>JAUKPH010000017.1:5107500-10107500 GCA_030549335.1 Pontederia crassipes
AAATACAAGAACGAAGAAACAACACAAACTTTTAGCATGACGTTTCCAAATGCACTCACAGCAGTAGATATCATGAGACAGCCAGGAAAAAAAATGAAAGGCTGCCTTCTCCCATATTTTGAGTAGCATTTGTTACTCCAAATGCCAACACATGGTTGAACCTGGTATGAAGGGTTTCATTAGTTTTACTTTTCCAGGTCCAATTTACCTACAAAGGGAATAATGCATGTGCAGCTTGCTACTGGGTATCTTGCTTATAACGTGCATGCATCTTGACATCTACGGCGAGGGAGAAGTTCAGAGTGGCGAAAGAGTGATGGAGAAAGGACATCAATGGTGAAATTGAACAGTACATGTGATATCAGCAAGATTGGATAGCAAGCTCAAGAAACGACAAGATGAAAAAGCTTTAGAGAGAGTTCCCTCCCTCCCTCACTTGAACGGACGAGGTCGTCATGATATCAGCAAGATGGATAGCAGGCTCAAGCAATGATGATGATGCAAAAGCTTTAAGAGAGAGCTCTTTTCCTCCCTCTCTTTCCTGTGGAAAGATCTGCAACACTCTCGAGTTAGCCTAAGAGCTCTTCCCTGGAGCTCAAGTGATCTTTTAAGAAAATACCATGAAGCAGTTGATCCAGTCGCCGCACATAAGCACGTTTCACATTTGGCAAGCACGCCTTGCTAACACGAATTATTCCCATCTACAAATTAACAACTTTTTGTTCACCTAGTAGAAATAAGGGTTTAAGAAAAAAATATCAACAGTGCGAAAGAGATTGGAAAAAACCACAAGGGTAATGACACTCCTCAAATTTTGTTTATTACACCCTCACAAAGGCAATCTGACTCAACATAATGTACCTATCTTACAGTAGTGCTCTATTTTTCTTCAACAATTCCTCCTTCCTTTTGTTTGCGTCTGACTTTACTTTTTTTTCCCTGCTCATTTTATGCATGACATGTCCTAATATGTAAAAGGACTTCATTTTTATGTGGATCGCTCTTGTTTTTTTTTACAAAATTTTATGCAAGGAAATTGACTTATGCCCTCTCTTTTTGTTATCTTTTTTTCCTTTAGTTTGAGATTTGTTTGGTAGTGGTTGTTGTTCTTGTTATGATTTCTGCATGAGAAAAATTATGCACCACGAGAAAACTCGAAAAATTTAAGACGACCCAGAATTGTATTAGATGAAAGAAACAGAAGAAGATTACAAGATCAGATTATTTTTTTGGACCCCTAGAAAGTTTATACATGCACTCCCTTTAACAAATGATAAGAATTACAGACCGACTGCTGAAGGAATTACAGCGAGACCCCCGTAAGAAAAATCTGCTGAAGCATCTGATTGCATAAGGGGACACATTGCGTTCAGATTCAAGTCATTATCAACAAATCTCCACCTTAACTTGAATCCTCCAATCAGATATCAAATACTCTCTGCCGCCGCCAGTCCCAACTTGGGACTACTGCCACCTATCAATATTTAGCAAGTCCAAATAATGTTGAAACTTACTAGTAGGAAACAATTTGGTGAACATGTCCGCTGGATTATCTTCTGTGCCGACATTTTTCACCTTGATCGTCTTCTCAGTACGGATGAAGTCATACTTGACGTCAATGTATTTGGTTCTTTCATGATGCACTTGATCCTTGGCTAAGCATATTGCACTTAAACTGTCACAGTACACTATAGCCTGATCTTGTTGTAGTCCAAAATCTCCGACAAGGTCTTTTAATCAGATGCCTTCCTTAGCAGCTTCTGTCAATGCCATGTACTCTGCCTCTATAGTAGACAATGTAATTGATGACTGGAGTGTGACTTTCCAACTAATAACATAATTGCCAAGAGTGAAAATATAACCTGACATTGATCTTCTTCCATCAACATCTGAAATAATTTGAGTCTGAATAACCTATAATCAAACACTCTTTTCCACTTCTGTAGATGAGGTCAATGTCAGACGTTCCTCTCAGATATCGAAAGATACGCTTTACTGCCTGCCAGTGCTCCTTTCCTGAATTACTCATAAATCTGCTGACCACACTAACGGCATGCACATTCTTGTGCATACCATAACATACATCAAGCTTCCGACTGCAGTGGCATATGGAACTCAGACATATACTCATTTTCTTCATCGGACATAAATTCAGTTGCAGAAAGGTGCACATTTGAAGCTGATGGAGTACTTAAGGTCTTCGCTGCAGACATATCGAACCTGGACAAAATCTTCTGAATGTAACTTTTCTGAGACAGAAAGAGTTTACCCTTTATGCGATCCCTGTAAATCTCTATCCCTAAAATTTTCTTTATTGCACCAAGATCCTTCATATCGAATTCTAAACTAAGGAGCTTCTTCAAATTATGTATATCTTTCATGTTCCTGGCAGCAATCAACATATCATCAACGTACAAGAGCGGATAGATAGTGGAATCACCCTTCACCTTCTTGTGATAGACGCAACAATCATAAGGGCTCATATTGAATCCCTTACTGATTATAAAATTATTGAATCTCTTGTACCACTGCCTCGGTGATTGCTTTAAGCCATATAATTACTTCTTCAATCTGACTTGGTCTTCTTTATCTTGGATAAAGAAACCATTTGGTCGATTCATGAGGATGTCTTCTTCAAGTTTCCCATGTAGAAAAGCTGTCTTCACGTCTAATTGCTCGAGTTTCAATTCTGATGTGCTACAATGGCAAGTAGCACCCGGATGGAAGTGTGCCTCATAACTGGAGAGAAGATCTCGTTGTAGTCTACTCCCTCTTTCTGACTGTAGCCTTTAGCAACTAGACGTGCTTTGAATATGATGCCTTCAGCTTCTGAACTTCCAATCTTTTTCTTAAAAATCCACTTGCATTCGACATTTCTACCTTTTGGTAACTTGACCAACTCTCAAGTCTGATTCTTGTGAAGAGACTCCATCTCTTCACTCATTACTGCAATCCACTGTTCCGATTTCTGCATATGTGATAGCATCCTTGTAATTCGATGGCTCTGGTGACTCCACCTCTTTAGCTATTTGGAATGCATATACAACATGTCCTCAAAGGCATAACGCTTCTGAGGACCTACTTGTCTGTGAGCATGTCCTGCAGCTAGACTTGTCGTTGCTTTTTCTGCTTGTTCCTCAGACTCTGGTTGTTCAACCTAATGATATTCTTCTGTCCCATTCTGAATTGGAGTTAATCCAAACTCCACCTATTTGTTGACATTCTCCTCTGCTGAGTCAACAACATCTGATTTCTGCTTGAGCATAGACATCTCATCAAAAGATACATTTCTACTGTAAATAATCTTGTGATTTGAGGGAGACCAAATTCTGAAGTCTTTTACACCTGCACCATATCCTACAAAGACTCGTTCTTTGGCCCTTAGTTCCAACTTTTCTTCGCTGACGTGATAATATGCTGGACAGTCAAACACATTCAGATTAGTATAATCAGCAAGATTTTCTTACCAAACTTCAATGAGAGTCTCCAGATCGATCGTGGTTGCAGGACTCCGATTGACAAGGTAGCATGCTGTGTTAACAGCCTCAGCCCAGAATGACTTGTTCAGATCAAAATTAGAGAACATGCACCGTGCCCTCTCCAGAAGAGTTATGTTCATGCGTTCTGCTACACCATTCTATTGCGATGTATCTCTGACGGTGCGATGTCTCGCAATACCTTCATCCTTACAGAACTGATCGAATTCAGACGAACATGATTCTAAATCATTATCTGTACAAAAGTGTTTCACCTTTTTCTCGATGTCTGATTCTCCACTAGAATCTTTCACTATTTGAAAGCTTGGAATGCCTCGCTCTTATGCTTCATCATGAATACCCATGTCATCCTTGAGTAATCATCTATGATGGATAGGAAATATCTGGAACCTTCTAGAGATGGAACACGAGAGGGCCCCAACAATCAGCGTGAATGTAATCGAGTGTTACCTTCGTTTTGTGCACGGCTTTGCTGAATTGATGTCGCTTTTGCTTGCCAAAGACGCAGTGTTTGCAAAATTCAATTTCAAATATCTTCAAACCATCCAGAAGATTACACCTTTGAGAATATCCATCCTTTTCTGATTCATATGTCAAAGTCGCATGTGCCATAACTTATATGCTTTTGATTCTGATTTGAATGAACTATCTACTGCAGCCATGTCAGAAATTACTGTGCCTTGTAATATGTACAAGGACTTTTGTCTGATTCCCGTCATGACTTCAACATCACCCTTGGTGACCGTGAGAACATCTCCTGCAGCAGACATCCGACATCCTTTGGAGTTCTATATCAGATTTTTCTTCAATTACGGAACATTACAGACATCTGTCAATGTCCTCATCCGATTGTTATGACTTCTGATATGAATTGAGTCGATTCCAACTATTTTACAGGTTGCATCATTGCCCATGATGACGTTTCAACTATCAATTTTCTGATAAGTCGAGAACCACTTTCTGTGTGGAGTCATATGATAGGAACATCCTGAATCGAGAACTTAACTCTCCTCCAAGTATCTCTGATCAGACACCATAAGAGCCAAATCATCATCAGATTCACTATTACGGTGAGTTACTGCAGCAACCGTGTCTTTCTTCTTCTTCTTGAGGCAATCCTTCTTTCAATGATTCAATTCTTTGCAGTAGTTGCAGATGTCCTTCGGATTGATGTTCTTCTTCTTCGACTTACCCTTTTTATGATTTGTCTTTTATGTGGTTGTAACCAACCCTGCAGCCTGAGTCTCCACAGCATTGCCAGACGCCCTATGACGAAGTTCACGAGTATGTAGACTCAATTTTATTTCTTTCAGAGTAATTGTGTCTCTTCCGATGATAACAGGTTGTACGAAATTTTCGTACGACAGAGGAAGAGACACTAATAGAAGTAGGACAACATCTTCATCTTCAATCTTCACATTTATATTTCGTAATTCCATTAACAGAGTATTCATCTGATCAAGATGATCTTTCAGAGGGGTACCTTCTTGCATGCGGAGGGCGAACATACATTGCTTCAACAACAACTTGTTGGTCAGAGACTTAGTCATGTAGAGACTATCAAGTTTCGACACAGACCGGCCGCCATCTCCTGATCGACGACTTCGATAATCACCTCGTCCGCCAGACACAACAGGATCATAGAGTGCGTCTTCTCTTCCTGTGCCACCAAACTTGCGAGGTTGAACTTCTTTTATTTGCCCTTCGAGTCTTCCTCCTTCGGTTTGTTCTTCGGCACGTTCGCGAGCGGCGCCATATTGTTTCAGAAGTGCCCGCATCTTGATCTGTCAGAGACTGAAACTATTTCGTCATGTAAATTTCTCGATGTTGACGTTGTGCGATGCCATCTGTACGCCTGACAGAGGATCGACGATGAAGCCTCGCTCTGATACCAATTTGTTATGATTTCTGCACGAGAGAAATTATGCATCACGAAAAAACTTAAAAAATTTAAGGCAACACATAATTGTATTAGATGGAAGAAACAGAAGATGATTACAAGATCAGATTATTTTTTCTTTAGACCCCCTATGGAGTTTGTATAGACACTCCCTTTAACAGATGATAAGAATTACAGACCGATTGCTGAAGGAATTACAACGTGACCCCCGTAAGAGAAATCTGCTAAAGCGCCTGATTGTATAAGGGGATACATTGGGTTCAAATTCAAAGCATTGTCAACGGTTCTCATAGCGTCCATATTTATTAGAGTGTAAACAAATTTTTTGTTCTCTTCCCTGCAAACATTACTTCGAGGTTCATAGTTTTAACATTTCAAGATAATATTGCGATAGACTTGCAGTTTGGAGTCAAAGAATGGATGGAATGTGTAATTCTTATCTTTTTACTTCCTATTTCTCATCTTTCTTTTAGTTGTTATTGTGTGCTTCTACTCTGGTCTCCATTCCCGATCGATTGATGACTAAACGTGTCAAGATCCTAAACACCTTCCTTCCTCCTCTATTTCTATGTGTGAAGAGGAGCAGTTGACTCTTACGTCCTAAATTTTCACTAGGATTCTCTCTAAAAAATGATGCACTATCGACCTTTCAACTCTCCTTCTCATTTCCACTCTCTGTATCCCCCTCGTGTTTAATTTATAGTTTATTTGGTGATTTTTCAATTCTCTTTTGTATATAGCTAAATTTGGTAATTAGGAGTAGCGATAAGAATGTGAGCTGCGAGCGGTAATTAGGAGCACTGATCAACTCCGTGTTAGACGGTTGTTGTGAGCTCGAGCTGTCGAGGTTGACTCTGCATCGGATTAACATATATAACTCATTCGATTAATCAAAATTTGAAGTTTGTACCGTATTATTTCTATTATAAAGAATATGTTAACTCTTATATTTCTACTATTTATCAGATTGACTTTTTTAAAAATAATAATTTTGTCCATTGTATTTTTTGCATAATAAAAAATATGTTTAATTATAATTCGTGAAATATCTAATTATTCCATTGATTAACACTTAATCAAACGTCACCTTAAGAATCTACTCAGTGACCTTGGCGTGTGTCTAGGGACAAGCATGGCTCCCGAGTGATTATGATGATTTCTCTTTTAGAATGGTGATGATCGAAAAAGATGTAGGAGACGTTTGGAGATTGCAACGACAACTTGGCAGAGGAATAGAAAGAAGGAAAAAGAAAAAGAAATCAAAGACATGTTTAAGTTTTTATTCTATTCTTGACAGTCTACAAACATTATATACAACTAGGTTTTATCCAGTTTAAATATATTAAAAAAATATTATATAATTTAGATTTATTAATATATATCTAAATATTTAAAATGATAAATAATAAATATTTTATCTCGAGTAAGATCAAATATTTTATGCATGTTTTATCATTTTTACAGTTTTCTTCTGGTTATGCCTTGTTTCTTGTTGCTCATGCCACAAACTCCGACAAGCCCCTCACGCTCAAGTGTATTTTAGGAATAAGTGGCAATATGATATTTTTTCCTTTTTGCTTTACATGTCTGCTTTTTTTTTTGAGGAAAGCTTAGTTGGGCATCACACGGTCAAAATATATTTTGGTTGTATGCACTATGCACGTAAACATCCTTTTCTTTCAAAAGAAAATAGAAAAAGTTAAACTCCATCAAAAGGCATAAGACATTGATATAATAATGTCATATAGCACCATCACATTTAATGTTTGTGTTATTCTTTAAGATAGTATTATTATATTTCTATTAATTATTATTTGATTCATAATAAATGATGACTTAATTAATTAGATAATTTTTAAATTCACAGTCTATTATAAATGAGTGCATAGCAAGAGTACCGGAAATTAATTAGAAACCATATTATTCCGTTTTAATACCGTATTGTCGGTATTATTTTCTCTGTCACACATCTCACGTCTCACTCTGTAACACTATAAAAGTAAAGAAATCTATTAATACGAACGCAGTCTTTGGTGAACACGCACGGTAGAACAATGGAAGCACAAAAATCCAGAAAAAAAGTGAAATAAGACAATTGGCACAAAACTTAAATCTTACAAACGCCATTTGTTATCGTAAAAAAAAACATATTATAATTGTAATAAAAAGATAGCTCATGGGAACCTTCTCGGGCTTAAGGTCTTCGTGGGCTTATAGCGCTGAGCCCAAGTCGAGTCGGCGAGATCGGGAGTTGTCGCGTTGCCGGAGATCTCTCCCTCCTCGTCCCCCAAAACCCTAGGAGAGAGTAGGAGGAGCGTCGCCACCGTCCGACCTCCACCCGCTGCTGTCGGCGTCACCACCGGAACTCCTTTGCCGCGCTGTTCTCCGTCTGCGTCGTAGCCTCTCGGCGTTCTCCGCCAGCAAGCAGCGAGGAAGACGAGTAGGAGGAGCTCCCAGCAGCGTCAATGGAGGAGGAGGAGCTCCAGAAGACGGTCTTGGCGTACCTGAGGAAGAAGGGCTTTGCCAAGGCCGAACTCGCTTTTCAAGAGGAGCAGAACCGCCTCTCCTCCTCCCAATCTGATCTTGCCACCTCCAGGTTGGAAGAAGCCTCTTTGCCTCTAAAACCTTCGTGTGACTGAGTTCCTGATAAAGCATCCCGAGCAGCAATCTCGCCATACTTTTGGAATTTCTCAACGAATTTAATTCCGAGTAGTGTTTCTTAAGCATTCCTGATTTATCGCCCATTATTTTACTTTGCCCCGCAAAACAAATTTATGTTGGATAGCAGAAGTTTTGAGCATGCGCAGTGTTCAGTTTTAGAACATGCCGGAGTAAAACACAACAGTTGCATTGTGTCCGATCTAATTCCCACGTGTTTCTTAACATTTTTTTACCTGTTTTATGATTTTTGAAGACAGAAAATTATCTCCTTGAATTCACATTACATCTTTCAGTTGCGTTTTTTTTTTTTAAGAAAGCAAGGGCGATTGTGAAGTTGTGCAGCCGATCATATTTATTAATAGCTTAGCATGTTAGGTTATATGTATGACACAGAGTATGTACAAAAGAACATCTCCAAAATAATTATCTAATTCCATCTCTCGAAACAATGTTCAAGTCTAGAAAATAAGGTGTTTTCCACGCAACATCTCTTGCCCAAACATAATTCTGAGATATTGATAGTTTTTTGAGGAAAAAAATGATGACCACCAGATTATGTGGTTGCCATCCATGTATATATAACTATGTAACGGAAATAGTGTACAAGTGTGGGCTCTCCGGAGGAGAGCAGCAAAAAGAGGAAAAGTATATCAGCTATCAAAAACCCCACGCCCAAATAAAAGTATTGATAGTTGCATTCTCTATAACATTTTCTGTTTGTGATAGAGGACAGTCCAACTATGAGAATGACAATTAAGCATTGGTTTTGATTTATGAACAGTGGTCTGTGAGAGGTGCAGACCAATGTTGTCAAACACGTAAAACGGAAACAACAGGGAGGGCCAGTGAAACACGTAACACGATATGACCGATTCTATTAGAAATATATTTATATATTAATTAGCACGAACCTAAATATAATATTATAATTTCTTCATAATAAAGCAAAATTTTCATCAAGTTGTCAAATGTTCAATAGCAACATGTCAAATGACCAATATTCAAATCCTAAAATTCCAAAAGTAAAATAAGTTTAGACATCCAATCATCAAAATAACACGGTTGTAACACAAATGCCATTTTTCCTTTACCTAAGTCTGTAACTTACAGTTGGAACAATCTGTACAAGTATACAACATAATCAAAACCTAACTTAAAGTTAATTAAACAGACAAAGGAGTGAAACCATAACTATAACTTATGTAATCCTAACTTAAACATAATTAAACAGGCTTGCTGGCTGTGAACTCCACAAGTCTGCTCCCTCCTGTTCAAGAGCAGGGAGACCTGTACAGCAAAAAGGCATGCGCTGATCTGCTTGCACAGGTCTCCGAGAGGAGACCTGGGCTCGGCCTCCCTGATCGCAAGCAGGGATCCCTGTGCTACTCCCTGCGCGCTGAGGTCTCCCTGCTCACTACTCACAAATTGAGGGAGGGAGGGAGGAAAAGAACAGGCGTGCACACAGAAAAGAATGGCGCCCATTGTAGAGCGAGAGAGAGATTGAGGGAGGGAGGAGGGAGTACCGGCGAGCGATGATAGCAGCAACAGGTGACAGTAGGTGAGCAACGGATGGCGGCAGCAGCGCACAGCAGCAGGCAGAAGCAGCTCACAGCGGCAGGCAGCAGCAACACACGGCGGTAGGTGATAGCGCACGGTGGCAGGCAGCAGCAACACATGGCGGTAGGTGATAGCGCACGGTGGCAGGCGGCAGCAACGTGCGGTGGCGGCAGCTACGCGAGAACGATTGGAACTAGGGCATCGAATGTTTTGGGATAAAAAGGCGAGCGGAGGTAATGAGGGCATCAGGCGAGTCACGTGGTAGCTGAACGAGCCAACACGCGACTCCAACATTTGCTGCCAACTGCTGCCTGTTGCCTGCCACTGTGTTTTGCAGCTGCTGGTTGCTGGTCGCTGCTGTTGCCTCGCGTTGCTGCCGCAACATGTTGCTGCTGTGATCACTCGCCGTGAGTCGCCGGTACTCCCTTACTCCTCCCTCCCTCAATCTCTCTCTCACTGTCGGTGTTCCTTTTCCGTCTCACTCTCCCTCATTTCGCAAGCAGTGAGCCCTGCGCTGTGGTCTCCCTGCTCATGACCTCAGCGCGTAGAAAACAGCAGGTTCTCTGCTCCCGAGCAGGGAGGCCTGCACCGAGGTCTCCCTGTCAACGCAGGGCAGCAGGGAGGGCTGCGCCGAGGTCTCCCTGCTCGCACAAGGCTCGCAACGCGAGCAGGGAGACCTGCGCTGTGGTCTCCCTGCTCATGATCGCAGCACGCAGGAAGCAACAGTGTTCTCTGCTCATGAGCAGGGAGGCCTGCACCCAGGGAGGGCTGCGCCGAGGTCTCCCTGCTCGCACAAGGTTCGCAAGCCGAGCAGGGAGACCTGCGCGGAGGTCTCCCTGCTCGCCTTGCGAGCAGGGAAGTCTGCACCAAGGTCTCCCTGCCCACGCAGGGCAGCAAGGAGGCCTGCAATGCTCCCTGCCCACGATTAGGGAGGCCTGTGCGGAGGTCGCCTTGCGAGCTTCTCGCGAGCAGGGAGGCCTGCACCGAGGTCTCCCTGCCTGACACGATTAGGGAGGCCTGTGCCGAGGTTTCCGTGGTCGTGCAGGGCTCGCAACCGTCATGAAGAGGGAGGTCTCCCTGAAAGGTGTTTATGACTTTTAGGATTAGGATTATATAATATTATAATTAATTGTTTAAGACTTTAAGTTAAGATTATACCTTCACAAATGTGCATGTTTAATTAGGTTTGAATTAGGTTTTGACATGTTTTAATTTGGGATTTTATGTTGGTCTTTTGGCATGTTTAATTGCATTGTCCTTCACCATGCTTAATTTGTCAATTTGGAATTTGGATATTGGTCCTTTGACATGTTGCTTTTAGAATGTTTGATAACTTGATGAAATTTTGTTTTATTATAAAGTAATTACAATATTATATTTAGGTACGTGCTAATTAATATATAAATAAATAATCTGGTAGAATTGGCTGTGTTGTGTTACATGTTTATGATTTACGTTTTTTTCCTGGCCCTCCGAGTCATGTCCGTTTTACGTGTTTGACAACATTGGGTGTAGACATTATCTGATGATTAAAAATTTTTATCTGCAGCTCTGCAAAAAAATAGGTCTGCACCTGAAATGATGTGTGTTTACAGGATATCATAGAACTAGGAATTTTATTTTAACTGTTGACATAACACTTGTAGAGTGATACTAGTTTTATTTTTCCTTGTATGCAAAATCTAAAACAAGTTACTTTACATGAAATACTCATTTCCAGGCTTGAAAGTAGTCCACTGCGATATAGTGATGGCTATAGCAAGTTGAGGTCATGGGCATATACTTCACTTGATTTGTACAAGGTAACATTCAGTGTTTTGTTTGTTTCTTATGGGGATGTGTTGGGGAAATGGTGGTAGGTGAGCATGGACAATCTTAATTTTGATGTGTACATTTGTAGGTGGAGAGAACTTATTATGTTATTATTAAGACTTCAAAGATACAATTGTTCACTTAAAAAAGCGATATTATTGTTGAAATTTAATGCGTTGCCGAAGCACTACATATATTTGTGGCATGATGCATGCTCTCAGTTTCCTATCAGGCTGTTATCTTCATTATTCTTATTGTTGCCTGATAGAGAGTTGTGTCTTCATGCACTGCTAATACTGTTTACCCATTTACTCTTATTTAATTATCTTTTTATATTTTCTGATAAGATATTTTTGAAATCAAATAATAATGAACTTTCTCAAAAGAGAGCAGCGAACTTCTTCATAAAAAAAGTAATAACTTCTTTCCAAAGCAAACATATGTCAACATTTATTTATGACCTTTCTACCTCAGAATCATGAAAGTACTTTGAAAAATACCTGTCACATTGCACCTTGATTCTTTCCAGCATGAGCTTCTTCGAGTGCTATATCCAGTATACATTCACTGCTTTATGGATCTTGTGGCAGAAGGACACATGCATGAAGGTGAAGTTGAATTTTAGTTTGTTCTTTCTCATTTTTCTTTTTGATGCTATTACATGAATTTTTTCCTCGCATGCAGCTCGGACATTTTTTCATACTTTTCGTGAAGATCATGAACTGATGCATTCAAGAGACCTTCAGAAATTGGAAGGGCTTCTTTCTCCATCACATTTGGAAGTTATAATATGGCAACCTGCATCTTTGTTTCAGCACTGTATTAAAAAACATAATCTTTAGGCAACTTCTGACTGTGTTGCTTCATTCTAGGAGATGGAATTAGCTCGCTCATTGAGGCAGAACAAAGTCAAAATAAAAATATGTGAGGTACTACAGTTTCCTATTTTGTTATTTTGCAATTTATGTAGTTCAATCTGTAGATGTTAATGTATACCGTTTTCTTATGTTTTAAAAGGAACATATGCTTGGCCTGTGGATTATATCTTCTACATGCTTCTTAAGAAGTAGACGGATTCCTGGTTGACATGGTCCAACCTGCTATTTTGTATTTTTTTAAATTTTATCTCTGACCGCAATGCAAGTTAATGGAAAGAGGAATAAAAATGCACGATTAATTTAATTTATTATTTGTTGCACTATATAGTTTTGGTCTGTTTATGCCTTGTCTCTTGTTGTTGCTTAAACAACAAACTCGTACAAGTCCCAAGGAACAGTGTACATGATTAAGTAAACTTCAGGAATAAATGACAGTACAAACCATTTTTGCTTTGCATGTACATTTAAAAGAATGAAGATGTATCCTTGCATAAGCTAACTTCTTTTCTTGAGAGGTGCATAAACTAACTCGGGAATTGCACTCCCTAAAATTTCTTGTTTGGATGCGTGTATGATGGTTAACATCCTTTTCCATCAAAATAAAATTGTATGTTACAAATGTTAACTCCCTCGAAAGAAAACATGTGTATCTAACCCACCAACCCGCCTCCAGCCACTGGCGGCACCACCTCCGTCTCTGGCAGCTTCAGTCGGCGGCGCCACCACCCCCGTCTCTGGCGGCCCTTGTCGGCGGTGCCACTACCCTGAAAACATCCCAACCGTCCTCATGCCCAAATGCGTCATAGGGCTCTCCACCTCGCCGACGGCTGGACCACCTTGACCCGCACTCATGAAACCCGCGGTCATCTCCGGCCGGCGACGCGTTGCTACAGATGTTTAGAGGATCGTCATTTCGCGTGATCCTGCTCCGGTCCCCTCGGATGCCTTCGGTGTAGGGTGGAGGGTCTCCGGAGGTCATAGTGTCCTCTGGCCCTGCATGAACAGACAACTGTGACGCTGCCAGCTCAACAGCGGCGAACAAAGAATGCCCCCCTGGTGCTTGCGGCTCCAACGGTTTCCACCCTCTCCATCCCGTGGTCGCCGGAGATCCAGCCGGAGATCCAACTGTGTTGTCGGCGAGATTAGTGGCGTACCCTTGGAACTGGCGATTCTTCGTGCTGCGATCATCGCCGGGGTGGGAACCTCGCCGCCAAGTTCCACCTAAGTGGCATATCACCATCTTTGTGGCTGCTAGTTCCGGGGTCAGCACAGCAAAGTGAGTTCGCTTCTCGCAGTGCCGACCAAATTACCGCCACACACCTCTGTTTCCTGGTGACCGTGGAGAACAGGGGATGGTGCACAGCCGGCACCACCTGGGAGACATTGCACGGTGGATATCCATGGCCTTTCGGTCCATCTTCAGCGACCAGAGGTCGCACTGGCGGTGGCACGACAAATTGGGGTCCCGGTCTCCATCTTCCTCCCAACCCTCGGCTCACTGGATCTGTCCATCATCACCATCGTCGTCAAGCTCCACCGGGACCGCAACCTCCCCGCGTCACTGATTCTCTATGCTGGCGGCAGCAGCTTCATCCTCCGGCTGATGTACTCCGGCGGCTCAGCTTCGTGGTCAGACATGGTCGCCGGACGCCCTCCACGGTCACCCCGATCGTCAGCAGCCAGGTCGCAGTCTGCAGGCCAGGCTGGCCTGACACTGCGTGTGCAGGGCGCGTGTATGGGCCGTACCCATTTTGAAATCCATAACCCTACTGATCCAAGCCTAACCCCCACGCCCATACTACCCTGAACTGCTTCGGCCTGAACCCAACCGCCCATGCTTGTATCACTCTGAATCAAGTCCCCTTGAATCCTAAACCCGACTCTCAGGCAGACTCAGCCCTTCCCAATTCCGAGCCCAACTCCCCAAACCAGAACCCGACACCCGAACCCCACCGTTCCTGCACCAGCTCCCGCACCCGATCTGCACCTGTCCACCAGGTGCAACCGTGAGCCCAAACACGAACCCAAGCGAACTCGAGGCTGAACATACTTTTCCATCGCCGAACTAGTGAACCTGTCCTCCCACCCCGGAAATCTGATCCTTTAGCAGCCGGCCACCAGTGCCACCATCACAGTCTCGCCCCCACCAGAACAACCTCGCCAGAATGACCAAGCCTCGGCACCACCCACCACACCCCGAGAACGGCTCACGCACTCTGCCTTCGTTGATGTGCCTCCCCTCCCCCAGAGGAGCTCTTGGCGGCTGCGACGCCTACCGCCGCAGGACTGACAGCCCCTCCCCGCCAGCATCAGTGCCGCCGGCACGGCCCCATACGCCGACGCCGCTGCTGCAGCAGCACCCACCTGAGTCACCCTGGCACTTGAGGGCCCTCAGCTGGGTCTGGCCGATGCCAGCACCGGAGGAGAAGACCTCGCTGGAGGACTGAGGTGCGCTTGGTTGTGGATGCTGCCGGTTTCTAGCACACCCGCCTACGGCCCTGCTCACAGATGGAGATGCCGAGGAGGATGGGGCTGCACCGTCCTCTCCATCTCTTTCACAGCAGCCAGAAACGGCGCCCGGAGTTCTGGTCGGCAGGCCAGGGGAGCTACTCGGTGTCCCGATGAGAGTCCTCATCTGGAATGTGCGGGGTCTGGACGACCCCAGGCGGCGACGGATCCTGGGCCGCTATCTCGGGGAGTGGGAGGTGGATGTGGCTCTCCTCCAGGAGATTGATTGCAGTTTAGGGATTTGGGCCCAAATTGGGGGGCCCACGTCTGATGGAGCACCTCTCTCTTTATGCGGCGGGTCTGGTGGATGCATCATTGGTTGCAGGGCGAGGTGACTATCTTATCTCATGTGTGTATGGCCCCTGTTTTGCATCATTACGGGGCATCATGTGGGAGGAGCTCAGATGTGCACACACCAGGTGATTGATTGGGGGCGATTTCAATGTTACGCTGGACATTGAAGATTGTCCCATCAGATGACTGGGGAGGGACGTCGGGGCAGTCGTTGGTCGATTTTTCGACTTCCAATTGTCGACTCATATGGAGGAGCACAGCGACTCCGTCTGCTAGATCGAGGATTGATAGATTTCTCGGATCATTGGAGTTAGCGGAGGCCCACTTGGCAAACGTACAGGCTCTCAACAGATCGTTCTCGGACCACACTCTTCTCCAACGGCGGTCCAATGATGGTCAGGTGAGCGTTCCTGGTTACTAGAGGACGTGACAGGGAGTGCCGGCCTCAGATTCGGCGGCCAGGACGCTCACGGGCTGTCTTGCCAGCTTGCGGTCCTTCGTGTGCCTGCATAGGCGCGAGATTCAGGAGGATCGGGCACGGTGGAGGTTGGAGGCTCTCGGGGTGATCGCCCTGGTGGACCAACTCGAGGATTCTCGTCTCCTCTTGGACTCCTAGGAGGTTGAGCGCAGACGGGCACAAGCAACGATCCAGCTGGAGGATAAAATTGGCGGACCTGGCTACAAGAGGCAACTCCCAATTTTTCCACTTATATTCGAGCTACGCCATAGGGCGAACAAGATCGAGCATATTGAGGTGCTTGGCCAGCGGGTCGTCGGCCACCTGAGTGTTGGGGCTGCCATCACCTCCGACTTTTGTGCCTCGTCCTGGTGGCCCCGACGATGCACAATCTTTTTTGTGGGTGCAGGCTATCACCGAGGACAAGGTCATTGAGGCCCTTTGGGACAGATGACTTCCCAGTTTTCTTCTATAGGGAGTTCTGTCCGTTGGTGCGCGAGGATGTCCAGGCGGTCATTCGGGAGTTCATGGGCGGGAATCGGGGCTTTGAGCGCCTCAGCTGGTTCATGCTATTTCTGCTTCGAAATGCACCTCGACGGAGAATGGACTTCCGACTGAAGGTCTTATCCAATGCCATCTACCTCTTGGTGGTTCGGATATTGGTGAACTGGCTTTGGGAGGTGCTTCCTGAGCTAATCCAATCGACACAACTTCCTTCTAGGGACGGCCTCGGAGATCGTTGCTAAGTGGAGGAGGACTAGCTGCCGGCCTTCCCATGGAAGGTCGACTTCTCCAAGGCTTATGACATGGTCTCAATAGTCTTTTCTTCGGCATTCATTGTAGGTCGAGGCTTTTCAGAAACTTGAATCGCTTGGATGAAGCGGTGCATTACCTTCGCTTCATTCTCGATCTTGGTTAATGGGGCTTGATCGGGGGTGTGGGTGCAGCCACATAGGGGGTTCACCAGGGCTGCCCCTTTGTCCTATGTTGTTCGTCGGCGCCCTCGCTAGATGCACACATGCCTCCTACAAGATGGGCCTTTTCAGTGGCTTCACCGGGGCCTCGTCCACTCCTTCATTATGCGGATGACACAATATTCTTCATCGAGGGCTACGAGCAGGAGGCTTGAGGAGTTGCCATCCTCATTGAGCTGTTTGGTGCGATGGCTGGTCCAGATTAACCATGCCAAGTCTTCCTTCATCCCTTTAGGCATGGTTCCCGAGGAGGCAGCTCGTTGTGTGGCCCAGCGTCATCTACTTGGGCCTTCCATTGTTAGACCGCCACATCAGCTCCAGGTGGTGGACTCCGATCATCGAGTGCATGGAGCACCACCTTCATGGCTGGAGTACACACCTGTGATCACGTGGAGGCTTGCTCATCCTACTTCGCTTAGTCCTTTCGACGGTCCTTCTGTTGCCAGCTCAAGTTCTCAGGTGTTTGGACTCTTTGAGGAGCAGGTTTTTCTGGCTTTTCTGGCAGGGATGCATGTCTGATCACTGTGGGGTCCACCTAGTTGCTTGGAGCGGTCTGGGAGCTCAGGATCTCCGCTGCACCAACTGGGCTCTTCTAGCTCGGTGGGTGAGGCAGATCATGATGGTCTTCCACACCTGCTATGGGCGTGATCTATCTTGAGACTCGAGGACCATCTTGGCATCATACTTCTGGCGTGGAGTGGCTGCTGGCTGCTCTGGTCTCTCGGTTCTCCACCTGATGGTTCCCTCTCTCGGCTCTGGGGAGGAGTTCCCTCGGGGCTCCCTTGCTGAGTTGTTCCCTCAACTGTGGGCCTTGGCGATGCACCCCAAGGCGATGGTAGCGGTGACCTGGGCCAAGGCTGGTGGTCCAGGCTCAGATTCTTGGATGCCACTCTTCAGATCACACCTTTTGGATGAGCGGTTCATGGAGCTGCTGGCATTTCATCAGCGGGACAATCAGTTCAGGTCAGATGGATGGGTATGGCTATTAGAGTCCTTAGTGTGCAACCTCTACATTCGATTCCTACCGGCCATCATTTTGTCGGAGGGTTTGATTGCAGACTCATATCAGTCATGGTTATCGAAGTCAAGATCTTTGCTTGTCTTATGAGGCGGAGCCGACTTCTCACCAGGAGATGCAGGGCGAGATGGGTGCGCCTCAAAGTGACAAAAGGAGGACATCACCCATCTATTTTTTGAGTGCCCGACATCCCGAGGCATCTGGCAGTAGACGAGCATTGCAGGCCTATTCTCACCCGATTTGGAGGCAGTCACTTTGTGGTTTGGCTCGTCAACGATAGGGATGGAGAGTGCCTTTGGCGTCCTTTTTCTTTCTTATCCGGTCATTTTTGTGGGGAGAGATGTCGGGTTGAGCGTATTGTACACCACATTTTCTTTCTTATACGGGAGTGGGGTTTTGATTAGACACTTCCCATCTTTTGCTGCTCTCCCTTTGAGAGCTCACTCTTGTACATGATTCTCAGTTCACAATTATATATATAGATGGATGACAACCACAACTCTGGTGGTCATCCTTTTTCTCCTCAAAAAAAAAAAAAAACAATGACATTTAATTTCTTTCATATGATTGGTACATATATGCATGTTCCATACAAATAAAATTGAATGTTTCGTCTTCAGATTGTATGACTTGATTATAATTTCCGAGTGTAAGCTATTGACTGCTTGTTTATTTGGACTTTTTTTATGCTAAAAATCAGGATTTAAGACTAAAGAACCCAACAGATACTTAAGGCGTGTTCCACTGATAAAATCGTAATTTTTGGGATTATTTGATAGTAGATATTTTCTTAGGAGGTACTAAGTAAATTATCTTGCAACCTATTTTCGTAATGCATAGTGTGTAAATTGTGATTTAGTCATTTTGTTCTTCGTAATGCATAGTGTGTAAATTGTGATTTAGTCATTTTGTTCTGTGTTAAACTTTCTTTTTGATAAAATCAAACTAGAAAGTTTGATCTGATTTTTTTTTTATAATCTTCAGTTATGGTTTGCCAATTGTATTGGTCCTATTCCTCACAACAAGAACTGATAAATCATTGACTTTCGCAATGTAGTATTCATATGACCTCCTCCTCCAGTATCTTCAGAAGACACAATCTCTTACCATGCTAGGAGTGATCAATGAGCATATCAACTTTGAAGGTGTGATACTGATTATCAATACTTGCACTTGTCGTCTTCTTCTCTTTTATGTCATGATGTTTCTGATGCTGTGTCTTGTTTGTCAGTGTCCCCTGGTCAGCCCGCATCAATTTCTGATGACTCAGATGTAGTAGCACTAGTTGGGAGTACCCATGATTTAGCTAAACAGATAAATCAGAAGGAAGTACACTGGGGGGTGAGTTCTTATTCCATATATGTAAAGATTTTCATGTTTAAAAGGTGGAACTTGAAAGTCCGTTATATATTCTTATAACTCAACTTCGAGGGCATGAAATTGGCTGTATTTTTTTTCCTTTTGACGCACCTTGAAGACTTCATATCAGTCTACACCATTTAGGCTATATTTGTCAGATCAGAAGTTTCATCTTTCTTGCGTTTGACAACCCAGAAACTTTTGATCCAACAATTTTATTCATCACAACAGAATATCCAACTTTTTTCCTTCGGCGTTGGAGACCTTCTAGTAGTCACTTAGAGTTCTTGGCGGTCAGAGGCAAAGGTGGAGAGCATCTTTGGTAACCTTTTTGGTCGGTGCTTCAGCCTAGCGTAACCCGGTCACTTTTGTGGGGAGAGATGTCATGTTGACAATATTGTACGCCATACTTTTCTACTTTGAGGGTGGGGATTTGGTTAGCGGTTGTCCTTTTCTCTTCTTTTATCGCTCTTCCCTTAAGAGCACATGCTTGTACATGTTGACTGTTTCATAGTGATATACATAGACGGATGACAACCGCAACTCTTGGTGGCCATCTTTTTTCCCCTAAAAAAGAGATATTCAACTTTTCAACAAAAGTTCTCTTCTATTTGAGGAAACGTTTTCTCCTCTCAGTCTCTCATGCTGTATTAAAAGCGATTATTGGAGTTTGAAGTTATTTTTTATAGATACCTAAGCATAGGAAAACAAATTACTTCTCTGAAAAAATGTTTTATCCCTTTTGTTTTCATATGGTCAATTTGGCATCAGCACACAGTGTAGTGTCTTTAGAGGGGACCGATGTTATACTGAAAATGAATCATGGAAGTTAGACCTATGTTAAATGTGTATGGGGACACTATGAATTTGCTGTAAATGCTGGAATAAAACTGGATGAGGGCACTCCTCATCCTTAAAATGACTGTGAAGTTAGTGCCACAATTATATTTCCTTAGCAAGACAACCATTGAACAAGCGCTTACTCTTTTTAGGGGGAGTTAAACACTTATTTTGAGCCTGAAGGATAACTAGCATCCCCTAGTCGTCCTTTTACCCCTGAAAAGAATATTTGGAAGCCTCCTACATTTTTCTTATAACACCAATGCTAGTTTTCCTTGGACAACATGTGAAGATCTTAAAGTTCATTGACTCACTAGATCTGGGCTCATTTTAACTTCTCTATTTTATTCGTCAAGTATTTCTTTCTAATAGGTACTTGCTACAGTTGCTTGAAGACTCCGTTGAAGAGCGCCTTGAAAAGGCACAGCCAGATTCTGATAAGGTTGAGAGTGAAAACAAGGAGGCTGATCCAGAAGATAGCAAGGTGAGTGGTTTTACTTGCACAATCCTCCACCTTCTGTACCTTTGGATTCTTTTAGTTGTATATACTAAGATCTTTGTATAAAATGCGGACAGGCATATGACTGCACTTTACATTTTCCATAGTTTAATACACACAGACGGTAGACATATTTAAGCCCCTAACAAAAAGATATAACAATGCATAGAATGTGCCTCATATATGTACTTAAAAGGTCCTATGTGTGCATCAGTTTGTATGCAAAGTTCTGCTGTCATCAGAAGATAGTTACTTTTTTCAAGAAGAGACGGTTGTTTATGCATTTAGATGATACCTTTGGTAAGCAGAGATAACATTGCTTTGTATCCAACACTGGGTTGGAGACATATACTTGGATGACAACCACAACTCTGGTGGTCATCCTTTTTCTTCTCACAAAAAAAAAAGAAAAAACCACTAGGTTGGAGACCTCAGGTGGGTGATGTCCAGGTTTTTGAATTTAGCATGTGGTTTCACTTGATTTGTGCATTGTTAGATGATGAAGATGCCGAAATATTTATTTTCATTTATTGGCCACATTATGCATGTGCATGTATTTGTATATGTATATTGAGATTACAATTTTGCGTCAGAGGAGTTGCCACAGGTTGAGCTCCCGTAACCCCAAGTCTGATCAAGTCCACTGTATATTTCCTCTTTGTGAGTAGAATTCCCGTATTTGATCTCAAATTTCAATCCCCAGAAAATATCTTTAACCGTCCAAGATCTTTGATTTTAAAATATTCATATAGAATGTATTTATTGCTTCACAGTTACTAGTCATCAACATAGACTAAAACTACTACAATTCTACTGCCATTTTTCTTATGAAACATGGAGTAATCAGACCTGCTATGTTTCATATCCAGCAGCTAACAAGGTCTGAGTAAATGACAGGTTCCCTCACGATTGATGCTTGTTTCAAGCTATACAATGATCAAATTGAGTGTTTCCCCCTTTACTGTGAAAACCAGAAGGAATTTTCATATAAACTTCCTCGTAGAGATTAACCTTCAAAAATGTGTTATTGACATCGAAATGAAATAAGGGCCAATGGTATTGAGCTGCCACAGTTAAAGCAGATCGAATGGTCATGATTTTTTATACGGGGTAGAAAGTCAATTATCTGAAACCATCTAAATCATTAACCACAGACAAAATTATCTGAAACCATTATAAGTTTAAGCTTTATATGGACCCCAAACATCCAAATGTATAATTTCAATTCATTTGTTTGACTTGAACATACTGTAGGAAATGGTAAACGAGTTTGTTTTGCAATGGACAAACATTACAATCACACAAATCTGATGTCTTAAACAAATTAAACTGTCTAAGTTTATGACGTGATGATCTCATCCTCTTGTGCCATAATATTGCTC
The DNA here is from genome assembly GCA_030549335.1 of Pontederia crassipes. Taxonomy (NCBI): domain Eukaryota; kingdom Viridiplantae; phylum Streptophyta; class Magnoliopsida; order Commelinales; family Pontederiaceae; genus Pontederia; species Pontederia crassipes. The sequence goes on from JAUKPH010000017.1 coordinate 5,129,137, forward strand.
AGTGTTTGTGTTGCTCCAGCAAGGACACTATTTCTTCTATGTTTGATATATTGGTTTGAACGAGCACATACAAACCATTTTGTTACCCATTAAACCCCTTCACAAAACTACTAAAGACTGAAGAGGTCCTGAAATGCAAATATCAGGATAGAAAATTACTGCACAAGTCAAATCTCGGCTGAGTTTTGACACATAAATCAAATTAAATTTGAAGTCTGGCACATATAAAATTTCTGGAGAACTTGTTTTGAATTCAAATGACAAGTCCCACGATGAGTTTCTAGTCAAATAAGACCATTTGGTAATTTTACTTTAGCAGTAGGCATTACATCCACTTAAGCCAACTCATATTCAATGTCATATGGTATGTTGCCCCTGTATCTGTTGTCCAACAAGTATTAAGTTGAGTTGTAAAAGAATGTCATACGTACCATACTAGCAACAACCTCATTTGAGTTAGTTTTACTTAGAAGCTTCAAAATCTGTTGACATTGATCAGCATTTGAACAATGGAATTGGCAATTCAGGAGTTGTACACTGCTGACTACTCTCATCAGAAGCTGCTGGATTAGTTACAGTAGCAGAATTATCATTCCCTTTTCCTTTGGTAAACTTGTATGTTGGAATATAGAATCGTCGGCGTCATCAACTTTCTGGCTACCAAGTTAGGCATGATTGATATGCGACAAGCTAAGCATGATTGATATCTATGCTCCAGCTTGAGGGGGAATGTTGAGATATGATTTGCATATCTTTCCATATTTTTGTAATATTATTCAGGATTAGTATCTCAGATTTTCTGGAATAATATCCCAGATATTTTGGGATAATATCCCTAATATTCTGGAGTAATATTCTAGCATATTCTACTTTCTTGTATTGCCTACCTTTATTATAAATAAGGAGGCACTAGTGTTTGGTGTATAACAAGTGAAAACATATTTCTCAACATGGTATCAGAGCGGGTTGATTAGAGATCTGTGTGAGCTCCTCTCGCCGATTCGTCGGCTTCCATGGCTCCTGTAAGTCTAGGAAGTACGAAATTCTTTATCTTCGTGTTTATGGCTCGATGATCCACATTTCTTGTTTCCCCTTTTGTCTCTCTATTTCTAGTTCCGTTGATTTTTATTTCTATTTGAATCTGGTTCCTACTCTTTTCCTTTGATTTTTATTAGTCATGGTTGTGCCGGTCCCAAGCCCGGATAAAGGAGGAGGGTTGTGTTAGGCCCCGACAGCCAGCGTAAAATCCTGTCGAATCTTATGAACATGGATCAACGAATAGAGCGGAATGGCGTCGTATGATCCATGTAGCCGACCCCACCTAATGGGATAAGGCTTTGTTGTTGTTGTTGTTGTTCTTTGTGGCATCATATCAGGGCAAATCTGTATATTGTGTTAGGCCCCGACAGTCAGCGTAAAACCCTGTCGAATCGCATGAAGATGGATCGACGAATGGCGTCGTATGATCCATGTAGCCGACCCCACCTAGTGGGATAAGGCTTTGTTGTTGTTGTTGTTGTATGCATGTCCTATGAATAATGTATTATGTTTGTTACCGTATCGTCATAAAGGATGACTACCAAGCTCAGTAGTCATCCTTTCTTTCCTTGCAAACACAATGGTTAAGTTGCTCTTGTGTTAACTGAGAGGTCATAGGTAGGTCATGGCAGATCTAGTAGGCAACTCATGTATGATGGTAGATGGACAGAACCCCTGTTGTAGCCTTCATGTGACCCCAGAAGTATGCGAAGTTTATGTGCACGGGCTCTCTCTATCTATCTTGGAAGCATCTTCAATTCTATAAACTAAACATATAAATTCCTCTAAAAAAAAACTAAACATATAAATACATGAAGGATGATTCTCTCAAAAATATACATGAAGGATAAAATTGTCTAAACAAAATTGTCATTTAACCTTCATTCACTTTCTTTCCATTTAGTCATGTCATCCAAACAAGATTAACTATTCTCCTTCATTCTCTTCCATTTTCTTCCCATCTTTTTTCGTCCCCTTACAGACTCTCCAGTTGTACAGACCCTTAAGGAAAAATCATGCCTTTTCCTTTGGAACATTCGAAACCTTCTCCAACATGGAAGCTATCAGCTGTAGTTTCCACCTCCTAGTCCAACTAGGAAACATCTTCTGTCAGTTTCATCTAATTGCCTCTTAAAATGTGGAATGAGTGCGTATTTAGGGTGAAAAGTGTTATGTGGATATATAGTCTCTACTGTTAATAAATGGCTAGGGAGTGGGCTGAGTTATGGGATTTAATTTGATCCTCTGTCTATGTTATTTCGAGTTATAAATAAAACTCGATGGTGCACTCGGCAACCAGCGTAAAACCCGATTTATAACTCATAAGGAACAATTGCATGCTAAACCTTGACATGATGGAAGGTCCACTATGTAATTGACTGATTCATTTTAGCTGTCTGATTTGTTGATTTGTTGGTCATGGATACGACATTTGATAACTCCGCCTATGTTTTATAGCCGGTCCCAAGCCCGGATAAAGGAGGAGGGTTGTGTTAGGCCCCGACAGCCAGCGTAAAACCCTGTCGAATCGCATGAACATGGATCAACGAATATGGCGTCGTATGATCCATGTAGCCAACCCCACCTAGTGGGATAAGGCTTTGTTGTTGTTGTTGTTGGTGCACTCGGCAACCAACCTATTCTCTTTAAAATAGAACAATGTTTTTTTTTTGGAATTGTAGGGACTTCTAAAGCAGTTCAGTATTTTTTTTTTTGAAACAGGAGAGGACAACTAGCAAGATAGTAGTCATCCAATAGTTCCATTAATAGTAGTAGGGGTTACAAAAGAAAGTTGATAGAAAGGCCAACAGAAGGCCATGAAAACAAAATGACAGCCTCACACTACTGTATATAAAAAATGACTTCTTTATTTCGGTGCGGTGCACTGGAAACCACCCTCACTGCTGCATCCCGGTTGAGGTTCTGGAAACCACCCTCGCTGCTGCATCCCGGTTGAGGTCGCAGCCAAAACAGGCATTGAAAACAGTTGACAAGAGCCACAAGGTCATCCTAAAAAATGCTCCTATTTTCTGAAGAGGGCGCTGTTCATCCTTCAAAGGTCGCGGACCCAGGGCTTCCTACCGCAGTTGGATAACACACGACTTTTGAACAATTGGGTCGTGGATGCGCTTTCGCCTGACACCAAAGCAACAATGTCCGGGTCATGCAGAATGAGTTCAGAATCAGCAATTGCAGCTGAGTCTCCAGTCACATCCAGTTCAGCTGACGCCATGAGGCTTGAAATATTATTCATCGCACATGCCCCTGGCCCCATCGTGACCACCGTGCATGTCCCTGACTAAGAGAGTTCTCAGCGTGCATGGTTGTGGGTTGGGCGGGCCCAAGTCCCGGCCGCGGAGTTAGGGTGACAGACTGAGAGGCCAGAAGGGGAGTGACACCAGCCTTGGCCAACGATGGTGGAGAGCCATGGCAGGAGGCCGTGTTGATGGTGGGAGCGCGGCGCTGATAAACTCGCAGGCGGGTACTCTCCTCTGGGCTGCTGTGGGTATCACCGGCTGGAGTTCATGTCGGCCGAACCTGCTGACTCTGGAGAGATTCGCATCCGGCGCGGGGTTGGAGGAGATAGAGGTGGGGCCGCCGACAGGGATGGTGATGAAAGCGCTGCGGGCTCACCGGGCGAGATGATGTTGTAGGGTGTTGGGGGTCAGTGGTTCAGCATTATATTTGTTTATCACTAATGCAATATTTTTTGTCCCCATTCTTGTTTCTCAATTTTCTTTTGAGAAAAAGGGATGGCTTGCCTTGTGTCAGTCATCCATTCTATTGAATTAAGTTTTTTATACAAAGATTTACAAGGATGGGTATCAATTTAAAAGGATCGTCCCCCACTTCATCCTCCCATCATTCTTTAAGCATTATGGATGGCCCAGATGATGCAGATGAGGCTGCCTTTTGTTTTGATGCTACATGTGTGCAAAAAAAACTGTTGAAAGAGCAGCCCCTCTTAAGGACCTCTAAACCATTTATGCATTTCTCATGTTTTGTTAGAAATGGATGACTGACCAATTTCTCAACTCACTATTTTTCTTTTAAAGAATTCTGGTACCATAACTTGGAATTCCTTTTTTACTAAAGTGCTGCGCCTATGTTTTATAGCCGGTCCCACGCCCGGATAAAGGAGGAGGGTTGTGTTAGGCCCCGACAGTCAGCATAAAATCCTGTCGAATCTTATGAATATGGATCAACGAATATATTGGTTACTAATAGAGCGGAATGGCGTCGTAGCCGACCCCATCTAGTGGGATAAGGCTTTGTTGTTGTTGTTGTTGTTGCTGCGCCTATGTTTTATAGCTGGTCCCAAGCCCGGATAAAGGAGGAGGGTTGTGTTAGGCCCCGACAGCCAGCGTAAAACCCTGTCGAATCGCATGAACATGGATCAACGAATGCAGAATGGCGTCATATGATCCATGTAGCCGACCCCACATAGTGGGATAAGGCTTTGTTGTTGTTGTTGTTGTTGCTGTGTTTGATGATGTCTGTAAAGTTCCTAAAATTATGTTGAGATTCTTCTTTAATGATATGTTTCTTATTGCAATGAAAAACCATTAGAACGTCCAATTCATAATTGTCTTGTGCATTTTTTTTTATTTTACTGGTAATCTATGTTTTCTTGAGAAGTTATTTTTCTAAGTTTTCAGAAGAGGTCTGTTGATGGAGGAAAACAAGGTGCTTCTGTAAAAAAGGTGAAAAAAGACAAGCTTATGGGTGTAACGGGTAAAAATGCTCGTTCAGAGACGAGTTCAGTGTCGATTGCCCCACGTGTGAAACCTGAGCTTACTCTGCCCGTAATGTAAAGTCTGATTCTTTGACACCTTTATACCTCATCTTTGCAATTATAGTTTTGTTTTCGTATTTTTGCACCTGTTCTTACTAATGAACTTTCAGAAGCATTTTGAACTTCGATGATGGCTACTTTTCTTTCCTAGAATGATGGTCGAATGCCTACATATTTGTTCTGTTGTCTCTTTCTTTTTTGGGTTTTCTGTTGTTTCTTCTGGATGCGCATAACCTTACCAATATTTGAAAATTTATTACATGGATTTATTATCATGTATGTCAAGTCTTTTTTTTTTTGAGAACTTGAAGTGTCAACTATTGTGTTATAATATCAGTAACTTTCCTAAAAAGATCAGTAACTTTCTCAATGTTTAATGGATGCTAATGATTTTGTATTGATGCATGATACATTCAAATATATGTACAATTTAGTCACTATCTAGCATACTTCACATGTACGAAGTCTAAACCATCAGTGTCCTTTTGATTCCATTTTTCTCAATGTTTTTGTGAATTGCTGAGTGTTGCGTCTTCAACTTGCTTCATTATAATTTATCAATAACTTTTTTTTTATCCCATAGTGAACAACTGTGTTGGCCTTTATGTCAGGTCCCCTGAAGCAGAGCAAGTGATTCTTGAGGACTTACGTAATCGAGTACAATTAAGTAGCTTGGCCTTGCCATCTATAAGCTTTTATACCTTCATTAATACACATAATGGGTAAATCATAAATGAATTGCAGTTCTTATTATCCTTGCAGATTCTTTATAGGTTTGTTTTTTTGGTACATAAGTTTATTATTGTTATAACTTGAATTTTATCTTTGATGACGGCTAGATTAAATTGTTCGTCAATATCCCAAGATGGTTCAATGGTGGTTGGTGGATTTTCTGACTCATCTCTAAAGGTTGGTCACATGTTAGGAGTTTGGGAATTTAGATTTTTTTTCCCTCAAGGGGATGGAACATTCAGGTATTGTTTTGATGTATTTTCCTTATTAAGTTTTTGGTGTTTTGCAGGTGTGGGACATGTCAAAGATTGGCCAATCAACTAAAGCCTGTTAGTGTTTGCGCATTTGATAAATTATGGAATCTTTTGTAGCCTGAATTTAGCTTCGATAAATTAGTAATTGTAGCATATTATTTGAACTACATTAGCAGAAAGGAAAATTATTCTAGTTGCATGCAAGGTCGGAAATTTTCATCATCGGAACGAGATTGCACAAGAATCTTTTATGTTTAAAATTTATTTTGCATAAGAATGCTTTTGCATTCAATTCCTTAGTCCCATTCCAACGAGTCAAATGCTGCAGTAGCATCAAACGTTCCAATTAATGTTTTATGACTACTGTCGATACCAGTGAGCCAATTGAATGTTGAACTTTGTTCCTGTAAGAATCTAATGCAAGAGCAGCATGCATTAAAACAAAGTATTGCATACAAGAAGAAATCCATAAACTGTGAATATAAGACTGTTTGTTTCTAGGCAGGAAAACTCGGTGGATTTCCTTGAATCATGGCCCTTGCATTCTTTGACTTGCCCAACAGGCAGAAACATGTTAAAAAATTAAACAAGTATGGGAATGCAAAATCAACATTGATCACCTTTTATGTTGTCATTGTTGAGAACGTCAATTTTTATGAAAGATTATTGAATTATTTTAGTAACCTCTCTCGAAAAAGAAAATTTGAATCGCATGTAACAATATCAAACTGATTATGGTTGATCATTTTGATCAGATAAATGTATTTCTTCTGAATCTAAATGTTTTTTGCCTTGAAAATATCCTTGACATGTTCTTTCTTTTGGGAGAGAGGTGGTACAATGAAAACATTGTAAAATCTATCTCCCTTTTTTCCATTGAGTGGTGGATGGGCTTGTGAGATTTGTTTGACATTTCTATATCCATCTTTTTTGCTTTGGTAGATGCTTGTATTTTTTCTCCAATTCAAACTGGATGGCTACCTTATTTCCATATTCATCATTTCCTTTTCTTAATTTTTTTTTACTCTAAGAATCACTCTGTGTTAATGGTTTGCTGTAACACCTTAAGATTAGTTGTCATGCAATATGTAGCAACATAATAGTTTATGCTCATTTTGTCGTCCATAAGACTTGTATCAGTCCAAATTTGCAAAGATATTTTGCATTTAAATGATAATGTTTTTATACCTTAGCTACTAAAAATGGGTATTACTGAAATACAAACTTCAGCCAATATGCAGGGTGAAAATGGATCAGCACAAAATGAGCATTTTCTAGGTGGAATGGAAGAGGGTAAAAGATCTTACACATTATTTCATGGTCACTCTGGGCCTGTCTACTCGGCCACATTCAGTCCTCTTGGAGATTTCCTTTTGTCTTCATCATCAGACTCAACTGGTATGCATTTATAATGGTGACATATACATAAAATTTTCTTACAAATGATGTATGTATACACACTCACATATTCATGTGAATGTGTGTATTATTCAGTTTCCTGATGTAATTATTTGCCGCAGTTCGATTATGGAGTACCAAGTTGAACGCAAATCTAGTTTGCTACAAAGGGCACAATTACCCTGTCTGGGATGCCCAAGTAAGGATGAAATTATATTACAGTTTCCTTAAATCTCAAAACTTCTGGAAGCTATATTATTTTATGTTCTAATCCAACATTTAGATCTTTTGGTTCTGGATTTTTGGACTTTGTTTCCATTAGTGCTCTGATTGCCATTCTCCTCCTTTAGTTGTAATGGGAATTTCGCAATTCATGTTGGCATTCCAACATTGGGGGTACTTCACTTGCATATTTTAGGGCATAAACAACTAAGTCATATGTTGACTGAGATTTAGCCTGTCAAAGATGGTTGGAATTGAAGGATTCACGTAGCTTTTTAGGCTTGATTCATTCCTTGGCCATCGTATGGCCGAGTCATAAATTCTTCCAACATGAAGCTTGCACATTCTTCTCTTCTTTTGAGAGACCATGCCTGATTTTAAATGTCAGGCTTTTTAAATTTTGTCTATATTGGTATATTTAGGCAAAGATATCTGAGGTTCTTTGTGTGCTTTGTTATTTCTTTTTGTTTCTCTAATTTTGTGGCAGTTAATTGCTTACCTACCATCTGAGAATTCATTTTGTTCAGTCATTTCTTAAGCTTTTATTTCATTTTTACCTTGCCATCTAATGAATGGAGTTTCTTTTCTTCTGCAGTTTAGTCCAGTTGGCTACTACTTTGCTAGTGCCTCACATGATCGAACTGCTAAGATTTGGTCGATGGAGAGAATCCAGCCATTGAGAATAATGGCTGGGCATCTTTCTGATGTTGATGTAAGTACCAGATATTTCATTAAAGACTTGTTTATCTTGTTAAATGTTTTAGATTTCACGATTTATATCATACGCATCAATTTTCAGTTTTTTTAATTGATGCTGTGGGATCATTGCTCAAACTACAACCTGATTCTCATCATAACATCTTCATATGTTTCGAAGATCCCTTGTGAGGACATAAGAAAATATTTGAGAGCACATAAAGCTCAATGAACTCAAAGTTCGTATCCCCACTTCCTTCCTCATGTTTCTTCTTTTATCATCATACCGAAATTCTTCTAAATTCATCCACAGTGCACCGATTCTTTTAAAAAGATAATTTTAAATATTATCCTTCTTCTCTGCCTAAACTCATGATTAGTGTATTAGAGTAAATAATTCTCATATAACCGTGCATTAGAAGAACACAATAATTCATCAATGATGACCTTGCTAGTAAAAACATTTCTGAACGCAACATTTTCTGAAGTTCAAGAGAAAATTGAGTCTTATCGGGCTTAAATATATGCTAATAAATGCATAGACTTTCTATGCAAAACACTTGACACATTGTACTCATTTTATACAATTTAGTTTGAAGCAACGTTACTTTTTGACAAAATGTAACTCTGGCTGCTGTTTCTTCTATTGTGCTTTATTGTATTTTTTGTTTATTGTGGTTCATTATTTCGTTTATTGTGATTGTCTTGGTTAACTCTTTTTCCATTCTGGTTTCTTCCTCAGTGTGTACAATGGCATACAAACTGTAATTACATTGCAACTGGCTCTAGTGACAAGACTGTCAGATTATGGGATGTACAAAGTGGGGAGTGTGTACGCATTTTCATAGGGCATAGGGGTATGGTAGTGTCATTGGCAATGTCTCCCGACGGGCGATATATGGCTTCTGGCGATGAAGATGGTACGATAATGATGTGGGATCTTTCAAGTGGACGTTGTGTCTCACCATTGGTGGGTCATAACTCATGTGTTTGGACACTTGCTTTCAGGTATTTCATAATTTATTCGCATGGATTTCATGGTTTCTGGTCCATGAAAGAACTGGTTGCCTTATGTCCCTCCTAATTGTTCCTAATGCCATTTCAATTTATTTACGTGAATTGGTTGCATGAATGTTAATTGATGAAGTAGTCATTGAACACATCAATCTTCTGAGGAAATATTATACTACATCAATCTTCTGAGGAAACATTATAATTTCACAGAATAGTCTAATGCTCTCAAAGGAAAAAAAAAGAGAGTCTAATGTCATCTTTCTTTGGCAGCTGTGAAGGGACATTGCTTGCTTCTGGATCAGCCGATTGTACTGTTAAATTGTGGGATGTTACTGGTAGCACAAAGGCTTTAAAGACGGAGGATAAGTAAATTCTAGAACCTTTTTCATCCTGCTATTGTCATTTCTGGTGCTACTCTCAATTTGAAATTGGCATTTGCAATCTCTGCTCAGCAAAACTAGCAGCACCAACCGGCTTAGGCTTCTGAAAGCTCTCCCCACAAAATCAACTCCTGTCTATAAGTTGCAGGTAGGGGATACTTTCACTGTTGGCTCTTGTTTTTTTTCCTCTTCATGAAGCTTTTTTTTTGTCAACTTTAAGTTGTCTTCTGAACTTTGTGTTGACTAAATAACAACCTGTGGCAGTTCTCAAGGAGGAATCTTCTGTTTGCTGCCGGAGCCCTTTCAAAGGCTCCTGAATCCTGCATTCTTTAGTTGCTGATGGAAGGTACAGGTTATTAGAATTCATTAAGGATGAAAAATGTCTTGCACTATTCACAGTTCTTGGGTGTAAATTTCTGTTTTTTTTTCAGGAAATCTGAATATTGCTGATATTCCGTTATCCAAGAGCTGCGATGACGAGATCTTGCATTTCGACGTCCCAAGTTGCATTCTCATCTTAGCAAGACTGATTAAGATTGTTACGGCCAACATGTTTAAAACTGATTGAAGCTGTTGTTCCACATTGACTTGTAACTAATTGCTGACCACATTCTGAACCTTGTACTTACTCCGGCCGTATTTACGTGAACAGTATTTGAGATACCGCTGCGTTGAAGTGTTCACCGGTGGAAAGAAAATGTTAAAAATTCACTAAAAACTGACCATATTCTAAGTTATGGGTATATTTATCTTCTAATGCGTATAAGTATATGAAAAAAGGGAAGGCATTTGCAATGATAATAGATTTAGGGTGTGTTTGAATTGATATGAAAGGAGAGTAAATAACACAAAAATTCCCTCTTTCTAGGTTCAATATCTTTTTGTTGGAGAATTTTTTAAATATGTTATAGCACAACAAATTCCTGTTAACGTTCAAATCTTTTTCTACATCTTTGTCCAAACATATAAATGCAATATTTATTCTTGGAATTAAGTTTTCGATTAAATAAACATCCTACATGACTAAAATACATATTGTACTAAAACAGGAAATATTTTCATGTATATAAATAATGTCATTCAAATTATAATTATGATTATCGTAGTCGGACAAGAAAGTACTGATTTGCCTCTTTTATAAGTGTGAACGATTTCTTTTTTTCACTATTTATTTGAAGCACTTCAATATTCTACTATTTTGATTCAAATTTAATTAAAGTGGTACATTTGTAATAAGATTAAATTAATTAGAATTCAAAGTACAATAAATGTATTTATTGTTTTAGAATTATGTTTTGCCCAAATAAAAAAAATTGTATTCACATTAACAATAATTAATCTTTCTAAAATGATGAATAAAGTGAGTGCTAAGAAATGGGAAGTGAAGGTGCATCCGAAGGTAGTTTGACAACACCTTGAACAATGTCTCTGCACATTAACTTCTAGAACGGGTAAATTATACAAAATATCCTCCAACTTTCACTTTTGCTCAGTCTTGTCCTCCAACTTCACTTTGTAACAACGATGCCCTTCATCTTTTAATTCATTTCACCCGATGTCTTCTTTACCTGAGATAGATGATTTTTCGATCGTCGAGCTGACGTGGCACACACGTGGCGCTGACAGAACATTTTTTCTTCTCTACGCACTGACGTGATAATATTAAAAAAATAAAAATATTAATTAAAAAATAAAAAAATTACCACGCGTGAGGTGGGGTTTCCCACCCCTCCAACCTCGTCGGCGTCTATCGCTGGCGAGGTCGCAGAGGGGGGTCGAGGCCCCCCTTCTTCTCGTGCGTTGGCGGGCGAGAGCGGGGGGGGGGGGGGGGGCTCGACCCCCTCTGCGACCTCGCCGGTCGTCGGCGAGGTCGCAGAGGGGGGCGAGGCCCCCTTCTTCTCGCGCGCTGGCGACGGGAGAAGGGGGGCCTCGACCCTCCTCTGCGACCTCATCGATCGGGGGGCCTCGACCCCTCTCTGCGACCTCATCGATCGGGGGGCTTCGACCCCCCTCTGTGACCTCGCCGATCGCCGGCGAGGTCGCAGAGGGGGGCGAGGCCCCCATCTTCTCGCGTGTCGACGGGCGAGAGAAGAGGGGGGGGGGGGGGGGTCGCGCGCCGGCGGCGGGAGAAGGGTGGCCTCGACCCCCCTCTGTGACCTCGCTGGCGATCGGCGAGGTCGCAGAGGGGGGTTGAGGTCTCGGAGGGGTCAAGGCCCCCCTTCTCTCGTCGTCGGCGTGCGAGAAGAAGGGGGGCCTCGACCCCCCTCCGTGACCTCACCGGTCTCCCGTCACTGCCTCTTCGTTGGCGTCTCACGCGAGACGCCGGCGAGGTTGGAGGGGTGGGAACGCCACCTCATGCGTGGTGTTTTTTATTTTTTAATTAATATTTTTATTTTTTTTAATATTGCCACATCAGCGCGTAGAGAAGAAAAAATGTTCTGTCAGCATCACGTGTGTGCCACGTCAGCTCGACGACCAGGAAACCGTCTATCTCAGGTAAAGAGGGCATCAGGTGAAATGAATTAAAAGATGGAGGGCATCGCTATTACAAAGTGAAGTTGGAGGGCAAGACTGAACAAAAGTGAAAGTTGGAGGGCATTTGATGTAATTTATTCCTTCTAGAACTTGACATCATCCAAGATTTACTTTTTTCATTTCAAGAGAGTAGCAACTTTTTTTTACATCCATTATATTTTTTCTTTGCTTCCAAGATAAGAAGTCAACTTGAGCTAACTTATGTTATAATATCTAGCCCTTAAATCCCACAGAAAATCCTTTTATTCATTCTCCTATTATATGCATCTAAATTTCATTCATAAGCGAGGGAGATTTATAAATTAAGTATTTAGAAAGTTCAAAATTGATCCTTACATATTGCATTGTTTCATTAGAAATTTTACTTGATTATGATAATTTGAAAACTCTTTTATAAACTAATTTCAATTGGCGCAATTGGTTGGAAGAGCTACCTCAAGTGATTCTATGAGTGCAAGTAGTCGTGGTTATATCCCTAAAGTTGAGAATATGTGCCAACTCTTTAGGCCTCGGCGTTGTCCACCACGTAGTGCAATTAGACCTCCCTGTCGGTGGCTCTATGCGGCCGCAGCACCGCCCACAGCAGCTCGTCCTTGTACTCACTCCACGACGGGTAGTAGCTCTTCACCGCTGGCACGCTCTTGTCGTAATCGCCCCGGTACTTGCCCCCGAACTCGAACAGCTGAACCATTTGATGACCTCCAAGAGGTGGCAGTATAGGCCGGCGGCCACGATCTCCTCCTCCTGCTCGATGGCTTAAGTATTGAATTCAGCAAAAAAAAAAAAAAGAGAGCAAAAATGTAAAGAAAAGATAAATAGCAATGTTAAATTGTGGTGAGTTTGAACATTTGAATTTAGCTTTATATAAAGATAGATATAAGATAAGATTTTTGCACATATATCCGGTTGAAAAAGTTACAATATTATCTATAATTTTTATATCTATTACTTGATGTGATTTGAAGGAAATTTTGACCGATCCTATGGGTCTGGTAGATTGATGGTGTAGGATATGATATTTTTCTTTGTTTAAGACTCGAAACTTCCTGTCCACTCTAATTGCAATTGAAGAAAAGGTTATATTGTCATAGAGCAAATAGTCAATGTATAGTATGTAATGCATAAATTTGGCCTCTTTCAGAATTTAATAAATATAATTCAATACTTCGACGTACATAATGCTCTAAAGAGATTATAATTGTTCATACCTATGATTGATTTGCTACGATGTCACCGATATTACTTATCGTATTATGCTATTGATTTGACAATTGATCATAGAATGATGAAAGGCTTATGATGACTTGGACAAAGTCTATTAGTAATTTTATCCTTTATTAAAGATGATGAATGCTATTAATTACATTATGATCCAATCATGATTGATGATGTTATCAATGATTTTATCCCTGGACTCATGTATAATTGATTTATATGTGATTTCCCCCTATGATGATTGACTTTGCCATCATCGATCTTTGATGATTATAATTCTATTGTTAAGCTTCATCATAATTATGATATATTCATTTTCTATTCTTATGCACTAATTTATTATGATATTTCTCATTATTGCCACATATTAAGCATCGCAATTCGTGTGTGTGCACTAGGCGAGGCTCGCACATATGCAGCAGAAAAATTTTTTTATTTCATTTTGGGACTTTATCGAGGTGTATTCATTTTATTAACTTTTATATAATAGTTAAGAAATAGTCCAACTATATTCAAATTTTCGTCTTATAAAATGCTATTATTAGGTCGTCCAAGTTCTTAATGTTATTTTTTTTACCGATCTAAGATCTATTTAGCACACTCCAATGGAAAAGTTTGAAATAGTGAAAAGAAATTTGACCACATTCTAGTTAAATTGCAAGAGTAATATTTTTATAAAATATACTTTAGAAATGAGGTTAAAACTATATATGCGAAGTTTGATATTTTATTCCAAAAATGCGCCATTTTTTATTTTGATATTTCACATGTTTTAACTTTATTTATCAACATAAAAAGTTATATTTTTTAAAAAATAATTAACATTTCTATGTAAAAATATTAAAAAGATGTTACTATTTAATAAAAAAACCCAAATTAACTCTATAACATCATATGTCTATAATAATGAGTCCAAATCATATTTCTTTATATCTATTTTTATCATTTTGTAATTATGCATTAGTTAAACCTTTATATTTATTTATCAAATAATTTTAACTAAATTTATCATCGAAGTACTTGCTTTATATTTGCCAAATGAACGTTACTATCTACCAAGTCTTAAAATAGTTACAGCGAACTTACATTTAAGTAAAATTTGGCTTTTCTAAAGGAAGGAATTTGGTATCCATTCTTCTATCAAACAGCCATCAAATAGGGGAAGGAAGGAAATTTAAACAATGAAACCATACCAAAGAAAATGCTACCAATTCAATCCTTACCAACATTAGAATTGTACATGAACACATAATTTCACAATGTTTCTAATAATAAGAGATAATCATCATTGCCAAAGGATGGAACAATACCACAAGCCATTAATTAGCGAACATAACCAATTCAGACTCCAAAATAACGATGCCAAAGGATCAAACTTTCATAGGAGAACAAGAAAGTCTCCTCTTTTGTCTTTGATCTGTGTCAAAATGCTTTAAGACTTTAAGCCCAATATCTCTCTCTGTTGAGTTTGTATGTACTCAATATAGGAAGTTATTCGGGCAAAAAGTAGAGGACCATACAAAAAGTTAACAGAATGATTAGGATCTTGCCACAAAGTCGACATTTTTTTTTCTTTGAAAGGTAGCAAAACCCTAGTGTGCAGAGTAAAACCACACTTGCAGTGATAATTCCAATTGACTCGTATGGATCATTATTGGGAGCAACATTTACGATCTAAGCAAGAGAGAATAAAGAAATGGGAATAAGGGGACAAATTATCATGAGAAACGCCAAAATTCCAAAAAATAAAAAATAAAAGACAAACGAAAAAGAAATCTAAGCAACACAAAGAAGCAACAATCCAGACGAGACGACAACAGGGATCAAATACAAAATCTACGAAAAGCATGAGGCTCGGATTCGCCTTTTATCAATCATAGAGCACCAACCACAATAAACCCCACCACACCCCCACCACACCGCGCATTATCAGCTTCTCCACCCAACCGATCGTAAGATGGCGATCGGCAGAAGCGGTTGCCGTCAGCCCAGAGGCGTCCGGCCGCCCAGGCTGCTCCGTCCGAGTCGGAGTCGCGATCGAACGAAGGGCTTCGAAGGACCCGAGCGGTGAACCGTGAACCGAAGAAAAAAAAGATTCTAGGGTTCACGGCAAGGGTTCAAGGGTCGCTCTGTGACGCCACTCCGCCGGCGCGTCCAGGAACGGCTTCGGCGCCGGCGCAGCAAAGGCACCCATTTATCATTCGTCATCGCCTCAAAACGACGACGACGACGACGACGACGACGACGACGAAGAAGAAGAAGAAGAAGAAGAAGAAGAAGAGGGATGGAAATGGCCAGAGGCGGCCGTCGTCCGGGTTTTATGGTGACTGCCTGACTAGGCCCATAATTGACAGGCCTTGGATCTGATCAATTAGTAGCCCAACTCATTAGCGATTGATATCTCTTTTTTTTTTTCCCTCTTTACGTGCCTTAGAACATATACAAGTACATATTATAATTATCGTTGGACGGGCAAAAAAGAATCAAACTTCTGCTGACTAAAATAATATCAAAATTGCACGTTCATTACAGTCAACAGAAACTTGTCATCGTATTCGTGGATCAATGTAAAAAAGTTGGAAAAAAGAGCCAGAAAGAAGCATATCATCTTCTTGAAAACTTCCATCAGCAAAATTAAAGAATCAAGAAGCAGTATTCAGATATACAACATCTATCATTTTCTATCTACATTTGTTCTGATGTTTTTTTTTTCTCTCTTTTCTTTTCTCTACGTACTTTATGTTCATGCAAAAATTGTCACCGTGGATTCGACGGTCTCTCAGTCAGCAGACCATGCAGGACGCCCGCGCGCCTCTCCACCTCATTCCTGTCCAAGTACTTCATGTCCAGCAATCTCTGAAAGACTCGGAGCGTCAGCAGGCTGTCGGAGCCGGCCTGATGGCTGCTCCCTACGCGCGCGACGCCGAGCGTGCTGGCGAGCTTGTTGAGGCCCCCGTACAGGCCGTTGACGAATTGCATCATGTGCTTTACGTCGTAGACGACGGGGAAGAAGACCTTCACGAGCCGCTGGAAATCGTCCACGGTCTCCGGCAAGTTCTTTCCGGTTAGGATCTTCAACAGGTAGGCGAAGTCGAATGCGCTGTGAAAAGTCACCCAGTGGACGCAGTCGCTGAGGACGACGCCGGAGGACATGATCAGCTCGGCGAAGCGTCTTGTGTCGATCCCAAACCTGCGGAACCTGCGGAAGTCGATGCCGGACTTGATGAGCAGGTCGAGGGAGTCCGGGTGCGACACGTCTTCGGCGACGTCGAAGTCCCGGAAGTTAAACTGCCACACGACGGGGCGGCCGCCGGGGGCGGGCAGGTTCCCGGAGGCGTCAGCGAAGGCGAGGCCCAGTTGGATGAGGTGGAGGATTTCGACGTTGGCGCGGAGGCCGTTGTAACTGATGCCGCGGTCGAGCCTCACGTCGCTGGGGGCCTTGAGTACGACTCCGGGGAACTCGGTGTCCATGCCCACGTACGGGAAGTCGTCTACGACGTCGCCGATCAGCCTTATCTCTTCCTCGAGATTGTACGCCCAAACCTCCCGGATCTCGACCTCGTTACCTCCGGCGGCCTCCTGCGGCATGTCGGCGGCGGAATGACGAAGAAAGTCAGCGCAAGAGGATGTCGGTCCGGCCGACGGAGCCGCGCGATGCGAACGCTTCGAGTCGACGTCCGGACGTCGATCTAAGGGGAAGAATTTTAGGGCTCCTGAAGGCGATGCGAAGAAGAAGAGAACCAAGAAGAGGAAGAGCCGCAAAGAATGACGCTCGCTTTTTATCGATGCGTTCTTGCGGACGGAGGCGGCGAGAATTGCAGCAGGAACGCGATTCATAAAAGGGAAACGCATAGACAACGAAGGGGTTGGTAGGAAGCACCCACGTGTGTGTGAGAGAGAGACAGCACGTGTTAAAAGGCGTGGGGTCCAACTCCAAAGATTCATTCACTCAAGATCCTCCCCGGATCTTGGAACACAAACGAGTCGGCCGAATGAGACAGCAACACCTGGTCACGTCCGCACTCGTGTGCACAGCCGCATACATGTCCATGTGATCGTTGTGTTTGTAACCTTTTTTTTTCCGAAATTTAAAACAGTGGTCTTAGGTATTGTATTGTCTGTTCTTAAGAAAATATGATATTATATATATATATATATAAACTAATTGTTGAATGATTAATCATCACTTACTGTGAATTTGCTTAATCATATATATATTATTGTTTTTTTCTGCTTAATCTTCGCTTACTGTGAATTTGCTTTAATCAAATTTTTTTTGTTTCGACAAAATAAACAGGAGATGAAGCTCAAAATAATTGATATAAATTATTATTTGAGACAAATTTTTAAATTTATATTATATATGTATCAATTATTGTTATTCCTGTCCCGGCAATGAATCGAATCTTCTAGAACCCACAGGTTTACAGTTTGTGTTCTACATCCATGCAACCTAGAGCATCAACTGATTATTCACGGTGAATAATGTCAAATGATCGATCTGTGTGAACAGTAAATGTAATTAAGAACATGAACAAACAAGTTAAGGGGAAGTTGTCATTGTACAGTTATATAATCATGTTTTATTTTTGCTAACAGTTGACAAGGGCAGACCACAAAAAAAAACATTACTGAAAAAATATAATCATGTTTTTTTTTCTGCTAATATAACCATGTTCTATGCAATGATGCAATGCATATGACTTCAAAAGAATTTTGCATATGTATTGAGACATCCACGGTTATTTTTTTAAAAAAATACATTATATTGACTTCAAATAGTGCATGCACCCGTTCCTAAATATTACATGTAAATAAAAAAATATTATATGGTGAAGTGCGATCACTCATCGAAAAGGTTCAATTCCCTAAGGAAGAATGCATAGACATATCTTAAATTAATTCTATATATATAAATCACGGAAGAAATATTAAAAATTTATGAGAATATGATCTTGACTTGCGTTTTGATAAAATTGTATGGCCTTAATAAAAAATAACATATTTCATGAAATTTTAAAAATCATATATCCAAATCCTTGTTCGTATAAAAAACCTCCATTACATTTTCCATTGATTGCATATTATTTTTTATGCATCTTGTCAATCTCTTTTTCGTGGGATCACTAACCAAACGCAGCTTTCGAAATCAATTATTTGTGTGTTAAATAAAATCAATTATAAATGTGGGAAGAAATGCAATTCGCAATTAAGTGAAAATTTTGTCGTTATAATATTAGATATATCTTTTAAATATAACATGATTAATAAATAAAAAATAAAATTTTAAAGATTTATTTTTAGAGAATAACAATTGTATGGACAAAAAGTGAAAATAGACACATATTTGTAAGTATCTTAATGATACTTATTCGTGATACAACGGTCATTTTTTATTTCACATGATTCTTATTTTTATTTTGTTAAAGAAGGAAAAAACGAAAATATTTAGCCTCCAATAAAAAAACGAGAGAGAAAAAAAAAACAAGAGAAACAAAAAACGATTACGATCCAAATTGTCTCTCAGGATCTCACATTCTCATTGTTCACGATCCAAATTCTCTCTCTCTCTCTCCCCCGCCTATTTTTCCGCTTCGTAAAAGAAAAAAAAAGTGATTTTTAAGTTCTTTTCTTCCTCCATCGAGGCGATTAGAAACAGCAAAAGGAGGAAGGACAAAGTGAGGCGATTTCTTAAAGTTGCAGCAAAATCTATGCTGTGTTCCTTGATCCACACTCACCCTGTTAATAGCGAAGGGAAAAAAAACAGAAGATTGGATTTCCCTCTTCTGATCGTTTCTTGCCTAATCTCACATTCATGTTGCGATTTCCATCTCATGAGCATTTGGACAAATGGTCGGTGATCGCATTGGGTGCTTCGCGTCCGATTCCCGCTTAGCCTGAGCATGGCGCTGTTCCGCAAGTTCTTCTACCGCAAGCCGCCTGATGGGCTCCTCGAAATTTCAGAGAAAGTCTATGGTATGACGTAAATTTAGTTTATGGAGGAAATTTATGTATAATTTGGCTGAGGTATTGAATACAAATTTTTTGTTGTTGAAACGTTGAACGCATTGTCGTAGTCGGTTAAGAGCGGAATGACGTCGTATGATCCACGTAGCCGACCCCACCTAGTGGGATAAGGCTTTATTGTTGTTGTTATTGTCGTAGTCGGTTAAGATGTCGTCGTGCACAATACCGTTTCTTTGTTAAACGATGAATTCCTTGAGTGCTGCAGATGCTTAATCAGTAAGGCAAGGGTTATTTCATATTGCCTTGTTCTTGTCTTCCTTTTATCGGTGAATAGAATGTCCAAAACCTTGCACCCATTTTCATTGCTAAATGTGTGTTGTTTTTGGAGATTGTAAGCAATAAACTGTTTTATTCCTTAAACTTATGCAGTGAGCTATGCTTTGGTTATTCTGGGTTGGAGAGAAACTATCCTGTGTGATCAAATTCAAAGTTTTGCGTCCATTCTCATTTACTGAAGATTTAAAAATAATCCATTTCACATGTATAAGCAACAACAACAACAACAAAGCCTTATCCCACTAGGTGGGGTCGGCTACATGGATCATACGACGCCATTCCGCTCTATTCGTTGATCCATGTTCATAAGATTCGACAGAATTTTACGCTGGCTGTCGGGGCCTAACACAACCCTCCTCCTTTATCCGGGCTTGGGACCGGCACAACCATGACTAATAAAAATCAAAGGAAAAGAGTAGGAACCAGATTCAAATAGAAATAAAAATCAACGGAACTAGAAATAGAGAGACAAAAGGGGAAACAAGAAATGTGGATCATCGAGCCATAAACACGAAGATAAAGAATTTCGTACTTCCTAGACTTACAGGAGCCATGGAAGCCGACGAATCGGCGAGAGGAGCTCACACAGATCTCTAATCAACCCGCTCTGATACCATGTTGAGAAATATGTTTTCACTTGTTATACACCAAACACTAGTGCCTCCTTATTTATAATAAAGGTAGGCAATACAAGAAAGTAGAATATGCTAGAATATTACTCCAGAATATTAGGGATATTATCCCAAAATATCTGGGATATTATTCCAGAAAATCTGAGATACTAATCCTGAATAATATTACAAAAATATGGAAAGATATGCAAATCATATCTCAACATTCCCCCTCAAGCTGGAGCATAGATATCAATCATGCTTAGCTTGTCGCATATCAATCATGCCTAACTTGGTAGCCAGAAAGTTGATGACGCCGACGATTCTATATTCCAACATACAAGTTTACCAAAGGAAAAGGGAATGATAATTCTGCTACTGTAACTAATCCAGCAGCTTCTGATGAGAGTAGTCAGCAGTGTACAACTCCTGAATTGCCAATTCCATTGTTCAAATGCTGATCAATGTCAACAGATTTTGAAGCTTCTAAGTAAAACTAACTCAAATGAGGTTGTTGCTAGTATGGTACGTATGACATTCATTTTGAGAATAGTGAACAAAGTTTATTTAATAACCTATATTATTGCAGTCTATTTTTTTTTTAGAAAAGTAGTCTAATTGAGATTTGGAAATCTGTAATCTTTTCCATTGTTCTGAAAATCATTACAATTATTTTATTGTAATATTAATTGACTGGTAGTTTCCTAAACAAACTTGTTTTGATAAGTACCATTTTAGGAATTGACTGGTATTTATATCTGATTACAGTTTTTGATTGCTGCTTCACTACTGATGTCCTCGAAGACAATGACTACAAAGTCTACATGGGAGGCATTGTGGGTCAGCTTCGGGATCAGTTCCCCGATGTTTCCTTCATGGTCTTTAATTTTCGTGAAGGTGAAACTCAAAGCCAGATAGCAACCATTTTATCGGAACATGACATGACAGTGATGGATTATCCACGGCAGTATGAAGGATGTCCACTGCTTACAATGGAAATGATTCACCATTTTCTGAGATCAGGGGAGAGCTGGCTCTCTTTAGGACAACATAACCTTCTCCTAATGCATTGTGAGCGAGGTGGCTGGCCAGTCCTTGCATTCATGTTAGCAGCTCTTCTGGTTTACCGAAAGCAGTATCCAGGAGAGCAGAGGACATTGGAGATGATCTACAAGCAAGCCCCCCGTGAACTTCTTCAATTGCTATCCCCTCTAAATCCAGTGCCGTCACAACTGAGATACTTGCAATATATTTCGAGGAGAAACGTGGGCTCAGAATGGCCTCCTCTAAACAGAGCTCTCACTTTGGAATGTATCATCCTCCGATCAATTCCTGATTTTGATGGGGAAGGTGGGTGTAGACCAATCTTCCGGATTTATGGACAGGATCCTTTAATTGCCTCTGATCGCACTCCAAAAGTTTTATTTTCAACCCCAAAGAAAAGCAAGCTTGTTCGACTTTATAAACAGGTTTTCCCTTGACTTAATTTTTGTACTAGCAAGAATGTTGCAGAACTAAATGTTTCATCCTTAAAAATCTAGTACAATAACTGATACAGGCAGATAGTGAACTGGTCAAAATTGACATTGATTGTCATATACAAGGAGATGTTGTGCTAGAGTGTATCAGCTTGGATGATGAGCTCGAACGCGAGGAGATGATGTTCAGAGTGATGTTTAATACTGCATTTATTAGGTCTAACATCTTGATGCTAAATCGTGATGCAATTGATATAATTTGGGATACCAAAGAAAGGTTCCCAAAGGACTTTAGAGTTGAGGTATGCTTCTCTTCCCTCTACTTTACTAAAGTAATGATAATCAGAACTAAATACCTTTTCTTTTTTATTTTTTTAAGATTCTTCTTTCAGAGATGGATGCAGCTATGCCAGTTTCCATTATAGAATTCCCTACAATTGAAGAGAAAGAAGGCCTTCCAGTTGAAGCATTTGCAAAAGTGCAAGAGATATTTAACAATGTTGACTGGTTGGAAACAAAGGGCGATGTCGCCATCAAAGTTCTTCAGCAGATGGCATCATCAAATGCTCTTCAAGAAATGATGGATGCAGTTTCTCCACATAGGGCAGATAGTATGCAAGACAAACTGAGTCCTGACATACTGCAAGATATAACATCACTAAATGCTTTCCGAGAAAAGATGGATAATCTTTCTCTTCAAGAAATAGATTCTGATACTAGGAAAGCCAAATCAAGCCCTGACATGCCAGAAAAAAAAACACTACAGAGTGAAGCTGATGATGGGAGCAAAAGTTCTCTATCCATCTCTCCTCTTCGCTCCATTACATCTTCTATAGATTCATTCTCAGAAAACAAAAACACTCAAATACATGAATGGCATGCTCCAACACAAGATTCTGCCCATCTTAAACTAGTGCCACAAAATATTACAACATCTCGTTCAAGTCCATCTTTTCTGTCCTTTTCCCTATCAGGATCTGCACGACCTGTTTCAAAATATCATAGTGCACCGTCAGCGCTTGGGATCACAACTCTTCTGCAGGATCATGCTGCATTTGTAAACTCTGAAGTTACTCATTCAACAAAAATATCTCTGGCTGACATACCCAGTTCTACCATTTCGGCTCTTGAAATTACTAATTCTTTGCAACCATCATCGCAACTACAGCCACCACAACTGTCATCTTCTTCTACAGTGCCATCGGTGAAAAATCATGTATCACCACCACAAGAATCATCTCCCTCACATTCACCTACTAGGACGGCCAGCATCACCACCACTAAGGGGACAGATTCTACAAGGATAGTGGATACCACTGATGCTTCTTTCAGGCCACAACCATCATTGACGCAAATTGACATTCAAAGTACAACATGCTCAGTCCCAGAGGTCCCAAACTTGGCTGCTGAGTTGCTTTTATCATCAGTATATGATACTCCTTGCTGCTCTATTTCTTCCATTCCTGAAAGATTCCCTGCAGAATCTAGCTCAGAGGTTCCACCTATTAATCGGAAAACACCAAGCAAAAAATCTCCCATGACAATTCCTATCCCACCCCCTCTACCACCATTAATGGCCTCTTCATGTACACATCATCCACCCCAGCCTTCAGAAAAAGTAGTTGATAGAGTTATTGTTGTCCCTCCAATTCCTCCTCCACCACCCTTGATGGCTCCATCAAGCCCCTGCAAAGACCCTTATGAATTGAAAAAGGCGGCCGCTACAGCAAGTGTTCTTGCACCGCCAACTCCACCTCTACCTCCACCTCCACCTCCACCTTATCCACCTTTGTTAGTCTCATCAAATTTCAGTCCCCCTCCTCAGGCACTGAAAAAGGCAACACATTCAGTTAGTGATCTCCAACCACCACCACCCCCACCCCCACCTCCTCCCCCTCAATATTTGATGGCTGTATCAGGTCCCAAATTTTCTTCGCCTACCAAAAAGGTAATACCAGAAACTAGTGTTCCTCCAACACCACCTTCACATCCTCCTCCACCTCCGCCTCCGCCTCCGCCTCCGCCACAATCCATCCATTCCTCTCAGTCACGAAGGAAGGCAATTGATTCTACTAATGTTCCCTCCCCGCCAGCTCCTCCGCCACTACCTTTGACAACCCCATCAAATTTCACGCATCCAACTAAACTTTTAAATAAAGAAATGAGTAGTTTCAGTGTTCCATCAGCACCTCCACCTCCATGCCGCACTCCTATGCTTTCTAAAGATGCACCCTTGGCGCCGCCACCACCTCCACCTCCACGTCCACCTCTACCTCTACCTCCACCTACATGCCACGCTCCTACTCTTTCTAAAGATTCACCCTTGGCACCTCCACCTCCACCTCTACCTCCACCTACATGCCACACTCCTACTCTTTCTAAAGATTCGCCCTTGGCACCTCCACCACCTCCACCTCCACCTCCATCTCCACCTCCACGCCACACTCCTACTCTTTCTAAAGATTCACCCTTGGCACCTCCACCACCTCCACCTCCATGCCACACTCCTACTCTTTCTAATGATTCACCCTTGGCACCTCCACCACCTCCACCTCCATGCCACACTCCTACTCTTTCTAAAGATTCACTCTTGGCACCTCCACCACCTCCACCTCCACCTCCATGCCACACTCCAACTCTTTCTAAAGATTCATCCTTGGCCCCTCCACCACCTCCACCTCCATGCCACACTCCTACTCTTTCTAAAGATTCACCCTTGGCACCTCCACCACCTCCACCTCCACCTCCAAGCTGCACTCCTACTCTTTGTAAAGATTCACCCTTGGCACCTCCACCACCACAGATTTCATCAAAGCATTCTGTTGGTCATAATTTTAAAATATCATCTGTTCCTCTTGCACCACCACCTCCTCTAGCTTCAAATTCTTTGAAAGGTTCATCTACAGCTTCTCCTCTTTCTTCTTCTTCCAGAGATAAGGGGAATGGTGTGGTTGTACCTCCGCCACCTCCCAAGGGTATGAATGCCCCTATGATTGGAAAAGGTCAGGTTTTGGCGCGTACAGGAGTTCCTCGGAACTTACAATCTGCTCAGTCATCCTCCAGAAAAGCTAATTTGAAACCACTGCATTGGGTTAAAGTAACGAGAGCAATGCAGGGTAGCTTGTGGGCAGAAACTCAGAAATCAGATGAACTCTCTAAGTATTTGTCTACTGAAACTTAAGTAACATTCTCTATTTGCTAATTTTCTAGATGTATCTCCAATAAATTTTCTGCAAATTTTCACTGTGGTAGGGCGCCTGAGTTTGACATGTCTGAATTGGAGAGCCTTTTCTCAGCAGCAGTGCCAAATTCAGAATCTCGAGGTTCAGCTGAAAAGTCAAGTGGACGATTGGCATCATCAAAACCGGACAAAGTTCATCTGGTAATAGATTCATTAACTATAAGTTGTAATACAAACCGGTTTCTGTGTTTTATCAACTACTTTAACATAATATAGTTTATTGGAACTTCCAGAAGGTGCATATTTATTAACATTTATATTGCAACAAAGAAATACTCCCAACTTCACCATTGTAGGTTACATAATTTCCCCAATGCTCATTCTTGCAGATCGACTTGAGACGGGCTAACAACTGTGAAATCATGCTTACAAAGGTCAAGATACCGTTATCTGATTTGCTGGTAAGTACACAACTACGCAAGTATATTTTTATGCTATATTGCCAGAACTGAGAGACCTCTATTTTCATAAGTATCAATTTCCATTCCCATTATGTTTTTTTCTTTTTCATGGGCGAGCCCTTGTGCCTCTTATTCCTTGATATGGCAATTTTCTATTGTTTGTATTGAAATCTAAATTTTTGGTATTTCTTGTTTAAATAATGAAAAAAATACACTTTGCTTTCAAGCAGAGGAATTTGACTTTTGTGTAGTCATCTTTAGCATGAAGATAATCGCTCTTTGCTCTCTCTCTGTCACACACACAATTCTAACTGACTATTGTCTTTCTCAAAAAGAAGAAATAGCTAACCTTAGTTGCTGCCATCTGGATTTGGCTCAGAGTTCTGTACTTGCATTGGATGATTCTCTTCTAGATGCTGATCAGGTTGATAACCTTATCAAATTTTGTCCAACAAAGGAAGAAATGGAACTACTCAAGGTAATTAATTATATGAACTTTGAGATTTTTCATTTTGGGAATATAAACTCTCCTTATTTTGGCTTTTTTCCCTGTATTTGCCTGGGTATCATCTTGTCATGTTTTTGCCTCTATATGCAAGTCTTTGTTGCTATTTTTTTAAAAAATTTCACTTTACATTTCAGGGATACAATGGAGATAACGAAAGCTTAGGAAAATGTGAACAGGTCAGTAAGTTCTTTGCTCCCTTTCTAACAAGGTAGATCTGGTTGGAAATCTTTAGCGGTTTTAAGAAATAAGCTATAATGTATTCTCATTGTGAGAACTTTCTTTTTTCTCATTAGAGAGTGAACTTTGGCCCAATGGTTTAATAATTTTTTTTGTGATTGAGAGTCTAGAGGGAGGCTGTAAGAACATGTGATTACCGCTCCAAACCTGCTAGCCAATAAAGTGTAACTTATTTTTTTCTCGACTACAAACTTTTCCATGCGTTGTTATCCCTTTTTTATCTTTTACCTTCTATATTTAATGCCACGTTTTATAGGATTGCCATGGTGACTAGCAACATTTTGGGTTAGGCACAATGACGAACTACAAAATTGTCTCTATCCAAAGCAACTGATGTTGATTTTTTATTCTCTGTTTGGATAAACAGTACTTCCTAGAGCTGATGAAAGTACCAAGGGTTGAATCAAAGCTAAGAGTTTTCTCTTTCAAGATTCAATTTCGTTCACAGGTCAGTTCACATGTTTATCTCTTGTACTAGCTTGTTTGTGGCCTCATTTCATACTTCCTTTTCCAGGTTTCCGACCTTAGCAGTAACCTTAACATTGTTAACTCTGCTGCTGAGGAGGTAAAACACCTGTTCCTTTCATTTCGGTTCGCTGAGCACTAAACAAAAAGATGATACTCTATGGCTTTATACCTCTTTTTTCAGATCAGAAGTTCAGTCAAATTGAAAAGAATCATGCAGACAATTCTTTCTTTGGGAAATGCATTGAACCAGGGAACTGCTAGGGGTGAGACAAACTAAGCACTACCGTGTTCTAATATCAACATGTTTCATTTTCATTTCTATTATCTCAATGAAACGAAAATATAATTCAATCTTTGTCAAGTTCCTCAATGAAAAGAAAACACGTTGCAGCATTATCCTTTTTGTAGCAATCATAATTTTGTGTATCATAACTTTTATGCATCTGTATGTGTATATCTTATGATTAGTGTAACGTGAATAGGATAACCTAACGGTTCATTAATGGAAGATGGACTAATGATAACAACTCTTCCAGCGCATTTGTTCAATGTTCTTTGCAACTTGGTACCGCAGTTTAAGTTACTTGAGTGTGAAGAAGAAACTGGAACCATTGTGCAATTTGGAACCAGAAGGTTGAATATTGTGCCATACTTCATTTGCTTTAGGTCACAGTTGAAATCTGCATCACCCTCTAGCGTGTAGTTTTTTACAGATGTTAATATTTAGTGATAAATGTTGAATGGGTATTCTCTCTTTTTTGTATATATGACTCGTTCAACTTCTGCATGTTGTATATTCGTTTTCAGTTGAAGTTCATCATCGGCGCTTTCTTTGCAGGTTCTGCCATTGGATTTAGGTTGGACAGTCTTCTCAAACTTACTGATACTCGTGCACGAAACAATAAGATCACTCTTATGCATTATTTATGCAAGGTATCAACAAGTTTAATCTGACGTTCATTCCAAGAAGATATGTTCTGTCAAGTTGTCTCCTCTTATTCTATCAGAAAAAAAATAAAGCTTCTTTTAGACCTTATATCTGATATTATTTATAACAACAAATAAAGCTAAAGTTATTATGTGAATGAATGAAATAAAACTTCTCTGTGCATGGACATATAAACAGGAAGCAAATATTGATAATGGCCATGTTTTGTTGCACCTATTATCCACAACTAATAAGATCACTACAGCTTCCCTCTTTCACATGGCTATGATGGTCTATGCCTTGAAGACAATTTAAATCGTCCAGTTAGCTTTTTAATTACTGAAAAAGAACATTTATCTGTCCATGTTTGATTTTACTAGCTTTTTAGTCACAGGAAAAGGAAACCAATCTATCCATGATTTGATCATGTAGAAAAATCATGGACACAGTAGCTGATGATGCTGGTTTTGGAAGCACTAAAAAAGATTTGTTGCACATATTCAGCAGTCAAGCTTTGTTCTCCTCTACTATTCTTTTGCCATGTCTCATACAAAATTCTGTACTAAACCCTTCCATCTTGTGCATAGTTTATTACACTTTCCCTTGTTGCATGCAGGTTCTTGCTGATAAACTTCCTGAGCTTCTTGATTTTCCCAAGGATCTTGTTAGCTTGGAAGCTGCAGCGAAGGTGTACTATAATTGCTTTGTTTACTGCATGTATTCTCTTTCTAATATAAATAAAAGTAAACTCAGTACAATGTTTTATTCTGCAGATACAATTGAAAACTTTAGCAGAAGAGATGCAAGCTATAAGCAAAGGCCTTGAAAAGGTTGAGCAAGAGCTAATAGCATCCGAAAATGATGGCCCTGTCTCCCAATCTTTCTGCAAGGTAGTATTGCAAGGATTTATCATTTCTGTTCTACAACATGTGATCATTACTGATGATTTAACATGGTGAAATTAGCTACTAATCACTTTTTTAATCTATCTCTGTTCAGAAACCATAATTCTAATTTTCATTCCCATATTTTTTGTTTTATTGATTGTTGGATAAGTATGTTCAATAGTTTGTTCAACCAAGTAATTTTGCACAGCATAGTTGTTCTGCAAAGTCGTATAGAAATCCATACATTTGGGCTAAAAGTATATATGACTTGAAAATATTATCATTATTCTGGATTATTTGGAGCATTCAAGGCCGGTTCTCAATTATTACATCCATATATTTGGTCACATACGTATTTCGACTTAACATGTGATTTTTGTGCACTATCCTAATGTGCTAAAAGTAAAGATCATAATTGGTTCACATGCGTACCTCGACACTAATGTTGATAACATTTTTCAACTTGATTATACTGGCTTTGCTGAAGTAAAGATCATAATTGCTGATTTCTGATGAACTTTTTAAGTGTTGGCAAGCCGAGTTGATCCAATGACTCTTCTAGCAACATGCTGTATGGTAATATTTATGACATGATCTTGACACTAGCTTGTGTAATCCTGTCATCTCATGTTAATTGCTTTCATATATAATTTCTGGAACAAGAAGTCTCAATCCTTTCAGAATATATTTTGGCTGATCCGTTTCTCAGCATGCAAATCATTTTTTTCCCAGACTTTGAAGGAGTTTCTTACGATTGCTGAAGCTGGAGTAAGGACCTTGACCTCACGTTATTCTAGTGTGGTAAGCTTTTGATGCAAAATCATCCTTAAGAACCTTATGGTCAAGTAAAGCTCTCTTTCCTCAGATATAAAGTTGTCTTGCACTTGGCAGGGTAGAAATGCCGATGCATTGGCCCTTTACTTTGGTGAAGATCCTGCCAGATGTCCTTTTGAGCAAGGTCATTGCAGCAACATATTCATTTCCTGCTTTCAGAGCCTACATGTCAAAGTTTTACTCAGTTATAATCTAATATATGACTGTCTTTTCCCCAGCTTCGTGCATTTGGATCGTTAGTATTATCTTCAGCTTTGTCATAATTCTTCTGAATGATCTATTCCTACTTTCTTCATTCTCTTAACAGTCGTCTCGACGCTCCTGAACTTTGTGAAAATGTTTGTCCGTGCCCATGAAGACAACTGCAAGCAGCTAGAGCTGGAGAAGAAGAAGGCTCAGAAAGAAGCTGAAACTGAAAAACTGAGACTTAGCCATCCGAAGGAACAAAACAGCCCGTTACTCTCTCCTAGACGTGCCAGCGCCAAATAACCTACTGACAATTCGATCATCAAACGCATTGCTGCTTATTAGAAAAGCTCTAACAGAAAAGTGTACAGAAGTAGGAGATAGTTATAGGAATAACATCAGATCAGCGAGACACCACAAGGGAACATCGTCGCCCATTCTGTGGGGGAAGCTGTCCTGTAATTAAATAGGTAACCATCATCAAACATTGCTAACACATATAAAGTTTATGATTTAATCGTAGACTTTGGCTAACAGGAACATGCCTTCTTTGTCATCTTTCTGCAGGTTGAGTTGGCGTGAAGCGAACGAGTAGCAACTCTGGAATCTTGCTAGATACGTTGTATAGGAAGATGAACATCTAGGTGATACACATTCTGAATGTATAGTTGCTTTTTGTTGACATGGGATTAAGTTCTTGCCCCAATATTGTTTTCAATGGGCATGCAGACCAGTTTCTCATGGAATTAGCGTTTGACATTGTTTGATTTTTTTTTTCCTTTTTTTGTCACTTCATTTCTGTCTAATTTGGTTCATTTTGGACTATACTAAATGTATTCCCGACAAGGTATTTTGAATATAGAAGGAATCAAATTTTAGAATTTATTTATATGGAAAGAGACAGCATAAAAAGTTTTAGCAACCAAACATTGACCAACACGACAAATCAAATCCAATAAATTTTGACCTCCTCCGGTCAAACAACCGTCCTGCGTTTGAACTTTGAAGTGTGAAAAGGCAACGAACAAGATCTAGAAATTAAAAAGTAAGAGTTTGGAGACGAGTCGCTCTTTTCTGTTCACAAATACACAAATACAATATTTATGGTCATGGTTTGTGCACTATGCATATTATTATAGCGAGGTCACGTTTTGGTCAATTAAGACCTTTAATGAGAAAAACAATATAGTCCAATATATATTGCGGCTGCATTAAGAAAAATCCTGCATACATCGATCTATCTTTTCTTTTTTTCTTTCTTTCTTTCTTTCTTTCTTTCTTCTCTTTATTTCAAAGGGAGACTTACTACGAATTAAGGTAATAAAAGAACAAAAAATGAATTTATTATTTTGTTTTTGAAAATAAAGGTTGAGGAATATGTTAATTATTCTCTCTCATCTATGGTTATTTTGATAAAGACGTATTATAATTATATTAGATTAATTGAGTGCAATTTGACAAATCTTTATGGATGAATTGGTCCTTTAAATATAAAATATTTTTTATTGGACTTGTTACATCTTGGACATTGTCTTGGGAAAAGAAATATTAATCAGTCGTGCGAATTTGATGAATCCCTTTGGAGTGATCAATTGTTCATGTCCGATGTGCCAACATACGTCAAAACTTTGCGATAATAAAAAATTGATTCCCAATCAATTAAAGAGAACTCATTTGCAGACCTCTTCAATTGACTTTTTCTGAAAATTAATACTAAACTTTTTTGGTGATGTAGGATGAACTTATCATTAATGCATCCAAAGAAGAAATCAAACAAGCCAATCCAGAACTATAGAAATGTTCTTCTCGCCATCTTTTGAAAGATTTGACGTTTTATCTTCCATCCAAATCCTGACTTTTTATTTGCTTATTTTTTTTAATTACTAAATGATTTTTTTGTTGAGTAAATGGTGATTTTTTTTTATTTTGTTTTTAGACTGCCATGATGTGTTGACTATGACGCCGAGGTCAATGATCGATGCCTTCTTTTTCTGATCACGGCATTACCTAAAAGCATTGACACAGCTGACCGGAACGAATCCAGAGTTGTCTGTCAAACAGTCATTACAAATTCTGACTTATTGGCCGGCAAATAAACTTTTAAAAGAAGTTATCAAAATTCAACTTAAATTTCGGCTCGCAGACAAAGGATTCATCTTACACATATAATTAATATATCTATAAATCGCTCGGATTAATACTTAATTTGTCGACTATTAAAAATTGATGGTTTTAAGAGTTAGAAGTTTAATTGAATTTAGGAATAATTTACATAAAATATAGATGTTAAGATAATTAATGGTGTGCATTTCAGTATTTTGTCAATTGTTTAGTGTTAGATTGACCCTTTTAGCAACTTAATGGAATTGTTAATTGCATGCATGTCCCACGTTTCTTTGAAAACAAATTACTAATCAAAATTTTCTTTTGTATTAATTTGTATATATAGATAACATTAATTAGATCAGTGCATCAAGAATTAATGTGTGTATATATATATAGTGATGAGCTTTTCACTAATTAGCTCAAAAGAAGGAAGAACACAGAAATCCATGTACAGTGCAGCCCCAACTCTTGATCACACTCAAAACACAAAGATGAAAAAAAAATCAATCCAAATGCCAATTAACTAATTAATTAGTTCCTTGGAGGAGACAACTCGAACATCCTTCCGGAGATGGCGGCCGCCAGCGCCGACTTGAAGGCCGGATCCCTCGTCAGCGACCGGGCCATCTGCTCCATCAGGTGGTCGCGCCGGAGCTCCGGCGCCAGTGTGGTCGCAGCGTCAGCCGACGTCTGGTCGGAGGAGGCCGAGATTAACATGGAGCCGCCGTGGGTTGATTTGAACGTGGACGGCGGATGAGAATGCTTGCCGTGATTGTGCTCTCCCTCGTACGTGGCGACCAGGATCGACTTGTCCTCTGCGCTTCTCTGCACCTGCGTGTTCCACGTTAATATTAGTGCATGCCACATATATATATGTCCCCTTGCATGCACGTACGCATGCGAAATTCTCCATTAAAAGAACTTGGAACTAATTGCATGCATGAGTACATGCATGCAGACGGCTAGAAGATTAATAGCTTCGTTTACGTACCTTCTTCTTGACATTGCAGACGGGAGCAAAAGAGCATCTAAAGTAAGCTCTGGGACATGGGTTGTCCCTGGTCACCTTCTGCCCATACTTCCGCCATTGATACCCATCTTTCACCACCTGCGAGATCCAAATCGTAACAGGTGAGCAGTCGAATACATGCACGCATCGATGGATCAGGTTTAGGGCGCTTCATTACGAGGGTGGTGTCGGAGGGATCGGTGCGAACGTAGAGCTTGGAAATCTTGGGCTGCTTGGAGTCTTGGAGGAGATTCTCCACAGATGGAGCTTGCCTCTTGTAGGGCCCGCTCTCGTCCACGTTCGTCGACGTGCACTCGGCGCGCTCTCCGGCGGCTCCGCCGTCGTCGTCCAGGCTCTGACTGGTGCTGATCCTCCTCTTCCTCGTCTGCAACGATGACAAGGACGTCGACACCGTCATCCTCCCTCCGGCGTCGCCGCGGCCACCGCTGGCAGCAGCCGTGAGCTCTTGCAGCTTCGTCCTCAGGAGGCTGTAGCTCTTCTCCATGACCGCCAGCGTCCCCGACAGCCTCTTGTTCTCCTCGTTCACTCGATTGAGCTCCGCCTCCAGCTCCTCGATCTGGTCGGATCGAATGGAGAACCAGGGATTAAGATTTAAGATACGAGTTCTTGCGGTTACTGCAAAATTACATATCTTAACATAAATGTATCGATATGCTTACTCACCTCCAAGGCTGATGTCCCTACTTTAATGGAGATCTCGTCGGATTGCCTCGCAGGCAAGCCTTTCTGTTCGCATCCGATAAAAGAAAAAGAAGGAAAAAACTTCGATCAAACTTTGAACGTAAATCAAAGTTCAAGAGGGGGGGAGAGAGAGAGAAAGCTTTCCTATGCATATTCACATACCGGAGATGGGAATTGGAGTCTCAGGTCGAGGTTGAGGGATGCGTGATTCATCCAAGATGAACCCATGATGTATCGACGAACTAATGGTGCTCCTCTATATTCGAGATCTTGAAAGAGAACGGCAGTATTCACAAAAGCGTTGGATTGTGGCGGCATTTATATGCATACCAGAGATCGATGGAGTTCTCGCGTTGTCCTCAGAGAGAGAGAGAGAGAGAGAGAGAGAGAGAGAGAGAGAGAGAGAGAGAGAGAGAGAGAGAGAGAGAGAGAGAGAGAGAGAGAGAGAGAACGCATTGAGGAACGCGGTTCTTGACTTTTTATGCATAATAGTGTACAAAGTAAAGAATATAATTCGAAGGAAAGTGATTGGTGTGGGGCTTTGATAATGTATTCTTTTCATAGAAGTGTTCCAATTAATTTTGTGGGCGTTCAAGGTCAAGGGATCTAAAATGATACACACTAACTAACAATAAAAATAAGAAAAAAAAAGAATGCATAATTTAATCCAAGATTTAGTCCAATTTGTCATATACCCCTCGAGTCGCCATTTGAATAAATATTGTGGAAAATGTGTCGCTCTTTATCTCATATATGTTCCTTCTCTCTTGTTTTTTTTTTTCTTTGGGGTGATATTTTTATAGTAGTGATTCTAGACATGTTGAACATGTAGGCCCTTAAATGTTTCCCAAGTCTTAGTTTGTGCAATTTAACTAATTAATTAATTAATTAGCTTGGTATCACGCATGGACCTTATTTTTAGGTTCCAAACCAAGCGTTGACTTGTGACGGTGCATGGCTCGCAGCATGATGTTGAACTTTTCTTAAAATGACTTTCGCATGTATTTTTTTTCTTATTATTTTTCCGTAATCCGGCAAGCTATTAATCATCGAAGTTTCTCTCTATCAATAACATATAAGTCAATGCGCTCCTATAGAATCAACTATTATTAGACTTCGAATTTGATTTTAAAATTAGTACAAAGTTAATTTTGTTCATACGGGAAAACTGAATAAACGAGGTTAACTAGAATTTTGAAAAGTGCTTTTTTTTCCTTAAAAGAGTAACATATTATTACATTGAGATAATTCATTAATCAATCAATTTTGAAAAGTCTAACTTTAATATAGATGTTAGAATTTAGAAGTCACGACCACCGACGTCATCCCTCGTGCGTGGTGGCTGGATGGTCAACGTCCGGCACCGTCTTTGATTCTTGACCAATAGACAGACAACAACGGTACACATAGTTCGGGATTGTGCTAAATTTACTACTAAATAATTTCGGATTCACGAGAGTTATAGACATAAATTAGTCTCATCTAGATGAAGGCTACTAAGTTATGACATCTATTTTAGGCAGGTAATTGTAAAATTTAATCATAAACCTTCTTTAAATTATTACGATTTTTCGCATTAACATCAAATTATGAAATACCATTTATCTACTTTTGTCCTTTCGTCTACTTCTATTAGGTTTTTCGTTACTTTTAATTTTTTTCATATATAAAAAGATTAAATTATCCCTCCCTCTATATCATATCAAATAATAAATATTTTTTTAAATAAAAGGTGAATTAGATTAAGTGAAATGGTTAGTGTCATCATACAAAAAATCTGAGATTCCCGAAGGGAGAACCTCATCCCAAAATAGATCAACTTGTGAAAAGAAAAAAAAATTAGGAGGAAGATAACAATTTTTTTTTACCACTTTAATCCTTCCAACAATTTTTTTATTTTTTATATTTGTTATTTCATATTTTTTTGGAGGAAAGGATAATTTAGTTTTTTTATAAATAAAAAAAATAAAACTAACGAAAGACGTAATAGAAATGATGGGAGGACTAAAGTGAAAAAAAGTCATGAGATAGTTTAAAGATAAAAAAAAATAAGTTCGTAATTTTAGGTTAGACGTAAAAAATCGTAATAATTTAAGAGATGTTTATGAAAATAGTCATTATTATTATTATTCAATTTAACTTAGTATCCAATATTTTTAAAATATACCCGATCTCAACGGATCCTGTTAGCGAATGTTGAATTTTGTTAGCGAGCGCGATGCTAATAATTATGTGTATAATCTACAAATTGTAGGTAATTCTGAGTTTATCGAGCTATCATCGTTTAAAAGTAATCAACTCTTCAATTTTGCCATCTAAAAATTTAGCAACTTGGATATTAATTTATGGCCATCACTACGTAATATTTGCTTATTCCTTTCATCATATAACCCATCCAATGACTATTTTCTTTCTATTTTGCGGTGTCATGATTCACGAGGTCACTAAGTTTGACTAATCCCTCAGTTGGAGCGTGCCACAATAATTTACCCCTACGAAGTTTATGGCACGACCAACAAATTCAACGAATTGTGTGATTTGTCTACGCTAATCGTACGAAATTAGAAGAGACTATGTTTTGTGTGTAAACTAATTGTTCTTATAGTTAGTTACTTTGAAGTTTGAACCCCCCCCCGTCCTTTTTTTTCTTTCAAAATTCGTAGTTGAAAAGTACCTCAACTAGAAATCATAATTGATAACAAAGAATATTAACCCAATTCAACAAAGACTCATGTAAAAAAAAATAAAGGATTTTTTGCACGAGGATAATGAAATTGTATTATGAGATCGCTGAGAGGTAGTAGTGTCGAGTTTGATTTTTAAAATCATCATTTTGATTAAAATTTATCTCTATCGCTTCCGTTCGAATATGCTAATAATCGTGAACGCTGAGAGGCGTGTTTGTGACACCCACCATGGAGTTTACATTTTATATTCCTTTTTTATTTTTTAATTTATATTTTGTTATACTATACTCATAGGTTTTTGTAATAAAAAAACGTTTGAATTTCAGAATAATATACATATTAAAAGAAAATCATCTAGGAACATATGCTCGTGTGTGCTTTTATTTTAAAAAATATGAATGGGCAAACTGTAATCAGGAACGTTGATTCATTTTTCTTCTCGTGGTCATGTTGATATTTTTTTACATACACAAAGTTAATATATATATTTTTTAAAAAGAAAAATATATATAACTAAAATCGTAAAAAGGTCAAATGAACAAAACAAATGGGAAAAAACTTTTTATTAGTGTTTTTGGATTAAACAGTGTAAGCCCAGTGATATTTGTTTGGGGGCCCAAATATCTGAATGGGTGTGCATAGTGGGCTTTATGCGCCGAGCCCAAAATGTTAATCGGCGAGGCCGGGAGCTGTCGCGTTGCGGGAGACCATCTTTTCGCTGCGTCTTCGGTTATCCGCTCGGCGTTCTGCGCCAGAAAGCAGCGACGAGGGCGACTAGGAAGAGCTCCAAGAGGGCGTTAATGGAGGAGTAGGAGTTCCGGATGATGGCCTTGACGTACCTGAGATAGAAGGGCTTTGCCATGGCCGAGCTCGCACTCCAGGAGGAGCAGAAACGCCTTTCCGCCTCCTCCCTGTCTGATCTTGCCGCCTCCAGGTTTGAAGAAGCTCTCTTTTCCTTCTTTATCCGTGATTGGGAGGGAGATAAAGGCACCCCGAGCAGCAATCTCGGCATACGTTTGGAATTTTTCTACGAAATCGAGCAGTGGTTTCTTAGTTAAAGCGTTTACTCGTGATCCTGATTTATCGCTTAGCTTGTCTTGGGGAAAATTGATTTTTGTTGCGTATGAAGAGAATTCATCTTTAGAACTGGAAATCTCAGAGTAAAACACGCCGCTCCCATGGTGCCATGACTTAAGATTCCCATTTGTGTCTGACCATTGTTTTTTCGTCCCATTTATGATTTTCGACTATCCGTGTATACCAGAAAGTTTTATGCTGGAATTCCAGCATTACAGTTTTCAGTTTTTTTTTTTGTCGTCGAGAAAGCAAAGGATGACGGCGAAGCTGTACAGCCGTTCATATTTGTTCAGATCGTAGCATGTTATATTACGTGTGTTAGATGGAGGATGTACAAAAGGACACCCCCAAAAAGTATTATCTACTGCCATCTCTCTAAATAATGTTCATGTTTAGAGATAATCCATAGAGTTATTATTAGGCTACTTGTCATGCAATATTATAGAAACACAATAGTTTATGTTCAATAATGTGTGTGTGTATATATATATTGTATGTATGTATACATGTATATGCATATTCATGTCAATGTGTGCATGATCAGCCCCGTGGTTTTTAACTATTTGCCGCAGTTCGATTATGGAGCACCAAGTTGAAAGAAAATCTGGTCTGCTACAACAAACAACAACAATAAAGTCTTATCCCACTAGGTGGGGTCGGCTACATGGATCATACGACGCCTTCGTTGATCCATGTTCATAAGATTCGACAGGATTTTATGCTGGCTGTCGGGGCCTAACACATCCCTCCTCCTTTATCCGGGCTTGGGACCGGCTATAAAATATAGACGGAGTTAAAATCTAGTCTGCTACAAAGGTCATAATTAGTTTGTCTGGAATGCCCAAGTAAAAAGAATCAAAAGAAGTTACAGTAATATATTAAAACTTTTACAAGCTATATTTTCTATTTTATAATCAAACATTTTGATCCATTGATTCTGGATTTTTGGTTTCTATTTATGTGGAGGATGATACCCAGGATGGTAGTTCTGTTTCTGATTTCCATTCTCCACCCTTAGTTGTTATGGTAATTTTCATATGCATTTTGGCAAAACATTGGGGTACTGCACTTGCGTAGTTTAGGGAATGGACCTCTCAAGAGAAAAGTTTAGGGCATAGACATCTATGTAAAATTTTTGGCTTAGTTTTTGTTTGTCAAAGATGGTTGTAACTCTCCAATCGAAGTAGATGAGGCATGCCACGGACATCCCTACCGAGATAATTCCATGCTCGAGCTAAGGATACACATAACTGAATGGGATGTTAGGCTTGATTCTTTCTTTGACTGTCATATGTCCAGTTCACAAATTCTTCCAGCATGAAGCTGTCACTTTCTTTCCTCTTCTTTTGTTCGACCATGTTGGTTTAAGATGT
Organism: Pontederia crassipes; assembly: GCA_030549335.1. Classification (NCBI taxonomy): domain Eukaryota; kingdom Viridiplantae; phylum Streptophyta; class Magnoliopsida; order Commelinales; family Pontederiaceae; genus Pontederia; species Pontederia crassipes. The sequence continues at coordinate 5,167,453 of JAUKPH010000017.1, forward strand.
CTAAGTCTTTACTTATTTCTTGGAATGTTTAGGCATTTACCTGGATATCTGCGGTTCTTTGGGCACTTTCATGTTGCTTTCTTTTTCTGTCTTACCTTTTTACCAAGTACTTGCCTACCGTCTGACTTTTCATTTTTTTGTTAAGGCGTTTCTTAAGCTTTTAGTTCACTTAATGGAAGGTGTTTGTTTTCTTCTGCAATTTAGTTCAGTTGGCTATTACTTTGCTAGTGCTTTATATGATCGAACTGTTAAGATTTGGTCAATGGAGAGAATTGAGGATAATGTCTGGACCTCTTTCTGATGTTGGTGTAAGTATAGAGATTTCGGCGAAAATCGTTCTCTATCTTGAAAAATAGTTTTTTTAGAGGTTGAAAAGTGTGGATGACAACAACACCTCTGGCGGTTATCCTTTTTCTCCTAAAAAAAAGTATTAGTTAGATTTACACGATTTATTTCATGCACATAAAATTTTCCTTCCTTTTAATTGATGTTTTTTTCTCAAATCATTACTGAAATTATGGTTTCCTTCTCATAAAACTTTTATATGTTAAATGTTATGATGCATAAGTACAGTAACAATATAAGTCAATATGCAATCACATACACACAGATATATATATTATATATTATATATTATATATTATATATTATATATTATATATTATATATTATATATTATATATTATATATAGAGAGAGAGAGATATGTATATACATATATATCTATATATATACTTAAAAAATACCTATATATATATATATGTGATACAAAGAAATTAAAACTTGATAAAATCAAGTATCTCAATTGCTGACATTCAGAAAAGAACAATATAAATAATTCAACACAAAAATACTTAAATATCTCAAACTTATGCTTAATGGCTTATTGCCTAGATGATGAGTTGTGTCAAGAAAAGTTCATCAGCATACACTTTTGTTAGATCTGTCAGTTCTGCTTGCAAACCACATACTGCCAATGATTTTTTTTGGTCAGAAAGTGGTGTCTTGGCCTATAGGATTTTGGTGGTTGGCAGGTTACAAGATTCAAGTGGTGGTGGAGGAGAATAGAAAAAAAGATCAGGGAAAGGATGCTGAAGTCATCAGCAACTGTGACAAGTGCAAACAACAACTCCAACAAATGAGTCCTTTTGTGACTCCCCAAGACCTCGCGCAAGGCCATACAAAAACATCTGAGAGCACATAAAGCCCAATGAACTCAAAGTTTTAATCTCCACTCCCTTCTTCATGTCTCTTCTCTCAAAATTGTACCGATATCCTTCTAGATAAATATAGCCAACTACACACCTAGAGCATATCCATGAAAATAATTTAAATTTTTGGGTGTACGAACATTTTATACTTGACAAATATCCTACAAGTGCTCTGTCCAAACTCTTGTTGTCGCCTATTAGAGTAAAGAATTCACATGTACCTCTGCATTACCATGATGCTCTTGAGAGTAAAAAAAAATTGGAAAATCAATATTTGAAATGATACAAATGAATAATTTTTTCTATTTAATTTCTTTAGGTTGATCATGCTTTCTTCTACCTCCAAATGCTTGTGAATTGTTGTTATTACCTCATTGACAGGATGTTTATGTATTAATGTACCAACATATTTCTGATTCCTTCAAGAGAAATTGCAACTTATTGTGCTTACAATTTATGCTATAAAAAGCATATACTTTCTATGCACACTGACATATTTTATTCATTTTAGACTATTTATTTTGAATCGTTCAGGACCCTTTGTCATATTACTATCTATTTAGACATGAAGCCCAAATCAGTCACCTACAAAATGTAACTGTCTTCTCCTCAAAAAAAAAAAAATGTAACTCTGTGTGTTGTTTTCTTTATTGTGATTCCTTGTATTATTTGTTTATTGTATTTATCATTTATTGTTATTCCTCGTATCTTTTTGTTGATTACCTTGTTAAGCTCTTTCTATACTTTGGCATGTCCCTCGCGGTGTACAATGACATCCAAACTGAAATTACATTGCAACTGCCTCTAATGGCTAGGCTGTCGGATTATGGGATGTATGAATTGGGAATGCGTTTTCATAGGGCATAGGATTATGGTAGTGTCACTAGTAATGTCTCCCAATGGGTGATATATGGCTTCTGGTGATGAAGATGGTACAATAATGATGTGGCATAGGGGTATGGTAGTGTCATTGGTAATGCCGTAATGTCTCTCGACGGGGGATATATGACTTATGGCGTACAATAATTGGGTGGGATCTTGCAAATGTGTTGTGTCTCACCATTGGTGGGGCATAACTCATTCTTTCAGGTATCTCGTAATATATTCACATCACATGAAATTTCTAATTCATGTCCCTTCTCAAAATAAAATCTAATTCATGAATTCTGCTCCATAAAATAATTGGTTCTCTTTTGCACCGCATAGTTGTTCTTGAAACCATTCCAATTTATTAACTTGAATTGGCTGCATAAGTGTTCATTGATAAAGTAGCGTTGTTGATCGCATCAGTCTTCTGAGTGAATATTATACCTTCAGAGATTAGTCTAACGTAGTCTTTCTTTGGCAGCTGTGAAAGGACATTGCCTGCTTCTGGATCAACTGACTGTACTGTTAAATTGCGTGTTGTTACTGTGAGCACAAGGACTGAGGGTACGTAAATCCCTGTACTTTCAACATTCTATGATGGTTTCTTGTGGAACTCTCAACTTTTTTGGGGGAGATGTGTGGAACTCTCAATTTGAAACTGGCATTTGCAATCTCAGCGAAGCTAGCATCACCAACCGGATGAGGCCATTGAAAGCTCTCCCCACAAAATCGACTCCTGTCTATGAATTGCTGGTATAGGATGCTCATTCTTCCGTTTTTTTTCCATCCATGGAGTTTTTTTGCTGACTGTAAGTTGGCTGTTGAACTTGTTGTATATAATATATCTTGTGACATCGCTTCAATATTCATATATTGTGACAGTTTTCAGGTAAGAAGTTTCTGTTTGCTGCTGGAGTCCTTTCTACGGGTTCCTGAATCCTGAACCTCTCAAGCTGCAGATGAAGACGCACAATGTCCTGCGCTATTTACGTGTAATTTTCTCACTAGACCCAGTTACATTTTTTAGATCTATTGATATGGCTGATATTCTGTACCCAAGTGCAGATCTAGCGTGTGGATCATATATTCTTTGCAAGATTGATTAGGTGCACATCAGCGGCAAAGCAGATTGGAGGGTGTTATTCCACATTGCATTCTTACCTGATTGCGGTTCAAGTACTGAACCGTGTACCAACTCCAAATTATGAATGATATTCGAGTTACTGCTGAGTTGAAGTTTTGGCCAGTACAGGAATTGTTTTAATCAAGAACTGACCGGTTGAAACGAATGCTGCTCTACTCGTTGCAAACTTTGAAGTCTCCTTTTATGCTTGACAAGATCCAAATTATATATGGATCACATTGGAAGAAGAAGAAGCAAAAAACTTCATATATTGCATTCCAGTATTGGTTACCAGCTCTGCATCAAGCATTCCGTCCCTCTAAATGAATTCCATAATTCCTCTCATTTGTACAACTCAAGGCATTGAAAATTTAGATGAAATTATGGTACATTAGTATATTTTTATTAACACGATGCAATTCCTTAAATTTGTGCTTAATATTCCTTTTTCTAGCTTATAGGGACAGAACGAGAAAAAAAAAACATGGGATGCATTCGCCTCGCAAAAAATCTGAAGCTGATTGGCGTATCAGGGTGGTAAATTAATTTAATCTACAAGATGGATGATATTTGGCGAAGGTATATGATTTTATTTATAATCATCTTTCAGCCAATTGTGAATCTTCAGGAGATTTAAACTAATTTTGTTTGGGTACTTGTTCGGCCCCTTGGCTCAATTTGAGTAAAAAGATAATGCTACTTGTCTCGACAAGAACACAGAGCTAATTATTTTTATCTCGGAGTTAGTGGTATTAATTAATAGTGTCGATCAATCAAACTTGATTGAGATTTAAATTGGGGGTCTCAAGCTCCTGCATGCATCCTATAGACCTGATATTATAAAAAAAACCTCTTAGGTATACCTAAATATATTTATTTATTAATGATATATTTTTTCCTATGGCCTTTGTTTTATGGAAATTATTGTGTATGGAATACGTGCATGGCCCATAGCTGGGGAATCCAGAATTTATTGTATAATTTTCTTGTATGGCCCCAGTAAATAAACAAAAAAAAAAGTTTTATTTTGTCGATAGATCGCGGATCGAAGCACCCACCTCCCTTGGCATCCGAATCTAATCCACATCTTGGGACCAATTAGAATCGGGACCATTTGTAACAGGGAAAAAAATTGAACGAACAGTCCTTTTCTTTTTCTTTCAAGAATCCATGATTTCAAACTGTGTCCCCATCGTTTTGTCTTGTTGCAATAAAAAATATAATGATCAATATCACAAGTACAACATATTATATTTGTAGTAGTGCATGTAACGCCTCACAATTAAGAAAAAAAATTGACGATTAGAGTGCGGAATGTACCTGACTAGAAAAAGGTTAACTCTCTCCTCCCTTAATTATCCGCAATGCCTTTTTTTCGATTAGAAAGAAAAGTCTATGAAACAAATTCGTGACATTTCGATCTTCAAATAATGATGTGTATCACTGCGATACACTCCTATTCCCAACCTTAATCACAATTTTTGTTTCTCTCCCACACACTTTTCTTCCTCGCGATCCCAGCATAAGAGGCTTAGGAGGAAATCACGAGTCGAAGAGGAAGAGGAATTTTGGATTCATCGGATCATACACACAAAAAGTATATTTTAATTTGGATTTAACTATAACACCATAATGTATGTCACTACAAGAAAAAGTCGGATTTCCGACGGTCCGACATCCGTCGGAAATATCAACGGTTTTTTCGGCGGATCTTCTAAACCGTCAAAATTATCGTCGGGAATTTTTCGACGATTCTGGCCGTCTAAACTTTCGATGGTTCAGAATTCGTCGAAAGCTTCCGTCGAAAATATTGGCACTTCGACGGTTTACCTACCCGTCGAAACTTCCAGCGGTCTGAACCGTCGAAATATTTCAACGTTGGTCCCGTACTATTATTTTAATTTTTGACGATTTTGACCGTCGAAATTTGCGACGTTCGTACTATTATTTTAATATTCGACAGTTTTGACCGTCGAAATTTGCGACGTTCGACGCAACCGTCGATATTTCGACGATCATACCCGTCGAAACGTTATGAGATTTTCATTTAGTAAAATATTATAGCTTTATTTTTTTTCGATGGTCTTAACCGTCAAAAATGAAAATTTATAATTTACACAACTCTGTTCAGTTGGAAAATTAATATTATATATATCGACGGCTAAAACCGTCGATAGTTTCGACGGTTTAGAGAACCGTCGAAATGTTTGACGATTTTTCCAGCGGGTTCGAGACGTCGAAACTTGAATTAATATTATATTATATTTACCCATGTTGCGACGGTTACGACCGTCGGAAAGTGGCTATATAAATACACGACCCCACTCTCACTTTGTTCGTTTTCGATCCCCCTTATTTCATCGTCCGCATTTCGTCCGGCCGCCGTTTCGTCCGGCCGTCGGCCACCTCCCGTGTGCGCATTGACTTCTGTCGCCGCCGCCCGAAGTTTCTGCCGCCGACTGCAATCTCCGGCGCAGGTACCTCCCATCCCCGCCCTCCTTGCTCTCTCCGACGGCCAGATCTGGCCGACCTCCGCTCACGGCGGCCAGATCCGGCCGCCATTCGCGCGCGGCGGCCAGATCCGACCGCCCTCCGCGCGCAGCGGCCAATCCGGCCGCCCTTGGCGCGGCGGCCAGATCTGACCACCCTCCGCGCGGCGGCTAGATCTGGCCGGCCTCCGCGCGCCGCCATTCGCGCGCAGCGGCCAGATCCGGCCACCCTCCGCGCGCGGCGGCCAGATCCGGAATGTATAATTTCATTTGAATGTATGATAATTTCATTTGAATGTATGATCTTCCTGTGCTAATAGTGAAGTAGTGAAGCATTTGTTTCTAGTGGATCACACACAAATTGTCTACTGATGACTTGAGTTTCACAGTGTTTATATTCATTATCATATTTTTGGGCTGTAGTTTGTCTTTGTCTTTCCTTCTTGAAAGATACTTAATCTGTACCTCTTTCATAAGAGTTAAGCTTGCTTGAAGTTCCATTTTCTGTTTACTTTTATTTTTTTTCTTTTGAACATCCAGGTCATTTACGGTTATTAAGTAGATTCATTTGTAAATGAACTTTGACATCAACAAATAGTTCAGTTGATTGGCACGTTCGGTGTTTTTTTTTTCATTGTGATCATTTACTAGGGGAAAGGGAAAGGATTAACAGAACGATAACCAAAACTGAGACAACCAACAAAGGTTTCAAATTTTCAATTTATATCATAAGCTAGGTCTTACCTTGGAGAAGGATGAGCAAGGCTCCCGAATCCAATCTTAGCATAGGTAGTCTACACAATGAAAATAATATACATAATTACTGTTAGATTATCTAATAAACATAATGAATTATTTTTATTTGAAGCATTAACATAAATTCCAGATTATTTTTGGATTTCACAAGTGGTAACAGCTTTATGAATTTTATACAAACTAGTAAAGTTTTTGCTGTCGAGAATGAAGGATTTCTTAACCAAAGGGCATCCAGCAAGCATCTGCTTTTTACTCATCATAAATTTACTTGAGAATTATTCATTTGTCTTCAATGAAGCATAGTGATTTATCAATATGTATCAATCTGAAATGATAAACAATTTGAAAATAATTTGTGAAAAATCTTTCCTCCATCCTTCATTTTACAGCTTCAAGTGTCCCTTTTACAGCCATTACATTTCTAAATTGTCCGTTCTCTTTTTTTCCTCTCATTTTCAACCAACTGATTCATAAGAGTAAATATACACAATTGCAATAGATGTCCATTTCTGTGGCAATATTTTTTTGAGATCAAGATACCATGTAAGCTTATAGAATTCACTTTTAATTTGGTCGGCCAACGGGAATAGAGGATAAAAGCTTTGATTTTTTTTAATTATTAACAAATTCAATCGCCATATTTATCAAACACTTTAAATAAATTTAATAATTACACGACTATCCGTCAATATCGAATTATTATCAGTTATCTATCCCTCCAAACTTCTCTAGGTAGACTTACATATTGACGACGTTTAATATGAGAGCTTGACATCAATTTTACATATTCTATACACAGAATGAGCAATATTCTAGTTACATATTGACGAAATTTTTCTCCGAACTCATCAGAAAAAGAACAAAGAATGGGTTTCGGATTATGCCCGGGAGACATATGTGTGTAATTTTTTGTGCCTTTATTTTTTTCATCTACGCAAGTTAATAGTTAATTAATAAAACTTTGAAGTCGATCACCTACTCGTCGTTTATAGTTAATTATTTTTGCCGGTTCTTTGTATTTTCTTTATATTTCAGGAGTCTTATAAAATAAAAGAAGTTGATCATATTACGCAAGCCACGCAGGAGGGGACCACACCGTTGACCCCAAGACAACTTTGGACGAACCACGTCGGCGTGAAAAAGGGTCGCATTTACGGTCTCGGATCTTCTGTGAGTGACACAGATATTGGATATTATCGACGAACTACTTCGGATTCATCTCCTTCTGGTATGCAAGAAATTGTGGATCAGGTGACCATGAAGATTAGGGAAGAGGTCAGAAAGGAATTCGAAGAACGTGAACGTCGTGACAAGACTGAAATGAGAAAAATGATGCGTGCCTTCATGTGTGGCGAATTGAACGACGACGACGCCGAGGTAGATTCATTATACTTATTTTTTTTTGGAATTTGCTTAATCAGTAGATTCGTTATACTCATTAGATTCATATGCACTTTGACATCAACATGTGTACTAACTTAGATTTTACTCTTCATCCCTTTCAGTTAGATATGTAGAGTTTCAAAATTTTCACTGGAAATGAAGTGCAGACAACTGGATCATGTAAATGTTAGTACTCAGTATAAATAAATATATTTGTAGTTTATAACCATGGCAAATATAAAAAAATTTACTTGCTGCATAAATATACTTGTAGTTTATGTTCCCTATTTTTTTCCTGATTGGCCATGAACTTCAACATACTTCCTTATCAAATTATCAAATTATGGTGCATTGTTAGTTTACGCATCTTTGATTGAATTTATAAAATTATGTTGATGTCAGATTCAAATTGTGTTGTTTAAGAATTTTTATGGATTGTGAATGTACTTGATATATCTTGTCCCATACAACCTTACATAATTTCCCATATATGTGCATCATAAGTCATTTCTCTTGCCATGATATGAGGCAACATATTATGAGCTTAATCAGCTACCTAATTCAGTACCTTCACAAAGGCTTGATGGTTTTCGCGTTCTATATCTAAGAAGTCCGCGAACTCATCACTAGTTATGTAATTACCAGCGTGTTCACCGGCATTTTCGATCTTCCGGCACAGTTCTTCATCTAAGAAAAAAGCTCAAAATTAATTCACTACATTGTACATGCTGACTCATAATTATAAACACAATATATGAACCACCTCACTTTGGTCTGTTTCCAGTCTTTCATGAACTCTACAGACGTTCCTTCTAAAGCAACCGGCCGCCCAGCGGCGAAGTAGTGAAGGGTGAATCCTATGTTTTTATATTTTACTCTTTAGATTTTATATTTTACTCTCTATATATCTGCACTTTAGATTTTACTCTTCATTAGATTTCAAATCCGAATTCATGTTATAACTTTCTAAAATCTCTATTGTGCAGTGATGTTCGAGTTGTTTTGCAACGTTTGGAATGGCTCATAACTTCAGCTCTTCCTATCTTCATCGTGACGTTTGGAATGGCTTCACCAAGACTTCAATTTATTTGGAATGGCTTTGAATTATGTGATGTTTCGATAGTTACATTTTGTTGGATTATGTGATGTTTGATTTATTTCATGTTTGGATAGTATCTGTGATGTGAATTATCTGTGATGGTTTGGAAATGGTGTGAATTATATGTGTTGTATTATCTGTTCGGACATTTAAAATTCAGCATTTTTTTAATTTTTTTTTGTTTCTGACAGTCCTGACCGTCGAAAATAACTGAAATATTGCAATATTGGTAACGGATTTTTTCGATACTTATCGACGGTTATAATCGTCCGTGCAACATTATCGACGGTCGTAGCCGTCGGAAATTAAATGTGGAGTCGACGGGTAAAACCGTCGACCCAAGTTTGTCGACGATTTAAACCGTCGATACTATCAACGGTTGAAGCCGTCGATATATATCGACGGTCAAAACTGTCAATAGTATCGATGGTTCAAACCGCCGATAAATATCGACGGCATGAACCGTCGATACTATCGACGGTTTTGACCGTCGATATATATCGGCGGTCCAAACCGTCGACATTATCGACGGTTCATGCCATCGATACTCAACATTAGACGACCGCGCCCGCCAGCTAGACCGTCTGTAATACCGACGGTTCGAAAAAAACCGTCACAAATTGTTTGCGATGACCCTTTTTCGCACGGACATTATCCGTCGGAAAATGCTATTTCCGACGGATCTGGCCATTTTTTTTACGGTTCGGACCGTCTGTAACATGTAATTTTCTTGTAGTGTGTGTTTTTGAAGAATAACCAGATCTAATCATCAAAAAAGTATTTCCGAGGTTTCTCTCTAGCAAAACATTTATCCTGATTTTCTTCATGATCGTCTACATGTTCTATTCAATCATGATTTTCTTATCTGAATACACGATATCATTTCTTTGATTTACGTATAATTAGTACTATTTAAATGAGCAGGCATGAACCTTTGAAAAATAACTCTCCTTGTTAATTAGTTACTCATTTATTAGTGTTATCAACCAATATTAAATTTGTTTACTCTTTGTTATTTTTCTTGTGCTAATAATTTCTTAATCATTACAATCATATAGTTGTCATCTTGTTTCCCTATTGATTTGATCACATTATTATTTTTTATTAATCGAAACTAAAGACATGTTATAAGTTAAATAAGATTATAAAAAATAAAAAATTGTAATTGAAGAGCTTTTCTATTGTAAATATTGAAACACATTCAACTAGTTACAAGAGAGGCTGAAAGATATTTTATCGATCATTTTATTAGGAAATTGAAAGACACTTAATCCATAAGTGATATAATAAAGAGAAAATACATGAAAATAATTTGACCAATAATAAACAATGTTCTTACTTGTCTTAATGATAATGTTGTATGGTGATAATTGACTATACCTCATATTACCTTTTTAAGATATTGTTTTCTCTCTTATCTACGATGCATACTTATGTATTATTATGTTCCAAATTATTTGTTGCATATTGAACATCAAATCTCACGAGAAGTTCATCTCTTCTATGCTGGTAACAATTTAACATAATATAATAGATGATGGCACATGTAAGTAAGCTCGTTGTGAACATTGCATTTGGATATTTCAAGTATGCTTTTATTCTTTTATCTCTTTGAGTTGCACTTATTTATTGCAATTCCATTTCACATTTTGTGATAATCAAATTGATGATAAAACTAGTATTATGTCATTTCTTGATATTTTCACATTCTTATTGTATCATGTTATTTACATTATTATTTTATGGAAATTTACTTTGGCATTATATACTCTTTTATTATCTAGTCAAAGTTTAATTTTTTTTGTTAATATATTGTTTATATAAGTATGCCTTGTATTATCTCCTAAAGCATATTTTATCAGGCGATGAATCTTAGAAATTTATGGCATATATGAATCATAAATTATAAATGCCACAATGTATGATTTCCACACATCTCTATTTGATTTGAGTGACGAGCAAGAAGCTTATAATTGTCATGAACATTTACAATGTGATGCCAATTGATAGTAATTGAAGAAAATTATGGCACTTATTGGCACACATTCCTCATAATATCACTTCCATTCAACATGGCCTTCCCACAACAAATCATTTTGTATTCAACCACATTAAGTACACTCCATATATAATATATATACACTTTGTATAATCACAATGACATGAGGAAAAATTTGTATCCACATGGTATCAAAGACAAGCCAAAATCCAATAATGTCTTCCTCTCCATCCTCTACATTCTCTAGAAACCTTAGACCCGACAAGGTCATTCCCAATTCTCCAATATATCCCATCACTTAACCAAGCCCACCACTACATCTCTCTCAAACTAAGCCCCTCCAACTACCTCTCTAGAAAACCCAAATCACACCACTTGTCAACAGGTTCGGATTAGAAGGATTCCTTGATGACACCCTTCCTTCACCTCCACCTCCAACCATAGAGGCCATTATTACCTCTCCAGAATATACTACTTGGAAGCAATGAGACCGTATACTATCCTCCCTCTCCCATAAGAAGTTTTGCCTTTAGTTGTTGGGCTCACCTCCTCTAGGATTGTTTGCCTTGTTCTTAATCAAGCTTTTGGCGCCCTTACAAAAACATACCTCTTGCATATTCAAATGCAACTACAATGGCTGAAACAAGGTAAATCTTCTTCATTTGTCTATTCGTGCCAGGCAAAAATACTATGATGATGAATTGGTAGCTGCAGGACATCCTATGTCCACCTCAATATTTAATGCGATCATTTTCAACAACTTAAGAAGAAATTACAACAACATTGTAACGTCATTATCTTCCAAGAATGCACTTCGTCTATCGCCCCCAACACACTTGTCACAACATCACCTATGGAAAACTACACTAGCACCAACGCTCCTCAACAACAACACAATAGTATGAAAACTATATCATCACCAATGCTCCTCAACAATAGCACAATAGTAGCAGAAATCAAGGTCCATTTGGTCACGTCCACGGACATGACAACATGCCAAGATGTGGTCCATGTCTTATATATGGTAACTCAGGTCATGACTCCATATAAATGCAAATATCGACATCCATTGCTTGCGAATCACTGAGCATATATGGCAACACCACAAATACAATTGCATCTATCCTTGGTGTCCATTTAGAATGATTACTCGATATAGGTGCTACCAATCATATCACATCTGACATTGCATGTATTTAGTCTGCTAAAATATGCACTGGAAATGAACAAGTCCAAATAGGGAACAATATGCACCTACCTATTGTTAACATTGGTAAATCAATACAATGCTTCACTTCTAGGCCTTGAAACTTTCAAAAGTGTTACATGTTTCTTCAATTTCTAAACTATTACTCTCTGTTCGACAATTTTCACATGATAATCATTGTTATTTTGAATTCTTTTTTAATCATTTCGTTGTGAAGGATTGAATAACCCACTGCCCACTAGCTTGAAGACAAACTAAAGATGATTCATATCATCAGACTCCATTGTGCTTCCATCTAGCATCTTTCGTCTAGGCAAGGTGGTGCGCCAATACCACCATGAACTCTAAGTTTTCATCTTTTGCTAAAACGTCAATACCACCATAAACTCCTAGATCTACAAACAGACTGTGGAGGAGAATTTTTTATCCTCTCCCCATACCTACGTTCTAAAGGAATTGAACATCACCTTACCTATCCACATGTTCACGAACAAAATGGGGTCATTGAACAAAAAATATGGCATATTGTCAAAGCCACCATTACGCTGCTCACACACACACATCTGTTCCTAAAAGTTATTGGCATTTCCAGGTAGCATCACAGTTTGTCTCATTAATTATGTCCCCACAGTAGTTAATAAAAAGTTCATGACTAGTAATTGAAAGTTTCTAAGGGCCTAGAATATTTACCAATGTAGACAATGGCTAGGTTCATATCATTTCCTACTTGGGCTTGTTCATTTTTAGTGTAGACATACTGAAGATATGCAAGGTGATGACAACTTGAAGTTAAGAAAAGGAATGGGTGTGTTCCTGAAGGATAATGACGCCATAATGTTGTTGTAATTGCTACTTAAATCGTTGAAAATGATTACATTAAATGGATATGGGACGTCCTGCAGTTACCAGTTCATGATCATACTATTTTTCTTAGTTTCATTTGACTATGAGGGAGATATGTTTCTGTAGGAGCGCCAAAAGCCAAACAACCTTAGAGTAGATGAGCCCAACAATTAAAGATAAAAACTTCTTTTGGGAGAGAGGAAAGCAGCAAACTCAGCAATAGGAGTCTAGTTGCTTCCAAACAGTATATCATGGAAAGGGCATAATGACCTCTGTAGTTGGAGGTAGAGGTGAAGGGAGAGAGCCATCAAGAAAACTTTCTAATTCAAAGCACTTAACAAGTGATATAATTTGAATTTTCTAAAGAAGGTAGTTGGAGGGGCTAAGCCGAAGAGAGATGAACAAACATGCTTCGTAGAGTGAAGGGATCGATGAGTTGAAAATGACATTGTAGGTTACATTTATTAAGAATTGAACTTATTCACGACAAATTAGTTTCGTGACTATTTTTGTATATAAACCTTTACAACCAAATCATAGGTAGGCTAGATGATAATTAACTAACTAAACTTTTATTTATTTTTATCCATCCTAAATCAATGGATATATATTGTGATATCGAGGGTCGCATGCCTCTAACTTAGCATTGTCTCTGCATCACGATGAGATAAAAAATATTTTGTTTTAGTATAAATTAAGTTTAACTAATTTTAAAATTTAATCATTTTTTACCTAAATCTATTAATTAATTGAATCAATAATTTTAATCACAATTTTCCTAAGATAAAATTTAAACATTGACCTTTCGAAATTCAAACTTAGATCTCACGTTCAAGTATTCAATTGGCTTACCAACCTAATCAATGAGTGTATCAGTCTTTGTTGTAACTTTAGTTCTAATATCACGGGGAAATTAATTGGCTTCATAATTGCTGATGCAATGGTCCCAATGGAGAGATCCCTCTAGATCTGACCATTGTACGTATCCAAGTTTCTTAATTTTGGTGGGGGCTGAAACATCATAATTCATTTCAAGAAATATATATATATATATATATATATATATATATATATATATATATATATATATATATATATATATCAAGCCTTACATCCTGTAACAATGGTGCAATTACCTTTGGATCTTCCTAATCATTCACTTAAAAAGAATTCTAACCATGCATCGCGCAATATTTTTCTAAAAGAAAATATTTCCGGGATGATGTCTTATGAGGGTGTGATATTTTTTATTGTGGCGAGAATAATAATGTTTTGTTACAATTCAATTTCAAGGAAATAAAAGATATTGGGCTGATAAAATTGGCGTCCTGAAAATAATAAATTATTAATAAAGGATTGAATGATATGAATGAGTGAACTAAGTAAAAAAAAAAAGCAATGTGCAAACACAGTGCTATAATAATGAAGAGATGACCGAAATAATGATAACAATAATGAAATGGTTGGAATGAAAAAAAAAGTGTTGTGACGTGACAAGTAGTTCCTATTGATAACTTGGCTAACAAAATAGGCCTTGTTTAGAAAAGTAATTAATTAGTGTATTGATTAACGATAACACTTTGTTTGTAAATTTAATAAAAGCTATATATAGTAAAATTATGATGTTTGAGATAAAGTATAATTAAAAGATGATAAAGATGAATATAAAAATATAATTTATTCTCATTTATATATGCATTTGATATCATGTAATTAACTTATGATATATTTTCGTTGGTAATATTTTAAAATTTTTATTCTATTAAAAATATTGATTCTTTTATATAAACTTTTATGATACTAAATTTAAAGTATTAAAGTAAAAATTAAAAGCATGTTTGAAATTTATATAATTTTTTATTAATATAAATGATGAATTAAAATGTCGAATTGCTAATGGACGTAGTATATAGATTTTTTTTCTCAAACATGTAAACCTACTTTAACAAAGTATTTATCAAACATTTAAACTAGGAAGTGTTCTCAACAAACCAAAACTTAGAGGTAAACAATTAATGACCGATTAGGTTAATAAAGTAGTTTGATTATTTAATCAAATTGACCTAAAATGTATTGTCACTACAAGAAAATTGACGATTAGCGACTTAAGATAGGTGACGTTAGGGAGACGTTATTACATCACCATTGCGAAGAGCGTCTAACTAGCGCCACAAAATTGAGACGCTGAAAATCGGTGGCTAGTAGCATCGCACTAGAGTCAAAGAAAATGAGATGCAACTAGCGTCACTTGTAGACGCTATATCGACGTTATTAAGACGCGATGTTTGCGGCTGTGCGAAGCAGGAGCGCGTTGCTAAGTCGACGCGCAAGGGGGCGCTAGAGGTGAGGCGCT
The DNA here is from genome assembly GCA_030549335.1 of Pontederia crassipes. Taxonomy (NCBI): domain Eukaryota; kingdom Viridiplantae; phylum Streptophyta; class Magnoliopsida; order Commelinales; family Pontederiaceae; genus Pontederia; species Pontederia crassipes. Next base: position 5,182,782 of record JAUKPH010000017.1, read on the forward strand.
ATTCCGACACTAAATTGACGCAAATATGATCGTGCACGCGTCGCCAATGAGACGCTAAGATGACGTTAAGTGCGATATATTTAAATCAGCGTCGACATGTATTGCGACGCCAATGAGACACTATAGAGTCGCTACTTGCACATTTTTTTACCCGTCCCAGCCTCATTTTTTCCCTTCCCACATCATACAATTTATAATACATCTCAAAATGCATTGATATTCATCACAGGCAATATAAAAGCATCACAGACAATATAAAAGCATCACAGTCAATATAAAAACATCACAAGTAATATAAAACCATCACATGTATAATATATCATATAAGAATACGAAAACTACTAAACAGAACTAACAAACTATATGTATGTGTAAGTCTATAAGTAACAAATGCATAGTTTATTTTCTATCCTACGTTTGAGAGTTATTGTTATCATTCCGGATGTTCGACCCAGACGTGCTCAGTCCATGGTCTCACGGGGATGGATTCTGCATCGGGATCAATCCCTGAATCGCCTGCAATAGAGGAGCCAACTGTTGCGACAACTGCTACGACACCTGCTGCGATATCTGCGTCAATAACTGCTGCGATAGCTGCTGTGGTAGCTGCGTCATTTCAGGTGCAGCGGATGAGCTTAGAGCAGATGCACCTCCTGCATATCTTCCAATCCTCCTAGGTATCTGAGCGGCTGTACCGAGACCATGCAAGTATCCTCCTCGTGTCGTGCCGACCACCTCCTCTCAAACAGCAGGGTCCTCTACGAAATAGAAAAATTATACAATCATATAATATATAAATTATATATCAAGAAACACATAAATTAAAAACATGACTAAACCAACGAAGAAACCTTACCTGGTGGCTAAGTACTCGGATCATCTTCATACTTTTTAGTCATTTTCGCATTATACTCATCCTATAAATTTAAACATTATGTATTTAAAAAATAGTGCACTAACAGCAATAACTAAATGGCCATATCATGAGACTTACCAGAAGCCTACGAGCGGTGGGCATGACTAAGTCGTTTATCTTCCAGCTCTTATGTGTGGCCTCATAGACTATACGAAAGTCTACGAGACCGCCTTCTTTCTCCTCCTACAATAAAGTTTCAAATTCGATAACATAAGTATATGTATATATGCACTTATTATATATAAGTATCAGCATATACGCGTATTTATATGTCTATATGTGTCCGATTAAGCGCGGGGTAAAAAGTCGGCTTAGGAGGCGCAATACATACGCTATTGAGTCGCTAGATTCATTTAGCGACACCGTAGTGCCGAACTAGCGTCTAAAACTTCTTTGCGTCTCAAAATTGCGACGCTAGAGAGACGTCAATAGTGTCACCGTAGCGTCGACACTAGCAGCGGCTTTAGTTAGACGCTAGGTGGACGCTATTAAGTGTCCACTGTGACGCTAAAATGATAGCAAATCACTCACTTAATCAACCATCGTAATTAAGTATAGATAATAATATAATCACTCACTTAATCTCATGATTAAGTATATAATAATATATGCATAATTAAGATATTATATATATTATATGTATAGATAACATAAATAATATAGGTAACAAATTATATATTTAGGAACACTCTTATCATGTAAAAATACATACACATATATATATATAATCATGTAATTATGTTGATAATACGCTATTGATAATATGTTTATAATTATGTAATTAATACTAATATAATATTTAATGAATTTTTTTATTGACATATAGTATATATAATGTATAGTGTTTAAATATAAAACAAATAGCGAGATAAATGTAGATAAGTTATGAGTAACACAATAGCGTCTCCTTTTTTGAGACGCCATATAGCGTCTCTTTAGAGTCTCCAGTCGTACGACGCTAGTGTCACGTCTAAAGTCGTCGACGCCAGAACGGCGCTAGGTGCTGCCGCGTATTTGTGGCTCATGACGCGAAATAATAGCGTCTCGATTGCTTTAGAATTAACGTCAATTCGCTGAATAGCTAAGAAGACGCTAATGAGACGCTATCGAGAGGCAAGTAGTGTCTCATTCTCGTGACGCGAAGTAGACGCTATATAGGCGCTAGTGGCGTCTATATAGCGTCACGGATGTTGGCGACGCTACCTTGCGTCGCTAAGCGTCCATTTTCTTGTAGTGTGTCCAAAAGTTAAATAATAAATTTTGATTAATTAATTTAAGTTAATCATAATTTCCAGATCAATGAATTTATCAAAACTCCACATATATAATAAAATTTTGTTAAAAAGAGTGTCAAATTCAAAATAATTGAAACAAAGAAAATATATAAGTAAAAAAAAAGAAAGAAAGGTTAGCTTGGACATAATAAAAAGTAAATAAACACTAAATAATTGGATACAAATGTGATTAAACAAAAATGTAAAGTTCAAACAAAAACATGGATTAGAAATATTAATTAGCATATAATGTACTAAAAATAACCTTATCTACCATGACATGCATATAAAATGTCTGATGTATTATGATTAATAATAAAATAACCTAACATTATAAATTTTTATAATAATTTAATGTCAATTTTATCAAAATTTCAATTAATGAACAGATTTATCCGAATACAGGATGATTAATAAATTATTTATTTTAACAAAACCAAAAATTAAAATGGATAATTAAGTCAGTTTGATTTCAGATAAGTAACTAATCGATCCCGTTAATTAATCAATCATGTTCACCTCTAAATTATGGACTTCAATCCTTCAGATCTCTAACAAGACACTATTTCACTGTGTTCTTAAAATTAGTTAAGTGTAATAACAAGCGAAAATTACAAAGTGGGTAAAGAAATGGTTAAACACCGAACCGGGCCCTTGAAAAAGATTACTATCATAAGCGAATAATATAATGCTAATTAATTATTTTTATGAACGTATTAATTACCTATTTTTGAAAATCAAAGTTTAATCTCATGTGCTCACACGTGAAAATTTATTCTTTTATCTAACTTATTTTATACTTATCTTTAGTGTTTGGATGGATGGATTAGAGGGGATGGGATTAGGTTTAATTAGGGGATGAATTTTAAATTTTTATTTCCTGTTTGCATACAATATTTAAAATTTTAATTAAGGATAGATTGGTGTTTATAGATTCGTCATTTGATTTAAAATTTCAACTCACGAAATTGATGATTTTAAAAGGATTAGAAATAATTATTCTTATTCTTATTTTTTTTACTTTCTTCGTTATTTTTTTATTAATTGTACTTTAGAAGATTACTCGTGATTTATCCAAAATTTAAAGTTTATTGATTGACGCAAGTTATCAGAACCTAAGAAAAAAATAAAGCAAATTATTATAGATTGTTGATTTTTTTTAGGAGCACTAAAGACTTTTCGAATATAAAAAATATTTTAAAATTTATTCGTTTTTTACTTAAGAAAGAAAGAAATATTTGACACATCCGTTAAATCTTATATATATATATTTATTTATTTACATGTTGAGTAAAAAATTTAATAAATTTTAAGCTGTTTAAATTTTGCTCTTTGCAAAATTGAACTGGTACTAAACTCAAGTCTTACGTCACTCGACCAGTATCTATTTAATTTTTCTACTGATAAAAGGCTCGTGAGTCGTGAGTTCGAATATAAATGGAAATTGAATAGATTGATCTGAGAGTGACGTATAGTCCTTGTTGACAATTCTTGGCCGACAATATAATTGTCATTGAAAAAGCTTTAAAACCAAGAGTACAAATGCTTCTTTTTCCTTAGAAAATGAACCCAAAGAATGATTGAGTCGAATGATTTAGAGGAGTTAATGTAATACGCAGTACAATTGCAGGGATGAGGAGACAGATATACGAATGCAGAGGGAGAAAATTGTACTGTGATCGGGGTAGGAGAGAGAGAATTTACTGAGATGATGAGAGAGGTGGAGAAAGCGGAGAGAGAGAGAGAGAAGGGGGAGAGAGAGGAACCAAAGATGGAAAGCATCCGTGCGAATTTTTGGCACTAAAAATGGATCATTTGCTGCGTCCTTCCCCCCTTCCACCTGCAACCGGGAAACGCACCGTCCCATCCATCCAATCGCGGCCCGCCAATCGCGCGGGTCCCGCTCCACCCGCATCGTCCTGCCAGGTGTCGCCTGTTCCCATCCCTCCACCCGATCCGCCCTCGACACGCCATTAATTGCTCTGCCACCGCCACCACCACCTTTTTATTCCTTAATGCTCGATTACGGTTTAGTTAATCATCTCTTCTCTCTCTCATTATAGATAAGCGAGAGGAGAGAGCCACCGACGACTTCCCCAGTCGCCTCCCTCCTCTTTCATTTCTCTCACACTCTCTCTCCCCCCACCCCACCCCCCCCCCCCCCCCCCCCCCCCCCCCCAATGGCTGGCGATGGAGAGATGTGGTGGCTTCTTAAACGATCCAAGAGAGAGGGAGGTGGAGAAGATATCTGTGAGATTTTATGTGAGGAACGGAAAGGAGTGGAAGGAGGCTGACAGAAGAGAGTGAGCACTCAGCGGAGGAAAAATGGTATGATATGATGCTGTTTCGCTGCGTGCTCACTTCTCTTGCTGTCAGCCATCGCTTCCTCCTACGTCCATACCAGAAAAAGAAAAGGAGATAAATTTATTCCCTCTTTCAGTCTTCTCTCACTCCCGATGGAGAATGGTGGAGGGCACGCGTGCTGTTACAGTGAGATAGCGGGAGGGGGAGAGAGAGAGTGTGGGGGTGGCGTTATCTTCTCGGTTGGTTCTGGATTGTTGTCGCTGTGGCCGCTGCAGTGCTGACTTCGTGTCGCTTCATCGAGAAAAGAGGGCCGGGTGCCTTCTGTTCGCCCCAATCTTATCAATCTCTCTCCCATGTGTCTGTCTCTATGCGCGTGTCAGGGAGGAGATAGATCAGGATGAGGAGCTGGACATGATGATGAGGAGTTTGGAGTTTGGAGTTCGTACCAACTTCAAATCCGTCCTATACTTTTGCTTGCTTGTTCTTTCTTTTATTCTTCTTGATAAATTTCGTTGGTTTTAACTTTTGATCTTATGTGTGGTCTTTTGTGTATCAAGGGGAAAAGAATAAGTAATCGAGAGAAACAAAGATTGAAACAAAGATTAATCTGGAGAAGTGGGATCGAGGAAGCGTGGCTTTTGAGGCGGAGAGCTTGTGTGTTGCGCGCGTGTGTTGGGGACTGGATCGGATTGGATCTATGGAGGCGACGGTACCAGTTGGCCACTCTCTGCAAACTGTGCAGACTTAACGGAAACCACTGTTTGACCGCCCCTCACCTCGCTCCTTCCTCTTCGATCTTTCATGTCTCTTCTTCGATCCCTCGTCTTTTCTTTTTTTTTTTCTTCTTCTTTTGCGTACCGTGGTCTGAGGAACTGATCGAACCAAGGGAGAGGATGATGCAGGTTGTCTTCTCTTTTGCCATCGATCTGCATGAAAACCTAGCAACTCCTCATCTGCATCACCGTAAGCCCGTGATAGCCAGAAGCCACACCGGATGCAAGATTCGGTTTTGACAACATTCCTTGGAGCAAGATCGGATTTTTACGTGGTCTCTCGACGCAAGATTGAATCTTGACATGCAACAGTTCATGAATCAAAAGGTGCGCGGACTTTCCTGCTTCCGCAGTTTCTCGATATCCTTCACCCATTTTTAGGTTTATCCCGAGGAGTTCTCCTGTTCTTACCCTGGTATATTAGTTTGAACGCCGAATCTTTCACCAAATCGGAAATGGTGCATCTGTAAAGCTTAGCGGCCTCTCGATGTGTCTCTCTCACTCGCACACACCCACTAACTGCATCGGCAAGTTTCAGGTTTTATGCAATGTTTTTGCATCCACAGATCTATGATTACTTCGACCTGTCATCTTGCTACAACCTGCACGCGTTTCTTTCCATCTGTTTAAGGTTTTGCTTCACTTACGCTTATCCGAAGGACTTCTTTTAGTATTTCTGATCACCGAGGAGGGTTACATGACTACATGTATCTCACTCTATGTGCTCTCATGTATGTCTGTTAATAAACTCCTTATATTATTGTGTGGCAGTCCATTCTCTTATTTATTTGTCTGTTCCTATGTCCATAGACTAATGAATGATGCAGTGATAATTCATGGTTCCTTGTCTTACTCCAGGTTCGTAATGTTCCCATGCCTTGTGGTTTCTCTTTGCTTTATTTTTTCTTTCTTTCCCTCTCTTTTTTTTTTTTTTGCTGAAAGTTGTGTTGTTCCTAGTCAATCTTCCGCTACTCTATTTTTTCAGTTTGTGTTGTTCTTGATGACTACCTAATTAGTCTTCATGTACATAGCTCGCTCCTGCTTTTAACGACTGGTGACCTGTTGACAGGAAAGTATCATAGGAAACTTGGCTTAACTACTTTAGCTCAGGCGATCTAGCTTGCAAGATTAATAGGGTTGCCTCTTTGTTTTACAGATTATAGTGCAAGAAATATCCAAGCTGCACCTGGTGGTTCTTTTCTGATAAGAGAAACTTGGAACTACTGACGGCTTCATTACTTGACCTATATATCATGTTATTTGCTGAAGTAGGCATAAAAAATCGACCGTTCATCCTCGTGCACACACACACACACAAAAGACTGTTGCACCTGTGAAAGGAGCACCCACCACACGGAATGGAGAACGTGCTCTAGTTAATTGTTTTACAGATCAAATGAGTTGTACCTTTTTACAAGTATTTTTTAACATTTCAGTCTTTTTAAGTAAGAACAAGCTCCATTTTACTGCTTGATGCACATTTATTTTGGCATTCTTATGAAACCGAGGACATCAAAGTCATTCATGCATGAATTTGTACCATCATGGGCCCTTCATTTCTTCATTTAATTATTGAGGATGAGTATGAGTCAACCTCTTGTGTGTGTTGTACATGATATCTCTGCGTTCTTCCTCCCTCCCTCCCTCTCTCTATATATCTATATATAAGTGTGTATGTTATATATTGTTTCTTCTTTGGTTCATTGTAACAAGGTCAGCCTAAAACACTCGCAATTTTTCCACGCGTTCAATAAAACCACAGTGTATCTTCTTTTAAATATGCATTTCTTTGGTCTTTGACTAGTTGTCCATAGTTATGTACTCTGCAAGAGTATGAAATAAAATAATTAATTCATTTTCTGGACCGCCGAGAGTTAATAGCCACTGATCCAATTTCTAAGTTATCAATTTGGTCATAGTTATTATTTCGTTGCATTCTGAACATCTTCTTATTGTATGAGTTGAACAATTACTCTTTTCATATAAGAGTGATTGTCTACTTTATTGGTCAGGCTGTGAACACAAATTTGGTGTCTCATTCTTGGATGAGGTATTTATACTTCTATGTCTATATTCACACTTATATATTACAGCTGCAATTTTACATTAGTCCTGTGTGCATTTTCTTGTAGCTTGCCATGTCTTTAATTTGGTAATCTCCTTATAATATTAATTGAAAAATTAATCTAATTCTCTTTTCATATTAGAGTAATTTGTCTGCTTTTATGGGTCAGGTTGTGAACGCCAATTTGGTCACTCATTCTTGATTGAGGTGGTAATTATTACCCTGGAAGAGTGTGGGCTTCATGCAAGAGTGAAGATGTAGCTCTAGAAGCGGAGTGAAAAGAGTATGGAAAGAATAGAAGAAATCTTGCTGTCAAACTACACTATGAATTATAAGCTGTCTAAATCAGGAGCGGTAGAAATATTATATTTTTTTAGAACATTAGAAATATTATACAAAATTCTGATGAACCAATTAGCTTGTAATTAATAGTATTAATCATGTTATCTTCGTTTTGTTGGTAATGCTGCACTATTGTTTTGAATTTTATGAAATAGTTAGTTGTTATACGTAAAATTTGCATGCTATTTGCTATGTTCCTTAGTTACAACTGCTTAGGTTACTGGACTATGATTATATGCTAATTTTCATCACCAGATTTGAAATTCTAACAATTCTTATTCAGGATTTTATTGAAGAAGTCCTTTGCATTTGTGTATTTATTTAAGATGAAATGATAAATCAAAGGGTACTTACAAACTTGTCTGAATAGTTTAAATTAATATGGATGAGGGTGTTATTGGAAGAGCTAGATGTTGGCAAAATTTATTAATTAGAACTTCTCAATGAATACGCATCCTTAACAGATCTTTTATCAGAATATTTTCTAACCTCAGATTGGAATGGCGGTAGTTGATTAGTCATGACCACCAAAATGTTATTTTCTCCAAGCTAAAGATTGCAAAGAATCTTTTTCGTATAGTTGAACAGTCTAAAGTTTAGAATTATTTGTTTATGATCCTTATACATATGTCATGTTTGGGAACTGGTCACTAACCATAAAATTTTGTTTTTAACATGTTCCAACACTAATGATGGATTTTAGTTGTTTCAGGGAGCTTGAATTTGGTGAACGTGGAGCTCTGAATTGACGTCTAGGATGAGCCAGAATAGCTTGCTACTTACATCTGAAGCAGCCGGGGATAATATATTTTGGAGCCAACATGTTACTATATATTTCTTTTAAAAGGAATGAAGTCTCATATGATTGCTGCAGGTTTGAAGTTCTTTAAAGATTTTTTAATTAAAGATTTGTGTGATGCCATTATGCATATTGAGAAGAAGAGCACATAAATCTGAATGTGAATCTAAAGAGAGACCCTTATTTCCAGGAAAACATAGACAATTTGAACATGTAACGCCTCTTGATGCTGCGGAGAGAAATTGAACAAGCCTCTTGATACAACAGGTATTGTGGGCAACAAAAAGCATGGTTTACTATCTTTTTTTACTAGAAGTCTAGAACCAAACCCTCTGCATAAATTGTCATCAAATGATAGTGGTGCAGGTCTACCCCAGCTAAAGCATAGTATCTGACTTTTGATTTTGAAAATAAATCAATACATAATATGACAATATAAAAATTGTTTGTGTTACTTAAACTATCAACCACTTCACATTGGGACTGATCAGAGAACTAATTATCTCATAGATTACATCCATAGTGCAGTAAGATTTGATCGTTTGCCCATGCATCCAATTGGCTTCTGGTAATTTATTTTTGGTGATGCATTTTGGCAATCTTGGAGTGCTTACTGACATTAATAATACTTTGTGATGGGTAACGTTGGTCGTAAACCCTATGCAACCACACGAACTTTTTGTGGTGTCCTTCGATCTGTCTCAAAGGATATTACAGATTTATATAATTTTTAAGCAGATCCACAACTGTGCATTTTCTTGTAGGATCATCCCTAACTTAGCACTTTCTACGCACATGTTTTGCATAAGCTATGGAAATAATTTCTAAGCAAGCAACTCTACTGCCATTCAAGTGCAGAAGTTTAATCTTTATTCAGCAATATTTCATCAATATTGTCCAATACGAGAAAAATATTTGAATGTATATATGGTTAAATGCATCATATGACATTTGGAAAATAAATTGGACCCAAAGATTTGGACACTTTTTTACTTAGCGAGTCTTGATATTTGGAACTAAAATTCATGTTAATGTCGTCATGTTGGCTGGCACCTAAGGTGCACAAATTCTTTCATGATCCAAAACATAGAAACTTGGGAACGACTGCTTTTTTTGAAAGGTTAGATTATGCCTAGTATCTTGGTATAAAATATTGAGGAGACCTTGCAGAGGATCACCCTCCAAAAAGATAATGGATTCTGTGGTCTTACCAACTTTGGTGAAAAACCCTGCGGATGTAATTCTAGCTGGGGGATACTCCGAGTCTCAATGTTGTCCAATTGTTGGCATGATATTCTTGCTGTCCAAACAAATTATGTATTCTCCATGGAATGGCATCTTCCTCTAGATCCTAGTTACGTTTCGTGAGCAATAATATGTTGATACCCCCACGTAGTACCGCCCCATTCTTTGGCTTTGAGACATAGGGAAACATATTCCTTCTTCCTCTTTGGATTGTAGAAATGAACAATGAGAGTTCATTCAATCTCAAATTGGGGTTGGAGTATCCAGTTGGATTGGGTAGCCTTGTGTGTTTCAACACCTGCACCAGGGGTCTCGACTTCAAGTGGAAAGATATTGTATCTAAGTATGATTCCAATGTTCAAATAAGCTATTGATAACTGGCTAGAGTTTTCGGAATAGGCTTCCAAGAATATGTATAAAGAGAAGGTGAATTGTAGGTTCTTTTTGTAACGGGTCTAAAGGCGTTGACACAGTGTAACGTCTCGAGATTTTTTTTTTTTTGTCTGCACAGAAGATTATTTCGACGACGCCACTCAATTCTATACTTTGACTTTAACTGATCAACACACTGGTTTACATAAGTGTAAGACTTAAATACAATAATTCTTATAATATGCGGAAGCTATTTATACAATTTCTAATGACATGTGGGTTATGGGCCTACAACTATCCAATAGGAGACCCTATCAATGTCCATATCCAATGTGCATATCATCCGTCAGAGGAGCCATCAATCGTCTTATCATTGTCATCACCATCATTTGTACGGATCCGAGTACAGGGGCAAAGTCCAGTGAGATAAACTCAAAAAGTAGGGTCACCCATAATAAATAATAAGAATCATATCAATAACAATAATCATATGCATAATGATAAACAATATCAATGTTATCCTATCTATGCAATCTTAATTAATAATATGCATCATCCATCAGCCATAAGATTCAATTGACTAGAATAAATAATCATATCATCCCTTATCGTCAACCATAACGGTTGACAATAACAGTTTCATTATCAACATCGTCAACCATATGGGCTGCAATCAATTATCTTAATAATCATTCAATCTTTACTTTACTCTACTTCAACTATAGATGTTGTAATTTAATAATATTTTATCATACATCAATCACGAAGACTACAATTCAATTATTCTTTTTTGTCAATTATTTCTCTGTACTTCAACCAAAAAGGCTGCAATTTCGATTCAATTAACATTAACATTAACAATTCAATATCAATCAATCATCCATTCTTATTCTTCAATCATAAAGGTTGCAATTATCTTTAATATTTAACAATCAATTATTCTTTCTTATACTTCAACCATAAAGGCTGCTCAATACTTCAACCACAAGGGCTGCTTCAACCATAAAGACTGCTTCAATCACAAAGGCTGCTTCAACCATAAAGATTGTTCAATACTTCAACCACGGGGACTGCTTCAACCACAAGGGCTACTTCAACCATAAAGATTGCTTAATACTTCAACCATGAGGGCTGCTTCAATCATAAAAGCTGCTTTGAGAGCTCTTCCGATTTTAAGTACCTTTCATCTTTTATCTTGATTAACTTATGACGTCTATCTTTACTTTCAATTAAATTCTCTTTTCAATCTTAGATGCACCAGACATCAATCAATATATCATAATAATATGATTAGATATAACCAATAGCACAATCATTACAATCAAATAATACTTAGTAACTTAAAAACGCCCTTTCCGAACTTCAGACCTCGAGCCGAGTGGGATGGAACCCGGGCCGGTTCCCTTAGTAAACAAACACTCATCTTTCTATAGAACCCAAGCTGGATGGAGTGAAACCCGGGCTGGTTCGACCAATTTCTACACCTATTCCAATTTGTTCAACAGAGTCCGGACGGGGTGGTGTGAAAATCCGGGCCGGATCGACCTCCGATTTTTCCAAACTCAGTCCATGTCCAACTCAGGTCGGGTCTAACGTAACTCGGGCCGAGTCACTTTGATTCTTTGATCCGATATCATCTTCATCAAGGAACCCGGGCCGAGCAAGTTGGAACCCTGTCCGGATTCTTAATAACTTTTTCATGTCGCGTTCGGGTTATAGAACCCGGGCCGCGCACCTTGCAGCCTGGGTTGGATTCTTACGAACACGGTCCGGATCAATTCGATCGTCACCCGAATTCCAAGAACTGTCGCCGTCGGAATGTCGCATTTTTAGCACAACTTCTGACCCTATTTTCTTTGCGATTATTCATGCAATTCAATTCACAATTCATCCATACAATAATCAATACTTAGTTAAGGGTCTTGAGAGTCCATGTCGCGAAAAATCGACGCCATGGGGATCCCACTACGTATCTTAAGTTGGTTGAAAAATCAACTATGTTCCTGTTATTTGTGGACAACACGTACGTCGCGACTTTGGTCGATGATTCCTCCATAGTGACGTCCAGAAATTTTCGACTATCACTTGGATCTTGTTCTCCTCTATCGGGGCTTCAAAAGGATATATCGCACATCCTCTCAAGTGTCTCGGTTTATGACAAAACGAAGGAGAAAGATGAGACTCTTTTGCAAAAATTCTGTGAAGGCAAATCATACTTTCTAGCCACTCTTTAGGCCCTATTTATAGCTTTCAAGATTTTTTATTCCTATTGGACCTTGGGCTATTTCTCCATCAATTATGACCATCCATCATTAGTTATCATCTCTTAAATATTCAGATTTAATTAAATTTGAATTTCACTAATTATTCCATAACCATAGTTATCAAAAGTCCATCTCTAATCAAATTCATTTTTATCTCCTCCATAACTTATCTCAATTAAACTCTATCTCCATCTTTTAAATAAAACTATGCATTTATTTTATCTTTTTATTTCTTCCTTTTCTCTAATTTTCAAAATTATTTAATTCCATAATAATTTATCATCTAATTTCCTAATTATTATTATTTTAATGGCTGAAATATTTCTAAGCCATAAAACTCTCAATCCTATCCTATTTGGGAGTCCTATATTCATTATACATTATGTATATCAAATCAAATTGAAATCCCTAATCTCAATCTAATTATGGATTCTACTCCCAATATGATTTAATCTTTCTTTTTTTTTCTTTTTCTTTTTTAATCATACTTTTAATCCTACTTAACTTCTAATTCCTCCTCCAAGTAGGAGTACTTTTTCCTTCTATTCATATTCCTTTTTTAATTATATTCCTATTCCTTCTCAAATTCCCCTTTTGATAATCTTCAATTTATCAGGGATTATAATTAACTTATAAAATTACTCTATTGCCCTTAATGAAATATTGGGGTGTTACACATATAGCAGTAAAAAATTAGATGACTCTCAATTCCATTCAAGGGTAGAAACCATAGCTCCAATTAAATCAGGCTCAATCTAAAGTTAGATATTCCAATTACATCAGGCTCCCCTTGTTTTCACATCAACATGCATGGTTGTATCATAGCATCTAAATTTTCCCTTCGTTATTCTTTCTTAATAAGAGATTTTAATTAAAAAAAAAACTTGTCTGGTACCAAAGTTATGTTTGTCCTCACTTTTTTTGTGTGAATTCCTCTATTTTTTTCTATTAAGCAAAAACTATTCCATCTGTCATACATTTTTACATGGACGTTGCAATTGAGAATATTCTTTGATTGATTGTTGTGCTGTATCTTTAGTTGCTTGTTTGCAAGTGGATCCATGTTTGCTTAATTGCTTATAATTTGAGATACTATCAACTAGAATGGTACATTTTCTGTACTCAATCTTCATTTGGGGAATATGTGAACAATCTTTATAGTCTTCATAAACTAGAGTGGTACCTTTTCTTTATGTTTGAGGTATATAATTATCATCTGGGATTGATGCATGAATCCATTTAATTTCCTGCATCTTCTTCCTTTTGACTGTTGGTATCACTTTTTGGTCATTCTTTAACTTCTTTGCTACCTAGGATTAAACCCGTTCCTTCCAAAGTGATGTCTTCTTACTTTTATTGTCATTCCGATATGCATTTGCATCTAATTTGATACATAATCTTCCTCTGAAGATGGAACTCTACTTTGGACGAGGGATTCATCGAGTAATGAAGATATACATTGTTGTCACATGAAAAGCAGACTCCAAGCTTGTTATTGAACATAAGTGGTTCTAAGAAGACAAATGTATTTGTTTCCATCTCTGGCTTTATATTGTACTTGATTAATACTGTGACAGAATCTCATATTTCAGGTTATTTCTGCGCATGGACGCACGCAGACAAAAAAATTGGAGATTCCAGTTAAACAATTTTAAGGATCTCATAATCACAGGAACGATCACATTTTGTCATGGTTTAATTAATCTTAATCTTTTAGAGCATAGCTTTGCTAAGCAGACATTCATCTTGTACCAAGAATGAAAGGAATGCTTGTAAGAAAATTCTTTTGTACGAGCATCGTCGTTAAAAATTTGCTTAGTTAAGAATTATATGGTTTCGTGTAACTCATAATTACATTTCAATTCATGTACCCGAGAATTTACAGGTCCATTTTTTAGTAACGCATTCAAATATCCTAATAATTCTACTTGTAGCATCAGCTTAATTATCAATATGTCGTTAACGTTAATATTGGGTCTTTAATTGTCACAAATTTAAAATCCATTTTTATAGATAAAGACATAATTACATGATTATTTTTCGTATTTTTCCTATATAAAAATATTCATTGGTGATTCTTTTTTTATCTTTAACGGGTTAGCTCAATCACTCGATCTGTAAACTTGTTTTAATTTATTAATACATGTTAGTTTGGGTGTCAAGGTCCGAGAAATGGCTCGAGGGGACAAAACTAACGACACGAGTTGAATGAATTTTTGTACACATTATTATTACATAAGCTCCATTACCATTATGCCAGTCTCGTTAATTACTGTATATTTATCTAAGTTAAAAAATATGCTTAGTTAAGAATTAATTAGTCACATAGGTTAGCTGCAGACGAGAGCATTAGCGAGGATTAATTTATTATTGATTTAGCGTGTAGTTTACACTTTTAGACACTATTATGATATATATCGTGCACACTCAAACATAAAGACATAAAAAATGAAATGGCATAAGTCGATCCAAATTGATCGTCCCATGAATACTGCACAGTGCACAGTAGCCCATATACGTCTCCTGGGCCGTCAGATTTTGAATTACACTACAAGAAAAATGACTATTTTCGACGGTATGACAGTCGGAAATTATCAAAAATCCATCGAAAATTATAAAAAATTCGTCGCAAATGTGAGTTTGCAGCAGATGTTTTTACGAAAGCGAACTCAAAAAATTGCTTGTCACAAACATTTTATGACGGCTCTATCACAGCCATTGAAAGTTCCCGCGGTCCGAAGAAAGTTCCCACGGCTTGGGCCGCGGGAAACATTTCCCACAGCCCAAACCATAGGAAGTTCCCACGACTCAGGCCATACCAAATAATCCCTACAATTCGGTCCATTGGAACTTTTTTCACGAATATACGAGTTTTCGACGGCATAAATTGTCGAAAAAATTCTTTCAAATATTAAAAAAATGCTCACCACCCGGATCGTCCTGATCCGACGGCAAGGCAGCCTCATGGCTGATCTGGCCGCGCGGCCAGGTCTGGATGCAAGGCGTTCGATCCATCGCTAGGCGGCCGATTTGGTCACCATGACGGTCGATCTGGACGTGAGGGAGAGAGAGGGAGGCCGCGCTGGTGAGGGGGAGAGAGAGAGGGAAAGAGGGAGGCTGCACCGATGAGGGAGAAAGATATGGCCGTCGTCGCCGGAGGTTGTGGCGCTGGGGATGGAGATGGCCACGCTGATGAGGGAGAGAGAGGAGAGAGGAGAGTTGGAAAGAGGTAAAGTGAGGAGAGAGGGAGGAGGTGAATAAAAAGAGAGGGAGAAGCGGGAAAAGGAAAAAAATAGGCAGGAGATCGAGTTTGGCGAGATTTTTTACTTTATGACGATTTAGGCCACGGAAAACGTTTTTCATGGTTGAAGCCGTGGGAATTTTTCACAGTCGAAGCCGTTGAAAATTTTTTCCAGGGCTTGAGCCCCGAGAAATTCCCATGGTCAAAGCCGTGGAAATTTTCTCATAGTTCTAACCGTGGAAAAAGTTTCTCACGTTCCAAACCTTGGGTATTTTCCACGGCCTCAGCCATGAAAACCTTTCCCACGGTCTAAACCGTCAGAATTTCTCACGATTCAAGTCATGGAAAACTATTTTCCATGACTCGAGCCATGAAAAAAGTTTTTTATGGTTTGAGCCGTCGCAAATTCTCATAAAAAAATAATTTCTCGAAAAATTCATTGCAAATTACGACAGATTTTCCATCGTGAGAAATTTTCCTTCGGAAAAAGCCTTTTTCTTGTAGTGTTAGTTAAGCTTGCAATACTTGACTGTGTGTGAAGTTAATTTCTTGAAAATCTAAATTTTGGCCTCGTAACAACAACATTCGCCATCATTTACAATTTAAAGGGGAACTTAAATCCCTAGCTTTTTAGAATCAACTAAATTTATAAGTAAAAACTCATAAACCAAGCTACAAAATATATTAAAGAGGTAAAGGTTAAATTATTAGAGCAGACGATCGGTACATTATAAATAAATGATCGCTTCAGGGAAGACAATAGTGGAATGTCTAGTTTTCTTGGCAAAAATAGCTTTTCCAAACTTTCCAAAAAGTTGCACAAAGATCAGTTTATTAAAGATCGAGGCTCATCATTCATAGCACTTAAGAATTGTGAAGATATTGGAGAAGCACTCTTGAACTAGATTGATAAGAATCTTTTTTCTTGTTTTCTCCTATTTGTGAGTTGAGTTTAGAACTTGTAAAAGAGAAAGAGAGAATGTTTCTTTTTCTAAACTTGAATTGTTAAAGTCTCTTATAATAAGTTGATTTTAATTGCATAAAATTGTATCCTTTTTTTAAATTGATTTTAAATGATGAAATAGTTTCTTAAAATATCAATTCACCCTTTTGGTGTTTTGATCCAACAATTCCTTCCATATAAATTATCTACAATAAATCTTTTTTTTATAGAAATTATTGATAACTTTAGTATGCTACACATGTGAAAATATCTTTTTTTATATCGAATCGAGTTTCCTCCAATATATAAGACTAGCACCTAACTAGTTCAAAGTGAGGATATGTTCAAAGTGAGGATAAAGAACATGATGATATTCGAGGAACGATAATACTGCAAATCAATCAAGTTTGAGTTCCACATATTATCTTATTATATTATATTAATAATAAAAATCTCAAAGTTATTTATGTTTATTCTTTATAAAACATTTAACAAAGAATTATAATGTTTTCTAATTCTCTCTCTCTATGGTTATCATACTTGAAATTAAGAAACAGTATTTAGCTTGGTGCTTCTAGTGGACCAATCAATCAAGCTCCTTTAATTTCTCAATCATATTAAAACTAAAGCATTTAAGTGGTATTGTATTGCCATATTGAGAGTTTTTTTATCATTAATGGTTAGGATAGTTCATCGGGTCAGATCGATCATATGAATCTATCAACCTGAGCTATGTTAGTTAGGTCTAGTGGGGCTAGTGGCCAAGGTCAATTTGACCCGACTCATACAAGATTTAACCAATAAGTCATGCATGAGTTAAAATTTTTTAATCTGAGTTGATTCGGCCCTACTTGATGGCCCTGTATTTTTATGTTTGATTCCAAACTACATTATTTTAATTTGTTTTATAGGTTTTATATAATTTAAAATTTAAATATATGAAACTAAAGTAGTAAAATATAGAAAAATATTAAAAAATGTTGGAAAAACTATTTACATGTTTTAAAATGAAATATTTAATATAGTTCTTTATTAAAAAGTTTAAAATAATGGTGCTCAGGTTGGATCGATTTCAACATATAATCCTCTCAATTTATCCCAAGTTTGTTTGTTTGGAGTCAGATTGGGTTCAAATCAACCCATGAACAACTCTACTAATGATATCACTTTTGCTTTTTTAATGATATATGAAAGATTGTGTGCTTTTCTTTCTTGGATTCGTGACTGTTAGAGGAGAAGAAAAAGGAATTTTTTCTTCTCTTGCCAAGCTGCCGAAAGTTATTAGTTTCTTTTCTTTTGTTTAGAGTTGATTGAAAAAGAAAAGGAATTTTTCTTTGTTCAACGAATAAAGAAAAGAAGAGTCAGAGAGGAAAAGATGACTGAAAAAGAAGACAGAAAATTTCTTCTTGAATAGCAAAGAATCAAGAACAGAGCTAAATTTGGAGGATTTATGAGGTTTTGCTGATACTACAATCATAGAGAATTGAAGTAATCAGGTGATATTATTCATATTGTTATTTCAGTATTTTTCAGAGAAGAATTATTTATCCTAGTGAATTATTATTCGGATGTGGACAAAACTTGAAAGACATTGTACTTTATTCTTGAATTAGTGATATTACTCTGTGATTGCCATGTGATTTTTTTCCTTCTTATTGGAGAGTTTTTTCACATAAATTTGGTGTCTTTTTTGCCTATTATTATTTTTTTTGTGCATCGTGCTTGGCTTATATTATTTAATTCACACATAAAAAGAGGGATTAAATTCCCAACAAGTGGTATCAGAACGAGGTTAATTGGAATTTCTTTTGTGTGAATTAAATGGAGGATAACTATTTTAATGAGATGATCAAACTGACATCGAATTCAGTTTGGAGAGCCAGGATGGAGGACTTTCTTTATTGCAAGGACTTTTTTGATCCCGTTGAATTAGGAGATAAAAAGCCCATAGAGAAAACTAATGAAAGTTGAAAAAAGATGCACAGAGAAACTGTTGGGATGGTTAGGCAATTTATTGATGTCAGTGTTTTTCATCATGTTGCTCAAGAGACAGATGCACAAGTTTTGTGGAAGAAGCTACAAAATTTGTATGAAAGGAATACTGCTCATAATAAGGCTCTCATGATCAGGAAACTGATAAATTTGAAGTTTAAAGATGAAAATTCTATTGCTGAACACTTGAGTGAATTTCATAAAATAGTAAATCAATTGGGAGCAATGAAAATAGTTCTTGATGATGATATACAACGATTAATGCTCTTGAGTTCCTTGCCAGATTCATGAAAAACTTTGATGATAGCACTTGGTAATTCTGCTCCTAATGGTGTGACATCACTCACCATGGTCAAAGATTGTTTGCTCAATAAAGAAACAAGGAGGAAGAGCATGAGAACAGATACTACACAAGTCCTTATCACAGAGAATAGAAGTAGAGACAGAAGTAGAGGATCAAAAGGCCGTGGCAACAATAGATCACAGTCAAGAGAAAAATTTACATGTTATCACTGTGACAAAGAGGGACATATCAAGAGAAATTGTAGAGACTGAAAGAGGCAACAAAATGAGAAGAATAAGAAAAATGCAGATGATCAGAGTACTGTAGGAGGATCTATATTACCTTTCAGAAAGGGATAAAGAATGCAATGTCACAAACTCTTCAGTTGAGTGGATCATCGATTCAGGGGCTTCACATCATGCAACTCTATTAAGAGAATACTTCAATATGTACATGACTAGTGATTTTGGCACAATGAAGATGTACAATAAGATAGAGTCTAAAATTGTAGGAATCGGAGATGTATGTATTCGAATAGATATTGGTTGTGAGTTGGTTCTGAAGGATGTCACACACATACCAGATTTACGTCTCAATCTGATTTCTCCTCGACTTTTGGATCAGGAATGCTACTATAGTCACATGGGTGACAGAAAGTGGAAATTGATCAAAGGATCCATGATTGTTGCGAAAGAAAATCTATCATGGTCTTCTAGTGAATTTAATTGGATAGTCAATAAATGCAATAGAGGAAGAAGCTTCACTAGATTTATGGCACAAAAAATTAGGACACATGAGTGAAAAAGAAATGCAAGTTCTAGCGAGAAATTCTCACATCACTGTTACCAAAGGTAAATTTCTGAATACTTGTGATGACTGTCTATTTGGTAAACAGTGCATGGTGTCATTTGTGTCTAGTTCTAAGAAGAAGGAAAATAAGTTGGATTTGGTGCATTCTGATGTGTGTGGTCCCATTGAGGTAAATTTTTTAGGTGGCAATAGATATTTTGTTACTTTTATTGATGATGCTTCAAGAAAATTATGGATTTATTTTATGAAGGCAAAAGATCAAGTATTTCAGATTTTTCAGAAGTTTCATGTCATGGTGGAAAAGTAGATAAGCAATCATCTGAAGTGTCTTCGCACAGATAATGGTGGTGAATATACGTCTCAGAAATTCAAAGATTATTGCGCAGATCATGGCATCAGACATGAAAAGTCAGTACCTAAGACTCCACAGTACAATGGTGTTGCTGAAAGAATGAACAGAACGATAGAGTTAGGTATATGTTAAGGACGGCTAATCTACCGAAGATCTGTTGGAGTGAAGCTGTGAATACTGCGTGCTACCTAATTAACAGATCTCCATCAGTTCTTTGAATTTAGATACTCTTAAGAAAGTGTGGACTAGTAAGAATGTGTCTTACTCTCACTTAAAAATTTTTGGTTGTAGAGTTTCTGCACAGGTGGAAAAGGAATAGGGGTGTTCAACGGATCGAATCAACCTGCGTACCCGACGACCCGACCCGACCCAAACTAGTTTGGGTCGGGTCGGATCCGTGGTCGGGTGGGCCCGATCCCGACCCGTGGTCGGGTACAGGTCAAAATTTTTCGACCTGAGTCAACCCGACCCGATGCGATGACCCAGTTTTTTATTTTTTTTAATTTTTTTAGTTTTCAGCCTATATTATGTATAAAAAAATTAAAAAATATATTAAAATAAAATATTTTAAATGTGTAAAATAATGTTTAATTGTTGAATAAGTTATTTTATGATTTTTAAATAAATATTATATAATATTTTGGTATTAAATAATAGATAAAAGTAAGAAAAAAAAGAAAAAATGGTGGTCGGGTTACCCGACCACTTGACCCGATCCAATCCAACCTGAACCGGGTTGAGTTGGATCGGATCCGGCCATAAAAAATGGAGTGACTCGATCGGATCAAAATCGGGCGGGTCGGCTCGGATCCGGGGTCGGGTCGGGTCAAACCTGACCCGTGAACACCCCTAAAAAGGAACATTGACAGAAATTGAATGAGATGACTCGAGTGAATATTTCTAGGTTATGAAGATTAGATTCTGAATATAAATTATGGGATCCAGAGAAGAAGAAAATCATCAGAAGATGTTATTTTTCATGAATTAGAAACTTTGGCATACTTCAGAAAATCAAAGAAGAAAAATAGTGATTATGTACAAGATGAACTTGGAAACAATGAACCAGATGTGGATACAGATGATGCAGATGTAGAGGACTTTCTGCAGGAGGAGCAAGATGCTACTCCATCTCGCAAATCTACGAGAGAGCATCGTGCTACCACTAGATATCCAAGTTCTGAGTACTCAGTGATTACTGAAGAGGGATAGTTAAAGATAAATCCAAGAAGAAAGTCAGAATGATGTGCCGGATTAATCGGCACGAAGATCAAGCGATGATTCTTGATGGATGATCTCCTTCTCATGGGCTGAAGTGGGAGATTGTTGGGCCTTTGGAGTTAATCTAGTCCATTAAGAAGGAAACCTATTTAAGTTAATGAAATCTAGTTAACTTAAGATTGTGTGCTTTTCTCTCCTGGATTTGTGACTGCCAGAGGAGAAGAAAAAGGGATTTTTTCTTCTCTTGCCAAGCTGCCGAAAGTTATTAGAAAAGAAAAGAAAAGTTTTTTTCTTTTCTTGTGTTTAGAGTTGATTGAAAAATAAAAGGGATTTTTCTTTGGTCAACGGACAAAGAAAAGAAGAGTCAGAGAGAAAAAGAGGACTGAAAAAGAAGATAGAAGATTTCTTCTTGAAGAGCAAAAAAATTAAGAATAGAGCCAGATTGGGAGGATATCTGAGGTTTTGTTGATACTACAATCACATAGAATTATAGTAATCAAATGATATTATTCCTACTATTATTTAGTATTTTTCAGAGAAGAATTATTTATCCCAGTGAATTATTATTCGAAATTGGGCAAAACTCGAAAGATATTGTACTTTATTCTTAAATTAGTGATATTGCTCTATCATTGCCCTATGATTTTTTCCCTTCTCATTGGAGAGTTTTTCCACATAAATTTGGTGTCTCTTTTGCCTATTATTTTTTTTTTTTGCATCGTGCTTGACTTATATTATTTAATTTACACATAAAAAGAGGGATTAAATTCCCAACAAGGTGCAAATGTGCGCTGCCTAAAAATTGATTAATAATCAATGTTGATCATAGGTTTTATAACACACCCAAATTGATCCATGTCTCGTGGTAAGGGATGCAATATATTCGACTATATACTTGATTTGACTATTTTATTGAGCAATATACAATAAATGTTAATTACTTTGAATAAAATTGAAACATTAATAAAAAGATAAGTTCAACATTATCTTGAAAATAAGCTAAGTGTCAACATCAAAAGAAGCTAAGAAAATATCTATGAATTTATTATAACTCAATTGTTCTCGAAATGAACAAATGACGAAAAAAATAAGCAAGAATCATGTCATGTGTACGTCATCATCACTAGTAGTAATAGTCGCTTTGATTCATCTTTTCATGACTTGTTTATTTACATGATGTGAGTCAATACCCTAAGCTTTTGCAATCCAATAAAAAAATAATAAACTTATGTATATGTGATAACAATATTGAAATGGCGTTTAGCTTTGGATTCATCATTGGGAGGGATAAGTAGCAATAAAGCCAATTGACCATGAGTAGAACACTAATCCATAATTAAACTTTAAGAAAAAAATCAATGAGTCAATCAATGAGTCAATATTCTATTGTGATTTTATCGATGAGATGAAAGGATAATGTTATATTATAGTCTTTGTGCTTTACTTTTCAATACTTTAAATCATTGTGATATCAATGTGTTGTAAGAATACTTTCAACTTTTAGATCTTTGATTCTTCTATGTAATTCTTCTAACATTATCGTTACAAAGAAGTGTCATATACTTCAAGAATGACCTACACTTTTGAAGGTAGTACCCTTTTTACAATTAAGGATGCATCATCATCGATGAAGTTCTTTTTGTGTTATACAATAAAGAGCAATTATGCAACAAAGACAATTGAATTTATCCTCTTAATAATGCGATGAATAATATTATGTAACGAGCTCCCATCAATATGTATCATACTCACCCTACCTTTTGTTTCTAATTAATTCGGCTATCATCTTCTTTCGAATTAGTACTTTGGTCATAACTATACAAATAGTTGAATTTTGATGAGCAAGGTTGGTGAAATCATACTTGAGGTCAATCAATACAATGAGAAAAATTAATCAAATTTGATTAAAATGTTATCATAATTTGAAAATGAGGAATCATCACCATGGAAGTTTCGAACATTCGATAGGAAAGCGGACGTCTAATTTTTAGGATCCATTTTGTCACATGTTCAACAATGATATTTGAGCATTCAATCTTTGAGTAAAGATGTTGTGATAACCTTTGGGCATCCGGTAGAAGATTTGATCATGTGTTCTCAAAGTGTTCTATTTATTTATGTTCAAGGTAATTCAAACATCTTGACAAGCTTCTTTGGCAAGGGTTTGGTCATTTTGATCTTAATGATCAGCAAAATTGATATATGGTTCTTCGGACATCTGGTCGAAGTGTCGGTCATCCGACCATTAGCTCCATATGGAGGCCACATCCATTATATATTTTGGATCGAATGTTTGACTCAACATATTAGTCATCCGATCCTTTCAGAAAAAAATTCATATAAAGATTTTGGACTTACACTCCCTTCTTATAACACTATCCTTGCACACTATGATAAAAAAAAACTTAGTTCTTATTCATGTTAGCCCTCTTTAAATCAATTCATATATGTTATCAATCAAAGGCAATACCACATAACCTTATGTCATTTACAATTTAGCCATGGAATAGAGTAATCAGTCTTTCATTTGTTGACATTGTGACTAGTAACTACAACATAGATTTAAGTAAGGCAATGCACGTGAATTACATAATAGGTAACATTTTAGTCTTCTAAATAAATCTCTTAGGCACAACCTAATACATGCATAACTCATAAAAGTTTAGTCACATTCTAGATTTTATGGACATCCAAGCAGAGGTTGACCTAGATAGTAGGCAAGGGGGCCTTGGACACGCCCCCTCCCCACTAAAAAAAGAGGAAAAATTTAAAAATTTACATCCATATATATGTTGTATAGATTTTAGCATATTACATAAATAATTTCTAGTTTACTTATGGACATAAAACTCATTTTGGTGTATTGGTAAGCTCTTTCATTGACCGAACATAAAGGTTTGAATCTGATCATTACGTTGATTTTTTGCCCCCATGAAATTTATGGTCATTGCATTGTCTTTTTGGCCACCCTGAAAGTGGGGTATGTTCGCTATTGATATAGATATAGACTTTCGGGTCGTACTCGAGTTTATTAAATCAGATTTGATCATGTCTCGGACTGTGTCGAGCTAGCACGAGTTGGGAGATCCGGCCCAACCAGATAGAATCAAGTTGGTCGGGCCGGGTTGGACTGTCCATTTCTTTTTATTGTATGTAATTATTAAATAAAAAAATGGGTCACATCAAATTTACCCTATGTTTTAGACTAATAATAAATAAAAAATATTATAATATATTATATTATGATTATTAGATATATAATAAAATGTTTCTATATATGATATAGTTATAAAAACTATGATATATAAAATATATGTATAATATAGCTATAAAATTTGTAATATATCAAGAAATATTTAACTATATAATAAAAATAAAAAATTGTGCTCGTCGGGTCGGTCTCGTGCCGATTTTAGCTGGGCGGCCCACACGGTTATCCATCTTTACCTGCATGGGCATAATATCCATACAAGTGGACTTACAAGTTGAACCAAAAACTACTTTAATTAACTTCATAGGAGAACTATTTTATGACCATTTTTGTGCGTCAAAATGAAAACAACACAACCACATCCTTATTGGTTTACGCCATGGACAACATCAATTAGGGTAAAAAAACTTATTAAGATCAATCGTAATATGCAAATAACAACATTCACACAACCATAAGAATCAAATAAGGCCCAAAGGGATTGTAACATGCCTATTAATGAGTTATGTTGATAAGGAACAAGAAGAACAACCTCTTATCGCTGATAACGGACAATAAGTATATAATAATATGAATCTCATTTGATAAAGGTCTAACATGCCATTCTAAGGTGGGTCAATTCTGCACGGGTTAATCTGGCAAGATCCACTTACCTTGGTGCGCTAGAAACGCCTTTCTCTGTCTAGTTTTGCCCTTCCTCTTTCTTTTATATTTTTTACGGGCTTGCCGCCTAAGGAAAAAGAATAGAACAATATAAGAAGGAATAAGAGAGAACAGTTAAGAAAGAATAGAACAATTAATTGTAAAATTAATATAATTAACTCATTTTAACAGCTCTTGATATAACATAATAATTTAGGATTTAAAATCCCATAATTACAGGAAATTTAGTGTTAAATGAAAATTGAATTTGATTTTGTCCTTTCTAGCGCTCGAAAGGAGTGGAAGTCCGGAATTTACAGTGAGATTTCTTTTGTGTTTGTGTTTTTTTACTTTTGAAATATACAGGTGTTATAGGAATATATATATACTTATGACAAAATTCCCTTGTAACTTAGTTATTTCATTTATTTTATGTGAAGCTTTTGAAACATGACTTGAAATTAAAGGTTACTTAGGACATCTAATTAATTCCCTTTATTTTAGTGCAAATAAATGATCATGCATGTGTGTGTTGAGTTCCTCGAATTCGAGCAGTTGACTCCCCACGTTATTCTATCATGCAGGGAAACGTTAGTGAAGTTAAAGTTAATAACAACACACATTATGTTAATATAATATAACATAATACACACGCATGATCGAGGGGCTCAATTCTCAAATTTAAATTGCCCATATATAATTATATATGATTTGATTGCTTATATATGTACTAATTAAGAGCATGTGATTAGTTGGCTAATAAAAGTTGTTTAATTGTTGTTGGGGACGGTCCGAGGTGACATGAAGTACGTGTGAGTAGCAATATTTTCAGAACCGGACCGACGATCGGTCCAGATTTTTTATCGGGTCACGGTTGGACCGGTCCGATCGAGCTCGATCGGATTGAACTGAATTTTATTAAAATAATATTATTTATAATAGTTATAAAGATATAATATAAATTACATGATATAGTATATAAATATTATATTAATAACTTATTAAAAATATTAAAAAATAATATAAATTTTTTTTATTTATTAAAAGTTTAATAATGATTAACATATAAATATAAATAGATTATTATTAATTTAATATTTACTATTTATTGATGATAGATGCTATATTAATAAATTTCATCTTAAATTACTCTTATTTCTTTAACACTTTCTTTTTTATCTCCTTTATTTATGCTCTTTAATGATTTCCATTTTAATATTATTCAATTTTAAATACTTACCTTTTTATTTTAATTTCTAATTTATTTTATACATGTCATATTCCTTCCTTTTTTACTTTTTTATATTTCTTTCCTTTTTCCTTTATTAACTTTCCTAATTTTACCATTTTTTAATATTATTTTCCAAAATTCAACTTGAACCGGGTTGAACCGATTCAACCACTCCGGTTCAACCGGTCGGTTCAACCGATTTTTCCGGTTCAATGTAAAAAATGATTTTAACATCAAACCGAACTGAATTTTCGGTCAATTCGCGGTTGAACCGATTGAACCGGCCGGTCCGATCCGGTTTTGATAACATTGGTGAGTAGACATAGGATTCTTCATTAATTTGGTCCAAATTCAAATCATATGTAATATAAATATAATATTATGCATATCCCAAGACCTAGGAACATGCATTTGCACATTCATCATAGTTTCACTCTTGTTCGACTTCCCCCACCCACAGGTCACACACTTCCTTTATAAGTAAACATTTATTTTTTTCGATAGCTAAACACAGTTCATTTGAGAAGTAGTGTCCATTGTCTAACTTGATCATGTAACATTATTGAACATATTGGTTATAGATTAGAAAGTCAGTCCATCATTAAATCTAATTAATCCGATAAGAACGTCATGAGTCATAGTGACAAATAAGACTCTCAATAATAATTTTATGCATTTAATGCAAATATCACGACAACACATCATTCAATCTCTATACGTAAAAGAATTTTTTACACTTCGATCCGCTCTGAATTTTATTTTAAGCTATGTGGACTTGGAGTCATAAGAATATATTTCTAAAGAATAGTTAACTTACGGAGTCTACTTCTTTTATGATTATTTCCTTTCTTTTAAAGTGAAAGATTTGATCGTTTGAACACGAAGACGGATCCCAATTGGCATGAATTCTAAAGAATGTAAGGAATATGTGAATTTAAAATAAATTCACTAGATTGATAAATTAATGATGATCCTCGATAAATATTTTTTAAAATATTATAAATCAATGATAGTCCATATACGTGAACTTGCTTTAGGTCCACATAATCCTTAATCCTAATTCTAAATTAGTAATTTATGGAAATCTGGGCATGAAATATTTAATTTTATATATCATATTCTCTCCGCTTTAATCTTCTTTATAT
The DNA here is from genome assembly GCA_030549335.1 of Pontederia crassipes. Classification (NCBI taxonomy): domain Eukaryota; kingdom Viridiplantae; phylum Streptophyta; class Magnoliopsida; order Commelinales; family Pontederiaceae; genus Pontederia; species Pontederia crassipes. The sequence continues at coordinate 5,210,204 of JAUKPH010000017.1, forward strand.
TCTTTTCTTTTTTTATTTTTTCACTTTCTTATTTTATCATTTTTTTAAAAAAAATTAAATTGAACCGCGTTACCAATTTTTTTCAGTTCAATAATAAAAATAAAATCGATTTTAACATATAACCGGATCCAATCATTAATTGATTTACGATTGAACTGGGTGATCCCATTTTATTTTCATAACATTGCTATTTACTGTTCGTCTGCGGTTTTGGAGTGACTTGACTTGACCTTACTTATTTTGATGAGTAAGTTAAACCATATTTTAATGATAAAATTTAGTTACTTGAATAGGCTTGAATTATTTATAAACGACTTATCCTACAAATTTGACCTAATAATTAATTCACATAATAGTATTTCTCTTAAAAAATTCCCAGTTTTATTTATTTAATAATTTTAATCATAACTAGAATTGTATTTTTTTTCAAAATCAGGTAATTTTGCACCTAAGTAAGAGTGTCAGGTAAAACTGCACTAATCATAGTGCACTCATCACGCATTTGTGAGGACCTTTTTATTATAGAGAAAAATAATGCTGCACGGATCTTAAAGTTGGTGCAGAGCCCCAATCCAAGTCGAGTGGCACGACCGTAATTATTTCAAATAAGAAGGGCCTTCCCTTCAGTTTGCGATCTCTCTTCGTATGGACGCCTGCGATGCGACGACCGACACGAGATCTCACGCTCTCTCCCTCGCTTTTATTATCCCGCCACCCGAAGTCATATCTCAGAATCCCGAAGAGCAATCGAGACGACGAGCGAATTCTTCTGCATTCCAATTCGTTTCAGAGAGAGAGAGAGAGAGAGAGAGAGAGAGAGAGAGAGAGAGAGAGAGAGAGAGAGAGAGAGAGGTTTGTGTCCAGGATCTCTTCTCCGAGCTCTCGATGGGGAGCTCTCGATCGGTGGCGGTCCTCCGGTGGGCGGCCGTGGCGCTCGCGCTGCTCTCCCTCGCCGCCGGGTGCCGCGGGTTCTACCTCCCGGGCGTCGCACCCTCCGATTTCCAGCAGGTGAGGCGTTTGCTGGGCATTCCCCTCTCACTGTTCGCACGTTGCTTGGATCTGCTTTTGTCGGTGGCTGGGGACCTGGGGTTCCGTTGCTGTGGGAGTTTGGCCGGGATTTGGTTTTGGGGTTGCTCTTTTCTTGCATTTTGGGGGCTCGTTGTGTTTAGATTCGATGCATGGTCCTGAGTTATTTCATCTCGGTCTTTGTTGGCTGGGTTTTCTGTATAGGAGATTGTTGGATCTCGGGCATGTGGGTTTTATGTGAGATTTGGGAGAATGCATGGAGTCGAGCTCACAAAAGGCTGTTCCTTTTTGTGCGATCTGGCTATCTGCACGCTTCCTGTGAGCTCACAAATGGCAGCTTGGAAATGAGTATTAATACTTAACAAAGGTTTATTACGCAGTTAGATTTGCCAAGGGTTTAAACTTCCTTTTGTCATATGTAATAAGAAGATTACAGTATCATGGTTTCATATGTGTGCCTCTTGTATATGTTTCCAAGTGAGCTGTGCACTTGTGTCTACCGATGGGTGGGATCATGGTACTTAGATGCATGGTTACATGTTATGTACTTCTGGAAACATTAGATTCAGGAATGTTATGATTGATAATTCAGCAATGATGTTTCTTTCTGATTCATTTCTATATATCCATTTTATGATATTTTTGTTTTGCTTTCCCTGAGTGATGCAATGTGGTTTAAACTAAAAATTAACTGTGTTCCTCTTGTATCAACCTTGTTTTCTGGCTGCAGGGTGCTCCACTTTTGGTGAAGGTGAACAAACTGTCTTCAATAAAAACACAACTGCCATATTCCTACTATTCTCTTCCATACTGTTCACCAGACAAAATAGTCGACAGTGCTGAAAATCTTGGTGAAGTTCTTCGCGGCGATCGTATTGAAAACTCTCCTTATGTGGTTAGTTGTTCTCCAAAATATCCTTATATCACCTCTTTAAGAGCTCTCCTTTCAGTGTGACTTATTTCCTTCTCTACAGTTTCAAATGAGAGAACCTCAGATGTGCCAAATCATCTGCAGAACTACACTCACTGATATGGATGCTAAAGATCTTAAGGAGAAGATTGAAGATGAATATCGGGTGAACATGTGAGTCAAATTTTCTGCTGAATCTCTTTAAAGTAGGCATGCTGACTTGTGCATGAAAATTTGATTCATCAATGACTTTTGCATGTAACCTTGCAGGATTCTTGACAATCTTCCACTAGTTGTTCCTATTAAAAGGCTGGATCAGGATGCACCTATACTATATCAGCATGGATTCCATGTTGGTGCTAAAGGCCAATACCCTGGAGTAAGGATATTGTGAGAGTCCCTATTTGTTTTTCTCTTAACATCAGAAATGTTGTTTGAAACGGTGCTAACATCTTTACAGAGTAAGGATGAGAAGTATTTTATCCACAATCATCTGTCATTTCTTGTGAAGTATCATAAAGATGGAGAATTGGGCCTTGCACGGATTGTAGGATTTGAGGTCAAACCATTCAGGTTGGTGATATCAAAAGAACATGCTTCGTTGTCTGTATTTACCTTCCCCCAGTTTTTCTATTCATAATTTTGACTGTTTTCCTATATTGCAGTGTCAAACACGAATTTGAAGGTGAGTGGAATGGCAACAAGACCCGATTGGCCACTTGTGATCCCCATTCCAAACGTGCTGTTTTGAACTCTGATAGCCCTCAGGAGGTGGAAGCCAACAAAAATATTATATTCACATATGATGTCGACTTTCAGGTGAATAGTGAATGTCTCTTTGAAATTTTTACCTCCTAAATGTTGTTTGTTTATCGTTTATGTATTAATTCATATATGTACTATTTTATACTCGAGTCAGTTCACAAAACAATTTTCTGTGTTGAGCTTCACGTGAGTTGCAATTACTTATTTTCCTTATTGGATTGTAGGAGAGTGATGTAAAGTGGGCATCCCGATGGGACACCTATCTTCTAATGGCAGATGATCAGATACATTGGTTTTCTATTGTCAATTCATTGATGATAGTTCTCTTTCTATCGGGCATGGTTGCGATGATAATGTTGCGAACATTATACAGGGATATTGCCAAATATAACCAGCTCGAAACTGAAGAAGATCCCCAAGAAGAGACAGGATGGAAACTAGTCCATGGGGATGTGTTTAGGCCTCCAACTAATTCAGACCTTTTGTGTGTCTATGTTGGAACAGGTGTTCAGATTTTTGCTATGGTTCTTGTGACAATGATTTTTGCTGTCCTCGGCTTACTTTCTCCAGCGAACAGAGGTGGGTTAATGACAGCGATGCTACTACTCTGGGTCTTTATGGGTTTGTTTGGCGGGTATTCTTCTGCTCGTCTCTACAAGATGTTCAATGGTGCAGAATGGAAGAAAATTACCTTGAGAACAGCATTTACATTTCCGGGTACTGTTTTTGCTATCTTCTTTGTCTTGAATGCTCTCATCTGGGGAGAGAAATCTTCTGGTGCTGTGCCTTTCACCACAATGTTTGCCCTGCTTCTGCTTTGGTTTGGAATCTCGGTGCCCCTTGTATTTGTTGGCAGCTTCTTGGGGTTCAAGAAGCCCGCGGTTGAGTATCCTGTGAAGACAAACAAAATTCCCAGACCCATACCAGAGCAGGCTTGGTACATGAGCCCAATATTCTCAATACTGATTGGAGGCATTCTTCCGTTTGGAGCTGTTTTTATAGAGCTCTTCTTCATTCTCAGTTCCATATGGCTTCACCAGTTCTACTATATATTCGGTTTCCTCTTCGTCGTATTTGTCATTCTCCTTGTCACTTGCGCTGAGATAACGGTCGTGCTATGCTACTTCCAACTCTGCAGTGAGGATTACTTGTGGTGGTGGCGCTCCTATCTGACATCTGGGTCCTCAGCATTGTATCTCTTCATATATGCGACCTTCTATTTCTTCACCAAGCTGGAAATCACCAAACCAGTCTCTGGCATTCTCTACTTCGGCTACATGCTGATTGCGTCCTATGCCTTCTTCGTGTTGACTGGCGTGATTGGTTTTTATGCATGCTTCTGGTTCACAAGGCTCATCTACTCATCTGTGAAGATAGACTGAGGGAACAATTTGGTTCATATTTATGGAAAAGTGCAAGTACGCGTGTACTTAAAAACAAGGCTTTGGTTCACAAGGCTGATCTATGCTTTTGTCACTATAAGAATATTAGAGATATGGTGTTGTTTACTATAATCTTCCCCATTAAAGTTTCCTATAATTGATCAAAGCACATCATTTTTGCTTCAACGTTTTTTTATAGGTTAAAGGAATACAAGAAAAACCAGTCGCTGCATTAAAAGCTGAAACCAAATACCACGTGATGTTCTTTTATTTTACCAAAAGGATTGGCATGTTAAAAGTTTAGTCTTTGCGATAGAAGAGATTCAGTCGGTTGGGAATCCATTTGAATCGTTTGATAGTCACATTTATTAATTAGTTAAATACTGAGTAATAGATAATTACTATATTTCTATGATTATGATTGATTATATATTACATAAAATGCAGTAAAATAATTTATATTCATTATTGAAACTGTGTGTATTATATTTAAGATTATTTATTATCATACATTTATATTTTGGAATTAGTTCAAGAAATCGGATGATGAAATATTTTGAACAATATTCTCTCAAATTTTTTAACATTTATTTTTTAATTAAGTCAACCTTGCATTATTCAGCTTGACAAGTCTTTCAATTCGAAGTATCTTTTGGACTCACATTTTTTAGGAAAAATGAACCGAGGCAAATGGGTGTGGAAAAGTAAGGCTGAATGTTTTACAATTATTAATTCGGAGTATAAAAAAATTATGAAATGAATAAATTTATATATTTATTTTATGATTAATTTTTGAGATATGGTCACATCAGGGTTGAATATTCCAATCTGAATTCGGCATGCAATTTTCTTTGCTTTATTTGGGCATGTCAAGAGCTCAGAAGTCAGATGTCATATATTTCTCCCAAATAATCAAGAAATAATATGCATACATAATGATTCTTTATATGTGAATTCTCTATTGATACAGAGGGTTCCTATGGCTTTTCTTAAGTTATTTATATCAAGAGCTCTTATGACTGAGAATAGGTCTGTGTGTCGGAATTTTTGAACAACTCTACGGCTTCTGAATTTCTTTGGTCGACTTCCAGGTTAAAGTCATGTAAGTTGAACTGCCAGACCACTAGGTGCCTTCTGAGGATCAAGACATTGCTATTCGGAAAAAGCGACTTCCACCTGAATGATTTTGAGGATCAAGACATTGCATCGCAAATCAAAATATGTGATGTCATGATCCCATGGGTATTTTGCCAGTGTCTTGAACACAATGTCCGGAAATTCAGAATATATGGTAATGAACTCAAACTCCATCGCAAGCCCTTATATGACTGCAATCCTTTTCTAAATTATCTTGCAAACTTTTCGTATGTCTAATTTTTTATTTTATTATTATATATATATATATATATTAAAATATAAATTTTATGCTAAAAAGTTATGTTTGTCCCTCTCAAATATAATATGTATGCTATTTTTTTTATAAAAAAACACTTGGTCCAGTGGTAGCTAAGCCTTCATATAAAGTGAGAGGTTTCCAAATCAGACCTGACCCCCTCTCTTTTTTTGTCTGGGTCCGCTTGCATTCTCCGATGATCGCCTTCCTACAAGAAACCTCTCCAAGAAAGACAGTGTAATCTATGTTTTATGAGACAATTCTTTTGTTTTCTATTTCATTCCTAATATATAATTTTTGAGCTTATTATATTATGTTTTTTCTTATATTTAATACGTTATATACATAATATAATATTTCTTTCTCTTTTCAGTTATTAAATTAAAAAATTAAGAATGATTCACTTTAAACTTTTAAATTTATTTTAGATATTATTAATTATTTTAGATATTATTTAAAAAACTTTTAGATATTATTTTAAAAATGGTGCAAAAAAAAAACAACACAACTTTTTGTTTGAGAGAGAAAAAAGTAGCAGAATTATTATGCCAACGGGTTGCACTTGCATGAACCTATAAATGCGTTAACCAAATATATTGTTACAGGTCAATACGAAGAAAATGCAGAATAATTCAAATTGAGACTAACAATTGTTTAATTAAAGGAATTGTTCAACTAAAGTTTTCTATATTTCAAGAGAAAGGATTCTTATCGAGTAGGCAATAAAAAATTTGATTGGAAGACAACATGAGGATGGAGGAGATATATGATGATTGGGGCGAGACTTTTGCGCTTGAATTGTTCTCGAATATAGACCAACTTTTTCACATTCCATAACTTGGGAAAAAAGTGTTTCACGGCAATGATGAACCCATGTTTGCTCTCGAGAAAATTCTCGGAAAGCAATAGTTTACTAGATACCATGAAAAACTATCCATTTTGCGCCAACATTGCGGAGGAATCGTGTGTCCTTCAACAATTTGGCAAAGTGAGCCCCCTTCGCTCTCAATCTGCGAAATTTGTCGATGTCGGAATTTTTTGACAACTCTACGGCTTCTAGATTTCTTTGGTCCACTTCCATGTTAAAGTTTTGGAAGTTGAATTGCAAGACCATTAGATGGTCTTCTGAGGCAGCGAGCTTTCCTGTGCTATCCAAAAAAAGTGAGTCCCACTTGAATGATTTTGAGGATCAAGACATTGCATCGCAGATCAAAATATGTAATGTCATGATCCCATGGGTCTTCTGCCAGTGTCTTGAACATAATGCCTGGAAACTCAGTATCTATGTTAATGAACTCAAACTCCTTCGCAAGCCTTGATATGAAAGCAATTTTCTTTTCTAATTTATCTTGCAAACTTCTCGTATCTCTATCTTTCTTATTTTTTATTAGATATATATATTAAAATATAAATTTTATGATAAAAAGTTATGTTTGCCCCCCTCAAATATAATATGTATACTATTTTTTTTATAAAAAATCACTTGCTCTAGTGGTAACTAAGACTTCATGTGAAGTGAGACGTTTTCAAATTAGATCAGACCCCCTCTCTTTTTTTGTCTGGGTTCGCTTGCATTCTCCGGTGATCGCCTTCCTACAAGAAACCTCTCCAAGAAAAATGGTGTAATCTCTGTTTTACGAGACAATTCTTTGTTTTCTATTTCATTCTTAATATATAATATTCTTGAGCTTATTTTATTATGTTTTTTTATTGTATTTAATACGTTATATATAGAATAGAATATTTATTTCTCTTTTCAATTATTAAATTAAAAAATTAAGAATGATATTTGATGCATTTTAAATTTAAACTTTTAAATTTATTTTAAATATTATTAATTATTTTAGATATTATTTAAAAAAATTAGACATTATTTTAAAGTTGGTGCAAAATAAATTTGAACTTTTTGTTTGAGAGAGAAAAAAAGTAGCAAAATTATTAGGCCAATGGGTTGCAGTTGCATGAATCTGTAAATTTGTTGACCAAATATATTGTTACATGTCAATACGAAGAAAATACAGAATAATTCAAATTGAAATTAACAATTGCTTAATTAAAAGAATTGTTCAACTAAAGTTTTCTATATTTCAAGAGAAATGATCCTTACCAAATAGGAAATACAAAATTTGATTGGAAGACAATACGAGGATGGAGGAGATATATGAGAATTAGGGCGAGACTTTTGCGCTTGAATTGTTCTAGAATATAAACCAACTTTTTCACATTCCATAACTTGGGAAAAAAGTGTTTCATGGCAATGATGAACTCATGTTTGTTCTCTAAAAAATTCTCGGAAAGCAATAGGTTTACTAGATACCATGAAAAACAATCCATTTTGCGCCAACATTGCAGAGGAATCGTATGCCCTTCAAAAGTTTGGCGAAGCAAGCCCCCTTCGCTCTCAATCTGTGAAATTTCTCGAAGTCGATGCTGGAATTTTTTAGCAACTCTATGGCTTCTGGATTTCTTTGGTCCACTTCCCCGTTAAAGTCTTGGAAGTTGAATTGGAAGTTGAATTGGAAGACCATTAGATGGCCTTCTGGGGTAGCGAGCTTTCCTATGCTATCAGAAAAAAGCGAGTCCCAACTGAATGATTTTGAGAATCAAGACATTGCATTGCAGATGCGAATATGTGATGTCATGATCCCATGGGTCTTCTGTCGATGTCTTGAACACAATTGCCGAAAACTCAATATTTATGATAATGAACCCAAACACCTTCGCAAGCCCTGATATAACCGCAATTTCATTTTCTAAATTATCTTGCAAGCTTCTCGTATCTCTAACTTTTTTTATTTTTTATTAGATATATATATATATATTAAAATATAAATTGTATGATAAAAAGTTATGTTTGCCCACCTCAAATATAATATGTATGCTATTTTTTATAAAAAAAATACTTGGTCTAATGGTAACTAAGCTGCCAGGTGAAGTGAGAGGTTTACAAATTAGACCTCACCCCCTCTTTTGTTTTTTTTGTATGGTCTGCTTGCATTCTATGTAGGGGTGTTCACGAGTTGGATCAGCCCTCTTTAGAGGGATGGATCCGATCCAACCCGACGGGTCAGGTTACCCGATCACCATTTTTTCTTTTTTTTTTTAATTTTTTCATTACCTTTTTTTATTATTTAATATAAAAAATATGATATAATATTTATTTTAAAAGCATAAAATAATTTGTTAAACATTTATATATTATTTTCCACCTTTAAAATATTTTATTTTAAAATATTTTTTAATTTTTTAGTATAAAATATAGGCTAAAAACTAAAAAACTTATAAAATAATAAAAAAACTCCTTTGGGTCAGGTTGGGTCAACTCAGGTCGAAAAATTTCGATCCATACCCGACCCGAACCGGGGTCGAGTTGAGGTCGGGTCAGGTCGGGTCCGACCCGACCACGGATCCGTTGGGTCGGATCGGATCTCGACCCACGAACACCCCTAACTGTGATCGCCTTCCTACAAGAAACCTCTCAAAGAAAGACGGTGTAATATATGTTTTACAAGATAATTATCTGTTTTCTATTTCATTCCTAATATATAATCTTCTAGAGCTTATTATATTATGTTTTTTTCTTATATTTAATATGTTATATATATTATAAAATAGAATATTTCTTTCTCTTTTCAATTATTAAATTAAAAAAATTAAGAATGATATTTGATGCATTTTCAATTTAAACTTTTAAATTTATTTTAGTATTATTAATTATTTTAGATATTATTTAAAAAAAATTTAGATATTATTTTAAAATTGGTGAGAAAAAAAAGCAACAGAACTTTTTGTTTGAGAGAGAAAAAAAGTAGCAGAATTATTATGCCAACGGTTTGTAGTTGCATGAACTTGTAAATTTGTTGACCAAATATATTGTTACAAGTCAATACGAAGAAAATGCATAATAATTCAAACTGAGACTAACAATTGTTTAATTAAAAGAATTGTTCAACTAAAGTTTTCTATATTTCAAGAAAAATGATCCTTACCAAGTAGGCAATACAAAATTTGATTGGAAGACAACATGAGGATGGAGGAGATATATGAGGATTGGGGAGAGACTTTTGCACTTGAATTGTTCTGGAATATAGACCAACTTTTTCACATTCCATAACTTGGGAAAAAAGTGTTCCACGGCAATGATCAACCCATGTTTGTTTTCTAAAAAATTCTCGAAAAGCAATAGGTTTACTAGATACCATGAAAAACTATTCATTTTGCGCCAACAATGCGAAGGAATCGTATGCCTTTCAACAGTTCGACGAAGCGAGCCCCCTTCGCACTCAATTTGCGAAATTTCTCGAAGTCGATGTCGGAATTTTTGAGCAACTCTACAGCTTCTGGATTTCTTTGATCCACTTCCACGTTAAAGTCTTGGAAGTTGAATTGCAAGACCATTAGATGGCCTTTTGGGGCAGCGAGCTTTCCTATGCTATTCGAAAAAAGCGAGTCCCACCTGCATGATTTTGAAGATCAAGACATTGCATCGCAGATCAGAATATGTGATGTCATGATCCCATGGGTCTTCTGCCGGTGTCTTGAATACAATGCCCGAAAACTCAGTATCTATGGTAATGAAATCAAACTCCTTCACAAGCCTTGATATGACCACAATTTCCTTTTCTAAATTATCTTGCAAAGTTCTCGTACATCTAACTAGGGGTGTTCACGGGTCGGGTCACTCCATTTTTTATGGTCGGATCTGTTCCAACCCGACCCGGTTCGGATCTGTTCCAACCCGACCCGGTTCGGATCAGGTTGGATCGGGTCGGGTGGTCGGGTTACCCGAACACAATTTTTTCTTTTTTTTATATATTTTTTCTTACTTTTATCTATTATTTAATACCAAAATATTGTATAATATTTATTTAAAAAACATAAAATAACTTATTCAACATTTAAATTTTACACATTTAAAATATTTTATTTTAATATTTTTTAATTTTTCTATATATAATATAGGCTGAAAACTAAAAAAAAATTAAAAAAAAAATGGGTCTTCGGATCGGGTCGGGTTGACTCGGGTCGGGTCGGGGTCGCGACCACAGATCCGACCCGACCCTGGTTTGGGTCGGGTCGGGTCATCGGGTTCGCGGGTCGACCCGACCCGTTGAACACCCCTACTTCTAACTTTGTTTATTTTTTTATTAGATATATATATATATATTAAAATATAAATTTTATAATAAAAAGTTATGTTTGCCCCCCTCAAATATAACATGTATGCTATTTTTTTTTATAAAAAAACACTTGGTCTAGTGGCAACTAAATCGCCATGTAAAGTGGGAGGTTTCCAAATCAGACCTGACCCCCCTCTCTTTTTTTGTCTCGGTTCGCTTGCTTTCTAGGGTGATCACATTCCTACAAGAAACTTATCCAAGAAAGACGGTGTAATATATGTTTTACAAGATAATTATTTATTTTCTATTTCATTCCTAATATATAAACTTCTTGAGCTTATTATATTATGTTTTTTCTTATATTTAATATGTTATATATATTATAGAATAGAATATTTCTTTCTCTTTTCAATTATTAAGTTAAAAAATTAAGACTGATATTTGATGCATTTTCAATTTAAACTTTTAAATTTATTTTAGATATTATTAATTATTTTTATATATTATTTAAAAAACTTGTAGATGTTATTTTAAAATTGGTGCAAAAAAAAAAATAGCAGAACTTTTTGTTTGAGAGAGAAAAAAAGTAGTAGAATTATTATGCCAACGGGTTGTAGTTGCATGAACTTGTAAATGTGTTGACCAAATATATTGTTATAGTCAATATGAAGAAAATGCAGAATAATTCAAACTGTGACTAACAATTGTTTAATTAAAAGAATTGTTCAACTAAAATTTTCTAGATTTCAAGAGAAAGGATTCTTGCCAAGTAGGCAATACAAAATTTGATTGGAAGACAACACGAGGATGGAGGAGATATATGTACCACAAATACAAGATGAAGGCCGTCATCCAGTTCGTCGGCCTCTGATCATATCTCTAAGTCTGATGTCTGAGCCAAGTAGCCGATCACTTGCCTGAGCCAAGTGTAGGGGTGAATCTGAGTCGGGTCAAACCCGTCAATCTGATTATAAATGATTTTTTATTTAATTTAAGTATTTTATACCATCTAAAATTAAAATTTATATATAATAATGTATTTAATATAGATAATAATATGAAGATATTTAAACAATATTTTTTATGCATAAAAATACAAATAAAATAATAAATATTTTTATATTAAAAATTAAATAATTTTTTTATGGTCTGGTAACCCGACCCGGATCGGATTGGGTCAAGTCCTATCTCAAAAAAAATTTGAAATCTGACCCAACCCGACCAAACTCGGCCGGGTTGGGACGAGTTTGTTCACGCGTCGGTTTTCAAAACCAACCCGCGAACACCCCTAGCCAAGTGATCTCTTTTCAAAATAATAGTACATTTCTGTGTCAAAGTGCATCAAATCTTTCACTTTAAGGAGGTTATGAAGATTATTTTTATTTTTGAAATAAATAAATAAATACATAAATAAATAAAAGAGGACTAAGAAAGCTTCATCTCATGGTTTAGCATATTTTCAAGAATTGTGTTTGGCTTCTATAAGAATCAGACGAAGGCTGTTATGTTGTCGATATCTTTTTTTATCTATAGCAACTTATTCCAAGAACTTAAAACTTGGTTTCTAAAAACTACCATATGTCATTTTACATTCTTTATTTCTTAGAAAAGTACAATCAGACATTAATTTATTTTTTTCTCTTTTGAGAATAATTAATAAAAAACTTTCATCATCGAAACATATTTCATGGTTGTTGGAAAATGTTAAAGCCTTGAAAGAAAATAACAACATTTGGCTGGTTCAATTAACTAGCTAATTGAACCCGGAAATATGAGAAAATCTCATAATCAACTCCTAGGGGTCATTTGTTTGCGGAATTGGGCAGAAACTACGCCCTTGTTCCATCTGATTCCGCCAAACACCGAGGTTGCTAGCCATCCATAAAAAGGAAAATAAAAAAGGGTAATCTAGATTAGTTTCGGTCCATGGATCAAAATTTTGAAAAATTTGATCCAATTAAATTTGGTTGGCGCAGATTTGTAGTCAATTGAACAACCCTGTCATGAGATTTATTTCTTAATTATAAATGATGAGACTAACTACAGGAAAGAAAACTTTGTTTCCTGAAGAGCAACACTTTGCATATTGTTATTCTAGGCACATGCATTCTTAATACAATTTTTTATTCATGAGCTGAACAATGTTCCATAAATCACATGAATGGGAATTAGATTACGAGATGAACAACAATTATCAAATGTTCTACCAAATCTGACAATCCAAGGTTTACATATGGGGTTTGTCAGCTGAGAGATTGTATTGTTATTGTTGGAGGAAAGAAAGGTTGAGCAGCATAAAACAGTTCATGTGCCACACCTTCTATTACAATCAAATTTAAATTTTTTTTTTTGTATGCTGTTAGATTTTAATCTCAACATAAAGCTATCATCCTGCATGGGTTGATTTATAAGATGTTATTTTTTATTTATAAGATGTTAGAAATGTAGTTAACTTACGCTTTGAAACATAATGTTATAATGTTATGATCATTCAATTCAGGAAGATCCTCCACTGGAAAAAAAGGGATATACATGTCTAGATTCATGGTTGGATCAATATTTAAGGGTAAATGATCATTTAAATTATTTGATGACATCGTTATGACATTAAAGTTATTTAAACTCTCTACATCAAAATTCATCAACAAACTTTAATCCAATGGTTGGATTACATATGTACATTCTTTATGAGTTTACACATGCAATTACCATGCATCTAAAGATAAATGTTTGACAGAGTTTTTCTTCGTGATGTTAGCTAAGACAGAGGCTAACTCTGACCAATCTAAAAATGAAAAGTACACTTGCAAATAGGTTTAATAAAGCAGACGAGGGCTCGATCTAGATGAACTACTAAATTTTTTGTAGTTGAAATTATTGTTATATACTATTGTTGTATTTTAGCTGATCCATGTCACTGGACCTGATGGTCAACATTGTAATAGTAAGGTCACTGACACATAAAAGCACAAGAATAGCCTGTTTTTTTTAATCACATGAGTGTGTTCATTGCGATCTTTCTTTTTTTGTGTGTGTCATCTGTTTCTTAATATGTAAAAGCTTATTAGAATGATGTATTTATGCAACCCTTTTTGAGGGATAGCAAGAACTTATTAATAATTACTACTCTTGAACTGTGATGGTCCTTTCACTTAGAATGTGGTTTGTTTCTTTTCTTTTATTAAGTAAGGATTTGAAATTAACATAATTTGCATGCACATATTTGCCCCTATGCAAATAAAGTAAATTAAATGTCTAATGCATCTGGGAAAGTATAAGTTCTCAATATGGTAAAATATCTACTACTTTGAGTTGGAAAAAATGACAATGTTCTGTTTCCCCTGCAGATAACTTTATGCAAAAAGGACTTAGGAAAGCCAATCAAGGATGGTTGGCTTAATTCGAAGCAGGGTTGAGTCCCGAGCGCTCGCTGGGTGCTAGTAGCCCTAGGTTCGAGTTTCGGAGTCGCCACCTTGGCCAGGGAATTACCGTTACTGCTCCATCTTTCCGACTCCGAATTAGTCGAGTGCGAGTAGCCTCGAATACCGGAGGCCTCCCGTAGACCCGGGCCAGCATCCAAAAGGACTTAGGAAAGCCATTCAGTGACCTAGATTACAACCTGACCAGAAGAAAAAGTCAGGTCTGCTGATCTATATTCAAATGTTTAAAGATCAAAAGTTAGTGTCCGTTTGGCCCCCAAGCATTTGATTGCATTTCTTTTCTGGAACGCTTGGGAGGCATGCGCTTCTAACTCAAAATAAAAATAGAGTTTAGTGTCTACATCCTTGCCAAACAGTTGTAAAAAAACCATACTATATTTCAGTTTGTCAGAGAAGCTTTACATCTCGTAGACATTTGTATAGATAGGAAATCTACAATTAGATGGCAATATGGGTTTGTGAAGGGACTCACCACCTATGGCCACTTTTTATAATTTACCGAAAGATGAGGATTTTGACATCGAGTTATATTTAACTCTGAGAAGGTGTTATAGATAAGTTAGCGTTTCAAAGTACAGTTTCCAGATATTTCATAATTATTCGATTTTACCTTCTATTAATGCTTCCTTCTGTTTCTTTTATCTTTAGAACACAATCTTTCATCCTTTTTCTGATATTTGAGATGTACAGTTTTTGACAAGACAGGGCACCATTTAATTGTTTCAAAGAACAGAATGGAATGATATTACGTTTCAAACTTTCAATTACTATTATGTAAATAATTCTTATTTCTAGTTGCATTGATGTTTATGGTGATAATTTAATATGCAAATGTAGCATTTCAGTGGAGCCTTGGGATATCGGATCTGGCAATTTCATTGAGTGTAAAGTGTACAGAAGCTCAATATTAGTGTCAAATTCCTCTGGCACTACATGAATTATACATATCAGATTAACTGAGCTTAGAGAAGCTCAAAATTAGTGTCAAATTCCTCTGGCACTACATGAATTATACATATCAGATTAACTGAGCTTAGAGAAGCTCAAAATTAGTGTCAAATTCCTCTGGCACTACATGAATTATATCGCATGAACTGAGCTACAGAAAATATGCACGAAAGGGTGATTAACAATAATTTTACTTCCATTTTGCTTTGATGACAGGAAACATGCTCTTAGTGTAGACCAGTGCCCTGCTATTCTAATTTCCATCTCAATCGTGATCCTTTTGAACTGATGACCACAGACACAGGAGCAAGGGGATGTGTTGTGAGCAGTTGAGTATTATTTATGGCATTGGCACACTGCATTGTGATAACCTTCTTCTCAGACATGTCATTACTTCACAAGTAAGCTAGGAATTACCTTTTTTCTGACATTTTTCGTCGTCAATATCCAGTTTGTCATAAGCTGCCGAGCTTTTTGCTCAATATCATGAACAATTAACTCAAAAGGCTTGTCAAGCATTTTCATGCAACTCCAACTTATTGATTGATAAAGAATTGGAGGTATAGGATGCTCGGAGAAACATAACATGGATTATTAAAGTTGGAGGATTAATCGTAAAAAAAAAAAAAGAATCTTAAAACATCCATTCAAGGTAATTCAATAACTTGTTTTGCTTTGTGCCATCATGTTGAAAAAGAGAAAAAAAAAGGGTTTCAGATTTAGAAAAGGAAAACGCGTTTCCTTTGCAATAAAGTGGCAGTGGTTCTTAAAAAAAACAAATACCTAAGGCTAAATCATGATCTAAGGAACGAGGAAATGACAAGCATCATGTACGTAGGGAATCTCATAAACATAATGAGGCATTCATAACATAAAAAGAATTATGTTTATTCCTAAGGAACTCAGTAGTGTAATAATCTCTTCTTTTTCTTTCCGTTTAATCATAAATATATTACTATATTTCTATAATTATAATTGAATATGTAAAATGAGGTAAAAATAATTTATGTTTATTATTGAAACTGCGTGTATTATATTTAAGATTATTTATTATCATACATTTATTTTTTATTTTTTTAAAAAAATTAAGAAATCGATTGATGAGATATTTTGAACAATATTCTCTCAAATTTGATTCCGCATCGAAAGGGCCCCTATGTGTTAATTAAGTCAACCCAGCATTATTCAGCTTGACGAGTCTTCAATTTGAAGTGTGCTTGTTTGGTCTCACATTTTTTAGGAAAATGAATCGAGACAAATGGGTGTGCAAACGCAAGGCTGAATATTTATAATTATTAATTTGAAGTACCAAAAAAATTATGAAATGAATATTTATATTATATTAAATTTATTATTAACATATGAGATTTGTAGGAAAGATTTTTTCCCTCTTTTTATATCTAGATCTTGTAGCGATTATTTTTAAGCAACTTTGGATAGGATTTTATCATCAAGAAATTAATAGCACTTGAAGTTTAGATTTCATAAAATTAAGAAAAATTTCAATTAGAATATATATAAAAATTGATGAGATACTGAGATGCAATCGGGTTGTTACGGACAATAGTGAAATGAATGTTTTAAATTTGTCAAAAATAATGTTGACATAATAAAAAGTTGATATTTGAGGACTTGATATGAGACATTGACAGCTTCCTAAACCAATTGAGAAGTTAGAAAAAGGGGCTTTTGTGGGTCAAATTATAATTACGATAATCTTGTCTGTTAAGTAATCAAAATAGAATGATTAATACTATTGTAGAAGTATGGCAACTACTTAATTCTCCTTATCCATATTCTTTAATCATAATCAATAAGGCAGTGATACAAAATCAGAACTTATTCCATTAGTATTAGTACAGTGGCAATGTGCATAGAATATGCAAAATTCAGAACTTATTGTACTTTTTTCAAGTAGAGACAGAGGTACTCGTAATGTGCGTCAATGCTACGCAAAGGGATGACTAAACAGCCCAGTCACGTGAGGCCCAGGCCCAAGGTCCGTTTTTAGTCCCACATTAAGTTTTGTGAGAAAATGATTAACCATATATAGTAAGACGAGAGACATTGCAGCGTCTCTTCGGAGACATCCGATAAAATTGGAACGATACAGAGAAGATTAGCATGGCCCCTGCGCAAGGATGACACGCACAAATCGAGAAATGGTCCAAATTTTTTTTCATTTCTCCCAATCTTTTCCGTTCGTCATTTTTTTTTTCGACTCTTATTTTTGCTTTGTTTGTTCTTCGTCTTCCAGGAGGTAGGGCGAGGAGGGTGGGGGATTTCCCTTCCAAACTCGAGCAGTGCTGCAGGTATGAGGAGGTCGTGGAAGGGAGGAGGAGGATACATCGAGATCTAATGGGACTTGGTTGCTGCCGCAGTTTCAGCCTAGAGATTGTAAGATGTTTTTTTTCTCTAGATTCCTGCATTGTTCTTCTATTGTGATCATGAGGAAAATGTCCATGTACATAATCTTGTGCTTTGAACTTTTCTGAATGTGTGTAAATGATTCAAATAATTTGATTTCTTCAATCATTTCCACAGCCACAGTACAGAATTCGACAAATCCAGTTAAGTTGTAGTTTAAATTGCAATGGTGAATGCCCCAGCTTTTCTTTATCAGTTTTATATATGGTCTGTATTCCACATGCAACTGCATCAATTAAAAACAGATTTCCGTATGGATCCATTCCTCACGAGATCAAGAATTCAGTAAGCTACGAGCTCTGTATGGTGTCCTGTTTCCATTTGTCATGAATTAAGTGGACTAGTGATATTGCTCTTTTATCAGTTACAGTCCTTGCTTTCCTTTGTGGTCTGTCTGTACATATTGTCAATAAAGAGAAGAGTCATTGAAAGACATATGAAAGTGGAGAAATTGCATGTCCAAGATTCCGGTATTCTTCATATTCTTCCCCAGTCAATTCACAAATTCTCGTCCCATTGTCAATTTGTGTCGTCCCTTTGAGTAGATACCAAGCTTGCCACATTTCATGGAGAGCTTCCACATCTATCCTGAGAATTCATAAAGAAAAGAGAACTGCTTGATGAAGATGATGCAGTTGGGGTCAGCAGGATTTGGCATAGTCTACATGATGGTGATAGAATCGTAATAAATACAGCCCTTGCTGTTAACAAATTTGACAGTTCAGTGAAGAGTCAGACCAGAGTTTTTGAAGGGAGATAGAGATTTTAAGTGATATCAAACACATTAACCTTGTCAACTTGCGATGTTACTGCACACTTGGAATTGGGTAGTTTGGACCATTATTTACATGGCATGCTTCTTCACTAAATCTCATGTCGCAGTTTGTCAGAAGCTACTGTGCGGTTGGTGTTTGGTTGAGCTGCAGCCAACCACTTCATTCAAGTTTGCAGTCTAACCATAAATCACTATTACTGCCTGATGTTAGGGGTGAGAGTAGTCTTCTGATGTCATAAATGTTCAAGAAAGATATTTTAAGCTTAATTTTGCTGCAGATTACATGTAGGTGACTTGTGAAAACATTGCTTGACTAGTTATGGGGTTATTTTACAGAGGATGAAAGTCTTTGATAGATAAAAAATGTTATAGCTTGCAGTTAGTGGTACCTCATTGCTTCTCTGCTACTGGTTCACTATTTATTGCTCACAAATAGGTAATGATATTTTTTAGCATATGATCTCAAAGATTCTTAATTTAAGTTTTTAATTAGCCTGAACCCTTCGTATATTGAGTAGGCCCATTGGTGTTATATTTGATGCAACCATACTTGGACTATTGGAAATGAATCAGATATGGTCACATCAGGTTTGAATATTCGAATCTGAATTCTGCATGCAATTTTCTTTGCTTTGTTTGCGCATGTCAAGAGCTCAGATGCTGTATATTTCTCCCAAATAGTCAAGAAATGTGCATATATAATGATTCTTTACATATGAAGTTTCTATTGACACATTGGGTTCCTATGGCTTTTCATAAGTTATCTACACCAAGAGCTCTTATGACTGAGAATAGGTCTGTGGATTACCATGCATCTAAAGATAAATGGTTGACAGAGCTTTTCTTCGTGATGTTAGCTGCAACAATGGCTAACTCTGGCCAATCTAAAAATGAAAGAAAACTTGCAAATAGGTGTAGTAAAGCAGATGTGGGCTTAATCTAGATGAACTAATAAGGTTTTATGTAGTTGAAATTATTGCTATATACTATTGTTGTATTTTAACTGATCCATGTCACTGGACCTGATGATCAACATTGTAACAAGTTGAACTTTGCAATACACTGAAACATAAAAATGCAAGAATAGCCTGTTTTTTTAATCACATGAGTGTGTTCATGGCTGCCCTTTTTGTGTCATCTGTTTCTTAATATGTGAAAACTTATTAGAATGAGGTATTTATGCAAGAACCTTTTTTGAGGGATAGCAAGAACTTATTAATAAATACTATTCTTGAACTGTGATGGTCCTTTAATTTAGGATGTGGTTTGCTTCTTTCTTATTAAGTAAGAATTTAAAATTAACAGAAATTGAATGCACATATTTGCCCCAATGCAAATAAAGTGAATTAAAAGTCTAATGCATATGGGAAAATGAACTGATATATCCCGTAAGTTCTCAAGATAGTAAAGTATCTACTACTTTGAGTTGGAAAAAAAGACAATGTTCTGTTTCTTGTCTGGATGTTGGTTCTCCTACAGATAACTTTATGCAAAAAGGACTTAGGAAAGTTATTCAGTGACCTAGATTACAACCTAACCAGAAGAAAAAGTCAGGTCTGCTGATCTATATTCAAATGTTTAACGATCAAAAGTTAGTGTCCATTTGGCTCCCAACATTTGATTGCATTTTTTTTGGAACGTTTGGGAGGCATGTGCTTCTAACTCGGAAGAAAAATAGACTCTAGTGTTTGCATCCTTGACAAACAGTCATAAAAAATGCTATACTTTCAGTTTCTCAGAGAAGCTTTATATCTCATAGACGGTAGACATCTGTATAGATAGGAAATCTACAATTAGATGGCAATATGGGTTTGTGAAGGGACTCACTACTTATGGCCACTTTTTATAATTAACTGAAAGATGAGGATTGCTACATTGAGTTATATTTAACTCAGAAGGTATTATAGATAAGTTAGTGTTTCAAAGTACAGTTTCCAAATATTTCATAATTATTCATTTTTACCTTATATTAATGCTTCCTTCTGTTTCTTTTATCTTTAGAACATAATCTTTCATCCTTATTCTGATCTTTGAGATGATTTACATGTGTATCTATAGTTTTTGAAAGGACGGTACCGTTTAGTTGTTTCAAGTGATAGATCTCTTAGTTTTGCCTAAGCATGTAGCAGCTATATTTCTAACAAATTTCTATCTAGCAAAATTGTGTTTGGTCTTTTTTCCTATTGATCAGGAGTAATTTGATTTTAGGTTACCTACTTCAAAAGATAAAGGGATGTGTAGATGATTTCTTCTCATGTAACATGTAATGATCTTGCCAGACCTTGTTCTTCCCTAGTTGAGAGAGAAGATACAACAACAACAAAGCCTTATCCCACTAGGTGGGGTCGGCTACATGAATCATACGACGTCATTCCGCTCTATTAGTAACTATATTCGTTGATCCATGTTCATAAGATTCGACAGGGTTTTACGCTGACTGTCGGGGCCTAACACAACCCTCCTCCTTTATCCGGGCTTGGGACCGGCTATAAAGCATAGGAAGAAAAATATCTCTAAAAAAAATAGAAGAAAAATATAGATGCAGAGTATATCAGTATGGCTTTATTTATTGACTGCCACAACGTATTTGCATGCTTCCTTTCTTAATAAAAATGCTGGATGACCACCGCCTTGTATGTCATCCTTCAATGGCAAAAATTAGACGTTCAACACTAGACAGAAGCCTGATCACAACAAAATTCTTAAGATTCAGAATGCAAGTCAATCACAGTGTTCAAAAGGATCATTGCAAGGCCTTCAAGACACCAAGCAAACATAAATTATTAGGTCATCTTCTATGGCAGGTCAAGGAACCTACAGTTCACGCAAACTATAGAAGGTAAAGGAACCTAGCATAGTTCAACGACCCATTATTGACTATGTTAATGTACATGAGGACAAATGACATAATATTTTGATGGGCTAAGCCAAAGGATGCCACTAAGAAAACTAAAAAAAAATGGCCTTCCTACGAATTTATGCCTTTTAAGAAAAATAACATTTATTTATAAATTTAACAAGCAGGAAAAGAACACCAGGCCACTTTGCTCAGGAAACCCAATTAATGGATATTGCAAGTCCTCAAGCATACCAGTAAACTATCATTCCCTTCAGTCTGGCCCACTATTTCCTCAATCAAGTGCTCCTTTTCTGAAGCATCACCATAAACCAAACATTTCTCAATAACATTTGAAGCAAACTTGTGTTGGCTCATCTGCACAATCCGTCCAGCCAGTTTGTTGATAATTTGACTTCTTTCATGTGGCCTTCCTCTCTCCAGAACATGCTGTGTAAGATACCTGTGAATAAAAGAAGTTCAACTATATTCTCCCAGAATTCTTAGCTCGGGAGGACCGCAAGAAGCAGGTCTCAGTAATGAATAATTTGGAAAAGATAACCTTCTAGAGCAGGAATGGTAAACATACTCCTTGATTAGTATTCCCTAAAAAGAACAGAATGGAATGATATTACGTTTCAAACTTTTAATTATTGTTGCTAAATTATTCTTATTTCTAGTTATATGGGTGTTTAGGGTGATAGTTTGATATGCAAATTGAGCATTTCAGTGGAGCCTTGGGATGTCGGATCTGGCAATTTCATTGGGTGTGTAAGGTGTACAGAAGCTCAAAATTAGTGTCAAGTTCCTCTGGCACTACCTGAATTATATCGCATTAACTGAGCTACAGCAGATATGCACAAAAGTGTGATTAACAAATTTACTTCCATTTTGCTTTGATGACATGAAACATCTCAATCGTGATCCTTTTGAACTGATGACTCAGGGGAGTTGAGTATTTTACGGCACTGGCACACTTCTAATTCTAATTTCCATCTCAATCGTCATCCTTTTGAACTGATGACTCAGGGGAGTTGAGTATTTTACGGCACTGGCACACTGCATTGTCATAAAGCTAGTACATTTTTTCTGACATTTTTCGTCGTCAATAGCTCGGGTTGTACTCAAAAGGCCATTCAGTACTCCAACTTTGAATTGGAGGAAGAGGATGCTCGGATAAACGGATTGTTATTATTAAAGTTGGAGGATTAATTGTGAACAAAAAATCCATTCAAAGTAATTAACTTATCTCCTTAGCAATAAAGTGACAGTGCATAACATGTTTATAACTTCTAAAAAACCATTTCCTATGGTTAAAATCATGATCTAAGCCATGATCCAGGACAAACGAATTTCCGGAACGAGGAAATGACGAATATCACGTATGTGGGGAATCTCATAAATATAATGAGGCATTCATAACATGTTTAGAAGGTTAGACCAAGATTTAACCATGTTTGCAACAGCTACTAATAAAAAGAAAAAAAAGAATCAATTCAATCTCTCCCCAACCCATCCATTGATGAACTTGCGCTCACAGCAGCGTCCCCACAGCGACGAGAGCGCCCAAAAGGACGCCCTTCGCAACCACCGCGGCCGCAGCGCTGGTCGGAGCCAGCGCGGGACCTTCGGCGAGCTCTGCTGGAGATGGCGCCGGGGACAGGCCGCAAAGCGAGTGCCTCTCCGACATCACCACGACGATAAGCTTCTGCCCCTTCTGGCAGGCCCCCTCGGCCCCGCTGATGAAGTAGTACGCTCCCGCACGGCCGAGCTCCACGACCGTGGCGCCGTCCCTGTGCGCCGCCACCGGGCTCGAGGTGTTGCATTTCAGGTATCCCTCCCTGGTCACCTGCAGCACCGAGTCCTTCCCCGCGTCGTACTTCCACACTGCACGTTAAAGCAGGATTTTCGAATTTCGATCAGATACAGTTCAGTCGAGAGAGAGAGAGAGAGGGCGGTTTTACCGAGGTTGTCGCCGACTTGGAATCGAGTCGCCTCGGCCCAGAGGTTGAGGGAGTCCTTGGTGGACGTGGGGACCTTCCATGCATCGGCGCTGCCTCCGACCAAGAAGTTTCTGGCCTCCGAGGTTGAGAGGCTCAGCAGGAGGACGTTGAGGAGGAACAGCGCAGAGGACTTGAATGAGCCCATAAGAGAGAGACAACCGGAAGAGCGAGAGGAGAGATCAACTGATCAGAGTACAAACCACCAAAAGTTGCCGGGAAAGCAGGGCGAGTTGGATCAGAAGAGCGAGCTGGGAGTAGTTCTTAACGAGATGGTAGCGACGACTGAGAAGTGAGGAGAGCTCGCGGCCTATTTGTACTTGGAAACAACGAGGGAAGAAGGGGAAAAGAAACAGAACTAGCCGTTGGAAAAAGGTTAGAGATGACTGCTGTCTGTTAGTTCCCCGAGGATGGATGCAAATTGCAACGTTCAGATAGATTTAATTGGCTTTGACTCCCTAAAAAAATAGATTTTATGGGGGAATCCAACGGTTCAGGTGATATAACAAATTAACGATAAAAATATGCTTCGGATGATTAATTGTTTGCTAATGCATTGCAGTTTTTTTCTTTTAACAAAAAGCTGTTTGGGCATTAGAAAACTGCAAAGCATTTGACGAAGCATATTTTCGGATGCGTTACAGTTTTTTATGATTATTTGTTTTTTTTTTCCTTCTCTCAAGGTCCTTACACTTTTTTTTAAGAAAGAAAGTTAGCTATTGATTTTCACGTAAAATCTCATCTTGATACAAGACGCTGAGAAGATTACAAAGAAGATCCTCCTCACAAAAAGTTTTGAACCCTTGAGATCTATCAATATCAATCAAAAGGTCTGCAGCTCTATTACACAATTTGTAGCAACGTTGAACTTGAATGGATCAAAAGTTTCAATTAAATCCCATATATTTTGCATAATATTTTTTATCCTCCAAGGACATCCCTGTTTTCATTTCTTGATGTTCACTAGTTGCTTGGAGTCCACTTCTGCGATGACAGTGTTGATTTCTCATCTTTTACATTCCTCGAGCACTTGTAGCAGCCCCAAGCTTCTAGTTCTATTATCCCTCCAGCAGTCGCAAAAGAGTTGTTAGGGGCACAGATAATGTAGCCTGCTCCCTCCGACATCGATTGATCCACAAAGGATTCATTGGTGTTGAGCTTGACCCAAAGGTTAGTCGGGGGCTCCCATCAGACTCGCTTAGGGTCTGTTTGGTTCAAAATTCATTAAAAGGAAGGGAAGATAAATAGTGGAAAGAGAAATGATAGGAAGGAAATGTAAGAGAATGAAAGTGAATAGTTATCTACGTTTGGTTCATATCATTAAATGGAAGGGAAGTGAATGTTAAGTGATTAATTTATTTAGACGATTTTATTTTTTACATATATAATTGTATATTTAATTTATTTAATCAAAATTAGAAACACATACCAAATATGTCTTTCCCCTTCTTTTCACTTCGATTTGGAGGGGAAAGAAAAATAGAACATTAAAGGAGAATGAAAGGTAAAGGAGGAAACTTTTCCTTCCAACTTAAATTCAATCAAACGAGGGGAACGGATTCTCCTCCTTTCCCTTCTTATTCCTTTCAACTCGTGATCACCTATGTACCTGAGACAACTAACTCTCACGACTCTCATGGTCTATTTGGTTGGGGGTGAAAGGACGGTAACTCACGAGTCCTTACACTTTACTGGAAGGAGACTTTCGGAGTAACGAAAAAAGTTCACCAAAAAAGAAGAAAACAGAGACAAAAAAGGAAGAGAACTTCAAATGCTGCTTTGCTGAATGAGTTCATATTAGTGTCAAATGCTGCTTTTACTTAGGATGATCGATTCACCATCCTATCTGGGGATTTCAATTCTTTTTTCAGAAGCAAATATCTGACAACTTTATTTTTCACGGATGTGCAACGTGAAGAATGAGCTGAAAAAAGATCACTCCGACGAGAACATCTAGCAAATGCAGTATCACATTTATGAGCTGATTGCTTGCACCGCCCAACTGTTTTGAGACTGTCTGAAACTCCGCTATGTGGTTCAAACTTAAATTCAGATTACACAGAAAAGAGTGTTTTTATGTGTTCCAACCTTTATGGGGTTGAAGAACAGTACGGTAATGTGCAGAAACAGTTATCACGAATGTGGTGTCATAAAGATACAAAAAAAAAAACTTCTACAGATGATAGAACAGAAGATAACTTAGGCTGCTCATCCTCTGCAAGTAGCATAACTACAGAAAATAGGTCTACTTGGTTAACTTATGAAAATCCCATGGTTTAAAACAGCGGATAAATATCTGCACAAAAAAGACAGGGACCAAGCAGCACATTTGGCCTGTTGCAACTTTTCATGTCTTCAGTTCGATAATCCTACCTGCAGCATGCGTTAGTCTCAGAAGGAAAAACTAGATGGAAAGCAAGGCGAAATAATCTAACTTGCAGTCAGTAATGAATAGATTATGAGAAAATGAATTCACAATCAAATAAAGTTGTAGCACCCGTAACATTTTTCAGGTTCAAATACATTCATATCTACAGCATCGCATCACCTGTGACCTCGAAATTTTTTTACAAAGTCCACTAATTTATTCAGAGGAAGGAAAGTCTACCATATACAGATGCAGCAGCTATGTAATGTCTTTAGCTCTCGTTACCTTCCATATTAAACTCTGAAGTGGCACTGTATGATTTTGCAGAAGACGAGCCCATGGCAACCAGAAAATGAATAAATTTGTATTCCCCTCTGCATATGGTGCGTGGCTTTGAAACAAAGAGGATCATTTTTAATGCAAAAAGTATCATACATTCATACAACATACTCTTTCAGAGTAAAATACTAATTAGCATTTACCGGCTAATTAATGATTCCAGTAGGAACTAAATTACACATCAACTTTAAGTCAATTTTTTTTTTCTTTTCATGTGGACAAAGAAAAATGAGGGGCATAATTGAAAACAACCTACAAAGAAAGGAAAACTTTGATCACCTCAAGGTGTGTTGACTACAACAGACTAATGTACAGTGTACACCTCTAAGTAGAGGTCCACTCATGGCATCTTCGGATGAAGCGAGCAACAGGAGCTCAAGAGACTTCGAAGCAAGAGAATTCATGTTTCGTAACAGTGGAGCACACCTATAAAATTGAATACCTTTCTTGTAATCGTATTGGATCTCTCGTATCCTCTGGAGGGATTGCTCACCTTTGAACTTCCCCTCGATCGTCGCAGCTCCACTCTCTCCCTCTGCCATGTTTCCTCTTCGGCGAACGGCAAACAACACGAGCAAGGCAAGGACAGAAATGACTCGACGGACCTCTGCGCATCGTGGCCCACGTTTACGTGAAGATCAGGAACGTGTTTCTACCGACCAGGGACGACCAGAGTTGAGCAAATCAACAACAGCGGCTTCGCCGAACGGAATCCATTCGGAAAAGGTACCTTAGACGTAAAATTCCCTTAGACGATGTTTTGTTAATCATAGAATGCATATTAGGACTCCATATCGATCTAGAACATACCAGTGTCGTTTTTCATACTATGACTATTATGAATGGTCGGCCGGAGAGAAGGAAGAAGATGGGCGCGATCCGGTGCACCAACAACTCAGTCCGAGTCACGAACGACCTGGCCCAGGTCACTACAGCGCACGACCCGAGTATCATTGTACCGGCATGAGTCATCTCACCGACGACGTCGTGAGAACATCGTGTAAACAACCCGACCGAGTCGAACCTCGACTCGGCCCGGGCCGCATCCATCGGTCTACCGAACCGAGCACCAGCTCGGTCGGAATGGCGGCCGGAGTTCTGCCCACAACTCGGTCCGAGTCAGACCTCAACCCGAACTGGGCCATAGACTGAAATCCCGCGATAGAAACCCAACCCGGGTCGTTCCCAATCCGACCCAGGTTCTGTCAAGCTGAAGGATCCGCCTTTTAATTGGGCTCCGATCTTTCATAATTGGGCCCCTTCCGACAGCCCCACTTGAGACCATGTCCAGAGTGTATTGGACCTTTCTCCCTCAGGAAAAAGGGATCTGACCTTACCTTTTCTTGATCCATGATTCTAAACCCCACAGACGATAAATAAGATAAGTAAAGTAAAGATAAAATAACGGGATAGCTATGTGCCACCTAGAATACAGAGCAGATATCAAGATATGGTATAGAGAGGGGCATATAGCTGCACTAAGGAGATAGTGCACCTACAGGTCTTAACAACCACTACTCCTGGACCACATGCCCTCTCTCATCTGTGCTCCGAATAAGGGTGACGTATTAACACACTCTTCCCCCACGGGGGCAATATATGAATTACAAAGTATAGTGCCAGAGAGACGGATAGCTCAGTTAAGGAGATAACGAACTTACGGGTAGGTCATCTCTCATCTGTATTTCGAAAATCGTATGTTTTAGCATTCACCTTCCCTTTTATGGGAATCCTGACTACATAATACATAGAGGAACCTCTAACTTCCCACTCAATTAAGTCGAGCTCGCATAGGATAACGAACTTCAAGGACTTTATAGTAATGTAAAAGACATAGTATTACACAAAGAACAAAGCAAAGCATGGTAATGTATGGTAGAGCAAAGTACAAAGTAAGGTATTGATATGGTAATGAACAAAGCATAGACATGGATAAGCATTGTCCATGGCCCAATGTAATCAAGGTATTGAGACCATTGTTAAAGAGCAAGTGCTCTATTGATTCTTCTTCATTATTATTGATCTTGATCAAATTATCATTTTATCGTCTATGTATCTATGTATATTGGGCGTTTAGCTCACGGATATTCCATGCCCCTATATTGAGATTTTACAAGTGAGAACCTTGCCTAAGTAGGAGATGGATAGCGCAGAGCTCAAGGATAGCCGCACATGACTTGTCGAAACCAAAAGCTTTCCGCTCTTTTGTTTCTTTATTTGAATTATGAGTCCTTGTATTCCCGAAATATTGTGACTCTCTCCTTTGATATCGCATATGTGAATATTTGCTTGAACTATTTGAATATCTGAATTTTCCTTTCTCTTGAATGATTTCATTAAATGTAATATCCTTTGATTTTCCAATGATATTTCTTCCGCAAAATCCTTTCTTTCATTTGTTTCTCTATTATTTATATTGCCATGTGTATCATATGATGATTGATTAAAGTCAAGGAAGCAGAAGGCAATGTAGCATTCCCTTGATCAATCTGACTGCCTACGTGGTAGGAGGGCTGATTTTCGGAGCATTACACTCGGAACTTAATGATGTGATATCGAAGTTCTTAGTCGGCATTTGGTTGAAATGTCGTTCTCATCGTGGAGAACTTTGCGGGCAGCCCGACGAGAAGTTCCAAGTTATTGCGCTTTTTATTTCGTACGTGTTTGGGAGAACTCTTGAAAGTTTCGACTATAATTCCCTATCCAAACACAGTCCAGCTTCATAATATAATTGTGCTTTACCGATTCGTGCACAAGTGTCACAATGTGATGCATTAGGAATGCCACTATACCTCCTCACTCCAAACTCTTAATGCTTTTTCTGATTCATCAGGTCTTAAAAACTTGTCTAAAATCAAAAGAAAAGTGTGACCATTATTGGAATCGACATCTTTCATTTTCCCTAGTCGTTTTCGCTGCAAAAAAAATTCACATTCCCACGGACGAATCCGTCAGAAATTCTTGAAAATCCATCAAAAAATAAACCTTCTGATAGGAATGAACTGTCCCAAAACGTACATCGCAAAAATGTTTCGATTGGGTGGCACAATCCGTCGGAACTTTCGACGGATAGGACCCCATCGAAACTTCTGTCAAAGAAGGGAGTTCCCACAGGTCCTATCCGTCGGAAGTTCCAACGAAAAGGTGTCTGACGGAACACTACTGTCAGAAGCTCCGACGGGCAAGTGTCCCTAAGACTTCAGGTACGCCCTTTGGAAACTAATTTTTTTTTAAAAAAATTAGTCCTAAATCCCGTGCGATGCACGGATGAATATTACAAAAATAGTATATAATTAAGATACTATAATTTATAATAATTAAAAAAACTAATTTATTAGCATTTAAATATGATAAATAAGTTATTCTATTTTAAAAATTTTAAAATTCAATTTAAATCTATCAAGACCCCATTTCTTGAATTATTTTTTTCTTAAATAATTAACTATTTTCCAAAAATAGAATTTTTTTTATGATTTGTAAATTTGTATTTATTTTATAAGAAAAATTTTTATTTTTATTGGACTCAAATAGAATTCTTTCTTTAAATTATTTCTAAATTTTGAAATTAAGGAATTTTTCTAAAAATGAAATAGTTGTACATTACCTTTTAGAAAAAAAGATTATTTATTTTAATCACACTCAAATTGATAAAAAAAAGAAAAAAATAATCTTAATTTGACTTAGTCTGAATTTTTATCAATACATTATTCTTAGAAAAGAAACTATTATTTATTTCAATCATAACTAAACAATCTGCTTATAATAAAAATACTCATAAATTTAATGTTCTTTTATTTCAAAATTTTGAAAATAAAAAATACTTACAAAATATCTCTTAGAAATAAAATAATTTATTTTGATATACTCAAATGGATAAAAAGAAAAGATTAATATTAATTTGATTCGAATTAAATTATTATTTTGTATTATTTTTTTAATTCCTAAAATAAAAAATTATTTTTATTTACATAATATCTTTTAGAAAGAAAATAATATTTATTTTAATCATATTAAGATTGATAAAAAGAAAAGTTTAATCTTAATATGACACAAATTGAATTATACATCTTAAATTATTTTTTAAATTTCCATAATAACATAATTATATTTTAAAATGAATAATAAATTATTTGAAATTATTTTTTTTATTCCAGAAAACAACAAAGTTTTTTAAATAGGAATTATTTTTACTTGAAATCATACTCAAATTGATAGAAATGAAATATTAAACTTAATTTGACTCAAATAAATTATTTATTTATAAATTTTTAGTTATGAAAAATAACAAATTATTTCTTTCTTTTTTTTCCTTATATAACATACTATTATAAGATTATTTATCTTTAATTTTAATCATACTCAAATTGATAAAAGAAGAAAGATTAATCTTAATTTGACTCAAATTGAATTATTTTTAAATTTCGAAAATAAAAAATTACAAAATATCTCTTAGAAATAAAATAATTTATTTTAATATACTCAAATGGATAAAAAGAAAAGATTAATCTTAACTTGACTCAAATTAAAATTTTATTTTATATTATTTTTTAATTCCGAAAATAATAAATTATTTTTTACTTACATAATATCTTTTAGAAATAAAATAATATTTATTTTAATCATACTCAAATTGATAAAAGAGTTTAATCTTATATGACTCCAATTGATAAAAAAAAGTTTTATATATTGTTATCTTATGTAACATACTTTCTACGATTAGTTTATCTTTTAGATTTAAACTGAATTTTTATTTTATTTTTTAATTCTGTAAATAAGATTTTAACTTCTTAATTATGTTAATTATTATTATTTGACAAGTGCCTGTCATGATAATCAATAACTTAGAAATAAATCAATTTATTTTAACATATTCAAATGGATAAAAAGAAAAGATTAATATTAATTTGACTCAAATTAATTTTTATTTTATATTATTTTTAAGTCCGAAAATAACAAATTATTTTTTATTTATATAATATCTTTTAGATAGAAAATAATATTTATTTTAATCATACTCATATTGATAAAAAGAAAAGTTTAATCTAAATATGACTCAAATTGAATTATATATTTTAAATTTTTTTTTTAATTTCTGAAATAACAAATTATATTATAAAAGGAATAATAAATAATTTAAAATTATTTGTTTAAATCGTTTTTAATTCCAGAAAATGACAAATTAATTTTTAAATGGTAATTATTTTTACTTGTAATCATACTCAAGTTGATATTAATGAAATATTAAACTTAATTTGACTCAAATTAAATTATTTATTTATAAATTTTTAGTTCTGAAAATAATAAATTAGTTCTTTTACATTTTTTACCTTATATAACATACTATTATAAGATTATTTATCTTTACTTTTAATCATACTCAATTTGATAAAATAAGAAATATTAATCTTAATTTGACTTAATTTAATTTTTTATTTTATATTATTTTTTAATTTAGAAAATAAAAGAATAATATACTCAAATGGATAAAAAGAAAAAATTAATCTTATCTTGACTCAAATTAAAATTTTATTTTATATTATTTTTTAATTACGAAAACAACAAATTAATTTTTACTTAAATAATATTTATTTTAATCATACTCAAATTGATAAAAAAAAGTTTAATCTTATATGACTCAAATTGATAAAAAAAAGTTTTATATATTGTTACCTTATGTAACATACTTTCTATAATTAGTTTTATCTTTTAGATAGTAAGAAAATAATAGTTATTTTAATCATACTCAAACTCATAAAAAAAGTTTAATCTTATATGACTCAAATTGATTAAAAAAAAGTTTTATATATTGTTACCTTATGTAACAGACTTTCTATGATTAGTTTTATATTTTAGATTTAAATTGAATTTTAATTTTATATTATTTTTAAATTTTAAAATAAGATTTAAACTTTTAATTATGTTAATTATTATTATTTAACACGTGTCATCGTTATATTTCGTCACTTGTCGCGCTCTCGACTCTCATTTTTTTACTTACATAATATCTTTTAGAAATAAAATAAATTATTTATTTATAAATTTTTAGTTGTGAAAATAAAGAATTAGTTGTTTTACATTTTTTACCTTATATAACATACTATTATAAGATTATTTATCTTTACTTTTAATCATACTCAAATTGATAAAATAAGAAATATTAATCTTAATTTGACTTAGTTTAAATTTTTATTTTATATTATTTTTAAATTTAGAAAATAAAAGAATACTTACAAAATATCTTTTAGAAAGAAAATAATTTATTTTAATATACTCAAATGGATAAAAAGAAAAAATTAATCTTATCTTGACTCAAATTAAAATTTTATTTTATATCATTTTTTAATTCCGAAAATAACAAATTAATTTTTACTTACATAATATCTTTTAGAAAGAAAATTATATTTATTTTAATCATACTCAAATTGATAAAAAAAAAGTTTAATCTTATATGACTCAAATTGATAAAAAAAAGGTTTTATCTTTTAGATAGAAAGAAAATAATAGTTATTTTAATCATCCTCAAACTCATAAAAAAAATTTAATCTTATATGACTCAAATTGATAAAAAAAAGTTTTATATATTTTTACCTTATGTAACGGACTTTCTATGATTAGTTTTATATTTTAGATTTAAATTGAATTTTAATTTTATATTATTTCTTAATTTCTAAAATAAGATTTAAACTTTTAATTATGTTAATTATTATTATTTAACACGTGTCATCGTTATATTTCGCCACTTGTCGCGCTCTCGGATCTCATGCTTTTACCTCTGCTTATATATATATTGGCCTGTGGCCGTGTTCTGCTTTGGCAAAAGCGTGATAAATTTCAAGAGCTGGATAAATGGTGCTTACTATCATATCATCCATTTCCTATTTGTGCTTACTCCAACTTGTTTGCTCCACCATGAGAGTGGTTGTATCATGGAATTGTATGTTCGTACATTAGGTCGCAAGACGGCTTCAATAATCTGGTCAAAACTTTATTTGCATCTTTCAAACTTTGATATGTCAAAATGTAAATAAGAGAGTTATAAACAGAAAGATCAGGAGTTCAACCTCTCCATTTCATCACATCATAACCCTATAGAACCAAAATTCACAGCTGAAAGTGGGAAGAACTTTTTTATTTAAACCAAGGAACTCTTCATCATATTTGTTCTTGATATGAGACGGGTGTAAAATGTTGTCAAATCACCATCTTTGAAGTTTATTTCCACCTGCCGAAATGTCGAGGAGGCGAACTCGTAGTCCCAGCGGATCCGCCAGAGTGTCCTGCAGGCCAAGGTCTCCAAGAAGGCCAGCGCCGCCTTCCGGAACGAAGACTTGGGGGACTGGAGGAGATCATTCAAGCCGGATTCATCGACAGGTTTCAATGACTCGTCGGGACCAGTCTCAAAGTCACTGACAACTGCAGGGATGACAGAAACAACGGAAAGGTGGGATCTTTAGATGTAAATGAGGGAGGAACAGCGGCGAAGGGGATTTCAACAGTGTGAAAAAGGAAAAGAAAAGAAGAATTCTTTTGAAATGGAAGCCACATTGTTTTCACATTGATCAGGTATTTTATACAAGATATGTTCCTCTGTTATCAACAGAAGTAACAAAACTAACAAAATTAACAGAACTAACTAATTTGTTGTTGAAGTTTGCTGGAGTAACAAAAGAATTGGCTCTTATCGTCGCTAACAGCAAAAATCAAAACAAATTCTGGCAATCAGATCTATAGGACAATGAATCATATATTAAGACACACCCTCAAGTTGGAGCGTAAAGATTTTGAATTCCCAACTTGCGGACTAGAAATTGGAATCGGTCCCTGCCCAAGGCTTTAGTAAAAATATCAGCTAACTGATTTTGTGTAGGTAGATAACAATGGTCTTTTTACGGATATGATCCCTGATGAAGTGACAATCAACTTCAATATGTTTGGTGCGCTCATGAAAAATTGGATTAGCTGCAATCTGAAGTGCTGATTTATTGTCACAATACAAAACCATTGGCACATTAATTATCACTCGAAGAGAAGAAAGTAAAGCTTTTAGCCATAATAATTCGCAAGTAGACAAGGCAAGTGCTCGATATTCAGCTTCAGTAGAAGACTTAGAGACAATTGGTTGTTTCTTAGTTTTCCAAGAAATAGGACAACCACCTAGAGTCACAAAATATCCAGTGAGTGATCTTCTAGTTACGGGTCAACTTGCCCAATCAGAGTCGCTATATCCGATCAACTGCAAAGCTAACAAAGATTGTAAAATAAGACCAGCTCCAAGTGAAGACTTCAAATAGCGAAGAACACGCAATGCAGCATCCCAATGTGGAGACTTGGGTTCATGCATGAATTGTGAAAGAACATGTACTGAGTAACATAATTCTGGACGAGTTATCGTAAGATAAATTAAGCGGCCAACAAGTCGACGATAGCGCTCGGGTTGTGAAAATGGTTCTCCAATGTTGATTGCAAGATTGTGGCACTGCTCCATGGGAAATAATGTTGGGCGTGCAGCAGTGAGTCCACATTCTACAAGAATAACAAGAGCATACTTTCGTTGAGAGAGAAAGAGGCCGGAAGGAACACGTATAACTTCGATGCCCAAGAAATATTTCAATGTTCCTAAATCTTTAAGATGAAAACAAGAGTGTAGGTACCTCTTGAACATTGAACAAAAATTAACATCATTGCCTACAATCAGTAAATCATCAACATATATGATAACATCAATAAAGAGGTTGTCTCGTCCATATGTAAATAAAGAATGGTCAGCTCCATATTGTTCAAAACCATAGTTTAAGGGAGAACTAGAAAGTTTAGCAAACCAATTGCGTGATGCCTGACGTAGACCATATAAAGACTTTCAGAGTCGGCAAACCATGCGCGGGTCAGTTGTCGAAGAACCAGGTGGAAGTTTCATATAAACTTCTTCATCTAAATCACCATGTAGAAATGCATTATGAACATCCATTTGATAAATAACCCACTGTCGAGCTACAATAATAGTAATGAGGCACCGAACTGTGACCAACTTGGCGACTGGTGCAAATGTTTCATGAAATCAAGCCCTTCTATTTGAGTGAATCCTTTAGCTACTAAGCGAGCTTTAAAACATTCAACACTTCCATCAGCATGGCGTTTAATTTTATAAACCCATTTGCGGCCTATTGAGCGTTTGCCCGAAGGAAGATGCTCTAATGTTCATGTACCATTAGCAGTTAGAGCATCCAGTTCTGCTGCCATAGCATCTTTCCATCGTGGATCCTGCACAGCTTCAGAAAAAGATCTTGGTTCATAATTAGAATCCAGTGATGCAATATAAGCTTGTCCATTAGCTGATAATTTGTTGCAAGAAACCATGTCATGAATAGGGTGTATGTCATGTCATGTGAGAACAAGAGGTAGCGGTACTAATTGTTGTATGACATATATAATCATTCAGGTAACCAAGTGGTCGTTTGGAATGTTGACTTCTAGGTAGGCGTTGGGGTTGTGGTGCAGTTTGTTCTGGGACTACTGGAGTATCAGATAGCAATGTGTCATGGGCGACTACAATATCAGATGACAATGTGTCATCTGAATTAGAAGGAATAGAAGGATGAGTCAGAAGGTGGATCAACAAGCCCTGTATCAAAAGCATCAGAATGAGGAGTAGGTTTTGAAGTTATTTCAGGAAACCCAGCTGTGTCAACAAATAATGGAGCCGATGTGTCAGGAACAACTTTTGGAGATGAGGAAAAAGGAAAAATATCTTCAAAAAATTTAACATCTCTGGAGACAAAGAATGTGCTAAATGATAAATCATATAACTGCCATCCTTTTTTACTCAATGGGTAACCAAGGAACAAGCAACGACGTGCACGTTCGCCAAACTTTCCTTCAGAAGTTGGGGCATTTGATTTTGCATAACAAAGACATCCAAAAGTACGAAAATGGCTATAATTTGATGCTCGACCAAAGAGTAAATGGTAAGGTGTTTGTCCAGAAAGCAAAGGAGTTGGTGTATGATTAATAAGATAAGCAGCAGTAAGGACACACTCACCCCAAAACTTAAGTGGCAACGACGCCTGAAAACGTAGAGCTCGAGTGACATCAAGAAGATGTCGATTTTTGCGTTCAGCCCTACCATTTTGTTGAGGTGTGTAAGGACAGGCGGTTTGGTGGTGTGTACCATGAACCTGTGAGAAATTCTGAAAGGCATAGGATAAAAACTCAGCCCCATTATCTGAACGAAGTGCTTTAATTTTTCTATCAAATTGAGTTTGAACCATTATAAAGAAGTTACTCAGAAGATGATGAGTATCAGATTTGGCACGCATCAAATACACCCATGTTCCTCGACTGTAATCATCAACTATTGTTAAAAAATAGTGAGCACCAGAAGTAGATGGTGTACTATATGGTCCCCAAATATCGCAGTGAATTAGATCAAAATTTTGAAAAACTTTATTGACACTAATGGGAAATTTATTTTTGGACTGTTTTGCACGACAACAAACATCACAAGCTTTATTAGTAGTATGCAATAGTGTCAAAACATTATCTTTCATAACAAAGGAATAAAATGGATGACCTAATCTAAAATGTCAGAGCTTATTGTTTGCTAGAGAAACAATAGGATTATTAGAAATTGTGGAGACTGTTGCAGAGGATGAGTAGGCTGATTGATGGGGAAGAATGTCATATAAAGCCATTGTCAAGTAGTACACGCCTCCTAGATGTTCACCCAACCCAATCAATGTCTTCTTGGCATGGTCCTGAATAAGACAAAAGTCAAAGAAGAAAGTGACATAGCATCCAAGTCAGATGCTAACTTTGATACAGAAATCAAATTGCAATGGAATGATAGCAGGAACAAAACATCTCTTAAAGTAAATCTTCCACCAAGAGTTATCATGCCAGATTTTGTGGCACATATAGACGTTCCATTGGGAATGGTGACATTGATTGCTGTTGGCATTATATGATCCTCAACAAGAAAATCTGAGTTGCCAGTCATATGAAATGATGCTTCTGTATCAATGATCCATGCATATTTTGAAGAAATGGGTTTTAAGTTGTTACCAGATAGTTGTTGCCTTGTTATCAGGTCCAATTAAATAAAGAAGATGTTGAATCTATGCATCAGATAAACCAGAGAGAGTAGCATTTGCACTTGTATTTTCAGATTTCTCAACATTTGATGACTGCACAACAACATTGATTGCTGATTTATTGTTGCCTGACACTTGATAACTAATCTTCTTATTCTTATTCCTTTGAAAATTTTCCCAATTTGATGGATAACCATATATTTTGAAACAAGAAGATTTTATGTGGCCCGCCTTCCCACAATGTTCACATAATGAGCGTTTACCATTAGATAACTTATTGTTGTTCTTCACGAGGAATGCAGCAGCAGTAGGAATAGGATCACTAATAATAGATTTCTTGTGTTGTTCTTCATGAATGATTATGGAATAGATCTTGTTGAGTGTGGGCAATGGATCAGTGCTTAGAATATTAGATCTTACCATGCCAAATATTTCTGGATTTAATCCCATCAAGAACCGATGAGACTTCTCTTTCTCTCTATGTGCAACGAACTTGGAAGTGAGACTGCAAATGCATCCTCCACATGAACACGCTGCAGCAAAATTCTCAAGTTCGTCCCAAAGACATTTGAGCTTGGTGCAGTATTCAGATACAGGTCGACCTTCCTGTTTGAGTAAACATATGTTTGATTTTAATTGATGAATGCGAGTTTCATTGGCCTGCGAGAAACGATCCTTCAAATCATCCCACAGTAGTTGCACATCTTCCACATATGCCACACTTGCTTGAAAGTCCTTTTCGAGAGAATTAAAAATCCATGCAATGATCATGGAATTGCACACCTCCCACATCTCCTTATTTGGATCTTTAAGTGGTGGTTTTGGAACCAAGCCATTAATAAAACCAAGTTTATTTTTTTCTTTCAAAGCATTGCGCATTGCCCGGGACCAGGGCAAATAATTAGCGTCATTCAATAAGCAAGATACCAGGACATTTTTTGGATTATCAGAAGTGTTAAGAGAGTAAACATTTGATACTTTGGTGGACAATGAATGAGATGATTCCCCCATGTTCAGAGTTCAACAAATGAAAACTCTAAATAGATCCTAGATCAATATCCTGATGTAATCACAAGACGGAGAGGGAGCGGAAATGGTATCGTTACCTCTCGCTACCAAGTGATCACACTTGAACTCTGGACTTAGTGTTTCGGCTCAGATACTATGTGAAAAAGGAAAAGAAAAGAAGAATTCTTTTGAAATGGAAGCCACACTATTTTCACATTGATCATGTATTTTATAGAAGGTATGTTCCTCTTATCAATAGAAGTAACAAAACTAACAAAATTAACAGAACTAACAAAACTAACTAATTTGTTGTTGAAGTTTGCTAGAGTAACAAAAGAATTGGCTCTTATCGTCGCTAAGAAATAACACCTCGCGGGTGGATCGCTTCCTCTGCAGCGGCGACAACAAGCACTAGTCTTTGCGGGCATCGCGCTGTCCTCACTGTCGTCTCCGGGGCCCCTTGGTTCCTCATGTATCAAGGTATTTATATATCTCTTTGTTTTGGGCCAGGATCGCATGCTTTGTTTCTTTTGATCCTTCTGCTGTTGCAGTTCTTCGCTTCCATAGTCGAAATAAACAGATCTTGATATATTTGAATTTATGGAAAACTTTTTTTTCGTCCAAATTCTAGTCTTTTCGTTGTGAAAAACACATACTGGTTCATGTAGGTGATGTCGTAAGAAATTTCGCTCCTAGTTTACTCGGAAACAAATTGTCATCCTTTTTCTAAGAAACAAATTCTCAGTCCCGGGTTGTTGTAAACTTCTGGTATCAGAAAACCATGAAATTCTCAGATATAATGATTCTGAAAAGCGCAAATCATTATGCAAAACAAGTGAGTTTTTAAAAGTAGTAATCAGCAAAAGAAGCAGAACATTTTAAATTCAATACCAGGGGTCGGTACGTGGATTTGCTGATTAGATTCTGCAGTTGCACAGGCAATCTCTCTAAATGGAGTCGATGTTCAGCAACAATTATTAGTTTGTAGGTTCCTGTGCTCATGAATGTTGACAAGATTGTAAACTTTT
Organism: Pontederia crassipes; assembly: GCA_030549335.1. NCBI lineage: Eukaryota > Viridiplantae > Streptophyta > Magnoliopsida > Commelinales > Pontederiaceae > Pontederia > Pontederia crassipes. Next base: position 5,249,056 of record JAUKPH010000017.1, read on the forward strand.
GAGGACTAGGACTTTCTATAGTTTCTTGAGAAAGTTGCGCAATGCACCTAGACATCCTCACGTACGAATGGGAAAATGAAAGATGCATATGATGCTCATGTAGGGTGATATTAGTGTTCATGAGATGGACTAATAAGCAATGTTTTTTATATTTTAAGTAGTTCTTTTAACTTTTGTGTATGTAAAAATTCTTTGTTGAATCCTCATCATCATATTCAGACGTGACTTAGAGAGAAAATCAAACAAACTCGATAGTGGATCAGATTTCAACCCATAGTAGGTGCGTATAAAGGTTGAATGATCAGTGCTGCTTCTTGGAAAAAAATATACTTTTACTTGCCCAATCCGTGCGTTTGATTATAGGATTGTTTGATCTAGTAGCATCTTTCACCTATTATTGCAAGGCATCTGCCTTTGCCATCTCCACAATAGAGTATAAAAGTTTTCTCATTAAAGCGCAGTTCTACTTATTTTCAATATTTTAAGGAAAAAAAAGACATTGCAGAGAATAATTGCTTAATTTGTACAAGATTATGATTTTGCCAGTGCTACTAGATAACAATTTTCTTTTGAAGTGTTAAAGAGCATATGATCCAGTAGAAGGTTGTTCACGTTTGTTTATTGAACTTATAGTAAGTACTATACTACTATGTTAGTGATCAATGCTATTAGCGTCACTGGTATGTACATAGGAAATATATATATGTGTACTCCTAAAAACCAAAGAAATATAAAAAAAAATGAAATGTTTTGATCCATTTCAACTAGGGATGTCCAACTTCCTACATGGTTTCATATCCACAATCTGGCGTTCGAGCTACTTCTTTGTTAAGAATTTTTTGTGCTTGTGACGTGCCAAACTTTTAGAGTTTTAGAAAATAAAGCACTGAGCTTTTAGAAAATAAAGCTCGTAGGGGCAAAACATCAGTCTCACGAGGATTACATAGAAAAGGCTAACAAGGCACTGAGCGAACGACTCTGTTCAGGGCAGTCCGGGTTCAAGTAATATGAACAATTGTGGTGTGATGTCAAGACAGCGGGGGCACCTGTTATTTTTTTTATCTTTTCAGCTAGATTATCTTGATTTCATTTGATCTCATAAACAGCAGTAGACTATTTCCATGCCACTTCAATGAAATAAAAATGGAAAACATGGTCGAAGATAATTACATACATAACTGAGTGCCTACTACGATGAGACATATTTTTTTCTGTATTAACATGAGATTTATATTCTGTCGGCATAATAATGGTACACTTTTTGTTGCATCTGATGATTGGTGCACGTTTGGAGTACTCTAAGTCGAGAGAGCTAAGGTTCCTGATTAACCCTTCTACGTTTTATGAGATCCAGGAATTATTTAATATTCTCAAATCAAGAGTCGATTTTCTTTCATGCACTATGTAGTTTTTTTTTTTTTTTTTTTTTTGGGTTTAAACTATGAAGTTTTTATTTGATCAAAGCTGATGGATTGTCATGGAAACTGGTACACGCTTGGGCAAAGTGAAGTTTACTGTCGAGTTCAGAGACGATTAGTCTACTGCTTACATGAAGTTGCAGATCAGGCGAAGAACCAGTATTGGAACTGTTCCTTGAGGCATCACAATAGTGATGTTAATTGACAAAGTGAAGTTTGTCATCGTTAGCTTGTTGCTGCCAAAATCATGATAATGCACAAAAGAAAAAATCATGCCATCACTTCCGAAATCTGAAAAAAAGTTTTCCACTGTGTTGTAACAGGTAGTATAGTTTGCTTTATGCGGTTCCCCTGAGGGTTCAACACGTGTGCTTGTTCATCTACAGGTTTTATAGAATCTGCAGTGTGAATTTTTTTTTTCCAACTCCCATGTTTAGAGCTCAACTTTCTTTTCTGTTTCCCTACAATACGTGGAGCGGTCTGATAGGCTCTGTGTAAAATTGCATCTCGCTTTTCCTTTAATTGCATCGGCAGTTTGTCTGCACTTCGCCAAGCATGTGGTAAGAATTGATTCGAGTGCATTGTGATGCTGATGTTGCCTCTTTGGAACGCAATTCTACAGTATGTCTGAATGGAATGTACTTGCCCTGCTCTTCTGATTGCAAACTATAAATGTGATACAGTGATAACAAGAAAATTATCACAAATTAAATCATTTCTTCGCCGATCACATTTTTAGTCTTAAACCATTCGATGATGAAGTCTCTGTATTGATGACACAAAAAAAAATAGTTTTTCTTTCTCTCAGGTGAACCATGGGCGATAATTGATAAGATGCTTGAAAGATCGAGTTTTGGGAATTTACTTGTTTTTTCCTTCTCAACAAGCCAAAGTTCTAGGATGGCAGCCTGTAATCTTCTCTGCAACTTGCTTGTTGAAGGCACTGACTGAGGCACATTGACAGCTTTCCGCGGTGATCTCATCCCCAGATCATGCCTCCATGGCCAAACACATCGACCCACCTGCTCCTGCCGTCTTCTTCCTATGTGGCGAGCACAGTCCTCCACTGTTGGCCGATAGCTCATGTCTGCCCCCTCAGCAGAGTGGCCCATTGGTCCCTCCCACTGTAAACAGAAGTAGATGTACTGGACGAGCGAACCAGACAGAGATAGGTCTGCTGCTCAGCATTCACATGAAAGCAAGGGATCTGTTTCTGCCACTATCATAGTGCTCTGGTGAATGATGATGGACTAGTGAATTTGCAGGTCTTAAATTATAAAGTGCGCCAGGCCATGGCAGCACCATCTTGTGCTTGAGGAAGGTGTGGGAAGAGTTGGTGAGAAAATTTTCCTGTGTCAAAGACCATGGAACTCGATGCCCATTGCAGCACAAACAGTCAAGAAAAGGAGAGCCCTCCTTTTTTTTTTTTTTGTCAATGACAGGTTTGGACAAGGACTGGCTCCGCGGTCAGCAAGCTAAAGCAGGAAGGGCACCTTGGTAAATTTATCTATGCATGATGCACAACCTCCACGGCTCCACAGGTAACAGGTACATGTGTATATTAAAGAATGCACCTTGCCCACCTTCTCCTACCAAGCAGAGAAGCTGCTGCAACCATCAGTCTCACGGCACAGCAACCACTCACATCTTTCGCTCTTCTTTTCATCATGTTGTGTACAGCCCCCCCCCCCCCCCCCCCCCCCCCCCCCCCCCCTTTCACAAGGACTCCAACAAACCAAGCCAAAGGAAGGGGAGGAGAAAAATTAAAAGAATCTGCACCCTCCAAGCAGGAATCCGTGTCCTCTATCTCGCTACTAGTCTATGATGTTTCCTCACCTCAATGGCCCATTTGGACCAGAAGCTACCGGTCGTGATGCGTGAGATGTGTGAAAACCTCAGAGAAAAAAAAAAGAAAGGAGAGAGAAAGTGGGTGAGTGATGAGGTGAGTAAAGGGGAGGAATAGGAGAGAGATGGAGAGAGCAAAGAAGGGTGTATGTCTCCTTTCAGATAATGCTTCGACCAAGCGCAGTCCCGCAGCCAATTCCCATCTATCTCTCTCTTTTTCTTTCTCATCCCCCAAACAAATCTACTCGTATGACAACTACAGAACTACTGCTACCAGGACATACCAGAATTGCCCCTCTGCAGCGCAGGAGAACACTCCACATCCCTTCGCTCCCACCCAGGGAGGAAAACTCTAACCCCATCCGCTGTTCCCTTCCCTTCCCCTTCAAAATTTTATATGGGCCTTTTGGTCATGGTCAGACCTCAGGAAAACAGGGGAAGGAACCTCCCCACCTGCATTTTTATTGCTCTGCACTACCTCTTCTTGTTCCTGCACAAGTGGGGTTACTTCTCCCAGACGAAGAGTCTCCTTCGCCTGTTCCTCTCTGCTATTTCTTCCTTTTTATCTTCTCCTCTCTAGAGACAAAAGCCTAGGGGTGGGATTTTGGAGCTGTGACCATGAATAAGGGAAAGAGAGCGGCCATGGCATCTTCCTACAGTGCTCCCTTTCACCCTGTCAGGGAGGAGACGAAGACAAGATTCAGGCACCAGAGTCTCTTGCAGGATTACCAGGAACTAATAAAGGTGAGATCTTGAAGGTTTATTTTGCCCAGTTATTCATGACATCATGTCTATATTTATGTTTTTAAGAATGAAAGTCTTTTTTTTTTCGTTTTTGCTTTGGTGGAATATTTTCACTTCTTTGATGTAATATGACAATATTTTTTGTCTTTGCAATCGGCCCATGGTTCTGAAAATAGCGGATTTAATCTCTGTTCCTTGGTTTCCTGTTCTCTAGGTTGTGGATCTTCTGATGGTTTTTTTCAGAATGGTATCAGATTACTGATGTTATTCTTTTTGTAGTGCTTCATGAGTTGAGTTTTCTATTCCTCGTCTCAATTTCTGTAATTTTTCGAATTTACCAAGTTCTGTATGTATGTCTATTGATTTTTAACGTTAGTTTTTCATTGTTTTCAGACGAATTGGTGGAAGTGTTTTATTCAAGTTTCAGTGCAGATCTCCAAATGTCTTTCCTCTTGATTACTGTATAGAAAAATAACAGTCATTTTGCGTATTGCTTCACTTTTTCGGAGAAAAAGGCTTTAGGATTATTTCGTTTGATTTTTGGCATCTCACTTTGTTGTGAAGCCTTTTCTTTTCTGTTCTTCAACAGTTCTGCCAAAAGTTCTTATTTGCTTTTCTCTTTCAGGAAACTGAAGCAAAGAGAAAACAACTTGAAGAAGCAAAAAAGAAGAGACTCAAACTTCACGCTGAAATCAAGTATGATGTTATTCATTAAAGCAATGGTGTTTTCCAGGAGTGTCTAATAAGTTTCAGGAATCACACCAAATTTGGATATTTTCCTTTGTGTATATATTATATTGTAAACGAACCACAACAATAACCACACTTTTCGTTTTTTGAGTAGATTCTTGCGCAGAAGGTACCAATCGTTTCTGAAGAACCCATCTGGAATAACTTCTTATAGACTGAAGAAGATGCCTGAGACCACTACATCCCTGTTGGTGGAAAGCAGCCAACCTCAAAACTCATTGATTCAAAGCGAAGTTTCTGTCAAAGATTGCAATTTGATTGGAAAGGATGCTTCCGCACCGAGGGCTCTATCAGGAATAGACTTGAATCAGGTTTCTTTACCGGTAAGTACTGGAATACCTTGTCAAAATCCATTGTTACTACATTTTCCCTCGCAAGTTTTTTATGCAAGGAGGCAAGAGATAAACATATTGATACTCAGAATGACACTTCTCTCGACAGACTGAGGAGGAAATTCAGGAATTCCAGGTTCATTGGGAACCACTGAAAATTGACAAGGTGGAGATGCATTCCAATGAGGGCGAACTGATGCGCAACAATCTCATACTTAGTGTTTGCCGAGACACCGGGAACGGATCAAATCGAGTAGGGAAGAGAAAAATTACATGGCAGGATCAGGTAGCCTTTAAGGGTGTAGATTCTTTTGTCATGTAGATGTAGATTCTTGTTTCTCGGAAAATCATTCCTTATAAGTAACGTAGTTATACATAAACCTTACAACTTGGTAGGACTTTTGTTCATGCTCTCAATGCTGAGAATCCAAACTGAGCTGTAACTTTTAAAAATCTTTATCTTAACTATATGGATGAAGTTTAAAGGAAGCAGATATAATTTGTGGGAACATCCGTAAATATCTTTGTTAGTATATATGTAGGAACAGAAGCTTCGTGCAAGTTCTCATTTTCTAATTTGAAGCTTAGATTTTCTTCCTACTACTAATGTTTACATTCATTGGTCTGTGAGACATGAATTTGCATGAACTAATCGGGCCCTAGCAAAGAGATGAACGGAATACCTCCAAGAATTCAAAACCCTCATCTTTTGTGAGTAATTTGTTATCATTGGTGGAAGATTCCATTGCTTTTGACTTGTCTGGGATGGCATGCATAAGATCTATCACAAACTGTGTCAAAACATATTGATGAGCAACTGTGTTATATCGAGCATGTAGGTAGCTTGCACAAGTTTAAATGAGTATTCTTGAAATGAGCATCCTTGTGCGATGTCAACTCTGATTCAACAGATTGGTTCAGCTGGTGTTTGTGATTCTGGTAAATTGCTCACATTATGCATTTTTTGTAATGGTAAGAGTAGAAAAAAAAAGGATTTGTGATACTTCTGACTAAACAACTTATAGTTGATTTTTCCCACCAGCTGCTGTTTGCATAAAAATCGATCTGCTTTTCAAGGTCAGCCAAATGACGTCCACGTCTTCCAGGGAAATAAATTGACAACAATGTCTCTTTTTCTGATACAGTCACGTTATATTAAGTTCAATAAAGGCCTTTTCCAACAAAAAACAGGAAATGCGTTCACGGATGAACTAAATTTATATACAACTACATCCAAACTCTTGGATTTTGTGAGCAACTTCTGAACATAATTGCCAGCTGAGACATTTATGTGAAGAGAAGTGGTGGGTTAGTAAGAATTACAATCAGATGTATGAATTAATGTGTGAGGAATAGTCCCTGATGCCAGCACCCTCCCAGCCCATCCATTCTTCCCATAGATCCCAATCAGGGTCGCACATTCCCCGGAACTGATCGTCGTCAGACCATTCTTCAGCCTGCCATTGCTCTTGCTCTTCCTCAGGCTGCCTCAAACTACTAATTATGACCTGCAAAGAAACATGTTTTTAGTTTCATCACATGACCAAAGAGATTGGATAGATCTCAAAATGTGAATTCTTCATAGAATCGCATTTATGGAAACTGTCGGCGCACGAACTAAGAATTCCTTCCAGTACATACATGCAAATTCGAACTATCTCGAGCATGATTTGGTGTCTTCTGACAAAGCTGATCACCAATACCAGTCCTATAAATAGTAGCAATACATGTATATTTCCTGCAGGCTTTGGCATATTATCTTATTTAATCTGAATGATTACAGACAACTGGGAACTCTGTTGAAGGATTAAGCATTCGTTTCTATCCAAAAATGATGGAAAGAATGAGCACTTTGATAATGTTAAAAAATTATGAGAACTCATCTTTAGCTAGAGAAAAAGAGGAAGGTGAAGGCTCACATCGTAGGCTTCATTGATCTGATGAAACTGCACGTTGCATTCACTTCCCTTGCACACATCTGGATGATACTGCAATATTTCAACCGATTAGAAACGTCAAAACTTTCTGCCTTGTTCATTTGAAAACTCTTGCAACTCCAAATTTGACCACGCATAGCAAATCGGAAATTTGACCACAAAGTCTAAACAAATTTTGACGATCAATCAGCATTCAAAACCTACTTGTAGAACCAAAAAAGTTCAGATTTTTATGAACCCTCGCTAAAACTCATCCTCCCGATTCCCTGCACACAGTACTATTTCTAGGGAAAAGCCAGCAAAATCATACTTTTCCCAGATCGAACAATAAAAATATATTCTTGCTCTTCGCGATGATCTTAGATGAAGTCGATCAAAAAAATCAATTTTTTTTCACAAAATGGACTCGCTAAAGTTGATGAGAGATACCTGAAGCGCCAGCTGCCGGAAGGCCTTCTTGACCTCCTTCTCCGACGCCCCAGGAAGAATCCTAAGCATCCGGTACTTATCACTCAAGCTTCCTCCGGCGACGGCGGAGCATGTCACCCCGCCGGATTTCCTCCCGCGGGCCCTCCGCCGCCCCTTCAGCAAACCCCCGCTGCTCTTGCCGATCAGGCCGCCGATGGCCGAGGACGACGGGCCCATCCACCCCATCGTTCCCATCGACATCGCCATGGCCGATCAATCGAACCTTAGAAACCCGATCGAACAAAAAACACGTTCAATCAAAATTTCGAAGGAACGAGCAAAAAAAACGAACTTTTACGCTTCCTGCAACGCGCGTCGATCGTCGCAATTTATGAGGAGGGGACACGTGCGCCTCACGTGTGGGTAATTTTTAACTAAAAATCGTTTATGCACCTACTAATTTTACGCGCAATTTGTTTACTCTCTAGGAAACTGTTGGGGCCCACGTAATGGGTGATGAGTTGGGTGCAAAGTTATCGGTGCTAATTCTTTTTATAATTTATCCATGTATAATATCCAGTCCAAGATGCTTTGTGGATCCCACTGCATCTAATTGGTCATTATATTGTTGACGTGTAATGGTTAACAATATGCATTTATTAGTAATTTTTGGGGGTTTTTTGGGTAAAGACAGAAATGTTGCCAAATTAGATAAGAATGGCTGCTATTAAAATATTTTATCCAAGAGTATATGTGGAATTATCATGACATATTTTGTGAGTTATGACTATACTTACTCATCAAAGTTAATAGACCTCAAAAAAGGAATTATTCATTTTGAATCATGTAACATTCTTACATTTTGTCCGCTTTGAATCATTTTTATATGCATCATATTTATGAAATTTAATTTAAATATTTATTCTAAATATTGATATTTTTAGAATATTATTTTAATATAAAAATATTGATTCTTTCAAATAAAATTTTATTTGGGTTGTAAATAAAATTAAAGATGTGATATTAATATATCATGTTTAATAATTAAATTATTTTTTATTTTAAAAATGAGAGTATAATAAGAAGAAAATATGAAAATATTATCTCTATATTCTATAAGCTAGTAAGAGTAGAAATAATTTATAACGTTTTGTATTCAAATCGTGCTTGCCTCATGCACTTTTAAATTTCAAACTTCAGACAAATAATAATTTCATATTATTGATATTTTAACGTTGTTTATGTTATTTCTTAAGCATTCAAAATCACATAAAGACGTGTAGGCTTTTCTTACAATGTTTTCAAAGTTCGTATTATTTATATCCTTTTATTACTTCCAAAGGGAGTTTTTTGTTCTTATGCTGGTACATGAAATATATCTTTGAAGTATAATTTTATTTAAAGATGTAACTACATTTGGGGTTTATTGCATATATATATATATGTGTGTGTGTGTGTGTGAGTTTAAATTCGAGAATTATATTGAACTCTTGTTTTTCTTTCTAATTTAAACTTTAATCTCTAACAAAATTAGAAGAAGAGAAAAAACAATAATGATCATTAAGAGATAGGAGACAGTCCACCATAATCCATAAACACATCAATGTCCACTTCTTTATAAAAGAAAAATTTTAAAAAAAAGTACATAAAAAACTTATGTATAGATGAATACGTCAAGATAAGCATTTGAATGGAACATATAAAATGATAAAAACACAGGGGACGTGGACCAAAACCTTATCATCTAGAAATGGCAAATTGACAAAGGCACAGGGAAGATATTTCCATACAGAGATGAGATGAAATTATGATTGTCCGTCTTTAAGATCCATTGGCAACTTGCACTCAGCACTCGCTATCCCTGTTTAAAAAATAACACTGAAATGGCCACACCACACCATTTTCATGTCATTTATTCCAGGAATTGAGAAAGCATGACTTCATTAAACCAAGGCATTGGAATGATTTTCAGCGAAGTTTAACATGGAAGCATTACCTATTAATTCAAGCTCAAAGACCTACATAAATTACTATTTGAACTTCTATGCTTCCCACTTTGAAGAAAGAACATCATAAATTTCAGTATTTCAATGTCTTGGGATAAATATTGGCAGAGATATTTTAGTTTGACCAGGACAAAGTTTGTCCTCCTGTATATCCATTGACAAAAACAAACACATTTTTCGAATGAGACCAAACTTTTGTCTCCTTCCATTCTTTTTTTTCAATAACTAAAATTCTCTTGTTCATTGCATGTTGTTGATCATTTCTGTGGAATTATCCTCCTGGTTTGTGGTTGGTGATTCTTTGGAACCAATGATGGGCATGTTTTCTCCCATGTTTAGGATCAATATCTGGTGAGCACTTGATTCATCAAGGGTTCAAGTTGCAATATTCACGATTTTTCCCCTCATTTTGGCCCCACTCACAATGTGAGAGAGAGACTTTAGATTACATCATTATATGGAATTCTCCCTTCTTTTCTTTATAGATGATTATATGCAATGCTAGGGCACACAAATTGCATAAGATCTAGACCTATGCATTGTCCTACATCAAAATTACTCATATTGGCATTGTGCAGAGTGAACTAAAATGCTGGCCAAAGGAATACTTTCACCAATTGTTGCATGGCTCAGCTGTAATCCTTATACACAATTCTCCGAAATATGTTCATAGAACAAATAAAGTAGGAAAACAGAATTTACTAGGAATATATATATAATTATATTAATCTCAATCTACAAGGCATTCATTTTTTTCACATGAATAACAAGAATTTTAGTAACCCCTCCAACAGTTCTGGCGACTCATGTTGACCACTAAGCAACAAACATGTTATGATATAAAACATGTTAACTCATGTTATGAAATATTCTCCTAAAGAGACTTGACTCAATGACTTGAGTTAGACTCGCTGTTTGATGTGGCGTGAGTTGATTGATCGGTGATGGCAGCGCCATGAGTAATTGGTTTCTTAAACTGTACCAAGATCATAGTCATGTTATCACAACCTTCTCCACCAGCTGTTGGTGCTAAACATCGGTCAAGTACTTTCTCACACACAGCAGAAAGAGAGGTTTCCTGCAGTTGAAAGAAGGAAAGTTTTGCACCTCAATATATTTGTTTTGGTGGAAAATGTAAAGGTCAATTTAAGAAGATATATAACTAAAACTTAGGAGATATTTCTTATGGTATTTGATATAACAAAATAACAATTTAAATGATGTGTTCTAAACCAGACACAAAAGTACAAAGTTTGTATCATGGAATTTGAAGATAATAGTGTCACTGTGCTACTGCTTGGTTCGGAAGAAAGCATACATAACTACTAGTCCCAGGCATACACTGGATAATATATTATTAGACTCACTTTTCCATTGTGGGATGCATACAATACTTTCAACATGCACCAATGAGATGCAAAATGTAAAGGTCATGATCTTGGTGCACATACCACATTTATATGCTCATGGATGAAATCAACAAGTTGCTGGCTTGACATGCAATCCCTAGCAAAAGAAAAAAAGAGAAACAAATTAGTTGACCAGTCATACGTCTGGGTTGTCCACTCACACATCTGATTAACAAAAGAATACTGAACTATATATCCAAAAGTGAATACTATTGAACATCAATTGGCAGTATCCATTAGGGCGATACATAATAAGTCATCACAAGTGAATGATCATGGTCGGTTGATATTCTCTAATGACATTTTACAATGCAAGTGACAAGGCTTAGATGTGTAACAAAACTCGACAACATGATTGTCTAATGAAACAGGTTCATTAGATAGTTATGCCCATCTTGCCACTCACCTGGAGAAGTTGCAAGTGTAACTTACAAGATATAAAAGAAAAAACTTTTGTTTCTAGTTCAACGTAGGCTTAACAGTGTACTACATAATAATTTGATTCGTCCCACAGGGAATTAGAACGGGAGAGTGAATAGCTGATAAAAACAAACTGTCATTTTGAGTGAAAGATATTTCAGTAGCAGAAAGAAAAAAATTTAATCAAATCACTCCTCAAAGTCATCGTAGTGATTTAGTTGTAAAGAAATATTTCTCCACATATAAGGTGAAAGAAAGAAGAATGAATGAACAAATGATGGTAAAATGATACCATAAAGTCAAAGAAAAGGATCACAAAAATACAAAATCTACATCGTGAACAAATCAGAAGGATGACAATGAATGCTCTTCCTGGCCACTGTAGCAGAAAACATTTCTAACATCTAAATTATGAACAAATTACAAAAATGTGAAAAGACCAATACCAAACTCCATCACATGCCAATACAATGAATTCATCGTCATCACAAAGCTCGACCTGTCAACGATTAGATAACATGGATAAAGAATTTACTATCTGAAAAGAATTTATAAAAATAACTTTTTCAGTATTTATGACCATGGGTAGAGTGTTCAACACAGAACTTACGATATTAATGTCAGGATCAGCAGTTACTATCTGCTTTTCAGCAGGCAAAAATTTGTTCCGCTTGAACTCCATGTCTCCTACAGAAGATAGAAGACAGTAAAGTTTGCTGATAACATATGATGACGAATAACTTTTGCTAGAATTTCAAATTACCAATCGCTCTTGCAAGGTTCAAGCTTCCATTCACTCGTCCTCCATAAATGAAACCCCCAGCTTTTAGTATCCTGTCTCTCTCAACTTCTAGCTCTGGCTTGTGATCCCTTGACAAATTGTATGCCTGTAAGAAAATAAAATAAATGATGACTAGCAGAAGTTATCCACTATATCTTTGGGGACGATGGGCTGGAAAATATGGAAACACTGCCATACCTGACCTTTCCTTGAAATCACACCACGTGAATCGCCAGCATTTGCTACAAACATTTGGTTATTTCTTATGACAGCAACACAAGCTGTGCACCCACATGCTGGTCCGGAGAAGTCAGAATGTGGTCCCTGAACACACGTCTCAGTTTAGTAATTACTCAAAAAACAGGTAAAAATGACAGTACATCTTGGGCAAGCACATGTCTGAAAACAAAGTAAATTCAGATAACTAAATGTACAGTCATAAAAACAATTAACATTCCCGACAAAGACATAAATTGTTTATTGAGAAAAGAAATTTTATTATAAATTTCTCGTCATTTGGGATTGTCATGAAAAGAAAATATCAAATGAAGGCAGTTTCATAGACTCCATACTCAAACATTTAAGATGCACAATATAAAAGATTTTACCTCCTCAAAGGCCCAATCATCTTCATGATTATGCGAATTACCACCTCTTGGGGACCAAATGAAGCCCTCTATCATGCCACTAATTTTATTGACCTTATCGCCAAGCACAGCTAGTTCTCTCCACCCTCTCTGCCCTTTCATCATTTCATCCATTCTGGAAGAGAAAGATATTACAACATTTTATATTATCTATCCAATTTCAGATTTATCATATTATTCTTTCACAGGTACATAAATTAGAAATTTGTTTATTCCGAGATGCAAATAACAGAGCTAGGAATAACATATTGAATTACCTGAAGAAAGCTTTCTGAAGGGAGGTTCCTATGTCTCCAGCTGAATATGCTTCACACTTAACAACCTGAGTGTGTAAATACTTCGCACAGAACTTGGCAACTTCTTTTCCTGAAATTAAAAGTTACAATTGAAACAAAAGCTTTCCAAAAGAATTTAAAAATATTTTCTGATGCAGCTGTGTCTTGTCCCTCTTAAATTACATGGTGTGTTTAATCACATGCAAGTTAAATATATGTAGCTCTTTCAAGGAAATGGCTAACATTTGTTTCTCATCTCTGTTCAGGGAGAACCAATTATCTACATTCATACAGGTTTGAACTCAGGCCCTTCATGTGACAAAAGACCTTAGCACTCAAATATATCTTATTCCTAATGTTTAATGTCTAATTTCAGCTAACTTTCTCAATTGCTATTTTGAAATTATGTTTGCATAACTCACTTTCTGACCTCCGCCTATGTTTTATAGCCGGTCCCAAGCCCGGATAAAGGAGGAGGGTTGTGTTAGGCCCTGACAGCCAGCGTAAAACTTGTCGAATCTCATGAACATGGATCAACGAATGGCGTCGTATGATCCATGTAGCCGACCCCACCTAGTGGGATAAGGCTTTGTTGTTGTTGTTGTTGTTGTTTGCATAACTCACTTTATTGATAAGCTCAAATTGCAATATACACCAAATATTTTCATACTACGAATGTATGTTGGGTAACTTGGGTTCTCCGAAGTCTATCGCCTTAATTACTAGTTGCTGTTGTGTCAAGGCATAAGCAAGACTTGAGATCCTAAGAATAAAACCTTCAAATCCAATGCTCTCGCAGGTACCATGAGAAGGTAGGAAATAAACTTCCACAGCTTGATATGGTAACTAACAAATTGTATAAGCCTGTATGACTAATGCATATTTGAAGATTAATAGGAGTATAGAACTCACAAATAGGAATGTTACTACATTATGGAAAAAGGTAAGCATTTGGTGTAATGACTTCTCCTACATAGGATAAAACTACTATTATATTAAGTACTTAGGGCATGTCATTTTTCATCTAAATACAGATAACTGCATATGCACAGTGATAGTATGATATATACTGGCCTTGCAATTCTTAACCATCCAGGTAAAGGAAGACTTTGTTAATAGTTCCTTTCATAAAAAAACAAAAGAATAGTAGAGTAACAAAACTTGTACACATGCCTGAAATGTTCAACTCGAAAATAATGAAAAAAAAAATCATCAAAGGAAAAGCAGTCTCCATAAAAGGCAAACTACAGGTAAATTAAATGTGTGTAACATCAATACATAGTTATAGTAGAAGGTCCAGACTCCAGAGTATCATGCTTACCACCATGGCCATCATAAACTCCAAAGAATGATGTACGGTCATCAAGATCTGGCAATGCAGCATGCTAAAGAATGAATCCGTAAGATACAATTATAAGGTAGGTGAAGTCATCATATATAATGAAAAGAAAGAAGGAATAAATAAACTCAATGAAGATCACTTTCGCACACAAAACTACCAGTATAAATGGTGTATTTGGTATGTTAAATGTGTAACCTTTAAAGTTCTAAAATTTGAAACTACACAACCAAATGTTTCTCTGCATTGGTATCCTATAGTTAAGTATTGCGGAGTAAGGCATATACTAAGAGCATGGAATATGACAGTGAAGTGTGATTCAGGGACTCTTTAAAGGGGAAAAGATGTCACAAACAAGAGAACCTGAATACTTCCGTAAAATCAACTCGAAGGAATCTCAATCACCATAGTCCACAAGTGTAGAAATTCTACAAGGAATCTGTTTCATTGCAAATAGATTAACCCAAAAAACCTCAACAACTGCCGTCTATAGTGGAAGATACACCAGGTTGTTAACCCAAGGGGATAAAGATTCAGAAACCCTGGTCTAAAATATTATTCAAACTTGCTATGAACTCAAGAAAATTGTATGAGACTTCCAAAATTCTATGAATTAGCTGGTAAATGACAAAGAAATCACCAATAGAGAAAATTGTATGAGAATTACCGCATCTTCCATACTTGCACGCCATCCTTGCATAGATGAAACACCAAAACGTATATGTTCATTCTCACCATCTTCAGAGAACTTTTCAGTTTTCGGTGTGCTGAGATATACACCCATTTCTGTGCGGAATAAATATAATAATTAGCTCCAAAAAAAATGCTACTAGCAACTAAAAGAAGTAGATATCAGAAAAAGACAAATAGTGAGAAGAGAACACGTTTTTTTTCTCAGAAAGTCGAATATTCTCAAGACAGACTACCTAAAATTGACGGACAATCCAACAGTCAACGAGACAAATGACATAAAAATCACAGAAGATTGCAGTTCGGCGATAGATGTAAAGAGAAATAGATTGGAGCTGCTTTTTGTTGTTAACTTCTTTTTCTGCAAAGTTTTTATTCTTGATCAATCTATGAGCAACTAAAATTCGTTAGCGATTGAACATCTGCATCGGTAGTCTTTATCGCATGGTCTTGCGTCTTCTCAGTTGTGTCACTTCAGAATCACAACTCATTTCTTGTCCAACTATGTTTCCGTTTTAATGGGCAAGGGCATTTCAGGAATCGGTGATCCTGCACAACTGCAGAGAAATTCGAGCTTCTCCCGTATTAATCTAATTTACGCCTGGGGGCTTATACCAATCACAAATCGAACCACAGATAATGTTGCTGCCGAAATTTCACCTCTTTCTTTCTCCTTCGATAACAGTAATGAATGTTTAACACAATGATGTAAATAAATGCAATTTGCCACAAAATTTTGAATCGAAAACAGATCCAAGCATAGAACCCAGGAACAAGAATCCATCAATTCGCAGGGAAAAAAAAAGAAATTTTCCTCAAAAGATGACATTTTTAACAGATCAGCCGACGGATCAAAGACGAAGGACGAGAAAGGAGTCGACTTCGGAGGGACTTACGATGAGATGCAAGTCGCCACGATCCTTCGAAGCCCCCCGATAAGGAGACGAAGAGCGTATTCGAAGAAAGACGCCGCCTTTGGGGAAAGTTTCGAAGAAAAAGGAAAAGAAAAGTCTTCAGCCCCCTCGCTCCAGCTTAAAGAGGCCACAACGCGAGTGGGAATGAAAAAATATATATATACAAAAAAAGGAAATAAAAAGGACACGGCGTCATCCTGCTGGCGGCCAAATCAGGAGCTGAAACTATAGGAGATTCAGAAATATCTGCCCAGGAAAAATAAGTTAATGCATCATAAAACAATTAATCACCCTTTTATTTTCATAATTATATCACGATTTTTCTTATTCTGTTTTGCGATGTCACAGGCACAGTTCATCCACCAAAAAGAGTGGGCCATCAAGATGATTTCTTTTCTTCTCGGTATGAGCAGGAAACGAGGGCAATTACAGATATCTCGGAAGTTAGTTTTTAACAAAGTTTTGATGAAGTCGTCGTCTTTTCGGGTGGTTGATGAAGTCAGCCACCTTTGACGAAGTAAAAAGAGGAAGATGTCTCTGAAGTGGAAAAAATAATGCGAAGAAATTAGCAATAAACCTGTTCATGGAGGCATTTGCTGATTCTTTTATTCATATTATTATTATGATTATCCAAAGCTTATCGATACAATTGGAGATGGAGTTGACTGTAACAGCAGTGTTCGGATGGATTCGATACGCCGGTGCTTATCTCCATTTGGCAAAGTTATTAATTTAAAATTTGATAACTTTATAACGTTATTTTCATAAATCTTTCTTAAATTATTACGATTTTTCCTAATTTTTTTATCCCTAAATTTTTTTCACTTTCCTCCTATTATTAATTTTATTTCTCATTTATGAAAAAACTAAATACCCTTTCCTCCATAAAAACATGAAACACCAAATAAAAAAATAAAAAAAAATTATTGAAAGGATCAAAGTGATAAACAAAAAAAATTAACATTTATGAAAAGACTAAATTATCCTTTCCTCATTTTTTTCTTTTTTTATTTTTATATTCATTATTTTATGTGTTATGGAGAGAGGGATAATTTAGTTTTTTTTTTTAAATAAAAAAATAAAAGTAATGAAAAACGTAACAAAAATAGACGAAAGAATTAAAGTAAAAAAATCTTAATAGTTTATGAGAGATTTATGAAAATAATTCAACTTTATAATACGGCTAGGCTAATAAGAAAATATCAAATCAATTATTCTTTTTTTAATAAGTCAATTAATTATATCATAACTAATCAGTTATTATTAATATAAATTTTTTATCTAAACATGTAATTGATTATTTTAAAAATAAATTTCAGTTAATAAAATACTTATTAATACTTTAGATTATCAATTAATTTATATTAGCAAAATTTTTTGACATTTTTTAAGTGACTTTTATCAGGGAAAAAATGTGGTTTTGTTCTCTCTCTTTTTATTTAGCTTTTTGGTTTATTGAAATTTTAAAAAAAATTGTTAAATATACGAATTTTATACAAGTCTATATCTTTAATATTTCAAACTAAATTAATTAATGATAAGTATCTGAATGTAGTGAGAAGAGTACTCAGAGACACGAAATCAACATTGAGATTTCACAAAATAAAAAGAACAGATTGATCCCATTGTCCAAGTTTAATCGAGTTGCATATAAATTGTTTTACACTTTTACTATATTCACCATTTACAAAAGTTGATTTCTTTTTTCACCTTGGTGAGGTCAATAATAGGTGTGCTTGGTTCAAAGTTAATTAAGAGAAAGAAAAAGGTAAAAAAGGAGAAAAAATATGGGAATCAAATTTGCATAGTTGATCATATAATTTTTTTGTTTAGTTGATATATTTTTTTTCAATGGAGACCCATCAAAACTAGGGCTGAGCACGGGTCGACCCGGACCGCACCGATTCGAAAAATCGGGTATAAACCTCATACCATTTAATCCTTTTATTTCACACCTCTCCCATCTCTCTCATGCCTCGCCTGACGCCCTCTCCCTCTCTCTCACGGCGGCGGCGACGATGGTGACTCCGATGAACCTCTCGACTTCGATCATCCTCCTCCTCTCCTGACTTCCTCTCTCTCTCTCCTCCAGCTGCTGATGGCCAGATCCGGTGCCTGGCTGTCACATCATCGTTGGTGGTCAGATTCGGCCGATCCGACTGCCATCGGTCGCCTGGATCGACTGCTGGTGATCAGATTTGGCTGATCCGACCGCCTGGCAGTCGGATCGGCCACTGGCAGCCAGATTCGGCCGCTGGTGCTCGATCCTGGCGCTGGCGCCCGATTCGGCCGTTGGCTGGTAGCCGGATCGGCCACTGGCGGTTGATTTGATCGTTGGCGGTCTATCTGACTGCCAGGCGTCGGATCTGGCTGCTGACGGTCGATCCGACCGACAGGCACCAGATCTGGTCGCTAGCGGTCGATCCGACCGCCTAGCGATCGATCCGGTCGCCTAATGGCCGATCCGGCCACATGGCATGGTGAGCCGATCCATTCCCGGCTGCAAACCCAGTGATTGTCAGGTCTGGCGCAGAATCGGATCCGACCGGGTTCGGGTCCGGTACCGGGTCAAAAACATTTTGACCCGACATAATTCGGTTCGGGAGAGACCCGGACCCGGTCCCGAATTTGATCAGCCCTAATCAAAACTATTAGCATCCTATTAATCCGGTGTTAGGACGAAGATAAATCCTGGCCAAAATGTTTAATTGATATAATTTTAAAAATGAATGAATGTTAAATAATAATTTTGTTAATTGTGTTATATATTATATTATTATACGATTAAAGATGAAAATACATGTTATATACATTCTGATTTGAAGTTGAAAAAAATGAAGTATTGAAAAGAAAGAAAAGAATTTTCCATTTTTTCATCATATTTTACCGCCTTTCATCCTCAACTAAACAAATACTTTAAGTACAAATACTGGAGGGATGTTGGCAAGGACGGAACTACATAATAATTAGGAGGACCTTGCCCACCAACCCCCCTAATTTTTTGTATTATGTTATATATATAATGATATATTATATATAATATTTTAAAATAATTATAATTAGCCCCTCTTAACTTATCGAGACATACTATATATAATAATATACCAAATTTTCCTTAAAAAGATATATTAATAGCCCTCCTAATCTTAAGAAATCTATAGAAATATAGAATATTATTATATTATGATTATATATGAAAATATTTATAGTGTAATATGTGATTTCTTTCTATAACAAATTAAATTACTTATTTAACTATTAAAAAAATTAGTTACATATATCTTCATCTAATTATTTGAAAATGATTACTTCATATATATATATAATGTGAAATATAATTACATTATTTTATCTTAAAATTCAACTTGCAAGATAAACATGATAAATTAACAGTAGGCATGATGAATAATAAAATATATATGTCAATTAAGATAAATAAAATTTATAATTATAAGTTATTTTTAATATACATTGTTTCTAGCGTAATTTTTCATTTTTTAATTTGATTAAAATTTTTATAATTATATGTTTATATATATAACATGTCATTTTTTTAACTACACCCTTTGCTCGGTCCCCGTGGTGCTTTCAGTAGCTTCCACTAGGAGCAGAAATTGAATAATAGGATGAAAGTGGCATAATCCTTGATGCTTTATGCACAGCACTGTGATAAGCTTCGACAGGTGAGAAACATGACCAAAAGCTCACAGAATCATTCCCAAAATTTGGCAACTCATTCCATGTTCCTTCATTTCTCAGCCATGCACAGTTAATTTGGTTTTTGGAGTTAATTTTCGTCTTTTAACTCGAATAAATCAGATCATGGAATGCTATTCTGCAAACAGCATAAATGCATAATTAAAGCACGTGGTGAAGCTAGTCCCACTTCCATCTAACAGCACAAATACCATGATTCTTCGAGCTGAGCCCTTCACTCCATTAGCATGCATCCATGTTTCACATGCACATCTCTTCCTCCGGCCCTTATAACTCCCCCCTGCCTTCTCCTTCTCCTCCATATTTTTGTGCTCTGGCCGTCATTTAACTTCTGAGATATGAAGGCCAAGACAATCCTCATCTCTTTCCTTCTGATCCTATATCTCAGATCCCTGCGACCTGTCGCCAGCCAAATCAACCTCGACCAGCCACAAGGTTGGATGTTCAAGCTATTTACTGCCAGTTTAATTATTCAGAATCCACAAGAGCCCACAATTTTATGTTTCTGATGACAACACTATGATCACACGCATAAACCATATATGTATGTAGGGGAGCTGGATGATGTGGAAAGACTGAGCCACTCGGAAAGGACTGGTGCTGGTAGCGGCGGTGGGAAGTCCAACGCCGGCGCAGCTTCCAACGCCGGTGCAGCAGCCGGTGGCTCGCAGTCTCTCCGGCAGCCACAGAATGGAAGTAGTTCGCCGGCAGTTTGGCCGACGACGTATTCATCACTCGTGCGCCTAGTTGGCTTCCCCTTGCTCCTTCTGTCCTTACACTTGACCTGAGTATATCATGTAGTAGAAGGTATTATGTACGTGATCAGTGATGCTGCTGTTGCATGGTTCAACTCAGAGATGCAACTTAATTGTGTTGTGGTTGCAGCTTTAATTGTGTTGTTTTAAAACTCTAAATTTGGTCTTCGTAAAAAATAAAATATGAGTTCTCTTTTGTAATTTTCTATGGAAGTTGGATTCTTTTGTAATCACCAGTTTTCAGGGTGATTAATTCTTTCTCTAAATTGTTCCACTATGCCATCCAAATTTTCATTAATTAGGTCATATTAATTTCATATATGTTAAGAATTTAGGACAAGAGAAAAATTGCAATTTATAATATAAATAGATTGGACCCCTCCTAAAAATAAAGCAATTGTGAATTTTAAAAGGTTCAGTGCTCAATCCTACCTATTTTTATAGAAAATACATTTGTTAACATTGTCTTTTCATTTATTGTTTAATTTCTTATTATGTTTTCTTTTGCTCTTCTTTTTTACTTTAGTCTCTTTTAGTGATCCTCTCATTTTATTAAGATAAGATTAATTATTTAAATTTTAAAATTAACTATATAAATTTATAATATTTGTTTATTCTTCCCCAAAAAAAATTCTGATTCGATCCCTGCCTAGAACCCTCCATTGCCTCGTGGATTCGCCCTCGTTTGACTACAAAGTGTGTTAACTATGATTTGGAAAGAAATATATTTTCAATTGAGTAAGGATTCAAAGTATTACTAATAAAAAATGTTAATACATAAATAAATTTAATGAGTAATATTAGGGTGCTACCCTACGACCACTCAAATCCTACCGTCCGCGCGATTTATGCGCGCACGGACGGTGATGAAGGCAGGAGCACGGTTCGTCGTCAACCGGTTCGCGCGATACGACTTCCCCCACCCGGTCCGCGCGAGTCGACCTCTCCCACTTGGTTCGTGTGAGCCAACTTCTCCCATGGCTCCTCCGCGAGTTACTAGGGCTCGTACGGTGGCTGCTCCCCTCCTCCTCCTTCCCTCCTCCTGCTCCTCGGCGGCTGGCCTCCTCTCGCGAACTGCGGGCCGCTAGGACACGTACGACGGCCGACTTCCTCCTCGTCGTCTTCGTCGGCCGCTAGGGCACGTGCGGCGGCCGACTTCCTCCTCCTCGTCTTCGTCGGCCGCTAGGGCACATGCGGCGGTCGACTTCCTCCTCCTCGTCTTCGTCGGCAGTCGGCTTTCTCCTCCTCATCGCGGGCCGATAGGGCACATATGGCGGCCGACTTCCTCCTCCTCATCTATGTCGGCAGTCGGCTTCCTTCTCCTCATTGCGGGCCGCTAGGGCACATACGGTGAGTTTTCTTCCTCCTCCTCGTCTTCGTCGGCAGTCGGCTTCCTCCTCCTCACCACGGGCCGCTAGGGCACATACGACGAGTCGACTTCCTCCTCCTCGTCTTCGTCGACAGTCGGCTTCCTCCTCCTCACCGTGGGCCGCTAGGGCACATACGGCGAGTCGACTTCCTCCTCCTCGTCTTCATCGGCAGTCGGCTTCCTCCTCCTCACCGAGGGCCGCTAGGGCACGTACGACAACTCCTCCTGAAGTAACTCTTCAATTGCCGACCTTTTTTTTTACCTTACACGGTTACATTTTTCTGTTCAAATTGAATGATGTAGGCCATATAAATCACTGCATTGGTCATAGGTTATCGTGGAAAATGATGAGTGCAGATGAACCGCTTGTTGCCGAGAACCATGACGACATGTTCACATCTATGGCGATTTCTGAGCGTTCATCTTTTATATCCAACCTGAGTATTCCTCGACTAACAAGGTGATTTTTCGTACCATGCGATGCTTATTCTTTGTTTAGCATTCTTAAAATAGATTTTGTTTTGATGTGTGTATAGTGATAATGATTGTGAAAACATAGAAAACATAAGTCAAGCTAGTGATGGTAAGCCTTTTATTGGGATGATTTTCGATTCGGATGACCAAGCCTATGAATATTACAACTTATATGCTAGAATCGCTACTTTTTCTATTAGAAAGCATGCTTACCATAAGCCCGACGGTCAAAGGAGAAAATATGCAAGCAGGGTATTTGTATGCTTTAAAGAAGGTCGTAAAGACCTCAAATGAAATGATGGAGATGACGTGAAACGAAGGAGGGAACAAAGGACTGGTTGTGAAGCTCATATTTTTATCGATGAAATGATGGACAATAAGTGGATTATAAAAAGGTTTCGAGAAGAGCATAATCATTTGTTAGCCACTCCCACGAAAGTTGTAAGATTGAGATCACATAGCAACTTATGTGATACTTCTAAAGATTTCATTACACAATTTTGTGGTGCTGGAATGGGCCCTTCTCATATTGTAAAAGTTCTTAATTTCTCGGGCGTTCCATCAATTACTACACAGGATTGCATAAATCATTTGATTGCAAGTAGACAAAACAATGTTGGCAAAGAATGCATGGTTGTTATTTCTTATTTCAAGCAAAAAAATATGAAGATGTTGGTTTTTATTTCGAAATGATTGTGGATGAAATCAACACTAAAAGAAATGTGTTTTGGGCAGATAATAGGTCAAGAGATAATTATGCAACCTTTGGAGATGTTGTTATTTTTGACACAACTTATAGAACTAACAAATTTTACATGCCATTTGCACCCTTCACAGGGGTGAATCATCATATGCAGTCTATCCTATTTGGATGTGCCTTGCTTGCGGATGAAACAGAAGAAACATTTATTTGGTTGTTCCAAACTTGGTTAGATTGCATGAGAGGAAAAGAACATGTATGCAATCACTGATCAAGATATCGCTATGGGAAATGCTATAAGTAAAATCTTTCATAACACAAGACACCGCTTCTGCATTTGGCATATTTTGAAGAATGCAGTCATTAATACTTGTAAAGGACAATGTGAAAGGCAACTTTATGAAGGATTTTAAGAAGTGTATATATGGGTCAAAGAGCATTATAGATTGTGAGGAAAAATGGCTTTTTTGAAGGAAACATATGACATTCCAGATGGACATTGGACAGAAACTATGTTTGGTAAACGTCATTTTTGGGTGCCAATTTTTTTAGTGATGTATTTTGTGTTGGAATGTCATCATCACAAAGATCTAAGAGTATTAATTTCTTTTTTTGATGGCTTTGTTAACTCTCAAACATCTTTAACCGAGTTTGTCGTGCAATATGATAGAGCCATTCAGTGTCGTCGAGAAGCAGAAGAACGAGATGATTTTAAAACCTACATTCTACACCTTCTTTAAGTTCTAAAAATTTACTGCAAGCACATGCAGGAAAGGTGTATACCCAAAAGATTTTTTCTTCATTCCAGAAGGAGTTCAAGGCTATCAATGATTATCGAGCTAAAAAAATATCAAAAGATGCTAATCAAGTACTCTACTCTGTGGTGATGGGGAATGACGAGCAAAGCTACATTGTTGAGTATAGTACACACGAAGAAATTTCTGTAAAATGTTCTTATAAGAAATTTGAACAAGAGGGAATACTTTGCACCCGTATTAAATATCCTCAATAAGAAAGGTATAACAACTCTTCCAAAAATATATATTCTTCATCGTTGGACCATTAATGCTCGATACTTAAAAGCACGCTTAGTTCATGAGCACACATGTGGTGAACAGTCTATTAGTACTCTAAAGAGATGGGCTTGGAGAAGAAATATTTAGAAGGTTAATAATTTTGGTTTGCAATCGGATGATCATCTTGACTTCGGTTTGAAAGTTGTCAATGAAGTTCTTCAAAAGTTTGAAGATTTCAAAATTGGTGATTCAGATCAGAATATGTTGCCATCTGCAACTTTGACAGAAAGGCCCACTGAAACACAAGTTATCATTAATGACCCTACTTATGTCAAATCTAAAGGAAGACCTAAAAAATTGCAAAGAATAAAATCGGGTATCGAAATTTCCATGTCACAATATGAGATTAAGAGGAGGATATGTGGAGAGTGCGGCAATCGTGGTCATTATAGGAGTACTTGTCCGGTAGCTAAGGTAATTTTATTTGTCATTTACACTTTATGTGTTTGGTCGTGTTATTTTGTAGCAGTTAATTAAAACATGCTGGTTGTATTACTAGGCAAAAAAAGAAAAGAAAAGGAAAGGAAAAGGCAAAATGATGGAGGATGATGGTGATGATGAATTAGATGAAGTCATGTCATGTGAAGATGATGAATAATCAGGCATTGACATTAATTGTATTGTGTTTTAAATCGTTCATTATTTTCTCCTTTTTTTCTTCTACTAAATTTTCTTCTACTAACTTCCTCTTAAGTTGGATTATGCAATTGGAGCACCCTCTCATACTTGAATTCTGCAATTGATTATGCAAATTCTAGAACATGTCTTTGCCTTTGTACAGAGGACTTTTTTGTTTTGCATTTGCCTGAGGTTAGAAAAAGGTTTTTGATGTGTCAATACTCTTTTGACTTGTCTTTTGTGGTTGTGTAATATTTACTTCTATTTTTCACCAACACGAACATCTTTTTCTCTTTCCGAAATCTTCATATAGGGTGGGTTTTTCTTTATATCCACATGATCTGAGGTGTCTATGTAGTTAGTTTTACTATTTACATATAATCAATTCATGTCATATTATATGTGAGAAACTAAATCAGTTCAAGAGATAAGAATTTAAGTGGAAATGTGGCATGCCCAACATTGTTAACTATGTTATATTTCTTTTCAGGGGCGTGTTGGCTGCAAATGGTGGTGTCCAATGGTGGTGTCCAATGAGGGTGTCAACAAATGATGAAGAAGTAGTACTTGATAGAATTCATATTATCTTGTATCAGACGTCCCAGGTTGTTTACTGGAGTTAATTCATGAACACAGAGCATTTCTATCTTGTATCTGTACCGCTAACATAACAACATGATTTGGGTGAAATTGTATTAAAGTCGACCTGAATGATGCATGAAGATTACCATTCTGAGCTAGTGTAGTGTTAGAATTTGTTTGATCGTTGTCTGTTCATTAAATTCCAATTTTTGCAATAACTGCAATATCTCTGGGGCATACTATGTGAAAATAGTTCTTGAACAAACATATGTGAACAGGGAAACTCTAAAAAAACAAGATGCTTTTTTTTGCAGAGGAAACCAATTTTTTAAGAGAGAGAAAGAGAGAAATCAGGATGCTATTTGAAGGCCAACTTTGTACTTCTTTCACCTGTCACAACATCGTGCTACTGGTCTTTTAGACCAAATAGAAAGAGTTTTTGTTAAACAAGTAATCAGTGCTCTGGGTGTTTCAGAAGCAACGCGTTGAATGAACATATGGAAAACGAAATGAGAAATTATCATATTACTTTATGTAGGGTAATATTGTAGCCAAGATTTCTTCACTTATCATGGAATTGAACCATAAAGGTAGGGTGGAATTGAAGGGAAGCAAACGGAGATCTTGTTTTGCAGATAGAGTTCCAGTTTACTGACAATATCATACATTCTGCAAAGAGTGAAAATGCTTGCTTTAGGCAGCTATAAAGCACTTAACCACTGCTCTTATGACCATGAGACATCACTCTTATATCCAATTAATATACAACAGAAAATAACTTTATCACTTAATGATTGCCTGAAAAATTATTGACAGCTTCAAATATGTCGTTTTACTTTATTGAGTTACCACAAACTTTCTTAAGCTCAACTTTTTGGGCCAGTGAACTATCTTTGGCCATATGTACAATTCGACAATTCGATAACGATACAATTCAATAACATTACAATTCGACAATTCGATAACATTACAATTCGATAATGATACAATTCGATAACATTACAATTCGACAATTTGATAACATTACAATTCAACAATTCGACTTAAACATATCAGGCAAATATAAACTACATAATACTACATATCAAGGTAACATTACAATTCGACAACTACATAATGCTTACACAAGTACATAATACTTTCTTTCTAGTTTCAATAACATTACAACACAAATGACATTACACGTTTTATTTCAAGATATATATCATTATCAGTATCAAGCATATCGCCAATTTTTTATAAAATCTACTTTTTCTCCTTTCAACATCAATGAGAACTTCAAATCTTCTCCTTTCATCTTCGATAATAGATTGTAACATTTTCTTTTCATCTTTGCCATCAGAGTCTATTTGCTTGATCCTCCTCAATAAATCGTTAAGAAGGCTTTGATATCGAGAATCAACTTTAGGATCAAGCCATTGAAAATATCGACAACCCCCATTTTCCTGCGAATAAAATATGAATCAAAGTCAAAGTAAACTTCATTATAAGCAAGTCGGAAATGGCACAATTAAATTTAAAATCTTACGTCATAATATTTGCACCCATAAAATTTTCGTCCAGGATTTGCTTCTGTCCATGAGGTTTTAATAACAACAGCTTCATGACAATGACATAGTGGTGTAATTGGTGGTTTCACCGTCAACATTATAACTAAATTGCATAAGCAACATAAGTGCATAGAAGAATGAAAAAAAAAATCAAAATGTTCATTAATATGATATGAATGAGAAATCCTGCCTAGAAATGAATTAAGGACGTTCAATTACAAAATTAAGACAGTAGAACATAGAAAACATTATAGTTCAATTGCCATTTACCACAATAGTCGTGCCCTAGCGTCTCGTGGAGAGAAGTATGTCGGCCGTTGTCTCTGCCCTAGACACTCATGGAGAGGAGGAGGAGGAGGCTGTCGATCGACGTCTGTGCCCTAGAGTCTCGCGAAGAGGAGGACGATGCCGGCCGCCATCTGTGCCCTAGCGTCTCGTGGAGAGGAGAAGTATGCCGGCCGCCATCTCTGCCTAGACACTTGCGAAGAGGAGGAGGAGGAGGCTATCGGCCAATGTCTGTGCCCTAGACACTTGCGAAGAGGAGGAGGAGGAAGCTGTCGGCACTTGCAAAGAGGAGGAGGAAGCTGTCGGCCGATGTCTGTGCCCTAGACACTTGCGAAGAGGAGGAGGAGGAGGCTGTCTGCCGATGTCTGTGCCCTAGCGTCTCGGGACGAGTGAGGAAACCTGTAGTGAAGCCATCTCGTCGCGAGCGAGGAAACCTGCAGTGAAGCTGGAGAGGAGGAGGAGACTCGATCGTGTCGTCTGTGCCCTAGTCGCTCGCGAGGAGGAGACGGAGGAGGATGCCAGTCGCCCGCTGTCTATGCCCCTAGCGCCTCGCGGTGAGGAGGTGGAGACTCGATCGCGCATGGAGAAGGCGAAGAGGGGGAGAGACGGCCGCGAGTCAGTGCCCTAGTCGTTCGCCAGGGGATAAATGCAAGTGGTCGTCATGCGCGGAGAGAAAAACCTAACGCCAGGGTAGAGGTCGACTCGCGCGAACCGGGTGGGGGAAGTCGTATCGCGCGAACCGATTGACGACGAACCGCACTCCTGCCTTCATCATCGTCCGTGCGCGCATAAATCGCACGGACGGTAGGATTTGAGTGGTCATAGGGTGCTACCATACATATTATGTGGTAGCACCCTGATATTACTCAAATTTAATATATAATATAACATGTGCATCATGGCTTCTCCTCGTATTGCCATGATGGTCTCCATGAGTTTCGAGCAAAAAATTTAGGGGTGTTTCTGATTCTTGAACAAATTCGATTCAACCTGATCGTTTGGGAGTAGCCGAATTCGACCCATTGGATTGGGTTGGGTGGTTGGATTATCCGACTACCATTTTTTTCTTTTTTTTAAATTTGTTTTTTACTTTTTCATATTATGTAATCTAAAAATATTACTTAATATAAATTTTAAATCATAAAATAACTTTTCCAAATATTTAACAATTATTTCAATGAGTAAACTATTTATTTTAATATTTTCCACATTCTAATTCAAATTTAGATTTAAAGTTGTATTAAAATGTTAAAAAAATAAAAGAATAATAAAACTTTGAATCGTCGGATCAGATTAACTCGGGTTAGGAAATTTCAACACTCAACCATTTATGATCAGATCGAAACATCAATTTTATCGAGTCTACCCGATCCGATGAACACCTCTAAAATAAATGAGTAGAAAACAACTTTTCTCCCCATCATTTTGTGTCAACTTAACTTAGTCTCTGGATCATGTTTCCAATTCATTATTATGATTTGTTGTGGATAAAAGAATAACATTCTATAAAATATTTTTTCCTTTTTTATAATAATGAGAAAAAAATATCAGCTAATATTTAAAATCCGAATGTTAATAAAGAATATAGGGAAAATGTGTTTCACTTGAATATTTTTCTTCAAATTTGATGCTAGAGAAAGTTGCACTTGCATCCCGAATCCTATCAATTAAAGTTGAAGAAACGAGTCTATCAAATTCCTTTATTACTTGCGGAGATTTCAAGCAAGAATATAAATAAAGCAAAAGCCGAATCAAAGATCAAATCCTCCATCAACACATTCCATAAGAAAACAACCCAAACAACTCTTTCAATATTAAGGTCATATATTTTAACAATATGAGAAAAATGCATCTCTAAACTCATAAAAAAAATACAGATGTAGCTCAATAGTTAGATTAAAATTTGACGGTGGATCTTAATATAGAAAATTAAGATAACTTTAATTATTCTATATTTGATCTGATCATGAATCTATACATTAAATTCTTTTTGGATTTACACCTGTAAATTGAAGAAAATTCAAGTAATTTAATTTAGAATGAAATATTAAAAATAAATATATTTGAATAGTGATACTTCAAATTCAAGAAAAAAATCAAGTAAATGAATTTAGAATGAAATATTAAAAATAAATATATTTGAATAGTGATACTTCAAATTTATTATACCAATAATCACATAGTTCAAATTAAGTTACCATGAAACCAGTAGATGTATTGAAATCAATAATACAAAAAAAAAACTAATAGTACTATTGCAATGGAAGCGACATTTTCTTAACCATCGTTGAAACATTTAATAAATTAAAATTAAAATCACAATAGGTTAAATACATAATAAATTAAAATTTACTAGATTTTTGCTGAAGCAAAAAGTCTATTTTATTAAGAAATCGGACTTGTTTCGATAATATAAATTTCACCGTACATATGATCTTAGAATACAATAAATCCTTCGTAATTTCTCTGCATAACTTTTTAAATTTAAAAGAAGGTGACTAGGGAAATATTCCATTTATTACAATCCTATTGATTAGAACATATCTGAATGCTTGGAGGAAATTTGTGCATTTAATTTTTTCCTTCAAGGGAACACGCACTTCTCACAATATAAACATTATGAATATAATTACTAAATTATTAGTCAAGTAATATCGTTTAAAAATATATGTATTAATTCCTCCACAAATTACTTAATAATAACAATAATAATAATTACTTAATTAGTGAGCTAAACTTATTTTTGTTCATAGAAAGAAACTTGCACAAAGGTATTCATATGTTATAGTCCACATGTATATTCTTAATCATTTTTTAAAATCAATATTTAAAAAAATATTTTTTTAAAAATATTATTTAATTTCTGCAGTAAGAAAAATAAATAACTATTTTTCTCGATATATGAACCTTCTATCCGACTAAGGAATTTTTTTAAACTCCTTTAATTTTACTCGAAACGAATTAAATTAATAAAAAAATATTATTTTTAAACAAATTTAGAATCAGAGAAAGAATAGCATACAATAATAAATATAATATAATATAATAATAAACCCAGCATTGTGGGCCCCCTTCCTGGGCCCAAATCGAATCCAATGCTCTCAACTTTCCCTACGTCGTCTCGCTCCCTCGCTCCGTTTGCACGCTTCTCCCCCTTCATCGGGCGCACGACGCTGCCGGGGAACGAAGGCTTCGGTGGGGGCATGGTGAGATGCTCCGCCGCTCTTCCCCCTTGTTTCTCTGTGCTTTAATCTTCCTTTTGTTCCGTACCTTGTTTTTAGAGTTCGTTCAGTTGCTATTTCAATTCTGGTAATGGAATTAACGAGATGCAGTTCCTGTTCGGGGTCGGAAGATGGAATTTTAAAGGAGAGAAAGAAAAATATGTGTATGAATCGAAGTTTGATGTGGAGGCGATGGGTAGAAATGAGAAGTAAGGTGGACAGTCTCATGTTAGAAGTGTTATGGGTTGTTTCCTTTCCTGGTTGTGTTATTTCGTTGCTTTTGTCGATGCTCGGTTCAAAGGTTTTCCTTGTGATATATACAACTTTGGTTCCGATTGTTCGAGGAAAAGCTGGAATTTTGATTTAGTGGACAACGATCAGGAATGTGTAGTGAAAAACATGATCTTGATGTTGTTGCAGCATACTGAACTAGTTTTTGTTGTTAATGCCTCGTTTGCAAACTGAGGGAAGTATGACTTTTGTCTTGCAAAATTACGCAAGCTGACATTGGTTGAGGAGAAGGAGAAGGGAGATTAATAAGTTCATGAGTTTAATCATTCTGGCTTTGTTTCTATAATTTTCTTTTTTTTTCAGGGGGCAAAAACCTATATAACTTACTTTGAGATGTTACTCGATAGAGTAAGGTGGCCTTTTTAGGACTTGTAAAATGTAGTAGACTAGTAATTAATGTTTGGTATTTATGTATTGCTGTAAAGGACCACAAGTGTCGTGCTACCAATTCTTCTTCTTAATTATAGCAAGTCAGAAATGTATCTGATTCAATTATTAGGAGATATTTACTAATTCATTCTCCTGCCTGAGTCAATTCTTTAGTTGATTCTCAGTATTTGTTAAACAGGCATATATGTGTGTTCATGAAAGAGATATTTATGCATGCCCATGAAATAAGCAGATTCATTTAGCCTACCATCTGAAATTTGCTGTGACCTCCCGCACGTCTCTTTTCTGTACTTGTGTTTAGAAACAAATACCTTCATGGCTATGCACTTTGACAATGTTGCACCGTGACAACACATGTATGCATAGTCAGTCTGATGCATGGTAGGTTCCACAAATTAAATATCTTTCAAGTTGGTTGTTGGGTAGTTTAATTGATATGCTCACAAAGATTTTTACCATTCATCATGCACATTCTCTGATCCATTTTTTAATCATTTTTCATCCTGAACTAATATTACTAAGAAGTGATGTGCAACTGTGCATACTCTGGTCCACTTGGTGTAGCTGAAAGCAATTCAAACCCTACTAGCGTATCAAATTTTTATGTCATGGCTGAATGTACATTTCTGCCTTAAGTTTACAAATTACAAAGGTGTTATATTCATGAAGGTGAAGATATTATTTGCTAAGTTCTTTGTAACAGCAAGTTTGCAACATTTCTTACCAAACATTGCAACCTCGAATCGTTGGAAAAGAAAATGTACTCTTTACATATATGTTAGTTCTTTTTTTGAAAATAAATAATCTTTTGCATAAATGTAGGAATGTAGCATAAAAATGCTTTACTACAACAACAACAACAACAACAAAGCCTTATCCCACTAGGTGGGGTCGGCTACATGGATCATACGACGCCATTCCGCTCTATCGTTGATTCATGTTCATAAGATTCGACAGGATTTTATGCTGACTGTCGGGGCCTAACACAACCCTCCTCCTTTATCCGGGCTTGGGACCGGCTATAAAATATAGGCAGAGTTTGGACCCAACGTGCCAAGTGAGTGATATTGGTCCAGCGTAGGTCACCTCACTCCAGAACACCAAATGTACTGTCTGGCCCATATCCCAGCCAAAAGAATCGACTCCTGGTGTCGATGCAACGTTCAATCTGGGTTGGCATCCACGATAAAGACATATAGTATGTGGGAAGGGAAGATAACACTGATCGTAGCAACACAAGTCGCCCTCCACGTGAGAGTAGTCTCGAACTCCATCCCTATAGCCATCGCTCGGCTCTCTCCAATAGTAGGGTCCACCCGCAAAATCAAATGTGACGATTCCAGAGGGGTAGCCCCAAGTACATGATCAGCAAGGTGGCAATGGGTATCTGCAGCTCCACGGCACATGATTCAGCCTCATCCTCAACCATACGAAAAGAAATAAATGATGACTTGGCATAGTTAATCTGAAGACCTAATATTGCTCCGAATAGCTTCACAAGGATCGTCATCCACCAGGTTGTCTCTGTGGTGCCCTCCATGAAGAAGAGCATCAGCACACTGAAGCAAGGGGACCAAAGAGCTCCTCTGAACATCGGGCAAAAATCCAGCCACCAAGCCAGACCGACAAGTAGAGAAAGTGCATCTGACCAGTGAGTCAACAGCAATCGTGAAGAGCACAAGAGCTAGCAGACAACCTTGTTGTACCCCTCGTTGATGTTGACCCAACCCCCTGTCGGTTGGCCATTTACCATTTACTAGGACTGTGAACAATACATCGTTTCATCTAAGCAATCCAAGTAGAGGGGAACCCGTGCACTTTCATATAGATCCAAGTCTTTAACATCATTTCTTCCTTCATTGATCTTTCATTAGTTTTAACTCATGTTTCGAGCCAAATCTCTGGGAGAACAGGAGTTGTTGAACCTCGTTGGCTATGTTAGAAAAATAAAGAAAAGGATGTAGACTTTTCCATCTACAAAACCATTTGTTCATAAGGTCATGCGCATAGGATAAACATTACATATTCACAGAAACAATATCTATGCATCTGTTCTGTGCAACAAATTTCTTTTTCCAGATAAATTAAAAGAAAAGATCTTAGCAAATTACTAAAAACCATTTAAAAGTTCAATCTCCAAGAGTAAAAACTATATGCAGAATGAAAATAACTGAAGCACTCTGAAAAAAATGGCTCAGGCAAAAGTAAAAGATAACATAGGATAACATAAACCCCTCATAACTTACGAGAATACTCAAGAGCGGCTACAACTGAAAACTCAGCTCCTTGAGCCTCCTTGTCATAAGATGAAATGGCAATTCTGTAAAGTACAATCCGAATCCTCAGAATGTATCCAGTAACTCTTTGGAGTGCAATCAATAACTCTAATCAGATAATGTGGCTCCAAGTTAATCAAAGAATAACAAGCTACAACCAAAAACTCCAGTTTCTTGGGCTTCTTTGCATAAGATGAAACAAAAGGCTTGTGAACTACAATCTGAATCCTCAACATGCATCCAGTAAATCTTTGGAATGTAGTTAATGATGCCAATTAGTAAGATAGTATAGCTCCAAGTTTGTTGAATTATTGTAATCAACTGCCATCATCTTTCGTTCCTCTTACATTAGATACTATGTCTTCAAATATCCTCATCTCGTTTGTTGAATAAGATGACTTCCTGTTCCTAACTAACTTCAATTAGTAAAAATGCTTTACTATTTACAAATATTCATTTTCTGTAACTTTTAATACTTCTGGTTGGTTAGTGCAGGCTAACAGGCATACAATCATTTTGATGCAAACATCTCAAAGCAGAGCGAGCAGAACATTTATGTGCTATGATTCTATTAGCCAAGCAATGGATGGTACTGATTTATTTTAAATTTTGTCATTCTGACTTTACAAAAACTGGTTGTGTTAATGGCCATATTCGATCAAGGCTTTGTTCATATTGCATCTTGTATGGGATTGCTAAAATAACGTCCACATCATTTTGATGAGGATAATAGGGATAGCCTTTTGAAATACTTGTTATTATGTTGTTTATCATCACATGCATTGAAATTTTTAAGACATAACTCGTGTTGAATGTTACACATGTAGGCATACTTAGCTTATATATTAGAACATTCATAGTTGAACCTATGCAACTAGGTGCATATAGGTTGGAATAGATTAACCAAACCATTGTTCCAGGTGTCTGATACATAACATGTCAAATTCTGGGATTCAAGGGCGCAGCTGATAGCTGACTGTTGATCCATTATTTGCCATGTCTGACTCGTAATCCACATCCACATTTGACTCTGTTGTGCTGAAGATGTGGGTTTGAGCTAAATGAGGAGTTGGGTTTTAATAGGGCAATGTTACCTTGGACTGGACAATCATTGTTTCTTGGACCTTGTTAACTAGGTTCCAGTCTTTGATGATTTCCAAAGAATGATCACTGGAAATTTAAAAAATCTTCAAATTCCTACGGCAACGTTCTTAATACAAGGATTTGAACTGTTTACATGGAACAATATATATATGAAATTGTTGGCTTGGAACTGAGACAGCTAGCAGGAGTAGGGGTCATGCCTGCGATTCTCACCCTATGGAACTGCTGTGTCTTGGAAGGACGGGCCTCATCCCTTATGTCGGTGTTACTCAACCTGGCCTTGATGGATTTTTTTTGCCCGGACCATGGGGGCTGAAGCTGGCATACAAACGCTGAGGAGAACATTATATGACTCAATGATGTCCAAACCTAGTTCTCCTCTCAGCACCTTCCTTCAGCAGAGATAGTGCGGAGAGATAGGGGGTCGTTATTGCGATCCACATCTGCCAGAGGAAATGAGGATCTTGTGAACTGTGCTCCCTTCCCTCAATTTTGGTGGTAGTCTTACCATTGGCACGGGATCCAAGAATTGGAAACCTCTTCAATTTTGAAATGAAGATCTTGAGCTGGAATGTGCATGGACTGGGGGACGTGGTGTGCGATACTCCCTGGAGCGGTATATGAAGTACTGGCAGGCTGATTTCCAGGAAACTAAGCTGGAGCAGTTGGGTGACACCATGAGGAGACAAAGTGGTGGAAATAGACGAAGTCAATATGTATCAATGAATTCTGTTGGTAGATCTCAGGCTATGGTCATTGGCTCGATGAAGACATTTTCGACTAATTGGCTCAATGAAGGACCGGTTTTGCCTTTCAGTAAATCTGCAATGTAGGAGTCACCTATATGTACAGCCCCAACGTCGGCTGCTAAATGGGGAGCTCTTTGGGTTGAACTTGGGAGTCACCTATATGTACAGCCCCAACGTCGGCTGCTAAATGGGGAGCTCTTTGGGTTGAACTTGGGAACATTTGCAAGTAGTTTTTGGATGTTCCTAGGATTGTGAGGGTGGACTCCAATGTTACTTGGACTGCTGATGAAACCAAATTCTGGGCATGCCTGGGATTGTGAGCGGGGACTTCAATGTTACTTGGCTAGATTCTTGTGCTCGATTTATATGGCCAATTGCTCCCACCTTGCCAAAGTTGTGGCTCTGGAACTTCCTTTTCCGGTCACACTCCCATTCTTTGGAGATCAAATGAGTCCTCCCTATGTGGTACTTATTTTAAATTCAAAAAGATGTGGCTCCTAGGCCCAAAATTTAGGGACTTGGTGCTGAATCACTGGTGCAGCCTCCCTTGTTTCTCCTTTGCATCTCGGTCGCTCTTCTATCGGTTGGATAGGTTGCAATATTTTTTGTGGTCCTACTTTGGACTTTCAGGGAGGAGAGTTTGAGGACTCTGTTGGAAGCTTTGGATGCCATCTCTGCCCTAGACAGACTGAAGGACAAGAGGGCTCTGTTGATTGAGGAGCTTGCTGACATAGGTCCCCAAAAACTAATTGTTCGTTGGGAAGATCAGAAGGCTGAGACACAATGAAAAGGCAATGGCTCCGTGAGGGCAACTCAAACACTGTTATTTCGTATGTGTGTCAACAGTAGATGAAGGCTAAACATGATCCATCGACTACTCTACAATGGTGTTGAGGTATGTGGTGATAGCTAGATTGGCTCCACTACGACAAAATATTTCAGGGCTTTCACCCGCAGAGGTAACATGGTTTCATGGCGGTGGCTCGAAAGAGGAGTTAAGACAATAGATGATGCTGAGAGGGGCAGCGTGACCTGAAGGCGCTCTTTGGGCCCGGATGGTTTCTGGACTATTTTCTAATGTGAGTTCTGGTCTATCCTTGCAATGGCGATTTTGACAGGGCTAGCTGGTTCTTTCCATTCCTTATCCAGATGAAATAGTCTTTGGAAAGATTTTCTGATTACCGACCCATTGCACTTTCTAACACGATTTATTTGCTTGTTTCTAAGGTCTTAGTTTATAGACTTAGGATGGTAATGGATGGTCTTTTTTTGCTGGTTCAGTTGTTGATAGTATTATCTTGGCCTCCTGCCATCGGAAATGGAAGAATAAGAAAGGGTTTCATGGAAGATAAACTTTAGAAAACCATATGATTCAATCAATTGGAGTTTCTTGTTGCTACCATAGAGTAACTGAGGATTCCTAGATCTGTGAATTTCGTGGATGAAGAGGTGTATCACTACATCATCCTTTTCAGTTTTGGTCAATGGTGTGCCAAATGGCGAGTGGATCCAGCCTCAAGTTGCCCAATTGAGCTTCTTCTATTCGTGTTGGCGGTGGATTCGCATGCTACCTCCACTTTCTCTTTTTTCAAGGTTGGATTTGGATTCACATCACCAAATGATCAGACCAACTCTTCGGAAGATTAAGGAACTGGATGAAGCAGAGGAGAGCCATACCTTGACTCCGGCCGAGGTCAGGCAGAGGAGAGAACAGATTGATATTGTGGGGGAGGAGGATAAAAAGAATGAAGTTGCCTGGAGGCAGAGGTCAAGACAGAACTGGCTCAAGGAAGGGGATAATAATACTTGTTTCTTCCATGCCTGGGCAAGTGGTAGGAGAAGGCTTAATCAGATCAACAGGATTAAGGTCCAAGGGGTGGAGATCTCTGGTCAGCATCTGATTGGGGAGGCTGTTGCTGGCCACTTCAGGGAGTTCACCAGAAGGCGTGGCGGGGGAACCTGGGAATGGTCAGGTGTTGATTCTCCTACTATTTAGGAGAGCCAGAAGGAGATGCTGATTGCAGATTTTACGGAAGACGAGATATGGCGGGCTGTCAGGGATTTGAATGGCGAGGGGGCGCCGGGTCCAGATGGCTTCCCCATCCTTTTCTTTCGCGTCTTCAGACTGTGAAGATGGATTTGGTCGCGGCCATTAATGAGTTTACTGCCGGGAATGCTGGATCGACTCAACAGATTCTATCTCTTCCTCATCCCAAAGACCCCTGGTGCAATGAACATTGATGAGTTCAGACCCATCGCGCTGTCCAATGGCACCTATCTGATCATTGCCCGGATGTTGGCTAATAGGCTACGACTTGTGCTTCCTAACATTATACACAACGTACAATCGGCTTTTGTGGGTGGTAGGTCCATTGCGGACGGTTACATGACGGCACTGGAGATTCTCGCGTCTTGGCGCAGGTCCAAGACTACGGGGTTCCTGTGGAAAGTTGATTTTGCCAAAGCGTATGACTCCATCTCTTGGCCATTTTTGTGGTTCTCTCTTCGTCGACGAGGTTTTCCAGAGAGGTGGGTCACTTGGATGCGAAGGTGTATATCAACGACATCTTTCTCGGTCCTTATCAATGGGCGTCCAGAGGGGGGCTGGGTGCAGCCTCGAAGGGGGGTCAGGCAGGGATGCCCTCTTGTGCCAATGCTATTTGTTATTGCGGTGGATGCTCTTGCCAGGATTACCCTTGCTTCCTGCGCCTCTGGGGTCCTCTTCGGCTTTCGGGTTCCTGGTAATGCGGACATTCCTATCCTTCAATACGCCGATGACACTCTTTTTTTCATTGAAGGCTCCTGGTTGGCGGCACAGAGACTGGCAGTTCTTGTTGGAATGTTTGGGGATCTCTCGGGTCTCAACATCAATTATGCCAAGTGCAGCTTCATTGGTTTCAATATGCCCATGCCTACCTGCCAGGACTGTGCTCGGACGTTGCGCTCTCCTATTGGCACTCTCCCGCTGTGGTACCTGGGTCTGCCGCTGACTGATAGACGTGTTGCTTCAAGGGACTGGACGCCAGTAATCAAGAGGGTGGAGTAGCGCTTGACGGGATGGAGCTCTAGGTTGCTATCCCGGGGTGGTCGGCTGATTCTGCTTCGTCATGTGCTCTCTGCGTTGCCTATCTATTTCATGACAGTTTTGAGAATCCCGCGGCAAGTTGAGCGCTCCATAAACTCTTTGAGAATGCGCTTCCTTTGGCAGACCAGTTCTGGTGGACAGCGTGTGCCGCATCTTGTGTCCTCTGAAGTTGTTTGCCGACCCACTGCGGAGGTCGGTCTTGGTATTCTCAACCTCCATCGCATGAATACTGCCCTTCTCACTAGGTGGATTGTGCGCATTATGGGGCAAAAGCGGGATGTGTGGTCCTCTATTTTCTATGCATGCTATGGCCACAACCTCAACTGGGACGCGAGAATGATGGTGGACAATGGAGCTTCCTCTTTTTGGCGGGGGGTTGCGGAGGTCATGCCCCAGGTTCAGCAGTTCTTTCTGCCTACTCTGGGCAGGGGGTCTAACTTCCTGTTTTGGCAGGACAGCTGGTCGAGCATAAACCCCCTGGCCTTGGATTTCCCCAGACTGTTTCAATTGGCATCCGATAGAAACCAAAGGGTGGCAGACTGCTGGTCTATCCATGATAGTAGTGGTAGGGGTACGTGGTTTCCAACTTTTTCTACGAATCTGTCTGATCAGAGGCTTCAGGAGTTGACCTTACTGTGGGAGCGGATCGCCCACAAGGTCCCTAACAATGATATGGAGGACGGCTGGCGGTGGAGATCGGATACATGCAGTGTGCGCGAGGCTTACTCCCTGCTTAGCGAGGACCATGGCAATCAAAGTAATGAGTTCCTACTGACGTGTAGACTAATCTGGAAAGCAAGGGCCCCCCTCAAAGTGCAGTTCCTCTCTTGTCTGCTACATCGAAAAAGAATCCTGACCAAGGTTTACAGATCGCGCTGGGCTGTTGGCGCGGACACTTGCTGTCCACTGTGTGGACAGGCGGAGGAGGATACCGCCCACTTGTTTTTTGGGTGCTCGGTGGCCCGACAGATCTGGATTGACTTTTCTTCGGAGATGTCTTTTTGGCGGTCTTTCTGTAATGGCTGCAGAAACCTTCATCAATGCGTTTACATCTCCAGGCGTCAGAGGGCTCGTCCTTTGGCCTACATTTGGGCCATTTGGTTGCAACGGAATGACACCATATTTCGTAATGGACGTGTTTATGCTGAGAATGTTGGCGTCCATGCTAAGGCGATTTTTTTGGAATGGAAAAAGTATCTGTAATGTCGTTTAAATTGTAATCTGGTGGAGATTCTTTTCACCTGTGTTTCGCTTTTGGTTCCTATGTGGCTGTAACTCTCTCTTACATCAATGAAACTTGGATGACTGCCCTCTTGCTAGTCATCCTTTCTTGTTTCAAAAAAAAATGATCAGACCACTTCTAAAAAAATGATCAGACCTTTTTGCAATATGCAGATGACACAGTCAGTCTTCTTTATTTTTGAGGAGATGGGGGGTTCAACTCCTTGAGCTCCCACTATTTGATAGACATGTGAGGCCGTGTGACTGGCAATAGGTGGTGCACAAGATGGAGTAGGAGTTGGAAGGATGGGGAACTAGAACACTATCAAAAGATTGTGCTTATGGCCCTCCCATTATACTTCATGTCATATATTCTGTTTAAAATTATCTTGGAATGTATCAAGAGTGGTTTCTTTTGGTGGAGTTTCGATGTTCCCACTTGGTTGCATGGGCAGAGGTCAGTCGACCCAAGGAGGAGGAGGGCTCTGTGTTTTGAACCTTTTAACATGAACGAAGGCCTCCTCTGAAAGTTGGGATATCACCTCTTGTGCCCATGCAGCGCCCTGTTCTTGACAGTCTTCTCTTCTTTATGTGGTAGCAGGGCCTCATGGAATTCCACGTTTAATAACCATGATCCATGTTGTTGCCTCCCCTTTCTGGAAGCCAGTTTGATCCTTCTTCATTTGCAACAAAATCATGCATTTGTTCTGGTAAAAATTTCCAATTCTGGCTGGATGTTTGGCTTGTTGAAGAACCTCTACTCAATAGTCCGATTGTTTGCAGTGGCTCAATTGAAGAACGTCCTACTATCCAGAGTTTGGGTGGACCCTTCAAGATTGGGTCATGGTTGATTGTTTCCATCCTTTTCTTCTATCTTATATGATCAAGGCATGGAGGACTTAAACTTGTGAACTTGATACAACCCCACTGATTGGACAATTCCATGCAAGGTGATTAGACTTGGTTGAAGGGGATCTTTTGTGTGAAGAAGGCACATGGCCTGCCAAGGGATCATGGTCCAGGTTACTGGTGTTGGTGAAGGATGTTTACATCATGTGAAAAATCAAAATGCCTCTAAAGATAAAGATCTTTGCTTGGCTTCTCAGGAAGAAAATAATTATGACTCCTCAAAGTCATGCAAGGTGGATTGCTGGCTCCCCAATTGAATGTGGGCTATGTAATGGGGCTGTGGAAGACACCAATCATTTTTCTTTGAATGCCCAGATGCTTTGGATGTCTGGAACTATTTCAACATCAGCTGGATCAGTCGTGACTTGGAAGGAAGTTTCCGGTCATACTTTTGACGTGAAGGGCAGGGGCTCTGGTTTTTTCTGTTCATTGGGCTTTGTGGCTGCAGTGCAACCATTCCATTTTCCATGATAGCCGAGTTTATCATGTCCAGCCTTTGTTCAGGACTGATCCTTTGTTGCGAGGCGAGTTTTACTTTTTCAGGGCAAACTTTTTGTAATTTGATAACTTATTTATCAATTGATAACCTGATGGCTAGCATTTACGGTCAACCATCCTTTCCTTCCTAAAAAAAATAGAAAATGGAAAAACAATAGTAAACTCTATAAAATGACATTAGAATCCTTTCTTTTTCTCATTCTTACACTTGTACAGCTCATTTTGGGATATGACACAATTGGGATGACTACCCAAACCCTGTAGTCATCCTTTTTCCTTCAAAAACAATTATTACTCACCTTTTGTCTGTTACTCTAAGGTGATTTGGTTATTCTCTTTGTATGCTTATTCAAATTTTATATCATAAAGGTTGGAACATCTAGAAATGAAATTTTGGCAGTTCTCGCTTGACCTTGTTTTTTCATGCATTCACAGGAATTTGCACATTGTACGAAAGAAAAATCAAGGAATTAAACCCAAACATCCGAAACATCACTTATGACATATCTGACCTCTACAACTTTGTTGATGGCTTGGCAGATCTTAGTGCCTTGGTGTACGTAATGGGCTTCATCTCTCTGTTTAATTATCATTGTGACATTATATGCATACAATCATTTCAACATTCCTTCTTACAATAAGTGAAGCATGGTTCTTGCTCATTTTACAGCTTTGACAACGCGATTCAGGCTTATCTTCCATACGATCGACAGTGGATAAAACAAAGAGCATTTCAACACCTTAGGAAACTGGCTTCATACTAAGTGGTGTTAAGAGAGTATAGCATGTATGTGGAACTATATTGATATGTTGGAGAAGAGAGAGGCAACACTGTTATCAACACATCAAAGCATATATCTGTATGGTGTTTGGTTTTTGGTTTTGGCAAAACACTAGGCCTACCTGTATGGGGCTTGATTATTGGTTTTAGTGATTCTGTGTATGTGCATTATTACTTTCTGTAACAGGAATGCTTAATACTGTTCGGTATTGTTTGATTGGGGGATGAAGACTCAGGTAAGGCTCTGTCCTCCGTTTTATCATCTAACACATATCATTGTATTGTATCCCTTAAATCCAGGAGTTGGAATTGTCGTTAACAAAATGTTATGCTAATTTTGAGGAACATTTGTTACTCCTAATAATGATTACCCTCTAAGCTATCCATATTTCAATGATGAACTATTTTTAAACCAAACAGTGCTCGCGTAGGTTCCAGTTGAAAAAAATACGATCTTTGCCAATTTGGGTCTTTCTTAGTTTTTTCTCCTCTCATTTTGGTCTCCTTCCATTCAGGATAAGAAACATATTCTAATTATTTGCACATTTAGTTTTATTTGTTTTAGTAAATTAATTTTTATTATAGTTTAGAGAAATAAGCGTGAAATAAAACTTATGTGCCCCTTGACAATGAAAAAAATTTAGTAGTAGTCTTTTAAGTAAAGGTTAATAAGTATGTAAAGCATTTTATACTTTCGTGTACAACGTTTATTTTTTTTATTTAATTAACTTAATGATAATTCATCATCAAATTAATTATATATTATTTAGATGAAATAATTTATATTTATTTGCGTAATTTGACAATAAAATATATCATATAAAGCCAAATAAAATACAATTGTTGAATTAATTATATTTGTTATACTATGTTTACATTGATTTATCATTAACATATTTTAAATTAATATATAATTATTTAATAAACAAAAAAATGTTTTACATTCGATCTATATCAAATGAGCTACATGTACATTTTTCTCTTTTAAATATATCATTTTTTGCAATTCAATTGTTAAACTTTATTTTGTAAAACGGTCCCTAAGCTTTTAATTCCTTTCAATAATTTACATGCCATAGATATTTTAAGTTAAAATATTGACTTTTGATTTTGTAAGCATTTTTTTCACCTCTTCGCCAGCATATTAATATGGGTTATTTTCATAAAACTCTCTTAAATTATCGTAATTTTTCGCATCTAATTTCAAATTACGAATTAATTTTTTTATTCCTAAATTATCACGAATTTTTCACTTTAATCCTTTTGTTTACTTCTTATACGTTTTTCGTTACTTTTGATTTTTTTTTTCATTTATGAAAAGATTAAGTTACCCCTTCATTCATAACACATCAAATAATAAATATAAAAATAAAAAAAAAAGCATCCAGGGAGGGTAATTTAGTTTTTTTCATAAATGACAAATTTTTTATTTGCCACTTTGATCATTCCAATGTTTTTTTTATTTTTATATTTGTTATTTTATATTTTTATCGTGGGAGGGATAATTTAATCTTTTTATAAATAAAAAAAAGTAAAAATAATGAAAAATATAACAAAAATAGAGGGGAGGACTAAAGTGAAAAGTCGTCATAATTTAAGGATCCAAAAAATAAGTTCATGATTTGAGATTAGATGTGAAAAATTGTTATT
Organism: Pontederia crassipes; assembly: GCA_030549335.1. Lineage (NCBI taxonomy): Eukaryota > Viridiplantae > Streptophyta > Magnoliopsida > Commelinales > Pontederiaceae > Pontederia > Pontederia crassipes. The sequence continues at coordinate 5,292,272 of JAUKPH010000017.1, forward strand.
GTTTGATGGAGGTTTATGAAAATAAACCTATTAATATTACTACAACATTCAAATAATAAGCAAACAAAAATATTAAAAAAAGGAAAAAGGGAGCGAGGACTTGCTTCCTCCATACATGACCTCAATGGTACTCGTTACCGCGAAATAAATATTATAAAAAAGTTAAATCTATCCTTATTTCATCTGTTTAGTTTGATGAGGATATATTTTAAAAATGTAATATTTTATTATAAATAGTTGACGTTTAATATTATAATAACAATCAAAATATTAATATAATAATATATTATTAAAATTTTAAAAAATAAAATATAATTGCAAAAGTTGAAAAACACAAGAATATATATTTATATATTTATATATTTTTGTTGGGGGTTAAATACAATGATTTTAAAATTTTTAAGTGGTTTAACATTTTTTAATGTTTTGCCGAGATATTCTACTTATGGTGGATGTTTGGCTATATTTTCATATCATCCACATATTCTCATATTTATTCTGCAAGCAAAAATAACAAAATGCTCATCTCAGTCGAAGTATTCACATATCCCACTTGCCATTCAATTTGCTCCTTCGGTATCACCTTGCCAACTAGGTCAATAACTGGATTGAGTCCTCAACGTTTTGATGGCTCGAAAGTGTTTAGTTCAATGATATGCTTGACATAAAGAAGGAAAGAAGAAATAAGAACAAAAAGCTTACTATAATTAGTCTTGATAGAGTACTTGGAAGGGCATAAATCCCTAGATCAGATAGAACAATGGAGCTTTGATGTGCGCATTTAATATGTATCACAAAGTATTTTAATTCAACATTGGATACATATTTATGCTTAATATTTTATTCTTGTATACACTTTATAATGTCTCATGTATGTTTGCCTACAATCGTTGAATCTATCTGGAGAAAATAATATGGAGGAAGTTCACGAAGTATCTCAAATGCGGAAGCAGATCGTCCACGCAACTTCTTCACGAACAGGTTGCGCTTGCACTCATACGTGTGGTCGAAAACTAAGTCACATGAAAATAGAATATAACACCATAACTCAAATGCAACGGAAAAGAAAGAGCACACAAGTGTGAGGAAGGTGACTACACAAGCTCAATACTCAAGGACACACCTCCTCTCTCCACACACCTTAACTCTACTTAAGAGTTTTTAAGCACACTTTTGGGAAAGCAAGGGCCTTCTTTTATATAGGAGCTTGGCCACACAAGACCAAGCAAGGAGCTATCGAGATGTCAAATGAGAAGGTGTGGGGAGTAAAATACGTAAAATGAGACGGTGTGGAGAGCTATAAATGCATAAAATGATGTAGCAAAATAAAATCGTTAGCAAGTGCACTAATCGTTCAAGTAATATAAAAAATAAGAGTAAGAGTGTCGAATTCACGAGGAATATTATTAATTCAATATCTGAATTTATAAATTAATAAGAGAGAAGAAAAATATGAAATTTTGGAAAAAATGTTTTGCAATTATAAAATAAATTAAATAAAATAAGATAATAATAAGATAAGATAATGATTTTGAAGTTGGTCTTAGGATGATAATTCATTAAGGATAAATATGTGAACCAAAAAAGATAAATTAAAATTTTTAAAATGGATTATAAATTAAAATTTTTAAAATGGATTAGGAATTTTTTCAAATTATTAATTTACAAAATTAAAATCACAGAGTCCAAAAACTGGTAATTCTGCTAGGCAAATCAAACTATCTTAAATTTAATCAAAATTAAAGTCCCACAAATTGGTATTCATGCATATGAGATTAAATTTAAGATGCATTAATATGAAAATCCTAGACTATTAATCACTCCACAAACTGGTATACATTAATAGACCACGCAGATCTAATTCTTCACACACTAGTTATTAAACCTATGTCAAATTTTAATTTCATAATAAATCATTCAATTTAACTAAATAAAATATGAAATCAAGTAGTCCACAAACTAATAATTACTTAACTCAAAAATTTAAATAATTAACTTAAAAGCACTAAAACACAATTAAAAAATGATCTAAAGAAATTCAATAATAATAAAGCACTATTAATCACTTCAATAATATGAAAATCACAGAATTTTCCTTCAATAATATTCTCCTAAAAATAAAATAACTAAAAACATGGAGTTCATCTTAGAATTACAGAGAGATAATAAATTAACAATAATAATCGGAAGAATTACACCAAGAAATAATTCGGATCCTTGGATGTCGTCGGAACATCTGGATCAGTCGTCCGATCAAATCTCTCTCTCTTGGTCGAAGCCTGCACAAAGTCTCGACTCGCTGTGGAAGAAAACTAAACTTCAAGGCACCAGTTGGAATAATGTTTTCGTCCTCTATTTATAGGTGCGAACGGATTTGACGTTGATCCTCGTTGATAACATCGTACGGCGAAATTTAATTTCGTGAGATAAAACTTGAGTGGCTTACGACTCTATCTACTTTGACGATAAAAGTTTCACGGCCCATAAACCACTTCGTTTTGCACCTGATGATATCCTCTGTAAATTTCGGCTACAAAATCTAGTTTGCGCCCAAGGATTGCTTAATGACAGCTTGATAAATTGGTTAAGGATAAAACTTGGACTCTTTTGCGGCCGATATTCTTGATACGAGTGATGTTTTGCCCAAGATTAGTTAGAGTTCTCGGACGATACACCTTGGTTAAGGATAGATCTTTGGCGTTGGAGTTCTCGGCCAATAATGTTAATTGATGATGATATCACGGCCGCAAAGTCCATTATCGCCTAATGGTAGAAAGAATTGAGCCAAAGATAACCTGAATTGCGACCGATAATCACATTGCATCTGAATTGCGGCCGATACGTCTATTCTTGATGAAATATAATTCTTGGATAATGATATATTCGATTTTTTCTGCAAAATAATTATCACAATTTAATTAATCCATTCACAATTAAAATATTTAAAGAATTAATAATTAAATTTGATAAATCCAGAATTAAGACTAAAAGTGATTTAAAATGATGCATGCCATGATTAAATTGTAGAAAAATTAACTAAAATAATAATCTAAAATATGTTATATTTTGCATGCATCAAACTCCTCCAAGCTTAAAGTCTTGCTTGTCCTCAAGCAAAAATTCAAAGCAAGGCTCAAGAAAGTTTCATCATAACCTCCACAATGTCAATTGACTAATTTTCTCATACAGTTCTTTTGCACAATTACTATTCAGTATCTTACCACTTTTCATGTACTTAGCTTCATAGAGGTTTTGAATGCTACACAAATTTAAACAATCTCAAATTCAACCTTGTAGAAAAAAATTGTCTATCAAATATAAATACTAGCTGAGCTTAGAACTTTTTCTTCTTTTTTTATTTTCAATCATTTTAAAAGTTCTAATCTTCAAGCAAAATTGCACAAGGAAGTTCATGTAACGGGCTTTGGACTGATGACTCTCAAACGAGATGGCCTTAGGGCAACAGGTGATAAGGCACCCCTCGAGTTTACTTGCCTGAACAACCAAGTTTTTGAATGAAAAGTTCAAACTTAGCCATGATTCAGTATTTTTGTGCTTCTCCATATTTCACAAGATGGTCCATGTAGCGGGTTTTTGATCGACAGATTCCAAAATAGTTGCCTTTAAGTCACCATGCATGAACCCCTACGAATCTAATTATTGATATTGGAGAGCATCATGTTGCCTTTTTACTATATAATCTTTTGATGGACCAGAATGTTGGCCTTGATTCTGATTATAGGCAAACTTCAGATTGTGTCTCCAACCATAATCGTTGCTCCTGAAAAATGGGTTGGAAATAAAGTTAGCATTTTCAATTTGATTTGAATCTGAACTGTAGGGCAATAATTGCTTGAATTTTCTATTAGTGACATCATTTGCTCGAATTTTTTATTAAGTGACTCCAGCTGAGCCACTATTTGAGAAGATTGGACTCCTTGTACAGCATGTACATCATGAGTTCGGTGAGGTAGTATCTTTTCTTGACTTGACTTGAGGGCTACAACTTCAATAATGTCTTGTATCTCACTAGGGCGTTTAGATCCCAACACTGTCCCTCTTGCTGATTGGTCGAACTTATCTTAATCTACAGCTCACAATCCATGATAGAAATATTCCATCACTTGCCACTTTGAAATCCTATTATCAAGAAGTCTGGCTAACAATTCCTTATATCGTTCTCAGGCCTCATATAATGTCTCATCACCGTCTTGAACAAATGCCCTTAGCCCTCTACGATATTTGCCTGCTTTTTGCGACGGGCAATATTTTTCAACAAACTTTTCTACTAGCTCTAACCATGAGTGAACTGATCATGCAGACAAAGTTTTGAACCACGTAAAAGCTTTGGCACGTAAGGATTGTGGAAATAATAATAAACGAATAACTTCAGTAGAAATATTATAATTTCTAAATGTGCTTAGAGTAGCAAAAAATTTGTCAAGGTGATCGTGAGGGTCTTCATGAAATTCTCCTCCAAGTTGAAATGCTTATATCATCCTCACGATTGCCGGATTGATTTCAAAATTATTTGCATTAATATCTGGTAGCACGATGCATGATTCTCGATCACTGTATCTGGCCGAGACATACTCTCTAAAGCTCTGCTTCATCTTTTCACGATGATTTATTTTGTGATGGAACTAGTTCATTTTGTTGCTCTTGTCTCTGATTGTTGTGTGATTGTTCAGCCATTTTTCTGATATTCTTTCTTAATCGACGAGCAGTTCTTTCAATTTCAGGATCAAATTCCAAAATTGGATTTGAACTTCTAGTGCGCTTATCAGAAGATTCCAAGATTGATTGTGTTTAAATTTCCAATAATATCTACAACAACTAATTTTCAGTAAGATAATATATATATATATATATATACACACAAAATAAATAAAAAGAAATACAGATAATAGGGCATGATGAAATAAGATTTGTTTAGTTAAGTTCAAATTTTAAACCGATAAAAATAATTCTTTCGGGCGATATTGAGTTGAAAATTTTATTAGGTTTTTAAAATCAATGTTAGAAGTCATTATCAGAAACCTATCGACCGCCAAACTTCAAAGAAGATAAAAGTCTTTCAGCATTATCGAATTCGGCAAAAAATAAAACTTGTTAGATTACGACCGAGATAAAGTCGGATTAACATTTGGATCATCGCATAACAAATTCGGAGAAATTCAGATAAAACTACTCAATATCCATATTACGACAGCAAAGTCAATCGTCGGTCATGATCATCAGCAAAAAATATTTTCCCTGAATTACATAAACTTGAATTGCTCAGCCGCAATACAGAAAGCAATTAGATTTTCGGCCAAAGCAAATTCACCAAAGTCGATCGCAAAACAAGATTAACAAAACAATTGTTGATCGCAAAATCATGCACTAATCGAATGCTTAAATAATCGAAGGCGCAAAAGAAATCAATTCGATCAGCTTGGCTTGAATCATGGATAAATTAAAAATTTTCGACCGTAAAACACAGATAAAAATGTCAGCCGTAAAACCAAAGGATAAAAGTTTGTCCGAATATTAAAGTAATCTTTTCCTGTCGCAAAACTCTAAAATTTTCGAATTATGAACTTCAGAGATTAACCAACTTTATCGATATATTGGGTGCAAAACCTCAAACGTAATCACATCACGGCCGACAAATAATTAAATCAACATATTCGGCATTCAAAAAATTAAAACTTGTTTTATTGGCCACTAAACAGAAAACTATCTAGGTCTCGGTCGAAACAAAATTGTATCAGCAATTCGAAAGTCGTATTAATCCAATTTTTACGTATAAAGCAAGACGACAAATAAAAATTATGGCCGAAAACAAATATATCATTGTGGTTGAAAAAGAATAAAATTCATACCGGGTGTAAATCGGACATTAACCAATGAAAATTAAGCCAAAACGTGATCCAAATAGGGCCTAAAACATAACCACATATAAACTGGCCGAAATAAGGTCAAATCAATATGCATTAATCATGGCGTAAAACAAAGTTCAGATAAAACATTACAGCCGCAACACAGAAGATTAGAACTCAGAATCGATACATTGCGAGGCCGTAAAACCAGTAAAGCCGACAAAATAAATCATGGTCATAAAACCATAAGTCAACGGTGTAGTCCAAAAAATTCAATCGGCATCAGAATTTAAACCGAAAGTCAACAAATTTAAAAAATGTTGTGACCTCTTTATCTGCAAAAGGAAAAAATGTTAGATTATTTACACAAATAATTAAAATAAAGAATACAATAATACGTATTTACATAAAAGAAGAAATTACAAAAAAATATTTACAATTTATTTACATCTCCTAATAATTCATAAAAATTAGAAATTAATTAATAAAATATTCTCCGGCAACGGCGCCAAAAACTTGATGCATAAAATGATATTGCAAAATAAAATCATTAACAAGTGCATTAGTCACTCAAGTAATATATAAAATAGGAGTAAGAGTGTCAAACTCACGAGAAATATTATTAATTAAATATATAAATTTATAAGTTAATAAGAAAGAAGAAAACATGAAATTTTGGAAAAAGGATTTTGTAATTATAAAATAAATAAAATAAAATAAGATAATAATAAGATAAGATAATGGTGTTGAAGTTAGTCTTAGGATGATAATGTATTAAGGATAAATATGTGAATCGAAAAAGATAAATTAAAGTTCTTAAGATGGATTAGGAATTTTTTCAAGTTATTAATTTACAAAATTAAAATCACAGAGCCCACAAACTGGTAATTTTGTTATTTAATCTGGCAAATTAAACTATCTTAAATTTAATCAAAACTGAAGTCCCACAAACTGGTATTCATGCAGATGAGATTACATTTAAGATGCATTAATATGAAAATCCTAGACTATTAATCACTCCACAAACTGGTAGAGATTAATAGACTACACAATTCTAATTCTTCACACCCTAGTTATTAAACCTATGTCAATTTTTAATTTCATAATAAATTATTTAATTTAACTAAATAAAATATGAAATCAAGTAGCCCACAAACTAATAATTACTTAACTCAGAAATTTAAATAATTAACTTAAAAGCACTAAACACAATTAAAAATTGATCTAAAGAAATATAATAATAATAAAGCAAGGGTTCACAGAATTTCCCTTCAATAATATTCTCCTAAAAATAAAATAACTAAAAACATGGAGTTCATCTTAGAATTGCAGAGAGATAATAAATTAACAATAATAATCGGAAGAATTACACCAAGAAATAATTCAGAATCCTCGGATGTCGTCAGAATGTCTGGATCAGTCGTCCGATCAAATCTCTCTCTTGGTCGAAGCATGCACAGAGTCTCGACTCGCTGTGGAAGAAAACCAACTTCAAGGCACTAGTTGGAACAATGTTTTCGTCCTTTAGTTATAGGTGCGAACGGATTTGGCGTTGATCCTCGTTGATAACATCCTACGGCGAAATTTAATTTCGTGAGATAAAACTTGAGTGGCTTACGACTCTATCTACGTTAACGATAAAAGTTTCACGGCCCATAAACTCTATCCACTTCGTTTTGCACCTGATGATATCCTCTGTAAATTTCGGCCACAAAATTTAGTTTGCGTCCAAGGATTGCTTAATGTCCGCTTGAAATTTTGGTTAAGGATAAAACTTGAACTCTTTTGCGGCCGATATTCTTGATACGAGTGATGTTTTGCCCAAGATTAGTTAGAGTTCTCTGTCGATACACCTTGGTTAAGGATAGATCTTTGGCGTTGGAGTTTTCGGCCGATAATGTTAATTGATGATGATATCACGGCCGCAAAGTCCATTATCGCCTAATGGTGGAAAGAATTGAGCCAAAGATAATCTGAATTACGAGCAATAATCACATTGCATCTGAATTGCGGCTGATACGTCCATTCTTGATAAAATATAATACTTGGATAATCATGTATTCGATTTTTCCTGCAAAATAATTATCACAATTTAATTAATCCATCCACAATTAAAATATTTAAAGAATTAATAATTAAAATTGATAAATTTGGAATTAAGACTAAAAGTGATCTAAACTGATGCATGTCATAATTAAATTATAGAAAAATTAACTAAAATAATAATATAAAATATGTTATATTTTGCATGTATCAATGCCATGCCGACATCGCATGATTACCCATGTCAGCCATGCCTTTGCACGACCACCATGCCAAGCATGGTTGTCCATTATGGGTGCTGCCAATTCTATAGCTTACCATACTCGTTTTATTTTCAATTTTACTTGCTGGATTATAAAAAGAGGAGGCAAAGTGAAGAATTCAATATACAAGAGCTTTCACAACCCCATTTGAGCCCTTACTAGAAAAAGACAACTATCAAAAGTGATTACAAGTCCAACAATATGATAAACTTTTGGGATGACTAAGAACTAGACAAGTGGAATACTATGCTAATGCACTATAAAAAGGAGAACAAGAGAATCCTAAAATGGAAGATCCATAGGGTGAAAAATAGGAGAATCGATCGATTGAAGAAGAAAGTTCAAAAGGGTGGTAGCTAGGAGAGGATTTCCATTGCGATTTCTATTCTTCTACCTATTATGATTATGTAATGGATCTCTATGACTATTTGAATATTTGGTGTTTTGTATTCATTATGAACTTATTCTTCTTAACTTAGGATTTAGAGTAGGTCACTCGTTAACTTATAATATATAATAGCTAACTTGCATGTTTGAATGTAGATATTTCTATCAATATTTTTTCAATGCTCAATTAGTCTTTGGATTTTAGATTTAATACATTGTTGTAGACTTGCTTTTGTTGATGATTATTTAGAGGCATTGAGGTGTCCTTAATTGCATATATTCAATTTGTGTTATCAATGGATAATCACCTTAAGAGATAATTAATTCATTAGAAGCTAAGTTGAGAGATCACTTCCTTCACCAACATTTATATATTGAACCGTCCCTAAAGCCACTTATACTGATCACACCGCCGTAGAGGTATTGGTGTATCCAATTATTGAATCTCGAATTATACTATGTGAGAAAGATCTTGATAGAGATTACACCTTCTAATATTAACCTAAACTACAAGAGTAATTAGGTTAACCCCTTAATGATATTGTTGTTGAGAGTTGAGTAATCGAACGAGGATGTGAGTGTTGATTTGTGGACCAATCCAATGCATGTGAGTGTAGTGAAGCTAGTTCTCAAACTATTTTCTTATTGATTTTTGTCCTTTTGCATTACCCGTCTTTTAAACCTAGGTAGATTCATTAAAAAACCAAAAAAGATTGCTTAGTGTAGAATTTTATTTTAGCAAATTCATTAGTAGATAACCTTTTAGTTAGGATAGCTAGAGTTAGTGTCAAATTTTCTCTTTGCATATTTGATACCTTAAGTACTACTATAGATAACCTAAGAACAAATGATTCACTCTCACATATAGATTTTTACACCCCTAATTTAGTGGCTAATGATATACACCCCCGCATATAGATTTTTACACCATTGATTTTAAATCTAATTCAAAAGTGAAAGTAACTACCATTATTAGTGGTTTACACATGTATTACGCTACATCAAAACAAATCAGTGATCACATCACACTGTATCAAACTCAAAGAGGTCATGATGATGAGGAAATTGACCCATCTACGAATAAAACACTTAGCTTCAATAAGTAGTTATAAAAAAAATTATTTTCATAAACCACCCCTAAATCAATTTTTCGCATCTAACCTCAAATTAAAATTTTATTTTTTTATTCTAAATTATCACAATTTTTTTACTTTAATCATTCCATCTACTTCTGTTACATTTTTCGTTACTTTTGATTTTTTACATTTATGAAAATATTAAATTACCCCTCCCTCCATAACACATCAAATAATAAATATAAAAAAAGAAAAAAAAATGTGGGAGGGTAATTTAGTAGTTTTCATAAATGAAAATTTTTTTCTTTACAACTTTAATCCTTCCAATGATTTTTTTTACTTTTTATATTTGTTATTTCATATTTTTCTAGAGGGAGGGGTAATTTAATCTTTTCATAAATAAAAAAGTAAAAATAACGGATGACATAACAGAAATAGACAAAATGACTAAAATAAAAAATCATGATAATTTAGGGATAAAAAAATAAATTCGTAGTTTGGGGTTAGATGCATAAAATCATGATAGTTTATGAAAAACTTATGGAAATAACCGTTATAAAAAGTGGATATGATGTTGGTATCCCAACAAGATTGTGAGTGGTGGACACCTTCATCCCGACAAGCCCACCAGGTACGCAGTCATAGTTCATGTCGCAAGAAAAGGATAAAATGGACTTCCCCCATCATAAGTGGGGGGACCGTCCCCCCACACCTGCGGATCCGTCCGATGCACATCGGGATGGATATCGTAGAATCACGTGGTTCGTAAGAAAAACGTGTGTGTGAGAGTGGTTTAGCACGGCACGATTCGACGTAGGGTACTAAAGCCCGAAATATCGCCTCATTCGCCCTCTTCTCTCTCTCCTCTCTGCGCGGCACCCGCCTCCTCTCATGGCCGCTCCTCTCGCCTCCTCTCACTGCCTCTCCTCTCGTCGGATCTCGCATTTTCCCTCACCAGACGTCGGATCTTGCTCACGTCGCGATGACGGCCACCTCTCACCGACTAGTTTCTTAGGTCTGCACATCCCTTGCGCTCAGATCTGCGCGTTGCCAACCAGATTCATGCAACGCCGACCAGAACTACGCGCGGCGGCGACCCTGAGCACGCCGCCGACCTCGATCACCCCCATTACGACCCCGCCGACCCCCCTCATGCCGCAACCCCCATCGAGCTCCGGGTGTCTCCGTGCCCGCCTCCAAGCTACGCTGCAAACCCCCTCACGTCGTGACCCCCATCGAGCGCCGTCTTCGAGCTCCACCGTCGACCCCCCTTACGCCCATCACCAAGCTTCGGTTGTCGCCGCGCCCACCTCCGAGCTATGCCGACAAGCTTCGCTGCTGACACCCTCATACCACGACCTCGGTCGTGTCTCCCCCCCGACCCCCCGAGCACTGCCTAGCTTCGCCGTCGTCTTGTGGCAATGATATAGTGACCGGCTTGTGTGTTTGACGATTTGTTTTTCTCTTTCATATACGTTATTCAACTGTTAGCTAAAATCTGTTGGACTGAGATGCTAAACAATGTTAAACATTGTTCTTTTTATGTTGGTAATGAATGGGCTTTTGTCGGTTGAGAACTTTTTGAGACGGCAAGATGTGAAATTATAAGGCATGCTGGTTTGGTAGACGATGTTCGTTGCATGGTAGATTTTGGCCGTGCAGGTTTGCTTAAAGTAGCGGAGGATCTAAATAATTCCTAATCTCATGTTGGCCGAATAAGAACAAGATTAAACAAATTGAGTTAAGTACTTCAATGCCTCATCTTGCACCTTGTCCAAGGGCCAATGTGGATTGAGCATCTACTATGGATAATATGTATAAAGAATTGTAGTAGGGTCATTTTTTCTTTTAACAGATACAAATGCAAATTTCAACTTCTTTCAGTTGAAAGAAGAATGAACAAGCTCATCCAATTCTCAATTACAGCTCATTGAAATTTCCAAGTTTATGAACTTTTTGTTTCGACTTTTCAAATTCTCAATTACAAATTCTAAAACAAAGAATGAACAAGCTCAATGGACACCGATCTTTTTCCTTCTTCTTCGTCCCACTTTTGTATCTCTTCTATATCACCTCCTACGCTTTTCCTATGGAAGACAAGAATCTAAGGAACAAAAAGCAGCGAACTTTTGTTAATCGGCAGCGGCACTCGACGGGGTTGCGGCGTGAGGGGGGTCAGCGCCGGAGCTCGACGACGGCATAGCTCGGAGGCGGGCGCGACGTGAGGAGGTTAGCGGAGCTCGTAGACGGTGCTTGGCGATGGGCAGGGGTTGAGGGGGGTCGGCGGAGGAGATCGACGGCGGCGTAGCTCGGATACAGGTGAGGCGACACCCGGAGCCCAGCTTGGTCGGCGGCGGAGCTCAGAGACGGAGCTTGGCGACGTAACTCAGAGGCGGGTGGGAAGACAATCGGAGCTCGGCGGGGGTCTCGGTGTGAGGGGGGTCGGCAGGTCGCAGCGGGGTTGCTCGAGCACGGCAACGTGTTCGGGGTCACTGTTGCGGGCAAATTTTGTCAACAACGCACGGATCTAGTCGGTGATGGATGGATTTGGTCAGCGACGTGCAGATCTGAGTGCGGGGACGTCGCCGGTGAGAGGACACGCAGATCCGAGAAATTATTCATCGCCGTCGTGGTCGAGTGCATGCCGGTGTCATGCTCGAGTGCTCACCGACATCGTGCTCGAGGTCGGTGAGAGGAAGTGAGCGTAGATCGGCGAGAGGATGCGCAAATCGAACGATGAGAGGACGCAAGAGGAGAGAGATCCATTGAGAGGAGAGAAGGAGAGGGAAAATGGAGAGGAGAGCGATAGAGTAGGGCGAAATAGGCAAAAATTTCGACGTTCGTCCCTTTTGTACCCCGCGCTGACGCCGAACTGCACTGCATGAATTGAACCGCCCCGTTTCTGCACTTTTTTCCTACGAATCGGGCGATTCGACAGTATCCGTCTGATGCGCATCGAACGGATGCACAAGTGTGTGGGAAGACGGTCCTCCAATTATGGTGGGGGAGGTCCATTTTTCTCGCAAAAAAAAAGTCTTTAAACATCGGATGGATGCACAAATATGAGAGGACGTCCCCGAATTATGGTGGGGGACGCCCATTTTTCCTGCAAAAAAAGGTCTTTGAAATGTATTGCAACACACCTTGTGCATTGTTTCGCTGCTCCCTAGTCATCTTCACTTGTCGAAGCCAGAGAGAGATGAGGGTGGGAGCCGCAAATTCTGCCCTGTTCATTTAGTGGGAGGAGGCAGCCCCACTTTCTTCTTTTTTATTATTTCTTAACATTTTATTAGGGTATCACTATTGTCATGTAAAAAAAACATTATTCTCACTTTTTCATATGAATAATAAACATTTTGACTCATGTTCAAGTGACAATAGTGTCATTTTTTTATTATTAATATGTTGAGATAATAGAGAAAGAATGTGCTAGCACGACATATCAATATGTTAACTTTTAAACATATTATTGTTGGTAAGGAGGACTCTTATTGAAATAAATTAAAAGTCCGAGAACTATTCCGACACCAAGTAAAGTCCCATTACTTAGTTACGTATATGTAGTTAAATGATCGTTAATAAACTTTACTCTCAGCGCATAAATTAGCGGGCAATGTTAACAAAATATATATGTGTGTGCTTTGATTGACAAAATGTCATTTATTTTTTTGTTTTACCAAATATTTTCAACTGTACTAAATTTAATCTAAGAAGAACAAGACTATTAACCCTAACCAATTCAATTGAAGCGACAAACATAAATCTTAAAATAATTCTTTTGAAAATCAATAATCAGTCATTTGGATTAATTGTAAAACAAATTTCTATACATATTTTTTGGATTATTTCCATAAAGCACCTATATTTTTTTGGACTTATAAATTATCGCGACTTTTTTACTTTAGTCATCTCATTCACCTTCGTTGTATTTTCTATTACTTTTGATTTTTCTTATTTATAAAAAGACTAAATTACTCCTTTCTCTATAACACATCAAATAATAAATATTAAAAAATAAAAATAAAAGAAAAAATATTGGGGCACTTAATTTTTAGAGTCGCATTAGAAGTGGAGGGACCGGCACAAGGAATATTTTTTTCTTTTTTTATATTTATTATTTGATGTGGTATGAAGGTAGGGGTAATTTAGTCTTTTCATAAATAAGAAAAATTAAAACTAAAAGAAAATGTAACAGAAGTGAGCGCGGGGACTAAAATGAAAAGTCATGATAATTTAGGGATAAAAAAATAAGTTCGTAGTTTAAAATTAGATGTGAAAAAATATGTTAATTTAGGGGTGCTTTAGAAAAATAATCCTATTTTTTTTTCATTCCCAAAGAGAGGTCATTGGGCTAGTACAAGAAATTATAAATGAATTCCACATTAGAATTTCAACTTCTTTGAACTTTAAATAATACTTTTATGATTTAACTAATTTAGCAACTTAGTACATAATATGAAATTTTTTATGTTTTAAAATCATGGTACAATGATAACTTATGGCAGGAATATCTCTCTTTTTTAGTTCGTGGTTGCATTTGGACTTCATTGCAACATATGCTAAGCGGAGAACATCCGGTGAATTAAAAATGATTTAATCCCAACATATGCTAAGCGGGCCCTAAAAAAGTATAGAATTTCATAATGCTGTTGCATTTTTATTTGGGCGACATAAAAAATATATTATTATAATTTTATCTTATTTTTCAAAAGAAAAAGGGTTATCTATTGATGGTGTGATCAATTGCCAAAGGATGGTCATTTACGAGACAATAACGTAAAATATTAATAATATTTTTTAGATGGGTAGTAAAGAATCAATAGTGGTTAGCTGAATTGAAAGATTTGAGTCTCCAATTTTTAAGGATTTAATGGGGCTGATACGTCTTATAAGACATATGACCCTCGTACGCAATCCACCCATCGTCCGATCTAATTGGACGGTGGGATTTGATCGAGACAGCTTCCCCCAGGCCCCACTTCCTCTCTCGCATCTCCTCCCACTCCCCTCTCTTTCATGCGACCGACGCCCCTCTCTCCCCTTCTATCTTCCCCTTCATCGATCGGTAGCCCCACCTTCCTCCGTCCTAGTGAGCGTCAGTTGACAACCCCCATTTGAGATCAGATCGACGACGAATCTTCTCCTTCGAAGCGGATATGGATCCTCTCTTTCGGCACATATCTTTCTCTTTGACGGCACGAGCTCGTGGTAGATCTGGGCACAAGGACAACACTCGACTCATGGACGGCGAGATCCGATGAGTGGAGGGAAGAGAGAGATAGTGAGGGAGAAGAAAGGGTCGAGAGTGTCGCTTGATGGGGAGGTCGTGGTGTCAAGGGTGTCACCGTCTGGTCGCAGGGGTTGTGGGGGAAGAGGCACCGTCTGATTAGATTGGACAGTGGGTGATATACGTCGTCGATGCCCTCATGACGACGGAGGATGCGACGGACGGCGCGTCGACAACCCCCTCTTGCTTGCGACCATCGCTCGATCAACCTCCTCTCCTCTTCCTCTCCGTTGACATTGTCGAGCTCGCGTCTACGTACCTCCTCTCCAGATTTGCATCGTCGGGTTCCTCTGCTCGGCGCTGAGCCTATGAGCCATGATGGACTTCCTCCAGGGTGCAGTCACAGTGATTAGACGATCTAGTTCCGCGCTGTCGATCCTGTCGCATTCGTCATCCATGGAGCCAGTGATCTATCGCCCACTGTCCGATTAGATCGGACGGTGGGCATAGACGTACGAGGGCGTATGATCCCCATTAAATCTAATTTTAATGAATGCTAATAGTCTGACTTCAAATTTTAGAGTAAGAATAAATTATTATTGTTTTATTTTTTATTTCGAATTAATTGAACACTAGTATTTTTAGATATGAAAGATCTTTGGATCCATTTTTCAACGAAACTAGGGTGAAACCGTGCCATGATGCCAGCGCTCCCGTTCCACAACTGTAGTAGAATCACAAGTTTGTTTATTTATTTTTGCTTTGACATCACTTTTTTTAATTTCATTTTCCTTTTTTATTTTTTTTTCATGTTTTCTCTCTCTCACACTTTTTATAAAATAATTTAGTTATTATATATAAGATATTTATAACAAAAAATTAATATAATATTATTTATTACTTATTATTTTATTTTAAAAAATTAATATTTTGTTAATTATAATTAATTTTCAAAAAATTTTTTATTAACAAACTCCGCCTATATTTTATAGCCGGTCCCAAACCCGAATAAAGAATGAGGGTTGTGTTAGGCCCCGACAGCCAGCATAAAATCATGTCGAATCTTATGAACATGGATCAACTATATTTTTTAACAAAAAAATTTCCATAAAAAATTTTAAATTTTGATTTATTAATAATAAAATTATACTTTATAATTATAATAATTATTTTTAATTCAAAACTCACTAAAACTTTATTTATCATATCAACTTTTTTCCCTCTTTCTCATTCCTATTTCATTCAAACACCACAGTCCGTCAATTCAATTATCTACCGTGAACTTACGAGAAATTTCAGCTCAGTTTCCAAACATAAATTTGAGCGACATGAAAAAAATCGAAAGTAAAGAATTCACATTTAAATTTTATTAAGTAAAAATATAATTTTAAATATTTTAGATGATCAAGAGGATAGATCTAAAATATTATCAGTAAATATTATCAGTAAATATTACCGTGTGACAATCGCACGGCTAACTTAAATATTATCAGTAAATTATTTTATTTATTATAATTCGGAAAGAAAAAAAAAGGGGAACAAAGGAGTCGAAGTGCCCCCCTTCGCTTCGTTTGCTCGTCTACCTCCAACCCCTTCGTCCCGAAACCCTAAAAATTCATCGTTTGTGTGGAAACAACGCCGCAATCGGACGAAAAAGGTGATGCCAATGGTCCTCCGAGCGATCCCATCGCATGTTTTGTGATGCCGCAAGGGCTCAATTTTTCTCGCAATGTTTTTCTCTCATTTATGCTTTTTCCTCCCCCCTCAAACTTGATCCACGGGCATTTCTCTGAGCTTCCTTAGACCCTAATGTTTGATCATGATTTCTTTCTCTTCGTTGTAGAACGGCCAAAAAACGATTCTTTCTTGTTTATTTTTTCTCCTTGATTATTAATGGCCTTTATACTAGCTGGTGTACATCCTAGCCGTTGCTCCTGGGTGGATAAAGCTGGTGCGTTGCCCATATGCTGATGCCTTCTGGTTGTGTGTTGGGATGCAGGAGTTGATTAGAAGATGGGATCGTCTCAGAAAAAGATCCCGTTTCATAGACACCGAGAAGCAGAAGAAGCAAGGAAGAAAGTATGAATTCCTCGTTTTTTGTTTGTCTTTCCCTGCACTTGGCTGCGTCAAACTGATTGATAACTCGATTCTTATTGTGGTAAAATTGAAGAGGGAGGAGGATGAGGCTGCTCGTGTTTATGCGGAATTTGTGGAGTCTTTCCAGGGTGACAGTACTCCAGGTTCGAAGGCTTTTGTTAGGGGAGGGGTTATCGACCCAAATGATAAGCACAAGTCCAGTTCGGAAGGTCAGCTATAGTTGTGATTCTCACTTGATTTATTTTGAGCTCTCTTGTTTGTACTTGTGATTAATTTATATTATTGGATGCTTAAAATGGTTTACTATTATGAGCATAAAGTAATAAAGGGGCTGGCCTTTTGATTCATTCGCCAATCGCAGGTGGAAAGTCCAAAGATGCGATTTCTGTTCCAAAGAAGGGGAGTAGGTAACTGAATGTACTTTGTTCATCAAAAGATCAATTTTGGTATCACAATATTCCGGTGTTGGAATATAGCGCATGTGATACCAATCATGATTCAGGAGATGTCCTGTGACTATGATCTTTGAATATTTGGTTCCATTGAATTAAATCCTTGTGTTGGGAAGTACTCTGTTGGCAAGATTGATGTTTATCACGTTCTGTATTGGAGAGTATCTCTTCTCCTTTACTTTTTCTTCCTGACTGAACAATCTTGAACAATTTATAGGTGCATTGTCACTTTTTCTTCCTGACTGAACAATATTCAATGCATGTCCACTGGTAGTTTATATTGTATGGTTGTGTTGTCTAGTTTAAATTTCTTGTTTTTTCTTATGTTGTTCACACAATTACTTCCTTTTCTATTTATGATAATTTTCCTTTTTAACATCCCTTTTTGCAGTTGTCATTGATTTTGTGCTTGTTAGTTTTGCTTTTCTTTCTTTGTTGGATTCCATATAGATGACATACATTTATTGCTTCTGGTTGATTTTTATATGGGTAGAGACCTTTATATTTATTAGGAGACTTTGCTTTTTTAAAATGGCTCTGCTTTTGGCCTGTACATACAGAGTCTATTATCATGTCATGTAATTTAATTTTTTGTTTTGTCCTACTGAGATTACCTCTACTTTCAGTCACATATCACCTTCCAATATTTTTTTAAAATGGGAAACCAAATAAAATAGATATGACCTATTGCACGCAAGGGTGAATGACTATTCACAATTGAAAAACTCACAGCAACTGAAAATTAGATGGAATGAGCTAAGTAACAAAGCAGGACACCTCCATGAATAAAAAATCACGACAAATTTTATGGAGGTAGACAGAGTTTTATTGTTTAGGATCAAATATGGAAAAAAGTTACAATTTGAGGGTTGTAAAATGAAATATGACTAAGTTTTATTCTTTTTAGAACTTACGGGAAGCAAAAGTCCTATTTCTCTTATTTAGTTCGTTGTTTGGAAATGTCAAACGTCTTCGTAAAGATTGCAAGCCTATGTATTTACAAGGTTATCAGGTTCACAATGTAGGTCTTTAAATCATGTGATTCTTTCCCTAAAAAAATCATGTGATGTATTTTTTTTGTACTTACAGAGTCTATTATCAATTTATCATGTCATGTATTTTAATTATTTGTTTTGTCCTACTGAGATTACCTCTACTTTCAACACATATGACCTTCCAATATTTTTTTAAAATGGGAAACCAAATAAAACGTAGATATAACCTATTGCACACAAGGGTGAATGACTATTCACAATTGAAAAACTCACAGTAACTGAAAATTAGATGGAATGAGCTAAGTAACAAAGCAGGACACCTCCATGAATAAAAATCAACATACGAAGGTTTGCAACAAATTTGTAAAAAAAAAGTTATTTTTAAAAATATAGCTCCTGAAGGATCTTCCAAAATATATTTTTATTTATAGGTAAGTTCTTGTGTTCCACGATCTGATCTCATAACCCTCAATGTTTAAACCCCATATCTTGTGTAGGATCTTGTTATTGACAGCCACATGTGTTCGGATGATTCACCTAATTGACATCTTAGTTTGATTGATAAAATAGTGGGAGAACCTACTATGTGGATAGAAGATTACCTTCTAGCCCTCCTGCCTCAAATTAGATTAATCAGCATTTAGATATGTTTTTGGAGACCAGGGTTGACGCCCAAAAAGTAGTCGGTAACCTCTGTAGGTTAATTTTGTACCATACTCTTTGTTGATAGTGTCTTTGTTGTGAGTTTCAACTATTAAAAAATGGTGTGTTTATCAAAAGCAAAAATATTCCTTATAAAAAAATTGTGCATTTTACAACGGGCTTGTTTGTCACTGTGTTTCCTTCAAATTATTATTTAGTTTGTACTTTATTTTCAATATCACCAAATAATAATATTTTTAATTATAATTTATTATTATTTTTAAATTTCTTCTGCAGATATGTTCCCTCTTTCTTGCCACCGATATCCCAAGGAAGAGAGTCGGAGAAAAAGGTCAGCCAACTTTTCACTCTGAGGTTTTTTGAGAGTTTTATAAAGGGTGCAACACGAGGACTTCCCAAGAGGAGCCACTCATTTTGGATAAAGAGTTAATTCACATATATCGAGATTTTAGTACCTCATATGTCACCCATTTACATGTATGGCAGATAGCCCTTAAAAAATACATGTCTTTTCAGGAAAAAGTACATGGGTGGCAGAACTGTACAGTATCCCCTAAAAAAACCACATATTGATAGTATGTTTTACAAGATATGTTATACAATTTAAAATATTACAGTTGTAAATCCAAATTCGCCACTGGCTATCTTTTTATGTTTTATGATATAACATGATTTACATTGCCAATTATACTTTATGTTTTGGGAATTTGAACTATATATGTCAAACTGAAAAAGAACACCTCGTCTCTTAATGTTTTTCGTTTACTTTGAGGAATCTTTGTTCTGGTATTTTTTCAGTACGAGTTGTCGCAGGCATTCTTACATAAATTTTTAACCACAACACAACTCGAGCCTTAATATTATTCTTTTCAACTGGGCTTATCACTTGCAGAAGAACGAGGAAAAGCCTAGGGAGAAAGAAAAAGGAAAAGAGAGACATATCGACTCATTCTTAGAGGAGTTGAAGTTTGACCAAGAGCTGAGGGATAAAAGGAATCAAGAGCGTGAAGGGCGGCACAGTGACATATCTGCTGTATGCACTTTTGTTATTTGTCATTTAATGTAGCCTAGGAAATGATCATCTAGAATCTCCATAAAGGGATCAAAAGTTATTTTTTGAACATCACTAACCTGTTGTGTCGATGTCATAATTGATGGCGGTAAGATGCTTTTGTACTTGTTGTCTTAAACAAGTTAGAATTCCATATACTTCCTATGTTACTACTGGAATGTACAAGGACTTTACTATGATGTCTATAGTATACCTAAAATACCTTGAAATTGACACTTCAAGTCAATGTAAGAGAACTGACTTAATTTTAACTTCAATCGAATGCTTAAATTCTGTTGCTACAGCTGCAAATAAGAAAAGTATTCCTTCTTTTTTTCTTCACATGCTTTTCCCTATATACAACTCTTCAAACACATGGCTCTGAGTCCAGTGCACAAACATTGATCCATCTGCTGTGGAGACTTTTTGGAGTTTGAGGGCCCATGGCAGTCAGAGATAGAGGCACATACTGTTGATATCCGTTGCACTCACATTGTCCATCTGGTTACTTCATAACTGTACCATTTTTGGAAAGAGGTGCTGCTTAGATGGTATATAGTACACCGCATTTCATTTTTTTAGGAGATTACACCTCATTTTTGTCTTGCAAGTGAGTTTGGGTAGCGCTTTCTTGGGTATCTACGGTCATTTGAGTTTTTAATTTTCCTTTTTTTTCTAGAGCAAGTAGTTTTGCCTTTTTGGATTCATACTTGTGCATTCCAGTTTCTATTTAGTAGAAAAGGATGACTCCCTTCTAAAAAGCTCTTGCAACTTGGATCCACCACCATTAGTTAGTCTATTTTCAAAAGAGGGCAAGGGCGGACTCTGTGATCCAGTTGCTCCTCACTGACAATGGTAGGGGTAAAGAGAAACAGGCTTTTCTCTCAAAGGAGTAAAAAAAGTAAAGTGATTTTCAATCCTCTACATCTACTGGACAAGACTATCCCTTGCACTTTTTTTTTTTTAAATTTTATAAAGGGCTTAAAATAAAATGGCGTAAAGGAGGAGGGTTGTGTTAGGCCCCGACAGCCAGCGTAAAACCCTGTCGAATCGCATGAACATGGATCAACAAATAGAATGGCGTCGTATGATCCATGTAGCCGACCCCACCTAGTGGGATAAGGCTTTGTTGTTGTAAAGGGCTTAAAATGATACTGTTTTCTGGTGCATATGTACTTGCTTGTATATTAAGCTTTACCATTTAAAGCTATTGCAATACGTTATATATTCTGCCATGGTTAAACATTGTGGGCGTACAAAGTTTCTGACCTGGTGATGGGAACATGTTTTTGTAGGCACATAGCCGATTTGATGAGCTACCAGACTTTTTTGATCCAAGTGGCAAGTTTCCTGGGTCATTTGATGATGGGGACCCTCAAACAACGAATCTGTATGTTGGGAACCTCTCTCCTAAGGTTTGTCGAAGTATTTCTCCTGTGTTTATTGGAATATCTCATATGCACAACTTTTAATTATGCATTGATGTCTTGTCTCATGTCAGGTAGATGAAAACTTTCTTCTTAGGACATTTGGAAGGTTTGGACCAATTGCCAGTGTGAAGATAATGTGGCCTCGGACAGAGGAAGAACGAAGAAGGCAAAGAAATTGTGGCTTTGTTGCTTTCATGAATAGAGCAGATGGACAAGCTGCAAAGGATGAGATGCAAGGTTTATACAAAGTTATTTCTGTTTTAGATGAAAAGTAGCTGCTTCTAATTTCAAGTCTAAATTTAAAATTTCTATTCGGACGTAGCATTTGTACGTGAATATATATATGATTTTCAGGTGTAATTGTGTATGAATATGAGTTGAAAATTGGGTGGGGTAAATCGGTAGCTCTTCCAGCACAGGCTTTGCCAGCTCCGCCTCCTGGACACATGGCCATCAGAAGTAAAGAGGTATTGCATTCTTGACATCATTTAGTTCTAGGAGTTGCCACCGTTTTGTATTTATTGAATTGTTTCTAACAGCAGTCAACTTTGTTTTCTTGGCAGGGCAATACAGTAGTAATATCTGGCCCAGATGGGGTACCTGTTACTTCTGCTACAAGTCAAAACTCTGAATTGGTGGGTTAATTTCTTGATAAAAGACAAAAAAAAGAGAATTTGCTTTTCTAGGTGTTCTGGTATTTTGATGATATAGTTAATTTACACTTGGTGCTTAAGAGTGCACTTCTGCACATCAATGAACCCACAAATTTACAACACAAAGAAACAAGGTGTTGTGAGATATCAGCTGTTGTTGCAGATTCTAAGTGTAGAGTGGATACTTGGTGAATGGTAAAGAAATTGAAGCTAGTGTCAACAAAGAAAAGAAAGAATATTGAACTTGAATATTCATTATACTTATAGAATATATCTTTTATCATCAACAACCCTGAAGAGTATCTGTAACTAAAAGTCTAAATTTTTGTTTTTTTTAATTGCTTTTAACATTTCCACCGGCTTGCTCTTAGTGATATCAATCAAGGGGTTTACAGTTTGTTCCGTTCTAGATATTCTCTCAAAAATATATGTTCTACTTTAAACAAAAAAAATGTGTTCTTCATACTTAGATACTCTGTTACACTCTGATTGGGATTACAGCTATAGTGCTACTCATTTTTCAATTGTTGTTGTTTCAAGTATTTTAATTATGAGTTGCTTTTCATCTCTGGTATCAACTATATGACATATTATTTGTCTTGATTTCTAGATGCTTACTCCAAATATCCCAGATATTGTTGTTATCCCTCCGGAGGATGACCGCCTTCAGCATGTTATTGACACTATGGCGCTGTATGTACTTGATGGTGGATGTGCCTTTGAACAAGCTGTAATGGAAAGAGGTCGTGGAAATCCACTTTTTAGCTTCCTCTTTGACCTTAGATCAAAAGAACATACCTACTATGTTTGGAGACTTTATTCATTTGCTCAGGTATTATTGCTTTCATCTTATCAGAATTTTTTTAATAGTTTAATATCTTACCTTTTATATTTAGTGGGGCATAATTTTCATAATGATATCAACATTAATAAAGAAGGAAATATTAGTAGCTATTTAATAATAGAAATGTGTAAACCCTTTTTCCAGACCTTTCATTTGAGGTCATTCATACTTTGAGCTTATTCTGATGAAAGAGTTAAGACTGTACTATTTAATAATAGAAATGTATACACCCCTCTTCCAGACCTTTCATTTGAGGTCATTCATACTTTGAGCTTATTCTGATGAAAGAGTTAAGACTGTATTTTTTACTAAGTGAAGATGAATGTTAGGCGGTCCTAAGCCCGGATAAAGGAGGAGGGTTGTGTTAGGCCCCGACAATCAGCGTAAAACTCTGTCGAATCTCATCCATGTAGCCGACCCCACCTAGTGGGATAAGGCTTTGTTGTTGTTGTTGTTGTTGAAGATGAATGTTACTCTCAATCAGAAGTATGAAGATAAATATTCAGTGGGAAAATAACTTGACAAGTGCATTGATCCCTTTGAACTGTTCAATGGGAATAAGTTTCCAGTAGAACCTGACAGTGAGATTTCAACTTGAAATTCACTTTTCTGCTGGAATGTTGCTTAATTGAGTATGACAATCAAATGCTTTTATTTTTAGTCTGATGAAATTTTCTGTAATTGCCAAACTAGGGGGACACCCTCCAAAGATGGCGAACTGAACCATTCATCATGATTACTGGCAGTGGGAGGTGAGCAAGACATTTGTTACAAATGCTAGAAACTCTTGGAATGTCTCATGTTAATATGTGATATGTATCTTAGTGAGTCATGAGACTCTTGTTTCTAATGTGCATCAGATGGATTCCCCCTTCTCTGCCAACTATCCGAAGTCCCGAACATGAGAAAGAGGTTCCAACAACGTTTGCAGCTGGTAAAAGCAGGGTGAGTTGTCGATTGACTTGTTAGATGAGGAATTTCTTCTGTTCGATGAAGTCTTCACTCTGGGATACATTTTTATTTTCTTCTAATTTACTCAATTATCTCCCAGCGTGTGGAGTTGGAGCGTGCATTGACAGATCCTCAACGAGATGAATTTGAAGATATGTTACGGTCCCTTACTTTGGAAAGGAGCCAAATTAAGGAAGGTATGGGCTTTGCCCTAGACAATGCTGATGCAGCTGGAGAGGTAATTCCTTTGGAGATTTTATTTAGCAGTGTTACATCCAATGGGAGGTCCACTTTTAACTTTGTTATGGAAAAAACATAATTCATTAACATTGTACCAAGGAATTGATTAATGAGTGTCATTTTTCATTGTTAGTCATTTTAGTTTGTTTCTTGCCTCCACACTGGACAATAATATTCTAATGTTCATTTTTAATTGGTTTTCAACAATTTCATTGAAGTTACTTTATGCTCCGCATACTCACAGGTCGTTGAGGTCCTCACAGAATCTTTGACACTAAGAGAAACTCCTATCCCGACCAAGGTTGCAAGGCTTATGCTTGTATCTGATATACTTCATAACAGTAGTTCTCCTGTTAAGAATGCTTCAGCTTACCGCACAAAGTTTGAAGCAACTCTACCAGACGTAATGGAGAGCTTCAATGATTTATATCGTAGTATAACTGGGAGGATGACTGCTGAAGCATTAAAGGTTAGTCAATCAGAGGAATTTTTGTGATCCAAATTTATTACTTTGATGAGCTTATATTCTTCAATTGCATAGGAGCGAGTCTTGAAGGTTCTTCAAGTATGGGCAGATTGGTTTCTCTTTTCTGATGCATATTTGAATGGACTACGAGCTACTTTTCTGAGATCTGGGAATTCAGGTGTTATGCCCTTTCACTCAATTTGTGGCGATACACCTGAAATTGAAAACAAAAATAGCTATGATGATACACATGAAACAAGTAAGGTTAACCAGGATGCGGCCCTTGCCATTGGAAAAGGAGCTGCTATGAAGGAACTGCTAGCTCTTCCTCTTGCAGAGCTTGAGAGACGGTGCAGACACAATGGTTTATCACTGTGTGGAGGAAGAGAGATGATGGTAGCACGACTCCTCAGTTTGGAAGAAGCAGAGAAAGAAAAAGGCTATGGGCGAGATGATGGTATGATGTATGGACACAAATATTCTAGAGATGGAAACGACTGGAATACCACCACTGCTGGACCAAGAGAAGTTGATGCTGATAGAGAATCAATTAGCCCCATTGGTCAATATCACAGGTCATCCACTTTGCCTCACATTAAGGGTTCCCATTCACCACAGTCCGAGGAAGCTCAGGAGAGGAAAGTAGAAGCTGACCCTGTTCTTATTTCTAAATGGAACCGAGAGGATGATGGTAGTGAAGAGGAAGATAGGAGAAGTTCTGAGAGACTGGGTATAAGCTACTCATCAGAAAGTGAAAACGCAGATGACCTTGGAAAGTCTAATGTGGACCAAGTTGCTGACACTGTTCATAGTCATCCTGATAACATGATGAATGAAGAGCAGAGGTTCTACACAATTTCTCAGGTTCTTTAACTATGATATCCAAGATGATTTCCAGTCAATTGACATTTTATCTTGACTGATATGCAGGCAGAAACTAAGGCGTCTGGAAGTTGCTGTATTGGAGTACCGTGCATCGCTCGAGGAGCGTGGGTTACGAAGTTCTGAGGAAATTGATAAGAAGGTTGCAGTTTACCGTAGGCAACTTCTAGTGGAATATGGATTATCAAACAACAATGATGATCCAGGGAGCAAGAAACGTTCAACAGGTAAAAGCTGCATAAAGAACCAGTATTTGTTATTGATCTGTAGGCAATGATTTAGTTACAACCTTCTGTTTTGATGATCTTTCCTATTCACTGTTTAGATATCTAATTTCATCATTTTCTGTGGTTCAACATAAATAATCTATATTCAGTAGTATTGTCGAAGGTTGGGAGAAGATTGGCACTCATTATGTGATCAGCGAACCTAAAATATTATTGCATACTCTTTTACATATATTTGTATGTCATTGTTTCTGTTATGATTTGTTCCGCGCCAAAGATATAGTTATTACTAGATGTTCTGCGTTTTGGGCTTCAATTCATTATATATGTATTATAACCTGAATACATTATGCATTTTTAGAGTGAGATGTTTTAGTGTGCATATATTCTGTGTTTGCAATCATGTCTATAACACACGAACTCTTGACACTTCAGACAAGACATCAACTGAAAGGAGGGAAAAAACTGGTGACATTCATGATTCATCAAGGAAACGCCGTCGCAGCGAGAGCCATAGTCGCAGTCCTGGGAGGAAGTCAATGGAAAGGGTTCGAGACAAGCACCGTGAGAGAGACAGGTCGCACGAGCTCGACAGTGTTAGAGGAAGGTCACGGGAGAAGAGCGGAAGTCGAGAGAGAGATGATCATCACAGCAGGGATAAGACCAGAGAAAGGGACAAGGACAGGAAGAGAAATGGGAAATAGATCAACCAGAAGTCGAGCCTTTGCGAATGTTGGAGATTCTTTTTAGTCTCTCGGGATGCCCACTGAGTTCAATTTGGGTTGTTGGGAGCTGAATCAGAAAAGTGTAATAACAGGAACGCTAGAGCTTTTTAGATGAACATTTTCAGGTGGAAAAAAAAAAAACTGAGCTGGTTTCCTAATTCAGCTGTTGAGTTCGTGTATGTCTTGTGCAACTCCCAGGTTGTTAATTACCCAGCCTTGTTGCAAGTTTTACAACGTTTTGGATTTTGTTTCTCGTTATCAATGGAACAAGAAATGCCTCATATTTTGCTATAACATATCTATGCCTAAATTAAAGTATATCGACGGCTTGTAACCGAAAAAAGGGCATATCCAGTAAAATTGTTCCCATGATCTTGATTACAATTGGGAATAAGATGGTCTCCAACGGATGCTAAAGAGAAGCCTCATCTTTTTCCCTCTTTCTTTTCTTTGTAAAAATGAGAAATATGATCGAAACAATGGAAATGCAGATGTTGATGTTGGCATTGCGGTCAAATGTGTGCCAACATCAACATCTGAACTGTGCATTCATTAAAATAAATTATTATTATTATTATTATTATTATTATTATTATTATTATTATTATTATTATTATTATTATTATTATTATTATTATTATTATTATTATTATTATTATTATTATTATTATTATTATTTGCCTTGAGTGCTGGGAATGGAAGCAATAAAAAAACAGGCAATACGAAAATGTAACGCAACTCAAGATAAAATTGAGTTATTTACCAGATGAAAAGAGGGTGAAAAATCCTCAAAAAAAAAAAAAAACGTCGGCACACCACCTGGAGCAATTCCACGAGTAGGAAAACACATTCAAAATTCAACAATGGTAACAGTCACAGCAAGGCATAGGAAACATGTGGAGCCATAACATCTTCCGTTGGGACTATATACTGAAAAAATAAACAATCGGAAATTATTAATTTCAGAAATCGTTAATTTTATAAAGATTTGATCGTTTACGCCTTTTAACCGACTCCAAGCTAATGAGACTTTAGTAGTGCCCCAAAGAAAATTTTATCCTAAAGCAAGTAACCGATTCTAAGTGTAAGAAATATGAGGCCGTCGCTGGAATCAAAGCAGATTGGGGACACATGAAAAAAACTCGTAAGTAGCTCATAAATGTGGAAGAAAAGAATGGCGCATCGATCAATCAAGTGGATGAGAGAGGCGTATTATTGAACATATGAATAATAATTTCTAAACGGCAGACCACAAGATAACAAGATTTTACCATCTAAACTTGATCTAAAACACATCACTGAAAAGAAAACATAATCTAAATACATTTTGTATCTAGACACAGGGCAACAGATGTTATAGACAAGAGCTAGCTTGAAGGAGAGCTGTTCTCATAGTTCTCGTTATCTTCTGATATTTTGAACAGTGGTAAGAACTGGGGCAGGGATGCGATGCGAGGAAGATGCATTAGCAGATCCCCAAATGAATCTTTTCGTGGGATGCTGGTCGCCAGATTGGATCCAAAGGCGTTCTTGTCCTCTGCCCTTCCGGACTTCTGGTCTTGCATGCCGCTGTTGATTCCATCGTGACTTCCTGCATCTCCAATTGCAGAATTATGAAGTCCCGAAACACTGATACCGTCCTTTTGGAGCAGATTGCAGAAGGAATTCACCCTCGACATAAGACCCTGTTCATCCGAGGCAGGATTTTGGGCGTCACTGAAAAGATATTGGGTCAACTCCTCTAAAACGTCTTTGTTCGGTAGAGCTTCGCCAGGAAAAGCATTGGTTGAGTTCATCTGCTCCGAGATGCAGTGTCCGATTTGATTTACAAAGTCGCTCATAGACATGGAAGGCTGAAGTCCAGGCACTCTGACCTGATCCCATTGCTGACTCCTTTTAAATCTCTCGGATTCACCAACAGAATTTTCTCTGACTCGGGCGTTCACTACTGTTGAAACAGGAAAATAGTCACAAATATGATAACTGTTTAAATTCAGAAGAAAAAAAAATCTAAATCCATCTAAAACTTCAAAACACACACACCAAAAGTTGACAACCATTAGGTGACTACTTTTGCAGAGGATAAAAGAAACTGTTTTTTTTTTTTTTGAAACGAAAAAGAAACTGGTTATTACAAACTCGCATGCAGACAGCATCCTCAAATACACTTGATGAAAAGAGATAATCTCTCATGAAACATACATATCACATATTATCATTTAGACACACTAATGAACATCAAGAGATCAGACTTGTCAAGCAGTTCTTTTAATCTTTCGTAGAAGTTGAATTTAAATGAATATTTATTTGACATTCGCCTCAACAGATGACACAATTGTTTAACATGGATCAAAATACAGAATTTAGAAAAGTTTCCTTTTCTTTCTCATATGTTGAATTAAAAAAATCTGACTTAAAAATTGCCTGAAAAGATCGAACAATTGTAATGCATACTACTGTTTTAAGAGTGTGTCCACTGATGACAGAATCAGTACCATACCAGAAACCAAAGAGAACCATGGAGGCAAAAATGACAACACAGGGAGATAATTTGCAAATTGTGGTCAGGTAGGAAAATAATGAGCCTCAAGCAACTGAAAAACTTTGTAGTGGTGGAGGCAACATCTGTCCTATGGTGACTTGTAAGAAAAGAAAGAACAAATATCAAAAAGGGAATTCTTGCCTGAACTAGGTGAATGGACCTCCTGAGAAGTAACTACAGGGGTCCTAGTTACATCCGTTGAATTTGATGTACTGGTGCAAGGCATTGAAGATTCACGAAACCCTTCAACTGCAGACCCATTCTGATTAGAAAATATCTGGCACTTGGATTCATCTTGTTCTTCAAAAACCGAGCATCTTGGTTCAAAGAAAGGTTTGTCTGACATGATATCTGGTTGCTGACTGAGCGAGTAGAGCCGAGGGTCACACTGAATAAGTTTCTCAAAGTGTTTATTTAACAACCCTGGGGCACATTGAAGAAAATGCCTCCTGGAAGCAAGTCAGGAAACTTCGAGGGTGAGCATAAAAGTTAATGATGTGAAAGAATACAAGAGGACATAAGACACATTGCATCTTTGGAACGCAAACCATAAACTAGCATATTGCTACTTGAGAAGGAATTTTTCATAATTGATTGACACCCATCATCTAGCCTCAGATGGCAAACAGAACTCTTTGTTCAATGGCAACATAAAAAATATGAAATCTAGTAGAAGGTGGAAATGGATATTATAACTGGCAAACAAGGATTAAGAGGTGGTAACCAGTAGCAGAACAAAGCAAAAAAGCAAAGAAAAAAAAAGAAGAAATAAGCAAAGAGCATGATCTTATCATTAGGATATTTCAAGAGTAAAATATCGGGTAAATATTTCATTGGTAATCAACATTCCCACATTACCAAGTAGCTAGCTAAAATGATTTCCTACACACGAGTAAATTTAGTTAAGAGATAGAATTAAGTTCTGAACTTACTACACATACAAATAAACTTAGTCAGGAGATCTAAATTCTAAATTTAGGAACCTTTCTTGGAATTTCGTCGAATAAAAGACCAAACCAAACATGTAGCTTATCACATGGATATGAATATAGGTAGTGTGCTGTTACTCCAAGGACAAGATCTTCTTCACCTGTGCAAACTTGCTTGCCCATCAGTGAAATCTGAAGTTGCTTGCCACAGCGTATGCTTTCTAGGCTGTGGATTGGTTTCTCTAAAGAAAAGAGGCTGTCGTGCCAACTACATGTGAAGATGACATCTTCCCATCAGCCCCAATATTTTGAGTAAACTGTTGAGGTGAATAAAAAATCATAACAACTGAACACAAATGGAAGTAAACTCACCACTATATCCAAAGTGCCTGGCTCATTTTCTGGGCAAGTTGCCTTTAGAGATGTGATATCTGACCACTGAATCTCCATCTTACTCTTCAGACCCCCTTCGAGAACTTCCCACATAAGCTTATGTTTCGCAAAATAGCACTTCGCCACTAAATCTCCTTCATATTTTGAAACATACTGTCAAGAAAACCCATATTAGTTATAAAAGTTAAGATCTTGATGCAGCGATTTAACATTTTTCCTTCTAAACCTGTTGGATAAAAAGTAAAACTAAGATTTGGGATTAGAGAACCAATTGCAGAAAGGAAGAGAAAATTTATTGATTCTTCAGGGGATTTGCAAGGAGCTTTATTAGCTATAGAAATAAGGATCTTTATTAGAGAGAATAGAAATGAAGATCTTGATGCAACAATTTTAAATTAGCCTTCTAAACCTGTCGGATCAAAAGTAAAACTAAGATTTGGGATTATAGGACAAAATGCAGAAAGGCAGAGAAAAGTTGTTGATTTTTCAGGGGATATGCATGGACCTTTAGAGCCTTTCCTTTTCAGTTGTATTTTTCAGAAGCGAATCAAAAGTACTCAATTATTTACCCGTCATTTCTTCAGCCACAATCTTTAACAACATACTTTATTTAAGAACAACCAGATATGTTAAAATTACCTCCCATGTCCCTATCCTTAGGATGGAAGCAGGAAAATTTGAAGCTTTCAGTTTTTCAGCGGCAGACGAACTCGTAGACTTATTGTCCTTTTCTTTTTTCACATCTTCAAAACAGTCGTTGTCCTTGGTATCTGAATTGGCCTCTGCATGTGCTTGCGAAAGTTTCATCTGAATCAAATCCAGCAAGGACGGGCTCTTCCTCAGGCGCAGACCCAAAGGACTAGGTTCATTCAGTAGATTATAGTGCGTAGCTTGTGTCGGTACCATATTTGCAACTGCTTCCCACTGCTGCAAAAACATAAATTAGTATACAACTGGGGAAAATAAATTAATAGATTGGAAATGCACAAAACCAAAATTACATTAAGAATTTATTGCCGCATCATATGCAAAAATATACATTTCACAATCACATGCAAAATTATATATATTATTCAGATAAGCCGACATAGAACCCCCTCATAGAATATAATTTCATCTCACAGACCAAACAATCCCGGAAAGTTTCAATAAACCACAAGCAAGAGATTAGGCAAAATCCACTACCTCCTAAACCATTAAAACATTCCCAAAAGGTAAATTCTCCTCACACTTACGAAATTAAACAGTTAATCTGACAATTCCACTCAACAAAGGCACGACACTTCTCTACTAAGATCTGATAAAAATCAATACGGCCGAGATCCTGAGCGAGGAGCTGAAAACTTTCCAACAGAAAAGGGACCCCAGAGAGAGAGAGAGAGAGAGAGAGAGAGAGAGAGAGAGAGAGAGAGAGAGAGAGAGAGAGAGAGAGAGATGCACCTGCTGCAAAGGGGCCGCGACCATCTTCGATCTCTTGTTTAACGGCCCGTGCTCCTCGTCCAACTGGTCCTCCACCTCCAACTTCACCACATGCGCCGGTGCCAACGACGCCTTCATCACCGGCAGCTCCGGCTCCGGTCGCAACTTGCCGTAGTTCATCATTTGAACCATGAAAATTTCCTCGAAAAACCCAGAGAAAAATAGCGAAAAATCACACCACCAAGGAGCCCTAAGAATCCAGAGATAACGCCTGTAGGATCCACGAACCTGGTCTCCGAATCGAGGGCGAGAAGTAGAAGCGGGAGGAGCAAAAGATGGGGGCACAAAGGAATCGGACAAAAGGGGAAGAATCGCGAGGTGCGCCCCTATTTTTTTTTAATCTCTCGCTTTATAATTATTTTGGAAAAAAGAACATATAGTTTTTATCGAGCTGTCCGACACGTGCCGCGAAGCAGGCACGTGTCGCTTACGGGATGCAAGAATTACCTTACTACCCATGGCAACCTGTTTTGGGTAAACTCATAAACTATAATATTTACTTTACGAGTAATGTAATAATATCATAATATAGATATAATATCATAATGTATATTTCAATACTTTTATTTTAAGAATAAAATTCGATAAAAAATGAAGTATCGTAGATGGTGTAAAGTAAGATTACGCTTCAATTTGCATCATAATTTTCTAGTTTATAGTTATTTATATTATAATAGGCTGATAAATTTCTTACATAATAATAAAATCGATAATACTATATTTTTCTTGTGCACTTTTTGGGGAGGAGCAATAACTTTTAGGATTAATTCTTTAAATTTCTTTTAAATTATAACGATTTTTTGCGTCTAATTTTAATATATGAACTTATACTCTAGTCTATCCATTTGAATATGTTTTTTTTTCGATTTTTCCCTTCTTGACTCTCTTTTAATATTTTCGAATTTTAAAATAATATATAATAAATAATTATAAGATATTAAAAAAGGGGGTGCCCTTTTGCGTCACTGATAAGGAGGCGACAATCCTACTTTTTTTTCCCACCATCGACATTCACCCTCAACGATCTCATTGCCAGCAATGTGGAATAAAAAAGAAGGATGTTGACCTCTCTTTACGATTTCGTCAACGATATAGAGCGAAAAAAGGGGCGGCATCCTCTTGCCGGAGATGAAGAGGGCGCCGCCCTCTCTCTCTAGTGTTGGTGAAAGAGAAAAATAATTTAGTCTTTTATTAAATATAAAAAATAAAAAATTAATAAAAAAATTAATAGAATTAAATGAATGAATTAAAATAAAAAGTACGTTATAATTTAGGAATGTGCTATGATAAATTTATATATTAAAATTAGATATGAAAAAGCGTTATAATTTTTAAAAAATAACCCTAATTTTTAACAAAAGTTAGAAACAATTGCAAGGTCGGAACACATACAATTCAAATACACGGGAACTTTTATTTTTGAGTGTTCAGTTTAGAAAAAAAATACAATTGTCCCGGTTGAATAGTTGACAAACTACAAATAAGGGGCTCGAAATTGTCCTATTTAATTTTTAAATATTAAATTACTGCAGCCATTAAGGGTAAAAGCGAGACTTCTGTGGGGGTAAAATGGACATTAGATTTTATCGAAATGGGTCAGACAACATCGGTACGTGCGAAGAAAGGAAGCCGAGTCCACCTTGGCCACCTGCGGGCCCCGCTCTACCGATGCCTTCCTGGCCCTGCGATTCGCCGCGTGGGACGCGTGTCGACATCCTCGTGGCCGAGATGGCCGCGTTTCCGAGCTGGACGTCAGCCATCGGTATTGTGGATAAGGATGGATAATAAAAGGCTTCTCCTCCGTGTTTGGTATTTTGCATAGAGATTGAATTTGGGGCAAGCCCGACGGCCGACTCAAAAGCCGAGCTCGTCTGGCCGGCACGGATACTATCCACGCATCAAAATACGAGTCGTGTTGTGCCATTTTGTATTGGGTCATTCTTTTACACTGTAAACACGACACGATTCGAATATGGTGAACATGAATTCGGCATGACACGATCTATTTTGGCACGGATACGGATCGCACATAATGCATAACACGATCCGCGCTAAAATTACATGGTCCATGTTGTTTCGATTTGATAATACGATCATGGGCCGACTGTCACAGACGTGTTATGAGTACAACACGAACCGTATTTAAAGTAACGCGGATTGTGGTGAACCTCTTTCGCCACTTATAAATATGGCCGAACCTCCTCTTTCTTCATCACTCCCCTCATTTTTTCATACTATCCTCACACACACACTCTCTCAATCTCCTCTCCTCTCCTTTTCCAAATGGTCACATCCACTGATCCACTCCTTTTTTTTCTCAATCTCATCTTCTCTCATTGAATAATTAAGATATTATTTTCACAATAATCATTCTTAAATTCATTTCGAGTGATACTATCTTTTTTCTTGAAATTAATTTAAATAACGTCTGTTGTGAATATGATATCATGATTAAGAGTTTGAAAATGATAACTATATAATTATTATATAATAATAATTAAAGTAGTCATTTGTCACTAAACTAAAGTCATATATTATAAATTATAGAATAATACTAATTATATTATATAAAAAGTAAATTAAAAATTAGAATTTGAACTTTAAAAGACACATTTGATTTTAACTTTAATACGAATTTAAAGTTTGAATGTTAAAGGATACTTTTGATTTAATTCTAACTTTAATACTAAGTTGTATATAGTAAATTATTATATAAGTTATAACTTATAAGATAGTTAAGTACTAATTTACTTAGTATAATTTCGTTTAGTTATAACATAGTAATATAGTATATACTATTATACTATATAGTATCTTGGTTATAAGATAGTTAAATATTAATTTACTTAGTATAACCTAGTTATAACTTAGTATATAGTAATTAGTAAATTAGTACTTAACTATCTATACTAGTATACTAATAGTCTAATACTACTAATATATATTTATTAAATACTTGCCAATTATTCATTTTGAAAATTTATTTACTTAATAATTATAAATTAATTACTTAATGTATTTGAAAATTTAACTATATAATTATTTATATAATAATTAAAGTAGTCACTACTCACTAAGTCATATATTATAGAATAATTAATAATACTAATTATATATATAATAATTTAATAAGTAAATTAAAAATTATAAAGTCAAATTGGAAGGAAAAAAGGGCCGTCCGACCCGGCACGACCCCGTCCAACCGGCCTGGTCAGACGGGGCCCAGACCGTGCCGAGGTTCAAAACGGACCGTGTGGTACAACAAAATGGGCCATGTCGACGCAGCACTTTCAAAACGGGCCGTGTTAGTACGACACAGCCCGCGGCACGGTCAAACACGGGTTGACTGGTCCGAGCACGTCCCGACACGGCCCGTTTGTCCATCTCTAATTTTGCACCAAAATATAATGTAACAAAAAAATTAATATTATTTATTTTTTTCTTCTTTGTCATCTTTTTTTAAAAAAGTTAAAAGAAAATATTTTTCCCCGAGATTAAAAAATAAAGGAGTAGAAAGCGACCTTGACCGATCTTTCAATTTGTGAATAATACGTATAATCGTTAACGTTGCACGGGTTAAATAATCAACACCACTTTGATATACCAATAATTAACTATAGAAAAAAATGACGTTGATGTGGGAATTAATTACGGCACATCATCATGTCATGTGCTTAATAAGGTACTACTAAGATCGCATTAAAAAAAGAACGAAAATATTAATTATTCATTTTCAATAGTTTGTTAATTACGTCTTGGAATGTTTATTCAATTCGACGATTACACTAAATAAGGTTCAAATGGATCATATTGAGAGTTTGAGTTTCGAGTATTAAGCACGTGAGTAAAATATTAAATTTTTTTAATGAGGTCGGCTGGAGAAAAAAAATCTTATTTTACTCGCTCATGTCTGCACCAACAAATTTAAAAATCAAACCAACAAGAGTTGAGATGGAGTGAAAAGCGATTTCTCCTCGTTTAAGTAAGATTTTGAGTTCGAATCTTATGAATGCAGAAAATTCTTGTTGGGAGCATTAGTTGACAGTTAACCGAATTAGTTGAGATTGATGGTGGGCCGATTTTTAACTTACGATTTGATGCACACAGTCGTTAGTGTCACGCATGATTGAATTTAAAAATCAAAAGAAGTTGTAATAGGAAATATGCTAATCACTGTCTTATTCATTCATGTCATGAGTTAGCAAACCTGCATTGGGGACTAGATCGTCCCGATCCGACCATCCCGTTTTAGTCAGGTTTAAAAAAATGTAGATCTAATTTCAAAATCAGTTGCGACGTCTCCATCGAATTGTTCCCAATGGTTGTGTTTGGTACGAGAATTTTGAAAAAAAATAGTTCCTGAGAATTAATCGATAAGATAGAAAAGTTTAGTCTGGTGTTTGGATGGAAAAATGTAATGATATAAATTTAAAAAGTTGATTTGATAGATAAGTTTTAGTAGATGTTTGAATAAAAAGTAAGAAGTAAATATATATTTTATTATTTTATAAGGTTATTTTTATATTATTAATTACACAATAGTTTTATAATTAGAAAATTAGATAGAAGAAAAAATTTAAGATAAACTAATTAATAACCAAAAAAAGAAATATAAAAGAAAATTTAACATCATATTTATATAAAATAATTAAATAATTATAACTTATTTAGAATACCATAATTAATAATTAATTTAATTATATTAATATCATACTAGTTAATTTTTATTATGTTATATGATAAGTAAAATAAATAAAAATATTTACGTCAACATTTAAACAAGAAAATATATTTTCATAATAAATAATAATGGAAAATTTTATTTTATTCTAACACTAAGTAAATTGTAATAAATAATAAATGTACTTCTTTTATTATTATACCTAAATTAATTATAAATTAATGATAATATATAAGTAATAAATAAATAATATATATGTATATATATAATAATATTATTAAAATAATAGGTCATAGGTCTAAAATTAGTTTCACGTACTTTTAGATCTATAACAAAAAAAAAAGGTTGTTCTTGCTATTCTTGCTAATAGCAAAAACTTTACTGAACTTTTTAACTAAAAGTTCCAGTCGTACATTACGTAACGAGAACTTATCAAGTTCCCGTTATATAGGTTGTTTGGTAAAAATTCTAGAATTTGGACAAAGTTCTGGCCCAAGTTTCAGATTCAAACACAGTCAATTGATAGGGAATGAAATCGGAACAATTTTCAGTTTGAGAATTATAAATATTAATTATAATTAATTGAAAGCTCTCATTTAATTATTTATTATCTATAAGAACATTTTTATACATAATATATATTTAAAGAAAAATTCATAATATAATATATAATATATATTACATAGTCAATATATATATATATATATATAATATTTATACACTATAATATTTAATTCGGGATGAATTTGAATTTTTTTGAACTAGGATCAAGTTTTTTATAACTAGACATAGTCTCAATCCAAATTCTGAGCAAAAATATTTTTGAAAAATCAAATCAGATTAGGATGGAAGAATCATCCCGATTTGTCCTTAATCTTAATTCAAATTTCTTGATAACAATCTAACCACAATGGCCGACTTGTGATTTTAACCTTTTGCTCGATGGCCAACTTATTCAAGTAATTGGTTGAAAAGAGTCAAAGGATAGTGAGCAATTAAAATATCTTTGCATTGCATGGAGGTATTAGATACTCACGTGTACATGACATACATCAAACCGGTCAAGATGCATACAAATTGTGCATATATCTTGCAAGAAGTATCCCATTTTCTTTATATAATCATATAATATAATTCTATATTTTTTCTCCCACTTTTTATAGATGGTTGTTTGGTTGCCAATATGAAAAGTTATAAGCGTAGGCATGAGAAAATTGCATTGGAGTTTCATCCTTGAGACTCTTCAATGTATGAGCAAAAAAATTGTATCATCATTGTGAGCTACATCATTACTATCTTAATGCAAATATTATGAAATGAAACACCAACTTACAAGGATAATACTTTATCAATACACCAATACTGGGCACTGAACATTTGCATTTTCTTAATACTGCATTGCTAGGAAAACTTGGTTGTAGCCTTTTTTCTAACTAGGAAAATGTATGGACGCCAAGACTGTTAAAATCACTAACTAACTAGTAAATTCATATGAGTTTAAGAGTTTATGACTGGCATCTGAATTAATTCATAGCAAAATTAAATTTTGGAGTAAAATCGATGAATTCAAGTACCAACTCTTTAAAATTGCTAAATCGATAAATTTGATCGAACTAACTCGTGGATTAGTCAATTATACCATAATCCATGTTAATAAGCCCAAAAATATGATTTCACCTATCTTTGAACCATAATTTTTCCTCATTCAATTATTTGAACTCTTACATTCTTCTTGCTCTTAATTCACCTCAACCATGAATTATTCTAAGTGCTTTCCATCGTACCTTCATAACTATTAATTGCCTTAGTTCCATTTCATATTTCCTCTTTTTGACCCCCAAATGCCTAACTTCATTTATCAACAAGTTTGACATCATTCTACTATCATTTTCTCATCCTTGGAGAATTGTATTTTCGTCAAATTCTCCAATGATAATATGTTTTACTTTCAAGTCTGACAATTCAATTTATTTTTGATAACATTTGTTGAGTTTATGTTTATTTGAAACATGGTCCCGTTTGGTACGAGATCATCCATAAGAACATACTTTTATTCTTGCTTTTGAAGAAACACAAATTTTGCATGAGTTGTGGGGCCAGTTTAATGATTGCAAGAACAAAAAAATGTAAGGGAAAAATGTTCTTGCTCTTGATAGAACAATATTGTAGGGACAACCTCAGGATTATGAAAATTTTATTCTCGAATATAATATTTACATCCAAATGAGCCCTATATGATTAATGCTTTAGTTTTGCACTATATTATGTTTTGTTCGAAAATATTTTATGGATTATGTATGTATTTAATTTTAACTTTGGAGTGAATAATTGCAAATGATGTATGCAATAAATGAAATATGTATCTTAATATACGAAAATTTCATTTATGACTCCTTAAAGAAAAGACTATGTATGTGTGGAATACCATGCATGTTCACTTAGACATTTTCCTATTTTATACTATGTTAAAATTTTGAGATATTAGAATTTCATTTTATGTCAAATATTTTTATGGTCTATAGGATTAAACTATAAAAGTATTTAAACTTTGTTCTTTAATGTTTTTGGAGTTACTTTTAACGATTATGTTATTATTTGAAAAAGATAATAGAGATTTATTTTATATTAACATTATACTAATTATTTTATATTTTAATTTAAGATATACATAAACTCTACAAATTTACGAAATGAATTTAGATTTTGAATTCATGGGAGATCAATTGAGTTTATATGAACACTCAAACTTGGACAACCTTGATGGACACACGTGTTTAGAGCGAATTACGAAAATCAAATCAATATCAATGGCAAATCCAAGCATATCTTCGGGAACTCAGAAGGCAATTTTCTCCTTCTAAAATCAATTAAATATTGCAATAAGATGAAAAGTTACTACAAGCTTTTTGTGGGATGCTGGTTATATATTGAAGGATGACTCACCTTTCATTCAACAAGTCATATTTCCAATGAAGTTTTTATAGCAATTGTCGGCATCCTACCTGCCGTTATAATGCAAAGCTTCAGTAACATTTTAGGTCCAACTACAAAGGACCCTCTCAAGTCTCAACGTCCTATATTGGCCATGGAAGCAACTATGAAGTATACAATAAAATCTACTTATAAATTCTTGACCACCCCAATGTAAACTCATGACATCCCCTTTTGAGGAAAAAATGAAATGGAATGACCCACAAATAATTCATGCTTTTCTTTGGCCTTTAGATCATAAAAAGCTTTCCTAAATAACCAAAAATTGCAATGAAATATGCCAACCTTAGCAAAATATATGTCTTGTGATGCTAATATGAAAATGTCATTACATGTACTAAGGAATAACCATCGAATAACAATAATTTGGATGCTTAACATGCAAAAATATCAAATAGTGGATGAGGTCCATTATCTTCAAAGCGACATATTGTTAGTTCTGGTTGTGGAGAAATATAACCTTCAACGTTAACATATTCCAAGTGATCAATGACTCTTGGATAATTAGTAGACAGTTTAGATGACTTCTAACTTGCATATGCATGGCTTAAGACTTCAGGTAGTTATGTGCACACAAGCATTGATATTTGTTGAGAGAAGCCTCCCTTCGAGGGTGAAATGCAAGTGCATCAACTCTTGGAGGGCACATAAGGACTAGTGGATTGTTTCTAGACTAAAGTGGATTGTGGCAACTCAAGTTCACTAAGTTCTTCAACAAAGCCCTCTCTTATTGACGTAGAGTTGGTTGAGGCACAACTTGGACTAGAGCAAGCTTTGGAGTGGGACTTTTCACACCTTATATTGGAGATGGACACACTAGTTGTAGTTCCATTTATTATTAGACAAATTAGGCTATACACACACATTTCAAATCTCATAAGGGCAAGACCACAATTGCTTGTTAGGATTTGAGATGTCATCGTGCTCTACATCTATCGTGAATAGAGCTATTGGTTGTCCATGTGCTTCAAGCGATGGAGGAGGCGCTATATCCCAACATACTTGTCTTTGACAAATTATCACACGCTTTAGCAAAAATAGTGACTTCTATGATCCGAGGAACCCTCCCTCTATCACTTCGACACCATTCGTTATCGACTTTGGTGCACCACCCAACTTGCCTTCGATAAGTCTAATCATGGACTTAGTTCTCCCCAACCTTCCTCTCCTCGAATGACCTCTTATCTCGTTTTCTTCTTTTAGGTGGTCCACAACATGCTCGCCTAGATCCTAATGACTTCACCGTGTGGAAGTGACACAAAGCAACACTCTGTCACCACACCCAAGCTTGTATGCCATATTTTCGATGTACAAGGCACACCAAAAAGTCTGATCGTAAGGGAATCTACACCGTTGCCCTTTGGCTTCACACCCACCACCCTAAGACTTTTGCACTCAACCTCCGCACGTTCAGTTAATCTTAAGAACCTACAAATTATTTTCTACCGCCAATGCCAATCACCTAATGCTACCCATTATTTGGTCATCCATAAAGGTGCTCGCCATTATTTCATTAAACCTAAGGCTCAAAAGCGATAGATCACCAAAGAGGTGGAGAAGACGAGGGAGAATGGTTGTGGACTTGACATTGGGAGGGTCCAATCAGTCCAACAAAATCGAGGTCCATATTGAAAGGTGCACTAAAATGGTCTTCCGAGTCATCAATCATTGTGCCAATGTTGCTGCTATTAGTTTCTCCATGATTACGTTGTTTGCATTTTCGATGAGATGCTCTTTGATGAAATTTGCCATATGGGGCCCCTCCTCGAGCTCCTCCTATGACCGTTGCACCTTCTTCGTGAAGCCATCATTTGCATATCTTCCCCCACATGTTCACCAAGTTGCCAAAAGCTCGTTATGTTCACCAAGAGCCTCCTCAACACCACGCTTGTGCCCCTCCACCATCCCTCAAGCTCCACGAGGTCTACATGAGCATAAGACACCCCTACCACCACATCACCATGAAGAACAGTAAACATGCCTTTAAGTTGCGCATGCTTAATTGTAATGCCTAAAAAATAGCATCTTCACATGGATGAATTGATGTTCGACATGTTCAAGATGGTCTCGGGGACACCACAGTAACATAAAATTATCAAATAGAAAAAAGATAACATGGCAGCAAAAACATAATGCATAAGACCCATATTTCATTCGTTCACAAGAGTTCAACATTATATTTGAAAATTGACCAGCAACACATAAATCACAAAAGATTTAACTTGGCAATTTTAATTACATCACAAATCATTATTTAATAATATATATGAATGAATTTTGATTCATGCATAAGACTCTTTAACCTTTAACATCAACGCCTACTAATTGGCCTTGGACATGACACTTGAGCTTAAACTTTTTGTTACCATGTGTGATTTTCTTGTCATACATTATTTAACAAGTACCTCGAGTTGGCATGCTCTTGCCTATGAAATCACGTCTTGCTTGATTCATGAACTGCATCACTATTTTTTATTTTGACTTCTCCGACTGCATGATGGGGATCCACTTAAGGTCTCCATGGCTTAGGGCTTCTAGTGTTGGAGTTGATTGAGGAGCCATGGAAGGGGCGGGCGATCACGTCTTCAACAAGAACCCTCGGACAACAACATTTCGAAGATGAGTGGTTAGTCGAGAAAGGGCATTTCACCTATTCAATGGAGTGTGTGTGTGTGTGTGTGGGGGGGGGGGGGGGGGGGGGAGGGAAAGCTATTGCTAGAGAACATGGCGCGGAGGGTATTTGTGTTCGGTGACATGAGTCAATAAGACCTCAACGAGTCCATGGGAGATAGATCACGAGGTCATTTGCAGGAAGTATAGAGAGAAGAGGTATGGGGAAGCACTACCGGAGGGCGGAGGTACTTTAGTGGAATTTGTGAACTAGGTTGACACTAGGAAAACTTATCGCGCTTCACGCAATTTATCACACGGAGAAGATTACGCAAAGGATACATTTATCTCTCACGATAAAAACACATATATGTCATATACAAAAAGATATATTCTAAGTTTAAAAATTGATAACCCCATGTTCATGGCAGGAAAAGATATAAGACAATTTTTTTATTTTAAAAATTGGTGAAACACTATTGTTTCATACTAATATTCTCTAAATGATGAAAATATGATTTCACATATAATTTATCAAATACAAAATACAACAAATATCAGTTAAAAATATATTTAAATTAAATCATCAAAATACAACAAAGAGAAATTAAGAAGTTATTGGATTAGAATTAATTAATGTTAAATAATTAACTTTGATGAAGGGAATAGAACAAATGTTCTACGCTAAGATTAACGATTATAATGATATTTAAGTGGTAGTGGATTGCAATATTAGTTTTAAAGTTAGTTAATAATATTTATGACATAAAATGGATTAAAGCAACAAAATGTAACGTTGGAATACTAAGAGATTATGAAATCATTAAATGATGGATCATGAACTTTAATTGTTAGTAGATGAGTAAAAAATTCAAAAAAATTAAGAATGAAGACTATAATAAATTAGGTAAGGAAAAATATAGAAAAAAATATTAAATAAATAATATAATAAATAATCTGGCTGACGTCAATCGGCCACTCGGATCGTGACGTCTTTGAAAGCAGTTGCGTCGCACACCTAATGTAGATGAAGCTCGTAGATCATGAGTCTGTCGCGATCGAGTGCTCCCAAAATAAAAAAAACCAACCAATATAAAAATGCAATAATAGATTTCTATCTAAAATTTCCTCACCTTGTGTTGAGCGCAAATATATGCAAAACCATGTGCCGATCTTATAATGTCACACATATCAAGTTTATCAAGCTTCAAAACCATACCTTATATGTGCATTCCCCAGTTTCTTCTACTAATAATTGTAATGTTGATATATATACAGAGAAGAAAAGGATAAAAGGGGGTAAAAGGCTGAAACAGAAAGAAAACAATAAATGTGTCTATATGCATGGAGCATGGTCAAGATGAGACAAGTATCTTTTGCTATGGCCCTTATATCTCAACCATGAGCTCTTCACAATCTGCACTTGCTCTGGTCTCATCCTGTTGGCCAAAGAAGACATGGCAACCTTCTTCATCAGAAGTCTCTGCGTCTTAGCTGCCTTATCCTTTTGAATCCTATATTTAAACTACCTGTAGCACCATGCATGCATGATTCATCAAACATGTGGTAATTAAATTATATGATATATAAAAGGAAGGACTTTAATCTTGTAAGAGGAGTTTGATCTTACTTGTAGAGAGGCACCTTGCAGGTGTTAGCATGGCCACAGATGAAAGAATGCAGGCGAAAGAGCTGCGGGATCCTCTTGTAGTGCATGCAGCCATGTGGCGTCTGCAGCTTCTTGTTGCATGTCACAAGTGGCCAATGAGGTGAAGCAGCCCGTCGCAGGTGCGAGAGTCGCCACCCTGATCACAAGGGCCAGTAGTTCTTCAGACTCCGCTTTGTGACACTGCTGCAAACTCTCTGCAACCAACGTCGGCGTCGAAGATTCATTTCAGGGAACTCATTGCCCTTGCTCAGCTCTTGGTACACGTTTGGCTCTTTCCCCTTCCACCTTTTCCGTTGATGTCGCAGTCATATGACAAATCATATTGAGATTTTTCATTCAACTTACCTGTATGATTTATATTCTATAATTGAACAACTTATGTACCTATTCGTCTTCGTGTAGGAACCGAAGGATCTCATGTTCCAATGCAGGATCATGCTTTCGGAGGAAGCTCCAGCCTTTCGACACCTGGACGCCGGCCAGATCCTTAGCCATGAACCTCATGCAACACAGGTCGAGCTTCGGCACGTCACACAGCTTCGCCATCT
Source organism: Pontederia crassipes (assembly GCA_030549335.1). Classification (NCBI taxonomy): domain Eukaryota; kingdom Viridiplantae; phylum Streptophyta; class Magnoliopsida; order Commelinales; family Pontederiaceae; genus Pontederia; species Pontederia crassipes. Next base: position 5,336,650 of record JAUKPH010000017.1, read on the forward strand.
TCAGCGCATCCACCAAGTTCTCCACCCTCAGCCGTGCGCCAACCCGGATTCGCACGCCTGCTTCAACCACTTGATTCGGTATGGGTGTGCCAGCGACAGTCGGTGCATATGCAGCATGCACCGTCACCATGTCCACCTCCCTCGACAATATTATGATCCTATCACGTCATCATATGCAGCATGCAGATGTTTTAGAGAAATGAATCCATATATGGATTAAATTTTAATTGCTTGATCATTGCCGAAAGCATTTGATCATTACGAACCCGGAGGAGTAGAGGAATCCGACGAATGTGAAGACCGCTTCACTAGGGAAGCCGAGGACGAGATCAACGATGTCGGGGAAGAAGGTGACGGGTGCAAGCAGCGTCAGGGACTTGACGGAGATGAGGCCCAGCTGCAAGGATGTAGGCGGAGGTGCGCAAATGTGATGGCGAAGAAGACCAGGTAGCCGACAGAAAAAAAATGAAAATAAAAGAATGAAAGGTTTGTACCTCACAAAGTAGTAGAAGCACCAGCGTGGAGAATTTTAAGGGATCAAATATGAAAGGTTGCAGGTTAAAAAAGTGGTGCTTTCATTTAGCAATAAATGATATTTAATTGTGCAAAGCCGTGATGAGAAGAGTTGAAAACGGCTGCCTATGGGAGACGAAGAAGTATGCCTAGTGCCTGAGATAGAGATCATGGGCTGACGGGGCAGAGAGAGACTTTGAAACTATACGTGAAGAGCAAAATTACTCTAGACAGAATTTGGCTTCTATTTTTTTGTCAAAAAAATGACAAAGGAGATAAATAACAATCCTCAACTTTCATCACTTTGAAACCGACATTGAACCATGAGCTTTATATAAATATAAGATTGGTGCTATCAACACAAAAGGCAATGACGTTGGTTAATAGCTTCTCCAAGAATATTCTTTCGACAACGAGATCTCCATGAATGATAATGTGGAGAACCCTTGCTGACAAGTCTTATAAGAAGTTTGCTCTTTTCAATTGAATGAAGAATATACATTATTGTTATTATTGTTGTTGTCTCAAAGTGTGTGCAAAGGCTGATCAATATTTTTTTAAGGGTACCCTTAATGCCACTTCATAAACCTTAATGCCACTCCACTTTTACCTATTCTACCCTTACTTTTTAAAACTATAAAATCTTTTGTAATAGTGAAAGATCAAGAGTCTCCCCTCTCTCTTTTTTCAACATAGAATTTATTATTTTATAATAATTAGCATTAAATGTCTTTATTTTTTTTATAATATTAGAAGATCAAAGATCCATTTTCTCTTTCTTAAAAAATAAGATTATTATTTTAGATGATTAACATGATAAAATTTTAACATTATAATTTTTTACTTTGTATATAATTGTTAACGGTGTCTATATTTATTCAGCTTATTTGATATTTTAATATTTATTTTATTCAGCTTATTTGACATAGCGTCACATTTTAGTGCCATAATAAATATAAAAATATTAAAAAAGCTGAATAAAATATAGGCACTGTGATACAACAAATATAGTAAAACAAAGTAAAAATTATAATATTAAAAACTTTTCATGTTAATTATTTAAAATAATAATTTAATTTTTGATGAAATAGAAAAGGAATTTTTGATCTTATAATATTTAAAAAATAATACTTTTGATGTTAATTATTATAAAATAATAAATTTTGTTGTTGGAAAAAAAGAGGAGACTCTTCAACTTCTACTATTAAAAGAATATAAGTTGATTTTATAGTTTAAAAAGGTAAGGATAAAATGGGCAAGAGAAGAGTGACATTAAAAATTATGGAGTAGCATTAAGGGCACCCTTTTTTTAATTCTTACTCTCAATAGAAAAAAAATATTCTTAATGTCATTTATCGTGGATATCTTTCATTATTTTTTAGGTACTTTATTTTTGCCGGTCTTCTTAATAAAGTTAGTAAAGGAGGTACTTTATCTTCTTCCGTCTTCTTAATAAAGTTATATATTTTATTAAAATATGTTTTTTCTTTTGCGTAGGACAATATGCATTCTATGTATTTTAGATTTAACCAAAATATGGTTCCTAACAGAATTTTAATTAAACAAAACTTTTAATTAATTTTTAAAAAAATGGCATATAACCAAAATAATAAAATTATTTTTTAAAAATGGCATATTATCAAAAGAATAAAATTATTATACATTGTTAAAAATAACATTTTAAGATACAAAATAAATAAAATGTAAAATTACAACTGCGTCGAACAATAAACTATGCTTTGAACAGTGTATTAAAGTACTTAATATATATTTTCCTATGCAAATAAACTTTAAAAATATTAATTTTAAATCAAATAAGGTATATAATATTACTAACATTATATGAATCAAATTATGTCATTTGCATGAAATAAAATAATAGGAGGTATAATGGTTTTGACATTCATAATATTTTTATGATGATAGAAATCATTACAATAATGAGCCAGAAATTAATAATTTTCATTTCAATCTTGACAAATATATCATGGATGAAAAATTAATAATTGTTGAATCCTAACCGATACACCATTGATGAACTTTCAAATTATAAATTGAATTAATCAGATACTAGTTACTCCCAAAACCAACGAATTCCACGTGTTCGGCAATTGTTCTTTTATTTTAAAATAAAAAGGTATAATAAACTATAACAAAAGTAATAAGCCAATATCATAGTGCAGAATAATTAGAACATTATGATAAAGCTGATAAAATGTAATAAAATTATTTAAAAAAGATAATGATGAAAAAAACAGTATCTCAAAATTTTCCAATTAGGCAGATTAGACATTAAGATTTTGGATGGGCCAATCAGATGTTTATCGCGCCTTGGGTGTATGGTGTCAAGCCAGCTTCAAAATGCAAATATAAGAATAATATCTATTATTCTTACAAAAATAACGAAATCTTATACAGTAAATATTTTTTATTTCCAAAATAATTCTCTTTGAAGGGGCTTAGAATTTGGTTAATGACTTCAAAATATGGCAAATGGCATGCAGATGTCTACATTTCTATAATCAAAATCCGCCGTTAGGAAATTCTCGTGCCTATTAGAAGGCAAAATGCAAATGATGTCACCAACAGAACATTTCACCTTTTTGTATACAAAGATCTTGAATGCACATATGAGCCGCTTGGCAGAAGCAACATGGTTCAGTATCACATACCAGAATGATGGCACCATGATTCACAAAATCATATATAAGAATGATGAGACGATAGAGCATAAAAACATTAAGCTTGGAAGATAGCCATGTTTCTTTCTCATGGGCGCACCAAGATGCCAATAGTTTCCCACTCCAGACTACAAACGACATCCTGAAGAAAGAAAGTTGCCAAATAATAATAGTTGAGTAATGAATATTTATCTTATTCACCAAGAGAAAAAAAACCTTGTTTCCAACCAGAAAATGTTGGGAGACAGAAAATTGTATCCAGTTTATACTCACAGAAGGGTTTTTAGGATCTACGTCGAAGGCATTGATAGCACAAGGCTCAACCAGTAATTCTCTAGATCCTTCGCCTGCAAAAAAACAGAAAGCAACTTTATTATAAACCATATAAATTGACTCATATGCAAACTGTTTTACGAACTGACCCCATTGATGTCAACAACTGAGTATGGATCAAAACTATCATTACATGATTTAATATGAGATTACTTGCTGAAAAAATGGCTCATTTTTTAGTTAGAAAAGAAGAGGAGAAAGGTCTCAGTTAACTAAGCATGACTTGTTGTCTCAAAAAAAACTAAGCACGACTTGTGACACTGGAGGAGCTTTTGCCTTTTTATGAGGATCTTAATTTTAGGGTGAAGAAACAGTAGAAGATTGTTGATTTCGAGAAGAAACTGCTTCAATGACAGAACCAAGGGCATAATAATTTTCAGAGTAAACAAGGGACAACAATTGAGCAGATTCCAGAAGTAACAAACCTTGTTCAAGGACTGCTAGGATCCCATCTTCTGAGCACATCATAGCAGGCAGTATTTTTGCAGCACTTGAAGTAATGCTCGAAGATCTACTGTGACCGTCATACTGGACCTCCCAAACTTCACTTTCTGAGACAGGTACTGTGGTTCCAGGAAGACCAATGCCAGAAAGAATGACAGGATCCTGTTGGTATCTGAGGTCCCAAGCCAGCACTGTACCAGAAGAGCCTCCCACCTTCATTTACCCGAAGAAAAGGGTAAATTGTTAGCTTTAGTTTGTAAGTGAAAATGTGAAACTTCAGACAAGAAATGCTGGAAACCGTTAATAGACTTATTATAAGGAGCTAAAACGATTATATAGATGGATATTAATGATGAAAAGAGGATTTTTAATGATATGCAAACCCTAGAATAAGAAGAAAGAAAAAGGAAGGGGTAAAAAGACAAAAAAACTACCTTGTAGGGATCTGAAATGTTACTATGTCAGACACCAAATCAAAACATAATGCAGCTTTACCTTAATAAATATGGATTAAATCATTTTGCACCTAAAATGTATCAGAGAAAAAAAGAAATTGCTGACTGAAATAAGCATCTTACCAAACATATATGTTTACGTGATGGATGAATGTCAATAGAATGCACCATGCCAGAAATATTGCCTTGCGACCTACAGCACAAGAATTTTCAGAAAAAATAGTACAGCAAAGAGCGCATAATCATAATGTTTTACGAGCAAAGGTGAAGGCCGAGAAGGTACATAAGGTCTATCATGTGTCAATCATAAGAATGTGGATAAAATGTAAGGTTTATGAATTTCTAAAGAATAAAATTTTTACAATAGAGAAAAACAAGGCAAGAAACACATCCTTCTTATTAGCATTGAAAATACAGGTTGAAAGAATCGAACACAAAACAACATGGTCTTAGAAAATATTACCATAGAACAGCAAAGAATGAGGATATTTTTTTTAGAGGGAAGGAGAAGTAAATTATTACTTTACTATTGAAAGAATTTTGTTTCTTTTTTTTTTAATCGAGAAAGAATTTTGTTTTAATCAGCATTTCTTTCTTGACATGCAATTGCTTACAATTTATCTACTCAGCAACCAAAGAGGAGAAACAATGTGACAAATGAAAGAAAGAACACCATAATTACTGAATTCATACAGACAGTTACTGATTCGACACTGAAATTTGGATTTAGAAAAAGCAAAATCTTCTTGTATCAGATCATACATTATATTTTCACCTAAAGAATCTCAAAGGTGAAGGAAATCCTTTTAATGGATATTAGCTATCATCGATTTGATCACATATTATGAGACTCTCACGTACTCTATTTCTAGGGCAAAAGATTCCATGATTTATGTAAATATCTTCATGTAATTAACCTTGAAAAGTATCTAGCCCGGATACAAAATTTTCAGAAAGTTCCCGTTAATAAGAAGATTCAGCATTTTCAGCATCATCCTAAATGGTCATAAATTGGTGACAACTTCTGCCAGATTGCCGGCTTGTATCTTCGCTTGTATCTTTGGGTCTTCACAAATTTAAACTTGAAACATATTGCCTTCGAAGAAAAAATCTTGAAACATATTCGAGAGGTTTAACTGTTTGATCATTCACAGCAAAAGTGATTGACCAGTTCTAGAAACTCCAGCTGAATGATGCATACGAGCACAAATAAAGCCATCAAGCATCAATAAGCTACCATAATTCAAATAGTCGAAGCCAAATTTGACTTTTAATACAAAAGCTACAGCGCTCACCGGTTGCCCTGAAGGCGAGCCACCAAGGCATCAGGTTTCCTCCTATCCCACCATTGCACGCCGAAACCCAGCCCGCCCGTTGCAAACTCCGCTGGGGACCCCCACTTAACCGCCGTGTAGGGCACCAATCCCTGGCTATCGTGGATCCGCCGCTGGTTCAACCGAGCCTCGGCAACGCTAACTAGGTTTACCCTCCCGTCATCCCCCACGGTCACGCACTCCCTTCCTCCCTCCTCGAGATCAAGGGCTGATATCGCTCCGGCGTGCAGCGTCCGGCCGTCCTCAGCGAACGAGAGCTCCGACTCGATAGATCCGTCAATAGGGTCGAGGAAGAGGACATGGAGCGTGCCAGCGATGGTTCCAGCCACGGCGGCCAAGTGCTTGTGGAGTGTCTGGGAGGTCCGGAGGGAGGAAATCCGGGAGGCGGACGGCCAAGAGAAGCAGAGGTTGAGGCTGGGCTTCGCGAGGTCCTCCTGAGTCAGACTGAGGGAGTGAATCTCGAGGGCGGAGGCCGCGGAATCAGGGTCGTGGACGGCGGCGGCGACGAAGCGGTCGAAGGCGGAGACAGCCGGGATCCACCGGACGGCATCGACGGATTTGAACTGATCGAAGCGGTGAAATTGGTGGTCGCCGGAAATCGCCATATTCTCGTCCTCGCCGGCCGTGAGGGCTTAAAGACGGGGTTTTTGGAAGGACGAGGGACTGCACAGTACGGGGCGACACACAAAAATTTGTAGTTACTCCGCACCGTATTATTGTTCTATTATCTACATAAAACTTTGAGGCAAATGCCCTCTAAAACAGTGACAAAAAAAAATCAAAATAAATAAATAAATTATGCAACTTATTGTTTTGCTATAATAATTTTTATTTAAGATAAAATTATGTGAACACATGTTCAGAAACTTTATATGCCATGCATAACAATACCAAAATGTAATAATTGATCTCATTTATAAAAATAAGTATTCTTCAGAATTGTTGTAAATATAAAATTAATAGAACTACATAATCTTGAAAAAAATGAATAAAAAAGAGTCACTCTAAAATACACTATTCTCATCTCATTTTATCGTAAAAATGTCGGACACTTGTCTTTTTTTTTATCGGTTTTTTTGTTTGAATGATTCTTTTTTTTTCTTCTAAAGATCATGAATATTTTTCGGGTGCTTTTCAAAATAAAAAACATTAACATTTTTTTCTGGATACTTAATTTTATTATTTTTCTAATTATAATATAGGATTGATAATATTAAAGGACATTTTATTCTATAAGTTGACATCAATCATATATTATATATTTTGACACTATTATTTATGAATTTTTTACACGTATAATGACAAACATTATGTTCTTTAAGTAACTTTATACATATTAGAAATATTAAAAAAATATATAACAATATATCACCTGTATAATGTTAATAATGTAAGTCTCTGTAGGATTTTCCTCAAATGACTCTTTAAAGCTTAAAAACTTTCTAATTATTTTTTGAATTTAGAATAATCTAAATTATTTATCTCGGATCGAGTCGATTTTTAGAATTTGACTTACACCACCCATTCAGAAAGTTATTCTAAATTTAATTTATAAAATATTATTAATTATTTTTATCTAAATGCATAAAATACTTCACAAGAAAACACTTGCAAAATTATCGACATGGATCACTTTTTGCTCTGCGTCTCTATTTATGCATAATGGGAATTTTTACAAAATATGTTGTATTGTCTAAAATAACACATGTGAAAGGGCTTTGATCAATGAATTTATTTTAAGAAAGTGTTTATTGAATCAACGGTGGATTCACATACGTTGATTCATTTTAGATCTACACATTCCGTAAGAAAATTATGCTAAATTTAATTACGAAAAACATTACTTAAATCCGTAAGAAAATTATGATAAATTTAATTACGAAAAACATCACATAATTTATTATGGTCGTCACATTAAGAATATTTAAAAGAAATCATATATGTGTGTGTAAGTTCGTAGTTAAAATCAAAGTGGGCCGCAGAAGTTTAGCAAAAGCCCGCAAAAATTTGAAATTAGGATAATTTTACGCGATCCGCTCTACCAACTCAACGAGAAAAGGGTCCAAAGCAAGGTTTGTGTTGTAACTGGGAACCCTAAAAGGAGATGAGGGCGGTGAAGGGTTCCCTCGTTGCTGCCAAGTCCGTCTCCCTCTCCAAGGCGGCGGCCATCCTCTCCCGCTTCGCCGCCTCCGGTAGCTGCTCCCGGCGGGACGTCTCCGCCTACGTCCGCCGCGCCTCCGCCGCCTTCGATGAGCTCGTCCTCGCAAACCGTGAGTTCAGGGCCGCCCGCAAGCGGTCCGAGCTCCTCGACGCCGATGTGCCAAGGAAGAAGAGGAGGGACAGGGAAGGAAGCATCGGCGGCGGGGATTCGGAGAGCGGCGTAGTCGAACAGGTGAGATGTGGGGCGGTTGATCGGTCAGAGGACGCCAGCGACGGAGACGGAGGAAGACAGAAGAAGAGAAGGAAGCTCACGGATGCAGAAGCGGGAAGGAGCGTCCTTTGTGCAGTGAAAGATGAGAATGTGACGATTCCCGATGGGAATCTCGTGGACGGAAGCACCAAAGGCGAATATGAAGCTGCGTCTTTTGGAGGCATTGGTGTGATCGGCTTGGAACTGACGAATGGGAAGGGAACGAAGAAGAAGAAAAATAAGAATAGAGAGGTGGTCAACAGTGACGAAAGGAGCGAACTTGCTACGTTGCAGGTGAAGAATGGAGGTTTAAAAGAAGAAAAGAGCGAGAATAATGAAAAGAAGTTAAAGGAGAAGCATGTGAACGGTACATTGGTGGAAGAAGAAAGACATGGACGTGAGGATGAAGTGAGAAAGAAGAAGGTGGACATGGAAGAAGAAAGACATGCAAATGAGAGTAAGAAGAGGAAGAATAAGGAGAATGAGGTAGGTTCCATTGAAGATAAACCACACATCGATCAGAATAAGATAAAGAAAATGGGAAATTCAGAGGAACCACTGCGTTCGGTGAAGAAGGAAACGAGGACAAGGGAGGCCGATCATCAGGAGATGGTTAACAATTTCAACAGAAAGGATGATGCTGGGAAGAGGAAGAAGAAGATAAAGATTGAAGAGAGCTATGAAATTTGAATACATGCGTGCATTAGAAAGACACAAAAACAACCAGATTATGAATCTGAGATTTTGATATCGTTTTTCCCAGTTATGCTTTGTAACATCTGAAATTTATGTTTGTCATTGTTTTTCTCCATTTTGTTAGTTGCATGCAAGCAGAGGGGGTTATTGTTGTTGTTGTTATTATTATTTTTGTTATAGAATGTACCGATTACATCTGACCTGCATAGTTCTAAGAAGGCTGGACCAAATGCAAGCATTTTTCTTTTGCAGGAATACTTTTTGTTCTCCTATTACATATGAGACTAAGAGGTACACAAGTTTCGATCTCTTGATTCCCTAAATCCATAATACGATCTTGTTTCTCAGAAAAGCTTAGAACATATATAACTAAGCTGCTTCTCCTTGTGTAATTTGAAAATGAGAGCTTCTTGGAGGGAAATGCAATTTCTTCGCTTTCTAGTTCACCATGCGGGTGCTTTTTTCCTCCCAAGCTCATTGACGTCCATACAATGAATCCCGAGTAAAGTTGAACTCGTAATCTTTTAGATTACGAAACAAGGTTTCTGCTATTGCACGAGAAGATGCATGCACATGTACTTAGATATTTCTAACTTGGTGTTTATCTCGTTTTAAGCAAGGTTGTCAAATCCGGCCCGGCCGGTCGGTCCGGAGTACAAAAGGGGTCATGGGTCACTCAAAATCCGGATGGATGATTGACTCGGTTAGATCCGGTCAAAACTCGGGTTGGACCGGTCAACCCGGTGGGTTTGAATGATCCAGCCGGATTTGAGGATTTAGCCAATTTTTTTTAAAATATTATAATTTCTAACTTTGAATTATCAATTTTCTAAACTTTTTATTATAAACATTTAATAATGGCACACTCATCATCTATTCTACCACTATCACTATTATTATTATTATTATTATTATTATTACAAAAAAATTCAAATTATTAAGATATAATGTTTATATACACATTTAAAATCAATGGTAATAAAAATATTATTTATATTGTTATTCATTCAAAATTAAATGTAATGTATTTGTAAATTCAAATACGATGCTAACATAAATTATCATACTACTAAAATAATAAATTTAGTAAAATATTAAAATTTAGAATGTATTTTTTATAAAATTATATTTGATTTGATTCATTGTTCATTTAAATAAATTTTGTCTTCCCACTAGTGATTAAAAAATTATTATGCATACATTTATAATTATTATCTAAGCTGGTTTTATACTTATATTAACTTATAATTATTCGATCAAACTATCCGGATTTAACCGATTCGACCGGTCCAACCTGACTCGTCGGTCAATCCGAGTCGAGTCTTACAACATTGGTTTTAAGAGTAATAGAGCTCCATCCACTTTTAAGTATTAAGTCATATTACAGGATTAAGCAATTGCTTATTTGTTAATTTAAATGGATCTCCAATTTTTCATAAAAAAATTAGGATGTATTCATTGCCTTTAAAAAAATTGACACTTGATAAATTATTGACAATGTACACTATTTTATTTACAACAACAACAACAACAACAAAGCCTTATCCCACTAGGTGGGGTCGGCTACATGGATCATACGACGCCATTCCGCTCTATTAGTACCCAAACCTTTCGTTATATTATTCACCAATAGATCTTGCTCTATTAGTTCGCCAAGTGTCCGCCTTGGCCTCCCTCTCCCTCTTTTAATCGGACTCCAGATTATTTGATCTACTCTTCTTACTGGCGCATCTAGTGGTCTTCTCTGAACATGACCAAACCATCTCAAACGATTCTCTACCATTTTCTCACTAATAGGAGCCACTCCGACTCGTTCACGTATATGGTCATTCCTAATCTTATCTAATCTTGTATGACCACACATCCATCTCAACATCCTCATTTCGGCTACCCCCACTTTACGTTCATGTTGTCCCTTCATAGCCCAACATTCACTACCATATAACACTGCTGGCCTTATAGCAGTACGATAGAATTTTTCTTTAACTTTATTGGGTACTTTTCTATCACAAAGAACTCCAGTGGCTTTCCTCCACTTACACCAACCAGCTTGAATTCTATGATTAACATCGTCATCAATCTCACCATCTTGTCTTACAATTGATCCTAAATATTTAAACTTTGTCACTTGAGGAATTATATCCTTCCCTAACCTAACTTTCAAATCGTCTCTAAGTTATTTATTTGTGAAATTGCTATGCATATATTCTGTTTTATTCCTACTTAAACGAAAACCCTTTGACTCCAACGTATTTCTCCATATTTCCAATTTTGTATTAATCTCTTCTCTTGAATCCGCTAAAAGTACTATATCATCCGCAAATAGCATGCACTTAGGTACCTCCTCTGTGATACTCTCGGTTATAGCATCGATAACTAAGTTAAATAGATACGGGCTTAAAGCTGATCCTTGATGTAGGCCAATTCCTATAGGAAATTCATTTGTCTCACCTCCGGGTGTCCTAACCCTAGTCAATGCCCCATCGTACATATCTTGTATTACCTTAATGTAGGCAACATTCACCCTCTTCTTTTGCAAGGCTTTCCAAAGTACATCCCTTGGTACCCGATCATACGCCTTCTCTAAGTCAATGAAAGCCATATGTAAGTCTCTTCTCCTACTTCGATACTTCTCCATCATCCCCCTTAGTAAATAAATCGCCTCTGTAGTGGATCTTCCTGGCATGAACCCAAATTGTCTCTCAGAAATACTAGTCTTCATTCTCAATCTATGCTCAATCACTTTTTCCCATAATTTCATAGTGTGACTCATAAGTTTAATCCCTCTATAATTTGCACAATTCTGAATATCCCCTTTATTTTTGTAAATATGAACTAATGTACTTAATCTCCAATCATCAGGCATCTTTTTCGACCGTAAAATCTCATTAAATAGTTTACATAACCACAACACACCTTTTTCTCCTAAACATTTCCAAACTTCAATCGGTATACCATCCGGTCCAACGGCTTTACCATTCTCCATTTTCTTAAGAGCTTCGCTAACCTCCGAGACTCTAATTCTACGATAAAATGACCTATTAAGCTCACATTCGCTGACTGTCAAGTCCTCCAAATCACAACGCGAACCTTCACATCCATCATTAAATAGCTTATAGAAATACTCTTCCCATCTGTTCTTAATATCTCCTTCAGTAACTAAAACCTTGCCAACTTCATTTTTTATGCATCTTACTTGATCCAAATCTCTCGACTCCTTCTCTTTGTTCCTTGCAATCTTGTAAATCCTTTGTTCACCCGCCTTTGTCCCTAACTCCTTATAAAACCCCTCATATGCTTTAGCACGAGCATCACTAACTGCCTTCTTAGCCTCCCTTTTCGCCAAACGATACTTTTCTCAATTGTCAGAACTATTGTCCAAGTGTATCGCCTTGAAACAATTCTTCTTATTACGCACCTTTTCTTGGACCTCCTCATTCCACCACCAAGTCTCCTTATCTCGTGGTCCAAAACCTTTTGATTCTCCTAAAATGGCTTTAGCAACCATTTCAACCTTTTTTGCCACATTCTTCCACATGATACTAGCATCTCCTTCTAACTCCCACACACTTTCCTCTAATAACTTACTTCTAAAAGTCTCTCGCTTCTCCCCCTTTAACTGCCACCACTTTATCTTTCGATCAAAAACTGTTCGGGATTTTAGTTTTATACATTTTATTTGCATATCAAGAACTAACAATCTATGTTGTGTAGTCACCCCATGCCCAGGAATTACTTTGCAATTAGTGCAACGTCTTTTATCAGTATTTCTTATCAAGAAAAAATCGATTTGAGACCTATGAGTTCCACTTTTGTATGTGATTAAATGTTCCTCTCTCTTCCTAAAACAAGTGTTGATAATCTTAAGGTCGTATGCTAAAGAAAAATCAATAATAGTTTGTCCTTCCTCATTCAACTCCCCAAAACCAAAACCACCATGAACCCTTGCATGTGGTCCTGCCTCTTTACCAACATGTCCATTAAGGTCTTCCCCAATATAAACTTTCTCGGTTGTTGGTATACTTTCAATCAAACCCTCCATATCTGCCCAAAACTTCTCCTTGAGATGTGATTCTGCTCCTACTTGAGGTGCATATGCACTAATAATGTTCATAGTCTCCTTTCCAACAATTACTTTCACGGATATGATTCGATCCTCAATCCTTTTAACTTCCACAACATTCTTCCTCCATTCTGCATCCGCGATAATACCAACACCATTCCTTCCATTTACCTTACCTGTGTACCAAAGTTTGGAACCATTTAACCTAATCTCTTTACTTCCCTCTCCTACCCATCTAGTTTCTTGCAAGCATAAGATACTAATCTTACGCTGGTCCATTACTTGTGCCACCTCGAGGCGCTTCCCATTCAACGTCCCAATGTTCCAAGAACCTAATCTGACCTTAGTCTCATGAACTAGCTTCTTTAACCGCCTCCGTCCATTAGAGTGCGGTAGCCCTTGCTCATTTAACACTGCATTCAGGCGAGGATGCAGCGGCTCTTGCTCTCTTATCACTGTACCCGAGCTGTACAACGCGTTACTTACGGGTAACGACCTAGCATTAACACAATATATTCGTTGATCCATGTTCATAAGATTCGACATGATTTTATGTTGGCTGTCGGGGCCTAACACAACCCTCCTCCTTTATCCGGGCTTGGGACCGGCTATAAAATATAGGCGGAGTTACCGGCTATAAAATATAGGCGGAGTTACACTATTTTATTTAATATGCATAAATAATATATATGATAATTCATATTAGTTATTTATAATAAAATAAAAAAATTTATTTAATATATAATTTTTATCAATATATCCCTATAAAATAATTATATATATTATTTTGAAACTTAAATCACAAATACATATTCTCACCTATAAAGTTAAAGTTTATAAAATAATTAAAATATTTTTTAAATATGACAATATATTCATAATAATTAACTACGATTTATTCGATTAATTTATATTTTATTTAATTAGTTTTATACTTTATTTAAATAAAATTGTAAAGGACATATGTCAAAATTAAAATAAAAAAAATTACATCTGATTGCCTCCCCTGAATTGTCACTTCATAGTTTGTAACAGGATAATGTGGTAAATCAGATAATTTAATTAAATATTATTTAGAAATATAAAAAGATTATTGGCAGAGTATGTCCGTTATAATTTTCAAAAGTGGAGGTTTAAGTGAAAAAAGAAAATATAAGAAAATGAGAACCATGGCAATGGCTGAAGGCTTCGCTAGCTAGTAAAAATAGCTATCGAATAGATCTTACCTTGTATAAAGACTAAAATCTTTGAAGGTAAACGGTCATGTCCCTTGATGTCTGTTTGCTTTGTACCAGAGGCATCTCATCAAGAACATTATTGTCCTGCAATTCCCTGTTCTTCCACACTTCCACTTGTCCTCCTCTTTTACTATTCATCTCATGTTTCATTGGTTACGTTCTCTTTTGGGCAAAGCACAATGATGGAGTTGAGAAGTTCGGAAAACTCACAAATTTATAGAAGGCAAATGTGGCCAAGGGATTGATCGACACTTCTACTGAAATCAATGGACTACTCGTAGGAAGTAAAAATCAAGCTGATCACCAATCATGTCAACTTTCATCAATTTGAATGAACAACTTGGAGTAGAATTTCTAGATTGGAATTCACCGTCAGACTGCAACATATTGCAATTCTGAACTTAAATTCATTGCAACACCCCCCTTCTGTCAACTCATTTTAATTCATGAAACTAACAAAGATTCACTTTTATTCAATGTTACAAATAGTGAAAGTAGAATGAGAACCACGAGTAGATCCTGGGTTGGAAAAATTCAGTCCATTAAACAGATGCAATGCAACCCAGACAACAATGTATAAATAAATCGTTGCAGTATCTTATTAGCAACAGAACCAACATAAATTGTGGTTTTACAGTCTGTAAATTGTGCGCAGAGATCAAAACTACCAAGAACTCTGAGCTCCATCTACTCCTGAACCTAGAAAAATAGTAATTTACCTATGACAATTGCAAGACCAACAACACAACAACAGCAACATTACTGGTACAAAGTAATGATCAGATAAGTAGAACAGGGATAATTGCATGAAGAACAGATACCATGGAACTCAATTCTGTCGGTGCTGGTTGACGACGTTCTCGACATACCATTTGTAGGTATCGACCAGTCCGTCCCTGAGCGAGACCTTCGCCTCCCACCCCATTCCGGCGAGCATCGAGCTGTCCATGAGCTTTCTTGGCGTGCCGTCAGGCTTCGTCGCGTCCCACACGAGCCGACCCTGGAATCCTACCACCTCCTTCACGAGCTCCGCGAGCTCCTTGATGG
Organism: Pontederia crassipes; assembly: GCA_030549335.1. NCBI lineage: Eukaryota > Viridiplantae > Streptophyta > Magnoliopsida > Commelinales > Pontederiaceae > Pontederia > Pontederia crassipes. The sequence continues at coordinate 5,351,864 of JAUKPH010000017.1, forward strand.
TCACCTCCTTCCCGCTCCCCACATTGACGTGCTCTAGTCCAGAGTACTGGTCCATCAGGAACACCACGGCGTCGGCAAGGTCGTCGACGTGCAGGAACTCCCGGAGCGGCGAGCCCGTGCCCCAGACCACGACCTCGGCTGCGCCAGATGCCTTGGCCTCGTGGAAGCGGCGGATGAGGGCGGGGAGGACGTGGGAATTCTCCGGATGGAAGTTGTCGTGGGGGCCATAGAGGTTCGTCGGCATGGCGGAGATGGAGTCGAGACCGTGCTGGATGCGGTAGGCCTGGCACATCTTGATGCCGGCTATCTTGGCAACGGCGTACCACTCGTTCGTGGGCTCGAGCGGGCCGGTGAGGAGCGCGGACTCCGGGATCGGCTGGGGCGCGAACTTGGGGTAGATGCAGGAGGACCCCAGAAAGAGGAGCTTGCGGACGGAGCCGTCGGCGGAGCGGAGGGCGGCGTCGATGATGTTGGTCTGGATCTGGAGGTTGACGGCGATGAAGTCCGCCGGGAAGGTGGAGTTGGCGTGGATGCCGCCGACCTTGGCGGCGGCTACGATGACGTAGCGGGGGCGCTCGGCGGCGAAGAAGGCCTCGACGTCGGACTGCCGGGTGAGGTCGAGCTCGGCGTGGGTGCGGAGAAGGAGGTTGGTGAATCCGAGGGAGATCAGCTTGCGGTGAATGGCGGATCCGACGAGGCCCCGGTGCCCCGCGACGAACACCTTCGCCGACCGGTCTGAGAGGAACGACCCGATCTCCGCCGCCTCCGTCTGAACTTCCATTTGCGTGGGAGAGTAGATCGTCCGGGAGTTGCGGCGAAAATCGCCTGAGGTTCTATGCTAAGCCCGAGAGGAGCGGCCACGAAGATGACGACGACGGCGACGGCGACGACGGCGACGGCGACGACGGCTGTGGAGGTCTCAGGAGAGTGATGTGAGATGTAGAAGAGAGGAAAGGACTAAATAACGCACGGTTGACACTTGACACGGAAATCAAAGGGTTCGTAGTGCCGAAGGCGTGGATCACACGATGCACGCCGTTGGATGCTCGATCTAAACGAACGTGCCGTCATCTTCCCGTTCCATGTTTTTGAAACGAAAATTTCGTTACTACGATACAAGTAGGGATGAAAGGTGTGATCATTTAAATGAGAATAAAATATTACGTATTTTCTGATAATTTTTATAATATAAAATATCAGTTTATTTCAGTCATTGGGGGGGGGGGGGGGATCTCGTAATTTTGGCAATTATAAATATATACTTACGATGATATTAACTAATAGAGTTTAATATAGATGTTGAGCGTTTTATATACGAAGTGCCAGTCAAATCATTTTACATATTGTTTATTTTATTTTTTTCGATAGCTTTCTTTATGAATAGACGATCATTGATGGTAATAAAAATAATTTTATAACTTAAAAAATTATGAAAAATGCGTATATTTATTATGAAGAACAATAATGTGCATAAGTTTGTAAAATTTTAAAAATGATGAATATAATTGTTAACAATAATTTAAATTTTATTTTTGTTATCAATGATCATCTAAATTATTCATGAAAAAAAATAAAATAAATTATGCGTAAAATCGTTAGACACGCGCTTCACGTATAAAGCGCTCAACACCTACATTAAACCCTAACTAATATTTTATTTATAAGTTAACATTAATATGTATTTACATTTCAATTGAGAAATATATTATATAATTCAAGGAGTTTAACACATAAAATGCATATTAAGATTTTAATAATTGTATGTTTCAATCGGTTTCTTCGATGACTTTTTTAAGTAAGAAATCATACTGGTTTTTTTTTCTTGCCTATCAACATTAAATTAATTTCTGCGCTGTATATTGTTTACGGTATTAATTATATACCATTAACATCCTCGTCACCATATTTTCATTAACTCAATTTTAAAAAAAAAAAACTTAATTTATGGTGTTTGATAACCCTCTCGTGACCAGTAGATTAAGAAATGTATCAAAGTTCGAAGTTGGATCTCTAGTGACGAAAAATGAACAAAGTTGACTACAAGAAAAAAAGAAGGAATAAAAAATGTTACTATGGTTAACGTAAGTTGCATAGCTCATGCGCTCTCATGGGATGGATGGTCCATGTTACGAACAGTTGTTACTTGTTACAGTATGCACACATTTTATTTGCCACACTGCCACAGCACTTGCGCACATTATTTTATGTGCCAACAGCACTTGCGAAAGACTACCTTATTATAATATTTTAAGGGAAACATTTTTCTACGAGTATTTTTTTCTAAATTATTGGTAATTTTATGTTAAATTACTTGGATCCACTATATTATTTTATTTATTTTATTTCAATTTGTAGGTTAACTAAATTATCAAATAATAAAGATTATCTCTGAGATGATAATCCACATTAATTAGAAGAGGTTGCTATTTAAGTGGTAATATAATTATATATCATTTTCATTTATGCTCTTTCCAATTTTAAACAAATAAAATATGAGATAAAATATAAAAAAATATAACAATAATAAAAAATATTACTATTATTATTATTATCATAAATAAAAATAATAATTTATTTAAAATGTTATTTATAATTATTATTCATACGAATTTCATATTGTTATTAATCATTATTGTGAATGTTACATATATTTACTACCAATATTTTCATTTAAAAATATTTAATAATTTATTAACATTATATATTTATTTAATTTTATAATTTTTTTTCATTTTTTTGCTAAATTGAATAAATTTTAACTTGACATTAACGAAAAAGGATATTGTAGTAAGAAATGTGCATTACCTAGTAATATTTATTATAAGTAATCAACGTCATTTGAATTATTAGAAAGATTAATTGTACTACATAATAAATAAGATAATGCACATAGGTGATAATTTAATAAGTTGCAATATTTATGTCAAGTAATATCAATTGCTACATAGTGTGAGAAGATAATGAAAGAAACACCCCATAAATATCAAACTAAGGCAATTTTTTATTTTTACTTTGTATTTATAAGGATGTTTTGGTTATATTTTGAAAATATAATCAATTAGAATAAGAATTATTTCAATCAAACATTAAAAAATATGAAATTATCTTAAAATTGTAATAGTTTATATTTTTAAAAAATAGCAAAATATTTCTCCTTCTCGTATTAAGTAATTTTGCTTGCCTGATCATATATCTCTTTGTAGTTAAGTTCATTCCCACAGGTAACTTATCTAATATTTAGTTGATTTGTGTACATTATAGTCAGAGCATGTGATAGAATCTTCTCCTTTTATGGCAACTCATCCCTCTTACTACAAGATCATGTCATTTTCATATATATATATGAAATCCTCATAAAATTTTGAGGCCTAAGTCATCATACTTTAGATTTCTCTTCATTTGCTTAATGCTCCTTCTGAGAGGTGAATGTTTTTCTTCTAATCGTTTGAGTTGATATTATTTTAGCATACATTCACAAAAGTTCTTTGAACATTGTTTTTCATTAGTCAAATCCTCTATTTCTTAGCGACGAGCTGTTTTCCAACGACCGTTTTCTCGTCAAAAAATCCATCAAAAAGGCTATTTTTCGACAGATTTCACATGATTTCTAACGGATTTGGCCATTGAAAATCATGAAAATTCTTGTAGTGATTATACAACCTTCAACTAGTAGAGTCTTTACGTACATACCTTGATCTTGTGAGTCTTATTCACAATCTTAGATTGCACACACATGCGCGGAACCTCCTCGTTGCACGTTTTCAAACAGACAAAGTCTCTATGTGGCTTAATCTTATGAGACCTCGAATTGTTAGAGTCTCCTCACGAACTCGCCTATTATGATACCACAAATTTATAATTCCAATTATCATATCCGGTCCTTAATTTTATTTAACAACTCTAAAAATAAAATCGACAAAACCTCCTTCCTTAATCTTGTGTTATTTGCCAAGACATCCAACGAAAGCATATATTTTCATAATAGTTTAATCAAAAGCATAAGACATAATATACATTCATGTATTGCCACTATTTTTTTCACAAATCATCTCACATATAACATCTCATATGATCAAGTTCCACACAACTTTACAAAGAGTTCCTAATAAATTCTGGTACAACATCTATGTTTATTTATTACGTTTCCTGTAACAAAAGTGAAGAGAAAATAAAATTGCTCTAGCAACTCAACATCTTCTATCTGCAGCAAAATAAGCTTTGACTCGACTCAACTCAAGAAATTACAAGTATTTGACAATTTTTAAAAAGAATAGTATGAGCAACAATCATTTGCTCAATGAGTAAAATAAAAATACAACATAAATGAACATACGAATTTATATAAAATTTAAATAATCATATTTTTCATATGAGGAAAATATTTAAAACATAACATATATAACATAAGTTGTCAAATCATATGAACTTTCAAATAAATAAAAATATTTCAAAATATCATCATATTCATAATTAAACTTCACAATATGTCATAGCAAATACTCAACATCATCAATACGTATCTCTCTATGATCATGTATTATATAGTTAAGCAGAGCTTGACATAATCATGAGTCTTGAATACGCAGAATATGTCATGAGTAGAGCTTCATAATTATAAGTCTCAAGTACACAAAACATATCATATCAATATGTATTACTCTATGATCATATGTCATACAATTAATTAGATATTCATAATCATTAGTCTCAAATACGTGCATGTAGAGCAGTTCCAAAGGGAAAAGACACCTTAAATTCTTGAAACATATTATAAATATTTTTCATAACTCAATAATAATAATAATAATAATAATAATAATAATAATAATAATAATAATAATAATAATAAGCTTTGTTTGAAATAATATTATAAATAAAAAAGTAATATATATCATTTTTTTATATTATAAACTTATCCACTCACTTTGTACTTTATCTTTCAAGAATGTTTTCTACACTTTACTCCCTTTCACTTATCACTATGCATGAATGCTTATTCAACTTAAAATACATATTTTTATTTATATGTTATTTCACACTTGGAACTATCCAATTTTTCAAAACTTAACTACATGTTGTCTCAGGATTCTAGACTCACTATCTATTAATAAATAATTCATAACTTCTTAATCATAAGGTAAAATCTTATGGTTCTTCCCAAATATCATCAACTAATTTCTAATGGGTAAATCGTCAATTAATTTCTAATGAATAATTCATAAGGTTGTATTTGACAACGGAACCAAGCTGGAACCGTACTTTTGTTTCGCCTGAAACACAAGCCCGGAACCAAATTCAAATAAGGGAACTAAAACTTGGAACCAGGTCATCACGTGGCCTAATTTTAGGTGCTATATATTGAAACCAACTTTTGTGGTGTTGACGTGACATTTTTTATTTTTGGTTTAACTTTTTTCTTTTTCTTTTTTCTTAAACATTTATCTTATAAAATAAATTATTTAATAAAAATAAAATAATTTTAATAAAAGATTAATATAATATAATTTATTATTTCATTAAAATTTTTAATATTTCATTAAATATAATTAATTTTAAAATGAATTTTTATATTTAAATAATATATTTCTAACAAATTTTTCCCATAAATTTTTATTTTATAATTTTATTTTAATTAATAATAAATTTATACTTTATAATTATAATATCATTTTTAATTTAAAATCCACCAAAAATTCATCCATCACATTAACTTTTTTCTATCACATCAAATCACTGGCATCATTACGTTTCACTCCACCAATCTATCAATTCAATTATTCACTGAGAATTTAGTAGGAACCTAAAAGACAAGACAATTTGACCTAATATTTGTGTTCTGACAAACTGTGTGCCACTAAAAGAATAATTTATGTCTTCCTCAATACTTGTCTATAGGATGAGATCCTAATTTCTTTAAAAACTAACTTCTCCATTAATTAGTTATAAAAATTGTAGAATTTAATTTCTTATATGACCTTATAGCAAAAATAGTTAATTAGTTTTATGTTATGAAATCTGACATAAAAAGTCATATTAAATAAAAATTTCATTTCTTCACATATACACTTTGAAATTTCCATTTTTCACCGAACCCTTGTAAAGTCTAATTAAACATGATAAAAATTTAAATTTTAATTCAGACTATACTAGTCGTTCCCTAATGTACAAGATGGACATATATTTGATTCGGAACTGTACAAACGATCCGTGAAGATAGATTCATAACTTTCTGTATAAAAATCTTTTTTAGATGATTATAACGAACATGGAAAACTAATTTATAGTGGATTAAACATTAAAAAAATCAGAATTTAGGGTTCACGAATCACGAAGAAATGATCCTCTAAACAAAGGTAAATTTCGAATTAAGAAACTCATTTTAAACAGTCGATTGAAATTCTCCAATCCGTTTTTTTATTTTGACCTCAATTCATTTTTTGGCTATGAAAGAATAAATATAAATAGCTTTGTATATTTTCTTTGGAATTTTTCTGAAGTCATATGGTGGTCATAAAAATGTCTCATTAAGTAGCTATTGAGTTGTCTCTTTCAACTGATTGGAATAATAATTGATATATCAATGGTCAATATCTTAATTATCATAATTAAGTATTTGAAACTTTAATTTAACTTACTTTATTATGATTAAATATATATTACGATATTTATGTATTTTATAATTTATTTATAATAATATTATATAATTTATTTATAATGTTTATTGGTAATTTTTAACAATAATTATGCTTTAGTTAGAATATTAATTTGGGTGAAACACCCTTTAACCGTTTTACTGTGCAACTCCCTTATCTGCACCCTTCATATTAAATCAATGGTCCATATTAAAACCATAGTTAATCTGCAAAACCATTATTTTCCCCCCAATCCTATGGCGGTCTGCAAGGAAAGAAAACGCTGAATAAAACTTTCCTTCTTTGCCGAAAAAAAAGTTCTCTTTCCTTTTGTGGCCGGCAAAGAAATACAAAGAGATCCCTCATCTCTCGTCGAGATCCCGCCACAGTCAAGCACCTCCTTGCACTGTCAGGAATACATCGTTGTCCAACACCACTACCGCAGAAGTTTGTTACTTTTGATCATTTTCGTGCCTTAGAGATTTAAGATATCTTTTTTACATTTTCTCCTAAGATTTTCTTATATAACAGAGGAAGCATGAAGTACCATTATTTGATTAAATTTCATATTAAAAGAAATATTGCAATATGAATCTAAAAACTAACTCTTCTATATTCTGCTAAAATTTCCAGTCTTAGTTTTTTTACCTCTCCCAATTTTTATGATGGATGCAAATCCTTATGCCATTTTTGTATTCTTTTGCTCTAATCGTATTTATTTCCTAATATTTTTTCATAAATATTTTCATCATAGTTTTTAACAGTTTGCACACAAAAAATTGAGGTCGTTACTCTTTCTTGTTAATTTGCTAAAACTTTTAGATTTGGTATTTATTTCATTTTCGCTTCTTCAAATTATCAATTGAAAACTTAAGCACGTACAGGTCCAAGATTACTGATTTGGAGAGTGGAACAATGCTACAATATTTGGCTCCCTTATGTCTGACCAACTGACGAGCTCGCCCTCCTCAAATTATATGACAGCAAAACATGAATGGGGTGAGAGATGGCAGGAATTGGGAAGTGAAAGGGTCAAGGTGCAAAACTTATAACATGTTGGACTGCCAACTGATCTGGGTCTCGCACACTATTGAAAGTTATAATGCTTGCTTTGCTGCCGAGAGAGGACGACTGCCAACCAAGGCCTCAGGGCGAGGTGGGCAACAACTCGCATAGCAAGTTACAACCTCTGCAACAAGCCTTTACTTTGGTTTGGTTCAAATTTGTTTCTAAATTCGTTAAAGACAACATGCATTTACCTCGGCATGGATATAGACAATAAGAAATATTTTTGTTTAGATTACTTAGCCTTTACTAATCGCACAGGGAAAAATATAAATATTTAAGAAAAAAAATTCTAGATCTCCCACCAATGATGGTTACATTCCGAGCAAGCAAACATTTGCAGGCTTTGCTTGCTCAATAAATAAAATGATTCAATAGGTAAAATTTAAATCCTGTTGAACCTTGCTAACCTTCTGGCTTCATTCGTTCTCATTTGTAGACTTTCCTTGCTCAACTCCCTGGACATATATTTTAAAACAAAAATAAAAAAGTTATTAAAATATGACTTAAGAATTAAGTTATCCAATTATTACACAAATATAATGATAAAAATATCTTCAAGATAGGATAATTTCTTTTGTCATGACCACTCTTTCCACATATGGCACAACTTCTTTTTTTAATCTCTTTTTGTGACATAGTGAGCTCAATACCAAATTTAGTTCTTCCCACATTTTTTGGTCTGCCTTTTGACTTTACACGAGTAGGGTCTCGTATACAAAATTGAGATATCTCTAAGGTATTATCCATTGTTGCAAGAGTCCCATTCGAACTTTTTTGAATTGCATTTGCTTCTTTATCATCAACTTTGAGAGATAACAATTTAGTGATAACATCATCTACAAGTTGAGCCCCCAATTGTAAATGTTAAAGCATACCTAAATTTCCAACTCTTTGTAAATTACTATGCTAAGTCCACTTTTGCATGAGAGTTATTAAATCTTGACCTTTTGGTGACAAGTCTACTTTTCGTGCCTTAGAATATCTTGCATCTATTATCCACCGATGAAGTATATATAGCTCAGGTATCTTGATCACTCTTTTTTTATAAAGGATATGTAAAATATGAGAATAAAATATACCATCTTGTTCAATTTTTTTACAAGAACAACTTACTAAAGTGCTTTGATTGTGACTATACTCCACGATGTACTTTCCTTCATCTTGGGCCTCCAAAGGATAAACAGAGTATATAACATTTTCCTCATTTTTCATAAACTTTTGTGCTGATAACAATGATGATTCCTTATATTCTACTTGAAACTTAAAGAACACATTTTGTGTGTATATTTTTCCTGCATGAACATCTAATGGATATTTGCTAATTAAGACAACTCTAGTGTTCATAGTGCTGAAATTTTCACGTTCTTCAATATTACGATGATGTTGAATAGCTCTATGATAATGTTGTATGAAATCATATAATGAAGTATGTGCATTTACAAATCCATAAAAAAATGCATTAATACTCTCTGCCCTTTGGGTAGTACGCATTCCTGCTGTAAATATATCTTTAAAATATAATACTATCCATTGTTGACGTTTGTTGTACATGTTTTCTATCCAATACCCATCTGGAATAGCAAACTTTTGTTTTAACATATGTCATCTCTCTTCAAATTCATCTGTACTTGTTGATCCCATTATCCATACATTATAATCATGCTTAAAAGTATCATGTGCATATAAGTCTTGCATATTGCACATTGCATTCCTTGCAATATGACAAAAACAATATATATGACGTGTGTGTGGAAAAACCTCACGAATGGCATTACCCATTGCAATGTCTTGATCAGTAATTATGCATTTGAAAAATTTTCCGTTCATACATTCTAGCCAATTTTTGAATAGCCAAATAAATGTTTCTTCAGTTTCATCAGTTAACAAAGCACAACCAAACAGACATGATCGCCTATGATGATTGATTCCAGTAAATGGTGCAAATGGCATCAAAAATTTGTTCGTCCTGTATGTTGTATCAAATACCACAACATCTCCAAAAATCATATAACTTTTTCTTGCTCTACCATCTGCCCAAAAGAAATTCATTACTGTGCCATCTTCATCCAATTTCCATCTATGAAAAAAACCTGGATCATCATTTATTTTCATTTGAAAATAAGAAATTACACTAATACACTCTTTACCAATAGTGATTTGCCTTTTTCCTCTCAATTGATCAATACATTGTTGAGTTGTAATTGATGGTTCACCTGAATATTTAAGGGCTTTTGCAATTATGATGGTCCAACTCCACTAGTGTGCAAAGTATACATGACTTGCACAAAAGCATCTGATATTTTTTTATGTGAATGTAGATGTGTTACCTTCGAAGGAGTAGCCAAAAGATGAGTGTGTTCTTCAATAAATTATCTCACTTCCCACTTTCCATCTTTTCTTTCACCAATATAAAAATGTGCAAAGCAATCATCTCTAACTTCTCTCTTTTGTTTTGTTATCTTTCCCCTGCTGCGTTTTAAATCCTTGTGTCCTTTAGAGCAAACAAAATTTCTGCTAATAGTTTTTTCTGACACCTTTGACCTATGAGAATAAGACTTTCGCACAGAAAAACCTGTTAATCTAGTATACATATTGTAATAATTTTATGCTTCAGCATCCGTATCAAAAGTCTTACCAACATATGACTTTATAATTTGATAAGATTTCACACAATTATCATCTTCAACTTGTACTTCTTCATTTTTGCCATTCTTAACAATATTTTCAAAGCTGTAACAAAGAATTTAATCAACAAATAAATATGACATATATATAATTGAATTGAATAACGGATGTCATATATACCTCTCATGTGAAGATGGAGAACTTGAATTTGCCACCATATCTATAATCATTCATTAAAGAAAAACAAATTTAGTATGTTTAACAAGAAACTATTCATAAATTTGATGCAACAAATAATATCTTAAATGAATTAAATTCAGAATATAAATTTATGCAAATGATTATAACATTATACAATTACCTATGGTACTTTTGATAGTTTTGATTGCAGAATATAACATTGTACAATTATCAGAAATGAGCTGCTCTCCCAGAGGACTTGATGGCTTGATGACTTGCTGCTGGAAATGATGGGAGGGCTCCTGGCAACCAGGGGACTCGTGGCAGTATGACTCCAAAAGAGGTGGTGAGGGGAGACGTGGTGTAGCACAGTGGCGTATTGGTGATGAGGTCAGAGCATTGGCCAGGCGAACACATGTTTGCAAAGCTAAAAAGATAAAATGCATTCATATTTAAAATTAAAGACAAATAATAAGGAAAACCAAGATTAAACACAAAAAAAACATCATGTGCTTTAAGGAAAAGGATCGTTCGCTGTAAAAAAAAAATGAGGGTCACTCACGAAGATCAAATGAGATGCTCTACGATGACGAAGGGGTGATCGGTGTCTCTGCAGGCCCTAGAAGAGGCACCTTAGATTTTTTTCTTCATGCCACCGTCATCATAGGGATTATTGACTGCAAATAAGGAAAGTTTTACTCAGCATTCTCTTTCCTTGCAGATCACGATAGGATTGGGAAAATAGTGGTTTTGCATATAAATTATGGTTTTAATATGGACCATTGATTTAATATGAAGGGTGCAGATAAGGGAGTTGCACAGTAAAATGGTTAAAGGGTGTTTCACCTCCACTTTATCCTATTAATTTTTATATGCAAACATGACTATATGGGAATCTAAACTAATTTCATATATTAATTAAATGTATAATTATATAGAAATGATCGTTTGTAAAGTGCCATTAATTACATAAAATACTAACAAAATAATATTACATTAGTACAATATTTAAATACTAATATGGTGGACATACTCCCTCAAATTCATCGTGCACTTAGCAGTCACTCACACAACACCCGATGTCCAGGGCCGGCTGATTCAAGATAACAGTCATGGTACCCATTTATATGAAACAAAAATCCTTCTAATCTATTGTCTAACTTATATTCTGTTGGCTTGCAACATAAGATGCGGATTTTACTGCTGTAAATTAATTTGATGTTGCTAGTATTTTGTAGATGCTCTAATTGATGTTGGTTACTACAACAGAACTTGGTTCAAGAAAGTCTAGATATCAGTCCTAATGTTTTTTCTTTCACTTACTTGAGCCTCTTACAGTTAAGGACCAATCTTTCTTAGCTAATTGACAAGGTGAACTAACAAAAGGTTCAAAATAACACTTCTTTATCCTAGGTGTTATTCAGCATGCATAATGAGATGTTCTGCAGTGCATCAGCCTCCTAGTGGCAAGTGCACATTGAACTACTCATTCATAGTTTCTTTCCTCCTGGTTTTGACTGCTTACAGTTTCAGAGTTCCAGTTCATCTTCCACCCCCTTCCTTTCATTACTTCTCTGATCTGATAGCTGTGCATGAAACCAGTGGCCAGAGTCCGGACATATCTATCATTGACAACAATGTACATTTTTGCTGCATTCTCTCGTTGTCGAAAATCTAAGCACAATGTTCTGAATCTAACAAAGCAGGACAGTTTCTTATCACGTCCTTTCCCTCACCAATCAGGTGAGTCTGAAAGACTACAAGCTGCAAGGCGGAGTGAGGAAGCCATCAGGTAATTCGTTGAGGAGATGGAGAAGATGGATTAGTAATTAATATATGATATGATCCAATGATAACCAATCCGTTGTAGTCTAGTCGGTTAGGATACTCGGCTCTCACCCGAGAGAGACCCTGGTTCGATTCCCGGCAACGAAATATTTTTTTGTTATATGTTTTTGGCCAATCATTTTTTTTCGGTGGGTTTGGCCAATCATTTTTTAATGCGTATTTGATATTCATATTTTCTTCATCCAATTAGTCAAGCTGTGGAAAAAATTAAAAAAATATAGTCCCTATCATTTTTTTGAATGCGTATGTGATATTCATATTTTCTTTATACAATTAGTCAAGTTGTGAAAAAATTAAAAATAGTCCCAATCAAATTTTTGAATGCGTATGTGATATTCATATTTTCTTTATACAATTAGTCAAGTTGTGAAAAAATTAAAAAATAGTCCCAATCAAATTTTTGAATGCTTATGTGATATTCATATTTTCTTTATACAATTAGTCAAGTTGTGAAAAAAAAATAAAAAAATATAGCCCCAATCATTTTTTAAGGGAATAATGGGTGTCCCCCATTTCAGATGGGGGGACACTCTCCCCATTCCACGGCGCCCGTCCGATCGGGCGCCGATGAGAAACTGAGTTTTTGAAGATTAATGGGGCGTGGGCACCCGGTTCGTGCTAAAAAAAATCGATTTTTTTTATCTCGACCGGTTCATCCGATGGACGCGAGTATAAAAACCCGAGTTAAAAATTTTTTCCGCCATTTGTGAGGCGCTCGTTCTCTCTCTCAACTCTCAACTCTCTCGTTCTCGCTCTCCCTCTCTCTATCGCTCTTCAGCTCCGCCGCACGTCTAAGATCCTCTCCGGCCATCGTCATCTCCGTCGCCGACGAGATCTTCGCGAGTGCGGCCGCGTCTGTCGGAGTCCAGTTCTGCGTAGGGAACGACCGCCGACCACATCGTCCGACCAGATCTGATGCCTTGCTGACCAGATCTGCGCCTCGCGGGGTCGTAGGCGGTTGCTGAGGCACATATATCGTCGGCGGCAAGCAGGTCGAACGCGTTCATGAAGTCTCATCGGCCGCCGACAACATCTGCCCCTCAGCGACCGCCTGCGATCCCCGCGTGACCTCGTCCCGACATATCTGCCCGGGTGCGACCCCGTCCCAACAGATCTGCCGCCTGCAACCCCGTCCTAGCAGATCTGACCGCCGGCAGATCTCCTCGCTTCAAGGAACCCGCGACCCTCCCTCGATCTGTCGGTCGTCGACGCCCCGCGCGAAGTGGAGCGGAGATCCAAGCTCGTCCGCCAGATCTATGACCCCGCCGAGAACCACCGCCAATCGCCGTTGATCAGCCACACCGAGCGCTGCCAACCCCTCACCGTTGAACCATGTTTATATGCTTATCCTGTAATTTTATTTGAAATGTAATGTATGTTTCTTAATGGATCTCTTGTAAATCATTGTCAAATCATTGTCGCACTTCGTCCGCTGATCGCAATGTTACATGAACAATTGATCATAAACTCCTCTTTTGGTTACGTTTTAATCACTTATGTCCGAGAATTTACACAAAGATCCCTCACATATGTACGTTTTAATCCCTCACTTCGTCCGCATAATCGCAATGTTACATGGGGAACAATTGACCAAAAACAATGTACGTTTTTAATAAAATTACAAAAGACATTTCGATGTTCGATCTGCAATGTTTGGATTAGCCAAAAAATTACAAAAGTGAATCGCAGATGGATTAACAAAAGTATAACTTGTTTACAAGATTAGACAATAAAATTTAGAATAAAAACGAGATTAAATAAGATGTGCGGCGGTGGGCGGGCGGGCGGAGCTCGGCGGGGACGCAGAGTCGCAGATCTGGCGGACGTGGCTCAGATCTCCGCTCCTCTTCGCATGGGTGTCGACGGCGGGCAGATCGAGGGAGGGTCGCGACTTCCTGGACGCGAGATTTGTTGGCGGCCAGATCTGCTAGAACGGGCAGGCAGATTTGTCGGACGAGGGCGCAAGCGGGGAGATCTGCCGGGACGGGGGTGCAGGCGGACAGATCTTCCGGGACGAGGTCGCGCTGGGGGGGGGGGGGGGGGGGGGCAGATCTCGTCAACGGTCGTTGAGGCTTCATGAACGCATTCGAACAGATCTGCTCGCCGCCGACGAGATTTGCGCCTCAACGAACGCCTGCGACCCCCGCGAGGCGCAGATCTGGTCGGCGAGGCGTCAGATCTGTCAGCAAAAAGTGTGGCCGGCGATCATTCCCTGCGCAGAACTAGGCTCCGACGAACGCGGCTGCACTCGCGAAGATCCCGTCGGCAACGGAGATGACGACGGCCCGCGGAGGATTTCAGGCGTGCGGCGAGAATGAGAGAGGGAGAGCGAGAGAGCGGGAGCGAGAATGAGAGAATTGAGAAAGAGAACGAGTGCCTCACAAATGGGGAAACATTTTTTGACCCGAGTTTTTATACTCGCGTCCATCGGATGAAACCGGTCGAGATAAAAAATCGATTTTTTTAGCACGAACCGAGTGCACATGTCACGGGGTCATTTTTCGCTCGACCAACCCGTGCGGCGCCTAGACGTGCCCAACGTCTAGGCAAGCTCTTTTGAGCGCTTTGCGGAAGCTTGCTTATGTCACTTTTTGTATGTCACAATTTTTGGGACGCACGGTTCCGAGCGGACGCTTCTTCGGTGAAGGCGTTTGTGAACAAATGAGCACCTTAGCGTAACGCTCGATTCGCTTGTGACGCTTTGGGACGCTCTTTTGTGGGTTGTCACCCCACGCTTGAGGCACGATGCTAGATTTAGGGAAGCTTGAAATCTTTATTGAGTAAATATGAATGATTACAACGCTTCGGGGGAGGACTAGCGGGTCTCCCCTACTATACCACCATTTCGGAGGTAGAATTGCGACGTGTGATGTGGAGGACATCTCCGGGGGTGCACTTTTTTTGGAGTGCAAATTATAAAACTACCAGCATCACACTTAGAAAATAAACTAAGTACAAAAGTAAGTTGAAAAGAAAAATACATGGTAAGATAACTCGACGTGCCCCGGGAGAAGCCCCCGGGACACACCAACGCCCCCATTAATCTTCAAAAACTCGATTTCTCATCGACGCCCGTCCGATCTGGATCGGACGGGCGCCGTGGAACGAGGGGAGTGTCCTCCCATCTGAAATGGGGGACACCCGTTATTCCCTTTTTTTAAATGCGTATGTGATATTCATATTTCCTTTGTACAGTTAGTCAAGTTGTAAGAAATATAGTCAAGTCGTATTCCTTTCGTCATACTAGAAATCAGTTGTGTCATATTTGGTAGAAATAGGAAAAAAACATATGAATTCTTGCAAGATTACCATTTGAACTCTTTCTAAAATATTTCAAACTTTAATTTTATTATTGGAATCACATGCATTTTTTTCTGTCCTTTAAAACTCCGAAAAGTCAGCCTTTTATGCTTTTAAAATAAAGTTTTAGGCCATTTTAAAAATTCTCGAAATCAACGGATGATCTAAATAATTGACTTATTTTTACTATTTTTAATAATTTTGATATATGAAATTACTTTATTGGCATAAACTTTATGTAAATGCATATTGAAAAATTATATAAGCCTGATCAAATTAACACTGGATGTCAATTTATATAATAAATAAATTGATTCATATTGTCATAAATTTAAATTCCGTCCTACTTAATTTTTTGTAAAAAAATTTAACAAAATTCATCCGAGAAACGTAAGATGATATAAAAAGTTGTTTAATATGCGCCACATTATCTCCGGAGGGATTTGATGCGAATTATGTTGAAAAGTTTTCATTTGTACATCATGCGAGTTGTAACGATAAAAAAATCTAACGTAAAAATTATTTATTTAGGAAGGTTGTTTTTAATACAAAAATACTTGATGGTCATACCCATATGCCCCTTTTATGAGAGTTATTAATTTACTTGCCCACTCAAATAATTAATTAGTATTCGAACGATATCAAATTAGTCTTAATCAAGATTTTAACTTATCATTGGTGAGTATAACTCTTACGCTATTTGAATTGGACGATCGGCTCCCAAACAATGAGGTAGCCGTCGGAAAAAAAATAATTAATTTATTGCTAATATTTTTATTAAACATATTTTCTAGTTATATAAAAAAAAAACCCTCCCCTCCCTCGTACTCACTCGCGAGTCGCGATCAGACTCTTCGGACCTCTTCCCTCTGCTTTCTTCTTGCTCTGTTCTGCAGGGGGGACGCGGCAGCGGGAAGAGATGGTTTGCTTCAGCAACGGGCTGATCAGGCTGCTGAACACCGTCTCGGTGCTGCTCTCCGTCGCCATCCTGGGCACTGGCATCTGGCTGAGCCACCGCGCCGACAACACCGACTGCGAGAAGTTCCTCGCCAAGCTCCTCATCGTCGTCGGCGTCTTCCTCCTCCTCGTCTGCCTCGTCGGCGCCTGCTGCGGCAACTCGTGCCTCCTCTTGGTCTACCTCTGCGTCATGTTCGTCCTCATCCCTCCTCCTCTTCTGCTTCACCATCTTAGACTTCGTCGACACCTCCAAGGGCGCCGGGGAGGCCGTCCCCGGCGGCGGCTTCAAGGAGTACCGTCTCGGTCCCAATGGCTCCAGAAGCAGGTGGGAGAACGCCAAGAACTGGCGGAAGATCAAGAGCTGCCTCCAGGAAGCCAAGGTGTGCAGGAGCCTCCAGGACAAGAACGCCACCTACAGCGAGTTCCTCAGCGAAAACCTGTCGCCAACACAGGTTCGCATCGAAAACCTATCGATTCAAATCCGTTCTTTATCTCTTTGTGCTCACGCATGTGTTTCTGTGCAGTCTGGCTGCTGCAAGCCTCCGCTGTCGTGCAATTTCACCTACGTGAACGAGACCTCTTGGATCAAACCCCCCCCCCCCCCCCCCCCCCCCCCCCCCCCCCCCCCCCCTCGCCGGGCGACGCGGACTGCAACACTTGGCAGAACGACGGGACCACGCTCTGCTACGACTGCGATTCCTGCAAGGCCGGGGTGCTCGCCGACATCAAGCGCGACTGGAAGAAGGTGGCCATTGCCAACGTCATCTTCCTGGTCTTCCTCATCGTCGTGTACTCGGTCGGATGCTGCGCCTTCTGGGAACACAACTCCTACGAATACAGCTCCACCTCCGCCCGAGGCAGAGGCGTCTACTCTCAGTCCTCCGCCGGTGTGTACTAAGGAATATAGTATTCGGGTGACATTTTCTGGAGGAATACGTTGTGTCTGTCGATAACAAAATTTATTCCCGATGATGTTTGATTATATTATCGAAATAACGACATATTCCATCATTTATTCTTCAATCAAATCAAATGAGGCCTTAAATTAAATCCCATCTTTTTTTCTATGTATTTCCAAATTTATATTGTATTGGGATAATCTTTTTCGTCCTTTTGATCGATGTACATTTCATCATGAGTTGGATACTTCACGGTTTGTAGTTTGATACTGCACTATTATACCAATCATCTTTTCTTCTTAGAGAATTCTCAATATAAATTGGCCCCAAATTATATATATGTTCCTGATTGAAAGAATTGATACAAATAAATAACGGAAGTATTATCATAATACCACACAATAGAATAAGAATTATCGAAGATTTTTCTACGCTATTTCTGTATCGTTGTCGAGAACTTAATCACATGCGGAAAGAGAACACTAGTACCACAATTCAAGACCTCGCAAAAACATTGGGATCACAAGAAAATTTCAACACCCTTGTGGTTGTTCATTGGAATGTACATGCACACACACGGAGAAGAAGAAAAAGACATCTTCTTTATAGTGCACAAATGCACTTAGGTGCAATTGTCATAACTGCATCCATGCAGTTATACCTCACGTGAGGGCTCATATGAGCGCACATATCCAATAATCTCCCACTCGTACATAATGAGTCATTGTCCATAGAAGATTTTAGTAAGTGTCCGTTATGACAAATGGATCGTGCGACCCACAAATACATCCACGACTAATGGAAAGCTACGACCTATTAGGAATATATAACCATTCAACCACTTGAGAGCATATACTATGATCTATTAGGAATACATAGTTGCTCGATTAATTTGAGAGTCAAAAGTTATAATAACATAACTGCTCAATCAAACTGTAAGCTCATAATATAACTTGTTAACATTGTATAGATGCTTAACTATCATATGAGTCAATACTATAATTTATCAAAAACATAGTCGTTCGAAATATTTATGTTACTCGCTTTGTCTTAGAAACAATTTGCATGCATACTCTAGACGACACACGTCTTCTCGTGCACGATTTTGATTTCTTCATATTTGTATGTTTACATATTTGACCAATTATATTACAAATATCATGCAGCACTAGTGAATCTTTCTCGCCTTCATATTTTTTAGTTTTAAGCTGCTTTCCTAATCGTGACTTGACAGCCCGCATATGATTTAACCTTTGAATACCTCGCTAAAGTAGTAACACTAACTCATTACCTTGAAATATATTAGAGTCTAAGGACAATCTCTAGATTTGTTCAGTCCTTAAAAACTCACACTCTGATGAGAAACTATAAAGTATTTATCAAGTCTTAGGATTGACTTAGCATACTAGGTTCATAACCAAGTACTACGGTGGAGACTCTCACTGAAGGAGCGTATGTCATAAACTCATAACACCATACAGACTTGATACCATACGTCTGCCCATGATGCCTGACCAGAGTACTCTCACTAGTCGTCCAAGAATTGACTCCATGAGGTCTCACATCTGCTTCTCTTATCAGGCTACACATAGTTATATATAAACTCGTCTCATCCTCAAGAACACATTAGGATGATCTTAGATCATATATTTGGATCCAAATAATTTAATTTATGTTCGCTATATGCTAAGTGCTAGAGGCGATTATCCGTTTGATTGATAATTTTGTGCCTCATTGATATACTCTACATGCATTATCAAAATCATTTATCAACTTCAAAATAAAACTAACTTAATTTTATTTATCGTAAGAAGATTTAGAATACATCATCACATAAGCCTTGCACATGTTAATGTGTTAGTGAGACACTGCAAGAAACCTAACCATTAGCGACACAATATAGCGTCTCAACTACCAGTGACACTAAGTCTATGCCACGAGCATTGGCATAACGTCCCAGTTGAGTTACACAAAAAAGATGCTACTTGCCTCCTAATAGCGTCACATAATTATGGCAAGAAAAATGACATCAACACTACAAGAAAAATAACTTTTAGCGATCATAATTAACGAAGAGATTCAAATATGATCGTTAAGCATCGTTATTAACGTCCAGAAAAAATTCTAGTCATCAACAATAAGGATAAAAAAAATTCTGGTCTTTAATATTCTTATGACTGACCGTTAAAAGTCAATAATAAGGATCAGAAAAATATGGTCCTTACTATTCAAATTAACGACCATCATCTAGTCGTTAAAAATATGACAAGTCAAATAAAAAATATCTCTTAAAATGATATTAGTGATATTTAGAAAATACATTTTTTTTATTTTATTTTCTTATTTTAAATTTAAAATAAAAATTATACTTTATGTTTTAATATTATTTTTCAAGTTTTAAAATCATTAATAGAAAATAAACAAATATCTTCTCTCTTAATTTTTAATATTTATTTTTATTAATACAATAAAGAATATTGATGTCTCTCTATTTATAATATTTAATTATACATTTTTTATTTTTATGTATGTTTAACTTTTTCTCTTTTTTTAGCTTTGAGTAGGATTTAATATATATATATATATATATTACATTATTTTTATTTTCTAAAATAATGATGAAATAAAAAATAAAAATACTTATTATTTTAAGATAAAAAATAAAAAAATACTTTTACCACGATAATTTTGTTAATAATTATTAGGCCATTAGGTTATAACTAATTAAACTTTAACCTAATTTTTTTTTTACTTTTTCTCTTGTGTGTGGATCTTCCCTCCATCGGTCTTCTTTCCTCCAACAGACGATGGCTGCAATAGTGGATGACCCTCAACTGGTCTTCTTCCCTCCATCGGACGATGGCTTCGGCAGTGGACGGCCCTCCACCAGACGACGTCTTCGACAGTGGACGGTATAGAAGAAGGTACGTGACCCATCGGCCTCCCTCTCGTTTCTTATTCCCTCCGACAGAGCGAGAGGCGGCTATCAGACTGTGTGTGAGGCGGCCACCTGATGGCAGACGACCACCGTGAGCGAGGCCGCCCCAACGGACAGCTCTGTGCTAGAGGCGACCCCGACGGCCAATTCTGCGCGAGAGACGGCTTCCGAGGGCCACCTCTGCGCGAGAGGCGACCCCAGAGGCCATCGGGACGCCTTTGTGCGAGAGGCGGCCCTCGGCAGCTGCCTCTGCGTGAAAGGCGGCCGCCTCGCCTCTCACGTAGAGGCAAGCCCAGCGGCCGCCTCTGCGCGAGGGGCGACCCTCCGCGGCTGCCTTTCGCGCAGAGGTGGCCGCCATGGGTCGCCTCTACGCTGGCGGCCGTCGGGGTAGCCTCTGCGCGTGAGGCGGCCGCCTGTGTGCTCCTCATGCACACAGAAGCTCCTCATGCATGTGAGGATGCCACGATCCTCATGCACACAGAGGCATGTGCGTGAGGATGCCACATGCCTCTGCGTGTGTGAGGATGCCACGATCCTCACACACACAGAGGCAGCTCTGCGTGTGAGGAAGTCTCAGGCACACACATGCCTCTGTGGTGTTGTTGTGCTTGGAGAGAATGATAAAGATCTTACTAGTATTGATTATTATAGAGTTCTAACTGTTATAATTGAGTTACAATTTCTCAATAACAAAAGATTAGTTTTATTTCGGTGTAAAAGGTTTGATATATATGACAAAGAAAAAGGGATCAAAAGAGATGAATATGGCTTTGTCAGCGTTAATTCGAGATGTTTTTTGAAAACTAATAAATCATTTATAGGAATAATTATAGCAAATGTCCTTCAACTTTGACGTTTGTTCAGTGATACCCTCCAACTTTACTTTGTAACACGAATGTCCTCTATCTTTTAACTCGTTTCATCCGATGTCTTCCTTGCCTACAATCAACAGTCTCTCGGTGACAGAGCTGACTTGGTGCCAACATAATGTCTCTCTCCTCTCCATATTGACATTATATGGCAGTATTAAAAATAAAAAATAAGAAAAAATGCCACGTCGGGAATGCATATCGGAGCCCCCACCGGAGATGGAGGGTCGAACCCCTACGAGCTCTCGCTGGAGCTCGTGGGGAGGAAGGGCGGACCCTCCTTCCCTGCGCTCGTCGTCATAATGCAAGGGGTGGGGGTCGCCCCCCGTGAGGTCGCAGGGAGGGGAGGCGACCCCCTCCCTCCCTGTTCTCTTCGGCATGGCGCATGGAACAGGGGGTGGGGTGGGGTCGCCCCCCTCCCTGTGATCTCGCCGAAGGTCACAGGGAGGGGGGCGACCCCCCTCCTTCCCTGCGCTCGTCGGTGTAGCGCAGGGGGGCTCCGGCAAGGTCACTTGGAGAGGGATGACCCCACCACCCCCCTGCGTCGCACCATGCACGCACAAGGAAGGGGAGGGGTGGGGAGGTCGCCCCCTCCCTATGACCTCCGACAATGTCGCGAGGAGGGGGGCGACCCCACCACCCTCCTGCGCCGCGCGAGTCATATGGGAGAATAAGCACCAATTATCTTTTTTGAATCCCTAGCATTAATAGCAATTAGTTCCATTTATCCCCATTCCTTTTTCTCCTCTTCAAATTTACTTGCTGAGATCTCACCGATCACACCAACTTTGTACATAGAAAAAAAGAAAAACTTCTCCTAATCCTTTCTTTCTTGTGAAATATAACCCACGTACATACATTCGAAAGAATAGTATGGTGACAAGAAATACGTAAATATGTAAACTTTTTTTTTACGAAGAATTTTATAAAAAATGTCATGCGTTTTCAAACACACATCGAATTAATTTATCAATTCAATTATTCATCAAAAACTTAAGAGGAAATATGATTTCGTTTTCAAACGCAGCCTAGATATCAGTCTTATTAATATTTCTTTCACTTGCTTGGGCCTCTTACTGCTAAAGACCAAACTTTCCGAGCTAATTGACAAGGTGAACTAATAAAAAGTTCAAAATAACACTTCTTTTTCCCTGGTGTTATTCATCATGCATAATGGGGTGTTCTACAATGCATCAGCCTCCTAGTGGCAAGTGCACATTGAACTACTCACTTAGCCCTATTTGGCAACGGAGCTAGGGTGGAACCAATTCAGGAGCGGAACTAAGCCTTCCTTTTTTTGCTTGACGTCACTTTTTTTAATTTCGTTTTTCTTTTTCTTTTGTTATTTTCTCTCTCACACGCTTTAGCTTATAAAATAAATTTATTTGTTATATATAAATATTTATAATAAATTATTAATATAATATTATTAATTACTTATTTTTTTATTAAAAAATATTATTTTGTTAATTATAATTAATTTAAAAAATGATTTTTTATTTGAATACTATATTTTTTAACAAAATTTTTAATTTTAGAATTTATTTTTATTCATAATAACATTATACTTTGTAATTATAATAATACTTTTTAATTTAAAATCCATCAAAAATTTATCAATTACATTAACTTTTTTCATCACATTAACTCATCATCATTATGTTCTACTCCATCCAAATACATTTTTACCTAATCTATCAATTCAACTATTTATAAAAAATTTAAGGAAAATTACGATTTCGTTTTCAAACGTAACCTTACGAGAGTGTTTGACAATTGGAATCGAATGGAACTAGCCTCCTAATTCTACCCGGTTCCCCAAACAAGTCAATGTGGCATGATTCCCGAGATGAAACCAAGCCGAATTTAATAGCCTTGGAAACAGGGTCAACCTTGGTTCTAAGATGATGGTTCCAGCTTTTTGGTGGAGCCAACACCAGTTGCTTTTTTATTTTCACTTTTCATTTTGGAGTTTATGTTTTTCTATTTTTTCAAACTTTTTCCTTTTTTAACCTCTCTTATATAAATTAATATATTTATTTTATATATAATATAAATAATACAATATTATTTATTATTTTATTAAAATTTTTAATATTTAAACAATATATTTTTTAACAAAAAATTTAGTAGACATTTTTTAATATATATTTATTTTTAAAAATTTTTAACAAATCTATAACCTATATTTATAATATATATTTTTAATTCAATCACATATTAAAATGAATTAATCACATCTACTTTTTTCTATCACATCAAATTTTAACACACCCTGAACTAATATCTCAATTCAACTATTCATCTAGAATTTGGATGAACTCAAATTTCGATTTTCAAACGCCCCTATAATTTCTTCCTGGATTTGTGCTTACAGTTTTAGAGTTCCTATTCAGCTTTCACCCCCTTTCTTTCATCACTTCTCAGATCTGTTATGCCCGAAACCAATCGCCAGAGATGGGACATATATACCATTGACAATAATGTACAGTTTTGTTGCATTCTCTCTCGGCCTCTGTTGCCCAATGCGAAGACCGATGATGTAAGACGAAGTCATTTCTGTGATCATGAAGTCACTACTACTGCAGAATCCGGATCCTGATAGTTGTAATTGTCGTGCTAAACTTTGTTATATGTAACAATCCATATATTTTTATTTTCCTTTATGTTGCATTCCGATTTAACTGTTGTATATAAGACCTTGCTAAGTTTTGTTTTGAGTTGCTGCTTCTTGATATTTCTGAATAGAAGAAAAGGATCGAGAAGGAGACGACATTTCTCCCTCAATTCCTTCTTCCAGTGTTCGATCTTTACTTCAGATTGGTAGCTTCAATTCTGACATGGTATCAGAGCTAGGAGATTCAGATCTGCTTCCCTGAAGAAACATTCAATCGATTAGTACTGTAGTATTATTTTTTGTTAAGAAATTGCTTCTTTGACTTCAAGTGGATCTGGTTCTTCAATTAGTATACATCTGAATAGTCCTCTCTATATAAATACATATGAATCGACCAAATCTGTTATTACTCCTTCTGTTCTTGTGGATTCAAGCAATTATGTGGCGTGGAGTTCTTTGTTTTATAATGCGCTGCTTGCCAAGAACAAACATGGTTTTGTTGACGATTCTTGCTTGATGGAATCACTTAATAGGGCATTACATTTTCAATGGAAAATATGCAAGGCATTAGTTGTTTCTTGGACCACCAGTGTAGTTTCCAAAGGTTTAATTAGTATTGCTTCATTTAGTCAACATGCAAGATTAATATGGCTTGATCTCAAGGAACGATTCCAGAGATCAAATGCTACTAAAATCTACATGTTGCAAGGAGAAATTTATGCAATCAATCAATCAAGTTTCTTTGGGAAGAGTTGTCAATGATGGTTCCTAATCCACCAATTCCAGAATCATCCAATGAATACTCTATCTGATACAACAGAAAGTTTATAAGTTTTTATGCGTCTTAATGAATCTTATAGTCAAGTTAGATCCCAGATTCTTTTGATGTCTCCAACTCCTTCTTTGAACCAAGTTTTCTCTATGGTTGCTGATGAAGAGCAGAGAAGTAGGTTATCTGTAACACAATGTCAGAGTGCAGTCTTTTCTCTAGTGCAAAACAAAGCTCTCAAACTAAGAGCAAAAGATCTATAATGTGTGAATATTGTCATAAAACGGGTCACACCAAAGTTCAATGTTATAAGTTGATTGGATATCCTTCAAATTCTAGGTTCTATAAAGGCAAAAATCAAGGGGCTGTTGACCTTGTTAACTCTCAAGACAATTTGGTAGAAATGCAGAAGAGTGAGAATACAATAGAAAGTAGTGAAAAGACTCCAGTATTTTTTTAAGAGCAGTATCTTAAAATTTTTTAGGAGAAAATTCAGAAAGTGGATTTAGCAGCAGGTACAGCTGCAGTCGACTCTCTATGTAATCTTGCAAATAAGAGTCTTATAAAGAATGTTTGGATCATTGACACTGTGCAACTCAGCATATGACATCCACTAAGAAATACTTATCCAGCATATGCAAGTTAGATAATCAGAAACTTGTCACACTGCCTAATGGAGACAAAGTAGCAGTGACTCACATTGGGTCATCTGTTATTAACTCTCAATTAATCTTGAATGATTTGCTATATATTCCTGAATTTAAGATCAATTTGATTTATGTGTCACAACTAACTAAAGATCTGCACTATTCCATTGCATTCTTTACAAAATTTTATCTTATACAGGACCAACACAATGGAAAGATTTGCCTAATTGGTAGAGAATGTAATGGACTATATTGTCTATATGTGACAAGAAGGGGAGAGGATTTAGGATACAAGGCACTTCTAGCTGATTGCAGTGATGACAAAGCAATGTTGTGGTATCGTCAACTTAGGCATTTACCTACGGACAAGCTCAAGTTAGTTATAGGTTCCAGTAGCTCAATACATAGAAAGAATCTGCACACTGATATATGTCCATTAGTCAAACAAATAAGGCTTCCATTCCCTATAAAGGAAAGAAATCAATGTATGGAAAGATTACATACCATTCATATTTATATCTGGGAACCTTATAAGTTTGTTTCACATGTTGGAAACAAATACTTATTTCATTAGTAGATGATTTCAGCAGACTTACATGGGTCTACATGCTTAAAAAAAACAGTCAGTTTCATATATCTACAATAATTTGTCAAACAAATGGAAACTCAATTTGAAGCTAAAATCAAAGTTATAAGATCAGATAATGGGGCAGAGTTTTTGAGCAACCAATGTATTGAGATTCTGATTAATAAAGGAATTATTCATCAGACTTCTTGTTCTTACAGCCAGCAGCAAAATGAAGTTGTAGAACGGAAGCACATGCATATTTATCTTTTCAGTCCTCTTTACCTATTAAGTATTGGATGAATATATCAAAATTGTAGTCTATATAATCAATCGAATTCCTCTAAAGATACTTGGTGATAGTTTAGCTTTTCAAAAAATTGTTGATAAAAAATCAGACATTAATCAATCAAAATCTTTGGATGTCTTTGCCATGTTACTAATTTTACAATCACAAATAAGTTTGCTCCAAGGGCCAATCCATCGGTGTTTCTAGGCTATAGTAATACTCAAAAGGGTTATAAATATTTTGATATGATAACCAATAGAATATCAGTGAGCATAAATATAATTTTCTATGAGAATATCTTTCCATTCTCATTTAAGAAACCATATGTCACTTCTAGTAAACTAACAAATAATTCTCCTTGTTTGGATAATACATTTCCCGATATTATATAGTTTCCCATTTCTGATAATTTAGATATGGAGGATTCTTTGGATAATATACCTCAAGATATTAATTCAATACCTCAAAATATTAATTCAGCAGATATCAACTCTCATGAACCTTTAGTATCAATGCCATCTATAAATCATGATAATCCCATTGAGCTATCTCATATTTCTTTAGAGAGCCGTGTATCAATTTCTACTATGTTATAGGAGCAAGGACCAAAAAAAACAATCAAGCATCCAGCATGGATGAAGGACTATGTAATGAATACAACAGTTCCATATTCTTTGGCCAATTATGTAACCTCTGACAATATCATAGATTCATGTGCAAGTTTTCTAGCATCCACTGATTCAATTTTCGAGCCATCTTCCTATTCACAAGCTGTCACTGACCCTAAATGGGTGAAAGCTAGGAAATTCGAGTTAGATGCCTTGCAGGATAATCATACTTGGAATCTAATAACTCTACCACATGGTAAGAAGTCAATGGGTTGCAAATGGGTATACAAAGTTAAAGTCAAAGCCAATAAAGAAGTTGAGAGGTTTAAAGCTAGATTGGTTGCAAAAGGGTTTAATCAAAGAGAAGGGATTGATTACAAGGACACTTTTTCTCCTGCGGCAAAGGTAGTTACCATCCTGGCATATTTGATTTCAACAGTTCAGCAGAATTTGCCTATATATCATATGGATGTCAATAATGCTTTTTTAAATGGGGATTTGTTTGAAGAGAATTATATGACTCCACCCCCAAGTCTTGCTGCTCCTAATAAAGTTTGCAGGTTAAAAAAGTCCCTTTATGATTTAAAACAAGCCTCTCACCAATGGTATTTGAAATTTTTTGAGATTTTGCTAGCTGATGGCTTTGTACAAAATTATAATGACTATACTCTGTTGACTAAGAAGATACAAGATAGATTTGTGGCCATTTTTGTGTATGTAGATGATATACTCTAAACTGGAAATTATTTATCACTTTTACAACATGTGAAAGACTATCTTCAAAGTAATCTCAAGTTAAAAGATTTGGGTCCTCTAAAATTCTTCCCAGGAATGAAAGTTTTGAGATCTGACAAAGATATTGTTCTAACACAACGAAAGTATTCTCTCTCCTTTATATCTGACCTTGGTTTAAGTGCATCAAAGCCTTGTGCTACTCCTCTTGAAGAGAACTTAAAGCTCACTTCATTCGATTATGATTAGCTCACAATGCAGATTTCATAGCTCAGACAGGTCAGACCCATTGTTAGCTGATCTAGAGTCCTTTAAGAGATTAATTGATCATTTAATTCGTCTTACCCAAACAAGGTCAGATATTACCATTGTTGTGAGACATTTAAGTTAGTTCATGCATGCTCCCAAAGTCTCTCATATGAATGTAGCTCTTAGGATTGTCAAGTACTTGAAAGGATCTCCGGATAGAGGGCTGTTCTTTCCTAAAGAATGTAGTGGTTCTCTGGTTGCTTTTTCAGATGCATATTTGGGCTCTTGCTTGGCAACTAGACATTCAGTTTCAACTTTCTGCATCAAGCTAGGTTATGCATTGGCACCATGGAAGTCAAAGAAACAAGTGGTTGCTCATTCTTCTGATGTGGCTGAGTATAGAAGCATAGCGTTAACTGTTGTTGAACTTATATAGTTACAAAGTCTTTTCGTGAAGCTTAACCTTTCTATTAGTTTGGCAAGCCCCTTGTTTATGTGGATCCCAAAGGGCATCAAGAGGGGGGGGGGGGGGGGGGAGGGGGTGAATTAATGATAAAAATAAAAGTTTCGATTTTACGAAAATCGTCACGGATGCTTAAAATCGATTTACAAATCTTTGACTCAAAACAAATCGAATCAGATCATAAGCATAATATGAGAGGGAGAGAGAGAGAAAGCAATCACGAAAACACAGGTGATTGTTGACGAGTTTCTATCACATCTTGACCTACGTCCCCGCTCCGACTTTACGATCTTGAGATCGCCAGAGATTTCACTAGAATCTCTTCCTTTGTTCCAAATGGGACAAGAAAAAAAACCCTTTACATCAATCACATTTTCTCCGCTTCGAGAGATAAGGCAACGTCTCCTCATAAGATGCTAATTTTTTCTCTCGCTCAAAAGATAAAATTTGAAACCTCTTTTACTCAAGAGCTCTCTCAATCTTTCTGAAATGATTTCTTTCTTTTACAATAGAATGCTTACAAGAAGAGAAGAGAGAAAGAAAAGAAAACTTCAAATAAAAATTTTAAGAAAAAATTTTCTTTTATAATTTGAAGTTTTTTCTTCAATGCTTGGATGGATGCTTTTGTATGATCCATGTAGTCGACCCCACCTAATGGGATAAGGCTTTGTTGTTATTGTTGTTGCTTGGATGGATGCTTTTGCTTCTAGTTTTGACGCCCTTTTATAGGCTCTAGTATGTAAAAAATTCGTCCAGAAATTATTTCATAAATTTTTCCTTCAAATTTGATCATTACTTTTCATTTGACTTGGAGGCCGGTCGACCGCACATATGGACCAGTCGACCGGTACACTTTCTTTTATGAAAAATATGACCGTTGGCAAATTTTGCATTGTTCGATCGGTACAGTCTCGACATTCTGTTTACTGAAATTGAGTATTTTCTGCACTGTCTGATCGATCGGTGTGACTGACCGATCGATCGGTGTTCCAACCAATAAGTCGACCGTCTTGCACTATTTTAAGCATTACTTTTTGCATAATTATACAAATGAGATGATTTTTTATTCTATAGAAAGCTAACATAATTCTTTACAATTTGGTATTTTCAAAATCTAATAGCATCATAGTTAATTATTTAATTAAAATATAGTACATAAAATTATCATTTTTTTTAAAAAACTTTTTCAGGTTTGAATTTTAGTCTTTCGAGATTTATATCATCAATCATTAAAACTTTGCTCCTATAGTTTACAGATAGTACACCCCTGTGTTTCATGAAAGGACTAACATAGATATGGACTGTTATTTCATTCGCGAACGAGTTCTACAGAAGTTTATCAAGTTGGAACATATTTCTATTGAAGTTCAGTCGGTTGATCATATTCTTACAGAAGCTCTCTCCAAGCGATAACATGAGTATTTAATTTCCAAGTTTGGACTGTTATATTTTTTCCGGTCTACAACTTGGGGGGGGGGGGGGGGGGGGGGTTGTCCAATGCGAAGTCTAACGATGGAAGATGAAGCCGTTTCTGCGATGATGAAGTCACTGCTACTGCAGAGTCCGGATCCTGATAGTTGTAACTATCCTGTTAAATTTTGTTATACGTAACAGTCGATATATTGTTATTTTTCTTTATGCTTCATTCTGGTTTAAGAAATTGTTATGCTTGGTTAGGTCCACAGCACTGTGTTTGGATTTTCGATTTGGAGGCTATTAGAATTGAAGCTACGAATCTAAAGTAAAGTTCCAACATTGGAAGAAGGAAACGGAATATAAAGTAAAGATCCTTTTCTTCTATTCAGAAATATCAAGAAGCAACAACTCAAAATAAAGCTTAGCAAGGTCTTATATACAACAGTTAAATCAGAATGAAGCAACAACAATAACAACAAAGACTTATTCCACTAGGTGGGGTCGACTACATGGATCGAGCGGAATGACGTCATATGATCCATGTAGCTGACCCCACTTAATAGGATAAGGCTTTGTTATTGTTGTTGTTGCTGCTTCATTCTGGTTTAACTGTTGTATATAAGACCTTGCTAAGCTTTATTTTGAGTTGTTGCTTCTTGATATTTCTGAATAGAAGAAAAGGATCTTTACTTTATATTCCGTTTCCTTCTTCCAATGTTGGAACTTTACTTTAGATTCGTAGCTTCAATTCTAATAGCCTCCAAATCGAAAATCCAAACACAGTGCTGTGGACCTAATCAAGCATAACAATTTCTTATCACGTCCTTACCCTCACCAATCAAGTGAGTCTGAATGACTACAAGCTGCAAGGCGGAGTGAGGAAGCCGCCGTTGAAGATGGAGAAGATGGATTAGTAATTAATATATGATATGAGCTTTTAATTTTATTATTGCAATCATATGCATTTTTTCTGCCCTTTTTTTTATTTTGCTTCTTTGGGGGAGAAGTACCCTCTTCAATTTATTTTATGGAATTAATAGTAAGACACTCTAACTATAAAAGCAATGCTACATAAATATAAAGAAAAAAATATATAGGAAAAGGTAAACGGCCCGCCCGGTCATCAAAATCTAAAATTTTGCAAGTCCAAAATAATATATGATTTTTTTAAAAAATAAAAGAATATAAATACAATTTTCGTTTCTATTTTTTTAACAATTAATTAACTCAAATAATAGTTCTATGTAAATATACAATCAATTTGCAAAAGTATGTACACTATAATGATAATATTCAAATATATAATATGTGATTGCAAATATAAAATATCAAATTAATTATACTATTTAGTTTCGAAAATTATGGCAATTTTGAGAAGATTATTTATTTGGAAAAAAAAACCATTCCCGCCAAGGTGAATACATGTATACAATTTTATGTATTTTTCTTCTATGAGGCATTGACCCTCGTGGTGCATTTTCCCTTTATACACATTGATTAGGTTTAGAAGAACCGTTCTTCTCTTATTGGTCAAATTTGAACTCTTTCTAAAATATTTCAAAACTTTAATTTTATTATTGCAATCATATGCATTTTTTCTGCCCTTTTTTTTATTTTGCTTCTTTGGGGGAGAAGTACCCTCTTCAATTTATTTTATGGAATTAATAGTAAGACACTCTAACTATAAAAGCAATGCTACATAAATATAAAGAAAAAAATATATAGGAAAAGGTAAACGGCCCGCCCGGTCATCAAAATCTAAAATTTTGCAAGTCCAAAATAATATATGATTTTTTTAAAAAATAAAAGAATATAAATACAATTTTCGTTTCTATTTTTTTAACAATTAATTAACTCAAATAATAGTTCTATGTAAATATACAATCAATTTGCAAAAGTATGTACACTATAATGATAATATTCAAATATATAATATGTGATTGCAAATATAAAATATCAAATTAATTATACTATTTAGTTTCGAAAATTATGGCAATTTTGAGAAGATTATTTATTTGGAAAAAAAACCATTCCCGCCAAGGTGAATACATGTATACAATTTTATGTATTTTTCTTCTATGAGGCATTGACCCTCGTGGTGCATTTTCCCTTTATACACATTGATTAGGTTTAGAAGAACCGTTCTTCTCTTATTGGTCAAATTTATTAGAGCACATTATGGCAGGGAAATCAATGTCGCCCTAGAAAATGTGGGCACGAGAACGATTGAACGAAGTATATTATTATCTTGTATCAAATCGCGAGTCATATTAACTTCACACGACCTCCATTTATTTAATAAATAGTTTAAATTCGTATTCCAATGACATTTTCCATCTAAATAGACTTGTGCTTACTATATTAAACATTATATATTATATGAGAAAAATGTATATGTAGAACATTTGTTATAGAATCGGTGAAAGAGAATTAATTTTACTTATTAAATTATTAAAATAATTATATATTAAATAGTAAATATAATTAAAATTAAGGTCATCGGATTATTCGAGGATTGTGATCATTATATTTTATTTTAACAAATATGACTAATGCGATGGTTGTAATTTATTTAGCTTTATATGATACATTCTTATTATCAAATTAGCCTAATAAATATATATTATTTCATCTAAGAAGTATATGATCAATTTAATAATAATTATAATCATTAATATCTATATATATAAGCAGTGTAAAAGCACGAGAGCTGAGAGTTTGACAAGTGGCATCATATTATAATGACATGTGTCATCTAATAAAATTAAATATCTAATATAATTTAAAAAATTAACTAACTTATAGATGAATATAATTTAACCAACTAAGTCTTGATGAAAAGCAAAAGTTTAGATTTAATACTATATATAATCCTAATACGTGACAATCTATATTTTTAATCCTAATCCTAATTCAACTAATATTAGCACTTTGTATTGATTAAAATAAATAGTGTTTCCTTTTAAGAATTAAGAAATATATTATTTTGCATTTTGAAAAATCAGTATTATAAGATAATAAAAGTTAATTATATAACATGATAATATATGCAAATTATAAAATTAATAACAATAAAGTTACGTATCCTAACTTATATTACATAATTAATCCTAAAAACATAATAATTGTATTATTTTCGAACTTTTTTCAGAAAATAAGAAATATCATGAAATGGATTTAGTTATTAAATAAGGTAATAATATTATATTATGGACTTCAATTAATCCTAATCAAATTAAATTTATCCTTCGGATTTAATCTTTTCTTATTACGGGTCCTACAAATATTACGGATATACTAAAAGCTAATAATTGAATCCTAATACTAATCAAATTAAATTTATCCCTCAGATTTAATCTTTTCTCATTTCGAGTCCTACAAATATTGCGGATGCATTAAAAGCTAATAATTGAATCCTAATCCTATTTAAATTAATTAACTGTTTTTTTCTTTTTTTAAAAGACAAATTCAATTTCATATTAAAGTTTATTTGTATGATTTGAATATGATTAAAATAAATATTGTTTCCTTTTAAAGATATTGTACAAATATAATATGATTTTTTTATATTATATTATATTATAATATCCGTATCCTAATATATAATATCTAAGATTTTTTATTCGAACAAAAGTAAACTAACTTTGTGTATGACTTAAATAAATAATCTTTTGTTTTCCCATAATCTTCAGGGATTCATGTTTTTTTCTAAATTAATTCCTTTCTTGATTTCCTCTCTATTCCATGAACGCTAACTTTTTATGTTTTATTAGAAGAAAAAAATATATTACAAGATATATTATATTATTTCAAAATCTAATCCTAAGATATTATATTATAATATCCGTATCCTAATATCTAATAGTATAAAATTATCTTATAATAAAAGTTCGTTATATAAGCCTGAAATAAAGAAAGATTAAATCTATAAAAGTAAAATTAATTTGATTACAAGTTGGACAGTTTTTTTATTAAAATATTATATGATTAAATTCAAAGATAAGTCTAATTGGATTACAAATAAGATTCTACTGATTAAACAAAATAATAATTATTATTATTCTCAATTGTTTTTCCAAAAATATAGCGATCTTATAATAAAATATTATTATATAAGGAAATAATATTCATAATATTTGTATATAATATTTACTATTAAATATAAAAAGATATGCAACTGAAAATTAAAATATAAAGTTAAATTACTAGGAATAGGATTTTTTGTATGATTAAATTAAGAAAATAAATGAAGAAATCAGATGTAAATTAAAATCTTTAAAATAACTGAAAATTGTTTGGTACGATTACATCCAATTATGATGTATGTATGTATGTATAACTGAAAATTAAATGAAAGTAAATAAAAAGGTTAATTTTTTCCTTTTTGAGTAGGAGTAGGATTTTTGGTATAATTAAATCAAGAAAACAAATTAAGGCATGACTAAAAATGAAGTTGGATTAAATTTACAGGCAGGAAAAATGATTCATCCGTCTAAAACTTTATCCTAATAATCCTTCTAACACTCAATAAAATACCGTTACAAATTAAAAAATTACCACGCATTTCATTGTACTTGTGAACCAAATTAAAAGGCTAATTAGGAGGATGTAGTATTACCCTTCAAAAGAAGTAATTGAGTCAGCAAAGTAATAAATTTGACAATTTTTTTATTCATTTTTCAGATATATTTAAAATTTAAAATATTTACACAAAGGATTTATTATATAACATTTTATATCCTAAAGATAATTCACAGTATAACAATAAAATTCTAATCCCAAACATAATCCCAATACAAATCTATCAATATATAATATCTGATTCAAATATTAATATAATTTATTATTACTTTTGAATTTATTTGCAAAAATAAAAAAGTGCTATAATAAAGTTTAAATAGTAACATTCGTAATTATCAATTATGTTAATAGTTCCCATTGAAAAAATAACTACCTTTGGAAAGAAATAATTTAGGTAAGACACCTAGACGTAGTTCTATAATAAAATTTGAAAATTTAATTTAATAATTCCAATCTAATATTTTTATATAAGGTGAAAATATTGATAAGCAATAAAATACAATAAATTTAAATTAAAAAATAAACAAATTTATTTGGAAATGGGATTCTTTGTTCACTTAAATTATTTATATTCACGAGAAAATAAAAAATATTTTGATTAGAAGTATGATTCTTTTAATTAAAAATGAATATATTACTTCACTAAATCCATTACATAATAAAATTTATTCATGAGAAAAACTATAAGAAAACATTGTTAAATAAGATAATAATATTTACAATATTAGAAATAAAAGAATATTAGATCTAAAATTTACAACATTTTTATTAGAAGTATGATTCTTTGTTTGATTAAAATATTTATAAGCCTCAAAATAAAATTCTAATTTGATTAGATGTAGGACTTTTTTTAAAATCAAATGACGGAATATGTTATTTTTCCAAAAATTCATATTTTTTATATTATTTAATACAACAAAAATTGTTTAATAAATAAAATTAAAATTTTTTATGTTATTTGTGTCAAATTAAAACTAAAATTTCATCTTTTTATCAATTTGTGAATAAAAAAATAGTTATTACTTTTCAAAAAAAATTGTTATTATCTTTTTAACAATTTTATTAAATTTGTTATTACCTTTCAAAAAAATAGTTATAAATGAATAGTAATTCATTTTTAAAAGATAATTTGATATTTTATGAATTAAACAAATAATTTAAAATAAATAATTCGACTAGAGTTAAATTAAGATTAGTTCTTTCTTTTTATCAATTTGAGTATTATTAAAATAAATAATATTTTCTTTCTAACAGATAATGTGTAGGTAAATAATAGTTTTTTTTGTAAAAGATAATCTGTTAATTTCGTATTAAAAAATAATTTAAAATGAAGACCTCAATTTGTGTCAAATAAAAAATAAATTTTCATTTTTTATCAATTTGTGTATAATTTAAATTAATAATATTACCTTTCAAAAAAAATAGTTATAAGTGAATAGTAATTCATTTTTAAAAGATCATTTGCTATTTTATGAATTAAACAAATATTTTAAAATAAATAATTCAATTAGAGTTAAATTAAGATTAGTTATTTCTTTTTATCAATGTGAGTATTATTAAAATAAATAATATTTTTTTCTAAAAGATAATGCGTAGGTAAATAATATTTATGCTGTAAAATATGATCTGTTATTTTCATATTAAAAAATAATTTAAAATGAAGATCTCAATTTGTGTCAAACTAAAATTAAAATTTCATTTTTTTATCGATTTGTGTATAATTTAAATAAATAATATTACCTTTAAAAAAATAGTTATAAGTGAATAGTAATTCATTTTTAAAAGATAATTTTCTATTTTATGAATGAAACAAATAATTTAAAATAAATAATTCAATTAGAGTTAAATTAAGATTAGTTCTTTCTTTTTATCAATTTGAGTATTATTAAAATAAATAATATTTTCTTTATAAAAGATGATGTTCATGTAAATAAAAATTCTTTTTAAAAGATAATTTTTTATTTTCATAATTTAAAATTTATTGTAAATAAAATGTCAGATTAATATTAAACTTTCTTTCTTATGAATTTGAGTATTATTGAAATAAATAATCTTAGAGAGGTAATACACAAAATATAATAAAATAAATGATATGTACTAAAAATAATGTGTTATTTTTTGTATTAAATAAATATTATTTCCTTTTATAAAGGCAACGTAGAAGCATAATAAAAAAATAATATTTCATTTTACATTATGTTATAATAATTTGTTAGGTAAGCTAACAAAAATAAAAGAAGATTAAGTTTATTAGCATAATTTGATTAGAAGGAATTTTTTTAGTATGATTAAAACAAATAATAATGAGATAATCTATTATTTTCAGATTTAAAGATTTAAAATAAATAATTCATTTTCAGTCAAATTAAGATTAATATTTCTATTTTATCCCTTTGAGTGTGATTAAAATAAATATTCATCCCTTTGTAAATTGTGATGCCAAAAATATAATAAAATAAATAATATATCATTTCAAAATGTAATGTATTATTTTTGGGTGTAAATAAATACTATTTCCATTATAAAAGGCAGTGTACAAGTTAATAAAATTAATAATATTTCATTTTTAAAAGATAAATGTACTATTTTCGAAATAGGAAAACCTAAAACAATGAATTCAATTGAATCAAAATAATTTAAAATAAAGAATTAAATTTTCAATTAAGATTAATCTATTCTTATATTTTCTGTTTTAAAAACATTGTACAAGTATATAATTTTAGAAAACTAAAAGTTATCTTATAATGGTTTTTTATATGAAGTAAAAAAAATAAATGAATACTTTGTTTATGAGAATAATTTAATTAGAAAGCAATTTTTTAGTATGATTAAAAAATAAATTTATTTTATAAAATGTACAAATAATAATTTTCCTTTCTGAAACATGATTTGTTATTTTTAATTAGAAATAATTTAATTTGAGTACAATTAAGATTAAATTTTAATTTCTAAAAGATAGTGGACAAGTATAATAAAATAAATAATATTTTAGTTTTTTAAAACAATATATTTCAGAAATAAAAAATAAATGAATCCATTTTATTATGATTACAATAAATAAACTTTCCTTTGTGGAAGCTATCGTAGAAGTATAATAAAACAAATAAAATAATTTTATTTTATTTTTAGTTTGAAAGATAATGAGTTAGTTAATAACATTAATTTAAGAAATTGAGTCCTAATTAAGATTATTTTTTCCTTTATGAAAGATAATGGAAAAGTGTAATAAAAAATATTTTCCTCTTGAAAGATAATGTATTATTTCAGCAAAAAAATAAATATTAAATTTGAGTCTGATTAAATAAATATTCTTTTCTTTCTAAAAGGCAATGTAAAAGTGTAATAAAAGATTATACTATTTCATTTTTAAAAGATGTTGTCTTATTTTCAAAATTTAAAAAAATAAAAAATTCAATTTGAGTCCAATAAAAATAATATTTCCATATATAAGTAACAAGAGTATTATAAATAATAAAATAAGTCTATTTATTGAAAACAATTAATTATTAAGAATAAAAATAATTTAACTAGATGTCGGAGTTTTGCTATATTTAAATTGAATTTTAAGCTTTTTAAAATAGACTAACTTATTTGTAGAGATGGACAAACGAATTGTGTCATATCATGTTCGGGCTGATCAAACCGTATTTGATTGTGACATGATCAATTTCAAAAATAAGTCGTGTCACGTTGAATTGACATTATGCCAACCCGACATGATTGATGCCCAGTCCAACCGAGTTAGCCAAGTTGGGTCATGCCGAATCGAACGGCTCATTTCTTTTGTCAAAAGTTAATTTGTATTAATAAAAAAATAATTAAAGTATTATACTATATGATAATAAAAAAGATAATATAGTATATGGTATTATGATTATTAGATATATCATAAACTTTTTTATATATAATATAGTTATAACATATTATTATATATTTAAATATGTAAAAAAATATATTAATAATAAATAATGTCTTCACCAGATTAGGCTCGGTTCCTCGATCCAGTGTCGAGTCGTGCCTAGCATCTTATTGGACACCCTAGCACGGTCTAGCCCGAGCATAACTCAACTATTGTGCTCGGACGGAGCTCGTGTCGGGCAGGACTGGCTCGGTAGAATTTTATGAAGGTCGCGTGCCGGACGAAGCAAAATTTCATCTTTACCTATTCGTCACATTAAGTGATAATAATTTAATTTTGATAATTATTAAAAATTATAATATTATAATTATGAATTGCATTTTTTATAATATTGATCATCTTTTGAAAATAATTATATATTATAATATTATAATTATATAATATATAATATTTATAATATTCATTATCTGTGCATCGCACGGAATTTAGGACTATAATTAAATAATAAGAAATAAGTGCTCTACATCAATATGTAGAGCGGGATGTTCTACATACTCAACCTCATATTATATTATAAAATCCTATCTTAGTAGTTAATATATGTTTTAAGTATCCATTAGTACATTGTGTGTTAGTTGTTGCACAGCGCTTATCTCGAATTAAAAATTAACATACGCAACCAACGATTAGGATGGAGTGATAAATAGTTTTTTTTCGCTTAAACAAGTTGAGTCTTGTGAATATAAAAAAATTTTGTTAAGAATTTCACATGTTACATCTAGATACATGACGTGAAGTGGCCTAACCGAGTTGGACTCGACGGTAAGTTAACTTTTAACATATGAACAATGTATTCTTCAATGCTGCGCAAATTGAATGGCACTGTTTTCATGTACGATTTATTTGGCTAATGTACAATTCACTATCAAAGGTTATAATTTATTTGGCTAATGTTTGATTCAATGATTCTTGTGCTATCCATTTTAAAGGAACAACCACTATCAATTTAATGTACGTTATCTTTACCAAATTATGTTTAAGGATTTTTGGACTCGATCAACATTGCAAGGCGAGGGGCAACTATCTACGATTGGCTCCGATCCCACTCAATTGTCACCTCTTTAATTGAATTTCTCATGCAATTGGTGATGGATCTCTCTCTCTCTCGCTCTCTCTCTCTCTCTCACTCATGAGATCAAGTCAATAATAGTGCACAATGGAAAATTTTATATGCACATTATTGTCCCTTTTATTTATATAAGGCGCATCAACCTTGACCTTATCAATATTACATTCCATGTAGCTATTCGAATTGTAATTGTTAACGCACGCCAAAAGAAAATTTCATCTGAACTCATATCTCTTATTAAGTCTATCGAAATTATATATATATATATATATATATATAATATTCTTTTAAAGCGTTGACTGACTTTATTATTATAAACATGAAAGATTGAAAGGAAAGGAATTGCGTGTTAAAAAGGTGGGTGCCCATATTAATTGACTTAGGAAATCAGAAAGAAGTAAGAACCGATTTAATTATGAAAACAAAATGAAATTAGTAGTTTCACGTAACTTTTAACAATTTTTTTTTGCCCATTGACTACTATTTTTAAACTGCCGAAAACATTAAAAAAAACTAATATTTTCTTCACATAAACGCCAAAGCTCATTACTTAATTTATTATCTACCAATATTGTGTTATAATGGTTTTTAGCATCTAGAATTTATTACAAATTTATCAATTCCAATTACTAATACGCATTATCCATCCCACTTAATTGGATATGTGGCACTTGTGAAAATAATCTTAACAAATACAATTAGATATATTAATATATAAGTCAATATTGGAACACGAAATATAAAATGAGATCACAATGTAAAAATAGTTTCGTCAAAACACATGCGACTGCGACGAGCTCCAACTACATGACAACAATTATAAAATAAGTATGAAAGAGAAGGACATGTACATTTTAATATTGTTTTATGTAAGTTTAGGTATTAAGGAATTAAAATTTACATGATATACTTCTAAAATTAAAAGAAATACAAAAATTTTCATTCCAACAATATTATATTTTCATTCCAACAAAAAATATGATCATACAAATTTTATATTCTTCCCCATAGCTACGGGTGCAAGCAAAAACTTTTGAAAAAAATATTAGAAATCCGAAAGTCAGCCTTTAATTTTTTTAAAAAAATTAACAAAATTCATCCGAGAAACGTAAGATGACATTTAACATCAAATTTCTAATGTAAAAATTAGAGATGGAGTGTTCTTTATTTATTTAGGAGGTTGATTTTTAGTTCATAAATAAGTTGATGGTCATACTTCAAATGTCCCTTTTATGAGAGTTATTATTTTACTTGCACGCTCAAATAATTAATTTGTCGGTAATATTTTTATTAAACATATTTTTCTAGTTATAAAAACCCTCCTCTCCCT
Organism: Pontederia crassipes; assembly: GCA_030549335.1. Classification (NCBI taxonomy): domain Eukaryota; kingdom Viridiplantae; phylum Streptophyta; class Magnoliopsida; order Commelinales; family Pontederiaceae; genus Pontederia; species Pontederia crassipes. The sequence goes on from JAUKPH010000017.1 coordinate 5,392,434, forward strand.
CCTCTGTACTCCTCGCGACCGGACTCTTGGGACCTCTTTCCCCTGCTCAGCCTCTCCTCTGCTTTCTTCTTGCTCTGTTCTCCAGGGGGGGCACGCGACAGAGGGAAGAGATGGTTCGCTTCAGCAACGCGCTGATCGGGGTGCTGAACACCATCACGGTGCTGCTCTCCGTCGCCATCCTGAGCACCGGCGTCTGGCTGAGCCACCGCGCCGACAACACCGACTGCGAGAAGTTCCTCGCCAAGCCCCTCATCGTCATCGGCGTCTTCCTCCTGCTCGTCTCCCTCGCCGGCCTCGTCGGCGCCTGCTGCGGCAACTCTTGCCTCCTCTGGGTCTACCTCTGCGTCATGTTCGTCCTCATCCTCCTCCTCTTCTGCTTCACCATCTTCGCCTTCGTCGTCACCAACAAGGGCGCCGGGGACGCCGTCTCCGGCCGCGGATTCAAGGAGTACCGCCTCGGCGATTACTCGAACTGGCTCCAGAAGCGGGTGGATAACTCAAAGAACTGGCGGAAGATCAAGAGCTGCCTCCAGGACGCCAAGGTCTGCAGGAGCCTCCAGAACAAGAACGCCACCTACAGCGAGTTCCTCAGCGAAAACCTATCGGCAACGCAGGTTCGCATCCAAAATCTATCGATTCAAATCCGTTCTTTATCGCTTCGAATCTGCGCCGCCGTGCTCACGCGTGTGTTTCTGTGCAGTCTGGCTGCTGCAAGCCTCCGTTGTCGTGCAATTTCACCTACGTGAACGAGACCTCGTGGATCAAACCCCCCGGCTATACCTCGCCGGGCGACGCGGACTGCAACACTTGGCAGAACGACGGGACCACGCTCTGCTACGACTGCGATTCCTGCAAGGCCGGGGTGCTCGCCAACATCAAGCACGACTGGAAGAAGGTGGCCATTGCCAACGTCATCTTCCTCGTCTTCCTCATCGTCGTGTACTCGGTCGGGTGCTGCGCCTTCAGGAACAACAGGGAGCACAACTCCTACGTCAGAACGAAAGCATACCCCTCGTACCCTTAAATTAAATCCCATCTTTTTTCCATGTACTTCCAATTTATATTGTATTGCGATAATCTTTTCTGTCCTTTTGATCGGTGTACATTTCATCACGAGTTGGATACTTCATAGTTTGTAGTTTGGTACTGCAGTGTTACACCAGTTGTCAACTTTTCTTCTCAGATTACATACAGCAGTCAGTGAATTCTCAATATACATTGATAATATTTACACAGTTATGATTCTGTAGCTGCTGAAAAAAAAAACCAAATTTAAACTTCTATTTTGTGATTTGTTGACCAAACGGAGAGCTGAATCTGGGGGCAGACAGTTTGATTTGGTAGGGATGGAGAGAACACAAAAGTCCTTGCAGTGGTTGTTGAAGTCATTGAAGCTTTGAGGCTGATGACCAAACTATTGAAGCAAATAGGATTATGGATCAAATTTCAAAGGGAGGACTTATTCTTCCAGATCGAATTTGCACAGACATAACATAAGTCTCTTGTTCATCTGAATGCAGTAGGAAGGAAGGTGGCAAGAGTTTATACATGTATTAGAAGTCAGCACTCTTGTGAGCTAAAACTATGGAAGACTTGGCATAAAAATGACGCAAGCAAAGGACAAAAGTGTTTTATTTATTTATTTATTTTCAATCGAGACTCTTCGGTGTCCTTACTAACACCCAAAATTAAATTTGAGATTACTAGCATCAGCAGGACACAATTCCGCTATTCAATTTGTTGAAAAAAAGTGTTATTGATTTCCTGGTTGATAACCCAAACTGGAAGAGATCGCGTAAAAGTTGCAGTGATCCTAAGTGAACATTTCTGTACTCTAACTACTGTTAGATTTGGTAAAAGATGACTGAAAGTATGAAATGGAATTCTGACTATATCTTGCTATGTCTGAAAACTGCAGACAAATAAACAGAAATTTTGGCATTGTCAAGATCAGACAACAGAATATTTAAATGACATTCCATTATGTTCATTAAGCTTAAAAATTTAGTGGCATAGCTCATGATTGTTTACACAAGCTATGAGTTTACCCCATATATTAGCCTAGTTATGGAAGATCTTTCATTTGGCACACCAGAAATGATCATGGCATCATTCTTCTTAAATAATGCTGGCATATTTTCTGGAACAAGAGTTTGCCTACAACCAGAAAAGAAATTAATCTAATTAACATAAAAAACTGCGAAATGTTCGTGGTCATGACCTAACAGCCACATGGGAGAATAAGTACTAATTATTATTTTTGAATCCCTAGCATTAATAGCAATTAAATTCCATTTATCCCTATTCCTTTTTCTCCTCTTCTCTGTCTCTCATGGTTGCCCCACTCAGGAACCTTCCTCTTCTTTCTCTGTTCGTGGTCATGACAGGAGGTAGACTACAGGAGAAGCAGACGAGAAGGAGAGGTGGATAGGACATAAAGGAACATGAACGAAACATTTGAACTGTGGGTGTTCGAAAAGGAATGATCTCAATTATGTTTATTTCATAATGTGAGATGGTCTATGGTTGTTTTATTGATATCTTATTATCTCTATTCATATAATTTGAACGTCAATGGGTGCCATTTGGACAAAGAATATGTTTTAGAGAATAAAAAAAATTATTCGGAAGAATATAACATATTCTTATTTTACTCTTTATTTGGTTCAATAAAAATAAATTTTAAATATATTATATTTTACAATCAAAATATTTTATTATAAAATTTGACATTTAACTATTATTATTATAAACATAATAATATAATAATATATGATTAAATTATAAAAAAATAAAAGAAATGATAAAAGGTTGAAAATGTGAGAATATATGTATTCATTCGTTTAGATGGAATAAAAAATTTACTATTTGAAGGAATATAACGGTGGTATCACGATTTTCAAAATAATTTTATCAAAAATACATTCATTGGTATAATCTTATTCTCTTACGTGTTTGGCGATATTCATCTGAATAAACATCTATTCTTTGTCTTATACTGCAACCAAACGCCCCCTTAATATATTTTGAATTACTTGTTGTTATATGGTATATCATAAATCATTCTTCTCATCCTTTTTTTGTGCGTCCCCAGAGGGAGACCTCTGATATTTAGGACTATTAATACTTGATTAATTTGAAGTCAAAAAGATAAAGTAGAAACGATTTATTTTTTGACCAATGTAATAGCTCTAAGACTCATAATCTAAAACTACTAACATCAGCGAACCAACGTTGGTTCATTCATCTCATCTTATGTATTACTCATTTGGACTTTGGAGTGTCCTTCATTTTCATATGGTTCACAGGCGGTCTCAGTTAATAAGATAAAACGACAAAAAATGAGTGACGAACATGCTGTCATCGCTATTGTTTGTTGGCAATTTTCAGGTTATGTGAATGACACATCCTTCTCCAAATACAAGACATTTATCACGATCTAATCCAGCCATTATTATTGGCATTAGGCTGTTGCCAACGTATTCTATAACAAGTGAAGAATTTTTCTAAATCTTACAAAGATATAAGAACTTGAAAAGTAATTTCCAATTATCAAAGCAATATATTGTATAGGATTTAGTGGGATACTCCCAATTTAAGTTGGGACAACCCTGCTCCCAAAATCTAAGTCATCGGTGAGATAGTGTCATGTTTACGTCCGTCCGATTCACGATCGGCTTAGATATGTGCATTTTTTCATTTTTCTCCATAAACACTAACGCACACACGCTTCTCATTTTCACCTTTCGTCTTCTCTCTCCTCGTCGACCCCTTCGCAATCCGCATGCCAACGCTGCCCCCACGACTCCTCGCCGCGATGTTTGCACCACCGTCGTAGCGTTGGAGAACCCTCACCAACCCGTCCCCCTTCGCGATCCCCACGCCGACGCCCCCGTGACTCCTCGCCTGGGAACCCTCACCGACCGATATTGCCCCCATGACTCTTCGTCGTCGGATAACCCTTCACCGCAATACCTTCGCAAGATCCGATCTCACCCACCGCCGCCCGATCTTACTCCGATCTCGCCCTTGATGCCCATCGACCTCCTCACTGTCGTCGCCTCGCCCACTCGATGCCGCCGCCGCGACCCCCGTCGACCTCCGGGATGACCTCTGCGACCCCATTGAGCTCCATCGCCAACCTCCACGAGGACCTCTGCGACCCAGGCGACCACCGACCCCCGCCGCGACCCCGCACCACCGTCGCGCGCCGACCCCTAATGCACCCCCGTCGACCTCGCACGACTGCCAACCCTTCACACGCTCGCACGTCGTCGACTCATGTTTAATTCATTTGTAATTTTTTATTTATTTAGGATGATTATTTTCAAATATAAGGTTGCTTGTTGTAATGAAGTCTGCTTCGATGTCCGAGAAGTCTCAACGTCCCCGGCAGCCTCAAGCACCCCTCAAGTGTCCGTTGGATGCCTCAACATCATTAGGTTGCTCATGGAAAATATAATTTGTGGATGTAATTGATTCAAGATCTAATTTGTCAAAGTAATGCACTTTGGATGTAATGGGTTGGATGTAATGCATTTTGAATTTAACGTAAAATGATATGTATCATATTCTTTTATAGTATGGAAATGTCGAATGCATCTACACCTGCTAAAGCCACTCACTTCACCTTTAATATGTTTTAGATACTCCTATTGTCTCCTTCAACAAAATCAATAGATAATACATCAGAAATGATTAGATGAGATCGCCAAATTAGCTTAGCCAATTAAGTGTTGTGATCAAAATTGTAGAAGTAAAATTTTTGAAAATTTAATTATAACTAATTGGATCCCCAATTTAATCGACAATTATATAGTCATCTAATTTGGATTACAAGTTAATGTTATCACTAATTTGGATTAAAATGTCAATTAATCTCGATTACATCCATCCATGATTGGTCTTCATGAGATTACATCCATGATTTGACCTACGGACGAGGGTTACCGGCCGACGGGGTTGTCAGGATGCGGCGAGTGGGCGAGATGGCGGTAACGACGAGTGGGAGAGGCGGCGGTAGCGGCAAGTGGGCGAGGCGACGATAGCGGTGAATGGCGGCGAGTGGGCGAGGCGGCGGTAGCGGTGAGTGGGTGAGGTGGCGGTAACGACGAGTGGGCGAGGCGGCGGCGGCAGCTGCGAGTGGATGGTGCGAGGGTCAGCGGCTTGCAGGGTTAGTGTGCTGCGGTGGTGCAGGGTCGGCGGTCGTGCATCAGGGGTCGGCATGCGGCGGTGGTGCGAGGTCACGACGGGACATCGGCGAGAGGCGGTGGACGTTGGGGTCGCGGAAGTCGTTGCGGAGGTCGGTGATGGAGCTCGATGGGGTCACGGAAGTCGTCCGCGGAGGTCAATGACGGAGCTTGATGGGGTCGCGGAGGTCGACGACTGTTGGATCTGGCCCCTTACGCACATATATGATCGTCGCAGAGGTCGGCAGGGGTCACGATGGAGGTTGGCGGAGGTGCTCGAGGTTGGCGGGGGCTTGGCAAGTGGCGGGGGGTCGGCGAGTGACGAGTGGTCGCGAGGCGATGTCGGCGAGATCGAGCAGTGAGCAACCTCATGCAGGAGGCGAAGGCGAATAACCTTGCGCTGGCGGTGGCAGCGGCGAACGACCTCATGCAGTCGAGCGACGCCGAATGACGTCGTGCAGTCGAGCGTCGTGGGTCTAGCGATGCACGTGGAGAGAGAAGGCTAGAGGAAAAGTGAAGGATCATGTTAGGACAAGCGACGTCGAAGGTGAAGAAAAAAATGAATCTCACCCGTCGATCGTGAATCGGAGGGCTGAGATATGTGCGCGAATCTCATTCCCTCGATTCACGATCCAAGGGCTAAGAAAATGGGAGTAGGGTGCTCCCAACTTAAGTTGGGAGAGCACCCCCCCCCCCCCCCCCCCCCCCCCAATTAAATCCTATTGTATATAGTAAAGATATTGAATGTTATTAAATATCATATCCTTCATCCTCATTGTCGAACAAAGTAGTAATATCAATTATCTCTTATCATTTATTTCATCGATTAAAGTAAGGAACATTGAATCACATTAAACTTTGATTGATTGTGTTGCATTATTATTTAGCGCCGCATTAATATCATGTCATCGACCTAAGTAATGTTCCATCCTTTGATACCATGTTTACTCTAATATGATTGTCAATTTTATTGTTATTATTATTCCACATTGATTTGCAAAACTTATGCAAGAATTGTCCCAAACTTTCCCAAATTTGTACTCATCAAAAGTCAAGAATATGAACAATATAAGTTATTGCATATATGCTTGTAACTAACCAACTAATATGTGGCTAATTATTTGATAAGTGTTTATGTTAAGTTTTAAATTATCAAAAGAGAAAGATGCAATAACCCTAACTTTTATATAAGGTCATTTAGGACTTATAGAATATATCACTAACACTATGAAAATGCCCAAACCCTCCATTTGGAATCATTATTTTTTCACTTCTACAACGACTAGAACATAGGATTTGAGAAAGAAGGGGAAGAAGAATGAAGAGAAGGAGAATATGAATAGGGTTTTTTTTATCTAAAGCTCAAAAGTATATAAAGAAGATTTAATCTCTCTCTCTCTCTCTCTCTCTCTCTCTCTCTCTCTCTCTCTCTCTCTCTCTCTCTCTCTCTCTCTCTTAGTAGGACTTATGATTAGATTGAGAATCATAATAACACCGACGTTCGTATTGTAATTAGGGCTGCATTTCTTCAAATCATCTTAGGTTTTATGCTCATCAATGTTTTGAGGAAAAATTCCTAAATTATATTATCATGATTTCAAATTATTGTTCTTTATGTTTTTGCAAGTTCAAGACCTAAGACTTGTCCTATTTTAATTATTTCATCTTGGATGTTTTCTCCCAAGTTTAGGAATAAAAAAGTAAAAAACGTAGGAACCATGCATGAAATCCATATATGTGATCGTTTCACGAGAATGAATCACAGTCATGAACGAGTATATGTAAAAAGATTTGACCAATTTTACTAAATAGGAAATTTCATGTGTTGTAACCTCAATGTCATGAGACATGAATTGTATAAAGCAAAGAGAACCTTTATTGTTAGCATTGTAATAATCAAGTTATAAGTCATTGCAATCGCTAAGTCACATACCATGAATCATATAAAGGGATGAGGACTCTTATTGTTAGCATTGTAACTGTCTAGTTACAAGTTTGTTTCATGAGCCATTGCAGACATATCACGAGCCATGAAACGTGTCAAGAAGAGGCTATTTTGATGAGCCTATGACATTACGAGGTTATTTCACGAGTTGTGTTAACCAAGTTACTAGCCACGAGTTCGACGATGGAAGATGCAACTCCACTGCTAGCACCATTATAATATTGTCATGAACCCTGGAGAGAAAATTTAAGACCATTATTAGAATCGTTTAAAAGTGAATTACAATTTGTGAAGATATTGAAAGATATATGTGTCACTATTAGAGTAATGAAAATAGAATTATGTGCCATAATTAAATAGCAAAAAAAACTTGACAATGGTGAACACCCATGAAAATATGAAGCCTTGGTCGTGACAAGTTTTTATGTGAATGATTGTCTATGAAAAAGAATGTTTGTTATTATATATGTTATTTTATCATTATGCTAGTGATATTAGTATTGATTTATTTTATCATTGAATTGTTATGTTAAATTATAATTAGGTTTAATAGATGAATATTGTTTGATATTTTGAATATACATAATGCACCCAAAGTTGTTCTTGTCAATTATCAAAGTAAAATTGGAAAGTAAAGTCTTGCACTTAATGTATGTGCTTTTCAAAATAAAATCTCTCATCAACACTAATGTGCGAGTTCACATGGATGATTAAAAATAAATTTCTTCACGTTATAGCGTGTCTGTTCTCAAATATGCCTACTGGTGAGACAGTATAATGACTCTTGTGACCTAACTTAAGTTAAGATCTTCAATTTAAGTTAAGAAAATAAAATGATATAATGTGATTAAGATGAAAAATGAAGCATATCATTTCAATGTCTCATGTGATAAAAGAAAGATAAAGTATGTCTGAAGGGTTATAAATTAATTAAGCAAGAAAAATCATGCCATGCAATTAAGTAATGTTAATGGCATTACAATGAATCAATTAGAAAGAAATAAATGATATTTTTTTATGTGAAATGCATGTTTGTTGTACCTTCATTATGTTAAAAATGTTGTGCATGATATTACGACATTTAATGATAATGTATTAGCTCATACCAACATGTCTATATAATTACGATAATAAATGCATATCATGTATTATTATTATTATTATTATTATTATTATTATTATTATTATTATTATTATTATTATTATTATTATTATTATTATTATTATTATTATTATTATTATTATTATTATTATTATTATTATTATTATTATTATTATTATTATTATTATTATTATTATTATTATAATAATTATACGACGTTTAAATACTCTTGGAAACACTTCTCTCTAAATTCATACATATAATTAAGAATAAAGGGTAACAACTTAAGCTCATGACGAAAATATCGTACATGTTTAGACTTTTAGATGTAATAGTGATAATTGATTCCAATAATATTTTGTAAATGTTATAAAATTAATTTAACTATTTAGTGCAGTAGTTGGAATTTATTTAATGATAGATATTTTCTTAAGTAATTTATTTTACTTATGACAAAATTTTAATTATCATAATGATGTATGTCAAATCAACATAATATTTCAAAGTTTTCAAATGGCATCTAACTTTGGCTGGTGAATTTTAGGAGCATCACATCTTGCATCTAATTTTAGCAAATATAAATTAGTATTGCGTGAATTAATGGCATGGGATGAAGCACACGAATATAAGAACCTATATATGAGCCTCTTTGGCTAAGTTTATAAATCAATCAAACTAATTTATAAAAAATTAAAATATTCTCCAAAAACAATTGATATTTTTTTATCTACTTATAAGTAAAAAAAATTGTGACTTGATTTTTTTTATAAAAAAAGATTGATCAATTTGATCAATGAATGCACTACTCTTTATATTTCTAAATATTTACATAGGATGTATATAACTTTCCCTCACATCTTTTCTTTATTATAATATTTAGAACTTTTGCTTACTTAACAAAAATAATTATTCATAAGCTCTTTTAAAATCATTTATTTTAAAACTCTACTAAATTACTTACAAAAACTTTAACTTCTTATCAACTATTTTATATCAACAAAATCTAGCAGGCCCATAACCATTCTTTTTAGTGTTTTCGTTGAACATTAAGATGTGATAAAAATAGAACTGGCCGCATGGCAAAGTAATTTTTAGGAATGTTACATTGTGTAATTTTTTAAAAAAATTGAAATAATTAATTTTTTTTGAAGTAGCGAGTAGGCCAAAGCCCATTTGACAAGTCCAGATCAAGTTTACTTAGTTGAAACCCTCACCGATCACACCAACTTTGTACATGAAAAAAAAAAACTTGTCCTGATCCTTTCTTTCTTGTGAAATATAACCCACGTACATACATACATACATTCCAAAGAATAGTATGGTGACAAGAAATACATATACATGTAAACTTTTCTTCTGAAGGATTAAAAAAAAAATGCCATGCGTGATATAATTCTGAAGCTTTGTTTACATCTCAATTCCCAAGCCAATACTTATGAAGAATTGTATTCCTGTGTGTTGTTGAATGATCATTGATGCTTCGGTCTCAGGCTGGCGTCAGCCCGTGCTTCATCGCAGCTTTCCACACGACGTCGATCCGATCCACGTCGATGGCGCCGACCTCATGATGCGTCCATCCCTCCAGGAAGTGCACCACGCCCCCGGCATGGCAAGCGTGCACTATGCCTCGCTCCATGGTGTACTGTTTTCAGTTCCAAAGAATTAACAGTTATGCATGCAGAGTTCAAGAAAGTTTACGCCATTGAGCTCATTCATTTCTCCGTGATCATGACTCAGGATTTGGGACGGAGAGCTGATTCATATGTATACTTTGGCAGAGTGCATACCTCACATGATCCTAGGCCTTGGACATCCTTTGGAAGCTTCATGGCGGCCAAGTTTCCGTAAGTGCAGTCCCTCCTGAAGCCGATGATCGGCGGCACCACAAACTGATGGAAGTGCGTGCCCGGCGGCGCCCATCGCTGTTCCCTCAGTGCCAGCCACTTGCCCACTATCCATGTCTGCAACAACAGGCAATTTTGTATTCATCAAACAGTACTTGGTTCCAATTCTTGGGTGTTATGTCATTAGATGTTTGGAATTTTTTTTTGTTTGTTGTTGTTGTTGTTGATGTACCTTGCAATTTTGAGCTGCTTGGTACTTGGTCACTTGCACGAGGTACTGCTGGCAGTCCGCTGGTGCTTCCTTCTGAATCTTCAGAAATCTTTCGGCCGATAGGGTCAGCATCTGTTCGAGGTCATCCAATTGAGACGCATGGAGATAAATGATCGACCACTGATGAGAATTTTTCTGCAGTTCGATGCACTTACCAGCACTCGGATTTTCTTCCTGCAAAGATACAGTGCGATTGCCCTTCCGAGCTTGGATGTAGCCCCGGTCAAGAAGACCTCTTTCACATCCACTGGGATTTCATTCAGAATCACAGCAGCAGTTAAGGTGTTCCCATGCACGACTCTCAATTTCAGATTCGGGTGTTTGTTTACGAACAGCGTGCCGCCGCCGTTGAGTGCTTCATTCTGTGAACATTAGAGAGCATTGTTATTCTGTATACAATTCTCTGTTCTGTGGATAAATTTCGTAAGACTAGTACTTTGAAATCAAAGAATAATATGTGATCATTTTAGTCAGCATCCTTATCGAGTATGAAAATTGCTTCTGCCATTTCTGTCGGTGGAATTGGTGAACACCGAGAAGAAGCAAGAAACTAACCTTGTTCAAAGCTGCAAGACTAAGAACCTTTACTCCAATCTTATCAGCCCTCAATATTGCTTTCTCTATCTGATCATTGATACCTTTTGTAGCAAATGGCAGGAAGTACTGCAGCAGAACAGGAAAAAATAATTAAATAAGAGAATCCGAAGCAATTCAGAGGTCTAATGTTCAACTCTAGCTGATGACTGACCTGAAATCCAAATCTGGGAACTGCCCACGTCTGGTGCAACCGACCTCTCAGGTTGTAGAAGCTGATCAAGAATGTCTTCGACCAAGCCCACATCATGAGCATCACCGAGAATGCGACCGGCCAAAATGGCACCAGGATGAAGTTGTTGTTGAATGGCATTGAGCTGATGGATCGGTACACGAATGGTACATGCATGGAAGAGATCACATCGACTACGTGTGCCAGGAAGACGAAATCAGGGACTTCACTGTTCTTTCCTGCACCGAAAAACCATCAGAGCATTTAGTCGTTGCTTTAACTAAGGTATACACATGATGCTAAATTATATATGACAAACATAAGTTCATAGTTTTGAGTTATTATTTTGAGGTATTAGTAAGAATTCCTATGATGCAGAAATGATGCACAAGAATAATAAATGAAACCCATCTAAGTGAATTCCGCATTCCTGTCTATATCTTTTCCTGTTTTCTGATAGGAAAATTCTCTCCTTTTTTTCAGATTGGTAATTTCATAGTTTTCTCTTCAACCGCTTCTCTATACGTCAAGAATTCAGATTCAACAAGTAACCAGGTACATAGGTAAACAAAATTGATGAATTGGATCCCTGATATGTTTATCCTTCGATTGCACAATTTTAATCTCCATGATTCGTTACTAGTTACTACAGACCTGAGCTTATTTCCTTCTGCAAGTCCCATGACTTGATGTTCAGCGTCCTACCCAGCAAGTCAAACAGAGGCATAAACAAGCAGTAGTTACAGTTCTTCTCCTTGTGGTGAAGGCTGAGATATCTGCAACAAAGAAATGTCTTTTATTACTCTATCAGGAATACATGATTTTTTTATGCTGATAACATTTTTATGCATATTTTTTTCTTGAATAAACAAAATTTTCTTGACATCAGTTTTTTGTTTCAGAAGAATATTGCAGTTGAAGCAATTGACCTTGGTTTCTTTGCTTACACGGGTGCAAAAACTTTTCCTGTTTCTGTTTAGCTGCCAACCTACTTACCAACTAACACAAGAAGACCAAGCCCGCGCTTTGGTTGACCAAATAGTAACCAAACTCAAACAAGCACCTAAAGTAAAATCTGACAAGAACATAGAAGTCAAAGCAGGCATGGGGGGCCATCCCACGGGTGTATCCAGTAAGCTGACATTTGACCTACAAGATTTTAAGATGATTGCAGATGCAAATAGTTGCAGCTACCAGTATTGATTCATTGCCAACTGTGCATGGGTTGGCTGTCAAACCTCCACACATGGCACTCATAATTTAGGGTACCGGTGGCAGGTAAGGCATCCTAAATCTCATGGGACATGCATGCATGCTTCATGTCAGAATCCTGTACAGAGATTGGTGTTAGAATTGCACTGTAAGGGCTATTGACTTCCCAAGTTCACTTCCAGTACTTGTTAATAAATGCCCTCGCTCTTCCACTTCCAAGAGTGGGTGACTAATGATCTGTCTTAATTATGACTTTGTGTTATCATAGAATCCTGAGGGAGATCTTATAGATTCTGAGAAGTTTCCCTTGAATGCAAAAATAACGCACCCTTACACTTTTATAGAGACACTCTTCTTTTCTCCGCTATAGCACTTGAATAACTTGTATTATAGTAAAATGGGAAGGCCCCATCTATTCATTAACAATTATCCAATTAGTTAATTCATCTGGTTGTCATCTGTTCGGAAAAAAATCTGTTAGAAGTTGTTCAACATCCTGTAAATTAACAAATGCCATAGAAAGGGACTTATAACTACATGTTGTATTTAGCTCCACACATGCATCATATGTTTGACTACAGCTGGTTATTTTTAGCTATTATTAAATTTGATGATGCCTATTTTTGATATGTTGTAATCAAGCAAATCTAGTTGATTGATCCAACAATGAGTTATAATTACCCTGAACAAGAACACATAAATATACATATGCATATACATATAGTGGATTAATAAATTTTTAAGACAGGAAAGATAAAAAGTGCTTGGGTATGTGGGCATAAAAGATCTCACGTTGGGGTGTAAATGATGTATCTGAGGAAGGGCAGGGCGTCGAAGAGCCTGCTGGAGAAGACCTCCACGTTGCTGTACCCCATGCACCGCAGGAAGTCGAACCCGAGGACGTAGCCATATATCAAGCCCAGGGAGCCCGCGCCCATGGCGAAGGCCCCGAGCAAGGGCACGCCCATCACCACGCTCAGCAGCAGGTGCTCCAAAGGGGTGGCGTGCTCAGCTGATTCATATGACCATCCAGCCAAAACACACACAGACGCAGAGAAGCATCAGTTACCGCTCTGCACGATCGACCCCATGAAAACGTGCTCGAGTTTCTTACCAGTAAAGGGCTGCGGCACCAAGGAGGAGTGCTGAATCGAGTGGTAGTTTGCGTAGAGGTAGCTGCCATGGAGGCACCTGTGCGCCCAGTAGAACAGAGGCTCCGAGACCGCCACATGGAGCGCCAGGCATATCAGGGCGCCGCTAAAGTTCCACAGGGGAAGGGACGCGCCGATGGACGTCGACTGTGCCAGCTGCAGGGCCACGGAGCCGAAGAGAGCTTGGAGGATGAGGAAGTTGTCCCTGGGCGATCGACAACAACAAGGAATTATACGCCATGAATGCTGTTTGGATCAAGAGTTAAGACATCTGTAAAACATCCTTTTTTTTATGAATACGTACCAGTTCCACTCGACGTCGATCTGCCGGAAGTCGACGCCGTCTTTGATCACTCGCCGGCGCCGGGTGAGGAAGAGCATGCTGGCGAAGGAGAACCACAGCTGGTGCACGAGACCGCGGAGGCCCAGGAGCAGCAGGAGTTGGAGAGACCAGCAGCCGTGCAAGCTCCCTGCGCTGTTCCTCCACTCCATGGCCGCTTTGGCCACGAGGGGGCCGCAAAGAAGATACTGCACGAAGCAAACGAAGACAAGTAAAAACGTTAAGTTATCTGACTGATAGATCAGACGATAAGGTGACTAAATTGTGTTCCATGCATGCATGCATGCCTTGTAGACTCCCAAGTTCTCCCATGGCCAGGAACGCAATGGAGCAACCATGATCGCCGAGTGATAGATAGATGTGGGGAGAGAGAGAGAGAGAGAGAGAGAGAGAGAGAATTTGTGTGAGAGTTGGAGCACTATGGCAGACATATAAATAGGGGGACACATTTTGGCCAATAGCAGGGAATAAGGCACTTAAAGGTAAATCACGTGTTTGGAGTACTTGTGATATGACTATTTCTTTCCTTTCCCCTCATGCTGACATTATAGGAGGGAAAAAATAATTAGTTTTTTTTTCGGTGGGAGAAAAATAATTAGTTATTATTCAAAAAGGAGCCAAAGTAATAATTGTGAAAAAATAATTAGCTATTATTCATAGAAAAAGAAACAAAAGTAATAATTGTTAATAATAAAATATTAATAATTTCCATGCATATATACATGCCTGTAAGTAACCGATGACACAAGCAATTTAAGTTGGTGAATTGAGGTGCAACTACCTCTCTATATTCCAAGCATAAGTAAGCTTTGCTATCATTAAAAAAACCAAGCATTCATATGATAATTTAAGTTTACGTGTCTAAACAATGATTAATAATTTTGGTGGGGATCGTATTAATTAGTCCATCCACCAATTCAGTAGCGAATTAATCTCAAATTATTGAATGGTCAAAGAATATTTTTTACGTGTTTCTAGATCAAAAAATTCTTACCAAATAGAACGTTGCAAGGTTTTCCATATTCTAAGTCATTTTTTTTTCGAATTCCATTTTTCATATCACATGTACAAATTGATACATATAAACAGGTTTTGGAAATTTATTTTTCCCCACGTTCTTATGTCTAGTAATTATACAAGAAAAAAATCAATGAAAAATGAATTTTAATTCTCTAACTTTTTTAAACTTAATAATTAACAAATTTACGAAATGCAACTGAACCAGTAAATAAACATAAAATGTTTCCCTACTTTTTTTAAACTTATCCCTTGCAGGAAACAAATCTTGATAAATTTCCAGCCAGCATTTAAAAGCCTCTGCAAGGCTCTAAAGTCAAGATCATCTTCCTCATGCTTTATCAATTCATCTTCTCAACCAAACATTAATTGTTTGTCATGCCATGTCCCTTTTAATTTCTCTATCTCCGTTTTTATTATTAAAAATTTTCATTTCCACATAATTAATATTTGTTTCTGTTGATTAAATGTGCAGCCGGCATGGGAGTCCCATTTGCATCTTTTTGGAACATTTATTTAATTAGTAGATCAGTCGAATGCATGGTCTTCATTTTTCGTGAAACCCTTTTGCAAAAGACTCCATGTTTCATCCATTAATGCTGCATGCTGTCTCATCCCTCTCTCCTACTACTCTCTGTGTGCAACCATGCTGTGAAAACAGTTAGACCTTCCAATCAAGAGCCCCATTGCAACAATTTTGCTCAAGTTGTCATTAAAAATCAATCTGGATTATGTATGTATATGTATTTATATTTGTGTGTGTGTGTATGTATCCCTAGCCACAAAGTTCATTCTAGCTATAGAGCCATCTCATGATGCACTGGTATTCATTGTGTATTTCAAATTAAGTAAAGGAGCATTGTGTGAATATATAATTCCTTATGAGTGTTAAAATTTCTTGGTCGGAACGATTTTATTTGTAAATATTAGCGATAGTAATATTATCGAAGCGTTTGATACTATATATTATTGAGATAGGTCGTTATTCTATCGATTTTCATTAACCATGCACCTGATCTACAACGTTGATAAATAACTAATGAAATACTTATAGTAGTAGGAGCATATCCATTATTTGATAAAATGATCTTGTGAGTATCAATATAAATAAATTTTCCCTCGTGTTCGGCTATAGCGGAAACCCCCAAATTTAGAGCAATTTGGCGTTCCAACCCAATTTCAATAATGCACCTCATGGACCGAGAAAGCGAAACTGATTCGCTGCATAATAGAACTCATTAAAACTCGATTTGCATCATTATGCTCAATAAAAAGGAATGAGGGGACCTCACAAGATGGTAATCTTAATATGGTCGATTTATCCTTTTTTGCAATCAGTCCATTTTTTAATACCCAAGGACGAAACTAAATACGTGATACGGGCAAAAATAGGTCGACATCAGCACAAGTTTATGTCATAGCAGAGAAAACATGTGCACGGTGTGACCACCTCAATTACTCATGATAAACAGCAGTATGTTGCATTCAATAGGTTTAAGGAACAAAAATAGCTTGAGTAATAAGTTGTGGTAATTCATTGCAGGCCTTTGCAGATGCATCGCCTAATAATCAGATCAGATGGCCCCATCACATTAGGAAGGAAAATAAGTTCAAGTATATATCCAAAATGGGGACCAAATTAATAATTGTTCTTTGTGTGCATGCATGAGGTGTGGTGAGAATGGTGTACGTGGATCATGAAATATCCTTATAGGAGTTGAACTTTGTGGTTGCTCATGCATCTCTTTTTGGGATTCAATTAAAGCTAAATGCCGTGCATGCCATGATCGAGGAGAACGCATCTGGCTTACTGTTGCAACAATCCATCTGATGAAATCCTCGGTCAGTGGAGTGAGTGATTGATTGGCTGCTAGCCGGTGATATATGAACTGTGCATTTGCACATGGTCCCATTCCTTTCCTGCAGCCCTAGCATGGATCAAAAAGCCCTTGGATGGAGTAGGGGTGTGGAATTGATTGTGCTGGCTGGTGTTGATGCATCATGTGTGAATTGTGCATTTTGAAATTCTTTTTTGGCATATGGTCCCAGTCAAGGTTGTCAATATCTTGATCTACATTTTAAGATCTTATGATTTTACGATCTTACGGACCCTTTCCGATCTCGATCTTATCTTGAGGATCTTATGTGTAAGATCTTAATACGATCTTAATTTTGGTCATACGATCTTACGATCCTATCCGATCCTATACGATCTCATATAATTAATATAATTATTTAAATATTAATTTAAAATATATTTATGATAATAAAAATTAATTTATATGAAGTTAAATATAGTTTCTTTTATTTTTAATATATTTTTATATAATTTAACTTAAGAATCGATAAAAAAAAGTCTTAGTGGAGTATCATTTAAGATTTCAATGTGAAAATTTGTCAAAAATATATTTATTATTTTAAAAACATATTATTTTATTAATAGGTAGGATCTTACGATCCTCGATCCGATCTTACGATCTTCGATCTTATGACCCCCCCTCCGATCTTATATAAGATTCCGATCTTGACAACCTTAGTCTCAGTGCTATTTTTTTTGCTTTTTGCTAATTGACTAGTTTGTAAGATAAAACTAGATTTGGAGGGAAGAGGAGAGAGAGAGAGAGGAAGGTGAGAGGGGTTTGAATTGAATTGGTCAGCTGCTGAATGAAGAGGGTTATTGGTACCTGTTAGCTTCAACTCCTCAAACCTGCCATCTCCCAAACCAAATCCCACCCCCATGGCCCCCTTCGATCTCCATCCCCAACCTCAGAAAGACAAAGTTCCACCCTCATGCATGATCCTCCGGATATTGAGAGAGCAACATATATATTTGATAATTATATCTAGATATGTGTTTTATATTGAAGAAAACAAACCATGGATCATTGCTGTCTGTCCCGATTTATCATCTTATTAGATTTTTCATCTAATATTAGTAGGCGCTAAGGATCTTCTTTGGTAATTAACTAAGGAAGAGGTGAGATCAAGTAGCGTAAGGAGCGATGAGATGGTGAAGATGGTATGTCACATGTTTAGATAGTAAGTTGTAAAAAATGATGATTCGAGGAATAATAATTTTATTTACTACCAAATCATTTTATTTATTATTATATATAAATTATTTATAATATTTAATGAGTAATAAATATTTATTACTTTACTACTTAATTTATTTTTTATATTTTATTTTTTGTTTTGCCTAATTTTTCTATTTTTATTATATTTTTTATTGTTTTTGAACTATTTTTTTCATTTATTTATAAAAGTAAAAAATGATAGATAAATATATATTTGAGAGAAAAAGATAATTTATGAAAGAGAGATAGTTTAATTTAGTAATAAGATAAATGATTTCATTTAGTAATAAAAGAAGAGTTATTTTGATCTAAAATTATTTATTTTTTCTCATTTTATAATTTGCTGAAATGAAAATATCTGGTGTTTGAAAAAACGTAGGTATTTCGTTTTTCTCCTTTTAACTTAAGTAAAAAATTGTAACTAAACAATATGTATATAATCTCATTCATTTATATTTCACTCACCTTTCAAAATTTTCAATTCAAACAGACCCTAAGCTCACAGATCGACTCTACTATGAAGTCAGTGCGAGATCCTAATTATCATGTTTTAATTTTAATTTATAATATATTATTAGATATTATAAAATAACCCTAATCACATCATATAATATAGTTATAATAATCATTGATTAATTATATGTATGATATTGTAATAAATATATATATGTTATGTTTTTAAGGTATATATAAGAATGCATCGGAATTTTCAAACAATATAAAAAAAATTAAAATATGCATCACCATGTAATTAGTATCATTTTCCACGTCACACGCTCACGCAGGTGAAAAGGGCATATAGCACAACTTCTACGCACGGATTTGGATTCATGTGTAAACTATTTTTTCTTACTTGCTAGAATATTGATGTAACTTTTTCTTGACATAAAGAAAATTTTATTTGAAAGAGCCCATAAAAGTATAATCAAACGGAAAATTAATCAACCTTATTAAATATGTGTTTTGTATATTCTTTTTTTTTTCTGATATCATATATGTTACATACACAACATGCACACCAATGATCCGATAAAGATGCCATAATTCAAGACATTAATAATTATTAAATCGAAATAATATTAATTATTGATTACAATTTAAATTCCCTGCTGAATTAAATAGACCATATTTGATGTTTTTCAATTTAAAAACTTTTGACATGATCCACAATTTTTTATGTAGACAAAAGAAGAAGGAATTCAGACTTTTTCTATTAAATTCATATACATAATATAAGGATATAGCATATATATATATATATATATATATATATATATACATACATATCATATGCATTAGGGAAAAAAGTGTTAAGAATCACTTAAGTGTTGGAAAAAAAAATATTGATATCATCCGAACTTAATTTTAACATATGAATCACTCAACTTTGATTATGTCAATGTCCAAGTTAGTAATCAATTAGGTTATTTAATAATACCACATGACACACCATCTAACTTAAATAGACCATCATTTTTCTTACATTATGCCCTCAACTCCCTTTGCTCCATTATTATTATTATTATTATTATTATTATTATTATTATTATTATTATTATTATTATTATTATTATTATTATGCATGCAAACATGGGTGGTGGAGCACAAAGACGAAGTTAACAACAATGTTTTTATAATTGGACTACACCACCAACTCGATTGCAGTTGGCCAGATCTCTTCAATTGGACTCGATTAGATGTTATTAAAATAATATTATTTTTAATAATTTCAAAATTATATACATAATAAATAATACATAATGCATAAATTTTTTTTAGGACGTGCTAATAATTAAGATATTAATGTAAACGAATTATCTATTCTATTTTAAAGTGTTATTATTGATAAAAATGATTCCAAACGTGGTAATATTAATTGCTATTTATCCTTTAATGCTTTATAGCCGGTCCCAAGTCCGAATAAAGGAGGAGGGTTATGTTAGGCCCCGACAGTCAGCGTAAAATCCTGTCGAATCTCATGAACATGGATCAACGAAACGTCGTATGATTCATGTAGCCGACCCCACCTAGTGTGATAAGACTTTGTTGTTGTTATCCTTTAATGCTATTACTAATATATTAATTTATCTTATCATAATCACTCTTATTTTTTTTTACTTTCTTTTTTTAATATTTTCATTTTTTTGTTTTCATTTATTGCTCCCTCTTCATTAATACTTATTTTTTAGTGTTACTTTCATTTTTAATTTTGAATGTTGATTCAAATACATTTCTTAACATCTTTTCTTTCATTTTTAATAGTTTGGGTATTTTCCTTTTTTAGTTTGAACCGGATTTTCACCTGATTCATCTTAGTTCATTAGTTTTCTCCGACTGAAACAAATTCTAATTTCTTAGGTTGAATTAGACTCGACCAAATCCGAATTTAATAGCATTGATTAGCAGCGATAAGACGTTGCAACAAAGGAGGAATAGAGTTAAAAAATTTATTAATTTTAATACTGTTTTATTTTATTAGCTTATTATTTTACTTGTCACGTTAATAAAAAAATTGACTATTGATGGTGAAAAGAATTAAACGTGCAAAAAAAATAAAATTTGAAGATATTTTAATTGTAAATTGAAATTGAGGACCATAATAATCTTAAATAAAAAAATGATTCGTACAATTTACCCATATATTTATGCACTTGTTTGCCGGTTTTGGTCCAAATAACTAATTATATGGCAAGTTTAAGTAATCCCCCACGTGATTCGACGAGTTTAATTAGTAATATCGACCTCGATTTTTGAAGTTATCATGATCAAAAGAATATTTTTCGCTTTCGCTCTAAAACTATCTTATATATCGGAGGCCTCCCGTAAACTCCGGAGACAATAAAAAAAATATTGGTTGAACCTTCCAACGGGAAGATATCAAAATCGCATTCGGAGTCCTATTACTTATCGTAATTTAATTAGATGCCAACAAAAGTTTAATCAACATTAAAGGAAAAAAAAAAGGTAAGAACTTACTGTGTGAAGCAATTAATTGGTTCTAATGAATTAATAAACTTCTGATTTCACCTGTCCATTTCTACAGCAATATCTCCTTGTCAGGTAGTTAATTAATTAAGCGCATTAATCATGTATTAATTGGTGTATCATCAAAAGCATCTTCTAGTTCTCTTACATCCGGAAATCGAGTATATTCTTCGATCCACAAGAGCCACTAGATTTCTAGTTTGTAAAACTATTAATTTATTGGTAAATTTATGTAAAATACAAAAAAGAACATTGATGCATAATTAAATTAAGATGTCGAAAATTCGTATCCGTATATATAATTTTCAAAATGGATCGTATATTAATTATTTTTAGTTGAGTCTTTTTTATCTTTTTTGTGTGCATATGTTGTTCTTTTATAGTATCAAAAAAAAATATATCCGATCCAATTCCCAACCACCTTATCAATATAGTTGTCCGAACATATATATATATATACACAAAATATGACATTATTGTAATGCGAATCTTTAAAAAATAATGATTGTATTATATTAGACATCAGGCAGACAATCCCATTGGTGTATTAATTAATATCAGCTTCCACTCCATGTTGAAACTAATTATTGATGGAAAAATTTGAGAACAAGAAGAGAAGATCGCAGAGAGATTGCAGAAAAATAGAGGAGACACACGAATTTACCCAGGTTCACCCTTGAGATGAGGGCTACGTCCTGCAAAGAGGTTTCACTATATCGTTTAGGTTTACAGTCGCTACACAGATTACATCAGAAATTAGGCTATTAATAGCCTCTCCGAACCCTCGCCCGCTCACCGGCGAGCGGGACCGCCGTCGGGGGGCGGAGCCCCCCGAACCCCCCCTTTCGTTCGTACGCCAGCAATATTGTTAATTGGGTAATACTCAGATTTCCTTAAACTCACGTGGGCGAACCCGGTGTGAGAAACAAGGGGCCCTGAAGCATTCACCAACTCCAACATTCTCCCACTTGATGGATATTTCACACCAATTAGAGCCTTGTCAGCAACATTCTTCTTCAATCCGATAGCAGTAGAGCACCACTCAAACTTTACACCTGTAACTGCTTTAGTCAGAAAATCAGAACTATTCTCTATTGTATCAACCTTTTCAAGCTGAACCTCTTTCTTTTCCACCTTTTCCCGAATAAAATGGTATTGGATGTCAATATGCTTTGTGCGTGAGTGAAATGCGGGATTCTTAGCTAACTGATAGCACCTTGATTATCACATCTCACATCTATAGCACCTTGCTCAAATCCGAGCTCCAAGCACAACCGCCGTAGCCATATTGCCTCTTTTGCAACATGAGTAAGAGCCATATATTCTGCTTCTGTAGAAGAAAGTGCTACCACGCTTTGTCTCTTGCTCATCCAACTTAGTGCAGCCTCAAATAATGTAAAAACATATCCGTTAGTGGATCGTCTACTATCAATGTCTCCACCCCAATCAGCATCTACAGGCCCACAATATCAAGCATCTTTTCTTTCCTTGTACCTTCAAAACACAACGAAAAATCTGAAGTTCCACGAAGGTACCTGAAAACTCTCTTGATAGCATTCCAATGTTCCCTATCTGGGTTAGACATATATCGACTCAAGACTCCCACTGCTTGGGCTATATCTGAACACGTGCACACCATGGCACACAACAAGCTGTCCACTGCACTTGCATATGGCACACGGTCCATTTCTTCGGCTTCTTCATCCGTTTTCGGGCATTGCTCTGCAGAAAGTTTAGTTCCTAGAGACATAGGAGTACTCACTGGCTTGCAGTCCGACATGTTAAATTTCTTCAACACTTCTTTTATGTACTTCTCCTGTCCTAGCCACAACTTTCGCTTCTGACGATCCCTTTTAATCTGCATACCCAAAATAAAATTCGTTGGCTCCAAGTCTTTCATCTCAAATTTCTTGGACAACAAACTCTTCACTGAATTCACCATCTTCATAATGTTTCCAATCAGCAACATGTCATCCACATACAGTGTAAGAATGACAAACTAATCTCTAACTCTCTTCACATAAACACAATGATCTGAATCTGAGCGTACAAACTTGAGTTCGAGCATGTACGTATCAAACTTCTGGTACCACATCCTTGGCGACTGCTTCAATCCATACAGAAACTTCTTCAATTTGTACACCAGCTTCTCTTTACCTTGAACCTCAAAGCCTTCTGGTTGTCTCATATATATCTCTTCCTTCAAGTCCCCATGAAGGAATGCCGTCTTCACATCCATCTGCTCTATCTCAAGATTATATGCTGCTGCCAGAGATAGAACAAATCTGATTGAAGTCATTTTCGTCACGGGAGAAAAAATCTCATCATAGTCGACTCCCTCAACCTGAGAGTACCCTTTAGCTACCAGCCTCGCCTTGTACTTCTCTACAGACCCATCCGATTTCAGCTTTCGCTTGAACATCCATTTGCAACTAATTGCCTTTCTATCCTTAGGCAATTTACACAAGCTCCATGTTTCATTCTTATCCAGTGACTGCATCTCATCTGTCATAGCAAGCTCCCACTGATTTGCATCATCCATAGACCTTGCATCTTGTAGAGAACTAGATTCTTCTCCGATGATGCTCAAAGCATGAAACGAACTCAGAGCACTAAGAGAGTATCTCAAAGGTACTATTCTTTCTCGTGTCGATCTCCTGAGAACTGGTATGGTAGTACCAATATCTGGGTCTTCATCTGAATCTGCATCTTCAACTTCATTAACCAAGTCCTCTTGATCTGGTTCTGTAACAGACTCAACTGAAGTATCTTGTGCATCCACATCTGAAGTTTCAAAATCAGAATTTTCTTCAAGCACTATCACTTTCTTAGGTTCATCAACTTTTTGAACTTCAACTTGGGAACGTGATTCACGAAAAACAACATCCCTGCTGTAAACAATAGTCCTTGACTTTGGATTTCACAGTTTGTAGCCCTTGACCCCTTCCTTGTATCCGACAAATATGTTCTCCTCATATTTACTGTCAAGCTTACCCCGCTTTTCTTTGGATATATGAACATATGCGTCACATCCGAACACCCGAACATGAGACAAATTTAGCTTCTTCTCAAACATTGCCTCATAAGGCGTCTGATCCTTCACTGATGAGGTCGGTGAGCGGTTCTTCAGGTAGTTTCCTGTGGCTACAGCTTCTACCCAGAATTCTTGCCCCAATTCAGCCCAACTCAACATACATCTGACCTTCTCTATGAGTGACCGATTTAACCTTTCAGCTGCTCCATTCTGCTCATGTGTATATGGAGTTGTCTTCTGCCTTGCAATACCATTGTCCACGCAGAACTGTTCAAACTTATCTGAACAAAATTCTCATCCATTATCTGTACGAAGGACCTTGATCTTGCAGCTCAATTGATTTTCCACCAAAACTTTAAATTCTCGAAACTTATCGAATGCATCTGATTTATTCTTGATAAAATAAATCCAACTATATCTCGAAAAATCATCTATAAAAGAAACATAGTACCTGGACCCTCCAATAGATGGAGTCGGAGTTGGTCCAAAAACATCACTATGGATCAGTTCGAGAATCTTCGTTGCTCTTGAACCTGTGTGTTGAAAACTGACTCGGTTCTATTTTCTATGGAGGCAATGTTCACAGAACCCGAAGCTCACAGAACAATCCGGAACTCCTTCTACCATCTGACTTGATGCTATGGTAGAAAGTCCTTTCTCACTGATATGGCCTAATCTCTGATGCCACAGCATAGATGTGCTGTCTTCATCTTCTTTGGCCTCTTCAGAAATAAATCCGCAGCCCACAGATATAGTCTCTACGAGCAACTTGTACAATGTGTCATAGCGAACCCCTCGCGCAATCACAATAGACCCTCTGACCATCTTATACGAATCCTTATCGCAACTGAATATAACACCCGAATCTGCCATTGTACCAACAGATAATAAACTCCTGCTCATAAGTGGTATATGCATCACATTTGGTAGAGTCTTCACCATGCCATCATTCATCCTCAGCTTCACCCTGTCACGTCCAATAATCTGAACCATAGTGTCATCTCCGAGCATGACATCCTCACCATTATACTCCTCATATTCACAAAACCAGTGTATATGAGGTGTCATGTGGTATGAAGCACCAGTATCGATGAGCCAGACATTTTTATTTGATTGTACCATACATGCAGAAGCCACATACATATCTCCTGCCTCAGCCTCCTTTTTGTCCGAGGTTGACTCAGCTTCTTTCTTATGAACCGACTTGTTTTTGCAATCTCGCTTCAGATGGCCCCACTCTTGACATCTTCAGCATTGCACCTTCTTATCCTTACTCTTCGAACGCCCACGAGATTTGGATCTCCCTCTCTGATTTTGATTCCTTTCTACTTGCCTTCCTCTGGCCGCCAGCGCCTCTTTACTAGAACTTACCGATCCCTTTCTCCGTATTTCCTCTGATAACAAGGCAGCACATACACTTTCATACGAAAGTTCTTTATCCCCGCCACCAATCACGACAATCAGATTGTCCCATGAATCCGGCAGCGAACATAGCAATGTTATTGCCTTATCATCATCTTGAAACTTAACACCGATTGATACAAGTTGACTGATCACCGTGTTAAAGTTATAAAGATGAGTAGAAAACGAGTCACCCTCCTGCATCCGAAAATTGTACAATTTCTTTCTCAGAAATAACTTGTTAACCAACGACTTACTTTGATATAGGGATTCCAACTTCCTCCACAGATCTCTGGCTCTAGGTTCGCTCATCACATTCGTAAGAATTGAATTCGCGAGACAAAGCCGAATCAAACCCTTCGCATTTCTATCAATCTGATCCCACTCTTCGATCGCCTTTGGATCTGCCTGACTGGAGGAAGCCGTATCTGAAGCCTTCGTCGCATCTGCAGCCGTCGCCGCTTCTTTGCCTGGC
The DNA here is from genome assembly GCA_030549335.1 of Pontederia crassipes. NCBI lineage: Eukaryota > Viridiplantae > Streptophyta > Magnoliopsida > Commelinales > Pontederiaceae > Pontederia > Pontederia crassipes. The sequence continues at coordinate 5,418,243 of JAUKPH010000017.1, forward strand.
CTCTCCTTCTCGATTGCCGTCCAAAGATCTCGATCACAGAGAAGATCCTCCATCTTCATCTTCCAGAGATCAAATCGTGTTCCATCAAATTTTTCTATCTCAATCCGCGATCCTCCTGACATCTCGAATAAACCCTAATTCCTCGAACAACCTGTGCTCTGATACAAATTGATGAGAAAATTCGAGAACAAAGAGAGAAGATCACAGAGAGATTGTAGAAAAATAGAGGAGACACACGAATTTACCCAGGTTCACCCTTGATATGAGAGCTACGTCCTGCAAAGAGGTTCCACTATATCGTTTAGGTTTACAGTCGCCACACAGATTACATCAGAAATTAGGCTATTAATAGCCTCTCCAAACCGGGTTTAAAAACCCAAACAAACAGAGAAAAAACCTAATCCGAACCGCCGTCGAGGGGCGGGGCCCTCCGAACCCCCCTTTCGTTCGTACGCCAGCAATATTTTTAATTGGGTAATACTCAAATTTCTCTAAGCTCATGTGGGCGAACCCGGTGTGAGAAACAAGGGGTCCTAAAGTATTCACCAACTCCAACACTAACACCCCCTTGCGCGAGAGAGAAAGAGGGTGTCAGCCCCCCTCCATAACTTGTCAACGGGCGAGTTGCAGAGGTGGGCATCCCTTTTTCCTCTATCACGCGAGGAGAGCCTCTTTATCATCGGCAAAAGGGGACCGTTGCTCCCCTTTCTCTCTTGTGCGCGCTGACAAGCATGCACGCGAGAGAGGGTGGCATCAGCCACCCTCATCGGAGCTCGCATAGAGGGGGACCGACGCCCCGCTTTTCCTCTCTCATGTGCTCGCCAGCGCACGAGAGAGGAAAGGAGGGGGCATTGACCCCCCTTGCCCGGCTCTCTCGTGTACCATGCGCGTGCACGCAAGAGAAAAGTGGGGCATTGAACCCCCTTTTCCTCTCTACGCACTTGCCGGCATGCGAAAGAGGAAAGGAGGGTGTTGGCCCCCCTTGTCGGCCCTCTCGTGCGTGTCGATGAGCGCACAAGAGAGAAAGGGAGAGGGGTGTAAGCTAGCCGGCTCCGACGAATGGCTGCAGCTACGAGATTGTTGCCTCTTTTATTTTTTTATTAATTTTTAATGTTATTTTTATTATTATATATTTCGATGGCAGCCACGAGGTAATCAAGAAATTAGCTATTGACGATTAAGAGGAGTAAGCATGCATGAAAAATTAATGTACGGAGAAATCTATTTACAAATTAAAATTAAGGAACCGTCTACTTACCGCACTCAAAGTTAGTGGACGATTTACGTGATTTATCTGGATAGAGCACAAAACAAAAATCTCATTGGAACAGAGTGAAATCACCGTCCAAAATTTCACTGAAAATATACAGAACTGTATGTTTGAGAAGAAAGGCACATTACTCACCTTCTTGCAAATAATGAACGGTGTCCATTGATAATACGTCGTGGTCCTGAAAGGAAGCAGCCAAGTAAGAACTTATTCGATAAGTGGCAAAGATTCTACAATCTGGATTGTGGAGAAAAAAATAATAATAAGTCGATTCTGGATTTTCTTTTATGTTTTTGCCCTCAACTTATTTTATGCATAATGTACGCTAATGAAGACAATTATAAGTGCAGAATTTGTGCAGCCTGAATTATAAGTGCGGGACTGCCGTCGGGAGGCGGGGCCTGAATTTGTGCAGTCGATTTTGAATTATAAGTGCGGGACTGCCGTCGGGGGGCGGGGCCCCCCGAACTCTCTCTTTCGTTCGTACGTCAGTAATATTGTTAATTGGGTAATACTCAGATTCCCCTAAGCTCACATGGGCGAACCCGGTGTGAGAAACAAAGGGCCCTGAAGTATTCACCAACTCCAATAATTATGAATGTTAGATAATTATTAACTCATAAGATAATATTGAATTATTTATCGATTAACATAAAGGAATGAAATGATGGAATTAAATTTAGTCCAAAACCTTCTATATATATATGTTTAATTTTATATATTTTTTTCTTTCTTTAATCTAGTAGAAAGATTTGAAGCCAAATTTAAATCGGCAACCTCGTCTCTTACCTACATTCCCTTCATTTATCTTTTTTTGTTCGTTTATTGGAGTTATCCACACAGTTTACATTAATTATCAACACATTGATATAAGTGAACAATAAGTAAAATTGTTAGCTATATAAGTTATTGCATATATAGCGGCTTGTGAGTTGTGAGACATTAAATGAGTCAAAGATATGCCACGTGGCACTTAACAATTGAGATGCATGTTATATTTATAACTCATGCTATATATACTGATAGCTTAATACATATATATTAATATTGCCACTAGAATATGTAAATAACTAATTGATAACAGTATTGAATCATCTCGCACCAGTACAGGTGCATTTTTTATATACTAATTCACTTCATAATTAATTAACTAATTGATAAAATTATTTCCTGATACCAATTATCCATCTATTTACTTATAGATTACTTAACTTTCATTCTCTTCCATTTCTCTCAATTATATTATTCAAATAAAATTGATTTTTTTTTGTTATGGTCGACTACTTCCATTTGAATGATTTCTCTACTTCAATATTAACATATTTATCATAAGAACAATGTGCACCGTACCTCAAGAGTTATTAAGATCACATGCGGTTGTCACGGGAAAAGAATGACATAGAAAAGGACAATGTGTCCATGTAGGTTGTGATTGCGTTTTGTTTTAGAGTTATGTTGGATTCAATTTCTGCCAATGTATCTTGAATTATTATACCATGTATTTAGGGTTATGAAAAAAAATTAAGAAAAAAAATGATGATATATGATAGTAACGGAGGGCTTGAGTTGTACTAACCTTTATCTATAAGGGGTTGAAATTTTATCGAGATGTACTATCTTTTACTTTATATTAATTTTTTTTACATCAATCTTTTTTGTCCGTGAATAATTTTCTTTTATTCACATTGTTCAAAAAAAAATACTACATTAAACCTTTTGTGTTCATCTTCTTTTTTATTTGTTTAGTTTTTTTGTTTTAATTAATTATTGATCATGGGTCTTCTATTCTCAACATCTTTCATGAAAGTGAAAGCCATGATTCACTTCTATGGAGTTGAAGATAGATTGTGGGTGTATATTTGGAAGAGATCGGTTGTGACTTGACTAGTTGATTGTCATTGTTCCCTTTCATTAAAGTTCTCTTTAGCATTATTAGCGATTGATAAGCGAATAATGGTTCAACTAATGAATAGCAGATTAACTAATAAATAACGGATAATGAATGATGATTAGCGGTTAGAAGTTATAATAAATAAGTGTTTGATAAATTTAACGCTATAATTAGATGATGAATATAAAATGACATAATTAGACATATGACAAATTATTTAATTTAAGCACTATATAAATTTTATTATAATACAATAAATTAATTATTTATATCTCAATTAAATAAAATAAAATTTCACAACTAATTTTTTTGTTAAAATATATAGAAAACTTATATTGACAACAAATTTTATATAATGCACGGATGATATGAAAATATTAATTGTGAAATTATTTTTTATTCATTGTTAACATATAAATAATTTGTGATTAATTAAAAGTGAATATGAAAATAAATATAGTTAAATGATTATAAAATAAAAATGAAAAATAATAAGATAAGTTAGAAAGAAATAATATATTTGAATAAGGGTAAAATTGGAAACATTTATGAAATCCTAACCTCTAATCATTAAACGCTAGTAGAAGTAGTTTTTTAATATTTTTGTATGAAACGTTAAACACTATTTACTTTTGTCATTTATCAAATAAAAAAATTAACGTTTGAATCGCTAAATACTACTTGAAACGTAAATCTTTGTATTTCCAAACAAAGCCTAAGAAGAAATCGAGTTGTCAGTCATTTCCAACGATATGCTACTATTGATGTGATAATAATAATGTAATTCCTCTCATATTTTGAAAAATGGAATGTAATGATAAGAATTCAGAGATTGATGTGATATGAAAATATAAATATGATGGATTAATTTTTAATGAATTTTGAATTAAAAATAATTATTATAAACATAAAGTATAATTTTATTATTAATATAAATATAAATAATTTTTTATGGAATTTTTTTTGTTAAAAATATATTATTTAAATATGAAATAATTCATTTTAAATAAATAATATTTAATAAAATTTTAAAATTAAATGATAAGTAATAAATAATAATATATAAATCCTTTATTATAACTATTTTTATTTAATAGATATTATTTTATATAAGCAAAACTAAAAAAGAAAAAAATGATAAAAGAATGAAAAAAGTTGAAAAGAAAAAATAAAGCTATCAAATAAAAAAAAGAAAGAAAAACCCAAAGCCGCCTAGGTAGAATCATGGGTGGAACTAGGATCACGACCCACAGTCACCTAGGTGGAATCTTGAGTGGAACAAGGGTCACGTGACCCTAGTTCCACCCCCAAAAAAGATGGCCTAATTCTACCTCGAGAATCAAGTCACTTTTGTCTATTTGAAGATTCAAACTGGAAGGAGCCCCTATTCTATTATTAAACACAACTTTAACATCTAATTTAAGATTGATTGGAAGTTCTTATCATTTCACTGCAATAATTTTAGCTATTAGCTACCTATTTTAGCGACTCCATGTTTCGTAGTAATATTGTCACCATTAAAGATAAATTAGTGTCACTATTTTAGGACAAATTGGCTACAATATGTCGACTAATATTAGTGATCATAATTTTTGTAATTAATGTGGACACAATTGTGTCACTATAGTTACACATTTACTACATATTTGGGACACATTGAGTGCACCATCTTCAGAAATCTAACTGACAATATAGTGATAAGTTTGTGACCACGTTAACTACAAAAATTATGGTCCCTAATATTAGTCAGTATATTGTAACTAATCTGTCCCTAAACTCGGACACTAATCTATCTCTACTTTGTTTCAAATTTTATTGCCAATAGTTATGAATTTACTACATAATTGAGACATGTTTAGTGCACCATATTCACAAAAATGACTTACAATATAATAATGACGATGGAAACTATGATCATTAATATCAATTGGTATATTGTAATAAATCTGTAACTAATTTATCCCTAACACTAATTTGTCTCTAATATGTAACTAGTCTATCCATAAACTATGACACTAATATGTCTCAAATTTTATCGTTAATAATTATAAATTTACTACTAACTTGCGATATTTTTTTTACAACCATTTACACTATCTGCTTTAGTTATAATTTCTTTTGCTTATAATGGCTAAACGTTTGTACAAAAACATTTTGGAATCAATAATTGATCATCAAAAGTGAAATGATTTTGTTTTCTTATTTAATAATTAAAATAACTCTCAAGATTTTTAAGGTTAATGTGAAAATTATAATAGAAAGTTTAACTATATAAATTTACGTCTATCTGTGTATAATGTCATATTGAAAATTATTTATATATGTGTTTGTACATGATAATCAATGGATGACTGTAAGATTGTTAGAAACATAAATTTATATTCTTTTTTCTTTCTACTTATGATAATATATTATTATTTTAATTTTAATTTTTGTTTATACATTTATGTATATGTATAGATGGGATTAGGACTTTCATTAGGTTGACAAGTAAATTTACAATTAGATAAAACAATTATGGTAATATAAATGAAAAATGAAAACTAAAAGAATCTAAAACATGGCCAATCTCATTTATGTATATGTATAAATGGGGAAGCGCCAACGTTGTAGGCATCTCACGCATGGGTGCAAAGGACATTTTTGTTATTCGACTGGACATCCACGACTATGCAAGAAAATGGTAAAGCGATCTTAAATCCCTAGCAATCGATAGTAATGCCTTTCGCTCGGCGATCCACACGACTATGAAGATGACGATGACGCACACTGTTGAATCGTAGCGTGGATTCGATGACCACACCATCTGCACTGAAGACGACAAGGAAGCACTCAGCTAGTCCAATGAAGCGCATGGCCAATCTCTATGCCTCGATGAATTTTTTGAAATTGCTGAAGTCGATGGCGTGGATCCACGAGCACGCGGTGGGACCTAATCAATGATCGACGATGATAGCAATGTGGGGACTAGGTGCACGTCATCTAGGCCTCCCGGTGGTCACCAATATCATCGAGTGCCTCGAGAGCCTCGATGATAAGTGACACATCCTGAGCTTCCGAGTCATTGGCAGTGAGCACTGCTTGGACAACTAACGTTTAGTGACCCCCCTTCACACATCCAAGGAGCCCTATGTTGGGAGGAGATTGTGGTCTCGTAGTCGTATGTGGTGGATGTGTCGCACTCGAAAACGACGAACATTGCGTGGGAACATGACGAACGATGTGCGGGTATCGTTGATACCATCATTGGCCATGGATCTCTTAGTGAATGGTGAAGATCTGCTCCGCATCCATACGTCAAAACGCCTACGACGCATGCGCATTTAACCCTATATATATAATCATGATAAAAATAGTTGAGTATTCATGATAAATACCCCATGGAATTGTGATAACTAATTAGATATACAGTAAACTAATGAAACTAAGAATAATTCACATTTTTATAAGTAAATATTAAAAGAAACATTTTGCAAAAAAATATTTTATAAGTGTTCATTAATGATATAATAAATTGACATAGTTCTTAAAAACATAGTATAATTTTAAAATATTTTTATACTTATTAAGTAATGAAAAATATTTTATAAATATTATTTAATTATATAAATATATTTTATGCACAATATTATATATCAAAAACCAAAAACTTCAATGTGGAGAAAACATCTATGTCACCAATTGTACAATTTTAAACATAAGGCAACAAAAGCAACAAATAATAACATTGAGTTAGCTTGTAATTCACCTCCTTGCTGGATTAAATAGTGATGTTTCACTTTGTGATGCATGGTACAAGTTTATAAAATTTCATTCAATACATACTTTTTAACATTTTATCTTTCAGATAATAAAATCTTCTTGATTTGTAGGAGTTCGGAGGATTGGAAAAAAATATCAATGGCAGCAAAAGGGTAATCGTGCTTTAGAGTCTGAAGCTGCTTTACACATGGGAAGATCAATTCCTTTGCCAAGTCACAAGTGTCATTTGGTAACTTTATTAAACTTTTTTATAATCTTATATATCAAAATTAAATATTCACTAACTTTATTAATCATTCAATACAGGAGGCAAAAAACAAATATCCAATTGATTATAGAGGGGTTTATGAATTGGCACATAAGAGCAAAAAGACAAAAAAAATTGTCACTAACTACTCTCTTAAAGTTTATGTATGTTGGCGATAAAATTTAATTAATTTTTTTTCAAAGTATTTGCCTACTAACTCACTTTTATCTTATTTTCGGAAGACTATAATTCCAAAATGATTGAAACGTATGGTGAAAATTCGGATACACAACCATCACTCAACATGGAACTATGGAAAGAAACAAGCAGAACAACCGGGGAAGGATCTCTTCGTGGATTGGGTACATCGGTCTCATTTATTGGATCAGCTACCTCTGTTGGGCAAAATGGCAATGCTTCATTCTTTTCATCATTTGTGCAGGATGGTATGATCGATCATTTTAAGGATGTTGTCGGCGTTGTCGTGGATGACCGTATGAAGAATGCATTCGGATTATTGTTGAATAATTACTGTCAGTCGGGAGGAGCATTTGAATAGATCCTCAAATGATTTTTTTTATCAATTCAACGGATGATGTTGGACCGAGCACTTCATCATCTAATATAAGAAATGATTAATGATTAGAGTTACTTATTGCTAAACTTGTCATCACTATTTTAGTTTGTGTTTTGAGACATGTTGAACTATTTAAATTTATATTTGAGACTTATTATGTTTGTTGTTATTTTGTTAAGTTAGACTTATATAACATATGCTATGTAAGCATTTTGCTACTTTTGTGATGAAGAATGTCATTTTTATTTTGGACTACTTGGAAATGTTAATTATGAGCCAACTCAAAATTTAGCATGGGTAGGGGCATATGTCAAGGCTGCCCACTCTCTCCATATCTCTTCGTACTATGCATGGAGAGGCTGACTGACCTTATCAGCAAAGAAGTTGTAGAAGGCAATTGGAAACCTCTTAAAATAGGGAGATATGGACTTGCAATTTCACATCTATTATTTGCAGATGATTTAAATTTTTTTGCGGAGGTGTCAGTCAACCAAATGCTACATATCATTGAAGTTCTTCACTGCTTTGGAGCGACCACAGGACAATGGGTGAACAGCTCCAAGTTTATAATATTCTTTTCAAAATCAGTTACTGCAAGCTTAGGAAATGCAATTTTGCAGGTTTGCTCTTTCACGACAGCTATCTCAATGGGGAGATATCTAGGGGTGCCAATCATTCATGGCGTGTTCGTAGAGAGCATTTCTAGCGACTGGTGAACAAAATCCAGAATCGGGCAAGCGGTTGGACAGCTTTGACACTTTCGCTAGTCGACAGACAACATCAGTGCAAAGTGTATTTCAAACTATTCTCACACATGTAATGCAATCCATGTGGCTCCCTCAAAGTATTTAATGGAATCGAGCCTTCTTGTGGGGCCACCACCCACATCAGAGGAAAATGCATGCTGTTGCTTGGAGCCAAATTGCACAACCCAAAGAACATGGGGGGTCTAGGCATTCGCAATATCAAGTCATATAATTCCTCTCTCTTGGCTAAAATTGGATGGGGTATACTCTCAAAACCCAATGCTTTGTGAGTGCAGGTCCTTCGTAGGAAATATAACAACAGATGTGAAAGAGGCACAACCTTACATGCTACCTCTAAGGATTCGTGGTTCTGGAAAGAAATTGCAAAGGCATGGAATTTAGTCAAGCACAAGGCTTCCTGAATTGTAGGAGATGACTAGGATGTTGTTTTGGCAAGATCGTTGGTTAGATGACGATAGTAGCCTCATATGCCAAGCAACTATGCAAATCCCCATTCACATTGCCACAAGAACGATAGTTGAGATGCGCTCCGAGGATGGTAAGTGGAAACAAGAACTCATTGAGCCATGCCTTGACACCCAAGCAGTTGCAGGGATTGTTGGCAACCAAGACAAAATATGTTGGACATCTGAGGCTTCAGAGCAATTCACCATGAAGTCAGCCTACAAGACTATTGCGATAAGAAGTTGGAAGCCATGCCACAGCAACTGGAAGCTGATTTGGAGCTGGGAGGGTCCTCAATGAGTCAAATCTTTCCTCTAGCTCATTAATCATGGAAAACTTATGAAAAATATGGAGAGATATTGAAGACATGTGGCGGGACCTCCACTATGCTCGAAATGTAGCAACCAAGCAGTGTTGTTAGACCCGGCCCAGCTCGGCCGGTCGGACCGATGTCCGGGGCTTAAAATGGCCCGCAAGTCGATTGAAATCCGAAGAAGAGTTTGACCTGCTTTGACCCGGTCAAATCCGGTCAAAACCCGGGTTCAACTGGCCGACTCGACGGGTTTGACCGACCCGGCCAGGTCAATTTCTAAAATGAAAAAAAAATTAAAACATTTAGACATATTATATATATTTATACACATGTTTGAAATTTATATTTTAATATCCTCTTGCCACATATATAAAATTGTTTCAATATTTATAACTACCTCATAAAATTTTTTATTTATGTTGATGACTTAATTTATGTTACTTTATTATATTATTTAATCTAAATTATACAATTTTACTTTATTATACTATATTTCATATTTTTTGTTAAATAAAATATTATATATTAACAATATTATAACTATCTCTTTAACTTATTTTATTCTTTTATTAATTTATATTATCCGGTCCGATCTCCGGTTTGACACGGTCCGACCGGCCTGACCTGACCCGTTGATCAATCTGGGTCGATGGCGGGCCAGGTCTTATAACATTGCAACCAAAAAGAAATAATTTTGCATGCTTTAAGAGATTGCATCTAGGTAAGAAACTTGTGGCACACTCTTGTTCCCCCTCCTCTATGTAATTTCTTCTTTTACCTTCCTAGAAGGTGAAATTGCATGGGCAACAATCTTTGTCACAGTTTGTTGGAAGATATGGTCGTGGTGTAACCAACACATCTTTCGGCCAGAAGAACCTTGGCCATCAAATTCGGTGAAGTAAATTCATCACAATGCAACTGCCTTTACACTTGCTCATAGCCTGGAGGTGACACATAGAGGCAGAGGCATAGACATTCAACTTATAAAATGGGAATGCCCAGAAGAAACATGGATGGAACTAAATATCGACGAAGCAGTCACCTCCATAAGCCAACTTGCGGGAGCCGGTGGCATCATATGTGATAAATTTGGATACTAGAAGATAGGCTTTTTGCTTAGGTAGGAGAAAGCAGCAACACCCATCGAAGCTGAGTTCTGGGGAGTAATCACAGACTTACAATTGCCTTGGCAGAGACACTACCGACGCATTATCTTAGAAACAGACTCATTAGAATTGCACAAATTCCTTACTCGGCAAGTAGTTACGGGGAGACACCTTTACTCTCTTTTAACTACTAGCCAAGAACTGCTAAGACGTGATTGGCATGTGGAAATCTAATATATATATAGGGAAGCCAATCTGGCTACTGATATGCTTGCTAGAATGGCACTCTCTATTGAGCTTGGCACTACTAAAATAGTAATGAGCATTTAGCTCCACTTTATCAATAAAAAATGATATATAAAGATTTTTGTTATATTGGTTATTGTATGTGTCATTTATATCATTGTACAATTGATAATTTGATATAGATGATATTATCGTGAAAAAACGTATTGCTAATTTGTGAGACAAACTGCAAACTGTGGGAACCAATTGCGATAGAAGTTAGCTACGAAATAAAGACAAATTAGTCATAAAATTATAATTATTTTATCGCCGTAACATTATAGTTACTACTTAGTGACAGATTAGCTACCGATTTTGAAGTCTAACAATTAAAAGTTGTCACAAAATAGGGACGGATCAGGGACGACTGTACACATAATTAGCTTCGAAAATAGGGATACAAAGTTGATCGCAATCAGTGATAATATATTAGCTACAGATGTACGCTGTCCCAAATCCGTAGCAAATTCGACGCTAATAAAATTTACGATGGTATTACCTACAGATTTGTTACAGATTGCTTCATAGCTAATAGCTCAAATTCTTATAGTGTTTTGTGAGTAGAAAGAATTGTTAATAATGAGACTTAATGGTAGAATAAATTCTAACTTGTAGCCAATTTGCCTAATCTCTTTGGCTTCCTTTGGATATCTAACATATTATTCTTTCCATGGAAATACAATGTCATATAGCAAAAATGTTTGTGTTGTATGTGAGAATTCAAAATTCTCATCTTCATGATTTTGTTTCTATCGACAAAGAATAAAATGTAATCATGACCCTTTGACTGAGAAAATCTTATCCAGCGCTTTTTGGATGCTACAGCGTGAATAAAGCATTTCTCCCTTTTATTCTCATGAACCAAACGAGGCATTTGCGTCACATAAGTTAAATTCGAGAACTTTAATACGGGCTGCCCGGCTTGGCACGCCACCGACCCATACAAAAGTTGTGTCAGCCTAGTCCGAGCACGACCTTCAGGCCGTGTCCATGTTATTCTATGTAGGGCCGCCCAATTGCACACTGGACATATCACGATTTGGGCATGGGGAACACAGATCCAACCCCGTTCTACACGACGTAACATGTCATCTTTTATTTTCTGCTGACCAACACAGATTGTGCAATGTTAGCGCGATTCACGCATCGTCGATAATGGGATGAGTTGTTGGACGTACATATGTTCCATTAATACGGTCTGCGTGGACAAGACCACGACCGACATGATATGGCAACAAAGCATGCAAAATTCGGGGACTGCCACATGTTATGAAAAATATGGTCCATATGGAATAAAATAGACCTTATTATCATTCAAATGATTTTTTGAACAGCGTGTGATCATTTCAAACTTCAACATTAAACAACTTCTTGGTATTGCTGATCATTTTTTTTTCTTTCCCTATAAAACCCCCTCCCCCTTTGTTTTCTTCACTTCATATTATCATACTCCTCATATTCTCTTTCTCGCTCTTACACACTCTCAAAGGCCAAAACTTTCAATATCCTTTCAAAGGCTGAAAGCTCTCATTTAGAAGTTCTCCTCTTTATTAAAATGTTTATATATAATTGCATAATATACATTATATTTATTTGAATAGCATTTTGATTTTTTAATTATTGTTTTTATTACAAAACAATTTCAATGGACCCATTTAATTTATATGGTGATTATGTTGCTTGTTCACCTTAGAGATCACTATATTCATATGGTACACCAGATATTACTACTAATACTGGTGATTCTAATTCTTTATCAACACATGTCGATGATTCATCCGATCATGTGGAAATTACAACGAAATCTATTGATTTCCGGTTACTCCAACTACCTATGTTAATTATCCTGTCATTTCTAATTTTAATATTCGTTCAAGTTCTACAAGTTCTGAAGGAGATGCTCTCGCACAAGGTCCGCCAAGCTAAAATGCTCACACACATGGTGGGGTAATAGATAAAAAAAAAGAACAACAAAGATAACTAGTAAAGTTTGTAATTATTTTGAAAAAATATAAATGAAAATGATAAAAAAAGATAAAACTATTTGCAAAATTTGCAAAGCTAATTATGTTACCGCCTCTTCTTCGGGCATGGACAATTTAAAATGACACTTAGAATCACATCTTATAACGATTGGAGAATATTTTTTGGCGAGTCAATTATAGCAATAAACTCAACTAATTGTATCTGACCATGACACGGTTGGGAGCTCTTTATTTGCTTATAATCAAGAAAATACACATGAAGTTTTATCAACATATGTATACATACAAAAATGCCATATACATTTGCTGAAAATAAAAAAAACTTTTATATTATCAACAAAATTATATACAAAGTGCTTTTAGAAATATTAGTAGAAAAAATTATTAAAGAAGATTCAATTTAATTATATCATAAAAAATACAAATGAACTAATTAATTATCTTTTTATTCCAAATTCATGTTTAGTTTGACTAGTGATGTATAAACTTCTTTAAATGGTTTTTTATGTGTTACAATATATTAGATCGATACAAATTGAATAGTCCAAAAAAGAATTATAACATTTAAAGAAATTGAACATCCTCATAATAGTTTGCAAATTGCAAACGTGATAGAAAAGTCATTAATGAATATGGTCTGAAAGATAAAATTCTATATCTTATATTGCAAGTGCTAATAATTTTGCTGTACAATTTTTAATTCAAAGATTAAATCTTCCTTTAAAAGAAATTCTTTTTCTATCAAAGATTTGTGTGTCATAATATGTTAGAGTACTTGAAAATGTTAGAGCATTAATTATAAATTTACGTCACTCTGAACTTAGGCAACAAACATTTAAATAAATTTGCCATCGTTATAATATTTCTTATAAAAAATTGATTAATGATGTCTCAATAAGATGGAATAATACTTATGACATGCTTAAATTATGTATTTCATTTAGACATGCTATATTTTCTATTATGCAATGTCCAACAGCTCGAATTATTGATTCAGAATGAGATGTTACTATTATATTTATGATAATGAAAATGTTGCAAGTTATATAAAATGCTACTTTAAAATTATCTGATATTTACTCCCCTACTTCATATTTAATATAATCAACTTCATGAAATGATAAGTTCGTTTTGAATTGTCAAATTGATTTTTTAAAATAATTTATTTGATGGAATCAAAGTTTTTAGAATATTAGAATAATTTACTCTCATAAGAATTTAGACAATGATGATGGATCTTAAATCCAAGGGATCTAGTCCTAAATGGTATATAAGAGAAGTTAAGAATCATTTTCACAAACATTATATAAGAATTTATCCTAAATTGTAAACTAACTATTTTATTAATCTAAATTGTGAATGTGAATGTATAATAAATGGCTTATATAATATATATGAAGCAAAATTTGATGTACCTAGAGAGAAAATGTCTTCATCACTTCACCACTAGCATCCAAACCTTTTAATACTAAATTATTTTCTAGATGCATATCTTTTATTATGCAAATAAAAAAGGTCACCCAGTTCAGTTGTCTTTTCTAGATTTATATCTTCTATAAGGGGACAGACCTTTTAATAATAAATACTGAAGGAATATGACAATGATATCAATGTCTTGATCTAGTGGAAATTAAATGGTCACACGTATTCACTTCTCTCTGCCTTAGTTCGAGATGTTTTAGCTGTTTTGATGTTTAGAGTGACATCTGGAAATTTTTTTTGCAAGTTCTAGAATATTGAATGAGAGAAGATATAATAAACTTTAGGTCGATGAGGGTTTGTATCTTACTAAAAAATTGATTTGATGTAGATACTTAAATACAAGATCAGAAATCCATATTATCATGGATGACGATGATGAAACAGTCCTCTGCTTATAATTCTTCGTAAAATAAATATTGTACATATGTAATTTTTAATTTTTTTTATAAATTTGCATTTTTTTCTTATTTCATAATAATAAATAATAATAAAACTTTTGTGGACGTAGGCTAAAATAGTCGAATCACGTAAGTCTCGATGTCCATTACTACTTTTATTATATAGTAGATTAATACTTAACTACCTACATTACAGTACAACTAATGTTAAAGACTTATACTAATAATTAATATGATATTCTACTACTATGAATTATACAATAAATTATATATAACATGTTAATATTTATTATTTACTATATTTGTTAAATACTTACAAATTAATATTATGTATAAGGTATAACTCAATTACTCATTTTACAAATTTATTTACTTAATAATGAATTAACATATTTAAAATTTCAACTATATAAGTATTATATAATATAATAATAATTAAAATAGTCACTAGGTCATATATAGAATATTAGAATTATACTATATATATTATTTATATATTTATAATAAGTAAATTGAAAATTCGAAGTTTGAAGAGAAAAAATGGACCGATCTCGTCCGGTCGGGCTATGCTCGAATCATGTATCTCGTCCGGTCGGGCTATGCTCGAATCATGTCAAGTTGGGCTATGCTTGGATCGTGTCGAGTTGGCATAATGCAAACCGACTGGACACAACTCCCGATACGATCAAATATGAGTTAATCGACATGGATATGTCCATCTCTAAGCTTCCAGAGGTAAACTTGCTTCTTCAGAGACGGATGTGGATCTCCTTTCCTAACATCTCTATGAGAAAAGACAAGCCAAGGAAAGAAAAGCTCCTAGGATGAAATAGTCGGCCCGTGGAGCATTCCAGGCTCCGGCGCACTCCGCCGGAGGGACCCCCCCACCTCCCCCTTCCTTCCCCCTTTTTCCACCATGAATGAACCTCCTCCCCCTGTTCCCCCGCCTCCCCCTCCTCCACCAAAGCAATCATACTGGGATGCTGTAACAACAAGGATTTTGCTGAATCAGGGTCTTGGCAACATGGGGCGCGAGGTGCACCGTGCGTCGGAGATCGTTTCCCCTCACCAACTCCGATGCGAAGAAATATCTGAGGAGGTCACCATCCTGGTGGACGAGGTGGCTGGCCGGTCGGAGGAGCTGAAATGATGCCTTGTGGGACGCGTTGCAGGGCATCTCACTCTAGAGCTCCAACGCGAGGAACTGCCACGGCTCTGGAAGATCGACAAGGTATTATGTGTCAAGGAAATGGGCAGGGGATTCTTCATCTTCTCCTTTGATTGTCTGCAAGATCGCTTGAAGGTGTTAACGGGTGGTCCATGGAGCATTGGGGGCCAACTGCTTGTTGTCTCGCAGCCGCGACCGTTCTTTCGCGCTTCCGAAGACCTGCCTCCAAACCTCCCGGTCTGGATTCGCCTGGAGGACATGCTGTTTGAACTTCAAAATCGCAGCTCTGTGCTTCACATCGCTGCCTGCTTCGGGACCCGCTGGCAGTGGACGAGGCGGCGCTCGCTGATACCGGCCCGACTATGCGAGCTTGCATCGACATGGATATGATCAAACCAGTCAAGCAGGGGGTGAGGGTAAGGAACCCTGATGGTAGCAGGTATCTTCAACGCATAACCTATGATAATTTACCGGTTTTTTGCTTTCACTGTGGGATGGTTGGTCACCGACTTGAATATTGCAGGGCATCACCGGAGCCAAGAATGAAGGGCAAGAAGGTATTGTTATTTGGTCCTTGGCTAAGATCTTTCTCTGCTAGGCGTAGAAGCTTGCCCCTGCGTGCTGCTCCTGGTGGACTGCCAAGGGGGCTTGATGCCGGCGCCATCGGGCCGGAGACCATGGGAGCTCCAACCACGAGAAATCGGCCCGAGCTGCTGAACCGGTGTCTGCGGTGAACCGGTTTGCGACCCTCGTGAATCTGGATCTCAACCACATGCCTGGATCGGACGGCGGTGGAGAGTCATTGCACACACAATCTAATGGGCATCCTAACATTCCTTTGGATGGCGTCAATGGCTCCTGTACGGGTTTGGGCGCCAGCCTGGAGAACAATATCAGTGAACGGGATTGCATCCTGCTCACGCATCATGATGAGGTCTCCGCGCGTGATGCGCACCAAGCGCGCGCCTACGGTCAGGATGGGCTGCTTCTGTCGCATCGACTGCCACGTGCCCCACAAGAATCGAAGCTTTTTGATAACACATTTCCTCCCCTATTACCTCTTTCATCTTCGCCGACTAATTCCGCTGCTAGGGTTTGCGAAACGATCCCTCTGCCACCCCCTTTGCAGGTTCACGCCAGCTCTGGTCCTGCTCCTGTGCGTGAGGCGCAACCGGCAATGGGCCATGATGCCCTCACCTCGATGGCCAAGGAGCTCCTATGCATCTCTCGGGTTATGGCGCAGGACATGGCGGAGGAAGGGGAGATTCCTCAGGAGGAGGAGTTGGAGGACGATCGCGAAGAACAAGACGAAGACCTTGTTCCAACCTTGCGAAGGGAGCAAAAGCGTAGCAGAATCAAAAAGTGGGTTCCGCCGTCCCTCCTCTCCCCACTTCAATAGATCATGCGAGGCCAGAAGCATAAAAAAGGTAAAGCAAAGATGATCGATCTTATAGTTCACTCACCCCTCTCTATTCTATCTCCATAGGTGTCAACCGGGCAACCAGGAGCCGAAGCATGAAGATTATTTCATGGAATTGTAGAGGGGTCTACCGGAGCAAAGTTAGAGACCGGCTCTGGGAGATCATAAACAAGTATCATCCTAATGTTATAGTTCTATTAGAAACGCATGCTAGTAAAACACAGGGGGATAAAATTATTCGGTGATTGGGCAATCAATGGAGCGGCGAATACCAGGAGGGGAATGGTGCGTCGGGCGGCATTCTGTTGGCCTGGCAGCATAAGGAAATACAAGTTACTATCATTAATAAAGAAAATCAGGTTATGCATGTTGTTATTAGCAAAGGTAATTTCTCATCTTTGATATCTTGTGTATATGCCAGTACCACTCCTTTAATTCGTTCTATGTTGTTTGAACAACTGAAAGGCATAAAAATTGATAACATTCCATGGATACTTCTTGGGGATTTCAACTGTATTTTGCATCCTACGGACAAAAAAGGGGGGAAACCATTTAGTTTAGCTAGGTCACAAAAAGCTTTGCAGGACCTAATCACTATCAGGGACTCTTAGATGTTAACCTCATTGGTCCACAACATACTTGGTGTAATAACCGCCAAGTTGCGGCCAGAATCTTGTATCGGTTAGATAGAGTTCTAGTTAATTATCCTTGGATAACTACCCACCCAAACATGTCATTAAGTGCTTTAGCTCGATGTCCTTATGATCATGCATCACTGTTATTTTAAACAAACTCAGACAAAAAAAGACCTAAGCAATTTGGATATGAACACTTTTGGTTTAGTTATAATGAATCCAGAGAGATAGTGTAGAGAGAATGGACCCAGCAGAAAACCACTAGCCAGGCGTTAAGGGCTATCAAGGATAAAACTTTAGACTGAAATAAAAATACACTGGGTAGGCTTGAACACAGAACTGAATAGGTGCTTGGGGAGATCCAGCAGCTGGAGCTCAAGGACAGTTGTTCTGGGCTTTTAGAGACTGAATGTGGTAACCTAAGATCTGCTTATCACCTCCATGCTTCTCTTAGAAGACAAATTAGTCTTAAATGGTGGTCGAAGTCAAGAGTGAAATGGGTTAAGGATGGGGATGAAAATAGTAAGTTCTTCCACTTAAGCACAATGATCAAACAAAAGGTCAATAGAATAACTATGTTAGTTAAAGAGGGGGGAGAGAAGGTGGAAGATGAGGAAAACACTAGGGCCCTTATTGTTGAGCATTACAAATGCCTATGGAGTGAAGAGGGCACTCCGAGAATCCCCATTGATAGTTGGCCTATGCTTCCAAAGATCCCAACCAGCTCTCATTCTTGTTTAGAGTCACACATTACTAATAGAGAGATCAAAGACACCCTGTGACAAATGCCTTTGGGAAAGGCTCTTGGACCAGATGGATTTACAGTTGAGTTTTATAAGACATACTGGGATATCATTGGACCAAAGATAACTAGTGAGATTCAGTCCTTCTTCACTATTGGACATTTTCCCAGTGCCTGGACTTGAACCACCCTCATTTTTATTTCAAAGAAGCATACTGTGGAATGGTTACTGACTACCAGCCAATATCACTGTGTAATGTCATTATAGAGTCATAGCTAAGATTCTAGCTAATCGGCTAAAACCTATGCTACCTTCCTTAATTGATCCGGCTCAGTCTGCCTTTATGGCAAATAGATTCATACAAGACAATATCTTAATTGTCCAAGAGTTAGTCCACTCAATGGATAAGGATAGATAGAAGTATATGCTTATCAAAGCAGATATGGAAAAAACCTTCGATAGGGTATCCTAGTATGGTATTGAGACAATTTTACAAAGTATGAACTTTCCTCAGACTTTCATCCAGTGGATTCTTGCATGTATTGTATCCCCAAATTTTAGATGTTGTCTTAATGGGTTCCTCTCCCATAGTTTCCAAAGCCATCAGGGCATTAGGCAGGGGACTCTCTGTCCCCCTACCTCTTTATATTTACCTCACAAGTCTTATCATCCATCTTACATCAGGAGGTGTTCATTGGTAATATCAAACCTTTCAAAATTAGGAATTTCAGCCTCACCCATCTGGCATATGCAGATGACCTCGTTATTTGCATTATAGCAACTAGGAGAAATTGTGTGAACCTAAATAAAGCACTTAGGCTATACGGCATGTTAACAAATCAGAAGCTCAACCCTCTGAAGTCTGAGTTATATCTGTCCCACAAGTTATCATTGCACCGAACTAATATCATTAAGCAGCTGCTCAATGTGCAATTAGGTAAATTCCTTGTTGTCTACCTTGGGTCCCTATTTCACACAAGAACATCCCAATTAGTGAGCAGCACAATATAATTGAAAAAGTTACAAAGAAAATGGTTGGGTGGAAGAGGTGTATCATAAATCAGGCTAGCAGATTAACCTTAATTGACTCGGTCATCAACTCCATTCCAATGTACTCCCTGGGGGTGACACCTATGTGGTGGTTTACTTGACAATCTGGAAAAAGTCACTCGTGATTTCCTTTGAGATTCCAATGGTAGTAGAAGGGGCCTACACCTCCTTAACTGAGGCGTTGTCCAGCTTTCTAAGGAGGTTGGAGGTCTGGGTATTAAGAAATTAGCTCACATTCATTCTGCCATTTTAGCTAAAAGAATACAAGCTCTTCTAAATAGAGAGAAGCTTTGGGCAAATCTTGTAGTGAAAAAATATGGTAGGCTCCACCCTTGGGCTGGCACTGCTTGCCCTATCCTTGATAATCATTTGACCTGCCCTCAGTCCACGTTTGCTTGGTCTTGAAGAATTATTGGCGATGCACTATATAAATTAAGAGATGGGTTTGTTAAAAATATTGGTAACGGGCTAATTTCAAATACATTGTTAGACCCTTGGATTACTGACATCCCTATTGCCTTCAAGTCCACTTTTGTTAATATTGACATGTTATCTACTGATCACATGGTTGCTGATTTTATTGTTGATAGTGCATGGAATGTTAATTTGATTGAATCTTATTTTGGCCCTTCTCTGGTCTCCAGAATTCTCTCGCTTCATTTATCCACTTCCAATGCCAATGATGATTTATGGATGTGGTGTCGTGATCCTAATGGATATGCTAACACAAACTCGATTAATAAATTCTTTTGCAGGGATGCGTGCTCGACCTCAGCATCTGGACGATTTGCTTGGAACTTAATGTGGAAAATTAAAGTTCCGCACAAAATCTCAATCTTTTTATGGAAATTGATGTATAATCGGCTACCTACTAAAGGCTTCTTTTTGCGTTTTGATCTCTGGGTTGATACTACCTGCTCTCTTTGTGGTTTACATGCGGAATCGAATGTGCACTTGTTTTTTCTTTGCCCAGTCTCTCGTGGTTTATGGTCAATCTTAACTATGTTTTCAAATACACAGATTCCTGACATATTGGTGATTGGATCAAGGAGGGCAATGATCTTGATCGGAGATCAAAGTGTTTTCTTCTTTCGCTTTTTGCTTTTTGTCTTTGGAGAATTTGGACTGCACGTAATGATATCCACTTTAATTCCAAACAAACAACCATGTTTAGCGTCTAGGAGCATGCATCTGCTGCTCATCAGGAATATATCAGCACCCATGTTCCTGAGGCAACTATCCCTCAAGACTCCGTGCGAGTCCGGTGGGAGCCCCCGGCTGACCCTTGGGTCAAACTCAACACTGACGGATCCTTTGTTGATTCGTCAGTGCCGGAGAGAGTGGGCTACATAATTTGGGCACCTAATAATCTCTTTGTGGCTGCAGGTCGTTACAACAGGGTGGCGGCTGACATCATTGAGCTGGAAACTTGGGGTATTCTGCTGGGGCTAAAGGAATGCAGCAGGCGAGGTTTAAGAAATATCATTGCCGAGGTGGACTCTGAATTTTGGTGAAGATAGTGAACAAAATGCACCGTTGCCCTTGGAGAATTCGGAATGCCATGTACACGATCTGGTTGCTAATTGAATCTTTTGACAACTTTTGTATTATAGATCATGTAATCACGCTGCTAACCTTCTGGCTGTTAGTGGTAGGATTCATGGTTCTTAATTTTTTTGTGAGGAGAATCTCCCTTCAGATCTCCTCAGCATCATGTATCACGATGCAAGTTTGCAAGTTAATTAATATATAACCCTTTCACTTAAAAAAAAGCTTCCAGAGGTGGCAAAACAAATATATCAGGTGTTATTAATTGGATTTAAGTGCTAATTGGAGTCATTCACGTGGATAGGGAAATGACCTAAGAATGCATGATATGACTAATTTTGGCGCTATTTTTCTAATTCGTTAGGGCTGCATTTGACAGCATGGAATAAATCAAATGTTCCGATTGTTCTGCCAAACGCAACCATGTGACGTGACTTTGACAAGAATTTTTTACGAAAAGTTCTCGTCAAATGTTTTTACCTGAAAGTATTTCTTTTTTTAACTTCTACGTCGCATTCTTTGACTTTTTTTTTAATTTCATTTATTTTTTAATTGTTTTATAATGTATGAATATGTAATTTAGAATGAATTAATACATTATTATAACATAATTTAGGGATATTATAACATAATTTATTAAATGTTATTAATTAAAAATGATAAAATAATTAGTTCTAGTAATTAATAAATATTTTATTAATTAAACTATTCAATTATTTTTCAAAAAAAATATATTATATTTGGATCTTAAAATGTATGTAAATTATAATATTAATAATATTTAAAAGATTTAATCAAAATAAATAAAAATAATATTAATGATATAACGATTTACGTAAAATATAATATTAATAATATATTCTTATTTATTATACTATTATACCTCATAAAATAATAAATTATATTTCTAGTTCTCCTTTTTTATCCAAACATCCACTAAAACTTATTCATCAAATCAACTTTTTAAATCCTCATAATTACATTTTTTCATCCAAACACCAACCCAAACTTTTCTATCAAATCAATTAATTTTTAAGAACTAATGTTCTCTCAATATTCCTGTACCAAACACAGGCTAAAAGTTGGTCCGAAACAATGTTTAACAATGATAAAGTTTACTGAAAAAAAAAGAATGATACTTAATTAGGTAATGCATTATTAAAAGTGCTTAGTTAATTTAACTCTGGTTTGTTATCTTCTATATAATAACGTAACTAGTTAGAATATGCGTTGGAAAAAATGTGTTGAATAACACGTTCACAAGTAAAATTTAAAAGTTCTCTCTATCAAATCCTGAGTTGGAATTTTAAGATAATTGAGAATGATCAAATGCAGTGGGTTGTGTACATATAGATATAATATATTGAATTATTTTACTGATTTATTGTGGTGTAGTTGAGTTATTTTAGTGAAATATGAAATTGTACCATATAATATTCATCTCTATTTGGTGATTTAGAAGATATTTTAATGCAAAATTAAATTTTGGAGCTTATTTTTTAAAAATGTATAATCAAATTAAAATTTTTAATTCTTAAAAATAGTATTATTTTTAACTGAGATCATTATTGGAAAAAAATTGAGACCTTCTCAATTTTTTTTTCTTCTAAGAAAAAATTCAGCGCAATTTTTTAATGCTTTAGAAAATTATTCAAAATTTATAGATCTTTTTAGTTTCCATCTTAATTCTCCAATCCAAAAACCTACTGAGTACTGATGATTAATCTTTGCTTCCAAATTTTATTATTATTGATCTGTTTGATATAATATTTTTTTTGTGCAACAAAGATCATTGTAAATAAAAAAACTTATGTTCTGAAAAAAAAATTGATATTTTAAATTTATAATTAAACACTAAATTGAATAAGTGTACAAAATATAACTATTTTATTTTTTTATTTTTCCCCTGAGACCGAAAGCTTGAGGCCAAGCGCAAAGGGAAAAAAAGGAGATAAATGGCATCATCTCCACTAGACGTCACCTGCGTTTTCAAAGAGTAAGAGCAGAGCAGAGCTGCAGAGCATCGCCGCCGGCCGACGATAGCGCCATGCTCTTATCGGCGCCGGAGCCGCTGTGCTCCTCGTCATCGTACTCCGCTCTAGCCTCGTTTTGCCCTGGAAGGCCCTTCCACGCCTTTTCGCGTCGCCGCAATGTCGTCTGCGTGGCTTCTTCTCCGTCGCCGCCCGCGGCGGCAACAGGCCGCCAGGAAAGACCGTTCTGGGATTGCCTTCCCCGAGTGCGCACCGGCAGTGGCGGAGGCAAGAGGTCTCGTTACCGTGACTTGCCTCATTGCTTGCCTCATTGTTGCCGTTGTTATTTTCCTGTAATTTTATTGATTGACTGCTTAGTTGAGTTTAATTAGCACATCAGTTTATTGATTGGCGAAAGCATTGAAAGAATTACCAGTCTTGAAATTCTTAGTGGAGGAGTTTTGAGAAAAAAATGCAACCTTTGATACAATTTGGAGTTTCCAACGTTATTTGGCTTTTAAAAGGATTATTGGCCTTTTAACAAGTTTATCTGGCTCACAAGGAAAGAAAAAAAAAGGATTATTGGCCTTTGAACAAGTTTATCTTGCATGTTCGTGTTGGTTCCCTGATTAAGTTATGCGTAGTTCACTTCTTATTCACATAGTTTCTCCAAGTTTCTCGAGTTTGCTTCCATATGATTAAATCTTCGTGAAGGACATAATAGGTTATACCATATTCCATTAAATTAAGATAAGCGTTATTTTAATCACACAGATATCTCATCGTTACTTTATTTAGTTCATTGTATTGTCTTCTGCGATTATTGATTCTCTTTTTCCCTCTCGAAATTGAATCATTCTGCATTTTCAAATATAAGAATCTTTGTTGCTTGAATTGTTCTGTTCCCTCAAAATAATCAAAACTGAGTGCAGATGTAAGCAGCAAGAAGATTACGTAGTATTTGATCCTTTGGGCTTGAACGTGGGGAGTTCTTCAGGCTTTCATATTGCTTGGGAAGGTCTTGTTAATCTCTTTTCTCAAACATTTGAAAGCACAGGTTCCAGGAAAGATAAATCTTCTCTAAATCGTGGTGTTGCAGGTATTCATTATTTTTTTTTTGAAATTAGGTAATCATTATTATATTTGTGAGTGAGGCATATGTAACTTCAATGAAAAATGACTGTAAATCTAAAACAGTTTTTACCATTTAATGGCATGTTCTGCAAAAATCCATCTTAGAAATTTGACTGTCTGTTCTTTTCACACAATAAAGAAAAGAAGAATAAAGATAAGAATGAGCAAACCTTCGAATTTATAGGAATACAGTGTTTCTATCCTTCTAATACTTTATACCCACCAGTTGTTAAAATCAGTGTCTATTGTGGAAATCTCTGGGTTTATTTAAAATTTGGTTAATTAATGTTGATGCATCTACTTTTACCTCCCCTGAAAGATGGTTGAACAGTGACAAAATACCAATACAATATTTATTTTATGTTTTAACTGTACCCATCCTTTATTATTTTCTCTAAAAGTTGACAACATAGCAACTTTCCTGGCAGTTCCCCCCTCCAAAAAATTCTTGATAGTTTGTTTTCCCTCTACAGCTGCAATTGAGGATAGTTCCATTGACATTGGTGATTTCTTTAAGGGGCCTCTTCCTGGAAAATTTTTGAAGCTTTTAGGATTTTTAGCATTATCTCGACTTGGGGTATACATACCTTTAGGTGGAGTAAACCGTGAAGCTTTCCTTGGTAATTTGGACCAGAACAGTCTTCTTAGCACTTTAGATTCCTTTTCTGGTGGTGGAATTGGCAGGCTTGGGATTTGCTCTCTTGGAATTGTTCCGTTTATCAATGCGCAGATTGTATTTCAGCTTCTTACACAAATTAACCCAAAGCTGCAAGAACTTCAGAAGAGAGAGGGAGAAGCTGGTAGGAAGAAAATACTCCAGTATACACGTTATGCTTCTGTCGCATTTGCAGTTGTCCAGGTGAGAGTTTTGAACCTTTAATTTACTTGAACATCACCTGTTGCTGTTTTTTTTTCCTTTTGAGGAGTTAAAGGATGATTATTCGAGGCCAATAGTCATCCAATTTTATTGAAAAGAAAAGTGAAAGAATATACAAGGGTATCAGTCACAAATGCTCCTATTCTCAAATTGCACTGTTTTTTTTTTCCTTTTGAGGGGTTAAAGGATGATTATTCGAGGCCAATGGTCATCCAATTTTATTGAAAAGAAAACTGAAAGAATATACAAGGATATTACAATGCTCCTATTCTCAAATTGCAAAATGATCACCCCAATCCTTTTGTAAATATCTCACACGGTCACATGGTTTATGATATTATCCACATTACATCTTACCCCCTTGGAGATAACCTCATTCCTTTGGATCCAAATAGCCCATATACACACAAAAAGGGTTGTTCAAGTCCACGATTTGAATATAAATTGTTGAAGCTCTCCCAGAAATGTCAATCAGTCCTCACATAAATTCAGTTCACTGGTGCTTGACTCCACACTTCTTGAGCCACTATGCATGAGAAACATAGATAGCTCATATCTTCCTCCAATTCTCTACATAGGCTACAATTTGCATCAGCATCAGGTGCCCACCGAGCTCAATAGGATTTAGTGTGTAGCCTTTCCTGAGGTGGCAGCCATATAAGAAAAATCAAAATTTGAGTGGTGCGTTCAATCGCCATATCAACCTGCAGTCTTGTTATAGTTCATCTTGGTTCATCAATTCCTCCTGTAAAAGTTTATATGTGTCGTGAACTTTGAAGGGAGTCATGGTCCATGTCCAACCATCACATTTGAGATGGTATGCAGTCAACATTAGAGCTCCATTAGCAACATAAACTTTGTGGAGTATTGACCAGAGAAACCCTTGGTGAAAACATGGTGTCTAAAATCCCCTAGGAAGCATATTCTGGCCTGTCCAGCAATCAGCAACTGAGGCCTGTCCATCAATAACAAGAGCCAGGAGGTGAGGGAAAAGTGAGGCTAGAGACTCCCGCATTGATCAGTTATCATGCCAAAAAGAGAAATGTACTGCAGATCCATGTTCCAAAACAAACTGTGGAGCAACTTTTGAGGAAGATGGCTATTCCTATCCAGAAAAAGGGAGGATCCATGGAATACCAACCTCCTTGCATCCCAGGAAAGTTTCTGCATTGAAAACAGTTACGAAAAAGCCCCCTGATGAGCCCTATAATCCTGATCAACACTTGGAGAGAAGGGTTTCATTCACATGTCGAAGGTCAAGAACTTTTAGATCTCCAACAGAAAGTGAATGGCAAACAACTTCCCATGATGCCAAAGTGTCCCTTTCTGTTGGGTGTCACTGGATTGCTGTAAGAAACACTCACTCGTATATCAATTCTTTTCATGAACTGTCCCCGGCTGCATAGGATATGTATAATTATACTGGGAGCCGAGAATACTGATTTTAATAGAACTAAGCATCCACATCTTAAAGTAGCCTAGAATTCCACCCTTGGAGACATTCTTCAATCTTTTCCACAATTGGCATCCAATCTTTGAAACCAATATGTTTATTGGACAATGGGAGATCGAGATATTTTATTGGCAGTGAACTTGTTGGGTTGTTGAGTTCTCTCTCTCTCTCTCTTTTTTTTTTTGAAAGGATAGCTACTAAGGTTGTAGTTATCCTATTTTATTGAATTGATGGAAAAAAGTCACAACTGAGACATTGTAGAGGGAAATCATTCCCCAGCAACACCCTTAATCTCTAGTCCACATCTTATCTAGGTTGCGTGCGGTTGTGGTAATATTGTCTATGTACATGTAAACCCCCCCTCCTCCCCCCTCCCCCCGAATATAACGAGACATTCCTTTCAGACCAGCTGGAAGTACCCGCTTGTATCTTGAGACAAACACCCTAACATCTTGTTGTCTGTCACCGTAACGGAAAGATCGCTAGAAGTTCGAAGCCACGTTGCAAAGTATGATTTAGTTTACTAGCCCTTAACGAGATCCATAACATCTATGTGCCTCCTCAAATAATCCTTCCATGAAAAACATAGTGTCATTTGCATATAGTAAAATCAGAATAGAGATATTTTGTGCATGTTAGATGGAGAAACCATAAAGAAGGAGGTCCTCACATGCCGAGATGGTGAAGCTTGTTAAAGCATCAGTGCTGGTGGGCGTCCATGCCTTAGTTCTCTTTGTGGTTGCATCTAATCACTTGTTGGTTTACCATTTATCAAAACTGAAAACAAAATGATGTAATAACACATCTTTTCATCCATGCTATCCATGGATTAGGGAACTCTTGGCGAATTAAAGATTTCCATAAGAATATCCAATCTAAAAAACCGTATGCTTTAGAGAAGTCCACCTTTCACAGAAAATCCCTTGTGTGTGTCATTTTCCATGTAGACAGTTAATTTTGTCATTGTTAAAGAAATTAGTTTGTGGGTTGAATACTTGGTCTTAATACACTTTGATTTTGCTCTATGCACAAGCTTGATGATATGATATACCTAACATGATGTTCTAGAGATATGTTTGATATAACTCTCATGCTATGATTTTAGCTCCATGAATAATGCTTCTTGGTGCTATGTGAATTAAAGAGCCTCATATGATTTCTAAGCGATATTAATTTTTTATGATCCATATATGTATATTGACCTCTTGATACCTCTTATTGCAGGCTATCGGACAAGTTCTTTATCTTCGTCCATATGTTGATGACTTCAGTACAGAGTGGGCCCTAACATCTGTGGTGTTGTTAACACTTGGATCAGTATTTACGACTTATATTGGAGAAAGGATATCTGATTTGAAGCTAGGAAATGGAACATCTCTTTTGATATTCACAAGCATCATATCGTACTTGCCTGCATCATTTGGCCGCACAGTTGCTCAAGCATTTCAGGATGGAAACTATATTGGGCTTGCCACAATTATCTTTTCCTTTTTCCTGATTGTTCTTGGAATTGTATATGTCCAGGTAACACCCCAGTCCATAAGCTCCTCCTTTTCTCTTTCTCAATCTCCTTTTCCAGCATTTGCTGTGTCTATATGTGCTAACTGCTAAGATTTGTTTTGTGATGGTTTCCAGGAAGCTGAGAGAAAAATTCCTCTGAACTATGCCTCCAGATACAGCAGCAGAACTATGGGTCTTCAGAGATCTGCATATCTTCCTTTTAAGGTTTGCTTATCTCACCTATGTCTAGAGAATTGAAGGATATGATAAACATTGACAAATGTACTTTTGATCTGTGTAAATTGAAACAGTTAATTTAAGTACGTTCAGTTTTCCAACCAAAGATTGCTTCATCCTTATCACCTGATAAATGATATATAAACTTGTGCTATTTTTGTTCTATGCCTTTTTCTTTTGATATAAACCTTAAGCCACACCTCTGACTGAGAACGTCCTTTTACATGCTAATCCTGGTCCACAGGTAAATAGCTCCGGGGTGATGCCCATTATATTTTCAACATCTTCATTGGCTTTACCTGGAACACTAGCACGCTTCACTGGTTTAGCAGCTCTTAAAAATGCTGCAGTTGCTTTGAATCCAGGAGGTAAGTTGGTCCAGTTGTGGCTTTATTAAGCACACCATCTAATTACTAAGCATTTGTAACTGTCAAGGTCGTTCTTCTTCATCTCCTAGGGCTTCTGTGCTCTAGTTTTTCCCTCCTCTAAAGAGAAAGTCAACCTTCCTTAAATCCACTATGAACTTATTCTAGTTTACTGAAAATAGTATCTTAGAGGAATGATTTCAAATAATCACTTTGAAGCAAGAAGCTCCCTTGTTTATTTTCTGTTTGCATACTTGATGTATTTTGATGTATGTTTCTATATACCTCAAAGTTTGTAAAGTGTCTTTTTTCTCCAGAAATTCATTGCAATTTACTTTGGTCAATATGGATTCTAACATATTATATTATAGCAGGGTCTCTGTATCTTCCTACCAATATACTACTTATAGCCTTTTTCAACTATTATTATACTTTCCTACAATTGGACCCTGATGATGTCAGCGAGCAGTTAAAACGCCAAGGTGCCTCAATACCACTTGTTCGACCTGGAAAAAGTACTGCTGCTTTTATTAAAACGGTAAGAAAGCATCAGTATGAATACATTTATGCTTGCAGTATACATGAGGCCTAAAAACATTTCATTGAATCACACATGAGGTTTGGATTAAATATCTTTTATGAACTTTTATTACCAAAATCTTATTTTTGTTTGTCATAATCATGAAAAAGCTAGCGTCATAATAGGCACAGCTGTCCCCATTTTTTTCTAGAGTTTCGTAATCTCAGCATGATTATTTGCAAGTCATTTCTTATTTTTGTTGTAATTCTTGGTTATAAGAATTTGATACAGTAACAATCACTCTCACCTCATCATACATGCAGAATTAAACTACTCGAACTTGAATCACCAAATGCCTTAGCCAACTAAAGAGTAAATGATTCAGTTTTTTATGATATTTTGGTTTACCATTAACATTGAGGAAATGCATTATGTGTTCGAGCCTTCCGGATCACCAAAATTTGCTACACGGTTGCCACTAGCTTTTTTTGTTCAAGAATCCAAGACATGCTACAGCTAGCTATTCATATATTGTTATCTTTTTTCTAGCCTATTGAAAAAATTATGGTGTTGGTTTTCACTATTCTAGATTTTCATGTTAGTAAAAGTGCCTCGATTTCCTGGATAACTAATATCTGGAAGACAGTAGTGGATAATAATTTTGGTGAATTTTCTGCTTTTGTTGTTTGAACTCCGCCTATATTTTATAGTCGGTCTCAAGTCCGGATAAAGGAGGAGGGTTGTGTTAGGCCCCGACAGCCAGCATAAAATCCTGTCGAATCTTATGAACATGGATCAACGAATATATTGGCGTCGTATGATCCATGTAGCCGACCCCACCTAGTGGGATAAGGCTTTGTTGTTGTTGTTGTTTCTGCTTTTGTTGTTTGCTTCCTGCTACCGTGTGGTAACTTGCATTCACACGACTTAAGAATCATCAATGTTATCATTTAAGGCAATATAACAATGAGGTATCAGCCTACATCCACTTTCTTGTCAGATCTACTAATATTTCATCTTTGGTTCATCTGCTGTATGGTTTTTGGCCTTTTGTTTAAGCAAAATATAATTTGCAACTATAAGATAAATGAACAAAGCCTTTGGTTCAGGTGGATATGGTCATGTGTGGTCTTTTCAAATAAATTAATTTTGTTCTTAATCCTTTCAGCTGAAACACATTAATCTTATTTCTTCAGGTCCTCAGCCGAATTTCTGTACTGGGTTCAGCTTTTCTAGCAGTGCTTGCGGCTGGACCCTCTGTAGTAGAGCAGACCACTCACCTGACTGCATTCAGGGGATTTGCTGGCACGTCAATTCTCATCCTTGTGGGATGTGCAACTGATACAGCAAGAAAAGTCCAGGCAGAAATAATATCACAGAAATATAAGAACATCGAGTTCTACGACATCAACCGATTTGGTCCGTGAGTATCGCATAGGGGAACCCATGCTCACATGGCACATTTGCTTCATCATGGGTGACATTCTCACTTTCCATGAGATTGGTGAAAAAAATGGATTCTTGCTTGTCATTTATCAGTGTGGCGAAAACATTGACTACCAAGTCGTCTCTCCTGTTTTGGTTTCCTCCTGTTATTATCATAAATGAACGAATTCTTGTCTACTTCGAGTCTCTTGTTGTTATATGGTATCGTGTTCTTGTCCACAAGAGTCATCCATGACTCAGCAGCAAGCTGCAGCACGAGGCAAATTGTAGTTTAAGATGTGTTATTTGCATATTACTTATCCCCAGTGAGTAGTTGATATAATCAGATGCATTTATGGGATGCAACAAAAACTTGGCTTGAAATGGTCAGTTATGAGGATCACAGACACATGTTTTCAGAGAACATGTAAAGTTTTTAAAAAAATTATAACACTTAGTGTCCGTGAATCTTATTTTATTCATGAAAGAGTTGGCATTTAATCCCTTCACATAAAAGTTCATGCATTAAAATATTTCCAATTATTCAATATGTGACATCTGCAATTCTGCATGACAACCTGTTCATGCACATTTCCTTTTTTGTTTGTAGTTCTGTGGGGGGTGCAATGTTTTGATTTTATTTGATTGAAAGCTCTTTCTTTTTTTAATCGATAACATATTTTGTTCAACAAATTGGTGAATAATATAATATTGGGCTAAAAAAATTTATTTCCTACTGACCATTGGAACTTTTAGTAGTACTAGCAGCTTTTTATCTACATGTCAGCTACTACTTAGTGTTAGTGGCTAGCATTCCATGGGTGTTGTCAAATGATT
Organism: Pontederia crassipes; assembly: GCA_030549335.1. Taxonomy (NCBI): domain Eukaryota; kingdom Viridiplantae; phylum Streptophyta; class Magnoliopsida; order Commelinales; family Pontederiaceae; genus Pontederia; species Pontederia crassipes. The sequence continues at coordinate 5,449,652 of JAUKPH010000017.1, forward strand.
AGCCACTCCAACATCTGATTTTGTCGCCATCCAAAAGCATATGAGTACCAGACCCAAATGAGATAAGCTTAAAAAAAAGTGATTCGTCGGTGCTAATAGCCCCGGAATCAAATCTTGGAATCGTCATGTTGATCAAAGGTTTAATTTTTTCGTTTCTCTCGATACCGGATTAGTCTAATAAAAAAAACCCTTTGGAAAAATGAAAAAAACATGAGTAAAAATAGTATCTTTGTTTTTTTAAAGTACAGAACATTCAATTATTTTAAGTTCTAGAAGATCAAAAGGCTGCTGGTTTTGTTTAACTTTCAAGTAGTAAAACGGATTTTTTATAAGTGAATTGGAATGATATCAACATAATTTAAATCTTCATGATTCATGGCTTTAGTGATCATTAACATAATGTTTGGCTTCAGAATATCAAATAGGGGTTGTTAGTATCTCGATTATTTGTTCTTAATTATCATAAATTCGATTCTTAACATGTACTTGTTTAATTTTGTATTTATCTGTCGTTTGCACTAGACTTACGTGTGTTTTCTGCGAAGGAGCCCACTCATTTTTTTTTACCTTTTATTTTTTTTAACAATGATAACTTATTATACAAAAGAAGATTTTTAAAGGGCGTATCATTCCGGAATTTCCTTAAGAAATTAATTTTATCATTACGTCGTATAATGTATATTTCGTATAATGTATATATATAATGTAAATATACATTATACGACGTAATGATAAAATTAATTTCTTAAGGAAATTCCGGAATGATACGCCCTTTTAAAATTTTAATTTTTAAACAATGCTAAGTTAATGTTAGTTGAGCTAACATTTTTTCCTATATTTACCCAAAAAAATATAATTTAATTAGTTCATTTTCACAAATGTTTCAGGGGTAAAGGATATTAGTTCAATTAACGTATAATCATGAAATATTCTTAAGAATCAATGCAGTTACCTAATTATATATTATTACTATTAGTATATATATAATATAATAATTATAAAATAAATTGATGACTTTCATTGATGAAGAGAAATAAGGTTATGACGTAGAAACTTTTTATTTTCCCAATACATTGTCATTGTTAAAGAAATTAAAGGGCAAAAAAGGTATGAAATGTGTGATATTAAAATTTTGAGAGTTAATTAAAATTATAATAATATTTTTTTAAATTTTGTGATATTATAATCATTGTTTTTACAAATTTTTAAAAATGATCAAAGTGGTAAATGCTAGGTGACCTTTTCTTTACTAAAATAGATAAAGGTGTGATAAAGAGGAAAAGTTCCGACGCTTACAAAAACACAGAAATATCGTGAGGAGTTGAGGGGATGTGCTAAACTGTTTCTCTAAGTTTAAATAAAATTTTGAATTCAAACATTTTCATTTACACAATATATGAGATGATTTTATCGGATTAATTGAGTTTGATGATGAATTTGTGAATCGTGTACATAACTTGTTTTCTAAAAATTGATGGAGTTAATCTCCTAATTAGATCTCTTTTATCAGCTGAGCTCCAACCTTTTTTTTTATGTATCTACGTTAAATTTAAAATAAAGCATCAAGCCATTTTATATATTTGCCACCAATTCATCTAAAAGTTGTTTTCCTTCATATAAATGGCTTATATGGTGTTACAAATCTAAAAGGAATTTACTCAGTTTTAAATCGATATTTAAATATTAATTGTAGCTTTCAATGTATTATCATGGTATTGTTAAAACAGTATTGATTTGTATTTAAGATTAATATCAAATCTTAAACATACATTGTATGCATGGACAAATATCTTTTTTGTTTTTGGTACATTCATTTTATTTTATATGCATGAATTATCTAATTGTGCCACCAACTCTAACCAAAAACAAATTAAGAAAGAAAATAAACGAAGCTTAAATTTCAGGCAGCCTCTTAAGTGTGTGGAGATGTAATTAATTATTTTTCTTAAGATTCTTTAAGGTAATTTAATTAATTAATCAGCTATTTATTAGCTCAACTGCTGCAAAGCAACTGCCACTAATTATCCTCGCTGCGAACCGCGTGTGATGGACTCTCAACAACACTACGAATCCGACGGCGTCGACATCCCCTCGCCAACTCATTCGACGGCTGAGATCGCGCGATTGCGGCGGGAGGCGACGACGATTTCCAGTTCATCTCGGCTCTCGCTGTTTGCTTTAATAATTTTTATTTCCGTTTTTTGTTAAATAAGAAAAGACCAAAAAATCGTAGAAATATCGTAAAAAATAAGTTTATTAAATTTGAGCCAATGGCGTGGCCAGATAATTGTTTAATATATTAAAATTAAAAAGGCCAAAGGATTCGCAAGGACGGCGTGTCGGTATGTAAACAAAAAATAAACTTTTTTTTTCGTACATTAAATTTTCAATTTTTTTTTTCGCCCAGGAATAAACGAGATCTGATCGCTTCCTCTCTTCCTTCTGCTATTTTGGTTTTGTTTGTGTTGTTGGCTTCGATTCGTCTTTCCAGTTTGATTCGATTCGAAATCCCTGCATTTTTCTTGTGATCATTCTTTCTGTTGGGCTCTCGTCGTCGTAGCTCGAAGTCCTCTGTCCTTTTTGCTGCGATTTGGTCGAGCGCCGATAAGGTATTCGTTACTATGCTTCTTAAATCACTATGAATTTGCAAAATGCGCGGATTTGGAGTGTTCGATAGCCGGGGTTTTGGTTTCTTTGTGCGATTTTGAGTAGTGAGCTGCGGGTTTGCTGCAGATGCTGTGGTTGGTCATGGCGTCGTGAGCTGGAAATTTTGGTGAATTGGTTGAGGGCCTTGTGGAAAAGGAGCGTTCCTCTCTCTCTCTCTCTCTGGCGATGGGGTTGCGGGTTTCCAAGCTACGGTTGTGCTGCTTTCGCTCGGGGTCCAATGGAGCTGTTCTTGAGTCTCCGGACGTTGGTGAGTAGTGTGATTGAGGCGTCGTTGATTGGAGTTGCTTCGTTTTTTTCTCCTCGCGTTCGGAGCTCCGTAGTTAATGTATTTTTGTATTTGCTTGCTTTGTGCAGAGAATGAGGAGAATGGGGAGGCGTACGGCCTGCCGGGCTTTCAGGAGTTCTCCTTCGAGCAGCTCAGACTGGCCACCGCGGGCTTCGCTGTGGAAAACATCGTATCGGAGCACGGGGAGAAAGCTCCCAATGTCGTCTACAAGGGAAAGTTGGACGCGCAACGGAGGATTGCTGTCAAGAGGTTCAATAGATCGGCGTGGCCGGATCCCCGGCAGTTCTTGGTACTTGAACACTTTACTTTTGCTCCGCTTTGTCTTTCTAGTTTTTTAGTACTTCACATGGATATTTAGATGTTCTTGTAATGCTTCGATGTTCTTGTTGACTACAGGGCTTCGATGTTTTTGTTAACTTTTAGTGTTGACTACAGGGCTTCTCTCTGTGCATTGAAATGTCTAATCATGTTATTACCTTCTTATTTGTGATATGCTGAGAATTTTCGAGAGTGAATACTGCTATGTTACACTTATTTTTGCCTCCAGTTGCATAGAACTGTAATTGTTGATTGGATGGTTCTCAGGTAACTATTGTTCATTATTCATTGTTTATGGGTGATAAACTGATAATAGGTAACTATTGTTCAGTATTCATTGTTTATGGGTGATAAACTGATAATGAAGTTTGCAATTGGTTTGTGAAGGAGTCATTAAAAAATGTTTGCAAATGAGGATGCACATTAAAAAATGTTTGTGAATGAGGATGCAGACATACTTGCTCTTGTGGTTTCTGGTTCATGATTAGATGGTCTCTCGAGGTTGCAGTTGGAATGTGATTTCATCTAGTTTTTTCTTCATTCGTACTGCGTTTAGTGCCATGGGAGTGGCAGCTTTTTTGCACTGTGGTCCCTGTTCCTCTTTTCTCCTTGTCCAACCCCTTGTCATCCAATCACCTTTTTGACAGTTCTTTGAGAAAGGGGTAAAAACTATTGGTTGGGGAAATTAATATCAGGATTTCAATACTTTGCATATTGCACATGCATTTTATGTAGAGTCAGCTTTCTTATGAACTTGTATCTCACTTTAGGAAGAAGCAAAATCAGTTGGTCAGCTTCGAAACCACAGATTAGCAAATTTGCTTGGTTGTTGTTGTGAAGGAGACGAGAGACTGCTTGTTGCAGAGTATATGCCCAATGAGACGCTAGCAAAACATCTTTTCCACTGTAAGTCCCTGAATGATATTACTTCTTACCTCTTCACATATTGTTGTCCTGACAAAATAAATGCAAGTTCTTACAGTAATCTGAATCATAAAGAAACATTAAGGTACTTTTCTTATGATTTCACTACAATCATTGTCACATGTTTCTGTTTTCATGCAATAACTTCGCTGAACTGTTCAGGCTGTGTGCAGTTCCAATGAGTATCCCGCCTATGTTGTCCTCTTGTTGTCCTGGTTGGTTTTCGAGACAGGAATACTGCCTTGGGTTGGAACTTGGAAGTTGGATCAAATGTCATAGAATTGGATTGATGATCACACGACTTTACCTGTGAAAAAAAATATAAAATGAAATAAAATAAAATAAGCATATATTATGACTTCAGTCAACTCAATAACCAAATCTTGTTTTTACTACCCTCTCAAAATTGTAGAGCGATACATGGTGTCTTGCAAAAATTACACCTAAAAGATTATTTTTTCACCCTTGGTTCTCGTGGCTAACACTTCTTTAGTGCTTATGATCAGTCAAGCAATTATAATAACCTTTATCCTGATAGCTATCATTTCTTTGGTGCTTGGAACCATGAAAATTATCCTAACCAAGCTTTGTTACATATCTCAGTTGTGTACTAATTTATTTTCTCTCCATCGATCTCATTGAGCAAAACTCTCCTTTATTGTATCATATATTGGTAACTGATCTTTCTTCCTAATTTTCACTTTCAGCTTTCAGTTTTGCACTTCTTTATCATGTGTCATTGAGTTTTCTGTTTGTGTAAAAGATCTCTATAGGTGTTTCACTAGTTTTTGGAGGCCTTTGTCTTGCTTCTTTTACTATATAATAAAAAATTCCTTTTACCTGTAAATTGGAAATTATTTGTGTGGCTCGTTTGAGTTCAAATTTGGCTGTCATTTATATTGTCCTTTTCAATGATTTTATTTAGGGGAAGCACAACCAATGAAATGGCCAATGCGATTAAGGGTAGTATTCTATTTAGCTGAGGCCTTGGAGTACTGCACTTCGAAGGGCCGTGCTCTCTATCATGATCTAAATGCATACAGAATTCTATTTGATGAAGTGAGTTTAAGGTCTTTCCCTTGCTAATTTTTGTGTTAGTTTCTGTACCTTTTGGGTTTGATGTCTCACTCTGTGTCAGTATTGTGCAGGAATGTAATCCTAGGCTTTCATGCTTTGGTTTGATGAAGAACAGTCGTGACGGAAAAAGTTATAGCACAAATTTGGCATTTACCCCTCCTGAATATCTAAGGACTGGTATGTATACCTGAAAAGGAAATCAAGATTTAGTAGTGCATGCCTTTCGAGTAGAAACATATGCCTCCTGTTATGATAGATAGCACAGTCCTTGACATGTATCTCATTATTGTCTTGACTTATTTTCCCCATGACCTCTAGGACGAGTTACATCAGAAAGTGTCATTTATAGCTTTGGGACATTGCTGTTGGATGTTCTCAGTGGGAAGCATATCCCTCCAAGTCATGTAAGCTGTACTTGTCTGCTTTACCAGGCCATATCTTCATGTTAGTATCATATGTCATCATGATCCTATTTAGTACTGTTAACCTTATGCATTTTTCTATTCGTAATTGATGACTGAACATGCAAGAAGCTTAAGTTTGGTGGTGAAGCAGATTAGTCAAAAACATGGTGTCACAAGAAAAAGAATATAATTTATGCTATTCTTTCGAGGTTTTATAATGACCCGGAGCCTCAAGAGAGGCGATTTTTTTTCCTTACAACTCAAGCATGACCTATATCATCTCACCATAATTAAATCTTATACAAAAACAAATTTTATTTCTTTTTTCTACACATAATAATGTTCACATGTTAAGAGATTATCAAATTGTCGGCTTACAATGGATGCTGTCTCTGTACAATAACAAATTAAATGGTATTTTGGCAGATGAGATGGGTCTTGGAAAGACTGTTCAGGTCACTTTCTATCATATCGTGATTATATATAGTCAGATTAGCCCTTTTTAAAAAATATATTTTATATAGCCAGATTAGCCGGTCCCAAGCCCGGATAAAGGAGGAGGGTTGTGTTAGGTCCCGACAGCCAGCGTAAAACCCTGTCGAATCTCATGAACATGAATCAACGAATATGGCGTCGTATGATCCATGCAGCCGACCCCACCTAGTGGGATAAGGCTTTGTTGTTGTTGTTGTTATTTTATACATTGCAAAATATTCTTCTAACATAATATAATTTTTTTTAAACGCATTCCAAATGAACATGGATCAACGAATAGCGTCGTACGATCCATGTAGCCGACCCCACCTAGTGGGATAAGGCTTTGTTGTTGTTGTTGTTGTTGCATTCCAAGAGTCAGTTCCATGTGTCTTCTTTCCCATGAGCACCCACTACCCACATATTCAACCTGCAAGATTCAAGTATATATATGCATAACTTTCATGAGCATAGGCTCGTATGTAAGATCAACATGATAATAGAAACAATATTCAATACAATATGTTAATATTCTGAAATATTAAAAAGTGCACAAATTCAACTATACACCTCATATATGAAAGCATTCATCAAAAGATAAAATCACATACAGAAATCTTATAAAATCTGGTGCATATATTTAACTGATATCATGTAATCATTGGCTGCAACATCATAGCACATTAAAACATATCATATCGAAATGTCTTCACAAATAATGCACCGCAATGCCATGCATTTGAAAGTGAATGAATATAAAAAATTATGACGCATGCACATATCATATCACAAACTGGTGAGAGATATCACCCCAGAATATCATATCATCCCTTTCCGGATATTTTTCGAACCTTCCTGGATAGGGGTTGTTGGATTCTAGATGTGACCACTATGAATGCAAAAGGTGGCTCACATTGATACTCCACAACTTGATTCATATGACACAGCTTTAAACAACTTAATATCCGTTTTGGTAACATATCATGCTGACCCTGTAAAGTCTTTCATTACAAGGAACTTTTCAACCATACAAAGGTAAAACATATCTACCCCACAAGGATAATGCAAATGCATGATAAATGAGATACAAATCCATAATCCTATTATATCATATCATCTTAAAATATGTCATGTTGTATTGTAACATTTTATGTTGTGTCATGTCATATCATGCTTTGTCATGCCACATCATATCATGTTGTCTCATGTGCAATTGCTTTAATAATAATAATCATATAATGATGTAACAAGGAAAAATGGTGTCACCCAAAGAACATATGTGACAATGTCATAGAAAATATGTATTTTTTTAGGAGAGAAAATTTGCATTTGTTGAATTGTAATTTTTTTTGTATACTTTCTTTTACCTTCATATGAGTATCATGTAAAATAAATCATATAAATTATATCACATAATTTTGTCCAAGCTAAAGTTGATGATATATCAGTTCTATTCATTTCACTTTTCAAGTTATGTTAGTTTATCTACAACAAAATCTAACTCTCAATATTTATCATATTTCAGCTATATACTTTAGCAGACTAAGTGGTGTGGAATATAAAATTTATAACATTCAAAATATTTGTGATAATAAGTTATAATTTTCAAGGAACTAGACTTTCATAAGTTGAAATCCTATAAGACTATAACTTTAATAATTTGCTTCATAACAGCTTGTTCTCATAAAATCTATATATTTCACAGTTTCTCTTTCGTTTTTTGTATTTTAACAGTCTATGTAAGGTATAATTTAAAACTTATCTTTCAATTTTCTTAATCTACAAAAAATGAGGTTGCAATTGTTCCAGGAAGTAGACTTCTATTAGTTCGTAACTTTACTAATTTCATGTAATTGTTTCAGATATACTATTTATGATAGAATTTTCAATTCATACCAATCAACACGGAAAACAAAATGAGTGGCCAGTAACCATTATTCATAATTGTCTCTATAGATGTCTGAACTTCGTGATTCTAGTTTGGCTAGATACTAGATTCTCCGAAGTATAACATATATTTATTTCAGGATCTATGCTACCTTATATGTCTCAGGAAATTCCGTGGTGACATATATTTAGATTCTGTTCCAAAATTTAATAGGCAGAGATATACCTATTGTAAGATTTATATCTTTTTTCATACAACTCCTTTTTGAATGATTCCAATTGGATTGGAAAGATTACAAAGTGACAATCCTACATAAAATTATCAGACTTTTATATAACGAGTGTGAATAAGAGTATAATTTACAAATTAGCTATTATTGTCATGCATTGCATAATAGCTACTCACTATTTTGCACGTAACTTACTATATTCGTATTATTTTGAGATGATTTCAAAGTCTTCAGAAACTATACTATAATGAGATCATGTCATATAAATATAATAATTTTTAAGCAATATTTGATATTTAATTCCTAGCAGCAATTTTCGACCATGTAGAAAATAGTATGCAGTGCTTTAACCTATTTAGTTTCATCGGATGCTTCAAATCTACACTTATTCCTAATTTGAAACTTTGTCAATCAAATAAGCAAATAAAATATGTCAGTGGATTAAATGTGTACAAATTAAAAAGGATTCACCTTACTAGTTTCCTTTTTCTTGTTCTTGCCTCTTCTCTTCTTCCTTTGGTTCGGCCAGCATCAAAGGAGATGAAAATCTCTTTCCTTTTTTTTTCCATCCTCCTTCCCTTCCCTTCTTATTTCCTCTTCTAGCCGACAACGAAATAAAAGTAGGCAAAACCTTTCCATCTCCCCTATCTCTTCTAAATTCTAATCCAAGGTAAGTTTTTTTACATTCCTTTGTATTGTTCTTTCCGTCTGTAACCACCAAGGACGGATGAGAAGGTGGCTAAACTACATATGGTAAGTTGTGTGGTTTTCATGGGCTTGGAGAGCTTGAGGTGTCACAAGGTGGGTTCTTTTAGAAGATGAGGTGGAGGCATAAGAACTAATAAGAACTGCAAGTCGGCTATAAGGGTGATACTCGTACATAATTAAGTCAACCAATTAATAAATAATTGGAACCATCAAAGTTATGAGACCCCCATAGTGCGAGGGTGACTTTTACTTCGGAGTGTCTTGGGGACCGGATGAATTTCCAATTGGGGTAGGATTCAAGGCATTATTAACAGCTTCATATGTAGAAGACCATGTGAAAGTATAGTATAATATATGAATAGCTGAATCTGAATAATAGCTTATTATTTATAGTTTTTGTTATCCAATTCTCATTTCTATATGCTCATTTAAGATTTCACATTATCTTAGATACTTTTCAGTAACCACTTGTCCTTTGCGCCCTAATAACAGAGGATGGGAGAACATATATATCATTCACCATATTTCTGCCCTTGTGGAGCATCCCAAATGGTGTCAGTATTTGTAGTGACTATTCCTATACTAAGATTCTCCACTTTTACTCCATTAGGAAAGTTGGATCACGTGGATCTACTGAAAAAAAAAAAAGATCTTTTTAAAATGTACCTTCAATCTGTAGCTCTGGATATATCGCCACGAATGAGTGTTCTCTAAGTTCCACATTTGTATACTCCACTTTTCATATTTTCAGCAGTGTTGATTTATTTTGATACTTGATATATAATCTATGATAGCACTGCTATGATATTGGATTTGATACTTGATAGTACCAAAGTATATATAATCTATGATATAGGATTTGATATATATGAATATATATATAATTTGTTATATATATATATATATATTCACATGAAAATATATGAAGTATATATGTAATCTATGATATAGAATTTGATACTTGACAGCCCTGCTATGAAATGTACAGGCAGGAGCCAGAATTATACAACGAACTAACATCCTAGAATTTCCATGCAGGCTCTTGATTTGATACGAGATCGTAATTTTAATACACTGACTGACTCATGTCTGGAGGGACAATTCTCCGATGAAGATGGAACTGAACTAGTACGTTTGGCCTCCAGGTGTTTACAGTATGAGCAACGTGAACGCCCTAATGTGAAATCCTTGGTATTTGCATTGACTCCACTTCAGAGGGAAATTGAAGTTAGTATCTACTTATCTCTGTCTTTTTCCTCATGCGCATGCACAAAGCATTGGAGCATGTTTGTCAGTTTGTTATTTGTTTTGTCTTGTTTGTAAAAATATAGCATTATCTCATTCTTTTCTTTTATTCATTTTATCTCAATGAAACATCTTCAGATGTATTCATAAATATACAGTTGCTCTATTAATGCTATTGTGGTTTTGGATTTTGTTTCAAAATCATTCTATGTACTTAACAATGTCATGCAGACCCCTTCTTATGTGTTGATGGACATGCCAAATGGAGGTGCATCATCCTTGGAGTCACTCTCCCTTTCTCCACTTGGTGAAGCATGTTCCAGGTTGGATTTGACAGCAATACATGAAATGTTAGAAAATACTGGATATAAAGATGACGAAGGAACTACAAATGAGGTGCTTCTGCGTTTTCATTGACAACGACTTCATATACAAGTGGAGCTCCCAATTTGTTACTTCATTTTATTATTTGATCAATTGATGATGAAGATTTCACTACATTTTTTTATTCAAGTGGAAAATATGAATAATTATTGAAGTATTTGAAACATTGCTTTTGTTCCCGGATATTCTTGCATAAATGCTAAATCTTCCAACAGGCAAATATAGTTGCCTATAATTCACATTCTGAAGAATCTTCAAAAAAAAAAAACTGTTACCCAGAAGAAGTTATAGTGTTATTGGCTCTTGATTTTCATGACATTTTTTCCTTTAAATAATTCATCAATTGGTAATACTCTAAGTGGAGAACATACTAGTTTGTATGGATATTTTTTGTCTATTGCTGATGTCCAATTCTTTGTGATAGAAAAGTACCCAATAAAGTGGAGGAAAGTCACTGGAGTTCTTTGTGATAGAAAAGTACCCAATAAAGTTAAAGAAAAATTCTATCGTACTGCTATAAGGCCAGCAGTGTTATATGATAGTGAATGTTGGGCTATGAAGGGACAACATGAACGTAAAATGGGGGTAGTCGAAATGAGGATGTTGAGATGGATGTGTGGTCATACAAGATTAGATAAGATTAGGAATGATCATATACGTGAACGAGTCGGAGTGGCTCCTATTAGTGAGAAAATGGTAGAGAATCGTTTGAGATGGTTTGGTCATGTTCAGAGAAGACCATTAGATGCGTCAGTAAGAAGAGTAGATCAAATAATTTGGAGTCCGATTAAAAGAGGGAGAGGGAGGCCAAGGCGGACACTTGGCGAACTAATAGAGCAAGATCTATTGGTGAATAATATACCGAAAGGTTTGATTACTATAGAGCGGAATGGCGTCGTATGATCCATGTAGCCGACCCCACCTAGTGGGATAAGGCTTAGTTGTTGTTGTTTCTGATGTCCAATTCCTTATGTCCTTCATAGTTTTATCTTCGATGTCTGTTATCATGAGGATTTAGGATTTCTTGGTTCATAGCAATTAATATCCTGCCTTTTTGGGTTTCAGCTTTCATTTCAGATGTGGACTGATCAAATGCAAGAAACCCTCAATTCAAAGAAGAAGGGTGACACTGCCTTTCGGCACAAAGAATTTAATACAGCAATTGAGTGCTATACACAGGTGACTTGGTTGTCTTGGCCTTGCTATTTGTGGTTGGTGCTTTTTAAATTCAGACTGGCTTTAGGAAATATCTTATATTCAATTAAAATTTCCGAATGTTGTAACTGAACTAGTTAATATCCATCTTCCTTACATTTTATCAGCATGTTATCATTTGACTATAAACAATGGTCTCATTTACATTCTGTTTCATCGTTTATCACACTTTGTTCCCCTTAAATAATTGATTGATTTGTTATACAATTTGTAGTTCGAATTTGATATTTGGTTATTCACATATTGGTGGTTATTTTAGAGAAATAATAGCTTCAACTATGCAAAAATCATCTTAATTAAAGTATTCCCTGTGTCATTTGTGCTTGTTAGTCCCCTGCTTTTTCTTCAGCATGTGTGCTCTTCTGAATATCAGTTAGATATAATTATTCTGTATGTTGGCTGTAAGTTATTACTAGATTTTCTTTGGCATTACAAGTTAGCACTGATGATTTCCATGGCTAAAGTTTGTTTTCCTGTATGATTTTAGTTTTCGTTCTGCTTTAACTCTTATTAGCTTTGTATAGTTAAACGCTCACGTGAAGTGGTTTCCAGTACTTACTCTAGAACCTTGTGATAAAATGTGCATGGCTGTCATAACACTGATTTGAATTTCTCACAGTTCATTGAGGTTGGGTCTATGGTGTCGCCAACCATTTTTGCACGGCGTTGCCTGTCATACCTGATGAGTGAGATGCCACAAGAAGCCCTCAATGATGCAATGCAAGCACTTGTCATATCTCCAACATGGCCAACTGCTTTTTATCTTCAGGCTGCTGCTCTACTGGCTCTTGGAATGGAAAGTGAAGCAGGGGAAGCTTTGAAGGATGGATCATCTCTCGAAGGGAAAAAGAATGGGGCACCTTAGGGAGAGTCATTAAACATATCCTATCAATGCACAATATTTTAGTTATTCCTCTCCCAAAACAGGAGTTTCACAATGATTTATGGTTTACAATTTTCTGGTGTGTGAATTGCATGTGAGATCAGTTGCGCATCTATGATGAGTTTGCAATTCCAGAAGTCGCAAAGTTGACAGTATTTTAATGTCAATGCTTGTGCTGTCCGCATATGAAGTTCATAGGAACTGAGTCAATCTTGTTGTCTACCCTGAACACATTCCCATATGTCGCATGTACATATGGAGCGAGTTCCCTCCGAAGGAATCACAATAAGGCAAATCTTTCTGGGAGAGGGGGGAGGGAGCGCGTTTTCCAATGGTTGAACATTGTAAATGTCCGAACCCCTGATGAACATGTCATATTGTACAGCAATGGAACCATTAATTTGACTTTGATGCTCACGTTGGCCTTCAATGAATTTATCTCAATGACTTTAGTCAGCATCAAACCTATTTGTTTTTCCCGAGGTTTTTAGACTATATGACCGAACTCTTCAGAAAAAAATATGACAAGTCTACCAGCATCTTTTGAATGTATTATTTGCAATTCATTTTTTATTTATAAATGTCTTTTGTTATTTGTAATTTGGGGTTGCTCTAGATCACCCAACTTTAGAAGTTTCTTAGGTCTTGAAAGGCTTTCCATGTTGTCACTCTATAGCTGTTCCTTTGTTCAAGAGTTCAATATATGAACTACATTTTGTTTTTCATATATTTTTATCTTTCTACCAGCCCGGCGAAAGATTCTTATGCTCTGAACTGTTTTGAAGTTTCACATACATAAAATGTAGAGGTGCCCTGCTCCACCTTCCAAAATGCTGCGATCATAACAATCCTAATTTTTGGATAAAGATATTTAAGTCATTTGGGGGAAGCTTTAAGAAATTTGAGCTAGAATTTATAAAAGCTCATAAATCTTTCCTCTCCTCTCGTTTCTTATTTTTCCCACATGACGGCTGCAACATAGGAGGAAAAAGGAGGAGAACGAGGAAGAATAAGAGGGCAAAGAGGAAGATGACATGAACAAAAGAAAAGGGATTGACATTGAGGAAAAACAAGATCATAAGTATGTGAAGGGGATCCAATTCATTTCTTTCCTTTCAATGTTTTTTATGTTTGAATTAAGAGATCCAAGAACACGCTAGTCCTTAGTAGGGATTATGATTGAGAGTTATATTATGCATTAGATCTGAAGGGATTATGATTGAGAGATCTCATGTTAAATTTTTATGTTAGGGTTCCATGTTCGTGAGATTTAGGATGAATCCTAGATTCGAAAGAATGGATGATTTCGTATATTTTTTATGTGCTTTTGATGCCTATTGATATATATATCAAACTTAGATTCTTTGGGATGCTTTGTATTAGGTTTTCTCAAAATTTCATTGAAAAATGTGCAAGACGCGAGCTCAATACGGGCTAAAGGGTGTTAATATGGGCAAGAGGGTTTTAATAGGGGCTGCTAATATTTTCTGGTGCGAGGTCAATAAGACATGAATGCCAAAAATACGATCTGAGGGGCAAAAACACAGGATGATCGTATTTTTATGTGCGAACCTAATACAACATGCAGGGAGTTAATACGACCTGGAGGGCAAAAATACGACAAGGTCGTATTACCTTTGCAGATTGAGCATACTTATGATAATTCTAATTTATTTTTAAGGTATTTATGTTATGGATTGATGCTCGATGAATGTATATGACACCTAGATATACGAAATATATGTTCAGCCGTAATTAGGCTAAAATATGAAGAATGATTGATGTATTGTAAAGCATAATGCACCTAAAGTTGAAGAAGAATATCTCACTCATCAATATTGAGAAGCAAAGTCCTGCACATATGTACGTACTTCAAGAGGATTTAAACCCGCGAAGTAAAGTCTTGTATTTGTGTATATGCTTCTCAAGGAACAAAGTCCCTCATGAGAAAGTGTGTGTATTTTCTGGAATAAAGTCCCTCACTAGTATAGTGTGCGTATTCTTCGGAATAAAATCCCTCACTATTATAGTGTGTGTATTTTTTGAAATAAAACCCCTCACTATTATGATGTGCGTGTTCCAAATATGTGGCCTATGATGATGTGATATGATTATTTCAATTATGTTAAGATTAAAGATGTTATAAGATAAAGTAAGAACGAAAGTGAAGTTAAAGTATCTTATGAGAAAGAAAAAATGTTAAGATGATGATAATGATGATGAAGTAAAGATGGAAAGTAAAGTCCTATACTTATGTATGTAGGACCTAAGCTTGAGAAGTAAAGTTATGCATTTGTGTATGTACTTTTCAAGGAACAATGTCCTTCGTTATAAAGTGTGTGTATTTCTAAAGATGACTAAGAATAAAATCTCTCACTATTATGATGTGTGTGTTCCGAAGTATGACTTATGATATAGAATGAAAGTAAAGATGTCATTATGTGATAAAGATGAAGAATAAAGATGACACATGAATGATCACATAATAAAAAAAATGAAAAAAGATCCAAACAATTATAAAGTAATCCTGAGGAGATGTAAAATATGAAGTCAAGAAGTAAATATTAAGGAATTACGAAGATACTCAGAATGTACATAACAATGAATATGAAATGAAATTATATGCTATGTATGTGATGAATGATATGAATATATGTTTTTAGTACATGTTACTTGCAGATGATGGATCCGAATTAAAGCAGGTATGACATGATGTTTATGTTATATGAATGTTGTATGACGAATGAATGTAAGCATGATATATTGTCATATAAGATTTATGATATAGTTCATTGCATGTATATTTATATGTTATTGAGTATGATAATGATACATCGCATGTAGTATGATGTGATAGGATAGCATGACATGCATGATCTTTACATACTCTAATTGGAAAACTCTTCACTCTGAATCCGTGCAAGTAATTAAGATTAAGTGATGGATGACAGCTCAAGCTCATGATGAAGTGTTGCGTATGCTTAGGGTTAAATAAATCCTAAGGTTCTAAATGAATAATGAGATTAATGATGTAACGAAGAGTTTAAGTATTTAATGTCTTATGAAATATTAGTTTATTTGATCAATAGAAAATTTTTATTTATTATAATTTTTTTTTAAATTATCAAATTTTTCGTTATTAAATAATATATGACGAATAAAATTATTCTGAATGTCCAAAATTTTTAGGCTACAGTAACAGCAGCGCTCCACGAAGGAGGTGCGACAGATGTTGTGGCGCCAAGTGCACTTGGGAGTACATGGCGGCAAGAGTCTGCCACGTCAGCACGATGTCATCGTATCATGCCACCATGTCGCACCTAGCAGGATTGTCGTGACACGTCTGCGCGCCCTCTTGCACCAAGCACACGTCGCACCATCCAAGCACATGGTTTTAATAATTTTTAATTTTATATTTCTCCTCAACGGAATCGGCGATCTAACATGCTTAAATTAGTGACATATGTATAACGATTGGTAGGTTATATATATCAAACAAGATGAAAAGAGGAAAAAACAAGTCTATGTAAAGAGTTTTTTTTTTATTATAGGATGACGACATAAATATCATTATTTATACTCGACGATTCTATATAATGCATTTCATAATTTAAACTTTGTTCTTATTATATTGAATTATGAATTTTATGATCGTATAGGCAAATTCCGGCCTCAATTTTTGTTCTGTTACTAGAACTACGTAATACATACACATCACCTTGTGTGCCCGCTTTCATATCACAAATATACTAAATAAATAAGCTTTGTTTGCTACAAAATAAATTACATGGAAATGGTCTAAAAAAAATAAATAGCATGGAATTAGCTGTTGCATCCGAGCACCAACGGACATGATATTCGTTACCGGGTAGGCAAACTCAATCGTGGTCGGTTTGGATTCTCGTTGAAACTGGATCCAAACTGGAATAAAATTAGGGGTATTGCAATTTATTGATGCCCAATCTTCTCGTCTCCGATTGCTCGCTCCCCCTGACATTTTAGTTCTCTGTGTGTTTGTGTGTTTTTACTCTTTATTGTGAATTTAATTTTTGGGAAGGATCAGTACGTTGTGCATTGCATCTTTGACAAGTGCGTAGATGCGCGTCCTCCCATCTTTTCAAGTTCATAGGAAGTGAATCAATCTTGTTGTGTAACCTAGAAATAACATTTTGCCTTTTGGGGGCGATGGTTGAAGAATGCGAAAATGTAACAATTATTATTGAGATTATGAATAACATATTTCCACACGCAATACCACGGGTCCATAGCTCAGTGGTAGAGCATTTGACTGCAGATCAAGAGGTCACCGGTTCGAACCCGGTTGGGCCCTTCCTTTTCCAATGTTCTTTTTTCTTTAATATTACATTTTGCACTTCTGTGTACTTTTTTACCCCTTTTCTTGTGGTGGGATTTCTCTGCAAGCGCTCGTACTCGCAATCATCGTATAATGATTATTGAGAAATATTAAGAAGTGATAGTCTTTTCAACTGAATAAGCATTATATTATTACAAATTGGTTTTGATTGAATAGTCTATTATACTATTTGAACAAAGAAATGTTGATAAAAAATAAATAATTAAGAGGCAGAAGCTCAGCATTTGTTGACGTCAACTTGAACTTCCAACTTTGAGCAAAATATGCAACTTCACAAATTATTTAGAATTATGTCCAGATACCTCAAGATGTTATTTTATCTAAATGAGAAGTCTATGATTTAAAAAAAAAAGCTTTAAAAATTTCTTACCTGAAGTCTTTTAAATAAATCGTTGAAAAAATTTAGAAAATTTTCAAGCAGGCTCCTACAGTATATTTTGTTACTTTAGCATTAATTGAAATTAATATATATATTGGTTTTCAATGTTCTTCACATCCCCATTTTATATTTTTTTCAGAACGAAAGAAAATCTAATTTTTCTTTCATGCAAAATTAGGATTTTCAGATGGCACATTTTCTTCAATCTACTTTTCATGTTTTCAATCTTACTTTATCTTCCATATGAAAAGAGGAAATTTCATAAACAGTGAAGATATCTTATTGCGCCAATTGATATGCGATTAGTTAATCATTGTTGCAATTGTTTTGTAATGGATGGACAATTATATATTACAATGAAGAGGTAAAGAGATTGAAAGGATATTCTAATGATTGCATATCACAAGCTGGAATATATTGTTGTAACACCTTATCAGAAACCATCCACTCATCCTGTTGGGCCAACCAACTCCAATAGATGGAGAGATGATATCAGAAGAAGAGGAATCCGACCCCAACCACTTAACAGATTGGAAACGACAAGCGCATCGCACCATAATCGTCCATCATATCACCTCAATTCTGTGCCACAATCGTCCGTCACAGTCAGCCTTGTAAAACCATGGCGAATAGCAACCAACGCAAGCACTGAGCTCAGGCAGGGAATACCATGAACAGACAACAATAAAGTCGAAGGCCAACATAAATCGAATGGTGTCATCAGAATTAGAAGTGTATCTTATCACTTGTTTTGGCGTCAAGGCACAGTTTTAATGTATATATATCTGACCCAGAAGAAGAAAAAAGAATGAATCTGCACCGAGGAGAGAACTAATAATCTGAAGAGCAGAAAAAAAGGAGGGGACAACGCAAACTGCACAACACAGTTAGGCTGCAGTCTATTGATGGTCCGGCTTTGTTCTGTTGAATGATTTCTGGGTTTCCAGGACTGGCTTATACGCAGCGGTGGACTTCAGAAATATATCAACAGATGGCTTCTTTGATTCACGAGGGCTCGCCAGTGTCTTCTCTATGGTATCAAACTTGGCAGTGGCCCATGGTGCCGTGCCCACGTATCCAGCAGCGTTTGAAGTTTCTATCGTCAATGATAAAATGGCATCTTGAGATGCATACCAATTGTACCCGCATGAAAGGCACTCCAGCTGGGGCATTAAAAGATCAATAAAATACTTTTCTTCCGAACATGGCTTAGCTAAATAAATTAGAAAGAAAAAAAAATAAAGATTATCCATGACAAAGATTATTGATGATGATGATGACGACGCTAATAATAGTGAAAGAGTATAAGATCATATTGATGATTAATGATTTCCTCCCTGGAGGAGGTGGAGGCAGACTCCCCATAGTTTTTCCAATCGAGTAAAAGGATGATTTTTAGTTGAACTTCCTGGCTGCAAACGTACCATATTAGGAACTCATGGAGATCTTCACAGATGCTATGCAATGTTTAAAACTGCAATTGACTAGTAACCACATTAGCGAGATGACCAAAGAAGTAACTACTTAGGAACTAGCTCCACCATAGAGTGTACTACAAAGGTTACAATATTTTTCATGCAGAAAATGTTTGACAAACTACTTAACCCTGGATCCTAAACTGAAAAAAAGGATTTAAGCTTGTGAGCCGTAAAATAGATCGAGGAGTTCTAGACAAACAAAGCCTCATTCCTTTTTAACTGAAAAAGAAAGCAGAAAATATCAAGTGTAATGCATGCAGAGAAGAGCTAGAAGTAGTGTGGACCTGATATCGATTACCACGACCTCCAGTTTGTATAATTTCAGCTATTCCCACTGGTTTCTCATTGCACCTTGAGCATCGGGCATCTGTCATCTGTTTGAACTACAAAACAAACAGGAGTAATTTACCATAATGAATTCCTTCTCAAAATAGGAGGACCATTCATGATACTTTAACATCACTTGGCTACAGCAACTACTTTCTTTTGGGGAGAAACTCCACAGAAATACTTATACCAATTCCAAAGAAAAAACTCACATCTACCTATGTGAACTTGCATGAGAGCAAAATAAAGAAGATTGTTTTATTTACATCTACCGATGTGAGCTAAACTTTCATCTACCGATGTGAACTTGCACAATAAAATATGATTGTAACAAAGACCAAAATAAAGAATTCAATTTCTTATCTTACATGAGAGCGAAAAAGAAGTTAAAACGCAACCTGCAATTTAAACTCTTCAGGTTCCTTATCCTCTCGCTCATCAGCAGTCAAACCATTCTGAATTGAACAAAAAGGTTAATAACAAATAACAACAGATAAGGTCACCAAGCACCGAGAAAGCAGGGCAAGGCCTCGATGAAACATAAATTGGCACTACAACTGTTTAACACAAAAATTTGCAATGTGTACGTGTTATAGACAAAAGGATGTCATGAATGTACCAAATTATTGTACATGAAGACCCAATAAATTCTGAAGTCGTAGTGTTATTTTATAAATTCAAGATGAGAAGACAAATTGAAGACAATTATAATGAATTCACTAAAACAGTACATCAACTTTTTTAGATATATACCATTTTTTGTTTTTGCAAAACATTTTGATCTTGACATCTAATCAGTCAATTGTAATGCGCAGAAAATATTTGCACAACCAGAACTTGAACCAAGCACCACTCCTAGTTGCAATCTAGACACACTCGGAGAAAATACCATAGCAAACTCTTTGAATCAGTATTACTGATGCTATTAAGAATCAGTCAATAGGTATTGTTATTAGCAAAAGGAGATAAAAATATGCCAATGTTACTGCAACAACATCAGTAAGGAGATGTCAATGATAGAAAGAAACAAAAGAGTTCGCAATTTATGCTTTGACTCAAAAGAGGAGCCAAAAAGAAAAAAAATAAAAGTGACACCAACCTTTAACTCATATGGCGACATGTTCAGGATCACAATGGGATCTAACTCCTTATTTAGCAAGCGCCTTGCTAGTATATCATTGCTCTGCATAATAATTTAGCAAACTAGGACTTATTTCTTTACCATTGAATTAGAAAAAGGAGTAAAACCACACAACCAAATGGACAACAATTGGGTACAACCTTCATACTCAACTATATTTGTTGACATCTCTCATTGATACACATTGAAACAAAGATGCACAAGTACAATAAAAGTTGCATATGATAATAAGAAGTGATAAGAAACAAAGGGAGCCCCTACCTTTCCATCTATTAAGTCACACAGCGAGCGTAGGCTAGAAAAATACAATGATGTATAAAAAGCTTAATATGAAAAGAAACTATCATCGATTTGGGTGGCAACACTTCCATTCTCTTTCTATGTACTATGTTGCGATATTATTTTCTTGAGGTTAATGAGGGCTTCTAGGCCTACCGTACCCCATGGTGCTTCCTCCTTCTGGAAGGGGGTGGCGACTCTCTTCCCACAGGTGCAGCCTTTTATGACTCCTTCGCTCGGCTCTGGGGAGGCATTTTCTTTTTGGCGACACGAGTGGCTACCCGTAGGCCCTCTCGCGGACTCCTTTCCACGGTTACATGCCTTAGCAGCTCATCCTGACGCATCAGTGGCTCAGTGTTGATCTCAGATGGGGGACTTGGGGACTGGCTCGTGGAGTCCCCTGTTCGGGTCTCCCATCAGCGGATTTCTGATTTACTAGGACTACATCAGAGAATCGCTCCTTTTCGTCCACAACCGATGCAGACGGATGACTGGAGATGGGTATCTGACTCCTTCTCGGCACACAGCATCTACCTCCGTCTTCTTCCAGCCACCACCGACTTAGAGAACTTTCGAGCTGATTGTAGACTCATCTGGTGTTGCCGTATGCCGTTGAAAGTCAAAGCCTTTGCTTGGCTTTTGCGGCGGGAGAAGATTCTCACCAGAGAGTACAGGGCACAGTGGGCGCTGCAGGCTGATACCTCTTGTGTTTTGTGCGGAGAGCTAGAGGAGGATGTCGGCCACCTCTTTTTCACTTGCCGAGTTTTGCGTGAGGTCTAGTCCAGGACGAGCAGCATGGGCGGCGTGCCCCTGACGGTAGAGGACTTTTGGCATACTGTGAGGGGACTTCGTAGACAGAGACTAGATTGGAGATCTCCGGTGGCGACTTTTCTAGCCGGTGCCTGGGCCATTTGGCTTCAGCGCAACCGAGTCATTTTTTTGTGGGGAGAGATGTCAGGTGGATAAGATTGTATATCACATGTTTTCTCTTCTTCGGGATTAGGGCTTTGACTAGCGTCTTTTTGATCTACTTTTGCTGCTCTCCACTGGAGAGCTTCTCTCTTGTACATGATGTTTTCTCCTTGATGATATATATACATGGATGACAACCAAACTGGTGGTCATCCTTTCCCTTCTCAAAAAATGACTATGTGGAGCATCCCGCTCTACATATTGGTGTAGAACGCTTATTTCTCATTATTTAACTAATTTAATCATTATAATTCATGATCAAATTAATCATATACTTCTTAGATGAAGTAATATATATTTATTGACATAATTTGATAATAAAAAACTATCATCTAAGGTTAAATAAATTTCAGCCGTTGAATTAATCATATTTGTTAAAATAGCTAATGCTCTACATATACATTTTCCTCTATTTTCTTATATCATCAATGACTTTCTATGTTATAACAAAAGATGTCAAAAAATATAAATGATACATAAAGCCGCTTGATACATTCTTCACATGGAAAGTACATGAGACACTCATTAAACCAACACATAATATTGAAAGTGTGTAAGCTAAATAATTTTTTTATTGGTGATGTAAGCTAAATATATCAGTAGAATTATTTTTAGGATAATATTATCAAAAGCAATCACGTTCTGTTTTCTTCCCTTTTTTTCTACTCTTCCCTCCTTTCCAATTTCAATTGAAGCATAAAGTTTAAAAAAAAAGTCACAACTTGACCCTTGAATTAGATTATGAAAGCAATGGTCTAGACTGAAAAAGGTAATTTTTGGCTACATAATATATCTTATTCGAATATGAGGACTTAAGTATCAGGGAATGCCAACTAAATCATAGTATTGAATATAGTTTCAACCAGAAAGTGGCATGACAAAGCTCACTTCTGCACTATGCAGAGCTCATGACAAAATATCATACCAGTAATACCTCCCTCCCTCCATATACACCCATGTTATATATACATACACAATTACACATACATATACAGAGAGAGATTAATCAATAATCGGCTCACCTCTAAATCAAAATTGACCATTCCATGTCATTAAGATCAAATCTACAGCTCCATTTTATATTTTTACTTCCTTGTTTCCTTGTTCTTCCCTATCTTCTTTTTTTCTTTTTGCAATAAGTTTATTCCTTTTGTTCTCTTCCTCACAATGGCTGAAGATGAACCAGACCTTAATCACACGGTTTCTTCCTTCATCTCTTAACTCTACGAAAAGCGACAAAAACAAACCATTTCTTCCTAACAGGAAACGAACTAGAGAAAATAAAAGAGAAAAATCTTGACCCAAATTTTTTTCTCTCCAACTCTGGCGACATGTCCTCTGCGAGAGCTATGCCCTTCTTTTGTCGGAGTCCAAAAAAAAGAAGGATGAGTTGTGTTGCGTCCTTGAAGAGGCACAACAGAAGGGAAAAGTATGACATGCCCCAGTATAGCAGTTAATATGGCAACATGGAAAGATTAAAGAAGGATTTTAACCTCCCAAAAATGGCACCACCCATCAGATCCAAATTGCAAGGCTTAAAATGGATAGCTGTAATTTACAGCATAATTGGTGTATTCTATACTCTTTAATCTTATAATATATATAAGGTAAAAGGAACCTACGTCGCAGGACGGAGCAAATTTCATTCATGGATGAACAGATGGACGGTTAGAAAAAATTGATCCAGTCCCGCATGCGGACCGACACCGGTGTTCGTGATGCTGGTGATGTCGAATTCGAGGGAGGCAGCCTCTTTGTCGAGGATGGTGCATGTGCAATGGAGCTTCCACTCACGATAGCTGAAGTCGTCGAACGAGGGTGTCATGTGGGATGGCTGTTGAAAGTGAAGGCCTGGTGGCGGAACTCATGGAGAAAGTCAACGCAACCACACGAGTTGCCAGATCTAGATCTCTCCGGCCTGCACAATCCTATCATCGCATCCCTCATTGCTGGAAAAGGGAAAAAATGGAGCTCCCCAATCATTTTTTCCTCTTCCCGTTGCTAGTTAAATTTGTATGGGTCAGAAATTTGCCTCCATGGCTCCACCTTCCACCAACACAAATGCCAGAACAGGTCAAGGCTCGATGTATAATGTAAGACCATTTTCATAGTCGTACAAAACACGATATCACTAAAGTCCACAGTGTGCCTCAACTAAAATCTTGTGCTTACCTTCTCCTTGCAGGATCAATGCTTGTACGGTAGTGGTCAATCTCCTCTTTTAGACTTCTACCTTTTTCTCTCTCATGGTAATGGTGAACACCTCCTGGGAAGAAAAATGCACACTCCTCTAATTTAACAATTGTTGCATTCCTTGACCGGACAGTGATTGATCCGGCGAGGAGTTCTGACAAAGGGAAGAACACTGGTGAAGATAGTAGATGCTCCTCCATTTGCAGCTAGGGAGGCGGCTGAGGGACATAGAATCATTAAAAGAGGAGAATTATCGTCAAACTCACATGAGCGTTGATCTCCCCATCGACGGTTGAGAAAAGTGCCACATCCATGCGTTAGTTATTCCCATGACGTAGGCTCCTTTTACCCATATATATGTGCGTATATACATATATATATGTATATGAAATGAAGGTGCATAAGCAGAAAAAAAACTCACCCGAGATGCAATGTCTATTTTCAAATGCGAAGAATAATTGACCAGGTTCACAGGCGGTTGGCATTTATTGCCTTAATTTGAAGGTGTTCATCATCCCCGTATTGAACAAAAGCCTTCTTCCATATGCCCAAGACGACGAATAGGAATCTTTATGAGTGCCCCTACAGCTATCGTAAAATGTGAAGCTGCTCCGCATTAGCTCTTTGATCACCCACACCCACACCAGCTAGAGTTTTCTGCTGTAGTTTAGTACCCATCATAAGTCAGCAGATACAGATTTACAAAAAATTTGGTTGCACCCTATAACTCATGCAGTATGTAGCCCCTTCATACCTTAGACTAATGTGGTTCCCATGTGATGAGGGGGTCATACATTACGTGAGTGATTGTAGGATAGTTGCAATCTTTCTCTCTTCCCCCCCTCCTCCTCCTCCTCCTCCTCCTCCTCAAGTAAACATGTATTAAATAGAAGAAATAGAAAAAAATAACCATAAATCTAAAAATTATAAATAATATTAAGTTTCATACTAAGACTCTTATAAGTTAAAACGATTTGTATTAGATTAGACCGTAAACTGACTAAATTTTAAAGTAAAACATACCCTCATGAAATAGACAATTTGTATTAGATAATAAATGAAATTTCTTAACCAATTTAAATAAAAATGTAGACTGCTAAAAAGGAAAGTCTTCTTCTGATCATGGGAGAAGGTGATAATTTATGGTGCCTAGTTGTCTAAGCATGACATGGTTGGGAGTCTTGGGACATTTCAGAGTGTTGGTCCTTGTCTCATGAGGCAAGAGTGGTGTATATCCTTCTACTGGTGCATCCATTCCTCAGCGCACGACTCGCACCCTGGACCACTTTTTTCCTCTATAGGAATTGGCGGACACCAAGCAGTACATGTGTTTCTTAGGTTGATGACATTATTGACAAATTTGGTCGCATTAGCCTTAGTGTTACGGACACCTTCCAGGAGAGTGGGGACTGGATCATGGATTTAATTATATTTGGCTTATTGGACCCCCGTATCATGGAGCTACTAGCACTTCATGATAGAATCTTCTGATATGGGCTTGAAGAATCCAGAACGGATGGGTGGGAGTTTGTGATGAAGCCACTTCTTGGCATGCGCAATACATCTATGCCTACCTATAGCATTGCCTTGAACACAATCAGACTATATTATGGTTATATTTGGAGGGCCAGCATAACGCTCAAAAGCCCCAAATCCTAACTTGAGTGTACAAGGAGACAAGGGCACCAAGCACAGACAAATTGCACATTGTGCAGTTGGGCACATGAGGACAGTGTCCAAATTTCTGTCTCCCATGGAAACATAGATCTTGACGACTATGCAGCGCACGGGCAGACACAGTCGATGCCTTTGGTAATCATTTGGGCCATTGAGCTTTAGCACAACTGAGCTATTTGTGGAGAGAACTACTGGATAGGGAATGTTGTATACATCTAATTTTTGAGTAAAATTCACAGATGGATAAAGTTTTCTTGTTGTGGGTATCCACACGGACTAATTGTATTAATTAGAAAATCTTTTGAAATATGTTCCTGCATTGTTTCTTTTAGGTATCAACAAATATTAAAGACATGTAACTGACCACTCCGGATACTGTGGTGGCAACCAAAAGAAATATCATGTGTACATTACTTCACATTACATGTAACTCCGCCTATGTTTTATAGCCGGTCCCAAGCCCGAATAAAGGAGGAGGGTTGTGTTAGGCCCCGACAGCCAGCGTAAAACCTTGTCGAATCTCATGAACATAGATCAACGAAGTCGTATGATCCATGTAGCCGACCCCACCTAGTGGGATAAGGCTTTGTTGTTGTTGTACATTACTTCACATTACACAATTGAATACTACATAATTTCTCTAAATAGTTTAAATGGTTACCATAACAAAGCAAGTCCACATCATAAGGTTTGAATATGCATTTTGAGGAGATAGTGCAACCACACTTTCAATGACACAAATAGTTAGGGCAAGCATTTAAGTCTAATTATGGACATACGGACTGCGTCGACTAGTCTGATCATCACTCGGCACTTGAAACAATTATGGTGCGACCTAAAACAGGGGTTAAAGTTGGACCGGGTAAAGCCCCAGTCAAAAACAGTAAAAAACCAGCCAATGACAAATGAACCGGCCGAGCCAATCGGTTTTACTACGCCACCAGTTCAACTAAAAGCAAAGAAAAGAAAATGCAATTTGTGCATTATAAGAGTATTTGGGCCAGAAAATGAATGGTTCTGGGCCCTAAAGTTCTCTATTTTCCTTTTTATTTTCTTTATCCTTTCCCTTTCCTTTTCTTTGCCTTTTTTTCTTAGTCTACTATTTTTTTTTTCTAATTTTAACTATACATTCAACTCTTTCAATTAGCACTTGTATTTGAGAAAAAGTTGTTTAATTATTTATTTATAGGTAATCAATATTTTGTATATTTTTCTATACAATTAGGTATTAATCGACCATAACTAATATGATTTGTATGTTTTTTATAGTATAAAGTAAAGCATTAATCAACCACAATTATGTCATTTCTATTTTGTTATCGAAATTATAATTCATATTTGAATTTACCATCTGATCCAGTTGGTTGAACCAGTCCGACCTGGCTAGAAACTTCCTCGAGCAGATGTCCATCTAGCCTACTACAACAGTCCACTAAAATAAAAAATTGATTTGATGAAAACTTTATATGATTATTGTTATATATAAAAGGAAATGCCTTGTGACACTTTCTCATAGAAATACAAAAATTCAACGCAATGACAACTCAACCTAAGGTTTAAGGGTCCTGAGGGCTAATAATACTGTTATGTCCTTTTATTTTTTGGTGGTGGACAAACGCGATGACAATAATACAACTAACACAGAGTGTAAAAGAACAACTAAATAAACTGAAACAAATTAAAAAAAATAAATTAATTGTGTAGAAAAATATTTTAATAGTAACAATAATCTACGTCATTATTTATATAACTATATCAAAGGAGAGATAAATGTATGAAAAGATGCCAAGCAACACCATCACTATGAACTCATATGTTCTCCAATGTAAGGAAAGATCTATAATTTTCATTACCATTTAATTTCCTTTTTGGGGCCGTTTGGCGCATTACCGACTTAAGTAACCGGTAATTTGAATCACCACTATTTAAATTACCGGTAATATGACATTACTGTGTTTGGTAAGTACTAATAATATAAATAATAGTCAAAAAGGATAGTGTCAAAATTACCAAAATACCCCTAAAAGTTATTTTAGATTTTAATAACATATGATTATAAATAAACAAAGAAAAAAATAAAAAAGTGAATATATAAAAAAAAGATGAGACAAAATTAAGAGTTATTTGTACAATATTTCAAATAATAAAAAAAGATGAAGTTAAATGATATTTATTTATTAATAAAATATTTGAAATAAAAAATTTAATTGAAAGGACATTTTCGTCAAAATATATTCCCACCCGCTGGTAATTTGGAAAGACATCTCCCCTGCCTGCTATCTAGATAGTCAGTGAGGTGGTAATCAAGATTACCAGAGCAATTAAAATTACTGGTAATCAATCCCAGCCAAATGAGGTAATGTGGTGGGCCCTGAGAATTTTAAATAAAATAACCGGTAATCTATTTAGATTACCTCATACCAAACGGCCCCTTTATTGTTCTGAACAAACTACCCTCTCTCTCAATCTCTCTTTTCCAATCAGCTTTGCGTTACACACTTCCTAATTCTTCATTTTCTCCGTAACTTATGTGTAATTACGTTGTAATCGTTTCAAAGCAGCTTGGAATCCCTAAACCCCTCCGTCTCTCCAATAACCTCACGGATGTGTGCACTCCATCTGACTTCATTCCCTATCTCCGTTCATCTGACCTATACCAGTTTTGGTTCACTTATTTCATTTCCAGAATCTTCTTTGTGGGCGGTGTGGTGATCATGTATGAGAGGAAGGTCAAGTTCTATGGTTTGTCCTTCTTCATCCTCCTTCGATTTGCCAAATGCTCTTTGATTGTTTGATTAACTTTGTTTTTCTTACATTTTGCAAACAACGTGATGTGATTCCTAGTGAACTCCTCGGACCTTCCACCAGCTCAATCGTATCTCCTCTATGTTTTTATCCTTGACTAATGACTAATTTATCTCAGTTGTCTCAAGTAACAGATAGTGATAAATGAATCGTGGAGGGTCAAAACTATTGCTGATTGGTCATCCCCAACCATTTCTTTTGTTTGACAATATATGATAATAATCTAATCTAATATGGTTAAATGGCAGTTTCATCCAAAAATTAAAAAAAAAACAGAAAAATTGATGGTATCTAAAGGAAAAGGTAAAATGGAAATAACTAAAAGACCAAGGATGCAAAGCGGAATTTTGGAAACCACGAGTCATATGAAAATTTCAAATAGTTCAAGGGGTCTAAAATAAAATATCCCTTTGATGAGTAACAACTAAATTAAAGCTTGCGATCCAGTGCAAGTGCCACCAAGCCACAAAAGCAACAACAACAACAACAAAGCCTTATCCCACTAGGTGGGGTCGGCTACATGGATCATACGACGCTTCGTTGATCCATGTTCATGAGATTCGACAGAGTTTTACGCTGACTGTCGGGGCCTAACACAACCCTCCTCCTTTAACACAACCCTCCTCCTTTATCCAAGCCACAAAAGCAACAACAACATCAACAAAGCCTTATCCCACTAGGTGGGGTCGGCTACATGGATCATACGACGCCATTCCGCATTCGTTGATCCATGTTCATGAGATTCGACAGGATTTTACGCTGGCTGTCGGGGCCTAACACAACCCTCCTCCTTTATCCGGGCTTGGGACCGGCTATAAAACATAGGCGGAGTTCTAGAAAAATTGACATGGTGGTTAAAAAAACCAAACAACCAGACCATGCTGACAAGTTCCAGCATTCAATTCTATGTTTTTTCTTAGAAGGACATTCAATTCTAAGTTTGACTTTCCCAACAAGAATAATATATCAAGGATGTCAAGTTAAGTTGAAAATATACTATCTTAATGGAAACATAACGATGGAAAGACGCATAATAAAAGTGATGATCCATGAAGGAAGACAATCGCAATGAAGAATTGTGCTGGATTCTTGAAAGACCTTTATTAAGCACCAACTTGAATCAAATAGGTGCATTTAACAATACATAAAAGTCTAAAAAATATTGTCATTGGTATAAGGGAGAGTAACAAAATACTACCTGGCATTGCACATCTATTCCCTTGTTCTTGTACTCAACATAAAGGCACCTCGAAAACTGATCGATATACGCTTTAAAGCATTTCATAAAAATCAAAGCTTACGCTGGAGATTCTCTACCTTGAGATTAAAATCCAATTGCCTCATTTTCTGGTTGTACTTCTGAAAGTCCAACCCAAGTGCTTTATGTGCAGCTTTCTCAAGATCAATTACAGCTTGAACGGCTATGTCTGGCCAGCATATGTTTTCTCCATCCTAGCAAACAAAATGTCATTCAATCAGATATCCCATTTAAAACATGGAATTAAGTCTTAGGTAATCAAGACTAACGTGCAAACAGTTTCAGAAAGTAAGGCTCCACATAGAAATCAATAATGATAGTAGGGAGCAGTATGCAGTGTACAATGTTAGTGGGCAACTAGATGGGGGAAACAAAGCCAAGGATTAGCATAAATGTTGGAATGTAAATGAATATAGCATGCAGTAGAGACCTGCAACAAAGGGGGCAAAAACTACTATTCTTTCTTTTGGGTCTGTCGGACCAACAAGATGAAACTTTATAATTTTGGAACAAATTTTTATCCATAAATCACTATAGGTATCGAAAATATTCAAGGAACTAATGCACACCAATATTTTTTTAAAGAAAAAGTTGTGCACATCAAGTTCAGTGTTGCTGATTAATTACTGTAATTATTACAACTAAAGAACTATCCGTGATGGATAAGAAAAGTAGGGGTATCTTCCCACAGGGCATATGCATGTAAAACAAAGGATAGAAAATAAAGAAAAGATATGAGTAATTCTTGGATGAATTTAATATTGACTACCAAAATAAGGTTGGAAATGTTACATGCAGAACGTAATTAAACATAAACACTTACATTTGAGCCACTAGCTTTGGTAGAACCAGAGGCTTCTGATTCCTTGTTGACATGCATCTTTGCCAAAGTACCAGCATTTTCTGATTTACTATCTTCTAACTTTATATCTTCTTTCTTATTACAAGATACTTTGGTTCTTTGTAGAAGCTTTTCTAACCACCTATCACGATATGAAACACCAGTTAATGCATTGTACTTTGCCAAAATAGATTTACACCCTGTAGCACCAGATCTACAACTTCCAGGTGTTTCTTCTTTTGATTGATCAGGTTTCATGAGTGCCTCATCAGCTGTTGACACATCAATAGGTTGTACTGGCTTCTTCTTAGGATTTTGTTTGTTTAAAGACCAATCAGCTGGGTCGGTAATACATTCTTCAAGTTCAACATCTGGAAGCTCTCCGATAAGATCCCGTGTTTTCTGAAAAAGTACATCTATTTCATATTGTTTACTACCCTCATAATCAGTACCTCTTAACTTCCAAAGTGTTTTCTGAACAGTATCATAGACCCTTTGCACAATAAAACCAGGATGATCGTATTGAACTGGCAACTTCTTGTGTGAAGGAATAAAATGCACCACACACTTGTGCATCACAGACTCTGCTGGAAGTGCATCTAGATGGAAACTGTAGAAGAGTTCCCTTCTATCACATGGTTCCCAGTGCCCGCCTCCCATCTTTTCTGCTTCCTCAGGACGGTAAAACCATTGTGCAACAATAAACACGCTACCTTTCATATTTTGTGTTATGTCCTGTTGCAAGAATTACTCAAATGTTACAAGAAACGCAAGCAGAAAATAAGGATTATTTAAACGGGCAAGAAACTAAAGAAAACTATTATCGCCCCCATGTAGATCGTATGCTACTATACAATATATCATTATAAATGCATAACACAACATACAAAATAATGGGAACCAGAGTATGAACAAGTCCAAATGTATGTAGTGTCCCCTATTGGACGGTTCACTGACCTTTTTTAAGAATGAATGGCTAACAGACCTATATCGAGGTCTAATGATAATATTGTGATAGAAGAAGGGTTGATACAGGAAGTTTTGGAATAAGATCACATGAACAATCCCTCAAAAAATAAGATGACACGAACAGGAGGAATAAGTGACAAGGTTAATACTTGAATAATTAGTTTTTTGACTGATAGCTTTTAGTTGGGTGATCTGAAATTCTGAACATTGACTTTATCCTCTCTTAATTAGAGATGGCACAATGCGACTTGCAATAGGAATAAAGTAAACTTCAAATTCCTTACCTTATCTATATGACATTTTATTAATTACATGATATTGTATATGGCATCTGGAGATAAACGTATACTTTAATATTGTCTGGACTGGACAGGACCAGCTGGGCTAACAGGTCAGACTGGTCAAGTACGATGGAGTGTAGTGTGGCTCTGGTTTAATGTCAAGCGCAACTGTTTGGACTGGTCAAAATCATGGTTGTACCTCCAAGTTCAAACAAGAAACAAAAAAACTTAAAAAATATAGAATCAATTAATTACAGCTCTAATTACACAAACATCTCTATGCATAACTGTATAGAAATCAATGACTTTTTAATTAAGATCATTTATCTAAACTTTGATTATACTATTGCATAATGAGCCATTTAAGTAGCTATTACTGAGTCTCTCATTTAAGTGAACAGCGCCTTTTAATTAGCCTTTAATGAACCCTTAAGGAAATTTTTTTTTTTTGAAACGAGGGAATATATTTTATTACGCATCTGTTTGCATACAATTAATGAAGTTTTATTTTCCCCCATTATGGCTTTAAGAGTACACTCCCATTTAATTAATTGCATATATGTCGCATTTTATCCACTAACATTTGACGTTAGATTGTTATCTTCATTGACTTTTCATGTTTACTTCCACATTACTCTTTCTGATCATATTTTTTGGGACTTGCTAATCATATTATTATATTAAAATATATAAACATTGACACGCAACTATGATTAAAACTTGACAAATACATGTTGTTAAACTTTTATTTTAGTATAGATTTTATCATTCAAATCAGGATAGTGTCAATTGTACTGACCATCCAGCTTAATTAACTTGTCTTGTTCAAGTTACACCTAGAGATATTACATCAGTTTATATGGAAATATAATCAACTGGATTTGGACAGGTCAGAAAAAGGAGACAACTTATTGAAATTGACATCTTTTAAATTAGAAAATTCTGGAACGAGTTACACTCAGATAATATACCAGTGCCATTATGTATTACGGTGTCTAGAGAAACATATCTAGACACCACAAGCGCTCCAAGGAGCAAGCAACAAGGAAAGGACAAAAAGAGGACAAACACATTACGAATAAGGGGGTATTATAGTTAGCTTTGTAAGCAGATGACAATTTTTTTCTCATATCTTAACTTCTTTGGATGATGATATAGAATAATGTAATCAGAAAGGATCTTGGTGCATCTAAATTATACAATGCAGTCACAATTACAGAGCATTGAGTAAAATCAAACTAATATGGTGCACTAATGGTTACATATATAAATCCAGGCTTAAACAAAGCAAATAAAAAGAAACAATAATTACTCGTAAGTCTTGTAGCTGCAGAACTACGTTCTCCAGTCAAACAAGTGATTACTAATAGCAGGCCATTTAAGCATTCTCTTTTTAACCAAATGAACAAGAAATATTAGATTAAGAAGGAACGTACCTTAATGATGGCAACGTAAGGTTTCATAAACAGGTAGTCCGGGGTGAGCAATACAGGATCCTCCTACAATAAACCCAAAGAACAGAAAACCAGAATGGTCAGAAAAAAAGTTCACGAAATGACCGACCACAAATTATAACAGGGACATTTAGCAAGAATCGAACAACTCAAAAACCCTAGTGGACTTACGAGTTCAAACACATTTCCGTCGTACTCGAACGACAGGAAATGGTGCTTCCTCCCGTACCCCTTCCCGGAAACCCTAATCACGTCTCCGATCGGCCTGGCATCCTGCATCGACTCTTCCTCCTCTTCTCCGTCCTTCTCCACCTCCTTGTTCTCCTTCTCCGGTTCTCCCCACCTCCCTTTCCTCGTCCTCCTTATCAGCTCCCCACCCTCTCTCTTCTCCTCCATCTCGATGTTCCCCTCCGTCGACGCCGTCTCCTCTTCCTCCTCTGCCTCGTCGAATCGAATGATCGTCTTCCCGCGCTTCCTCCGTTCTCCGTCGCACTCTCCCGGTGACCCAAGGAGGCGGGGGGACTCCTCGTAGTCGTCTTCGTCGGAGACCACGGTCGCCCGGTGCCTCGCCATGTCGACTGCCAGCAAGAGGTGGTAACGCAAAGTGTTTGGCGGGGAAATGGAGAGCACGCGAAAGGGGACCTTCGTATTCTTCAGGCAACACTAAAAAGGGGACGTGGCCTCGATAGTGAGAAGGTTAACGCACCTAACACTTCTCGCTCCGCTATTTCTACCGAAGTAAACGGCCCGTAGAAGCCAACGGGACGCTTTTCCTCTTGGGAGTGGTGGGTCCACTGACCTTTAGTCGAGTTTAGGGATTTATAAAGTCGGGGGATTTGCGGGGTCCTTTCTCGTGGTCTCGCAAGGTTCGTATTAATTACTGGTTGGGACCCACCAAATTAATTTAACAGCTTTTAAATTAATGGAACTTTTTGCGGTTACATTTCTGTTTTTTTCCTTCTTTTTGGGTCTGTCATTTTGCTTTTTTTTTTGTCATTATCTTTGTCACATTTAATGACCATTAATAGAAGATATTGGGATTACAGTTTGAAACGCTCATAATTTGCAGTTAATATTATATATGCTTGTCCTTTAGTTGAATCCCAAATTTTACCATTGCATCCCTTCTTGCTTAACAAATTTCACTATTAAAAAAATATCTAAATTGTTTATCCTTTAGTTGAATATGTTTTTTAAAAAATGTGCTTCAATCATTCAATGTGTATGTAACACCCCTTATTTTAAGATTATATATATATATAATATTGTTTTTATTATCCTCGATTGATCAAGGTAGCTACCACGACGTGAATGTTTTAGGAAAAGATTTAATTGCGGCATCGGCTCATAATTTTCAACTAGTAGTAATACTACCAGCCATGACATCTAAACGCAACCAAAGAATACCATAAGTGTCAGGAGTTGGGAAGGAAAGATAATCGGTTCATTCTTGTTTAAGCAATATTTTTATAATCGGATCGATGATCGAATCAGACGTCTTACTAGGTCGTGGTTGGATCGGTCCAATCGGATTGGACCAAATTTTATTAAAATAATATTATGTATATTAATTATGAATATATATCACAATTAATATATTATATAATATATAATATATGATGATGATGATAATAATAAATTAGTATAAAATTATTATTTATTATATTCTATAAATTTAAGCTATTTTAAGTTATCATAATTGACACATTATTAGATTTTTATTATTTATATACTATTTGTGATGCGATACTAATTTATTTATATCTAATTCACATTTAAAATTGTTGGTTCGTATTTATTTTCATATATTCATCCTTTTTTATTTTCATTTTGTGTTGCTCATTTTATTATTTTTCTATTACTTATTATATTTAAAAAAAATTAATACTTATTCAAACATTATTATTATAATATAGTTCTAGTGATAAGATATTAATATATTTTATCCCAAATCATTATTAATTTTTATTTTGTTAGTTTATTTAATTTATTTTCTTCATTCTTTATTTCTTCTCCACTGAATTCTATATTTTCTTTAATTTCAAATTTTTCTCCCCTAATCATCTCCTCTAATCATTCATTTTTTTCAATTATCATTTTCTCTCCCTATTAATTATCTTTCTATACGAATTTTTACTTCCTAATTTTGCTCAATTATCATTTTCTCTCCCTATTAATTATCTTTCTATATTTACTTTTCCCTTCCTAATTTTGTTTTTAGCATCTTTCCTCTTATATATATATATATTAAAAAAAATCCTTCTATTTTTTAACTTCTTTCCATTTTAAATTAACCTTTTTTAAAAAAAAAAATCTTGAACTGAGGTTCGCCCGGTTTACCAGTTCTTCTGGTTCAACCGGATTTTAGCCGATTCAATGACTAAAATGATTTTGATGTAGAACCGGACCGGACCAAGCGTCGGTTCGTGGTTGAACCGGTCGAATCGGCCGCTCCGGTCCGGTTTTAATAACAATGTGTTTAAGTAAGGTTTCGAGTTTCCATTCTTATGAATCTAGAATATTTTTGTTAGAAGATTCATTGATTGACCACTAAAAAAAAGGAGAGAATATCATCAGTCGATCAAATAGTAATACTATCGGTTGTAAATCTAAATGCATTGGAGCGAACCCAACCCAAAATTCAGCAGGGATGCATATAATATTGATATAGTTTTAATTTTATTTTTTATATAAAATATATGTAGAAAACAAAAATTTTGGCCCCCCAGCCGAAACCCCCTGTCCTCCCAGCGAATTATTATGTCAAGGAAAAATATAGGTTTCCCAACCGTGAATTCGTCGAGAAGGAAAACAAGAGAAATATTATAATTTAGTTAGTGAACAGAAGTTTTTTTTTTACGCATTCAAATTTAATATTATCTATGTGTGTAACAAAAAAGTTTCTTTTACGCACTGCAATCATTATTTTTATTAAGGTAAAAGGAAATTGTGGACTCAAAATGTGAACTGCGGTGGATCTCATGATCCATGGCTGTGCCGAAGGCGGAGGAACAGCTTTGGTTCAATTCAGCACTTTTGGATTCGTGTTGATTTTTTTTTTTTTGTTCAGTTGGTATTTTTCTTCTGCCAAGCCATCGCCCTCCTCTCCTTCCTTACCCTCTCCGACAACCCCCTGTCGCCACGACCTCTGATTTCCTCTTCCTCCACAAGCTCTTGAGCGAGAACGAGCACATCCAAGAGAAATACACTGCTCGGCTCCACGGCTCCTTCCGACTCCTATCCTACTTCGTCATGCCCTACTCCATGGTGGAACTCGCCTACAAGATATGATGGTACTCCGCCGGCAAGGGAAGGATCCCTTTCTTGGGGGGGGCACGTCGGTGGTGAGCTACTACATCGCGTGCGCGCTGGAGCTAACATCGTGGACCTATCGGACGGCCAACTTCCTCTTGGCGTGCGTCGTATGTAGGCTCATATGCTCCGGGAGCACCTCGCGTCAGGTACTTTCTCTCACCCTCATCTTGACAAAAATCATTCTACAATCATTCACATCTTACGACAATGACTGCAGAATGATGGCGGCCTCCTTTCCTAGTCCTAAAATAATTGTCGTTTTGTTGATGCCTGAAATTGCAGTGAGTAAAGAATGGTTACGACCATCCGGGATGCCGGTCCGGAGCAGCGACGTCCATCGCCGACAGTGACCGAGGTGACAATGTTGAAGTCAATGGCGTTCAGGGCGACAATGTTCGGGGGCGACAGCGTTGAGAGGCAAGAATGATTGGGTGTTGTAGCGGCCCGACAATGTTCCGGGGGGCAGCGACAAGCCCCATCGCCGATAGTGTTCAAGGCAGCAGGCATTCAGCGTAGAGGAGCAGTGGGCAAAACAAAATCAAATATTGGAGAGGGTAAAGAAAGACCAAGGGCGCTAAACCGAACTGAAGTGATTCTTCAAACCAGTCCTAAAACGTGAACCAAGTGACGCTTCTAATCAGTGCAACTAGCATCGCTGTGGATTTCAAGATCCACGGAGTGTCCAAAGCAGTGGACCCATTTATCCATTTTATTAACTTGTCATAACTAGAACCTGCATAAATATTAAATCTTAATTTTATTTTCTATACATATAAAATCATTGTTATTCATATATTAAAAATTAATACAATTATGTATAATTACACTAACGACCCTAAATTTTGGGTGGATATTTAGGCTTTTTGACCAAAATTCAAATGTAAATCCTATATAAAATCTAACAACCCTATTAATTTTTCCAAAACCTAGTCATCAACTCCTACTCTTTCTTTTATTTTGTATCAAAGAAAATATGAGGTTATGAGATCTAGAGTTCTATTCTTCATTACGACTATATTTCAATATTAATGAGAAGAAGATCAAGATTTTAAAGAAAAGGACAAGAAGAACTTGAGACTTTTATATTATGAAGAATAATGCAAGATGATTAAAAAAAGTTTAAATCTAAAACTTAAAGGTCTTTAAAGGGGATTCAACTCATCTCTCCACTCTCAATGAACTTCATATTTGAATTGAGAATCAAGAACACTCTAGTTCTTAATAAGAATTGTGATTGAGGGTGCATTGATCATGTGTTTGGATCTATATGTTTTATGCTTAGATATATGCATTTATATGTCTAGAAATTGATGGTCATGCTTTAGATCAATGATTTTGTATATTTTAGGGGAGAACCCTAATTCCATATTATGTTATGGGATCTCATAATTTTATTCATCATATATGCCTATTAGATTATATGAATATTCTTTGATATTGTTAGTGGTGATATGCATGATTTTTTCTCTTAAAAATCTAAAATTTTAGGTGGAAGGTCAAACCTCTAGGAAGCTAGCATGGACGTGTGTCAAGTCCTGAAACGGTCGTGACCAAAATGGCTAAAAAAAGAATTCTTGATCACGATCGTGACAAACATGTCATGATTGTGAATGAGTCGAGCACGACTATAATGTACCAAGACATGACCACGAGCGATGGTTGCCTAGAAAAGACTCAGCCAAGCCTATGAAATAAAGATTCATGACGGTGAGGCCTTGGCATAGGCATGACCACTTGGTCGAAATGATATGTAGGTTATTATAAAATCTAATTTTATAATATATAACTTATGTATTGATGATTGATGATTGTATATAACATTTTAGATACACGAAAAGTATATTCAATCATAATTAAGTTAAAAGATGAAGAATGATTGATGTATTGTAAAGCATAATACACCTAAAGTTGAAAAATGTTCTTGTCGCTCATCAAAGTAATGATAGGAAAAAAAGTTTTGCACCTATATATGTACTTCAAGGGGACTTATTAAGTTCGCAAAGTAAAGCCCTGTATTTGTATATGTGCTTCTCAGGGAATAAATTTTCTCATCAGAAAGTGTGTATTTCTTAAAATAAATTTTCCATTATTATGGTGTGTGTATTTCTTAAAATAAAGACCTTCGCTATTATGATATGTGCTCCCAAGGATGTGACCTACCTAGTCAATGTGATGATGTTAACATGATTCTTTAACTAAGTTAGGATCAAAGATGTTATAAGACAAAGAAGAATGAAAATGAAGTAACTTCAAAGTATCTTATAATAAAGAAAGAAAGTTAAGACGATGACAGAGTGAAGATAGAAAATCCCTATACTTATCTATGTACTTCAAGGGGACCTAAACTCGAGAAATAAAGTCTTGCATTTGTATATGTATATTCCAAGGAATCGTGTCCATCATCAGTGTATTCCTAAAGATGACTATGAATAAAGTCCTTCACTATTATGATGTGTGTTCTTAAGATATAACTTATTATTTGGAATAAAAGCAAAGATAAGATTATGTGATAAAGATGAAAGGTAAAGATGACAAGTATCGCATAATAAAGAAAGAAAGAAAGAAAGAAGAATGAAAAAATGTTTAAATGATTATAAAGCAACCCTAAGAAAATATAAAGTATAGTATGAAAGATGTTCACAAGTAAGGATCAAGAAATTATAAAAAAGCTCCTAAAATATACATGATCATGAAAGTGAAATGAAAGCATAAATCAAATATCATGCATATTTATGAATGAAATGAATTCATATTCTTATTGTAATGATACTTGGATATGATGACTTTAAAGTGAAACAGATCTATCAAGATAATTATGTTTTGTTATGTTAAGAATGAATTGTTAGCATGATGTAATGCCATGCAAGGATCATGATATAATTGATGACATGTAAGAGAGGGAGAGGGAATCGCTGGAGTTGCCGGAGCGCAATGGGTGGTTGCCAAGAGAGGGAGAGGGAGTCGTCAGAGCCTGGAGCCAGAGATGGTGGTCATCGAAGCTGGAGTTGGTGGTTGTTGATTCTTATTGTAATGATACCTGGATATGATGACTTTGAAGTGAAACAGATATATCAAGATAATTATGTTTTGTTATGTTAAGAATGAATTGTTAGCATGATGTAATGCCATGCAAGGATCATGATATAATTGATGACATGTAAGAGAGGGAGAGGGAATCGCCGGAGTTGCCGGAGCCGCAATGGGTGGTTGCCAAGAGAGGGAGAGGGAGTCGTCAGAACTTGGAGCCAGAGATGGTGGTCATCGAAGCTGGAGTTGGTGGTTGCTGGAGCCGAGAGAGCAAGGGAGAGAGAGAGGAGAGGGATAGTGTTGGCGAGAGGCGAGAGATGGAAAGAGTTAGGGAGAGAGAAAAGTATACATAGAGGGTGTGAGAGAGAGAGTAAGAGAGGGAAATTGGACGAAAAAGTTGAATGAGAAAAATTAAACTTTTCGATGAGTATAATCTTCGGTACTACCAAAGGCTACACCCGTCGAGAGGTTTGAAAAGTGCCCTTCAAAGTTTTTTATGCAACAAAATCTATTGAAAAGTTTAATATTATAACATTAAACATATACTTATATTATAATATATATTTTTTATTATAAAAATAATTATTGATGGTGTAGCCTTCGGAATTATCGACGGATAAAAATTCGTCGATAATTTCAAAGTTTACATCCATCAAAAAGTTTAATATTATAATGTTAAACACATTATTTTATTATATTATTATTATAAATATAAATATAATTGCTTACGGGTCTACCTTTTGAAATTATTGATGAATAAAAATTCATTAGTAATTTCGAAGGCTACACCCATTTGAAAGATTAATATTATAATATTAAATATATACTTATATTATATTATATATATTTTATTATAATAGAATTACCAATGAATTTTTTGTCCATCGATAATTTCAAAGGCATTGGCCGTCGATAATCTATTGATGTATTTGTCGTCGGTGTTAACAACAAACATTTTATCCATCACTATTTTGAAAGGATTTTTTCCTTTTGCAAATGTCATTAGAAAATGTAAATGATGTATCTCCATCGGAAATTGTTTGTTGAAATTACGCATTTTTCTTATAGTGTTTCTTTGACTATATTATAGCTTTGATTGTAATGCCCCTAAAATCGCCCCTCCTGTCATGTAAGCAGTCAGGTTGATCCCGAGAGCGTTACACTGCCTACTACACTATTGACTATGACCATTCAACAAAATGGCATACGTGACATTAATATAATGAGAAATATAATAAAATACTTTAATGCGAAAGTTTAAACATTGGAATGTCAAAAGACATTAATAGTTAATACAGTCGATAACAAGGCGGAAAAAATCACAACTAACAAGTTTAGACGAAAGTAGGTTCAATATGCGAAAGATCATGATGTCCATGAATAACAAGTAATTCATAACACTGAATGAAATTGATAAGTTTTGACGATATGATTAGTCATGTGCAACATCCTCCAAACTCTAAGCACTTCCACACTTCATTGAGCAGCATTCTCATCTACAAAATTCCAATGCAGGGGAATCGAATACCCATGAGCAAAAAACCCAGTATAATAGTAATATAGACGGTGAAATAAGGATCAATGATAATCATATAACCAATGTATCAATGATGAACAATATTATACTTTGACTTTTATACATTGACTATAATAGATCGATACATCATGCTTTAATAATATCAATATATGTACTCTGATTTTTACTATGACTATATTTTGTCTTTACTCTGCATTATCTTTACCATACCATGTTCCATGCTTCACTGTACCATATTCTATACTAAAATTATAAAAAAGCTCCTAAAATATACATGATCATGAAAGTGAAATGAAAGCATAAATCAAATATCATACATATTTATGAATGATATGAATTCATATTCTTATTGTAATGATACCTGGATATGATGACTTTAAAGTGAAACAGATATATCAAGATAATTATGTTTTGTTATGTTAAGAATGGATTGTTAGCATGATGTAATGTCATACAAGGATTATGATATAATTGATGACATGTAAGAGAGGGAGAGGGAATCGCCGGAGCCGCAATGGGTGGTTGCCAAGAGAGGGAGAGGGAGTCGTCAAAGCCCGGAGCCAGAGATGGTGGTCATTAAAGCTGGAGTTGGTGGTTGCTGGAGCCGAGAGAGAGGAGAGGGATAGTGCCGGCGAGAGGTGAGAGATGGAAAGAGTTAGGGAGAGAGAAAAGTATATATAGAGGGTGTGAGAGAGAGAGAGAGTAAGAGAGGGAAAGTGAGAAAAATTAAACTTTCCGATGAGTATAATCTTCGGTACTACTAAAGGCTACACCCGTCGGAAGGTTTAATATTATAATATTAAATATATACTTATATTTTATTATGAATATAATTATTATGAAACGGTCGCAATCAGGGGCGAGACTCTCGCCCTTGGTCGGTCTTTTCTGGCCGATCTTCTTCTTCTTTTTTTTGAATTCAAATTAAATTTTAATTTCCTCATTAATTGCATTGATTTCCAAATTTTTAGTGTGGTTTCCTTATGTAGAATTTGCAGACGTTAAATTATTATCCCCTTAAAATAAAATTCGTCTTCGAATTTAGATAAGAATTAGGACTTACCGAATAGTTCAGAAAACTTCTCTCGCATTTCTGATTCTACTTCCCAAGTTGCCTCTTTTCCTTGGTGATGCTTCCATGCCACTTTGGCCAATGATACTCTCTTTTTTCCCTTGCTAGTGTTTTTTATATTCTAGTATTTTCGTGGGTTGTTCTTCGTATGTCAGATTCTCCTTGAGATTTGGTTCCTCAATTTGGATTGCGTTGGCGTAGTCATGCTTGTACATTCGGAATAGGGAGACGTGGAAGACATTGTGTACCAAGGCATACACCGGGGTAGGGTCAACCTGCATGCTGAGTCTCCAACCATATCAATATCTCAAATGGACCTACATACCTTGGAGTCAATTATTCATGCTTACAAAAATGCATCACTCCTTTGGTGGAAGAGACCTTAAGCAGGACTTGATCTCCCGCCTTGAATGTGTGTTCCCGACATTTCTTATCTGCATAGGCCTTCTGACGATCTTAAGCTGACTTCATCATCTTTTTTATGAGTTCAACCCTGTCTGTGTACTCTTGGATCTGCTTCTGTAATTTCGCGCTCAAGATCTTTCTCTCGTCCACTTCGCCCCAACATGCCGAAGAGCGACATGGTCGACCATACAATGCTTTAAAGGGAAACATTTTTATACTAGCATGGAAATTGTTGTTGTAGGAGAACTCTATGAGAGGTAGGTGTTTGTCCCAGTTGCCATGCCAATTCAGTGCACATGCCCTGAGCATATCTTCTAACGTCTGAATGGTCCTCTCTAATTGACTGTCGGTCTGATGATGGAAGGTTGTACTATAGCGAAGGCTCGTCCTAAAGGCATTCTGAAGACTCTTTTAGAATTTTGATGTGAATATGGGACCTCTATCAGACACGATGGTTGATGGGATCCCATGAAGTCTAACAATCTCCTGCACGTATAGATACATTAGACTTTCAAGAGATTATTTTACCTTGGTGGGTAGGAAGTGAGCCGATTTAGTGAGTCGGTCCACTACTACCCAGATTGCATCATGCCCCTTTTGAGTCCGGGGTAAATCCGTGATGAAGTCCATCGATATCTCTTCCCACTTCTACTGTGGGATGTCAAGACTCTTTAAGGTCCCATGAGGTTTTTGATGTTCCACCTTGATCTGTTGGCAAACTATGCACCTGGAGACGTATTCTACGATCTCCTTCTTCATATCTGGCCACCAAAAACTTCTCTACACATCCTTGTACATTTTTATACTCCCTAGGTGAATTGCAAACTCGGACTTATGGCATTCGTTTAAGATTTCTCTTCGTAATTCAGGATTATTCGGTACCCATAAGTGATCACAGTACCTTATGCCATCATCTGTCGAGATATTAAAGTTTGTAGTCTCAAGACTAGTCTATATCATCATAGTCTGATAGTTTGTATACTTTACTTGTGCTTCAATGATTCTTCCTATAATGTCTGGTACTATACGCTGCATCATCATCAATGACCCATCATGTCTAACCCTTGGCGTCCACTTGAAAAGTTCTTCCATCATTTTGAATTATCGAATACGCATGAAGGCGATAGATCCTTCCCACTTTCGACTAAGTGCATATGCTACTGAGTTTGCTTTACCAGGATGGTAGTTGATAGCGAACTCATATTCCTTTAAGAACTCCATCAATCGTCTTTGGCGCATATTCAGATCCTTTTGTGTGAAAACGTACTTCAAGCTCTTTTAGTCAATGTAGACCACAAATTCTTCTTCATACATGTAATGACGTCAAAGCTTGAGGGCAAACACGACTGCTGCCAATTCGAGATCGTGTGTTGGATAATTGACATCATGTTTCTTCAGTTGTCTGGATGCGTATGCCACTACTTTTCCATGTTGCATCAATACGCACCCCAATACCGTACCACTAGCATCACTGTAAACTACGTAACCACCGTTGCCCGATGATAACGTCAGGATTGGTGCTGAAGTTAGTCGTTTCTTTAATTCTTGAAAGCTTTCTTCACACTTGGTCGACCAGATAAACTTTTATCCTTTCTTTGTGAGCTTGGTCAATGGTAATGCTATTCTGGAGAAATCTTTAATGAAGCGTCTGTAGTAGCCTGCTAGACCAAGGAAGTTTCTGATCTCACATTACATTTTGTTTAACTTTTCTCCTTTCGATTGTGACCAGTTAGATATTACTTCCACCTTTGCTGGGTCGATTGCGATTCCATCTTTGGAGACGATGTGGCCAAAGAGCATCATCTCTTCTAATCAAAATTTGCATTTGAAAAATTTTACATATAGTTTCTTTGTTCGCAAAGTCTCCAATACTATCCTCTGATGTTTCATGTGTTGCTCTATGCTTGGCGAGTAGATGAGAATATCGTCGATGAAGATAATTACGAACTTATCCAGATGAAGACAATTACGAACATATAGTTCATGAATGCTGTCGGGACATTTGTTAACCCAAACGGCATTACCAGAAACTCGTAATGTCCATACCGTGACCTGAAGGTTGTCTTTGGGATGTCTTCTTCTGCTACCCTTAGCTGATGATATCTGCTCCTCAAATCAATCTTGGAGAAAACCTTTGCTTTGGACAACTGATCAAATAAGTCGTCGATGCGAGGTAGCGGGTACTTGTTCTTTATTGTGACTTTATTTAACATTTTGTGGTCGATACAAAGTCTTAATGATCCATCCTTCTTTTTGACGAAGAGGATTGGTGCACCCCATGGTGAGACACTAGGCCTGATGAAGTCTTTGTCCAGCAGCTCTTGAATCTGGTCCTTCAATTTTTTTATCTCTGTTGGGGTCATGCGGTATGGAGCTTTGGAGATCGGTGCTGTGCCACGTGTCACTTTAATATGAAAGTCTATCTCTCTTCTAGACGATAGACCACTAACGTCATCAGGAGATACATTAGAAAATTTC
This sequence comes from Pontederia crassipes, assembly GCA_030549335.1. NCBI lineage: Eukaryota > Viridiplantae > Streptophyta > Magnoliopsida > Commelinales > Pontederiaceae > Pontederia > Pontederia crassipes. The sequence continues at coordinate 5,494,617 of JAUKPH010000017.1, forward strand.
CTTACAACCTCTATGTCTTGAGGGATCTTGGCTGGCTCTGCTATCTTGGTAATTCTTGTCAGATAATCTTTACACCCCTTTTGGAGTAATTTATGTGCCTTCATGACAGACACTATAATTTTTTGTTCCTTCTGTGCAATGCCTCTGACAATGATTTTGTCTGTACTCTGTGTACCTATAATTATCTTCTTTTGCTTATATAATATAGAAGCATCGTGAGAGGTTAGTCAATCCATGCATAAAATTATATCATAATCTCCCATAAGGATAATGATAAGATTTGCATGGAAGTTCTTTTTATCTATCTCTATGGATACATTAGAGAGATACTTTGTGGTAATTATGGTTCCTTATGGGGTGAGTATATTCATCTTATGATCTACGTTCATTGTAGTTAACCCTAATGTATGGGCACACTCTTCAAATATAAAGGAATATGAGGCACCAGAATCGAATAATACTATAGTGGATAGTTCAGCTACGAATAGCATATCTCGAATGACCTTAGCGTCATTCAGTGGAGCGCCCTCTACCAAGTTGAAGAGTCTTCCTTGTACTAGTTATTGTTGCCCACGTCTTGGGCAGTTCACTGCGATGTGACCCATTCCACCGCAGTGAAAGCATGCTCCAGTCTTCATGCGGCATTCCCCTGCATGAGTCCTGCCACAAGTGTTGTATAAGATCTGCTCACCTTGTGCGGGTGGTGCTTGAGGGGCTCTGGGAGGCTGTTGCCTCTGCTGCTGGGCTGAGCGCCTTGGTGCTTGCTGAGGGGGCCTTGGGTTCTGTTGTTGATGTTGCGATTGCTGTTACTATGGGGAAGGAGCTTGTTGTGGAGGATGGTAAGACTGTTGTTGCGGACGGTTGTTTTGCTGAAGCGCTGGGTAAGAGCGGGGCCGATTATCCCATCGTTGCTGCTGACGGTTATTCCCTCTAACTTGTTGTTGCTGCTGTAAACTCTGTCCTACGTCTTGTTGGATCATCTTGTCCTTCTGAAGGTCATGATAGTCCTTTTAGGTCAGTGTAGCCAAACTGACCACCTCATTCAGGGTTTTGCAATTCCCTGATCTTGTCTGGGACATTAAGGCGGGGTTCAGTCCATCAACAAAGCGCTTCGTTACATCTTGTTCATCCATAATCAGCTTGGAGTATTTTCTCAGTCGGACAAACTTTGTCATATATTGGGATATTGTCATGGTCCCTTACTCCAAGTTCAGAAACTCTTTCTACTTCAAATCCCTTTGGAACTTAGGAAAGAAGCGCGCCTCAAATGCCTTGCGGAAGTCCTCCCAGGCAACAACTCTGACTTCCGGAAAGCTGGTGGCTTTCTTTGCCTTCCACCATTCTTTCACATTTTTTTGGAGAGTGTCTCCACCGAACAGCACCTTCTTATTTTCAAGGACGTCTAGAATGTCGAACTTATCCTCTATTATTTCCATCTATTGTTAGGTTACTTCTATGCCCCCTTCTCCATTGAACATCAGAGGTTTCGACCTCCAAAACTCTTGTATCATGCAGGGAAGAGAAACTTGTCATCCTTGCTGCACTAGTGGTTCAAGCGGAGGAAGAGAATGTGGAGGTGGAGGAGGAAAAGATGCAGATGGGGGAATGAAAGGGGTCTCCCCTTCATTAGGTATCTCATTTTCACTAGTGGACGCTTATGATCTTCTTTAAGGAGACATCTATAAAAAGACCATGTGAATATTTGAGAAATAGCATATAACCAAATATCTTTAATCAAAATAAAAATCTTATATCATAGTTGAGACCTTATGGCTCAATATCCGCTTAAAACAAAGGTCAATCTCATTGTAGTGTTAGTCAAAACAAAGCATAAGGATTCGTTTAAGGCACACTAAGGCCTTCCACATCAAGAAACATCAGACATTAATCATTATGTCACGAAGTTTCCCTAGGTTCGTCCTTGGAGATTCTGTTGCGCTTAGGATAATTTAGGCATTCACACTCGAAATGCCCAAATTGTGCACAGTAACTGCAATATGGCTCTAGGTCTTCTTCCTGACTTATAGGACTGCCCGAGCGTATCTCTGCGCCTATTTGCTCCATAATTTGTATCTCTCTTCTTTGTTCTCTTTCTTGAGACGTCTCAATTAGTGGGAAAGGTAACACTGGATGGTTATTCTCCACGCTCTCTAAATCAGAGTGCTCCTGTACTTCTAAAGCTGGAGTGGTGGCATCGCACGATCACTGTCGCATCCACGACCATGTCCACACCCTTGTGCCTATTGAGCCAGTGAAGTTGGGGATGCATAATTTCTTCCTGTACCCAGAAAATTTTGTGTCCACCACGTACTACTCTAGATGTTATGTGGCGCGGAGGCATCTATCAAAATGAGTTAACTCAATAATATAAGTATCATCTACATGAGAATGTACTTAGTACTTACCCGAGGAGTGGAGCCACAGATGCCTGAGAAGCTTGCACATAACTCTACTTGAAGCTATGAAATAATATGAATGAATCTCTACTCTACTATGATCAATGAGGGAGCCAAGAACTTCGGGTCTGATATCAAACTATAACGCCTCCAAAATCATCCCTCCTGCCACGTAGACAGTCGGGTTGACCCCGAAAGCATTACATTGCCTACTACACTATTGACTATGGCCATTCAACAAAATGATATATGTGGCATCAATATAATGAGAAATATAATCAAATACTTTAATGCGGAAGTTTAAACGTTGGAATGTCAAGAGACATCAATAGTTAATATAGTCGATAACAAGGTGGAAAAAATCACAACTAACAAGTTCAGAAGAAAGTAGGTTCGATATGCGGAAGATCATGATGTCCATGAATAACAAGTAATTCATAACACTGAATGAATTTGATAAGTTTTGACGATATGATTAGTCATGTGCAACATCCTCCAAGCTCTGAGCACTTCCACATCTCATTGAGCAGCATTCTCACCTGCAAAATTCCAATGCAGGGGAATCGAATACCCATGAGCAAAAAGCCAAGTACAATAGCAATATAGATGGTGAAATAAGAATCAATGATAATCAAACCAATGTATCAATGATGAATAATACTGTACTTTGACTTCTATACATTGACTATAATGGATCGATACATCATGCTTTAACAATATTAATATATGTACTCTAATTTTTACTATGACTATAGTTTGTCTTTACTCTACATTATCTTTACAATATCATGTTTCATGTGTTCACTATACCATATTATATAATGTACAATACTTTACTTTGCAGTTGCATTGGTATGAGTTACACTATATCTTTTACGTTACTATAATATCCTTAAAGTTAATTGTCCTATGCGAGCTCGACTTTATTAGATTGGGATGTTAGAGGTGCCTCTATAAATCTGTAAAGCCAGTAAGCCCATAAAGGGGAAGGGGTGTGACAATGCATCATTCAGTTCGGAATGTAGGTGGGAGATGACGTACACCCCAAGAACAGTGGTCATTTAAGAACCTGTAGGTTCACTGTCTCCTCAATTAGCTACATGTCCCTCTAGCTCAATACTATCTTATCTGGGGAAAGGAGTGTGACCATTGCATCATCCTTTTCGAGATAGTGAAAGAGGCCCTGTAGTCTCAGGAACAGTGATCATTTAAGACCAGTAGGTTCGCTGTCCCCTCAACTAACTACCTACCCCTCTTTGTACCATACTCTGATCTTTGTTCCATACTTTGGGGTGGTATATAACATTTCGTGTCTTTATCTTTATTTTATTTATCTTTGCTTATCATGTAATCTATGAATCAGGATCCAAATGGGCATAAATCTCTGTACAATAGGATCAGCCAGTATAGGAGAACTGGTTAGAGTCTCTGATTATGATTTATGAGTCGGACTCAAATCAGGTCAGAATCCGATTCGATCTATGTCAATATCAACACTAATTCTATGTCTCTCTATATTTTTGGATGGGTCGAACCGGTTGGTTCAGATCGATGGGTCTGACTGAACCGAATGATTTGAACCGACTAGTTTGACTTGGACCATTTGACCGCTAATTGGAACTTGGACCGATTGACCGCTAACTGGACCGGTCGACCGTTCCTTGACATCGGTCGACCGGTTCTCTTGAATCAGTCGACCCTTATTGCACGCATAGAATCAGTCGATCGATTGCTCTAGGATTAGTTGACCGTACTGATGATCGATCGACCAGTCGTAAACATCGTGAGGACACGCACTACGCGTCGGATCGATCGACCGTCGGGGAGATCGGTCGACCGATCGCGAGGTTTGCTCTGTCCAGTAAGAGGCAGATCGGTCGACCGCTCTGGTGAGACCGGTCGACCGATCGAAGGAACTCTTGCGAGTTACTCGCACAGATCGGTGGACCGTTAATAAAATCAATCGATCGGTCCCTGCGATAAAATAGGACCGTCGGACTTCGTTCTCGATTCCGGCGATCTTTCGGGCATCAAATCATCACGACATGAATACAAAAAATGTAGATAATCATCTCAGGATCATGTTGGACTTAGACAATCCTGTGCATTAAACAATCCGTATTTCTTCGTCTTGGGATTTAGAACGCTAAGTACCTCTGTTCATTGGTTTTTAGATTCGTCGGCGAGTTGTACATCGATTCTGAGGTCGCCGATCGTTCCTGATCGGCGAGGGGAGTTCGTCTGGCTTCTGTGTACGCTACAGGAGACTCGTTGTGTGTCGAAGAGCTGTCGGTTGTTGCGATCGTCATCGGGCTCTATTTCGCACATCCGTCGGGGTCGCGGAAGAAGAAAAGAAGAAGAAGACGAGAACGGAGGGGAGAGCGGCGGCCGGGCAGAAGGGAATACAAAGGGGGCGAGGGCGTCCTCCTCTCGCCACTTTATAGTCCCGGCCGACCCTTGGTCGGTCGAATTTGGAAATTGCCACGATCAGGGGCGAGACTCTCGCACCTGGTCGGCCGTTTTGGGCCGTTCTTCTTCTTTTTTGAATTCGAATTAAATTTTGATGTCCTCATTAATTGCATTGATTTCCAAATTTTTAGTGTGGTTTCCTTATGTAGAATTTGCAGACGTTACATTGATAAAGTAGAGTTGCCTCTAGGCTTTCTTGATAAAAAGTATTGAGACGAATTATACGAATTTAAATAATTTATGCACCTTCCCTTTCAGTTGCAATATAGAGATCTTGTTAAGTTCACTTTTGTTAGAGACATATATCAAAAAAGTCAAGTACCAATTGGATATCACAATCTTGATAGTTCAATAAAATAATCTATGACTCTCACTACAAGAAAATTGCCATTTTCCGATGGGCAATTTCCGACGGATAGAAATCCGTTGCAATTTGCGACGGATTTTGCGACGATTTCATTTTCGACGGATTTTTCGACGATTACAATCGTCGAAAATGAAAATAATAGATTATGTAATTAGTTATATTATTATTTTATTTTTTGACATTTAGGAACGTCGATATTTTCGACGGATATCCATCCGTCGCAATTTTCGATGGATTTTTTGACAGTTACGATCGTCGGAAATAAAAATATAAATTATTTAATTTGTTATGTTATTATTTTATTTTTGATGATTACTATTTTCGACGGATATCCATCCGTCGCAATTTTCAATGGATTTTTTGACTGTTATGATCGTGGGAAATGAAAATAATAAATTATATAATTTGTTATATTATTATTTTATTTTTCGACGATTAGGAACGTCGATATTTCCGACGGATATCCATCCGTTGCAAAACCCGCCGCAATTTTCGACGATCGTAACTATCGGTAAATTTATAATAATATAATATGATGAGTATTTTATTAATATAATTTGCGACAGTCCAAACCATCGCAATTTTCGACGGTTCCGACCGTCGGTAAATTATCGACTGTTCAAATCATCGATAAAATAAAAAATAAACATTATATATAACTAAATATAATATTTTATTTTTATAATTAAATAATTTTTGACAATCACAGTCGTCGATAATTTTAAAAATAATTAATATTTACTTTTCCGACGGCCAGAGTCGTCGGTAATTAAAATTTCGTTATCCCGTTTTCTCAACTTTTCACATATATATATATATATATATATATATAAAATAACCCCTCTATCCTCTCCCTCTCTCTCTCCCGGCCAGCGAGTCTCTGACCAGACGTCGTCATCGACCGCCGGCGACCCTCTCCCGCCGGTGTCTCTCTCTCTATCTCCCTCTGGCCCGGACCGTCAGGCGGCCGGATCCAGCCCCCAGCGGCCAGATCCGACCCCCAGGTAGTCGGATCCGACCCCCAGTGGCCGGATCTGACCCCCAGTGGCCGGATCCGACCGTGGATGTTCGGATCCTGCCCCCAGCGTCCGGACCCGACCTCTGGCGGCCGTTTGGCTGCCGGATCCGGCCGCTCGGTCGCCAGCGGCTGGATCCAGTCGCGAGCGGCCTGGCGGCCGTCTCGGCCGGATCCAGCCATCGACCATCGGCGACTCTCTCTCTTCCTCTCCCTCCGGCCCGGACTGCCAGGCGGCCGGATCCGGCCGTGGGCGTTCGGATCCGGCCCTCAGTGGCTGGATCCCGTGGGCGTTCGAATCCGGCCTCTGGCGACCGCCTGGCGGCCGAATCCGGCCACAGGTGTCCGTATCGGACGAATCCAGCCGCAGGCGGCGGGCCAGCCGCTCGGCCGCTAGACCGCTGGCGGCCGGATCTCGACCGCTAGCTTTCGGATTGCCCACTGGCGGCCGAATCTGGCTGCCGACCGACTAATTTTTTTTAATATTATAAAATTTCTTTGCGGCAGTTTCGACCATCGAAACTTCGGCGGTCGTCGGGCGACCGCCAAAATTTTTGCCGAGAGCGACTACCATCGAAGTTTTTGACGGTTTTGTCGACCGCCGCAAATATCGGCGATCACGACCATCAAATTTTTTATGATTTCGTCGATCGTCGCGAATATCGACGGTCGTGGCCGTCAAAATTTCCGACAGTTCTTTCCCAATCGTCGGTAATTAATTTGCGACGACCCATTTTCGGACGAATGTGATTCCGTCGAAAATGACCTTTTCGACGATTTTGGAGGAAATTACAAACGGTCTGGACCGTCTATAATTCCCCTTTTTCTTGTAGTGTCGGGTCAGTGCAAACCTAGAATCTACCTTGATTTTGGTTCACACAGTGGAAGCTAGTATCTTGTAGGAGCAATTTTCTTCCATCCTCGTTTAATAATTATTGCCTTGTAATATGGGTAGAAGAAAAATCCGATCGATTCAAAAAATCTTAAAAAAATTGAATCGAAAAAATTTTAAATTAGAAGATCGAATATAATTTAGAAGGATCTTTTAATAAAGCAAAACCGATCCTCTTAAATAGTGTCCCATTTGAAAAAATTGTAGGGCCCATGAAGTCTATTTTTATTTATATAATTGATATATAAGTAATCATTTTTATTATTAATATAATTAATTTTATATAATTTAATATGTTCATATCACATTATGAAACTGTTAGTTAATGGTTCCAATACTATATCATATGTTTAAATATAAAATTAAATACGTTAATATTTATTGTAATTGATTGTATATTTTTTGGAAATACTATTTTTATTTAAATAGGGGTAAAAAAATTGACTCGCTAGAGGGTGATTTTTTTATTTTTTTCTAAATGATTTTAGGGTGTGGTCTTTATAATTTAAAAAAACATCCAAAAGGTATCTGAGTGGTTTTTTAGACCAAAAATCGACCTGACCTAAATCACTACCTTGTAAGGTTATTTTTGTATATAATTATTTTCCTTCCTCATTTTTCCCAAGTATTCTTTCTTTTGATCCTCCAATCCGATCGATCGGGTCGGGTGATCGATTACTCGACAATTATTTTTTTTCTTTTTAATTTTTCTTACTTTTTTGTTATTTACTATAAAAATATTATCTAGTATTCATTTTAAAAGCATAAAATGAGTTGTTAAATATTTAAATATCATTTTACACATTTAAAATATTTCATTTTAATGTTTTTTTTTCTATTTTTATATAAAATATAAGCTGAACTAAGTACAAATTTAAAAATTTCGGACTTTGCATCGAATCGGGTCATCGGGTTAACGGGTCGACCCGATCCCACTAAACATCCCTAATTGCTAGAGACTTTTAATTCAGATGTATTTAAGAGGACGCTACTATTGTCACTTCAAAATATACTATTGTTACTCATCACGTGAGTGCTGAAAGTGTTAGACATTTTTACTCTTGTGAGATAAAATGAAGTGATAATAATATTTTTTGGAGTGATGGTGCCCTTGAGATAGAGCAAATATCTAAATGAAAATCCCATTATGAAAATATTCACCATTGATGCATTGTCGTGTAACTATAGAGTTAAGATAGATTGGAGCGATCAAAATCGGATATAACTAGTCAAAGATCAGTTTAGATAAACGAATCAAGTCTAATTATTTATATTATAGTAAAGAGAGAGTACTTTGCATGAGAAGTGACATTTGGCATAACATTATGTTGACAAGTGTCTAAATAAGAAAATTTTGTTGTAATTATCTTTGTTAATTATATAATTTATAATTTTATTATAGTAGTGGATAATAACTATCCTTAACCGTCCAATAGATAGATTGGTATTTGATAATTAATAAAATATTTTAATATTTTTTTATTATTATGGAAGCTATTATATAAATCTAATTCTAATATAATTTAACAGTCATATCTATATCTATTTATATTTAGGCTATATAAAAACCAAAGTAATCTCACTTTATGTCTATATATTATATTGAGGAAATAGTAAGCTTGAAGAAAATGATACTTGGTAAATGTGTTAATTGCTATGTATCCTCAAGTAACAATTGATTAAAACTAAATTAATAATTCATTTTTTATGGATTGTTAAAAGCGTGGAGAAAATACTATTTGGAAAATGCATAAATCCATCACACATCTTCAAAAAATAATTATGTTAAACTTAAACATGTTATTTGAATATACAACTGCAGTCATTAGTTATGTTAACACCAGTTACGTGCATATGAAAGCAGTTCATATAACTACCCTTATAGACAACTACATAAAGAGATGGTGGCACATTTGTTGAACCGTGTATTGCTGGATCCTGGAGTTTAATACGAGGTCAAAGTCCTACTGGGAAGTGTGAGCAATTCATTCTTTTGATACTTATTTTTATTGTGATTTAACATATTGTCACAATATTTATATGTGCACATAAACTATATTTGCTATTTTAGCATGTAGGCATTTTATAAAGTGGCATATTTTTCTGAAGTGTGTTGTGCATCGGTGGAACTTAATATAATGTCAAAGTCATGCTACAAGTGTGAGGTATTTTTTATGCTAAAGCTATATCGGATTTTTGGCTTATGACTCTCGTCCAAAATTTGGAATGCAGATGATAAATTTTGTATAGTTTGTTGTGAGATATTTCTAAATATACATTTATATTCATTGATATTAGAGCCTAAAAAAACTTTTATATTGTATTTAATTTTTCTGTAAATGTACGAAGTTTTCTTCTTTGCACCTTTAATTATAAAAAAAGTAATATTCATGATGTTAGGTCAATATAGTATATAGTACTATTTTATATATATACATAATATATATATATATATATGAATTTATAAATATATTTTTCGGTCCTTGAAGTCTGGGTTACATGCATTTATAATTCTGAATATCCATGGGTCTAGATCGAAAAAAATAACTTAGATGTAGAAAAAGTATTAATATAAAATTAAAAAAATTATAGGTGTAATAAACATAACAAAATGATATAAACCAATAAAAAGAATAACTATAGTTAACTAATAATAAAATTCATTACGGTATGAAAATATTGAAATGAAATATAAGTTTACATGATAAGTGGTAAATATAATATCCGTAAGATATTACTATATTAAAAGAATAATTTCATACAAAGAGAATAAATATTCACATTATATTTAAATAAGAATACTTTTTCATAATAATAAAAGATTATATCTAATAAAAAATAAGATATGAATTATTGATGAAAATTATTTATCTGCATATTTATGTATATCTATCTATATCTATGCTACTATTGGCATCAATGAGTGTTGACAAAAATATTAATTATAAATTCAATAAAGTATCAATTATGATTATAAAATATGATAATTATATAATAACGATGCAGTTTTATTATCTATAGAGTTACATAACTATACGTCTTTATATTTACATGGTTATACAAGTATAATTAATAATAACATAATAATGAACACTCATTAGATAACGGGTATATTATGGGTAGTCATTTGATTTCAATATACTCATTAGGCACTGAAAGATAAAATTATAATAATTTAAAAAATATTAAACAAATGGTTTGATTAATGACTCGCTTGGCATCATCGAGGTGCTTTCAAATTATTTAAATAATGAACTAATCAAATACATAATTAAAGTAACTGAATAAAATAAATATACACTTATTAGGTAACTGATAGAAAAAAAATACACATAAAACAATGTACCCAAAATTGAAAAAAAAAGTTAATACTATATTACATTCAGTTAATAAAATAAAAAACTATCGATTTGATTTATTTTCATATAAGAGGAAGTTGTAACAATTGAAGTATATGACTTATTTCATCTTCTGGTACCAAAATATGATAAATGATTTCAATAATTAAAACAACTAAAAAGTTGTTGTAAGTGTCAAAATAAATATACACCCAAAAGGTAACTAATAGATTAAAAGAACTTACTCAAAAAATGAAAGAAAAATTAATACTATATTACATTTGATTAATAATATAAAATCTATCTGATTTATGTTTATATGTGAGTTATATATCAATGGAAATCTATGTCTTATTTAATCTTAGATTACCATAACTGTTAATTAATTAAAATAATCTATATACAAAAATTAAATTAAAAATGAAAATTTTATTTTGCATTTTGCTGAAGCATTATTTTTTCAGAAAAAATAATTATTTATTTCATAAATAAAAAGTTATTCATATAATTCTTATATCGAATTCTTAATGATATTCAATCAAGTTAACTAATTCTATGATCATTTGAGAGAATATAATGCGTTGGGTAGATTAAAAATGAGAAGACCTTATTCTTTGTTATTTCCAACAGACAAACAATGGATTAAGAATTAACCCTAAATATAAATATTATATATAAATATTAGTATTTTTAAAATTTTAATAATTATTTATAATAAATTTTAATTAAATATATCACTATATTTTATGGCCCGCACCATGTGCGGGATATATACTAGTTTTTTTTAACCGGCCAACACAAGTTAATTTTGCCCAACTCATCTCCTCCCAATTTAATGTGGATCATTGTCCTGACCTTCTTTCGTGTCACTATTTATATGGGACTATTTCATTTGTGCATATCAATGGTTTGCCTTTCTCATTTAATACTTATTGTCAATCACCCACTTTATGTTTTATCCTAATTCTATAGAATATAAAGAATACAATGCATAAATCTCGTTACCCTGTTGTATTGTGACTTTAATTTTTGTTTGGATTTTTTATCTTGTAATATACGATTATTATGTAGATATTTTCTGACAAATTTCAAAACTTATCTTATGAATTATGATATTATGAAATAGAGGCACCCTTACTTATTGGAAGTTTTAATTGTGACGGCCAATACATAGTTTGCTTTAACAATATTCTATTGAATAAAAATATTTTATTGTATTTGATCCAATATCAAGTTTAATTTGTAACATCCCACGATTTTATCAAGGATAATATAGTAATTTTATAATTCAAATAGAGTGTTTGATGTATTGAAGGAAAATTTAAATTCCATTAAGAGTAGAAATTATAATTAGATTGAGATTAGAAATTTTAATTTGATTTGAAGTGTAAAATAATGGTTAATGGATATAGAATTCTTAAATAAGATAGAACTAATTAAAAGTCTTATGGCATAAAAATATTTTAGTCATTAAAATAATATTTATTATTATTTTAATTTAAAAATTAGATCATAAAATATTATAGAATTAAATAATTCTAAAAGAAATAAAGAAAAATTTGGATAGGAGTTTGATTAGTGATGGGATTATTTAATTAATTTCAGAATTTATTTATTCAATTATGAAAATAAATATGAATTAGTTAAAGAGATTAAATAGATAATTTAAATTTGTGTGAGATTAGATATTATAATTAGAGTGTAATTAAAAATTTTAAAATTCTATAAATAGGGAGATTCGGGCCGGTCATCTCGTGAGAGTTGATGCATAGCTCGTAGGTAAAAAAAAGGACCGGCGTACTTTTTTTTAAAAGTAAAGTACGATATGATTAAGTAATTGAATAAGCGTCTGAGTATAAAATAGTGAGAAAATGTTGAGGAAAATTTCGCTCACAAGGGACCGGCGTACTTCTCGACGACAATAAGGTACCAAGCGGATTAATTTGCATTCGCCATCGATAAAATTTGTTGATTTCACAATTGTCAACAATTGTTCTCGACTACGACGATGACGTGAGGAATAGATTTGGAGAGAAGGTTCTTGGGAGGAGAGAGAAAAAAAAAGAGGGGAAAGTAAAACGTGTGGTCAAAACCTTTACGTAAAAGAAAAAAAAAGGTTTACGGCCGCAAGAGAAAGAGAATAGATTTGGAGACAAAAAAAAGGACTTCACGCCCGCAATAAAATAAAAAAAATAAAGAGAGAGAGCAGTAAACGTGGAGGAGAGAGAGGAATAGTAAAACATGAAAAAAAAATGTGTGCGTGCATGTTGATTGGAGAGAGAAAAGTTTGATCGAGGAATCGAAAAAAATGATGTGACGTGTGGAGGCCAAAAAAAAAGGATTGTCATGAAAGAAAAAAAAACTGAGAGAAAGGGGATTAAAAGAGGGCATGACACGTTTTTCGCCCAAGGAAAAAAAGGACGTGCGTGTGTCACGGGGCGTTTCCCGTGACACGAAGCGTGAAGCCTCGCGGCACCAGTGCCGCTCAACTTATAGCCCTCGGCCGCTCAGCGCCGAAAACATAGAACACATGCAGCCGCCCCGCACTGCGTAATATTGCGGAATACCAAGTTATCCGCCCTTAGGGCATTTATCTTGTAAGGCCGTCCTTATGAATGGCCAAGTAGGTGACGTTCCCGTAGGGTACGTCTTTTGCATCTTCAATATGTAACAAGACTCCTATACCTACGGTACACTGGGAGGAGTTCACTAGTGCCTTCCGAGGCCCAATTGTATGTTATGTTTCATCATATTTAATACAAGTAAGCTTTCCTTTAATTCTAGTGTCATGGCCTTGAGCGTGGGGTGGCAACCCACATCGGTGTCCCTTCGTGGCGTCCCGTGGTCCCTTCGTCGCCCCTTCGGACTTTAAGCGCCCAAGCGCCAACATTAGTGCCGCAACGCGCTAATGCCACGGTTTCGTGACGAGTAGTCCAACACTCTAGTCATGTCCGTGATTGAATGCCTATAAGAGCGACTCTCGGCAAAGTCGTCTCGACCATAAAACTTCCGCTGCAAACTCAAAACAGGCTTGGCTAGGTGCCTATCCGCCTAGTCGCCGCACGTGGTCTAGTGTCCGAGAATGACCCCGTGACAAGTGGTATCAGAGCAGTTCTTCCTGCTCGGATTACCCAGCGACGATGACTCGCTTGTGTCGTCGTAATGTGCCCTGGCGTAGGAGATGTGCTTCCGCTCAAATACTCCACGCCCAGGCGCACTGGTACCATGGTCTTTGATCATGGACGCCAACGAGGAATGCGTGGCAAGCTTCCTCGCCGCACGCCCAGTCGTGCCCCGCAGCATGTTCCTCATACACCCGTGTCGTGTCAAGGAACATCCGTCATGCATCATGATGGCGGAGTGATCGCCCCGCCTAACCGGGACGGTCATGCGTCGCTCACTCGAGCAGATCAACCACCCCAGGTATACAGTCAGGAATCCTGAAGTGTCGCGCTGCGTCAAAGAGTGGCCATATGCTCTGCATGATGGTCTTGCGCTGCTCATATCATGAGATCGCTTACACGAGCGTCGTGTAACTCGGAGGACCCGTGTCACATTCAGGGACTGTCGGTCATGCACTATCATGACGACCTGGCGCTGCTCGGTATTTCGTGACGTCGCATCGCATGCCCAGTCATGCAACGTGAAGTGCACAACCGCTTCACGGGAGAAGTTGGCTTAAAGACAAATATCAAGGTTCATAGTCCCTTGCGGCCAAAGAACATCACCCCTTCGGCCAAGGAGCATCAATCACAAGCATCTTGTCGTGCCGCAGCATCGCCTGCCACGCCACGATGACTTTCAGGAATGGAGCAAAGCGTTGATTACTTGCAAACACTCGTGGACGAGCTGTCAGCCTTGCCTGCCTCGTCAAGTGTCGCCCCGCAAGCGGCGCGATGTCATCCATCAAGGAGTGGGACGAACTTGATACATGCCAACGCAAATCGACGTCTCAACTCAGCGACCAATTTGGCAAATGGTCTGAGCGTCGAGCATCGGCGAACCTTGGCATGCTGCTGTCAAGCGTTCTGCCGCCAACCGAAGGAAGGAGTGCCCTTTCCTTTCGGACATCGCCTTGAGTAATCGAAGCGGCCTCCAAAGATCGCAATGCGAAAGTTTCGAAGGACACATTGGCGATGTCGTCCCTTCGAATGGAGATGGAGGTAATGTTGGGAGCTCATGCCACGAGTTCACCAACCGCAGTCCGCTTATCTAAGCGGAGCGTCTTCACAAGCATCCGCCCGGATTAGTGAAGGCCCGGAACGGCTACTCTCTCGCAAGGGTCAAGCCGCTCAGTGGATGAGTATGTCAAAGGTGTATGATCTAGGATGACAAGCACAGTGACACTACTTTGTCCAAGACGCGGACGGACGAGCATCGAAGGTGCATCCTCTTCGTGAACGAGCACAACGATCTCGCCCCGTCTATACCCCAAAGGGATTGTCAAAGCTTCACAGGAGGTCCCAGGATCGGAAGAAGGCATATCCCAAGAATCCTGCAAGATGTGGCAAACTCAGGATGGCGTTGCCATCGCGACAATGTAGAATGTGGCAAACATGCATCCCAGACATGGGACGGAAGAATTGGCAGTTCATCAATTATGCAGACCCTGACAAGTTGGGACTGGAGGTCAAGATCGCATTGTTCAGCATCGGCCAGATGGGCATGTTGAAGGAGGAAGTGAAAGGAATCACCGAGCTCCGCCTACAGTGTTCCCAGGAGGATGAAGACCCAGTGTTGGTGCTCTTCAAGCAGAGGGGTTAGAAGCTTTGGACTAGGAAGGAGTTGGAACGACCGGATCGTCCAACCTCTGCTCACTAGTCGACGCTGCCAAGTCAATCAGGACAAGTGCCATACCACCAAAGCCCTTGGGCAAGGGCAATGGTGGGGGAGAGAAGCTCAAGTCGCAAGGAGGAAGCTACTCATGCCGAAGATATAGATTGCCCATCGAAGCAGGAGAAGAGAGTCGAACCACAGGCACATGTGGGGAGACCCTCATTGTCGCTCACTATAGCGACTGGGAGTGGACAAGGTGCGGAATGTTATACCAAAGAACCTTGCTCCACCTCAAACCGTCGAGATATCTCTTGTCCACCAAGGGGAAGGTGGAACTATTTTCAAGGCTCGGCGGAAGAAAGACTCAACGTTGCAGCCATCTGCAACTTGGGGACAGCGAGTTGAACCACAAGGAAATGTGGGGAGACTCTCGTCGCCCACTATGGCGACTTGGATGGACAAGGCATGGATTGTCATATCAAAAACCTTGTCCCGCCTCAAGACTGCCGAAACATCAGGTGATCACCAAGGAGGAGGTGGTCCTGCGCTTTTAGTTCGGTAGAGATATGGAAGACTCTACGTTGTAATCATTTGCAACATAGAGACGTTGAGTCAAGCCCACAAAGAGACCTGAAGCGTCCCAAAGTATCCGTGGGAAGACTCTCGTCGCTCATCATAGCGACCCCAGACACTCGAAGCAGACAAGCTACAAGCATCGACATCGGAGAGCTTGTGCTGTTTCAAGCCGTCGAAATTCAAGAATGATCATCGAGGGTGAGATGATCCCGCACTTCGCATTCGACGGAAGGAAGACCTTATGCTGTGGCCAACCGCAACATGAAGGCATCGAGTCAAGTCATGCAGGTCGAATGGCGAGACTCTTCATCGTGTTCTACACGACCCTGGGACAACTCTTCTCCGCGCTATTCCTGAAGGCATACAAGAGTTGTTTCACCCCCAAAGAAGCCAAACCACACAAGTTGACGCTGCGCAAGTCGAAGAGAAGTGAAGCCAACAGAGACTTGATGGACGGATAGTTGCTTGATGAAGTCAGACCGCACATGGCGGACTCCACTGGCGCTGCACAAGTGATGACCCCGGATTGGACGAAGGATCAGCGAGCGAAGCAGGCCTGAGGGAGGAGTCCTCAGCGAGACCCCAAGGAGCGGGCATTCCTGGCGTTGCGTGATGCTGGTGAAGTTGAAGTCAAGGAAAAGAAGGCAGAATTGATCGAGACAAGCGAAGTCAAGACTCAAGACGAAGGCCCCGAGGAAGCCCGGACAACGGCGTCGGGGGCGTCGCCGACTTTGGTGGGGGAGAATGTCACGGGGCGTTTCCCGTGACACGAAGCGTGAAGCCTCGCGGCACCAGTGCCGCTCAACTTATAGCCCTCGGCCGCTCAGCGCCGAAAACATAGAACACATGCAGCCGCCCCGCACTGCGTAATATTGCGGAATACCAAGTTATCCGCCCTTAGGGCATTTATCTTGTAAGGCCGTCCTTATGAATGGCCAAGTAGGTGACGTTCCCGTAGGGTACGTCTTTTGCATCTTCAATATGTAACAAGACTCCTATACCTACGGTACACTGGGAGGAGTTCACTAGTGCCTTCCGAGGCCCAATTGTATGTTATGTTTCATCATATTTAATACAAGTAAGCTTTCCTTTAATTCTAGTGTCATGGCCTTGAGCGTGGGGTGGCAACCCACATCGGTGTCCCTTCGTGGCGTCCCGTGGTCCCTTCGTCGCCCCTTCGGACTTTAAGCGCCCAAGCGCCAACATTAGTGCCGCAACGCGCTAATGCCACGGTTTCGTGACGAGTAGTCCAACACTCTAGTCATGTCCGTGATTGAATGCCTATAAGAGCGACTCTCGGCAAAGTCGTCTCGACCATAAAACTTCCGCTGCAAACTCAAAACAGGCTTGGCTAGGTGCCTATCCGCCTAGTCGCCGCACGTGGTCTAGTGTCCGAGAATGACCCCGTGACACGTGCAGAGAAATGCACACGAAGAAAATAATAATATTTTTTTATAAATTTATGATTTTTTAATAAGAAAATCTATTTATTGAATTTCTCGGTAAAAAAATTGAAAGTAATTGCTGCTGAAAATTCGATATTGGTGCACTCAACTGGCGATTGAAAATAGAGTTAATTTTTTCACTAACTTGAAGTAAGTAGGGGATCCTCGTGTCGTCATTTTTTTATGATATGGACCTATGACTCTTCTCCATTATATATTATTTGCATCGATTGAATATCAAATGACATATATATGATTGTCAAAAATTATGTCGAAAATATAATTCTTGACGCTGACAGAATCCGACTAGAGATCTGACACAGTCCGAGTTTCATTTAACATGGCTCGAGTAATGGCCGTTGCAAATCGGATTTTGTAACAGAAAATATATTTTTATGAATTGATTTATAACTTATTTGAATAGTTAAAATTG
The DNA here is from genome assembly GCA_030549335.1 of Pontederia crassipes. NCBI lineage: Eukaryota > Viridiplantae > Streptophyta > Magnoliopsida > Commelinales > Pontederiaceae > Pontederia > Pontederia crassipes. The sequence continues at coordinate 5,512,324 of JAUKPH010000017.1, forward strand.
GTAACCATGGTCATTTGATTAACATCCCTGATTTTAGTATGATCATATCTGATCATATTGTCATTATATTGATTATTATTGTCATTACACTCAATCATGATATTGATTATGCTATTAATCCGTTGACTTTTATTATTGATTGATCATGATCAAATTATTATCGTATCTGATCTATCGTCATCCTATCTTATCACACCATTGATTAATAGTGATTTTTTAATTGAGTTATGTTTAACCTAAGATAATTATTAAAGATAGACATCATAGGTAATTGAGATAAAAATTAAAAATGTATTGGGCTCATGTCTACTGATTGTCACTGGGATGATAGTGAAATTGAGGAGTGTAGTGATAACTTGCTGATTTTGGAGTCAAAATTCAGATTTTTCAATTTTTTGTTTAACTCCTTAACTCACTCTCTACTGTAGTGCACATATCAATTATAGCAAATCCTAAATATCATATCCACAGTGATTTAAAGCCAAAGACTCCCTAAGATAATCTAGACTAATTCTACTTCTAATGGCAAAAATAGGAAATTAAAGAGAATGAAAAATAGATTTTTAATCTTTGCAAAAAGGATAACAGTTTTTGGACTTTTGGAAAGTTATCTGAACTGAAATATAAATGCTAAACTAAGGGCTAAATGGGTTTATCTATAAATGAGGAAGGTTCTCCTAAGAGTTGGGATTCATCTAATTTAATTATGGATGGAAAGAAACAAGTTATTAGTTTTAGTCAAATCTGATTCAACCTTAAATATGGCTGCTCTCACAGCTCAATTAGTACAAAACTAATCAATATATTATCATGTAATTGTTAGTCAGGTTGAATTAGAAGAGGATCCCCACTGAAAATCAAGTTATCATTAGGCTCAAACTTAAGTTCCTTGCTGATTTTTTGGCAATTTAATGAAATCTAAAGTGATAACTACCAAACACAATCATAAAAATAAGGAAATCACTTCAATTAACTAGGCAGGAATGAAATCAATCCAATAATAGTACTTGTGCTCCTTGGTTTATCTCTAAACTACAATAGAATTTTAAATCAGTCTCTTCGCTGCAAATGGAAATGAAATCCACACTAACACTGATTAATTGGAAACAATAGGCTTATAATCACAGGTTGAAAATTCAGCAATTGTCGTTGCTCCTTGGTTCATCTCTCAACATCAAGGAAGCCATAAGATCACCTCTTAGTGGTAGGTTAAAATAGGATTTTACAATGACAATCTGATTTCCACTAAAATCAGAAAAACAAATATCAAAATCATATTAAAATCAGGGAAAAACCAGTGACAAACACATATTTGAATCATGGAAATATCAAAGTATCTTAATTCATTTATGAACAAGATTGGAATTAATAATCAATCTCTTAGTTGCTCAATCAATCAGAGTCCCCAATGACAAGCAGATTCAAATAGTTCAGGAATTAGAAATCAGGAAGTTAGCAGCAATTACAGATAAGAATCCTAGAAATGTCATTACATTTTGATAATTTCTGAACAAGAATAGAACCATAAGATAACCTTAATTGTCAAAACAATTAGGGCTCCACAATGACAAAACAGATTCTATGAATTCAGAAATCAAAAAGGCATTTTGAAATCCAGATTTCATAAAGTAAGAAATCAGATTTCTAATTGGAATTGCTTCTAGAACTTGGCATTGGTTCTTGATTCATTCTGAACAAAGATTAGATCAAATGACAACTTCTCAACTGTAAATACAAATAGGATCTTACAATGACAAGAACATATTCATAACAATATAAATTTCAGAAATCAGAAACTTAAATCAAAATTTGATTTAGTGCAGGAAATCAGACTTGTCCCTAATCCATCCACAATAAATCTATACTACTACCCTATCCTAGGAGACATGAGATTTAGCTCCTCATAATTACAAGAATTGATACATAACAGGAAGAATTAATAAGGCTAAACATTCTGAAATTAGAAGCACAGAATCCTGTCGACAGAAATCAGAGTTGCAGCTTTTCCTTCAGCTTCTTTCCTTGCTTCCTTCCTACTCAAACCCTCCAATGGCTAGCCCCTCTACCTTTTCCAGCTTTTTGCAGGCTTATATTATCTGCTATAGAAATCAAAACAGCAAGCATCAAAGTCCTTAAAATAGAAGTGAAACAAATATGAATTAAGACAGCATATATATATCAACTCAATTGTTGAATGCAACTTGGTGTTATGCAGAAATAAAATCATTATACAAAAATGATAACTTTTAGGCTCGGAATGATAACTTTGCATCATTTTATCACAATTGTCCACATATGATTAATTCAGAGCAGTAAGGACATCAGAAGGGTTTTGGATAGAAATTAAATGAGTTCAACTTAATTGCCCAATGCTGTTGTGCAGGAATGATAACTCTGCACATTGAAATGACAACTTTGACCCAAGAATGATAACTTGTGTATTGGAGTGATAACTTTGCACAAATCACATCATGACCATCTAAATATCATAATGGCAAGGGACTTAAGGCAAGATAACAGCTAGAAATTAGCTCAATTAGCAAAATGATAACTTCATTACTTGGAATGATAACTTGTCCAAAAATGATAACTTGGCATAGAATTAATAATCTTATAGATTTTAACCATTCAGAACATCTATGCACATGGAATTGAATACAAAATGAGGATGGCCAGCTAGTAATCACAATCTATTACATTCTATGCATAATTGACCAAATGTAGGGCAAAATGAGGGCTCGATACATATGAACTTGATTGAAAATGGGGTAAAAATATAATATGATCAGCTAGTGATCATGGGACTGATTGGGCCTTCGGACTAACATTGCACCTTCGGATTGATAGGACTTTCGGGCTAATATTGCACCTTCGGATTGATAGGGCCTTCGGGCTAACTGTGCCTTCGGGCTAATATTGTGCGTTCGGGTTGATTGGGCCTTCGGGCTAATATTGCACTTTCAGATTGATAGGGCCTTCGGACTAATTGCACATTTGGATTGATAGGGCCTTCAGACTAATTGCGCCTTCGGATTGAATTGAATTGGGCAAATAGCATAAAAATTATGACTGTCCTGGGTGTGGTCCTTCGTCCCCATCATACCGAACTTATTGATTGAAGTGGCATAGTGTCCCCTAATAATAAAGAGCTCTCGTATTGCGTCCGAAAGGGTTGATCGTAACTCCAAAGATTAAATTGATAATCGAATTGAATTAAATTGATAGTAAAATTGTTAATTTAATTACACCTTAGTGGCTTATGGATAATTGATTTCACTCTAGTGGTTGATAGACTATCGATTTCGCCCTTGTGGCTGATGGATAATTGAATCATGCCTTTATGGTTAATGGATAATAAATTATGACTTTTGTGTTTGACAGATAAATTGATAGATTGTTAATAGAATTAAATTGATAATTGTTATTGTGGCCTTCACCGACTTATGGTCAATTGGTAATTAATTTAATATAATTGAATCGACTTGAATTGGATGTTGGTCATCAATAATTGATAATATGAATAATTACTATGATTGGTCAAATTATTTATGATTTATTGATTATCGTTGAATGTTATTTATTCTGACCAATTATATATTGTTATGGATAATTGTTTATGGGTAATATTGATATTAATATTGATCATGGTTCATATAGATATTATGGGTGATTTCCTGTGTACCGAGTTATCTCATTGGGCTTTGTCCCTGTATTTGGATCCATACGGTGATGGTGATGGTGATGGCGATGGTGAGACGATTGGTGACTCCTCTGACGTGTGACATGCACATGAATATAGAGCCCATTATTGTATAGACGTGAGCCCTAACCCATAGGTTATTGGATATAGTATAAATGGCTTCCGCATATTGTAATAGAATGTTCTAAATTATTGTATTTAAGTCTTCCGCTTATGTAAGCTAGTGTGTTGACTGGTCAAAGTCAATGTGCAGAATTGAGTAACGTCGTCGAGATAGCCTTCTGGGCAGGCAAAAGAAAAAAAATCTCAGGGCGTTACAAATGTATCAGAGTCTAACGAGAGACACTTCTTAGCTGCCTTTAATAGAATAGAGTCCATGTGCACAAGTTATGAGCAGCCACCGCGCCATCAAGAAAGGGTCAAGTAAGTTGTCTGAACCATGATTAACTTGGATAGTTTATAAATGCAATATGGAATATGGAGTTTTACAAGGCTATGGATATAATAAGAGATGACATAGGTCCTTAGACGATGAAAATAGAATTGCTTCATTAAAAGTATAAGGCAATGCCTAAGGAGATTATTCCGAAAGGAATAACCCAAATTCTAACGAGGTTATTCTAAGATAGAATAACCAAAACCTTAAGGAGGTTATCCCCATATGATATGGTATGATAATATAATTAGTTGTTGATAGAACATTCGTGATGATTTATGCTTTATGGATACATATGAAATTAAGGATGAGCTTTTTCGCACAACATCCCATGAACTTCCCGAAGTGGATCTCAGCGGGCCAATCAGTAGGCCCAAGATCCTCAAGTCAATGAACAACAAGTCGTGAGTCCGAGATTGAATAGACATAATGTACAAGGCCCTCTCATAAATGGGGTACAAGCCAACGAGCAGCAGGAGGAGCAGGCAAGGATCACCACTTCATGAATCTCACTCAGCCCACACTGAGTACTCCCAGCCAAAGAACTTTGATTACCACCTCACCGTGATCGAAGAGATACAATAGAAAGATTCCTTAAGTTACAACCCCCTCAATTCGATGGGAAGAGAGATTTTGAAGATGCCGAGAGATGAATCGAGGAGGTTGAGCAAATTTTTCTAGAGATGGATTGCGGTGAGGACCGTAAGATGATCTATGCAACAAGAAAGTTGATTGCTGAAGCAAAAGATTGGTGGAAAGTCGTCAAGGCCACCACTTTCTCCGGATAGGACCAGATTTCCTAGGGAGAATTCAAGAAAGTTTTTGAAAATCAGTATATATCAGTCTATGAGAAAGGCAGAAAACAAAAAAGTACCTGACACTCCAGCAAGTGTAACATCCTTGTACTTATATAGGATATTGTCCACTTTGGCCTCTGCCCGTACGATTTTCTCAAAACGTGTCTTCCCAAGTCAAGGCCATGTTTCCATGTATATTCAGCATCTCTTTCGTGACTTGTGCATGTGGTACTAATCCAAGGCATGCCTCATGCACCAATCCAACATGAGGCATGTCTTGGATTATTCTCACATGCATAAGTCACGGAAGAGATGCTGGGTATATATGGAAAGATGACCTTGAATTGGTAGGACGCGTTTTGAGAAAATCGTGCGAGCTTAGGCTCAAAGCGGACAATATCCTACGCAATTGCAAAGGTGTTACATATCGTATCAGAGCCACTCCACGTGAGCCTCTATGTATGGTGGGGTGTGATCACTCAACGAGAGCGTTGAGTCCCCTAAGGGAAGAAGGATGCATGAGGCATGCCTTGGATTAGTCCCACATGCATAAGTCACGGGAGAGATGTTGGGTATATATGGGAACATGACCTTGACTTGGTAAGACGTGTTTTGAGAAAGGGTGAAAGGAGGAAACTGTCAGACCCTCCAATTTGCTGAAGAGTTTGTCGTCTATCTGGAATATAACGATAAAGCAAGAAAAAAAGAAAGACTACCTTGTTCCTACTATCAAAGGTACCATGTGGGAGAATTTTATCGCAAAACAAGAGCATGTCTCAATTGCAAAAAGTAAGGAGATTTTGCTCGTAATTGTTTGGGACCGAAAAGGAAGGAACGAAGGAGTATACCTGGGTACACTGCTACCAAAATATGCGTGGATGAGGAAGATTAAGGCAACGTTATAAAATGAATGATAGACATTTGGAATAGAGAATAAAACGATAATATAATAATTAATTTCTTTCATTTGGATAAGCTAGTAAAACAAAAAAAAATGCAAGAACATTATAGCGAATGTGGATGTTCTTTTAATAAGTTTATTAATCGGATATTGAATTGGTCAAATTCTCTTTCGTAAAATTCGATGACGAATTTATTTTTAAAAAGGTTGTTATTATGTAACACCCCACGATTTTATCAAGGATAATATAATAATTTTATAATTCAAATAGAGTATTTGATGGATCGAAGGAAAATTAAAATTTCATTGAGAGTAGAAATCATAATTAGATTGAGATCAAAGATTTCAATTTGATTTAAAGTTGAAAAGAATGGTTAATGGATATAGAACTCTCAAATAGAAAAATCTTATGACATGAAAATATTTCAGTCATTAAAATAATATTTATTATTATTATAATTTAAAAATTAGATGATAAAATATTATGAAATTAAATAATTCTAAAAAATAAAGGAAAATTTGGATAGGAGTTTGATTAGTGTTGATATTATTTAATTAAATTTGAAATTTATTTACTCAATTATTAGAACAAATGTGAATTAGTTAAAGAGGTTAAATAAATAATTTAAATCTGAGTGAGATTAGATATTATAATTAGAGTGTAATTAAGAATTTTAAAATTCTATAAATAGGGAGGTTAGGACCGGCCATCTCGCGAGAGTTGATGCATGGCTTGTAGGCGAAAAAAAAAGGTACGCAGGCGGATTAATTTGCTTTCGCCATGGATAAATTTTGTTGATTTCATAATTGTCAACAATTGTTCTCGACTACAACGACGATGACGTGAGGAATTGGTTTGGTTGGCCATGACATAAGTGGAGAGAGAAAAATAAAGAAAAGGGTGGAATTTGAGAAGGGAGAAAGAAATTTCAGCCGCATCTTATCTAGCAAATAGAGAGAGAAGGTTATTGGGAGGAGAGAGAAAAAAAAGAGGGGAAAGTAAAACGTGTGGTCAAAACCTTTGGCCGTAAGAGAAAAAAAAAAAGCTTACGGCCGCAAGAGAAAGAGAATAGATTTGGAGAAAAAAAAAGGACTTCACGCCCGCAAAAAATAAAAAAAATAGAGAGAGAAAGCAGTAAACGTGGAGGAGAGAGAGGAATAGTAAAATATGAAAAAAAAAATGAGAATAAAAAAAATGAAGATTTGAGGTGTGGAGGCCAAAATAAAAAGGGATCGTCATGAAAGAAAAAAAAATAGCGAGAAAGGAGATTAAAAGAGGGCGTAATACGTCTTTTCGCCCATGGCAAAAAAAGGATGTGCGTGCAAAGAGAGAGAAATGCACACGAAGAAAAAAATAATTTTTATTCGTTTATGATTTTTTTCAATACAATTCATTTATTGAATTTTTCTGTAAGAAAAAAATAGAATATATAGAGGAAAAATATTGAAAGTAATTGTCGCTGAAAATTTGATATTGGTGTGATTAACTGTCGATCGAAAATAGAGTTAATTTTTTAACTAATTTGAGGTACGTAGGGGATCCTCATGTCATCGATTTTTCATGACATGGACCAAGAACTCTTCTCCATTATATATTATTTGTATCGATTGAATATCAAATAACATATAAACATGATTGTCAAAAATTATGTCGGAAATATAATTCTTGACGCTGACAGAATTTGACTCGAGATCTATTTGACACAGTTCAAGTTTCATTTAACACGGCCCTGGTAATGACCGTTGCGGATCAGATTTTAGAATAGAAAATATATTTTTATGAATTGATTTATAGCTTATTTGAATAGTTAAAATTATTAATCATCACCGATCATTAACATTCCTAATTTTAGTATGATCAAACCTGATTAGATTGCCATTATATTGATTATTATTGTCATTATACCCAATCATGGTATTGATTATGTTATTGATCCATTGATCTTATTATTGATTGATTATGATCAAATTATTATCGTATCTGATTTATCGTCATTCTATCTTATCATACCACTGATTAATAGTGATTTTCTAATTGGGTTATGTTTAACTTAAGATCATTATTAAAAACAGATATCTTAGGTAATTGAGATAAAAGTTGAAAATATATTAGGCCCATGTGCCACTGTGACTAATTGAGCCTTCGAATTGATTGGACCTTTGGACTAATATTGCGCCTTCGGACTGATTGGACCTTCGGACTAATTGCACAATTGGATTGATAGGGCCTTCGGGCTAATTGCACCTTCGGGTTAATGGATAATTGAATTGAATTCGACAAATAGCGTAAAAAATTATGACTATCATGGGTATGATCATTCATCCTCGTCATACTCGAACTTATTGATTGAAGTGGCATGGTGTCTCCTAATAATAAAGAGCTCTCGTATTGCGCATGAAAGGGTTGATCGTAATTCCAAAGATTAAATTGATAATCGAATTGATAGTAAAATTATAATTGAATTGCACCATAGTGACTGATGGATAATTGATTTCGCTCTAGTGATTGATAGACTATCGATTTCGCCCTTGTGCCTAATGGATAATTGAATCGCGTCTTTATGATTGATGGATAATAAATTACAGCTTTTGTGTCTGATAAATAAATTGATAGATTGTTAATAGAATTTAATTGATAATTGTTATTATGGCCTTCACCGACCCATGACCAATTGGTAATTGATTTAAGATAATTGAATCGATTTAAATTAGATGTTGGTCATCAATAATTGATGATATGAATAATTACTATGATTAGTCAAATTATTTATGATTTATTAATTATCGTTAAATGTTATATATTCCGATCAAATATATATTGTTATGGATAATTGTTTATGGGTAATATTGATATTGATATTGATCATTGTTCACATAGATATTATGGGTGACCATATGTATTGAGTTGTATCATTGGGCTTTGCCCCTGTATTTGGATTCATACAGGTGATGGTGATGGCGATGATGATACGATTGGTGGCTCCTTTGATGGGTGACATGCATATGAATATATGGTCCATTATTGTATAGACGTGGGCCCTAATCTATAGGTTATTGGATATAGTATAAATAACTTCCGCATATTATAATAGAATGTTGTAAATTATTATATTTAAGTCTTATGCTTAACTAATAGCCAATGTGTTGACTGTTCAAAGTCAATGTATAAAATCGAGTGAATTCGTCAAAATAGCCTTCTGACCAGATAAAAAAAAATATCGGGCGTTACATAATTAATTGATCGGATTAGTCCGACCCAAATAGAAAAAAAAATTTCGGGTCGATGAATGAGAACATGTAACTATTACATCATTAATAGATTATGCAAAAAGTTTGGATAGATAGTTGTGCAGCAATTCTGCTGTTATTTGAACTGAATATGAGAACGAGGTCATTGTTTTATTTTTCTACTGCCAACATTTATTACTTCACTCAAATTAAAATTTTCATTGTATACGAACACATCGAGTTTTTTTTTTTTGAAAATTGTCTGATATATTATATTGAAGATTTTTTTTTCATGACAAATCAAAGCTGTTAAGCAGTGACAAAAATGTTAAAATTATAAAGATAAATTATTTTTAAATAGGCTAAGTTTTCTTTTATAATTTCGTGGGATAACTCATCATTTTTAATTTAACAAATCATGCACACACACTTATTGCAAACGTCCATTATCAACCGCCACGATTATTAATAAATATATTTATTAATTATTAACTATTACAATAACAATAAAGTCTTATCTCACTAGGTGGGATCGGCTACATGGATCATATGACGCCATTCCGCTCCATTACTAATCAAATCTTTCGGTATATTATTCATCAATAGATCTTACTCTATTAGTTCGTCAAGTGTCCGCCTTGACCTCCCTCTCCCTTTTTTAATCGGACTCTAGATTATTTGATCTACTCTTCTTACTGGCGCATCTAATGATCTTCTCTGAACATGACCAAACTATCTCAAACGATTCCCTACCATTTTCTCACTAATAGGAGCCACTCCGACTCGTTCACGTATATGGTCATTCCTAATCTTATCTAATCTTGTATGATCACACATCCATCTCAACATCCTCATTTCGGCTACCCCCACTTTACGTTCATGTTGTCCCTTCATAGCCCAACATTCACTACCATATAACACTGTCGGTCTTATAGCAGTACGATAGAATTTTCCTTTAACTTTATTGGGTACTTTTCTATCACAAAAAATTCCAGTGGCTTTTCTCTATTACACCAACCAGCTTGAATTCTATGATTAACATCGTCATCAATCTCACCATCTTATCTTACAACTGATCCTAAATATTTAAACTTTGTCACTTGAAAAATTATATCCTCCCATAACCTAACTTCCAAATCGTCTCTAAGTTGTTTATTTGTGAAATTGCTATGCATATATTCTGTTTTATTCCTACTTAAACGAAAACCCTTTAACTCCAACATATTTCTCTATATTTTCAATTTTGTATTAATCTCTTCTCTTGAATCCGCTAAAAATACTATATCAAGCTTCAATAGCTACTTCCTATGTAATACTCTCGGTTATAGCATCGATAACTAAGTTAAATAGATACGGACTTAAAGCTGATCCTTGATGTAGGTCAATTCCTGTAGGAAATTCATTTGTCTCATCTCCTGATGTTCTAACCCTAGTCCCCATCGTACATATCTTGTATTATCTTAATGTAGACCACACTCACACTCTTCTTTTGCAAGGCTTTCCAAAGTACATCCCTTGGTACCCGATCATACGCTTTCTCTAATTCAATGAAAGCCATATGTAAGTCTCTTCTCCTGCTTCGATACTTCTCCATCATCCCCCTTAGTAAATAAATCACCTCTGTAGTGGATCTTCCTAGTATGAACCCAAATTATCTCTCAGAAATACTAGTCTTCATTCTCAATCTATGCTCAATCGCTTTTTTCCATAATTTCATTGTGTGACTCATAAGTTTAATTCCTCTATAATTTGCACAATTCTGAATATCCCCTTTATTTTTTTGTAAATAGGAACTAATGTAATTAATCTCCAATCATCAGGCATCTTTTTCGACCATAAAACTCATTAAATAGTTTACATAACCACAACACATCTTTTTCTCCTAAACATTTTCAAGCTTCAATCGGTATACCATCCGGTCCAACGACTTTACCATTCTCCATTTTCTTAAGAGCTTCGCTAACCTCCGAAACTTTAATTCTACGATAAAATAACCTATTAAGCTCACATTCGCTAACTGTCAAGTCCTCCAAATCACAACGGGAACCTTCACATCGATCATTAAATAACTTATAGAAATACTCTTCCCATCTGTTCTTAATATCTCCTTCAGTAACTAAAACCTTGCCAACTTTATTTTTTATGCATCTTACTTGATCCAAATCTCTCGACTCCTTCTATTTATTCCTTACAATTTTATAAATTATTTATTCACCAGCCTTTGTCCCTAACTCTTTATAAAATCCCTCGTATGCTTTAGCACGAACATCACTAACTGCCTTCTTAGCCTCCATTTTCGCCAAACGATACTTTTCCCAATTGTCAGAACTATTGTTCAAGTGTATCGCCTTGAAATAATTCTTCTTATTACGCACCTTTTCTTGGACCTCCTCATTCCACCATCAAGTCTCCTTATGAAAATAAAATAACTATTACAACTAATTAACAATAAATATTCTCCCACTGTTAAATGGGATACAATGAAAATAAAATGGCAAAAACAAAAACAACCTTATTCATTAATGCTTTTTTTCTAGTAACGAATGTATGGTGTCGACTATCCAACGTCGAGTCTGCTTTTTAATTATTCTTATTGAGATGGGAGAGCATGAGATGCACGCCATGGGAGGACCTGAGGGAGAGCATGACCCTTGGGGCATGGACGTACGCCGGCGACGGCGCGAGGGAGAACCTGCGGAGAACGAGGGCGATGACGAGCTTGTACTCGAGGATGGCGACGCTGCGGCCCACGCACATCCGCTGGCCGAAGCCGAAGGGCAGGTAGCCCATCCGGTGCCTGCACCCGCCGTAGAGCTCGTCCTTCTGCCACCGCTCCGGCCGGAACTCGAAGACGTCGTCACCCCACAGCTCCGGGTCGTGGTGCATGCCGACGACATCGACCCACATGTTCGTCCCCTTCGGGATGACGGTGCCGTCGCCGTCGACCGGGATGTCTTCCCTCGCCTGCCGCTGCTCGTTCGGCGCCGGTGAGTACAGCCGCATGACCTCGTTGAACACCCATCCCATCTGCATACATAAATATTAATGATTAATATTGATTTATCTTAGTCAAAGTTTTAATACATAAAAAAAAGACATTGAGAGTGTTGTCAACAGTATATAATAATAATAATAATAATAATAATAATTATTATTATTATTATTATTATTATTATTATTATTATTATTATTATTATTTGTTTTATTGTTATCGTTTGGACATGATTGCTTCTAAAACAAAGTCCGCTGACCAGATGTCTTTTAGTTGTTTCAAATTTAACTTATATATATATATATATAAGAATAAAAAAAACTATATGATTAAAAGATAGTTATATATATTACTTATGACTATGGTTTTCGTTTACCTTGATTAGTTTTGAGAGCATGTTGCAGTCAATGGGTTGGCCATCAGAGACAACCTCCATGACCTCCTGACGCAGGGCCGTCTGCCACTCCGGGTGCAGCGCCAGCATCAGCAGCGTCCAGGAGATAGAGAGCGCCATAGTCTCGTACCCGCCGAAGAAGAAGGTCTTGCACTGGTCCACTAGCTCCTCGACCGTCAGCTTCTTCTCGAACTTGGCGTTCTCTGTAATGAGGAGCTGGAGGAGGTCGTGCCTCGCTCCGCGGCCGCCGGCGGGCGCCGTCGCCTCCGGGTTCATCCTGGAAGTGACGGTCTCCAGGAGCAGGGCGTCGATCTCCTTGCCGAGCTTCCAGCCGTCGTAGGATCGCTTCGTGTTCAGGAGGGTGCTGAAGGGGACACCGGCGAAGGGGTTGATGCTCTTGAACAGAAGGGCCTGGAGGGCCTGGAGCTTCTCCATGACCTTCTTGCCGGCCTCGTCCTTGATTCCGAAGCTCGTCTTGGCGATGATTTCCGCTGCGTTCTTGGTGACGTCCTTCGTCACGTCTATTTCGAATTGGCCGCCGGCTGCGGCGTCCAGTTGCATGCTCCACTGGTTCACCATCCTACGGCTAGATTCCTCCATTTGCCCTACCATGCTCTGCATGCACGTATGCAAAGTTCATAAAATTACGTAAGTTGATATCAAGTTGTCGTTGTTGTGTGTGTGTGTTAAAATAAAGGTACCGATGCACGTACGTTTAGATTGGACATGTTAATAATCGCGGGTGCAATGATGTGCCTCTGACGTGCCCAGTCGTCGCCTTCGATGGAGACGAGGCCACGTCCGAACATTGGCTTGCTCTCGTGCTTGAACACGTTGGGTTTACCCCATTTCTTGCCGAGGACACCTGAGGTCACCTTCCTGAGAAACTCAGGATCTCCGGGGTACAGGAAGGGCTCCGTCCCAAGCCAGTAGACGAAAACTTTGCCTGCATGTTTATATGTATGTAAACGTCACACCGACGAACAGACGAACTTTCCAATATACAATGTTGCATGCGATTATATAACTGCATGCATGCATGATGCACGTCGACTAGTTTACCGTAGGTCCTCTTCCACTGCGCGAAGTAAGGAAGCACAAAGGAGTGGATGTCGTGGGTGATGCCAGGCAAGGTCGAGGGAGAGACCGCAGCAATGCTCGCGGCCATGTCCTTCAAGTTCCCCAGGGGGAATGCCGGGGGAGGGCCGGCGAACCCGTTCTTCCTGAGCTTTCTCAGCATGCGATCGGGCGAGAGCCAGAACAGGGAGACGCCCTTCAACAGCAGGAGGAGAACGAGCCCTCCCGCCACCAAACCCATGACCAAGTTCTGCATGGAAGCTACAATGGAGGAGGAGGAGTACATTATTACGTGTATGATCACTGTTGACGATCGAGCACTGCGGCCTCCCTTTTATAGCACAGCGCATGCCTGTGCGTCCTGCAAGTCAAAGAACGCGTGCGTTGGGTTGCGCAGTAGCAGATCATCGATACCAAAATTTTCAAACGCTGAGGCCACGCCGTCGAGTGGATGAATTTACAGGTCAAATTTGATAAGCAACATATATATATACACATGATGTACGTATAAATGTATAATTAAAGTGAACTCGTATATTCTTATTTATACGGTCGAACAACGCCCGGTCAACAACTCAACGTGGACAGCGAACAACGTATTAATTGGAACGTTGTGACAAAGGGCTGTTACGAAGGGTTGATAGCAACAAGACCCAACCTGATCATCGATTCGGATTATTTAACGGGTCAGGTCGAATCAATTAGACCGAGTCGAACCGAATAGTCGGACCGGATAATATAAATTAATAAAGAATAAAATAAGTTCAAGTATCTATTAGAATATTATTAATATGTAAGATATTATTTAGCAAAAATATAGTATAATATAATAAAATAATTCAGATTAATAGTATAATAAAGTAAGCATAAATTAAATCATCAATTGAATATTTTCTAAATAAAAATCTTGTGAGTAATTATAAAAAAATAAAGATATTAATGAAATTTTATATATGTGATAAAGAAGAATATTGAAATATAAATTTCAAGTATATATATATGATATTCTAAATTTTTTTAATAATTTTTACATATTTTAATTTTTTATATTTTTCAATTTGACCCGACCGGGTCGGTCAAACCCACCGGGTCGGTCAGTTGAACCCGGGTTTGACCGAGTCAAAGCGGGTCAACTCCGCGGCCGAATTTTGGACAACCCGCAGGCCGTTTTAGTGCTCGGACACCGGTCCGACCGGCCGGGCCGGTCCAGGTCTTACAACATTGGTTGATAGATGAGAATAATAACGAAGATGTGATAGTTGACAATAATAATGAAGGGTTGACATTTGAGAATCATAGTGAAGTCATTAAACTTTTTATTGGTATGATATTCGATACAGATGATGCTGCATACACTTGTTATAATTTATATGCCAAGTCAATTAGATTTTCTGTGCAGAATCATTATTCTCATAAGTCACCAAAAATCAAGAAAGTTATGTCTCACATGCTTGTTTGTTCTAAGCAAGGGCATGAGAATCTCAATATAAAATGATTTATAGAAAAAGAAGTCAAACGAAGGCGAGATATTAGAGAGGGTTGCCATGCACATTTATTTGTTAGTGCTACATCTACTGGCAAGTGGAAAGTGAAAAAATTTGAAGAACATACACATCCCTTGGCTACTCCATCAAATGTAGCTAGAATGCGGTCACATTATAACAAATTGTCATATGCTTCAAAGGTGCTAATTCCAATGTCACGTGAATGTGGAATTGCACCATCAAAAATAGCTAATGTTATGAAGTATTTTGGTGAGTCATTCGCTACATCTCAAAATTGCATAGATCACTTAGTAGCAACAAGATAAAACAATGTTGGCCAAGAATGCATAAGCGTAATAGCTTATTTTCAAAAGAAGGAAACTAAGGATGAAGGCTTCTTTTTTAGATGGGAATTAGACAAGAATAAAAATGCAAGAAGCGTCTTTTGAGCTGATGGTAGGTCGAGAGATAATTATATGACTTTTGGGGATATTGTAATTTTTGACACAACGTATTGGACCAACAATTTATCAATGTCTTTTGCGCCTTTCACCGGAGTGAATCATCATAGGCAATCGATTTTGTTTGGGTGTGCCTTGCTTGCAGATGAAATTGAAAGCATATTTACTTGGCTCTTTGAAACATGGCTTGAATGCATGTACAACAAGCATCCTAAATGTATTATAATGGTCGAAGAAAGAGTTGATGATCATTAGTATGCTTTTGAAAATGTTGCTTTATATATACATATATTTATAAACATATATATATATAATATTTGTCATTGAATCTAGGAATCACATATTTGAACTCTACAATATCGTTAGGGTGCCTCATCAAATTCTTAATGTCACTTCAAACTCATCATTTAACCCTACATTTTATCTTACTTTATTGATTAGTCTTTCCTTTTGAGTCTACTCCATTTCCACCCAAGTTTGTCTATTTAATCATCTCACATTCATTATCTCTTTATTCTCTATCATGATCCTATTGGTTATTTGGTTAATAATATAAATTAAATTATTGGACAAATATATTAATTTGATTAATATGAAAATTACAATAAAATTAGATATAAAATTACAAATATATAAAATAAAGTGAAAATAAGAAGATCGAACATAAATTAGAAAGTTTATTTTTACAATAATTAAGTTTCTGAATAGGATCCAATGCTTTCTCATTTTTTGTTAAGAAAATAATAATATATTTTTCAAAGCAATTGGTTGTTCAAACAATTACTTGAAGTTAAAAAAATATTTTATCAAGACATCACTAATTAATTAATGAGAGGTTTGGCATCAATTTGATAATTAGTATTTTCTTAACAAAATTGAAAAAAAGCAACCAACACTTAGTAATTATTCAGAGAAATAATTATTTTAAAAATATTTTTTCCTAATATTTTTCACTCTTTCTATTTCCACTTTATTTTATATATTCATAAACTAATTTTATATGTTCAATCTTATTGTAATATATATTTATATATATATATATATTAAATTAATATATTTGTTCAATAATTCAAATTATACTATTAACAAGATAACTAATTAATTACATATGAACCACTAGCATGAAGAGAGAGATGATAGATATTTAATGGGTGTGAAATTCAAAGGCAGAGAGAGAATAACAAATAAAGTAAAATTAAAAGAAGGGAAAAATCGTGAGTTTGGAATGACATTAAGTTTTCAGTAACCAGGCACTCCATGATTATATGTAATGCACTCTACAACATTAAACTAAATGGAAGTGTTATAGTCTTCTTAGAACTTTTCAAAATCCCATGATTAGCTATGTTATTGTTGCATGATTATGTGAAGGCAAAAAAAAAAAAAGGGTTGGTCATGAAAGAAAAAACAAAGAGAAAGAGGATTAAAAGAGGGCGTAATAAGTCTTTTCGCCCATGGGAAAAAAAAGACGTGCGTGCAGAGAGAGAGAGAAATGCACACGAAAAAAGTAATTTTTATTCGTTTATGATTTTTCTCGATAAGAAAATTCATTTATTAAATTTCTCGACTAGGAAAAAAAATAGAATATATAGAAAAAAAATTGAAAGTAATTGCTACTCAATATTCGGCATGGTGCAACCAACTAACAATCGAAAATAGAGTTAATTTTTCAACTAACTTGAGGTACGTAGAGAGATCCACATGTCGTCGATTTTTCATCACATGGACCCTAGGACTCTTTTCCATTATATATTATTTGCATCAATTGAATATCAAATGACACAGACATGATTGTAAAAAATTGTGTGACGCTGACACAATCCGACTCGAGATCTGTTTGACACAGTCTGAATTTCATTTAACACGGGCTGGGTAATGAAAGTTGCGGATCGAATTCTGGAATAGAAAATATATTTTTATGAATTGATTTATAGCTTATTTGAATAGTTAAATTTGTTAATAATCACCGATAATTTGATTAACCTCCCTGATTTTAGTATCATCATATCTGATCAGATTATCATTATATTGATTATTATTATCATTACACCCAATCATGATATTGATTATGCTATTGATCCATTGACTTTACTATTGATTGATCATGATTAAATTATTATCATATCCGATCTATCGCCATTCTATCTTATCATACCATTGATTAATAGTGATTTTCTAATTGAGTTATGTTTAACCTAAGATAATTGTTAAAGATAGACATTTTAGGTAATTGAGATAAAAGTTGAAAATATATTGGGCCCATGTCTACTGATTGCCACTATGACTGATTGGGCCTTCGGGCTAACATTGCACCTTCGGGTTGATAAGACATTCGAACTATTATTGCATCTTCGGGTTGATAGGACCTTTGGACTAACTGCACCTTCGGACTGATAGGGCATTCGGGCTAATATTGCGCCTTCGGACTGATTGGGCCTTTGGACTAATATTGCACCTTCGGGTTGATAGGGCCTTCGGGCTAATTACACCTTTGGATTAATAGGACCTTCGGACTAATTGCGCCTTCGGGCTGATGGATAATTGAATTGAATTCGGCAAACTAGCATAAAAACTATGACTGTCCTGGTTGTGATCATTCGTCCCCCATCATAGTCGAATTTATTGCTTGAAGTGGTATGGTGTCCCCTAATAATAGAGAGCTCACATATTGTGTCCGAAATGGTTGATCGTAACTTCAAAGATTAAATTGATAATCAAATTGAATTGAATTGATAGTAAAATTGGACAGTCAACGTCATGTATTACCCCTACGAAAAGGAGAAGAAAGAGGCGTGTCTCAGTTTGATGCACGTTCTAGTGCCATCAACGTCTCGAAGGGTTCCTCATTGATTGCTCGACTTTATGCGGACATTGAGTTAAACGGGCAAGTCTTCAACGCTCTTATTGACACGGGAGCATCAGAGTTATTCGTGTCAGAAGTGACCGCTAAGAAGCTAAAGCTACCACTAAAGAAGACTAATGTCACATTTAAAACGGTGAACGCAAAGTCTATCTCGACCACAGGAATTTCTCCTATAGTGAAGATTCGCATCGGCAAGTGATCGGGGAGCTTCGACGTAATGGTGGCACCATTGGATGACTACGAAGTGGTGGCGAGTATCTTTTTTCTCCGGCACATTATTGCATGTGTCATCCCGCTTATCAATTCGATGATCATCTTCGACCCCAAGGGATCTTACGACATTCCCGTGAGGTCAAGAGGAAATCTCAAACAAAAGACCCTCTCTATCATGTAA
Organism: Pontederia crassipes; assembly: GCA_030549335.1. Classification (NCBI taxonomy): domain Eukaryota; kingdom Viridiplantae; phylum Streptophyta; class Magnoliopsida; order Commelinales; family Pontederiaceae; genus Pontederia; species Pontederia crassipes. The sequence goes on from JAUKPH010000017.1 coordinate 5,531,051, forward strand.
GTAGCGAAGGGGTTGCGCAAACAGAAGCACACCTTCTTGGCGATTGCCATCTTGGAAGATTCGGGGCCCTCCACTCCAACATCTCCCAAAGTTCTTAAAATTCTTGAGGACTTTGTGGGCGTCATGCACTTGGAGCTCCCAAAGCGGTTGCCTTCGAAGCGTGAAGTGGACCATGTCATCGACTTTGTCTTAGGATCAAAAGCCTCACATGGAATCCCTTATCGGCTAGCCCCTCCAGAACTCGCAGAACTCAGTAAGCAACTCATCGAACTATTGAATGCATGATATGTTCGGCCCTCGAAGTCTTCATATGGGGCCTCGGTTCTCTTCCAAAAAATTGATAATCAAATTGAATTGAATTGATAGTAAAATTGGATTAAATTGATAATCAAATTGAATTGAATTGATGGTAAAATTGTTAATTGAATTGCACCTTAATAATTGATGGACAATTGATTTCGCTCTAATGATTAATAGACTATCGATTTCGCCCTTGTAGCTGATGGATAATTAAATCATACCTTTATGGTTGATGGATAATAAATTATGACTTTTGTGTCTGATAGATAAATCGATGGATTGTTAATAGAATTGAACTGATAATTATTATTGTGGCTTTCATCGACCTATGGCTAATTGATAATTGATTTAAGATAATTGAAATGACTTGAATTGGATGTTGGTCATTAATAATTGATTATATGAATAATTATTATGATTGGTAAAATTATTTATGATTTATTGATTGTCGTTGAATGTTATCTATTCTTACCAATTATATATTATTATGGATAATTGTTTATGGGTAATATTGATATTGATATTGACCACGGTTCACATAGATATTATGGGTGACCCTATGTACTGAATTATCTTATTGGGCTTTGCCCTTGTATTTGAATTCATACAAGTGATGGTGATGATGATGGTAAGATGGTTGATGGTACATGGATATATGGTCCATTATTGTATAAACATGGGCCTTAACCTATAGGTTATTGGATATGGTATAAATAGCTTTCTCATATTGTAATATAATATTATAAATTATTGTATTTAAGTCTTCCGCTTATGTAAGTTAGTGTGTTGACTGGTCAAAGTCAATGTATAGAATCGAGTGACGTCGCCGAGATAGCCTTCTGGGCAGGCAAAAGAAAAAATCTCGGAGCGTTACAAAGGTATTAGAGCCTAACGAGAGTCACTTCTTAACTGTCTCTAATAGAATAGAATCCTTGTACACACGTCATGAGCAACTACCGTGCCATCAAGAAAGGGTCAAGTAAGTTGTTTGAACCATGATTAACTTGAATAGTTTATAAATGCAATATGAAATATGGAGTTTTACAAGGCTATGGATAGAGTAAGGGATGACATAGATCCTTAGACGATGGAAATAGAATTGTTTCATTAAAAGTATAAGACAACGCCTAAGGAGGTTATTTCGAAAGGAATAACCCAAGTTTTAAAGAGGGTATTTTAAAATAGAATAACCAAAACCCTAAGGAGGTTATCCCCATATGAGATGGTATTATGATAGAATAAGTTGTTGATAGAACATTCGTGATGATTTATGTTTTATGGATAGAGATGGAATCAAGGATGAGCTTTTCGCACAACATCCCATGAGCACCCCGAAGTGGATTTCAGCAGGCCCAAGGTCCTCAAGTCAATGAACAAGTCCTGACTCCGAAATCGAATAGACATAATGTACAAGACCCTCTCATAAATGGGGTACGAGCCAACGGGCAGTAGGAGGAGCAGCTGAGGCAGGGATAACCACTACATGAATCTCACTCAGCCCACACTGAGTATTGCCAGCCCAAGAACTTCGACTTACCACCTCACCATGATCGAAGGGATACAATAAAAAGATTCTTCAAGCTACAACCCCCTCAATTCGATGGGAAGGGAGATTTTGAAGATGCCGAGAGATGGATCGAAGAGATTGATCAAATTTTTCTAGAGATGGATTGCGGTGAGGACCGCAAGATGATTTATGCAACAAGAAAGTTGACTGCTAGAGTAAGAGATTGGTGGAAAACCATCAATGCCACCATTTTCTCCGGACAAGACCTGATTTCCTGGGAAGAATTCAAGAAAGTTTTTGAAAATGGGTATATATTAGCCTATGAGAGAGGCAGAAGAAGTACCTGACACTCCAGCAAGGCTCGATGACCACCAAGCAATATCTGACAAAATTTTTGAACCTGGAGAAGTACTCAACATTGCAGCAATCAGAACTAGATCGGGTGAAACGCTGTGTGGATGATCTTAAGCCCAGTCTCCGAGAATGAGTGAAAGGAGGAAACTGTCAGACCCTCCAATTTGCTAAATAGTTTGTCGTCTATCTGGAAGATGACGATAAAGCAAGTGACAAGAAGCAGAATCAAGCATCTGCTGACCAACATAGAAATCGGCAAGAAAAGAAATATAGATCTCCTGACAAGAAAGACTACCGTAATGATCGTCGAGGAGATGATCAAGGCAAAAGAGGAAATGATTTGGAGCCCAATAGATAGAAAAAGAAAGAAAGGCTACCTTGTCCCTACTATCAAAGGTACCATGTGAGAAAATGTTATCGCAAAACAAGAGCATGTCTCAATTGCGGAAAGCAAGGACATTTTGCTCGTAATTGTTTGGAACCGAAAAGGAATGAACAAAATCAAGGAAGGAACGAAGTATCAAGTACATCGCTACCAAAACGTGCATACAATATAGAAATAGATATTGAGCAACGCGTGGATGAGGAAGATTAAGGTGGAATTATAAAATGAATCATAGACATCTGGAATAAAGAATAAAACGATAATAGGATAATCAATTTCTTTCATTTGGATAAGTTAGTAAAACAAAAAAATGCAAGAACATTGATAGCGAATGTGGATGTTCTTTTAATAAGCTTATTGATCGGATATTGGATTCGTCAAATTCTCTTTCGTAAAATTTGAGGACGAATTTATTTTTAAGGAGATTATTATGTAACACCCCGCGATTCTATTAAGGGTAATATAATAATTTCATAATTCAAATAGAGTGTTTGATGGATTGAAAGAAAATTTAAATCTCATTGGGAGTAGAAATCATAATTATATTAAAATCAGGAATTTCAATTTAATTTTAAGTTTAAAAGAATGGTTAATGAATATAGAACTCTCAAATAAGATAGAATTAAAAGTAATGGCATGGAAATATTTTAGTCATTAAAATAATATTTATTATTATTTGAATTAAAAATTTAGATGATAAAATATTATGAAATTAAATAATTCTAAAAAAATAAAGAAAAATTTGGATAGGAGTTTGATTAGTGATGTGATTATTTAATTAATTTCAAAATTTATTTATTCAATTATTAAAATATATATGAATTGGTTAAAAAATTAAATAGATAATTTAAATCTAAGTGAAATTAGATATTATAATTAGAGTGTAATTAAGAATTTTAAAACTCTATAAATAGTGAGGTTAGGTTCGGCCATCTCGGGAGAGTTGGTGCATGGCTTGTAGGCGAAAAAAAGGACATTCTCGACGATAATAAGGTAGGCAGGCGGATTAATGCTTTCGCCATCGATAAAATTTGTTGATTTCACAATTGTCAACAATTGTTCTCGACTGCAACGATGATGACGTGAGGAATTGGTTTGGTTGGCCATGAGTCCATGACATAGGTGAAGAGAGAAAACAAAGAAAAGGGTGGAACATGACATAGGTGAAGAGAGAAAACAAAGAAAAGGGTGGAATTCGAGAAGGGAGAAAGGAAATAAATTTCAGCCGCATCTTGTCGAGCAAATAGAGAGAGAAGGTTATTGGGAGGAGAGAGAAAAAAAAGAGGGGAAAGTAAAGCGTGTGGTACAAGAAAAAAAAAGAAGCTTACGGCCACAAGAGAAAGAGAATATATTTGGAGAGAAAAAAAGGAGTTCACGCCCGAAAAAAATAGAGAGAGAAAGCAGTAAACGTTGGAGCGAGAGGAGTAGGGAAATACACGTGCAGGTTGATTGGAGAGAGAAAAGTTTGATAGAGGAATTGAAAAAAAAAATGAAGATGCGATGGGTGGAGGTAAAAAAAAAAGGGATGGTCGTGAGAGAAAAAAATAGAGAGTAACGGGATTAAAAGAGGGCGTAATACGTCTTTTCGCCCGTGAAAAAAAGGACATGCGTGCAGAGAGAGAAATGCACACGAAGAAAAAAATAATTTTTATTCGTTTATGATTTTTTTGATAAAAAAATTCATTTATTAAATTTTTCGATCAAAGAAAAAATAGAATATATATAGGAAAAAGATTAAAAGTAATTGTCGCTCAAAATTCGGTATTAATGCAAGACAATCGGTTAATTTTTCAACTGACTTGAGGTACGTAGGAGGATCTCATGTCGTCGATTTTTCATGATTATTATTTGCATCGATTGAAACATAGACATGATTGTAAAAAATTATGCCGAAAGCACAATTCTTGACGCCGACAGAATTCGACTCGAGATCTGTTTGACATAGTCCGAGTTTTATTTAACACGGCCCGAGTTGACTATTGCGGATCGAATACTGAAATAAAAAATATATTTTTATGAATTGATTTATAGTTTATTTAAATAGTTAAAATTGTTAATCTATCACCGATCATTTGATTAACATCCATGATTTTAGTTTGATCATGTCCTATCAACCCGAAAGTGCAATATTAGCCCGAAGGCCCTATCAATATTAAAGTGCAATGTTAGCTCGAATGTCCAATCAGTCCTAGTAGCAATATGTAGAAGTGGGTCCAATACATTTTTAACTTTTATCTCAATTACCTAAGATGTATACCTTTAATAATTATCTTAATTTAAACATAACCCAATTAGCCAAGCACTATTAATCAATGGTATGATAAGATAGGATGAACCGGATACGATAATAATTTGATCATGATCAATCAATAATAAAGTCAATGGATCAATATCATGATTGGGTGTAATGACTATAATAATCAATACAATGACAATCTCATCAGGGGCTAACTGCGCTTTCGGACTGATAGGGCCTTCGGACTGATTGGGCTAATATTGCGGTTTCGGATTGATTGGACCTTCGGGATATTGCACCTTCGGATTGATAGGGCCTTCGGACTAATTGCGCCTTCAGACTGATGGATAATTGAATTGAATTGGGCAAATAGCATAAAAATGATTGTCCTCTGTGTGGTCCTTCGTCCCCTAACATATTCGAACTTATTGATTAAAGTGGCATGATGTTCCCTACTAATAAAGAGCTCTCGTATTGCGCTCGAAATGGTTGATCATAACTCCAAAGATCAAATTGATAATCGAATTGAATTGAATTGATAGTAAAATTGTTAATTGAATTGCATCATAGTGACTGATGGACAATTGATTTCCCTCTAGTGGTTGATAGACTACCGATTTCACCATTGTGACTGATGGATAATTGAATCGCGCCTTTATGGTTGATGGATAATAAATTATGACTTTTGCGTCTGATAGATAAATTGATAGATTATTAATAGAATTAAATTGATAATTATTATTATGGCCTTCACCAACCTATGGACAATTGGTAATTAATTTAAGATAATTGAATCGACTTGAATTGAATGTTGGTCATCAATTATTGATGATATGAATAATTACTATGATTGGTTGATTTATTGATTATCGATGAATGTTATCTATTCTGACCAATTATATATTGTTATGGATAATTGTTTATGGGTAATATTGATATTGATATTGACCATGATTCACATAGATATTATGGGTGATCCTATGTATTGAGTTATCTCATTGAGCTTTACTCTTGTATTTAGATCGATACAGGTGATGATGAGACGGTTGGTAGCTCCTCAAACGGGTGACATGCACATGGATATATGGTCCATTATTGTATAGACGTGGGTCCTAACGCATAGGTTATTGAATATGGTATAAATAGCTTTCACATATTATAATAGAATGTTGTAAATTATTGTATTTAATCTTCTGCTTATGTAAGTGTGTTGACTGGTCAAAGTTAATGTATAAAATTGAGTGACGTCGCTGAGATAGCCTTCAGGACAGATAAAAGAAAAAAATCTCGAGACGTTACATAATTAGTCGATCGAATTAGTCCGACCCGAATAGAACAAAACTTTTTCGGGTCGTTGTATGAGAACATGTAACTATCGATTGAAGGTTTTAATCTAGGAAACCAACCTATTACAGTGGAATAAATGATGTTCTTTTATATTATTTCATACGGGGTGGGACGACGATCACTACAGAAACCGACACAATTCCACAATCCAAGTACCTATAGAATATAACAAATATAGAACAACAATGAAGCAAGAAGAGTTTTGACGTGTGTCAACATCTACAATAATGTAACTCTATTTATAGAGTTTGCATGGTAGTTCTTTAACTGCACGTGAATGCAGTTTGTGCAACTGCAAAGGCTACAGTTCGAACAAGATATATGCGCACCATGTGCATATATATGTCTAACAATCTCCCACTCGCACATGATGTGCTATTTGTCACATTTGCAAATTTCTGTGTATGGTAAATGAATTGTGCGGCCCACGAGTACATTCACAACATAATATGGGAGAACTGTGACATGTTAGGGATACACAATTACTCAGTCACTTGAGAGCATATACCATGACATATTAAGAATATATAGTGCTCAATCAACTTGAGAGCCAAGACTATAAAAGTCGCTCAATCAATATGCGAGCCAGAACTATATTCTCATATAGTCACTCAAGCAATCAAGTTACTCGCTTTGTCTTAGAGACACCTTGCTTGCATAGCTTAGACGACTCATGTCTAACTCCACTGTTACACAATTTTATATGTATACTTTATAATTGGTTAACGACATATAAAATTTATGCAACACCAGTGAATCTTTCTCTCGCCCTCATATTTCTCGATTCTAAGTTAGCTTCTTTCCTAGATGTGGCTCGACGGACTGCATACAATTTTAGCCTTTGAGTACTTCGCTAAAGTAGCAACACTAACATATCATTTTGAAATATAGTCAGGAATTTAAAGGGAATCTTCGAACTTGTTCAGTCCTTAAAGACTCACAAATGTGACGAAGGCTCGATAATTATTCATCACGTCTTAAGGTCGACTTAGCATACTCGATGATAAACTCAAGGATTGCGGTGGAGACTCCCACTGAAGGAGTGTATGCCATTGCTTAATAACACCGGGCAGACTTAAGTCCAGTCGCATATCTATAACGCCTGACCTGAGTCCTCCTACTAGTCGCCTAAAATTTCGGCGCCTTTAAATGAGGTCTCATATCTGGCTTCCCTTGTCAGGTCACACGGAGTTGAACTAAACTTGTGTTCAAATCCTCCTGAACAAATCAGGACAGTTTTAGATAATATTATTATTCTAAACAATTTTTTCTTCGCTCGCTATACTCTAAGCGCTGAAGGTGATTATCCTTGTGATTTGATAATCTCGTGCATGACTGACATACTCTATTTGTGTATAACAACTCATAATAACTTAAACAAAGAAATGAAAATACTTTCATTAAAAAAACAAGTGTTTAAGTACAATTAGGATTACGTAATCCTATAGCATTTATATGTCTAATAAATACATCTCTCGGAATAGGCTTCGTAAATAGGTCAGCGACATTCTGATGTGTAGACACATATTGAATCATGATCCTTTTCTAAACATCTTCGTTCCGTACAAATTTATACTTAGTGTCGATATGCTTCCCTTTATAGTGATATTTGTCATCTTTGACATATATGATGACAGCTTGATTATCATAGTATAGGTTAGTCTTTGAAACATTGTCAGCTACTCTCAGATGGCAAAGGAATTTGCCTAACCAAAGGGCTTCTTTGCAGCATTAGTACATGCCACAAATTCAGCTTTCATTATTGACAATGCTATGCAATCTTGCTTCTTGCTGCTTCACGTCACAGCGCCATTGCTAAGCAGGAAGACGTAGCCGGAGGTGGACTTGCGTTCATCAACATCGCCAGCCCAATCAGCATTCATATATCCGGCTAACTTTGGAGTTCCTCCTTGATAGCATAGTGTGTAGTCAAATGTTCCTTTCAAGTATCTAAGAATCCTTTTGATAGCCTTCTAATGTTGGTGTCCGGAATTAGACTGATATCGACTGACCAAACCAATGACATGACATATGTCGGGTCGAATACATAACATGACATACATCATACTTCCGACTGCGTTGGCATAAGGAATAGAGGCCATAGCACTCTTTTCTTCTGAAGTCTTCAGACACATATTAAGACTTAAAGCTTCACCTTTTGTCACAGGAGTATCAATGGGTTTGCAGTTATTCATTCGTAAACGTTCGAGAACCTTTTTATATAGGTTTCTTGCGAAAGAGCAATGAATCTCTTTGAACGATCTCGATGAATTTTTACTCCAAGTATTATGTTGCTTCATCCATGTCTTTCATCTCGAAGATAGAGGATAATCATTGCTTAATGGTATTTATATACTCCTTATTATTCCTATCTAGCAAGATATCGTCGACATATAGAGTTAGAAATGCAAATTTATCTTTGGAGCCACATATATACACACAGTGGTCTTCATCAATCATAGAAAATCCAAAGAAAATTATTGATTGATGAAATTTCAAATACCACTACCTAAATTATTATTTTAGTCCATATATGGACCGTCACAATTTACATACTTTGCGCTCTTGACCTTTTACAATAAAGCCTTTAGGTTGCTTCATGTAAATTTCTTCATCTAGTTCTCCATTTTAAAAAAGTTGTCTTTATATTCATTTGATGTAGTTCTAAATCTATATGAGCAACTATAGCTAGGATTAAGCGAATTGAAGAAAATCTTGCAACGGGTGCAAAAGTTCTATCATAATCTATACCCTCCTTTTGGGCATATCCTTGTGTAACAAGGCGAGTTTTATATCTTTCTATGGATCTATCCGCACCACGTTTGACCTTGAGAACCCATTTATTCTTTATTAGTCTTCTATTGGGTAGGAGATCAACTAAATCCCAAACTTGATTATCTTTCATTGACTTCATTTTTTCTTTCATCACTTTCGTCCATTCTTCCTTCGCAGGACACGAGAGAGCCTCCTCAATTATTTTAGGCTCATGTTCATCTTCCGGATCAACTATAGAAGCTTCTCCCTCAATCTCAAAACGATGACGTGTGATACTTTTTCGTTTAGTCCGACGTATTGAACATTTTGGTATATCTCCTTCTTGAGTTGACGAGGATTCTCTCCCACTCGGATCAGGATTCTGAGGTAAGGAGACATACTCCTCTGCAGATTGATCCGTCGAATGAGCCGACTCATGATTTTCTTCTGTGTTGAGGTGAAGATCTTTATCTATTTCGCCTTGCTTAGGAAAATCATCTTCTAAGAATGTAGCATTTCTACTTTCGATCTCTGTCATAGTTCCATCATCCTTTTCACATAGAAAAACATATCCTTTGGAGGTATCAGAATATCTTATAAAGATATATTTTTTCCTCGAGGACCCAACTTTCCATACATATAACAAGTATGAAGTTCATAGGCTACACACCCCTAGGGGCGCAAATAGCTAAGTTCAAGCTTTCGGCTTGTCCAGAGTTCGTAAGGAGTGAAATCTTTTGATGGAACCTGATTTAATATATAGGCTGCAGTCAACAAGGAATCACCCCAGAAAGAAATAGGGAGATTTGCTTACGCCATCATTGATCGAACCATATCAAGTAGAGTCTGGTTTTGTCTTTCTGCAACATCATTTTGTTGCGAAGTTCCAGGAATTGTTAGTTGTTTAACAATACTTTTTTCATCACATAATTCACTAAAGTGATCAGATAAATATTCATGACCACGCAAGACTCTAACCTTGTGATCCAATTGATTCTCAGCCATATGTAAGAATCGTTTGAAACACTCTAATGCCTCAAATTTATATGTGATTAAATAGATCACACCATAACGAAAATAATCATAGATAAAAGTGATGAAATAAGAGAAATCATGTCTAACCTTAACATTCATAAGACCACAGATATCATAATGGATTATTTCTAAGGAAGATCCATCATGTTTGCCTACTTCAAATAATTTTTTAATTGTTTTACCAGCAAGGCAATCTTCACACGTGGGCAGAATGACTTTAGCGAGATTGCCTAAAAAGCCTTTTCTAGCTAGTCCATTCATACGATCTTGCCCAATATGCCCAAGTCTGGCATGTCAAGTTTTGACATCAATATTTCTATCAAAAAATGATACAAATGAACAGCTAAAATTTTGAAAATCTTTAGAGACTTCAATAACATAAAAACCATTATGATTATAAGCAATACGAATACAAATATTATTTAACATCATATCAACATAACCTGAACCAAATGTCATTACATAACCAAGTTCATCTAAGCGAGACACTGAAATTAAATTCCGTAAAAAATCCGGAGCGTAGAGAACATCATGGAGGTAATGCCTTTGACCTCCACTCGTGCATTGTTGCCAATGTAAATCCACTTGGTTTCGACAATGAATCGACGAAAATCCACAAAGGCATCGCGTTCCTCTGCTATGTGGTCGATTGCTCCTAAGTCTACAATCCACGAAGAATGAGAGTCAGCGACTAATGCACAGCTAGAAACATAAATGAAAGTTTGTTGAGAAAAGTATACTTGTATTTTCTTCTTTGGCTCAGTGCACTCACGAGCGAAGTGTCCACGCTTGTGGCAATTATAACACTTAACTTTGCTTTTATCAAACTTTCCACCGCGCTTACCACGCTTGCGTTGATTTTTACCTTTATTTTCAGTCTTGTCTTTACCTTTATGACCGTGCGGCCTTTTACGTTTTGAACTTTTACTCGCACATTTCGTACTGGATTCAAAAACATATGCTTGACCGGAAGGTTTACCTCAAGACACTCTTCTTCCAGTTCCAGATGACGTGCAACATCAGTAAAGGTTTTGATGTTATCATTGTGAGCTAAATTCAAAACTATTTGTTCCCAACGTGCCAGAAGAGAACGAATGATAGCTTGCACTTGTTGTTCATCAGTAAGTGGAACACCAGCACTTTTCAACTCACGAATCATGTTCGATAATTCACGCAAATGCTGCCGCATGGTGTGATTTGGCCGCATACGGTATAAATAGAACTTAAGTTTAAGTAATCTTAATTTCGTAGTTGATATACTAGCAAACTTCTTATGAAGGGCATCCCACATGGTTTTGACAGTTTCATGCACCTCATACTCACACATTAAGAAATTGTTCATACTGCTTAGTAACGTAACGCGAGCTCGTTTATATTTCTTTTTTCCATGCATTGTATGCTTCCAAAATTCCTTCTATGTTGAGGTGTAATGTCAAATTCTAGTTCAGGCATGGTGTTTTTGATGCATTCAATAACTTTCTCTTCTTCGAGGATGTATTATACTTTCCTATGCCAGATGTCATAGTTGTCCTATTCAACTTGTCATCTTTGTTCAGTTCAGCAATTATTTGCTTGGTTGTCATTTAGTCTAATATCATGTCAAAAAATAAATTAGTGTTAGAACGTTATACACAAATCTTCTCGTCGCATATATTTAAAAAATAATAAAATAATAATATTTGATGATAGTGACATCGAGATGATAGCAAAGCTCCCACTCATCTCCCACTATTCCAAAATCATTACCAAGTTATTAAAAAAATAATATAATTGCACCAAGGTACTATTCTAGTAATTTTGGAAAAAAATGAACATCCAAAATCATTTAAAATATATAATGTGATTAACATATTATTTTAAAAAATTTTGGCCAAACAAACAGAGTTCTGTGATTGGGGCTCTTCCTTGTCTATGCAAGGTGCCAATTAGGGAACCATCACCCATTCGTCTCGACATCAAAATAATTGAAAAAATATTATCGTGTCACGTGAACATAGTAATATTTAGAGACAACGTCAACTATACACTAGGTAAGTTCTTAGAGAAAGAGGGTACTAAATTTTCCACTTACAATTTCATTTCGGTACTTTTCTAGACATGCATATGTCATGCACCACTTAATGAAAATTACTATCATGACCATCATATAATTTAAATAACTTAGTCTTATTTGGACTACCTATGTTTCATTATGGAAATAATTAACTTAGGTCCAATTTATTAAATTCCTAAGTTCACGAAACATGTCAAATTCATAATTGGTATTTTTATGCATAACACAAACATAGCATAAAAATATTATGAATTACAAAGCATACAAATAATTATACAATCCATTTATCATATAATGAAATTATTTGTCACATGCTTTTAACATAATATATGCATGATAATAAGCATGGTTATTATTAATTCAAACATTTACATAAAATGGAAAAAAATAAAGTCACATGCCTATAACACATATATGTATAATACAAGGCATTTAAATAATTAAAATATCAATTTTCATACAAATTGAAAATTATTTGTCACACATGTCTTAATTAAATATATATATAGTGAAAATATTCATACAACAAAAATAATGTTGTCATATCATACATATATTATTAATTTCATAATTTTAATACAAAAATAAAAAGTATGCAATATCATGTGAAAATACATTTGTTACATCAAAAACAAATTTGGGTAACAAAAAATATATGCACTTCAAAAATTTTCTTACAAAAGAAAAAATATTATTTATATGTTTCATATTATACAATGAATATTTAAAAAATAATATTGTTCACGAAATATTTTATTTTCACATATAACGTAATGTAGTATAATTATGTTCATGACATAATATCAAAAACATATTACAATATATACATGACACATTTAACTTTTGTATACATGACATACCAAGAAATGTTCATAATTATGTCATATAGGTTTCAAGAAAATTTTTGTAAAATACTCAAATTATCATAACATAATTACATGCAAGACATTTCACTTAAGAAAAATATTTCACAAAATTTCTAATATGCACAATAATTACAAAAATTAATTAAAAATACATAATATATGTCATGAATCATCAATACAATTGAATAAAATTTCCAAATTTTTTTTAATCATAAAACAAACAACTTTTTAAATTTTAATATAATCTTCTCAAAATTTCTCTAATACACTAAGTTTTTCAAAAAAAAAAAAAGAAACTGTTGAGAATGGGCTGTAATGCAGCCCAAGTCGCCAGCCGCCCTGTAGCGCAGCGCGGGCCTATGAGGCCTGCCGCATGTCACTGTTCATACAACAGGGCCATGAGGCACTGTTCACGTTGAACAGTGTGCGCCGTGGCCCAAAGCCTGCACGTGTGTGCAACAGTGCCGCATGGCGCTGTTCCGCTACAGTGCATGCAGCACTGTTTTTCTTTTTAAAATTTTATGAGAAAAAACATATTAAAATTTGTACCAAAAATTCTATTAAATTCAGTACATATGGATAACAAAAAAAATTTGATTTTTTGTTTTTTTTTGCTATGATCATGTAATCAAAGGTGCAAAAACATAATTTTTGCACAATCCTGTAACAAAAAAATTAAACGAAAAAAACTATTTTGACTTTGATATTAATTGAAGATTTTAATATAGGAAACCAACTTATTAAAGTGGAATAAATGATGTTCTTTTACGTTATTTCATATGGGGTGGGACGACGATCACTACGAAAAGATGACACAATTTCATAATTCAAGTACCTACAAAATATAACAAATATAGAACAACAATAAAGCAAGGAGAGTTTTGACGTGTGTGTCAATATCTGCAATAATGCAACTCTATTTATAGTGTTTGCATGGCAGTTCTTCAATTGCAGGTGAATGCAGTTTGTGCAACTGCAAAGACTGCAGTTCGGATTATATGCACACCATGTGCCTATATATGTCCAACATCATCATTAATAGATTATGCAAAAAGTTTGGATAGATAGTTGTGAAGCAATTCTGCTGTTATTTGAACTGAATATGAGAACGAGGTCATTGTTTTATTTTTCAACTGCCAACATTTATTACTTCATTCAAATTAAAATTTTCATTGTATACGAACACATGGAGTTTTTTTTCCGAAAATTGTCTGATATATTATATTGAAGAATTATTTTTCATGACAAATCAAAGCTGTTAAGCAGTGACAAAAATGTTAAAATTATAAAGATAAATTATTTTTATAATAGGCTAAGTTTTCTTTATAATTTCGTGGGATAACTCATCATTTTTAATTTAACAAATCATGCACACACTCTTATTGCAAACGTCCATGATCAACCGCCACGATTATTAATGAATATATTTATTGATTATTAACTATTAAAACTAATTAATAATAAATATTCTCCCACTGTTAAATGGGATACAAGGAAAATAAAATGCCAAAACAAAAACAATCTTATTGATTAATGCTTTTTTTTCTAGTAACGAATGTATGGTGTCGACTATCCAACGTCGAGTCTGCTTTTTAATTATTCTTATTGAGATGGGAGAGCATGAGATGCACGCCATGGGAGGACCTGAGGGAGAGCATGACCCTTGGGGCATGGACGTACGCCGGCGACGGCGCGAGGGAGAACCCGCGGAGAACGAGGGCGATGACGAGCTTGTACTCGAGGGTGGCGACGCTGCGGCCCACGCACATCCGCTGGCCGAAGCCGAAGGGCAGGTAGCCCATCCGGTGCCTGCACCCGCCGTAGAGCTCGTCCTTCTGCCACCGCTCCGGCCGGAACTCGAAGACGTCGTCACCCCACAGCTCCGGGTCGTGGTGCATGCCGACGACGTCGACCCACATGTTCGTCCCCTTCGGGATGACGGTGCCGTCGTCGTCGATCGGGATGTCTTCCCTCGCCTGCCGCTGCTCGTTCGGCGCCGGTGAGTACAGCCGCATGACCTCGTTGAACACCCATCCCATCTGCATGCATAAATATTAATGATTAATATTGGTTTATCTTAGTCAAAGTTTTAATACATAAAAAAAAGGACAATTGAGAGTGCTGTCAACAGTATATAATTAATTAGTATGCTCTTTCCGGGTCAAGTCTCATAGAATCATGATATTTTTTTCAGTGAGGCTTATCATCCATGCCTACTTTTTCAATGATCTTTCTCACCATGTTTTTGACCAAGTGTTTGGCTATACTATAACATAACTAATGAGATTTGACACATAAATATTCGTCAGAGTGTTTGGAGAAGTTCTGCATCGACGATATTTTTTTCTTTGATAAAAATTTTGTCACATGAATATCGAGGCATGGAGGAAATTTCAAGAAAAGTTCTAACGTCTCACAAGAACTTTTCAACCAAAGTTTTCGTTTTCGTTAAACCCATGAGAACTTTGGCTGTTATTTGACAGCCCGTAAGTTCTAATCCAAACACTATATATATATATATATATATATATATATATATATATATATATATATATATATTACTTATGAGTAGGGCTTTCGTTTACCTTGATTAGTTTTGAGAGCATGTTGCAGTCAATGGGTTGGCCATCAGAGACAACCTCCATGACCTCCTGACGCAGGGCCGTCTGCCACTCCGGGTGCAGCGCCAGCATCAGCAGCGTCCAGGAGATAGAGAGCGCCATAGTCTCGTACCCGCCGAAGAAGAAGGTCTTGCACTGGTCCACGAGCTCCTCGACCGTCAGCTTCTTCTCGAACTTGGCGTTCTCTGTAATGAGGAGCTGGAGGAGGTCGTGACTCGCTCCGCGGCCGCCGGCGGCCTCCGTCGCCTTCGGGTTCATCCTGGAAGTGACGGTCTCCAGGAGCAGGGCGTCGATCTCCTTGCCGAGCTTCCAGCCGTCGTAGGATCGCTTCGTGTTCAGGAGGGTGCTGAAGGGGACACCGGCGAAGGGGTTGATGCTCTTGAACAGAAGGGCCTGGAGGGCCTGGAGCTTCTCCATGACCTTCTTGCCGGCCTCGTCCTTGATTCCGAAGCTCGTCTTGGCGATGATTTCCGCTGCGTTCTTGGTGACGTCCTTCGTCACGTCTATTTCGAATTGGCCGCCCGCTTCGGCGTCCAGTTGCATGCTCCACTGGTTCACCATCCTACGGCTAGATTCCTCCATTTGCCCTACCATGCTCTGCATGCACGTATGCAAAGTTAATAAAATTACGTAAGTTGATATCAAGTTGTCGTTGTTGTGTGTGTGTGTTAAAATAAAGGTACCGATGCACGTACGTTTAGATTGGACATGTTAATAATCGCGGGTGCAATTATGTGCCTCTGACGTGCCCAGTCGTCGCCTTCGATGGAGACGAGGCCACGTCCGAACATTGGCTTGCTCTCGTGCTTGAACACGTTGGGTTTACCCCATTTCTTGCCGAGGACACCTGAGGTCACCTTCCTGAGAAACTCAGGATCTCCGGGGTACAGGAAGGGCTCCGTCCCAAGCCAGTAGACGAAAACTTTGCCTGCATGTTTATATGTATGTAAACGTCACACCGACGAACAGACGAACTTTCCAATATACAATGTTGCATGCGATTATATAACTGCATGCATGCATGATGCACGTCGACTAGTTTACCGTAGGTCCTCTTCCACTGCGCGAAGTAAGGAAGCACAAAGGAGTGGATGTCGTGGGTGATGCCAGGCAAGGTCGAGGGAGAGACCGCAGCAATGCTCGCGGCCATGTCCTTCAAGTTCCCCAGGGGGAATGCCGGGGGAGGGCCGGCGAACCCGTTCTTCCTGAGCTTTCTCAGCATGCGATCGGGCGAGAGCCAGAACAGGGAGACGCCCTTCAACAGCAGGAGGAGAACGAGCCCTCCCGCCACCAAACCCATGACCAAGTTCTGCATGGAAGCTACAATGGAGGAGGAGTACATTATTACGTGTATGATCACTGTTGACGATTGAGCACTGCGCGCGGCCTCCCTTTTATAGCACAGAGCACGCCTGCGCGTCCTGCAAGTCAAAGAACGCGTGCAGATCATCGATACCAAAATTTCCAAACGCTGAGGCCACGGCCCACGGCACGCCGTCGAGTGGATGAATTTACAGGTCAAATCTGATGACAAGTAAGCAACATATTTTTTAAAGCTGACTCGTACATTTTTTATTTATACGGTCGAACAACGCCCGGTCAACAACTCAACTTAGACAGCGAACAACGTATTGGAACGTAGTGACAAAGGGCTTGTTACGGAACCAAGCGAGGGTCACTCAGTTGGTTAGCAAGATTAAACTATTTGTTGATAATTAGTAGTCCCATATTAAAATCTTGAAATTAATTTTTAATTAATAATTAATTTTTATTGTTCTATTTTTTTGATTTCGGATTAGTCATTGGTAATTTCCCGTAGACCTAGGTCAGCGTAAAAAAAGGGCCACGTACTGGATTAATTAATGAGACACAGTTGCACGCGGATCTTATTAAAAATGAATGAATAGATATATAAATACAATTGCAGATTTACAGTAAACATTGTTTTTTTTAAAAAAAACTTTTCAACACTTTCGAAATAAAAAAGTGGACTAATAATTAATTATTGGAAGTCAAAATGAATGGTTTTCAAAAAATTCGAACTTTGTACTAATAGTTTTCTGGGACCTGTTCAACGTTGGCCTACTTCTTGATCCGATGCGTGCCATTATGATTATATATATAGCGGTCATATCATCATATGTATAATTGGTGTCACGTTTACGAGTATTTTAACACGCGACTGAACGAATAAAACGGAGGTACGAAGTCGAACAAAACGAGACATGCGCATGCAATTTATCATCAGAATCAAAAGGTCATTTGAATATTATCATGTTTACGCATTTAAACAAAAATATTTTTTCCGTCTGTTATATAAGTTTTGCTTTTCAATTCATAACGTTATACTAGTAATATATATGGACTTCCAATTAAAGTTCACCTAGAAATTTGTTTATTGAAAAATTTAGAAAATGCCCATTAATAATTTGACTAACAATAATTAAAATAACAACTTAAATAATTAATAATCGAATGTAAGATAGCATTCTTAAAAAACAGTTAAACACTTTATATTTTATAAGAGTCGATAACATAAATGAACATTCAATTAGAGAGTAATTTTCATCATTAATGTCTCAACTTTCAATTGCTCGATCAAAATTTAATCTTCAAACTTTATTTTATAACAAATTGATCCCCCAATTTATAAATTTGTAACAAAAAGCCTTCTTTTAAAATACTTATTAACTTGACTAATTAATAATCAAATATATATTCTTAAATAATAATTAAATAATGTTGATTATATACGACTCTAAATAAAGAATTTAGCATTCTGTTACATTATTACACTTTTTTTTCCATTTCTAAGCATGTATAATATCTTTGCCATGAGTTGAGTTGACATCAGTTACTCTCGCATATATGCATGGATTTAAACTTTTAAAGTACGACAGATTCGCTAAAACACTTTTTCGAATAAATCCTTTGGAAATAACATGAAATTTGTCGAAAAATTTAATTTTCAAAATATTTCGGCGGGATGAAAAATTTTTTATCAGAAACGATTTAAAATTGTCAATATTTTCGACGGGCACCACCGTCGCAAAGATGTCATTAGAAACTTAAAAGTTATTAAAGACAAGCACACTTCGAAAGTTCTGACGAGAGTTGCCCATCGTAATTTCGACAAGTACCTTCTATCGGAACTTAAAGGGCATATACCCTTTGAAATTTTCAATGAATTTACCCAAAAATTCGGCTGCCATGCTGACAGCTGGACAATCGAATTTCACCGCAAGTGGATGGATTTGGCCAAGAGAGAAGGAGAGGGAGAGAAGGAAAGAGAGAGAGAGGGATCGCTAGAGCCGTGAGAATCAAAGTCGGGGGGTCATCGGAGCCGCACGCACGAGAGATCGATAAGTTGAGAGAGACGAGAGGGAGAGAGAGAGGGAGAAAGAGGGAGAGAGGGATCGTCATAGTTGGAGCTGGAGCCGTTGTGTCGTAGCTAGAGCCACGGGATCGTCATGGTCGGGGGTTGCCATAGCCGCACGCAAGAGAGTGAGAGAGAGCGAGATAGAGGGAGAGAGATAGAGGGAGAGAAAAAATCAATTGAAAGAGGGTACTTATTATAAGTTAAAATTTTGATGATATTAACATTCATAAGTATCTATGAAATTCGTCGATAATTACGAAAGTTACAAATGTCGAAAACCTTAATATTAAAATATTAGTCATATGTCAATATTTTATTATATAGTATTCTAACATATTTTATTGTAAATTCAAATTTTGACAGTTCTACCTCTCCGAACTACCGATGGATGGATAATTTTGAAAACTATGATCGAAAAAGTTTTTAATATTAATCATATGCCAATGTTTTATTATATGGTATTCTAAAGTATTTTATTATAAATTTAAATTTTGACAATTCTAACCTTTGGAACTATCGACAAATCTCCATCCATCCGTCGATAATTTTGAATGTTACAATAGTAAAAAACTTAATATTAAAATTTTATTATATACTATTCTAATATATTTTACTATAAATTCAAAATTCAACGTATAATTTTCAAAAATACCGTTAGATTATGAAAGCATCAGTCATTGATAAAATACCAATGGATTGTGTAATTGGTAAAATACTCACGGGTGGTGACATGGTACTATTGAGGGCGCTTTGCCAATCAATATCGAAAGAATATAAATGTCATAAGATCCAGTATGTTCATCGATCCAAATTGATCAGCGAGTCAGGTCAGACCAGGTCAAATCGAATGATCGAACCGGATAATATAAATTAATAAAAATAAAATAAGTTAATATATAATATTTTATTTAACAAAAATATATAATAAAGTAAAATAAAATAATTTAGATTAAATGATATAGTAAAGTAACATAAATTAAGTCATCAATCAAATATTTTCTAAATAAAAAATCTTGTGAGGTAGTTATAAATAAATAAAATATTGAAAAAATTTATATATGTGACAAGGAGGATATTGAAGTATAAATTTTAGTGCGCACGCGCACACACGCATATGTAATATGTCTACATGTTTTAATTTTTTATGTTTCAACTTTTTTTCATTTTACAAACTCGGTCAGGTTGGTCAAATTTGTAGGGTCAGTCAGTTGAATTCAGATTTTTGACTGAATTTGATCGGGTCAAAGTGGGTCAAATTCTTCCACGGGTCTCAATCGATTCGCAGACCATTTTAAGTCCCGAACATCGGTCCAGTCAAGCTTGGCCGGGTCTAACAACATTGAAGGATATTTCGCTCCATCACATTTCGCCAAAAATATGTCATCGAAAATATGCAATTTTCTTCTAGTGATTCTCCTACTTAGTTATGTTCGATGAATAAATCCCATGAATCCAAGAATTCGACTCAACCCATGTTGAGTCAAGTCGGGTTGATGGTCATCTCAACTGATGATTGATCTAGTACAAGTTGAAAAATTTTCATCCCACTTGACCCAACTCGACGATTCAAAAAATTATTTAATTTAAGGATTTTATATAATTCAAAGTTTTAGATATATGAAAATAAAATATTCTAAATATAGAAAATATTTAAATATTTTAAAATATTTTTAGTTTTTAAAATAAAATATTGAATATACTTTTATCATTAAAATGTAAAAAAAATGATTCGATGATCTGACTACTTGACCTCATTCAACCCAACATAGGCCAGTCATGTTGGGTTGGATCTAAACTAAAAAAAAAATTAACTTGAGTCCCAAATGGACGAATTTGTTCTATAATCTAACCCTTGAACACTCATACTCCTACTTAGAGTATATAAAGCATGTCATCTCCTACAATATAATACTATATAACATACTTATTTGTCAACATAAATATAACACATAAATTACATGAATTGTCATCATCTATATATCATATGAAAACATGTCATATAATTATAAAATATAAGAAACATTACATCTTCATGAGATATCAAATCATAAGGAAACACCTTCATACCTATCATTCTATTCATAATTTACATCCTTGCTTACTTCATCATATAATTTTCTAAAGGATGTTTTATAATTCATTGGCAATATGTGGGTTAAGGATCCAATAGGACACCTTTTCTATACTATTGAATCTTAGGATTCAATTTCCATGGTTTTGATGATAATAAATTCAATTGGTGTGTTGGTACTAGCATTTGTCTAAGTGATGATAAGGTCGGTCTAGAATGAAACATTTTCTAAATGACAACATGTAAAATTTATCAAAACAAATAAATTAGTTAGCTAATCAATCAATCAAAGAAGGTCAACTTATTGAGGTGTTTAGTTGAAGTTTTTCAACTAGTCGAGATTCATCAAATGGAAAAATAAAAAAAGAAAAGAGAAGTTGATCTAGTGCAATGATCAATCCACCTTAATAGCTCAACTAGCCAAAAGATGAAAATATTGATTTCTTGAGGTTTTGTACATAACCCACATAAGTCAAGGACATTAGACCGATTTAAGCATAGTGATTGATGTTGGATTCACAATTGTAGTACCGATCAAGGCATCAACCAAGGAAACTTGATTGAATGAAGCTTTAGAGGTCCCTGGCTTGTTTGGTTGATGAACATCGATTGATTGAATTAACTGACCAAGAATTAAGGTCAATCGGACATGCAATGACAACTACAATAACAACTAATTTTGGGTGAAGAAGTGAGGTTTAAAATTTCCATGATTGTAATCTCCTATATATGATTTTAAAGCTATAAAAATCTATTTTAGTCAAATTGTTCAGTGTCTCTACCACCGATCTCTCCCACAAAAACTTGTGTTACTTTGTAAAACTTCATAAGGTCATGTGGAATATCAAATACTTCAATCAATATCAAATTTCTTAATACCTTGAAAAATCAATTGTCCCATTCTCGCGTCTTAAAAAAATTTATCGATCGCCTCAGCCATAAAATAATAGTAAGTTGCATTTGATCGAGATAAGACCCCTTAATAGGGATAGGGACTGAGGTGAATGAATGAATAAAGGTAGTGTCCTCTTGTACCCTATTAATTAATCGAGTATCATCAATTACATCAAGTAGTTTTATTCATCCCTAAGCTCTTTGGAAAACACTTAAACAATTTGCAAATTTTCCTCTATTTTTTTATTGGGAGTGAAATTATAATAAAAGTGTAACACCTCCATGATAAACACATGCTCGGAGTCGTCCTAGGATGTTACACAGTTTTCGTAAAATATTTTTTCTAAATATAAATCATAAAATGCGGAAGATAATGTAAAAACTATTCCTCTACCATCTTAGTACGGGGGAGTGAAGACTAAGGTTTCATGTCGCAAAAAATTGACGTCATGGGAATCCCTTCTACGTATTTAAAGTTGGCTAAAAAAATAGTTAGAATCCTGCTGCTTGCAAACTATCGAACTTCGATCGGTGATTTCTTCATGGTGTGTCCTTGAAACCTATGTCCTTGCCTCGAGGCTGCTCTCTAGTGTCGGTACTTTGAAACCAGTCACCAGATGCCCTATGAAATGCCTCAATTCACTTGAAGGAGTGTGTTTGAGTGTTAAGAATTTTTAGACACCCTTTAATGTATATGTATAATTGTAGACCTTAGACTTCTATTATGTCTTGGACTCATTTTGGATTAATATTGATCATCCTTCGTTAATTAATCCTATGTTACTTATTCAAATTAAATTACATTAAAATTTGATTAATATCTCCATAACGATATCCATAATAATTCCACCTCTTCTCAAACTCTATCTTATCTTCCCAACTTTTTCTCTGATTTTTCTTTAATTTCGTAATTAAGTAATTCCAAATAAATAAAAAAACTTTTCAATGATATTTCAGAATAAATATTCATTTTATTATTTTACAAAATTATCATATGTTACATAAAGAGTTCTAAACCTGTTCTTATATTGTTGAGAGTTCAATGACATAAGAAGTGTGTCTCGGATGTTACATAAAGAATTCTAAACTTGTTCTTATATTGTTGATAGTTCAATGGTATAAGAAGTGTGTCTTATATTTTGACCCAAAAAAGGTGGTGTATTGTTAAAAGATTTCTCACTCTATTTTAGAAATTGAAGATATGAACTTTGGGGTTCTTTAAATATTGCCTTAAAACTCAAAGTGTGAGGACATAAAGACAAAAAATTGAGTTGAACCTCTTCAACAAATTTTCCCTCTTAAGAACTTGTGTTCCTTGCTTTAAATTCTTGCATATTTATTACTTTTGGTATTTCATGAATATTATTGGTGTTTTAATTAAATTCTTGCATATTTATTACTTTTGGTATTTCATGAATATTAGTTGTGTTCCTTACTTTAAATTCTTGCATATTTATTAAATTCTCCCATACCGAACACCCCTTTCACTTGAATTCAAGTTCACTTTATGACAATGTTTTAAAAATCAAACTGAACTGGCCGGTCCAACCGGTTCAGTTCAACCTCAAAATTATTTTTTATATCGAACAAAGAAAAATTAGTTAAAATGAGAAATTGACTCAAATTTTAAAAAACCAAAGAAAATCAGTAAACATTAGGAAGTTAAAAAGGAAAAAGAAAGTATTAAAATGTAAGTCAATAAAGAGATAAAAATAAGAGGTAAAAAATAGAAAAAAAATAAAAAGGCATGTGTTAAAAATTAAATAATATTATAAAAAATTATTGAGGGGAAGAAAAAATGAAAACAAAAAATAAAGTGTTAAAGAAAAATAAAAATAAAAGAAATATTAGTAATTTGAGATAAAATATATTAATATAACATCTATCCTCATAAATCATAAATAAAAAATAATAATAACCTATTAATATTTATAGAGTGAATATTATTATTTACCATTATTAAAACTTTTAATAAATAAAATTAGTGCAATATTCATATGGATTAATTCATATGGGCAGGACGCCCCAGCTTACAATGGCGCCCCTTGGATTTGCGTGGACGGCAGATCTTAGGGCGCCTACATAATCGGATTTTTTTGTCTGATATCAGAAAAAACCATCAGTTTTTTTGAAATGAAAAAATAAGAAGGCCGGTTTAATCGTTTTCTGTCATATTTCCCCCTCGCCTTTTGTCCTATTTCTCTCATTTTCTGCCCTAGGGGTCTCACGCATTCTTATCCTACCGAAGCCATATTTCTCATCGTTGTCGTCGCTCATCGTCGCCGTCGCTCGCCTGACGAAGCAAAAGCCATTGATCTTCGATTGTCCGCCTGCCTGCTGCAACTAGAGATGATGAACGTGAGCTTTGATCTGCTTTGCTTGTGTGATCTAATGCCAGTGTGAGCACCGATCACCGCGAGATCCAACGCCGATGGGGGGACGATGCTGCTCATCCTGACGGTGTGTGCCTCGAGTAGCTCGATCGTCGTGATATCCGACTCCGGTGGGGACAAAGCTGTCCTATGCATTAGGTAAATTCATCAACCTCTACTTTGCCTTTTTTACAACTTTTTAATCTTCTGAAGCCATCTATGGAATGGAAACGCTTCCACTGGAATGATATCAAACTCTATTTGTGGACTCAGTTCTTGTTCTAGCTTCGTCTGCATCTTGCTTTTGCAAATTCTTTACTTATTTCCGGTACACATTACCTTCATCTCTATTCTTTTCAGACACATAAGTATTGTTATTATTTTTCATCATGCTCAACAAAGATATAAATTTAATTTTGACAGGGTATTGGGTTCCTGTAATTTAGAATGGAGACTTGAAGAATCAATTTATCTTTTTTGAGTTGAGACAAAGGTGGGATTTGATACAATTTGAGGTAATGGGAGTATATACAATCTGTGAGACTAATATGCAAATTAATTACATTTACATTTTTTGTTATCTTATGACTTTTATAACTTATAACTACTTGGATTCTACACTATTGGTTGAACTTAGAATCCAGCATATTTCTAATATTTTTCGTCTGACTTGTCTATGTTTGTCGTTATGTCATTTGATTAAAAAGTTAGCTACTATAAAAATTCTTTATATCTATTATTTTATCGAGGCAGATCTTACAATTGAATTGATAATATGGACGAAGAGATTAACGAGGGGTCGAATGTTCAAGATAGTGAGGAAGAAAGAAATGCAAAAATGCATGAACAAGATTTTGTAAAATCTTACGAGCTGCCAAAGCCTTATGTTGGTATGACATTCGATACTGATGAAGATGCCTATAAGTACTATAATATGTATGTCAAAATGATGGGATTTTCTGTTAAAAAATAATTTTGTCATAAATCTAGAATCACGAAAAATATCATTAATAGAACTTTTGTTGTTCTAAAGAATGTCATAAGAGATTGAAGTAACCTATTGAAAAGGTCATCACACAAAAGAGAGAAGTTAGAAATGATTGTCTTGCCCACTTATATGTTGGACTAAGAAGGATGGAAAGTGGGAAGTAAGAAAATTTCAAGAAGAGCACAATCATGTTCTAACAACATCCACAAAAGTGAAATTTTTGCGGTCACAGAAACTAATTTTGGAAACTTCAAAAGAAGCTATTGTTGACTTAAGGAAATTTGGCATGGGTCCATAAAAAATAGCAAGAGCATCGAATATGTCTGGTGAACCATTGGTAACAACACAAGATTGTGTTGATCATTTAAGAGCAAGAGGAAAAGGCAATTTTAATGTTGAATGTCTTAACATTATATATGTGTTTCAGAATAAAGCAAGTGTTGATCTAGGTTTTTTTCATAGATGGGAGCTCGATGAAAATGGCACGGTTTTGAATTTCTTTTGGGCTTATGGTCGGTCCAGAGATAGTTATTTAATTTTTGGTGATGTTGTCTTTGATACAACATATCACACAAATAATTTGAAAATGTTATTTGCTCCCTTTACTAAAATCAATCACCACAGAAGGTTGTGCTTATTTGGTTGTGCTCTACTTGTCGATGAAACCGAGGAAACTTCTATATGGTTGTTTGAAAAATGATCTGAATGCATGAATGGAAAACACCCAATTTGTATTATTACGGATCAAGATATTGTGATGGGTAATGCTATCCGTAAGGTTTTTTCATGTACAAAACATATTCTTTGCACATGGCATATTTTTAGAAACGCAATGACTCATTTACAAGACTTATATGCCCAAGACACATTTAGAGAACAATACAGTAAGTGGCTTTATAAATGTCGTTTATGTTTATTGGAATGATGTAATTGAAATGATATATTTGTTACGTATATGGATCTTCTATAAAATTCATGTGGCATCTTGTAGGATGTCTAATTTGAACCAGGATGTTGTAGGATGTTTACGCCTTATATTCTCATGGACTTTTGCTTTTGTTGTACAAAATTCATGTGGCTTCTCCTTTACTTTTGCTTCTGCTGTTCAACATGGACTTTTGCTTCTGCTATTTAACATCCAATTCATCAATTTTGCTCCAACATTAACTAATGCATGCAGTTTTAAACCATAAGTTCACAATGTATCTTAAAGGTATTACTCCTCCGTGACATCTATTCGTGCTTATCGTAAGTTCGTGTTTTGGATCAAGTGAAAAGTTTCACTCATAGAGGTTAGATTGATAGTTTCATTGCTTATGGATCAAGTGAAAAGTTTCATCTGTTCGTGCTCACAATGTATCTTAAAGGTTAGATTGATAGTTTCATTGCTTATGGATCAAGCGAAAAGTTTCATCGATAGCCACATCATATAGATCAGCACGCTATGAGTGAAAATAAAAACAAATCCTAATTCATAAACTTAGTGCTAATAGTAATGTCTGACATGCATCATGCAACAATAAGAAACAATAAAGATCACAGTCTAAATGATAAGATCACAGCCTTTATGGTTGATAGTGTCGTGTCATATAAACACGACTAAAATAGCTAGAACAATAACAATTATAACGAGAAGTTTACATCATAACATTTTTCCATTTCTATTCATCCTAATTTCATCTTCAGCTTCCATCCTATCAATTTTGCGCAATAGTCCATTTATGACATGTGTAGGTCTTTCTTCAAAATATGGATCCATCCACTTGAAGTATTGACATGCTCCTTTATGCTGCAACATAACATTAGATAACAAGGTAACAAATATTTGAAGGAAAAAAAAAATTAATAAACATAAAATAAAAGAAGTGTACAATAAACACAACTCACTTCGTAAAATGGACAACCATAAACTCTTCGACCAGGATTGCGTTCGGTCCAAGATGTTTTTATCATTGTGTCTTGTTGACAATAACACTTAGGATGTTCCATGTCTACTCTCTGATCAAAGAAAAAAAAGAAGCTATGTAATATGATATCTTACTAATTGGATGACATTTCACGTGAGATGTAACCATATGGAATGATAGTGGAGGCGACACCAAGCATGGGTATCACTAAGCTTAACTAAGTCTAACACACCAGTTTGAAACAAAAGAATCATCTCTGTTCAAGGGGTCTCACTAAGTTTTCTCATCATCTAGTTCCTTTCATGAAACAGATAACGGGCAGTCTCATATTTCAAACATTTTAATGCAACTTTAGAATCAATAGAAATTAAGTGTTACATTTTTTGTTGGAGTAACATGGAGGAACATAGTAGTAATAAGGAGAGCGTAACCGACTCACACAAGAGTTACAGACTTCCACAACGAGATCGTGGTTAGGCAAGTGACGATAGTCTAGTGACAGTTGTCAAGCTAGCGACGGTGCGGCGGACATGCGAGCAGCTGCGGACATGCGAGTGATGGTACTCAGCAAGTCATGAGGCAGGAACAGGCTTGTTGCAGCAAGCATGCGGATAGGCGAAGATCAATGGCTTCTGCTTCGTCAGGCGAGCGGCGGCGATGATGAACGGCGACGATGATGAGAGATATGGCTCTGTTAGGTCAGAACGCGTGAGACTGCTAGGGCACAAAACGAGAGAAATAGCACATAAAACGAGAGGAAGGGTTCAAAAGCGATGGGGGAAATGGAAGATTAAACCGATCAAAGCTCACGTTCGTCGTCTCCAGTTGCAGTAGGCAGGCGGACAGGCAAAGATCAATGACTTTTGCTTCGTCAGGCGAGTGTCGGCGACGATGAGCGACGGCGACGATGAGAGATCTGGCTCCGTTAGGGCATAACGCGACGATGAGAGACCCCTAGGGCAGAAAATGAGAGAAATAGGGCAGAAGGCGAGGGGGAAATAGGGCAGAAAATGATTAAATCGGTCTTCTTGTTTTTTCATTTCGAAAAAACCGATGGTTTTTTTCTGATATCAGACAAAAAACTCGATTCTGTAGGTGCCCCGAGATCTGCCGTCCACGTAGATCCAAGGGGCGCTATTGTAAGTTGGGGTGTCGACGCCCATTTAATCCTATTCATATATTCAAGATATACGTTTAATATTTTGATTATTATTGAATTACTATTACAATATTCGTACATTACATCATATATTAATACTATATATTTAAGGCTATTAATAAAATTTGGTCCAATTTGATCCAACCGACTGAACTAATACAAACACAACCAAATAAAGAGTTGATGATCATTAGTATGATTTTGAAAATGTAGCTTTATATATACATATATTTATAAACAAATAATAATAATAATAATAATAATAATAATAATAATAATATTATTATTATTATTATTATTATTATTATTATTATTATTATTATTATTATTATTATTATTATTATTATTATTATTATTATTATTATTATTATTATTATTATTATTTGTGATTGAATCTAAGAATCACATATTTCAACTCTACAGTATTATTAGGGTGCCTCGTCAAATTCTTAATGCCACTTCAAACTCATCATTTTACCCTACATTTTATCTTACTTTATTGATTAGTCTCTCCTTTTGAGTCTACTCCATTTCCACCCAAGTTTGTCTATTTAATCATCTCACATTCATTCTCTCTTTATTCTCTATCCTAATCCCATTGATTATTTGGTTAATAGTATAAATTAAATTATTGGACAAATATATTAATTTGATTAATATGAAAATTACAATAAAATTAGACATAAAATTACAAATATACAAAATAAAGTGAAAATAAGAAGAGTGAACAAATATTATAAAGTTTATTTTTACAATAATTAAGTTTTTTAATAGGATCCTATGCTTTCTCATTTTTTGTTAAGAAAATAATAATATATTTTTCAAAGCAATTGGTTGTTCAAACAATTACTTGAATTTAAACAAATATTTTATCAAGACATCTCTAATTGACTATTGAGAGATTTGGCATCAATTTGATAATTAGTATTTTTTTAACTAAATTGAAAAAAAGCAACGGACACTTAGTAATTATTCAAAGAAATAATTATTTAAAAAATATTTTTTTAATATTTTTCACTCTCTACTTTATTTTATATATTCGTAAAATAATTTTATATGTTCAATCTTATTGTAATTTATATATATTAATTAAATGAATATATTTGTTCAATAATTCAATTTATACTATTAATAAGACAACTAATTAATTACATATGAACCACTAGCATGAAGAGAGAAATGATAGAGATTTAATGACTGTGAGATTCAAAGATAGAGAGAGAATAACAAATAAAGTAAAATTAAAAGAAGGCTAAAAGTGTGAGTTTGGAATGACATTAAGTTTTTTGAGTGAGGCACTCCATGATTACATGTAATGCACTCTACAACATTAATTGGGAAAGTGAAAAGTGTTGGACTTATTCGTTCGCTGTCCTCTTTAGTAAAACTAAGAAGTGACTTAGTAATTTTAAATTAGTCAAGTGTGACTTAGTAATTTTAAATTAGTCAAGTGTTAATAGTTTTGAACATTGAACTCAAATTATTATAAATAAAATGAACATCATCATCCTTAAATGATGTTAATTATTAATATTGCTATAAACAGAGGGCAATTTAGTTAAATTTTTAAACATGTTCATGGGATTAAATGTAAGTTTTTAAGGTCTTGGGTGATTGCTATGATTTTGTATTACTAACATTTAACTAATTTAAAATTCAAACGAAAGAGTAGAATGATTTTTTTTACCCATCATTATTTTCCAAACGTATATATTATTTTGTTAAGAACCGTCTTGAGATCCTTCGTTGAAAAATAAAATGCCAATTGTGTGGTAATTTCAATTGAAAAATAAAGAGAAAGAAAATCGATTGTTTTCTATTGTTTGAATTTAAGTTGGCGAAAAAAGTTCCCTTATTTTTTTCCATTTCTTTTTAGTATATCAATTTTCTTTTACTCTGAAATTGGGATATAAAAGAAGTTAAATATCTATATTTAACATATATTTTATTTTAAATTATGTAAATTAAATATATAAATATATATAAGAAATAAAATTGTCGAAACAAAATTATTCTTTAGTGATTTCAACTAAGCAAAAAATAATATTCATCTTGTCCGTTTCTTTTTTCTTAGCGAATTTTGAATTTTGATCCCTTTTGAATGTAAAAAAATTCGTGAACAAAGTTGTCACTATGAGACGATCTAATTAGATTAATTGATCTCGATCGTAAATTGATCTACAAGTAGATTAATCGTTAGCTTCGTATTAGACCGTCCACTCTGCTGCCGAAAAAGAAAGAGTTTAGATGACCGTGGACTACAAAATTTGGATGGTCATCATGGAATCCTACATGAATGTCCAAAAGATTACGCCATTAACTTCAGGTAACATATGTTTCCCTCAATTAAATTTAGATGCCTTCTTTTTTGTTTTTTTCCCCCATTTTATTCACAAAACAACCGGTTGTTCTCAATCCTCAAGAGGCAAATTCGGATTTTTTATGCAACACGCAACAAGATTTTTAAAATTAAAGTAACAGAAAGCATTTGCCTATATGAAAAATAATCATAACACTCAGGGCAAAAAAAACATCTTCTTAATTACTATAGCACATATGAAGTGCATAGTAGTAATGTTGCAAGGAGTCATTACAATATTTTTCCCCCAAAATATGGCAAAGTGACGTGAGCCTATTATGAACATAGAAATAAGATTTATTTTATGAAACCGATTATTTTTTTTACTCACCCCTAAAATTTGAGAATACCAAACTTTTCCACTTCATTCTTATCAACTTTTCCGTTTAGTTTGTAATTACATCCTAACATTTTGTTATGACTTAAAAAAATAAAAAAAATAATGGTAAAGAGATAATTTAAAAACCAAGATAAAATAATACAAAAAAATGATGATGAATAAAAGGATGCAATAATTCAGGAAAAGAAAAGCTTAGCTGCCAAGTCGACGACGAAGAAGGTTCGACGACGACGCCTGATCGCGTTGCTTGAGCAATCTCGCCTTCCCCTATCAGATTTCGTCCAATCGTTCTCGTCCTTGCCCTTGTCGATGGGAAAAATGCAGGAATCCACTCGCTCCTCCTGATCACTGTCGCACTGCCAATGACTCCTCTCCATGACTCTTCCTCCAGCACGGGCATCTTATAATTTTTTTCCTTGAATTGCATCCTTGTTTCGTGCTTAAAGTCATGCCACCATGATCTTTACACAAACTCATCCCAAATTTGGGACGTGCAGAACTGTTATTGTGGAGGAGAAAAAAAAAAGTTGGGAGCATGCATGGAATTTTGATCGAAAGACGTCAATGAGTGTGTTCATGGAAGTTTTACATCGGAATCAATTGGATCCGTAAAACAACCCAAGAGTTAAGAATAATAAAAGTTAGACAACAATTATTTGTTAAATGGTCCTCAAAAGTGCACAGAACAAAAAAAAAGAATAAAAATAAGACCCAGAGACACGCTTGATGAGAGAGTTGAGTCATTGAATATTCGCTCTGTAGATTAGACTTAGACAACAGAGGCAAAGAGAGTGATGGAATTCCAGTCAATGGCGGCGGACGACAATTTTTGCTTCCACAGCTTCTAATCTGCTTCCATGACGGTAAGATCTGCTCGAAGGAAATGCCATCAGGAAGTATTGAGCCTTTTTCGCATCATCTGAGATTAGGTTAGAAGGAGCGAGAGATTTGTGATAAATAACAAGCAATGTGTCGAACAGTTTCGTGTCATGTGCGAGAGAGAAGTTATTAGGAGAGAGAAAGATAATATCTTGTTTTTATCCGTGATTAGCGGTTTTACTGTGGGCCGCACGATACAAACGAAAGAACATGATTTAAGCGTTGCACAACGTTCTACCCATGGGTGTTTCACCCCATTAAACACATATTTTATACATTTTATATTTATAAAAATATATTAATGATATAAAGAGATGTTTTATTTTATAAATTAACAATGTTCACATGTTATAATAATGTTATTTATGGCTTGTACTAATTTTCTATACATGTTATAGGACAAATAATATGATTAGTAAGTAATTTTAAAATATTTGAAATATAATATTAATATATTTTTTAAATTTTTTAATTATATAAGTCTCCATAGTTTTCGATTTTTTGATTTTTTTGTTTACACTCCTAGTAAAAAGGCATACCAATCTTTATTTTTCTCCCCTCAAGAAAAAAAAAAGACGAGACCCGTGCATAAATCGGGAGCCTTGACTTCCCTCCATTTTTTTATACGCACCTCGATGTAACACATTAAAACATAATAAAATTTCAAATCGGTATTTGATCTAATTTTATTATTATGGGTTAGCTTGATGGGGAGAAATATATGGCACCATTCATGCAAGAGATATGTCAACGAGGGAAAATATTTTGCATCCGGAAATGAAATGGACTTGTCCCCCGCATAAGAAATAAGGACATTGCGTCCTCCAAACATACAGGAAGCGAAGTCTTGTTGTTCTCATGAACCAGGAATGAACTCTCAGTATATACCAAATGGACGTACAAGCTTCATTAGACCTACGAGATCAGAGGCATTTTAATATGATAAGTGCAACATTCTTTTCCCAAATACCTTTTATGAGTCTATAGATATGCTTCGTGATTAATCCAATCTTTCTTGATTGTCAATGTCATGGCTGCAATACAATTACAATTACTTTTGCAACATTTGACTTCTTGTTCAAACTTTAGGGCACTCCAACCAATAGGCATAAATATAATTAATTTGTGAGAACTTTAGGGCCACCTCAGATTGTAGACTCTCCACCGCAGTTATTTTTTCTTCTTTCGTGTCTCCTCCACGTCATTTTATTGAGAAAGTTATCACTCCCACTCAACAGTAGCTGGTGGCTTCGATGTAATATCCATAGTGACTCGGTTAACACCACGGACGCTATTGCAGATCTTGCTTACGACATCACGGAGGAACTTGTGGTCAAAGTAATACCTGAATGAAGATTTTCATTAGAGAACAAAGACGATAATAACAAAATACAATTAAGGTAAAATATCAACCTTTGGACATCTATGTTTAGTTATATTTATTGGTGTTGATGAAGCTTTCAGACAGCATATCACAAAAAATCCTTTAAAAAAATATTGTCTAAAAAAAAAGATCGAAAAAAAAGAGATCAGAATGTACACTCCTGACTCCTCAGTTACACGAATTTATGCACCCATCTAAAGATGGACAGTGTATAGAGACTAGCTTATTGCAAGTACCATTCTAGGCCCAAAGGAAACCAAACAATACAACTACGATGGTATATCTATCTATCTGTAGCTTGATGGTATATCTATCTATCTGTACAAGCTACTCCATATCCATGAAAAATGCTTATGAAGTTCTTTTGCATGGGTGAACATCATTCGTTCATAAAAACTCATGACATTTGTGAGGGAAAAACTGAAAGAATGTATAGGCAGCCATTAATATAACTACAACTTATGAACCATAAGAACATACATTGTTGAAACAGTTTAACCAAAGTCTATTATTGATTGTGCATGAAAAAGTCCTTCCCTAGAACTGTAGAATAAGCATGTAACATATGTCTTTTTTTGTTTTTTTTCCTTGAAGGTAGCGCAAGGCATATTTTTAATATTGTTGGGCAGAGGCAGTCCATTGAATACTTGAGAGTTCAAGGCAAATTAACAAAAAACACACGTGTTGAAGTTGCCAAAAAATCAACTTCTACATGGCAGCAGAAGGAGATGGTAAACTATTGATGAAACATCCCATGACTTTTATGAAGAGTTTTGAAGAGGATATAGATCATCTATTGGGCAGCAACGTGATGCCAATGCCTAAATGTGTTTTCATCTGGTGACATCTGGATATTTTTTTCTTTTTGGCGTCAGACATTCAACGTTCATGACATATGGACCTCAACTCTAGGGATGACAATATTCCCCGAGACTCAGGAAATCCCTAACTTCGAGGATATTTTCCCCGAGGTACCCAAACCCCCACACATATTTGATATATAAAAAAATAAATTATTATTTTGTCAAAATATTTTTTGTCGTGATTTATAGTTAAAAAAATATTTATATTGTATAACTTTATCGAAAATTTAAACTTGTGTATTTTTTTATTATACTACAATGTTCAAATACATATATTCATTTGTAAATAGTTTTAAAAATATTACTTTTTATAATATTCTTTTATGTTATGTTTGGGGAATCGGGGTCCCCGCGGTAATTCGGGAATCCGAGGGAAACTAAGTTCCCCCACCTTGGGGATTCGGGGCAGGGCGGGGGAGGTATCCCCTGCCCCGAACAGGGTCAGGTGCCGACCATACTCATAGGGATGCTTCCTGTCACGGTATTATGGGCAATATGGTTTCATTGGAACAATTGTTTAGTTAGAGGGGAGAGGTGCAATGTGGATGTTGGAATATGTAGAATTGTCAGCGTCATCGACTTTCGGGCTACCAAGTTAGGCATGATTGATATGCGACAAGCTAAGCATGATTGATATCTATGCTTCCAGCTTGAGGGGGAGTGTTGAGATATGATTTGCATATCTTTCCATATCTTTGAATATCTTTGTAATATTATTTAGGATTAATATCCCAGATTTTCTGAAATAATATCTTAGATATTTTGGAATAATATCCATGGCCTTCTGGGGTAATATTATGGCATATTCTCCTTTGTTGTATTGCCTACCTTATTATAAATAAGGAGGCACTAGTGTGGTGTATAAGAAGATAACATATTTTTCAACAGTGGATATGATGAGTTCACGTGCTGTAAATTTGTCTAAACTGTGGGCAGATAAGTAGAGTATGCATTTTTGGTCTTGTATATGCAAATGTCTCATATTACATTACTAAAACAGGTAGACATCCTCTTCGCAGTCAGAAGAAATGGGCAGGGCAGGGGTGGGGGCAGGGGGGGATTGCATTTAATCGATATCAGTTAAATGCATGCAAAGAGGGAAAATGTGAGTTACCAGTCAGCAGTCATCCCATCTTCACTGGTAACTGCTCTAAGAGCAACAGCATGAGAATGAGTTCTCTGGTCACCTTGAACACCAACTGTCTGTACTGGTAGGAAAACAGCAAAAGCTTGCCATATGGAATCATAAAGCCCAGCATCTTTGATTGCTTGGATGAAAATTTCATCCACCTACAAACAAGCAAAGAGTTAGGTGCCAAACTGAAAAGATAAGAGTGCAAACAGAAATTTTTTATAAGATAATGTGAGAACCTGTCGAATGATCTCAAGAGCATTTCCTTGAGTTACATCTCCCAAGATTCGAACAGCAAGCCCAGGTCCAGGGAAAGGATGCCTCTTTAAAAATGACTCAGGAACATTCAAGATGCTCCCTAGTTTCCGCACCTTAAGAGCACAATGGCTAGTTAAAATCACTCAACTACAATGACCATTGTGCAACTAAAAGAAAGATAATCAATGTGTCAAACCATACCTCATCCTTAAAAAGAAGCTTAAGTGGTTCAATAAGCTTGAGCTTCATGTCCTTGGGGAGTCCACCAACATTATGATGGCTCTTAATTGTGTGAGAATGATTCCTTCCACTTCCAGGTGGAGGACATGACTCTATTACATCTGGATATAGAGTACCCTGAACCAAGAACACAGGTCTTCTCCCCAACTTCTGTTCCAACTCCTGAGCAAAATCGTCAAAAATACATATGAACTCTCGACCAATTATTTTCCTTTTCATTTCAGGATCTGTAACCCCTTTCAATTTGCTAAGAAACTGTTCGGATGCATCAATACAAGTAACCGGTAAATGAAGATTGCTATCAAAGGTTGACATCACACGTTCCCTCTCCTTATACCTAAAAGACAAAGGAACTTTTGAGAGTAATGACAACCACAGAACTAGAAAGGAACATAACGTTTTACACTATAGTTGACAAGAAGGAAATGCAAACCTTAGCAAACCATTGTCAACAAAAACACAATGGAGCCTATCTCCAATTGCCTTGTGAACAAGAGTAGCTGCAACAGTAGAATCCACTCCGCCAGATAATGCACAAATTACGTGTTCATCAGGTCCAACCATGCCTTTGATGACCTTAAGTTCTTCTTCAAGTACATCTTGCATCTTCCAATCAGCATTTACCCCACAAATATTGAACAGAAAATGACGTAGAGTCTCCATTCCTTTAGGAGAATGAGTTACCTAAAAAAAAATGAATAAACTATAATAACTACAAACAAGTTACCTAAAGAAAGACGAAATGAGTAAAATTTTCTTTGAAGGATCCTGGCTTTCAACAGAAGAGTGGATGTATAATTCAACATAAAAAAAACTCTAAAGTGAAAAAGTTCAATCATAAAACTTAGATAGGGAAAATAAGCCCAGTTGAAATCAAGAAAAACACAATCTTTATCCAAGAGCCGGTTGACTCCATTAGTATAATCAACAAATACATTGGTGACGTGCATAGTGTCAAAGGTAACTCACAATCCTTTCTTTACTCAAAATTCAATTAACTCCGCAATACCACATGTAACGGGAGACACTTCTGTTGAAATGCACATGAATTCATATAATGAACCAGAGAAAAAAAGGTAAAAAGACGCACTAAAATATTATTATTATCCCACCATGCAAAGATACCAGAAAGCTTGAATCTTTCCAATTGCACAATAACTTACCTCCGGATGGTATTGAAGCCCGTAGAACCTCCTATCATTGTTCTCGATCGCCGCCACAGACCCCTGGAGGCTCCTAGCCACCACTTCGAACCCCTCCGGCAGCCTGGTGGCTTCGTCCCCGTGGCTCATCCACACGGTCTGGCGTCCTCCAGCGCTCCCAGACCCATACATCTCGCTCCCCTCCTTCACCACCTCAATCTCCATCTTTCCATACTCCTGCTTATCCCCGACGGCGACCACCCCTCCGAGTTTCTGCACGATCAGCTGCATCCCGTAACAGATTCCGAGCACGAACACCCGGTTCCTCTCGACGTACTCGAGGAAGCCGTCGGGGAACGAGGGCGCGCCGTCGGCGTGGACGGAGTGGGGGCCGCCAGAGAGGATGACAACGCGAGGCTTGTGCTCGGTTATAGCCTCAAGGGAAGACGTGCCAGAGATGCAGAGGGAGAGAACCGAGAGCTGTCGAATCCGGCGGGTGATGAGGTGTGTGTACTGGGAGCCGTAGTCGAGGATGAGAACCAGGTTGCTTCCGGCGACGGAGGCGACGCCATTGCAAGCTGCAGAGGCGGCGGCCGCAGCGGCGACGCCGTTGGAAAGCGATTGGGTTGCCATCGGGGTCGCCGGAGGTGAAGGGGTTTCTAGGGTTTATGACTGCGGCAGGCGCACGAGAGCGA
Source organism: Pontederia crassipes (assembly GCA_030549335.1). NCBI lineage: Eukaryota > Viridiplantae > Streptophyta > Magnoliopsida > Commelinales > Pontederiaceae > Pontederia > Pontederia crassipes. The sequence continues at coordinate 5,568,571 of JAUKPH010000017.1, forward strand.
TTGCTTTGGAGATATGGGGGAATATGTTTAATTTATATGGTTAAATATGGTATCTTTGATTTGGCGGGAAGTAATAAAAATCTTAAAGGCATCAAGGCAGATTACTTTTGTCGTGAGATCCGAACCATTCGCTAGCTGATATCTGTTTTATGCTTCCAATAAATGAAACTTTTTTGATAGACCGAAACTTTCTTGTTATCTTATTGATAAATTTCATCCTAACGGCTAACTGAGAAACCATTTCCCCCTCCTCCGGTGTCCCCCCCCCCCCCCCCCCCCCCCCCCCCCCCCCGCCGGGGAACACCACCCCTCCCCCCTCTCTCCGGCGTCCCTCCCCTCCTCCCGCCATGACGGAGCCACCTGATCCCCCTCACCCCCTCTCCTCCTTCGATTAACTCTCCCAAACCGGGACAATCGTACCGGAATGTTATTACAGCTAGGGCTAAGTATGATGTTCAGCGAGATTCGACGCGACGAAGCCCCACGGACCTCATCTCACCTCACTAGCTGAGATGTCTGCGGGCGGAGATCTCATAGGAAGTCACCATTCCGGCATCTGATGTGGAGGAATGCTCGGAGGAACTGAAATGGTGTTTGGTTGGTCGGATCGCCGGCCGTCTGGCTCCTGATGTGCTGCTCGAAGAACTTCTTGGACTTTGGGATCTTCGACGGACGGCGAAGACTAGGGAGATGGGTAACAACTATTTCCTCTTCTCGTTTGAATGTATGCAGGATCGTATGAAGGTGTTAACTGGGGGTCCGTGGAACATCTGCAACCAGTTATTATTTGTCTCACAACCGCAACCTTTTTTCTAGGCCACCGGCAAGCGGCTTCGAAAAGTTGCCTATCTGGCTGCGGATGTCCGATCTTCCCTACGAACTTCTTAATCGTGACTCTGTGATGAGGATCGTCTCCTGTTTTGACGCTCCACTTCTCCTGGATGATACATCCATCCACGATAATCTGTGATGTGACGCTCGGGTGTGCATCGACCTCGATCTGTCTGTGCCGATCAAACAGGGAGTATGGGTGAAAAACCCGAATGGTAGCAGGTATTTTCAGCGGGTCTCTTATGAAAATCTGCCAGTTTTTTTGTTTCCGTTGTGGTTTGATAGGTCACAAATTCGAAGGATATGGCTCTCCGCCAGCCGCCGGTGAGGATGGTCGCAAGGTTCTTATGTTCGGCCCTAGGCTCCGAGCCTTCGTCAGTAGACACAAACCCGAGCATTCTGGGGCCAGCGGTGCTCGAAGTAGCGGCCTGCAGGACTCTTGTAGTACCGACATTGGTGCTCGAGTTCTCGCCGGCCCTGGTCCTCGGAGCGCTACCGACGAGCAGATGTTGTCGCAGGGTGTGCCTGCCCGTATCGAACCGGATGCGGGGGGAGCTGGTTCAGTTTCTTGGATCTGAACCACTCGCCTGAATCCAACAATAAGGAGGTCGCGACTCACTCGATGAACCCTAAAGATGTGATGGTCGGCTCGGATCTTGCGGACCTTTCTGCGGTACATCAGATCATGCCACGTGGATCGGATCCTACGGACTTTTCTGAAGTGCATCGATTCGTGCCACGTGGACCGCACCAACGTAATACCAATGGAGGGGATCATAGTGCCCTCGCGGATCCTCCTATGCGTGGCACTTATGAGCTACACCCTCACGAGAACTTTCCACCTCTTTCGGCCTCTCCTTCTCCTTTACTCAAATATAGGGTTCGCTTCTCCTCCCCTCACATGCAGGCTATCTCGGAGATCTGCGGGCTCGCGCACCGGTGGTAGGGGATGAAGATCATGCCACCACTGCGAAGAAGATCAAGGCCCGATTCACCTGTAGTACGCTGTCGCAATGTGGAACAGAAGTGGAAGAAGATGAAATACACGAAGATGATGGAGAAGGCGAAGAGGAGGAGCCTGACGAGGACCTGGCCCCGCCGCTGAGGAGGGAGCCACGGCGTGGCAAGGTTAAGAAGAAGGTCCCCCCGGCGCTTCTGCCTCCTCTGCAACAAATCTTGCGGAATCAAAAGGCAAAAAAAGGTAAGCAAAAAGGAATTGATAGTACGGCTCTCTTACCGGGTTCTATGTCTGTGCAGGACTCGGAGCACCACCAGCATGTCTAATTATGAATATTATCTCCTGGAATTGCCGCGGGGCGTGCAGGGGCAAGGTTCGTGATCGACTTAAAAAGCTCATACATAGGTATAATCCTGACTTTCTTGTATTACTAGAATCACATGCCAATAAGCAACAGGCTGACCGTCTGCTCCGTGAGTTGGGGACCCAATGGTCCGACTGCTATCAGGAGAGTAATGGTGCCTCAGGTGGCATTATACTCATCTGGAAATTTTCAGAAATTCAGGTTATGGTTATTAATACTGATTCATAAGTAATTCATGTTGTGGTTAGCTCTGACTCCTTTTCAATGTTTTTCTCCTGTGTGTATGCAAGTACTATTCCTTTAACTAGATCCCTACTTTTTAAATAGTTAATGAGTCTTAATATTGATGATTTTCCGTGGATGGTTATTGGGGATTTTAATTGCATAATTAGACCTGAGGACAAGCGAGGGGGGGCGACCTTTTACTCTCACAAGCTCAATTAGAACTTTTAGGGACTTTATTAATAATCAGGGTTTGCTTGATGTAGACCTAATTGGTATTCAGCACACTTGGTGTAATAATCGTAAAGAGGCGGCAAGGATATTATAGAGATTGGATAGAGTCCTAGTAAATAGTGCATGGATCATGACCTTCCCTAATATGTCCCTCAGATCTCTGGCCAGGTGCCCTTCTGACCATGCTCCCTTATTGTTGGAGCTGCTCAGAATCAACGCAGATCTAGATTATTTAAATACGAACACTTTTGGTTCAGTTATGACCAGCCTAGATTGATTGTCCAAAATGAGTGGACCATGGATAAATCTGTGAGCCAAGCATTGCGGGCTGTTAGGGCTAAGACTTTGGAATGGAATAAAAAAGAGTTAGGCAGGTTAGAGCACATGGTCGAGAAGGTTCTAGAGGATATTAGGAAATTGGAACTTAAAGATAGTACTGCTAGTCTGTCTGAGGATTATTGTGGTAGGCTGAGAGCTGCATATCACCTCCATGCAGCACTCAAAAGGCAAATCACAATTAAGTGGTGGTCCAAGTCTAGGGTGAATTGGATCAAAGATGGTGATAGAAATTTCAAGTTTTTCCATATAAGCACCTTAATCAGACAGAAACGAAATAAAATTTCAATGATAACTAATCAAGATGGGGAAATTATTGACAATGGGAACCAGATTAGAGCCATATTTGTTGATCATTATACTAAACTTTGGAACTCTGAAAATACTCCCATGCTTCCTAATAATTGTTGGCCTTAGCTGCCTTGTCTGCATGAGGCCCACCACCACCAGCTCATCACTCCTATTACCTGTGAAGAGATTAAAAATGTGCTTTGGAATATGTCACCTGGAAAAGCCCCTGGCCCAAATGGTTTTACTTCTAAATTCTACAAGAACTATTGGGATATTGTAGATTCAAAAATTTGTAATGAGATTCAATCCTTTTTTCAAACAATGCACATTCCCCCTGCTTGGTCTGGAACTATCCTTATCTTCATTCCTAAAAAGCCTGCCCCTAGAAACATAATTGATTATCGCCCTATATCATTCTATAATGTCATTTATAGAATCACTGCTAAGATCCTTGTGAATAGATTGAAGCCAATGTTAAACCATCTTATTGACCCTGCTCAATCAACTTTTGTTGCAAATCATTTAATCCATGATAATATTATTGTGGCCCAAGAGCTGGTCCATTCTATGGGTAGAGGTAGGAAAAAGTATATGTGAATTAAGGCAGATATGGAAAAGGCATTTGGTAAGGTCTCTTGGCATGGAATTAAAATTGTTCTAAAACTTATGAACTTTTCATCTGTTTTTATTAATTGGATCCTAGCCTGTGTTACCTTCCCAACATTTAGATACTGTATAAATGGTATGCTCTCCCATAATTTTACTAGCTGCCAGGGGATTAGGCAAAGTGACCCCCTTTCACCTTACCTCTTTATTTTAACTTCTCAAGTTCTATCATCTCTGCTCAACAATGAGGTCAGAATTGGCAATATCAAACTTTTTATGTGTGGAAGTTGTAGCCTAAGTCATCTTGCTTATGCTGATGATCTTCTCATCTGTATTGCAGCCACCAAGAAAAATTGCACTAATCTTATCAAAACTCTTAAACTTTATGGCATGTTAACAAATCAGAAGCTAAACCCACAGAAATCTGAATTATATCTTCCTCCTAAGATGCAGCTTAGCCGTGTGAATCTTATTAAGGGTCTATTGGGCATTCAGCTGGGAAAATTTCCTTTTACATATCTTAGGGTGCCAATTTCTTACAAGTTAATCCTAATCAGTAAACAAAGAACTATTATTGACAAAGTCTCGGTTAGGCTTGCTGGTTGGAAGAGGGGTACACTCAATCAAGCTAGGAGGTTAATACTAATAAACTCTGCCATTAACTCCATTCCTATTTACTCTCTAAGTGTCTCTCATGTCCTTGTGGGGATTCTGGGATCCCTCGAGAAGTTCTCTAGGAGTTTTCTTTGAAATGCTAATAATGATAGGAAAGGGATGAGTCTAGTTAGCTGGAGTATTGTACAACTACCTAAGGATTCTGGGGGCTTGGGATCAGAAATCTGTCTTTGATCCGGACTGCCTTAATGGGTAAAAGAATCCAGACTATTCTAAGGGATGAATCAAATGTGTGGACTAGTTTGATTAATGCAAAATATGGTATGTTTCATCCTTGGGCTAATGTTGTGGGACACCCTGCAGGTACTAATCAAAATTCTCTTGCTTGGTCTTGGAAGACTCTCCTTGATTCAAATAGTAAAATCAGATATGACTTTCTAAAATACATTGTTAACAGTTTGCATACCAACATTATGTTTGACCCCTGGATGTCTGATATTCCACTTGCTCTTAAGCCAACTTTCATAAATATTAATGCTCTATCTATGACACATAATGTCTCTGATCTCATTATAAATGGTACTTGGGACACCAATCTGTTATCCTCCTATTTTGATCATCATCTTGTCTCTAAGATCTTATCTATAACTTTGCCTACTTCTAATGTCGACGATGATTCATGGGTATGAAATCGGATGTACATGGTTGTGCAAATGCTAAAAGTGTGTATAAATTCCTTTACCGCAATAGCGGCTCGGCTCCAGCATCTGGATGGCTTTTTTGGAACTCCATGTGGCAAATTAAAGTTCCTCATAAGATTTCTGTTTTTTCTTTGGAAGCTTAGACATAATCGTTTACCTACCAAGGATTTTTTTCTGCATTTTTGATCAATCGACTAATATTGCTTGCTTTTTTTGTGGCTTATGCATGAAATCAAATGTCCATTTATTTTTCCTCTGCCCTGTCTCGGTTCAGCTTTGGTCGCTTTTTCAACAAAAAAACTATTTTTACTTTTGCTTATATGGACTCATGGCACATTGGAGATTGGATCAAGGAAGGTCAATTTCTGGACCGGAGATCAAAAAAACTTCTGCTTTCTCTTTTTTCTTTTTGTCTTTGGGGACTTTGGATTGCTAGGAATGATCGTCACTTTAGTTCTAAGCAAGCAACCATGCTGTGGGTCTGGAAGCGTGCTGTGGCAGCTCATAGGGAGTATATCAATACCCATGTTCCTGAGACAATTAGCTCCCAAGACTCTTATAAGGTCCGGTGGGAGCCCCCGGTTGACCCTTGGGTCAAGTTGAACTTCGACGGGTCCTTCGCGGACCCATCAGAGCCGGGGGAGTAGGTTACATTATCAGGACTTTAAATAGTCTTTTTGTGGCAGCAGGTTGTAGCAGACGCAAGGCGATGGATATCTTGAAGTTGGAGGCTGCCGGTTTATTACTCGGACTGCAGGACTGCGTGCCACGAGGAATTTCGAATGTTATTGTGGAGACAGACTCGTTGGTGCTAACGAACATCATCAATTGCAGGTCACCATGCCCTTGGAGAATCAACAATTTGATGTATAATGAAAATGTTTAGTGCTTGTATTGTCAATCATTGTCATAGACCTTGTAATAGGGCAGCAGATTTTATTGCAAACTTTGGCCGCAAAAATGACGACTTGATTTTTTGTGAGGAGGCTCTACCTGCTGAGCTCCTCAGCATCTTGTATCATGATGCGTTTTTGCATGCCAGTTAATGCTAAATTTCATTCGAACAAAAAAATGAAACTTTCTTACTTTTGGAAAACAGTCTGCTTAGCTTCGGTTTTTTTTTGAAAAATTCCTTTTTTAGTTTTAATTACCTTAAATAAGTGTTTTTTCTAATCATATTTGTTCCTTAATTGTTTGGGAATCAGAGGTAACGTTCTCCAGTGAAATCAAATGAGTAAAATCATAATCAACAATGATTGACACAATTAGATAGCGAAGTTGTGTTCTGAAATTACGTGTTCTGAAATTACTGAGTCACTATTTTTATTACAATTTATTTATAATGCTTCCATCCGAACATCGAATTAATCAGATGCTAATAATTTTGGACAACGATAGGATCGAAAAATTTAAAATTTATTTATCAAATTAATTTTTCACCAATTTTCTCATTTAATTTTAATCAAACCCATCTAAAATTATTCTATTTCATCATAGGAACTTCGATTCAATTTATGAAATTAGAAAGGAAACAGAATTACCTATTTAATTTGATTGTTTTTTTTTTCTTTTTCCTTTTTTTTGAATAAATATATTTTAGAAATTAAAATACTTTTATCCAATAAAATGATACTGCATTTAAAAAGAAAAAGAAAAAAGGATGTTCATATCATTTTACGAGAAATATGTATTCAAGAATTATCTTGCTAAAATTAATTAGCATACTTTCAACTCTTTTCTATTTCTAAAGATAAAATCTCCCAACAACAAACACCCCTAATTTTGGGATTTTCAGCTATAGGTTGATATGTCATTCGACTTTGATTAACGTATGCTCTTAAGTTATGGATTTTAGGCCCTTGTTTCATTTTTTTTTTCTATTATTTTAACAACCATAGAAATTTTGATAATCCACTTTATAATAATTCCAATATAGAAGTCCAGATTCCTCTCAAAAAAAAAACATAGAAGTCCAGATGAACTGACATTTTTTCAGAATAAGAAAGAAAAAGAGAAAACGAATCTTATACAGAAACTTTACCAAGACAATTGGTATAGTGGATCAACTGGAAGCTGCGCCTTCCTCTACTTGCGATCTGCATCAACAAATTGGTGCCAACATGATAAGAATAAACAGAAAAAATGCATACTCAGTGAGAAGAACCATCATCTGAAGGCGGCTTCCGGAACACCATATTCCCTGATTCGTCCTTCTCGAATAGCCGCTCGACGAGGTCATTCCAACTGACGCGCTGCCGAGCCTTTGTAGATGAGGCCGAACCCTGTTCTACGTCCGGTTCCTCATCAAATGTGCCATAAGCTGATGGAGAATATGCATCTGGCACAGACAATGTGACAGCCCTTTGCAGTGCTGCCTTGTGTTCCTCCTTGTGCTCTTTGGCCAGAGTCTCCTGCCGCTCCATCCTTTGCTTTGCCGGAATCTCCATGACTCGTTCATTTTGCATTAATAGCTGCACTCAGATTGAACAATATTTGTTCGAATGTTTTAGGCCAGTGTTGAGATTTCTTTTGAAAAGCTTCAGGTATGGTCTTGTAAAAGGGAAGCATGAAAACATATACACATACATCTAAGGCCCTCTGGGCTTCTTTTTCTATCCAAACTATAGCATGGTCAGAAGTGGCATTACAGGAAAGGACAATGTGCTCGAACCTTCCATCGACTGGCACAGCTGTTCTAATAACCGGTGGATATCTTCCCCACCTGAAGCAAAACATCAAATTGAAAGCACTCAATAAATTGTCTGAATTCAAGGGTTGATATCACAATAATTGATGTTTTGTGGACACTGCACAAGACACCAGATTAGCATCCCCACTGTTCCACAGAAGCATATAGTTTGTCAAAGAACATTGTAGATAAAAAAATCATCATGTTGTGGCTTAACGATTGTCTAATTAGTACTGATATTTGGGGTGCAAGTTCAGGTGATGCAATATTTCAATGCCCCTTGTACAAAGAAGCTATTCTATGGATTGATAAATGTCTAAGGCAATAAAGAATACTTTGATCAGAAGAGAATCAAACAGTATGTCAGTAATGCATAAGAAATAGATAGACCAAGAACAATGAGTAAATAGCACCCAGATGGAAAAGGAATATGAAAGAAAAAGGAAAATGGAAAGTGGGGATTTGCTACACATCATTATTAAAACTAGTGATTTTCTTACCTAAGTGGTTTTCTTTCAACGATATGGTATAGCCGACCTGGTGCATAGAGTCTCCTCGGATCCCTTAACATGACATATTCTGGCACAAATGTATCTCTCATGCATCTAAGGCAAAGCAGGCATGGCAAACTGCCAAAAAAGGACGATTAAATGTTTTATAAACACATATCAATTCAATCCGACAAAAGGTTAATATGACAATAAGTATATTCTACTATTTCCAAATAAAGAAAGTCAAAAGAAAGCAATGTGCAGCATCCATTCATTTTCTACCATTGGCAATGAATTAATTCTACACCATTAAATAAATTCAACAGACATAAAAATGCTTGCCAACTACTTCTTGGTTCAGTCTAAGTTGTAGCAATGGTTTCAGCAAGAAGGATAGCTTTAGCTAATTGATCATTTATCTCAAATTGGTGGTCATATCCACACACCATAGAAGAATTAAATATAGTGAGAAAATTCTATGTATCTACCTTCTCAAAAAAACTACAGTGTAGTTACATACTAATAGAACTAAATGCATATATACCAACCTTATGAATGTTTATACTATCCAAAGATCAACTACCTTTCAAATATGGCAAAAAATATTCAAATAAATTTATATTTTCATTTAATAACACGTGTGATGCATGTGCCATGTTAACAATGTGTTGTAATATAAGAATATTTCATAATTACAATACAGTATAAATGCAACTCCGCCTATGTTTTATAGTCGGTCCCAAGCCCGAATAAAGGAGGAGGGTTGTGTTAGGCCCCGACAGCCAGCGTAAAACCTTGTCGAATCTCATGAACATGGATCAACGAATATTGGCGTCGTATGATCCATATAGCCGACCCCACCTAGTGAGATAAGGCTTTGTTGTTGTTGTTGTTGTACAATACAGTATAAATGCCACAATGATATCATCCTGTGCATGGAATTCACCACTATGTTTAAAAATAATAATTTTACATACAAAGTTAGGTGTTAATGGTAAAGGAGCCTTGAAACAACAGATGCCTAGCTAAAGGAAAATTTGCTTCAGATTACCAGAAAACTGATTTGAAAATATCTTCCAGTGGAGTAGCTGTTCGAGGCAAAAAATCATCCTGAAAACAAGGCCATTAACTGTCATCAGACATCTCTAATCACATCACTACCATCCTGATCGTCTCTTCTTTGAGGATGAATTACCATTGACAATTTAATAAAAAATTATGATTCAATAAAAATCATAAAAAGATCAGGGGCTAACTTTTTAAAAGTGAAATGTTGATAAAAATCCATCTTTCTATAGCTTCTAAGTTCAATTTGTTTAAATGAAAAGAAAAGTTTATATATGTTATACAAATAATCCGGTCAAAGATGGAAATCTATAAAGGACCTCTTGGCCATACAATGCCTCATCCATCATCATGACCAGAAGGGCAAATAAACTACCACTATACCCTTTTATAAGTAGTTACCTAGATAGTAATGCAAAATTTTTATTTCAAAGCAATATATATTGATAGTCTTAGAACCATGAAGGCAAAGGATAAATCTGGAGAATTGAACCATAATTATTCCACAAGATAGCATCATGAAGTACATGTAAAAAGTTTTCTTTCTTTCTGTTTTTTAATGGATAAACAGCATGTTTAGATGGCATAAAGATGAAGTGAAAGAGTTTGTACCTGAAGCACGACAGAATTAATTATATCTGCATATCTAACAGCCAAATTAAGCGACATGCACCTTGCAGGTGCGATGGAATAACATCTGATCCTTTTCCTGTCTATGTTACCCAGCTTGTCCCTGTTTTGCACCACCACTACAGCCAACATCGCAGCCACACCAGAACCCAGGGAGTGCCCAGCAAATGTTAGAGTATAATTCTGGTACTCCTCCAATAACTCCTTCAGGATATCACATTCAGAATCCAACACCCATGCAGCAGCCTTCAACAAGCCATTGTGAACATATCCTCCATCGAACTTCCTCTTTCCCAGTCTGTTGTCCAACAAGACTGCATAATCACTCTCCTTGGCCAGATTAAGCCCCCTGATGGCGACGACTATGTCGGCGTGGTCGTGGTCAAGGTAGATCAAGTATGGCGGCACACGGCCGCGGGTATCCTGGTAGGTCTTCCGGCGCACCACACATTGAGGATTCATGCCGTACCCACCCGCCGGCGCCAGGACTGGATTGGCGATGTCGACATCGTAGTTCGCCATGATGTACCGGCAGAGGCGAGGCACAGGCTCGAACTCGTCGGCGGAGGCCAGGCCCCATGTCTCGCTGTCATGGCCGGCACTGTGGAGGATCCGCTTCCACGCCCACCGGGCGCATGCCAAGCAGTACACGCACTCTAGGAGGGGTATCCCGCAGGCGAGAGACATTGGTAATAACACTAATAAGAATCAGGCATTTCCACAAGAACGCTATGCGCAGAGCGGTGCCGTCCTGGACCAAGACGAGATCTTTCGTTGAGCTCGTGAGCTTGGATTCAGCCAATCCAACAGAGAACAGAACAATATTGGATTTTGAGTACGAAATCGATCGGCCTTGGGGTCTGAATTACAGAAAAATTCGGATGTTGGAACTGCGACGAAAAGGTCTCTTTTTACCCCCTGATTCTTCTCAGAAATAACTAACCAAACAACTTCGGAGCAAAAGATCGAAACTTTTTGGCACGAAGGCAACGCTGAGAAATTCGTAGCAGAGAAATTTATAGAGAGGGAAGGAGGAGAAAAAAAAACTTGTACAAATGCAAATCTGAATCAAATCATATGAATCGGAAATCTATGCGCAAGAGGAAGAGAGCGGATCAACGTTGTGAGAGCACATTGCAATGTGGTCCGCGGGCAGGCGAGCAAGACACGATGAGCAGCAGCAGCAGCAACCATTGACCACGCCATAAAATGATGCAAGTCAGAAACCATGGCGATGGTGACGGTGTATCTTGGCGTGGCGTGGAAGAGCAGCACGGCCTTCATCAATAAAATCGTTGCCCAACTGCGATGAAAAGAACGTCCATTGGTCCACAAAATTATTCAACTGTTAGTTACGTTGAATGAAAACAAAAAAATGTGACACTTTACCGCCAGCTAGTAGTTCTGTGTTGAAGTGGTCGTCCAACGTGGATATAATGGGTGTCCTTACTTAAATGGGAGACATTGCTCTCATTAAATTGCGCCCGTCCAATGCGCATCAAATCGGTGCATAGTTAAGTCGGTTAAATATGTGCGGAAGCCAAAGAAATATATGCGGTCGGAGGTGGCTCGACGAATGAAAAAAAATCTCAACCGGTTCGGTCCAAGATAGAAAAGCGCGCAGGTTAAAATTTTTAACCTCTTTTACCTTTTCACTCTCTCTCTCACCTCACCTCTCGCGGCGACTCGGCCACGGAGGTCCGACGTCTGCCCCTCTCCTCTCGCGACCTCGTTCATCCGGAGACCGGACCGCGATCGACGAGTTCTACCCTTCCGAGCTTCTCCTCCTTCCTCTTCTCCGTGCGACGAACTCTTCGACATCCGTCCAGATCTGCCCGTCGGCGATCTCGTCCATCCAGATCTGCACCTCGACAACCTCGTTCGTCCAGATCCGCCCGCCGCTAATGAGATCCGCACCTCGGCGGCTGCATCCGTCCAAATAAACCTGCCGGCGACCTCGTCCGTCCAGATCTGCTCGTCGACGACATCGTCCGTCCAGATTCGTCCACCACCGACGAGATCTACACCCCGACGACCGTGTCCATCCAGATCAACCCACCGTCGTCGAGATCTGCGTCTCCGAGATTGCATATGTCCATATCTATCTGTCGCCGATGAGATCTACACCTCAGCGACCTCTGCGATGACCTCGAGCACCATATCTCGCCCTTCGCCGACCATCGACCAAATGTGCGCATGAAGAGGGCCCAATCCAACCGTCGGCGAGCATATCCGCGCAATCCTGACATCGAGCACCCCGTCGAGCGCCGCCAACCTCCTATCACCGCCGCCGTGGTGCTGTCGACCTCCGCGACCCTGCACCACCACCGACCAGATCGAGCAATCGGTAACTCCCCCGTTGATCAGATCGAGCATGCCACGGCTCTACCTCGCGCAAGATCGTCGACAAGCCCGCCCCTTCGCCAATGCCGCCGAGCTCGTGCGCCCCGCCACCATTGAGCTCATCCGCCCCGCCGTGGCCAAGCTCGTCTGCCGCCACTACCACCGAGCTCGTCCGCAGCCACCGTCGAGCTCGCGCACTTAATTCATGTTAATCCATGTTAATTCTTCATGTTTTGAATTTTTTGTGTTAATTGATGTTGTAAACTACTTAAACTTTTGTTAATTCATGTTTGGATTTGTTGCACTTATGTTAATTCATGCTTGGATTTCATACACTTAGTTAATTCTTTTTCTTGGAGCTCACCTCTGGGTGTCGTAGCCGAGCTTCGTGCCACTTGTCCATCGTTGCGCCCTCGTCGAGCTCCGATGCCAAGCGTCCCCACCGAGCTCCATCGCCAAACACCGCGCGTCCTTTATTCATTTGTATTTTTTGGTTTATTTAGGATGATTATTGTCATATGATTTAATTACTTTTTTTATTGATGTAATGAAGTCGACTTGGCTTTCATGCAAACGCGCTTAAGAATTTTCAGCAGAGGTAAATGAATAATCAAACTGTAAGAATCATACTGAGCTCATTAAGTTCATAAGATGCTTAGAATTGTGTACCTATAATGAACAAAATGGAGAGGATTTGGTGGAGTTCGTAATAGAGAATGTCCGAAAATGAGAAAGGAAAGTATGTCCAACGAGAATGTCGAGAGCCATTCGATGTTTCAGAGGCATTGTACAAATGACGAGAATGTAGAGAGCTATTTGAGGTTTTAAAGCATTGTACAGAAAGACGTTGTCAATTACATACAAGCAAGAAAAAGAATTTTACATAACAAATCCAAGCATGGATTAACAAATATTTAACTAGTTTACAACATGAATTAACACAAAAAATGAAGAATTAACATGGATTAACACAAAAAAGAAGAATTTACAATAGTGTTACTAATCACACTATTACATAATGAATTAATTTACAAGACGAAGAATTAACAGATTAACAACATTGATTAATAGCAGCTTGGCGATGGCGGGGAAGGCGAGTTCGACGGCGGCGGGGCGGGCGAGTTCGATGGTGGCGGTGGCGGTACATGAGCATGGCGGCGATGGGACGGGGCAAGCTCGATGGTGACGGTGGCAGTGGGGTTGCGGCGTGTGGGGTCAGCGGCAACAAGGCAGCGCTCGGTGTGCTCACGGCGTGCGACGGCGCTCGGTGTGCGACTGTGCGGGATCGGCGATGGTGCAGGATCATGGGATGTCGTCGCGGATAGGGCTGAGCACGGTTCAAGTCGACCCGGTCGACCCGAACTGCACCGATCAAGAAACCGACTAAATAACCCGGCTCGAATCTAATCCGGGTCGGGACCGGGTCTCTTGGGTGGAAAACCCGTCGGGTATCGGGTCAGGACCGAGTCTGCAATGCAGATACCCGACCCAGATTCGACCCGATATTATCTACTATATAAACCCCATCTCCACTCTCTCTTCTCATTTCAACCTATTTCTTTCTCTCTCCCATCTCTCTTTCTCGCCCTCTCCCTCTCTCTCACTCCGGTGGCGGCACCGGCGACTCCGACCGTCTCGACTCCGGCGGCCCTCCCCCTCTCCTGACTCCCTCTCTTTCTACTCCGACCGTCAAGTGCTGGATCGATCACTAGGTGAGCCGATCCAGCCGCCAGGCATTGGATTGACCACTCGCAGGCCGATCCGACGCCTGACAGTCGGATCGACCACTCGTAGGGTGATCCGACGCCTGATGGTCGGATCAGCTCGCCTGATGGCCGATCCGATGCCTGATGGTCGGATCGGACATTAGCAGGCCAAGTCTGACGTCTGGCAGCCGGATCAGCTCGCCTGGTGGCCGATCTGACGCTTGGCGATCGGCTCGCCTGGTGGCCGATCCGGCGCTTGGCGATCGGATCGGCCACTGGCAGGCCGATCCGATCGTCAAGCGGTCGGATCAGCTCGCCTGGTGGCTGATTCGGCGCCTGGCGGTCGGATCGGCCTCGCCTGGTGGCCGATCCGATCGCCAGGTAGCGGATCGGCTCGTCGGGTGGCTGATCTGGCCGCCAAGCGTCAGATTGTGGGCGCCAATCGCGCACGATCCGATCATCCATTTCTCGACGCCGGCGATTCCCGACCACAAACTCGGTCGCATTCTCGAATTGTCGGGTCTGACCCGAAACCGGATCCGTCCGAGTTCGGGTCCGATACCGGGTCAAAAAAGTTTTGACCCGACATAATTCGGGTCGGTACCAGGTCCGCTTAGACCCGGTCCCGGATTTGCTCAGCCCTAGTCGCAGAAGTCGACAGCACCACGACAAAGGTGATAGGAGGTCAGCGGCGCTCAGCGAGATCGAGGTGTGGTGCTCGATGTCAAAGCCGCACAGATCTGCTCGCCAACGGTTGAATTGGACCCCCTTCACGCGTAGATCTAGTCGGCGGTTGGCGAAGGGCGAAATCCTATGCTCGAGGTCATCGCGAAGGTCGCCGCTGCGCAGGGGGCAACCGGTCGTTGCACCGTGCAAGGAGAGAACAACCGTCTCCGCAGTCGTCCACCGTGCGCGGAGAGAGAGAGCAGAGGAGAGGAGAGCGGGGGTCGACGGTGGGCAAATTTGCCGTGAAGGGTGTTGAACGAGGTCGCCGCGGAGCTGAAGCGCTGAAGAGGTGGAGAGGAGTTGGAGGCTCGTCGGCGTCGGGCAGCCGCACACGGAGAGGAGAGAGGAGGCGGCACGGACCCACGGTGGAGAAACGAAGAGGAGAGAAGAAAATGAAGGGTTTTCATCTTTTTATACCTCTTGAATCCGGTCCGTGCGAACTGCGACATATCGAATCCCGAACCCTGCGTTCGACCGGGTCGGACCGCGTCAGATCTCACTATCTGCCCCAACCATCGGATGCGAATCCGACGACAGGTGCATTATAGGGGGACAATCCCCCATTTAAGTTGGGGGGATACCCATACTTCATTCTAATTTTGAATTAAATATACTTTATTTTAATTTCGAATTAGTTATGATTTTAATTTTAAATTAGTTGTGTTAATAATTTTGAATATAAAAATTTTATAAATGTGAGATGCACAAAAAAAATTCAATTAGACTCTTTTACTTGGATTTTTCTAATGTGCTAGTGGTTGGTAGCAAATTATAGGGGTGAAAGTAGTTTGAGTTGGATTTTCGATTTAAAAAAATAATCGTTATTTTTTGGGTCAATTTTTAGAATTAAAAAATTCATCCTAAAATTATTTTGAAAAAAAATAAAAATCACTCTATAGCGAATCGATTTTTTTAGGTGAATTTTTTTGCCCTATTTTTATATAATTTTTTAAATATATACATTTAATATAAAAAATTCATTTTATATTAAATATAAAATATACTACTAAAATTTTAAAGTTATTAATTCAGAATTTGATGATACGATAGAAAAGTACAAAATTTTATAAAAAAATATTATATCTATAGTAAAAGGATTGATAACATATACATTAATTATATAAATAAAAAAAACTCCGCATTTTTTTGTGGATCCTAATTTTAGCGGACGAATTTTAATTTATTAAAAAATCACCTTAAATCATATTCGAGCCTCTAATTTTTTATTTTTTCGAGTCGAGTAGATTTTTTGGATTGGTCAGATTTTTCATACACTCCTACCAAATTAAAAGTTCATTTTTTCGTTTGATCTTAATCCTTAATTATGTTATTAAATATTTTTTTATGTAAATACTACATATTTGATTCCATTCATAAATTCATTTTATTCCTATTTCAGTACGAAACTCACAAATAATTCTAGCAATTATCCTATAGATGTTGTATACTTGTATCCTTTTGGAAATGTGAATCATAATATGCCACATAATGGATGTCCACCTCTAAAAAAAGACGTGTTTGGAAAAACCGTTTCAACAAAATCAAAAGTCAAATTAGCGATTAACATAAGACTACTTATAGTCGTCTTAAATTTTTTAAGTTCGAAAAGAATATGCGCATCGTTCGAATAATCTAAAAAGACAAACATAATTTAAACCATATAAATACTGGATGGTCATGTTTTTAATATATAAAAAAGGAAATACTTATTGAAAATAATACAACAATTTAATATAGCGTACAAATTAACCAAAAAATAAAATGTTTGAAGCAACAACAATAAAAATGTTTTGTAACTTTTAATATCGAAGATAAGATATATCCATAAATAAATAAAATAAAATAAATTTGAATATTATACTAAATTAAAAATTTATCCATAAAATTAAACGTTCTTAACAGTTATTTTATTATATTTAGTTATTTACATATTGCAAATTACAAGCAAACGCTATTTTAAAAAAAATTAACTTGCATCTACTGGGACTGCGATGAATTAGCTTTCATAAATATAAATTATAATATAACTTTCACTCGTACATTTTGTATTAGTCCTTGGACAGACTTAATACATAGAAGGAGGATGTCAGTATTATTTTTTAATTAAAACATAGACAAAAAACTATTACGCAATTTCCTTATATATTAATTCTGGAGTGCATGAGCTATTCATAATTTTGGTTTTTGAAAAAAAAGGCTAATTTGTTTACTCGATTCTTTTTACCCAACTCAGATCTATCAATGTACAAACCATTTTATATATAACACTGTAATCAAAAGCAGTGATATCAAGACAGAAATATTATATGCAAAAATAATATAAAGTATTAATGAAGACTATTACAAAATCATTGAAAAGACGGAGCCAGATCAAAATTCGATGCAATCACAATTATTAAAAAGATAAGGTGTGGATGATCAGACACTTGTCTCGGCCTTTAATTATATAAACAAACTACTAAGAGAATAAACAAAATGATGGAAGTATGCAAAGTCAAACTTCTCTTTAAAATTACACATCTTCTAATTTACAACCATACCAAAATCTCATAATTCATATTATGTAATTCTATCCTCCAATTATGACCCCTTGATAAGAAAGAATAAATTATATATATATGTGTATGTATGACAACAAGAATTACAAGTTCGACTTGTATTATTTTTTATATTAGTTTTTTATTAACTAAAATAATCAAATATGAATGATATATGGACACAATGTTTTTCATCTTCTTATTTATCAAATAAAAAATTTATAATCAAATTTAAAATCTTTAAATAAAAATAAATAAAATAAAATATATAAATTTTTAATCTAATTAATAGAAAATAGAAGACAGATGTCTCTACTTTAAATAAGGATACTTTTATTTTTTTCATATATATATATTTGATGACAGAGGAAAACATTGCATTAGGCCAGTTGTCTTGCCTGCTTCCATAGGAAGATCTCCCGTATATTCCTGTCGTGGTTCCACTTAATAATTTGCAGGCACCGGGTCCATGCCACAATACCAAACTATATTGATTGAAGTGGTCGTATGCGAATCATTATTTGTTAAACTTACCATCCGAGTATGACACAAACTAAGCAAAAAAATAAATAAATAAATAAAATGTTATGAATTGAATAGATTCAAAATAATAAAGATCAAGGTTGTCAAGATCCCCATCTACATACGATTTTATGATCTTACATACTCATTCCGATCTCGATCTTATTTCGAAAATCTTATATGTAAAATTTTAATACAATCTTAATTTTGATCACATGATGCTACGATCTTATTTAATTCTATTCAATATCATATGATTAATATAATCATTTAAATATTAATTAAAAATATATTTATGATAATAATAATTAATTTATATGAAGTTAAATATATATTTTTATTTATTTTTAATATGTTTTGATATAATTTGAATTATGAATTCATAAAAAATGTCGTTGTGAGGTATAATCTAATATTTCAATACGAAAAATTTGTCAAAAATATTTTTGTTATTTTGAAAATATACTATTTTATTAATAAGTAGAATCTTACGATCCTCGATCCGATCTTCGATCTTATGACTCTTTTCGATCTTATATAAGATTCCGATCTTGACAACCTTAATAAGAATTATTTCATTAGACCTTTAATAAACAATCATATTTTTTTTGCATCTAACCCTAATACATGAAGTAGCGTCTGTATAAATTATTTTGCGATTTTCACTTTAATCTACCCATTAAGTTAATTTATTTTTTTGTCATTTTTTTATTTATTAAATGACTAAACTATCTTTCTCTTATCTCTTCTAATATTTAAAATTTTAAAATGTCAAATGACCCCATCTCGTCGGCGACGAGATCGTGGGAAGGCCACGCCTCCTTGCTCTCGCTCGTCGACGACGAGATTGTGGGCCCCCCTTGTGCACGGGCGACGCCCCCCTTCTTGGCATTTTTTTTATATTTATTAATATGTATTATTTTAAATTATTAAATATTAGAATATATGAGAGAATTGTAATATAGTCATTTAGTAATAAAAAAAATGATCAAAAATTTAACAAAACTTGACGGATGGACTAAAGTGAAATTGTAAAATAATTTAGGGGATAAGATACGAAAAATCGTGATAGTTTAGGAGATATATAAAGAAATATAAATTATTAAATAATAAATAATAATGGATTGCATTATATTCAATTTTTTTTTTAAAAAAGTAGAGATATGGAATTCGAGTCACTCCTATTCAAAGAGCACCTCATAACATAACAGTAACAGGTACCAATAATTAGGAAAAAAAAACTTTCATTACTTGGATTTAACGGTTGCGTCTACTGGGCTTAGAACAACAAGTATGGACAGCCAAATATTGGGCTCTACGAACATAAAGGCTCGTGATCTTTTCTTTTAGCATTCTCTCTCCTCGTCTCTCGATATATATCTCTCTCCGGAGAGCGGCTCTTCTTACATTTCTAGGGTTTGTCGGCTGCCGGAGGATCCACTGACGTTTACTTAGTCATGGCACACTCATCCGCTTCTCAGTGTTTCATCGTATTGTTTTGTTTTGCGTTTCCGTTTCTTCTTTCTGTAATGCATGGCAGCATCTTCAATCTTTCAACTTCGGCTCTTACCTATTCTTGTTGCCCTTTCCTGTTTGCATCTGTGCATTTGCCGTGATGAATCTTTTAACTGGAAGATGGTTGACTGGAGATACCTTGTTGTTCTCCAGTGTGATGCCTTCCAAACTGCAAAGGATTTCTGAGCAGAAAGATGGATACAGTTTTTTTTCTTTATGGATTGAAACTGTGCTCTGTAGATAAAATCATATATGTATGTTCATATATATATATATATATATATATATATATATATATATATTGGCATCTCTGTTAAATATGTTCTTATACAAAATGGAAAAAAAACCTTTTTGTGATGCTGCCTTTTGGATTTTTTTTGTTTTTGTAGTATCATAGATGTTGTAAAAGGTAAGGAAGTATAATGTCTGTCTAATTTCTATCAAAGAAATAAGTAATTTGGACCATATAACGAACTCTAATTTAGATGAAGTTAAATTATTAATGATCTGCTAGAAAAGATTATAAGTGAATTCTTGGCATCAAATTATAAACTGGGGTCTGGAACAAGGTATATGTTAAATGATATGAATGGGATGGAAAGCGCTGTAGCGATTGAGCCTTCATTTAACATATGGAAAGTCCCTCAAGGTTGCAATGGCGTTTCAAAGGACTAAAATTTGTGTAAAAGAACAAAAAATTATAGTATACAATTAGTCATGTTTAGTTTAGCGTAATGGTAGTTTGTGTTTAATTTGCGTTGATACAAGTGACGGTCGAGTTACGGAACCCAGCCAGATCCGCAAAATTAAGTTTCGGTAAAATAAAATTATCCTGAAATTGTTGATGCAAGGCTTCTGTATGGAGCATGAGATGGCATTTAGCGTCCCTGCCAGTATAACACACATAATGCATGGGTGAGAATATTATTTTGTGCAAACTTGAATGGTGATAATCAGAGTTAAATAGATGTGATTACTTCGAAGACATTGACTAAAAAATGGGTATCGTCAGATTTCATTTTTCCCTCATATATATATATATTTCTTAGAGTCAGATCACTAGCTTATTTATTGATGAAATAACCAGACATGTCTTGGTAACAAAGAAAAAAAAAAATACTAGGATTGAGGAGCTTCGATCAATAGGACATATATCTATTCTGTATCCACAATCTAACATTATACTATCCACGGCGACATTATACCATGTACCGGAATCTTGAATCACATGATCATG
This sequence comes from Pontederia crassipes, assembly GCA_030549335.1. Lineage (NCBI taxonomy): Eukaryota > Viridiplantae > Streptophyta > Magnoliopsida > Commelinales > Pontederiaceae > Pontederia > Pontederia crassipes. The sequence continues at coordinate 5,589,190 of JAUKPH010000017.1, forward strand.
AATGTTAAAACAATTTTATGACATGTAAATGATTAGTAAGTTGTGGAGGAAACAGGGACTACAAAGTGTATGCTAGACATCTCGGTTCAAAAGAAATGTAAATTTAATAGAGCCAATGTTTAGAGTGAAACGCTACAACTACTTCGTGGGCATTAACAAAAGAACTTGCCTGACAATATAAATTACCATTTAGAAAAATTACTACTTACTAAATTATCAGCAAATAATCTATTTGACAATTCATATTAATTATTTATAAGAAAATAAAAAAGGGAAATATGAGTTAATATACATTTTTTATCAATAGACCCCAAATCAAAATAATTATGCTTTTATATATATAAATTATTTTTAACTTCATAAACTTAAATAACAAATATATATTCTCACCTATAAAATTAAAATTTATAAAATAATTAATATAGTCTTAAAATAATAATATATTCATAATAATTAACTAAGATTTATTTGATTTATTTTATAATTTATTCAAATAAAATTGTAAAGGACAAATGTGAAAAGTAAAGTTACAAATATGCCACATCGACAATGTGGATTGCCTAAAGAATCTCACAACTAAATAGGATAATGTGGTGAGCACAAATAATTTAACACAACATTACCTAATATCATCCCTTTATATCATCAATATGATACATCTAGCATATATGAACTATGAACAATATTGTAGCACTCCATTAGCGACAATGTGTAGACGATGAAATTGCACTCCTGTGATTGAACATGTATTAAATAAAATATAACTGGAGGTAATAACTGTAAAATGTATAAGGCGAAATGTTATTTCAATATTTGGTCGTATGCAAGTTTTAATGGCACCACATGTGCACTAATTGACTTAGTCCATACAAGTTCATCCACACTAGTAAAATGCAAGTAATTGACCAAACTTCACTTACAATATTCCTAAATAAACTTTTCGAATATTGAATACAAAGTTAGTACGCATCAATGTATGTATAACATGAAAGGTTATTCATCTACAAGCGTAAGAAAAGTAGCAATGCAGAACATGAACTAAAGAAAACTACTCACTATTTTCTTTACAAACTGGTAACATATCAAAATTACTATTATGACCAATAAACAACAATCACAGACGATAAAAGTGCTTCAATGGTTGGCACAATTGAATAGGGAGACCGATGAATCTCAATCGAAAAAAGTTTACCTTCGGTACCACAGAAGCACGCAGAACTCTTCAATGGAAAATATTGTGGACAATCTCCATGAACAGTTTTTCTTTGGCTTCTAGGGTCGATGGTAATATAATTATCTCTTTGTTTTCTATTTTCATGCTTTTATAAAACTTGAAAATTGACAAATTTAGAGAACATATAAAGATAGTTGTGTCTTATAAAAGTTATATAACATAAATTCCTATCATGAATCACAGTATTATGATCTCTGGGCAGGGATTTAAGGATCAGCATGCCTACTCACATGAGCCCTCCTTGGAATTACCCTCTACTGTCTCAGATAGCAATAGATGTCACATAAAAATCACAGGATATATGATATCTAAGAAAACATACCGGATGTTACCCTGTTCCTAATTCTTACTCCTCAAATAAGAGCATCCCACCAGTACAAATATTAAGAAAATACAAACTAAACGTCGGCATTTACTCAAGAGTCGAAGAAAGGAGAAAAATAATGGACTTCTGGGATGAGCGCCGGACCTGGAACGGGTTTGGAACATGTTGGGAATGAAGAGGTCGTTCCATCCACAATCCATGATGAAGTTGAAAACATCAATGGGGAGGAGGTAGCACAAGGGGCTCTTGTTGTAGACCCCAACAGTCGCATCACCTGGATGGAAGCACCCTTCGCCGATGATCCTTCCGCCGAATCTGAAATTGTAAGGATTTGGCGAGATATTCTAGTGCATAAGGAGACATCAGACATGATAGTTGTAGCTCCTGTGGGGGCGTTCGCATGATTTTATATGTATGAATGTGAATTCGACTGTTGAAAAACAATCAAACAGATGAATGTCCCAATTATCACTTTAAATAATGCTTACATTACTCAATAGAAATTACACAAATAAATCCAGTTCGTAATGATGATTCTCAGTTCAAGAAACTTTCATTGCAAAGAAGGAGAGGAACTATGCTATGAGATAAAAAAAAATACAAGAACAAAACGAATGTGGAGAAAGTACGTGACAATGTTTTAATGTTGTCATTAATTAAGATATGAAAAAGCTTATCATAAATTGTTCAGGATCACTGATGCGTGTATGCATGCAGCACCACAAGAACATGGTTATTCCAGTCGACATAAAGGCATGAAGTCGTCGCCAATGGCTTTCACTTCGCCTAATAACATAAACGAAATTAACAGGCCTTTCCATAACGTAATTTGGCATTCATGAAACCAGAAAATTAAAGGAGACATGTTTCACTCAAACTGTCAAAGTAAATATCTTGCAAAACGTTGCAGTAAACGCGACCCTTTAGTTTCATAACATAAAACAAATGAGAAGAAAATCTTTCAAACAATTTATTGTCGATTTTCCCTCTGCTACAACTATGTGCTGCCTTCCATCAGGTTTGCTAACCACCTTCGCCTGTGCAAAGAATACAACTGTATCAAAGAAGAAATTTTCGGATCATATTTTTGTAATAGAAACCACTTTTTGGATATACAATTTGGTTTATCTTTTGTCAATCTTTATATCTCTGAAATTAGTTTCTTTATGTCATTTTTCCAGTGCTTAGAGCCGATTGGAAATTACAACGAACACTTACAGCGCACCAAGTCTCAGCTGCAGCAAATCCCCTTCAGCTTGTTGGCGGCCGACTGATCCACGGAATACTGAAAAGGAAAAACTTTAAGAAACAACGGCACTATCTACGGAATCTATTCGAAGCGAAAAGAGAACCTTAAAGGGGGAGAAGAAGAATAAGAACAACAAGCACCTTGTTGAGAACCCAAGCGCTGTGGTCGTAAGCCCGTCGAAGGAGCTCGTCGAGGGAGACGGAGTCGTCGAGCTCCCGGTAGTTGACGAAGTTCTCGCGCGCGTACTTGGCGTAGTACGGCCTCGTCTCCGGCGGGAGTCGCCGCACGAGCCTCAGCACCTCCATGTACGCCCGAAGCGCGCGTTCCATCGCTCGCTAAGTTGGGGCAGATCTCAACTTTTTGCGCGCTCGGCTCGCAAGTCTCGACTTCACATCGGTCCAACGCCACAATATCTGAATCCAAATTGGACCGGTTTTTGGATTTTGGGGCCCTCAAAGCGGTGCCATTTTTTTGTTAGTAAAAAAATTAAATTGTATCAATTATTAATTATATAGTGGCACTCAGATAAGCCATAAATCTAAAAGGCCTTTATTCGAATTGGTGATCAATCAATGTTGAACATTATTAGCATTTTCTAATATTCGAACTAAAATTATTAGCACCAGAATCAAACTCAGATTACATTTTAAGACATAATAAGTTGGACTAAAATCATCTATTTTTAATGTTTTTGGATTACAAATTATAAAACTTGAATTTTTTTAATATTGTTTTCCCATCCTTCCGACGAGAGCAAACCATTTTCTTAAAAAACAAATTTAAACTTGATGTGATAAATTTATATGGATTGGTGAACATTAAAAAGATCATTTTATTTGTAAAAGAATATAGAAATGCAATTGAATAGTAAAAAAAGTTTAATTGTTTTAATTAACCCGATACGAGTTTCGTAATTCATAATTTTATACCATCATTTTCTACACATTTTTACTCCTTTTTTTTAAGAAATAAAGATCATCAAGTCATTATATCTCGACCGATAAGAACATTTCCGGTTCGATTCCCTGTCCTAAAACTTATATACCTCTCTATTTATCTTTTTCTTTCAGCACCCCAAAAAAAAAAAAAACTAGCCGTGTTGAAGTTTTCAGTACAAAAAAAAAAAAGAAAAAACGGGCGACATGAAGCAACGACGGCCGCCCGGCACGGAGGGTGGAGCCGGGGACATTTCACTCTGGCGACAAGGGGTCACCAATACCAGTTACGGGATCATCGTGCACATCGTGCAACCAATCAACCACTGGCACTCACCCGGGGACTTCGTAGAGTGCATTCTCAGATGTTTGCGTGCACCAGTGCCTCAATCCCAGGCAGCATCCCCAGCCTCATCCATCCTCCGCGTGAAGACGGCCCAGAGGCAGCTGCTGACGGGATTCTGAAGACTTGCCAGGGCCAGCACACACGTGATCTCACCCTCGTGCGGCCGCCGTCTATCTCCTTCCGTCTGCGCTCCGCTTCCTCCTACAGCTGCTTGGTGAGTTCCTCGATCCGCTCCCTGAACATGTCGCTTCTGCTGTCCGCCAGGCGAAGGGTTGCCTCTGCAGCAGCCTGAGCTGCCATTGCGGTGGATGCGAGCTTCTCCTTCAGGCCCAGCTTGCTGTTAGCTGCGTTCAGGGATTTCGTTGTCCTCTCGAGCTCTTCCCTCAGCAGATTAACCTGCAAGCCAACGCACCAACAGCTGGTTTCAAGCTTCCATGTTCTTCTTAACTGAAGTGTTCGTCTTACCTCATTCTCCCGTTCTGTTAGTGCAGCTTTTCCAGCTTCTACCTCCAGTTCGCACGCCTCCCGCCATCTTGATACTTCATCTGTGGCTTCCTTCAGCTCCAGCATGAGCTCTTCGACCTTGAGAAAATGGTAAAGAAGAAAGAAACGTCAGGCCTGTTTCACTCAAAGAATTGGCATGTGTGTGAAGATTGGAGCTCGTCATTACGCTGTTACATAGCATGCTTTCTCTCTCTTCCAGAACTTTTATGTATGCCTGATCATCTATCATCCTCTGAGCTTGCTCATCCAAAAGAGACTGCATATGTTGGTTTTCTGACCTGGTAAAACTTGTACAACAGATTAATGAATAACTACATGTCATAGAAAAGACTCCATAAAAAATAAACAAATCAAACAGCTACTACTATGTTTAATGGCGCAAATTTGCTTCATGTCACGGCTTTTAGAAGGCTTCCTATGTTTAAGATTATTAGCATCTGATTTAGCACTCCCCTGAAATTACTTGGGACGCAGACCCATTTGACCGCGCCAACCAACCTCGATTCAACTAGGGGGTTTTAGACCAACAGTCCAGCAACACATTTTGTCTTGCGCCAAATAGTGCTAGAGGTCAAGCAAAATCTTGAGATGATGTTGGCATTAGGGAATGAGGATATCATTACTCCCTTTCCATGACAACAAGCTTCAATCACCACGGATTTCCTTTTTTTTTTTTAATTTTGCAATGAATACGGCCTATTGGATATTAGAGGCTTTAGATCACTTTATAAAAAAGTATCAGATATAAGTGACAGATAGAAAGTACGAGATTTACCATCTCCGATATCAAAATTGTACCTGTACTCCTCCAGATCTCTTCTTAGGACAGATATTTCCTGATGGAGATCCTTCAATATTTTATCAACTGTTGAGACCTGGTAAGAGAAATCCAAAACGGAAATGGGATTAACAGGCGAGACCCTAATTGCAAACAAAATTAATGTCAGAGTGCATATATAACTGGTAATTAATTATACAAGGTATGTAGCAGGTGTTAAGCAATAATTCAGTCTGAAATATCTTCAACTTTTTGAAGCATTCCATTTGTTTGACATCCATTGCTTCGCCAAAAGGGTACAAAAGTAAGGAAAGACCTCACTTAATTGCTTGTTTAATGCTTAATTCATTATACATTACATCACAATGATGTTTCACAATTGTGATCCGTAACAAACCGAGGATCATTTTAGAAATAAATTAAGCCATGAGAAGCATGTCCCGGACGTAGTGTCACTGTCAATTCACGTGAGTGCTTATACTTCTCACTTCTACTTAACCAAACAGTTGAAATATCAATGGAAGATCTTCAGGAAGACAGGAAATCGAATTCTTCTTAGGTCTACCAGTAATATTGCTAAGTTGTTCTCAGGCAACAGGCAAGTTCCTAAATTTAACATTCTCATATACTTGTAGGGATGACAAATCACGACTTACCAGACTTGTGATCTCTTCTTCGCATTCGCTGCTGTCGGATCTGGTGCTAGAAGCAGGACTGTCCTGCTGTTCCCACTGTGTCCCCACACCCATCACGCCCATTACAAATCCGAATCCGACCTTCTGTAATCCCCTCTCGGCCATCTGCATGATTGCACCCCTTTTTTGCTCAGAGCTATAGTTCAATCTCTGAAGGCTCTTCTCGGCCGCCTCCTTCTCTGTCATTGCAGCTCTGAGCAAGCTGCTGATGTCCCTATTCTCTTCTGTCAAACTTTGAATGCTGTTCTCCAGCTCATTCTTCTCCTTCCTCATCATTGTCTGTTGCTCAGAAAACTTCAATTCAACAACCGCTGCAAGCTTACTAATGAATCGGCTTTCAAAGGCCAGAGCATCCAGTGCATCATTAAAATTGCACTTTTCTTGTTCATATGCTCGTTCGTCCAACTTCTCCTTAGTTACCATCTCGGAGATCCTAATGAAGCTCTCCTTCGCCGACCAGATCGATCCCTGAATACCTGATATCACTCCGTTCATCCTGTTTTCTTCCTCGGACAGGTCCAGAAGCTTACATTTATATACTTCAGCCATGCTCCCAAGTTCCAATTTCAATTCCATATTCGCTTCTTCCAGCTTCTGAGCGGACGCCTCTCCCTCACTGACCGTAATTCGGAGCGCATCCCGCTCCTTCGACGCTTCCTTCAGAGCCCGAGAGAGGTCAAGGTTGCTACTTTTCAGAACTTCCAACTCTCCCTCCGCAGAGCTGTAACGGGATTCCATCTCTCTGTAGGAAATTTGAAGTGTTTCGAGTTGACGTTGGATGCTGCCATCTGCGGGGACTGATCCATTGGGGATACCACAATTCTCCACCGAGGAGTGATCTGGGAGCGGATCCATGAATAGTTCCTTCGTGCCAATCGGGAGGCAGATGTCCAGGGAATTCTACGACTTTGGTCGCCATTTTTGCTCATGGTCAGCGTTCGGGTGGGCGATGAAAACTTCAGCTGTCAGTCAAATGAAGTTGGAATGGCGGGTGTTCCGCAACGGTCGATGGCCCGGACGAATCGCCGGTTTTAATCGTTCGGTTCGGTTTTCCTGACCGGCGGTTACCCAGAAGGACGAGGAAAATAAACAGAAAATATCACATTTGTACCAACTCAGCACACATCCCTGTTAACTGTGGGGGGTCCAAGAAACACTAGTTCTTAATGTCACTCTGAAAAAAAGGGTTGTTATTTATTCATTAGCTATATCCTATATATGTTGATTAATGTTATTAAATTCTTTTTTTTGTCATATAAAATTTCTACCATATAGGGAATAGAATGTTGCTCTTAATATTGGCTTATAGTCCATCATTGTACGTGCCAGGTTGATAAACATTTTTTTTAGAATTCCATGTGGCAACTTAGATAAATTTACTTCCTCAATCTGTGTTTTTTTACTTCAAAATATTTGATTTGGCTACAGCCTACAAGTAGATAAAAACTTCAAAGTAAAAAAAAAACATTTGTATTTGTTAGGAATATATTGAATCGATGTTAATTTGGTAGCAAATGCAACCTTGCAAAAAATTAGGAGAACGAAGTCATGTGGGGTTTTCTAACCCGGTTAAATGATAGCTCTCGAAATCCATATGATTATGAAAACTATAACTTCGTACATTTTTGTAATCACAAAGGTCACTATAATTTACAGTTTTCACTTCAAAACACAACATCAGATGGTTGAGTACATGGTTAAAGGCTAAAGAGACAAATATATGATTAAGATTCCTACATTCTAGCTTTGACATTCTTGTTTGGACTATTCCTACTTCATTCAACTTCACTATGTTGTGCTAATGATATATTATATATAATCTTTTAAAATAATTATAATTGGCCCCTCCGAACTTATTGAGACATATTATATATAATAAAATACAAAATTTTCCTTAAAAATATATATTAATAGCCCTCCTAATCTTAAAAAATCTATAAAAGGATATAATATTATTATATTATTAGTATATATGAAAATATTTATAGTGTAATATGTGATTTCTTTCTATAACAAATTAAATTACGTAGTTAACTATTAAAAAAATTAGTTACATATATCTTCATCTAATTATTCGAAATTAATTACTTAATATATATATTATGTGAAATATAATTACATTATTTCATCTTAAAATTCAACTTGCAAGATAAACATGATAAATTAACAAAAGGCATGATGAATAATAAAATATATATCTCAATTAAAATAAATAAAATTTATAATTATAAATTATTTTTAATATACATTGTTTCTAGAGTAGTTTTTCATTTTGTTAATTTGATTAAATTTTTTATAAATATATGTCTATACATATAACATGTTATTTTTTTATCTGTACCCTTTATATTTCGGCCTTCCTAACTTTCGATCCTAGCTCCGTCCCTGAGGGGTTTGTTAGTTGGCGAGGTTAGAGTTGAGGGCGCCGAGGAAGGGAGCGGAGGAATCCATCTAGCTGTAGGGATTTTTTTTATTTATATTGGTTAATTAATTTTTTAATTACTTTAATTTTTTGTGCCATGTCAATATGCAATTGAAAAACCCATTGAGTGATTATGAGAACATCACAAACAAGATTTTAAAACTTAAAGAATGATCAAATTACGAAATAAAAGTTAGGTGATTGAATTGGAACTGCGCATATGTGATAGGGCCATTCTTGGATACAATACCACATGCGACGACTAGGAGAAGAGGTACCTAGTCAAGTCCATTTTGAATATACAGCTGGTCGAGATGTATATGCCGAGAATCATTCTTAAAGGCAATCATGGACATAATGAGAGTGTTCAGCGAGTCGTCATGGGTCATGACATTAGCGCGTGAGACACTAATGCAAGTGCTTCAACGCTTAACGTCCGAAGGGGCATTTAGGGAATCATGGAACACCAAGAAGGGTCACTAATATGAGTTGTCATCCGACACTCAAAGTTAGACACTAGAATTAGAAAAGGCTTGATTGTATTATATACAAATATAAAATGCATATGGGCCTAGGAAGACACTAGTGATTTTTTTTGTCTCAATACAAAAGTGGAAATATAACTAATGCTCTAGTCATTCATAAACATGACCTTAGAACATAATATCACAAAGGTGGATAACTTGATACTCCGTAATATTATGCAGTGCGAGATGACTGCATATATTCTTTGTACGACATTAAACGATCGAAAATTTAAGTTGAACGACATTGATATCGCGAGACCTTGCACGTCGTGTCACAGAAAGATACAGACACATATAGTTGGGGACGACGCGCGCAATACATGTGTAATGTACCCACCCACAATATAACTTCTTATTTATATTTTGAATTGAGGCTTTTAATAAAATACACTTTTGTTCTAGGATTTATGAATAAGTAAGGAGACAAGACTTGGGAGTTGGGAGCCTGGTGACTTTGCTCATTGTATACATAGATAGCTACTGCAATTGTTAATGGATGTGTGGACAATTTCCCACTTAGAAATGTGGCGGCAAATTCAATTTTAGATGTATGCATATAAGGTTGATGTGTTCAGTAGGGGTGGTGGACCTGGTGAATCCCAAAACCCGATCCGATCCAATCATGACCCGATCAAGAGTGGGGTTGGGTTCGGATTGAATATTTTCAACCCGATTTGATAGACTTGGTTTTTTTCTTTTTTTAAAAAATTTTAAATATTTTTTCAAGTTAATTTAATAGTTTATATCATTTAAAATATAAATAAAAATAAATTATTTAAATGTAGAAAAGTATATAGATATTTAAAATAATATTTTTGGTATTTAAAATATTTTATTTTATATAAAAATATAATCATAAATATTTTTTATATTAAAAAATAATGGTCGAGTAACCCGACCCAATCTGACTCGGCCGGGTCGAATTGGGTTGGGTCATAACAAGAAAGAAGAAGGGATATGACCCGACCCAGCTTGGTTGGATCAAACCCGATTGAATTAAAATTGTTAGCAAGCTACTGTATTAGTTTGTTTATCCATTTGAAACATTGTTGAGTTTAGAAATATAATGGAGAATGTACTGCAATTTAAGTTCTCATATCATTGTTACCATCGGTTTCCTTTTTAAATGGAGTTGAAGATTGGACTAAAATGACAATCTTTATACTGCTGTAATGTCATTTAGTGGCCATCAGCCTAATGTTGTTTCCTTTTTCCATGGGTGTTTTTCTTTGACTTCCCTTAAACTATAAACTTTTTCAACGTATACCCACGATTTTCGTATTTTCTGCAAACCTCTCATAAACTATGCCACTTTTTCCACTTAAGTCCATCCATAAATCTCTATTAAAATTTTCATTAATTGTTATTATTTTGATTTATGAAATGACCCAATTGCCCTCGCGCATTTAGGTCAACATAGAAAAGGGAGAGCTCATTTATCTAAACCGTGCGAGGGTAATTTGATCATTTCATAAATCAAAATAATAAAAATTGACGAAAAAAATAATAGAGATTGACGGATGGACCTAAGTGGAAAAAATATCATAGTTTAGGTGAGGGCTGTGAAAAATACGAAAGTCATGGGTAGACGCAGAAAAAATTTATAGTCCAAGGGAGGTCAGAGGAAAAAACCCTTTTTCATTTATTTTTTGGAATTAATGTTTTTGGATTTAATGGGACGTTATACCCACTTGCTCCCTGCACCCAAAATCGTTGGATGTAGGGTCTATGATGGATTAGAAAACGTCCAGTTCAGCATGGCTTAGTGGCCGATTCAACAAAGCCTCGCTGATCTGTTGCTAACTTGCGCTCACTTCGCAAGTCGTCACTCCTCGCCTTGCCACCTCCGCTCCTCGCCTCGCCTCGTCTCACCACATTGAAGTCACCTCGTCGCTGAATTGTGCTCGTCTTGTTCCCGCTGCTCCTCACCTCGCTGCCATTGAAGTCGCCTCACCTCATCGATGAACCTTGCTCGCCTCGTCGTTGAATCACACTCACCTCGCCTTGCCTCGTTGAACCATGCTCGTCTCGCTGCCCCTTCATTGAACCATGCTCAACTCAGTGTTGCTGATGTCATCTTGCCTTGCCTCACTGTTGAACCACGCTTGCCTCACTGTTCTGTTGTTGTCACTCCTCGCCTTGCCACACAGTCGCTGGAGTTGCCTCGCGATGCCTTGCTGTCGCAAAAGTTGTCTCATCTGATTATTGAATCACGTTCTGTAATGCCTCCAAATTTCGCTCTCCTGACCCACGTGGTAATTGGGCTAGTTTGGGCCGACATTACTTATACACATAACTCTTCTTAGACTTTCATCATCCAATGAGGCGATAAAGAATAATAATAACTCCTTTCAGAAAAATGCGAAAGAACAATAATAACTCCTTTCGTAAAAATGCAAAAGCTGAGTGACTGATAATATCTAAACTACAATATAATGCAGAAACTAACAATTCTTTCTATTCCGAGAAGTCCTCTACTATCACATACTATAAAGCATTTGTTACATCCAATAGACTAAGGGAGCTCTAGTAGCAAAATCTAAGACTGACTCTCATAGGCAACTGCATCACCACGAACTCTACTGCTGCACGCGCCTCCAACTATAACATCAATTATTTGTGGGGTTCAAATAGAGGGATAGAGAATATCCATAAGCAAAATAAGCTTAGTACATGGAATAATACAAATGAATGAAATAACTTAAATAGAGCAAGATTAGCAATTAAGTCATATATATCAAAGAACATGTAATAATAATGTCAAACTTTACTTTACTTTTCTTTTTTGTTCCTTTCCTTTTCGTTCTTTCTATACTTTTCTTTTCATAACAGTTTTTCTTTAGTGCGTTGCACTACATCTTTTACTTTAAATAATTCTTAAGACATCTATATGTATTGTCCTAAAACGAGCTCGACTTTCTTTATTATGGATCAATATGACACTTTGATTTGATTATAACAATGGGTCAAGGTATATCAGTCCAAGAGCAAGTGAGCATTTACTTACTCACAAAATAGACTTAGACTTCTCAAAGCTACCCAAGTAGGGCCGCAAGGATCCCCTTTCTTTAACTTTAACTTTAACTATAACAATCAATGCACATGACTACATGAAGATCCCTTATTTCAGCTTTTATCTTTTTACAATTAACTAACTATTATGTTTAGTTCATCACACATCGTAATAAGGGTAAAATAGATTTTAACATCTCTATGAATTCATAAAAAATCATATATGCAACCTGTGAAGAATCCGAGCCGGGTACAGTCAAACCCGGGCTGGGTTTGTAGCTGACACGGGTCGGGTTGGAGACTTGGTCCAGATCGGTCTTGCATCAATATAGTCTCGATCATACATCAGAAATCGGGTTAGGGGTCTCTGGAGCTCGAGCCGGGTCTCGCATTGTGGAAACCAAGCCGCGCACGTCGTCGACTAGGGAACTCAGGTCGGTTCCCTGCAAACTCGGGCTGGATAGGGACTGAATCCGGGTCGGATTTAGACTGCAGGGGCTGAGTTCGACTCAAAAGATGAAGAACCCAGGGTGGGTTCTTCCAACTCAGGCCGGGTTCCTACACAGAGGAAATTCGGTTCTGGAATCCGAAACTTTGATTTGATTTTTTTGACCAATTTAGACATACTTTCGACATAAAACAAAGATGGATCTATTCTTGAATATACATAGTACAATAACTATGCTTTAATCTTTCGAGTTCTTAATTAATTTATCAATAAATCATATACAAAAGTGAACCTAGAATTTCATGTACTTGATTCAGACAGAACTACATGAACAACCTAACTTTCAACACGATTTTCTAGATGACAAAGAGGCTATGACGAGAAATCTGGCATCTTTTGACATAGGGTTGACCAAAGTTTAAATAACCAGTCGGAGTACTCGCGCACGTGCAATGAGGAGAGAGAAAATGAGGGTTCAAAATAGGGAGAAAAATTTATTTTCTGGCAAAAAGAGGCTAAAGGCTGAAAATGACTTCTTTATAGGGGATGAGACTTTAACTTTTCGTGGGTTAAGAATCTAATCCGAGATTTAATGTTTTATCCTCCCCAAATATAATTCTGAACCTTATGTATAATCTTAACTAATAATCGAACTTAATCACCTTATCTATTCCTTTTATTTTCCTTTCTTTTGTTCTTCTCAAAGTCTTATCCATAGTTCATCTTTAACTTATCAACCTTTATCTTTTTCTTTAAACTAAATTTTAGGAATTAAATAAATAATTAAAATAAATAAATGTTTTTATTTATCTAATTACTTAATTCGAAAAAATTTTGGGGTGTTACACGCTCACCTCTCAAAGTCCCCTCACCTTGCCTCATCATTGAACTGCACTCGCCTAGTTGCCCCCGTCGCTAAAATGTGATTGCCTCATCATTGCCGCTCCTCGCCTCGCTTGCCTCATCATTGAATTGCACTCGCCTAGCTGCCCCCATCGCTAAACTGTGATCGCCTCGTTGCTGCCGCTCCTCGCCTCATCTCATCCCACTATTGAAATGCACTCGCCTCGCCACCACCACTCCTCTCCTCGTCTCATCCCACTGCTAAAACATGCTCGCCTCACCGTTGAATCGTGCTCGCCTCGCCAGTGTTGCTGAATCATCTTGCCACACCTCGCCTCACCACCATGCTGAATGACATTCGGGCCGGCCACTGGCCATATTAAGTCAGTCATTTTCTAATAGTGAACTGCACTTCTAATCTTCCATAGACCCTACATTTGATGGCTCCGAATGTAGGAAGCAACATGTCCAACCGATTAAGTGGATAGCATGGCCATTAAATTCATATTTTTTTTCGTTTGCTATACAATATTCTTCGATAAAAAATTAATGCTTGACTTGGAAGATTGATTTAACGATACAAGCGAGTTCATACAAAAATGCAAAAAGAAAAAAAAAGATCTTTTCAATATGACTTATATAATGTGTATGTAGAGCATTTGACGTAGAATATGTGTAGAGCACTAATTATACTTATTAAATTAATAAAATAATTATATATTAATTTAAAGTTAAATAGTAAAGGTGATTACAATGAAGATCATCATATTATCCGATGGTCATGACCAAGGCATGTTAATAAATATGACTATTCAACGATTGTAATTCTCATTTAGCTTTAGATGATATATTTTTATTATCAAATTATCCAAACAAATATATATTATTTTATCTAAGAAGTCTATAATTAATTTAATAATAAATTAATTAAATAATAAAAAATAAATGCTCTACATGAAGGTGTAGAGCGGAGTGCTCTATATACTCGTTAACCTCTTTTACTTATCTACTCCGTGGCTGATGAGTTGAAAGTTCAAGTTAAATTTTATAATACTTGGAGAAGAATTTTGGATCGAATAACGAAATACAAAAAGAGTAAAAAGTTTTATGAGTTCATTTTAAAAACCCACAATATATTGGTGAATCACGTAGACAAACCAAAGTCTGCTCTGAGCCCTCCGCTTCTAATCGGACGAACATGATAAAAAGTACTAAATCTCGCAAGTCCTCTCTCTAATTGTTCCCCACAGGGAGTTTTCGAACGGGGGAGGAGCATGTTAGCGAATATTGCACTGGAGGGCACCAAATAAGGGAACTAACGAGTGTGGCTCCGATCCAATCATCGTAAACTGCAACCTGATGACGGAATGATCGGACGGACATAATTAACTTCGATATCCAACTTATGCTATCTCGCGGGTACATCAGAAGCCTTTCCCCACCTTCCACGGCCTTCATATTTTTCGCCTTCCGCTTTCTGTAACCTTTTCATTTCCGATCTCTTCGTTTCTATATAAATACGTGCCGCACACCTCCCATTCGTCTCCGCTTCCAGAGACCTCTCTCGATCGCCAGGAAACTTCTAGGGGTTTCCTCCTCCTTCCCTTCTCCACCCTCTCTTCTGATCCCCCGGATCTCTCGATCGCCTGCCATCCCCCGCTAACGCCTCGCGCGAATTCGGCTTCTGGTGAGGCCGGCGACCTCAGGTTTGCGCGCTCGATCAATCGGTTATTCTGCGCGCTCAGATCTCCCAACTCGGATTCTTTGAGAGGTGCGCTCCCGTGATCTGATCTCTTGCGATCCGTTTTTATTTAGATTATTTGTATTCTTTTGGGGGTTGTGTGCTTGTTTATTGAGAAGATTTTACGGTGGATGAGAATTGGAACCCTGTGGAGGGATGTCAAAAATATGTCATTGGATGAATTATGCAACTCATATGATATTAGTAACTGGATAACCAAATGACTTTTCTGGGTTATGGTAAGTGCGTGCTTTACGATAATGTTGGAATAAAAATTGGTCGTCTGTGGTCTGAATGCTGTTATGACCTTAGTGTGGGCATGGATCTATTATTGTTTTGCTACCGGAGTTTGACAATTGCCACGGTCCTGTCTTTTTTGTGCTGCCAAAATTGGTATTCAATAGCTTAGGAGCATAAATATCCTTACGTTGGTCTTTCTATAGAATCGTATATTGACAAGATTGCTGGTTTCTAAGGAGAAGAATAATACAATATATATGTGATAGTAAGTACCTGATAACATTGTGTAAGATTTGGTGAACTCAAATAACATGCAAGTATGTCAAAGTGAGCTCGAGATGTTATTTTGTTTCTAGCTTGATATCATAGGAGTTTATCACTAGCAATTTTATGCACAATCTGAGTGCTGTTTTTTTTTTGTTTATTTTCACTATCTTTAACCTGTGGGACTGTTTTAAAACTAATATTGTACACATCAATAGATATTTATTTATAGTGATGATAAAACAAAAGGTATGTTATAAGTTATGTGTTTCAGTTATTTACAAGAGAAGGATTTTGGTATGTTGCCACTTGCCACTGGTGTCCCTACATGAACAACATTCTTGTCTTTTTTTAATGAAAGAAGATATTAACAACATTCTGAATGACAGTTGCCATTTCTCTGTTAAGAAGTCAGTGGTTCTGATCCCACCAGGTCGGCATGTCTAGCTTTTGTTTCTATTTTGATATGTCAATGATTTCATTATTTTATTTTCATAATTTTCCATTGTTATGTATTTTTTTTCAAATGCTAGCCACATTACCTTGTTTATTTATACAATTAATATGGTCCATATGGATATAATTAAGCTAATTCTGGTTTCACACATGTCGGTAACAACTGAGTTTTGTAAACCTGGAAGACTGCGTAACAATAGGTTTTGTGAAGTTACTTATCTCTACTATTTCTTAATAATTTAGGACCGGAAGATTGTAGGAGTATTATATGGCAGTTGCTAAAGTAGGATCCTGTGGAAGTATTGATTCAGTGAAGCCAGATAAAGAAGTAGATACCCTTGACAGCATCATCAGACAAGCCATTGGGAAAGATCCATTTATCTCTTTCTCTAGATCTGGTGATAGTCCTGTTCAGTGGATGCAATTGCTTCATGCAATGGATCAACCAGGGAGCAGCAAAGCTTATGGTAACTCAAAGATTGATTATGTTATCAGGGAAAAGGAACATCCTGGCGATCTTTGCAATGGTTTGAGTAATGAGCAGAGCAAGGTCAAGGAATCTGATCGTTTCATGAAGGACAATGGAGCAATTGCAAATGGGGAAAACATCACTTCTGAGCAGATGCAAACACTCAAGATCCCTGATGCTGTCGTTGCATTAGCGCAAGCTGCTGCCAGAGCAAATGGTGAGCCTGAAAAATGTATGTCAAGTCTCAAAAGCAGGTATTTTGGGTTTTAATTAGAGATAGGTTTGGGTGTCAACTAGAACAAGGATTGTATTTCAGCAAATAAACTTTGGTTCTATCTTCTGCAGATCTTCCTGGGTGGCCTTTATTGTCTCCATCCAAGGCCCAGTTGCAGAAATGTAAGAAGTGCTCAAGAGAGTTCTGTTCTCCAATTAATTATAGAAGGCATCTGCGTCTGCATCGTCGATCTCTGAATGTCAACAAGGTCTTAACTTATTGCCTCTCGTCTCTCAAAAAAACTTATTACATTATTCGTAACTGGTTTCCCTTTTTTGGGTGTTGTAACCGTCCTTTGCTTTATAGTCTACCTCTTCGAAATTTTACAACAAGAAATACATGTGTAGTATAATGATTAACGTTTCGTCTTTCGGTCAAAATAAGCTGTAGAGTTATGAAAACGTGTTGTCATGTATTATCATTTTTCCTGGTGCACTTTTTATCATTTATGGACATTTTAATTTTTTTGCCTTTACTTCCTTCCTTTTGTTAAGAATATAAAATGTTCTTTGTAATGGTTTAAGCTTTTAGGAAAATTGATTAGCACATCGGATTTTAACATGGTATTAGAGTCGGAGGTTTTGTTGTTGTTGTTGTTTGTATGAGTCAGAGGTCAAGTGTTCAAACCTCATTATACTCCTATTAAAAAAATATTTTCCTCCTTTTGTTGTCCACATGGTGGGCTGGGTTAGCTCAAAATTGTGAGCAGCCCACGTGAGGGGGAGTGTTAAAGAATATAAAATCAATGATGTTCTTCTTCCTAACGCCTTAAGCTTTTCTGTTGCATTGGATTTCTGAATTTTAATTCAGTAGTATAGCATTCTAAGGACATAAATCTCATGGGAAATGTAGCATTGTGAGAGTTATGATGTTGCAAACTTGGTCAATTATCAAGTTGCAAAGGGGTGTGTGCCAAAAATATTTTCATGACCTCAAATATTCCTTGGAGGTAACAAAATGTAAAGATGGTTGAGCACCTTCTTTAAATTTCTTAGTTGATTGTTGAGATGCCCTCTAAATCCAATGTTGCATTGGTTTTTGTAGGATTCTGCAAGGAATAGAGAATTCTTGGGTGCGTTTTGGGACAAGGTAATCCCTTTTTCAGAATAGTTTAGTACAGTTCAATGTTATTTGCCTTGAAGACATGTCATTTCTGGTAGGCCTTTTCTTATGGTTCAATTCAGATAACATTTGTTTTCTATCGAGTCATGATTAATCTGATTCAGTCATGGTATTTGCATATAATGTTATGTAATAATCTATTCTTAATCCTTTTTTAATACATTGACACACTTTCCTTATTTTAATTTCAGCTCTTTGTAGATGAAGCTAAAAAGATTCTTTCATTGGATAATGTGGCTATAGAGGTAACTTTCCAACTTCAGTGTTCTGTATTGTGAATAGTTTAAACTGACCGAACTATTCATTGTGACTCATATGTGAACCATGGATGCGTACAGAAAAAAATTGTTAGCTCTAATATCCATCAGTACATTTGAATATGTGCATCTGGATTCATGATATCAGAATAGAATGCCACTGTTACATATTATGTCAGTTGGATAATATATTGCTCTAATAAGCAACCAATTTTCAGGATGTTTCTGGTCCATCAGTTATCAGGGCATTATCATTATGGATAAAAAAACCTGGGCTTTCTTCTCTCCCACAAAGTTATGTCAAGGCTGGAGTTACATTATTGGTAAGTGGGCATGAGTGTATTTGGTTTCTACAGTTGATGATATGCAATTTTTCCTCAGAAAATGATAATTCAATTGTCTTTGCAAATATCTCTCTGCAGGATGTTATCCAGACAAGGATATCGAGCTTGCCTATCCCATCACAGGAGTTTTTTCATGTGCTTGATGACGCAAGTGAGAGGACATTTTTATGCTCTGGAACTGCTGTCTCCTTGCAGAAGTTTGTATTTGATGGAGAAGTTGGGAAAATGGCCCTGGAGATGAGAAATTTAGTTGCATGCCTTAGTTTCCTGCTGGAACAGAAACTGGTAACCAGATTTGTTCCTGAGATGTAAGTTGATTTATCACTCCTCTGTCTAATTGATGATATTTCACTCTGTAGGTCAAAGCATGGTTGGCTGAGAAGGATGCTGAGGCTCTGAGATGTCATAAGTTGCTTATGGAGGAAGAGGAAGCTGCTCAAAGAAGGTAATCTTGCTGACAATTACTGCTAAATATATTTAGAAGCCTAGTTGAGAACTATTTGGTTGTGTAGGTATATTAATGCTACATTTTTCGTATGGAGTTGCTTCCATACTTAATATAAACACCTTTGTTTCACGTTATATTCGTTCAGTTATTCGATTGTTATAGTTGATTCTTAGGACGAGTCCTGATTCTATTACCATCGTATTTCCATGGCATACGAGTTAGGAAGAAATACAACCCTATTCTCATATCAAATTTCTTGTTTATTTAGTTTAAGTAATATTCAACATCCAACATCAAACTCCAGTTTTCATTGTTCCTGGACGCTCTGATTCTGACAAGTAATTATGTTTGTCTGATGAAGTCTGAATAAGCCCAGTGTAAACTTTCAATCATTTCATTTCTAAACTATATCCTGTAACCCCTTCATCTCTGATCTTTTTCTTGTCATTTCACTCTGAAATAAAAGATCAAATCTTCTTAGCTCACAAGCATCAAAAGTTGAAAGATGCCATGGGCTTGCAGTTTTGAAGATTTGAATGCACTTGTTTATTCTCATAATTTTATTCTTATTTCATGCTTTCTATTAAAGGCAAGCTGAGATCTTGGAAAGGAAAAGGATGAAAAAGCTTAGACAAAAAGGGCAAAAGGCGAAGGGAATAGACAAGGGAAATGATGAAGCTTCATCTTCTTGCATAGCTGAAAACACTTGTGCTCCCCTCGAAATTCCTGATGTAAAGCCTGTATCTGATGTGTATTCCCCACAAGCATCAATGAGCGAGGACCAAAATTCTTTGATTCCCAGTGGATCATACCTTGATGGGGAGATCAACCATGGATTGTATTTATACTCAGGAGAAGCTCTTCAGGAAACAGATCAACAAGAAAAGGGACTGGAGAGTAGCAATGGGTTTCCAGTGTCAAACCATCTTCCACCCTGCAAACAACTTAGGGCTGTCCGAAATGGCCTATTTAATCAGATGTCCACAACAAAGTCTTTAGTCTTAATGAAATACAGAATCAAGGATAATGCAAATATGGTTTGGACACCAAAGGCCAAGCTTGAAAGTCGAAACCAGCCTTCTCATGTTGCTGACCAAATGGAAAATGATCAGATACGTAGGACAATGAATTCTGAAGTTCTGATTGGTTCTATAAGTGTGACTCTTGAGCAGAGTGATGGTCATGGCGACGAATCATTGTCACCTTTAAATAGTTCTGAACATGAGACATGGCCAAAGCCTGAAATTAGACTTAAAAACATTGAATCATCACCAGGAAAACAGTGGATACCAGTTATACGCTTTGAAGATGGTGTGGGGACAACTAATTTGACTGATAAGATTGACAGGTTGGATGGGTCTTCAGCGGCAATAGCTTCCCAGTCTCCTCATGATGAATGTCATTTTGCCAGTGATGAGACTAGGGTGAATGATGCTGAGGTATGCAAGGATTTAATAATGTTTCCAAGCTTTGCAGATTCACCAGCACCATTCATATTCTCAAGTACCATGGCAGATACTTTCTTATCACAGAGTAGGTTTTTTTTGCTCTATCACCAAGTATCTATTTTCCCGATGAAATGTCATCAGCCTCTTTTTTTGGAGTTATTGCGAATTCTGCATATTTTCTTTCAATGCCTGTATTGCTGTCATTTGTGATTTAACAATCTGACCTGCATAGTAGTCATAGCACGATAAAATGAAATTCGTAATGGGCATTTCTCCTTATGTTAACTTTTGACCTCCATATGCTGCATGTAGATTGGACATAGTATGATAAGGAAATGATAATTTTTTATGGCTCTTTTCCTGTGTGGGTTACCATTGAAATGAAAATAAGAGCTACATTGACAATATATCTGTTGGATTGAATTTTAGGGGTGATACCCGGTTTGCATTGTGTGCAGGATGGAAGGATGCCATCTTGGTTGATCATGTAAAGCTGGTTTTACTTCCTGAAAATGATGATGGAGATATCTGTAGCTCATTGTCAAACAGTATCCCTGGAGAGAGAAGGATGGTGGGTGAACCTAAAGTTGGGTTAGCATCTAATGCACCTAATCAGAAGTTTGAGAAGAATTGCAAACTTAAGTATGTCCCAAAGCAAAGAAATGATAGCGCAGGCAGGTAAAGGGACATTAATTGCTTAAAACATTTTCGACGGCAGAGAAATGTTATTTTGGTCAAATAGCAATTGGGTTCGGCGGATGCCATTTTCCTTTGCTGCATGATCTTTTCGGGGTTTTAGAGGTTAGGCTTCTTTTTACCCTTGTAAGTTCCTTCACATTCTTTCTTTTTGTTCTCTCTGTTAGAAATTAGAATTGCTTGGTAGCCTCAGTCAATGTTCTCCAATTTTTTTTCTCCAAACGTCCAAATTCTCAGGCTTTTATAGTCAGCCGTTTTGCTGACTTGATTTTCTCAGTAATAATTGTCTGTGTTTCGTCACAATTGTGGTCAGTTGTGGGTGATGAACCTGCGCGTCATTTGAAATTAGTTTGTAGGCTAATATCAATAACTATATTCTTTTAAGCATATGTGAAGGATGATGACTCGAGTGGTTGATCATCGGCCTGCCAAAGTAGTTGTTTCCCTGTTCTAATGCTTTTGCTGGTTTTTATCTTTTTCTAGGCTCTGGGATTTTGGCGACTGAGCAAAACAATATACTAACAGCAGCGTCTGGGGTTATTGTTCTCTGAAATGGGGACGAGAGGCAAATATGCCATCACAAAAAAAAAAGTACAGTATAGACCGACCCAGCAGGGAAGGGGCTAGAGGCAAATATGCTGTCACAAAAAAATGTAAATGTATAATACGGACCTGGCATGGTCTTGATCAAATGAATAAATGTAGTTTTATTGATATTCAATAAAATTATATTTATTTGATCTAGATCATGTTGGGTATGTACTGGGCGTATTTTTGTGATGGCATATTTGTCTCTCGCCCCTTTTTCAAACTCAAGGAACCCTTTCTGCTGGGTCCGTATCGTCCCAATGAAGCTTCCTCCTTTCCGATGTTAGTATATTATTTTGCTTGGTCGCCAAAATCCCATAGCCTAGAAAAGAGAAAGAAACCAGCCAAAGCATTAGAACACCACCTGAAAAACCCAGACGCTTAAAGAAAGATAATCAACGAAGTGGGAGCGCAAAGAAGTCGGGATATGCTACCCGTTGGAATAATTGCATTGAAGAACGCATTTGTTTTGCATTCTTCATAATCATGCATTCTGAAGTTTAGTTTAAAAGAAATTAGTTAGGATATTGTTAACTACACGAAGAAACCGCATGTGCATTCAAACTTCAAAGGCTTACTTCACCTGCATCTTCATTAAGCATCATGATCACAAGGACCCATTAAATTTCACTATTGCAGCACTGGAATTGTTCAGATAGTATGCAATTTGCTCTTGCTTAAATAATATTTCTCGAGCTCAATGTTTTTTATGCTCAGAAAAACAAACAATATGGTCACTGAAACTTCGTTCTTAGACAAGAAATATTTCTCGAGCTCAATGTTTTTTATGCTTAGAAAAACAAACAATATGGTCACTAAAACTTCGTTCTTAGGCAAGATTCTGGGTCATGTGTAGCGTGAACAATAGACACAGCGAGCCGAACAAAAATGTCACTTAAGATGAACTTTAGTCAAAAGACATGCAGAATAAGCATTTGCAAATACCAAATGATAGACAAACATCATAAGCTATATGATATGAAAAGGAGAAAAATCCAAATTCGATGAAGTTTTGTAAAATATATTTTGGTATGCATGATGGAAAGAAATAAGAAAGCAAAGGTTTTTTCTTTGTTACATTAAGGACATTATTTACATATCTTTTAAGAACTCCCAACTGTCGTGAGTGTTGTATGACTCAGTTGTCGTGCCATCAATTATGGAGACACGAGCAAGGTTAGAAGGATCATAGATCTCTTTTCCACTAGAAAAAATAGTCTAAAAAGATCATCCGATAATGACTAACTTCAATTTATCATATGAAAAAAGGACTGGAATATCAATAACTCTTAAAATAAGTGAAATGAATGTGGTTGTTTCTTCGAAAGAGTTTGCATTGAATATAAAAAATCAGAAAAGAGAAATAATTCACTAATAAATACAGATGAGACGAATAGGAAAGTATGATTGGTGAAATCCTTGGGTTCACATACATAGGGTTCAATGTTAGTGTAGATCTATGTGTAAATCAACTTTTTTAAGGTAAGTTGCAAGTACAAGTTGATAGCTTTTTTATTTTTTGATATATACACTTTATTTGTAAAAATTAACCACTTATAAAAAATGGTTGGTTTACACCATGTAGATCTACACCTCCATTAAATTCATATATATAATATATGTATGTAATATAGGATAAAATGAAAATGTTCCCTATCTTATTTTGTTTTTTTTATTTTTTTAACCATCAGTTTTTTATTCAATTGATAAATTATTTGAGGGATTCAATCATGAACCATTAGATGGAGATCTGATGGTGTAAAAGATAGAAAATAATAAATGCATGAAGAAAAGTTTGAAGAACCAGAAAACTGCATAGACTAGAAATATGCACATGAAGGAAAGAAGTTGACATGTCAATTTCTATCATCTTCTTGGGATCGAGATCATCCTTAAAATGCATCAAGAGAAGTTTCCTTTTTTTTTTGCCATGCCAGTAGCGTCGTTCCTGCAATCCCTGCGGCATTACGAGGAACACACTTGACGACCTAGCGGCTAAGACTGCGTTTGGAAATAAAATCGTAGTTCATCGTAAGTTCTTGATGCATGGTTGTATTGACAGAGGTGTATTTGAATAGATTGAAACGTAATAATGAGGAATCAGAGAATTGATATGATAAAAAAATTGATATGATGGATGAATTTTTGATGATTTTGAATTAAAAAAGATTATTATAATTATAAAGTATAATTTTATTATTAATTAAAATAAAATTATTAAATAAAAATTCTTATGGAAAAATTTTGCTAAAAAATATATATAGAAAATCATTTTTTAAATATATTATATTTAATGCAATATTAGAATTTTTAATGAAATAATAAGTAATAATTAATATTATATCAATATTTTATTATAATTATTTAATATTTATTTAATAATTTATTTTATGAAGAATATTGTGTGAGAGAAAAGAAAAAAGAAAATGAATTAAAAAAATAAGAAACATGTCGCGTCAAACAAAAAAAAGGAACAAATTTCGGTTCCACGAAAAAGGTAGAACCGGGCCAGGGTCATGTGACCCTAGTTTCACCCATTTAGTTTCTGCCTCGGAACTTGGTTTCAGACGGGTGTTTAGCGGAATCGGGTGGAACAAGGGCACGGTTTCATCCCGATTCCGCAAACAAATGGAGCCTAAGGGGCCATTTGGATGAAGATTATATGATGGAATAGCTACTTATTCGGTGGATTATTGTCAAACATCAACAGAATAAGATTAAGTTGGTCAAACATCATTTTTGCCAAAACTACTTTGAAATTCTAAATACCACAATTATAACTCACGAAAACACAAGATTTGTATTCCATCAAAACGATGGAATAGACCTTCATCTTTTTAATTATTTCTTTTATTTTTTATAATTTAACCATATATCATTATATTATTATATTTATCATTATTGTAATAATAAATGTTAAGTATTTATAATAAAATATTTTAATTATAAAATATTATATATTTAAATTTTATCCCTCTTAAACTAAACGGACGAAAGAATAAGAATACAACTAGAATATTTATATTCTTTTGAATAAAATTTATTATTCTCCAAAAAATATTCTCCATCCAAACGGCCCCTAAGGGTTGGAGGATTGACATATCCTATCGCTCGACTAATTTGATGTCGCTCCAGGTAGCGCAAAATTTTTTTGCTTTGACAAAAGTTTGAACTCAACACCTTTGTTTAAATGGTAAGGAGCTGCTATCCAATCTATCTCAACTTCCGTTGGTAAAAGAAATTTTATTTTGAAAGTTGAGAAAGAGAAAATCATGCATAGACCTACAAGATAGTTTTTCGAATCGATCCAAGAGTAACAATGATCTCGATCTTACTTTGGAGACTAGAAATATAAGATTGTACCAGGATCTATCGTTAGATTATAGGATCGGTGAGATTAAGATCTTATCGATCCAATGATTTTATTTTTTAAAATTTAAAATTAAATTTTTATTAAGAATATAAAAAATAGAATATTAAAACTAAAAAATTGGCAAGAAAGGAGGTAGTTTTCTACATCTATCATACCAATACTATTATTTTATTTATTTAAAATTTTATTTATTTTTAAATTGAAAAAGCTAAAAAATAAAATATTAAAAATAAAAATTGGCAAAGAGCTAGGTTAAACTCTTCTCCATTCTCTTCCTCTCAATTTCTCTATCTTTTTTATATGTATGATGTAATGTCAATTAATAAACTTACGTGAAAAAATGATATTTAGAAAACAAAAAAATCATTTAAATTATTATAATACATAAGGTTAAATATGCAGTTCGTACATACAAAATGAAAGCGCTATAAACCCTAAGTTGAGCCAAGTGCTTTTAGAGATGCGATGAAAACATAATGAATGATATGTGTATTAATCATGATGACATGTTACACACATCATGAGAAGGGCGTCAAAGATAGAACTAAAAATAATATAATATTCGATCAAGAATGGATGCAACAACTCGATTTGGCAATGGAATGACATTGATCTTAGGGGTGCATTTGGGTGGCAGAATTTGCTCAAGTGTTGTCAAACTGCCGTTCTTGCTCAAGTTTCTATCACGTGGCTTTCGATCGTCGGCCAACGTTTCTTTTTTTTTTTTCTTCTACTTTATGTCTTGTCAACTGTAATTATTGACTTTTTTTTCTTCATCTATTTTTTAATTATTTTATAATGTATATATATATATATATATATAATTTATTACATATTAATACATTATTAATCATCTTATAAAATAAAATATTAAATGTAATTAATTAAAAATTATGAAATATTTAGTTCTTATAATTAATAAATATTTTATTTAATTAAACTATTCAATTATTTTTAAAAAAAATTACATTATATTTGGACCATAAATGTACGTAAATTATAATATTAATAATATTTAATCAAAATAATAATAATAATAATAATAATAATAATAATAATAATAATAATATAATGATTTATGTATATTACAATATTTATAACATATCCTTATTTACTATAATTTTATACTCATAAAATAATAAATTATATTCTTAGTTTTTATTTTTTTTACTAAACACTCACTAAAATTTATTTATTAAATCAACTTTTTAAATCCTATTATTACACTTTTTTTCATCCAAACATAATTCAAATTTTTTTATTAAATCAATTAGTTCTCGAGAATTAATTTTTTCTCAAAATTTTCATACCAAATAGAATCTAAACTCTAAAGACTCCCATGCATGTTCCCACAAATTCTGGACGTACACTGGCACAAAGCATAATAATTTTTTTTTCCCAGTTGGTAAATAGATCCATCGACAATTTCCAACCATATAGAGGATTTACTTTCCTGCTCAAATATACAATAAACAATACAAAAATGGATTAACAAACAAATAAATTTATTTTTCAATTACAAAACGAAAAAAATCTTTCATGTTTTTAACTTCTTAACTAATATATAGGTAACTACATAAAGATGAAAGAATTGGAAGGTGACTTATGCCCTCCATCCCCATATAAGGAAATATAAATTAACAATAAATTGGCACTCCCCTTTATAAAAATCCGATTATTTTTTTAATCTACTAATTTGGGGTCTCAACTCTCATTGTTATAATAGTTTTTTAGGGTACACCATTTTGATTGCTATATAATACTTGTGAAAGTTATTTTTTTTTTCATCTACTAGTTAAGTCTCATGTTTATAATACTTCTTTCTAATTGTACACTTATAACAATTGTTATATTAATTTATTTTAATCTACTAAATTGTATAGCATTTTAAGTTTAGGGCTGTTTTTTCATCACATAAGGTCTTTTTTATCTATTCAGAAATTTTTTAATATGTTAAAAAAACCATAATTAATATAGGAGCATCACCGGACCGGATCGATCTGATGAACTTGATGGCCAAATCCGACCTAAGTTAAATAAGGTCAAATCGAGCACATGTTGAAATTTTTTAACCCAACTAGATTCTATTAATTTGATTTGAAAACTCAACATTTTTTTTATTTTTTATTTAACTTTAAGCTCATGCTTTATTAAAAACTTTTGAAAGAATAAGATAAAATATTTTATATATTGAAATAATAGTTGAAATATTAGAAAATTGTATTTTATGTTTAGAATTAAGAAATATTTAATATTAAAATAATGAAAAAATAATATTATAGAATAATCGACATTCATTCAATCAAGATTGACTTAATTGAGTTGAATTTTAAGTCGATTCGGTTTCAACTTGAGCTATGAAACATCCCTTTTATTAAACTCTATTTTGAATAAAAACTCCTAAAGTAAATGAATAATCGACATATTAACACAAGTTTTAGTTTATTTTCTATGTTGACATACGACCACTGATTGCGCCACATGAATATAAAAAAAAATAAAATCAATCATTGTCGATAAGGTAGGGATACTTTTTTTCATTTCAATGTTTAATGCATTTGATAATTGAAAATTTAAATATTACTAGAATGAGGAAACACTTCGTTGATTAGCTTCAATAAATTTGGGTTTCTTTTTTTTTTCCTTCAACTTGCCTTTTGGATTAATTTATATTAAATATATCTTTTTTACATTTGTTATTTCTTGTGGAGGGGATGCTGCACTTTCCATTTCTTTTCAGTATTAATTAGAGTATTCGAAATGTTATTAGGCCTTAATTAATTCAATTTAAACAAAAACTCAATCTATTCAACCGCTTCAGACAGACCATGAGGTTTCATATTGATACTTCAATATTATTCACTACCACTTGATCATTGCAAGGAGATAATTTTTTAGGGAACCATATCAAGGTTATTAAGACTCGACTAATTTGAAGTTATGTGACTTTGAACACTTTTTATATCAGTATAATTATTACAAATAAATTATTAATTATGGATATAATTAATAATATCAGTAATCCATTTAAAAAATATTTCCGATTAATGTTTAAGAGTGTGTTGAATCTTCTGAAGAAAAAAAATATTGTCTCAACTAGTTCATGCCCTAACACAAAATAAACATGCCACTTAAATATAGACTATATGGAACACATCTAATCTATTTGATTAAGCACTTTGTCTAATAAATCAATTACCTCAAAGACATGAGTTGCTAATAAATTTAAAGAGTGTAACTAATCATGTAAACTATTAGCAGAGAATCTTAACCTAACTTATCTTATTTTTATATTATATATTAAAAAGGAAAAAATGTTAGGACAAATATTATTAAGACAAAAAACTAATAATCATAATTTTGTATTAAAACAAACTAAGAATTTATTATATAAAAATGTTATTTATTTTTTAAACTACATTATCTAAACAATAAAGTTGTAACTCTATTATATCAATATTTGAATAGTTAACTATTAATTTATTGTATTAGAGACATCTACATTTATATTATATTATGCTATAAAAGGAAAGAATTATTAAACATAAATAAGCCATGTCTCACAATAATGTCTTAAAGTATATTTCAATTGATATATCTTATTTATAAAAAAAACATTAAATAAGCAATCTAGTTTTTAAAGAAATCATAAGATACTCAAGATGTGATAGAGATCTAAGATCGTAAAATTTTAAGATTTAAATTGAGATCTTGATAATTTTGATTATCTAGATATTTGATACAAGCAAATTATAAATATTTAGTCTCACATTTGAAATTTACAACATATAAAATGATTGGAGGAGTTACAAAAAATAGTAAAACAATAGTAAATAGTAGTTTGCAAAATAATGCATATGCAGAAATATAATTGTAATTTAAACAAAAATTATAATAAACTTAAATATATATATATTTGCTATCATCTTATATAATGTGGGTTTTGATGGGGATGGGTAGAAGAGAAGTGGAAAGTTAAAATATTGATTAGGGTAATTTAATTTTTAAAATTGTTTAATTTTTATTAAGTTATAAAGAGTAAGTTAATTTAAGGGATTAATGTTGGTCCTCCCAAGTGATATTAGTAGGAATGTCCTCCCAATGCGTCTGGATTTTTATGAACAATATTAAATAGAATATAAGATGTTGAAAAAAGAAGAAAGATACTATAAGTGTTGAAAAAAGAGTATGTAGATAAAAGAAAATAGCTGAAAATGTGAAATAAATCTAATAAAAATAATAATATAAAAACATTTTAAATTATTATTATAAAATTAAGTATATCTAATACAAAATTATATTATTTAAATAAATAATTAGTTTGAGCTAAGTATCATGTCAAATTAAATAACCCATTACCAATTCCAGACTCTTATTATATTTATGGATGATGGGTAATATCACTAAATGTTATCCAATTTTAACGTTTTCTCAACTTTATCTTGCCACTTTATTTATATAATTAGTCTGTTATCAAACTATTAAGTTTTCATGAAATACCTTTTCACCGTGTACCGGTCATTTACTTACGTGGAAAATTATTAAAAATAAATTAAATACAAAATAGTAAAATAATATTAAAAATAATAAAAGAAGGGGATGCCGCCCCTTCCCTTTCTCCAATCATCGGTGACCTCGTTGGCAAGGGATCGTTGACAGCGAGGGTTGCTCATGTGGCTGCTACTGGCTGGCGGAGGGAGTGTGGGGGTGCTAGAGAGTTGCTCACCGGCGAGAGAGAGTGGTGTCGTCGTCGGCTCCTCCCTTTGTCGACGAGGTCACCGGTGCCCGGAGCGAGAGCAGGAGACGGTGCCCTCTTTCTCTTTTTTATTTTTAATTATTATATTATCGTGTTAATATTATTTTATATTTTTAATAAATTATCACGTGACTAAAATGAGTTATAAATTGTTTATATCCGATAAAAAGAGTAGTTGGTGAAATAAATTAATAGTTGAAGAGAAATCGGATTATAAATTAAAATTGTAAATTTGGGTTTCTTTTTTTTTCCTTCAACTTGCCTTTTGGATTAATTTATATTAAATATATCTTTTTTACATTTGTTATTTCTTGTGGAGGGGATGCTGCACTTTCCATTTCTTTTCAGTATTAATTAGAGTATTCGAAATGTTATTAGGCCTTAATTAATTCAATTTAAACAAAAACTCAATCTATTCAACCGCTTCAGACAGACCATGAGGTTTCATATTGATACTTCAATATTATTCACTACCACTTGATCATTGCAAGGAGATAATTTTTTAGGGAACCATATCAAGGTTATTAAGACTCGACTAATTTGAAGTTATGTGACTTTGAACACTTTTTATATCAGTATAATTATTACAAATAAATTATTAATTATGGATATAATTAATAATATCAGTAATCCATTTAAAAAATATTTCCGATTAATGTTTAAGAGTGTGTTGAATCTTCTGAAGAAAAAAAATATTGTCTCAACTAGTTCATGCCCTAACACAAAATAAACATGCCACTTAAATATAGACTATATGGAACACATCTAATCTATTTGATTAAGCACTTTGTCTAATAAATCAATTACCTCAAAGACATGAGTTGCTAATAAATTTAAAGAGTGTAACTAATCATGTAAACTATTAGCAGAGAATCTTAACCTAACTTATCTTATTTTTATATTATATATTAAAAAGGAAAAAATGTTAGGACAAATATTATTAAGACAAAAAACTAATAATCATAATTTTGTATTAAAACAAACTAAGAATTTATTATATAAAAATGTTATTTATTTTTTAAACTACATTATCTAAACAATAAAGTTGTAACTCTATTATATCAATATTTGAATAGTTAACTATTAATTTATTGTATTAGAGACATCTACATTTATATTATATTATGCTATAAAAGGAAAGAATTATTAAACATAAATAAGCCATGTCTCACAATAATGTCTTAAAGTATATTTCAATTGATATATCTTATTTATAAAAAAAACATTAAATAAGCAATCTAGTTTTTAAAGAAATCATAAGATACTCAAGATGTGATAGAGATCTAAGATCGTAAAATTTTAAGATTTAAATTGAGATCTTGATAATTTTGATTATCTAGATATTTGATACAAGCAAATTATAAATATTTAGTCTCACATTTGAAATTTACAACATATAAAATGATTGGAGGAGTTACAAAAAATAGTAAAACAATAGTAAATAGTAGTTTGCAAAATAATGCATATGCAGAAATATAATTGTAATTTAAACAAAAATTATAATAAACTTAAATATATATATATTTGCTATCATCTTATATAATGTGGGTTTTGATGGGGATGGGTAGAAGAGAAGTGGAAAGTTAAAATATTGATTAGGGTAATTTAATTTTTAAAATTGTTTAATTTTTATTAAGTTATAAAGAGTAAGTTAATTTAAGGGATTAATGTTGGTCCTCCCAAGTGATATTAGTAGGAATGTCCTCCCAATGCGTCTGGATTTTTATGAACAATATTAAATAGAATATAAGATGTTGAAAAAAGAAGAAAGATACTATAAGTGTTGAAAAAAGAGTATGTAGATAAAAGAAAATAGCTGAAAATGTGAAATAAATCTAATAAAAATAATAATATAAAAACATTTTAAATTATTATTATAAAATTAAGTATATCTAATACAAAATTATATTATTTAAATAAATAATTAGTTTGAGCTAAGTATCATGTCAAATTAAATAACCCATTACCAATTCCAGACTCTTATTATATTTATGGATGATGGGTAATATCACTAAATGTTATCCAATTTTAACGTTTTCTCAACTTTATCTTGCCACTTTATTTATATAATTAGTCTGTTATCAAACTATTAAGTTTTCATGAAATACCTTTTCACCGTGTACCGGTCATTTACTTACGTGGAAAATTATTAAAAATAAATTAAATACAAAATAGTAAAATAATATTAAAAATAATAAAAGAAGGGGATGCCGCCCCTTCCCTTTCTCCAATCATCGGTGACCTCGTTGGCAAGGGATCGTTGACAGCGAGGGTTGCTCATGTGGCTGCTACTGGCTGGCGGAGGGAGTGTGGGGGTGCTAGAGAGTTGCTCACCGGCGAGAGAGAGTGGTGTCGTCGTCGGCTCCTCCCTTTGTCGACGAGGTCACCGGTGCCCGGAGCGAGAGCAGGAGACGGTGCCCTCTTTCTCTTTTTTATTTTTAATTATTATATTATCGTGTTAATATTATTTTATATTTTTAATAAATTATCACGTGACTAAAATGAGTTATAAATTGTTTATATCCGATAAAAAGAGTAGTTGGTGAAATAAATTAATAGTTGAAGAGAAATCGGATTATAAATTAAAATTGTAAATTTGGGTTTCTTTTTTTTTCCTTCAACTTGCCTTTTGGATTAATTTATATTAAATATATCTTTTTTACATTTGTTATTTCTTGTGGAGGGGATGCTGCACTTTCCATTTCTTTTCAGTATTAATTAGAGTATTCGAAATGTTATTAGGCCTTAATTAATTCAATTTAAACAAAAACTCAATCTATTCAACCGCTTCAGACAGACCATGAGGTTTCATATTGATACTTCAATATTATTCACTACCACTTGATCATTGCAAGGAGATAATTTTTTAGGGAACCATATCAAGGTTATTAAGACTCGACTAATTTGAAGTTATGTGACTTTGAACACTTTTTATATCAGTATAATTATTACAAATAAATTATTAATTATGGATATAATTAATAATATCAGTAATCCATTTAAAAAATATTTCCGATTAATGTTTAAGAGTGTGTTGAATCTTCTGAAGAAAAAAAATATTGTCTCAACTAGTTCATGCCCTAACACAAAATAAACATGCCACTTAAATATAGACTATATGGAACACATCTAATCTATTTGATTAAGCACTTTGTCTAATAAATCAATTACCTCAAAGACATGAGTTGCTAATAAATTTAAAGAGTGTAACTAATCATGTAAACTATTAGCAGAGAATCTTAACCTAACTTATCTTATTTTTATATTATATATTAAAAAGGAAAAAATGTTAGGACAAATATTATTAAGACAAAAAACTAATAATCATAATTTTGTATTAAAACAAACTAAGAATTTATTATATAAAAATGTTATTTATTTTTTAAACTACATTATCTAAACAATAAAGTTGTAACTCTATTATATCAATATTTGAATAGTTAACTATTAATTTATTGTATTAGAGACATCTACATTTATATTATATTATGCTATAAAAGGAAAGAATTATTAAACATAAATAAGCCATGTCTCACAATAATGTCTTAAAGTATATTTCAATTGATATATCTTATTTATAAAAAAAACATTAAATAAGCAATCTAGTTTTTAAAGAAATCATAAGATACTCAAGATGTGATAGAGATCTAAGATCGTAAAATTTTAAGATTTAAATTGAGATCTTGATAATTTTGATTATCTAGATATTTGATACAAGCAAATTATAAATATTTAGTCTCACATTTGAAATTTACAACATATAAAATGATTGGAGGAGTTACAAAAAATAGTAAAACAATAGTAAATAGTAGTTTGCAAAATAATGCATATGCAGAAATATAATTGTAATTTAAACAAAAATTATAATAAACTTAAATATATATATATTTGCTATCATCTTATATAATGTGGGTTTTGATGGGGATGGGTAGAAGAGAAGTGGAAAGTTAAAATATTGATTAGGGTAATTTAATTTTTAAAATTGTTTAATTTTTATTAAGTTATAAAGAGTAAGTTAATTTAAGGGATTAATGTTGGTCCTCCCAAGTGATATTAGTAGGAATGTCCTCCCAATGCGTCTGGATTTTTATGAACAATATTAAATAGAATATAAGATGTTGAAAAAAGAAGAAAGATACTATAAGTGTTGAAAAAAGAGTATGTAGATAAAAGAAAATAGCTGAAAATGTGAAATAAATCTAATAAAAATAATAATATAAAAACATTTTAAATTATTATTATAAAATTAAGTATATCTAATACAAAATTATATTATTTAAATAAATAATTAGTTTGAGCTAAGTATCATGTCAAATTAAATAACCCATTACCAATTCCAGACTCTTATTATATTTATGGATGATGGGTAATATCACTAAATGTTATCCAATTTTAACGTTTTCTCAACTTTATCTTGCCACTTTATTTATATAATTAGTCTGTTATCAAACTATTAAGTTTTCATGAAATACCTTTTCACCGTGTACCGGTCATTTACTTACGTGGAAAATTATTAAAAATAAATTAAATACAAAATAGTAAAATAATATTAAAAATAATAAAAGAAGGGGATGCCGCCCCTTCCCTTTCTCCAATCATCGGTGACCTCGTTGGCAAGGGATCGTTGACAGCGAGGGTTGCTCATGTGGCTGCTACTGGCTGGCGGAGGGAGTGTGGGGGTGCTAGAGAGTTGCTCACCGGCGAGAGAGAGTGGTGTCGTCGTCGGCTCCTCCCTTTGTCGACGAGGTCACCGGTGCCCGGAGCGAGAGCAGGAGACGGTGCCCTCTTTCTCTTTTTTATTTTTAATTATTATATTATCGTGTTAATATTATTTTATATTTTTAATAAATTATCACGTGACTAAAATGAGTTATAAATTGTTTATATCCGATAAAAAGAGTAGTTGGTGAAATAAATTAATAGTTGAAGAGAAATCGGATTATAAATTAAAATTGTAAATTTGGGTTTCTTTTTTTTTCCTTCAACTTGCCTTTTGGATTAATTTATATTAAATATATCTTTTTTACATTTGTTATTTCTTGTGGAGGGGATGCTGCACTTTCCATTTCTTTTCAGTATTAATTAGAGTATTCGAAATGTTATTAGGCCTTAATTAATTCAATTTAAACAAAAACTCAATCTATTCAACCGCTTCAGACAGACCATGAGGTTTCATATTGATACTTCAATATTATTCACTACCACTTGATCATTGCAAGGAGATAATTTTTTAGGGAACCATATCAAGGTTATTAAGACTCGACTAATTTGAAGTTATGTGACTTTGAACACTTTTTATATCAGTATAATTATTACAAATAAATTATTAATTATGGATATAATTAATAATATCAGTAATCCATTTAAAAAATATTTCCGATTAATGTTTAAGAGTGTGTTGAATCTTCTGAAGAAAAAAAATATTGTCTCAACTAGTTCATGCCCTAACACAAAATAAACATGCCACTTAAATATAGACTATATGGAACACATCTAATCTATTTGATTAAGCACTTTGTCTAATAAATCAATTACCTCAAAGACATGAGTTGCTAATAAATTTAAAGAGTGTAACTAATCATGTAAACTATTAGCAGAGAATCTTAACCTAACTTATCTTATTTTTATATTATATATTAAAAAGGAAAAAATGTTAGGACAAATATTATTAAGACAAAAAACTAATAATCATAATTTTGTATTAAAACAAACTAAGAATTTATTATATAAAAATGTTATTTATTTTTTAAACTACATTATCTAAACAATAAAGTTGTAACTCTATTATATCAATATTTGAATAGTTAACTATTAATTTATTGTATTAGAGACATCTACATTTATATTATATTATGCTATAAAAGGAAAGAATTATTAAACATAAATAAGCCATGTCTCACAATAATGTCTTAAAGTATATTTCAATTGATATATCTTATTTATAAAAAAAACATTAAATAAGCAATCTAGTTTTTAAAGAAATCATAAGATACTCAAGATGTGATAGAGATCTAAGATCGTAAAATTTTAAGATTTAAATTGAGATCTTGATAATTTTGATTATCTAGATATTTGATACAAGCAAATTATAAATATTTAGTCTCACATTTGAAATTTACAACATATAAAATGATTGGAGGAGTTACAAAAAATAGTAAAACAATAGTAAATAGTAGTTTGCAAAATAATGCATATGCAGAAATATAATTGTAATTTAAACAAAAATTATAATAAACTTAAATATATATATATTTGCTATCATCTTATATAATGTGGGTTTTGATGGGGATGGGTAGAAGAGAAGTGGAAAGTTAAAATATTGATTAGGGTAATTTAATTTTTAAAATTGTTTAATTTTTATTAAGTTATAAAGAGTAAGTTAATTTAAGGGATTAATGTTGGTCCTCCCAAGTGATATTAGTAGGAATGTCCTCCCAATGCGTCTGGATTTTTATGAACAATATTAAATAGAATATAAGATGTTGAAAAAAGAAGAAAGATACTATAAGTGTTGAAAAAAGAGTATGTAGATAAAAGAAAATAGCTGAAAATGTGAAATAAATCTAATAAAAATAATAATATAAAAACATTTTAAATTATTATTATAAAATTAAGTATATCTAATACAAAATTATATTATTTAAATAAATAATTAGTTTGAGCTAAGTATCATGTCAAATTAAATAACCCATTACCAATTCCAGACTCTTATTATATTTATGGATGATGGGTAATATCACTAAATGTTATCCAATTTTAACGTTTTCTCAACTTTATCTTGCCACTTTATTTATATAATTAGTCTGTTATCAAACTATTAAGTTTTCATGAAATACCTTTTCACCGTGTACCGGTCATTTACTTACGTGGAAAATTATTAAAAATAAATTAAATACAAAATAGTAAAATAATATTAAAAATAATAAAAGAAGGGGATGCCGCCCCTTCCCTTTCTCCAATCATCGGTGACCTCGTTGGCAAGGGATCGTTGACAGCGAGGGTTGCTCATGTGGCTGCTACTGGCTGGCGGAGGGAGTGTGGGGGTGCTAGAGAGTTGCTCACCGGCGAGAGAGAGTGGTGTCGTCGTCGGCTCCTCCCTTTGTCGACGAGGTCACCGGTGCCCGGAGCGAGAGCAGGAGACGGTGCCCTCTTTCTCTTTTTTATTTTTAATTATTATATTATCGTGTTAATATTATTTTATATTTTTAATAAATTATCACGTGACTAAAATGAGTTATAAATTGTTTATATCCGATAAAAAGAGTAGTTGGTGAAATAAATTAATAGTTGAAGAGAAATCGGATTATAAATTAAAATTGTAAATTTGGGTTTCTTTTTTTTTCCTTCAACTTGCCTTTTGGATTAATTTATATTAAATATATCTTTTTTACATTTGTTATTTCTTGTGGAGGGGATGCTGCACTTTCCATTTCTTTTCAGTATTAATTAGAGTATTCGAAATGTTATTAGGCCTTAATTAATTCAATTTAAACAAAAACTCAATCTATTCAACCGCTTCAGACAGACCATGAGGTTTCATATTGATACTTCAATATTATTCACTACCACTTGATCATTGCAAGGAGATAATTTTTTAGGGAACCATATCAAGGTTATTAAGACTCGACTAATTTGAAGTTATGTGACTTTGAACACTTTTTATATCAGTATAATTATTACAAATAAATTATTAATTATGGATATAATTAATAATATCAGTAATCCATTTAAAAAATATTTCCGATTAATGTTTAAGAGTGTGTTGAATCTTCTGAAGAAAAAAAATATTGTCTCAACTAGTTCATGCCCTAACACAAAATAAACATGCCACTTAAATATAGACTATATGGAACACATCTAATCTATTTGATTAAGCACTTTGTCTAATAAATCAATTACCTCAAAGACATGAGTTGCTAATAAATTTAAAGAGTGTAACTAATCATGTAAACTATTAGCAGAGAATCTTAACCTAACTTATCTTATTTTTATATTATATATTAAAAAGGAAAAAATGTTAGGACAAATATTATTAAGACAAAAAACTAATAATCATAATTTTGTATTAAAACAAACTAAGAATTTATTATATAAAAATGTTATTTATTTTTTAAACTACATTATCTAAACAATAAAGTTGTAACTCTATTATATCAATATTTGAATAGTTAACTATTAATTTATTGTATTAGAGACATCTACATTTATATTATATTATGCTATAAAAGGAAAGAATTATTAAACATAAATAAGCCATGTCTCACAATAATGTCTTAAAGTATATTTCAATTGATATATCTTATTTATAAAAAAAACATTAAATAAGCAATCTAGTTTTTAAAGAAATCATAAGATACTCAAGATGTGATAGAGATCTAAGATCGTAAAATTTTAAGATTTAAATTGAGATCTTGATAATTTTGATTATCTAGATATTTGATACAAGCAAATTATAAATATTTAGTCTCACATTTGAAATTTACAACATATAAAATGATTGGAGGAGTTACAAAAAATAGTAAAACAATAGTAAATAGTAGTTTGCAAAATAATGCATATGCAGAAATATAATTGTAATTTAAACAAAAATTATAATAAACTTAAATATATATATATTTGCTATCATCTTATATAATGTGGGTTTTGATGGGGATGGGTAGAAG
Source organism: Pontederia crassipes (assembly GCA_030549335.1). Taxonomy (NCBI): domain Eukaryota; kingdom Viridiplantae; phylum Streptophyta; class Magnoliopsida; order Commelinales; family Pontederiaceae; genus Pontederia; species Pontederia crassipes. The sequence continues at coordinate 5,627,647 of JAUKPH010000017.1, forward strand.
AGAAGTGGAAAGTTAAAATATTGATTAGGGTAATTTAATTTTTAAAATTGTTTAATTTTTATTAAGTTATAAAGAGTAAGTTAATTTAAGGGATTAATGTTGGTCCTCCCAAGTGATATTAGTAGGAATGTCCTCCCAATGCGTCTGGATTTTTATGAACAATATTAAATAGAATATAAGATGTTGAAAAAAGAAGAAAGATACTATAAGTGTTGAAAAAAGAGTATGTAGATAAAAGAAAATAGCTGAAAATGTGAAATAAATCTAATAAAAATAATAATATAAAAACATTTTAAATTATTATTATAAAATTAAGTATATCTAATACAAAATTATATTATTTAAATAAATAATTAGTTTGAGCTAAGTATCATGTCAAATTAAATAACCCATTACCAATTCCAGACTCTTATTATATTTATGGATGATGGGTAATATCACTAAATGTTATCCAATTTTAACGTTTTCTCAACTTTATCTTGCCACTTTATTTATATAATTAGTCTGTTATCAAACTATTAAGTTTTCATGAAATACCTTTTCACCGTGTACCGGTCATTTACTTACGTGGAAAATTATTAAAAATAAATTAAATACAAAATAGTAAAATAATATTAAAAATAATAAAAGAAGGGGATGCCGCCCCTTCCCTTTCTCCAATCATCGGTGACCTCGTTGGCAAGGGATCGTTGACAGCGAGGGTTGCTCATGTGGCTGCTACTGGCTGGCGGAGGGAGTGTGGGGGTGCTAGAGAGTTGCTCACCGGCGAGAGAGAGTGGTGTCGTCGTCGGCTCCTCCCTTTGTCGACGAGGTCACCGGTGCCCGGAGCGAGAGCAGGAGACGGTGCCCTCTTTCTCTTTTTTATTTTTAATTATTATATTATCGTGTTAATATTATTTTATATTTTTAATAAATTATCACGTGACTAAAATGAGTTATAAATTGTTTGTATCCGATAAAAAGAGTAGTTGGTGAAATAAATTAATAGTTGAAGAGAAATCGGATTATAAATTAAAATTGAAAAATGTAATTAAAAAAGCATGTAAAGTTGAAAAGTATTTTGTAAAATTTATTGATACTTTTAACAAACTTATCATAACCAATATATTTAAGAATTAATTGGTACATTTATCATTGTGACATATCGAGCTCGAAGATCAAATTCAAATGATAAATGAATTTGAAAATAAAAATAGACAAACAAATTTTGAGAAGTTCATCGAAGATTAATCTTTAACATATTTCATCGTCATTGTTTTAGATGTCTCTCCTAATTAAAGATCCAACCTTTGACCTTCTAAAAAGACTGAAACAAATAAACTAATAGAAATAGTAAGTCATTTTTTAGTACTATTAACATTTGATTAATTTAATATTCAAATGAAGGCGATATGGATAAACTATAATCAAATTTAAAATTACTAACATTGTGTCACATCCTTAATCTTTTTTATAAACAAATAATGGGACCCGGTCGGTTGCATATGCGTTTTTTCTCTTATCTCTTATCTTTGCACGATTTGTTTACTTATTTATTATTTTGTCATGATTAGACGAACTCCTCTCTTGTGGCGGTGGTCCATTTTTTATTTAATGAAAGAGAAACAAAGCGCATAACCTAATTAAATTATGTAAATATTATTAAGTTCATGTTTCGTATCGTAGTTACCTGTGAGTCTCCATAGGGAAGGTGAACTGCTATATAAATATAAATATGTTAGGAGTTCTTCGTTAGAGAAATTATGTACCGAAAGAAAATACGAGAAATTTAAGACGACGTAAAATTTTATTTGATGAAAAATAGAAGAGGATTATAAGAATTTTTTTGTTTGGACTCTTAGAAAATTTATATAAGCACTTTCTTTTAGAGATAGATAAGAATTAAAGAACGAATGAAATTCTGAATTAATCTCCTCAAAATAAGACACCTATTTTATGATAAGAAAATAAATTAATTTTGAATCATATACATAATACCTCATAAAATTTTCGTTCTAAATCCTTCACAGACTCACTACAGACTCACTGATCGGGCAACGAAACCCTCGTAGTGCGAGGGCATCTTTTACTTCAGAGTGTCGACGTCCAGACATGTTTCCAGTTGAACATGATTCAAGGCATTATTAATAAAATATTATATATATATTTAATGCATAAATAATAGATTGCATACTTCAATTACACAAACTTTAATGCCAATTATGAAGATTCAAATTATTAAGCAATCAAACCAACAACCTTCAGTGTATTAAAGAGATGTTATTACAAACTTATACAAGTCACTCAACACCATTCCGACAAAAATATTTAAAATTGGATTTTCTATTGCCAATATAAAAAATATTTTCAAACATTGCACAATATAAATAATAATAATAATTATTATTAATGTCGATGGCTGATTGGTCGGCCGGCCGGCATAGCTTCCAATGGAGCCACGTGTGCAAACTGAGTGAGTTAGGAGGCGTTCCATCCTCAAAGGGAGGAAGAAATCATGTGGCCACCGAAGGGTGGGCGGCTTCTGAGAGGCGAATTTATGTTTTCTTTGTCACCTATCATTTGAGTTTTTGTTGCTTGCTGCATTTTTTTTTTTAATTCTTTCTTCTTTCATGCATCGATCACCATCAATGGGCACATTTTTTTTATTTATTATCATGGTCGGTCTAGTGTGATGCAAGCATTCGAATTGTGGCTTTGAATGATTAGAAGGAACACAAGAAAAAATAAAATATAATTAGAAGATTATATAGTTAATTCATATATGATCATGATGCATTAGGGTTATAGTGGACACCTGCTCTGAAAGGGACATCATAGTTTTGTGGGATGAAATTAATTCTCGATTGTGATGGAACTTAAAAAGTTAGGATTCAATGTATGCCATGCAAAAGTTAATTTACAATCATGCGACACATTTTATGATTTATTTCACACAAAATTAATTAGTTGATTTATTTCACTGTACAGTGGTCAGCTCCAATCGTTATCTTAGACTGTATTAGTAATTGAAAAAAAAGTAATTAGTTGATTATCGAATAATAAATGAACTGCTGAAAATAAATAAATATAACATAATATAAATTTAATACCAATGTGATTTTGGGAACAAAGACGTGCTTACTTCTCAAGTTTGTGGATTGAAGGGTCTCAAATTCATTTTTAATTTATTTTTTTTGTTTATGTTAAGCCTATGGACCTCATCTTGTAATAACAAATTAAAGTATGATTCTCTTTTAATTTACAAAACGTTAAGTATGATTTGAATGAAGCCTTTTCAATATCGATACAACATGTAATACAAAAGTTAACGTAAGAAAATAAAATTTTCCAAGTGTTAGATGTGATGAAGGATCTAATAAGGATATCGAATTTGTAAACTTATGTAAACAAAATATGATTAAATGACCCCAAAGGGATTACAAATGAGAATATTCAAGGCGTCAATATTAATATTTTTTTCTTGATGTAAATCATTGTGATAATATCCGGATTGACAAAGTGAAATTCTTTATTCTTTTATTTGGAGTTTTATTTTGATTGCACATTAGAAAAAAAAATTCTTTAAAATTCCTCGACCCTCTCATATTTAGAATTATTAGTATATGATTAATTTAGAGTTAAAATAAAAAAAATAGAACAATATTCTCCCGATAGAATCAAACAACAACAACAACAAAGCCTTATCCCACTAAGTGAGGTCGGCTACATGGATCATACGACGCCATTTCGCTCTATTAGTAACCAAATCTTTCGGTATATTATTCACCAATAGATCTTGTTCTATTAGTTCGCCAAGTGTCCGCCTTGGCCTCCCTCTCCCTTTTTTAATCGGACTCCAAATTATTTGATCTACTCTTCTTATTGACGCATCTAATGATCTTTTCTGAACATGACCAAATCATCTCAAATGATTCTCTACCATTTTCTCACTAATAGGAGCCACTCCGACTCGTTCACGTATATGGTCATTCCTAATCTTATCTAATCTTGTATGACCACACATCCATCTCAACATCCTCATTTCGGCTACCCCCACTTTACGTTCATGTTGTCCCTTCATAGCCCAACATTCACTACCATATAACACTGCTGGCCTTATAGCAGTACGATAGAATTTTCCTTTAACTCCCGATAGAATCAAAGATTACTAATTTTGATGACTATAGTTGTGATGAAGATAATTATGTTGTGGTTCTCAAATGAAGAAATGAAGAAAAACCAAATTCAACGTCACTGTAGCAACAGTGAATTTGACTTTTTTTGTTCCATGATAAAACTACAATTTTCATTTGTCATGAAAAAATAGATCCAAAGAAAAGATAACCATGAGCACATGCTGAAACTTTACAACTGTTAATTGAGATACAAAAATAATATTTAATGTTTTTTTCTTTGAGTCATTCAGATAATTTAGTATCCAGAAATAATTACTCATCTTGGAGGCTTTAAAAATAATAAAAAAATAGAGTTATCCAAATTTGTAACACATTTAACTCATCCAATTCATATGTCATTAAAGTCTTAAATACCGAAAACTAATGCATATATCATATGATTTCTTGATGATCTATTAGTTTAACCAACCAATAACCCTTGGTAATTAATCTATGATTAACATATTACTGTCCCTTATCTTACTAGTTCAATATTAATGTTTTCAATTTTATCTTATTTACATTCAAATTATAAATCTTGACGAATGTGATATAGTGTTCTTCATATAATTCCACAAATTTTTCAAACCTCATATTGTGCCACATTTTAGCGATGATCACATGTGACCCAATGCATAAAACGTTTAGCATCATATATCCAAACTTGCTAATCAATTGAATCGATCAGGCTACAATGAAGAACCTAAAAATGGTGGAACAATTATTGCTGTTGGGACTGATCGAGCTGCCCGTTGGCGCACAGTGCAAGCTGAGTCTGATGGCCTGCAACATCACCTTTGGGTCCAGAATGAATGAATGGAGAGCCATGGCCAGCAAATTTTGGGGGACCTGAGTGAAACAGAAACTGGGGGATGTGGCACAACCTGCACTCATCTCTCTGAGCCTTTGACCTGGGTCCCCCCCCCCCCCCCCCCCCCTCCATGCACGAGATGACCATTCACTGCTCAGTGGCCAGTTTGCAGAACCTGTACCGGCAGCAGGAGAGGCCAATGGAGGAGGGTGGTGGCACTGTGCAGAGACTTTTTTGTTGATGCATGCAGCAGCACTCACATTGCAACTTGCAGAGGGTACCACCCTCAGGTTCCTTTATTAATTCTTTCCCTTGACCACTCTGCACACAGGGATAGCTGCATCCTGATAGTTCTACTTTCTAGGGGCCCCTAATCTATAAATGAAGAGGCAAACTACATTGAACAGTTTCATGTTATTGTAGAATGATGATGAACATCTTGATATTACATCTCCGGATCAAAGATCTCAACCTGTGTGTTAAAGTAGAACTAACAAATTATTACTCCATAATGTTTGGGTTTGAATGCTCTTTCTGTAAACTAAAGTTGTGTGGCTTTTGATGACAGTAAGAAGGAAATATATTCCTGTACAGGAAGATAAGACCACCACAACCCCAAAAGACTCAGTTTCTGTCCACATCCCCACTGACCATGTGCTCTTTCCAGAATCATCTGCAAAAACCTAAACACCTAACCCTTCATTTTATAATATCTTCTTAGCACAAAACCCCTATTATTACTCTAAGGGAAGATGACAATGTGGCCCTACATTACAACACAACCAAAAGGCAAAAACTAGTTTTTTTTTCCCTTCTTGAGACTGTTGTTGCCTCTATAAAAAGCCCCACCTTTAACTCTGTCTGATACCTTAAGCCTGCGTACTTGATCTGGTCTCCTGGTTCAAAGCTCAGAGCTTGGAAGACGTGTAGGGTGCAGAGATGGAGGGGAAGGAGGAGGATGTTAGAGTCGGAGCGAACAAGTTCACGGAGAGGCAGCCCATAGGGACGGCAGCGCAGAGCGAAGACAAGGACTACAAGGAGCCGCCGCCGGCTCCCCTGTTCGAGCCGGGGGAGCTGAGCTCCTGGTCCTTCTACAGGGCAGGGATCGCGGAGTTCGTGGCCACCTTCCTCTTCCTCTACGTCACCATCCTCACGGTCATGGGCGTCTCCAAGTCCACCACCAAGTGCTCCACTGTGGGCATCCAGGGCATCGCCTGGGCCTTCGGCGGCATGATCTTTGCGCTGGTCTACTGCACTGCCGGAATCTCTGGTAAGGGAGCAAACTTTTCTTTGTTCTAGTAGTATCTTAAATGGCTACTGGAGCTAACTCTTGCCTCCGGTCTTAAACTTGTAATTTAGGCGGCCACATCAACCCCGCCGTGACCTTCGGGCTGCTGCTGGCGAGGAAGCTCTCCCTCACCAGGGCGCTGTTCTACATGGTCATGCAGTGTTTGGGCGCCATCTGCGGCGCCGGCGTCGTGAAGGGCTTCCAGAAGACGCTGTACACGACCAACGGCGGCGGGGCGAACGTCGTGGCCCCTGGGTACACCAAGGGAGACGGCCTGGGCGCGGAGATCGTCGGCACCTTCATCCTGGTCTACACCGTCTTCTCCGCGACCGACGCCAAGAGGAATGCCAGGGATTCTCATGTTCCGGTGAGTAGCTCTTGCCTCACTGAAATCTCACTGTTTTGCTGTCAGATTCCTAATCGAGCGCGCCCGACATGAACTTGTTGCAGATCCTCGCTCCTCTGCCCATTGGTTTTGCTGTCTTCCTGGTTCACCTTGCCACCATCCCCATCACAGGGACCGGTATCAACCCTGCAAGAAGCCTCGGCGCCGCCATTATCTACAACAAGGATCATGCTTGGAATGACCACGTAAGTGCAACTCTTCTCTGCTCCACGAGAATCCTCTTAAACATCTGAAAAAAAAATTTATCATTGCAATTTATGCTCGTGCAGTGGATCTTCTGGGTCGGACCGTTCATCGGAGCTGCCCTTGCGGCCATCTACCACCAGATCGTGATCAGGGCAATCCCATTCAAGAGCAGGCCTTGATCTTGACCGACTACCGCGGTGTGCTGCTTGATCCGTACCTATTACCTGTGATGTCTGTCGCTGGTTTTCCCCTCCATGATGTTCATGTATCAGAATCATTATGGTTCTTTATCAAAGTGTGTAAATCATGATGTTCATGTAAGCAAGGCCGTATTATTTGCCACTGCTGCTTTAATTTATTTAGACTCTGGAAATATTTTGTGCTCTCTGCCTGATATATCGACATGGTTATGAGAAACAAGCCCATGATTTCTCAGAACTTACTCTGGAACATGATGTGTATGATGTTCTTTTATACAACGTTATCAGGAATTGCACTGTCAGTGGTAGTTGTTAACAGTATGAACAGGTTGGAGTGATGATTGTAAAGGCCTCCATAGCATCATCACTAGGCTGATTCTTTTTGCAGTATGAGCTTGGACTGCTATTTTTTTCCCTACTGTTACACACTGAAACTTATAAATTATAATATGGCATAATACTGGTATGGGTTGCTTTCAAGCACGCCAACGCCCACTGCAGACTCCACAGCTCTCTTTTTCTCAAGATGATCAATATCTCTTTCTCTCTCTTTCTCTCTCTCTCTCCAAGGAGAGCAAGATTCAAGCCTTTATCACAGTTTATTGTAGTGACAGTGCAGTGGTACTTTGAGTTGACTTTAAGCTAAAGTAAGGCTGTTGGGTTGAGATGTGGTGGGGATTGACAGTGCTATTTCTGCAACAAATTAAGCCGAAGTCTTTTTTTTTAAAGGAAAGTCAGTTAACAGCATGAGTTGTCCAAGTACAAAAATTAAAGGGCTTTCGAAGGTGAATTGCCGTTTCAAAAGTCATCGTGCGACAAGCGATGAAGATAATGAGCAAAAAAATGGACTATCGAATTCGCTTTCCTATTACAATGAGAGATCTTATAAAGTGTAAAAGAGGGAAGTAAGTTTTTGATGTCTTTTACAATGTGGTAGATGCTCCAGGGCATTCCGGATGCCCCTATGAGTGCAACATTTAATGCCTTCTAACATGGTCCACGTCTCAGCTTCAAGAGCTAACATCTTCTCGCCAACGCACCTGCAATAAAAAAAGAGAGATTGTGAGAGCGACATATAAAGTCTAATCCTTCTAGCTCCCCATAACCCACAAAAGCTAGATCAATATTTAATTTAGACCACCCCGCAGAAGGGAGCTCCCATTGGGTCATAGAAGGATCATGGGGAATAAAAGCCTCAAGAACTTGGCAGGTAGCATAATAATCATATGTGGATAAAACTCTCTGTCAGACCAACTCCGCGATTGCCATCCTGAAATTGAACACAACAATATTTCTAGCACACCACAACCACCAGAAGTAATAAGTAATAAAGGATCTCAACTTAATTTTGAACTAGGAATCAAATTTGGCCCCTCAACAAGCCTGGAGCCAGAGGACCAAACTGGGAATAGTTCAAACCTAAACTTGAGCTCGGCTTAGGCAATGGACTAGAAATGAATAGAAAGGGGACAGTTAAAAAATAAGTGGTTTACAGACTCAGGGTGAGTTCCACAAAATTTGCAAGAAGGGTTTAGCGCAAGGATAAAACGCTGAAGAATATTAGTAGTAGGAAGTCGAGATTTTTATTTTTGGAGCAGCACTGAGCTGCCACGGGAGGTTCCAGGATGGCGAGTAGACTAAGGCTGATTCGCAGGAGGCCATCCAGGCAGAGTCGGTGGTAAAAGTCTGTCCACAATGAATCTATACACAAAATTAGCATGAGAAGCATCATGAGTATTCATTACCCAAAGCCAGGAATCATCACAGACAGTGCCAGACAGATAAACAAAAAAAATGCAATTCATCAATTCTGAACCAAACATCTCAGCAAGTAAAGCACAGTTTCAGCAGTTATCATTTATAAGGTTATTTATCATTAAGTTAGGAAGAAAGAGATTGACATTTATATATGTGGGCTTCCAAGCCAGGGCACAGGAAAGATCGACGGATCATTAAAAATAGAGGTGCTTTTCTCATCCCCAATCTGAATAATGATGCCAAGCTTTATGTTGTTCTGGGGAGACATAATGGCCTTCCATCACCAGGCAGGATTTTAGTGGGAAGGCAGGGACCAAGGGTGGACTTTTCTATATTTCTGATTTACAAGATAAACTCAAGGAGTATTCTTATTGTTTAAGAGATCTAAAGCTCTCTTGGCCAACAAGGAAGTGTGGATATGCTTTAGATTCTTTATTCCCAACCCCTCACAGAGCTTGGGTAATTGGACAGTTCCCAATTTAAAAGGTGTGTATCATGCTTACCCCCACCAGGGCTCCAGAAGAAAGATCTATTATATTTTTCAATAGCTTCAATAACCTCATTAGCAATCAAAAAGGAGCTAAGAGTATAGACAGGAATGGAGTTAATCACAGAATTAATAAGAACAGCTTTGTCAGCTCGGTTGAGGAGGATCTGCTTCCATCCAGACAATCTCTTAGTAAACTTATCCATAATCAATCTTTGTGAATTTGCAGGAATGTACTTATATGAGATATGTATGCCAAGGTAAGTGAAAGAGAAGGATCCTATTTTAAAATTGAGAATGGTAAGAATGACATTCTTCCTGGCAGTGGATAACTCTAGGGGGAAGTAAATTTTAGATTTAGTCTGGTTTACTTTTTGATTGGTCAAGTTTTCATAATCCCTAAATACTTTCCTTAAAATAACACAATTGGATTTGGTGGTCGCAATGCAAATGAGCAAGTCGTCAGCAAACATAAGATGGTTTAATTTGAAAGTGTTTATAGAGTAAGGGATCAGGGCACTAGAATTTACTTGGTGATTCAAGAGAAAGGTAAGGACCTGAGAGACAAGGATAAATAAATATAGAAAAATAGGATCACCTTGCCTAACTCCTTTATGACTGGTGAAAGGATGAGACATAGTGCCATTTATGTTGCAAGTGAAAATAGGAGACATAATACACGTGAGGATCCAGAATATAAAGGTTGAGGGAAAATTCATTTTCCTCAGGATGGTTTCTACAACAGTCCAAGAGACTTTGCTGCTTTTTTCATGTCAACTTTAAGCAGCAGGAACTTCCTTCTACCCCTGGCAATAGAGTGTGTAACTTCCTGAGCAACAATAATGTTATTCTGGATGGATCTCTTAGGAATGAAGGATGATTGACATTGGTCAATTATAGTATCTAAAGTAGGTCTGAGCCTATGTGCCAGGACCTTAGATGTAATCCTATAAAGGACATTGCAGAGATTGGCCTGAAGTCAGACACCTTGATGGGAAAGTCTTTTTTGGGTATGAAGATAAGAGAAGTGTGGGCTCAGTCTTTGGGAATATGTTGAGAGGTGAGAGCTTTCCTAATGTGCTGGCAGATATCAGGACCAATGATGTCCTAATAGCTTATGTAGAATTCTGCGATGAAACCATCAGGTCCAGGAGCCTTTACTAAGCTCATGCTCCAGAGACTATTCTTAATTTCTTCATCAGTGATTGGGGAGGTCAGGCTTTCCCACCAGGAGTGGTTGAGCTCAGGGAGGGTAGGCCAATTAGAGGGATGCACATTGATTCAGGGCTCCATAGGTCTTGATAGTGCTTGACAAAATAATTTCTAATAAGAAGGTCATCTTGGAGAAGATGATCCTCAGAGGTTATGATCGAGTTGATGTGGTTGTGATTTGATCTTACAATGGTGGACATATGGAAGAATTTAGTGTTTTTGTCCCCATGCTTAAGCCAGTTTACCTTTGTCTTAGAACACCAATTGATACTAATATGCCTAAGATAAGCTTGATGCCTATAGTAGGAGGCCCTAAGGGTAAGTAACTCCTGATCCATGAGTCCAAATGTCTCATCTTTATGTTCCAAGAAAGTAATGATCTCCTGGACCTCCTTAGCTTTATCCTCTAACCTACTCAGCTCGTGCTTGTTCCAATTAATAGTTTGTTGTTTAATGTGTGTTAGAGAGTTACTGAGGACATGGTGTGGTGGGTGCAAGGCCCACACATGCTTGACAATTTCTCTAGGCTCATCATATTCAAACCAAAATGCCTCATATTTGAAAGTTCTAGCTTCCTAGGAAGGTTCACAGTATTCATGAGAAGAGGGGAATGATCGATCGTACGGGGGCAGTGTAAAGAGAGGTGGCAGGGTAGGTCAAAAGTCAATGATTATTTACTAATAGACGATCAAGCCTGCATAAGATTCTGGCACTTCCAGATCGGTTGTTGCACCATGTGAATTTGTTTCCATGGAGATTAATGTCAATAAGCCCATGAGTGTCAATGAGATTTCTAAAGGCAAGAATTGATTTTGTTACCTTAAAAGGTGACCCCCTCTTTTATCATTTTGGTCTATTAAATAATTAAAATCACCAACTGTAGCCATGGAATATCAGCAATGTTAAGATTACACAATTGAGACCAGAGGTTCATGTGAACTAGGGGAAGAGTATTTGCGTAGATACATGATAAGAGAAAAGAAATGTTTTTTTGTGTCACCACGATATGCATTACTTGAGGTAAGACAAGGAAGCATGTCACCTGGATGCCTGAACTATGCCAGGCAACAAGAATGCATCCCGAAGCTCCGGTACCAGCGTGGAAATGCGCGGTCCATGCACGTCCCAAACGGTGGATGACTCGCTCAGAATCATGGTGATTTGTGTGAGTCTCCAAGAGGACCAGAATGTCAGGGTTGAACTTCTTCAGCATCTTCGAGAGGCGGTCCCTAACCTTACTACAGCCCGCTCCCCTGTAGTTCCAGCTAATAATCTTCATTTGACCCCCGCCGGGGAGGAGGAAGTTCTGTCCTACGATAATAGGGATAATCGTGAGTCCATAGACGAGGGTGCGGTGATTTTCTTACCTCGAGGGGGCCGCTTGGGAATAGGTCGCTTCGATTGAACTTCAGGTGGTCACATAGGTGTAGCTCGACGCCTCCAGAGAGACAGCGAGGGCTCCAGCTGCTGACATGGGAGGAGATCAACGTCCAGGGCTTTGTCCTAAGAGGTTGCAGCCGAGGCATCCCCGCTTTCCCACGGCGGCAAGGTAAAACATGATAGCACCTTCTGAACCATGTTTTGATGTTGTACTTGCAGATCTGAAGTGGATGAAGCACCCGCCGCAGAGATATCACCGCCGGGGTGGATCGTAGGAGGCTGGATAGATGGAAGCGAGGTACCGGAGGAAACCTTAAGGGGGTGACGACAAACTCGCGCCGAGTAATGTGAGGTGTGCCGCGTGCCTCCGTACTTGATCGCACATGATGTGCATCCGCACCATCCACTTGGATGAGTCTAGAGCCTTCGAATGGGGCCGAGACGCACACTCCAAGGTCCACGTGGGCACAGTTAGAGCCGTTAGATGGGGCAGAATCCGGCCGTTGGTTATTGGAGCCACGACTGAGCACTCTCGTACCGATGACGTACGATCCGCCGAACGCTGACACATCCATCCCCGGATGTTGAGATCGGGGAGCGCCGACCGCACATGCACCTGAGCAGTTGCCGATTGCCGCGAGGCCCCCTAGTTCGGACGGCGATGCGAAGTGGACGTCGGAGCCTGCAACCATGGACCGAACAAGAGAACTGCCCTAGCCTGCGACGGAGATGATACCCTAGGATGTGTGGTACAAGTCTCCAAGCGGTGGCCGGGAATGTCGCACCTAAAATAGAGGATAGGTAACCCCTCATACATAACACGCTAAAAGAATTTTTTACCGTCCGAATTTCGGACCCAAATGCCCTGCTTCACCGGATGGATCGGTCCAAGTCGATGCACATACTCACAGTCATCCTGGAGATCCTCAATACACAGTGGTACGCTGATGCGATGCGGATGACAGCGGACGCGCTCCGAAGCTCGAAGGGGAGGCCCGGGAGTCGGATCTGGCATGGCGCAGAAGATATGAGTTCCTCCTCCGGCCGAAAGAATGGATGCGAGATGGAGATGTTGATGATATGTCTCGTCATCGACCAGGGACCGCCGGTGAGAACCTGCATGCGATCGACATTAGAGGAAAATTTGAACATAAGATCGAAGTTTCCCACCTGTATGATTCTCAATGGGGGCGATAGCTTCCAGATGATTGGAAGCTCCCAACAAAGGATGTTCACAGGGTGATCATCGCCGGTGAATCTCGCAATAAGACAGAGCTGAAGATCCTCCGCCTGGCAGCTGACATCCTCGATTGGGATTTTCACCTCGTTCGTGACAGCCTCCTTTATGCAGCGCAACTGATTCGACGACATGGCCGGTGACCCGCGGCCGTGTGGATTCTTCCTAACAATATTCGCCCATGACGCCCGATTTGGGCCAATCGGAGCTGGGACAACGGTAGGGTATTCCAAGGAAGAGCAGGGGGAGGGACAGGAGGAGGGTATGGGGTTGAGGTGAGTGGATCATCAGGCATGGCGACTCGGTCATGGGTCCCCGGCGGAATAGTCTGGCGAGAGAGGGAGGGGGGAGGGTTGAGTGGGCTGCAAGGGATGGGGAGTGGGAGGAGAAAGGAGGGGGGGGGGGGGGGGGGGAGGGAGGGGGAGGGGGTGGGTGGGTGTGGAGGTTCGGGGTCGGGAGGTTTCGCCATCATTAAGCCGAAGTCTTACAGACTTAGGTTTCCATATGTTACTTCCGTAGTTAACTTTTCCTAAGAAGTTACTCGAGCTAATAGTTAATTTTTCTAAAACTTTTACTCAAGGGCACTTTTATTTTTCTTAAAAAAATGCATGTACAGTGAAAGCATAGTTCTTTTCCCATTTTTATTAATATTACTATCTGGTTCAAATATTTGTTAGGCATTCCCATTGTATTTGTTTGGCACATTGGGAGTGTTTGGTACGGAAGTAAAGGAAGAAATTTGAGGTTGTTCTAAGTGAAGTATCCGAACATTTTTATATTGTTCTCAATATTGAACTGATTGGATTCGGAACTTGGCTCAGAACTTGACCCAACTTCCGGAACTTGAGCCAAACAAACAATGTGACGAGAACTTCAAAGCCAACGAGAACTTGTACTTGGCCCAAGTTCTCGCTTCCAATGAAAACTTTACTTTTTTTGGATTCTTCGTTATATTTCATTAGTAAAATATTATTAATTACTAGTTAATATTAATATTATTCTTTAAATTATTTTAATATTATCTTAAATAATAACTTTAACTTAATATAAATATTTTTGTAAATTATAATATTAATGGCATATGAAAATAATAAAATATAATAATATTATTTTTTGTAACAATAAATTATAATATTAACAAAAAATATTTTTCATAAATTATAAATTATAAATTATAAATTATAATATTAATATAAATAATTTTTTATAAATTATTATTTTAATTAAATGAATATATAATATTTTTATTTATTATAATTTTATATCTTATAAAATAATAAATTATATTCTTAGTTCTTATTTTTTATCCAAACATCCACTAAAATTTATCTATCAAATCAACTTTTCAAATTATCATGATTACACTTTTCATTCAAGCATCACACCTAAACTTTTCTATCACATCAATTAGTTCTTGAGAACTTAAAATTCCAAATCCAAACACAGCTAGAGAGACTTTTTTTGTGATTGCTCATGCCTGAAGCATCTCTACCAATCTTGAAGGAAATAAATGCATGATTGTCTCCATGCTCATGCACTTTCATAACCTAAATATAAAAAGATGTAAAACATGTTGTTGGATGGCAAAGTAGATGGACTTCCCTCTTAGACAATACCAATTGTTATCTTTTAGACAATTTAAATGGCTAAATAATTCACATAGCTTGCGACTTACAAAAAATATATAAAGATGTTGTGATGGATAAGATAATTTCATCAATTACCTATAGGAAACACTCAGGAAAAATGGAGCTTCATCATCAACTTTGCTAAGGAGACTTCTTTTGCAATGATACAATTGATGATTCATGATCAAATTTGTGTGTTTTCTATTTTTATAAAAGAATTATGATTTATCAGAGTAATCCATTTAAATTTAACCATGCAAATTATTTCTCTTATATAAGATCCAAGCCCACCACTCCTCATTTTAACTCCATTTTTTTCTTGTTGTTTGAAAGATCTTCTCTTTAAGCTTTGACACAACAACTTCTCTTTGGGCATCACCAACAGATCCTTGTAGTAGTATTTGGGCATCGTGGCCGCCTCTTTCATGTGGCCCTTAATGGGTTTGAAATGTCAATCTGAATAGTACCACAACAACTTTTGAGCACCACTGTAACCTTCAGACACTCCTTGCTCAAGCTTGTACTATCCACCTCCAAATATTAAACACCATCGAGATAGATTTTGCAATTTCATCACTAGTCAATGTGAAAGAAAACATCTCATGTGCAAGTGTTACATCCACAAAATTTAAGACAATAACCATGTGTGTTTCTAATTTTCTTCCTTTCTTAAAAACTTTCATTGGATTATCTTTCCTCATTTAAATATTTTTTATTTAATTTATTTATGTCTGTACAAATTCAACGATAGTTTGATTGAATAACATCAATTTTTTAATACAAAATTATTTATTTATTATTAAATATTCATTTTCTTCCCTTTCCATTACTCATCTCATCCAAACAAGGTTAACTCTCCTTCCTTTTCTTCCTTTCCCTTCTCATTCTTTCCCTTTTCCGGTTTTTCCTTCCCTTCCCCTTAATGACGTTTGAACCAAACAAGCTCTTAAGATTTTGCAATTGATTTGGACTACTGAAGTACTTACCTTTTAAATGAAAATAAAGAAAATGGATTATAACAACAATTGGCAGTCATACTAATGCAATGAGGATATTAAAATGGAGGAGATTAAATTTTGTACGATTTTCAAAAGAGATCGACGGTCCAAAACACCATTAATAATTTGATAAATTCAAAATTCACAAAAAACACATATTTATAAAATATTTAGATAATAATTGAAATAACTAATAATGAAAGAACTTGTGTCTATTTATAGACATTTTACAGCCAAATCTAAAATATTCTAAAATCTAGAAAGATATAATAATAACAAAAACTAATAAAATCTAAATAATCTAATAACTAATGGAATAAATATCTCTCCTACATCATTATCCTTTTTTTCAAAATTCTCAATTT
Organism: Pontederia crassipes; assembly: GCA_030549335.1. NCBI lineage: Eukaryota > Viridiplantae > Streptophyta > Magnoliopsida > Commelinales > Pontederiaceae > Pontederia > Pontederia crassipes. Next base: position 5,643,757 of record JAUKPH010000017.1, read on the forward strand.
ATTAGATGAATCATTTGAGCTAAGTAGATTGTTGAGCAATACCAAATACCAAAACATTATTCTCAAAACTTGATTTCAAAATGCAATCCACATAAAACTAAAATCTTTAGTGTTGAAAACTTTCACACACTTCACATAAATTTGCAGACTTTGAACTAAATTACTTTTATTAGTTGACAATATTAACTTGAGCTTTTCATCCGCCTTTTTAATAAATTTTTCTTCTTTATGCTTGGTAAGAAAATTCATAGTAACCAACTCTTTAGTATCGGATGGATCATGATATCTTTAATAGGCTCTAGTAATTCTTCAATTAGAGTAGTATCAAGCATTTTATTAATTATGTTCTCCAATCATTGTTGAATTTTTTCAAACGAATTCTTGATGTTCTCCAAATAAATTTGAACTTCTTATATTAACTTTTGCCTAACTTATTGAGACTTGCTTTGCTTAAAATTGATATAGTGATATGATGAAGGAAAAAATATTCAACAAATAATTTCTTTATTTTTTGCCATGTCTATATAGGTTTCTTGTGATAACAAACTCGTAATCATTTATTATCTTTCCATGAAGAAAGTGCTTCGTTTGTAAATTTTGTTGGCAACTAATTTTACTTGTCGAGATTCTACAAATAATTACTTCATTTTTTGTCATGTATAAATAGGTTTCTTGTGATAATAGACTCATAATAATTTATTATCTTTCCATAAAGAAAGTGCTTTGTTTGTAAATTTTATTGGCAACTAATTTGACTTGTTGAGATTTTGAAACATTCCAATAATCAAAGAAATCCAATATAAAAATTCATCAAACTAAAGTAGCCAAAGTGGCATCTTGTTAGTAAAATAAAAATATTAAAAGAAAGAAAAAAATAACTAATAAATCATGAGAGACAAAAGTCTGAGAGAAAAAAATAATAATGTAGACAATTGGAGATAACAAAACAGATAAAACAAAATAAATGATCAATTTGGTTACGAGCTCCAAGATGAAGACGAAGAGGTAAATCTTCTGGAAAAATTGATGATGGTATGGAGCACAAGAAAAACAAAACAAGAAATGATGATGGTATGGAGCACCAAGACGAAGAGGTAAATCTTCTGGAAGATTCTGATGCCACTTGACATAGTAGGGATCATAAAGTGGAGGATATTCCCGAAAGAGGTTGACGTTTCAAAGTGCGATCAATAACTTAATAAATTCAGAATCCACCGAAAAAAATATCACACAAGTTTGTCAAATAACTGGATAATAATTAAAATAACTAATAATTAAAGAGTTTATTCCTATTTATAGACATTTTACAATCAAATATAAAATATTCTAAAATATAGAAAGATAAGATAATAACAATAACCAACAATATCTAAATAACCTAAAAAATATGAAAAGTTAAATATAACAATAATAACTAATAGAATAAATTTTATCTCTTCTACATCACATGTTAGATTCAAATTTCAAATTTCAATATTGAGAGTTCTTTATGTGTAAGAAAAGCATGCACAACCACAATATCTTTTTATATAAATGATATTATTTTTTTTTTAACTTTTCATAGTGTTCAACTATAATGACATCATGGATGCAAGTCTTTGCACAAGATGAGTGCTTATTTTGAAAGGTCGACATAAAAGGACTTAGATGTTGATAAGGCAAGTGCATTGTACAAAGGTTGTTACTTATAACTATGCTTGGAGTACTTGTGACTTTGCAAACTTTTAATGGCATGATTGGTATATTTGGAAAATTCTTGTTGCCAAATATTGGAGAACTCAAGTTGATCATATGGAGATGTTTAGTGAATGAAATATTTGCAGCTAAGGTTAGAACTATTAGTAGCAACTTAGATATTAGAACAAGTTTTAACTAATGTCAACGCTCACTAACTCACTCTTTAGATATTAATTACATTTGTTAGATATTTTAAAATTTACATCATCAAAATTTTTTAGAGTTTAATTGCCTAAAACAAATTTTTTTTTACTTCATAAGACATTTTCAAAGGAAAAATATGACAAATTTAAAATATTATTCATTACCCCTAGGGTCAGTCTTTAACGTTAAATTGATTGAGATGTCATGAGCATTGAACTATACAAGAATCACTAAGATGCATAATATATGAAAAGTTGAAAGAACACATACCAAATTCAAAATCCCCTTTCTCTTTTATTATTATTTTTTTGTCTTTGATCCTTTGATAAGAACTTAAATCTTAAAGGAATTACAAATTAATAAGAAGATAACAATAGAACAAATCACTCAAAAAGAATTATTCTCTAATAAAAAAGAAAACCAAATTGTTTTACTATAAAAAATATTTTACAAACCGCTACAATTGTGATGCTCTAGGATTCTATAAAAGGCAATAAGGAAATTTAATGATTGGATAAAAATTTTAATGGATTAAAGAATTAAGTAGAAGGATTTGAGAAGAATTAAAAATACGATTCGATGAGATAAATGGAATGAATGAAAGATAAATATTATTGGGAGTAAAAATCATAATTAGATTAGCATTATAAATTTTAATTTGAATTAAGATCCAAAAATAAATCTAATAAATAAAGGATTGCCAAATAAGAAGGCAGTCCAAGAGACATTAAGAAATTAGCAACAACAAAGAAGGAACAAAATAAGGAACAAAAAGATAAGGAATAGTAAATAAGGAACAAAAAGATAAATGGCTGATGCATAATAGCTTAAGTTAAAAAATAATAAGTGTTTAGAAGCATAAGAATCCTTCATAAACTCCCCAGCCGTAGTTGGTTGTTTAACTACACGTAAGAAACAAGAAAAGACGAAAAGAAAAAGAAAAAGGAGAAGGGAGACGACTTTCATTGCACCTCCCTTCGAATGGATTAAGGCTTTTGAAATGAGATTCAAATCCCCTGCTTGGACAATCACATTGTTCTTTTATAGTATTATTAAAAGTTTTAAGGTTAAAAAAATTCCAGCCAATAAAGTAATATTATTTATTAATTTAATCCCAAAATATAAGTGATAAAATACTATTATAATAATGAATTATAGAAATTAGATAAAATAAAGAAATAAAAGAACAAGATAAAAGTATAATTTGATTGAGATAAGTTATTGATTGAAAATAAGAGATAGAAAGATAATTTGAGTGATATTTAGGTTAATATAAAACTAAAGATTAAGTTTGGAATTAACTAATAAAGGACTACTATAAGAAGATAACTTAGTTCAAAAGGTAAATATTAGTTCATAATTAGTGGGAAGATCAATTCGAATTAAACTCCATCCAAAAAGCTCCAAATAGAATCCAAAAGATGTTAAGTTCTCCCCCACATTAAGAACCTAATTTTCTCCACAAAGGTCATTCTTTTTCTCCTAACTTGCCCATAAACTGATGGACGACCATTGATCTAACTCAAAGCTCCGATATCAAAGATCATCATAGAGTTGGTTCACACATATTTTGAGGCTCCAACATGAAGCAATTAACGAAGGAAGTTCGTAGTTCGTGCAGGGAAAATAGACAATATTCATAGTTGATTTTTCAATCATTTTAAGTCATGTAGAGGAATTCTTGTATCGATAATTGTTGTCGATATAGACCCCTTAGACTCTTGGCATATGTATGAATTATGGTATAGATGGATAATGAGTACAATTTTAATAGTTAATATCATCGAAACAAGGTCAAAAAATCATGACAAAAATGCGACTTTGCATCGATTGTAGAACTTGAGACCAAGTTCCCTTGAATCTAAGTAGAATTTGGACTAATTTGGATCAAGTTCGGACAACCCCGATCTAGCTTGCTATGAGCACGTACCGAGTTTTTGGCACTCGAGCACAACAGGTATAGAACACTATGATTTGGCCCAGGTTCCAACAAATTCGACCTCGAGTCCTGATGTTACAACACGACTATATGGAAAACAAGATGATGCCACTCGGTCCTGTCATATCCGACCCAAGTTCCTATCGAGCAAGAATGAATTGAACAATAAAAATCACAATCCAATTTTGTCCTAGCATGGGTCAATTTTTTAGGGTAGAAAAATAGATTTTTATGAATTTAATTATATCTAATTATGAAGATTGTTATGCCGATTGTTCCTAATCATATTATTCCTATAGATAATTAGTTAATTGATAATCAACTCATTATTACGATTAATCATTAGCTTGATTGATTGATTATTATTTATGTTGGATCAGAATGCACCAAGAGGAGGGAGTGGATTGGTGTTTTACCGAAAATACCAATTTTACAAAAATCATCACAGAATTTTAAAATCGATTCATTAATCTTTAAACCAACACAATAGCAATCAAATCACATGCATAATAGAGTATGAAGGAGAGTGAGAGAAAGATAAACAAAAACAATGTTTGGCCACACCTTGACCTACGTCCCCGTTCTGACTTCTCGACATTGAGACTGTCGGAGATTTCACTAATACACTTTATTTGTTTCAAATGAAATAAGAAAGAAACTCTTTACAACTCTTATCGTTCTCTACTTCAAGAGGTAAGACACACTTCTCCTACTTGAAAGTTTTCACCCGCCTTTTCTTCGCTCAAGAGATAAAACATAACATCTCTTCATAAGTTAAATAACTATTACAATATCATAAGAACACTCCCTAACCTTTATTTTATAATTTGGACCTCACACAAGAGTAAGAGAAAAAGAAATGAGAGATTTGCAACTTTGAGCTCAATATAACTTCTTGGATGAATACAAGTGTTTGCCTAACTTTTTCTTAGAACTCTTAATCTTTTTTATATGTTTTGGACCTCTTTTATAGCCTTCAACCTTTTTTCATAGTCATTAATATTCAAAAGTAATCATTATGAACTTTTTTACATAGAAACGGACACTCATTTGAGATTCGGGCGTCTATTTTGAACTAGCCATTGAAATATAGTCATTATTGGCAAGAAAAGGGCGTCCATTTTGTGTTTCAGACATCCGTTATGAAAATCCTAAAGTCTCAAACATTTGTGGATGTTGTGCCAATATTTTTGGACGTCCATTATCTCCAACAAGCGTTTGATAGTCTGTTGGTCATCCGTTTTGTCCGTAGACAGTCTGATAGACATGCACTTTTTTACATATAATTTTTTGCATAGTTATTCAAATGAGATGATTTTTCATTATGTGGAAATCTAATAGAATTTTCTACAACTTTTATATTCATCATTTATCAAATATCTAATGGGATCATAGTCAATATTAAGTCAAAGTTTAGTCCATAAAGTTATCTATTTTAAATTAAATTTTTTATGCATTTACTCTTTTATACACAACATTTCATACGAGTATTCAAATGAATTGATATTTAATTTTATAAAAAGCTAACAACATTACCTTAAAATTTCATGCTTATCTCTTATCCAAAATTCATTGATAAAATACTCAAATATAAAGTACAAGATTAGTGTATAAAAATATTAACTTCAATTGAACTTTTCAAACTTCGCTTATTTAAACATAACTTTTTATATGGTTGTTTAAATGAGGTGATTTGTTATTCTCTAGAAAGATAAGACAATTATGTATAACTTTTATATTAAATTTCATGAAAACACAAATATTAATCGAAAGTTTAGTGTATGAAGCAATTCATTTTTATTTAAGATAAATTGATTATTATTTATTGATAATTGAAAATATGACAATCAACGAGAATTCATTATGGATAATGATCTATTGTTTAATTGATTATTGCATTCCCTAATTGATATGACTAATGATTGTAAAAGAGGTAAAAGTCAAAAACTACAAATCATCATATCTATTGAATTCTCTTAGCATTGATGGATAATTGACATTGAATTGAACGAAGAAAATAGCATAACTATGGGAATGACAAGCCTCCCTTTAACGAAAATTATGGATATTTTATTGTATGACCACTCATCCCCATCATACAAGTAATAGTTGATTTGATACTTATTTCATCTCGTATTGAATTTGTCGTGGCACTTATCCTCACTCACCATTGTTGCATGAAAATATATATTCCATTAATAATTAAGAGCTCTTAAATTACATCCATAAGAGTTGATGAATAACTCCAAATATTAAATGAATAAATTGAAAATTAAATGAAACTCTTTCTGATATTGAATTGCATTATTTGGGGTTGATAGACAATTAATTTCATTTCACCCTTCTTTCTTATGGATAATTAAATTATGCCATTGTAACTGACAGATAATAACCTTGTGTCTGATAAATAATTGATAATTATTAATTGATTGTTAATTATAGCTAATTAACTTTTATGGCATATGCATAATAGTTTAATTGATAATTATTAAATAGTGCTAAAACTAATTATTATCAATTAAAGATAATTAATAATATTAAATTGATAATTTGAAAAATATTATAATCGATCATAACTTATTTATTATTAATTAATAAGTAACATAATTATAATCAATCATATATTATTTATAGATTATTGTCCATTGATTACTCATGGTATCGATATATCGTTCATATTATTATTGGTGGTGTTTATGCTAACCTGAAAAAAATGAAATTTGGCAAATTACAAGTAATTTAAATGTAAAGGGGAAGACAAATAAATAAGTGATATTTGGAAGGAGCCATAGTCTGTTCCTAGATAATCAATATATATTTTCAAAATCTCAATTCAAAGTGAAAATTCAAAATAAGATATCAAATTATTATTTAAACCAAATAAAATATATACTGTTTTGCACCATCAACAAAAAAGACCACGATAAAAAAATATACTTTTTTTATCTTCCCCATTTAAGGTGATCTATGTGAAATGATGACATTTGTTTAATTTTTGTGTGATAAGTATTCAAACATATCACTTTATTTATAATATTAAATGTAAAAATAAACTAAATAAAGATGAGTGACAAAAAAGTTTGAGACTAGGAGCATGTTCATTTTTTATATATAATTTTCTCCTTGTGTATGAATATTTTGTTTTGTCTGCCTTGAGCATTCATGGGATTCATTTTCTTAACCGGTGTGTATTTTTGTTCTTTCTTCATGTATCTTTATTCTTTAGTTTCCCCTTCAGATAAATACATATTCGCAATATTTTTTTTTCTAAAACATGATTATGATTTATTTTCATTTGTACAAGCGAGGCCATGATTTAATGTTTGCAATTTTAAAATGTGCAGTCTTTTTTGCTTTTGCAGTTTTCTTTTCCCTTTATTGTTGTTTTAGTTAAGGAAGGCCTTCTGTCCATGTTTTTATCGAAAACAGAAAATTAAGTGCATTAATAAATTATATATATATATATGTATATATATAAGTTAGTAAATTAATCATGGTGGTAGAAAGACTAGTGTCACTATATTTTGCATGACATTACTGTATATATATATATTAAAATTCGAATTTTGAAAATGCTTAATTTTCTAGTATTTATAGTTTCTCCAATGTTATCCGAAATTAAATTATTATCACATAATCAAATCTAAATTCTAATGGAGCTTTACCTTTGATCTTTGCTATGCGAGATTGTCAATTATCGGATTAGCTTCAAAAGCTAAAATGTTTCAAAAAGGAAAAAAAAAACTTTTGCAGGCCACTTTAACCTTAAGGTGTCACAATTAAAATGCTTCATGTCAGCGGAAAAAGAATTTGCGCCTATATTGATTAATTTAAAACCTTTTTTTCGAGTAACCAAAAATAGAGAAGAAGATAAATTATTTTCCCCCTAATTAATGGAATTGCAAAACACTTTTGTCGATTGGTTAAATTTGTTTTATTTTAATGACAAAGAGAATCATCAAAACATATTCTCATTTTATTATCGTCTTCGTCGTCATTAATTATAATTTAAAAAATATGTGAACTTAAAATGAGTCTAGTGAACTTATCATTGATTTATAAAGTAATAATAATTCTTGATAAATATTTTTTAAAAATAAATTATATATATAAGTTAATAAATTAATCATGGTGGTACAAAGACTATTATATATAAGTTAATAAATTATTATTATTAATTTAAAGAATATGTGAATTTAAAATGGGTTCACGGACCTTGGATCAGTCGGTTCTATCGATTCAATCACGAATCGACTGTTGGTCTGGTATGATTTTATTAAAAAAATAGAATTGAAGTTGAACCGGTCAAAAACCTATTCAACCGATAAAAATCAGTTCAACCACTAAATCGAAAAAACTAGATTCAACATTTAATGTGAAAAAAGTTATAAAATAAAAGTAAAAAATAGGAAATAAAAAGTTAGAAAGGAAGGTAAAAAAAGAAAGTATTTGAATTAAGAATTGGTAAAAATTCAAAAGGAAATAAATGTGGGAAATCAAATATGAGAGAGGAATTAATGGAAATAAAAAAAAGAAAAGTACTAAAATGAAAATAAAAGGAAGTAAGTGTGATGTATGGAAAATTAAATTAATTTATTATCATCATAAAATAGTATCAAAGAATAAAATAAAAGAATTAATATAGTATATCAATAATAATAAAGGTTTTTATGAATATTAAAAAATTTAATATCTTTTTTTATAAAAAAAGTAAATAAATATGGGAATTAATGGGGAGAGAGGAGTTAATGGAAATAGAAAAATAAAAATATTAAAATGAAAATAAAGAAAAAAATGAGAGTGATATATGTCAAAATTAATTAATATATTATCACCATAAAATAATATTAAAGAATAAAATAAAAGAATTAATATACTGTATTAATAATACAAATTCAAACTCTTTTTATGAATGTTAATATTTAACTAAATATTTATTTATTTTATTATATTATGAATTATAAGCATTATATAATATTTATTATTATATATAATTATTATAAATAATATTAATTTAATAAAATTCGATTGAACCCGATCAAATCGATCGAACCACGACCAATTGATCATCCGATTATTAAAACATTACTTTGATCAAAGATGATCTTTTGATAAATATTTTTTAAAATAAATTTAGGACTATCATAAATTTATAAATCAACAATTCGTGTGAATTCGTTTTGTATGCTCACAATCCTCAATTCCTATTATTATTCATTTTCTTTTCGGCCTGCAAAAGTTTAGCCGTGCATTGGACGTTACTATTAGATTATCATTTTCTTTTCAGTCGGCAAAAGAAAACTATGTTTTCTCTGTTGTTCTTCGTTGACTCGTTGATCAGTAGAGCAAAAGTTTCGCCGTGCAGAGGACGAAGGCCACCTCGCTTAGGGATCGATCGAGTTGTGTCTGATAAGACAGGAGAGCAATAGAGGAGGAGGCGGAGGAGGAGGAGATGTGGCCGTTCAGTCGCAAGGGGCCTTCGGGGTTCTCGTGGTCTTCCACCGCCGAGGAGGTCACACGGGGAGTGGATGCCGCCGGTCTCACCGCCATCGTAACTGGTAAGGGAAAAAAAAGAAAACTTCTCTTGATCCGATCCATGTATTGTCTAAAGACTTGGCTTGTGTTCCGGGAGGAGGGAACAAATAAGTAGCAACGTGCCGCATGTATCGCTTCCTACTTTGTGAGGTTTCTGTTCTCTTGCAGTAATTTTATCGCCTAAAAAGTGGGCCTTTTGACGTCATGTTATGAACCAAAAAGAGCAAGAAAAAGAAATGTGTTTCTTTTTTCTCTTTTGTGGACAAATGTTCGTCGTGGTGGTGGTGGAATTGTGGGCATTCAGCGTCTTATTGAAGCAGCAGTCTTTGACCTCGATGAGAGATTTTTGACTTCCCTTGGTCCCTTTATCTGAACTGACATGTCCTCCAGTTCCTGTAAGAGAGTAAGCTAACAGATTCAGGGAAAAGGAGAAGGCTGCCCGATGCTACGGTGACATTTCGAATTCAGTGATCTGAAAACTTAAACTTGTGGTCGAGGGGGAAATCTTATTTACGGATATTGGCCTGTAGGAGGGATCATCAATTTGTTGTTTTATTTGCTGTGGTTTTACTCATGGGACTGAGCATACTTATCACTATCTTCAGCTGCACGTGCAATTTATGTTGATATTCTTAAGTTAATAATGATTGATCAACCATTTCTTATTAGAATGGTTGAGTAATGCTCTTCGAGCAAGGAAACATGATTCAATCTCCAGGAATAACTTTGAAACCACTGAAAAGGAAAGCAAAAAAGAAAATCTGATTATGATTACTGCAGGGGCATCAAGTGGGATTGGTGCTGAAACTGCTCGTATTTTAGCCTTGCGCGGTGTTCATGTGGTCATGGCAGTCCGGAACCTTGTGTCTGGCGACACCGTCAAAGATGCGATTTTAAAGGAAAGTCCTACTGCAAAAGTTGATGTTATGGAGTTGGACCTCACTTCAATGGCATCAGTGAGGAAATTTGCTGCTGAATTCAATTCCTTGAATCTTCCCCTCAACATCCTTATGTAAGCAATCTAATGTATGATAACTGATGTCAAAATTTTGTCTAATGTATGACTAACTCCAGGAACTTTGTCTTTCTGTGTCATCTCAAGTAACAATGCAGGAGTTATGGCAACTCCATTTTCTCTTTCAACAGATGGTATAGAGCTGCAATTTGCCACCAACCATGTAGGTATGAACTACATCACCATCATCACCATATTATTTAAGGGGGAAAACTTGCCTATGTCCAATAGGTTCTTAGTGGAGTAGAACAAGTTACGTCAAACCAAGCCCTGAGAACCATGTGATTATGTGAAAGTAAGATGGTCCAAATAAAATATTTCTATAATATTATATTGACATTAGCATTACCACTATATTATTCTTTGTTCTAAGCAACATAATGTAATATCTTAAAGTAACTCATAAATCGAGTGAACAAAGCTGACCACAAAATCCCCTAAGAAAAGAACTTACCACAAAAGCTCTTTGTAATACCATAGTAATGTGGGATGTTATTTTCTAGTAATTAAACACTATTTGTAACGACAATTTTTGTTGTGAGTTATTTTATGATGCCAAAAGTCAGCCTTCACATGCATACATGCATATGAGTACAATGAATGTAACCGTTTAACATGTTGGCACACATTGAAGCATTGGATCTTGGATCAAGATTTTTATCTGGCGATTAATTCACATTTGATGGTTTACACATCCATATACACGTACATGGCAAACCTTTAGCTTCCCGGGGACACCTCTTACTTATTCAGGTGGACTTATCATGTAGATTCAGTGGAAATTAGATTGAGTATATAAATCTTAAATACAGATAATCATTGTTGTATGCCAAGGACTCCATGATGTTTTATGAAAAATGCAAATTAAGTGTCCTTTATGAAGAATACTTGGTACATATATCAAAAGTCTAACTCTTGTTTTCCGTGAAACTTTTTTTTGAGGGATGATTTTCGGTGAAACTACCGGGGACAACATGACATTGGTGTAGGAATCACAGATTATGATGGGGGCATGGCAAGAAGCTATTTGACTTGGCAAATTTACAAATATATATATCAGAGTACAACTACAATATAAGTGAACATTCTTGGTAGGAATAGAATGTATTCATGTTCTATCAACTTGTGCCAGCATGTCCCAAAAAAAATGATACTTTATAGGTCGAATACCTAATTAAATCCAAGATGCACAACGTATCCGTGTCTGGGAGCTGCCAGATAGTCGATTAACATAGTCTATACTCAAAGATCATATGGATTGTCGATTTAGAACGATTTTGGTTTATTCCCTTAGAAGCTAGCAGCTATCTTAAGTGCCAGTGTTCTGCATCTTTATATTCTTTGATCATGAGGAAAAAAACCTTTGGCTGTTTTGCATTTTGCGTGAGTATATTTAATTCCTTCATAATGCAGTACTCAAGATCCAAACATTTTGTAATAAACTTGATTATGAAGTCATTTTCTTAAAAAATCATTTATTTTCCAGGTCATTTTCTTTTGACCCACCTTCTGTTAGACAACATGAAAAGTGCTTCCTTTGCATCCAAGATTGAAGGCAGGATTGTTAATGTTTCATCAGAAGGGCATAGGTATGCATACCGTGAGGGAATTCGCTTTGACAAGATCAATGATGAGTCAGGGTATGATGCAACAAGTAATTATATTTCAATGTTTATGTATAAGTTTAGAGTAGATCAAATAATCTGGAGTCCGATTAAAAGAGGGAGAGGGAGGCCAAGGCGGACACTTGGCGAACTAATAGAGCAAGATCTATTGGTGAATAATATACCGAAAGGTTTGGTTACTAATAGAGCGGAATGGCGTCGTATGATCCATGTAGCCGACCCCACCTAGTGGGATAAGGCTTTGTTGTTGTTGTTGTTGTTTATGTATAAGTTTACTATTTAATTTAATATCCTATCTTCTCACAATTTATTGTTCCTTTCTGTTCTGATCAATTATCTTGCTCTGTTGCTTTGAAAACGAAGCAGGATGTAAGGCCCTAACTTCTTGTTTATTTTTGGCAGATATAGCAGCCTTGGTGCTTATGGTCAATCAAAACTTTCTAATATATTGCATGCTAATGAACTTACGAGGTTCTTCAAGGTATTATAATCTCCCTCTTTTATTTATGTGTGTGAAAGAGTATAACCTCTCTGTAACTTGTAATTCCTGCCTTAGAAATAGATTTATGAGTTCTTCAGTTTGCCTATCACTCGATTTTTCCTAGAATGCGTCACTTAATATTTGAGCATATAATTGTTGTTTATGATTCGTCATGTGGATTTTAGAGTGTATATTGACTCTTCTGATCTAGTTCCACTAATGATTAGTTTGCACAATTATATGCAACTTTTGACGGAAGTCCACGATTGGAAAATGTAAATGAAGTCTAAATATGGCTAGCTCTACTTATATGATATTTATGTTGAATGACACCACATTGTTAGTAAAAGCTAAGGTCAGAACACCTTGTGTGCATGTAAAAAGCTTGTAGGATTCCACAAAATGTTGCATATAGCTTTGGGAAAAAATATGGCTATGGAGACTCAAAGAGGATATTTATCCCTGTGGAAAATTGTAGCAAAAAGCTCTATTTTTTTCTGTCTATTCAACCACTTATATACAAGACTTGAACCTTTAAATATATTAGGAAAGATGAAATCTGGAAGGTTGGAATCAAATCCCATAATTTAGGGGCAGCCTACTAGGAATAGGAAAGCTACCTATGTGCTCCTATTTCTAATAAATACAATATATTGTCAAAAGAAAAACTTCCTAATATAACATAGATCCTGCATGATCTTGCATGATTCTGCATATGATTTTCCACACTCCCCCTCAAGCTGGTGAATAGGTATTGTCCATTCCCAGCTTGGATAAAATAACCTAAAAATTGAAGTTACTTAAATTCTTGGTAAGGACATCAGCAAGTTGACTATGCGTAGGCACATAAGGTGTGCATATCAGTCCGCTATCCAATTTCTCTTTGATAAAGTGCCTATCAATTTCAATGTGTTTCGTCCGATCATGTTATACTGGATTACGAGCAATACTGATTGCAGACTTATTGTCACAATAGAGTCTCATGGGACCTTCCCACTTAATCTTCAAATCTTGAAGAATGATCTTCAACCAAAGTAGTTCACACATACCTTGAGCCATGGCTCTAAATTCAGGCTCTGCACTTGAACGAGCTACCACATTTTGTTTTTTACTTCTCCATGTCACAAGGTTTCCACCAAGAAATGTGCATTATCCTGAAGTTGACCTATCAACAATTGATCCGGCAAATCAGCATCAGTGTATGCTTCAAGTATTAAGTTTCCATTCCTTCTAAATAGAATGCCTTTTCCTAGTGTTCCCTTAAGATAGTGTAACACTCTATAAGCTGCTTGCAAATGAACTTCCTTCGGATTATGCATAAATTGACTAATCACACTCAATGCATATGCAATATCTGGTCTTGTACGAGATAAGTAAATAAGTTTTCCCACAAGGCGTTGATACATTTCTCTATCTACTGAAATATCTTCATCTGCTGTCCCAAGTTTAAGATTAGGTTTCATAGGGGTACTTGCTAGTTTGCATGCTGTTTTACCAGTTTCTTTGAGAAGATCTGTGATATACTTTTGTTGAGAGATAAAAATTCCCTTCTTAGAGTGAGCAACTTCCATTCCGAGAAAATATTTCAACCTCCCCAATGCCTTAATCTCAAACTCTTTAGCCAAGTATTAACTCAAGACTTCTTGTTCCTAGATATCATTTCCTGTAACAATTATGTCATCAACATACACCAAGAGGATTGTAACATTTCCTGAAAAAGAGTGCTTAATAAATAACGTGTGATCCCCTTGACTTTGTTTGTATTTCATGCCCAGCATAACTCTTGCAAACCTTCCAAACCATGCTCGTGGTGATTGTTTAAGGCCATACAATGCCTTTTTCAGCTTACAAACCGTTTGTGCAGCCAAATTCCTTTTATATCCTGGTGGAACCTCCATATAGATCTCTTCTTCTAACTCCCCATGTAAAAAGGCATTCTTGACATCAAATTGATGCAACTCCCAACCACAATTAGCTGCTAATGATAGCAACACTCTAACTGTATTCATCTTTGCAACTGGAGCAAATGTCTCTAGATAATCAATTCCATATGTTTGCGTATACCCCTTGGCTACCAACCTTGCCTTGTATCTCTCAATTGATCCATCAGCTCTATATTTCACTATATATACCCACTTGCAACCTATTGTCTTTTTTCATTTGGGTAGCTTCATTAACTCCCATGTCTTGTTCCTTTCTAATGCCTCTATCTCTGCATTTTCCATTTTTCATTGGATAAAGCCTTAGATAAAGTAAAAGGTAGGGTTATAGCATTTAGGCTTACAAGAAACGCCCTATGTGTTGGAGAGAAATTCTTAAATGATAAGAAGTTTGCAAGAGGGTACACTAGTTGCTTTGTGCATTTTCTAGTTCCTTTTCTAATAGCAATTGGAAGGTCTTGTTCGAGATTGTCAACATAAGGTTCAGATTCTTGCAATGTTGGTTCAGAAGTGTTAACCTCATTCAAAGAATTCGAGTTGGACTCTTGGATCTGCATAGGTTCAGGAACATTTGCATTCCTCCTTGTGTACACCTTGTCGAATCTCACATTATTAGGGGCAGAATTGGCTTCTATATGTGGCGCATTTGTTGTTTCAGTCATAAATTCATGCACATGGGTTTCAACAATTGGTTCAATCCCAAGTTCAGAAGAATTCTTTGGCATTGATTAGAACACAGAGGAGGTACATGTGTGGAATTTGGTATTTCAGATGAAGGAATTGAGAACAAATTAAACAAGGAATCTTCCTTATCTTCTATATTGGAATTCTCCCCCTGAAGATGAGGATTAAGGAAGTAAGGCTCTTGTTCATTAAATGTGACATCCATTGAGATATAGAATTTTTTTTATGGAGGGTGAAAGCATTTGTAACCTTTTTGAGTTAAAGAATAACCCACAAAAATACATTTGAGAGCCCTTGGGTCTAACTTTCCTCTATTATGACTATGAACATGAACAAATAACACATCCAAAAATTTTGGGAACCAGATTGTTTGTAGTGCTCACATCAGGATAGAATGTTGATAGCATATCCGTAGGGCTCTTAAAATTTAAGATTCTTGAAGGCAAACGATTTATCAAACAGGTGGATGTAAGAATTGCTTCTCCCCAAAACATCTTAGGAACATGATTCTGAAACAATAAGGTTCTGGTCTTCTCAAGGAGTTCTCTATTTTTTCCTCTCTGCTATCCCATTTTGTTGTGGAGTATTAACACAAGATGACTCATGTATTATCCCTTCTTTCTGAAAATATGGACTAAGAATTTGGTTAAAGTAGTCTCTTGCATTGTCAGGCCTAATCTTTTTTATTTTAACACCAAACTGATTGTTGATCATAGAACAAAACCTTGGAAACACAATACTGAGATCAGATTTTTGTTTGAGCAAAAACATCCAGGTAACACGAGTGCAATCATCAATAAAAGAGACAAACCATCGTGTCCCGAAAACACTAGAAATAGGAGATGGTCCCCATATGTCTGTATGAATGAGATAAAAAGGGACAGAACTTCTTTTATTGCTGATTGGAAAAGAGACATGCTTGTGTTTAGCAAGTTCACACACCTCACAATGAAAGCTTTCAACATCTAAATCCTTAAATAAAGAAGGAAATAGAACTTTAATAACCCTAAAGGACGGATGTCCAAGTCGACAATGATGAAGTAAAACTTTGTCTTTATTGGATAGAATGAGCTCAGAGTTGAAGGAAGAAGATAATTTGCCCTTAATCATGTTCAATTGACTTGGTGTTTCAAGGTAGTACAGGTCATTCCTTTCTCTAGCATGTCCAATAATCCTCCCAGAACTCTTGTCCTAAAATATACAATAATAATTATAAAAAATGACATTGCAACATATATCTTGGGCAAGTTTTTGTACAGAGATCAAATTTGTGGATAATTTTGGAACATGAAGAACATTTCTTAGGATTAATGATGGGCTAATTTTGACATCTCCAAACCCTGCTACAGTAGTCAAGGATTCATCAACAGTGGCTATTTTTCTATTGCTTAGGCATAGGGTATAGGTTGAGAAAATATTGGAGAAATGAGTCATGTGATCAGTAGCTCCTGAATCCATTATCCAAGAGTTGGTAAAGGTTGTACCTGAGGCATTTAATCCAATGGAAGATGGAAGTTCACCTGAATGCACCAAAGAACAAGTACCTTCAGATTTTTCAAATTCTCCAAGACTATTAATAAGTGATCTCAGCCTATCAATCTCATCTTGATTGAAACCATTTGGCTCTTGTGGTAGCGGTGTCGATGCATTTTGCATTCCTGCAGCAATATAGGTTTGCCCATCTAACCTATAAGAGGCATGAATATTCTGCAATGCTCTAGATTGTTGAATTTGGATTGCCTCTTCTAGTTGTATTACTGTAGTAAATTCCTGAATCTTGGACATCTTAAATGATAATATGTAGATAAACAATCCTTTCGAGAATGCAAGGATTATTGCTTGGCATTGAAGGCCATAAGTTTCACAGCATTGAAGGCTAGAAACAAGAATCTCAGAAAACAACAATGAAGGCCACAAGTTTCACAGCAATGAAAGTCACAAGTTTCACAGCAATGAAGGCCAGAAACAAGCATTCCAGAAAACAGCAATGAAGGCCAGAGACAAGAATCGAAAAGAGCCTAAAGCTCTGATACCATGTGGAAAATTGTAGCAAAAAGCTCTATTATTTTCTGTCTATTCAACCACTTATATACAAGACTTGAACCTTTAAACATATTAGGAAAGATGAAATCTGGAAGGTTGGAATCAAATCCCATAATTATGGGGCAGCCTTCTAGAAATAGGAAAGCTACCTACGTGCTCCTATTTTTAATAAATACAATATATTGTCAAAACGAAAACTGCCTAATATAAAATAGATCCTGCATGATCTTGCATGATTCTGCATATGATTTTCCACAATCCCTTGTTGAAATATAGTCAGATCATGCATCAAACTTAACTCCTGCCTTCTGAGATGTAGTTCCAGTTAACAGTTATATCCTTCACAATGAAAGTCTGGTATCAATTGATATGATAATCAAAATCAAGGTCATTGAGGACACTATTACCATAAAAAGGAGTGAATGCGGTCATCCTTTCCCTTCTCAAAAAAAATAAATAAATAAATAAATAAAAATAAATAAAAAATAAAAAGGAGTGATTTTCAGCATTGGTCATCCAACCTAAGAGGTATTTCCAATATGATCACCCAACTTCACTTTGTAATCTCACGGTCATCGAACTTCAAAAATATTTCAGTCGTGGTCGTCATGGCCGGCTATCGCCCGTCAGTGGATCGTTCACGTGGGTGTGTACGTGTAGAGATGGAGAACCATGTCGGGCCGCCGGTCTAACCGGGTTTGATCAAGCCTCAGGTCGGACCGTGCTATGATGGAACGACACCAAGTCAGCCTAGTATGGCTGGGCCGGGCCGGGTCATAAACATATTAAAAAAATATATAATATCATTGATTATTAAATATATAACAAAAATGTTATATATAATATAATTATAATATATGATTAAGTATTTAAAAATTAATAAAAAAATAAATTCCATCTCTACTTACATGGCAACACGTTTATCCTCCACGTCAAATTTTAAAACTTTAGAAATGTCACGTTAACATTTTTTTTCTCTCTCTGCTAAAAAAACATTTTTTCTCTCTCCACTCACTTAATGTTGTATTTATATAGTTACTCAATTTTTCAAAATTTTCTGAGATGATCATTCAACTTTTTAAAAATTTTGGACATCACTAAAAAAATTAAAATAATAAAAACAAACATAATAAAATAATAATAAATAAATAATCTCCTCACCCCCTCTAATGTCAGCAAGAGGCTGCAGTCTCTTTATGGGGTGCTGCCCGTTTTTTAACGTTTATTTATTTATCATTTTAAATGGAGAAAGAGAAAATAGTGATGTGATAACGTTTCTTCGAACTAGTTAAATGGATACAAAAGTTGAATGTTCCTTAAAATTTTTATTATTATTATTCTTATTACTTTAGTTTGAATTTTTTTAGATTTTTAATGATGATCATGATTGAAATTTTTGAAAAGTTAAATAAAGGGTCAGAGAACCATACCCTAACAATTGGATTATTTTCTTTATTTATTTTATTTGTTGTTGTTGTATTATTATTTCATTTATTATTTTATTTATTTTAATTGATGATAGTTAGTGACTGAAATTTTTTAAAACATTAATGACCATATAAATACAAAATTAAGTTTGAGTGGAGAGAAAAAAAATGATGACATAGCATTTTTAAAATTTGATATGGATGAGAGAGAATATGCTGACGTGATGCTTGTAGGCATCCACGTAAGCGATCCACCAGCAGGGACGAAACCGAGAAATTATCTAAGGGGGTGGGGAGCATATTATAAAATAATATAATAAAAAATTTATTAATTTGAGCTTAACTTAAAAATATGAAAGAAAAGCTACAGGTAAGAATCAAACCCTAAACTTTTAACTCAATATTTGAGACACTCACCGTTAGAACAAATATTATATCTGATTTTTTAGGAGGGGCTAAACTACTTATACATAGTTCCGTCCCTGGGTAAACGGGAGGTAGACGGTCGTGATGACCGTGACTAAAACAATTTTGACGATGACCGTGAGGTACAAAGTGAAGTTGGATGGCGGAGAATATCCCCCAAGTTGGATGACAGATGCTAATTTACTTTGAAAGAAAGTCAAGTTTATATAGTATCAAGCCATAAAAACTATTTCTTGGTTGTGGGATGCCAAATTAATATCTTATGAGGATCTCAGCTCTCTGGACTTTGTTTTACTTGTAGATCAAGAATTCATGCTTTGTGTATCACTCATCCTGTCAAATATAATAATGTTAATGGATATTGGCTTTCTGAATGTTTAAGCATGTAGCATTAGGAGGAAACGTATGTACTTTATAGAAGTTTTTTACATTTTAGTTTCATTGTTATCTTTTCGTGCACATTTTAGTTATGTACACACAAAGATTTGCTTACCAGTATTTGTCTGGGCAGGCAGAGGGGGTTGAGATAACTGCAAATTCTCTTCATCCAGGATCAATTATCACAAATCTTCTTCGTTATCACAGTATCATAGATGGTAACTAATCTCCTTGTTTTAACATTATTTAGTAATTTAGATGTAGTGGGCTTGGGCTCTTTAACTCACGTAAAAGAAAAAAAAAGATGCTTACGACGACATACGTACTAACATTGTAGCATGAACTCTGGCAAGGACTATAACCAAATATGATGCTTAAATGTCATTTGAAAAACTAATTCCATACAAACTTGTGATAAGCCGGGTTGCGATCTGAATCATTCATTTCTATATACTAGCACTTGATCTGATTAACAGAGCAATTAACCATTCTTAGTTTCTCATGTGAGCCACTAGTGCTCTTTAACCTCCATTCTCAATGTTCAGTTTGAACCGTTTGGTACTAATCAATGCTGTATATCTTTTGATTGAACGCAGTATTATCTCGTACACTTGGGAGATTGGTGTTGAAAAATGTTGAGCAGGTAAGTCCGTCTCTATTCTTTTGTATGGTTAATGGATTCTCCTTAAAATTTAAACAATTTTATTAGTCATTGTTGCATTTTTCCTTATAGTTTCCGTTTAGAACCATAAAATAGCATTATCTGTTATTATCATGATTTCCTATATAACATAAGACTGCATCTTATTGTTGTACGTAATTTCTACACATCTTTCATTGTTGTACATATCTTTTTACAAAGTGTCGAAGCAAGCCATAGAGTTAATACCAGGAGATGTTTTCAAACGATCTTACCTTGTTTTAATCATGGGTCAACATCTTCCATACGTGAAAATTATAGATCTATCATTTTTTTAACTGTCCAGATACAAAATTTTCATTTTGTATCATATTTTTTTTATGACAGGGGGCAGCAACCACATGCTACGTAGCGTTGCATCCTCAAGTGAAAGGTGTAAGTGGAAAATATTTCTGCGACAGCAATTTGTATGAGCCGAGTGCCAAAGCCAAGGATGCAGACTTGGCAAAGAAATTATGGGAATTCAGCATGGATCTGATCAAGTGATATGGTTTTCCAGCATTCACCTCCTTTAACAAATTGTTTGAAGTTTGAGACTGCGCCGACAAATTATAAATGTTCTTCGTGCTCAAAATTGTTCTTTTCAAACATTAATGTTCATGTTACAAATGCTTACAATGTCAAATGCCTTTTTATGTTAGGTTCCATTCGACAAAATAATAAAGATGCATTTTGTTATGTTTCTTCAATTCTATGGTTTTTCTATTATTTTTTTTCTCTGTGAGGAAGTTTGGTGATGATGGTGTGGGGTAGGAATCTTGGCAAAGATTGCTTCCAAGCCAATAACTTTATGTTGCTTTGAATTTCCTTAGACATATTATTATTTTTAACAAGTATTTGTTAGGTACATATTTTTGTTATTCCAAATTAACAATGGATCCACATCACTGAAAATGTGCAATGGCACGTCTTAGTGACGTGCAACTATGGTGCCAAATGGTCAGTTTCTCACTTGTCAATCACAGGTATGATGAGGCCATGAGCCATGATTGAAACCTCAATGAAAATGGAGGATGATGAATAATGTACCTTGAGTTTGTATAATTAAAAGCTGTAACAAGATGAAATCAATTTTTTTTTATTAGAGGTCCGAGCCTTCAAACTACTAAGTATAAATGATGAAATTTGTTGTGCGCTGATGGAACTTGAGATATTAATACACTACTAAAAAGGCATATTTGTGATATTTGACAGAATTACACATGTTTCTGTTCAAAATTTTCATCCTGAGCTTGTTCTTTTCTAAATCCATAAGTAATTTGAGCCTAAATAAAATCTCAAGCATCATTAAAATCTTACTTTAAAGCAAGAGCAAAATGTAAAGGTTTTTCCAGCGTATTAATTTTGATTCGTAGGAGGATCCGGTGTTGTTCCTAGAAAGAATCAAATTTTAATATAATAAAATATTTTAGTTAGAACTAAATCAATTACCTTTACACTACAATTTAAGCTAATATAAATGAAATGCATGTGTATAAACAATTGTTAAGTCTTCCTATTAGTCAAATTAGATTTTGCAGAGATAAGAAACTATTAATGCTTCGTTACCTCTTCACCTTTTCGTTTCTAAGTGTTATTTTCTAGTCTCTATTTAAATCCTCATCACCTTTTCGTTTATGAATATCGACTTATGATTAATATTTTAATATTAAGATTTTTGACGTTCCGACATTCGTCGATAATTCGAAGGCTATGACTGTCGGTATTTGAAATTATAATAAAATATTAACATACGATTAATATTTTAGTATTAAAATTTTCGACAATCCTGATCTTCATAATTATCGACGGATACAAATTTGTCAATAATTCCAAAGGTCAGGATGGTAGGTATTTAAAATTATAATAAAATATCAACATACGATTAATATTTTAATATTAAGATTTTTTACGGTCCTTAAATTTA
The DNA here is from genome assembly GCA_030549335.1 of Pontederia crassipes. Classification (NCBI taxonomy): domain Eukaryota; kingdom Viridiplantae; phylum Streptophyta; class Magnoliopsida; order Commelinales; family Pontederiaceae; genus Pontederia; species Pontederia crassipes. The sequence goes on from JAUKPH010000017.1 coordinate 5,665,737, forward strand.
GAACTACCGATAGAGAAAATCTATCGATAATTTCGAAGGTCGAGACCGTCATTATTTGAGATTATAATAAAATATATTATAATAAGTACCCTCTCTCATTGTCTCTCTCCCTCTCCCTCTCTACTTGTCTATCTCATCGTCTCTCTCTCCTCTCTTGCGGCTCCGACAATCATCGACTTCGACGATCCCGCTGCTCCATGTGATTCCAGCGACCCTCGAATGTGGCTGGAACCCTCTGTCTCATCTCCCACTCCCTCTCACTTTATTTGTGCAAGATCGATCGCTTGGCTAGATCTGGCCACCTATGTCTGCATATAGGGCCTCTTGCGGTTAGATTTGATCATCTAACAGTCAAATAAGGTTACCTAATGGTCAGATCCGATCACCTGGCAGCTAGATCCGACTGCCTATGCTCGATTGGATCTGGCCACTGGATGTTGGGTCACTTGTGGTTGGATTTGATTGTCGGCTGAGTTTTTTTATATTTTAAAAGTTTTCGACAAGTAAATCTGTCAAAAATTTCGAAGGATGGTCGTGGAAGTACTAACGGGTAGCTTTCGTCGAAACTTTCGACGGATAAGCGTCCATTAGAATTGTGGATACATAGGCTCTCGTTGGAAATTTCGTCGGGAAACTCTCATTAGAATTTATGATGGGAAACTCCCATCGTAACTTTCGATGGATAGGCTCCCACCAAAATTTCCGATGGTTAACTCTCATCGGAACTTACAACGGGCAGGTTTCCATCGAAAATTCCCAAGGCGCCCATCATTCGGAACTTTCGAGTTATCCATAGGAATTTTTTAATGGCGTTTTTGTGACGTCATACTCTTCAAACATATCGATGATTTTTATATGCTCGTCAAAAAATTCTTATCGACGAGCATTTTTTCAATGATGTCATCCCATGAAATCAATCAAAAAATAAATCGCCAAAAAGTTATTACCGATGAGCATTTTTTAAACGACGTTTCTTCGACGGATTTGACCGTCGAAAATTCATAAAGATATTGTATTGTATAATGAGAGTAGTTTTAGGAAACATCATGATAAAGTGATAATGTTTTAATCTTTCACCGATGGTCACTTGTTCATAACATATCGTTCACTTATGATGACCTTGAAAATGACCCTGAATCCATAAGAAAGAGTGCAGAAGGTATACTTTGGTTGGTTCCTCATTCCTCCAATATTGATTGCCCGAAGAAAATTGAGTAAAAAATTAAAACTGAAATAGTAAATACCATAATATTAGGGATGCTACAAATATAATACGCTTATAAGATATATATTGAGCGAAAATAATAGTTTCATATTCGATTCTCAGTATCATTACTTTGATCGAATTAATCAGGTGCTAATAGTTATGTACATCGATGGGTCTCTATTGAAAAAAAAAAGAAATTTAATGTTAATCTTGATGATTGTTTTGTGAAAGTAGTAGTTCGAGATACTAATTGTGATGATTGTTTAGTAGAACTTAATAGCTCTAGGTACTAATTTTGATAATTATTTATTGGAACTACTAGTTCTAGATGCCCATACGTGGTCTCTACAAGAGAAAAAAAAACTAATCATAACCTTGTCATTAATGCTGCGTGGCCTCAAAGATTGGTGAGACGTGATTCTTTGAGCTCGTGATTCCTTGAGCTTAATTGCAGGTGGCGGATGCAACGAATGGGGATGAAAAAGATAATAATTATGAGAGACATCTCACAGGGACGGAGTACGTATTGTTCCTTCGAAGGAAATCGACCGATGAATCCTCGTCGCATGCCACGGCCGGGGGGCGAGTCTTCTCCAAGGACAATGAACGGAACCTTTCAGCCAAGGTCCAAAATCAGATCACGTACATCTCACATTAATTTGCAGCCAGACAAGAAACACACCATGGACCAACCGACATAATGCCTGTGTAAATCAAATCTAGCTAGGTTCAAAGAATGAAAATATATAACTCGTGCACGATTCACACTACAACATTTTTTAAAATTATCGATGGATTTATCCATCCAAAATTCACTATATATGTCGGAAAATCAAGTTTTTAACGAATTTTCTAACGGCTTCGTGATCGCCGGAATAACACTCGTTGGTAACGAGTTACCGACAACGCCTAAGCACCGTCAGTATCTTCGACGATTTCCGATGGGGTTAACTGTGGAAAGTTTCAAAGGGTAGGATCCACACTACAACATATTTGAGAATTACCAATGGATTTATCCATCGAAAATTCACTATATCTATCGAAAAATCAAGTTTCTAACTAAATTTTCGACGATTTTGTAATCGTTGGAATAATACCCATTGGTAATAAGTTGCCGACGGCACTCGGTATTTTTGAACGGTTTCTGATGGAGCCAACTGTCGAAAGTTCTGAAGGGGCCAACCGTCAAAAGTTTCGAAAGGAGAACACTTCTCAAAACCTCCAACGGTAATTCCGAAGACTAGGTCTGTCGATAATTTATCAATGAGAACTTGTCGTCCGTAGTAGTGAAGGAATTTTCGACCTTCGATATTTCGAAAGTTTTTTTCTATCGATCACAAATTAATGCCATAAAAAATTGCGAAGAATTTTTATCCGTCGCAAAACATACGATAAGTCAGAAAAAATGACATCAATCATGTGCTCGAGTGCTTAATTCTAGCTTGAACATTATTTTCTTCCATGATATACGAGAAATGGAAGCGTGTTTAGCTCAAGTTGCATGGTTGACATTATTAAGGGAAGTTGATGACTTTAGAGTTCGATTTTTAAAATTACTTTTCATTAGTTGCCGATCAATTTAGATAAAATGATTTTCTTGATTCCTTATCGTCGGGACGCCTATGTCATTTTATCATAACAAATTTTTTTTCTATTTAGCTTCAGAAACTTTAGTTATCAAAATGAAAAATAACACAGTCCCTCCTCCTCATTCAGGGGTTATGCATGCATGTTTAGCTTTTATTGAAGAATTAATCTCACTATAATTTAGCAGCACGCCACTTGCATCAGTGTTCAATGGATTTATGGATGCAGTGTCGACTTTAAATGTAAAGCATGTGTATATACAGGATCATCTCAGAAATTTTTACCTTCGTCTAGGGCTCACAAGTTCATTGTACTCACTTATCAAAGCCTGTAAAATAGAAAGTTACGTTCTATAATCTTGGGAATATGATGTTGAGGGCAAGGTCGAAGATCGAAGATCGTGAGATCGAATCGAGAGTCATAAGATCTTACCTATATACTAAAATATTAATTTAATATATCACTACTAGAAAAACGCTGATTACCGACGGTCCAGACCGTCGGTAATCAGCCCGAAAACCGTCAATAACGCAATTACCGACGGTTTTTCAGTCAGAATCGATCCGTCGGAAAAACGCTCGTCGCAAATGGATTTGCGACGGTTAAAAAAAATTCGTCAAAAATATCGACGGTTCTGACCGTCGGAACAGTCCACGGCGGTTCGAACAGTCAAAATTTTCCGACGGTTGCAACCGCCGAAAAAGTCCCCGGCAGTTCGAACCGTCGAAATTTCCGACGGTTGCAACAGCCGAAAAAGGCCGGCGGTCCGAACCGTCGAAATTTCCGACGGTTGCAACCGCCGGAAAAGGCCGGCGGTTCGAGCCGTCGCAACTTTTCGACGATCGCAACTGTCGAAACTTTGGACGGGCGTCGCAACCGTCGATCTTTTGACGGTCGTAACCATCGTAAATAATTTTTTAAATATAAAAAAATTAGCAGCCGGTTCGGGCCGCGGCCAGCTCCGGCCGCAAGCCGGTTCGGGCCGCGGCCAGCTCCGGCCGCAAGCCGGTCGATCCGGCCGCTGGGGCCGGATCTGTCGCCAGGCGGCCGGATCCGAATGCCCGGGGGCCGATCCGGCCGCTGGAGGCTGGATCCGGCAGCCTGGAGGCCGGATCCGCCGCCAGGCGGCCGGATCCGAACGCCCGGCGACCGATCCGGCCGCTGGAGGTCGGATCCGGTAGCCTGGAGGCCGGATCCGCCGCCAGGCGGCCGGATCCGAACGCCCGGCGACCGATCCGGCCGCTGGAGGTCGGATCCGGTAGCCTGGAGGCCGGATCCGACCGCCTGGTGGCCTATCCGGCCGCCTAGCGGCCGATCCGGCCGCTGGAGGTCGGATCCGACCGCCTGGCGGCCGATCCGACCGCCTGGCGGCCGATCCGGCCGCTGGAGGCCGGATCCGGCCGCCTGGCGATCGATCGGCCACTGGGGGCCGAATCCGAACGGCCACGGTCGGATCCGGCCGACAGCGGCCTTTGGCCGAAGAGAGAGAGAGAGAAACGCCGGCGCGGAGCGGGAGAGAGAAAGAGAGAGAGACGCCGGCGCGGGAGAGGGTCGTCCGGCGCGGGAGAGGGTGCTCGCGACTGGGAGAGAGAGAGAGGAGAGGAGGGCCCTCCTCTCCTCTCTCTCTCTCCCGGTCGCGAGCACCCTCTCCCGCGCCGGACGCCGGAGAGAGAGAGAGGAGTGGAGGGAGGAGGGAGAGAGAGAAGAGGGAGGAGGAGGAATATATATAAAGGGAAAAAAGCGGGATAACGAAATTTTAATTACCGACAGTTTCGGCCGTTGAAAATATAAATAATAAATATTTTTATAATTACCGACGGTTGTGACCGTCGAAAATATATTTAGTTATATATAATGTTTATTTTTTTTACCGACGATTTGAACCGTCGGTAATCGTTACCGACGGTTAAAACCGTCAGTAATTACGACGGTTTGGACCATCGCTAGTTATATTAATAAAATACTCTTTATATGATATTATTATACATTTACCGACGGTTACGATCTTCGAAAATTGCGGCGGATTTTACGACGGATGGATATCCGTCGGAAATATCGACGTTCCTAATCGTCAAAAAATTAAACAATAATATAATAAATTATATAATTATTTTTTTTATTTTCGACGGTCGTGACCGTCGGAAAATCCGTCAAAAAAAATTTAATAATAATATAAAAAATACATAATTTAATTTTTTATTTCCGACGGTCGTAACCGTCGGAAAAGTCGTCGAAAATTATGACGGATGGATATCCGTCGGAAATATCGACGTTCCTAATCGTCAAAAAATTAAATAATAATATAAATTATTTCCGACGATCATAACCGTCGAAAAATTCATCGGAAACGGAACCGTCGAAAAAACCGTCGCAAATTGCGACGGATTTAGAACCGTCGTAAATTATCCGTCGAAAAATTACGATTTTCTTGTAGTGTATAAAGTTATATTAAAATAGATTTTAATAAATCTATAATTATTTAGATTATAGATAATATTAAATTAACTATTATCCCATTAAGATTTTCCTACACATGTATACATATATTACTTATCTAAAAATAATTTAATATGAATCGACAAAAAAATGATAACAATATGGTTAATATGAAGTAAAATTATATAAAATATATCTTAATATATATATATATATATATTGATATTATATTTATTTTGTTAAAAACTAATTTTAAAATTTTAGTTATAACCAATCATTAATTTTATTTCTCCAAAAATCATGTTGCACTTAGTCAAAATTTTAAAAAATTATAAAAAAAGAAATAATATTAGTAGAATCGATAGGATCATACTGATCCTACAAAAATGATCTCAAACATGAGATCGAGATCGTGTACCCAGGTAGGATCGTAAGATCGATCGCGACAACTATGGTTGATGGATCAATTAATAAATGAGATAACAAAGTAAACACAAGTGAAAAAGATTGGCATGCATAATAAATCTCTTTTTATCGGTGTTCCACAGACAAAAGAGAGAGATGACCCGATAAAATAAATCCTAATATTTGAATCTAAAAAGTCTACATCAAAACAAAACCCCAACTTTTAAGATAACCATCAAAATAGAAAGCCAACATCTTATGCTATATATCGTCGGATATTCTCAATTTCTTTAAGCACACTGCTGCCTGCAAAATATTTAATTGACTAAATAGAATTAGAAATCTCAGATGATGAATTTAATTCAAAGTTCGTGTAGCGTGGGAGAAAAATCGACAAATGGAAGTGGTGGGGATTCATAAATAACTCTTGATGTTTACTTCAATTCACGATTGGGGCCTCTCTCCTAATTAATGTCATATATCTTTATTAATTTCCTAATTAATTGGCTTGTAGATAGGGGTAGGTCCCATTTGATATCTATCAATCAATTCTTTTCTATAATAATCCGTCGGCATGTACATATATGTGTCGGCGATCAATTAGGTATTCATCAAATCTTGTTTAGAATAAAATTAACAGTACATCATTAGAGGTGTCTGTGTCAATTGGAAGCGTCAATAAAATTAATTGATTGGATAAAATATCCTTTCACGTCAAAGTTCGCATTGCAGACAAAAATGTCACTTTTTCATGCCAAAGAATTAAGTAATGACATATTGATCACTCGTCTTATCCTCTTTAATTAAGATTAGGTTTAAAATAAGTGTGTGTGTGTATATATATACAGTATAGGCAGACGAGTCGAGATCGTCTACCGTGGAGTTCAGGTACAGTAGCTCAACAAGAAATAACAACAACCTCCAAAAGAGTAATAGATGTGTTGCATCCAAGATCGAACAGAAGCTCAATTACTGGATCTATGAAAAGTTAAGATCATCGCCGATGCATATGATTAGAAAGTTGATCGACCTCTAAGTATTTTTTTCTTTCAAATGAATATCCAAATTAAAGTTATTAAGTATCATTAATTAAGTGAAGAGTGAAGTAAAAGATTATTGTACCGGTGCACATATAGAATTATAAGTATCACACCATAATACCATGTAATGCTACTTTTAGATCTGAACTGAAAGATCTAGACCAGATCACCAAAAAATTTTAGAAGCTTATTTTTCCATCATATATATAAGATGCCGATATTAGCACCAGCAGATAAATACTACTCAACGTAGTAACCATATAAATGTATGTATACATATGTCTTTCTTCCGAATAATTCTAACCTTTTGCTAAAGGTATATTTGCACATCAACCGAAGACCTAAAGATCTTAATTAAATAAGTCGTGTAATAATAATAACTATATATAAACGTCCATCCGTTATTCTGGAATAATAATAATAATAATAATAATAATAATAATAATAATAATAATAATAATAATAATAATAATAATAATAATAATAATAATAATAATAATAATAATAATAAAGACATAAAATATTCGCAGGACAGATGCATGCATGGGTACGTGTATATGTCACTTCCTGCACGCATGCGGTTGGAGAAATTAGATTGCTACCCATGTCGCCCAATTAGGAAGCAATCGGGGCCTTTGTATTATTCTCCAAACAACTTCTCGGTGACAATAATTCGATCTCCAAACTATTTTCCAAACTCCACCGCATCCAAAACTTTTGACCCCAACTTGCATGATCCGGCAAGAGGGCCAACCCCTCTTTTATTCGCTCCAACCCATATATACTATATGTAGAACTGTGCATGTGTTTGCATAATATATTATACATATATATACACACCTCTCTCTCTCTCTCTCTGTGTGTGTAAATAAACATATATATAATGTGAAAAATAAGGAGAAAGAAAAGCAAGTGCATGCATGATCACTGATCAGTGTTCATTGCACATATTGTAAATGTTCCCGGCAGGTCCTATGCAATGTAAAGGGGGTGATATAGACGGCGTTCCTATTCTCAACCATGCAGGCATGCAGCATCGATTCACTGGCCTCTTGATTCATCAACATGCAGCAGCACATATATTTAGTGTATTCTTTATTTGGTGGGCTTTCTATCATGTATTATTATTCTGCTTGCCCGGCCAGCTCGATCAGCTGCCTGGACCATATTGCATAGATGTCATATATTGTGATCTTCCAAGTGGCATATATTATGCAATATATGAGTAGCACTACCATCAATTTCTTCAAAAAATATTATTTCTACGATATTTTATGTTAGACAGGAACTAAAATATTCATAACTCGTAAGATAGAATGATAAGGTGGACGGCTTACAAGTTAAACAAAATAAGATAATATGCAATAGTGAGCCATGAGCACTGTGCCAAATCATGTACATGCAACAGTGGTGCAGCAGCACGACCTGATCCGTTCAAAACACTGGCTCCACAGTCCACACTGCATGCAGGCTGCTGCTGCAGCTGCTTTGTGGTTAGTGAGTAATTTCCGGGGGTTGAGGGTGGGGGACAACCATTCATGATTAATTTTGAATGGGGCCAAGCATGTACTCACGTTGTTGATTGGCCAATTTGACCATTATTGCTCTTTGGGACCCCCTCTCATGCACACTTGGAAAACGGAGGGCTGAGGAAAGGATCCATGCACATTGGAGATCTATCTCTTCATGATCTATACATGTATGAAGCTTCTTTTTTATCTAAGTTTTCAACCTCCTTTTCATTGTTACCCATATATATATATATATATATATATATATATATATATATATATATATATATATGCTAGTGTGCTACAAAAATCCGTATTAATTTATTATCATTAAACAATAATGTATATGTGCATGTATTGGGTAAGTTAATGAGTTGTAAGTATCTAGGCCACATATCTTTGTCGCAAGTTAAAATATTCTCGACAAAAAGATACAGTTCTCGAATAGTAAGTAATGATTATGGACCACTGTTTTAAAAAAAAAAGCGAAACCTTCATTTAATTTGTGGGCCGCCCTCTAGTTATTATTTTGCGCATTAATTGTGCATCTTGAAATGAATTATATAATATATACCATGTACTTTTCATATCGTTTTCTATGTTGCATTATTATGTTAAATAAAAGTTAATGACAGTACATAATCGTGTACTTTACTTCAGAGCTACCCAAGGTCAGTACAATTAGAACTTTGTTTGTTTAGATTCTAATCTCAAGCTAGATGCATTATGATTCCCATGAATTAATTCGTCTTCAATTAATGAGAGCCTTGAAGAATACATTTCAAAATAAGTTGAAGTGGCTAGAGAGGGTTGGACCATTGCAAACAAGTTGTTGTTTTAATTTTTGGTGTTTAAGTTTGGTATTCGATTTCGTCTAATCCTGCGTTATAATAAGTAAACATCTTGTAATCGATTGAACCACAAGACAACCACGTACTACTCTACCAGTTCGACATTTATAAATATGGCTACAAATTTGGAACAGTTCATAAATTAATGAGAGAAAGCATTAGGTCCACATAATTTCGCATGCACGCGCATGAATTTTCATGTTGCTTGTTCATGTGTAGCTAGTTATGTGTCCTTTTTTATGTTGTTGTTCCACATGACATAACATGTGCATATTAATTTGGTTCGTTAAGCAAAACATTGCTTCTTCTTAGATCTGCCATAAGCTACTTAATTAATATTACCGGATATATGATTGGATGTCATGGTTAATTAATTAATAGATTTAAATTGGGACCTCACAGCTGTTTTGTGGACAGCAAATTATGTTCAGAAGTTTTATATGCATGGCAACAGCATGTTGATGCATGGTAGATAGAGCTCCACATCACAGATTGAAGGTGGTTAAGCTAAAACTGCTGGCCTGCATTGAATTATACCATGTGTTCATCTTTAGCTGACATTTTATATATAGTTCCAGCTCCTTTACTCAAAAGAAAATAACTATAATTAACGTGTAACTTACAAGGTTAGGGTTTTTCCCCCATTTTCTATTCTCCCCATGAGGTATTCGCAATCATGGTTGACAGAAAGGTAGATCATTTAATGCGAAAAGGTAGGCAGATTGGTTCTCTCGTGTTTGTTTATTTGTCAAGGGATTGGACTTTTAAAAAAATTAGCAACATGCATGATCTTGTACTTCGGCTTTGGGAGATATTTTGTTACTCTAATATATCATACACTAATGTGTTCTTGTTTCTTAAATTCATCAACACATAGCCTAAGCATTCAACTCATAATATGAATATACTATATCAAAATTATGCATAATTTACCAAGAGAAGATATAGTTTGCTTATGCTTAATGTAAAATTTCGAGTTCAAATTAACTTGTGTACATTAAGAAATATGAACTAATCAAATTAATTATTCGACAAGAAAAGGCAACTGTTACGAAGATTTTATCCCAAAAAAATGATATCCGCAAATACACGGGCTTAGTCATTATTAATTCCATCCTATGATTGGAGGGCTTGTGGTTTGATTTTTGTATATCATATTAGTTGTAGAGTATGACTATAGGGTTTATGCCGCACGTACAAACAGGGAAACGTGTACATGCATACATCTATACGGCATTATATATTCGCTAGTACAATTCTGCATACACATAGAATTGTTCTTCTCAACATTGGACTATCTGTGATATCAATCTCAGGCAACTGTTGCTCTCTCAATTCTATACCGAGTCAGCTGATGGCAAAACAAAGCATATAATTGATGTGATCATATAGAATATGTAATCTTACTCTACAATTAATATGATATATTAAACAAAGTCCACTTCTGCACGCTATATATAATATATGTGCATATTTATCTTATAGCATTAGCTAATGAGTGGACGGAAAGCTTACTTTATTTAAAACTGTATAACTAATGGCTATGACAACATAATGTATAGAAGGGGTAATCCAAGCCAAGTCTAAGGTTCTGCCAGCTGCTTGTTGTACCAATCAACTAACTGAATTATTGTGAAGGACACTGAGGAATACATATAGCATCTCTCTGATAATTAACTGAAATAATAGAGAAACCTAGTTCTTTTTTTTTTATTGATATCAAATTCTCGTACCACTGTGCTGATATCTGTATGTAATAATTTGGCAAATTAGAGTGTGAAATATTTAACCTGGTAAACCTTTAGAAGTTAGGCAAAAACATCAATGTCCATTATGCTAACAAAGGCTAACCGAGGAGGATAACATCTTAACAAAAAATGCATACTGGAAGTACTAACTTATTTCAATTCTGAAGCACCTCGGAGAGAATTGACCAGATCAAGTACGATGCTTCAAGTCAGGCAGATCAAACCATCTTAATTTGAGTTAATTGGCAAAAAAAAAACGAAAACAATTTCAAATCATTCGAGATTTTCCGATTTTTCATTCAAACTATATAAGTTGACCGAGAAGGATATATCGAAGCCAATAACCATGTCCTTATATCGATTTTGTATCATCGTAGAGATCTTTAATTTGTGAATCATAAGCAATCGCCGTATGTGCCTCAATCGCATGTTTTAATCAAGTTGGTCAATATATGACTTGCATTGGTTCCTGCAGGAACATTATTTTTTAGTAAGAAATTATAGCTTTTCAACATGTGTTTGTGTATGAAACATTTATAGAAGACAACTAGTATATTTTTTGTGTGTGCACCATAGACAAATTATGCAAGACTAAAAAATAAAATTCCATAGAAAAGGGAAGTTTTTTTTTCAAATTAGTTGCATAAAAATTGTGTCAAACCTAAAAGGTTCGGTCAAATTTTCAGATTTTCTAATAAGAACTTTTTTTACCTTATATATTAATTATATAGATGAATTATTCTTCTTTTTAGACAGGGGGTCAACACAAAAGGGGATGACACATTTTCTTGCCAGTTAAAGTGTTAAACAAGAGGGCAACTTTCGTGTTTTTTATTCGGCGTGGCTTCTTTGCTTCGCTTTGGTTTATATCTGGTGCCGGTGGCCTGAATCTAAGTAATGGACCAACAGCATCCACCATGTACTAAAAGCAATTCATAGAAGCGGTTTTATTAACTCTCTCTCTCTCTCTCCTTGATTCGTTGAAGCGGTTTCCTAACAGTCTTTCTCAGTCTCTCTCTGTCCCCCCTCGTATTATATATATACATTACAATGTCATGCCTTGGACACAGCCACACCTTACATTTGAGCTCATAGCCTTAAGAGTTTCGACAGCGCACGATCCATATTCGCACTCGCCATGCCATCACAAGACGCTCGCTCCCGGCAGCAAACGGCAATGGACCCGGAGGCCAAGTGCGACAAGGAGCGGGAGATCAGGAGTGGTACAGATCAGAAGAAGAACAAGGACAAGTACATGAAGGGGGTGAGGCGTCTCTGCGAGAGCGGCGTCAGCAAGGTGCCCCCGGTTTACATCTTGCCCCTCCCGGACCGCCCTACCGCAGGCCGCGGCCAGCACCTCAAGCTGCCCGTCATCGACCTCGGCCGGCTGCTGAGCTCCAGGGGACGCGCGCACGCCCTCGACGCATTGGACAGGGCCTGCAGGGAGTACGGCTTCTTCCAGGTACAGTACTTCGAAAGGACATGTTGACGAATTTAATTAACTCTCCGGCGCCACTGGTCGCAGAATCAACCTTCGTGTGCGGGCGTGTACTGCAGGTGGTGAACCACGGCATTGGATTGGAGGTCCTGCGAGGGATGAGAGAGGTGGGGAAGCGATTCTTCGAGCTCCCATACGAGGAGAGGGCGAAGTACATGTCGACCAACATCAGGGAGCCCGTGAGGTACGGGACGAGCTTCAATCAGATGAACGACGGCGTCTTCTACTGGAGGGACTTCCTGAAACTCAACTGCCAACCTCTGGATTCTGTGCTTCCCTTCTGGCCCTCTTCTCCGGCAGACCTCAAGTAAGAAGTCAATCAATTCAGCTCACGGTCTTTTTTTTTCATAAATATATAATTTTATTAGCTTAATATATATCTACGTAGAGTTCTTTGTCCTTTTTTTTTTCCTCATGAAATCAACCATGCATCCCTCTTGCACTGGGGGCATGAAGAAGGAGGACCACCATTAGATATGGTGTGAGATTGGTACCCCTGGAGAGGAATGATATCTAGCTGTGTTTTTTTGTTGGAAGCCATTAGTGCATCACAAGTATAAGCCAGCACACATCTCCCTCAAATAATACAAGATTTTCTTTTTCAAATAATACTACATAGTAACTAGTAACTCCCTAGAGTGTTACAATTTTTTTACTAGACGAAATTATTAGCATCGGACAAATTCAGTTCGAAAAACAAAATGATACGCTAAGGATGTAAAGATTCAACCTCTTTAGCTTGTACAAATTTTGTCATAGGAAAGCTTTAATTAGTACATATATTTAGTCTAACAAATGTGCATGCATATTTGTATTCTCCATAGACATTTTGAGAGACTTCGGAGGGAAGTGTCTAGAAGCCATTGATTTGTGAGGAGCCACGGCCATATGATAAATCAGGCAACCCCACATAATTAAGTTTGTGAAGACATTAAGACCCAGGCACATGGAAATTGCTTTCATGTAATATAATATACTATTAATGCGTACACACAGAGGATTCAATTTTTAATAGGCTTGTATTTTTTTAATACTTGTATCTTTTAACTATCTCTTTGACTTTCATAATCAAGGGCCTAAAAGATAAGTTGGTTTAGTCAAGAGCTCTTAATTCGAGTTAAATAATTTTTATTTAAACCAAATTAACATAGATGACAATACAGTCAATAATATATTTTAAAACATATTTTTCTTATGGATAGAAATGAGTAACTTACTGTAACTAATATTTTTAACCAAATAGATAATAACAAATAATATATCATATTAACTATAAAATAAAAAAAGTTGAAACTAATTTTTTTGTTTTTTTTATGTTCTACCAATTCTCTCTCTCGTCTTCTGATGCGCCATGCGGCAAATGGCAATGCAGGGAGACGGCGGTGGCGTACGCGAGGCAGATCCGGTCCCTGTTCCTGATGCTCATGTCGGCGGTGCTCGACGCGCTCGGCCTTGACGCCGCCGGGGAACTGGAGGAGTTCGACAGGGGGACGCACCTCATGGTCGTGAATTACTACCCGGAGTGCCCTCAGCCCGACCTCACGCTGGGCATGCCGCCGCACTCCGACTACGGCTTCCTCACCCTCCTCCTCCAGGACGACGTCGAGGGCCTACAGGTCCAGTGCGGAGGAGATTGGATCACCGTCGAGCCCATCCCCGGCTCCTTCGTTGTCAACGTCGGCGACCACCTTGAGGTACTCACGCACGCACGCACGTATACGACTCCAGCGGCCGCCGCCGCGGACATCGTCGTCAGAGTTCGATATTCTTCGAGTCTCGCAGGCACAGCTCTCTGATCATGATATCGTAATTGTTTGCAGATATTTAGCAACGGGATCTACAAGAGCCCGCTGCACCGCGTGCTGGTGAACTCGTCGCAGCCGCGCGTGTCGGTGGCGTCGTTCCACAGCCTGCCGTACGAGAAGGTGGTCAGATCGTCGCCGGGACTCGTCCGCGCGGGCCTACCCAGGCGGTACAAGGACACCGACTTCGCCGCGTTCCTGGACTACATCTCGTCCCACGAGCTCAAGAACAAGAACTTCCTCGAATCCAGGAAGCTGTCGCCGTCGTCGCTGACACGATCGGAGTAGGGAGGCGATCAACGTCCGTCCGGCCCATACTCAGCCCGCGGCGTCGGCGCCGACGTCAATCGTCACTGGGGAGTTGACTTCTTCTAGTCCGGTCGACCATCGCATGCACGCAGGCCGGAGATCTAATTAGATTCTACGAAGTCAAAGTACATATGCGACCGTAACGAAGGACAAGAAGGACGTAGAACAATCCGACGACGACGACATCTTTCTACGTGATTTTGCACCATTTGATGGTTGTCTTATCGATCTTGACGGAGCAAAGATAGATTTGAGCTGTGGGTGATGAGGAGGGGTAGTAGTAGCTGGATGTAATTGTACGTATATCAATATCGAGAATTATTACGTCATAACGATAACAACAGTGAAGACTAGAGAGTAAATGAGTTAATAAAATTAGTTTGCTTCCCCCACTCAATTCACCCCTCATTTCTTCTGCCACTGCTAAAAATAAATGTTTGCAGGTGTACGCAATTGGAGCTTTCGAACATGTTAGGTTGTAATTGGCAGAGGTGATGGTGAAATACAACCTAGAAAGATCACTAAAGTAATGACATTATCATATAAAATCATTATTTTAGATTACTCTCCTACGGAACATTCATGGAATATAACTTAATTTGGTGAAATTTTCTTATATGTTCAACCTCAAAATTTTTCTTCCTTTGTAATAAAAAAAATGAAATTACGTTAAAATATTCAAGATCAATTACGAAGATACCCTTTGTCTATCTAGGCTCTAGTCAATGTTTTGTTCGTTTTATGGACCTTCTAGTGGAGTAGCGGGCGCTATTAATTCCAATAATTGGCTTAATTAACGAAGGTACGTAAAAATATTAAATATGTTTCATGTTATCATGTTCGAGAGATGAACTTTTTAAAAAAAACATTGGGAATTGTAGACAGGATAAATGCATGTAAAAAATAATTTACAAAAACTTTTCAAAATATCACAACAAGACATTTTCTTCTCACATACATTTTACAATGAACATAAAAAATTTGATCATATAATCTAAATACATCAGTAGAACATTCCCTAAATTAGATCCATTTGAGAGTCGAACCATATGTGAGGCAATATTTGAACTCGGCATTAACTTTTGTGACTTTCAATGTAACACATAAAAAATTTTCTGATTCATTTAAATAGATAAAATAATTTATTTATTTTCAAATTCCTTCAAAAATAAAAGATAATACGAATTAAGAAAGAAAATAAGTATAATATAGATAATACGAATTTTGCATCTTCTGGTTTTAATAAATTATAAAATTAAACATGGAACTACCTTTTTGAAATCTTGTTTTCATTTTCTTTAGATTGGATATTTATAGTTATGTACCAAACTCTAGATGTCTCTCAGGATGCTCTATAAAAAATCTAATCGGAAATGATAATTCGATTATAATTTGAATACTTAAAATTTTATGTTGTAATTTAAAGAACAAAATCACATAGTTTGTGTGCTTTCTAGAGCAATTGAAATAAGACAACACATAATCTGACAACGTTAGAAATAAGACAACAGATCTTGAGATCTAGGATTTTCCTAAATTACTATAGAATGAGACAAATTATAAGGATTATATGGTGTCAAGCTTAGGGAGTCTAATTTTAGGAGAATTTAGATACTCTATAATAGGATGTTTATACAAAGAGTTATAAATTTTACACTAAGTCTTATGTAGTCTGGTAGAGTTCGAAGTGAAATAAAATATAATTTGATCCTGAAATTTCTTGATATAATTTTATAATGATCCAAATTATAAGTTTTGTATATGTTAATTGTAATAGTTGAAGTCTTTTTCTATTGAAGTTTATTCCCCATCAATAGGATTTCCACACTAATTGTTATGCATTTTATGTTATACATTACCAAAATTGTTATATGCAAAATTGGGTTACCGTTTTCGTGCTTATATGAGCATATGTTATATGAATTTAGAAGTTTATTAATGACTATTCATATAATTATATGTTATATGATATGATATGATATGATATGATATGCACGTATATTTTATATGAATATGTGTTATGTGAAATCATAAAATAATTTGATTGCTATGTGTGCAATTATCGGATACATGATATGATGTGAGCACGAGGGTCATGTGTTTGCATTGCATTTACATTGCCCCTACGATAGTTTACTTTTATATAGTTAAATAATTTACAAACTGACAATTTAACCTTGCATGACTAAAAGGTCTTGTGAGGCCAACAATTTATCTATATATGATTGAAAGATTTTATAGGGTAGACAATTATTCTAAAAAAGAAGTTTAGATTATTTGAAGATAAGTGTCATGTAAATCAAATTGTGAAACCACAATGTGATCCACCTTCTCAATTCATATAGGTCATCTCTAAGGTCCAACAGCCTCCCCGACAAGGTCAACAAATATCTCAAAAGAAATGCTTCTAGTCGAATGGTGATATGAGATGCACATACATACAGAATTTGCGTATCCATTCATACATGATTGATGCATTAATGTTTCTTTCTTATATGTATATTGTACAGTATGTGTTACTTATAAATTATTGTCATACATATATGCTGAAATAAAATGCTAAGTACTTTTCAAGTATAGAGAAATAATGTTTAGTCTTATTTTTACTTAAATGGAATATAAGATAATACATAGATTATAAATTTTTAACTTATTAAATTGTTGTTTGCTCATATTATTTTTTAATATTTTCTAAATCAACTTGTGACCATTCTTGGTGATCCTCTATCAAAATTGGAAGTACTTTTGATGAGAGGTTTATTTGTGCCTTAGATATTTTAAGTTCATTTGAAAAGATTAAAGATAAGTATTTTGAATGTGTGTTATAAGAATATAAAAGAAAGTTTCATTGTAACATGTGACACGGCGAGGAATCATAAAGTGAAGGAGATTATAACTTTGGGACGAAACTCGAAAGAAGTTGATGGTTTAAAATACCATCAATAATTTGATGAACTCGAAATCCATCAAGAAATAAAGCCACATAAGTTTAATGAAATAATTGGATAATTGTACTACCAATAACAAAAGAGTTCGTGTCAATTTATAGACATTTTACAATCAAATCGAAATTAATATAAAAGATAACAATACTAACTAACATAATCTAACTAATCTAGAAAGATAAATATAACAACAATAACTAATAGAATATATCTTATCTCTCCTACATCAATCTCCTTTTATTCAAGAGTTTGATATGGAACTTCTGAAAATTGAATCTGAAAGATCATGCTTCACATCTTATTGTGATCTTGTCTTTTTTTTCTCAATTTATCAAATGAATCATTTAAACCAATCACCACCAAATAAACAATATATTGTCTTCATTTAACTTGAAAATGCAATTCGCAAAAAAAAATAGTGTTAATGAAAACTTTCATGCATTTCAAATTAACTTAAAGCACTTGAAATAGATCTCTTTTATTAGTTTATGAATTTAATTCCAACTTTTCATCCACCTCCTCCTGAATAAATTTATCTTCTTTTACCTCATAAAGAAAATATAAAATAACCAACTCTTCAGTATTTGGATATATTCTGATATCTTAAGTAGTTTCTTATAATTCTTCAAGTGGATCAGACATAACTTTCAAAGATAATTAATCTTAACAAGATTGCATAGATTTTGAAAGAAAATTCAAAATAATTAACTTTTCAGTATTTGGATAGATTTTGATATCTTCGATAGTTCCTTGTAATTCTTCACTTGGAGCAAATATAACTTTCAAAGATAATTGATCTTCACAAGATTGTATAGAAGCTGATGAAGTCTCGAGCATTTTATTGATTATATTCTTCAATCATTGCTGAAGTTTCTCAATTGACTTCTTGATATTCTCTAAATAAATTTAAACTTTTTGCATTAAATTTTGCTTATCTCGTTGAGACTTGCTTGATTACTGAAAAATAAGGTAATAATATGATGAAGGCAAAAAGTGTTGGATAAGTAATCTCTTCAACTCGGATAGGTGATTTTTCATGATAAGCTCGAAAGTGCTTATTAAGTGTAAGAATTCATCTACATGGAAGTGTCCATTAAATGAAAGTGGCTCTAACATCATCTTGCTAATTAAATAAAATTAAAAGAAGAAAACAAGATGAAAAGAATGTAACTAATGAATCATGAGAGAGAAAAAAATGTGAAAGGAAAAAGGATAAGGAGGTAATCATTGGAGATGACAAAAAAAGCCAAAAAAATAAATAATGCATTTAGGTTAGGAAGGAAAAGGAAAAAAATGAAACAAGAGAAATAGAATAAAAAATGGATGGAGAAAAAGAAGATGATCACCAGGACGAAGGGATAAATCTCCTCAAAGGCTATGACGCAGCGATGGATTGTAAGTGAAGGATATTACAACTTTAGGATGAATATCAAAAGAGATTGATAGTTCAAAGTATCATCAATAGCTTGATAAACTCATATTCCACCGAGAAATAAAATAACACAAGTTTAATGGAATAATTAAATAATAATTGAACTACCAAGAACAAAAGAGTTCATGCTTATTTATAAGCATTTTACAATCAAATCTAACCTAATTTTAAACATAACAATACTAACTAAAAGAATTTAACTAATCTAAAAAGATAAATATAGCAACAATAACTAGTAGAATATATCTTATCTCTCCTACATCAATATGTGATACTAAATTTGTATAAGTAAGCTCATGTGAATTTACTTTTAATGATATAATATTATATTATGCATTTTGGATGTCTCAATTATTATATTTTTCAAGTAAATTATAGAATGTTTTTGCAAATCATATATAATTACATGTAATAAGTTGTGACCTACCATTTAAACCAAAAATGACTATAATTAAATGCATATATTATCATATATAAGTTGCCTAGTGATGATTTAATAATCATTATGCACTAATACGAATGTTAATTACTATATGCAAACATGACTATAATTAAATGCATAACTATGCAAAAATGATTATTATGGAGCATGTCTATAATATTCACAACAAGATAAAGACAATCTATTTAAAGCTATGAACTTATTTTACTTATCATTATCTTCTTAGTTGTATACTATCATGTGATATGAAAAATATATTCATTGTATTATTAAAATGTAATAAACAATTCACATCTTCATCTTTATGTCCATATCATTTCATCTTTATCATATCATATGACTTTCTTCACAACTCGACTTTTTTTATCTTCTTTATTAAATAATTTTCTATTTTATTAATTGAGAATATCATGTTGATTCACCAATGTTGGCTAGCTAGGCCATAGGGCCATCATTTTATCCTTAGAATTTTTGAACAAGTTGAAACATCATTCTACAAAAAACTTTAGATTATTGTTGGTGTAAGCCTTGTTGTCATAATGCTTTATAGTACTATTAGTATATAATTCACCTTTTGAAAACTTCACACATTTGCTCGCAAGTATAGACTTCGTCTCCCTTGAGACATGTTACATTCATCAATATATCTTCTAATTATGATCATCAATACACATACATATCAAGCATGATACATATTTTAATTCTAGTAATTTATCAAATCAATAATAAGAGAGAGCCTAAACATTAACATAATTGAATATAAAGTAGCTAATATTAGATACACTACAAATTTAGTTTATTTAGGCCGCTATGGTCAAATTTGGATTGTATGTTTTGAGTTTGGCATGCTATAGTTCGCCCAAGAGCTAACACAATAGCATGCATCTTTTTTATTTCTCACTATAATTCAACTTTGTGTGATATGATATTCATCTTTTATTTCAAACACAAGGGAACACATTTTCTTTTCAAATTTATTCATTTCAAACAATCAATGAAACACCATGAGATAAATGTTAGGTTCAAACCACTTTACATATTCTTAATTAGAACGTTAGCTCGTAGCTTCCCTTCCTCTCTTTTCGTTTCTAGTATTTCTTACTTCCTTTCTTTCTCAATTGTTAACTTCTTTCTCACCCTGTCTGTAATAACATACCAAAAGAAAAGATAAAAAAAAAGAATCAACAATCAGATTTGAATTGGGAACGGCCAGCAGGGATGAGAACAAAGGTTAAAAAGAAATCAAAGCCCAATATGAGTCCTATGCTATAAAAACAATTTAATCCCTAACTCTTTTCTTTTCCTTCTCAACACACGAATTTTTTCTCTCCTCCCCTGTTGCGGCTGGTGCACGACCTGATCAGAGGCGTCTTCCTCTCTCGTCCCAAATTGCAAGTCATGCAGAGATCCCTTTTCTCTCCTATCATCTTCCGGGTTCTATTCTTCTTATGCCCTTGGTAGAATTTTTGCAGAGGGCAGCCGAGAGGAAGAATAGGGAGGAAATAGGGGGCATCGTTAATCAAATTCCGACGAACGAAAGGAGGGATTAATCGCGAACAGAGGTGGGTGAATCGAAATCACCTTGCATGACCTCTGGATTGTTCTAATTCATGCCCTAATTGATATGAAAAGAAAAGAATAGGATCAAGGCTCAAGTTATCGTTTTAATTGTTTGATTTCTTGAATTCTTTGATTGGTTGATTTATTTGCATACATAGTTCATTTCTGTTGTTCTATTGTTGTGTGATTGATTTGCTTGGAGATAGGAATTAGGTTAGGTTGAGATTGCATTGAAGAGTTGTTGAAATTCGAAAGTTCTGTAACTTTTTGTACGCTGATCGGTCGATCGGTCTGCAAGTATCGCCAGCAATCGGTCGACCAATAATATGACTATAGCCGATTTCTGCATACATCGATCGGTCAACCGATCCCTGTCACCGATCGACCGATCTAAACCCATCGGTCAACCGATCTAAACCCACCGGTCGACCGTTCAATTGAACGGATCGACCGACCTGATTAACCCAAATCAGCCAATCGGTCGACCGATCTGAATAGATCTGTTGATCGATCAACAGACCACCGATCGATCGTTCCCCTGAATTGATCAATCGATTTCCAAAAACTTTTTATTAAATTTATTAATTATTTCCCTTTTAATCCCAATATTACCTATATATAATTTATCCTATTTTTCTGACCCCACAGAGACCCATCACTGATTCTCAAGATTTATTCTCTTATTGATTCATTTATTATTGATCTTATCATATCCATGGAACAAAGAACAAAGAGCTATAAGTTATTGAAAGTGATTAATAAGATTAGATGGAATATTAACAATGGGTTGTCAGTCCAAGTCAAGTGCAGCAAGATAAGGGTAGCTCCTTGGTCATGGTTTGATCACCCACTGACCCGCACAAGGTCGTATCATTTGCTCGGCATACCCCAAGAACTAAAGACATCTAAAGTCACCCTGATTCTAATAATAATTCAAGATCAAGAAGCATGTGATGCATAGAAAATCATGCATTAGTTTAGGTCATCTGATTAACAGTTTAGAAAATTTTTATGTTTAGAAAAGTTGAAGTTTTGATTTGTTTTCATATAATTTCATTTAGATTTAATTTCTACCTAAATCTGGAAATTATTCATGGCAAGATATGAGAAAACGTCGAAATGAAGGGAAGAAAAGGCTTAAACAGCTCAGAAGATTATCACGGTCGTGACAATTTTTGTCATGGCCCTGACAGAATGATTCAACAAGCAAAAATTGGCTAAGTTACTGTCACAGCCGTGACAGTTTCTGTTATGGCCGTGACAGACAATTTTCAGCAAAAAATTGGCTGTATTTTTCAGCCTTAGCAGCCTTCTATCACGGTCGTGCCGGAGCCTTTCACGGCTGTGACGGTAGTGTGTTAGGTCATTTTAAAGTCATTTTATCCACTTTTTGAATATATTATCGGTTTCTTTCCTTGGAGGACGAGAAAACCTATAAAAGGAGACAGAAGAGGGCTTGGAAAACATCTTTGAAGCATAAATTTGAAGCCTACAAAGAGGAGAAGATCGAGAACAATAGCGAAGCTCTGCCGGAAACTCGCGAGAGCACGTGCAAAGTGGCTGCCAGGGTTCTTCGTTTTCTTTTCCTAATCTTTTTCATTAGATTTGATATTGCTATTCTCAAATTTATTCTTTTATTAGGGTCATCCTAGTTGAACTCTCTTTATGTTTTGAAATTTTTCTCAATATTAGTTTGATTTGAATCTTTAATAGCATTGTAATTTCATGTTTAATGCTTTCATTTGATTCTATTATTTGTAATTTAATTGCTATATGAGAAGAAGTGATTATTTTCATAATAGTTTCTAGGATTGATCTTGTTTATTGCATGCCACAATTAGGGAAATCGAAAGAAACCTAATGAAGTTATTAAGGTGAGTTGAGAAAGCCCTTAATATTAATTTCGATTGAATGCATCTTATGATTTAATTAAGTAAATTAAAAACCGAAAGAATTGATTTATTTTAATTATTTTTTAAGATAGTAGTTAAAGCCTGAAATATTAGTTAACTAAATTTGGGAATTCACTTTGTTATCGATTCAACTAATTCCAAGTTGAGAAAATTCATTACATTCTAGTGGTGATATTTAGATGCCTTAATCATCAAATTATTATATCTCCAGGTGATCATTTCTTTTATTTTTGTTATTTTCCTTTTATTCATATCCAAAATCAACTATTTTCTTAATTTATTAATTAACAAGGTTAAAACAAAATTAAGTTATTAACCGTACTCGTGGGAATGATAACTCTACTCATTCATTTTATTACTTGAGCGACTAGTGCACTTGCTAACGTTTGCTATTAATTCTACACGCATCAAGTTTTTGGCGATGTTGCCGGGGACGTGTTTAATAATTTTTTTTTACTTTACTTGTTATTTGAGAGCCTTTATTTTTCTGTTAAATTCCACGCAGATTCCTTTTAATTCACATACTTTCATATCTCTTTATCTTATGTGACCATAAAATATCTTCAAATGGTAACAAAATCAAGGACTATGGGAGATTATTATTTGGAAGAACAAAAAAAGATGCTTGAGGATCATGAAGCACAAATATCACAAATTGTAAATAACAGTATCCCACTCATTCCCGTGGTATAAGGAAATTCTTCTATTGAAGACAAGATGTTAAGATTCATCACAATGGCTGAAGAAAAATTTCAACTTCAAGAAAGAGCTTTTATGAAGTTGTTGGGACAAGTAGAGCAATTGGAGGCTAGGATCCAAATGAAAAATAATGCTCCTCCATCCATCCAATTAGAGTCAAATTCCAATATCAAGGAAAAGCTGTGCTAATTGATTGGAGTTATAGAGAAAAGATTTATTCTACAAGATCAACTCATTAGCAATTTATAATCACAATTGGCATAGGTGAAGGATCAACAACCAGTTAATTCTCCTTCTCCTCGTCAATTCCCAAATTTTAATGTTAAATTTGATATTATACAGGCAAAATTTTAAGAATTAGAGAAGAAAGTGGAGTTGACTTCTCAGATTGCTCATGCCTCAAGGGATAATGCTAG
Source organism: Pontederia crassipes (assembly GCA_030549335.1). Taxonomy (NCBI): domain Eukaryota; kingdom Viridiplantae; phylum Streptophyta; class Magnoliopsida; order Commelinales; family Pontederiaceae; genus Pontederia; species Pontederia crassipes. The sequence goes on from JAUKPH010000017.1 coordinate 5,689,538, forward strand.
TGACAACTCTACTCCTATTATATGCCCATGTCAGTTGCAGTATTTTAATCCAGGAAGAAGAAGACCAAGGAAAAATTATTATCAGAAGACATGGACTACTCAATGGAGGGTCAAGGAGACGAGTGAATATATTATAAAAGATGAACAAGTGCGAAGAAGAAATCCACCTTCGAAAACTCCAACAACCATCCCAATGGTACCTCCAAATCATTCATTGGTAGAAGGGAACACATCATCATTATATCAGACAGCACAAAATTTGATGCATTAGAAGCCCAAGGATCAAGCTCCACAAAAGGATCCAAGTACTTCTTTCAAAGTGGAGGGACAATACTTCGAGAATTACATTAGAGGTAAGATGGAAAAAGGTCACTTCGAATCCCTTACAGACATTTGAGATAACCAAAGGGTAAAAGTCAAGCTAACGACTATAACTTAGAACTATACTCTTAAACTTTTGTCCTCTAAGTTTTTAGTTTAGCATTAGTATTGGATTCTTTAATTTAGATTAGTTAACATTAAAAATTATTTAGATTGAGATTGCTTCAGGAGGACACGATCACGGTCGTGCCTACATCTCTCACGGTCGAGTCTATCTTATTGAGCGTCAAGGCCATGACAGTTCTAAAAATGCCGGAAGAAGCCTATGAGTCTCCCAAGCAATGTGATCAAGATATTTTAATTGCTCAGCAGAACCTATAAATCATTAGGTTGTCTCTACTCCTTTTGCATTTTATTATTATTATTTCGTAATTTTTATGTGCACGGGCCTAACACTAAAGCAGTGTCAGGTTCAAGCTTGGGGGAGGGACTTAATTCATTTTGCATTTGCATGGCATGTCTTATTTTAGTATTTTGAATCAATCATCTTTTATTTGTCATGCATCTAATTATGATAATTTAAAAAAAAATTAAGTGTCATCTCATTTCTTCTTGTTTATTATTTTATTATCTTTTAAGTTTATTTTCAAAACATCGCTTAATTTATGAAATTCAATCACTGTCTCTTTTTATCGGGATCACTAGAGTATTAGAATTTGGATTGAGTTTGTTGCTAAGCAGAAGGACTAGCTTTTAAATGATGAATTTCTTTATTATTTACTATGATGTTAGTCTTGATTATAATTGCATCTCTATTGAAAGCATTAAGTCTTTTTGGAGCTTATAATTATGCTAATTAATTTTAATGTTAAAGTGAAAACAAAAAGAGGGCTAGTTGAGCCCCAACAGTTAAGTAAAAAGTATAAAGTATCCTCTGGAACCTTTGTGTGTCCGGGTAATTAGATCCGTAGGGAATTCTTGCCTGGCGACCTAAGGACATCTGCTTTGGGATCCGTCGATCGAAAGCCCATTATATGGACCACTTTGTGCAATATGGAGGATTACTAAATTCTTAAGTGAAAAGAAGAAACAAATTTCATAATGCTGAAATGTGAAATGATAACAGTATGAAAATAAGCTCCTTAAAGACTTATGATTCAATATTGATACTCTTATGAAATTGACTAATATTATTTGTAGATATGCAGGAAAGACATGTTTGAATGCTAAAAATTCTGTAAGGCTGAGTATTGGTTGAGAAAAGATACTCTAGCGATGGTCGTGTAAAATAACAGTGGAAGGAAAGTATTGGTTTTGTGATGGAGCACTGTGCCTTATTTGAAATTTGCTTGTGGACAAGTAAAATATTAAGCTTGGGGGTATTTGATGCACAGAAAATCATGCATTAGTTTAGGTCATTTGATTAACACTTTAGAATATTTTTATGTTTAGAAAAGGTGGAATTTTAATTTGTTTTCATATAATTTCATTTAGATTTAATTTCTACTTAAATCTGGAAATTATTCATGACAGGATATGAGAAAATGTCGAAATAAAGAGAAGAAAAGGCCTAAAACAGCTCAGAAGACTGTCACGGTCGTGACAGTTCTTGTCATGGCCGTGACAGAAAGATTCAGCAAGTAAAAATTAGCTAGCTTACTGTCACGGCCGTGACAGACAATTTTCAGCAGAAAATTTGGCTTTTCAGCCTTGGCAGCCTTCTGTCATGACCGTGTCGGAGCCTTTCACGGCCGTGATGGCAGTCTGTTAGGCCATTTTAAAGTTATTTTTATCCACTTTTTGAATATATTTTCTATTTTTTTCCTTAGGAGACGAGAAAACCTATAAAAGGAGGCAAAAGAGGGCTTGGAAAAGCATCCATGGAGCATAGATTTAAAGTCTACAAAGAGGAGAAGATCGAGAACAATAGCGAAGCTTTGTCGGAAACTCGCGAGAACAATAGCATATGAACCACAGGGCTTTTACAACGTTTATTAGTTTTCTTTACCTTTCGCATTTAGATCCATGATGTAAAACTTATTTTATTTCTTAGAAATGATATACCCACTTTTAGACTTCCGCAAATTATCCTTTTTTTCTTTTTTTCTTTATTATTCTCTCTTCCGCTGACGTGTCTCGGTTCTTGACTGAGATACAGTCAACATTATGGTCAAAGTCATAGCATGTCGTAGCGTCTCCAGATTAGTTTTCGCCACATGGCGAGGGTCGATTTGATGGCGTTACATTTATGGTATCAGAGCTTAAAGTCAAGACTCTCTTAACGTCCTAGTGTATATAATAGTATAGTATTGGTTCATGTGCTATCGCTGAACAGTCGCCACACCCTCCACCGAAAAACATTGTAAGTCAAGTTCATGTGTATGTTAAGTTACTATTTATAGATGCGTGATTTTATTTTATGATTAAAGGATAAGCATGTCACGACGATCATAGCGGATTCAGGAGCAAATGGTCAGAGCGGGTCAGAATGCTCATGAGGTACCGGAAGGCCCACTCCCTGAGATGGGGGCCCAGCCGGCTCGCGGACGTGGTCGTGATCGAGGCTGTGCGCAAGGCCGCGGACGAGACAGAGGCCGCGCAGCTAGAGTAGTATTGGAGGAGCACGTGGATGAGTTTGCTCCACTTGAGAGTAGTCAGGCAGGAGGCAGTCCGCCGACGTCTAGATGCCGCAATCAGGGAGCACGCCATGAGATGTCTGAGGACACAATTCAAGCCTTCCTGAAACTTCATTCGTCTCAGTATGATGGGAAGACGAACTTTTCAAGGCTGAAGAGTGGATTGAGACCATGGACTGCATTTTCAAACTGATGAGGTGCGCTGATGGACGCAATGTCTTATATGCCACTTACATGCTTACTGGTACTGCAATGGGCTGGTGGGAAAACTACAAGGGCTACCAGGTTCAGAGGATTGGAATAAGAGGAGATTGCTTGGGAAGAATTTAAGAAGGCCTTCATAAGTCGCTACCCTCCCGAGCATGATCGCATCAACAAGCAAGATGAGTTCCTGTAGCTACAGCAGGGAGCTATGTCTGTGGCGGATTACCACACGCAGTTCATCCAACTGGATCAGTATTGTCCGATGCCATTTAAAGGACGTATTAGAGCTAACATGTTTATCAATGGGCTGCAACAAGCGACTGAAGTCCTATCTGAAGACTGTGAGGATCTGGAGAAGACTGTGAGGTTGGCCACATGTATGGAGAAGGATCAAGCTGAACGCAAGGCCAAATCTCCAGCCAAAACAATAGAGCAGCCCAGGCCTAGAACCGATGATCGTCGACCATTTAGAATGGACGATCGTCGTGATCGCTGCTTCAGGCCATACTAACAGAGAGAAGCTCCATGACAAGCTCCAGCTCAGCAACGTCTTGCGCCTCTGCAAGCACAACTTTTAAGACTGCTGCCACCACCACCACGCCAGCCACAAGTGTCACAGAAGCCTTTATGTCATCATTGTGACCGTTACCATGACAAAGAGTGTCGTAGGCTGAACGGCTCCTGCATCCAGTGCGGACAGTTCAGACACTTTATCCGAAACTGCTCACAAGCTGCCAGAGGAGGTCAAGAGAGAGGTGCAAATTTCATTGTGCAAGGTCGTGTGCAAAACTTGGAAGCAGAAGCAGTCCAGAATGATAATGATGTCATTAGAGGTACTCTTCCTATCGCCAATTTATCTGCTACTATTTTATTTGACTCTTGGGCTACACATTCATTTATTTCAGAGTCGTGTGCCCAAACCCTTGGTTTACCTCTTAAGCAAATGCCCCATACTATGTGTGTGAGTACACCTATGGGTACTCTCTATGCTGCTAGGTACATCTCGAATGTACTTGTCAATGTAGAAAAGAAGAACTTTTCTGTTCCCCATGGTGGATTACGACGTTACTTTGGGGATGGACTTACTTTCATATCACGATGCAGCTATGCACTGTAAACAGAAGAATATCATTATAGGAACGCAAGGCAAGCCCCAGACGGTGGTAATTAGGGGCATTCCATCAACAAGGAACAAGGCCATCGTCTCAGTTATCAAGACATAGAAGTTATTAGAGAAAGAATGTTGTGGGTACTTAGCTAGTGTGGTCAAGACATATGCACTTGTCACTGAGCTCCAACAGATAGATGTGACGCGGAAATTCCCGGATGTGTTTCCTGAGGATACATTCGGACTACCACCGAAATGAAAAATTGATTTTAAGATAGAGCTCCTACCAAGGACAACACTCATCTCCAAAGCACCGTACCGCATGGCACCTGCTGAAATGCAAGAATTGAAGAAGCAGATACAGAAGCTACTGGATAAAGGATTCATCAGACCGAGTGTCTCACCACGGTCTTGTTTGTCAAAAAGAAGGATGGCTCTATACGGCTCTGCATCGACTATATGATGCTCAATAAAGTGACAGTGAAGAATAAGTACCCGCTGCTCCGTATAGATGACAGTTTTTATCAGTTGTCAAAAGCATCAGTGTTCTCAAAAATAGACATGCGTAATGGCTACTACCAGCTGAGAGTGGCCGAAGAGGACATACCGAAAACTGCCTTTCGGTCAAGATATGGCCACTATGAGTTCTTGGTCATGCCATTTGGACTGACAAATGCTCCTGCCGCATTCATAAATTTAATAAACACGTTATTTCGACCATACCTAGATCAGTTTGTCATTGTGTTCGTGGATGACATCCTGATCTATTCTGCCAGTCCAAAGCAACACCGAGAGCACCAGCTTGTCATAAATCTTGTGCTACCTCAGGGTTTCTGACTGAAGGAGATCATGTTCTTGGGACATATAGTTTCCAAGAAGGGTATTACAGTAGACTTTACAAAAGTGGAAGCGGTGACGAATTGGACAAGATCGAAGAAAGCTTTAGAGATTCGTAGCTTCCTTGGTTTAGCGGGCTATTACAAAAGGTTTATCAAGGACTTCTCCAAGATCACCGCACCCCTTACGAATCTCACAAAAAAGGCAGAAAAATTTATCTGGACAGACAAGTGTGATCAGAGTTTTCAGACTCTGAAGGACCGTCTGACTTCGGCATCGATTCTCACCATACCGACAGGTAGTGGTGATTTCGTGATCTATAGTGATGCATGTGGGACAGGATTGGGCTATGTGCTGATGCAACATGACAAAATAGTGGCTTATGCTTTTCGGCAGCTGAAGAAGCATGAGGTGAACTACCCCACACATGATCTGGAATTAGCGATAGTGGTCTTTGCCTTGAAGATCTAGAGGCACTATTTGTATGGAGAGACATTCGAGGTCTTCACTGACCATAAGGGTCTCAAGTACATCTTCGAGCAGAGGGATCTGAATATGAGGCAACGTCGATGGCTTAAGCTCCTCAAGGATTATGAATTTGCTATCAATTATCACACTAGTAAAGCAAATTTAGTCGCCGATGCATTAAGCAAAAAATGGGAAGGCTCGCTGGCATATATGACACTACGCGAGTACGAGATGTTGGATGAGATTGAGCAATGGTGTCCCAAGCTGGGCAATAATGGAGCTCTATGAATGATGCATCAGATAAAGCCTAGCCCAATCGACATAATCATCGCAGCTCAGAAATTGGATCATGAATATAAAAAAGTCCTAAAGAGATGCTAGAACGAACCAGCAGATTTTTAGATCTCAGTAGATGGAGGAATTAGACATTGGGACAGGTTGTGGGTTCCCACTGATGTTGATGTCCGACGAGAGGTACTGGATGAGTGCCACAAGTCGGAGTTTGCTATCCACCATGGTAGCACCAAGATATATAAGGACGTACAACGCAACTACTAGTGGCCGGACATGAAAAGAGAGATAGCGGAATATGTATCCCGATGCCTAGTGTGTCAGTAAGTCAAGATTGAACATCAGCGACCATATGGCAAGTTGAAGCCTTTGAAAATCCCACAATGGAAGTGGGATAATATCACTATGGACTTCGTATCCAACTTGCCTAGAACTAAGAATGGTCATGATGCAATATGGGTGGTCATGGAACGTTTCACGAAGGCAGCACACTTTATTCCCATCCAATGGAAACAATCAATGGAGAGTCTGCTGGATTTATATGTGAGAGTAGTCAGACTCTATGATATCCCAAAGTCCATAGTGTCTGATTGAGATCCCAAATTCACTGTCAGATTCTGGAAGAGCATGCATGAAGCCTTTGGTACAAGACTTAATTTTAGTGCCGCATTTCACCCTCAGACAGATGGACAGTCTGAGAGGACTATCTAGACACTAAAGGACATGTTACGGGCCTGCGCACTAAATTGGCAGGGTAGCTAGGATGAGCATATTCATCTGATTGAATTTGCTTATAATAACATCTATCATTCTAGTATTGGTATGGCACCCTTTAAGACCCTGTATGGACGACATTGCCGTTCACCTGCCCACTGGAGTGAAGTAGGTGAGGAGAAGATTATGAGTAAGGAAGAAGTGAAGGAAGCAATGGAGTATGCTGAAATGATATAATTGATTAAGCAGAGGATGAAGACTGCTCAAGGTAAAAGAGTTATGTTGATAAAGGCAGGCAGACGAGAGCAGATCTTTTAAGCTAGTGACCAAGTTCTTTTGAAAGTATCTCCTATGAAAGGAGTCATGAGATTCAACAAGCGAGGAAAGCTAAGTCCTCGTTTTGTAGGTTCCTTTGAGATACTCGAGCTAGTAGGCGAGGCAGCATGCAGACTGACTCTACCCCCATCTTATGGGAGAGTGCATAATGTATTCCATGTATTCATGCTCAAGAAGTACAAGCACGACGCTGCAAATGTTCTAAGGATAGATGAGCCAAATCTAGCTGCAGACTTGACTTTCGTTGAGTATCCAACGCATATAGTGGAGCATAAGGTGCAACGTCAGAAGAACAAGGATGTACCCATAGTCAGAGTAGCTTGGTGGTACCATAATGGAGATGATGCCACATGGGAACTCGAGTCAGAGATGCGCCAAGAATTCCCTCATCTGTTCGGTAAGCCCTCTACCTAGTGCAAAATTCGATGACGAATTTTCTTTTAAGGGGATAAGAATGTAATAATAGACCAAAAGAAAAGATAAAAAAAGAATCAACAATCAGATTTGAATTGGGAGCGGCCGGGATGAGAGACAAAGGTTACAAAGAAATCAAAGCCCAATAAGAGTCCTATGCTATAAAATCAATTTAAGCCCAAACTCTTTTCTTTTTCTTCTCAACACACGAATTTTTTCTCTCCTCCCCTGTTGCGGCTGGTGCACGACTTGATCAGAGGTGTCTTCCTCTCTCGTCCCAAATTGCAAGTTGTGCAGAGACCCCTTTTCTCTCCTATCATCTTTCAGGTTCTATTCTTCTTATGCCTTTGCTGCAATTTTTGCAGAGGGCAACCGAGAGGAAGAATAGAGAAGAAATATGGGGCATCGTTAATCAAATTTCGACAAACGAAAGAAAGAATTAATTGCGGACAGAGGTGGGTGGATCAAAATCACCTTGCATGACCTCTGGATTGTTCTAATTCATGTCCTAATCGATATGAAAAGAAAAGAATAGTATCAAGGCTCAAGTTATCGTTTTGATTGTTTGAGTTCTTGAATTCTTTGATTGGTTGATTTATTTGCATACATAATTCATTTCCTGTTGTTCTATTATTGTGTGATTGATTTGCTAGGAGCTAGGAATTATGTTATGTTGAGATTGTATTGAAGAATTGTTGAAATTTGAAAGTTCTGTAACTTTTTGTACGTTGACCGGTTGACCGGTCTACAAGTATCGTCAGCAATCGGTCAACCGATAATATGACTATAGCCGATTTCTGCATACGTCAATCGATCGATCGATCCCTGTCATCGATCGACCGATCTATACCCACCAGTCGACCGTTCAATTGAAGGGATCGACCGACCCGATTAACCCAAACCAGGCAATCGATCGACCGATTTGAATAGACCGATCTACCGATCAACAGACCATCGGTCGACTGTTCTCCTGAACCGGTCGACCGATTTTTAGAAATCTTTTTATTAGATTTATTAATTATTTCCCTTTTAATACCAATATTACCTATATATAACTTATCCTATTTTTTTGACCCCATAGAGACCCCTCACTGATTCTCAATATTTATTCTCTTATTGATTTGTTTCTTATTGATCTTATCGTATCCATGTAACAAAGAACAAAGAGCTATAAGTTATTAAAAGTGATTAATAAGTTGAAATGGAAGATTAACAATGGATTGCCAGTCCAAGCCAAGTGCAGCAAGATAAAGATAGCTCCCTTGGTCATGGTTTGATTACCCACTGACCCGCACAAGGTCGTATCGTTTGTTCGGCATACCCCAAGAACTAAAGGCATCTAAAGTCACCCTGATTCTAATAATAATCCAAGATCAAGAAGCATGTTTAAGTCAAGTCAAGTATGTCATGATTCCAAGTTTACCAAGCATCTTTTGATTCTCGTGATTCATGATATATTCTGATTCTTACTCTTATTCTTATTATGATCTATGATGTTGATATATTATCCTTTCACGTTCAAGTTAAGCATGATTATTTATCGCTGATTATCATATTTATGTCATGCATTGTATATCATGTGGTGACGAAGCTTACGAGAGGACCTCCTCCTTTGTGTCTGATTTTCACAGGATCAGGTCAGTGACGGGATGGAGTAGGTGTGTGGTGACGAAGCTCTGACGGCAAGACATCATATGAACCACAGTGCTTTTAGAACGTTTATTAGTTTTCTTTACCTTCCGCATTTAGATTCATGATGTAAAACTTATTTTATTTCTTAGAAATGTTATAGTCACTTTTAGACTTTCGTAAATTATCTTTTTTTCTTTATTTTCTTTATTATTCTCTCTTCCGCTGACGTGTCTCAGTTATTGACTGAGATACGATCAACATTATGGTCAAAGTCATAGCATGTCGTAGGGTCTTCAGATTGGCCTTTGTCACGTGGCGGGGGTCGATTTGGGGGCATTACACTGTCGTCTTCAAGTCCCCCTTGGCGAAGGCATTTTCATGTGTCGAGAGAAAAAATGATTTTGAATTTACTTTTTCTTTTTATACTTGAGTGTTTACGTAGGGGCCGTTTGGATGAAGGTGATCTAATGGAATATCTACTTATTCGGCAAAATATTATCAAACATCAGCGGAATAAGAATAAGTTGGTCAAATATAATTTTTGCCAAAACCACCTTGAAATTCTAAATACTACCATTATAACCCACGAAAACACAATAATTGTATTCCATCAAAATGATGGAATAGACTTATTCTCTCCTTTTTCATCTTTTTAATTATTTCTTTTATTTTTTATAATTTAACCATATATCATTATATTATTATATTTATCATTATTATAATAATAAATGTTAAGTATTTATAATAAAATATTTTAATTACAAAAATATTATATATTTAAAATTTATTCCTCTTAAACCAAATGGACGAATAAATAAGAATATAACAAGAATATTTATATTCTTTTGAATAAAATTTATTATTCCCAAAAAAATATTCTTCATCCAAACGACCCGTAGGGTTTAGAACTTATTGAACATAAAGTGGTCTATTTTTTTGTTTAAATGAATGTCAGAATGCGTAGAACTCTAACTGTATATTTCAATATACTTTGAAAAACATTACGAAGTTGATCTTACGTTAGTTGAAGTATATAATGATAAAATCCAGAACCCATTGATAAAATGACTTTTGAGATAACTTAGTATATTAACACTAAATTAATAAAGCGATAGTATTTCTAAACATACACAAATATAAAAAAATATGAATATATTCGTTCGTAGTAACGCAAAAACGATATTCTTTAACTATCTATAATTATTTTTTATTAATGAAAATGAAAGATATCATGTAGAATCTAAACTCTGTAATCTTATATGGTCTCCATACGTAATCAGACGCTTCAGCAGATTTTCTCTACGGAGGTCTGACTGTTTGGACAACGAATCAGAAGGGGGATCTAGGGAGGGATCCTGGAGGAATCCTTGCGGAGCTCGGGGGCGGAACTCTCGAAACCTAGACAATTTTAAAATTTTTATTTTATATTTTGTATTGAAGTTCCCTATATAAATTTCATCACAATTAAATTATTTATTTAATTTATAATTATTATTATTCCATAATAAAGTGAACTTCGTAAATATGTGTCTTCCATCTTTTCGTAATATAAACTTTATGCCCTCTTTAAAAATTTTAACTATGGATGGAGAAAGTAAGAACAAGTAAAGAAAACATTTATTTTGAGGGTCTGGTTAGGTAAAATTTATTATCAACTATAGGATGTAAGATTCTATAGTATAGTACATTTTGAAAAGTGACATACTACAGGGAGAAGAAAAAAAATCGATGGTGTTTGGGTGGATAAAGAGAGCATAGGAAAAAAAATAAAAAATCAAGTGTTGCCTTACTTCTTTTTCCTTGGGCGAGTGCATTGTTTTTTGCCACTCACAGGAAAAAAATTCGGAGCTTGCACCTCCTATTTTTTTACTACAGTTTAAGCTTCATACCGTGGTTTTGAACTGGATTAAATTAATAGCCAAACACATCACTGTAAGTTTTACATAGATGAAAAAAGTTACCATGGTTTTTTTTTCTTTTCTCTGATTTTATGTTGCTCCCAAAGAGGCCCTGATTGTTTAACTCTTGGGTCGAACTCGAGCAGCCTCGAAAAATTTTAGGCGGCTAAGAGTGAAAATTTTATTAAGTTGATTATCATATCCGAGCAGTTTAATTTAAAAATTAGTCCTAAATCCCGTGCGCACCGATGAATATTATAAAAATAGTATAGAATTAAGATATTATAATTTATAATAATTAATAAAATTAATTTATTGGCATTTAAATGTGATAAATAAGTTAGTCTATTTTAAAAATTTTAAAATTCAATTTCAATCTATCAAGACCCCATTTCTTAAATTAATTTGTATTAAACAATTAACTATTTTTCAAAAACAGAATTTTTTTATGATTTGTAAATTTGTATTTATTTTATAAGAAAATTTTAATTCTATTTGAGTCAATTGGACTCAAATAGAATTCTTTGTTTAAATTATTTCTAAATTTTGAAAATAAGGAATATCTTCTAAAAATGTAATAGTTTTACATTACCTTTTAGAAAGAAAAGATTATTTATTTTAATCATACTCAAATTGATAAAAAAGATAAAATTAATCTTAATTTGACTTAGTCTGAATTATTTATTTTAAACTATTTTTATATTTCGAAAATAACATGTTCTCTTTTAAAACAATATTATTTTTATCTATACATTATTCTTAAAAAAGAAAATATTATTTATTTCAATCATAACTAAAGAATCCGCTTAATAAAAATACTCATAAATTTAATCTTCTTTTATTTCAAAATTTTGAAAATAAAAAATACTTACAAAATATCACTTAGAAAGTAAATAATTTATTTTGATATACTCAAATGGATAAAAATAAAAGATTAATATTAATTTGACTCAAATTAAAGTTTTATTTTATATTATTTTTTAATTCCGAAAATAACAAATTATTTTTATTTACTTTATATCTTTTAGAAAGAAAATAATATTTATTTTAATCACACTCAGATTGATAATTTTTAAATTATACATTTTAAATTATTTTTTAATTCCAGATAATGACTAATTTTTTAAAATAGGAAATATTTTTACTTGTAATCATACTCAAATTGATAGAAATGAAATATTGAACTTAATTTGATTCAAATTAAATTATTTATTTATAAACTTTTAGTTCTGAAAGTAACAAATTATTTTTTTCTTTTTACCTTATATAACATACTATTATAAGATTATTTATCTTTAATTTTAAGCATACTCAAATTGATAAAAGAAGAAAGATTAATCTTATTTGACTCAAATTGAATTATTTTTAAATTTCGAAAATAAAAAAATTACTTACAAATATCTTTTAGAAATAAAATAATTTATTTTAATATACTCAAATGGATAAAAAGAAAAGATTAATCTTAACTTGACTCAAATTAAAATTTTATTTTATATTATTTTTTAATTCCGAAAATAATAAATTATTTTTTACTTACATAATATCTTTTAGAAAGAAAATAATATTTATTTTAATCATACTCAAATTGATAAAAAAAGTTTAATCTTATATGACTCAAATTGATAAAAAAAAGTTTTATGTACTGTTACCTTATATAACAAACTTTTTAAGATTTGTTTTATCTTTTAGATTTAAATTGAATTTTTATTTTATATTATTTTTTAATTTTGAAAATAAGATTTATGACATGTGTCGTCGTTATATTCCGCCATTTGTCGTGTTCTCGACTCTCATGCTTTAAAACCTTTGTTTATATATATATATATATATATATATATATATATATATATATCTTTATATAACAAACTTTCTATGATTTATTTTATCTTTGATTTAAACTGAATTTCTATTTTATATTATTTTTAATTTCGAAAATAGAATTTATGACATGTGTCGTCGTTATATTTCGTCACTTGTCTACTTTTAAATTTAAAAAATAAAAGAATTCTTACAAAATATCTTTAAGAAAAAAAATAATTTATTTTAATATACTCAAATGGATAAAAAGAAAATATTAATCTTAAGTTGACTCAAATTAAAATTTTATTTTATATTATTTTTTAATTCCGAAAATAATAAATTATTTTTTACTTACATAATATCTTTTACAAAGAAAATAATATTTATTTTAATCATACTCAAATTGAGAAAAAAAAGTTTAATCTTATATGACTCAAATGGAAAGAAAATAATATTTATTTTATTCATACTCAAATTGATAAAAAAAAGTTTAATCTTATATGACTAAAATTAATAAAAAAAAGTTTTATGTACTGTTACCTTATATACCAAACTTTCTATGATTTGTTTTATCTTTTAGATTTAAATTAATTTTTTATTTTATATTATTTTTTAATTTCGAAAATAGGATTTATGGCACGTGTCATCGTTATATTCCGCCACTTGTCACGTTCTCGACTCTCATATTTTTATCTCTGCTTATATATATATATATATATATATATATCCTTATATAACAAACTTTCTATGATTTATTTTATCTTTTAGATTTAAACTGAATTTCTATTTTATATTATTTTTAATTTCAAAAATAGAATTTATGACATGTGTCGTCGTTATATTCCGTCACTTGTCTACTTTTAAATTTAGAAAATAAAAGAATTCTTACAAAATATCTTTAAGAAAGAAAATAATTTATTTTAATATACTCAAATGGATAAAAAGAAAAGATTAATCTTAACTTGATTCAAATTAAAATTTTATTTTATATCATTTTTTAATTTCGAAAATAATAAATTATTTTTTACTTACATAATATTTTTTAGAAAGAAAATAATATTTATTTTAATCATACTCAAATTGAAAAAAAAAGGTTAATCTTATATGACTCCAATGGCAAGAAAATAATATTTATTTTAATCATACTCAAATTGATAAAAAAAAGTTTAATCTTATATGACTCAAATTGATAAAAAAAAGTTTTATGTACTGTTACCTTATATAAAAAATTTTCTATGATTTATTTTATCTTTTAGATTTAAATTGAATTTTTATTTTATATTATTTTTTTAATTTCGAAAATAGGATTTATAATATATGTCGTCATTATATTCCGTCACTTGTTGCGTTCTTGGCTCTCATGCTTTTACCTCTACTTATATATAGTTATATATATAATAATATAATAATAATAATGGTGTTTGCTTTATAAAAGTAGTTATTCTTAGTTTTGTAAAATTTATTAACTTAATATCGTCCTCTATTTAATTTCCTTTTTTGTTGTTGAAAAAAGGGAAATATTTAATTTTTTAGCTCGTCCAGGACGTGCAGAAGACTTTGGAAGTCGGAACTCGGAAGTCCCCAAAGCCCACAAGAAAGAAATTTCGCGACAATAAATAAAAAAGTAAAATTGTAAAAAAAAAAGTTAAAATCGCAAAGTTCCACGGCCTCCTCCGTTCCTTTTGTCGTCGTCGTCGCGGCTTCTCGACTCGTCGGAAGTCGGAGAGGCGTCGATACGACGGTCCGAATCGGAACGACGTGGACTTTGAGCAGGTACGCGGCTTCCGTCCCTCCGCATAAGCCCTAGGATTTCCGACGCCTGTCCCCGGTTTGCAGTTGAGTGTGCGTATTAACGATCAAAGTTAGATTTTGGTCGAATCGGTCTGTTCCCTTTTTCTTTTAAGTGTATATCGCTACTCATCCACAAGATTTGGTTGGAAATTTTACTCTGGGGTGTCCTTTTAGGGACGGAGATCGTGCGAATTGGGTTACGAATAAGTGTGCGAATTTGCCATCAAGTTTGGATTTTGGTGGATTTGTGATGTTTTAATAAAATTATATCGCGATTCTTCTAATTTTGCAGGATTTTGTTCATTGTGATCCTCTAAATGATTGCTATCCGGAGTTTTCAATGCTTCTTGATTTGTTGATCGAAGAATTGTATCTTTTTTTATGGTTGAGATTACCTTGTTCTTTTTTTTTTTCCTTCTTAATATATTATATGCTGATAAAAGAGTGTTTCTTTTTGAAGTTGTTTACGAGTTCAATGATGAATTGGAAGTTTCCAATCTTCGGGTAAGTCATAACTGCGATCCAAAACTTGTTTCATTATGTGGCTCGTGCTTTCAGTTGAGGTAATTCTTGATTGTCTTTACCATTTATCTTAGCTAAATGTGAGATGCGTGTTGTTACTGGTTGTTTTCTTCAGCCTAAATGGGTTCCTGAACTACATGGATAACTTGCTATAATATTGGTGTTGTTTGCTGCTTCATTTTCTTATCAAATCTCCAACTTTTGCAGCAATATAAAAACAAAACAAAACAATATATTTTTCTTTGATTTCTCAGTACAGGAAGCTGCCCCAATTACTACAACAACAACAACAAAGCCTTTTCCACTATGTGGGGTCGGCTACATGGATCATACGACGCCATTCCGCTCTATTAGTATTCGTTGATCCATGTTCATGAGATTCGATAGGGTTTTACGTTGGCTGTCGGGGCCTAACACAATCCTCCTCCTTTATCCGGGCTTGGGACCGGCTATAAAACATAGGACATAAAATAACATCAAAGAAAAATATTTATTAATGTGTACATCTACAATTACTTGAAGATCAACCATATGTTTGACATGTACAATGTCCAGCTCATCTAAAATAAAATTCAGAAGTCATGGAGATCCCTGTATCAGAAAAATGAATTGAGAAAAAAATTTGAGTCCAAAGCTTCATGATCAGGATAACAGACGACTTGCTTACATAACATTATTAGCAGATAATAAGCCAAGGTATATTATCAGATAAATCTGAATAAGGAACATAAGAGACATTTACACATTCTGATTGATGCAGGAGATTCTCTTCTAGTTCCTTGTGAGCTTACTTTCTATAACAAAAAGTACAAGTTGTATCCTATTACATTGCAAGTCATACTTAGACTTGTCTCTTACATTGACATGTTATCATTTAGTTTAATATTGAGTGTTTTCTACTTTTTTACTTGTAATAATATTTAAATAGACTAGGTGAATTCTAATTTACTAGTTTTACTTGCAGAACAATTGAAGCACTAATATTGATTCTCTTAATTACACACTACAATTCTGTTACAGAAACAATACCTTTCAATCTTAATTGATCTTTGGACCAAGATAATAATTTGGGTCCCTGAAAAATTTCACAATCCTCTCTGCTTTATCCACGGAAAGATCTGTCATCTCCAAGATTACTTTGGTGGATGCTTTGGATATTGCTTCAATCGAACCAATGGATTGGACTAGCTAACAAGGCAGAAGAAAATAGAAATATTCAGAAGATAATTATATCCAATCAGCAGAAAAAGGCTATCACTGCATCTTATATCTAAATTTCCTCAAATAGCTAATGGTGATGATGACAAATTACAAAGTCGGAAGCTAGGTCCATTGATTCATCAATTTCAGGTAAACGACAAAGCTAACTTTTAATACTATCCTTTTCAAGAAGAAAAAACTTTTAATAGTATCAAACTAAAGCAATATCATACCATCTAATAACTCATTAAAGAACACGAAACTTCAGCAAAAACTTATATAAAATAAATAAAAAATCCTTTATCTATGATTAGGATCTGATAACTGGAATTCCTGTTTCTTAAGTTGAATACTTGAATCTGGTAAAGAAGTACCAAGACAAGCCTGGTTCTCACATTGCAAATCCTGGCATAACCTGTAACGAAACCGCATTTCTATAGAAGAGTTTTATGGTGTTTTGAGGCGTCCTTGCACAAAAAAGAATAAGAGGATAGAATCCTTGCTGTTTTGATTCTTGAGTTGCAATGGAGCAGCTTTCCTTCAAAGTCAATGCATGTCCTCTATTTTTTCTATGATTGTTAGATATATAGGTCCAAAGCGAGATTTTATTGGTACCAAAATATAGGCATAGCACATTTTATTTTCATTTCTTTTCTCTTTTGATTTAATTAACAGAATTTAGTTGTCAATATAGATTTTCTTCAGCCAAATGTTAGGACTTCAAGATACCGTTTTGATATTGGTCTGTATCTAGATATTAGTTTAGCATTTTCATCTATATTACTATGAAGTTTATGAAGTAAATCATTAGGAGTACTGCGTTCCAACTTAGGCTAGTTTACTCCATGCAATTTTATAGATTTACACCATTTGTCTGCAGGGGAAGTCAAGAGCCCCAATCTCAGACCAACTTTCAAGAAATTCCAACACAGTCTTGGTACCCTCCATCAGTGGTTAGCTCAACGTCACGCCCTACGACTTCAAGCAGTTCGTCAGGTGCTGATGTTAATCCAAGAGCTTCTGATCACACTCAATCACAATCATATGGGCCTCCCTCCCCTTCTGAAGCTGCAGGAATAGTCCCTCGTTTGAGAGAGAAAAGGTGACTGTAGATTTCTTACTTGATTTCTCTGGTTTTCTGTAGCTTATGATATTTTCTTAGCACCATTATGGTGTGTTCTTAGTTTTCTTAAATATATTATGTTCTTCAAACTCCGCCTATGTTTTATAGCCGGTCCCAAGCCCGGATAAAGGAGGAGAGTTGTGTTAGGCCCCGACAGCCAGCGTAAAACTCTGTCGAATCTCATGAACATGGATCAACGAATGGCGTCGTATGATTCATGTAGCCGACCCCACCTAGTGGGATAAGGTGTTGTTGTTGTTGTATATTATGTTCTTCAAGTTTAATCACCTAGTTGCATTTTTTTTCGATGGCATCACCTTGATGCATTTTCGTATGTCCTTAGCTTATCAAATAAACTATAAGAAATATTCCCTTTAAAAATTAATTAAACATCTCTAAAAAAAACATAAGAAATAGTTGATGTCTCCTGAAAGAAAAATTGACTAAGATCATTCATCAAATATATTGTAGATGTACCTAAAGTATGTTACAGAAGACAAAATAATGTTATTGCTTGTTTGACCTTTTTTGGTTATGCTTAAAGAGGTGCCCTTAGCCACCTTTGCGCCAGGGAGTATAAACATCCAAATGTTACTTAAACCTAAAGTAAGCATATTACTTCCTGTCAAAAGAAAAAAAAGGCTTGAAATATAGCAACTGCATATGAACTCAATGCTAAAGAAAAGACCATGTTGTCACTATTGAATAGCAGGGAAATTTTATCCGTCGTTTTATTTAGTTTTTGTTCTTGTTTCTGCAGTAGTTAAGTCAAGTTCTTTGGGTAACGAGTGGGGGTGGGAGGATTTCGTAATCCCTTGTCACATTTTTATGGTTGATCATTCATGTACACATGAATATACACACACACACACACACGGATGACTGATCTCTCACTAGTTTCCTTTTTCCCTCTAAAGTGAATTGTCCTTTTGTCCCTCAAAAAAAAGGTTCTTTGGATATCAGATTTCATGTGAACTTGTGATGAAGTCTGAATTTCCATGGTTATTATTTCTTTACAGAAAGCACATTGTTGCATCAATTGTGGATAATCCCCTTAACGTAAGAGTATTGTGGATGATGCAAGTTCTATCCTTTCGTTTGATGCAACAAAGGAAGAAAACCAGCAAGGGTAGAGAGAAATAAGATTAAAAAATTGAAAGGAACAAAAGAAGAATGATTATGGTTTATGAGAAAATCACAAAAATCTAAAATTTTGATAAAAAGATGGTTGAAAACTTTGTTTGCAGTCTTTAATACTAAGGTTACAAGGGTTAAAACCAATAATCAATATCAGCCCTTGATCACACTACTCTTAATCTCAATCGACCCTTATAACTAACTAAAAGGTCACATGCCTATCACATGACAGCTAAAAGACTAAAATATAAATTTTAATTAAAATAACTAATAAAAAGGGAAAAGCTCATGTGTCAATCTCTTATGCTTGAAAAATGACTCCTTGGAAAAAACTTGTATAATATTAGCCAATGTTGTCAAAATCGTGAGTTAACTCGTAGAATCGGCCGCTGTTACGATGTTACCAGGGAAAAAACTCGGTTTTGTCCAGCACGTGATAGAATTGCGTGCTGGATCGTAGACTCGGTTGACACGGCGTGTTGCCGTGCCAACCTTTTTCTTATTAAGTGTGTACCTCATTTTGCCCTAACCATTCGTTCCATCTCTGTGCCACCACTTGTTGTCGGCGGTCTCTGCTGCTGGTGCTATTGACGTCTCCGGTCGCTGCTGCCCCTGCTGTTGCCGTCGCCGGTCATTGCTGTCCCTGCTGTCGCTGTCGTCGGTTGCTGTTGCTGCTGCCGTCGCCTTTTGCTTGCCATTCGCCAGGTTTCTCTCCTCTCTCATGCCTTCTCCCTCCCTTTCAGCTCCGAGACGTTCTCTTCCGCTCGCAAGCAGAAGAAGGCGAGTCCTCTCCGCTCACGAGCGACATGTGAGCCCTCTCTCCTCTGCTTGCTGCTGCTGGTTACTCTCCTTCCTCCTCCTTCTCTGCTGTTTTCCTTCTTCCCTCTCTGCCCTCTAGAGCAGTCCTTCCTTTCTCCCCTTTAGAACAGGGTAACCTTTTTTGGGTAGGTAGAAGTCTCGGCCCCTCTGCTCCTCTTTGACTCATCCTCTACAGTCTTTTGTTTTTTGGGTTTGCGAAAGACAGATAATAGAGGGGGTACAATCTTTTTTTTCTTGATTTGCCAGCAGGAAAAGACTTTGTAGTCTCTGTTGCAGCATGCGTTTTTTAACTTTTTTGTTCATATTTTTTTCATGCTCTTTCTAAAATGTTTTGGTTTTCTGCTGTTTCATGGTATCGCTAATTTATTAATTATTATAATTTATTAAATCATCAAGTATTACTAGATTTTTTTAATGATATTAAATTATTAATTTATAGATAAGTTTGGTGATAAGAAATAATAATATTAATTTAATTTAAAATATAATTTTGGTAGAATTGATTGTGTCGTGTTATGATCTCACATTTTACGTGTTCACCTAGCCTTTCCGTGTCGACTCTGATTTACGAGTTTGACAACATTGATGTCAGCATACATCTTAACATCAATCTTCTTGAACTCATCTTCATGGATACAAATATTTCCAGTAGCAGATTTATCCAATCATTTTATTGAGAATCCTTTATAACTGTTACCCCTATAAGAAGTTACCTCGTTGATATCCAAAACATCCTCCATAACGTCAGATGGAACTTTGTGATATTGTGCAAGTTGATTTTAAGCTTCAATCCTCAAAAGCATACAACTTTGAGACATTGAAAATATGATTAATTTGCAAATTTGATGGTAGCTCAATGAATAAGCATTTAAACTTATTTTCTTTAGTATCTTGCAAGGCCAATTTCCTTTACTCGAGTTTATGATAACTGCCTTTGGAAATCTCTCTTGCTTCAATTGTACAAGGACCAAGTCTCCTTCAAATTATTTAAGATGATGATGTTGAGTAGCTGCATTGGCATACATTTCATTATTTGATTTCAATGCAGCTTTTACCACATGAACCATTTTAATCTGATATGCAAAGGCCACCATAATCATTACTCTTACATTTGGTGGCAAAGGAAGCAAAATCAAGCACGTGTTGTGGTTTAAGTCCATAAACAGCTTCAAGCACATTTCATTATTTTAGCATACCTGCATTGACTTCGGACGCCTCACATATGTACTAGAATAGTTCAGTTTAGCGCCCATTTTCGTGCACAGGTAATCTCACACTCTCACCATGTAGTCTCAACTCTTTGAAGAATAAATCAGAAATATGTGAGGCATCCAAAGTCTATATATGTGAGGCATCCGAAGTGTCTTTTATCAAGGAATGAAATGTGCCATCTATGAGAATTGGTCCAGCACAACAGAAGTTAAATCATATGCCTGTTCTGTTTTTGTAAACCCAAGACTAAGTCCATGTTCAAATGTTTCCAAAGTGCATTGTATTGGCAAATGAGTATATAAATCTGTATTTTATGAACTACCTTTACTAAAGTTGACAAGCTAAGCACATTTTCACTATTTTATTCACATCTTGAAACATCCTTGACCAAGAGTAAGGATCAACCGTCATCATTGTTGACTTATCTCTACCAAAGTGACCACCTAGTTCATTCCCATGAGGTTCCCGCATAATTTGCTCCCTCATGTAAGTGTCAGCCTTGTAGGCCCCTCCAAGTTAACAAATATTTTGCTGAAATATGGGTCAATATTTGTATTGATTTTTAATTCTTCAAAACTAGACGCTTGCGTACTCATCACCAGCAATAACATGAATCGCCTTTAAAAGGCATCTGCCACAACATTAGATTGTGAAGTTTTATGCTTTTGAAAATAAATAACTTCAAAATCAGGTTGAGCAAAAATAGGGGCTTTTGTCGTCAGCTTACTGATGAGATGAGAAGTCTTGTGCTGCATTGACTATTTAAAACTATTTTGTTTCAAACATTTAGTAACAGAAGTCATAAATAGAACTGAAATTCTTGATAAATCTCCTACAAATGGGTAAATTACACCAAATGCCCTCTAACTTTAAGGTTTGCTCAGCGATACCTTCCAACTTCACTTTGTAACACAAATGCCCTTCATCTTTTAACGCATTTCACCCGATGCCCTCTTTACTTGGGATAGCCGGTTTTTCGATTTTTCGTCAACGTGGCGTCCACGTGGCCATCTCCTCTCTCCTCCACGCAAATAATCGTCCGACGTGGCATGCTCCGACGTGGCACATAAAATTACACCAATGCCCTCCAACTTTAAGGTTTGCTCAATGATACCCTTCAACTTCACTTTATAACACAAATGCCCTTCATCTTTTAATACATTTCACCCGATGCCCTCTTTACCTGGGACACCGGTTTCTCGATTTTTCGTCGACGTGGCGTCCACGTGGCTATCTCCTCTCTCCTCCACACAAATAGTTGTCCAACGTGGCATGCTCTGACGTGATACAAAATTACACCAAATGTCCTCCAAGTTTGCTCACCAAATGCACATAAAATTACACCAATTTGGGCAAAGACGACGCCGACGAACACGAAAAGCGAATGACGAAGGAGAGCAAACGACGAAGGAGTGCGAATGGCGAAGGAGGTTTCATGCGAACGACGGCGAAGAGGGAAATAAAGAAATAATTTAACAGTGAGTGGGCCAACTTACGATAAGTAAGATAGTTTAATATGTGGTGCCACGTCGAAGCATGCTACGTCAGACGGCTATTTGCATGGAGGAGAGATGAGATGACCACGTGGACGTCACGTCAACAAAAAATCGGAAAACCACATGTAAAGAGGAGGGCATCGGGTGAAATATATTAAAAAATGAAGGGCATTTGTGTTACAAAGTGAAGTTAGGAGGGTATCGCTGAGCAAACCATAAAGTTGGAGGGCATTGGTGTAATTTTATGTGCCACGTCGGACGACTATTTGCGTGGAGGAGAGAGGAGATGGCTACGTGGACGCCACGTCGACGAAAAATCGGAAAATCGGCTATCCTAGGTAAAAAGGGCATCGGGTGAAATGTGTTAAAAGATGAAGGACATTTGTGTTACAAAGTGAAGTTGGAGGGTATCGTGAGCAAACCTTAAAGTTGGAGGGCATTTGGTGTAATTTACCCCCTACAAATTGATGTCAAGTCATGAAAACTTTGAGTACCTTTCATGTTTTGTGGAATTGTCTATTCCAGATTTGCATGAATCCTCCCTAGTATGGTTTAATATCCTCAGCTAAAACAATAAACCCCAAATCTCTACTTCATGGCACATGAAAAAGCATTTCATTGATAAAAAGTTTCTCTTGCAGCAGTACCTCTCGAAAATGTATTAAATGTTTTTCTCGCATCTTTGTTGTAAATTAGAATGTCATCAAAATAAACAACAAATTTGTTCAGGAAAGTTTCAATCTACCTTGCTTTGGTATGTGTATGGTAGGGTATGAGTGGGATAGTATATATTAATATGCAATATAAAGATATTTTTTATAATATAAAGGGTTATTTCTATAAATCACCACTAAACTATCACGATTTTCCACATTTAACATCAAACTATGAACTTATTTTTTTGGATCTCTAAACTATCGTGACTTTTCCACTTTAATCCTCCTGTCCACTTATGTTACATTTTCTATTATTTTTACTTTTATCATTTATGAAAGGACTAAATTACCCCTTCCTCCATAACACATAAAATAATAAATATAAAAAAGAAAAAAATGTTCCTTACGTCGGTCACCCCCTCCCTCCAATCCGGCCCTAAAAATTAAGTGTTTGAACATTTTTTCTTTTTTCTTTTTTATATTTATTATTTGATGTGTTATGAAGGGACGGGTAATTTAGTCTTTTCATAAATGAGAAAAAACAAAACTAACAGAAAACGTAACAGATGTGAACGGGAGGACTAAAGTGGAAAAGTCGTGATAGTTTAGGGATTCAAAAAAATAAATTCATAGTTGGGGTTAGATGTGAAAAATCGTGATAGTTTAGGGGTGGTTTATGGAAATAACCCTAATATAAATATGCCATAGTTAATAGTTAATATACGGAAAAAGATATGCAAGTCTAACACAAAAAAATGATGCTTTAAATTAAGGGTTATTTGCTCAAACCTCCCTTGAATTTTTAGCGCCCCCATGAACTATGTTGCATTTTCCACTTTGGTTCATCCGTCAAGTTATGTTAACTTTCCCATCATTTTCGATTTTTCCGATTTATGGAATGACTAAACTGCCCTTCTCTCATATATTCTAATATTATAAAAATAAAAAATGTGCGCCGGTGTAACACATCTGCGCGTGTGGCGGGTGCACGTCGCCGGCGAGATCGAGGGGGCGACCCCCCACCCCCCCTTTCTTACTCCCCATCGCCAGCGACGCGGAGCAAGTAAATGGGGCCGTCCCCCCCCACCCACACCCCCCCCCCTTCTTACTCCCCATCGCCAGCGACGCGGAGCAAGAAAATGGGGGTGTCCCCCCACCCACACCCCACCCCCCCCGGGGGGAGTGATGCCCCCCTTGCCCGCGCCGGTTCGCCGGCTTGACGGCCAACACGAAGCAAGATGCCCCCCTTGCCCGCGTCGGTTCGCCGGCTTGACGACCAACACGAAGCAAGAAGGGGGGGGGGGGGCGTTGGCGTTCCCCCCGGTCTCGTAGCCAGTGACGAGATCGCAGAAGGTGGGGGGGGATACCCCCTTGCATGCGCCAGTGCGCTGACCACATGCCCGTCGGCCACATTTTTTTTTATTTTTTATTATTATAATATATTATTTTATATTTTAAAATATTAGAAGGTACGAGAGAAGGGCAGTTTAGTCATTCTATAAATTGGAAAAATGGAAAATGACGGAAAAATTAACATAGCTTGACGGATGAACCAAGTGAAAAATGTGGTATAGTTCACGGGGCGCTGCAGTGAGTTCAAAAGTGGTTCAGTGGAGGTTTGAGGAAATAACCCTTAAATTAAATCGTCTTAATGATCTATTACCTAAAAAGGCTAAACAAAGTCCATTTATAAAAAAATATATATGCAAGTTAAACCAGACTACTATTTTGATTTAACTTAGTGTTATTGGGCTGCTATTTAAAGAAAACCTAGTCAAGGTATATCACAACTTTTATTAGGGCAGCAGCACCAGGCAGCCTCTTAAACCTTATTCCATTGTGTGCGTGTGAGTGGCATAGTGAGAAAAAGAATGATAAATGACTAATCACAGGTGGCTTGGGAGAAATCATAAATGAATGCCACTTCGACTGCCTTGACATAAGCCTTTTGAGACAACAGCTGCGTCAAAGTGTATCTCCAGGAGCGTTGACTTTTCATGTGACCCAAAGCCATTCTTTGGACAAATTCTTTTTTATTTGAGTTTTTTCGTTGTTTTTGTTCTGGTTTGAGTTTTTTCCCAATGGTTTTTTTCATTCATTTCATTCTTTTCCAGAATGCATTTGAGCTGGCCTCGTTCTTCTGGTTCTGGGTATTTCCTTAATCAAGACATTGTATTTGTATCCACTTAGAAAATTATGCATATTCCTGTTTAAATTAATATTTTTTATAGCCGGTCCCAAGTCCGGATAAAGGAGGAGGGTTGTGTTAGGCCCCGACAGCCAGCGTAAAACCCCGTCGAATCTCATGAACATGGATCAACGATGGCGTCGTATGATCCATATAGCCGACCCCACCTAGTGGGATAAGGCTTTGTTGTTGTTGTTGTTGGTTTTGTTCTGTTACCTTCAATTTCAGTTGATTTCTCTCTCCTTGTTCAAATCTTTTGCTTCATCGCTGAAAAAGCTAACCCAAAAGCATATTGACTCATGCCCAATATGTATCCTCTTTTCAAAAAAGTATTTTTATATTATGGGTATGTACTGGATGTGTACCCATACCGAGTATTGGTACTTCTCCCCTCTGAGCATACCACATGCATCATAGGTACCTTAGTCATTAATCACATGAATTTTTTTGGTGCATTGGAAAAACCAAAAGACTTTTAGAAGTAAGTTATTAGAGGAAAGTGTGTGGGAGTTAGAAGGAGATGCTAGTATCATGTGGAAGAATGTGGCAAAAAAGGTTGAAATGGTTGCTAAAGCCATTTTAGGAGAATCAAAAGGTTTTGGACCACGAGATAAGGAGACTTGGTGGTGGAATGAGGAGGTCCAAGAAAAGGTGCGTAATAAGAAGAATTGTTTCAAGGCGATACACTTGGACAATAGTTCTGACAGTTGGGAAAAGTATCGTTTGGCGAAAAGGGAGGCTAAGAAGGCAGTTAGTGATGCTCGTGCTAAAGCATATGAGGGGTTTTATAAGGAGTTAGGGACAAAGGCGGGTGAACAAAGGATTTACAAGATTGCAAGGAACAAAGAGAAGGAGTCGAGAGATTTGGATCAAGTAAGATGCATAAAAAATGAAGTTGGCAAGGTTTTAGTTACTGAAGGAGATATTAAGAACAGATGGGAAGAGTATTTCTATAAGCTATTTAATGATGGATGTGAAGGTTCGCGTTGTGATTTGGAGGACTTGACAGTCAGCGAATGTGAGCTTAATAGGTCATTTTATCGTAGAATTAGAGTCTCGGAGGTTAGCGAAGCTCTTAAGAAAATGGAGAATGGTAAAGCCGTTGGACCGGATGGTATACCGATTGAAGTTTGGAAATGTTTAGGAGAAAAAGGTGTGTTGTGGTTATGTAAACTATTTAATGAGATTTTACGGTCGAAAAAGATGCCTGATGATTGGAGATTAAGTACATTAGTTCCTATTTACAAAAATAAAGGGGATATTCAGAATTGTGCAAATTATAGAGGGATTAAACTTATGAGTCACACTATGAAATTATGGGAAAAAGTGATTGAGTATAGATTGAGAATGGAGACTAGTATTTCTGAGAGACAATTTGGGTTTATGCCAGGAAGATCCACTACAGAGGCGATTTATTTACTAAGGGGGATGATGGAGAAGTATCGAAGTAGGAGAAGAGACTTACATATGGCTTTCATTGACTTAGAGAAGGCGTATGATCGGGTACCAAGGGATGTACTTTGGAAAGCCTTGCAAAAGAAGAGGGTGAATGTTGCCTACATTAAGGTAATACAAGATATGTACGATGGGGCATTGACTAGGGTTAGGACACCCGGAGGTGAGACAAATGAATTTCCTATAGGAATTGGCCTACATCAAGGATCAGCTTTAAGCCCGTATCTATTTAACTTAGTTATCGATGCTATAACCGAGAGTATCACAGAGGAGGTACCTAAGTGCATGCTATTTGCGGATGATATAGTACTTTTAGCGGATTCAAGAGAAGAGATTAATACAAAATTGGAAATATGGAGAAATACGTTGGAGTCAAAGGGTTTTCGTTTAAGTAGGAATAAAACAGAATATATGCATAGCAATTTCACAAATAAACAACTTAGAGACGATTTGAAAGTTAGGTTAGGGGAGGATATAATTCCTCAAGTGACAAAGTTTAAATATTTAGGATCAATTGTAAGACAAGATGGTGAGATTGATGACGATGTTAATCATAGAATTCAAGCTGGTTGGTGTAAGTGGAGGAAAGCCACTGGAGTTCTTTGTGATAGAAAAGTACCCAATAAAGTTAAAGGAAAATTCTATCGTACTGCTATAAGGCCAGCAGTGTTATATGGTAGTGAATGTTGGGCTATGAAGGGACAACATGAACGTAAAGTGGGGGTAGCCGAAATGAGGATGTTGAGATGGATGTGTGGTCATACAAGATTAGATAAGATTAGGAATGACCATATACGTGAACGAGTCGGAGTGGCTCCTATTAGTGAGAAAATGGTAGAGAATCGTTTGAGATGGTTTGGTCATGTTCAGAGAAGACCACTAGATGCGCCAGTAAGAAGAGTAGATCAAATAATCTGGAGTCCGATTAAAAGAGGGAGAGGGAGGCCAAGGCGGACACTTGGCGAACTAATAGAGCAAGATCTATTGGTGAATAATATACCGAAAGGTTTGGTTACTAATAGAGCGGAATGGCGTCGTATGATCCATGTAGCCGACCCCACCTAGTGGGATAAGGCTTTGTTGTTGTTGTTGTATTGGAAAAACCAAAAGAAACCCCGACTATGTTTTATAGCCGGTCCCAAGCTCGGATAAAGGAGGAGGGTTGTGTTAGGCCTCGACAGCCAGCGTAAAACTCTGTCGAATCTTATGAACATGGATCAACGAATAATACCGAAAGGTTTGGTTACTAATAAAGCGGAATGGCGTCGTATGATCCATGTAGCCGACCCCACCTAGTGGGATAAGGCTTTGTTGTTGTATTGGAAAAACCAAAAGACATGACTAGCCTCAAATGAACCATCCAGTGTTTGAACGTCATTTTCCACTCATTTCCATCTTGTAAAATGATTTGATGATATCCACTTTCCAAATCAATTTTTACACCATAGAACCAACTAATTGATTGGACATATCACCCAAACGAGGTATGAAAAATTTGTATTTGATAGTTATTTTATTAATAGCATGACTATCCACACATCCTCCAATAACCATTTTTCTTTGGTGTTTGTAAAAAGCTGGACAAGCACTACTTTCACATATCAAACCCTCGGATCAACGCCTCAAAACCCTTTACTTCTAGCAGCTCCAAGACCCTTTTGTATCATGCACTGTGAATGTCCAAATAAATGTTGATGTGCTCCACATACACCTGTTCTTTTTGCCAATAATGCTTGTTGTGAGGCATCTTCAAAGTACACACATAAACAATATGCATCTCTTTTTTAACATATTGGTTAAGTCCAACAAGATAACGTGCAAATATTTGTTCATTAGTTTCATTCAATTCAACATGAATCGATAAAATTTTATAACTTTGGCGTGTACTTTTCAACATTCATACTGTTTCAAAGAACCTTCTCAAAAAATATTGTTTTGAAGAATCAAACTTCTTATGTAAGTCCATAATATAATCAACGGTTAAGAATTATTTTTGCATCTTCGTCTTCATGTACTCATAAGTGCTAACTTTCAGCTCTCTTCCACCATTGAAGTGCAGTGCCCTTCAATTTCAGCTTCACAATCTCAAAAAAAAAAAGCTTCACAAACCACACTTTTTTTTAAATTTTCTACCATAGGTTCCCATTCAAAATAACTCTCCCAACATCCGCCACACATACATGCTTGTCCGCAGCAAGGGCATATAATCTCGGAAACATTTCAACCAATGGAATTGTCGATGCCCAAGCATCTTTCCAAAATTGAAAAACTCTTCTCACAAATAGCTATAAGAAAATGTGGCTGCATACATATGATTGCTTCTTGCGCCCTATTTGGGGATGCCGAAGAAGACATCAACCACCTATTTTTTTAATGTCTTTGCAAAGGAGACGTGGGCAGCTATAAGATGCCAATGACTAGACATATGCAGACATTTCTATCATTCATTCAGACAAGGAGGCAGACATCAAGCAATCATGACATATGGTCCAAGACGTAAACGATAGCTATCATCTGGGCAATTTGGTTATAGAGAAATGCCTGTGTATTTAGGGATGAACATTACTACATAGATAATATTACATCCCATGTTTTGAGCATGACAAAGTTGTGGTCGGATGATTGATGCACATTTGGTGCTTGGTGTTAGTGTTCATTTTGTATATAATTTTTACTGTCTGTAATTTCTAAACTATCATCTCAATAAAATCAAATGCCTACATCTTCGTATGGATCCTCCCATGTTTCAAAAAAAAAAGGATAATCTTCCTCATGGATCTTCCCATAGATATCAGCGAGTTCAATTTTAATTCTGCCCCCATTCAGATTCTGACATGAATTAATTTATTCTCCAGTCGACCTCACATTAGATCTTTTCGGCTCCAATTTCATGAAAAGGCTTATCAAAATACCCTTGATCAACATTGTCCTTTAGACTACCTTCCGTTATCTCCGTTAGATTGTGGTCACCTTCTTGAAGCTCCATGTGATCCACAACATGTTCCGTTGACATAAAGCTTGAACACGTCACTGAATCTATGTCTTCCTTGCTTGTTGTCCAGGGTTACCTTGTCCTCAGTTTCTACCATGCTCAACTATGGTTAAAAACACAGAAAATCCTAGTATTTTGTTGGATTTTTTTCTCTGCTACTATTTTGATTCAGTAAAAGAAGAAATCCAGCAACAATAAAGATAAATCATGCTAGAAGATTGGAATGATCAAAAGGAAAATTATTAGGATTTATGAGAAAATCACAAAAAAACTGTACAAAAGATAGATGAAAGATGACCAAAAACTTTGTTTGTGCATTCTACTTCTAATCCTGGCCATTATAACTAATTAAAAGGTCACATGCCTATCACACAACAATTAATAACCAAAACATGAGCTCTACTTGAAATAACTTATAGAAAAGAAAATGCTCCTGTGTCATCATCTCGCTTTCTTCTTGTTGCCACAAGGGTGGGTTCCCTTCATTTTCCATTCAGGGGCATTATACTGTCTGGAATTATGGGTTTACTGGGTTTCTAGGTTGTAACCATGACCATTGCAAAAAATGTAAGGGAACTGATGAATGTAGGAATGGAAATCTTGAATACAATCACAGCATGCACATGTCCACTTCAGAGGAAAACTCTCCAAGAAAAAGATAATGTGGAGTGGACCGAAGTCCTGTTATAAGGTTGATAAAAAAAAACTTTTAAAGATGAAGAGTTTCACCTAAAGAGGAAATTTATATTTCTGAGCACTAAATGTTTTCTGTTGTCATAATGAAAAATGCACCTGTGTGTGCGTTTTTTATGCTACTTTTGCATGTATAGATATGAAAATCTAAGCATTAGTCGAATGCCTAACTCAATTTGTGTTTTGGGGTACCTATTAATGCTTCTCTGACTTATGTCCAGTAATGATGAATTGAGAAAGCTTTCAAGTGACAAGGAAGCATACACTGCCTTTTTTAATTCTTTGGATCAAGTGAAAGTTCAGAATAATGTAAGTTGTGATATTGTTTTTTCTATTCTCCCTTTTCACCACTTCGCTTTAAAATTTATTATGAAAATAGTATAGACTTCTTTCTCAAAAAGAAAAAAAAAGGATAGACATTTTCTCAGGTTGATTGGTTTCTTACATGATCTGCTTTTTATGATTTCTTTCAGCTAAGGGATGAACTTCGGAGGGAAACCTTGGAACTTGCAAGTAATTTCTCTGAGCTCTTATGCTTTCAACTCCTGTTCAATTGTATGATCACTATTGTCAATTTAATTTATTGTATCCTCGAAAAAGAAGTTTAGTCTATTGTATGTCAACTCAAAATTTTGTTTTCTTTTTCAGAGGAGAACTTGGAAAATGAGCCACGCATTTTGGAGCTAAAAAAACAAGTAAGCTTATCATTTCATTTCTTATCTTAATCAATGATCTTGAATCAATTTATTTGATATTTTCAAAGGAATCATCATAAAATCCTATCGGTCCCAAGCCCGGATAAAGGAGGAGGGTTGTGTTAGGCCCCGACAGCCAGCATAAAATCCTATCGAATCTTATGAACATGGATCAACGAATATATTGCGTCGTATGATCCATGTAGCCGACCCCACCTAGTGGGATAAGGCTTTGTTGTCGTTGTTGTTTCAAAGGAATCATCATTGATGTTGAAAGAAGTAAAAGAAATTATCAAACATGCTATGCCTTCAGATTACTATCTTTAGATTGACGATATGTTTTATCAAGAAATGATGTCTATATAACTTTCTTTTCTCGTCTCATTGCTGATGTGATTTTTCTGGTTGTTTGGTAGTCGTTTTAATCTTATAATCTAGTGCGTAGCAATTATTGATGTCAATGTTGGCTTCTGAATGTGCAGTGTACTATCATCCGAACCAAGGAATTGGCAGCTGCCAAAGAAAAATTAAATGATTTGGAGAGACAAAAAGATGAAATTCTGAAATCTTTTTCATCAAATGCACTGTTGAAAAAGTTGCATGGTAAGTAGAATAAATGTGATGTCTCTGAAGCACTTTTAATAATCAATATCTATCAGTATGTTCATGTTACTGGCACAAAATGCTACAAAGAAGCATTGACGCCGCACTGATGAGTGCATAACCTAAATAACATTTATTTCTCCACCAATGCTCTATGAAGTTCCAATGACATGGCAAATCAGAATTGCTGGTTGTAATAGGATTCTGCATTGTCTTGCTTCACAGTGGCGGCTGAAGATGTGGATGAGGAATCTGATAAGTTACACAAGCAACTCATTGATAAGGAGATTGACCTCGCCACCTTCATCCAAAAGTATAAGAAGCTCCGTGTCCTTCACCATAGACGATCCCTTCTCTATCTTGCTGCCGTGGCGTCTGGCCTCTAATAAACAGTCAGTTTGTTCATTTGAACTCTGTTTTGTGTATATTCTGTTGCTGAATTGTTGGAACTTGAAGTGCTTATCATTGCTACTAGTGCAAGCGAAGGTGCCAATTTGGATGTGCACGTTTCTCGATGAGCTGCACTAGATTGATGACCTTGTGAACTTTTGTTTGAGGATAATATTCTTGACTTCCGTATATTTGTTTGCGTGACCGTAGATCCACATATATTGCATAAAAACAAACCTTTTAATATTTTAATATTTCATATGAATAACGGAGGGAAGTGAGATGTGGGCTTCATGAGGTTCCAATTCCTAGATATGCGGATTCATCCAATATTCCACAAGGATGCGATGTCTGATCAGCTGACCCAAACGGATCAAAAAGTTCATTACTCCATTTTTTAGATCATCAACATATTTTAGTTATATCTACAAAGGCTATTTTGGATTTTCACCTTGACAACCATGGAGCTTCGCCATGAGCTACTAATTAACCGTCTTAAAAACTACACTCAAACTCGAAGACAAATGTTTCATTAGTTTCTTTCTTAAGAAAAACACTTGTTATCCTGAATATATAACAGTGCAATAAATATTTTACCGTGAATTTGCTCATCAGTCGAGTGCATTATTCATCATTTTTTAATCATTGAGTTAACTAATACATAAATGGTGGCTTAAAATTTGATCATTTGATATGACAAAGACAACTATGATCATGATTAAATCCTTCGTTTAATTAATCGGATATTTATTCATCTTCTTCTGTATACCTTTTTAAATTAGTCCAATGAACGTTGCTATAATATGCCCATGTATAACAGTGTACAACCAAAGAGTTCAGAAATAATATGCCCGCTTTGATGTTAATCTCAAGGAGATTATTGACATAAAAAAGAGAATTATTTTTTAACCACCCTTGAACTATCACTTTTTTCCCTATTTAACCCTAAATTATAAATTTTAGTCTCCAAACTTATTTAAACTTGAAACTTAATTTGTTAAAAATATTATTTTTTTTAAAAAATTATGAGATGTCATTTTTATTCCTACTTTAGTACGACAAAGGCATTTTAAAAATAAAATATGGATAAAAAATTTATTTAAGAATCATCTTTAATGCAACATTATGTTCATGTTATTATTTCTTATTTTTCAATAAATTTTGTTATTTTAAAAAGTAAGGGTAAAATTAACATTTTGCAAATGATAAAAAATAACTTAACAGATTTTTCAATGAAGTTTAGTGAAAAAAATGAAGTATCAAACTGGCATAAATTAGGGATTAAAATATATAAATTCGTAGTTTAATATTAGATGCAAAAAAGTTATCCTTTTTTTTGTCTCATTTTTTCTCTTATTAATTTCTTGCAAGTTAAGTTGCTAACTTTGGATTTACCCGATCCAGTAAAAAGTAACAAGTTAAGAGACAAATTCGAACCTTCATTTGGATTTAATTTGCATGGATCGGAGGACATTTCGACGTCCGAACTCCGTCTTCGCAGGGCGACCCAGCGACCTCTCCATGCAACGAATTAAAGCCTCCCGCTGCCCTCCCCTTCCTTCATTGCTTCCTCTGCGATCGATCTGCTGCTTCCAGCTACTCCGTCTTCTCCTATCAGCACCGGCCCTCTGTCAATCTCGACCTCCGCGATGGCCAACGACGTCGCCGAGCTGCCGCCGGAGCTGGACAGGATCTTCAAGCGCTTCGACGCCAACGGCGACGGCAAGATCTCGTCGTCGGAGCTGGGCGAGGCCCTGCGCACGCTCGGCTCCACCTCCAACGACGAGGTGGAGCGCATGATGGCCGAGCTTGACACCGACGGCGACGGCTACATCGACTACGGCGAGTACGCCGCCTTCTGCCGTGCCAACCCGGGCCTCATGAAGGACGTCGCCAAGGCCTTTTGATTCATTCGTTATTTGTTATCATCTCTCCACAATTTGTATGCCTACTCAATTTTTTGAGTGTTTGTGTGGCGAATATTACATTTATTTATACATATATAAACATGTAAACCTGAATTTTTCTTTTAGTTTGCTTTCGATTTTTTCTTCCTCAATTTGGATTTTTTTTTACAGTGATTGGATTGATTCTTTTGTGAATTGAGATATTTGATTTCTCATTTCTCTTTATTTCTTATTTTAATGGACGAAGTCACGAGTCACATTGTAGCACAAAAGAAAGTGACATGTTTTTGTGCTCGTATTTAATTGCAAACGTTGATCTGTTCTGAGTTTGGTGCATCAAAAGCAATTAGCTGAGTGGTACTGTAACACAATAATATATGGACTATATATTGTATAGGGGATGGGTGATAAATCATCGTCTACGCACGTTTGTAATTTAATTTTTGTGTACATAAAGAGTTTTTGTTAGGAGTCTACCTTGGATCGGAAAAAAAAATCAAGAGGTCCATTTTAACCCCCCCCCCCCCCCCCAAAAAAAAAAAGCTTTGATAGACGTGAGCTAGATACATTAAAATTTTCCACAATTTTTCGATATTAATTCTGAAAAATACTAGTCCCTAAATTTAACTCGCCATTATATATTATTGGGCGAAATTTTATACACATTTTTTTATAATAAAAATGACCTTTTGTTTAAGGTGGAAATATTGTTTGATATATGTAGTTTTCTAATCTCTCATATATATATGGGTATAATGATTGTATAGTGCCCTGTTGGTGAAACCTCGTAGAACGCCTCCATCCTAAATATTGATGATTGTTGGACGGTGGAGATTAAAACCATCACGAGCCCCTAAAACCACCTCCTAAAATAACTTGTGTGGGAAATCCTAGCCCCCTTTCTCTTTGCAAAAATGTCAGACGAGCATCTTTTTCTTTGATGCTCTAGACGAAATGAAATGAAAGACGAATGAAGTCAAGACTTGCTGCTATTGTTATGTAGCCTGTGGAAAATGAAGCTGAGCGCTGCCACCATTTTTTTCTTGTCAAGTGAGTTCTCTCTCTCTCTCTCTCTCTCTCTCTCTCTCTCTCTCTCTCTCTCTCTCTCTCTCTCTCTCTCTCTCTCATCTTCACTTTTTGTTTTCTTGTGATTCAATCGATATGTGATTCTGTTGACTTGTGATTCTTGTGGGAAATGAAGCTGAGTGAGCGCTATCACCTGTGATTTTGTCGACCGTCGTTCTTGCTCCTCACGATCGTTTGTCAAGTGAGTTCTCCAGTCTCTTTCTTCTACATTTTTTTTGTGATTTAGTTGACCGTGATGATCATTACCATAAAAATGAATGCTATTGATTCTTTTTTCTCTTCTCAAAATGAAATGCTTCCGAGGACCTTTGCTTTGCGTAAAAATGGAATAAGTAAGCAATAATGCATGACTAGTTCCTGTACTTTAATTTGGACAGCTTTAGATTAATTATGTGTATGAGTTTTGCATTACTTTGATCGATATTGGTCACTAATAGATAAAAATGGCAACTACATGGTATTAATTTTATCATTGAGTTGAGTTAATTATGGTTACAATTTCTACTTATTAAGTGTTTTGTTTTTTATGGTTTCAGCTCCTTAAGAGCTAGACTGAGCTGTTGCTATTGTTCGACGAAGGGGTAACCTGCTGTTGTTGCTTGTCCAGTTATGTTGATCTTGTGTTGAAGAACAAAGTGGCTGGAAGACCATCCTGTATTAGGCATTTCTATTTTTTTAAAATCTTGTATTACACATTTATGTGGCTAGAACATTTGAGGAAGTTTTTCTATGCGCTACTGCATTAGAAATTTCAGTGGTTGTATTGATCTTGTATTACACTTTTCAAGCCCAATGATAAAGTTCTTGTTGATATCTTTACGACTCATTCGTCCATTCAACAAAAGCCATCTTTGTTGATATCTTTATAGAAGTTTTTATGATTCATTTACTCTTGATACCACATGAGCGCATAAGCTACTAATTCAACCATTCAACAGAGGCGGTGCTAGATTTGGAGCCTAGGAAAACACTGGACGCATGAAGATTGTAAGCCTACATCTAATGGTAAAATACACAGCACTCTAGCTGAAAGTGGGTTTAGTAACAGCAAATTATTCTATTGGTGAGATTGTAAGCCTACATTCTAGCATTAAAAAAACAATGAAATATAAACTTGAATAAAACATCTAATGGTTGACCAGATGCCCATACTATGAGGAATATTATTAGCACTTAGAGAAGCAAGAAGAATCAAAGAAAATTTAAGAAAATCTGACATCAGATGTTCCAAATGGTGATGTGGAAGGTCTTTTTGAAAGTCCAGTTGGAATTGATCTATGTTATGTTCTTATTTACTGATGCTATACTGAGAGTTCGAACATGAAATTCTGATTTTTCGACATGATTTTTCTTTATGTTGACAATTTTATTTTGTGTCCTACTTTACATGGTAATTAGCTAGCTTTAGAGTTTTGACTTTACATGATAATTAGCTAGCTTTAGCCTTGTGATAACAAAAATGAAATCATAGAAACGGGTGACATCCAATGGTTGAACACATATCTAATGGCGAAATCATAGAAAAATAAAACCCCAAAACAATATTGAGAATGTCGAAGGTGATGATCCTGAATCACAAAAAAAAATCTCAAAAATAGGAAAGAAAATAAAACATCAAAATCTTGATGATTAGCTGACTCACCAAAAAAAAAAGAAAATGAGAGGGAGAGGAGTCGCGATGGTCGCGAGGGGCTTCGCGAGTGACGATCGACGAAAGGGGGCTTCGCACAACACTGAGCCTCGCACAGCAGCAGCAAGAAAAGGGAGCTCTTGTCTAGGGCATTTTTGCAAAGAGAAAAAGGAGGACACGGTTTTCCATTATTTTAGGGGGGTGGTTTTAGAGCCTCACGGTGGTTTTAATCAAAACCGTCCAGCAACCATGACCGTCTAGGATGGAGGGCGTTGCATGAGGTTTCCGCTACACAACCATTATACTCTATATATATATATATATATATATATATATATATATATATATATAATGAATTTTTTTTGTCTTCTTATACAACCAGTTTAACCTAAAATCGCAATCAGTTTTCCCTCTGTTAAAGCTTAGAGCACAAGATGTTGGTAACTATATGGGAAAATGGGAAGAAGTCGATTAGGCTCCAATATTTGAGGTCGTGGCTCCATTCTTGGCCACCTACTATGCACATGACAGTAAATATTGCATAATTGCAACAAAGAATGCCAAGCAAAAGAAGACATGATGCCTAGTTGTGGCAAGAAAGTGGAGGCTGCTCAAACACGTAATAATTAACCGTCCCTAGAACGACAAGAGCTGGACCAACTTTACTGACGGGGATCCACAATTTTTCCATATAATTCAACCCTCAGAACAATTCCTGCCAGTGTTCAAAACTGTCACAACCTTTTCCATCATCTTACAATGCCTACACTCATGATGGTGTTGGCAAATTATGACAATAGCGACCTTTGACTACTTAACTATTAAAGTCTTCCAATCTGTAGTTGCAGGAAAGATGTTAATAAGTCATGAATGAGATGGCCATGTAATGGCTCATTTAATTGTTCATTTGCATTTCTCAGTTTTGCAGCCTTTTCCAGTCAGCATGTTTGGTCAAATTGGACTATGATGGCGTTTGTGAAACCTCATATTAATGGGGCCACCTTGGAGATAATTGTGTGCCCTCTTTCCTCATCCTAAGGGAAGGACCCGCTATAATGGGACAGTTCAATGTTAGGATTAATGCAATGTGCTGTGACTACCAAATTGCTGGAATGAAAGAAACTGCAAAGATCCAGAAATTGTATGGGAATTACACATAATATGAGATGCCCAATGTCTATTACCAGGCGATATGTTCCTTCACAGTTGATCATTAATAATACTGATATGCATGGAAACCAATAGTAGACATGACAAACACAGATATTATGCAGGCTATTGTTCATAAAGAAGTCAAAGAAGTGCTTCCAAGTCTTTATGCTCTCTAAGATTACAGTAAACAAGATGGTTTTCACTTCTTTTATACACCCTCAAAATCTTTGTAATTAACGATAATGTAATTAGTTTCACTTTTTTTTCAATCCAAACTCATTGGTTTTGAAGGTTACTAATACCACCTAACTAATTATGTGTTCAGATGAGAGTGAAAAGATAAATTCTGACCAAATTGACGATTCAAAAAATTGAATATGGCATTATTATCTCTCGTCAACTCTGAAGCACAATTCCACTAATCAATTGTGTCAATCAAACTAGCTTCACTTTTTTCTTCAAAAAAATTGAACCTAGCAATAGCACACATCTGAAGAAACTTAATTGAACCATAAAGGATGTTTTGAACAAACAGCTAGAAAACAGACTTTTAGAAGAAAAATGTCGCAAAGAGGAATTTTTATGATAGTAAATCAGCGTACGAGAATAATCAAGTAGCCACATCGCTCAGCAACCGAACAATAAATGGTGTGCTTTAGAACAACTCATAAGGAACTAAAAGACAAACTACTGAAATAAAAAATATGAATTGAAAGAATATAACTTACAATTGTTCCTTATACTATAATCTGACTTCACTTCGTGCTCAGACAGAGAAAATATCCAATAGAGATATGTAAGGCAAGACTAATCAAAACATTGGATTTCGTAAGGTCTATGACTTAGCATCATTAACATTGCAGATAGATGCAGACTCAATTACAATCCTAGCTCCAGAAACAAGTCTGCAAAGACAGATAGAAATACCATCAATATAACAATAGGAAGAGGGAAAACTCAATATTCAGTAAAATGCTGTAAAGAATATAAAGGAATAAAGTAACTCAACTTTCATCGATCTTGAACACCTTCCCTTTTTCCTCTTTAAAAGATTCAAACCTTGAAGATGACCCTTTGACTGATGAATTATCAATTATTTTTCTGCCTGCAACTTTTGATGAACTGAGAGGTGTAGACTTGCAGCTATCAACCTCAGCGAAAGAGTTACCTGCTTCTGATATCTCAATCTTGTCGGTCCTCGAAGGTCTGGAGGATGCAACTTTAATTGTCCGTGGGAGGAATTTTGACTGTATTGTATCCACCACTTTGTCTATGTCACTTCTTGTATCCGTGATTTTGCAGATCCTGCATGTTTTCAGATTTCTTTAATGGCCATAATCTAAGGAAATGGGAAAGAAAGAAAGCAAGACCATATCTGAAGTTCAAAGTAAACAAATAACATACAAGACTAAATGAAAAAGAAAATTGACAGAGCAGTAAAGAATTACCAAATTGGTATTCATATACAGCACGCAAAAATCCTTTTTATTAAGGCATTTATGCCCCTCTTGACATGCATAACTCAAAAAGGACAATATAATCATATCATAACCTGAAGTTACCCACATCACTGCAGCTATCCATAATCAACAATCTATGGAAGATAAAGAAAAGCTCTTCGCTATTGCAATTATGATCATTATTTGGCACTCTTTCAAGACTCCATGGCTTCCACATTTTCTCTAAAGCCAAGAATCCATTCAGGCTTCCAAGAAGATTTCCACTTCCTACCCTGCCATTGCTAGAAGTATTGAATCCCTCCTATTGACCCAATTTAGTAACAGTAAATGAAGAGAAATCATATTCCAACACTTTTTAGTGCGCTCGATAAGTGTTTATTATTAACTTCGGAAATAACTAGAATGAACATCCAGTGCCTCCATTCTTTAGGAAATGAAAAGCTTGTTACGGAAAGCTTAGAAAAGAATGTTGACTTGTAATAAATGCCACAGATAAGGTAAAAGATGTTGCTTAACAGAGCTCATGTGCTAACCTAGATTTGTCAGGACTCTGGCAGACGAAGCTCAATTCACTCCGGAAAAAAACATTAACATAACCCTTGATGTAATTTCATAAGGAAAAAGGAAAAGGCGAAGAGTAAAGAAGAATAAACCACGACAGCTTGTCTACATTAATTAGATTTTTTCTATATTGCTCTAGATTATGTTACTACATTTTTGTATACAATAGAACCTATGTTACAAGAAAGTTTAGCTGATATCACCTATCATTATCCGATGATGATGATGATCGTTTGAGAACAGGCAGTGGTTCCTTGTTTTTTGCCTCAACTATGCTTCCACTGAAGTACTCCTTCTTTGCCGGATTCAAACCTGTTGTTCTGTGGCTACCTGGCATGCAGTCAGTAACTCCAGATACCGATGAATTTGAGATTGCTGATGATGGAATTTTCATATTCATGAACATCGGTCTGTAGTTTGGTACTAACCCAAAATTATAATGATCTTTCACAGAGATTGAACCACATGTAAGCAGTTGCATAATTGCACTTGTGGCTTTGAGCTTGGTCTTTGTTGGAAGTACAATTTCCTCTTGCTCAATAATTCTAAGGTTGTTTCTTTTATTCACTTCATCTCTTATTAGGGCCTCCAGAGTATTTGTCTTCTCATAGGATGTAGGACACATGGATGTTGGTGGTGGTGATCTTTCCTCTCTAACAATTTCACACCCCTCTGTTAAGCTCAAGTTTCGATCCCCTCTGCTTACGTTGAATTCCATATCTGGTGGCCTGTCATCAGTTGAGACACCAAGAGTGCACATATTTGGCTCACAAGTCTTCCTTATTCTTTTATCATCAGTTTGAGTCGAAGCATCCTGAGCATCACATGGTTGACACACCCTGTACTCCACAGGGCTCTGGGAACCCATACGTGGGGATGCTGGAGTCCTAGAGATAAGCTTTGGAGACAGGTCTTCAGAGGAGGCCAATTGTTTAGTGGCTGGTGACAGATCATCTTCTTGTGTTGTAGGTGGATGAACTGAGGATAATGGTGATGGTGGTGAAGACGATGGAGAATAAGATTTTGTATCTCTTATTGCAACAACCATGGAGGATGGCGAGGAGCAAGTATCAACAGTTCTGCAAGAAAGTGGGGCTTCCTGATGTGGATGCTTTTCATTTTGGATCTTTGTATTGCTTGGAGCACGATGAGTCCGATCTAAACAATGGGTAGAAAAAAACGTAAGGAACAATACGATTTAGTTTCGTCCTCAGATTTTCCTCACCAAACCAGCAATTTACAAGGCAATTGATGCAGCAGATGAAAGTGTCATACCTATCGGTGATTGATCCAGGAGCTCGGAACCTTTGAGAACGTACTCGTTTCCCTGAGCCGGAAAGATCAGGTCGTCCTCTGCGAGGTCGTGCCAAACGAAACCATTTTTGTAGCTCCTGCAAAACTTCCAACCATCATTCCAATTTACAAATCAACACAACGCATACATCAGTTCAGATTCTCCAAATTGGGCTTCACCTCTTGCAAGACCACGAGTACATGGCGGCCATCTTCTTCCCTCTCAGCACGCTAAGTCTACGAATGACATCTAGAATCGCAACAAAGACGCAGCCTTTAACCAAAATTCATCGACCACATCATAGAGACATCAAATGATTCCAGCATTGCATAGCGTACCTCTGAGATAGAGCCCTTCCGGAGACGACAGGGGAACTTCGATGAAGTGGGGGTGCTCAAGATGGCGATTCTTGCAGAGGTAATACACAATTGGAACTCTTCTTCCCTGCTGCTGCTGCTGCTGCTGAGACTGCTGCTGCTGGTGGTAGTGAATTTGTGATGGCTGGTGCTTCGGAGGTGGCTCGGTCCGGACCTTAGTTCTCTCCGGGCTCGTCTGCAACCCATACTTTCTCGTCCTACCATCCATGGCGGCTTTCCTCTTTCTTTCTCTGATACTTCTGCTGCTGCGTGCTCGCTCAGAGATCGTACCAGCAAATGCTTCCTCTTCTTCCTCTTCCTATAATAGCGCAGAGCATTCTGATGCCTTGTGCTCTAGCTGGCATTTATGCAAGCGATTGGTGGGCGTGAGGCTGTTCCCAGTGTCTAAGACCTCACGTCGGCGTAAACAAGGAACAAAGCAAAAATATTTCGGCTCAACAACCAAAAATAGACAGCTAAACTAACAAGAGACGGACTTATTAACCCCATTATTATTATAATAATAATAAGTCAAGAATAAAATAAATTTTTTAAAAAAAATCAAAGTAAATTATCACGTCAAAAATATTAACGTCGCCACATTTTATTAGACGAAAATATAAATATCCAATTATCAATTTAAAAAATAGTAACATTAATATACTTTGAGTGGCAATAATATCACCCTCAATAAAAAAAACCCTACTGCAATTGTGTATAATATTTTACAACCATACTGTGAATTGTTTTTTTAATCATAAATGTGGATATAAGTGTCTAACTATTGAAAACTCTAAGAATTAAAAGGTCAAAATGTAACTCCTTTCAATGTTGTAATTGATATAGAATTCGAAAAGCCCCCTAATGATTCTTCCATTATATTTATAAAAGATTATCTATAAATGACTTACTCATTGTACAAATTCATCATTCATGTTATCATAATGGAATCTGACATGTTTTACTTTTCAATGTTCATGCTGAAGCACAAATACTGCCTGGCAGTTTATCTGTCAAAGTGTTATGGATTGTAGTTAATACTTATATTATGATACACATTCACTCACTCTCTTATATCTAATATAAAATATAAACTAACGAAAGGTTGAGACAGTTGTGACAAATGGTGTTCCAAATGGTTCGACGCGCTAGTAATCCGAGATCAATTCTTGGAGTTAACACGTTGATTAGAGGCATTACCATAACCGCTCGAGCTCCGAACACCGAATTAGTTTGTTAGAATTCTATATATTAGTGGGTTGCCATCGAAAAAAGAATAATAATCGAAAAAAGCGAAGAATGGGAATTGGGAAGCAAAAATTTTGAATGCTAGAATAATAATCGAAAATAATTATGCACTTTAAATTATTATTAATTTAGTGTCTTCATTTTTTTTATAGTGAAAATTGTAAGCAAAGTTTTGTGGTACCACATCATAATGGAGAGCAAGAGTGCGTGTCATGGCAGTGTGAGCCACATCTTGATGACCCCAAAATGGAGGACTACAGAAGCTGCAGAGCTAGTTCTGTTCATCCATTAATTAGGACAAATGCAACAAAGTAATAAAAAAAATAGATATTTGGTGAAGGATTCCTCATCTCCTTTTGGCCTCAATGTGTCCTTGTTCTGAATTTGATTCGATCTACAGATCTGGTGATTAATGAGCATGAGAGAATGAGTATTTCCATGGCTTCACTTGGTTGAATCATGACTTTGTTTAGCCCTTTTGACAGCAGATTACCTGCTTTGACTCTGCATTGATGCCACACATTGATGGTAAATTCTGCAGGAAAAAAGAGGAGTTTCTGTTTCTGCTTTGACTTTCTCTGATTAATTTGTGCCATTGCTGCTACTTCGAAATCCGGGTGATCTTTCTTTTATGCTGTATATTATTATACAATGTCCCTTGAGAACATGACCTATGGAGAGAGAGGAGGGGGGAGAGAGAGGAGGGGGAGAGCAATGGACCTATGCAGAGACTGCTACCAAGTTGGCCATATTCCTGTTATTAACCATTTTCTGTGGAGTTGGAACAGAGAGTTTGACTGGTCCTGAGCTGGATGGATGTAACAGAGCTGATCATGAATACCTACCTGTCAGCTGGAATTGAGAAAGACATTTTTTTTGGAATAACTCCAATTCCTTCTGTCTCAGACATCTAGAACACTTTTTTTTAAGAAGAAGAAGAAGTGGAGGAGATCCAGAGTGAATGGATCTGACAGATAGATCATTCATACAATGTCTCTTAATTTCAGACGCATTATTCAAGTTGCATTTTGAGACTTCATTATAAAGATAAAATAAGAGATCCAGAAAATTACCTCAACGATTTGTAAGATCAAATTTCATTCTTGATTTTTTTTCTTTTGTTGTGAAAATATTATAGCATGCTGGAACCTTTTTTTATATCAGAAATTGTTCAAGCATAAAAAAATAAACTGTCATGCTCTGACGAAAACAAGTTATGGATAGTAGAATCAGGTGACAATTAGATGCATTCAAATATTGGTAAAGAGAAATTTCATATATATATAAGATGACTTTCTGAATTTTAGCGGCCGTTTTTTTTTCCAAACTTGACTTGCCTGATTTTATCATTTAGTCAAATCAAGATTTTTAAAATCACTATTTTGACATAGGAGTTAGGGTGTAGGTACGCGATTCGAGGCAAATTTAACGAAAATAGTTGAGCTCGACGGTGGGTCTATCTTTAACTTATAGATAGTGCGCTTTTTAG
The DNA here is from genome assembly GCA_030549335.1 of Pontederia crassipes. NCBI lineage: Eukaryota > Viridiplantae > Streptophyta > Magnoliopsida > Commelinales > Pontederiaceae > Pontederia > Pontederia crassipes. The sequence continues at coordinate 5,733,352 of JAUKPH010000017.1, forward strand.
CGCCGCGCAAATCGTCGGTACCATTTCTTAGACACTGGGTCGGCCATCCAAAAAAGAGTATTAAATGTAGTGAATTTTGATCAAAATCTGATTAGAAAATATACTCGAGTAGGCTTAGATAAACTCGATCAATCATATATTTTATTTCACGATGATAATTGGAAAGAAATGGATTGTCTTATTTTTTTTCCTGTGTATTTAAAATATAAAATATGAACTTTTGATATTTATAATTAAAAGTTCATAAGATACAATGTTTTTGGACTATGAGTTTACATTGAAGTTGCTTTTATGACTCGAATTAAGTAGACACTAAATGAATTTATATAAGCTATAAGTTTAGATGTCTTAAATAATATCTTGAATGAAAAATCCATTTGGTCCCTAGTTATACTTAAAACATTTCGCAATTAAAGTCGTCCCCGCACTTCTGAATTAAAATTTTTATCTAAAAAAAGTATTTATAGAAACTTTTTTATGAAGTAAAGTTTTAAAAAAAATAATCTAATTAAAGTCTCTTCTTCATTTTTCCTGCTAATAATATTTTATAGTGGAAATTTTTTCCATGTCAAGACACTCGTGTAAAAAAGATACTTATAAATAGTTAATTTCGATATTTGGATAAAACACGGAGCACGTAAATAAATCGAATATTTCGAAAATTTCGATTTGACTAATTGGTTGATGAAATGGCTTTTCGATTTAATTGTTCTATTATTTAAAAGTTATTTCATCGACATTTGTTTTTTTTTTCCTTATATATTTGACTCCCCGTTCAATGCGAAAAGAGTTGCTTTGCCACAATACAACCACTGGTTGGAAGTAATTAATAAGATATGCCTTTGGGGCAACATTATTTATTAATTATTATATATTAATCTCTAGCTTATGACTTTTGCACATTGCATAAAGCTGTCCGTGGACAAAAATGGTTTTAAGAGTGGCGGGTAGTCCACGCCATCTTGCTATTTCTCACAACAATCGTAGTAAAATAACTCACTATCACATGGCTGGTGGAACCATTTGATTTCATCCACCTACTTAATTTATGCCTTTAATTAAGATTCATAATTCTTCTTATGTCAGATTAATTTTAACGGGTGTTTGAATAAAAATAAAAAATTATAAATATAAAATATAATTTTATTTAAAAATATAAATTAAAATTAAAATTAATTTTTATTAAAACTAATTAGTTATATATTATTTAAATCTAAAAATCAATTTTTAATAATTTTTAATAAAATATTAAATGTTTTAATGAAATAATAAATAAATAATATTATATTAATCCTTTATTATAAATATTTTTATATATAATAAATAAATTATTTTATATAAGAAAGGTAAAAAAAAGAGAAAATTAGTTTGCAAAATAAATCAAAATGGTGAAATTAATTGGGTGGAACTAGGGCCACGTGACCTTGGTTTCAGCTTCATTAAATGCAACCTATTTACGGAACTAAATCGCATGAACCTATTTCCACCTGGTTCCGAATGTCAAACGTAGTCCAGTTGTATTATGCCTTTCATATAATGAAAATTTTTTTTAATGATTTTTTACATTTGTTGGATTACTTTAATGTCTAATAATCAAGCTTACTCAATAAGTTAAATCAGACTTAATGCACAAGTATACCTCAAACTGCCTATCACTTGTATATAAAGCACGTTTATGGATTCTTTCTCTACTTGACTTTTATTAAGTTTTTTTTTTGGACTAAAAATGTGTCGGTGACAGATTGATGTTAGGCAATCTGAAAATTTTTAAGTACCTTATTCAAATATTGTTCTTAATTTAAACTCAATATTTTTAAGTTTCTGTTTAAAATAAGAAAAATTCCAGGAACATATTATGTCTCTTCCATATAATTCATTTAAATTTCTTTGATCACTTTTTTTATTTTATTTTAATCTTTACGACATTATCATCACCAAGCAAAGTGTCATTTGCATATAGGGGCATTATTATAAACTTTCTATATATCTTCTCCATATACAGATGATGATTCAATGGATCTTAAATATTATTGATGTGAATATTGTTTTAAGTTATATCATGACTTGTTCAACTTATATACCTTATTATCCTTACCTTCCACATAAAAATCATCAAGATCTATTATTATTGTTGTTGTTTTTGTGTATCACTATATATACACACACATGTATTTGTCTTTAGATAATTCTCCGTTAAAAATATATAATTTTAACATTCATAATGCATGCAAAATACAATTGTAAAAAAAATACAATTTTTAGTCATTTTTTCTGTAATTTGATCATGTCATACATCATTTTTTATTCATTTAATCATTAGATTTGTAAGTCAGTGATCTACATCATTTTAATTATTATTTCATAGATAATATTAAATTAGAGACATATTAACTTAGTTATAATAATTTTTTATTTTTAACAATCCTCCATAAATCTAGACAAGTCCCAGTAACTCCATTTACAAGTCTGGTAAATGGTGTGCCATGACTATTTATTCTCAATCCATAATTTCTACAAGGCTAAACCACAACTATTTATTTGCAAGCCAAGGTCAAGCTATTTATTCGCAAGCCACAACTTTTGTAAGATCAAGCCACGACTATTTGTTCGCAAGCCACAGCTTTTGTAAGGTCAAACCACTAAATTCTTTCCTGCTAGCTAGTCACGACGATTTGAATTTGGAAAGTTGTGCCCACGGGAAAGTTGTAATTTTTATTAGTCATAGTTGTGATGAAGCACGACCAATGTCACATTTTTTAGAATCCCGGCCGCAACCAACTTGATGTGAGAGTAATAACTATACGTCGCAATTACATGTACCATCTAACATCGATTGGCCATGTGTTTGTTAACGTCACGAAATTCGACTCGCCACGTGGCGCAATATCCTCTCGTGCACTATTCTTTTTTTTTCTTTCTTTGACTCTTTTATTGACCCAAATGGTCAAGAAAAATGACACATCAGTGGAAGACATCAATTAAAATAATACAATAATTAGAGGATAATGCGGAAGCCAAAAGAGAAAATACGACAAATTATCTCGATAAAAAGCATAGTGCGGAAGCAAAAAGATACATCTCATAGTCTCATGTCTAAAATAGTAAAGATAAAAGTATGAGTACTAAACATAAAAATAACAACGGTCAAACATGACCTGATAAGACCCATACCATCTAATATAACGAATAAACATACAACTCATACTAGACATAAACATAACCATGTGTACATGCCACGCAGAACGAAGTCTCCGCACACACATGATCACGTCACGAGCAAACAACATATACCTGTGGGATCACACAGGGGAGTAAGCTCAACCGTTAGCATAAAGCTAAGTATGAGTTCGTATAGGTCATAAGATAATTCAATAAGAATAAGCATGAAGTAAAATATATAAATCATGTATGATGAAAAATGGATCAACATGAAGGATCAATAAAAGCACCATGAGCACTTGCTCATCATTCATGTTCTTTCGCTCAGACCATTCGTTCGTTCATACTTTCACTCATTCATTTATTCATTCTTTCTTTCATTCATTCATTCTTTAGAAGAGTTTTTCGTTACTTTTAGGAGCCATTTGGTATGTGATAATCTAAATATATTATCGATTATTTTATTTAAAATTTTCAAGGCCCACGACATTACCTTCTTTGACTGTGATTGATTACCGATAATTTTAATTGCTCTAATAATCTTGATTATCACCTCACTAATAATCTAGATAGTAGACAGAGGAAGTGTCTTTTCATATTACTAGTTAGTGGGAATACATTTTGATGAAAATATCCCTTCAATTAAAATTTTTATTTCAAATATTTTATTAATAAATAAATATCATTTAACTTCATATTTTTTATTATTTGAAATATTTTACAAATAACTCTTAATTTTGTCTCATCTTTTTTATATATTCACTTTTCTATTTTTCTTTCTTTATTTATAATAATATGCTATTAAAATCTAAAATAATTTTTAGGGGTATTTTGGTAATTTTGACACTATTCGTTTTCACTATTTCTTATATTACTAGTACTTACCAAATATCGTAATATAATATTACAATAATTTAAACAGTGGTAATCTATCTAAGTGGTGATTTAAATTATCGATTACTTAAATTGGTAATGCACCAAATGGCCTCTTAGGGAATACCAATGCCTGCATTCATAGTACTACTATCTAGACTATCATGGGCCAGTGGGTGATCAATGTCATGGCCAGCCCCGTCAGGCTGGGATGACCTCATACAAGGAGGAAATATCTGTAAGGGAGAAACTCCCATCTAGATAGAACAAATGGTAACTCGTGAGAAAGTGCCTTGCTCAGGACTTGCTTAGCTTCTCCCATCATGGTGGACCTTTCTTTCAATCAAAAGATCGATCAACGTCGTATGGAGCGTATCTCCGAATCATGTGGACCTATCTTCCAATCCATAAATTGATCAAGATCATATGGAGTAAAGCTCCGAATCATGTAGACATTTTGTAACACATGCAATCTTTAAAACAAAGAAAACGTCCAAATTGCAATCCATTGTAAATTAATGAGAGAATTAAAGCAAGGAATTTAAATCAAATTAGATTAAAAAAAAAAGGAAGGTGAACAGAAGGAAATGGCCGACAGGGGAGGAAATTCCTCCACTGATCGCGGCCGTTTCTCATCCGGCCGGTCAAGGGCCGGCCGAGGCAATAAAGGGGGCGAGAGGGAGCGCCTTCGCACCCCTTGGATACCCAGCCGACCGCCGCCTGCCATCACTCTCTCTTCTTCTGCGATCCGCCGGCAAACGACGCAACAACGCACGAAACAGAGCGCGACTTCGACGACAAATAGTAGGCGATCCGACGGACCTCCTCCACACAGCAACCACCCGTGATGTCTGCAAGGACCAGGTGCATCTCCTACACTGTTCAAGGATGATCGGTGATCATCCGAACGAAGAACAGGACTCCGATGAACTCGAATCGAACGAAAAAAGTACCTTAGAATTTAAATCCCCCTAGACGACGAAATAGAGACCTGTTGATGCATAGTAGAATATCATTTTGATCCTGAGTACTATAGAATTATTTTTCATGTTGACATTTTTCCAATCCGACGGCCGGAGGGTAGTCGGAGATGGAGGAGATGATCGGCGCGAATCTACGTGTTGAGAACCCGGTCTGAGTCAGTTATGACCCGTCCCGGGTTATGTTTAGATGCGGCCCGAGTCTGAGTAGACCCGGATCGAGTTGCTTTATCGATGTTGTCATGAGATCATGACTCAGAAACTCGGCCAAGCCGAACATCGACCCGGCCCGGGCCTCGTTGATCAGTCGCCCGAGTCGAGTAAAAGCCCGACCGGGGTAACGATCGGTGCACACCTGACAACCCGGTCCAAGTTGGGTCTCAACTCGGACTGAGCCACACACAAATATTGCCCCAAACTTAACCCGACCCGAGTCCCATTCAGCCCAGCCCGAGTTTTTGTTGGACAGAACGATGGGTTCCTTCCGTTGAGTCTAAATCTCCGTAAGTTGAGCCTTGTTTTCATCAAATCTACTTCAAGTTACGCCTAAGACTCTAAAGACAATGGTGAACCTTACCTTACTTCAAAGGAAAGAACGGTACATAGTATCAAGAGCATAGAGGATCCATGTAATATTATTACTTCCGAGAAGAAGAATCTGACCTCTCTCACTCTTTCTGATTTCCACGTCATATTAAAGATAAGCAAAGACAAGTAAAGCAAAGATAAAGATATGGGATTGCTATGCAAAGCATGAAACAAAGATCAGAGTATGGTACAAAGAGTGACAGATAGTTAATTGAGGAGACAGCGAACCTACTGATCTTCGATGACCATTATTCTTGAGACTACAGGTCCTCTCCCACCTGTATCTCAAAGGAGAGTGATGCAAAGGTCACACTCCTTCCCCCAGAGATAGTATTGTGCCAGAGGGACATGTAGCTAACTAAGGAGACAGTGAACCTACAGGTTCTTAAATGACCAATGTTCCTAAGTTGTAGGTCCTCTCCCATCTACATTTCGAATTGGATGATGCATTATCACACATCTTTGCCTTTATGAGCATACTGGCTTTACAGATTCAGAAAGACACATCTGGCATCTCAAATCTAATAAAGTCGAGCTCGCATAGGATAACTAACTTTAAGGATATCATAATAATGTAAAAGACGTAGTGCAACTCACAGTAAAGCAAATGCAAAGTAAAGTATTGTATAGTATGTCATAGAACATGTATAGTATAGTATGGAACGTGGTATGATAAAGATAATGCAGAGTATTGTAAAGACAAAGTACAATTATAGTAAAGAACATAGTACAGATATTGATAATGTTAAAGTATGATGTATGACTCATTATAGCCAATGTATAGAAGCCAAGGTATATAACTGTTCATCACTGATATATTATTTTTATAATCATCATTGATTCTTACCTCACCGTCTATGTTTCTATTGTACTGGGCATCTTTGCTCATGGGTATTCAATTCCCTTGCATTGAAATTTTGCAAGTGAGAATGCAGCTTGATGATGTGTGAGAGTGCTCAGAGCTTGGAGGATGCTGCACATGACTGCTTTCATTATAAAGTTTCCTCAATCGCATTTAGAGTTACGATTATCTTTGTTAATCATGAACATTATGTTATTTCGCCTATTGACTTGTTTTCTCCTGATGAACTTCCTCTCGATTATTGAGCATGTTAAAGACTGTGATTTTTTCCTATTCTGACATGGACATAATTGAGAATTATGTCCTTTGCTATTCCAATGTTTAAAGCTTCCGCATTAAAGCCCTTGATTATATTTCATTATAATATTGATGTCGCGTATACATTTTGTTGAATGGTCATGGTCAATAGTGTAGTAGGCAGTGTAATGCTCCAGGGGTTAACTTGACTGCCTACGTGACAGGAGGGGCGATTTTGGGGGCGTTACACATTTCTTCCAATTCATAGATTAGTCAAGACCGTATAGAGCATAGCTCCTAAGCTTCTTTAAGTTCATTTCATTCTTTAACAAATCAGGTGGACAGAAGCTTTATAAATCAGAGGAGTTCGATTAGAGTCATGTTCTCTTCTGTCCACATAATGGTCGACCATTAGTAAAACAGTCACCTGTGATAAGTCCATTCAGCGGTCGTCCGATAAGAGGAAACGGACGCTCGTTTATCAGTCTTTCAATCAATCGAAAAGGTAGCGGTTGACCGTTTGATGTTCATATTTCATAATCATACTTTTGGTCGACCTTGAGGGCGGTCGTCCGTTATGAATAGTGTCATCTTCTCCATCGACGGTAGGAAGTTATTCCAGCGAGGAGACCAGAACGGTCGACCGATATGGTTTCAGTCGCCCGATTAGTCATCGTCGCCATTGTCAAGTCTCGATATTTTTCAGTTCGGTCGTTTAAAAGGATTTCGATCTTCCATTCTAGTCTATAATGGTCGTCCATTATAGCTGTCGCTATACTCTTACCGAACTAAATCAGACATCCGAAATGGTATCGGTTGATCATTTCTATTCGACAGAGCCGCAGGTCATTGCGAAATCCTTAAGTTTTCAATCAGTATTTACTACAAACAATCCTAAACTTGTACCGACATGATTCCTAACATTTAACATGCTTCAGAAAACATATTCTAATCATAAATCTCATAACTAACATTTCACTCATATCATTTCTTCTTCACATGAAACATGTCTGATTTCTTTGTCCTTAACATGCAATGATTTTTCATATTTGTTCTAAGTTCAAATCAACATAACTATTCTCTAGTTGCATGCAACAGAATAATCTAATAATCATTTCAATCATACACTAACAAATCAAATCAAATCATTCATCACATAATCATGTCAAAGCATCACAAGAAACCATTCGGCCAAAGCATGAAATCTACATAGATCAACTAAGAACTTCATAGAAACATCTTGTATCATTTCTACCATGTTTTAACATGAATCCTAACTACGAATCTATCCTTAAGGCATGCAAATGCCTTCTGAAATTACCCCATGACCCAGATCCCGAACAACGCACCTCTTAGCCTATGAAATTTGTGATTCGTCCTCGCGGTTTTCGTCCTCGGTCACGTACTTCCGTCCATCGCTATCCCTAACGTTGTCCACGTCAGAAATGCTTGTTGGAATACTTTCGTCAACTGCTGTCCGTGCACGTCGGAGGAGGAAAATAGAGGGTGAGAGAGAGACGAAAGGACAAATGGGAGAAGGAGAAGGGGGTGGAGGTTTTAAGTCTGGAGCTTGTCCCTTGGCTTTCCTCATGTCGTGAACTGCCGGCCATTGAAGAGGAAGAGGAAAGGAGAAGGTGGAAACAAAGAAGAGGGAGAGGAAAAGGGCTCGGCCGTTTCCTCTTCACCTTCTCTCTCTTTTTTTTTTTAACTGAGAGGCATTACAATTCGATTCAATGGAAAAGAAGTTGAGACAAACATATATTCCATGTATTTGATGTCATGGTCATGAATGATGAAACCTTTTGACGTGCCATATTTTGGTTGGTCGTTAAATAAGTTGTGACAAATGATTTTTATGTATAGATATTAAACCTTATTACAATACAAATTTAAATTGCAATCGTCTGATGAAGCCATCATGACCAAGAATAAACACCTTGTGGCACTTATCAATAGACACTTGCAAGGACGGAGCCAGGACGAAAAGTTAAGGAGGACCGAAGAATGCAAAAAAAAATGCATCATTAAAGCATCATTAAAGAATGCGGAAAAAAATGACATATACATATACATATACATGTATAAACATATAATTATACCATAAATAATAAAATTAAGAAAATAAATTTACTCTAGAAAAATATACATTAAAAAATAACCTATAATTATATATTTTATTTTTTTATTTAAAAGATATCATTTTAGTATTCAACCATGCATTTTTTATTTGTCATGTTCATCTTGCAAGTTAAATTTTATGATAAAATAGTATAATTATATTTAACACAATATATATATGAAATAATTAACTTAAAAAATGAATACTTAACTAAATAGTTTGATTTGTTATAGAAATAAATCAAACTTATTTCTATATGCATCATATATTTCATAAATGCATATATTACACTGTAAACTTTTTTATATATCTCACAAATACAATAATATAGTATCTTTATGCAGATCTCATAGGATTAGGATATATTAATATATATTTTTAAGAAAAAATATATGGTATATTATTATATATAGTATACTTCAAAAAATTAGGAGGGGCCAATCATAATTTATTTAAAAATCCTATATGATATTACTATATATATATAGAATATATATGGATAACAAAAAGTTAGGGGGGTGGGGGGTGGGGTGGGGTGGCCTGCACGCTTGCATTTGTCATCTCATTTGGTGCCCTAGAATTGAGAAGTTGACATTTTTCATATCGTGAGTTGCAAGTTCTGCATACTACAATAGAGAAGGAGAGAAACCACAATAGAAGGTTGACCGTGACTCTAATCAAGTCTTCAAAGATTGCCGACCATCCACGAATCTGTCGAGGTCCTTTAATTTGATTTTTTATTTTATTCTTTCAATTTTTATTATTCTATTTATATTTGTCTCTTCGAAAATTTTAGAATGAGCTTCATTATTATTAAGCTAATTAATTTAGGATCATTTTAATTACAGAGAAACTGTGTAACCTTATTTAATTATTTTAGACTTTTTTATCATTTATTAATTATGCTTAATGTTTTTTAATTAGTTAATTTGATTATTGAATTAAACTATATGTGTGGGGTGTTTAATTGTATAACTAAAAAATTAATTTAATTGATTTTATTTGTGAATTAATAATTGATATAAATTTTATAACTAATGTATGGAGAATTGAATTTATGTAGTTCATTGATTTATACAAATTTGTGGAGTGATTTATTGTGTAGAAAATCTAATTTTATGCGTCTTAATATTAATCGGATTTAATAGGATACTAATTTTTAGAAACTTCACTTTTGGTTAAGTCAATCTACTCGTTTGTGAATACCACAATTTAATTTTTTTAGATTAATAATTTAGAAAAACTCTAATTCATAAAGAGATTAAATTTATCTTGTTGGTGTGCATGTTGTCCTTAATCTATTATCATATTATGTCGTAACTTTAGCATCAGTATGTTATATTTTTATCTCATTTTTCAATATGTATTTTATAATTAAAAAAATTCATTTTCCAACAGTCTATATATTATTTCTTATTAATTGTACTATTAGATAATTAATTAATAACTATTTCTTATGAATTGAACACTCTTACTTTTTTTCTACACTATTTGATATGATTAATACACTTGCTAGCTTCTTATTTTGCAACAATATTTTATGCATAAATTCAATAAAGCCTACTTCATTTCTCCTCACATCCATCATGATTTCGACTCATCCGACATTATTGCTTCATTATATGAAATATGATGTGTACAATCATATATATATATTCATAGAATAACACAAATTTCGTACTCGTATAAAACAAAGTTATCAAGGTGTGTAAATCATGTATTTGATCTCTTATTACCGATTTTACTTGTGGATTTTATAGATTCATCCACTTCTCCTAAAGGATCTATATCCTTGATTGTGTTCTTGGGAAGCAACAAGACAAACTTTTCAACAACAGAATACAATAACAACAACAAAGCCTTATCCCACTAGATGGGGTCAGCTATATGGATCATACGACGACATTCCGCTCTATTAGTAACCAAACCTTTCGGTATATTATTCACCAATAACTCTTGCTCTATTAGTTCGCCAAGTGTCCGCCTTGGCCTCCCTCTCCCTCTTTTAATCGGACTCCAGATTATTTGATCTACTCTTCTTACTGACGCATCTAATGGTCTTCTCTGAATATGACCAAATCATCTCAAACGATTCTCTACCATTTTCTCACTAATAGGAGCCACTCAATATTATTCATAATTCCGTAACTTATTTTGCAGATCTACATGTCATTATTAAAGACACTTGATTGACATGTCATAATTCACAGCATTTAAGCATTCAATTTTGTCAAGTATGTAGCAATTAATTTAGTTGCCATTTTCTAATGTCATAAAGATAATAAGTATCAAAGTCTATAATGCAAGTATAATTTATAAAATAGTAAAATGAATTTCTTTATAGAACAGGTAATTAAAATAAAAAATAATAATAAGGTATTAAAGATCCAAAAATATGATTTTATAGAGTTCTAAGAACTAGAATTATACTAAGACTACTATAATTATGAAAAAGAATAAAATAGCACAAATTAAAATAAAGTAGATCTCCATAATTTTTTCTTATAAATAAAAATAGAAAAAGAAAACAAACCAATTTTATGGGACTATTGCTACATCACTTACACATTATCTAATTATTCATTGTGTTTTTTTTCCGGTAATCTGTTCATTTTTTTTATTTTGAGTCATATGTTTGCTAACATCTTTTGTGGAATCATGTTAAAAAGTCTTCTGTATAAGTAGTGTGGTGAATGAAATATCATCTTCTATTAACTCAATTCTCATTTATTATAAAGTAGGAAAATTATCTGCAAAGTCAAATAAATTTGGATTAATCTTTATACATAATAAAATGTATGTATTATGGATGGTAATATGTTGATTGATGCATCTATTCATAGTAATATCATGCTTTAACTATTCCTTGTATAAATATTATGGAATACAAAAAAGTCAATATAATGAAAATCTAATTTATAAAAAAATACAAAGGAATGCAGTTGAATAAACATGACCATAATGCTAACATATGACTCGTTTCATTTATTTATCATCGTCTCATATTTTCTACAGGGGAAATTTTAAAACATAGATAAAAAGATGATGATTGTATCATTCTAGAAAAATATTTACATAAATATTAAGAAATATGAAAAGTCAATATATATCGGCAGATGGTTTATGAAAAATAAAAAAATAGCACAATGAATGAATATGACAATATGTTAACATATAAATTTAAATATGCAATGCAACTGCATTTTTATGATCATGTCATTTTTTAAAAGAAAATAAATTTAAAAATGGAGAAAAGAAAAGATAGGGATGGTAACAAAAATGAGGGGATGAGTAACTTAATTATAAAAAAATCATGAAAAATGTCTTTAGTCTTTACATTATATGTAGATTAATCCCTTGCCTGATCATTATCTTGTATTACTTAGTTACTTTTTTTATCATTGATGATAGAGATTGGAGAGGGTCAGAAAGTGAGAAAGAAAGACATGGTGTGGTGGTACAGCTCTGACTTATAAATCACAAGCGGTGTTTACACCTCTTAGTTATTAAGTATTATATGGCCAATTTCTTTATTTCTTTATTTTTTTTCTATATCAGGCCATTGAGCCTCCTTTATATTTGGAAAAGAAAGTGGAAAAAATTATACAATGTCACCTAAAAACTTCAATGAAAAAAACAAACAAACCACCTAAAAGGAAGATACAAAATAGGAAGACAATAAATGCCACATGAGAAAAATCGTACTACAAAAAGGAAGAAAAAAAAAATAAAAAGATAGATGGAAAGATTATCATAAAGAAAACATATGAAAAAAGGAGAAAATTAAGGAAATTGAGAATAGGTTTCAATTAAACAAGAGATAAAATAAAAAAAAATTATATTGAAACGTTAAGAAATAAATTAGGACAAAAAAATTAGAACTAAGGGAAATATATCAAAGGGATTCTATAAAAAATAAATTATTTTTTTATTAAAAATAGTAATATGCCTAGAATAAAATAATCAATAATTTTAAATTAATCTATAGTGTTGTTGAATAAATTATTCATTAAATATTTTACATAGTGTTATTCATATCTATCTTTATAATTATTTTTTAAGGGGCTATTTTTATAATTATAATGCATTACATTTATTTCTGTAAAGATAGCTCGGATCATTTAAAGTTAGGATTTAATGCAAACGTTCCTTGCTCAATTAGGGAGTATAGTGATGCCTACATCCAACAATATTAGACCAAATTTGGATAGTAGATGACACAAGACGTGATTCAACTGTAGTTTAATTCATGTTTAATTCCAATCTAGTTTTGCCTTATCTCTTTTCTCACACGATTTATCTCTCACGATCCTGCCCTAGTCAAAGTCGTCGGCGCCTATGATTGTGTCCTCATCTCGAAGTCGCCGGCGAGGTGCCTCCTCTCGAACTCGCCGGCAATGACGACCTCCAATCCCACACAATCCTGCCCTAGTCAAAGTCACCGGCCCTCCAAACTCGCCGGCAATGACAACCGCCAACCCCACCCTGGCTGCCTTTCTCCTCCTAATGTTCATTGCCTTTGCGTACGCATCCATTGTTGTCACCCTCCATTGTCCGGCTCTCGCCCTCCACACCGCCTCCCTCGCCCTCTTCTGACTCGTCCTCATCCTCCTCCCATTCTCTCCTAGCCTCACCCTCATCGACGGCCTCGCCTTTCTCCTCGTTGGCCTCGCGTTGTTCCTCTCTGACCTCCTTTCCCTCTCGCTGTCCTGGGCATCGTGCCCCGTCATCGCCCACGCCATGGATATCGAATCGGCCATACCGACGTGGCGTTGTGTATCCTCCAAGTTTTTCCTCCCAAGAGGGTGCGGCGTTGTCGTCGTTGAAGGGGATGTGGTGTCAGCTGGAGGGGGACCAGCGGAGGGCCGTAGCGAGTTCGGGAGGAATGCGGCGGCAGCTCGTCCGAGAGCGAAGAGGACGACACACTATTGAACCGGCATTAAACCGGATCATTGCATCCTAACCCATTGCTGACCGTGCCTTGATGAAACTACTGTCCAAATTCGATCAGACAGACGACACACGAGATAGGCAGCACTATGCTTTCTAATTGAGTAGAGAGCATATCCATTAAATCCTTAAAGTTAATTGAGTTTATGATCCAAATTTTCTCATTTTAAAAATATTGTGTCATAAGTATACCAAAAATGGAATCTTGATATTCTAGCATTGCCATCAGTTTTAGTAAAAGTTTCTGTTCATTGATACAAAGACAATTTCCTTTCTCTAACTCTGAACAATTTGCACAGGGGGTGACCGGCTCTGAATTCATTTTGCACTTGAGCTGTCCACTGCAGAAAAAACATGCACATGGATGCTTCCTCAATTGTGTTCCAGGTGCATATGCCCGGGGGTGAGGACAGGGTAACGCCATGTATGGAGGGGCATGATGTTTACTGTTTGGTGTTTTGCTTATGGTTTCTAGCAGCGGGGCAGAACAAAAGAGAAAAAAAAAATAAAAAGTACAAAGTAGTTTCCTCTGACAGGTGCTTCCAGTGAGTGAAGTGTCTGCCATGTTACATTGCTCGCGTCACTCTGTCAATGATCAATGTTCTTCGGGATTTTGACATGCGATGTAGGGTGTATGTGAAATCTAAATGGTAAAAGAAATTGAGAATAAGAATATGGTGCAGTGATGCAGCATCACCTAAATAAGAAAACGAGAGCTTCATATATGGATGGGCATTGGGAAAGATAATTAAAATCGAAATTTTAAATAAGATCAGAGGGTCATATCGTAAGATCGGATCGATGATAGTAAGATTCTGCTTATTATTAAAATATATTTATTTTAAAAAATAGCAAATATTTTTTTGTTTAATTTGTCATATTAAAATCATAAATTACATCTCACTTAAACAAAATTACGTCAAAACATATTAAAAATGACAAAAATATATTGAACTTCATATAAATCAATTATTATTATCATAAGCATATAGTTTTATTAATATTTAAATTATTATATTAATCTATGAGATCGTGAGATTATGTGATAAAATTAAGATCGAATTAAGATTTTACACATAACATTATGAATATAAGATCGATTTTAAGATTTACATCGAGATCTTAATAACCTTATGGGTGGGTACAAGAAAATTCTTTTATGCCTTCTCCACTTATTTTCTTTTTCCCTGTTTTGTCCTCCTTGCTGTCTGAATCTGCAAGTGGAGGAGGAGGACCATGGTTTGTGCAACTAGAAAGTAGAAAGTGAGAGACACTATCACTAAAGAAAAACAGGGGAGAAATATTTAGTTACAAAACCCATACCGAATGCAACTGCTCTGTTTTTTTTTCCTATATAAGTATATAACTATGTGAAGATTTGTTTTTCCTTAAACTTTTAAGAAACTTCGACTAATTCACAATGAGCATAAACTTCTCTTGGCAAATGATTTCGTAAATTGACACTGCGATTTTTTTAATGAAATATTCAAAGCACTTCTTATAGGTTATTATAGATGGGGATTGACCTAAAATTATTAACAATAAGATCAATCAAAATAAAATAATGATTTAAAATTCGACCAATAACATCAAGTTGTGATTTTTTTTCTTTATATATCTTAAGGTTCTTATTAATGATAACATCTTAAGATAGTAAGTAAAATATCGATTAGAAGTATAAGAACGTTTTAACTAAAAGAAGAAAAACTTTACATAAGAATGCTGAAGTTATTAATAAAGTATCTAAGTTTAGGGTTAATTATTTTAAGCTTTGTTAATTTAGGGTCACCCAAAAATTGAGTTAAGATATCAAATTAAAATTAATTAGATCCGATCGACTTGATTCAACCAAAAAATTGATAGGATCGAATTACTCATCTTCCTAACGCTTTTAGGACATGTTTGACTAAGTCTATAAATAAGTTAAAATAACTTATAAATAATTTTAAAATTGTCTATTTCTTTGGTAACTAAAATAAAAAATTGATAAGCACTTATTTTATCTACTTACAAGTCAAAAATAATAATTTGAAGAACCTCAACTTATTTTGTTTGTGAAAAAAATTACTAATCAATTTTTTTTATCCTTAGAATATAAATAACTTTTTTTCACATATTTTATTTATTATAATATTAAAACACTTTTTTTATCATTTGACTAAAATAAGAACTCATAAGTTTTTTATTATCAAATAAGTAAATTGCTTATTTTAAAATTCAACTTAAGTCATTAAATTACTTATTAACACTTCAACTGAACAACAGTTTTATATCAAATAAATCAAACAGCCCTTAATCATAAAATCTAGAGTTGCCGAGCATTGTAATTTTACACTTTTATCATATTTGTTCATTTTCATTCTCTTTTCTAATATTTCTTTTCCATTTTAACTTTACCTATCTTATCATAACTTTCCAAATGAGTGTCTCTGTTATTTTCTCTCTCTTTTTATATAGTTTATCTCTTCATAATTTTAATTTGTTGGCCTTCACTCCAAATATTTTTTTGACCCTTTTTCAAATCATATTTTAACTACTATTTAAATAAGCAAGTTCAAAGATTTTAATATTCATATGATTAAATATAAGTGAGATAATAAATAGATTTAAAAATATTTTTTTTATAAGCTCCTATTTCATGCCTTATTTTACAATCAAACGAGGCCTTCCTAAAATAATAACAACAAGAAGAAGAGAGAGGTGGACCTTAGTGGAACCAAGTTTTTTAGGGCATGGGAGAGCCCGTGTTTGTTTTGTTTTCGATTGGAGTCATGTATTTTGTTTGGGCCAATTAGGACTCAAAATTCAAATCCATAGGAATAAAACAATCAAATCATTTCATATTTTCAATCTTTGTTACGATTTTATTGCTTCTTAACTATCTCGATTTTATCTTGAAAATCTTATGTGTAAGATATTTTAAGTTTAATCGCATAATTTTACAATCTTATCCTATATTATATGATTAATATAATAATTTAAATATTAATTAAAGATGTATTTATGATAGTAAGAATTAATTTATATGAAACTTACTATATTTTGTTTATTTTTACAAATAGTTAAAATAAATTGTATTTGAGATAATTTGATGTTAAGATAAAACATGTTTATTTCCTGGGCCCCAATAGATAAGTTGGTGCATATCCAGCGGTACCATATAATTTTTTTGTTTATATAATTAATTTATAAGTACATCATTCTTTTATTGTAAATATAATATTTGTTGTATATAGTTTGACATTTTTTATCATATTATGAAACTCTAATTTGATCATTCTAAAATTTCAGTTGTATATTTTATATTTAGTTGTAAAATTAAATATATTTGTATTAGTTTTAATTTATTTTATATATAACAAATATAATTATACAAAAAGTGTCCCAAAAAATCACTAAAAAAATTTAATATGTTAGAGGATGATTTTTTTAAAATAATTTTAGGATAATTTTTATTTAAAAGTTGATTAAAAATAGCGATTTTTTTTTTGCACCGAAAATTTGACCTCTTCTCTTTCTGTGAAGGAAAGCAGGGTAAAGTTTCCATAGGCTCAAACAAAGCTCAATGTTTTTTTTTCACTATCTATGATTGCATTATATCATATATCATATATGATCGCAACCATATATCATACTTGGAATGAGCAAAATGCTCTCGGATTTGAAAGCAATTCAAACTAGTTTCACCTCAGGGTCATTTACTTTTTTGAGAATAAATGGTAGAATATCGTCGCACACAAACAAATGTGAATTAGAATATAAATATTTGGATCTCTCAAAACTCATGAAAACTACTCACTTTATCCTTAAAAGAAGAATACCAATATTTTAAAAAAACCTCAGAATATTTTATTGCCATTTTTCAACTTTTTAATCATATTTATGTTTTTATTTTTTACATACATTATTATATTAATATTTTTATTGTCATTATAACGATAAACATCAATTACCGATAATAATATTTTAATTTTAAAAATATTGTACTTTTATATTTTATTCTCTTTAAATCAAACATAAAACAGATAAAATTATATTTATTTTTTAAAATACAATATTATATTACTTTATTCAATTTAAACTTATCCTCAAAGCAAACGGACATTAAGGTTAAACTGACTCAATCGGACACATGAGATGCGATGTGACTAAGTCTTTCGCTTCCATGTTACCTTTTTTAAAAAGTATCCTTATTGTTACTCTTAAAAATGCTATTGCCACTCCATTTTATCCTACAAAAATAAAAAATCTAATATTTTAGCACTTACATGATGGAATGATAATAGTATATTTTGAAGTGACAATAGTAATAGTTCTTTTCAAAATGAAAGATTGAAAGTGAATTGGCATGAGATTTTTTAAAATATTCTTTTACCGATTTAGAATAAAATATATTTGAGATAAGCTGGTGTTAATTAAAATAAGTTATTTCATCGAACCACCCCATTTTAAATATATTTTTTTTGCAGCTCCAACCCTAAACACATAGGTCACACTTGGTTTGGAGATATGAGTTAGAATAGAGGTTTACTCCATTTCATTCTGTCAAATAGAGTAATTAATCATTAAGAAGTGTAACGTGATTTTTTTTCATTAAAGAATTAAATAGTGCATTGTCTAGGGACAAATTATTCCACTATAAAATTGGAATAGTGGTCATTCTCAGCTCAAAGAAATACTAATTTACTAGAATAACTACCTTTGTTCCATGAATAATCATCCATGAACCAAACATTGTCCTGATGATTTTTTTTAACATCTTTCATCAAATTAAAGATGTAAGGGAAACATTATAATAATTAGAAAGTCTATTTTTTTAATAAAATAATGAAAGAGTTCCCATAATACATTTGGAATTTTTAAATTTGATAACAAAATATTCTTATAAATCTTCGAATCGAATTCGATTAGAAATTAATAAAATTGTATTGCTAAAATTGATAGAAGTTGATAGCTTGAAATCCATTTCTAAAATGAGAGTTAAGGGTGTAAGAAAAATTTGACCGAATCGAAAATTCTACTCGACTCAAAAAAAATTGAAAATTAGGAGACTGAATACGATTTAGAGCGGTTTTTAAATAGAGTAAAATCGATCCGTTTAAACTAGGGCTCCACCCAAAAAAATCGTAAGGGTATGTGAAGCCTGCTTTTATTTATTTTTTATTTATATAATTAATTTAAATGTAATCAATTATTTTATTATTGGTGTAATAATTTTTTATATAGCTCAATATGTTCATATCACATTATGAAATTCTAATTTAATAATTCTAATACTATTTATAGGGTGTAAGAAAAAAACTAACCAAATAAAAAAAACCGACTTGAAAAAAATCGCAAACTCGGACTCCGATGAAAATTAGGTTAGTTTTTTCGAATAATTAAAGCCACCCGTTTAAATTAGGGCTCCTAACCAAAAAAACCGAAGGGGCCCGACTCGAACCAAATATATATTTTATAAAATATTATAATTAAAATATTATTTCAACTTTCAAATAATATTTCAGAGTATTACATTTTTTAACCATATTTACTTGATTAACTATATTGTTGACTTATTATGCTATAGTTAAACTTGAATATCATCAAGTTATTAATCTATTTTAGTAAAATTTGTATAAAATTGACTATAATATTTTAAATTATAATGTGATAATATGTTAGTTTAGTTTCTTTATGAACTTAAAGTTTAATATTATTTTTTTTAAAATATATTTTGTGATATATTTAATGTCTATTAATTTTTTAAAAAAATATTATTTTAAGTAAGTCCCTGATCCGAAAAAACTGAGACCGCCTAGGTTGATTTTTTTTGCTGAAAAATTTTTTGGGTAGTTTTTTACACTATAAAAAACTATCCAAAATTTAAAGATCAATTTTTTTCAACGTAAAAATCACCCGACCCGAACCGCTTTCACCCCTATGTATATCCTATATTTAGTTATAAAATTAAATAAGTTAATATTAATTTTAATTTATTATATATTTTTAAAAAATATTATTTATTAAAATAAAAGTTTGAAAAAATCATCCAAAAAAATTGACTCATTAGAGGGTAATTTTTTTCTAAATAATTTTAAGATGATTTTTATAATTTAAAAAATCAATCTAAAAGATAATAAATAATTTGTTTAATAAAAAAATCTATCCGATTCGAACCAGTTTCCCCCCTCGTCAGAGTTTTTTTTTTATTTAGTCGGTCATTTGATGGATTCAAATTTTAGAGAAATTGACATTTGGAATTGCATGGTTTTAACGCGCTCGTGTGGCAGTAAGAGCGGAACCTTCTCGATCAGGAAATCAACTATAAAATGGGGACCTTATCGCTGTTATCAGTTTATCACCACGAGCAAATCCCTCGATTCCGCACTCATCGTCACCATCTGGTGCTGCACTCGCGTTTCTGGGACTCCTCGCCGCAGCCATGGCCGCCCACGCCGTCCTCTTCTCCCCGGCCACGGCCGCTGCGTCTTTCCTCCCCTCGCCGTCGTCCTCCGTTCGCCCTTTCGCCTCCTTCCTCGTCAAGCAACCTCTTCGCCTCGCCGCCCCCTCCTCCTCCAAGCTCGCCGCCGCCCCGAGGACTCTCATCGTCGTCGCCGCCGCCAAGAAGGCCGTCGCCGTCCTCAAGGGCAACTCCGTGGTCGAAGGCGTCGTCACGCTCACTCAAGAAGACGACGGTCAGCTCTCTCTCTCTCCCTTATAATCTGTACGGAGTTTTGGATGGCTCGGTTCGATTTATATGGAGTTTTAGCACTGAATTGATGTTAACTTCATCGGCTCGATTGCAATGCATTTGCCTTCAACTTAGATAAATTTAATTTTCGCACATATAATTTGTGGGGAAACGCGATTTCTAAATTGAGAATGGCGATGTGCAAGGTTTGCACGTCCAAAGTCTATGCATTTGTTTCATACTGCGTCATGGTTTTAGTTGTTGTAGTTGAAAGCTCCTATTTTTAGTGTGATTACGGTAATATAATAGACGTGGAACCTCCCTTTCAAGTAGTAATATGTCCTTCCTTCTAAGTGTTTGTTTAATTTTCCCATAGGGCCAACAACTGTGAATGTTCGCGTTACTGGGCTGACACCGGGACTGCACGGATTCCACTTGGTAAGTGCTTGTGTAGAGATAAAAAATAACTCCCTTTTGTCTTTTTCTCAATCTCAATTTTCCAGAGCTAAACACGAATTCCACTTTATTATCGTGCAGCATGAGTATGGAGACACAACCAATGGCTGCATATCTACAGGTTTAGTTGCAAACTAGTCATTGTCTCACTATTAGTGTCCATTGGTGTTTCTGTGACTTTACTGCAACTAATTCTCCCTGTATAATTTGTGCGTTACCAATGCATTTGTTGCTTGAAATTTGAATACCGTCCTATCTCAACAGGGCCACATTTCAATCCGAACGGCTTGACACATGGTGCTCCTGAAGATGAGATCCGCCATGCGGGCGACCTGGGAAACATTGTTGCTAATGCTGAGGGTATCATTATTATAACAAATTCATACATTCAAGTCGCTTCCTTTGTGTATCACCTTTAATCTGACTATTTGATTATTGTGAATGGATGTTGGTTTCTCAATTGAAGGAGTGGCTGAGGCAACAATCATTGACAAACAGGTATTTCAGTGAAGAAAAGTGATTGTTCTTTTCTTGTGTGTTCAATCTCAACATGTTCTCCAGCCAATATAAATTTCTATGCTACGTATATTTTCCTTTCTTGTATGTATGTAGATACCGTTGAGTGGACCCAATTCAGTTGTTGGGAGAGCATTTGTGGTTCATGAGCTCGAGGATGACCTAGGAAAAGGTATCAATCACATCATATTCATGAACAATTTGTTTACATGTCAATCAACTTATTCTTAGGCTATTGTTTGTGGTTTACATCCGAGTTCAAACCATATGTAATGTCCCTGGTGCTTATTGCATATTCTTCAAATTTTTTATATGTTATTTGTTTTTCTTCACATCGTTATTTGTAGAAGGCTTGCATATCAAGTTTTGCTGAGGACGAAAAATTCAAAACTGCTTATTCGAAGCTTAAGTCAAATTGAATGGTTGTTATCAGAATTCCTTCAGTAACTACTACTTGTGTCATGATCAAACTTTGAAAAGGAACATTTTATGCCTCGTCACCTGAATGGTAAAAGTACACAATTTTTATGCTGTTACCAAATTATGATTGTTTAAGCATACTAACAACAAAATTATTTACATAGTTGTGAATTTCAACTTTTCCCACATCAGGCATATATGATGTTATTATAATACATCCATGAATGCAGGAACTACAATGTGAAGAAAACAGTTGTTTTGAAAACATTTGAGAAAAAAACCTACTCAGTATTATAGCTTCCCACGTAATCATGTGGTTCATACTTTTGTTTACTTCACATATAAGCTTTATCTCATGACCAGTTTATGTGTATGTAAGTTGATTTAATGAACTTAGAGGCAGCCCTTGGATTGGACTTGGCCAACTTGCCTTATACCCCAGCTAATTTATGTGCGAGCTGCATCTCAAAAAAATTTATGTGCAATCTCAACCTCTGCTTTATCAAAACAAAAAAAAAGGCCCGGGATTGAGTCTGGTTGGGCCATGCTCCTTTCCTTCTCATACTTGTTTTGGAGAGGGCTTTAAGCCTTGAACTTCTACATGGACTTAAACATATTTTTTCATTAGAAGAAAAAGGATGACTAGCAAGGTGATAGTCATCCAGATGCGACTTATCGAAATCATTGTCTTACTTTCATGATGCAGGTTGTCTGATTGTATTTGCACCTAATGTTAATGTGATCTTTCTTATTCTAAAAAAATGTGATATTTCTGATACTCATAATATTACTAGGTTGCTAAAGGCTATGCATCATTTGTTCCTTTAATATTCTCTGAAGTCTCTTCCAGAAGAAAAAGAATTTCTGAAGTTATTACAATCAATACATGAACTCCGCCTATATTTTATAGCCGGTCCCAAGCCCGGATAAAGGAGGAGGGTTGTGTTAGGCCCCGACAGCCAGCATAAAATTCTGTCGAATCTTATGAACATGGATCAACGAATGAAATGACGTCGTATGATCCATGTAGCCGACCCCACCTAGTGGGATAAGGCTTTGTTGTTGTTGTTGTTGTTATTTGTTTTATATTCATTATCTGGAATCTATCCACATTTTGTTCTTTTCTGATGTTTGTAGGGGGGCATGAACTTAGCCTTAGCACTGGAAATGCTGGAGGAAGATTGGCATGCGGTAAGAAAACTAGTACCTTTCTTAAACTATCCTGTGTCGTAGAAAATAAAGTGAAAGTAACAAACCAACCTTTACAATTTGTCTTGCTAGAGGAACTAATGAAGCAATCAAATGAGAAGACTGTAATTTCTCCTTATTAGCCATTGGGATTGAAAAATATTTATATGACATGAACGGTAATTTCATTCATAGGTCTATATTGTTCTCCTTAGAAAATATGATCAAATGATGCTCCTGATTCTTATTATTTTTAAATAAATGAAAAAAGGCGAGCTAATGAAATGAGGTTACATAAGGTGAATGCTGCAAAGATTCACAGATGAAAATGCTTAACAAGCTTCTTGAATATTTGTCATTCATTAATATGTACAGTTTGTCTACCTTTTTCTGAAGCTACCTACTGAACAAAGCTTAGTTTGGCAGATGTTAAGACTGCGACGTGACAATGAAATTTTGAGAGTATATGCATGATTTATCATATTCTAGGAGTTTAAGATTTTCATTTTATGGTCATAATTCTACTTCTGAACTGTAATGGTTCATTATGCTTTAGCTCAGTGACTTTGAGGAAGCTCCTGAAGTCAAAATGTTAGAAATTCATTTTTAGTCTTTGCTTGTGGTTAAATTCAGATTCTTAAATAATATGGTTGATACCATCCTAATTGCGAAAATGATTTAGTTATCCCTTAAACGACTGACTGAAAAGACCGATTTCTTCTTTATCGAATCTGCAGGTGTTGTTGGTTTGACCCCAGTTCAGTAACTAGTTCCCTCACCTCGGTTTGAAAACTCGAAGACAGCAAACCCATTTTGAGTGCCAACTGGAGTTTCGATGGTTTTTATATCAAAACGTTGCTCATCTGTCTTGAGAATAAGATGACCGGATCATAATGTTGTTCAAATACTTATGATGGTGCAATATAGCTAATACATCATGGACTTCAGAGCCCAAGTTATGGGATGTGATGCATGATACTTTCCAGTTTCTTATTGTTGTACTTTCGTGTCGTACCAGGATTAGCCATTTGGGGAACCAAGTTATAATTGGATACTAGTAAATCTGATACCCTCCATAACCAGTTGGAAACAGGTCTGATATTAATATACACACATGAACAATGACTTGGAACAGTAGAACTGTTCATCATGTTCATAAATGAGAAGCATTATGGATCTGTACAGTAGTAACAAAAATTAATTGGGTTGCACCGACTCTAATGTTGCATAAAACAAAAGTAAAAAAGACATTTCTTGGTGGACAATCGACAATGCACAATGTTTCGGAAAGATTAATAGAATGGGATGCCGCGATGAACTCTAATTTCTCAAGCAAAAAAAAAAAATTTCTTTTGAATTATATCTGAACTATGCAGACTCATCCTTCAGCTGCTGCCTCAGGATGAAGGCCGGCAGCTACCGACGCCGTCCTTGCAGTCCCTCTTGAGATCGTTGAAGGTCCTGAGCTGCTTCTTCCCCCGGAGGAAGACCTCGGTGTCGACCACCAGCCTCATGTACCCGTCGAACTCTACGGGCAGACCACTATTCAGCTTCTTCGTCTCGGCGTACCACTCGCTCTCTTCCCCCCACAGGTCCCTGAACTCGTCCAGGAAGTGCGTCTGGTACCGTCCCTTCAAGGGGTCGAAGAGAGCGGTGTCGGGCTCCCCGGTGGCCACGTAGAGGCGCCTGCCCTCGTCGATCCTCTCGCCCACGGTCGACATGAGCGCCCCGTCGGCGGCCAGGTTCGGCCACTGCTTGGCGTCACTCGCCTTCTCCCCCGCCACGACCTGCACCGAGTCGAAGTCCCAGCTCATCCTCGAGGCGATGGCGAATACAATGTCCATCAGGCGGCGCGACTTCCAGATCATGTGCCACGGCCGCTGGATGACGGACTCCGTCTCCCCCTCGCAGACCCTGTACCAGTAGTTGTCCGGCTCCACGCTTCCGAACTTCCTCACGATCAGCGTGTCCCGCAGCTTGGCCAGCTTCATGGGCGTGGTGTGGAAGTTCTCGACCACGTGCATGCCGAGCCCGTCCTTCTTCTGCCACTGCGCCCAGTTCGTCCAGAACTGGCGGTGGTCGAGAATCCGCGCTGAGTCCCGCAGGTGCTCGAAGTCGAAGTAGAACCTGAAGTCCTTCCCCTCCTCGTCCTGGTTCGTGGACGTGTGCTGCGAGGAGAGGCAAATGGAGAGGTCCATGACGAGCGTGCGGTTCAAGTACTGAGCCTCCCCAAGGGCGCAGAGGAAGCTCCAGAGGTAATGGTTCATGCTCTTGCACCTGTCTCCGCCGCCGGAGTAGACTAGGTACTTGCCAGCGCGGAACTCATTCTCCGACTTCGGCTTTGGGAGGGAATCGTTGACGGCCTCCCCGACCACAGGCACGTCAGTCGGCGTCTTCTTCTTGGCCGCCACCCTAGCGCCGCCGGGCTTCTTCTTTCGGGCATTGACGCCGGTGTGGTATTCTCCGATGCTAAGGACGGAGTAGGCGCAGGTGGAAGGGGATCGAGCGATCCGGAAACGGCGGTAGTCCTTGTAGAATCCGGCCCGGCGGGCGTCTTTGGGGCGGAAGCGCCAGGCCATGTCGCAGGTCCCGCCGTCGCTGCCGCCCGCGGGCTTCCCGAAGCGGTAGAAGTGGACGCCCCGGAAGGTCTCGATGGCGGTGCGCATCATGAGGTGGAACACCTCCTGCTCTGAGCAGTCTATCGGGCCGTTGGGGTCGCAGTCGCCGGCGGCGTGATGAGGAGCGGACTCGTTCAGGAGGAGGAGCTCGTTGACCGAGACGTCGGAACCGTCCCCGGCGCCGGCGCCGTCACCGACGGAGGAGGAGTTGGAGGGGCTGAGGAGGTCGTCTCCGGTTGGGAGGACAGAGGAGTCGTCGTCGGAGCGGAAGGTGGAGCTGGAAGCGGTGGAGGTGAGGAATGAGGTGAGGTGGGAGGAGACGTGGAGGAGGGAGTCGTCGGGGCGGTAGGTGGCGGCGACGACGGTGAAGGCGAGGACGCCGAGGACGAGGAGGGCGAAGGAGCAGAGGTGGCCGACGGGGCGGGAGGCGGCGTGGCCGAGGCCGTCAGCTAAGGGCGGCTGCTGGTGATGAGGCGGCGGCGGCGAGAAGTGGTGCTGCTGGGGGGACTCCATGGCAGAAGCAGTGTTTGTGTTTAGTCGTAGAAGAGATGAAAGATGGCGAAGAAGTGAGATTTTGAAGGGGGGGAGTGGGGTTGCAGATGCAGTTGCGGGGGTGATCAATATATGTTTATGTTTCGACGGTTGGGCGTCGATTTTGGGCAATTTCTAGTTGGTGTTTGAACTTTTGAAGGGTCTGTCATCGTCGTCGTCGTCGCCTAATTATAATTGTATTTGTGTGTCGCGTTGGAGAAGGATGCGGCGGAGGACTCGTGTCTGATGCTACCCAGCAGCAGAGCAGGTGGAGGTTGTAGTAATAAAACAACCCACAAGTGGTAAGTGGATTTAGATCATTGCGCGTGGGTGAAGTGGCCAATCAAAGATAGTGACGCGCCTAATCGTGAATTCGATTTTCTTGGGTGAAATTTGAATACCCATTTTATTTTTCAATATTTTAGTGTAACCTTAAAAAAACAAAAGCGGATATGTCCAATGGAGACATTCGTTTCAACTTATCGCTCCTCAAATCTTACGAGGAGGTCTAAGATACCTTTAGTTTTAACGCTTTCATTCAGATGAAGTAGTAACCGGTTCTTTAAAAAATTTTCTTGGGAGGTTTGTCATTGTCACTATTAGACTTGCGATACAAAAATCGAATTCAATACAAAAATCGAATTAGTTACGTTCGATTCGAGTCAAATAAGTAAACAAAAATATTGGTATTAAAATTTTATATTAGCAATAAAAGCATCGTCTGAAAGTAATTGGGCCTCAACTTGTCATCTAGGGATTTCTTTTTTACATCTAGCTTTATATTTTAGAAGAGGTTATTTCTAAAGTTCTCTACTTTTTTTCATATTATTAAATTGCTCTTATCTCTCTATGAAACTTATGATCTAGTGCCCAAAACTCATTGTTATTAAAATCGAATCGGACTAATTAGTTCAATTAGTTTGATCGTGAGCACATGGTCGATTCGGTTCAATTCAATGTCAAGATTTCTCAAAATTCAATGTTATTAAAATCAAATCAGTTCGGTTCAATGGACATTGAATAGAGAAAATATTTGATGGGAAAATTGGTGAACTCTTTGAATCCAATTCAAATTAAGAAAAACAAAGAAAACAATAAAGTAGGAAGGCTAAAAAAAAAAAGAGAAAGTGTTTTCAATGAGGGAAAAATGAGATGTAAAACATTAAATAGAAATAGGTATAATAAACAAGGTAAATATTAAAAATTGAATAATATTAAAAATGAAACTATCAAAGGGCATAAAAATGGAAATATAAAAGAAAATATAAAAGAAAAATTGGAAATGGAAATAAGAGTGATTTGAGATGAAATATTTTAATACAACATCTATCATCATTAAATAATAAACATAAATCAACAATAACCTATTAATATTATATGTTGGTAGTTATTATTTATAATTATTAATTTTTTAATAATAAAACTATTATATTAATAGGTTATTAGTACAATGTTCACATATTACATCGTATAAGTCGCATTATATCTTTAAATGATTATAGATAATATTATTTTAATAAGCTCAAGTTCAACCTCTTTTTCCCAACTATCTTAGGTGCTTCCTTCTCAAGTCTAACTCCTCTTTGATCAAAATTAGGAGTGACACAACTTCGAGCGCCATAAGCACATTCCTTTGAATGTGTCACATCTTATCTGACGACCAAGGTCCACTAGGTGACCTTGATGTTTCCTCTTGAGTTTTTTGTCGTTACAACTACTTTTCATGATCAGCTCTTGAGGCCATGACCATGAGACTTCTCATTCTCCTAGCAATGAATACCGGTGCCCATCTATAATTGGGAAGGTCAAGGAAGCTATTGAACATTGCTTCCTTTCACCCATGTATACCATTGCTAAAGAAGTAGGATGCTTCTAATGAGATCATGCCCTCCGTAGCTTGAACCACCTTTGGCACCTCCTCCTTTTCCCTCCAAAATTTACCTAGGACCAACATCGTTTTCTATTGGTGCCATCTCCAAGGGATACGCCTCATTGACGATGACCTTCTTCATGAGCTCATTCGCATTGGTGACCTCATCTAGGCCACCTACCATGCCTTCCATTTGCTCCCCTGGATGCTTTGAATGAGAGTTTGGACCTTGGAGAAGTTGATCGTTTTGACTTTTGAGTTTCAAATAAGGCACCTAATGCTCAAATAAGGCACCTAATGCTCGACATGAATTTTGAGTACTCAATCGACATAAAAAGGTTACACTAAAGGGTAAAATAGTGGTAAAGTAATGTCTAAATTTATATATAATTAAAAATTTTCAGCAATTAGGCATGCAACTATGTTAAAAAGATAGGCAAAATTGTGAGAATAAACGTCCAAGTATGTGATAACAATTGAAAATGAAATAAATAGAATTAGACAAATCAAGTTTAAAATTTCTTAAATATAATTATAATCATAATCACACGATTTCTATTGTAATATAAAGGATATCAAATTCACAAAGTAGTTAAAATAATGCTAAGATCAAATTAATACATTGATTCAATAAAAGAGTAAATGAAACTATAAATTTAGAATACAAGGACAAAATGCAAACAAAGGACAATATTCAATAACTACTTATTGTATAAGAAAATAAGATCAAACAAATTTGGATGGGTTCATGGACTGTGTTTGACACGATGTGAACATAAATTTGACTCAATCCTCCAAATATGGACGAGTCAGGTTGGATCAAATTTTATGTAAATACTGAGTTAGGTCGGATCGGTCACCTATTTGCATGGTTACATATGTGAGATCGCGATGATCCATCTCGTGCATGCTTCCATGTTTGCATGTCGAGACTCGCGAGATTCATAGCAACAAACATGAGGTGTTGTATAATCAGTTGCACTAGTTGTCATGCAAGCATGAGATGTTGTTCCGCATCTACTGACATGTTTGTCCATGTTAGCTAATTGCTCTTTGGTATGAACTAGCAATCAACAAATGACAATAGTTCATCTCATTGGCTCGGCTGCATGAACTAGGAACCAAGTTGTAAGAATTAAGAATGATGCAGATTATGAATGCGGATCAATTTAAATCGAATTGAAAATTTCTAATCCATATCCAATCTAATTCTAATCAAATTTACTTGAGGTCGTCTCGGGTTGAGTTCATCGGATCAAGCAGAACCAATGGACACCTCTATAATGGATGACTAAATCATGCTAGAAGAGTAAAGTGGAGAACT
This sequence comes from Pontederia crassipes, assembly GCA_030549335.1. Classification (NCBI taxonomy): domain Eukaryota; kingdom Viridiplantae; phylum Streptophyta; class Magnoliopsida; order Commelinales; family Pontederiaceae; genus Pontederia; species Pontederia crassipes. Next base: position 5,762,716 of record JAUKPH010000017.1, read on the forward strand.
AATAATAACAAAGGTATAAACTTAATCTTGAATTGAAGTAATGTTATGTACTTAGATCATAGTCAACAAAATAGGATTTAAGTCAATACATCTCAATCACAGGGGAGGAACAAAGTTACTTCCTCCAAAGTTGTGATATTTCCTGCTCTCACAATATCAATCTCTCTATGCAAATTTTCAACTATAGGAAAAACACAATCATCAATTACAATTTTTAAGACTAGTATTAAACATAAGCACCTAAAACTCGTACTTTGCAATTCCAGAGGGTACAACACATATTATTAAACCTTACAACTACTCATTAATTGTGTACAACAATCATAACTGACTCCCCTCTTAACTCGCATTCTCTCCTAGTCTCCATTATCCTCTCAAATTTTGGTCCAAATGTCATTGCTCCGCCCAATTGGCTCTAGATAGAAGCTTGATCTTTTGATTCTTGTCGATGTTTTAAAGATTAAACACAAAAAATTTGCATCAATTATATTGAAGAGCCATGAATAAAAGCTCCCATTTTAGTGTAAGTGTATTCACATCTCCCTTACTATGGAGTAGGAATTCGGAATAGATAAACCTCAAATACATAATATCTTGTTCTATAACTATTTAGAATATCCCACGACATGAATCTCTCAATCTCATGAAGCATAAGGTAACCACTCTCTCAAAGTGCATCCGCTCTTTGGGAAGTCAGCTAGCATAGGAGGACTAGTAAAATTAACATAAAATTTAGAAGCTATAGTAATTAAAATTATGGTAATAAGTTATAGTACTGCTAATTACTTTAAGGTTGCGTTTGGTTGACAAAACTTGCCCAAGTTCTATTAAACGCCTTATGTGATGATTCTCCTTCGTGAAGGATGAAAGCTTCGATTTTTTTTTGCTTTTTTGTTTCAATTATTTATTATATTTAAATTAGTAAAATGTAATTAATTAATATTTAATGCTAATATTATTCATTAAACTATTTTTATATTATCTTAAATAATAATCAATTATAATATTTGATTTGTTAATATATTATCGTTCAGCTTATAAAAAGTTCTTTAACTTAATATAAATGTTTTAAAAAAATTATAATATTAATAACATATAAAAAATTAATCAAAATTAATAGTAATGTATTACGACGAAACTTATTTTTAATAAATTTTAAATTAATAATTACGAATAATGCTTTTTGTGATAATATTTTTTGTTTTAACTAAATAAATACATAATATTTTAATTTAATATAATTTTATATCTCATAAAATAATAAATATATTCTAAATTCTTTCTTTTTGTTCAAATACCTATTAAATCTTATCTATCAAATCAACTTTTAAATTTTCATCATCACATTTTTTTATCTAAATGCCAAATCTAAATTTTTCTATCAGAAATAATGAAAACTAAAAGTTCTTGTACCATACATAGTCTAAGTGTAAACTCATTTTTTAATGTAAGTAATTACATATTTGGATACATATGCTGATACTGACAAAGAATGATTGATAATTACCTTTACAATTTTTAAAAATAAAATATTTAAATTTTATAAAATAAAATATTTTAATACAATATAATAAATTATAAATAAATAAAACAATGGAGAGGAAACCCTTCGGAGAGGACAAAGATGATGTTACTATTTTTCTAAACATGAAGGCGACGTATGCTCGAGTGGAAATAAAAAAAGGGGATGAGAGAAAAAAAATTATGTTTTAAAAATATTTTGAAAATTGAGGATCAAAATGATGAATTAGTTACTTCAACCAAATAATTTGTAGATAAAAAAATATAAACCTAGGTCCCCCCTAATTATAATTTTATGAATGAAAAATATGTAACTTACTAAACACTAATATTTTCTGAAACTACTAAGTAAAGTTTCACCTTAACCCATCGAAATTATTTTTATCAAATAATGCCTAAATTATTTGTATGGACCGATCTTTGGCGAGGCCCAATTATTTGATGGGCCAGAACAATAAATAATCATGGGCCTGTTGCCGCGCGCCTCAACGCCAAACCAATCACGTCATCTGTAGTATTGAGCTGTCTTTTTTTTTTTTCTCCAATCGCACATGAATTCGATCAAAAACCTCCAAGTCCTTTCTTTCTTCGTGAAGCGAGAGGATCCGAGGCGGGAGATCTCCGAGAAGGCTGAACGGGTTACTACGTTTCGCTGATTCGATCGATCAGTCGATCCCCTGGTAAAAGTTTCCCTCATATTCCATCAGTTGATGTGATTTTTTCTGCTTCCTTTTCGATCTAAAATGCACAATTTTTTTTTATCGATTTTCTCTGTTTGTTCCTAATTCTTTCGATTCATCTGGTGTATGCTTCTATTTTAGGGATTTTGTATGCTAACGTAGTTGATTTGAAGCTTTTCTTTGTTTTTTTTATCCTTGTTTGCTTGCTGGATTTCTTTTAGGTTTTGTGGGTGAAAATCTCATCTTTGTTCAGTTCGATTATAAACGCAAATTAAAGGACAAGAAAGAAAAGTTGACCCTAGGGAAATCTACTGCAGAACCTACAAACTTCTCGCGGTTCCTTGTGATAAAAGTGCATAGCAGTATTCCAAACTCTGCATTGCCAATTGGGAGACGTAGAACGCCAAGGAAAGTAGAATAAAAGATGTCTGGACAAGGTCAGCGCTTGAATGTGGTCCCGACTGTCACTATGCTGGGAGTCATGAAGGCCAGGCTGATTGGCGCAACCCGAGGCCATGCTCTTCTCAAGAAGAAGAGTGATGCACTCACCGTACAATTCCGTGCGATCCTTAAGAAGATCGTGTCTGCCAAGGAGTCAATGGGCGAAATCATGCGAAACTCCTCATTTGCCCTCACAGAGGCTAAGTATGTTGCTGGCGACAATGTCAAGCATGTTGTCCTCGAATCCGTGCGGAATGCATCTCTCCGTGTCCGGTCTCGCCAGGAGAATGTTGCTGGTGTCAAGCTCCCCCGATTTGAGCACTTCACTGATCAAGGAGCAGGGGATACAAAGTCGGACCTAACTGGTCTCGCTCGAGGTGGCCAGCAAATCCAGGCGTGCCGAGCAGCACATATTAAAGCCATTGAAGTGCTTGTAGAACTTGCATCTTTGCAGACATCTTTCCTCACCCTTGATGAAGCCATCAAGACCACTAATCGGAGGGTCAATGCACTGGAAAATGTTGTTAAGCCTCGCCTTGAGAACACTATTAATTACATTAAAGGGGAACTTGATGAGCTTGAGCGTGAAGACTTCTTCCGCCTCAAGAAGATTCAGGGTTACAAGAAACGTGAGATTGAACGCCAACTTCAAGCTGCTAAGCAGTTTGCAGAGGAACAGTTTGCTGAGAAGCTTTCTCTTAAGAAGGGTATATCTATCAATTCTGCTCATAACATGCTGATCATTGGCGCTGAGAAGGATGAGGACATAATATTTTAATACCAAGGAGTATCTTGTGGTGTTCAGGTCAGTACGCTTTGTGGCAATCTGAATTTGTTTGACATACCAGTAATTTCCATGTATGTTTATATAAGTTGCATTCAAATTTCATATTGTACGTTTGATCGAAAGATAAAATATTTTTGGGTAGTGATTATGCTTTTGAAATTTTAGATTGCTCTGTATACTAAATAAGAGAACAAAGTTTAAAGGACTTGAATCTTCTTTTCTAGTGGTGAATATGTAAGCTTTAAATATTTACCATCTTTGAATGATCATGGCTGAGGTGATGTCTCCGCAGATTAAAAGGCTGAGTATCTCTTTTCTGAATGATCATGGCCTAGGTGATAAGTCTCAGCAGATATAGACTATGTAACTCTGTGCACAATGTGAAGTTGTAGCAAATTAGTGATCATGGTCAGAGATTCATATTGGTATCTTTGCTGAATGAATAGTGGTCGCCTCTATTGAACCATATTTCACCTTTTAATTCCCTTGCCATAAAAATGAGCATAAATTTTATCTTTACATCAATGTTACTCGGATATAGATGTGCATGTGCAGCTGCTTTTTCTTGTGTCTCGTTTATGTATCATGAAATGGCCAGAGGACGTAATGGTTCCTCGTGTGGGTTGGGTTGAACACCATGCTAAATTAAGAGAATCTTTGCCCATATGGAAATGCCCACACGTCATGTACAATGACACAAGAGGCACCGATGATTTATGCCCAGAACACATGTATTAGCAATAGAGTGGAGGGGCATTGCATCAATGTTTTGCTAGGGCCGATAGCTCCAACGTTAATTTTAATTGTTTACGGATTTTTCCGACCTTTTCTTATGACAATAAAATATCATCACTAATTCTTGATCCTAGCAGTCATAATGTCTGTATCAGAACTAATGCAGTTTCTAATTTCCTTTTTGCTTGTAGTGATTCGAAGATAAAAGACACTAGCAGTATGTGGTTTTTCCCCATATTATCAGGCATGGCTCTCATGAAAGGAAATTGTATCTGTAGGATAGCTGCAGGAGACATCGAATACTACTGTATTATGAATAAATCGCTGTGGAAGTCAGCTCATGTTGACATTATTTTTTCTTCGGATGTTTCCCCGCCTGCTTTTCTAGGCGCTTCCCTTTAGATCATTTTTTTGTTTCCTTTTGCTATTGCTCGACATTTTTTTTCTTAATCTGAGTTGGACATTAACTCAAGTGTAGTAAACGTTCATGTGGTATATGGACTTGGTTTTGCTATGAAGTCTCACAGTGTTGGTGGCTCTCTGGGCATTCCATCATCTCTGTTTGTAATTTTGTAAATTATCGATTGGTGAATCCCACGCAGGAGGTGCAGCAATTGAGCTGGCGCAACCTTGCCGATGTGCTTTTTCGCCATATTTACTAATCTGATTTTGTCTTAAATTACGTCTGAAATATACAGTAAAAATGTTAATTTGTTTATTTTTTTTGATAAATCTGTCGCCAAGGACTCAAGAATACCGAATTGCGAATGCATTATTTTGGGATAAAAAAGCAGCAAATGCATGCCATTATCTTCAAGTTAATTATGGCAAACGATTCTGTTACATGTTCCAAATTGAATTGGGGCGAGGTTTAGGACAAGAATCAATTATAGACAAAATATAATACTATGCTTATGTTTATTGAATTATTAGTTAGTTCAATTCAACTATTACGTAGTCTTTTTTCTTCCTAGAACAAAAAGTGATGATATTAAATAATATATTTTGCTTGCATTAGGCCAGTTTATGACGGCTACCGAAGTAAACAGGGATGTCTCTCATTTTAAAAGGACACAAACCTCTGGTTAGTCATCGAATTAAGAAATTATGGATTGTATTTGACGCAAATCATATAGTACATAAAACATATCAAAGGTTAAGCAGCATGTAAACCATTTAATGGCTGTAGCACACGCACCAACTTGTGTGATTGAAATTTAAATTATGAGTTCAAATATTAAAAAAAAAACAATCAGATTTTCTTTTGGAAATTTTTGCCCGATATCTCAATCATGTGAAAGACTTTTCTGATTTCGGAATGTGTACACTGCGGCACAGTGGATAATTATAATTTTGAATATTTAATAGTTCCTTTTCAGCTATATGATACAAGGAGCCCAACATTAAACACACGTTAGCATTTTGCTTTTCGACCAAACACATATTATAAGACAGAGTTATTAAAACAACAACAAATGCCATTTAATTTTTTTTTTTTTTGCAAATTGGCAACAAATTGCCTTGTTCGATAATAAGAAGGCAGGCCGAGCGAATACATCTCGCATAATGATAACATTTTGTTATTTTGTTATAATACACTTATAATGCATATTCATAAATATATTACTCGAAATTAGCAATATAGCCACAGCGGCGGAGCACCACCTTTACCCGAGCCCCCCACCGTAGCCAGATCCGTACCCTGACCCATAACCGAACCCCTGACCAAAGCCCGAACCGCCGCCGCCGCCTCCGCCGCCACCACCTCCTCCTCCTCCGCCTCCGCCGCCGCCGCCCATTCCATAGCCGCTGCCGTACCCAGAACCATACCCTGACCCACCTCCGTAACCGGAGCCTCCTCCTCCTCCACCGCCGCCGCCGCCGCCCCCGCCACCACCTCCGCCTCCGCTCCCGTACCCCGAGCCGTATCCGGAACCGCCCCCACTGCCGTAGCCGTAGCCAGAACCACCACCGCCTCCTCCTCCTCCTCCACCTCCTCCGCCACCGCCATATCCCCCACCAGAGCCGTACCCCGACCCGTAACCGTAGCCACTACCGCCGCCTGAGCCGCCGCCACCACCTCCACCTCCTCCTCCGCCACCGCCGCCTCCACCATACCCAGACCCATAACCAGAGCCATAACCCGACCCACCGCCAAAGCCCGTCCCCCCACCGCCACCGCCGCCGCCACCACCACCACCACCTCCGCCACTCCCGGTCACACCAAGCGAAGCCCTCCCGGCCGAAATGGACTCAGCACAAAGCAACAGCAAGAACGCGACGGCCGCGACCTTGGCACTGCCAGCCATGGCGTCGACGTCTGCTCGCTCTCTTGTTAAGCTGCTTTTGCTTGCTGGGGGACGTGCAGCGGAGAGGGGGACGTATATATAGAGGGCCATGCATGCAGAAATCGAGTTGTTGTACTACTACTGCTCTACTGCTCATCAAAGGAACGGTCCGAGGACTCGACTCTTGTCGCGGTGCGAAGTGTGGGGTCCCGCCTGAGTGTGAGTGGGTCGCAATCCACCGCAGAGTCCGTCGACGGACCACAGACGCTAAAGGTTGGGACCCCGATCGGTGGTGCGCACTGAGGTGGAGACTCCGGTGCGACTCCGATGTCACTTTTATTTCTCTCTCTCTATCTCTCTCTTCTTTGTACAGTTTTGTGTAAGTGTTTGTGTTGTGTGTGTGATGTAGGGGGACGTGATGAGGACTCGACGGCCGACGCGTGGCCGCGGAAGTGGTGGTTGTTGAATAGAGGCTTCCAGTATCGCAAATGTCAAACGTCTAATTGCCAAAAAAAGATACGAGGACCGTGCGAAGTGAAACTTGAACGGTTGCCTCCCAATGGTGGACCAAGAAAATAACCAGCAGAATGATTGGGATGATGTCACTTATTAGAGCATGCTTGAATCTTTTGCCAAAAAAAAAAATCAGAATAATGCAAGTTATATTTTTAAAATAAATGGAACACAACATAAAACAAATCAAGGGATTATGTCAATCAGTTAATTTTAATTCAGTTATAATCTTATGTGACACAAAAGGGACGGCCAAACTGGAACAGCGAAACCATTGGAGGTTTCGTTGTTCCGCGAGCCTGAAAGATCTGAATTGACCTTCGAAGATCAAAATCTTAGACGAAGTTTTCTATATAAATTTTATGACGATTGAATTATTTCGTATTAATCATTAATATTTCATAATAAAAGAGGATCATCGTCGTCCGAGAATCTCGTAAATTTAGGGGTGAGCAAATTTGAATCTGAGACCGAGTCTCAGCTGACCCGCTTCGGATTTTCGAAAAAGGAGACACAATCCCGAACTCGATCCCGATCGGATCCAAGACCAAAACGTCCTGATCAAATCGGAACAAAAATCGAAAATTCTCGATTGTCCCAATTTTATCATAAAAAATAAAATAGTAAAAATAATTAATATTATTATATAAATATGATAACTATTAATTAAATTATATATATGATAATATAATATATTATTTAAGATATATATCAAATAAAATATAAATATTTATTTTAAATAAATATAACTAAAATATATTTAAACCCTAAATCCGAGTCCATCCGAGCCGAAGCGAATGAGTTGTCCGCCCGTGCTCACCCTGCGTAAATCTCATATTCTTAAGTGTTTCTCCACACTCGCTTTTCGTAACACCGGTGTTTTTTTTTTTCATTACTATAATTATCAAATTAATTCATTTACAACTTCAGCACGTCGGTTTTCTAAACCATTCAAAAGTTTTACCATCGTAAAGTAAAATTATCAGTTGGCCAAAAAATTTTGACATAATACTTAATTAACTTAAAATCTCGGTGGTTCAGTTGAACTAATTAAGATAATTGTTTTTTTTCGAGTAAAGAACACTTGTGAATTAGTATCTCTTACTTGTCGATCAAATTAACACTCAATCAAAGTGATTATATAGTGACAACTAATGGAAAGCAAAGCGAATTGCATGAAGAATGAGTTGCACTTTCACAACAACAACAACAAAACCTTATCCCACTAGGTGGATATCATAAATAAAAAAAATATCACCAGCTTTTTAAACTATTACAAGAAAAAGTTAAATATTAACATTTGTTCATGTCATTCATGCATTATTAAAACCAATTAAAATTCAAAAATTTTATCCAAAGAAAAAACCAATTTTTTCCTCATAACATTTTCAAAAACTTTACAGCCAATTTTTTTTGTATCATTGAAACCATAACAAACCTCAACTCAGGGACTGTCCGTATAATACCTTATTCTTATAATAGAAAAATGCAACTTGCAAGATATTTCAAATAGGCCTAACATTGGATGACCATCTTCCATTCCAGGGTCAAGCTTCTCGCAAATCAGAGGTCTACATGCTACAAAACCTAACAGCACCATTGACCGGGACATGGCAACTGTTAGGCGGGGGGCACGTACATGACAATGACCAGAGTGTAGGTGGAGTGCTGTCTAAAAGATAATAGGCTTAGAATCATGAATAAGGCCTACCTCCAACTATGTTCTGATAAGCCAAAGCAAGTGCAGTGGGGCGTAGAGGTTGCCTGACACTTGCAATTGAAATCAAGAAGATGGTAAAAGGGTAGAGACGATGAGAAATATAACTGCACAACAATCTGAAACACCTACTACAAAGAACGTTTTTTTCTGATTGAATCTACAGTTTCCTTAGATGCTTAGACTTCGATTAAATTAGTTGGAGAACTCGATAAACTCCAGGATATCAGAGTTCACAACAAAAAAGAAAGTGTTGAACAGAACAAAAACCATGATGGCAAGCATTATGGATGTCAAAAATAGAGTTAAACACCGAAGTGACAGAACGAATGATGCTCAAATAAATGAAAATTTGTAATAACAGCTTGAATCAGTCGTAGCCACAGAGCCACAAAATTTTGCTCAAGAATAAATTAATTCAACAAAGGTTCTTTGAACTAGACTGACCACTACTTCTAGTCAGTTAATTCTCAGGAGGTTCAGAAGGGTAGTTTCCGTGCCACCAGTAAACCACAAAAAGGGAACGCCCCCTGGCAAGATGATTTGCCTGGCATATTCTAAACACGCACCCACATTTTCCCTCTTGACAAGAATCCATCTTAGTAATCCATACAATACCTTAACAAAGATAGAAAACATGTACTCCAGTGGGACAACTGCCCCTAAGAACATGTTAATACACCAAATTAAACAGCAAAATTCATGGGATCATGTATCACCTCTTTCAGAATTGGATGAAACCTTCTGCATAACCATAGACTCGGCGGTACGAATTGATTCCAAAGAACCAGTGATTGTAACTTTCCTGTAAAAGTCATAGCAATTCATGTAAAGACAAACCCCATAAAGCAAAGTGCAAGGATACAAAAGTTAAAGACAACAGTCTCTTACCTGTCTGATGTACCAGACATGAAATCACCTCTATCTGATATCTTAATCCTAGCCCCACTAACCTGAAAAATTACAAGAAGGAAATTGGCTTTGCAAATTCCGATAAGGATTCTCTTTATCTAGTACTAGAAACAAATAAAGCCAAAGCATGAAAAGGATAAAACGAAAAAAAGTAATGACGTAATCTGCAATGACAAGAAAAAAGAGCCTAATGAATGCTTTACTCACAGGCCTAAATCAGTAATCACAATCATAGAACAAACATTAGTCAACATTTGAACTCTATAAATAAAGAACAAAATCAAACCATTTGTGATTTCTCCGTGATACTAGGACAAGCAAAGGTGTAGTTTGCAGTTGTACAGTTCTACCAAAGTGAAATATTGAACTTGAAGCAGTTCCACAAACCTGACTTATCTCCATTATGTTTCTTCCACCACGGCCTAAAACAGCACCAATATGTTCATCTGCAATACCAATGGTGATTGAATCACTTTGAGCATCAGAAGATCCTGCTGGAGACCTTCTTGGAACCACCTGTGTTGCAACACCCTTAAGCAAATAATTGAATATAAACTTAAACCCATATAAATTAGATCTGCTTCACAGCCATTTCTTATTTGTAGTAGATCATTTTCAAACACGGTTCTACGGATTATTTATTCCACTTTAACGGCTGAAGACATAAGATTTTCCAAAGGGATTATGACATCAAGCACTGGAAAGTCATAATGAAAACCAGAACAGTGAAAAACTATATATTTTGTATTAGTTAGGCAGCAAGTCACAATGGACAAGTTGCTGAGGACAACATTAACTAACATTGATAAGGTTCAATCTTTGAACAATTAACCATTAAGATTAAATGATTAAAAACTTGAGATACTATTTCTTTTCAATACAGTTTACTTGATGTTTGATGCATATTGTTCCTTGAATTGAATTGTCAGATGGAAACTTAAAGGATCCATATTCATGTTATTACAGTTTAGCATTCAACATTACAAACTATTTGGTTAGATAAATAACATTAAAGTTACCCACGTTTTTTTTTTTTTTGAAACGAAGTTACCCACATGTTGTCACTCATAAGTCTTATGAATCTTATAGACTGTTCCCATTGTTACTATAAATAGCTTATTAATATGCCTTCTACACAGATACATATACTACTTAGACAAGCAAACAAGAAACAGAGCAGAATAACAAAAAGAAAACATTTTGCTAAAAACACAATGATTTTCAAGATATGAATATCATTTTTTAAGGAAAGGTTGAATATAATTATCCATGCTCACCAAGTCGGATATAGACTTTTGGAGATCTTTCAGGTTTGGAGGACAACCAGTGGACATACAATATCTAAATTGAGATAAAATGTGTGGGACCGTTCGTGTTCCTTTGGACTCAACAAGGTGGATGTTTTTAGTAGAATATGTGGATAACGTTATTGCATGAGATCTAACATTGTTAGTTTCTCATGTAATGTTCTCCAGGAAAGCTGCAATATGGCATTTGTTAATAATAAAACAGGATGACTGCTTAGCTGTTGTCATCCTTTCTGAGCTAAAAAATTATCCATGGACAAGATATAAAGGTGATAAATTGACACCTATGAAATCTGTTTAGAAGAAATGAGATATTTAAGCACAACAGTTCAAACCTTTTTACTGGGATATTTTCCTCCATATCCATTTTGTCCATAACTCAGCGTGCCATATGCTACAGGAGGGATAACATAGCCAACAGGAATACCAGGATAACCTAGACATTAAAGAACAAAATTGAAATAAGATAAATGAAACTTTGAGACACCTATTATAAAGTATGCATAGCATTCAAGCACCTAAGATTTAACAAACAAGTAGACAAAAAAGAAATACTTCCATATCCAAAATAAAATAATCGTCTCTTATTTTTTGCAAAAACCTCATACAATAACCAATGGGGTAATGCAAACTTGGAAAATATTCTGAAATCAGTCTTACACCCAAAACCAGCCTTCTTTCTCATATTTTCTTAGATTATGTTACAAGAAACATAATAACAGCTTAAAATAAATAATAGGGTAACATTTTTCTAAACCAAGAAGGCTGATATGTTGATGGGATTAGATCATCTGAAAACACCACAAAGGGCTCGTTCCCACAATTACAAATTAAGAAGACATCATGTACATGTCAGATAACTATCAGTACAATCCACGGACCTCTATATAAGACCAAACATACTGGTCCTTAATATCCTAAAAACAAATGACAACATGATTTGACATAAAAGACAACCCGGATTCCAAAGATGTTTTGACTGGCTGCACACACAACAGTGGGACAATGGGAATAACTGAGGTTTGCAACAAGAGTTACATAATAAAATGTGGAGACAAACCTGAATATGGAAAGGGTGAACTCAAGGTTTGCGGATAGTGAGCATCATCTTTCAACTTTGACAATATAAGGAAGATAGCTTGCATTTGCTCCTCTAATGTCCCTGTCAAGGTAACTAGCCTGTCGTTCATCTGATCCTGAGGTGTTATCTTAATGCCAGCCCCTGACTCTTCAATAAATGACCTGCAAAATTCCATGTCAAATAAGGATGATGCTCAAGAAAGCAAGGACGACATACATACGCCCAGCTGAAGCAGTACAAAGATTAATTATTTACGACACTAAAATGAAATAGTAATATTTATGGACCATCATCTCAATATCTCTGAATCTTTACTTATCTCATAACTTGGTGACTTTGACTTCTAAGTCACTCCTTCCTCCCACTAACATTACTAGTCACATAATTTGTAGCACATGAAGACTGGTTTAACCCTCTAAAAAAGACCCACAACCAACAATTGAGGAGTCAACTGGCATACGTGCCAACCGTTATTGAGCAATGATGACAAAAGTAGGATGCCATGGTGTCAACCTATACATTGCCTGCCTAACATTGAGATTCCTTCGTTCCCAGGTCATTCCCCCTAATGCTCTTACACACCCTCTCCAGCATATTTGCCCTTGTGCTGAAGTGAGATACACCAAATACCCATTGATCCCTTCTCCATTTAGTTCCTTTATTCTTTCTCCTCGTCGTTCTTTTTTACTAGCCCCTGAGTGTTGAAAAAACACACTATAATTCTCACCAGATGCAGACACCAAATGCAATGCACTAAAGCTTTTTTTGGATCGGAGTGGCAGGAGAGGGGTGGATTATAGAAGGAATAAACCTCGTTTGGCTTTGGATCTTAAATTAAAAAATCCAATGAATTGGATGAAATTGAAGGGATAGAGGATTTTTTACTATTTTTCCCTGCGACACAATTATTTATATTTGTGCCCTCTCCCTTGTCTCAATGGATCAAGGGCATGGTTGTTGGACCTCTCCTCTGCTCTATCAACTTTGTAATGACTTGTGATTCGATGAGAGTTGAACAAAACAATGACTGATTGAACAAGAAGAGAGGAAAAAGATGAAAAAAATGTCGCGATGAGAGAAGGGACTACAACTATGATGATAGAATATGTAAATAGAACAGTGAGAAAGTGATAAAAATTCAAAATCATCTATTAAGAAGATGAAAGAAGTCGACAACTTTATAAAAAGAAATGAACAAGTTGCAAGGAACAGATAAGACCTTATGGCAATGGCGAATGAAGAATACAAGAATTTTTTGGGTGTGCTAGAGGAAAAATGATGAATGAAGAAGATGATTTTTTTTTTTTTTTGGGATGATGAAGAGGTGAAGAAGATGATTTTTGGAAGGGTACAATCATCTCTTAAATAAAATTACCCTTAACCTTTCTTCAATCATTTCTTACTTTTTCCTATCCAACATAATTTTAATTGTCCTTCACCACCCCCTCTTCCTTTTTGCCCAAACAAGGCCTAAGATCCTTAAACACCAATCAATGCCAATTTACTAGGGAACAATTTTCCAGGCTCAACTCATGATTATAAGATCTAGGATAAAACAAAGTATTTTCTTCACAAAATTTATACTTGATGGTTGCTCCTCCTTTGCCAATTATGCCACCGCATGAGCCATTAGGCACAATAAGCCGGCTTCTTGATCTACCTTCAGTGCCATTACCTTCTTCCACCTGCAGATAGAACCAATCCTTCCATAAAACTGCAGAGTTCAGCGAGCAAACATATTGATATATCATATAAGCATACCTCATTTAGCAGTTTCTCAAGGATCAATTCCATCGCCTTAATTACCTCATCAAATGTTCCAGAAACCATAATCACTCGCTCCTGTGTTCCTGGAAAAAATTCTTGATTACGAGATAGCTGTATGCGAGCTCCAGATTGTGATTGAAATTCCGTAATTGTCGATCCACCCTTTCCAATGATACTCCCAGCCTCAGTGTTTGATACAAGAAACCTTAAATGTGTCTGTTTTTCCTTATCTGGCAACACAGAAAGAATGACATTAAGAAAAATTCTTACAAACAGAAGAGGCTAAGGGTAAATTGGAAACAGCACGGCATCATTATCTTCTGCTCGCATGGAAGGTCACAACAACTTGATGTGTTAAATATACTCTACAATACTAATCATTTTCTTTAGACCCTCAAAATATCAAAGTTTCACATTGATGTTATTTTCAGACAGATTAGTGCATTTGGAAAACCATTTTGGATTATATTTGAAGTTCATGAATAAATCATCGCCAAAACTTATATTGGTCAATGCTTTTTACATACCCACTGCTCCAAGGTTAAAAAAAAAAAGATTAAGAAACTTCCCATTATCCAACTTGTTGCCTGAACAAGGAACAGAAAATTAAAAAAAATACAACTTTTCAAATAAATCTGCACAATGAAACCACATCCTCATCTTTCTGTCAAAGTCAACAGAGGAAAGCACATCTATACTGTTGACAATGTGCACATCTACATGTTTCGAAATGATCATTTCTAAAGACGTAGAGTTGAGATGATCTCCATTCTCTACTTTTTTCCTGGTGCACTAAGAAGTAGCAGCTAATAACTCATATAAATCATGGCCCTATAATTAAATCTTGATTATAACTGCAGAAATTTCATCCTAACTGAAAATCCAACAATCCAGTGTTTTTCAATCAGGCAATTCAACAAACAGGTAACAGCGGGCAAGGAGCCTCACAATTGCACTACTACGGACAGAATGGAGAATCTGAGCAAGGAGCCGTGTCCCCCGGCTACTAATCTAGATCGAAACGGATCTCAACGACCGATCTGCGTGAACGTATGGAACGAGCAAGAAATGTTCTCGCTGAAAGAAGGGGCCGGATGGGAAGTGGGAGATGGATCTTACCAGGGGTCGGGGAAGGCGAGCGCTGCTCCTTCTGCTGCTGCGACCGCTTGGGGATGGACTCGGCGGAGGAGTCGCGGTGCGGGTCAGGAGATTCCATGGGCGGAGGGGTTTAGCGGAGAAGGCGTAAGGAGGAAGAAGTAATGGCGGCGGCGGTGGTGGTACGAGTACTGAGTAGAGTATTTTATCAGTGGTTTCGTCGGCCCCTTCCTCGCACCATTAACGAAATGGGTTTCGAGCAGAGAGAGAGAGAGAGAGAGAGAGAGAGAGGGAGAGGGAGAGAGGGAGAGGGGCGGGGGGAACGGTTTCCTTCTTTCTACCGCTTCCGCCTCTGTCTCCGGATTAGAAAATTTCCCTTCGTTTTCTTTATTTTTTTTAATATTTGTTTTAGCTTTTTTATTTTCTTTATTTATGGATAATATTTGTTAATATAATACGTAGAAGCTGTCGTGGGACATATGAAATAAAATTATTTTCAGCAATTTTAAACATTATTAAAAATTATATGAATAAAATTTCGATTTATAAAATCATGATCAATAAAATATTTTTTTCTACATTTGCTTATTGTATGTGTTTTAAATTCTGCATTCAAACTTTGTCAGATACAAACAAATGTGAGACTATAAAAAAAAACATTTGTAACATGAAAATTTAGACAAAATTTACATATGACTAACTTAAAGATCCATCATCTTTACACAAATAATATTAATATATAATATATGTAAAGAGAGAAGATAAATGCGTAACCAATTTTTATATAACATCTTTAGAATATAAGACGATTAGCAGTAAGATTCGTGAATTATACTCGTGCTACTCACAATATAATGAAAAGTGTGACATACATTTCTTCTAAAAAAAAAGAATAAAGAATCTTTAGTACGGGACTTTACGTACGCCACAGGGTACAAATGTCACAAAATCACGTTGTTACTAATAATCTATTTATGTCATATATATCCGTATCATTTTTTTCATTAACGGTTATACATATTATCTCCGTATCAAATATTAATTTATTATTGAGCTCAACTAATTCGATAAAATAAGTTACTCCACATGACATGTAGATGAGACTCAACAAAAAAAAATAACTTAAGATATGAGGAGCAACTTGCCATTTCATCCTCTAATTCCAGCATTAATCGTGTAAAGTAATATTTTATTGTATGATCTATCGAATACGTACTCATAGAAATTATCAATAGTACAAAAAATAATTTTCAGGTTTGGGTCCATGGTCAACCCAACCCTATATACGAATATTCGATTTTTTGTATAAATTTGTTAAATTATATATTTTTAAATTTAAGTTTAAATTTGATTTATTAACAGATGGAAATCACATCTAAATACTTGAAAACGTATTTTATGTTTTAAAATACATATTAAATATTTTTTATATTAAAAAAGATAAAAGATAAAAAAAAGGAAAAATGTGGTTGGACCAGAGATCTAATTTGGATCGATCAAATTCAAACTCAAAATTAGGTACAACGCCGTGTGGTTGGGACGCTGGAGATCCTACTCCATATGCAGAATTCATATCCTAGTTGTATTATGGTTCAAATGACCTTAAGGCTGGTAAAATTGTATCCTGATTTTTTGATCCTATTCGGTTCTCGTTGACACCAAATTTTATTTTTCTTTCAACATTTTTGCCAAACCAATTTCAAAATCCAATGTTATTTCTATTAACTTATATGATTAATGATTAATTATTTGGACACTTATTTTTTGAGTGACTGGGGCATGTGCTACAATTCTTTACCTAGAACATTATCAACAGCACATTCCCACCATTGCCATGCCCACTTCCTATTTTTACCTCTGAAGGAATAATAGAGCAACAAAAAGAACAGTTTGTGAATATTGTGAGGGGGATAATTCTACTTGATTTGCTTCTTCAAGAATACAAGGTGCAACGCCATATGCGACTAAACTCATCAAACTAGAATTTCCACTGATGCTCGTGGAATTGGTGGATCTAAAGATGCAAATTTTTGCCACATGACACATTACATGATTCTGTACTTTAGCTTTGCCAAGAAGATGGACTACTACTACTACTACAACAACTACAAAAAGGAGCAAGAGACTTCATAATCTTCCCCAGTCTCATCCTGTGTGAGAGAAACACTTCATCTAATCATCTCATCTTACTAATCAGCTAAAGTTCTCCATGGCCTTTAGTCTGCTATGATCTTTGTACAAGGGTTTGGATCCCAGAAAAGCTGTTTAAGTATACTTGAGCAATCCTAGAAAGCAGCCGACAGGCGCTATTAATGTACAACAATGCTACTTAAGGTCTATTAGTTTACCTCCGGCTGCATCATAGGGAAGAATGGCCAACTCGTTTGATGCTCAGCTGTTGTTCCAGCAACCTTCTCATTAGCCCACCAGTCAGTACCAACAGAAGTCTCTCCTGACGCCCCATCAGAATTATCAAATTTAAATTCTTTGGCTGAGGGAGGGGCAGGAGGTTGATGGACCTTTCGAGGTAAGTCATGGTAGGTTTCGTCAATGCGAATACCATGAGTAACATCTGATTCATTGGTCTTCTGAGTTTCATTTTCTGTAGAAACTGGCAATTCTAAAATACCTTCTTCTGGGAGTGTTGCTTTCTTGTCCAAACAATGAGTAAACTGTTCCGCGGTCAATTCAAATGAGCCTCTTTGATCAGCTGAAGCCACAGTTCCGTTATTTCGATAACTGACAGATGGGTCTACCGAAGGTGCAGCTGATGACATGGGACCATCCAACAATGAGCCCCCATTTCTAGAATGTTGAAGTGTAAGCTTGCGTTCAGCAATCCCCTCAGCAGTCAAGATTTTTGGTGGTTCACCAACAGGAAATGATAGCAGAGCAACCGAAGAACGAAGCTCGGCATCGGGGAAAGGTGAAGAAGTCCCAGAACATACTGAGCCTGGCGATATGAGATTCCCAATTGGACTCCCAGGATAAAATTGATAGGACTGGAATTCATAAGCATCATTCTTATAGTTAGCATTGAGCGAAGAAGTCATGAACTTTGCAAATGGAACCTCCGGAGATGATGGTGTTGTGAGATGCACAGACTCAGGTGGCGGAGTGAAAGGGACAGTGGAAGGTTCAGTTGTGAAAGTGGAAAATCCGGGGGGAGAAACTAACTGAGTCTCATGTGCATAGGGACCGATTGCAAATATAGAAGATGGTCCATTTGGGGAGTAGGAACTTGCTGAAATGGTTGAAAAAGAGAGAGGGCCTGTAGGCGATAAAGTGGCGGAAGGAGGTCCTGACTGAAAGAAGGAAGCTGGCGAGGAGGGAGGCACAACAAAGGGCAGACTTGGTGATAATTGTCGATTAGAATTTTCCAGTGCAGGTGCATCCAATGTCGAACGCGCAGGTTCAGGAGCAAGGGCTGCATGCCTTATGCGTCCATCAGTTTTAGGATAGCCAAAGCACCAAAAATCACTGAACCAAGTCGTCCATCTTCTCCTCTGAGGACAAAGAGTAGAGCAAAACGTTGTGAGATCAATTGTGAGATTTAAAGAGAGAACATTTCACATAGTCATACGCACATATATTAACTTTCACAGGCAAATGGCTAATAAGAGGCCTTTTCTGAAGCCAGCTAAATTTCATTAACTATCATCACAAGTTTCCATCAAAATGATATGAAAAAATGTCAAAGAAATTCCTTCCCTGAAATATCTCAGATCAAAATACAATTACAGAATAGAAACCAAGAATCTGGACATTGTTCAAGCACCATAGAAATCTTGTTTTCAGAATTTGAATTGACAGACTACTCTTGACCAATATTTAAAAGTATAGAAGTGTTACAGAGTAGAGCAAAACTTCTAATTCTTCTGCAATGTACCCAGCAGCGTTATGTTTCTCCTTACTCCCTACTCTTCTACTCAGACCAGAACCCCATGTTCTAATATCTACCTCACTAAAGTAAAATGGAAAGCAGGGAACAAAAGACACGTTGTTGAGCATCATCATTCTTCCAATCTAATATCTTTGTCACTCCTTACAAAACTGACTAAATTGCAGACTTATTGACGTATTTGTTTTCTTGTACTCAACAATTTCACCATGTTCAAGTGACCTCCCTGGCTTCAACCCCTTTCTAAGAGGTTACCGTTAAATTTTCTTGAAGTACCCTTCCTCCGGAATCAATAAGATAACCCGAATTGCATTTACCTTCAGAAACATCAACAACAATACATATCCATAAGAAAAGTACAGAACCTTCGGCACCTATGGCTATATGAAATTACAGTTCAGCTTCCTTTGGATATAAACCTCGAAATTTTGTTTTTTTTTTCTATTTACATATCTTTACCCTCAACTCTGCAATTATTGATTTGAACTAATATAATTAATACAATTCTCTCTAATCAAGCTAACAAAATAGAAATAGAATCCACATCTACTAAAGTTAAAAAGAATCAATTATACGATTGAAACACAAAGTACAAACCAATCAAACTGAAAATATAAAAGAACAGACAGAGAGAAAGAAGAAGAAAAAGCGGGTACCGACTCACCGGAACTGTGTCCTGCTGCACTCGGCGTTCGGCAGAGGCGACGGCGATTGCCGCCGCATTCACCGTATCCACGCTACTGCTCGCTGCCCTCATCTCTGTCTTCTTCGATCCTCGGAATCCCCAGAAAAATCCGAACGAAGATCCAAAAACTTCCTCCTTTCTCCACGCAATCAGGAATCAAATCCCCACAGTGGTTGTCCGGACTCCACAGACCCCCGCCGGAGAACAACTACTGGACCAAAACTAATCGCCGGAGCGCCAGCACTCGTCGGAAAACGACCGGCGGCACGCGGAGGTAGACAAAACAAAAAGAAAAGACAGCAACGTAGTTTTCGAAGGAAGGACGCATCTTCCTTTAAAATTTTGTTTTAAAAAAGAGCGAGAGCAAAAAAAAAATGGAGCGCCTCGGAGGTTAAAAAAAAAAACGCGACCACATTTACCATTTCACCCCTTTCCCACTTCGCCCGTATTTGACCTTTCGACTGCCGTCCGATCGTCAAAGCCCGCGCCAGAAGGTTCCACGTCATCACTCGCTTAGAGGGTAAGAACGAGTAAATAAGTGCGAAGTTAGGGAGTTATTTCTCGTGGCGGAAACTTTTGTCGTTTCCTCCCAAAAAACACAAAGATGACGTCAGTACCCCCGTGCGGTGTGGGGCCCACGAGAAGTCTACCCGAGTGGCTTCGCGTGGGGCGAAGTCCTCGTGCGGGTCCACGAGGACGGCGACAGGTGGCTGGCCAGTGAGGGAGCGCGTGTGGTTGGCTGGGTGTCAAGAAAGCGTGGGGATGCGGTGGGGTTTCATTTTTTTAGGTGCTTTTTAGTGTTGACTAAAAATAGTTAATTCAAAGTATATTTTTTTTCTTTTATTAAATCATAATATTAGATATAAAAATATCCTGTATAATGTGTTAACCTTGAAAAATATGTTTCCCCTCTTAATTAAGGTTTGATATTGAGATGAATTCCGGTGATTTTTTTTATTATTGGAAATATTAGATGAGATTTGGAGTGAATTGTTTTTTATACACAAAAGAAACTTGAAACTTTACTTTGAAGTAAAATAGATTGGATATCACTTGAATAAACAATTATTTAAGATGTTTTTAAATCAAAATTGGAGAGGGTAAAGTCTGATAATATTTGTGGGCTTTATCTACCATTTGGATTTTAAAAAAGACAAATATTTTAAGTGAGCAAGTGAAAATTTATGGAACTTAAATGGCGTCCACAACAGACAATATTGACTATAACGATACCACATCTTATCCATCAAGGAGTTCTAGCGAGGTAGACTTGAGTTCAGAGTGGTTGCCGAGAATTTAGCTTGCTGCCAACGAGAATATATATATTGTTGTACCTGAACTGAATTCTTGTAAATAAAAGAGAAAATATCTATCATTTTTTAGTTTTCTGACTTAGAATAATTAATAACCAGATTGTATCTGAACACTTAACCAAGCAAATAATTTTTATGTGTAACTTGGTGTAGTGCCTTAATTTGGACGGTTCATTTTATATTTATCATCTAGATGAAACACCATATATTATCTTTATCTCTCTCTCAATGATCGATGGTGGAGGGATCTGATTCATCTGGAGTGATGATAGTAGAGGTCGGGGACGCAATCGAAGGTGGAGATGGCAGAGGTCGGAACGCTCGCGGAAGCGACAATCAAAGTTGGCGATCGGAGTCGGACGCTCGAGGGGGCTGCACTCAGAGGGGAGGTGGTGGTTGCAGAGGTTGGGGCGCTTGGCGGATGCGACGACCGAAATAGGCTCATGGTGGTGGTGCTTAGAGTCGGGTGCTCGCGGGGGGCGACACTCGGAGGGGGAGGATATCAAGTGACCATAGGTGTAAAACAGACGACCTAAATTAGGACGCTGCACCAAATTACACGTAAGGAATGTTACACCCCATTAATTCTTATATACATATATATATATATATGATGAGAAAATATTATTAGAAAAAGAATAATTAAATATATATATTTGAATTACTTATAATATCACTTCGTTTAGAAGAAGGGCAGGATGGGCAGGATGGGTCATGTTCAATTGAAGAGGTTGGGTTTAAACAATTTACACTTATATAAAGAATTAAGTAAAATTAGGTCAATTATTATAAGTTAATTAATCATATATCTTAAAATTAAATTGATCAGAATATTGATTTTTTGTTAGAGGTAATTATACCATTCTATTCTATATATAATTCTTCTCAATCAAATTAAAAGTAAATAAAATCTACTTAATGTTAATAAATATATTTACCTAAGTTATGCTTTCCTACCTCGTACCTTATAATTTGTGTCCACACAAAAAAATAAATTAACTCAACTCATTGATTCAATCTACATGCAAACATGTTTTCTATAAATAATCATGACCCTAACTCATCTGTCCATCATCTATAAATAATATTTGAAGCATTATTTACATATTATACAAATTTTACTATGACTAAGATTTTATGATAGTTTTCAAAATTAAGACATCTGTTGTAACATATGGAATTAAATTATTTTTTAAATCACGATCAGAATTTTTCAAAAATTGATTTCTGAATATTTCATCCTGTCCTTATTATTTCCATTACCGGCTCATTAAATAGAAGAAAAGAAAATGAGAGGAAATATAAAGGGAGGAAAGAAAATTACGCCTCTTAGGTTGAAACAAAATAGTACAAATAAAAACAATGAAAGAAAAAAATGAGATTCCATTCCATTCCTTTTTATTAAGATTTTATCCAAACAAAAGAGATTTTTTTTCCCTTTCTTTCTTCTACCCTCCTTTCATCTCTCGACCTAGGCTTTTTGTATGGACAACAAAATTTGCGTAATGCGAAATGATTTTAGTCATAATGTGTGTTATCTGCAATTAGAAAAAAAATAAATTGAATAGGATATCAAGGCATTACCAAGCACATCGAAAACAATATATAGAGAGATTGAGAGAGTTAAGTAACATACAAGCAAAAGTTGTTCAACATATTAAAATTAAATCTAACAAACTAATATTGAATTTAATAAAAATTGAATTTCAATCATATAATCATCATTTAATGATATTATTGTGTATTAGCTGTATAAAAGTTTATTACAGATTGTATACTACTTAACCTCGTAATCTCATGTGCATATATATATATATATATATATATATATATATATATATATATAATATATATATATAATTTAAGGCATTATTAACCATACTAAAACACAAAATTACTGAATATTTGAAAGTGATTTAAAAATTACGACGCATTTTTAACTTGAATTGAAGTTATTAAACTATTCATTTTTCACATGGCCATTGTATTTATTTGTAAAAGTACATTTACATAAATCGAATTTCACAAAAAAATCCAAAAATCAAAATTTACATAAATAAAAGTTTTTTACTATTAAAGTACCACTTGTATTTATCCAAAAATCATAAAAATACCAAACTAAAAAAATTGATTAAAGAAACAGGCTACTCACAATTTATTACGTTTATGGTTCTTCATCAAATTTTTCAAACGCCTCTATGTTTTAGTGGAACCAATCATTTCTATTTTTTTATTTTTTTAAGTTGACGTGACCTTTTTTTATTTTACAAACTCATTGTTTTTCTTTTACTATTTTTTTCTTTTTACCTTTCTTATATGATATAATTTATTTATTATATATAAAATATTTATAATAAAGGATTAATATAATATTATTTTATTACTTATTATTTTATTAAAAATTAGCATTTCATTAAATATAAATTATTTAAAAATTAAAATTTTATATTTAAATAATATATTTTAAAAAAATATTTTTAAAAACTTTAATTTATATATTTTTTATTTTTAATTAAACTTATATCTCATGTTTATAATATATATATTTTTATTCGAACACTCGTTAAAATTAATTAATCACATCTATTTTTTTGTGTGACATTAATTATTTTCTTTCTCATTTTCACTACATTCAAACATTAATCTCTCAATTTAATTATTCACTTAAAATTTGGAGGAACCATAATTTTAATATCCAAATGGCCCATAAAAATATTAGACGATTGAGAAATTGTTTAACCTAGAAACATTGTTGGAACAAAAACATTTATTAAACATATTAAATAAATAAATAAGAAGTGAATAAAACTATGAAAGTGTGCAAGTGATGGTTGGTCGTTTGGGTCTTTCAACGCGGCCGTCGTCCGTGGCGTTTGCTCGTCATTTTTGACCGTGGAAAAGAAAAGAAAGGAAAAAACCAAATGGGTGTTTTAACTTTTTGAAGTGGATATTTAGTTAGGCAGATCGCTACCAAGATTACTTTGGTTAATGACTCTGAAACAAAAAATAAACAAGTTTAATTGTATAACAAAAAAATATAATAACAAGAAGCCATGGAATCAAATGGACGTTTGTTTCAAATTCCTGTAATAATAAAAAATGAAGATATCAGTTAGCACTTTTACTAATACAAAAATAAATGTTAGAGGGAGTTCATTCATTCTATCTCTAGTATATAATTCCGATAATTATCATATCATTCTCCATCACTAATTACCAAGTACAACAATCTAATTAATGCGTCAATTCCCTTGATCAAAATCAAACATGTAATAGTTTTGAGCTTTCAATTGCATGATGACTTGAGCGAAAGGGAAACGGCGAGTGGAGTGGTCAATGTGCGCGTATGACTTGGAACAGTAGCAATTTTTTGTTGAGGTCAATTTGTGTGTTGTTATCGTGATGTGCATAGAACGGAACGGGTAGAAACATGTCTCCAAGCGCAACGTGTCGGATTGTGGATGTGCATAGAATACGTGGGGAGAATTCTAAGCTGATTTGTCAACTTTGTTTATGACGAGAGGAAAAAAAATGCTCATCAATTGAGTGGGACAATCTTGAGATCAAATCAACAATCACAGCTTTGATAATTATGGCGAGACATTTTAGCGATTTACAACAAAAAGATTGTTGCTTTAGTTCTTCTCTGTGGTGTCGTTGTAACGTCGTCGAATGACAAGAAATTGAAGTCCAAATAAAATGAGGTTGAACTACGTGAAAAGAAATAATAATAAAGGACAATAAGGCGGGACTCTGCAAAATATCGACCAAATTAGTTTAAAGATTAAGATTACTAAATTATATAACTACACGAGGAGGTTTAAATATCAAGATGGTGAATAGTTTCACGTCAACAAAATATGGATGTGGTCATGAGTTTATGTGTAATTATTCATCTTATTTATTAAGACGTGTTTTAAATTCGTGCGGACCATAAGTTTAGAATGTTGAGTCCTTTATGAAAGATGATTATAACATTTGATGTCTTAGAATCAAGATGGTCTCATTAAATAATTTCATATGGACAAAAATAACTAAAATGGTCTCGATGAATAATGCCATGTGAGCAAAATATGGAGGTGATCATGGGCTTGTATGTAGCTATTATCTCCACCTATTAAGATACTTTTTAAATTTGTGCGGGTCATAAGCCCATAATGTCAAGCCCTTTATCGAGAAAGATTATAACACCTAAAGTCTAAGGACCAATATGATCTCATTGAATAATTTTACATGGGCAAAACCTAAAATCTAAAGGTCAATATGGTTTCATGTGAATAGTTTTATATGAGCAAAACACAGAGGTGATCATGAATTTATATATAGCTTTCACATTCACCTATGAAGACGCGTTTTAAATTAGTGTGAATTGTAACGATCCGAAGTTTAACGATGGTCTCAGTGAATAGTTCCACATGGACAAAACACGAAGGTGATAATAGATTTATATGTAGCTATCACCTTCATCTATCAAAATACTTTTAAATTTGTACAGGTCAAAAGTTCAAAGCAAATATTTTAATTAAGTCAAAGGTATTACAAAATGATATTAGAGCTAACCTCGTGTGATATTCGTACAGGTCAAAAGTCCAAAGTGAATATCCTTTTACGGGGAAGGGGATAAGGATCCTGTGGGGCAAAAAAATGCCCCACATATATGGGCTGTCGTTAGATCCATATCCAACAATCAGAAAACAAATCGCTCTTTTGTCATCTCAAACGCTGTATTCATTTAAACCGGTGAATGGTTCTTATTGAGTAAACCGGTGAACCAGCTACAAAAAAACTTGATAAAAAAATGCCCGCGTCCATCATTTGAAACGTGTCCGCACCCATCATCTGAAACGAGTCTGGCTACAAAAAAAACCCTCGACAAAAAAGAATGCCCACCCTGCGCAAGCCTTTTCAAAAAAACCCTCTCCATGTGCACACTGGATTTCGGTCATCGTCGCCTCCTCGCCCACCTGAGTTCGGTCATTGCCGCCTCATCGGATCTTCTGGTCGCTGCCGTCACCGTCTCACAGATCTTTTGCTCGTCTACTGCCGCCACCGCCTCACATATCTTTTGCTTATCTGCCGCCACCTCATCCAATCGTCATCGCCTCATCTGCTCATAAATCGTCGCCACTTCATCACCCGATCGTCCCCATCACCGTTGTTGCCACCTACTGATCAATCACTTCCTTCGCTAGATTGCCTTCATCAACCGTTGATATGCAGAAGGAATATGTGATTGTGCTCTGATATGCAAAAAAAATATCGAATGAAACATGAAGACATGGGTCATGCTTTTCTTTTTTTTTTTTATATATACCTCTTCCAATTTTTTTCTTTACTTTGTTATGAACATCAGTTATAAAGAATCGGATGTAAAGGATGGAAACATTCCAATCTTTGTTATGAACCATCGGATAGCATTCCAATCTTTGATTCAGTTATGAACCATTGCAATACGTGTTCAGTTTATAAAGGACTAGCTCATTTTGTTGCTATTGCAGTCAAGGTTGTTATTGGGCTCTTCTATGTAACTTGTTCATTTTGTTGCTACTTTGAATGTCATTACAATGTCAGTTTGTTATTATTTGGAATGGATATTTACTATTTCTCTCATGCTATGGAGGACTTTATGGAGGAAGAGTTGATTTCACTTGCAAATGAACATAAGGTCTTTCATATTAGCCTGTTTATTTTGTTCACCTCTTAAACTCAAGTGCATGCTTATAATGATGTTTTCTTTTGAACTTTCTTTTTTTGCTTATAATGGCATTTTCTTCTTTATTGCAGATCCTTGAAGAGAAGTACGAAAATTATCCAAAACTATTACAAACTAATATTGAGATGAAAAGAATCCAAAAGGAGCTTGATAACTATAAAAACTTTTTTTATATGGCCGAATGAGATGTTTTGATAAAAAAATTCAAGATTTGAGAACTCCGTTGCAATTTTACATTTATTCCTCTCAATACAATACCACAAACACCTTGACATCAAGAAATGTACATTATATCGATAAAGTTGCTAAATTTGTTTCTTCATCCACAACATCACAAGTGATTGCTGCAAGCAGGTGAACATGCTGCATGCCAAAATAAGTGACTGGCAATTTGGAAGATCTGATGACGCGGGCGGCAGCAACAACTAGGATGATGGGCAACAGAAATCTGCCAAATGTTGATCCGAAGAGAAGGATGAGATTAGGTAGGGAGCAGAAGGGATCATCGAGAGGATGAGAAATGCCAGCAAGCAAAAGGAGTTTGGGTTACCTATTTCACAGGAAAGAGGAAGTCGTAGCTATGACCAAGAATATCCACAACGGCAGCGACAACGGTGACCAAGAAGGTCCGCAGCGGCAACAACCACCAAGAAGAACTGTAGCGGCAATGGCAACCAGGACTCCGGGGCACGAAGGTTTTGTTGTGAGATAAAAGGCAATGACAGTGACGACCGGGAAAATCCATCGGGAAGATCCGTAGCAACAGTAGCAGCAAGGTTAGTGACAATGGCGACCAAGAATATCCAAAGCGATGACCAGGACTCTAGTGGGTGAGGGTTTCGCCGAGAGGTCCTTTTTGTGCGCAGGGTGGCGAGATTTTTCTCACCTACTTTTGTGCGAAATATTTCAAATGGACGCGGGCATTTTTTTATCGCGTTTTTTTAGTCGGTTCACCGATTCACTCAATAAGAATCGTTACCGGTTCAGATGAATGCAATGTTTGAAGCGACAAAAAAGCGAATTTTTTTTCTGATGGTCGGATATGAATCTGACGACAACCCATATATGTGGGGTGAGAAGCGCCCCACAGGATCCTTAACCCCTTATGGGGAAATATTGTAACAACCCTCCCTCAACGAGAACTTTAATCTCTTTTATGATGAAAGATTGTAACAACCTCATCGTGTGCTCAATTGAGCCATGTGAGAAATATAGGTCATGGGCCAACACGGACTCCCTCGCTTAACGAGGATGTTGAACTTTTTATGAGGGGAACATGGGTCAACACGGACCCCCGCTCAACGAGAACGTTGAGTCATTTATGTAACGCCCCCAGGTACCTTGCAGAAGGTCACAGGCGTAAGGTCGTCCTATGTGCTCGCATTGTTCGTTCGTCTGTTGATCATCGGTCGCTCGTCGAGGTTCGTCAGGAACGAAGCAGGAGGGAGGAAGAGAATTCGAGGTGACAGAGAGAGGAGTCCAAAGAGGCGCACCAAGCTCCATCCTCCTCCTTATAACCTCTGCTGCCACTCTTCTTGAGTGAGGGTCGTGGGGTGAGGGAGAGAATCGGGGAGAGAGTGGGGGAGGAGAGTCTCGTGGGGGAGTGGGGTGAGGGAGAGAGAATCGGTCATCCGTGACCGATTCTCTCGTGTTCTATATATTTTTTTTTAAATTTGCACTTTTGAAATTAGAGAGAGAGAGAAATAAAATGAGGGTCATTACATTACTACCCTCTTAAAAAGAAATTCGTCCTCGAATTTAGAAGAAAGTCAAGGCTTACCGAATAGTCTGAGAAATTTCTCTCGCATTTCTGCCTCTAATTCCCACGTGACCTCTTTGCCTTGATGGTGCTTCCACGCCATCTTGACCAATGTCACTATCTTCTTTCCTTTTTGGACTTCTTGGTACTCTAATATCTCTGTGGGCTGCTCCTCGTACGTTAAATCCTCCTTGAGGTTCGGCTTCTCAATTTGGATGACATTGGCGTAGTCATGCTTGTACTTTCGGAGCAGCGAGACGTGGAAGACGTTATGCACTTTGGCGTATGCCGGGGGTAATGCCAACCTGCATGCGGAATCACCAACCATATCGAGGATTTCAAAGGGGCCCACATACCTTGGGCTCAATTTTCCTTTCTTGCTGAATCTCATTACGCCCTTGGTTGGTGAGACTTTGAGCAAGACTTGTTCATCGGCCTTGAACGTGTGCTCTCGTCTTTTCTTGTCGGCGTAGGCCTTCTGCCGATCTTGAGCAGACTTCATCTTTTTCTTTATCAGCCCAATTCGATCCGTGTATTCTTATGTCTGCTTGCGAAGCTCAGTGCTCAGTAACTTTCTTTCACCGACTTCTCCGACATGGTCTGCCATATAAAGTTTCAAACGAGACATTTCTATGCTTGCATGATAACTATTATTGTACGCGAATTCGATAAGAGGTAGGTGGTTGTCCTAGTTACCATGCCAGTCCAAGGCACATGCTCGAAGCATGTCTTCTACCGTTTGGATAGTCCGTTCTGACTGACCATCCGTCTGCGGGTGAAACGCCGTGCTGTAACGTAGCCTCGTGCCGAAAGAATTCTATAAACTTTTCCAAAATCTAACGGTGAACCATGAATCTCTATCGGACACGATGACTGAGGGGATTCCATGGAGCCTGACAATCTCTTGCACGTACAGATCCATTAGGCCATCCAACGATTGCTTCACCTTGATGGGTAGGAAGTGGGCCGATTTGGTAAGTCGATCCACTACCACCCAAATTGCATCGTGCCCTTTCTGAGTTCGAGGGAGGCCTGTGATGAAATTCATAGTGATTTTCTCCCACTTCCACTGGAGAATCTCGAGGCTCTTTAATGTACCTTGAGGCTTTTGGTGCTCTATCTTTACTTGTTGGCAGACTATACACCGAGACACATACTCTGCTATTTCTTTGTTCATATCTGATCACCAAAAGCTTCTCTGCACATTCTTGTACATCTTCGTACTTCCAGGATGAATTGCGAATTCAGACTTGTGGCATTCATCCAAAACTTCCTTTCGTAGAGCTGGGTTGTTGAGTATTCATAATCGGTCGCGGTACCGAATGCCACCATCTAGTGAGGCCTTGAAGTCGTTTCCTTCCAGACTTGTCTTGATCATCATGATCTGGTAGTCTGAGTCTTCAACTTGTGCTGCGATGATCCTTCCAATAAGATCTGGCTCGATCCGCTGCATCATCATGAGCGAGTGATTAGATGTTACTGTGGGGCTCACTTAAAGAGTTCCTCCATCATCTCATATTGTCGGAGACGCATGAAGGCCACTGAGCCTTCCCACTTCCGACTAAGGGCATCAGCTATTGAGTCCGCCTTCCCTGAGTGATAGTTGATGGCGAACTCGTAATCCTTCAAGAATTCTATCCATCGCCTCTGGCGCATGTTCAGATCCCTCTAAGTGAACACGTACTTCAAACTCTTGTGATCCGTGTACACTATGAACTACTCCCCATATAGATAATGTCGCCAGAGTTTGAGAGCAAAGACTACAGCCGCTAGTTCGAAGTTATGAGTAGGGTAGTTGACCTCATGTTTCTTCAGTTCTCTTGATACATAAGCTACCACATTTTCATATTGCATCAAGACACATCCCAATCATGTGCCGCTGGCATCACTGTAGATTACATACTCACCACTGCTTGAAGGTAGTGTGAGTATGGGTGCGGAAGTCAACCGCCTCTTTAGCTCCTGGAAGCTTTCTTCACATTTTGTGGACCAAATAAATTTTTCGCCCTTCCTGGTGAGCTTGGTCAAAGGTAGTGCCAGTCTGGAGAAATCTTTTATGAATCTTATGTAATATCCTGCCAAATCGAGGAAACTTCTGATTTCGGCTGAGTCCAATTTGACACTGCCTCGACTTTAGCCGAGTCCACTGATATCCCATCTTTGGAAACGATGTGTCCAAGAAACATCATTTGGTCCATCCAAAATTCACATTTGGAGAACTTCGCATACAACTTCTTCGCTCGTAATGTTTCCAAAACGATCCTCAAATGTTTCTTGTGTTGCTCCACACTTGGCGAATAGACGAGAATATCATCCACAAAGACGATCACGAACTTGTCGAGATGTTCGTTGAACGTCCGGTTCATCAGGTCCATAAATGCTGCAGGAGCATTAATTAATCCAAATAGCATGACAAAGAATTCGTAGTATCCATACCGTGACCTGAAGGCCGTTTTAGGGATATCTTCCTCTGCTACCTGAGCTGATGATAGCCGCTCCGCAGATTAATTTTAAAGAACACTTTGGCATTGGCGAGCTGATCGAACAAGTCGTCAATTCGGAGAAGAGGGTACTTGTTCTTTACCGTGACCTTGTTGAGCATCCGGTAATCTATGCACAGTCTCATTAATCCGTCCTTCTTTTTGACAAAAAAGACTGGAGCACTCATGGTGAGATATTGGGCCTGATGAAACTCTTATCCAATAGATCTTGAGTCTGAGCCTTCAGTTCCTTCATTTCTGCAGGGACCATGCGATACGGAGCTTTGGAAATTGGTGCGATGTCTGGCACTAGCTCAATGTGAAAGTCAATGTCCCTCTTCGGCGGTAGATCGCTGACATCCTCGGGGAACACATTCGGGAATTTCTTCACAACGTCTATGTCCTATGGGATTTTAGTAGGAGCTTCCACTTTTGTCACGCTTACTAGAAATACTCTGCAACCTTGTTTCAACAGTTTCTGAGCTTTCATTGTCGACACTATGACATTGGGTTCTTTCCGGTGTATACTTCTAACTGTGATTTTCTCTTTAACATTTGCTTATATTACCACTTTCTTTTGCTTGCACATGATGGTAGCGTCGTGATGAGCTAGCTAGTCCATGCCCAATATGACATCATAATATCTCATGGGTATTATGATCAGGTTAGCAGGAAAATTCTTTTTATCATTTTCTACTAATACCCAGCTAAGTATCTAGTAGTGCGTAATGCTCCTTGTGGGGGTAAGAATGGTCATGCTAGGTTCTAGATCCATAGGAGATAACCCCAAGGTGATAGCACACTCTTCTGATATGAAAGAATGAGTGGCTCCAGAATCAAATAAGACAGTAGTAGGTAGCTTGACAATACAAAGCGTACCTCAAATGACGTCAGCGTCATTCTGCCGTGCATCCTCTTCCAAGTTGAAGAGTCATCCTTGCACTAGAGGCTTGCGCTATGGACAGTCCCGGGAAAAATGGCTCATCACGCTACAATGATAGCAGGCACCGGTGTTCATGCGGCATACTCTAGCATGAGTCCTACCACAAGTGTTACCTAGGACCTTCTCACCTTGCGCTTGTTGTGCCTAAGGTGCCCTGGGTTGTTGGGGCCTCTGTTGCGCCGATCGCCTTGCCGGCTATTGGGGCTGTCTCTGTTGGGGTTACTATTGCGTTGGTGCTTGCTGAAGTTGACGAGGTGGTGGTAGAGGTGGTCGGGGCTGCTGCCCATGATGAGGCCGTTCGGTTTGTTGTGGGGCAGGGTACGGTCGGGGGCAGTTATCACGTCGCTTGTCCTGCCGTTGATGGTAGTTGTTCCTCCTGAACTGTTGGGGTTGGGACCCCTGTCCCACTTTCTGCTGCCCTTTTCTGGCTTGTTGCAGTATTTGTTGGTCTCTTTCCATCAGAGTGGCCAGCTGGACAGCATCTGCAAAAGTTTTACAGTTGCCAGGTAGGGTTTCGGCTCTCAGACCCGAACTCAATCCTTCAACGAAAGTTTTGGCCTTTTCCAGCTCGTCCATGGGCAGCTTTGTATATTTCTGGAGGCAGACAAACTTGGCTTGGTACTGGGCCACCGTCATTGCCCCTTGGATCAGACTAAGAAACTCTTATTGCTTCAACCGCTTCTGGAAGGCAGGGAAGAAGCGGACTTCAAACAACCTTCGGAAGTCAGCCCATGAAACCAACTTGACGCCTGTGAATTCGGTCGCCTTGGTCACCTTCCACCAATCTTTTGTGGCCTTAGTGAGGGTGTCGACGACGAATATCATTCGTTTGTGCTCCGGGCTGTCTAGGGGTTCGAACTTGTCCTCCATAGTGTCAATCCACTCTTCTGCCACTTCTATGTCTCCCTCGCCGCTATAAGTAGGCGGCTTTAACCTCCAAAACTCTTGTATAGTGCACGAGGGAGGTGGTGGCCGTTCCTGACGTTCTGGCTTAGGTGGGGGAATCTGGACCCTTCTTCGTTACGGTCCTCGATCTCGTCACCTGATTGCTGCATCTTGCTTGGAGGGAGGATCTCTGAGAGACAACACGATCGACAATAAGTCATACTGGAAGTTGTGCTTTAAATTCAAATAACTTTCATTTCTTTATTACTTTTGCTAAACCAATGAACAAAGGTGCTTCACATGATGACAA
Source organism: Pontederia crassipes (assembly GCA_030549335.1). NCBI lineage: Eukaryota > Viridiplantae > Streptophyta > Magnoliopsida > Commelinales > Pontederiaceae > Pontederia > Pontederia crassipes. The sequence goes on from JAUKPH010000017.1 coordinate 5,795,549, forward strand.
ACCCATCATAGTGAAGTCTTATTTCAAAGAAAAGAAAGCAAACAACTAAGCATCTAAAGTGCCCTTGATCCTGTGCTACTCATCGCGTCCGGAAGTCTTCTCTGGTTCATCCTGGGAGATCCTTCTACGCTTAGGAGGGTTCGGGCATTCATCCTCGAAATGCCCTCTCTTGATCACAGTGGCCACAGTATGGCTCTGGATCTGTCTGACTGACAGGGTTGTCCGGACACGAATCCACATCATCCTGTCTCTGGCTTGGCACTTCTTTGCGTGTTTCACTTTCTTCATATCTCTCAGATTGATCCTTGGAGCTCCTCTTATATTCAGCCCATACTGGGCAACCTCCGAGGTAGTGCCCGTATTCCGCGCAGACGATGCAGTAGGGCAGACTTGGAGGGCTGCTCGGGCTTGTCACTACATTGCTCTATTCCGGGTAGTTGCTACCCACGCTTTCCATGTCGGATCCCTCTTCGATCTCTCGAGCTGGCGGTGGTTGGACGAGATGTCACGGCCACGTCCGCGGTCCTGTGCTCGTGCCCGCCTCTGCTCTGGAGTTGCTGATATCGGAGGGTGCATAGTGGCTTCAGCCACCCAGAAAACTCTACTGCTGGCACGTACTACCCTCGAAGTGATACGGCGGGGAGGCATGTATAAAGCAGGTTATCTCAATATAAAATAATCCATATGAATAATTCACTATTACTTACTTGAGGAGTGGAATCGCAGTTGCTCAGGGGGCTTGCACATGACTTTACTCTGACTACGAGACTAATGGACAATAAGGACAATGCAATGACTATACTTTTCTATGAATGACAATGACACTGGACTGTACTCTACTATGATACCAAACTGTAATGCCCCCAGAATCCGCCCTCCCGTCACGCTGGCGATCAGACTGACCAAGGGAGCGCTATCCACTGCCTATGACTACTTAGACTTTGACTTGAACTTTGACTGGTCAACAAATGACTTACGTGGCAAAGGAAATGATAGAGAATAATAATAACATGAAAATGCGAAAGAAGTATCATTGTGCAATAACAAATGTCACATGTGATGAGATAATTCAAAAGAAATAAGGAACAATGATAGTTCAAATGATTATAGGAATATCAACAAAAGCAAGGCTAAAAAGGGAAATTCAAGTGTTTCATATTTACAACGTTCGATAATTCAAATGCAGAATAAAATGACGGAAAGCTGTGGTCGCTGCAAGTCATGTGCCGCCACTCTAGAGCTCTGCATTATTCACCTCCTCCCTAAGCAGGGTTTTCACTTGCAAAATCCCAAAGCAGGGGCATGGAATGCCCGTGAGCTAACGCTCAGTACTCATAGAGTCATAGATGATGAAATGATAATTAATGATCAAATACTTTGTTCATTACTTTAACAATGCTTTATACAATGCTATACTCTGTGATCCATTACCATGCTCTGATATTCATTGCTTTGTTCTGTTATCATTTATCATGCTCTGTTATTCGTTTTCATGCTTTGTTATACTCTGTGTGGGACTACGTATTTTACATTACTATAACTTGATGTTCGTTATCCTATGTGAGCTCAATTTTAATTAATTAGGAAGCTAGAGGTGTTTCTGCCTTGAATGTTGTCAGGGTGTCCATGAAAGGGAAGGTGTACACTCAAGCACAACCTTTTCGGAATGCAGGTGGAAGAAGGCCTGCATCCCAAGAACAATGGTCGTTACGGACCCGTAGGTTCACTGTCTCCTCAAATAAGCTACCTGCCCCTCTGGCATAACAATATAATTCACATACTCCCCCGTGGGGGAAGAGTGCGTTCACTGCGTCACTCTCATTCGGAGCACATGTAGGAGAGGGTCTGTGGTCCAGGAGCAGTAGTAGTTAAACTAGTAGGTACACTGTCTCCTCAGTGCAACTACTTGCCCCTCCAATGTACAATGCCTTGACCTTGACCTTGAATAACACATAACTATCACATCCATTGATCTTTGTTTTGCTTATCTTCTTTACTAGTGTGGAGTTTGAAATCATGAATCAGAGAAGAGTAAAGTCTGATCCCCTTCCTGTGGACACAGGGTCCATTACTTGTTCCATTACATTGGACATGGCCTACAATGGCCTATCGGAGATTGATGATTCATCACAATGGCGCTGGCCCCTTCAAGGGCAATTCAGTCATTTCATAATTGCTCTAGCCCCTCAAGGGCATTTTAGTCATTTCACAAATGCTCGGGTCCCTCAAGGGCATTTTGGTTATTTTACTTTAAAGTTCATAATTTTTCTCTCGGGACCGGTCGACCGTCTTAAAGGATCGGTCGACCGTCTTAAAGGACCGATCAACCGATATGACTGAGTCGGTCGATCGATCAGGGCGTCGATCGACCGATTCTGTCTTCGGCCGAATGCTTCTTTTGACGAACCAATCGACCGTTCAAATGAATTGGTCGGCCGGTCGCTATCGCAGGATCGGTCGACTTTTCAGGAATCGATCGACCGATCTGATGCGATCGGGCTCGGCGGCTTCCACCGGATCGGTCGACCGACACTTTGGATCGGTCGATGGGCCCTGAGTTGTGACCTCGGACGTCGAAGATCGGTCGACCGATATGAGAAATCGGTCGACCGATTCTCTGCACAAACAGAGCCGCCGGTCGAATTTTCCATTTCCGACTGGCCTCCGATCGTCCGATCGCAATACATTGAATACGAAAAACATTTCTACATATCTCTAGATCATAATGAAATTGAAATTAACGACGTTTGATCTACATTTCGTCGTCCAAGGGACTGTACACCTACGGTACCTTGATGGATCGGATTCCGCTCGCTGTGATCGCTGTCGATGGTCTGGTCGGCTGCCGATCGTATTTGGCCGAGGTGGAGATGTGTGTGTAGGTACCTTGCAGAAGGTCGCGGGCGTGAGGTCGTCCTATGTGCTCGCGTTGTTCATTCGTGATCGTCGGTCGCTCGTCAATGTTCGCCGGGAACGAAGCAGGAGGGATGAAGAGAATTCGAGGCGGTAGAGAGAGGAGTCCAAAGAGGCGCACAGAGCTCCATCCTCCTCCTTATAACCTTTGCTGCCACTCTTCTTGAGTGAGGGTCATGAGGTGAGGGAGAGAATGGGGGAGAGTAGGGGAGGAGAGTCTCGTGAGGGAGTGGGATGAGGGAGAGAGAATCGGTCATCCGTGACCGATTCTCTCGTGTTCTAATTTTTTTTTAAATTTCGAATTTTGCACTTTTGAAATTAAAGGGAGAGAGAAATAAAATGAGGGTCATTACAATTTATGGATTTAAGGATCAAGATTGTCTCAGTGAATAATCTCACATGAACAAAACACGAAGATGATCATAGAATTGTATATCCTTTCACTTATCAAGATGTGTTTTAAATTCTACGAGCCATAAATCTAAAGCGAACAATATCTTAATTACACGGATATGTTACATGTACCGTTTCTTTTATAGCTAGCACTTGAAAAGTAACATCAATGAGAAGCGACCTCAATGATTATGCACATAATCATTAAGTTGGAGATTGACGTGCTATAGAATCCAATTAATTTGTTTAGATTATCTCGCGTTTCATTCCTAATGTGAGGCTTAAAAATAATTTTCTATATTCATTAATAATTGAGTTTCAAACTTTGCAAGAGCTTCTTATCACGTCAAAATTTCATGTTCGATCGTATTTTTTTATTGTTGAGAAGGAGCGACAATGTTACTATAGAATAGAGCCCACGTAAATAAAAAATTTCATAAACCAATAAATTACACCGCTCATCTGATATTAATATTTTTTTGTACGAAATATAATATATATTATAGGTTTTTTGGATTTTCCACCTGTATATAAGGTCTAATAATCGGCGCACACTTTTCATGTCAATGCATATTTTTCTTTATTTTTATAATATTTTTCTTTATTAATAATTTAGAGGATATTAATGCTAAAAGTAGTTTTACCACACAGTATATAAAAATAGTTATTTCCATTATGAAAAAAGTTCATAAACTTTTAAAAATGACAAATTTAATTATTATTGATAATTTAAATAAATTTTTATTATCTTACATAATGGTTTTAATTATAATTAAATAAGTATATAAAATAATAAAGAAAAATATACTTAACACCCGAGTAACATTGGCACATTCATTTATTTTCACACATTCATTATATATGTATTTGTTAATAAAATTTCACTAATGAAATGAGTTCATCTTTTTATTTTTACTAATGACACTTACGAGCCCTTTGATTTTTAAGTTAACTCTACTTTCTTGTATTAGGATTTATTAACTCCTTTATTTCTTTAAGAATGTAACGATTTGATGTTGGTAAACATATATTAGAATTTAGGTTCGCCCATGATTGCATGATCTAGATATTTATTAAATGTCTTTTGTTGATCTTATATGAGAGTCAAGTCAAGTATGCTCTCTAATGGTCCGATAAATTGATTATTGCTTTGGCACGAAAAAATTAGAGAAAAAATAGTAGGACCAAATTCTATAAATTTTTTGACATATGAAGAAATATCTAATATTATATTTCTTTTGATGATTTTTAGGAAAACTATAATTCAATGGAACATGTTTCAAAACTTTTGTTAATAGTAAGGGTTATTTTCTTGAACTTCTTTGAAGTATATATATTTTTTTCACATTAAATCCCGATAAGTTAGATATTTTAATGGAATTTTTTTCACGTTTACTCCCGAATTATAAATTTAGAAATTTTAATGGAACTTATTCAGATTTAACATTTATATTCTTCCCTTATGTTCCATTTCTATTAAATTTTTTTATAATGATAAAATATCATTTTGGTCCTTGATTATTTATTAAAATAAAAATAATTTAATAATCATATTTTATTTATATGCTGGTAATAACATTTTTCTTATATTAAAAGAGTAAGGATAAAATTGAGATTTTATAAATAATAAAAAATATGACTTAACAAATTTTTTTATGAAAGTTACAAATCACGATAAATTTAGGGATTAAAATATATAAATTTATAATTTAAAGTTATATGCGAAAAAAATTATACTTCAAAGAGTTCTACTACTACTACTACTAATAATAATAATAATAACTGTGTCTACGTGGTCGGCCATGTAGGCTGCCAACTCGTCGTCATCCATCCTTCCCATTGGCTGTTCTCCAAGCGATCCAATCCCCGGAGGCCCAAACCCAATCGATCAAGCGCCCGCCCCACCAAAAAAAGACCCAACCGGACAACAAGTGACGGCCTCGTATTCCAGCAACTATTCGCCGTCGCCGCCGCCGTCCGGCCCTATCCGCAGACAAAGCTCGTCGTTATGGCCTCAGTGGCGGCCGCTTCGGCCATCCCCTTCTCCGCGCCTGGTCCCCGTCGCGCCCCGTGCCTGCGCTTCACCCGATCCCTCTGCCCCTCGGCTGCCGCCGCCGCGAGTTATCTCCCGACTCGTTCGATCTCCTCGCAGCTCAGTCTCTCAGGGCCCTTCACTCACTGGAGCGGCCTGAAGTGCCTCACCTTAACGCTCCCAAACCATCGGAACTCCAAAGGTCGAATCTTTACTATGCTCTCAGCTCCATTTCGCTATATTTCCTTCTTTTCAAGGATGTCAAATCGCCCCCTTTAAGAATTTGTGATGCGAGGCAAACCTTTATCACATTCTCGGTGGGAGAAGTAATTGAATGATTTGTGTAATATTGACTGGAATTAGTTAACTGTGTATTGAGAGCTCCAAATTCCGATCAATGTTGTTTATGATGCAGCACTTGCATTGCATTAGACTTCCCACGATGAAATTACTCTAGGAATTGAAAATTTGATGAAAAGTAACATTACACAGATTTGCTCCTTTGATCATGAGAAGCCTCTGTAAAAGGCTTCTCAGATTTCGTTACTGTGATGTTTAGGGCATGAACACATGAGTGCATGAGCACTGGGTATAAATGAGCTTGAATTGTTTTGTTACTTAACCTCAATTGTGGAACTTCTGGTATGTTTGTTGCACTTGCACATCTCTATTGGTCTTGCTTGATCTATGCCCATTTATTTTTTGAGGAGATCTATGCCCATTTATTCATCAGTTATCTTTTCTTGAGTTGCTTGAGAATGAATCACTGGCTTCGGAGCTGCCAAGTGAATGGCCTTTCCTTTTTTGTATTACAGAAAGAACAGAGAAACGTCCTGGGAAAGGTGTTTATGCATCTCTCTTTGGAGTTGGAGCGCCTGAAGTTTTGGTTATAGGGGTGGTGGCTTTATTAGTATTTGGTCCTAAAGGCCTGGCTGAGGTATGTAGTTGCCTATGTTATAAAATATTGCTAGGTGTCATGTTATTTAGCATGTGGCATGGCATGTATAAATCTGTAAACAAGATGGTACATCAATCTGAGCTGGTGACTATTGTAATCGTATTGTTATTGTCCTTTGTTACAGAATTTTTTCTGCATATTTGAAAATAAGCTATGAAGTGATAATCTTAGGCATCTGTGACCTGTAACTTTTGGTGGCTAAATTATACTCTTCAGGTGGCAAGGACATTGGGAAAGACATTGCGGGCGTTCCAGCCAACTATTAAAGAGCTTCAGGTTTGTCGGCACTCCAGAGAATAAATAACAGAAATATATTAGCTGAAAAATAAACTCATCATAAATAATTCCTTCAGTACATGACTTCAGTCCCCATCAAGTTGAAAATTCTATTTCGTATATCGCAGGATGTGTCAAAGGAATTCAAGAGCACCCTCGAGCGTGAAATAGGACTTGATGAGATTGCCTCTTCTACAAATTACATTAACAAATCAGCACTATATGCTGATGAAAATCAACAAGCTGCCATTGACCCAAGTGAGTCATATGCGTGTGTATGAATATAACTACTATTTAGAAATAAAATGTAATCGGCAGAACCCAGAGTATTTAAGTTCCCATAGGTTTGATATTTTCTCTTTTTCCTTTTGAGAAACTGTGATTTTTTTATGTTATTGTGGAAGTTGGCTAAGTTATTCCCACGAGTCATGACATGGTTATTCACTATTAGTATAGCAATCCTCTTTTTTTTTTTTAGGGGAAAAAGGATGATTAACCAGAATGTTAATCATCCAAAACTTTTATTGAATATCAGATATCAGTTCAAAGATTACAATAGTACTTCATAGAGAACGCCACTCGTTGTGCATGAAAAGAGCATGATTAAGAATATTCTCAACATAACATCTATCATTTTGAAAGATTAGTTTATTCCGTTGTAGCCATATAGCTAGTGCGAAGAGAAGAGCCCTGCTTCTACGAGATCGATAAGTAAAAGTTGAGCCAGAGGTGCCACCACGACGGAAAGCAGTCCAAAATTCAAGCTCAGATCTGTTGGCAATCCAATCGAATCTGGCCTTAGTCCATACCTCTCTTGAAACATCACATTTGAACTTCATATAGTAATCCTCTTTTGAAAGAAGCCTTGAGCAATCCCATATCACACAGGGACCTAATACTAAGTACTTAGAACCCTGGTGGCCTTATAACATGGCTATGACATATTCTTAGGAGGACATTATGTAGATATTTGACTGATTGAAACCTGTTTAAATTCTTTGCTTTTCACCTGACAGACTAATTCATAAGAGTTCAGCATTGTCCAACAATGAATTTTTTTTAGGGCAACTATGAGAACTAAACAAGGAGTGCTTGTGTTCCACTGTTAACATATGCTTTACAGTGTACAATCAAACTTTTTGAAGTTTCATCATTATGCATCTCATCTGTAAGATTCTCATAATAATATTTGCTTTTATGGGTGTTCAAATCAAATCAGTCAATGACTTGCTAGTTCTGCAGTAAAGGATACTACAGATATACAGCCATCAGCTTCATATGTAATAGTAACTCTTTGATGAACTTCCAGGGTAATTCTGACAAAATAAGTGATGGACCCTAGTTTGTTTATGCAGATGGCAAGCCTTCTTCTGGTGAATCATACACCAGTGAAGAGCTCTTAAAAGTTACCGAGGCTCAGCTGGCTGCATCTGTAACCAGCTCTGAAATGAAAGATCCCAAACCTGAAACAGCAGCTACATCTGCAGCTGATGGACCTACATCGGAAAAGCTGTTACAAGGTCTGTCTGCCATCTTTCGTAATTCAGTGTTCGAAGTTCATGATATTGATGACTATGTCTAGTATGTTGACAATGTTTGCAAATTATGTCAGCTTCAACTGAGGGTCAATCCATGGAATCGGCTCCCAAAAATGAAGCTCAAGTGCCATCATCGGATACGACTGAAAATCAAAGATGACACCGATCGAATGAATTACAATGCCACACATACATATTGCAGGAGGATCAAACGTTCACGTCTTTTTTAGGCATAACAGAGGGTCTGTCATCTGTGTATGATACTTCTTCCACCCTGTACAAATGTTTTTTTCTTTAATGTAAATGTTTGGATGGGCTATTTACATCTTAGATCGAGAATTTTAAAATGCCCACTCTGACGATTTTGATTACCAACTTGTATCATTCCTATCATGCCATTTTATGTTAGATATTTCTTGTTTCCAAATGCTACATGATTATTTAGCTACATTGGCATATAAGTTTATTATGCTTTTCTTCTTTCTGTCACCAAGAGTGCCATATGACGATGATAATGTATCAAGATAAAATTGTTTTCTGATGGAAGATCAGAATTCAGATTATCATATGCTTGCAGAAGTTCCAACTTTTTTGCCTACTTTGTTTGGTAGTCACCAAAGCATTTGGGGGCAAAAACTCAATCAACATGTGCTACAAGCAAATTCTTGGAAAAAGTTCCAAAGGAACCAACTAATTCTGCTTTCACTTCTTAAAAAACACTAATTCTGGCTTTAGGAGCATGTCCTGCTCCCATTCTATCTGCTGAATCAAAGTTCGAATAGCTCCTATGCACCACAAAAAGTATTACATATGAATATAAGAGTCCGTTTAGTTTAGTTCGGAATGAAAGGATGGTAAAAGATGGGAATGTATTCATCTTATTGAAAAAAAAAAAGAAAGGAAAGCAAAGGATTTTCTCCTTCCTAATGTCATTTTTTTTCTTCAAAATGAGGTGAAAAGAAAGGAAAAAAAATTAATGATCATATATTTTTTTTATTATGTCCATAATTAATTTAAATATATTTACATATATGACGTACATAATTGTTTATAAAAAAATATTACTAAATATTTATTAATTTCTCTTCCCTTTAATTGCTCTTTCACTCCCATTCTGCTATTCCCTTTTCTTTTCCTTTTTCTTAAGGAAATTTGAATCAAACAAGCCTTGAGATCGTGCATTTCTCCGCAACTCACGTTTAGGAACAAACTCACAAGCCTCATATATTTTCGAATATTTTTTCTCTTTATTTTTTAGAATGACTTAAACGTTAAGCGGAGCCTTTGTTGATCCGCGTGGAGCCAAAAAAAATTCGAGTGGATTCACAAATATATAATGTTAAATTATCGTAAAAATATAAAAAATAGGAATGTAAAAGAAAAAGACATTAAAACCTAATTAATGCCGATCAAGTATTAAATTGTTACAAATAAATATGATATAAAATTTATAAGGTCAAATATATCTAAAAGGAAAATTATGAAAAAAGTTTATCCTGAAAATAAATAATACAAAACATTATGGAACTAAAACAACTAAAATAAAAAAATTATAAATTGTAATTCCTAGATGAAAGAGACAAAAAATTGAGTGCAAGAGAAAGAAGGAAACGAAATAGTGTCAAATAACAAAAATAATATCTAACTACCACATGAACAAAGTGAATTCTAATAATTTCACTAATGTTTTGTAACTATTTATTTTAGTCCACATACATGAAATATCACACTTCTTTGTATTCTCAATCTCTTAAAAATGAGAATAAAAAAATATACTTAAAATAAAATTTTTATTTCACTCGTCCTATGTCACCGGAACAAGTGCATCAATTCTTAACTTACTGACCAAACGTGAAGCTGAGGTCAGTATTCAACGGAATGGGATTGATGCCTCTACCAAGAATGTGATGCCCTATAAAAATCATCCACTAAAAGGCGACGAAATAATGCACCAACGGAGAGACAATTAGAATCGTCAATAGTATATGCCAAATGTACGTTCTTCTACACAAAAGGGCAATTATCTAATTTTTTATGAGATCCAATAATTAATTAGAGCAATAAGTATAAAAGGCCATTAATTTGTTTTAAAAAATATAAAAAAGTTACTTACAATTTATCATCTTTTTTTTCTTATAAAATTTTTGAGGGAAAAAAGACGAGTTACTTTTAATAATATAATCAACAAGAGTTGGGGTGAAGTGATAAGCGATTCCTTCTTACTTACGGAAGGTTTTGAGTTTGAGTTATTACGAATGCGAAATATTTTTATTGGGAGCCTCGCATACTATTGTCAAATACGCGATACAAGATAGTCTAATCGAATTAGTTGAGCTCGATGATAAGTCGACCTTTAATATATAGACAGTGCGTTTGGATCGATCTTCAAGATATAGCGTGTGGGCTTTGTAGTGCCACGCGAGCGCTTCTCAGGGGTTGGCACAAAAGAAAAAAAGAAAAAAAAGAATATAGCAAACATTAGATGCTAGTAATTCTGGAAATAGGAGGTTCTATTCTCGACTATATATAGCAAGAAAATTATATTATGATTAACAAAAGCAACCTAAAGAAGTTTTATCGAAACGTTCGTTTGCAGAAAATAAATTATTCTTTTTTCAAGCACGAAAAAAAGTTTCCTAACGCATTACTTTTCGACTTTTCAAAAAACTCCAAAGTCATACTTTATAAGGAAGCAAGCTTCAAATAATTTTATCGAACACTTGATTAATCCAAAAGCAAGTCATGCTTTTTAAAAAGACAACCCAAAAATATCAGAATCCGAACGTTGCCTAGGCATAAATTATTGAATTATTAATTATCCACTTTTGTGGCGTAGACTCCATAAATTTTATAATTATTTAACACTTTTAGTGTAGTCCTTTATTTTCACCTATTAGCATCGATAAAAAACTTGTGGGCATATTTGCTTTAGTTGACACTTACAATTTAATATTCGATCCAATTTAGCTTAAATTTATTATCAATAAATTCATAGATCAATTGATTAACAAGCCCAATATATTTTCCGGAAAATTACAAAGCATAATATTGCTTTCATGCCCATAAAAACTTTTTAAAATTTCCCCTAATATATTTACTCATTTTAACTAAATAAGAAAAGAAAAGCACAATTTTTCGGTGTAAGAAAACACCAAATTTATAGAATTAATTGGAACAAGTGAAAATACAACGACTTCTTTCTCTAACATTCAGAAAAAAAAACAACAACAAGATGTGAAGAATATTAAAAAAAAGAGAAGACAACAACAAGCAAATTCATGAACACCCTCCACAAGAGATTCATTTACTCCACACTCTTAGAAGTCGTCGTCGTCGCCGCCAAAACTGCCGTCGTCGGCGAGGTCATCCTCCACCCTCTCGGCGGCGTCGTCGGCGATCTTGTCCTCCACGTAGTCGATCCCTTCCGCCAGCGCCAGCCCCCCGACAACCCCCGCCGCCGCCCCCACCGCCAGCCCCGTCCCCATCCCAAACTTTGACGTCGCCTTCCCCTCCCCTCCTCCGCCATAAGCCGTGGCACCTCCGGCGCCGTAGCTGTACTCGGCAGGCGGTGCGGCGTAGGGATACCCCGCCGTAGCCGTCGCAGCTTGGGGGGCGTACGGCTGCCCGTACCCGTACCCTTCCCCGCCGCTGTAGTAGCCGCCACGGGAGGCGGACTGGCCGTAGCCGTAGGCCGCAGCCGCCGGAGAGGGCGCGTAGCGGTGGACGGGATCCTTCAGGGAGATCTCGACCTCGAGCTTGCCCTGGGGACGGCCGGAGGGGCGCTTGAGCTTGAGGGAGAAGGCAGCCGTACCGCCGGCGCCGACCTCTTCCACGACGTCGCGGAGGTGGAGGCGCGCGGAGCCGACGAGGGGCTTGACGTCCTCTGCGTCGCCGGCGTGGACGACGTCGAGGCAGAGGACCGCCTCCTCCGGCGTCGCGTTTGGGGGGAGTGGGACGACGAACTTCTCGTCCCAGACGGGCTCGTAGTCCCCGTCGACCGAGACGCCGGTGGAGCACTTGGAGGCGGGGTCGATCCAGGCCACCACGTAGGGCTTGAGGTCACCGTGGCGCCAGTTGACGTTCTTGAGGTCGCGGGCGGAGGCGACGGTGACCTCTACCGCGTCGTAGCGTCGCGATGCCATGGACGGCGAAAACCGAAAGCTTCTGGGGGGCACTCCTCTTCGGTGGTGTTCTCTGCTCAGGGCAAACACGAAACGCACCCTTTACGTACGCAGCAGTGGAACGACAAGGAGTGAGAAGACACGGAGGAGGGAACGTGATTTTTTATAGGCGGAGGCAAAGGTTACGAGAATCTTCTAGCTCTTCATTTTAAGTAAAGGTACGGAGTTAGAGTTTTTGTGGACTTAGAAATTTTTTTTTTGTAGTCTCATATGCTACTAGATACGATATCACAATAATTAAATTTGATGATGGATAGAGATTTTAATTCATGATATAATTTTTAACGTGAGTTAAATAATTGGCACGAGTGACACTCGAAAGTCGTCTCACGTCTATCATCGGATTAGTCAGATGCTAATAAGTCATAACTCAGGATATCGATTATTGAAAAAATATTATATAATTTTTTTACGTGTTACTTAATTTCTTTATATATATATATATATATATTGCCGATTGAAAGTAGCATTACCTTATATATTCCAAGTTGAAGTGAGCTTGTGAAAGAAACTTTGCATCTCCAACCACACGAATTAACTCAGACGTTTAGATCCCAAAAAAACTCTTTGCGTCTTCATGCATTTTTTTCTTCTTATTTTCTACAAAGTTGGCTTGATGTATTACATTGGGGAAAAAAAAACAATAATCCAATCTTTTCGGAAGGAGATTTTAGTTGAGAAAAGTAATTTCACTGGGTCAAGGTGAATTCGGTTAGCAAACATTCAAAATTTTTCCATCACTGAGGTGACAGCAAAGAATAAATAAATAATAGAAATAATTCTCCTTTTTTCAGTTATAAATAATGCAAGTACTTTTTCTTCTTCATAACCTTTCCAAAGACTAATTGTGCATACTCATTATGATTGAACTTTCTGTGGGTTTAATTATTAGACTCTTTGATTTTAGGGTTAATATAGATTTCATATAATTAAAGTTGATATCATTCAACCTTGAACCGAATTCTTGTAAATAAAAAAGTAAATTTTTACCGTTTTTGAGTCTTCTGACTTAAGTAGTTGATAATCAAATTTTATCTGAACAATGAACCAAGCAAGGAGTTCTTCTTAATGAATAAAAAATAAAGAAAAAAATTAAGTGAAGTAAAATTTTACCCCCTTCCCGGTTTGTTTTTGGATCAATCACTATCTGAATCGAAGAAATCCAGGTAATTAATCATTTTTCTCCAAGAATTAGAGCGATTCCAGAATGTATACGTACTTAGATCTTATCTCACTTGTTTCTTATTTGCGGTGAGGAAAAAAATAATTAATGGAAAGAAAATTAACGTGTGTGGATCAACATTCGCTTAAAGGAAAATTCCCTAACAGCCGAAAGGCACAAGGAATATATGCATGGGGAATCCTCGAAGGCTGTAAAGATGACGTGGTGTATATATATATATATATATATATTTATTTATATATATAATCTGTAAAAAGACGCTCTTTTGGATCTGATTCTTACAAATCGATCGGCACGTGGAAGATATAATTGTTCATGCACTCCGGAAATTTCTCTCTCTTCGGCTTCCATTAATATTGGACCTTTCGTTGCTCAAATTTCACGTGTTTATAGTTATTGCAGCTTTCATTCTTCAGTTTTAGATAAAAGATAAAAATATGTTAAATCACTAATAAGATAGAGTAGCAATTAAGATAGTTATGTTCGGAATCTTACGAATCGACTCGAGAATTGTAAAATCCTATCAATTAATAAAATTTATTTTTTAAAATAATAAATATTATTGTGATTAATTTATCTTATTTAAATCATAAATTACATCTCATCAGTCATATTTTTATTGATTTTAAAGCAAATTTACGTCAAAGTATATTTAAAATGAAAAAAATATTAAACTTCATATTTAAATTATTATATTAATTTATGGGATTAGATAAGAACGTAAGATCGTGCGATCAAAATTAAAATCGAATTAAAATTTTACACATAAGATCTTCAAGATAATATCGAGATCAATCAGAGATAATGCTCACAACAAAGCCTTATCAATTAGAGATAATAAGATCATAAAATTGTAAGATCTTAAAATTTAAACGACCATCTTCATAACCTTGGTAGTAATAATTTTAACTAGTAGCGTGCCTGAATTTTATCTATTGCACCTTCTTGAACTAGTGTTAAATTAATGAAGAGGTGCAGCTCCATAGGGGTTGTAGCTTACCACCAAGTCAACTGTCTTGAGTAAGGAAGCTCAACAGAGGAGAGAGAGAAACAAAAAACCATACAAAAAGCTGGTCCATTTCAAATACTTCTATTGCAAATTTGGAGTTACACATGTACAAGGCATGCAGCAACTTAGTCCAACGTATGGGAATTCAAATCATGCATAGATCATGAACAAATTTCGTATATAAACTACATAGTTCAGCGTGTGGATGCATGGAATGCAGTTTTTTGGTAAATGGTGTGCAAATAACTTAACTAAGAGGCCACAGAGACCGCAAGAAGTAAAATGTAAAATGCAAAGACATGATGGGGATCATATATATAAATAAGAAAGAAATAATGCTTAAAATGTACATACATGATGGGGAATAGAAATAAGCATGCAAGCCATCTTGGTACAAACATAAGAACACAAACAAGTCATCTAATTAATTTGTGAAATAATTAATAGTCTAAGGAGTCTAAATTAATGCATCTTAATTTAACTTAAATTACATGAATGTTAGCTTATGAAGATCGCAATTTTATCCTGATAGATAAATAATTTAAGAAAATCATAATCTATCTTTAGAGATTGAATTAATCTTTTCGTTTCACTGCAACTTATTATAATCCTAGTGCCTAAACTTTGTCATCATATTATTTATATATATATATATATACTATTTTATCATTTCATTTTATAAATATGACATTATATAATTACTTGATAATTAATCTTCTTGTGTGTGACATTTTTTTATTTTATATTACTTCAGCAATTAATTCTAAGGGTTGGTGAAAAGTTTTTTTTAATTTTATTTCACATTTTTATTTTTTTCTTCTTGGGTGCGACATCATTTTAACATATAAAAAAACGAGGTTCAAAAGAAATCTTCTTGGGTGAAAAGTTTGTGGTTTTTAATTGTGCAAAAAATATGTCAAATTAAATGAAAACACTGGAAATAGATTTTTATCCATCTAAAAATGTTTAGGTCGGATTTGTAACAAAAACAAATATTGAAGTCCAGTTTTCTTGCTTAAATTTTTTCCTAGTTATTTTGGGGTCTTACATGAATAAAGAATTTATAACCAAACAAATTAGAAGACTCTACAATGACGAATGTTTATATAAAGTAGCTAATTATGTTGTCCCTTTTGATGTGGAAAGAGCACCCCTATCAGTCCTAGAAATTTAGCAAATGTATGAGACTTATCAGCAATGACATATGAGTGCAACGAATTAGCAACCATTTACTCTGAACATGTAGTCTTGAAATTACTCAAATTGTAAGATGATCTGACTTGTCCTTTACCTGATATGCAATTTTAACCTTCTTTATACTTTATTAAGTCCATCCAAGTCATTAGCCTTCTAGGACACCTTCAACAAGGCATCACCATACTTTTTTCACTGAAAAAAAAAATCAACAAAGATTTGTCAATCAAAGGTGCAATTAAACAGTCTAATGAAAAATTTGTAAAATACATAGGAAAATACATACCTCATAAGCAAATGGGATATCCAACTGATGCTGCCTATGATAATTCTAAGAGGAACAACTTATAGATTATGCTTTGTTTAAATCAAATAACAATCGGCAATGCATGATTAAGGCTATGATCGACAATATCAACAAATAGCATTTGGAATAGTGTTTAACGATTCAAATGTTAATGTTTCTTATTTGGTTAATGACACAAACAAGTAGCATTTAGAGTTTTGGATAAAATATCAGAAAGCTTCTCCTCTATTAGCATTTAACAATTAAGAGTTTAGAAAATTATAATTCTTTTCAATAGTATTTTTTTATGCATGATTACTTATCAAGTTATCTTATTATCTTCCTATTTTTATCTTATCATCAATCAAGTGCATTATTTATTTATTTAATATTCATGCTTAATTAATCACAAATTATTTATTTATTTTACAATGGATAAAGAAGTGACTAATGTTTTCAGTATGTTTACATATGATGTATGCATTATACAAAATTTATTGTAAACATTTTATATATTTCAAATAAAAAATTTAAAAAAATTAGTTGTGAGATTTATTTTACTTGATTCGATATATATATGAATAATTTACTTATTACATTACAACAAAATTAAAATAGTGCATGAATTGAATATTTTATCCTATGTTCAATTATGTCATTTTATATCCATAAACTAGTTATATCACTAAATTTATCAATATTTTAAATGCAAACCAATAATCACCGTTCACTATTCTTTAATTAAATTGCCATCCATTTGCAAATAGTGAATTGCATCACTTGAACAATTAAAATAAATGAAAAAAAAAACATTTGACAATATAACATTAAAATTTTTTGATAAATGTAAATTATCTAAAAGATCTGGTTAAAAAAATTAAGTACTTTCAATTATTTTATGCATTCTAAATCAAACTAATTTCTATTTTTAAAAAATTTACAAATAATAACAAATATCAAAACTATAAGTCTAATTCATTGTATTTATACTTTATAATAAAATATCTCAAAACAAAAAAAATATAAATTAGTACAATAACAAATAATAAAGTATGACATCTCTTATATAATAAGTTTATTAGGTAAATAATAATTTGTAACAAAAGATTCTTATTGGCATATCTCAAACCAATTCCTTAGGCGCTGATGGCTATGTTGATCCTTGGAGGATTCCAAAACTTAGGTGTCCGATTCTTGTTGCATTATTATTTGCAATTATCAAACAAATAAAAATATTTTGGCTTGGTTAAACTTCTAAACATTTTTTAGGAAGCTAATTTCATGACTTACCAAACGGTGCCTACAAATTTTTGACCTTCATGTTTGAATAGTGAGCCTTCTAAGATGACAAGGAAAGAAGTAGCAAAAGATTCTTTAAATGCTGGTCACTATATTACTATGAAATTGAAATTCGAAGCTTTCTTCAATTGAATAACTGACGTTGGGAGGTATACTTAACAAAGAATACAAATCTGTCGCACTGTCATTCCAATTGCAACTAAGCATCTGTTGTTTGAGGTTTCAGTTACTGTCATCATGTGGTCGCTTTTAGCACCACAATAAGCAAGTTCTAGTGGATCAATTACATCATCAGATATCCAAAATCAACAAAGTCTGCACTAACAGAAATTTTCACTTGAAATAAAAGGGACATCCTATGGTGTAGCATTTGGAAATTCAAGGAAGCATTATCAAATGAAAAAAGAAAGAGATTAGATAATGACAATTCAAGAACTTTCCTCCTGAAATGCCAATCCAAATGTTTGGAGAGCCAATGAACCAGGTAAAATACCCCTGTTTCAGCTTAATTCTGTATATAAGCCTTCTGCTCCCCCATTTTGCAGTGACCATTAACTATAGAGCAGTCAACAGTGTAAGTTACCACATTAGGAATCAGACCAATTTTTAGCATTTCATTCCAACAGAATGACTGGAATATCCATCAGAAGCCACCTGCAGAATCCTTGTACTAAACTAGTATGAGAAGAAGCATCAAGAGGTAAGCCATTTTGTACCATCCTACTGAACAGTTTTGAAGTGTTACAGATGTCCTTGCATTTAAACAGCAACTACCAATTATAGATGTATATGCAACACTCTGGTGCAACCTCAAATATTCATCATACCTGTATATGTAAATATGTTGGGTGAGACACCTTGCTTTATCATTTTATTATGCATATGTCACCACATTGGGACTCAATGACTCATACTGCTGTTTCATGTTTCAGAAAAGAATTAGCTTAACTAATATTTGAGATGACACCATTAGCATGCAAGTCTATCATTATAGTATAAGCATAAATGCAGGACTCTTCAAATCATTAAACAAAGTTCTCACATACTCTGTCTTCTTCTTCTAAACCAGGCGCTTAGAGCAAGAAATCGCATGTGCAAATGCCAAGCTCTAACTTGATCCTCTTAGACTTTAACATATCCCAACTGCAGTTTCAAGCATGAAAGATGCAGCAGGGATCATTATTAGAGTTCAATACAATTCTAGCAAGCTCATAGTACCTTGCATAAGACCTACCATTCTAGAAATGGACTCAAATACAAAATTATTAGTATCCTGATAAAATTGTTGGAACAAAGTGGAACAGGTAATTTTTATCAAATTAGGGGTTTTGAGTCAGATCCATTATAAATGAATCAAAATCATAGCAATCAAACTAATTCCACGAACCTAATCAAATCATGATCACACTCATTAATCTACTGATCATGATTTCCTTTATATATTTTAGATAATCCAATTAATTAGATGGCAATCAAACTAATTCCACGAACCTAATCAAATCATGATCACACTCATTAATCTACTGATCATGATTTCCTTTATATATTTTAGATAATCCAATTAATTAGATGGCCCTGCACATCTTACAAGTTAGATAATATTTTTAATCCTGTTGCATGATCATTGAACACAACAGTCTAC
This sequence comes from Pontederia crassipes, assembly GCA_030549335.1. Classification (NCBI taxonomy): domain Eukaryota; kingdom Viridiplantae; phylum Streptophyta; class Magnoliopsida; order Commelinales; family Pontederiaceae; genus Pontederia; species Pontederia crassipes. The sequence goes on from JAUKPH010000017.1 coordinate 5,814,453, forward strand.
ATATATAATATGAAGTGAATTGTGGAGAAGGCCATTATTAGGTATATAATGCACCATACATGCATAAAATGATCCACGACTAGATGAATTAATCAATAAAGATGTCATATCACTTAAAAATGTATAACAAGATTAGTACGACATTTGACATTTTAAACCATGCATCAAAGGAGTTGGACAAAATGACTGCCCGAAGCAACATATATAGCTTTCCTTCTTGATGCCCTCCAAAATGGCTCAATTCAGGTCTCCATTTCCAATATATGAAGAAAATAATAATAATAGTCAAGTTTTCCTGGCTCTCCCCAATGGCACAACTAGTTGATGTCAGCAATTCTGTTACAATGTTGTTGATACAAAATTAAAACTGCATCAAATTCTGGTGGGGGGAGAAGAACTTAAAGCAGTCATGATCCAAACAAGCCTAGGAAGTGTACTAGTAGGCACCTGTCTAGCTGAATATATAGCTTGAACTAAAGCCTAACTCGCATTTCTGCAAATGCACAACATAAGATTTTTATGCTTTCAGCTTATGAATTTCTTTTTCATCTTGTCCGCCCCATAATCGAACTCGTTCCACAGCTTGAGCAGCCTGCAGTTGTCAGCATACAAGGAAATCAGTTTCAAGAAAGAACCTCATTTATGTTTTATAAGGAGAGACCAAAATAACACAAGGTTCAGCTCCATGAAAGTGGAGCATTTAACACAGCGTAGTGAAGTAAATTAGTTGGGAGTAGTTATAATACCTCGTTCTCCCAATCTGTCTTCCAGACTACATACAGCAAAATCAAAGTTTGCGCAAAGATTCCACAAATCATGCCCATCCAAATTCCCTGGAAACGTAGTATCATGGTTTTTGGTGAGACGTGCTGAGTTTTAGAATGTTAGTAGTAGTACTTCTACAACAAAAAACTTCCTGAACTTGGAATTTCTTGCATATTTTGTTACACAATGTTTAAACCTTTTTGGAAGAGGGTACATTTCGATAAATTAGTAATTAAAATCATAGCTGATTCAGATGTCTATTCCCACTTTCTTTATGTACATACTTCTAAAAAGATTACGAAGGCCATCTCGAGTCCTTAATAAATTGGTTTTGAATGCTTAAATTATGTGAGGTCCTTTATTTATGATGTGAGCCGCATCAGTATCTTTTATAGATCCATGCTATTAATTTACACGTCTGAAGTCGTGTGGCAAGAAACCTTTTTACTTGAGAAAATGAAGTTTTATTGCCTTAGTCTCCAATGAATATAAGATCTTTTGCACCTAATGATTGACGCACACCTGAATTATTAGCAAGACGCACACCTGAATTATTAGCCAATTGCTAACTCATGTCAGGAAAATTTACCTCCACTCCCCAATGAAGAATGTAGCCCAAAAGAAAGCCTAGAGGAAGACCGAAGACATAATAGCAGCCCAAGTTTATATACGCCACCAGAACTTGCCAACCACCTCCAATAGCAACTCCTGTAGCAAACGACAATCTCAGAAATGAGATACCATGAAATCTTACTTTTCTGCGGACCATTTGATGATAATTTCTTGCATTGGTTTCCATATTTTGATAGAAAAAAACTCGAAGGAGTGATTTAGAAAAGAGATTTATCAGCAAAAGATCCTTTCCTCAACTCAGAATTGTGGAAACAAGACATCTGTGGACTATTAGTAATGCTGAAGCCAACAAGTTCTCGATGATAACTCCCGGATATCAAAAAATTGTGACTTGCCTGATATAACTGGTTGTATGCTGTTAAGCAACATGGTTACTCCAAGAAGGTGTGCAATCTTTGAGACCGCTTGCTGCAAATCCTTGTCACTAGTAAATATAACAGGGAAAATGTCCTTTGATGCTAGTATGGTGGCCATGCAGATGAGCCCAATGGCGAATGATTGGACAAGTACCACGATAACAGCATACTTTGTCGCCCTCGGTCGGCGAGATCCAAGCTCATTGGAGACCCTGACACTGAGGAAAATAAAAGCATGCATAAGATCAGTTTTAGAAAGTTTGCCCAACAGCATATATAATAAGACAGACAGTATGGAGCATGCCTTTACCTTATTGCAGCATTTAGACCAATAAAGATCATGCCTTCCCAACCATTTATGTTCATGCTGAAAGGAGATAGACATTGTCAAAATTTGTTGGTGTAACAGTGCCTGGTTATCAATGATGCCACTACATGGAGTTCTAACTTTAGTGTTAACAAAAATTTACAAAAAAAAAGAAAATGTTGCTTGGTGTTACCAGATAGAAATGGAGTCAACAGCGATCTCAGGATTGCCAAGGTGGCCTGTGAGCACCACAAGAACCATGGTGTACCAGATCTCAAGGCAAAGCATTATAGCCGAAGCAAGAGACAGCTTGACAAAAGCCCATATCTCATTGAAGGCACCCCATGACAGACCTGTCCATCCTTCGTTGCACCAACCTACAACATACACCACCTGAGCTATAGAGATCAACCACGAGGAGATGTCATAGGCTGCAGCCGCGCCGGCAACACCCCACTTGAAGACAAAGATGAAGAGCACCAGCAATGCAATGTGCAGCAACAGAGCCACAAAACCAATCCAAGCCAGGACTATGACCTTGCTCTGGGCTTGTAGAAACTTCTGAGCTGGGAAGTTGATGGCCAGTGCAAACATTTGTGGGATGATGCCTACTATGAATTTACCAGCAAGCTCTGCAATTTGATCCTCCTGTCCGAGAAACTTCAGTATTGGTGTGGCAAATATGTAGAGAGGACACATCAGAAACGAAGATCCAATGAGGATTATCCACGATCGCTGCATGTACACACCCAGCATTTCGACCTGACCGGCTCCGAAGGCTTGCCCGCATAATGTCTCCAGTGCACTTCCCATGCCAAGCTATAATTTGAAAGAAGACAGGATGTTAAGGAAACAACATGCCATTTCTGATAGATCGAGTGATGTATCAGAATTGATGTAATACATTACAGAGAGCTTCACATCCTTGAACTTCTTAAACTGCAAGTTTCTAAATTCAATAAAAACAGTGCACATTTTCCCCCCTCAAATCTCATCAACATTCTGCCTTACAGTAAAATAGCAATTCCAGATTAATAAAAAAGAACCTTTTTAATTGTGGCAAGTTCTGAAACACGATAAGAAGTAAGAACTATATAAAAAAAAAAACTTCAGATGACCTCCATCAACAGTAAATACCCATATGCAGGGAGCAGAGATCATAATGGAGATGGAGTACTAACTCTAGAGACAAACCAATGGCACCTTACAGATACCTAGAACAGTACCACCTGTTCTTAGTGCAGAAACATGCAACTCCAGTTTGTGTTGGTTATGAAGTGATCTGAGTGCACAAGGCACCAATAAATGCAACCACATGCTTGTACCAACTTTCGAGGGAAAAATTACCAACTTTCGAGGGAAAAATTAATCTCCTATCTTCTGAGATCCAATAAGAAATGCTGCTTTGTACAATGTGTTATAATTAAGGAGAAAAGGATGCCCGGAAGAGTTGGAAGTTTCAGTAAGCGTACGAGGAAGCCGAAGGTGAAGTTGGAGATGACGTTGAGGCCGATGGCGACGGCGGAGAGCTCGAGATTCCCGACGTGGCCGACGAAGATCTGGGTGGAGGAGTTGACGCCGTAGAGGCAGAAGATGTTGAAGGCGATAGGCGCCCCGATCTCCCACAGCCGCCTCGACTCCGAGACGAACATCTCCCAGGCCTCCCTCGTCCCCTTCACCCGCGGGCAGTCCGCCACCGCCGCCGCCGTCGCATCGTCTCCGCCCGTCAGCGCCGCCGCCTCGTCGTCCTTCCCGTCCTCGTGCACCGCCGCCGCCGTCGTCCTCATCGTCAAACTCCGCTGCCGCTCCTCCTCCTCCTCGTTGACGCCGTCGACGAGCTTGGAGAGGAGCGGCGAGTCCATAGAGGCTAAATCTCCTGCCATTTTCTCTTGGCTTGCTATTCTTTGCGGACGGTGGGGAGGGGAAGGCGGAGGAGGAGGAGGAGGAAGCCTCAAATGGTGGAGCCTTATATTATATATGTCACGAGCAGGAGATGATCCCCCGTGTTATTATATTATATAGTGATAATTTAATTTATATTATTAAAATATTTATTTTAACGGGATAATTTTTTTTACTGTTCACATGTTTTATATCTATAATCATAATAATTATTCTTTAATATTTGAGGTTGGATCAAGAAATGTATTTATTTAAATAATATGAGAAAAATTCCATTGCACGAAGAACTGGTACGGTTTGAGGAGAGGCCTATTTTTAGTTGCCGGAGGCAGAGGACGTGGACGCGGCAGGAATAGATTGTTCAATTTTTTGTCTATATATATATATATATATTATTTTGTCTATACGTTATATGTTAAAATAACACGTACGTCCTCGAGGTGGGTGAGGCGAGTGGGACGTATACTGAGAGGGTGATACGTCGCCGCTGCTGCAATGCAAGCAATAAAGTCTGTCCAGATCTACTCGTTAGCTGCGAGATGCGTGCACGGACGAAAATTTACATAGGAATTTTTTTGTATATATATCAGGAAATAAAAGTAGAAAAAAAAAGAGCATGCGAATTTGTTTGGTTTGAATTGAATTTTGGGTTAATTTCTTAAATTTTTTCTTAATTATATTGATTTTTGCATCTACCTTTAAATATATGAACTTAGATTTTCATTTTAATCCATCCGTGATATTCTATTATTTTTTATTTATTAAATGATTAAATTATCCTTAAAAAAAGTTAATATTTATTTCAAGTTACAGAATGACAATTTAGTCATTTCTCAAAATATGACATATGGATTAAAATGGAAATTATGACATAATTTAGTACATATATTATGGACAAATGAAAAATCGCTATTATTTAAGACAGGTTTAATGAATTAACCTTCGAATTTTATCGATCCATTTACTTATATTATATTAGATCATCCAATTTTATTTTGATTTTAAAATTATATTATATTATATAATATATTGAGTAGGTTGAGCTATATATATATATATAATATTCTTTATTATCCATCTAACATCCCGTAAGTAGTAGTAGCATGAGAATTGTAAATAAATAGCAAAATTATATTCAAATTGACAACGAATATAAAGATTTTTATCTTTTTTCTGATAAAAAGTTAATTTCATTACATAAAATCATGCATTAGCGAGAGTATTTATGTGAATCAACATAATTATAAAATAGCAAAACAATAATGAAAGTGGTCGCATATCTTAAAGAACAATTACAACAATTGTATTGTCAAATAGTAATTAATAATAAAAGATTTTAATCATATATTTATGACTAATTTTTAAACGCTACTCACTTGATCTTTCATTAGTGGCTTTTATTATATTAATTTGTTATGCTAAAGTATTTATTCAGACCATCTAAATAACCTTACAACTTACAAGATTTAATTTTTTTAAAAGAGCTGGAGATGAGATAATGTATACAATAACGATATATCTTCCAACCTTTTATAAACCCTTCAAAATTGCATTGAGGACCCTCAAGGTATATATATATATATATATATATATATATATATATATATATATATATATATATATATATATATATATATATATATATATATATATATACACACGCAAATTGTAAATTGTTACAAAATCAGGTCAAAGATTTATCACCACAATTAAACTCAATGCATATACAAGCATATTTAATATCCTTTCTCATGTATTGTTATCATTATTTCTTTTCCGACAATATCTCATATAATTATATTAGTATAAGAAAATAAGTTTTTTTTTGTAAACCCCTAAAATTCTTATGTCCATGAATATGGATAGGAAATAAAATGTCTAAACCTATTACTTTATTCATCAGATCTTAAATTTTTGGTTAAAATTTATGATTAAAACTACCTCTGTATAAATAATTGGTGCATGGACGATGTAATTCTGTATATGTATGCCATGTATAGTACATAATTATTATAAATTTAATAGTTAGAATTATATCTCACACGATGTGAATAAACAATTGATTCACATAAAGATTTAAATTGTAAGAACTATATGGTTTTTTTTGTGTGCCATAATTACATCAAAATCATTGGAACATTAACCGTTGATATGCCATTAAAAAAACTATAGTTCATCTTACTAATTAAAAAAAGTTCAATTACATTCTAAATGCTAAAGTTGATATACATGATGTTCCATATGTTTGAATAAAAAGTTGTGTGTACAATCTCTAAAATGTTTGGGTGGTTAGAAACAATTGCATATTTTTGGTTCAAGAGATGAAACACTTTTAAGGTTTGGTAGGCCGAGAGGTCAAATTCTAGACATATATAACATAGACAAATAGATGTTGGCAAGATGGCAAAGATTAAAGAAAGAAAGGTGGGCTGCTGAATTGATGTCCCTGCAAAGAAAGAAAAGTGATGCCGAACTCGATACAGAAATTAAACATGTCATGGTGGTTGGGGCGTACGAAGGAGAAATCTCCACGTTATTAGAAATCAATTGGTGTTGTTTCTACTTCGTTCTTAGTTGCCATGTACTCATGTTAGATGTCATACATGCATATATAGACAAGGAAAATGACCAAGTTTGCTTTTTTTTTTTTCTTTTTTTTTAATGTTTTTTTTCGGATTGTTAAGGAAGCCTTAAATGTATGCAGGCGTGGATGTTTGGGAGCCAGAAATTACGGTCAGCTCATTGTAGTATATTTTAGAAGTGCGAAGAAAATTTTATATGTGGATAAAATATATCTGTGAATCATAATCTCAATCATCCATATCAAATTTGATGGTTCAAATTAGATCTAATCGGATGACATCAAAATTTAATTCATCAGTTCATATCCATCTCATGAGATGCCCACTCACCCCCCTCTATCTCTCATGTTCGGGCTGTGCTAGAAACTGTGATAAATTACACGATTAGTTCCTCAGCTTTGAGTCGATTTCAAATCGGTCCCTCAATTTCAATTTGTAAATAGCACATCCTCCATCTTTAATTTTCTTGCACGATTAGTTCTTTTGTTCGGTGATAGTGAATTTTCCGATTGCCTTGTGTATGTGCTCACCACGTGAGTCATTTCTTTTTTCTCCACGTCATTCAAGTCATACATGCCATTTAACGTTACTAAACCGGGTAAATTACATGAATCATTCTCTAACTTCGAGCCAATTTTTAAAAGGTCATCCAACTTTAATTTGTAACTAGAACGTCCACCAACTTTAATTTTATTACACCATTCATCCACTTGATCAATAATAGACAGTCTTTTGATTACCTTATTGACATGACGTAATAAAAAATTTAAATTATTAACACGACACAATAAGAAATAATATAATAATAAAAATATTATAAAAAATGACAAAGGGCGTCGACCCCTCTTTTTCTCCTCACTGTGCGCGAGAAAGAAAAGAGGGGCGGCGCCCACCTCTGCCAGTTCGTGCGCCAACGAGTCGATAGATGGGGTCACCGACCCCCCTTTTCGTCTTTGCGCAAGAGAGGAGCAAAAGGGGGCTAGCGCTCCCAATGGCAACTCTTCGACGAGCTGGCAGAGTGGGCACGTTCTAGTTATAAATTATATTGGGGGACAATTTAAAAATTGACTCAAAGTTGGAGGATGATCCATGTAATTTACCCGATTTAGTGGCGTTAAATGACGGGTATAACTTGAATGACGTGGATGAAAGAGAAACGACTCACGTGGTGGCCACGTATGCAAGGCAATCGAGAAATCCACTATCACCGGTCAAGGGGACTAATCGTGCAAGAAAATCAAAGATGAGAGATGTTCTAGTTACAAATTAAAATTGGGGGACCAATTTAAAGTCGACTCAAAGTTGGAGGACTAATCGTGTAATTTATCCTAGAAGCTATGATGACAAGGATCTTCTCTGGCGACAAGAAGCAGAGGCGCAGCATTGGAGAGGCATCGAGGTCAGCAATCTCAGAGGGAGGTCAAGAGTTTCGAACGCATGTGGACGCTAGGGTTTCGATGACAGGGGGTTCATGGGTGTTGATTTCTCGCAGCCACTGACAAGCGGAGATATGAACTAACGATCATCGCAAGGAGACTTATCTAGTCCGGAGGAAGGAAATGAGGAGAGAGAGGGAGAGATCAAGGGAGGGAGGGAAGGAGTGAGGGAGGAGAGAGAGGGGGGAGATCGAGGGAGAGAGGGGGAGGTGGAAAATCTTACGAGAAGATATGTGAGATGTAAGCAAAATCTGGACAATTGAGATTGTGGTTCACAAGGTTTGAAGCAAAGAGTGCTTCACATATACATTTTACCCTTTTGCATTAATCTTTTCAGACATCGTTTGTTAATTTGATCATCAAAGGAAAAAGATAATTGCATATTGGCATATAATAACAAACAACGGATACTTGTTACAATTGGATAGCATCATTGGATGCTAACAGTTTTAAACTTAATTTATGAAGTTATCACCTTGATCAAGTTTATCATTTGTACTTTTGTTGGAACACTAGATTAGTTAAGTATTGGTGGCCTCATTTATACTTTTTAAAGAAGGGATTAACGAGCATGACACTTTCTTTTTTTTCCTTCTAAGAAATAGATACATATAAATATCAATATTATAAGTAAACAAAATACATAAGCATTGACATGATAAACTTTTAAAGTATTCAAATTACAAATATTTTGCAGTATGGAACTACTTTTTGGAAGTTAGAAGAATATTGTAATAAAAAAATATTGGCGCAGATCTTAGGAAGTTGGAAGAAAATTTAGAATAAGAAATTTCACAAAATTTGAATCAAAATAATTAATTTTTTGAAGCTTTTCTATCACAATACCACGATCCATTAAAGAGACCGAAAAAATTTTATATGATAATATCAGATGTAGAATTTGGCCAACATCTTTATAGACAAATGAGAAGTTTACAAATTTACGTACAATTGGTTATATTCTACGTACTTATAATAATGTGCCTAAAAACAAAGTTGGCTCTACCCATCCTACTTTGTCTAAGTTTTAGGATGCATTTGCACCCAAGGGCATTTCCTTCATCCCCTTGTTTTGAAGGACACAATTATGGAAGAAAATATGTGTACTTTCGTTCAAAGATCTTTAGGGCACAAGAGGATGATATTGCTTGCGGTCTAAGTTCAATAATATCTATATATCCCAATCGGGCTGGTAGCTCATTTCTTTTTTTTAATATATATACACACACAAATTCAAGCTAATGAAATGAATTTTATTTTTTCTTCTCACTTTCATTGGATGTCAAGTTTTTTCTCCATCCTCCCGTTTGGTCTCTTGCCATTTGGTTCAAGAATAAAATGCAAAATATGGGTTTATTCTGCTTTATTCTTCCAAACAGTGTGCTATTCCTTAAAAAAGTGTAAAGGGTAAACTTGCCATTAAAAAAAGTTAAACTCGTGAATAGTAGAGTTTGTAGACATAACTTATTCCATAAAAAGGTGAAATATCATTTATTATGGGCTCAAGTTTCAAAAAAAAATATTAATCTAATAGAATAAACTGGTTTATCCCATGAACAATTATTCACAAACCAAACGGCATAACAAAGTTGTTATAGATTAATGATTAATGGAATGTACATAAGTCGTCTTAGCCAACCTATCAGTGTTGAAAATCACTAATGATGATTATATTCAACATTTAAACTTTTAAGACATAAAAACGTGTAGCGGATTTTTCTAATTCAAAAGATGATACATTGGGAGGTAATTGCTTTGTCATCCAACATTCTATCGTGATCTACATTTTTATTTTTATTGAAGTATATCGAATCAATTAAGTGATAGTAATTCATCAATAGATTTAAATTGAAAAAAGATGATACGTTAAACTAGTTTATATTTTGCATTGTGAATGGTACGTTCATTAATATCATATTTTAACAAATATAAAAAAGAAGCAATAGCAATCACACACACACACACACACACATATATATATATATATATATATGGTAAAATGAATAAGTCACATGGGTTAAACTTCACACCATGTCGTGTGCAAAGAGTGTCAATTCATCTATGGATCAATGGCATCGAACATTTTTATTGATCCAAACCGTCCAAATAAAATCCACTATTGTTGTTCATCCCTGTGAGAAATACACATAATTAATTTTGTTCTTTCTACTTCTCTCTCATTGCTTGATGTGTGATCTGATTCCTTTGGTGATCTATAAAGTGCAAGAAGACAAAGGCATCATCTTCATTTTCCTCTTCCATCCATGGCTAATGCTCGATTCAGTTTCTTACGAGGTCCTCCAGCCAGGGTAGGAAGACAATGACAACCAGAATATCTCTAGCCATTGTTACATTGATTGATCGCGGTTGTTTATACCAAATCATGATTTCTATCTTGGCGGATGTTGCGATCTAGTTCCTCTGACAAGTGCAAGAAGACAACTACGAACTTATGCATCATCCTGTAGATTCTTTTTTTTTATACGGGGGCTTTTGTGAGCAACCCATTTTTTTTATCATTTTGGGCAACTTGAAGTGGACAAACTAAGGAATCGTGTAATAGGAATGTTGAATCTCCTTTTTAAAGAGTGTTCTGGAGGTTTACGACGCTTGCAGTTTTATCAAGTAGTTTTTTAATTTTAACTTATGTTGCTCTCCATTTTATTGTTTTTAAATTTTTTCTATGCATGATGCCTTACATTTTGTGGTCCAAAAAAGCATTTGAAAGTATGAAAAGGCCACAAAGCATCAGTGGAGGCGGAGATTTGAAAAGTTATTGGAAGTTATTTGCTTGAGCAACATTTTGTAGTTTGATATAATATGAGAATGCTAATTTTTTTAGAAGACTGTTAAATGTTGAATGTCATCTTCTTGCACAGTGTTCTAGAGGCAATTCTGAAATTAAAATTTTTAATGAATTTTGTGAGAATTTTGATGAATTTGATCATGGAAAAATTCAAAAAGTGTTGTACTGATAACTATGATATAACCTCAATCTCTTGGTTATGGTTACAACAAGTTTACAATCTCTTGTACTTTTTTCTACCATAACTACTAATAAGTTAAGGTTTCAAATTAATTATTCAAAAATATTTTATTTGAACACTAATTTACTTGAGAGAATTGCATTGCACCTGTTTGTGCATGAATTCTAGATAGCTTCTCCTTTCAACTAACTGGAGGGCAAATTAAGATTGAATAGAACATCAATTTTTCTGTGACCATCAACATAATAAATATGTCAGTTAGATTATCTGAATCTTGAATCTTTTCAAGTACCAATATTCTATCTTTACAATGATCTCTAGTGGCACTTTGACCATCATTGCATAGACTCAACTTTTTTGTAATTTGTCTAACTCTTCAACAAAGCACTTCAACTAAATCATTTCTTGCATGCTTTTGTCATGACTATATACTCAAATTTAGTAGTAAATAGAGCGATGACCTTTTGCAATTGAGCCATTCAACTTATAAATGTGACACACAAAGCACACACATATTTGATTGTGCTTTTATCAATGTTGACATCATTATCTAAGTCTGCATCAATAAAATCTTTCATATGCAAATTAATTTTTATCGAAGTACAAACATATATATATTTGATCTCCTCAAATATTAAAGGATTCACTTCACTAACTGATACTCCTTGATAGATATTTACTCACAACTCTCATTGCATGAGAAATGTGTAGTAAAGTGTTCATCTAGTATAAATAATAGTGTCTATTGTTGGCGCATATGTAACCTTTTGCATGTATGCACATATTACAATCTCATAGCATATATAAGACTTGTCAAGGGTGTTTGTGCATGCTTTACATTTTACATCAATTTTAGAGTATCCGCTTCTCTATACTAAACAATATCCATCACAAACATCTTTTTAGCAACTCCAAAGTCTTTCAACTTATCAAAACTCGATAATTGTTTCTTTGGCCATCTGACTTTCATCATATATGAACCTATACATTAGGGATGTAAATAGGATATATTATATATAATAGTAATACATATTAGTAATAATATAAATATTTTAAAATGTTAAAGAGGCCAATGCTCCCCCTAGTATTAGGGTGGCTCCGTCCCTGTTATACATATCATTCACATATATTAGTAATATGATGTAGCAATTATCTAAGTATTTGATATAACAATAGTTGTTATAAAAATATTTAGCAAACCAATTGCTAGATATTAAGTTATCAAACTTTAGTTCCCAGGAATTTAAGGTCTTGCTTCATATTGTATAAGAGCTTGATAAGCTTCCAAATTAGTATTTCTTTACTAAGAAGCTAAAAATCTTCTGCTTGATTCATGCAAATATCCTTCTCCAAATCACTACGAAGACGTGTTATCTTTACATTTAATTGTTAAAGATATAAATATTTATCTACAACTATATTTAACATTAATCTAATAGTTGCTAACTTCATAATCGGCAAAAAAAATTACTATAGTCAAATGTCTTTAAAAACCTGTCTTGCTTTTTATCTTTTTCCAATGTCAATCTCCCCATTGAACATGTACCATCACTTGTTGTGCAATGTATTTTTATCTTTAGATAATTTTGTTAGCACTTAAGTTTTATTCTTGTACACCAAATTCATCTTATTCTGCATTGTTAACTTTCACTTTTCAGAATAATCAACATCTACGATTTTTTTCAAAACTTTTAACATCAACATCAATTAGCAAAATAAAAGTGTGAGATCAGTGAGTATCTATTAGGTGGTCTAATTTATCAAATAGATCTCATTATTGATGTTTTAGAGTACCTCTGATTGAACAATACTTTTTTAAGATATGATCACATCTTCATCTTATATGCCCTTGAGCTCAACATGAGCATTTATTTCTTTTTTTACATTGTCAGATTTTGTAGAACACGTATTTTTACACATGATCTATTCATAAAATATTTACATTTTTTACCTGTTGAGTTTTTATTTTTATCATCTAAAAAGTGATATCCAAATCAGCAGCATAAACCAATAAAGAAGCATTTTCAAGATTTCACATCTAGCTTATATATTTTTGTGTGCAAAATGTTTATGCACATAAGAAAGACAACAAAAAAAATCTCAGATGAGAAAGACCTCCTTGTCATTCCAAACTTCCTTTTGTAGTTTACTCTACAAAGACAAAGATGGTCCGTGATTGATCAAATATGTCAATCTATTTATCGTATTCACCAAAATAATCTTGGTAGACCTGCATGGATCTTCATATTCCTAACTAGCTCATTTGGAGTCTTGTTGTGACACATTCGAAATTGTCGTCTCTATTATAGTGCCACATTTCCATAGAACTTTAACTTTCGATTACATATTCATGATCATTATCAGATCCAAATATTTGAATTAGTAGTTTCCATAGAAATCCTTGTGTTCGACAACCTATACAGGATACTCGACTTATTGACTCGTGCTCTGACCATAATTTCTTTGATGATTTTTCAAATGTTGTATATAAATATTATAGCATAATCCTGAGAATCAAGATATCCAATAGAAATTAAATTTCTCTACAATCCTATATATGTCAAACATTCTTTAACTTTCAAACTGTCTAATTGTTTGCTACAATTTTCACATTATCCTTTTCCACAACATCTAAAGTTTTGTCATAAGCAAGATAAACCTTAACAAATTTTTTTATTGTTATTGATGTAGAAAAAAATTGTATGTATTTAGAACATGCTAAGAATGCATTTGACCTTGTTTTGTTTTGGACGTATGAACTTGTTGGATCACAAGACACTGGAGGAAGAGGAGGGTTGACTTGATGTTCTAAATTGATAAAATCAATTTCACAAATTCACGAAAACTTAAAGTTTAAAGTTGAGGACAAGAATGCACAAATCACAAACACATTAAAGTGAGAAGGAGAGGAAGCAAAAATGAATGCAAATGACTTGTTGACGAGGTTCTGTCACACTTTAGTTTATGTCCATACTCCATCTTCTTGACCTTAAAATCGTCAAAGATTTTAAATAAGGTAAGGAAGAAGTTTTTTACACTATCTTCTCCGTACGAGAGGTAAAGACAATCTCTCTTCCTCCTAAGCTTTCACTAGCACATTTTCTACGCTCAAAAGGTAAAGTACAAGTTTTTATCACTCATTAGCTTATCAATTTATATCATAATATTATAATACTCTTCAATCTCTCTTTTGCAATTAAGAACATCACACAAGAGAGTAAAGAAAAAGAATACAAGATTGCCACTTTAAGATCAAATGAACTTCATAAGCGTTTTTCTTAAATCTCAATCTATTATTCACCTTTAGGATCTCTTCATAGCTTTCTTAATTTCGATTGACTGTTGGGGCTCATTTTTCAACTTTTAGTCCAAAATCTAGTCGTTATTGTGCATTCTGTACTCTCATTGGTCGACCGATCCGTCGGACAGATCGATCGCTCCATGTGATCATTTGAAAGTTATTTTTTAGAATTTCGATCGATTGCAATAGTTCAATCATCCATTCGATTGATTGGTTCACTTTCTATCTCCATTCGACTCCATTCGATTTTAGCTCTATGGGCATCGATCGACCCACCAACCGACCGATTATTAGGTCGATCCGGATGATATTTCTTAATCGTTTGCCATCTAATTTTGACCATCTGAACTATTTTATGCATAATATTTTGTATGATTATCAAAATGAGATAATATTTTATCACTCACAAGGTTATCTACAAATATTATATCCATATGTCAATCTAAATATAAAGAATTCAAATATTGACTTGAAGTTTAATGTATAAAATAATCCAATTCCATTTAATTGTTTCACACTTTAAATATATAATTCTAATTATTCGAAGTTTGTATGATCAAATGTGATAGAGCATAATGACTTTGTTCCAACACAATTGAAACTGATACAATGTTTTCATTTTGTTTATTATAATTACACATTTATTGTACTGAGTTTATTGTGTTCCCCTATTGTACTAATTAAATATAGGTTCTAAAATTTTTTATCATTCATGGAGTACATAGAATTTACTTACAATGAAAATGTTAATGAAAGACATTGCATATAAATGTTGACAAACAAAAAGTTAAAATCACTTTTCGTATAATTGCATTGGAAACGAAGCATTGACTAGAAGCATTGAAATGTAAAATAAACATGGACCATTGTATTAATTTCCTCCTGATGATCTTTATTAAGACTTTTCTCAATATTAATTTCCTACTATTGTATTACTTATCATATTATCACATGAAGTGTTATTATGTAACACCCTAAATTTCACCATCCTATCACGTGACATTTGAACTTGTTTGGACTAGCGTTAAATACTACCTCAATCCATTGGGTTGTCACATAATCCATACAAAATAACTAACAATTAATTATCAATAACCAATATCATAGAAGTGCGGAAGCTAACTAATTGTTCCTAAGTGGTCCTCCCAATCATTCTATTATATCGGAGTAGTAATAACTAATAAAAGAAAACTAATCACAATATAATAAAGTATTCTATCTTATGTGCAACTGCAACACCATCACGAACTACCTCAGTTACCCACACTTCCACCCTTGTCAGTTCGATTATTCATGGGATTCAAACATAGGGAAATTAGATTTTTTACGAGTATAAAAGTACATAAGATAATATAAATGGATAAGAAAACTTAATATAAATAGGCAAATTTTCAATATAATAAAACAATTCTATCACTTCAATTCTTTATATTCTTTTCATTTCTTTTATTTTTAGGTTCTTTTCTCTTTTCACTTTGATTCAGTTTAATTCTATTATTTTTTGTTTGTTCTTTCTCTACACTTTTTACTTTAAACAATTCACATCTATATGTGTTGTTCTAATGCGAGCTTGACTTGTTGCATTCATGTAGGGTCAAGGTGGATCAAATCATGATAAAAAGTAGGACAATGACGAACCCATGATTACGATTTGGTTGGTGGAGCTATTAATACACACCTTCACTTTTTCTATACGATTGGATTCCATTCGATAATAATCAGTGCCAAGAAACATCATTTTACATCTTTTATCTATTGACCATATTAACATCCGTATTGTTCTCTATTAAGCATTATTAATACAAGAGTAGAATAGTCATTGCACATCATAATGATTAAAAATAAAATAAATTATTTTATGTTCTAGGAATTCGAGCGAGTATGCTAAACTCGGGCCGAGTTGACATCGAACCCGAACTATGTTCAATTGAACTCGGGGAGGGATGACATCGAACCCGGACCATGTTCAGTTGAACTCGGGCCACATTCAATGGACGATCATCTATTCTACTTTTGATATAACCCGAGCCGGGTCCGAGATGGCTCAGTCGGGTTTACTGATCACATCATCCTGTACGTGATGTGCACTTGCCTGGGCCGGGTATTTATTCCATGCAGATCAGGTCACTGGAAAAGGATCTAAACATCCAAAATCATTCATGACAGAGTCCGCGCCAAGTTTACTCTGAGTCCAGGTCGGATTCAAAGCGACGCTGCACTGGGTATCAACTTTACAGATGAACCTGGGCTGGGTTCAGTTGTCGGAACTCTGATGGTATTTTTCGAAACTTTGGTCTATCATAACTTTCGGTACAGAACTACTTTCAACATAAAAAATATTCATGAACATAGTAGAACATATGTCGATCCTAATTCATTCATCAACTTTGGTCTATCAAAACTTTGAGTTCATTTTTCGGTGAGACCGGATGATGACTAACCACAAGACCAACATCCTTTAACAATGCTTTGTACCACGAAGAGATTGCCGGGTCGCACCGTCGCACACGTGGGATGAAGAAAATGTATCCCAAAGTTGGAGAAAAACTCGTGGAGAAGATGCATTGAAGTAGACTTTTTGGGTTCTATTTATAGGAGAAAATTTTTCCAAGTTCTAATATAATTAGAACTCCTATTCATACTTCATATTCATAATTCATCTTTTATTTTCTACAAATTTTTTGAATTAAAATAATTAATTAATATCAATATTTCCTAATTTTTGGATTTAAACTAATAATTTAATATTATTTTATTTTTTGAATATTTTTATCTTTGAAACACCTAATTTCAACTTCCTTAGGAGTCCTAATTCAATCATCCAAAAAATTTTATTTGTAATCCTCTTCTGAATGTCTTTTCTTTATTTTATCTCTCCTAAATATAATTATTCATGAATTTAGAAATTAAATAAATAATTATTTTTCTTATCTTTTAATTTTTAAAATAAAATAATAAAATAATATTATTTTATCTTTTAGATGTTTTTAAACATAAAATTCTTATTAGAAGTTTTTTATATCCTAAACTTATAGTTAGATTCAAATTAAATTTTAATCCCTTATCTCATTAGAAACTCTTAATCTAATTAGAAATCATCTTTTCCTACCTCTTATCTAATAACACTTTCATTCTCGTTCAAACTTTTCTTATCTTTTTCTCTTGTTTTATCCTTCCTTTACCTAACTTTTATTTCTTTTCAAACATTACCTTTCTTTAACAAATCCTAAAATTTGAATTTATTTTAATTACAAAAGTCAGTTTTTAATTTGAAATATTTGTGTTACATATTATGCTCCATTACTATCTGACAAAGTACCATCGATCTCTCCCCATTATTGATTCAAGTGTTGACATAGTTTAATGTTCCTATCGTACTTATTAATTATTGAATGTTATTCCTTTGATTTATTATTCTTCTCCCATATATTAATATTGTGCATAATCAGTGAAATAAATAATGATGATGTGTGTGGTTGTGATTTCTCAAGAGGGAATAAGGACCCTGTGGGCCTAATTTTACCCCATATATGTGGGTCGCCCTCCGATCGTCATCTGACGGCTATAAAACAAGCACGATTCAAGTCGTTTGGTTACTTATTTTTGTCCGATTTAATATCATGGTTCACTTCCACTCGGTCCAGACTCAAGAAATGAACCCAAACCACAACCACTTCTCATACCTACTCCAAAAGAACTAGGGCACGATTGCCCCTTTTCCAAGCTGCCCTTCCCCACCTTTGCAGATCTGCAAGCTGTCCCTTTTCCATTTCTGTCGCAAGCTGCCCTTTCTCCATCACTTGCAAGCTGACCCTTCTTCACTTTTGCTGTAAGTTGCTCTTCTCCACCTCTACAAATTTGAAAGTTTCCCCTTCTCCACCTCTGCTGCACGTTGCCTTTCTCCACCTCTGTAGATCTACAAGTTGCTGAGTTCCTCACGGTCATCTCGCGCTCGATATCACCTTCGGTCCGTTGAATCCATCGCTGCAAGCTATTGCAGGTCTGCAAATCACATCTCTCGTTGTAGATCTACATCTCACTGCTGATGACAAAGAAAGTCTCATTTTTCCTTACATACAAGAAAGTCTCTCTCGCACATTTCTATCACCTCGCGGCATTGGCCATCGCAGCATCTCACCACCTCATCACCGCTTGTTCATCTCGCAAGGAATGACACTCCCTTTTTTTCCCAATAGTTTACATGCATCTGTTCCTTAGAAATTTTACCTGATACCACTTATTCCTTCTCTTGCGTGAACAAAGATGTGATTTGAGATATAGTTTCTTGACTTGCTAGCACATAGTTGCATATTCTGGTAATATACTTTGGTACAATTGCATGTTCTGCCATCATATTAGAGCCATTGTCCAAATTCTGCAATGATAATCAATATAACATAGTTGCATATTCTACTAACAAATTATAGCCATTTGTTATAGGTCGCAAAATCCTTGTAATCTAGTTGACTTTTCTTTCAACTATAGTCATGAATTTTAATCAAGAAAATAAATGGCCAAAGTTGTAATAAATTTTTTTTGATATTTTTTTGTTGATAGATCTTTAATTTCTGCTGAATTGAACTAAATTCTTGACCATTACATATTGGTTTTTTAGTAGATGTCATCTTCAAATTATTTTCCTCATGGGTCATATGGCTTGGATACTCCATTTTGTGCATGTGGGGACAAGGCAAGCTTAATGATGTCCTGAACAACCAATAATCCATTAAGACGCTTCTGGCGGTGCCCTCATTTTCGAGTAATTAAAGGCTATATTTGTTATCAATTCATGTTAACTTTTTGTAATTTCTAATATAAAAAGGTTTCCTATTGCAGGTTCAATATCGAGATTGTGGTTTTTTTCAATGGATTGATCCAATTGTAGAAGATCGATACAAGATTATTCTAATAGATTTACTTGCTGATAAAGGAGTGCAGGAAATCCATAATTGTAACATGGACAAGCATCGAATCATTCTATTAGGATTGCTCAACAAAGTGTTGGCATATGAGGATTCAATTCGAAGGCTCAAGCGAGAGAAAATATTATATTTAATAGTAGGAATCATATTATGTTATGTATTTGGTAGTCTCATATAATGCAATTTGTAATTCATTGACTTTTTGTTGTCTACTTTTGATTTATGCACTTAAGACAAGAGATGTTATGAATTATGTGAACATTAAGATGTTTTTGCTTTTTCATGTTTCTCGGTTGAAGTAACATTAAGATGTTATGAATTATGTGAACGCAACATAAATCACGCACACTTCCTTATGTACGTCAGCTACATGAACCTAACTATTGCGATGGGCTATGAGCTGATCTTCCCCAAACCAATGAGTATGCATGTCTCGGTAGACCACTTGATATGGATGTAGTTTATAACTGCCATTGTCCATGAGATGGATGTAAATTAGAATTGTCAGATGACTTATTTTAGCAGAATGTTGATACCAGAATGAGCATAGAGACAACTATGATTATAGAGATCACATTAACCAAACAGAACACAAAATTCTCAAGTGACAAAAAGGAAATAAGAATTGAAGCATATTAACCAAACAAAACACAAAATTCTCGAGTGACAAAAAGGAAATAAGATTTTGCCACTGTACTATGTCAAAAAACTGTAACACAATACAATTTGTCATCTCTTTTTTCCACAGTGGTTCAATTTTTTTCCAGAAAGACGATACAAGAATATATAAGACAATACAAGTTGCCAGAAGTTTGCCACTAGTAAAATAGAAATTGTAAAATAGATTCCAAGTTTGCCAGCATTTTCTTCACTTCAAATTTTTGGAGCCGTAGACTTCTATGCATGATCTTGTAAGAAAAAACATATAGAATTCATTAAGTTGTAAAATAGAAGTTTAAAAAGAGAAATCAGATGAATCCATAGCATTACCATTGGCAAAAAACCTTGATGACAATGTCGGAGAACATGGCTACTGCTTTCTAGACATTTCAATGTTGTCCTGATTTAATGATTCCTAAAAATAGCTATTAATACACAGACAACAATGCATAGATTTTGAATCACCACACAAGTGCATTTGATTCACAGATATGTGAAGTAAAAGAAAATGTTAAATTATAAAAAATGACATGACATGATGGTTGAACAACCTCCTGACTACATTGTTGTCCCTGTATATTATAAAAAATGTTAAATTACAATTACTTAAAAAAAATAAAAATATGAAATGATTGTTAAATTACCAAACATGATGGACCAATAATAGTGTATTCCTCCTTTTTGTCACTTTTATGACGTGTCCTTTTTTTCTCCTTCTGTGACATTGAAATTTCAATACTAGATTTTATTCTGGTAAGTTTCTTTGGCCTCCCTTTTGACTTAACACGAGGTGGATCATGTATAACAATATTATTCAACCCTTGAGAATTGCTTGTTGCAACTGTTGATGCATCAATTGAACAACTCGAACTTGGACCATGGATAAGAGATAATTTTTCAATAAATTCATCTACTAGCAGAGCCGCAACATCTAAATGATAGGGTGATTGTAAGCTCATTTCAGTTGCAATCCTCATATTATGCCTGAAATTCCAATCCAAAATAGGAGTTATAATGCGTTGTCCATGATTAGAAATGGATGCACTATCATAAATCTTGCGTTTTGTCAAATATCTAGCATCCATTGTCCACCGATGAAGAATATACTTTTCAGGTAATCTGGTGACATTTTGTATCTTAAGAATATATAGTACATGCGAACAAAAGATTCCATCCCTCTCATATCTTTTGCAAGAGCATTTGATGAAGACACTTGGGTGATCATCAAATTCCACAATATATTTTTTTTGTCTTTTTCATCTCCATCCATGAACACATAGAACATAGCTTTGCACGTTCCTTGTTCAAACATATGTAGAAATTCTTTTTGGAATATGAGAAAATTCTTGTCAGAATAGACTTCTCGTGCATGCTTCTCCAATGGATTTTTGGTCAGCAAATCAGCTCTGGAGTTCATATTTTTAAAATCCTCTCTCTTTTCAGCCTCACGACGAGACAAAATACCTTTGTCATATTGGTGTACAAATTCAGTTAAAGATGTATTAGAATTCACGAAGCCATCAAAAAAGAATTCATACTTTCCGATCTTTGGGTCGTGCGCATGCCTGCAGCAAATACATCATTCAAATATAATGAAGCCCAATGTTGTCATTTTTCATACATAACAGAAAGCCAATGATCATCTCGAATTTCATATTTCATCTTTAGCGAGGACCATGTTGCTTCAAATTCTTCAATACTTGATGAGCCATGGATCCATTTGCCATATTCTTGTTGGAAGTTCTCTCGAGTATATAACTCTTGAAGATTACTCATAGCATTTTTTTGAATGTGCCAAATACAATACATGTGGCGTGTATTTGGAAACACTTTTCGAATAGCATTGCCCATAGCTATGTCTTGGTCAGTAATAATGCATTTAGGGTGCTTATTGTGCATACATTCTAACCATGTTTCAAATAACCAAATAAACGTCTCTTCTGTTTCATCAGCTAATAAAGCACAACAAAAAAGGATTGATTGCTTATGATGGTTTACACCAGTAAATGGTGCAAATGGCATGCATAATTTGTTTGTCCTATAAGTTGTATCAAAACTAACCACATCTCCGAAAATCACAAAACTATCTCTCGATCTAGAATCTGCCCAAAAGATGCTCCTTGCAACCTTATTCTTGTCGACTTCCCAACTAAAAACAAAATCCTTGTCAGTGGCCATTTTCTTTTGAAAATACCTAATGACACTAATGCATTCTTCACCCAAATTATGTTAACGTGTTCTTTTTCAAATGGTCACTGCACATTTGTGGTGTAATCATTGGCTCACCTGAAAAGTTGAGAACTTTTGCAATTAAGGACGGGCCCATGCCTGCATCATGAAATGCATCTATCGCCTTTTCAGAACCTTTACGTGCTACATTATGTGAGCGCAACATAGCAACCTTTGTAGGAGTAGTAAGAATATGTGTATGCTTTTCTTGAAATTTTCTAACTTCCCACCTTTCATCACCTCTCATCGCAACTTGTAAATGGGCATCACAATCGACTCTTACTTCTCTTTTTCTTCTTTTAATTTGTTTTCCCAGTTCTTCATCACTACTATTCTTATGTCCTTGTTTCGAACATACAAGCAACCGACTAATGATTTTTCCAGTTTTCTTACACTTTGTGGTATAAGATTTTCACACCGAAAAACCCATCGCTCTAGCATATAAATTGTAAGAATCATGTCTCATTTTTCGAATCAAAGATCATACCTAAACTTGGTTTGTCAACAAGATTTCCATGATACTGTTTCTCGGCTATATGCTGCCACTCTTGAATATGTAATGTCTCCTCCTTATCCATTACCTCATCCCTATCATCACTAGAAAAAAAAAGATAACATGTACATTAAGAAAATGAAACAATAAGTTTCATGTATAACAAGTTGCATGAAAAAAATACCTACGAGTCAGAGACGTTCCAATTACATGATCTTCTGGTTGGATGTTGTTTGCATCCATAATAGTAAAATGCATGCGAATAACCTATATAATTGAGGCAAATATCACATTAGAAATGTGCACTATTATCACATTACAAGATGCACTATGACAACTGCATGCAGATTCAATAAGAATACAAAAATGAAAATAAGTGTTATGTTGTATATTTATATAGCTAACTAATCATTAAACCAGCAGAGTTGTTTGGATATTCAAATATAATAAAATCTAGTTAAGTTCTAAAAAACATCAAATGAAACTAAATCATGGAATACAATAGAGAATCAGGAAGGGGCTAAGATTACCTATTGCTGGGTAGACGAACACAACCTCCTTTGCAAGGGCTGTGAAGTAGCAGCAACGCGACAATGACAAGATCGAGAGGAGAGAGAGCGCCGTCAAAGTGTAGTCGTAAGGAAAGATTGAGAGCATTGACAACAAGGTGCAAATAAGTGAGGTGTAGATTTGCAACGAGAGATGTGCTTTCCAGACCTGTAGAGGAAGAGAAGAGGCCACTTACAGATCTATAGAGATGAAAAAAGAACAACTTGCACTAGAGCTGGAGAAGGAACAACTTACAGATGTGCAGAGATGGAGAAGGGACAGCTTGCGATAGAGATGGAAAAGGGACAGCTTGCAGATCTGCAAAGGTGGGGAAGGGCAGCTTGGAGAAGGGGCAATCGTGCCCTAGTTCTTTTGGAGTAGGTATGAGAAGTGGATGTGGTTTGGGTTCATTTCTTGAGTCTGAACCGAGTGGAAGTGAACCATTGCATTAAACCGGACAAAAATAAGTAACCAAACAACTTGAATCGCGCTTATTTTATAGCCGTCGGATGACGATCGGAGGGCGACCCACATATATGGGGTAAAATTAGGCCCACAGGGTCTCAAGATGGTGATAATATTGTAAACAAATGATTATGGGATGTTCCTTTTTCTTAATGCCATTTGTTTCTTTCCAAACTTTATCCAGTTGTAATAAGTCTACCAGACATTTATTCTAGAATTCTTGTATTTTGAATCTAATTTTTTCCCTCTAAAAGTTTTATTGAATGTCCACATTTGATAATAACTCTAACTTTTGCTTTATTGTATTTTTCATCAAACTATAATCAAAGCATTTGTATAATTGGTAATGTCTTCTAAATTTGGTTTTTCCATGTGACAAAGTTCAATTTGGAGGCATTACATTTTTTTTATAAAAAAATGCTTTTTTTTTATCTTAGTCAACAACTAGTTAACATCTTTATATTGTCTATAAGGTGGCCTTTTAGTGCTTTCATTTTATCTAACAAATAAACAAATTAAGATTGCATTTATGCATATTAAGTAATAATTCCTTTGGTATTCTTTTTCTAAATATGGTGGGTAAATTAATTTCATTTGATTGTTTGTCACATTTATGCCATAGGTACGTTGGAACAGATGTTTTTTAATTCAACGTTGGAACAGAAATAAAAATGATAACTTTATACACACATTAGAAACAGTAAGGTGCCGCGCAGACAAACTCAACCTGACACACATGTAATGTTCTATGAATAAGGTGTGGACATAAAACTCTACATTTTACTTGACATCTTTATATAGATCAAGAAGGTAAATCTTGGCCAAATTGATTATTCCAATATTTGAAAAATAGTGTCGACGATTCAATTCGTACGATGTTAATAATTATGTGCATTGTCCATACGTTAAAAGTCGATTCATATGATAAATGATAATTATGCATAAGAAAAAATAAGGAGCAAATTCCTAGGCAGACAAACTCAACCACTCGTGTGAGAATATAGTATGTCTGTGCACTGCAAGCTAAATTTTAGTTTGCATTCTACTTAAGATCTCTATATTGATCATAAAGGTAAGTCCAGCCGTTTAATACAAGGAAAAATAAATATGAAATAAAGAAGCACACAATTTTTAAGGATGAAATATGAAATGGAGATTTATATGTTGAGATGTGAGTGTATCCCCGGCCCCACATCTTCTCTCTCTATATATACAATATAAAAGGATGCATGGTGTAAAAAGTTGAACTTTTGTATTTGTCATTGATTTAACCTATTTTTTTTCTTTTCTGTAAAAATCATAAAATTTTGAATTGTTTACGGACATAACCTATAAGTATACTTTTTTTTTAAGAAATGTTAAATATCAATTCAATAGTCATGGCATGAATAATTGGATAACAACCGAGTACTTTAAAAAAAGAAATAAAAAATAGTATTTCTATTTCATGTCACTTTGACATTTTATAAAATCAATCAAAGTTTATGTTAAAGATAAATTAATATTTTATTCAGATGTAATAATATATTAACAATACTAAATCATGTCTTGAAATTCGATAATTATGGCATGAATAAATGGATAATAATGAATAAGTTTTAAAATATTTTTTTATTTTACGATTTTTTTTAATTTCACGTGACTTTGACGTTTTATAAAATCAATAAAATTTTATATTGAATCTAAATTTAATTATATTTATTTGTAACATATTAAAAAAATACTAAATCAGTGTCTTGAATTATACATCTAAAAAATAATCGAGTTGATATTTAAACTTTTATTGTATTAAATGTGAACAAAGTAGAATTACAATTAGTTTAAAAATTGATGACATTTTACATAGGCTCGATTTGCAATCAACCAAAAAGTTTGATATTTTTTATAAAATTTACCTATTTAATATGTTTATAGTTTATACGTGTGAACAGCTTGATTTTAGCCGTCATTTTGAATTGATAGATTATGCCATTCTTTATATCAATCATAAATTTGCACACAGTCAATTAATAATTGATTCAAACTTTGGCACTTTCAAATTTCCACCATATATAAATATTAGTTGCAACAACTCCCACCCTTTCGACATAATTTGAATAATTTAATAGCGATTTAGTTAGCAAAAATCTTAACAAATAATAATTTAACGAACGAGTAGGGATTTAACTTCCAATTATATGTTAACATATTGAATAAAAAAGTCAAGTGAATGTAACTATTAAATTTGCAATATTCGATAGGCAATAACTAATATTATATATAACGTTACCTGTATTTTATATATCGTAGATTAAAAAGATTAACTTATATATAGACATTGTTTGATACATAAAAAAGTAGAGTTTCAAGCAAGGATTAGAATTGATAAATAATTATTTAAAGTTGAGTTTAAAAGTTTGAGTACAAAACTTTATAAATTTGTGAGTATGACTTATAGAATATAAAGTATAGTGATTTTATATTTTATTTTTAATATATACTCATTATTTTTAATAGAAAAGTTTATTTAATTTTTAAACATAATTCAATATTTTTTATTTTAATATTCTCCAAAACCTAATCACCATCATTGTAATTTTTTTTTCAAATTAAGTTTTTTCTTTCATGCATTTGTCTTTGTAAAGTTTAAACTTCGTACTATTATTTTGGTTGACCATTCTTCTTATTCCATTTTTTTTTCTCATTAATGATACGTGTATCATTGTTGAGTAATTAATCTAGTAAAAAATATTTTAAAAAAGAAGAAATAAGAATAATTCATATTTCTTTTGTTTTTTTAAAGATGCGACAACGGAGTAAACTTTACTTTAAATTTCTTATTATTATACTAGACTGGAGTAAAATTGTGCTATAACTTTATGAAATTGCACAAACCAATCTAATTTACGTGAAATATATCTTATCTTAGCCTTAAAAATATCATTGAATTCGAGTAAAATTAAAACGAGAAGTAAAAGGATAATCCACTAAAGAGAGTATATGACTAGGAATGCAATGAATAAAGTGGAATTGTAGCCGAAAAAACAAGAGAAAAAAATTGGAATTGAAGCCGAAAAAAAAGGAGAAAAAAAAGTTGATGTCAAGTGGGTTTATTATATGTCTGAAATCGGTAAAGAGCATATATATATATATATATATATATATATATATATATATATATATATATATATATATATATATATATATATATATATATATATATACGTGTGTGTGTGTGAAATCATCATAAACTATATTAAAAATAAGCGTAATTTATCAGTAGATCCTTGGCACACGCTATTCATTTATTATTAAACTTACTATTCAACGCGTTCATGATTACTCGTTTTTTTATTGTTGATATGATAATTCGTCACAAAAATGTATGACAAATATCCATATTATTTGTTTTGTTGTAATTAAGATAATATGATATTCTAATATCGTTAATTGGATTCCTCAAATTTTTGTTAGAGTGTTATACTCTTATGTGACACACTACTAATACAGCTGGAGTATTTTATTAACATCTTTGTTAAAAATAATAATAATGATTAATAATAATATTACTACTAACAATATTATTATTAAATTAATAAAAGATCCTGGTGCACAAGTCATGGGATTAAGGAAATAGGAATCATTTATTATCCATCTTTTTATTTTCATAATATATATTTTTAAACCTCGGTCCTTCAACTTTTTAATATTCGTGCATAAGTACTCGGAAGTCCACACCCCACTTGCTCTCCGTCGTCTTCGTCGTCTTCTTCTTCTAGAAACCGAAGTGGTAAAACTTTGGGAGGACGGCCAGGTGGTTCCGGCGGCGGCCCACCGAGACGCCCTCGCCGGAGTACCCAACGCGGTCGCGGAGCGAAGCCCGCGGGCCGGGCGCTTCTAGGTAAAGTTCTCCCTCTCGCCTCTAATCTTCTCGTTCTTGCTTGATCTCTGGGAGCCCTGGAATCGTGCCATCCCTTCGAAGGCGATTTGTTGGTTCCTTTTTCGGATCTCCCCTTGGCTTGCGGCTTTGGTTGCACTTGATAGACTCGGAAATTGGGGGAAAATTCGTTTGGCGACTCGATGGGATTGGATAAATTCGATAGGTTAATCATCTATCTTAGAGAGACGTGAGTGCAGCCCACGAATGGGAGAAAGGATTGGAAACCGATGACAAAAAAGATTTCACACGCCGGAGGGAGAGGAGAGATCGAATTATGCAGCTTTTTGTTTTTTCCCCTTCTCAAAGATCATTACACATGACATCTCAAAGAATTCTGTGGGTCTTCCTATTGGTGACGTTGTCCTCAGCTAATTGGTGTAGCTCAAGAATCTTTCTTATTTGAATCTGTGGAGTTTCCTGTGAGAATTCGTGCTGTGATGGGTTTGTTGAGGATGTATTTTGTGGATTGCACGATGAGATAAGATGTGTCAGTTTAAAATGAAGTTGATATGCTAATGATGCATTCTTCTGTGGTATATCTGTTTGAGGAATTTGACTGCAGTTTTTGAGGTTTGAATCTGTTTGATTGAGAACGACATGAGGGTCCAAGATGTGAAAGTAATAAAGTTTTAAAAGATATAGTAGTTTCTAATAAAATATCAAATTTTGGAAGGGAGAGTTCATTTACAAAAATGTAAAATGTTTATATCAAGCACCATGTTGAAACTATCAGATGCCATTCCGTGTGTGCTAGAACTATCTGATGTGATTCCCACATCATAATTTACGCATAAAATTTGTCTATAAGAAGTGAGGGGGAACCCAAACATGAATACAGTCGACATATTGATTCAAGTTGAATTCGTTTAGAATGTGTTTTCATTTTTTGGCAGAATAAAAGATTTCATCTTTTATTTTCATTTCATTAAGAGACAGTCCTTTGCAAGGAGAAGATTGTGCTGCTGCTGGATACTGAGAAAAGGAGGAAACTATTTAACAAAAGATGACATATTTGATGGGGGCACATATATTAAAGCATACCAATTAGTAAAAGTGAATTTGTTAAGGCTCAAATCGTAGCAGAAGTAACGCAGCCTATCTCTCTCTCTATATATGCTTTCCATCAGTATTTGTTCATGGGGAATTCACAGTATGAAACTTCAGAATTTGGTTCAAACTTCTGTGCAATACAATATCTTCATTTCAATCTATTTGTGAGCATTAAATGGTTCATGTTTTTTTGTTAAAAGTGAGTCATGATATCTAATGCAAAGAATTCTATTTCATTATTCTTTCAAAAACATGAAGATTCTTTGGGAATTGGTCTTTCCTAACCACAGAATAGTAAACTAACGGGGTAGGAATGGGTTATCTTGAAGCTGTTTGGGCTGGTTCACTGCTGATATCTTGTCCAATGCTATCCAATGATAACTAACTTTAGCATGCGTATTTCATGAATTAAGCTGTTTGAACTGTTTGGGCTGCTCAGCTTTCTCCTAAAATTCTTTTAGATCAATCTGAATGCTGAGGCATTTTAGCTTTGATCAGCTTTCTCATATTTCCATTGGCTGAAGAATTCTACCTATGATATGTTACTTTGTAGTTTTCAGCATATTTTGGTAGTATCCTGAAAAATTTTTTTTTTGAGAGGATAAAGGATGGATGCCTTTTGCATTCATCCAATTTTATTTTTAAAAAGGTCACACTGTACATACACAATTTACGGGTAGTATCCTGAATGTTGTAATGTTGTATAATATATACTATATAGTTAACAATTTAAATGCATAAGAAGAGATGCTGCTCGATTTAGGCCTGATGCATCCTCTATTAACATCAGAAAGATGTCCTTGACTGATTCGGGTTGGTAGAAGGTTGAATGTCAGCCTAGATTTTTTTTTCATCATAAACCAGATAGGCCAACTTTGGCCAGCTCACTGTATGTTTCAGTCTCTTGACAAGTGTCCAATGTGTTGAGATTCAGGATCATAGTAACTCTATGACATATCATATATTAATATGTGTATTGTTCACTTCCCTCACTTTGATGATTTCGTACTTTACTAAGTTCAACATGCCATTTGAAGTGTTATCTTATGTTTCTTTGTCAGTTTTGCTCAATACTTCTCAGGTTCTAACATTGTGGTGCATATTAAATCAGATCAAGGAAGAATGTACAGAAGGTCCTGTTGTTTAAATTGGATTTTCTTGTTGGATTAATCAAAAAAGATAATTAGATAATGGGTGGTTGCTGTTGCTGTTCATCCAGAAGGGCTGAATCAGATAGGGTACCAGTTTACTTCTATGTGCGTGGTTTCTAAATTTAGTTGCCTTGTTCTTCTGTCATAATTAATTTGTGAAAACATCTCTTCAATTTTGATGAAGTTTCTTTTTTTGTCAGATTAGATATGATTTTGTTTAATATTTCTAGGATATATGTCACTATATTGTGGTCAGTTTTACTGTACTGATGTAAGATGCATGAATGCACTCCAAGATTTTGCGCCCTTATGTTTTAGCACAGCTTAATTTGATTCATTTATATTTTGGGACAATTAAATGATTGGCCGTTTTTCTTTCACTGTCAATATTTTGGTTACTTGAGTGGAAAAAGTTCAAGTTAGTAAAGGTCTGTATGCACACTTGAATGTTATGTAACTCAACTGAAATACTTAGTATGTAACTATTTTACAGTGAGCATATCTGCTCAGAAGTCTAACCCAGAAGTGAGCTACTCTTATTTCAGACACTCATTGAGCCATTAGAGTACTTTTCTTAGTCCTAGGGGGACAAACTTAGGCTAAAAAGTTCATTTACCATTTGACACCATTTCGTCAAGCATGTCCAACAACTTTGTTTTGTTTTTTTTTTGGAAGGGATTGTGGTGTGGGTATTCAACTGGTATGAATAAGACTGCCATATATTTGACCAGACCAAGGGCATGTGCGATGTTTTGAGTAGCATTTCTAAGGTAATTTTCGGATGGCAGGTTTCTTTGACATTCAAAAGGAACATGATTTCAAAACTTTAGCGAAGTTGGTTGGGGATCTAATTTTGGTTTATTATGTTGGAGAGTGTTTATTATAATATAAGACTGATCTAATTTTGGTCTCACGCTCTCTCTCTAGAAAGAGGTGCTACATGATTCCTGCTGCTTTGCATGAGGAAATGTTAGAAATTTCTTGGAAATTACTACACAGTGCACATCATACTGGTCAAAGTGCTAGTTCTGCATTCCCAGCTGATAGAACTCACATAATTTGTTATTGTTTAATAATTTTTGTTAATTTCCAAAACTGTCTGACTATTGTAATATAACATTTAAATCATAAAATCTTGTAGAATAAGATTGTTACTATTTGCTTGTTTTTCTTCTCCCTTTTTCGGTATATAATGCCATGATAAGCAGAAGATGCATTTTATGATTTGGGCAAACCATTTTCTAGTCAAGTTACAGTCAAGATAAAGAAGATTTTGCACTTTAGTTAGTCAGCTTCAAGTGACTTAAAGCTCTTGTCATTTCCTTCTTGACATTGTTTGGTGATATAATTATTTTAATCAATTGTGACACATTTGCTTGCACATGGAGCATTATGGTTCCACACGAGGATGTTGCTTTAAGCTTGTGTTTCTTTGCAGTGTCCACGAGATCTTCAGGAACGAGAACAGTTGACATCTAACAGGAGTGCATCAATTACGGGCCCTGCTGGACTCTATGTGGACACAAATCTTGATACAGCTACTCCTGATACTTTCCGAGCACCTCCTGCACCTCTGCCTTATGATGCAAATGTGACCCATTCACAAATTTCACCCAGGGATGTTAGAAATCGTGAGATTAAGATTGGTCAGCTGCCTTCAGCAGATTCACAGCCAGTGGCAGGCAATGTTGGGCACTTAGAGAATGATCTGTCTGGAGTCTTGGAACAATCAGGATCCAAGGATAAAACTAATGGTTCAGTGAAGCTGGAAGAGGAGGAGGTTAAAAAGCCTCTCACCTCAACTACTGATGATGAGGACGTTTGTCCCACCTGTCTTGAAGGTATCTTTTTATGATATTATTTCTTTTACTGAACATTATCTTATCTTATGTTATACATTAGCCACGTTTTCTTATGCATATATCAAATAATGCTTTATTTTTAACTTAGGGTGCGTTCACTGCATTGCCATTCAACATTACCTAACAATGTATATTGTCTCTCAAAAAGATTGTCACTTGTTAAATTGTCAGCAATGTACATTACATTGTTTACTATGCATAAGTAATCTATTTAACAATCCATATTAATTATTTATAAGAAAATACAGATTTATGAGTTAATATACAATTTTTACCAATATACCCCTAATCAAAAGAATTATGTTTAGATATATAAATTATTTTTAACTTCGTAAACTTAAATCACAAATATATATTCTCACCTATAAAATTAAAATTTATAAAATAATATATTTTAAAATATGATAATAATATAGTCATAATAATTATAGTATTTATTTGATTAATTTTATACTTTATTTAATTATTATTATAATTTATTCAATGTGTTTTAGAATTTATTTAAATAAAACTGGAAAGGACAAATGAGGAAAGCAAAATTTAAAAGATTGCAACTCAGGTGGTAATGTAGATTGCTTACCCTCCCATAGGCAATCTGTATTGTCACTTCATAGACAATGTGAATTACCTAGGTAATGCAGATTGCCCATTACCTGTCACAAGTGAACAAGGTAATGTAGTGGGCCCAGGTAATTTAATACAACATTACCTGATAATCTACAAAGATTACCTCTAGAGAAACGCCCCCTTAATAAAAATAAGTCAATAGAAACAGCTAGTCAAACGCAGACCTGTGCACTTTGTTGAAATTCTTGATTATGCCAAACTACATAACTAGGAGCTCAGCTTTTTCATAGACAGTGTTTAATTTCAGTTTGTTTCTAGGATGCCATTGTATAAGGATATCTAAAGATAGCTTATAGTTATTTATTTTCTAAAAGGTACTTTTGGATAATGGTATTTTCTGTGAGGACCTTTTTGGTTATTAGATCTTTCTATTCATATATGTCTCATGAAAGATCAAGACCACGGGTTTATGATATATACACATGAAGCTTTTCCTGGTCTTACTGAGCATTGGTGTATACATCTAAAGATAGAATATCTTGTGGTCTGAGTTCTCACTTTTCATATTATTCATGTTTTTCTTGTGGGAATTTTCTTTAAAGGAGTTCTATTGGGAAATATTTTCTTTCACAGCACTAGGGATCCTTCGTTCTTTTGTGCTTGAGAATGCTGGAACATGTTGCAAGTTCAATATCATCTTAAGCATTATTTATTTGATTCGTTTCTTTGTACTTTTTTCACTTGTCAGAGTATGATCTGGAAAACCCTCGCATTATGACCAAATGTGAACACCATTTTCATCTTTCTTGCATCTACGAATGGATGGAGAGGAGTGATACCTGCCCTGTCTGTGACCAGGTTTGTGAGAAATAAATTTTGAACTCAGCGCCATTTCTTTGTAATTCATTTGCATTTGTTTGGCACATTTTTCCTGAGCATATTCGTTGTTGGGACCTTGGTCACGTGTTTCATGGACTTTAGAAAGTTATGCAGGAAGGCAAACTGCCAAGTTGCAATATATTTTTCAATAAACATCTATTAAAGAAACAGAGGTTGAGAAAACATTTGATATATTTGTCTGTTTTTCTGCTGAGAAATGAAGTTAGAATTGTAATCTTACCAGTTAGACTTGTTGCTTATAAATTCCTAACTCTCTCTGCATAATCATTCCATTTTTTACTTTGAGTGTTTGAATCTTCAGTTAAGACCACTCTAATGCGTTAACTGTTAAGTTTCTTTGGTCATACTTGTGCAGATCATGGTGATTGATGATATGTATCCTGAGTGACGGTGGCACCTCCCGGAGTTGCAGATTTGGGGCTGATGGAAGTCGATAAAGCCACCAAATTCTTTAGTGCAAGTTCCTCTGCCATAACAAAAAAACATTTCAAATGAGCAGTTTAAAATGTTCAGCAAATAGATGATGGTCAAAATTGTGTTTTGCAATGGAAAACCGAAAAGAAAATAAAAAAAATAGTGCAAATCCGTTATGTTCTTATATTGTTTTAGGTTGTCACATAGAAATATAGGGCCACAGAAGGACATGGTGAGCTGCAAACAAATACTCTGTGTAGTTTCTATATTTTTTTTCTCGTCCTCGTCTCTATTTTTTTTTTCCATACTGTACATAAGTTCCTAAGGTAGCAAGGGTTTGTGGTTTATTTGTGTTCGTCTACTGTTCTGATGGTTTATATGCCTAAAGTTTCTGTTATTCTCAAGTGCATTGTTCGTTTTTTATGGATGCAGAGTAGAAACCTTAATTTAGACTTTAGAGGATCAATGAGCACAAAAGAGAAGATATGCTATTTGGTTCTAAAGACAGATTCAGTGTGTCGTCCTAGTGAGAACTCTCCATCTCTCTCTCTCGCTCTCTCGTTACTAAAGGATAGGCCATTCTTCTCTCTCTCTCTCGTTACGAAAGGATAGGTCATTGTTAGCAATTGCAATTCTTTTGCATTAGGTTGACTCCTATTCCCAGAGTGATGCTTTTGAGGTTTGAACTCGAGAGCTCAATCAACCAACTGTAGTCCTATTGGAATTCCTAGTCCATCTCTTTGAACGTAATCCAGTGATTGTACTCCTACTTTTTATCTCTAGTATATTTCAACCTTTTTGGTAATATTGGGGAAAAAACGTATAATAAGTTAATAACAAATGACTATCCGGTTTCTACTCACGATGAGTTCGATTTGAACAAATTCTCGTGGGGGTTGATATTTCTGGAAGTGCCTACTCATATAAAAGACTTTTTTCTGTGAAATTAGAACTTGTGATCTTTAGAATTTGTTTGACAATTAAGATGGGATGGAGTGATGCAGACAGAGATGGATGGTGGAGTGTCATAATTAAAAAGTTATTTTTACCTTTTATTATATATATTATTTATAATATTTAGTGAATAAAAAATATTTATTATCTGTCGCTTAATTTATTTTTATTTTTTATTTTACCTATTTTTTCTATTTTTTATTATATTCTAAACTATTTAATTCATCTATTTTTAAAAGTAAAAAAATGATATATACCAAAAGGGTTTAGTTTAATAACAAAATAAATGATTTCATTTCATAATAAAAAATGTGTTATTTTAATTTAAAATTATTTATTTCTTCTTTAAAGACTTAGGGATAGTTTGGAAATAGAATCGCGATTCCTCTTAAGTTTTCCGTGCATAGTTGAATTGATAGATTAGTTCGGGATGTGTTTGGTTGGAGTGAAATTTGATGACGAGAAATAAGGTGATTGATATGATGGGAAAAAGTAAATGTGATTGATGAATTTTGGTTGGGTTTTGAATTAAAATTAATTATTATAATTATGAAGTATAATTTTATTATTAATTAAAATAAAATTGTAAAATAAAAAAATTATGGGAAAAAGTTTGTAAAAAATTACATTGTTTAATATAAAAATTATTTTTTAAATTAATTATATTTAATGAAATATTAAATTTTTTAATGAAAAAATAGGTAATAAATAATATTATATTAAACACTTATTAAAATTATTTTATATCTATTAAAT
This sequence comes from Pontederia crassipes, assembly GCA_030549335.1. Classification (NCBI taxonomy): domain Eukaryota; kingdom Viridiplantae; phylum Streptophyta; class Magnoliopsida; order Commelinales; family Pontederiaceae; genus Pontederia; species Pontederia crassipes. Next base: position 5,849,613 of record JAUKPH010000017.1, read on the forward strand.
AATTTATTTTAGTGAAGATAGTTTGTGAAGAGAAAAAAAAAGAAACTTTGAAAAAAAAGCAAAAGTCACGTCAACGTCAAAATAAAAAAAAGGACAACCTCGTGAAACCGGAATGGTGGAATCGGGGTCACATGACCCCAATTCCACCAATTCTGTTCTCATTTCGGAATCGAATTCCGAGACGATGTTTGGCGGAATCGAGCGAAATAAAATCGCAATTCTCGTCCGGTTCCCCAACCAAACGACCCCTTAATTATTCCATTTTATTTTGCTGTATCTATTTTTTTTTTCATATTCCAACTACGATTTGGCGCACTGCGTTACGCTCGTGATTTTGTAACGTGCCAAATCTGATAAATGTCACATCGTAACATCTTTTTCGTGATCTAGTCGACTTCACCAGTAGCTTATCCATGTCATGTACAAGGAAGAATACATATACATTATGCATACAAGTTATATTAACATGAATTAACAAGTTATGTTCGCGCCAAACTATACATGCTCTGAGCAATCGGATCAACGTTACTTTGATATGATATGGATTAAACGTATTAATCATCATACTAATATTTATGATATCTTTAGCGCCCCGCACCGATCGTTGGCACTATTTTTCAGACATTGAGAATTGGATAGTAAAAAAATATAATATCAATTTGTGACTGGAATTATGCACAGAAAGAATTGCACCATTCACATGTGAATATTTTTAATTATGAATCATAATCCCAAATTCAGTATTTGATGATTAGGATTACGTTTAACATAAATCCATTCACATGCCCATTAATCTTACCAACAAAAAAAAACTAATGCAAGAAAAAAGAAAATAAAGACAAGAAAACAGTGGCAGAAGAAGGAGAAATAAAAATGAAAATTGGCTCCATGCCAATAGGAATTAAGGTTTCCTCCACCTGCATCTGCAACCATTTTATATAGTCCATCAATAGACAGACAATCATTGTCTTCCTGTAACCTGATCCAAAATGTAAGAAATTGCATCCACTGCTGCCTGCATTCTCAATATATATATCTCATTATGAGATCATAACATTTTATTTATAGTTTCACATATTTATTTGCTTTGTATGTCTAACTGTTCAAACAACGTCCCCCACTTCACGGGGGGACTATGTTACAAGTCAAACAGCTACAACATTTTAATAGTAAACAAACAACAACAACACCAACAAATTAATTCTTTTAAGGTACACAAATCACATATCCATTGATCGATGTTACCAGAGAGCAGAAACATTTAAAGGGAGCTGAAGGACCGACCTTTGACGAGTTTCCTTCCCAGGCTTCTGATCATGGTCTCCTCCTCTTCAACAGTCACCCCTTTAAAAATTCAAATCGAAATCATGAACGACACCAACGCGTTTAGCAGTGCTCTCAGCATCCTTCTCCTTGGCAGGGCTCGATTCAGATGGTTTGGAGCTCGTTTCGTCTTCTCCGTTGGTGCAGCATTCCAGACGACTGCGTTTAGGACCCTTCCTCATCCTCCCCCACCAGGAACCAGCAGTAGAAAAGTAGTAGTAATCAGACGCCACCTTCATTCTGCTGCCATTATTCCTGCAAAGGTTAAATAAGCATATGCATAACTGAGCTAAATCCAACATTATATAATTTACATATATGTCATGTACGAGACTGTAAATTATATGGTAATTAGATCCATCCACATGCAGCAAGAAAACGATACATTATTGCAGGGCAATATGTGCCCATCTCTTTCCATAAATTATTTGCATCTTACAGCACTTGCAACGGTCAATGAGAGTAGGAGCATTTTTAGACTTCATGGTGGCTAATTTATACCTCCTCTTGGCCATCGGATGAGCCATCTGACCATCCCCTTTCATGCCTTCCGAGCTCTCCTTCTTCTCCTCTTCGTCCTTCTTATTCTTGTTCTTATTCTTCTTCTTCTTCTTCCTCCTCCTCCTCCTCCTCCTGATGGTTTTTGATGCGCAGAGTGATGAGCTGCCACTGTGTGCACAGAGAACATAAGATGCATGACATGTTATAATATATATCATATATAATGTATATACTTTTTTTATCTTGTGTGCAAATGATGCATGACTAATACTTCAGTTTGCAGCTCATGCATGACATCATATGAGAAGCTTTTTTTATACCTCTCCAAATCAAACGTGGCTTCCTCTTCTCCTGCCTTCTTCTCAGTTTCCATCAAATCTGAAGTCTTAGTATCCTCATTCACCTAATAAAGTGGATCCAAAATGCAAAATTAACAGAAGGCAGAAACACAAAAGATCACAGAAAAGATTCTCGATCAATGTTGAAATTTCCTTCTCTGATGGGCAGAGATTTAGGAAGTTATAACCTCCTGTACAGCTGCATGTATGAAACCCTAATGGCTCTTTTTAAGTATCACAAGAGTGCCAAAATATGTGGACATGTACTACATGTTATCTTGCTTCACTTGCATTTCTAAGCCAACATAGGAATAATAAGGAATTAGCTTCAACAATTCAACTTCATTTTGTCATACAGAGAGGGAAATACCCTAATCACTATAATCATGGAGTAACCAAAGAAAGATAATAGGAAATAAAATAAATTTGATCAAACTGCCTTCAGCGAAAGATTATGATAAACAACGCGTCTTTTCGACACTTCCATGCGCAAAGAAAAAAAATAGAAAAAATTGAAAGCATTCAAATGAGGGATCTAAAGTAACCAAAATTGGTGAAAAATTAGAGGGTACTCACTTGATGGACAAGATCTGGCAGCTGTTCAGAGGCAAAGTCCAACACATCCCAAGGAGAGAGATTCAACTCGCATTTCATCGGCGCAGACGGCGGTCGCAGTTCCGCGATTGAATTCTCCGAAGAATTCGAAGATGGCTGCATGAACCAGTAATGATTGCTATCAGAACCAAGAACCTTAGAGGAGTTCTTTCTAATGCGCATGTTTAAACTGGTACAGGGGGAGGGAAGATTAGAATCCTTTTTCCTTGCCCCCTCTCTCTTCAAAGTTAGGGAGAGGTCTCTTAAGGAGGAGGAGAGTGAGTCATTAGGGTTTTAACTAAGTGTGCTTGAGTAGTTTTCATAGTAAAAGAATTTTTTAATCCACATACATTGTATGAGTAATTAATTTGTAGATTGCGGTGCATGTTACAGAAAAGAATATCAAATTGGCCATATAAATTTTTGATTTCGCAAATCAACATTTTGTATTATTTTATATCACTACTATGGTAAGGACGGAGCTAAACCAAAAATTTAATGGGGCCGAGGTAATAAATAGAAATGACGAGTATGCTATAACCATTCGCTTATACATAGTCCATATCTCCTTTTATTATTGATATATCATTATTTCTAGTTATCTACATATGGCTTTAAAAATATTGGATGAAATTTGATGTCTTATATATCAAATAGAATATTTTAAACATAAAATTTATAAATTTTAATAATTAAATTTGTGCATCATTTTTGCAGTATGCATGTTTCATGTATATTTTTTCATATTAAAATTATAAATACTAGAATTTTATAAAATGTATTAAATAGAATAAAACTTTAAGCACAATATCATGTATAATAAATGAACATCATATTGAAGAGTTTAAAAAATGAGTAGTGGTGCATGTTAGAGAAAAGAATATCAAATTGGTCATAAACCAAAAGTTTTTGCTTTCACTGAACAATAGTTTTTTATTATTTCATTTCACTACTATGATAATAAATTTTTTGCATCTTACATTGTGGTATGCATGTGTCATGCATATTTTTTCACAATTAAAATTATAAGTAATATAATTTGTATTAAATATTTTAGAAAGAATAAAACTTTAAGCAAAACATGATGTCTAAGAAGTGAACATCATATTAAAGAGACTAAAAAAAATTTAAATTGTGGTGCATGTTAGAGAAAAGAATATCAAATTGGCTTGACAAAATAATTACTTTTTTTATTATTTCATATCAATACTTTGATAATCAAAATGAGAAATTTTGATAATCGAATTTGTGCATTGTACACTATGGTATGCATGTGCCATACATTTTTTCTAATTAAAATTATAAATAACATAATTATATTAAATGATATTATAATAATAAAATTTTAAACACAACATGATGTCTAAGTAGTGAATATCATATCAAAGAGCCTAAAAAATTGAATTATGTTGCATGCCATAGAAAAGAATATCAAATTGACCATAAACCGTAAGTTTTGGTTTCACAAGACAAACATTTGTATCATTCATATCAGTACTTTAAAGTTAATAGAACTAAGCTAAAACCTTAAGGGGGCCACAATATATAATAATTATAGGTATTTTATTATACATAGTTCAATATCTCATTTTATTATTGATATATGAATATTGTTAGCTTTCTACATGTGCCTTTAAAAGCATTCGATGAAATTCGATGACTTTATACAAAGAAGAATTGAACTTAAACAATTAATAAAATTTAATAATAAAATTTGTGCATCGTACAATCTGATCTGCATTTTTTTCATAATTAAAATTATAAATACTAGAAAAAAACTCATAAAGAATAAAAATTTTAGCATAACATGATGTCTAAGAAGTTAACATTATATTAAAGAGTCTTTAAAGACTAAATTGTGGTGCATGTTAGAGAAAATAATATCAAATTAGCCATAGACCATAAGTTTTTTTTAATCCATAAAATTTAATTAATCAAATTTGTGCATCCTACATTGTGTCATGCATATTTTTCATAATTAAAAATATAAACACTAGAATTTGTATTAACTTGTTTTAAAGAATACAACTTTAAGTACAAATGTCTAAGAAACCACATCATATTGAAGAGTTTAAAAAAATTGAATAGGATGTTAAACAAAAGAATACCAAATTTGTCATAGACCACAAGATTTTGATTTCACAAAACAATCATTTTTTTTGATATTTCATCACTACAATGATAAGGATGGAGTAAGCTAAAACTTTAAAAGGGGCCTAGATATATAATAAACATAGAACGATGGACACGCTCGAGACATTCAATTATCTATGGTCGATAATTTTATTATTGATATATCATTCTTTTTAGTTTTTTGCATGTTAGTTTAAAAATATTGGATGAAATTCGATGACTTATATAACAAATAAAATATTTTAAACTTAAACAATTGATAAAATTTAATAATCATATTTGTGTATCATGAATTATGGTATGCATGTTCCATGCATATTTTTCATAATAAAAATTATAAATACTAGACTTTGAATTAAATTATCTTATAAAGAGTAAAATTTTAATCACAACATGATATGTCTAAGTAGTGAATTGATATTAAAGCATTAAAAAAACTGAATTGTGTTGCATGGTAGAAAAAAAACATCTAATTGTTTATAGACTATAAGTTTTTCATTTCGCAAAACAATCATTTTATTATTTTATATTGATAAACTTAAACAATTAATGAAATTTAACATGCAAATTTTGAATCGTACATTGTGTTATGCCGGTGTCATGCATATGTTTCACAATTACAATTATAAATACTAGAATTTGAATTAAATTATTTTAGAAAGATTAAAATCATAAGCACAACACGATCTCTAATAAGTGAACATCATATTAAAAAAAATTCAATTGTAGTGTATGCTAGAGAAAAATATCAAATTGGTTATAAACTATAAGTTTTTAGTTTTGCAAAATAGTCATTTTTGTTATTTTATGGTGACAAGCTTAAACAATTGATGAAATTTAACATTCAAATTCGTGAATCCTACATTGTGCTATGCATGTGTCATGCATATTTTTCATAATTAAAGTTATAAATTCTATACTTTGAATTAAATTATCTTGTAAAAAGTAAAAGTTTAAGCACAACATGATGTCTAAGGAGTGAACACCATATTAAAGAATTAAAAAACCTAATTGTGTTGCATATTAGAGAAAACACATCAAATTGACTATAAATTAAGGTTTTTGACTTTGTAAAACAATCATTTTTATTATTTCACAGTGATAAACTAAAACAATTGATGAAGTTCGACATTCAAATTTTTGCATATTTTTCATAATAAAAATTATAAATACTAAAATTTTTATTATTTATCTTAGAAAGAGTAAAAGTTTAAGCACAATATTTTTGTCTAAGGAGTGGACGATATATTAAAAAATTTTAAAAAACTTAATTGTAATAGAGAAAAACATTAAGTTGGTTATACACTATAAGTTTTTTACAATAATTTTTATTATTTCATAGTGATAAAATTTAACAATAGATAAAGTTTAGCATTCAAATATAGAAATTTAGTATGCATGTGTCATGCATTTTTTTCATAATCAAAATTATAAATATTAGAATTTGCATTAATCTATCTTATAAAAAGTAAAAGTTTAAGCACAACATGACTAGGAGTGAACGCCATATAAAATAATTAAAAAAAATAAATTGTGGTGCATATTAGAGAAAAAAACATCAAATTGTCTATACACTATAAGTTTTTTTTTGCAAAAAATCATTTTTATTATTTTATAGTGATAAACTTAAACAATTGATGAATTTTAGCATTTAAATTTGGGAAATTGGTATGCATGTGTCATGCATATTTTTCATATAAATATTAGAATTTGTATTAATTATTTTAAAAAGATTAAAGCGTGTCATGCATTTTTTCCATAATCAAAATTATAAATATTAGAATTTGCATTAAACTATCTTATAAAGAGTAAAAGTTTAAATAGAAAATGATGTCTCATAATTGAACATCATATTAAAGAATTAAAAAAAAACTAAATTATGGTGCATATTAAATAAAAACATAAAATTGGCTATATATTATAAGTTTTTTATTTTGCAAAACAATAATTTTTATTATTTCATAGTGATAAAATTAAACAATTGATGAAGTTTAGCATTTAAATTTGAGAATTTGGTATGCATGTGTGATGCATTTTTTTCACAATCAAAATTATAAATAGTAGAATATAATATAAGAGTACAAGTTTAATCACAACATAATGTCTAAGAAGTGAATATAATATTCAAAAAATAAAATAAAACTCAATTTTTGTGCATGTTAATGAAAAAATCAAATTGCCTATAGATAATAAGTTGTTGCCTTCACAAAAAAATCATTTTTTATTATTTCATATTATAATATGATAATGACAAGCTAAATTTAAAAGGGGGTCGAGATATAAAATAACTATAATAAATAAAAAAATACAAGTATATATAAGCATTAGGTCAATATCTCATTTTATTATTGATATGTCAATTTTTTAGTTTTATACATGTGACTTTAAAAACATTGGATGAAATTCGATAACTCATATATCAAATCAATATGTTAACTTAAATAATTTATAAAAATTAATAAATTTGTACAAAAACATCAAATTTTTCATACATTATAAGTTTTTGGTTTTGCAAAACAATCATTTTTATTATTTCATAATGATAAATTTAAACAATTGACGAAGTTTAGGATTCAGATTTGGTTAATTTGTTATGCATATGTTATAATTTTTCTATAATCAAAATTATAAATATTAAAATTTGCATTAAACTATCTTATAAAGAGTAAAAATTTAAGCAAAACATGATGTCTAAGGAGTGAATGTCATATTAAAGAATTAAAAAAAACTGAATTGTGGTGCATATTATAGAAAAAAAAACATCAAAGTGTATATACACCGTAAGTTTTTTATTTCACAAAAAAATCATTTTTATTATTCATAGCGATAAACTTAAACAATTGATGAAGTTTAGAATTAAAATTTGGAAATTTGTTATGTGTGTGTGCATATTTTTCATTATCAAAATTATTTAAGTGTATATACATCATATTTTTTTAGAAAAAGAATGAAAGTTTAAGCATGTCTAAGAAGTGAGCATAATATTAAAATAACAAAAAAAAAACTCAATTTTGGTGCATGTTAGAGAAAAAAATTTATCAAATTGGCTATTAGATAATAAATTGTTGGTTTTTGCATAATAAATCTTTTTTTTTATTCCATATCACTAATATGATAACAAAGCTAAACTAAAAAAATTAAGGTACCAAGATATATAATAATTACAATAAAAAAATTACAAGTATCTATAAGTCTTATACTATAAATAATTCAATATTTCATTTTATTATTGATATATCAGATTTTTAGTTTTATACATGTGGCTTTAAAAAGCATTGGATGAAATTCGATAAGTAATATATTGAAAAAAATATTTTAACTTAAATAATTCATAAAAATTAATTATACATAGTTCAATATCACATTATATTATTTCTATATCATTATTTTTTGTTTTCTACATGTGAGTTTAAAAACATTGGATGAAATTCAATGACTTATATATCAAATAAAATATTTTAAACTTAAACAATTGATAAATTTTAATAATAAAGTTTCATACTTGTGTTATGTATGTATAATGATTTTTTTCATAATTAATATTATAAATACTAGAACTTATATTAAATTGTCTTAGATAGAATAAAAATTAAAGATGTATAAGAAGTGATATTATTAAAGAGTCTAAAAATTTGAATTTTGGTGCATGTTAGAGAAAAATAATATTAATTTCATAGACAATAAATTTTGTTTTCACAAAAAAATCATTTTTATTATTCATCACTATTATGATAATCAAATTTATAAAATTTAATAATAAAATTTGTGCTTCTTATATTGTGATATACATGTGCCATACAATTATTTTCATGATTAAAATTATAAAGACTATTATTGTATTAAATTATCTTAGAAAGAATAAAACTTTGAGTACAATATGATGTATAAAAAATAAGAGTTAGTTTCTTATATCTCCTCTGAACTATAGTGATTTTTCGCATCTGTCCTTAATATATAAACTTACAATAGCACTCCATAAACTATACCACAATTTCCATTTGAGTCCATCCATCATATTCTATTAGTTTTTTCATTATTTTTTATTTTTCAATTTATGAAATGACTAAACTACCTCTCTACAACTTGAAATAAATGTCAACCTTTTTTTTCTTTGTTGAATGAAATTTAGTCATTTAATAACTCAAAAAAATAAAAAATAATGGAAAAGTTAAACGGATGGATTGAAGTGAAAATCTTGGCACAGTCTAGGGGGCGTTAGATAAGTTCTTATATTAGGGACAGATGCAAAAAATCACTATAATTCAAGGGAGGTTTAAGAAATTAACCCAAAAAATAAATATCATATTAAAGATTTTAAAACAAACTTAATTTTTACTGATTGAAAAAGAAATGATAAATTTGAGAGTTTACTTTTTTTATATTTATATGTTTTGCCCAATTTCTAATACTTTGTTGAAATAAAAAGCTGATTATTTTGAAATTACCAATTTATTAGGTTACTAATTATTTTAAAAATTATATTGAATATAAACTTAGTTTACAAAAGGAAGATGAAATATTGAAAAATGTGTAAAAAATTGTGTTTATTCTAAAGATATTAGTTCACTGTGACATGAACATGTAAACTCATTTCATATAGACATAAAAAAATACTATTACTTTCATTTAAATAAGTGAATGTAATTGTTGGATCACTATTATTCCTCAATTTTTTATACTAAAAACCATCATCATCATCATCATCATCATCATTGTTGTTGTTGTTATTATTGTTGCTATTATTATTATTATTATTATTATTATTATTATTATTATTATTATTATTATTATTATTATTATTATTATTATTATTATTATTATTATTATTATTATATGTGTAGATATTTACACCTTTTTGTTTATATAAAAAATACTTTTATTTAATTTTTTGAATTAGTTAAATAATATTTAACTAAATATACTTTTCTACTATTTCATTAGTTTGTTTTCTATCTCTCCATATTAACTTATTTATCTCATCTCCTTTTTTTCCTCTGTCTTATCTCTCTTTCATTATCTATATCTTTCCCTTTACTCATTTTCATTCTCTATTGTTTTTTTTCCTGCTATCTTATTTTTCATTTGCACTCTCCTTCCATCTCTCCTCTCTTCTCCTATATATACACACATATACATATATAATCATAAAAAAACTAACTAATATTATTTCTAAAAATAAAAAAATTTAAGCACTACTACATTTTTATTCCTTTGAAAAAATATTATTATATAAATGATAAAATTTAAATAGGCTAAAATGAATATACTGCAGAGAAAATGCAGTGTCTACACTACAGCATAAGCTCAATTTTAATTGAAGGTTGAGATCTTATCTTAACTTTAACACTCATGTGACTTTTTCCCACCAAAAAATAGATATATATGCTTCATTGTTCCCTCTCTCCTAAAAAATTAGTAAAAGAAAAGGTTGATGTCTGGCTTCCTTCCCTCTTCAATCAAGTAGCCTCGCGCTCGAGCCTCGCGTCTGAGATTGCCACATGTCAAAGAGTTCACCTTGGCGGAGATCTCCATGCTTGAGTGTGAGCCTTCCTCACACCGATTTCACCTTCCCGGGGGTCCCCTATGCATGAGCTCTCTTTGTTTTTAGGGATATTTCTTTCCCTCCCTTTTTTCCTTCCCCTCTGATAAAGTTCGTCACACAGAGCAAAAGATCTTAGTATTTATGTTCATTTTAATTCTATTTTCAGAACTTTGAAGCTTCAGATATAGTGATTTGTAATAAAGATATCCTATTTTTAACTCTTTTTTCAACCCCTTACGTCTTCTTATACTGAACAATGGAACTTAAGTAGCTTCTCTCTCTAACAAAGAGCTCATCCCATACATCAACTCTCTATAGTCACTACTAGAATACCAACACAGCCATGGTGAGCGCCTTATGAGCTATGACAATAATTAATTAAACAACTAGAAACAAAGAAAACTGATTCAAAGGAAGAGTTGAAACAAATAGAGTGAAGCGTGTGACACTCATAGCAGCATTCAAGAAAATTAATTAAAACAAACCGATTCTATGGGCATCTGTAATGGAGCTCCGGTGAGGCGAACTTGATGGGATAGAAAGGAAATGAAGCTGTGGAAGACAACTTTTTTAGGAGAGGGAAGAAGAGACAATCGAAAGAGCTCATGTGTCTGCTAAAGAAAAAGTAAAATCTCAACGATTGATTAAATGAATGATTGAGACTTGCTCTGTTTCCAGTGCCCTCAAAGTAAAAAATTTTTAAGTGCATAATTGAAATGAAAGTAAAGTATTAAACATAATAATCCATTAAACTATTGTCCTCGTATACACACACATATCCAATGCATATATAAATGTTTAGTATTTGTTTCAAACATCATCTCTAAATCATCTAAAGCTTGAGCAAATAAATAATTAAAATTATTATTTATGACATAAAAATCACTTTCTATAGCTTTGATGGTGCATCATATGGTTGAACTATCGATTGAGGAAGTTTCAAGTAGAGACCACTTGTCACAATCAATGAACCTTATATATAATTACATCACATTCTCTAGTATACACTTTTAAGCATATCTTGTTATGTTTTTACAATTTATTTCTTAGTACTAATGAAAATTTTATTTAACAAATTTTGTATTGATATATTTTTCAAATACCTTAATTATTTTTCATTCTTTCTGTATAACTAGTTTGAACCAATTATTTTGTCGGACCTTGTATTGGTCTTTTTTTTCAAAAGTAACATCAAATATTGCATGTTTTGGGAGAAGAGTTGTTGGGATACTTTGCACAATGAACAAAGATGAGTAGGGTCAATGAATTTTTTAGTCTATTATATATAATATAATATAATAATGAGGTAAATTTGAAACTTGCATCCCCACCCTAAATTAGGTTAGCTATAATTTAAGAGCATATTATTTAATATTATAAAAAATAATTTATTTTTAAAATTTATTTTAATATTGTTAATTTTATAGTATTGCCCCCCCCCCCCCCCCCCCCCCCCTCAAATTTTTGATCAGTTTTAGGAAAGTGCTCTTCGAGGTTGATATGTTATTGGTATAAATTTCTCATTCAAGAGACCACTTTAGATCAAGTAAGTCCTTCTTGACTTTGACCATAAAAAATTAATTATTGAAGGAATGGGATCTACCAATATGGCATGTGTATAAAAAAGAAAATAGTGTTGTGTATTGGATTGTCAAACTTGACATTACAACTTCAAGGCACTCACTTCTTTGACAGTCCACTAGTTGGAATAGGCAAGACTTTAGTTGGTGATCTTGCTAGGTCACTATGTCCAATCTTGTTTAGTGTAATGCTTTTGGGTTGTTTTATTTAAGCTATGACTCTGACCGTGTATCATAAAAATATTGTCAAAATAATTTTTATATAAGAAACTAATTATATAACAGCCCAAGGTTATGGACCAAGGGAAACAATACATATTTTCATGTGAAAAAAATATGAAGGTTCTCATGAACTTATACATAGTTATCTCTTCACCTATCAAAACATATTTTAAACCCAATGTGAAAAATATCTTAATGAGCTAGGAGGTGTTTAGAAAAGATATCAAATATAATCTCGCATGAAAATTTGAACTATGTGAAAAATATGGTCCAACATGTGCCCAACTCAATGAGGGACATTGAATTCCTAAGGAGGAAAGAGTTGTACATTCTCACATGAACAAAATATAGAAGTGACTATCAAATTATATGTAAGTATTTCTTCACTTATTAAGATACATTTTAAACTTATATAAATCGAACAATATCTTGATGGACTATGAAGGAGTTACAAATTATGTGGTTTAACGTGGGGGTAAATTACACTGATCGTCTCCCAACTTTAGGTCAATATCTCAACGATTCTCCAACTTTAATTTGTAACTAGGCTATCCCGAAACTTTATTTTTCTTGTACGCATGGTCTCCTGACCGGTGATAGCCAATTTCTCGATTATATTAATGACATGGCATAATATAAAGTAATAAAATATTATAAATTAATAAAAAATATTATAAAAATAAAAATGACAGCCGTCGGCGCCATCCCGTGTGAACTCGTCGGCGCGCGAGCTCGCATAGGAGGGCACAGGTAAAAGGGTGCCGGCGCCCCTCGCGAGCTTGCATGGGGGGCGTAAGGGGGCGCCGACCCCCCTTTTTCTCGCTCGCTCATCGGCCCCCGTGCAAGCTCGCCAGCGTGCGAGCTCGGACAAGGGGCGCCAGCCCAATTTCTTCCTCGCGCAAGGCGAGGGAGAAAAAGGGGGGCGGTGTCCCCTGCGCGAGCTCGCATGGGGGGCACCGGCCCCCCTTCTTCCTCGCACGCGGTGAGTGAGAAAGGGGGGGGGGGGGGGGGGGCGACAGCCCCCTTTTTATTTTTTTATTAATTTTTAATATTTTAATATTACTTTGTATTGTGCCACGTCAGCACTGTAACTAGGAAACTAGTCATTATCGATCAGGAGGACTAAGCGTGTAAAAAAATTAAATGTTGAGAATTTTATAGTTACGAATTAAAATTTGCGGACTGAGTTGTTACCACACCCAAAGTTGGAGGATGATTCGTCATCCGTGTAATTTCTATTTAACATGTGGATCGATGTAAAGATATCACTTGACAATGCACTACCAATATTTTGTATAAAGACCTTTATATTTATCAAATACTATTAGAATTTTTTTTTCAATTTCATAATTTTAATTATATCATGCTTTTATGTATCAGTTTTTAAATATTGCAATTATTTTTTTGTATGTAGTCATTTTACATTATTTAATTATATAACTATCATCATAAATCTAATTATAACTATCAATAGTATTGTGTCTTTATTCTTAATGGAATATAATTATAATATCCTTTATCACATCATATCTTTGTTAATAATTGAATAACCTACTTTCATAGGTTATTATGTTAATACACAATTGGGATGTCATTGGCATCTAAAATCTTCTTCTTGAAATATTATTGTATGAACTTATCTTATTTAAAAATTTTAAGCACATCATATATTTTATTATTGTTAAAACATGTATTTTGAAATTATTTTTTATATTTAAGTTAATACACATTATCTAACTATGTGACTACCATAACTAAGCAACAAATAAAATATTGTTTTTAAAATATCATATTTTGATTATTAATTCAAAATAGCATTGTTTAAAATTATATCATATTTATTATTATATTACTACATTTAAACTATCAAATAGTCTTGCATATTAATGTTGCAAAATTGATGATGCTAACTACGCGCCATTTGACTTGCACAATCATATTTGTCCCATGCTTAGCACAATCATATTCACATCTATAGGTTATTCTATAGAGATATCGAGGTGGCATCAAACCCGTGGACACATAAGGCGCAACATCATTAAGATGCCGGTTTAGGGAAAATGTTGAATTGGGTCTTAGTCTATTTTAATATGTCAAACAAGATGATTATTCTTCAAAAAGATAAAGGGCAAACTTTTTATTAAAAGTTTTAATTCGGTGAATAGTACATTTTGCAGGAATAAATTATTGCACTAAAAAATGTCGAATAACATTTATTCTCACCTAATTTCAAAGTTATTAGTTTAACAAAATAAGTACTGCTATCCCATAAATAGTTATTGACTAGCCAAACACTAAGGTTCCTCTAATGTAAATTCTTTTTTATACTAACGCATAATCTTATTTGAGTTGAAGTATGTTTAAAGAAACAAATAACTACATGCTATTTTACTAGCAATAGCAATGATAGCATCCTTAAAGTGTCACATGGTGATTGATAGAGTTGTAGCCTCTAGCACTAATGCCCAATTGATCATGTCATTCAAATCCATGTGAAGGAAAGCAAACCGAGTTTTGAATATATGAGTTGGTGTACAACGTCCATCGTGCTCATTCTTGTTATTCTCATTATCTTACATGGTGTAGCTAAGAAACCATGTTCTTCTAAATATATTGGCACGAGTGTTATAACATGATCCTTTTGGGGAAATCAAGTCACATAGGAAACAATTGGAGTTTGGTTAGAATATATGTTAGATTAATTTTATATTTTATATATTTGGAATGTCAATTGATTAGGATTCTATTTACCTAGACTCAATTTCTCATACTTTATGTATGACTTGGATTTTCTTTTGTTGGCCATGAACTTTGGCATGTAACATCATATTAATAGAAGTTGTATTTATTATAAGTTTTAAAAAACTTAGTATCTAAAAAAATATTCACATTGTGCTTCTATTGTTATTATACATAGTATTTGATTGCTGAACCTTATCTTTAATCGTAATTAAGCAATGTTTCTAATGTTCTCCTATTGTTACTGGAGCTAGGATAGTGGGACAATGGGGCTGTGTCATAAGATCAACAAAAATTAGGATTGCGTGAAGTATTCTTGTCTAATTTATTTGCAAGTGCAAGGAGAGTACGTACCTAATATTGAACCATAACATTGAATTTCACTGCTAGGTGATAAATATAATATGACATAATTGAACATAAGAAATTATTCAATTTAAGAATTATATAAATTTTGTTATAATTTAATAAGTAAAACATTTATATTTCAATCAAATAAAATAAAATCACACAAATAATATTCAATATTAATAATTAAAATTTTTATTTACAATAAATTTTAGATAGTGCATGCGTGATGCAAAAATTTTAAATATGTAATTAATTAAACACGAACATAAAAATAAATATAATTTAATGATGATAAAATAAAAAGGAGAAAATAATAAAATAAGTTGAGAAACAAATAATGCATTTGAATAAGGATAAAATAAATAAAAATATAAATATCTAACCTAATCACTAGTAGAAATAGCTTTTCAATATTCTTATTCAAAACGTTAAACTTTATTTGTTTATATTATTTATCAAACAAAAATAATAATATGTGAATCACTAAACGCTACTCCATATGTTCTTTGTGACATTGTCAAATATAGACTAAAGGTAAATGTTCTCTTCAACTTATGCTTCCAACTTGACCAACACAAATGCTTTAAAGTATGTAAAATAATATTCAAACAACCACTATATAATTTTTTATTTTTATTAAAAAATCTTACCAAAAATTATTTTAAATTGTTGAGAGAATCTAGATGATGTTTGACTAATGTTCTCTTCAATTTGTACTCCCAACTCGGCCAACATAAATGATTTAAAGTATCTAAAATGATATTCAAACAACCAATATCTAATTTTATTATTTTTAAAACTATCTTATTAAAAATTACTTGAAAACAACTTATAAGTTGAATAATAAATAGAAGGATCTAGCGCGAAGGATGTAGCGTGTGCATATGTATGTATGTATGTATGTATGTATGTATGTACGTACGCATATCATCTATTTTAATTATAACATTAACCTTGGTCAAATTTTAAGGACATTCAAGTCCTTTATTTATAAAAAAATATCAATTATTTTATTATCAAGCAATATATAAAATTATTATTATTAGTAGTAAACTTATTTAAATATCTAACTATGTATTATAATTCTGATAGATGAATAAGTATAACAACAAAATAGGCAAACAATAAAGAAGATGAATATAGAACATTTAATGTTTTGATTAGTGTGAACAAAGTAGATATCCATGCACAAAGAAGTTGGTTGTAAAAAAAATAATATGAGCAAAAGAATGCCCATTGTAATAAAATATAACCCTCATATATAAAGATCCATATTGTGAAAATCTTCGGCCCCGCACCTCCTACGAAAATTAGAGATAGATTGTGGACTTGAGTCTTTAGTTCGTTGTTGTCGCATATTCTCATTTTTAAATAATTTTTTAAACAAGGTAAAATAATTTTTAAGGTACATCAACATAGTTTATAAGTATTTTTTTATTTTCCATCAAGTAAACCAAATGAACCATACAACACAATTAATCCTATTAGATGTACATAACAATTGACTTCCGTTGATTATTTAATTTAATATTGTTGTCGTCGTTGCGATGGTTGCCGCATTATATTTTCGTTGTCGAAGTCATAAAACACACATCCCCTCTTATCCGTTGAATGAAGAAAGAATTAGTTCAATTAATTAATTACATTAATTAATGAATTATTTTTTTTAAAAAAATATATGAAGTTTACCATTCTGCATTTACTTTGCAAAGTGAATAAATAAGAATTGAAAAAAGCTTATGGACCACAAAAGTGAATGTTGTTGTCTCAAGAGCACATTTCAAAGCATGACATCAAACTTGAGCCATCAAATAAAATTAGGTTATTAGGTGTACATATATATTTAAGAAATACATTTTTATTGTTAAATAGAAAGCTCCAAACAGATTATGCCATTCAAAACATCAATTTTATTATAGTACTTTTTCTACTATGCATGAGTCTCTGACCATTTTGATTTATATCATATCACCACTTTTTCTAATGAAAATTTGTCCAACTCTTGTGCCATTTTAAAAAAAACTTAAGTCATAAAAGGTTCATTATCTTAATAATGATAATAATAAATAATAATTTCACAAAAATGAGCGTTCAAGTTTCTGTGATATATACCCTAAAAACAATAATTTTATTGCGTTAAGAGAATCAATTTTTTGTTAGTTAAGTTTATACATTTATGTTTGTCATCTTGGATCTGCATTTAATTATAACAATAAATATTTTGTGGACCTATTTTTTGACAATGGAACAAATTGACTCCGCCAAATAGTCCGCGCTGGTTCAACCAGACCTAGCTAAGTTTTTTTCATTTTCTTGTTGATGTGATAATATTTTAATATTTTTTCTTTTTTTATTTTCTCTCTATTACAATTTTTACAAAATAATTTATTTATTAAAGATAATATATTTATTATAAAAGGGATTAATAAAATATTATTTATTAATTTATTATTTCATTATAAATTTTAATATTTCATTAAATATAATTTACTGGGAATTTACTTTTATATTTAAAATAATATTTTTTGAAATTTTTAATAAAAAATATTTTTTTACTTTATTTTTATTAATTAAAAAATATATTTTATATTTATAATACTTATTTTTTATTCAAACATCCCCTAAAAATAATTTATTATATATAATTTTTCTTATCATATTAACTTTTTGATTTCTCACGATTATGTTTCACTTAATCTAATGACGGAGGCAGAAAATATAAGTAGGTGCACATTATAGTATATATTTGAATAATAAAAAATAACATTAAATATGATAGAATAAATATTATTTAATGTAATAATTGAAATTATTTGATTTTTTTTCAAAATATACTGAATTTTCCTATAAAAAGAATTGAAATTTTAAATATAAGTTCAATATGTATTATTATAATCATGCCTTTGTTGCATAAATTACACAAAATACCATACAACTTTAAGCACTTTTTCAACGTTATCCTCAAACTTCATTTTGTAACAAAGCTATTATCTATCTTTTAACTTCTTTCACCAATTACCCTTTTGACCTGTGATTGATGGTTTCCCATCGTGTTGTCGACGTAGGTCCACACAACGATTTTCTCGCTCCTCCACACTTGGGCCCGTTTGGCTTAGCTGATATAAAATAACTGATAAGTTGAAGTGCTGATAAATATTTTATTGGCTGAAACTTATTTTTAAAAATAATCAGTTATACGTTTAGATAAAACTACTTATATTAATAACAACTAGTTAGTTGTGAAATAATTAACTGACTTATTTTTTAGAAAGAAAATAAGCATTCCTTTCCCGCTTATTTTTTTACTTATAAATAGATTTAATATCTCCTTATCAGTAAAATTTTTAAGTTATCAAATGTTAAGATTTTTTTAAACTAACTTATAAGTGATTTATAAGCTTAGCCAAACAGTCCCAAACACACATGTCCGACGTGGCATCATTAAAAAAATAAAAAATGAAGTGTGTCGTCTTGAAACCTCTGCAACATCATACCGCTCCCTCGCTGATGTGCCGACCTCGTCAGCGCGACAGAGGAAGCAAGAGGCAGGTTCTGGCCTCATCAGCCTCCTCTCCGGCAAACTCAGCGCGTGCAGGAAAAAGGGAAGGGGCATCCTCTACGATGTATTTTTTCTCATAAAATATTATCAACATTTATTAGATAAAATAATTATCTATTAAAAATATATATTACTATAAGTGGTACATAAAACATTAGATTAGTATGAATAAGAAATATTATTGAAGTAAACACATTGAAACCAATACATAAAAATATTGGAATTTTAAAATATAAATTCAATATATATTATAATTTAATTATTATAATCGTGTCATTTTCACACTTATTTGAATATATTATGGTAAATAAAACAAAATATATTGAAATATGATCAAGATAGAATAAAATAAAAAATATTGAAATTGAATGTGCTATAGAAAATACGGATGAAATAAGAATATGAACATGATGAAATAAAAATGCTACAAATTGAGTGGTAATGGAATGGAACAAGGCAAATTGTTTGATACACAAATATTTGTTTACGAGAATTTGAAAGGAATTAAAATTCCATTTCCATAGTCCACCTTTCAACAAGTCGGACTACCCCACTAATTTCGGTCAATCAAGTTTTGACTAGACATCGCATGCGTTGGACAAAGTTCATTAATTTAACGAATTATTATTGAATCACCTAATAAACTCTCTAATTTGTCCAGACCCATTAAGATCTAATAGGTTTTAATGAACAGAACAAGCCAATTAATTTTTTTAAAATAATTTATTTTAAATTTGACATTTCTTTTTTTTAAAAAAATATATTCTTTTTTTGATGCATTAATATAATAATATAATAAATAAGCTATCATTATTTTCCTTCGGTCTTCTCATAATTTTTTAAATATTTTTTAGTCATTTGTTTATTTTATTTTTCATTAATAATAGAGCAATCAAATTAATAATAAATAAACTACTTATATTCTATTATTAGATAAATATTATTATATAAACATACTAACGATTATTATTAAGCACTAAATAAGTAGTAATTAATTATGTTTAAATATTTAATATTATTAACAAATTAATAATCATTTATTAATCTATCGGAACATCGGACAAACGACTACAATATAATGTCCCCATAACTTACTGTACATATTCGAACCTCGGACATGGACGAAACTATCCGTTATCAGAGTCTGACAACTAAAATGGAAGTGTCTAGTATAATAAATACAACTAAGTCCACCTTTGAGTACTTGACCCATTCTTGCTTTGATATATAATTTTCTTTCTAAAAATATAAAATTTCTTTCTAAAAATATAAATATTCTTTCTAAAAATATAAAATATGAGAAGACAAAAATTTGCATATTTAAACATCGTACACGTTTTGAAAGCAAAACAGGAGACAGAAAAAAAAAATGGGAACATGATACGAAAAATATCTTCTGCCGCTTTTGCCAACTCCCAAGAACCTTTTTTTTTGTCGCTACTCGCTCGTTTCCTCGTCCGCCTCCCGCTGCTGCTGTTGCTGGAGAGGCCTTCGGCCACTGCTCCCACGCTTGCTGCAATGCCGTGAGGAGGACGCAGCGATGGAGTAATGACTTGGAAGTGGTCGCCGCTGACGTCGGTAGCTGACAATTTCGTTGCCGCTCCGGTACACTGGCGGTGAACTGCTCCTGGGATTCCTTGGTTTGGCGTTTAGGAGGCTATCGGACGCTTTTTGTCTCGTTCGGCGCGGCGTCGAGTTCGTCCCGTCTTATTTGATCCAGTTGTGGAGGAAAAAAGAAATAACATCACATCTCGAGCTGTGGTTCGGTACTTGGAGATTACGATTTGCGGCAAAAGGTCTGTCCTCTGGCGCTGATTTGATCCAAGATGTTCTTTTTTTTTTATTAGTTCGCTTTGGTATTGCTACAGTGCTATTCTTTTTGGTTTTGTATTTCCAGTTCATCTATGACTGTTGCTTTTTGGTTGTGGAGGTAGAGGGGGAGAAGAAACAAAGGATGCATTAGGAGACATCTGATAAAATTAGTTCGGATGTATTTGAGAAAAAGTTGATGAAAAGAATGGTTTCTTTATCATTCATTCGAGGACCATGGGACTAAACCTTTTTGGGTCTGGTAGCTAGGGGTTTAGCTCTCGCTGGTGGCGAAAAAATATTAGATTTTGGAGCTACGAAGTTAATTCATGAAGGGAAGTGGAAAGGGATTAATGAGTAGGAAATGATGGTACCGGGGTTCTTTCATCTTTTTCACTCCTTTCGCATGCAAATAGTGGCTTGCTTTTAAGATATCATGGACAATTGTGGTGATGTATAAGCTTTGTTTTTAGTTTTGTTACACAATATTTTTTTGTCTGCCAATAATTTCCTCTTGTTTGATATTTGATGGAGTAATATAGCTTTTTGAAGTTTGTATTACTGTGGGCAGATACATCTTCAGCTGTTCCTTCCTCCTAGTTAATTTGTTGAAAGCGCTTGGCTGAAATGTTAATAATATTGTGCCACTGCCTGTTGATTCTGTCTCATTCCATCTTCATCTCGGCCTCTGAGGTCGAGTTTCCGGTCTGCAATTGCGACGGAGACCACTTTTGGAGTGTGAATGACATTTTCAGAAGCCAGAAAGTGAGCGACTTCTTGATTGCGGCAGCCTATTTCTCCATCCCCCTGGAGCTTATATATTTTGTGACATGTTCCACCCTCTTTCCCTTTAAAAGGGTTGTCCTCCAGTTTGTCTTGTCCCTAACTCTCTGTGGATTAGCTCACTTGCTTGATGTATTCACCTATGAGCCGCCTTCCTTTCCTCTGATGCTAGCTCTTACGGCTACAAAAGTCCTTACAGCTCTAACGTCATCCTTAACTGCTGTAACCCTATTGACCTTGATCCCTCAGCTCCTCAGGGTGAAGTTGAGAGAGGATTTGCTGAGGATCAAAGCTCGTGAGTTGGATCATGAAGTAGGTTTGATGAGAAGGAAGGAAGAAGCTAGCTGGCATGTGCGTATGCTAACTCAAGAGATACGAAAATCACTTGATAAGCATACAATTTTGTATACAACCTTGGTTGAGCTTTCCAAGACACTGGAGCTGCAAAACTGTGCTGTGTGGATGCCGAACGAGGATAAGTCAGAGATGATCCTCACTCATGAGTTGAATAGGAGTATCTCCTCTGGCAGTAATCTTTTGATTCCTATGGGTGATCCAGAAGTCTTCGAGATTAGGGGAACAAATGGTGTGAAAATACTAAAACCAGAATCTGCTCTTGGTTGTGCAAGTAGTGGGGTACTTAATGAGTCAGGAGCTGTTGCTGCAGTTCGCATGCCTATTCTGAAGATTTCTGATTTCAAAGGTGGGACACCTCAAGTTATCAAAACATGCTATGCTATATTAGTATTGGTTCTTCCAAAAGATGACAAGAGGATTTGGAGACAACATGAACTAGAGATTATTGAAGTGGTCGCTGATCAGGTTGCTGTTGCACTCTCACATGCTGCTGTCCTCGAGGAGTCAGATTTTATGAGAGACAAATTGGTAGAGCAGAATAAGGTATTGCTACAGGCTAAGCAGGACATTATGGTGGCCAGTGAAGCAAGGAACTCATTTCAAAATTTCATAAACCAAGGAATGAAGAGGCCTATTCAATCAATTCTTGGCGTTTCGTCTATGATGCAACATGAGAATTTGACTTCTGAACAGAAACTTGCCATTGATGCTATGGAAAAAACAAGTAATGCCATTTCAACTTTGATTAATGATATGGTGGAGATATCCTCTACCAAAGGGGGACATTTTGCATTGGAAATTAGGCCCTTCCAGCTGCATCAATTGATCAAGGAGGTTGCTAGCATCACTAGGTGTCTTTGTGATTTTATGGGGTTTGGTTTTAGTTTCCAGGTTGAGAACATGGTACCTGATCGAGTTTTTGGCGATGAAAGGCGGATTCTTCACATAACTTTGCATATAGTTGGCAGTTTGTTAAGTGAACTTAATTATGGATATGTAACATTACGCTTGTGGAGCGAGGATGAAGTGGAGGACTGGCAAAAGCAGAAGCTAGCTCCTTGGAGGCCTAACTTTTCGAGCAGGTATAGCTGTGTGAGGTTTGAGATCACAATTAACAGGTCATTGAGTTCTAATTCTAGATCATCAATTCCGTTTGAGAAGAGGTGCAGTAGCAAAGGCCTTGATATGACCCTCAGCTTCAACATGTGTAAAAGACTTGTACAGGTACCTATAATTACATATCTTCATCCGGTCTAATACAATTTATCATATATGGCCTGGTGATCAATAGAAGTCTAAGAAACATGGCGTTTTAATGCACTGTATCAATTTACTTATTGATCCATTTTTTTTTATAATAGTTATTTTCTGGATTTGACAAATTGGTTCGTTCTCTATGATGCTTTTGTTAAGTAAAGTTCTCTCTATGCTTTCATGAAAACGTTATCCAGTGTCTAACTGCAAAATGGAAGGAGATATGCTCCCATTGGTTTCTTAAATTGCACAGTGGAATATTTTTTATAGCACATGCACTCATTTGATCCTACAAGGCTGAATAGGTGAATATCAAGTTTATAAAACGTTGTAGCAAATTGCTTACGACTGCTCGAGTGTATGAAGTCTTACATTTGAGTGACCAACATAACATGCACTTCATCGGGGAAATTATTCTGAATGTCATATTTAGAAAGTGAACTCCGCCTATATTTTATAGCCGGTCCCAAGCCCGGATAAAGGAGGAGGGTTGTGTTAGGCCCCGACAGCCAACATAAAATCATGTCGAATCTTATGAACATGGATCAACGAATTGGCGTCGTATGATCCATGTAGCCGACCCCACCTAGTGGGATAAGGCTTTGTTGTTGTTGTTGTTGTCATATTTAGAAAGTGACATCTATGCAAGGGAATTGTTTATTTTACGAGATTCAACCTCTTGTATCTAGTTGGTAATTCTGCAATAGCTAGCTGGTTTCTTGCATTTTATGCCTCTGCTGTCCAGTAGCTTATTATCAATGCACAGCTAGTGTTAGCACAAGCATTCCTCGGCAAGTTGATGTACAGTGCTTCCAATCTAGGATTGTGAAAAAATTCGTGTTTGTTAATCCATCACATGTGGACAATCTAATAAGCTTATGATGTAATTTGCAGCTGATGCAGGGCAATATCTTAGTGGTTCCAGATTCAAAAGGCGTTCCAAAAAGCATGACACTGGTTCTCCGTTTACAACTTCAACCTCCTTGTGGCTCCCAGAATTATAGGAGGGGGCCCTCTGGCTCCCCATCTTTCTAATACAAAAGAGGCCTGCAAATTTAGCTGCACACGATAGCATCATTTATGGAGGGGTTATGCATGCTTCTGGGACAGCTAGTTGCATATCTCTTGGGGGAATTGAGAGGTTTGGTTTTTGTGTGTATCTCTTGGGTCCTTGTGATTTTGACAGGCTTCCCGAGATGTGTTCTCAAAAGTCAAGAAATGGTTGCTGGCTTTGGATCATTGCCATGGGCACCAAGTGCTGGGAGGATAAGTGAGAGAAGTCTGATTGTAACAATTGCAAGCTATAAGAGAGCTAATTTTTCATGTTTACAACAAGTTGTTCAAACTTCAAATGGTTAGCCACTTAGAGAAACTTCATCTCGAGCCTCCATTTTGGCCGATGCTCAGATGCTAGTCGCATTAGATCTTTGGCGATGCCGTTGGGAATTCTACACACACTTGTAAAGAGACTTTACATGCTCATTTTCAATCTCGGTTAAGTAATTTTGTGAACATTTTTAGAACTTTTACTTGATTCAGGACCGGATATTGAATTATTGTGTCGAGTTGAAAGTAGTGCAATGAAGCTAAGCTTAGATTGCGGAATGTACCTTTGCCTCCTGTGACTTCTGCAGCAAACCGGAGTAACATTCATACACAGCTGCCAGAAACAAGGGGAATCTGAGTTTCTCTCAAGAGATTTGACATTACAAAAATCAAATCTTTCCTTATTTCTGACAAGTATACTTTAAAGCAAGGTTGTAAGACCCGGACCGGACGTCGACCCGGATAGATCTCCGGGTCAGGTTAGATCGGTCGAATCGGTTAACTCGGACGGTCGAACCGAATATTAATAAAATAATATAAAAAGATAAACTATAATACTTATATATTCTTATCAATAATTAATATATTTCTATATCAAAGTACATATGATTAAATCATTTTAATTAAAGTTAAGAAATCAAATGTGACATATTTAACTATTGATATGAGTTTTATGTGATTTTAATGTATTCAATTATAATTTACAAATTCATATTTCTCAAATTCAACTATTAATATTTACTTAAACTAGAAAGATTATTGTAGTTTCTATTTTTTAATTTAATTAGGTAACTAATTTTTTCATATTTAATATTTGACATTTAAAAATATTATAAATTTTCTTATTAAAAAAATAATTTGATAAATGAGTGATGATAACTATTGTATAATATAAAATAACTTAGTATTCAAATGAATAAACATAGCATAGTGGAATGTACACATTCTCTTGTTTAAGAGGTCATGGGTTCAAAACTTAGTGGGCTCACATTTTTCCAATTTTTTCTAATATTTGAACCGGTCGGTTGCCCTAAAACCGGCGGTTCAGCGGTTTTATCCGGTTTTAGTCCGATTTTGACCGGTTCAAAACGGTTCAAATGCTAGTCCGGTTTTAGGATCGAACCAAATCCGTCTCAAGTGGCGGTCGACGGTTGGACCGGCCGGTCCGGTCCGGTCCAAGCAACCATGCTTTAAAGTATGCCATGTAGAATATGAAGAGTTGAGGGGTTAATAAATTTGGATCTAGTATGTTTCAAAGAGAGGAGAGTTTTATGGGTCGAGTTGGACTCGACTCGTAAACAAATTTAATCCGACTCGATCAAATTTAATCAGGTCGAGTCAAAACCCTCTTGAGGGTTATTCGACTCTCGGATTATTCGATCATTCAAATTTTTAATTTTTTTTAAATTTTATTTAATATAAATTATTATTTAATAATTATTTTAAAGTACAAAATAAGTTTTTTAACTATTTAATATTATTTCTATAACTAAAATATTAATATTTATTTTTATATTGTATATGTGTGAAAGAGGTTCTTTAAATATTCATATGACCTGTTTAATTCGGGAACTAGAATTTCAACTTATTCTCCAAACACTAGATTGCTACCTGGTTTTCGAGATTCTTGGAACTAGGATCATGCGATTCTCGTTCTAGAGCTGGTGGAACTAAAGTAGCTCCTCTTTCTTTCTTTTGGGCTGACGGGATTGCTTTTTTTTTGTTATTTGTTATTTCTTTTTTTTTTGTTATTTTCTTTCCATCACACATTCCTTATAAAATAATTTACTTATTAAATATTAAATATTTATAATAAAATATTAATATAATTTATTTATTTTTATTTTATTAAAAATTAATATTTTATTAAATAAAAATTATTTTTTTAAATATTTAAATAATATACTTTAATAATAAATTTTATATAAAAAGTTCTATTTATACTTTTTTATTTAATAAAATTATATTTTATATTTATAATAACTATTTTTAATTCAAATACTTAAAAAAATTAATCAATCACATCTATTTTTTTCCTATCATATCAATTCATATTTCATTCATTTCAAACCGAACTAATCTATTCGTTTTGAAACACAGCCAATAGTCGGGGTAAAAGCTCAATAATCTCACAAAGTGACATAAATTTTGTTTCCAATACTGGCGAACTACATATGAAATCATTTATTTTCAATTATCACCTCAACGTTCCTAATTCGGTTCGTTTCGGCTGAATATTTTGCATACACAAAAAAAAAAAATCAAAATTATTTAATTTTTATGACCCAGGATGATGTGTAGTAGTCCTGTTTGTACATCGGTGAATGCTAAATCATGACCGAAAAATGTTATCTAATTTTCATACACTCCATTGAATTAATAATATATTTATAACTTGGATACTTAATTATTATTGTTCAACCATTCGGCCATTTCATGCCGCTGCTTCTAAGAGGATGGCCGTGCGTGAGCCCACGACAAGGCGTCGTGGATGCCGTTGTGGATCCAGTCTCTTAAAATGGGTAGCCCCGGCGGAAAAGGGCCCGGAAACACGCCTCCGCCGGACGTTGGACCTGGTGTGTCGGCCGAAGGAGGCGCCGACGCCCCGTCGTCGTCTTCCTCCCCCTCCAGCGGCAGCCTCACCAACGTAGCGTTCGCGAACGTGGACGTGACGACCATCACCGGCCCCGCGGCCACGAGGGGGCCCACGACGCTGCCACTGATCACTTGGCCCTGCGCTCCCGCCAGGCACACCGTCAACTCGGTGGACCCCGGCAGCGAGGGGTCCGGCATGAACGTCCCCGCGAGCGACAGTATCTCGTAGGGGCCCCGGAGGGCGATCGCGGCGCCCGGAGCGAACGGCTGGCGGATCGCGACGTTGGCGACGGCGCCTGCCCCGCTGAGCACGCAGACGTCCCTCCGCGCCCTGCGCGCCAACCCCGCGATGGAGCCCACGACGTCCGCGCCCCCCGCGATCTCCAGGAAGCGCCACTGGAGCGTGTCGCGCTCGGAGCGCTCCCTGGCCACGAAGACGGGGGGCTTCGGCTTGTTCTTAGAGCCCAGAGGGCGTCCCCGGTGGCGGCGAACTCCCGGAACGCCCCTACGTGGCTCTGCTCGGCTGTCGGCGGCGCTCGCAGCGTGACCACGGGCGCCGGCGACGGGGTCTCTCGTAGCAGTCCCCTGGTTGGAACCCTGAGCTGCTCCCTGATTGCTCGATTCCCCTAGACACCAGCGGTGCGCCATCGATATCTTGCCTATGGAACAGCGCAGTGCTCTCTTTAATTCACTTCTATTTATCTTGGACTGGAGAGTTGCACCCTTTTGCTCTTCGTTTACTACTTATGAATTATGATCACACGGATTTGAAAAAGAAATGAGAAGAAAAGAGAGCTGTTGACTTCTTATATTCCTCGGACAGAGAAAGTACGTAGGAAATCGTTCAAAAATAATGAGATGCCAGCGGGGTTGTGGGGACGATATATATGTACAGATAGATGAGTTTTGAATATTAATTGTTTCTACCAGAGATGGGTCAAAATGAATGCCATTTTTTTTCAATTGTTCATGTTCGAAGATGGGAATGAAAAGCAAGTCGGCAAGTCGGCAAGTCGGCATGCAATGCATGGCCAGGATAATATTAATAACATGATCTACCCTACCTACCTATATATATATATATATATATATTATAATAAGACTTATGGGAGAACGAGAGAGAGATGGTGCATGCTGTCATGCTGAAGGTTGGTGTTGGCGTGTGATATGGGTTTGTAAGAGCTCCCTCTTCGCTTGCACCTTTCTTCCGTAAACGTATCTCTTTATTTTGAAACTTATTACGGCCGACGGGACTGCCGGTGGCAGCGTTGCGGCGGCGGCGAAGGATGAAGCAGCGTCGCGACCGCCGCTGGGGAGAAGGCTCGGGGCGGGGGGTGCGGTTGAACTGCAGGCGGAAGCGGAAGCGGCGCCTTCGAGTAATGTCGTCCGTCGGGATCGCTTTGGTCTGTGTCGTGGTGGTGGCCTTGCGGCGCCAGGTGCAGACCGGCTGGTGGTAAACGGAAAGGCCCGGGCAAATTGGCCGGCAGACCGATGGACAAAACTCCACTCCTAGTCAGAATCAGTTTGTCCTCTGCTCTAAAACTCCACTCCTAGTCAGAATCAGTTTTCTCTGCTCTAAAACTCCACTCCTACTCAGACTCAGTTTGTTCTCTGCTCTAAAACTCCACTCCTACTCAGACTCAGTTTGTTCTCTGCTCTATAAATATGGATGGATGTCGTCGGTCCGCCTCATAATCTTCCTATCCGAGACGACCAAGAAAAAATCCAGGTTCATTAATTCTTCCTCTGGGGCTCTATTATTATTTAGCCAATCCAATCTATCTATCAACATCATCTTTAGTTTATACCTGCTTTTTCTTGCTTTTGTTGATATTATATTAGATTCTTCTTCTGAAGGAATATTTTAAAGAACGCGTCATCTAATATTCAAAATAATCGTCCTAATCCATTTCAAATCCTAATATAGATAGATTTGCATCCTAATATTTAATTTTGAATTTGTTTAAACAGAAATTTTAATAATAAATGTTAGCTATATAAAATAATATTGTACACTTGAAAATTAATTGAGATTCATCTTTTTGAACTAATCCTAATATGCTTCAAATTATAATAATATTGCATTTTTAAAAGAAATATATCAAGAATTATAATCATAATCAATTTAAATAAGGAAAAAAATCCTTTTAGAATAAAAGTCAAGTAAAAATAATAGTATAGTGACCCAAACTAAACTAACTTTTTGTTATTCATGAATTATAATTTTAGTTTTATTTTAACAGTATATTTTATAAATAAAATGTAACAATGAAAAATATTGTCTATATCTAATTTAACTCATTTATATATAGAAGTATAGATGGATTAATATAATTACACTATTATGTTTTAAATTTTACTTTCAATTTATTTTTCGTATCGAGTCAATATCTTTTAGCAAAGTAATCTCACTCATTAACACTTTTAACTGCAAAATAAATAAATAAATAAATCGATAATTATTAATGTTATAATATCATAGTTTTATATTAATTATTTCTTTATAATATCATCTTAGCACTAGTTAATAATAATTCTTAACGTGCGAAATACTTCAGCAATTGCCTATTTTATGAACATTTTTCATGATTTATGATTTGCCTTTAAGTTTACATGTGGATTTATAAAAGAATAGTGAAGCAATAAACAATATTAGAATAAGCAAAGAATATGTCTGTAAGAAAGAATTTAAATTATGTGCAAACAATAATTTATAAAAGAGTTTAAAGTAAATAAAATAAGAATTTATAAAAAAGGAACTATATTAAGTGGGCCGCGTATATGATGTAATTGGTTGTCTCGTCTTCTACCTCCTCACTCACTCACACACACTCTCTCTCTCTTTGTGTTGAACGTATAAATACTAAATATGCGACTCAAAAGTTTTTTTTGCTTGTTTGTGGTTTTCGATTGTAGTTCAATATGGGAGGAGCTAAATTGAATAAGAGGCGAAAGAAGATGAGGTCCTCTATTGAGGAAATTCCAGAGGTACACAAATTTTAAATTTTTAGCCAATGCATCTATCGACATCATCTTTAATTTGTACCCGATTTTTTTTCCCTTTGCATTGATTCTACCTTGTTGATAATATGTTAGATTATTCTTCTTAAGGAATATGTTTACTTACCTATTTTAAGTTTCCGCCTTTCTAACATAAAAAAATCAGGGTTGAGTTTACTTTGAATGCTATTATAAGTCATTTTTTTGTACTATTGCAGGAGCTTCTAGTTAAAATAATATCTCTTCTGAGTTTCAAAGATGCTGTCAGGACTAGCATCATATCATGTAGATGGAGATACTTGTGGAAACATATTCCAAATCTCGTGATTGATTCTCATAATGCGCTTTCCCTCGAGAATGATTTGATGCTTATGATCAGCATGCGTCAACGATTAAAAGCAGGGGAGCAAAGAGTGGATGATGTTTCTACGGAAATCACTGAGGAGTTTATTTATGGTGCAAACTCCATCTTGCTAGATCATCAGGGCGTACTTGATTCCCTAGCAATTAAGTTCTTCCTTAATAGAGAGCATGCAATTCATCTGGATCGATGGATTTCGTGTGCTATTGCATCAAGGGTAAAGAAGCTTGTTTTAAACTTGCGATCGCCACATAAAGCACAATATAATTTTCCGTGTCATCTTTTATCGAGGGAACGATGCTTTCTAGAATTTTTGGAATTGAAGTTTTGTTCTTTAGAGTCACCAATACAAGAATGTGAGGAATTTAGGAATCTTACAACCCTACAACTAGAATCAGTTCATGTTACTGATGATATCATTCAAAAGTTATTGCTCAAATGTGTTGCTGTAAAGGACTTGCGTTTCATTTCATGCAATCAATTGCTTGGCTTGCAATTTCCTGCATCATTATGCAATTTGGAACACTTGGAAGTTAGCTGTTGTGAAAAATTAATGAGGGTAGAATGTTATGTGCCAGAACTCTCCAGTTTTAAATACTATGGTGATGAAGCATCATTAAAAATTAAAGTGGTTGAACAAACAGTTATCATTGCATCTTTGGAAGATTCATCATACATGACTGATCATCTCCCGCAAGCTATAGCTTCCGCAAAGAAACTAAAATTTTACAATATTTGGGAAGTTGATCAGGTGTGTTATGGATAATACATTATTGCAGTACTATTTTCTTTAGAAAAGCATTTTATTTATTTATTCATTTATAATTTTCTTTCAGGTGCCTATCACACCAAATTTCCAAGAAAGATTTATTCATCTAAAACATTTGGAACTCCTTTATCGCCACACAATCAACATCTGCGAAGTGATTGCTTTTCTTGATGCATCTCCTTTTCTGGAGACATTTGCTTCTCGAGTATGCATTACAATCTCTATTACATTTTAGCTTCTATTGGTTTCTAAAGCCTTAAAGAACTCTACGGATCTCAAATACTTTTCTTTTAATTAAAGTTTGGTTCAATATCTCTCTACAGATTAGAGTTCGTGTTAAATGAGCTACTACTT
The DNA here is from genome assembly GCA_030549335.1 of Pontederia crassipes. NCBI lineage: Eukaryota > Viridiplantae > Streptophyta > Magnoliopsida > Commelinales > Pontederiaceae > Pontederia > Pontederia crassipes. Next base: position 5,881,103 of record JAUKPH010000017.1, read on the forward strand.
ATCCCAAAAGCTTCCAATGAATATGTGTACGCCTATATGCATTTCTTGTATTTGTCTTAATCTTGTCTTGACCTTTCCATGTGATGCAGATATGGGGAGCTGCATTTGATAATGAAGGCAAAAAAGATACAATGCAACCCAAGTGCCCTTACAATAGTATCAAATCAGTAACCATACAATAGTATCAACCCAAGTTTTCTTCTTGCAAATGCAACACAACTTGAGGTTTTGACTATTCAATCAAGTACCCGATATTCTGACTCCGGGGATGAGTTGAAGGTGTGCCCTCATCAGATTGAGGTTGAAAACAAGATGTTTTATGAACTTCTTCATCGTCAAGCACCACAACATGTGAAGCTTTTGGTGTTGTGATTCTTTTATTTATCTCATATAGAAATTTGTATCATGTAGAGAATAAGGTTGTAGCATAGTGGCCTACACCTTTGATTCTCTTTATGGACTTGTGTATCTGGTTATTAAAAAATTCGGTGATGTATTTTAATCTTCTTGTTTTTTTGTGTATTTTTTTTGTTCACACAAATAGTTCACATTCAGCAGGACAAAAAATTATGCACATATTTTTTATATGCATTTTGTATTTATGAATTATATGTAAGGTACGGAGGTGACACATGGCGCAACCTAAGCATTTATAGAACTGTTATTCCATATTTTGAATATTATAATATAATTATTTATATACTTTTATATGAGACCAAATTGGAGATAAATTTTTTATTCACATATAATGTCTTAAAGTATTTAATAACTAAAATCAAAATAGGAGAAAGGCAAGCCATTTATTGAAATGACATTCATTATATGTAAATAGTACCAAGTTTGAGCCCATTATTTTACCTCATGTTCAAATCAACCTTAAGTCGGGTTCCTATTATGGATAAGACTTCCTTTACCACATTTCACCACCTATTTATGTCTGCCATCAACATCAAATGGGAAGCACAGGAATGGCATCATCTTTAATTATTGTTATTTTTATCTAGATTAATGAATGTTAAGAGCTAGTAGAACATTATTAAATAATTTTATGTTCGAATAATAATGATAATGAATTGATTGTGCCAACCATATTCACCCTATCATTGTTTGTTTTAGTTAACTTACCCTTAATATATGAATTGATTGCCATTTTTCATTTCTTAGTGTAGATATATAATTGAAATAAAGATGTTATCATAACAATTTCAACTTTATTTGTTCCTCTTGTTTCCTTTTCATTTTTAGATGTACAATTGCATTTTTTTTACGCTAAATGAACTATAGGAAAAAAGATAATATAACACTAAGTACTCTATTTTTATTCTAGAATAAAACCATATTGTTTTAGTCGAAGAATGAGAACAATTCTCGTCCTTTCTTTCCATTTATGTATCCCTCATATAATGTTATTATATTTAATCGAAATTGCATATAAATTAAACCTTTGCTACGTTAAGCATTTATTAATTGTCTGTTAAGTATTATATTCTTGATACCATAAAGTGTTAGTATTATAATACTTGTCATCTTTTTAATTTTTATATTATCATGTTAATTAGAAGAGAAATTATATTATCATCTTTACTATTTAACATATACCTTAAATTAATATATGATTATTTTATTAATTTAATCAGTAAAATTAGGGCTTTACACTTGTTTTATGTCAAATGCTATATATATATATATATATATATATATATATATATCCTCTAATTTAGAAAGATTACTTATGTATACTGCCACACTAATATGAGAACTCTAAATTGGTAAGTTTTGAGCCTTTTTAAATTCACATTTCCTTTTAAACCACCTCATACCCGTTGTATAATTTGTACATGCCTGTGACATTTTTCACATTTTTTTTATTTATTTCTAACTTAATATTTCATATATAAGCCATTTTATATTTAGTTTTATTCCATATGTAAGCCACTTTTATATTTTACTATCTCCTTATCTTTGTGAGTTGAAATGGATGATATAAAATAAATGCTTACTGAAGTTTCAAACTATGCGATAAACATACATGTAAAGTAATACATGCACATCTATTATGCAAATTCTAAAATTTATGACAAAAGAAAAAAAAACATTTTAAAAGTTATACATGCACACATTAATACAAGTATGCATAAGCAATGGCAATTGCTAACAAATAAGCACACTAATATGCTCAGTAGAATCCCTTATGAGATTATGAGAATGTGAATTAGTGCGTAAAGAACTCAAGATTTGGAGCTTGAATATAATACCCAAAAAATTCACCCACCTATCACGCTTTAATTTGGCTTCGTTTGGGTTAGCATCACTTACAAATTCTTCTTGGACATAGAAGCAAAACATATTTTTATCAACTCTTGAACAAAGTATGGAATCAAACTTTACTTTTTAACTTTTTTTTCTCTATTGGTCCTGGTCCTCCAAAGGCTAAATTTTAATTAACTAGTACATTAAAGAACAGTACAAAATCTTATTAACTTGATCCACATGTGCACTTTACATCATGAATGTTGCACACGCATGTATCCTTACTTTTCATGTTCTATAGCCTATGAGATTCAAAGATAGAGATATGGAATATATGTGAGTAATAAAATTATAACACCCTGAAATTTCACCCCCAAATATCATGGACAATTAGGTCATTTCGGCAATGTTAGCCCGTTGGCCATGACATAATTAAAATAAAATGATTCATATAAAACTAATGGAAACTAATATTCATTTAAAACAAGATAACATTATCATTCATTTAACGAAAGACTTCAATTTAAAACATCAATAAAACTAATGTTATAGAACATAAATAAGCCATTATTCAATTTCATATCTAGACATAGTGCCTCATGACTTCATCTATTCTTATGACATATGCAACTTTGTCGTCATGAGTTAAATTAGTCATCTATCCAAGCATACATCCAAGCCATTATTCAATTTCATATCTAGACCAAACTCTAGTGTCTCATGACTTCATCTATTCTTATGCCATGTGCAATTTTGTCGTCATGAGTTGAATCAGCCATCCATCCAAGCATATCAGTTACCTGCACGGATCCAAGATGCAGGATTGTCCAGTTAGAGTATGTAAAGGCCAATGCGGTGAAAATGCATCCTAAGCAGGATAGTACATGACATATATGTGACAATTTCATAAATAAAAGAAACATGCATGCCATGTCATATTCATCAATTATACATGTCATCAATTCATATCATAAATTCATTATCAATAAGCATCCCATGACTAGCAATTGCCATTATCTTGCTTCAGTAATATCCTCAGGGTTGCTTTATTACCCATTGGATCTCACTTTCATGGTCATTAGTCTTTCAATTCAGTCAGTCAGTCAATTCAGTAATCTTTGATTTTATCAGTAATTAAAAAATCAAGTTGTTGCCCTTCAGTAGGCTAGCTAGGCCTTGGAACCGAGGCTCCATCACCCGAGGGTGAATGAAAATATATATACCATTGCCGGTAAGATACAGTTATTTCCTTAGAAAATGCTAACTCCAAAGTTCAAGGCACAGTAATTTCCTGAGGGAAATCCTACACAATGGAGTAGGGCACAATATTTTCTATCATCAATTTGAAAGGCGACAAGTAACAATATTCTTCAATTGGGTTCATCATTATCATAATCATCAAACAATTTACTCGTCAAGTCTTCATATTTTAACCTAATTACGGCTGCCTATGCATTTCGTGTATCTAGATTCATATACAATCATCAAGCATCAGTACATAATATCAATACTATGAAAATAAGTTTAAAATATCATAAGTATCTCAACCTGCAAGGACAATACGATCAGGTTGTATTGTTGCTTCCAGCCCGTATTAGAGTCCTACAGGTCGTATTAGGCTCGCACATGAATATACAGTCGGGTCGTATTTTTTCCCTTCGGATTGTATTAATTCCTTGTAGGTTTTATTAGGCTCGCAAATAAAAATATGATCAGCCCGTATTTTTGCCCTCCAAGTCGTGTTGACTGCGTGCAGATTGTATTAGGCTCGAAGCAAAAAATATGGCATGCTCGTATTTTTGTCTTGTTGCCCGTATTAACAACCTCTGGCTCGTATTACACTCGTGTCATGCATGTTTTCCATGAAATTTTGAGAAAATATGATACGAAGTATCATAAAGGGTCTAGGTCTAATCTATACATCAATGGGCATAAAAAAACACATGAAAAGCCATGCAAAAATATCAAATTCTTAGATCTAGTGTTCATCCCCAAATCATGAACAATAAGATCATATGAACCCTAACTATTGAATCTCTTCATAAAATCTAGATATGTCATAGATCAGACACTAGAAAACCTATACATGCATGGATCTAATGATTTAAATGAATAAAATCCCTCAATCATAATCCAATAAGAGAACATATTATCATCTTGCTCTCAATCCATTATAGAAGAAACATTGAGAGAGGAGAGGGTGATTGGATCCCCTTTACATACCTTGATCTCTCTAGTTGATTCTCCTCTTCTTTCTTCTTCTTCCTCCTCTTTGTTCTTCAAGATCTCCTTCCTCAAGCCCTAGCCGTCAAGAGTTCAGATGGAAAAAAGAGGTAAACAAAAAAAATCTTAAGACTTTATATAGGGAGGTTATATCTTTCGGCCAAAAGACACTTTAACCCCCGATAAAAATTTGAGGTGTTACAAAAACTCATTATCTAAGATCATGCAGATGGATAAGAAAAGTTAATAAAAATAACAAGCTTTCAACAAGATAATAAAATTGATTCTATTTTATTTTTAACCTTTATCTTTTGTTGTGTTCTTTTTTGTTCTTTTCATTCTTTCTCTTCTTTACATCCTCCCCCTTTAAAGAAAATTCGTCTTTGAATTTTAACATCAGGTAGAACACTTACCAAATAGTTTTGGAAATTGTTCTTTCATCTCATCTTCTAATTCCCATGTTCCTTCAGTTTCATTATGGTGCTTCCATGCAATCTTCACCATTTTCACTACCCTGTTCTTCAGACGACGTTCACCATATTCAAGTATCTCTATCGGATACTCTTCATATGTGAGATCTTCTTTGATGGTTAGTTCTTCAATCACCACCACATGGGAATTATCATATGTATACTTGCATAACATAGACACGTGGAAGACATTGTGAATCCTAGCATATGAAGAAGGCAATGCCAATTTGTATGCTCCTCTAGTTTTTTTCTAAAATCTCAAATGAACCAATGTATCTAGGAGTCAATTTTCCTTTGTTGTTGAATCTCATGACCCCTTTGGTAGGAGACACCTTCAATAGTACATGGTCCCCAACTTGGTAGATTTGTTCTCTTCTTTTCCTATATGCATAACTTTTCCGACGGCTCTGAGCTGTCATCACCCTTTCCTTGATCAGATCTATTTTTTCTTCATACTTTTCTACTAATTCAGGTCCTAATAGTCTTCCTTCACCAACTGCACTCCAACATATGAGAGACCTACAATGTCTTACATATAGTGCTTCAAATTGTGCCATATTTATGGATGAATGATAGTTGTTATTATAGGCAAACTCAGCTAAGACGAGATGATCATCCCATCTACCTTGACAATAAATAACACATGCTTTCAATGTGTCCTCTAGAGGATGGATTGTTCTTTCACTCTACCCATCACTCTGAGGATGAAAGATAGTACTGTAGTGCAGCCTTGTGTCAAAAGCATGTTGCAATCCTCTTCAGAACCTTAACGTGAATCTCGGGTCTCTATCCGATATGATGGAAACAAGAATTCCATGTAGCCGGATGATCTCATCCACATACAATTGTACCATACTCGTGGCTGATTGCTTTACATTGTATGATAAAAAATGAGCAGACTTAGTTAATCTATCTACAATGATCCAAATAGCGTCATGTCCTTTTTGTGTCCTCGGGAGTCTTACAATGAAATCCATTGTAATTTTTTCCCACTTCCACTGAAGTATGGTGATCATTCCTTATCATGATCATAATTATTATAGATAAACCCACAAAATTAACATAAAATTTGATCGCATTCAAAACACTTTTCACATATTATTAGGAGAATTGAATGAGTAAAAGGGGGACTAATCACTTTTCAAATTTTAAAATCTGAACAGGGAGGAGAACAAAAATGAGAGGAAAGCTCGGAAGAAGGGGGAGGACGGTGAGCAAGAGGAAGAAGGTGGAAGAGAGGATTACTGGGGCGATCAAAATTTATGACAAACTAAAAAGGATTTTTGGTTCCCTTGTGATGATACCTTGTTAATGTTATTTCTTTTAGTTCTGTGATGCCGTACCTTTGACTTCTCATTTTCTTTTTTGCTTGATGCACTGCACTTTTATTATTTATATTTGGTTCCAATTAGATCGAGAGATCAATTATTTCCTCTTTGAAATAGTTCCCTCCGAGAGGAGGAATTGATTACATTACTTGATGTGTTGTTAGCAATAAGTGATTTAGTATTTATGTAGAGATCGAGAGATCCATTATAAAGAGCATTTGGTAGGTGAGAGCCCTCAACTGTTGCGAGATGTATTAGATGTATTTCTATTGCTCTGATTAGGATAAAAGAACAGATTGTCAAAGATCGAGAGATCATTCCCTTCTTATGATTAAAATAATGAGAATTTGATTAATCAGTAGTCCTAATCTAATACTTAACGGCTATTCTTTCTTCAGCTCAAAGAGAGGTCGGCGAGCCGAAAGATAGAGTAATTACTTTGCGTTACAAGATTAGAAGATCATTCAATTCATGAGTGAAGAACTAAAATACAATAGTTTCAACAGGTTCATCACAAGAGAATCTCTTCCATTACATTATGTTCTCTTTTCATTCTCTTTTATTATTCTTTCTTTAAGTTTTGTTTCTTCGATATCCGACTTACTCTTAATCATTTCATGACAACTTTTAGGATATAAATGGATTGGTGATAGGTCTAAATCAACGGGGTTACGACACTCAGGATTTCTACTCGACCTGTGCACTTGCAGTTGTGTGAACTCTAGAGTAAAAATTTAAACACAACTATAACTACTTTTAGTACGAGAAATCCACACCCACACAAATTTCACGTCAAGTTTTTAGCGCCGTTGCCGGGGAATTAGATTATTATTCTCTATTTATATTTTTGTTATTTGATTTCTTAATCATCTGTTGTTAAATCCTTTCTTCTAATTTTGGGGGAATTATTATATGCCCAGAACTGCTCGCAGACAACACAATTGCTTGAACTAAATCCTGAAATTGATCGAAGTTTCAAAAGAAGAGTACGAGAACATAAACATAGAATGCTTTTTACAGAAGGAACGAGCAGCACTCAATCAATAAAGCTCGAGGTGAATTCTGAACTAGAAGTAGAAATGATGGCCCAATAACAAGAACAACCTCAACCGTCAGTCCCGTCATTGAAAGAACTCTATACCCCCACCAGAGATGGGTTAGAGTCAGCTCTTTTGAAACTAGCTATCCAAGCTAACAATTTCGAGTTAAATTTTTTTTATCTCCACAATTCAACAGAACCAATTCGGGGGAAATTCAGATAAAGATCCAAATCAACATCTTAAAGACTATTTAGAAATACGCGAGACGACAAAATTGAATAGAGTCTCAACAGAAGCATTGAGATTAAGAGTCTTCTCTTTTTCACTAAGAGGCAAAGCCAAACAATGGCTTTAGTCACTAGAACTGCGAGAACTAACCACCTGGGAACAATTGGTGAAAGTTTTCTTGTCAGAATATTTCCCTCCAAGTAAGACAATTAAGATTAGAAATTATGCTATTGGCTTTGTTCAATAAGAGCAGGAAACATTGTACGAAGCTTGACAAATGTTCAAGACATTGTTAAGGTTATGTCATCATCATGGTTTGAGCAAATGGATTTTGGTCCAATCCTTCCACAATGGTCTGAATTATGCTTAAAAAATAGCACTCGATAATGCTGCGGATGATGTCTTTATAAAAAAAATGTGGACGAAACATATCAACTTATAGAAGAAATATCCAGGAATCAGCATTTCTTAGCTCATTAAAGATCTAATGAGCCAATCGCTTTCACTCAAACACGATTGGACGGTGAAGATTTTTCCTCTAAAGTGGAGTACATTGTTCAGAAGGCAATTAGTAGACTGGGACTTAACGAAGCTAACCCTACTATTAATATGATAACAAGATGCTGTGAAATATGCGATTCATCCGATCATATTTTCGTGCATTGTGAATTATTAAAGCAGTAAGAACATCAACATCAAGCAAATGCTATAGGCCCTTATCATTCTAATAATGAGCCGTACTCCAATACTTTTAATCTTGGATGGAAAAATAATCCAAAGTTTTGCTATAGAAATAATCCTCAACAAGCTCAAGCTCCTACTTTGCAAAACAGATTCAATCAAAGAACTCATCCTCAAAATTCCCTGACGGATCAAGGCTCGTCTTCTACGAACAAGCTTGAAGTAATGATGGAGAAGTATATGTCAAAACAAGACACTCTGAAAAGATTGAAAGTCTTTCTATTCATAATAAAATTTTGGAAACACAGATAGCTCCACAGGCAGCATCTTCTTCAGATGACATCTTATGCAAAATTTCTTAAAGACATTCTATCAAAGAAAAGAAGAATACAAGAAAATGAAACAATTGTGTTAACTGCTGAAGCCAGTGCAGTAATTCAAAACAAACTGCCCCCGAAACTAAAGGGCCCCGAGAATTTTTTTATACCATGTGAAATTGGAAACAGAAGAATACAAAGAGCTTTATGTGATCTTGGTGCTTCTGTGAGTGTTATTCCTCTTTCACTATGCAGGAAATTTGAAATGTGTGACGTTAAACTTACACACAAATATGTCTCTCCAATTGGCGGACCGATCTATTAAGATCCTACAAGGAATTTTGGAAAAACCAATTAAAGTAGGAAATTTTTACATACCGGCTGACTTTGTAGTCCTAGATAGGGATGAAGATAATCAAGCTCCCATTCTACTGTGAAGACATTTCCTTGCTACAGCAGGAGTAGTACAAACAAGGTCGTCTTACGTTTCAGATAGGTGATGACACAGTAGAATTTCGGTTGAATCACATTATTAACTATACAGACATGGAAGATTATCACCTTCAACCTGAACAAGTGGATCCTCTAATACAGAAGGTTGCGTCAGTTATCCATATATCTGATCCTTTAGAAGTATCCCTCGGGAATCAAGAATCATCTTTATGGACTAAAGAGGAAGCCAAGATTCTTATTAGTTATATGCTCTCGACACAAATACAACCCTCATATAATTCACTGAAGGATCAATCTACATATTATTTACAGCTTCCAGCTCGAAGAAACCAATGAAACCTAAGTTGAAAACACTTTCACAAAATCTCATATATGAATTTTTAGGAGAAGATTTCACTTGCCCAGTAATCGTCAGTGCAAATATAAAGCCGGATCAACTTCAACAGCTGTTAGACAAACTGAAAGCCTATAAACATATTATCGGTTATACTCTGAATGATCTCAAAGGGATTAATCCTTCTATTTGTATGCATCATATTCATATGGAAAAAGATTACAAATCTTCCATTGAAGGACAAAGAAGGCTCAATCCAACGATGAAAAAATAGTGAAAAAAGAAGTGATTAAACTTCTGGATGCTGAAATCATTTATTCCATATCAGACAACTAGTGGGAGAGCCCCGTGCAGGTCGTGCCAAAGAATAGTGGAATAACTGTAATAAAGACAGAATCAAACAGCCCATTTCAACATGAACTATAATCGGATGGAGGATGTGTATTGATTTTAGAAAGCTAAACAAAGCCACCCGAAAGGATCACTTTTTTCTACTATTCATTGACCAGATGTTAGAAAGGCTAACGAACCACTCTTACTTCTGCTATTTAGATGAATTTTCTGGATTTCATCAGATTCCTATTCATCCAGATGATCAGGAAAAGACTATCTTTACATGTTCTTATGGGACTTTCGCATATAGGAGAATGCCCTTTGGGCTATGCAATGCCCCAGCAAGCTTCCAAAAGTGCATGATGTCAATTTTCTTTGATTATATTGAAGAAATAATGAAAGTATTCATGGACGACTTTTCGGTGTATGGTACTATCTTTGAAATTTGCTTGCATAATCTTGGAAAAGTCTTACAGAGATGTGTCGAAACTAATTTAGTATTAAACTAAGAGAAATGACATTTTATGGTACAAAAGAATTAGTAGTCCTATGACACATTATTTCAGGCAGAAGTATTGAAGTCGACAAAGCTAAGGCAGAAGTGATTGAAAACTTACCCCCACCTACTAATATTAAGGAAATCAGAAGTTTCCTTAAACATGGAGGATTTTATCAATGTTTCATCAAGGACTTTTCTCTTATTACAAGACCTTTAACAAAACTCTTATCCAAAGAAGCAGAGTTTATATTCGATGAAGAATGTTTAAAGGCTCTTGAAACTTTAAAAAGAGCTCTCACAACAGCCCCAATTATCCAACCGCCTGATTGGTCTTTACCCTTTGAAATCATGTGTGATGCTAGTGATCAAGCTATCGGAGCAGTATTAGGACAGAGGAAGGACAAGAAGCAACATGCAATTTATTATGTTAGTAGAACCTTCGATGATGCACAGATCAATTACGCCACAACCGAAAAAGAATTTCTAGCAGTTGTTTTTGCAATGGACAAATTCAGATCCTATTTGGTTGGTTCTAAATTCATCGTGTACACTGATCATCAAGTCATCCGATACTTGATCTCTAAAAAATATGCTAAACCTAGGCTGATTAGATGGATCCTTTTGTTACAAGAGTTGAAATCAAAGAAGAAAAGAAGTAGAAAATCAAGTAATTGATCACCTCTCTCAACTTCAATTGTCAGAACAGGAAGTTAATTCTAGCACTTATGAAAATATTAATGATTCCTTCCCTGATGACCAATTGTTCTCGATTCAGGAAGCACAAGTCCCATGGTTCGCTGATTATGCCAACTATTTAGCCTCATGAGTTTTACGACCTGATTTATCCTATCAACAAAAGAAGAAATTCTTTTCAGGCATTAAATATTATTTCTGGAATGTACCATTTCTCTTCAAAAAAATGTGCAGATGGAATATATCGAAAATGTATACTAGAAGAAGAACAATCTGTCATACTACAAGAATGCCATTCATTTTCTTATGGTGGTCACGGAGGATATCAAAAGACAGCTTCTAAAGTTCTCCAAACATATTTTTACTGGCCTACTCTATTTAAGGATGCAATCAATTTTGTCAAATCTTGTGATGCTTCTCAAAGAAGTGGAAATATAGGCAAAATAAATGAAACACCTCAGCAGCCTATGGTGGAGATAGAAATATTTGATATATGGGGAGTTGACTACATGAGACCCTTCCCTCCTTCACATGAGTATAAATTCATACTTCTATCAGTTGATTATGTTTCAAAATGGATTGAAGCAATCCCTACAATCTCAGTATATTCAAAATCAGTTATCAAATTTTTAAAGATACAATTTTCCCACGATTTGGGGTTCCCAGATTGGTCATTAGCGATGGAAGATCACACTTCATCGAACGAAGTTTTGAAAAATTGTTACTTAAATATGGAGTCAAATATCGGGTTTCTACTACGTATCACCCACAAACCAAGGGGCAAGCGGAAGTTTCGAATAGAAAAATTAAAATGATTCTCGAAAAGACGGTCTCAATAACTAGGAACGACTGGAGTATGAAACTAAATGAAGCATTGTGGGCATACCGAATTGCATACAAAACACCAATAGGAACAATACCATTCAGATTAATTTATGGCAAGCACTGTCACCTATCGGTGGAATTGGAACATAAGGTGTTCTGGGCGATCAAAGCGCTAAATTATGACCTTCAAGCAGCTTCTGGCAATCGATTTTTGCAGCTCAACGAATTAGATGAATTAAGACTAGATGCTTCAACAACTCTTGCCTTTGCAAAGAAAGAACAAAGAAATGGCATGACATGCATATACTGAAAAAGGACTTTAAGGAAGGCGACCAAGTTTTGTTGTTTAATTCCTGACTATGACTTTTTCCCGTAAAGTTAAGAACGAGATGGTCTTCACTATTGAAAAAAAAATATTCTCATGGCGCAGTAGATATCAAAAATACCAAGTCAAAAATTTTCAAGGTCAACGGGCAGAGATTGAAACACTACAACCCATGCGCAGGAAGGTTCAAAAAAGCCTTACACCTGTAACCGGTCTATTAAAAGAAATAAGGTCGAGCTAACGACGTTAAACAAAGGCGCTACAAGAAGGCAACCCAACCAAATAAACGGCTATTAGCCACATCATCACTCACACAAGACAAAAAATCATCAGAATATCACCTAAAAAGTACATCTACTAGATTTAGTTGAAAATCCCAATAGAATCTAGTACCGTATCTGCCCAAAAGCCCACTTTTCCAAATCCCACACGAACACCCCTGTGTCATTTCATTTCTCCACCCCACTACTTCTTCTCCAACTCCTATTGCACATCAAACACCGCTACCTGAAATCCCTAACTGTCCTTTATCATCCTCCGAACGCTCTGTAAATCACCCTGAGCTCATACACAGTCGGCACTATGAAGAGGACGCGCACATATTCGGACTCTGAAACCAGCAATTCCTCCGACTCCATTAGACATCGTCTATGCCCGGACGGCCTCTTGCACCCAACATCTAATACACGACAACCAGAGAACAGCGAGGAAGCTCAACGCCTCCTAAACACTAGGTGCAGAAAATTCTCCTCCACCCGATTTCTGGATTTTCCTACTCTTGAGCCTCTCGGCTTGTTTGATGACATCAAAACCCTACTCCATCGTTCTTGTCTCTTACCTTTCTTGATGACATGATGGGAACTCTACAAAGAGGTATCGACAGAATTTTTAGGGACTGTATATCCCACTAGCTTTGATGAAGACGGCGTTCCAGATCATATCAAATTTCGTCTGCGCAATTAGGACCTCTCCATGAGCTTGACACTTTTGCTCGTTTTCTAAATCTCCCAAATATCGACAACAGAACCCCTCCATCGGCTTTTCCTGTATTTGAAGTCTGATATCAACTCACCGGACGATGCACAGACAACATTCTCCAATTGGTTGGCCAACAACTTAAAAACCCTATCTTCCGATACCTCCACATTCTCCTTACCAACACTGTTTTAATCTGTCCAAACACTATGAGAGGGATTTTGTCTCTACTGATGAACTTTTCATCCTATGGTGTCTTCTCTCAAACATAGAGGTTAACTTCTTTATGCAAAATTTGCTCAAATAATCAACTCGCGAGTGCAATCAGATCCTTTGTGGCAATCACATTACACCTATAGCCGAACATTATGTGTTTTTAGAAGACACCACTCCAGCAGCTGCTACTATGCTTGTTTTAGACTTCCTGACTCGAGGAGTCCTCCTTATAGTCAATAGCCAACATTTCTAGCGATAATCTAACCCATCTGTTCTATTCCAGTTGCCTAATCTTCGACAATCTTCCATCCCGGAAGGTCGAAATTGGTGAATGGATAATTTCATCCAAGTTACAAGACCAATCCCAACACTCTCTCCATTGCTCCTAGATTATACTACCCCACGAGTCCCATCTGGTACAAGAACCCCAAGAAGGCATTTGTCACTTCCTCCTCTTCATCAGCCCCAGATGCCTTACATCCTCAACTCTTCTCATCCTCTGATAAATTGAGCCTCATCCTGGAACAAGTCTCTAAACTTGCAGAGGCCACAGCTCGTCAACACGAAGACATACAGGCACTCAAGGATCAACTCCACACTTTGGAGCAACAAGGCCTAATGCATCAACAACAAGTACAGGGAATTGAGGCTGTCCAATATTTTGTTCAAACGACCCTCAGTGACATACAACAAGTGTAACACCCTCCAACCGAGGATCTTGTTCCGCATTTTGATTTTGGGATGAGCTCTCCCCTCTTGTCGTCATGACCCTAATTAAACCAAGCACATGTATACTTCGAATTAATAATATGAAAGGTCATTCCTTAGACCTAAACAAATGTAAAACAACATCCTAAAACTTAAACAAACTTAAAGAATAACCATATCATCCTAGACAAGATCATGCAACTCTTAACAAAAGGATAGGACATATTGCTCTGATACCATATGTAACACCCTCGCACTTGGGCCATAGCATGATACCATATTATCCACTTTGGGCCTAAGCCCGCATGGTTTTACTAAAATAAGTCCTACCAGGCCAAGGCCATGTTCCCATATATACCCAACATCTCTCATGTGACTTATGCATGTGGGACTAATCTAAGGCATGCCCCATGCACCCTTCCCCCCTTAGGGGACTCAACGCCCTCGCACCCTTCCCCCCTTAGGGGACTCAACGCCCTCGCACCCTTCCCCCTCAGGGGACTCAACGCCCTCGTTGAGTGATCGCACCCTATCATGCACAGAGGCTCACGCGGAGTGGCTCTGATACCATATATAACCTTCCCCACTAGTGTGGGATATTGTCCGCTTTGGGCTTCGGTCCGATTTTCTCAAAATGCGTCACACCTGGTGAAGGACATGTTCCCATATATACTCAGCATCTCTCCCGTGACTTATGCATGTGGGACTAATCCAAAGCATGCCTCATGCATCATGGTGCATGATGCATGCCTTAGATTAGTCCCACATGCAAAAGTCACGGGAGAGATGCTAGGTATATATGAAAACATGGCATTGACTTGGTAGGATGTGTTTTGATAAAATCGTGCGGACTTAGGCCCAAAGCGGATAATATCCTACGCAAGTGCAAGAGTGTTAAATATGGTATCAGAGCCATTCCGCGTGGACCTATGTGCATGGTGGAGTGCGATCACTCAACGAGGACGTTGTGCCCCCTAAGGGGGGAAGGGTGCATGAAACATGCCTTGGATTAATCCCACATGCATAAGTCATGAGAGAAATGTTGTGTATATATGGTGATATGTCCTTCATTAGGTGTGACGCGTTTTAAGAAAATCGTGCAGGCTGAGGCCCAGAGCGGATAATATCACACGCTAATGAAGAATGTCACAACAAGTCATTGATCGTTTACTTGAGCTCCAACCACCTCCTGGCCCCTCTTCCTGGCATGATCGACACTGAGGACAGGGTCGACTCTAAACTTAGGGGAGAAGGCAATATGGTACATTTCTACACTTACTCTTCCCTCGATATATTCTTATTTACATTTTTTAATAATTTCATAACCATTTTTCAATGAGTTACTATTTTGTTTTATGAAACCATATTAGATTACCACATTCCAACATTTTTTTTCTAAGAGATGATAATTTTTACCCCATAGCCACAGCCTCTTTTGCAACTTCCTGAAACCATGTTCAAGAACACCTTGTTATTCCTGTCAAACTTTAACGTATTTCACGATCTAATTCAATGCTTTAAGTGAAGGGCTATGGCTATAAGAAAGTGGTTATTTTGAAATCTTAAAAGCTTGACGACCAATCCTACTCATGCTCATCTCTCAATCACAACACAGTTAATAATTATGTTAATGCTCACATCTTCAGTGCAGTATTGAGTTTAGTGAAAATGAAATGGTGAAAATGATCAAAGCAAAAGTTAAAAGCAAAAAGAAAAGAGGGCTAGTGTATCCCCAGAAAGTACAAAAAGGGTGCATTTCGGAACCTAAATGAATTTGGGTGAGTAGATCCATAGGGATTCATGCCTTGCAACCTAAGAGCAACTGTTCTGAGATGTGCCGATCAAAAACCTGTTACATAGATCATCCAGAGTAATATGGATAATAACATGAGTACTAGATTAGCAAGAAGAATTAAGAATCAAAAGAAAGCTCATATTACACTATTATATTCAGCATTGACATTCTTATTATCGGTGTATCTTGTTGATGCTTTCTGATCTTGAGCTGAGTTTGGAGGAAGTTAAAAATATTTTGCTTTTAATACCTTCATTAAAGCCAGGGTGTTTGGGCAAAGAAAAGGCACTTGAGCAAAGAATATAAGGTCTGAATGTTGAAAGATGGCAGGGAAGCAAGGTGGAGACTTATCCCTTCATATTTTGAACATTGCTTGAGGACAAGCAAAAATCTAAGCTTGGAAGAATTTGATCATTCCTTATCATGATCATAATTATTATAGATAAACCCACAAAATTAACATAAAATCTGATCGTATTCAAAACACTTTTCACATATTATTAGGAGAATTGAATGAGTAAAAATGGGACTAACTACTTTTCAAATTTTGAAATCTGAACATGGAGGAGAACAAAAATGGGAGGAAAGCTCGGAAGAAGGGGGAGGATGGTGAGCAAGAGGAAGAAAGTGGAAGAGAGGATTACTGGGGCGATCAAAATTTATGACAAACTAAAAAAGATTTTTGGTTCCCTTGCGATGATACCTTGTTGATGTTATTTCTTTTAGTTCTGTGATGCCGTACATTTGACTTCTCATTTTCTTTTTTGCTTGATGCACTGCACTTTTATTATTTATATTTGGTTCCAATTAGATCGAGAGATCAATTGTTTCCTCTTTGAAATAGTTCCCTCCGAGAGGAGGAATTGATTACATTACTTGCTGTGTTGTTAGCAATAAGTGATTTAGTATTCATGTAGAGATCAAGAGATCCATTATACCGAGCATTTGGTAGGTGAGAGCCCTCAATCATTGCGAGATGTATCAGATGTATTTCTATTGCTCTTATTAGGATAAAAGAACGGATTACCAAAAATCGAGAGATGATTCCCTTCTTATGAATAAAATAATGAGAATTTGATTAATCAGTAGTCTAATCTAATACTTAACGGCTATTCTTTCTTTAGATCATAGAGAGGTCGGCGAGCCGAAAGACAGAGTAATTACTTTGCATTACAAGATTAGAAGATCATTCAATTCATGAGTCAAGAACTAAAATACAATAGTTTTAACAGGTTCATCACTAGGGAATCTCTTCCATTACATTTTGTTCTCTTTTCATTCTCTTTTATTATTCTTTCTCTAAGTTTTGTTTCTTCGATATCCGACTTACTCTTAATCATTTAGTGACAACTTTTAGAATATAAATGGATTGGTAATAGGTCCAAATCAACGGGGTTATGACACTCAGAATTTCTACTCGACCTGTGCACTTATAGTTGTGTGAACTCTAGAGTAAAAATTTAAACACGACTAGAACTACTTTTACCACGAGAAATCCACACCCACACAAATTTCACGTCAAGTTTTTTACGTTGTCGGGGAATTAGATTATTATTCTCTATTTATATCTTTGTTATTTGATTTCTTAATCATTCGTTGTTAAATCCTTTCTTCCAATTTTAGGGGAATTAGTATATGCCTAGAACTGCTCACAGACAATTGCTTGAACTAGATCCTAAAATTGATTGAACTTTCAAAAGAAGAGTACGAGAACATAAACATAAAATGGTTTTTATAGAAGGAACAAGCAGCACTCAGTCAATAGAGCTCGAGGTGAATTCTAAACCAGAAGCAAAAATGATGGCCCAACAACAAGAACAACCTCAACCGCTAGTCCCATCATTGGAAGAATTCTATACCCCCACTGCAGATGGGTTAGAGTCAGCTATTTTGAAGTCATCCAAGCTAACAATTTTGAGTTAAAATCTTCTTTGATCTCCACAATTCAACAAAAGCAATTCGGGGTAACTCCAGATGAAGATTCAAATCAACGTCTTAAAGACTATTTAGAAATACGCGATACGACAAAATTGAATGAAGTCTCACCAGAAGCATTGAGATTAAAAGTCTTTTCTTTTTCACTAAGAGGCAAAGACAAACAATGGCTTCAGTCACTGGAACCGCGGGAACTAACCACCTGGGAACAATTGGTGAAAGCTTTCTTGTAAGAATATTTCCCTCCAAGTAAGACAATTAAGATCAGAAATTAAGTTATTGGCTTTCTTCAAAAGGAGCAGGAAATATTGTATCAAGCTTGGCAAAGATTTAAGACATTGTTAAGGTCATGACCTCATCATGGTCTGAGCAAATGGATTTTGGTCCAATCCTTCCACAATGGTTTGAATTATGCTTCAAAAATGGCACTCGATAATGCTGTGGATGGTGTCTTTATAAAGAAAAATGTGGACGAAGCATATCAACTTATAGAAGAAATAGCCTGGAATCAGAATTTCTTAGGTCATTCAAGGTCTAATGAGCCAATCGCTTTCACTCAAACACGATTGGACGGTGAAGATTTTTCCTCTAAAGTGAAGTACATTGTTCAGAAGGCAATTAGTAGACTGGGACTTAACGAAGCTACTCCTACTGTTAATATGATAATAAGATGCTGTGAAATATGCGGTTCATCCGATCATATTTCCATGCATTGTGAATTATTAAAGCAGCAAGGACATCAACATCAGGCAAATTCTATAAGCCCTTATCCTTCTAATAATGATCCATACTCCAACACTTTTAATCTTGGATGGAAGAATAATCCAAAGTTTTTCTGAAGAGACAATCCTCAGCAAGCTCAAGCTCCTACCTGGCAAAACAGATTCAATCAAAGAACTCATCATCAACATTGCCTGACGAATCAAGGCTCATTTTCTACGAGCAAGCTTGAAGTAATGATGGAGAAGTATATGTCGAAACAAGACACTCTGATGCAGAAGATGTTTGAAAAGATTGAAAGTCTTTCTATTCATAATGAAATTTTGGAAACACAGATAGATCAAGAGGCAGCATCTTCTTCAAGACAACTACGGATTTTACCTGGACAACTAGAGAAGAATCCAAAAGAACAAGTTCAAGCGGTAACTCTAAGAAGTGGGAAAACAATTGAACATACTAAGAGAACAAAACTAGAGACTTCAACATAGGGAAACGAGGAAAATTTAGAACAAGGTAAGGCAGCTCAACCAGAGGCTAAGCTGAATGAACAGAATGAAGTCAAGCAACAAACTCCGGAGGGACTTCCTAGCTAATCTACTTGTATACCGTTACCTAAAGCTCTCGAGAAAATCAAACAAGATCAGTAGTTTGGCAAGTTCATGAAAATTTTGAAGAAGCTCTATATCAATGTACCCTTTGTCGAAGTTATACAAGAGATGGCATCTTATGCAAAACTTCTTAAAGACATTCTATCAAAGAAAAGAAGAATACAAGAAAATGAAACAATTGTGTTAACTGCTGAAGCTAGTGCAGTAATTCAAAACAAGCTGCCCCCGAAACTAAACGGCCCCGAGAATATTTCTATACCATGTAAAATTGGAAATAGAAGAATACAAAGAGCTTTATGTGATCTTGGTGCTTCTGTGAGTATTATTCCTCTTTCACTATGCAGGGAACTTAAAATGGGTGACATTAAACTCACACACAAATATGTCTCTCCAATTGGCAGACCGATCTATTAAGATCTTACAAGGAATTTTGGAAGATATACCAATTAAAGTAAGGAATTTTATATATCGGCTGACTTTGTAGTCCTAGATAGGGACGAAGATAATCAAACTCCCATTCTACTATGAAGACCTTTCCTAGCTATAGCAGGAGCAGTAGTAGATGTCAAACAAGGTCATCTTATGTTTCAGATAGATGATGACATAGTAGAATTTTGGTTGAATCACATTATTAACTATTCAGACATGGAAGATTATCACCTTCAACCTGAACAAGTGGATCCTCTAATACAGAAGGTAGCGTCAGTTATCCATATATCTAATCCTTTAGAAGTATTCCTCAAGGTTCAAGAATCATCTTTATGGAGTGAAGAAGAAGCCAAGATTCTTATTAGTTATATGCTCTCGACACAAATACAACCATCATATAATTCATTGAAGGATCAATCTACAGATTATTTACAGCACTCTGGCTCGAAGAAACCAATGAAACCTGAGTTGAAAACACTTCCTCAAAAATCTCAGATATGAATTTTTAGGATAAGATTTCACTTGCCCAATAATCATCAGCGCAAATCTAAAGCTGGATCAACTTCAACAGCTATTAGACAAACTGAAAGCCTATAAACATGTTATCGGCTATACTTTGGATGATCTCAAAGGGATTAATCCTTCTATTTGTATGCATCGTATTCATATGGAAAAAGATTACAAACCTTCCATTGAAGGACAAAGAAAGCTCAATCCAACGATGAAAGAAGTAGTGAAAAAAGAAATGATTAAACTTCTGGATGTTGGAATCATTTATCACATATCAGACATCCAATGGGTGAGCCCCGTGCAGGTCGTGCCAAAGAAGGGTGGAATAATTGTAATAAAGACATAATCAAACCAGCTCATTTCAACACGATTTATAACCGGATGGAGGATGTGTATTGATTTCAGAAAGCTAAACACAGCCATCTGAAAGGATCACTTTTCCCTACCATTCATTGACTAGATGTTAGAAAGGCTAATGAACCACTCTTACTTCTGCTATTTAGATGGATTTTCTGGATTTCATCAGATTCCTATTCATCCATATGATCAGGAAAATACTACCTTTACATGTCCTTGCGGAACTTTCACGTATAGGAGAATGCCCTTTGGGTTATGCAATGTCCCAAAAAGCTTTCAAAGGTGCATGATGTCAATTTTCTCTGATTATATTGAAGAAATAATGGAAGTATTCACGGATGACTTTTTGGTGCATGGTACTACCTTTGAATTTTGCTTGCATAATCTTGGAAAAGTCTTACAGATATGCGCCGAATCTAATCTAATATTGAACTGGGAGAAATGTCATTTTATGGTACAAGAAGTAGTCCTAGGACACATTATTTCAGGCAGAGGTATTGAAGTCAACAAAGCTAAGACAAAACTCGACAACTGTTGTGGGAATTATTAGTACTGGTGCAGAAGTCAATCTCTTCTTCAATTCTAGGAAGCTTTCTTCACACTTCTTGTTCCAGTTGAACCTCTCTCATTTCCTGATCAAATTGGTCATTGGAGAAGTAATTTTGGAGAAATCTTAGATGAACATTCTGTAGTAACCGGCCAATCCTAGAAACTTATGATTTTAGTCACAGTCTTGGGCCTTTCCTAGTTCATGTCTGCTTTTGCTAGGTTCACAAAAATGCCTTCCTTTGAAATAATGTGACCCAAAAATATCACTTGTTCCAACCAGAACTCACACTTGGAGAACATTGCATACAGTTGATGTCGCTACAAAGTCTCCAGAACAATATGTAGGTGCTTCAGGTGCTCCTCAGGACTTGATGAATATATCAGGATATCGTCCACAAACACTATCTCATACCTATCCAAGTGAGCCTTGAATATCTTGTTCATCAAATCCATAAGGAGCATTTGTCAGTTCAGAAGGCATAACAAAAAATTTATAATGGCCACACATTGATCTGAATGTTGTCTTTGCTATGTCTTCATCAGCCATTCTGAGCTGATGATATCCACTCCTCAAGTCAATCTTTGAAAAGACTTGTGCAGAAGACAACTAATAAAAAAGATCATCTATTCTGGGCAGTGGGTACTTATTCTTGATGGTCACTTTATTGAGCATCCTGTAATTAATGCATAGCCTTCTTTTTCACAAATAGGACAGGGACACACTAATGAAAACTTTGTCTAGTAATTCCTACAATTGTGCCTTCAATTCCTTCATTTCAGTTGGTGCCATCCTGTAGGAAGGTTTGAAAATTGAGGTCGTCCCTAACATTAGTTCAATATGGAAATTAATTTCCCTTTTCGGAAGTAATTTCGGGAGATCATCAGGAAATACATCTGGAAAGTCCTTCGCCACTTTAAGTTCATGTAGTGGTTTAGGTTGGAAGTCACTCTTGACCACACTCGCCAAGAATCCTCGGCAATCCTTGTTTAACTTCTTGGTTGCCTTGGCTGAAGAAACCATCATCTTCCTTTCCTTGGATGGGATTTCGCGAAAAGTTACAGAATTGCCATCCTTCTTGTTAATCATAATTTTTCTTTGCCGACACATCATGTAGGCATTATAATATGATAACCAATCTATGCCCAATATGACATCATAGTACATCATAGGTAGTACTATGAGATTAGCTGAATAGTTGAACCCCTCTATCATCACCGATGTCTCTAGGAGGTATTGCCTTGTGGAGATCCTCCCTAGTGATGTTGCTATTTTCTAGTTGCCACTTCATATTTTCTCTTACAACATTCAATAAGTTAGCAAAAGCAGACGATATAAAAGAATGAGTGACATCAGAATCAAATAGAAGCATAGTGATCAGCTATAAGTAGGTTACCTTGGATCACTTCGTTGCACTTCTGAGTCTCATCCACCTGCCTGGTGCCCTTTGTTGATTATCTTCTTTGCCCTTGCCTTTGTCCTGATACTCGAACTTCTCTTTAGGACGATCTCTGACAAAGTGGCCAATCTTGCCACAGCACAGACATGCCCCAGTCTTAAACCTGCATTCTTCGGGATGGAATCTATGACAGTGAGGGCAGGCTTTGTCTTTTCGTTCTTCTTTAGTCTTGGAGTAGGATTTGGAGTCCCTGCTCTTCCTATCTTTACTTTTTTGTTGGTCCTTCATGGACTCCTTATTCTGTTCATACCCTTTTTGTGTCTCAATTTCTCCTGCTAGTTTGGTTGCTAGAGAGATTGCCTTGACAATGGTCTCAGGGTCACCACATTTGACATTCATCCTCAGGCGAGAATTCAGTCCCTTGATAAAATGGTTCACTCTTAGCTCTTCTTCGTCCTTCAGAGGGCTATACCTCTCAAGCTCAAGAAACTTGTTGAGGTATTCATCTATAGTCAAGCTACCCTATTGTAGGTTCATGAACTCAGCTCATTTCTCTCCTCTGACATGTGGAGACAGGTAGTGGTTCCTGAAGATCTTTTTGAAATCCCTTCGGGTGATCTCATCATCTTCATAGAACTGGGTCCTTATCATCGATTTCCACCAGTGGAGAGCCTGGTCAACCAACTGATGAGTAACTAGGTTGACCCTATGTCGGTCGGAGCAATGCATGGCTTGGAACTTCTCAATGATAATATTCAACCAAGTCTCAGACTTGTCTGGATTCCTCTCCCCATTGAAGGTAGGGGGATGCAGTTTCAGGAATCTTTCAATTCTTAAATTCGAGTGGCCAGAGTGCCTCGAGTCCGCATTCATCTCCATAGCACGAGCCATGCGAGTCACACTCTCGATCAATCCCCTTTGGTCCCTTAAAGTGTTTGAAGGACCTCCTGGCTCCATCCTTTATAAACATTAACCAATCAACATTAGATGGTTAAATTAAAAAGTCAATCATATGGCATAAAACATATATACCCTTTATCTTTGATGGTTGTTCATGACGGTTGCACATGGACTTAGACACTTAACAGTTCTATGACATATTTAACATAGGTCCTAACTACACTCTGATACCAACTGTAACCCCTCGAAATTTCACCCCCAAATACATGGGAAATTAGGTCATTCAATGTTAGCCTATTCGCCATGACATAATTAAAATAAAATGATTCATATAAAAGTAGAGGAAACTAATATTCATTTAAAACAAGATAACATTATCATTCATTTAGCGAAAGACTTCAATTTAAAACATCAATAAAACTAATTTTATAGAACATAAATAAGCCATTATTCAATTTCATATCTAGACCAAACTCTAGTGTCTCATGACTTCATCTATTCTTATGTCATGTTCAACTTTGTTATCATGCGTTGAATCAACCATTCATCCAAAAATATCAGTTACCTGCACGGATCCAGGGTGCAGGGTTGCCCAGTTAGAGTATGTAAAGGTCAATGTAGCAAAAATGCATCTTAAGCAGGATACTACATGACATATATGTGACAGTTTCATAAATAAAAGAAACATGCAAGTCATGTCATATTCATCAATTATGCATATCATCAATTCATATCATAAAGTCATCAATAACAGTACTATAACGGCCAGTCAGTATCAGTAATCATCTCAAGTGACTAGCACTTGTCATTATCTTGCTTCATTAGTATCCTTAGGGTTGCTTCATAATCCATTGGATCACACTTTCATGATCATCAATCTTTCAGTTCAGTTCAGTAATTTTGATCTTATCAGTAATTAAATAATCAAGTCATAGGCTAGCTAGACCTTAGAGCTGAGGTTACGTCATCCGAGGGTGAATGGAAATATACATACTATTTTCAGTAACATACAATTATTTCCCTAGGAAATACTAACTCTAAAGTGCAGGACGCAGTAATTTTTCGAGTGAAATTCTAACACAATGGAGCAAGGCACAATATTTCATATCATCAGTTTGAGGGGCGACAAGTAACAATATTCTTCAATTGGGTTCATTATTATCACAATCATCAAATAATTTATGTCATTCAGTCTTCAGATTTTAACATAGTTATAACTATCCATGCATTTTGTGTATCAAGGTTCATATACAATTATCAAGCATCAGTACATAGTATAAATACTTTGAAAATAAGTTTAAAATATCATAAGTATTCTCAACCTGCGAGGACAATACGGCCAAGTAATATTGTTACCTTCTAGCCCGTATTAGAGTCCTACAGGTCATATTAGGCTCGCACATGAAAATATGATCGGGACGTATTTTTGCCCTCCAGGTCCGTATTAACTCCTTGTAGGTCATATTAGGCTCGCACATAAAAATACGGTCAGCCCGCATTTTTTCCCTCCAGGTCGTGTTGATTGTCTGCAGGTCGTATTAGGCTCAGAGTAGAAAATACGGCCTGCCCATATTTTTGCCCTGTTGCCCATATTATAACAGGCTCGTATTACACTCGTGGCATGCACGTTTTTCCATGAAATTTTGAGAAAATGAATATGAAGTGTCTTAATGGGTCTAGGTCTGATCTATACATCAATGGGCATAAAAAAACACATAAAAAACCATGCAAAAACATCAAATTTCTAGATCTAGAGTTCATCCCCAAATCATGAACAATAAGATCATATGAACCATAACTATTGAATCTCTTCATAAAATCTATATATGTCATAGATCAGACCCTAGAAAACCTATACGTGCATGGATCTAATGATTTACATGAATAAAATCCCTCAATCACAAATGTTTTCTTGGGAGCTTTGTGATCAAGAAACACTAATTCTTTTTTATCTCTCTTTTCTTTTTCCTTGTGAGTAATATAGTTCGTTTTATATTTTAAATAAATATGAAAAAAAATTAAATATTCTAACACCTATTGGTCGTAATTTTTATTATTGTCTCCTAGCCCGTGTACTCATTTGCATTTTTATCCACTTGGGGATTCTTATGATTCAATTTTGTATGTAAATTTAAAATTTGAAATTTCATTCCTTCCAGAACCATATGATATGATAATGCATTTGAGCAGGTGCTGCAAGTTAAAACTTAAAATCATGTGAATTTTGACATGATGATTTGAATAAAAAGTAAAACTTAGCCGCAAAAAAAAGTGTGTACTGTAGAGGGGCCGGTGATGGGTTGACTGAGGATGAAATCAGCGGTCAACGTCCACCTCTTTAGACTTTTTATCGCCACTCGGTGAGGAAAAATAGAAAAGGTCCACAGATATGACACCAAGTTACAAGTCAACACCATGTGCACCAGCTTGTACGCAACTTGTCTAGACATTTCAATCTTAACACAATTTAACTGATTGATCCAATCCCATTGAGATTTAAAAATATAACATACTGTACCATTTGTTTTTAAAATATTTAACATAAATTCAAAAGCTTAGAACAGCATTATAACTGTGCAGTTTACGTTCTCAAATCGCCCTTGTCACGTGGCAAAACCCGACTTGAGGGTCACTATATGACTAAAATGTTGAATTTGACTGGTTCTTTAAATAGTATATGACGTAAACGAAAGGCTTAAAAGAACTACTATTGAATATATCACCAAATGTGAAAATCTCAATAAAATATCTAATGTGAATTATAATGTATATAACATCAACTACTAAGATGGAAGTCTAAAGTAAAAGAATATCTATGGCATAATAGCTAAATCGTAATGTAGACAATATTCTAAGACGATTTCATGTGCACATCACCATCATGAACATCGTCAGTCACTTGAGCTCATCCTTCGTTACTCTAATTACCTACAGGATCAATGCAGGGGAAATAATAACCCATGAGCTTCGCAGCCCAGTAGATGGTTAATAAATCAATGAATAAATAATAACAATAAAGAAGCATGCAATTAGTGTAATCATAATTATAATTGTCTGTAGAAATTCAATTGACAGAACCAGAACTAAACTCTAAGTGAATCAATATAATATCTAATAAAAGATAATACTTTAGATGGAATAAAAATCATAATCTAAGGATCCAATGAAAGAAAATAATACTCGAATTATCGATGGTAAAGGTCAATGTGATGTCTATAGGTAAAATCAAGTTGAGTTCGAGCGATGCAATATGACAGTGAAAAGACAATAACAATCCAACAAAATGATCAAGGTCAATGAGATAGATCAATGATCAAGGTCAATTGGATTACTTTACTCTGTGTTATGCCTTGAACCAATGTGCATATTTCTATGCTATAATTATGCATATTTTTATGCTCTAACTATGCTCTGAGTGTGTTTTCAATGCTCTAGCTGGAAGTTGTAATCAACTTATTTATTTCTTATATTTCTATACAATATCACTTATCAGCGTATTCGTTGCAATGAGATGTCATGTACTTCATGAGGCGAGTGATTGCATCATGGTGATCATCATCTCTAAAGGGGAGGGTATCATCTTTCGTTACACAATGGGAAGAAATCGTGCAATGAGGACAAATTATGCCCCAACACTAACTGCACTGCTATACCATGAGCACCCGTCAATCCGTAACATGAGCACCCGTCGATCCGTAACATGAGCACCCAAGTTTTTATCTTTAATTAATAAGTTTTTTTCACTGACCCCTTGAATTATAAACTTTTTTTGCGTCTACCCACACCTTTTGAATATTTCGCTGACCCTGAACTATACTGCCTTTTCTAGTTAAGTCCATCATTCAACCTTTGTCAATTTTTCATTAATTTTTATTTTTTTTATTTATGAAATGACCAAATTATCCTTCACTCGTATAATCTAATATTAAAAAAATATATAAAATATATTATATATGCGGATCGACAAATGTAGGGGGAGGGGGGTCGCTCCCCGCAACTCCTTCCCCACGCTCGTCGAGAGGGGGGCACTACGATCTCGTCGGAGGTCGGAGAGTGAGGGGCGAACACCCCCCTCCTTCCTTGTGCTCGTCCATGAGGGAGGGGGGCACTACGTCCTCATCGGAGGTCGTAGAGAGGGGGGCGACCCCCCTCCTTCCTTATGCTCGCCGCCATGATGCAGAGGCCGACGAGCACAGGGAGTTGGATGGCGACATTTTAAATGTTGTATTTTATTATTTAGGAAGCAAGAAAAATGAATTACGAAGCTAATGGAGAAAATCGCGCTCAAAGTCAAAGTTAAAATGAAGTCAGAAGGCGAAAAAGAGTGAAGTTAAAATCGCGCTCAAAAGGGTGAGAATTCCACTGTCATGGGAGGCCATGAAGGCTTTGTCGCGGGTCGTGAAGGGGCATGAAACTATCTTCATGGACCGTTAAAATACATTTTTTCGCCCAAGAAAAGTTGCCCAAAGCACGACTGTGACCAACCTCTCACGAACCATGAAATTCATAGTTTTTATGCGAATCACACTATAAGGATCTTGAAAACACTACAACAAAATTGATATATAGCTACAAATTATTTCATGAATATAAGTTTAAATATCATGATTATAAGTTATTAGTCACGAATAAATTTGTGGCAGCAACTCGTGTATATTTATGGTGTTGTAATTGATCGGTAGCCACAAAGATTATTTTTATGGTAATAAATATCACAGTAACAACAAATATTTATGTAAGTATTAAACATGAATGATATCATTTGTGGTAAATATGTTGATATTAACAATGAAAATTTTGTGGACATTATTGATTGACTTTTGTTATTAATTATGTTTGTGGCTATTATAAAATTTTGTTTCCACAAACAATATGTAATAATTATGAGTAGAATTTTCATGGTACATAGTAAATGATATATGATTTTTAATTATTAATTAAAAATTATTTTTAGGAAAAAGTAATTTTATTTATAAATATTCTCATGAAAAATACATAAAATAACTTGACACATTTCATAAAATAAAAAAAATGACAAATTGAAATGATAGATTTTTGTAAATTATCATGCTCATTAATCATATAATAATTCAATTACAAAAATTCATGTAAAATAAAAATATTAAGAAATGTCAACTACATTATCAAAGGATTATATGACATATCAATACAAAGAAATAAATTCTAAAAAAGTTAACATAATCTAACTTTTATAATTAAAAGAAAGCTTCTACACTTCTCTTCCATCTTCCTTTGGCAATCCTCCATCACAACCATCTCTATTGTTGATCTTGAATTTATTCTTTTTTAGATTCCATAAGTGCATGTTGAGATTTCATAAGTTGTAAATGTTCTTCAGAACATTTCTTAACTTCATCACGTCGTCAATTATCTTCTTACAATTGTTCTTGCATGCTAGTATTAACCCTTGAAGGAGGACACACACCATAACCTTATTAGTAAATCAAATAATTAGAATATTCACGTAACTATATCAAGCTACTTAATTTGATATAGAAAATGCAATAACTTACTAGTGTCATTGTTAAGCATCTCATTTGAACTTCCAATGGACCCCTTCATTGATCTTAAATATCGTCTTCGTGATGCCAGTTATACATCTGCAAATTCATAGTACACATAAATTAACATAAAAAGTAAAATTCTTAGTACCTAATGTATAGTTTTTAAAAAATAAAAATAAAACAATATATTTAAAATTAATTATAGACTACAACTAGGATGTGAGTAAAAAATAGATAAATCCATAAGCAACACAATTAATAAAGCATCTAAAAATGAATAAATTGTTCTCAATATATAACTTCTAAAATTTAACAATATAAATAGAGCATAATAATAAATCAATTTTTTTTAATCACAAGAGTATAAGCGAAGATTGTTCAACATTGAAGAAGAGAGAACTTGCAAATTCAAATAAATTTCATGAAGGGAGCGAAGATAGCTTCATAAAGAGTTAAGGATTCACAAAAAAATATTTATTTTTCTCATAGAATTAAAAAAAATGGGACAACTAAAATCAAGAAGTTTGATACATATTATAAAATAATATTTGAATGAAAATTTTAAAAATACAAGGATTTTTTATAAATTCTTATAACTATGGATAAATTTGATCTAAAAATTTTGATAGTCAAAGAAATTTAATGAGCATAAAAGAAGAATACTCATCTAAAAATGTTTCAAATAAAATAGAAAATGAAAATGTGGGGTTCTTATGTCTGGATCTAAAAAATTTCCTACCCCCTTCTTAATCATAATAGAGTAAGTTAATCATAAAAACTGAGGTTCATGATGAGTTACAAGTCAAAGAAAATTCTCAGCTTACCGATGTAGCGGCCGAAGGCCTCCTTGGGGAGCCGCCCGTCGGATGCAAACTAGTTGAACCGCTTCTCGACGACCTTCCACCATTCGTGCCGCCGGATGCCTTGTCGAGGAATCGGAGCTCCCTGATGTCTCCATCTATGCACTAGACATCAACATGCTCATCGCCTGCTCCCGCCCACGGGATCCCTGAAACCCACGTGCGACACGTGTGCTAGTCGACGTCTGCAATAGTAGCTTCCTTGCGAAACTCTAGGACTGCTCCACCTTCAGGCGGCAGCCTCCAGATCCAAACACATTGCAAGGAGATTGCCTATCCCCCGCTGTCGTGTGGCCTATGCTACTGCCACCACTATGGATGACAATGTTCTCGAGATCCGGGACCTCGTGTGCCAAAGGATCACCGAAGAAATATCCATTCGAGAGGGGCGGCCATTGATGGGCGAGAGGCGGTTGTCAGGAGTTGCCTCCACGCGAGAGGTGACTGATGGTCGCCTCATGTGCGGAGGCAGCCCCTGACGGCCACCCCGGAGAGAGAGATGGTCGGTGAGCCACTTCTCGCATAGAGACGACCACTAACGGCCACAACTACACGCAAGTGATCACTTTGTGCGAGAGTACGGTGGACGACCGCCTCACATGCTGGGGCGGCCGTTGGAGGCCACCTCCGCACGAGAGGCGGCTATCGGAGGTTGCCTCTGCGCGAGCGGCGGCCATCAGGGGTTTCCTCTGCGCGAGAGGCGGCTCCAAAAATTAGTTATGATTTTTTTGTGGCAAATGCTAATGATAATTAATATAGTTTTTTATGAAATTTAAAATTGTGAAAATTACTTATATTATTTGTCACAAATGAATCCTCGTAACAATTGCTAAATCATTATTGCCATGATATAAATTATTTGTCGTTAAATAATTATGACTATAAGATATGGTTATTACCATGATCTAACATGTTGTGGTTATTAACTTGTGGCTATAAATCATATCAATTGTAGTGAAATCACCCTCACGGGCCGTGAAACCTCATTTCTAATTCGATTCAGACACTATTTAAGCAGTGAAACTCATATTATAGGTCATGACAAACACTGGATTCAACTTTTGGACGAAGTTTTGGACAATTTCAAGTACACAAGGATTTTTACTCATACCATATGATGTCAAGATGATTTGGAAACATATTATAGATCAAATTTCGAAGTGTGACAAGATCAAAATTTTGGAATCAATTATACTCCGAATTTTTCTTGTTTTGAATAGAAAAAGATTTCCATTCCGGTTACTTGGAAATCTAAACCGCTATAAATAAAGGCTTTTTACATATAGAAGAAGGGATGCTAGGGCCTGCAACTTGTGCTTTGAAGACAAAAATGTGAGAGCATCTTGAAGAACAATCGAGAAGATTTCTACGGGATGATCTCGACCGAGGAGCGTGCAATGATTGATACTTCCAATTTTATTTTATGTTGGGATGCATCATTATACTTTAAAAGTTTTATCTTTTTTATCTCTATAATTTGGACAATTTAGTTTAGTTTTAAATTTTAGTTTTATTTCTGTAAGAGTCTTATTGTTAAGACAACTTTTGAACATTCTTAGTGCTTGATTATAATTTCTTTAACTTTTAAGAATATGACTGTTGTGTTTATGACTTTTCATTAGTTTTAATTGAACTATTAGTCGATTGTTGACTGAGCAATATAATCAATCTAGTCATTCATGATTTTCTTTAAGCAATTCATGTCGTAATGTAATAGAGCCGAACGGAGTATTAGATTGTGTGGTCTGCTAAGTTGACTTTGATGAGCGATTTGATAGCATAGGAATTACAACTTAAAGGATTCTAATTTGAGTTTGAGAATAGATCCAGGTGGAGTATTCTCATCTTCTTAAGATTAAGAATAGTTTATTTACACGGTTAAAGAAATCATACTTTAGGCGTTCCTAATCCATCTAAAAGTTGAACCTGACTATCTTTGATTAAATCAATTTTTATAGATGTGAAACAAGTTTGTTCTTAATCATTTTAACCCATCCTAAGACCCTAGACATCAATAGATTAGTATAATTTTAGTCTTTACTTTTCTATAATTTTATTTTTTGGAACTCTTTTACTTATAACCTTGTTGTCTCTTATTGGTCTCAGAAATTAGTTTAGTTAAGTAAGTTAGTTCCTCGTGAGTTGACACTCTACTCTTTACACTTTACTATTCAAGCGACTAGTGCACTTGTTAGTATTTAATTGTTATCAATTCTTGCATCACGTTGTAACT
Organism: Pontederia crassipes; assembly: GCA_030549335.1. Lineage (NCBI taxonomy): Eukaryota > Viridiplantae > Streptophyta > Magnoliopsida > Commelinales > Pontederiaceae > Pontederia > Pontederia crassipes. Next base: position 5,912,819 of record JAUKPH010000017.1, read on the forward strand.
TTTATCTTTAACCTAATTATTATCCTTACAATTTTCAATTTAATATGATTCATTAGGAGGGGGCGGTAAAATTATCACTTCACATTAAATCAATTAAAACTATATTATCATCAATATGTAACAAGAATCCAAGTCGATTACTATGAAACCCAAGTCAGGTTTAGATAGAACCCAAGTTGTGTTCAAGAAAATGCATGATGTGTTCCTCAATTCGATGCCAGTGCAATTTTTGGTCAAGACCTAGGCTAGGTTCATAGTGGTTGGGTTGGGTTCACTATCACCAATTCCTTAATTCATTCAATAAAAAAAGTTGAGTCGGTAAAATTGAAACTCAGGCTATGTGCTTAGACAAAACTATTCTATCAATTCTTCTATGAGAACTCTGTCCTCAAATTATGATTTATTTTCTTACACACTCAGTCTGGGTATATATCGAACTTGGGCCCAGTTGCTTCGATCAACGTAGAAAACCCGCAACAATATTGAAGAGGAACCCGAGTCGAGGCCTCTTAAATCCGGGCCAAGTTTTGTCCAAGCACTAAAGTATTGCTAAATACTAAAGAACCTAGGTCGAGTTTCCTCAATACGGTGGGAGTTTCGACTTGTTGGAACTTCAGTGTCATTTTTCTAAAACTATAACATCTAATAACATTATGTAATATATTCTTTTCAACATAAAATCAACGTAGAACTATTCATGCATCATGGGAGATTAAATCATGCCTTAACCATCCTTCATTTTATGATTTTATTAAGAATTCGTATCCAAAAGTAAATTATGAAATCTTACGTACGATATTCAGGCATAGTTTACTTGATCCCATGACTTTAGGCGACTTTTTCAATGATCTTGCTTTCCTTTGACAAACTAATCAACCATGAAGAGTTGCACACACACCTAGAAGGAAGAACAAAGGCTCAAAAGTTGAGAGAAAATTCAAGTTTGTGAATGAGAGACGATTGGTTGGGAGGAGGTTTAATTTATAGGAGAGAAATTAATTTCATATTAATTTAATTATGATATAAAAAATGTTATAGCCCACCTCTAATCAATCTGTGAATCATATTGTTAACCTTTCTTAATTATCTTTAACTAAATCATTTATCATTTCCTTTCTCTTCTTCAATTCAAACTCCAATCCTTTCTTATCTTCTTCCCATACTTTCTCAACTTCAATTCTTATTTCCAAAAGAATTCAAAAAATAAATAAATAATCATTTATTTGTATATTTAATTAATTTAAGTCTGATCCTTTATCTTAATTAACTTAATCTTTTCTTATTTCTCTTTTTCTTTTCCTTTCTTCTTTTCCTTCCAAATTTTCATTTAGGAGGGAGGACTAGGAAAATGAAAGACCATCCCTAATTTAAATTCTAATTATGTAAATAGGGTGAATCTAACCTTTTTCTTTCCAATCCAAAATTGGAATGGATGCTTTGAACCAATGTTATAAGACCCAGCCCTGCCATTGACTCGGATTAATCAATGAGTCAGGTCGGACTGGTTGGACTAGGTCGAATCGGATAGTCGGATCGGATAATATAAATTAATAAAAGAATAAAATAAATTAAAGAGATTTTTATAATATTATTAATATATAATATCTTATTTAACAAAAAATATAAAATATAGTATAATAAAATAAAATAAAATAATTTAGATTAAATAATATAATAAAGTAACATAAATTAAGTCATCAACATAAATAAAAAATTATTGTGAGGTAGTTTATAAATTTAAAAAATATAAAAAAAATTATATATGTGACAAGACGACATTAAAATATAAATTTCAAGCATATATATACATATATATAATATGTCTAAATGTTTTAATTCTTTTTTATTTTAGAAATTGACCCCGGTCAGGTCGGTCAAACCCGTCACTTTGAACCTGAGTTTTGATCGGATTTGATTGGGTCAAAGTGGGTCAAAACCTTCTCTGAATTTCAACCCACCCACGGGCCATTTTAAGTCCCGGACACTAATTCAACCGACTAGACCAAATATGACAACATTGCTTTGAACCCTTTTATTTTTTATTGATTGAATGCTAAATGAGTGAATGAAACTCATGATCAGGAGCTCTAAATTGCTTAGCAGTTAGGCAATTTTGGGACGTCAGACGGAAACATGATTGGGACATGAATGGCTCGAAGGTTCATAACTCTCACGTTACGAGCCAGTTTCATGGGTCATTACAAGTCAGTAACAAGTCATGAAATGCTGCCATGAAAAAGAACAAATGGAAGGCTTGTAATCTTCATGCTACATGCCAATATCACGAGTTGTTACATTGATGTCCCGAGCCGTGAAAGTCAAGGTTGAGTTCTCTAGTGTAACGGTCCGAAAATTTTTAAATTAAAGAAATTGAAAGAAAAATTAATGAAAAATATATGAGGATCATCTCGGGAGGTAATATCATCCTACTCAAAATGGATCATTCGGAGGTAATATCAATATCGAGTTATATCGGCGTGTGTGTCTACTACCGTCTGTCCCCCTATCATGCTCTTATATAGTGGCTAAATGCATCCCTTACGCATTTTCATCATTATGGTTATAATGACCCATGATTATTATAATTGTCACTTTCTTAATGACCATAAAGGTCATATATCCAACAGAAATCACATTCATACTGAGCTCTCCTAGTTGTGATTATTATAATTGTCACTTTCTTAATGACCATAAAAGTCATATATCCAACAGAAATCACATTCATACTGAGCTCTCCTAGTTATACTATGGTTTGCGCAACTTTTGTGACTCAAATATGCATTTTAAATTGGTTCAAATATTTAGTTACATATAGTTGAGTACACAAATTAGTAGCCTTAGAGCTTTTGCTAAATTGAGAGTAGACTAGAAAGGGTATGTAAGAAGTTATGTTCTAAATAATCTAACAATCAAAATTTGTTCCTGTTTTCCCGTCCACGCAATACTGAAGAAAATCATTAATAATATGTTCTAAAATTTGTTTTGTGCATAGTAACTTCATTTTCTGGAAGGTGTTCAATTAATTTCAGGCAATAATGTGATGGTTCTAGAACAATTTTCTATTATAACGCAAAGTAACAAGCACAATTAATTCATTCTTTACAGAGAACTTGTCGGTGGAGAAAGGCATTATGAAGATTGCAGATCTCGGTCTTGCTCGTAAAATCTCCTCAAAGCCGCCTTTTACTGGATATGTCTCACCTTTTAGTACTGGACATTGGAAACTACAAACATCAACGCATGCATATATACAAACAATTAAATATGTGCTTGCAAACTTATGATATCTCCATATACACAAATGGACAAGTATGAAGTACGTTCATGTATTATATGCAAAGATATATATATGTCACAAATTGCACATATTCATCTTGTGACTATTACTCGTTGCATATGAAGGTGCCGAGAACCAGAAATCTTGACTTCTTATGGTTTGTGTCTGCTGCAGTTAAACTTGATCGTCTTTCTTAACTGTCCGACTGTTAGATTTAGTGAGATGGGAGTTACTTGTTATTTATCTTCTTTCCATATCACTTTTTTTATCAACAATTTTTAGGTTGCAAGCACCCTCTCTTAACGAAGTAGTTCCATCGGCAAGCCAGAATGCTATCAACAATTATAGACGGGCTATAATAATAAAACCGCTAAAAAAAAGTCAAAGAATGTCAAGTCGATATTTCCCCAAACTCATGTCGAACACGTAAAAGAATGTCAAGTCAATGCACGTGTCGAACACGACCGCTAAAAAGTAAAAGAGAATGTCAAGTCAATGCACATGTCGAACACGACTGCTAAAAAGCAAAAGAATGTCAAGTCTTTCCCCAAACTCATACGTACTTGCTCCAGTTCATTTATCTTCCGTATACTTTAGTCATGCTGCGTTCCTCGCTGCTTGTTTCTCTTGCGGAGTGCGCTTTCTGGCGGCATTTGCGGCTTCATGTCTTCTTTTTGCGGCAGCTCGGGCGACCGCTCCGATGAGAAGCTCCGGCATCGCTGTTCCGGCTTGAGGAGTAATTCTTCTTTTTGCGGCCGCTTGAGCCACTATTTTCAAACCTTCCTCTCTGGTGGGACGTGCCGGCAGTGCCATTCCGGCGGGCTCCTTTCCGGTATTCCGCCGGCTATGATAATCTTGCAACGCCATTCCGGGCTCCTTCGTTATTGGTGCTCCTTTCCGGCATTCTGGCGCGACGCCGTTCCGGGCTCCTTCAGTATTGGGTGTGGAGTGGCTGTTCTAGTGAGACATGCCGGCGCCGCCTTTCGGGGCTCCTTTCCGGTATTCCGGCGGCCGTCATAATCTTGCGACGCCATTCCGGGCTCCTTCCCCGCATCATTCCGGCCTCTTTCCGGCATTCCAGTGGCTGCGATAATCTTGCAATGCCTCGTGCAGGACGTTTCGGCGGCCGAGTGGAGACTGTTCCGGCGTTCCGGCAATGTGGCGCTTCTGCCGTCGTGGTCGGAGGCGTCGCATCTGTAACACTTCCGGTTCAATCAAAATATTATTCGCTTTAGAACTATTGGTCCGCACGAATTTAAAACGTGTCTTGATAGGTAAGGGAATAGCTACGTATAAGCCAATGACCACCTCCGTATTTTGCTCATGGAAAATTATTCGATGAGATCATCTTGATCCTTAGACCTCATAAAGGGCTCAACATCCTCGTTGAGCGAGGTCCGTGTTGGCCCGTGGCCCGTGTTTCTCACATGACTCAAGTGAGCACATGAGGTCGGCTCTGATACTATTATGTAACACTCCTGGGTCAATCAAAATATTATTCACTTTAAGCCTATTCGTCTGTACGAATTTAAAACGCGTCTTGATAAATAAAGAGAATAGCTACATATAAACTCATGACCATTTTTATATTTTGTCCATATATAATTATTCGATAAGACCATGTTGATTCGGGTAGTTACAACTTTTTCCTGTGCAGCCGGGGTCAGAGGCGCCGCATCCATAGTCTCTTTGACTATTCTTGGTTGTCGCACGATCAGAGGCGCCGCATCCATCTCTTTCGTTCTCGGCTGTCGCGTTGTCTGTCACGTTGTTTCATCTGTCAGAGGCGCCGCATCCATCGTCTCTTTATCTATTCTTGATTGTCGCGCGATTAGTGGTGACTTCGTTCTCGGCTGTCGCGTTGTTTCCTCTGCAACCGCGGTCAGAGGCGCCGTCTTTTCCGGTGTTGTTTCATTCTTCCGGCGGCCCCGTCTCCGTCCCCAGTTGCTGTTCGTGCTATGGTCGCCGATCATTGTTCTTGTTACTGGAAGTGCTGGAATGCTAGCCTATTATCTTGAATCATTCTTTACCTGTAATATATATATATATAATAAAGTACGAGTAAATTGTAAATTCCAACATATATATATTCTATTAGTTTTCGTAAGCATTACCAAATCTCTATTACATATTAACTTATATTAGTTTTTGAAGTCGTAAAAAACTCTATGGATCTTAAATTGTTTAGTCGTCATTTTTACAAATGATTCTTTTTTTTTTTTTGTAAACATGTTTCAGTTGGTTCATAGTTACTTAGCGAGTAGCATTTTCCTAAATGTTACTTCAAAGTGAAGTTTAAGTATCTTTTTCTCATTATATGTTAGGTTGCAACCTTTCATTTTATCTAGTTTAAATATACAATTATGGGGAAAGAGTTGCATAATATATTCTCTAAATATCTTCATTATTCTTTTTCATAGCTCATGCGATAACTTTTAAACTTTTTGAGTTTAAAATCCATTCCAAACGTTCAAATATATGATAAATTACGCCAAATATTTTCTTACTTTGATTGTTTTCTTAATACTATCTCAATTTCGATCGGAAATAGCCAATTCATCGATCCTTTTAATGACGTGACATTTATTTTTTTAAAGTATAATATTAAAATAATATTTAAAAAACCCTCCCCCCTCCCGACCGGCGGCGGTCCTCTCCGGAGGGGGCGCAGCTCAATGCTCAACATCAAGGACGTGTCCGCTATCCTCAACTTCCCGGAGCTCGCCGACTCACTCCCGCGCCCGGTGATGCTTTCGTCCCGCGACGTGCAAGCCGCAGCCGCCAAGGCCACATCCATGGACCCCAACTCTGCCGCAGCACGGCCATCACACAGAGAATGCAGTCGCTCTCCCACTTGTGTCTGTGGCTGAGGAGGCCAAGTACGAGTCCAACGAGCTAGCAGAAATCATTGAGCTCCTGCCGCTCTACGGGTGCCTTCTGGACTTGGCCGATTCCGGTGGTGAGGTTGTTTACTACAACGACCAAGTAGACTCATGGCCGTTCCCAACACATTTTCTTCTGAGCACCAAAATGCTTTTTTGGGTTGTGGACAAAAAGCTGGTGAACTTGGATTATGTGCATGATACCGTATCAGCCACAACATGTTACATGGAATCAAGGACACGTTTCTTTCGTGGGGCAGAACTGCACATCGTGTGGCAGAACCAGGGATGCATCTTCAGAGATGATCAAGTTTTTCCTTTTGTCTAGGGTTTTATGAAGTTGCTTGTACTATTATAGTTTACATCCATGATTCGTGTTTAGCAATTCTCATTGGTATTGAGGGCGATGGGTGCAAGTGCACCCACTGGACCAACCAGGTATATCTTAATAGGTATTATAAACAAGTTGAAACAATAGCTTGGTGGACAATAAGTGAGATATGTTGTGGAGGTTTATGAGTCGAATCCCATTGTGCATTTTTTTTTCCTTTTGCAAGAAAACAACTCATGGCTGACTGAAGGAGGAAAACTTAGTCACCCCAAGAATACAACCATGCCCAAAATTTCTTTTCCTATTATAACTTAATTTCATTTATCTATCAAAGTCATCCACCTCTATTTAAGCTCTACTTTTTTTCTCTCCTATTTAATTTAATTTTTTCCCTCCTCGTTGTAGTCTCCCAAATATTTTTCCCTCGAACTAGGACTCCCTTTTGCCTTCTTCTATACCCTGTATTTTACATCTTATTTTTTAATCTATTTTTTGTAAATTATTTTTAAATTAATTTTATTTTTTCATGAATAATATGTTATGGCTTCATTCAAAACTAAAGATATTTTACTATAATTTTTAACTCATAACAATTAATATATGTTTAGAGTTCACAATTTAAATTTTCTTTTTATTTCATCATAGACATATTTTCGTTCGTTTATATTGAAAAAGAATAAAATTCTTTCACAGTTTACCATGGTGTTAAAGAAATATATCAAAAAAGATCACATCCATATCAAAATTTATTACACAACGAAGGAAATGGAAGAAAAAAAATCGTGAAAATACTTCAAGCAGAAGGAAAGAAAATTATGAAATTATCGACAAATTTTAAAAAATGAAACATCATTGAAATTAATTCTTTAAATAATAATTTTAGTATTGTTATATAATTATTTTTTAATTTTTGGAATTAAAATGAAAAGTGAACTCCCTGTGAAATGTTTCTGGCTTCGCCACTGTGCAAGCCATATTGGTTGTACTTATGAGCTATGTACATGATAGAACTGTGGGCTTTGAGATCTCTGCTTTGTTGCTACTTGGATTGTTCACTAGTGAGGTTCTATCTGATCCCATTTTTTTAGAATATTATGTATGTTTGCCCTTGGATCTAGTTTTCGTACATGCTGTATTCATGACGGAGATGTGCTCTACTGCTTAATGTGGTGGGCATGCGGAGCCGTTTGATGCAATAATCTTCCGCACTAACAGGCTGTTGTTAAAGTTCAAACTTTTCTCTTTCCCTTCTTTGTGTACCCCCTCCTATTGATGTTAGTGTGCTGTTATTGGTTTGCTTGGGACTAGTTCCTTTAGGATACAACATAGCTCATCAAGTTGACACTTGAGAAAGACACTCCCTTGGCGATGGAAGTGCAGCATTCTGAACTTTGATATTTCATTCAGAAATTTGGATGCCTTCTGAATGAATTTGTGCCGTCTTATATGTTTCTCAAGTTTCGCTTTGGCAATAGTTCGTCGTCTCATTCTGTTTGATCTATGTTCGTGGACTTGGGTACATTCTGAAAGAAAGTCGTCCCAAAGTTCATGCAAAATTTAGTACCTGCTATTTTGTAAGGATACCTGCAAGTCAGATTGGACTTTGTCTTTCATCATGATCTGGTTCCTTCAGGAACTTGAATCTCTCACGAGGCAAACCTGTTTATTTTTCTCCTGTTCGTCTTGTAAACTGCTTTACACGACTATCTATCAACATGGGCAACAATTTGGCTGCTCATAGGAATTTGACTTTGTTGCAAGTTTAAGCATCATGCTTCTTGATTTGTTTTTGGCAGAGTTATATGGACACAGGAGAGCTCCATGAAACGTCACACCTTTTGCTTGCTGTGCTCTAATTTTCTCTCATATCTGTGTTGCAATACCAAAGAATGATGTTCTACATATATGTTCATGAGGAAGTGTTCCGGATTGCTGTGTTTTTTTCTCTCCAATTTTGTCTGAGTTCAAATTATTCACCACTTGTTAAATGCATATATATATATAAATATATATATAAATATATATATATATATGTGTGTGTGTGTAGCGGTTACATCATTCTCATTTGATAGTGTAAGAGATATATTGGTTGTCTCGGGGAGTTGTGTATGAAAGATATACATTATGGCTTAGTTGTGCTCAGAATCAAAGTTAGTTCATTCATTTATGAACCAAAGTTAGTTCATAATATATAATAAAATAATATTAAAAATTAAAATTAAAAAAGCGACTAGCGTCGGCACCGACGATCGTCTAGGCCCCCTCTCTCTCCTGCGTGCGTTCGCCAGTGCGCAAGAGGTAAGGGCGGCGATGGTCCCTATGCAACTCGTCTGTAAAGGGGGGCCGACCCACCCCCTCCTCTCTCACGCTAGCGTGTGCGCGGCAGAGAGAGGGAGGAGGTGATGGTCCTCCTTTTGGTCGAGCTCATCGGCGTGGCAGAGGGGGTTAACGTCCTCCTTTCCTCTCTCGAGCGTCACGCGACGATGAGGAAAAAGGGGGTCGGCACCCCCTTTTCTTCCTCGTGGCCGGCGAGGGAGGAAAGGGGTGGTGCCGCCCCCTTTCCTCTCTAGTGCGCTCGTCGGCGTGAGAGAGAGAGGAAAGGGGATGTCCGCCCTCCTTTTCCTCTCGTGCACGCCAACAAGTGTGCGTGAGAGAGAGAGGGAGGGGGCGATGGCCTCCCTCTGGTCGAGCTTGTTGACGCTGGCTAAGGGGGACCGACGATCCCCTTTTCTCTCTCGTCGTCATGCGAGTCTTTTTCGTGCGCAGCGAGGAAGAAAAGGGGGTATGACGCCTGCCCCCATTTCCTCTCGTGCGCACAAGGAAGAGAGGGAGGGGTCGATGGCCCCCCTTTGGTCGAGCTCGTCGGCGCTAGCGAGCGGCGCTGACCGCTTTTTTATTTTTTATTTTTTATTTTTAATATTTGTTTAAAAAAGTTCATGTGGCGGTCACGAAACGAGGAAATGGAAAAATCCACTATCATGTAAGAAAATTAAAGTTGGAGGACATTTTAATTATAAATTGAAGTTGGAGGATCGAATAGAGCCTACAAAGGTTTGGATAACTTGTTTTTTTTTTCAAAACAAAGAATATTATATATTGATCTGATGGAGTCCGAATATGTAACGCCTCCAAAATCACCCCTCCTGCCATGTAGACAGTCAGGTTGACTCCAAAAATGCTACACTGCCTACTACTCTATTGACCATGACCATTCAACAAAGTGCACACGTGGCATCAATATTATAATAAAATATAATAAAGAACGTTAATGCGGAAGTTCAAAAGGCGGAATGTCAAGAGACACTTTCAATACTTATAGGAAAAACAAATGCAGAAGAGTCATATCTTTAACCAGTTCGATAGGAAGAGAAGTTCAGTAAGCGGAAGAACATGATATCTGTAAATATGTGGAAAGAACATGATGTCTGCCAATAGAAAATAACATGATGAAATATAATGCAAGATTCAGTGCTTGCGTCATGTGCAGCGTTCTCCAAGCTCTGCGCCCTCCAGTACCTCATCAATTAGCATTCTCACCTGCAAAATGCTAATGCAGGGGAATCGAATACCCATGAGCAAAGATGCTCAGTACAATAGAAACATAGACGATGAAATAAGATTCAGTGAATATCATTGAAATAATATATCGATAATAAATAATTATAAACCTTGGCCTCTATACATTAACTATAATGAACCATACATTATGCTTTAACATTATCCATATCCGTGCTTTATACTTTGCTACAACTTTACTTTATCTTTACAGTACTATGCATTATCTTTACAATATTGTGTTCCATACTTTACTTTACAATGTCTCTACCATACTATATAATACTTTACTTTGCATTTGATGTATTATGAGTTATACTACATCTTTTATATTACTATGATATCCTTAAAGTTAGTTGTCCTATGCGAGTTCGACTTTATTAAGTTAGGATGCTAGAGGTGCCTCTCTGAAGCCAGTAAGCCCAAAAAGGGAAAGGGGTGGGTGTTAATACCTCATCCATTTCGGAATGTAGATGGGAGAGAACCTACACCCCAGAAACAGTGGTCAATTAAAAAACCTGTAGGTTCACTGTCTCCTCAGCTAGCTACCTATCCATCTAACTTAATACTATAATCTCTGAGGGGATGGAGTGTGACCATTGCATCACCCTTCATTCGAGATACAGGTGGGAGAGGACCTGAAATCTCAGGAACAGTTGTCATTGAATATTAGTAGTTTCGTTGTCTTCTCAACTAACTACCTATCCATCTCTATACTTTATTCTGATATTTGCTCTATACTCTGGGGCGGCACATAGCAATCCTACATCTTTATCTTTACTTTGCTTTTCTTTAATTATCTTTAATAGAGTTTAGGATCAATAAAGGAAAGGATCCCTTTTTACTAAGATTTGGATCTTCTTTAATACAAGATAAGGTTCATTATGGTCTTTAAAGTCTCTGATAAGATTTCAGATAATTCTAATGAAAGGTGGAACCTAATTTCCGAAGGATCGAGTTTAAAGGAAAAAGGTCGCTACTCTGGTTGATAGAACCCGGGCCGGGTTAATGGAAACTCGGGCCGAGTCTCTATCGAGGAGATTCTGTGCTTGACCCAGTCCGTGTTGAGGTCCGACTCGGGCCGGATCGTTGACAATATATTGTTCGACGTCGAGTTCGATTCGCATACAATCCAACTCGATAAGACCCTGGTCGGGTTGAGGGTAACCTGGGCCGGGTTGTGAATAGTGCGCCGATCATCTTCTCCTTCTCCGGCGAGCTCAGTTTCTGGCCGTACTTCAGCGACATCGTCAGCGAAGCAGCCCGGTCCGGGTCTACTCGGACTCGGGTCGAGTTTTGAAATGATGACTTCATCGATACGTCGATGAGGCGGCTCGGTTCGAGTCTATCTAAACCCAGACCATAACTAAGCAAGACCCGGGCCGAGTTGTAGTTAACTCAGGCCGGGTGCCTGATGCGCAGAATCACGCCGGTCATCTTCTATATTTTCGGCGACTTCCGATCGTCGGATCGAACATATTATAATATGAAAATTACACCTAGGACATTCATGATCACTATGATAACCATATGCGAACAATAGATCTCTATTTCTTTGTCTAGGGGATTTAAATCTAAGGTACCTCTACTTTGGACGTTCGAAGTTCGCCGGCGTTGTTCGTGAGATTCGTTCGATTGTCGGTCGCTTCCGGTCGACGAGGAGTTTGCCTGGTCCTTGTGAGTGTCGAGGAAGGTCACCGTGCATCGAGGGTCGGCTGAGCGTCTGTTGTTCTTCATGGAATGCGACCTTTGTTTTGCTACGTGCGTGTCGGTCGTCGGTGGAGAAGAGGACGAAGCAGCACGACGACAGCGGTCGGCAGATATTCCTAGGGGAGTCGAAGGGGTCGCAGAACGCTCCCCTTCCTTTTATAGCATCGGCCGACCAGAGGGCCGGCCGATCATGGGCGCGATCAGGGGAGGGAATTCCTCCCCTGTCGGTCGTTTCCATTTTTCAACGGTTTTTTTAAAAAAAATTCGATTTCATTTCAAATTCCAAATAAATTTTAAATTGATTTCCATTAATTGTTTGATTTTTTTCCATTGATTTCCTTATGTAAAAATTGCATCCGTTACATTATTACCCCCTTAAAAGAAAATCCGTCCTCGAATTTTGATAAGAGTTAGGACTTACCGAATAATTGTGGAAATTTTTCTCGCATCTCTGATTCTACTTCCCAGGTGGCCTCTTTTTCTTGGTGATGCTTTCATGTTACTTTGACTAGTGACACATTCTTCTTTCCTTATTGGTGTTCTTGGTATTCCAATATCTCTGTGGGTTGTTCTTCATATGTCATATCCTCCTTGAGATTTGGTTCCTCAATTTGGATCCGTTGGCGTAATCGTGCTTGTACATCCGGAGTAGAGATACATGAAAGACGTTGTGTACTCTAGCATATGCTGGGGGTAGGGCCAACCTGCATGCTGAGTCTTCAACCATATCTAATATCTCAAAAGGACCTACATACATTGGACTCAATTTTCCACGCTTGCTAAAACGCATTACTCCTTTTGTGGGGGAGACCTTAAACAGAACTTGATCTCCTGCCTTGAAGGTATGTTCACGGCGCTTCTTGTTCGTGTAGGCCTTCTGACGATCTTGAGCAGACTTCATTATTTTCTTTATTAATTCAACCCTGTCAGTGTACTCTTGGGTCTGCTTCTGTAATTCTGCGCTCAAAATTTTCCTTTCGCCCACTTCGCCCCAACATGCCGGGGAGCGACATGGTCAACCATACAGTGCTTCGAAGGGAGACATCTCTATGCTAGCATGAAAGTTGTTATAAGAGAACTCAATAAGAGGTAGGTGCTTGTCCCAATTACCGTGCCAATCTAGGGTGCATGCTCTAAGCATGTCCTCTAGTGTTTAGATCGTCCTCTCTGATTGTCCATCTGTCTAAGGGTAGAAGGCAGTGCTGTAGCGAAGTCTCGTTCCAAAGGCATTCTGAAGACTTTTCCAGAATCTCGATGTGAACCTGGAATCTCTATCAAACACAATGGTTGATGGGATCCCGTAAAGTCTAACAATCTCCTGCACATATAAGTCCATTAAACTTTCAAGAGATTATTTTATCTTGATGGATAAGAAGTGAGCCGATTTAGTGAGTCGGTCCACTATTACCCAGATGGCATCATGCCCTTTCTGAGTCCGGGGTGAACCGGTGATGAAGTCCATTGATATCTCTTCTCATTTTCACTTTGAGATACCCAGACTCTTCAAGGTTCCTTGGGATTTCTGGTGCTCCACCTTGACTTGTTGGCACACTATGCATCTAGAGACATATTCTACAATCTCTTTCTTCATATTTGGCCACCAGAAACTCCTCTGTACATCCTTGTACATTTTTGTACTCCCTGGGTGAATTACAAACTCTGACTTGTGGCATTCATCTAACACTTCCCTTCGGAGTTCAGGATTATTCGGTACTCATAAGCAATCACGGTACCTGATGCCACCATCTGAAGAGATCTTGAAAATTGTAGTTTCAAGACTAGTCTTTATCATCATAGTCTGATATTCTGCATCTTCTACTTGTGCTTCAATGACTCTTCCGATCATGTCTGATACTATATGTTGCATCATCATTAATGATCTATCATTTCTTACTCTTGGTGTCCACTTGAAAAGTTCTTCCATCATTTCGAATTGTCGAAGGCGCATGAAGGCAACAGATCCTTTCCACTTTCGACTAAGTGTATCTGCCACTGAGTTTGCTTTACCAGGATGGTAGTTAATAGAGAACTCATAGTCCTTTAAGAACTTCATCCATCGTCTTTGGCCCATATTCAGATCCTTCTGTGTCAAAACGTACTTTAGCCTCTTGTGATTAGTGTAAACTACAAATTCTTCTCCATACAGGTAATGGCGCCAAAGCTTGAGGGCAAACACTACTACTGCAAATTCAAAGTCGTGAGTTAGATAATTGACCTCATGTTTCTTCAACTGTCTTGATGCATATGCCACTACTTTCTCATGTTGCATCAATACACACCCCAATCTTGTACCACTAGCATCACTATAAACTACGTAACCACCGTGTCCGATGGTAACGTTAGGATCGGTGCTGAAGTTAACTGCTTCTTTAATTCTTGGAAATATTCTTCACACTTGGGGGACCAAATAAACTTTTCCCCTTTTTTGTAAGCTTGGTCAGTGGCAATTCTGGAGAAGTCCTTAATGAAGCGTCGGTAATAACCTGCTAGACCAAGGAAACTCTTGATCTCGAAGACATTCTTTGGTTGAATCCAGTTGGATACTGCTTCCACCTTTGCTGGATCTATTGCAATTCCATCTTTGGAGATAATGTGATCAAGAAGCATCATCTGTTCTAGCCAGAATTCATATTTGGAGAACTTTGCATATAATTTATTTGCTCGCAAAGTTTCTAAGACTATCCTCAAGTATTCCCTATGTTGCTCTATGCTTGGTGAGTAGATGAGGATGTCATCGGCGAAGGCAATTACGAACTTATCCAGGTGTTCATGGAAAGTTCGATTCATGAGATCCATGAATGCTGCCGGGGCATTTGTTAACCCAAACGGCATTACAAGGAATTCGTAATGTCCATATCTCAATCGGAATGCTATCTTTTGAATGTCTTCTTCTTCTACCCTTAACTGATGGTATCCGCTCATCAGGTCAATTTTTTAGAACGCCTTTGCTTTGGACAGCTAATCGAACAAATCGTCGATGTGAAGGAGTAGGTACTTGTTCTTGATTGTGACTTTGTTCAACATCTGTAGTCGATACAAAGTCTTAATGATCCATCCTTCTTCTCGACAAAAAGGACGGGTGCATCCCATGATGAGACACTAGGTCTGATAAAGCCTTTGTCCAGCAATTCCTGAATTTGATTCTTCAATTCCTTCATCTCTGCTGGGGCCATGCGATATGGAGCTTTGGAGATACGTGCTATGCCGGGTACCACTTCAATATGGAAGTCTATCTCTCTTCTGAGCAGTAGACCACTAACGTCGTCAGGAAAAACATTAGTAAATTCTCTCATAACTTCTATCACTACAAGAAAATCGTGATTTTCCGACGGATAATTTCCGACGGTTCTAAATCCGTCGCAATTTGCGATGAATTTTTCGACGGTTCCGTTTCCGACGGATTTTTCGACGGTTATGACCGTCAGAAATAATTTATATTATTATTTAATTTTTCGACGATTAGGAACGTCGATATTTTCGATGGATATCCATCCGTCGTAATTTTCGACGACTTTTCCGACGGTTACGACCGTCAGAAATAAAAAAATTAAATTATATATTTTTAATATTATTATTAAATTTTTTCGACAAATTTTCCGACGGTCACGACCGTCAGAAATAAAAAAAATTATTATATTATTATTTAATTTTTTGACGATCAGGAATGTCGACATTTTCGACGGATATCCGTCCGTCATAATTTTCGACGACTTTTCCGACGGTTACGACCGTCGGAAATAAAAAAATTAAATTATATATTTTTAATATTATTATTAAATTTTTTCGACAAATTTTCCGACGGTCACAACCGTCGGAAATAAAAAAATTAATTATATAATTTATTATATTATTATTTAATTTTTCAACGATTAGGAACGTCGATATTTTCGACGGATATCCATCCATCACAATTTCCAACGACTTTTCTGACGGTTACGACCGTCGAAAATAAAAAAATTAAATTATATATTTTTAATATTATTATTAAATTTTTTCGACGAATTTTTCGACGGTCACGACCGTCGGAAATAAAAAATTTAATTATATAATTTATTATATTATTATTTAATTTTTTGACGATTAGGAACGTCGATATTTCCGACGGATATCCATCCGTCGTAAAATCCGCCGCAATTTTCGAAGGTTGTAACCGTCGGTAAATGTATAATAATATCGTATATAAGAGTATTTTATTAATATAACTAGCGACGGTCCAAACCGTCGATAAAATAAAAAATAAATATTATATATAACTAAATATTTACGTTTTCGATGGCCGAAATCGTCGGTAATTAAAATTTCGTTATCCCACTTTTTTTCCATTTTCCCGCTTTCTTTCCACTTTTTTCCTTTATATATTTTCCCTCCTCCCTCTTCTCTCTCCCTCCTCCCTCCACTCCTCTCTCTCTCCCTCCTCTCCTCTCTCCCTCTCCCGGCCACGAGCACCGGATCGGCCTCTCCCACGCGTCGGACGCCGGCGACCCTCTCCCGCACCGACGACCCTCTCCCGCGCCGGCGTATCTCTCTCTCTCCCGCTCCGCGCCGGCATCTCTCTCTCTCTGCTGTCGGCCGGATCCGGCTGGTTGCGACGCCCGTCCAAAGTTTCGACAGTTGCGATCGTCGAAAAGTTGTGACGGTTCGAACCGCCGGTCTTTTTCGACGGTTGCAATCGTCGGAAATTTCGACGGCTCGGACCGCCGGCCTTTTCCGGCGGTTGCAACCGTCGGAAATATCGACGATTCGGACCGCCGGCCTTTTCCGACGATTGCAATCGTCGGAAATATCGACGGTTCGAACCGCCGGGAACTTTTCCGGCGGTTGCAACCGTCGGAAAATTTTGACGGGTCGAACCGCCGGGGACTGTTCCGATGGTCAGAACCGTCGATATTTTCGACGAATTTTTTCAACCATCGCAAATCCGTTTGCGACGAGCATTTTTTCGACGGATCGATTCCGACTGAAAAACCGTCGGTAATTGCGTTACCGACGGTTTTCGGGCTGATTACCGACGGTTCGGACCGTCGGTAATCCGCGTTTTTCTAGTAGTGTATGTCTTGGTTGGCTCTATTATCTTGGTAACACTTGCCAGATAACCTCTACACCCCTTTTGAAATAACTTTTGTGCCTTCATAGCAAATACTATGATCTTTAGTTCTTTCTGTGCAATGCCTTTGATAATTATTTTATCTGTACTCTGTGTATCTATAATTACTTTCTTTTACTTACATAAGATAGAAGCATCATGAGAGGTTAGCTAGTTCATGCCCAAAATTATATCATAGTCTCTCATAGGGATAATGATAAGATTTGCAGAAAAGTTCTTTGTTTCTATCTCTATGGGTACATTAGGAAGATATTTTGTAGTAATCAAGGTTTCTTGTGGGGTCAAGATATTCATCTTATGCTCTAAGTTCATTGCAGTTACCCTTAATGTTTTAGCACATTCTTCAAATATAAAGGAATGGGAGGCACCGAAATCGAACAATACTATAGTAGGTAATTCGACTACGGATAGCGTACCTCGAATGACCTCAGCGTCATTCTGTAGGGCATCCTCTTCCAAATTGAAGAGTCTCCCTTGCACTAACTGTTGCTGCCCACGTCTTGGACAGTTCACCGCAAAGTGACACATTTCACCACAGTAGTAGCATGCTCCTGATTTCATGCGGCATTTCCCTGCATGGGTCTTGCCACAAGTATTGCATAAAACATGTTTACCTTGTGTGGGTGGTGCTTAAGGGGCTCTGGGAGGCTGTTGCCTCTGCTGCTGGACTGGGCGCCTTTGCGCCTGCCGAGGGGGCCTTTGGTTCTATTGTTGTTGCTATGGTTGTTGTTGCTGTAGTAGAGGAGCTTGTTGTGGAGGGCGATAGGGCTGTTGTTGCTGACGGTTGTATTGCTAGGGCGCCGGGTAAGCACGGGGCCGATTATCCCGTCGATGGTGCTGACGGTTGTTCCCTCTATATTGTTATTGCTGGTGCTAGGAGCCCTGTCCTACATTCTATTGGGCCTTCTAGGCCTTCTGAAGGTCTTGGTGGTCCTTCTCAGTCAGAGTAGTCATACTGATAGCGTCCTCTAAGGTTCTACAGTTCCCAGGTCTTGTCTGAGACCTCAAGGCAGGGCTTAGTCCATCCACGAAGCGCTTTGTTAAATCCTGTTCATTCATGATTAACCTGGAGTATATCCTCAATCGGACAAACTTTGTCATGTATTGGGCCACTGTCATGGTTCCTTACACTAGGTCCAAAAACTCCTTCTGTTTCAAGTCCCTTTGGAACTTAGGAAAGTAACACGTCTCAAATGCCTTGCGGAAGTCTTCCCAGGCAATAATTCTTACTTCAGGAAAACTAGTGGCCTTCTTTGCTTTCCACGACTCCTTAGCGTCCTTCTGGAGAGTGTCTCCAGCAAACAACACCTTCTTATTTTCCGGGACGTCAAGGATGTCAAACATGTCCTCTATCGTCTCCATCCATTGCTCTGCTACTTCTATGCCTCCCTCTTCGTTAAACATTAGAGGTTTTGATCTCAGAAGTCTTGTAGTGTGCAGGTAAAAAGGACTTGACGTCCTTGCTGAACTAATGGTTCAGATGGAGGAGGAGAAGGTGGAAGTGGAGGTGGGTAAGATGGAGGTGGGGAAATGAAAGGAGTATCCCCTTCGTTAGGTATCTCATATTCGCTGGTGGATGTCTGTGACTTCTTTGAGGAGACATCTATAAAAAGATCATGGTAATATTTGAGAAAAATATATAATCAAAGATCTTTAACCAAAATAAAATTTTGAGATAAAAATTGAGACCTTACGGCTCAATATCCGCTAAAACAAAAGTTAATATCATTGTATGGTTAGTCAAAGCAAAACGATAAATATCTGTCTAAGGCACACTAAGGCCTTCACATCAAGAAACATTAAGCACTAATCGCTACGTCGAGAAGGTTCCCCAGGTTCATTCTTGGATTTTTTCTCATGCTTCAAAGGATTCGAACATTCAGCTTCAAAATGGCCATCTTGGTCGCACAAATTGCAGTATGGTTCTGGGTCAAACTGACTTATAGGACTTGATTCTCTGAACTGTAATTCCCTTCTTGGTTCATGAGCTTCTTCTTCATCATCTGAAGACAGGCAAATCGGGTTGCTAATACGTCATCCGATCATCTGCAAGTGCCTCCTTCGATTTATTTCTTCACGTGTCTCAATGGGTGGGGAGGGTAACTCTGGATCATTACTTCCCACGCTCTCTAAATCTGAATGATCATGTTCTTCTGGAGCAAACTGTGGTGGAATTGCACGCCTATCTTCACGTTCTGGTGCCTGTTCTACTTTTGGAATAGGAGGATCTAGTGGGCGTGATCGTGACCCAATTATATGAACAACTCTTCTACCTCTACGTACAACTCTTGTTATCATACGACGTGGAGGCATCTATAAAATAAGTTAACACAATAACATAAGTATAATTCACATAAGAATGTACTTATTACTTACTTGAGGAGTGGAGCCACAGATGCTTGAGAAGCTTGCACATGACTTTACTTTGAGCTATGAAATAATATGAACAATAAATACTATGCATAAACATCTACTACTATGATCAATGAGGGAGCCAAGAACTTAAACTCTGATACCAAATTGTAACGCCCCCAAAATCGCCCCTCCTGCCACGTAGGCAGTCAGGTTGACTCTGAAAGTGCTGCACTGCCTACTACTCTAATGACCACGACCATTCAACAAAGTGCACACATGGCATCAATATTATAATAAAATATAATAAAGGACTTTAATGCGAAAGTTCAAAAGGCAGAATGTCAAGAGACACTATCAATACTTATAGGAAAAACAAATGCAGAAGAGTCATATCTTTAACCAGTTCGATAGGAAGAGAAATTCAGTAAGCGGAAGAGCATGATGTCTGTAAATATGTGGAAAGAACATGATGTCTGCCAATAGAAAATAACATGCTGAAATATAATGCAAGATTCAGTGCTTGCGTCATATGCAGCGTTCTCCAAGTTCTGCGCCCTCCAGTACCTCATCAATTAGCATTCTCACCTGCAAAATCCCAATGTAGGGAAATCGCATACCCATGAGCAAAGATGCTCAATATAATAGAAACATAGACGATGAAATAAGATTCAGTGATATCATTGAAATAATATATCGATAATAAATAATTATAGATCTTGGCCTCTATACATTAACTATAATTAGTCATACATTATGCTTTAACATTATCCATATCCGTGCTTTATACTTTGCTATAACTTTACCTTGTCTTTACAGTACTATGCATTATCTTTACAATATTGTGTTCCATACTTTACTTTACAATGTCCCTACCATACTATATAATACTTTACTTTGCATTTGATGTACTATGAGTTATACTACGTCTTTTACATTACTATGATATCCTTAAAGTTAATTGTCTTATGCGAACTCGACTTTATTAAGTTAGAATGCTAGAGGTGCCTCTCTGAAGCTCTAAAGCCAATAAGCTCATAAAGGGAACGGGGTGGGTGTTAATATCTCACCCGTTTTGGAATGTAGGTGGGAGAGAACCTACACCCCAAGAACAGTGGTAAATTAAGAAATCTGTAGGTTCACTGTCTCCTCAGCTAGCTACCTGTCCCTATGGCTTAATATTATAATCTCTGAGGGGAAGGAGTGTGACCATTGCATCACTCTTCATTCGAGATACAGGTGAGAGAGGATTTGAAATCTCAGGAACAGTGATCATTGAAGACCGATAGTTTCGTTGTCTCCTCAACTAACTACATGTCCCTCTTTATACTTTACTCTGATCTTTGCTCTATATTCTGGGGCGACACATAGCAATCCTACATCTTTATTTTTACTTTGCTTTTCTTTAATTATCTTTAATAGAGTTTAGGATCAATAAAGGAAATGATCCCTTTTTACTAAGATTTGGATCTTCTTTAAGGCAATATAAGGTTCATTATGGTCTTTAAAGTCTCTGATAAGATTTCAGATAATCTTGATGAAAGGTGGGACCTAATTTTCGAAGAATCAGGTTTAAAGGAAAAAGGCTGCTACTCTGGTTGATAGACGTCGAGTCAGATTCGCATACAATCCGACTCGGTAAGGCCCAGGCCGGGTTGAGGGTAACCCAGGCCGGGTTGTGAATAGTGCACCGATCATCTTCTCCATCTTCGGCAAGATTAGTTTCCGGCCGTACTTCAGCGACATCGTCAGCAAAGCAGCCCGGTCCGGGTCTACTCGGACTCGGGTCGGGTTTTGAAACGGTGACTTCATCGATACGTCAATGAGGTGGCTCGGTCCGAGTCTGTCTAAACCCGGACCGTAACTAAGCAAGACCCGGGCCGAGTTGTAGTTAACTCGAGCCGGGTGCCTGATGCGCAAAATCGCGCCAATCATCTTCTATATTTCCGGCGACCTTCCGGCCGTCGGATCGAACATATTATAATATGAAAACTACACCTAGGACATTCATGATCACTATGATAACCATATGCACAACAATAGATCTCTATTTCTTCATCTAGGAGATTTAAATCTAAGGTACCTCTACTTTGGACGTTCGAAGTTCGCCGGCGTTGTTCGTGAGATTTGTTCGATCGTCGGCTGCTTCTGGTCGACGAGGAGTTCGCCTGGTCCTTGTGAGTGTCGAGGAAGGTCGCCGTGTGTCGAGGGTCGGCTGAGCGTCTGTCGTTCTTCGTGGAATGCGGCCTCTGTTTTGCTGCGTGCGTGTCGGTTGTCGGTGGAGAAGAGGACGAAGCGGCACAACGGCAGCGGTCGGCAGATATTCCCAGAGGAGTCGAAGGGGTCGTAGAACGCTCCCCTTCCTCCCTTTTATGGCATCGGCCCGGCCGATCGTGGGCGCGATCAGGGGAGGGAATTCCTCCCCTGTCGGCCATTTCCATTTTTCAACGTTCCCTTTTTTTAAAAAAATTCGATTTCGTTCAAATTCCAAATAAATTTTGAATTGATTTCCATTAATTGCTTCTTTTTTTTCATTGATTTCCTTATGTAAAAATTGCATCCGTTACAGAATATAAAGTATGAAAAAGATTACGAGGCAATCTTCTAAAAAATAATCGGGCCAAAAAATATTAATTGTTTCTTAGAAGAGCTAAACAGTTTTTTTTAATCATATTGAAAATAGTTCGAAGTTGAAATATGGAGCAAAATAATATCTCTCCTAGTTAAATGGATAATTTAAAAAATTATGTTAATTCTTGTCGATCAGTATTAATTATTTCAATCAAACTTAATTATAATTCAAATAATACATATGGCAATTGTTTCTATGTGATTAATATTTTTAGCACAAAGTAGACTTATATTTTTGTACCCTGAAGTTATTAATAATAATAATTATTATTATTATTATGAAAACATAGAGCACATATGTTTTTTATCATCTTTTACTAATTTGATGATTATATTATTTCATTTTTTAATTACCTTGATTTTGTTTGACCGAATTATTCAATCATTATGATCAAGTCATTTTAATTATTTTCACTAATAATTTGATTATCCATGTTTTTTTATCTCTATACATTATTTCGGACTGTGGAATTAGTCTAAAAAGCATATATTAATTCATCTCACCAAATTGATCATTTTGCATTATCGTACTTAATGAATATGGCAATATATATATGCGAGATGTAGAGCCAAATGCTTTGTAATCCCCTAAAAACATTATTTATGGAGGAGGTAATCATAATGTTCTACACTTCTACTTCATAATGTTCTAAAAATTATTTAAAACTTTTTTTTAATTATAAAGTGCATGGAAGAGCTTAGCAAGAAAATATCACTACCGATTATACCAGTGAGAACAGAATTCAACATCTCTTGGGCTGATTTGACTTAAATTATCGAAGTGCTCATAAATAATTTAATGATTGAAGTTTATTTAAAAAATAAACATTTATATATTTGATAATAAAAAATTTATAAATTATTATTTTGACAAATGATAAAAAAAATTCTTAATATTATAATAAATAAAATATGCGAAGAAAAATTATTTATTTTAAGAATAAAATAGTATACTTCTTACATAAAGTTGAGTCTCTGGTCTTATTTTTTTACTTATAAACAGATAAAATAAATATTTATCACCTTTTTTATCGAACAAAGAGAAAATTCTAAAATTACTTATAAATTATTTTATCTGATGACATGACCAAACTTTAAAAGTGTGTTAGCGTATCACATATTCCCAATAGAAAACTATATGTTATATGAGAAAATGTGATTCAGATAACATGAGTTTTTAACTAAAAATCATTGGATATTTGTTTGGGAATTTTTCAGACTAAAATGTCTTACCCGTTTTTTGGATAATTTTTCTTGGAGCTCTATATTTTTTTATTAGTTTATACTTATTATGAGACTTTTATTTTGAAAATTGGCGTCAATATTATGGTTATCATTTAATACCATCATATATATATTACATACTTTTTTTAACAATACGTGTTAACATAATTTTTTATCATGTTAGGAAACTATATATGTATACATATTAGAAGATATTTAAAATATAATTATTTTAAAACGTGTGATTAAGATTATATCTTATATATTACCTAGAAAAGCGACGATAACGCGCGCGCGCGCGCGAGAGAGAGAGTGGAGAGAGAGAGAGATGGAGTTGCAGTTTTGGTCCCTGTGCGCTTAGGCGGATGCCACCACCACCAGAAGACGCGGGAACGCCCGTTCCCACCGTCCCTGTCGTCCAAACACCCAAGTATTTGAACTCTCTCTTCGCCCGCCGCCTCTCCCGCCGACCGCTCCAGCAGCTCCACGCGCGGCTCCTCCTCCATGGCCGCCTCCACCTGTCAGCTCTCTTCGGCTCCCGCCTCGCGCAGGCCTACTTCGACGTCGGATCCCCTCGGGAGGCCCGCAAGGCGTTCGACCAAATAGCCTCCAAGAATCCCCGGTCCTGGAACACGATGCTCTCCGGCTACTTCAGGAGCCACGGCCTCTCCGAGCTCCTGGAGCTTTACACGCTCTCGCGGGCGCAGAACCATCGGCCCGACCGCTTCAGCTTGGCCTTCGGCGTCCGGGCTTGCACGGGTCTCTCACTCTTCCTGCTGGGGAGGTCCATTCACTCGGAAGCCATTCGATCGAATCTCGAACTGGGCGAGTTCGTCTCCGTGCCACTTGTTGACATGTATGTTGCAATGGACGCCATGGAGGATGCGGCGAGAGTGTTCGACAGAGCTCCTCTGTGGAGCTCTTCCCTCTGGGGTCTGATGATGAAAGGGTATCTGAAGGCCTCCGCAGATGTAAAAGTTTTCAAATTGTTTGCACGGATGAAGGAGCTGAAGCTTGAATTGAATTCTTGTTCCGCAGTTTGCTTGGCACGAGCTTGTGGAAATATTCGAGGGGCGAAGGAGGGTCGTGCTATTCATGGCTTCTCTATGAAGAAGAATTTCTTCGATGGTAATATCCGTTTGCAAACCTCACTGGTTGATATGTATGGTAAGAGCGGAATGGTGGCTTTTGCCAAGAGATTGTTTGATGAAATTCCTCACAAAGATGTCATCTTGTGGAGCTCAATAATTGCATGTCTTGCACAGTGTGGGAAGGCTTATGAGTCACTTGCATTGTTCCGGGAGATGTTGGATGATTTCATATTACCAAATGAGATCACCCTTGCTAGCGTACTTCTTGCTTGCTCACATCTTGGAGCTCTGCTTCATGGTAAAAGTGTGCATGCCTACATAATTCGGAATGACATCCAGTTCGATGTTGTGAGTGAGACTGCACTCCTTGACATGTATTGCAAATGTGGATTTGTGGAACTCGCATATAGGATATTCTGTAAGATGTCTGAAAGAAATGTTCTTACTTGGAGTGCAATGATAGGAGGGTTTGGTATGCATGGTTTTAGCTCGAGAGCTCTTGAACTTTTTGAAAGAATGAAGTCTGAGGATATCATCCCCAATTCTGTCACATTTGTTTCTGTTTTATCTGCTTGTAGCCATTCTGGTAAGGTTGAAGAAGGGAGACACTATTTCAGATCAATGAGAGAGGAATATGATCTCATTCCAAAAGATGAGCACTATTCGTGCATGGTAGATCTCTTAGGACGAGCAGGGCTATTTCAGGAAGCTCTGTCATTGATTAAAAAAATTCCTGTGCAGCCTGGACCTACTGTATGGGGAGCTCTGTTGGGTGCATGTAAAATTCATAAGCAGGTAGATTTAGCCAACGAGGTGTCCAGTAAGGTCTTTGTTGCAGAGCCAGAACAACCAGCGGCACACGTACTGCTTTCAAATATTTATGCTACAGCAGAAATGTGGGACATGGTGAGGAATGCAAGAGAGGTGATGAATCAAAACGGACTACACAAAACAGTAGGTTTCAGCATAATTGAAGTTGACAAGAGCCACTGTGTTCCAAGTTACTAATTGTGGACTGTCAGAATAACAGCATTGTGGATCCCTATGCAAGTCTTATTACACATATTGAGGCATTTCGATATGCGACATATTTATTTCAGTATGTCAATGATGAACTCCGCCTATGTTTTATAGCCGGTCCCAAGCCCGGATAAAGGAGGAGGGTTGTGTTAGGCCCCGACAGCCAGCGTAAAACCCTGTCGAATCGCATGAACATGGATCAACGAATCCATGTAGCCGATCCCACCTAGTGGGATAAGGTTTGGTTGTTGTTGTATGTCAATGATGAGCAACTGTAATGTTTTATAACTACATAAGAGAAGTTGACAATGGCTTTTTGCCTTACGAAAGCCAACTATTCCAAAGAAGAATTCCACTGAGGATAACAAGAATCTTGGAGTTGTGAACTTGAACTGTAAGTTTCTGTTGTCATTCCCAAAGGGAGATACTGATGAGTGATGCAAAATGATTTGATCATGCCAAACATGCCATCTTTTCTTTTGGAGAATCAGATCATGGTGATTGATCTTGGCATTTTAAACTCAAGGGCCTCTGACTTAACTTAAGGACCTTTTCCTTTTCCTTTTATTTGTTTAACCCATTGATCTCATGCCCTTTTCTCTCAAACGGAAATGCAAACCTTGTAATCTGTTATCATATATCATATAAATGAGCATATTGTGGGTTAATGACCTGTTTTTTGTACGTAAAACTGGATGTTTTTTCATGTATCGTATTGCCCTATTTATTCACTCTAATGAAATATATTTTGTTTCATTCAGGACTTATGTGAACAACATAGCAAGCATTAATAATTGCACAGTGATCATTGACATGTAATCTATTTTGCGATGCATCATATTATAACTATAGCTTGATCTGGAGGACCAAGGTCGATGTGGATCGACGAAGCAAACATTGTACCAAATGAGGGCACATTATAATTTGTGGATCTCAAGTGAAGGCTTTGTGATAAGTTGAGAGGTCAGTGGCTTAGTTCAATTTCTTATATATTTGTATGTCATTGACATGGTGTAAACTCTAAGCATAAATAGCTCAAAGGGAATCTTGGACTATAATTTATAGTGGTATATGTAAGAGGATCAATTGTAATTTAATAAATCTAGCCATTTTACATTATCGGCTGCAAATGAAGTGAAATGTCACTGACAGATTTATCTCTAGAAAAGAATTTTGTTAGTTGGTTGAGAAGCATGTGGATAAAAAGATTTTTCCTTTTTTCAGGGAATTTTTTCCTCTTTCATACTTCAGGTGAGAGAGGGTCAAACTCTTGATCTCTCGAGAACTCAGAATTTTTCTCGTGGGAAATTAAATAAGAGCATGGAACGCACTTCTGCAAGTGAAAGGTCCTATGTTTCAGTTCCTACGTTGAAAAATATATTTAAGCATTTTACCTTTTTTCTGTGTCAGTGTGTATATGTGCCCAAGGGATAATTATGCATTTTCTGGACAATGTCATATGTTAACATTTGTAAGAGACTTGTGAAAACCAACTGCCTCATTTGGTCTAATCCATAATCCATTTCTTCATATATGTTGGTCCTTTCTTTTTCTCTTGTTTGAGTACACATGTTGATCCCGAGTTGATCGATTGAACAATACATATAGCTGCACAAGTTTGCTCTCTTTTTATGTATAATTTTCTGGTGGTTTATAGTTTTTTGTGACTTGTCATGGATGCAGTAGAGAAAGATTTGTCTTTAATTTTGTATCTGATAGTTTGACCGGGACACTATAGCCTTGTCAGCTTGTGTGGTGGAGTTGGGTCCAATAGCAGGTTTTCGCTGTTTTCCTACTAAAAAGAAGATGTTTGCAACTATATAAAACAAAAAAATGTTGCTAACATTTCTTTAGAAGAATGCTGATGTTAACATAGTTTATAACTTCGATAAGCTGCCTCATTAATATCCTATTTCAGTGGCTTTTTGTTTCCTCAATCATTATTCCACCTAAGCTAATACTCTAGAGGTCAACAGAAAAGAGATGAAACCAGAGCGAAGAAAAGATCAATGATTCCATAGGGCAGAATGAAGTGGAAATGGTCATGTTGTTCCCTTTATATATACATTTGAATACGAATGTTTTTTGTATTCTTAATTCTATAACTCCAGTTGTACTTGTGCACTCATCTGTGCTTTTGTTGCTATCTGTACATTGCATGATCAGAAAGAAAAAAAAAAGGAGATTCTTATCTTTTTAAGAAGGTTTGGTTACTAATAGAGCGGAATGGCGTCGTATGATCCATGTAGCCGACCCCACCTAGTGGGATAAGGCTTTGTTCTTGTTGTTGTATTCTTATCTTTTTAAGAAGAAAGTAGTGGATCCTCCTAAAGTGGAGGAAATAATTGCTGTTAATTATAGAAATAACTCAATCGACTATTATCTGATGCATAATCTATTTATGCTCTTTTTTCTCTTTATCATGTTATCATTTATTAGAAATAAACTCTTTGCCCCACCCATTTAGTGCGAAGAGAAGAAAAGGCATCGTAAAAATTACTAAAGCATTTCATAATAATCATGACTTGGAAGAAAAAGAGAATGATTAGTAGGATCATCTATAAGCATTTCATATATAAATTTCCAGGTATCCTTTGGAATGCGAAATCGCCATAAATAAAAAAGCTCACAGTCCTCTGTTTTTCGAATTAGATTAGTCTTTCTGAATAGCAAACAAAGTAATATATAATTTGAACTAAGAAAAACGAATATGATTCCACCGCATTCTCTGAGTTTCGATAAGGTGGATTTATATGAATATCCCCTTGATGGAGGTTGTCTATATGTGATTCAAACAATGAAATTGCCTCTCCTTAATCTGATACAATGCCATTGTTAAATTTCGTTGTAACCACAACGCACTAGAAAAATTAAGCACAGCAGATTCTGAATGTTGCAACATGGTGTTGTTGCCGACTTCACAAGGAAAAGAAGCTGCAACTGCATAATTCTTTTTTTTCGATCACGGTCAGTAATTCACCAATGTTTGGGACTACTAGCATCCGACTAATCACTCGAACTGTAAGCGTCTCAGGACACAGTCCCGTCAGCTGTGCCAATGATCATTAGTTTGCGACTGCATATTTCTGTGTTCCAAACATCTGACTTCTTTATTTCATTACCATTACGTAGGCTTTCTTGTTTTCAGGGCAAAGGACCCTGGACTCAAGTTTCCAATCGGATCATGCCAAGATTGCAATATTGGAAAAATGAAAAGAGAAAAATTCCTAATCAAATTTATGGCTTCATATATTGAACTTGACGTAGAATTGTTAACCATATAAATTATAAACTAACCAAATTTTACTTTACTTCAAACTTCATCAGTTCTAATCAGGATCAATGTACATCATTCTCATTGCTCAAACCTGTCGTTGCTGCATTAGAAAAACCCGAGGACTCCATCTTTAAATTTAAGCAAACCATTACTGAGATGATAAAACTCCGCCTATATTTTATAGTCGGTCCCAAGTCCGGATAAAGGAGGAGGGTTGTGTTAGGCCCCAACAGTCAGCATAAAATTCTGTCGAATCTTATGAACATGGATCAACAAATATATTGTGTTGACGTCGTATGATCTATGTAGCCGACTCACCTAGTGGGATAAGGCTTTGTTGTTGTT
Source organism: Pontederia crassipes (assembly GCA_030549335.1). NCBI lineage: Eukaryota > Viridiplantae > Streptophyta > Magnoliopsida > Commelinales > Pontederiaceae > Pontederia > Pontederia crassipes. Next base: position 5,941,618 of record JAUKPH010000017.1, read on the forward strand.
GTATTACTAAGATTATAAAAGTAGGCTTTTCTTATTCTGTGAAGTTACAGTAATTAAATTGACTATTGGCAACCTTCATTAGGTCTCACACAAAAGGTTCAGGAAGTACAAATTCTTCCCATGAATTATAGTACTGCTACAATTTCAATCTCTAGTCTGACTTTGAATATATATCAATTAAAGCTTCGAGTTTCATGCCCCCAATTTTGCTAAAAGAATTCTCATGCATGATGAAGACCTGCAAAAGCTACTGCTTGAAGATCATCCATGTCCTGATATGCTGAATACCTCGCGTTTGTCTGCATGTCAAGAGACGACATTGCACAGGACCAGCCGCCTTCAGTGCCAAAGGAGGAGATGTGATGATCCCCATGATTGATGTGGGACTCAGGATCATAAAGTGGTGAAAGCAGGAGGGAGTTGGACGGCATGCCATCTTCATGGTGGTGGTGCAGCATGGCTGCAGGGCTTGACACCAGAGGCTGCATTGATTCTCTAAGCTGCGAGAAACCTACTTCTTCTCCATGCGGAGATCTGCTCTTCCAATCGACTTCTCCGTTGCTAGCAGTTGAAGTAGGTCCCTGCACAGCCCTTCGAGCAGCAGCTTGGGCCTTCAAAGTATCCAGCTGCGCTTGCAGAGTGACAACCTGCGCATCAACGGAAGTGTAAGCTTCATTGCACACGTAATTCCAGCTGCGAAGTGGTACACGGGAGCGCTCACTTGCTGCTGCAGGGCAAAGATATGGGCGACGCAGCCGTAGGTGGGGTTCTGAAGCCTGGCCTGGGCCTCGTACGAGATGGTGACGGCGGCCTCGCTCCGGTCGGTCGCCGGGAGGTGCATGAGGAGCTTGGAGGCGTTGCTCGCGCCGAAGACCTTGTGGATGGCCGCGAAGTGCGCGGCCCCTTGCTCGTGGCAGAAGTAGGGGGCGAAGACGCACCCCTTGACGCACTTCCTCCTCAGGAACTTGCATGCTCCGCATGGAGATCCAAACCCTGCCATCTCTCTCTCTCTCTGTCTCTCGTACGTGTGTTTGTGTCTGATCAAACGGAGTTGGTTGGATCGTAATGCGCCTTGGTTTATATACACTGCAGCGGGGGAGAGGAGGTTTTGTGCTAGCAGAATAATTTATTCCTTCACTGTCTCCTCGATGGGCTACAAAGTTCATTTTTTTGTTGATGTCTTCTTCGCTCCCACCTCATCAACAATTCCATACCCACTTGCACTGTTGCAGATTAGTTTCATACAGTTGAGCAAAAGACTCAACCTTTCTGATTCAGCAAAAGATCCCATCTTTGAAATATATGAGCAATTTTTTTCCCATTTCTAGAGGGGGGAAATGGAGATGTTTTGCCTCGTACAGGATTCACGAGTTGAAGATATATATATCTGCAAGACTGCAAGGGTTGCGTCTGCACAGAAGAAGTCCCAAGACATATCAGCAAGTCGGAAGATTTCCATCAGCATGGAGTGGGTTAATTGGAATTGGTCAGAGTCTGGGCAAACTTTGCTTGCTGGTTCTGCTCATCTTGTTCAGCACTTGAGCATGGGGGACTGACCTGTTCTGCAGGACAGAGATAAGGTGCCATGCATCGTGCACCAATCCATTGTTCTGTTCTGGACGATGGACAACTCAAATCACTTTTTCTTCTTGTGGAAGAGACGTGGCTTTACTTGGTTTGTTTTCAAGTGCCTGTGCATGAGAACAGCATCCTCCTTTCACTTCAATCTTTGTAAAGTAGATGCAACTTTCTCTGATACAGTGATACCAATGACATGTATTGCCTGCCAAGCCATACCTCTCCGAGTGCATAATAATTACCATATGATTTGGGGCGTGGAGGAGGAGTCATCTCTAACTTCATGTTCTTACCAATGACATATCTTTCTTTAAATCTTCCATTAAATTTGTGAAACATTCTGAACGACTACAATCGACAAGGAGTTTTTTTTTTCATATTAAAAAGTGGAAGTCTAATCAATAGAACCTTTCGAAAATAAAATTCTTATATACCCATTGCTCTGAGCATTATGTCGCATAAAGCTTCTTCTCTGCATTGGCTTTCACACCTCTATTATTAGCTTTGTCATCCCATCACTAGTTAGTTTTATTATGTGCACCACACTAATTTGAGTTAAAGAAAAAAGAGCAGAACTTTTTGTAATCTAATTGTTCATCTAGGATACATATAATTCTCCTAAATGCAATGTAGCTGCAATCTGAATCAGGACTTTTTCATTGAAAGGCTGGTGGAAGCTTATAATCATGGGTATGATGACTTATATTGCTAGGCTTTTTTTTGTTGTTGTTGTTGTTGCTTCAATATCTGTAAGAAAAAAAATTGCTTCAAGCCAGAAGTTTCATCTCATGATCTCATCTATGGTCCAAAGCTACTTTCCATCCTCACAAAAAGAAACAAGTTCCCATTTTCTTTTCTTTTTTATAAGCCAAAGGTCCCATAAACTTTTGCTTTTTGGAAAGATATTTGACTAGTCGCTAATGATTTATTAGATCATGTAAGCAATAATGGACAGCTTATAAGAGTCCAAGATCTTAAATGCATCTATTATCTTTTTCGAACTAAATTCACCCATGTGATGTTCACAAGTATTAACAGTTTTTTTAACTCAATATTTATAAATTATTTTTGGGGCTCGAGACCAAAACAGCAAACATGAAGAAATCAAAACTGATTGAATGCTCAATTTCTGACTTATTTTCTGAAGTTGTCAATTTGATTAAAATTTATTATTTTTTATCGTTTGGAATAAAAATTAAGGGCTAATAGTTTTGAACACTTCTAAATTTAGACGAAAATATTTTTTATGTATTTTTATTGATGAGCTCATGGATATTAATGTATTAAAAATTGGACTAGATCAGCCGATTCAATATTAACTAACCGTGATTTTGATTCGGTTTTAATTTAAAACTAGAACCAGATTGAACCAAATTAATTAGTTGAACTAATTTAATCCAGTTTTATATTTTTAACTAAAAATATAAATTTGGAGTGATAAAATCATATAAAAAATAAGAAAAATAAATAATTGGGAAAGGGAAAAAAAGGAAAATGAGGTGCATAAATTAGGTGAGAATTTTATAGAGAAGAATGAGTGAAAATTTAAGGGGGAAAAAGACGAAATGAGAGAAAAAATAAAAATGAAAATAATTAAATGGAAAAAGAAGAAATTTTATATAATATAAAATATTAAAGGAAAGTTAATAACAGAAGAATAATTGAATTCACTAGAAAAATAAATGATATTAATAGAAAAAAAATAAAATAATACAATTTTTTAACTAAAATAATAAAGGTCATTTTTTAATTAAGTTTTCTCGAGACTTATCCCATTAAGTAATGTATTCATTTTTTATAATATTTACATAATAATAAATCTAAATAAAATTATATGAGTCAACTTTAAACTCTTTTAAATATAGTATATATGGAGCTCCAAATTGACATATTTTCTAATAATGTAAACACTCTCATATTTTTTTTAATAAAATGAGTCTATCCAAGCATATTAAACTTATATAAATTTGGAATAATTTTATAAAAAATATTATAAATATTATTTAGAAAATTTGGTATTTTTTGTATACTTTTTATAATATTATTCATAATACATCATTAAAATTATAAAAGATAATATTTTAATAAAAATTTAGTTCAATCCGATTGAATTCGATTAAACCAGTTAAAGCATGACCAATTGCTAAGAAGATGTTTGATCCGATTTTAAAATATCAATACTTATGACTTTTTTTTTCTTTTTTGATGTTTTAGTTCCCTCTCGAATTCATATGGCATATGGATCATATATTTCAAAGAAAAAAAAAGGAAAGACCGCACCAAATTAACCTTTTTCCCAAGTTTCCTTTTTCTATCATTGTGTAAGCAATGATATATAATTATTTATCATAAAGTCATGCTTTACAATTAAATATGATATGCGCAACTTATATTATTTGCATGATTAAACCATGACACCACACAAACGAAGCCAGAAGAAGTTGGGGGTATTTGGGTTAGCACATTCTAGGACGCAGGGTCGCCATCACCAGCTATCATCATGATTTAAAAAAAAAATCATTTGAGCTTATAAAGAAACAAATTTTGAATGATTTTAAGCGGCCAAACGTATAAAACCTAAAGTTGATACATGTTCTTTTTCATAATAATTGATTTCTTTTACTTGATTCAAGGACAGTAAGTCATCATCATACACAATACAGTTCCTTTTTTTCAAAGAAACATCTCACGATCCCTCGCATTGAACACTAAATTGATTTGAGAATATATATATATATATATATTATATATCATTAGACGACCCAATTATTACACTGATTATAGAATGCAACCAAAGCTTTTTTATTGCACGTGGCTTAAAACATAAACTAATAATAAATTACTCTGAGAACAAAACTTCCTAAAATTTTTGGTGCAAGTATAGCATGTTTTGAAATTTGCCATGCGGCAAAACTGGAACTTGAATTGAGATATGAGATGCATGATGGTAAATAGAGTTTATTTTCCTTAGAAGGTTTTTGCTACCTATTTATGTTCCGAGTTCTCATCTAAAGGATCACATATGTAGGTGGAATAATAGTCAAAGCCTGGAATCCATGTATTATGGAACTATGCTGCACGGTGACATCCAAATAGAAAGAGAGACTATCATTAGTGGTGCCAACTTACATCATGCAGCCGGTCAAATTTGGCAGTGTTGCAGAAAAGCCAATTGCAGGGTATGATGTGAAGCCTTTCTCTGTGCATTATGTAATATACATGCAACCTGTGATCCACCTATTATACCTACCTGATCTTTTTTCTTTTCTTTTCTTTTCTTTTTTTTTCCAAGTGTTCTGAAGACTGGTCAAGCAGACAGACAACTCACGTGGGGGGCCACCATGCACGTGTGTGGATGATTGCCATAAATTTAGGGTTCCCTCTGTTGCCTGTCTCCTCCTACAGGAGAGACTTCCATTTGAAATCAACATCCAAACAACATATTATCTAGTTACCTTTGCCAATCTCTGCCAGAACAAGAAACCAGAAACCGATGCTCTTAATTATGACCTTCATGTCGACCAAAAATATGTCACCATCTGCTTTCTACCAGCCTCTCCGTGGACATGGCACTGTTTGGCTCTTCATCTTAGAGTCATGCTGCAGGAAGGAAAACTGTGGTTTATGCTCTCGAAACATTCATTGTTTCATAATTGATTCATTTCTAAAAAGGAGAGTGACCAACGGATGGGACCAAATCTGCATAAAATGAATAAGTTCTTACAAGTTTTATGTCTAGAATACTCCTTCATCGTTACAAACCCTTCTACTAATGTATAAGAACAGAACCTAATTCTAATCACAGTTAATTCATGGTCTACTACCCCGTCTGATGAGTTCACTACAGTCTACAACTGTGACAGTATGAGAGACATCCCTTTCGTTACAAGACATAACGCGTTTGGGTTGCTTTCAGATATATGCAAGTGAGTTTTACAAGTTTCTTCAGAGATTTTTTTTTTCTCTTCTTCTCATGGTTTAGTGACAAGGTAACGTTTAAACTTGTATGAGATGTGGACATTGTCGTCTTACTCTGAGGCAAATTTTCTCAAGCCTAGGAGCCTAAATGGAGTAAGTACAGCTTCCATCTTATTAAAACATTTTAATACACAATTCACAAAGGCAACATGACATATATATGATGTCAATTCGTCACCTCAGTTTGGCTCTTGCACTACTAATGCAGAAAGCTTAAAATAATGAGAAAAAAGACTGACAAAATATTGGTCACCAGTAGTATTAACGTGGAAACCAGTTGGAGAAACTAAATTAAAATGGAAAAAGGTGCGAGGTTGAACTCATGCCATTCCAAAGGATCACAAGCATGGTTGTTTGGACCGGACCGGACCGGCCGGTCCGACCGGTCCAACCGTCGACCGCCACTTGAGACGGGTTTGGTTCGATCATAAAACCGGATTGACATTTGAACCGTTTTGAACCGGTCAAGACCGGTCAAAACCGGACTAAAACCGGATAAAACCGCTGAACCGCCGATTTTAGGGCAACCGGCCGGTTCAAATATTAGAAAAAATTGGAAAAATATGAGCCCACTAAGTTTTGAACCCATGACCTCTTAAACAACTTAATGTGTACATTCCACTATGCTATGTTTATTCATTTGAATACTAAGTTATTTTATATTATACAATAATTATCATCACTCATTTAACAAATTATTTTTTTAATAAGAAAATTTATAATATTTTTAAATGTCAAATATTAAATATGAAAAATTAGTTACCTAATTAAATTAAAAAATAGAAACTACAATAATCTTTCTAGTTTAAGTAAATATTAATAATTGAATTTGAGAAATATGAATTTGTAAATTATAATTGAATACATTAAAATCACATAAAACTCATATCAATAATTAAATATGTCACATTTGATTTCTTAACTTTAATTAAAATGATTTAACCATATGTACTTTGATATAGAAATATATTAATTATTGATAAGAATATATAAGTATTATAGTTTATCTTTTTATATTATTTTATTAATATTCGGTTCGACCGTCCGGGTTAACCGGTTCGACCGGTCTAACCTGACCCGGAGACCTATCCGGGTCGACGTCCGGTCCGGGTCCAAGTATGGATACATACCATTACAAGAGCAGCAGAATACAAGAACATGTAATTAGGCATGGTCATAAGGAGCAAGAAGAGAAGTATACAACCTAGCTATATACTAAGTAAAATAGAACATTATTACCAACCAATATAGTGTCCGGTGATTCATTTTCGAGAAGATTCTAGTTTCTGATATTAATTTTAACTTCTACTGTATCGTAATATTACAAAACTTTTATTGTCTCAATGCAATGATAGTCTCATATTTATTCTCCAAGATAGGTAAGACAGAGGCCATCGGGTAGTATTCCGTAGTAACTATGGTGCAGTGACTCAGATGAGAATTTTTGTTTTGGCAGTTGAGGTTTTCAAGCCTAATAAGTATTTGAGATTTTTTTAAGGCTATTTTTATGCTGCCTCTTTGCATTATTTTTCAATCTTGATAGAACCTTATGTTTGGAACTCTCCATCATTTCCTATCCTACAAATCTTCATAATCCAAAACTGGTTTTCTTTTCTATTTTGTATCATATAAATGCATGTTTATATATCTTTTTCAGAAGGATATTATATAGTACAAAAGTTATTGTAATGACATAACTGTGCAATAGTTCACATGGAGTTGCTTCAAATTTTCGTATAATTTGACATTTATTTGCACATTTTGAAGTAGAGAACATGCAAGTAAAAATGACGGGAAGCTACAAAGTTTTCTTGGACATACGTAAAGATACCAGTGGCATGGAACTGTGCTCAGCTCAGATACTGCCATGAAGACTGCCGAGGACTTCTAGACTTCTGGTACCTACAAACAAAGAAGGCAAGGGGCTCAGCACATCGGAATAAAGCATGGTGCCACAAGGTTGCGGAAAACATAATTACTAATGAAGTATAAATATAAAAGAAGAAACATCCTCTTCAAGAGCAATGCATCTCTAGTTCCAGGCAAACAAATTTCAAGATGGTATTGATCCAGGATGAATTTCAATTTTTTTTTTTTTTTTGAGAAGTGAAAGGATAGCTACCAAGGTTGTAGCTATCCTATTTTATTGAATTGGTGCAAAAAGTTACAACTGAGACATTTTAGAGGGAAATCATTCTCCAACAACAGCCTTAATCTTTCCCTCAAAAAACATCTTTAATCTCCAGTCTGGTTGCGCGCATGTGTGGTAATATTGTCCATGTAACACCTTTCCCCACTGAATTTAACAGCATTCCTTTCAGACCAAATAGCCCACAGTGCAACTACTAGAAGTACTCATTTGTATCTTGAGACAAACACCCTAACATCTTGTTGTTTGCCTCCATAATGGAAAGATTGCCAAAAGTTCGCGGCCGAGGACAGATTCAACCATTGACATCCTTGTGTATGCCATGTCTCCTTAGCCATCCTACATTCAAAGGAAAGATGATTGATATCCTCCGCAGCTGCATCGCATAAGATGCAAATAACATCAACACCTTTGTCGGTAGGTCTTAGTCACTAGCTGACCACGCCTAAACAGCCAAACAAATATTTTAATTTAAAAGGTATGGCCTACTTCCATACAATCGTGCAGTCAGTCCTCAGGTCAGCATCACCCAATCTGTCATTCATGCTGAGTAGCTCATATGTTCGGCGAACAGAGAAGATGCCTGGTTCCATACCCATTTGTCTAGTATGTTAGCAGAGAGCCTACATCCTTTCAATTTCTGTAATAGGATGATGAAGTCATCAGTTTGCTGTTCAGAAAGATGTGTTCAGAAGGGAGGGAGCCAAACACCATTTAGACCATTAATGCTTGACCAACAATCAGCCACAGAGGCGTTCTTGTCACCTGCAATGGCATAAAGTCTTGGGAACTGATTGGCAAGGCTTTCACTATCAACCCATAGACCCTTCCAGAATCGGACATCCTTTCCATTACCAATGGACAGGGATAGGAAGTGTGAACTGCCATCACACCCTTCTAGAAAGATGAACACCCTTGGAGATGCAACAACCTTGAGTCCCAAGAGATGGTTCTTGCATGACATGCAAAAATCACATAAGACCAGAGATCGCCAACATCCCCCATGACACAATATGCCCATTTTGATAGCAAAGCTTCATTTGTTCATCGAATGACCTGAATTCCTAAGCCACCATCAAGAAAAGGATAACAAACCTCCTTCCAAGCCACCAGATGAACACCATGAGATGGACTGCCTGAGTGTTTCCAAAAGAATTTGCTTCGAAGAGAGTCCAGATGGGCCTCCACAGAGTGCAGTAGAGGCAGAAAGTACTGTCCGTACTAATGTGAGATGTCCTCCTCTTGATAACAGCCTCGAACTCTACCCTGTTAGCCGACGTTCCACTCTTTGAATGACTGGATTCCATTCTCTTACACGTATCTTTTTGTCGACAAGAGGCAGGCCTAGGTAGGGAATAGGAAGAGTACATATCATTTTGTGCAGCGCCATTGAGCAATTGAGAGCCTCTTGATCATCCATCCCAAAAGGTATGAACGAAGATTTTGAACAATTTATGCAAAGACCTGAGAAATCTCCAAACACCTTGACTAAAAAGGATATCTTTCTGGCTGCCTCTACAGATCCCTCAATGAGAAATACTGTATCGTCTGCATACTGTAACAGCGGGATTAGAGTGTCCCAATTTTGTGTACCAGTGAAACAAAGAGATGAGGTTATTTTGGCAGACCGAAAAGGTTCAACGTGCTAGGGCATCAACAGCCAAGACGAAAAGCAATGGAGCGAGGGGACAGCCCTGCCGCACTCCTCTCTGAGGTTGAACCCATCCACCTGTGGGATTGCCATTGATAAGAGAACAGAAAGAAACAGTGCAGACACATTGTTTCATCCATGAAATCCATTTTTGCAGAAAGCCCCGTTTATATAGTGAGCTCCATAAGAAGGACCAGTCCAAGGAGTCGTATGCCTTCGAAAAATCCACCTTCCACATGAAACCTTGGCGGCCTGTGCGTTGCCAATAAGAGATGATCTCTAATGCAATTGTGAAACTATCTGATATCGATCGCTCAGCAATGAAAACTGATTGCACAGGATGCACCAAGGAATCCAAGACTAGTCGCAACCTATTTGTCAAAACACGAGCCATAATAAGATATATTGAGTTAGATAAAACAATTGGACGAAAATCTTCCACTCTATTAGCTCCTGGTTTTTTTGGTATTAAAAATAAAAGAAACGGTTGATCCTTTCAAGTCCCCTGTTGCCATCTGCAAATTCATGGAGAGCAGCCATGACATCTGAACCTAGAAGAGACCAAAAGTCCTTGTAGAACAGCACCAGAAAGCCGTCTGGTCCAGGTGACCTTTCACCTTTCAGGTTGTGCAAGGTTGTAAGAACCTCTGTCTCAGAAAAAGGACCAATTAAACCATCTGATTGTTCCTGTGAGAGTCTAGATGCCCCAGTTCCAGTCCATCGCCACACGCCCGGAGGATGTCGTCGATTGAATTCTCTAAAATAACTGGCTACTGACACTACAAGAAAATGGGGAATTTCCGACACACAAATCCTTCGCAATTTGCGACGAATTTTGCGATGGACTCCTATCCGTCAGAATTTCCGACGGTTGGGGACGTCGAAAATTTAAAAAATAAAATATGAAATCTAATATATTAATTTTTTAGTTTCCGATGGTTTTGACATTGAAACTGTCCGAAATTAAAAAATAATTAAATATTATGCAATATATAATATCATATAATATATAATATATCTAATATTTAATTACTTTAATTTTCGACGGTTTGGACAATCAGAAGTTCCGACACATAAGATTCCATCTTAACTTCCGACTGTCTAAACCGTCAGAGATTAAAATAATAATTTAATATTATGTAATATATAATATCATATAATATATAATATGTCTATTATTTTATTTTTTATTTTTTATTTTTTTACGGTTTAGACTGTCGAAAATTCCGACTGTCGAAACTGTCAAAAATTAAAATAATAATTTAATATTATGTAAAATATAATATCATAAAATATATAATATATCTAATATTTTATTATTTTAGTTTTTTATGGTTCCGACCGTTGGTAATTTTAATTTGCTTCCCCCGCCTGCATTTCCGCCAATTTTTTTCTCACATCCCTATATATTTCTCCTTCTCCGGCTCCATCTCCCTCTCCGGCTCGGTCTCCCTCTCCGGCTCCATCTCCGTCTCCCTCTCCGGCTTGGTCTCCCTCTCCGGCTCCATCTCCATCATCCACTCTGGCTTGGTCTCCCTCTCCGGCTCCATCTCCATCATCCACTCTGGCTTGGTCTCCCTCTCCGGCTCCATCTCCCTCTGCGGCTCCATCTTCCTCTCCGGCACCATCGCCCTCTCTGGATCCGGCCGCCCGCTGCACTAGGCAGCCGATCAGGTCGCCAAGCGGCCGATCCGGCCACCCGCGTCCAGATCGGCCAGAGCAGGTCGCTGGCCCACGGCCAGATCAGGCCGCCAGTGGCTCGATTGGCCGCCAGGCGGCCTGATCTAACTGTGGGTCAGGCCGTCGGCAGCCAAATTGGGTCGCCAGGTGGCTGATCCAGTAGCCCGCGGCAAGATCCGGTTTGAAAAATCTTTCCGACGGTTAGTACTGTGGGATCTTTTCGACGGTTATGGCCGTCAGATCTTTGCGACGGTTATGGCCGTCGGATCTTTGTGATGGTTATGTCCGTTGGAAGTTTTGACAAGTATAGCCGTGGGACGGTTACAGCCGTCGGAACTTTCTGACAAATTTTTCCGACTCGTCGGAAATCGTTTGCGATGCCCTCTTTCCCGACGGTTTTTTCCCGTCAGAAAACCCATCGGAAACTTCCATTTCCGACAGATTCTTTCAATTTTCCGACGGAAAACACCATTTTTCTTGTAGTGTGAATTACCAACTTCTTACTGCCCCGACACTTTGGACCCGACACTGAATTTCAAAATTAAGTACCTAATGCATGAAAAAACAATGACCATGGAGAAGCCCGTTCACAAACAACTTTACGAGTACTGATAAATAGACTAAAAAGATCACTGAAGGTTGATCTAATGTAGCTGATGTTAGCCTCATCATTAATCTGGCGGTTCTTGCACTTTGGAATTGTTCAGAACCATAAATCCTGTTCGCTGAATGATGAAATGTCCAGAATGTCAATCGAGGATTATTTGTCACTCCATTATCAGACTCAGTACTGAAAAGTTGATAAATTGGCATGGATTATTCTTTGCTTTGTTATCAGATTAATTACCGAAAAGTAGAAAATTGACATCTTTCCAGTTTGTACGATCACTCTGTAGAAGACTAGATCTGTCTCATCAAATCACACACAGCTGAGTCCACTTTGGTGAATATTCTTTCGATTTGAGAAACCTGTCCAGTTCATGTGGCAACAAGCAAATGTTTGGTGGGAGCCAAAGCGTGTCATAGGCAACAAACTCATGGACTACCCCATTTATCTCGAACCCGCTACATACAGGTGCCTTTTTTCGGTATACCTCCCACCTTCATCATCTTCTGTCCGGTTTAATCTTGCTTATTCATCCACTTGGATGAATTAATTGCTTCCTCGCCAAGCCCATGTATTGTTAATCCTGAATCATCGAATTCCAACAGAATATATTGTTTGCTTTCAACTTGTAGAATACCAATAGCCTTCATCATCTTCTGTGCAGCTTAATCTTGCCTTCCTTATTCATCCACTTGAATGTATTAATTGCTTCCTTGCCAAGTCCATGTATTGCTAATCCTGAATCATCGAATTCCAACAGAAAATATTGTTCGCTTTCAACTTGTAAAATATTAATAGTGCTCTCTTTGCCACCATTTTTCATAGATGTCAATCAGTGCTGAACTAATATAAACATTCCACATGGAAACCATGAAGTGCAACATAAATATCAAATTCTCACCCTGCATCAAGGACTTCTAAATGAGCAGAAGATGAATATCAGTGACTGCTGCCACTTCATCAACTGCAAAAGTCTGCAGCCTTCATTTGTAACAAGATGATATCATGATATATGAGGCCAAGTTCATGCCAAGCATCTGACTAAATAACAAAACCACAGATTCAACGTCCGCTGGCCTCGAACTCTGCAATCACGGTATTCCATGATAGAGTACTTCTGTCAGATATCTTGTCGAAGAGATTTCTAGCTGAGGTCAAATATTCAAATTTGATTGTAACAAGATGAGATCATGATAGATGAGGCCAGGTTCATGCCAAGCATCTGATAAAGTAACAAAACTGCAGATTCAACATCCACTGGCCTCGAACTCTGAAATAATGGCATTCCATGATACAGTACTTCTCTCAGATATCTTGTCGAAGAGATTTCTAGCTGAGGTCAAATCTCCAAATTTGATGTATCCCACCATATCACCCTCCATGAAACCAAATCCCTTTGAGACATTTTGTCAAACACTCTTCTAGATTGTTCAATCTCGCCCAAACGAAAGTAAAAATTTATCAGCACAGTTTAAAACAAGAGCTGAGACTTTAAAACTCTATGGATGGAAAAAAAATGGCCACAGAACAAGCTTTAAAATAAATGCCTAGAAAATAACACCATTTTGAGGACAACCATAAGAAAATTTTAGCAAGCTAGAGAGACACCAAGAACTGTGGAAAGCACATACAGGTAGCATATGAGAGTAGAGTAACAACATATTGTTCATCTGAACATAAAAAAACACAGCTATCACCTGAAGGCCCTCAAATTATCACTAGAAAATATGAAATGTGAAAATTATAAACAGAAGAAATGATAAAAGTGACGCTTGTGGGTGACCTAATATGAACCTTATGAGGAGTTGTGTGGCAGCTGTGGCTTAATTCCATGTGGTATAAAGCAACCGTTTGGACTGGGGACAGCCATAAGAACAATGCCTTGAACCCATTATTACATCCAAACACCTCTCACTATCCCTGTTTTATTCCCGGGTGATGAGTAAACACAGGAGCATTGAGTTCTTGGGTGATGCAAGAACATGGTGGCCCCCCATGGAACAAGCTGTTAAAAAAATTAAATGTATCCCATCTTGCTCCAAATTGCCTATCAAACGTCATGAATAAATTGTTCGTGGGTTCCTTAGCATATCTAAACAGAAATGGAAACATTGATAAAGAAATTAGATGTTATCGGGAATATGATGACACAACTCCAGGAACAAAATTTTTTACTACCCACATGTTAGTCTTGTTTGTGCCCTATAGTTCTTCATCGCCTGTAATTTCAGTGATCGCACCACAATCCATGGACCTCCCTTTGTAACCGGAAAAAAAAAAGATTTATCAAAGCAGCAGCAACAAAAAGCAAGCAATGCCTGATCCCCGTATAACAGCATTAGCCGCTAATATAGAGAAACTCGGGACCATGAACCATATGATCGTTTTAAAAGTGGTAAAGCTTCCATTTTTTTTTTCTTTTTCAGCAGTCACGTACAGATATGTATGTACAGAGCGAGACGCCGTGGTGCCGATAAGACCAAAGAATGGATTTCAATGAGCGAAGTGAAAATTTAGCACAAAATTCATGAAATTTTAGGGACAAAAGAGGAGGGGAGAAACAGGGTGAGGCACTGACTCTTGAGGAGGAGGAAGCGTTTCGTCATTCGGAGACCCACTGGAGAAGGACGAGGGGCTCCGGCGGCCGAGCATGTGAAATGGCGAATCGGAATAGCCGGAGAGCGCGCAAGTGCCGGGCGACGTGGCGCGCAGGCAGTGGCTCTGCTCAGGGCCGGCTCTAGACTTGCTAGGATTAAAGGAAGATTAAAAGATGAGACCTTTTATATAATAAAAATATTTTATTTAAAATCTAATTTGTTTAGAATGCAAAATTATTAATCAAATTTTCATAATTTATTTCTCCTAATTTTTTTCTATTGATAAGGTAATTAAGCAATTTAATCTTTACATTATTGATCTTAAATAAAATTTAATCTTTTCTCTGTTAATTTGTTCTCGAAGATTCTTATCTATTTTTTTTTGCTAATCTTGTTTCTATATCAATCCATAAGTGCATGTTATTTTGTGTATTTGTTACTTATCTCATGAGTTTTGAGATTATTACTCCGATCATTACTACCTTCATTAGCTAATTTACTATGACTAGGTACTGAATGAAATAATTTGCAACAAAACAAAATAATTTATATAAATCTTTGGAATAAATTAGCCATAGTCTTTCATGCTGCTCTCAATTTGATAATTTTTTAATATAATGTGAAGTAGAAAAATGTCTTGAAAATGTAACTTTTGGAAACTTTATATCAATAATTTTTATTGGTCCTTTTTTCAACTAATGAATTTTTCATATTTGTATCTATATTAATCTATTGACTATGATCATAAATATTTTTTTATAAGGCAACTATTCAATTCATTTTCATTTTTATCATCTTAGGATCTACATATGATTCCTCACTTATTTTGTCATCTTCTTTCTTTTGCCTAACTTCTAACTCAATATTATTAGTACATTTTTCTTGTTCATTCAAAAAACACTCATTCATATTTTCATAATCATTATTTTTGTTGCTAACAAAGAAATTTTCAAGAGCTCCCTTTTATCATTGTACCAAAGAATCAATTCTCTTTTTTTAGTTTTGAATAACTAGATTCATATTTTCTAGATGACGTTTTTTTTAAAGTAAGATATGATATATATAGATATATTCACGAAAATATGTGATATGTACATTTATTAGTTGGATATAATGTATATCCTCCCCCCGTAAGGGGGAGGATGGGCATCCGTCCTTCCGTGCCCGTCGGATCCTCATCCGACGAGCACGAATGATGTGCGTGGTTCACTAAGGGTAGAGCGGCTCAAGCGTGCTGAACCGATTCAATGACGGTGGATTGGACCTTTGATGAGCGCCGAACAAGGTCTCTTCACCGATCAGACCTAGATGATCTGAGCGAGGTCTATTCATTGCGATCTCGTGACGAGGCCACTTCGCCATTGCTGCGACCACGCCCCGAGGTCATTGCCTCTTCCGCGCCGCATCGAAGTCTCGGCGAGATCACCGCTGCGAGATCGCCTCGCCAAGATCGTTGTTGTCACGCCGAGGTCTTCATCGCCCTGCCGAAATGCCGTCGCGAGATCGCCCCGCTGCGTGATTGATGCCGCCGAGATCTTCGTCGCCCCGCAAAGATAGCTGCTGCCATGCCGAGGTTTCGTCACCCTGCCGAGATCGCCGCTGCCGCGTCGAGGTCTTCGACACCTCGAGTTCGTCACCACCGTGGGATTGTCGCTGCCACGCCGAGGTCTCTTCGACTCCCCGAGGTCGTCACCGCATGGTCTTCATGCCCTAGTTCATTTCACGCCCTGAGGTTGCCGTCGCTGCACAATCTTCGTTGCCACCACCCGTGAGGTCGTCGCCACAGCGAGGTTACCGCCACCGCAAGATCGCCATTGCCGCTAAACCACGAGATCGCCGTCATTGTCACGATTCCTCCCATCCGCTCTCATGAACGTCATCTCCCCCTCTCTCCTCGGTTTTTGTAAGGAGTATTAACAAATATTTGAGTAAATGAATCTATAAAAAAAGGGAGCCAATTAAGATCCTCATTAATTAAGAAATCAATTTACGAGAAAAAAAATTGATTTGTATTGGTTGGAGTAATTGTGTGGCCTAATAAATTGTACAAAATTTGTTGGTCGTATTTTAAGGAACATTAACAAACATAATTAATATAAATAACTAATGTATTAATCATTAGGGGGCCTAAACTAATTGGGGACTTCAAACAAGGGCTTCACCTGCTTGGGCCTTGGGTAGGCCCTCGCTCTGCTTCTTGTTGTCGTTGAATTCTGTGAAGGAGGGAAACTTGAACCTGAGAATGACTCGAGAATAATGAACTTAATCACTCATAAGCAAAAAACAAACTTATTAGATCTTAATGAAAGCAAATTGTATAATATGCAATAGTCTATCGACCTATACACTAGTGGACACGCATGACGCCAACCATCTTACCATTATATCATTATTTTTTAATTTCTCATAAAACATCTTTATTTTTTTTATCTTTTTACTCATTTTCCTTTAATATATTTATAGATATAGAATATAGATTATAAATAAATTTAGAATATGAAATTGATACATTTTAATATGAACTAAAATTTTAACATAATGATTATTTTTAATATTAATCACAATATGAGTCTCTAAAAATATATTACATATATATTATTATTAAAATTAATTACCAACGGGTGAAGCCTTCAAAATTACTGACGGAACGATATCCCTCGATAATTCTGAAGACTAAATCCGTCAGTAATATTAATCATAAAATATTAAATATATACTTATATTATATCACGTATATATTATTATAAATATAGTTACCGACGGGTTTGGCCTTCGAAAGTATCAACGGATTTGAATCTCTCGGTTATTCCGAAAGGTATTCCCTCAGTAATGTACCGACGAATATTTTTCGTCTATAGTAGTGAAGGATGTTTTATCCATCAATATTTTGGAAGGTCTTTTCTATCTCTCGCAAATGTCGTCGGAAAATACGAAGGATTCGTGTCCATCGAAAATTTTTCGTCGCAAATTCACAATTTTCTTGTAGTGAGAGAGGATCTGTATAAAATAACTCTAAGATTTTCTCCCTTTTGAAAGATACGTGAGCGAAACAATCAACCAAGACTAAAAAGATTATTCCAAGTTTCATCTTTTAGTCTAATAAAATTCATGAGTATAAGAAGAAACCTCAACAAACGGAGATTTTTTTATCATTATCTCTAACCCTTAAATCTAATGACCCAAGGAGAGTGATTGAGGGCTCCAGTTACCCCCTCCACCATTGACGAGGGGTTGATAATTGTTGTTTTTTTTTCATTTTAATTTTTTTTTATCAAGAAAGTTTTGATGTTAGTGTCACTTTCATCAATAAGGTAATTACAAATGCAAATTCATTAAAGTTGAATGACCTTTGAGTTATAAGATAATTAGATGAACTAAACAAATAAAGAGTTCAAAAAAAAGAAACTAATGCTAATACACAAAGGAGAAAGTTTTGAGAGGTCTACATACTAAAGTTGATGACAGTAACAGTAAACTGCACAAGTTATATCTAAGCCTTTGGATTTATGTTAATTTTTTTAAAAACAAATGGTACAGTAAATTATTTTTTGAACTCTTAGTCGGATTGGATCAATCACTTAAATTGTGTTAAAAGATTGAAATGTCCAGACAAGTTGCCTACAGGCTGGTGCACATGGTGTTGACTTGTAACTCGGTGTCGTATCTGTGGACCTTTTCTATTTTTCCTCAGTGGGCATCATATAAATTAATGAAAGGAACCGAGTGGCGATAAAAAGTCTAAAGAGGTGGACGTTGACCGCTGATTTCATCCTCCAGCCAGCCCATCACCGGCCCCTCTACAGTACACACTTTTCTTTTCTTTTTTTTGAGCTAAGTTTTACCTTTTATTCAAATCATCATGTCAAAGTTCACATGATTTTAAGTTTTAACTTGCAGCACCTGCACAAATGCATTATCATATCATATGGTTCTGGAAGGAATGAAATTTCAATTTTTAAATTTACATACAAAATTGAATCATAAGAATCCCCAAGTGGATAAAAATGCAAATGAGTACACGGGCTAAGGAGACAATAATAAAAATTACGACCAATAGGAGTTAGAAAATTTAATTTTTTTTAGTATTTATTTAAAATATAAAACGAACTATATTACTCACAAGGAAAAAGAAAAGAGACATAAAAAAGAATGTGTGTTTCTTGATCACAAAGCTCCCAGGAAAAACATCACAAATTTTTAAAGCATTATATCTTAATGCTAATTCAGTAATGATCATTTGGAGTTTACATTATAATATGCTAATATTAATATCAACATCATGATCCATCTCAAACAAAAAAAAAAGTTACAAAAAATATTCTGACACGATCACAAAAAAAAAAAAGAGAAAAGCTTACGTTAATTCGATCATAACTCAAAACGGACAGGGAGAACAGCGTTACGCGAGTTCCGGCCGAACGAGAAGAACCGCCGGAATCTACCGGAACCGCCGGCGGTGCTGCTCTCGCCGGCATTGGCCGCCTCGGGGAGTCGCGGGAGGCTCTGCTGCAACTTCTGAACGGCCACGCGCAGCTGCCTGTCGCCCGAGGAGTCCATTGAGAAGGACCTCCGCATGGGCTGAACATGGAAGGGCTCGTCGTCTCCGTCGCCCCCGGTGACGTCGATGCACTCGTCTCCCATGCTGCTCGCGTGGGCGTGGCGGCGCGACGCCGGCCTCCGTTCCTTCTTCCTCGCAGAAGGACCGGCGGCACCGAGCTCGCGGCTGCCGTCGTCCCCCACTTCGATCACTGCGTCGTGACGATCGCTCCGTTGAGGCTGCCCCTGCCGCTGGAGTAAGGCCGCCGGAAGCGGGGACGACGCCGTGATGCCGGACCTGCAGAGCGGGCAGTTGTCGTTGGTCTGGAGCCACGCGTCGATGCAGTCGATGTGGAACGTGTGCAGGCAATTGGGTAGCAGCCGGATCCTCTCCTCCTCTTGGAACTCGTTCAGGCAGACGGCGCACTCGTGGAAGGACGTCTTCTCCGCGTCCCCGCCGGATCCCCCGCGGTACCGGAACGTCGGTATGGCCTGAATCGCCGACTCGCCCAGGCCGCGGTTCTCAGCGGCGGCGCCCGTCACGTAGGCCATCAACTGCAGGCTCCGGCTGCGCAAGTAACGCCGGGACCGGGAAAGCCGGCGGCCGAGGAAGTCGTCGACGCCGTGCCGGTTGAGGAAGCACCTGATGACGAAGATGTAGTAGCTGAGGAGGAGGAAGGTGGTGGTGAGGATGCCGAGAAGTGAGATGGCCAAAATGGGGAAGCTGGACGAGGAGGAGGAGGTGGACGGAGGTGGTGGTGATGGGGTTTGTGGCGTCGCCATGGGAGTCGAATTGGAATCTAAACTTTTTTTTTTTTGTCTTTGAGACTGTGATCAAAGGGTGGCGTTATGGCGTGTCTCGTCAACTTGTAGCAATGGCAGCTCAAAAGGCATGGAAGAAAGCCAGAACATGAACAGTGCATCCAATGGACACAAGCCACAGGTACATTGTCCTTAAATAATTAGGTCTGCAGTACGAGATGACGCCCACTAAACAATATTTAGATTGGAGCTCTTATTCATTTAGATAATTCTTTAAACGATCCAAAACTACACAAATTAGTTCAGATAAGAAAAAGGAAATGAACCGAAGAAGTCAAGATTCTTTTTTTAAAGCTGGCGTGAACTTTTATATTTAAAATTCTAACTTTTGTCAATAATTTGCGAGTCATTTTATAATAGGGACCATTTTATTATTTTCAAGAAGTAAACCACAAGCACCTATTTGTAAAGATCTTGATTATATTGATTCACGCTTATTTGTAGACTATCATGTCATGATCCAGAATGGTCCATGTATATAAAATAATTTTTGTTCCATATAGCTTTATAGTTCTTATTCTCATTTTATTATTTTTAACTAAGGATAAAGTACCTTTTTTATGTAAGTCAAATAATTTGTTAAATTAGTACTTGAAAAAGAAGTTGGAGAAAAAAAATGGAAAAGGCCGAGTGGAGAGAGTCAAAAAGTATCTGAGACACTAATAATGCTTTTGATAGCTTGCTTAGTTGTGCATGCATGACTTCAGAATTGGAGGCTTGGAAGCCAAAATCTCTTTCACACAAGTGACCACAAATTGGTGGTGTTTCCTCACATGCATTGTGCTTTTCTGTGCAGGTTTCTAGCTAATGATGGTCTCTGATAGAATTTTTCTTTTTCTTCAGACTTAAACATAGAAAGTGCCATACATTGCATGACCTATCACAAAATTTTTTTCCATGTTAATATTATTGCTCAAAAAATTTAGTAGCATCTGACAGTTAAATATTACGAGCATTTGATGGAAAATAAGCAATGCTCAGGATCAAATTAATGTTACATTTTTCCCCCCTTTCTTCTCGTTAAATTATTGGTCAGTCACACACCTTGTGTAATTGGAACTCAAATACATGCTGGGCAGGCTTGTAGTTTTTGCCTCAAGATCCAAGATTTAGGTAAAGATAAATGTATGGAAGCTTCTCCCCAGCTCCATCATTAGGAAATGTATTAATTTAATCTGCACACCTTAATTAATTAAATGTGCTACTGCTCAGCAATTGGTGTTTTATATCTGCTTAGTTAATTATTTATACCAATCAATTCTTCACAAGAATTGGATCACAAGGCACCCACACCCACGCTTCAAATAAGGGAATCTTCATAAAACTTGGACTTAGTCATCGTGTGGTCAACCACAAACTCAACCTCCGTTTGGGATGTCTCTCTTTGATTGCATGATTATGATGTAATGATACACATTTTTTTTAACTTTGTAACTAACAATCTCATTGTTTCTATCAAGCATTTGTAATGTTCTTTTTTTCTCTCTCTCTCTCTAACTAAACATTCAAAATATATAAGCAATAATTATTAAGATTGAAGGTTTGGTAAGTCTAGAAAAAATGTTATGTGATCAAAATCATTGTGGAGATAGAGGAGGCACTCATTGATCTACCTCTACCCCGCTGCAACTTTACTTTTATGTCTTGAAAGAGACATTTTCGGGTCTAATCAACTTTACTTTTATGTTTGATACGATTTTTTTTTTCAAAAGGATACAGAGATGGAGATAGAGATAGAGTCATAGAGATCGCCTAAAGAGTAGAGATACAATTTCTTGGATAGCCGTCAATGTGGGGCTTCGTTGTGTTGCCCAAATCCGACTTGTCAGGTCGGGTGGATGTCAAATTGTATCGGACCATTGATAACCTGCTACTTTTTTTATTAATAATTAAAATGATCTCGATGATGAACAAACTAAAAGTGACGCAGTGATAGCGGATTACGTTTCAAGTGGTTCATTAGTCCGAGATTAATTTTTGGAGCCGTTACTTTAATCAGAAGTTTGTCGTTGTAGCTTCAAATACCAGATTAATCATATATTAGTAATCTTGAATATGGATGGGTTGCAATCCAAAAAAAGAAACTGTGATGATATTATATGTATTTTAAATATTTGAGCATATACTACTACAGTTCTATTACTCTATAGTTTAAAATATAAATAGGAATTAATAGGAAAATTCCTTTCTTGATTCTAATAGAAAGAATAAAAGTGGAGATATTCTTATGATAAAAAAATTGTTTACTGTTTAGTTACGAACGAGAATAAGCTTTGTATATGTACTCATATAATTTTTATTAAATAATTTTATGTATTTATTTTAAAAAAATAAAGGGAAAAATATTCATGTGAAATTCATAATACTTGAGTTAAATATTGTAACAAATATTAATCTTAAAATAATTTTAATTATTTAAGTAAATTATTTCTTCCACCTAGTGGGATAAGGCTTTATTATTGTTGTTGTATTTCTTCTTAATCTTATTTATTTATTTAATATCAAAGATATTAAAATTGCGAGCTTGAAATCAGAATCACAAAGGATCGGTAACCAATCAATTTTTTTTCAATTTTCTTTTCATTTTCACCATGTACAATATGATTTTTTGAGAAATAAAATTAAGAAGAAGATTATTGGTTATAATTAAAATTAAAATTATTTTCTACACAAAATAAATCTATTACCAATATATATTAAAAACTATTATATAATGCTACTCCATATTAATCATATTATTTTCACTTTTGTCAATTTATATTATATTATTATTATATAAATTATATATATATGCATTTGCAGAAGTTTTAATAGATAGTACTCAAGTAAACATTATTTATAATTAAAGCCATTACAAATTTATTTAAAAAATTATTTTTACATAATTTTAATATTATTTTTTAATATATAAATAGGATCTTATGACCCTCGATCCAATATTATGATTTTTTATCTTAAGGACCCTTCCGATTTTATGTATAATTCCGATCTTGACTATTTTATTTATTATCAATAAAAATAAAATATTACCTCACAAATAAAAAATAACATATCAATTATGTCAATATAGTAATTAACTGTTAATTAAAGTCGTAACATCTAAAATATTAAATTTAATCATTTTTTATTTATAGCATACATTTGTACTAGATTTAATAAATGACAAATGCAAAATATTATATTCAATTATTAATATCATTACTTCAATAAAATAAATTGAGAGCAAGATTTTCCTGCATAACATTATTGTTTCCATTTTAGAAACATCTCATGGTGGTTTCACAAATTAAGTAGTTTTCTAAGTTCAAAAGTTGTGTAGAACAATTTATTCTCGTGGCATTTGAGCACAAAAATAGGAAGAAGGATATTATTCTTGTGAATACTCTTGTACCAAACATGTATATAACACCCCTAAATTGAACTTCGCCACATGACGAGAATCCAACCGGGAACACTATGGATTATGCAATGATGTTGACTAATAATATTACTTCGGCCGATATCTTGACCAATTGCAATAAATGCAGAAGACTTAAACAAAAAATCCAATGAAAGAGTCAATATTTAATACATGAACATTTAATCATGATATTAAAATTTTAATACAAAAATGATTAACATAAATCAAATGTCATATCATTGACATATGTGATCTTTCAAATTAAAAATAATTATGACTATTCATATTAATAAAATAATTTAATGGAGTTAAGTAGATATAAAATATGTGTCTTTTGAAATTCAGAAATAATTAGTAGGCTTAAGTTATTATAATTAATAAACTTAAAGTATCATAATTCATGAAGTTAAAGAGAACAATTAAAATAATTCCAAGAAGGAGAAAAAAGATAATGAAGAATGAAGGATAGAGGTGATTGGTGCATGGAATTATATAAATATAAGATATATATAATACAATTAATTGATAATGTATTTATATATAATTATTTATTATTAAAAACTACAATGAAACACAAAGAGTTAATATGCATGTGAAAATTTAATCATGATGTTAAAATTTTAATACATGCAAAGATGCATTGATATTATTATTATTATTATTATTATTATTATTATTATTATTATTATTATTATTATTATTATTATTATTATTATTATTATTATTATTATTATTATTATTATTATTATTATTATTATTATTATTATTATTATTATTATTATTTATGAGTAAAATTATAATGGAATATGAAAAGCCAATTTGTATTGTATGAACACATTGATTAAGAACATTTTTTATATTTAAATTTATTGCTAAAAATATAAAGGGTCAACATAATGAAATATAAAGACTCAATATTTGATATTTTTATGATTAAGAAATTATTTTAATTGTTATAAATACATATTAAGGATCATAATCCTTAAATGCATATTAATTAAGGATGTATCTATATAATTTTAATTATTGTTATAAATAAAAAGGGTCAATACAATGAAATATAAAGGGTCAATATAATGAAGTATAAAGTGTCAATATTTAATATGTGAACATTTAATCATGATATTAACATTTGATACACAAATGGTTAACATAATTCAAAGGTGAGGTTAACCTATGTGATCTTTCAAATTCATAATAATTATGAATATTCATATTAATTAAAAAATCATTAATGGAGTTAAGTAGATATAAAATATGTGATTTTTTAATTTAAAAAATAATTAATGAGAAAAAAATCAAAATGAGAAAAAAAATGAAGAATGATGGAACTGTGGAAGGATGATGTGTTTATATATTACAATTTTTTAAGATTAAGAAATATAGAGAATATAAAAATTCAACTTGTATTTTATGAACAATTTTAATCATGATCTTAAATGCAATATACATTAATTAAGAATGTATTTATGTATTTTTATTTATTGTAATAAATATAAAGGTCAATATAATGAAATATAAATAGTCAATATTAAAATTTACTTATGATATTGAAATTAATACACAAATGATTAACATAAATCAAGCGTCATATCAGTAACCTATGTGATATTTTAAGTTTAAAATAATTATGACTTTTTGTACGAATAAAAAATAATTAATGGAGTTACGTAGATATAAAATATGTGACTTTTAAAATTATAAATAATGAATAGAATTAAGTTATTATAATTAATATACTTAAATTATCATAATGCATGAAGATAAATAGAACTATTAAAATAATTTAAAATAAAGGAGAAAAAAGATAATGAAGAATGGAGGAAGGATAGAGGTGTTTGGTGCATGGAATTATATAAATATAAGATATTTATATAATTAATACACTTAATTTATAGTGCATTTATATATAATTATTTATTATTAAAATTTAAAATATAATGGAATGTAAAGAGTTAATATGTAATTTGTAAAAATTTAATCATTTTGTATTGAAATTTTAATATATACAAAGATGCATTGATATTATTATTATTATTATTATTATTATTATTATTATTATTATTATTATTATTATTATTATTATTATTATTATTATTATTATTATGAGTAAAAATATAATGGAATATAAAAAACACCAACTTGTATTTTATGAACAAGTTGATTAAGGATGTATTTATATATTTGTACTTATTGTTGTAATTATCAAAGGTGAATATAATGAAATATATAGAGTCAATATTTAATATGTGAACATTTAATCATGATATTAACATTTGATACACAAATGGTTAATTTAATTGATACACAAATCTATACTTATGTAATTATACTCTTCTCTTATATGTTTATAAAATTTATAGAGTTATATTAATATATTTAACCTATTAAATAGCTAGATCAATCCAGTCAGATTGGACTCTGTACTATGATGCCTCAGCCCAAATCCTTTTCGGCCCGTTTGATCAGTGAGGATACGATATGAAAATTCATCTTTAAGAAGACCCTTGAAATTTATATTCATTAAACTTAAAAATGTCCAATGTCTCATTATCAACCCAAATAGATTTTGACATAATGCGGGTTGTAATTGGCTATTCAGGATTATAAGTCGATAATCAAAACACAATGCTTAAATGTAACACTCGGAACTCAAGTAACTATCGCGTGTTCAGAATCGTTCTAAAGGCGCTACGCATTTTTATGTAAATAATTTTTACGAAAAATAAACTCTATAAAATACGAAATAGATAATGACAATAACTAAAAATCTCTAATAACAAGGAGTTGGAGACGTCCATGATTTCACCATACTAAATATGTGGAAAATAAAAATTAATTCAATAATTTAGTATGACTAAATCTTACACCATGTGCAACATTTCTGTCAGATCATCTGCATTACCATTTTCTATCATCTCACCTGTATGAATCCAAATGTAGAAAAAATCCATGAGTATAAAATACTCAGTATGTAGAGTCTAACCATAATAATAAACAATAGATTAATGATGCTAAAAAATTAATAATCAATAAGAAGCAATAATCAATAGAGCACATACAATATAAGAAGAGCTCAATAATAAAACAATAGTTCAATAAGACCATAAATTAATAAAAGGGATCAGGTAAAAGATTAATGAACCAAACAATAACAATTACCAACTATGCCTGATCATGATGGCACATATTCAATTTACCAAATTTTCTATTATCTATATATAAGGTCATCAGCCAATACTAATTTCTATTCAATTCAATAGGCGGAAGCAAAGCCAATCAACACCAAAATCTAAATGACAAAAACTCAATTTAATTTGATTCAATTCAATTCAATTCAATTTCAATTCAATAAGGAGCGCTCAATCAATTATGAAAAACTCTGTCACTTTCATGTAGACCAGTGGAAGATCAAACCGCGGTAAGCCGTCCTCTAATAGTAGCACTAATAATAACTTTGTGATAGCGGAGGACCATGGCTATCATAGGACAGCCATAGCTTTTCTAAAGGATGACGTCTCAAATCTCTAGGTACACTATCTGCCCCATACAATACGATAACAATATGGCCCAGAGGACTTAGGGACAATCGGAGAACATGGAGACCCAGCAGTTTTCATCTTTTATCTTATTTAACCAAAAGACATATCTTTAATAATTTATTTTAGGTTAGACAAGGATCCAATCAGAAAAAAATTACTGGATCAACATCATAAGGAATCACGCGATCTGATAGGATAACAATGCCAATAATTTCAAAAATATAATGAGGTCAGATCTGGTTATGATATGATTAGGGATGATCGAGAATCATAAACTATAATGACTATTCAATTATCTATAATGAATTGCCCAAAATTATGTTTTGGGTCCCCAAAACCCAACCTACGTCGGGTGAAATTCGGACCGTATTCGAAAATGATCAATATCACATCGGTCAGGGCAAACTCAGGCCGGGTATATGGTGAACCTGGCCCAGGTTGGTCGGTTCACTCCAAGACAATCGTGCCTAGTCCGAATCGAGCCGAAGCCGAACTCGAGTCAGGCCAATAGGAATCCAGGCCAGGTTGGACAGGCCGATTCGGTTCTGAATCCGACTCGATCCGGATTCAACGAAATTCGGGTCAGGTACAGCAGAACCCGGGGGCCGAATTTTATCGCTGACGGAGAAGTGCGTTCCGACGTGACTTTTGGACAATTATAACTATGCCCTACGATATCCAAACTATGCACACGATACATCAATGGATTCTCAGTATGAAGGAGAAGAGAATAGTGTTCCATGTCACGGAAAACTGACGACATAGGGATTCCCCCTATGTACCTAAAGTTTGCTAAAAAACTAACTATATTCTCTTCTCTGAAAATCTGCACGAACGTCGAACTTTGATCGGCGATTGCTTTATGTCCTCGCTCCGAAACTCATGACCACCACCTGAAACTTCTTCTCCTATGTGCTGACTTTGAAACTAGCCACCACACGTTCTCAAAATACATCGGTTCAGGGGCAAATTGAAGGAAAAGAGGGGCTTATGGGTAGAATTATGTTTGGTAGAAAAAAGGGTTTCCAATCACCCTTTAATGTCTATTTATAAGTGCATATTTGATATATCAATTCTATTAGGCCTTGAACTCCTTTAGAATCAATCTTGACCATCCATCAATGACTTATCACTTCTTAATTATTCAGATTTATTTAAATTCGAATTTACTTCATAAATCCATACTTATTTTCATAACAATTCTATCTTTATTCAAATTCATTCATCTTTCTCCATCTTATCTCATAATTTTCATCAATTTCAGAATTATTTAATTCTATAATATTAATATTGACATTTTTAGATCCATTAAATACAAATAAATATCATTTATTTATTTTTCTAAAAATCCGGGATGTTACATTAAATGTCTCAATATGTCAATATTGATTTAATTAAACAATTAATTTAATATGATTGAATGATTAGTGCTTATAGCAATAAAACTAATTTTGTTCCTTTTTCTTTATTATTATTATTATTATTATTATGGAATTTGTTCTACGTCTTAGAAAAACCCGGAGACGAGACCTAACTCGACAGTTAAGCTTATTTCTTCGTCCCAATATGAATTATTATTATTGCTATTATTATTGGATTGAATTATGTTTTTCCCCCCTCAAATTTGACAAGATCCGTTATTGCTTCTAAAAACATTACTAAAAAACTTAGGATATATAGTCTCCAATATTACACGCAATAAATCAAATCGGATCCTAACATGTTTCCCATGTTCGAATCCTCATAAAGGCTTCAACGAGGTTATATGGCATGTCCTGTGACATAAACGAGTGTCGCTAAGACATTTTCTTTAAATTTACATATATAATTAAGGTTCACGTAGAGGATAAAATGTGTTTATCTTGTATATGTTTAATTTAAAATCATTTAAAATCTTTGAAATGTCCCAAATCAGTTCTTTTTTTCAATTTGTTGAACTACTCAATTTATCTTGTATAACTTAATTTTTTTTCAATTTAAATCAATTTTAAAATATTTAATTATTAATTTAAAATGTGTTGTTGAACTAGTCAATTTGTTCAAATACTGAAATCTTTCATGCATATCTCTTCGTTGTTTGGGTGTGTTTGTCAATTTTGGATTAAGTTTTTTTTTTTCTCCTTGGAGCACAAAAGTGCAGATCTAAAACATTAATTAACAACATATTAATGTTTGTTTCTAGTATTATATCAAGGTGAAAAATGAACTCAAAAGCGATGCTGAAATTAACAGAGCCGGCCCAAGGCCCAGAAATCAAGCGTCCAACTCAAATTAGGCCTCCAATGATGATGAGGAGGAGTCCCGGTTGATAACAGAGTAAGTCCGACGAATGTTAGCAATATTGAGTTCAAGTTTTGGAAGTCTGTTTTATTTTTTCAATTCCGAATTAGTAGTCTCGTAGTCTTGGATATCAAGACCTCTTGTAAATTTAAACCGACACTCAATTATTATTATTAATATTATTATTATTATTATTATTATTATTATTATTATTATTATTATTATTATTATTATTATTATTATTATTATTATTTGTTGAGAATAAAATATCGAGAATCGATGAACAATGAAAGAAAGATAATATGAACATAGAAATTTAACGTGGTAAAATTATCTTGATCAATGAACAAGAGAGAAACATTCATGGACAAAGGAGACTGTCAGAAGGATTTTATCATGAGCAAAAAAAGAGTACATCATATAAAATCCTAATCCTCATATATAAAGGTCCATAATGGCCTAATTCCTCCGCTTCCGCCACAGTTCCTCATTTTTTCTTTTTTCTCATTTTTTCATCATTTTGGATACATGATACATAATTCAAGGTACATCAACATTATTATTATTATTATTATTATTATTATTATTATTATTATTATTATTATTATTATTAAATGTCAAATATGATTTTATTTATCAGATTGAATTTATAGCATATCATTTGATCTCTTGGGTTGCATTTAGAAACAGAACTGTAGTTCGTCTTAAGTTCTCGATAAATAATTAAATTGATAGATTAGTTCAAGGTGTGTTTGAATGGAGTGAAACATAACGACGAGAAACTAGGAAGTTGATGTGATAAAAAAGTTTAATGTGATGAACGATTTTTTTTTGTGAGTTTTGAATTAAAAATAATTATTGTAATTACAAAGTATAATTTTATTATTAATAAAAATAAAAGTAATTTTTATGGAAAAATTGTTAAAAATATAGTATTAAAAAATCATTTTTAAAATTAAATATAATTAACAATTTTTTTAATAAAATAATAAGTAATAAATAATATTATATTAATCCTTTGTTATAAATATTTTACATATAATAAATAAATTATTTTATAAGAGAAATGTGTGAGAGAGAAAAAAACAAGAAAAGAAAAAATGAAAACAAAATTAAAAGAAAGTGACATCAAAGAAAAAAAACTCACGATCCCGTTAGATTCCTTGGAAAAAAGATGAAATTGAAACGCTGAACTGGGGTCACATATACCCTAATTCCAGCTTGTGATTCCGTCTTGACCGATGAAATCACGAGCCTCATTTAGCATAACTAAAGAAAAAAAAGGGCCCGCTTCCGTCCTCGTTTGGTTGCGAAATCAAAATGAGGCTTTGGAGTTGTTTTCTGGTCTTTTCTTGGTGTACTCCATGTATATTACATGATGGGCGGAGAAATTTCTAGCATCATGACTTCAAAAATATAATAAAACAACAAAATTATGCATGATAAAAATTATCAACGAATAACTAAATGCGACGTTAGGATTATATTAAAATATCACTTAGCAATGGATAAGATATTGCAAGCAAATTCTATTATACGTAGTGTGTCTAGGACTAGCAAATACGGATATCCTTCTCCTTTCATGGTACAAGTTATTTTTATTCCTTGGGTGGAACCGGTTGAGTCCATATATATATATATATATATATATATATATATATATATATAAATTGGACTCTTAAAATGTGTGTACATTTAAAAAGTATCATTCTATAAAATGTGTGTACATAAACAAGTCACTTTTCTTTGTTAAATCTCTAAATATTTTATAATATAAAGAAAAAAAAAAGAAAATAACAAAAAAATATTTAAAATTGATAAATGAAAACAAATGACGTAATTAAAGTTAAGAATTACATTCACGAGACAGACGCGGTAAATAATGTCGAATTAAAGAAAAAATAATTGTTCCAATGTATGAAGTAGTAATATCGTACACCAATGCACGAATCTCACGAATTTAACATTTATATCTGCGCTAAGACATGTTTAAGTGTTAATAATAATAATGCCTTAAAATAATAATAATATAATAATAAAATAATTAGTTCTGATAATTAATAAATATTTTATTAATTAAACTATTCAATTATTTTTTTAAAAAATATTATATTTGGATCTTAAAATGTATGTAAATTGTAATATTAATAATATTTAAAATATTTAATCAAAATAAATAAAAATAATATAATAATTTACATATATTATAATATTAATGATATATTCTTATTTATTATAATTTTATACCTCATAAAATAATAAATTATACTCTTAGTTCTTATTTTTTATCCAAACACCCACTAAAACATCAACTTTTTAAATCTCATCCTTATACTTTTTCATCCAAACACCAATCCAAACTTTTCTATCACTTCAATTAGTTCTCGAAAACAAAAATTCTCTCAATATTCCCATACCAAACGCAGCCTAAGAATACACTTCATAATAAAAGATGCGATATCATTACGAGGGTCCATCTCCGGATAACGAGCTTGTGGAGAATAAGAGGAACGGGTGGAGGATAAGGGGGGCGCGTTCAGGGATCCCTTGTTAGGGGACATGGGACGAAAACTCTGGTGATAAAATTTTAAAGTATATTTTATTTATGATTCAAAATTAATTTAATTTCGTAAATTATGGTAGATGTTATAATTTTGATAGATACTGTAGAATATTGAAATTTATATTGTCATTTAAACTCCAAATGGGCCAGGATTAGAAATTTATTATGGTTATATATAATCCCATTCTATTTTTCAACTAATAATATTTTGCTATGGTCGAGGTAGGATTTTTTTTAGTGGGTTCACGATCATCACTAATTAAAATTAAAATATAACAATAAATATAAATTGATTTAAAGTAAGTACATAATTAATTAAAAAATATTTTAAATTTATTTTGTTTAGATAAAATTTTAAAAATAAAACAATAACAAGAGCAAAAATTTGCTACAAGCATAAAGTAAACATGTTATAGAATATATAAATGATACATTAATAAGAATTTATAAATTATAAGACATGTTTAAATATTAATAATGCCTTAAGTTTTATCATAACTTGAAATCCATATGATCTTTAAGAAGACACTTCGTAATAAAAGATGTGATATCATTACGAGGGTCTTCATCTCCGGATAATGAGCTTGTGGAGAATAAGAGGAGCGGGTCGCGTGTTCAGGGATCCCTTGTTAGGGGACATGGAAAGAAAACTCTCGTAATAAAATTTTAAAGTATATTTTATTTATGATTCAAAATTATTTTAATTTCGTAAATTATGGTAGATGTTATAATTTTGATAGATACTGTAGAATATTGAAATTTATATTGTCATTGTAAACTCCAAATGGGTCAGGATTAGAAATTTATTATGTTTATATATAATCCCGTTCTATTTTTCAACTAATAATATTTTGCTATGGTCGAGGCAGGATTTTTTTTAGTGGGTTCACGATCATCACTAATTAAAATTAAAATATAACAATAAATATAAATTGATTTAGAGTAAGTACATAATTAATTACAAAAATATTTTAAATTTCTTTTGTTTAGATAAAATTTAAAAAATAAAACAATAACAAGAGCAAAAATTTGCTACAAGCATAAAGTAAACATGTTATAGAATATATAAATGATACATTAATAAGAATATATAAATTATAAAAAATAAATTTTATTAAGCGAATATGATAAAAGAGAAAGAACCCAACCAATTATATAAATGATAAAAAATTTATAACAAAATAAATATGTTAAAAGACAAAAAATAACTTATAAAATATTGTAGAAACTTAGTTTAAAGTTTCCAAACTAATGAAGTTTAGGGAGAGGCGACTTAATCAATGATTAGAGAGGAGATTATGTTTTAATCTTCGTCAAATAGAAAAAAAGGTGAAAAATATTGTAGATGCCAAGATTCGAACAGGGGTCACAGTGTCAACCGTCCATACACTATAACTACTTCATGTATATCATTTTAGTGACTGCACGTGCACCCACATGCAGTTGGCTATGGTCTTAAATTTTTTGATGTGTTAGTCGTTACATAATTTTTCTCGTGCAAAATTGAATAGTAAGATATTTGACATTTTTAAGGGTTAATTCATTTTTACTTTCTAAACCACATCATGCTTTTAGTTCGAGTAAACAGAATATGGAAATCTATATATGTACTAAGTAATTTTTGACATGAATAATACTAATCATGATTTACAATCACATATTCAAAAATATAATGATTAGATCTATGCTTCAATGTGAAATAGCTGGATCATTCAAACATCCAATTTTATTACGGAAACGTTAGTATTACTCATTTTTATGTGCACAAATATTTAAAATATATTTACATTTTTGCCTTTCTTAAATTTTGTCTATTTATTTTATGAAATAAAATAATAATAAAAACTAAATGGGATCCACCCCTTACCTCATGTTTTTTAGTGATCCTCATATGATCTATTTATTTTGTTTTTTAATAGTACCAAAAAAACAAAATAAAGTTAAAATTATAAATGCATAGTTGAAAATAAATATTTTTTGGGCACTTTGGACAAAGAAAAAATCGTTTGAAAAGTTTGCACACCACAGCTGATAATATTAAATACATAATTGCTTGGAGAAAAAAGTTATTTTTTAATGCTCAGATAGTTTGCTTAATTTAACATGAAATCTCGAAAAGAGGTCCAACTTCAATCATTGACAAAGTAATATTAAAGAATTGCACGGAGAAAATTAGAAAAAATTACATTAAATGTCCTTCAACTTTAACGTTTGTATAGTGACGCTCTCCAATTTATTTTGTAACATCAATGCTCTCAAACTTATAATTTGTTTCATGGAATGTCCTTTCGATCGGGAATATTCAGTTTCTCAATCTGTCCGCTGACGTGACGATGCTCTCTCTCCATCATATAGAAGAGCATCAGACGTGGTAGCACCACGCAAATTCTACATCAACAAATCAATAAAAAAATAAAAAACAAAATGATAAAATAAAATTAAAATAATAAAAAGTTTTTTAAAAAAAAGATGAGGAGGGGCCGCCATCCCTCCTCCCTCTCTGATCAACGACGAGATCGTAGAGATGGGGGCGAACCCGACCCCCCTCCCACATGGTCGCCGACAGAGTAAACAAAATAAGGGCAAAATTATAAATGCATAGTTCAAAATAAATATCTTTTGGGCACTTTGTACAAAGAAAAAATCGTTTGAAAAGTTTGCACACCAGAGTTGATAATACTAAATACATCATTGCTTGGAGAAAAAAAAAGCTATTTTTTTAATGCACAGATAGTTTACTTAATTTAACAAGAAATCTCGAAAGGAGGTCCAACTTCAATCATTGACAAAGTAATATTAAAGAATTGCATGGAGAAAACTGTATATACTTGGAACCTAATATAATTATATTTCTTTTAATTTCGGGAAAAAATAACACACTACTGGTTTGCAAAGCAAACATGTAGATTTCAGACGTCAAAATTAATTTCGATCTCTTAATTCATCGGCCGAACCGATTAATTTTAATTCAATATTCGAACAAAAATGATATGTGTAACGCCCCGAGACCCACGTGACTTTCACGTGCTCAGAGTCGTCCCAGAGGCGCTACTCAATTCTCTATAAAATCTTTTTGCGGAATAAAATCTATAAAGTGCGGAATATAAAACATAAATGCGGAAGACTTTTCAAAAATAATAACTAATAATCCATAATAATCAAAATGCTAAAATATTCATGAGTTTGCAATTCTAATAAGTGCGGAAGTAATAAAATTAAATAATTAGATCTAATGCCATGTGCAACATCTGTCTGTCACTGAGCGTAGCCACCTGCAGGACCATCATCTACATTTCTCTCACCTGCACGGATCCAGGTACAGTGAAATATCCATTAGTATAAAAATACTCAGTACGTAGGGTCTAAAAGACAATCAATATGCTCAATCGAAAATAAGATAAAATCAATAATGAGTCGATTGAGCAGTCAATACAATAATCAATTAACAATTGAACAATATATCAGGCTATGGTCAACAGACCAATGTAAATCAATAACAATTGTTCTAATTAATAATTATCAATTGCCTGATTTAATAGATCAATATTCAATTAACAATTTCTAATTCAATAATCAATGATCATTGGCCAATAACAATTCAATTCAATAGGACAATAATAATTGCCAATTCCATACCAATATATCCAAATGACCATGATTTAATTCCATTCACTTCAATTCCAATTTCAATTCAATTCAATTCGATTCAATTTTTCAATGTTCGGAGTTATCCAATTCAATGAGGAGCGCTCAGTCAATTAAGGGACACCATGCCACTTTCATGCAGGCCAGTGGGGGATCAGTGCCACGGCAAGCCCGATGCGATTCAATGAGTTCGTGTATGGTGGAGGTGTGGCCATACACAGGACAGCCATAGCTTTTACACTATCTGCTCCATTCAATTCAATTCAATTCAATTGGTCCCCGCTTAGTGGCAATCAGTGAACATGGGCCCAGCAGCTTTCGGCTTTTATCTTGTTTACCTAAAATGTCTATCTTTAAATAAATTATCAATTTGATCAGATAAATTCTGAACTCAAAACTAAGTAGGTCAACAATACAATCAAAATCAAAGTTCGTCATGATATAAACAGATCAATCATCAACAATATAATCAATACATCAAATTAATTAATAACAATAATAATAATCAGTAATTAAAATTTACTCAAAAATAAATAATAACCCTTGGTGTGCTCCCTGTTCATTACGGCCGTAATATCAATTTCCCCTTTTTTTTAATCTCTCGCCCTATCCCATTACGACCGTAACACTCTAACTCTTCGGCCGTAAAACTCTAACTCTTTTTCTTCATCTTTCTCTCTCCAATTTTTTTTCGCTCTCCATCCTCTCTGATTTTTTTTACAACCGTAAAAATCATCTATTACGGCCGACATCTATTACGGCCGACATCTAATTACGTCTGACATGTATTACGGCCGACATCTAATTACGGCCGACATCTATTACGGCCGATATCTTCCATCTCTCTCTATCTTTCTCTCTCTCCCACCTTCTCGGCCGTAAAACCTCGTCTCCATTTTTTTTTAAATTCCTTTACGGCCAATCCATCTCCCTTTTCTCTCTCCAATTTTTTTTTTTATCTCCACTCTCTATTCTATTACGGCCGAAATTCTTTTACCCCTATTCCATTACGACCGAAAACCCTAACTCTTCGGCCGTAAAAATCCTACTCTTCTCTCTCTATTCTTTTCTCGGCCGTAAGACTCTACTCCTCTCTCTCTACCTTTTCTATTTCATTACGGCCGAAAACCTAACTCTTCGGCCGTAACATTATTTTTTTCTTCTTTTACGGGCGTAAACACCCTTTCTCTATTTACCCGTAAAACTCTTCCCTCGTTTCGACCGAGAACATCACGTGTAGAACAAATAATTACGACAAAAAAATTACGACCGTAACAAATCCAATTTAAAACTAAATTGCGCCGTAAAACATCACGACACAATAACAACCAAGCAGAATCCCCCCTACGTACCTCGTAGCCGTTCGACGTTGAATCATGCCTTGCCATGCCTCTGCCGTCGGACACCAAGAACCCATAGAAAATAAAACTCTTTTGACGATCGACTCTAAGGATTTATTTATAGGGCTCTTAAATCTTTATCTCCAATTCATCTATAACTTACAATCCTAATCAAATTTAATCTTTTAATTAATCCCTTTTAACAATTTTGATTTTGTTTTAATAATTAAATAATTCTGAATTTAAATAAATATCCCATAATACACTTTTATCCTTAATTAAACTCCTTCCCTATTTTTCTTTATTTTCGGAATTATTTATTATAATAATGGTCATTTTTCTCAAAATAAATAATAAAATATTATTTTTCTAACTCTAAAAAATTAGGGTCGTTACAATATGAATAAACTTTCATTCAAATGAAAATTGAACATGAGACTGTCAAACACAATCTCGTTTCATATTTTGATGAATATGAAGTGCACTACCCCGAAATTACTCCCGTGAGAAAAATAAACATATCCTACATATTGTGAAAAAAGAATGTTCAGACTCACCAATATTTACGTTTTTTTTAATACTAAATGAAATATGTAAGTAAAAAATAAACAATGAGATTCAGATATGTAAATTTGCTACACTTTTATTTGTCTTTCTTTGGTTTAACTTTAACTTATGTGCGTTTTTATTATGGTATTATTACTAGTAATATTAGTATTATTATTTATAGCACAATCGATCACGTCATCTATTTAGTTTTTATTCAGCTGCCCTACGTCATTCCGAACGTGCCATTATCCACGAATCAGGTCGCAAGCTTCGTCGGTCCAAGCTGCGAATTGTGGACTCCGTCGGGCCCCGCGATGCGACACACCGGCAGGGGGGGCTATTAAAACGCCGGAAGGTGGAAACCTGCAACAACAGAGCTGCTACTACGCGCCACCTTGCAATAACACCATCAAGCTCCATCGCCATGGATACTTCGTCGTCGTCGTCGTATTGCCAGTTCCAAACTCCCGAGGAATCCTTTCTCTTGGACGCCGGCGACGACCTCGAGCAGTTTCTGCTGCTGGACGCGCTCCTGCAGCTGGAAGAAACCGCCTTCCCACAGCTGCCCGAGCTCGGTAGCCCCGATCTGTCTACGGAGCATGAGAGGAAGGGGGTTAAGCAACCGCGGCCGCCGACGAAGGAGGAGGAGAAGCTCCGGCTCCGGAAGGGCGGCGTCAAGGGCTACATCGGCGTGCGGAAGCGCCCCTGGGGGAAGTTCGCGGCGGAGATACGCGACTCGACGAGGAAAGGCGAGCGGGTGTGGCTGGGGACGTTCGACAGCCCCGAGGCCGCGGCGATGGCGTACGACCAGGCGGCGCTGTCCACCAGGGGGCCGGCGGCGACGCTCAACTTCCCGGTGGAGCGGGTGCGCGAGTCGCTGCGGAGCAGCTGCCTCGAGCGCTGGGGCGGCGGCGGCGGCGGCGGCTCGGCCGTGCTGGCGCTGAAGAAGAAGCACTCCAAGAGGACCCGGAGGGGGAGGAGGAATTCGCCGGCGGAGGGCGGCGAGAGGGGCGGCAAGGCGGTCGGAAGGAGTGGGGCGGAGAGCATGGTGGTGCTGGAGGTCCTGGGGGAGGAGTACTTGGAGGAGCTGCTGAGAGTGTACTGTTGAGTTCATCTGCAGGTGGCAGACATCACTTCCTGACATTGTCCAGCAAACTTGGACGATGGTAATTTTTATTGTAGACCCAGC
This sequence comes from Pontederia crassipes, assembly GCA_030549335.1. Taxonomy (NCBI): domain Eukaryota; kingdom Viridiplantae; phylum Streptophyta; class Magnoliopsida; order Commelinales; family Pontederiaceae; genus Pontederia; species Pontederia crassipes. The sequence goes on from JAUKPH010000017.1 coordinate 5,979,724, forward strand.
AAATAACAATTCATCATTAAAAAAACGCAATTTAATATATACAGTTTAAAGCTTCATGAAATATTAAATTATGAGATGTTAAAAAATTATCAAATTTGTAAATTTATAATTGATTGCGATAAAGAAAATATAAATTAAAAGATGGCCAGGAAAAAAACACAAGTCAGGTTTGCATATCATTGGGCCCTCCAAATTATGTAACTGAGTACGGAGTATCAAAGAGTACTATGTATCTTTTTTTCTTTCTTCATTATATTCGACTTAGATATAATTTTCTGGGCAAATAATGAACAAAAAAAATATTAAAATTGCACACAATAGTTATATTCATATGTTATTCTTAAGATTGGAGAATTTATACAGAGGAAGACGAGAATATATATATCATTTTTGGTGTAACATCAAGCTATTGTGCATAAAAGAAAAATAAAGACAATACTATGTAGGACCAACATCACATGGAAAATACTTCATATGCTCATTAATTAATCTTCTTTGTGTGAAGTGAACTTCTTTTATAACCTTTGCATGTCACAATCAAACTTAGCTTTACCATTTTGTCTATATCCATTTGGAATTTCGGATTAATTTAGAGTCAAAATAAAGAGTAAAATAATATTTTCGTAATCAAATGATTGGAATTCGAGACTATTAATTCCCATAGATCTATGCGGCACAACTCTACCAATTAAACTTAATTGGAGGAATGCATACAGGAAATTTGGAAACTTCAAAATTCAGATGCTATAATTAATTGAACTTTTGCTTGGATCCTAAGATGCATCGTTTATATTTGCAATACTTTTGCTAGCCTCGTTCTTAATTAGACAGACGTGATCAAGATTACTTTCTTCTTGTGAAAGAAGAGGTCAAGACATTCGGCTAAAAAAATGCTAATAGCTATCCGAATTGGAGAAGTAGATCACATGATTCAATTCGCCGCATCTCAAAAGGATTAAAGTAAACCTTTGAGAGCCCTCCTCCTCTTCCAAAAAGGCAACTTGGGTGCCAAATTACACATCAAAAGGGTGGATGGATGGATGGATGGATTGAATGAATGGTGAATAATGTGGACCATGCCAAAGTCAAAGAGCTCAGCTCTTGACTTGACTCGCTCCTTTATTTGCAGCTGTTCAGCCCCCCACATCAAATTCTGCTTGGATCATAGCATGCGAAAGGGGTTGGCGTGGGGCGTGCGAAAAGGGTGATATATTTATTGCACAACATTTGCATCATATTGCACACGATTCAAGATAAAAACAAAATACAAATGTTCTTTGAAAACCCCATTGTGTGGTTGCATCAAATTTACCAATCCTATTATGGCTTAGTTCGATTTTAAAAAAAAACGTGCTCCAATTTATATTTTTAGGAATAAAAAATATAAAAACGAGGGAATAAAAAAACGAGTCACCAAAATAACAATGACGTATGAAGTTTTAAAAATAGATTAAAATAAACTAAAGAAAGAAAAGATGCAAACTATTAAGTATCAATTAAATTGGAGGAAATCTCAAATCACCTGGTTTTCTTTTTTTTTTTAACTCCACAAATCCTATATATATATATATATATATATAGGTGTTACGATATATCAGAAATAAATTAAATCGTCTCCCATCCATCGCTACAAGTCTTTTAAACATCGTAAACTCACATTATCACCCAACTAAATATTAAAAATTTGAATAGGGAGGGAAGATTTTTTTAAAAAAAATATTTTAAATTCATGAAGATTTCACAATTAATTTAAATGGCAAACCATATTGTATCTTTTATATACTGCCATAATATAAGTATTTAAACGATCAGATTAATTTTGAATTCTAAAATTAGTATAATTAATCATTATTGATTTTTTTTAAAGAATCTGGAGGGATGAAGCTTCAAGTTAACTTATAAGATGCACATAGAATAAGTTTTACCCCAAGTCTAAATTTATTTCCAAAATTAATATTTGTTTGTATCGTGTGCATGCTTAAAGGAATAGCGATCTCACTTATTATAGTTGGTGCAATATATTTAGTGTCCTACATAGCTATAGGAAAGCTGTCAATCAAGACATCATAATAACTAAAGCAGTACGATAAAATCAGATTAAACTGACATTGATTACACATAGAGGAGTACGTAGCAATCCATCACAACGTACCACAGTGACCCCTTGTCATCTTTTTTTTTTCTTACCAGCAGGATACACGTACATACGTTACTTTTATTCTATATATGTGCCACAGCATGAAACACCCACGACCACCTCTCTCTCTGTCCAGTTAACCATGGTGACCACCGTGGTGACCGCCGCCATGGTTGTGTAAAGAGTCCTCTTCCGGTGGGTGCTTCTCATGCGGTGGCTTGTCGTAGGGCTTGCCGTGCTCAGGTTTCGGCTCATAGCCGTGGAAATTGGGGGCCACGTCGACGTGCTGCTGAGCATCAGAGTTCACATCACGGCCGTACGGTGGCTCGTGGTCGTAAGGCGGCTTGCCGTGAAATGGAGGCTTGTGGTAGGGCTCCCCGCGCCCGAAGTGCTCGCCTGCGTCGCAGAACGTCGCGAGAGCCAGCGCTGCGACCAGCAAGACCAGGACGAGGGAAGGCTTCATGGCGTCGTCGTCGATCAATCTGCGACTGCAAACTACGAGTGTGTTTGCGATTGGGGTGGATGGTGAAGACTAATCATTGTGGCCGAATTTATAGGAACTGCAAAGGCTCATTTTTTAGGGTTGGATGCTGACGAGATTGCACCACGGATGCAGACTACCATGACAAGGGCTGTTTGGGTCAAAAGGATGGTGAATAGTGGAGCATAAATCGGCCACCTTCGCCTTTGCGAGGAAACCAAATCTTATATATATTTAAATAGTAGAGCTTCGAGTAGATATGATATGATAGACTAGTTTGTTTCCTTTATATACGATGTTTTCAGGTGTTGGATTTCAGGGCAGAGTTAAAAAATGGAGGCCATTGTTTGAGTGCACTTGGAGTTATTTTGATGATTTTCTTTTTTTTTTAGCCAACCCTCGGTATTCGAAAAGTGGTGCCGATGTCTTAACTCGTATGACGCTAACGATTATGCGCATTATCCACAAGTTGAAGATCGATCCACCGTCGAGCCTAATTAATTCGGATCGCATACCTATAATGGCAAATGATACCTATAATTCTTACTATCAACAAGAATTTGTATTCACGAAACGTCGAGATCTTTTTTAAGCGAAGAGTAATCGTTTACCACTTCACCTCAATCTTTTATGATTATTTTGATGGTTTTCTGGTGCTGGTAAATGCACGATACATGTCGAGTCAGATGGCACATGATGTTTCTAATTCTTCTTTTCTAAAGGGACTTTGAAGCTTTAAATTAAACAATATTATCTAAAAATTTGCTTAGGAAAGCGTAAAGATGTATGTATAGATCTCTCGATCATGCATTCCATACTGGATGATAAGATTTCATATCCCTTTCTGTTGATATAAATTAGTTGGAGATAATACTTCTGAATAGTGAATACCGGATAAATAATGAATAGTGGGAGTGGGACATATTGATCTTGGCACGCGTTGGTGCTCTCCAATGGTTTGAACCCACTTATCATGGATGATATAGTTGGGCTTCATCTTTCTTTTTTTTTTCTTAATTCCTTTATGTTGGGCAATATCCTCATATTGCAATCCAAACAAATAAATTAAATTAATGTAAACTATTATAATATGCCCCTTAATGTGCATACGGAAGATACGAAATAAAATTCATCATCTATGGTCATTAATAGATATGATTCTAACTAATACAAAAAAAAACTTGTTTATAAAATTTATTAACAAAACTTTCGTATTATGTCTTTTAAAACTAATAATTCATTGTAATATAAGTTAGAATTATAGCTGTAGAAAAGCTATTTTATTTTATTTTATTGTTTTATCTTAAGACTATTTTTCTTTAAACTATATCATTATTTTATTTTGTACTAGTTATAGATATGGATATAGATTACTTTTATGATAATGGGCTTCGGACTGGAAACTTGTAACCCAAGAAGACAACTGGATCGAAATCGTGCAGCCCACCAGTAAAAACATGTATTTATACTTTCTTGTACATTTTTTGGTGTTTTGCTACGTTGGACATAAAGGATTCACTACTTTATTGGTGTAGAAGTGTTGCGCTCCCCGATGGCATACTCTTATCAAAGAAGAAATACATCGTACATCTTCTCCATGGCACCAAGATGATAAATACAAAACCGATGAAGTCCCCGGTTGGCTGCTACCGACAAGTTGCCTCCACACATTCTACTGACAAGTTGTTGATTCCCTACAGTATTTACAATTAACCTTTGTAGTCAGCCATGCGTATCAATTCATGCACTAACAAAAGGAGTTTCACCGGTAATTCTCAGATATCTCCTACAAATAGTTAGACTTATCACTACACATTACCAAGACTACCATACCCTACCTTAATTCATCTTCTAACGCGAATTGGCACGATGCGATGTTGATCGTAAATCTGTTGGTGGGTTTGCTATATCTCGATGCCAACCAGATTTCGTGGTCGGCACACAAGCAACACACGGTGTCACGCTCATCTATCGAGTTTGAATTAAAGTCATTAGCTTGTACAACTACCGAATTCACCCGGATTCGGCCCTCGCTCGGTGACCTTGAATTTCCTTTGAACCCCTTATTTTATAGTGTGATAATATTGGTGCTCTCTACTTTTTCGCCAACCCGGTATTTCATGCAGGGACCAAGCATATCATGATTGATTTTCACTTTATTCATGATGAGGTCCAAGCTAAGCGACTCTTGTTAACCATTTTGGTCAGCGTTTATCCATACTGCTCCCATTCAAACACCGAGTTAGTCGAGTGCTACTAGTCGTAAACATCAGTGGGGCCCAATCGAAAAAATGGTTGGTTTATTAAGCGTGGCTAATACTTTGATAATATGCATGGCCTCATTAATGGCCTTATTAAATCTCATGTTTTAATTAGCTTAAGCAAATAAAATTATTATTATTATTATTATTATTATTATTATTATTATTATTATTATTATTATCATTATTATTAAATCAATCACATGACTTGGACAATTTAATTTGTAATGCCCGACCAAACAGAAAAAAATCAAATCAAATTCAGTTGGAGAAAATAAAAACTAAATCAAAGGAGGAGTCCCAATGGAAAGTTATAAGTAACATTATCTTTTGACTCCTATCTATATAAACTTTTCTCTCAACCAAAATCTCATTTGGCCATAACCGTCGTGCCTTTCCTCTTTTCCCCCTCCATCTACACAAATTTTTAGGCAACAAAAAATCTTAACACATTGTTAACCTCCGGAGACCACACCGAAATTTTGCCGGAGAACAGGGTATCAACCAAGGTGATGTACTTACCATGCTAAAATTTTTATAGTATTTTCGAGGTTATTTTCTTGACCTTTCCTCTCAATTTTCCCCATCCAACACGACTACTAGGTGTAAGGGACCAAGAACAAATAGTGATTGAAGTTGGATAACTTTCGAGGATGATCAACGCGGAGAACAAAGCAGAGAAAGAAGATCAAATAATAGAGAATCCTTGTAGAGGTAGGTGGATTGTTAAATCAACTTATAGATCAATTTTAACAATAACTTTGTATGTTGTTATGGTACAATTAGAGTTATAGCATCGTCTTTTATCACCCATGATTCATCCCATATGATTACTTTGGTTCTAAGAGATTTATTCTACGAAACTATATCGAAAATCGAGTAGTCAACATCACTGTTCTCATCGAAATTTCAGAACCCAACCCGAGTATATGCATCATCGGGCAAAATAAGCGCTCGGGTTCAGCGCTGCCCGACCCGCACCCATCGTCAACACATGTAGACACCTGAACCTGGCTCGAGCTCCTTGTACTTGTAGCAATCATAGATCGCCCCAAGCTGAGCCGGGTCACACTCGGCCTACGTTGGCCGAGACACCTATCATAGAACCTAGTCTGGTTTGACCCAAACCGGCTCGGTTTGGCTAAGGTTATGTTAGGTTTATATTTTTAATTGGTTATTATTTGATTATTGATTCGTGAATTATGATCCATCTGAATACATTGAGATATTGATAGAGTGTATTATATTGTGATTTCTTGTTGTTGATCCATGATTTGTTACTCATCTAATTTTATCAAAAAATAGTTTATATTCATATCCAACCCTACTAATATCATGACCTAAAATACTGTCATAGTAGAGAATGATTAATTATATTCTATTATTAATTATTAATTAATAGATCATGATATGAAATTCATTGTTATCCTACACTATCATTAGATCCATAACATTAATATGATCTCATTGACTCATTGCATGGTGCATGTGAGGTTTAACCTCTTTGTGATTCCATCGATTACATGATCCTTAGATATCGATTATTATCATTGCATCGTTATGACTAAGTCTCAATATGTGCGAAGACGAGAACCTAAATAATTAAAGATAAGAACTTAGGTGCTCAAGTTACGAATTAGCGGGAGCTCATGGTATAATATTTTTAGGATTCCAAGGCACCAAAAGGAGGAGTGAATTGGTGTTTAAAATCAAAATTATCGATTTCACAAAATACATCGCGAAAGGTTAAAATCGATTAAGCAATCTTCAAACCAAAACAAATCAGATCAAATCACAAAAATGAGAGAGAGGGAGAATGCAATCACAAGAACACAAGTTGTTGTTAACGAAGTTCGGTCACACCCTTAGTCTACGTCTCCGCTCTGACTTCTCGACCTCGAGACCGTCGGAGATTTCACTAAAATCTTTCTTAATTTCAAATGGGGCAAGGAAGAATCCTTTACATCAACCACATTTTTTCTGCTTCAAGAGGTAAGGCACACCTCTCCTCCTAAGAAGCTTATATTTTCTTTCGCTCAAGAGGTAAGATATGAAACCTCTTTTACACATAAGTTCTCTTAATTTTACTGAATAATTGTTTTTCTTTTTTACAATATGAACCTCATAAGAAGAGAAGAGAGAAAGAAGAGAAACTAAAATGATAACTTCAAGAAAAGATCTTCTTGTGATAATTTGAAATTTTTTCTTCAATGCTTAGATGAATGCTTTTGTTTCATGTTTTGACACTCCTTTTATAGGCTTCAACATGTAAAAAATTCACCCAGAATTTGTTTCATAATTTTCTCATTCAAAATTAGTCGTTACTCTTCATGTCAGTCGGGGATCGATCGATCGCAATAATGGAGCGATCGACCGATCTATATGACCGTTGCGTTTATTTGCTCATTGACCACAGCTGGTCGATCGACCGATATAGTATCGACATTTTGATTTTCTCTTGTTGAGTCGATCGGTCGGTCGATGCATCGATCAGTCTGTCGACCGATGTAGTCTCATCGTGGATCTAGGGACCGGCCTTCATTACTTTAATCGGCAAGTTAACCGACCTACACTATTTTAAATATTACTTTTTACACAGTTATCAAAATGAGATAGTTTTGGATTCTATGAATAGATAATAGGATTCTCTACAACTTTGATATTTATCATTCATTCAGAATCTAATAAGACCATAGTCAATTATTTAATCAAAATTTAGTGCATAAAGTTATTCATTTTTATTTAAACTTTTTCAACATTCAACTTTAATCTTTTGAGGTTTGTATCATTAAAATATAATTTTATAAAGCATTAAAATTTTTCTCCAACAATCTCTCCTTTTTTATGATGACAAATCGAGAAATATAAAAAATATATAATTTGCGAAAAAATTGTAAAATCTTGTAAAATTAATTTTACTCACATACAACTTAGCTTTCCTTACAATGATAGATATTCATATAAGTACTAATTGCAATGCACTCTTCATATAAAATTATATCATATTTCTCATATATTTCACCCCTTTTGTTTCATCAAAAAGTAATTTGCACATGAAGGACGTAAGAAACCATATGTAATCCCCCTTTTAATCATGTTGTCTTTTAATAGGTTTATTCTCCCTTTTTGTTAAATATGTGAAGTATTACATCATAAAGAGTTATCAAATATGTAAAAATAACTCCCCCTAAATTTTTGACTATTTTATAATGGTAAAATGAAATCAAATTGATCTAGAGGTTATGAAAGTCACAAGTAAAAAAAATATATTAAGAATCAAAATATTTCATAAAACTTTGATGCAACAATGATATTAATAATATGTCAAAATAAAATTGGAGGATTTATCATGCTCCCCCTATCACTATGATCAATTTTCTTTTTTCTATTTTATCTATTCCTCTTTTCTTTCAAAGAAATAATAATTTTGAAATTTATGTGAAATAAAAAAATAAATGATACTTTTATCATAACCTTTATGCCTTCACATTTTTAATTCCACTTGTCTTTTACTTTACATGTGATGCACACATGAAAAATAATTATGTAATATTTGGTACTCAAACTTCTTTGGATCCTATTTTGTTAGTCAAGGTTTTTTTTTTGAAATCCATATCTTTCCATGTTGTGATGATTTTCTCATTTTGCAATGATATGCGTAATGACCATAAAATCCACATATAAAATATGTCATATGTGATTTCTATCATAGGAATGATTAGATTTTCAATAATAATGTACAAAGAATTTCTAAAATTACTTTTAGTACATGATAAATAGTCTTATCATTATTTTGTAAATTTTTTAAAAAATATTTTTCTTCTTTACTTTTTTTAAAGAATATGTTAATTTTACAATTTCAGATGCATGCGTAATTTTCAAAAACTTAATTTCATTTTCAAGTTTTTATTTTCCACAAAATATGTATCATTTTTTTCTTTTAATTTTTCAAGCTCATGTATTAATTTTTCATTTTCCTCTTTAAGTGTAAAATACATTTTTATAAGAGAGAAAAACTCTTTATTCACATCTAAAGACATGTTTTCTTAGAAAGAGCTAGACGAGTTATTATTTAAACTAGGGAACACCCTTGCGCTTCGCGCAATTTTAATTAATTTATAAATATTTATTATTAAATTAACTTAAAAATCTTTTACTATAATAGTATAAAATTATTTTATATCTTTGAAACAGTTTTAGTATTTTATTGAAGAAACTTTCTTGTTTTTATATCTTAATGTTCAACATTGGTGTGTGTGTGTGGAGTATATATTGGGAAATCCCAATGTTTTGAACTCAATTCTAAATAGTTTATAAAAAAAAAAATAGGAATCTGTTTACAACATATACATATATATATATATATATATATATCCTAAAATCATTTACAAATATATTGTAAAATATTTGCTGTACGTGACATTTTTTAATAATTTTAGACTTTTCACTGTAATAGATTATGCATCTTTTTTACATTACTTATAATTTTAAATATTAACATATGCTTTTAGTAAGATTATGTAATGATTGAATACTTGTACAAAAAAAATTATATAGCATTTCCTTGTGAAATTAGATGTCATAGATGGCAAGGAACACAACCATGCAATAATATTTAAACTAACAATTATTAATTTAAAACTTTCTATTTAGATGATACCCTGTCTTAATCCTAATAACTGGAAATAGTATTTTTTTTCTACTTGTGACAATATAGTAAAAATGCTACCCTTTTACCTTACAAATATTATTCGTATATATAAACATATACGTTTGGTAAAATGTAAAGCTATTAACTTTTGTATTAAACAATTACTTATGACTATTTTATAAAAAAACTTTAATGGGTATTAATCATTTAAATAAAAATATGAAATGGATGTGACTTGTCATATGTTATTTAAATAGTTTAGAAAATTAGAGCTGTAATCCAAGAAGGGGTACAAGATCTTAAAAATTATATAAAAAAAATCATTTTACACATATAAAAAATATCGCTAATAACTATCTTAAAAATTCATATATAAATATAGTGTAAAAAAATTAGGCTCACGCACATGTCCATCACTGAGATAATCATACATATTTAACCTCTTAACCGGCCAGCCGTCGGTGCCTCCCAGCAGCATCGGCACGTACCCTCTCGGAACCTTGCAGCCGCCCCAGCACTCGTCGCCGGACCAACGCCTGCAGGCGACAGCCGCGCGTAGGCGGCTGCATCCTTATCTTTCTTCCACCAATACATGTTTAGATGTTTCTGGTTCCATCTCCCGCTAACGTAAACAAATGGATTGGACTATTTGGAGTTCAATTACTTACAGCTCGATATGACGTGATGCATGGCGATTACATCCTTGGAAAGCTGCTATTTATATTGACATGCGTGCACAACATGCACGTGGTCTAATGACGAGATATGCATGCATGTCTTAAGCATGGAGTAAGAACACATTAAACTTAAAAAAAAAAGAAGGCGTTAAACTTCGGAAGCCTCTGGGTTTGTTCCATGAGCGATCCCGTTTGCAATATCTCTGAGTCTTCAATGTACGATGACATAATGTACCTGGTTAGTAGAGGGTGGGAGGCTTCGTTCGGTTCGGCTACGTAAAACATGAAGATCTCCATGGCCAAAGCGGCGCCTGCCGTCGGGACGAGCTCGTCGGTCTCAAAAAGTTGTTTCTCCTGAGTTCCTCCATGAACTATGCCAATGCTTGCAAAAAAAGAAATAAAAGAAACGTTCGTAAATGACAGCAAGAATTGATGATCAATGTCCATTAATGTTGCTAGCTTTACTTTACAGGTAGGTAAGTAAATTTATCGTACGTAAGATTTGGGTAACAACTGCAGTTGTTAAGTTTGGAGGGGATGACTTAATTGCAATCTTAAAAGCTGGAAGGCCTCAAACAGAGGAAGCTCCCAGAACACGCATGTTCCATTCTTCTTGAACACCGTCGCATCTGGATTCTTCTTCAGCCATGATTCGATGAGATCAAAGGACAATGACAATGGTAACCGAGCGTTGAGGAGTGGGCATCAACTAACTTGGTTATGTGCGAGGCCCATTGGTGTGGATGATCCCTGCTGGATTTGTGATTGGGTCATAAGGGTTTGTCTTTTCGGTGCTCCTTGGCGGCTTTGGGTTTCGACGCTGCTTCCTACTTCCTTGTGCACATGCTGCACCGCTAGGATTACAACCATGACCTATCGAGATGAAAGTTGGAGTGGAGAGTGTTCCGCCATGAAAGCGAGAGAGCATGGAGGATGGATTGTGAAGGTCGACAGAGATGGTGGGAGATTTTATGTAAATATATAGGCACGTAAAGAAAACCAACAGGCAGAAGAGGAGACTATTAAATGGCTGATCACAATGTCATTAATAGAAGGCGGGAAGGCTTGAGAGTGACTTTACGTTGAAGGAAAGAAAGAAAAAATTTTAACGGTGTAAAGTGGATCTGGTTTCAAAAAAGTTGGGAACGAACAGGCAGAGAGAGTATTAAATAACTAATCATAATGGGTATTAGAAGGCGAGAAGGCTTGAGAGTGCGTTTATGTTGACCACTTCGTATTCAGAAGAAAATAGAGGAAAAAAGACAAATAACAAAAAAAATGAGAAAAAATATAAACCCCAATGCTGAAAGGAGAGCAATTTGAAACTCCTCCTTAAGCATTGGCTTTATATAAGTATAAAATTTCAAAGGCTAAAAATTATCTCATCATTATGTATCATTAAGCATAAGTATGCTTCAGCACTAGAAGACTTATTTGATTCATCTTCTAGTGATTAAATTTTAAAATAAAAATAACATCGCTATGATACCAATTGTAGGATCTCAAGGCACCAAGAGGAGGGGGGTGAATTGATATTTCAAATCAAAATTATCAATTTCATAAAATGCATCGCGAAAGCTTAAATTGATTAAGAAATCTTCAAATCAAAACAAATCATATCATATCACAAAAATAATATGAGAAGAAAAGGGAGAGAGAATACAAACACAAGTGATTGTTGACGAGGTTCGATCACACCTTAGCTTATGTCTCCGTTCTGATTTCTCGACCTCGAGATCATCGAAAATTCTATTAAAATCTTCCTTAATTCTAAATGGGGCAAGGAATAACCCTTTACATCAATCACTTTTTCTTCGTTTCGAGACGTAAGGCACACCTCTACTCATAGGAAACTTATCTTTTCTCTCGCTCAAAAGGTAAAATATGAAACATCTTTTACATAGGAGCTCTTACAATTTTTTCTGAACAATTGCTTCTCTCTTTTATAATATGAACCTTAGAAGAAGAGAAAAGAGAAAGAAGAGAAAACTAAAATGATAACTTCAAGAAAAGATCTTCTTTTGATAACTTGAAGTTTTTCTTCAATACTTGTATGGGTGTCTTTGCTTTAGATTTTGACACTCTTTTTATAGGCTTCAACATGTGAAAAATTCATGCTGAATTTGTTCTACAATTTTCTCATTCAAAAGTAGCCGCTACTGTTCATGTCAGCTAGGAACTGATCGACCACACTAATGAACAGATCGATCGGTTTATATGACCGTTGCGCTTATTTGCTCACTGACTGTAGCTGGTCGGTCGACCGGACTATCAATCGGTTCGTCGATCAATATAGTCTCGACATTTTTATTTTCGTCCGTTGTGGTGATCGATGGGCCGATGCATCGATTGGTCTGTCGACTAGTGTAGTTTCATTGTGGATCTGGGCAATTCATGCATTGACCGGTCGATCAGTATAGTCTCGATCGACCTTCATTCCTTCAATCGACAAGTTGACCGACCTACACTATTTTGAACATAACATTTTGCACAGTTATAAAAAAGAGATAATTTTGAATTCTATGGATAGATAACATAATTCTCTACAATTTTGATATTTATCATTCATTCAGAATTTAATAAGACCATGGTCAATTATTTAACAAAAGTTTAGTGCATAAAGTTATCCATTTTTATTTAAACTTTTTTAGCATATAACTTTAATCTTTCGATATTTGTATCATCAAAATATAATTTTATAGAGCATTAAAACTTTACTCCAACAATATTATAGTAACTGTTGGGGCATAACTTATCCTCGTTGCACGATTTCTCCTCATTGTATAACGAAAGAGGACACCATCCCATATAAAGAGGATGATCATCATGATGTGCACAATCACTTACTACTTATGAAGTACATGGCACCTCATTGCAATGAATATGTTAATCATTGACATTGTATAGAAATATCAGAGATTACTTCTAGTCAAAACATTAAAAACACACTCAGAGCATAATACAAAGCATAGAAATATGCACATTGATTCAGTGCATATTATTTGACATCGAAATATAGAGTAAAGTAAATCAGAACATTGAACTAATTTATCTCATTCATCTTGATCATCGTATTAGATTATTTTTGTTCTTACATAGTGATTTATTACATTGCTTGGGTTCAACTTGATTTTACCTATAAACACATAGTTATATTGATTTCTTCAATTGAATTTTCCAATAGTGTTTATCAAGGATTATGATTTACCACATCAAATATTGCATTGATTCACTCAGAGCTTAATCCAAGGCATAATATTTGATCCTTTGATTCTAATCAGAGTATAACATTGTTCTCTCCCATTAATTTATTCCATTGAACTTATTTAGTGCATAGTATTGACTTATTCCATTGATGTTGGTAAGAGTATAGTGTTCATTATCCATTTAATTATAGTTAGAGCATGATATTGATAATTATATGTTCCATTGATTCTTATTAAAACATAGTCTTGATTTCTTTGCATTAATTATTTATGATTATGGTTATGGTTACACTAAATTCATGCTTTTTTCTTGTTAGTATTTATTCATTGGTTTATTATCCACTTATTGAAGTGTGAAGACCATGAGTTATTGTTTTCCCTGCCTGAAGTGTTCATAATGGTATTGTGCAAATGGAGTTGTCTTAGGATATTATCCTCATTACATTTTAGATATCTTGTCGTAGATGTTTCATTACTTTAGACTTTCACTTTAGCTATTGACTATTATTGATATTATGACTTGTATTAGAGGTTCCATTAGACTCCTTATTATTTCATTGATATCTTAATTAAGTCTTTCACTTGTATAAGTTCTTGTCTAACAATTAGTCATAGTCAACATTTTGGTCAAAGCATAGCATAGCGATCCTCGAGTCGAGTCTTGTCATGGAAAGAGTGATTTTGGGGCATTACATAATTTTAGTTTATATATGAGTTTTTTCCACTTACTTCCCCTGAACTATGAATTTTTTTGCCTCTACCAATGACTTATAAAGTTTTCGCAGACCTCCCCTGAACTATGTATGTGACACCCTTCTATTCAATTTGACACCATAAGGGGTGAAATCGAAAAATCAATCGTTTAAATTTAAATTCAAATCTTCAACGGAAATTAGCGTTCCAAAAATAAATTAACTCTGAAAATTTTTAAAAATTTTAGCACGACGTATGCGTAAATTCGTCTATTTGTCATGTACAACAATTCATATATATATATATATATCATCACAAATAATTAACTTCAAAACTTTAATCATCATAGACAGTTATAAGGACATCACTAGCAATTCAACAAATAACTAAAATGGTGGGACACATACCCAAAATAGTGAGTCTCAAGCTCACTCTCGAATTAAAATTACGAGCAAGATGCTCGTAAACCATATAATGTAAGCGTCCTTCGCTCCACACAATTATCCAATATTTCTAAAATCTTTCAAAATATTCATCAAGTAATAAATCCGTATAAGAAAAACTCAATCCACACAAAGTTAGCTATTCAATGATCATGCCTCTCACACATGCTTGTTTCCTATCTCCTTTACATTCCTTATTTTATGTCATGCAAGCTTTCATTCATTACTTAAAAAAAAAATTAAACAAGAGGAGTGAGCATAAAGATGCTCAGTGAGTAAAACGACTATCTCAAATATTATAACAACGAAGAAAAAACCAACCTTTTTATTTTCAAAAATTATTCCAAACCCTTTTCATTTTCCAAGAAAATTCAATTAAATAATGATTATACCAAAATGAATGCTATGAATACACATGTATGATAATAAGATAACATCTTAAAATTTGAGAAAACATCATCAAATATGGATATTCAGTATCCTCAATGGAGCAATCAATCTCACCCCTCGTATCCCGTTGACACTGGGTGGTTGTTCTAACTCTGTCTCTCTATTCCCTTGACACAGGATGTTGAACTGCCATTCGTATCCCATTGACACAGGGCTTCTTATCTCTTCTTTCCATCCATCGTATCACATTGACACAGGATGATTGTTCTAATTCCATCATTCGTATCACTATATTGACATAGGGTCTTGAACCTACACTTTGTATCTCATTGACACAGAGCATACCGATCTCAAATTGGTCTATCCAGAATTGTTCAATCCTTCGAGGTGAAAACACTCCGCTTTATGTGAGTTTTACATGTAATGCATGAATGCGAATTCAAAATGAAAGTTTAGAGCTTGATATCATTATACTAAAGAAACATTTCATTTCAAAAACAAATCCTTCATTTCAGGTGACAGGAGAAACTTCTATCCATTACAGACTTCCAAAATTCATAATAAAACATCACAAGTTATATAATGGCACATATATAAAGCATACGAATAATTATGATTTTTGCATGAGGAAAAACTATTACGAAAATTAGTCTCACATCGGATGGGACAATGTCATCACTCCAAAGAGTTAAGTGGTTCATATCAATTGAGATAAATTCCCTCACCTTGGATTCGTCGAGTTTCAAATTATCCAATCAAAAGTAAACACAACCTATCATATCTATTACTTGATAAATTAATATTATAAAAATTTAATTGATAATTCACTCTTTACAACTCAACATGCTTATCATAAACCAAGTCATATTATGAATTTTTTTACAATACTTACCGAGAAGGAAATGAAGACCTCATCAACTAGTCACAATCTAATCGAATCTCAACAATCGAATCGTCGCCTCCGATTAACAAGCCCTATAAGCGACATTCAATTTAAACTTTTAAATAACTACTAATTAGGATCTTAACTACATTATAATTAACTACCCTCATACTATGACAATTGTAGCCATCGTCTCAGAACCACAGTCGCACTCGTCGAAACGTCGAAAAGTCATCGAACGCCTTCTTCATCAATAATAAAATGAAGTTACTTTAAATTTGTCTACAAAACTGAAATCCAATCGTGTGTACATTTCCATTCGCTTACCAACCGTGATATGAGAATGAGTCGTTGGAAAGGTCACCGGATAACGATCGGAATTCGAAACCTACGAATTCAAAAGGGATTAGCGATTAATTATTATACAGATAGGAATATGATCCCTTTTGCCTCATGTGTGCACCTATCAGAACGTCGAGATAAGCTTGACCGGAGTTTCCCATCGGCTCGTCGGAAAAGTTTGCCGAAAAATTCCAAATCGGTCTCCTACGTGATTTGGAATAAGAACACATATAAAAACCCTAAAAATGATCCTAATCGATCTGGGAATGGTGTACAACTCACTAAGAGAGAGATCGGTACGAATCAGAGCCGAAATCGTCGCCGACGAACTTTATCTCTTCCTCGAGTTCTAAGCTTGCTGCATTGCGCACAATGGACCGATCACATGTCAAATTGTTCGTCTCATTGTCCTCTTTCCATCGGTACCTTTTGTGTGAAAAACGGTTATTGAACGATGGAGAACCGGCAGCTGAAAGGGGTGGCAGCCGAAGACGTCGCGCGGGGTACTGTAGCACGGGGAGGAGGAAGACGATCCGTCTTTTTTTCCCACGCGTCACTTTATTTTTTTCTCTTTTATGTTGTTCTTTAAAAATAATGTCGAAAACGTCCCTACTTTTTAAACTAACTCCTTTTTTTGTGCCGAGCGAATTTTTTCCCTTGGGTCCATTCGTCAATATTTGTTAACTTTCCCATTATTTTCCATTTTTTTATTATAAAATGATCAAAATATCCTCAAAGATTAAAATAATATATAATAATAAATATAAAAATAAAAAATATTGGTCGGTGCAGGAACGAACGTTACCCTGCCGACAACGAGATCGCATTGTCAGCCAACATTTTTTTATTTTTTATTTTTTATATTTTGTATTATGTATTATTTTAAGCTCACTTATTTGAATTGGGGGCATTTTGATCATTTTATAATTCAAAAAATAAAAAATAATGGAAAAATTAACAAATGTTAATGAATGGACCTAAATAAAAAAAATTACATACTTCAATGAGGTCTACGAAAAATTTGAAAATTATTAATAGAGGAGGAAATAGTTCGTAGTTCAGATAAAATCGATGGAAAAAAAACTCTTTATATATTAGCCATTTGATAATTGATGAAACCAAGCGTGTACATGTTATCAAAAGAAAATAAAAATAAAAATACCAAGTGATAAAAAAAATAGTATGCATACATGAAAGTGACAGAAATATGAATGCAATGAAGCAGCCACATAAATTCAATAGTGACGTGAGGCTGCAGATAATTTGTTTTAACTCGGAAATCTCGGACTCACTCGAACTTTCCAGTTTCCCACTCATATGGATTAATTGTCAACATCGTTTTGCTATAATTTTAAGTAATTGATAAATAGTTAAGAAAAAAAGTACTGAAAATAGGAACACAAATTCTAATGATAATATATCACATCCCATAAAATTGGAATGATAATATATTGATTGACCATAAGACTATAAGAGCAGCGTTTAAAAAAACCGGACAGACCTATCCAACTAATTTAACCAGGAGACCGGTCCAGTTTGATTTAATAAATTTTTAATAAAATCAAAATTATCCGATCAAATCAGGTTCAATTGAGATTTTGTTTGACTTACTTTTTAATAAAAATAAATAAAAATGGGTGAAAATGTAGAAAAGGGAAATAAGAAGAAGAAAAAAAAGTGTGAAAAATAAAAAGAAAAAATTCACAGTTTTTTCAACAGGAAAACCATATAATTAGAATTAAGTAATACATGTTTAAAAATAAAAACATTTTAGTAATATTTAATTAATAATAATGACAACGAATAGATATTATTCAATTTTTTTTACCAAAATTGAATAAAAAACATAATTCAATTAAATCATCATTTTTTTTCCTTTTCAAGAAAGTAAACATGTTCAACTTTTATATACTCAACTTTTTTTTCATTGTTTTATGAACAATTGATACTACTATTTTCTCATATTCATTCACTCTTATTTTCACACTTTGATTTTATTAAATTTTAACATTGAAATTTGGAGTATTTTAGCAGTTTTTCTTTCAATAATTCTTATTATGATTTACAAAAACAGATTTCTTTCAATAATTCTTATTTTAAAATATTATGATCACAAAAACAGATCAATGATTTATGGGGCGCAAATGTTCGGGCTCAAGTGAGCCAATCATTAAGAATCAATTTCAGAACTAATTCGCAACTGAACAAAACAACAACAACAACAAAAAATCAGAACAAATTCCGGTGCGTATTAAAGATTTTAGCTTTCAATTTCTCTGTCATTTCTTCCCCGAACACGTTACTGTTGCTCGCTCTCAGCCATCCAAATGCACGAAAAATGGAGCGAGACGCCTGAACCAAAATGAACAACCAAAAAAGAGTGGACGACGAAGCAGCAATGGAATCAACTATAAGAAGAATCATCTCTCTCTCTCCCCCTGCCCCCCTCCTTCTTCCAAGTCTGCTTTCTTTCTCTCTCCTCTTCTTTCCTGGTAGTGGGTACGTAGTAGCACTCTGCAGGCGGGATGGACCGAGCTCTACTGGACGACGTCATTGGCCGTCTGTTGCAGGTGTGGGAGAAGAAGAAGCCGGGGAAGAAGGTCCACCTCAAGGAGTCCGAGATTCTTCTGCTCTGCTCCACTGCCAAGGACGTGTTCCTGAAGCAGCCCAATCTTCTCGAGCTGCATGCGCCAATCAACATCTGCGGTAAGATTCCGAACGAGAACTCTCTTTTTTTTTTTCTTTTATCGACAGCCTGTTAGATTTCCGGTCTCCGACAGGATCTTTCCTCAGGTGACATCCACGGCCAATATTACGATCTGCTGCGGCTCTTCGACCTGGGCGGGTTCCCCCCCGAGGCGAACTACCTGCTCCTGGGCGACTACGTGGACCGAGGGAAGCAGAGCCTCGAGACCATTTGCCTCCTCTTGGCCTACAAGATCAAGTACCCCGACAGCCTCCACCTGCTCCGGGGGAACCACGAGTGCGCCTCCGTCAACAGGATCTACGGCTTCTACGACGAGTGCAAGCGCCGGTACAGCGTGGGACTCTGGAAGGCCTTCACGGCTTGCTTCGACTGCCTCCCGGCGGCGGCGCTCGTCGAGGACAAGGTCTTCTGTGTGCACGGCGGCCTCTCCCCGGAGCTGACGAGCCTGGACCAGATACGGAGCCTGCCGAGGCCTTCGGACGTGCCCGACCGGGGCTTGCTGTGCGACCTGCTCTGGTCGGATCCCGGCAAAGACGTCCGGGGCTGGGGCCTGAACGTTGATAGGGGCGTCTCTGTTACGTTTGGCCCCGACACGGTCACCGAGTTCCTCAGGAAGCACGGTCTGGACCTCATCTGCCGTTCTCACCAGGTGAGCAGAGATCGCATTTGCTGTTGGTAGCGTTCATAGCTCACTGATACTGATGGAATCAATCACTCTTCTTCAGGTCGTGGAGGACGGATACGAGTTCTTCGCTGACCAGGGACTGATTACTATTTTCTCGGCGCCAAATTACTGCGCCGAATTCGACAACCGTGGCGCCATGTTGTCTGTCGATGGCAACATGATGTGCTCCCTCAAGATGCTGAAACCTGAAATTGGAAGGCGGCAGTGGTACTGAAAGGGCCAAACAGCGTCCATGGATCATGTAGCATGTTTAATGTTCTGCGACTTCTATGATGGGAACATATGAGCCAAAGTTTCTTCAGGGTGATCTCTTCTCGTAAGTTGAAGTCTCAAGAGTTGCGTTTCTTGTCCCTTCATGTTTCAATTTACTTTTTTGGCTTCTCGTTGTAAATGGAAAAGAAGGAAGAATTGTGCAAAGATGCCCATTTTAGTGTTCAGACCTTCATTGCAAATTTTTTCCAGGACCGCATTAGAAATTCTAGGCCGTGTTATCTGAAACAATTATCGGGTTTCAGATTTCAGGATGCAGATTGATTTCTTTACTGTCAATTAAGCTCGATTTCTGTATTCAAAAAATTTTGGTCGAGTCCGTGCCATCATGACCAGATGTGTGATCAAGGTGAGACCAAGTTAGTTGGTGCGTGTTACTCTTAACGTCGTTAAGATTTGAATAATGATATTAAGGTGATAACCGAAAGTGGCAACCGGAAAAAAAAAAGATGATAGCAACTGTATGTTCGAGCAATATTTCCTAGTCAAGTTTGCAAGAGTAAACAAGGAATTGTATGTTCAACCTAAGTGGCCTATGGAGAAGCTCTTTATTGTATCACGAGTATTTAAACTTGTTATCATTACTCATTTGAGACTTTAGAAATTTTCGTCTAGCTTGCTGATTATACTTTATTGTTGATTTCATCAAACATCTCAACTTCATCTAGCTTGCTGATAATATTTTGATGTTTGTTTTCATCAGAATGTAATTACGGAACGCAAAAAAAAAAAAACTGGTTTTATTGTATGTTACTACCATCGTAATTTGAAGGATGAAAAATAGAAATGCGTTTAATTTACCCAAAAAAAACAAAATGGTGAGGTATAGGATGAAACCTGCGGAATGTAAACACCCATCCATTACGAATTAGAATAAAAACCTGCTCTTGCAGCTAATTCTGATTCTGATTCGTAACCTATTGATTTCCACATGGATTTTGTTTGCAGGGTTTCTTGTTCTTGACTTCTGCATGACAATTCTTTCTTTCTTGAAACTAAATTATTGATTACAATTCTAAATGGGCTTCCGCAGATTCTATAATTTTGAATACATTGCTTCTTATTGGATACTATCACATATATA
The DNA here is from genome assembly GCA_030549335.1 of Pontederia crassipes. Taxonomy (NCBI): domain Eukaryota; kingdom Viridiplantae; phylum Streptophyta; class Magnoliopsida; order Commelinales; family Pontederiaceae; genus Pontederia; species Pontederia crassipes. The sequence goes on from JAUKPH010000017.1 coordinate 6,000,634, forward strand.
GTTTTTTTTTCTTATTTTTCATCAGAGTTTTTAGTATATTGATCTTTAAACAAAACAAGGTCAGGACAACCAAGGGAAATCGTCAATAATTGTAGACATCCTGAAGAAAATCAGGTTAAGTTAAAGATGAACGTCACAAACAATTGTCACATTACACTCCAAAAACAAAGACGAGCATTGAAAATTTGGAGATCTAGCGGCTTATGACCAAAATAAAAGAATGATTTATAGGAAACAGAAAAAAGGGAACATCCAAGTCACTACAACATTTCGCTCTTTTGAGAGTTTTTTTTTAGAAGCTCTTTGAAAATTTGAAACACAAACAAGAGACAAGCTAAAAATAAAGCTACTTGCCTCGATTTTTATAGCTCCTGTAATAAGAGTCTACCAAATAAGCAAGCTGCCTTGGATTGTGCCACCATGTTGGGGTGGCAATAATTGTTCTTTCCAGCCAGTCATCTCTCACAACCCCTTTCCAGGCAACACTTTGATAAAACCTCTGGAAATTATCCATGGTACGTCTAAGCCGCACGCTGGGTTTAGCCCCAAAAAGATATTTGGTGTAGTCCCTTGCAAGACGAACTAGCTCCTCACCATGGATCATCATAATGTACTGAAAAAACAACAAAAATCATCCATGATGTTTTACAAAGTGAAGAAAAGGAATAGTAAACACTAGAAATATATTTTTGGTAATGGTAAAATGTGCAGCGGAGCAATTGCTATATTTGACACTTATCCAATTACTGCATGGCACCACTCCAAAGTACATGAAGTACAATTAATATCATCCAAGATGGACTTTAATTGCACTCGTTTTATACTATTTATCTTCCTTATTAGGTCTATACTTTGATGTTAAACTAACAAAAAATAGCTCAACAAGGCTTTAGCAGACATGTCTCAATAAGACCTCTTTGCCACAAGTCCTTGTAAATTTGAACTTGCCATGTGCATGCACGTCAAGGTGAAGACCACCAAGAATACAGGAAGAAAAGATCTGGATGGCTCATTCATAGGAAAACCTGGTGAAAGATCTGAGAAAATGGTGCAGCTTTCAAGAGGTAAAAATAATAGGTCATTAAGCTAATTAATAGATAAAAATTTAAAATATCTGAGTGAAATATTAAGCATCTAATAACATAGTGACATGAGCCAATGCTGTCAAACTAGTAAGTTGGGCTCCAAAGGGAAGTCTCAGTAATGTTGTAAAATGTGACTTGTAGCACCACACATTTGATTCTATTCTATTTTTATTTTTGAATGAAGAATATAAAATGAAATTGATTGGCCACACTTTTCCAGCAATCATGTGAAATTGTCTGTTTAGCCATTTTGACAACATTGACATGAGCAGTATAGAAAGCACAGTCTAAATCTGAATGGGTTCACTGTAATTAATATATTGGGTGAAGGATGGACCATCAACTAGAGGAAATTGCAAATCTAAAATTAAGAGTTCTCTTTTCAGGTTGAAAAGTAGTTAAAAGCATCAAATCTTCAATGAAGAAAATGAAACTTGTTGCATAGATATAGTATGCAATCATTTATTAAGTGACATCCATGACACAAGCAGCCATCCCACAAATAATCAAAGTGACAACCAAGAATCATATAAATTAGTTTGAACAGATGAGAGATAAATGCACAACATCAAAGAATGGCATCACAGCTATTTTCCTAACCTGCTTGCTTAAATACATTGTTGGCTAATCTTGAGCTCCTACCCTGCCCTATATACCCACCTACATGTACATAGTGTTTTTGCAACCATCAAAGGAAAGCCTTGATTGGAGAGCTCCCTCACAATACAGCCATTATGCCTAAACTGAATTGAAGCAGTATCACGTATGACACCGTTGTCATTTCTTGAACTCAGGTCTTAACAGCATGCATGATTTATCATTAAGATGTTTTTGCGTAAGTCTTTGGTTACAAAAGGAAGATGTTAGTGCTTACCAGAAATACGACACCAAGAACTGCCAAAATCACTTGCTGAATTTCATCTAGAATTCCCGCAAAACCTTCATCTTCTGGACCACCCGAACCATCACCACCACCACCACCACCACGAGAATTTCCATCACCGCCATCCCCATCAAATCCTCTTGAACGTTCCCTCAACACATCTTGTACTGTTAGCTCCTTTTTGAAACCTCCCATAGCTTTCTTTAGTGATTCCCATGAAAATGACTACCAAAGGTAAAACATGATAATTTAGCATTAGTTTCATCAGGTGAGAAACCAAAAGAATGTTGCTAAGCTGAGCTATACCTCATTCTTCTTAGACCCATTTTCTTTTCCGCCAAATGCATATACTGCAGTTAATCTCTCATGCTTTGATGCATTATAAACCAATCTGCTAGATACGTTGTTTTGCCCAGGTTTATAATTGGATGGATAAACGTCTACTTGGGAAACACGCAGAGAGGACTGAGATAGAACAGAGACGTGTCCCCCATTTCTAACACTATGCCCTGTCAAGGGGAGTCCCCTCCCTGGCCAGAAAATAGATTGGGTGCAACTCATCATAAACCTGAGATCTAAACAGAAAAATCTGTTTAGAACCATGCTTGCTTAATTGTTCAACAAGTTAAAACGAGTATGATGAAGTGGATAAATTCTCTGTAAGTAAAATACTAAAATGCCAGAATTCAAACACATAGCTGACCGACAAAAGCAAGCAATTGGTTGATTCACAAAAAGATTTAGCAATCCAAACTAAATATCTGATCGCGATGACATCAACAATGCAAGGGCTAAGCTTATCACATGTCGACTATCACATTTCTTCTAGTGTCTAGATAGCAAGCAAACGAAGAACAGAAACATCTGGCATGATTAGCATCAACAGTTTCAGCGAGCATCTTGAGAAAATAGCAAGGTTTGCAAACCCTACATCAAGTATGATTCATTTTTATCCCTTTGCTTCATATGATCGTTGTAACTTCTACAACGCTTAGAATTAATCACACGAATATACCACGTCTAGAGGAAAAAACGATAGACCAAAAACAAAAATAATAATAAAGGTACGAACCAGAATTGATCCAACAAATAAAAGAAAGAGTAGAAAATTCTCATCATTAAAGCAAATTTTTGCTTGAGAAAGCAGCAACGAAAAGGTCATCACATCGGTTTCGAGAGCGAACATGAGATAGGGTTTCCCCCGGGAGTAACGGCAACAGAAGACGGCGGCGGAGACAGGAGCGGCGGTGTAGCAGATTAGTAAGGCCGGAGAAACTGAGAGAGAGGCGGAGAGGGAGGGTCTCGAACCTTGGCAGGTCGCCGGCGAGCTCCGGCGAAAGCGCGGTCGGCGGGGGTTTGCGCCGAGGATTGAGTGAGGGCGATGAGAGCGACCTCCCGACGCGAACCTTAGCCGAGAAATGGGGGTGGGGCCGTCTTTTTGCCACGCGGGAGTCGTGGGCCATCGATGTGTATTTCCAGCTGGGCCGTGTCAAACAGGAAAGACTGTATGCTAACTTCTGATTTGATCTGATTTGTGGGACAGCAATCCCTGACTTCTTCATGCCACTACATTGTTGTATCTTGTTCGAGCTTGTAGAGGGGATACCAATGGTTTATTATACTTTATAACTTTTCTTCCAAGCTTTCGTTTATTTTCTGTTTTATGCTTTTCTTTTTAGTTTTTTTCTTTCCTCTTTTGACTATGGCAAGTTCGAGTCCGATCGGGTTTTTTTATTTAAAAAAATTAATCGTTATTTTCTGAGTCAATTTTTAAAATTAAAAAAGCCATCTTAAAATTATTTTAAAAAATTAAAAAATGGATCAATTTTTTCATATGATACTTTTATATAATTATATTTTAAAAATATATATAATAACTTAAAATTAACATAAAAATATTTATTTTTATATTAAATATAAAATATATTACTAAAATTTTAAAATTATTAAATTAGAGTTTGATAATGTGATAGAAAAGTATAAAATTTTATAAAAAATATTATACTTATAATAAAAAAATTAATAATATATGTATTAATTATATAAATAAAAAATATGTTTCGCGAGTGCTTATGATTTTTTCGAATGGAGCTTAATTTTAATGAGTGAATTTTCATTTATTAAAAAATATTCTAAATCATATTTGACTCTTAATTTTTAATTTTTTTTGTTCGATTTTTTGAGTTGGTGAGTTTTTTGGGTTAGTCGGAGGATGCTCAAAATATTCATTTTGGACGAAAATATATTATTATTTTTAATTCAGAATATAGTAAAATGCGAGTTATAATAAATTAATTTTTGGTCAAATCTCATCTTTATACAAAAGAAAATCATCAAATTCAATGCTTCAAGAATATATAATTATTATTGCAAACGATAAGAATATTATTATTTTTGTTGTGATTATAAAGGTTCATTAAGTAAGTACACATAATACACGGAGAGTCAAGTCCTTGTATAATTCTTTGTTAAAAAAAAATTCACTTCCAATCCTGAATCTGTGCGTGATGCAGAATACTCCTTTTAGATTTACTACAATAATAAACATCAATTAATTAAAATAAATTATTTAATTAAAAATATAATAATACTTTTAATTTAAAATATAATTCAGAATATATATATATATTAAGAATCTAATACTCAGTTACTTTTTTATTTAAATTTACTCTCTCATCAAATGATTCTTAGGCCCTCTTTCATATTAATAAGTTTTAGAACAATATACATTTATTCACTATTTTAGGATGGAATAAGAATTAATTATTCACTATTTTTTTATTATGCAATTATTAACGTGAGAGCCACGTATCCGTAAAATTAATGTTCGATAATAAAAATAAAGCCCTGACCTTGTGTTGTATTTGGCAATGATTCACATAAAATTGAAGAACTGGACTCGGATTAAATCGATAAAAGAATGTCTGAAAAGGTTGCCTTGGGCCTTGGTCGGTACAGTTAATTGGGCCAGATGATGGTTCCGGGACTTGCATACCATTCTTTTATTATTTTCCCCTTTTCTTCTTAAATTATGGAATAAATTCATATTTTTTAAAATTAATATTCGTTTTGAGATGATAATAATAATTATTATATTTCTAAAAAAATTTAATTATTTTATATCACTTATTACTAATAGGATTTGAGAGTAATATTGTAGTTTTTTATTTGATTGCATTATTTTTATTCCATGAGTCAAATCATATACGATAATTTAGTTTAGTACTCCTTCAATATTATTTGATCAAACCATTCGGTGTGATTCTAATCTGAACTCCATAACGTTGTTCACTCTGATTTGAACAATCATAAACTATTTAAGACATCTCAAGTTTGATCCTCATATTTATGATGAGAATATAAAAACAACAATTGAACAATCTGAAAATAGAAATAGGAAAGTGATCCATATATATATATATATATATATATATATATATATATATATATATATATATATATTATAAATTATGATTCAATCACATGTTATGGACTCATTCTTTAGACTTTAAGAATATTGGATGCAATTTTTTTTTCGGTGGGAATTGGATCCAAACTTATGGACTCATTCTTTAGACTTTAGGAATATTGGATGCAATTTCTTTTACCGGTGGGAATTGGATCCAAGCTTTAGATTTAACAATATGCAACTAAATTGAATGCATGCATGCATGCAAGGACCCGTGATCATATTGTAATTTAATCTTATTGAGGATTATTAAAAGTTTATTGGATTTGGTGCGTTTTGATGACTTGGTTGGTGGCATCAAAGACGCAACCCTTTCTACATGTTGATCAAGAAAGATGGATTTTTGAATTGTGCTTGTGACTTTGTGTAGTATGCCCTAAATCCAGTTATTTCCTAGAAGGTGTCTTTGTGAGTGCAATGCCCATAAATATCTCAATTTTCTCTTTCTCAAGAAAAAGAGAGATATTTTCTTAGTAAGGGCACTTCCAATTCAATGTTTGCCGAATCCGTGGGCTTCTTTTTGTTTTTAATTATGTTAATTAATAAGGCCAAGAACCAAAGTTTCTTTTTCTAAAGTGTGTTTTGGCTACGAAGCTTTCAATGGTCAGATGCTATTGACCTTTGGGGATGAGAAGAAAGAATGGTGCTCTGAGGCATTCTAAGACTTGAGAACTTAAAATTTCATTCTGATTGTAAAATTTATGTACTCATTTACTTTTTTATATACTATTTTTATAATTGGAAAAGAAAAAAAATAAATCACTATCGAAGAGAGACCGAAAATTCGTCCATATGATATTCTCATTTTTAAAATTGATTTGTGGGATGCAATGTTTCCAAAATCGGATTAGCTTGATCGGTTCAATCGTTCAAATTTGAATAAAGCTTATTCTCTATCTGGAGGAAAATTTTGATTAAAAAAAGTAAAGAAATAAACCACCCAAGAAATCAAATCACTTAAAAAGGAGAATAAAGTTGACAAAATAGGAAAGGATAAATGTGGTTGGCCTTGGTGGAAGCTGGAAAGAAAAATGGAGGACACAACAAAAGAAGGGAACCAGGGAAAGATAACATAATAAGGAAAGCATATAGCCGAATGGAAAGAATGCACATCTCAATTATAATAGAAAAATAAGAAAGCAAGGAATAAATGGAAATATAAGATTTATTAAACCAAAAGGAGAAGAAAGGAATCAATGTGATTTTAGATAGAAAGTATATTTTAACTACTATAAATCATAATATTCTTGTAAAGCAAAAATATTAATAATTTGAATAATATATGTAGTTTTAATAACCTAGTTTATCAAATATTTCCATTCTTTTATGTAGTTATATTCTTATTTTATCTTTAGAAAATAGAAGTTATATTGTTTGTATAAAATATAAGTTAATAATTGAGATCTAGTTGTTGCACCAATTCTGTGCTCTCAATTTTACACAATAAGCCGGCGTCTATTGCGATACAATAACCTCAAGGCCCTCATCTTAGCACCGTCATAGCATTACAACATTTCAACGCTAATGCAAGTGCCTCCCTTGCGTTATGGCGTCACCAGTATTGCGTGAGTTGGCGCACTAAAATACAGCGTTACATTGGCGCCGCAGCTTGGCGACACTAAATTTGTAGATATAGCACCTCACTTTGCCAACGCTAATGTTATGTTATAGTGTCCCTATCCGCTTACCAAGTACAACACCAGCGTGGCGTTGATGTACAACAATGCTAAATTTTCTATATCGAACTTGCCACGACGATAGAGGGATGCTAAAGTGACGTGAAACTTGTTCCAAAATTTGTATTAATTATAATTATATTCGTGTGTATAAATAAATAAATATATATATATATACACACATATGGATACAAGAAACACATATATGTATATAGATATAAAGAAGTATATATGTATAGAGGAAAATTAGGGTGAGATCAAAGAACCCTAAAATCTTTGAATCTCAACTGTTATAATGTCTAGATCTTGATTGGACGCTTGAGATATCACCATCTGCCTCCAATATGTATCGGGCATTAAAAAGACCATGGACGGGACAATGGTCCAACCCAATCTGCCACGACTGTAAACCCATGCTGTCGACCTTATATTCCTTCTTCAACATGACAAGCTCCACGCCACGCTTGAGCATGTTCTTGAGGTACGGTGGCAACAACTTCATGCCCATCATCCCCTTCATCGTGACTAGATGCTTTCCCGTGTCGAAAGTCACCTGGTCCACCCCTATCGGCCACCACATCGTCGGAAACATACGACGTTAGGAACAAGAAGGGCGTTCCCGGAGAACACTAGATGAGCACAAAAATAATATGCATAAAGATATACAATACTAAGTAGTGTTTATGCAAACCTTTAATTTTGTAGATAGTTCCTTTTACTTTGTAAATGGAGCGTTCACATTGCAGGGAGATCGTCTTCTTGAGTAACATGACAAATTTTTCTTCTTGATGCTTCCACGAATTGAGACATCATGTTCCAACTATCAATAACGTTGAGAGAGAGAGAGATTGTCAAAGTGTTTCATCACGCTAGAGAGAGGAAGATCGGCGTATCGGCTTGGAGCGGCAGTTGTTAGGGTAGATGGCAGGTGGATTGGGTTCGACGGGCCGTCCACTCAGGTTTTTAAATGGCCGGTTTAACTTGGAGATACATGGTGTGATCTGAAGCGTCCAACTAAGATCTGGATATTATAACGATTGAGATTCAAAGATTTTTAGGTTCTTTGATCTCACTCTAATTGTCCTCATATGTATATATATGCCTAAATTGATGTAAATACATATGAAGGACCGAGTATGTCATCGTCGAATGTCAAGAATGACATCAATGACGATAACAATCTAAGATAGAAACTTTTGCAATATTTTGATAACTATTATAGTGATAACATTTTGTGATGTTATTAGTTTTTTTATATGCACTATTCTTTACTTTCTATTATTATGGATGCTTGGATGTTACTTTGTATTGTGATGCATGTTTAGAATGCATTACATGGATGCATTATGAATTGTATGGGAAGGGAAGAGAAGAATAGAGATATAAGGGGGCAAAACATATGGTAAGTAGCCATTACTTTAGCGCCACCATAGAGATGCAATATTGGCTAGGTATAATATGTTTTCATATCTTAGTTAGCTTCACATTAGCGTCGCATTAGTGTGGCACGACATTAGCGCTACAATAGCGTCGGTTCAGCATCGCAACCTAGCGACACATTGACGTCAACCTAGCGCCAAGTTTTCGAGGCATATTGGTATCATAATAGCCTCATCACTTAGCATCACTTTGGCGTCCCAATGTTGTTGACAATTTTAGCGTCGACATAACGACGTTGAGCATCTCCCTTAGAGCCCCTCTAGCGTCAACTGATGCTAGTAGCGTCATCTTTCTTGTTGGCGCCAACGCTATTAGTTACCAAACATCTGTGTCTTAATGTTATCGTGTTGTTGCAATGCTAAAGTGTAGCAATGATTTAATGATGTTTTAGCGTCGCTATTTGGTAGGTTTCTTATAATGTAGATTGACGCATTTTAGTCCAGTTAAAGTTCGAATTCAACTAGCCGACCACATACTTACATGATCAAGCTGAGTCAAGATGAAAAATAAAAAAAGAATTATGATTTCATAGAACATGTTATTGACAAATTTTTATTTTAGATTTATGCTTCAACTTTTTTCCATTTTTCATTACATATATAAGATTTCATTAATACTTTTCATTTATTACTATGAGAAGAATTTCTTTTTTTGTGTATCAATGACTTAATTAATGCTTACTTTATTATATTATTTGTCTTGAATTATTTTATTTTATTATATTATAAGTTTTTATGCATTGTTATATAGATTTTGTAGGAAAATAACAACACTAGAGTAATCTTTCTAACCTATTTTTATTTTTTTATTAATTTATGTTCTCCAACTTAGCTATTTGATTTGATATGACTAACCAGTGTAGTTTAATCCGATCAATTTAACTTGATGGTCAAGTCATATATTACATCTTTGAGTATTACCCCATTAATGAGTTTCATATGTACCTTAAAACATTCACATGTGTGATTGACCTTCAATTTGGTAAGACTATGGAATATTTACTTAAATAAATAAATTTGTAATAAAACCATTCATATATATATATATATATATATATATATATATTGAGTTCATTGTTGATGTACTTAACTAGGCAATACAATAACTTTTTTCCCAATGTTAATGGATTATAATAATTATATTTCTTAATATATATTCAATAGCATATTTTATAATAAAAAATGTCAATATAAAATGTAAATAAGTATTGAATATGTAGTGTAATCATACATACATTAATATCATAAATATATATGGCCAAGTCTTCTTGACAATAATTTTTTTTACACCAAAAATTTGTGGAAACATCAACTCATGTTAAGAATATGCATTCTATTCAAGAAAAAAAAATTCATACCTTATTCAATGCACAATTTTGTCGTATATGAATTTAATTTCATGTTAAGAATTTAATTTTGTCATATATGGATAAACTTATTAATCAGATAAATACACTTAAAATAAGTTGAAAACAATAAGCGGAGGGTCTTAAATTATTATTTTTACTTAAGTCAAACCACCTAACTTATCACTATATCCAACTTTGATTTAATTAAATATTTAAAAATATCATTGTAATGTATTTATTTATATATGATAATTAATTATTTTTTATGTTATAAAGTTCAAGGATATTTGAGTCTTTATGTTATAAAAGTAAATTATCAGTCATTTTATTACCAAATAGAGACAACTTATTATTATCAATATAAGTATTTAAACATGTAAGTACTCATTTTTTTTGTTCAATTTCAATACTTCATATGCTTATCAACATTTTTTATCAATTAAGAAAAATGACTCAATAAGTTAAATTTTTATTAGATATAAATAATACGTTAAATTTGAAAATTATTATTGATTCCACTATATACAAATTAGGAAGATGAAAAATGCTACCATTCATATATGAGTTAATTGGGGTAAATATCATGAAATCTTCCAGCTATATATCGGGGATAATTTAACTTTATTTTATAATTTAATGATAATCAAACTTTAACAATCTTATAGTCATGATCAGTTTAATTGGTGATTATGCACAGTTACATTTTTTAAATATTGTCCAATGTAGATTATGCACAGTTACATTTTTTAAAACAAGTATTATTATTATAAAATTTTGTTTAGTATCCAATGAGTTATGGTCACAAATAAAGAAGATATGATTATCAACTCAATACGTATAAAAAAATGGTGAGCACAATAATCCAGCGTCGCCACTAGCAAAGTAATTGTACAATGCTGCTTGAATGTAGAAAATTCAATTATATATCCATCTATCAATCTCACTGCCTGCACGTGCAAGTACGCACGTGGCTTCGCCTTTGATTTAAAAAAAAAAATTGGCATGAAGAGAGAAAAATATTAAAGTGAATGCTACGTTGGCATTTTAATCGATTATTCTCTCATATTAAAGTTTTGATGACTGTTGAGTTACCAAATAAAGTTTAGTAACCGTGTTGGAAATGAGAATATAATTGAATGATTTTTTTAAAAATTTCAGTTAATTGATATAGAAAATAAATATATGAATTTAATTTCATGAATGGCCTTCATTATGCAATTTTTTTCTAAAAAATATAGTAGACATAAAACATAAACAATTAATTAAAACAAAAATATTACATATAAAATGAGATAATATATTGATTAATTTGACTATATAATTCTAAAGAATATTATTTAGGTAACAGCCAAAATATTTTTTCTTGGTGCTAGCTGTGGAAAATTATAAGCATTTTCTTTTTTCTAAAAAGATATAAGTCTAGGTATTCTTTGTAAATTACTACATGGGTGGGTCTGTTTAGTTGTCCGTGAAAGAATGGTAAAAAATGGGAAGGGAAAGATGGAATCATGTTAAATTTAAATTAGAAGATAATGAAGGAGAAAAGAAGGAGAAAGATTTTTCTTTCATTCTATTCTAATATTTCATTTTTCTTTCACCTTCAAATTAAAATAAAAAAGGATAATAAAAACATATTTAATAATGTATTTTCATGTTTGACCAAATAAATTAAATATATAAATATAGTATATATATAATAAAATTATCTAAATAAAATAATCACTTACCATTGATTCACTTTTCTTCTTTTAATGATATCAATGAAATATAGCACATTCATTCTTCTACATTCTATTCTCGTCCTTTTTCATTTTTATTCTTTACATTCTCTTCTCCTTAATTAATTATGAACCAAACAAGTCTAGATGTTCCATATTTGTTATACTTTTTTCTCTTTTTTCTCACTATCTTTCATCATTAAAGGAACAAAGAAGAAAATAAAGAGAAGTATCATATTAACACAATATATAAATATATATTGAAATGATAAAGTTGAATTACAATTGATGGAGCTATCTACCTACTTTTATACTCGTACTAATTTAGAACAAGCAATTAAACTAGTATTACATGAAACTCATGAAAGAAAACAATGTTACAAGACCAACTCTGTCAACACTCAACGAAGACGATGGCAGCCGGAGATGAAGCTGACGACGTGATAATTCCAACATGTAACATCATGATTTATGACATAGTGGGAGAGATTCTTCATTTTACGTAAAATTCTAATAATTTGATACAGAATGAAATAATAGTAAACATTTAACATAGTATATTTGATATAATTCTTGAAGAGTGGAATTGATAAAAAATAGAATAATTTAAAAATAATAGTATAGAATTTCGATCATTAAAGATAGGATGACTAATCACCTAATCCTAAATTAACTTTGCAATTTTGGATTTCAATGAACCTCCAAATAATAAATGAGTAAATCATCCAATTCTTTATTATCGAAGCATGTATGATACTTTTCTAAAAGAAATAATAATAAACTCATAGATAAGCGATAAAGCGAATACATCTTAGACTTCAAACTAAGAAGACATGAACGGAACATATATATATATTTGTTTACAAAAACTATATTCAAACTAATAAGTTCTTTTTTTTGGCTTCCCATTTCGGATCCTGTTATTTTTAACTTTGATGGATTCACTGGGAAGTGAATCTGTCATTTTAATACACAAATGAAAAATCTTGCACACACACACAAAAAAAGAAAAACTATTTTCTTTATAGAGAAGAAATAGAGAAAGCATCCTCCTATCTTTTTCCTTTTCGAATAAGTTTTGAAAAGAATTCATATTGCAAATAATGAGTTTTTGTATTATGATGTTTATGCAATAATAAAATAGTGGAATATTATTAATAATGTATTTAGTTGCTCTGATTTTAATTATAAAAAATAGCGAGGAATAAAGAAAAGAAATAAATCGGAGTCGTTTATTACATTACAATGTTTTGTATTCTTTTTTGTAACTCCGTGCTCATGCTTCCAAAAAATAACTCATAGTTCAAAAGAGAAAAAAAATGGAGCCATCTAATCATGACAATAAATACAATTAATTATTTCTTTTCATTTTAGTAATAAACTATTGGAATAATATTATTTAGTGTGTCGATTAGTTTACTTGACGAAAAGAATATGGAAGTGGTACTGAATCTAATTGACCAATGCAATGGGCAAAAAGACTTGTTCTTGATAAATGCTAACATCTACTAGATATTTGGTTGATGAAAAGGAAAGTTAGTTGAAAACCCAATTATGATTAGAATAAGATCAAGTCGCTATATAGTACAAGGATTAGTTAATTTATGTGGGTCTCCAATTTTTTTTATTAATATGTACTAAAATTTTATCAATCTAGGACTTGGTTAAGTATCTGCTGGTCGTATCAAGGAAACTACATTGGCTTGCACATTTGATGAAGCCATCATCATCTTGGATCAGGGCATTTAGACTTTGACCAAAAAAAAGTGGACATTACTTAGTTGCACCGGCAACTATACCTGAACATGCTGCATGTTCCTGTGTATTCTTAGGGACAAAGATAAGAATGTATAACGTGTATATATAATGAAACTTTTGAAAGTGATGTCAACTACTTAAATCTCAATTGTAATAATAATAATAATAATAATAATAATAATAATAATAATAATAATAATAATAATAATAATAATAATAATAATAATAATAATAATAATAATAATAATAATAATAATAATAATAATAATAATAATAATAATAATAATAATGTATATGTACAAGCATTTGATGTATAATGGATATAGAGCACTAATTTTGTTTATTAAATTAATAAAACAAATATATATTAATTTAAAATATGTTAAATAGTAAATGTGATTAAGATCAAGATCATCGCATTATGATCATATTCAAACCATTTTAACAAATGTGATGAATTCAATGATTATAATTTTTTAACTTTATATGATACTTTTTTATTATCAAATTATCTCAATAAATATATATTATTTCATTTAAGAAGTATATAATTAATCTAATCATAAATTTTAATTATTAAATTAATCTACTACTACTACTACACCTTGGTCTCAAAAAGAAAACAAAGGAGATAAGCATTACTAGATTTATCAAATCAGATAAATTTAAAATAATATAATGTTTCGATTCATAATACTAAAAGAAATGTGTAGTGTTAAAAACCAAGTATTAATTTCTCCCATGGTCAAAGATTTATTTATTAAATGTAATAGATGAAAGCATCTATAAAGGTAAAAAAACACTGTGTGCGTATAGACAAAAAGAATTAATTTTGTAGGCTTCGACGATAGAGCCAAATTGTTAAAAAAGCATTATGACATGTGTTTAATGTAAAGGAGAAAAAAAACAAAAAAAAAATCCTGAACCATGTCTATAATTGCATCATGTCAAAATTAAACGATGAGCACCACCGTTGACAGGCACATCGGTTCATTGTATTTATTTTGTGGTGTGCCGGTGTGCCTAACACTCAAACTAAACTCACGTTCTCTTTTTGTTAAAAAAAACGTTTTATTTTTTTTAAAAAATATTTATTTTTCTTTCTTGATTATTTTCCTGATTGAAAAGAGATGCAATTTTATTTTTTTTCCAATTTTATGTGCGAATAAGAGGAAATAATTCATTTAAGTACGCATATTAAATTGATAATATAGCGAATCAGATTATAAAATCCTTGATTAAATCAAATATTTAACCCGATAACCATCCGGTCTTATGGTTTGTTATAAACATTATAGTTAGTTATAATTAATACGAATGAATCAAATTATAGATTAAAAAAAAAGAGACGGTCCATTTTTCATATATATTTTTTATTCATAAACACTAACTAAAATTAAATACAAATGGGCGGGACCACGCGGGAACAATAGCGTACGTACCATCCCAACATGAGAATCCGACCGCGGGATCCAAGTCATCTGTCCGCCAACTCCCGCCGGGACCACCAGGATCTAAATCTAACATTTTTTTAATTTAGGAGCGATTTTTTTGGATTGGGAATCTACTTAAAATAATATTTTTTAAAAAAAAATAGTAGACACTAAATACATCACAATCTATGTTTTAAAAAATTAATATTTAATTCTAAATTCATAAAGAAACTAAACTATCATATTATCACATTATAATTTAAAATATGATAATCAATTTTATACAAATTTTATTAAAATAGATTAATAACTTGATGATATTTAACTATAACATAATAAGTCAATAATATACTTAATCAAACAAATATGGATAAAAATATAAAACTTTGAAATATTATTTAAAAGTTAAGATAATATTTTATGAAATATATAATTGGTTTTGGTCGGATTCTTCGATTTTTTTAGTTAGAAATTATAATTTAAATAGGTAATTTTAATTATTTTAAAAATTAATTTAATTTTTAATCGCAGTTCGAATTCGTAATTTTTTCAGATCTATTTTTTTATTTGATTAAATTTTTCGGATGGATAGATTTTTTTTTTTACACCCCTAATAAAAACGATTGGAAGACGAGGTCGGTGGGTCGTCGTCGTCGTGCGCATCTCGGACAACATTCCTCACGTGCCGAGAACGCCGGGCCCCACCTCACTTACCTCGGCCAAAATTCCGCAGGCACATCGTACCGAACTCTTCCCCCTTCACGTAACAGACGCATTTAACAAACATTAAACAATGATAATAATAAATAACTATATGTAAAACGAGAACGTAGAACGCGAAATGACGACACTGCCCCCAGCGCCTCCTCGTTCTTACGTTTTCCATGACCATAGGCTGCGCACCGCTGACGCGAAGGCTTCCAAGAGGTCGGACACGTGTCCCTCGACCGGGATCGGGTCGCATGCAAGCCGATTGCAAGATTCCTCCGTGAACGGGGTCCTTGCAGGGGATCCGAACAGAAAAAAGGGGGCCGAAACCGGGGAAGCGGGACCCGGTCGCCGAGGCGAGCGGGCAGTGCACTACAAGTGTCCGCCACGAAGCGCGCGCGGCGTCGAAACCGCACGACAAAGTGAAGCCCGAGAAGGGGGGGCGACGACGACGGCGACGCCGACAACGACGACGTCGACGGCGGACGGCGTTTTGAAAGAGGAAGGAGGTTCGGAAGCTTCGGCGGAGGGTTCGTGCGAGTGCTGTTGGGTGCGTCTTTCCTCCTACCCCTTTTCTGTGGCTTTTTGGTTCGGTGGCGTGGCCGCGGCGGAGGAAGGAAGAGCGCGCAAGATGGCGGAGGTGCCGAAGCTGCTGTACATTGTGGTCGAGGACGAGAAATTGAGCTCCGACTACTCTTCGTTTTCTTCTTCTTCTTCTTCTTCTTCTTCATCGTCGTCCTCGTCGTTCCGCTACACACGGCCGGTGCTTCAGAGCACTCTGCAACTCATGGGCTGCAAGGCCCGGCACGCCTTCAAGGTTCGATTCTGTTTCTTCCTAGATCTGTTGTAGGCTTCTCGAACTTTGTTCAGAGTTTTTTTTCCTTGTTTTGTTCTTTCTTTCTCTCTTTTTCTTTTACGAGGTTGTGATTTTGATGGTTTGTATGTCTAATTTTTCTGCGTCGGCGCCTCTTCCTCCTGTTGAACATAGAAGATTACTTGTGACAATTCGTACTTGAAGTTCTCGGATCTTTTGCCTGTTCGTTTTTTTCTGCGAGAAAAAGGAGAGCCTGGGATTTCTATAGTTTACCGTGATTGATCATGGATTTGAGTCATGTTTGCTCGTTTTGTCGTGGATTTGAGTCTGCTTCATGCATGCTTGCTTGCGCTAACATCTTAGATATGTTACAGATAAGCCGAAAAGTTTTCGAGGTTACGAGAGTCAAATGCTCTGCCGGCGATTTGGCGCATGATGCGTCAAACTTTGATGCGGGGAAATTTACTATCGGGATCGAGAACCAAGGCGACGGAGCCAATGTGACCGGAAACCTAACCGATGAGGTCGCCGCGGATGCCAGTAGCAGCGGCACAACTCTATTCGAATTGTACAAAAGGCTGACGACCGTTGTCATCTCAAGGAAGCATTTTTTGGACATAGTTTGTGATTCTCTCACCTTGTATAAATATCTTGGTCCTAATCAAAGAGCCGATCTGCTGCTTGCCTGCAGGTATAACAGTTGTTATTATTATTATTATTCTCTAAATGAAAACACTTTATTATGATCAGAAAATGATCTGATGTACATTTACTATGAGATATCTGATCAGCCCAGATATAGAAAAGAAACGTCTCAAAAATTTCATGATTTTCTTCTGTGTCAGTACTCGAATTTATGGCATAATTTCACTATTATCCATTATATGGTTAATAGTTATCTTGCATGCTCTCTTACTTCTCATTTGGACACTAGTGCGGTTTACCTTCAGGGTTCTTAACTATTGATGCAGGCATAAAAGTTTTCCTTGTATGTTGCTTAATGGCCTCTGCTTTCTTTTATGTTCCTCTCCTTTAGTGTTTTTGCCTGTTATGTGGAAAGGACTTCATGTTTTTATGTTTGGTTAAGGAAACCTGCTACAACTATATTCTTCTTCCCTTTATGCAATTTTGTTTGATGTCAATGACTGCAACGTCTTCCGAGGAATCTTTCTTTGTCATTTTTCTGTGAATTACTTAAATGCTCGGCAGGAAGATGGCCTCCTTTAAAGCCTACCAAGAAAGTGACCTCCTTGTTTGCTCAATATTTAAGTTAAATAGGTAAGGGAGCTTCTAGTGGCTTGGCAAATTGATCCAGCAACCTGGAAGATGCATAAATGTCAAAGTAATCTCATCTTGTGAAAGTTTAATTTGTTTACATTTTAACATTAACAAAGGGCACATGTTATTTTCTCAGGTCCCATAAAGTAGTTGATCCTTTATTTTTTTTAAGTCAAGTAGTTGATCCTTTATGTATGATAATTAAGAGATGAGGGCCCTCTTCATCTTGACTCGAAACATGTTGTTTGGTGGTCTTAGATTCCTCACTAATTTCCTTGATGGTGAGTTGGTTGGATGGTACATATTTCATATTGAAGAAATTTAGGAGCGGACCACCGACGCTAAGATCTGGTTTATCCCCGACTGATGAATCCAGTCTCAATTTGTTTTCAATTCTGCTATTTAGAATTGGAAAAATATGTGCCATTTTTTTACAATTTGAACATTTGGAAAGATATGTGCCGCTTTTTTACAATACGAACATTGGAAAGATATGTGCCGCTTTTTTACAATACAAACAATGGAAAGATATGTGCCGCTTTTTTACAATTTGGCACATTGGTAGTAGTTTCCCTTGGACGTAAATTCACATTAACAGGCAACTGAAGACAATGCAAAGTACAAACCAGTTAACGAAAAGAAAAACAAATACTATATATATAATTATGCCATTTTTTTCTTTAAGTTGCCAGTGGCATCCTTTGTCCTCAGTTTTATTCTTTCATCTGACAAATTCTGAGCATGTTTCTTTTTCCATTAAATTCTGAGCACTTTTCTTTATCTACAGACTTCGCGAAAGAAAGGAATCTGTGACCATACTTTTATGTGGTACTAGTGGCTGTGGAAAGTCTACCTTGTCTTCTTTGCTGGTACTTTATTCTATACAGACACATTGATTTAGACACAATTTAGAATGAGAAAAAAATCCTAATTAATATATTCGATGTCGAGTTCATGTATAGCTAAATGGTTTTGTATTTTGCTTGCTTTCTATGTCATAGGTGCAACTTTTGTTGCTAATGCTTTCAACTTAGGCAATGTTTATAATTTTGCAGGGAAGTAGATTAGGTGTCACTACTGTCATATCCACCGATTCAATACGTCACATGATGAGGAGTTTTGTGGATGAAAAGCAAAATCCATTGCTCTGGTCTTCAACTTATCATGCTGGAGAACATTTAGATCCTGTATCAGTTGCAGAAGCAAAGGCCAAACGAAAAGCAAAAAAACGCTCTGGTGTTTTACGCTCAACAGTCAAGGAAGAGGTATCCAATAGAGGTTTAAATGAAAAATTAAATGGTCAATCATCTGAGCTAGTTGGTGGATCTGACTTAATTGGCAAGAAGCAGATGGCTATTGAAGGATTCAAAGCACAAAGTGAAATGGTGATAGACAGTTTGGATAGGTTGATCACTGCCTGGGAGGAACGCAAAGAATCTGTAGTTGTTGAGGGAGTTCATTTAAGCCTTAATTTTGTGGTGAGTATTCCACAAGTATTACATTTCCATAAATGTGCGTTCTGTTAATTCACAACTTTTTCTATGACATATTATCTATTGGTTTTAGCTTTAAATACGCATTCTCTATTGTTTATTTATTTATCTATTATTACTAATTGGTGCCTTTATTGCTATTATTTAGATGGGACTCATGAAGAAACATCCATCTATAATACCCTTCATGGTATACATTGCAAATGAGGATAAGCACCTGGAAAGATTTGCTGTACGAGCAAAGTACATGACACTGGATCCAGCAAAAAATAAATATGTTAAATATATACGTAACATCAGGACAATTCAAGAATATCTCTGTAATCGTGCTGACAAACATCTGGTTCCAAAAATAAATAACACAAATGTAGATCAAAGTGTGGCAGCTATTCATGCAACAGTTTTCAGCTGTTTACGCAGGCGAGAGGCTGGGGAGCAGCTCTATGATGCAGCAACAAATACAGTATCTGTGATAGATGAAGAATACAGAAATCAATGTGCTGCAAATTCTCTTAGCTCCAAGGGAATGTTTCAGTTGATACAGAGGAAGGGTTCATCAAGGCATCTGATGGCTCTTGTTAACACGGATGGATCCATAGCAAAGGCTTGGCCTGTTGGCTCAGTTGATGATAATGGGACTCGTTCTTCTCGATATAGCAGTGACAAGCATGTTGGAAATCCTATGTATGGCCCCTTGCAGATTGGGAAATCTGAGCCTGTTAATCTTCAATTTGGTAATTTTGGTATCAGCGCATGGCCGAGCGATACTGGTGGTACAAGTTATGCTGGAAGCATAGATGACTCTAGGGCAGACGGCACTGACACTGGTAGTAGATGCTACTCATCATGCTGCAGCTCCCCTAAATTTGCCGATGGGTCTGCAAAAGAGGTAAGCTTATTGTTTATGTCACTGTTAAATGGAAAGCAAGGGTGGAATCCGGTAAAATTCTTTCATGGAAAGTTTCTGGTACATAGTAAGTTCTTTCTGAAAATTCTTACTGGAATGTTGATTGCTTCTCGGCAAAGTTAATTCTGATTATAGACATGATAATGCTTACGTATTTTCTTAAACTGTAAGGATAGTCTTCCTCTGGGGTTGAAAGGAAGATAACCTGTCTTATCTGCATGTTATTCCGTAACTGCCAATCTGTTTTTGTCTGTAATTATTGTTTCCATGCGTATTATTTTGGATATCCCGCATTCATAATTCTTGAACCTCATGGTAATTGATGATTACGGCACAATAATCTCCGACCTTCATCTGGCTTAGTGTCAACTCCACCCAACTGGTACTTGAATGTTGAACTATATATATGAAACCTGAGAAGTGTAATTTATATGCTAAGTTCCAGAAGTTTCTCGATCTTTCATCATGTGGTCTGAATTTATTACTGATGTTTCCTGAGATGAACATGTTTTCTGATATATTTCCCAAACTGCAGCCCATGGAAGAGTTCTCGGTATCTGGTAGTGAAGAAGAAGCTGATGATCCACAATATGCAGAGAGTGATGAGGATCTTAGTGATGTAGAGCGCGAGGTCCATGGAGAGGTAAGAAACTGGTCTTTGAAACTTTTGCTCATTCAAAAGTGTTTTTGCTTTCTTCAGTAAAAATGTTCAGCTAACAGCCCAGAGAAGCTAAAACTACTCGTACTATTGCATTAAAGGTCAGATCATGCGCTTTAGTGCTTCGATTGCTTTAGCTTCCTCTGATTCTTCCTTTGTTTGCTACTACTGCTAGTATTCTTTTATATCAATTGTAGAGAAAACCCATCTTTTTACAAATGTCAGTGGCCTTTTCTGAATTCTATTCTATGTCTATTGATCACCTAGATTGAAGGTTCTGTTGACGAAGATTCCACAAAGTCCGATGAGGAGTATGAAGACTTGGCCATGAGAGACAGCCAAGAGAATGGATATTGGTCGGACGACGACGGTGAGAATAAAATGAGAGATACCAGACAGGCCTCACAGGACATTACGGTGCATGACAAGTACCAAAACAATCTGAATCTCTTCCTCAAGACTAGCAACAGCCATGTCTTCGCAGCATTTTCGAACTCTTTACTCGTGCAAAGCAATGAGAAGAGTTCAGATGCAAGACTAAGGAGACGATCGCTGAGTGACTCCATGCGGTTCCAAAGGTGGATGCAGAGCATCTCGGGGTTCAATGAGTGATAAGAGAGAACTGTACAGGGGTTTCGTCGTGACGGGTGGGGTTTGCATGGCCCTAAGTTGCCTGATGAGGATTTGATAGAGCTTAAATATCCCATAGCCAGGAGACATTGAAACCCATCTCTTTCTGCCCAGAACCTCTATTTCCGTTAACGCTATTTTGCTTTTGTTCGGTCTAGAATATTCAGTGTGGATAGTTTAACTGTTGGAACTCACCATCTCTTACGTAGCCAGGAGAAATTGAAAACCCATCTTTCTGCCCAAACCTCACTTTCCTTTTAACATCAAACTTTTGTATCTCTGACAGCCGTGAATTGTCTTCAGATCTTGTAAAACTAATTTCGAACATTCATCTTCTGAGAAGAAACAAATAATTTTCTCTTTCATGGTCCCTCGGGATAAAACTGTAATTTTATTTCCTTTTTTAAAATTCTTTAAATAATATACACAGACAGTAAATTAACCTTTATGAAAAAAATTCTATAAATCTTCCCACAAATTTTCACTTTACTACTACCCCCCCCCCCCCCCCCCCCCCCAAAAAAAAAAAAAAAATCCGAAACCTCAATTTCAGATTGGGCAGAGTGGTCAATAAAGAATGGTTCAAGTTTCCCCTTTAAATTTAGGACTGGTATATTCAATACTTTAGAACTAAATTTCTCAATAACAAAAATTTACACCAAAACAAGTTCGAATTATCCATCCACAATTCGGATTGCTATCATGAGAATTGTTTCACACGAAAGAAATTATCCACGGACGGAAAAAAAAAACAAACCTCGTGCACAAAATGCATCAGGTAAAAAAGAGGATGTTATTGCCACAAAACCAGCGAAGGTTTTTACAGACCAAATCGTGTTCTATTTTGAGGCAAGCACCACAACAATAACAACAACAAAGCTTTACCCCCACTAAGGTGAGGCAAGCACCACATTGAAAAAAAGAAAACAGCACCCTGCGCTCCTTTTCAGCGTACCAATAGAGCATATTACTATGTTCAAATTTACAGGAATCCTAAAAGAAACTTTGCATACACGGTAAGGCCACAAATATACAGTGCCTTGATCACCCGTCTCCTAACCTAAATGTCAGACGACATTCCTGATTTGTCTATAAGCCAAATATCAGTGCAGATATACATTAGCACTACAGGAAAACATCTTTATTTAAACAGACCTATCATTTTATTTACAGCAAGGCCGGTCAAGCGCAAGAAAATGATTAACTCCTGATAATAGTCCCGTCGTCTGTACACCACTCTAATTCATCATCAGCTTATTATGAAATCAGGTCGAAACACTGATCCGCTTTTCTGCAGGACAGTCGGCAAAAATATTGCTTTGAGTAAAAGAAAATGGGACTAAATCACAGATCATGGCAGCCCGGCAGGATGCAGTGAAGACTTTACCTCCTGCAGCTACAAGCTTCTCGACGCGTGCAACAATATGCTTCCCGTACGTGTACCTCTTCAAGGCAGTTAAGTGAACCTTGATGCGAGAAAGTATTAGCTCGCGATTTCGGTCATCACATATCTCAATAACCTTTTGAACAACATAGTTGGCAAATTGGTCTTTCATCATCGCCTGCCAAGGAAAAATCCAGTGTCCATCAGCCTTCATAAAAATCTATCAGCTTAAAAACAAAATTATAGGCACGGTGAACCAAAATACTAATGGAAGAACATCAAAATTTCAATAAGATATTGACCTGGCATGGTGGTAGTAATGTTCATTTGGTAGTATTTCAAGGGAAAACAATCATACAGTGCAAAAGAATACCTGTTAAGCTAGTGAATTCATGAGAGACCAATGAGGAGGATCAAAATTCATAGTTTAAGGAAAATTTTCAAGTACCAGCAGAAGGTAGATTTAAAACCCTCAAAATTCATGCAAATAACATGATGAATGATGCATCAGGTGATTCGAGGATGTACATCATGTTGTTTGTGAAATTCCAGTACAGAGTGCAACTAGATGAGAAATTGTTGGCAATAAACAATTATTAAACTACAAAAGATCTTGGAGTGCAGCCTCAATATGACGTTATCTTAAAAGAAAAAAAAACCAAGGTTAACCAAGATTCACAGAATGGATCCCGATATAGAGTATGGAGTATTTACATTAGAAAGAACATCACAGGGTACCAGTAGCATCTGATAGGATGATAGAAAGTATTATTCAAGTTCTGTCTAAAATTTCTTATTGATTTAGATGACCTGAGTTAAATTAATTAATGGAAAGAGATAGTCAAGGCAGTTGGCAAACCTGCAAAGGTTGATTTTCATCAGTTGAACCAAGCATCTCATTTATCAGTAGTTGGCGTTCCTCAGTTGAACCGTAAATCAAACACTTTTCGATAACATTAGAAGCATATTTCTGTTGACTCATTTCCACTATCTGCCCACAAAGCTTAACAATTACAGCAGTCCGCTCCTCTGGTTTACCGTGTTGCAAAACATGCTGACATGAAAAGGATAATTCACATCAATTGGTTAGCAGTCACCAAAAGATGAATCAGAATATATCAGGCAGCCTCTGCAATCATGAGAAAGCATAAACGTTCTCCATCCACTTGATATGAAGTTAAAAGAGGCTGATGTATATTTCTGGAAATATATGTGAAGGCAGACAGACAGACGAATAAGGATATACTGTTTACGAGCATTAACATAAATGTGGTCAATTCCCAAAATATCAATTTACTGAACATAAGAAAAGCAAGATATCATCTTAGAAATACCATGCCCCCTTCTCAACTAAGGTAGGCCTTGAGAGAAAAAAAAGACACAATCCAATGTAAGAAATCCGGATAACCAGACCAGCGCCTGGACAATCTAGGCACGTAACTAGTGAAAAAGTTACCAGAGATCTCAGTATAACTTGAAAGACGATTTTTTTAGGGAAAAAAAGGATAACAATCAGGATTCATGGTTGTCATCCATGTATATATATAAATATATATGTGGAAAGAAAGTCGTGTACAAAATGTGCTCTCCAGTGGAGAGTGGCTAAAGAAGGGAGATGATCGACAACTATCCAAAACCCCACTCCCGAAGAAGAAAAGAAATGTGGTGTACAATACTCTCAACCTGACATCGTTCCCCACAAAAAATGACTCGGTTGCACTGAAGCCGGATGGCCCACAAACCAGCCATAAAGGTCGCCACCAAAACACTCCATTGTTGTCCACGTCTGACAAGGACGCAGAGGGGCTGCTAGAAGGCCTCCAAGGATGCTGGGAAAGTATCCATGACACTCGTGTGCCTCCAAACTGCTCGTGATACTGAGCACTCGAAGAACAGGTGGGTGATATCCTCCTCTGCCTCACCACAAAGGGTGCATGAGGTGTATGGGCAGCCCATCTCGCCCTATGTACCCTGGTGAGAAGTCGGCCTCGCCGCATAAGCCAAGCAAAAATCTTGACTTTCAACGGCACTTGAGATCGAGATTGCCAGATAAGTTTGTAGTCTGTCCGGAGCTCCTCCGATACAGCGGTGGGCGGAAGAAAACGGAGGTAGAGGCTGCGAGCAGAGAGTCCGAAAGCCAAATCCATCCGTCCAACCTAGTGGGGATCAGACAGAAGTGGAAGATCCTCTGATAAAGTGTCAAGAGCTTTGAGATGCGCTGATCCGATAATGGAGAGGAGAAAAAAAGGAGTCCAGGAGCCGAAGCCAGGGCCTCCGACCTCGGACCACATCTCTGCCACTGATGCATCCAGGTGTGCCACCAAAGCCCGGAGCCGAGGGAACACAGTCTCTAGTGTACCCCCAAGCAGCCACTCATGTCGCCAAAATGAGAAACCGTCCCCCGAGGCAAGAGAGGGGACCATGAAAGGGCGGACCCGGGGGGCCAAAGCTGCTACTCCCCGCGAGAAAGTTGAGGCCCTCCGAGGTAAGATGGCCCGAGTCTCCCAAGATAAGTCCTGTCCATAGCAAGTCACAAACACCGTGTGCCATAAGCTATCCTCCGGTCCCATGATCCGTCCCCACCACCAGGCGAGGAGCGCCCAACTAGTGCAACGAAGATCACGTACAAGGTAGGCCAACAGACACTGTGTTATGCAACTAGGTGAACTCCCTATCTATCTGAACTGCACCCCTGAAGAATCTGCTCCTCAAAGCATCAATGCGGCTGATCACCTGAGTTGACATCCGCAGGACCGACTTAATGACCTTCTTTTGGCAAATTTCAATGACACCTCTCCCCTTGTAATCATGACATTCAATATATAGTGATTCTTCTCCAATATATATATATATATATATATATATATATATATATAGTGATTCTGAACTTTCAGTTTAATTGGTCGCAAGTTTGGTCTGTGACTATAAGATTGCACATAGTTGCAAAACTACAACCATAATCATTAAGGACAAGAACATCATTCAACTTTATGAATATGACCAAACAAT
Organism: Pontederia crassipes; assembly: GCA_030549335.1. Lineage (NCBI taxonomy): Eukaryota > Viridiplantae > Streptophyta > Magnoliopsida > Commelinales > Pontederiaceae > Pontederia > Pontederia crassipes. The sequence goes on from JAUKPH010000017.1 coordinate 6,026,325, forward strand.
AAATTTTCTTTTATCACATATGCTGGTTGATATCTTTTCAGGAATCTGCTGATAGATACAGGATAACACATCTACATGAGAAGTCTAACACCAAAGAATCTAGAGGGGTCCTTCGAAAAAAAAAAGAATCTAGTGTGCTCACTCACTCCTTTCCAACACTTTGGGCCTAGCATGAGATATGGAAGTCGATCCAAAGCACAGAATTTTCAAAAAATAAATTTCTGAGTCAACTAAAAATACATTGAGTCAGCTGTTAGTTTTTTTTTTGCATGAAACTACAGTCCATAATTAGGCACCTCTTCGTAAAAAATAATTCAAGAACAACATTTGATCAGCTATGACAAACTGAAATCAACGGATCAACAATATAGCCAAAAAGAAGAGAATTAAGAACATAAAACTGGAAGCATAACTGGTGCCAAACAAAGTTACCAGCACGCAATCATAACAGTTGCATAAGGTTGCTTGTCAGTAATCAAGGGCAAAAAAAGATAAGATATAGAAAGGATATAAGTTTAGGGATCAAGACAGCCTACTTGAATAACATAGTTTCCATATTGATCTTGTGCCAAAGTACAAACTGATTGCATGATTTCAGCCATCATAATACTTTGAGTTTTTGGATCATTACAGTGTTCCAGGACCCGCTGCCAGCGTCAGAATTTTTAAATTCAGATAATGCTTCAATTAATCAACTCCAAATTAAAAAAATCATACCTCTCACTAATAGCCTACATGGAGAATTGTATTTACCTGAATGACCCTGCACCCATATGGGTGGGTAGACAGTGCAACAACATGTCCATAAAATGACTCAATAATCAACTTAATTTTTTCCTGAGGCACACACTCAATGCATTTTTGGATTACATGATTGCCATTCTGATCCCGAACACACTTCATAACATGTCCATCAAGTTCTAACACCATTTGAGTTTTTTGAGCAACATCAACAACTTCTAAAGCCTGCAAATTTCAAAAGAACATTTTTAGTGTTACTAGCATAGATGCATATCCTATGAATGATAGTACATGCACATATCCATACAATAGGATGCAACATTCAGTTTACATAACCCAGAAAGACAATAGAGTAAACCTGACAAAGGAAGAGAAAATATGCTACACTGAGGGAAATGCCGGAGGGATCTACACAATGCTAACACTCAATGAGGGTCCCACGCATTTAATACAACTCTAAATCTAGAAAAAATGAAAAATCATGTTGAAAGAACAAATGGTGGACTAGAAGTACAACTATTCGCAATCCTCTCAACCTGCATATACAAAACATCTGCCACAAAGTAGAGAAAACGGGGCAAGTAAAAGGAGGGATCTACACAATGGAGTAAACCTGACAAAGGAAGAGAAAATATGCTACACTGAGTGAAATGCCGGAGGGATCTACACAATGCTAACGCTCAATGAGGGTCCCACGCATTTAATACAACTCTAAATCTAGAAAAAATGAAAAATCATGTTGAAGGAACAAATGGTGGACTAGAAGTACAGCTACTCACAATCCTCTCAACCTGCATATACAAAACATCTGCCACAAAGTAGAGAAAATGGGGCAAGTAAAAGGAGGTACCTTCATGGCAATATTTGCAGCCCAAAGATGGGCAAGAGTAAGATGATGATTATAGGAGAAATGTGTACACTAAGCAGCATGTAGTCATGTACTAACATTCAGCTACAAACCAAGTCAGGCAACAGTTCAGCTGTTGGACCACTGAAGCATGCTTATTAATTAAATTCTCTAGAAGGATTCTTCCTTCAACATGTGCATTTAGATATACAAAGCAAAAGATAGGTGATTTTAGGACTTTTTTTCCTACTAAGAGAGCTATCTATTTAACTCCGCCTATATTTTATAGCCGGTCCCAAGTCCGGATAAAGGAGGAGGGTTGTGTTAGGCCCCGACAGCCAGCATAAAATCCTGTCGAATCTTATGAACATGGATCAACGAATATATTGTGTGGCGTCGTATGATCCATGTAGCCGACCCCACCTAGTGGGATAAGGCTTTGTTGTTGTTGTTGTTGTAAGAGAGCTATCTATTTGTATTGTAGTCAGATCCTGGAAATGAAATTATCACATGCAGAAAGAATGTATAGAACCATATGCAGAGAAGAAGATACAGCAAAAACAAATACTTGATTATCATATTAAACAACATTGCAACAAAGATGGAAAAAAATGATCACCTTCTGGATTACTCTACAACCATACATTTGAAGGCTCAGTTGCAAAACATGACCAGTAAGTTGACTTGCAAGTTGCTTTCTCTGCTCTTCTGTACCATATTCAAACAACTGCAAATTCAAAACATTATTAACAACAACTTTTAAATTCCAAATGAACTGTTATCTGTGATAAAGATGCATACTTTTTGTATAACATAATTCCCAAAAACATCAGTCATCAAGGATCGAGCTTTTAGAAATATCTCAGGAAATATTTTATTTTTCTCTTCAACTGAAGCACTCTCAAGTTTTTGCTGAATAAATCTGCTACCGAACTGGTCCGCACTAGACAAGAAAGAAAGTAAAGGAGCTCATATGGAATGAATTCAAATGCAAGAGAAAAAATACATAAGGAACCAACAATAGGTACCTGAATTCAACAACGTGACCAACAATATCAGAGAGTTCAAATGATCGGGTTTTATTGTTCTTAAATTCTTCCAACAAGGATGAAACATAACCTTCTTCCATAGATCCATTTTTAGAGCTCCATGTTCCCATTGACTCTCTTCCACTTTGTATTATGGAGTGGACACGAGATGAACGTTCAATTTGCCTTGCAGGACCACCACGGCCCATTGGAGAATGATTGATACTAGATATTTGATTTGCAGGATATGATAAACCAACACCAACAGCATCATTGGTATAGGACCTATGATTCAATCCATCAGATTTGTTCAAGAACGGCATATGATACTGTAGTTTGTCTTGTGCAACCAATGATCCTAGATATGGATTTTGATAACCAGGCAAATCCAGATGTGAACCACTGAGATAATTCCTTCCTAAAGTTGGATCCAAGCTAGTGGCCCCAGGTAGTACAGAACCAGAATTGCCACGCAGATACTGTGTATACAATGATTCCATTACTGGTAACTCTAAATTATATCCCAGTTGGTTCCCATTTATGTATAAAGCTTCTGTACAAGCAGCAGGTACTATCACATATTAGGATAAGACGAAGTGATAAATATCAGAAGTGTTAGCATATGCAAATATAAACAGAAAGCAACTTCCATGTCAAATAAACAAAAAACAGAAATATGCTAAACATGATATATTGTGTTTAATGAAGTAGATAAAGTGTGCATGTAGCTAAACATGTACAGTTATATACCTTTCTCAAATAAATATATGCATTTATACATGCATATTCAAAATATTTTTTTTTACTGCACAAGTTAGCACATACAAAACCAAAGTGCAGGAAAAGCTACCTGAATCAAGTTGATTGTTCAACATTGTTGGAGGTCCCTGATTCCCGGTATAAGATTCATGTTTCAAGTTACTGAAAGCAATACTTGCCATTTCAGCATTATGTTGTTGACTTGTCCCCTCTGATGATATTTTCCTATAAATATTAGCATAAGATTGGTTTTGCAGGTTTGATTGCACATTAGATGTTGATTTGGCTAAAGAAGCATCCATAAAACCATCACTTTTCTTGGCAATATCATTATATCCCATGAAATGATTGGATGGGGTTCTTAATGGCTCTGTCTCAGGACTATTGAGGATATTATTATGAAGAAGTCGTCTCTGATCACCTGACACATTAAACAGTAAATCTGGTTGATCAGATAACTCAAGACTCTGTCCGTGCTGCACATTAATTTCTTCATCTAGTATAACATTTTTCGAAAAACTCAACCCTGACATAGCAGCTAGAATACTACTCGAGTCCGTCATACGTGCTGACGAACCCTCTAAACCGCTTGAGTTTACTACAGCATGATTGTTGCTACCAGCATTTCTTACTCCAATTGGGGGAAGGCAGGGACTTGGAGACCTTTGAATCAAAGGTGCATCAGGAATTGCACTTTTGGCAAGTGAAGAGCCCAAAGATGATGCTAAGGAATGAGAAATTGATGAACCAATGCTACGAACCCTAACAAGACCAGAGGATGTTGTCCCAGGTTGCAGGTCACCTAGAGCCTCAGAGCCATTATGGAGCTGTAATAACTGTGAACCTGGAGCTCTTGGATCAACATTGTCGTTAGCATTGCGACTGATTGGACGTGAAATATTTCCAGTTGCAGAAGTTGGACGGATAAGTTCCTCCTGTAAACACAGTTGACTCAGATGAGCATAACAAAGGTAAAAGCTCATAGTAAATGCAAAGGAAGTTATAATTTAGTTGATATTTGCAGAACAAATCTTTAAAGAGGTGAGTTGGATATTACTAAAAAAATTAGATGAGTTGCAACCTTAATTGAATGCCTAATCTCATTGATTTAATGAGTTTAACAACACATTCAACAGGGACGTAAGGTGGAATTCACTCTTGTGGATCTAAATAGTTGGATTATTATTTTTCAATTGTCATTAAATCATCAAGAAGTCACTTCATCAACAGGCCAAGATCTATTGGCTCAAATGACTTATGTAAAAAGAGGTTAATGTTGAACAAACCCTTTTCACATAAGATACTGATGAGTTATCTTATGATGGTGAAAAATTCAGAAAAAAATATCACTATTCAAGTGAGATGTGATTGAAGTGACAGGAAACAACATTAATATTTGGACAAGTTTAGAACAAACTTAACTAATTTTCCATTAATAATCCATACACACCCTAAAAAAAATCCATACATACTAAGCTAATTAAATGTGCCCATTAATGATCCATACATATTACAACGCTTTCTTTACTAAAGGAAAGGCCAGGACAATGTAATATTATATTGAAATGCCACTTAAACATCCAATATAATGTTGTTTAGTTAAAGTAGATATGCATAAACAACAACAACAACAACAACAACATAGTGTGATATAGTTAAAGTAGATATGCACTGAACAGAAGAAAAAAGTACTAGCTACCTGCAAGGCATCTGCAAAACTCTTTCTCCTTGTCCCTAGCCCAACATCAGACAATCCAATAAGACCACCAGTGTCGAGCCACTCTCCAGAATGCCGTTGCTGCATATTCTCTTGCAGCATTTCTCGTTCCCCTGGTTGTAATGAGAATAAAGAGCCCGCGTCATTAATACTCCTGTCGCCAATCTTCCCAAACAAAGCTGGACCAGAGTGGAATCTCTGCCTTGCCCGCCAGACTTCCTTTGAAATAACCGGAGGGGGCATTCTTGGGTTCAAATTCTCATTCGAATAGTAGTAGGACAAGTAAGCAGGATGTGATGTCATCTCCTGTTCAGTAAGCGAAGCTCCAGCATTGGGTCCATTACCAACTGGAGCGTTGACAAAGCCCCCACCGGGACTGAATAAGTTACCTAGGGCCGTCCTCGACCCTTCCACAGTGGGCGGAGCGCTGCCGCTGCGAAAAATACTCAGTTCTTCCCTGTCGAGATCGTAGATACCTCTACTCTGCCGCTGTTCGGCGATGAGGGCCTGGATATCCCTCTCGAAATCCTCATCCAAATTCCCATTCACGCGGGTCCCCGGCGCCATGTCCGCAGAGCTCTGCGTCACTATGTCCAAAAACCCCAACTTCGTCAGAACTGACAAAGAAAACAATCCGATCACAGTATAAAAAACAACAACAACAGAGCGAACAACAGAACCCTAGAATAATAATAATACAAATAACTGAACTGAAGGGCCAAAGCTCGTACCTTTACACGATTAGTCTCATAAATAATCGATCGAGAAATACGAAAAATAAACGCCTAAATTCTCTAAACTTTCGATAGGAGGAGAAGCCCGCGACGGAAAAGAGGATTCCGGCCGCCAAAGGGAACGATTGAGGGGTGAAAGAAAGGTCGAAACCTTGGGGCTTACGAAGAACGATTTAGGGCTCGGAGGAGTCGATTGCGGCCATGGCTTCGGGATTTAATTTATTGCAGAGACGATGTGGAGAAAGAGGAAACAAATTGCGGAGCAAGCAGCAGAATAATTGAAAAAACGGCTCCTGGACGAACCGAGATAGCCGTCGCGTACCGGAAGCCAACAACCGTCGGATCCGACATCGACGGTTCACGTATGCACGACGGCTATGTGGTGGAGAGGAAATGGACCGTTGGATCAGTTACGAACGGCCCCAGCCCAGAACTCGTGCTCAAAATTGGTGGGCTCGTATGCGGCCAAGGCACCGTTCCCTGCAAACATCGAGTGACGAAATCTGACGCGTTGGGGGCGTTGTTGATGGTGGGAATTATTCGAGCCCATCCAGCCCACGTTCGGGTAGTCCGGTCCATATGGATTTCGTTATATCTTTTCGGAAAAAAAATGATATGACAAAAAACCGACTCTCTATCATTTTAATTAATTTATATTATTTAGAATATATGGGTGATTAGAATTACCTTTACAAATTAGAATTCTATGGACACTATTAGTTGTATTTAGAAATGTAGATATCTCTATCATATTTTCAAATCAGGAAAAGTAATATAAAAATTATTGTTTTTATGACCAATTGGATTAGTTCAATTTGATATAATTTTTTAAAAAAAATCAGATTGGACAAAAATATTTTTTTCATAATAATAAAAATGTGAAATATATTAAATAAAGTGAACAAGAAGGTGGAGTATAGGAAGGAGGGTAAACCAAGCGAGAAAATATATTTTAGCAATGTTTTCAGAGAGCCAAAGGTCAATTGGGTTGTGGTCTAATTGATTCGATGGAGTACATTAAGTTGAATCAGGTATTTTATTAAAATATTTTATTATATCTAAAAAAATTAATATAAATATCATAAGCAATAGAATGTAATACTAATAAACCCACGAGTAATGAAATATCACAAGTAATACAATATAATAAAGTGGTTGCATATTTTTCAATATTTTTAAGAAAAGTATTGTTGCACATCCTTTGGAATAATTTGAAGACTTTTATCAATAAGATGTATTTTTCTTTCAAATTTAGGCTTTCTTTGTATTAGACTTAAAAATATAATAGCCCATTCCTACCTCGAGGATTAGGAGCAAGGATGGGGCATGTCCCGATCAAGATCAGGTTATATAGAGATTAATGGGGGTGTAACCCCTCTTAGGTGTAACCTTGTGTATGGCTCATATCTCTCTCTTCTCTCTCTACTGTTGGCCATAGGGGTGGCGGCGAACAGGGGCGAGGCGACATTCGAGGACGGCGGCGAACGAGGGCGATGATCGGGGCGGCGGCGCAGTAGGGTCGGCGGTGGCGGATGACGTTGCGGTCAATGACGGTGGACAACACAACGGGTGCGGTGATCAATTGGGTGGTCGATTCAAGCGCGGGCTTGACGATGAACAGGGGCGACGCGGGGGTTGCAGATCGATGCGAGGGGTCGCAGATCGGCGTGGGGGATCGCAGATGGACAACTAGGGGTTGCAGATTGGCAGCTGGGGTCGCAAATCGGGCGTGGGGACGACGACGCTCACATGAGAGGGGTCTCACGATAGACGGTGGCGGGATCTCACACTCAACGACACTCGCGGGCGGTGGGCTCAGAGGTCGGGACCGGCGATGGGCGATGGTGGTGAGCGCTCGATCACCATCGTTGGATTGGACTTATATGATTTAATATGGGCCATTAGATTAAAGGTTTCACAATGTTACACCTAAGAGGGGTTACACCCCCATTAATCCCTTTATGTTTTATTACTTATATAGCCCAGTCCATCGGAGAATAGCCCCTTTGCTTCCGAGCCCACCATACATTAACCTTTTTATTGTGTTAACTCTTCAGTTCGTGAGTTGTTCCTCCTAACGAATATGTTAATACCAATTGGTTTGAAGCGCACAGCATCATCCCTCCCAACAACCCTCCCGGGTCCAGTGGGAGCCCTTGCTCCGAGTTGGGTTTGCCTCAACTTAGATGGTTCATATTCGAAATCTGCAACCTTTGGGGGTGCCAATTTCATCATACGATCTTCTCATGATCATCTTCTTTTTGCTGGTGCCACTAAGCAGACTGGGAGTTCGGCTCTTGAGATTGAAGCAAAGGCGTTGTTGTAGGGTATCAAGCATTGTGTACAGCAAGGATATAGCTTGGTGAATTGCAGAGTCGATTCGGAGATCCTCGTGCGGATTATCAATAAATACTTCTTCCTGTCCATGGCGCATACTTAACATCATTCGGAATATTAGGCATCACAGCTTGTACTTAGATGAATTCAAATATAGGCATATCTATCGTGATTGTAATCGGCCTGCCAATTTTTTGTCTTGTCTGGGCAAAACTTTGGGCTCAAATATTTTTTGAGAGGGTTGCCCTTCGCAGGGTCCCCTTAATATTTTGTATCAGGATTATCCCGACTTAATCACCAATAGCTAAAAGTTTTAATAGTCTTGATCTTCTTTTGTGTTTGCAGTTTGGTTCATATAAGGATTTAACCACATGTGCTGAAACTTGAAGAAAAAGCTTCTGGTTCACTCTATAAGTAAGTTCTAACTTCTGTAGATCTCGTTCCAAGTTTCTGATGTGCTTCGAGGTTCTTTTGCTACTACTTCTACTACTCTTTTATATGATCTTCTTTCTCTTGCCTTCAGTGTAGTTTCCACACTTCTAGATGTGTTACAAACATAAAGAAATAAAGGAAGTTGTCTCTAGAACTCCCCATTAAGTTGAGTTATATAATTATATGCTGAAATTTCCTCTGTATCAATTTTCTTTTATGACTATTAACTATGTTCTGCAACATGCAGGGGAAGGGACCCAAAGCAAATAATCAAATGGACAATCAAAGTAAGAGATTTAGAGGAATTCGAGCACCTCATTTGCTCCTAGAAAACTCAAAAGAGTTACCTGTAAAATGACTTTCAATTCTCCTCGTCCTAGCCTTCATTTCTTGTATTAATATATATTTTCACTTACATTTAGTTGATTATTTCACATGAGTCAGATATTTCCTCATGTGAGTCCGTTATTCAAACCACATACTAAGCCACGTTACATTATCTTCTATATCTATACTATATTAAGGACAAAGAAGTATGCAAGGAGGAGTCGACTTTGTGCTCATGGAAGGAATGACACATGTGTGTATTCTAATAATTAATATGTTAAACACTTAAATAATGAGTGTTGTTATTTGATTTGAATATTTTTCATTAGATAAATAATACAACTGACCGTACTCATTAGAATGCTAAATGTAAAACTATCTATCTATATATTTATTTATATATTATTAAAAGCAAGATAATTTTGAAGGGGAGAGTGACATTTGATAAGTAAAAATGTCTACAAAATATTAATTATAAATTAAAAGGTTAATAAAGAGTTATGATTATATAATTATCCCTAACTATTAATAATATTAGTTAATTACATGATAATTATATAGTTAATGATAAAATAATACAATTTCATATGATATGTATTATTTCTTCTACCTAGCCACGTTTATTCAATTAACAATAACAAAAGAAACAACAAGAACTTTCTAAGTCTAACTACTAAAAACAAATTACATTAAGATTCCCTGGATACGTTCATATTTCTAAAAGTTGGATAATATATTTTTCTTAATAAATAAGATTCAAGTTGTGCCATGCATTAGCAGAATGATAAAACATGCCAATTCAATAATTTTATCTTTTTGACACATCAATAGAATAAGGGAATAATGGGTATCTCCCAACTTAAATGGGGGACACTCCACCCATTTAAACGCGCCCTGTCGCCGTCCAATGCGCATCAGACGAGAGTCGATGAAAAATCAGTTTTTCAGTGTAAAGCCGGCGACGAGATCGGTTCATAATGGAAAAATGGGGCGAGTCGATCTGATGCCGTCATACAAAAAGGGCGGGCTAAAAAATTTCGTCCCTTTTGCTCTCTCTCTCTCACCGCTCTCACCTTTTTCACTCTCTCTCTCGCGACGGTGCCGATCTGCCCCTCTCCTCTCGCGACTTCGCCACTGAAGATCGGGCCGCCACCAACGAGAACTGCCCCTCTCCTCTCGCGACTTCACCACCGAAGACTGGGCCGCCGACGACGAGATCTGCCCCTCTCCTCTCGCGACTTCGCCATCGAAGATCGGGCGCCGCCATCGTGATCTACCCTTCTCCTCTGCATCCGTCCAAATCTGTCTGCCGCCGACGAGATCGACGCCTCGATGATCGTGTCCGACCATATCTGCCTGTCGCCGCCGAGCCCGCCCTCGAAGGTGCTTTTTGACCTCTTATTCTCCATCTTCTTTTCATTTTCTCACTTTCTCCCTCCATCCGACCAAATCTGACCGCCTCGTCGCCGCCGCTGTTGAGCTTGCCCGCCCGCCGCCATCGAGCTCGCGCACCGCCACCGCGACGACCCCGCACCACCGCCGCGAGCACGCCGTTGCACGATGCACGTCGAGAACCGTCGAGTTCGACCGCGCCGCCGCTGCCGTGGAGCCTGCCAGCCCACTGTCGTCGCTGAGCTCGCGCACCGTGACCCCGCACACCGAGCGCCACTGCACGCCGCCACCCCCTCACACTGCTAGCATGGCGAGCGCCGCTGCACGATGCACGCCGCCAATCTCTTGGTTAATCCACGTTAGTTATTCATGTCGTAAATTTTTCATGGTAATCCATGTTGTAAATTAGTTAAACTTTTGTTAACTTGTATTTGTTATACTGTTAAATGATTTTTCTTGCTTATATGTGATTGTCATCAATTGTACAATGTCTCAGAACGTATACATTCTCGTCTTCGGGCATACTTCTATCTCGTTTTCGGACATTCTCTACCTTGCTTTCCGCCAACATTCACCATCTCACTTTCCATCGAGCTCCGACACAGATAAGCTATCGGGCTATCATCATTTGATTCTTTGAATTTTCTGGGAAAACAACATGAGAAACACGATAATAACATTTTGATAAATCACACTAATTTACAACATGAATTATCAACAAAATATTTATAAAAATTTACAAAAGTGTAACTAATCACATAATGAATTATCGGCAGGGTGGTCGCGACGTGTGGGGTCGGCGGCGGGGCGGTCGAACTCGGCGGTGCTCGGCAGCGTGCGTCATGCAACGGCGCTCGACGTGCTCGCGGCGTGAGGGGTTGCGGTAGGTCATCGCGGTGATGGTGCGCGAGCTTGTCGGTGGCGGGCGAGCTCGACAGCGACGGCGGCAAGTCTGGCAGATCTGGTCGGACAGAGGAAGAAAGTGAGAAAATGAAAAGAAGAGGGAGAATAAGAGGTCAGAAAGCACCTTCGAGGGCGGGCTCATCGACAGTGGGTAGATCTGGTCGGACGCGGTCATCGAGGTGCATATCTCATCGACGGCGGGCAGATCTAGTCGGATGCAGTCGTCAAGGCACAGATCTCATCGGTAGCAAGCAGATCTGGTCGGACACGATCATCGAGGCACAAATTTCGTCAGTGGTAGATAGATCTGGACGGATGCAGAGGAGAGGGGTAGATCACGACGGCGATGGCCGATCTCCGGTGGCGAAGTCGCAAGAGGAGAGGGGCAAATCTCGTCGGTGATAGCCCGGTCTCGTGTGGTCGTCGTGGGCGGCGGCATCATCGTGGTCGAGGGCGTCATCGTCGAGGGTGGGTCATCGTCGTCGAGGGCGGGTCGTCATCATCGAGGGCAGGTCATCGTCGACGGGATCGTCGTGGGCGATGGCCGAAAGGGACGACGACATCATCGTGGGCGAAAGGGGTGGCCGTCGAAAGGGGTGGCGGCGAAATCGCCTCTGCCTCTGCATGGGCGAAAGGGGCAGCGGCCGAAATCGCCTCTGCTCAGACGATTTCGCCGCCGCCTCTTTCGTCCGATTTTGCTCCTTTCGTCGTCGCCACTGCTCCTTTCATTGTCGTTGTCGCTCCTTTCGCCTCTGCACGTGGCGCGCAACGACGATTTCGCCTCTGCGCGCAGTGCGCGAGGTGAGTCACCTCTGCGCAGAGGGCACTGTGCGGACTTTTTTTTATTTGTGATTTATTTGTAATTTTTTAATTACTCACATTTTAATTAATTTAAATTTTTTTGCAGAAATAGATGGAGCAGATAATCAATATATCACTCCATCCGAAAGCAATACAATTCAATCCCAGAATATCCTGGCAAGTTCCGAAAATGAAAATCAAAAGAAAGAAGGAAGCCCAAATAAAAAAGGTTTAACTTCTCAAGCATGGAGTCATTATCATAGAGAATTAATTGATGGAAAATTTCGTGCAATATGCAAGTATTGTCAAAAGAATATTTGTGGTGATACAAAAAATGGAACTTCGCATTTGCATGATCATCTAAAAATTTGTAAGTTTTGTACAACAAGAGGACCAAAGCAAGCAACTTTAAAAAAAATTAGCAACTTTAGACAATAAAGATGATACATTTGTTGTTGGTAATTATTCATTTAGTCAAGATGTTGCAAGGAAGGAACTTGCAAATATGATTGTCCTTCATGAGTATCCTCTTTTTATAGTTGATCATGTTGGGTTTAGACGATTTTGTGGTGCTATGCAATTTTTATTCAAGGTGATTTCTCGTAATACTATAAAAAAATGATATTATGAAGCTATTTAGAATTGAGAAGGATAAGATATCAAATATTCTTGAAAGGAAGTAATAACTACTGATATGTGGACTTCTAGTAATCAAAATAAAGGTTATATGGCCATTACAGCTCATTTTATCGATGAATATTGGATTTTGCAACACCGACTTGTGAGGTAATTAATTGATTGCTCTTGATATTATGTTTATTATATACTTTTGAAATTATAAATTTTAACATGCATCATTTTTATTCTTATAGGTTTCTTTATGTTCCGGCACCGCATAATGCCGAAGGGCTTTCGAAGGTTCTTTTGAATTGTTTATATGATTGGAATTTAAATAGAAAGGTATCAACTCTAACTGTTGATAATTGCTCAACCAATGATATCATGATTCCCTTGATTTTTTATAAGATCCCTTCAACTTCTTTTATTTTGGGAGGAATAATATTTCATATGCGATGTTGTGCTCATATTCTGAATTTAATTGTCAAATATGGTTTATCTAAAATTAAAGATTCTTTGGAAAAGTTTAGAGAATGTGTTAGTTTTTGGATTGGTATACCCAAAAGGGAAGAAAGATTTGTTGATACATGTAGACAATTGAATACTGCTTATTTCAAAAAACTTGTACAAGATTGCAGAATTAGATGAAATTCTACTTATTTGATGATGGCCTCTGCTTTGCCATATAAAGATGTTTTTGATCGTTTAAAGCAACGTGATTCTGAATGCAAATATTACCCAAGTTTCGAAGATTGGGTAATGGTATTTGAAGTTTGTGATAAGTTGGAAGTTTTTTATGATATAACTGAACTATTTTCTGGTTTCAATTATCCAATTTTAAATGCTTATTTTCCTAAAGTTTGTGAAATAAGAATTGCTTTGGATGAGTGGCTTTCTTCTCCTAATCAAGTTATGACTTTGAGCATGAGTTCTAAATTTGACAAGTATTGGAAAAAAATTAATGGAGTGATGACAGTAGGAGCTGTTTTGGATCCAAGATATAAAATGAAGTTGTTGAACTATTTTTTCCAAAGTTATATGAAAGCCAAAGCAACAATGTATTGGAGAATGTAAAAAGATTGTGTGAAGACTTGCTTTTTGGATATCAAGCTCATGATGCTAGAAGTGCACTTGTTAATTCTTCATCTCCAGTTATAACATAAATGGGTCCTCCACCGAAAAAATAAAAATGGGAGTATGCTTATATTAATTTTGTAGCTGAGACTTCTTCACAAAATAGTTTGAAATCAGAATTGAAAAGTTATTTAGAAGAGCCTGTTTTAATTGTTAAGTCAAATGATGGAATGTTTGACATATTGAGTTATTGGAAATAAATTGGATTAAAGTACCCAACTCTACAAAAGATTGTAAGGGACTTTTTAGCTATTCTCATTTCTACAGTTATTTCAGAATCTGCATTTAACACTGGAGGTCGTGTATTAAGTACACACCGTAGTAGATTGAAAGAAGACACTGTTGAAACATTGATGTGTTATCAAGATTGGTTGCATAAATATATTAAAATGTTACAATTTATCATTTATTTAATAAATTATGATGTGTCATTTTTTTTAAACTAACAATACTTTTTTGTTAGGTCCTTCTATTGGAAAGTGTGCTTTTTACACAATCAACAAAGATGAAGATGTAGATGATTGAATGATAAAATTGTGGTAACTTTTTATCATTTTTTAATTTTATTCAATTTGGTTTTATTGTACTAATCATTTTTTTATTAACTTGTAGGAAACTTTGCAAATGTGTGAATGATGAAATGAAGAGAAATGATGAATGTCCTCTTATTGAACTTTAAACTTTGCAAATATTTGGAGTTGTAATTTAAATATGTGGAAACTTTACAAATATTTGGAGTTGTAATTTAAACTTTATGTTAAGAAACTTTATGTTAAAATATTTGGTGTTGTAATTTAAACTTTATGTTAAGGTAGAATTTGAAAATTATGTTGTGGTGGAAAGTGTGTTCAACAAAGATGAATATGTAGATGATTGAATGATGAAGTTGTGGACTTGTGGTAACTTTTTATCATTTTTTAATTTTATTCAATTTAGATTTATTATACTAATCATTTTTTTATTAACTTGTAGGAAACTTTGCAAATGGGCGAATGATGAAATGAAGAGAAATGATGAATGTCCTCTTATTGATATTTTACAAATGTTGTTAAAATATTTAGTATTGTAATTTAAACTTTATGTTATGAAACTTGTATCAAATTTAAAGTTTGTGTTGTGATATAATTTGAAAATTATGTTGTCATAAAATTTGTGTCAGCATTTGAATTTTATGTTTTAGAATTTACGATAGTGATAGATTCATAATTGTGTGCATGAATATTTTATAATAGTTGACTATTTTCTAAATTTTTCACATTATTTATTAAAAAATTTGGGGAATCGGGTTCTCCGCGTGGATTCGGGGCCCGCAGGGATCGGGGCGGGGGATAAAATTTCCCTCGAAATGGGAAATCGAAGCGGGGTTGGAGGCGGGGACGAGTCCGACGGGTGCTATCCCTAGCACCATCGCGAGAGGAGAGGGGCAGATCGGCGTCGTCGAGAGAGAGAGTGAAAGAGGTGAGAGCGGTGAGAGAGAGTAAAAGGGGCGAAATTTTTTAGCCTGCCCTTTTTGTATGATGGGATCAGATCGGTTGGCCCCATTTTTTTCATTATGAGCCGATCTCGTCGTCGGCTTTACGCTGAAAAACCAATTTTTCATCGACGCTCGTCTGATGCGCATCGGACGGGCGCATTTAAATGGCTGGAGTGTCCCCCATTTAAGTTGGGGGATACCCATTATTCCCATAGAATAATCATTTATATTATATTAAACTTATCATTTTTCTAACAATTAAATGGTTAATTAATTAACAAATAAATGATTGGGTGGTTACAAGAGATGGTTAGCACTTGCTCTAAAATTAATTATAAGAAGATTATATTTAATTATTTTATATCTACATAAACTAACTATATAAATTGATTAATAAAAAGCCAATTATATTTCAAGGTTAAAATGAACTAATTAAAATAATAATTTATGCACTATTTGGAGAGTTAGTAATTTTAGATGAAATAATTAAAAATTGGAAAAAAAAGAAATTGATATGACTGAATAAATCAAGTTACCAAAGTAGTTTCAAAAATTGATCAACCACTTACCATCTCTTGGACTATAAATTTGATATCATTGAAGAATATTATTAGAAGCATTATTTAGATTGCAATTTAGTTTTAACTCAGTTCTCTTAGAGGTTCAAGGTGATTCGTGAGCGAAGGACATTTGGAAATGAAATTATAATTTGTGGTTGTATTTTACTCTTTTCTTTATAGTGATTCCTGACCGATGTGGTAAGTTTAATTGAAGTAGGCATTAAATACATTTCCCATAATTATCATCCAACTTTTATTCTACATATTATTATTGTACATAGGTATCATGTGGAATTATTTTATTTGCATGCAATTATCTCTTGTATTTCAGTTTATGATTAATTGATCATCATTTCAAAAATGAAATCATAGAAACATAGTTTGTCATGTCACAATGATTTTGAACTATTTTAAAATCATTGTACAAGTTTGAACTATTTTTTCCCCAAAAACTTTTCTCTATGGGGGTGCTATTGTAGAGGATGTTGATACCCAAAAAAAATATAGGGCTAGAATAATTTGAAGGATAATGAGCATGAATGCACAAAATTGTTTCAAATATCCTATGTTTAATTAACTAGCAAATATATTTTAGCTACTCAAATTCAAAGACTACAAAAATTAGTCCGATAAACTCATTCTGAGTCTAAGATTATCCAATTAAACAATAATATTTATCCATTATATAGAGATATCAATATTAAATATTCTCCATTTCATTTCTTCAGTATTAAAATTTACTTATCTTTTATCTTATTTATTATGCAACAATCACATTTTTTAAATTCCATTGCACTATATTTTTGGTAACATTTAAGGTTTCTGATTAATCTGTATGCACACTTTTTTACACTATTAATTCAAGAAGTAAAATTTAGAATAATGAATATATTTAGTAAATAACTACAAAATCTTCTACCAATATCTATATAAAATATAAATTAAATGAATACTAATTTTAATAACTATAATAATAATAAAGAAGATAAATTATATTCGTGATTAGAGTATTTTCCCTCTGAGCCTATGAAACAAATCAGTTAAACTAAATGAATGGTATCTTCTTATATATTTTTTTATAAACATGGTGTCATAACAAATTATACATTGTATATATTGACGTCTATGCATATTTTGCTTAATGTCTAAGAATACAGTATTTTAAAAACTTATATTTGTTGGTATTATTGCTTTAATAGATTAAACATCAATATAGCATCAATTTAGGATTAGAGAAATTGTGTAGCAAAAAAGACATTCGGGAAATTACATTTTTGTATAATAAAATATCTGTTTAATTAATTCTTTATATTTATTATTACTTGTGCATCATAATCAATTTTTGTATCATAAATGATATAAGTCTTGCATATGTATCGCTTAGTTATAACTTATTTCATTATTTAAGTATGTTAATACATTATATACGATTATAGTATGGTACTAGCTATATACACCAAATAAAATTAATTACTTAAATGATTTAAAATTTTATTATTATTATCAAAATATGTAGTTAATATAATAAAATATTTTAATTTTGCATATAAATTATTTTATAATTAAAATGGATTGAGAATAGAAAAAAGTATGTGCAAACTTTTTACTGTCGTACTATATATTCTTTTCATATAAATATATTGGTTTAACTATTTCTCTTCCATATCTATCATTTTGTACTAATGTAAGTAATTAGATATAATTATAAGTTAACCATCTTAAATATGAACTATAATAATTTATTATATTGATGTTTTATTATGATACTAATATGCACTTGCCATATAAAATTGATATTTGGCATATATAATATATTTTGTATAAAATTTATTCTATATATTATATTTTAGATAAGATAAGATATAATTCACAAATAAAAATGGATCTATTTTATAGTAATATAACTAGGAAATATTATTCAAATATATACATATACATGTGTATATATTGAAAAAATAAAAAAATGATGATGCAAAAATTATTAAAAAAACGTTCAAATAATATTTGGGTAAAGTTGAAATTGTTTATGAAAGAATGGTAACTTAAAACAACAATGACCAAGTGAAATTCTTGCATAGAACCCTTGAACAAATACTTATATATCTTAAATAAAGTCGAATATTTAAAGTAAAATATGTGTACTCTCTATTAAAGTTAATATAGTAATCAATACGAAAACTATCATGTGTCATAGTTAATAAAAATTTTATTTTATCTGCTAATAAGAAACTTATTGAGTAATTTAAAGAAGTATAGTAGTCTTTTATTTTAGCAAAACTTTGGTTCTTATATAGGAGTCTGTTTATAGCAACAAAATTACTTTAAGATAACGTTGTACTAATAAATTATTATCTTACCTAAAGATGAAATAAAAAATTATGCAATATATATATATATATGTGTGTGATATAAGTCAAACATTATTATTTTGGAAAAAAATTATATATTATATCTTTTATAAAAATTAAATCTTAGATATATTGGATAGGGAAAATATAATCATCATTAACTTTTATAAATGCATTACTAAAAATAGAACTTGAAAGGAGTCGATATTTATATCACAAAAAATGAAGGAAAAGAACGTACAGAAGCATGTGAAAGAAACAAGTAAAAAGTAATAAGCTAAAAGAATATTATCTACTTAAAAAATCTCTATGTGAAAATGAAATAAAAAATATAATAATTAATAGATCATTTATCTTAAGCAAAAAATAGATAAATGTATGCAATAATTAAATCATTTTTCTTAAACAAAATTAAATCATTGTTCTCTATCTCAAAAGGTTTACTGCAGTCCTACCCTCTAGATCTAATAAAAAAAAATCAACATTGATATAAATGTATACAGTAATATTTTTCATTTGATAAAATTTTTCATATTTTGTATTACATTAATTCTTATCTAAAACATTATAATTTATAAGTTATTTTATATTTTGATATTAAAAAATCAATTGTTGATTAGCATCTATAGCTATATTAAGTTTATATGTTTAATAAATTATTAGATCATTATATATCATTTTTTCATCCTAATCGTGCAGGGAGTATACTAGTAATATTAAACTACATTACATTCATGTTCTGAATTTTCTAAATATTGCTTTGCATTATATATTGTTTTTGGCTATGCTCTTGCTTCAACCACTACTTGCTTCTTCAAATATTTCTTAACTTGTAACAAAATCCTTCAAATATGGCAACTTCTTTCTCCTTCGTTTATCTAGTCCTGAATTAATCTCTTTTAATTTATCTGTAACATTTTATCTCTAGTTATATGCATAATAAAAATGAAATGCTAATTAGTAGTAATTTTGACATGATTAACATTTCTAACTATTTGATTCTACATATACTATAAATAATATTGCCGATATTAAATGGGATAGACCACACGCAAAACAAAATTAGTATGACATTTTCAAGTTTCATGATCTATTGAGCTACATCATTAAATGATAAGAATCATTAGTCGAGGAAATTCAAAAGAATATAAAATAATTCAAATGATTTATGCCCTAACATTTGGATAGAATAATCATAGTTCTTTCAAAATCTACGTTGATAGATTAGCTCGGATGTGTTTAGATGGAGTATGACGTAATGATAAGCAATAGGAAAAAGTTGATGTAATAGATTAAATTTAGTAGGTGTTTGAATAAAATATAGATATTGTAATATAAAATATAATTATGAATTAATAAAATAATAGTATAAATGGAAGTTTTTATTATAATTTGTTAAAATATATTATTTAAATATAACAAATTATATTTAACAAAATATTAGTTTTTTATGAAATGATAGGTAATAAACAATATTAAATTAATATTTTATAATAAATATATTATATTTAATAAATAAATTATTATGTGAGAGAATTTGAGAGAAAAATGTATTTTCTAAACATAACTTAAACTATAACGATTTTTTGTGTCTAATTTTGAACTATAAATTTACTGCATGACAGCCTTATATTTTACCATGATTTTCACTTAAGTCCTTCCATACGATTATGTTAATTTTTATGTTTTTTTTCATTTTTTCTATTTATAAAAATACTAAAATACCCTTCCACGAACTATCCATTATAATATTTAAAATAATAAAATACATAAAAACTAAAAAATATTAAAAAAAAGAGGTTTGACATTGTCGACTTGTAAAAATATTTTATTGTATTTTATACATTAAAGACAGGATAGTTTGTGAAAGGACATTTTAGTCTTTTCATAAATTAAAATTTTAAAAATAATAGAGAAATTAATAGAAACATATATAAGGACTTAAGTAAAAAATATGGTAAAATTTAGAGACCATGCAATAAATTTATAGCTCAGTATTAGAAGCAAAAAAATCGTTATAATACAGGAAAGGTTTAAGAAAATAACATAAAAAACATATTTGAAAAAAAAATGAGTTGTTACTTCAAAAAAACTGAAAGAAAAAGTTAAATAGCACTACATCGAAGTGTCGGAACTAGTGTTTGGAGTCTTGACGTAAGAAGTTGAGTTCTTATTATTTCTAATATTTTTAAAATCACACTAAAGATCGAACCGGCCATTCCACTAGGGCAAGGTCCAAACGGTTTAACCGGGTTCGATCAAATTGAACTATATTTTATTACTTCTTAAAACATACTACAAATAAAAGTGGAAAAGATAAAAAAGATTAGAATTAAATCATATTAATTATCATTGTAAATTAATCAAATAAACTCATTTTTTTATTTTTCAATATTATTATTTATAATAATTTATTTTTATTAATTTTTTATTACCATTTTTTCATAATTTATTTTTAAATTTTAAATTTACTTTCCTAGAATTATCCCTAAAATATATTTTATTAATTATTTTTCTATTTCATATCTAAACATCCTTACCAAAATTAGCAATCCATTTTCCCCAATTGTTTTCTATTTATTTATGTTTTTTAAAATATTTTACAAAAACCAAATTGAACTAATTTTTTATTGAAGACAATTTTGGTCAGGCCAACCTGACTCAATCTGGTCTTTTGCAAAATTGGGGTTTTTTTTTTATCAAATCAAGCACGGTCAGTTTACGATTGAATCGATTGAACTAGTCGATTTGATCCGATTTTAAAAATGCTGATTATTTCTTACGAATTAATCAATTAGATAGATAAGTTCTTATTTAATGTTTAGATGAAAAACCTAACAGTGGAGAACAAGAAGGTGATCTAATAAATATATTTTAGAGGGTGTTTGGATTTAAGAACGAGAGAAATAGAATTATTATTTTAATATATAAGTATATATCTATCATTAAACTTAATAATATCATATATACATATAGGGACACCTATTTTTAAGCCTATATGTAAAAAGTAAAAAAACTGTATCACCTTCAAGTAAGAACATGTAAAGTTCTAGCCACGTGATGTTTGATTAGAACTTAATTTTGGTATTACAATTTTTTTATTTTTAGGCATGTGTTTGACGTCTAGTCCAATCACTTACTTCTGTCAAATAGGCTGTGTTTGATTGGAAACAAAATGCGAGAACATTTCGATGTTCCGCCAAACAACATATGTGACGGGAACTTTGAAAAATTCTTATCACGTGACTTTGACAAGAACTTTTTTTTTTCTTTTTGGCTTCTGTCTTTTTAGCCATCAACATTTCACCTTTTTTTTCAACTCCCTAACTTCATCTACATTTTTAATTATTTTATAACGTAACTATATATTATTTAGTTATTTATTAATGCATTATTAGTCATCTTATAACATAATTTATTAAATATTACTAATTGAAAATTATAAAATATTTAGTTCTAATAATTAATAAATATTTATTAATTAAACTATTCAATTAATTTTTAAAACATTATATCATATTTGAATCTTAAGATGTACATAAATTATAATATTAATAACATTTAAAAGATTTAATCAAAATAAATAAAAATAATATTAATAATATAACGATTTATGTAAATCTTAATATTAATAACATATTACTTTTTACTATAATTTTTAGGGGTGTTCACCGGGTTGGGTCGACCCGGTAAACCCGGATCCGACCCGACCAAACCCGAGTTGACCCGACCCGATGTTCCGGTCTTTTTCTTTTTTTTCTTTTTTAATTATTTTTTAGTTAAATGTATAGTTTTATATCATTTAAAATCTAAAATAATATGAAATAAATTATTTTAAATGTAGAAAGTATATAAATATTTAAAACAATATTTTTGGTATTAATTAATACTTTATTTTGTATTAAAAATAAAATAACAAATACTTTTTATATTGAAAAATAAACAAAAAATAAAAAAAAAGAAAAAGGGTCGGGGGTCGGGTTTGTTCACGGGTCAGGTCAAACCCGACCCGTGAACACCCCTAATAATTTTATATCTTATAAAATAATAAATTATATTCTTAGTTTTTATTTTTTATCCAAACATTAACTAAAATTTATCTATCAAATCAATTTTTTAAATCCTCATCATTATACTTTTCCATCCAAACACCAACCCAAACTTTTTTATCAAATCGATTAGTTCTCGAGAACTAACGTTATCTCAATATTCTCATACCAAATGCAGCCATAAGGAAAAAAAAATCAAACCATAATGTGACCAATAATTTGAGAATTTGAGTTCTTGGTTATAGTAAGAACTAGGCAAGTTCTTGTTAGAAGCAAGAATCGAGTCGTACATTTTTTTCCTTTATAAGTGGGCTTACTTTTAAACCTATTACTAATTAATTTATTAATATATATAGATAGATAGATATTTATATATAGTTATTATTTATTAATACGTTATAAAAACTTGTAAAATAAATTTACTTACATCTAATAATAAATAAGTATTTTATTAATTATTTATTATAATTAACTTAGTATTATATTGAATAAATTTAATATTATTTAAATAAAACTAATTAAATTCTTATGTATAATATTATATTTATTAAAAATTTCAGATGTTTTTAGAAAAATTATACATAATATTTGTATTAGGATCTTAAGATATTATTTATGTAAATTATAATACAACTAGGATAATTTCTTGCGCTTTGCGCAATTAACAAAGTACAATAATATAATTATTTTTTGGACATTAGATAAGGAATAGCTCTCCCTAAAACTAAATTTATGCATTTAATTGTGCTAAATAATATGTTTAATTTATTTTTTCTTCATTCACAAAGGTGCATTTGAAGTTTTTCACATCACATTAACATTTTTTACTTGGTAAGACGCTCATGTACAATAATAATAATAATAATAATAATAATAATAATAATAATAATAATAATAATAATAATAATAATAATAACAATAATAATAATAATAATAATTATTATTATTATAATATTAAATTAAATGCTCACATTAATTAGGATTATTACATAATGCAAAGAAAAATCAAAAGCAATAGTTTCCCAACATACCGGTTAACACTTAATTGGAAACCAAAAATTTAAAAGAATGAAAAGGTTAAAACATCGACTATTCAAAATCAAAATAATCAGAATCAAGTAGTACGGACATCAAAATTTTCAATCCCATAATTCGATTTTAAAGATCTAATGTCTTTTATCTATATATAGATAAATATCCAAGGAGATCCTAAAATCCAAAAGGAAATATAAACTATCAAAAAAGGGTTGCGCATTTTTTCTCCATGAATCCTATTTGATCAGTCAATCTTCTCCATCGTCGCTTGACCGCCGACACGTACAACTGCTGATGCAGTTGTTATTGGATCATATCCAATATTGGTTTAATATGACAATAAATTATATAATTAATATATTAACAAAATAAGTTAATATCCAAATAAAAGTGATCAATATATATCGAGCATAGTAATTAATATGTTATGATATGAAATATAATGTGAAGAGACCAAATGGTACATTGAAATTTCTACGATGGGTAGAAATTCAAATCACGTGAAAGAATTCTTTTATAAATAGATGATCGTGGTTCTCAAAACACACCTCTGGTAGAATCATTGTGAAAATTTTTCTTCTTGACTTTCTCTATTTGAGAAGAGAAGAAAGAGATTCATGGTGTTATTTTTTAAGTCCATTCTTTTAAGTTGTTCTTCACCGATCATTAGTATGGATAATTGTAAGTTATTATATTTATGCATTTAAGTTTCATAATGATTTAACATGATTTGATCAAGTTTTTTAATTATGATTTCTGCAATTGATATCAGAGCCAAATGTTAAATCATTAGGAAAACATAATTTTCAAATTAAAATTTCGACCGACAGTGATCTTTTCTGAATTTTTTTTAATGCTTCTGCCCATGTCATGCATGAAAGAATTCTCATATTTAAATTCTTTGGATTTAGTTAAGTAACTCTATTCATTGGACAATTTTGGATTGACACTTCGCATGCAAATGTTGAACTTGATTACATGTTGTACATCACCTTTATGTGTCGGGCTATTATTTTTTAACTATGCATGCGTGCGCGCCAGACAATGTTGATCTCACGTGCTTGCTCATTTTTTTGATAATTCATGAGGCACTTACATGATGTATTATTTGGGCTCACCACTATTTTATATATTCATCTTGATCATTTGCATTGAATATTAATTGTTAAAGTATGCATAACTTCATGTGTATGCAGAATGATATGTTCTGGCTCATTTTTTTTCGGTCTTTTGAGTTTACGAATGTATAATTAATTTATATGTTTACTTAGTTTCCCTTGATTATTTGGTTTAAACATATAATTTCTTCCTAAGATTGGTGGCGAAGTAATTTTATAATTTCTTTTGTATTGCATGAATGAACAATTTTGTTTACTGTTTGATAGTCGACATGGATTGATCTAATTTTGTCATGCATAAAATTATTTCATGCGCTCCGATGTCTATAATTATTCAGTGTTTTATTTTTTTTTCGTTATTCAATTATTTATATAGTGATGTTATCATTGCATGAGTACATATAAGGAATTAATTGGATTCTGTATTACTCTATTATTGTTTTTTTATTATCATTATTTTTAATGATAAATTGGTAAATAAATGAGTGTGTTATATATTTTGAAATAAATTATTATTGCACAATATGTTACTAAAGTAGCCTCATTTGTGTAGTTTAATTTATTTTAAAATATAAATAGCGATCTATGTGTTATTAGTCAAATATTGAGTGGTCCAAAGGAAACTTAATATTTAAAAATGTAATATATAAAATTGTGATAATATTTGTGATAATTATTTGGTGTTATATGCAAGTAATAAATTGGCAAAAAGAAAAATTTATTATTTTATTATCATTTTTTTATTATTACCATGATTAAGATATCACTTGCAAGTTAATATTTCTGTCCAAAGACTAAATATTAATATTGTATCGATATCTTTGATGGGGTTTGCCCATATTTATATTTTACTATTGTTTAATATAGTACTTATTCTTATTTTGTTCTCTGTTTAGTTTTTTTATCTGTCATTAATATCAATCTGAACATTAACTTCATTCCAATATTAAATGGCACAAATTTTAAAGCATGACGAGAGAGTATTAATATTACTCTTTGAGTCATGGATTTAGACTATGCTTTGAGGATCACAAAGCTCACAAAAATTACTGATGTGAGTACCCCTGATGAAAGAAGGGAGATGAAAAAGTGGGAGCGATCCAATCACATAAGTCTAATGATAATTAAGCGTGTCATTCCAGAAGCATTCAGGGGCACTATGCCAGAAGATGTTGACACAACCAAGATTTTCTTGAGGTCCTTGAGAAAAGATTTGCTAAGAATGAAACGGCATAAACTAGTACATTCTTAGCAAATTTAATCTCAATGAAGTATTAGGGCAAAGGAAATAATAGGGAGTACATTATGGAGATGTCTCATATTGTTTCAAAATTAAAAGCATTCAAGTTGGATTAGTCTGAAGATTTGCTTGTGCATTTGGTTCTTTTATCCCTTCTTGTACAATTTGATCAGTTTAAGGTGAGTTATAATTGCCAAAAGGACTCTTGGTCCTTAAATCAGCTCGAGGAAAGATTGAAGCAAGAAAAGACAGAAAGTTCTCACTTGGCTATCACTTATAAGGAAAAGAAAAAAGGAACTCAAAAGAAAAGTTCAGAAAAATGTTGCAGGTGCATCACCACAAAAGAAATAACATAAAGAACAAAATAAGAATGGATGCTTCTTCTATGGTGCAATAGGTTATCTAAAGAAGGAATGTACCAGTTATCATGCTTGGCATATAAAGAAAGGTGTATTTCTTAATTTGGTTTGTTCTGAGGTTAATTTAGTTTCAGTATCTAGTGATTAAATTCCGGTGCAACAACTTATATAAATGTGTCTATGCAGGGTTGCCTGAATTACCGAAAGTCAAATGATGGTGAAAGATACATCTGTCAGTGATGGCAAGAAGGTTGAAGTTGAAACAATTGGAAGGTTTAAATTATTATTAATGTCTGGAACATATTTGGATTTACATGAAACTTTTATTGTACCATCTTTTAGACAAAATTTAATTTCTATTTATGTATTGGACAAATTTGGTTATTCTTGTTCATTTGGAAATGAAAATTTTAGTTTGTTTCATGATTCAAAGTTAGTTGGTTTTGATTCTTTATCTTATTTTGATAATATTTACTTACTCGATTCTATTGTTTCATATCATGAAACTCTGCATACTACTCGAGGTATCAAGAGAAAATTAACCAATGAGGATTCGACTATGTTATGACACAAGAGATTGGATCACATCTCCAAAAAGATAATAGAAGACTTGTGTCAAATGAAATCATCAATCTCTTAAATTTTTTCAGCATTCAACATTTGTATTGATTGTATCAAAGGGAAACAAGCCAATAAAAAGGGATTAAGAGCCAACAAGACTACAGATCTTTTAAAACTTATACATACAAATATTTGTGAACCATTTTCTTTAGCTGCATGGAATGGGCAACAATATTTTATAAGTTTCATAAATGACTATTCAAGATATGACTATCTATATCTTATTTATGAAAAGTCACAGTCACTGGACGTGTTCAAAAATTTTAAAACTGAAGTTGAGAATCAACTTGGTAAAAGACAAATCAGATCATGGTGGTGAATACTAGGGTCGATATGATGGTTCAAGAGAACAACGTTCAAGACCTTTTGTTAAATTTTTAGAGGGACATGGTATCATCTCACAATATACCATGCTAGATTCGCCTAGCATGAATGGTATAACTGAAAGATAAAATAGAACACTTAAAGATATGATAAGGAGCATGATATGTCATTCTACCTTATTAGAATCACTCTGGGTAGAAGCACTTAAGACTGCAGCATATATTCTGAACAGAGTTCCAACAAAAGCAACGATAAAACTCCATATGAGATTTGGACTAGTAAAAAGCCTAGTTTAAATCATTTTCATATATAAAAATGTCCAACTGAGACTAGGCCTTATAGGCCAAATGAAAGAAAATTGGACTTTAAAATAATCAGTTACTATTTTGTTGGATATTTTGAAAGGTCCAAGGGATATAAATTTTATGATCCCACAAATATATTAATTTTTTAGAGGGGTAATGTTTAATTCTTTGAGGATGTTGAGTTTGAGGGAGGAGATAATATTATGAACATTATTTTTGAGGAGGAATCAATTGAGATTCCTATTGACATTACTCAAGAATTTATTTCTAATAATGAGAATATCACTATTCAAGATATTGTTGCACAATATCTTATATTGAATATTATTTCAGAGGAATAAACTCTACACCCTCAAGAACAATTGCCATTAAGAAGATCCACCAGAGAGAGGTGAATTGCAGTGCCACATGATTACATTGTGTATCTTCAAGAACATGAGTTTGATATTGGTATAATGGAGGATGATCCATTCAATTTTCGTCAAGCTTTGGAAAGTTCTAATTCTTAAAAGTGGATTGATGCCATGAATGAGGAAATGAAGTTAGTATGACAATAAAGTTTGGGATCTCGTCACATTGCTCCAAGGTGTGAAACCCATTAATTCTAAATGGATATTTAAAATTAAAAATGATTCAAAGGGCAATGTAGAAAATATAAGACGAGACTTGTTGCACAAGGCTTTACACAAAAGGAATGCATCGATTATCAAGAGACCTTCTCTCCGGTTTCATCGAAGGATTCTTTAAAAACTATAATGGCATTAGTGGCACACTTTGATCTTGAGTTACATCAAATGGATGTAAAAATATCATTTCTTAATGGTGACATTGATGAAACGATTTATATAGTGCAACTAGAATATTTTGCATATAGTAATGCAAAGTCTGTGGTTTGCAAATTAAAGAATCTATCTATGGACTTAAGCAGGCGTCTCGACAATGGTATTACAAATTTTATGAAGTTATTATCTCATTTGATTTTGAGATGAATTTAGCAGATAATTGTGTATATCATATATTCTGTGGGAGTAATCATATTTTCTTAATTTTATATGTGGATGATATATTACTTGCCACAAATGATACAAGATTATTGCATGAAATCAAGAGTTTTTTTATAAGGCATTTTGAGATGAAAAATCATGGTGATGCACCTTTTGTGTTGGGAATCCAGATACATCGAGATCATGCTCGAGGTATCCTAGGATTATTCTAAAAATCCTATATCGAGAAAAATCTAAAGAGATATGATATGCAAGATTGCAAATCAGGTAGTCCCCTATATCTAAAGGAGACAAGTTTAGTCTCGAATAAGGTTCTAAGAATAATTTTGAAAAACTAAAAATGCAGAAGATTCCTTATGCATCAGCAGTACAAAGTCTTATGTATGCTTAAATTTGTACGCGTTCAAATATTGTGTACATTACTGGAGTATTAAGCATGTATCTAAGTAATCCAGGAATGGATAATTGGAAAGCAGTCAAAAGAGTCTTGCGTTATTACAGAGGACAAAAGATCATTTGTTGACATATCAAAGAACATATAAGTTTGAGATCGTTGGATATTCATACTTCGATTTTGCTGGATGCCAAGATAGCATGAAGTCCACGTCGGGCTACATTTACTTGTTTGTCAGGGGTGCTATTTCATAAAAAGTGTCAAACAAGACACTATTGCATCTTCCACCATGGAAGCGGAATTTATCGCATGCTATGAGGCATCTAATCACGGAATTTGGTCGTAAAATTTTGTCACGGGACTGCGCATAATAGATGGTATTGAAATACCATTGAAATTATTTTGTGACAATAAGTCAACAATTGCATATTCCAATAACAACAAGAGCTCATCAAAATCGCGGCACATTAATATCAAGTTTTTTGTTGGAGTGAGAAAAAAGTTATTGTCTGGTGAGTATATTGGGACAAACTCTATGATTGCAGATTCGCTTATAAAGGGATTGCCACCCAAGGTGTTTCTCGAGCATTAGTATGTGTGCCATTTCGATTCAAGATGTTTAGTTTCAGTGAGAGTTTGTAATTATAAATGCTCATGTTGTGGACATTTTGTTAGCATATATACAATTTTATTTTCTTTTATGTTCACTCTTTTATTTAAGTTTGATCTCAAGTTAAGTGGACCAATTGAAAGTAGACATGTATGATAACATTGCATGTAACTTTCATGCTTCACATTCATATCATGATCTTATCATTGATCATATTGATATACGTGATCATTGTCGAGATAAGTTGCGGTGATTGCGACAAATACTACTTTGATCCAATATTTGTATATCGATGAATGAGATTGATTCTTTGAATTATGATTTTGACAATAAAGCTGAGTTCACTTTGGTACTTATGATGTATAATTTATGGTTTCATATATGATTCAAGTGGGAGATTATTGGATCATATCCAATATTGGGTTTAGTATTACAGTAAATTATACAATTAATATATTGTCAAAATAAGTTAAGACCTAAATAAAAGTTATCAATATATATTGGGCATAATAATTAATATGCTATGATATGGAATATAATGTGAAGAGGCCAAAAGGGTGGTATGATAGGTAGCCATGACTGAAAAAAAGAAATAAACTTCTCTTATTATCGGTAACCATATATAACTTAAAAAAATAAAAAGCTTATGTCATTAGAATAACTACGGGATTCATTCGCTTGTTTCATATTCTAATTCATTTTCATCATCGTCGCTATAATCTTGGTTCGAGTCATCGTCAACGAAATTATCAAAGTTCACATCCAAGAGGTCATTTGAATTGAACTCTTCCATTGGCTCAGCGTCATCGACCAATTGAAAGTTCTCAACTCCATCGGCCACATCAATCGTCTCATTCACTCTATCTTCTTGATAGTAATCGTCCACGGGCACATCGTTGTGTACGGATGATGTTTCATTGTCATCTACCATCTACCATTATTTCTTCTAAGAATAGTCTACCCCTCACCTTGCATGACGTCCACCATTCATCCTTCGTTCTTTTCGATGGATACTTAGTGTAGTACGCTTGTTGTGCTTGTTCCGCCAATACGAATGGATCGTATGATTGAAATCTCAATCGAGGGTTAATATCCACCAATTTAAACTTTTGATCAATCCGAACTCCTTTCTCTGGATCGAATTAACTACATTTTAGCACCACGACTTTGTTAGATTTTTCCAAATAAGATAATACTAGGATGTCTTCTATAATACCGTAGTAATCAAAGTCGTCGTCCCCGTACATGCTTCCTAGAACACATATGCCATTATTAATAGTTGAACGTTGTCGACTATATTCTTCTGTATGGAACCGATATCCATTGACTATGACACCACAGTAGCTAAGAACTTGTTTCTTCGGGCCATGACCGAGATCTCATATTTTATTCTCTATGACTGAGCCATTAATAACCTACAAGAAAAATAACTAAAAACTTTATTAAAAGTTACGAACTTATAACAATTAAAAACAAGCGAAAAGATTTTTCACTTCACATCTCAACCAGTCGGCAAAAAGTTCGTCTCGTAGTTTTCATAACTCATCATTAGAAACTAACGGATTGATTTCTCGCTGTAATTCTTCAAATTTTCTGAATTCATAGTTTTCAATTAATACAATCATATAGCAACAATTAACTTTAAATTATATAACAAATAGAACAAATTGCCTTACTCGAGATATGGCGTCACTTCGAGACAATTTGCAAGAACATAATTCTCAATGACGGTGAGATGCCATTCAAGATAACTTTGCGTCCTGCACCAAGAAGTCGACATGAGTACTTGAAGATGGATAGAATATTCATGTCAACTTCTCCTTCACTACCATCATCGTTTCTTGAAACTTGGGTGTGTCATAATTGTATGTGTGGCTCAAAGTATTTTGAAGTGAAGTTTGACACCTCCTCAATGAAATATGCTTCACATATGGAGCCTTCAATTTTTGTCTTATTCTTCGCCTTCCTTTTCAAATATAGCATGCACCTTTCGAAAGGATACATACATCGATACTGAACCGAACTAGCAATTTTTGTTTCATATGGTAGATGTACAATAAAATGTTCCATCACATCAAAGAAAGAAGGTGAAAATATCTTCTCAGCCTTGCATACGGTGATCACAATAGAAGTCTCTAACCGAGATATATTTTCTTTCTGAACGATGGATGCGCAAAGCTCTTTAAAGAACATAGACAATTCTGTTAAAATCTCTCAGATGACCTTTGGCAAAAGTTCTTTAAAGGCAATTGGAAGTAGTCTTTGCATAAAAATATGACAATCATGATTCTTCATCCCGTGTATCTTCCCATCTTCCAAGTTAAAACAATGAGATATGTTTGATACATATCCGTCGGGGAATTTTAATTGCTTTACTCATTCGAAAACCACTTTTCTTTGATCATTGTTGAAGACATAAGTAGCTTTTGGCTTTTTGCATTTATCATTTTGAAGATGAATGATATCTAACTCTGGTCTTTTGCATATTAATTTCATGTCTTCGCGAGCCTATATGCTATCTTTTGTTCTTCCTTTAACATCCATAATAGTGTTGAAGATGTTGTCAAATACGTTCTTCTTCACATGCATGACGTCCAAGTTATGACGTACCAAGTTTGAAGACCAATAAGGCAACTCCTAAAAAATACTTCTTTTTTCTCAATTATGTTCACTTCTAAACCCAATTTGCTTATAACTACCGGCCTTCAGTTCGAATGAGATTTCACTAAGCTTGTTTACTTGCTCTAGCAATTCTTTTCCCATCAAATGAGTTGGAGACAAAGTGTTCTCAGATGTATTCTTTTTAAATGAGTTTCAATCACAACGCATCAAATTTTTCAATGGCAAAAACATTCTATGACAATCAAACCAGCAAATTTTCCTACAATTTTTTAAATAAAAGAATTTTGTATACTTTTCACATATGGGACAAGCAAGTTTTCCATTTGTACTCCAACCACTCAACATTTCATATGCCAGAAAATCACTTATGATCCACATTAATGCGGCTCTCATAATGAAATTTTGCTTTTTAGATTTGTCATAGGTAATCACGCCATACACACAACATCTTGAGTTCATCAATCAAAGGCCTTAAATAAACATCTAAATTTTTACCAGGAGATCGAGGACTCGGGATCATACAGGTAAGCAATATATTCTCTCATCTTATACACATGTTTGGAGGCAAATTATAAGGTGTTACAAAAATTGGCCAACATGAATAAGCAGTACTTGAAGAGCCAAATGGGTTGAAGCCATCGGTGCAAAGTCCTAATCTAACATTGCGTGATTTTGCAAAAAAAGCCGGATGGAGTGCATCGAATCGTCTCCATGCCTCCGCATCCGAAGGATGTGTAATTGAATTTTGATCTTCATAAATGATGCAGTTTTTTCAGAAATAAATAGTCGTAATCTTGGAACAATCAGAAAGTATCTAAATATTACATTTGCCACATTTTTTTTCGAACTTTGAATTTTTTTTTTTGCTTGAATATGGGCTCGCCACAAATAGAACAACTCATAAGTGAGTTATTTTCCTTGTAGTACAACATGCAATGATTGCGGCATGCATCAATTTTCTGATATTCCAACCCTAAATCTCTCATCAACCGTTTGCACTTGTAAAAATGTCCTGATAATTTCTCTGAAGTTGGAAGCATACTCTTAATAATGGCAAGCATCCGGTCAAAATAACTTTCGCTCATATTAAATTCTGATTTTAAGTTCATTAGTTGTGCCACTGCAGAAAGTGTAGTTTGCTTCACGCATCCATCCCATAAAGGTTCATCTGCTTCTTCGAGAAGATTATAAAACTTAGAAGCCGAAGGATTCGGGTCTTCTTCAATCAATGTTTCACTAACATTTTCTCCTAACATTGTTTCTCGTATCATGTCCCTGTACGGATTGCTCGAGTCGCTCACAACGGTATCTACATTACTTATTTCTTTAGCCCATCTTTCTTCGCGATGAAAGAATCAATTGGTGTATGTTAGTAAGAAACCGTTGTAATATAAATCTTTCTGCACATCATATCTTACTTTTCATTGATAACATTTGCACTTCCGGCATGGACATAAGATTTCGCCATATGAAGAAGCAACACCTTCATTTTGATATGCCACATTAATGAATTCATCAACACCATCATTATATTCTTCAGTTATGACGCCATGTTTATCCTTCCATCGACGAATCCAACTCCAATCTGGTTTTATCATTTATGTAATGGAGAACATTAAGCCATGTCAAAAAATTTGTGTACTTGAAACGTGTGATTTTGAACTTACGAAGTCCAAAATCACATGTTTCAAGTATTTCATCGTCGAATCATAATCTCATTTTATCATCAAGAATGTGGAAGTACATCCTTAGTAAAATTTATGAGAACATGATAAAAAAGAGGTTCTAGAATTATGGGAAAAAATAATATTTAACAATCAAATAATTAAGTAATACTTAACTTAACATGCATTAGTTCATAACTTAATATAACTTCATGCATTAATAATTAACTTAACATACATGGTGGCGGGCCAGTACCTTCTTAACCGGAGGGCGGCGAAGGGCGGATGAGGCGGCGATGAAGGCGGAGGGCGGAGGAGGCGGCAGTGGAGGCGGAGGGCATCGGAGCCGGACGTCGGCGGTGGTGGAGGGCGGATGAGGCGGAGGACGGACGAGGCGGAGGGAGGAGGAGGAGGCGTCGGTGGAGGCGGAGGGCGGCAGTGGAGGCGAAGGGCGACGACGACGGTAGAGGGCGGACGAGGAGGAGGGAGGATGAGGAGGTGCCGGTGGAGGTAGAGGTGGAGGGCGGCAGTGGATGTGGAGGGCGGCGACGGCGGTGGAGGGTGGACGAGAAGGAGGAGGCGACGGCGGTGGAGGCGGAGGGCGACAGTGGAGGCGGACGTCGTCGACGGTGGAGGACGGACGAGGCAGAGGGAGGAGGAGGAGGAAGCGTCGATGGAGGCGAAGGCGGACGTCGGTGTGTGGGCGGATGGAGGAGGAGGAGGCGTCGGTGGAGGCAGAGGACGAACGAGGCGGAGGGAGGAGGAGGCGTCGGTGGAGGCAGATGTCGGCGCGTGGGCGGAGGGTGGTGGAGGAGGCAGAGGCGGCGGTGGAGGGCGATAGAGGGGCGCGGTGGAGGTGGCGGGCATCGAGCATCAGAAGTCAGGCGTCGGGCATCAGAGGTCGGGCGTCGGAGGTCAAGGGTCGGGTGTCAGAGGTTGAACGGTCGGGCGTCGGACAGTAAAAGGGGTAAATAATAAAAGTGAAAACGAAGAAGAGGGTTAGGGATTTAAGTAAATTTTTTAGTGTCTCCCAAGAATGCGACGCTACGTAAACGCCATGTAGGCGCCGACTCTGTCAAAATTCGACTATTGCGGCACTATGGAGAAGCTAATGTGTCACTAAGATAACGTAGCGACACTATAGAGTCGTATGGGCATCTCCATGGATTTAGCGACCCAAGAATGCGACGCCATTGAGACACTTATTAAAAGTCTTTTCAAATTTTTTAGTATGTATGAAATTTTATTTATCAATGTAACGTCTCATCGCATTTTGCCGCGTTCCAATTATTTTATTTTCTTCCGACAATCTATCATGTATGAATATAAAATTATAAATCTATATGTATATGTGTCTATAACAAAATTGTGTATGTGTATATATATACATATGTAATATATGCGTATGTATATATATGTCTACGTGTGGGAAATTAAGTTACAACAATGTGTTTATCTATATGTATTATAAATATATATGTGTATGTATATGTCTATACATGTGCGAGTCATATATATATAGATAACGTGTATATGTATACGTATTTGAAGTGAATATATGTGTATATGTTTATATGTGTGAGATTAAGTTATAATAATATGTATATATGCACTTATTATATATAAGTATAAGCATATATGCGTATTTATATGTCTATATGTCCCCGATTAAGCGAGAGGGTAAAAAGTCAGCTTAGGAGGCACAATACAGACGCTATTGAGTCGCTAATTTCATTTAGTGACATCGTAGCGCCGAACTAGCATCTAATACTTTTTCACGTCTCAATTGTACGACGCTATAGAGACGTCAATAGTGTCACCATAGCGTCGACAACAATGGCGACTCTAGTTAGACGCGACGTAGATGCTATTGAGTCTCCACGGTGATGCTAAAATGATAGCAAATCACTCTCTTAATTAACCACCGTAATTTCATAATTAAGTATATAATAATAATATATGCATAATTAAGATATTATATATGTATTATATGTATAGATAACATAAATAATATAGGTAACAAATTATATATTTAGGAACACTCCTATCATGTAAAAATACATATATATATATAATCGTGTAATTAATACATATATATGTTGATAATATGCTATTGATAATATGTTGATAATCATGTAATTAATACTAATATAATATTTAATTAATTTATTGATTAACATATAGTATATATAATATATAGGGTTTAAATATAAAACAAATAGCGAGATAAATATAGATAAGTTATGAGTAATATGGTAGTGTCCAAATAGCGTCACCTATTACTGAGACGCCATATAGCGTCTCTTTAGAGCCGTCAAACTTGCAACATTAGATTCGCGTCGAACGTCGTCGATGCGAGAACGGCGGTAGGTGTTGTCGCGCATTTCCGCATCGTGACGCGAAATAATAGCGTCTACGTAGCGTCTCGATTGCGCCAGCATTAGCGTCTATCTCCTGAATAGCTAAGAGATGCTAATGAGACGCTATCGGGAGGTAAGTAGTGTCTCATTATTGTGACGCAAAGTAGACGCTATAAAGGCGCTAGTGGTATCTATGTAGCGTCACTGCTTTGTGCGATGCTACCTTGCGTCGCTAGGCGTCCATTTTCTTGTAGTGAAAATTCAAATCATATGAAAGGATTCTTTTATAAATAGATGATCATGGTCCCCAAAACTCATGTCTAGTAAAATCATTTTGAAAGGTTATTTTCTTCTTGGCTTTCCCCATCTAAGAAAAGAAGAAAGAGATTCTTGGTGTTGTTTTGGAAGTTCATTCCGTCAAGTTGTTCTTCACCGATTATTAGCGATGGACAATTGTAAGTTATTATATTTATGCATTTAAGTTTCTTAATGGTTTGACATAATTTGATCAAGTTTTGTAATTATGGTTTCTTTAGTTGTCATTCTCATGTTTGGCGATGGGATCACCGACTTCTTCATCTTCGAAAGATCCCATAGGGTATTGACATAGGTGATCTCCGAGAAATCCTTCACTAAACACTTGCAGCAGTCCCACTACAAGAAAAATGATATTTTTTTACAGTCAAAATCGTCAAAAAATTGAGAAAATATATCAGAAATAGAGGTTTTCGACGAATTTATCGACGGAAACGATCGGTCGAAAAAGGTGGCATTGCAAACAGTTTTCGACAAGTTCGAAAAACACCCATCGGAAGTTCAGACGGTTGCGACCATCGAAACTTCCGACGGTTGCGACCGTCGAAGAGTTCCGATGGTTGCGACCGTCGAAACTTCCGACGGTTGCAACCGCTCGAAATGTTTCGACGGTTGCGACCGTCAAAACTTTCGACAATTGCGACCACCAAAACGTTCTTGACGGTTGCGACCGTCGAAACGTTCCGGCGGCCGCGATAGTCAATAATTCTAACGGTTGCTGACCGTCGATACGTTCTGACGGTTGCGACCGTCGCAAATAATTTTTAAAATATAAAAAAAATTGCCCATCGCCAGGCGGCCAATCTTAGCTCCTGCTCTGCCCTCGCCACTCTTAGCTCCCCCTCCGCCACCGTAGGTCCCGAGGAACTGCTTGAGCTCGACAATGCGCACGTCGAGAGCGGATCACGCGCTTGCAAGGTGGTCATAGTCTATTTTTGCCCATCTTGAGGTTCACAAACCGGTTGCTCAACCCGCCGACAATGGGTTGCCTGAGCATTATATACTCTTTCTTTCTCTCTTTGATCTCTTGTGCCTGTGGATTTGCGTGTGTTATTTGTTGTGGTTTTCCTGTGCCAGTGGCGTGCCCTCGGAGTACAGGACCTCCTGCACGACAAAGTGCAGCAGCGTGGTGCTCCCATTTGTGCTTTATATATACGCTAGCTAGAGAGACTGCAGAGAGCCATGAGGGCGAAGGCCTCTACAATGCACTATCCCAAAGTTCAGAAGGTTATGCCCTTGATTATGGCCTCAAGCAGTATGTGCAGCAAACGTTTGAGGTATGCCATCTCGGTGTCGTAGTTGAACGTGGATAGCATGAAGGCGAGCCGGGCAAAATGGCGAGAGTATAGCGCATTAGCACGTAAAAAGGAATGCCTCAAACGTCAGTGAGCTCGGGGGTCCTCCTGAAATAGTGGGCTACTATGTTAGAGAAGCAATCATCTATCAATAAGTTATTATAAGCTATAATGTGATAGTAGGTTACAAGTGGTTAATTATTGAGTTAGTGGATTATAGAGAGATAGTGCGTGCTTTATACGTTACGGAAGTGATTAACTGTAAAAGAATAAAAAGGCATTTATTGCTAATGAATTGTTATAGGAGAAACTAAAAACATAATATATATAATGTTATATTCATATGAAGTTAATAAAAATGAGAGAAAGTTTTAAAAATCAAGCATATAGTTGTATTTATATCTCTCTCATATATTTTAAGATTAGAGAAGTGGGAGAGTTTATGTCATTTAATAGATGAAGATAGTGGGTGAGAATAAATTGACAAAATTCAAGAACTTAATTGAAAATGTAACGTTTCAGTTTTATACGGCATTAAAGGATTATAATGGAGTTAGAATTTATTAGTTTTTGAAATGATGAATTGAATGAAAAAGTTATAAAACTTTGAGAAAAAAATAAATAGAAATACCGAGTAAGGAATCAATGTAAAATAATTACCATATCCTTAGAATTATATATATATATATATATAGAGAGAGAGAGAGAGAGAGAGAGAGAGAGATAACATATGAAAAAACACCCAAAATTAATATTAATATATTTCAACACAACTTTTTTTAAGAAAATTCAAAATTTTAGATTAATAATTATGTATATTTTTTTATATGCTAGAATTTATTATTTTAAACAAATAATTGTGTATAATATTTTTATTTATTATATTTTTATATTTCATAAAATAATAAATTATACGATTTAATGGGGGTGCTCCCTATTTTAGTTGGGAGTTCCATGCTATTTTGAATCGCATGATTGATCTCCAACGGTTGGATCCCACGAGTGCAGTTCAGATTTTTTTTTTGTATTATAAAGCTTCGGTTCAGCCTCTCTAGAATAATTTCTGTTGATTTTTTTTTTTCCAGTTCAGCGCGACTAGCGACTCCTTCCATCATGCGCTCTCAACTTCTTCTGCTAGTTTTTGCCCTAATGCCTCTACTCGCGTTTTGATCGTCGTCGTCACATGTTCTGCTCACGAAGCTGAAGACACTCGCGAAGCCACCAATTTTGCTTCTAATCTGGTGGTCATCGTCACTGACTCTGCTTGCGAAGATGAAGATGCTCGCGCTCGTGCCATTTTTTCTCCCCATATGGTGGTTGTCATCACCGACTCTGCTTGCGAAGATGAAGATGCTCTGCTCATGAAGACGAAGATGGCAGTGCTCGTACCGATTCTTCTATCTGTCTGGTGGTCGGCGGCGGCTCTGTTCACAAAGACGATGACGCTCGTGCTCAGCTCACGAGCATCTTCGATCGTCGTTGTCGGTTCTGCTCATGAAGATGTCGTCGTCACCGGTGTTGATCGTGAAGATGGCAATCCTATGGAAGCCATTACCGAAGTTGCTGAAGGAGTACTCCCTGCCGGTGAGCCTATTCCTCCCCCCCACCCACCCACTACAAGTTGAACGAGAGCTTCATAATACAAAAAAAACTTGCTAAACCATGCTTGTCGGATCCAGCCGTTGAAGATCAATCGTGCGGCTCAAATTATTGGTAGTAGGGTGATCCCACTAAATCCTAATTTATATTTTTAATTCTTACTTTTTATTCAAACACCCGCTAAAATTTATATGTCTAATCAAGTTTCTAATTTTTCATAATTTTATTTTTCTTTCAAACATCAAATCTAAATTTGTCTTTCTAATCAATTAGTTCTAAAAAATTAATAAAAATTTGAGTTCTTGCATTCAAACACAAGCCTAGGCAACGTTTGAATAGTAGAATTGTAATTATTTCGAGTTTTACATGAATAATTGAATTGACATATTAGTTTGAATTTTGAATGGAATGAAACGTAACGATGAGAAATTTAAAAATTAATATAATAGATTAATTTAGTGAAAATTTGAATTAAACATAAGTATTATGAATATAAATATTATTTTATTAATTAAAAATAATACAATTAAAATTATTATTTAAACACCTTTGTTAAAAAAGTTATTGAAATAAAAAAATCTTATTTTTAATAAATTAAATATTAATTTTTTATGAAATAAATTAAATAAAATTAAGTTAATCTATATATAATAATTATATTTAATATTTTGTATGAGAAATGTAGGAGAGCTAAAATGCTAAAAGAAAAAAAATGATTTGAAAAAAGAAACGTCACTTACAAAAACAGTTGAAAAAAAAAAACAATGAAGAGTGACCAAAGGTCACGTGTCACAGAAGTTGGACCGAACAATCACGTTTGATAGAATTAGGTGGAAATAGCCTCTCATTCTAGCAATCAAACGTGTAACTAATATTTGATCCAAATTCTAATAGCCAAACAAAAAAATAAGTACATTAAAAAATTATAATAGACAATAAGACTATCCAACAGTTAAAAAAATGACATATCATAAAAATATAAAAGTGGATTAATTTCAAATAAAAATAGACCTTAATTATTTTTCTTCTATTGTTTAGGAATGACCGAATGAACCTGACGACTGAATTTGACTTACGAGTTAAAATTTTTCAATCAGAATTAACTTGGTCAATTTTTTAATTTAATTTTAACCTTATATTTTATATACAAATTTAAAATAAAATATTATGCATGTGGAAAACAATATATATAAAAAATTTATACTTAAATTTTTTTAAAAAATGAATAATATTTTTATATTAAATAATGAAAATAAGTAATAAAAGAATAAAAAAAGAAATACGATCGAGTAATCCAACCGTTCGTCTCGATCCAATTTGATCCGATCAAGATTAGTCAGATCGAGTCGGGTCCACGGATGGGTCGACTCAAATTTAATGTGTGAATTCATTTTTAAAAAATAATAGCCATTCAAATATTAAAAATAAATTAAAAAATCAAGTAGTATGCTATTTAGTGCCTTTTAATCTGAATTTGATGGTGTAGTGGGGTGTGGGGGATGCCAAGGATACCGTAGGTCCATCCTGGCAAGATTCTCGTTATATATAACAGTAAATATCTAAAATATAATTAAGAAACAAATAAGATTTTACTTAAGTGAAGATTCAAGCCATTATTGGTATCTAACGTTAACAATGTCAGGACGCCAACCAAAATGCGTACGCTGGTAATCGAATGCTTGATGAATTAGCACAATTAACTAATGGATAACAATTGACGTCAAATGAATTGAATATATGAGTTCAATTAATGTTCGCGTAGATCTATACATATTATGACGTATTTTTATGTAAGTTGCAATTGCACATACACATCTTGTGTAAACAAAATTATTATATGCTCTTTGAATAAAACAAATTATTATCTTACTTTAAGAAACTAACTTATATGTAAGTTGCTTTACAAGTCTCTTTTTTTCTGTATGAATTCGATGTTAGTTTAAATCTACATGCAAACCAACTTTTTCTTCTATGTGTAGCTCTTGCATAAAAAATATTTTATCCGGAGTTTTATAAATTATAACGCCTAATCATGTAAGGTCAACCCTCTCTTTGTTGTTAAATTTAATATGCTAATCAGTTTTTTTAAAAACTTAAATCGTTAAAAAAAAACATCACGTGTAAGTCGACGATAATTTTAATCTAACTCAGTTCATAACGTAGATACCAAATAAAGAAAATATTTTTTTTAATAAGAACTTAATAATGCTTCAACTCTTGACCTCTAGCTCTTATATTATGTTAATTTTGATGTGTTAATATTTTTTTCTAAAAACTTAAATTATTAGAAAAATAATATCATTTATTTTATATTCTTAACATCTCTCCCTTTTTTTTTATATCTTTCACCTTTGTACGGCCTTATGCATGAAATTATATACTCAACATCGGTACTGACTACTACTTAATCAAAGACTTTTGGATATAAAAAACAATTCCTAGATAGAATTTAATAAGTTAGTATAGTAGCCGGCTGCATCTATCTCCTTTTATTTGTTTGATTTTATCTTATTTAATTGTTTTCCTAATCTCAATGGCCAAACTGGATTTAGGAGACAGATACACAAAGTAATGGGATTCCCATAGAAACCATGGGCTCCGGAGGCAGTAAGAACTAAGAAATGTCACAATATGTTGCATTAACTCTGCCATTTTGGCCCACCTTCTCTCTCTCTCTCTCTCTCTCAATAATGGAACCTCACCCACTAGCATCCAATAAATAAAGAATATATATATATATACACTCCCTTATATTACGAATAATTTTAATAAAATGATAATACAATGTAAGCATTATTTAAATATTAATTTAAGAAAATAACTATATTTAGGACATATATTAAAGCCTAACACAAGTTCTTTATATTGGACAGTATTTTCATTTTGCGTCCATTTTGTTCCAATAAAAAGAATAAATTGATACAAATGAAAGAAAAAAACAATGTGGTAGTTAAATAATCAAATTGTAGTGTACCAGTACCTCCACAT
This sequence comes from Pontederia crassipes, assembly GCA_030549335.1. NCBI lineage: Eukaryota > Viridiplantae > Streptophyta > Magnoliopsida > Commelinales > Pontederiaceae > Pontederia > Pontederia crassipes. The sequence goes on from JAUKPH010000017.1 coordinate 6,068,379, forward strand.
CAATTATCTTCATTTGATGTGTACAAGCACACAAAAATATGAGGATGTTATAAAAACAAAAACCAAGAGTAGCTAGAAATATATGTTTGGTGATGAATCGGCTTTAATGGTACTAGGTTGTCACCCACAACCATGGCAAACCGCACACCACCACATATGCGGGCCATAACTTAATAATAGCTCTCTCTCTCTCTCTCTCTCTATTATGTTAGTGTACACATATATATACACGCTGCAGTCTTCTAGATGGGTGAGTGAATGCATGCATATAAATGTCCCTTTTTTCAGTAGTCATGCATATGATATCTGTACGTCAATTGTTCTAATAGTCATGCATATGATAGTGCCCATACAGGTCTACTGTCTACATTTGTGCATTCAGGTATCCGTTAACATATCCCATCACAATATATATAAACATTTATATATTTATATATCTTATAAAAATTTGTAAATTATTGTAAATATCACGGGACAAATTATGAGTTATCGTGAAGTTCAACAATCTAAAAAGGATAGCATGATCAATATATTCATGAGTGGCGGAGCCACATGAGTGTCAGTGGGTGCATCCATTGGATGAGTAGTATAATAGTAGTAGTTTAGCAAATGTTATTAGTAGCTCAATTGGTTTGATGCACATGGCACACTAAAGGAGGTCGTCAGTTTGAACCATGCATACATGTTTTTAAGAGTATTCATCGTCTACTTTATTTTTTCACAAAAAATATACACATGCTAATAATACATGTTCATTTATTATTTTATTCAATATTTAATTTACTTTTGTAAAGCTTAATTTTTCCAACCTAATATTTTAATTTCTCTAATATTAATTCGGTTGAAGAAAAAACTTATCAAAGATAATTTGAATATATAATGTTTTGATTTATCTTGTTCAATTCTATATCATCATAATCTAATAATTTATACATTAGATATATACATTTAACATTATTATTTTTATTTCATATTCATACATACTTTTACATTGAAATAATTTTAGATTAATTAACAATAATGTGAAATAATATCTTGAAAAGAAATATTCATCCAGAAAATATATTTATAATTTTTTTAGTTTAATTGGATCACTATTTAATTTTTACATTAAAATTACTATTTAATACTATTTTCTATATCATCGGGAGAATACATTTCTTGATCATGCATTTGAGTATATATTTTTTAATATCAATTCTTATTTAAATATTTATGAATATTTCTAATTATATGTAACTAAAATTAAAATAATTTTATTCTTGTTTATCCTAAAAATGAATATATTAAAAATAAATTAAATGAAAAAATACATATTGTATATTAATAAATATATTAAAAAATTATTATTTGTGAACTCACTTAATGGCTTGGCTGGCTCCGCCACTCATGAATATAGAATTCCAAGATCATGGGTGAATTTTTAACACCCGTTCCAAAGAATCATAAGATTTTTGCTCTTTTTTTACAGAGAATTTATATATCAATTTTTCACTGATTTAACCAAATCCTAGTGATGTAGCTTATAAGAGCTTTTTAATAGATAGATTATATATATATATATATATATATATATATATATATATATATATATATATATATATATATGTGTGTGTGTGTGTGTGTGTGTGTGTGTGTAATGTGCTGATGTTTGACACCCATTTGTATATATTAATATTCAAAATATTTTACAAGGGAATATAAGTGAAATTATTTTAGACAATCGACTCACATTCAAGAGTGTTTACCGGTCAGGTTAGGTGAGATCCGACTCCAAACTCGACTCAATCATGTCGAAAGTGGTCGGGCAAAGTTAAATCGTGTTGATTTTTTTTTTTTTTTGAATTTCAATCTCAGATTCCACAAAATCATCCTACCATTATTTTTAATTTTACACTAATATAAAAAAATATTGGATCATCAAGTCGAGTCATTCAGTTCATACTCGACCATACTGACTTAACATGGTTTGAGTCAGATTGCCAAGTTTCACTAGGTCGACTCAACCTAATGAATACTCTTATACACATCAACATTTTGAATTCAATTATGGTCTTCCATAATTATTGATTTTGTGGGTTTTTTTTTCAGAAAAAAAAATGTTATGAAGGAATGCAAATGCAAGGAGAATTTTCAGAAAGAGCACTCAATTTTCGTTGCAACACAAAAAAAATGTCTCTAACGAGTTATCATTCAAAATTGTGGGAGTTATACATCTATAATATATTGAAGAATTGTCTCAATACCTGCATGCAGGTGCGCTATCTTCTTTATATAACTTTCATTTGTATGTTAAGTTTGGTTATGCACGCAAACAAAAGTTAGTATGTAGAGTTAACATGTGCATGAAATAATGCTTATTTCTACACAAATACAATCTACCATCATTACAACTAATTTGAGAGAAAGTCTTGGTTAGCAATTCTGATCAGAATAAATTGTGCATGAAATAAATTGCGCATGATCCACAATTCTAAAGGGATACTTAGGTGAATTCTACATGGACAATACTTAAGGAGGCACAAGGGCTTCATAGGAAAACATATGAACTTGTCTTTGACTAGATGTAAGAGAAGGAATCTCACTAGATTGATGTACGAGAAAGCAGGTACGGAGATCAAGCAAAAAAAAAGTAGCCTTGTGTAAATATGACTCATAAGGGGAATATTTAAAGTATTTTAGAGACAGTGGCAGGTGCTTAGCCGACCTCATTTTGTTCTATCATAATACGTATAGCATAGGGACCAAGTTTGAGTGGTCCATTATTAATTTGATTTCATCTATTTTAACCTCAAGGGAAAAAAAGTTCTTCTTACATCATTGAGAGTAATAAATTCTCGTCATGTCGAGAATCAAATATTGGACTTTTGAATGTAACAAGATCAACGTCAAAAAAAAAAAAGGGAAAAGAAGGTATGTAACTTATACTCATCACGAAATGATTTTTTTTGTTATGAAAACTATTGATCTAAAATTGAATTATTTTTGTTATTAATGTGCTACATATATATTTTCACGTACTATTAGAAGAGTAAAAGGTTATACATATCAATAATTGGTTCAAATAATAAAGCGATTTTAAATCAAAGACGATATCTGAATTAGTCATCGAATACATGCATAAATGCAATATGAAAATTGTATATATTATTTTGCTTATGCATCATCCAAGATTCAAAACACACTAAGCCCACACAAAGGTTTCAAAATATGAATAAAATAACATGTAATTTTCATGCAAGAAATCATTATTTTTTAAAATTTTCATTTCCCATTTCCCTTCTTTTCTTGTTCTCAGGTGTCACCATAATACTGAGAGTAAACAATAAGAAAACCATATCACTGTCCACACCTTGTTAGGATGAGTTAAGCTCAAGAGGATATTTTGCGTGTGCATAATTTTAGACTCGAAACTTGTTTAAGCGAGACCCCAACCTTTGTTAATTTTTTTCTTTGTGTAGATTTGCTTCGAAGGTAATTAGTATGTATGCTTACAAGATTTTTAAACTTGAGAGTTTATGATGCCAGGTAACTTGAGACGTAAATTCGAAATGTAAATTCGTAAAGCTTATATATGTACATAACTGTCTATCTATCTATCTATCTATCTATATCTATATATATATATTTATATAATATTTTATGTCATCAAATATTTGTGAAAAATAATTTCTATATATTAAGTTTCAAATGTAACGAGTTCATTCATCATATTTTAATCCATTCATATTGAATTTGCATAATTATTCATCACTTTTAACAATTCATCACACTCTACAAGTACAATATAATTGATGCAATACGCGTTAAAACGTAAAGAGATCAAAATTTATACATCAAATTATTATTATAATTCACTAGTCATATAAATTAAAACATAAAGTATTCTTACTTGTTAAATTACGAAGATTTATTGTTATTTTTATTTCAATTTTAACCTCAAATATTCATTAAATACTTAATGCATGCATCTCGCGATTCTACCTATAGAATCGGCTAAATTTACTCTACTCTACCCGAGTTCACTAAAGTCTACCTGAATTCACTAGAGTCTATCCTTCACTAGAGTCTATCCGAATTTAACACCAAATTCGATTCCACTCCAAGTTCATAGCTAAACTTGTCACTCATAAGAATTTTTTTTACGACATTTTGTGAAGCATGTATGCTCACATACTACTCGAGGGTATACATGGTGTTTTAAAGAAAAAGATAAATTTTCATTGGCACAACTAGCTGCCAAAGTAGTGTCCCAAGGTTTCAAAGTTAATAATTTTAAGTTAAGTAGTGTCCCAAGATTTCAAAGTTAATAATTTTAAGTTCGATTCGTGGAATTAACAATTTGATTATAATTTATCAGTTCACTCTTTGTCTCTCTCTTTCTTGTATCACCAACGGAGTGTCAAGTTGTAGAAAATAAAAGAAAGATAAAACTAAAGGCGTCAGTAAGGCTGAACTGCTAGTCACTGCTTTTTGTGCAATTTAAGGCAGTGGTCTGAAACTAATAGGAAATCAATTCGATCTGTAAAATGAATTAAATTGAGGAGGGGGACAAATAGTACACAAGTACTGCAAGTTTAATGCCAAGGCTCAAAACAGCTAAGCAGTGACTCTGAAACATTTTATCTTTTCAATATATTCCAAGAACCAGCGAAGAAAAGGCAAGTCCGCTAAAACCCTCATGCTGTTATCAGAGTTGGCCATCACCTGTGGCGCCAGCTCAACAGGCCATCGAGAATCAAATCGAGTTCCCCTACCAAGAAATGAAATAATGATAACTTTTGAGATGAAAAATAATTGACACATAATAATAATAATAATTTGTGTTCAAGGTGTTAATGAAAACTTATCCAAAAACTATTTGTAACGAATGCACATAAAATGAATGAAACTGAAAAAAAAAGATAAGTTCCCTGTTGAGTCTATCGTTAATGAAATTATATTTCATGTCAATTTATTTTGAAATTAGTTGTTCCAACAATATAACTAATCAAATTATATTTCCCTTTTTCTACGAAGGTAAAGCTTCCTCTCTCTCTCTCGTTCTTTCTCTCACCTTCTCTTGTGCAGATTGGTTTACATGAAATTTTATTCGAGGACAAACAATATATTATGGATACAACTGCCAAAAGCATAGAATAAAGCCGTTAGGGTTAAGATAACATGGGGCACACCTGCTCTATATAACACCATTCCATCTCAAGCTTATTCCTCATCGCCCTCGACCCCTTTCCCTCTACTGCTACTCCCATCTCTCCTGTCCTCCTCACTTGCCTCTCTCTCTCCCTCTCTCCCCTCCCTCTCCCTTCCTCCACTCGTTTCATTCTCTTTCTTCCATCCTTTCTACCCATGTAGAAAAAGTCATGGCTCCTTAATTATGTGGAAACTGTTCAGATCCTAATCTTCGTGACATGTATAGATCTCCGAACGGAGAATAATCTAACAGACAGATCTCTATGTCCTTCATCGTTTATGTTCTTTTCGGCGCATAGATGCTTGTTTCTTCACAAGATTTGATGATGTGAGAGTGCTACGCATACTAAGAGACTTCAGAGCTAACATCTCTATAGTTGATTCCTTTCCTAGTCTTAAACAGATCTATTTTGTTTCTTCTTGTTCATGTTTTCCTTTAATTTTTTGAGGTCGAACGATACCTAAATTGTCAGTTAGATCTTTGTTGGAGTTCCACAGTTAGAAATCTCCAACCGGAGATTAAAGATATGTGAGAAATCTATGCATATTTAAGAAAACCTGAGACCTCTCCTCTTTTTTCCCTTTCTTCATCTTAAACTGATTTGCTTTCTTATTGTTCATGTTCCTTTCACTTCTAGTTTGTTCTTACTCTTAATTGGTGCCTTGGTCAGAGATGCCTACATATAACTGAGCACTTCCAATCTTCCTAGATCGAGTACATCTATTTTGGGATTGCAACCACTCGTGCATAAAATGGCTGGATCTTCAGAATTTATAGTCAGTATTTGCAGATGTGGCATCATCAAGATTCACATACATATGGGCAAGATCCATAATTGTCATATGAGAATCTTGATGATGCTGCATCAGCAGATAAAATGACTGATGTGCCGAAGCCACCATTAGATGATCATGGTGTATACTGCTTTTGGTTCGCTGCATTTGAGGTATATATGTGAGTGTGATGAAAAATATTGACACTTTTTGGATAGTTTTAATGATCTGCTTGTTTCCTCGCATATATACTTTGGACTTAACTTCAATTTCCATCCATCATTTAGTTCGGCCATGATGAAAGTTAATATTATATATGCTTAATGCTTAATGAGTTTATGTTTTTTTATCTTTCTTTATCATTCTCTTATATATAATATATGCTTTATTAATATATATGTTACTCGGAATGACTGATGTGCAAGTCAAGATTCAGACTTGTTTAATTATTTACTTGACACTGATCGATTAAGGATAATGATTCTGTTTGATAGTTGCTTTAGATTCTACTTTTTCTTAGGTTATATTCTAGTCTCTCTCTCTCTCACACACACACACACACAGATATATATATATTTTGTTTAGCAATTTGGTAGATGTTGTCGTTGATATATATATGTATTTTCTCTTTTTTCTTTTTGCTCGTAATATGAGGAACTCATAAATTACTTCGGGAAGATGATTGGCAAGATGACAGCAGAAGAATGAAGAAAGAGAGACACCTCATGGGACATATATAAGAAATTAAAAAAATATTTCAGATCTTGAACTTGAGAAGAGCTATCTTCTCTTCTTTGTTACAGAAAAAAAATATCTTCTAACATCAGCAAGATACATCAAATCAACATAGTTCCGCGAATGGATGAACTAAGCTGAACTAATTTTCATAGTACTTAGTACTTAATGACAATTCAAGATGCAATATTGTACATGCATACGCACGCACTAAACTGCCTCTTACACATTATTAAACCTATAATCACACATATATGTTACCTTGATATTTGAACTTGATATTTTGTATTTGTCTAAGTTTTAATATTTTAAAGAAATGAAAGCAAATGGACTTGCAGGTATCACCAACTTCTTTATTGCCATTTACTTAAAATCGATTATGGAAGTTTTAGATCAAACCGAATATTTAAATACTTAATATTGCGTTTGGTATTCAGACTTTGGGTTCATGGCATATGCGTACCATTGCTGCCACTTTTGTTCCTTTATGATGAGATTTCTATTACCTCGGTTTTAGTTACCAGTGACTTGATATATATGTGTGGGGCATCTGTCATAATGAACTTTAGATGCTGAAGATTTCATATCATGATTGCTTGAAGCTCATCTCAGGGCCCCCATCCGGCATGGTGTTCCTTGTAGTATTTACTACAACTTTCAACAAACCAAAGAGCTTGTTATAGTGATAATTTAGTTCATTGCCCAGACTGTTTCATTGCATGTATCAGCGATGAATCTAGTCCATGTTCTCCTTTTTACTACCTCTGGAAAGAAAGTTGATGGCTAATTCAAGGGTTGCACACTGGAAGCAAAAACTAGTTCATGCAAAAGATTAAAAATGAAGCACAAAGCAGTAAGAATAGTTTTCCTCTAAATAGCCTTCCTACAGAAGTCTTATTTCCTTCAAGTATATACATGTAGAAAAGATCCAGTTTTACTGTGGTCGTGACACTGATATTCTCAGATAATTAAAGAACCTGCATGAAATGTTGGAAGCATAGTGATCAATGGGCACCAAAACACACCACGCGGTGGCTCAAGAACGAGGTACATTTTGCTTGTAGTGCGTACTCGTACCCAAGCAGACCACGCTCAAGAGGAATCGTGCTTCCGTACCTTAATTAGATCAAGCGAGCAATATTATTCTGCTCAGAGCTCACTGTGATGGAAAATTATTATAGCTCAAATCTGATAGGACCATATTTGAGCAAACAGTGACTAGGGTTTAAGAGTGATCAGACTTAATGCTCTATCGGATTACATATATACTGATTAATTCAGTGTCAGGCTTTTTAAGTCCTTCTCTGTCAGTATCTCCTGTGTGTCAACAAAAGTTCTTGCATTGGTGTCTCCTGTATGGCATGATACGATTGAACATGATCCAAGTTTCTGAAGGCAGCATACATGACGTGATCTGTTCTGATCGATTCCAACTCTCCATTGGTACTCTCCATTTGTCTATTTCTTTTACAGCATTTGGGATCACATGTCACAAGGCATGAGAAGGCATGAGAACAATTCATGACGAATCTTACAGCAGGTTTGGCTGTCAACACAAATTACATTACTTATCACTTCCTTTTAATCTCTTCATGCAACATAGTTTTACTTTGGACAGCAGCTTATGCCATCCTTGTTATGTACCAGAATATTCCTGTGAGTCTGCATGCGTAATTATATGCATCTTCAGAATTCAGAAGAGGGATTTGAATAATCAACCGCGGCCCCATTTTGGGTAGTGATCAGATAAATTCAGACTTCAATGGTGGAGGGATCCACTGATCAACAGAGAGATCCACGAACTTGGGTCATGAATTATAATGGCAATACGACACTTTCATATTTTATAAGTTAAAAACTTTATTATCTGCAAAATGACCTATGATATATTTAAACATTTTAAATTTTTTTTCATTAAATATGTAATATATAAAAAAAAGAGTTTTGTGTTTGTGTCAGATGATCTCGGCTTGACATCGTGTTAAGTGGCTACTCAACTAGTCGATGTATGCTTGAAGATGTAAAAGATTGTTATTTATTTGATAATAATAATTTAATTATTTGTTTGATCGTGCATGGATTTTGCTGTGTTAAATTTGACGCAACTATATTTAAACACTAATACAGATGTGTTTCCAAATATGGAAAACTATTAAAAACATAATAATAATGTGATAAAAGAAATAAAATATTGTGAATTCTGAAATAATAAACTTCAACACTTAAAAAAGGAGCGTAAACCTTCTTTTAACAAGAAATATATTTTACAGGAAACACTCGAACAATATTTTCGACGGACTAAAATTCTTCGTAAATTTTGACGACATTTGCGACGGTGAGAAAAATCCTTTCAAAATATTGATGGACGAAACTTCCGTAATTAGTACCGACGCCAAAAGCCATCAATACTATGGTCGACGCCTTTAAAATTATCGACGAATATATAATACTGAAGATTAGACTCATTTAATTAAATATATATAATATAAATATAAACATTGGATTAATATAATTATTATCAATGAGTCCTCCCTTGGATGTTATTTGGCGAATAGGAATCCGTCGGTAATGTCAAACACTAAATCTTTCGGTAATTATATTTTAAATAAAATATATAAAATAAAGCGTAAACTTACAATTAAAATATTTTAATAATATTGTTACTTCCGATCATCCTTTCGGTGAAATTCGTCGATAGTATCGAAGGCGATCCATCGATAATTTTATTTTAATATTATATATAAAATAAAACATAAACCTACAATTAAAATTTCTAATAATAATATTACCGATGGGCCCTCCCTTCCATATGAAATGAAATTAAAGATATGAAATGTTAAAACAAAAAATAATATTTAGAATATTTAAAAATGAGGATATATTAAGAATAAAATATAAAATCGATATAATTAAGTTTCATGTTAATTACGAATAGAAGTTTCAAAGAAAAACTATTTTTATCTATGAAATAAGAAAACCAGAAATCTACGAAATGATAAAGACAAATGTTATTAATTAGTTGTGAAAATAAGATTAACAAAAATGAGTAGAAAACTAGAATAGTAAGCAAATGGGAGTGTTTGATCTCTCTCTATATAATGGTAGTAGAAATGAAAATTTGCAGAGATAAATGTTATTCATTATGGAATTAAAATATTAATCTCTTTTATCCATAAGATAATAAATATAAACCTACATAAATCATATACATATTATATTATTAAGAAATATGAAATTTAATTTCATATAATAAATTATATCTATTAAGCAAAGAATTAGTAAAGAATAAGTAGACAATTATTAAGCAAAGAATAAGTAAACCACGTGGAAAACATAGTAATATAAAATTACAGTAGTTATGAAAATCATATTATAAATGCAATAATCTAATAAAAGGACCGTATGGATCATGACAAAACAATAAAATATATCTTCGTGATGGAATAATATTTTTTTACACGTCTTAGTTAATTATAGAAAAATATTTTGCAAGAAAAGGTTATTTTATCCGTGAAATGAAAAATAAGTAATGTTTACAATGATAGAAAAATTATTATTGCAATGAAAAAGTTAAATGCAAAAATTGAGTATTATTAAACAAAATATACTAGACTTGAATACAATATACCATACTAGGTTCGTCTAATATAAATGGTATAGATGAAATATGGAATAGAACAATTAAAAATATGGTGAGGAGCATGATTAGTTATTTTACTTTATCAGAATCACTTTGGGGAGGAACACTTAAGATTGCATCATATATTCTGAAGAGAGTTCCAACAAAAGCAATAATAAAAACTCAAGGTAATAATAAAAACTCCGTATGAGATTTAGATTAGTAAAAAGCATAGTTTAAATCATTTTCATATATGGGAATGTCCAACTGAAACTAAGCCTTATAGGTCAAATGAAAGAAAATTAGCTCTAAAACAATCAGTTGCTAGTTTGTTCCTCTGAAATGACATTCAATATATGGGAAGTTGCTAGTTCTAAAACAATCGAAGCGAGCAATGCTCAGTTATTTGAAGATGTTGAGTTTGAGGAAGGAGATAATATTAGGAACATTATCTTTAAAGAGAAATCAATTGAGATTCTTATTGTTATTAATCAAGAATTTATTTTTTATATCATAATGTCACCGTTCAAGATAATATTGCACAACTTCCCATATTGAATGTCATTTCAGAGGAACAAACTCTACAACTTTAAGAATAATTATCATTAAGAAGATCCACTAAAAAGAGGAGAAATGTAGTGCCACATGATTACACTGTGTATCTCCAAGATCATGAGTTTGATATTGGTATAATGAAGGATGACCCAATCAACCTCCGTTAAGCTTTGAAAAATTCTAATTCTCAAAAGTGGATCGATGCCATAAATGAGGAAATAAAGTCCATATATGACAATAAAATTTGGATCTTGTCCCATTGCTCGAATGTATGAAATCCATTGGTTCTAAATGGATACTTAAAACTAAAACGGATTTAAAAGGCAAAAATATAAGGCAAAATTTGTCACTCAGAACTTTACACAAAAGGAAGGCATTGATTATCAAGAGACTTTCTCTGTTGTTTCATCGAAGAACTCTTTAAGAATTATAATGGCATTAGTAGCTCACTTTGATTTTGAGTCACATCAGATGAATGCAAATACAAATTTCTTAATGGTGACATTAATGAAGCGATTTATATGGTGCAACCAGAAAATTTTATATATAGTTTGTAAATTAAAGAAATCCATTTATGAACTTAAGCAGGTGTCTCGATAATGGTACCACAAATTTCATTAAGTTATCATCTCATTGATTTTGATATGAACTTAGCAGATGATTATGTATATCATTGTGAGAGTAAATATATTTTCTTGATTTTATATGTGGATAACATATTACTTGCCACAAATTATATATGATTATTGCATGAAACTAAGAGATTTTTTATAAGGCATTTTGAGATGAAAGATCTTGGCGATGCATATTTTGTGTTGAGAATATAAATATATCGAGATTATGGTCGAGGTATCCTAGGAATATCCCAAAATTCTATATTGAGAAAATCTTAAAGAGATATAGTATACAATATTGCAAACTAGGTAGTACCCTTATATCTAAAGGACACAAGTTTAGTCTTGAACAATGTCCTAAGAATAATTTTTTAAAATTAGAAATGCAGAAGATTCTTTATGCATCAATAGTAGGAAGTCTTATGTAGTACAAGTCTAAATATTGCATACATTACTGGGGTATTAGGCATATATCTAAGTAATCCAAGAATGGATCAAAAGCAGCCAGAATTGTCTTGTAGTATTTACAGAGGATAAAAGACTACATGTTGACATATCGAAAAACATATCAGCTTGAGATTGTTAGATATTCAGACTCCGATTTTACTACATGTCAAGATAGCATGAAGTTCACATTGGACTACATTTACTTTTTTGTCGTGGGTGCTATATCATGGAAGAGTGTTAAACAAACATTTATTTACTTGCATCTTCCATCATGGAAGCCAAATTTATTGTATGCTATGAGACATCTAATCATGAAATTTGGTTGGAAAATTGTCACGAGACTACACATAATAGACGATATTAAAAGACCATTGAAATTATTTTGTGACAATAAGTCAGCAATTTTATAATTTTAATAACAACAACAGTTTGACAAAATCGAGACACATTAATATCAAGTTTCTTTTTGTTAAAGAAAGAGTGTAGAAAAAACAATTGTGAGCATATTGGGACGACTCTATAATTGCGGATCTCCTTACAAAGAGATTGCTACCTAAAGTGTTTCTTGATCACACCACTAGGATGTATGTCATTTTGATTCAAGATGTTTAATTTCAGTGGGAGTTTATAATTATAAATGCTCATATTTTAAATATTTTGTCTTGTACTTTCAGCATATATACAATTTAGTTTCCTTTTATGTTCACTCTTTATTTAAGTTTGATATCAAGTTAAGTAGATCAGTTGGAAGTAGATATGTATTATCACATTGCATATAACTTCCATGCTACACATCCATATCATAATTTCATTATCGATCATATTAGTATACATGACAATTGTCGAGTTAAGTTGCGGCAATTGCGACAAATGTTACTTTGATCCTATATCGGTATATCGATGGATGATATTATTTTTTTAGTATTATAATTTTGACAATAAAGTTGAGCTCACTTTGATACTTATGATGTATAATTATAAGATTTCATATATAACCCAAATGGGAGATTGTTGGATAATATCCAATATCAAGTTTAATATGAAAATAAATTATACAATTAATAATTGTCAAAATAGATTAAGACCCAAATAAAAGTGATCAATATATATTTTATTAGGCATAGTAATTAATATGTTATGATAAGGAATATAATGTGTAGGGACCTAAGGGTGCATTGGATTTTCTATAATGGGTAGAAATTCAAATCACATGAAAGAATTCATGATATATATAACATGGTCCCCAAAATACACGAAAAATTATTGAAAGGTTATTTTCTTCTTTTCCTTTCCCGTCTTGGAAAAGAAGAAAAGATTTTTTTGTGTTGTTTTGAAAGTTCATTCTGTCAAGTTGTTTTCATTGATAATTAGCAATGGACAATTGTAAATTGATGTATTTAAACATTTAAGTTTCTTAATTATTTTAGCATGATTCGATCAAGTCTTATAATTTTGATTTTATCAAAGATGAGATATTATAGCATGAGGTTTAAGTTGAAGTGCATCATTGTTCCTTTAATCTAATCCAAACCATTAAGATACACTATTAACTGGTCCCCTCCCGGAAGGACCATAGCCAAAGAAAAACTAATCCCTTTTCTCAGACTTTGATCCATGACTGCAGATCAAGAATTAGCTAACTAGCCTCATGGGGTTTCAAACACTTTGAGAAAAATGTTTTTGTAATCTACAATGCAAACAGACCTAAAGTTTTTTTCTTCACAGTATTACCCATGGTGTACATGTTACTATGAACAGGAAAAAATAAACAGCTGCAGGGTGTTCACAACTTGCAAACTATAACGCCAAAATGTAGGACCAAGATGGTTGCGGTCTTTACAAGCTTATCTTCCCAGTTCCTCCGCAAATAGTACATGAGCGAGCCGAGGAGCACTTGGAGCAATAACTCCATTTCTTTGGAAGTCTGAGGAGCAGAAAAATGGTGTAAGTAACAAAGGAAATCTCAGACAATAAATCATAATGCTGCATTCCATGATTTGGGTCACAGCATTAAGCATGATATGATGATCAAAGAAGAAATGTTTAGCTATACCCTGCAGTATAGCGAGTGGCCATATTCTTGGCAGCCATTCTAGCCCTTTCAGCAGTTTCCTCTGACAATTTTTTAGGAATGAATCCTTCACCATTGCATTCACTGCAGATACCAGAACCACCACAATCTTCACAAGTTCTGAAAGAGCTCTGCGCCTAGTTGAAAGCGCAGTTACACAAATTCTGATGTAATTATCAAATGTTGATTCAGGTAAACATAAAGTGTCAGGCACCAATTAGACAAATTGAATAGAAAGGTACGTGAAGTGCATACCGCAGAATCCTCGGAAGTTTTGTTTGTCCTAGCCAGAAGCGATGCTGCAGCACCTACGGCCACGGCGGCAAGTGCAATCGGCACAGTTATTTCAGGCAATGCGGAGAGCGTAAAGCAACTCTTCTGTTGCCTCCTGTGTAGATGGCATGGGTAGATGGGAATCTGCCTTCCTGTATCTTTGGTCTTAGAGTGTGAATTGTTGTTATCCATTCATTATATACTTATATCAGTAAATATTCTCATTAAAATAGGGAGAAGAACAGGAAAAACATCAAATATATAAGCATACAGAAATCCAAAGGCAAAGACATACAATTACAAAAAACTACTTGCATGGCACAACGAGAGATCTGTGCTTAGTCAAACAAGAATTGCAATCCTACAGGACAATAAGATCTTTAATACAAGAATATTAAACTGATGGAAAGACTGAAAATATTTATGCAAAATTAAACTGATGAAGGGCAGAAAAGACCTATATGCAATATTAATCCCTATTCCCTAGCCTAAAAGACTAATCTTTTGTAAGTCGGATTGGTAATTGAGACTGCTGGACCGCTGAATTCGGCATGTCTGAAATTTGTTTTTATGTTCTTCAAAGATACAAGTTCATCAGTTCTCAACCGAAGCATACAACAAAATTTAGGTAACGGGATACGAGTGTTTATGCTATCTGAACAAAATCTGAGAGGCCTCTCTTGACAAATGGTTTGAACACATGCTTCAAAGTTCCAATCTTTCATGTGGTTAAATTAACGAATTGATGGAGCTATCTTTTACAACATACTGCCTTGCTATCACGGAACACCATATTTCTACTCGTAAGAAGAAGAATGCCATGACTAACCATTACTGACAAGTTATGTGAAGTGAAAGCAGAAGGGTAAAGAGGATCCATTTCAGAATTCATACTGACTATTCAACCGCAGTGTCGATCAGGAGCAACAGATGACTGTAAACCTGAGACGTTACCTTTTGCAGGTCTGGGGGAGAAGACTGACGCCGTTGGCAGAGCTCTGAGAGTTGCGAGCTCCATGTCCGCATGCAGCAGCAGCTTGCAGCAGCAGACTGGGGACGATAAGATGAGTTTTTGGGCCCTTTAGGATGTTCATGTCGGCCTATTACATTTGGGCTCGGCCCTCATTGTATGAAATATCCGGAATATTAGGATATTCCATTCTCAAAACATACTCGTTTATTATTTATTTTTATATCTATGACCTGGAATTTTCTATTAATGCTTGCATATAATGTGATTATTATATCACGATTCGTTTCGAGTTCATATATTATTATGGATAAGACTTTTATTTACAATATATATATATGATTGTTTCATATATGATGCTTATTAGATATAATACAATACGTATCAAAATTTATTGATATCAACTTTGCGTTCATGTATCGAGTTTAAGTATAAAATAAATTGGAAAATATAAAGAAATACCTGATAATTTGATCTCATCGACATCCGGCAATATTTTGAAGTTGAAAAAAAAATCGGTATAACAAAGCACCCAAAAAAATATTTAACATAGAAAATATTTTTTATGTAAACTATATAATTATACATGAACTACCATTATATATAAGTTACATAAAATGCCAATTTGAGAAATATAATATTATTATGAGAAATCTACACTAATCCAATGTAGAGATGAGCCGAAAAAAATCTCTCATTTTTTTCTTATTATTAAACATCTCCCTGTCACTTTCACCCGCTTGAATTATTTATTTATTATTTTTTGGGTTTACATTATTTTCATTGAATTATTTACTGCGTAGCAAGCAATCAACCTACCGGTCACCGCCACCGCGCGCTTGCGTCGAACCCACGGGTTCGTCGTACGCGACCACACGCCGCGTCGGCTACGTGACTCGGTCGCCGTCGACCGCCCGCCGGCTATCCGCGTACTTCGTCTCCTTCCTGCCGCCCTCGGAGTGGAGACGACCGGTGCTTCCTCCCCCGTCTCGCTCCGCCCCGCCCCCGCCCCGCCATGGCTGGATGGCCCGTAGCCGACCTCTGCACCGGCGAGAGGGCCGTCGTCTTTCTCTTCGTCTCTCGCGTCCTCTTCGCCGCCCCTGTTTCCGTCCTCTTCGAGTCCTTCGCCCTCGCCATGCTGGCCTCTGCGGGGCTTCTCGCTGAGATCGCCGCTGAGCGATCCCCGGCGCGTCTCCGCTTCAAGACCAGGTCCCTGCTTCGTTACCTCATTCCCAATGTACGATTCGTGTGGTTTCTTCCAGGAATTTTGTGCCTGTTGGTTGTTGGTCCTGTTTGGAGCTCAGATCTTAAGATTTTGGCATACTGAGCTTGAATTTGGTTGTTGAACAGTCTACTGCATTTAATTGTCACCACAATCCATAGAATTCCTTCATAGCCTCTTCTTTATGTCGCATCATATTATAAGATTTTTCCTTTGTGATTGTAATCTGATTTGATTTACAAAATATCATCAGTTGGTCGCTTGATTGATTTTCATGTTGTGCATATAGTTCAATAGAAGGTATCTGGACGACTATGAGATGTACGCCAATGATAGATACGCGTTAGTGTTGCTATCTTCATCATAGTGCTCATGCTGTAATTGTTTGATTCAAAGCCCTGGGAATGGGAATGATTTTGACTTGCTTAATGTTTCACTTTTGTATTGCAACTCTAGGATTGTTGTAAAACAAAACTCCTTTTTTTTGTAGACCTGGAGCTTCATCTGGAATACTTCTTGGTTCTGTCACATTCCCCACTGTTATGCTTTCACAGATGATACAACAATCAAGGATGCTCTCAGGAAATAATTTTGGACTACAAGGTAGAGCGTTCATTCTTGTTTTCAAAATTCTTCAAAGGGATTATCTCATCAGCATTGCTATGGAAGTTTCATAAAGGCTACTAGTATCACTATAGACATTTTATTCAAAAGATCAATGTGTCATTGTTGTTATTAGACTTTATGATACAGTGGTTTATGTTATCAAACATTTTGTGCAGCAGCTCCATGTCTTTTTTTAGGTCGACCCAGTTAACATTCCTAGTGGAGATATTGGAACCAGCTTGTCTTTTGTCTCCAAATTCTCAATACAATATATGCTCTAAAAAAAATTCGATATAAAACTTTTCATTCATGTAAGGTTTTTGTGTAATATGACAAAACTGCTTTATAAGATGAATTATTGTCATACATTTCTAATGTTTAAGTTCTGTATGTGCCTTCATTTATCAGCTTGATTTTTCACTGCAAATCAATTAACAGTCAAATTCTACGTGAACTTATTATCATCTCTTTTCATGGCAGATATTGCAAGCTTTAGCAGACAATATTGGATTGTATCTGCAAGTTCTATTGGTGTGTTAGTCTTCATATGCTTACTACTGCATCAACCTCATAAGAAAGCAAATTCTTTTGGCCTAAGGAGTTCTTTGGTTTCAAATCTTATCCTACTACAAGCATCTCTTTGTGTGGCAGCATGCTATTTTTCTTCTGCAAAGATGTCCAACGGTGGTTAGTTTTATCAGTCTCTGCTATGTCTTTTCTCTTATTATAAGGACAACATGCCTACTAAGTGGTCTGAGTATAATATAACTCAGAAATGAATATATGGAATTGGTAAACATTAGTGGCCACTATATGCACTTTCATCTTTTCTACAGGCTGGGATGTCATACTGGACCTATTTTGGCTGTTCTCTTGCGGAATGGCAACTATAATGCTTATGAAGCACATTCTTTGCAAATTTCCTTCATGCGCTTCAATAGGTCAGCTTGTGTTAATATTTGTTAATTTTTGAAGATTGCATGTTATTGTTTTCCAACTCCGCCTATGTTTTATAGCCGGTCCCAAGCCCGGATAAAGGAGGAGGGTTGTGGTAGGCCCCGACAGCCAGCGTAAAACCCTGTCGAATCTCATGAACATGGATCAAAGAAATGGCGTCGTATGATCCATGTAGCCGACCCCACCTAGTGGGATAAGGCTTTGTTGTTGTTGTTGTTGTTGTTGCATGTTATTGTTTTCCACAGTTCTTTACTTTGTTTTTCAACTTCCTTATTTCAAAATAATGGATTTTCTTGTTCAGCGGACCGCAAAGATGACAAATGTTTGAAGTATCTTGTTATGTCCTTCAATAATCGCCATGATAAATTATTTTTGTTACTTGGACTTCTAACCCTTACACCATGAAGCTACAACAACAACAACAACAAAGCCTTATCCCACTAGGTGGGGTCGGCTACAAATATTAAAAAATTATAGTAGAGAATGCCATGCACCTTGCAACTATAGCCAATTTAACTATTGATTCTCAGTAAGTTAATATCTCTTGGGATTGAAAGATTCGATATTAGTAGAGGACCACTATGATAAATGATGGGCATTGACTCAGTGGATGTTGCAGGGACATGAGTTTTTAGCTTTACCAAGTTGTTTTTCATAGCTAAAGATTCTAAGTTCAGAAACGTTTTGATGTCCTCATGCATGTATGACCTTGGATCTGGATCTTTTTATGAGCGGACAGTAGCATCAGCTATATATAGTTATATGATACTGTCTACCTGAACCATATCTTGATGTGAAGAAATTACTATTGGAGCAAAGCAAGTGTCCTGCTATGAACCATCTCCAAGAGTTGAGCACATGCATTGACAGCATAAGACTTCTCAAGACGTGGCTATCACTTAATTGTTAGTTTACCTAATGAAATGATATGTTAATTGCATACGGCATTCATGTGATTGTACTAGCCAAAAACCTATAGCAAAACCTTTTCAAACTACATATGAGATTCTTTTTTGAGGAAATGTATGGGATTGTTGAAGGTCAATTAACTTTCACAAATCAGAATGTACCACTTGATGCATAATGCTTAATTATTATGCTTCTGAAGTTTGAATAGATGGAAACAAGTTGACATATTATCATCATACAGGACTGGAGATGTTTTTTGACAAACAAGGCTCATTAGGTTTCATGCAAGTTCAGATCTACAATTACATGCATGTTTCTTTTTTTATTGTGATTGCCACTAAAGATAGTTGTGTGATATACGGAATCTTTATCTGCTACATCATTGATGTTACTGATAATTCTTGGCACATGACACAATGTTGTCAAGTTTGTCTCTTTCCTCAGCCAAATGCAAATTAGATGTCATCTAAATCTTGTCGGTTTTTCTCCTTTCTCAGGGGAAGCACTTATTGTATGTAGTGGTCTTGTTCTTTACTGTGGCAATATGTTAGCATCTACACTTGTGAAGGTCAATTATTCGTTTTCTCTATCTTTGTTAATTCAATCCATTTTCATTTCTCAAAGTTATTGAGAAAATAATTCATCAGCAGTTATTCTCACTTTCTTTGATGACATTTGACAGATTCCAAAGTTTGAATTGTCATCTATGTTAACTTTTGCTAGACATGGACCAAAAAGTGAAATAACAATTGTTATTCAGGTTTTGGATCTTCCAGAGAACTGATTTAGTTTAACCAATTCATGATCAGTTGCTGAACCTCTTTTCTTGGCAGGGAATGATACTTGGCCTTCTCCTTTTGCCATTTATTTACAAGACTGTTGTTCAAGGAATACATTACATTACACTTCTAAACAAGCCTGAAACTGTAGCTGCTGCAGGATGGAAGTATCGCATGGTTGAAACTCTCATATTTTGTGGCTCTCTTGTAGTTATGTTAATCATATTGGTTCCAGCTTGGTTACACTTTGTGGAAGATTTCCATGTGCATCCAGTTTTGTGGTAAATACACTTAACCTTTCTTAGAAAATGGATTTTAATAAATTTCCTACTGTTGACGGTTAACGCCACATTAGGGGGACAGAGTAGATTATATTTTTTCTGTTTTAGCTAATTATGTTTTTCCTTAAAGTTTAGATACTCTCAACATTACAACCTGACAGTCCTATTGAACTCCTTCCCATATTTTTTTATCTGGCGATTCTGAGAATCCTTTTGAAGATATAGAGTATTTAGATACTTCCTGCTTATTGAAGAACATTTGGTATTTCATAGACTCATTTATAATTGAATAATAAAATAGGCATGGTACTAATAACCTATTGCAATGTTTCTAGTATGGGTGCTATGAGTAGGATGTGTCTGACAAAAAAATTAGGTATTTTGTTTGGATTACTTGTAATCTGAGCGGAATGGCGTCGTATGATCCATGTAGCCGACTCCACCTAGTGGGATAAGGCTTTGTTGTTGTTGTTGTACTTGAAATCTGCTGGCATTCTTCTTTTTTGAAAGAAAATTGTTGACATTCTAAAGCAGAAATCTCATGAGATATAATCCTTAAGATATCTTTGTGTTAGTCCTCTTATTACCTTCAAAGCTGTCTGATCCATGTTCCTTACGAATTTCTAAACTTGTAGCTTCCTTTTGTTAATTAGTAATAAATAAATGACATTTTTTTGTTTTGAGGGAAAACAAGTGACAACGTCAATTGTTATCAATGTAAAATAGTCCTCCAAGACTAATGGAGTGCTTTTCTCGGTTGCCACCACAGTATCCAGAGTGCTGTAGCACTTTAATTGCTCTGATAGCTTGGTTATAGTAATATGTTTTAAATTGAAAAGCTGAAGCAGATATGTTATTGTCTACTTAGACAATAAATTTAACATAATCACCGAGACCAACTATTATATAGCATAAGTGTGAATGTAGTAATGTTATTGGCAATATTGTACTTATTTTGTAATGAAATATATTTGGGACATAGACTCTACAATTTTACAGGACACAAAACGAGTTTTGTTAGACTCTTGATATTAACAACCTTTCGAGACATCTTTTGAATACTGGTTTATATTTATTTTCTTGTGAAATGTATGCATGACAATTCATTTGGATTTCATCAAATATCTTCCTCATCGTTCGATTAAGGCTGAAAATTCCACATTGTTACTAGATAATCCATGTGTGCATGTTTGGTGGCAGGATATTGAAATTTGTATTCGCGGACCCCCTCAAATGTTTGGGGCTATGTATATACTGGATATGTTTGATATGTTTTTCTGTCCTCCGATTCTACAATATATCAAAGCATAGTAAGACTGAAAGGATTCTTCTCCGAAAGTACTACCATCTTATGGCTGTTCTAATGTTCTCACCGGCTCTTCTCATTCAGGTATTATAGGGTTAGTATGGCATGTTAAAGTATTTCAAGTTTATATATTCAATATTGGAATTCATTTTGCAGCCAGATTTTATGGACCTTGCTTTTGGTACAGCTTTGGGAGTTTTCTTAGTATTGGAGATGATTCGTGTAAGTACATACTTATCATGAACTTGTTGCTGTACATTTGACAATCTGATATATTTCGGGCACTGTTTGTTTGACCCTTCTTTAATATTAAGATCGTTTGATTTTCTTATGATCTTGAACTGGGGTTAAATATTTTTTCTGTATAGTTCTAGATATGTGGTAAGTACTTATCCTCGTCCTTCAGTTTATATGTCTTTACAAGTGCTATGCATCCAAATTATCTCGATGAAACTTTAGAAAACAGTTCAAGAGCTATTCAAATCAAACATCCTAAGTTGGTCCCTTACTATTTTTTTAATTATGACAGATATGGAATATATGGCCTCTGGGGCACGTTGTGCACCACTTTATGAATGCTTTTACAGATCATCGTGACTCGGAAATTTTCATTGTCAGGTATGAGATTTTACATGGATTAAACTCTCTTATTCAATGCCCTCTGGCTAAGCTTTCCTCTTGTTTTAATTATCTGGTTCTTTCAGTCATTTCTCTCTCTTGCTTGGATGTGCCCTTCCAAAATGGATATCACCTGGATTCAAAGACCGACCACTTGCTCCCTTTGCTGGCATCTTGAGCTTGGGAATTGGTGATACAATGGTGAGCCATTTAAACCCCAAAAATATTATTTTTTCCATAAACTTGATATTTTTATCATTTGTATTGTAACTCATCAATTTGCTATTTGCACTTCATTAGTAACTAGATCTTATTCATCTGCATGATTACATTATTCTTATTTGTGTGGTAATGTCTTGTTGGTGCATGTCAAAAACAAGTCCCAACATTCTTATTTTTCCATCATTGGTGCTTTAGCATATATTTCACCAAGTTCTTTTTTCCAGAGAATAACTTGGATGTATATGTTCCATGCAAGTCTGTTCAACCATGTTGATTTTTCCGCGATTTGATGTAATGAGAATTGGCCGTTTTCGTGTTGATACTAAGATTTTACATCGTTGTTTTTCCACATGGTAGTGTGATTTTCAAGTTGAATTATAGATGTCTCATCTTCCTCAGGCATCAGTGGTTGGCCACAAATATGGTGTTCTCAGGTGGAGCAAAACTGGGAGTACGTTGTTATTTCTCTTATTAAAGCTTTTGATTTCTTCTGCACAAACATTTTATGAAACCATATGGTTTATTTGCCTCTGATCTTTGTACTTCTCTTATTTAGAAAAAACTATTGAAGGCACTGCGGCTGGTATAACATCGGTTCTCATAGCTTCGTCGATGCTCCTCCCTCTTGTAGCATCAACTAACTACATACTTTCCCAGGTTCGAGCCCTTTGACCCATCAACTTGTTCCGCCCATAAGAAAAAAATGGTGTGTTATCTTCTCAAGGATAACATTGATCTTACAAAAACAGAAAGAATTGTGTTTCATTAAACTTCTGCATCACAGTTAAAATGAACTTTGAAGTTTTAAAAAGAAAGAAGACATTAGATGTCTAGTTGTCCAGAAGCAGCTGATCCTGTTTGTTATGGATATTTTTTTTCAAATCCTACGGCATGCTAGTAAATTGATCACCGCTTTATCATTTGTAACCCAAGTGCACTCGTTCTGTTGTTAACATTAAACTGTTTTCTTTTCAGCACTGGTTATCCTTGCTAGGGGCCGTGACCATCAGTGGTTTGCTGGAGGCGTCCACTGCACAGCTTGATAATGCTTTCATCCCTCTGGTCTTCTACAGCCTTCTTTGTCTTTGAAAATTCCAAGTATCCATTTCCCTCATTAACTCTTTAATCCTTGTCTATCTTAGGCTGTGACTGTCATGGCCATTTTTCATTTCGCCGTCCCCTCCGGCCACTACAACATATACAAAGTGAAAAAAATGGCGCTAACAACCTTATGTAGTATATGTAGTATATATATCGGCAGAGTATCCCATTTCCCCTCGTGACAATACAGAGGTTAGCAAAAGTCAACGGAGATGTTTAAGTGTTGTATCCCTCATTGCAATCTCCTCTCACAGTCCTCCCTCTTTTTGCCTCCATTTAGATCTCTTTCTTTGCCTCAAAGTTTTCTGGCCCTATTGAAGTGCACTGTCTTCATTTGTGGTTCAAATCAGAAACAAGTTAATCGACATGTTGTGCAACTGCATATGATTATAAAAAAAATTTATGTACAGCTTTTTCTAAGACGAACATATGTATTTTAAGTAGCAATAGAATTATCATAGGGGTGGGTCCTCGGATTGTTACAAAAGGAATGTAATTACAATACCCAGATTGAAATTCGTCATGTTTCTCATCGAAATGAGCATAATAATGTTTGTTTATCTTGTTTTACTTTTCTTTTTCTTGATTGATATATCCTCAAATGTTGACCAGGTCTGCTAAAGTTGCACAATTTGTATCCCATTTTGTGTGTGGTAGTAAGATGCTTTTCAGTTAAACCTTAGAGATGGAGATTTCATAATCTTATCACTTGGGTCCCTCCCTCTATGTTTTTTTTTTTTTTCATTCGATTGAGAGGAAGTATTTCAGAGTTGAAAAAGGTATGTAAAATTGTTGCGGCTGCAGCAACTGTCATCACAAACCTATTTTGGCAACTGGTGTCCCATTAGAGGTCGAGCGCAAGGACAGTTTGCTCACCCAGCAAGTTAAATTGTTGCTCCTTCCTATTCTATAATATAACACGATCACTATTCAAAGATTCAAAACAATGATTAGTTGGGTTGTATTCCAAAATAGGTAGCAATTTCGGATTCAACTTTTTTTTTAAGAAAAATCATCAATTTTATTGAAGTGTATTATTTTGGCTACAGTCGAACGAATAGCATATACGACATATCATTTTATTAATTGTTTCGATTTAATCATAATATCTACGAGCGTCACCGTGGTTCGTTTGAGCTCTTAAGTATAGTAGTTTTGAATTCACATCCCGACAAATATACAGATGAAAACACGGCCGACTCGAATGACTCTTGTACTAATAGTACAACAACAATATTGTAACTGAAAACACGGCCGACTCGAGAATATCGGCTCGTTAAAAAAACTATTATTGTGACAAAAATCCCATATTTTATCCGTCAGTATTATGCATGTCCTAATTCCTCGAGTCAATAGCTATTTAAGTGAAAAAAATGTCTGTGATCA
This sequence comes from Pontederia crassipes, assembly GCA_030549335.1. Taxonomy (NCBI): domain Eukaryota; kingdom Viridiplantae; phylum Streptophyta; class Magnoliopsida; order Commelinales; family Pontederiaceae; genus Pontederia; species Pontederia crassipes. The sequence continues at coordinate 6,093,017 of JAUKPH010000017.1, forward strand.
AATTGCATTATCAACCGCGAAGACCATCGCCCGCTACAACAAATGAAAGAGAGAAGACAAGGGCAAAAGCCAACGCTACTACACAAACATTTTATGCTCTCAAAATTATAAAAGAAACTTTTATGTTATCAAAATGATAAAAGAGTAGTTTGAGAAGGCAAAATAATTAGTAACTCCACTTCGAGCAATCCTGAACATTTCAGGGCACAAAAAGATGGGGAATCACAGCAAGTTGAGAAGTCAATAATACGATGAGGGAAACCAGTGTGACTTTGAACTTGATCTATTCTTCCATGCACAGAGAGGCAGCTTATGCATCATATCACATCTGTATCAGTTGCAACCTCACAAGGCAAAGTTGATAATCAACTAAAAAAAATTATTGATATGTTTGTCCATGAATTCAAAGAGAAAAAACTTAAACTTATAGCTGCCAGAACGGGCAGCAACATTCTTCTGCGTTACAAATATATGATGCTCATAGTAATAATCATATAATAGAAAAAACTACCGTCAAGTAATAAGTAACAACCGTAACACGAAATATGATGGGCGACAAGCCTAATAATCCATATTTTGACTCCCTATGTTTTGCTTATCAATCAGACAGCCCAGCCTTGCTCCTCAGATGCTCCTTGAAGGCCATGATATCACCCTCCCACCTCGTTACTGCTTGGTTCTCGCAGACCCAGATTTCCTCAGCCACCTGATTGATAAGTCTGAAATCGTGGCTCACCAGAACCAAACCCCCATCCCATTCGTTAAGTGCTTCTGCCAGGGAATCTATAGTCTCAATATCCAGGTGATTTGTGGGCTCATCAAGCAGTAGCATGTGTGGCTGCCTCCAGGCTAGCCAAGCAAATATAACCCTGCTCCTTTGTCCATCAGATAAGTTCTTCATGGGCATCACCTGAGCTTTCCCTGACAATCCAAACCTGCCAATTGCAGCCCTCATTTTCTCTTCCTCGTTCCCTGGGTACTCCCTCATCATGTACAGCAGTGCTGGCATCTCCAGATCAAGTTTATCTGCCAGATGCTGATGAAACTGTGCAATCCTCAGATGATTGTGCCGCCTGACCATACCGTCCAAAGGAGCAAGGTCACCTGTCATCAGCTTGAGCAGTGTGCTCTTTCCAGCACCATTAGGCCCTACAAGTGCAACCCTGGAATCGAGGTCTACGCCGAAGTCTAGGTTCTTGTAAATGAGGTTATCTGGGGTGTAGCCAAATGTTACTCCAACAAATTGCAACACTGGAGGAGGGAGTTTACCAACATCAGTGAATCGGAAGACTAATACCCTGTCCTTCACCACTTTCTCTGTAAGCCCTCCACGCTCCATCTTAGCAAGTGTTTTCTCCTTACTCTGAGCTTGACGAGCCAGCTTGGCAGAACCATGACCAAATCGAGCAATATACTCCTTCATTGACGCGATTTGCTCTTGCTCCCATTTGTACTGCTTCATCTGGTTTTCCTCCAGTTCTGACCGGGTCTGTACATATTGGTCATAGTTTCCAGTATAGTTTTTAAGTTTCTTGCTCTGCATGTGGATGATGTTTGTGCAAACTCCATTAAGAAAATCCTGGGAATGGGAGACTACAACAAGAATACGGTCAAACTTCTTCAGCATCTCCTCCAACCACACACAGGCTTCAAGATCTGAATGCAAAAAAGAAAAAGAAGGAATTAGAAGATATACCGAGTTTCAGAATTAAAATAATTAGAGAAACTCAACACCACAAAACATTACAAGAATTCAATAATCGTAAGAGGAATACAAACCAAACTGGTAGGTGGAACAGCTTGAACTCATAACAATTAATGTCAATATACATGAAAGGACTACCATGTGCATGGTCATATACTTCTTTAACAATATAAACTATTTACTTTATATTGCATGTCGATATCAAGCAACATTTTTGCTCCCACTGTGTGGCCAGATTGCTCATTGAATTAAGGTTAATAAGCGGATAGAAACTGTGAAAAAACCCACAAGTCATGTCTACATACTTCAAAGACCAACAGATATCAAGTTCAAATATGAACAAACTACATGCCATATAGTATTCACTGGTGAACTAAAGTTAAGGTACCATCGGCTCGACATATATAAAAAGGTTTAGAAGTGCAATATAATCTAAGAGTTCAGATTAGGAGGTTGACAACAGAAAACAAATATGTCTTCTCACAGCTCAGTTCGGAGGATGACAATAGAAAAATGGATAGAAAATTTACCAAGATGATGAAAGGATAATCAAAGAAATCATCATTGAACTAATAAAGAGATAAAAATAATGGCAAATATTTACCAAGATGGTTTGTTGGCTCATCAAGTAAAAGGATGGTTGGGTTCATAAATAATGCTCTAGCCAATGCAATTCTCATTCTCCAACCACCAGAGAAGTCTCGAGTTTTCTTTGCTTGCATTTGTTTATTGAAGCCAAGTCCATAAAGAATTTCTGCAGCGCGCTTCTCAGCTGTTGATGCATCTAATGCTTCCAACCGTTCATAAATACGTTCCAAAGCTTCTCCACCACCTCCTTCCTATCAAAAAAGAAACTTAAGCTCTTAAAAATAGTCCACCCAAGTATGTGTTGAGACGAACTAATGACAAAATTATAGCCATACCTCCGATGCCAATATTTCAGCTTCTTTCTCCAATCTCAACCTTTCCTCATCGCAGTTGATGACAGCCTCTAATGACGACATGTCAGATGCTTCAATCTCCCTGGTCAAATGATAGATATCCATATGCTCTGGTATCGGGAGTTCCCTACATCCTATTGATGCAAGGAGAGTAGACTTGCCACAGCCATTCAATCCTAGTAGACCATAGCGCCTGCCAATTATACACATTTTCTAACAAGTCATAAATATGGAACTACGCAATATCAAAGAGAAAGAAGTATATAAAACTGTATGCAGTTGTACCTCCCATAATTCAGCTCTAGGTCAGAGTCAACTATGAGGTCATGCCCATGAAAGGTTAAGGATAGAGATTCTATCTGTAGCATCACAATGTTGCAAGTTATTTCAGGTTAACTAAGAATCAAAAGCCAATCAGATAGCATCTACAAAGCATTTATTGTGAAGAAACCAGAACCAAAAACTAACATTTGACAAGTAAACTACAAGTAAAAGAAAGACCTACTGACAAACTCACGAGGCAATCTGCTAAACCATATTAAAAAAATATATATGTTTTTTTCTTTCAAGTGTGGTCCTTTCAAGTACAAATCAGATTTTAGCTTACAGGATTAACACCTCGTGTTTAGCAAACAGATCCTCCACACTTCAATATTTTATGGAACCGCAAAACCCAAGTAAATTCTAACATATTTCCTTCACAAACTGAAATTTTCCACAACAAAATCAAATGCACAAACATTAAGGGCATTGATAATTATTATTTCCAATTTGGACAAGTAGCCAACCATCTAATGTAAAATTTTCAGTGTTAAATCCGGAAAAAGTTCTAAAAAAGAGATCTAACAGCAAAGAGCTCACATGGATATCTCTAGAGAGGGGGTGCGAGGCCAGGACTCCGGTGCAGGTCCGATCGGAAATCCGGAGGTCCCCGACCCCATTCGCCGCCTTCTCTACCCCGTTGGCTACATCGGCAGCGGCCTTAGACGACGCAGCGGCCGCCGAAGATTTCCCTCCCCTCTTCGCAGCCGCCGCCGCCTTCTTGGCCGCCGCCTTCTTCTTGCTCGCATCCGACACCATCTTCCTCTGCAGATTATAACTACAAAGCGATCAAAGCCCAATCCGAAAAAACGAAAACACAAAAAAAAAACCATACTTTTCAGGAAAAAAAGATCTAAACAAAAGGGCGATCGAAAGATTGGTAACACCTACGGGAATGGATCAAACTCCGACGGAAACGAAGCAGAGAGGGACCGTAGATCGGCGGGAGCGATCTGGTAGCAAGGGTTTCTAGGGTTTGCAAAGCGGCCCCTTTTTTTTGTATATAAATAGGGTCGATTGAAAGCTTCGGAGTTTTAACCCAAAAGCTATCGACGGGGCCGCTCGAGAGAGAGGAGTCGAGAAGGAGACGCTGCGTGTGCATTTATAGGCGGCGTTCCGTTTCAAAAAGATGCATCCGGACGTTCGCAGATAAGTTAATATGCGGCCCTCGTAGACGACCGTTGGCATTCGAGATCGGGGGTTGATCTGGTCCGTCGGATTTCTCCGGTGGCGGCGCGAGTGGACGATGGTGTTTCCGCACGAATGTTTAATTATGTGGGCATGCGGAGGAGGAGTTGTGGTTTTATGTTTGTTTTATTTTCGTTTTATTTTCTCTTTTCTACCTTCGAAAGTTTGCAGATCTGGCGAGGTCCCATTTTTTTGGGTTGGCAGAGGACAAATTGCATAAGGCACTCCAAAACTTGTAAGTGGAAATGATTTTTTAAAATATTTTTCTTCGAAAAAAATATTAAATAAATTTTACAACAAACTAAAAAAATTATGATAGTTATTTATGTGTTTAATAACCAATAAGAATTAAAATGTGCTATTGTCGATATAAATAGTTATATCATATATACAAATATTTAATTCTAACCATTAAATTAGGAATAATTATAGTACATATTTCATTCATTTATGAAATTTGAAACTGTAAAATACTTATATTTCACAGTGTCAAAAAATGACTTACACAAGTGTGTGTGTATATAAATTATCGGTATATACGCTTGTTATGATACATCACTTTAATTTAACATTCTACTGATCCATTCCAACCTTGTCAAGTCTTATATCTATTTAAATTTGTATTTAATAATGAAGAATTGTGCACCTTCTACATAGACAAGTTGTAAAATTGTTTAGGGCCTTTATACTCTGTTATTTATTGAAATTGGACAATTCTTGTCTACCAGAAATTTAACATTTTTAATATGAGTTTAATGTTTATGTTGACCTTTTTAAGAGATAAAACACTTGTTAATCATCATCCAATCTTTTTTGTGAATTGTGAATTCATCAATTGAATAATTATTATAATCCATCGTCCATAGTTGGTCGGATAGTAATTAATAGTGCTAACATTTATCTCATTTAAGGCTAGCACAAATATTTTCCCCCCAAAATTGAGAGTTTTTTTCTTATTAACTTTGTAATCTAATTTTATTCTTAAAATAATATATTATAAAGTAAATTTCAATTACACTACTTTAATCCTTTTAAACAAAATCAATTTATCGGAAATAACTTTTAATATTTAACAACGCCCTCATCCGGATTTGGGATGAATCGTTTAGTCAAATGTATATATAACTAAAATTAAACACAAAAAATGAAAGGACTCTTTGAGAGATTTATTCTTAAAATATCGAGTGTTTTAAAATCAGACCAAATTGTTCAGTTCTATCGGTTCAATCGCGAACAACCATCGATTGAACCGATTTGATTTGATATAAAAATCCATTTGTTTTAAAATTTTTTTGAGATGAACTAGTTCAAATCGAATAAAAATGGGCCGAATCGAAAAATCAATTCAAATGATTTTTTTTTGTCAAATCAATAAAAAATTATTATGAGAAAGAAATTATAAAATAAAGAAGGTATAATAATGAAATAAATGTGAAAAAATAGAAGTATAAGAAATTAGGAAATAGAGTAAATTATGGAGTGTGAATTAAAAAAGAAAATTAATTATAAGAAAATTATATTTGGAATATGTGGGAAAAAGATAAAAAAGAATCGAAAGTATACAAATTAAGAAATTAATAATAAGGGAGGTATATTTGAAAATTGTAAATAAAAAATGAAAGCAAATAAATGTAGAAAAAAATATTCACAACTTCTAAATAGAATATTTTAAAGTAAGAAAAATATTTTAGTAAAAATATTGTAATTTTTAATGCCGGATGAACCATGACTCGGTTGCATGATCTTCAATGTCTCGTCTAATTTTAAAAACATCGAAAATATCGTATTCTATAGTATTTTTAAACCTATAATAGTAAAACTGGATGTAAACATTAAATTACTACAATATAAAAAAAAGTATAAGCTTAAGCATGATATTAGATTAAAATTAAGATGACTCAAATTCAATCATCCATAAAAGTCTCTTCTGGTTTTGATGGGTTGGCTATATTAAAGGAGAAAAATATTTGTACCGCTCTTTTTAGGAGGTCAACGTCTATTAATCATCATTCATACAAATGGATCACCAATTATTTAGCTGATAAATTCATCATCGTGCTATCCCGTAGAGGGGTAGCATAAACATTAATCACTTATTTTAAAGTTTAGTTATGTTTTCCTTGAAAGTTAGAGTTTAAAAGTGATATCCAATAAATTGATTTTTTTTTAAGTGAAATAGTTTGATTAAACATAAGGCTGGCTTGAGAAGGTGTATAATATTGAAAATATATGGTATATATTTGAGGTGGGAAGTAGAAGTAGTAGTTTGGGTCATGTTGAATTTTTTATTTTAAAAAATCAGTCCCTATTTTTTGTGTTGATCTTTTAAATTAAAAAAACACTTTAAAATCATTTGAAAAAAAAAGAAAATGACCATCTAAAAGATAGATTTTTTCAGACCTTACTTTTAAATAATTATAGTTTAAAAGCATATATAATAAATTAAAATTAACATGAAAGTATTTAATTTTATATTAAATATAAAATATACTATTAAAATGTTAAAGTTACCAAATTAAAGTTCGATAATTTAATAAAAAAGTACAAAAAATTATACATAAAATATTATATCTATAATAAAAAAATAGATAACTTATGAATTATTTATATAAATAAAAAATGAGCTTCATGATTTCTACGAATTTTTTAAATAAGATTCTAATTTTAGTGGGCGCTTTTAATTTATTAAAAATCATTTTTAAATCATATTTAAATTTCTAATTTCTAATTTCTAATTTTTTAATTTGATTTTTTTGATCGGTTAAATTTTTCGACTTCCTCGGGTCGAAGAAAATTTGAAAAAAATATTAATAACGGAAAAGGAAAATAAAAATAAAAAACACGTGAAGAGACAAGGAAAGTAAATAATTGTCAGCCCCGCCGTATGCATGCGCATATAATATAACATCCGATGCACATGATGATATCAAAACCTCACATCATCATCATCATCATCATGCTACTAAATTAATAATATTGGAACTGGCAACGAGCTTATCGGACTCGAATCGCAGCGAGGGCGAGACCCGACCATCTCGTCCAGCCGTCCCGGCGCATTAATTAAACAATAACAAAAACCGGGGGCCCGGTCGAGCGAGCGAAACACTTGACCCGGGATCGACTCGGAGCCCAAAACGCATTTAACTCGGGAATTAAATGGAGCCAAGCCAGCAGGTGGAGGTTCACGCCTGCTGCGGCCTTTGACTGTACTACTCTTCTTGCGCTTAGAATGTGGACCATATGATCATTGATTAACCCACACACATCGGATTTTGGATCGAGCCGGGGTGGAACACCGTCAAACTCACTTGGTCACAAACCAAGAACAGACGCCAAGTTTTGGATTCTGTGTAGGTCTATCGCCATTATTATGACAAGAAATATGTTTTCATTGATTATGACAACGATATGATTGGAAGGATCAGTTTTTCCCGTTTTGGATGGGGAAAAAAAAAAGAAAACTATCTTAATTTCCTCCTCCGCCATGTTCATAAAAATATTATGGGAAATATTTTATAGCGAGAAAACGTTTCCATTATATATTTACAATTGTAAACTTCAATTTGATTATAACGTGCACGTGCTTCATATTGTATCCCTTGGACAAAAATAGAACACGAAAATTAAGATGTGGTTTGGAGGAAGAATATGTTTTTAAAAATAATAAATCTTATTTTTTTAAAAAAATTATTTTTCTCATATTTTTATTTTACTTTTTATTTAGTTCAACAGAAATAAATTTTAAATAAATTATATTTTATAATTAAATTATTTTATTATAAATAATTGATATTTAATTATTATTATTAAAATATAATATAATAATATATGGTTAAATTATAAATAAGAAATGATAAAAAAATAAAAATAATAAGAATATATGCATTTCTTCATTTCGATTGAATAAAAATTTACTATTTACAAAAATATAACGATAGTATCACAATTTTTAAAATAATTTCATGAAAAATAAGTTGTCATCTATTTCCTAAAGCATGTATTCTTTGTCTTATTTCGCCTAAGATTTGATGCCGATAAAAGGTTAAACATGAACTTTTTTTCAGTCAATTCTTATGATAAGTACTACGTAATTTATTTTTCAGAGCTATTAGCTTTATTAATTCAAATATTTGGACCAAAGTAGAACGATAATATACTGCTTCCTGCATCATTACTCTTGTAGATCGGCCTTGTGAGCTCACCGCCATGAGCCAACGAAGAAAATAGACAAGGCAGAGGAAATGCAATCTCTTGTAGTACTTATCACTTGATAAAATGATGGATCATGCACTCAGTGCAAGTGGTGATGGGAGAAATGCTCTTGGATGCCTTTTTGTCAGCCTGTGAACTGTTGATTTTGGTACGTCATTCATATTATTTTTGCATTATCATTATAAGTCACAAAAGAACCCTTTGATTTAACACTATATATATATATATACATATATATATATATATATTCAAACTAGATATGTTTTCATGTCTTCACTTTCATAGTTTTCATGTTGGGCATGAATGGAATGTACCAGCACCATGCACTATAAACCAAGTACAGTACTCCACCCTTTCTACCTGTCTAACATGAATAACAATGCATTGGAAACCAATCCTAGTTTCATCAAGAACATGAAGTCCGGAAAAAAAAAGTATATATAATATTAATTTCTCAAGAACAATTTCTGTATCAAATTAGATAGTTGGGTAATACCAATTGAAATATATAAAACAAAATTCACAACACGAAGCTCATCCGAGTAAATCTTTTTTTTTTAAGGGACAAACATACATGTTCCACAAAAGTTTTAATTGGTTTATTAAGTTTAGTGTGTTCTTGAAAATTATTTTATATAAAATGCACCTGCTGATTTATTTTCCAATATAATTGAAAATAAAATTCTGATCAGCATCGATATCTTAAAACTAGGATCATTAGGTTTATCATGATCAAAGATAGTGAGATTTTGTGAAAAAATAACTATGATAAGATGGTAACATATGGCAATCTTATTCAATTCTACCTTCACTGATATGATATAAGTATTATATTTATATATATGTTCTTTTTCCAGTTACCTAAACAACACGATGATATCAAAATATCATGTTTTTATAAAACATTTAATCCCCCACCAACCTAACAAAAAGAAAGGGATTAGCTAAGTTGCACCATTTCCTCTATATATATAACTCAACAGGCAGTTCAAATAACGAAATAAAGAAGCACGTCACGTTTCGTTCGATAAATTTTTCTCTTACCCCGTGACTGTAACTTGGTAATCAAAACTGGAGGGGCTGCTGCACAAATGCCTCCATAAAGAAGCTTGCAGTTAGAGAGAGCTGGGCGCAGGTTCACATCACAATGCAGGCGTTGGGGTTCTCGTCGCTGAACAGCTGCGGCGCATGCACCATGTCCGGCCGATAGCAGTAGCCCCCGTAGTAGAACCCGTAGTGGTCCATCCTGCTGAGATCCGGCTGCGCCGCCGCTGCCGCCGCAGCAGCAGAAGCTGCTTCCGCGGCCTTCTTCTCATCCTTCTTCTTCTCGCCTCCGCCACCTCCGCCGCCGCCGCCGTTGCCGCCCTTATCCTTCTTCTCCCCGCCTGCGCCATCGTCCTTCTTCGGCTGCACGACCTCCACCGTCCTCTTCATCTTCGTCCGGAGGACCTCCGGCGGCGCCTTCAGGTCCATGATGCCCCTGACGGTGACCAGCTCCTTCTGGACGTCAATGGCGACGTGCTCCACGCCTGGTCGGGACACGTCACAGTAATTAGAGAGGCAAACCAGGGGCACATCCGTCAGCGGATAGGTCCTGCATTTATTCGCTTGCGCAGGGCGCGCAGTGTACCGGCGGAGTCGTACTGATGCGACGGTCAGGAAGGAGTAAAAGATGCCACAATTGGCCAAAAGAGTACTCCATGCTCCCAGCTAACTAACTTCTATTACTAGCCGTCCGATCTGGATCGAACGATGGAAGTTTTCGAGCATGGTAAAAGCAGATCGCAGCGCCACTGCGAGTGGTCTGATACAAACGCCAAAAACAGAGAAAAAAAAGGCAAAAAGAGGACAACATTTAAACCTTCATTTTCTGGATGATATAATAAGTAATACCTTTAATTTGGAGAAGTTTCTTGCGAATTCGTTGGATGCATCCCTCGCAGTGCAGTTGAATCTTTAACATTACCGTCGATTGAACAGGCTTCACAAAATTAATGGAAAAAAATGCATGTAAATGAGACAGGCCGAATAAATTAGACGAAGAAATCGAGAGGAGATTAAAAAATTGCGTTGTTGGAATCGAATAAGTAAGAAATTGATTCTATATATTTTTTCCTTACAGGTTTCTGATTGGCGTCGGGTTTCTTTGGACCCTTGTCGGCGGCAGGCTTTTTAGCAGTGCATTTATTGGGGAAGTTGGCGGGGGAGACGACGTCCACCCTCTTGTGGGTCTTCGCCTCAACACGCTCCCGGACGCGCCACGGGTCCACTCTTCCGGTCACCGTCAGCCGGCCGCTCGTCATCTCCGCTTTCACGGACTCCACACCTGAGAGGGATTAAGATAATGAGCAAGCGGGTGACTGCCGTGTGGTGGATGGACCGGGGGAGGGTCGAAACGAATGCAGAGGCGACCGGTGCAAGGGAACGAACTGTACCTTCGAAACCCTTGATGGACTTGACCGCCTTCTTGGCGCAGGCGTCGCAATGCATGTCGAGCTTCAGGACGACGGTGAGAGGGCAGCCATCGGCGGTTTTTTCATTCTTCTGCGCGCCGCCGCCTCCGGAGCCGCTGTCCTTCTTCGGCTGCTTCTGTTCGGCTTCACCGCCGGCATTGTTGTCGTTGCGCCCGCTCTCATTCGCGCCGGAGCCGGCTTCGTTGCGGGTGGCGCCGGCGTCAGGGTTTCCGGTTCCCGCCTTGTTCTTCTTCTGTACCGAAAGAGAACCATCACATATTGGAACTGGCTCGATGAAGCGTGGAGCAAAGCGGCGTGCTAGATTACCTTCGCCATGGACGCAACCGTGCAGGTCTCTGTAACGGGCAACGCGCTCCTCGTCTCGACCTTTTTAAGCGCCTCTTTTAGCTGAGATGAGATGGTGGAATGATAGCAGTTGTTACTTGTTAGAGAGGGAGGAGGTGGAAGGGAGCATTAATAGGAAGGAAGGAAGGATGCATGTTTGCGTCATGCCATGGCAATGGCATGGTGACATATGTGTGCACATACATGATTGTCATCATCACATCACACATAAATTTGTTGATGATGATGATGGGAAAGCCGTGGGTTTTAGTAAGATGGGATGTCTGCCACGTGACACGCGATCTTGGTGGGAGTCTCGCACTGCGCTCGTGTGGGGAAGTCACGCGGTGGTATATATAATATAACACTATAAATCAATTTATATGTTTTTATTAGAATTATTTTCTCGAATCATCTTTTAGATCTAATCATAAATTACGAACCTTATTTTTTAATTTCTAAATTATCATAATTTTTTAATTTGATTATTTTGTTCAATTTCGTCAACTTCTCGATTATCTTAAAATTTTCACATTTATAAAAAGTTCATTATACCCCTGCATTAAACACATTAAAGTGTTTAGTCTATTTTTACGTATAATAATATATATAAAAAATAATTAAAAAAGCAGGGAAATGACACCCCTGTTCCATGTCGTCGGAGCGAAAGGGGGGCCGCACCTCGGTGCCCGAGGGGGCCTGAGCGAGCTCGCATGCCGGGCGCCGGCGCCCCCTAAGCTTGGGGGGCATTGACGCCCCTTTTCTCTCTCGTCGGTGTTAGCAGGTGCAATCACATTTTTCTTTTTTTATATATTTATAATGTATTATTTAAAGGTTAGAGGGGTAATTTGAATTTTTCATAAATAGAAAAAATGAAATTAACATGATAGAAGTTGGCGAAAAGACTAAATTAAAAAAATTTGATAGTTTAAGGATCCCAAAAAATAAAGTTCATAATTTAAAATTAGATCTGAAAAATCGTAATAGTTTAGGAGTGGTATGAGGAAATAACCAATCCTAAAATTATTTTGAAAAAATAAAAATCGCCTTCTACCAAGTCAGTTTTTGGATATTTTTTTGCCCTACTTTTATATAATTTATATTTTTAAAATATATAATAAATTAAAATTAATATAAAAATATTTAATTTTGTATAAAATATAACATATACTACTAAAATTTGAAAGTTATTAAATTAGAGTTTGATAATGTGATAGAAAAGTATGAGATTTTATACAAAAAAATATTATTTTTATAATAAAAGAATTGATAATATATGTATTAATTGTATAAATAAAAAAATCATAAATAAAAAATGAGCTCCACAAACCCTTACGATTGTTTCGGATGACTCCTAATTTTAACGGATATATTTTAATTTACTAAAAATCATCCTAAATCATATTCTCCTAATTTTCAATTTTCTCGATTGGATCTTTTCATGTCAAGTAGGTTTTTCAAGTTGGTCAGCTTTTTAAAATAACCTTTTAAAAATTTATTTATTAGAGTGTAAATAAAAATATAACAAATAAAAACATCTAACCAAATAAAAAACTCAATTCGAAAAAAATAAAAAGTTTGGACTTGGATTCAAAATTAGGTTAATTTTTTTGTAATAATTAAAACAAATCGTTTAAGTTAAAGCTCATAATAAAAAAAATAGAGGGTCCAACCAAATATATTTTAAAAATATTATAATTTTATTAATTATTTTTCTAATAATATTTCATAATTTTGGATTATTTTTTATCCATATTTATTAGATTATATATATTATTCACTTATCATGATCTACTTGAACTTGAATATTATCAAATTTATTACTCTAATTTAATAAATTTCATATAAACTTTATCATAATATTTTTAATCATAATGTAATAATACGCCAGTTTATTTTTTACATAAAATGTTCAACTTAGAGATAAATTTTATTTTTTAAACATCTAATGTGATATATTTAATGCATAATGTTTTTAAAAGATATTATTTTAAAGTAGGCCTCTGACCTAAAAAAATTGAGACCGATTATGTTTTTGTCTCCGAAAAAAATTAGGGTGAACTTTTACGTCTTAGAGAACCACCCAAAATTTTAAGGTCTTTTTTTACATAAAAATCATTCGATCCGAACTATTTTCACTCTTAATAATAATAATAATATATATGTATATGATTAAAATAAATATGAAAATCCGAAAAAAAATAGGGTGAACTTTTACGTCTTAGAGAATCACCCAAAATTTTAAGGTCTTTTTTTATATAAAAATCATTCGATCCGAACTACTTTCACTCTTAATAATAATAATATATATGTATATGATTAAAATAAATATGAAAATAATTTGATTAAAATAAATATTTCATGTACGAACCAATTTTTTCCATAAATTTTAAACTTTTCCCTACAATAAACAGTGAATCTTTTTGTACATTATGCCTAGTTTTAAATATTATGACAATGTAGTAAAAAACTGCATTTTTATCTTAGAAATATTATACATTTCAAGTATGAGATCTTAATCAATATTTTAATATTTTTTGGTAAAATGTAAAACCATTAACTCATATTCTAATTAATGAGTATTTTATTAGAAAAAATCTTTAATTGATGTTAATAATTTAAATAAAAAATGAAATGGATGTGACTTCTCATATTTTATTTAAATATTTCAGAAAGAAGAAATATAAGATTTTTTTGGAGAGTGAGCCAAATCATATTATAAAAATATTAAAAAATTACAAATATAAAATATCTCAAATAATTATCTTATGAAATTATTTTAACTTAATTTAGGGGACCTTTTATTTAAACTTAGATATTCACATAAAATTGATACAAATTAATTTAAAGGGATTGAATGTAACGATAATTTTTTATTTAACAATATTTTGGTACACATTTTAGAAAAAGTGGGAAATAAATAAATAAATATTAAATAATGGATTAAATAAGATGTAATAATGAATAATTACATAAGTCACACATAAGTCACACATGAGTCATAGTATTTAATTTAAATAAGCCAATTAATCAAAGAGGGGTTGCTTACATGGGATCATTAAACATCTAAATGAGATGTAATCAACAGAAGAAAAAGAGAGAAAATATAAATAGAAAAGTAAAACATAAATAAATATTGCAAAAATAATAAAATACAAATTTATTATGAAGTACACCACCACAAATGACTTGAAGAGGAGAGTATACTAGCATGGATTGGGAGAAGAAGAGAGGTTCCAGCGAGGGAGAATCGAGTCCTTGAAGGTGAAGAGGGGATTTTCATCGATGTCGCCTTCGATCTCTGATCAACGTGGTAATCTCCTTGACTCTATTCGAGGGCCTTCATGGGGAAGCTAGGTGATGACAAGTTCGGTTACATGATCGTGAGCATCCTCAGCGTCGACTATACGATGCGAACGCACAAACGGTGCTGGCACTCATGACGATCAGGGCTGACAGCAGTACAAGTTCACATTCTATATATAGGAACCCAAATTCTCATCTAACGTCGTCGCGAGCGTGAGCTGCATGGTGTAGCAAACTCCAACTAGTGTAACACCTGATAGAAATTTGAAAGAAAAACAAAGTGGGACACTTGTCAACACTCCATTGGATCCCAAAACCCACTCAAACCTCTACCCACTGCCTATATAAATCCTCCCACGGCCTTTCTTCATCTCTTTTCCCCAATTTCTAAAAATTCCAGTAAGTCTTCTTGCCCTAGGAGCTCCATTATGAGTTTGTGCTGAGGTCCACATCCTTTTCTGCAGTAAATCAGCAACAGGGAAAAAAGGATTTGGAGCAGGAACAAAGTGTGTTACAGAGCCTAGTTGGGAAGGAAGAAGGAGGATATTAGATTTGAAGAAAAAGAGTTTTTGAGCTAAGCAAATAGGTATGTAAGGTGGATCATATGACCAAAGTAGATCTAAGCTTAATGAACTCCATGGATGGATTTACAAATTTTTCCATTGGTGCATTTTGTTAGAAAAAAATTAGTTTTGATACTTAAACTAGAAGCATGTTTAGGTTCATAAAAAGCTTAGAGCATCATATGTTAGAAATTACATATATTATGCTGATTAAGTCCTGTTTGAGTATCTAGCATATTATATGATTGAGTGGCAAATTGATTCTTGAAATGCATTGTGAAAAACCTAGGAAAAACCCCTAGATTACATTATGTCGAAATGGACCGGTCGATCGCCGGGCAGGACCGGTCGATCGGTGTTGTAGTGGAAAATGTATTGCAAGTGAAATTACGATACGGACTGATCGATCGCTACTAACGGTCGATCGATCGGTAAACATCTGCCAATTGAAAAGAATGTCGAGGGACCCCATCCATTTAAAAAAAGTGTTGATTTATGCAATAAAAGAAAATAAATTACTAAAAAGAGGTTGTCAAGGATTTCTTGCAAGTGTCACAATGAATGACCTGCAACCTCAAGTTTTGGAATAAATCGATGAAGTCCGAGACTACTTGAATGTGTTTCCCGAAGAGCTGCTCGGATTGTCACCAGAAAGATAAATTGAATTTCGCATAAAAGTAGCATCGAGGACAGCACCTATTACGAAACCTCCATACCGAATGGCGCCCGTTGAAATGTATGAATTAAAGACACAATTTCAAGAGTCGTTAGATAAGGATTTTATCCGACTCTCCATGGGGCGCACTGGTGCCGTTCGTGAAGAAGAAATATGATTCTCTTAGGTTGTGCATCGATTATAGGATGCTCAACAATGCCACAATCAAGAACAAGTACCCGTTACCTCGGATCGATGATTTGTTTGATCAATTATCATCGGCAACAGTGTTTTAAAAGATAGATTTGATAAGTGGATACCATCAACTATGTATAGCTGATGACGATGTACCAAAAATAACCTTTAGGTCAAGGTATGGCCACTACAAATTTTTTGTTATGCCTTTCGAACTAACTAATGCTCCTGCAGTTTTTATGGACTTGATGAATAGGATTTTCATATCATTCTTGGACAAATTATTATCGTATTTGCAGATGACATATTAGTGTACTCATTTAGTCCCGAGGAGCATCAACAAACTTATAAATAGTGCTGAAAATTCTAAGACAACATCGATTATTTGCCAAATTTTTAAAGTGTGAGTTTTAGCTGTATCAAGTGGTGTTCCTAGGTCATATTATCTTAGGAGAGGGCATATCTATGGACCCGAAAAAGGTAAAAGCGGTAATCAATTGGGAACAACCAAATATAGTGATCAAAATTTAAAGCTTTCTTGACTTAGCGGAATATTATAGGAGGTTCATACAAAACTATTCAAATATTTCAGCACTTTTGACAAGGTTCACGAAGAAAGGAAAAAAAATTGTTTGGATCCGACAATGTGATGAAATTTTTCTTGAGTTGAAAAGAAGACTTATATCGACATCGGTACTCACCATTCCGTCGGGCAGTGGAGGATTTATGGTTTATAGTGATGCATGTGATTCCGAACTAAGTGTGTTCTTATGCAACGTGGGAGTGTGGTTGCTTATGCATCTAGGCAAATAAATAAGCACGAAAAGAACTATCACACCCATGATTTGGAGCTGACAGCAGTGGTGTTTGCATTAAAAATATGGAAACACTACTTATATGGAGAGGGATTCGAAGTGTACTTGGATCACAAAAATTTGAAGTATATTTTCTTACAAAGGGAGCTGAATATGATACAAAGACAATGCCTAGAATTCTTAAAAGATTATGAATTCGGCATCACATATCATCCGAAAAAGACAAACGTGGTGGTAGATGCCTTAAGTCGAAAATGGGATGAAAAGATGGCATGCTTGAAAGTGCATAGATGAAACATGATAGAAAACATCATACAATAGAGTCTTACTCCAATTGGTGGCTGAGTTATGCTAATGGCTCAATATGGGATTCAAATTAATCTTTTTGGCCGAATCATCCAAGCTCAAAGAGAAGACCCCGAATTTCAACATATGGCAGTGCTATGTCATAAAGAACACACGGGTTCCAAGTTTGAAAGTGATGGTACAATTCGATTTCGAAATAGGCTTTGGGTTCCAAATGACGACGAGCTCAAAGAAGAAGTGTTAAGTGAATGACACAAGTCAGAATTCACAATCC
Organism: Pontederia crassipes; assembly: GCA_030549335.1. Lineage (NCBI taxonomy): Eukaryota > Viridiplantae > Streptophyta > Magnoliopsida > Commelinales > Pontederiaceae > Pontederia > Pontederia crassipes. The sequence continues at coordinate 6,110,296 of JAUKPH010000017.1, forward strand.
ACCTCGTAAGTACAAAGATGTATAAGAATGTGCAAAGAAGTTTTTGGTGAAATAATATGAAGAAGGAAATCGTCGAGTTCGTCTTCAAATGTTTAGTGTGTCAATAAGTGAAAGTTGAACATCAAAGGCCACTCAGTTTACGGTAAACATTGCATGGCAACATCATCGAGACTGAGAAGCTACTTAGGAACTCGAAGATGAAATGAGAGAAAAGTTTCCAAATCTTTTCGATAAGTGTCACATTCAATTAAATTCAAGGACGAATTTCTTTTAAGGGGTAGAATTTAACACCTCGTAGAAATATGAAAGAAAAATAAAGTAAGTGGGACACTTGTCAACACCCCATTGGACACCAAAACCCCCTCAAACCTCTGCCCAATGCCTATATAAACCCTCACACAACCTTTCTTCATCTCTTTTCCTCATTTCCTGAAAATTCCAGCAAGTCTTCTTGCCCTAGGAGCTTCATTCCGAGTTTGTGCTAAGTTCCACATTCTTTTCTACAGTAGAACAACGACAAGGAAGAAAGGATTTGGAGCAGGAACAAAGTGTTGCAGGGCCTGGTTGGGAAGGAAGAGGAAGGAGAACCAGGGGAGAAGTAGGATATCAGATTTGAAGAAAGAGTTTTTGAGCTAAGCAAATAGGTATGAAAAGTGGATCTCTACCTTGGTCATAATCTAAGCCTAATGAACTCTATGGATGGATTTACAGATTCTGCCATAGGCGCATTTTATTAGAAAAAATCAATTTTGATACTTAAACTAGAAGCATGTTTAAGTTCATAAAAACCATAGGGCATCATATGTTAAAAATTGCATATATTATGCTGATTGAGTTTTGTTTGAGTGTCTAGCATGTTATATCATTAAGTGACAAATTGATTGTTGAAATGCAATGTGAAAAACCTAGGAAAAACCCATAGGGGGCGTTTGGTTGCAGAATAAGACAAAGAATAGATGCTTATTCATATGAATATTGCCAAACACGTAGGAGAATAAGGTTATACCAATGAAAATGCGTTTTTGATAAAACTACCTTGAAAATCGCAATACCACCATTATATTCCTTCAAACAGTGAATTTTTTATTCTATCTAAATGATGGAATACATATATTCTCACCTTTTCAACGTTTTATCATTTCTTTTATTTTTTTATAATTTAATCACATATTATTATACTATTATTTTTTATAATAATAATAATTAAATGTCAATAATTTATAATAAAATAATTTAATTATAAAATATATTATATTTAAAATTTATTCTGATTGAACCAAACAAAGAGGAGAATAAGAATATTATATTCTTCAGAATAAATTTTCTTATTCTCTAAGACATATTCTATAACCAAACGGCCCCCTAGATTACATTCTGCCGAGATGGACCGATCGACCGTCGGGCAGGACCGGTCGACCGGTGTTGTAGTGAAAAACTTATCACAAGCAAAATTGCGATACGAATCGGTCGACCGCTGCTCGCGGCCAGTCGATCGAGTAAGCATTTGCCAATTGAAATGAATGTCAAGACCATACCGATCGATCGCTCGGATGATAGATCGATCGACTAATGGTTAGTGCAATTGTTAATATCATGTTGGTCGATCGTCAATACGATCGGTTGATCGACTGTTAACTTTCGGTCAACCTCTCATAGAGGTCGGTCGATGGTCCAGCACAGAAACAAACTTTTTATGACTATTTTATGAAAAATTAATTGATAATCTAGCTGATATCGATATGCATGCTCAGTCATAAATAAAATCAATTAACGTAATTATGCATTGATTAATTGAATGAACCCATCGGAGAAATGTAACTAATGAGTCTGTCACAATATTGAGAGGTAGATGCCTTCATATTGATTGATCGTTGCATTTGTGACTGTTGTCCACATATATTGTGTGATGAATTTCGTTGTGTTTGTTTAGATCGATCATGGTATGGATCGCAAGCCTTGTGATGCCACCGTTGGGCCAGTCCCACCGTCAAAATATGATTCGACGACGCAGGAGATGCTGCCCCGGGGGAGGGGGGTGACAAACTGTGCTGAGTACTTTGATGAGTTGATTCAAGATCCATCTTGTGGAGCTTCCAATAAATATTAACCAAGCAATAATTTTTGTATGTCCCAAGTTTCATTTTATAGTTGGGTATATTTGATATATATTTTCTCATTTTTGAAGTACTTTTTTTGGGTGTATTAAAACCAGCATGACACATACTAAACTATTGGTTGTTGTTCAAATGATTAGAACTGAGAAATTTATATTATAATCATATTATAATTTTCTTTCTCAATCTTGGCTAGACATTTAAAAATATCTAAAGAGATCCCAATTATGTTTTAAAGAGAAAATGATTATTTCCAAATTGCACTATTTTGTGTTCAAATACATTCTCAATATTGTAATCAACAAATTGGGAAAAAAATTGTAATAAATGAAACAATGATCGCATTGTCGAGTTAGTCCTTCTTAGTGATGTGAAACTATGCCCCATGATCTTGGATCACAATGACATGAAAAGAACAGAACCCTTGGACATGTGGTGGTAGTGAATTAGAAATCACCTATTTTAACAATAGCACTATAACTTTGAAATAATGTTTCTTTACTTCTCATATCAGAAGCATAAAAGTGAGATGCTATTCAATGGCATATATGTACTTAATAACACATAATTGGATGCTAATCAAGTGAACACACTTAATAGTTGTCGATGAACAACCAAAAAATTCATTGTTTATACTTAATAACCATTTCCACTTTCACGCTTTTTTTTTTTCGTCTATCATCTCCACTTCAAAGTTAGGAGAACCTTTTTTTTCAACCTTCCTATTCAGAATATGCGAAGAATACGCTCAGACTTCCAAGAAAGTTAGACTTAGTCAAAAGCAAATAAAGTGTTGAAGAACATACCGATCCTGCACACATTGGAATCATTGAGCTATTGAAGAGGTGCATCAAGAGGTGCACCGGGCGCATGCTAAAGACCTCGTTATAGGAGGAAACACCTTCGTTCACGTCTGTCGAAGCATGCCACCACATTCGGGTCCATCCCCGACAGGAATCCTAAGGGTGGCACCAACGACGTGAAGGGGCTCCAGTAGTTGGACTGTTATTGGTGCTGCTGCGACACTGGATGCTGCAGAAGATTGTTGTCGTGCTCCTCGCTGCAGCTAAGGCCATCCAGCCTCCTACGCCCAAACCACCCAAATTAAGGCGAGACGACCACCGCGGATTCACGGAGCCAACGGTTGTATTTGGCCACAAGATATCTCACAAAGCAGCAAAAGTAGGGGAAGCACGTCCACCTTGGAGGCCTCCTTAAAATGTAGGGGGAAAATGGAACATCAAATGTTTAGATAATGGAACGTTGGGCGTTTGAATATTGCTGAAGAATTTCCATTCAGTGCTGTAATTTAGTGTCTTAATTAGATATTTTAGCAGTTAAATCAAATTAATTTGCTTAGTTAATCGAAAACATTATTAACTCTTCAAACACCTTACAACGGGAGACGAAGAGCATGCCTTAATGAGAGAGAGAGCAAAATTTAAGCATTCATTTTTTTGTCAAAACAATGACAAAAAGGATAAATAACAATTGAAGGATGAGCTTTATATAAATATAAGATAAAATAGAGGTGTTGCTCTTTAGAGGAGGGACATGATGTCTCTTATCTTTTTAATTATCGAATTAAAATTTTATGGATGATATTTGATTTATTTCATTCAAAATTTTTTAATCCAATAAATAAAAAGGTAAAGAACACAGTGGTCCTCTTTTAAAAAGAAGGAAACCATCCCAAGGTCAAAAAATACATTTGACATGGCTTATAAATTATAAAAAAGCTTGCAAAGCTAAGGTTGATAAAACTTGATAATATCACTCTTGACAAAAAATTTAGTTAAAGTTTGTTAATTATACATTTCAATAAAAACATCTTACTAGTTTTATTTTTTAAACTCATAAAAAATATTTTTAATTTTATGATTAAGTTTTATTTTTTTGTTTTGCTTCATAAAATAATAGAAGATAAGGAGAGAAAAAGATAAAATAAAATGTGAAATTTAGAAAGATTGATTATTATAATTAATTTGGTCGGTTTAATTTCCAATTTAGATATGACTTATGTTTTTTCATCTATACGTTCACAATTTTCTCCGTCAATTATTTTACTATTTGAAAGTAAGTTAATGAATTGCGTGTAAGAAGAACTTTTAGAAGCAGTCGTTTGGTGCGAGAATAAAGCTAGAACAAGAATTTTGTTCTCATACTTTCATTCAAATATTATTTTTTAAATTTTGTGAGTCCTACTTGTAATGATGACAAATGCAATAGATTATAAGTTTTTGAGAGGGCTGAGAACTTGATTGTGATTGGTGAGGATAAAAAATGAGATATATGTAGAACTAAAAAAATTATTTTGGAACATTTGGGGTAGAATCGATGAGACGCGACATAAAATTATTAGTGCTTAAAATTGTAAAACCTAAAAAATTTAAGAAAAAATTAAAAGATCACTAAAGGAGCACCCTCGAGGCCATTATAATATATTATTGCATTCTGAATATTTTTAATACTATAAATATAAATTTATAAACGAATGTGGACGATCTAATTAACCCGTATCATTACTTTTTACGTAGTCTATTATTCTCAATCGTACATCTTACTTATGCAATACGTGAATTTGATTGAGATGACCATATAAAATACAAAATAAAAAATTCTTCACTTTATTTTAAAGTTAACGAAAGCGGAAATGGAGGATTCCTTCTTTCAGAAAAATAGAGATTATGGAGTACACTTTATATATATATATATATATATATATATATATATATATATATATATATATATATATAAATGAATCGCCCTCTCTATTATAAACATTAATGTTAAATTGTGAATATGTATTTGTAGTTTATATTTTATACATATTAATAATTACTATATATGTCTTTTAAAAGTTGGGTGTGAAATTAATCAAGTTATTTTGGGAGGCCAAAATACGAAATTAACCAGGAAAAAAAACAATAATCCGACCTGCCGGATTCGAACCAGCGACCTAAGGATGACAGCAACAACTACAGTCCTCCGCTCTACCAACTGAGCTAAGGTCGGGTTGTACAATTGTTAACATATTTAAATTTGTAACAGGAACAAACAACTACCACTTCTTGTGTTGTCTCCATCCAAAATGTGATAATTATTCATATATTCTATCAAATTTATATAAGTCTCAATCCTATAATTATGATAATGTTGTAAAAAAATAGGGGTTTCGTATGCACACACACAAAAACACGTTAGAGAATTGAACTAAGATGATATGAAAGGCCATTTACCAATGTTTTCAGAATCGGATCGGATTCATCACTGGGTCGTGGTTGGACCGATCCGATCGGATTGAATCGGATTTTATTAAAATAATATTATTCATAATAATTATAAAGATATAGCATAAGTTATATGATATAATATATGAATATTGTACTAATAACTTATTAAAAATATTAAAAAAATAATATAACATAATTTTTATTAATTAAAAGTTTCATAATAATGATATAAATAAATTATTAATAATTTAATATCTACTATTTAATGATGATAAATGTTATATTAGTAAATTTTATCTTAAATTATTCTTATTTCCTTTTTTATTTAATACTTTCCTTTTTATTTCATTTATTTTATGCCCTTTGATAAGTTTCTATTCTAATATTATTCAATTTTAAATACTTACCTTTTTTATTTCAATTCCTATTTAATTATATAGATATGATATTCTCTCCTCTTTGGTTTCCTTATATTTTTTTTCATTTTTTTCTCATTTAACTTTCCTATTTATATCATTTTTTACATTTTTTTTTCAAAATTTGCATTGAACCGGTTCAACCAGTCGGTTCAATCGGTTTTGTCTGGTTCAATGCCAAAATGGGTTTTGACACTTGCCCGGACCGGATCACCGACCGGTTCGTGGTTGAACCGGTTGAACCGGTCGGTCCGGTCTGATTTTAATAACATTGTCATTTACATATTTATATGATGAAATTTAAGAAGTCATTGGGACAAAGCATAAGAAGAGATGAAGGGCCAATTCCCCTGCCTTGGGGACTAAAGTGTTTATCATAATGTCCCTATCAGAATATGGGAAGATATTGCACACACCCTGGGGGTTAGCTCTCTATGGAGTATGGACAATGAAGCCTCATCTAGTTTCCAAAATTAAATAATTAAATTTCAATTATATATTATGAGTATAAATCAATGAATTTGTATATTGTTTTGTTTTGTTTGTGGACCAAATCTATATTAAACTGTTGTGACTTATTTGGGTGTTTAATAATACAGGAGCAGGAGAAGAAGTGATCATAAAGGTTGTGCTTAGATGATAAAACAAGCATGAAAATGCCTATACAAAATTTAAAATCCATATTTTAGCTTAATAAAAATAAAAGATGAAATGGGTAGGCTTGCAGCTAAAACAATTTACTTCTTCACATCGAGGATCAATTATATTATCAGATAATGTGCTTTTACATAATAAGGACAATGATATTTGGCTTTGGTAATTAATTCAATACGGGAATCTTGCAATGTACACTCTCCCAATTCTTTCAATATTTTTTTAGAGCGTTATGGGAAAACCTTCTTAATTAATCGATTGGAGATATAATCTAAATATTATAAATGAAGTTTTCGGGTATAAGATATGCGCGCGAATCGGTCGATATTAAATAATTATTAATGAAGATTTACTTATGTAAGTTTCTATTCATGAACATGTTTATTTGTGGATCTTGTGTTTAGTTGAAGCCTAATTAATGTGTAGTCTTAATGAAAAAAATCAGATGCAAGAATTGGAGTAACTACTTGGAATTAATCAAATACCCCAATAAAATTAACTTTGAGAAAAAAAGGAAAAATAATTAATGAAAAAATATTGCACATATATTTATCATCAAGTTATTCTACATGTTCATTTGAGAAATTATAAGAACTTGAAGCCTAATTTCTTCAAAAGAAAAGAAAACAAGTATCATATATGACCCATATCCTCAAAGTTACTTGAAACAAAAAATCCTCAACATATTCATTCTCGAGATTTGAGAATAAACAATTAAAGATTTGGTTATCACCAATACACAACCCTAGCAGCACATCCCACATCATCAGTTTTTTTTTTCTTTCTCCAAAAAGGAAATAAAAGTTATGTTCATGACATTTCTAACCTGTAATTTCAAAAAGGAAAACGTGTTGTATTTACCATCTGTTTTTTCAAAACGTGAGCGCACACAAGTTTTATGGAAGCATTTAAGGAGAATTTTGAATGTCCAGGATTTACACTATTTTAAGATCGATTTTCTTTAATTGCCTTCTGATGCAATCATTTTGATTCAAGGGAACTAATCATATCTCAATCATCTCTTTTCTAGAAATATTGTACACTCACTTAATGGAAATAAAAGAATGATCCCAATGCCAATTAATATTACATGATCTGTTCTTTTCTTCAATCCCTGTATAGATAGATTCACTCACAGTATCCCTTAATGATATTTTCGAACTCGCACATTAATTGATAAGTAGTTTCTATTTCTGAAGGAACGTGACCTTATCCTTGATCACACACGCACATCAATTATTTCTAATTTGAATAAATGAACGTAATTATACATCTGAACACAATAACAGCATGGCTGTGGTAGTGTGTGCTACAGCTCCTAAGGCATACATATATGCTGCACATTAACATTTATATACTTTTTTCGGTACCGTACAAATGCTTAATGCCTTAATCTCAATACCATTGGTAAATCACACATGGCCAGATATGATTGGTTGTGGCGGATATTTTATACGTGTAAAAGGCAGGTCACGAGGGCAAGGCAAATTTTATTTTATTTTTGTTTATGAGTTAAAACATGAATCTGCGAGTTGTTAAGGAATGTAGAGTTGTCCCATGAATTAATTACAAATCTCGTGTTTTAACTAGTGACATCTTGTTTAGAGAGAGAGATCCTTTCATGGCACAAGTGCATGCAACATTGCAACTGTAACGTCCCCCCCCCAGTGAAGCATATCTTTCAAATCTTCCGCTATATAACGAGGCGCTCGTGCGCACACAAAAGACACAACATAGGTCTTGCCTTGGCCTCGATCTAGCACTCTTCCTTTGATAGATCCCTGTCACATCTTTCTCTTCAATTTCCGAGGTACAACGAAAACCTCCCTTTTCGTTGTTCTACCAATTAATTTCACTGTGCAAATATGGTGTTCTTCTATCATACTATTTGTTTAGGATAACTTGTTGTCCTGTTCTTAACTGCGTGCGGTTTGTTCTTGTTAGAGTGTGCAATGGCTGACAAGGAGATCGAGGAAGAGCCCGTCGTCAACGAGTTGGACGACGACGAAGACCAGGAGATAATAGTGGTGGAGGACAGCGACGGGAAGAAGATGTTCAAGTGCCAGTTCTGCGACCGCGTGTTCGCCACCTCTCAGGCGCTCGGCGGCCACCAAAACGGCCACCGCCGGGAGCGAGAGGCGGCCAAGAGGGCCGAGCACGAGGCGGAGTTCTTGGCCAGCATGCACACCACGACGCCCTTGATGGTGCCTACTCCCAATGGCCATGCTCATGGCATCCCCGCCGCGGCCTACAACGTGTACCACCGCCGTGACCATTTCCGGCAGCCGCCGACGTATCTGCCCTATCGCCCGGCGGCCAGGTCCGCTCATTACCATCCCTACCATCGCCAGACGACGCCCCGCTACTACGGGGGCGCCATGGCGAGCAGGACGCAGGACCAGTACAGGTATGGTTATGGCGGCCCCGATGCGCACCAAAGGAACGTCGAGGCCTACGAGCGTTGGAGGCGCGTGAGCTGGCAAAGGAACGGCTATGGACCTTACCATCGGCCGGTGCCGGTGTCGTTGCCGTCTCCGTTCCACCGACGAGTTGTGCAGCAGCCAACAACTATAAATTTTGTTGGCCCTTCCCTCTCCCATAGCGCTCGTGATCAGGCACAAAGGATGAACGCTGTGTACCTCCAAATGAATCGAACGATCAGCCAACAGATGAATCCCGGCGCAGTGCAGACAACGTCGTCAGCAGCTCCGCCGGCAAACCCACCAGCAGCTCCACTGGAAGCTCCTAATCCTCATCAAGCCAATAATCTCAGTAACGGCGGCGAAGAAGGCGACATCGACCTTGAGTTGCATCTTTGAAGGACATTATCGCATGCTAGATGTATTATCATTACTCAGCTTATTATTGTTATATTAGTAGTAGCAGTTATTATTATTCTTATTTATTTTATATTAATCTGATCAGAACCTTATCTATATTCTATGCTATGCTTGTTTGATGTTATTATTAGTCATTGACTTATTATTACTATTATTATTATTATGAATGTGTCCTAGTTCATGTATTGCTTGATATATTGTTGTAAGCTGCAATCAAATGAAAGTTCGTTTCATGATAGAAGTGCATGTTTCTTCTAAGTACTATATGTGTTTCTATGTTCTTTAAGTTGATTTCAATATTGTTTACACCATGAATTGCAACAAAGGACGAAGTCATAATTGGACTTGGATTTTATCCTTGAATAAAACATATATACTATGTATCATTCATGCAATGAATCGGCATTGAAAAAGAATGCCCTTTAATCAATACATGTTATAAGATTTAAAGTTTGCTCTTATGCACTGTATCTCTCTCATTCCATGAATTACAATTTACTTTCCCTAGAATCGATTATCTTGTGGTGTGTTGACTGATGCAATTCTCCTAAAATAGTTTTAGTCTCTTTTTTTTCCTTCTTTCTATGACCTTTTAGCTTAGAGTTTTCAACTCTTCAAAAAATCTTCATTGCTATCTCACAATTATATAAGTATGTACGATCATTCAAAATACAAAATCAAGCAATAAAATTTGATCTGTCGTGCATGTACAATAGACACAAATAAATAATTATTTTTGAATAATAAATAAGGGCTTCTATATTTATGTTATCATTGCGCATGCAAATTTTCTCGATCATGTGTAATCTGATATTCGAATGGGATCAGAATGATAAATTATGGTAAAATTGATGATTTAGGAAATCAAACTAAGGGTTAGCAACTTCCATCAATCTTAAGACATAGTTTTTACTAGTATGTTATGCCAACCAAATCTGGATTTATCCTTCCATAATATAGATTTTTCATTTAGTTTCTTGAAGGAAGTTCCTATGAGTGGATAGAAAAAAAAAATTAAAACTAATTTGAAAATAAATTTGTTTGATATGCAGTTTTTTGGAAGTAAATTAAAATGAATACAAAAACAAAGTCAATTTTGACCTAAATAATTATGCATTTGTAGAGTACACAAGCACCGCATGGAGGATGAATTAGGGTATAATATTGGGGACGAATTGTGTATTTTCTTATCATATTATTAAAGCATTCTTCCCTTGTACATGGATTTTTTTTTATTGTCTTAGTTCCATCATGGTCGAATTATGTATTTTTTATCATATTAATTACAACATTCTTTTATCGAGGAGATGTTTTTTTGCTAAGCATCTTAATTCCATCATAATTATATGAAGTTAACTTTCTGTTCTTGAAAATATTCCATTCCTAGGGCATCTTAACGTGTTGCTTTTATACCGGTTTGGTGACAAAGAATGAGGAAAAGCATAAGATAAATTATATATCATCAAGATGATAACTCGATTTCAAATAAAACTTAGTAAAAGTATTGTCGTTTATTTTGCGAATTAACTATATTTGATTAAGATAAGTGAAAAGGGAAAACCATGCTCTAGGTTGTCCATGCAACATGTTTTTCTGATATTGGCAATAATTCTATTAATGATGTGTGTATACATCGTATTAAAAAAACTCATACCTGACAAGGGAATAAACTATTACTGCTCTAGCTTCCCGGTCGAATGTTAGTAGTCTCGAATATCGGAGGTCTCTCGTAGACTCAGGCTGACATAAAAAATCTCATAAAGACAAAAAGAATATGAATTATAAAAAGCATGTTTGTTAACCTAATAAAACTCTTCGCGAGCATTATTCATTTTCAATATTATATATTTTAGTATTAACTCATTGTTTTCTTTGTTATATTGTTACAATTAATTATTTCTCTTAATATTTTATGATTTATTTTTATTTTTCATTTTACTCTTTGATATGATATTCTCATTTCATTCAAACACTACATGAAAAAAAAACTTAACTCTTATAGCTACAAATTTCTCATCGAAATAAAAAATAAGAATACCTAGATAGAACACTCCAAAAATTATATCTTATTTCTTGAACACTAAACAAGCATCAAATACCCCTAGAGAATGCTGCCAAATTATTCATTATTTTTGTCACCTTCTTTGTATTCATTGTTCCATAACTCTTTAATCACTCATTATTTAAAAGAGAAAATTGTTTAGTAATTATAAAAGAATAAAAAACAAGGATCAAATGACATACAAATCATCACATCTCTTCATATCTTTTTAATGCACAAATACTTGCAAACATTGTTCTTATCTCTAGGATGACATCATCAACTTGATAAATATTATCCACTTGTAGTATTCTTGACATATATAGTTATAAATTAGTCTTTTAATCTTGCTGAACTATACTTCCCATACTTATCAACAAATTTTTTAAAAGCAACATTTATGTCGCTTTGCCACATTGATTTTTATGGTCGTTTGAATTTATTTCTTCCTTCCAAGATTAATCACTTTTTTCCTTTACATGATGAATTCTATGTGTGGATGCTTTAATTGGTGAGAATAATGAAATTAACTATGTATTAATCAATTTCTTATATAGCAATTTCTAAGTGTTGCTGAGATGGGAAATTTAAAACCCCAAGTTGTAAGGATGAGGTGGCAACACAATAAAGTACACACACGTATACATACACACACATATATATATATATATATATATATATATATATTTGGCATCTTATATTAATTGTATGTAACATATTAAAACTTAGTAATAAGAATGTGTTATTATTGTGCCAAGTGAAATAATTGGTTTCTGAATTTAGATTCATCCAAATTTGTGATGTATATGTCAACAAGAGTATATATTAAATATTTAATTGAAACATACTTTTGTAAAATAAGTTATTAGTCCTATCAATCTGTGTATCATGAGCGTATATTATAGCACTTTTTATTCCTAACAAATTATGTCAAAATTGGATTATACCATAAAACTATGTTATCTCCTCACATATAGAATAAAATATAGATATAAAAAAATATATCAAATAAATATTAAATATAATATAAATAATACATATGAATATTTTTACATAATCAATAATATTAGAACAAACTATATAAGCTAATCATAACCATTAAACTACTATAAACTTTATGTTCTTGCATGCTACAATTATCGAGCATTGATTTTTGAATTTTCAAATGCAAAAGTAAATTATTTGATTTTAAAATGAACATTAAATTTATAGTGTCAAGCTATGTATATTTCCATTTTTGAAGTATTGCAAACACATGTAATGAAATTTTATTAAAAATATAGATTAAAACAAAACTGTGATTATGGTGCATGCCAAGATCGAAATCAAAACCCAACTTTATATATCAAGAAAATTGAAAGAAAACTGGATCAAATTGCAAAAGAAAAGTTACACATGCACTGTTAAATCGTGATTTAATTAACGAAATGATCTTATTTGAATATTTAATAATAATAGTAGTGTATGTAGATCATGACCTATTTGATTTATCTATACAATTTTTAATGAGTTCAATTAGGCTTACATATTTTATCATTATAATAAGGAGGATGTAATAACGTCTAGATCAATTATTTACTAGTCTTAAATGATTTATGATTTATTACTATTTATTGACACGATGATATATACTTAACAATAGAATGCTTAATTTAATAGTACTTTATTAGCTAAATTTTTGTATAAATTGTTGGATATAAGTTTTAATGATATATAAAATTATATTTTGATGATACAAACCTCGAAAACTTAAAGTTAAAATGCTGAAAAAATTAAAAAAAAAGGATAACTTTATGCACTACACTTTGATTAAATAATTAACTATGATCCTATTAGATTTTGAATTAGTCATAAATATCAAAGTTGTAGAAAATTATGTTAGCTTTCCATAAAAATAAAAATCATCTCACTTCGATAACTGTGCAAAAAGTTATGCTTAAAATAGTGTAAGGCGGTCAAGCTGTCGACTGAAAAATAGGTAGACCGGTTAGGAACACAGGTCGACCGGTCCAGAATATAGATCGACCGTCCAGAACACAGATCGATCGTTCAGTGCAGAAAATACTCAATTTCAATCAGTAGAATGTCGAGACTGTACCGGTCGAGGTACCGGTCGACCGGTCCAAAACACAGATCAATCGGACAGTGCAGAATTCGTCAACAGTCACATTTTTCATAAGACCGGTCCATATGTGCAGTCGATCGGCCTCCGAGTTAAATGAACAATAACGGTCAAATTTGAATGAAAAATTATGGAATGATTTTTGGACGACTTTTTCACTTTTAGAAGCCTATAAAAAGAATGTCAAAGCCAGAAGGAAGTGCACCCATCCAAGTCTTGAAGAAAAACTTCAAGTTATCAAAAGAAGACATTCTTCTTGAAGTTTTGATTTTTAGTTTTCTTTCTTTCTCTCTTCCACTCTTGTGAGTTTAGCTTTGTAAAAGAGAGAAATATTTTGTTCAAAAAAAATAGAGAGATCTCTTGTGTAAAAGAGGTTCTAAATCTTACATCTTGAGCGAGAGAAAAAGATTAGCTTTCTAAAAGGAGATGTTGCATTGCCTCTCGAAGCGGAGAAAATGTGATTGATGTAAAGGACTTTCTTCCTTGTCTCATTTGAAACCAAGGAAGAGATTAGTGAAATCTTCGACGGTCTCGAGGTCAAGAAGTCGAAGCGGGGACGTAGACCAAGGTGTGACCGAACCTCATTAACAACCATCGTGTCTTTACATTTAATTTTTTCTCTCTCTCCCCCGTTCATATTATGCTTATGATATGAATTATTTTATTTTAAAATGTTTTAAAGAATCAATTTTGTACTTCAGTGACGACATTTGTGAAATCGACATTTTTTATTTAACACCAATTCACCCATCTCCCCCTCTTGGTGCCTTTTGGGATCTTACAATTGGTATCAGAGCAGGTTGTTCTTGTTTTAATTTTTTGAATCATCTTGTTTTAATATCTAATCATTTTTAGATCTAGTCTTTTTAAGATTCAATTATCTTGTTTTAAGATTTAACAATATTTAAGAGTTATAACATTAAGTGGTTTTAATTTTGTCGAAGGACAATCAATTAGTCGCCCACCCCTTTTAAATGCATCAAATTTTACTTATTAGAAAATTAGAATCCAAGCATATATTTGTTCTATTGATATCGAGATGTGGGACGTAGCTAAAAAATGTTATTATCTTCATGAAAATTTGTTTATAAAGAAAGAAAAAAGATTTTTTTCAAAACTTGATTGGAAAGTCAAAAATATTTTTTTATTGTACTTTGGATTCAATAGAGTTTAATCGGATTTCAAGTTGTAAAATTGCAACCGAGATTTGGAAAAAATTCATCACTACTTATGAAGGAACTGACAAAGTTAAAGAATCTAAATTAAATATTTTAAATCATCAATATGATTCATTCAAAATGCATAATAATGAATCCATAAATGATATGGTCGCCCGGTTTGATGATATTTTGAATGGTTTAGCCTCCTTAGACGAGCCAAGATCTAACCCCCAAAAAGTGGAAAAGATTCTTAGGTCTATCTCCTCCAAATGGCATATGAAGAGGATCGTGATTGAAGAAAAATATGTGAACAAATTAGATTTTGATGATTTTATTGGTTCACTTTTAACATATGAAATCTCAATCTAAGAAGATCAAGAAGAAAAAGCGCCCAAGAAGAAAACATTAGCATTAAAGGCAAATGTAAATGAAGAAGACTCAAGTGAATAAGAAGTGGACGAAAAAAGATTCACCCGCAACACAAGAAAATTAGATAAGTATCTCAAGTTGATGAAGAAGAAAGAAACGAATGAGAAGCCTACTCGAAGAAAATATAAAAATCACAAAGAAGAGACATCTCGAAAAGATAAAAAGAAAAAGTACGAATAGTCAAGTGAAACAAGTGACTTGTCAAGCTCTTCCAGTGATGAAGCATGCTTATGCCTAATGATACACCACGATGAGATAACTTGTAATCCTTCAAATAATGACTCATCAAGCTCTTCCGAAGAAAATCATTCTTTAGATGTAAATAAAGAACTTTCCTCCCTTATAAAAAGATATTACTCATTTAAAAAGGAAAATGATACGACATGAGATTGAAAATTTAAAAGAAGAAAATAATACATGTTTTATGGAGAATGAAAACCTAAAAAATGAAATTGAAACTCTGAAAATTACACATGCATGTGAAATTATAAAACTAGCACGTTCTTTAGAAAAAGCAAATAATGATAAAAACTAGTTCTTATGTAAAGAAAGATAATTCTACGAAATACTTTGAACATGAAAACTCCCATTGGAAGTCTAATCATTCCTACGATAGAAAATTATATATTACATGTTTTGTATGTGAATTTTATATCCATTATGCTTATTAATGCAAAGTAAGAAAATCTTCAAGACATAGGATGATATGTGTTCCAAAAGGAACTTTGATTAACAAAATTGGATCCAAAGAAGTTTGGGTATCAAAGTTTAAATGATTATTTTTCAGGTGTGCCTCACATGTAAAGCAAAGGAGGAATTGGAAATGTGAAAGCACAAGGGTTATGATAAAAGTATCATCTATCTTTGATTTCACTCAAAAATTTAAAATTACTATTTCTTTGAAAAGAAAAAACATCTAAAATTGTTAATAATGATAGGGGGAGCATACTAAATTTTATTTTGACATATCATGGATATTATTGTTGTATCAAAGTTTTATGTCATATTTTGATTATTAATATATATATATAGTTTTGACCTTCATCAAATTGTTTCCATTTCGCCATTATAAAATAATCATAAATTTAGAGGGAGTTATTTCTTACATACTAACTCTTTATGATGCAATATTTTACATATTTCTAATATGAAAAAAGGGGAAAATAATTTGTTTTAAAGATGGCATGATTAAGGGAGAGTTACATATAATTTCTTATATGCTTCATACACAAATTATTTTTTTTTATGAAACAAAAGGGGAAGAAATATAGGAGAAATATGATCCGAATATCACTTTACATGAAGAGTTCCTTACAAATTATACTTATGTGAGTATCTATCATTATAAGGAAAGTTGAGTGTTAGGGGAAGTAAAATTGATTTTACAACTTATTTTATAATTTTTTCGCAACTTATATATTTTTCATATTTCTCGATTTGTCTTCATAAAAAAGGAGGAGACTGTTGGATCTAAGTTTTAGTGATATATAAAATTATATTTTGATGATACAAATCTCGAAAGATTAAAGTTAAAATGCTGAAAAAGTTTAAAGAAAAGGGATAACTTTATGCACTATACTAGTTGTAGAGAACTATGTTAGCTTTCCATAGAATTAAAAATCATTTCATTTGAATAACTGTGCAAAACATTATGCTTAAAATAGTGCAGGACGGTCAAGCTGCCGGCTGAAAAATAGGTCGACCGGTCAGGAACACAGGTCGATCGGTCCAAAATATCGATCGACCGGTCCAGAACACAGGTCAACCGATCACTGCAGAAAATGCCCAATTTCAACTAGCAAAATGTCGATACTGTACCGGTCGAAGTACCGATCGACCATCCAAAACACAAGTCTACCAGACAGTGCAGAATTCGCCAACGGTCATATTTTTCATAAAAGAAAGTATATCGGTTGACTAGTTCATATGTGCGGTCGACCGGCCTCCGAGTCAAATGAATAGTAATGGTCAAATTTGAAGGAGAAAATTGTGAAATGATTTTTGGATGACTTTATCATTTCAGAAGCCTATAAAAGGAGTGCCAAAGCTAAAAGGAAGTGCACTCATCCAATCATTGAAGAAAAACTTCAAGTTATCAAAAGAAGACATTCTTCTTGAAGTTTTCATTTTTAGTTTTCTTTCTCTCTCTCTTCCACTCTTGTGAGCTTAGCTTTGTAATAGAGAGAAACATTTTGTTCAGAAAAAAAAATAAAGAGAGCTCATGTGTAAAAGAGATTCTAAATCTTACTTCTTGAATGAAAGAAAAAGATTAGCTTCCTAAAAGGAGAGGTTGCCTTGCCTCTCGAAGCGGAGAAAATGTGGTTGATGTAAAGGGCTTTCTTCCTTGCATTTGATTTTCTCTCTCTCCCCCATTCATATTATGCTTATGATATGAATTATTTTATTTTAAAAGGTTTTAAAGAATCGATTTTGTGCTTCCGCGATGATATTTGTAAAATGACATTTTTTATTCAACCCCCCTCCCCCTCTTGGTGTCTTTGGGATCCTACATAAATTTCATTAAGGTGTAAGAAAAACTCAGTCAACATAAAAATATCTTTTAGACCCAAAAGGCAAAACAATTAAGATATCACCCAACTATAATTATAAGATGATGTTTGAATAAATCAATAACTAACCCATTCAGATTAGGACCCATCCAAAGAAACTATAGAGATATGAAGAGTCCATCTTTAACTTATTAATACTTAATATGTTTAACGTGAAACATTATTTTTATTAATTTAATATAATTTTGTATGATTAATATTATTTTATTACATTTTGAAGCCAGTACTTCATATATTGCATAGTCTAGTGTTAAGTTTTATACCTTACAAATAATATCAAATGCATTTACATAAATTTTATTTTTATTATTTGAAATTTGAAAATATTACCATATTAAAATGTGGGCCAAGAAAACCTAGAAAATATTGACATGCTAGATAAATTGTGATTTTTTTAATTTTTCAACGGTTTTAGATTGATTCTTTTTTTTCTTCAAATCAACTAAGAAATGTTGAATGATTTAAAAAAATGGTGAAACCCAAATCACTTTCCCTAAATTTCATCAAGACCTTTGCTTTTTCTTACTATAAAGCTACATGTAGTAAATGCATCTTTTTACATACATGCACACATAATAGGCTTTTATTGATAGAAAAATAAAAGGACAATGGAAAATATTGACAACATATTCACCCTAAGAATTGGAATACAAAATTAAACAAAAAAAATACTCTAGCAAACACCTTTGTTGATCATAAGTTTATTCAAGCATTAAGGATGCTATGGATACATTTAATATAGTTTCTAATCATACTTACTCACCACATGATTTTCTTCATATTTCACTTTAAATAAATCAATTATTATTTCACCCAAAAAGTTAATAGATTAGTTATATTATTTCATGATTTGCATATAAATGTTAATTTATTATTTAAATGTCATTTTATTGAATGCAAATGAATTCAAGGGATATGCAAGTATCAAATATCAAATATTAACCATCGATTTATTAATCATCTATATCAAAGACTATTTTTGATGATGACTCGATGGTAGCTATTTTATAATCGAGTATTCTTGAGGTTGCAACATGGTTGCCCATTTTTGTTCTAGATTCTTTTACATTAAATCACTCGTATATAATATGCTTATAATCAAATGATCATTTAGGATCTTTTTTATTATAGAATTTTCATAACACATCAAGATAGTAACATAGAATTTTACTAGTTTTAATTTAATATTTTCTCTATTTTTTATTATTTTAATTTAATTTAAAAAAATTGATAAAGAATCAACTCAAAATGAGAAGTTTTAGTAGCTGATAATAAGAGCATGACAACTATCACAAATGACACAAGAAAGGCACGAAGAGGACCAATTGATTTCATATGAATAAGCGGCAACATATTTTAGCAATATGAATGTACAAAGTATACATAAATGTATACAACTCATGATAGACATATATAGTTTCATTTTAGTATACTTCAACACGTGTACAAATCACAAAAATAACAACACATGTACAAGTATAAATAAGAAAGGAAAGACTGGGAAGAGGGCATCTTTATCTTAGAGCCATTTTTACAGATTTATTCGCTCGAGTCTTGGAGCAAAAATGTGCTCGAAATCCTCTCAACTTTCCTATCTTCTTTTTCCATTTAAGTTTCTTTTCTCCTTTTGTTTGTTCCCTGAACATCCAAGAAATAAGGCGTCAATCAAAAGAGAAAAATATTCATTAACAAATTATAAGGCATATCTTGCAGTAAAGGTTAAAAAGAGTACAAAACTTGCTAAGAGGAGTCTGAAGAAGGAATGTAACCAGCTAGGACACTGACATGGCCAAGAGTTAACTTGGACAGATTCAACTCAAAGGAGTTTGGATTTACCTCTTTTTCTTAGCTTCTAAAATCAATATCATCAAATAGAAACCCCTTGCAAGAAACACAAACTAAGCATCATAAAGAAATAATAAAAAAGTAGAGTAGTGGAATTCACAACCAAAAGGATGTTAGATATTAGGATTTATCTTTTATATTTTTACACTGACGGAGTCCATGAAGTTTGTCTCGGTTCAGAAGGTGGGTAGAGTTGCTATACAGACTGGGCTATATAAGAGCTTTAACATTGATGCCCTTATTATTTTCTACAATTTGTTATACCAATATTGACATTGTTGAGTAGAATTTCTACAATTATTAATTTGTTTTCACAATTTTGATAAGTTTTTTTATCAATACGGGAAAGATTTTTATGCTTATTGTTTCTATTTTGGATTTGAACCATTCTAATTATTCATAGGAAAATTTATATAGAAAATTTGATGTTTTTAAATTTTGGGTAAGTTGTGCAAATTCTATATGGTACAAGATGGTCCATAATGGACGAATCGATGAACATGCTTCAAGGCTGACTGTAATAACAATTTTATATCGTCAATGAGTAGTTTACTTCTATGAATGATTCTATAGCAACCCTAAGGATGAAATATGATGATCTGAATGCAAGGCTACATAATATTCCTAGACATAGCAATGGCAGTAGAAATCAATACATCATTCCATTCTCGAGGATCATCCAATAGATGTCTTTATTCATGTGTTATCACCAAGAATATCAAATTAGAATTCATGGTTGAACAATTTTTAGCTTTTTTATAATATAGCTGAAGAATATATAATTATAGTACTTTCCTTTGCATTTGAAGTGGCCGCTTTACAATGGTATAGATGAATGTATCAAAATAAATAACTTAGTTGTTGGACCAATTTTGTAAGAGACTTAGAAATTAGATTTTGGACCTTCAAAGTTAAAATTAACTCAAACTAGTATTGTCAAGGGGCTTTATTAAAATTAACTCAAATTAGTATTGATATTAATTATCAGTTCAAGTTTGAGGCCTTATCTAATAGAGTTAATGGTTTATCCAAATCTTTCTTATTGTCATGCTTGATTTCTATATTACAACCACAAATATCTAATATAAGCCATTGCCTTGACCAACTTATAAGAAGAAAAACTTATGAATGCTATAACTATGGACACACAAACCTATTCAAAACCACAATATTCTTCAATCAATTTTCAGCAAAACGTTTGCAGTTTTCATAAACTAACCATTAAATCAATCCTCCAACATACTCAGCACAAAGATCTAATGCACATTTTGCACAGGGATCTAATTAAGGACCTACAATCTCCCTTCTAGTTAAAAGGTTAACTACAACTGAAATGATGGACATAAAAGAGAAAGGACTTTTCTACAATTATGATGAAAAATTTCACAATGGACACAAGTGCAAATCTAAATTTTTGTTGCTAATAAATATGGAAGATCTAGTTGTTGAAGGAGTTAATAATTTAGACAACTAAGAGGGACAACATAATCCCTTGGAAATTATATTACAGGAATTCCTATCATTATTTTAGTATATAGTGGTTCTACTAATAGTTTCATAAGAGAAGCCACTATTCCTAGATTGGATTTGTCAATTACTCCTTGTAAACATTTCAATGTAATGATTGAAAATAAAGACAAGTTGCAACATGCAGGATTATGTTGACAAGTAGAGTTCATATTCAGGGAATGATATTTCAAAATGACTTCCATGTGTTGCTAATTGAAGGGGCTCATGTGGTTTTATGAGTTCAATAGTTGTAGAAATTGGGACCAATTACTATTTATTATTCTACCCTTAATGTAAGTTTGGTGGATGAATCAAAGTATTATCTTAACTAGAGGAAATAAATTGGATCATCATTTTATATCTCATCACCAACTTAAAAGACTAATTATTATACAAAATGACATATTAGATTAGTCTGACTCAGAAATGAGTCCTTCTAAGGAACAAGCTTATTTGGATAAATATGAAATATTCTTTACTACCCTTACAACTCTTCCTTCTTACAACAATGTCTAATATCATATTCACTTTCTTTCAAAGGGATAATATGTTAATGTTAATCCATATAGAGACGCTTTTGAAATTGTATATGGTAAAAAACCATTGACAATTTGAGCCTATAAGAAAAATCGAGTTCAACCAGTGAAAGTAAAACTTCACCATATGAATAAGTGCTGAAACTTTAATGGACAAGTTGATCAAGGTTTGATCACTAATGCAATTTTTAGGAATATTATGATTCATCGTCACCTTTTAGCCATAGTTAGACGTCAAGGATGAGGTCCATTTTTTTTATTCAGAGAGAGAATTGTTATAGATAAATAGCAAATGGAAAAAGGTACCAAGCAAGTAACAAGGAGAAATTTCAATAGCTAATAATGAGAGCATGGCAATTGTCGTAAATGACGTGAGAAAGACACGAAAATGACCAGTTGGTTTCATATGAACAATCAACAACATAAGTTAGCAATATGAATGTACAAAGTATACATGAATGTATACAACTCATGCTTAAACATATATAGCTTCAGTTTAGTATAAAAAAGAAAAGGATGGGAAGAGAGCATCTTTATCTGAGAGCCATTTTTACAAATTCATTCTCGAGCCTTGGAGCAAAAGAGGTGCTCAAGATCCTATCAACTTTTTTCTCTTTTCTTTTCATTTAAGTTTCTTTTCTTCTTTTGTTTGTTCCATCCACATCCAAGAACCAAGATGTTAGGTAGAGGTATTCACCCGGTCCCAATGACCCCACCTAATCCAACCTAATTTGGGTCGGGTCCGGACCCGACTAGAACTCGATCGTACGGGTTGAATTTTTTTCAACCCGAGTAAACCTGACCCGACCTGACTCAATGACCCAATTATTTATTTATTTTTTATATTTGATTTAATTTTTTAAAAAAATTGAAATAAAATATTTTAAGTACAAAAATAATATTTAAATAGTTAGAAAATTTATTTTGTGCTTTAAAATAAATATAAATAGTAAGAAAAAAATTAAAAAATTAGATGGTCGAGTAAATCGACCATTCGACCTGACTCGATTCGGGTCGATTGGATCAAATTTGACCCCCAAAGGAGCTTTGACTTGATTCGACAGGTCGGTTCGGATAGAATTTGTTCAAGAGTCGACTTCACTCTTGAATACAATGTAAGGCGTGAATCAAAAGAGAAAATTTTCATCAAGAAGCTACAAGAGTTATTGTTGTGGAAGTGTAAGAAGAGTTGTTGAGAGGAGTATGGAGAAAGAATGCAAGCAGCTAGGACATTGACATTACAAGAGTTGGTGTGGATGGATTCAAACTCAAAAGAATTGCCAAGGTTGGATTTACCTTTTCTTCTTAGCTTTTGAAATCAAGATCACGCAGCAGAAATCCCTTACAAGTAACACAAATCTAGCATAAAAAGAAATAATAAAAGAAGGGAGTAGAGGATTCAAGTATTAACCTTTTATATTTTTACATTGATGGGCTAGGCTGCTAAAAAGACTGAGTTACATAAGAGCTTTAAGGTCCTGTTTGGTTGGGGGTGAAAGGAGAGGAATCGATGAGAAGAGAAAGAAGGGGAATCAATTTCTCCTATTTGTATGAATTAAGTTGGAAGGGAATGGAGGGGAAAGTCTTCTCTCCTTTTTCCTTCATTCTCCTTCAATTCTTTCACTCCCAAATCGAGGTGGAAAGGAGGGAAAAAATACACTTAACATGTATTTCCATTTTTAACCATATAAATTAAACATATAAGTATATATATAAATGATATAATCGTTTAAATAAAATTATCACTTAACATTATTCACTTTCATTCCCTTTAATGATGTGAACCAAATAAGAGTAACTATTCACCCTCATTCTTCTGCATTTTCTT
Source organism: Pontederia crassipes (assembly GCA_030549335.1). Taxonomy (NCBI): domain Eukaryota; kingdom Viridiplantae; phylum Streptophyta; class Magnoliopsida; order Commelinales; family Pontederiaceae; genus Pontederia; species Pontederia crassipes. The sequence goes on from JAUKPH010000017.1 coordinate 6,133,593, forward strand.
CCCATCTTTTCGCTTCTCATTCTTTACATTCCCTTCCTTTTAATGAAATTTGAACCAAACAGACCCTAAGAGACGGCGAAGGAATTCCCCCGACTTTTGTCAAGGAGGACGTCAATGTCATCTTCGTTGGGATACTCCGCCTGCTCCTCGTCTTTCGTCTCTTCATTGTTGGCCACGGGCACGGGCGCTGAGATGAAGACGGCTACCGTGGACTCCATCTCTCCCGATGCTGGCGGAGGATCCCACCAGGTGATGGAATATCATAAACATGTTGAAGTTGGTGAATACTTTAGGGCCCCTTATTTCTCACACCAGGTTGTCCACGTGAGCTTAGGGGAATCTGAGTATTACCCAATTGCTTGTGCTGCCGGCATGCGAACAAAAGTGAGGGTTCGGGGGCCACCGCCCCCAGATGGCGGTCCTGCTCGTCGGTGAACGGGCGGGGGTTCGGGGATAGCGCTCTCGAAACCTAGATGGATTTGAACTTTTGTTTAGTCAGCCCGTGTTGTTCAAATTATATTTTTTTTCTATTTGTTCGAATTTTGAACCCGTCTGGGAGAGACTTATATATAGCTTATTTTCATATATAATCTGTGTGGCGGCCGTAAAATTTAAAAGATATAGTGGAACTTCTTTGCAGGACGTAGCCCTAATCTCAATGGTGAACTTGGGTAAATCGTACATCTTTTTTATTTTTCTATAATCTCTTTGCGATCTTCTCTTCCTGTTCTGAAATTTTTCCATCAAAACAGCTAGCTTCCTTTTGTTTTCCTTTGTTATCATTGTTGTGCTCTTGGCTGGATGTTTTATAGTTGCACGCTTTGGCTCCAACGTTTTCGGTTGTGGCGACAGTGTAAACTTCAATCAAGTTTCACATGATATGTCCAATCTTTGAGTTTATAATTAAAGCGAATCAAATTGAGATACAAATATGAAATTTCTATGAGACTGAAAGTTCATGGAACTACCGGGTTTTGGAAGAAAGATGACGTCTTTGTTGTTCTCTGACCCTTGGGCATATATATTGTGCATGATGGTGCTACTGACACGGCCAAGTGCATTCATTATATGCGCGATCTTCTTTTTCTTTTTACTTGGGTTCTTACTGAATCATTTTTGGGTTTTCTTATGCACCTTTTGTTCGTGTAGCAGTAGCAACATAGTCGCAGGATGACCACCAGTCGGAGCATCCTGGATGAACAGATTGCTCAACGAATCCAAATAGGACATGGCTCTGCTCAAGAAGGCCAACCACCAGAGAATCGAGAAGTAACTGGCAAGAATCATCGGATAACCTGAAAGTACACATGGAGTGGCTCTTTGTTAAAGTGACACGGATGGAGATCCTAACAGGAAGAATGTTCATCACTGTTATGGCACTCGTCGGCCTCGCAATTGAGAAGATGTTTCAGAAGCCCACTATATCCTCTGCTCCAACAGTAAGTTCATCACTTGATTGTGTGCATAAAATGCCTTTTTTCTACATTGCTTGATTGTTTTTTATCATCTTCTTCCTAGCTCAATAGTGTGACCTGGTACAGAGAATATTTCTAAATTTCGCATAATGATTTGACCTCAGAAGCTATATATTCATCATAACGAAATTCAAGTATCAATTACACTCGTTATTAGTCCTTATAACTTCTGAATTGAGGCGGCTACTGTGAAATGGGTCTTTTGGCTGCTTGGAAGTACAACTTAATTGATGGGCATGATTGCAGAAAGTTAAATGCTTATTCTGCGGCCCTTTTTAAGCGCATCTCATGAAGTCGCGCTTTTTTTTTATGTGGTTCAGAAATTAGATACAGCTCTTGTGCAGCACTGGCACATTCAGCTCTGTAAGTCTGTAACCAGTGTATTAGTTGCTAAAGGATCTGATTCAACCGTAACCTGTTTATTTTATTCAAGTTTTGCTGTAATTGCTAATTCTGGAGAGGTGGCCTTTGCCAGTCTCCATGGCATTTTATGCTACATCATGGAAAGTTTAAAACCTGCATCATCTTTTTTTTTATCAATTGCAATACTTGGCCATGATAAATTAAACATAGCCCTGAAACCTGTAATTTTTGGGGAACAGTGATATCTTCTATGCTTCAATTCAGACAATTATGACAGATAATTAAACTTAAGTTTGACGTTTATTTGCTACAACAAAACAACAAAGATGCCAATTGGAAGTAGTGTGAACAAGACATACAACCCACAATATCTTTTTACCAAATTGACCTGACCTTGCGGTGACACATGCACACTTTTTCAAACTATGTATTGCAGTAGCTATGAAAAGACACAGGTATGCTAATTGCTTTTCACTTATATTTTAACCAGTAATGATGCATTTTGTCGACCCTGGTATCAAAGAATCATCATATAGCAGTATTCATGTTACAGCCTTGCAGATATCTCAACCCTCTGCTGGAGAAGTGAAGTATCCTTCAGACGCCTTCTGAGGATCTTCCCTGAGGCTGATCTTGGGATGAACTCCACAAAAACTATCTTCCTGACCTTCTTATAAGGAGCCACCTGAGCAGTCATAAAAACAATAATGGGGGAGCAGATTTCATATAAAATATATTGTTTGGCAAGGATCTATGACATGAGTGTGAGTCACATGATTATCTGAATATTTCAGACATTCAGAATTGGATTGTTTTATATGCTAATTTAGCTGAAGAAAGTAGTAGGTACTGTATCAGAGTGCACGATCATAGTTTGTAAAATGACTTGTAATCCATGCTTGAATGGAGGTTAGGTACCTTGTCCTCCATGAAGGTGAAGACATCATCTTCTTTGAGTTTGCTCCCCGCTTTCCTCACTACACATGCCATTGGAATCTCTCCTGCGTCCTCATTTGGGTACCTAATTAGGTAGAACAAGTGACCAAATAATTATTACGTTTATGCTCGACTTCCTTATTGACTCCTAGCCATACAAAATCAGAGGAACATGAAGAAAAATGATGCATATGGCCTAAGCAACAAAAAAATCATGTACTTTTGGCTGTAACAGATATTTTGCAGCGTGGAACTGAGACAATTATGCTGAACTAAGGTCTACTTACGATGTGACAGCGACGTCCAGGATGTCTGGATGGCTTGCCAGAACCTCTTCGAGCTCGGCCGGAGCTACCTGCAATGGCGGACGAATAGAGTCGACACTTGTTCTTCAATGGTGATGCAAGCTGAGAATCTCAAGGACTGACCGACTACCTGGTATGCTTTGTATTTGATGAGCTCTTTGATCCTGTCCACTATGTAGACGAGGCCACTCTTGTCGATGTAGCAGAGATCGCCGGTGTGCAGCCACCCTTCGTCGTCAACGGCCACTGCGGTGGCCTCTTGGTTCCTCAAATAGCCTTTGTTTTTTACAAGAGAAACCAGAGAAAGAAGTAAAAAGAAAACTCAACTCAGAGACTGCAACAGCTGACGGAATCAATCAATATTAGATGATTGAATACATTGTTGATTGTTCATACTTATATATAGAATAATCAAAGAACAAGAACAATACTAATAATACCTTGCATAATGGGAGGACCCCGGAGGCATAACTCGCCGCAGCTGTTGGGAAGGAGGCGCCGTCCGGTGCGGACGTCGAGTATCTTGGCTTCAACGCTCGGTATCAGCTTCCCAATGGAGACATGGCATCTGCCATCGACCCCGTCGCACAGCGTTACAGGGCCACTCGTCTCTGTTAACCCGTAGCACTGCGCGCACACGCACAAAAGAAAATTGTTGTTGTTGAATAATAAAGCAAATTAATTAGTATGAAATGAAGAGACATTTTAATGAAAGTAAAACCAAACTAATAGAGATGTGAAATAATGAAAACCAATGAGATGTATCATAATAGGAAAGAGCAAAAAATTAATAGTTTAAAAAACAATAAAGAAGGGTATATTTAAAAATAAATATCAACTTGCTAACATCTGAAAGTTATAGTGTATATTATTTTATCTTTTGATCTCTATATTTTGCTGAAAATGATAATTTATTATCTAGTAGTCTAAAACTAAAACACGCGGCTAATTGTTATAATACTACTAGATCTATAACATGTACGCTGGTAGGGTCATGTTAAAGAATAGAGGATAAGAATCATGCAGGGTAAATAGCGATTCATATATTGGATCGTAATCTAACGATTCATTAATAAGTACTATCAAGATGTATTTAAATAAATGTCTATTCATGAATTGTCATATTACAATATAACGATGTTCATATATATGGATCACTTTTTTCTCGCACAACCCTTTTCCTAAATAATATATAAGACCGTCCAAGTCTTAATCGAGATTGTAAAAGAGTTACAAGATTTTGTGAAATCTTTTATAAGAACTATAAGAGTTTTTATGGTAAGGTCGAAATTAAAGAATAATTAATTATGATAAAATCACAAGGTAAATAAAAATTTGAGATATGGAAGAAGTCGAACCATAATTCAAGGCACTTAATTGTCACAAACATTTTTTTCCTTAATCCTTACAAAAAGTACAAATACATTAATGCACCCATGTACTAAGAAGCAGGGACTGACCGAGGATTTTTTTTAAAGAGGAGGCCAAAGTGATATTATTATGAAATTAATAAAACAAAATATTAATTAATTGTTATTAAAATAATATTAATTAATATTAAAATAAAATAAAATTTTTAATTTAATAAATTTTAACTTAATTTAAGAGGGTCAAGTATAAAAATTTTAAATATTATATACATAGTCAACTTCTTACTTAATTTTAAATTTATATATATATGGGCCAAAGCCCCCCACATTTATACATGGGTCCGTCCCGGCTAAGAAGAATAAAAGGTTTGTAATGAACTGTTTGCATTATATATATATATATAGAGAGAGAGAGAGAGAGAGAGAGTGAGTGAGTGAGTGAGTGAGTGAGTGAGTGAGTGAGTGAGTGAGAGAAAATAGAAAAAAATTATAAGTGAATATTTTATTTTCAGTGAAGAATATGAGTATATTAAAAATTTAGAAAACAAACAGAATATAGTGAAAGGTATATAACGAATATGAAATATCTACTGAACGATGTGACTCCACAAATTTAAATTATATTTTATTGATATATTATTGTTATTTATTTTGGAACTTTTCCTTTTGGTTTAAAACTGAAATAGTAGTTAAACTCGCAAAGCAAGCGCCACTTAAATTTAGAGCCTCCATTTAGCGCCAAAAAATTAACTAAGCCTGCTGATCAAGGCCGTCGAATCCAAACCCTACGATTGGGATCCGAGGGGGGGTTTAGGAGACTCGCCTGTGACAGCCTGATTCCTGGGTAGCGCACGGCGAACTCCTCCATCTGCTCCCGGCCAATGGGCGCGCCGGAGCAGATGACCTCCTTCAGAGACGTCAGGTCGTAGCCGGGCGCCACGACGGCGGACCTCGCCATCTGCACCACCATGGGTGGAACCGCTGGCAGGCGCGTCACCCGGTGCGCCTCCACCGCCGCCAGCACCTCCTCCGCCACGCCCCTCCAGCGCTGACGCTGGATCACCACCGTCGTGGCCCCGGACGCCACCGCTCCGCACACGAACACAGAGAACCCGAACATGTGCGACATCGGCACCACGCACCCGTAGACCTCCTCGGCGGCCGCCCTCGTCCACACGTGCTGCAGCGCGCCCGCCATGGCGGTGAGGTTTCCGTGGGTGCTGACCACCCCCTTGCTCTTCCCCGTCGTCCCTGACGAGTACATCACTGTAGCGGGATCCTCGAACACCGCCGCCGCTGGCGATATCTCCGGGTGGGTCCGGAAGTCCGCGAGAGAGTCGAGGAAAGGCTCGATAGCGATAAGACGCCGGCGAGGGACGAGGGCTTCGGAGAGCTTGGGGACGAGCTCGGCGTCTGCAAGGATGAGGAAGGGGTCGGAGTCGTGGACCTGGGACTGGAGCTCGGGGACGGCGAGGAGCGGGTTGGCTGTGGAGAGCACGGCGCCGACGGAGAGGACGGCGAGGGCGAGGGCCGGGAAGTAGATGGAGTTGGGGGCGACGAGGAGTACGAGGTGTCCGCGGCGTACGCCGGCCGCGTAGAGGGCCCTGGACGCAGCCGAGGTCAGTCGACGGAGGTCGGCATAGGAGAGCACGGCTCTTGTGTCGGCGTCGACGAAGGCCGGCTTCCACGGCGGGGGCGGCGAGGGGTGGGAGAAGAGGAGGAAGTCGGGGAGAGAAGCGACCAGAGGTGGCGAGTGGTAGTCCCAGCATGGGCTCCGGTAGGTGGAAGTGGAGGGGCAGAAGCTGCCATGGGCGCCTAAAGAAGAGCTCATTCTTAAGGTACGGAGAGAGAGAGAGAGACAGAGTGACAGAAAGAGAGATCAGAGTTTAGAGATCGACCAATAGAGATGGACGTGGCTCTATAAGTTGCTTCCTTTTAACGTGGATATTATTATATAGCTAAACGAGGATCGACGTCGGCGAATGGAGTAATTGCTTATGTTCTTACTTGTTTTCTTTTAGACACTATCATGCATTAAATTAGAACAATGTTGCATATATATCAACTATATATCAAGAAAGATATATTATCGGAAATGCACATATATGACATCCGTCATCAGTATCTGCTTGGAGCTCTATCGATGGAAGAGCTCTTTCTTTCGTTGGCGTGCCAGAAAAATATAGTAGACAAATGCAATACATTGTTTAAAAGTTTGTACTGCGTAAGGATTAAGTTTCTGGTGTACTCATGTAAGAAGATAATTGCCTTTTTCTTTAAGTGTTTCAGCATTAATGATCAACTTCAATATAAGACGGAAGTAAGTAAATAAGAGAGAAACTGCACATCACCGATCGAGGACCTTTACAGGCAGGCATATATACGTGATCAGGGCATTTGGTGCGACAGTAGGACGGCTTGCGGAAACTAGTGGTGCGTACGTACGTGCCCCACATATGCATATACTAAATGACATAAATACCTTGTGAAGTCTACGGGGGGAGAGAGAGAGAGAGATTCTTATAAGTTGGTACGTAGTATTAATGCAAGGGATGGGAGGAGAGAACAGGTGAGAAGCTGGTTGAAGGTGGAGGTGGTGATCATGGCACGAGGTTAATTGAATATGGAATGCCTGGTTGGACGACAGACGAGTCTGGGACGGTGGGCAGACCACAACAGGGGTCTTCGAGTAATGAAGCGGCACAGCGAAGTTGTTAGTTCATCGTCCTTCGCCTCCGTCTGCATGGCCCATGCAAGTAATGCATGCATCCATGCGACAAAAAAAAAACATTGTAAATCATATGTAAGATATGTTCTATTAACTACTACGTCCAATTCCATGCATTGGGCTTTCAAATAGGATTGATGTTAGAATTCTTATCATCGAGCGGCTTCTGCACTTAAACTGCTCAAATGCGAGTGAGATGCAAATGTGCTGTCCTTTGTCATACAGGGAATGAAGGCCAGTTGCTTGTGCCGCGGGCATGCAATGATGGATGTGAACATTTCATCACTTTATGATCACAAGAGTTTGGCTCCTGCTGCTATGATTTTTTCCCCCATCTTTCAGAAGATTTAGAAATCAGCAACGAGAGTAATTAAACGGCCTGCATGCAATTTGTATCTGGCAGGACTCCCCAACTATTTCACACTGTGGATTAAGAAAAAAAGGGAGCTGCACAACCATATTTTTTTTCTAAATAGAAATTGACTTCAGTTAACATTGATGCTGCAGGTGCTCGATTACAATTAGTCATGCATATGAGAGTGAATTTGGCAATTATTATTCAAGCTAATTAGTCGGCACAATTAATAATGAGGTTGTCTCAGGAATGATTAAATTTTAGAGTCACAAAATTTAATTGGATGATACTAACAGGAAGTTGAAACGGAGTGAATAGCAGAAGTCTCGAATTCGAATAAATATACGCGTGCTGCTTGGACAACATGACTCGACGATGGACTTAGTCACTTAGGGGCCGTTTGGCTATAGAATATATTTTAGAGAATAAGAAAATTTATTCAGAAGAATATAATATTCTTCTAATATTCCTATTCCTTCATTTGTTTGATTTAAAATGAATAAATTTTGAATATGTAATATTTTATTATTAAAATATTTTAATATAAATAATGAACATTTATTATTATAATAATAATAAAAATAATAATATAGTAATATATGGATAAATTATAAAAAATAAAAGAAATTATTAAAAGATGGAAACGTGATGAATAACATTATTCTTTCATTTTGATGAAATATAATTTTTGATGGAATATTGCATTTCGTAGAATAACATAGTGGTTTTACAATTTTCAAAGTGGTATCGGCAAAATCAAAATTTGACCGACTTATTTTTATTCTTCACGTTATTTGGCTATATTCTCGAAATAACTAAATATTCTGATGTTTATCGATCAACCAAATAGCCCCTTAGAGTTTGTGACGAAGCATCACTCTTAATTGGATGAGGTGGCATCCGGAAAAGAAAAATTAATTGGTGGATGTAATACATCGGATTGAAAAAAATAATAATAAAATATTATGCTCGTGACCTAACGTGTGCTGCCAGAGGTGCACACTGAAAATTCAGCCCTTGACTCAGAATGCACTGCAGTTAAAAAAATTTACCATGGGTGCAGCTAATAACTTTTCGGTGAAGAGACTGCAATTAATAGTTAGAACAGTGAGACCCAAAATAGTCGGTCAACACAAACTGTCAGAGGTCCAACTTTAATCTCTTTTAATGAAAAAAATTGGGGTCGTTGGTAAAACATTTTTTTTTACTCCTATAGTTTTTTACCTGCCCATTTTTTTTTGGTGAGATACCTGCCCAATTTTATAGTCACGCTTTGTAGAATGAATAAATGGAAACAAGTGGTCTGCTCTCCTTGCCCCCACAAGGCTAAACCCAAAGCACAAAGCAGCATGTAATTTTTTTCATACGCAGAGAAACATGGTGTTTCTGTAGACAAACGTCATTAACTTCACATACGGATGATATTATTATCGCTTCGAAAAATATTTTATCATTTTCATATTATTAGATAGTAGCAAAAGTATCCAACACTAATAAAAAAATTGAAACCGGTAGTGTTCTTCAAGAAGAGAGATACTGTGTCGCTTTCTTTTAGTTACTGGATAAAAATTCAAAAATAATGTTTGACATATTTTCAATTTTCATTTAAAAATTCATAAATAATGCCATTCCTCCTCTGGTCCCGTAGCAACGGAGGGAGGAGAGCTCAGAGTAGAATAGAATCTCCTCCGTTCGTCTTTCCTCCTCTGGTCCTGTAGGAACAGAGGGATGAGTGCTCATAGTAAACTGGTCAAAATTGAATCAGGCAATCTGCTTGATACAATTAATCATATCAATATAATAGAAGGAAGTATATGAAAGGTTTAAAACCATTAATGATGTGCATGTACAATGTCAGGATTTGGCCTTTTTTTTTTGGCTCTCATTTGACTTCCCATCCATTCAACCAGTCTACAAAATTAGGCCAGACTCTAAATAAAACCTGGTAGAGCGTCACAGTTTCACTTGCCAAACGCAAATTCTTTATTAAAAAAAAAAGAATCATCGTTGTAGAAGTTAGTACTTCACATATACCAAATAAGCCACAAGCCGAATCGTTGCATAACAGAACCCAAAATGTTAAACCATGTGAGGCAGAGTGCTGAGACATATCATCAAGCTAAATCAAGCTCTAAACGACAGAAGAATCAAACAGGCCAGTCCCCCTAATAGTGAAGTAGTTAGCAGGTAACAAGTGACCCTCTTTTTGCGAAAGAAAAAATTATATATCATGGAACCTAAAGAAAAACACAAGCTTTGCCAAGAGCATTAAAGACATCCGATAAATTGCCTACAGGTTTAGAGAGAGATCACATTTAATTACACCAGCCATGGCCAAAATTAGTGTTACGAGTTGGTGGCCCACACGCCCAGAGTTCACAGCTACTTATTTAAACTGTGGCCTGAGATGTAACTCCCCCATCTGTACTTGGCCTTCGTTATCAAGTCACATGGCTTCTTCAATGCATGGATCAGGTAGCAACTTAATGTGCTTCATAAAAAGAAAAAAAATTATGGCTTAAGACTTGAAAACATGGTATCAGATGCAGGACAACCAACCAACCATGTGATGTCAATCAATAAGGCCGAACCAAATCCAGAAGATTAAAAATCAAATGCAAGTTTAACATAAATTATCTTCAGAATGTTTCTGTAATTTAGGACAACAATACGTGCAAACTAAAGAGAATTCAATAAGGAAATGACAAATAACAGGTACAAGAACCAACTTAATATAATGACACTGTTGCTGGTGTTTCTCTAGGTTCCATTGTTTAATTAGTGTAAGCAGAAAAGAAAACAACAAAGCAAGTTTGTAACCAAAATATGCTCTCCTCAAAACAAAAAGCAAAAGAAAATGGCACAATGATAACTAATAAGTAAAAGCAATAGATACGCTCATTTGTATTTTTTAGTTGTCTCCTAGGACAAAAGTGACTTAATGAAGGTTTACTGCTAGCAAGAAACAAAGAACACAATGACCAAAGAGATAAATTAGGCATAACTGTCTTTACATTGTTTGCAACTTGTCCTTGGTCGTAACACATTCACTCTCTCTTCCACTGCATTTAATTGATTTAACAAGTAGGATAACAAAAGTGATAAAAATAAATGATTTAGCAATAAATCCAAATAATCAACATTTAAGGCTGAAAAATAAGCATCCACGAAACAAATTATCCTCATCCACATGTTTCCTAATCTACTGAAGATAATTCTTCAGTGTACTGAACAGGAAAAAAAGGACAATTGTCCTTAATAAATTATCTTGAAACATCAGTCATGCATGCTAGCATACACATTCATAATTTGTTTTTCAGATGGGTAAAGCTATCATATCAGTTCAAAGCTCATCACTGCAGCATCAGATAAAGCCCTCTTTACATGTCAATAAAATTGTAAACTTATTCTCAACCATAAATGGAATGCTTAGTGTACAATTATAAACCTTTGCACATGAAAAAAGAGCTTCACTTCTCAGGAGTTGGATGTTCTGGGGAAGGGCAACTTTTACACTCCGCTACAGAGGTTGGAGATGGGAAATTTTCAGTAATACTTATCCGCATTGTCTGTTGCTTCTCATCATTTGAAGGTATGTGAAGAACAGCCTCCATGACCAATATGTCCCAATCATGGTGTCGTAGAAATGAGAATGTTGTCTCTTCTGCAGCAATGATTTGAACTTTTTTGTTACAAATGTAAGCCAGTTAACTATATTGTATACCAGACTTTGTAGAAAAAGAAGTTACTACTTCATCATACATTCGGGAGGTTCACTGCATTATCTTACAAAATTATTGATGATATTGATTTTCATTCAGGAAATCTGTGACTATTTATATTACGAGTAATATATATTGTCTTGTTTACTATACACAAATCATCTACTTCCATCCCACAGTTTCTTGTTAATAAATACACATATTTGATGGGTTAATCATCCAATCCACATATAATTAATGTTGTCAAAAACATACATGAGAAGTCATCCTCTCAAAAAATACATGAGAAGTCAAAAAGCAACAAAGTGCAGAAGTGAAATAACAATATTCATTCAAAGGTTCGAGATCGCCAATTAGGTGGCAATCAAATATCCAAGATAAACACCACCCAAAACTAAGCAATCTAAAATTTAATTGTTAAACTAAGAATCAAAGTTTTTAAGATCGACAATTAGGTGGAAACATTTTGATACTTTGTTACTTTAAAAACTTGTCGTTTGAACTTAGCTTATTTATCTTGCATTAGTGAATCATGAACCATTATTGATATTTCGCAATGGATATATTGATGTTGTGCAATATTTTTATTTTGGTACAAATTTATATATATATATATATATAATTCAAAGTTTAAATATAATTCCTCAAGTGACAAAGTTTAAATATTTAGGATCAATTGTAAGACAAGATGGTTGTGTTAGGAGGAGGTCCCAAGCCCGGATAAAGGAGGAGGGTTGTGTTAGGCCCCGACAGCCAGCATAAAATCCTGTCGAATCTTATGAACATGAATCAACGAATTCGTCGTATGATCCATGTAGCCGACCCCACCTAGTGGGATAAGGCTTTGTTGTTGTTGTTGTTGTTGTAAGACAAGATGGTGAGATTGATGATGATGTTAATCATAGAATTCAAGCTGGTTGGTGTAAGTGGAGGAAAGTCATTGGAGTTCTTTGTGATAGAAAAGTACCCAATAAAGTTAAAGGAAAATTCTATCGTACTGCTATAAGACCGGCAGTGTTATATGATAGTGAATGTTAGGCTATGAAGGGACAACATGAACGTAAAGTGGGGGTAGCCGAAATGAGGATGTTGAGATGGATGTGTGGTCATACAAGATTAGATAAGATTAGGAATAACCATATACGTGAACGAGTCGGAGTGACTCCTATTAGTGAGAAAATGGTAGAGAATCGTTTGAGGTGGTTTGGTCATATTCAGAGAAGACCATTAGATGCGCCAGTAAGAAGAGTAGATCAAATAATCTGGAGTCCGATTAAAAGAGGGAGAGGGAGGCCAAGGCGGACACTTTGCGAACTAATAGAGCAGGATCTATTGGTGAATAATATACCGAAAGGTTTGGTTACTAATAGAACGGAATGGCGTCGTATGATCCATGTAGCCGACCCCACCTAGTGGGATAAGACTTTGTTGTTGTTGTTGTTGTTGTTGTATATATAATTCAAAATATAGCTTTGGTAGGCTCAGATGTTGTTGTGCTATGATCTCATGTTTTATGTGTTCACCCGACGTTTCCATGTTGACACCAATTTACAAATTTGACAACATTGATCTAAATTGCCACTTTAGAGGCAATATGGATTATCAGGGAAAACAAAAATGTACAATTCAGTGCCCGTGAACAAAGCAATGTGGTGGATCCAAGTACTGTTAAAACAGATTGTCAACTAATCCAGCACAATTTGTCTCAATAGAAATGTTCCCTTAAGCCCAAGTTTGATAGATGCAATACAAAAACATGTTAAACTATATTGCACGGTCTCTGGTAAAGATTTATGTTGACCCTCCATGGAAGATATAATTATCAACAAAAGAAGTAATAAATCTAAAGGAAATAACACCATAATATGTGATGAACACAAGAAAATAAAGCAATCAGGTCTGAAGGACTTCTTGGTTATGACAATAAAAGGAAATAACACCATAATATGTGATGAACACAAGAAAATAAAGCAATCAGGTCTGAAGGACTTCTTGGTTATGACAATATTCTAGAGTCTCTTCAAAAATAAGGGTAAAAAACAACTTAAAGAAAATTGTGCTATCCACATATCTGAGATCATGGGTTGGTAACTCGGCATAAGTTTGAGTTCACAACAAATATAAATGTGCATGAGCTTCCATCAAAGAAGATATCAGATCAATCTCCAATAGGAATTTCTGTCGACAGATTGTATTACTGACTACTGAGAACCAGAAATTTATGAGCAGATTTTTTTTTTAGGAGAAAAAAGGATGACCACCAGGATTGTGGTTGTCATCAAGCAATATATATCACTGTGAAACGGAAATCATGTACAAGTGTGGAAGTGGTCCGGTTGCACTGGACCTACAATGGCCCTCACTGATGACTCCACCAGTCTCTGACACGTCACGGACCCCGAATCAGATGTGAAACAAGCTCACGATGCTCGTTCACTGTCAAAATCCTCGGGGTGGGAAGTCTCTGGGCCGTCAAGCAGGCACCGAGCATCCAGAAAACGGTCGCGCGCATCTCGGAACTCCTCCCACGGACGATCAGCTTGGTCTCCTGTGCAGGGAAGACATCCACCTCCCACACATCCTCCGCCCACCAAGGACGGTCTCGTACATTCCTTGTGATTATCTTCATTGAGTCACTGAATTGCTCCCTTGTTGTAAGGCCACTCCACTTGACCGTGGTCGCCGGCAAAGGCCGGCAGCTTCCGCAACTAGGCGAACCTCCTCATCCGCCCACCCGGCGAGTAGGTGTTCCCCAACCGCACTATCATTGGCAACCAACGAGTCTGGCATGGTCTGCGGGGCACCCCCCACCACATGCTGTTGGGGTGACGGCGATGAGGACAGTGCAGGTGGCTGTTGTCTCGCCAACGGCGACAGCTGCACGGGCGTCTGCTGCCCTGGCAGTGCTGGGCGTCTCTTATGGCTGCTCCTGACGTGAGTGAGCAGGCACTGTAGTGGTCGGTGTAAGGCCACTCCTCTTGCACATGGCCGCCGGCATGTATGGCGGGGACTGATAGCTTCCCCACCTAGGCGAACCTCCCCATCCGCCCTCCCGGCAAGGAGGTGCACTCCATCAACACGGTCCGAGGATGAGTCCTCCATGGGCTGCGGTGCACCCCCCACCATGTGCTGCTGAGGCGACGGCAGCGATGACAATGTGGGTGGCCGCTGTCTCGCTGACAGCAGCAGCGACGACATCTGCTGACCCGCTGGCGGACATGGCATGACATCCTGGGCAGTCCGACGGCGCTGGTGGCAGAGGGGAGGAGAGGGGAGCTACCTGATCATCGTCTGTGGGTGTGGCAGTCATCTGGATGACCAAAGGGATGCCGGTGAGCGCGGACAGTGTAAACTGTACATGTAGCGATGCTGGAGGTGTCTGGCTTATGGCGAGAGAATGAGGCGAAATTGGCGGCGACGGGGTTGTGGCCTCGGAGGTGACAGTCAACTGCCGGAGGACAGAGGGGGGAAGAAAGGGATGGGATCGACTGGTTCCTGGTGCGGGAGTGATGGGGCAACTTCACAGGCTCGGCGCAAGGGGGGAGGTAGTCAGATTTGGGTTCGAGTTTGCTTGGGCTCGAAATTGGGTTCGCAGTCGTGCTCGGCGGGAAGGTTTCGATCGAGCGCGAACACGATGGGAATCAGGTCCATTGAGTGATGGGATTGGGTCCGAGGGATTTTGGTTGGCGGGTTTGGGATGTGAGGCCTGCGAGTGTGTGCCGAGCTCGGGAGGGAGTAGGTTAAGCGGTTCGATTGGGTTCAGCTCGGATGGGATTGGATTTAAGGTAAGGACGGGATTTTGAATTTGCAAGTGAGAAAGAGGGAGTATTGCTTGCAATATTCTCTACTGTGCATCCACTGAATGATGAGTACACTATATCACATAGGATATCAGATGTAATTTAAGAAAATTAATCTTAGGGAATAAGGACTATGTGGGGCAACAAGTGACCCATATATATTTGGATCATCATCTAATGGCTCACAAATGGGTGCATTTTTGTAAAGATCTTGATGATGTTGAATGGTGCCTATTTGTGAACCATCAAATGATGATCCCCATATATATGGGTCAGGTTTTGCCTCACATACTCCTTTTTTTTTAGGAGAAAAAGGATGACCATCAAAGTTTGTGATTGTCATCCATATATATATAAAGCTATGAAGTGGAACTCATATAGAAGTGTGAGCTCTCAAAAAGAGAGCAGCAAAAGATGGAAAAGTGTAGCAGCTAACCCAAAAACCACTCCCGAAGAAGAAATGAGATGTGGTATACAATGCGCTCAATCTTACATCTCTCCCCACAAAAAATAGTCTGGTCGTGCAGAAGCCAAATGGTTCAAGAACCAGCCAAAAATGATGCAAAAGGTGCTCTCCGCCTGTCTCTGTCGAACCAAAACTCGGAAGGACTGCCACAAGGTTTCGTGATCGGAGGGGAAGAGGCCCCCGACTGTCGTGCGCTGCCAAATGTCCCGTGATGTCGGGCACGCAAAAAATAGGTGGGTGATGTCCTCCTCCACCTCACCACAAAGTACACATGAGGTGTCTACCTGCGGCGCCCATCTCGCCCTATACCTCCTTGTGAGTAGCCGGTCACGCCGCATAAGCCAAGCAAAAATCTTAACTTTCAGCGGCACTCGAGATCGCCAAATGAGCCTGCAGTCTGTCCTGAAGTCCTCCATCAGCATCATGTCAGGAAGGAACCAAGTGTAGAGGTAACGTGCCGACCAAAAGTCCGACAACCACACCCATCCATCAGCCCTGGAGGGGTCAGGACGGAAGGGGACTATCCTCGGATGTAACGCCAAGAGCTCGGAGAAGCGCTGATCTGAGTGCCGATCTGAAGAGAGGGGTCCAGGAACCGGAGCCAGGGGTCCCCGACCACGTCTCCTCCACCGTCGCCCCCGAGTGCATCGCCAGGGCATAAAGGAGAGGGAAGGCCTCTGCTAGTGGGCCCCCAAAGGACCAGTCATGCCGCCAAAAGGAGAAGTTTGTCCCTTATCCGAGGGTTGGGGTCATGAAAGGGCGCACCCGAGGGATCAATGCCACCACTCCTTGCCAAAAAGAAGATGCCCCATGGGGCAAGATAGTCCTCGACTCCCAGGATAGATCTCGCCCATAGCAAGTGAAGAAAACCGATTGCCACTCCTCAGGTCCCATGATCCACCGAATCCACCGAGCTAGGAGAGCCTAGTTACTATAGCGGAGATCCCGAACCCCCAGCCCACCCTGGGAAGTGGGACCACAGACACTACTCCATGTGATGAGGTGAACGCCTCTGTGGTCCGGACCACTCCTTATTCCCTTAATTTTAACATTTTATAGAAACATGATAATATTACAACACTTTTAGTTCATTGTTTAACGTCCACCACAAAATGAACTATTTCAAGAGTGTACACACATATAGGATGAGTGTGCACATGTCAACCAAGTACTTTGAGCATACTTTTGTATGGACTATCAACAATATACCTACCGTGATGAAATTGGAAGTGATTATTTTCAGTCAAAGGTTCATAAAACTTGTCATTAAATTTGTGTTTCTCACGAACCACTTACTATTTTGTACTAGGGAAGACTACATATGTGCCACCTCGTAGAGGTAAGAATGCGACAATTCCTCCCAAATCCTGCTAAACTAGATCACAAATACCAAGCACAAGAAGACAAACAAGAAAATAAATGTTTGATTTCAATAAAACAAAGGTGATTAAACCATTCACTCAAGCAAGAATCATGGAAATCGAAAGTTACAGTGTACAAATGCATCACCTCCATGACGGATAGCTTTCAATTGGAGAATGCCAGTTCCTTGTGGTCCTGAAACAGGAAACGTGCAAGATACTGAATGCCTCCTATGACCAACTGCAAGAGTTGCATCATACCATGGGCCTCTAGCAATTGGTAAACCAAGTGCTTCTATCACTTGTTGATTCTGGCTAACCTTTTCGATAGCTTTACTGGATATAGGTGAAAAGATATGGAGGAAAATAGGTCACCATCAATAATGTGAATTCTTACACAGTTTTTTAGTCATATAAGAGAATAGAACAAGCAAAGGAAAAAGTAAACAATGGAATGGCAATCAACAATCAATAAAGGTCAAGCAACTGAAATTGTTATTACATAAGTAAACATCATTAGGTCTAAAAAAGAAAAGTATATTCAAGGCATATATCCCCACTAGGTTTTCTATATGACGATGACTACTCAGTTTTGCAGACAGCCTTTCTTTCCCTCCTTAAATTTGATTTATCAATCAAACATTTTTTCCCAGACCAGAAGAAAATACAAAATAACAAGGGCAGATAGGAAAAACACCTCCTTCCAAATCACTATCAGGACTGTCCCATCGATACACGATTTAAACCTTCCGCCACATACGTGGTTAGCACAGCCAATGATTAATAAAACAAACAAAGAGAAAACATGTATCAAAGCGGAACATGCAACAAATTGAACACCGTTGATGAAATGCAATATTCAGCGTCTTAACATTATCAAGGAAATATTTTTGCCTACAAGGGAACTCCGCATGGAGATCACGACCAGTTGTATATTTGTTGGAATGCCGACAAGAATATTTTAAGTATTACAATGCCTGCCTGGATTCAATCTCGGTAGAAGAAAGGATAGAATGTCAAAAAAACACTCGTAAAGATCGGACAAGGAGGTTAATACCTGCTGCAGCCGTGGAATATGGCAAGATCATTGATGGCACTGAGCGCGACTCCCCCCGTAAGGCTAATCAATCCGATCTGAAACAGCCTTTTTCCCAGTGTCCTCTTCTTCTTCGTGCCAGCAGCACCATCTCTCGCGGCTTGATCTGTAACCGCACCAGCAGAGAAGGAACTGCACAAGAAGAAGTGCGAATGTCTTCCTTGATCGCGCGCGGGAAGAAACAAGAGGCCAAGTAGGGGGATCGAAGGGAAATTCTTGCATTACTTGGCGTGATTTGCGCAGCGTGGAACGCTCCCTGGAGGCGTGAGAATGGAGGAGCTCTTCGTGAAGGGCGAGAGGGATGCCAACTTCCTCCTCAACATTTGGCTTTGATCGATCTCGCCGTCCACCCCAGTCTCCGTTTCGACGCCGGCGGCGAGGAGTACTAAACCTCGAGGTTTTGGGCTGGACCGTAATGGACCTTCGACTGGATCGTTTTTTTTTAACACTTTTTTTTGGCAGGTTTCGAATTTAACCTTTTGTTTTTTAATTATTATATTTTAGAACTTAAAGAGGTGACCCCCGCTCAAATTAGAAGTCATTATTTTATGTTAGCCCATGGATATTTTGCAAAAAAAAAGTTAAAAACATTCGAGGGATAAAGAGTGATTATGTGCTTATTTTATAGTAGTAATTAATTTTTACAAATTATGTGCTTGATTGTAAATTGTAATGTCAGCGATGCTGTAAACATGGATTGTCTCATAGTTGAAAGGATGAAGCGTGATTTCAATTTTAGGCTCCATTTTTTTATGTTTCATAATGGACAAAAAATCATTTAGCATAATAAAAACTTTTCCATTACCCCCCAAAAGGAATGATTAATTGAATTTAATTTCTAGGGCAAAGTAGAACTCACACGCTGGCGGAGCTGCCCTTGTCAAGCAGGTCACATTCTCCTTTCAATGTGGTCTTATATTATTTTATACTTTTTGCAGTTAATCAAAATTAGATTAAAAAAATAAATAAAGTGTTGGAAACTTATTAAACATGAAACAGATGGCCTTGGAAAGCCTTCAAATAAAACGGGTGGCATTTTTCGTCCTTGCCTGACTTGATGTTTGAACACACTGAATAATTTCTACGGGTTACCAATAAGAGATATCAATACGCGTTAAGTGACCTTAATGCCAATCGTGGTTACCAATAAGAAATTGAAAGAGTAACAGAAAGACAAAAGAAATGAATAAAAAGAAGCCGTAGCTTTCAAGATGTTAAATGTTGCGGTGCAAAATTATGGACTATAAACCGAGAGCAAACCACATGAGCAAAAAACACGAAATGTTTAATGTTTAAAATAAAGGAGATGACGACTGGCCAACGTTCTCAACTTTCATGTTTAATACAAAAGTTCGAAGGAAAAAAAATGTGACGTCTTGGATAAATCCATGTTTAATATCAAAGGTAGCCTTTCTTGAGGTAGGCTCCAAACCTTTCCTAACAACAGAAGGAAAAACAGCCAATTACAATTCATAATTTCTTCTTGACACTTATTCACCAAACAATTACGAGCTTCTGCACTTGTATTTGGTGCCTTAAAGGTAGCGTGCCCTTTAAGAGGCTTAAAGGCAAGAAATCTAATTACATGAAATCCCCTTAAAGATAACTTAATGTCGACTGCACAAAGATTAAAACTCTGTGCCTGTTACTCTCTCGCTGATTGTAGAACCAAAAGCTGGTCCACCTTTACGGTACGATATGAGGTACTCCACAGGGTAGCCTTTGATTTTGTGAGGCGCAATACCAAGGTTGTTGAATGTCAAAGCTGCAAAATACATACAAGGTAATGGATAATGCATATGGCAAAAGATCAGTGATATATTAAACTGTTGCATAAGTATACTTACCTTTATCAGAAACTAAAGTGTCCACCGTAAAAGCATTAATCTGGTCCAGATTGAATATGTCTGGAGTAGGTAGAGGGAAGGGCACTTTATTCAAAAATAATTCCCGAGGAGTTGCAATAGCCTGAAAACACAACATTCGACAAAATTGTGGCACAAGTATCAAGATAATAAATATCATTCCAAAACGGATACGAAAACACAAAAAGAAGTGTATGTAGAGCTTGAAAATAGGTTAATGGAGGGGAAGGGAAAGGGAAGTACTTTGTTTGGCTGGTTTTATAACGAAGTGGAAAGGAAGCATGTCATTTGTCTTTCAATCCCAAATAGGAGTGTAAAGGAGGGGAAAGGTTTACTTGAAACAAATTTCCTTTTTTCATCTAAACACACATATGAGGATATATTTATCGCTTCCCTTCCCGTCCATTTTGTTTTGTCATCTAAACAAGTTTAATTCTTCAATCTCATTCTTCTTTGAGAGGTAATTCTTCACTTCCATTTCCTATCACTCCTTTACATTTACCTCAATTGCCTTCCCTTCCCCTTGATGACTCTCCAAGCAAACAAATAAGTGTACACAGAGCAAATCCATTATCACTAGTAGGTTCCAAATAGGAGTCAAGGTCATGTAAGTGTCAGGTTTTATCATTAAGTTTTCCCGAAGGACGGTTCTATCATCACATTGATTAACAGAACAACATTACAAGTAGTAGAACTACACTTCTTTTTTAAGATAACCCTAAATATTTTTTTGAGAAGAAGATAACCCTAAACATTCCATAGAAGTAAATTCTGTTGGTGTGCCAAATATGTTTGAGTTAATGCTAATTTTACAACAGCACCAGACATTCACGCAGAAGCGCCCGCAATGATGCACAGAAAAGGAGTGTGAGGGAGGGAGGGATATAAGTAATCTTTTGTTGAGAGTGATCTAATTACATAAAAACAATTTGGAATACTTTTAAAAAAGGCAAAATCCAAGTTTCACCTCACCTTTGCAATAGGAACAGGAATCTTCACATACCGTGGCCATTCCCGTATTGTGTCATACATAAGTTCTGCCTGTAAGACATTCAACTCGGTATGAAAGTCAAGTAGAAAAAAGAAAGATCCAGAAGGAAACTAACTATTCAACCTAGGGTTTAGCATTTGAAAGCTTTTATCCTCAACACAGTTGAACAAACAAACAACAACAACAACAAAGCCTTATCCCACTAGGTGGGGTCGGCTAGTTGAACAAACAAACATATGAACAAAATTACCAGTTGGTGGACAGTATAAATCTCAGGCCCACCAAGCTCATAGATCTTCCCCATGCTGGCACCGTCATCTTTTAGGGAAGCTACAATTGCCGCAGCCACATCAACAACATAGACTGGTTGGATTCTGCAGAAGTAAATTACTTAAATTCACAGGAATTTATCCATCGCGATTGGATTACTTGTCTTCATCATCAAGTTTGTAGAGTTCAAGTTTTTACTAAACTTGTTTTATGGTGATAGACTCATATCGTAAACTCTAAATGTAAATACATAGATTTTAGATACAATATTAATTTATATAATAATTTTTAAAACCATATAAAATAGAACGATAAACCTCTAAAAAGATTACAACAAAATGGATAATCGATAAAATCAAAATTTACAAATCATAATCTCACAGAAAGTCAATGTAATACATTCTAAGGTTGTGAAATTGCATAGAATATGTAAATTCAATTGATGTGCCATAAATTCATATATGAATATTATTAAATAATGCAGTGTCTCTTTAGTTTTATTATTATTTGGTGAGGGGAGGAGGGCAATTTGAAATCGTTTAAGTATTATTATTTTATTGTCATCACCATAAATGCCATACCATACCAAATATTAGATTATTATAATATGATTATTAATCATATTATTTAATTTTTATTTAAGTACTATGGTCAAAAGAACGAAATAGTAAAAAGCATTATTGGGAACCTAATTTTAACATACCACTTACAATAATATATTTTATTTTTTTGTGTCCCCTCAAAAAAATAATGTCTTGTAATATATTTTTCAGAAAATAATATGGTTATAAAATAATAATGAAAAAAGAAACAAATCAAACAATAAAAGATAAGAGAACATAAGGTAAAAGAACGAGGAAAGGTATTTAGAAAATATTCTTCAAATAATGATTGCATTGAGTTTTTAAACCGTCATCAACCCCATAGTGGGAACACACTTAACCAAAAAGCCATTGCAGCACTTATCATGGACTTGCAAAGTTTACTACTTGGCATGGGCGACTTAACATCTCTATACGATTTCAACAAGTTAAAATGCATCCAAGTCCATTCTACCACAAGTTGCAAGCTTAGACCAAGTTAACCCATTTTCCTACCCAAGAAACGTAAAAACCGACGAGCATTAGTACTAAAATGCAATTTTGACAACCATGTTTGTGATAATGACTATAATAAAATGATTGCAGCATTGACTAGTAATTTTAAGTACCTTGTAGATCCATCCCCAATGAGTGGAAGAAAGCTCCACTTTTTTGCAAATTGCGCCCATCTATTCAAGATACGATCTTCAGTGCCAACCATGACTCCAGGCTTCATAATGGTAGCCTAAACCAAAGGAGAGAGTAGCTTCTATAATTTAACATGAACAATAAAATGATGAAAAAAAACTAATGTTGTCCCACTAAAAATAAAAAAATTAATATAAATTTCTTTTCAAAGGGACACGAACAAATCAGAATCATGATACTTCTTCTTTAGAAGTTAACATTGTTATACTAAAAAGATTTTTTTTCTTAGAGGAAGAAGGATGATGATCATATTATGTGGTTGTCATCCAGGTGTATATATATATATAATGAAAAATATAAAAAAAGAGTTAAAATAGTATTAATAAAAGGTAACTAGGAAGCTATCAATTTTTTGATAGAATCTCATCATGTTATTCACCTTCTCTAAATTAGTGTAAGCACTAACAATGACTAACTTTTGATCATATAAGAAATCGCTCCATCGTATAAACTTAAAAACAATTTATTCCCCCATAAACATTGTTTATTTACGTAAATGGTTAAAATTATACAAATCACAAATGTGTAAAATAGAAAGAAAAGCATAGAATAATCTAACCTCAGGGAACTGTGCTAACACAGATTTCTCAGCTTCAGCCTTTGCTCTCAACATTCTTGACGGAGAAGATGAAGAAGCTCCTAAGCAAGACATTTGTATGAATCTTGTGATACCACCATGTTCTTTTGAGATCTGCATAAAATGTATTCCAAGAATGGAGAAGATTAATCACCAGCAGACGCCTAATATTTTTTTTAAAATGGAGCAGAGGCCTAATCTTTCAATTTGATTTAGCAACGCGTGAAAGAAATACAAAAAAAAAATCTTGAGCACCTTATGACATTACGTGTACAAAGTAGAAAATACCTAAAAACTTGAAAGAATAGTGTCATATTAAAATGTTAATGACTATCTATTTTAGGCTCTGTTTGGCAAAGTTAATGATTAGATTAGAGGATAGCGGTTCGACTAAAGGATAGCAATTTGATTAGAGTAAAGCAGTTAGCAATTAGCGGATAGCGATTTGTTTATAAATTCAATAAAAAATGTCTGGTAAACATAGCGGTTAAATGTGTATTGTATAAAATGACAAAAATAAACAACAACAACAACAACAAAGCCTTATCCCACTAGGTGGGGTCGGCTACATGGATCATACGACGCCATTCGTTGATCCATGTTCGTGCGATTCGACAAGGTTTTATGCTGACTGTCGGGGCCTAACACAACCCTCCTCCTTTATCCGGGCTTGGGACCGGCTATAAAATGACAAAAATAAACATAACATATAATTTATGATCATTTTTATACACATCATATTCATAATAATTAATTTATAATATATTTTTTTAGGAGAATTTATAATATTTAATTCTGAATAATAATATTTTTAAAAATATTATTTTAATATAGAAAGATTAATTATTTCAAAATAAAAATCTTATTTGAGTTTTAAGTAAACTTAAAGATGTGATATATTAAAATAAAAATAATATATGATGTTTAATAATTAAATATTTTTTTTATTTTAAAAAATGAGGATATAATAGAAATAAAATATGAAACCGCTACACGTATACTCTATAAGCTAGTAGGAGTAGTTTATAGTGTTTTGTGTTCACACTTCTAAACACTACTGGAAAAAAAATATTTACCAAAAGCTTATAAGTAGCATTTTGATTCTAACAAAACGTTATCCGCTACTAAATACTCTATTTTTTTATGTGTCAAATAGTGCCTTAGTAAGTAATTCAGATCTTGCAACAAAAAATAACTCTTTACCCTTACGAACAAACTATTTGTTAAATTTATAGTCATTGCCTTCTCTTCCTCAAAATAATTGTATAGTCGTTGCACCGAAAAGAAAAGATAGAAATAAAAACATGAACTTGCTAGTTTGTGCAACTTCCTAACTATTAATTGAAAGGATACAAAAGGACTTCTAGTACGATGGCAAAGTAGTCATTAGTTACCTCGAAATTTTATTTTCGGCAAACTGAAAGTAATAATTCTCAGGAGTGAGACAAATGACCATTTTCAAGTTGTCATTAATAATGATTGCAATTGGTCGTGGTGTCTGACAATTTATGGGAAAGTGTCTGACTATGTTTGTTTTCAATCAAAATCAAGGATCAACTGGCTTGAAGGGCTAAGCAGCTGAGTAGACCAGTGTTCAAGTGGGAGAGTGATAACAATTGGTTTGCCGTCTGACTTTTTTTGGGAAAGTGTCTGACTATTTTCCGTTTTTGGGAAAGTGTCTGACTATTTTCCGTTTTTGTCAATAAAGGTCGAGGATCAACTAGCTTGAAGGGTTAAGCAACTGACTAGTCCGGTGTTCAAGAGGGAGGAACAGATCAAATCTGACCAAATTAGGGACTCCAATAATCAAATTCTGAGCTAATAACTCGCATAACCTAGGACTAAGACTCGCTCTCCATATGAACCAATCGACTCGGTTTAAAACTTGTTTTCCTGAATATTTGAAATGCCAACCATGTCTATACATAAATAGTTGGTGAACATGATATTTACAACCTGTAGTGGCTATGAAATCCTAATTAGGTCTACGTAGTTCCAATAAGAATAGAATGAAAAATCATGGTTCAGAATATCCCTTATATGTATTATGCATGTGTTTTACATGAATAAGGGATCTTCCAGAGTTGCACATATTTTTATCTATTTGTTGCTTAATATACATTTTAAATCGATCATCATCCAGCTTTTATTTGATTTCTTTTTTTAGGGGATCCAGCTTTTATTTATAAATTAATAGCTAGTAATAGAGGCAAAATGGTTAATATTGGAGAAATTGTAAGCCCCCAAGTTGCAGCATTTCATCATTAAAATAGAACTCTCTGCAAAATTTCTGCTAGTTCATATAACTTTTAAAGAAGAAGCTGATGATAAGTATTAAGGGATAGGCCATTATTCGTCAAATGATACAACAAAACTAGCAGGAATAAGTTCTGACATTCAACAATATCTATTTACTTCTTTATAAAATTGCACTCATATATTTAAAATGGCATGAGTATTATTGTTCAGGAGAGCCAAAAAGATATCTGATAAGATCTTGGAGTGGCCAAAATTAACTTTCCGAAAGAGTAGAAAATTAAAACCAACAATCCCAAACAAGAAAAATTGCAAGCACAAACTCAAGATGGTAGGATAAGACTAGATTTGCAAGATCCCTTTAAAAGAGTTGATATGCAAGTTGAATGATCAAAACAATTGTACTTAAGTATCAAATGTCATGCAATTGCCTCCAGATTTAAGCGAAAGTGAGAAAAAAGTGGTATACTTCATTGCATCCTTTCAAAATAATCCTGCCCACATGAAACATAGAATACAATGTAAAGAAAACATAATGAGAGATATAGTAGTTGACATAATGTGCCTGGTCCACAAAGGCCTTTTTTGGATGAGCCGTCATTAAGGGGAAGGGAAGAAAATGAGGGGGAAGGGAAAAAAATTCCCCTCCTTTACACCCCAAATTGGGGTTGAAACAAAATAATCCAAACAAGGGGGAAAAAATTTTCCCCTCCCTCCCCTCTCTTTTCCTTCCTTTCACCTCAATCCAAACATGAGCAAAATGAAGTTATTCAAAATGGTCAAGCAGTTACCAACACCAACAACAAAACCTTATCCCACTAGGTGGGGTCGGCTACATGGATCATACGACGCCATTCCATTCGTTAATCCATGTTCATGAGATTCGACAGAGTTTTACGCTGGCTGTCGGGGCCTAACACAACCCTCCTCCTTTATCCGGGCTTGGGACCGGCTATAAAACATAGGCGGAGTTTGAAGCAGTTACCAATACAATATAAAGAAACATAATGAGAAATAAAGCAGTTGATATAATGTGTCTGATCTTTGTTAATACCGTACCACTGCTAGTTGTTCAGCCATGGCATGATTCACTTTCTCAAAACTGTAGTTCCTTGTTTCATATTCTCTTCCTGTTGCATCACCAGTCGATTAGATGCTGCTTGGTTCCAACTGCAGGATAATCACAGTGGAAGATGAACTAAGCTATATATACTAACCAATGAGATTTACAACCACATTTGCCTTTGCCATCACAGCTTTGATAGAATTCTCGTCCCTTGGGTTGTACTTCATGGGAACAATCTGAAACATAAACAAGTCAGAAAGTTGAAAGCCAATGAGAGTCTGGAGGAATTGATTAGAACAATCTAGAAGTATGCCTACAAATGTGGACATGCATCTTTAGATGCATCACAATATCCCTACCTGACCCAAATCACCCATCAACTTGAGATGCCGGTGACAATCCTCGGAGCCACGGAAAGGAACCAAAACCTGGGACCCCATTTTTGCTGCATATTCAAAAAGGTGAAAGAATCGTAAGTCCAACAATGAGTGGACCTGTTGAATTCAACTTTATAATACAGTAGAATTAAGTAGTACCAAATTTTCATTATTTTTCTTCGTGTAAAAATGATTTATGTCAAAAGCTCCACTGAATAACTAAATAAATCAAGCATTTGCACATATAAGTATCATTTATTTACCTAGCTGCTGGACAACATAACGGCCAAGGAAACCAGTAGCTCCAAATACAGTAGCAACAATTCCACTGCCAAAGACGACACCAGATAATTAAGGTGATCGCATTTCGTCGTTAAATCATGGAACTTATGCATCGACCAAAATGTGCAACATCTAGAACTATTAATCAGAAACTCCCAGAATATAAGGAACAGATACGATCACTTGGTGCCCACTACAGTAAAACGTTAGTTCTTAAATATATCTGCAAACGTGATGTCAGGCGTCAATGTGCATGAACAAAACTGATCGACTTGAGAAGATCTCAACAAGAACAGCTTCGCAAGAACAAAACTCACCTCACCGACGACCTACCACCGGTGCCCTTGCGGACGAGAGGCCCTGCTCCCTTGACTGCGACGGTCGACGCGTACCGCCGGTGATCGACTCCATAATCTACAAGCATTCAAATCCCCCAGTCGTAGGTGGATCCACAATCAGATTTGGCAAGTAGAACCATATCGAAATCAGAAAAAGAAAACGGAACGAAATATGATTGTTTCGGAACGCGATTATCGAATCCCGAGAAGGGCAATACCCGCGACCGCGGTTGCGGAGGAGGCAGGGTAGATCGACTTAAAGATGGCGGAGACGGCCGGCGACTGGTCGAGGAGCCGCCGCCGGGAGGTCGCCCAAGAAGCCTGCATCGTTTCGCCGAGTGGGAGGGAGACTGGAGAAGGGGGCCGATCGATCGAGGATGATCTGAGATTACACTGCAGGCTTGAGCTTGAGCACGAGGAGCATCGAGCCCAGGGCGAGATCTGAAGGCAAGCGCCCTTCTTTAGAAATCGTGTGAGAACTCAGCCCAATAAGCCCATAGGCCGACAAAAGCAATATAGTAGGCCGAATTGAAGGCTTATTTAGATCTATGTGACCTTTAGACTGACGGCCCATTTGGATGTTTTGTAAATAAAAATACAAAACGATGTTGATCGTTGTAAAACTATTTGAGACCTATTTGAATGAAATTTGAGATGAGAAATAAAAAAAAAGATCATGAGATCCCGAAATTCAATTTTGTCTATTATAAAAAAATAACTATGTTATAATGGATTTGAATTGGAGTACCTAAAATATATTCAAGAAGGTGTTTGAATAAATATTGAAATTTTCTCCAATATTGTAAAGGAAATTATAATTATAATTGACTATGGCAGTGCTATTAGTCCTTTAGCATAGACATGTCTATTAATAGAACTTACAGTAACTGAATTACAAAAAAAAATTTGAAAATTGTTTAACATGCAAAAGCAACTAACTCAAGTGGCTATGTAATAACATCAGACTAAAAAGGCCCAAAGCTACTTGCATCTTCTATCACCAGACATAATGAAAAGACAAGTTTGTTAATGCATCTTTTAAATCATTCATGAAATTAAATAATAAAGAAAATGTTGAGAGAATATTCAGTATGAAGCAATCAGTTGAAAATGAATAATAGAAAGATAACGAATAAAAACACACACAAAGAAATATACATAAATTTTAATTATCACCTTAATTACATGCACTGTTCACTTCTACACAATATATGATGTCCATGGTCGTCACACATCTCACTTATTCTTAATATATAGTGCATAATCGTCATAACTTTATCTTGATATGAACCTTAGATAACAATTCAAATTAATTAAATATTTATCTAGATATCATCATAGCTTTATATCTAAAATAATATAGTTATGATATCACTCAATCTTCTTGTATGATTATAATAAAGTTACAAATCTCTTAAATTCTTTCTATCATAACTAATACATTAATTAGGCCACAAATATCAAGCTTCACCTAATTAACTTCAACAATTTTCCATTATGAAAAAATTCTCTTGAGATTGAATTTTATTTGTTTGTATCCAAACTTTTCTAATAAAATGACACTTCATACTCAAGTGTTTTATCTTTGCATATCATATATTCATCTGACATACCCTCAGGTTCAACTTGTGCCTTATCTTCTTTTCCTCTATTGTTATATTATGTAATACATCTATCTTTTTGTGTACATGATATTCTCATGGAATATCACATTTCTTTTTCGATATTTTTTTTTTATTTTCATCATCCTAAAATTGATATCAAAACTCATCAACCCCATAACTACTAAAGAAACATAACTTAGATTTAATATCTAGCTTTTCTCTGCATGCATATTAAAATGCACATAACAAAGACAACAAAAAATTCTCATATAAGAAAGATCTACCTCGTTACGCCTAGACTTGCATGGATTCTCGTGTTGTTGGCTCGCTCGTTCGGCATCCTTTTCATTCATTTAGCAACACTATTCTATTGTGTCATCATCGAAACTCTCATTTCTATATGGATTCCATGTTCTCCGCATAACTCCTTCAACTCATGATTCGGCCATTGTCATATCACAAACATTTAGTTTTCATGCTAGTTTTATTTCTCAACCTATGTTTTTCATTTATTGAAAGTAGAAAATGTCAAATTTATTTTTCAAAAAATAAAAGTAACATATTGACCCGAAGAGATAAAATAGGGGATGGTCCTCACAAATTCTTCTGCACTAGCTCTAACTTGCTTGTCTTTAACATCATTGACATTTTGATGAAGTCGACTTTCTTTTGCCTTTTCAACACACAACTTTTACAAAAATGATCATCGACAAACCTCAAATCTGCTAGCCTACACATTTTATATAGAACTTTCATCATCTTTTCATTCATAAGTCCAAATCTACAATGCTATACTTTAGGCATATCATTTTATTGTAATTATAATTCTTATACTCAAGGATCTATACAAAGTACCCTGCTTATTGCGACGTGCTATGATCATAGCTTATTTGGTAACCTTTCAAGTATTGTTATATGCAAGGCATGCTTGATTCAAATTTCATTAAGAGGAAGGGAAGAAAATATACGGGAAGGGGAACTAGGGGAAGGGAAAGAAAGATAATGGGAGTGAAGTATTCACCTTATTTGAATGGAACAACTAAAGGGAATGTAAGAGAATAAATGCTTAGTAATATTTTTCTTAAAACAATTATATCCTTCATATATGTAATTGCATTTAGATTAAGTATGTTCATAATAGGAAATATATGATCATTAATTCTTTCCCCTTCTTTCTATCTCATTTTGAAGGGAAATAAAATTGACATAATGAAGGAGAAAGGAGGAGAAAATCCTTTTTAGAATTAAGTTGTTCAACAAATATCCTCTTCAATCCTAGTATATGTCGAATATACTATCTCTTTGTCACAATATTCACATTACCTTTTTCCCACAACATTCAAATCATTATCATCAATCATATAAAACATTTTCAAAATTTATCACAGTGTAATATTCCATACACTCCATATATTAGTTAGAATAGTATGAAGCTCCATAATTTATATTGTCAGAGAATCTACACTCAGAACTAATACATCAAATTTAATTATGGAATCATTAAAAAATCATGATTCGAAAATTTCCTACAATTGTTTATAAAATCATAAATAATGTAATTTGATTTGCCAAATGAGCTAATAAAATGGAGCTGGTATTTAACCAACAATGTACAACCAGTTAATTTGGGTTTGTGCTCTAATTTAGTTTATGGAATCATCATTTTAATTAGGTTATATTGTTCTTCTTATGGATCACCGATCATGATTGAAAAAGAAAAATTCTATTTAATACTTTTTGTCGCATTTAATTCAAGAGATGTTGATTTTAGTTTTGCTACAAAATGTTGTCAAAATTGAAAAATAATTATGCCAACAATTAAAATAGAATTGTTTATTTGATAAAATTTTGCATAACATCCAAACACGGAACAAATATAAGATTCATAACCCAATACTCAACTTGTTTAACAAAAAATGTTAATATATTACTAACTATTTTACATAAAAGTACGTAAGTATAAAAAATAGTACTTATTATGTTAATATTACAATTTTTGTTTGGCTTTAACAATTCTCTAATTTCTTAAATCCATTGAAATAATTAATCTCGAACTCACTAAAATTACATTGATTTGAACCAACTCAAAATTTTCTTCTTGGATCTACTCCAATTTTGATGAACCAATGAATCAAGAAATAAAACAATGTAATATTGTATTCTAAAAAAGTTAAAGTTCTTCTTATCTCACTTAAGTTCGAAGAGAATACATTTTTAAAATATAATATTTTAAAACTAAAATATTTTATTATGGAGAGTTTATATTCAATATTATAATAATAATAAACAATATAATGATCTATTATTAAGATTTCATTTAAAAGGTATAATTAGAAAGTTGAAAATGAGAATATAAATATTTTACTAATTTAGAAGAATATTTATATTATTTGGTTGGGATTAAAATAGTGGTTTTACAATCTTAGGTGATTTCATGATTTTCAAAATTTGATATTTCTAATGTTTGGCTATATTATCAAAATATTGACATTGCCTATTTTGCAACCAAACCATCCTTAAAAAGGTGTCAATTTATTCAATCTTAAAGTGATGCAGAAAGAAGGATCGAAACAACAACTATCATCGTCGCCGCATACTCTGATGGTCCGAAGCTCCACTAGCCTAACAATGTTGAGACACTGCAGGAAACATAACAAACACTCATAGGGATTGGACTACGAAGAGAAACATTCATTCCTTCAAAAATAAATAATCATCCCCAATTACAAGAAGACAACCCTTAAATAGCTACCAGACTCCAACTATAATTCAAATAAGACTAACTAACAACTTCCTAACAGATTAAATTTATCTAAACAATAACTAATCGATTTTAGTTCTCTATCATATTGTTCCCTGCACATCGGGTTGTTATCCTAAACTACCCTGAAACATTGCACAATCCTATTGGGAGACGAATTCGAGCCTTCTTCTAACTGATCATCTTCTGAATGAGACATATACTCTTTGGTTCCTACATCAGTTTCCCCTTCCTTGAAAGAGCTCATCTTGAGCTGTCAAAGAGTTCAGGTGGATAGTACTAAAAGAGATCCGCTACATTAAAAGTAGGAGATATGCCCAACTCTGTTGGAAGTTCCACAACATAGGCATTATCATTAATTTTTTTAAGAATACGATAGGGGTTGAACTTCTTATTCTTTAGTTTGTTATAAGTTCCCACCAAAAATGTTCCTTACACAAATAAACCATAACAAGATCCCCTACATCAAAGACCTACACACGTCTTTTGCGATCAGCTTGCTTTTATATTATAATGTAGAATGCTCCATATGCCTTATTGTGAGGCGATGAACCTCCTGAATGTTCTGGATAAGTTGCTCAACATTTGACATGTTATCATCTGTAAAACTTGGAAGAGCTAAATCAAACGAAAGTCTCGAAGTACGACCATAAATAACCATGAAAGGGCGAACCTTGTCGATTGATTAATCATTGAATTATAAGCGAATTTAGCTTGCGAGAGAAAAACATCCCACTATTTTGGCTTCTCATTAGAAATAGCACGGATAAGATTTCCTAAAGAATGATTAACAACCTCGGTCTAACCAGAGGATGGCCGATGCTGCTAAATTTCAAGGAAGTGACACTACATGAAAAAGCTTAATTTGCGACGGGCCAAAAGCCGTCTAAAGTACCGAAGGATTTTTCGAAGGATTCAAATATCCGTTGTAATTATGGTCTGAGAAATTTTCGACGGTCGTGGCCGACTAAAGTTACGATGGCTTAAGAATTGTCGAAACTTTCGATGGTTAGAACCGTTGAAACTTTAGACGGATGAATATCCGTCGAAAGTTTCGATGCTCGTAACCGTCAAAGAAAGTGAATCTAGTCGATTAGTTTTTCATGCGATTGGCTCCGACCGTCAAAAGTTTCGACGATTGTGTACTTATCCAAACTTTCGACGGTTCTAACCGTCGGAATATGTTAACGGTAATATTACTTATTACTCTATTTTTTTATATACCGATGGTTCTAACCATCGAAAGTTGCGAGGATATAAAGAACCGTTGAAACTTTCAGCGGTTAGAACCGTCGGAATTTGAATTGATATTATATATAATTTATATTTTTTTGGTGGTTTCGATCGTTGGAACGTAAGATATATTACCTTACACATCTAACGGTAATATTTCAATTAATATATTTTTTTTATGTTTCGACAGTTAGAACCATCGACTGTTTTGAGGGTTCTGTAAATTGTCAAAACTTTCGGCAGTTTAGGCCATCAAAATTTGAATTAATATTTTATATTATTTACCTATGTTTCGACGGTTCTGATCGTAAAAAATGGACGATCCCTCCTCTACAAGTAGTTGACCCTCCTATTACAGTTTTGGTTTCCCTCCCACTCATATTGTCGACCAATCCGCGCTGCTGCCGCCGCTTCGCTCCGTCGGAGACGTCTGATCCGGGCTCTTCGCGTAGCCCCGCCCTCCGTTCGGCACTACAACCGTTGCTGATCCGCCGCTGCTGCCGCCTGCGTTGATCTGCCACTACAACCGTTCGGCACTGGCACACGTACATTCCTCCCATCCTCCGGCCACTCCCCCTTCACCCTTGCCCACGCCCCGTTCGATCCACCCTTCAATATGCCCGATATGATATTTTTCCGTAGCCGGTGAATTCGATCGGCGGAGACCAGATTCGGAGACGGCCAATTCCGACGGTGCACGACTTTGTGCAGTTTATTTTTTTTCTCTCACGTATGTTGATGTACTTGTGTTTTCTTTATATGACTTTGTTTTCTTGCTTGACAAGCATTTTGAAGTTTCTCCTTTTGACAATTTCAAAAGTGCAAGAATGCAAAAATTGAGTGTTACATAAATTTGGAGATTATATTTTTTGTTGTATTGTGTTTCATTTACATGCAGGTTATTGGAATTATTTCATTGTCTCTGTCATTCCAAAAGGAAGTTATTTATTTTTAAGTCATTACTACTTCTATGTTTTATAGTAAAAAGGAAATATGAATTCTACTTCTATGTTTCATTTGACAAGGAAATATGAATTCTATTTATTGTAGTAATTATGAAATACGTAATATTTTTAAATTCTCTATTTTAGATTTCATTCATTAGTTCTAAATTCTTATTTTATAGTAAAAATATAATTACTTCGTGTTAATGATGTTTCTTTGATATTTTTTTAGAACATTTATTAGTGATATTTAATATGTGAACCTTTGTGGCGATTTTTTTAAAAATTTATTTTACACCCCAATCCCCATTATTGGTGTCTCCAAATTAGAAAAATTGTCATGATTAAATATTGATATGTCCCTTATTCCAAAATTTTAAAAATTAATTAGTATAAGCTACAAATGATGCAAAAATTATGTCATATTTGAACGATCGTCGATGGATGTACAATAGAAATAATTTTGACCGTTGAGATTTGACATAAGAATTCATAGATGGCGTTGAATATTACACTAGTCTGGCTTGTCAATCTTTGCAATTTCAACGGAAAGGAACAATTAGGTGTCATTGTTTGAAATGTGTTAAAGTTGCAAACGTTAGAGACAATTAAGGTTCACTTGTATAGAAAGGGATTCAAATCAAATTATTGGCAATGGAATGATTTATGTGAAGGAGCACCATCAACAAGCGTGCCAAATCAAGAATTTTATTTTGTCGATCCTCATGAAGGATTTACTTCTAGATATGAATAATTAGTTTATGACGATGCTGCAACTGAGTATGAGATATAGGATTTGAACATGATGAAGAGACCAAATTCAGAAGCAAAAGATTTTTTTGGGTTGCTAAACGCTTCGAGCCAACTCTTACGGTCCGGGTGTGAAAGTTATTTTGAACTATCACTTATTGTTAAAATGTTGAATCTAAAAGCAAATCACAATATTTCATAGGCATGTTTTGATGTATTTATAGATATTTTAAAAGAGGTCACATCAATCGGGGCTCGCATTCCTGAAAATTATTATAGGACAAAAAGACTTATTTCTAAACTTAGTTTTGATTCAACTAAAAAAGATTATTGTCGCAATGGTTGTATGTTGTATTATGAAGACGATGTCAATATTAATGAATGCAAAATTTATGGGATCGAACGATATAGAGAGACTAACAAGACTCAAGTAGCTACAAAGAGAATGCATTACTTGTCTCTTATCCCAAGACTTAAAAGATTGTACTCGTCTCTAGGGTCAGCGTCACAAATGAAGTGGCATGCATAACATAATACTTCTGAAGATGACCCATGGTGAAGCGTGGAAACATTTTGATTGTATTCATCCAAATTTTGCAAGTGAAGGAAGAAACATAAGGGTCAAATTATGCGCGGATGATTTTACACCATACAGTCATAATTCAATTCCTTATTCATGTTGGCCGGTCATAGTAATACTATATAATTTGTCTCCTGAAATTTGTATGTCCGCACCTTATATGTTTTTAGCATGCATTATTCCTGGCAGTCCTAAGTAGAAGATATATGTATATTTACAACATCTAATTGACGAGTTAAAATAATTATGGGATGGTGTTGTCACTTATGATGTGTCGACTAAACAAAACTTTACCTTGAAAGTTGCATTATTATGAACAATTAATGATTTCCCTACCTATGGGATGTTATCTGATTGGATGGCTGTAGTGAAACTAGTATGTTCATATTGCATGGAACACTCAAATGCATTCACTTTGAGAAATGGGGTAAAAATAATTAGTTTGATTGTCATAAACAATTTCTTCCAGCAGATCATTCTTACAGAAATAATAGAAATGTATTTCAACGTAACAGAGTCGTGCATGTCATGGCTCCGGTTAGACGATCAGGACTTCAATTATTTCGCATTGTCAACGCTCTATGTAGAATTGTCGACGAACCTAATGTCACATACAATGAGTATGATATTTCCCATAATTGGTCTAAATGATGTATCTTTTGGAATTTACCATATTGGAAAGATTATTTGATTCATCATAATTTGGATGTCATGCACATTGAAAAAAAATGTGTTTGATAATTTATTCAACACTGTAATGGACATTAAGGTAAAATAAAAGACAACTTCAAGGTGAGACTAAATTTAAAAGAGTACTGTCGACGGCCAGAGTTGCACATAATTAATTTACCTAACGGTAGATTATTTAAGCTGAAGGCAAGTTATGCTCTCACAAAAGAGCAAAAGACGCAAGTGCGTCGATGGATCCAAGAGTTTAGAATATCGGATGGTTATGCATCAAATTTGACAAGATGTGTGGATATGAATAACTTATGTTTATTTGGCATGAAAAGTCACGACTGTCATATCTTCATAGAAATCTTGCTTCCAACTGCAATTTCATCTTTGCCGGAGAAGATTTTGAAGCCGATCATGAAATTGAGTCAATTCTTTAGAGATTTGTGTACAACAACAATAATTGAGGAAAATATGAGGCAATTGGAATGTAATATTCTGATAATTTTGTGTAAGTTGGAATAAATATTTTCGCTAGGATTTTTTATTCCAAGGAGCACTTACCTATTCATCTGCCATATGAAGTAAGGGCAGGTGGACCAATACAATATAGATGGATGTATCTATTTGAAAGATATTTAATCGAATTAAAAGGATAGTTAAGAATAAAGCACGTGTCGAAGGCTCCATATGTAAAGCTTATACGATTCAAGAGGTTTCGTACTTTTGTTCGTCTACTTTAATTCTCATGTTAAATGTGCGAGGAACAGAATTCATCGGAATGATGAAGTTCTGGAAGAAAGGTCTACTATGGCAACGTTGTCGATTTTCAATCAATTAGGACGATATTATGAAAAACCAAGAAGTAGATGGTTGAGTGATGGAGAATTCAAATCGGCCACGAATCATGTCCTCCTAAACAATCAAGAGGTGCAATGATACATTAAGTAAGTTTACATTCAATACGTTTTTCTTTTTATATCATAAAATTAAAAATTGATTAATCTATCATTTCGTATGTAGTGCTTTCTTGCAGTACCATAATATTCTTGGAGAACATATAGAAGATAGAATCGAGAATGATTTTGCATCATGGTTTAAGGATCAGATAACTCCTATAATGTATATATAGCAATTGTAGACGATCACATTCATTTTCATTTTAGGTACATAGTACTACAATCTCTACTACGTCAGGTCTTCATAATTTGGCATGGGGACCGAGTCGAGCGGTCAGAAATTGGTCGGTGTATTTTGTGAAAGGTTACAAGTTTCACACAGAAAATTAGTCGAGAGGGAAGAAAATCGTGAACAGTGACGTCTGTGTCAAAGGATCCAACGATGGAGAAAATGAGCGTGACTATTACGGTATTCTCCAAGACATAATCGAGCTAGAATATACTAGAAATAATAGAGTCACATTATTTGAATGTAATTGCTTTGATCCGAAAGAAAAAAGAGGGATGCAAGTTCATAAGGATTTCAAAATAGTTGTGGTACGTCACAATAGGTGTTATGAACGTTTTGATCCATTTATTATTCCATCGTCTACAAGGTAGATATATTATGTACCGTATCCAGAGAAGACGATGAACAAAGTTCAATGGTGGGTTGTAATTAAAATGAAGGTAAGAAGTATGATAGAAGTTGACGGTGCGTTGCAAGCTGCATACCAAGATGACTCGCCTACATCGATGGCAGCAAGTGTAGATACCGAGTTAATCAAATATCTACAAGATTCAAAATAGTTATTTGATGACTTTGACAATGTTGAGGTACAAAATGACGATGAAAGCGCGGAAGAAGATGATTTTGAAACTACGTCATCTTCAGAGGATGATGACGCTAATGAATATCAATTATGTAGCAATTCGGATGATGATGGGTGATGTCATTACTATCCAATGTTACTTTCATGTAATATGAATCATGTTATTACTCTCCGTTGTTATAATTTAGATATTTTTTATTTAAATGATCATTTGCCAATAAATTTTAAATATGGTTCATGATCCATGCTAACGATAATTCGGATCGACAAATGCCTGACAAGGATGGTGCATTTTCATATTCAATTCCTTCCTGCGAGTGTTTCAAATAATGACCACAAATTTACAACTTAAAAAAAGGGTGAATTAATTTGTTTATTTTGAAAAAGTGCCTCCGGATTTTAGGAATTGGTTCTCGACTACAATTCAATTCTCGAAGATGTGACACAAGATGTAGTCGAACGTGAGGTTATTACTATGTAACTATAGTAATTGCTATATGAAATATTAATTTAAAGTGCATTAATTTTTTTTCATGTAGATGTTTCATTTTGGGAAAGAAAAAAATAAGAGAAAGGAAAAGGTCGATGCTAGAGATACTTCTTCAGGCAGGGTACTTAGATCACTAACGAGCATTCGCATAGTTGAACGACAGTCTCCTCCGCCGGCTCCTTCCTCTCACGCTGATTATCCCGTTAGAGCTCCTAATATTGCGAACATGGAGACACAATTGCCGGAAGAACCTTCAGATGCAGCCTCGTCAAATCGTGGATACAAAGCATACATACAGCCTGATGGTAATTTAGTGTAAGTGCTATTTTATTTTTTCAGAACACTTACATTTTGTGATTTTCAATTTCATAATTTTTTATTCGTAAAGGTTTATAGTGTCGAAACTCGCGGCTGCCATAGTTACCAAGGTACTACGGCATATGTATACTGATGTGTGACTTACATGGAGGGAAGTTCCATATGCCATAAGACAAATGTTATTTACAGAATTTCAGGTATCCTCGAAAGCCCATTTTGGTCATATAAATTTGTCTTTATACTAATTCAATTATTATCTACATGAAGGCTGATGTGTGGTGGGATCCAGAGCACATGGAACAAATGTGAAAGGCTTTTAATTCTCGGTGCTCAAAGAGATTGTCCTCTATGCTTTCGAAAGCTCGAACTGCAGGAGAACGACTCAATTTGATCCCTGAGGCTGTTTGGATCGAATTGCTACGGAAATGGTCTACCAAGGAGTACAAATCTAAATGCGAAAAAGCAAAGACAAGCCAAGAGTACGACCAGGGAGCCTGCTTACATTCGAGTGGATGCATATCCATGAGCACAATTGCGAAAAGAATGATAAAGTCTTTGGATAAATTATTATATTTTATAAAATATTATATTGTATTTGACATTTTTAACTACAATAGAAAGCGACGGGTAGAGCACCTACTCAAGATGAAATATTTCTCAGAACTCATCGAAAAAAATAAAGAATGTGTTTCATCGTTTGCTCAGGAGACATATGTAAGTATAATATAGTTCATAACATGAGATACTAAATTCGTCATTCTAAATAACATAGTTGATGTATTTTCTTTTTA
Organism: Pontederia crassipes; assembly: GCA_030549335.1. Classification (NCBI taxonomy): domain Eukaryota; kingdom Viridiplantae; phylum Streptophyta; class Magnoliopsida; order Commelinales; family Pontederiaceae; genus Pontederia; species Pontederia crassipes. The sequence continues at coordinate 6,172,798 of JAUKPH010000017.1, forward strand.
AACTTCAGGAGGGTTACAAAATAAGAGAAGTCGAGCACATTACGCAAGCCACGCATGAGGTGACCACACCGCTGACCCCTTGACAACTTTGGACGAATCACGTCGGCATCAAGAAGGATCGCATTTACGGCCTCGGATCATCTGTTAGTAGTGCGGATATTGAATATAGTCGTAAATCGATATTCGGTTCCCCGAGTCGAGGTATGCAGTAAATGTTTGACAATATGTGAGAACAACGTTTATCTGATGTCCGACAGGATGTTACGCTGGAACTCAGAAAAGAGTTCGAAGAATGTGAGCGATGCATGGCATTAGATCAAAAGAAAGAGATGAAAAAAATGATGTGTGGCGAGCTCAACGACGACGACAATGTAATATTGTAGCGATGTTGTGTTATATTTGACATTTGGACATTTGACGTTATGTTGTATTGACATTTGACGTATTTAAATTTCATTTACTTTAATTTGGACATAATTATTTATTTAATTTGATTTTAAATTATTTACTTCAATGATTTAGTAAAATGATTTATTAAATGCTTTTAAAATTTACGTGTCAAATTCTTTTTTATTTTTTAAAATTTATTTCGATGACTCAGACCATCGATAACATTATATTCGACGATTTTAACTGTCGATAATCATCGACGGTTTGAACCGTTGAATTGTATAGATAGTCCGACCCGTCGATAAATATCGACGGTGTTAATCGTCGAAATCTATCGGTATTATCGATGGCTCAAATCGCCGGTGCACTATCGACGGCTACAACCATTGATAGTATCGACAGTTCAAACCGTCGATATATATCGACGATTCAAATCGTCTTAACTCTCGATTGTTTGAAGGTTCAGCCCGCCAACTTGACCGTCGAAGATTTTGACGATTGTGAGGTAACCGTCGAAAATAATTTGCGATGTGTACTTTTCACGCGGATACCCTCCGTCGGAAAACTCATCGGAAAGGGTCATTTTCGACGGTTTTAGTCCGATTATAGACGATCGTAACAGTCAGAATTTCGCTTTTTTCTTGATATGAATCAGGAAATGCTTACAATTGGAACCGGTGATAGAAGAATATTCTAGCAAAGTTGGATGATGATAATAATGTTGAGGATCTCAGACATAAGAAAATTGAAGATAATCAAGAATATCTACGATTTACAATTGATCAAATTACAAGATCAAGTTGCATCAAAGCCAACTTCTCAATGCGTAACAAATTGGGCTACATGAAGAGTCAGCATAACTTAGGCCAAATAAATCATGATTTAACCATATTTATTTAAAATTTTTGGAATTAATTAAATATGGAAATTGCATATGAGTATTGTAACAGAAATTGAGTTTGTTATTTTACTAAATTAGTTAGGTTACTTGTGGGCTAAGTTAGGGAATTTTCTTTCAGTCCAAATTCTATTTCTAGTGCCTATAAATACTGCTACTCATTGTTATTTTAGACATCTTTGAATCTATAAACAATTTGACTTAATTGTTTTTGCTGTGAGAGAACTCCTGCAACCCGTTCTTCAAGAACTTCCGCCATTACTTATAAGGTTGGCTATCTTGTTATTAAATTCATCTATTTACAATATCGATTGCTTGGTTCATTGTAATCTTGAGGTTGATATTCTGCTACCTTAAAATTTCATTTGATCTTGTTTCTTTGATTATCATATATTGTTCCGATCACTCAAGACATTGTTCTTGAGTATCGTATCAGTTGGTATCAGAGTCGCGCTTTCGATTCGGTTTTCTAGTTATCCTTCATTATTCTAGTTTTTTCCCTATTTCAGTTTCTGAAAAAAAAACAACACAAAAAAATCTGGTTTGACTCCTAACCGTCTTCCTTATTTGCTTTCTTTTGTTCTTCAAATCATAGCCGTCATCATCTTTTCTTCAAAATCTGGTGCAGTTTTGAAAAAAAACTACAAAAATCTGGTTATTTGTTGTTAAACCCTAGCCGCCTTATTTGTTCTCAAGTTTTGCTGCAGTTTCAAAAAAATTTCCGAAAATTGAAAAAAAAAGACTGAAAAGGAAAGTGCAAGAAAGGAGAAGGGAAGATAGGAAAGAAAATATCTGAAAAAAATTTGAAAAAAAAATATGAAAAAAAAGACTGAAAAGGAAAGTGCAAGAAAGGAGGAAAGAGAAAAACAAGAAAAAAAAATCCGAAAAAAAAGAAAAGAAGAAGAAAAAAAGGGATTCAAAAGAAAGAGGAGAGAAGAAAAAAAAAGGAAGGATTATTTCAGGAGAAAAGTGTAAAGAAAATTGAGAATAGAGCAATTTGACTCAAGGAAGGGTGAACTTTTGATTTCATTCCAATTCTGAATTTTTTGATATCTATCCTTATTTGACAACATTTTCCTGATTTCTATTCCAAATCAACTCATTACACATCTATCCTTATTTGGCAATCTTTTTTCTGATTTCTATTCCAAATCAACTTCAAGTATTCTTTTGATCTTGCAATCATATTGATAAATCAGATTGATTCAATCACACATTGCCTTTGTATTGACATTAGTTCTCCTAGAACTTGTTGGAGGGTTCAAGAGAGGAAAAATGCTGAATGGTAAGTACAATTGAGGGAAAAAGCCAAATAGAGTTGAGGTAAAATACGAGTGTCACCAATGAGTGCCACCACGTGAGGTAGGGAGATTATTTTACTAACTTTTATTGCAGAAATTTCCTACAATGTCAATAGGAAATGTCAAAGAGATTAATCCTAGAAACGAAAAAATTGATCCAACAAGGATGATGGAAGTCATGACACAACATTTTCAGCGTCTTGAAAATATGATTACTGAACTTCACGATGAAGTAAATGTGCAGAAGGATCAAATTGCACAACTACAACATGTTATACAACCAAATCAAAGAAGAGATCGCCGAAGACACCATGCTGTTGATAATGAAAAGATGAAACAGAAAGATGATGGAAGTTGGAGAAAGCATAGGTGTGTTCAGATTGGAGGAAGAAGTCATTATTAATAAAATGTTTTCTATGCGCGTTGTTGTATTTTGGACAGAACTTGTGGACTGATTATTGATAGTGAAAGTTGCGTTAATCTTGCTAGCCATTACATGGTGGAGAAGTTGGGGCTACCAACCTTAAAGCACCCACAACCATACAAACTTCAGTGGATAAACGATGGAGGAGAAGTCAAGGTGACCAAATAGGTGCTTGTGTCATTTAAAATTGGAAGATTCACTGATGAAGTATTATGTGATGTTGTATCAATGCATGTTTGTCATATCCTTTTGGGGCAACCATGGCAATATGTTCGATGCGTGACTCATGATGGTGCTACCAACCGTTATAAATGTCGCAAAGATAGGAGAAAATACACTTTAGCACCATTGCCACCTCAAGAAGCATACGAATAGCAGGTGCAACTTAAAGAGCGTGTAGCAGCCTACAACATTGAGAGGAAAAACTTGGTTGCACAACATCACTTGAAGAAAGATGAAGATGATTGTACAACAACTCCAAACAATTCTGAAAGTTGTAAGAAAGACGAAGATGAAAAATATGAGTGTCACAACTTGAGTGATGAAAATGATAGTCACACAACTTTTGAGTGTTTAGAAAGGCCGCCTTTTGAAAATATTGAGATATAGCACTTAGATGCTGAGTATTATAAGAGTTGTGAGAATGAGAGAATATTATATCTTGAGTGTTTAGAAAGGCCACCTCCAGAGAGATATGAGCAAAAAGACTCGAGTGTTGATGCAAAAGAAAGAGAGAGTAATGTTTCTCCTAATACTAACCATCTTTTGTCTTTTGATTCTGGTTTCTCCATGCAGATATGTTGGAGTGGAATACATGAAGTTATAATTCCTATCATTCAAGGATCTAACAGATATTGTAGTGAGTATATGACAAGATGTTTGAAAGGTCCATCTCCTTGCTTTGAAACTTTATATTTGTTTGATGTGACTAGTTTGCAAGGTTTAGTTGAGAGAGGTATTCAATGCCATCCGTCCTTTTCATTTTGATATTTGTTGGGTGCTGGCTCATTTTATTTATGCCTTACAATGAATTTCTGGAATGAATATTTTCTAATATTGAGCATCTTTGATTGGCTTATTTTGATATTTAGATTTTCTGATAAGAGTATAATCTTATTCATCTCCTTGAACCAACCATTGTGTCTTAGTAAAAGCATTTCTTCAAATAATTATTGCAGCTTGGCATATAATTTTTACATCACAAATGAGAAATTTGCATTCATTGGAACTTTGCGTGTTTCTCACAAAAGATCTGTGATTATTTTCTTATGAGGTATTTTGATTTATAGTAATAATTTACATGATTATTTGCGTGGAGTACATGAAGTTATAAATTCTCTCTTGCAAGGATTTGAAAGAGGTATTGAGTTTATGACAACTAGTTTGAAAAAAATTAGTTCTTACTTTTCAAAGTTTATATTTGCTGGATGTGTCTGAGGTTTTAATTGAGAGAAGAATTGAGTGGCATGCAAACATTAGATCTGAATTTTCCATTCCACTTTGTTTTTCATTGAGTGCTGAAACACTTTATTTGAGCTATGGTGAAATTTTGGAATGAATATTTTATAGTTCTGAGTATATTTGATTGGTTGATTATGATTTCAAGATTTTCTAATGAGTCTAGAATCTTATTCATTTCTTTACATCCACCTTTGTGCTTTTCTAAGATCATTCTTGTTGATGATGGTTGCAATCTTTCATCTAATTTTCATATCATGATTCAAAAATTCATTGCATTTGCACTAGTTGGACTTTTGTACAATTTTCATCAAAGATTTGAGAGTAATTTCTTTGGAGATATTTTGATTAATAACAGTCATTTGCAAAGTAATTTTGATGATGTTTTGATTTGTTGCAAGGACTTGCATGATTCTCTTTATAAGCCAAGTTGTTTGATGCATTACAGACACTATGATATTTCACTTGCAGATTTTAAAGATCCATTTTATTTTGAGGAAAAAGATATTGTTATTTTGGAATTACTTGACAATCTCCTTATTAGATCTCTAGTTCTTTGAAATATATTGCGCACCTTATTTGACAAGATTTTTATGCGACAAGGAAGGTCTCCGAAGTTTTGCGATTTGTTTCTTAAAATACCAATGTCTCACGGGCATAAAATATTTCATCCAAGTGAGTATGAGAGTTATATTACTTTTCATATTGCTTATCTTGTTCTTGCTTTACACTTGCAGGATCTTAACATGATGGTACAAGTGAGGAATCAAACTTGCAATCTTGATAAATTATTTAATAAATTCATATATGTGATAGGTTATATTCTTCTTATTGTGAATGTAGATTCGATGATGAATCCTTTTGAAGAGGAGGGAAATGATATGAACCTGGATATACTCTCCTTATTGTGAATGCAGATTCGATGATGAATCCTTTTGAAGAGGAAGGGAATGATATGAACCAGAAAATGCTTACAATTGGAGCCTGGTGATAGAAGAATATTCTAGCAAAGTTGGATGATGATAATAATGTTGATGATCTCAAACATAAGAAAATTGAAGATAATCAAGAATATCTGTGATTTACAATTGATCAAATTACAAGATCAAGTTGCATCAAAGTCAACTTCTCAATGCGTAACAAATTGGGTCACATGAAGAGTCAGCATAACTTGGGCCAAATAAATCATGATTTAACCATATTTATTTGAAATTAATTAAATATGGAAAATGCTGATGAGTATTGTAACAGAAATTGAATTTGTTATTTTACTAAATTAGTTAGGTTACTTGTGGGCTAAGTTAGGGTATTTTTTTTCAACCCAAATTCTATTTCTAGGGCCTATAAATACTGATACTCATTGTTATTTTAGACATCTTTAAATTTATAAACAATTTGGCTTAATTATTTTTGCTGTGAGGGAACTCCTGCAACCCGTTCTTCGAGAACTTCCGCCGTTAGTTACAAGATTGGCTATCTTGTTATTAAATCCATCTATTTATAATATCGATTGCTTGGTTCATTATAATCTTGAGGTTGATATTCCGCTGCCTTAAAAATTCGTTTGATCTCGTTTCTTTAATTATCACATATTGTTCTGATCACTCAAGGCATTGTTCTTGAGTATCGTATCATATCTTGTAGTGTGTCTAGTCTTTTCCATAAGGTGTGCCAAAAGTGAGAAAGAAACTTTGAATCACGATATGAAATAATGGATCGGGGAAGACCACGAAGCCGAATGACTTTCTTGAAAAATAATAGGGCGACACAACTAGCATCATAAGTTTTGTTGCAAGCGAAGAAATGAGACATCTTAGAGAATTTGTCAACACTCCGAACACTGAATCAACTCCTTTATGCTTTATAACAAAAGTGAACTTCTCAAGAAACGTGATCCAATGCATATGCATGCAATCGACCCGCGTCTAATGTTATAATTGTTTGAGAGCTTCGTGATCCGTACGCAAGATAAATTCTCTTTGAATCAAATAATGTTTCCAATGTCGAAGTGCTTGTACCACAAAGTAGAACTCGAGTTCATATGTCGTCTAAATGTTGATGTGCGTCATTGAATTTCTCACTGTGAAATGCTACAGGACGTCCTTCTTGATGTAAAACTACACCAATACCAACGATAGAAGCATCACACTCAACCTCAAGATAGGGGATGAGGTTAAGCGCTTTTGATCTTCACAAAGCTAGAATCTATTGTAGGTGTCCACTAAAATCGCCCCTTCTTCAGGTATTTTGTTATTGGAGCGACTATTGTGCTGAAATTGCGAATAAAGCAATGGTAACAAGATGAAAAACCATGGAAACTTCATGCCTCACTTATAGTCTTGGGAATCGGCCATGTCACAACGTGGATCTTATCAGCATCAACGGATAGTCCATTAAAGCTTACTACATAACCCAAAACACAAAATCTTGTTAGTTAAAAAGATGCATTTTTTGGGTTAAGGTAGAGTTTGTTATCCTGGAGAACTCGCAACACATTACAAAGGTGATCAAGGTGCCCTGCCATTGTTTTGCTATAAATCAAAATGTCAAATACACCACAACAAATTTGCCAATGAATGACCTCAAGACGTGAATAATCAATCTCATGAAGGTGCCGGGCGCATTGGACAATCCAAATGGCATCATAATCAACTCATAGAGGCCCTCCCTTGTCTTGAATGTTGTCTTCCACTCATCACCAGCTACTATTCGTATTTGGTGAGAGCCACTGCGAAGATCCAGCTTGGAGAATAGACAAACACCATGGAGGGCATTTAACATATCCTCTAGGCGAGGGATCGAAAAGAGATACTTCACAGTGATCTTATTGATAGCTCGACATGTCCCATCCTTCTTTGCAACGAGTAGGGATGGGATAGCACAAGGGCTAAGACTCTTCCTGATCAGTCCTTTCCTCAATAGTTCATCCACTTGTTCTTGCAAAATGTGATGTTCTCAGGGACTCACCCGATAGTGTGGGAGATTCGGTAGACTCACACCATGTATGAGGTTGATACGATGCCGAATTTCCTTATCAAGTGGTAGAACATTAAGTAGATCTTCCGGCAATAGTGCTTGGTAATGTTGCGATAATTGAGTTACCTTGGGATCCTGGACGTGGGAAGATTCTCCATTGCAGCTATATGGCACCAAAGCAAAAAGCAAAACAACACCCAATTTTCTTTAAGTGGTGCATTAAGTCATGTTGCTTTATAATTAAAAAAGTAGGCTGCGCATGAGGCAAATTTGTTGTCCCTTCTTGGTAAATGTATAAATATGTTCTCTCCCCAAGTGCACTGGCTTCACATCGAATTGCCATGGTCGTCCAAGTATAAGGCGAAAGACATCCATATCAAGGACATCACACGTAATCTCGTCAAGAAAATGTCGTCCAATGGAGAATGGGATGCGGCAGATTAGTATCTTTCTTAATCCAACCCACATGGTAGGGAGTGGGATGTTGTTCCATAGGTAGCTGCAAGCAATCGACCAGGAGTTGAGAAACAATGTTTTCAGAATTGCCCCCATCAATAATTATGTCGCATAACTTTCTTTTAATTGTGCCTCTTGTTCGAAAGATGCAGTGTCGCTGAGTATCATTCTCTCGCTTGGGTGTACCAGTAATTTTTGAACTATGTATGACATCAAGTCTCCCTCAGTGTCAGCATATTAGGTAGTTGATGAGGAGGTCATCTTCAACCTCTTCTTGATTGTCATTTGTTTCTGCTTGAGCAAATGACACGCTGGGCCATTGAGGACCTTCATTAGAATGGTGATTGGGTGGCCGACACCTATAACAAATAGTGGGTGTAGATCGACCATATGAATTTGATGGTCGTGTATTGTTGGCTTGCGGTGGAGGTTTCATAGTATGTGCACCAGCCTGTGGAAATTTAGAGTCAGCTTCCTCGGTGTCGTTATAATTAGTTTTAGTGAGGTTGGCGATGGTGAGGTTGTCAGATGTTCTCTATTGATCGAAAGGAAATCTTCGAGTTCCTTTCAATCTGACACTGCCTTCTCTGCCAAAGATCTTGTATCAGCCAACGTTTGTGGAGATTGCATATCGACTATATCTCAGATTACTGTCTGATGTCCCCGGAGGAAGCATGCATTTGTTGGTTCTTGGATTCTAGCAACTCGAGGCACGAGGAGAGATGGAAGAACTGGGTAGTATATGCATGTAATGCGATAGTCCTGCGACTGTTTGTATAATATTTGTTCATAGTCGGGCGGAAGGAATCGGTCACACAGAAGTTGCTTCACCCTGAATTGGTGGTCGTTCTTGATGGTGTCGCTTCGCCTGCAATCGCTCCCACCATGTTGAGGCGACACCTTTCAGTCGATAGGCTGCTTAAGTGTAGGGATTTCCATGTACTCGAAAAACCTCTCAGCTTCGACAAGCCAATCCAAGAAATCTTCAATCTGCAACTGTCCACTAAATGTTGGAAGATCAACTATCAACTTGAAACTGGCGTCGTCTCCTTGGCAACCGTGTGGGGCTTCAATGTTTTCTTCCTCATCAATGACGTCTTCTCACGGACCACCGCCGAGTCAAACTTGTCGGACTGCTGTAGTCAATTGTTCGATGGTCTGCCTTAAGTCGCCGACCTCACCTCGTAGTTGATTGAATTTTGCTCGAGCTTGGATGTCATTTGTTCCACTCATTTTAACAATGATAGGAGTCAGCGCTCTGATACCAATTGACACAACAAGAAGAATCAAAACAACAACTAACGTCGCCAAAGCATACTCTGATGGTCTGATGCTCCACCAGCCTAACAATGCCGAGGCACTGCAAGAAACTTAACAAACACTCGTAGGGATTGGACTACCAAGAGAAACATTCATTCCTTAAAAAATAATTAATCATCCCTGATTACAAGAAGACAACCCTTAAATAGCTACCCAACTATAATTCAAATAAGGCTAACTAACAACTTCCTAATCGATTAAATTTATCTAAACAATAACTAATTGATTCTAGTTCTCCATAAGATTATTTCCTGCGAAACAAGTTGTTCCTTAACTACCCTGAAACATTGCACAATTGAGATGAATTTGAGCCTTCATCTAGCTGATCATCTTCTGAATGATACATCTTCTCTTCGGTTCTTACATCATAAAGTATAATAATTTTGAGATTGAACAATATTTACATACCTATGTGCGTGGATGCTTTGGAAAATAGTTAGCCGCTAAAAATGAGAATGATTTGAATAAGATAACCACTAAAAATTTACGTTTTCTCATTTTTTGTGAGAGCTTGATAATATTTTTATGACTATCAAAATAATAAATATAATATTTTCTAAAACATAATTAGCATATTTATTTGATATAATATGAAAATAAGAGATCTTGAATTTGAATCTCAAATAACAAATATAAAAATATTACTTTTGAAAATTTAAGAAAATTGATTAGCACATGGATAAGCGAGAGAGGTCCTCCCCCCAGCACTTCACCCCCATCAATATTCAATTCAATTTTTTATTACCACAAATGAGATTAAAAAAAAACAAATTACTTTACTACGACATCTAAATCTCAGGTGGTTAAATTTTAATTCTCCATGCACGACGTCTACATTCCCGGGATTTTTTATTTCGTTTTAAAAAAATAGTTTAAGAAAAATATTTATGGAAGGATTTATAATAAAAAATTCTTCATTACAAATTCAGTATTCATTATTCAATGTCAGCTTTATTGAATGTATAAAAGGTGGCTGTCACCTTTCATGCAAATTGCTAGAAGTAGCAGGAACCACTGTCATTATGTTGCTTTTGGTTGCATACCTGAAAAGCAAGAAATTATCGCTTCTTTTATAACTTTTTATATAAGAAAAATCAGTTACCGCAAGTAATCATGAACCTTTCTTAACAATTCAAATTTAGTAAAATCAGTATTGAAAAGTGATGCCAACACCTCAATTTACACAGTGCTATAAATATATTATTTATAGATTAAAAATCGATTCATTACTTGATTAAATTATTACGTCACATACATGATAATAACATATGAGATTCTTAACAAAAAAAATTTAATCATAATTTTGATCTCTCTTTTACCGTTATAATTTATTGTTTATATTTCTGTACTGTGATATAAACATTTCAGAAAAACGCATCAATCTTAATTTTAAGTTAATGCTAGATAGATTAACAAGTATAAAAGTTGAGTTGGCGGTGTTGATTGGGACTAAATTAAGTTCATATATATATATATAATATGATTATATGAGAATTGAACCGTTTTTTATCCTTTTCTTGAACAATTAATCCAAAATCAACCAACTGTTTTTAGTTTCGATATTATGTTTAGAATTCAACAGCGCTTCGCATATAATTTTGAAAAGGAAAAGAAAATTACATAAAAAAATGAATCTTTTTAAGTTCTAAAAGGGCAAATGCTAAGCCACTGAGAAAAGAAGATACTCCTGACGTCAGCGATCCAAAGCAGCTCGCTCGATCGCTGCCACCACCCCCCACGCGCCACTATTATGTCCACGTCCACGTCCTTGAGCAGAGCTCTCACACACTCCACTCCAGCACGAGTGTGGGGCGCCTTTCACCATCCCAAAGAGCCCATGCATCCGTTGCCGCTCTTCAATAATGCGAGCAAGGAAGAAATTAAAGCCTGCGAACATTTACTCCAACAATTCCATGAAACAGTCATTTGAATCATCATTATCAACTACGTCTACTTCTTGGTCTTGGAAGATCTCTAAATTAAGGCATTCTCATCGACAGAAGTATTCCAAGGGCATGCATGCATGCATGAGAAACAAGGCCTTTTAGAAGTAAAGCTCCACTCCTGGCTAGCTGGTAGCCTAATTAACCACGGGAACGTACTTTTGGACCCTAAAACACTTTCTGTTTTAACTTTTGAACCTAAAACCTGTAACATGTAAGCAAGAACCACTGCGGCCGGGATAAGATGGAATCTTGCTCTTGTATGCATGCTTGTGATAGAATATTCTGCCCCTTGTATATGTTTTATGATATATATGCATATATATATATATGACTTGGCTAAATTATAGAGTGCAATGTTTCGGTGCTGTCTCCTTCATATAGTGCACGTATGATAAATCAAGCTCAAGAGTTGACTAGTGATGTTCCCACACTACTTAGCGTACGTACCACCTGGGTCTAGGGAAAAAGGGGAAGATTATAATGATATGAGTTGGACCATTGACCATGCCATATACAGCAAAAGATTGATTAAAAAGGGTATTGATACAGAACTGGCGAATTTGCAGTAACAAAAGTTGGACCATTTGAGCCAGCACGCAATGAACCACACAACACCTCCCCCCTCGTAAAGACACGCACCATCTCTATGGGCTTTCTCCAGTAAATTCCTACTGTTCCTGTGGGCGTGGCTTTGAGACTGCTCCCATGGCTTTCTGCAGTGACTATTTATACGCTTCCCGCCTTCTTCGCATTCCAGGTCTACTTCGTGTTCCAAATAGTTCAGAGACCTTAACTTGCTGTTATTATTCTTGATTCCTTCCTACATTAACAAATCCTTCTCCGTTCTCTGACATCAATGGCGGCGTCGACTGATCACGACGGCCTCTTCAAGGGGAGGTGCAGATGGGTGAACGGCCCGCTCATCGTGGGCGCCGGTCCTTCGGGTATGGCGGTCGGCGCATGCCTGAAGGAACACGGCGTCCCCTTCGTGATCGTAGAGCGGTCCGACCGCATCGCTTCGCTCTGGCAGTACCGCACGTATGATCGCCTCAAGCTCCACCTGCCCAAGCAGTTCTGCGAGCTCCCCAAGCTCCCGATGCCCGGCGACTACCCCCAGTACCCGACCAAGGACCAGTTCGTGGCGTACTTGGAGTCCTACGCCAGGCGCTTCGACCTGCGCCCCCAGTTCAACGAGACGGTGCAGTCGGCCAAGTACGACGCCACCTGCGGGATGTGGCGCGTCAGGACCACGATGGAGGTGGAATACATCTGCCAGTGGCTGGTGGTGGCCACGGGGGAAAACGCGGAGTGCGTGATGCCGGATGTGCCGGGATTGGAGGACTTTGACGCCGAGGTCGTGCACGCCGGCGACTACCGCTCCGGCAAGGCCTACCAGGGCAAGGAGGTCGTCGTTGTCGGCTGTGGGAACTCGGGTATGGAGATCTGCCTTGACCTCTGCCGCCACGGTGTCTCCCCAACCATGGTCGTTCGTGACCCCGTGAGTCCCCTCTCTCCGGCTCTTCTATACAGCACCCATGTTTCATTAAGCATGCTACTCATACCGCTGCATGTTACTGTTTTGTTCGACAGGTGCACGTACTGCGAAGGGAAGTTCTCGGCAAATCCACGTTCGAGCTCTCTGTCTCCTTGATGAAATGGCTCCCTGTGAAGGCGGTGGACAAGATCCTCTTGGCCCTGTCATGGATGGCACTTGGAAACATTGAGAAGTACGGCCTGAGGCGGCCCTCCGCCGGCCCAATGGAGCTCAAGGACGCGGAAGGCAAGACCCCTGTCCTGGACCTCGGCGCCCTGGAAAAGATCAGCTCCGGCGAAATAAAGGTCGTTCCCGGAATCAAGAGATTCCTGCGCAGCACGGTGGAGCTCGTCGATGGACGAGTTCTGCGTGCTGATGCTGTAATCATGGCCACCGGCTACCGCAGCAACGTTCCTTCCTGGTTGCAAGTAATTTGATCTTTCTTTCCCATGCATGGCTCACTGTTCGATCTCTGTTCACATATATGATGTGATCTGTCTCCTTTGGCAGGAAGGTGAGTTATTCAACAAAGATGGCCTTCCGAGGCAATCTTTCCCAAACGGCTGGAAGGGGAAGTCGGGGCTCTATGCTGTCGGGTTTACGAAGAGAGGGATCTCCGGCGCGTCGCTGGATGCTGTGAGGACGGCGGAGGACATCAGCAGAGTGTGGAAGGAAGAGACCGAGCAGGCCAACCTTGCCTGTCACAGGAGATGCACCTCGCAGATTTGATATATACAAGGAAAAAACATCCATCTCTGCTCCCTCTTCTTCCTCCTCCTCAAGTGTGACAGTACAGTTGTGAGCTTGTTATATACAAGTACCCTAAGAGATCAAAGAGATGGCCTTCTCTGGTTGTAGTTCAAGTTTAGCTGGTGATTATTGTTTGCATGTCTGGAAGAAGAACGAGGTCCTCATAATATTCAGCAAAACAGTTCTTGGCTTGGTTAACCAATTTCGTGTATGTAGCTAATTAAGCAAGACTTGTTGATTGAAATTATTATTTTGAGTAATTCTTCGATGATTAAAAAAACAAAGTGAATGATTTTCTTTTTTTTAACTCATTGGTATAGAAGAATGTTAGAAGAAAAAAATTAGAAATTTCGGAAAAACAAATATCACCATGACGACTTGAAAAAAAGGAAACGCCCACCGTGGGGCTCGAACCCACGACCACAAGGTTAAGAGCCTTGCGCTCTACCGACTGAGCTAGACGGGCTTGATGATGTACGGAATATAGTTTTCTATATTCAATATTGGTAAAAAAAAAACAATTAACAAAGCTACTTTGAGATGCGAATTAATCTCAAAGAACAGTTAAGGAGAGTCTTCAGTGCAAAAGTTGATCAGAGTAGTTTTATTAATTTAGTGCTTTCATATTTTGGCTTACAAGTTTTATGTTTGTGACAACAAATTTGGCAATCTTCATATTCAAGATCTCTTTACTTGCATTTTTTTTCTCTTGTTGCAACTAGGTAAGCTAATATATTTGTTCTATTTTCTTGAAGATGAAAGCTCCATATATTTTAAAGAATGATTCCTTTATTTTTGTTACTTATTCGTGATGACAATAAAGCTAAAAAAATCGGAGTAAATGATTGGCAAAACATAACTCAACTCTTTATTATTATTATTATTATTATTTTACATGAACTAGTATAGAAAAATATTAACACATTATGTCCAAAAAATAACAAAACTATCAATTATAATAAAATTGGCGACTATAGATATTAAACTCTAGAATATTAGCACTTCATATCTTTCAATCCAGAATTCAAACTCCCTAATCATAAGCCAACCAACTTTAGCAAAAAAAAAAAAGAGATAATTTTTGAATGGTTGAATCTTTTGTGATTTCTTGATCCATAAACGAGGAGAAGACCTCAAACGCTAGAATGAATAGACGCAAGGAGAGGGGTCCCTTGTCTAATGCTTTTGTACCTTTAAAACTAATGGGGAGGATTCAATAATTTTTTATAAAAATATTGGGATTAAATGGAAGCTTTTGTTCAAGTAATAAATTTTAAGGGAAGATTAACGATTATTAGAAATTTTATTACAACTTGTCACTAGACTATCAAATGCCTTTGGTATGTCTACTTTTAATCACATATATTTTCTTGGATGCAATTCATGAAATTTATAATCCACTAACACTATGGTTGGATTGAGGTGGATGGAGGATAAATGGATTGAGGTGAATGGAGGATAAAGAGGGGAAGGGGAAGGGAATTTTTTTTTCTCATGTTTGGATAAAATTTTAAAAGAGGGGAATGAAGAGAAATCTTCATTTTTTTCTTATCAATTTCTCTCCTTTTGTGTTATTTTATTTCAATCCCAAATTGGAGTGGAAATTTTTTCTTCCCTTTCCTCCCATTTTCTTCCCTCTCATTTTCTTCTCTTCCCTTTAATGAGTATTCATCCAAACATAATGTTAGGAATTAGACCATATGAATATTTTTCACCCTAATGTCACACATGTAAAATATAAATTTATTAGCAAAACATTTGACTATGACATTTTTTATGTTAGTTATGGTATTTGATGTTTTAGTGTGAAGATTTCTTAATCATGAAGAGAACACACTGGTTATATAAATTACTTCTTTGAAGGTTTGTACATGACAATGTCAACCTTAGTTATATTCAAATATGAATGCATCGACTAAAAATAAGATAACTTATATCATAATTATAATTTGAGAGAAAGCACCTCCATTTGAACCAATATTTTAAAAATCCAAGTTAGATATTGAATCCGGGTAGTTGCATCAAAATTTATTAGGACTTTAGATATTTGCATTCATGCACATACTCTGGTTCAATGATGCATATTACTCGTGTTTTGAATTATCCAATTTAAAGTGCTAGTGAACTAAGGGCCAAATTGTGTGCATGCACTACTTGTACAAAACAAACGGGAAAAACTAAAATATTTAGTATGCCTTATATCAAAATAAAAAGTATTAAATTTATTTTTATGATGTATGATACTTTTTGTTCCGTTTCTTTAATCTATAACCCTTCAATGTCTTATTTTCATTGTTTTTTTGTTTTAGCTATTTTCACCTAATTTTTTTGTTTTCCTTCCATTGAATTATCTTTGCTTATTATTATAAATAATTTTCATCTTAATTCATTTTTTATGTCATAAACAACATTCCTTTTGCTCTACATAAGTTGTTCATTATGTATTTTCTTTTCTACTTATATGAATTTGAATAAAGTCAAGTATGAAAGTTTGTAGGAGTAGTGTATCAGTTAGAGATGTTCATCGGGTCGGATCGACCCATGAACCCAATGACCTGACTGATTTGGGTCGAGTTAGGTTGGTGAACTCGACCCGACCTCAAGTCAACCAACGATCAGATGGGGTACGGGTTGAAAAATTTTTATCCGAGACAACCTGATCCGACCTTTTTCTATTTTTTAAATTAAATTAATTTTTATTTAACCTAGAGGTTTTATATGATTAAAAGTTTAAAAAATATGAAGTAAATCCTTCAAACACATATAAATAAATAGTAAATAAATGTAATGTTATTTTTATGGTTTAAAATAAAATATTTAATATGTTTTTATATTAAAATTATTTAAAGTAAAAAGGCTTTTTAAAAAAGAAAAGAAAAGAGTGGTCGGGTAAGTCGACTATCCGATCCAACTCGATCCGCGCGGGTTGGGCCGAGTTTGCTACTGAAGACGCCATAATCCCAACTCGACCAAAACTAGTCGGCTTGTGTCGGGTTTGGTGTTGGGTTGGATTGAATCCCATGAACACTCCTAATATCAGTGTTTTTGGTTTGTAAAATTAACTATGAAGACTACGTTAGAAAATTGTTTGAGTTATAAACTCATATCCATATGATATTACTTTAGTCGACAAAATTGTGTAATGTTTGAATTAATGACATGAATTAGTTTAATCATGTTACTAACTTCATATTCATTGGACTATTCACGAACCTAGAAGATGCAGAGGTTTGTACTTTATACAAGGGAAGTCTCAACCTCGACATAAATTAACTTCCTTACTCACGTCTTGCATTAGATTTTTGAGATTTCTCACATATGTCGTCTAGTTCATTCATGGTAAGTTTCATCATTGTCGGTTTGAGATCATAAGCGTGTATTGTAATCATGGTGATTAGTGTAATGAGATTTTGAGGCAAAAAGTCGTAGGTCGAGTATGTCTTGGAAGGAGACAATATGTCTTATAAATTGAATCATGCAGAAACATATTATGTATTATGTGAATATTGTATTGTTGTGTTTTGGAGTGCTTTGTGAACATGAGGCATGGATTATTTGTAGGATCATAGAGACAACTTGATAATTGTGATTAGGTTGACACTTCTAATGCAATTGAAAGGAGTGTCCTACTAATAACTAGAATGAATTTCACATGATGACGTAAATTGATTTTAAGAAAGATGTAAAAAAAGTGAATTAGATTAAAAGATTAGGGTTCAAGATATCATCGCAGACTTAAAGAGGAGTTAAAAAAACAAGAGGGAAGAGAGGAGAAAGATTTTTTCCTTTTTTATATTCATATTTTAAGTTGAAACAAATTAACACAAATAAAAAGAATAAAGAGAAGTCTACTTTTCATTATCCTCTTTTAAAATTCGGATTGATTTATTAAACATTTTATGAATTATAGCGATTTTTCGTCTAATTTTAATATATGAACTTACCATAGTGCGCTCTTAAACTATACCGTGATTTTCATTTTAATCAATTTGTTTAATTTTGTTAACTTTTTCATTTTTTTATGCAATGACTGAACTACCACGTTATACTTTCTTTTTAATGTTTAAAATTTTAAAATAATATATAATAAAAATAATAAAGATGGGCGAAGGGGGGATGGTGTGAGGTGGTGTGATGCCCCCTCCCTTGTTAAGCATTGGAGGGAGGGACATCTCGACAAGTGGGCATCGCCCTCCTATCTACGATCTCGCCGACGAGATCGTTCGCGTCTTCGGTGATACGGAGAGAAATGAGGGGGTGCGATCTCTCTTGTGACACAGAGCGAAATGACGAGGGTGTCCCTCCCTCTGGGATCTCACTGGTGAGATCATAGAGAGAGTGACAACATCCTTTGCAATCTCGCCGGTGAGATCATAGATGAAGTGGCGCCCCTCTTGTTAAGGATGCAATGGGTAGAGCTGAGCACGGTCCGGGTCGACCCGCTCGATCCGGACTGCACCGATCCGAGAAACCAAGTAAATAATCCAGTCCGTATTATATTCGGACCGGGACTGAGTCTCTTGGGTGAAAAACCCACCGGGTATCGGATCAGGATCAGGTACACAGTGTAGATACCCGACCCAATATTATTTACTATATAAACCCCATCTCCACTATCTCCTCTCATTTCAACCTATTTCTTTTTCTCTCCCATCTCTCTCTCCCTCTCTTCAAGACGGCAGCGGCACCCGTGACTTCGACGACCCTCTCGACTCCAGCGGCCCTCCCCCTCTCCTGACTCCCTCTCTCTCTACTCCGACCGTCAAGTGTTGGATCGGCCACCAGGTGAGTCGATCCGGCCACCAGGCGCCGGATCGGCTACTGGTAGGCCGATCCAACACATGACGGTCTGATCAGCCATTGGCAGGCCGATCCGACGCGTGACGGTTGGATCGGCTTGCCTGGTGGTTGATCCGACCGCCAGTGGTCGGATCGGCTTGCCAGTGGCCGGTCCGATCGTCAGGCGCCGGATCAAATCACTGGTGGCCGATAGGCGGTTGGATCGACTCGCCTGGTGGTCCGATCGTCAGGCGACGGATCGGCTCGCCGGGTGATCGATTCGGCCGCCAAACGTCGGATCGTGGCCGTCAAACGCGCGCGATCCGATCATCCATTTCTCGACGCTGGCGATTCTCGGCCGCAAACCCTGTCGCATTCCCGGATTGTCGGGTCTGACCCGGAACGGTCGGTTCCAGTACCGGGTCGAAATTTTTTTGACCCGACGTAATTCGGGTCGGTACCGACTCCACTTAGACTCGGTCTCGGACCCTGATTTGCTTAGCCCTAGCAGTGGAGGACGCCCTCCTTTATTTATTTATTTATATATCATTCTAAAACCATTAAAAGAGAGTACATGAGAATATTTTAGTCATTTTATACATAGAAAAAAATAGAAAAAATGAAAAAGTTAACGTAATCGAGTGAATGGATTAAACTGAAAATTATGATATAATTTAGAAATGCGCGAGGATAAATTTATATATTAAGATCACAAAGAAAAATAATTATAATTCATAATAAATTTTAAAAATTAACCATTATAATTTATTCAAATATTTTTTTTCCTTTTTATTCCTCTGTTTCCCTCTCAATCTAAGCATACCCTTGGACCGGTCAACTTGTCAAAATGCCACAGGGCGCCACGTATATATGCCGCATCACAAATTCACAATAACGCTCCCGACCGATCTCCATAAAAATGTCCCGATTTCTTTTTTCTTTTCGTTTTCCTCTCCGAGACTCGCAAAAGAAAAGAAAGAAAAGAAAACCTGTGAGAAATAAAAGAAAGGAAACCGTCGAAGGCGGAGGAAACGAGCAAGCAGAGAGAACTCGCAACAATGGCGTCCTCCCACCAACAGCTCCTCGACTCCCTCACCGCCCACATCGCCCTTTACCACTCCTCGCAGACGAATCCTCCGACCGTACCCAACACCCGTTCCGCCCTCCTCCGGTGGTTCTCCGCCCTCTCTGTCGCCCACCGCCGCGCCGCCCTCACCGTCGTCGACGCTGACCTCGTCCGCATCCTCCTCCTCATGCTCTCCCGCCTTCGTCGCATCGGCCACGGCTTCTTCTTCCTCCTTCCCGACCTCCCCTCCCCCTCCTCCTCCTCCTCCTCCCCGGCCCTCCCCTCTATCTGCTTCCGTCGATCCCACGGTCTCCTCGCCCGCTCCGCCGCCTCGGACTCCGCAGAGAGGTCCGTCGCCGAGTCCGTCCTCCTCTTCTCGTCCCGCGAAGGCGATGAAGCCGCCACCGATTGCCCTCTGGATTCCCTCACCGTGGCTGAGGATCTCGTGATGGACGTCGATCGGTTTGTCGAGATCATGGACCGGATTTCTGGCGGGCGGTTCCTGAGAGGGGAGGAGAGTGGGCTCTCAGCGCCGTGGCCGGAGCTGTCCTGGCTCAAGGACAAAGGATACTACAGCCTTGAGGCATTTGTGGCGAACCGCTTGGAGGTGGCATTGAGGTTATCGTGGTTTAGTTGCAATTGCGGCAAAAAGCAGAAGGGCGGTAAGGCGGCTATGACGAAGGAGAAGGCTGGTGTTGCTGGAGTGGCGGCCAATGCGTTTTGGAGGAAGAAGGGATGTGTGGATTGGTGGGCGACGCTAGACACTGGTGGCAGGAAGAAGATACTGCAGACCTTCTTCGCAAAGGCGGCTACGCCTCTGGTATGTGTTCTACCCATTATCGAGCTTTCCCATGAACACCATATTTATGTCTGTCACATCATGCATAATCATTAGAGATAAATAGCTTCTTGTAACCGAACCCCACCTTTTCATAATGCCAACGAAAGATAATAAAAGTTTTAGAGCAAAGATTGCCACTTTAGCCTGGTGGTTTGAGTTAACATTAACATATCCAAGTGAGTGAGAAGTTTCAGGTTCAAATGTATTAGAGGACCGAGGTATTATGTCTGATTTTCTTATGAATATGCACTTTCCAATCTTAGATAGGGCAAATAAAATGAGTGTTGATTTTTTATTGAATTTTTTGGTCTTATTCTATTTGAGTGGTGAAAGAAGAAAACTTGTGGTCATCCGGTTTGTGGTCTTATCATATATGTTGGATTATTCTACAATTGCCCATGGGGTGTTTATTATGACTCTAAATTAAAATAAAAGTAGAATGGCAAAATTTAATTTATTGAATAATTTAAGTGAGGGAACTATAAGTATTGAAATAATGGTTGTGTTGACTGATTATAATCATTGACATTTTTTTTTATATTACTATTGAGGTTGTTTACTAATTTCTTCTCTTTGGTTACTAATAGAGCGGAATGGCGTCGTATGATCTATGTAGCCGACCCCACCTAGTGGGATAAGGCTTTGTTGTTGTTGTTGTTGTTGTACTATTGAGGTTGTTTACAATATAAGAATTGTTTACATTGGAGTGACATAATTTGTGAGAAAAAAACCCTTAATGTGCCTCTTGGAGATTTGAATTTTGGTATCTAAGATGGAAACCAGAACTTCCAAGTGATGTAGTGCACGATGATTGATAAAACAAAACCATTTGATATGTTTGATAATTGCTTGGGAAAACATTTATATAACAGGAATAGTACTCACCTGAAAACATAGTGCGGTAATTGCCTATATCTCCTTAAACGACACACTATCACTTTAACTAATTTTTAAAATATGTGAAATAGGTGATACCATATCAAGGAGAGGTGTGGGGAGGATGGATGGGTTAAATTCTCAATCTTGTCCATTTTGCTCCTCTAAATAGTCTTTTCGACGATGGATCACAATGCGTGGGTTTCAACTTTTTCATGAATTGTTCTCCTAAAACTTTTTATGAATTGAACTCCTTTGTGGACTCAACGGAATTTGCTTGTAGCTTGTAAGTGAAAGCAAACCTGTCATGTAACATCCTTGCATTTGCACAAGGTATTGTCCACTTTGGGCGTTGGTCCGCATAGTTCCACCAGAACGCGCCATGTAAGTCTTCCCATTGCATAGCATCTCTCTCGGGATTTATCCATGTGGGACTAATCCAAGGCCGCCTTAGGGGATTCAACATTCTCGTTGAGTGATCGCACCCCATTATGCACAAAGGTTTACACGGAGTGACTTTGATACCATATCGTCCACTTTGAGCCTTGGCTTGCATGGTTTTGTCAAAATGCATATTGTCAAAGCATTTCTCTGGTGACTTATGCATGTGGGACTAATCCAAATATCTCTTGCATTCTTCTTCCCTTGGAGCCTCTGTCGGCATGATACTTTTTTGTTTTGCCCTTGAGCTCACGGTTTTCTAACATATCACCCGGTATCAAAGTAGCACAGTGGAAAATTTCCAAATCCTTTGTCCAACCTAGATGCAGTTTAATTTTTTTTGGTTGAGCTGCATTTAGCGACCCTACAGAAGCCAGATATGTTAGGTCAATTCTACAAAATGGAGCCAATGTCCTAAACCATAATCCATATCTAGGATGCTAGGTAGGTGGTTGAGGATAGACATTTATTATGATGAATCATCTCTTTTAATCAGAGAGCTTTTTGTACGAATTTTTATTCAATGGCCAACTTTTTTTCTTGCTTAAAATTTTTGCCAAACTGATTAAGCAAATTAATGTTGAATTAATTCAGCAATTCATCTCTTCTGTTATGCGGTGTACTTAATTTGCTAAGCATTAAAATGATTTCAGAACTGAGTGTTCATTACTGGTAGCAAGAACCTCATTAGCATCCAAAACATTGTAGAAGTGTAACAACGAATTATACATGGAGTAGGTACTGGAGCGAATAGCAAGATTATGTGGACACAATTCTGCTAAAAAATTATCAGTACATTGTTCCTCTGTAATCACTTCCCTTCCCATTTTTACAATGTCGGTGCTATATGAATAGGCTGATATGTGTTTTCATATTATTTATATTGTCATCTTGCAGACACTGGGATTCTATACAGAAATATTATTTGTGTTCCATTGACACCTGAACTTTTAAACATGAACTTATGAGAATGTGCAGATGATAGAGGTGGCGAGGTTCTTCATTAAATAGTTTAAATTATGATGCTTACCCGTTTCAAAAAAAAAATTATGATGCTTATTATTAAAGTACCGCTGGTTGTCAATCTTTGGTGTTTCACTGCTGAATGTTGTTTCATGATTTAAGTTATATTGACATATAACTGTTACAAGTTTTCAGGCAAGAGAGATCAGCAAGAGATCAAAAATTTCTTTGATGGATGAACTTGGTTTCTCTAAGATTGGGGGCGAATTTCAAAGAAGATATGGTCCCAGTGCGTGTTGCCAAAGGGGAAAATCATCATCTCTCAGTAGGAATTCAGATTTTTGCCTTGACATCATTGCAGCATCATCTCCTGGAGGGGAACAGCAAACTCTAACAAAATATTTGAAGTTCCTGTTTGCTGTTCAGAACATATTGTCAAACTTAACATATTATACTAGTGAAAATAATGAAAATGAAGATAATACGATATTCTTTAGTACATTAGGATCTGCTGACACCATTTCTGATTGTGTACTAAGGAAACTCCGAGGGCTTATAATGAGTATCTCCATTAAATACATAAATGAAGAACTTCTGGAAGACACAAAGGTGAAAGCCATTCAAAACAGGAGCCAAGAGTCTCATAGCGCTGGTGGTCGTAAAGGGAAGTCTAAATCTCGTAATTCTAGAAACTCAAATTCTAGTGCAAAGGCATGCAAATTTGGTTCTGTGCCACATGATCATATGATGGTACTTTACTGTTTTGATCAACTTTAGCTTAATGACATCTGTATTTGCATATGCAAATTTTGATAATATTTATTTTCAGGAGAACGATGGCATAATCCATTATTCAGATAATTGCAAATCCACTCTTTGCCCCTCTGGTAATTCACTTTCCACTTCAGCTAAAAAAGGTGTCAAAGCTAATTCTGGACACCGAAAAGATGTCGAAGCAGGAAATATGACTGTGAGTTACTTTGCAACTTATTTGGTCTTTCCTTTTGCTTGTATGCATGATGTGTAATGTACTATATTTCCGTGTAGGAACTTGCTGTAGTTTTGTCTGATTGTAAGGGTGGTTCTGGCAAGAAGAAGCACAGGAAAAAAGGAGCAAAAAGTAAAATCTCTATTTCAAAAGAAGTTAGATCATGTTCTTCTGAAAAAAAGAAAGCTGATCCTGATAATATTGTTGGTATTGGTGAATTAGCGGAAGAAATTGCACATAGCAATCCCCTTAATTTATCTGCTTGCATTAGCAACATATCACCAGTACTTAACTCCCATAATGCTCATAATAGCCCCATTGTACACCATAACGACAATAAAAATAGCGACACTAATGGTATTTATACCACAGACAGCTGCACTGCTGACACAGAATGTTGTAGCGGTTCAAACAAATCATGGACTCATATTGCATCTAGACAGGTTTCACCATCTAGTGCAATTGTTGAGTCAACTCCACAGAAATCTGTAGGTACCTTTAAGAACCAGACAGCTTGTTTAAAAGGAGAAATTTTGCATTGTATTGACTCCATAAACTGTTCAGAGAAAGAAAATGCAAGCCATACAATAAAGCGACCTTTGCCTACTCGTTATCCTGAAGCTGAAATAAGTGACAACAAGAAAGAGTATCATGCTTCTGGACATATTTTTAGTGCTACCAAACAGCTAGCTGCTCCTTCAAATGAGGTCCTGAATTTCTCAGAAGATGATAATTCAGTAGTTCAAAATGAGTACACACTAACTGGCTCTAGTGGAAGTGAACCACAAAAGATTGGCATTGCATCAGCCCTTAATTCATCATCTGCCAATTCACAGAATCTCCCAGCTGCCACAGATAGGTTACATTTGGAAGCTGGACACAAATGCCCATCTTTCTTTCATCAATCATTCATCTCTTCAAGGCATCAAGCAAGAGGATCATCAGCTGATGGTGGACACAGTCATATGCTACCTTCCTTACCTTTGCCTATGAGTTTTGATTGGCCACCGATGGTCAAAAGTTGGAATCGTTTGAGCCAGACTGTTACAGTTTACGATTCAGGACATGACCCAAGGCTACAATCTTCATTTTCTGCAGGTTTTGCTGGTCATGGAATGCAGCATGGTGGTAATTATAGTGAGAATGATTTGATGCATTTTGGAGATATTTCGGATCCATATGACATGAAAAACACATCTGATTTTGTTGATGATGCTGAAAGCTATTGGTTCTCTGAAGAGGAGTCAGATTCCCATGTGTTATCTGGGAGGGACTACAATCAATTTTTTGGTGGTGGAGTAATGTATTGGAATCCTGCTGAATATGCTGCAACAGGGTTTTCTCGTCCGCCATCTCACAGTTCTGATGACAGTGCTTGGGCTTGGCATGAAGCTGACCTCAATAGGGCTATTGATGACATGGTTGGAGTGCCTGGACTATCTGCTCCATACAATGCAAATGGCATGGCCTCGCCGCCTGCTGTACCATTTTGTTCAAGTGTGGATCCTTTGGCCCATGCTGTTACCGGAAATGATATCAATGGGAAAACTCTAAATCCATCATCAGTGGTTGAGGGTCCTGATGAGAAGATTTCAAAATCTCATCCCAACTCGAGTGGTGGCATTGAAGGACTGAAAAGTGATACTCTTCAATACTCACTGTTGCGGCCGATCATTGTACCAAGAATGTCAAGAAGGGGATCAAGATCTGAATTTAAGCCTGGTTATGATCATAAAAGCCCATGCATACCTTCAACTAGGAGGGAAACCCCCCGTATCAAACGACCACCATCACCTGTTGTTCTATGTGTTCCACGGGTGCCTCGACCTCCGCCGCCATCTCCGGTTGGAGAGTCCAGAAAGCGAGGTTTCCCAATTGTCAGATCTGGAAGTTCAAGTCCCAGACATTGGGGTTTGAGAAGTTGGTACTCTGATGAAAGCAACACTGAGGAAACACGACTTTGTCTCGATGGTCCTGAAGTTGTTTGGCCTTATAGGGGGAGTAAA
Organism: Pontederia crassipes; assembly: GCA_030549335.1. Classification (NCBI taxonomy): domain Eukaryota; kingdom Viridiplantae; phylum Streptophyta; class Magnoliopsida; order Commelinales; family Pontederiaceae; genus Pontederia; species Pontederia crassipes. The sequence goes on from JAUKPH010000017.1 coordinate 6,198,211, forward strand.
GGTCTTACCACTACTCCAATAGTTCAATCTATTCATGGTTCTTTGTTGTCTGATCATTTGATCACTATTCCCCCCCTTGCTCGTGATCAAGAACATGTAAGGCTATAGTATCCTGAAGTTTCTGTATTTTTGGCTTCCTCACATTGATTCTAAGATTGACTTTTTACAGCCAGATGTTGCTTTACCGTTGCACCCTCCTGATTTGTTGAATTCCACGTCTAAAAAAGCAGCAATATCAGCAATGCAGACTATTCTTCATGAGGAGATTGATTTTTTCTCTAAGCAGGTTTGGTGGTTTTGAGCATCTTCTTATATTTGTTTCGTATATATGCAAAATCTGATTTTCTAAATTTTGCCAAGTCGAACAATAAAGTTGTATTTTTTTAGTGAATGAGAACTAACTTCTTTATATGTGATTACTCACTCATCCTCCACAAGCCTTTGTCATCTGTTAAAAGTATATTATTTTTTTAGCACAATTTGGAATTTTGATATGTGGATAAAATATTTGCTTTAGAAAAGATCTCACCTAGGAAAGAAAAAAACTAAGGATTTTCCTGGGAGGAACTTTAGGAAGTATCTTGTGTTAACATCGTAAAAGACCTATATTTGTGATCCTCTAAAAAAAGATATATTTTCATTTTCCGTATTGGCAGTTTCATGTTTCTTCTGAGGGAATTTGTAATTTCATGTTAGGTTGCTGCTGAGAACTTGATGAGAAAGACCTACATCAACTGGGCTGTCAAGAGGGTTACACGATCTCTACAGGTCCTTTGGCCTCGTTCTCGTACGAATGTATTTGGTTCAAATGCAACTGGTTTGTCACTTCCAACTAGTGATGTAGATCTTGTGGTTTCTCTTCCTCCAGTGAGAAATTTGGTGAGAATTCTGTTGCACATTTATCCTCTAGTCAGTGCATCTAATGATTAATCCTATTGAAAGTGAACAAGTTGTGATATTTTTTAGGAACCTATCAAAGAAGCTGGAATTTTGGAAGGGCGCAATGGAATTAAAGAAACGTGCCTACAGGTAACTGCTTCATTTGACATGTCATTTCGTCATTCTAAATTTTCTGTTACCATTGATTTTTCTCTCATAACTTGATTTTCTATTTATGGTGCCTGTGCATCTTAACATATGTTATCATATGTAATGTTGCCAAGATCCTGACTTGGCTATTTTTTTGAAACAAGAAAGGATGACTAACAAGGAGGTAGTCATCCGGGAGTTTCATTGATGTAAAAAAGAGTTACAGCAAATTAGGAAATAAATGCGAAAAAGGGTATTCAGCTCTACCAGATTACAACTTCTACCACACTACATGGAGGAATTAAATTGTAGAACCTCTTCTAGACTTAGATAATGTGATAGGAGCACAGAATTTTTTTTGAAACTAAAAAGGACGATTACCATGAGTAATCATCCATATTATTAGGCGAGTACAAAATTTTTATCATATAATATAAAGTCTATGTTATATTAAAAACTCTATTTTTTTTCTTTTTTTTTTTGAGAGGGAAAAGGATGACTGCCAGTTAGGTTGCCATCCAAGTATATATATATATATATATATATAATATCACTGAAACGAAACGTCATGTACATATATAGAACGTTCTCGAGTGGAGAGCGGCAAAAAAGGAGAGAAAGATGGCTAAACAAAACCCCACTCCTGAAGAAGAAAAAAGATGTGATGTACAATTCGACCAGTTTTTTTTTCTCTTTTTACAATTTTATCCTTCTGTTCTCTTTGGCAATGTTGCTGAAAACATGTGCTCACACGTAACATTGGATGATTTACGTGTTAACGCAGGAGGTTTGTGCTCGATCGTACACATGATCGATTTTGGCTAGCATGTGGTATAATAGCATGCTGGCCCGTATGATTCGTGGAGGTGCTCACCTCCACTGACGTTACCTTCTCTTATTTGATAGGAGTATAGAATTTTACATGGAGGAATTAAAATGTAGGATCTCTTCTAGACTTTGCTCATGTGATAGGAGTACAAAATTTTTTTGAAACAAAAAAGGATGATTACCACGAGTAATCATCCATATTATTAGGCGAGTACAGAATTTTTATCATATAATATGAAATCTATGTTATATTAAAAGCTCTCTAGTTAAAAAGTAAAAAGTGAATCCTAAAGGAATTCGACCAGTTTTTTTTCTCTTTTTACAATTTTCTCTTAATGGGATAAGGCTTTGTTGTTGTTGTTGTTGTACAATTTTATCCTTCTGTTCTCTTTGGCAATGTCATTGAAAACATGTGCTGACACGTAAAATTGGATGATTTAAGTGTTCATGCAGGAGATTCGTGCTTAACACATGATCGATTTTGGCCAGCACGTGGTATAATAGCATGCTGGCCCGTATGATTCGTGGAGGTGCTCACCTCCACTGACCTTACCTTCTCTTATTTGTTACCTGTGCAGGAGTTCACATGACTACATCACGCCAAAGCAACCCTTTATTTCTTCTCCATTTTGCAATTGTTGCTTTCGACACCGCTGGCCTGTTGTCACTGCTGCTTACCTGCTGTTGCCACTGACCTGCTGCTGATCTAAGCAGTTTCTCTCTCCCTCTCTCACCCCCTGCCTCCCCTCCCTCCATCCCTCACGGGTGGCCTCCATCCTGCTCGCGGACAGGGGGCCTTAGGGTTCCAACCAAGGGAGCCCTTAGGGCCTCCCTCCCTGTTTGTGTGCAGGAGAGGCACTTGCCTTCCTACTGCACTACAAGTGCCTCCATGGCTGCAAAGCAGGGCTACCTCCCCTGTTTTATTTTATTTTTGGTGGTATTGTTTATAGGTTATGTTTTATTATATTACCACCTTTCTTATGTTATAAACTTCTAATAATTTATAATGTTTAATTATTAGTTGTTCCTGTTCGTGGTGTTTTTCTTAGAAGAAAAAGGATGACCAACTATCTATCTATCTATCTATCTATCTATCTATATATATATATATATATATATATATATATATTGGTGGTATTGTTTATAGGTTATGTTTTATTATATTACCAACTTCTTTCGTATGTTATAAACTTCTACTAATTTATAATGTTTAATTATTAGTTGTTCCTGTTCGTGGTGTTTTTTTAGAAGAAAAAGGATGACCACGAGAGTTGTGGTTGCCTTTCATCTCTCTCTCTCTCTCTCTATATATATATATATATATATATATATATACATACATATATATATATATATCCTCTCAAAAAATATATATATATATATGAACTGAAAGTCATGTACAAGTGTAGGCTCCTAAAGTGAGAGCAGCAAAATTATGGGAAGTGTCTCAGCTAATCAAAACCCCACACTTGGATAAGAAAGAGGATGTGGTGTACAATGCGTTCTCTCCCCACAAAAAAATTGATTTGATTGCGCTAGAGGCAGCCGAGACACCGGTCAAAAAAGTCACCAAAGGCGCTCTCCATCTCTGTCTCTGACGAGCCAAACCTCAAAGTGCCTGACAAACAGTCTCCGAGTCGGGGTGAAAACAGGCTATGCTCGTTTGCTGCTAGATGCCTCATGATGTCGGACACTCAAAAAATAGATGAGTGATGTCCTCCTCTGCCTTACCGCACAACACACAGGATGTGTTACTGTGGGGCACCCCATCTCGCCCTATACCTCCTTGTGCGGAGTGCCAAATGAGTATGTAATTAGTCCTGAAATCCTCCAGCAAAATGATGTATGGTAGGAAATGGATGTAGAGACTGCACAAAAGGACTCCGATAGCCATACCCATCTGTCTTACCTAGAGTGGTCGGGGCGGAGGGGAGTGCCAGGAGCTGATTCGAAAAATGTGAGCTGAAAAGGGGAGTCCATAAGCCTGATCCTGGGCCGCCAACATCAATCCAAATCTCCACTACCATCGCCTCAAGGTGTGTCACTAAAGTCGTCAGTGAGCTCACGAGGGACCAGTCATGTTGCCAAAAGGAGAAATCCTGAGATTGTCCTCTGGCCCATAGCAAGTGTAGAAGACTATGTGCCAGAGACTGTCCTCCGACCCCATAATATGCCTTACCCACCGGGCTAAGAGTCTAGTCAAACCCCGGGCCTCCATGGGAGGTGGGGCAGCAAATATTGCTCCACGCAACTAGATGGGCTCCACGGTAATCAGGGTTGCATCCCTGCCAGAAAAACCTGCACCTCAAAGAATCCAAACGCTTGAGAACCTGAGCTGGCAACGGAAGGACCGTCATGTAATATGTCAAAAGTGCTGAAGTAACAGAGCGGAGTAGTATGAGCCAGCCTTCGCGTGATAGCAGTCGTGAACTCCAGCCATGAAGTTTGTGCTCCATGCGCTCGATGGCCGGGGTCCACCACCTGGAGCTATGTGGTGGTCCGGAAGCGGGAGGCTCAAATAAGTGATCGCTAGAGTGCTGGTCGGAGTCTGAAGCTCCGTCACACATTGGACTGCATCCTCGGGAACCATGCCAAAGGGAATGAAAGAAGACTTGACAGTCAATTTGGAGGTCGGCCGTCGTGCCGAACAGCTCAACAAGGATGTCCACTCGGCGAGCTTCTTGCTCAGAGTCCTCGATGAAAAACACCGTGTCATCCTATATTGTAGAAGAGGAACGAGGATCCCGACGAAGTTGCTAAAGAGGCCCACCTAGCAGGACGCTTGGGTACATCTGGTGAGGGCGCCGACTGCCAGGATGAACATCATAGGAGCCAGAGGATAGCCCTGACGGACCTCCCGCTGCACCCACTCCCCTGACCATGCCTCAATGACCATGGCCGAGAATGAAGCGGAGGTAATGCATCACTTCATCTAGACTATCCATGTCTGGGAAGCACCTGCAAGGAATGCCAAAAAAAAGACCGTGAGGCCATGTCATATGTTTTGGAGAAATTTTGGAGAAATCGACCTTCCATAGAAAGTCTTGGCAGCTGGTCCTCCTCCATTGAGTAATGATATCTGAGGCGATGTAACTGTGGTTGCTGCCACTAGCCCCTTTGGATCCCTGGTCGATGTCGTGATCCCTACGATAGGCTTGCCGACCATGCCATCAAGGCAAAAAATGACTTGCTACCAAATGCTATATCCCTAAATTTGTGATGTGTGACCATGGTCGCTAGTTTGAGTCCCAGATCATCCATGCCTCGCCACTTCAAGAACAACAATCTTAGGCAACTGTAGCTGTTGGACTTGGAGGACATAGAGGAAGATGACCGTACAATATCAGGGGCAGCATTGTAATTCCGCTACGAGTGTTTAAAGCCATTTGGATATAGGCTCATGTCAGCTCCTAGCTGTTGGTTCCAAGGAAGAAGTTTTGGAGATGACTGGTCCTGAACTTATCTGTAAAATTGTCATGGCCGAAAAAAAAGGCTGTCAAAGTAGCTGTTTACAAGCAAAAAGCTGTCACTGTGGCTGTCCCCAAGAAAAATACCATCAAGCCGGATGTTTTTAAGGATCAAGCTCTTGCTTCTGTACTAAAACACAAGGGGAAAGGTGTACTAGTAGATCCCTCGTGCTCAGTCTTGGCTGCTAGAAAGAAGGATGACCTTGACAGACTCAACTCCTTTCTCAAACCCCAAGCAACAGATTTGGACAAGCCTTCCCTCAACCTGCATGGTTCATGTAGACAGCAAAGGCAGGGTGGTTTTCTCGTGATGAGAAATTGTAGCTCTTTGCTTTGGAGTGGGGAATGATATTTTGTTGTGATCCCTCCCAAGTTCTTCCTTTTCCTCGTACACATCTTTATGAATTAACATACTTGGATGGCTAACAATGTTTACCCAATCCTTTTGGCCCTAAAAAGAAAATTACAGTAAAGAAATCATTTTTGAGTTATTCATTGGATTAGATTGCCAACATGTGACAACAATTTTGGATAATGTCAATCATTATTACCCAAGAAAATGATGATTGGAACTTCATTCCATTCACTGTAGCTTAGTTGAAAGTGTTATTCAATTATTATTGCATATATGTGTTCACCTCCGCTGACTGTTGGTTTCCACAGCATGCAGCTAGATATCTTGGAAACCAGGAATGGGTTAGAAGTGACTCCCTTAAGACAATAGAAAATACTGCAGTAAGTTATTCTTTTGCTTGTTATGTTTGCGCCTTCTTTTCTGATACTCATTTTGGTTGATTTTATCTGCTATGTTTGTTGCTGAAAAAATGCTGCTTCTAGATACCTGTCATTATGCTCGTGGCTGAAGTCCCAGGTGATGTAGATCTTTCAAGTGAGAATTCCTCCATGGTAGATGTATCACGAGGACATTTGGCGAGGTTAACCAAAAAGCACGGTGATGATCCCCATTTTGATTTTCCTGGTTCAGATAGTGCCTCTTGGCCGATTAATTCAAACCTGAAAAAAGATGATACTGTCAATGTAAAGTTTATACGTCTTGATATCAGCTTCAAGTCTCCATCACATACTGGACTTCAAACTTCTGAACTGGTAGGTTTTTATCTTTCTCTCTAATCACTCCTTGGATGCTTTGTTTTTTGAAATGAAGTATAGATCCACTTATTTTTCATTTGTTTGAATCTGGGGTCTTGACAACACATAGTTGGACTATTAATGGAGTTTAGGGTCTTTTATTCGACAAAGATCTTTTTCTTGTGTTCTTGGGATCTTGAGATTTATCACCGTATTGTAAGACAAATTTAATTCCCATGTTAATATAATTTGCAAAGTTCATAAGTCATACGACCCTAAATGATCTTTTTGCCATATGCATGTCTCTTGGACCAGTTTTCAGCTTATAGAATTCACACATTATATTAAACAACCACGCTGAATCTCCATAAGAGATTTACAACTTCAACAATAACTACTAGCCATTAATCACCATATTAATTAATTGGTTAGGAAATTCAAGAGAACCATGCTAAGGTCTGAATGAAGTTGATGTATTGATCCTCAATAACTTCATGTATTAAGGGGCCAGCTGTTGAACATAATGTCGTTCAAATTTTTGCCCTCTTGTTCTATTGCACATTTTTTATTCACATTTCTCAACATGTTTTCAGTCCCTCCTTTAATGGTAGGATCAATTTGCAAGGCATTTGAATGCAATTCATATATTGCACTTTAGGACCCTGATTTAGAGCTGACATGCTTATCAGTAGTAAAAGCAAAGTGATAAAGTTAGGTTGCAGTACAGATTAGCCTGAATTTTTCATATTTTGTTTTATTGCAAGTTCAAATTTAGCATAGTACATCCTACCATTGAAACATGATCACAGACATTAATAGAGCGGAATGACGTCGTATGATCCATGTAGCCGACCCCACCTAGTGGGATAAGGCTTTGTTGTTGTTGTATTCTTCCTATATGGATCACATTGTATTCTGTTCAGCTAAATGGTTTCATTCAACAAGCACTTAAAAAATTTTAGATTGATTGAATATACTCAACTTTTGTTTCTACGTAACTAACTCAAAATGATGATTAAAGCATTCACGAGAGTGAACTGAATTGTATAAAACTACGTACATAACTTTTATCTTTGCAGGTTAGAGAACTCACCCAGCAGTTCCCTGCTTCAGTGCCCCTAGCTTTAATTTTGAAAAAATTCTTGGCCGATCGCACTTTGGACCATGCTTATTCTGGAGGTCTAAGTTCTTACTGTTTGGTAGGAGTTGTTCCTTCTTTTCCTTCCTATGAAAGCCTTTTACATCTCATATATCTTTAGCTGGTTGCGTAAATTATTTCTCAACACAGTGTAGCGCCTATATAATTACTTGGTCTCTCTGCGCTATTGCTGAAGTTGTTCCTTACACCCATTTCCAAAATTTGAATGCTTATTAAGGTTTTGTTTATGACCATTTGCAGGTCTTGCTAATTATACGATTTCTTCAACATGAACACCATATTGGTCGGCCTAATAACCAGGTAAATTTGTGAACCTTAGTAAACAGTAAGCAATATAATGTATCAAATTGATGTGCTTCTTGTAAATTGTAATATCATTTTTGTGCTTTTGACCTCCAAGTACTTTGGATAGGGTTTGCTCACCAATTGTGTAGTCTTTAGGACTATTTTTTTCAGTAGTCTTTAGGAATATTTGAAATCTGGCACTTTACTAATTACTGTCACAGAGATCGAAGTAAGATTGTGAAGGCTTGATTCTTTTCACTTTATTGCAACTTTAGAATAAGTTATTTCAGAGAAGCTTGGTTTGATGAGATTTTTGTAATTATCGTTGCCCAGTTTTGTTTAATGCAATATATGGTTCTTGCAGAACCTTGGTGGCCTTCTGATGGATTTTCTATACTTCTTTGGGTAAGGTTTTCTTGGGGCTCAACCTTTCGTTTTATCTGGTGCCAGTCCAATAATTACATACTTCCTGCTGTGATCTTCTGATGACTTTTAGGTATGTGTTTGATCCACGTCAAATGCGTGTTTCAATACAAGGAAGTGGAATATACATGAACCGCGAAAGGGGTCTCAGGTTAGAGTATTTATTAGGAAGTCCAATATGGTTTTTTATATTTATATTCTTCAACATCTGACATGAAGTTTTGCAGCATTGACCCTATTCATATTGATGATCCTTTGTATCCAACTAATAACATAGGTAGAAATTGCTTCCGGATACATCAATGTATCAAGGTTGGTAACTTGGTGTTTTCATTTGCTGATATTTTCATTTAAAGCTCCAGTTACATGATTGTACTTGTGATGCAGTTTCCACGAGAACTTATTTTTAAAATTTTGGATGTGATTATTCATCATTGAGCCCTTTTAAGCAGTTCTTTTCCATACACTTGATTTTGTTATACTATCTTTTTCATCTTACTGTTGTTTCTGGACAGTGTTTGTGTGTCCAGTTATATCATTCTTCATCTTACCGATTTATCTCTGAATCTTCTCTTTGTTTTTGTTACTATTTGGCAATTTTATAGTTCTAGCTAGTACAAAAATCCAAAATCTGCTAGTGATTCCCCATCTAGCTAAGTATTCATTTTCTCTCCTCTTATCTAAGTGTGGCATGTTTAATTATGATGTGCTGCTAAACTAATATTTGGAGTTTTCAGGCCTTTGCTGATGCTTATGTGGTATTGGAAAATGAGCTGCCTCATTTTTCTGCTGATCCAACTCAAAGTTCCACAGGAAAGTTTGGGCTGTTATCCAAAATTGTCCCAAGTATTTTGCTGGAGTAAAATCTGATTTCAACTTGTTGTGTGATTTGAGTAAAGCTTCTGTCTATTGACTGTGAATGTGCTTGTTGCATGGGTCTGTGCATGCCAGCTTTGCAGCTTACGGCTTTTCGGCTGTTTGATTAAGCACACAATGAAGTGTTTTTGTTGCAATGGAAAATGACTTAGTGGTTTGTTGCCTGGCAAGGCCACCTGTGACATTTGAACAAAACCAATGTGTACGATGTGGGCCGCACTTGGAACAGAAAATTCTATGCCCGCGAACTCAGCGTCTTGGTTACCAACTATGAGTAAGAGCTACAAGCTCTAGTGAGCGAACTCCTCGGGGCTATGGACATGCAAAGTCGGAGCTCAATTTCTAAAAAGGTCTGGTGAGTGAACTCCGCCTATGTTTTATAGTCGGTCCCAAGTCCGGATAAAAGAGGAGAGTTGTGTTAGGTCCTGACAGTCAGCGTAAAATCCTGTCGAATCTCATGAACATTAATCAACGAATGCGTCGTATGATCCATATAGCCGATCTCATCTAGTGGGATAAGGCTTTGTTATTGTTGAGTGAACTCCTCCAAGTTGCCTTTACCATTTTAATGCCAATAAATTTCGTGATGTACCGTGATATGTGTTAATTTCTCAGACAATAGACATGAAAGTGTTCATACCCAGCTTGCATGCAAAATATCAGCGTCATATTATATTCGGACTGGAGCTTTCTGAATAAGAGCGAATCTATAATGTTTTGGAATTATAGTGTTAATCGTCCATGCCAAGAAAAAATACAAATGGCTGAGCTGCAAGCTTTATGGGCTAGGTATCAAGTTACTGTCGACAAAATCTTATGCATCAAACTGTTTCTTTTGGCTGGAGAAGGTGCATCAAACTTTTGATGTTATCACTATTTGTATTTATTTGAACTCGCCTGGTCCATCAGTTTAACTATTTGTATTTATTTGATGTTCCCTTAGTGCATGCAGACTTTTGACAGTCCATGAGGGGGCTCGGCAGATAGAGACAGAGGTGGAGAGTTACGTTGGCGACTTTTCTGGCTGGTGCCTGAGCCATCTGGCTTCGACCGGGTCATTTTTGGGGGGGCGACTTTTCTGGCCGGTGCCTGGACCATCTAGCTCTAATCGGGTCATTTTTGGGGGGAAGACGTGTCGGGCGGACAGCATTATACATCACATGTTTTATCTTTTTCGAAAGTGGAGTTGTATCTAGCATCTGTACTCTTCCTTTTTTGGCACTCTCCCATGGAGAGTTTTTTGTACATGACATTTTCCTTTCAGTAATATATATACATGGATGACAATCAAAATGGTAGTCATCCTTTCCCTAAAAAAAATTTGATGTGGCAAGGTTGCCCTGCACAGTTCATGTGTGAATAATTAAGCCATCTGTCCTACTGCAGTTTCTGTAAGTCATCCACCATTCTTGGTCCCTAAGGTGATTTCCTCGGATTCTAGCAACTTGGTTTTTATATTATTTTGAGGAGTCACTATTATCTTTATTTTATTTATTACCAAGAAAATTCTTGATAAATTGTGCGGCATACGGACACTCTCAGAAGCAGATTTTTTGACAGAATCATGACTCCGACTCAGAGAGCCATGGGGGTGCGCCTCATAACTTGGAGTTGTGTATGCCAGTCCATCTTTATTGGAAATTTTGGTCTTTGAGGTCCTGCTGTATCAACTTTGCTCTCCCGGTATAGTAGTAGGCCATAGCACGGTCTCAAATACGAATTTTTTGTTTTCGATATTCCTCACATATTACAGTTGGGATTTCTTGTGAATACTAACTCCCATTGTAATCAAGGTTCGGCTTTCTGGCGCAGGATGACGATGGTGATTCCTTAGGCAAGACTGTTCTTCATGTCATATTCAGGAATTGACATGAACTTCTTTGTTTCGGGAGTGGTCTTCTAGAGGTACTTTGGAGAAAGCCCCTCGCTTTATCTTCTGATCGTGTGGCAACAATTGTTCAATGTGGACACGATCTGAACAGATGGAGCCAGGTGTTTGGGGCATGTTTAGATCAAAGGATTGAGGAGCTGCTTTATCTCTTAGACATGATATCGAGAACAATTCTCAAAAGGATGTTGGTCCTGGACTTCAATCTGGCCGTGCTATGTATGCCTGCTACCACAAGTTCCACTTCAGGTCGATTGTCGGCTTCTTTGGCGGATTCATGCACCTATTAAAGTTACCATGGTTTTTGAGGTGTAGCAGGGTCTTCAGTGGGCGCCCATCTCTGAAATCACGTACTCTATGCCTCTCATTGAAGCATATTTTTTCGTCTGTCCCATTGACAAGGAGGTATGGTGGCAAGTAGGCTGCCAAACCTCGATCTCTCTTCGTTGGGGTCCTTTTGAAGGCCATATAGGTTGGTGATGGGTAACGAAGTCTCCCCGATGGCAGTTTCATTGCATGATATTGTGAACCATTTGACTGCAACACGACTTTACTATCTTCCGAGAGAGAGGGATGTTATCGTAAGAATATTTTTACATCATGTTGCCTTTTTGGTTAGAAAGTGAAGATGTGCTTGTAATAATGTTTTTCTACAAGTTGTATCTATGTTTTTTCGTTTTTTCGTTTTTTTTTTTTTTTTTGCACTTCGCATGTTGTATCTCTACAATACAACTGAATGGCTATGTAGTCATTGTACCCATCTGTTCCCCTTTCAAAAAATTAACTCTAATAATGCATTGATGCATCTTCCTGTTCTTACTTTTTTAGTAGTTTCCTTTCCATAGAGGCCTCTATTATATGATTTGTCTCTTGAGGAATTTCTTGAAGCTTGTGATCGGAGGTGTTGTGAGCGTAATTATTGTTTTCCTTGACTAATAACTGTTGTAGCTCAACCATTCTTCTGAATAGGATAATGCAATTATTGATATAATTTTTTAAGAAACCATCCAGGACTTAAGTTTCTTCGCAATTGGTCAATAGTAACTGATGCCTTAGAGTGCGTGCAAAAATTGTATTTGTAACTCAGTTGCATATCTGGATAATGATTGCTTACCATTTTTTCTTGGGCTCTGTTTGACATGATAATTTCAAGTTCTCACGAGAATTATTCGATTAGATGAAAATGTTTATGTTTGATGTTTGGATGAAAAATGTAATGATGAGAATTTAAAAAATTAGTTTGATAGATAAGTTTTAACGAGTATTTAGATAAAAAGTAAGAACTAAATAAATAAATATATAAATATATAATATTGATAAATAAATAACTATATATGTATATATATAAATTAATATATACTATATATACATGAATAGATATATAGGCCTAATATTAATTGTAAATACCATATTATAATGCCAATTAAAGTATAATAAATAATTATTAAATATTGGTTTAAAATATTATACTATAGTGCTAAGTAAACTATTATATTCAGTAAAACTATTATTATTATTAAATATAAGTAAATTTGTTTCTAGTAATTTTTTGATAATATATTAATAAATAAATAATAATTATATATAACATATAACATATAATATATAATATATAATATATAATATGTAATATATAATATATTATTAAATAAGATTAGTTCTTGCCATTGGCAACAACTTTTTCATGAATTTTGAGTCATGTGATTCGTTGACTAGAACTTTTGTTCTAGTTGAACTTTTTTTTTGATCAAGTGCTTGGCAAAAGTTCTGGAACTTGAGCTAACTTCTGGCGCAAGTTCCAGAATCAAACACAGCCTTGATGTGTAGGGATAAGCTTGAATTTCTCCTGTTAATCCCGGAAAATTTCTTTGTGAACATGCTATCTTTCTACTTGCGTTCTCTTGTCATTGTTTTCTATGTCATCCACCATGTGTAGACTTGGCTATTACATGTCCAAGGATTTCATTTGTGACGATTGACCAGCCAGGAGACCCGGACAATATGCAAGAGCCTGCCACCGTGGGATCCCCCCTCACGGACAAGGACGTTGAAGAGGTCAAGGTGGTGGCCGTTGGTTTTAGGATTCGCCACACGCATCAGCCAAGATCACGGACAAAACTGCTCGAAGACTACTAATGCACATGTCCTTACACCGCCTATTGGTGCAGCCTCGAACAAAAATATGAGAGCCGACCGGAGTCAATGAGCAGAGGGCTTAGGGAGGTCACACCCAGTGAGGTGCCTTTATGAAGGTTCTAATATGGAACATGTGGAGCCTAGTAGGAGGAAAGTAGATCTTAGGTCGGTAAATTAGAGTGGGAGACCGACATGGTGTTTCTTTAGGAGACAAAGTTGTCCAATTGCACTCAACTTTAGTTATTTGGAGTCAGATTGGCGATCCTCGATTGTCAAAGTATCTCTCTCGATGTAGTGACTATGGCAGGCTGAGTTATTCTCTTTGGAGACTCTTGGACGGAAAAGTTCTCCTTCATAGCTCACATGTGTGGCAGGTTAGATGGCATCTCCTATCTCTTCTCTTGCACCTATGACCCTTGCTCGACCTCTCTTCAGGGTTGTATGTGGGAGTTCTGTAGTGCTCGTACTCATTTTCGCAACACTCATGGCTAATTGTGTGTGTGTGTGTGTGGAGGGGGGGGGGGGGGTTAATTTAATCTCACGTTGGACATGGAAGATCGTTCAATTGACCATCGAGGACAAATGAGTTTAGAGATTTCATTGACATCCAGTCAATGGTCGATTTTTCGACCATGAACTGCATGTTTACTTGACAGAGTGCAACTGCCCCGACTGCACGCCCGATGAATGACAAGTTCTTCGGGTTTTTGGAACGAATAGAGGCCCACCACCTGGCGGAGGTTTAGGCATTGGATCAATTGTTTTCGGACCTCACACCTCTCATGTGACGATTCAATGTGGGGCCCCCCGCCCACTCTTTCGTTTCGAGCGCTCTTGACTGCTAGAAGGATGACTTTCGACAATTGATGGTTGATCACTGGCAGAGCATGGTTACATGTCTGCCAAGACACTGGCCGTCCGACTTGATAGCCTTTGGTTCTTCTTTCGATCTCATTGGAGGCAAGTTCGAGAGGGTAGAACGAGACGACAGATGCATGATTTGGGTACCATCACTCAATTGGATCAGACGAAGGACTCCCGCCATCTCATAAAGACGGAGACAAATGATCGCAGATCTGCCCAGCACACCATCCAAGTTGAGGATAGGAAGGTGGAGATCCAATGGAGACAGATCTGACTTCAGGAGGTAGATGCCAACTTTCATCTATATGTGAGTTCTCACCGACGGGCGAACAAGATTTATCACCTTGTGGTGGAGGGGCAATGGATTTTTTACCACCATGACATTGGGATGGCCATTACGACTCACTTTCGGGACTCTTTCAGGCGGCAACCCAACTCTCTAGTGATGGTCTCCAAGGGGCATTCACCATCTTATTAACATACAATCTTTTTTATTGTCGTAGGCCATTTTGGAGGACGAGATACCTAGGCATTGGAATACCTCAATGGAAAGGCATCTCAAGGTCCAGACTGCTTCCCCATCTTTTTTTACAAGTTATGGCCGATGGTAGACAATAATGGAGTCCATTTGGTGTATCGAAGGTCTCTTCCCCCCTCCCAAGCCTCTTGAGAAGTGGGTTGACATATACTGTGCCATGCAACAAGGTGGATGCCACGTTTGTTCAAGTCGCATCCATACTAGAAAAATCTAGTCCTAAAAGAATCCAACCATCTCAACACAAGTGCAAGCATCTGAAGGACCGACACAAATTAGATCGGGAGCGCCAATAAAACATATTTGAGGAGGATGAGGCGCTCCCATGATAATAGTCTTGAACTCCAACTTGTAATATGTGCTCCATCTACTTGACGATCGAGGTCTACCTTCGAAAGCCAATGTGATGGTCCAAGAGGGGAAGGCATAGATAGGTGATCGTCAAGGAACTAACTAGGGTACATAGCTCGGTAGCATACTGTGCAATCACCTCAGTGACCATGCCTAAAGGAATGAAAGATGATTTGGTGTGGTTGATCCGGAAATTGAAAACCTCACCAAAGAGCTCCATCAGTATGACCACCTGTCTAGCCTATTAAATTGTGCCCTCAACAAAGAAAATTGTATCATCCGCATACTGCAGCAGTAGGATGAGACCCTCAGCAAATCCACTAAATAGTACTGCCTAGGGCGTCAATAGCAAGCACAAAGATCATAGGGGCAAGCGGGCATCCCTATCAGATTCCTCTTTGTGGTTGTAACCCATTCGCCTGCCCTTGCCCCATCAATAAGGGCTGAGAAAGAAGTGGTGTTGCACCGCTTCATCCAAGTGATCCAAGTTTCGAAAAAACATCTGAGTTGTAAGAATTGCCAAAGAAAAGACCATCAGAGCGTATCATATGCCTTGAAAAAGTCGACCTTCCAAGGAAAGTCCTATTTGTCGGTCCTCCTCCACTGCGCAATGATCTTCGAGACAATCGTGTAACTATCTATGATGGCATGACCATGGATGAAGGTTGACTGTGCAGAATGAATGAGATCAGAAACACATTCTAGAGTCGATTCGCCAAGAGGTAGATGATGTTGGATATGACTATTGGCTTGTAATCCTCCACTCGCTTGGCGGGGGCCGATAGCTTATGGTGGTTAGTTTTCACCACATGTTATGGATGTGATCTATCACTTTTTCAAAGAGTGGCTCCTTTTCATTCGAATCCCTCACAACCAGACGAGTGGATATGGGTATCGTCGTCCTTCTCAGCTTGCAATTTATACCTCCATTTCCTTCCTCCCACTTTTTCTTCAGACAACTTCAAAACAAACTGCAAATTCATCTGACATTCTCAGATACTGCTGAAAGTCAAGATATTTACTTGACTCATGTGGTGTAATAGGATCCTCACCGGAGTTTATAGTGAGAGATGAGTCCCCCAAATCGATACTTCTTGCCCTTTGAGTGTTGAGGCAAATGAGGTCGTCGACCATTTGGCTCGAGAATTTTGATTGCAGATGTAATATCTGAAATCACAGATGAGCTAATTAATGTAATTATAAGTTAATTAAGTTTGTTATTCTGTTGATATAGATTTAATCCTATTGTAATATTATAATTGCCCCTTATGCAATTATCTTAATCAAGAATTAAAATTATATTTTGAGAAGAATCTGAAGTTAATTATGATATTATATTCATTTCTGAATTATTAGATGTACCTAATATTAATTAAGATGAAGTAATTAGCTTTAATCTTAAGGTAACTAATTATATTAGGAATGATCTCAATCATTAACATGTGCTTGTACAAACTTACCTGAAAAAAAGAAGAAGAAGAACATGACAGCTCATCTCACAGAAATATAAAGTAAATATGGTGCTGCCACATCACAGTAATCATGCGAATACATATATACGCCCTTACCTGATTGGAGCCGGAGGATTAATACCGACTTACCTTAACCAACTTGCCCTTTAGGAAACAAAAGAAGTTTTATCCAAAGTTCGGTCGGAATTGGAAAAGAAAAAGGAAACGAGGTTGGAAAAAAAAGAACGAAGATGATTATTCTAGCCGATTTGAAGATAGAGGGGAGAAGGAAAGGGAGGTTGTCTTCTTTCCTTTTTGCTACCGAGTTGAATAGGAATAGTGAGAAAAGGAAAGACACCTATGTTTTTATACTGGCCGAATTAAATGGAGGAGGGAAAAGAAAGATCAAAGAAAGAAAATGAAGAAAGAAGGGATAGCTATGTTAGGGCTGGCCGAATCAAAGGAGGGGAAAGACATGAAGAAAAACAAATAAGGGAAAAGCATAGAGAAATTACTAAGGTATGGAGAATAAATTCTTTTCAGGTGTTCGATTTAGTTCATCGTAGTATTCTACAATAAGATTGAAATAAAGAGTTTTAAATTAGGAACAAGTGTAAATTAATTCAAAGCACCCAATGGAAACAAATAGATTATAAAACTTCTTTTTGCTGCTTTCTATATAGACAAGAATTTGTTACTTGTAATTAAATATAAAATCTACTTAGAAAATTATAAAATTTATATGACATGACTTTCTGAAAGTGTAATTTCTATGAGATTTTAAGTTATCTCAAGATTGTATATATATAATGTGTTGTCGGCAAAAGAGTGGACAACTGTCTTGCTGTTTTGGAAAAAAATGATATAGGCAGTTTGGAAATTATGCTTTCATCCATATCAATCATATAAAAGTTTGAAAATTTTATGCGGGTTCTTTGTTTCTGTATGTAACCTAATCCTGCTGGAATTAAAAAAAATTTATATGTAAAAAATATATCAAATTTACATTGGTTACCTTTGTGTCCGATAGATCTTAAAGTTGAACCTAAACTATGGGATTTTCTAAGACTTATATGGAATAGTATAAATTATGAAATTAAGCGTGTCTACTCCATTCCACGTCTAATCTCACTGAGCTTTGGAATTAGGTCAAACATATATTTGTAGAGAAACTTATGTGTTCATTTTTAAAATGCTATCATTCTAACTTTTGAGACTGATATCGATTTTATAAATTATGTATTAAACTCAATATGTCATAGAATTATTTGATAACTTCGGATAATGAATATGAGGATGTTAGGTTTCAGTTAGAGTTGGAATCACAAGAAAATCATGTGTGGTAAAAGTTATAAATGTTTTACCAAACCCCACTCAGGTTGTCAGAATGAAACTTAAGGTAGATTATACTAGTAGTTATCAAATTTATTGTGGTCAGCCGAAATTATATAAATTCTAAGAATTATATCTGAAAAACCTTGTGAAGTCTACTTTTAAAAACAAATGGAAATCATAATAGGAGTTGTGTACTAATTGATATAAAATCTATATGTTGGCAAAGTTGTAATAGTAATATGAATTTATATTATTTTTATAAGGTTAATTGAATGATAAGAAAAAGAAATGAGGAAACACCTTATGTGATCGCTTATGTCAAGTAAGTTGGTTTCCCCTACTCTATGTATTCATCTCTTTTGAATTTAGTGTGACATTAATTATTATAGTATTAAATATGCTTTGGATATGTTATGAATTGATTTCGAGAAATGCAATTATGAAAAATATATCTGAATGATTGTATGATTGCACATTTGAAAAACATGTGTGATATGATATGAATGGATTACGAGAAGTGCAATCTTGTTCCGTTTGAAATGGTATTTGATATGATTCATCTTTGATATTGAGATATGAAATTGTTATATGATGAACATCATGTATGTGCATCTGCTTGCATCTATATATATGATGCTTGGAGCTAAGTGCTACATCGATGATCATGATAGGAACCACCTCTAGAGTCTAATCCATCATTTTGTTCTCCAATAATGAGATGAGATATGCTGGAGCTAAGTGCCATGTGAGGCTAAGTGCTACATCATGAATAGTCATGATGGGGGCCACCTTTAAAGTCCACGTGTCGCTATATGATATATTTTCCGAAAAAGATGAAGTAGAATGGAGTTAGGTGCTACATTGTTGATTACGATGAGAGCCACCTCTATAGTCCACCTACCGACCACTAGTCAGTTGGTGATCCGTGCATACATATGAGAGTGTTGCATTGCATACACATCTTTGATGTGTCTAAGTGACAATGATTGTAAATCAAGTGAAATGATTGTGTTTGGAATGTTATATATGTATTTATTAAATGTATGGAACTATTGATATTGATATTATGATTAATGCATGTATTTTTATGTCTCTTCAAATTTATTAGATGATAACACATGGTGTGTGAGTTATCAACTTACTGAGCTATGTTAGCTCACTCTGTTGTTTCTAACATTTTTCAGATCATTATAGCTTCTTGGATCGTGCGAGTATCACGGGGTCATTCTCGGACACTAGACCACGTGCGGCAACTAGGCGGATAAGCACCTAGCCAAGCCTGTTTTGAGTTTGCAGCGGAAGTTTTATGGTCGAGATGACTATGCCGAGAGTCGCTCTTATAGGCATTCAATCACAGACATGACTAGAGTGTTGGACTGCTCGTCACGAGACCGTGGCATTAGCGCGTTGCGGCACTAATGCAGGTGCTTGGGCGCTTAAAGTCCGAAGGGGCGACGAAGGGACCACGGGACGCCACGAAGGGACACCGATGTGGGTTGCCACCCCACGCTCAAGGCCATGACACTAGAATTAAAGGAAAGCTTACTTGTATTAAATATGATGAAACATAACATACAATTGGGCCTCGGAAGGCACTAGTGAACTCCTCCCAGTGTACCGTAGGTATAGAAGTCTTGTTACATATTGAAGATGCAAAAGACGTACCCTACGGGAACGTCACCTACTTGGCCATTCATACGGACGGCCTTACAAGATAAATATCCTAAGGGCGGATAACTTGGTACTCCGTAATATTACGCAATGCGGGGCGGCTGCATATGTTCCATGTTTTCGGCGCTAAGCGGCCGAGGGCTATAAGTTGAGCGGCACTGGTGCCGCGAGGCTTCGCACTTCGTGTCACGGGAAATGCTCCGTGACATGTCAGGATTGGGTAATTTGCGTGCCTGCTGCCTTCCTTGGATGTGGTAGCCGTTTCTCAGGCTCCCTCTCCGGAATCGAACCCTAATTCTCCGTCACCCGTCACCACCATGGTAGGCCCCTCTCCTACCATCGAAAGTTGATAGGGCAGAAATTTGAATGATGCGTCGCCGGCGCGAGGGCCGTGCGATCCGTCGAGTTATCATGAATCCTCCGAGGGCGAGCCGGGGCTCGTGTCGGCCTTTTGCCTAATAAATGCGTCCCTTCCGGAAGTTGGGATTTGTTGCACGTATTAGCTCTAGAATTACTACGATTATCCGAGTAGCGCATACATGGTCTAGTGTCCGAGAATGACCCCGTGACACGAGGTCATAATCTTATCAGAGGTTAGCTCCTTTGATGTAAAGGTATTGCGGGGAGTTGTTACTCTCATGTCCTTTTGTTAGGATGTCGAGAGACCTTGATATGTGTGTTATATACATGTTATATGTGTATAGTTTATTTTATGATATTTTTATTCTTATGTATGTAAAAAAAATCATCACATTTCCGCATTCTTTCATAATTTTATCTGATCGTCCATAATGAGTCACGAACTCTGATTTAAATCGCAGTTTAAATCGGGGTCATGACAGCAGATGAGTATTTTGGACACTTTTTCAATTTGCTGCAGAGACTTTCTGACAAGCACTCCGCGACTTAGTCAACCAGAGACATAGTTGGAGGGTTTTGTTAGCATCCTTTTTTGCCAGTACTTGGGCCGCTTGGCTTCAACACAATCGAACTATGCTTTGTGAGTAGCAATGTTAGGCGGAGTATTATTTATCGTGCTTCTTTTCTTCTTCGGAAGTGGGGTTTTGAATAACTAATGTACACATTTTTTTTGCCGCCCTCTTCTTAAAAGCTCACAACTTGTATATTTTGATCATTTCGTAATGATTATATATATATATATATATATAAACGGATGACAACCACAACTTTAGCCATCCTTTTTCCCCTAAAAAATCTAGTATTGTCCATTGTTAGTTGTATGTTCATAAACCTTGTCTTTTTTTTGTTATAAAAACTTGTCAATTTTTTTTCATGTCAAGCTTCTTTCATGTTGTGTTGGTGCCTCGGACTAGATTAGAGCTAAAGTTGCTTGTTTAATATTCGGTGAAGGTGATTTTGGTGAATGGTTAGCAATGTGCTATTTTTCTTGAACCACAACATGAAAAAGGTGGTTGTTTTAGTTCGTCAATTTTCTTAGGGTCTGAGAGTAACACACCATTGGGCAGGGCTGATGAGTTGTGATGATGCTGGCATGGCACATAGGGGACAGGGAGGCTGCATCATCATACCTGGCAATGGCAGTCATATGATAGCCTTAGATTGGTTGTGGGTAAGCTAAGCTTTTGATTTGGTTTTTGACGTAGTGCTCATGCATTTTATGGATAAGGTATGCACGACTCTTGAATATTTGGATCTGAAGCCCCATTAATACATGTTTTACCTGATTGCATATTCAATTGTTATATTATTTTTTAATAAAAGGATTATATATTTAAAAAAGTTGCTAGAATAGTCCCAATATAGATATTGAAGGATGCCTAAAAGGGGTCCCTCGAAAAAAATACTCGTTCCCCTTGGAACGACCAAAATTCGAGAGAGTATTTGCTTCCCTATAATAATGTTTGATTTCCCAATGCTAAAAACACTTAAATTATACATGATATCACTAATTATATGCTTAATCTTCCAAGGGCAGCCCTGCACTCCCTTAACAATATGGACCAAGAGTGAGAGTCTGATTCGGCAATGACATTCTTCATTCCCAGTCGCACTCCAATAGTGATGTTAGTCAGCATTCTGTATGCTTCTTACTCCATCATCATCATATTCACCTTCTTGAAAGCCTCCTGCAACAACAAAGGAAGCCTCAGAGGTGCGAATTAAAAATTCAGCCCCCCGCCATAGTGGTCCCCATAAGGGAACCATCTGAGTTAATTTTAACCTAGAATGTTGGCGGAGTCTCCCACTGTACCTGAATGGGGTCTTGGGGATGAGTGGCCTCAAGAAAGTGGTGTGAGGTAGACTCATTGTAATCATGACCGGAAAGGTTGCACGTTTTGAATGAAAAAGTCATCATTTCACATATTCCACAATCCCCATAGACAATAAGAAAAAGAGAGATAATAATTTTGCCTTTGAGCTAGGATCCAGACACTGCCCCTCATAGATTCAGGTGCCAATAGTCCATGAATCAAAAACTTCAAAAGAAAATTTTAGAGTTTCTTGAAAGATCGACCAAGGTTTGCAATTTGGACAAGTAAAGAAAAGATGGGAGTTTGATTCAATTTCAAACCACATAATTGACAAGATGCATTAATGTTGGGATTTAATTGAAGAATTCTATCAAGAGTAGGTAGCCTATAGTGCGCAAGCTTCCAAAGAAAGACATGAATCTTGGGACGGATGGGGACATGCCATATCGTATTTCAAACACGCCATCCAAATTTCGGTGCCTAATAAAATTATAAACTGAACTAGCATTTGCGATGCCGCAAGCATCGGTGGTCCAAATCTACTATTCATCACATGCTAGAACCAGAAGATAATAGGAAACAATTTTCTCAACAAAAAACTAGAGCAAAACAATCATATAACAAACTAACATTCCATTTTTATCAATAATAAAATTAGAAACAAAAAACATACTCGAAAAGACATCCATATTTAGATAAGTGGGCATCAAAGCAAAAAGAATATTAAACAACCAAAGAACATTTGTATTTTTGCCATCTCCAATTTGTATTCTCATGCCCAACTGAATGCCATGGAGGGACAATATAATAGCTCTCCATTACTAGGCAGTATTTCTGCATTGAAGTGTGTCATTCCACGGACGTGGAGAACCATATTTGTCTAAAATTAAGTTAACCCAAAGAGAATCATGATGGTTTAGACCATTAAAAAACTTGCTAGAAGGGAGGGAAAAATCCAATTTAATCTTCTAATTCCCAAAAAACCACAGACCTTCGATGATTGAGACAATGTCCCAATTTATAAGGTGTGCAGCTTCCATATTGCCCTAACTCTAAAGGAAATTTCGTGTCACTCTTTCAAGTGATTGCACCATACTACCAAAAATATAGGTTGAGCTTAAAGAGTAAATAGGCATAGAAGTAAGAATTGAATTTATCAATGTGGACTCTTAACCTATGTAATAGTTATCTACTAGTGGCCCTTTCAATAAGCTGAGCTTCTTTCCTCATTTGAATATAGGTGTAGGAGATGACGATCCCCAAGTAGTTAAAAGGAAATCTTCCGACTTTGAAATTCAGGATGTTGATGATGATGTTTTTTTCTATGAGTGTTATTCTTTGGAGAAAAATATATTTCTGATTTACTATAATTTACTTTTTTATTGGTTAAGTTATAATAATCAATCAATAAGATTTTCAGGTTCCTACAATTGGATTTGGTTGCAGTAGTGGAGATAAGGATCTACATATAACAGATGACTAATAGATGTGTTTCCAATGGAGAAAAGAGTTCTCTCAACCACCTTAGTATTTATAAGTGATAAAAAAAACCTAGGATACATGAATGAACATGTATAGAGAGAGGGGGTCACCCTGTCTGACATAAAACATGAAAAAGTTGGAGAATTGATATAGGCAGATATACATGCTATGAATTTAGATGGAAACCCCATAGTAGTGAGCATATGAATGATGGCCTCCTAAAATACTTTGTCAAAAGCTTTCTTAATGTCAGCCTTAATAATTTTTTCCTACCTCTAGTAATAGAATGTGCAATTTCTTGTGCAATGAATGTATTATCCTATTGGTCACAAAGGCATATTGTGCATTATCTATTAAGTGAGAGAGTGTGAGATTGAAACAATTGGCCAAAATCTTTGCTAACAACCTATAAAGAACATTGCACAAGGAGATAGGCATGTGGCCAGCTGCAGATATTAGGTTGTTCTTCTTGGGTTGGGTATGAACACTAGTGAGGTGTGACACCACTCCATGGGGAGAGTGGCACTGTGAGCAAAATCCCTAATAGCATGCACAATCCATTTCCCCCATAAATATCCCAATTGTGTTTATAAAATTCAACCGCGAACCCATCAGGTCCAAAGGCCTTTCCTGGACTCATGTCCCTGAGGCAATCCTTGACCTCATCAGAGGCGATCTGCCTAATCAACTGTTCCTCCCAGGATTGGTCAAGATGTGAGAGGATAGGCCAAATCTAACTCATAGGTTGGGGAGCAGTGTCCCCAGCCCATAAGTTCCTATAAAAATTCTACAAAGGCATTCCTAATTTGATTGTCATCAGTTAGAATATTATCAATTGGATCCCTAATTTTATTGACTTGATTCCTTTTAAGTCTTGCTGAAGTTGTTACATAAAAAAACTTAGTATTTTTGTCACCATGTTTTATCCATTTCATCCTTGTCTTACTCTACCATTTTAAACTAATCTGTCGTAGATAAACAACATGTTTATGAGAGGCCGTACGAAGTTTACCTAAATTATGTGGAGATAAGTCATATTATTCATCAGTTGATTCAAAACTCCTAATTTCCTCTTGTGCCATTCATTTTTCCTCTCCAAGTTCCCAAGTGTATGTCTATTTTAGGAAAGGGTTTTCTTTTTAACTCTTTATAATGCCTAGCCAATACTTGAGTTATTTTTGTTCCATTCATCTAAGACAATATGTTTGGCCTAAAGATACTCAAACAAAAAATGCTCATACTTAAAGGTCTTGGCATGTCTAATATCCTTAATAGTACTAACAATCAAGGGTGCATGATCTGACGAGAGTAAAGAGGTACAACCCTTGGTACTTGAGTAGCCAATGGTGACTGACAAGCACTTTGTCATGTTTGCAAAGAATACACGCTTTCCCCTGGTAGTTATTTGACGAAGTATATTTGGAATTGGAAATAGGCATGTCAATAAGGCCCCGATTACTAATCAGATTTCTATGAGAATAAAGCTATTATGAACATGTAAATTGTCTACCTCCATGTTTCTCATATGTATAAATAGGTCAATTAAAATCTCCAGCAATGATCCAAGGCAACTTTGGGATTTAAAGCATCCAAATCCGATCACGTTCGTTTCGCAAAGATGGAAGAACAAATGTTCTACATCTTTTAACTCGTTTCAATCGGTGCCCTCTTTACCTGATATCAGCCATCTCCCTACCGCGAAGCTGACATGGCACAAATGTGACGTTGACACGATATCTTCTCTACTCTCCACGTAAATATGCTGATGTGGCAATATTACAAAAATAAAAATATCACGAAAGAGCGTCGCCCCTTCCCTGCGACCACCGACGGTCACGATGAGCTCCTCACCGGCGCGTGGGAGGAGAAAGAGGGGGGAGGGTTGCCCCCTCGTGACTTGTCTGCGTTGATGAGGTCGTAGAAGGGGGGTGAGGCCCCCTCCCTGCGTGCCAACGAGGACGGGGGGGGGGGGGGGGGGGGGCTCGGACCCCCTCCGATGACAGCCGGTGGTCGCATGGGAGGGGCGACGCTCCCTCGTGGCATTTTATTATTTATTTTAATTTTTTTAATATTGCCACATTAACGAATGTTTACATTGAGAGGAGAGAAGATGTCATATTAACGTCACATTTGTGCCACGTCAGCTCCACGACCGAGAGACGAGCGATAGTAGGTAAAGTGGGCACTAGGTGAAATGAGTTAAAAGATGAAGAGCATTCATATTACAAAGTGAAATTGGATAGTATAGCTGAGCAAACGTTAAAGTTTGAGAGCATTTGGTGTAATTTTTCCTTTGTATTCAATTCAAATAGCATCATCATATTAGGTTTTTGGGACTTGATGATGTCCAAGAGGAACTCCCATATTTTGCTCCTAAAAGCCCCTTGGAAGTTCCATACAAGTAGTTTCATGTCCATGGTGCCGGCCGCAACTATCCACCAAAAGTTGGCAATGGTTTCACCTGTGAAGCGACAAAAGAGAGAGCTCTTCAAAATTCCATATGGACGACTTACCTTTGGATCCGTTGGCCTCGGCATGTTTTTTTTTCAGCGCCGGAGAGTAACACACCATTGGGCAAGGCTAAGGAGTTGTGATGATGCTGGCATGGCACGCATGGGAAATGGGAGGCTGAATCATCATACCTGGCGGTGGCAGTCATATCACACCCTTAGGTTGGTTGTGGGTAAGCTAAGCTTCTGATTTGGTTTTTGACTAGGGTTGAGCACGGGTCGGCCCGGCTCGTCCCAGATTTTTCGGAATTTTTCCCGACACGGTTATCAATTGGGTCGGGACCAAGTCTCATTTTCTTGAGACCCGGCCGGGACCGGGTTCGGGTTATAATAACCCGGATCCGGTCCCGACCCGATTAAATATATTATATTAATATTAAATTATTTTTAAATATTATATTTATACTTATTTAAAATAAAAAAATATATATTTTATTTGGTATATATCTTAAATATACATTATATTATATTATCATATATATAATTTAATTAATAGTTATCATATTTATATGATAACATTAAGTTTTTTACTATTTTATTTATTATTTTTCTTTATTTATGATCAAACCAACACAATCGGGAATTTTCAATTTTTGTCCCAATTCGATCGGGACCCGACCGGAATCGGGTCTCCTTTTTCGGAGACCCGAAGCAAACCGGGTCGGCTGAGTCCCAGTCCCAGACCCAAGTTTGCTCACCCCTATTTTTGACATAGTGCTCATGCGTTTTATGGATAAGGTATGCACGGCTCTTAAATATTGGGATCTGAAGTCCCATTAATACCTATTTTTCCTAATTGCATATTCAACGGTTATATTGTAACTAGCTGCTGTAAGTTATAGGTTGATGGGAAAATTCGAGAACAAGGGTAGAAGATCGTAAAGAGATTGTAGAAAAAAATAAAGAAGACACATGATTTACCTAAGTTCACATTTGAGATTAGGGTTATGTCCTGCAAAGATGTTTCACTATATCTTTTAGGTTTATAACTGTCACACAGATTACATCTGAAAATAAGCTATAAATAAGCCTCTCCTAAATGGGTTCAAAATCCGAACAAAGCAGAGAAAAAAATCTAATCCGAACCACACGGGCCGTCGGGGGTGGTGCCCCCCGAACCCCCTTTTGTTCGTACGCCAGCAGCACAGGTAATTGGGTAATACTCAGATTTCCCTAAACTCACGTGGATAAACCCGATGTGAGAAACAAGGAGTTATGAAGTATTCACCAACTCCAATACATATAACTATTCTACCCGATGGCTTCGTTAATCCAACAAATATACTGTTCACGTGTATAATTAGTGTCTCATAACATTTGTTGAACAATTCTTTTTTAATTCTATTATTTCATGTCACTACCTACTGTAATAGATTTGATAATTAGCTGCTGAGAATGAAATTTTAGTGATCCATGGATCTTTACGGGGCATATTTGGACCGAAAATTTTGGTTCAGAGCTCTGTTCAATGGTAGGATGTCAGTGTTGAACCACATGTTCCTATCAGATATTAGTGGACTCTTGTATGACCATCCTTGCACTGCTCGAGTTTCTTTTTTTATGATTGTCTTTCTTCTTTTCATTCTGACGTAAGAAAAGACTGGTCACCAAATAATTTCATGCAAGTATCTTAAATGATCTAATAATCCTTCAAAGTGAATGATCAAGTGACCACATTCGACTCCAAATCAAGATTCTGTTTCAAATGCTCCATGGTATCTTGGCTCATCAGTTCTTGGATGGCTGATTAAACTTTCATCTATTTTTTTATGCTTCCTGAGTCCCAAAAATCTTAGTACTGGTGATTAGTTGGCAGTGAGGCTGGAAGACATTAGTCATCTCCCTGTTGATTATGTTTCAAGTATTGCAAAAAAAAAAAACATTTTGAGTAATGCTGATGCAGCTGTTCCAAATATGTAAACATGTTCATAAGCAACCATCATTTTTCGTTAACTCTGCTTGAGAAATATGTAGTCAGAGAAACTTTTTTTATTTCTTTTTTTTTTGTGGCCACCTCAGTATCCGGGAAATGAAATCGATCACCCAATTCAGTGCGGCGAGTCGAGTTCTCGGCCCATAGGTCCGACTAATCTGATGTCGCCCCGGGAATAATTTCTTTTTTTATTTCTAACTAACTGCATATTTGAAATATTCTGGAAATACATCTTTCCCCTTTTTTGCAGTCAACAGCAGGTCGAGGAGACTTCCTGATGGAACTTTATGCAATGCAGGATGTGAATCCAGTCGGATGTAAATGAGATCCTCGGATGCTCCTCATAGAGTTGGACCTCAAATTCGTTTACATCCCCTGATGGTCGCCTACTAAGATTCACACGTCTGTTATCATGAACAGCAAGAAGCAGGTGACCTTTAGAACGTTGCAGAAAACCATCCTGCATATATGAAGTTTTGGCTGGCTTCTGTACGTATCTATCTTTTCATCTGCGTCATATCTGACAAAGAATTTTGTCGCACATCTTATCTTCCCATGAGGTCATTGTCTGTGGAGGGTTGGAGAGGGAGACAACTAGCTACGGAGCATCCGAGGAGGATTATTCATCCCATACCCCTCTCCAATCTATGTTCTCTGCATGAAAATATTGAGTGTTGTAACTAATGATGATGGGGACTTCTCTATCATTATGATAAAAAAGTAGTTACTTTTGGTAAACAAGATGATATAAGGAGTGAGACAGCTGCTTCGCTTAAGTAATGTCTCCAATTTTGAATTTTTGTAAATGTAATTTTTATTGAATTAATTGGACTCGAGGATGAATCAATTTTTAACTTACAAACAGTGTGCATAATGAGTCAATATTTAACTTATGAACAGTGTGCATAATTGTTATTATCTCGCGGATTGAACCGTTCTGCTCCGCTTCCGGACTGGCTGAAAAGAAAAGCACATTGGATCTTAGTCCTAGCTATGTACTCCGGCAAGAATTTGTTGCTTTGTCCAATAAACTTCGATAAGTCTTTTATTATTATTATTTTACATCTCGTACTTAGAAATCAATGTATTGAACCCTAATATTGTAGTTAGAAGTGAAAACATCGTCCATAAATTACATCTTTCAATAATAACACTTTTAAAAGAGGTAACACAATAATTATTTTCACATGTCCCTTGACCCTGATCCAAGTGTCGTATTTGCATTGCACCCCTCGTATATAGCATCCATCCAGCGTTGGTGCATACAAAAAAAAAATGCCTGTGTCGCCATCTTCAAGCTGGAAGCCATGGCCGTGCACATACTGCTGGTGGCCACACTAAAGCTCACGTCTTGCAGCTCCCATAGCATCATCTCCTCCCTCCTGTGGCCTCTCTTCCTGCTCAGGCTCCCCTTCGGCGGCGCCACCGGCCGCACCACCCCCACGTCCCTCTCCGACGCCGCCGCCTCCCTCAGGCTCTTCCTCTTCCGTCTCTACCAGGTCCTGCTCCACGACGCCCCGCGCGACGCCGGAACCGGCGGCCGCAGGTTGGAGAGGGCGCTGCGCGTCATCCGCGGCCGCCTTTTCGGCGCCGGCGGGGCGGCCACCGTCCCAGGGCTCCACGACGAGATCTTGCGCGAGGTCGCCCTGGTAATGCTCTAATAATTATTTATATAGCTTTTGAGTCTTCTTCCAGCTCGATCGAGTTGTAGCTTGAGATCCAACTGATCATGATCCTTTTGCTGTTGTTGTTGTATATTATTATTATTATTATTATTATTATTATTATTATTATTATTATTATTATTATTCCTTTCGCTGTTGTTGTTGTATATTATTATTATTATTATTATTATTATTATTATTATTATTATTATTATTATTATTATTATTATTAGACTAAGTTGCTTTTTCTGAGCAGTCGACGTCTGATCCGTCAGTTGTTTGTTTCCATGAGAGTACTGAACGAAAAAAAAAATCATCGCACATTTTACTATCTTAATTATAACACGTAATGACTTCTTTCTCATAAAAATACATATGGATTAATTATTAGATACTTCGAAATATTGTCAATATGTTTCATGTTTGGATACCTTGCATTTTCTTTTGAGTTGTCAGCCTCAACTTGCCGCGTTAAAGATTATGCATTATATTGAAGGTCTACTATCAAATTCAATTAAATCAAGTCTCACGTTCTGTGTCTAATAATATTATGCATTATATTGAAGGTCTACTATCAAATTCAATTAAATCAAGTCTCACGTTCTGTGTCTAGTAATAGTAAATGAGGCTTACAATAAAAATTTTCTACGTCCAAACTTATTCACCCCAATTCTTATTCGTTTGGATACCTTGCATTTTGATTGTGAACCCTCTAGTAG
The DNA here is from genome assembly GCA_030549335.1 of Pontederia crassipes. Lineage (NCBI taxonomy): Eukaryota > Viridiplantae > Streptophyta > Magnoliopsida > Commelinales > Pontederiaceae > Pontederia > Pontederia crassipes. The sequence goes on from JAUKPH010000017.1 coordinate 6,228,140, forward strand.
AGAAAAATGAAAAAGCATAGTGCAAGGTAGCTAAGTAGGAAACTAATTAAATATTAAGAGATGATTGTTCCTTACCTTTATGATGATAACTAAGCCAAGTGCAAAAAGAAATTTTTTGATGGGTTTGGAGGTGAAAATATGTAGTATAACTCTGGTCATTTGAAGTCTTCTCATATGCGAATTAATTGAGCTTCATGGATTATATGCAAAGTTTTCAAGCTACAAATATATTATAATCGTTTTCGGTGGCTGCAATAATTGCACCCATGGGTAGGCACCTGCTTCTGCTTACAAGTATATATAACACAACATTTTAATTTTTAGCCATCAAGTTTCGACGAAAGAAGAGAGTTCATATGGAAAAAAAAACTTCGTATTCTTTTTTAAAAAAAAAAGACGGACAATTTACGTGACGCACCATTGGGGCACATATTTCTTTTCGTCTTTAGCATTGCATATTTGAGCTATATTTCTTCAAGGATATATAAGATAAAACTTACCCGAAAGATCATATAATTAGTGTGGTACTAATGTCACTCCATTTTATCCAAAGAGTGGCAATAATAATGTTTGGAGTGGCTGCCTTGTAATTATACATCTTGGAAGATCGTTTTTTTTCTTTTATCATTTGAGATATGAGAGCTTGACATAAGAAATTGATTTACACATTTAAGAAGAGGAAGTTATTTTTCCCTTGACATGCACTACTTTAAATTTTGGGCAATAGAAGTTCACTTTTTTGCCGACTAAACTTTGATCATTACCGAACTTAGAAAGTAGAAAATAAATTTCGAGCGTTTAACTTATTAAAACTTGTGAGTGGCACTTTTCTTGGCCAGGCATAAAACATTACTTCTTAGACTCCAAAACTAATAAAGGAGCCCGAATCAAAACCAGACGGTGCAAAAAAAAATAATAATAAAAAATACCACACCGAGGTGAGGTCATTTATTTATAACTTTTTCTGCTGATCAGAGGGAAGAAAATCCGAATTCGGGACAAATTATAGAGACTTCCGTCCGTTTGCACGGATGTTTTTTTTTAAATAATTTCGATTTTGATCCGACTTCTATTGTGAGATTGGGATGTCTCAATTGAATCGGGATAAAAATGGGATCAATGTTAATTGTCTCAATTCAATCATAATTAATAGAATAATTTGAAATATAATAATTTTAAATTAATATAGGATGTAAATATGATAATTATCAATTAAATTACATATATAATAATATAATATAAGGCATTTTAATGATATATAATAAATACAACATTTTAATTAAATAAATATGTATATATATAATATTTTTAATATATTATTAAATATATATGACCGGGTTGGACTACACCCAAGTTTATAACTGTTCCAGTCTTGGCCAGTGGGTCGGTACAAAAACATCCGAAAGAGAATAACAATAAACCACCCTACAAATGCACATCTATATCTTGGATATAAGAGAAATTGGCACCCGAAGGTTAAATTAGTTGGTGGATCATAGACCAGTGGGAAAAAAACTTTTAATGCAATTTTTGGGGAAAAAAAATTTTACCCCAAGGACAGAAACTGCTCCTATGGCAACCTTACCATATTGTGGGTTAAAAAGCAGCTTATCATATTCTTATTACACAACTGAATTTAAAAGGTCAAATTTCTTTATTAAAAATATTCTTAACCATAAATATGGACACATTTCAAATTTAACTTTCACTAATAAAAGTTATGTACCCACCGAGGAAAAAAAAGAACAATCCAAAATGTTGAGCGAGCAGAGAATATGTCGGCTTTACAGAGTTTCTCTATAATTATTATTTCACATATTATGAGAAGAATGTTAATCCTTGCACCAAAAAGGAAATACAGAACCCTAAAAACTTTCGTCTCCAATTTCCATCCAGACAAAATGGCCAAAATCATTTGACCTCGAAAACTTTCTTCTGTATTTTACCCCTTTAAACAATGTGCATGGAACTTCTCCATTCTAAATAAATGAACAAATTATCTGTACAAGGTTGTCCACATGCTTTCACGTATGGACACCAGACCCACGAACACACGCTTTGAACACAGAAATGTGACCTCGACTATCATGTTGGTAACCATTTTGCACAACTCCGTTGTATGGAAAGCCATAAATCTCTTTTTCACCCTGAAAAGGAGAAAACATCATGGATGCGAGTGAGGTTGCACTCTAATCCAGAATTCTTAGGTCATCTATCTGGTCTGCGGTAGTGTGGCTGATGACAGGATGAAGCATTTGGTAAAGGCCACACGCCTTAGAGCTGCACCTCGTGAAGTTCGTCTCCTAGCAAGCCACTGTTAAGCTCTATAGATGAGCTATTACCCGAACTTGGATAAGGGGTGTTGGGTAAAAATGAGTTCGTTCCTTGTTCCCTCAAAATATTGATAGCGGTCATCTTTGAATTGAATGCATCAGTAGATGTTCCGGACCAAGATGCCGCTCGTGCTTTGGGTTGCAGACCATTGCCACTAGATGCTGCTGTAGATCCTTTGTTCACATATGGGGAAATATCACCTGTGCTTGGATATCGTTGCAAGGAGGATGACAAAGATGGTGGTGGCAAGGAAAATGATGGATTGCTCGTTGCTGATGTGGAGGGCTCTTCTTGACTGGTTACTTCACTGTTGCTCCTTTCCGTGGCATCAGATATCTGTTCATTGGTCATTACGGGTGCTGCTGGAACAAAGAACCTTGCACCAACTGATGGGATTGGGTTGGTAGATGGTATTGCAGGCGACTGGTAAGAGTTCAGTGATGCCGTAGGACCCTTGTTAAAGGTATCAACGTATCTGTAGAAAGAGCCCGTTAATATTTTTTCCAACAAGAGAAACAACCAACAAGAGAAACAAAGTGATACCAACAAAACTAACCTTGAACGAACCCCTATCCTGCCACGAGATGAGAACTGATTCTGACTCAACAAACTGTTCCCTGAGGGAACAGAAGGCACTGGATCTGGAGCTTTGATGGGAGTAAAACTTGGGTTCTCTGAAGCTTTAGTCGACATGTAATTTGGCACATTCCCATTCTGAACTGTTGCTACTATCGGAGGAGGTGGAAGGACGGTCTCCTCAGCTGAGGGTTCTGTGCCTTCCTCCACCCATCTTTTAAGTTTATCATCATAATAGAACTTATTCTGGTCGCCAAGCTTGGCCTTCACAAATACAATAACAAGGATAGCAAAAGGGTGTTACAAAAGGCAGAAGAAATTTGCAAGGAAAAACTAAAGTCAGCGGAGCGTAATTTTCCATGAAATACCTGATGATGGGATCTTGACACCCAACCAATTGTCTTCTGAAGAATTTGTGAGCCAAAGAGTCCAAAACGGGACCCACTGGAAAACTCTTTCTTTTGTACACCGCCAGAGCCTGTGCCCTTTGGTGAACTCTGTTTAAACATCAACAAAGGCATAAGGGTTCATTTTGACACCGCTCCAAGTTTATTAGTTTGATGGCATGAGCATGAAGAGACAGATATCTATTGACGAGGTCAACTAGTGGATGAGATCCAAGTTGAAAACCCACCTGCTTTGGACTTCTACCAAAATCTGGCTCAGAAATACTTCTGTTATGCATACTATTCTTATTGCTGTCACCACTCCATTCGCTCATGGTCTCCACTGATGCTGAGGAAATTAGCGGGGGCATAGCCATCATTGATTGACCACTACTTGGTACTTTTGGAGCTGCAGAGTAGGTTTCTTTCTCATTCAAAGTGCCTGGTGGCATTGGAGGAAGAGGTGCAGGTGGTGCCCCAATCATTCGATGTATTGATCTATCAATAGAAGTAAACAATTTTCCCACTAATTTTGCAGGAGCCAAATTTGTGCCATAACCACCCTGCACAAATATTGCACAAGGATATTAAAGTGAGATGTCAACATAAACACACTGCTTGCAAGCAAATGCTGAATCATCAGAGATACCTGCTGGTGGGTTCGTAGCCGCTCCTCCAAGGATAATAACAATGACTTCCACATTTCAATTTCCGGAGCGCGACCAGAATTCTTCAGTGATTTTAGACATGCTTGACAATACCTGATTACATCATAAGAATATAAGATGAAGACATCAGGCCAAAAAGAAAAATATCCAACTCCTACCTCAGTGACTCTGAGACTTTCCCTACTTCAGCCAGCATATAGGCATAGATAATCTTGTACGGTTGAAAAGAGAGTAGGATGAACTGTGAATTTCCAAGAACTTTTGAGTATTCATATAACTCCGTCCTCTGTAAAGACAGCCTGAGATATAAGTTTACTGGTGACACTTATCTCACAAGAAAAAATACATGACAAACCATACTATTTGCACTTTGTTTGGCCAAAGACATCCAACCTAAAATGTAGGAAACAAATTCCAAGTATGTTCATTGCATATTCACAATAAGCATAATGGCTTGAAACCTTGTCTATCTCAAGACAGGATACAATATACGACTGGGTCTTCTATATGGTCAAATGATGAACAGGCAAGGAAAGAAGATTGAGGGCGTCGGCTTTAATTGGCATGCTGACTGCAATGTTTTACTACACAAATGCTCACAACAAACAGGAGCTTCTTGGTATCCTAAAGAGAAAAAGGGGTTTCCAGCTAAATTCTAGTCTTTCACCATGCATATTGATATAGGAAGACTATGTTTATCGCCATTCTGTCTTTAGTTTAAGCCTTTTGATTAGTTGCTTTTCTTTTATTTGATTTTCTTGTTAATTTGAAACAGGCTGTTCAGAATTCTATAAAGAATTCTGTATGCTTGTTCATAATTAAGAATTTGATGAATGAAAATTATTTGTAGTTTATTTCTCTGACAGTGGATAACCTTAATTAGTTTAGTTCTTTTTTGAGAGGATAACTAGTTCAGTTCTTAGTTGTTTAAGGTTATTTTAGTTAGTAAATCTTCATCACATACGCACAATAGCTTGCGAGTATCGCAAAAAGGAAAAAAATCTTTGCAGATATTTTAAAAAAATCCTAGTCCTTCGCCCATGCATACATCCATCAAGACAAATCCAGAAGGCATTGTGGTGCATAATATCAGGTTAAGGCAAGGCATACCTCACAACACCCCAACCCACCTTTTTTTTGTTCATCACATTTTACATACAGAATACTCCTATATATTACAATCTATTTTTTTTACCCTATACATGTATATATACACTTATTAGATAGTGTTTTTTATAATAAAATTTGCAACCCCCACGCCCTCTTTCTTTTTTTCTTTTCTTTTTTTATTGCTCAGCCTGTTCATGAGGCAAGGGTAAGAACTTGTATAGAAGAAGCTTGATTTGAAATAGTTCAAGTGCTCGAGGTAATATGCAACTAAAGATACTCAGACTACTGAAGAAAAGATACATTTATTAACAAAACGAATATAGCTCATGACGTTAATAACCTGAATAGCATCAGGTCCAGCATAAGTGCGAGGATATTTCCAATGATCTGCACCAATAAGGCACAACCTTGCACTGTCAGAATGAGACTCAAATTTTGCTTCTGCAACCAAGTAGCAGGTATGAGCTGCAGTTACCTGCATTGAAAAGATTATATAAGATGGTTTGTTCAGATATTACTCCTTCGCTGAAGGGATAATCCATAAAATTACAGACCTCTCCTCTCTCTTTCCATAGACAATCTCCAAGATGTATCATAACCAGCTCATCATCCTTTGTTCTGTTTGCTGTTATTACGGCCAAATTCTCTTCCCAATCGTCCAACATTCCATTACTGGAAAGCTACACCAACCTCAAAAACTAAATAAATAGGATGATACCAAATAATGTTAACCTTAAGAGTATAACAAAAAAATTAATAAACACCTTAGCAGGATCTTGGGATGCAACATCAGCATGTGACATGCTAGAAGTCGAGTTGTATGTGGAAAACACATCTCCGGGTTGGCCAGCAATAAGGAGGCATAATGTTCGTAAAGGTGAGCCAGGCACAAAATGATGATGTGCCATCTTTTTCACAGTATCGACATAGAACTGCATGTAACATAAACTTATAGTCATCATTGAGCACACCGGTCATGTCAAAATGAATCATGCAATGAAGTTTAGCTGCAGTAATATGTTACTGGAATGAATGTAGGATGAATACAAGATCAAACAGGTAGTGCACACCTGGTCACCAAGTTGTGCCGCAAGAACAATAGCTGGTCCCCATAACTGACCTTCCTGGGCACATTGGAGAGCTTCTTTTCTTTTACCAGATACAAGAAGATTTTGCACATCAATGGCAGTTGCCTAAAACAGTTTGTTAGAAGCATTAACATTTAAATCATTTCTTGCAAACAGTTTAAGATAAGATTGCACCACGTTATACAGTTAAACTTACCTGCATTTTTCCTTCAGATGGAAGATTCTGCATGGAACGAGTAAGAGAGTCATATCCATATTCTCCATAAGGTCCAGAATTCCTTTTGGCGGATGCAAAAAGCTTAGTCACTGCAATGTCTGGGCCATCAGCTTCCTACACAATTGACCATAAAAGTATAATAAATAATCTTGAATTGAAAGTTCATATGTTATACGAAATCCATGAAAATGCTAAATACCTACTGTCTCACAAACATACTTGGTTCCCTTCATAACTAGGCATATCTATCTATCTCTCTCTCTCTCTCTCTCTCTCTCTATATATATATATATATATATATATAGAGAGAGAGAGAGAGATATAGTCACAAAGTTGCTAAACTGAACATCAAAATTACATATGCAGGGCAAAAAATCTGTCCTTCCTAGTGCTTATATATTAATCCCAACCTCAAGAGCCCAACATTGCCTAGTAACTTCAGCTTCCACTAACTGAAGCTTTTATACAGCCAGGTATTTTTTGAGGAGAATTACACAACCAGGTATATGAAGTGAAATATGCCAATGATAAAAATAAGATTAATGGCTAATGCAATAACCTCAACCTTTTGGTTCCACAAGACATTAAAATAATCACTAGATACATGAGTCAATTAAGTACTGCAAACATCTGTGGAACTAGTTTCCTATGTAAAAGTTTGTCAACATAAAGTCTGTCACTTAAACACACATGTTTAGAAGTCCCTTAAACAAAGAGGAAGATTTGCGTACAAATTTTAACAAAGTTGAATTTCATGAAGACTATTAGTTAACATAGACACAGAAAGAACAATTATTGGAACAATGGGGAAAGCAATGAAGTAAAGACAAAAGCATCTGCAGGTATTCATTTAATTAGAATTGTGCTTACATGAATAAAATGGGCACAAGCTTCTACTTATGCGATTTCAAAATATTTTAATATAGATACAATGGGTTCCTGGTGTAAACCTTTAGTGATGGGTCAGATCCGAAAGGAGACCGAAGTTTTCCGTAATGTTGACATGATATTTTGAGCAATGAGAGAAGCAATTTCAGACGTTTGCTTTTCTGGAAGTCTACACCAGGAGACTCATAACTCTTGATCCTCTCATCTACCCACTTGTATACATCCTTTGTTGCAGCATTGCCACCGACAAGAGGACCGGGATAAGATTGCCGACATAAAGCATCAAAGTAATCAGAATTGCTGGAAGCATCGGTTTGATCATTCACAACATCTGCTAAGTCAACTATGGAGATTGTAGCATTATTGGAACCCTTCAGATGCAGAGAAATAAGCTAAGTTCAACAAGAGTTTCACAAATAAGTAGAAATAAAATAACTTTTGCAACATAACATATCCAATTAGAATAAAGAAACAAGCGTAGGTCACCTGGCTTCCATGGTCCAAGTTCATTTCAAAAGATGTAGGATTTTTCATGACTATCATTCTCCCACCGAAACCGAATGCAACTAAAGCATGTGCAGGGCGCCCATCTGAAGATCTCTCTTTATGAGGATGAGAGAATTCAGAATAAGAATTATTTGGGTCATGAAATTGTTGATTCAAGTACTCCACATTTTTCTGACTCCCATAAAAGCTATTAGAAAGACCTGTGTGAAGGTTTTGCTCAACCTTTGGTTGGTTGAATTGATATATAGTTTCTGTCGGGATAAAGCTATTAGATGGTGCGAAACCATTACTGTGACTAGAATTATGGTTGATGGCAGGTAGAAATGTCGTCAAACCTACTTGTTGATCAACTTTAGTCCCTAATGAATTGAAGAAGCTCTGCTCTTGCTGTTTTTCAGTGACACCTTCAAGCATTCCACTTTTACCGACTTGCTCAGGCTGCCACATGTTATTCACAGCAAACTTACTAGTGGTAGTACTCCAATTCCCTCTAAACCCTTGGTTACCTTGGTGTTGGACAGACTTCAATTCTGAGGATATAAATTCTGGCTGAGTATAACTATTATTGACCTTCATATCCCCTGTAAATCGTTGATCACCCTGATCATGAATGATATGTTCATTAGATATCATATATCCCTGTTCAGCATTACTTGTTGCATAGTTCCAGTCCCTTCCAAAACCTTGGGTACCCTGTTCGATAATTTTTTCTTCAGAGGGTACAAGTCCTTGTTGAGCATGACTACCTGTGGAAACACTCCATTCCCTGTCAAATCCTTGGTTACCCTCATCTTGGAAAGATCTTTCTCCCTTGTATAAAAGTTGATTCTCCAAAGTCAATCCAACAGTAACATCCTTCGAGACATCTTCCTGAGGGACAAATGAGCCATGTGTTGCCTCAGTGTATGATTCAAGAGTGTGCCATAGACCTGTGATTGTGTCATAATACCATCCAGGATATTGAGGATCAAAGACCATATTAGGTGGGTACTCGGCACTTCCTTGAGAACCCAGATTCCAGTTAGATACATTACCTAAGGCACTATCTTCCTCTATTGTCTCCAACACTGATGGAGTAGATTGTTGCAGATAAATAACATCTGAGCCACTAGAATCTGTAGTGGTACCCTGGTAATGATTCACATATCTCTCTTCGGCATCCATTGTGGCACTGCTATAGGCTTCCACTTGACCAACAGTATTTGCATCATAACCATCCACCTGATACCACTGTCCAGAAATCGCATCATACTGCCAGCCTGGATAAAGATTCTGCAAAGACTGTGGATCATTTTGATGCACATTCTGCTTGCTAGATGAGGTGTATAATTTTGGTTCTTCAGGCTCAGAAGAACGAGCATATGACCCAACACGTCCACCTCCACCGCCTACAGATATTAAACTAGGGACATCATCCTCTTTCTGTTCATTAGCATAGGAATTTGTGCTCCCGGCAAAGAAGTCGGCGTCAGTCTCAAGGCCACCCATGTCAAACAGCTGCGAGCTCACCCCAAAGGCAGTCCACTGCACTTGTCTCACACTTGTTAACTTCGACTCATCAGTCTTCAATGTTGTCAAAGCTTGCGAAGCTTCCTGCACCATATCCATGGAAGAACCATCTTCCGAGCCACCAACCAAAGAAACAATGGGCCTACTCTCTTGGAACACCAGAGGATCCTTTTGAGGGACCTCAGATAACTGCAAGTTCTCATCTTGCTGCTTATCCTTGGATTCAGAATCGGACAAATCACCATAATCCTCCACGGAAGTACCAACATCACCAAGGCTAAGATTAGAGAGTTCCCTCACCATCTTCTTGGCACTAGATCCGTCGATTGTGAACTCATCATCCACGAGATTGTTGAAGAAATCCTCGTCGGTCTGGTCGTCTGCCAGCAACGAAGTTGAAGATGCCATCTGATTCCAGATGGCCTAAGCAACTCTATGAAAAATCCTGGCTTCCACTTCAGGAACTGTTCGAATCCCCCAAATCTAAAAGACTCAACGGCGTCCAAAATTCTCCATTGGAATTCAAAATCTAACCAAATAAGTGGGAGGAGGAAACTGCCCAAAATTCAGGATCTAGCGACCGCCGACAAATTCCGGTAAAGAAAAACAAGCAGATCCCCGATCCCTACACGAATTCTGGTCTCCCGAACGGGGGCAACGCGTCGTCGAGGGAGGGAAACAGTCCAAATTCTGAGAATTTCGCCGAACCCTGCGAAACGGATAACAAAACAGACCCGGATAAATCGCAACTTTTTTGGCGGCGAAGCGAGCGGAGAGAAGGAAGCGAGCTCTCGGAGCCGGGAACTTACCGAGAGGAGAGCGGCGACGAGCGATTCGGATGCAGCACACGGCGTCGGCGGTGGCTGATCGATCTAAAGACACGCAGAGACGAAGAATTAGTGAAACCCTCGCGTTTGATCGGATGCAATCCCTTCGCGATTTCGTGTATGTTTCTTTTTTCGTTTATTTCCCCTCCTTTTTTTCTGTTTTTTTTCTTTTCCAACTCTTTTCGCGTTGTTTTCCTTTTCTTTTTGTTCGTTTTGTTTTTCTCCAGCTTGAACACGAAGACGGCAGATTGACTTATAGATATTTTTATTGCTTTGTCAGATAATAGATTTATTTTTATCATTAATCAATTAATTAGCTATATTATTTATTTATTTACTGGTTAAGTAAATTAAAAGATTAATTTTAAGTATAAATTGTTATAATATGATTTTTTATTTGGAAAAAATCAATTTGAGATTAATATATTAAAAGAATATTGTACGAGTATATTACGATATTTTTATTTGAAAAAAGTAAACTGAATTTGAGCATCATTAAAATAAATAGTCATTTATTTTCAAATAAAATTTCGTATTTTTTTCAATTTAAAAAGGATATAATAAGGCTTTTTTTTGTTGGAAGAAAGTAAGTTCAATTTGAGTACGATTAAAATAAATATTTTTTGTAAAAGATAATGGACAAATATAATAGGAACCAATTAAATTCAATTTGAAATTATTAAGATAAATAATATTTTCTTTTTAAAAATAATGAATTATTTTCGAAAAAATAATTTAATCAACAATATAACAAAAAAACTATTTGAAGAAAAGTAAATTAGATTTGAGTATGACTTAAATAAATAATCTTTCCATTCTAAAAGATAATGTATATTTTTTGACTTAAAATAAGTTTAAAAAACAAATTAAATTTGAGTCTAATTAACATATATAATATTTTTTTTATTTTTTTTAAAAAATTTATTATATGATAATATATATATCATATATATGTTGTACAATACAAAATTAAATGCGATTAACTTGTGTGTATATATATAGACATTGTATATAATATGTAAAAGCATGATACTGTGACAAATAGCATTATGCACCAGTGACATCATGTCACCTAATAAAATTCAATATTATTTAAAAGAAATAAAATTGTATCAAACTTTTAATATAACTTTAACTAAACCTAATACTTTAAATTTCTAATCCTAGACATAATCCCAATCCTAAAATATAAAAATCTACTATCGGATTAAAATAGCAATACAATTATTCTTATTTTCGAATTTTATTTGCAGGAAAAAATCTTATCATAAGTTTGTTAAATTAGGTAATAACATTTGTAAGACAGAAATTAAAAATATTAAATCTAAAAAGTAAATCTAATTTGATTCGGATTACGATTTTTGACATGATTAAATCAAATCATGATATATTTGTAATTGAAAATTAAATGAAATTAAATATGAAAATAGTAAAGGTAATTTGAGCGAGAGTAGGATTTGTTATATGACTAAATCAAGAAAAGAAACTAAGAAATCACTGAAAATTAAATTAGATGAATTTAGAAGAATAAAATTTATTGAATAAGATATGTTAGTTGTGATATTTTCTTTTCTTTTTCTTTGTTTTTGGATTTGTTTAAATTGAACAGACAAATAATAAAAGTTTGTTATACAACACAATAATTATATGTTCAAATTAAATGTGATTCCATGTAAAAATAAATAAATAAAAATGAGTATAATAGGAGTCTATGTATGTTTAAATTGAGAAAAAATAAATAAATTCATAATTAACTACAAAAAAATTTCAGATTTATTCACAAATGTAAAAATATCTTATAATACAATATATTAAATTAGGAAATAGCATTTCTAAGACCCAAAATAAAGAAAAATTAAATCTAAAAGGTAAATTTAATTTGATTAGGAGTAGGGTTTTTGTATAATTAAATCTAATCATAGTATATGTGCAACTGAAAATTAGCTGAAATTAAATATAAAATGTTTAAAGTTAGTTAGAGTAAGACTGTAAGAGTATGATTTTTGTATGATTAATTAAGTAAGAAACTTAAGGCATAACTGAAAATGAAACTATACTACATTTAGAAGAAATAAATTTGATTTAATTAGAAGGAAGAGTTTTGATGTTTTCTTTTATTTTTAGTTATTTCTTTTGGTTCTTCAATTTAAACAATTAATAATAAAATATTGTTAGGCAACACAATAATATATGCCCAAATTAAATGGGACTCCATGTAAAAATGAATAAATTAATTTGAGTAGAAGTATGAATTTAATTTAATTAGAATTTTGTGGTTCGGGTGGGGTGATTTTTTAAATCTTAAGCCATTTAAAAAAATTTGTCTAATGGGTTGATTTTTTTTCGAGTATTTTATCATACCAGAATAATATTTAAAAAATATAATAAATTAAAATCAATACTAACATATTTAATTTTCTAATTAAATATATGATACGTTATTATAAGTATTAAATTAAAGTGTTATAATGTGTTGGGAACATATTAAACTATATAAAAAACTAATAATAAAAATATTATTTATGAACTAATTATATTTTAATAAATAGAAACGGCCTCCACAAGCCTCTATTTTAAGCGGGTCGACCCTTTATTAAAAAACTGACCTAAATTGTATTTAGTTACATAATTTACAGTTTTTTTGTTTGATTTTTTCGGTCCTCCTAGTTTTTCAGTTTAGTTAAATTTTTCTTAGAAGCATGAGTCTTTATAGGTTTAAATTGAATAAAAGAAATAATTCATATATAATTTTTTAAACAATTAATAATAAAAAAATTATAAATACAATAACATATGTTCATTAAATGGGATTCTATTTTTTAAAAAAAATTAATTTTGATAATTCTAAAATGAGAAAAATAAATAATTCCTACATTATAATTCTAATCTTAAAGATTATCCTAATCCTAATACATAATCATATAACATTGGATTAAAATAGTAACATAATTTTTTATCATTATCATATTTAGTTATATAAAAATAAAAAATATCTTATAATGAAATTCGTTAAATTATGCAATAACATTTGTAAAACTAAAACTAAAAAAGATTAAATAAAATATACAAATCTAATTCGATTATGAGTATAATTTTTTATATGATTAAATATAACCATAATATATGTGCAACTGAAAATTAAATGAATTTAATATAAAAAGAGTAAAATTAATTTGAGCAGAGTATAATTTTTGTACCATTAAATCAATAAAAGAAATTAATAAATAGCTGAAGATAAAACCATGTGATGGCATCATGCATGGATGACACATGTCATCTAATAAATATTAAATATTATTTGAAATGAAATAAAAATTTATCTAGCTCATAGTTAATTTTGTCTTGAAAATTGGATCACATCATAAATAAATTTTCATAATACTAATACATGAAAATAAGGTAATATGAACTCAGAACCTGTCCTAAACATAAATACATTAATTTCTTTTAAGTCTCATCAGGCAGTAAGATTTGTATGCCTAAAAAATAATATATGCATATATATAACATACTAATTATTTTTTGGATTTATTTGATACAATTTAAACAATGTGTAGCAAAAGTTGTCATATAAGCTAATAATATTCATATGCCTAAAAATCAAAGAAGATTATAAGTAGAATCAATTGTTAAATTGAAAAAAAACTCTTTTAAATTATTTTTTAATAATCTCATTGGATTGTAAGTTATGTATAATTCAATAAATAATGTACAGTATTATATTTATCTAATTTCCTCATAAGAAGTCAACGATACTGACTTTTTATAAGGTAATAATACTTAAAATCCTAATAATAAAAGATGATCAAATCCAAATGGCAAACCTAATTTGATTAGATGTAAAACTACTTCTTTGATTAAAAAAAAATTTAATTCACATTTGAAATTGCATACCTAAAGCTATATTTTTATTGTTATTTTGAAAAATGTAAACGAAATAGATAGTTATAAAGTATATGTGTTTATTCAGTGGTAGATAAATTTCACTACAAACTCTCCTACTTTTACCCATTTTTTAACGTTATTTTCCAATAAAATGAACTATCTTTATATTTTAACTTATTTCATTAAATGTCGTTTCGACCAATAATAATCAATTTTTTGATCATTTGGTTGACTTGACATATTATTTTAAAATAAAAATTATGAAGTATATGAAAATATTTTAGTTAATATGGTATATGTAATCCATTAATTTATACCATTTATTAATTTAGAGAATATAATTAATATATTCTAAATTGAATCTGGGGATATTAATTTGTGAATATTTTAATTTAATATTGAATTAAAAAATTAACTTGCTTGTGTTGAGTTGATGGAATGTTAATTTTTTGAGATATGAATTTTATCTTGGTAGGTGAATAGTTTTACGGAAACCCCTAATTCATTTTAAAAATCTAAAATATTGCCACATATTTATCTTTAATATATTATGATCCTAAAGCCTAACATTTTCAGCATCATTCCTTATGTATATATTATTCTATTTTATATTTAAAATATTATATTTAGAAAGTTTAATTTTATGGCTTATTAACTTATGTGTCAGATAAGTAATGAATAATTATTATTCATAAGTTTGATATTTTACTTTTTTTACTATATTAGTTGAGCGATTATGTGCTTGCTAATGAATTTATTTTATTATATCATTTTACACATTAATTTCTCATCATCATATTAAGCTTTAGTAAATAACTAATGTTACAATACATATGAGCGTTCATGAGAAAAAAATAATGAATTTTACATGCTACTCTCATAAAAATATGATTAACATATATGTTCATATAAAAAAATCTGGTAACAAAAAATATTTAGTGAACCCTCGGAAATTGATATTTTGGACTTCAATTAAAAATGAGGATATTTTTCGAAGAAATGAAACCATCCATTTAAATTATCACCCGTATTAAAAGGACAGGGGCATGAGGCAAACTATATTTAACAATATATTTTGAAATTTTTAAAATATTCTTATTATTTTTCAAATTATATTTTATAGTATTGCTCTTTATCTTATACTGATCTCAGATTTAGTATTGGTATTTACTCAAACTATTTTAGTGTAGTTGAATGTGAAAGTGGTTAAGTTATATTCAAAAATATTTTATAGTAGGTTGAGTACAATTAAAGTGAACTTATTTTCCTGTAGTTGTAGTCAGATAGAAGAGTTAAATTTTAGAATTTAATGGTAAATTCTTTTAAATATCTTACATGATTAAGTTATGTTTATATTTTGTTAAATATTATTTCTTAAACTAGGATCTCGATTGAAAAAAATCATAATCAATTATGACAATATTTAATTCTCTTTATGAAAAATATGATAAATTATACTTCCCAACTCGAGGTCAACATCTCAATGATTCTTCAACTTCAATTTATAACTACATTGTATCCGAACTTTAACTTTTTTACACGCATCATCCTTCTGATCGATAATAAAATAATATAAATAATAATTAATTAAAAGGGGGGCAAAGGGAGCCAACACCCCCATTTTTTTCCTCGCATTGAGGCTTTCCTTGGTGATGATGATAGGTGGTTTTGGCTTGTTCTTGTACTTCGGCTTCCCCTCCTCTCTAGCGCCGGAGAGGGGGTGGGGGCCTCGCCCCTTGTCCCCCTTCGGTGAGAGAGGCGATACTCTTAGACTGCCACCTTTTCTAATTTTTTAATTAATTATTATTTTTATATTATTTTATATTATTTTATTATGTCATATTAGTAAGATAATCGAAAATTGTCTATTACTGAGTGGACATGCATATAAAAAAGTTAAAGTTCATGGATAATGTATTTACAAATTAAAGTTGAGGGACTATTGAAATATTAACCTAATGTTGGGTGACAATCCATGTAATTTTAGAGGTGAGCACGAGCTGGGACGACCCAATCCCCCAGCCCGGACCGACCTGAATTTGTCGAGCTTTTTTCCAACCTGATTACCAATCGAGTCGGGACCGGTCCGGATGATTATAATCCGGACGCCATCCTGACCTGAATAAATATATAATATTAGTATTAAATTATTTTTAAATATTATATTTATGTTTATTTTAAATAAATATTTATATTTTATTTGATATATATCTTAAATATATATTATATTATATTATCATATATATAATTTAATTAATATTTATCACATTTATATAATAACATTATTTTTTTATTATTTTATTTTTATGATAAAATTGAAACAATCGAAAATTCTCGATTTTTGTTTCGATTTGTCGGGGACGTCCCGGTCCTGGACTGACTGAAACAAGGCCCGGGACTGAGTCTCCTTTTTAAAAAATCTGAAGCAAATCGAGTTGGGACAGAGTTGGCCCAGATCCGGTCTCGGACCCAGATTTGCTCACCCCTATATAATTTACCCCTGGTAAACACTAGGATGATTTTTGTAATGGAGAAAATCACCTAACTTTTGTAGGTTATTCTTTTAACAAAAAAATTTACATCTCACTTTAACCCCCCAATATTATATAACTCGTTAAAAAGGAAAAAAGGTGGGTTGTGAAAAATATTGAAAAAAAGGAAGCTGTGGGCATCGCAAGTGGACGGCTATCTTCAACTCGATTTGAAATGGGGAGGCATGATTCAGGTCAGGTCCAGTTTGAACCTCTCTCTACATAACCAATAGTGAGAAAATCTGGTTCCCACCATTACCGCCACTACCAGCTTCTTCTGCATGGTTGTTGTCGACTTCTTTTGCACAGTCGTCATCAGCTTCTTCTGCGCTCATAATCTGTTAACAGATCAACATATTCATGTGACTCGGCTAAAATGAAAGAAGCAAGCTGCCATCTTCAACCAAGTATAGTCAAACAACATAAAATGAGAAGGAGGCGACGGAGGGAGCTCCCCTTTGACCTTCTCAGGCGTGACCGACGTAGACCTCGCCCTAGAACAGGATTTTGTGTTGGTTAGTGCCATCGTTCATCAGCAGCACAGTCGTGTCAATCGCCTCGGGCCCGAGCTGGAGCTGCTCCTGATCCGATTGTAGCAGCGATCGTTAGGCAAGGATATCTCACGCGGATGCCGCAGAATGTACGAAACCGTCATCGCGGCCTTCGTCTCTGTCATCGCCACCATCGCTCGGGTGTTGGCGAGGGGGAAAGGGATGCGTTTGAGGATCAGCGTCCGACGACGACATGTTTGCCGGAGTTTCCAGCCCGGTGAGGAGAGAACAAACCCTAAACCCTTGGACATCGTCACTCTCCGTCGGCCGCATGTTGGATGGACGACGAACCAAATTGGATTTCTCTCGCCCTCTACCTGAACCGAACTGCGGTTTAAAAGAAGATTAAAGATAGCCATCGATCTTGCGATCGATGATTGTCCACAACTGTGGACACAAAATGAGTCCACAGCTTCCTTTTTCCCATGAAAATATAGTGCCTATCTATGAAGTTGGGAAATGAATTTAATTTCACTAGGAAATAATATCTTTTAGTCTTTTTCCCTAAACTAATCAAACTGTTCTTATCATTTTTTTTATTTACGAACCATATTGAAATTTTAAAAAAAGAACATTGACGAACACTCATTATAGAATAAGAATTCACTCACTCGCAAACAAAGTTAGGTCATTTCAGAAGTAATTTTCACAATTAGCTACTCAAGTTTCCTTTCATTTCATTTTGATCCCCGCAATTTATGTTGTAACTAATCAGTCCTTCAACTTATACATTTATAATAAAATAATTTTCTTAACATATGTCAGAAGATTTTCAAATTAATTTGTTGATTGGAGGCAGCCCCATCCCCTCCTTTAATTTTTTTTATTTTAACTATAATTTTATAATAAAGTCTTATAAATTATTTTAATAAATATATTATAATTCTAAAAAAAATTAGATGTTAACCACATCAGTAACACAATTAATAAGATAATTTCTAATTTTACTATTATATACTGAGAAAGTTATTTTGTTAGAAATTTATAAGTAAAAGAATCAACTGATTGCAAAATAAAGTAAAAAAAAAGTTAAAATGAGATCAAAGCAGAGTTAAGAACAAAACTTAAAACATTACTGGTCTTTTCAAGTTTATTCCCACAGTGACATTTTCAAGTTTGAACTCCCTTCTGACATTCAAGTCATTTTGTCAACTTAATCACAACGGTCTTTTATAGATCGTTGTGACGAACACTTTTTTTTCTTTTTTAATTAGAACCACCAATTAACGTGCACTTGTTACCTTTTTTTTAAAATTTTGAGAGCAATGTCAATAGTTAAATTCCCTCGCTAGCAATTATGCACATAATCTACAAATTAAAAATCCATCCATATATCGAATTTAACTAATTCACGAAGTTCCAACAAAAAAAATTTGAGACCAAAGACAAAACCGCTCACCATTCCGTTCCTACCCCTACCTAGCACTTGTTACCTTTGCCGACGATCTTGAGAATTAATATATTTCTCATATGGGGTACTATTTTTTAGTTCGCCCGGTATTATTTGTGGGCCCAGCGGGGCCGAAGCCCATTTTATCCATTCCTCTTTTGCTGCTGTGATGTTCGCGGCCGTCAGATCTTCGAAAGCGATCGAAATGGACGGCTGGGATGTTCTGTGGCGGAGGCGTCTGGTCCACATGCTTGCAGCCCAACCGTCGCTCTCGGCTCGGGAAAACGGGACCCGGCCCGTTTTCATCGACGGACGACCAGCTCCTCGGCCGCTTTCGAAGTCATCATCGCGTCTCCCGAAAAAATGTTAAATGTGCGGGTAAAAAGTTATGCAGTTAAGAATCCCACGGCTGCGTAATGAAGTGTCTTATAGTGCTCTTCTTATCATGTGAAGTTGCGGGGTGAGAGAAAGAGAGAGAAAGAGATGCATGTATGCTTTTGTTATATTGCAACTGCAAGGCTTGTGATGGAGCTTGGAAGTAGGAGGTTGAAGACGGGAGTGTCGTCAAGAAGTGAGTGAATGATAGATGTCACCAAACGAGGCCGAGCTATTACTTTAATACACGTAGTAGCGGTGATTGAGAGCCACCAGCTCCAAGTGGAGGGCCAAAACGAACATGGATGTGAGAGAGAGAGAGAGAGAGAGAGAGAGAGAGAGAGAGACGGACAAAAAGGGCGTTGGAATGGGACTGTGGAGAAGCAAACAGCTGAGCCAACAAACAGCTGGAAACAGCAACCCCTGCCACCCAACTCTCACTGCCTTTTCTTCCTCTCTCCTCCTCACTCTCTTTCGCGTTAGTTAACACATACAGAGAAACACTAGTTTCATGCTCGAAGTGTACAGCGATTGCAGAACAACATATGCATTGAGAGAATTTGATTAGTACTTGATCCAATGGAGCAAGTGTGCATCAGAAAAAAATCACGCTGCATTATGAATTGTCAGATAATTTGGCAGCTCCGAGAATTTGAGCAAGAAACAGAGATAACATTTGCTCAACGAAGGAATGCAGTGAAGATTGAAAGAAGGATTCTATTTTTTTTTACTTGATTAATGTGCTTTAGCAGAGATGACATTTACTTAATGCCGGCAACGCATAAAAACAATTCTAGACAAAAGGATCTCTTGCTTGCTCGAAAGAAATTAAAACAAAGGCAGCAGCATCTGCTTGAAGCTTATATGTACACAATGAGAAAAAAGCTATTATTTGCTTAATTACAGAGAAATAAGCAGATAAGAAGGCTTTTGATCACCATGTTTCCTTCCCACTGATTCATTATGTTTCCACTCACTCCACTCGACGGTGCAGTAAGAAGACGCTGCACTTGGTGATTGAATCTTAAACGGAAATGAAAGGGCCAAAAAGCAAAAAAGAAGAAACAGAATGAAATTTTCAAGAGGAAAAGATAGGGCAAAATCGAAGCTTGAAGTCAACTGAATGAGCACGAAGAAGAAGGATTATGATCTTGATGCTGTTTCTTCGGAACTTACCTCGAGTTGAATAAAAAGTAACATCTTTGTGGATCGGAGGGCGAAGAGAATGGACAAAGGAAGCTACTTGTATGGGGAGTCCATGGCTACGGACACAGCTGAGAGCTCGGCTTCCTCTTCTATTGGCGCGGGGAGGTTGAGATCGGGCCTGTTGCTCTTGGCGGAGGGGATGAATGGAGCGCCGACACGAGGGACAGGGACAAGTGCAGGGGACGTGGCGCTGGTCACCGCGGAATTGATGAAATGCGACCGCTTGTGGCCGCCGAGAGCCTGGCCGGAGGAGAAGACGCGGAAGCAGTAGGGACACTGGAAGACCCTCGCGTCACGATCGGCGCCGGCATTGGCGTCGAACTCCTTGGGTCCATGGATCTGGGCCGAAGCAGAGGTCGTCGGCACGCATTCCACCCCGACTCTCTTGTGACTCGCGCGGTGCCCGCCGAGCGCCTGGTACGATCGGAACACCTTGTGGCAGTTGCCGCACTGGTATCTCGTCCTCTTGCGCCTCTGCGCTCTTGCGGCAGCCTCCCGCCGCCTCTCCTCGTCTTCCTCGTCGTCGTTCTCCTCCTCGTCCTCGTCCTCTGCAAACTCGCTCGGCTGGCGCTCCTCCGCCTTCTCGAGCCTCGACCACTTGTCGCGCGAGAGGAGCATGAGGCTCCGGGCCACGTCCTCCTCTGGGGACGCGTCGGAGACGGACGAGCTGAGCGGCTCCGCATCGCCGGCACCGAAATCCGACGTCGAGGCGCCGCGGTGGTGCCGCTTTGGACGCCGCCGGAGGGAGGACTCCGCGTCGCTCTCGCCGTCCTGAACGATGGAGGAGGAGCCGGCGGCGGCCGCGAAGGACGCGGAGAACTCCATGTCCGCTAGCCGGAAGCTCTTCTTCGGATGCTCCCGGAGCCCGTACATCGGGGACGCCCTGTCCTCCGGCGCCGCGGCTGCCGAGAACGACGACGAGGAGCCCGAGCAGGAAGGAGGCTGGATACGCGCAACAGCATGCGTCGTTGCATGGGAGCGCATGTGGCCGCCGAGTGCGCGGCCATTGGAAAAGCGCCGGTAGCAGAGCTTGCATCTGTGCCTCTCCATTGCCTTCCTATCTTAATAAAGATCGGATCTTTAGAGCTC
This sequence comes from Pontederia crassipes, assembly GCA_030549335.1. Taxonomy (NCBI): domain Eukaryota; kingdom Viridiplantae; phylum Streptophyta; class Magnoliopsida; order Commelinales; family Pontederiaceae; genus Pontederia; species Pontederia crassipes. The sequence continues at coordinate 6,249,277 of JAUKPH010000017.1, forward strand.
TCAAGGTGGCAATGGCGATGGATATTTCCACAGTTTTGCTCAGTACAGTAGCACGAGTATATACGAGTCACTGTTTCATATCTCTCTCGACCTCTCGCTTCTCAACTCTCAAGTGTGTGTTACTGTCAAGTGTTTGCACTTTGGAGAGAGAAAGAGGAGGCGGAGAGAGAGAGAGAGTGGGTGACAAGCATTCCTCTCCCCCAACAAAAGCCAGAGAAAAAGAGGGTGGACGATGGACAGATGGACACAGGAAGATTAAACAGAAAAAAGGAAGGCCATTAAACCCCACAAAAATGGCATTAAAGTGCGATTATATGGTTGTATCTCTCATTTATTTGGATGCACACGCCACAAATATATGAACTTTTCATTGACTAGGCAAAGATGTCATCTACCACAATATGATATATCAAATCTACTAAAAGATAATGATGAAGTAGTATTGGAGAAGCAAATTATATATAACAACTAATGCGTAATTCTTTTGCGATTTAGATTTGGGCTATTACATTATTTTTTATGAAAAAAATTAAATGGTATGTCATGACCTATATATTTATTATAGCTTAATATTTGGATTATGTCTTCATCTTTTTTATTGGGTCATTTTGATTTGGATTAGGATTATGGCATATATTAGAACTTTATTGTAAATAGATTCCCATATGATTTTTTTTTATTTTTAAGGATGAGTGAAAATTTTAATTTACAAAAAAAGATTATTGTTCTAAGTGCTAACTCTTTCCATTTAAGTATTTCTCTTCTTTTGTGGGCATTGACAAGTAAATTATCTCCATTTTTATTCTCGTATCATTTTTTTTTTCTTCGTCCTCTACATCTCTTCATTCTTTATCACCTTGACAAATTTTCTATTATTATTTTTATATATTTAATTCTTATTTTTTTAAAATATATGACTTTGTTACATCTTCTCTAATATATATTTCAATTCCAAAACAAACCGAATTTATTGCAGGTCCACGATAATATATAGTAACAAAGCACAATATATTCTACACAACTTATTTTGGAGCACATATAATTAGAATCAAGTCTTCTCTTATCGTCATATATTTAATAGTTAAATATTTAAAAATAGCATTGTTTTATTACAACGATTTATTATACACAAGAAATTATTAGAACGTAAAATGTTTATCATATTTTGTCTATTATTTGCATTACTTACATCAACCGATTGCTATGTTTTACATTTCAGTAGATATTCGACTTGTTATTTCCAAATTATGATTATAGTACGATCGATTATTAACCCATTGGACATTTTTTGTTTGAAGGTGTCTTAGATTTTTTCCCTTTTTCTACATTTATTCATAAACTAGTCACTTTTTCTACATTTTTTATTTGATTATTTGTTTTTTCCCTTTTACATGTTATCATTTGAAAGGAACACAAATGAAAAGGTGCATATTGTTTTTCTTCTTTCATGCTACATCATGCACTTCTTTAGACCCGCTTATATTTTTTCCAAATATTCATAGGGTAAAACCATAATCGGATAAATAAATGAAAATAAAAAAAATAAGAGTAAGATAGAAGTAAAAAAAACAATGGTGTGAAAAAAGGTTAACTATTAGAACGTAAAATGTTTATCATATTTTGTCTGTTATTTGCATTACTTACATCAACTGATTGCTATGTTTTACATTTCAGTAGACATTCGACTTGTTATTTTCAAATTATGATTATAGTACGATCGATCATTAACCCATTGGACATTTTTTGTTTGAAGGTGTCTTAGATTTTTTCCCTTTTCTACATTTATTCATAAACTAGTCACTTTTTCTACATTTTTATTTGATTATTTATTTTTTTCCCTTTTACATGTTATCATTTGAAAGGAACACAAATGAAAAGTTGCATATTTTTTTTCTTCTTTCATGCTACATCATGCACTTCTTTAGACCTACTTATATTTTTTCCAAATATTCATAAGGTAAAACCATAATCGGATAAATAAATGAAAATAAAAAAATAAGAGTAAGATAGAAGTAAAAAAAACAATGGTGTGAAAAAAGGTTAACTATTAGAACGTAAAATGTTTATCATATTTTGTCTGTTATTTGCATTACTTACATCAACCGATTGTTATGTTTTACATTTCAGTAAATATTCGACTTGCTATTTCCAAATTATGATTATAGTACGATCGATCATTAACCCATTGCACATTTTTTGTTTGAAGGTGTCTTAGATTTTTTTCCCTTTTTCTACATTTATTCATAAACTAGTCACTTTTTCTACATTTTTTATTTGATTATTTGTTTTTTCCCTTTTACATGTTATCATTGGAAAGGAACACAAATGAAAAGGTGCATATTGTTTTCTTCTTTCATGCTACATCATGCACTTCTTTAGACCTGCTTATATTTTTTCTCCAAATATTCATAGGGTAAAACCATAATCGGATAAATAAATGAAAATAAAAAATAAGAGTAAGATAGAAGTAAAAAAAAAAAAAAACAATGGTGTGAAAAAAGGTTAACTATTTCCAAGATCATGTGAGTGGAATCAAAGCTCTTCTCAAAATCTTAATTAGGGCTAAGGACCGAGCACCAACAATATTAATAGTCTAGTTTATCTGATATTTGAGTGAGGAATACCGTATCCCTTATGTTTCATTTTACGATACTATATATACAATATCTATATATAGATATTAAGATTAGTAGAGCATCATACAAATCCTACGACAATGTTACAAATTTATTTATTAAAAAAAGTAAAAATAAAAACTTGAAGAAAAAATAATTTAACTATTGTTACAAATTTATTGATTCAAAAAAGTAAAAATAAAAGAACTTGAAGAAAAATTAATTTAACTATTTTATTTATATCTATTGCACATATTATTCCCACTTTCATTAATTCTAATATTTTCTTAATAGTTCAATGTTATGTCATGAATTTAATCTTATATTATTTCTCATCAAAATTAAAATTTTTATCGGTGCTCGTATACTAAAAGTTATATTATAATTTTAATAAAATAATATAAACTTATTTCATATCCAATATTATATATTATTTTAATATTTTAAAGAATGTCATATTGTATTTTATATGATATAAAAATACATATTAGATTTAAAAATATGTGAATAAAGTATTAATGGTTGATATTTAATTAACTCATATATAAACACAATATTTGTAAATAAGAAATTATTTTATTTTGATTTTTTTATTCAATGGAAATAATCTTAACCATCTTGGTTCATTTAACGACTAAATGATTAGTTATACTAACTACATGAGAAATTTTCTCGATAGACAAAGTCTACAAATATTTGTAACGAACAATAAGGTTGTCAAGATTAGGATCTTAGATTGGAGGGGGGTTATAAGCTTGAAAATCGTAAAATTAGATCGTAAGATCCTATCTATTAATAAAAATATATATTTTAAAATAATAAATATATGTTAATAAAATTTTCACATTGAAATATTGAATTATACCACACTAAGTCATTTTTCTTATCAATTCTTAAGTCATATTATATCAAAACATATTAAAAATGACGAAAATATGTTAAACTTCATCTAAATTAATTCTTACAATAATAAATATTTTAAATTAATATTTAAATTATTATATTAATCATATTGTATATGATCGGATAAGATCCTGTGATCAAATTAAGAACGTACTAAGATATTACACATAAGTTTCTCAATATAACATAGAGATATGTAAAAACTAGTAAGATCATAAAAGCATAAGATCTTAAGATCTAAATTGAAATTTTGACAACCTTGACGAACAAGATTTCAAATTCATGCATGCATGCAAAAAAAAAAGTTTCATTCACATTGTGTAGCTCTTGAATTATATGTTTTTGTTATGAATATAATATATTTAGGTCATGCCTAAAGGTCATTTGCTTACGCTACAAGAAAATTAGAGACGTGCATTGCATTTTCTTATCACAAAATTATTTTAAAATCCCACAAGCTATTTTTTTCTCAATAGTGTTTCCACAAGATTTTGGAAGTCCACAAAATCTCGTTACAAAAGTTTTTGGGGGCCAAAATTTTGAGTCAGATATCTTTTTGCGACCATATTTCCACCACAATTCAAGATGAACTTATCTACCTCATAAATGAGGTAGTCTTATTTGTGACAGACTTTAATATTTGTCTTCTTAAAAACATTGGGCAGCGGTGGTGTCGACGGTGGCAATGGAAGCAGAATCTCTTGTCGAAGGGAAAGAAGATGAAGAGGAGGCCACCAAAGGAAGTGGAGTAAAAACAACTCAAGTCCAAGTTGTCGGAGCATTGAAGGAGGATTCAAGCCATTAGTCATTGGAGAAGTCATCAGAGCCCCACCAGTGACAGATAGGAAGAGACCTAGGACTCCTTTGGCTGAGCAAACCTAGGCTCGGTTGGAGTCCACCTTGACCCAAAACCGGCTTGGATTTTACTAGGTCAATTTTTTTTGACTTGGTACCGGTCAGGTTGGACCCGAGAAACTAAGAATGAAATCAAGTCTTTAATCGGGAAAAAAATATGTATAAAAGTTATCAATATATCAAGATATTTCTCCAACAAATTGAACACAAATTAAGAAGATATAATGAGCATAAAATATATTTGGCTTCTAGCCAATCAAACTCATGAAACAACCAATCAAATCCAACATACATGGAGCAAGAAACGTCGACACCAAAGAGGAGCAAAAAATAGATTCAGAAGTAATCGAAGTAAAAAAAAATAGCACAAATCCAAAATAGTAACATGTGGTCAAAACTCAAAGGATGAGAAGAATGAGGGGATCAGGCAACGGTTCGGTGAACAACGTATCTCAAAAGTTGAAAGTGAGAAGTCAAGGGAGACCAAGTCATTGTAGTCCTTGTGGAATTGTCGACCGTTGAGGAGGGATTGGAGCTGCTGTTCGATGGTAGTCGGGCACTAGAGAAACCAACCAACGGTAGGTGACCGAGGAAGAAGGAGAGGGAGAGTTGTGAGAAAAAAGAACCTTAGAAGGCATGTCGGCCTTGCACAGAGAGGAAGAGAGGGAGAAGAAGAAGAGAAAGAGAAATTAAAAAAGGAGAGAGAGGGAGAGGGAGAGAGAACATGTTAGCGACTCAAGTTGGTGGCGGCGGGCCGATGATAGCAAGACATCATTAGATGAGTGACGGCGATGACAACACAATGGCAGTGGCAATGACAACACAACAACAATAGGCGTCGTACAAGGGATTAAGGGTAGGTAAGTGACTTAGGGATTTCATTTTTCAACAATGGGTTAATGAATCATGGGTCACTGACCACAAATTGATAGGTTTTAGATTTAATATAAAATATATTATAAAAATATAATCCCGGACTAGGTCCCAAGTCAGATTTCTAAATTGTGAACCCGGTCTGAGTCCTGAAATCCACCGAGTATTTTGATTATCGGACCCGGTCTAGGTCTGATCCCTACCCGAGCCAGGTATTTTTCTCTGACCGATCGACAATGCTCAGCCCTATAGGACCCTTAATCTTCTGGGTGCAAACCTTTTATTTTTTATTTATAACATATTAACATGAAAACTATTATATTCTAAAATATAAATCAACTAAAAAACTTTATTATATTCAACCAACTTGTAATTGTCATTTTCTATGTCATAAATATTTTATGCAATAAACTTATTGTCAATGTCATTAAATCCAAAACAATATAAGACATCATATCATAGTAGAAAATAAAAAATCATAATAATTATTTATTTAAAAATCGTAATATGAAGCCGATTTGTTTGTTAAAGTCATTTAAACTAATAATAATAGTTAATAGTTGTACCACTAAAAGTATAAATTAAAGAGTTACGATTGATCAATGCAAAATTGATAAATGAATAATTAAGATTAGCGGTTGATGATTTGTACAGTATGATGATAATATATATAAAAAAAATCTATCATGTGTTTTTAAACGAAAAAAAAAATTAAAAGTAGGTTATAGTATAATACCTAGCTTATACTTAATTATTACTCGAGTTAATATTTAAATATTAATCCACATGCAGGTCTGGCGTGTTAAGAGTGAGTTAGAGTGAGAGGAGACACACAAGGAGAAAAAAAAAACGGGTACATAGTTTAGATTTTGCCATGGATTTTCAGTGAAAATAACTCTCAGCCTTACCATTACAATCCAAATGTTGGATGTACATCTAAGCCGAAAAAGTGTGTTTGCGACTGATTTATCGACTGCAAATTAAAACAATTATTTATTTATCCAAAATATCTTTTTATTTTATTAGTTTTTGTTATATTTTTTTGATTTATTATTTGATCAAAATTTATTCATACCGTCTATGGAATATCAGATTAATCAGATGATAATAATTGTGGACATTGATGGGTGTTCACGGGAAAAATGTTTGAATACACAGTGCAAACTGTTAACTTAAGAATAAAAGCTGTTAAAGCACATTTTAAATATATAAATTATTTCAGATAGAAATAAAAAGAACTAAAACTAAAAGGATACGTAAGTTTGAGAGAAGAAAATCAATCTTTCAACCTGTTAATCCTGGGAGCTACGAAGAGCAAAATCGGGTTCAGATCCATTCGGATTCGGTCTTGACTCGATTTGTTTCGAATTTTAAAAAAAATTAAAATCGGCACCGAACTTGGTTCCGAGACCGGGTCAGACCCGAAAAGAATAATTTTAAATGAGGAGAAAGGCCTTAATCAGAATACAGATTCAAAAGAATTCATTTCCAGGAACGGAACCAAAAATTTATTAAAAATAAATAATGTAATATTAATGTAATTAAATTAGATTTTATATAATTTGATATATTACTAGTTGTAAATCGAAAATGGAATCGAGAATGGACAAATCATATTAGAAAATTCTAAAATTATATAAGTTTAATATATTATTATAATTATATTTTTATTTTAATCTGATCGGGTTCCGAGTCAAAAATTTTAATATTGGACCTGGTCCCGATCCGAAATTGACCGGGTTTTCTCTAACTTGAAACTGATTGTATCCCGGGTCGAAAATATTTCTCGAGACTTCGAGTTCGTCTGATCCAAATCGATTCGGACCGTACTCGCCCCTATTAGGACCGGAGATGCCAATAATTAATTCATTGCATTCAATATGAATTGTGAAAAAGAAGATGATTCTGCCTGAAAAACAAATATTTTAAATTTCTGTGTGTTGGCTCATCGATGTCGGATGGTAGCATTCGGTGACAGGGAGGATTCCAGAAACATCCGGGTCTCCTGAGCTTTCCTTGCCAGAAGTAGAACAGGTGGCCGCATAGATTGATATCTTGTGTTACTGCTACAATCTCAGAAACACCACCTTCACAGAGCAAACTTGGCCTCGGAGCATCTCTTCATATGCTTAATCATCTCTTTATATATAGGCTCTTAGCCTGATTTTCGAGGTAAAATTCGACTACCCGACTATGAATTTAGTAGTCTGATTCCATCTTTTTTTATGGAATCAAGCCTTGTAGCAAATTTTTTTTTGAAAAAAAATTCTTTTCTTGATGTGGCACCATTCATCTTTTTCTTTTTTAGTTTAGTTTAGTTTTTTCTTTTCTTTTCTTTTATTATTTTCTCTGTCACCCACATTTCTATTATAAAATAATTTATTTGTTAAATATAACATATTTATAATAAATAATTAAAATACTATTATTAACATATTTATAATTTATTTTTAAAAATATTTTTATACTTAAAAATATAATTTTAACAAATTTTTTCATTAAAAAAATTTAAATTTATACTTTTTAATTTTTTAATAAAATTATATGTTATATTTATACTATTTATTTATTATTCAAACACCCATTGAAAATTAATTCATCACATTTATTTTTTTCTTATTTCTTCTTCGTCACGTTCCATTACATCTAAAACACATCATTGCGAAATACAATGGTAATCTATATTATATTAAAAACAAAGAAGTTGTCGGGATAACTTAATATTTGGCGAAGGTAGAAAGTGCTGATATATTTGCCATTAACATTCAACTCCTAATTTTAAAATTAATGTACTATTAGATAACTAATATAAGTAACTACATTGAAAATAAGAGACTTATAATTATTTCAAAAAAAATTAACCAATATCTTGACAGAATGACTCACCTGGAATCGTATGGAATATATGCTTTTAAATTATTTGAATATATTTAATTAACTAAATAATTACAGTAACATAATCAAAATAAATATATAAACATTAGGTAACCAATTGGGGAAAAATATTAAATTAAAGAGGTGACCCGAAAAAGGAGGAGGGTTGTGTTAGGTCCCGACAGCCAACGTAAAATCTCGTCGAATCTCATGAACATGGATTAACGAATATGGCATCGTATGATCCATGTAGCCGACCCCACCTAGTGGGATAAGATTTTGTTGTTGCTGTTGACCCGAAAAATAAATATTAGTTACGTACCTTCTTTTTATCACATTTTTTTAATTTCTTGAAGAGCAAAAGGTAAAAAAGTATTTGACTATTGGAAGTAAAGATGAAAACATATGTGAAATAAGCGATAACTAAGGAAATATGACACTTGGAGTTGGCATTAGTATATCACGTCCCCAATAGGTCTCGGATCAGGTTGGACCCGGTAAATCGACAATAAAATTAAAATTTAATAGGATCCAAAAAAGTATTTAAAAATATAAAAAAGTTTATGTAATTAACAAAATCAAATCATGATTTGATTAAATAAACATCAAGTTAGCGAAAGATTACATCAATTTTTAATATAATAAGTCAACAAAATTATTTTAAACATTTCAAAATAAAGTAATGACCATCAAATTAATAAATAATTAGAATTAGATAGCATAATTATTATTTTATTATTATTACAACTGGGTCGGGTCACAAACCGGGTTTTCATGTATTAGATCCGGTCCCGATTCGAAATTCATCAGATTTTCTATTCTTTTGACCCGGTCCTGACTCAGTTTATCACCGGATGGGGAATAATTCTCGGATAATCGGGTCGATGCGGGCCCTAGGATTGCTAGTATAAAAGATTAGAAAAAATTTTCCATAAAAAGTTAGCAATTATTTTAAGAGTAAAGAAGCTGCTAAGCAGGCTGCGGAGCACACTTTTGGACCGACGTTTCTCTCTCTCCATATTTTGACGGTGTTGCCGCTGATGATTCGGATGGTGAGCAAATGGAGGAAGTTGACAGGGCTGCCTTGGGAGCGAAGGCAAAGGAGGATGTGGGCGGCAACACGATGGGGACGGCAACGCAGGACGAGGTTGGGGAGCCGGCGGGGGAATGAGCGAGAATGGAGGAGGGTGCGATGCAGAGGAGGGCAGTGACGAAGGCGGTGCGTGGTCGGTCCATGGCGATCGCCGCCGGCAATGCACAAGTGGAATTGGGGACCGTAGCTCCCTCCTCGCTCGCCTCCGCTCCCTCCTCCTCGTCGCCTCCTCGCTGGCCGTTGGCATCCCACTCTCCTAGTACTCCTGCGCCGTCTACGTTTTCTTCCATCACCATCTCCGACGCCGCTGCATTGCTCTCTGACGCGGGCTCGTCAACCTCCGACCGGGCGGCCTTCGCCTCGCACCTCGACTTCGGCATTGCCCTCCTTGATGCCTCCAACACTGTCGCCATCATCTTTGAGGTCGATCGCTTGCTGCGCCGTCATGTTAAGAATATAAAATTAATGATGTTACTTTTCTTAACGGCTTAAGCTTTTAGGAAAATTGGACAGCACATCAAATTTAACATGGTATCAGAGCCAGATGTCTTGAGTTCAAACCTCGTTAAACTCTTATTAAAAAGTAATTTCCTCCCTTAATTGTCCACGTGTTGGGTTTAAGCTAGACCAAAATTGTCAGCAGCCCACACATGAAAGGGAGTGTTAAGAATATAAAATTAATGATGTTGTTCTTCCTAACGACTTAAGCTTTTAGAAAAATTGAGCACCTCATCAAATTTAACACGCCACCTCCTCCTCCGGTTTGCTTTCCACCTCTCCTCTGACGGTGGCACGAGGCAGGCTGCAACTCTGTCACCAAGTGAAGATCGACGTTCTCTCCGTCCGCTGGCACCATTCTTCCGCACAAAGGAATAAAAGGACCGTCGGATTAGAGCGTGCTAAGCAACTCCTCTTTACTCTTATTTTAAATAAGTATTATCACACATGTAAATGTAACCAACTTCGTAAGTTATCAATTTGTTAAAAGGAAATTGTTGTCAGTTATTGGAGAGTGGAAAATTATAATCCATAACTATCTATATAATTCAAACTGCCTCCAAAGACCGCCTATAAATAATCCTAAGTAGATACTTTGATTAATGTAGTCTACTCCTTCACTAAACCTTGAATAGTGCATGAATTGAAGATGATGTTTCATTATGCATCCAGAGAGTCCTTCATGACATAATTATTTACTTTTAAGATGCAACTTTGCATAAAAAGGTTCTGAAAACATGTATAGATTAGCTTGAATTATAATGAGGTATTATGAAGATGCCTTTTTGCAAATTAATAAATTCTAATTATGAATTTATTTATTTTGACAATTAATATTATGAGCTTGATTATATAATTTTTGTCAAATTGATACTTAATATTTTTTTGAATTGATTATTTTCTGTATAATTTGTTTATTTAGACTGTATGAATAGATGAAAAGTAATCAGATGTAGGGCACTTGAACATTTCTATAAATAATTATAAACTATACAACTGAACATTAGTTTCTGTTAATACACGATTGTATAATTGCTGGACGTTTCATATAACCGGATAAAATTAATGGCATCCACTTGAATATTTCTATGGATAACTAGAAGTTATACATTTCTATCATGTTACATTCAAGTGGCAAGTTATTTGAATGCATGCACACTAGCATTAGCTTCCATTTCAAGTGCTGAGTCTAAAAGTCTATAAGAAAAAAAAAAAAGACTAGCACTCAAACTTACAAGAGGCAGGCATCCTGTTGATTAGTATTTGTTCTTTAAATAAATAAAATGCTATTTATACAATAGCAAAAGAAGTCTTTTTTGTTATTTTTAATTACTTAATCTACAACTTTATATAGAATGGTTATTCTTATTTTTTTTATAGAAAATGCCAATCATCAATATTATTCTCTTCCCCATATTTTTGCATGGAAATTGTTTCTTTACCTATTCCATTTATCCGGATGAGCTCACTATTTTTTCCAAGTGACTTTTTTTAAAAAGAAAAATTCATTCTGATTAATTGTTTTTCTTAATTAGTACAATCAAATGTTACATTTACATAATCCAATCTTTCTTTTATGTATGTCAACTCTAATGCATTTTATTAGTTGTATTGCTATGTGAGAAATTATATCCATTTCTTAATTTTGCCATATTTAGTTTGTTTGTACTAATTTTATTTTAAATTAGCTTAAATTTAAGACTTAGGGAATATAAAAAATAAATATTAAGAAATATGCATATAAGTATTATGTATGCATATTTAAGAACAAGTACTCAATTTAAACATAAGTATTATGTATATTTAAAAAGTTCTTTTTTAAAATAAAATTGTAATAACTTATCTAAAATATAATAATAAAATTAATTTTATTTTTAAAATATAAATTTTATTTTTACACCACCCGCAGGTCGTGCGGGAGTATACTAGTTTTTATAAAAACAAAGCTGTGGAATTCAATTAGTGCTCCATGGTAAAAAAAAAGCAGATGTTTGAGCTGTTATAAGCAAAAACGTACCTTTGTTTCCACCTCTTTCAATCAGTTCCGCAGCTTTGATTCTTTTGCATCTGAATCTACTGCTAGACAGATTTAATATTTTAACTGCTGTGGAACTCCATCTGCATATGTAGACAAATGCACAAAATTCAGGAGAGAAGGTGCTTTCACAGTGTCTCGAAGATGTGTGGAAAAGTTCAGTGTCAAGACACTTAAACGTACCAAATTAGGATCTAAAAACACAACAGTAATGTGCTTTTTATTGGGTCACTTGGCACCAAAGAAAGTAGGATGAACGGATGATTAAAACTTTAGATCGATGTCATAAAAATTACGAAAAGCACAAATCAATTTAAAAAATCTAAAACACTAATATAATAGAAGAGAGCAAAATATAAATAAAGGTAAATTAAAAGTTTGTTAACAAGTCATTCATATTCCTTGTCTTACGTCTCCATTTTGACTTCTCAATTTTGAGAAGTTAGAGTCCCACTAGTCAACCCTTTCTTTGAATTCAGGTGAGGAGAACCCTTACATCAAACACACTTTTCTTCCTTGGAGAAGTAAGGTGACGCCCTTTTGCTACAATGAGCTCATCCACATCATTTTCTTTGCTCAAAAGTAAGATGGAAACTTCTCTACACGATGCTCTCAATCTTACAAGTGTTAGAAAATTTTCTCTTCGAGACTCTTTTATAGTATCTCACTCAAGCACAAGAAATTTACAAATTTGATCATGATAAACTTCAAAATTGATTGTCCTATGTAGCTTGATGTTTCATTAAAAGCTCCACCTCACCTGATTTTTGGAAGTTCTTTTATAACCTTCATATTTTAATATAACCATTGATAGTCATTTGAACGAAAAACTAATCGTCATAATTTTTTCCATCATGATAACTTTGTAGGTTATAACTTTCTGCACATATGTCCCAATGATTTGATTCTTAATTATTTGAAAACTAAAATTATATATATTTCATCTACACAAAGATTAAATATATATCTAATAAAAGATCCTCAAATATATTAAAATTTAGTCCACTAAAAATTAGTCGTTATAACTTAGTTGACACCCTTGCAGAATTTTGACTATTATAAGTTTCTTCGCAAATATCTAAAGGAGTTGATTCTTCATTCTCTAGAAATATACTAACATTATCTATATTTCATATATTAATATGTCGATGCAGATATAATGGAAATATCTTTGAACATTTTTTTGAAGTTCAATTAGACATAGCAATTATAAATTTTCAGCTTGATATACTTGAACTCTCTTAGACATAACTTTTCCAAATTATTCTCCAAATGATGTACTTTTTTATTTTCTAAAAATCTAAGAGAATGATAAAACCTATATTTTTACCTATGAATACAAATTTAATGGAAACTTAAGTTAAGTGCATGAAATTGTTTATTTAAAATTAAGTTTTTTTATATGTCAAATTGATAACCTTGGCATTCAATGTTTATATCAGAATATAATTAAATGTTTATATCAGAAGACTGATTCAGAAAATATTACTTATCATAAATTTGCAATCAAATGTTTTGATGAGTAAATCAAGTAATTTTTATTGTATTTTTTCTGAAATCATTAGAATTATTAATGTACTATTAATTATTCAATTGAGAATAATACAAGAAATTTTATTTTAAAGTTGTTTTACATAATTATAAACATTTTTTATGCTTTATACTACTATAGTAACATTTTCATTTTTCTCATTATGAAGTTAATAGTTTCATAAAAGATATTTTTCTGAAAAATATATATTTCATTAGCATATATATATAAGACTTTATTATAGAATTATTTTGTTGCATTATTAAAGTGTTTATTTCTTTGGTAAATAAATAAACAAGATAACTGGTTATAAACTAGTAGGGATCTAGTTACAAAAGTCTCATTCATGTTTCCAGAAAGATTGTTTGCTAAGTCTGTTGGTGGAAAGGCAAGTTCTTGCTTGTCCGTGGCTGTGTTCAAGACTAAATGCACTATATAACTAGTCTACACTAGTGTTGGCTTTCCTCAGCACATTGAGAGAATATCACAATAGGTCCATGCTTATTCTTTGGTACGTACCCTCAATGAATAGCAAACTTGACACTTACACATATGGTAGAAAGTTTTGCTTCTAATGATGACTTATTTTCCATGGGACTAAGAAGATTTGCTACGAGATACCTGTGGAGTATCTTGCAATAGTGCCGTCACCCGTCAGGAAAGGATGGTACACTCTCAATATGGAGGAGGCCTATCATCCAGCTATGAGAGGATATGACCAGCATAAGGCGCAATTAGGCAGGGTGTCTTGTTGTTGGTTGAGTGTCTAGCGTGTTGCCAACACAATTCCTTTGACCTCATTAATTATACATTAACCTCGTCGTTATTGGTTAGGTGTAACATGAGAGAATATGGCGTTGCATTTCCATCTTCAAATTCACCAACATGTTATTCCAAATATGAGAATCCATTGCATATCTACATATAAGTTTGTACCAGGTTTCTCGAGCCTTGGAGAAATCTCTTAGCACATGAAGAGTTGATTATATCTCATCCTAAATTGCTTATTATAGTTAATAATTTTTTCAAATATTTTATTTTTAAAATATAACAAAATTTATTGTCATTAATGTAACGCTCCCAAAATTGCCCATCCTGCCACGTAGACAGTCAGGTTGACTCCGGGAGCGCTACACTGCCTACTACACTATTGACCATGACTATTTAACAAAATGGCATGCATAGCATCAATATAATAAGAAAATATAATACCAAGACTTTAATGCGGAAGATCAAATGGTGGAATATAAGGAGACATTGATAGTTAATACGGGCTATAATAAAACAGAGCAAATCACACTTAACAAGTTCGTCGGAAGGAAATGTTCAATACGTGGAAGAACATGATGTCTATAAATAGAAAATGACATGCTAAAACATAAATGCATATTTCAAGAGCTAGTAGTAACAGTTGAGGGTCATGTGCAGCGTTTTCCAAGCTTTGTGCCCTTCATCACCTCATCAATTAGAGTTCTCACCTGCAAAATCCCAATGCAGGAGAATCGAATACCTACGAGCAAAGATGCCTAGTACAATAGAAACATAGACGATGAAATAATAATCAATGATGATCATATGATAATATATATCAGTGATGAACAATTATATACCTTGGCTATAATGAGTCACACATCTTACTTTAACATTATCCATGTCTGTACCCTATTCTTTACTACAATTATACTTTGCCTTTACAATACTCTGCATTATCTTTACAATACCATGTTTCATACTTTACTATACTATGTCTATGACATACTATACATTACTTTACTTTACATTTGCTTTACTGTGAGTTGCACTGCGTCTTTTACATTACTATGATATCCTTAAAGTTGATTGTCCTATACGAGATCGACTTTATTAAGTTGGGATACCAGAGGTACCTTTCTGAATCAGTGAAGCCAGTAAGCCCAAAAAGGGAAGGGGTGTGTGTTGCTACATCACCTAGTTCGAAATGTAGGTGAGAGAGAACTTACACCCCAGGAACAGTGATCATTTAAGGACCTGTAGGTTCACTGTCTCCTCAGCTAGCTACCTGTCACTCTAGCTCAATACTATATTCTCTGGAGGAAGGAGTGTGACCATTGCATCACTCTTCTTCGAGATATAGGTGGGAGAGAACTTGAGATCTCAGGAACAGTGGTCATCGAAGACCAGTAGCTTCGTTGTCTCATCAGCTAACTACCTGCCTCTCTCTGTATAATACTCTGATATTTGTTCCATACTTTGGGGCGGCACATAGCAATCACACGTCTTTATCTTTACTTTACTTGTCTTTAATTATCTTTGATGAAGTTCAGAATCATAAGATGAAGAGATTCCTTTTTCATAAAGGGTTGGATCTTCCTTAGGATAAAATAAGGTTCATTATAGACTTTAGAGTCTCAGATAAGGTTTCAAATAATTTTGATGAAAAATGAGACCTAATTTCCGAAGGATCGGATTCAATAGAAAAGCCCGCTATTCTGGACGACAGAACCTAGGCCGGGTTGAGAAGAACTCGGGCCGAGTCTCTGTCGCAGAATTTCTGTGCATGACCGGTCCAATTTGAGGTCCAACTCGGGCCGGGTGTTGACAATACATTGATCGACATCGAGTCGGATTCGCACTCGATCCGACTCGGTAAGACCCGGGCCGGGTTAATGTCTGACCTGGTCAGGTTTTTGGTCGCGTTCTTGCGACATCGCCGATGAGGCGACCCGGTCCGGGTCTACATAGATTCGGACCGTGTTTAGGTGTGACCCGGGCCGGGTCATGGATGACGCGGGCCGAGTTCTATCGCGCAGAAACTGCGTCGGTCATCTTCTCCATCTCCGGTGACCTTCCGGTCATCGAAACGGGTAGATCACAATATGAAAAGTACATTTATGGAATTCATGATCACTATGACATCTTTATGCACAACATTAGATCTATAATTTTTCATCTAGGGAATTTAAATCTAAGGTACCTTATTTTCGGTCGTTGGAATTTGTCGACGATCTATTTTTCGTTCACCGGTCATCCTTGAGAGACGAAAGGGTGGGCCCAGTCCTCATGAATGTCGAAGGAGGTCATAGAGTGTCGAAGGAATGTCGGATCATTCGCCGTTCGCTGTCCTCACCCTGTTCTGTGTCGTGCATCTTCGGTGTGTGTCATTCGCCAGACGAGAGGGAGAAGAAGAGGAAAAGATGAAGGCGGCGGCCGGTCAGAAGATCCAAGGGGGTGAGAGGGTTGCCCTCGCGTCCCCTTTTATAGCATAGGCCGGCCAGGGTGGCCGGCCGATTTCGAGCAGAATCAGGGGAGGATTTTCCTCCCCTGTCGGTCGTTCTTCTTTCCTTTCCTTTTTTTTCATTTGAATTCGATTTGAATTCTTGCCATAAATGTCCATAATTCTCTTGTTAATTGCAATTTGAACATTTTTCCTTAATTGAAAAATTGGATCCGTTACATTATTACCCCCTTAAAAAAATTCGTCATCGAATTTTGATAAGAGTTAGAACTTACTGAATAGTTCAAAAAATTTCTCTCGCATATCCGATTCTACTTCCCAGGTTGCTTCTTTTCCTTGATGGTGCTTTCATGGTACTTTGACTAGTGATACTATCTTCTTTCCTTGTTGGTGTTCTTGGTATTTCATTATCTCCGTGGGTTATTTTTCATATGTCAGATCCTCCTTGAGGTTTGGTTCCTCAATTTGGATTACGTTGGCGTAATCGTACTTGTACATCCGGAGTAGAGAGACATGAAAAATATTGTGTACCCTGGCATACGTCGGGGGTAGAGTCAACCTGCATGCTGAGTCTCCAACCATGTCTAATATCTCGAAAGGGCCTACATACCTTGAGCTCAATTTTTCATGCTTACTAAAACGCATCACTCCTTTGATGGGGAAGACCTTAAGCAGAACCTGATCTCCTGCCTTGAAGGTATGTTCTCGGCATTTCTTGTCTGCATAGGACTTCTAGCGATCTTAAGCAGATTTCTTCTTCTTCTTTATTAATTCAATCATGTCTGTGTACTCTTGGGTCTGTTTCTATAATTCAGCACTCAAGATCTTTCTTTCGTCCACTTCGCCCCAACATGCCGGGGAGCGATATGGTCGATCATATAATGCTTCAAAAAGGGACATCTCTATGCTAGCATGGAAGCTGTTGTTGTAGGAGAACTCTATGAGAGATAGATGTTTATCTCAGTTGCCATGCCAATCTAGCGCACATGCTCTAAGCATGTCCTCTAGTGTCTGGATCGTTCTATCTGATTGTCCATCTGTCTGGGGTGGAAGGCTGTACTGTAGCGAAGTCTAGTCCCAAAGGCATTCTGAAGGCTCTTCCAAAATCTTGAGGTGAATCTGGAATCTCTATCAGACACAATGACTAACGGAATCCCATGTAGTCTAACAATCTCTTGCACATATAGATCCATTAGACTTTCAAGAGATTGTTTTACCTTGACATGTAGGAAGTGAGTCGATTTAGTGAGTCGGTCTACTATCACCCAAATGGCATCATGCCCCTTCTGAGTCCGGGGTAAACCGGTGATGAAGTCCATTGATATCTCTTCGCACTTCCACTGTGGGATGCCCAGACTCTTCAAGGTTCCTTGAGGTTTCTGGTGTTCCACCTTGACCTGTTGGCACACTATACATTTGGAGATATATCTTGCGATATCATTCTTCATATTTGGCCATCAGAAACTCCTCTGCACATCCTTGTACATTTTTGTGCTTCCTGGGTGGATTGCAAATTCTGACTTGTGGCATTCATCTAGCACTTTCCTTCGGAGTTCAGGGTTATTCGGTACCCATAAATAATCACGGTACCTGATGACACCATCCGCTGAGACATTAAAATTTGTAATCTTAAGATTAGTCTTTATCATCATAGTCTGATAGTCTGAGTCTTCTACTTGTGCTTCAATGATCCTCCCTATAATATCTGGTACTATACGCTGCATCATCATCAATGATCCGTCATGTCTTACTCTTGGCGTCCACATGAAAAGTTCCTCCATCATTTCGAATTGTCGAAGGCGCATGAAGGCGACTGATCCTTCTCACTTTCGACTAAGTGTATCTGCCACTGAGTTTGCTTTACCTGAATGGTTGTTGATAGAGAACTCATAGTCCTTTAAGAACTCCATCCATCGTCTTTGGCGCATATCCAGATCCTTCCGTGTGAAGAAGTACTTTAAGCTCTTGTGATCAGTGTAGACCACAAATTCTTCTCCATACAAGTAATGACGCCAAAGCTTGAGGGCAAACACTACTGCTGCCAATTCGAAGTCATGAGTTGGATAATTGACCTCATGTTTCTTCAGCTGTCTGGATGCGTATGCCACTACTTTCTCATGTTGTATTAATACGCACCTCAATCCTGTACCACTAGCATCACTGTAAATTACGTAACCACCATTGCTCGATGATAATGTCAGGATTGGTGTTGATGTTAGCCGCTTTTTTAACTTTTGAAAACTTTCTTCACACTTGGGTGACCATATGAACTTTTTCCCTTTCCTGGTAAGCTTTGTCAGCGGCAATGCTATTCTGGAGAAGTCCTTGATGAAGCGGCTGTAATAGCCTGCAAGACCAAGGAAGCTCCTGATCTCAGAGACATTCTTTGGTTGAGTCCAATTAGATACTGCTTCCACCTTTGCTAGCAATTCCATCCTTGTAAATGATATGGCCAAGAAATATCATCTGTTCTAGCCAGAATTCACATTTGAAAAAACTTTATGTACAATTTTTTTGCCCGCAAAGTCTTACTATCCTTAAATGTTCCTTGTGCTACTCTCTGCTTGACGAGTATATGAGGATGTCATCGACGAAGACAATTACAAACTTATCCAGGTGTTCGTGGAAAGTTCGATTCATGAAGTTCATGAATACTGCCGAGGGATTTGTTAACCCAAATTACTAGGAACTCGTAATGTCCATACCGTGATCTGAAGGTTGTTTTTGGTATGTCTTCTTCTGCTACCCTTAGCTGATGGTATCCACTCCTCAGGTCAATCTTGGAGAAAACTTTTGCTTTGGACAACTGATCAAACAAGTCGTCGATGCGAGATAGCGGGTACTTGTTCTTTATCGTGACTTTGTTCAATATTCTATAGTCGATACAAAGTCTTAACGATCCGTCCTTCTTCTTGACAAAGAGGACTGGTGCACTCCATGGTGAGACACTAGGCCTGATGAAACTTTTGTCCAACAGCTCTTGAATCTGGTTTTTCAATTCCTTCATCTCTGCTGGAGCCGGTATGGAGCTTTGGAGATTGGTGTTGTGCCGGGTGCCACTTCAATATGAAAGTCTATCTCCCTTCTGAACGGTAAACCACTAACGTCATCAGGGAATACATCAGAAAATTCTCTCACAACTTCTATATCTTGAGGGTCTTGGTTGGTTCTGTTATCTTGGTAACACTTGCCAGATAACCTCTACACCCCTTTTGGAGTAGTTTATGTGCCTTCATGACAGACACTATGATTTTTTGTTCTTTCTGTGCAATGCCTCTGACAATGACTTTATCTGTACTCTATGTACCTATAATCACCTTCTTTTGCTTGCATAGGATAGAAACATCGTGGAAGGTTAGCCAATTCATGCTCAAAATTATATCATAATCTCTCATAACGATAATGATAAAATTTGCAGGAAAATTCTTTTTCTCTATCTCTATGGGTACATTAGAAAGATATTTTGTGATAATTAGGATTCCTTGTGGGGTCAAAATATTCATCTTATGCTCTAAGTTCATTAGAGTTAACCCTAATGTATTGACACACTCTTCAGATATAAAGGAATGGGAGGCACCGGAATCAAACAATACTGTAGTGGGTAGTTCAGCTATGAATAGCGTACCTCGAATGACCTCAGCGTCATTCTGTGGAGCATCCTCTTCTAAATTGAAGAGTCTTCCTTGCACTAACTGTTGTTGCTCACGTCTTGGACAGTTTATTGCGATGTGGCTCATTCCATCGCAATAGTAGCATTCTCCAGTCTTCATGTGACATTCCCCAGCATGGGTCCTACCACAGGTATTGCATAAGACCCGTTCACCTTGTGCGGGTGGTGCTTGATGGGCTCTGGGAGGCTATTGCCTCTGTTGCTGGGCTGGGCGCCTGCTGAGGGGGTCTTGGGTTCTGTTGCTGCTGTTGTGGTTGTTGTTGCTGTGGGGGAGGAGCTTGTTGTGGAGGATGGTAGGGCTGTTGTTGCGGACGGTTGTACTGCTGAGGCGCTGGGTAAGGGCGAGGTCGATTATCCTGTCGTTGATGCTGACGGTTGTTCCCTCTGAATTGTTGTTGTTGTTGTTGGGAACTCTGCCCTACGTTTTGTTGGACCCTCTTGCCCTTCTGAAGGTCCTGGTAGTCCTTTTCGGTCAGTGTAGCCAAACTGATCGTTTCATCCAGGGTTTTGCAATTCCTTGGCCTTGTTTGAGACCTCAAGGCGGGGCTCAGTCCGTCAACGAAACGCTTTCTTACATCTTGTTCATCCATGATCAACCTAAAGTATTTCCTCAGTCAAACAAACTTTGTCATGTATTGAGCTATTGTCATAGTCCCTTGCTCCAAGTTCAGAAACTCCTTCTGCTTCAAATCCCTTTGAAAACTTAGGGAAAAAGCGCGTCTCGAATGCTTTGCGGAAGTCCTCCCACGCAACAATTCTGACTTCCGAAAAGTTGGTGGCCTTTTTTGCTTTCCACCATTCTTTTGCGTCCTTCTGGAGGGTGTCTCCAGCGAACAACACCTTCTTATTTTCAGGGACGTCGAGGATGTCGAACTT
Source organism: Pontederia crassipes (assembly GCA_030549335.1). NCBI lineage: Eukaryota > Viridiplantae > Streptophyta > Magnoliopsida > Commelinales > Pontederiaceae > Pontederia > Pontederia crassipes. Next base: position 6,270,314 of record JAUKPH010000017.1, read on the forward strand.
GTGCTCTATTGTCTCCATCCACTGTTCGGCTACTTCTATGCCTCCTTCTCCGTTAAACATTGAAGGTTTCGACCTTCAGAACTCTTGTAGCGTGCAGGAAAGAGGAACTTGTCGTCCTTGTTGTGCTAATGGTTCTGGTGGAGGAGGAGAAGGTGGAAGTGGAGGAACGAAAGGGATCTCCCCTTCGTTAGGTATCTCATTTTCACTAGTGGACACTTGTGACCTTCTTTGAGGAGACATCTATAAAAATACTATGAGAATATTTGAGAACTAGCATAGAATCAAAGATCTTTAATCAAAATAAAAATCTTAGATCATAATTGAGACCTTATGGCTCAATATCCGCTTAAAAGCAAAATATATCTCATGTCAGAGTTTAGTCAAACCAAAACATAAAGATTCGTCTGAGGCACACTAAGGCCTTCCACATCGCAAAACATCAAACACTAATCATTACGTCGCGAAGTTTCTCCTTCATCCTTCTTTGAGGTGTTCCTTGCATCCTGTACCCTCCAGAGAAGATGCTGCCAACATTCATGCCCGAACACATTACAACATGTGCAGTAGTCAAGTTCCTCTAGGGATGAACAACGATGGTGTTTGCGAGGCGGAGAACTCTCTAGCTCCAGATCTCACAGTTTTGCATACTCTTGTACAATATCTTCAGAAGACTCTACTGGCGGTGGAGACATCCTCGGTTGGTTACTACCAACACTTTCCTGGTCAGAATGTTCCATTTCCTCTTGTACAACGGGAGGTGGTGGTACATTATGTTCGCGATCTCGATTACGACCTTGGCCGCGCACTCGTATTCGCTCTAGTTCCTCAGGAGTTGGAGCTGGGTCATTTGTTTCCATCACGTAAAAGATCCTCTGCTTTCCTCGTACAACTCGTGCAATGATACCTCGAGGAGGCATCTATAAAAATGAGTTAACTCAATAATATAAGTATCATCTACATGAGAATGTACTTAGTACTTACTTGAGGAGTGGAGCTGCTGATGCTTGAGAAGCTTGCACATGACTTTACTTTGAGCTATGAGACAATATGAACAATAATGACTATGCATGAATATCTACTTTACTATGATCGATGAGGGAGCCAAGAACTTATGCTCTGATACCAAACTGTAACGCCCTTAAAATCGCCCCTCCTACCACGTAGGTAGTCAAGTTGACCCCGAGACCGCTACACTGCCTACTACACTGTTGGCCATGACTATTCAACAAAATGGCATACGTGACATCAATATAATCAGAAAATATAATACCAAGACTTTAATGCGGAAGTTCAAACGATGGAATGTCAGGACACATTGATAGTTAATGCGAGCTATAACAAAACGGAGCAAATCACATTTAACAAGTTCATCAAAAGGAAAGGTTCAATATGCGGAAGAACATGATGTCTATAAATAGAAAAGGACATGCTGAAACATAAATGCATATTTCAAGAGCTAGTAGCAACAGTTGGGGGTCATGTGCAGCATTCTACAAGCTTTGTGCCCTCCATCACCTCATTAATTAGAGTTCTCATCTGCAAAATCCCAATGCAGGAGAATCGAATACCCACGAGCAAAGATGCCCAGTACAATAGAAACATAGATGATGAAATAATAATCAATGATGATCATATGACAATATATATCAGTGATGAACAATTATATACCTTGGCTTTACCTTGGCTATAATGAGTCACACATCTTACTTTAACATTGTCCATGTATGTACCCTATTCTTTACTACAACTATACTTTGCCTTTACAATACTCTGCATTATCTTTACAATATCATGTTCCATACTTTACTATACTATGTCTATGCCACACTATACAATACTTTACTTTACATTTGCTTTACTGTGAGTTGCACTACGTCTTTTACATTACTATGATATCCTTAAAGTTGGTTGTCCTATGCGAGCTCGACTTTATTAAGTTGGGATGCCAAAGGTACCGCTCTGAATTTGTGAAGCCAGTAAGCCCAAAAAGGGAAGGGGTGTGTGTTGCTACATCACCTAGTTCGGAATGTAGGTGGGAGAGAACCTACACCCAGGAACAGTGATCATTTAAGAACCTGTAGGATCACTATCTCCTCAGCTAGATACATGTCCCTCTAGCTCAATACTATATTCTCTGGGGGAAGGAGTGTGACCATTGCATCACCCTTTTTCGAGATACAGGTGAGAGAGAACTTGAGATCTCGGGAACAGTGGTCATCGAAGACCAGTAGCTTCGTTGTCTCCTCAGCTAACTACCTATCCCTCTCTGTACAATACTTTGATCTTTGTTCCATACTTTGGGTCGGCACATAGCAATCCCATGTCTTTATCTTTACTTTACTTGTCTTTAATTATCTTTGATGAAGTTCAGAATCATAAGATGAAGAGATTCCTTTTTCATAAAGGTTTGGATCTTCCTTAGGACAAAATAAGGTTCATTATAGTCTTTAGAGTCTTAGATAAGGTTTCAAATAATTCTAATGAAAAATGGGACCTAATTTCTGAAGGATCAGATTCAACGGAAAAGCCCCCTATTCTGGCCGACAGAACCCGGGCCAAGTTGAGGAGAACTCAGGTCGAGTCTCTGTCGGAGAATTTCTGTGCATGACCCGGTCCGAGTTGAGGTCCGACTCGGGCCGGGTCGTTGACAATACATTGATTGACATCGAGTCAGATTCGCACTTGATCCGACTCGGTAAGACCTAGGTCGGGTTAATGTTTGACCCGGTCGGGTTTCTGGTCGCGTTCTTGCGACATCGCCGATGAGGCGACCTGGTCCGGATCTACATAGACTCGGACCGCGTTTAGGTGTGACCCGGGTCGGGTCATGGATGACGCGGGCCGGGTTCTATTGCGCAGAAACTACGCCGGTCATCTTCTCCATCTCCGATGACCTTCTGACCGTCGAAACGAGTAGATCACAATATGAAAAGTACATCTATGGCATTCATGATCACTATGACATCTTTATGTGCAACATTAGATCTATAATTCTTCGTCTAGGGGATTTAAATCTAAGGTACCTTGTTTTCGGTCGTTGGAATTCATCGACGATCTGTTTTTCGTTCACCGGTTGTCCTTGAGCGATGGAAGGGTGCGCCCAACCTCACGAACGTCGAAGGAGGTCACAGCGTGTCGAAGGAATGTCAGATCATTCGCCGTTCGCTGTCCTCGCCCTGCTCTGTGTCGTGCGTCTTCGGTGTGCGCCGTTCATCAGACGAGAGGGAGAAGAAGAGGAAAAGATGAAGGCGGCGACTGGTCAGAAGATCCAAGGGTGCGCGAGGGTTGCCCTCGAGTCCCCTTTTATAGCATTGGCCGGCCAGGGTGGCTGACCAATTCCGAGCGGAATCAAGGGAGGATTTTCCTCCCCTGTTAGCCGTTCTTCTTTCCTTTTCTTTTTTTTTCATTTGAATTTAATTTGAATTCTTGCCATAAGTGTCCATAATTCTCTCGTTAATTGCAATTTGAACGTTTTTCCTTAATTGAAAAAATTGAATCCATTACAATTGAACTAACCAAGCTAGAAGCCTAAGGATTTGTGTAGGCTAATTCACAACTTTCATACTTACTTGAAAGCTACTTTGAAGCTTCAAGCCACAACTGAACAATGACAAAAAAGTTGACTAGTAGCGTGCGCAAAATGATAAGAAAGTAAGAACCTTCTAGCCAGCAATGTACAAGGAGGATAACCTTATTAATTACGACATTTGAGACCCATAAGAACAACTGTGATCCTTGGAATGCTCTCAAATAGAAGTACGCATTCAAAAAGTCATGAATAGACATGCTATTTTGCATTGATACACCATGAGAAAGATGGGGACCCATGACAAAGTGGTTGACCACGTCAACAAAATGATCATGGCCAAGGATCTAAAAGGTGCGAGATGTGTTTCATTAAAACGCTACGAATTACCTGACTATATATTTTCTCTTTCCTTTTTGTATTGCTTAATATAAAAGTTTAGTATTCATTTTAAAACATATATAATTAAATATTATTTTCATGTTGCAATATTGAGTCATGGTTGGGTTGGGTCGCATCCAACCTGACCAACAATCCAACCCAACCCAACATAGGTCGAGTAAAGTTGGATCATCGAGTTCAGGACTCCAACCCAATGAACACATCTAATCTTCAATGCTGAGAAGAATCAAGAAGAGTAGAGGACGAGGCTAACACCATCCAACATAGAAAGGACCTCAAGCCCAAAAGAACACTAAGGCTCGCAAAAAGATTCGATGGAGAGCATGTCTTAAATGTGAAAATTTTGATTATTAAGATCAATTGGAGTGATTGAGTGCAACATTGCAACAATAGTATGAAAGGTGGTGCATTAATTATGGAGCAACTAGTCGTATCACCAATACGAAAAAATACTCATTGAATACAAAAAGTTGAGAAAGGATATACATGTTGAAGGTGTTAGGATATACATATTGCATCTGGGAGACAACGTAATGATAATATGCAAAGATGTGCTATATAATCTATGTGTTAGGACAAAGGTGAAGCTTGCACATTAAGACGAGTATCTATTGTATGAGTGCGATATTTCATATTTTTTTATTAATGTTAATATAGAAGATTGTACAAATTCTATTACATATAAATGTGTGATGACTTTTAATAAATTGAAATCATGATCGTCCATCATGAAAGTTGAAATGTGCCCAAGTGATTGGAACATGATTTATCATATGATAAACACCTATAGGATGCTAATGGATATTTAAAATAAAGCGTATGGTCGATTATTCTCTTTATATGCACAAAATAATATTAGTTGTCAAGGATTATACATAGTAAGCTAAGATTGACTTTTTTTAAAAAAATATTCCCCTTGTCCCCTTGTCTAAGTTTACATCAATCAACATAATCTTAGCGATAGTTCGATATGGATTTGAAATTATCCTAAATGAATGCTGATACAATATTTCAAAATGGTGACCTAAAGGATATATGTGTGTGTCTACATATATGTATGTATACACACTCAGATATATAAGTGTATGCCTACATAGATTGAAGATGTTCATATGAAGGGTCAATAAAGTGTATAGATTTAAGAGATCATTGTATGGATTAAAGCAATCCTCACAACATTGATATTTAAACATTTATGTGATGAAAATCCAATTTGAGTTTAAATTAAACAAATTGAATTATTGTGTATACATCAAATAGAGGAATTTGAGAAATTTTGTGATATTGTGATTATATTAATGTTTTTCATTACTAATGATATTACAATACTCAATAAAGTGAAAGATAAACATGCATGTGAGAAGCGTCAAACTATTCAAGATTAAAACCCAAGTACATTAAAATTGAGTGAAAATAGTTTATCAAAGGAATTTAGGACACAAATTTGTAACTCAAAAGTTAGTGCCTCAACATAGAGGAAAAATCATTAACAAGCAATATGGAGCTTCATGTATGAAATATATGTACATGGTAAGATTCGACTTATGCAGCAAGTCCAATGAGCAAAATTCAAAACAATTTCTGGAAGGCTCATTGGGAGGTTATTAAGAGAATTTTACAATATACGAATGCACCACACCTTTAAGGTTGACATATGAGACTGATAAAGTGATATTGTAGGATATTCATATATGAATTTTGAAGATAATACTAATGATAAAAAAATCACATCTGTCATATCTTTATATTAGTTGAGTTTCTACTACAAGAAAATCGAAGAATAGCGACACAATGAAAGAAACACTATTGCGGCGCTATTGAGTCTCTGGTACATATAGTGTCGCATTAACGTCCAAATAGCACCGTTAAAATGAGGCGTCGGAAATCGGTGGCTAGTGGCGTCGCAATGGAGCCAACAAAAGAGGAGACGCTACTAGCGCCAATGGTTGATGCTTTCTCGACGTTACGAAGACGCGTGATGTCTAGTTGGTATCAGTTGATAGACGTTGCTAAGGAGACGCTTACGTGATGTGACATTGGAGGCGCTACTCCGGCACTCAAGGGACACTAACATTATGCATTAGTTGAAACTATTTCGGCACTTATGTGAGGCCAACATCATGTTTGTTGCGTTGCCAATGAGACACTAAGGTGACGCGAAGGTGACATTAACATGACGCTAAGAACGATATATTTAATATAGAGTTGACTATATGTGCAACGCTAGGGTGACACTATGGAGACGCTAACTGCAAATTTTGTTGACCCATTACAGTCACATTTTTCCCTTCCCACATCATACAATTATATAATGCATTGATATTCATCACATACATAATATGAAAGCATGATAGGCACAATATTTAAAATAAGAATATGAAAGTAATAAACTAAACTAACAAACTATATGTATATCTAATAATAAGTCTATAAGTAATAATAGTATAGTTTCTATCCTAAGTTTGGGAGTTATTGTTATCGTTCCGGACGTTCGATCCTGACGTGCTCGTTCCATGACCTCGCGAGGATTGATTCTCCGACATGATCAATCCTTGAATCACTTGCAATAGTAGAGCCAACTGCTGCGACAACTGCTGCGAAACATGCTGCGATAGCTGCTGCGATAATTGTTGCGATAGCTGCGTCATATCAGGTGTAGCGAATAAGCTCGGAGCAGATGTGTCGTCCGCATATCCTTTGCTCCTCCTAGGTTCCTGAACGGTTGTGCCGAGGTCACACAAGTATCTTCCTCGTGTCGTGCTGGCCACCTCCTCTCAAACAACAGGGTCCTCTACGAAATAGAAAAATTATACAATCATATAATATATAAATTATATATAAAAAAACACATAAATTAAAAGCATGAATCCATTCCAAGAAACATTACCTGGTGGTTGAGTACTCGGATCATCTCCGTACTTTTGTGCCATTTTTACTTTATACTCATCCTAAAAAATTTAAACATTGCACATTTCAAAAATAGTGCACTAACGTCAACAACCAAATGAACATGTGATGAGACTTACCAGAAGCTTACGAATAGTGGACGTGACCAAGTCGTTGATCTTCCGGATCTTATGCGTGGCCTCGTAGATCACGCGAAAGTCCACGAGACCGTCTTCTTTCTCCTCCTATAATAAAGCTTCAAATTTTATAAAATAAGTATAAGTTAAAAGTTTAATTAATTGAATTTGTATGTAAATTACCATGCGTCATCAATGCTCATCAAATCGCATTGACCCCCTCTGTGGATGTGGGCCTCGGGCTTCGAAAGTCGGTTAAATCTTGCCTTTTTCGACTTCCTTTGCCATTGTTCATCCATCCTGTATGAACATCAAATATTTAGACTTTAAAAAATTATAAATTTAATAAAAATAATTTAAAACTAAACATACTTGCCACTTCCTACATAAGGATTCCTAAACTGAGCATCTAATATGCCTTGGGCATCTTTGTATCCCCTGCTCCAAAGTGAGGCCGACGGACGTGACGACCTTACGAAACTTGTACAATCGATTTCGAAGGTGTTTCCCAGCGACCTCCTCAAAAGCTATCCGGATCGTCCCTAAACTAAGATCCAGATGAAATTGATTTGCCTCCTACACAATACGTTAAAACTTAGTAATTCTAAATTAATATAAAATAAATTATGTAACACAAATAGAAGATCATGCCGTAAAGACTCAAAAGATGTCATCCAACACTTGAATTGGGACATCTTTCCAGGATTTTGCCCCTTCCAGGAAGTGGAAAAGAATGAGAGCACTGACATCCCCTGCGGTACTAGCGGGTATGAAAGTGATCCTGCCAATTACAAAGAATAATTAATTTTTAATGATAACCAAAATTTTAACAAAATTTTTACAACTTATTTAACTTATGGTCGAACAATATTATTCACGGTGACCACCCCATTTCGTGTAATCCCTCTTCTCGAAGAGAAGTCATCATTCGGTACAGCTGGGGTAGGTTGAGAAGGTCCGACGTCATCTACGGGGCCTAATACAAAATAAATCATTAGTGTCATACTAATTTAAACTAGTGATAATTTATATTTGTACAGTAATATTCTCACCTCAAGTGATGTCTATCGTTGCATGATTCGTGGCAGTTCGCTCGTCAGAATGTGACAAGCCGGATGCTTGTGCTATCGACGGCGTGGCAACTGACATTATTAAAAAATGATTAAAGTAATTAATTGAGAAATATAATGTTAATAATAATAAATATATCACCTGGGGTAAGATGTCGCTCGCCAACATTAGAATGTGGTGAAACGTTCGGTAATCTCGGTGGTGGCGATGGCGTAACAACTGTCATCATAAGAAAATATATAAAAATTTATCTCCTATTTAAATTTATGAAATATACAGAAAATAACTTGGTGTGACATGTCGATCGTCGTTGTGCGATCGAGACGTTTCAACTATGTGCCCCGTCGACAATGGAGCAACTATCACAAGAGCAAAATATTTAGAAAACTCTATTACCTATTATGTATCGCCTATTATGTCACACGTACCTAGAGTAATGTGGAGCCGACCCACCAATAGATCGCCTCTTATGTGATGATCTAGCTACATGCCCCATCGACGACGGAGCAACTGACATTATTAAAGAACGAATTTAACTATTATAATTAACTAGAAATAAACAACTAATAATAAATATAATACTGGTGGTCGTGATGGCTCACTCATCTGGAGTGAATGCCTAGAAGAGCGAGATGACCCAGATGCTCGGTCTATAGTAACCATGACTAAAACAAAGTAACAATATTGTCTTATTATTGGTAACGATATATAACTAAAAAAGTATGAAGCTTGTGTCATTAGAAGAGCTATGGGATTTATTCGTTTGTTTCGTATTCTGATTCATTTTCATCATCTTCATCATCGTCGCTATAATCTTAGTTTGAGTCATCGTTAACGAAATTGTCAAAGTTCACTTCCAAGAGGTCATTTGAATTGAACTCTTTCGTTGGCTCAGCGTCATCGAGCAATTGAATATTCTCAACTCCATCGGCTACATCAATCATTACATTCACTCTATATTCTTGATCGTAATCATCCATGGGCACATCGTTGTATACGGATGATGTTTTGATATCATCTACCATTATTTTTGCTAAGAATAGTCTACTTCTCACCTTGCATGCGCCCACCATTCATCCTTGGTTCTTTTCGATGGATACCTAGTGTAGTACACTTGTTGCGCTTATTATGTCAATACGAATGAATCGTATGACTGAAGTATCGATCGAGGGTTAATATCCACCAATTTAAACTTTTGATCGATCTGAACTCCTTTCTCTGGATCGAACCAACGACATTTTAGCACCACGACCTTGTTTGTTTTACTCAAATAAGCCAATTCTATGATGTCTTCTATAATACCGTAGTAATCAAAGTCGTTGTCCCCGTACATGCTTTCTAGAACACATATACTGCTATTAACAATTGAACGTTGTCGGCTATATTCTTCTGTACGAAATTGATATCTATTGACTATGACGCCGCAGTAGCTAAGAACTTGTTTCTTCAGGTCAGATCTCGTATTTTTAAATGTATGACTGAGCCATTAATAACCTATAAGAAAAATAACTAGAACTTTATTAAAAGTTACAAACTTAAGTAATAATTATGAGCGATCGAAAAAAATTCTCACTTCACATCTCAACCAATCGGCAAAATGTTCGTCTCGTAGTTTCAATAATTTATCGTTTGAAATTAACGGATTATTTTCTCATTGTAATTCTTCAAATTTCCTGAATCCATAGTTTTCAATTAATGAAATCACATAGCGATAATTAACTTTAAATTATAATACATATTGAAATAAATTGTCTTACTCAAGATACGATGTCAATTCGCTACAATTTGCAAGGACATAACTCTCAACGACGATGAAATCTCTGTCGTTCAAGATAACTTTACGTCTTGTACCAAGAAGCTGGCATGGGTACTTGAAGATGGATAAAATATTCATGTTAACTTCTCTTTCATCAACATCATCATTTCTTGAAACTTGGGTGTGTCATGATTGTATGTATGGCTCAAAGTACTTTGAAGTGAAGTTTGACACCTCCTCAATGAAATATGCTTCACATATGGAGCCTTCAATTTTCATCTTATTCTTTGCCTTCCTTTTCAAATATAACATGCATCTTTCGAAAGGATACATCCATCGATACTGAACTGGACCCGCAACTTTTGTTTCGTATGAAAGATATACAATCAAGTGCTCCATCACATCAAAAAAAGAAGGTGAAAATATTTTCTCAACCTTGTAATCACAATAGAAACCTCTAACTGAGAGATATTTTCTTTCTGAACGATGGATGTACAAAGCTCTTTAAAGAACATAGATAACTCTGTTAAGACTTTCCAGATGGCCCTTCGCAAAAGTTCTTTAAAGACAATTGGAAGTGGCCTTTACATAAAAATATGACAATCATGACTCTTCATCTCATGTATCCTTCCATTGTCCAAATTAAAACAACAAGATATATTTGATACATATCAGTCAGAAATTTCAATTGCTTGACCCATTCGAAAACCATTATCTTTTGTTCTTCCTTTAACATTCATAATAGTGTTGAAGATGTTGTTAAATACGTTCTTCTCCACATGCATGACGTCCAAGTTATGACATACCAAGTTTGAAGACCAATAAGGCAACTCCCAAAAATTACTTCTTTTTTCCCAATTATGTTCACTTTCAAACCCAATTTTCTTGTAACTACTGGCCTTCAATCCGAACGAAACTTAATTAAGTTTGCTTACTTATCTAACTATTCTTGTCTCGTCAAATGAGTTGGAGGCAAAGTGTTCTCGGTTGTATTCTTTTTAAATGAGTTTCGATCACAACGCATCGAATTCTCCAATGACAAAAACATTATATGACAATCAAACTAGCAAACTTTCATATAATTTTTCAAATAAAATGATTTTGTATTCTTTCCACATATGGGACAAGTAAGTTTACCTTTTGTGCTCCAACCACTCAACATTTCATATGCTGGAAAACCACTTATGGTCCACATAGAACAACTCATAAGTGAGTCGTTTTATTTGTAATACAACATGCAATGATTGCGACATGCATCAATCTTATGATATCTCAACCCTAAATGTCTCATCAATCTTTTGCACTTGAAAGAATGTCCCGGTAATTTATCTGAAGCTGAAAGCATACTCTTAATAATGGCAAGCATCTGGTCAAAACAACTTTCGCTCATATTAAATTTTGATTTCAAATTCATTAGTTGTGCTATTGTAGATAGTGTAGTTTGCCTCACGCATCCATCCCATAAAGGTTCATTTGCTTCTTCGAGAAGATTATAAAATTTACAAGCCGAAGGATTTAGGTCTTCTTCAATCAAATGTTTCGTCGATATTTTCTCCTAACATTGCATCTCGTATCATGTCCCTATATGGATTGCTCGAGTCGCCCACATTGATATCTACATTAGTTGTCTCCTTAGCCCATCTTCCTTCGCCACGAAAGAATTAATTTGTGTATGTCAGTAAGAAATCGTTCTAATATAAATCCTTCTGCATATCATATCTTACTTTCCACTGATAACATTTGCACCATCTGAAGAAGCAACATCTTCATTTTGATATGCCACATTAATGAATTTATCAACACCATCCTTATATTCTTCAATTATAACGCCACGTTTATCCTTCCAACGACGAATCCAAGTACGATTTGTCTTTGTCATTTCTGTAACGGACAACATTAAGCCAGTCAATAAATTCTTGTACTTGAAACATGTGATTTTGAAGTTACGAAGTCCAAAATCACATGTTTCAAATATTTGATCGTCGTATTCAGAATCGACCATAATCTATATTTTGGGTACCAAATATTGATAATTTTTTTGTCAGTATTTGATTTCAAATTGAGTTCAATTATCTTAAGGGAAACTATAATCTAATAACTCGTAATCGTAGAACAAATTTGTTCTGCTCATGCATTTACTATAAGAGAGGTGGGGAACAAAGCAGCATGCAGCCAGGAATCAATCATAAATGTCGAACGTTATGATTGACTTAACATGATATTAGATTAAAAAATAGTAAATTAACTAGTCCTTAGATTAATTTCAAGTAATTAACTTAACATGCATTAGAGTAAAAAATACCCAATTAACTAGGGATTACATAATGTATGGTGGCGGGCTCATACCTTCTTAAGCGGAGAAGGATGACGACAGGCGACGGAGGAGGGTAAGCGATGGAGGAAGGCGGCGGGCGACGGCCGGCACCGGACAGAGGAGCACAGACAACGGGCGAAGGACGAGTCGGAGGGCGCGCCGGGGAGGAGGCGGAGGGTGGGCCGCGTAGGAGGCGGGGGACGGACCGTAGAGGCAAAGAGCGGAGGAGGCGGAGGGCAGAGGAGGAGGTTGGTGGGCCTCAGAGGCGGAGGGCGGCAGAGGCAGAGGGCGGAGGAGGCGGAGGGCGACAGAGGCAGAGAGCGGAGGAGGGCGACAGAGGCAGAGAGCGGAGGAGGGCGGTGGAGACGGAAGGCGACAGAGGAGGCAGAGGGCGACGAAGGCGAAGGGCGAGGAGGCAGAGGAGGCGAAGGGTGGCGGAGGAGGCGGAGGGCGGCGGGTGGCGGGCTGCAGAGGTAGAGAGCGGAGGAGGTCGACGCAGGGCTAATCGAAGGAGCAGTAGGCATCGGAGCAGCGGGCGGGCCAGTTCGACCGTCACAGCAGCGGGCGTCGATCGTCGCAGTAGCGGGGTCAGGCGACTTCGACGTGAGCAACTTTGACTATCAGAGCAGCGGGGTCGGGCGAGTTCGACGACGATGAGTTCGACGAGGGCGGGGTCGGGCATCGGAGAAACGGGCGTCGTCGATCGCAGTGAAAATCGGCGAGTGTAAAAGTAAAAAGTGAAAACACAGAAGAGGGGTTAGGATGTTAAGATAAGTATTTAGCACCTCAAACAACGCGGTGCTACATAGACGCTATAGGGATGCCATACTCGAGACGCTATTTCGAGGCTGTAGGGATGCTATATCGAATTTCCTTCCTAATTTAAGATTTATGTATATGTGCACGAGTTATAGATGTCTATTTATATGTCAATATGTGCCTGATTAAGTTAGGGTAATAAAAAGTCGACTAATGCAGCGCTATAATGAAGCTAATGCGTCGCTAAGATATATTAGAGATAGAATAGCATCGTAGTAGCGTCTCTACGAACTTAGCGTCTGACATTGGAGACGCCAGGGCGACGCTAATAGATTTTCTATATTCTAATTTTCTATTATATATATGTAATTTTCTTTATCAAGATAGTGTCTCATCTCATTGTGTCACATTCCAGTTATTTTGTTCCCTTCCCACAATCTAAAAATTATGGAATGCATATATAATTATTCATGTATGTATATAGAATTATAAGTCTGTATGTACATGTGTATATGACAAAATTGTGTATATATATATATCTAATATATGTGTATGTATATGTCTACACGTGAGAGATTAAGTCACAACAATGTATATATATATATATATATATATATATATATATATATATATATATATCTATATGTATTATAAGTATATACGTGTATGTATATGTCTATATATGTGCGAGATTAAGTGACAATGACGTGTATATGTATACGTATTATAAGTATATATATGTATGTATATGTTTATATGTGCGAGATTAAGTGATAATAATATGTATATGTGTACTTATTATATATATGTATAAGTATATACGTATATTTATATGTCTATATGTACCCGATTAAGCAAGTGTAAAGTGCTATAGAGACGCTATAGAGTCGCTAAAACATATTAGCGACACAATAGCGTCGACGTAGCGTCTCATTGTGTTAGCGTTCCAATAAGGAGACGCCAGACATACGCCATAGCGTCAAGCATAATTGCGATTCTAGTGTGGCGCTACGTAGACGCTTTTGAGGCTCCACAGAGATGCTAAAATAAGAAAATAAAAATAATATATGTATAATTAAGATATGATATATATTGTATGGATAAGTAACATATATAATATAGGTAACAAATTATATATTTAGGAGCACTCCTATGATGTAGACATATATAAGTAATTATGTAGGAATACATATATATGTTGAAGGTACATATATAATATTTAATTTATTTATTGATTAAAGTATAGTATAGATAATATGTAGGGTTGCGTCAAAATAGATAACATATAGCGATATAAATATAGATAGTCTATATATAGTTATCTATTTATTAATTAACATATATAATTATGAGATGCCAAGTAAGTGTTAAAATAGTGCTTCTTCATATTGGCGTCTACATAGTGTCTTCTTAAATGAGATGCCAGATAGCGTCGCTATAACGTCTCAGAAGATGTGAAGCTAGCGTAGTGTCGAGCACTGTTGATGCGAGAACAAAGCTAGGTTCTCTCGCGCACTTTCGCTTTATGGCGCACAATAATAGCGGCTACATGGCGTCGCTATGGCGCCTTCATTAGCGTCTATTTCTCGAAACGCTAAGACAATGCTAATGTGATGCTATTGAGAGGCAAGTAGCGTCGCCTGTTCGGGACACAAGTGAGACGCCATAACGGCACTCGTGACGTCTATTTAGCATCACCATATTTCGAGACGCTATTTTACGTCGCTAATCGCCAGTTTTCTTATAGTGTTAAGATAGTGTGGCTAGACGCATAAATGAGACTGAATACGTGCATTGCCTGAAGCATAATAGCCACATATACAGTCTAACTTATGCATTTTCTTTTGGAACTAGAACTCATTATAGTTAGAGGACCATTTTAAATGGATTAGAATAATCAAGCTTATAAGGGATAAGTACATTGTGATAAATTATATGCATGTACAAGTCTCACAGAGGAAATGGTAGTTGAAATATTCATCAAATTAATATAAATCAGAAGTAACTAAATTAGGCTGAAGTACAACGGATAAGTGGGTGTCTAATTGACACTCTGTGGATAGTAAAATAGAATATCATGATTCTATTAGTCAAGCGGAGATGTTAATTGTGACCAATGTGACCATTTAGGCCCGGTTTGATTATATTTACTGTATTCTTAGCATAAGATTTTGTAAGTCATGCTTAATTAACACTCAACTTCTTAATCTGACAGGAGCACAGCAAATTCTAATGGCCTCCACGATCTTGTTGCTCCTGCTCTTTTATTTGTTTCATTAATAATTACAGTAGAGTCCGCACAAGCAAAAGGAAAACGTTTGACAAAAAAGAGAAATAAAATCCTAATTTCGATCTTCTTCTCCATCCCAACGGGCCTTAGAGGTCGTTTGGTTAGGAGTTAAAAATGCATGAAATAAAAATAAATATTTTATTGAATTAAATATTCTTTAAAGTTTTCGTTCAAAATATGTATATTTCACGTTTCGAAAAGAATACGCTTTCGCTCAAAATCTCACTATTTTCAAGTTTAACTTTTGTTTAAAATGACAAATTTATCATTTGTACTTTTTATAGAATAAATCGTGTGTTTGATTGTATTTTGATGAATATTTATTTATTTTGTCTTTTGTACTTTTTGTGGAATAAATTGTGTCAATCATGACATCTCGTCACAAATAGCGACGAAGAGAATCATTGGACATGATTATGATGGAAGAGAGGAAATTACGGCGACAACTTGTCAATGGCTTACCAACACGATCAATAAACATGTTAGAATTTTTGGACAAGAAAAATTATGCTGAGAAAATTCGAGAAATTGAAGACGACTCATAATTTTATTTGATGAAAAAACACATAAGAGAATTACAAAACAAATTACTTTTTATTTGGACCTTTAGGAAGTTTATATAGACAATCTCTTTTACAGACAATAAGAATTACAGATGGACTGAGTCTCTGAATTAATCCCCAAAAAATAGGACACCTATTTTGTTATAAGAAAATAAATTAATTTCAAATCACATAAAGAATATCTCATAAAATTTTTTATCGCACCCCTGCACCCCCGCAGGGGGATCCCCCTAGTATGTAACACCCTCCGGCCCAATCAAGATTTTATTCGCTTTGGTCTTTCGGCCAATACGAATTTAAAATGCGTCTTGATAGATGAAGGGGTAGCTATATATAAGCCCATGAGCACTTTCGTGTTTTGCCCATGTGAGACTATTCAATGAGATAATCTTGGTCCTTAAACCTTAGGTCGTTATAATTTTACCCCCGTAAAGGGCTCAATGTCCTTGTTGAACGGAATTCGTGTTAGCCATGGTCCGTATATTCCACATGGCTCAAGTAAGCATGTGGCCATTGGCCTGTGTTTCTCACATGACTCAAGTGAACACGCGATGTCAACTCTGATACCATTCTGTAACACTCCAGGCTCAATATATTGTTCACTTTGATCTTTGCACGAATTTAAAATATGTCTTCATATGTGAAGAGGATAATTACATATAAGCTCATGACCACCTTCGTATTTTATCCATATGAGACTATTCCATGAGATCATCTTAGTCCTTAAGCCTCGGATCGTTAGTTGATCAGGCAGCGAGGCCGTCGTAGTGCGAGGACCTCTTTTACTTCGTAGTATTTTGAATGGTAGACGAATTTTTAATTAGGGTAGGATTAAAGATATTATTAACAAGACAGCTGCATTATCTTATTCCTACACTATCAACATACAGATTTTTTTAATATGGAATAAATAACCAGCAAGCGTCGGTCGAACTGTTGAAGAATAATGGTAGTTTAGATTGTTTGGTTTTTGTTCCGCATGCCACCGACAACGTGACCAGATTAGTTAAATTTTGTTTCCGAGAGAGAGAGAGAGAGAGAGGGTCATGCACTCGCATGGCGTAGAGATTCTGGGCTGGCAACTTTGATCTACGTGGTGCTGCATGTGTCCTCTCCCCTGGATCTCATGCTTTGTAAATCTCTTCTTCCCCGTTGATGAAAAAATTATGTCATTAATACGTAGTTTCCTTTGATACACATCCAACTCCCTTCTGGCAGCCCAGCAAGACTAGTGGTCCTCACGTTTGCTGCCATTGCTGAACACGGCCTACTTGCTTATTTGCATAATTATATAGCCAAGGGTGTGGGATGCCAATATTTCAGTGTGACCAATTGCCCTAAATTTCCAAGGTAACCATTTAGGAGACTCACAATCCTTTTAGTCAAGAGCAAAACTTTCACAAAGTGTACATTCCTTATGCCTAATCCCCCTAATTAGGCAATTGGATAATTTCCAATTGATAAAATATGCAATTATTTTGCCATTGTTATTCGACTAGAGAAAAAGTTCTTGATTATTTATCTTGGGTTTTAATGATTATTTATCTTGAAAGATTAGAGCCATCCAGTCAATAATATAAGTTTGATCTTTAGATATTAAACATTTACAGGGGATTGGTATTGTCACACCCAACTCTGTGATTAAATTCTAATCTCAATTACCATAACTCTTAACTTTGTTTAGCAATTTCAAATATAAAATCGATAAAACTTCCTCCCTTATTTATCTCATGTTATTTGCCAATACAAATAATAGTTGCATATGAACTCATCAATGTTTAATCACAAGATATAAAACATAATACTCACATATTTTTACTATATTTTTTTTTCTCCACAAACCATCTCACATATAACACTCCATATGATAAAGTTCCATACAACCTTATCAAAAGTTCCTCATAAACTTAATTACAACATCTAGGATTATCTCTTGCATGCATGCTTCCAAAACCAAAAGTGAAGAGGGAAATAAATGTACTCTAGTGGCTCGAGCTCTTCTATATGCAACAAAATAAGCTCTGAGTCGAGTAAACTTAAGAATTTATAAGTATCTGGAAATTTTAAAAAGGGTATTGTGAGCAACAACTTGTTGCTCAGTGAGTGGAATAAAAGTACAACATAGGAAAACAATACGAATGCATATAACATTTAAACAATCATATTCTCCATATGAAAAAATATTTAAAGCATAACACATATAATATAAGTTGTCAAACCATATGAGCTTTTACATAAATATGAGTAACACAAGATATCATCATATTCACAACCAAACTTCTCACATATGTCATTGCACATACTCAACATGGGTCAATATGCATTCCTTCATGATTATGTGTCACACAGTAGCAAAGATTCATAATCATGAGTCTCGGATACGTGAAGCATGTTATAAGTCAATACGTATCTCTTCATGATCATTTGTCATAAAGTTAAGTAGAGCTTCACAATCACAAGTCTTGGATATGCAGAGCATGTCGTGAGTAAATATGTATCCCTCTATTTTATGATTATGTGTCATGTAGTAAAGCAGAGCTTCATAATCATGAGTCTTGAATACGCCGCCCATAACACAAGCCACTATGTGCACGTAGAGCAACTCCCAAAGGGCAAATGCACCCTACCCAAATCACAATGCATATCAAATACGGTCACAAAAATCTTTTCATTTCAACTAGCATGGCCAATGAACACATAGTGATAGTGTTTTATAACATCTAAAATTTACCTCATCTCATAGGAAGTTTTTCAAATATATC
Organism: Pontederia crassipes; assembly: GCA_030549335.1. Lineage (NCBI taxonomy): Eukaryota > Viridiplantae > Streptophyta > Magnoliopsida > Commelinales > Pontederiaceae > Pontederia > Pontederia crassipes. Next base: position 6,288,780 of record JAUKPH010000017.1, read on the forward strand.
ATAGATATGTTATCAGTAGTAGTAGTAGCAGCAGCAGCAGCAGTAGTAGTAGTAGTAGTAGTAGTAGTAGTAGTAGTAGTAGGTAGTAGTAGTAGTAGGTAGTAGGTAGTAGGTAGTAGGTAGTAGGTAGTAGGTAGTAGGTAGTAGGTAGTAGTAGTAGTAGGTAGTAGTAGTAGTAGGTAGGTAGTAGTAGTAGGTAGTTAGTAGTAGGTAGTAGGTAGTAGGTAGTAGGTAGTAGGTAGTAGGTAGTAGTAGTAGTAGTAGGTAGTAGGTAGTAGGTAGTAGGTAGTAGGTAGTAGGTAGTAGTAGTAATAGTAGTAGTAGTAGTAGTAGTAGGTAGTAGTAGTAGTAGTAATAATAATTTAACAATAATTGCTTGAAATACTACTATAATTAAAAGAAATATCATATACCATATTACTATGTTGTAAATTTATCTACTCACCTTATACTTTATCTAGTGGCTCGAGCTCTTCTATATGCAACAAAATAAGCTCTGAGTCGAGTAAACTTAAGAATTTATAAGTATCTGGAAATTTTAAAAAGGGTATTGTGAGCAACAACTTGTTGCTCAGTGAGTGGAATAAAAGTACAACATAGGAAAACAATACGAATGCATATAACATTTAAACAATCATATTCTCCATATGAAAAAATATTTAAAGCATAACACATATAATATAAGTTGTCAAACCATATGAGCTTTTACATAAATATGAGTAACACAAGATATCATCATATTCACAACCAAACTCCTCACATATGTCATTGCACATACTCAACATGGGTCAATATGCATTCCTTCATGATTATGTGTCACACAGTAGCAAAGATTCATAATCATGAGTCTCGGATACGTGAAGCATGTTATAAGTCAATACGTATCTCTTCATGATCATTTGTCATAAAGTTAAGTAGAGCTTCACAATCACAAGTCTTGGATATGCAGAGCATGTCGTGAGTAAATATGTATCCCTCTATTTTATGATTATGTGTCATGTAGTAAAGCAGAGCTTCATAATCATGAGTCTTGAATACGCCGCCCATAACACAAGCCACTATGTGCACGTAGAGCAACTCCCAAAGGGCAAATGCACCCTACCCAAATCACAATGCATATCAAATACGGTCCCAACAATCTTTTCATTTCAACTAGCATGGCCAATGAACACATAGTGATAGTGTTTTATAACATCTAAAATTTACCTCATCTCATAGGAAGTTTTTCAAATATATCATAGATATGTTATCAGTAGTAGTAGTAGCAGCAGCAGCAGTAGTAGTAGTAGTAGTAGTAGTAGTAGTAGTAGTAGTAGTAGTAGGTAGTAGTAGTAGGTAGTAGGTAGTAGGTAGTAGGTAGTAGGTAGTAGGTAGTAGTAGTAGTAGGTAGTAGTAGTAGTAGGTAGGTAGTAGTAGTAGGTAGTTAGTAGTAGGTAGTAGGTAGTAGGTAATAGGTAGTAGGTAGTAGTAGTAGTAGTAGTAGTAGGTAGTAGGTAGTAGGTAGTAGGTAGTAGGTAGTAGGTAGTAGGTAGTAGTAGTAATAGTAGTAGTAGTAGGTAGTAGTAGTAGTAGTAGTAATAATAATTTAACAATAATTGCTTGAAATACTACTATAATTAAAAGAAATATCATATACCATATTACTATGTTGTAAATTTATCTACTCACCTTATACTTTATCTTTTCAATGAGGTTCACTAGATTTTCTTCCTTCCACTTGTAACTTGATTGTTTCCTACAAGCAATAATGCATTTTTACTTTTCAATTACAATAAAATAGTATGCAATGTATACACATAATGTATGAATGCTTATGCACCCTAAAATGCATATAATTTCCTCTAATACCAATTTCTAATTTAAGGTATTTATATTCATAGGCTATTTCACACTTTAAACCACTCCATCCTTTGAAGCTTAACTAGGCATTGTTTCAAGATTTTAGACTGAGTGTCTTTCAATAAATAATTTATAACTTCTTAATCAAATGAGAAAATCTTTTGATTCTAGAGAAATTAAAAACTAGACTTACTAAAGTTTCCAACCCCCAAATATCATTAGCTAATTCCAAGTGAGTAAATTATAAAAATCAAGGCAATCTGACATAGGGTTTGTGTTCTAACAGACTATGTCTTCCATAATAATTATCTATTTGATGAGATACTAATTTTTTTGAAAACTAGACTTCATTATTATTTTATCATAAAAATTATATAATTTAACTTCTTGTATAAACTTTTAACAAAAATAATCAATTTGGATAATGATCTATCAATGTCTTGAAACCTAACAGAAGAACCATTATGAAGTAAAAAAAATTCATTTCTCTACATATACACATCCAAATTGGATGATTCCACTTCTCACCGAACCCTTGTAAAGTATAATTACTATATCCAAATTTCAAACCGTGCATAATTTGCTTTATTCTAACTGTGCCATAATTTACAAATTGAACTTGTATATGGCTTAGGACAAAATGAGTGACCAACAAAACTAGGTTCATAACTTTCTTTATAAAACTCCTATTTAGATGATTTCAGAGTCCATTGAAATCTAACTTAGAATGGATTAACCATACAAAATTTCATAATTTATTGTTGGATAACCACGAAGTAATGATCTTCTAAATCTGAAGGATAATTTTGGATCCAAAACTCACATTGAACAACCGACGTTCCCAAATTTCCCTACTCCATCTCTGGTAAAATTTCGGCCATGAAAGGATGAAGATATGTTGTTTATATATTTTGTTCAGAATTTTTCGTCGTCATATGGCGGTTCAGAAAAATATCTCTTTAAATAGTTGTTCACTTGTCTGCTTCAGTTGCTTGGAACCTAAGTGATGGTCAATCACATTTTTTTATCATAACTAAGTGTTTTAATCCTAATTAAGCTTAATTAATCATATTTAAACATATATTATGCAATATTTATAATTTTTATACTTTATTCCTAATAGCCTTATAAAATTACTTTGTAAAGTTTATCGATAATTAAGTAATCATTATGCTCTAGTCAGAATATTAATTACTATATACAAATAACACTAAATGAACATTTGAACTAACTTAATATGTTAATTAAATGCATGAGTATGCAAAGATTATGTTTGTAGAGCACGTCCGTGACCGGTATCCTTAGGCAATTAAAAAGGATAAGAGCCAATAGACATGTGCAGAGCCTCTTTGATTTTGTTTTCCATTGTGGTATTAAATTTATGGGGAAAAAATGTCTGATTTATTGCAATTAATTCTATTGGTAGGTTCCTCATAATTTGGAACATAGTTATTAGACACTATAATTGTATTTAGTGGTTGTCATTGAGATGAGAATATCATCTACAAATAAAAAAATGGCTCAAGTTGAAAGTATTAAGTTGAAAGAAAATTATTCTGTCTATGCCATGGTTGAAGTGAAGACATGAGATATTAAGATGAAAAGATAATGAGATATAAGGTCACTTTGTCTAATTCACTTATGACTCTTAAAGCATACTCTAACACCGTTCATGTAGTAGATTAAAGAAGGGGAAGTTTTGCAAGTTTTAACCCATTCTCTAAATTGAGGGGGAAAATTCATAATTTGAAGCACTATAATTTTGGTATTTCAAGAGATCGATCAAATATCATTTATGCTTAGATTATAAAATTAAAGATATTACTTTGATTAGTTAAGATTTTAAGAAAACTAGTCAACACATCGAATTTTATGTGTTATTAGAGTTAGAGGTCTTGAGTTCAAATCTCGTCGAGCTCATATTAAAAATATTTATGTAATTTCCTAAGAAATCCAAAGAAAGAAAGAAAGTGCCCATCCGCCTGAGGCCCAAAACCCAACTACTCAACATATCATAAAGTATTATCCTAATCTCTCTCCTCACCTAACCAGCCAACAACCACATGAAAACCCCATTTCAAGCTACAGTGATCACCATCCCACCTCATTCTCTCCCACGTTCGGCCACCTTCATTCATTGTCCACCTTCTACTGTGACAACTATGAGGAAACCACATCATCTAGCTACAATAAGTCATGCCCATTCATAATCACCCATTCATCCACCTGAAGGCTCTCCTAATGTAGCTACAGTAGTTCTTTTCTCCCTCACCACACTTGCTTCCACATGTTACAGCCGAGGTAGAAGGATTGGGGCAAGGAAGAACTAGTGCTAAGAGAGGAAGGAGATAAGGATTAGGGATCATTAAGAAAGGTTAGTTGATTGAATTTAAATCCCTAACCTCCACCCTAATAATTCTTGTATGTTTGGATTAGGGCATGGAAAGAACAAACTCTTTGTTCTTGATATGGAAGATTAGGGAATGTGCATTAGGACATAGATTTATATCATTTTCTTATGATCGTTGTTTCATTGATAAGCATGATTAGCAATAAAATGATTCTTAATGCTTAGTTCATGATTATTTTTGTTTATTATTCATATGGATGTGACTTGTAGGCATCATGGTCCTATGCATGCCCTATTTATGTTCATGATTATTGTACTTGAAATGCCTCATGTGAATCTTATAATGGATATGTGTTCTCAAATGTATGAATGAATCCATGCCTTGAAAGTGTTTGTATATGTGTAAAAAGGGGAAAAGTGAATAAAGCAGTGGAGATGCTATCCAAGCTCGGGCATGGCCGTGACGAATTGAGGCACGACCATGACGCTTATAGAGATTCATGCCTTAGCATGGAAATATGTCAGTGAAGAATCGGGCATTCTGTCACGGTCGTGACCTTGTGGTCGCATGGCCGTGACACCCCCAGGAAGCCCATGCCTTAGAATATTTTCAAAAATGGGTGAAAAATGACTATTCGATCATAGGCATGAAGGTACGGACATAGGCATTTCAACCGTGACTGTACGATCGTCAACTCGTGAACGCAGGTGACACTGGCACAACCATGACGCATGGGTGCACGACCGTGACCACATGATGCCACTAAGAAATTGACCAATTGTTCGCCCGTGCCAGACCATGTCATGCCTGTGCCTATATGTGGACACGACCGTGACCAAGAGTGGCACAATCGCGATCAGTTCAGAACTTATATATGTTTCATTGTCCACACTTAGCATGATTTGAAGTACATATGACCTTAAATATGATTAAAACATGCAACATGTATTGAATAGTTGTATGTATTGATGAATGTAATTAAAAGATGATTGATAAAGGTGTGGCTTCCCTTGGGACCTACGTGGATCCCTACCTATGACTTCATCGACAGGTGAGGGTTAAGGCCTATAAGCCTACACAACTTCTCAATCAACAAGATAAAAAATTATATAAATAAAGATGAAAGATTAATGATGAATGACTTGGGACATAAATATGAAGATAATAAAGATGAAGTAAGTACTTATGAGGATGCAAATGAATGTCCACTTGTCACATTATATTATATTATGAATGAAGATGTTAAAATAAAGTAAGATAAGTTATGATATGCCTTAGCATAATGATATTATATGTTATCTTATCTTGTCATGATAATATGTCCACATGCCATATAAGATGCATAAGTAGCTCATAACATGCATATGATCTATGTTCCACTATAATGCAATGTATATGTCATGACATGTAGAAAGTATGTTATAGGATCATAACATGCATGAGCCTCAACACACTCTAACAGGAGAAATTTCCTGCACCCTTGAATCCGTGTAGGTATGGATGATGCTTAAGTTTGATGGCGAGAGCCTCATGACGACAATGTGCACATATGACGGTCGAGCTATGACGCGTGCAAATTGAGCGCAAATATACTAGCAAGTATACTAGATCGTATCAAGTAATAAAGAGTGAATAGAGTGTCGAACCCACGATGACAATTCTAGATTCTTATATTTCTAACTTAAGTTTATTAATTAAGAGAATAACAAGAATTACTTTTCAGATAAAAGTTATTCAAATGATGACAATCAAAGATAATGATGCCCTTAATAATGTGAGAGAAAGTTAGAACTCAGACTTCGTATTCGTATCGTATTCTCTTAACTCGTGACATTTTGTACCCAAAACAAACGCGCTACCAAGCTGCGCTATTTTCAATAATTAAATATAGACTTCTTGTAAAAAATAAATGAATAAATGGTATAGGACTAAAAAACTTGAGAACTTAACTACCTTAGTAAGGAATATAATCAAAGCACGTTGAAAACTCAATCCACTTTAATAAATTCTGAACTAAGATGCATTAATATGAAAGGTTGCTTAAAGCAAGATCTGCCACTTGGTACTGACACTCTTATTGCTAATTGCTTTGTCAAGCATTACCAAAACCTCAGGCAGCCTAAAACTCTGAATAATGATCCCTCTACTTGGCCTATCCTTCCTAAGCTCAATCATACCCGGTGGAATGGCTTGACCTCTCCAATCACTGACAAAGAGATTAAGGACTGCCTTTGGAGCATGAGCTCAAGCAAGGCCCCTAGTCCGGATGGTTTTACTATAGAGTTCTATAGAAACTATTGGGACATTATTGGTCCTGATATCTATAGGCTTATCAGAGGGGCCCTCTCTTCATTCTCCCTTCCCCTTGATTGGACCCACACTTCTCTCATTTTCATTCCCAAGAAGGAGTTTCCTAGCCAAGTTTCTGACTTCAAACCTATATCCTTATGAAATGTGCTATATAGTATCACCTCAAAAGTCATTGCTAAGAGGCTCAAGACTACTCTTGAATCCTTAATTGATAAATGTCAATCTGTCTTCATTGCTCATAGATCTATTCAGGATAACATCATAATTGCTCAGGAGCTTACCCATTCTATTGCTAAAGGTAGGAAGAAGTCTCTATTGCTTAAAATTGACATAGAAAAGGCTTATGATAGGGTTTCCTGGTCTGATGTTGAAACTATCCTTAAACATATGAACTTCCCTCCCCTCTTCATATCATGGATTCTTACCTGTATTAAATCTCCTATCTTTACCTGCCACATAAATGGAACTATTTCTCCTCCTTTCATCAGTCATAGAAGAATCAGGCAGGGTGACCCCCTGTCCCCTTATCTCTTTATCCTGGTATCTCAATTGCTCATCTCACTCATTAATCACCAAGTTCACATTGGGTCCCTATTCCTCACTCTATTAACTCCTTCAAGATTAGCCACCTGATGTATGTTGCTGACCTCCTCATCGGTATTGCTGCAACCAAGTCAAGTTGTGTTGCCTTAAAGAATGTGTTCAAGTCCTATGAGGCTTTGACTAATCAAAAGGTTAATCACAATAAATCTAAAATCTTTTATCCCCCCAAATTGGCAGCTACCAGGAAGAACACTATACATAATATCCTAAACTTCAGGTTTGGCTCTTTTCCTTTCTCTTATCTTGTTATTCACATTTCATACAAATACATTCCAATTAATGCTCAGAGAACCATCACTGATAAAATTTCTAGGAGGCTGTCAGGTTGGAAGCAGTCCCTCCTAAATCAGGCTGGCAAAGCTGTCATTATTAATTATGTCATTAATTCTATCCCTCTGTATGCCTCTAGTTCCTCTTACATTGCTAATGGAATCATTGATATCATTGAGAAACATAACAGATCTTTCTTCTGGAGTCCGGGTGGTGGCAAGAGGGGCAACCACCTTGTCAACTGGGATGTTGTGCAGCTTCCCAAGCTTTGTGGGGGGCTTGGCATCAAGAACCTCAAATTTATTTGCATATCTTTACTGGCTAAGAGAGTACTTGATCTGTTAAACAATCTTGACATCCCCTGGGTGAAACTTATTATACTGAAGTATGGTACTCCTCATCCTTGGACTCAACCAATTTCCCTCATATCTACCTCCTAGTGCTGGAGAGCTATCATGAATACAATGAACTGTACTAAGCTTGGTTTTATGAAGATGATTGGTAATGGAAATGATACTTCTGTTCTAAATGATTCGTGGATATTTAGTGTGCCTCTTGCTTGGAAACCTTCATATATAAATGTCAATTGCATTGCTAATGTCTTATTAGTTAAAGATCTCATAACTGATAACAGCTGGAATCAGGCTATGATCTCTGAACTGTTTGGTCCTGATTTGATCTCCTGTATTCTATCTGTGTACTTACCTATTACTTCTTGTGATGATTCATGGCACTGGGTCATGGATACCCACGGTATGATTAAAGCTAATTCTGTATACAGATTCATGATGGAAAGCTCTTTATCGCCGACCTTGCCTGGACGGTCATTTGATTCAGCAGCATCCAATTATGCCCTCTTGGAATCTCCTCTGGAAGCTTTGTGTTATGCCTAAAATCAAAACCTTTCTGTTGATGTGCCTTGAATTATGTACCCTGTACCGAAAATTATGAAAGAAAAAAATAAAAAAGGAGGAAAAATGAGAATCTGTGGCGGAAGCGGAGGGCTTGAGCCATTAGGCCCAAGCCCGTAGCCCGCCACTGATTCTCGTGGGGGTGCGGGGGGCGAAGCCCCCCGCGGTATGGACCTTTATATATGAGGGTTAGGGTTTTATATGATGTACATTCTCTTTTGGCTCATAGTGAAAATTTCTGGCGGCGGCCTCCTTTGCCCGTGGATGTTTCTCTCTTGTTCACATTGATCAAGAGAGTTTTACCACGTTAAATCTCTGTGTTCATCTTCTCTTTCTTTCGTTGTTTTGATTATTCATCGATCCTCGGTGTTCTATTCGCAACAAACTGGTATCAGAGCCGAGTTTCTTTCCGCGAAGATGACTATAATGAAGTTCGACATCGAGAAGTTCGACGGGAACATAAATTTCAGTTTGTGGTAGGTTCGGATGCATGCCATCCTGGTTCAGAATGGGTTGAAGAAGGCGCTGTCGGGTCAAAAGCCTGACACCATGGAGGCGTCCGCCTGAGAGGATCTCGACGAGAAGGCCATGTCTACGATTCAGTTGCGCTTGACGAACGATGTTCTTCAGGAAGTTCTCGCAGAGAAGACGACGGCCGGTCTTTGGACGAAGTTGGAAACTCTGTATCTGACGAAAACCCTAGCGAATCGACTTGTGTTGAAGCAGGGGTTGTACACCTTTCGTATGGCCGAAGGTACATCGATCAAATCACATATCATTGAGTTCATTGCCCTAATCAATGATTTGAAGAACGTAAATGCAAATGTTGATGATGAAGATAAGGCCATATTACTTCTTTGTTCTCTGCCATCTTCATATAAAACTTTTAAGGAGACGATGATCTACGATAGGGACAAACTCACGTTTGAAGATGTCAAGGGCAGACTGCTGAGCAAAGAAAAGTTGGATAATGAATTGGGATCAAGCAGCAAATCTGATGATCAAGCCTCAGGTCTGATCGCAAGAGGCAGACATCAGATGAGAAATTAAAATCAAGATAGATCTAGATCCAAGTCGAAGAACAGAGATAAAGTTTGCAATTATTGCAAGAAGAAGGGTCATATCAAAGCAGAGTGTTACAAATTACAGAATAAGAATAAAAGGATTAACGATAGCAACGAGAAGAGAAATCAAAAGGCTGAAGTTGCAGATGCCGGTGTAGCAGAAAGTGATAATGAAGATGTTCTGTTGGTAACGGCATCAAACAAATCCAGATCATCAAGTGAATGGATTCTCGATTCATACCATATGTGTCTCAATCGAGATTGGTTCTTCACGTACAAATTTATTGAAGGTGGAGTCGTTCTTATGGGTAACAATGCTGCCTGTAAGACTGTTGGTATTGGGCCCATCCAGATTAAGATGCATGATGGGATTATTAGGATATTATCAGAAGTCAGACATGTTCCTGATCTGAAGAAGAATCTTATCTCTCTCGGTGTCTTAGACTCAAATGATTGCAAAATTGTTATTGAGTCTAATGGAATGAAAATTTCCCGTGGTGCTCTTGTGTTGATGAAAGGTCTCAAAATCGGTAGTTTGTATATTCTCCAAGGTTCGACGGTGATAGGTTCAACAGCAGTCTCATCTACCTCAGAGGAAGATTGCACAAAGTTATGGCACATGCATTTGGGCCATATGAGTGAGAAGGGCATGCAAGTTCTCAGTAACAAAGGTCTTCTTCCTGGTGCAAAAGTTGAAAAGTTAGAGCTGTGTGAGCATTGTATCTTCGGAAAGCAGAAGAGAGTTAGTTTCGGCTCAACCATTCATAAGACGAAGGGAACCCTTGATTACATCCATTCAGATTTATGGGGTCCTTCTCAGGTTCCTTCGAAAGGAGGAAATAAGTATTTGCTGACATTTATTGATGATTTCTCTAGAAAAATTTGGGTCTATTTTCTAAAGCATAAAGATGATGTATTCGAGACATTCAAGTCATGGAAGACTTTGCTAGAGAAGCAATCTGGAAAAGTTGTAAAGAGACTGAGGATTGATAATGGACTAGAATTTTGTAATTCTAAGTTCAATGAATTATGTGACAAAGAAGGTATTGCAATGCATCACACAGTTGTGAGAACTCCACAAAAGAATGGAGTTGCAGAAAGAATGAACAGAACTCTACTAGAAAGAGCATGATGTATGCTATCAAATGCAGGACTTGGCAATGAGGTTTGGGCAGAGGCTGTTAACCTAGCAAGTCACTTAGTGAATCGGTCTCTTCACCGATCTTTAGACTTAAAAATTCCTGAAGAAGTGTGGTCAGGTAATTCTCCTAATTACTCACATTTAAGAGTTTTCGGTTGTCCTGCATATGCACATGTTAATGATGGAAAGCTTGAACCTAGAGCTAGGAAGTGCATATTTCTTGGTTATAAATCTGGTGTTAAAAGTTATAGATTATGGTGTCCTGAAATCAAGAAATTTATTATCAGTAGAGATGTTACTTTTGATGAATTTGTGATGCTTCACTCGAGAAAAAATTTGTCTATTATTGGTGATACAGAAAAGCAGAAAACTTTGGAGAAGGTGGAGTTAGAATTGTCAAGTTCTTCTGATGAAAAGAATGATACTCCTGATGCTCCTGAAGTTCATACATCACCTGAAGTTCAGCAGCAATACATGTTAGCTCGTGATAGACCGAGGAGAGAAATAAAAGCACCTCAAAGGCTCAGATTTGAAGAACTAGTCGCTTATGCATTAAGTGTTGCTGAAGATATTGAGTTACCTGATCCTTCCTCCTATTTTGAAGCTATTCGAAGTCCTGATTGTAATAAGTGGTTAATAGCAATGCAGGAGGAGATGGAATCTCTATAGAAGAATGACACTTGGGATCTTGTAAAACAACCCGTGAATAAGAAGATTGTTGACTGCAAATGGGTGTTCAAGAAGAAAGAAGGAATCAATAATGAAGAGACAAAGTACAAAGCAAGATTGGTGGCAAAAGGGTACATTCTAGTAGAGGGTGTTGATTTTCATGATGTGTTCTCTCCAGTTGTGAAACATACTTCTATTCGTACTTTGCTTGTTATTGTTGCTTTGCAGAATCTTGAATTTGAGCAACTAGATGTTAAGACTGCATTCTTACATGGCGATCTAGAAGAAGATATATATATGGAGCAGCCAGAGGGTTTTCATGTTGAAAGTAGAGAAAATCAAGTTTGCCATCTGAAGAAGTCCTTGTATGGACTTAAACAATCCCCTCGGCAGTGGTATAAAATGTTTGATTTATTAATGTTGAGTATTGGTTTTGTTAGAAGCAAATATGACAGTTGTGTTTATTTGAATCAACTTACCGATGGTTCATTCATCTATTTGTTGCTCTATGTTGATGATATGTTAATTGCAGCGAAAGATGTATCTGAAATTAATATTTTGAAAAATAAGTTAAGTTCTGAATTTGAGATGAAGTATTTTGGAGCAACAAAGAATATTTTGGGAATGGAAATTTCTAGAGATAGAAGTTCAGGAAGACTATTTCTGTCTCAGCAAAAATATATTAAAAAACTCTTGGAGCATTTTGGAATGCAGAATGCTAAGGCTGTCAGTACACCGATTGCGGCACACTTTAAACTCTCAGCTTCATGTTCACCTCAATCTGATGAAGACAAAAGGTATATGTCAAAAGTTCCTTACTGTAGTGCAGTTGATAGTATTATGTATGCAATAGTTTGCACTCGTCCAGATATATCTCATGCTGTCAGTGTTGTTAGTAGATATATGTCTAATCCAGAAAAGAAGCACTGGGAAGCTGTTAAGTGGATACTGAGATATTTAAGAGGTACTTCTGATGTATGCTTGGAATTTGGTAGAAATTCAGCTGGACTGGTTGGCTATGTTGATTCAGATTTTGCAGGAGATCTTAATAGAAGAAGGTCCCTAACTGATTATGTCTTTATTATTATTGATTGTGCTGTGAGTTGGAAAGCTATTTTGCAGGATACAGTAGCATTATCCACTACTAAAGCTGAATACATGGTCATCACTGAAGCTGTGAAAGAAGCTATCTGGTTGAGATGATTAGTTGGAGAGCTCACTACGAAAGAGGAAGCTACTGTCATATATTGTGATAGTCAGAGTGTAATACATCTTACAAAAGATCAAATGCATCATGAAAGAACAAAACATATAGATGTGAAATATCATTTTGTTCGAGATATTGTGGAAAAGCAAGATGTTCAAGTTCAGAAGATTAGCACACATGACAATCCAGTAGATATGATGACAAAGAGCTTACCTGTTGTCAAGTTCGACTATTGTTCAGACTTGGCGGGCATTACACAAAGATCAAGCTAGGCCCTCGTGGCCCATTCGGCAAAGGAGAGCATGTTGAGCATTTTATTTTTTGAGAGTTTTGTGAAATTAAAGTCAAGGTGGAGATTGTTGATGTGCCTTGAATTATGTACCCTGTACCCAAAATTATAAAAGAAAAATAAAATGAAAAATGAGAAAAAATGAAAATCTGTGGCGGAAGCGGAGGGCTTGGGCCCGTAGCCCGCCACTAATTCTCGTGGGGGGTGCGGGGGGCAAAGCCCCCGCGGTATGGACCTTTATATATGAGGGTTATGGTTTTATATGATGTACATTCTCTTTTGGCTCATAGTGAAAATTTTTTGCGGCGGCATCCTTTGCCCGTGGATGTTTCTCTCTTGTTCACATTGATCAAGAGAGTTTTATCACGTTAAATCTCTGTGTTCATCTTCTCTTTCTTTCGTTGTTTTGATTATTCATCGATCCTCGGTGTTCTATTCGCAGCACTTTCTTTGGAAATTGTTGCATAAGAAGCTTCCTACTGCTAATATTTTGGCTCGGTTTATTCCTTCTTTGAGTCCTGCTTGCAAGATTTGTGGATCTAGTATTGAGAATGTTAGTCATTTGTTTTTTGCTTGTCATCTTGCTATTCGGTTCTGGTCCATTGCTCAAGCTAATCTCAAGTTTACTTTTGAACTTTTCCCTCATTGGTCTGATGGCTCTTGGTTGCTTGAGGGATCCACCTTAAATCCTAGTTCAAGATTAAAGTTGAGATCTTTTATTGGCGTGAGTTTGTGGGTGCTGTGGTGTGCTAGAAATGAGACTGTTTTTAATTTCAGGATGGCAACCGCAAGGTCGGTTTGGCAGAGAGTCTTATCCATTTATGATGCTTATATCAACTGCCAGGTTGCTGAGGCACTTACACTTCCCCCCATGGTCAATCCTCGGCTCGATGGGAGCCCCCGAAAGAGGGGTGGACTAAACTTAACACGGATGGCACTTTTGCTATTTCTGGTGAGCTGGGTGGCATGGGTTTTATATGTCGCTCACACAATCTTTCTTTTTTGATTGCAGGCTCGTTAGTGAGGAGATGTCATGGGGCGCTTGAGGCCGAGGCTTGGGCACTGCTCGAAGGAGTCAAATGTTGTATTCAGATGGGCTTTCCAGTCCTCCATATCGAGACAGATTCTCAGATTCTGGTGAATACGATTTGTGGCTCCAAACTAGCGCCGTGGACTATCAGACATATCGCCAGAGACATTACAACCTCTCTTTCATTTTTTTGCGCATTACAAGATATCACATTGTAATAGGAAGGCAAACTATGTAGCCCATTCTTTTGCCCATTTTGCTCGTCGTCTGTCGTACGACGTTTTTTGGAAGGGCCATCCACCTTCGGAAGTCCTTCAATCTATGTATTTTTGATAGCTCACATTGCTATATTAATGATTAAGTAATCTTTCCTTATAAAAAAATGACTTAAAAACTTGAGAACATAACTATCTTAAATAGAAGTAAAATTAAAGACGTCGAAAACTCGATCAACTCCAATCTACTTTATCTAAGATGCTTTAATTGCAAACCGTCATTTAATGATATAATTGTTAGCAATTAAAAATAATTTACTAACAAAAATATCAAAATAACAGAACTCGGCCCGGGTCATGTGAAACTTGGCCAGGGTTGTAATCAAAATTCACTTCGGTGCAAAATAATGAAGGAACCCAATCCAGGTTGAACTCGGCCCGAGTTCTTCACAGAGAAGAATCCGATCAATTTTCCCTTGCAGAATTATGTGAAATTATATGAAATTAATGCAAGAAACTAATAAACTCATATTAAGCATGAAATCCACATCATAACCATGCTATCAGAAGTCTAAATAATGAAATATATTAAGAGAAAATTGAGGTTCAACGTAGTCTTCCTATAACAACTAAATTAATTCATAATCGAAAGAATTAACATAAAATTCGAGAGAGAAAATATAAAATAAAAAATAAATTATAAATCAAACTCCCAAAAAGTGGTGGACGTCTCTGGAACAAGCCTTGGCCGAAACTATGCTCTAAACGATCGCCCAAAATCATGAAATCTCTACTTCTTTGATTGATTTACAGCGGCGCGCAGTAGAACTTCGTCTCTCATTTCTGGTGTGGCTAGGGCTTCAAACTCCGAGATTGTCTGCTCCTTGGTTCATGGTACACCTATATTTATAGGGGTGGAGGTCCTTTAGTGTTTCGAGTTGAGTTCGCGATTTAAATCGAAGTGGAAGTCGGTCGAAAAATCACGCGATTTGCTAGTTTGGCTGATTTGTACAAACTCGGGCCGGGTTTATTCCAATTCGGGCCGGGTTCTATTCAGATTTTATTTTCGGGCAAAATTCAATTCGGAATTGGTTCTAACGTTAACTCGGTCTGGGTATGATGCCAGCCCGGCTCGGGTTTCTCTTGAACTCAATCATATGTGCTCTTTGTGCTCTGTTTTATGTGCTTTTCCAATTCGATTGTTTTGCACCTCAAAAATGATGATCTTGAGAATAAAATCAAACAGAAGTAGGTAGCTTTGGACTCTAAATTAATTAAGGATGGAATGGAACAAGTTATCATTAAATGTCCAACTTTTAATTCAACTTGAAAATGGCTATTCCCACAGCTCAATTGGCTTCTAACTAAGCAATATATGATTATATAGTTGTTAGCTAGGTTGAATCAAAAGAGGGTACTCACTGAAAATTAAGTTATCATTGGGCTCAAAAGAAAGTTCAATGCTGATTTTTGCAATTCAAAGAAGTTTGGAATGATAACTTGTAATTGCAATCATAAAAAGATGGAATCATTCCAATCAACCAAACCAGGATAAAATATACCCAATAATAGTACTTGTGTTCCATGATTCGTCTCTGAATTCAAGGGAGATTTAAAATCAACCTCTCCGTTGCAAGGAAAAGTGAAATCCACACAAAGTTCTATCTGATTGGGGTTAAAAGACATTCAAACTTTAATGGGAAATTCAGTGATTATCCAATGCTCCTTGGGTCATCTCTGACTCTCAAGAATGGCCTTAAAACTACCTCTCAGTAGTGGATTAAAATGAGGTTTAACAATGGAAATCAGAAGTTAATTAAATAGGAAAATAGAAATAAGCATTTCAGGAAAATCAACAATGTAGATTGATGGAATTCAGGCTTGCCAAATGCCTCTTGACCCATCTCTAAACTGCAAGAGATTCCTAGAGTACACCTCTCAGTGATTTGAATAAAATAAGGATTAACAATTGGCAAGTCAGATTCCAAACAATCAGAAAATAGAATTCAGAATCAAAACTCAAAAATCAAATTTTGAAAAAAGTCAGATTTGAATCCTAAATTGTCAAACATCTTGATTCATTTCTGAATAAGATCAGGACAAATATTAGCCTCTCAGCTATTCAATCAATCCAATCCTTGACTGCAGCAGCTTTAGGACAGCAAAAGAGTGGTCCCCCCACCTTTTTCCAACTTTTTCCAACTTGTTTTCCTTGCTACAAAACTCAGAACAGGAAGCATCAAGATCCTTAAATGAGATTTTAACAAATAAAGACTAGGATAATGATATTAGCCAGCTCAAACATCAGATGGGAATTGGTGTTATGCAAGATTGGAAATCTATATGAAAACTTGATGGTTTTGGGTCCGGAAATGATAACTTGTCACAAATCATGGAAATTATCCAAATACAAGTGATTCAAAGCATTAGAAGCATCAAATGGACTAGGGTAATGAGTGAGTGCAATCAGAAATCAAATATGAATAAGATTTCAAAGGAGTGATAACTTGGGTGCAAAAAATGATAACTTATATGACTTAAAAATGATAACTTGTGATAACTTGAGTTGTGGTTATCCAAATGTAATGAAATTTGACCAGCAATGAGTTAGAACAATAATAAGATGATTGCTTAAGGTCCCTGTGCAGAATTAATGGTTTTGCATGTCAAAATGACAAAATTGCCCTTTAATGATAACTTGACACTTAGGAATGATAACTTGTCCTCAAAATGATAACTTGGCATAGAATTTAAATATTAATGGATTTTGGCATTTCAAAACCTCTATGCACATGGAATTAAGTATGAAATGAGGAATATCAACTAGTTATCACAATGTTTGCATTCCAAGTATAATTGGCCCAAAAATAGGCAAAAGTGGTACTCGATATGTATGAATTTCGTCTAAAATGAGTTAGAAACATATAGTGATCAGCAAGTGATCAATGAACCATCATAGTCTCCACCCCATGGCTAATACTTTTCCACTACCATCATTTTACAAGTCCATTGCCAAAATATCTATCTACAATCCATAACCCAGCCTTATAAAATTTCTGAATCTTAAATAGTTTGAACTTATTCTAGTTCAGTTCCATGCAAGAAAACATATAGTCTATCAAATAATAGCATTAATGTTGAATGCAAAGTTATAGAGTGAGCTTAATTTTACTTTATTCACCTTCTTATTGTTATATAGAATTGATTACTCATGTGCTTCTCCATATTGCGCAAGGTGATCCATGTAGCGGGCTTTCGACCGACGGATCTCAGAGCAGTTGCCCCTAGGTCTCTAGCAAGAATTCCTTACGGATCTAATCATCCGAACACACCCAGGTTCCGGATAACACAATTATATCTTATAACTTTTGGGGTTCAACTAACCCTCTATCAAATTTATTTATTTTAAACTCACAAAATACTTTATGCATTCAATAAAAAAGCTACTATCATCAAGATGTAAAATAAAAAATAAGAAATGAAATGCGAGCATGAACAAGAATCAGTGGTCTAAGTACCCATAATTTAACTTGGCAACATACACTTTCCAAATTACCTAATACTAAGGTGATGAAACAGATAAAATTATGGCAAGAGAATTTCATAAGTGCATAGGGTGTCCTTGAATTTCACTTAAAGTGGAAATAAGAAGAACAAACAATAAGGCAAAATGATGGTGAATGATATTTTTGTGATTTTTAAATTTTTATGGATTTTCATAAGATGCAAAAGATAACGCAAACATGCAATACTGAAATAAACTAAAAGAAAGCAAACATGATGATGCAGTACAATAAACAAATATGATGCATGAAATGCAATCTCCCCCAAGCTTGAACTAAACATTATCCTCAGTGTTAGCTGGAGTACAAGATGAAAGACTCAAAAAGATAGAAAAGAAGAAAGAAAAAGACACGACCAGCTAGCCCATCTCTGGAGGCGATGGAGGTGGCAGATCCGACCCAAAGAAATCCCGAACTAGTTTCTCAAGATGATCCTGGCGGTCGCTAAGTCTCTGAAACTGAGTCTGAGTCTCCTGATGGTGCTGCTGCATCAGCTGGTATTGTTGCTCCTGGCTCGCAAGAAGTGTGGCTAATGTATCTTGCAGAGCAGAGACATCAAAACTGACAGGGGCAGAAGCATAAGTCAACTGGGATGTAGACCGGTGCTGAAGTGGTGGACTCGGGGCCATGAAGGGTGGCTGCATGTGTTGTGAAGGCCCCTCGTCCTGCTGAGGTACTGGATTCTCGTCATATGGATCTGGGTGTGCATGAGGGTCTGCTATGTGGCGAGGCTCCACCTGTCTCAAAGAAGGAAAGTATGTCCAGTTCATGTGATAAAAAAAATAGTGAATCGATCAACATCAGTGCATGGCAGTGTCTCAACCTTGTTGCAAAACTTGAAGACCAGACCACCTGAAGTTCTCTCAATAAGGTTCATCTGAAGAACCGTGGTCATACCAATAAATGTGGGTTCGATGGGCTCAAGAGCAGATAGGTCAAGTCTCAAATAGATGGCTATATGAGTCATCAGGCCACCATTGATAACTTCGCATGAAGTCCTGGTGGTCTGTCTTTGAAAATTATCGACCAAAATGGCGTTTATATTGATTTTCCTTCCTTCCACCATAGCCTATAATATCTCCAATTTTGTAGTATTAATGGCTCCCTCGCTTTCTCCTCTACCACAGATGGTATAAGAGATGATCCTATGAACATATTAAAATACCGAGTTTTGAATAAGACTTGCCTTTGCTCGAGATGGAAGGAAGGGCTCATCATTGGTTATAGCTTTCCAGAAGACAGCTCCATGAAACTCAAGAGAGCAGAAGACTCCAGTAGGGGAAATCCATAAATAGAGTTAAACTCTAGCATAGAAAAATTGTATTCAGTACTAAAAATCCGGAGGCTAACTCAATGGCGTCGAGCAGAGCACTCATAAGCATATGAATTGAAGAACTCATGGCATAATTTCTCGTATGTCGGCCATCGTTGATCGAAAAAGGTATGCGTCCCCACTCTCTCAAAGAGTAATATAATATCAGCATCAATATTTAAATCCATCATTATTTTGAAGCACGCTTATCGAGTTGGGGTAATAGTAAAGAAGAACATATGCCGGTAGCGTTTCCGTTGGGTAGAGTTATGAAACTCGAGACTAGTAGGTCGCGGTGGTCAATCTTCCTGTTGCGTAGCTTCATTATCAGTCGTCGAAGAAGTACGGGAGCGATGGGCTACGACTTTTTGGCGAGGCTGCATCGTAGAAAATGTGATCTAAAGCACACTGTGAACAAAACCCGGCCTGGGTTAGGAGATGGTGCGGCCCGGGTAGGAGCTATCATAGAAGATGCTGCCGAATGAAGGACCCGGCCTGGGTATAAAGTCGATGCGGCCAAAGCTGAAGAAGAGCGGAATGCAGGCCAGATTATGCGAAACATGGCCCGGGTGCTGGCGGTGGCGTGCGTCAGACGCGGTGCGAGGTGGTCTCCGGGCCTCCTGCAGAAGATCATCATCCGGGGTGAGTTCTGGACCGACGGATGTTTGACGGAGTGGCGGCAGCGGTGCGATGCGGCGGCGGTGCGATGCGGCGACGATGAGGAGCAGAGGCGTTAGATCTGTAAGGCGGGTGGTCGAGGTGATGTTGCCCGGTGACAAATCTATTGATGGCGGCACGGCGAGGGCATGGACTCTTGGCAGTCGGGGGCGGTTGAGTCGTGCGGTGTTCGCAGCGCGGGGTGTGAAGAACCGCTGACGTCGGAGGAGGAGGATCTCATGGCAGTGATGTGGTCCAAGAAGCCCACCCACCCGGGTTTTGTAGACGGATCCGACCCGGGTGGTGGCCGTTCGACTCCGAAAATCGTGGAGAATCAATGCCACTCATTGATGACGAGTGGGTGGCAGCTCAACTGTTCGATTTGCCCTCTTAATGGAGTGCCAATGTTATCGCGTGCAAAACGCATAAATAGCCTGGCTCGGGTTCGTAGTTGCTCGACCTAGGTATATAGACCTGCGGCAAGAAAAGAGAAACAAAAACGACACGGTCCGGGTTTAGAATATGATCGGGCCGGGTGACTATAGCCCAGCTCTTGCAGAAGCTTCTACCCGGCCCGGGTATATGCTGACCCGGCCCGGGTTATGAGTATTTAAAATGAAAATAAACAATATATATAATAATAATAATGTGGCCCGGGTTGTATGGAAACATGGGCCGAGTTTATCAGCAGAAGACGTGTAGCTCAGGAAATTGTAAAGTTAAAGTCATCCTATTTTGGGCTAAAGATGAGACTTTAAGTTAAGGTAATTAATGAACTAAAACTTACTAAATTATGACTAGAGCTTGATCTAAAGAAACCAAATCTAATAAGGTAATTTAAAAGAAAAGTACTTACTCATCTAAGACTTGAGAACCTAGACTAACAATAAGAGTATTATCAAAATAAAAATGTGCAATAAAGAACAATCTCACCGCAATTAGTTGATGTGCTCGTGAACATCCAATTCGATGAGCTCACTAGATACGAGTGAATATGCACCCAACCGACTCCAACTTTCGGTAACCTTCATAAGAGATTTTGGCTTTACCTTTTAAGTCAAATTGTGATATTTCCATATTTTGAATTGCTTTTGGACTCCTTGGATGCCATTGTTGGGATGTGATTGATGCTTTTGATGTTGATGCTATGAATGATGTGGCTCTCTCCTTTTGTTCAGGCAGAATTGGAGGCAAGTTCGTAGTTGGGGTTAGAACTTCCGAAGGTTAGCTCTCCTTCGAACTATTCCATATTCAATTACATAATCACTGGTCTCCTTTATCCTCCACTCTGTAGTCCATGTTCTTCTTTGATAATTTCTTCGTGGTCTCCATCTTTAATAAGAATTTTGACGCTGGCATGGGCATATAATAATTGGAGGATAATTTTTCAAGCAATTCTTTTGAGATGAGTCAAATTGAGAAGAAAAATCTGCAACCTGCTTCTATAATGCTTGAATCTTTGCCTCCATCTCCTCGAATTTACTCTTGATCTCAAATGGTTGTGGAGGAAGAGGAATATCATTATTGACTTTGTTTTGAGCCTTCAATTGAATCAAGTGTGCTTCTAAGGATTGAATGAGTTGGTCTTGAAGGTTTAACTTGTTCTCAATGCTTGAAATAAATTGGCAAAGCATCTCCTCCAAGTTGGTCCTAGATTCAGTTGAGGAGTTATCTTCTTGCAGAGATGAGAGAGCACCATCAATTTCGTTGCCATGTTGTTTCAGATTTGAAATTTGAATCTCCATATTTTGTATGAATTCTTCTTGCATGGAGATCTTCGTCAGCAACGACCCCACCATGTGAGTAAGCAGGTCTAGTGGGTCTTGCGATGTTTCGCTTTCGTCTACACATGCCTATGGTGGCATGATTGTATTTTGTCCTGGAAAGTAAATATCAACTTGTATAATTTTACATGCAGAAGTGCCTTCTTGTTGAGAGCTACGTAAAGCCTCATGTTGTTCTTCTCTAGGAGCTTTGATAATCTTGATACCTTCAATTGGCTTGGGTTGTTGTTTGGATTTATTTTCCTTCGCCATTGAAGATTGATCAACTTGACTTAAAATAATTTTCTAAAACACACACAAATAGAAACTCGTGAAAGTATATGAAGTAATGAATTCGAAATAAAAATATACAGTAAAATCTTCAAAAGTGCAAGAAAAAAATCAAAGTTAACAAACGAAAGTATAAAAAATAGAACTAGAAATAGTCCCCGGCAACGGCGCCAAAAACTTGATGCATGCAAATTAAGCACAAATATACTAGCAACTATACTAGATCGTATCAAGTAATAAAGAGTGAATAGAGTGTCGAATCCATGAGGATTAATTTTGATTCTTATCTTTCTAACTTAAGTTTATTAATTGAGAGAATAACAAGAATTAATTTTCAGATAAAAGTGATTCAAATGATGATAATCAAATATAATGATGCCCTTAATAATGTGAGAGAAAGTTAGAACTCAAACTTCGTATTCCTATCGTATTCTCTTAATTATCAATAATTAAATATAGACTTCTTGTCAAAAATAAATGGATAAATGGTATAGGACTCAAAAAATTGAGAACCTAACTACCCTAGTAAGGAATATAATCAAAACACGTTGAAAACTCAATCCACTTTAATAAATTCTGAACTAAGATGCATTATATGAAAGGTTGCTTAAAGAAAATGATTCAAAAATTTGAGAACATAACTATCTTAAATAGAAGTAAAATTAAAAATGCCGAAAACTCGATCAACAATCTATTTTATCTAAGATGCTTTAAGCTGCAAACCTTCGTTTAATAATATAATTATTAGCAATTAAAACTAATTTACTAATAAAAATATCAAAATAATGTAACTCAGCCTGGGTCATTTGGAACTCAGCCAGGGTCGTAAACAAAATTTACTTCGGTGCAAAATAATGAAGGAACCTGACCTGAGTTGTATCCGACTCGGCCCTGGTTCTTCACAAAGAAGAATCCGAGTGATTTTCTCTTGCAGAATTATGTGAAATTATATGAAATTAATGCAAGAAACTAATAATCTCATGTTAAGCATGAAATCCACATCATAATCATGTTCTCAGAAATCTAAATAATAAAATATATTAAGAGAAAACCGAGGTTCAACGTAGTCTTCCTCTAACAACTAAATTAATCCATAATCGGAAGAATTAACATCAAATTCGAGGGAGAAAATATAAAATAAAGATTAGAAATTATAAATCAAACTCCCAAGAAATGGTGGACGTCTCTGGAACAAGCTTTGGCCGAAACTATATTCCAAACGATCGTCCAAACTACGAAATCTCTACTTCTTTGATTGATTTGCAGTGGCGCGCAGTAGAACTTCTTCTCTCGTTTCTAGTGTGGGTAGGGCTTCAAACTTTGAGATTGCCTGCTCCTTGAGTTCGTGGTACATCCATAGGGGTGGCGGCCTTTTAGGGTTCCCAGTTGAGTTCGCGATTTAAATCGAAGTGGAAGT
Source organism: Pontederia crassipes (assembly GCA_030549335.1). Lineage (NCBI taxonomy): Eukaryota > Viridiplantae > Streptophyta > Magnoliopsida > Commelinales > Pontederiaceae > Pontederia > Pontederia crassipes. The sequence goes on from JAUKPH010000017.1 coordinate 6,311,682, forward strand.
CGGCCGAAAAATCACGTGATCTGCCAGTTTGGCTGATTTGTACTAACCCGGGCCAGGTTTGTTCCAACTTGGGCCGAGTTCTGTTCAAACTTTATTTTTGGACAGAATTCAATTCAAAATTAATTTTTAACGTCAACCCAGTCCAGATATGATGCCAGTCCGGCTCGAGTTTCTCTTGAACTCAATCGTTCTTTGTGCTCCATTTTACGTGATTTTTCAATCTGATCGGTTTGCACATCCAAAATGATGATCCTGAGAATAAAATCAAACAGAAGTGGGTAGTTTTGGACTCAAAAGAACTTAAGAAAATAAATACATGCAATGGTAAAAACTACGATAAATAACATAAATGATGCATGTAAAACATGTATAAAAATGTATGCATCAGGCTACGGTCCAAATTATCTTACGTTATTTTATGTTATTATGATGAACTCTTTTAAGAGTCGTGTATGTATGATCTATAGATCTTTGAGTCATATACTTTTATATGAACTTGTCTATGTATTATGAATTTTATATTGGACCTCTATTTATATGTTTAAAATTTTTTCGCTATTTTATTATTATTTTATATTATTATTATCATTATGTTTTCCGTTGCGATATTTCACGAAATTAGATTATGAAAATGACGTCGCATAACGTTCAAACTTCAATTTGGGGGTCGGATTATGGGGATGTTACCATTAATTGTTTGTATGGTGGTCTGAGTTGGACAAAAAATGTCAACAGTTCGCATGTGAGAAAGTGTGCGCTAATATTATAAAATTAAAAATGCTACTCTTTTTAAAGACATGTTTTTAGAAAATTTGATAAGTGCATCTGATTGTCATATTGTATTTAATCGGTGTTGAAGATCTTGAGTTCAAATCCCCAACCTATCTCTATTAAAAAGTATTTTTCTTATTTAATTTTTCAAATGATGAGACGTTAGGCAAACTTTTAAGATTATAAAATTAATGATATTGCTCATCTTAATTATCGAATTTTTTACGAAAATTGATTAGCATATTTATTGAATTCAGATCTCGTTGTTGCTCGTATTTAAAAAAAAAGTATTTTTCGTGTCCATGGCTGAATTAGGTTAAAGTCTTCACGGATACGTGAAAAAATATTAAGATTATAATGTTAAAAAAGTTTATTCTTTCTACGCACTTGATTTTTTTAATAAAAGGTCGATAGCACGCGATTTTTTCATGTCCACTTATGTAATTTTTTTTTCCTCGTTGAGTGAGCAGTCTCTTGTGGAATTAATGCGTTTTCCTAAATTCTTCTCTTAGCTACATGCAGAAGATACGAACGGAACGATGCGCCATCTGATTGTGGAAGAATCGGAGAACAATAAAATGAAAAAAAAAAAAGAAAAGCAAAATGTCAAATGACTAATTATTTTAGTCTACAAAATCACCACTATCCAAACCCACCCAAAAAACAAAAGGATTTTATACTTTTCGAAAATAGTTCGAACATTTCAATTTTGGAGTGCAAATGGCATTTGAAAGGGACGAGTCGCTGGGTCAACGCATTAAAGGGTTCCTACCATAAACTATAAGAAATGGTTTGACCCATTATCCATTTAATTAATTAATAATTTAGATCACTATTTAGATAAATTACTACTAATTAATTGGTAATTTTTTATGTTATATTTATCTTTTTGTTTTGAAAAAAACACCCACTAATTAAAATTTGACATAGAGAGAAAGAAATTAGGGTGAGATAAAAAAAATTGATCTCACATTCAAATCTTTAAATCTTGTCCGTTACAACTCAAGGTACATTAGATTAAGAGTCAAAATCGTGCATATTGAAATATCTCAAATGAACCGGTTCAAATAAAAAAAAAACAAGTTCACCCTCCCAAACCTCCAGCCGATTCCTTCCTTGCCTTCCCCCAGTCGATCTTCCTGCCTTCTCTCAGCGCCCTCTCACCCTCTCCGATGAAGCAGTCACCGAAGTCGACAACATCCATTTGTCTTAATCGGTGAAGCAACTTCGAGCACCTCCGGCCTCCCGCTAGATGCCAGGTGACCTCACTTGACGGCCAACAACCATGTCCGCTCGAGATTGCCCGGCGATCTCGCTTGCTCCACTCTCAGGGACCTCACCGATGACCTCGCCAACTTGACGCCAAGCGAACTCGCCTGAGCATGCTCAAGATCGTCTCACGACCTCGCCCACTCATGATCGACGCCCACTCGACCTCGCCTTGAGTTAAACGATCTCCTTCTCGACGCCCACTATAGTTCGCCCGATGCCTGACGACTCGCCTGCTCAAGACGCCCGATGCTCGGAGATCGACGCTGCGAACGACCCCATCTCCATGTCTCGCCAAGTGAAAGGAAGGGGACGATCTCCCTCTCGATGCTCGCTTGAGTTCGTTCCGACAACTTCGCCTACTTGATTCACCTAGTGCCCGACGAAATAGCCCGCTCGAGTTGCCCAATGCCGAGAGACTGACGCTGATGCTTGACGCCCAACGCCTGATGCCTAGCGATCGACGCTTGACGACCGAAGCTTGAAGCCTAGAGACCGAAGCCCGATGCCCGGCAATCGACGCCCGACATAAATTTCTACGTTGAGAGATGGTAGATCGGGAGAGGGGAATTGCTAGGCCGAGTTCAACTATGTGGGTTTTTTTTTCCAAATGGTTGGTTCAAATTGCATCTAGATCTGACGATCTCAACCGTCGAGGCAAGATCTGTACATTATAACGGTTATGAAAGATTTGAGGGTGAAATTCATTTCTTCAATCTCACATTAATGTTTTTCATATATATATATATATATATTGCATTCTCTTCGAACCATTTTAGCTATCATTTTGCCATTATCAATTAGAATAATTTTAAATGAGAGAAATAAGCGCGTAAAGTTGTTTCCCCATTTTAAATTAAAGAACTTACTCTTCACTATTATTTATCATATATATATATTATCTTTTATGTAATATTCAATATTACTAGTACTTTTGATTTTCATCGTGGAAAAATTCATACTCTCATTTTTCCTACAAAATTTCTTTCTCAAGCACAGCACCCAAGGCAATCTGTGCTGCAGAGCACTCGCATTGGAGATATTTCTGGACAATGGCTCTGGGCTCTGAATGCCAAGTTTACCAGAATGCACAGAAGCAGCACTTAAAATTGAGAGAGAGAGACAACTGCCATAGTATGATCTTATTCTTCTCATCATCCCCCCAATGTTAAATTGATATTAAAATAAATTTTGACATTGAACAAGAAAAAAAATCAATTGAACCGTCCATTGAACCTATCAATTTAAAATTTGAAAAATAAAATTAAAAAATAATAAAAATAGAAAAGTTAATAAAAGAAAATGAAAGGAATATAAAAAAGGTAAATAACATGTATAAAATTAAATAGAAATTGAAATAAAAAAGTAAGTATTTAAATTGAATAACATTAAAATGAAAAATTATCAAAGGACATAAATAAAGAAAATAAAAAAGAAAGTATTAAAGGAAAAGAAATAATAATATTTTAAGATAAATTCTTTTAATATAGCATCTATCATCAATAAATAATAGATATTAAATTAATAATATATTTATATTTCTATGTTATTATTATTAAAACCTTTTAATAAATAAAAATTATGTTATATTAATTTTTAATATTATTAACAGGTTACTAGTACAATATTCATATATTATATCATATAACTTATATTATATTTTTATAATTATATAAGTACTATTATTTTAATAAAATTCGATTTAATCCAATCGAACGATTATCAAAACATCGACCGTCCCTTTCATATGACAAATGCAAGGAGGATCCATCATTTTGTAGATGATGCGCCGGTGTTTGCATTTTTTTTTTTCGGTTTGAGATTCATCTGTGTCCAAAATTATTACTATTCAACAAAAATAAGATAAGTAAATCATAATTAAAATGACATCAAATATGACTGAACAAGGTACGTACGTGTCATGCATGGGATAATCGACATCATTGGATGATCTCTCCTCGAAATATCCTCCAGTCTACATGCACTAATTTGAATAAATCGTGCATTGTTTCATTTCAAATTTACAACGCCAAGTCACCATTTGATTACTTTTTGTATGATTCAAACTACTACCTTATAGATATCACTCATAAAAAGTGACTATTCAAATTATTAATTGGATGAAACATATCTCGATAAAAAAGAATATTTGTTTAGAAATAATTACCAAAAGGTGCAATTAAGAACAAAATTATTAATCCACCATTTGCTCCTACATGCTTAATCTGGTAGGATCAAGGTACTTGATGCAAAATTTTCTCTCGTTCCCATAATAATTGTTGTGGGCCATAAGTGAAAACAAAAGTTGTTTGATTAAAAAGAGGATAATAAGATCTTAATCTTAGTCTTATTCCCTAATCAAATGGGGTCTTAAGACTTAAGCAGAGGTCTGGGGCAATGCTCCTGTTCTATATCTTTTCCTATGCCAACATGTGACTTTGCTAGCTCATAAGAGATCAGATAATTAATTACCTTCTTGGCTATCAAATTTAATGACTTCTGGCCACCTAAAAACCAATCTAATGAATAAACACAATATAATTATCAATATTAGAGGATAAAAGGAATGTACGGAGTGTTAAATCCAAGTTTTATATTACGTTCATTCTTATAGGCATGCAATCAAGGTTTTTTTTTTCCAGATAGCATGCAGAGGTCTATCAAGAATTGCACTACAAGAAAATTAGAATTTTTCGACGGACAATCTCCGACGGATAGAAATTCTTCGCAATTTGCGAAAGATTTTACAATGGATTGGAATTCATCGGAATTTCTGACGGTTTCAATCGTCAGAAATAAAAATAATAAATTATGAAATCTATTATTTTATTATTTTATTTTTTTACGATCCAAACGTCAAAATTTTCGACGGATACGTATCCGTCGAAACTTCCAACTATCACACCCGTCGGTAAGTGAAAAATAATTTAATATTACATAATATATAACATCATATAATATATATATAATATAATTAATTATTTATTAATATTGTTATCGAGAGTTCAGAGTTTTGAAATTGTCGGTAACTTTAAAAATAATTAAATATTATACAATATATAATATAAGTACTATTTTATTATTATAATTATCGACATTTCAAACCATCAAAAATTTTGATGGTCGAAATGTCGGTAACTTTAAAAATAATTAAATATTATAGAATATATAATATAAAATATTATTTGTTATTATAATTATCGATAGTTCAGATCGTGAAAAGTTTCGATGGTCTGGACTATTAGTAACTTAAAAAATAATTAAATATTATATAACATATAATATAAGTAATATTTTATTATTATAATTACCAACAGTTCAGACTGTCAGTAAATGAAAAAATAATTAAATATTATTATTAATATTTTTGATAGTTCGGACATCGAAACTTGTGACGGTCCAAAATTCGTCGAAAGTTCCGATGGTCGTGACCGTCGATAATTAAAAAATATCTCTGCCACTACTTTTTTTTCCTTTTTGCGTTTCCCCCTTTCTCTACCCCTATACATCACCTCCTCCCTCTCTCCTCTCCCTAGCTCTCTCTACCTCTTTTCCTCTCTCCTCTCTCTCTCTCTCTCATCGGCCATGACCAGCGACCCGGACGATGACCCGCCAGTGACCCTCTCTCTCGTGTCTCCATCTCTGTCTCCCTCTATAGCTCCGTCTTCCTCCGGCTCCACCTCCGATTGGGCGCCAGCGGCCGGATCTTGCCACGGGCGACCGATCCATCCACCCACGGCACAGGTGGCCAGCCGGATTGGCTACTAGCGGCGGACAATTTTTTTTGTGATGGTTGCGACCGCCAGAACCTTTCGACGATTGCCACCGCTGAAAATTTTTGACGATTCCAACCGCCGAAATCTTTCGACGGCCGTCGGAGTTTTGCGATGGTTCCAACCATCGGAACTTTTGATGAATTTTTTGGAACTATCGAAACCATTTTGCGATGCTCACTTTTTTGACGAATCATCTCCATCGGTAAATTCGTTGAAAACATCCATTTTTTATGATTTTTTTTTATTTTCTGACGGATGAAACAGTTGGAAAATATCAATTTTCTTGTAGTGTTGCCATGCATGCGGCGGGCAATGGGTCTAGGAACTTCCTTGTTGAATTGTAACGTTTCAAAATTTCATTCTCATGTTATATACAATTATTTCATCTTGGGTTTTGACTTGTCAACTTGATATTATCCAATAACAAATAACTATCCTTTAGAAATTGCAGAAGAGAAATAACTTTTAACAAAGTGCAGAAGTGATTTTTCTTTCTAACTATCTTTTCCTATTGGTCCTCCAAAAACTATCTATTCTTCAATTAAATTTATATTAAATAAACATAAAAATTCTAATGATTCAATCCTCATATGTATCTTTGCATAACCACAAACATTGTCACCACACACATCTCCATCTTTCAATTCAACTACCTATGTGATTCAAGCACATAGACACAAAATATACATGTACAATTATGCGTAGTACATGAGATAATAGAAATAGATAAAATAACAAAATAGAAGCAACATTAGCATTTAAGACATAATCGACATATAACACATCTTAACATTTCTACATTTTACTTCTCATTTTTCCGTACTTTTTCGTTCTTGTTATATTTTTACATTTTTCTTTTCTTAACAATTCTAATGTGTTAGCACTACATCTTTTATTTTAAACAATTCCTATGAACTTTTATATGTGTTGTCCTAGACAAGCCTGCACATTTTCCTTTCTAATGGATCAACATGACACTTCATGTGACTATAAAAATTGATCAAGTTGAATCAAGCTAGATTCAGGTGAGCATTTATTTACTCATAAAAGACTTGGCATTCATATAGACACCCAAGTAGGACCCCCAAGAATCTTTCTTTCTTTAATTATACCTTAAAATCATCGTGCTGGAATACGCATCTTGTGACATTATTATGATGGGGCTATTAATACACACCTTATTGATATATAATAATCAGCGCATATGAATGATCTCATTTTATAACTTTTATCTTATCCTATTTTTTTCTTCTTAATTCATATGGTGTCGATCACATGGGTAAAAAAATCAATTGATGCCTCCCCAAATCAATGCAAAATCATATCTACAATAAATACAAAATTCGGATCAGACATAATCAAACTCAGGTCGAATTTGATCAAAACTCGAGCCTATTTGTTGGGATAAGGGGAATCAAATACTTATTGCCCCAATGGGAGTCCTATTTCCTGGGAATGATGTGGGTGCAGGCTACGATGTCACTTGCCATGGAGACTGTTAATAATGCCTTGAATCTGAACCCAATTGGTCCTCCTACATAGTCAGGCGCTTCAGCAGAATTCCCCTACGGGGGTCTCGCTGTTAAGATAGGTGTCCTATTTTCAGGGGATTTATTTAGAGTCCCAGTCCGTATGTAATTCCTATCATCTGTCAAAGGGAGTGCCTATATAAACTCCCTAGGGGTCTAGATCGAGACCTATCCTTGTAATCATCATTATTCCATAACAAAGAGCCGCCGCCATTTTTTCTCTTCGTGTTCTTCTGTATTTCGTGCGATCCCTCTCTCCCCTTTTTCGTATCAAACTAGTATCAGAGCCTTAGTGTTTGTCAACGATTCTCGATCAGCAGAGAGATGGCGTCGCACAACGTGAGCGTGGAGAAGTTCAACGGCAGAAACAGTTTCGGGTTGTGGCAGATCAAGATGCGGGCACTTTTGAAGCAACAAGGAGTCTGGGCGCCGCTCTCAAACGTGTCGAAGAACAAGCCAAAGGAGGAAGACTCGAAAGGCAAAGAAAAGGAGATCGACCTCGCAACTTTGGCGGCACAGGAGGAGAAGGCGCACTCGATGATCCTGTTGTGTCTGGCGGATGAGGTGATAATCGAGGTCGCAGATGAAGAAAAAGCGGCTAGTCTGTGGTTGAGACTCGAGAGTCTATATATGACGAAGTCTCTCACCAACAAGTTGCTGTTGAAGCAACGTCTGTTCTCTCTCCGCATGCAGGAAGGTACCCCTCTGAAGGAACATCTTGATCAGTTAAATTCTTTGTTGATGGAACTCAGAAATATCGATGTTAAGATCGAGGATGAAGATGCTGCCCTAATTCTGTTAGTTTCGCTTTCTCCATCATATGAAAATTTCGTTCAGTCTATGATTATCGGGAAGGAAACTATAAGTCTGGAAGAAGTAAGATCGAGTCTCCATACTCGTGAACTTCGGCATAGGGCATCTGGAAATTCTGTAGAGACTCAGGCCGCGGGTTTGATATCAACCGCAGAGAAGGGACAGTCCTCGAATTCAAAGAAATCCAAGTCGAAGAAGAAGAAAATCACTGCGAAAGACATTTGTAATTACTGCAAGGAACCAGGTCATTGGAAGAAGGATTGTCCGAAGAAGAAGAAGGCCCCTGTCGCTGCGGTGGCACATGAAACAGGAAATTCCGAAGATGATTTGGTTCTGGCTGCTTCTGATCAAGGATGTCTGACGGATAGTTGGGTTCTAGATTCGGGGTGTTCCTATCATATGACTCCGAATAAAGAGTGGTTCTCAACTTATCAGAATATTGATGGTGGAAACGTCATCATGGGCAATGATGCAGCCTGTCAGATAGTTGGGATCGGTTCTGTGCAGATCAGGACTCATGACAATCTTGTGAGGACACTGACAGATGTCCGCCATGTTCCGCAACTGAAAAAGAATTTGATATCACTTGGAGTCCTCGACTCTAAAGGGTGTCAGATCAATGCTGCTGGAGGCATCCTCACAGTCATGAAAGGTGATGCTACGGTTCTGAAGGGAGTCAGACAGAAGTCCTTGTATGTATTACAAGACAAGACAGTCTCTGGCGTTGCTGCAGTGGCTAGTTCATCCGAATCAGAAAGGTCCAGGCTGTGGCACATGCGGCTTGGGCATATGAGTCAGAACGGGATGAATATCCTCAGCAAACGAGGTCTTCTAGGGGAGAAGAAGATATCTGAGATAAACTTCTGTAAGCACTGCGTATTCGGCAAACAGCGAAGGTCTCAGTTTGGCAAGGCAGTGCACAGGACGAAGGCGACACTTGACTACATCCACGCCGACTGTTGGGGTCCCTCTCGTGTTCCATCATTAGGAGGTGCGAGGTACTTCCTATCTGTGATTGATGACTACTCGAGGATGACTTGGGTATTCATGATGAAACACAAGAGTGAGTCATTCAAGGCCTTCAAGCAGTGGAAGGTTCTGGTGGAAAATCAGACGTCGAAGAAAGTGAAGCGTCTTCGCACTGACAATGGTTTGGAGTTCTGTTCTGATGAATTTGACCAGTTCTGCAAAGATGAAGGCATTGCCAGACATCGCACAGTCAGGGATACTCCACAGCAGAATGGAGTTGCAGAACGAATGAACATGACACTTCTGGAGAGGGCAAGGTGCATGCTCTCTAACGCTGGTCTGAATAGGACATTCTGGGCTGAAGCTGTTAACACAGCTTGTTACTTGGTGAATCGAAGTCCGGCGACTGCAATTGATCTCAAGACTCCAACTGAGGTATGGTCAGGAAATCCTGCTTATTATACTTGTCTGAAAGTTTTTGGTTGTCCAGCATACTATCACGTCAGTGAAGGGAAGTTGGAGCCAAGGGCCAAAGAAGGGGTGTTCATGGGATATGGTGCAGGAGTGAAGGGCTACAGAATCTGGTCTCCTTCAGAACACAAAGTCATTCACAGCAGAAGCGTAACCTTTGATGAAGCATCAATGCTTCAGTTGAAGGTGGAGGCTGAAGAGAGTGTCAGTAAACAGGTGGAGGTTGAAATCACTCAAATTGAGGATGATGCTGAAGGATCACATCAAGAAGCAGAACCAGAAGATGAAGAATCTGATGAGCAACCTGAAGAGGAGTCAATTGCTACTAGACGTCCTCGCAGAGAAGTGAGTCCTCCTAAGCGATATGGTTTCGAGGACATGGTTGCTTATGCACTACAGGTAGCTGAAGAGGTGGAGTCCCTGGAGCCGTCCTCTTATAGGGATGACATCACATGTGCCGAATCTGGACAGTGGATCGCTGCTATGGGTGAGGAGATGGAATCTCTTCACAAGAATCAGACGTGGGAGCTGGTCAAGTTGCCTAAAGGCAGGAAGGTTGTTGGCTGTAAATGGATCTTCAAGAAGAAAGCAGGAATTTCAGGAGTTGAAGGCACGAGATACAAAGCACGATTGGTTGCTAAAGGTTATAGTCAGAAAGAAGGTGTGGACTACAATGAGATATTCTCACCTGTTGTCAGACATACTTCTATCAGGGTGCTACTTGCTCTTGTAGCACATCAGAATCTAGAGCTCGAGCAACTAGATGTGAAGACTGCTTTCCTACATGGAGAACTTGAAGAAGATATTCTTATGAGCCAACCAGAGGGATTCTCCATTCCTGGAAAAGAGAATCAAGTTTGCAGTCTGAAAAAATCTCTGTATGGCTTGAAGCAGTCTCCCAGACAATGGTACAAGAGGTTCGACAGCTTCATGATCAGTAAGGGATTCAGTCGAAGTCCCTATGATTGCTGTGTATACCACAAGAAGGCGAAGGGCGGCTCCACCATCTATCTGCTATTGTATGTTGATGATATGCTTATTGCTGCCAGAGACATGGCAGACATTCAAAATCTGAAGAAGCTCCTCAGTGCAGAATTCGACATGAAAGATCTTGGTGCAGCACAGAAGATTCTGGGGATAGAAATTCTAAGGGATCGCGCACAGGGTAAACTCTTCTTATCTTAGAAAAGTTATATTGAAAAGATTTTATCCAGGTTTGGAATGTCTGGAGCGAAGCCTTTGAATACTCCATCAGCTGCAAATGTTCATCTTTCTGTTGCCTTCGCACCAAAGTCAGATGCAGAAAAGGAGTACATGTCTCGGGTTTCATATGCTAGTGCAGTTGGAAGTTTGATGTATGCCATGATTTGTACAAGACCAGACATTGCTCATGCAGTCAGTGTTGTCAACAGGTTCATGAGCGATCCAGGAAAGGAGCACTGGCAAGCAATGAAGCGAATTTTTCGGTATCTGAGAGGAACATCTGATATTGGCCTCATCTACAGAAGTGATAAAGAGTGTTTGGTTGCAGCTCAGATTCAGATTATGCTGGAGATGTTGATGGAAGACGATCTATCACAGGCTATGTCTTCACTTTGGGCAGTTCATTTGTTAGTTGGAAGGCTACACTTCAACCATCAGTTACATTGTCCACCACAGAGGCTGAATACATGGCACTGACGGAAGCTGCCAAGGAAGGCATCTGGTTAAAAGGCTTAGTTGGAGATCTCGGATTACATCAGAAGCAGGCTATAGTGCACTGTGACAGTCTGAGTGCAATATGTTTAGCCAAGGATCAAGTACATCATGAAAGAACCAAACACATTGATGTCAGATATCACTTCATCCGCACTGAGAAGAGGATCAAGGTGAAGAAGATTGGCACTGAAGATAATCCAGCTGATATGTTCACCAAATCTGTTCCTTATGGCAAGTTCCAACATTGTTTGGACTTGCTTAACATAAATACTTGGTAATAGCTTTAAGATGGGACTGGCGGCGGCGTGGCGTACTTTTGTGCTCTGAAGATGATTCAAGTCAAGGTGGAGATTTGTTAATAATGCCTTGAATCTGAACCCAATTGGTCCCCCTACATATCAGGCGCTTCAGTAGAATTCCCCTACGGGGGTCCCCCTGAGCGAAAATTTTTTAGGGGTATTCTGTTTGTGATTCGGATTTAATTTATTTCCTTATCACGAGATAGGTGTCCTATTTTCAGGGGATTTATTTAGAGTCCCAGTCCGTATGTAATTCCTATCATCTGTCAAAGGGAGTGTCTATATAAACTCCCTAGGGGTCTAGATCGAGACCTATCCTTGTAATCATCATTATTTCATAACAAAGAGCCGCCGCCATTTTTCCTCTTCGTGTTCTTCTGTATTTCGTGCGATCCCTCTCTCCCCTTTTTCGTATCAGAGACCTTCACATAATGGTCTTTTTCTATGGTCCTCGAGGCATGTTGGGATTGTGGGTGCTCACGGACATCATGGGTGAGGTGTCTAAGAGGTTAAACAATTAGGAAACCACAAGTGCCAAAGATGTAAGGGAGATACTTCATGAACATGCTCACGTTCAGGAGGTTGCAACCCTTAATGATGTGGAGTTCAAGGTCCTCATAAAGGAGGACATCATCAGCCTACTCGCCGGTCAAGATGTTTCTCCATTGACGAGGATTCCTACCATTTGTCAAGAGAGGAGCTTCCATTGAAGAGGAAAAAAGAAGGCTATTAAGTGGTGGAGAAGAAAAAGAGACGAAGAAAAGGATACTCTAATAAGTGGTTGGCATCTCACATTGCAGCCTTCATCTTCTTCATACTAATCTTTTGGCCATTCGCCTCCTCCTTTTGCGCGAATCAATCGGACGTAAATAGATCTCCTGCTAATATTCCATGAATGGCAAGAAACGTTCTCACAAGGAGGATGCACATGGGTTCACTCAAGGACGTTGTTTCTAAATCAAACAATCATTATTGTCATGGTTAATAGTAACCATCACATATACAATGGAAACATGCTCCACATGCATGTACGATATTTGTGTATGTTGGGTCAAAGTTTTAATGACATGTAAAATTATATTTTGATGAAACAAATCTCGAATGATTAAAGTTAAAATGCTAAAAAAGTTTAAAGAAAAATGGATAACTTTATGCACTATGCTTTGATTAAATAATTATCACTGATCTAATTAATTTTGGAGAAAAGTGGAGTTAGAGTTGTAGAGAATTATGTTAACTTTTCATAGACTCTAAAATCATCTAATTTGGATAACCTTGCAGAAAGTTATGATCAAAATAGTGCAAGTCGGTCAACTTGCCGGTCGAAGCAAAGAATGCCGGTCGAGATAGTCCGGTCGACCGATCTGAGAAATCGATCAACCGATCAAGGCATAAACTGCTCAAATGAAAACTGTGAGACTGTACCGATCGATGCAGCGGCCGATCGATCAACTCAACGGCTACAAATCAAACTGTGAGACTGTACCAGTCGAAACACCGATCGATCGATCAAGCGCAGAATTTGAAGAAAACGCACAAAGGTCACATAGACCATTCGACCGATCCAGAAGTGCGGTCGATCGGCCTCCGAGTCAAATGAATAGTAACGGTCAAATTTGAAGGAAAAATTTATGCAATAATTTCTGGACGAATTTTTCACACATTGAAGGCTATAAAAGGAGTGTCAAAACTAGAGGCAAAAGCATCCATTCACTCATTTGAAGAAAAGCTTCAAGTTGTCAAAAATATATCATTTCTTGAAGTTTTCATTTTATATCTTTCTCATTCTTTTTCTCTTCTTCTCTTGTGAGCTTAGCTTTGTAAAAGAGAAAAACACTTTTGTTCAGAAAAATTAGAGAGAGCTCATGTGTAAAAGAGATTCAAAATCTTACCTCTTGAGCGAGAGAAATAGATTAGCTTCCTAGGAGGAGATGTTGCATTGCCTACCGAAGCGGAGAAAAAGGCGGTGGTGTAAAGAGCTTTCTTCCTTGCCCCATTTGGAACAAAGGAAGTGCTAGTGAAATCTCCGACGATCTCGAGGTCGAGAAGTCGGAGCGGGGACGTAGGCCAAGGTGTGGCCGAACCTCGTCAACAACCACCGTGTCTTTGTTTTTTATTTTCTCTCTCTCTCCGTTCATATTGTGTTTATAAACTGAATTGCAAAAGTTTTAATAATCGATTTTGTGCTTCCGCTAAGAATTTTGTGAAATCAATATTTTTGGTTAAATACCAATTCACTCCCCCCCCCTCTCTTGGTGCCCCTTGGAATCCTACAATTGGAATCAGAGCGGGTTGCTCTTGTTTTGATCTTTTGAATCATCTCGATTTTTAGATCTAATCATTTTTAATATTCAATCATTTTTTTTAAGATTTAATCATCTTAAGAGCTATGGCATCAAGTGTATTTATTTTTGTCGAATGACAATCAATTAGTCATCCTCCCCTTTTAAATGCATCAAATTTTCAATCTTGAAAAATTCGGATTCAAGCCTACATATGTTCTATCGATTTAAACATGTGGGATATTATTGAGAAAGACTATTATTTATATGAAAAATTACCTTCCGAACATGACGAAAGACAAAAAAAATTTCAAAATTGGATTGGAAAGCAAAGAATATTTTCTATTGTGCTTTGAATTCAACGGAGTTTAATCGGATTTCAAGTTGCGAAATCGCAATCGAGATTTGGGAAAAACTCATCACCAGTTACGAAGGAACCGACAAAGTTAAAGAATTTAGATTGAATATTTTAAATCATGAATATGATTCTTTCAAGATGCATGAAAATGAGTCTATAAATGATATGGTTGTTCGATTTAATGATATTTTGAATGGCTTAACCTCCTTGGACGAGCCAAGATTTAAGCCCCAAAAAATTAAAAAGATTCTCAGGTCTCTTTCCCCAGGATGGCATACAAAGAGGACCGTGATCGAAGGAAAAGATTTGAACAAATTAGATTTTGATGATCTAATTGGTTCACCTTTAACCTATGAGATCTCAATTTAAGAAAATCAAGAAGAAAAAGCCTCCAAGAAGAAAACATTGGCGGTAAAGGCAAATGCAAATGAAGAAGACTCAAGTGAAGAAGAAGTGGACGAAAAGAGACTCGTCCGTTATACAAGAAAACTAGATAAGTATCTCAAGTTGGTAAAGAAGAAAGAAAAGAATGAGAAGCCTACCCGAAGATCAAACAAAAATCACAAAGAAAAGACATCTTAAAGTAAGAAGAAAAAGTATGAAGAGTCAAGTGAAATAAATGACTCATCAAGCTCTTCCAGTTATGAAGCATACTTATGCTTAATGGCATACGACGATGGGATAACCTCTAATTCTTCAAATAATGACTCGTCAAGCTCTTCCAAAGAAAATCTTTTTTTAGATGTAAATAAAGAACTCTCCTCTCTTATAAAATGATATTTTTCAACTAAAGAGGAAAATGAAAAATTAATATGTGAAATTGAAAAATTAAAAGAAGAAAAGGATATATGTTTTATGGAAAATGAAACTTTTAAAAATGAAATTAAAATTTTGAAAATTACACATGCATGTGAAATTGTCAAACTAGCATGTTCATTAGAAAAAATAAAACAAGAAAATGCCCTTTTGAAAAATACACAAAATAAGATTATAAAAATAATCTTATGAGTCATTTTGGACATAAAAGTTCTTATTGGAAATCCAATCATTCATATGATAAAAAATTACATATTACATGTTTTACATGCGGATTTCATGGCCATTATTCTTATCAATGCAAAATAAGAAAATTATCACCACATTCACATGGCATGATTTGAGTTCCGAAAGGAACATTATCTAACAAAATCGGACCCAAAGAAGTTTGGGTACCAAAAGTTACTTGATTACTTTTTCAGGTGTGCCTCACATGCAAAGGACATATGTAATTGAAAATGTGAAGGCATAAAGGTTATGGTAAAAGTATCATCTATTTTTTATGTAAAAATTCAAAACTATAATTTTTTAAAAGAGAAACATGTAAATGAAAATTGTTGAATCAAAGTTTTATGCCACATTTTGATTCTTAATATATTTTTATTTTGACTTTCATAAATTGATTTTCATTATAAAATAGCCATAAACTTAGGGGGTGAAAGTTATGATCAAAATAGTGCAGGTCGATCAACCTGCCGGTCGAGATAGTCCGATCGACTGATCTGAGAAACCGGTCAACCGATCAATGCATAAGCTGCTCAAATGAAAACTGCGAGACTGTACCGGTCGACAGACCAGTCGATGCAGCGGCCGATCGATCAGCTCAACGGCTACAAATCAAAATTATGAGATTGTACCGGTCGAGACATCGGTCGACCGATTAAGCGCAGAAATTGAAGAAAACACACAACGGTCACATAGACCGGTCGACCGGTCCAGAACTGCGGTCGATCGGCCTCCGAGTCAAATGAATAGTAACGGTCAAATTTGAAGGAGAAATTTGTGAAATGATTTCTGGATAAATTTTTCACACATTAAATGCTATAAAAGGAGTGCCAAAGCTAGAGACAAAAGCACTCATTCACTCATTTGAAGAAAAGCTTCAAGTTGTTAAAGAGAGATCATTTTTTGAAGTTTTCATTTTATAGCTTTCTCATTCTTTCTCTCTTCTTCTTTTGTGAGCTTAGTTTTGTAAAAAAGAGAAACAATTTTGTTCAAAAAAATTAGAGAGAGCTCCTGTGTAAAAGAGGTTCAAAATCTTATCTCTTGAACGAAAGAAATATATTAGCTTCCTAGGATGAGAGGTTACCTTGCCTGACGGTGGTGTAAATAAAAACATTAAAAAAAAATGGGGCGCTCCCCCCTCCCACCCCCCCCCCCCCCCCCCCCTCCCCCACACTGGCCGGACGAAATAATTTGTTGATAATTAAATAATATAAAACCTTGTTGATATTTAAGGAAATAACTTCAAATGAAAATATTATGTAATTTAAAATGTATTAAATTTAAGGTACTCATGATCCATTAAATCAAATTAAAATGAGAGTTACACCATAAAAGTTGAACACAAATTTTAATGACTAAAAAAATCAGGGAAGAAAAGATAGAAATAATGACAGGATTATATATAACTATTGAAAAATGCATTAATATATAGATATTGGAGAATGATGTGTGGTAATATATACGTGTATATATATATATATTACAACCAATTTATATTATATATAAAATTAAAATATGTATTAAATAACTTTATACATATTGGCGTAGTTTAAAAAAATAACTTCAAACAAAATTATTATATAATTTAAAATGGCTTAATAAATTTAAGGTGTACCTTAAGTTAAATTAAATATGAAAATAAAAATATTATGAAATATGAAAATTCAAATGTCATGAATAACATATAATTTAATATGCATTAATTAGCGTTTGCATTTATTATGACCACTAATATTAATACTAATTTGTTATTATAAAAAAATAAAAAAATCTACAAGAAAGAATGAAGGAATGGTGAAAGGAGAGGAACTTCTCATCATAATTACAGAATTGTCATGAACATAACTTTATATTGTATATTTAATTAGAAATATAATTTTATTAAACAAAAAGTACATTATGTAACATATAAAAATGTTATGAAATATGAAAAGTCATATGTCATGAATATCATATAACTTTACATTAATAAGTGTTTGCATTTATTATGATCAATAATATTAATACTACAAGAATGGAGGGATGATGAAAGGAGAGAACTTCTCATCATGATTGCGAAATTGTCATGAGTATATATGACTTTATATTATATATTAAAGATCATGCATGTCGTGTCTTTAAATACTCACCATCCTTGTTATCTGATCCTATTCCATCCTCTCATATTTCATAACACAAACGTGAGTTTATTATTATTATTATTATTATTATTATTATTATTATTATTATTATTATTATTATTATTATTATTATTATTATTATTATTATTATTATTATTATTATTATTATTTCATAACACAAATGTGAGTTTTTTGCTTTGATCCTTGACCCTACAACCTTGTCAAAATGTATAATAACTCATATTGAAGTTTGATGATGTATTCCCTTTAGGGAATCATTGTCAAATTTAATATTGTTAGCTTTGACATGTATTGATTCTCCTTTTGGATTTTAAAAATGTATGACATAATGCAATATAACACTAGCTTCATATGAAATTTTGTCATGCGCATATTTTTATCACATAACGAGGGAAAGTGAATTGGTGTAAGAGAGAAGGTGAAATGTGGAATAAAAACTTAGATAATTTTGAAAAAATGAAAATCAAATCAAAGAACATACAATATGATGATTATAAAGCAAAAAAAAAAAAAGACAACAAATATGATGCATAAGAATTATTGATGAAGTTCAGTTCATCTCCTTAATCTATATCTTTATTCTGACTTCTCACACCTTGAAACTATTAAGAGATCCATAATCTTTTCTTTGTTTCTAATAAATCAAGGAACAACCTTTTTCACTGTTTTTTCTTCAAACAAGAAGCCATGTCTCTCCTCCACATAAGTTATCACTTGTATTATCATCTCTCAAGAGGTAGGCACAATTTTTATCACCACAAACTCAAAAGAAGAATAATATGACTACTTTTTTTTACAATATAACACATTAACAAAAGTCAACAATTTAAGCTAAAAGAATATTTTTCTCCTAATGGAGGATGCTTTTCTTTGAAGTCTTAACTTTATCAACACTCTTGGAATCCTTTTTATAGTCCCCAATCTTCAATATAGTCACTGTACATCTAAGAATTAATATAATCACATCAATTATCTATTAACTCAAGAAAAAATCTACTTTATCTTATATTCTTAATTATCTTACTATTAATTTTCTTTCCACGTAGGGCAAAATACAAGATTTTGAAATACTACAATTATCTTACAAATCAAACTATTGATAATGTCTTAAATCTGAACCTAGTTGTAACCCCTGGACAACGAGCCTGAGGGGAGGTCTAGGGGGGATCCAAGGGGATCTCCTTACGAGGATTCGGGGGTGGAGCCCTCAAAACCTAGACTATTTTAGGGTTTATATTTCCTATTTTGTATTAAAATTTCCTATATAAATTCCATGACGTTAAGTTATTTTGCATCTTTATAATCATCATTATTTCATAACAAAGAGAGTCATCGCCGTCCGAGGACATAGTCCGATTTAGGGTGAATCTTGTAAATGTCTATATTCTTTTGTGTTCATGTGATCTCTCTCTCCCTCTTTTCATAACACAAATGGTTAACATGGAAAAATAAAAAATCTTTCTTTCCCTAAACTCAACCCTAGGGACATAACATCATAATTAACACATTAGGATTCAAACATGGACATTTCCCTTTACCTATCTTGGGACCCCCATATCAAACAAATATATTATATTGAGGTCCCTAACCTTTCTAGAGAACAAAGTTAGCTCCCACACAAGCTGAAAAGATAACGTTAATCAAATCTATACTAAACACAATGCCCATTTACTTTAGCTTCAGTATACTTACCTAATATTATTCTAGATTCCTTGGAGAAGCTCTCGCGATCCTTTTTATGGCACTTAGGGAGCGAGGCTAAGGGGATTCAACTCATAAATTGGAAAATTATCCAGTTACAAAAAGAGGAGGAGGGTCTAGGAATTAGGAGCATCCACTACATCTGCATCTCCAACTAGCTAAGCTTATCCTAGACATTCTAAATAGGAAAAATTCTCCTTGGGTCAGTCTTGTCCTTAACAAATACACCTACCCACATCCATAGGAAACGATAAGCATTACTAGTGTCACCACATGGGTATGATGCATGTTCATTGGGGCACTTTCAGTCCTTAAGCTTAGTACAAGGAAACTGATTGAAAATGGCTTTTCCACCTATGTAATCTCGGACCCATGGATCTTCTCAATCCCCTTGTTGTGGAAACCAACTTTTATTAATATAAATACACAGCCTTAAGGTTAGTGACCTCATGGTTAGAAATATATGAAATACGCCAATGCTCATGGAATACTTTGGGCCTCAGGTCTCTCAATTTATATCTCACATTTACTTATAATCTTTAGCTAATGATGATGTGTGGATTTGGAGTCCTAATACTCATGAAAATGCTAATGCAAAGTCGGTATATCAAGTTATTAGTAAGCAAGCTCTGCCACCACCTTCAGGAGGATGGCCATTTTGGAAACAGGTCTGGCATATCGAAGTTCCACCTCAAATCCATATCTTTTTGTGGAAACTTCTGCAAAATAGATTATCTATGTTGGATTATATTATACATTTTTGTCCCTCTGAACCCCTCTGTAAACTTTGTGGTCTTGATGTGGAAACAAACGACCACCTTTTTTTTAACTACTCCATGGCACAACAGTTATGGTCCATATTCCAACAAAAGTTGAACATTTCTTTTGATTTTCTTGACACATGGGACTCAGGCAGCTGGTTTTCGAAGGAAAAAATAAGGATCCACAATCCAAACCTATATTTCTTGCTATCTTCTCTTTCTGTCTCTCTGTCTCTGGGGCATTGGGAACTGAAGAACCAACATGCATTTGCGTGCAAAACGAGCAACCACCGAGGTGGTGGTGGTGGTTTGAGAAAGACCTATTGCTGAATATGATGAATATGTATCCTACCACACCCTGAGGCCATAAGCCCCCAAGACCCACTTTGGGTATGGTGGGAGCCGCCCCTAACCCTTGATCGCTTTGCACTCAGATGGTTTGTTTGCTCGACCAATTGAGTTAGGGGGCGCTGGATATATTATTCGCACTCATTCTGGATGCTTTCTTTTTGCAAGTTCGATCAGCAGAACACCTGATTTCATTATCAAGCTCGAGGCTTGGGCATTGTTGGCGGGGTTTAAGGAATGTACGCGCCGAGGACTCACACACATTCAGATCAACATATATGCAAATACTCTAGTGCAGAGGATTTCACACCAAATCACGTGCCCTTGGAAGCTCAAAAATATCATTCTAAGACATTAGGATCTTTCTACAAAAGTTAACTCCTACATGTTTGCAGCACTGCTACCAGGAAAATAACTAGCGCGTGAATTTTTTGGCTAACCTAGGTAGATCAGGTGTTCAGGACATTGTTTGAGAGAATCAACCTCCTCCGAGGATTCCTCAGGGACTCTTTAGTCTTTAATAATAATTAATCACTTAAAAATAATATATATTATCATAAATACGATTCCATGAATGTAACTTCAGCTCCTAATATACTAAACTTTTTTTTCTTAAGGTAATTTTTTTCGTTTTAAGAATTTTCGATGTGAAGTGTATGAAAGCGGCCTTATGTATTTACTAGTTTCTCATTAGAAGTTTCTTCGAAAATGATTCAAATAAATGGCAATGATAAAAATTTATCATTTTTTATATTTTGAGAACTTGTGATCATTATCAATTTTCATGACAAATTACATATATGATCCCTGTAACTTTTTTTTGTTACTATAACGCAACATTAACTTTGAACATCAGTAATAATTTTGAAAATCACCATTAACCAAAAACTATCGAAAAATTTAGAAAGTAATACGTAAAACGGCTTATAACTTACTATATTTTATAATAAATCACTACTTGCGCCGCATATTTCAGCGTAAAAATTTTCAACATATCCCTTTTACCTTTATTGAAAACAATTTGACACTCTTTTTAAATCCGTTTGCTTTTTTTTCATAAAAGAACGAAATTAAAATTTAATTTAAACTTGTAATAATTGAGTAATTGCAAGAGCAAGATCGATCATGTTGATTAAAAAATGTAGAAGTGCATGTGACGAAAGACTCACTTATCATGAATCTAATTAAATTAGTTGAACTTTTATATCATACGAATTAAATCGTACTGTTTTCTAAAAAAAAAGAAACCTTAGAAGTGCGAATTGCTGTAGCATTTGGTACACGTAATATATCGTTGGTTTCCCTTGAGAGTTACGTGATTTCGATTCTTATTTAATAATTCCACTTAAATGGTGGAACGTAAAAAAACTTTTCTGATGTCACTTTTATTTTTCCTTCTCTCACACATTTTTTCCTTGTTAGTTCGTTTTAAATTTGTTTTTTTATATGTTTATTTAATACAATCATAATCTACTAAAATAATTCCTGATCTATCATTAAAAGTATTAGGTTAATTAAGCAATTGAGCTAAGAATATTATTAACTAATATATAAGCAATATTTTATTTTTTGAATATTGAATATTTTATTTATTACACATCATATATTCAGTATAACAATATTCATTTGATATTATTTACTCTTTTATATTTTTAAATTTTAAAAAAATATTTATGGTAAATTTTTTTATTCAAAAAAACTTTTATCTTTTATAATATTATCTTTTAGCTTTATTATTCTCATATTTTATTCTTGTGTCAAATTAATTTTTTTACTTATCATCATTAGATTTAATTCAAAATTAATTTATCTATTTAATTATTAATCGAGAAGATGATCCACCATTTTATTTGCCAAACGTATCATAAAATTTTATGCGAGAATTGAATATATATATATATATGTTGATTAATATAATATATTTTGATCAATGAATTTAATTATAAGTAATTAAATCTTATAATTTAAAAATATCATTTATCAAAACTATTGATGAATCCAAATGCGCTCATCATTTCTCTAAAATAAAAATTCTGTATAAAACAATCAATATAACAAATTAGTACAATGATTCAAACGAACGTAAAGATTGTACCACCGCAAAGGAACACGTGTGCCAGATTCGTGGCAGAGTCAGTTATCTGTCATGCATGGCGTCTTCATATATTATCATAGATCAAGGAGTTAGATAGAATTATTTTTCCATCATATTTCTATTAAACGATATTTGAAGTTAAAATATCTGCATTTAAAGTAAAAATATCTTGGTAATTAACTATATAAGTATTTGCAATTAATAAAATACCACCATTGACTTTATAAAAAAAATTTAATGCGCAGTATTATTAGCATCACACTAATTTAAAGTAAAAAATTGATAAATATAATGGCTTAAGAATTGAAAATGTGATTTCTAAAAACTATATATATATATATATATATATTCGGTGGATGCTAACTATATATTTAGAATTAAGTATTCGCAGGCTTGGGGGAAACGTTACGTGCCACCGGAACCCGGTGCATGTCGCAACGCCGTGTGGGTTTCAATCACAAACGTCACGCCTTCGGAGCGACACAACTCCAACAACCCAATTTAAAGCACTCCTCAACGTGCATTAAGAACTAACTCCAAAAACTATGCCCAACTAACTTTATTAATTACTATTATTATAGTGTTAATTAATAAGTATCACATATTATGTCATGATATATAAGTTATATATATATATATGTACATGTCAATGGTTCGTGAGATCAATTTTCCATGCACACATCGCCCATGGGCATGTGTTGGAGGCGGCAACTCCGACGTGCATAAGACCCACATCTATCTCGGAACGAGGTAGCATTTTATATATTATAATATATATATATATATATAAGTTGACATGGAGGCCTTTCGCATGCACCACACATATATGATAGATATATATATATTTATATATATTATCCGATTAAAAATTTATATATATGAGCTAATAGGACGAACTCTGCCGTGACGTGACGAATAAGTTTGTTCTCACTCCGCAGGCGTCAAAGGTAGGCACATAACAAACCATGATCATGATTCTTTATCCATTTTATTTTTTTTTATTTTGAAGGGGCATATGGAAATGCATCTACTTTAATCACTGCGTTTGTGTTTTGTTTTCAGTGCAAAATTGTTAGTATTGTGTCATTACATTCAATACAAAAGGGGTAAATTAGATGAATGATTCTTTAACTTTGTGTCTATTTTTAATTGGTCCTTCAATTTTAATTTGTAATTAGAATAATTTTTATCTTTTATTTTCTTGCACGATTAATTCTCTTGATAAGTGATAGTGAATTTTCTGATTAACTTACATACGTGATCGATACGTGAGTCGTTTCTCTCTCATTCACGTCGTTTAAGTCATTCACGTCATTTAACGCTCCAAATTAAATAAATTATACGGATCGTCCTCTAACTTTAAGTTAATTTCTAAATAGTCCCTCAACTTTGATATTATTGCACGATTCATCCACTTGACCGGTAAGAAACAGTCTCACGATTATCTTACGACGTGGCATAATAAAATATAATAAAAAATTTTAACTAGCTGACATCACATAATAAAAAATATTATAAAAATTTAAGAATATGGATGAGCTGACAGAGGAGGGTGTCGCCCCCCTCTCCAAGCTCGCCCTTTGGTGAGTTGGCATAGGGGGCGCCAACCTCCCTCTCCAAGTTCGTCCACTGGCAAGCTTCGCACTCCCTTCTCCAAGCTCATCCACTGGTGAGCTTCGCACAAGGGAAGCCAACGTCCCCTTGCAAGCTCGTCGGCGATCCTAAATGACTCAAAGTTGAGAAACTATAAAAAATAAAAATGATAGAAGTGCCCACGAACTCGTGAAGAGAGTTAGCGCTTCTTGTGCGAAGCTCGCCAATGAGCGAGCTTGGAAAGGGGGGCCGGGGCCCCCTATGCCAGCTCGCCAAAGGGCGAGCTTGGAGAGGGGGCTGACACCCTTCCTCTGTCAACTCATCCGCGTCCTGAAATTTTTATAATATTTTTTATTATGTGATGTCAGCTTGTTAAATTTTTTTATTATATTTTATTATGTCACATCGCAAGATAATCAGAAGATTGTTTCTTACCGGTCAAGTGGATGAATCGTGCAATAATGTCAAAGTTGAGGGACTGTTTAGAAATTGACTCAAAGTTGTAGGACGATCCGTGTAATTTACCTGATTTGAAGCGTTAAATGATGTGGATGAGAGAGAAATGGCTCATATATCGGCTACGTATGCAAGGCAACCGAAAAATCCACTATCACCGATCAATAGGACTAATCGTGTAAGAAAATAAAAGATGATGAACGTTTTGATTACAAATTGAAATTGGAGGATCAGTTGAAAATCGACTCAAAATTGAGGAATCATTCATGTAATTTACTCAGCAGAACGGTGTCCATGTTTTGAGACTTCAATTCAAAATTGCTTTTCTGTGTTAGAGCTTGAAATTTGGAGAGTCAAGATGTATTCAATTGAACCTCACAGTGGTAATTATCGAATTTGATTCGACAAATTTGGTACAAATTATGAATGGTGTTTCACGGATTATTGCGGACATGAAGGCCTTACCGCATTATTTTACATTTTGACGACTTAGCTTTCGGGAAGCAAATCGGACAACATATTTTTTGACTAATTTTGATTGTATTTTGAATGATGATTATTTTTTAGAGATTGATCCTCTAGACAGATCTTTCTAATATTTGGTATCAAGATAATTCTAATTTATTAATTAATAGATGACATCATTTTCTTTAAAAAATTGCTTTTCAAATCTTCTTTTATTATTGGCATCTTTCACATCTCTTATGTCTAAGTTGATCTATCTTTACCGATGGAAGTCGGAGGTCGAGTGGATAGTTGCTCTTCTTCAAAGTAAAATTCTAGAGTTGAAATATTTGCGTAATTTTTTATTGAAAGTCTCACTTATCATAATCATAAATATGTTACGTAAGACAATATTAGATTAGTCGAACTCTGAGACTTCAATCTATCTTCGATACCTATGTATCTAACAGTTAATGAACAAAAGATACATAGATACCTACAATTATAAGGTAACTAGCGGTTGATATAACGAGATGGTGTAAAATTACAACGCATATATAGTTCATATATAGCATGCATGCATGCGATATGTCATGGTTCGAGTATAAACTCATGACCCTTATTCTACCGAATTATTACGGTCATTTACACTACATATGCACTTATAACATATTGTGCAGAATTAACCATGAAAACAAGAGTTAATTAAAGGTTGTCGTTGTATTGACGCGTACGTACGTAGCTCTCATCTCATTGACAGCAACTTAATCAGGCAATGGCTTCAGGATGCTGCAGGGAGAGGTCACCATTGTAGGCCCTCGTCCTTGTCGCGGCGCGTTCGGTGTTCTTGTTGTCTATGGAACTCTCCTTGCGCGGCCATGGCTCCGGTCTTCGCTACCCTTCGTCCCCTTGTCCTCCTCCCCCTAGTTCTTCGTCGTCTCCGCCAACGTCTCCGTCCAGCTGATCGTGCTCAGAGTTGTGGTCATGGAGCTCAAGCGCCGCCTTGTTACCGGCAATTTTACTTCGGCTAGCTTCATTGGTAGTGGATACCACAATGGCGTCGAGCAGTTCGGAGGAGTCCATGACGACGTTGCCGGCGGCCGCGACGTTGTCGTTGGCGCTTGGAGCTGCGGAAGAAGGACGCGGAGGCTGCTGCTGCTTGTTGGCGAGTGATTTGGAGTAGAGCTGGTTGAGCTGTTGGAAGTAGGGACATGTCTTCGAGCGCTGCGAGCGCTTCTTTCCGTTCTCCTTGGCCTTCCTGAAGTACTTGTTGATGTTCTCCCACTTCTCCTTGCACCTCTTGGCGCTGCGGCTGTAGCCCATGGCCGACATCGTCGCGCTCACCTCCTCCCACAGCGGCCCCTTGAGCCCCGGCTCCTGGAAACGGGACTCGAACCCGCTGCGCACCTGGATCAGAGCCTCGACCTCCGCCTTCGGCCACCTGCTGGCGTTGAACGTGAGCCTGTTGCCACTGTCGTCGAGGACGCTGTTGAAGACGTGGTCAGGGGATTTTGGCTCCGTTTGGAGGTCGGCGGAGTCGTTGCAGTCCTTCTTGTGAGCCTCGTCTGCGCGAAATTGGGTATCAGACGGCAGATTTAGGCTCTCGCCGGTGATTTTTTCGAGGAAGGCGACAATGGCAGCTTCACGGGAGGAGGCGAGGGCGCGCTCGCGGGCACGCGCGGCGGCCTCGCCGCTGGACTTGGCGGCCTCCTGCTTTCGCCACGCCTCGTCGCGGCTGGTCCTCTCCTGGTCCCTCTTCTCCATGACCTCCAGGAACTTCTTGTGGAGGCCCTCCTGGTGATCCATGAGCTGCTTCACGAGGCTCTCGAAAAACGCCGCCACCGAGCTCAGCTGCTGCTGCAGCCGTCGCTTCCTCCGCCGCCTCGAGCCGCCGCTCTTCGAGGGTTTCTTGAGGGTTGCCTCCTCTCCGGCAGACGTCTCCGACGCGCTGACCCGATGGTCTGCAGCGGGTAGTACTCCCGACACGTCCGCAGTGACATAATGCATGAACGGGGTATCGCCGGCCGTGAGAGCGGAGTCAGTGCCCGTATGGATGGTACCGCCACTACCGCCAGGTTGGCAGATAGCCTCAAGCTCGCTGAACAGCTTGTAGTTGCTGCCGCCCGTCCCATGGCCGCCGCCATCGGACTTCGCCGCCAGCTCTTTGCTCTTCTTGCAGTCTTTGCCGGCGGATGCTTCGGGCTCCTCGTCGTTGCATCTCTTGTTGTTCTTGTTGATATAACCTATGTCCAAAGGCCTCCTGGCATGCGTTGTATTAAAATATGACCAACAGTTTTAAGAAAAATTATCGAAGCGAGATCTATTAACAGTTCGACAATGAAAGAAATTATTCAGGCTTTTTTTCTTCTCTGATAGTGATTAATTAGAAGCCCAATGGTGGATTTTAGTACTGCCGTAGTATTACTGATCAGATTCTTTAATCTTTATTCTGCAAATTAAGGTACTCATAAAACATGCAATTATGCAAATTAAGAGAAGATAAATGAGAGCTGCCATCGATCATAATAACGTTGCAGTTGCACAAACGCAGCGTTATCTGCTTCGTATATAAATCATCTCGTATGTTTGTAAGGATGCATGCAGCATTGGAACTAATTAATGTTGTATGCTTATATGTGACAAAGAAATGGTGATAAAAGAAGAAGGACAAGTGTTAGATATGTAGCAGGATGCATTAATTGTTACCATGGAGGCTCTTTAACGGCGGAGTCATCTTCTCTCTGCCAGAGGTGGAGGCGGCTCTCCGATCCGTCGTCGTCCCCCTGCAGCATGCCGCCGTCGTCGTTGATCACCTCTTGGCTCCCGGCGCCGCTGCTGAGTTCGTTCACCCCCAGCTTAAAGTTCATTGCGGCGGCGAGGAAGGGTGGCACTCCAGGGGCCGCCGCAGCACCACCGCCGGCTCCCATGATCGGCGGCGTCGGGGACGCCGAGTTCTCGGGGCCCGAGTCCTGATCCATGGCCACCGGGTGCTGGGGAATCAGACTCTGGGGCTGAAGTTGCGCCGGCTGGTGGTGGTGCTGGAAGAGCTGGAACTGGTGGTGGGGCTGCTGCAGGAGCTGCTGGGTGATGGGCATGGAGTACTGGAAGGGAGGGAAGTGAGGCAGAAGCGGCGCCGCGCGCTGCGGCTGGTGCGCTTGCTGGGGAAGGTGGTGGTGGTAAGGAAGGATATGGTACTTCAATTCCGGGGGTGCGACGGCGGGGGCGGCGGCAACGTTGCCGGAGGAGGGGATGGAGAACAGCGAACCCGCGCAGCTGTCGACCATGAACTGAGGGATTTCCGAGACGCCTCCATAACCAGACTGCATCTTAGCTCACAGATCTCCTTGCTCTTTGTTGGTGTCGCTTTTCTCCTTCTTAATTCCCCTCGTCCTTCGATCTGCATACGACTCCGAGTGCTCCTTGCTTTCGTTTTCCTTCTTTTTGGGCTTGTTCAGGTTTGTGCTTTGTGGAGTCTCTCTCTCTCACTCTCTCTCTCTCTCTCTCTCTCTCTCTCTCTCTCTCTCTCTCTCTCTCTCTCTCTCTCTCTCTCTCTCTGCTGAAATAATAGCGCGGTGAGGAGACCTTCAGATCTGCTCTATTGTGGAAACAGCCCACTTGTAATCTGCAGGACTTGGCTCTGCACTCCACATGCATGTACTCTCTCCTCTCTCCTCTCTCCTCTCTCCTCTCTCCTCTCTCTCTCTCTCGTGTGTGTACGCGCGTGTGAGAGGTAGCATGAACAAATCAAATACGGCTCTTGTTCTAACGAGACAGGAGCAGCTTCCCTACTCCTCAAAGGAGGGCAGTGAAAGGACTTGAGTTTTCCTTAAAACAGAAGGCAGAGAAGATTTCACGAAAACCCAGCAGCAGGCTGAGGAGAAATAAATATGTCTCACTATATATCTTCCCTATTTCTTTTAAAGCTATAATTATTTAAAAATATATATTTAATTAATTATTGATAACATTTTGAATCCGTACTCAATTATAATCATATATGATCCTTATATAATCCAGACGCTTAAACAAAATAAACGACAAAGCGCTCATCCTTTACGGAAGTCTCGCTCTCCCTAATTTGGTAATATTAATTACTCTAGTTGATTCATATAATAAATAAGTTAGCAAATTATTCATATAACATTAAATTGGTAAATAAAAAAGTAGAACACTGAAAGTAATTCTCCTCCATTAATCAAGTGTTAGAGTCAACTTCTCTTCTTATTAATTAGCTGATACTAATATTTTTTTATTTGTTGAACAGACAAAAAATAACTTAAATTTAACTTATTGATGACATATAATATATATATATATATATTATATGTCATAAATAAGTTAAATTGATCACACCTTAGCCCTGCAAGTTTGTTGGTAGAGAGCATAGGCAGCAGTGAGGGCCACAAAGATTCCTTAGCCCTCTCTCTCATCTCTCCTCATCTGTTTTTAAGAACATCCACTCTTTTGAGAAATATAAACTAAAAAGGTTATATTATGAAATATATTATTTATTCAAGGAAAATAGAATGCCAGTGAAGTTGTATGTATCGACCAATTGAAAATAAAACTTTCATATAATTATATACATTTATAAACAAAAGGATTTTTTTATATAGATCTCTGCGTATAGAATGATTAACATCTGATTAATTTAAAATCAGAGTAAAATACAAAAAGTGTGAGATTATTAGCTTCGGTCAATTGTAAGACACAATTTAATTAATCAGTTAAGCCAAACCAAATTTGATTTGAACAAATGTTTTCATATGACAAAGCGTTTTGTTAAGAATATCAATATATAGTGGTCGATTGAAATTATGAGACCTAAAATTGCCATGTTATTTTTTAAATGACATCGATGAACTCATAAATCTAATATATTATAACCAAGGATAGTTGACAGATATAGCGAAATTATATTTCAAAATCGTTGAGTGTTAATAGATCCTAAGTTCGATTATAATCATCATCATTTTGATCAAAATTTATTTATATCACTTCTATCTTAATATCATATTAATAATTTTGAACACCGGTGGGTCTTAAAAAAATTTAATATATTATAGTTTATGATCAGTCAGTCGAATGGCGTGCACCATCCAAAATGTAGGATATTTTTCGAATTTGGTAAAATACAATTTAGAGAAAGATTTACTAACTAAATGCATGATGACTCTCAAACGATCAAGGGGGAAGACTCGTAGGTGATGGAGATTGGAGACTGGAGAGATAGAGAGAAGAGAGAGAGAGTGTGTTGTTGTCGTTGTTGTAGCAGCAGTAGGACAGTGAACGCCGTTAATCAGAGTCTGCCTGCACTCTTGGAGTTGGAGTACTTAAATTAATTATTTTGATTAAAGTGAAGAGCGACGTCAGCATTGGGAGAGAACCTCCTGCGACACTTGCTCCTATGCACGTGACATCCACGTGCGGAGTATGATCTTTCTCCTCCAACCCAACCGACAAGAGAAATCATATCAATTTCTAAGATTTTTATTTATATATAAGAAAAAGAAATGATTGGACTATCCTTTTTAGGGGACAGTATCACATCTCATAATGAATCATTGATTGAAAAAAATGTCTAAATAATTGAGCCATCTTAGTAATAATAAATAATGAATAATAAAATAAGGATTTCAAATTATTTTATATTTTTATTAATTTATTCAAAATATTTTTTTTAGGGTAAAACAAGACAGTTGAGTCATCCTAATTTAATTTGGAACAATTTAGGATGACTTGATTTTGAACTAGAGGAAGACCGGATGGAATTTAAATCTTGAATGTCTAACTAAAATTGTGGACAAGGGTGATTAGGTCTCAAATTCAATTTTGCACGCTTATACTAAAAGCCATTGTTGTGAAATATTTCATGAATGATCTGTTTCAAATTTAAGATTCAAGTTTACACAATACAAAATAAATTTACATAAATTCTCGAATCTAAAAATGGTATGGCTGCATTTGAAAATAGAACATTAGTTCCTCCTAAGTTCTCAGCGAGAATAGTTGAATATTTGAATTGATATATTAGTTCAAAGTGTGTTTGGATGGAGTGACAGAGGAATCAAAAAGTTAATATGATAGGAAAAGTTAAATGTAATAGATTAATTTTTTATGACTTATGAATTAAAAATATTTATTGTAAATATAAAGTATGATTTATTATTAATAAAAATAAAATTGAATTTTTTTATTAAAAAGTTTTGTTAAATAATATATTAATTTTCTTAAAGGAATAATAAATAATATTATATTAACAATTTATTATAAATATTTTATATGTAATAAATAATTATTTTATATAAGAAAATAAAAAGAAGAAAATAGTAAAAAAAATTGTAAAATAAAAAAGGTCACGTCAATTAGGGGTGTTCACGGGTCGGGTTTGACCCGACCCGTGATCAAACCCAACCCAACCCGGCCGAGTTTGGTCGGGTCGAGTTGGGTCGGGTTTCAATTTTTTTTATGAAAGGACCCGACCCAACCCGATCCGGCCCGGGCCGGGTTAGGTCGGGTTGGTTTTTTTAATTTTTAATACAAAAAAGTATTTACTAATTTATTTTAAATAAAAAATAAAGTATTTTTAGGCATAAAAAATATTATTTTAAATAACTACATATTATTCTCTATTTAAAATGCATTATTATATTTTTTGTAATTTTAGATGATATACACAACTTAAATTGAATAAAAAATATTTAAAATTAAAAAAAAAAATAAAAAATCGGGTTGACGGGTCGGGTCGAGTTCGGATTGGATTGGAGTCGGGTCGGGTCGGGTCCGACCTGACCCCAAACCCGACCCGACCCAAAAGGGTTCGGGTCGGGTCGGATACTCGGGTTCACCGGGTCGACCGGTGAACACCCCTAACGTCAATCCCAAAAAAAATGGAACATACATATCACGTGACCTTGATTTCACTTTAATAAATGTAGCCTAATTTCAACTCAAGAATCAGAACTATATCTAATATTTGATGCGGAACAAGGTGGACTAACCTCCAGTTCCACGGTGGTTCACTCCAAAGTGTCTAACATCCTTCAAAGTAGAGGATGTTTTGAAAGTACATTGAATTACATAAATATAATAATTTAAATAATATACAATTATTTTTTTACAACATATATGCAATCAATATATTCGAATCATGATATTATATTATTAATTTAATATTAACATTGAAACATAATAGATAAAGGGATGCCCACGAAGTCCCAAGAAATAAATAGCTTTGATATTATTACTAAGAGTGAAACCTTTGCAAGATAAAAGAAAATCATCCAAAAATCTGAGGAAAACAATTTCAACCTAAGCGGTCTCCTTTTCTACAACTAGGTCCTATTCAAAAATAATACTATTATAACAAACTAAAAAATTTAAATTAATCACATTAAACATTTAAAAAAGTTTAAAACTAAAGTCTAAAACTTAAAATTTCCATTATGCTATATAAAGTAATATATTATCACATTACAATTCCATGTATTCTAATTGGCTTCATATTCAGCTTCACAAAAATATGTTAATAACTTGACAATGTTCCGACTTAACTACACAATAATTAATTAAAGTCAATACTATACTTAATCGAATGACTATAAGAGAAAGATTAAAATTGTATAATATTTCTAATATTTTAATGATAACATTTAAAAAAATTGGTTCAAATTTGGCTTGGTTAGGGACTGTAATTTAAGTGAGTGATTTTACATGTTCAACCTAATTTTTAATGAGAATTTAATGTTTTGATTTTTTGGATCATTTTTTTCGGATTGAATAAGTTTTTTTATAGTGATAAGCTTTTTATATTTCACTACAAGAATAATCAATATTTCTAACGGCCTAAACCGTCGTAAATTATGAACAATCCGTCAGAAAACTGAGTTTACGATGGAATTTTTGATGGGACCAAACCGTCGTAAAATGACTCGTCACAAATATTTTCCCACGACTAACACAAAATCGTTGGAAGTATTCGTGACTGGAGCCGTCGGAAATTTTCCTTCGCTCTCGCAAGAAGTTCACATGGACCTAGTCGTGGGAACTTCACACAGCTTGAGCCATGGCAAAGATTTATCCGTGGCTCAACCCATTTCCCACGGCTTAGTTGGTGGGAAGTTCCCACGTGTCACTCCCCCCTCTCTGCCATGTCCCAAGACGGGGCTAAGACGCAGCGGTTGCAAGCTTGACGTGTAAGGACAAGGGGCGACGCTGGGATGCACCGGGACACGCACGACGATCGGGTCATATAAACCAATGTAGGTGGCTTTGGGCCAAGGAGAAACGTCCAGAGAAGCGAAGAGGGCGAGCAGGAGCCTCCGAGCTGGCCTGGGACATGGGGCATGTTCCTTGGACAGGGCACTTCCCAGTTTGGCGTCGGGACACAGCAACATCCCAGAAGCCTATCATCGCAATGCAGCGTGCGAGCAGGCAGCCACACTCCTAGTTTGAGTAGGAGTGGGAGTTGAGACGAGCATGGCAGGCATGCTAAGTGAGGAGGCGAGGCTCACTCCTACTCTTAGTAGGAATAGGACTCCTAGTCCGAGTACGAGTCAGACTAGGGCAGCAGCGTGAAGACATGAGCAGGTAGATTCGTGTGGGGACAAAAACTCCTAGTGCTAGTAGGAGTACTTGGATGAGCAAAGGACTGAAGGTGTGTTGCCAAGAATCTGAGTCCAAGTAGGGATGGGGCGCAAGAAAGTCCTAGTGCGAGTAGGACTTGCATGGACGTTCGGATCTTGGGCAGGTGAAGACTTTAGGCCGTGCCGCATCAAACCTTGGAGTCCGACCAGGAGGAGGGGTCTTGGGACATGCCCGAGACTTGGAGAAGCCAAGTTGTGGCCATGTTCAAGTAGGAGGTCGGTGAGGAAGATCCTGGGAGACCTAGTGCGGCTTGGGCTAGGAGGATCTTCAACATGGCTGGATTTACCTTGTTGGCCGAGTGCTACTAAGAGGATGTTTTCCATGTAAAAGATCTTGAAGGTTCTTTGGAGATTGGCTGAGATTAGGAGTAGGAGTTAGATGAAGAATAGGAGGACTCTTACACTATAAATACTTATGTAATCTAGCCATAGAGCGGCATCAAAAGTTCCTTGATCTCAGACATGTAGGTCATGAGAAAGAGAGGATGAGATCCTCAAAGTCGTGTAGGATTTTGAGAGCCTTTGGCACTCAAGTTGTGTGGAGCTTGAGGGGTGGCTTTCAGGTTGGATAGGGCTTGTAAAACATTTGAGTTTGCTCAATAAAATATTCCATCTTTCTCCTAAAATCTGTGAGCTTCTCCATCTATCTTGTCTGGGCGTTTCGTTGTGACCAAAGGGCTGTGCAACAAGGTTCACAGGGCAACCAAGAGAGGGTTGACTAGCGTCCAAGTGGGGAATGGCTAGACCGCACATCTTGAGCTTTGGAAGCAAGGTCTAAGGGCATGACATGCGGCTCGGCCGGTGGGAAGTTCCTACGGCTAGAGTCGTGGTAACGCTTTATCCACAGGAACTTCCCATGGCTTCGGCCATGGTAAAGTGTTTTTTACAAAAATATATATATATATACCATTTTTTAATAAATTGAATAAATTTAACAATTATTTTGATAATTTAGTTATATTTTTTTCTAATTTTTTATTCTTGGTCATCGTCGTCATCGTCCTGCTGGCCACACATCATTTTCTTCATTTCTTTTCTCTATCGCTGCTCAAGTGCTTGTTGTCGCTGCTCATATTCTTGTCGAACATCTTCTCGGACCTTCTGTTGGACTTCCGTTAGTCGTTGTTCCCACATGTTATTAAATACTCATCGCACATCTTGACTTGCATAACCGGATATTAATTTTCGTCCATATCCAATATCTACATGACTAACGGATGATCGGAGATCATAGATGCACCCTTTCTTCACTCTGGCATGATCCGTCCACAATTGTCAAGGGGTTAACGGTGTCGCCCCCTTCTATGTGACTTGTGAATGGTGCTCCGCTTCTTTTGCTTTGTAACTCTCCTGTAAAAGTGACAAAGTGGCATTTCTTAATTCATTCCTATAAAAGCTACGTCATGTAATCAAAATTACATATGTCTCCCGAGCAAACGATGAAAGCCATCCCGGGTTTTTCTTTTGATGAGTTTTGAGAAAAATCTCATCTTCCGTGAGTGTCTTACCCATCTCTTTTTCCTACAATTAAAATCAAAGTTATAACATTAAATTCATTAAATGAGATTGCAAAATTACAATATTTACCAATCTTCTTGTAGTTGTCGATGTAAATATACAACCACCCACGTGCAAGCATGCTCCATGGTCAGATTCTCAATTTGCCTTAACTTTTTCACATTTGGATTTCTACGTCTCAATGGACCACTTAGCTAATTACTCGATCCAAATTGGCTCTGAAATCTAATTGGGCAGTTCTCCTACGGCATGTGCATCCGACAACATCGAGGACAAACATCTCAAGCACCTAGAATTGAACACCTTCCACATTTGCTCGGTGTGCTCGGGGTCCCACCACACATCAGTCTTTAAAAAAACCAATCAATTATTATCACATCAAAGATTAAAAATAAAATACAAATAGAGATGAACTTCCGTGCAGGTGACACGACTCCACACGATCCGATGAACACGAGCTCCGCTTGGACCAGCCCGGCAAACATGACGAAGGGTTACACGATTGGCGACTGCTCGTCATGCTCAAACTCCACGATCCGGTCACAGGATGAAAAGGAGGAGTCTGATACTACGACCATCACAAAAGGATAATGAGGAGTTCGATGTCAAGGCCATTGCCGGAAGAAAAGGAGGGGTGCCGCATGAGACAGAGTTCATGATCATCTCCATCACCATGGGTTCCATGAGCGAGAACAACAAGGGGTTAATCTATCCTTGATCGGCTGTGACCTGAATGGGTCGTGGGCTACTGCGAGAACCAGGACCTAACGGCTGCCGAAGAGGACTCCTTCAGTGATTTACCGAAGTTGAAGAGGATGTGAATATTGCTTAGCATCTCTTCACTTTGGAAGTTAATATCTGTCGAGTCGAGCTCCAACATGCCGGAGCCGACGGGGACGTCTGAACTTGGTACGCCCGCTCACAAGGTGATGTAGCCAGTTGCTTGGGCTCGGCTCCTCCTTCCCCTTCCTCCGTTGGACTCCAACACCAATCATCTCTTTTTCTTATTGGTTGCTTGAACTACTTAACAATTTTAAGCAAAAGGAAAAAAAAATGGGCGCACAACCTGGCACAATCTAGCCTAGTCAGGCTCAAGTCGTGTCGAGTTGGCCTAATGTCAAATCTGACACGACACGGTCCGCAGCCCGATTCGACACAACCCGTTTGTTCATCCTTAATCCAAATACCAATTAATTATAGCATATAGTATTTTATCTCATATTTACGATTTAATAGGAAACTCCAATGCCCATGTCAGACTAATTTAAAGTTCATTACAGTTAACTCATACCTGAAAAGCTGAAATATCCAAAGGAAAACAAATTTAAAGAACCCTTTGATCATACAAAAATACAAATTCTCCTCTATTTTTGGAGGTAACGAGGGGTCCCGGGCCGATGATAATATATGTTACTAATTAAAATTCCCTCGTTGTGATTATAAGAATCCTTGAACATATAAATATAGTTTTGCTGCTAGAATCTATAACTAATGACACATTGCAATATTGTAATCAGAGTTGGTGCACAACTTACTCTAATATTTATACTTATTATGGCTTTGACCATGCATGCGATTATTTAATTAACGGGGAAATCTACGAATTAAGAATACGAGACATTTGGAAAATAAAGAATCAATCGCACATTGGAATGTACATAGTTATATAATTAATATTTATATCCACTAGGAAGACACCCATGAATGCAACGAGGTCACTACGTGGCTATGTGCATCGATCATATTAATTATATATATTACATAACATATATATATATATATATAGTTGTTTTGACTGTTAATTTGTCACGTACATATGTGATCATGGTGATGTGGAACGCTCGAAACCTGTCCACGTACGTACTAGACATGGAGAATAATGGTGTAAGGGCCACATGCAAGTTTAATTAATTTGTTTCCATGCCACTAGCTATCAGCTGAAACTTTCACAAACTTATATTTCTATGACAAGTTAATTAAGCTCATGTTGATATTTGTTGCAGGATTCCATAAGTTCAAAACTTAAAAAAAAATATTATTTTGTAATCTGAATTAATTAATTGGGATTAGAACAAATTCTCCTGCCAAAAGATCAAGCTCATGAACCCATTAATTATAAAAAGCTACAAACTAAAAGAAGCAAAGATAAGCATCATACATATATGACAAATGATAATTAATGGTAATATATATATGATGTGATCTGATCATTAGCATTAATTAATTATATATAATTAGTTGTCTTCTGTATGCTATATAATTTAATGAAAAATTTCATGTACGGAGGTGCACCTTTTCTTGATTATATATGTTTTAGCGGCATGGAGTTTAAAATGAGACATGACACATCCAAACGAATTATAAAAATATTGAGAATCTAAGATTTGATTTCTTTATAATCCGTGTCTAGTTTAAAAGATCGATGTTGACCAACTTATATAGATATGAATACATATATTAAATATAAAAAATACAATATCAATTTTGAAAGTATGTATATTTTTCTATTACAAAATAAAGAATATATGATGAATAGAGGGTCACATTTCTTTCTATATGTAAGAATTTCTGCATGAGAGAAATTATGCATCGCGAGAAAATTCGATAAATTTAAGACGACGCAGAATTTTATTTGATGGAAGAAATAAAAGAGGATTACAAGATCAGATTAATTTTCTCTTTGGACTCGTAAGAAATTTATATATGCACTTCCTTTAACAAATGATAAAAATTACAAATCGATTTGGACTTCGAATTAATTCTCAACAAAAAGGACATATATCTCGTGATAAGAAAATAAATTAAATCCGAATCACATACAGAATACCCTTAAAAATTTTCATTGTAGAGAAAATCTGTTGAAACGCCTGATCACGTAAGGTATAGAATTACAACTGGATTCAAATTCAATACATTATTAACACTATATATATTTTCATCTTAAATTAAGTTGACCAAATTATCAAAATAATCAATATCGTTTGTATCAATCAAGAATTGTGATGTTATTAATTTATGAAAATAAACTCGAATTCTATCTACAAAGGTGTTATTATTGAAAGAACAGAGGACTTTTGATTAAAATAAATTATTCGACTTCTAGAAAGGTTGAGAGGAGCAAGACCGACGAGGTGGGAGCTAGGGCAATGATTTCAATGAGCATCATATGAATGAGAGAGAAAGGTGGAGGGGGCGAGAAAGCAAATACGTACATGTTGGTGTACCATAATTAGATGGTCCCAAGATTTGGATCCAAATCCAAAGAAAAAAAAAATCATGTAGCCATCCCTTCTCTGCCATGCCATGGACGCTTGTTGCATGTCACGGGCAAGCGAAACCCCAACTTGCCTTTAACTTCTTCGTCTTCATCCTCCATTCTCTCAATACTTTTTAAAATCTTCTTTTCTACTTTTTCAAGTTTTAAGTTTTTTTAAGGAGTCCACTCCCTAGATAGAATATAAATATGATTATCATATTTCTTCACTATTTATATTAATATAAAGTCAATAAACTTTTAAAATATAACGTGTAATGATTAATTTATATATAGTACCGATCGAGCTAAGTCGGATCGGATCGAGACGGAGGGCGGAACCACGCATGGCCACCGGCCGGTCCCCTACCGACCACCATGCCACGCCCATGAAAGGGACTCCCTGCGAGTAGATCCGAGCGGCTTTAAATTCCACTTAGCCCCATCCAAATTAATTGCTGCCCGAGTCCATCCAACTTGTAGCACTGTAACCATATTATTATGCACACTCCATCCATGACAAATTAATTATGCCATCCACAGTGATCCATGCATGCTCAAGAAACGAAAATGGTATTGTAATATAATATAATGACTCGTTTCATAATGTTTCTAAAGTTATGATCACTAACTAAAGAACATAAGTTATAAACGAAAAGTGTCAAGGAAAAAAAGACATACACGAATAGACATATTCTTTATTTACATATAATATAGGAATTAATGTACCTACAAAGTATCTTCCGTTTTGTAGAGATGCTGAACATATCTCAACCGTTGATCTATTTATCAACGATTGAGATAATTGATATTTTTAAATTATGAAGTTTAATCACTTTTGATCAGATCCATTGATAAG
This sequence comes from Pontederia crassipes, assembly GCA_030549335.1. Classification (NCBI taxonomy): domain Eukaryota; kingdom Viridiplantae; phylum Streptophyta; class Magnoliopsida; order Commelinales; family Pontederiaceae; genus Pontederia; species Pontederia crassipes. The sequence goes on from JAUKPH010000017.1 coordinate 6,350,772, forward strand.
TGGATCAACGATTGAGATACGCTCATCCTTACAAAACAGAATACATTAATCCCATATTACATATATAAGACATTTAAAAGTATCTAAAATTATTTGTAATTTTAGTTGAGAAAAAAAAGACTTGATCCAACTTTAGTTAAGGGGTCGCTTCGGAAAATAAATTTGAATCTTGGAAGAGTAAATATATTGATATTGTAACTCATGTTAAAATCGTGGAGAATGAAACTTAAAAATATTTTATTATATAATTGATAATAATAATAACAGAGTTAAAAGGATGATGAAATATAATTATTCTTATCCTATGTGAGAATAATTATATTTTTTAAAAAGGTTAAAATGAGTTATTGTACATTTTTTTAGGGTTTCTAAGAAATGAGGTTTGACCGAATTAGTCTATATTTTTAAAATATTCCAATATTTCGACGTATTCCTAGGTATCTTCAGACGCAATAATTAAAATTATTAGTACTTTTAGTTTTTTTTTATGACTTTTACACTACATGTTTATACGATTGACTAGTAGTTCAAAACGTTCCAAGAAGAAAAAAAACAATTGTGAAACTAAGCAACAGTACATGAAAATAATTGAACTTTGCATGCATCCTCGTACGTTCATTAACATCAACGCTTTTATTTTTATTTTTTAATTTTTACTTTCCTTACCAAGTTCACTAATCTCAATTTATAACCGGAAAAACAAACCTTGAAAAACTCAATTATGCTTATAATTTGTTTTCTTATAATAGGTCAATGGATGGGCGGACTTACCAAGAGGATAATGGGTGAATTGACCCCTATAAAAATACTAATTTGCTAAAGTTAGTATAAAATCATTAGAGCATATTAAAATATTTTTTTATGATTTCTCTCCATTAAAAACTCCTTCAAAAGAATATGTCGTATCAAACATCTTTTATAACTAATTTATCACTTATATAAAGAAAATAAAAATATAATTCAATACTTCAGTTTTCATTCTTCTCTGGCAAGACCTGATCTCATAACTCTTTGTTCTTTCTTTTATAATCATCATCTTAATATTTTTTTCTTTTCCTTCAAAGGACCTATGACACACTAATCTCTTTTTCTTCTTCAACTATTATATCGGCCTTGCGAAATCTTCACATTTTTTTATTTCTGAAAAAGAAGGATCAATTTTCCCTCTTTCGAAATTCTTTTTCTTTTCAAATCAACGTTGACTCAACTGATAATAAAATTAAGTCTTAAATGCTTAATGGGTGCTAATTAGTAGTCACATATTTTAATTTTTAAATCATTATGTTAATTAAAATAGGCTTCGAATTAGTTGAGCGTTAGTATCGTCAGGAGACCGATAATTAAAAAAGTTATTTCTTCTTTTCAGAAAAGAAGCATTAAATCTTAAAATTCTCAAAATTAGCAATTTATTTCAAAAAATTTTTTTTTTTCATTAATCAATCTATTGACTTAAATAACTATCACATTGCTATTATAGTATTTTTCATGGTTTCGACGACGTTATCGTAAAGATTTATTTGGAGAATTATAACTTGCTCTTATTAACTCCATGTTGCTAAAGTCCTAATTAGCTGAAAAAAATAGTACTATAAATTTTCAAGATTTTTTTTTGCTGTGTACGTATTAAATTTGATTTTTAAACTAAATATTGCACCAAATAACGACTCCTCGTACTTGTGCCGTCCGAAAGAACATCTAAAATTTATATTGAGTTCCAATTTAATTAGATTTTTCCCTCCGGATACATAAAAAGTTTGATGTGTTTTATTAAAATATTAACATTTCCCACTTTCTTTTGATAAATAATATGTTTTACTCGTAATTAACATGGATTTTTCGTTCCGAATTATGCGATAATTAATGCACCTGATGGTGTCGGCGGATATATATTAAACTATGCATTTAAACTAAGATGGCTAGCTTTAGTTTTTTTTTTTAATATTTTTTCTCTAGTCATGTGTTGAAATTTTTTCAACATCGACATTTTGAAAAGGAAATTTAAAAAACATTAAGTTGTTTAATTTTATACATCATGTATATAATTTATTGAACCGAAAATGTCACCAAAATAAGAGTAAAATTATTAGAGAGCATCAACTAGCCAACCCCAACCCTCGACAGTGTAATTCGTACGACGTTAAAAAGTGTATTGTTCGCGTAGTGAAAATTAATCATCATCAAGTCTAACTAATTTGACTAAATTGTCTTGTGTCGTATATAAGTGAGGCTCACAATATTTTTTTATATTTATATAAGCTTTAATTTAAAATTTTATTTAAATGAGAAAAAATCGCATATCAACGGAGGTATCAACTTTGAGGGATGCGAGCAGATAGAGACCGAGGCGGAGGTGGAGGTGAGGATGGAGCGTTGAGCATTTACGTATGTACGTACGTCAACGTAGATACGTGTACGTACGTATACTTTATGCTGTATAATAATATAAATATAATTATAACGTATATAAATGTTTTATATGATTATTCTTATGAAAATTAATTAAACATTGATGCCGACGACGACGAAGACTACGACAGGGGGTTCATGCACGTAAGGACACGTTGCTGTCCAAGTTGAGAAAACCGTACGACTCCCATGCCCCAACAGCCGCATTCATTCTCTCTCTCTCTCTCCTCTCTCCTCTCTCCTCTCTCCTCTCTCCTCTCTCTGTGGGCCGAAGAGGGAAAACGACCCGGATGGCATCTTTGTGCTGCCGAGGGCCGGGGAGACACGTATCCTGTCACGTCTTATATTTCCTTTTCAATTGAAAAGTAGCTCATCAAGATTTTTTTTTCTTAATTAACTTTATAATTGCAATTGAAATAACTTTATAAATTAGAAGCATATAATTAAATCTATTGCATAAAAAAATAGGCTATACACAAAAAGATCATTAGTAACCCGGTGCATTTATCATGAGTTCATGAGCTAAAATCCTAAACTTAATCATCATTAGTTTCATTTTTTAAATTTAATATATATATATATATATATATATATATATCCTTGATAAATTTGAGGAGAGGGCGACCAGTACATAGTTCGTCTTTATATATCACATGACCCATTAATGTCATAACGTGCCTTTATTTATTATCATGTTCCTTGTTTTTTTTTATTTGTTTGTTTGTTGAAGTTGTCCAATTTCCAAACGCACACGCGTAGAGTTAGGAATGTGTTGATGCAACATATATGACATTCTTCATATGTCAGATATTTTATTTTGCAATCGACTGTTGGTATTTTCTTTTTCCCTTTTCAACTAAAACAAAGAAAAGAAAATAAAGAATAAAAATATCTCATTTTCACTGTTTTAAACTTCTAGGGAAAATAGCTACCATCCTAGTGATATTTTGAAAAAAAATACATTATATACATATTAAAACATATTGTCAAAAAAAGAAGAGGGAGGTAAGTTCCATTACTGAATTGGATCAAGAGATGCCATATTATCAATAATATATAGCACAAAGATAAATCTACAATTTTTTTTTATGAATACAAATACATGATTAGCAATCAACACTCTCTACCTTCCCCAACAAAAAAATTTACCCAAAGGCAATAACCTGCATCAGCTGCTAATCAAAACATTGGATTTCCTTTTATTTGGAAGCCCCATTTGATGACTTTGCTGCTCAGCATCAACTAGGACTTGGCATCTAAAGACATTCCTGTTCATCCAACATTTCTTACATGGGAAATTTTCAGTAACCAACAGATCGCTATCAGACAATACGTGCCTGGTTGATGACTTATAAACACCAATACAAAACACGTTATAAACAACAACTCCCTGTCAGAATCTGGATCCTAACTAAAGAAGCTGTACATGAACTACATATACAAAAGCATATTCTGCTGTCTTGGCCTCTGTTCACAGAAAGCGTTTAAGATGGACACGTGCGTAATTCTCTTGAATACTCCACAACCGAGGCCCTCTCGACACAAAGTTACTTATTTACTTCTCACCCTGCATCTTCAAACTCGAGGTATTCACTTTCCGTTGACCGAGTAGCTTGGGACATGTCACGATCAATGCTAGACGCGTCCTCCATCTCTCCAGTGTAGGACGAGAGTAAACTTCTCTGCATTGAATTCACATATCCAAGTTTAAACCGTTGGGTGTTCTTGCAGAAAATGGAGGAAAAGAAATATGTGGACAGGATTTCTGATCTCTGCAACTGGCCAGTATATACTGAGTATAAATCCTCTTATTAATTTCGTTTCTATAGAGTTATAACCTTTTATGTGGTATCAACCTGATGACATAATAGCCTTGGAGTAAAGACTCTTTCAGTGGTCAGAGGGCTCCAAGGTAAAAGATCACGATACTTGCAAGTAAAAGTACTAGAGGAAAATGGAGCAAACAAAGAAAAGGAGCCAGCTGCATACAAGTTCAAAGCTAGCAGATAATTCATTATTTTCGAAGCGCTTAGATTCAGAGTCATCACTGAAGAGGGTCCGACGAAATATTCTGCAATTTTTTAAAAGGAAAATATTGTACATATTGAGGTGTTTAGATGAAATAATTTATATTCATGGTGTATCAACAAGATTTAGTTTCTCACAATGATAGTTCAATGTAGAAATTAATCAGGCATTCAAAAGCTAACTAATCAGCTAATTCTCGTGATTCTAATTAGTTAAATAATTCAATGAAACTTTAAATGGATTGATACATAAACACTTACATGGGCCTCAAAATCAGGACTGTCAAGGTTAATGGATAGGTTCCTCATCAACAGCAGCACCTACAATAACATCAAATCTGAGTAGATCAGCATTGCATAGGAGCTACTTTTCCGTCTTAAATCTTGTTGTGGAGGTTAATCATAAAGAACATATTACGTAGTCATGCAAAATAGTATTTCTTTTGAATCTTCAAGTAAAATATCAAATTTTTAAATTACTAGTTATGCTTCAACGACTTGCACAAAGTGCCAATAATGTTGTTCACTCATATTAGCTTTGGCCAAACAATGCTTTATAAAAAGATGAAAATGAGAGTGTTGAGAAGCTTTTAGGCGTAGTTCACTACGCAGACATTGTACTTTAATGGGGATCTGTGTGCGTGTGAATAGTACACCATGCTTAAAAAATGTTCAACATCCTGTGTTGCCCAAACAATGCTTTATAAAAAGATGAAAATGAGAGTGTTGAGCAGCTTTTAGGTATAGTTCACTACGTAGACATTGTACTTTAATGGGGATCTGTGTGTGTGAAGCATTTTTCAGGATTAGTACAACATGCTTAAAAAATGTTCAACATCCTGTGTTACCCAACATCTCCATTTTCTCCTAACAAAAAATGTTCCTACAAGAGCACCACCTGTAACAGAATACAGCAGCCAACAGCAAACAATATTTAACGGTTACACTGTTACAGTATGCATGCCGCATAATGATATGCAATAATTAGTATACACCTTGAAAAAAAGCACCAGCATGTTTTAAACTAGTTGCATAACAGGATAAAGTTTTTGCTAGTTGTCTAAGTTACAATTGATGTTCATGTGGTTGCAACAGGAAGTACGAAAGTAACTACACAGTACTAAGTGTTGTAATTCATTTATTTCCCTTTTTCCAGATACAATTGGTGTAAATGTTCGAATTCCTGGAAAATGGCATACCATTTCAATTTCCACTGGATCCATCTCTTTCAGATTCTGAAAATGATTAGTAGCATTTGAATCAAAGACACTGCCAAGGAAGCTGTATACTTGAGCGAAATCTGGCACAACTTCTATGGAACAATAAAAGCGTAAGAAAGAGAATGAATAATTTCAAATGGAAATATTAAAAGAAGACAAAAAAATGATACCAATACATGTAACATGGTTTATCAAAATTAACAATCACAAAACAAATGAAAGGGAATATCAGTTAAGAACTATCAGAGTTTGATCACATCTGAACGTCATCATTGTGAATCACCTAGATAATGGAACTTATTGTTTTGAAAATTCAAATGCTATTAACTGAGACAAAAATTATGGACTAGCGGACTGCAGCATGTTGTCGTAAGGTTGTTTATGTTATAAGCCCAAAATACATGCGACTTATAGGATATGGAAATGCAGAGATGCAGTTCCTATCTTCTGAAGCAACAAAAAAGAACTACGATTCATGCATATGCTCACCCTGAAGAGACAAGACACTGTTCTCTTGATCATTCATTTCACTAGTTGGCCATGTTTCAGGTCTTCCGCTGCTGCTATTGCAGCAATCATTCACTGTAAGACTTCCAGTAGGCTCAATAGCATCTGTCGGCCTTAACAACTTAGTAAGGCTTGGCATAAGGCATAAGTAGTTAAGATATTCAACAAGTAACATTGGAATTCAAGAAAGCAACCTTTAAGATGAAATGCACGAGCAGGTTGGACTGAACTGTGTACACAAGAAGAGATTGTTGCAGAGTTTTTAAGTGCAGGCTGTACATCTGACAAGGAAGCATAGACTGGTTCAAGCAGACAAGAAGCCTGACTTGATGTGGCATGAGATAACTGAGGAACTGCAATTTGCCAAAGAAATCATGCTAAGTATATCATGATGCCATCTGTCAGTATTAACATCTATGCTATAGAAGACTGACCATTCTTGGAGGCTTTATGAGGATATGGATGTGCTGCTTTACGCTTGGGTCGCGGTGGTGGCACATGTTCATGTGTACCATTCTTCTGAACTTTCAAGAAGTACTTCTGTGCATGGCTTCTAATCTGCAAGAATGCTCCTTCAGAACCTTTTTCTTTTTTAATAAACTCATATACTTCCTATCATTTAAACTGAATGTTGCACCAAAGTGTGTTATATAGCCGGTCCCAAGTCCGGATAAAGGAGGAGGGTTGTGTTAGGCTCCGACAGCCAGTGTAAAACCCTGTCGAATCTCATGAACATGGATCAACGAATATGACGTCACATGATCCATGTAGCCGACCCCATCTAGTGGGATAAGACTTTGTTGTTGTTGTTGTTGCACCAAAGTGTGTTAACATCTGGAGCTTAATGGTGCCTCAAAATATACATCAATAAATGGTTCATGAGTTTTGAAAATATCTCGAGTGGACTATTCTTATAGTGCATGTCATAGAAAGCACTTAATATGTAAGGCCGATCTTCGAGGATCGAAGAAGACCAGGAATCTCACATAATTGACATGCAAAGGTCAGACCAACACTTAAATATGCCATAGAAAACACACTCAATAAGTCAACATTACTGATGCAAGAGGCAAGACTCATGGTTCTCATAGAGGATCTTTAAATAGTTGGAGTAACAAGAAGGTACCCGAAAATAACCGTAAATACAAGAGGCTGGAATTCACTGGTTGGTAATAACTACTTTTTAGATATTGAAAGCCAGTGTAAAAATTAAATCCATACGCACATATATCATCTGATTTGGTTTCACAATATCCTAAGTCTATCATCTTGACTAATTTTTCCACATGTAGCCATGTAGGTCAAGAACTTTTTCTTTTTTATGAGAAAATGGCCAAGAAGAATCCTGAAGGTCCAAGAACTGCCATAGAACTTAGAAACATCATTCAGAGGAAATTCTAGAGTGATCCAATTTATCTTCAAGTTTGAATTCAAACTTTAAATAATCCTGCACCAGTCAATGAAGTGAAAAATTAGGCTGCCAACTTTATTGCTTAAATACATCACTATTATTTTTCAGGAGCAAGTTCATGGATAGGACCTAAACCTTCCAATTAAACTCAAATATGGTTTTTAAACAAAATGATCACTCCAGTTATGGCATCAATCGTAGAGGAACTTTATGTGGTAGCAGGCAACATCATGATTTAAGCATCCAAGTGATATTTATTCACTACTTGGGGTATAGAAGAGCTCCAAGAAATACAAAAAGATCACATGAGTTAAACATCAATCTGATAGAAAGACCCAATTTAAAGAGACACTAATTGAAAGCTTAGGCTGGTAATCCAGGAAGCTGATACAAGTCGGAGACATCGCTGAAATGTTTTATGAACATGTACTGAGTATCTAGTTTGTTGAATATGTCTGTTAGTTCAGTTCATGAATCCCTAGGATGTGCTGCCAATTAACCTGTGCCAGAGCTGCTAACCACAGACAGCTTACCTAAGCAAAATATACATCATTTGGTAAAGAAATTACTTGTATGGCTGTCTTCGAACCAACATAGGCTTCAATCTTCTTCCAGTCACGGTCAAATCTGTGACGAATAGAACAAGAGGTTAACGCTGCTCCAAAGTCCAATTCCAACATGTATAAACAGCCAAGCATAGAATTATAAATTTAAAGTATAAATACAAAATATGAAGCTCTTTCTACAATCGTAAGCATTTAGGAAAGACAATCAAGATCATTTCTTTTCTCAGTTGCCACTCAGGTACCTCTTGAATTGTGTTCCTAACCATAACTGATAGAAAATTATGACTAAAAGATTGAGCTGCTGTCATGGTGTCTTGAGCTACAGCAGCATTAAATTACAAATTTTGTTGTGAAATTCGATCTCATATTTATAGATTGGATAGATCATCATTTCATCCTTTTTATAGAAACTAGAATTATTTGAATGAACTCTCATGATAAATTGCAGATGCTGAAAGAATCCATATAAATGATATTAAACAAATCATAACAAGTAGAAACAATAGATTATGGAATAAGGAGTTAATGGAACTTTGTTTTAACCATGAAGTGTAAGAAGCGATGTATGGAACATGAAGACCACTAAGATAAAATATTAATCTTATAGTATGATTGTAAGTAAGAGTCACGCAACTAAAGATAAAAGGTTAAGGGTCAACAAAATTCGAGGATGAATTCCATTTTAAGATGGATAGAATATAACACCTGAGACAAATTTAAAAAAGTGTGGGCCACATTGCCCACTCAAATGACTTATACATAGACTCAAAAACCCATTAAGAAGTTCACAGCCAATAACCTATTAAGATTCCCACCAATCCACAAATATAAAACCCTTTGAACTCTCTCTTTCCACTAATTTCTGGTAGACTCATTGTTGAATCCTCCCTGCAGCTCAAAGGCCATTTTCTTCCATTGTTGGGCTGATGAAGAGCAAGGGAAGGATGGAAGATGTTGATGTGCCATGAAGGAGGCAAATCATAGGGTTTAAAGAAAGGGAAGATGAAGGAAAGAAGAAGTAAATGAGGAGACGCTCCATGGAAAGGAAAAAAAAAGAAATAGGGCTTCAAAGGTATGTAAGGGAATACCAATTGTTCTTACATCATCATGTTTGATGAGGCCATGGATTGTTTATACAAATAAGAAGTAGAAATTATGTTTATAAACTTCATGATGATCAAAAGGAAAATTCTAGGTTAAGATTCATTTCTGCTGAGATTATGTATCGGTGTATGATAGATGAATAAAATGAACAAATAGACAATGAAGTCTAATTTATGTAGAAATAAAATCACCTTAACCTAAGTTGTGCAGGCAAAACTGTGATTCAATAGGTAACTTTTTCTCATGTTGATCCGAGTTACAAATTTATGCACCCATTTGTACAGGGACATAGAGCAAGTTATCCTAATAAAAAAATCATGTATGATATATGGATGAATAGCTACCGAAGTCATAAGATTTGGTTTCATCTCAATCCAAAATGTACAATGAGATTACGGTTCAAAACTTGATGATATATGGATGAATAGCTACGAAGTCATAAGATTTGGTTTCATCTCAATCCGAAATGTACAATGAGATTAAGGTTCAAAACTTGAACTATTGTCAAACTATTCCAAGCACAACATCAACTGACTTGTAAAATACACTTAAGATTATAAGCCTCATATTAGTATATGATATTTTAACTGTAAATAGATGCTTGAATGATCTTTGAAATGAACCTAGACCTGATTTTAATATGTGTGGAGGAAGACAAGCTTTCTTCCCTTAGCTGTTAAAATAACAAAACAGAATAAGGTCATCATATGTTAGGATCTTCCGAGAACAAATGATAAAAGGATAAGTCCTGAGAATTTTATCTACAAACCATCTGGAATTCTACTTCCAAGTCTCTAATATATGGTAAAAGCTCATATGATTGATGTTAATATTTGAAAAGAAATTGATAGTTTTGTGCAATAGTGTTGTCGAGGATATTAAGCACTTGTTTTTTGAGTGTGAAGTGGCAAGAGGAGTATGGGCAATCGCCAGAAGTCAATGGCTTAATGTATCATCGGTAGAAGCATTTTGGAGCTCCTTTCAGAGTGGCAATGTGATAGGGAACCAGAGGAGTTATGTCTCGAGGCGGCGCAGAGTGCTAACCATATCTACTCTATGGGCAATCTGGTCACAAAGGAATGCAATCATCTTCAGGAATGGACGATGCTACACGGATAATATTGTCACGCATGCTGTAGAGTTATGTAACATATGGTCGTGAGTAGTGGTGGAGGGAGAAATTCAGCATTCAATTACTTTTGTTGTAATCATGATGTAACCTCTTTTTATCATTAATAAATCTAGATGTCTAACAAAATGGTAGTCATCCTTTCTGCTCTAAAAAAAAAAGAAATTGATAGTTGTAATTTGATGAAATGGAGACGTTTATGGAAGTTAAAGGAGAAAACTTCCAAATCATCAATTGATAATGAACAAGCTATAAAGTGTCATCTTCTAGTGATGCATGTCAAGGGCACATATAAGCATGAAATTATGGGGCCATGGGTCAAATTTTTTTTAGAATGGCCATGGGTCAAATTGTGTGTAAAAAATAATACCATATTATTATTGTTGTTCATGATGTTGATTGAAGATATGCTAAAAGATGAAAAGCATATAATTGATGAGCATAAATGCACACTTAAGATAAGTGATTATGCTAGAGTAGTGACTCACATAGTATTGAAATTGAACAATGGTAATGTTTATTACTATTGATGCATATAGATCATGTAACTGCATTCATATGTCTATTGTGAATAAGTGCTAAAGAGCATTAGAGAATAACATGTGTCATCCGATTTTTCTTGACCTTACATATTGGGTATAAGCTGATAAAATGGATTTCCCCTACACTGTATCTTGCAGGTGAACGTGATTGAAGATGCTAATAAACAAAATGGCTGATGACGACACTCATGAATAATGGTGCATGTACATAACTAGGTTTTAAGAATAAGTTAAGTCCTATAATCTCATGATAAGTTATTAAGCTTCCACAGTATGATATTGTGTTCTAACATGTTATGCCCATTAATGTCTATAGATGAATTTGAAAGAAGATCAGTTTGTTGTTCTGTGGCATGTCTGGATAATGTTTCCCAAACATGGGAGGTGTTATTTTGGGGCGTTCCAGATATCAATAGTCTAGTTCCAACATGTATAAAACAGTCAAACATATGATTATAAATTTAAAGCATAAATACAAAAATATGAAGCTCTCTCTACAACTGTAAGCATTTAGGAAAGACAATCAAGATGATTTCTTTTTTTGGTTGCCACTCTGCCGACTTGTTGCATGCCTAACCATAACTGATAGAGACTACCAAATGATATTCGCATGCGCAAAATATAGAATTCCAGACGTTCCCTAATAGGAAACAAGCTACTTGTCACTGATCCAACCGTTGGTAATGAAGATCAAAATTTGATATGGATTTCAAACACTAACAAGCTCAAGGTTTCCAAAAAGAGACTGCCGACTAACAAGGGGAACACTAAAGAGACACTAAAAAGATGAGCCTTCTATAGCTTTAAGGAAATGGCTGGCTGTCGAATTTTAAATTGGATGCGGTCACACTAAAGGTAGCTTTCTGTATCTAGGAACGATACCAAATAGAAACAACACCATTTACATCAACAAGGAGTGCCTAAATGATCCACAGATCTCACAATAAGACCTATTCCAAGTCCCATCCCCTACGCATCGCAGTAATAATTTCAAGCTCGATTACTAAACAACTGCAGATAGAAGTGTTGAAAAAGGAAGAAGCAGATCAGTTACAGTTGGAGGGCTTCGAAGAAGCGGTCATGCTCCTGCTCGGTCCAGCTCTCCCGGGACTTGCTGATGGTGTAGGGCTTCCGGATCTTCTTGCTCGGGTCCTCCGACGAGCACCCGCTCGCGGACGCGGCGGCCGATAGGTGTTCTCCGGTTCCGTGAAGCGTCATCGAGGAGGACCGCGCAGGCGAGCGACTTGGAGAAGGCGGCTGTTAACCGCGAAGAGCGAAAAGAGAGAAGGCGAATCGCGCGACCTGTTGTTTTTGTACACTTCTCATTTTTCTCTAGTCCAATTGGCTTTTACTAGCGTTTCGAATATTAAATTAATTATATACTTATTAGATAAAATAATATATTTATTGAGGTAATTTGATAATAAAAACTATTATCTAAGGATAAAGAAGTTATAATCGTTGTATTAGAAATATTAATCAACAAAAGGAGCCTACTAAGGTTAAATAAGTTATAACCGGATAACGTTCTTAATGTTAATCATATATATTATTTAACACATACTTTAAATTAATATATAATTATTTTATTAATCTAATCAGTAAAATTAATATTCTACATCTCCTACATCAAATGTTCTACATGAACATTTTTTAAAAATATAATAAATAATATTTATAAGAAATTAAAATAATAGTAAATTATATTTTTATAATAAACATATTATATATAATAAATAAAATATTTTGTGTGAGAGAAGAAAGAGAAAATAAGAAAACAAAAAAAGAAAACAAATAATAACATCAAAAGAATCAAGAGGCGGCGGGTTCACCACCTGCTACAGTGCCTTGGTTGGTGGAAAGTGAGGTTATGTGATCCTCAATTCTCATGTGATGGAGTCAATCGAAACCTAGTACTGATTCTAGTCTGGTTTAGATTGTCAAAGAATATTTATTTTGTTTTGGAAAAAAGAAGATACAAGTATAAAACTGGAGGTCCAAAATTTATTTACTTCTTTTCTATTAGATTCTTCTTTAAAATTTCTTTTATATATAGTAGGCTCCTACTCAACAAAAACGCTCATTTTTGTATTTTTTTTATTTAAAAGTTTTTTTACGGTTGATTTATAATTGTAAAGGAGGACTATGTGTGTTTGATTTAAGAATTATTGTTAACAGAACAAGCATTATTAATCTCATGAGTTTGCTATTCATAAAACTGATTCTGATTATTTTATTTTTTTGCGTTTTGTTGAAAAGAAAAGTGTCATTAGAAAATAAGAAAACTTATTAAAGTTAGTATCAGAACAATTTCAATTACATCGTCTTATTCTATTGCCAAACAGGATTATATAATTCTTAAGTCGTTCTGTGAAATTTTAGATCACATGAACTTATGAATTATACCAATTGACCCTCTTCCACATCCATACCTCCATATTATGATTTGTTTTTTTTGCGTTTTCCCTCATAGATTTTATCTTGTAGGTAGTCACAAGATTAAAAGACAAACAGTGCAATTATACATATTTTAATATGACATGAAACGATGCGGATTTTTTAATCATACCGTGCGCCCAAAACAGCCAATACCAATTCTTCTTTCACATCCACTTTGACATCGAACGAAGGATGCCAAAACAATGCTTAATCAGTTATAACATCATTAAATGCCCATCTTAGCATTGGTAACAGACAAACAGTACATAAGTGGGCCAACGAGCCTCATTATCTTGCATTTTAGTTATACACGAAAGCAGCAAGTCACAAGGAATAGACGTACTCAGTACTCTGCAAGACATAAGGCACCATGCATCTGCTGTGACACGTTTGACACAGGTAACAAATACAGAAAAATCTTGCATTTTACATAATATCTGAAACGCAACATCCTTGAAGAATGGAAACAGTAAGCTTGATTGTTGGTGACAAGAACATAATCATTTCATATACTTCTGCAAGAATTTGCGATGGAAATCGTTCCTGATTGTATCATTGATGAATCGTTTGGGAGTCTTGGTTTCGCCACGAGCCTGATTCTTAAAGACCACATCGTCATCCCACCTGAGACATCAAGAAATCATATAGATAGGAGTTTAAAACAGTATCCAGCATGGGTCAATAACAATGGGACAATCTGACAGGATCGGTTTTTACAGAACTAATAGTTTATTTTTTTTCAGAAGTAATGGCCTTCTATTTACCTTCGTTTAACATTGAATGAAGTTGAATTGTTTAGATTGATCAAAGGGTTTCCACGCATTAGTTCAGCTTCTTTTGCCTTGAGTTCTTCCTCTCGCTCCTGCATTTCCTGTTACACAAGGAAAATCAAATTTCAGTTTATTTAGAAGGAAATAGGTTATTCTAATCCAATCAGTTGTATAAGGATCATTGTTATGGATACAGATCCAGTAATGTAATTCATTCAAATTAGGCAAATCAACTAGCCATCATAACTTACAGATTGCCAGCTCTAAATTTCAGGAGCAGCTCTACAATTAAGTATTGATTACTATATTCTCCTTCAATGTTGTACCCTAAGTGTACCCATCAATATTTATGCTGTCAAGATTGAATGGAGATGGTACAGAACCTTTTTTTTTATGTAATAAATTTGGTTGCTTTTCATTTATATTCTGAACGGAATTAGGTTGTTTTAATTAATTGGTTGATCGATGATTTTTTACTTTGTAAAAGTTTATGGTAGTACGAAGTACAGAATTAACAAGAAACAACATGAGAGAAAGGTAAAATGTCCTCAATCAGCACAGATAACTTATCTATAACAATGTTTGCCTACAATATTAATTAGAAAATAAGGATGGAAGTATAAACTGTTTGTAGCACAGACCTTGCGATGTTTCTCCTCAGCTCGTTCTTTTCTAATCCTTTCAAGTTCAGCCAGCAAAGCCTCCCCATCATCATCGTCGTCATCTTCATCGTCATCATCACTGTAAAGAGAATTTATTGTCAAATTATAAGAAAAGGAGATACCTTGTGGCGTATACATCAGAAGTGAAAAGAAGATTTTAATTACATTATAAATATTATACTACTATGCAAAGCATCTGCATACATATAATACAAATTATTTCCAATAGATAGTAGTTTGAATTTTTCATCTAATCACGAAAAGATGGGTCCTAAGAAAACAAGTTTTGCAGGGCATGTGTCCCTTTTAGCTTCACTAGGATTCTTAGTGGTGGGAACTTATATCTGCATTTCCATCTCGGCAAATCGTTATTTTTGCACGGAGTTATTTCTTCCTATGGATTCACAGGTCTACTCGATAGCTCCTATCTGTAATGCACTATTTGATTTTTTTTTTTTTAGAGCAGTGATGCACTATTTGATGGAACTTGGGGGGGACGCCCCCCTACTCCGCGTCGCTGGCGCCCCCTGCTCCAGCGAATTTTCAGTGGGAGGCATCTTCCCCCCTGCAGCTGATAGCCACACCGCACAGGGGTCCGTCGCCCATGCTACCACGGTGCAACAAGCCTTGTGGAGAAGGATTAAATTGGAATGGTGGAGAACTGAACCAAGAATTCTCTTTCTTCATCATCAATCGAATCACTGTTCCTGACGCAGGATTCTATTTTCTCATAAATCCAATCTCCGTTTACCTTTTTTTTCTTTTTTCTTATCAATGAATAGATCTCTTTACTTGTACGACTTAGATGTCTCGTATTTCTCGAAAAAATGATTCGATTGATGGGATTTGGTATGATACTTATAAATAGCAATAGTTTAGGTATCCAAAAAAATAAGTTCAAAATTTGGAGTTAGATGTGGAGCATCGTGATAGTTTAGGGGTAGTTTATGGAAATAACCCTACATCTTTTAGTGGGGATTGATTCCCTGAAGTACATCATGTTTTCTTTTGTCTCATTCTGAAAGATAATCAACCAATCAGAATAGAAGTTAAAGGTTCTTATCCTCAGAGAAACCTTTATATGGAAATTAGAAGCCAAAGAACTATTCCTTTGACCTGTAACATTTTTTTTTTGAAAATTTCACTCCACAAGAAGTGAGTAAAAAGTTGTGAAGTCAGGTTGCAGAAGTCTACTTCTGTGTACCAACTGAAATTATAAGCCAACTAGAAACAAATGTTTCCTTGGCATGGTGAGAAATGACTTTAGGCAGCTTAAACAGCAAGTTGAGAACTAAAGTTGGACTGAAACAAAAGAAAAATACCTCTCATCTTCTTTGGCATCCACATCAGAGTCATCTGCATCTATGCTCCGTGGAACGATCTTATCTTCAACATCTCGTTTTGTACCTACAGCCAATAGAAGAACACAAATAGAAAAATGTCTAGTTTATGTAACATTTAAAAAGCCTTATGCAAGCTTCTCCTGCTCACCTTCTAACAGATGGTGCCCTGAACTTGAACTTTTTCTTCGATCCCTATCATCTGCAAAATAAAATTATAAACTTCAGTATCCTGGCAACGTGATGAGTTAGAGTTACAATGTAAGGCAACATATGACGATAATTTTGCATAGACAAATCCAGGTGTGCACAAATACAAAAAGAACTATGTGGTTAATTTTTTTTCCCAAATTACAAAAATCCTTGCAGGTTGAAGCGCATGAGAACTAAAAATTCGAAGAATTAACAAAACAAACTCCAACCCTATTAGCATCTGGAATGCACCATTTATATGTTCTAAATTTAAAAGTTGTAAGATTAAGCACGTACAACAAATTAAAGTTAATTAAACAGAATTTCATACAGCATGAGAAAGCAAAATTCAAAGAAATGGGTGGGCAGCAAAATCCAAGAAATATGAAATGTTACACAAGGCAGCAAGTCGCAATATCAAAGACAGTCCAAACCGTAATTGCATGCATCACACATGATCTTTCAAGGAAAAGTATGAAAAGATGTTAAGAAAGAAATTGATACCGTATGACTTATCCTTGGAAGAGAAATGCCTTCTTTCACGTTCTTCCAGCTCCTCCCGGAGGTTTCTCTTCTGCAGCTCATCCTGGGTACCCTGCCCTTCTTTCCTGAAATCACATCAGAGAGTTAATTCACTCGTTCATAGGATTCCAACCGTCCACCCGAACCAAACACACAAGAAATGGGATGAAACTTTGGGGTTCTGATAGGATCCTATTACCTAGTAATAGTATGACTAGTTTATTTTCTTTAATTAGAATTAAGTATTTACTTCCTAGTTTGATGGCCTAGTTTGATTAGCACTCTAGTTATTTGCTTCCTAGTTTGAGTAGCACTCTTTTTCTTTTATTTCTAGTTCTACTAGGACTTGTTTGGGTTATCCTATAAATAGGGCCTCCTTGGAACTCTTTTTAATCATATATGAGAATACAACTTCTTTTGATATTTGCTTGGAGCAACTATCTTGGAGGCTTGACCCCCTCGAAGTGGTGTATTGGAGGCTTGATCCCCTCGAAGTGATCTAATTAGAATCCTAGTTGGACTAGGAACCTAACAA
This sequence comes from Pontederia crassipes, assembly GCA_030549335.1. Lineage (NCBI taxonomy): Eukaryota > Viridiplantae > Streptophyta > Magnoliopsida > Commelinales > Pontederiaceae > Pontederia > Pontederia crassipes. The sequence goes on from JAUKPH010000017.1 coordinate 6,368,144, forward strand.
TTAGTATCAAAGATGTTCGATCTTTTTCGGACAAGTGTGATATCCCGGGTTTTTTGTTGGACCAATAACCTAGTTATCTTCGTCTTCCGCTGCCATCTAAAGCATCCGTTGCTGCCACTACATCGCCATCACCGTCGCTTACTACTATTGACCAATCTCTATCATAACTTATTAATAGTTTATATTCATAATCTAATATTTCAAATGTGCAGGAAAAATCTATGGCTTCACATGATTTATCGACTTCAGAGATTTTAACACTAGCCGATCGTCTTACTCGAATCGAAGAACGATTTCAACGATTTTTACAAGTATTCAACGACGAAAACAAATATCAACAAGTAAACAAGGGAAATCACGTAGAAGATGAGCTTGCAAATATTCAATAATTAAGTACGGTCGAGGAGTATCAGACTCGTTTCAAATTATTATCAAGTCAAATTAAAAATTGGAGCGAACATCGATTGGTGGAAACTTTTGTTGAAGGCCTCCTCCCTGATCTTCGACGGGAAGTGAAAATTCGACGACCTATTACTATAGTTGCTGCTATTTCTTTTGCCCGTTGGGAAGAAGAACGTTTAAATGAAGAGAGGCATAGATCAAGCCGACACTTGAACAAATTATTTCGAAGCACAAGTGCAATAATATTTCCATAAAAAATAGAAGAGTCTAACACTTCAGTTTCTTCAGAAATCTTTACTAAAACTTTATCTCAACAAGAAACGAAGAATATTGAAGACAATGCAGTTGAAGTTCAACCTTCAGATTCATCTACTGAGAAATCTTTTAAAGATGAAACATCTACAATTCAATTATCAAATGAGCAATCAACTCTTGCAAAATCTACTGAAGAAGGCATCAATATTGGAAAGTCATTAATGTCTGAAGATACTCATAAGGACTCGTTCGCACTTATGATAGTTGATTCAACATCAAAGAATGTTGAAGGCTTCGATGTCCAAAGACAAATTTATTCATGCAAAAAGAATTTGGCCAACTTCGAATTCTCTTTCGGCAGAAGATGCAAGCTTGTTCCAATGCTATCAATGCATAGCCAAAGCTACGTTCTCAAGAAGGATCTCTATTTTATTCAAGTTATCAAGAGACGAATATCAAGCATCAAAAGGAAAAGTTCTCTCACATATTTCTGTATAGCCTCGAGGACAAGGCTAATTTAAAGGAGGCAGGAATGATAGGATCCTATTACCTAGTAATAGGTAATAGTAGGACTAGTTTATTTTCTTTAATTAGAATTAGGTATTTACTTCCTAGTTTGATGGCCTAGTTTGATTAGCACTCTAGTTATTTACTTCCTAGTTTGAGTAGCAATCTTTTTTTTTTATTTCTATTTCTACTAGGACTTGTTTGGGTTACCCTGTGGGTCCCTTGGAACTCTTTTTAATCATATATGAGAATACAACTTCTTTTAATATTTGCTTGGAGCAACTATATTGGAGGCTTGATTCCTCTATTGAAGGCTTGATCCCCTAGAAGTGATCTAATTAGGATCCTAGTTGGACTAGGAACCTAACAGGATCCTTAACGGGAAGAAAATGTGTAGAGGCCTATTCGCTCATCCCCAGAATTCTGCGTCGTATCTTATCTCCGACAAAACGAGACATAAAAACATTTATTTACCGATAAGATCAGGCTGAAAGCCCGATCTTTTGGATTGCTACCCAAAGAATGAGAAATCTCAAACAGGTTATTTATTTTTTTATAGCGCAAATCAAGAATTAGGGTTAGGATTTCGCTTCCGACAAAAATCACCAATTTGGCATCAGAGAATCACTATCGTTCCTTTCATTGTTGAACGGCTTGAGACGAACCCTAATCACTAATCGATACTGCAGCTCACCTGGGTTTGAGGGAAGTGTGGGAAGCGAGGTCGCGGGACGAGTACTTTTGAGAGGGGCCAAAGATCCTAGTGCCACCCTGCTCGTTACCGCCCTTCGCCGGCGCCCAGGTTGGCCGCGCAGCCGTCGTCATCGTCGGCTCCTCCTTCGCTTGCTCTCAAATGTCTCGTTTACCGGAGAAAGGAGGAAGAACAAGAGGAAACGCGACGACGTCTCTCGAACGGGTCCGGCCGACACGAAGTCGTTCCCGTGTTTTCTCTTGTTTCATCTATATATCGTCAGGCTTATGGAAATCTAATCGTCTCATAAAAGAATATTAAATTAGACAAAACTTATCTAAATAATAGAAAAATAAGAGTTATGAATTTAATAACATAAAAAAAATGGAAACTCCCTTTTTCCGATTATTATCTTTTGAGAGTACAAATAATACATAGGAATTTACTATTTAAAAATAGAAACATTTTTTTATCAGCAATCCAAAGTTATTAGATATTATTTTTACACAAATTTATATTGATATTATTTTAACATAGTCTACTCGGTAATGTTTCATAGGTTTCCTTCCAATCCGATTTAAATGATCCAACTTATTAAGTAGAGAAATTCAAGATTCATTTGAGATAAAAAAATTGATAAATTTAAGTATTTATAAGTAATTTATTAATAAATCTTGTTTTTAAAAAAAAAGTAATTACACTTAAATAAAACTATTAAAATTAATAATAAATAATCAATTATGACCAAAAAGACAAACTTATTTATTTCAAAAAGCAACACTCGGTTGTTTATTTTTTTTAATTATAAGACTCGGAAATGACCTAATGCCTCCGGACGCACCTCCACCTCCCCCCTCCCCCCCCCCCCCCCCCCCCCCTTCCCCTTCCCCGCCTCTTCTCCCTTCTCCTCCGGCCATCTCCGCCCCAAATGCCCACCCTCCCAGCGCTCATCTCTCCCCTCTACTCTCAATCCCTACTCGGCAACCTAACCCCCGATCTTGGTTTGATGTTGTTTGCCGGCCATCGAATCGTCCTGTAACGGGCATCACGCCACATCAGTTGTGCACGCTCAAGGAAACAATCAAAGAGGACATCTGTGTCATCGCAGAGGAAACGGCCGGGAGGTCGGCGGAGCTCAGTTGCTGCCTCATCGGCAAGGTTATCAGCCCTTATGTTAAGCTCGAAGAACTAATGTGGGCTCTTGCCCCCCTGTGGAAGATCGCGGGCTCAGTTGAAATCAAGGAAGTGGGTAACGCCTTTCTTATGATCAGATTCTCTAACGAAGATGACAAGTTGCAGGTCCTCACGCAGAATCCGTGGTCGCTCCGGCAAACCCTGCTCCATGGTTCAATGGTGAAACCTTTCTTTAAGCCCTAAGAAGATCGTCTTGCCTCGACGCCGATGTGGATCACGTTGTCGGGTCTTCCGTGGGAGCTGGGCTCATCGAAGATGGTCAGGCGGCTGGCGACTTCATTTGGACAACCGCTGTGGGTCGACGAGGGATCGACCATGGCAAGATGTTGTATTGAGATTGATGTATCAAAGCCCCTTAAATAGGGAGTGTGGCTTAGACTGCCGGACAATAGTCGTTACTTTCAGCATGCTATCTATGAAAATGTTCCATTGTTCTATTTCAGGTGTGGTCTTCTGGGGCACAGGTTTTAGAACTATTGCTCGTCGGCGTCTGAGTGTACCGAGAATGAAGATGTTGCCCCCTACCATAAAGTGCTACTCTACGGTCCGTGGATGCAATCCGGGGGTGCTAACAGGCGATCGGCTCCCCCTCCCGGTGATCGTGGCCGCGTAGAGGTGAGCCTGGGCAGGCTGTCGATGACATCTCTCCGACCATGGATGACTCTGCGTCAGGGCAGCGGAGGGATCGGGTGCCACCTGGCGTGGGTCACATGCCTTCCAACGAATCTATCAGGCGTCCTTCTGAGAGATCCAACGGCTCTACTGCTCTGTACTCTCACCCGTTGGATGTTTCTCAGGATCTTGGGATTCAGGACACGTGTGCCACACCTGACCCTTTGATCTCTTCTCCTGCACATCCAGTGCCACGTGTCCTATGTCACACTACTGGTGACCCGGGTGTGCCGCTCACCTCTTCTGTCGACCCTCCTTCCTCCTCTTTTCCATTTTGCCCTAATTAGCCGATCCCTACCCCTGTCAACCCTCCTCCCTCCCCTAATAGTCTCTCTCCGGCAGGTACCCACACTGCTATCGCTCCTCAGCTTCGGCCTCCCTCCCCTATCACCACCTTGGCTATGCCAACACAGCCGCTCATGAAGAATCCGATTCCGAGCCCATATAGTCTCCCCCTCACATCGTCGGCTCCTACCCCCTACATAAATCATAAGGTGTTTAGTACTAATGATCTCTCTCACGCAGAAATGGTCGCATGGGCTTCGGATCAACTTAGGGATGCTTCCGAGCCAGAGGTCGCGGCGACTGATTCGGAGTTGGAGCTAGAGGATGCTGTTATTGTCCCCCCCCCCCCCCCTCTCCCTCGCTCTGAGCGGTCTCCCAGGAAGCTCAAGGCGTCCACTAACCCTTCATTTCAGGTACCCAGGCAGCGTCACACCAAGCGTGGGTGAGCCGGGAAATCTGCGAAATTAGGTAAGTTCTCAGTGTCGGTGACGGAAGGTAACTCTGTAGTTGTGGACCATCCACCTGACCTTAACTCATGAGACTCGTGTCCTGGAATTGTAGAGGGGCGTACCGTAGTAAGATTAAAGATTTCCTTTTGAATTTAAATAAAAATCTAAATTTGGATCTCCTTGTACTTCTTGAAACTCATAAGGATGAATCTCGATCTGCTGTCGTTGTCCGCCGGCTTGGCCCGGCCTGGTGCGGTTGCTGGAGTCCCGACAACGGTGTCGCCGGTGGCCTGATCCTGGCTTGGAGATGACAGCAGGTGGAAGTTACTCCTATTATCTTAAATGCGCATTATATTCATGCTATTGTTACAGTAAAAAAAAATTCATGCTTACCGCCATTTATGCTAGTACCAACCATAATTCTCGCAGACTACTCTGGAATGAGCTTAGGGGTTTTAATATGGGTAGTAATATTCCGTGGGTTATCCTAGGCGATTTTAATAATATCCTCTCTCAGACTGAAAAATGGGGGGGGGGGGGGGGGGGGGGTCGTCCCTTTCGGCCTTCCCCTTCTTCACATGCCCTTCATGGTATGATCCAGCACCATGGCCTACTGGACCTCCCACCTCCGGGACTAGGCCTCACATGGTGTAACAACATATTAGGAAATGCTAGAATTCTTTGCAAGCTGGACAGAATTATAGTTAATTCCTCATGGCTACTAAAATTTCCTTTTGTCTCTGTCAAAACTCTCCCGAGAACTGCCTCTGATCACTCTCCTTTGTTTCTTGACTCCTTTACTTTCTTGGGTAGGAATCGTACCTTTAAATACGAGCACTTCTGATTTGAATATGCTCAGGCCAGAAGGATTGTAGAAAATATTTGGCTAAATGACAATCATACCATGACCCTGTAGCAGCTACTTAATTCTGTCAAGGATCAAACCACCCAATGGAACAAAAATGATCTGTGTAGGCTAGAAGTTAGATTGAAACAAACGAGTAAGCACATCCAGTCCCTTGAATCTAGGGATGAGACCTTTGGTCTCTCCCAGGATGAGACCTCCATGCTTAGAGGCCTATATCATAAACATGCTGCATTACTAAGACAAATAAGCTTAAAGTGGTGAAGTAAATCATGTACCAATTGGATTAACAATGGAGATAAAAATACTAAATATTATCATCTCAGTACTATGATTAGACACAGACAGAACCATATTCAATCTATAAAAGATGTCGATGGGCTAACTACTGAATCCAATGAGGGTATTATTAATTGTTTCACTACCCACTACAAGGAATTATGGGCTCCCCTCCTCCCAGTACAAACAACTCTCCCTGGCCTAATCTACCCTCTTTTGATCCTTCTTGGCATGATTCTCTTCTAGCACCTGTGTCCTCAAAAGAAATTAAGGATGCCTTCTGGTCCATGCATCCTGGGCGGGCACCTGGACCAGATGGCTTCACTTTAGAATTTTACAAAGAATACTGGAATATTATTGGTACCAAAGTCATTTCCACAATCAACAATCAAAATTTTTTCCCTCCGAAGTGGGGGCACACGACACTCATCTTTATTCCCAAAAAAACAAACCCTCAGACTGTTTCTGATTACAGACCAATTAGTTTATGCAATGTTATTTATAGAGCTGTGTCCAAGATCATTGCTAGCAGACTTAAGCCCACCCTACCTCTCCTCATTGACCCTTGTCAATATGCTTTTATCAAGGGTAGATATATTCAGGACAACATTTTAATTGCTCAGGAAGTTGCTCACTCTCTTTCCCAGGGAAGGAGAAAATTTTTTATGTTCAAAGCTAATATGGCTAAGGCTTTCGACAGAGTGTCCTGGACTGCAATTTCATCTGTCATGCTTAGGATGAATTACCTAGACAAATTTATTAATTGTATTAATATTTGTGTTCAATCTGCAAGGTTCTCCTGTTGGCTGAATGGGAAACAGTCCCCCTACTTTCCTTCTCATCTGGATATTAGGCAGGGGGACCCTCTCTCCCTCTACCTCTTCACCCTTGTCTCTCAGATCTTATCCGCTATGCTTAACATGGCCGTTAACTCTAGCCAAATTATCCCTTTCAGCATCAACACTTTCACTCTGAGCCACATTCTGTTTGCTGATGACCTTCTCCTGTGTTTGCGGGCTACTAAAAAAATGTTAGGAACATCATGCATATTCTTCATGCATATGGCAACCTTACTAACCAGACTATAAATGTAAATAAATCTGAGTTGTTCTTCCCAGTCAAATTGAATCATACTAGGAAGAGAAAAATCATGCATACGTTATGTATTTAGCAGGGCCAATTTCCCTTTACCTACCTTGGTGCTCCTATTTCATACAAATCTATCACAAGGGGTCAGCAGATGAGTCTTCAAGAAAAGTGTACTTCCAGATTGGCTGGCTGGAAAGGTAAGCTTCTTAATATGGCAGGTAGATCTGTGCTGATAAAATCTGTTTTGAATTCTATTCCTATCCATATATTATCTCACATCTATGTTTCTAGTGGGCTTATAAATTCCCTGGAGAAGTTTTCTAGAAGTTTTCTTTGGTTGAATAGTGGCATTAAAGTAGGTATGCATCTCCTGGGGTGGAAGGTGGTCCAAGCTCATCAGTCACTTGGTGGACTGGGCATAAAAAATCTTTGTTGGATCAGGACTTCTCTCCTGGCCAAGCGGGTTCTTGCTATCCTAAATGGTGAGTCTAACATATGGGTAAATCTTATTAATTGCAAATATGGTACCTTGGAGCCTTGGAAGGATATGAATTTCCGGTATGCATCTTGGCCTTGGAGGATGATAATTCACACTATGCAGCGTATTCGTTTTGGAATGAAAAAAATTATTGCTTTTGGGAGATGTACATCTATGTTGTTTGATCCCTGGCTATTGAACACTTCTTTATCGCATGTGCCGACTTTTATTAATATGCATGCTTCCATTGACCTGCTAAATGTTAACGATTTAATCCTGCATAATGTATGGAATTTGCCTCTACTTGAGAACTACTTTGGGTTATCACTTATTGATTGTATCACTAAGATTCCTTTGGTCCCTCCTACTCTTTTGGCCGGTGATGACCGGTGAATTTGGACGGCTGATCCTCACGATGATGCTAAAGCTAGCTCGATATATTTCTCTTTGAGTCGTCAGCCCTCCGTGCAATTGGCACCTGGTCGGCCTGTTTGGAAGCAGTTGTGAAAAATCATAGCCCCACCTAAGATTAAAATGTTCCTTTGGAAGCTTTTGCATTCTCGTTTACCTACTCTTGATATGATTGGGACTTTTAACCACAGTATAAACTTAAATTGTCCTCTTTGTGGTTTAGCTATTGAGTCAAACTTTCACTTGTTTTTTAATTGCTCATTCTCATATGCTCTCTGGTCCTTAGTTCAGAATTATTTCTCGTATACTTTCTCGTTGATGGCCTCTTGGCATACGGGGGCCTGGATCCGGGAGGGGTCTGATCTTCCTCCATCGTCGCATGCTAGGCTTTCATCTATTATTGCTTTCTATCTTTGGGGTATTTGCGCATAATGATGCTCACTTTGCTTCCAAACGGATTGTCGTGTCATGTGTATGGGGAAGGGCTTTGGCTGGCTCAGATGAGTTCACCAAATCCACTCTTCCTTCACCAACCCCGGGGAGCTTGGGGGGGATTTGTTATCAGAAATACTAATGGAGGTTTTGTGATGGCAGGTGCTCTTCATTGTGCGGCTTCGAATGTGCTATGGGAGGAGGCTTGGGGCGCGCTGCAGGGTGTGCGGAAATGTCGTGATGCTAGCTATACTCATGTTTGGCTGGAATGCGACTCTTCCAACCTTGTTGCAATTATCAATAGAGAATCGAGCTGTCCCTGGAGGATCTGGACGTTGATTTCTGAATTAAGACAAGTTATTTTGTTTTTTCAAAATTTTAAATGTATCCACTGCTATAGAGAGACTAACAGAGTTGCTGATTATCTAGCGAATAGAGGTAGAAGGAGCCTTTTTGACACTTTTTGGGATGGTGCTCCTCCTCCGGAGACTCTCCAATTTTTGTACTCGGACTGTATTGGAGCTTATATTAATCGATAACATCTTTTTCTCAAAATAAAAATTATAAGTAAGATTTAATCTTCCTACTACTCACATTGGGAGTCATCCAATATAAAATTTGTGATAGATTAGTTTTAGGCGCGATTTACTCTTGGCGGTCCAATATTTGGTTCAAGAAATTTCTCTAGGTCAACGTATTTCAACACACTTTGTGAAAATTTGATTCATCATGCCCTAGCCGTTGTCTCGCTCCCCTTGCCTGGATGGATGGCTGACTCGTCGACGCCGGAGGGCTGAACCATCTCGCGTGGCGCTCGCTTGGACGGACATCGTCGCTTGGATGGATGACTTGTGATTGACTCCCATCATCACTTGGACGGACAGCTCGTGAGCATGGGTGATGAAGGCGAGATCGGCCATCGACAATTCGAGCATGGGCAGCGAGATCGGTCAGCAAGAAGATGGTTAGGGCAGACATTGAGGCTGTGAGTGAGGAGAAGATTGTGAATGCTTTAAATATTTATGCACATGAATCGGACCCGGAGAAATAGAACTTGGACAAATCGCATGTGAACAGCGCAATCAACCATCAACCGTCTATTTTTTTTTATCAGACGTGTAATGATGGAAGGAGCATCCCCGGGTAGCAGGAATGTTAAATCCTCATATGATGAAGTTATCAATGTTTTCAAATCGGCTTAAACTGCTAAAAATTGCTTTTGGTTGTTCTTAAACATCTATATACAACCATTATTAAGAACTAACTCTTATATTCTTGGTGGATAACTAAAAATATAAAACTTAGCGACAAACCTTGAAATATATAAATAGTTCTAAAACATAATAGAATAAAAAAATCTGAATAATAAAAATGAGTTATGTATTATGTATTATGATATAATTTTTTTTTTGTGAAAATTTAATTCATGGGTCATGCCCTAGCCGTTGTCTCACTCGTCTTGCATGGACGGATGGCTAACTCGTCAACATCGGAGGATTGAACCATCTTGTGCGGCACTTGCCTGGACAGATATCGTCGCTTGGATGGATGGATGGCTTGTGACTAACTCCCATCATCGCCTGAACGGACGGCTCGCGAGCGTGGGTGGCGAAGGTGAGATCGGCATCGGCGATTTGAGATCGGTTGGTGGAGGCGAGATCGGGCGGCAGAGAAGAAGATGGTTAGGGCAAACATTGGGGTCATGAGTGAGGAGAAGATCGTGAATGCTTTAAATATTTACGCACATGAATCAAACCGGTCGAAAATAGAGCTTGGACCGAATGAAATCGCACGTGAACCACGCAATCAACCATCAACCATCCATTTTTTTTATTGCATGCATAATGATGCAGGGAGCATCCATGGGTAGCAAGAACATTAAATCTTAGTCATATGATGAAGCTATCAATGTTTTCAAATCGGCTTAAACTGCTAAAAAGTTACTTTTGATTGTTCTTAAACACCTATATACAACCATTATTAAGAATTAACTGCTATATTCTTTGTGGAAAACTAGAAATATAAAACTTAGCGACAAACTTTGAAATATATAAATAGTTCTAAAACATAATAGAATAAAATAAATTATACAAAAAAATTGAATAATAAAAATGAGTTATGTATTATGATATAAATTATGAAAAATGAATCATGGGTAAATTACATGATTAGTCCCCCAACTTTGAGTCGATTTTAAATCGGTCTCCCAACTAGAACGTCCCTCATCTTTAATTTTCTTGTACGATTAGTCCTTTTGATCGATGATAGTGGATTTTCGGATTGCCTTGCGGGTGACCGCCACATGAGTCATTTATCTTTTATCCATATCATTCAAGTCATCCACGTCATTTAATGCTATTAAATCGGATAAATTACACGGATCATCCCCCAACGTTGAGTCGATTTCTAAACGGTCCTCCAACTTCAATTTGTAACTAGAACATCCACCAACTTTGATTTTATTGCATAATTCGTCCACTTGACCGGTAATAGGCAATCCCCTAGTTACCTTGCTGACATGGCATAATAAAATATAATAAATTTTTTTAACTTGTTGGCATGACATAATAAAAAAAATTTATAATAAAAATTATAAAATTAATTTAAAAATGTCATAGGGCTCCAGCAAACTCGCGAGGGAGGGGGCGCCCCTCTTTGCCGGCTCGGGAGCACCCCCCTTTGCCAACTGGCAGAGGAGGGTGCCGGCTCCCTTTTGCTCCTCTCCAAGTGCGAAGATGAAAAAGGGGGGCTGCACCCCTTGGCTTGTCGACGCGCGAGCTGGCAGAAGTGGGCGTTAGCCCCTCTTTTTTTTTCACACGCGGCAAGGAGCAAAAGGGTGGCCAACGTCCTTTATCATTTTTTTATTTTCATTAATTTTTATAATATTTTATTAATATATTTTTATTGTGCTAACAAGTTAAACTTTTTATTATATTTTATTACGTCACATCAATAAGGTAATCATAAGATTGTCTATTACCGGTCAAGTGGATGAAACATGTAATAAAATAAAAAATAATGGACGTTCTAATTACAAATTGAAGTTGGGGGACCAATTAAAAATTGACTCAAAGTTAGGGGACAATTCGTGTAATTTACCAGGTTTAGTAGCATTAAATGACATTGATGACTTGAATGACGTGGATAAAAGAGAAATGACTCACGTGATAGCCACGTATGCAAGGCAACCAGGAAACCCACTATCACCTGCCAAGAGGACTAATCGTGCAAGAAAATTAAAAATGGAGGACGTTCTAGTTACAAATTGAAGTTGAAGACCAATTTGAAATCGATAAGTTGAAGACCAATTTGAAATCGATAAGTTGAGAGACTAATCGTGTAATTTACCCCAACGAATCCTTTGTGCGCATTTTTGTCACGACTCCAATTTCAATGGATGAGTTTTGCTGTATAAAAAGTTATACTCGTAACTATTTAATATTTTTGTCTATAAGTAAGTTTCTCAGGCAAATTAAAATTTTCTTTCACTCCTACCGAGATATCACTTCGTAGATGTCTTTTTTAATTCAAAACCTTAATAAGTTTCCTTTGATATTTTTGGCTATAAATACTTATAAACTTTGTGTTTATGGTATTATTATTATTTTTTTACACAAATTCACATAAATTATGTACTATGTTTTAATATCAATATGTACATCTTATAAAGACTTTTAATATTTATTCACATTCAATTTATATTAATTTAGTAATTTTATGTATTTAAACCATTCAAAATATAACCATAATATAATATAGCTATATGAAATCACTAATGTACCTCCAAAACATTGTTTTTTTTTCTTTTTGCTATAGAGGGATGTTATCACGTCATCCATTAATGAAAGGTTCAGATAAATGATATTTTAAAATAATAAATTTTAATCACTCGTGATCAAGTCCACAATTGAGATACATTCAACATCCCTTCAAAACGAAATGTGCTTTGGAAGTACATTAATCTCACACACTTTTAATGATCATGCTAAATGGGTAGCATGGTGCTCCCTATCTCGTCCCCTATCATATCGTCCATGGATAGAGATGGACAAACGGGTCGTATCATGTCATGTTCAGGCTGGTCAACTCGTGTTTGATCGTGCCGCGGGCTGTGTCGTGTCACACAGTTCATTTTGGACCTCGACACGATATGAAACTGACTTGATCGGGCCGGGTCGGACGACCCGCTTTTTTTGCCTTTCAATTTGAACTTTTATAATTTTTTACTTAATAAATTATTATATAATATAATTAGTATTATTAATTATTCTATAATATGTGACTTAGTGAGTAGTGACTACTTTAATTATTATATAAATAATTATATAGTTGAATTTTCAAATACATTAAGTAATTAATTCCTAATTATCAAGTAAATAAATTTGTAAAATGAATAATTGAGTAATAAGTAATAACTAATAGGTTATAAGTTATAACTTATAACCTTATACATAAAATTAATTGGCAAGTAGTTAATAATTATATATTAGTAGTATACTGGTATAGATAGTTAAGTACTAATTTAGTACGTACTAAGTTATAACTAGGTTATACTAAGTAAATTAGTATTTAACTATCTTATAACCAAGTTACTATATAGTATATACTATGTTATAACTAAACGAGGTTATACTAAGTAAATAGTACTTAACTATCTTATAACTTAGTTATAACTTATATAGTAATTTACTATATACTAAGTTATAACTAATTAATTAGTACTAAAGTTAGAATTAAATCAAAAGTATCCTTTAAAGTTCAAACTTAAAATTCGTAATAAAGTTAGAATCAAAGGTGTCTTTTAAAGTTCAAACTTTCAAATTTTTAATTTACTTTTTATATAATATAATTAGTATTACTCTATAATCTATAATATATGACTTTACTTCAGTGGCTACTTTAATTATTATTATATAATAATTATATAATTAAAATGTTCAAACTCTCATTGAGTAATCATGATATCATACTCACAACAACAGCTATTTAGATCAATTTTTTTAAAAAAAAAGATAGCATCACTCGAAATGGGTCTAAGAGCGACTATTGTGAGAATGATATTTTAATTATTCAATGAGAGAATATGAGATTGGGAGAGAGAACATAAGAGGAGAGGAGATTGAGAGAGAAAGAGAGGGACGTGGATGTGGCCATTTGAGGAAGGAGAGGAGAAGAGAGGGAGAGTGTGTGAGGAGAGGGGAAAAAGAATGAGAGTGAGCAAGTGTGAAGAAGGGGGATGGAGTTCGGCCGCATTTTATATGTGGCAGAGCCACGGAAGGGGTTCAACATGGCCCCCGTTATTTTAAATATGGCCCGTGTTGTACTCTTAATGCGTCCGTGAACCGTCGGGCCATGATCGTGTTGTCAAATCAAAATAACACGGGGGCGTGTGATTTCAGCGTGGACTGTGTGTGGTTGCGTGGAAAAAAAATCGATGCCAAAATGGGCCGTGTCATGCCGAATTCATGTTCACCGTGCCCAGGCCATGTCATGCTCACAACGAGGAAGGTCGACTCGGCACGAAATGTCACAGCACATCCCATTTTCTCGTGTGCAGATTGTGTCTGTGCCGGGTCGGGCTGACACGTCTTTTGGGCAGGCCGGCGACGTGCAAGGCCGTGCGGCCCATCCGAAATTCCATCTCTATCCATGGAGGACAAATATAAATAGTTACGATTCAAAGCACTGGGAAAATGGTTCACAAGCACGAGTCATACTCTCAAGTGGTTTGATGTGAAGAATTATAGCCTATATTTTCATCACTATTTTGCATGCATATAATGCTCATTCTATGTGGTTATTCCCTCACAAGCATGTGTATATACCATCAATTCAATGCATGACGAATATTCTCCGCATGAACTCATATATCACCAATTGATACATCTGTCGATTCATTTTTGGATTGAATCTTATTTTGTTTTGTAGGGGAGCTGAAGTTGAGCGGCCGAACTGTGCACTTTTATCTGCACCAGGAATCAGTGTTTGCTGCAAAAGTGAGGAAAAAACCAAGCAACATAACAGCAAACACCCTCCACAACATGGGGACCAGTCAAGCTCCTTCATCACCTAGGCGTTAGGAAGCTTCCCCAAGCAACAGAGGAGACTGTCGAGCCTTCAGAGGGGAACAAAAGGAGGAGCAGGTGCCGACAAAAAGAACATAAGTACAAGAGAAAGGAAAAAGGAGGAGATATAAAATGAAAGGAGGATGCCTTTTGTGAGGGGGTGGTTTTTGGAAGCAAAGAAGAAAAACATCATAGAGCTAGGAAGGTAGTGAAGGAGAGAAAGTAAGTTTGAGATAATGCCTTTGAGAATTCAGGGAGAAGAGTGTATTCTCCATATGTTTTGTAACTAACCGGCCCTGCTGAGGCCGGGAGATGTCAATGTAATTTGGATTCGAATGTTCTCTAGCTGCGTTTTATCTAGATTTCTGTCATGAACGATATCGAGTATTGATGCTTTTTGAGTTTATGATATTATGTGATAGTTCCATTGGTTTCACTATTTAATCCTTTATCTTCTGATTGACATACACTACAACAATATTGCGATTTTGCGACGGATCAATCCGTTGTAAAACCTTCAAAATCCGTCGCAAATAAGTCTTTGCAACGGATTTTTCGACGGATAGGGATTACTTGGAAATTTTGTCATCACAAAAAATTTTCGACGATCCTCAAACATCCCTTTGAAGATTTTGACGGACGTTTGCGACGGAAAAATGGCTTTCAAAATTTTAAGGCTAAAATCCGTCGGAAGTTCCGAAGGAATGGTCATCCTTCGAAACTTCCGACGGATCTCGCCATTGGAAGGTCCTAATCTGGCTGTCGATGCCGGAAGAAGAAGTGATAGCCCCTTCGCAAGTTTCCACGGTTTTCGACGGGAGAACCCGTGGATAACTCCGACGGATGAATACCCATCGAAACCTTCGACGGGTGAATGTCGTCGACTACTTCGGCGGGTGCAAACTGTCGAAGGCTTCAGCGGTCGTTCTCCTGTCACAGCACCGACGGATACATCCGTCGAAAAGTAAAAAAATTTAAAAAATAGGCCGTCGGCTACTGGATCAGCACTGGCAGCTGATCCGACGGAAGCGGCCAGAGCAGGTGGCCGGATCCGGCCGCCCGAGCGCGGGATCCATGCCCAAGCGCCGGATCCGACGACTGGAGTGGAGGAGAGCGGATCCTGGAGATGAAGTAGAGGAGAGCGGATCCTGACGACCGAATCCGGAGATGGAGTGGAGGAGAGCGAGTGGAGAGCGACCGGAATCATCGTGGAAGTCATCGCCTGTCGCCACCTTGGGGGAGAGAGAGGAGGAGAGAAAGAGAGGGAGGAGGAGGAGGGTGAGAAATATAAGAAGAGAAGGGACGCAGAAAGGAGAAGGTGGAGGGGGAAAAAGTATGCGGAAAAATATTTGAGTTAGCGACGGGTATATATTTCGAAATTAGTGAAGGATATGACATCCGTCAGTAATTTTGAAGGCAGTATTCATCGGTAATAATATATTATTATTTATATAAGAAATTTTTTATTGAACATTATAATATATATTATCATATTAATATATCTAATTAGAAATATTAATAATATCATATTATATTTATAATAAATTATACTAATTATATATATAGATATATTGATAATAAATGATACTATTTTAATTGTTGACGGGTATTTCCTTCGAAATTATCGCCGATTGTGAATCCTTTGATAATTTCGAAGGCATTATCTTTCGGTAATTACCGATGAGTAATGTCCTTCAAAATTATTGACGGATTCTAAATCCTTCGCTAGTTGCGCCGGCACTATCCTTCGGTAAATAAAATAATAATATATTATCAATGTCTTTAATTACCGAAGGAAAGCTCCTTCGAAATTATCGAAGGCTTTAAAATTCGTCGATAATTTCAAAGGAAAATACCCGTCGGTAATTAAAATAATATCATATTAAAACCTTATATTAACATTAATAATATTATATGAATTAATATATATGAATATAAACATGAATAATATCATATTATATTTATGAATATTTTAAGTAAATGGAAGAGATATGTATTATATTATAAATTATTATTTCAATTACCGAAGGAAAGCTCCTTCGGTAATTAAAATAATATTATTCATTATCACTTTTTATAATTCATGTCTATCTTTTTATATACTCTTTTCTTTAGTTGCATTAATAAATATTATGATTGTAATTATATAGAAGGATATATACAATTAATATCAATACATATACTATTATTAATGTTTAATAATAATATTATTATATATATTACTGAAGAATAATACTTTTGAAATTACCGATGGATGCAAATCTTTTGATAATTTCGAAGGTATTTTCCTTCGATAATTATCGACGGATAATGTCCTTCAAAATTTTTGACGGATCTCAAATCCTTTAGTAAGTACGAATGCACTGTCATTCGGTAAATGAAATAATAATTTTATAATAAAATAATGAATATATATTTATATTATATTATATATATTGTTATAAATACAATTACCGATGGATGTAAATCCTTCGGTAATTCCGAAGCCTATACTCGTCAGTAATCTATCGACGGAGGTTTTTCGTCCGTAATAACGAAAGTCATTTTAGCCTTCAGTAATTTGAAATGAGTTTCATATCCATCGCAACTGCCGTCAATAAATGAGAATGATTCATTTCCTTCAAAAAATATCCGTCGCAAATTCATCCTTTTCTTGTAGTGATACGGATTTGAGCCTCATGAATTATCTTCACATTGCATCTCCGACCATAGGGATAATATAGTCTCCATCGCGATCGAACATGAAGAAATCTAGCCTAAGGTGAAGATAATTCCATGCATGGTTCCTATGCTTTCCATGTTTGCATCTGATATGAGTTTTCTGAATTATCTGTTGCCTTGCACCCCCAACTGTAGGGATAATATAGTCTCCATCACGACCGAACGTGGAGAAATCTAGCCTAAGGCATATAGTGGTTCATGATTTTAGTTTTCGCGAGATCAGTGATGGATTTTTAATTGGTTTGAGCTGGACGTCGTTCATCCTCTGAATTGCGACCTGAAAAGGTTATACTCCATCCGAATTTCTAGCAATAGATGACTGGTATTAACTTAAACAATTTCAAAGGATGACCGTATGCTTCTACTTAATCATTGTTGTGTTTTATGTCTTTATCTTCTCCTTCGAAAATGTCTAGCCGTCTTGAAGAAACTGAGACTATGCATTCTGCCCGGAAGGGTGATTCCACATTCTTAGACGAGCGTGAGCCGACTGCAGCCTCCTTGCCTCAGGTGTATTTCTTAGAATGCATAGAATTTGGTGGATTCAAGACTTGGGCTCTAATTCTAGAAAAGCTCATTTCGTACCATAGCAATCACATGTCCTATTTCTATGTACGAACCCTTCTCTCGTACATGAACATAGGCTTTCTACCAACTCGAACATGTTTGTTTGGACTCGTGTGCCTCCATTGCGGAGATTCACCAGATATACACGAGAGAAGGGAACTCGGCTACCTTTGTCATAACACGCTAAGCTAAAGAACATCGAGTTTTACAGCACACCTCCCATAAGTCCTCAGCACGCGTCTTCATCATACTGCTTCACATTTTCTTGGTATATCAATAATTTGACTTTTATACCATTTTCTCTTTTACACACTGAAAACCTCAAAAATACACTATAGTTTACTTTTGTGT
The DNA here is from genome assembly GCA_030549335.1 of Pontederia crassipes. NCBI lineage: Eukaryota > Viridiplantae > Streptophyta > Magnoliopsida > Commelinales > Pontederiaceae > Pontederia > Pontederia crassipes. The sequence goes on from JAUKPH010000017.1 coordinate 6,385,857, forward strand.
TTCATCGCTATTTTTCTTTACCTCCTTTTTTCAACAATTATTTTTCTTGTTGGATTCGCTCCAAGAGATTTCTCTAAGATCTGACCTCGCTTCCCTGTGGATCGAACATCAAGCACTATAATGATGCATCATACGCTTGCGGATCACATTTCGATAGTATAGGAGGGAGTGAGGATGAGATCACAATTGTCAACAAGTTTGGGAGTGAGGAGTAGGCCGCGGGTGGCGACGATTTGAGAGGGAGCAAGGAGGAGGACATCATTGTCACCAGCAAGTTTGGGAGCGAAGAGTAGGTTGTGGGCATCAATGGTTTTGGGAGCGAGAAGGATGAGGTCATGGCCACTGACGACTATGGGCAAGAGACGAGGTCACATGCGTCAACAAGTTAAGAAGCATGGAGGAAGAGATCGCAGGCAACGACGAAAGTTTGGGAGCGAGGAGGAAGAGATCGCAGGCATCGACGAAAGTTTGGGAGCGAGGAGTAGGAGAGTTACAAGATGCGCTGATGAGTTAGGAAGCGAGAAGAAAGAGATCACGAGCAGATACGAGTTCGGGAGCGAGGAGGACGAGATCATGGCACCGGGCGAGATGTGGCGAGGGGACCCGACGAGTTGGCACTTTTCAACTTGAACTAAAAAACTATGCTCGAATGAATCTGGATTAAACCGCTAGCATAATCGCACCGTGCTTCATTTGCCATCAAAAGTCGATCTGACGTAGCTGGATGTAGAGAGCATCGTGCTCCTTAATTGCAAACAATGATAATTGTTTCAAAATATTAAAACCGTTTGATTTTTTAAAATTAATCTATTTTTTGTGTTTTTTGTGGTTATTTCAATAATTTGCTTATACCATTACTTGGTTTAATTAAAAAAAAAAGAATCTCGATGTAAAAATAGTTACTAAGGTGCAGTTTGGTTGGTGGATAATTATTTTGGGGTATAGAGTATTTATTCCGATAGATTTTTTTAAAAAAACTCGGGATGAAGAATAAGTAATTCCACCTAAAATTTGAAGTTATTTATCTCTAAAAAAGTAATTATTTAATAGTATATGTAACGCCCCCAAATCGACCCTCGCCACGTGGCGAAGACCAATCTGGAGACGCTACGGCATGCTATAACTTGACCATAATATTGATCATATCTCAGTCAAAACTGAGACACGTCAGGGGAAAGAAAAAAAATAAAAGAAGATAACATAATTATACGGAAGTCTAAAAGTGGCTATATCATTGTTAAGAAAATAAAATAAGTTCTACATCATGAATCTAAAATGTGGAAGGTAAATGAAAACTAAATAACACTCTAAAAGCCCTATGGTTCATGTGCCGTCTTATCGCCAGAACTTCATCACCACATGCCTACTCCACCACGTCACTGACCTGGTCCTGTGAAAATCAGACACAGGGGAGGAGGTCCTCCCGTAAGCTTTATAGCATAGTGGGAAACCACATGATATACAGTGCATGACATGAATATAGTAATCTGCGGTAAATAATCATGATTAACTTGAACGTGAAAGATAACATATAAGTATCATGGATCATAATGAGAATAAGATTAGTAGATATCATGAATCATGAGGATCAATAATATATATTAAACTTGGAATCATGCCATACTTGACTTGACTTGAACTTGCTTCTTGTTCTTGGTTATTAATTAGCAATCAGGGTGACTTTAGGTGCCTTTAATTATTGGGATATGCCCAGTAAACGATACGACCTTGTGCGGGTCAATGGGTGATCAAACCATGACCAAGGGAGCGACCCTTATCTTGATGCACTTGGCTTGGACTGGCAACCCATCATTAATCTTTCATCTGAACTTATTAATCGCTTTAATAACTTGTAGCTCTTTGTTCTTGATTCAACCGATACGATAGGATCAACGTGAAATAAATCAATAACAGAGTAAATCATGTAAATTAGTGAGGGATCTCTGTGGGGTCAGAAAATAGGATCAATCATATATATATAATATCTGAATAAAAGAAAAATAATTAATAAATATAATAAAAGATTTTCTAGGGAATCGGTCGACCAGTTCAGGGGAACGGTCGACCGATTGTCTGCGGGTCGGTTGATCCGTTCAGTTGAACGGTTGACCTGATGGGGAAGGATCGGTCGACCGGTGACAGGAATCGGTTGACCGGTCGACATGTGCAGAAAGCGGCTGCATGCAAGTTATCGGTCGACCGGTTGCCGCGATGCATACGGATCGGTCGATCGGTAGGCGTCCAAAAAACTTGCAGAACCCTCGAATTTCATGAATTCTTCGGTGCAATCTCAATCTAACCTAATTCCTATCTCCTAGCAGATCAATCACATAATAATAGATTAACAAACAGTGAATTATGCATGCAAATAATCAATCAATCAATGAATTCAAGAAAATCAAGCAAGACAAAAACAAGGAACTTGAACCATCTTTTTCTCTTCTTCTTTACTTGTACGATTAGGTCATGATTTAACGTTATTCAGGGGTCATGCAAGGTGCACCCACCTGGTCGCGATGGATCATACCCTTGATTCGTTAAAAATCCGTTTGAATTCCGCCCCTGTTTCCTCCCTGTTCTTCCTCTCGGCCACCCTCTGCAGAAATTTCAGTAAGGGCGTAAAAAGGACAGCACTCGAAAGACGATGAGAGGAGAACAAGTAGATTTACGCACGCCTTGAAATTGAGATGAAGGAGAGGAGGAATTTGTCGCTGGATTTTCTGCAGCCTGGCGGCGCTCCAGAAGTCCGACAGGGTCTCGTGAGTTTTGCCAAAGGAGAAAGAGTTTTAACAAATTTGGTCTCATCTTATATAAACCCCTCTCTCCTAAACAAATCTGATTAGATCAGATTTAAATCTTCTTCCTTTACCAACTTTGAGTGGCATTGGGTCTTTTTATTTCTTTCTCTCAACCATGCGTTTAAATTCTGATTTCTTTTTCTTTTTTTTTTTATCTTTTTGTTGGTTGTTACAGTATAACTTTTTTAAAAATGGCCAAAGTATCCATCATCATTATTGTAGAATAAATGATCTGTTTGACAGAATAAATTAGAATAAAACTATTCTTCATTTTATCCTCAAACCAAACATGCACCTAAAAGATCGAGGCTTTTAGAGGTTTTTGGTCAGTCATGAACGGTGGAGTGCCGATAGAGTGGGATCAAGGAGGCACGAGACAGGTGAAGTGTTACAAAGTTAAAAGTAAAATAAGAGCTAATAAAATACTTAATATTAAAACTAAGTATTAATTTTAAAATAAAAAATCCGTTCTTAAAACACTATAAATATTATAATTTTATAATAGAAGATCATAAAAAAAAACACAAAAAATTCGTTGACCGACTGGACTAATGACCATAATTATAAATCGATACATCAAATTATTAATTTTGTATATTTTATTTAACTAAAAAATCATAAAGAATCTTAGTGGACCAAATGACCCATGACTTTTTTTAATTTCTTTCATCTGCTGCAAGATGGCGAAGCCGCCTTGATGATGGCGCTGACTGTTCCACTTTGACGTGCTTCTTTCCTTTTTATGCGCTCGCTCACCAGCACCATCAGCTTCACTGCTCACTGCACCCCAAAAGCAGCCGACAGCGATCGAGAGAGAGAGAGAGAGAGAGAGCATGATCAGCAGCACCTCTATCACTTCCTCCATTTGATTTCACGGGGTTCTTCTCTTCCTCCCCCTCTAACTTCCCCCTTTTTGGCCCTCTCGCATTTCTCGCCAGATCCTTCTCCACCTCTCGATCGTGCCTCGTCTTATCCTCTTCGCTTGACCAGGGTTTCCACTCGGGGAAGGGCACCGAAAGAGAGAGGAGGAGGAGAAGAAGAAGGAGAGGATCGGCGGATCGATGGAGTCCGGCGGCGGGGATGGGGGGCAGCAGCAAATCAAGGGCGTTCCCACGCACGGGGGATGCTACGTGCAGTACAACGTCTATGGGAACCTCTTCGAGGTGACCGCCAAGTACGTACCCCCGCTCCGCCCCATCGGCCGCGGCGCGTACGGCATTGTCTGGTGAGCAGTAACACGGTCGCGGGCCCTATATTGGTGTTCGCAAGTTTATTTAGTTTTGATGCAGTTGAATAATCTAAATTCAAGCTCGGTGTTACTGCAATTGCCTTCTTGTGCTGTTCTAAATCCAAAGGGTGTCGTCTTCTTTTATGTTCTGCTTGTGTCTCGAATTTAAGAGGTACTTAGTACTTAATGACATGTAAAGAATATGATGGAGGTTGTAGCGCCCTAAAAAATTAAGGAAAGAAAGAAATCTTTAGAATTTGAACGTTATAAAAGCTGCTCCATTCACGGGACTTGCAATGAAATCCTCGAAGGGAAAGAAACTCAGATCGAGTCTAAAGAAGATACGTCAAAAATAACTTCGTGATTCTTGCAGTTATACGTCTGGTATGATTCGAGATTTCGTTGCTACAATTTCTCAGCAGTCCCGTACTACAGGGGAATGGAAGTGATTGGACATCATGAAGCCAATTTTTATCATGGCACAATTGGAGAAATGGGGAGACTCGCGCTGGAAATTGTGAGAGTACAAGGCAGTAGGTGTAACCCTCACTGAGTTCCCCTGTAGCCTATTAGCAAAAGATTCTATTTTTAATACTTGTATAGAGTACATCATCAAGGTCTTGAACTCTTGATATTTGAAGTGGGTGTTTAACATTGGTGATTGAATTTGGCAAAAAAAAGTATTGTGCAAATGTTTAGCCTAGGCACACAAAAAGTTTCATGATTATAATTGAAACTGAAAGCTTTTAGGACGAGTTTGCATCACCATCCTGTTCTTCCCTTTGATGGGCTCCCGAGATGTTACATATGCGACTTGTTGGCATTGTTGGTTATATTTCTCTTTTCTCCATTATTTTTTCATATCCATTGAAGTGTCTACCACAAATTGATGTTCTTTACCTTCTTCTGCATCTATTGTGTTGGCTCCGAGTTCATCTAATTTTCTTCACCTTGACAATGGCTGATTATTTAGATTTTTTGGCTGAAACTTATTTGATTTACTTCTTTGGTAATATTCCCCTTTTTCCCTTCAGCGCTGCTATGAACTCACAGACACGTGAGGAGGTCGCCATTAAGAAGATTGGCAATGCATTTGATAATCGTATTGATGCAAAAAGAACTTTACGAGAAATAAAGCTTCTGCGGCACATGGATCATGAAAATGTAAATTCACTACCATTGTGATTTTCTATTTGCCAATTTCACATTAAGAAAGTTACTTGTGACTTATTTGGCTCAACATTGTACAACCCAAGCTGGCCATTGTCCCAAAAGTCAAATTGAACGGGCTGGCCGAATAATATAAATTAATAACATAAGAATAAAATATGTTAATTAGATTTCACTCATATTCTCGGTGCCTTGTATGATGCATAAACATAAATTAAAATACAATAAAGTAAACCAAGATAGTTTAATAAGTCAAAGAATATAATCAAGTAAGTATCAATTAAATACTTATTACATAAAAGACAATCTTTTTCGTAATTATAAACCAAAGAAATATCAATGATATGTGATGAAAAATGGCAAAAAGTTGGAGCATAAATTTCAAACAATATATATACTAGTAATGTGTCCTAAAAAATTAATCTTTTTGTCCTAATTATTTTTCCATCTTGACCCGGCTGGGTCATCCAAACCCGCCATGGCGGGCAGGTTTTGACTGGGTCAAAGTGGGTCAACCTCAAGGGCGGTTTGAGGTGACTCGTGGTCCGATCGGCCCGGCCAGGTCGGGTTTTACAGCATGCATTTGATTTGTTTCTTTTGCATTATTCTCAAAATTTTTGCATATTAGTAGAACAACTTTTCTTGAAATTAAACATTAAAATCGTTGAATGATGCCTAAATTTCCTGGATAATTTTCAGCAGATTTTGGTTTGAATGCATCTAAAGACAGCACTTTCTAGATTTGCATTTGTCATCATGGAAATTTTTTTGACGAAGCACTAAATCCTTTCAATGCAGATTATTGCAATAAAGGACATCGTACGTCCACCAAATAGGGAAAACTTCAATGATGTTTACATTGTGTATGAGTTAATGGATACTGATCTTCATCAGATAATACGATCCAATCAACCTTTGACAGATGATCATTGTCAGGTATAGTTCTATGCTTCAAGCTATCTTGGTTGTAAACCACTTCAAAATTTTGAAGTTTTCAATGAATAAATAATTGATAACAGGCCACCCTGAAGAAAGAATGGATAATTGATTATCATATTATTGGCTGTTACTTCATGATTTTCTCGTCACCAAAACTTGTAACACCTGTATTTGTTATCTCAGGGTGAACACTAACAATATTCTTTTCTTGTTTATGTTCATTGATTTTCTTTCACATGTGTTTCTTTCTTTCTTGGCTAACTTCCTTCTATTTGTAATATGGATAATTTAGTGGCCATGGTTTTCTTCTTCTTAACATTTCATAATACCTGACAATAAAAAAATTCTGCAGTACTTCCTTTACCAGTTGCTTCGAGGACTGAGATATGTGCACTCTGCGAGTGTTTTGCACCGCGACCTTAAGCCTAGTAATTTGCTCCTAAATTCAAATTGTGATCTCAAGATTGGAGACTTTGGCTTAGCAAGGACAACTTCTGAGACTGATTTCATGACAGAGTATGTTGTAACTCGTTGGTATCGAGCACCTGAACTGCTGCTGAATTGCTCAGAATATACTGCTGCTATCGACATTTGGTCTGTAGGGTGCATTCTTGGTGAAATTGTTACTCGAGAACCTTTATTTCCTGGAAAAGACTATGTTCATCAATTAAGGCTAATAACAGAGGTAAGAACTACAAATTTATTAAATCATGACATAAGTTTGTGGTCACATCTTTTAATGGTAGGTCTAATTACAAACTATTGGATGTGACTAGGGGAATGGTGAAATACAGAATCTCCATTTGTATTTAGCATCAACAATGATCTTTTCTTCCAGGAAAGGACTATTTCTTAGAAAATAATTGTAAATGCATCCCATTTCTGAATAACCTTATCATCTTTAGTACACAAACACTTTCTGTTCTCGTTCATCTTTTACCACCAATAAGAGATTATGCTGCCTTGTATCTACCTTATTCTGGAGAAATTAATCCCTTGTCAGTTTTTTAGTTTAACGCTACATGTTAAGTTGACTCTCCATCAACCTTAAGCTTCTATTCTGTATTCCTCATTGAAGGAAGTAGGTAAATCTGCTATTGGCTGGTCTTGGGAGGTTTAGATCTTGTTTGGACTCCTTCAAGGAAGTTGTTCGTCTGTTTTGCATGTAAAGTTTGTGACATGGTAATCTAGCACATCAGTTGATGAAGTTGCAGTGCCAATTATATGGGAACTGTGGGTGGTAGACTAGACGTTTTAAGTCTTCTATTTTTCTGTATAAGGATGCTATATTGCAAATTTTGTGTCATTTAGTTTTGAAATGAGTAAAATGCACAGTTTCTTGGTCCTAACTGTTCTATGCAAAGTTCATTATGAATGCTACTTTAGTTCGGTCCTGGTTTCTTTAGTTTCACCATCTTTTTTCTTTGCTTTGGCCATAAATGCAGAAATGCTCATCTCCCTTTTTTATATCGAATTATATAATCATATTCAGAAGAAAAGTCGAGACCTGCTGCCCTCTACCTACTTGGTTGAGCATAGATCTCCTCCATAGATATATTTGCTTGTATTTGCTGGGATTTGTGAACTGCCAAAACCAAATGATTCTACTTGTGATTTTTCTTCTTCTGACGTGTCTCCAAGTATTTGGATGAGGTTATGGGTGTTGCTTATAAATTTTAACTTCTCTATATCTTTCTTACAAAAGTTAATAGGTTCGCCCGATGATTCAAGCCTTGGTTTTTTGCGAAGTGATAATGCTCGAAGATATGTTAGACAACTTCCTCAATATCCGAAGCAACAATTTCGCGCTAGATTTCCCAACATGTCTAGCGGAGCCATTGATTTGCTGGAGAAAATGCTTGTATTCGATCCAAGCAAGCGAATTACAGGTATGCTCTGCTTTTGGTGGCACTCCAATTTTTAGTCGACATCAATTCTCAGGAAAATTTATGAGAACTTAAATTGTGCAGTTGATGAGGCTCTTTGTCATCCATATTTAGCGTCGCTCCATGATATCAATGATGAACCTGTTTGTCGGGCACCATTCAGTTTTGATTTTGAACAGCCATCCTATACGGAAGAGGATATTAAAGAACTTATATGGAGGGAATCGTTGAAGTTCAACCCTGACCCAGTACGCCCGATGTGAACAATTTTTATTTTGCAAGAAAGTAAAGTGCTCATTAAATCAAAGTATGTTTCATTCATTAGAAGATGGACTAAGGTGCTAACCAGATCCAGTTAGCAAACAATGCACAAGTCATAGTGATGTTCTTCAGATTAGCTTAGGCAAAGCTAAGAAGAATAAGTGGAAAAAAAATCTATTCAAGTTCCAGGCTTGTGCTTTCGGATTGCATTATGTATTTTGAGAAATCTTGCAGTGTTTGCGTGGTAGATGGACACGGTGTTTGCTTATTGTAATGAATTCTAATATAATTTGAAGATAAATTATCCACTGTAAATATCTGTAAGAAACCAGGTGAATAATTCTTAAGCTACAAGCATTTTGTTCCCGTGGTCGCATGTTCAGGGATTCTTCTGTGCCAAATCGTGGAATTGTAGTCATAGCCATGCCAGTAAATTATTAACATTGCGGCCTGTCTAGTAAATTCTAGAACGTTATACTTTTGTTTTTACTTTGATGTTCTGACGAGAACAATGATATTTGAGAATGGAGCAAGAACAAGCTTTTTTTTCTTCTGTAAAATAACGTGTGATAACAAAAATGAGAAAAATGTTCTTTTCTTACAAGCTTTTTTTTCTTCTGTAAAATAACGTGTGATAACAAAAATGAGAAAAATGTTCTTTTCTTACGAGCTGTTCTCGTACCAAACAGGTTCCTAATAATAAGTCTGTTCAAATGTAGAACAGGTCTCTAATAAGTCTGTTCGCACGGAGTTAGACGGATTCACTGCACTGCATTTGGACCACCAGGCAGAGTTTGTTCACCGCCCCCACCTACGCCATCTCCTGCAACAGCATCGGCGCCGGCGAGTGCTTGGTTAAGGCGTGCAGCACTTGGACGCCCTTCTCGCTCGCCAGCGGCGACATTGCCGCGTGCCCCGCCAGCGCCGCCCGCCCTTCCGCGCACTCGTAGAGGACGCCCGTCGCCGCGAGGGCCAGCTTGTAGGCTCTTCTCTCAGGCTCCTCCTGTAGTGGCTCCACCAAGGTGTGCACGGCCCCGGCAGCCACCGCCTTGTAGAGTTCCTCCCCCCGGGGACACCGCCATGAGGGACTTCAACGCGGCCTTTGTGGCCTGCGTCAAGACGAGGTCGCCATGCAACGTGTGGACGACCTCCTCGAGGGTCCCTTCGTCGAGGCCGACCAACCTCGTTGGCGCCATGACTCCGAACAGATCCTTGAGGACTAGCATCGCCATACACTCTTTACTGACCATTTGATTGTCGCAAGAAAAAGGGAGCTCACTTATCTGAACCGCGTGAGAGCAATTTGATTATTTCATAAATCAAAATAATAAAAACTAACGAAAAAATATGGACATAAGTAGAAAGTGCGACGTAGTTTAAGGAAGGTATGTGAAAAATATAAAAGTCGTGGGTAGATGTAATAAAGGTTCATACTTTAAGGAAGGTGAGAAAAAACTCTTTAAACTATGCATTCTGAAAGCTGTACTGAAAGTACCAAAATGCTTGGACAAACATCTCTTGAGATTTGCTGAGACTGCATGCACAAAAAAAAAAGAAAAAAAAAAGAATGAACCTCAGATCTTTATCTTACAAATAACCAATGTGGCAAATTAATTTAGAAGTAAAAGAATGAAAAAACATAAGATCTCTACTGATGCAACTAAAGATTTCTAGTTCCTGCAACATAAATGCAATATCTAGTTAAGAAAACAAGCTAATCAAGACCAAAGCAAGTGCTACAGCAGACTGAGTCGTGGCTCGTGACATATTCTAAACTAACTAAAATTCTTGGACTTCGTTCCTGTTGGAATAAATGCCCTTTTGGGCATGTGGGCCACACATGCGCGCGGCCCACTTGGGCGAAACCCGCGCGAGGCGTGCGGACCGCGCGCAGGACACGCGGTGAGTGCTCACAGCGCATGGACCGCACGAAGCGCGCAGTTCGCGCGATTTGTGTGGATGACACACTAATCACGCGATGATCTCGCGTCGCGAGAGTCGCATTGTTAAAATAATGAATGATAATATTTCTTGGAGATAATGGGAGATCAGTGGGAGTCTAACAACCTCTCAATGCCACTACTTTATGAATATTATTATTTCATTTTTTATGTTGTTTGTGGACAAAAATGCAAAATGCATAACACTGATTTCACTGATTTCTCCTATTTTTGTCACCAAACTAGACCATCGGCTCCAAAACAATAAACAATAATTGCTGACATGAACAAGAATGAAAAGCTCAATGACGACACCGCAAGATCCCATATCTTCTAGAAGAACAAGAGGTCTTGGAGACCATCAACCATGTTGTCAATGAATATGCACTTGGACATAATACCCAATGCTAGAGGGATATGGAGGCATATCAGACATGGACAAAAAAAAATCACATTGCTCGCATTATGTTGCTGAGCACGATGAATAATTCCCTCCTATGCGAATTCGAAGTCTATAAGATAGCATTCGAAATGTGGGTGATGCTCTATAATAAGTATGGGGTCAACTACTAAGCGTCGAATGCTTACAGTCAAGTTTAACTCTTATCGAAAGTGACCAAATCATACGATGAGAAAGCATATTCAGAAGATGTCCAACATGATCCGTGAACTCAAAAGTGCGGGACAAGTGCTTGATGACGAGCAATAGGTGCAAGCTCTGATTCGCTCTCTTCCAAAAAGTTGGGAACATATGCGTTGTAATTTGATGTACAACGAAGGTGTCAAAACTTTTGACCAAACTGCTCGTCACATTGAAATGGAGGATGAGACCCTTCAAATCATGAATCAATCCTCTAAAGCATTAGTTGTTGACAATGGTGGACAAAGAGCTATTTCCAATCCAAGAGAAAAAGGTCACATAAGTCGCAACCCAATAAAAAGAGCAGAGATGTTGGATAGAAGAAAGCCCAAGGCCACCAGCGCAAACGTGAAAAACGTGATGGCAGGTAGACATGAATAAAATAAAATGCTACAATTGTAGCAAACGTGGTCACTTTGCTCGTGATTGCACTGAGCCAAAGAAAGTTTTTCCTAGCCACAATTCTTTTTCTCATGTCTCAAGTTGTGCCTTAATTGCTAAATCTTATCTTTCGTGGATTGCAGATTCACGAGCCACCGACAATGTAGTAGGAGATCGTGGGGTCTTCGTGGAATTTCGCGAAATATGTGCGATGAGCAAATGGATTTACATTGGAAACAACGAAAGAGTTGAAGTTAAAGACATTGGATCTTGCATGTCAGACCTTCACAACAGTCAAATACTTTACCTTCACGTCGTCCTATATGATCCAGCTTTTAGATGAAATTTATTTTCTATGTCAGCATTAGACAAACTTAATTATGTAATAAGTTTCCAAAGAAAACAAATGACAATATGTCATGACAATATTCTTCTATGCAATGATTTTTTCAATAATGGTTTATATGTTTTAAATATAACATTTGTTGGATGACAACCACCTAACCCGGCGGTCATCCTTTACCAAATGTTGGCACTTTCATTCACAACAACAGATAATATAAAAGAATAACTTTTTTCCTTAGAAAATAGTTATTCTTTTATATTATCTGTTGTTGTGAATGAAAGTGTCAACATTTGGTATGTCGGACTAGGACACATTGGTCAAGATCGAATGAATAGATTTGCTAGAGAAGACATCTTGGGATCTTTCGTAAAAGTTGATCTTCCAACCTGTAAGGAATGTCTAGCTAGCAATAAAACAAGAACACCATTTGAGATGGAAAACGTGTTGAGTACCAATTACAATTAATCCATTCGAACATATGTGGTCCAATGAATGTTTAGGCAAGACATGATTTTTCTTACTTCATCACATTTATTGATAATTATTCACGTTACGGTTCATAAGTTTGAAGTCTTGGATTATTTTGTACGATTTATAAACATGACAGAGAATCAAGTGGATCGCAAGATTAAAGCCTTGCGAACCGATCATGGACGTGAATATCTCTCAAACTTATTCAAAAAGTTATGTAATAAAAAGGGTATAGTTAGGTAATTAACAGTACTAAGAACTCCACAACAAAATGGTGTTATAGAAAGAAGAAATCGTACCTGATTTGATATGGTCTAATCTATGATGGCACAAGTTAATTTTTCAATTTCGTAATGAGGAGATGCGCTATTGATTGCTACTTACATTTTAAACCGTATACTATCGAAATTCGTTCCTACCACGCATTATGAACTTTGGACAGGTCGAAAGAATAATCTTAGTTATTTGTGCCATTGGGATTGCGCAGCTTATGTTCTAAACAACTCCCATAAGTATGGGAAATTGGATACTAGAGGGCAGAAATGTATCTTTATAAGATATTGTGAAACCTCCAAGGGCTATGTATTCATAGGAGAAAGAGAAGATGGTACGATAATGAAAATTGAAAGAAGATATGTGACATTAATAGAGAATGAGTTTCCCAAACAAAGCGAGATAGACAAGGTACTTCTCCTAGATGAAGAAGAAAATCCCGAGTTGGTGGCACAAGCGGATCAACCTGTTGAGGAGTTAGTCTCCTTCGTCCTACAGCTTGATATGAGTGGGAGAGATTTGCAATTGCCAACTGACCAATCTGAAAGTTCTCTTCGACGGACTACTAGAAACATCTTCCGCGCCGATAATTTGAAATCGAAGGGGTTGCATGAACATGGACCACATAATGTCAACATAATAAGTATGGAGTTCAAATTTGTCAAAGAGGCTCTCTCGTTCCCTGTTAAGGAAGAATGGATTAAGGCAATGGAGGAAGAGTTATTGCCCATGCAGAAAAATTAAGTCTGGGACTTGGTTGATCTCGCCAGGCCATAAGACAATTGGGAACAAATGGGTTCTCAAAATTAAACGTGGCATGAATGGATCAATTGAAAGATATAAAGTCTGCCTAGTGGCGAAAGGTTTCACTCAAACAGTGAATATTGACTATGAAGAATCTTTTGCACATGCTATAAGGTTTGCTTCAATTCACCTAATATTAGCTATAGTCATATATATGGACTTAGAATTACATCAAATGGATGTAAAAACCACATTTTTCAATGGAGAAGTAGATGGGGAAATTAACATGAAGCAACCAGGAGAAGAGCACAAAGTTTGCAAGCTGCGTCGGTCCATTTATAGACTCAAACAATCATCTCGACAGTGGTAGCTGAAACTTCATCAGTCAATTGTTTCGTATGATTTTAACATGATTGATGAAAATCATTGTGTGTATGTTCATAAGTTCGAGAATAATTTTGATTATGTCATTACCATTTAGGACTGAGCATACCCGGGACTAGGACCTGTTCCCGACCCGAATTATGACGGATCAAAAACTTTTTGACCTGGTACTGGACCTAGACCCGACCGGATCCGGTTCCTTGGTCAAATTCGATAATCCGGGACAATCACTGGGTTTGCGATCGGGAATGAACAGCGTGGCCAGATCCGACACCTACGACGGGATCGGCTCGCCTGGGATCGATCTGGCCACCACCAGATCCGGCTGCTAGCAGCCGGATGTGGTGGCCGGATTGGCCGACAGCTGCCAGATTCAGCCCCTGGCGGCTGGATCTGACTGCTAGTAGCCGATCCCGCACCCCACTAGCAGTCGGATCAGCCACTAGAGTGGCCAGATCCGATCGCCTGGCAGCCGAATCTGACTGCCAGGCAGCCGGATCTGGTCGCGTCAGTTGCCGATCTGGCCGCCCAAGCGGCCGAAGTAGGGAGAGAGTCAGGAGAGGGGGAGGACGGCCGGAGTCGAGGGTCGCCGTCGTCGTCGCCGCCGTGAGAGAGAGGGAGAAGGAGGGCGACACATCGTGAGAAGAGAGATGGGAGACAGAAAAAGAAGTGTGAAATGAGAGAAAAGAATGGGAGTGGGGTTTATATAGTAAAAAATAAATCGGGTCGGGTATATGCATTGCAGACCCGGTCCTGACCCGAAACACGACGGGTTTTTCACCCGTTAGACCCGATCCTGGTTCGGATCTTACTCGGGCCGGGTTTTTTACCCGATTTTTTAGGTCGGTGCGGTCCGGGTCGATCCGGACCGTGCTCAGCCCTATTACCATTAAGCAATAGTTGTCCTCCATGTTTGATATGAAGGACATGAGTGAAGCAGCATATATACTGGGTGTGAAAATCCAACACGACCGTTGTAAATGACTCTTTGCTTTATCGTAGAAATCATATATAAAAAAGGTTTTGGAACGATTCCGCATGGATGACTGCAAGCCCATTGAGACTCCTATTATGAAAGGCGAGGTTTTAAGCTTGGACATGTGCCCTAATCCCCAGAGGAACAAAAAAGGGTAAATTACACGGTTAGTCCCCTAATTTTGAGTTGTTTTCAAATTGGCCCCCAACTTCAATTTGTAACTATAATGTCTGTCAACTTTGATTTTCTTGTACGATTAATCCTCTTGATCAGTAATAGTGAGTTTCTCAATTGTCTCATTTACGTGACCGTCACATAAAATTTTCTCTCACATCCGCATCATGTAAAAAATAATATTTAAAATAAAAAATGGACAAGTGGAAATCGTCTGTGTCGATGGGGGCGCCGACGCTCCCTTTCTTCTCTCTCCCCGCGCGCTCGCCGAAGAGAGGAGGGGGGCGCTAGCCCCCCTCTGGTCGAGCCACCCAGCGCCGATGAGCTTGACTAGTGGGGGGCAATCGCCCCCTCCCTCTCTCTCCGGCGAGCACGCGGGGAGAGAGAACAAAGGGAGCGTCGGCGCCCCTCGTCGGTATAGATGATTTTCATCTGTCTATTTTTTAAGTTTTAATATTATTTTATTATTTTTTACATGACGCGGATGTGAGAGAAAATTTCATGTGGAGGCCACGTAAGCGAGACAATTGGAAAATCCATTATCACCGGTCAATAAGACTAATTGTGCAAGAAAATTAAAGTTGCCGGATGTTTTAATTACAAATTGAAGTTGGGAGACCGATTTGAAAATGACTCAAAGTTTGGTGATTAACGTGTAATTTACCTGAACAAAAGAAAATGTCCAATGTTCCCTATGAGAATGTGGTTAGTAGTCTGATGTACTCGATCGGACATATATTTTACTATGGATCTAGTTAGTCGATATCAAGCTAATAAAGGATGCCAACACTGGAAGACGGTGAGAGAATCATGAGATACCTCAAGGGTATTATAGATCTTGCACTGTGCTATCATGGAGGAAGTATACGACTTGTTGGATTCACTGATGCCGATTGGGTTGGTGACGTTGATGAACGAAAATCCATCTCCGGATACACTTTCTTGCTCAACAATGGTGCTGTTATTTGGAGTAGTAAGAAACAAGATTGTGTGACACTGTCAACTATGGAGGCAGAATTCATAGCTTGTTCAGTGGCAATACAAGAGGCCTTATGGTTTAAAAGATTCCTTCAAAACTTGAAGATTTCTGAGAATGCAATGAAGAAGATGATCCATTCACTGTGACAATCAAGCTGTCATTGCTTATGTGAATGACGAGAAATACCATTGCAAAGGAAAACATTTCGACACGAAATACAAATTTGTATGAAATCAAGAAGTCAAAGAGGAGATTTCAGTTGAGTACGTATCACCGTACAAAATGGTTGCTAATCCATTCATCAAACCGACAAGAGAGGCACTCTTGAGGCATGTAAATGCTTTATTGCTGCGTAGATTATAAACACAATAATGTACTCAAATTTTTCAATGAATAAAAGATTATTTTTTCTTTGATAAATTCATTATCGTGAAGCCTTGTTATGCATGTGAAAAGTATGTCGATCAGGTCTAGATTTGTTAACTCACACGAACAACAAATATTTTCGACGATCACGAAAATAGCGAGCGGAATGAACAATGTGAGTCTTAAAACGTGAGTTTTAGTAACTCAATGTCGTCTGATTAAGAGAGAGATCAAATACGAGATTCAAGTTTGGCACTATAGGATAGCGAGCAATTTGAAAACTCGGGTCAGAGGCTAAACGGTAGCGAATGGACTTAAGTCTGTGTAGTGTATAATTAAATAGAGTTAGACATAAGCTCTTTCAATGGAGTCTCCATCGTAACACTTGTGTTTAGTACAAAGTATACAAAGTCGACCTAGAGAGGCACGATGAATTGATTAGTTCGATGATTATCATGATGTGAGTCTCTGGCAGATGATTCATCTGCACGTGTCCTTAAACTCTTGACTATGTCTTAAGAAAAGCAATTAGCGCTTGCTACTTTAGCGGGTACTCAAAGGTGGAAAGTAAAGTAGCGAGCTATGTCTAGGAAAATAACTAATTCACTACTAAGAGACATGAGGATAAGAGAAAAGAACTATTATGAGCTGCATTAAACTTTCATGTACAATTGGCCAACTATTTTTGAAAATAGTGTATATGAAAGATAGTTACCGCGGAGCAAGACATACGTTGTCTTAGCTATGCTGCAAGATAGAGTTAGGGCATAACGAGTTACATTATTTGAGCATTCGTTGGCACATGTATAAGATGTCATGGATTCCTAGCGGACATGACATACGTTCTAGAGATAGTTGAGCGATTGAATCTTAACAACTATCTTTATAGCTCCTATAAAGAAGCGTGCTTGTACTCGTGGGTCGCACGACACATTTATTAATTATGGATAAACGAAAGTACAATGCTCAATGCGAACAAGTGGGAGATTGTTGGAATAAATGTCCTTTTGGGCATGTGAGCCGCACATGCGCGCAGCCCACTTGGGCAAAACCTGCGCAAGACCGCGCACAAGACGGGCAGACTGTGCCGACCGCGCGTGCCTTGCGCGGTGTGCGCACATGACGCGCGGTGCGCGCTCATAGCACATGGACCGCACGTGTGGGACACAGACTGTGCGAAGCACGTAGTTCGCGCGATTTGCGCTGATCACACGATGATCTCGTGCTGCGAGAGTTGCGGGCTACGCATCATGCGTGATGGACGTACGTGATGCGTTCTGTCCAACTTCTCGCCCAAGTCCCATATCATAGGTCCCAAACACGCTTTCGAGAGATTCGTCCGAAAATACTTGTGCTGTGACAAAAAGTTTCGTTCAGGTTCAATTTTCGATTCCGAGGTACAAGTGCGTTTGTCAAGAGTTCGTGAAAAAGCCCCGACGATTCGTTTCCATTGTAAAAGGTATTTCACAACGTCTAAAATTTTTATCTGTTATAAATTCAAACGATTCTTTTTTCACTCAATATTACATTTAGACAAACAGGTTTATTTTCATTGAGGTCGACTTAGACCTTCAGAAGCTAACAGTTATATATATGATCTCCATGCCTTCTTGCATAAGATGTTTTTCTAATTTTTTAAGTATCAAAACTTCACGGCAAAAAGATTGTTTTTTTACATAACTTGGTTTATTTTGGGTTAAAAATAATAGAAAAAATGAATTCAAACTTGTATGTTCAGTGTATTTTTTATTTCTAACAAGGAAAACATTTTAAACTTGTATGATTTTGCAGAAGTGCACAAAATAATACTACTACTGTTAAAAAATTTGTTAACTACTACTACTCCTACATTTTTTTTGAATTATTACTACAACAGATAAAGGAAATTTATTTTGATTTATTTAATATAAATTAATGCCAATGTTTACAAAAACATTTTTAGAAATTTAACATAGTTACTAATCTCTACTTAATCCCCTCCCAATAGGATAACTCTCATAGGTGATTAGTGGCAATTTAGTGATTTACACTACTTATCCGTCCAAAATTGTGAGTCGAGCACTAAAACCAATTGGTTTTATGGATCCAATGACGCGACTTAATATAATTTCATCTGGATCGTCGATCCAACATCTAATGGCCCAAATTAATCATATTCTATAAACTTCAACGCATTTTGGCCTTCCTCTGTTGTTTTCATCTATCCGAATCGGACGTCTGTCGTCCCTACGCCGCCGTTTTTCTCCACGACGAGGGCCTTTTCTCCGGTGATCTCCCGACGTCTTCCGCGGCGATGGTTGGCACGGAGGTCGAGGAAGCGAGGCTGGACCGGCTCGAGAGCCAGGTGGAGCACGGCGGCGGCGGAGCGTGGGAATACCTCTGCCTCGTCCGCAAGCTGAAGGCGCGCCGATCCGACAAGGTCCTCAAGCACGGTCTCTCCGTCTTGAACGATTCCGGGGCTCGTTCCAAGCTCGGAGCAGAAGGTTGCTATCTAATTACAGAATTCAAATTTGTTCGCTTCGTCGCTGGTGCTTTTGTTACAGCCGATTTCCCTTTTTTTTATTTATCGATTCCTCGGTAAGATGGAGATGGATATCGTTTCATGCAATTATTTTTCTGAACTGACTTCGGTTCGAGAAAGTAGATACGTTAGATATTTGGGGATCGATGACGCAAAGCATAGAAGAGGAGTTTCCGTATTCATTGCTGGATGCCTTTACTTATGGAATATGTTTGAACTCCGTGGTTCATCCATGCGTTGCAACATTTGGGCAGCCAGATTGAAAGATGGGAGATCTTCTACTTAGGATTAAGGTTTTTGTGATGTTATAAATCTACGTCAGGTTTTCTGTCTTATTGACGCATCTTTGTAATGAAACTTAATACTAGTTTTCCTCTTAAATCATTGATATCATAACAGTCTTGAAGTAGTAGTTTTCTACGAGATAATAGTCGAAGTTTCTGGTTGTTGGAGGTATCATGCAAGGAAGAAATTGAATGCCCAAGAGGAAGCTTGTTCACATCATGGGTCAACATCTTTTGTCAAGAATATTGTTTAGCACTTTAGCTTGTCCAAAGGAATAAATGCAGAGATTTTATGTTGGAGAAAAATCAAATGCCGCCAATTACAACAGAATGAAGTTTCGAGCATGGACTTGTTTTTATATTTGTCTCTACTTTTATTCTTATTTTAAGAGTTTATTCCTATTCCATTTTCCTGATGATAATAAAGAGTGAAGGTGGTTGGTTTGAAATGGAATGAGGGGATGTACTTAAAAGATATGACACCAGCATGCCGCAAAGGTTTACGGAGGGGAGATTCTTGTTGTGGTTTACCTTGATAAACATAATATGCAATGCATGTTAGTCTGTCGCAGTCCCCCGATCTGTAATCTCTTGATGCATAGTGCTCTGTACACTATTGCCATTAGCAGTTTACAAGGTAACACAAGTTAAAGATGACATAAGTACAAATTTCATCGTTGATTTAAGTGTTGGAATGATACTCAGATTGGTTGTAGATACTTTTTTTTTTGAGAAAATGATTGTAGATACATAATCTTTTTGGTGGCATGTAAACACAAATATTTATTACATGGATCTGCATTACAATGTTAAACTTTTTAGTGCTGCAAAAAAACTCAGAATAATTAATTTCTTAATGCACTTAGGTAATACAAGAGGGTGAGTGTGAGTGTTGCCTACATTAAGGTAATACGAAGAGGGTGAGTGTTGCCTACATTAAGGTAATACAAGATATGTACGATGGGTCATTGACTAGGGTTAGGACACCCGGAGGTGAGACAAATGAATTTCCTATAGGAATTGGCGTACATGAAGGATCAGCTTTAAGCCCGTATCTATTTAACTTAGTTATCGATGCTATAACCGAGAGTATCACAGAGGAGGTACCTAAGTGCATGCTATTTGCGGATGATATAGTACTTTTAGCGGATTCAAGAGAAGAGATTGATACAAAATTGGAAATATGGAGAAATACGTTGGAGTCAAAGGGTTTTCATTTAAGTAGGAATAAAACAGAATATATGCATAGCAATTTCACAAATAAATAACTTAGAGACGATTTGGAAGTTAGGTTAGGGGAGGATATAATTCCTCAAGTGATAAAATTTAAATATTTAGGATCAATTGTAAGACAAGATGGGGAGATTGATGACGATGTTAATCATAGAATTCAAGCTGGTTGGTGTAAGTGGAGGAAAGCCACTGGAGTTCTTTGTGATAGAAAAGTACCCAATAAAGTTAAAGGAAAATTCTATCGTACTGCTATAAGACCGACAGTGTTATATGGTAGTGAATGTTGGGCTATGAAGGGACAACATGAACGTAAAGTGGGGGTAGCCGAAATGAGGATGTTGAGATGGATGTGTGGTCATACAAGATTAGATAAGATTAGGAATGACCATGTACAAGATTAGATAAGATTATGGATGTGTTAGGCCCCGACAGCCAGCATAAAATCCTGTCGAATCTTATGAACATGGATCAACGAATATGGCGTCGTATGATCCATGTAGCCGACCCCACCTAGTGGGATAAGGCTTTGTTGTTGTTTAGGAATGACCATATACGTGAACGAGTCGGAGTGGCTCCTATTAGTGAGAAAATGGTAGAGAATCGTTTGAGATGATTTGGTCATGTTCAGTGAAGACCATTAGATGCGCCAGTAAGAAGAGTAGATCAAATAATCTGGAGTCCGATTAAAAGAGGGAGAGGGAGGCCAAGGCGGATACTTGGCGAACTAATAGAGCAAGATCTATTGGTGAATAATATACCGAAAGGTTTGGTTACTAATAGAGCGGAATGGCGTCGTATGATCCATGTAGCCGACTCCACCTAGTGGGATAAGGCTTTGTTGTTGTTGTTGTAATTAATTTCTTAATGCAGAATGGACTCTCTATGAACAGGTGGCATTGGCTGCAATGGATTGCCAACATTATCAGGTTGTTAAGGTAGGATTTCTTTCGCTCCTTGTGTAATACTTATTAATTTATTTTTCTTGTTTCCTTTTAGTGTTCATCCTATCTACATAGTTTCTTTGGAGAAAAATCTTATCTACATGGTTGTTGTGATAAACTGTGTCTGCTCAAAGACTACTACTGTTATATGATAAGAGTCCTTCAAGTTTAAGTTCAGTTACCTCAGGCATGGGGGTACCCAACTACTTATGAAATTGTCAGGGGAATTTCTGGCAGTATATATTAAGTCAACTTTTCTGGTCTTCAGAGCATTACCCTTGTTTCTTGTTTCATGATTTTAGAAGTGTGGTTCATAAGAAAATTGTTATTTGGTTGGATGCAAGAACTTGGCAGATCTTTGCATGGATGTATGCATACATTTGATGCCATATCACATGTTTATTTGTTGTTACTCTAGCTAACTATTTTTCTAGAGAAAGAAAGAAACAAACGTTTGTTCATGGATGCCTCATTCTAATATTCTATGTTAGTGTTTTCCTGTTCATCTGATATACCTAGGTATTTCACAAGTTACTGCTTATTAACATTAATTCACAAATTGTTTATATTTAAACAGATACTTAGGTGGCTAGTCAACATCATGTAAATCCATGTGCAATAATGTATTTTAGAGATTCAACAGCAGCACATTCAACTTACAGCTTTGTATGTGTAAGAACTAGTTGCTTGTCTTGAATAACAACATACTCATGATAAAAAAGCGTATTCCTTGAAGTTTGAAAGATCTTACTAATTGACAATTTCCACAGTAATGATCCATATTGCTTCTATCAACTTAATGGGAACTTGTCATTTGGCAGTAGAAACAAACCCTAAAGAAGGGAGTGTTTTTGTTGGAAAAAGGATTTTTACTTTTGTTACCTTGATCAAATTACATATTCGCAAGCCGTTTTTTCCCTCATATTATTTGAGTTCATTCCAACCTTTCTTGCAGGATTGCATTGCAGTTCTCTCGAAGAGATTCCCTGGCAGCGTGCGAATTAGTGAGTATTTGTAGATAGATGTATCCCAAAGGACAGTTGTACAAACTGAAGCAGAAAGAAGAATCTTGCAGATTGATCTGCTTAAATCCAGAACTTTTGAAACATATATCTTTGTTGCAATTTATTTCTTTCTAGGCAAAACATAGGTCTTGATTTAATTATGCTGTCTTATGCAATACTTTTTTACTAAAATATTAATTTAATTTATATGAAAATTCCAAAAATGAAACACAATTCAAAGATAAAAAAACAAATTTTATGTGGAAGATGTGTAGTATTTGGCATTTCTTACAGTGAATGACGTTTCATATAATTGATAATAACCATATTGATTTTCATGCTACTTTTGGCAATTTTTTGAGGGGTTAAAATTTTGAGCAATCAGTTTAAATTTATTTTCCTTTTGTAATTTACCTGAATTTATTCAATTTCTGAAAAGATAGCTGATAGTCAATTGAGTTCTTCAGACCTAGCTGCTTACACCCTACCTCATGCCCTGCTATTACTGATTTTATCAACTATAAGCTCCATTTCCTCCCCAACAAAAAAAACCTGTTCTTATTTATTCTTTCAGTGAAAATTCTTTTTCTCTAGTTGCCCTGAACTACATATCAAGAAGAGCAAATTTGATCCTTGTGTGTGTTTTAGCAGAATAGAAAAGTAAATTTTTGGACAAATGAAAGCTGTTTGCATACTATGAATAAGGAAAAGTTTTATTTTAAAAGGGATTAATGAAATGCCTATGGGGGTTAGCTCTTGCTGTTCTATGGTCAATCTGGCACCAATGAAATGCTTTGTCATCGTGACACATGCTGTATAACTGGCTAAGCTGTGGGCTGATGAATTGTAAATATATTTAGTTTTGGATCTAATGGTATAAACTCTCATTAATAAAGCTGGATGCGTACACAATTGGTAGACATCCTTGTTCCTCTAAAAAAAGGATTAAGGAAAAGTTTATTACTAATGTGGTTGATCAACTAAATAATGAGGCTGAGCATTCCGTTAAAAAAATTTAGAGGTTTGCCATACAATTAAGTTAGTTAACTACTTTTCTTTATGGCAATTTGCTAAAAATAATAAACTTGGCTGCATGCAGTGGTTTGTTTGATGTGTTCATATAAATGTTTGTAATTCCTGTTCTTGTCCTCAGAAACAAAAAAACATTTTGTTCAATAATTCTCAGGCAGATTGGAAGGAATGATGCTGGAGGCTAAAGGAGCATGGGCTGAAGCAGAAAGAGTTTATGCACGTCTCTTGGAAGATAACCCACTTGATCAGGTAAAAATTTAGAACGTCTATAATGTGAACTCAGATTTCCAATTCGAAGTGTTGGGACTCATATAGTTTTTTTTTGCAGTGAATAAACAAATCTACATAGTTATTTCATTGAACCAAAATCATGGAAAGAAAAATGACAACTGTTTTTTTTTGTTAGAGGGAATTGGTGTTAGTATTTCAATTTAGTATCAGATTATTGGTTCTGAAACCAAGTCTATTTGGCCTTTAATTATTTCAACATAGGATCAGCCATCTTTGAAAAAAAAAGAAAGAAGAAAATGCGGAATCAGACAATCAGCATCAACTCTCAATCTCTCATGAATACCTCATGGAGCCTGAAATATTTTTTCACCATGTAGGTAATCCAGAAGAGACAAGTTGCTATGGCAAAGGCACAAGGAAATTTGTCAGCTGCAGTCACTTTACTGAATAAATACCTTGAAGTGTAAGATCCTCTTCTAGGCTTAATATATCACATTTGAAGTTTTTTCTGATGTAACTAATCTATCTGCATGATTAATAACGAGATCATCGAATTCTTTTATCAGATTCATGGCCGATCATGATGCTTGGAGAGAACTTGCTGAAATCTATGTGTCACAACAAATGTGAGTCAGGTTGTTCATTATTATGCAATAACAAAATAATCTTGTTTTGCTAATGGGTTATATTTCACTCTTGACTCAGGTATAAGCAGGCAGCTTTTTGTTACGAGGAGCTTATTCTCTCTCAGCCTACCATTGCGCGATATCATCTGGCATATGCAGAGGCATGTAACTATCATTGGTGTCATGTTGCTAATTTACTTTATTTATTGTCACTTTCATGGAAAGATAGTTGATCAGTTAGCTTAAGCTACTTTTGACTACTCTAGTACTCTATATTGTATACCAAAACGTTTGAGTCCAACATCATTTTAGTCTTTATCAATGCTGGCTGATATAAGATATTGGGATGAAGATTTTAACCATAATTGATGGGAAAAGGGAGTTGGAAAGCTTGACTTTCCGACAAAAAAGAAGACAAAGAAAACAAACTGTATTTTAAGGAAGAAAATATTATGTTACATGGTTATGCATGTTGCAATGGTTAGAGTTATTAACGCCACGTAGCAAGCCTAAGAAATATCAGTCATTCTGTATTTCTATCATCTTAGGTGGTGACATTGATGATTCAATCCCTAAGGGTCTATTTGCGGAAGGATGGAATGGGATGGTGTATTGAGAGATGAGATGGTGGAGTATGGTATGTCATTAGAAAATTCATGTTTAGATAGTAAGTTATAAGAAATATTTAGGAGTTTTATTGCCTAAAAAGGCATTTTTACCCTTTATTATATATAAACTATTTATTATATCTAATGAATAATAACTATTTCTTTCTTTACCACTTAATTTATTTTACTTTTTTATTTTTTTGTTCCGCCTATTTTTCTATTTTTATTATATTTTTTATTTTTTTGAACTATTTTATTCATCTATTTTTAAAAGTAAAAAATGAGAGAAAATATTTATAAATAAAAATTATTTATCAATATAATTTTCATATGAGGGAAAAAGATAATTTACTAATGTAAGAGAGAGAGATGGTTTAATTTGATAATAAGAGAAGGTTAACTTGGTCTAAAATTGTTTATTCATAAAAATGTGGTGTTTGGAGGACTTAGCCACCACCTATGATGCACGGGTACGCCTGAAAGGCAGGAGTACCCGTACCCGGTACGGGTACACATAGGGTACGGATGAGTACGTATTTGTTTTCTCCAACCTTGTGTCGAAGCCACCTCCAGTGTAGATCACAGCTGAAAGCCAACACATGAGGTCAACAGCTGGGCGTGTTTTTATAATTTGTATAAATGGGCTTTGCTGGGCTCATCTAACATATAAGTATATAACAATAAACTTAATTTTCAAATTATTAGCAATGGTTGATTAATATTTTATTAGATGAACTGGTAGATTAGTAGTAATGATTTTTTTCTCGAAAACTTTAATTTCTAATCTATATATACTACATATTATTTTCTTAGACATATATTTTTTTATCTAATATTATTATATATATGCGTACCCGTACCCTATTTTTTTTAAAAAATGACGTACCCTGTACGTACCCGTACCCGGGTACCCGTACCGTACCCATATCCGTGCAACATAGGCCACCACCCAACCCCACCCATCTTAATTAAAATAAAAATTGTAACCAAACAAGATTTATGTAATCTGATTCCTCCATATTTCACCCCACCTCTTTAAAACCCTCAATCCAAACAACCCTTAGGTGTTAGGTACAATTAGGCAAAAAAACTAAGATCATAAGTGAAACACTACAGGGTTTTCCACCATTTTGAATCCCATAGTTCTGTCCATTCCCTGATTTTCTTCATCTGTTGCATGTGTCGCTCTCGAGTAATCCCAATTTAGGATGAGCTTAAGCTTGTCTTCCTTCATCTAGCTCATTGCATGCAAACCCTTACATATGGATATAACTGTCCTTCATCCTAGACTTGATCTAGTCTTCCATTGAACTTTCTATACATCAGAACCCTCCATTCTATGATCTGTCTTGGTTACGTTTAGGCAGATCTCAATTTTTGAAATTTCTTTGTTTTTTGGGTGACAAAAATCCCTGTTTTTAATCCCTTGATTCTGTAGGTACTATATACCATTGGTGGTTTAGAAAATCTTCAGACAGCTAAGAAATATTATGCATCAACCATTACTTTAACTGGCGGGAAGAACACTAGGGCTCTCTATGGTGTGTGTCTGGTAAGTTATGCATTATCACAACTGATTGTTTGCACCTCCAGTTACTTATCTTGTGCTCCGAATGTCTTTCCAGTGTAGTATAGCCATCAATCAGCTGACGAAAGGACGAAACAAGGAGGAGAAAGAGAATTCTGATCTTCAGTCACTGGCCGCAGAGGCTTTACAAAAGGATTATAAAAAGAGGGCTCCTGATAAGCTACCTCTGCTCGCTACTATGTTGAAGAACATGAAACTCAACCCATGATTCTACGATTATACGGAGAAAGAGAAGGCTTTGGCATTTCAGCCACTAAACATCAAATTATGAGGAAAAGTGATAAGGTTCCTAATTTCTTATTAACATTCATACTGTTCAGGGTTCTCTCCCTCTTAGTTAGGGTGGCTTGTACAATTTCAGTAAATCACGGAAATATTTTAGCAGGAGCTTTTTGTCACGAGAGCATTGTGAATGCTGCTAAAGATTTTATGCGTTTGATCTTTCTAGAGGTCCATGCTGGAGAAACAAGTAAGCTATCAGATTTCCATGTGATATTCATATCTGTGCCAGGTGTGAAGCAAAGACAGGTTTGGACAGTCATAAGGTACTATGGTTGATGCCTGGTCCAATTTGGTATCACATGGAAAGCTTGATTGCTGTAGCAGATTCTATCTTATTTTTTCGCTCATAAATATTATAATGACTAACGAATGCAGAATGGCTGCTCAAAATTTTTGAGATAACATCTGTTTCTTTTATATTTTCAATCTCTTAATTTGCTATTTCAGAAATTACATGAACACTTGTACAGCTTTTAAATCAGAAAAAAAGGAGCTCCCTCGGACCGACCCCCTGATATGCTCATTACATTTGCTTATTGTTCATGAAACTATTAAAAAGAATCAATATAGGAATCTTCACCATTCCAGAGTCAACTTCAGTATATGGACTATTCATTCATTAATGCTTGGTATCTTTAAAATTAGAGGTCAGTACAAACCCTAAAACTTTGCACTTCAAATAAAGGAGCAAGTTACCTCGGTATCCGAAATCAAACCGTCCATTCCATACATCACTAGAAAGTGCATTGTCAATCAGTTGAAAGGTAGATTCATCTCTAAGTCCTACTGAATCCATCACCTCTAACTATGATAGAAGAAAATTTTCTATATTCAAGGGAATCGATGAAATTTTATTTAAATGATAAGGAGCTCATTTTTTGTATTAAAAATGAATGGATGAAATCACGGTCACTAAAGGAGCAATCAATTTCTAGCATCTTTTTTTTTTATTGTGAAAAGAACATTCATGTTCCAAGTTGCTCTAACTTTTCTATTATGAAAATAAGACCATTGGAAATGACAATAGCTTGAAAAAAAGGTGAGTGAAACGTTGAGCCGGCTGATTGTTTACACAATTTTAAATATGTAAATGTTAATCTTTCTCTTATTATTGACACTTCCGGATTAAGATATTAGTCACAAAAAAGAACATTTCATATTCTGGAAAACATTTTAACTTTTCTAGATTGGTTTAGCTAGTAGAGTGCCCCATAAGATCGCACAAGAGAGAACTTCAATTCAAAAAAGTTAATTTTTAGAATTTAGTTTCTCAGAACTTTGAACGTATGAATATACAAGTGAACCTGTTTTAAAACTGGTGGACACATTTTGAATCACGGGAGCTTAAGGAATAAATGTAAACAAGAACTTTGAGTTCGAATAATTTGAAGACTGTGTTTGAATAAGTTCCGGGTTCACGTTTGAATGTAAGAGATAAAAAGCTAGATTGACGCGCATTGAATATCGACAAAGTCTCGTCTCCGTAGACTTTAGAAAGTGAGCTTTTCCAATTTCCATTAGTGATATATTTGTCATAATTTACCAGAAATCTAGTATAATTTCATTAAAGTACTGGCATCGAAAGGACAACAACAACAACAAAAAGAACTTAAAGCACCGATCTTTAAAATCGATAGGATGTTACAGTGAAAGAAATCATGCTCGAAGGGGTAAAAAAAAGCTTATGAACGAGGCACCGAGCAAAGTTTTACAATAAGGCCAGCGTGCTTTTGAACACACTTCGTTGGGTTAACGTAATGCTGTCTGCATAAGCTTTCCATCCACTAACTACATGCACTACAAACTAACTCAAATCAATTCTCGATTGCACCCGTGAGGGGCGCAGTAGCGGCATGCCTGAGGGACGCCGGAGACGCCCCACCCACGTCGGCGCCAGCGCCCACGACTCTCTCCGGCTCTGCTGCGCAGTCACCGGCGGCAACCTCCGCGCGGCACAGGGGGCAGGTGCGCTGGCCGTGCTCCAACCACCGGTCGACGCACCCCCTATGGAACACGTGGCGGCAGCTGCTCATCGGCCGGACCTCGTGACGTCCCTCGAACTCGCTGAGGCACACCGCACAGGTCTCGGGCAGGCCGCGGCTCTCTTCGCCGATCCCCTCCGCCATGAGGAGGTCTCCGAATTGGACCGCTGGCAAACTCTCTCGGACCAGCTCCGCTGCGGCTGAGCAAAAGTCCTGGAGGCGGCGGCGGCGGTCGTTTTCATGGCCGTAGTCGCCTGCTCCGCGCCCGTGGACTTGGGAGTCGAGGAGGCTGCCGAGGCCGATGGACCGGAAGGCGAAGTCGATGAGCTCTCGCAAGTGAGCCAAGAAGAGGAGCAGGTGGAGGAGAAGCTTTGGGAGCTCGGAGTAGCCGACTGGGAACCCCATCTCACTAGTTACAAAGTAATCAACCTACGTGGGATGGCCAGGGATGACAGCAGAGAGAGGTTGCAGGAGCTTGAGCTCTTAGAGGACTCCATCCCTCTGTGACATGATCAAAGTTATAAGAAGAGGAGGGAGCTGCTAGGGCTGGGGTTATGTGGCAATGTGTCTCTCTCTGTCTCTCTTTCTCTGCTCACCTACAAATGGCTTTGTCCGGGAGATAACGTTGCTGGGCTGCTCATATTATACAGGGATTGGAAGGTGGAGGATGGGACAGTGTGGGTCTGCAACTGCGACACTCCATGCAGTCCAGACACACACTGAGACACATTTTCTTCTGGCTGACCATATCTTCTTTGTGGAAGCAAAGACAATGGAGCTCTTGCTTAATGGCTAATCATATCTAATTATTAGTGTAAAAAAAAAGATAGATTCTGCTCAAATCCACGTGTGAGAATAGCCATTTAATGTATTGTAAAAAGTTTCTCGGAGTTCTGTTCTTTATATCATCCTGTCAGGAACCTGAACTATTTACCAACCAAATTGAGTTGGCTTTTACGATTAACGATTTGGATCCCGCCGACCAGTAATTCTTGTTTCAATTCTCGGGGTTTATCTTTCTACCCACTCCCGTCCAAATGACCTCGACAAAAGAGTGTTTAATCACGTCGCATCTATCCGAAGCTTTTTTTTCTTTTCCTCGTCAGACAGGAGGAGAAGGTGGGGTTGTGGCAGTCTTCAATGAGATAGCTGCGTGCCAAAATTGGTGATGATACATAGCAAGTAGGGTCCTAATTCCTAATCCGCCAAATATATATATATATATATATATATATATATATATATATATATATACACACACTCATGCCATCACAACTTGGCTGCCTTATCTTGATCCTTGAACCAAATCACAAGCAGACGTGACACCAAAACCTCTCACAGAATAAACACACAACAAAAACAAAGATTTTTAATGCCCAATCATTATGGAAAAAAAAGAGTTAGTTCCACACAAGCTGCACACCAGATTAATCTCTATCCTGGAACCTTGATCTCGTGCATTTCATGATTCTGTATATATATTGCTACATGCATCACGTTTGTGTTCTCTGTAAGAATAAAAGGCTGTGTTGAGTATCAGTGTTATTAGCTAGCGAACACCTAAATAAGTAAGGTCTCTGATATATATCAATGAAAAAAAAAGAGACTTTGGATCATCCGGATGCATGATCCGTTCCCCTCGGCTTTAGTCCCCCTACGCCCACCCTCTTTTATTATCAGTCTACCGAGCGTTACGCAGCTTCATGATCATACTGACCATAATAACATTTGATGATGACTACAACAATCATCACTTTAATGATGATGTCGGTCATATCTTTGACAGCCTTACTGATCATGAAACCATGATAGGATTCCCATGTGTTAACTGTTAAGTGAGCTGCTTCTTCTAAGAGACTCGTTTTCTCCCTCTGAGCAAGGACCGAATCAAGGAACCCACGAGATCTGATCTGGTCATGTTTCGTCCTGCTCCCATGGCCGGTGGAATTGCAAGTGGGGTGAAACCAAAGGGAAAAAAATAAGAAACAAAGAAAATCTGTCTGATGAGCAACATGGAAAAGAAAAAAGCAAAAAGAAAACCTCTGAGTCTGTTCCAATCGCAATGAAGCAGCCCAAGCTTTCACGTTCTTGTTGTCAGCACTATTTAATTTCTTGCTGCACGTCGATCTGAAAAGAATGATAACAACAGTAGCCATAATGGACTTCGGTCTTCGGGTCCGTACTGTGGACAACTACTTGGGTACGACTCATTCAAATGCCACGACCTTTGGCTTCGATCTCTTCGTAACCAGAGACATCTGTCCTTAATCACTGTAATGTAATTTGCATGATGATAGACTTTAGTTTCTTTCCGGATCACTGATCAAATTTCTTGAGAGCTTTTCTTTTTCACCTGGGTAAAGTTGGAGTCATGAAAAGCACGTCAACCGTCGGGCGACAGGAACAAAATGGCTGCTGTTGCTCGAAAGTAATCGTTCAGATGTTGCAGAAGAGATAAGACTCAAAGTGACAAGTAACTCACTGGCTACCAGCCGCCATCGTCTTCGTCGTTCCACTATGAGCAAAACGTCGAACACAGGGCCAAAATGCATGCATGGGGGGGCTGCTGGCGCGTTAACGCTCAACAGCAAACTCGTTGGCGTGTCACCTCTGATCGTGGAATACCGCGCGTGCTCTCGCGGGCGAGCCATGCACGCTCTCATGGTGGACGTATGCGGGAGAGCCATGCACGCTCCGTGGACGTATGCGGAGGCGAAGGCGTCGTGATGGCCCAGGAGCACGTTGCGTCGGCATCTAGCGGAAGGCGACGGCGGCCGCGCGCGCGCGACAGCACGTCGTGCGCATGGCGCCCCCCGCATGTACCCCGGACGCGGGCCATGCGCAGGATGTAGCGCGCGGTGGACCGCGCGACACAGTGCTGTGGAGACCTTTTTTTCTTTTTCTTTTCTTGTCTTCGACTTCGTGGTCGTCGTCGGCGTCGGCGTCGGCTACATCGGACGAAAACGCCACGACAAGTTGGAGCATGCACAGGGTTCGATTGGAACGGACGAGTTGAGTTGTCTCCGCCGTGTCCCCCCCATTCAACGTGGTCCAAATAGCGCCACATGCATTTTTTTATTAGTCCCTAATAATCAAAGTTAATTTGCTAATCTTTTACTGAAAACTATGTATATTTTCTTATCTCTTGATTCCAAATGTATATTTTTTTTATAAACCGAGCATATATTGTCATCTGCATGACAACTACTACCGCAACTACTCGAGCAATAACTTTCTTTGGTTACTAATATTAAGATAAGGGCAAAAGAAGATCCTACGTGATAAACGTGACATTGATCTATTATATAAAAAATAAGTTTTCTTTCTACAACAAATGGATCAACTTGTTATAATATGCCTCATTTACTTTTCTTAAGATAATGTGGCTACGCATGCGGGGAACCCCTAACTTAATTAATTGGAGTATTGGTTAGGGTGATTATTAGTTTTTAGTGATCCATTTCCAATTAATTTTAGGTGATTTTATAATTAAATTTAAATTCCGGACCAATTCCTTTGATGCCGTACGATGGTATTATATATGTGCAAAATTAGTTACCTTTATGGTACTAAGGTTACCAATAGGAACGTTGTATGTTTCATCAAGCTCTTAAACTCTAGCTTTTGCGATCTTGGCTAAAATCCAATTTATCAACATTAGATGAGACTAATATATATAATTGCACGACCTACACAATTTTCCCATGAATTCAAAAGACAACATTACAAATCGGTGGCACCCATATTTTTATATTAATTGCGACCTACTCAAGCTTTTAATTTCATTTATATTATAAGATGAACGTAGAAATGTGGGCACGTATAGTAGGGTGGGCTAGCTAGCTATGGGTTTTAACGTTGGGAATCATAGATAGATACGTGACAAGCTCCTTTCTCGGGTTGTGATAATACTCAGGACATGCCAAAGCTTGGACCGTTTAATATATGATCCAAATAATTCGCAATGAGGCCACATGTATAAAAAGATATATAAAATAGAAGGGTTCTCTATCCTTTTTAAAAAATAGTACCATTATATTTCATTCACCATTGTTAGAGTCATGATGAATGGGATGAATGGTGGATCTATTAATTAATTTTTTTTAAAAGAGATAGCACAATCTTTTTTTTCAAAGAGAAAGATCATGGTGTCATTGTCCCTCCATCGACCTACTTTAGAACCAAAGGATAATAAGATAGACCCCTTGGTGGATGACAGATCACATGTATTGTTTCATTAGTACTCGTCTTATGATTGTATATTTGTAGGTAAGTCATATATATTGTATCTTG
Source organism: Pontederia crassipes (assembly GCA_030549335.1). NCBI lineage: Eukaryota > Viridiplantae > Streptophyta > Magnoliopsida > Commelinales > Pontederiaceae > Pontederia > Pontederia crassipes. The sequence continues at coordinate 6,418,438 of JAUKPH010000017.1, forward strand.
GTGTCAAGAAATTGAATATTTTCAAGATAATTAAAATGCGACCAACATCATATACACTTTCGAAACTCCAATCGATCAGTAACATTTCTTTTCAAGCGAGGTTCGATCAAGGAATTAATAATTCTTGGTTTTTCTTCATTTTTTTCACGAATAAATATGTTAAAGGATATGCACTGATTTATCTTTTTTTTCCCTGCTAATTAGTGCATGCATGACCTTTTAACACTAGGATTCAGAATTGATTTGCTCGTTTTGGACACACGCCGAGTCAATATATGTATAGTTGCAAGTTGTCGATATGCATGCCTTGACTTGGTCTGACAATAATATTAGCGTCCACATGCATGTCGCAGGCACCCATCACCATTCGCCAACTGTGCATACATTTTTTCTGATCAAAACTCATCGATTTTCAAAACTACACTACAAAATCGTAATTTTTCGACGAATAATTACCGACGATCGAATATCCCTCCACTATAAGAAAATGCATTATTAAAGAAAGGAAATCCGGTCGCTATTATTAAAATTCCGGTCATTATTGGTCATTAACGACCAATATTTTCCATCGTCACCGGTCGTTGTAGATGTCGCCGTTAAAAGTCAATAACGACAGTTTAGAGGTGTCGGTTGTTAAAGGTCATCAACGATCACAAATAATTCGGTCGTTAAAACCATTTAAGGACCATTTAGTTGATCATTAAACACGTTAGTGGTCAGCACTACCTTCGTCGTTAATACTCTTCAACAACTAGTAATCCGGTTGTTAAAAATCATCAACGACCATAAATAGTCCCGTCGTTAAATCCACATAATGACCATTTAGTTGATCGTTAAATGCATTAATGGCCATCAATATCTTTGTCATTGATAATCTTTAGCGGCTAGTAATTCGATCGTTAAAGGTCATCAACGATCATAAATAATTCGGTCATTAAATATATATATAATAACCATTTAGTTAATCGTTAAACGCATTAGTGACCAATATTTTTGTCATTGATAATTTTCAACGACATTCTGATCACTACCATCAACCATGTTAATACTTTTTAAAGAAAGCAACCTTAGTCTTAAATATATCAATGACTAGCTATATTGTGGTCATTAAAAATGTTATTATGTTGATCATAAAACATCTTCTCCAACTAAAAAAATGGCTGATAAATATAATTTAATGACAAATTATATAATCGTTAAGAGCATTAACTATTATTATAATTACTATCATTAATATCTTCCTAGAAATTGGTCAATCAACATAATATACTAAACATATTTGTAGTACATTTTAACATAGACTTTATCATCACATCCTCTCAAAAAAAAAAAAAAAGACTTTATCACACATTGTTTTAAATGATACATGATCCACAACACATTTTCTCGACGATCGTTCAACTAAAATAAACTCAAAAGCTATAACACAAAAGTTAAATTAATTTGTCACAATGGAGTGTTCATATAACAATTCAAAAAAAAAGAACAATTATCCAAGCAACAAATTTTCATAATTGGGAAAAGGGATAACATTTAGCATCCAAATTTTCTAAGCCGTTAGTCTTGTTCATTCCCTTCAAAGAAATGCTAACATGGTTCTAAAAACAAAGTAACTAGTTTGAGATTTGCATTGCATCTCTTTGTTTCCATATCTTCAAAATCTGTAAAGTTGATAAAATACATAAGATTTTTTAATAAATGTGCAGCGATTGTTGATTAACAACAAACTGAAAAGCAAGAAATGATTCTCAAAGCAGAGATGAGAGAAGCAAGAAGCGTGATTCTATATGAAAGGTGAAGAATTATATAGAAGAGACCTCTTATACAACTACAAGTAAATAGAGAAACTACAAGAAGTTATTATGAAGGCCCTGCATGCATATATGCACATGCACAAATAATACTTGATGAATGAACACAATATATATTTGCAAAATGAGGCAACTAGCTGCAGGAATATATTTTTGTACTTCCCATGTATCATTTTATTGAATAATGTATGACGTGAAGATATTGAGAAGACTAAAACCAAAAAATAAAAGGTTGCATAAAGATTTAAAAAGGTGCCAAGCATCAAACTAACTTCATGGTTACTAGCAAGTAGAACCATGTTGCATCTCCACACCCACCATACATAAAGATAAGAGGCATTGACACTTTAGAGACTCCTCTCAATTATATGAGTACAACTGATAATGTTGTATGGAGATGCTAGTTGCTTTGTACTGATCAATCTACAAAGAGTCTGAGAATCCAATTAAAGTTCAAGATGTTAACAGTTCCACCTGCATGGTCAAATATTGAATCAAAGTCATCAAACATATGCTCAACTGATTTCACCTTAATGGAGAAAGAATATTTTGTAATGGAAGGTCTAAACTTGTCTGTAGTAATAAGTTCGTCGACAACTTCTAAACTCTTTGGAAATTAGTATGTCATATCACAAGATATTGAATTTGTTGTTCAAATAAATTCACTGGATGATAAGTTTAGATAATCTAGAGGTATTCCAGATAATTTAGTCTAACTCACCTTATTTTTCGGCACTTATCTAAAAAAAGGAGAATGCACAGACCAAACTCTTCTTTTTGAATAACTTAAACATCTAAAATTTGGACCTTATGTTGCAAAATCATAGACATTATCAAAATTTAAAACATCTAAAAGTTAGCCCAAAAATAGAATGTATCACCTCAAGATGTTTGGAACACCCATTGGTCAATTGACATATTTCAAGAGGTTTATAAGACAATGAAATCCAAGTTTGATATTGCAGGAATATGGTAAAGCTATGACAGAGGGCTTTATGTTCCATCTTAGAGAGCTCATACAATTTTTTTTACAGGTATGAACATTGATATAGTTGCTTATGATATGTTATGGACAGAATATTGGAAAGAAAATAAAGGGAATAAAAACACATGAAACTGAAACATAAGATGAGAAAACGAACGTGTAAAACCTCCCGAAGAGACTTTTTGAATAAAATATCATGAATATGTTGTTGATGCCATAATTGTTGACCACATGCAATCTCACATGTTGACATAAGGAAAAGTTCTAAGTCTAATGGAGGACACATGTTTCGTACCATTGATGATTAGAAAACTTCAAAAGAAAAATAAAAAAAAATCATAGGAAACTAAACATATCATACTAGTTAAAGATATGTACATTTGAATAAATGATATTTGATTTTTCATTCATTATATATCTAATCGTAATTAGATAATATTCACAATATTTTCTTTCTTTCTCCAGTTTATCAAATCTTCCAATAAATTTATTTATTTTAACATACAACAATATCTTAACTAATCTTATTCATAACCACATAATGAATTTTTTTTAAAAAAATTCATTAACCTTGAAAATCTTTACAATACTATAATAATTTCAATGTTGATATTTTATATTTTTTTTGTAATCATGAGAGAAATCATAAAAATAAAATATACCCTTATGAAAATGAATTGTAAAATGTGTTTGATATTTGTCGAAATGTATATATCACCTGCTGATCCAGAGCATTGCAGTTCCTCTGCGCCAGTGTCCGTGCAGGAAGCTTGGATTGAGCATGCACATTTTCAGCACCCAGAGCGGACGCCATCGAAATTTCTCGATAGCTCCTTTGGGACCACTAGAAGCAGCGGCAACGGCATCGGCGGCAGCTCAGGAGGACTCCGCCATCCAACTTGTCCACCTCCTCATCAGCCGTGGTGAATCGTTCCAATGCGGTGAAATAATCTTCGCTGCAATCATTGCAAATATCCTGGACAAATTACGGGTTGTCCTCACAAGGGTGAACTTCAATTTTGGCACCTGAAAGGTCGTCGGGTGCTTTGTGGATGCGTTGTGCCGTCGTTTCTACTCACCGTCCGAGACGGCCGAAGCTCATAAAGATGCCGCTACAGTTGCAACAAGGGAAAGAAAAAGTAAATAGAGGAAAAGAAGACTCACAACTATCTCTCTTCTTCATGATCACGAGATTCAATAGAAAACTGACAAGGGACAAAAAATTTGGAAAACAAATAGAGAAAAAAGAGAGCACAACTGGGAGGACGTTGGGAGGGGACGTGCTTACCGAAAGATCCACAGCAATGGCCTATGGACAGATTATTGGGAGGAACGGGAACCTTTCGCTCCCAAAGGATGTCGGCGGAGGAAGAAACTGGCGTCGTTCTTTTGTTTTTCATCTGCTAGGGATTTTTGCTTTCTTTTTATGCCGAGGAGGGTTTTTTGTTTGGGTACCAAAATATTGGTGGGAAATGTTTAATTTTTTGTTGAATAAAATATTAATTTCATGTTTAATCTTAATTAATAAATAATTAATGATGATAAAATTTAATGATCATTAATAGTTACTTTTAACGATCAAAATATATTTTTTTAAGATGAGCAATTTTACCTTTCACTAATAATGTTCATATTTATTTTTGGCCACTATTGTCTACTTATAACGACCATTTTTTTGTCTCGACATTAATAGTTGGTCATTAAAGATCTCTTTTCTTGTAGTGCTCGCAAGTTCTAATGGATTTTGCGATGGTTATCAATCCGTCAGAAGTTCCGGCTGCGGCCGTTGGAAATATGAAATAATAATTTATATAATAACATCTTGATCGTGTGCAAAGGATGAAATTCCCATGGCTGAAACAATTAAATAGAAATTAATTGAACCATGAAAAGTTCCGACGGCTTTAGTAGAGCCGTGGGAAAATGTTTGTGACGAGCAATATTCCGACGGTTTTCTCCTGTCGGAATATCCGTCGCAAACTGATGGTTCCAACAATTTTTTCATAATTTTCGACGATCTTTCTTGTAGTAGCTACTAGCATCTAACTAAATTGATCATACATAAAGTATAACATCTCAAATCCAACCTTTGTCTCAGGAAATGTTTATCATCTTGACTAATAAGAGTTATGCATACATCCATAAGTATTATTACATGCAACTAGTTATGAACAATATCAATGCACTGATAATTGTTTTTTTTCATGAACTTCTATTGAGATCGACAAATTCTTCACGATGCAACCACAAAATCTGGACAAATCACAAAAATAAGGAAGAACATAGTTGGCAGGAAGCCGCACAAATCTTTCATTTCATCATGATAGGAAAAAAACTGCCAACTTCCTCTTCTACATGTCTTTTTATACGTGAGAAGAGCGCACATGTTACAACACCATAAATCAATCATATACCGGTATAATTGCTACAATCAATAACCTGTTACATAGTTTAGCTCTTGACACCTATCTGACTTCACATTTGATAATACTCGCCCTCAAGTTGGGGTTGAAATGGATAAAAAACACCCAACTTGCCAACAAGATAGTCATGTTGAGGTCGTGAAAGAGCCTTCGTCAAGAGATCTGCCACCTGTTCCTTAGTCTAAATATGTTGAAGACGGATCAGCCGCTGTAATCCCTTTTCTCTGATAAAGTAACAGTCAACCTTGATATGCTTAGTGCGCTCGTGAAAAAATTGGATTCTCCACAATCTGAATGGCTGCTTGACTATTTGAGAAAATTATGAACGACTTTGTTAATGGTAAACGTAATTCAACAAACACCCTTTCAAGCGATATCAGCTCAGCTGCTACTAAAGCAATACTCCTGTACTCAGACTCGACAGAGGAACGTGAAACAACTGATTGTTTCTTTGATTTCCATGACACGAGTGAATTCCCCACTTTAATGTAGAAGGCAGACACAGAACTCCTAGTAAAAACACATGATGCCCAATAAGCATCAACATAGGCAGAGACTTGAGTATCTTTGTTTGAGGAGAACAAGGATGCCATGCCCATGAGACTGTTTCAGATATCTTTCTATACGAAGTGCTGCATCAAGATGAGATTCTTTTGGAGCATGCATAAATTGACTTAGGTGATGGACTGCAAAGGTGATATCTCGCCTGGTGTGAGTGAGATATATTAGTCTTCCGATAAGTCTTTGAAACTTCTCTGGATCAGCAAGCAACTTATCCGTCAACACTTGGCTCTTGTGAATGTGCATATCATACTCATAAGTAGTCAATTTCAAATTCTGCTCCAGTGGAGTTCCATATGGCTTTGCAGCTGAAAAACCAAGATCAGCAATCAGATTCAGAGTGTATTTTCTTTGGGTTAGTAAGATGCTTGAAGGATACCTTAAAATTTCCATTCCTAAGAAAAAATTTAACTCTCCAAGGTCCTTCATCTTTAGTTTGGACTGTAAAGATGCTTTAGTTGAATGTAATGAGTGTATAGTCATTCTTACTCTGAATAAAATCAACATCAATAAGAATTTCAGTGATTTTTATGTTCCGTTGACATGAAGCATGTTTCAATCCATATAAGGACCTAAGTACCTACAAGCTTTCCCTTCATACTCCCCCTTGTTGCCAAAATCCTTCGGAATGGTCATATAGACTTCTTCATACACGTCACTATTCAAAAATGCATTATTGATGTCCCAATGATATAACAACAGCTTGTTTTGAGCGGCAACAATTAGTAAGGACTTGATAGTAACTGATTTTGCAATTGGGGAAAAAGTTTCTTTAAAATCAATGTCTTTCTTTTGGTTATAGCCTTTAACCACAAGCCTAGCTTTAAATCTCTCTATCTCACCTGTTTTGAGTTTAACTTTATAGACCCACTTACCTCCAACAGGTTTCTTTCCCTTAGGTAAATCTATGACCTCCCATGTGCCATTGTTTTGGAGGGCTTCCAACTATTCTTGCATTGCAAGGATCCATCTAGGATCTTTAGTGGCCGCATTATAACTGGTTGGCTCTTCTACTTTGGATAATGAAGAGAGAAAGCTATGATAGTGGGCTGTACATGCATGATAATATATAAAATTCTTGATATTATATGCATGGTTTTCAAAATCTGCAGAAGTACCAATATAATCATCGAGCCATCCGGGAGCTTTGATGATTCTACGAGGACGAGAAGAACCTTGTATTTCATGAGAATTTGCAATGAGAACTATCAACTGTGTATCCTGAGAAACTTAAGGAGCTAAAGATAATGGCTCATTATCAACTATTGTAATTGCAGAATCTATAACCTCTTCTATATGATTAAATTATTCTGTAGTAGTCAAAGGTTCAAATATTTCTAAGTTGTGAAGAAAACACTGTGGATGTGAAGGCAGAGGACCAACTTATTGTGTCTCAGAATTTGCAATATTCATCTTTTCAGAAAAGGGAAACACTTGTTCATAGAATCTGACATCTCTTGATACCACAATTTTCTTCATTTCTAAATCAAAACATTTATATTCTTTTCTTGACATGGAATATCCAAGAAAGACACAAGGACTTGTCCTTTTATCAAATTTATCAAAAATTAGTTTATTAGTAACAAGGCACAGACACCCAATTACTTTAAGATGCTTAAGGTCAGGAGGCTTCTTGAACACCATTTCATATGGTGAAACATTGTTTAGAACCTTTAATGGTAATCTATTGATAAGATGGACAGCAGCTTGTACTAAATCTCCCCAAAACTCATTTGGTAGATGAGATTGGAACATTAAAACCGTAGCCACTTTAAGTATATGTCTATGTTTTCTTTCAACAAGACCATTTTGTTGCGGAGTGTATCTACAACTACTCTAATGTAGAAATTAAACATGATTTGAAGTAAATATGACTATACATGGTAACTCTGATGTCAGTTTACCGACAAATATCAGATTGAAATTAAAATCAGGGACAAATAACACATTATGTAATTTAATTCCTGATTTTAATATCAAAGAACCAGAATGAGTTGCTAGAGAACAACTTCCATTAGGAAGTGAGACTGAATTATTGAACTCTAATGCTCTTACATTCACAAGCCAATCTATATGAGATGTCATGTGATTTGTGGCACCAAAATCAATAATCCAACTTTTATGAAGTTTAGATTGATTATACATGATACTTGCCATATTAGCTGCATAACTGCTATGTCTAGCTTGTTGATCTATACCAAGAAGTTGTAAGATATACTTTGTTGTTCCTCAGTGAAACATGAGGGCTGAGATTCAGAAACTGTCGGTTGAATATTATCCATTTCAAAAATCTGCAGAGTTTGAGCTGATTGAGCCAAATTAACTGAATTATGTTGAAATTTTCCTTTGTATTTATAATTTGGTTGATAACCAACTAGCTTATAGCATTGTGATTTCTTATGTCCTATTTTCTTACAATGTTCACAAAATAGACCATTTCCCTTTTTTTGTTTGTCACTATTGGAGATTTTCATTCCTGCTAGAGCCAGTTGATCTGCATCCGACTGAGTCACTCTTTTCATTCTCTGTTATTCTTCAACCAGAAGTGAATGTGCTTGACTAATTGATGGCAAAGGATTCATCAATAATATTTGTGATCTTACATGATTGAAAACCTCATTAAGCCCCATCAAGAATCCGTATAAAATCCTTTGATCTTGATAAACATCCTGAGGTGATTCTGGAACCATCAACTTTAATTCATCCCACAAACTCTTCAACTTAGATTAGTATTCAGCTACGGAAAGATTTCCCTACAAATTATAGATTTCATTTTCAACAGAATACAACTGCATATCATTGAGCCTCTGAAATCTTTCTTTCAACTCATTCCAAACCATATGAGCATATAGAGAGTAACATGATTTGCTAATCAAGCCTTTGGCTGAGCTACTAGCTATCCACGAAATTATTAGGGCATTACACCTTTTCCACATAGGATGCAAATTTGGATCTACCTTATCTATGGTAAAAGAACCATCAACAAACACACATTTTTTTAGCTAATAAAGCATTATAGAAAGCAATGCTCCAATCTCCATAATTTTCCAATTCGATCAATAGATCTAGAATTAAAATGATTCCTGGCATATCCAAAGGACTAAAAAACATTTGTTATAGAAGATGTCCAAGAACCCGAAAGAATCGATGTGGAAGATTCAGATGCTACTGTTGACATATTGAAGAATTCAGATTGATTATACATGATACCTGACATATTAGTTGCATAACTACGATGTCCAGCTTGCTGATCTTTACCAAGAAGTTGTAAGATAACTTCACTGTGCAATAGGTAAGAACTAAACCTATGAAGTGATATTCAATAATAGATATCACGAGATCATTATGCAACAATTGTTATAAATGTTAAATTAATAATGAAGAGAGAGCATGACAATTGATTAATAGCAATAAGTCATAATATTAATTCAGATAACAATTTGATAAATCACCATATAAGAATGTGAATTCACATAAAACTTTTAATCAAGATAATTAAGAGGGATCAATACAATGCCCTTCTTTCTCTACTTTGTATCTCGATGCTTTATTAAATTAATGTTCCAAATCAACACTTCATTTTCAATGCAATAATAAGGAAGGTTGTATTCAATTTTTACATTTCTAATATTTTAATACAATGACATTGTTTAACATTTCTGTTATAATAACATGGTATGTACTTTCATGATTCCTATGGTTGTGCACACTAAGACATATGTTTTTTTTTCTAAAGAAAAGGATGCATCATCGTGAAGTGAGATCTTTTCTAATTGCATGATAGAGTAATCGTACAACTGAACAAATGTTTGTTGTGTTGTGCTCAACTAGTCATCTGTGTAATACGGTGAAACAATGTAATGCAATGAACTTTTAGTAGCATGAACATCTTGACTTTTTGCCTTTGAATTTATTAAGCTTTCATCTTCGACTATTTGAGATTTGATTTTGTTTATATGATGTCAATCATACTCTAGCAAAATGTTCATTATGTTAGAAACATTATAAAGTAGACAAAATCCATATTTAATTTATACAACAAGGAGCATAATCAATGGAGTTAAAAAAATATGTGGTCATAATCAAAACACTGAGAAAAGTGGCATTACTCCAAGTTTGGATGTCTAAAATTTTTTTATCATCCAACTTAGAGTTTCATTTTTTGGAGCATTTGGACATTCAGATAGAGCTTCGATTGTCCAAAGTTGTGATTTGACAACTCCCTAAATAAAAACTTTTCGGACATATTGTATTGAGGTCCAGTGATCCAATTTAGTCATTGAGCAAATTTCAAGATGAGGATTCTCAAATGTTTGGTATTGGGGTCTAGATATTTGTTACTCTATTCAAAATGTTGAATAATGCCAAGGATAGTTTGGGATGTACAAATATAAATGTCAATAGTTCGAAAGACTATTCTATTTGGCTGACCATAACAAATTAGACCGAACATCCAATTTTGAGAACCTATCGTTCGATATTTTTAACAAAGCAACACATAATATCATAGCTTGTAAAGCACAACAACAGAACTAACTTTTAACTATAGAGCAATGTTCTTACATATACATTATACAAAAATCAATAACAACAAGATAAATTTCTAAGTTAAAACAAATTCTATAAATTAATATAGTTCGAAAGATACTCTATTTGGCTGACCGTCAAAAATTAGATTGGACATCCAGTTTTAAGCACCTATATATTTTCAATAAAGTTCCACATAATATCATAACTTGTAAAGCGCAATAATAGGACTAACTTTTAACTATAGTGCCAATGTTCTTACATATACATTACACAATAATCAATAACAAGATTTCTAAGTTAAAACAAATTCTATAAACTAATTTGGGTCGGGTAATCCTTGATTCACATTGGATTCTTGTTCGCTAAACAAGCGAAATAGAGCTTGAACTGTTTTCTATTTTCTCAACAAATATGACATGCTTGGGCTGAGTCTACTTTGATTTGATCTTGATTCTGACTTATTTTATTAGCCTATGGAAAGCATAAGCTGGGTTGATCATGATTTGATCTAAATTTTGATTCTGCCTTGATAAATTTTAGATATGCACTTGGGTCTATGTCGACACAAGCAGAGTTCCAATGTGAACATGTTAAATATAAATTATCTATACAAGATTCATAAAATTAAACTATAAGATTATGAGATATTATCATAGGTCGTATATCTCACTCATTTCAACCTTTAACACTTTGGTTTGCATAAATCTAATAATACAAATGGATGTGAATGTTAAGAGAATCAGGCATTAACTTTATACAAATTTAGTATTTATCTAGTTAGGAGAAAGAGTGAAGACCATAACACAATTTTACTACGATAAGAGCATAGTACATGATAAACATGAATTGGTCTACTTCTGCACATAACATATATAAGTATGAGGAATGAGATAAAATCCTATTGGACATAATAATTTCCTTAGATGATTGAACAACAAACAAGGCAAGCATGAATAACACATTCATGCATCAAAGCAAGACTAGCATGCTTCCCTATGAAGAATAAAACATTGAGATGTTGGTCTGACATTTTCACCTATGTACCTTTTAGGGTTTTTTAGTTCCTATTGCTTATCTCTCTAGTCAGTATGGGAGGATGGGAGGATCATAATAGAGATGGTGTTGTCCATAACCTCTTGCTTCTGTTGGTACCATTGAATAAAATAAAAAGAAAAGGCTAGAAAAAAAATGTAAGTTCCTCATTGTAACTTTGATCTCTCCCTCCTCCAATGTATCTTGAGTCTCGACCTTGACAAGCAACACCAACTCGACATTAATATGCCCTTCATTCCTTTGTCGAGGAGAATTGAGTGGAAGGTAACATAGAGGACCAAAAAGATAATAGAATAAAAAAATGAATAAATATGATAATTTTCATTTATAAAAAATTAAATTCCCAAATAAATATCGAGGAGAGAGAGATGACTGATGGGAAAAAGTTGATGGTTCGATTTGACTAAAGGATAACAAAATTGGATTGTCCAATTTGATCGGTCCGTGGCCACCAGTCTGATTCAATTTTAATTTAAAATCAGAAATGTTAAAAGATAAGATTGAATCAAATTTTAGCTCAACCAATTGAAGCAGTTTAATATAGTTTTTTAATTAAAAATGTAAATTTGGAATGATAAAATCATATAAAAAAGGAAGAAAAATAAATATTTGGGAAAGGAAAAAAATGGAAGATAAGGGTGCATAAAGAGATGAGATATTTAAGGAGAAGAATGAGTAAAAAAATTAAGGTGGAAAAAGGAAGTGAGTGAAAAAGTAAAAATGGAAAAGAAATAAAATTATTTAATATAAAGAGATGAAAGGAAAGTTACTAAGAGAACAATAGTTAAATTAAAAAGAAAAGTAAAACATATCAATAGAAAAATTAAATAATACAAATGTTTTTAATTAAAATAATAAAAGTAAAATTTCTAATTGAGTTTTCTTGAGGCTTATTCTGTTATGCAATTTATTCAATTTTTTATAGCATTTACATTATAGTAATAAATTTAAATAAAATTATATGTTTCAACTTTAATATCTTTTATATAATATATATGGAACTCCAAATTGGCATAATTTTTTGATAATGTAAATATTCTTATATTATTTTAATATAATGAGTCCATTTGAACATATTAAATTTATATAAAATTGAAATAGATCTAAATTTATAAAAAAATATTTATTTTAAATAGTATTTATAAATAATAAAATATTTAAATTAGTGTTGAATATTATGAAAGATATTTTAAGTTAGTTTTTATATAATATTTATAGTATTATTTATGATATTTCATTAAATTATAAAAAAAGTAATAAAAATTTATTCAATTCAATTGAACCCGATTAAATCGTTCGGGCTATGATCCAATTGGTTCATCGGTTCGACGTTCAGTCCAATTTTAAAAATATTATTAATAGTATGATTAGATTATAGGGATTAGCTACTAGTGAATAACAAATAGTAGTTTGTTTGTAAATTTGATAAAAATATATTTGGTAAATACAATAGTTGAAATAGTTTATACGTAGATAAAAATTAGCATAAAATTATAACTTATATTATAAGCATTATATTCATAATAATTAATTTATGAGAAAAAATAGTATACAAATGATAGATCGATCGACCTATTATATTAATATGATTTTGATGAATATTAACATGTACAATAGGTCAATTGACTTATTATAGTTCATGTGTGCACTCATATTGTAAATTAAAACATTAATGACAATCATAAGAGTCATATATTGGTGTTGTATGTAAATATTTTTTGAAAATAGAATTTAGAGATTTGAATATAAAATGCTATAAATTAGTGGAAGTAACTTTTAGAGTATATATTATAGAGATTTCATTTTTTATTCCTATTATATCTTTATTTTTTTATAAAAAATATTTATTTATTAAAGATCATATATTATTTTTTATTTTAACATTTAACATTTTAATTTTACTTGCAACTTGAACAATTTTTACTTTAAAATAATCAACATTTTTATATTAAAATACTATTATTAAAAATAAAGTATGATAAATTGTGGGGGCACTTAAAGTTAATGCTCAAAATATTAAATCATATGGGTAAGTTAATGAAATCTTGGTGACCTGTCAAAAGGTATAGCATACCCTTCTTAAAATTGCTTGTTGTCATCTAATTTCATCCTTTGGTCTAATTTGGGTTACAAACGTGGCCTATGGAAATATTTAAAAAACTAAATAAGAAATCAAATGATTGAAATTTTCATTTCATACTAATTACAAAAAAAACATAAAAGTAATTATGATATTTTAAGTTTTAATCATGTGGTTTAGTTGTACTCATATTATTATTGTTATTTAAAGCCGGGGCCATTTCATTAATTTATTGCGGCATACGCCAACTGAACAGGCCGAAGGCTTTACTTGTTATATGGAGGCCCAATCAAACTTTCACGACATGGCCTAGCTCGGGATAAGTAGTCCTAAATAATTGAAAATTGAAACATGTCAAATACGGCAAAAAAAAAAAAGTTAATATGGTGAAATATTTCTGTGGCCACTGGCCAAAAGAAAAATTTACAGACAAAAAGGTTATCCTCGATAGAATAAATCCTCTTCTACTATCACATATTCTTTTTTTTTCATTTTTTTACATGTTTGATATAAAAGACTGTAATAATTTAAGGCGCACCAACATGTTTAAATTCAATTTGATAACTCAATAATTGACAAGATTATATGAAATGATTTTAATATTAATGAAGTAAAAAATAATTACTGATACAATTATTAAAGTGTTTAAATAATCGTAAGAATTTAAATCTCAAGAATAATTATTTAGACAGAAAAATTATGATTTAGTATTTGGAAGAAAAATGTAATGATGAAAATTTAAAAAATTGCTAGATGGATAAATTTTAATGAGTATTTGGACAAAAAGTAAAAATGAGATGAATAAATTTATTTGTATAATATAGCAAATATTATATTACAAAATATTATAATTACTGATTATTTAAGATAATATGAAAAATAGTTTAATGAAAAATATTATCAGTACATATTAATTAATAATACTTTACTATATTATAATACTAATTAAAGTATAATAAATAATCAAGAAAAAAAATATTTATATTGAATTAAATAATTTATTTTATAAGTTGAATGTTAATATATTAATAAATAAATATTATAATTGATTATTATTTAAGGTAATATATTTTTAATAAACAATATTAATATTAAATATTAATTAATAATATTTTAATAATTAAATAATAATAAATATTTGAAAGTAAAAAGAAAAAAAGAAAAGTACGTCATTCTTGCTTCTAAGTTCTCGTCAGAGGTTCCGGCAAGAACCTTGGTTCTCGAAAGTGAGATCACATAGGGTGTGTTTGACAACAAAATAAAGGATAGAACAACCCTTTGTTCTGTCAAACACCTCATATGATAAGAACCTGCACGTGAGGTACGGCGAGAACTTTTGGCCAAAAGTTCTCGTCGTAAGTTTTTGCAATCAGCAAGAACTTTTTAAGTTCTTGTTGATTGCAAGAACAATCATATTTTATTTTTATTTTTTTCAGAGCTACTTTTAGGCCTATAATATATTATTTTAATGATATTATTATATGTATATAATATATTCTTATATTATATATTATTTATTATTTATACATTGTCATAATTTTATAATTTATTTAGGTATAATTTATCATATATTATAATAAAAATTAACTAGTGTGATATTACTACAATTATTAATTATGATATTCAAAATAAGTTATAATTATATAAGTATTTTATATAAATATGATGTTAAATTATCTTTTATATTTCATGTTTTAGTTATTAATTAGTTTATCTTAAATTTTTTTCTTCTATCTAATTTGCTAATTATAAATATTTTATTAATTCAACTATTCAATTAGTTTTTTTTAAAAAATATTATATTTGAATCTTACGTAAATTATAATATTAATAATATTTAAAATATAATGCTTTGACCGGAAATACACTTCCCATCATGATTTTGTGTTTGATAGAATTTTTCGGAACTTGAACAAATTTTGTGAGGACTTTGATTTTTCAGGATTTAATAATAAATATTTTATTATTTTATTTTGGTAAATATTGTTATTAATGTTATTATATTTAATAATTATGAAAAATAAAATAAAATTAGAGAGGAGTTTGATTAGTGATGGAATTATTTAATTAATTTTGGAATTTATTTAAATTATAATAAATCTGACTTAATTAAAGAGATAAAAAAAGAGGATTTAATTTGAGAGGGATTTGATATTATGGTTATAGTATAATTGAGAGTTATAAATCTTATAAATAAAGAGATAGGACCGACTAAACTCGAAAAGAAAAGAGAGATTATTTTTTTCTGCGTGGCGTGGTCGGAACGGTGAGGTATTCGTGCGATTAATTAGTTAAATCGATTGCATTCGTCCAGTATTGACCGCACATTACGCCAAGGTGATATTTCGCTGTAAAAAAAAAGGAATTACAGAAGGGGTTAAGGGCGTAAGGGAGGAGGAAAAGGTTAAGGCCGTAAGAAAAACAAAAGAAATTGAGAGAGAATTAAGGGAGCAAGAGAATTGGAGAGAGAAAAAGTGAGGGAGTAAGAAAATAAAAGGAAATTGAGTGAGAATTAAGGGAGTAAGAGAATTGGAGAGAGAAGAGATGAGGGCGTAAGAAGAGTTGAGAGAGAGGGAGATCGGTTCAATCGCGAACCGTTCGTCGGTCCGGTCTGATTTAATATCGAAATTTATTTTTAAAAAAACTAGGATGAACCGGTTCGTCCCGAACAAAATTTGGTTGAACCGAAAAATCGGTTCAAACCGATTTTTTTCAAATCAATAAAATTTATTGTCATATGGAAAGAAATTATAAAATAAGGAAGGTATAATAATGATATAAATGTAAAAAAACTAGAAAGTATAAGATATTAGGTAATAGAGTAAATTATGATGTTTGAAATAGAAAAGGAAATTAATTATAAGGAAATTATATTTCAAATTTGTGGGTAAAAATAAAGGTGAAAGGAAGATTAGAAAGTATAAAAATTAGGAAAGTAATAATCAGGAAGTTAAATTTGAAATTAATGAATAAAAAAGCAAAGAAAATAAATATATAAAGAAAAAATATTTACAAAATTCTACAGAAAATATTTTAAAAATAAGAAAATTATTTCATTAAATTATTATAATAAATATATGCTTAAATTTTGCATGATTATTATTAGGACATGGGGTGAAAGTTTCTTAATATTAATTAAAATACGAAATATGTATGGCTGACTATATATAATGTCAAGATATTTTGTCATCCCTCTATTTATTTGTTTGAGTTCTAAGTTCTTGAATGAAAATAGGTTAAATATAATTCATAAATTTTGAAGTTGATGATTTTAAAAAAATATGAATATAATTAATTAGGAAAATGGAAACTTCTTTTTTTGTTCTGCAGATGTTATTATGAATTATGTTTACAAGTAATTTAGGTGTGATCGATCCATGATTATTTACATGTAAAAATATGAAATATAAAGTTCTAGGTTCCAACCTTTTTTTTATTCTACATGTATTATTTACATGTAAAAATAATTTATTTTATATTTTATATTTTAGGTATACTATAGTTTTTTAAAAAAATCTAAAGACTATTATTTTAATAAAAATTTGATTCAATCCGGTCGAACCCAATTGAACCGGTCAAACTATGACCCAGTTGTTTGACTGGTTCGATGTCTGGTTCGGTTTTAAAAACATTGAGTAAACATGAGGAAAAAAAGTGCATGCAAGTTGATAGAAGAGAGAAGTTGAGAGAGAAAAGTAAATAAAATAATAGGAAAAAGATATTTGCGGCCAGATAGAATTGTGGGTTTGCGGTCAAAACGGATTTGCCATAACGGAAAAAAGGGGAAGATGGTGCGTAATGGACATATTTGGCATCCAAGAAAGAGAAAAAATGATAGAGAGAGAAGAGGCCAAGAAATAAAATGAAGAACGTATGAAATAGATATTTTATTTCTTTCATTTATGATTTTTTTATAGTTCATTTATTTAATTTCTCGACCAAGAAAAGAAAAATAGAATATATAGAGAAAAATGATTGGAAGTAATTGCTGGGCAAAATTCGGCATTGGTACAATTAATTTAAGTTATTTTTCAACCAACTTGAGGTACGTAGGGAGATCCTCATGTCGTCGGTTTTTTCATGACATGGACCCAGGACTCTTTTTCATTATGTATTGTTTGCATTGATTGAATATGACATAAATAAGATTGTCAAAAATTATGTCGGAAATACAATTCTTGATAATGACATAATCTGGCTAGAGATCTGTTTGACATGGCTCAGATTTCATTTAACATGGCTCGAGTAATGACCGATGCGGATCGGGTTCTAGAATAGAAAATATATTTTTTATAGTTTATTTGAATAGTAAAATTATTAATCATCACCGATCATTTGATTAACATCTCTAATTTTATTATAATCATACCTGATCATATTGTCATCATGTTGATTATTATTGTCATTACACACAATCATGATATTGATTATAATATTGATTCATTAACCTTATTATTGATTGACCCTCATCAAATTGTTATCATATCTAATTTATCGTCATTCTATCTGATCATATCATTGATTAATAGTGATTTTCTGATTGGGTCATGTTTAACCTAAAAGGTAATTGTTAAAGATAGACATATTAGGTAATTGAGATAAAAGTTGAAAATGTATTGGGCTCATGTCTATTGATTGCCACTGTGACTGATTATGCCTTCGGATTAACTGCGCCTTCCGGCTAATATTGTGCCTTCGGACTGATAGGGCATTCGGATTAATATTGCGCCTTCGGGCTAATATTGCATCAACGGACTGTTAGGGCCTTCGGGCTAATATTGCGCTTGGCTAATATTGTACATTCAGACTGATAGGGCCTTCGGGTTAATTGCGCCTTCGAGCTGATGGATAATTGAATTGAATTGGGTAGATACTGTGAAAACTGTGACTGTCCTGGGTGTGATCCTTCATCCCCATCATACTCGAACTTATTGATTGCAGTGGCATGGTGTCCCCTAATAATAGAAAACTCTCGTATTGCATCCGAAAGGATTGATCGTAACTTCAAAAGATTGAATTGATAATCGAATTGAATTGAATTGATAATAAAGTTATTAATTGGATTGCACCATAGTGACTGAAGGACAATTGATTTCGTCATAGTGGTTGATAGACTATTAATTTCATCTTTGCAGCTGATGAATAATCGACTTGCGCTTTTATGATTGATGAATAATAAATTATGACTTTTGTATCTGATAGATAAATTGATAAATTATTGATAAAATTGAATTGATAATTGTTATCGTGACCTTCACTGACTTTTGGCCAATTGAATATTGATCAATTGTTAATTATTAATTAAATTATTTATTATTGAATTGTAGTCTTTATTGACCTCTGACCAATTATATATTATTATGGATAATTATTTATTGACATTAATGATATTGATATTGACAATGATTTATATAAATTTTATGGGTGACCCTATGTATTGAGTTGTTTCATTGGGCTTTGCCTCTATATTTTGATCTATACAGATGATGATGATGAGATAGTGAGACGGTTGGTGGCTCTTCTGATGGGTGAATGCACATGAATATATGATCCATTATTGTACAGACATGAGCCCAACCCACAGATTATTAGATATGACATAATAGCTTCCGCATATTATAATATAATGTTATAAATTAGTCTTCCGCTTATGTAAGCCAGTTCGTTGACTAGTCAAAGTATAAAATTGAGTGGCGTCGTCGAGATAGTCTTTTGGACAGAAAAAAAAAAAATCTCGAAGTGTTACATGATTCAAATTCTAAATCCGTATTTTAGGATTTTTATCCTATTTTAGAACATATCGAGGTTAGGAATTCTCACACTGTCGCTTTAATTTTCGATGAAAATGAATTCAGCAAAGATGACTAATTGAGATAACTTGTTATATCAGAAAAGAAGATTGAGTGCATTTTCTGACAGAAGTGCAATAAGGTATGCTTTCGACATGCATCTGGCCTTTCACACCTGTTACTCTTACAAGATCTGCGAATCAGTGAATGGCAACGTATTCATACTCTTGTCTTCGTCATCTTTATTTCCCTTACCTTTCATGATTGAATCATGCATGACTTCGATGTGCATCTGTGCTGTTCTGCCGTATATTTCATTTTGTAATTCAAACAGTATCTTTCAGCCATGGCATATGCAACTTGATTTCAGTGGCAAAAGTTTAGCAGTTTCTTGTGGGATTGCTCTGGTCAAGTTAATGGTTTTGCACGAATGACTCGAGGTCCTTACTCTGAACTCTGAAGTCACTTGTCATCAATCATTTATGAACTCCTCTGAATCTCACGTGGCCCCATAAGTTTCTAATCACGGATGCCTGTCATGCTCAACATGTAATCAGACATTTTTCTTCTGGTACAGAGAACTTCTGTAAACCAAGTAACTATGATCCTTCTGCTAGTGACTCCCATTAACAGATTGTCGAACTGTCGGAAGTATATGGTTCAAAAATAAAGTATGAATTGTAGCTGTGCTTATATATATATATATATGTATATATATGCATCCTTTTGCTCTTGTTCCCTACTTGGTAACTCACAATGTGCCAGAAAATGGTTTAGAAGAAAGATAAGTGATACATCGTCATCATCGTTTTGGACAATTGGATTCAAGACAAAGAGGAATCAGAATCTCACCAATCCGAGGCAAACCCTCCCACAGACTATATATTTCTGCAGTGGTACTTACACTATCCCCTGCCATATATTTGTGCAGTACAAATTGACTGCACTCAACTTTTTCTTCTTTTTTTTCTGAATGGAAAATTATGAACTAAAAAGAGCTGAGCCACAAAAAAAACAGAAGAGAAAAATTATGTCACTTGCTTTATCTTTATCTTGATACGTTCATGTGCTAGTATATATGTCAGGGAATATGTCGTGTGTATTATAACATTGTAACGCAGCGTTACAAAGAAACCAAAGTGCACACTTCTTCCAAAGCCAATAAAAATCTCACCTTTTTATGTTGTCACTGGGTGTCCCTTCGTTTCCGCGCTTCCGCCTCTGCGACGACTTCCTCGGGCTGCTCCGCCCGACTCCGCCGCCGCCGGAGGTGGCAGAAGCGTGGTTCCCGGATGGGGCGGTGACGCCGGCGTGCCCCAGGCCCCGGAGGATCATCCTCGTCCGCCACGGCCAGAGCGAGGGGAACGTGGACGAGAGCGTCTACGCCCGCGTCCCGGACTCCAAGATCGGGCTCACCCCAAAGGGGTGGCGCGACGCCGAGGCATGCGGACGCCGGATAAGGGAGCTCGTCTCCGGAGATGGAGATGACGACTGGAAGGTCTACTTCTACGTTTCGCCCTACCGCCGGACACTCGAGACGCTCCAGGGCCTCGGGAAGGCTTTCGACCTCTCCAGGATCGCCGGCGTTAGGGAGGAGCCGAGGCTCCGAGAGCAGGACTTCGGTGCGTCCCTGTTATAAATAATAAAAAGGTGACAGCAGACGACAGGGCAGAAGAAATGGAGACTAGAAGAAAGATAAAAAGACCATTTTATTTGAAGGATTTTATTACCAAATAATATGTACACATCAGCAATATAGTTGATGTATGACATATAACAAGAATGTAACAGCATGTAAATAACAATTTCAATACATGTAGCAAGAATGTAACAGCATGAAAAGGACATGTAGCAAGAATGTAACAGCATGTAAAGGACATGTAAATGACAATTTCGGTTTCAAAAGGGAACCTATAAATAGAATGAAGGCTGGGATGAGAGGGAGATCTCAGAACCAATTACAAAGTCATTTTATTTCTTGGAGCGTGGAGTGCTCGAAATCTCCAACCGAGTCCCTACGTTTCCTTCTCTTTCATCTCTTACAGCTGGTTGTTTTTGCTTGCTTTTGCTACCAACCTCGTGTAGGCGGAGTGCAAGAATTCCAACTGTGCACAAGCAGAGCAAAGATTACAGAAGCAGGGATCAACGTAAAAATAGTGAGCCGAGACAAGAGATCAAGGGATTAAACAAGTACCCGCTAGCTATATCAGATCTGGGAGTTTCTTCATTCCAAAGACAAGACGAGGCCATCAGCTAGAGATCGAACACAAGCTGCAACAAATCAAAAATAGCGAATTCAGGCAAGACTTCAAACCCTAAAAAAAAAAAGAGAGAAGTTGCCGATCGGAGAATGGCCAAAACGAAGGCAGATAAGAGGTGAAAAGCTTTTATATTTTCTACGGCGGATTCAACGAGATCTTTTCCTCGGCGCTCGTGCGAGTGGGCTCGGCACAAGTGGGCTTTTTACAGTGGGCTGGGCTACAGAGTTTTAACAGTCCCCCCCGTTCTTTGCTCTTACGGAAAAAGAAAAATGTATCCTGCTTCTTACTCGTGTTCTTCACGTAGGAGTCCTTGCTGTATTTGCTGAAACGTAGGAGGTTTAAAACTTTATTCCTCAATTCTGATTTCCTAGGAATTCTTAGGACTTCAGTTTCAAAGTTTCAGATTTTAGATTGTTAAGTTCTGTAGTTCCGCAAACGATTACTTTTATCTGCCTCTAGCAATGTATTCATCTTTATCAATTTGATTCGCCCTGTTGTGTTGCAATTGTTAGGTTATACATAACTATTTGTATCTAGTTCTAGATTTGAAATTATTGTTGCAATTTTTAAATGATGATTTATTGGGATGCATACATGTAAGCTAGAACAGTGACTTTTACAATGCCAGCTTTTTTTCCACTTAAAAAAAAAATTGTTAGCTTCAGGACAATTTTGGGCACCATTTTAGATCACCATGGGAAATCCCCCTTATGACTTGCATATATTTAGGGGGTTGATTTAATATGACTCTTGTTTCACAGCTGATTTTGTGTTGATAAAACCGTTAAGTAATACGAGAGGATGCACACTGAATTACAACATAAACGACATATTTGACTAATGAGTCTGCATTTGAGATTTGAAATAGAATTGATGAATGCGTCCCATTGTTAGCTCTGTAATCTGATTGCATCCTCTTTCCTGTTCACTTGCATGGAAAAGGCAATTTCCAGGATAGGGAGAAAATGCAAGCTGAGAAGAAAATTCGTCAGCGCTACGGCCGTTTCTTCTACAGGTTTCCTAATGGGGAATCAGCTGCTGATGTTTATGACCGGATAACAGGTCTGTTACCAAATTTATTGAAAATGTTATATGTATGTTTTGGCAACTTACTCTTTTCTCTGGAATTGAATTTTTCTCGAGTTCTGTAGCTTGATATTTTTGCAATGTTACTGCTACAGGCTTTAGGGAGACACTTACGGCAGATATTAATGTTAATTGCTTTCAGCCGCTTGGTAAACGAAGTTCAAACATGAACCTCGTAATTGTGTCACATGGCCTGACATTGCGTGTTTTCTTGATGAGGTGGTATAAGTGGACCGTGGAGCAGTTTGAGGGTCTTTATAATTTTGAAAATGGAGGAATGGCAGTTATGCAAACTGGATTTGGAGGAAGGTAACAACTATCTTTTTTAATATTAGCAGTATATAACTTGTCATCTTATTATAATCCTTTAGAAGCTCATTAGCCTTTTAAAATAACTATGAAATAGAAAACTCTTGAAGTAAAATGATTTTTAAATGATGCACCCTAATTAGGAAAACTCTTGTCCTCATCTTGCATGAATATGTACTGATAATTCCAGATCAACATCATAGTGTCAAAAGCAAGTTTCGAAAGTGGTTATAGTTTTATGGAAATTTAGTAGATTAACATTCTAAAATATTTTAAAAATCATTAAAAAAATTTCATGTTTTTTTTTTGAGAAGGAACAAATATCATGTTGTTTCTGCAGATGTAGTTGTTGGTTTTAGGGTTTAGCCCTTATGCATTCAACAACAACAACAAAGCCTTATCCCACTAGGTGAGGTCGGTTACATGGATCATACGACGTCATATTCATTGATCCATGTTCATAAGATTCGATAGAATTTTACGCTGGCTGTCGGGGCCTAACACAACCCTCCTCCTTTATCCGGACTTGGGACCGGCTATAAAATATAGGCGGAGTTAGCCCTTATGCATTCAAATTTCTATGAAATGAAATCTCTGGTTTGGCTATGGTATATTCATAAGTCATGATATCACTGTATTATTAGCAGAATACTTCTCTTTATTTGCGACTACAAAGATTTTTACATTCAGACCAACACTCGACCATTGAACAATCTAATATTCCAATGATTATGCTATTTTCATTTCAAAAAGTAATATTAAGCATCATCAACTTTGCTCCTATATACATTAACTATTTTGAGGGTTTTATATACATTAGCTTTTAACATATATTACTCTTATAAGGTCTATGAAAGTCAACTATCAAAAAGTTCTACTAAAAAAGGAAGTATAATGAAGTTATTCATATGCATCTCTGCCACCTTATCTGTCAGTGGTGATTCATGACTTTTTTTTCCTAAAGGGGGTAGTTCATGATTTAGTTATGCATGATTCTGGTTTGTTGCATATCCTTGGATATCTTTCATGGAGTTGCTCTTCCAACATTTTGCCTTCAAAGCATCCTATGGGTTTTGCCTGTTCAAGAATCTACCCTCTAAAAAAAGTGAATCATGTATATACATATGAGCTCGTTATTCACTTTCTGCTTTCCTTTTGTGACCCCTGTATTTTCATGACTTCTCATCTTCCTCCTACTTTCTTCCCTGGTCTTCTCGGGTATATAGAGTTTATGATGGGTGCAGCTTGCTGCTGGTTGCATGTCACGTAACAGAAACATTACTCTTGCTGCTATGTAAATTTTTCTGAAATTTTACAACAATAATTTTAACTCCGCCTATATTTTATAACCGGTCCCAAGCCCGGATAAAGGAGGAGGGTTGTGTTAGACCCCGACGGCCAGCATAAAATTCTGTCGAATCTTATGAACATGGATCAACGAATGGCGTCGTATGATCCACGTAGCCGACCCCACCTAGTGGGATAAGGCTTTGTTGTTGTTGTTGTTGTTTACAACAATAATTTTGCTGCTTAAAGTCAAAGAACTATTATATTCATCCTCCGGATTTTCTTTGCACCTTTTCTTCTGTCTTTTACCTTTTTCCTCTTATACCTAACTTTAATATGTTCAAAGTGGCATCTACCTCATTCCTTGTATTTATGTTTCTTGCAATAGGTATAGCTTGCTAATGCATCATACAGTTGACGACCTACGCGCCTTTGGTCTTACAGAAGCCATGTTAAATGATCAAATGTGGTAATGCTACTGACCTTATCAAAAGTTTATTGATAGCTAATACCTGGAAGTGATGTTTTCTGCTTGATTTACTTCAAATAAGTCAACAAAAATAATTCTTTCTCATTCATTTCTTACCACAGGCAAAAGATGGCAAAAGTTGGTGACGTGAATTATGATTTTATGACAAAAGATTCTTCATTTTTCACACATCTTGATGAAGCACGAGGGCAAGAAGAAAAATCCATGGTTCATTAGGTTTTAGTATGAAGTTAATGAAATCTGGAGCAAATCTATCATCTTTTCCTGAAAGTTCCTAATCAAATGTACAGAGAATATATGAGCAGTCTCAGAATGAGTTGAACTGAGAACCTTGTCTTAAAGATATTTCTTTTTTGATGTCATTGAATATATTATTTATTTTGGTGTCTACCATGGTGTTTGTCCCTATCGGTTTTATTCCAGGGGTGAGAATAAATTGATCCAAGGCTTAGAGCCCCTACGAACACAATTGTTCTCATATTTTGTAATAATTAGTGTGGGATCCAACCTTTGGCAAAAGAGGTGTTTGGTAAAAAAAATCAGAAAAAAATTGTTCTCAGCCTTGCTCTGTTTATTCTGGAGATTATCTTTCTATCATCCAAATGGAACAAAAATAAAGAGATCTTTGTTGTAATTTAGTCTAAGGCAAATGACACGAAAAGTATTAGGAATGTGAAAATAATTATTCCTATGTTTTTTATACCCATTTGAGACTCTTAATGTGTAGAACTACTAGCATATGATTGATTTGAAGGAGTAAAGAACACAACGATATTTTTTGTTAAACTCGAGGCTATTAATTTTTAACGACTCACTTAAGCATAACTCTACTAATCAAGCGACTCACCTAAGCATAACTCTATTAATCAATTATGCCAAATAAATTTGGTTGATTATTTCTGTTTTTAGTTATATCTTTCTTGTGGGCTGTTCTCTGAAAATGCCAATGTGCTCACAAAATTGCTTCAAAGAAAATGTATAGCAAATATATAAGCCAATACCGGGAATTGTCCACTTGGTTCTGTATTTGGGGGTAGTCTAGGGGTGTAAGAAACACCTGACCAACCGAAAAATCCATTAAACCCGAAAAAATCGAATAAAAAAAATTAAAAATTAGGGGTTCGAATATAATTTAGGATAATTTTTAACAAATTAAAATTCATCCGCTAAAATGAGGACCCATCCGAAAAAACTGTAGAGGCCCGTGGAGCCCGATTTTTATTTATGATTTTTTATTTATATAATTAATACATGTGTTAATAATTCTTTTATTATAGATATAATATTTTTTTGTATAAAATTTCATACTTTTGTATCACATTATCAAACCCTAATTTAATAATTTTAAAATTTTAGTAGTATATTTTATATTTAATATAAAATTAAATATTTTTATATTAATTTTAAGTTATTAAATATATTTTTAAAATATAATTATATAAAAGTAGAGCTCCAAAAAAATCACCCGACTGATTCACTAAAGGGATTTTTATTTTTTCAAAATGATTTTAAGATGATCTTTCTAATTTTAAAAATTGATCCGAAAAATAACGATCGATTTTTTTACTTTCACCCCTAATAGTCTGGTGCTGTTTCTAGCAATATATGTATTTCCTGTTTTTCCTGTCTGCTCTTTTGTACCAATACAGTGATCATTTAAATATTGCCACGTTTCTTTAATGGTCAATAAAGCTCCAGAAACAAAGCCATTTTTTTTCTACTGTTTCTGGATTCCAAATGGAAGATGCATTTTGATTTGTAACCAAATACAACATGATTATAATGCCATAAATTCAACAGCTTACCATGTCTTTGCTCTTGCTGTTGCATCAATATGTAGCCTTGGCGTTAGTCAAGAACTTGCAATGAATTCGCTAATTATTGATTGTGGTCTCATCCAAATCTTCTTATATATCTATCCACTTTTTTTAAGTTTCTTTCTGAACATGAATGCTGGCAAACCTGTAATCACATTTTTTTTTGCCATTAACCAAGGCTTCTTGTCAGGTCTCTGTCAAATGTCACTTTCCATCGTGGAAAGTTTCAACTTTTAGGAAGACAAGTTAACAAACAAACACTTTACACTTAAACAAATAAATGTACGATTTTTTTGTTAAATTTTTCATAACTAACGCTGTCCTGTCACTTAAAGTATGTTTAAAAATTCTTATAAATATGTTTTAAAATGATTTATAAATTATTGTAAAAGAATATTTGAAAAGATAAGTTCTTTATTTTGTCTTATAAGTAAAAAACAATAAGCAAGAATCCCAGTTTATATATATTTCGACTTATAAATTATTTTGTCAAAAGAATTATCTTATCATTATAGCTCTCAAATTTTTAATTATTTTTTACTGCATAAAAGTAGTTTTCTCTTTTTTTTTTCATCGGAGCAAGTTCCTTTCCCTTCCTTCTGATTTTTTATTCAAATAAAATATTTCATATTGATATTGAGACATTTATAGTAAATCATATAGTTACAATAATTTTATTTACATATTATGATTAAATAAAAATATTTTCTACTTACATATTTAAAGATCATTAAAGTCTTTCAACTATAAAAGTAGCTTGCAGTTGATTTTCTTTTAAAGTTAGTTTCGACACTTAAAGTATTTATCATTAAACTTGTCAATCATTCTTTACAAGGGAAACTAAACGGACCCTTAATTAAGTCTTATGGAAACTAGATGTGGATTATTGGTCATTTTGTTGTATCTCATACCGTTTTCTACCATTCAAATTAATGAATAATTTGATCATCATCGAAATAGATAATTAGTTTTAAAATCAAGGTTGTCAAGATCATTTTTCAAGATAGAATCATAAGGGGCTTCGAAAATCGAGGATCGTAGGATCGGATCAATCCGATCGTAAGATCCAATCTCATGAATAAAAAAATATTTTTAATATAAAATAATAAAGTAGTATATTTATTCATAAATATTATGTTTATATATAAGTTAATTAAATATTTTCACGTCTAATAGATATTTTTTTATATCTTAAAAGACAATATGATATATTTTTTAAAAAAACTAAAATAATAATATATAATATTTGATCTTAATGAGCTATGATATTTATTAAAGTGCAATATAATTCTTAGTATATGTGCAATAATAAAAATTAATTTTGATGTAAGATAATATAGTATTACATAACATTAAATTATTAGAAAATATTAAAATTCATGAGAATGAAACTAACATATACAATATACATAAATAAAATAGTTTAATTTAATTTTTTAAGGACCTTTATGTTTACTTTTATTTTTTATTTGAATAAATAAAGTTGTAAATCGTTAGGATCATAAGATCCTACCGATCTTAAAACTTGACTATAGATCCGATATAGATCCTACATTTAAGATTTTTTGGATATGATCGAAATCATTTTCTGTCCGGAGGATGATAAGATCTTACTCTTCGAATCGGGATCCTGACCATGATAATAACAAATACTAATATGTAAATCTTAGTTAAAATTCTTACAGCAAATTAGTAAAATGTCCTTGAAAGTTATTTACATTCAAATAACATATTATTATAAATATATAGTTCACTGATATGAATAAAAATACGAGGAGTTTAATTTAACAGTCGTTAGTACATGATCCGAAGAATTAAAAAAAAAGTTGAACAATATTATTTTGTCATGAAATAAAATTTTTGAGAAGTTTCTTTGAATAATTTTTTTGTCAAAATGAAATTTTCCGAACTAATAAGTATCACTCATTGTCACGACTTAAAGTATAAAAGAGTTGGAATTATCGATGACATGCATATTGCAACCAATTGGGATAATCTTGTGGACTATGATTATTCTAAATAAAACAATCGCTAAACTATCTGGTTCTTTCATACCAAACGGTCTTTCATGTATTAAAAAAGAAAAGAGAAACATCCATTACATGCATTAAACGTCAAAGTACGGGGAGCTAGAGATTGAACCTCCATTTAGGTGCTTGCATGAATATGAGGTACATGCAGATGACACAAAAGCAAACTGTTTATGGTATTGAAATTAAAGGCAAAAGCCTAGAAGACCTATGGATGTCCTTTACTTTACCTGTAAAAGATAATATGGCATTGATGTGTGTTGAAGTGTAAGTAATATTTAATCAAGTTTTGACACAATTAATTAGTAGTGTGTCAACGAATATTAGTAATTAATCTCGCATTGGATCCCTAAAATCAAGTTTTGTTCTTTCATCTTAACTTCGAATTAATCAGGTAGTAACTAGGTATTAATAGTTCTATACATCCGAGACTCTGGTAGGTAAAAAAAACAAGTGGACGTGATATGTGACATCGAGTTTGTGAGGGGAAAGTATTTTTATCACACTAATGATGAACGTAATGTATGACACCTAACAGATCCACCACGAGAGCAAAGTTGACATACAAAAAAGAAACAAGAATAGCAATATTTTAACGTTTTGTAGACGATATATCTATTTGCATGCATGGGCGTGTCATCCTAGTCAACGTATCGTGTTCCCTGCCAGGTCATGCAGCATCATGTTCCTGTATGGAATCAGGCTCTGCGTCTCCCAATCCAGAAGGGAAAACTGCACATCCTGATCTCCTGCATCCTCCACGCGATCTGATTTGTGGAGCAGAAACGACGAGTGCTGCTGCGTCCTCGGAGCTGATGTTGAGTCGAAGGCCGCCAAGCCTGCGCTCTTATGTTCGCCGGAGTGCTGCTGAAGGCCCAACGTTAACGACACGCCGTTCCTGGCGCTGCTCTCGCTGCCGTAGTTGCTGTAGGCGAAGTCCAAGTTGCTCACGACACCAAAGCCCTGATCGGCCCCGGAGGCCTGCAGCCTTCGTTGCTGCTCATGATGGCTGCCATTTATGACGGAGGAGAGAGAGTCGGAGGCCTCGTCGCCGAGGAGCTGCACTTGAGAGGGCTTCGGATCGAAGCTTGGATTGTTAGGGTTAGGGTCGCTGCTTTCCCGATCACGTCCGCCTGCTGCATGGCTGGCGGAGTGGCCGCCGTCGACTGCTTCCATCTCCTTCAGCTCCTCCGCGTACATCTCCTCCACCATTGGCTTCCACAGCCTCACCCTCGCATTTATGAACCAGTTAGAAACCTGCGGCAAACATGTACGCGAAGCGGACGTTCATGCAAGGTTTGCCGGCATTCATGTTTCATGTGTATTCTTGTAGATCGGCTTGAATTGTATACTTTTAGCTTGCGAGCGAATTCATGATCGAAAGATCATTCTTGGAATAATCATATTACTCATTGGAAAAGTGATGGAGCTAATGAGTTAATTGGATGGAGAAATTATTTTTCTTACCTGGCTTCTTGACAGTCCAGCTTGACGGGCTAAGATATGTTTATCCATGTCACTAGGGTACCTGATGATCAATTCGGAAAAAAAAAACAAGTAACGATCAGATGAATTGAGAAAAAATAGAAAATATTAAATTACTAATTAAGGATAAAGATATTAATGAAAAATGTATAGTTTAACGATTTACCTTATATTCATAATTTTAATTGGTTTTATGATAAAACAATTCAAGATAGTGCGTAGTCACTATTCTAATAACTTTGAGAACTAATATAATCCATGCATACATACATATTATACTTAATGCTCGTTGTACATGAGACACGAACCAAATGAGAAATGAAAAATGACAGATGCATATTTCTACTCGTGGCAAGGAAAAAAAGAAAAGCTATGCCTGAGCGACCATGAAACAGTATTGAACCTTCTGCATGCAACGAGCATATATATATAAAAAGGCCTTACGGATGTAGAAAATGCTCGAAGAGCCAGGAGCGGAGTACGGAGACGGCCTGCTCGGGCAGGCCTCTCTGGGGCCGCCACGGATGGTGCTCCATCATACCCTGCTGGAAGGCCTTCTGCCGTCTTATGTACTGGTCGAGCAACTTCAGTCTCGGCGTCTCCCCGGCCCTGGACGACGACGCCCCTGCGGCGGACGCAGGCGCGAGGGAAGGGTCCTTCTCCCCAATGGCCTTCTTCACCGCGTGGACGCGGGCCACAACGGCGTCCCTCAGGCACCTGAAGTGCTTGGACATCGCCTTCGACGCCAACGCCGAGTAAGCCCTCGCCGCGCCTTCCCCGGCCATGGCCTCGAACGACTCCCGCACAGCCTTCATCTGCTCACAGTACCTTCTGTATCTCTTATCCACCTGCACGTTCAAAGACCGCAACAAGTCACAGCTCGCGTCTACTTTTGCTTGCACAATTATTATTACAAGTAAAGAAAGAATCAAGTTTTAACATTTGATTTTTCCCATTGGATTATTGTTTGAACCTCATTGATCTCGTGGATGGCGTGTTAATTATTAGAGAAAGGCCAAATTCTGACAGCATGGCAGCGTTAAAACTGGCGAAGGTGCCAAATTAATGATAGCACGTATCATAAATAATGCAAACTATGCATGATGGCATCATGGCAGTATATGTGTAGCACTGGTGAGAGTTCAGAATAGAGAGATGGTATCTGGTGGGTTCCATTTATTGTGGGGGAGAGGGGGGAGGTGGGGTGAGGTTAGATGGCTATGAATGGAAATCTAGGAAAGGAATAGAGGCTTCTAAAAGTAATTGAAGAATCCCAAACTGTCAGTCTGTCTCTACTCTCTGTCACAGCACAATTTTAGATAGTAACTGAGTCCTCCATGCAGCTGCAGCCCCCACATTATTGGATCTCAGAGATCACGCAAGCCTCCATGCCAATTAGTTTTTATCATCAGTTACTTTACTTTAACCTATTCAGAGTTCATATACATTCATAGGACTCCACTAGTTTCAAATCAGAGTACTCTATGATCAAATTAAGAAGTGACTAGACAACAGTGCTTAACTATGTGTATGTGTTGTTTTTTTCTGAATAACAATAGAGAAAAAAGAGAGAAGGAGAAGTACCGACCTCTTCCAGCATGTATAGCAGCTTGGATTTTATCTTTTGGAGCTGTGGCAGGTCCATGGAGCACAGAGACCGAGTCCAACCATCCTCCAACTGGGCTGCTTTGCTGCTTGACCTCTTCTTGATCTGCTCCTCCCCTAAATTGCAGAACTCGTTCAGGAGCTCCTGCGCTGGCGTCAGGTACTTGGAGTACCGCAGGTGGAAAGGAAGGGAATGGAAGCGCATGCCTTCCTGCGCCATGAAGAACTGCTGCTGTACGTGGTGAGGGTTTGCCACGTTCAACTGCACGCCGACACCGTGGGTTGCTCGCATGATCGTGTCGGATTGCTCCAGTTTGGAGAGGGACAAGGAGAGGCCCCCGTTCAGCTGCAGGCCGGCGGAATCCTGGCCCGCCTGCAAGGCTTCTGCGCCGACGTCCAAGAAGTCTTGGCTGAGCAGGCCTCTCATGGGGTGGGCAGTACTGTTCTGGTGCCTGCCGGGAGGGATCCCTAGCAGGTCCATCCCCGCCGCCTGGATCTCCAGGCCGTGCATCGAAGACGTGTTGATCTCCGGCAAGAACTCCCCGAAAGCCGAGGGGTGGGCCATCATGTGGGATCTCCGGTAACAATCTTTTGATACCTTTCCTGCATGAATAAGATTCACTGGCAAGTGTGAAGTGTCTGCCGCATGATACATATATATCTATCACTGTACAAAGAACTCATATATATAATATGTTAACCTTGCAATTGATACAAACCTGGGTCTACTGTAGCCCTTTAGCAAACCAGATGCATGCTTCTATACCATGACACAAGTACATGAAATACCTCTTAGGATGCTAACTGAGAGAGAAAAAAGTGTAGAGCAGGAAAAAGGACATCAAGAAAGGGAGGATAATTCTATAGGCTGGATAGATCCTTGGGCTCTGCCATTTACTCTTGATTACTTCAATGCTTAAAACTTAAAAGTAGTATCTTCTCAAAAGTGGGAGATCCCTTTCTTCTTCCCTTCTCTCTGCCCTTTTCTCTCTCCTGCTCTCACAGCCTTGTACAGATGAGTTTCTGTTGGCCCTCTGGCTGTGATCAGAAGAAGACAGCGAGAGATAGGAGAGGGGATAGGGCCTTAAAGAGATTTGTGCCACTGCTGCGCTGTTTCTATTACTACCTAGTAGTCAGCTGCTATACCACCACACATGACAGAGAAAGAGAGAAGGGGGGAGGACGAGAGAGAGAGTGAGAGAGAGGGGGAAATGAAGATGGATGGGTGTGGAGAGGAGGGAGGAGAGAGAATGATGGAGGAAGGTGGTCCTTGGTGCCCAACTAATCCCCATTAAAAGTTGTATTAAAGGAGACTACGCCCTCATGGGACCGCAGGTAGTACTACTGCCCTCGTGGCCGACTCCATCCTCTCCTTTTCCACTTAGACTCGTTCTTAATATTTTGCCCTGTGGACGATATTTTACTGTGCTCGCGTTTGCACTCGACAAACGCCTTTTTTGTTCCTTAGCTCCAAGTGGTGTTAATTGCTCCGTTTTCTTACCAACAATTTATCCATCGATTAATTCTTTCATGTTCCAAAAACAACTTTAATACTTCTCTGAAGTGTCTTGAACGGTAAAACTTTAATATTTTGTTTAATTATATCGCTAGGAAAAATAGTATAAAGTTTCAATTTGAAAATCAAAATTTTCATCGATCCTCAACCCAAGACGAATTTCATGTTATATATATATATATATATATATATATATATATATATATATATCACTACAAGAAAAATGCGAATTACCGACGGTCCGAACCGTCGGTAATCAGCCCGAAAACCGTCGGTAACGCAATTACCGACGGTTTTTCAGTCGGAATCGATCCGTCCGAAAAACGCTCGTCGCAAACGGATTTGCGACGGTTGAAAAAAATTCGTCGAAAATATCGACGGTTCTGGCCGTCGGAACAGAAGTACCCGGCGGTTCGAACCGTCGATATTTCCGACGGTTACAACCGCCGGAAAAGGCCGGCGGTCCGAGCCGTCGATATTTCCGACGGTCGCAACCGCCGAAAAAGGCCGGCGGTCCGAGCCGTCACAACTTTTCGACGGTCCCAACTGTCGAAAATATAGACGGTTGTCGCAACCGTCGATCTTTTGACGGTCGCAATCGTCGCAAATAATTTTTTAAATATAAAAAAATTATGCTGGCGGCCGGATCCGAACGGTCATGGCCGGATCCAGCCGACGGCAGAGAGAGAGATGCCGGCGCCGGATCCGGCCGACAGCAGTGCGGGAGAGAGAGAGATACGCCGGTGCGGGAGAGGGTCGCCGGCGTCCGGCGCGCGGGAGAGGCCGATCTCGCGGCGTAACCGACGTCCGGCGTCCGACGTCCGTGCTCGCAGCCGGGAGAGGGAGATAGGAGAGGAGGGAGAGAGAGAGGAGTGGAGGGAGGAGGGAGAGAGAAGAGGGAGGAGGGAAAATATATAAAGGAAAAAATTTGGAAAGAAAACGGGAAAAAGGGAAAAAAAAGCGCGGGATAACGAAATTTTAATTACCGACGGTTTCAGCCGTCGAAAATATAAATAATAAAAAATTTTATTTTATTTAGTTATATATAATATTTATTTTTTTATTTTACCGACGGTAATATTTACCGACGGTCAAACCCGTCGGTAATTGCGACGGTTTGGATATCCGTCGGAAATTGCGGCGGATTTACCGACGGTTATGACCTTCGAAAATTGCGGCGGATTTTACGACGGATGGATATCCGTCGAAAATATCGACGTTCCTAATCGTGGAAAAATTTAATAATAATATAACCAATTATATAATTAATTTTTTTATTTCCGACGGTCAAAACCGTCGGTAATTGCGACGGTTTGGATATCCGTTGGTAATTGCGACGGATTTACTGACGGTTACGACCTTCGGAAATTGCGGCGGATTTTGCGATGGATGGATATCCGTCGAAAATATCGACGTTCCTAACCGTCGAAAAATTAAATAATAAATAACCAATTATATAATTAATTTTTTTTATTTCCGACGGTCCGTCGAAAAAATTTAATAATAATATTAAAAATACATAATTTAATTTTTTTTATTTCCGACGGTCATAACCGTCGGAAAAGTCGTCGAAAATTACGACGGATGGTTATCCGTCGAAAATATCGACGTTCCTAATCGTCAAAAAATTAAATAATAATATAAATTATTTCAGACGGTCATAACCGTCGAAAAATTCGTCGAAAACAGAACCGTCAAAAAATTCGTCGCAAATAGCGACGGATTTAGAACCGTCGAAAATTATCCGTCGGAAAATCGCGATTTTCTTGTAGTGTATATATATATATATATATATATATATATATATATATATATATAATACAAAAATTCTTACATCAATGGTCCTTTTTCCATAAGGAAGATCAACTATGTTCTAAGTGTTGTTAAATGGTCCTTTTTTTCCATAAGGTCAACTACATTCTAAGTGTTGTCAGATTGTAAAGCTTCCATTTTAGCCTTCATTGCTGCAACCTCGGACGAAGAAGATGGCTCATTAACAACATTAAGGCAAACCAAAAAGGAAAGATAATGCTGTGACATATGATCATATAATACACAATTAGTGATAGGATAAAGACCCCTTTGATGATACATAACGGGACTCTAGAGGAGGAACGTAATCAGACTCCAGAGGAATTAAACAGGTTCCGTTTTGTACTTGGAGCTGAATTAGCTAAGCAACACTACAACTCAATTTGCAAAGATTTTTGTGGTGGTTATGCCAAGTTAATTGCCGGGCATATTGATTTATATTCTGCCAAAAATATCTTTCCAATGCTTTCGTCTCCAATTATGGGACAAACGAAACTCTTCCTGTTTCCGACGGAATCAATTCTTGTTAATTCATCATATTGTCTTCTACTAGAAACTGAAAGAAATAAAATCATCAGATTTTTTATAACATATATGTTGAGTCGCATGATGCCCAACTTATCTTTCGAAAATTTCGACCGTATGTCAATTGAAAAAAATTACATTAATATAATAAAAGTATTTCTGACAAAAATATCCTTCAAAATTTCTGATAAAAAGTCAAGTTGTCAAAGATGTCTGTGGATATATCCATAACAAAATTAAACAAATAAATATAAGAAAATCTTTTATGATTTTGGAAATTTCAAATTAATATAAGAGAAGTTTTCTGACAGAAATTTCAAAAAAAAAACTTTCATAATTTTTAAAATAAAAAATTCGACAAATTATCAAAGTTGCCATGGATATTGCTTTTGTCGAGAACTTAATCCATTGGAATTAATGAAGATTAACATGGACTAATCCATTGGAAAATTAGAAACCAAATATTATTTAAATGATTGATTTACTGAAATTTTAGATATATAGACATTGACCCAAAAGATTGCATTAAGATTTTACACATACGATTCTGAAGGTAAGATCAAGATTAATTAGAGATAGTAATATCATAAAATTATATATCTTGAGATATAAAATGAGATCCTCACAATCTTGCTTACATTTACCCATCCCACCTGATTTGTTTCCTAACTTTGGACTCTTTCTCTCTAACCACCGCCAAGGTGGTTTCAAAGATAGGTAAATAACATGAACCATTTTCTAACTTTGACATAATATCTAAATGGTCCTTCAAGTTCATTTTATAACTAGATTATCATCTAATTTTTAAAATTTTGCACATGATGTCCTCTGGCCCTGATAGTAAGTTTTTCGATTGTATTCTCCATGTGGTACAACAAATATCAATAAATAAGTAATAATACTATAAAAATAATAAACAAATAAAAAGTTAAAAAGAAGGGGCAGCAGGGCTATCGCTCCTCGCTGGAGATGGAGAAGGGGGTTCCTGCCGCCCCTCACCGGATGCAAAGGAGGGGGAACTCAGGAGGCTCATTACTAGGGTTCATGAACCCCCACGAGGTCCATTCCTCGTTCCTCCGAGAGCCCATCGGCTCCCACTAGAGCCGGAGAACCAAGGACATGCCAACCAGGCAACCCGCAAGTCGCCTGCGATCGTGCCCCCTGCATTATAAAAAGAAGGGACGACAACCCCTCGCTAGAGACCGGAGGACGACATGGACCAGGCAAACTGCAGCTCGCCTGTGATAATCCCCCTACATTCAGCCTATAAAAAGAAATATTCACCCCTCGTTGGAGACTGAAGGCCACACCGACCAGGCAACCCGCAGCTTGCCTGCGATCATCCCCTTGCACTCAGTGGAGACGAAGGCGATGGGTCGGCCACCGCGGACTCCGCTGCCTCAAAAACCTAAGTAGCACACCTCTTGGAGTTCGCAGTCGAATCCCGACGAGGCCCGTCCCTCATATCACCGGGAGAGCATCCTCATCGGCTCTCGCTGAAATTGGAGACCGTAGGATGACGACTAGGCAACCCACAACATGCCTATGATCATCCCTCTTGCATTCGGCCCAAAAAAGGGAAAGGAACTAATGCTTGAGATAATAGTTAGGAACTAATGCTTGAGATAATAGATTCATGACGTGAAAGCCCTCATCCTCCATTTTAACGTGACAAACAACTTATTCATGTGACCAAAATTAAGATCGTATAGTATTTCTAAGATCATGTGACTAAAATTAAAATCGTATTAAGATCTTACACATGTGATCCTCAAGGTAAGATCGAGATCGGTTAGGATAGTAAGATCGTAAAATCATAAGATCTAAATAGAGATTTTCACAATCTTGCTTATATTTATCCATCCCACTCGATTTGTTTCCTAAATTTGGATGACCTCTTAGGTGGCTCCAACGATGGGTAAATTACATAAATCGTCCTTCAACTTTGACTCAATATCTAAATAGTCATTTAACTTCACTTTGTAACTAAACTATTCTCTAACTTTTAAAATTTTGCACGTGATGTCTTCCTAACCGTCGATAACAGGATCCCCTATTGTGTTCTCGATCTAGAGACGGAGGAGGGGGGAACCCCAGTGAGGCCCATTCCTCATGCTGCTAGGAGCTTGTCGGCTCCCATCGAAGCTAGATACCGAAGGACCGGGCAACCCACAGCTCGCCTTGTGATCGTCCCCCTGCATTTCACCTAAAAGAGAAAAAGAAGGGCGAGATGTAGGGGCCTATTGGTGTTGATGAGCGGGGGACAGTGGTCGTTGATGACTAAGATGTCGGTCGCCGGGGGAGGGGGGGTGCTGTCGGGGCGATCATTGAGAGAGGGGTGGGGAGGGGAGGGGAGGGGTGGGGGCCGTCATCGTAGCATCCGAGGACGTAGTTCTCCTCCTCCATCTTCGGTGATGGGCTGGGTCCAAGAAGGATCTATTGATGTTGAAGCTTCGGGAGCTACCGATGTCATCTGCCTCCTCAGTCTCCGGCAAGGGGCAATTGCACCATTCTTTTCATATATTTTTTTATTATTTTTTATTACGTCACGTCGATAGCACAATTAAAAAATTCACTATCATCGATAAAATGGACAACACGCAAAAAATCAAATCTTTGACAATAGTCTTGTTACAAATTTAAATTAAAGAACTGAATAATTCCTATAATTTACCCCTCAAACTACAAAATACGAGACGTCCAACGATGTTTCTCATATTTTTTACCTCCTTTTTCCTCTCCAGCATCCTTTCACAGCAACTCACCCTTACAACAAGTAGATTCTGCTAACTATTTTTTCAATAATTTAATGTGTAAAGAATACTATTGATTTCTAATTAATTATTTTTATATTAGTTACGATTTTAATCATTTTTTTGCATCCACATATTTTAAAATAAAATTTGAATTTATTATAATATTAGAAAACACTCTATTCGTTAATATCTATCTTATATATTGCGCATAAACAATTTTGAAAATTTCTAAATAATTAAACCATAACAAATTATAAAAAAATCATTTAACAAATATTTATACATATATTTATTTATCTTAATCATCTAATGACTCGATTCAAATTTGTTGTTGAACTTTCATGTTGCTGACCACAAAATAAAATGGACCACTTGAAATGTTCCTGAATCTTGACTTCTTGCTTTTAATCTCAAGAAATGTACTATACCACTATGGGTTGGTAGAGTGTTCTTATGATGGTCTTCACAAGATAATATAGTTAAGTGATAAAATAATAATTGTGATATTGTAGTGTGATTATTATAATAGTTAACAATTCGATTAGAGAAACCGATAAAAAAAATACAGCACAATGCGGTGTTCCATAAGAATACATCAAAATCAACTTTGTGTCCTCCCCAAAGCTAGTGGTAATTAATATAATTAATTATATTTCTCATGCAATAACGAAATAATAAAATAATAATATTTATCAGTTATTTAGCGGGTTTGTTCTTAGGTCGATTCTCATCTTTTAATAGACTAACATCTAATATGGCAAAAAAATTATTTTTCATAAAAAAAATGTTTCAAAATCTTTTTACATATATATATATACATATTAAGTATGTTATTAATTAGGAACTAGGAGTCGTTCCTCAATTATGAATACAAATATATTAAAAAATGTAATAATTTAAAAGAGAGAAAACTGAAACCATGACTATTAATTATTTTTTAGTTTTGATAGATCGATAGATAAATACAAATATAAATGTTAAGTTGTGAAGTTCTATTTACAAATAGAATTAAATTGTATTAAAATAAGTATATGTAAACATAATAGAAATTAATTAGGATAACATTAATGACTACATTGTGGAGTCTAATGTATCGATGGTGTCGTTGAGACAAATTAAATAAAGTAAAAAAATAATTTAAATGAAAAAGGTTAATAATAAAAAAGATAAATGTCATGGTGGAATGAGAAAGCTTCAAACCTAATCAAGGAAATACCATGGAGTATGACTTTATGTTATATATAAATATTTATTTAATTAGATGTTTAATTCATTTAATAAAAAATTTAATGTTTTAGAAATGTTTATATATGTTGTTTATTTTTTTATTACAACTAATAAATGCATGCTTATAGTGTTATTTATTTCATTTAATTCATACATATAAATGTTTATGAAAAATTGATTTAATGGTATAATTTTACTATGCTACTTCTAGATCATCGTTAATAATTGTATACTAGCAGTAATTCTCGTCAGGCAAGATATACAGAAGAACTTATGGATAAAGATGAATATTTTACAAATTTTAATTGTCAATCTTCTAAGTATTTGAATGAAGGGACTGTTAGATGTCCTTGCTCAAAATGATATCTTAGAACATTTCAAAGTTCAACCTAAAGAAACTCTTAAAGTCCATTTGTACAAAAACTTCTTTAAAATAAACTAGTGATATTGGATTGGATTTGGAGAAGAAGAATGTATTTCAAGTTTAGAAAATAATAATTTCCATTCATCCAGTTGAAAAAATGGTATTGCTACTAGCACCATAATTTCATGTATGATATTGTAGCTGAATATAATGATGTTAGTATTTGTGAAGAGTGCAAAAATGCATCATCACATGCCAAAGATTTGTAACTCATTAAATGATTCAAACCAACGTAATTAAGATCGGGATATTACATGAGATCAGAGGGGGCTCACAAGATTGAAGATCGTAAGATCGGATCGATGATTGTAAGATTCTACTTATTAATAAAATATATTTTTAAAAAGTAATAAATATTTTTTTGATTAATTTTCTGTATTTAAATGATAAATTACATCTCACTTAGTCATACTTTTATTGATTCTTAAACAAAATTACATCAAAACATGTTTAAAATAAAAAATATTAAACTTCATATAAATAAATTATTATTGTCATAAATATATAGTTTTATTAATATTTCAATGATTATATTATTCTATGGGATCATATAAAATTGGATAAGATCGTAAGATTATGTGACCAAAATTAAGATCGAATCAAGATCTTATACATAATATCCTAAAGATAAGATCGAAATTGGTTAGGGGTAATAAGATCATATTGATAACCTTAATTCAAGCCAACTTTTATGGTTTGTTCATGAAAATCATTTTGGATTATCACCGGCCATTTAAGATTTCAAATGTTAAGCTTTAAACCTAATCATAATATATCATGTGCATATTTTAATGCTTTTATGAAAATATTAAAGGATGTGACATCATTTGGTACATGAATTTTATTAAATTATTATAGAACAAAAGACTAGCATTTAAATTTGATATTGATCGTTAGATATTTATTTGCTGTAAAAATATATGTATGTTGTTTTATGATTTAATGGATATTTTGTAGTGTTGAGAGATACAAATTTTAGGTATAAATAAGAGCGAAGTTGTAGTAATGAAAATGTATTATTTAATACAAATACTTAAAGATGTTATTTTTTTGTGGGTTCAATACCACAAATGATATGGCATGTAAACATAGTACCAAGGAAGATGTTGTGTTCCATCTAAGTGACGATTAAAAATATTTTGATCGAATGAATCTTAAATTCTCAATATGATCATAAAAATATATGGCATCATTTCTAACAGTAATCCCAAATATGAGGTCCTTATTTATGTTGGCCGATGTGATGCAACTTGTATTCTTGATTGTCACAAACTGAATATACATACATACATACATACATACATACATATATATTATGTATGTATGTATGTGTGTATATATATATATGTATATTCGTAATAGTTTATTGATGAGCTCAAGGAAGAATAATGTCATAGCCTACAATGTGCTAGACAAGTAAAATTTTATCATGAAAGTTATATTAATATGGATAATCAATTATTCTTTTACATATGAAATATTATCAAGTTGGATAAATATAGATAATTTAGCATGCCCATATTGTATGGACAAATTAAATGCTTTCACTTGAAAAGACGAAGGTATAACATCGGCTTTGCCCCATTTGGAAGTAGACTTAGAAAATAGATTCATAAAATTGATAACCCTGAGACATTGATCAAAGCTTATAATAATTTTGTTTGTCATCAATAAGGTTTTCAAGGCTTTTGCTAATGTCCAATTCCCTAGTAACCCCAACTTGTCTATCATGACAATATATCTTGAAATACTCTCAAATTGATCATCAACATGTATGAGTCGCCTAATTTTCTGATCAACACATGAGCGTAATAGGTATGAGTCCTCTTTCAACTGTAGTGTTTGACATCGAAAATGAACTTATTAGAATGGAGTGTCATTCCCCTTGGAATGTACTAATTATATATTTTTTTTCAAAATTTGAAAAAAAATTCTTTTATGTTTCTCTTCATTAGATGAGCACACCAAATAGATATGCGATCGACCAATAAGTTTCCACTCCCCTTTTTGTGCTTGAATTCCGTATCAAAATTTTACAATAGCAAAATTCATCAGATGAGACATGATTTTGCATTTTGTTCGGGCATCAAGTGTCTTACGGTTGCATGGTCTGAATAAATGATGTACTTAAAAGATATTAAATATGAATAAAATTTATAAAAAGCAAAGATATTGCAAGAAATTCTTTTACATTTTCTGTATTTTAGTCAAGCAACATTAAAGTTCTACTCGTATAGAAGATAGCATGGAAGATCTTGTCATGTTGTTGTTCTAAAAGTGCTTGTATCCACTCTGCCATATATTTTAAGAAATTAAAAGTACTAAGACATACAAAATAAAAAATAAATTTCACATATTTGATTTATAATACTTTTAAAGTAACACAATCTCCTTTAATTCTCAGCAATATTTTTTTCAATTTATCCTTGAGATGTTTGATAAGTTTACGAGTTCTTGTGAAATTGAAATTCTTTAGAAATATTGTCGATATATAAAAAATCAGTCATTTGTCATGACCTTGATAAAAATTTTGCAATCAATTTGATTCAAATTTAAAATTCAAAATTATTTTGGCACAACCAACGAATATGACAATATTGTAATATAAATTAAGACATTGTGCTATGCAACGAGTCGGGACTTTAAAATCTTCAATATTGCATTACCATTTCCCATTGCTCGCGAAATTGAAAATAGTGGATGTTACCTAATCATTACAACCCATAATTTTTCTTGAACCTTTTGTTGAATTGTCTAATCTTTTCATAGCAATGCCATAATAAATTGTAGAATTGCAGCACCATTAAACTCATTTAAACCCGTCAAGAATTGAAAAACCTAACTATTAAATGCATACCACATTTTCTAGATTTGAAGTTTCGAGTGATGGAATAATTCCATACAAAATTTTTCCAACTTAATTTCAATTTCATATGATATTTGGATATTCTTAATTCTAATTGTGTTAAAACAATAATCTCTCTATGCAAATAATACTTGAAATACTCATGTCGTCAAACTCTTTGAAATCTTAGAAATCATTGAGGCTTCAGACACATAGGCAATACTACCAAAAAATCCATCAGCGATAGTAGAAACAATTCAAAAAGGCACTAGTTCCCATGCTTCCACTAAAATTGCAGAGTTAGTTCACATTGGTAAATTCTATAATATTATTCTATAAAGCTCAATTTGTGTTTAGCTAAAAATGCATTTGAAAAGGCCCACTCTACGTTCAATAATTTTATGAACTGGATAAATGAATTAGCACTAAAAAGTCAATGTAGAAGAATCGGAAGGATATAGATAAAAATGCTTCACCACTTTGAGGCTTAGATCCAAAAGTCTTCAATGAGAACCATAATATGAGAAAAAACTATGAAGTTCATAGAAGTCCACAATAAGAATCCCTACGTACAATAATGTAATTTGTGCATTAATTGAATAGTGTGAGGTGTAGTTTAGAAATGTCTGGTACCTCTTAATAATGAAGACATGATGAATCCCATGACAAAAAATATATATTCTTGTATGTTAAACATGTGTTTATTTCAGATGATTTTGATGGTGAGATGATAAGTGAATCATTTAGTTGCAAGAGTTAATGGAGTTCATGCATAGTTAACAATCTAATGCTCAAAATCCAATAACACCACAATC
The DNA here is from genome assembly GCA_030549335.1 of Pontederia crassipes. NCBI lineage: Eukaryota > Viridiplantae > Streptophyta > Magnoliopsida > Commelinales > Pontederiaceae > Pontederia > Pontederia crassipes. The sequence goes on from JAUKPH010000017.1 coordinate 6,461,960, forward strand.
TTATTAACAAGCTCCTGAAGCATAAGATTAGTAAGAATAAAAAAAATTGATTCATGTTTTATGTGTTATTTTATTATACATTTTTTATTCTACTAAAAATTTAACTAATATGTACAGTCCTCTTTTGAAACAATAATGACTATTTAATGGATTGAGATTTTTTATTAGTGAGTACACATATAATCTCAATTATTTTTAAGTAAAGTTATTTTTAATTATTACCAATGATGATTCTCATTTTGATTTTACAAGTTTTTTAATGAATGTTGGTTGGATTAGAAAGGAAGATGAATGGAAAAAAAGTTCTACTATATTTTTTTAAACATGTTTCTTTTAGATGAGTTATTTGGAAAGTTGTAAACATTTTAAAGAAAATATTGAATATTAGAGTTCAATATTGCATGGACAGTGGAATTTGATATTTTGAATATGAATGAATTTGAATGTTATCAAATAGAGAATTTTAAAATTTTGAAAATGTATTGATGACTGAATATTTGTCCTTGAATAGAATAATAACAATGTATATAGCTACAACAAAATTGGTCCCTAAAAATTTCTTCTAACACATAAATAGTGTTATTAGTGACTAGTATTTACGCCACTAAAGATCTTATGTCGACTAGTTGAGTGTCCTTATAAGTTATATAGGGGACCGAAATACTAGTCGCTATTGCACTTTTGAGGAAGAGTTATAATGGTCGCTAAAATGAATCAAATGCCAGTTATTAACACTGCTAAATTTTTTTAACGCGGGACCTATAGTAAAGAGCCCCAACCAGTTTTTTTCTTGTCATTGATGGAGTTCAAAAGTAAATAAATATGTATTCATACTAGTTATTCAAAGGTAAACTAATTTTTAAACAGAGATTACATCAAATATAAATTAGAGTTTCCTAGTGACTTGGTCCATTGTGTGGCTTAGAATTATCTGTTGTTTCTTTGAACATATTTTATGCATTATCAAGAATTAAGGAATTGGATTTAGATTAATCACATTGATCTAGAATCTTGAACAAATAAAATCTTACGAATACTTATACCTGAAGCGGAAGACAAAGCCATAGTATTTAATAAATTGATTTCTCTCTATTGACCCTTTTCTTTCTAACACAAGGTATGATGGAAGATTTATCTATGTCTTTAGTGGGTGGAGAGAGGACCAATTTATAATACATTTACTTTAATTTGGTACGTCTATCAAATACCAAGTCAATGGTTAAGATTAACCTTGCTATTAAGTTTGATAACATAATTCAATTCATAACTTAAAGAATTAAATTCCACGTTATATGTTGATGTATTTAATCTTAGTATTGTAAGGTTAAATTCATTTGTAACATACTAATTAGGCCATACTTTAGAATAGTAATAAAATATTCTAACATTCTCCCACTTGGCCTGATGTGAAAACATTTATACTTAATAGCATAACATAAGATGCGCATAAGGTTAAATTCATCATGATTACCAACATTGATACTTTGCAAATGTGAGTTATGGCGGTTATACACTGCTAACCCAGCATACTTCCTTCCATATACTACGACATAGGTCTTTAAGTTTTATAAATCTATTATGGTCCATTTTAAAATCTTCTGTTATAAAAACATAGAGTGTACACAATCATCATTAACAGAAAATAAATATAAATAAGAAACATATTATTGAGCTCAGAGTGTCAATATAGCATTAGAGTCATTCATCATGATTTCGACCAAGACCCATACTTTGCACATGCATCTTAAATGTCTTTGGTGGCAAACCCTTCGTCAAGGGATCTACTATCATTTGATCAGTTTTGATATTTTGAATTGACACTCTTTATTTCTTAACCTCCTCCTTCACAGCGAAAAACTTAACTTCCATGTGCATGACACCTTTTGAGTATTTATCCTTTTTGGAAAAGGAAACAGCTGCCGTATTATCACAATAAATTTTCAGCGGCTGACTAATGGTGTCGACAACCCCCAGCCCTGAAATAAAATTTCGCAGCCAATCAACACGAATTGTGGCTTCATAGTATCCCACAAATTCTGCTTCCATAGTTGACGTAGCAACGACAGTTTGTTTTGCACTTTTCCACGACACTACTCCACATAATAGAAATAGGTAACCAAATGTGGACTTTCGACTGTCAAGACATCTAGTAAAATCTGAGTCTGAGTATCCGATCACTTCTAGCGGATTGGACTTTCTGTACATAAGCATATAGTCTTTTGTACCTTGTAAATATCTTAACACTTTCTTTGCAGCTTTCCAATGATCAATGCCAGGATTATTTTGATATCGCCCTAACATTCCGACAGCAAAACTGATATCTAGCCTCGTACAAGTTTGTGCATACTTTAAGCCGCCAACAACAGATGCATATGGAATATGTTCCATTGCCTTACGTTCCACATTATTATTTGGACATTGCATGAGACTAAATTTGTCTCCTTTCTGAAAACATTTATCCATATTATATCTCTCTAGAATTCTTCACAATCCTAACAATCCTTGTGGTCTATCACGGAATATTTCTATTCCTATCACAAAGGATGCCTCTCCCATATCCTTCATTTCAAAATTCATAGAGAGAAAATCTTTAGTCTCACGAAGTATGCTAAAATCATTAGTAGCAAGTAATATGTCATCAACACACAAAACCAAAAATATAAACTTGCTCCCACTAATCTTTCGGTATATACATCGATCTACTGTATTTTCTTCAAAACCAAAAGATGTCATGGTACTATCAAACTTAATGTACCATTGTCGAGAAGCTTGCTTAAGTCCGTATATTGACTTATTAAGTTTACACACCATATGTTCACTCCCTTTTTTTCGAGAAACCTTAAGGTTGATCCATATAAACTTCTTCCTCTAGATCTCCATTAAGAAAGGCTATTTTTACATCCATCTGATGTAACTCTAAGTCATATTGACCTACCAAAGCCATTATAATCCTTAATGAGTTTTTTCTTGAAGTCGGTGAAAAAGTTTCCTTATAATCTATGCCTTTTTTCTGAGTATATCCTTTGGCAACAAGTCTAGCTTTATATCATTCGATATTGCCATTTGAGTTGAGTTTGGTCTTAAAGACCCATCTACACCCCACTCGTTTGTAGTTTATTGGAAATTCGACGAGATCCCAAACTTTTAATTGTTTCATGGATCTTAACTCCTCTTTCATGGCAATGATCCAATTTTCAGACTCATTACTCTTAATAGATTGTGAAAATGATACCGGATCTTTATTGTAACGCCCCGAGATTTTTTTTTTCTTTTGCCTGCCTAGAAGGCTATCTCGACAACGTCACTCAATTCTATATCTTGACTTTGACCAGTCAACGAACTGACTTACATAAGCGGAAGACTAATTTACGATATTCTATTACAATATGCGGAAGCTATTATACCATATCTAATAACTTGCGGGTTAGGGCCCACGTCTAGATAGTAATGGACCCTATATCCATGTGCATGTCACCCGTCAGAGGAGTCACCAACCATCTCAAATCAAATTAAAATTCCTAATCTCAATCTAATTATGATTTCCACTCTAAATGGGATTTAAATTTTTCTTCAATCCATCAAACACTCTAATTGAATTATAAAATTACTATATTACCCTTAATAAAATCGTGGGGTGTTACATAATAACCTCCTTAAAAATAAATTCGTCCTCGAATTTTGCGAAGGAGAATTTGACCAATCCAACATACGATCAGTAAGCCTATTAAAAGAATATCCATATTCACTATCAATGTACTTGCATTTTTTTTTCTAATCTATCCAAATGAAAAGACTAATTATTCTATAATTGTTTTATTCTCTATTCCTGGTGTTTATCATTCATTCTATAATGGTGCCTTAATCTTCCTCGTCTACGCGATGCTCAGTATCCATTTCGATGTTGTACACACGTTTTGGTAGTAGTGCACCTGATCCTTCATTCCTTCCTCGATCTTGTTCATTCCTTTTTGGTTCCAAACAATTACGAGCGAAATGCCCTTGCTTTCCACAATTGAGGCATGCTCCTGTTTTGCGATAACATTCTCCCACATGATATTTTTGACAGTAGGAACAAGGTAGTCTTTCCTTTTTCTGTTCATTGGACTCCAAATCATTCCCTCTTTTGCCTTGATTATCTTTCCGACGATCGTTACGTTGGTCTTTCTTATCGGGATATCTATATCTCTTTCCTTGTCGGTTTCTATATTGGTCAGCAGATGCTTGATTATGTTGCTTGTCACCTGCTTTATCTCCATCTTCTAAATAGACGGCAAACTCTTCAGCAAATCGGAGGGTCTGACAATTTCCTCCTTTCACTCTTTCTCGAAGACTGGGCTTAAGGCCATCCACCCAACGCTTCACTCGATCTAGTTCTGATTGCTGCAATGTTGAGTACTTCTCCAAGTTCAAGAATTTTGTCAGATATTGCTTGATGGTCATCGATCCCTGCTGGAGTGTTAGGTACTCCTTCTGCTTTCTACCCCTCTCGTAGGCAGGGATGAATCTATCTCTAAAGGCCTTCTTGAAGTCCTCCCAGGTGACATTATCCTGTCCTGAGAACGTTGTCAGCTTAGCGGCCTTCCACCATTCTCTGGCTTCACCCTTCAGCTTACGATTGGCGTAGAGCAGTTTGCGGTCCTCACCGCAATCCATTTCGAGGAAGATCTGCTCAATCTCCTCAATCCAGCTCTCCGCATCCTCAAAGTCGCCCTTCCCATCAAATTGAGGGGGTTGCAACTTGAGAAATCTTTCTATTGTATCCCTTCGATTATGGTGAGATGATAGGTCGAAGCTCCTAGGCTGGGAGTGCTCAGTGTGGGCTGAGTGAGATTCATGAGGCGGCAATCCTTGTCTTAGCTGCTCCTCCTGCTGCACGTTGGCATGTACTCCATTCATGAGAAGGCCTTGTGCATTATGTCTATTCGTTCTCGGACTTAGGACTTGTCGCTCATTGACTTGAGGACCTTGGGCCTGCTGATTGGCCCGTTGAGATCCACTTCGGGGAGCTCGTGGGATGTTGTGCGAAAAGCTCATCCTTGATTCCATCTGTATCCACAAAACATAAATTGCCATGAGTGTTCTATCCACAACTTATTCTATCATCACACCATATCATATGGGGATAACCTCCTTAGGATTTTGGTTATTCTATCTTAGAATAACCTCCTTAGAACTTGGGTTATTCCTTTCGAAATAACCTCCTTAGGCGTTGCCTTATACTTTCAATGAAGTAATTCTATTTCCATCGTCTAAGGATCTATGTCATCCCTTACTCTATCCATAGCCTCGTAAGACTCCATATTTCATATTGCATTGGTAAGCTATCTAAGTTAATCATGGTTCAGAAACTTACTTGACTCTTTGTTGATGGCGCGGTGGTTGCTCATGACGTGTGCACATGGACTCTATTCTGTTAGAGACAACTAAGAAGTGTCTCTCGTTAGGCTCTGATACCTTTGTAACGCCCGAGATTTTTTTTTCTTTTGCCTGCCCAGAAGGCTATCTCGACAACGTCACTCAATTCTATATCTTGACTTTGACCAGTCAACGAACTGACTTACATAAGCGGAAGACTAATTTACGACATTCTATTACAATATGCGGAAGCTATTATACCATATCTAATAACTTGCGGGTTAGGGCCCACGTCTAGATAGTAATGGACCCTATATCCATGTGCATGTCACCCGTCAGAGGAGTCACCAACCATCTCAAATCAAATTAAAATTCCTAATCTCAATCTAATTATGATTTCCACTCTAAATGGGATTTAAATTTTTCTTCAATCCATCAAACACTCTAATTGAATTATAAAATTACTATATTACCCTTAATAAAATCGTGGGGTGTTACATTTATTGACACCAATGTCAAAATCTGATTCAAGTAAATAAACCATATAATCGTTCAGAATAACTGATCTTCTTTCTCTTTGTGATTTTCTTAAAGCAATTCCTTGTGGTTTATTTACATGAGATGATTGTGAGTTAGTTCCTTCATGCAGAAACTCATCACTCAAATGTTGTTCATTGATTGGAACAATAATTTCATCACTTGTGGATAAAGGAACATTTATAGACATGCGTGTGGTTACCCTTGTTTCATTAATATTCACATTTTGTTCTTTATTGCTCCCACTAATTTCACCATTTTCAATGAATCTTGCATTACCAGTTTCAACAATTCTTGGACTATGATTAGGACAATAAAATCAATAGCCTTTGAATTTCTCTAGGTAACCAATAAAGTAACCACTAATTGTTCGAGAATCCAATTTCTTTTCTTGCGGATTGTAAATACGAGCTTCTGCAGGACATCCCCAAATATGAAGATGTTTTAAACTAGGCTTCCTTCCGGTCCACAGTTCAAAAGGAGTTTTTGGAACTGCCTTACTAGGAACCCTATTTAGCAAATATACTGCAGTTCTAAATGTATGCATCCACAATCATTTGGGTACTCATCATACTCCTAACCATATCCATTAATGTTCTATTACGCCTTTCAGCAACACCATTTTGTTGAGGTGTTCCTGGCATAGTATATTGTGCGCATATGCCATGTTTTTCGAGGAACTTTGCAAATGGACCAGGACAATAATTCATCATATTTTCCATAGTATTCACCACCTCTATTAGATCTTATGATTTTCACCTTTTTATCTAATTGTCTTTCAACTTCATTGACATATATCTCAAGAGAATTAACTGCTTGAGATTTGTCATTAAGCAAATAGATATATCCATAACGTGAAAAATCATCAATAAATGTGATAAAATACTTTTCTCCACCAAAAGATGGAGTATCAAAGGGTCCACATATGTCAGTGTGTACAATTTCAAGAAGCTGAGTACTCCTTGTGGCTCTTTTCTTGTTATGTTTGGTTTGCTTACCCTTGATGCATTCTATACAAAGATCAAAATCAGTAAAATCTATAATGGGAAGGATTTCATTCTTTACTAATCTTTGTAATCATTCTTTTGAAATATGTCCTAGGCGTTTATGCCACAAGCAAGCAGAATTTTCATTCCGAATACTACGTTTAGTTCCAACATTATGATATATTGTAAATAGAGATTCAGTAAAAAAAAATTATCAAGTTTTAATTTGTATAAATCATTGCTAAGAATACCTGATCCAACAAGACAAGTATTCTTAAACAAATTAAAACCTCTACATCCAAATTTGACGATATAACCAGAAACATCAAGTTTAGATAAAGAAACCAAATTTCTAGAAACTGAAGGTACATAGAGAGTCTGAAATAGGTCTAAGTGATGACCAGTATTCAGAATTAAACGATAAGTCCCTACTCCTTCGATCGAGGTTTTCATTTGGTTTCCCATGAACAAAAAGTTCTCATTTGGATTTATGGTTTGGATCGTAAGGAATCCCTGCGTCATATTGGATACATGAGTAGTAGCACCAGAATCAAGCCACCAAGTATTATTAGGAACTTCAACCAAATTTGATTCGAAACAAACAAAAAGACTTTGTTTACCTTTCTTTTCGAACCAAGCCTTTCGTTTCAGGCAATCCTTTTGATAATGTTCTTCCTTTTTGCAGAAATGACAAGTATCTGGCTTTCGTTCCTTTCGTTCAACTTGCAATGCCTTAGCAAGCATTTTCCTTTTCTTGAACTTGTTGACTTTTACCTTAAGTCCTTTATTAGCTTCATGGCTTAAGAGGTTGACTGAATGAACTCCTTGTTTCTTTAATCTCACTTCCTCTTGAGTAAGCATACTGGACAATTCACTAATATTTCATTTATCCTTAATAGTATTATAATTAATTTGAAATGGTCCGTACTCAGGAGGCAATGAGTTAAGGACAAATTGCACCAAAAAGGAGTCCTCAACAACTATGCCCAAAGTCTTGAGTCTTGCTGCGATGTTAGTCATCTTGATAATATGATCTTGCATACTTCGCGACCCAATAAACTTCATGGTCATGAGTTCTGCCATTAAAGTACCAGCAAGTGACTTATTTGCAGAATGAAATATTTCTTCCACAAACTTAAGATATTCTTTAGTACTTTCTGTTTGTGGAATAGTAGACTTAATGTTGTTGGTAATAGTCATTCGCATAAACATAAGACTTAATCTATTAGACCGTGTCCATGTTTTGTGATAAATTTTTTCATCAACACTGCTTGAATCTGTTATAGCAGTGGGCGTATCTTCTAAGAGCGCTAAGTCAAGATCCAATACACCTAAGTGGAAATTGATTTGTTCGCACCATTCAGAAAAATTTAATCCATCGAACATGGTAACAGACGAAGCATGTGAATGAAGTGAAACGGTTGTATATAAAATATAAACAATAATAAAATAAAAATGCATAATTGACTGAATGCTAGCTATTATAATATATCATAGTTCTCCTTTGGGTAGATACCATAATATATTACCTTGAAATAAATGTCATAATTTGATAAGGTAAATATTTTCTACCAAATACATATGTTATCTTTGGATATATCTATGTATTTGATGAAAATATTATTTTACCTCCATTAAGTCCACCACTTATAAGATAATAGATCTACCTTTGGGTAACTAGCATCCCATAAGCGTGAATATAATTTTCTATATATTTATATAATTTTCATAATTTTCATGTATAATTACATGCATGATATTTATCAACATTTTAGTTTGGCCACTTTGGTGGACAAATTATGTAACTTAAATTCATGTAAGTTTTCATATATTTAATCTTGAAGCATCCTAATATATCATGTAAATGTATGAATTTAATAAACCATAAGTGAAACACCATAAACATTAAATGCACAAAAGATGATAGCAAAAACATAATGTTATTATTTCATAACCTACGATATGAAACATATATATTGTATACAAAAGCATAACCTATCTAACATTTATGTTACATAATACATCATTAAATTTTAAATAACCATCATAAAGTCTTCAAGAATATTTTAATCCCACGCGTTAAAACACAAAATTAATGTTGTGAGTATTAATTAAACTCGTAAATAACTCATCATAAAAATAAATTTAGGGACAAGAGAACAAAACTTCATAAGACGGTCATACTTAATCATGAACTTTTATATTCATGCAATAAAATCAAAATCTTTTATTGAAATTATAAATTTAAATGAAGAAATTATTTGTTCAAAACTCGTGCTCTGATACCACATGTAAGTTTCTTTGAACAGATTTTATACATTATCAAGAATTAAGGAATTGAATTTAGATTAATCACATTGATCCAGAATCTTGAACAAATAAAATCTTACGAATAATTATACCTGAAGCGGAAGACAAAGTCATAGTATTTAATAAATTGATTTCTCTCTATTGACCCTTTTCTTTCTAACACAAGGTATGATGGAAGATTTATCTGTGTCTTTAGTGGGCAGAGAAAGGACCAATTTATAATACATTTACTTTAATTTGGTACGTCCATCAAATACTAAGTCAATGGTTAAGATTAACCTTGCTATTAAGTTTGATAACGTAATTCAATTCATAACTTAAAGAATTAAATTCCACGTTATATGTTGATGTATTTAATCTTAGTATTGTAAGGTTAAATTCATTTGTAACATACTAATTAGGCCATACTTTAGAATAGTAATTAAATATTCTAACATTATCATCAACATCGCCGTTGCACATGCCTCTATCTTGTTCTAGCAGGCAAACACATAAAATGAGATTTTCATAAGCAATAATGTTCAGTATGTAAAATATTATAGATGTATGATATTTCTTAATAAAAATAATTAGAGTTTTTAAAATCACAATTATCAAGTGGAAGCTCATCAAATGATTAAATAACAAGTATCTTTAAAAAATGCAATCCATTGTTTCTTCTTTAACACATGCATCTTTCAAAGTAGCCCTAGGTTCAATTTCCAAAGTAACCACTTTGGCCATGATTTATCCATACCGCTTTCGTTTGACCACCAAATTAGTGAGGTGCTAATAGTCTTGGACGCCGATGGGTCTCGACTGAAGAAAGACATATTTTTATCAATGAGATTTGTCTATTCATTAAATGTAAGTGAGTTTTTATCAATGTAATTAATCTTTTCTTCTTTATCAAGTTCTTCTTTTTCTTTATCACAAAATTTCCCTTTCTCTTTTTGGTGCACTCGAATACATCTTTTATTTTAAAACAAAAATGCCTAGTAACTTCTATGAGTGTTGTGTTAGATGAGCTCTTCAATTTTTATTATACAATGCCATGGTATTTTCATGTAAAGGAGTATAAAACTCCTAAATGATACTTTTACTCATGTACAAGCAAGAAGTCTTTGTCACTTTCAACATTATAAGAAAATGATGTATTTTTTACGGGTTGAAATTCTTTGCATTTTTCGATGAAATTTGTAACGGAAAGAAATATCCTTCCAAAATATCGACGAATAAAGCATCCATCGCTAGTATTGACGACACAAACCCGCCGATAGCTTAAATTATAATAAAATATATTAAAATAAAATATTGGCATAATATTTATATTTTAATATTAAACTACCAATTGTTCAGACCGATGATTTTAACTTTCAGTATTACGGACGAATTTAATATTAAGGTTGCGGTTGAATTTGACCGCAGACTGTCAGATTCGACTGTTGATCGATTGTTTGCTTGCGGTCTAATCTAGCGGCGGCGTCGGGTCACATGCGGTTGGATATGGTTGCAGGCCCATGATTTTTTATTTTTATTAATATTGATGTGGAGAAATTATATATACTTCAGCATGCATTTATCTCACAATGATAAGTTTTCATACTCGAACACATGCTTTATTGTTGAAATGCAACATTTATAACTTTTCAACAACTATCTTATGATTCTTGATATTGTTACTTGTTTTAATTATTTTTTCATGTAGAAATATCAACCGACAAAACATGGGAGAATACAAGTGTATACCTCCAACCCAGACACTTAGATAAATTTGAGAGAATCGTAGTGTGATTCACCAGGCAACATGCATAGAGCAGTAAACAGTAAGGAAAAAGTGCATTTCCACATCAGCTTTGCAAGTTCCTTTGTACAAGAGGAAGGTCTACACCTTTATTGGCAGATATGTACAACATAAAGTAGGTGTGATAATGGGTAGGTGTGATAATGGATAGGTGGAAAGTTGAGGAAAAGGCAACCAAAAAGGACCACCAACAAATTTTCTTTTTGTAGAAAAAGATGGACAAGTGGCAAGCTAATTAGCAGGTAGCCACAGAGGATCACAACAGATTCCTTTTTGACTGGAAAAGCTAAATAACACAACGAAGTTGCAGGAAAAGTGAGTAGAGGATAGCTACATACATGGACATGTATCACATATCCCTTGGACTATAAAAAAGGGCTGAAGGCAACAAAGAGGGAGATTCCGAATCTTTCAATCCATTCGACATTATGCTGAAGGGGGCTGAAGAGGAGGCTGTGAGTAGCAACCTCCCTTCTTCTTCTTTTCTTTTTTTTCCCTTTCTTTTTTTCTAAGTTTTCGTAATGTGTAACTAACCAGCCAACTAGAATGTTGATCCTGAAATGTTTATGTTTTCTGTTCTTATCCTTTTTTATATCATTATGTTTTAATGACTATCAAACTCTTTTACTATTCCATTGAAATCATCTTATTCTTCTCTTCTGTGCTGATGTGTTGGGAGGATTTTGCATTTTGATTAAAATTTGTCCTGCCTGATATCCGAGAGGATTATCTTCACCCTTTGTCCAGTTGAGTATCGAGAGGTATTAAAGCTGGATAGAGTTATCCAATTTGTAGTGCAAAGAATTTCTATTTTGTGTTGTTCTTGTGTGGGTAAGGATGCTTGTTGAATCTTAGTTTAGCCGTCGTGTTCAATGAATCTCAGTTTGAGAGGGATATCGATCTTCACATTAGAGCTCTGTATACGCACTGAGAAGTGAGGCAAAGAATGATTAAAGACGGATTCCTAAACCACACATCTCAGAGTAGAATCTATTGTTCCTGTGATGGTGTTTGCTGAGTTTTAATTCAGGCATCATGTGTTCATCGAGTCTAGAGGGATATCTTAACATTGATGCTCTGTATGCACACCGAGAGGTGGGACAAAGCTTCAATAATCAAAGACGGACTCATGAACAGTGTATTTCAGAGTTGAACTCGATTTTTTCCCTGCCATGCATCATGGGTTTTTCCTTGTTCTTTTGGTCTAGGCAACGCATGTTCATTGGTTCCTCGCCCGAGACGCATGTTATCTATTGTTCTCTTGTATGCATGCTGAGAGGTGAACGAGAGGTGGGACAGGAGGTTAGTCATCAAAAAAGGAAACATGAACTATGTGTACTGGCGCCGAACTCGATTCTTTCATTCAGGCAATTCTTGTCCTTCAATTCCCAGCCCGAGAGGGATTTTTTCATTGAAGTCTTGTATACATGTCGAGAGGTGGGACATTGCTTCAATCATCAAGAACTGCGTGTTTTGGAGTTGAACTTGTTTCACTCTTTAATTCGCATCATTATCTTCCTTTTGTTTTGATCCTGCTTATTGATTCCATGACCTCCTACCCGAGAGGGAACTTCCATCCTTTGCGAATGTGGAGGATTCGAGAGGGCACACATTCGCAAAGTCATCTTTAGAGAGGTCATTGGAATCATAGTCTTCATTTCTAAATTGGATCTTAATCGTCTGAACTTATTCATTTTGTGTGATGCTCGATCTTAGAGGTCTTTGCCCGAGAGGGTTATCTTCACAAGCTGGAGCTCAATTCAGGCTGAGAGGTGGTCTTGAGCTTTTAGTTATCTCTTAGAGGACCCAACAGGCCGAGATAGTGCATAACCAAGCTCAATCCTTATAGAGGAGATTCAATTTGTCTATTCGTTTAATGCACACAATAGTGTTGCTTGAACCGAATACATGAACCCGTCAACATGCGCGAACTGAACTGTCTGTGAGCACGAGAGTACCACGAACAAATTAAGTGATTCTTATCACGATGTCATCCTAATGAGCATGTTGAATGGTAGTCTACCTCCTTTGCTGTAAACTAAAGTTTAGAAAATGTAAATTTTAAGTGAAAACATTCCGCCAGTCCTAGTGTTTAGCTAATTGATTTCAGTCTACTTTTGCATTAAAAATCCAAAAATATTAGTGTAACTTCATTTGCTGCATTTTATAGTTTAGTGTTATTTCATTCTCTATTTGAACATCCATGAATTTAGCTTTTCCTTCAAAACAATTTTATCAAGTGTGAACATTCAACTTTGTCCACGTGGATCGACCCTCAAGTACTACACTAACATGCCGTATACTTGTGATTCTCATCGTGATTGTGTTGAGGATTTATAAAATTTAAAACTTAATTTGACATTTTCTTTTGTGCTCAGGGGCAATATACTTGTGTGAGGATAAATACTCCTTGAGGAAGTTGGCTCTCATACATAACCCTTTCTACATGTAGAGCACCAGTTTACTCTATGCTCTCTATACACACTTTATGCGAGTAAAAAATCTTACGGGTAAACACATACGAAATTTTGAGGTCAAGGGCCCATCGGAAGTTTCAACTTTTGACGAACAATCACCTATTGAGATTTGTGGCGGGTAAGTCTTGTCGAAACTTTTGATGGATGCGTGCTCATCAAAATTTCCAACGGTAACTCCCGTTGAAACTTTTGAAGGGCGTCTTTGCGACAACGTTATTTGTTGGAACTTCTAACGATTTTTATTCGTCTATCGACAAATCATTTTCGATGAGCATTTTTCCAATGACGTTTTTGTGTAAAAAAATCCATTGGAAAATTTATTTTTTGATGAATTTCTTGGGTTTTCTGGTGGATTTAGCCATAAAAAATTCATAAAAATGTTGTAGAGCAATAAGGACTTTTGGTCCATGAACAAATAAAAAGTATTCGCCACTTTCAAGCAGGATATATTTCAAACCACCACAACAAGTAGTATTTGCTACTCCCTAGGGAGGCTATCAATTCATGAACAAATACTACGAGTCACCCTTGATGAACTCACATTTTATAACTTTTGCCTAATTAACCTATTTATATATCTTCGTAACGTTTTAGCATTCACATCATCAAGCATGGGGCAAAAATGTCATTTCACTAAAATAGTTAATGGATAATGATCATATTAAATTAGTAAACATGGAACGAGTGGCTTGTGAACATGGGTTGAGTCTAATCGGACTCGGTTTGGGTTATATCTAGTGACCTATCAAAATTTTTCTTAAACAACCTAAGTTGGGTCCTCAAGTGACACATACTAAGCTTGTGTCGTAGCAGTAGATGCAACTTTTTCCTTCAAAACTCGTGCCAAATATGATGGCATGTGGGCTGACTTGTCTGGCATAGCATCAAACACCCAAAAATCCTATTCCTACATGTAAATGAAAGCTATGGTAGGATTTTCCTTCGACTATGACTACAATTTTAACACGTTGAATGTCATGCATCAGACACTATTCTAGGATCCCAAAGGGCACCAAGAGGGTGAATTGGTGTTTAACCGAAAATGTCAATTTCACGAAATTCATTGCGGAAGAACAAAGCGATTCTTAAAACCTTTACAATTCATATTATAAACACAATATGAGAGGAAGAGAGAGTGAGAGAAATCAAACATAATGAATACGGATGGTTGTTGACGAGGTTCGGCCACACCTTGGCCTACGTCCTCGCTCCGACTTTTTGACCTCGAGGCCGTCAGAGATTCCACTAACACTTCCTTTTGTTCCAAATGAGGCAAGGAAGAAAGCCCTTTACACAACCACATTTTCTCCGCTTGGAGAGGCAAGGCAACCTCTCATCTTAGGAAGCTAGTCTTTTCTCTCGCTCAAGAGATAAGATTTGAACCTCTTTTACACAGGAGCTCTCTCTATTTTTCTGAATAAAATGTTTCTCTCTCTTTACAATGTTAGGCTCACAAGAAAGGAAGAGAAAAAGAAGAGCACGACTAAAATGATAACTTAAAGGAAAAAAGATCTTCTTTTAATTTCTTGAAGTATTGCTTCAATGCTTTGATAAGTGCCTTTGCTTCTGGCTTTGGCACTCCTTTTATAGGTTCTGGCATGTGAAAAATTCGTCCAGAATTAATTCCACATTTTTCTCCTTGAAATATAGCCGTTACTGTTCATTTCAATAATGAACCGATCGACTGCATTTATGGGCCGGTCGACCGCATTTATGGTCCGGTCGACCGGTCTATATGACCGTTGGCTCATTTTCTTCGTTTGCCGCAGCTGATCGGTTGACCGTATTAATGAACCAATCGACCGGTCTATATGACCGTTGCGCTCATTTCTGCAACTTCAACACTTGGTCGGTCGATCGGATTGTCGACCGATGTCTCGACCAGTACAGTCTCGCAATTTTGATTTTCTCTGGTTCAGTTGATCGGTCGGTCGGTGCATCGACCGGTCTGTCGATCGGTGTAGTCTTGCATGGATTTAGGCAGGTTATGCATTGATCGGTCGACCGGACTATCTTGACTAGCCTTCATAGTTTCAACCGACAAGTTGACTGTCATGCACTATTTTGAGCATAACTTTTTGTACAATTATTCAAATTAGATGATTTTGGAGTTCATGGAAAACTAACAGAATTCTCTACAGTTCAATATTTATAAAAAATAATGAGATCAGTGCCAATTATCAAAGTGTAGTGCATAAAGTTATATCTTTTTCTTTAAACTTTTTTAGCATTTTATTTTTAATCATTCGAGGTTTGTATCATCAAAATATAATTTTATATGTCATTAAAACTTAGATCCAATCATCTCCCCTTTTTTTGAAGACAAACCGAGAAATATGAAAAATATGTAAGTTGCGAAAAAGTTGTAAAATTCTTGTAAAAAAAATTTACTCCCCATAACACACAGTTTTCCTTACAATGGTAGATATTCACATGAATATTAATTGTAAGGTACTCTTCATATAAAGTGATATTCAAATTATATTTCTCTTATATTTCTCTCCCTTTTGTTTCATAAAAAAAGAATAATTTATATATGAAGCATATAAGAAATCATATGTAACTCCTCCTTAATTAATTTTTCAAAAAATTTATTCTTCCCCCTTTTGTCATATAATAGACATATAGAGTATTGCAAGTTTTGAAAGATAACTCCCCCCTAATTTATGGCTATTTTATAATAAAAATCAATTTATGAAAGTCAAAACAAAAATATATTAAGAATCAAAATATGACATAAAACTTTGAAATAATAATGATATACATGATATGTCAAAAATAGAGTTGAACATGCTCCCCCTATCACTATGACCCATTTTCTTTTGTTCCTTTCTTTTCTTTCATAGAAATAATCATTTTGAAATTTTTGAGTGAAATAAAAAAAATAGGCTTAATACTTAAAAAATGCAATAGTGTTCCCAATGATACTTTTACCATAACTTTTGTGCCTTCACATTTTTAATTTAACTTGTCCTTTGTATGTGAGGTACACCTGCAAAAATGATTATGTAATCTTTAGTACCCAAATTTCTTTGGGTCCTATTTTGTTAGATGTTGTTTTTTTCGGAATCCAAATCATGCCATTCTTATATTGTTTTTTAACTTTGCATTGATAAGCATAATGACCATTAAATTCACATATAAATAATGTAATATGTGATTTTCTATCATATGTATGATTAGATTTTCAATAAGAGTTTTCATGTCCAAAGTGTTTTCTAAAATTATTTTTTGTTACATGAGAAATAACTATATTTTTCAAAAAGACATTTTCCTTCTTTTCTTTTTCTAAAGAGCATGCTAATTTTACAATTTCACATGCATGTGTAATTTTCAAAGTTTCAATTTCATTTTTGAGATTTTCATTTTCCATAAAATATGTATTCTTTTGCACTTTTAAGTTTTCAAACTCATTTTTCATAATATAAAGATTATTCATCAAGGTTTCATTATGAATTAGACAGACATCTCTTTTCTTTTTCAAAATATCAAATCATCTTTTATAATATGAAAGTCATACATCAATTTTTTATTCTTCTTTTTAAGAATAAGATATTTTTCAATTAAGAAAGAAAATTTCTTATGCACGTCAAAATTGATATTATCATCATCATCATTATCACTATTAGCACTAGAGCAATAAGAAGAGTTGAAGGATACCTCATTATTATGTGCCATTAAGCCTAGATATGCATCCTCACTGGACAAATTTGATGATTCATTTGATTCGTCTTCTTTGGACTCTTCGTGCATTTTCTTCTTTCTTCTATGAGATGTCCCTTCTTTATGATTTTTGTATGATTTTCGGATATGCTTCACATTCTTTTCTTTCTTTTTCATCAATTTGATATACTTATCGAGTTTTCTTGTGTAGAGGACAAGTCTCTTTTCGTCTACTTCTTCTTCACTCGAGTCATCTTTACTTTTACTTACTTTCAAAGCCAATGTCTTCTTTTTGGGAGCATTTGATTCTTCTTCTTCTTGAATTTTGATCTTATAGATTAGAAGTGAACCCATAAGATCATCAAAATCTAATTTGTTTAGATCTTTTTCTTCGATCACCGTCCTTTCTGTATGCCATTGAGAGGAGAGAGATCTGAGAATCTTTTTCACTTTTTGGGAGTTAGTTCTCGGCTCGTCCAAAGAGACTAAGTCATTCACAATATCATTAAATCGAACAACCATATCATTTATAGATTCATTTTCCTGCATCTTGAAGGAATCGTATTGATGACTCAAAATATTCAATCTACATTCTTTAACTTTATCGGTTCATTCATAAGTAGTGATGAGTTTGTTCCAAATCTCAGTTGCACTTTCACAATTTGAAATCCGATTAAAATCCATTAAATCCAAAGCACACTAAAAAATATTCTTTGCTTTCCAAAACCAATTTTGAAAAAAAAAATTATTTTTCGTCATGTTCGAAAGGTAATTTTTCATATAAATAATAGCATTTTTCAACAATATCCCACATGTTTATATCAATAGAACATATGTAGGCTTGAATCCGAATTTTTCAATATGCAAAATTTGATGCATTTAAAAGGGGAGGACGACTAATTGATTGTCCTTCAGCAAACACAAATGCAGTTGATGCCATAGCTCTTAAGATTGTTAAATCTTAAAAAAATGATTGAATCTTAAAAATAATTAGATTTAAAATGATTAGATCTGAAAATGAGAAGATTTAAAAAATCAAAATAAGAATAACCTGTTCTAATACCAATTGTAGGATCCCAAAGGGCATCAAGAGGGGGAGGGGGTGAATTGGTGTTTAATCGAAAATTCAATTTCACGAAATTCGTCGCGGAAGCACAAAACCGATTCTTAAAACCTTTGCAATTCATATTATAAACACAATATAAGAGTGAGAGAAATCAAACGCAATGAACACGGGTGATTGTTGAAGAGGTTCGGCCACAACTTGGCCTACGTTTCCGCTCCGACTTTTCGATCTCGAGACCGTTGGAGATTCCACCAGCACTTCCTTTGTTCCAAATGGGGCAAGGAAGAAAGCCATTTACACAACCACATTTTCTCCGCTTCGAGAGGCAAGGCAACCTCTCCTCCTAAGAAGCTAATTTTTTTTTCGCTCAAGAGGTAAGATTTGAACCTCTTTTACACAGGAGCTCTTTCTATTTTTCTGAATAAAATGTTTCTCTTTCTTTACAATGCTAGGCTCACAAGAAAGGAAGAGAGAAAGAAGAGCACAACTAAAATAATAACTTCAAGAAAAAAGATCTTCTTTTGATTTCTTGAAGTATTGCTTCAATGCTTTGATCGGTGCCTTTGTTTCTGGCTTTGGCACTCCTTTTATGGTTTTGGCATGTGAAAAATTTATGCAGAATTAATTTCACATTTTTCTCCTTAAAATATAGCCATTACTGTCATTTCAGTAATGAACCGGTCGACCGCATTTATGGGCCAGTCGACCGTTATATATGATCGTTGGCTCATTTTCTTCATTTGCCGCAGCTGATCGGTCAACCGTATTAATGAACCGATCGATCGGTATATATGACTGTTGCGCTCATTTCTGCAACTTCAGCACTTGGTCGCTCGATCGGACTGTCGACCGATGTCTCAACCGATACAGTCTCGCAGTTTTGATTTCATCCAGTTCAGCTGATCGGTCGATCGGTGCATCGATCGGTCTGTCGACCAGTGTAGTCTTGACATGAATTTGGGCAGGTTATGCATTGATTGATCGACCGGTATCTCCGATCGGTCGACCGGACTATCTCGATCGGCCTTCATAGCTTCAACCGACAAGTTGACTGTCATGCACTATTTTGAGCATAACTTTTTGCACAATTATTCAAATTAGATAATTTTAGAGTCCATGAAAAGCTAACAGAATTCTCTACAAATTTGCTATTTAAAACTAATGAGATCAGTGTCAATTATCAAAGTGTAGTGCATAAAGTTATATCTTTTTCTTTAAACTTTTTCAACATTTTATTTTTAATCATTTGAGATTTGTATCATCAAAATATAATTTTATATGTTATTAAAACTTAGATCCAACAACTATGACCTAACAAAATCTTTTAGGATCATGGGACTTCGTTAATTTTACAATTAGACCTTTCTTAACTTGATTAAACTATTAAAAAATTAATCCAAAAGTGAATACTAAATTTATATGTATCTTTATAAAAAAATGACCTTAACCTCTATTACTTGAGAATTTCGGTTGGATCAAATTAAAATCAAATTCAAAACTTTAATCCTAGCACAAAATAAATAGTGAATTATTACCTTAATTCCTCCTAATTAACTCAATTAATTTTATGCTCTCTTTTTTGCTTCTTTCCCCTTCTTTTCTTTTAATCAAACTCTCATTTCTTTTCTTATTCTAAGCATCCTTTACTTTCGTGAGGACTTAATAATTAAATAAAAATTAACCTCCATTCCACTCCAAATGATCTAAAATTAATCTAGTTTCAAATTGACATTGATGGTTTAATTCATTCTTCTTCTTTTCCTTTCACTTCTTTTACCCTCTCTTCCTTTACCCTTATCCAATTTTCAAACACATTAAATCTTGTGTAATATACTCATAATTCACCTTCTTACCATATGGAACTAGGGATTCCTTTAGGATGACACTACCTACAATTGCTTCTTAGTATTTTGGGTGATCAACATAATAATATTAGAAAACAAATAATTACTTTTCTTAAATAGATTGCAAAAACAAATAACTATCTTTTCCTATATACTACTCCTTCAAATATTAACTAACTTTAAAATATGATTACCAATGTGCAGTTTACCATTATCACTAACATTGCCGTTGCACTAGCTAGCGGATCAATTCATTACCAATGGAATTCAAATATAAAAATGATTTTTTATGAGCAACTCGACTTTCGATCGCAACTCTGACATTCATGTCTTCAAGTAATTGCGGAGGTTTCAAGGACATTCATTACACTTGTGTGAAAAATAAGCGCACATAGAGTGGAGAAAAAATTGATTGTGGATGAGGAAAAAAAAGGTCAAAACTCAAAACACTTGAGGATCTATTTATAAGGAATAAATTTTGATTGGATTAAATTTTAACCGAACTCAAACTTTAGTCATGGCTCAAAATAAATAGTGAGTTCTTATCTTAACTCCTCTTAATTAAGTCAATTAATTTTATGCTAGTTTCTTATTTCTTCGTTTTCCTTCTCCTTTTCTTTTAATCAAACTCTTATTTCTTTTCTAATTCTAAGTATCCTTTATTTTTTCTGAGTATTTAAGCAATAAATAAATATTATTCTTATCTTTTAGTTTTATTAATTAAAATAATGTAGTAATATTATTTTATTTTGAATATTTTTAATCCTAAAACTAAATTAATATTTCAAGTCTTTTGTAAATCTTAATTCCGACTAACACTTATATTTTCTTCTCTAATACTACTCTTATTTCTATTCAAACTTCAACTAATCTTTCTCAGTTCTAAAATTTGAATTTAATTGATATTTAAATTTGATGGAAATTCGGAATGTTACATGATGGGGGTGTTTGGGTCCGGGAACTTGGGCCAGAATTTGTCCAAGTTCAGAAAATTTTAGCCATACACGAAAAAAATTCTGATTGGAACTAAAGTTCCGGTCAACACGTCACGTGACGTGTTTCATAAAACTTAAGTTCTTGCTTCCAACGAGAATTTTTTGGAAGCAAGAACATTTTTTTATTTTTTTTCTTTCAATTATTTAATGTTTTAATTAGAAAAAAATATTATTAATTACTATGCAATGATAATATTATTCATTAAACTATTTTTTATATTATCTTAAATAATAATCAATTATAATATTTTATTTTGTAATATATTATCATCTAACTTATAAAATAAAGTATTTAATTCGATATAAGTATTTTCATAAATTATAATATTAATAACATATAAAAAATTTAATCAAAATTAATATTAATATATTACGACACGACTTATTTTTTTAATAATAAGTTAATAATTACGTATAATATTTTTTATATGCTAATAATTAGTGATTAAGTAATACATAATATTTTTATTTATTATAGTTTTATACTTTACAAAAAAATAAATTATATTTTTAGTTCGCATTTTTATCTAAACATCCATTAAAATTTATCTATCAAATCAACTTTTAAATTTTCATCGTTACATTTTTCATTCATACACCAAATTTAAACTTATCTATCTAATGGATTATTTCTCCAGAACTAATAAAAATTTAAAAGTTTCTATGTACGCATGGCATCCTTCTAGTTGGCACAAATTCGTCTCGTCCCTGCAACTCTTCTCTCCTTCTTCCCTTCGGGTTCCCCTGAAATTATCATTTTCATCAGTTTGTAGGGCCGAGTTACAAAACAAAAGCAATTGGATGCCATTATTGGCCTAAACGATGTTGCTCTTTGAGTCATTATTCTGCCGGTGGAACTTAAATGTCCTTTTTCTTGTATGTGATATATATATATATGGCTCATGGGCATATAAATTATTTGTGTGGTTCTCTACACTGGATGCATTCCTCCTACTACCGACGTCTGCAAACAACATATACTGCACAACATATACTGACCATCATATATCTACTAATTAACTTGATTATGTACACTAATTGAAACAATAAACGATGATTCATTGCAATATTTCTGTATATGATCATCAGTAAAATGAAGAGGGAGAAAGTATAAAAAGACCTGCATGTCTGCCTCACACCAGTACAAGAGATGTATTCATTCTTCGTTGTATGAATTGTATGAACAGGTGGCAGTCACACTTTATATATAGTTGATGCTGTCAAAATGAATAGGAGTTGGGTGCTTGAAACATTTTATATACTCTGATATATTTGGAACACATGAGTGAACGGTAATAATGCAAACATATATAGTTAATTTTCCTAACATCATGAAAAGAGAATAGACGATAAAAGGAGAAAAATGAAGTAAAAATTTCAGATCAACACTACTATAATAAAGGCATTCTCATTATTAAGTTCGTTTGTCCGAGTTCAAAAGGTGAAGGCAACACTTCACCGAACATTGAACATTTAATGGTAATCCAGCTTTTCCACATGAATTGCATGGAAGACACGCTAATATATATATTTAGATTCCCAGAATAATTAAGAAAGCAAATCATAGCTCCCTTATTCATAAAAGAAACCAAAATTTACATAATAACAAATGGCATCTAACAAAAGATTGTTAAACGAAAGATGTCAAAGTTAGAGGAGCAAAATTAAAGTTAGAAAATTGGGAATGATATACGAAAATTGTCAATATAGTTTTTGAAGTCAACGTGAAAAAGACTCCAAACATCATGACCTAATTATATATGATTTGCGCACCATTGTACTCGGACAATTTTTATCGTGCATGCTAAATATGTTTTCCTCTTTTTTTCTTTCGTGTTACAAAGAAAGTTTAAGGTTTAATATAATTTCGAAACTTAATCTCAAAATAAAAAAGATTACCCATGAAAATGGATTCCTAATGCATGCATTGTTCGAATTGTTCGAATAATCAATTAAATAATTTATTTAATCTATCATCTATCATGAATTGGTTAATAATTAATAGACATCTGACATTGTTACTTCTTAAAGAAATAACATAAACATTTTTCATATATGTATAATTAAAACGAGAAAAGACTCGTCTTGAGGTGGCAATGTTTTCAAAATTGTTGTGAAATGTGAAAATTCAGCATGTCGGCAACTTTAACTTTAACTATAATTCGAAACATGTATATTTTTAGTTAGGTCATGATTTAAAGCTGGTTGATACATTTTTTATGAATTAATTAGATAAGGGTAAACAAAACGTCCTTTATTTACTATTCATATATAGTTAATATTTGTTATTAAGATTCATGAGTCCTACCTACCATGCGTCCGAAAAGCTTAATTATAGAATTGGTGACGCTTCATTTAGGCATGCATGGCCATAGTGCTGCACACGTAATGCACATCGTCTGGAGACCTCGTTAAATAAGTAGATCGAACATTAAATACACTCTCGTATGAACAGTCGATTAATAAAATCTTCAATATAACACTGAAAAAAATAATTAATTAGGATGCAAAGTTATGACCTTTTAAAAATTTCCAACCACTATGGGACATGATTTGGACTTTTAGCCTTCCTCAACATTATTGGGAAAAATATAAGGAAGACCTTTTGAGCGTTTTTTTTTTGATCGAGTTTTTTGAGTTGAAAAAAAATTATTATATTTTTCTTTAACAGGAAATATTATTATCATGTCACTTATTGTGTAAATTAAGAAATCTGGAATTTTTTTCCAAAAAATATTTATGTATACCTCTATTATTGTTTTATCTCTTTTTTATGTTGAGTTCTTAATTCTTCTTTTATAAAGTAAGCAAAAGCACTCCTAAAAGTTCTTTCTGTCTCATTTAGCATTTGGAAAAGAAAAATAGTCCTATGGTATATGCGGCGCGATGAATAGATATTTTATCTAATACAAATTTTCTGTATACATTATATGGAGTACATATAATTAAGTTTCAATAGTCCATACATGAATTTAAAAGTTAAAATAGTTACCTCAATGCTAACTCATATATCACCGACTTTTGTTTTAATAGCCAATATTTGAAAAGTGGTATTGTTCAACTCATCCTACGCTATAAATCGTACTGTCCATAGATTAAGGATCGACCCACTATGATAAAGTCGTATAAAAAATTGCATAGATAAACAAAACTTCCAATAAATTTTTTATATTTACAAAGAATTACTTGAGATGTTCTCGTACATAATAATAATGATAGATGAAACATTGAATAATTTGTTTTATTTAGAAAACATTATTCGATATGTCGATTAAGAGAGGAAGATAGCTTGTCATTCCGTTGCAACCTCCCTGTTGACACCCGTTTTTTTAAGCACATAACTTTTATGGGTAGAATTTGAATTTGTCAGTCGCCGGAATCTTTTTTAGTGTCAGTGTTTAGAAAGATTAAATTAATTCGGAGTAAAAAAAATACAACGGTAATAATTTATTCCCAAATCAGGATGAAAAAATTTAAATATCGAATCCGACATTACTGGCCCCTTCAATCACTTGGGACTCCATTTTGCTAAGTAGTTGAGCAAGTCTCAGTGACTATTAAGAGTCTCCATTTTGTTGCAAGCTAAACGGAAGAAACGTAGGAAGCACGTCAGTATACATGTCTTCTTATGGGCCCTATTTGATTGTTAGAACTGAAGTTCTCATAGTTCTTAGAAATTAGAATTGATAATTTTCTCACAAGCTACTGTTTGGACGAATGTTAAGAAGTTTTATTAGACATTTTTTACGGTCCACGACCAAAACTTCGTTGACAAAAGTTCTCTTACAAACGCGTGTGATGGAGTAATCTTTCATCGATTTTGCCGCGCTGACCACTCTTAAAAAAGATTAAGGTATTCCGATATGACCTCTTCGTGTATGTGTAGTACATCACAAGTCACTCGTCGTGGCGCCAACTCTATGCAATATTGAATGAAGCGGGAGACATAAATGCTGCTGCTTAGACTTGGCATTTGGATCGAAACCAAACAGATGGCCTTCTCCAGTTCGTGGATCGGCCTCCGACTCCTCTTGTTGTTGCTGCTCATGGCCACCACGAGAGTTGGCGCGCGGTTCACGCCGACGCCATGGCAGCTCGCCCACGCCACTTTCTACGGCGACGAGTCCGCGTCCGACACCATGGGTTCGTGCCTAGCTACGAACCCTAATCAAACATAATCTTATCTTCTTCAAAATATGTGTGTGCTTGTCTAATGTGGCATACACGCGTGAATAATGTATTGGGCGTTGGCCGCAGGCGGAGCTTGTGGATACGGGAACCTATTCAGTTCCGGCTACGGGCTTAGCACCGCGGCTCTGAGCACGGTGCTGTTCCAGAACGGAAACGGTTGCGGGCAGTGCTACCAAATTCGATGCACCGGGGCGGCGGCGTGCTACCGGGGTTCCCCCATCATCACCGTCACCGCCACCAACCTCTGCCCGCCCAACTTGGCGCAGCCGTCGGACGCCGGCGGCTGGTGCAACCCCCCCAGGGTGCACTTCGATCTTTCGAAGCCGGCGTTCATGCAGATGGCGGATTGGCACGCCGGCATCGTGCCCGTCATGTACCGCAGGTACGTACGTACGAAGAAATTGCACGCGTGCTACGAAGGGCCTTCAGTGTATGTTTTGACATATGAGATCGACACCTTGCATGCAGGGTGCCTTGTCAGAGGAAGGGGGGAATCCGGTTCCAGTTCCAGGGCAACGACTACTGGTTGCTGGTGTACGCCATGAACGTCGGGGGCGCAGGCGATGTCTCGGCGATGTGGGTCAAGGGAACCAATACGGATTGGATCAGCATGAGCCACAACTGGGGAATCTCTTACCAGGCCTTCTCCAGGTTGGGCGGCCAAGCGCTGTCCTTTAAGGTCACTTCTTACACCACAGGGCAGACCATCGTCTGCAATGGCGTTGCTCCCTCCAACTGGAACGCAGGGCTCGTCTACGAGGCCACTGTCAACTTTCATTAGAGAGGACATGGACGTGTATATATAATTTAAGTTGATCTAGTTGTGCGAGCAAATTCCATAGCATCAATTCATTGCTAGCGTTAGGTCCATGTCCTCTTATTTGTTTTCTGTTTTCTTCTATTTCGTGTTACAAGTTAAAAATATGTCCACAGAAATTTCGAAGCCCAATCCCCTAATTTGTAAAGAAAACATGTCACCAGATTAAGAGGACGGGCCTGAGAAGTTTGTAACTTGTAACTAAGCTGCCTTTCTTACGCATCGTGACACTTGAAAAAATAAGGAAACATACGTGGAAACTTGGTTGTTAAAATTTATAGATCACTGATAAAAGTTCATATTAATCTGTTCATAGAAAAGTACTGAGATGCAGTGAAAGGAAGTGGAGCTGCATCCTTTTTTTTCTTTTTCTTTTTTTTTTTGTGAAGCCGTCAAACGTTAGCCCTGAAGTCCAATGGGCTAGATAAGTTTTACAGGTCCAGTACACCTGCAATATCAAGTTTTTCTTTTTCATCTTTATTCTTCATAAATTTTTCAATAAACCAATGAATAAATTTTATAGAGTTACCCATCTTTCTTTACCAATATCACTTATACATACAACATATATATAAGGAAGTAAAAATAATTATATTAGTTACTGTACATAAAACATTAGTATAAATTTTTCTTCATATTTTTAAAATTAAAATATTCAAAATAATTAATCTTTTCTTTTACCAAAATTTTTGCTAAAGTTTAGTCTTTCTATGTAATTGACCTTCATCTTTTTTTTTCTTCCCTTTCCACCTCTTTTCCTATTTCTTTCTCTTTTCAGTTTTCTCTTTGCCTCGTCTCTTTCATGAATGGATTTAACGGGGGACGCCTTGTATGGCTTATCACTACAAGAAATATGAAAATTACATACGGTTTTGACTGTCTGTAATTTTTTCGAAAATCGTAGACATTTTCGACAGAATCGGGACGTCCAAAAAATGATTGTCGCAAATCAATTTCCGACGATTGGAAAAGAAATGCCAAAAATTTCGACGGTCACGACCGTCGATATTTGCGGCGGTCGACAAAATCGTTGAAAAGACGGTGACAAAATCGTCGAAAATTCGACGGTCGTGACCGCCAACCGGCGAAGTTTCGACGGTTTCGTCGACCGTCGCAAAGAAGTTTCGACGGTCAAAACCATCAGAAAAAATTTTTATAATATAAAAAAAATTAGTCGGTCGACGGCTAGATTCGGCTGTCAGGCGGCCAACGCCAGCGGCCGAGATCTGGCCACCAGCGGTCGAGAGGTCGGATCCAGCCGCCGGCCGCCCGCGACCGGATCCGAATGCCCGCGGCCGGATCCGGCTGCCAGAGGCTGGCCGCCTGGCGGTCTGGGCTGGAGAGAAAGAGAGAGATGCCGGCGGTCGACGCTTGACGTCCGGTCAGAGGCTCGCCGGCCGGAAGAGGGAGAGGGAGTGGGAGAGAGAGAGAGGAGAGGAGGGAGAGAGGAGAGGAGGAAATAAATAAGGGGTATTATATATATGTAGGTGGAAAGATGAGAAAGCGAAAAAATGAAAAAAAAAGCGTGATAACGAAATTTTAATTACCGACGGTCAAGCATATATTAATTATTTTTAAAGTTACCAACGGTTGTGACCGTCGAAAATTATTTAATTATAAAAATAAATAGTATATTTAGTTATATATATTATTTATTTTTTATTTTACCGACGATTTGAACAGTCGCTAATTATTACCGACGATCGAAACCGTCGGAAATTATGAGGGTTTAGACTGTCGCAAATTATATTAATAAAATACTCCTCATATTATATTATTATACATTTACCGATGGTTACGACCGACGGAAATTGAGACGGATGGATATCCGTCAAAAATATCGACGTTCCTAATCGTCGAAAAATAAAGTAATAATATAACAAATTACTTAATTTATTATTTTCATTTTCGACGGTCGTAACCGTCGGAAAATCCGTCGAAAATTACGACAGATGGGTATCCGTCGAAAAATAAAATAATTATATAACAAATTACATAATTTATTACTTTCATTTTCGACGGTTGTAACCGTCGAAAAATCCGTCGAAAAAATTTTCGTCGCAAAATTCGTCGCAAATTGCGACGGATTTCTATCCGGCGAAAATTGTCCATCAGAAAATGATAATTTTCTTGTAGTGTATGACTCACATACGCATCATCCCCACGTCTGATTAGATCCCCGTTATCGTCCACCAGATCCCCACATCCCCTCTGAGCACCGCCGGCGTTGACGCCGCGGCACCTCTGAGCGTTGTCATCACCGCCGGTGCCCCAACCTCCTCTAAGCCTGCCACCCACGAGCGCCCCCAGCCGGCCAAGTCGATGACGACCTCTGCGTGCACGATTGAGTTAAAGCCGCTTGCGATCGTCGCCCTCGCTGTCGATCGGAGAGAAAGGGGGAGAGTGGATCGCAGCCCTCGCCTCGCCGCTTGCAATCGACCGCCCTCGCCTTGTCACCGTCGCGTCACCATCGCCATCGATCAAAGAGAAAAGGGGAGAGTAGATCGCAGCGCTCGCCTTGCCGGATCCCTCGTAATCGACCGCCATCGCCTCGTCGCCGTTGCCATCGACATCACCATCACCTCGTCGCCGAGGAGGGAGTCGGAGCTCCGCTCATATCTTGGCTTGTTTCACGAAGCCATACCTATAGGGGGCGGGGCGGCCCATCCAGAGGTCAGGAGCTTCGAGGCAGCCATCGTCACGGACATGTCGGGTCGGAACCTGAAGTCTCGGGCGAGGATGCCGGAGAAGTCATCCATGGAGCGATCTCGACGAGCTCGACCGTCGAGAAACCTCTCCGCCCGCTCGACTGCGTCTATCCCCATCGTCCAATTATCAGACGATGGGGATGCAGACGTACATGATCATACACTTGAGATGGCATATGACCCCCTTTAAATCCTTCATTAATTGGTCCTTTTTCACATTTTACCCTTTCTCTTTTTATTACATGGATTGACATTTGTAGTTTTCTATTTATATTTATTTCTATTTCCACTAATATATATTTTTATCATCTATATATTTATTATTTTCTATTCTAATTATTTCCATTTCCATTGGTATTTACTTTTTCTTTGTAATGATGTTTTTGGTACATCCCAACCTTTAATTGCATATTTTTGTTACTTTTCATTGATTGGCTTGCGTGCTTTCTGAGTGGCATGTTTTAATTGATTGGTTTTTATTAATCTAAAAATGTCCGGATTTCAGACCTGTCTCATTATCGAAGTGCTGGACGCTTTACACGTCGAACCGATCGCTCCACCGTGAATAAATACTAAAATAATTTTCGCCGAAAATAAACAAGTGGAAAAAATGGTACGCCTAAAAAAAATCTATCACGAGTCACGACAGGCGGCGATAGATTCTGCCCGGGAGGGAAAAAGTCACGTGCGAGTTCGCGGCGAACAAGGCAGCGGCACGTGATGTGGACCTCTCTATGGGCCCCCTATCGATGTGAGCCGCGTGTCGAGATCCGAGCCGCACGTTGTACCGTCGCGCCACGCCTGTCGTCCGACCAGCCCTATGCCGTCTCGTACGACCGACCACCGCCGCTCCCCTCCCCTCCCCACTCACCCGCTGTTCCATGATTCTTGATGCCCGCACGATCCGCTGCCTCAGTTGGGACACCGAACAGCCAAAAGATATAATAATAATATTGACAACGTTAACGCTCCAAATCGAACTCTTACGTTAATTTTCTAAATGAGGAAACAAACTGGGCGACACAGGCCGAAATCGTCTATCTCTCTCTCTCTCTCTCTCTCTCCCCCCCCTTTTTTTCTATCATAGTTTGTTTTTGGATCCGTGGAAGTTGGATATGGAAACTGAGAAATAAAGTATTTGTAACAAAAAAAGTCAGTGAAAGGAAAAAAAATGAGGTGAAATGAGTTATCTTGCTGTGGCTTCCCTTCTTTTCAAACAAGTTTTAGGCTCCCGTCCCCGCCCACTTGTTCATTCTTTTAGCCATTCTTGGTGAACTCTTGAGTCTTGAGTACTTCTCAAGCTTTTTTTTATTTCAATTTGTCTTTGCCCTCCTTTTCTTCTTAGATTTTGAGTTTCCTTTTTTAGTGCCTTATAGCTCGAGAGAGAGAGAGAGAAAGAACTAGGGTTCAGAATTAGGGAGAATATGGTGATCAAGGGGAAGAGGGAGGTGAGGAGGATAGAGAACACCGCAAGCCGGCAGGTGACCTTCTCGAAGCGGAGGAACGGGCTGCTCAAGAAGGCTTATGAGCTCTCCGTCCTGTGCGACGCCGAGGTCGCCCTCATCATCTTCTCCAGCCGCGGCAAGCTCTACGAGTTCTCCAGCTCCTTGAGGTCTTTCTACTCTCTCTCTCTCTCATGTTCATTTTCAGGAAATCAATTAATTATAAGCGATCTGGCTGCAGTAAGTAACCTTCAAACTTAATTAAGTGATCTTTCATCTATGCGGCTATAGTTCTATAGCTGCAGCGCGATATATGCTCATCAAATAGTTGTTTCCTGATTCATCCTTATTAGGGCATGATCTTATGTCATACTCGGACATGTGTTCGAGCAACTAGTAAGTACGAAGAATTCATATAGTACGTTTTTTTTTTCTGGGCAAGAGAATATATGAGGCCAACTTTAACCACTAAAACTAATATGCCACAAACGTAGCTGGGGGAGGGTCTTCTGATATTTGTCAATGAAAATAAAGAGTTACTTGATTTGAATAGGAAAAGAGGACAAATAAAGAGCTAAGAACTTAATACTAGATTCACTGAGTTTGGGATGTTGTCTTTGGGTAATTAGTTCTGTACCATCCTCTTATTTATAGTGAACACGCCTGATCGATCATCCCATCCTTTTCCTTAGTTTCCTTATTCCTCCTTTTAAATTTCTCTTACATTTTAAGGTACTCTTTCCTGCCATTTATAGCTAGGTTTTGGTTGTATTTGAGACCGTGTTGGTAGGAGTGTACTGCGTACTGTCCAACTTTGGATCCGACTGTGATTGTAGCAAGTGGAGATGATAAGTCTCCTTCTTGTACTCCGCAAGTACGCATTTTTCTTTTATTCTTGAGAAATGAAGTCGTTGTTCTTTTCGGATTTCTAGCACATGCATTAGTGTGCTCTCATATAATGTTTCTGCCCATATGGTGTTTATAGATCCTTTATGTGTTGGTCTCTATATGTGCTCGTTTTCTATCATCACATGATAGGATCACCAGCTGACATCTAAATTTGATAGAATCGTGGATACGTTGATTCTAAATGCTTCTTAATTTTATTGATTTTTGTGATTATCCAATTCCCTTCATTTCCCTTTTCATTTTGCCAATGCAAGAACTCCAATTGTTACCTTTGACATAAATGCGAGCTCTAAACATTGTACAAGTCCTAGTGAAAAAAAAAAAATTGCGGAACTACCACCGGCCACCCTTTTGACACCGTGCCACAACCATCTCACAATAACTTGTCATTATGTATCATTTCACCTTTTTTTCAAAAAAAAAAATTAAATATCATTTGTTCTTTGTACCAATAGGTATGGGTCAAGAAGTATGTAACGTACGTTGGTTTAATGTATCGCGCGTTGGCGCATGCAAAGTAAATTCGCTGTGTCCAGCACAAACCACTTATACAATAATAAAGATAGTTGGCACACTGGATGCCGAGGTTGTATCCTAACATCGTTGGATACTAATAGATCATGTTTAATTTTTAGAATCATCATTTTAATTTGGATTCATATCATTTTTTTGTGAACATGTTAATAGTTTCGTTAAAAAGCTTATATCTGAATACTTTGCCTTATGCCACACACTACACGAAACCCTTGCTACATCTCCTTCCTCATTAATAAAATGCGAATTTTATCATGAATATAGTTTGATTCGGCCAGAACGTCTTGTAAATAATTTGTATATTTAATTTTGTACTTGGATTCCCCTTGTTTGGGAGAAAAGAATTCAATTTCAATTTCTTATATGTGAAGCAGTAAATATATTTGCGGGATGCACGTTCGAAATTATTATATGTGATATCTGATTGGACATTTGTGTATGACAGAGTTCAATCACTCAAGAGTATGTTGAGTCCATAAGGAAAGAAGGATGTAAGAATTATATTTTAAATTAGTTTCACATGAAAAATGTGCGGACTAATTAATAGTAAACAATATTCTATTTCGGACTTATAGAAGGAGACCAAGGTGAAAGTGATTGCAGTCAGATGATTTGTTCCCGTAAAACAAATCAATATATAAATTTTTAAATAAATATCTAAAATTTTATTTTATTATTTTTATATTGAGACTCCGCTTTAAGATAATATTTTTTAAAAAATAATAAAATTTAAATATTAAAATTTAACATTTAACTCTAAATTTTATTTTGTAATATAAGTATATTTAACATCGCAATTCAATGTATTCTAATTAATTGCATATTTAAATTCATCAAAAAAAAAGTTAACTAATAATGTTTACATTCTACTGCATCAAAATATATAATAATATCCAATCCATGAGAGCTCGTCGTGATCAAGTATTCTTCTTGAGAGTTGAGAGCTGGATGTAAAAAAAGGGTTATTGGGGGGCTTTTTGGTTGTAGAATTTAATTTTCAAAAAAGGGATCAGATTTCAGTTGCTATGATATCACAGATGGTGGTAAGATTAAAAACTTGAGGACTCCTTTTGCAAAGTAAGAAGATATGAACGGAGAGCAATGAGCTTTATGGCAACAGGAACGGAGGAGGAAGGCACTGGGGCCTTGGTGGAGATCCATCTGCCGGCCGAGGTGGACTGGGAGATGCTGGATTGGCAATTCTTCGTGCTTCGCGTGGGGCTCTTTTCCAACGTCTCAGCGGCTCTCTACCCAATGGTGGTGCTGAAGATGCGATTGCAGACGAATAAAAATCGACGTTTTTCTCTCATTCCCAAACATGATGATGGAAATAAATCTACGGACAAGTTTCTTAAAAATTGAAAAGTGCATTTCACTAATCGTGGCACACAGGTAAATCATATACATGCGGATCGATGTAGAGGGAGCTCTCTCATAAGTATAAACTTAAGTGTAAAATTAAAATATTTTATAAGAATGATCTATAAGACATTACAAGAAATTTGCAGATTAGCGACTCAGAAATGTGGTGTTAAAGAAACCCTAAATCGTGACTAAAAAAATAACCACACGTTAGCGTCGCCACTACACCACACAGGTGAGATGCCAACATCTAATAGCTGACAAGATCGTCTTGGAGTCAACATGATGGACAATGCTAGCTGGTAGCGTCTGCAGTCAGCGCTAGTGAGATGTTGTCGCGTTTCTAGCGTCACTATGTAGACTCCAACGTGGCACTAACCTATGCAACACCCTATTGATGCCAATATATGTGACACTAAAACATGACGCTATTTTGATGTCAATCTGACGCAAACACTATTCTTACCACTGTTTGATTGAATTCGAACGTGAATGCTATTTAAGGTTAATTTTTTAGTGTCGTGAAACAACACAATGTTATAATTAAATGCTATATTGAAATAAAAAAATAAATAAAAGAAATTAGATTCAATAAAAAGTAGCACCTCAAAATGTACAACATTTAATTCGATGCTCGAGTGGCATCGAAAGAATAATTAAAAGAAATTGACTTTAATGATGACGCTAAAATGACATTGTCGTGATTCTAAATTAGCGTCGGCAGAATGCGGCGCTAATTCGAGGCTATAGTGACACCACTCAATTAATTTTTATTTTTTCTAATTAAACTATAGAGATTCAATTCTCATAGTTTTATAATTAAGGAGATAAAAAATATAATTTATAGATAAGTAATTTGAAATATTTTGATTAATTATAGATAATTAAGATATGATATGATATATGCTTGTATATATAAATTATGTATTGAAATATGTATATATGTGTGTGTGTGTGTAGGTATTGAGATTAGATGAACTATTTTACACGAATATATATAATATTTATATTAATAAATGTATATATAAGTTTATATTACCTAATCATATCAATATATATATACACATGTATGTATGTATGTACGTACGTACGTATGTACTTGTGTTTATATACATCGAGGAATACATTTGTAGTTAGTATATATGTATTATATTTATATACTTATATGTGTATTTATATTTATGTACATCTAGGAATATATTTATAATTAATATTCAATCTATTTATTCATTAAACTATAGTATAGGCAACATATATAGTTATACAATTAACATTACCTACTTAAATACTAATCAATATAGGTTCATATATGTATTTCTATATTTATATTTATGTACTTGAATCAATTTATAATCAATAACTAATACTTTATTTAAGTTTGTGCCACATCAACATCTCAATAGCGATGCATTGACCTCACAATGATGTCATCGATGGTTGACGCCACCATGATAGGACCACAATAGCGTCGACGGAGCATTGCAAGATGTTGACGCCAATGCAGCTCTATAGTTTTCCACACATTTACATTTTTTGGGCATGATATTAGTGATGACGTAGGATCAAGAAGGCGCCAACTTTAGCGTTGACTTTATGTAACACAAACGCGACACTGATTAGTGGCTACTGAGAGCAATAGCGTCACATTTCTTCAACCCAATGACATCACTGTTTCGACCTACTGGCGTCAAATTTGTGTTACATAATTTTTTGAGTCAATAATATGCGTAGCTATTCGATAGATTTCTTGTTGTGAGAATAAGCATGAAAGAAAAACATAACAAATATATGATTCATTGGGGATTTTTCATAGGGAAAAATGATGCTCATTTCTTATTCATCTTTATTGCTTTTCATCTTTCTCTTGGAAAGATATCATTATTCCATTTCATTTCATAAGGATATAGTCCTTCCATTTTATTTGTTCACTTTTAGGGAGTACCACAAGTGTGGAGTTACATAGACCATAATGGGTCAGTGGAGGATCAGTGTCATGGTAGGTGACCCATAAAAGGGGAGAACAGCCTCACACAAGGCTGATAATCTCCATGAGAAGTGCTTTACACAAGGATAATAACCTCACATCTAAATAGGTAATGATAACCCACCATTTAATGTTTTATCTTCATCAACTATTAACTTGTCTTTTGATACATATAGATTAATCAAAACTTTTGGAAGCAAAAGTGACTCCAAATTTTCATGAGGGTTCATTAAATTTCATTAATTGTCTGCTGGGTAAGGTGAGCGTCTGATCTGTCACAATTTTATCGATCGTTTGTTAGGTGTGGAGGACGTCCATTTCTTTAGCATTCATCGATCAACCGTTCAAGGGTCGAGTTCAATTTTAGACACCGGTGGGTTGGTTGGTCATCTGATATTGCTCTAATCGAATATTCAAACTCTAGGCTGAGAGTTTTGGACGCACGAAACTTGGACCTATCGTCAATATATTTGAGTCAATTCAGTTCATTATTTTTAGTCAACCAGTGAGGGTTCACAGTGGACCACTAGTCCACTACAAGAAAATTGAAGAATAGCAACCCAATGAACGAGATGCTAACGCAGCGCTATTGCGTGTTTGAAACATATAGCGTCACCGTAGCATCCAAATAGCACCGACAGCATGCAACACTAATAATCGGTGGCTATTGGCGTCGCAATAGAGCCAACAATGGTGGAGATGTTACTAGCGCTAACGGTAGATGCTATCGGGATGTTACAAAGATGCGTGATGTTCGGCTGGGAGTAGTAGACATACGTCGCTAAGGAGATGCTAAAGTGGCACTACAAAAGAGGTGCTACTCCGATGCTCAAAAGATGCTAACATTATGCGTTAGTTGACGCTATTTCAGTGCTTCTGTGAGGTCAACATCATGTTTGTTGCATCGTCAATGAGATGCTAACGTGACGCTAAGAACGATATATTTAATATAGAGTCGACTATGCGGGCGACGGTAGGGTGACGGTATAGAGGCGCTAATTGCATATTTTTTTACCCATTACAGCCACATTTTTTTCCTTCCTACACCATACAATTATATAATGCATATAAATGCATTGATGCATTGATATTCATCACATGCGTAATATGAAAGCATCATAGGCAGAATATTTAAAATAAGAATGCATATATAATTATTCATGTATGTATATAAAATTATAAGTCTATATGTATATGTGTATAAAACAAAATTGTGTGTGTGTATATAAATAAATATATATATATATAATGTATGTGTATGTATATGTCTACGTGTGAGAGATTAAGTCACAACAATGTGTATATCTATATGTATTATAACTATATATGTGTATGTATATGTCTATATATGTGCGAGATTAATTAAGTGACAATAATGTGTATATGTATATGTATTCCAAGTATATGCATGTATGTATATGTTTATATGTGCGAGATTAAGTGATAATAATATGTATATGTGTACTTATTATATATAAGTATAAATATATACGTGTATTTATATGTCTATATGTGTCTTATTAAGTGAATATAATAAAAAGTCGACTACTACGGCGTAATAGAGACGCTATTGAGTCGCTAAAACATATTAGCGACACAATAGAGTCGACGTAACATCCCATACGTGTTAGTGTCCCAATAAGAAGACATTGGAGAGACGCTAATAGTGTCTCTCTAGCGTCGACCATAATTGCGGCTCTAATGTGGCGCTAGGTAGACGTTATTGAGCCTTTACGGAGACGTTAAAATGAAATAATTTGTAACAAATCATGTCTCTTCATTCAACCATCATAATTTCATGATTAAGAATATAAAAATAATATATTGTATGGATAAATAACATATATAATATAGGCATCAAATTATATATTTAGGAACACACCTATGATGTAGACATATATAAGTAATTATGTAGGAATACATATATATGTTGAAGGTACATATACAATATTTAATTTATTTATTGATTAAAGTATAGTATAGACAATATATAGGGTTGCGTCAAAATAGATAACATATAGCTATATAAATATAGATAGCTTATATATAGTTATCTATTTCTTAATTTACATATATAGTTATGAGATGCCAAGTAAGTGTTAAAATAGTGCTTCTTCATATCGGCATCTACATAGCGTCGTCTTAAGTGTGATGCTATATAGAATCTCCATAGCGTCTAAGAAGTTGAGACGCTAGCGTCGTGTCAAAAGTTGTCGACGCGAGAACAACGCTAGGTTCTCCCGCGCACTTTCGCTTCATGGCGCGCAATAATAGCGGCTACCTAGCATCGCTATGGCGCCTTCTTTAGCATCTATTTCTCGAAACGCTAAGACAACGCTAATGTGACGTTATTGAAAGGCAAGTAGCGTCGCTTATTTGGGACTCAATTGAGACGCCATAATGGCGCTCGTGGTGTCGACCTAACATCATCATGTTCGAGACGCTATTTTGCGTCACTAATCGCTATTTTTCTTTTAGTGATACATGAGTCTCGACATTTCAGAACTGACCTGATCCTTGGATCAAACATTTGATCTAATAATCACTAGCTTCTATCGAGGAGAAATCAGATGCCCGATCAGGGGATCGATCGCCTATTTGGATCGGACATTCAATCTAATAGACGCTAGCTTCTACCGAGGAGAAATAAGACGTCCGATTAGGGGATCGGTCGCCTATTTCATAGGTCATTGCAAAATCATTAAATTTTCAATAAGTTTTCGCACAATACATATTTAATCCTAACATATAGCATGCTTCAGAGGATAAATCTTAACATGTTTATGTCCAATTTATCATGTATATTATCTCATTCAAATTTAACTATGGGAAAATTCATAGAAATCCTTACAATAATTTTAAACCAAACTTTTATAAAAAAGTTCTAAAATTATTTGAAGGTCGAAAGTATATATGTTTAAAATTGGTCTAATACTCATAAAAAATCATGAATCTATATCATCACAACATCATGTCATACAATTCACTTGTAATGATATTCAAATAGGTCATAAGTTAAAACTTTGAACTATAAGAACAACGACAATCAAATTATATCAATCCCTTGATTCATCTAAATGATATATAAAATTTTCATCTTTAACAAATGGTGAGTGTGATCCTTTGGACCCTCCATCTTTATATTCATATTAGCTTACTACTAGTACAATCACATATTCACATTGACATGTTTGTTTGGTTCACCTATCCGTAGATTCAAATGTGCACATGTTGGATTATATCCTACTTGCTTGCATGTTTAGATGAGCATGCCCTCGACCCACAAATTCGTACTAGTGCAGCCCCACTTGGGACCACCACAAATTCATATGGACATGGATGCATAATCCATTCACTGATTTTATTTATATGGGTGCAATTTTTCTAGTTTGTCCACAAAGGCATATCATCTAGTTTGTCCACATCCATATGATATTATAACTTAGGGATACTCTTGACATCCTATTATATCTAAAGTCTCATGTGCACAACAAGTATCACAAGTAGTCATCATATCATCTATTGTAAAATCAACTAAGGACTTTTTATGCCTTGATTGGTATCGGTTGTTACATTATATAGTTAAAGAAATATAGATTGGCTCAAGATGACAATAATGTCATCACAAGTACCCCTTCAGCGAGCTATATTTTTCCACTATTATATTATTTGATTCAAGCGTCATTTATGTATATTGGCCCATATGTCCACATGCGATTCCTCCCATCACATCCAACAATCATTGCCTTTGGCCCCATTGCATGCTCATGAGGATGGCCACACATTTCTCTTTCCCCATTGATGTATATTATTTTGTTACAACAATTGTACTAAAATTTAATACTACTTTGTTGCGAATATTAAATAAAAAATACACAAAAATAAGAAAATATTATTTACAAGTTTCGCTATTAATTAATTACATCATAGACCAAAGTAAAACTTTTATTCACAATCGGAGACAAATTCCCTCCTTAGGAAGGTTCATCATGGGTCATCTCAATATCCTTAGGTTCATTGACATATGGCTGATAGAAATTGCTTCTATATGGCACAAATGGGGACACAAATGAGGGTTACAATTGAGGACAACTATTGAAGATGTCCTTTATGAACTTATATTTGTCCCTTGTTTATAGCATCTTGAATATTAACTCCTACTCAAATTTAAAAGCATCAAATGCCATGTAAAATATGAGGTAAATAAAATCTTAACCAAGTATTGAATAAATTTATGATCAAACAAGAAAAAAATCCAAATGAAATATCCTAGAATTGAAAATTACAAATGCTTGTTTCTAACATTATTTATTTGAAT
Source organism: Pontederia crassipes (assembly GCA_030549335.1). Classification (NCBI taxonomy): domain Eukaryota; kingdom Viridiplantae; phylum Streptophyta; class Magnoliopsida; order Commelinales; family Pontederiaceae; genus Pontederia; species Pontederia crassipes. The sequence continues at coordinate 6,501,241 of JAUKPH010000017.1, forward strand.
GTAATCCATTTTTAAATTTGTACAAAGCATTTGTTGTCTATTTAGAGTTCATGTTATAACTCTACTTGTCAATTCTATATTAGTCATGTTCAATTTACATATTTGCAAGTGATAAATTAATATTAAAGAGTTTCTAAGCATTATATCAACGGATTGTTCTGGGTGATAAGCAATATGTCTTCGCTTAAGTATGGTATCAAGTTTGTTCCTTGTATATGTATAAAGTTTTCACTAGGGGCCTTAGTCAAACCTAGGCATATGACCAAAATCAATGTGAGGGCAAATCTATTAGACACTTGGGGCAAATAAACTTTATATATAATAGTAAAGCAATCGTGATGCATATAATCAACTTGGTTTAAAAAATCCCACTCGATAAGCAATTTAGCAGCCCCCCCCCCCCCCCCCCCCCCTCACCCACACACACACACCCCACTTAAATAATAGGATTATTTCCTTAGACCTCCCTAGACTATTATGATTTTTCGCATCTAATTCTAATCTATGAACTCATTGTAGCGCCTCTTTGAATTAGATCTTCGTCCTCTATCAACGCTCGGCCCACGGTGAAGTAGCTCTACAAGAAGCCCAGCATCAACTAGCCCCAGATCCCCACCTATTCCACCAAGCCTGCGAAGCAACCCACCATCTCCACTGCTCCTCTGCCTCCGGCACCTCATCCTTCCTCCGCTCCGCTGTCAGGTACCTCCTCCAAGAGCAGCGCCTCCTTTTCATGCTCACCAGCGCCCTCATCACCTCCACCTTCTCCCTTCAACCCTTCTACTCCTCCTCCCTCTCCGCCTCCTTGTCATCCACCACCACGTCTTCCTCCATCGCTCCACCATCTCCTCCTACGGCACCAGCATTGAGGCAACGGACGGGAGGAGAGTGTCGGTGGGCTGAGGAACCCGTCGAAGTGGATCGTGGTGATGGGAGGGGCGGGTTCGTCGGGAGCCACCCTGTTGACAAGCTGATCGAGAGGGGGACAGTGTGATCATAATCGACATATTCTTCACCTGCCGGAAGGACAACGTCGTCCACCACTTCAGAAACCTAGTGGGGGCGCCCCTCCCTTCGACGCCGATGAGGAGGGGGCAATGTCCCTCCTTTTTAAATAATTTTTAATATTTATTATACATAATTTTAAACTTTTAAATATTAAAAAAAGAGAATGGTAGTTTAGTCATTTGATAAATTGAAAAATAAAAAATAATGAAAAAATTAACAGAACTAGATGGATGGACTAAAGTGGAAATCACAAAATAATTTAAGAAGGCGCTACGGTGAGTTCGTAGATTAAGGATGCAAAAAATCGCGATAGTTTAGAGATGATCTAAGGAAATAACCATAAATGGTTAATGAACATGTGTATATTGTGAACATTATAGTATATTTAGCGGCTATAATATACACATGCTAAAATCAAAAGTGATCACATATCTTAAAATTAATACATGGTACATGGAAATATAAATAAAATAAAAAGGAGTATATCGTACTTCATATGATATTCCATGCTGCGCAAATCAGTAGGTCAATTTTTATTATATAGTAAATCGATTGATGTAATATAATATGTGTAGTACACTCAATGATCTTATATAAATATGCAAGTCGAATGTGCCGCATATTTCTTTTAAGCACAGAGTAAGATATATTTGAGAGTGACCATGTACCCATCCGATTCTTTTTTAGTTTTTTAATAACCATGTACATGCTAACTAAGTCAATTTAGAATCCAGTATATGCGCAAATGTCTTGCCCCTCCATATCTTGGTCACTGATTTTTTTTTCTTTCAAAAAACCATTTCTTATGCCTCATATTCCATAGAACTTCAAAAAGAAAATTTGGGAACAATTCATGCGTCCTAACTGCTTGCAAGATAATTAAGTAGAAAATGGCAAATTTATATCCCCACCAAACTGCTTCAAATCAAAGCATGTTTGGGTTTAGAATTCTGATTAAGGTGGGTTTTAACATAAGGTCATTTGCATCACAAAGGTAGTCTTGCGCATATATTTTTTCATATTTCAAATTCTTAGTACATGTACGTTCTTTTTTTTAGCATCCTACATTTGGCACCTGACATTTAAAGGCTATCTTATTATTGATTAATCAAATATATGTGATCATTTTTTTCCTTCTTGTCTTTTCAACCTGATCTATAGTACACACAAGGACACAAATTTCCTGTAGATTTATCACGAGAAGACCGTCAAACAATAGTTCATTGACGGCCTGTTTGGGGAAAATGTAAAAAATTTTATGATGATTAAAATTCTATGGTAAGGCATTTTTCAAAAAGGGAATTACCATGTCTTAAAAATCCTACCATGATATAGTGTTTGAGTGCAAAAAGTTTTTGACAAAGTAAAGAATAAAAAAATAAAAAAGTAATAACAGTTAAATGGCACATTAGTTGACTGCTGTCTTTTGAAGAGCTGGAACCTCTTTTTTTTTAACCTCAGTATTGACAAAAAAAACTTCAGAATTTTATCTAGAGATAGAATTTCGGATGGGTCGCACGGTCCGGCATGCCCAAAAGTTGTGCCCACCCGGCTCGGCACGGACACGGCCCGCGCATGGAAACACGGACCGTGTCGTGCCATTCCGTGTCGGGTCATCCTCCCGCACTGTTAACATGACACGGCCCGAGCATGGTGAACATGAATCCGGCGCGACACAATCTGTTTTGGCACGGACACGGACCGCGCATGATGCATAACACGATCCGCGTCGAAATCATACGGTCCATGTTATATCGATTTGACAACATGATCATGGGTCGAGTTCACGATCGCGTTATGAGTACAACACAGACCGTGTTTAAATCAACGCGGACCGTATTGAACCCCCTCCGCCACTTATAAAATTCAGCCGAACTCCTCCATTTTCTTCATCACTCTCATTATTTTTTCCCTCATCTCTCTCATACTCTCACTCTCACTCTCACTCTCACTCTCACTCTCAATCTCCTCTCCTTCCCTAAATGGCTACATGACTACATCCCTCCCTTTCTCTCAATCTCATCTTCTCTCATTAAATAATGAAGATATCATTTTCTCAATAGTCGTTCTTAGACTCATTTCGAGTGATACTATCTTTTCTCTTGAAATTGATCTAAATAGCGACTGTTGTGAATATGATGCCATGATTACTTAATGAGAGTTTGAAAATTATAACTATATAATTATTATATAATAATAATTAAAGTAGTCGGTAGTCATTAAACTAAAGTCATATTATAACTTCATTTAAGTACTAGTTTGCTTAGTATAATTTGGTTTAGATATAACATAGTAATATAGTATATACTATTATACTATATAGTATCTTGGTTATAAGATAGTTAAATACTAATTTACTTATATAACCTAGTTATAACTTAGTATATAGTAATTAGTAAATTAGTACTTAACTATCTATACTAGATTACAAGTATACTAATATTACTAATATATATTTATTAAATACTTACCAATTAATTTTATGTATAAGGTTATAAGTTATAAGTTATAACATATTAGTTATTACTTAGTACTCAATTATTCATTTTACAAATTTATTTACTTAATAATTATAAATTAATAACTCAGTGTATTTGAAAATTTAACTATATAATTGTTTATATAATAATTAAAGTAGTCACTACTGACTACTCACTAGACTCACTAGTTACTAAGTCATATGTTATAGAATAATTAATAATACTAATTATATTATATAATAATCTATAAGTAAATTAAAATTTATAAAAGTTCATGAAAGACAAAGAAAAGGCCGTCCGACCCGACCCAGCCGGCCCGGTCAGGCCGGGCCCAGACCGTGCCGGGGTCCAAAACGGACCGTGTGGCACGACACGGCCCATTTTCAAAACGGGTCATGTTGGCACGACACGGCCCGCGACACGGTCAAACACGAGTTGACCGACCCGACATGACCCGTTTGTCCATCTCTAGTTTTATCCTATACTTTTAACATTCAAATATTCAATTGGAAAATTTTCTTTAAAATGGAATTCTATGTTTCTTTGATTTTTCCAACCACGCCAGAGGCCCTAATACGTGTTTTCCACTGCCTTTGGATGGGAATTTTGAATTTCTCCTTACTTGTCGATAATTAATTGATTTGATAAAAATATTATGTTGATATTTAAATGAAAGATATAATGATGAAAATTTTAAAAGTTAATTTAATAAATAAGTTTTAGTGACTGTTTGAATAAATAATAAAAAAAATATAATTTATTATTTTATGAGGTATATAATTATAGTAAATAAAAAATATATTTATTTATTTATTTAAAATAATAATTATTAGAACATAAAAATATTATATGTAATTATTAATTTAATTTTTTTATTATATAATCTATTTTTCTATAAAAATTATTTTATTGAATTCATATTATAATATAATAAATATAATTATAATGTTTAGATCATTTTAGTTAATTAATATGAATTTTTTTATTAATTTTATTATACTATGATACTAAGCAAAATATTTTAACTAATTAATAAAATAAATTTTAACTATTAGAACTAAATAATTCATAATTTTTAATTAATACAATTTAATAATTTAATCTATAAGATGGCTAATAATGTATTAATAAATAAATAATGTATATACATTAAACAATAACTTAAAGTAAAAAAAAAGAAAGAAAAAACAAAGAAAAAAGCAAAAGCAAAGTTGGAAGTTCTTGCTTTTCGCACTGAAAAATTTCGGCCAAAGTCGCATGATCAAGTTCCCATCACGCCATGCAGTTGGCTGAACTTGCTAGAACTTGAGAAATTTCTAGCTCAAGTTTTCGCAACCAAACACTATCGAAGAGTACACATGTATTTTTTATTATTTTAAAGATAAGACTATCGTAAACAATATATATTTGCCATAGTTATTATTTTATTAAGGGTGTAAAAAATTCCAGTAAAATTATGAATCCAATTAAATATGAATATTTTAATAATTTAAAATCAACCACCTAAATGAATCATATGGGCTGAAGGATCCATTTCTCTCTATCATATTAATTCATATCCATTTCTTTTGTATCATCGATATATTAGTTTTTGTATGATATATTTAAAATTTATCCTGATTTTTTATTGAAATATTAAACGTACTAATATTTTTTATCTATATTTATTATCTACGTTAGAACAAAAATTGGCATCATCAAGATCAAATTCTATCCTCAGATATTATTTCCACTATTATATAACTCGAATAATAAAACTGTAAAATGTAAAAAAGATTTCATAGTTAAACTAAGACCTAGTAAAAAAATATCTAACTGAAAACACAACTTTTAAAAAATAAAGCAAGTGCAATCCTAATGTAACTAGAATTTGGCCAGATAATTACTCTTACATTATTATCCATTATTTATTTGGATTATCTAAGAACGATTTGCAGTTAATGAATCAAGCACCAAATTATGATACGTAATCCTACGAATTCTGATATTTCAACTCTACATTGTCATTTCATGCAACACATGAATCAACTCATTAAATTAGATATTTGTCTAATTCTTGTTTTGTTTTTTCCTTCTCTTATCATCATAATTTGGGATCAGTAGCATCGAGAAGACCGTCGAACGATACAGGAAGCATGTGGAAGATGGCAAATCCAAGGAGAGTGCCAGGAAGCAAAAGACGCAGGTTGCAAATTAGCTCTTTATTTTCCATATATTTATGATACAAATGTCAAAGAAAACACAACTTAATCATGAAAAAAAAGACTCATAAATCTCTCTCTCTCTCTCTCTCTCTCTCTCTCTCTCTCTCTCTCATTTGATGTTGCAGGAGTTGAAGACCGAAGTCGCAACACTGACCAAGAACATAGAAGTTATGGAAATACAACAACGGTATGTAATTTTTCCATAAGCGTGATCATATCTTTTCTGTTGATCCTGGAAGGCTACCATTCTCGCAGAGATTTTGATTAAATCAAAATCTAACGCCACATGATAATATATTAATATATGATAATACAAACAGAATTACACTAGCATTAGTGGCACTGACTAACTCCACATTCACATAGCCTACACTATTTCATTACTCACTCAAACGCACAACCTAGACAATTACGTTGCAAAGTATTCTGATGGCCTTCTCAATTTGCAGCGAGATTTTTCTTCAAATGATCAATTATCCTTCACAAATTTCAAGAACTTTTTCTTTGCAATTTGAGAAGGACGTTCTTCTCAATTTCTGATGGATATATCTGTCAAAATGCAACGCCCGATCCAGAATGTTGCAGAAAAGAAGCAGGAGATTAGGGAAGAACACTTGCCTTCTTCATTCTTTTCATAATTGTGGAAAAGAAGTAGAAAATCTGAATACAAATCAAACAGCAATGTCGAACTTATATACAAAGTTTATACCGGAACAAAATAAAACGGATAACGAAATGATATATTACAACGCGATATAATCAGAATAATCGCCGCTTCCTAACTGCCTGAAACCGGACAGAAAATAGAGATGTTGTCGTTGTCGCCTTTGTCAGCTGAACCAGGTTCTGGAATGGATGAAGACGATGATTCCAACAGCCCCCCGCAAGTTGGCGACCGGAAGATATCGAGCAGTCCCAACTTGGAAAGAATGAAGGCATGTTGACGACCAGAAAGGCATTTGGTTAAAATATCAGCAAGCTGAAAACTAGTAGAAATATATTGCAGATGAACAAACTACTGAAGAACACGTTTACAAACAAAATAGCAATCGATGTCAATGTGTTTCGTACGCTCATGAAACACAAGATTCTCGGCAATCTGAATTGCAGGACGACTGTCAGAAAAGAGAGGAACTAGTAGAGAAATATGAATTTGCAGATCACGAAAGAGACGCTCGACCCAAATTAATTCAGCAACAGTAAGAGCTATACTCCTGTATTCAGCCTCAGCAGACGATCTAGCAATGACTTGATGTTTCTTAGACTTCCAAGAGACAAGAGAAGATCCCAACTTAATGCAGTAAGCAAAAACCGACCTTCGAGTGGCGAGACAAGAACCCCAATCAGCATCAGAAAAGGCCACAAGATTTGTAGAAGGAACGGATGAAAAAAATAGTCCACAACCAGGATAACCTTTTAGATATCGTATAATACGAATAACTGCATTCAAATGAGAGGACTTTGGAGTGTGCATGAACTGACTAAGGTGTCGCATAGCAAATGTGATATCTGGCCTTGTCTATGTCAAGTGAATTAAATGACCAATCAGGCGTTGAAACTTTTCAGGATCAGATAGAATAGGATCAGAAGTAATCTTGGAATACTTTCTGTACAAGAAATCAAACTCAACAGTAGTTAATTTTAAGTTTTCTTCTAGTGGTGTACCACAAGGCTTTGAAGCTGTAAGTCCCATATCAGAGATTAAAGAAAAGAATATACTTTCTTTGTGTCAATAAAATCCCTTTAAGAGATCGCAAAATTTCCATACCAAGGAAATATTTCAGGGTTCCTAGATCTTTAAGCTTAAAAGTAGCACTGAGATAATCTTTGGTTTGGGTAATAAGAGAAGGAGAATTTCCAGTGAGGAGAATGACATCGACATATACTAAAATAGCCACATATGAAGACCCAATCTTTTTGGTAAACAAAGTGTAATTGTTATAACTCTGAATAAAGTTATTGGCCAATAAAACCTTAGAAAACTTAAGATACCATTGCTTGGATGCCTGCTTCAATCCATATAAGGATTTGTTTAATCTGCACACACGATCTTGAGTGGCAAGACCAGGAGGAGGTTGCATGTTGACATCCATATGGTAGATTGGGAGATCTTGTTGTGCTGCAGAAATAAAAAAGGCACGAATGGTGACAATCTTGGCAACAGGTGAAAAGGTATCCTTATAGTCAATCCCTTCTTTTTGGCTAAATCCTTTGGCAACCAACCTTGTCTTGTATCGTTCTACCTCACCATTAGACTTGAGTTTAACTTTGTAGACCCACTTGCATCCAATAGGTTTCTTGTCTTTAGGCAAAGAAACAAGATCCCATGTATGATTGGAGATTAAAGCTTCTAATTCTAAATTTATGGCTTTAACCCACTCAGGATCAGAAATTGCCTGAGAATAGGTATGAGGCTCAAAAACTGAATCTGAAGCAGCCAAAAAACCAATATATGTGCTCGAGAGATTAGCAAAATTAAGATGATCTAATAAAGGGTAAGAAACACATGTATTCATAACATAATCCTGCAACCAAAGAGGCCTTTTACTAACTCTCTTTTCTCTGATAGACAATGAAGGAATGTCAGTAGCAGCAGGAGAAGAAGATGGAGTAACAGAACTAGGTGAAGAATCACTGGAAATAGGCAAGTCAATTTCGATATCCAGAGCAGGAGGAGAGGATTCTTCTCTAAACAAGTCAATTTCAGGACCATCAAGATCAGGAAAATATATCCTATCAGGCAATACCTCATCAAGTGCAAGTTGATTACTGGACAATTTTCCTGAAATAACATGAGGTGCTTTAAGAGAAAATGGAAAGACATTTTCAAAGAATATTATACTTCTGCTGACAGACATTTTATTTGTGATAAGATCAAGATATTTGAACCCTTTTTTTGTACTATTGTATCCCAAAAAGACTGAAGGATTAGTCCTGTAATTAAACTTGTCTGTCACTTGAAGATTAGTAACATAACAAAGGCACTCAAAGACTTTAATGTTTTCAAGATTGGATTGTTCTCCAAAGAATTTCTGATAGGCTGTTTGATTGTCCAAAACTGTAAGAGGTATTCTATTAATCAAATGAACAGCTGTCCTTATACATTCATCCCAAAACTTTATAGGAACTGAAGATTGGAAGTAAAGTGCACGAGCAATCTCTAATAAGTGCCTATGCTTCCTCTCCACTAAACCATTCTGCTGTGGAGTGTATGGACAAGATGTCTGGTGGATAATTCCTTTCTCTTTTAAAAAGTTTTGACACTGATTACTCATGAACTCAGCCCCATTGTCAGACCTTATTATCTTGATTCTATCATCATACTGGTTGGCCATCTGAATTACAAACTGTTTTAAGTAATCAATACTTTCTGATTTAGATTTCAACAAAAAAATCCATGTCAACCTACTGAAATCATCCACAAGAGTTAGAAAGTATCTATTTCCAACATGTGAAACAAACTTATAAGGACCCCATATGTCCATATGGATAGTATGTAGTTTATGTCTAGATTGATATCTTTCCTTTACAGTAAAGGGAATTCTAAATTGCCTAGCCAAAGGGCAAATGTCACATTGCAAACTTTTATTTTTACATGAAGTGATATGTTGAAGTCTTGAGAATGGTAAGTGTCCAAGCCTCCTATGCCATAGCATCTCAATGTCCTCCTTAACTGCAGTAGCTGCAACAGGACTTCCTTTTGCTGAATTTGCACTTCTAATTGCTGTATCAAAAATTCTCTTCTGATCACTTAAATCCAGATATAAGAGACCATTGCTTTCTTTACCAATCAGGAGCACTTTCCCAGTGTGCAGGTCCTGTATAAGATAGAAATGTGGAAAGAAGGCAATCGAGCACCCAATTTCTTTAGTAAGCTGAGATACTGAAATAAGACTAAACTTAAATTCAAGAACATATAAAACATTGGACAAGCAAAGTTGAGAGTCTATTGCAACATATCCTGAATGTGGACTAAGGATTTGCTCCCATTAGGCAAAGTGACAAACTTGTGTTGAGACAAAGATTTAATGTTAAGAAGACAATTCATATTAGCAGTCATATGTTGAGTGGCACCAGTGTCTATTATCCAAATATTCTCTGCAATATGATAACTAGTATTCACTATACCTGCAACATGCACATTAGCTGCTAATTCAACCTTCTGTTCCTTGTCTATAACCTTGAGGATTCTCTGATATTGTTCCTCAATTAGGACTGCCAAGATTCTCATTTCTGATATTTTCAGAATTATCTGATATAACTCCCTGATTTCCACTAGTCGAGGCATGAAGGTTTTGTGATTGATTCTGACAGAATTGAGCCTGATAACCTTGATTTTGACAACCTTGACTGAATGAATTATGTTGCTCACAATATGGAAAGTCTGAAACATTGGCAGCAACTGAATATTGATTCCTATTATTCTTGAACTTAAATCCAGGAGGAAACCCTATCAGTTTATAGCACTGAGCCTTAGTATGTCCTGACTTTTGACAATGCTCACAGATAATAGAGGAATTCTTTTTAGGTTTGAATTGATTATACTTCCTAGAATGTAATTGAGGTTGTCCAAATTGTTGTTGCTGTCTATTAGAAGACATTACATTCTGATTATACTGCTGATTAAATTGTTGCCTTGAATTACTCATGAATGCTACAGTCTGATTGGGACCAACAGTTATCTTATTTCTCTGTTCTTCTTCAGCGACCATGGAGTAAATTTGATTCAAAGTAGGAAGTGGTGACATGAGAAGAATCTGTGATCTTACTTGACTATAACAATCATTCAGACCAAGCAAAAACTTATACACCTTTTGTTCAAGCAAATATTCAGAAAAATCCTTAGATGAACCCGCAACTCCCATACTAGGAACCATTAGAACTAATTCTTCCCAAAGAATTTTCAATTTATTATAATATTCTCCTACGGTCATAGAACCTTGATTGATGGAATAAATCTCACCATGTAGCATGTAGATTTTCGTTCCATTAGATCTCTGGAACCTCTCCTTTAAATCCAACCAGATTACAAGTGCAAATTCATCGTAAGCTGCATTGCTAATCAGATCTTTAGACACAGTGCTGGTAATCCACGAAATAACCAATGAATCACAACGCTTCCACTGATAGTGTAAAGCACGATCAAACGATTCCATCAAACAAGAACCATCAACAAATCCTTGTTTATTTTTGGCTCGCAAAGCATTGAACAAGGATTTACTCCAAGGCAAATAATTACTTGAATCAACAAGAACATGAGGAGTAAGGATCAATCCAGGAGAATCAGACGAATTCAAATAAAGTGGACTGTGCAGATCTATGCTCACAGGAACTGAGGAATTTCCAGTCGATGTAGAAGAATCCATACTCAAGAATTAGAGATACTAACCACAGAAACAAACAGATCTGCTCAGATTTGCAGAAGCTCTGATACCATGTCAAAATGCAGTGCTCGATCCAGAATGTTGCAGAAAAGAAGCTGGAGATTGGGGAAGAACAATTGCCTTCTTCATTCTTTTCATAATTGTGGAAAAGAAGTAGAAAATCTGAATACAAATCAAACAGCAATGTCGAACTTATATACAAAGTTTATACCGGAACAAAATAAAATGGATAATGAAACGATATATTACAACGCGATATAATCAGAATAACCGCCGCTTCCTAACTGCCTGAAATCGGACAGAAAACAGAGCTGTCGTCGTTGTTCCCTTTGTCAGCTGAACCAGGTTCTGGAATGGATGAAGATGATGATTCCAACAATATCCTTTGCAATTTACGATGGATCAACTCATGTGTCGCAAATACATTTTCGACAAGTATTTTTCATGAGTATATGGTGGATTTTCTTGGATTTGCAACGGCAGCACTCCATGCATCCTTCAAATGACCACACATTCATACCTACTTATAGGCATTAGAAAGAGCAATAGTTAAATTTATAATTCTAATACTCTCCTCTTGCTAACACTTTAGTCTAGCTTAAAAAATAAGGTAGAAAATATTTTTTTTAATATGATTGACGTGGAAATATATGTGCTAACCAATAATTTTAAAAGCAGTTAAAAAGATCAAAACATATTTTAACACCTACTCTCATGTTTGGGTAGGTAACAAATTTTGGATGTAGCTCTGCCCAAAACACCATGTGAAAAATTAAGAGAAAGCTATTTTTTAGTACGAGTTCCATTAGACATTTGAAATCAGGACCTCCAATATTGCTCATGATATATGTAAAAATAAATGTGCTATCAAATTCTCTGTTTGGCCCCTCGTGAGGACAATTAATGGAGAAAAAAAAATTTTACCTGAGATTTGAACTCAGAAATTCTGACTTTGATTGTGCTAACCAATTGTCCTAAAGTTTAAGTTTATAACAAGAGCAGGATCTTAAATTTATAATTTTAACATTCTTAAACACTCCCGATAATTTGCTTATTATTACTTTAATTAAAGATAAAGCCAGCTAGAAAGTTTCTAACTAAGTCAGGTGCTGATTTTACATTTTTTGCATATATGCATGCAGGAAACTATCGGGAGAATGTCTAGAATCATGTTCGGTTGAGGAACTTCATGAACTAGGCCATCGGATTGAGGAGAGTTTAAGAATCATAAGAAGAAGGAAAGTAAGTTCATCCTATCAGCAATGTTTTTAATATACATATATATGTGTATATATGTTGCTCAACTAGCAATATATGTCTCAATCGAGCTTCACTCAGATATTTTCTCGTTTATTCAGCAATCCCTACTAGCTCAACACATTTCTGAGCTAAGAGAAAAGGTACGTACACATCAATCCTCCCACTTAGTAATTACATTGTTCTCGAACGCCTGCAATGACTTATATATGCGTACTTAAGAATGCACTTGTTAATTTTGCATTTAAATATGCATGCAGGAGAGAAGCCTCCTCAAGGAGAACAAATTATTGCGCCAAAAGGTGAAAAGAAAATTAGATATGGTTGCATGCCTTGTTAACTACATCAGTAAGCAACGCAAATTAGTAGACTGACTTTTTTTTTCTTACCTAGATGAAGCTTGAGGGAAGCCATCAAGAACATGTAGATATAACTGATCAAAATATTGAGATTGAGACTGAGCTGATGATTGGTGGGGCATGGACTCGGAATGTTAATTAAGTAGCATACTTTCATCCCTTAAAGAAAAATGGAAACTCCAACTCAAGTAGAAACGCTATAATTTGCGACGTCAAGACTCAAGTTAATTAGGTGTGTGCAGTAATATTTGTTTCCTGACATGCAACCATCATTTGGTCCATTCACCTGAAAGGAAGGAATGCAAGTCATGAAGCTGGGTATACCCAGGGCAGCGGCCACAACTCCAAGGTTTAGCTGAGAAATAAGATGAAGTTCCAGTACTTACATATATTTGAGCAAACATGTTTATGTGCTAAGTTTTGAGCATGTATCTATAAATAATTACATTTACATATATGTGGCATGTGGTGGAGTGAGAAATTATCATCACTGAAAATAATATAAAAGTTAAAATTAAATGTGATAAATAAATATTGCTTTATATATTAAAACTTTGATATAGATCTGATCTCAGTTAATAATCACTGATGTAATTATTTTATTTTTTGCATTGATTCTACTCTTTTATACGTGATCTAGTTTTCATTTTTAATTAGTGATACAATACGTAAGAAAAATATTATAAAGTATATAATAATATTTGGTACATTAAGTGAAAATTTAGAATAAAAAAGGATGATATATATTGAAGGTTATCATTAAACTTTATTACAACAAACTTTTAGAAGAAATGATTGGCTAATAATAATATTAACATAAGTAATAAAAATATATAAATGTGAATCAGTAAAATTAAAAATATTTGAACTAGTAAAGTTGGTGTATGAGTTTATTACATTATACAACTATTATATTTAAACAAGCAATGATGAAAAAAAAAAAGAAAAGGAAATAAGTTTATTTAACCTAAACATTAAAATTAAGAATTTCATATGGATACATGATGTAAAGAAGAAATATGATTTTAAATCTATAACAGTAGAAAAGAAAGATGATGTTAGAAGTAAAAGAATGATATATTATGGTAAAAGTTCTTTAAAAAGTGTAATCGACCTCACAATCATAATATTTTCGAATAGAGTTTAATGTTTGTGCTACTTTTTTTATGGGGTAGCACCATCATACTTCTATTAATCATCATTCAATTTAATATGGATGATGACTTGATTAACTGGACATTTTTTTTTATCCATGCACGATCCATCATAAAATGAACGGTTATTAATAAGAGTACGATGATACTACCCCTTAAAAAGTGTAGTACATTTATTTTTTTCCTTTCGGATAAGGTGCTTTCACGCACTAAGATAAAGTAACGAACCAAATAATAATAATAATTATTATTATTATTATTATTATTATTATTATTATTATTATTATTATTATTATTATTATTATTATTATTATTATTATTATTATTATTATTATTATTATTATTATTATTATTATTATTATTATTATTAGTGAAACCTACTAATATTCTTGTGACTTTGGTTTTTTCGTGACTTTTGTTTATTAGTCAACTTTCTTTGGAAATAGCTGCAACATAAGGGAACCATATTTATGCCACAAGAAATAATAATTGTTTTTTTTTCTTAGAACCATTTTTATATGTAAGATCCATCTTTCAATTACTTCGGTACATATGATTTATAAACCCACAAGCTTAGATAAATTTCCTGAAAATAAAATTTACGAATACCTACTATCAATAATAGATGTGTGAGATCTCCAAAACTTCAAGAGTATTGTGTTAAAATCCGAGCTCCGATGTCTCGCCGGACTCTCATCAGAGGAGAAGAGGAGAGAGGTGGAGGAGAAAGCATGAAGTTGCAGAGGAAGAAAAGGGGTTTTCTATTCAAAAGGTAAAAATATTACTACTAACTACAACATTAAGGTCCTATTTATACTATCAAGCTACTGAAATGTAAGACAATGTTGATATGTAAGAAACTAAATATGAAAAAGACAACAACATAATGTCTGTCACGGACTCCGCAGGAGCAGTTGTTCGACGATGTCGGAGATGAAGACCATGAGATTTCTAACAGTCCCCCTCAAGTTGAGGGCGGGAAGAATCAAACGGCGTCAACTTGAAGATGTCGTAGGAGTAGAACAATTCGTCGAACACATCGACTGTAGCCTCAAACAGATTTGCAGACGGCACATGTTGCTGGAAATGATGAAGATGCACACAGCACAAACTAATATGATGAAGATGCACACAGCACAAACTAAGATGACATTTCGTCGTCGATGAAATGTAGTTGTAGACATCGAAGAACATCCCCCTGTAAGACGTGTTGCATGATTTTGAGATGCACAAGCACAAAATGTTTATGTCAAGTAATTATTGAACACCTTCTGATCATGGTTGGAGAGGAAATATGATACGTAGCGGCAATTGGAAACACCGCCAATGAATTTCTCCACCAAGAAAGAACACCTGAAAAAATAATCGTCGAACACCATTCTTGTCCAACTTGAAGATAGCTGGTATAACTTGAAGAGAGTTGTAGAAGAAAACATAGCACGAACCGAAGAAACTACATAAAGAGATGATCAAAGAAAGATACAAAAAAAATGAAGAAGATGAGTAGATGGAACGAATGGAAGTAAAGATCACACATGAGACATTGAAGTACACACATGGTCGAGCCCTCAACTTGTTTGCCAGCGGTGGATCGAACCAAAAAATATCATCGGACGAAGTAGAAACCTGATGCAAGAAGATCAGACATATGATGATCATCTACTTGGAAGAAAAACACGATCCATCACCATAGAAAGGTGACCTGAGAACCGCTTGGAATGAAACTTCCATCGCTGTAGCTTGAGACGCTAGTGAGAAATGATGATCGAAAAATCTGAACTCGAACATCGACTATCTACTTGCCGGAGACAACGAACAGTCAAGTGGAAGAAGTAGGAAAACAAGAAATGCTGAAACAGGGCAAAAGAAATGAACAAGGAGATCGAAGAATGACCATCAAAGCTAAGGATAGAATGAACATGATATCTGACGAAGAAGAGAAGAAGGATAACTTGATCGGTGACATACCCGATCATTTAGAAAAGATGCAAGAAGAAAAAAAGGACAAAATGCAAGGAAATAGAAAACCATGTAGAAAAGGAGAACCAACTTCCGAGTAGTGGCTGCGATCTGCATCATTGGTCGTGATCTTGATGTCGCCTGGGCTCACAGGCGACCTGAACTTGAAGACAATTGATTTCTGGCAGCGAAAGAACACCAAAAATGAAAAGGAACAAAGAAAAAAATAGTCTCTGACCGCCGATCTGGATGACGACAAGATCAGAAAAATGACCCAACTCCGGTCGCAAGTGTTGAATACTAGATCGGCTTCATCGACCACGCTCTCCATAGCCAGGACTCTCAAGCGTCATGGAGGATGACTCTGTGACGACCTTCAGAGGTTATCGGTGAGATGCTTTCAGCAGCTGACAAAGGCAAGGCAAGACGATTGGAGCTTAACTAGATCGGGAAGGCCTGAGCTCTGATACCATATTAAATTCCGAGCTCCGATGTCTCACCGGACTCTCGCCGGAGGAGAAGAGGAGAGAGGTGGAGGAGAAAGCGTGAAGTTGTAGAGGAAGAAAAGGGGTTTTCTATTCAAAAGGTAAACATATTACAACTTACTCAGACTACTAACTACAACATTAAGGTTCTATTTATACTATCAAGCTACTGATATGTAAGACAATGTTGATACGTAAGAAACTAAATTGTATTACATCTTATACATGAAAAAGAGAACAACATAACGTCTGTCACGGACTCCGCACGAGCAGCTGTTCGACGATGTTGGAGATGAAGACCATGAGACTTTTAACATATTGTAACTCACCACGTGTCGTGAAAAAGGTGACGAGGTGGCCACTCATCAGCTTGGTACCATGCTTGACATGTAACTCGTATCAATCCTATGTTCTTGGCGAAATCCAACGCCTTTTTTTTTACAAATTAATATTTAATAATAATGCAGATAAAGATAAAGTCAAATTTTTATTTAGAGTATTTGCTACTCAAATATTAAATATGATTTGAACTCACATTTACTTGTATTGAAGGATTTATCATCTCAATTTGTGTCATCTTTTTTTCCGAAAGGGTAAAGAACTTAGGGCCCATTTGGCACCTTATGGAAGTAAAACACAAGATTAAAATTCCAATAGGATTTGAAAAGTCAAAAGAGTCTTCCTTTATAGACTTTTTTCCCTGGTTGCTTTTCTTAGTGTTTGGATGAATGTCCCATTGGATTATTTTGAACAAAATAAAATATATAATACAATTAATAATTAATTAAAAAAACTAAGTGAATATTAAATGTTTAAAATAACAAAACCAATTATTTAAGAATCTAAACTACTAAAAATTCATTTAAATTAAAAATGTTTAGGTAGTCGTTACTCTAAAGTAAAACTCAAATAAAATAGCAAAAAAAATAATTTTAAACATTTGAATTCAAATTAAAGTGAATGAATATCTTTTGGTCCAACGGTACAAAAGTGTAAATGGTAAAAAATCATGACATCTATAAAACTCACTACTATCTCTTCAAACTTCATCTTTCATAAAAAAAAAGCTCCATTATCTCTCTTATTTTCCGCATACATTTTATTTTTGGCCTATGGATATGCTATTGCATCGGTGGTGAAAAATGCATGAAGAAGATGACGAGTTTATGAATGTCATATTGCCTACTGTCAATGAGGTACGAGTAGAAAAAAAGACGTATTCATACTTTTATTTTAACTGGTGCTGCATATGTTAAAGAAATTTTAGAAGGCCATGAGATGCATTGTAAAAGAGAATTTCGTATAGATGTGCATATTTCTCATTTACTTGTGAGATGTTTAAAAGAAAAGCAACTTCCTCAAGATACAAGAGACATTACGGTGGAAGATCAATTGGCAATGTTTGTCTATACATTAGCTCGTAATGCCAGCAATCAAACAGTGCAAGAGCGATTTCAACATAGTGGAGAAATAGTTCATCGCCATTTTAGAAGAGTACTAGAAGCAATTGCTCAACTATCAGAGAATTTTCTAGTTCTTCCATCAACGATCGTGATTCCTGCAAAAATAAGGAATAATAAAAAGTTCTTTCCATATTTTAAGGTTTGTATTTCAAATTTATGATATTCATATTCATATTCATGTTGTTATTTGACCATTTTTTTATTTAGGATTGTATCGGAGCAATTGATGGAACACATGTTCCGATAACCATAGCCTCTCATCAACAAGATCCTTATCGCAATCAGAAAAGTACCTTATCCCAAAATGTGATGGTTGCTTGTGACTTTGACTTATGCTTTGTTCATGTAAGAGCTGGTTGGGAAGGTTCAGCTTCAGCTTGAGATGCAGAGTTCTACAAAGTTCATTGAATCAAGGTTTTTATGTTCCTTTCGATAAGTATTATCTAGTCGATGCAGGCTATGCAAATACTCCAAATTTTATTGCACCATATAGGAGAGTTAGATATCACTTGTAAGAACAAGGAACAACCAGAGAAAAATCAAAGGATTACAAAGAGTTATTTAATCTTCATCGTGCATCACTTCGAAACCATATGGAGCACATTATTGGCATACTAAAAATGCACTTTCCAATTCTCAAGGTGGTGACATTTCATCCGATAGATTCACAAACTGATATAGTTATTGCATCATGTGTACTTCACAATTTTATTAGGATGCATAACGATGATACCAGATGGTTGAACAATAGTACAATGGATATTGATGCAAGTGAGATTATAGATGTACCTAATGGTGATGAGGAGTATACTGGAAACATTGAATATATGAATAATCAACGAAGTGCAAGCGCAACAATGAGAGACAAGCGCAACGAAGCGCAAGCGCAACGATGAGAGAGTGTATTGCAAAAGCTATGTGAAAAGACTATTGTCGATTTGGGAGAAACAAAAATACAATTTAATTTATATTATATTTTATTCTTTCAAATATTTTCCTTAATGTAAGCGAGTGTTTTTATCTTAATTATGAATGTACGAAATGTTTCTTTTTTTTTAGCAATACAAGTCATACAAAAAATTAAGTTGATATGAAATTAAGTTTAACTTAGTCTATATAAATAAGAAAATTAAACATGATAGCAAGCTGTATTAGTTCATACAAAATATAGAAAGACATAAAAGTAGGATTCCAGTAATCCAAACTACATGCACAAAGTCCACATACTTATCTAGCAACCTATCAAACTATTTATACTACAAATTTAAGAGATCATCCGTTTAATCCATCCTCTTATTTGATCTTCATTAAGAGCTAAAAATGCCTCACGGTTATTTTTCGTTGACGACTTGAATGGCTCTAAACAAGTCATCTTCTCCAAACCCTTCCATTTCATTAAAAACCTATATACATTTAATTATAGAATATTCTTCTTATGGACGAACCCTTTGTTTCTCCATAGCAGTGAAGAACATTTGAGCTTCCTCTCTATGAAATTCAAGATATTCATTTGCAAAGTTTGAATTTTTCTTGCACTTAGCTTTCTTGGAAGAACCATGATCACAATGCCGAGAGGTAGTAGCTTTATTATGAGTTGCACTTGATTCTGGTTGTGTATTGGCAATTCACTATCTTGTGTTTCACGAATTTGAGATGGCACTTGACTCATAAATGGATCATTTTCGTCAATATTATAATCTCCATCATTATATTCTCATCCGAATCATAAAGATGGTTCTTCAGGAGCAGGAATTGATGGAACTGGTAATTGTGGTAACGATGGCGTAAGTGGAATGCTTGGCAGAGTAAATCCTCCAGCACGTGAATGTTTACCTTTTGCATACTTGCCTAAAAAATTTAAAGAGAAAGCATACATTAGCACAATAATAAGATGTGAACATAAATTTGTTGGTCAATGAATGAAACATAACCTTCATATATGTCATATAATGCATCAAAATGTGGAAAAGGTTTCTTGTACCACCGTTTAGCATTATCTAATGCACAACAAACTTTAGTAAGAACTTACATTAAAATTTGTCAAAATATTTTGAGAAGGTGATTGCAAAAATAACTTAACTCAAATATTAATTGCCAAACCTCATCAGGTGTTGTCACCATATTACTTTCAGGATCCCATCCAAAATCACTATGTTAAGATAAATATTTAGCAAACTTATATTGTTTTTTGAGATTTTGTTCAAGATCTTTAATTTGCCTAAGTTGGAAGTGATCAAGTAGATACTTAATGTTCATTTCATTCAATATTTTGTTCCAAGCTTCTTTGTTCCAACCATTTTTGCTCTAAATCTTGGAGTGTTGTGATCAGATAATAACTTGGAAAAATATAATTTTTTCGCATCACTCCAATGAGCTCTAGAAATATTTTTTTCTCGTCTAATACAAATTTTAAAATAGGATCAATATGAAAGGATAAATGAATATTTTTTTTTTCAATACATGACTATCTTTACATTGAACTTATAAATATTGCATAGGCATGAAGGTATATGCTATATCAGGGCATCACTCATATCATCCACATGTCATAGTCTGTAACCACACATAGACAATTAACAATGATAAAACTAGCTCAACCTTCCATAAACTAATTAACAAGGCTAATATTGAATCAGCATAGCCACAACTTTTGATTGGTTAAACAAATATATCATCCGTAGTAGAAGTTGAACACAAGTAGATAACCACATGAGCATTTAGTTGTTTGACAAGTCAATTATTAATTAGCCTCTTGAAAGTAACAGTGAGTCCATTGTGTGATCATTGGATGCTTAAACTAGTATTATATACCTCACCAGGAACATACTTCTTCAGCAGGGGCATATGCCCCCCCTCCCCCCCCCCCCCCCCCACACCCACACCCACACCCACCCACACACACACACACACAAGTACACAAATAATATGTAGCATATATCACATGTTGGCACTAAATAGAATAAAGATTGTGAAAACAAGGTTGGACATGGGCTGATGCTTGGATTCTATAAAACAAGTCTGCATAAGCTCAGACACAGAAAATTCACATGGATCTAGTAATTCGTCAAACCTATTTCACATTATGAACAAAGAAATTGGCTACCCTTGGTCTCTTCGAACATGTTTTAGATTGTTGGCATAATTATTGATACTCATTTTGAGATTGTTGAGTCGAGATATGTATACAGTTGATAGTAACAAGTAAAAATTGAATGAAACTGGAAGTTTATCCATAAGCAGTAAATGAGACCAAATTTTTTATTTCAGATCATCTAAATGGCAAAGACTTTCTTCTATAGTAAACAAACAAATGAGACAAAATAAATGAGACAAGATTTTTATTTCATATTACTCAGATGACAAAGAGTTTCTGCTACCAACAAACAAGTAAAAAAAAAAAGGCTTGATGTTAATCTACTTGATCGTTGTCATCCATTTGCAGTAGATTTTTTTCAAGCAAAAAAGAGGTTTCACAGTGGTAGGGTCACTAGGGCAAAGGCATTTTGGGCAATCCGACTATGAGGTTGCTAGCAAAAAGAAAAAATAACAGAGCTTTCGCCTAAGTTTTTTATCCGTTGGAAAAGGACACTTTTCTTAAAGAAATAGGCCAATGTTTTGTTTCCATCCAAGCGCACAAAATGAGTTTTCTCCTCTCAGAAAATAAAGCAATGGAGTGGGCCTCATCCGATGGAAAATATGGTATCCAAACAGGCCCTTAATAGGCTACTATTTGGCCCTTCTGATGAAGGCTCGTGTTGAGAGAGGCAAATGGATGGGCACTATAATTAATTTGTAAGAACAACATAACAAGAAAAATATAGAAGAATTATTTGAGACAACAACAGATGTGATGGGGAAACAAGACAAGAACATGACCGATGAGGGATAACCATTAATATTTTGTTTTTTAAAAGTAAGAATAGAATGCATAGTAATAGTTATGCTTCACAATATCAGTATTTGAGTGCGTCTGTAAGTAACTACTTCAAGTGATAAATAAGTTGAACTCCTGTAATAAGGCTACAAAAGTTGGAATCTTGTGTATGAGAACATGACAGAATTAACCTTCAGCGTATTTTATATAGGAAGTTTTTCATGAAAGGAATTAGTGAAAAACAAGTAAAAATGGAAAAAAGGTAGTTTGCGGTACCATGACAGCGAGAAAGGACATCACCATTTTATCTCTTGTGCATTCTCCACCAATAACTTATGCTGATTTCCCGATCCTCACCTTATTTAATGATTTGCAGGTAGCCCTTTGAGTAGTGAAAACCTAGGAAAGTATTAAGAGGGGAAAGACAATCATGGATAGAGGAAGAGTGCAGCTGAAGCTTATCGAGAACAAGATCAACATGCAAGTGACCTTCTCCAAGCGCTGGAACGGGCTGCTCAAGAAGGCGCAAGAACTCGCGACAAGTGCGACAAGGCAATAAAAAATACATACAAGTTTGTTTCTAAGTTAGAGCCACACAATAAATATGAGGGATTAATTGGTGCATTGAAATGTAAGATAACATCCAAAGTAAACAATCATAGGTGGACAAGTTTCTAGAGGAAATAATGTATTTTGGGGGGAACAAAAGTCATCCACACACTTTACCACAAAGACCATTCAAATTCTATCATTGGAAAAGTTTAGTGATTAATGGAATTTTATACAATGCTAGCATTGGCAAATCCATGAACCAAAACCACATATCATCACTGTCACATAGAGGCAAGGAAATAGAGAAAATGTGAAAAACTAAAATAGGTAAAAAAACTCATATAATAAATTACAATTCAATTCATGATTCAGAATAAGATCACTGACATAAAAAGAGCCCG
Source organism: Pontederia crassipes (assembly GCA_030549335.1). Classification (NCBI taxonomy): domain Eukaryota; kingdom Viridiplantae; phylum Streptophyta; class Magnoliopsida; order Commelinales; family Pontederiaceae; genus Pontederia; species Pontederia crassipes. The sequence continues at coordinate 6,523,821 of JAUKPH010000017.1, forward strand.
GAGGCTAGCTTATCAATATTAACATAAGTAGATAACCATGCAAGCGGAATGCATGAAATCCATGGATCAATCATAACATTTGTATAACAACCATTGCCACTTAATTTCATGATACCACTTCGAATATCCTGCAAAGGGTTCAATACTATTTTCCAACTTCATGCCATATGTTGGTTGATATTAACTTCCATCCAATGGTGAGTTGATCCATGTTTGTTAGATACTAGGTTAGCCCATGGTGATTTCTTATTATTTAACAAGTAGATGAGACATTTGGCAAGGAGAAATGGTCTAATAATTATCCTTGGTTTCTTGAGGTCTAGCCCACATACATTCATGGGTAATTGAATTTTATTCTAGTTAATAAGATTCATACCTCTACCATCATGGCCTGAGCTCCACAAGAAAGAGCAAGAAAGTTTTCCAAGAAAACTGAGGATCCTAGATGAGATGAAAGTAGAACTTAATGAGTAAACTGACATGGAACTTAACACAAAATTAATCAATGTAGCTTTTTTCATCTTGGTTAAGTAGCTATCTCTTACAACTTGTTATTCTAAATGATAAATAAATATATTTTAAAAATGTAATATTCATATGACAGAAAAAAAAATAATTTATAAAAAAAATTATCAATGTAAGAGTAAGTGAGAGATGCTTTAATTTGGTAATAATAAAGAGATGGTTTAGTTTGGTAAGGATTAATTTGATCTAAACTTGTTTATAAAAATGTGATATGTAAAGGGCTTCATCACTCCATCTTACCCTTCTTAATTGGAATAAAAAAATATTCTTTTGTATTCCATCCCACTCTTTGTTATTAACAAAACATAGGAGGCTCCCTCGTGCCGACCTTGATCACTATCTCCGAGATACACCAGTGTTTGGAGAGCATGCTGCCGAGCAAATCCTAGGGCCCAAATGATTTTACACTAGATTTTTATATAAAGTACTAGGATATAGTAGGTCCGAACATACATGTTTCTATCCAAAAAAAAATTAATAATGACGCTTTTAGACTATAATGGACACACACGTCCATAGTTTTTATTCCAAAGATTTCCAACCCTAAATGTTTTAAAGACTATAGACCCATATATCTTTGTATTGACTTTTATTGATTGATATCCAAATTAGTGTCTAACAAGCTTCATCTAGTAGTAGATAAGTTAATTGACCAAAGGTGCTCTATACAAGATAATATTTACCATGCAAAGAAGGTGATTGACTCTCTTAGTCGGGGCAGCCATAAGGTCATAATGATCAAGGTAGATATAGAAGAAATGTTTGATTAGATTTCTTCGGAAGTCGTCCTCACGATCCTTACATATGCAATTTTCTCCTAAATCTATCCATTGAATTTCATTATGTTTCATTCTTAACCCTTTTATGTGTTTTTTGCAGTCAGACATCTCCTCCTAAGAGTTGGATATTCGACAAAGAGATCGCTGCTCCCCCCCCCCCCCCCCCCCCCCCGCCCCCCACCCCACCCCACCCCACCACCACCACCACCACCACCACACACACACACACACACATCTTTATTATGGTGTCTCAAGTCCTCTCAGCCTTGCTAAATCACAAATGGCAAATTGGTCATATTGTCTATAGGATCATTCAATACTAATGCAATAAAAATGATAGAAAATGCTAGTAAGTGCACTAGTCGCTAGTAGCTCAAGTAATAAAGTAATGAGTATAGATATTGTTCCCACAAGGATGATTAATAATTAAGATTCTCTTTTAACCTTGTTAATTAAGAAATTCAACAAATGATTTATTTCAAATATGAATAAAAATAAAGAAAATGATCACCCGAAGGAATAATTATTTGATTATTAAGGCACCTAATTTATACCACTAAAATATAATAAATTTCTCAACTTAGAATTAATTGAATCAGTAATAAAGTTGAATTTTCAAAATTAGTTAATCAATGTTTCAAGTTTTAACTACTCTCTTAAGAACATTAGAATGAATTAATCATTTTGGTTTTTAACTTATCTAATTAATCAAAAGATGCATTCAATCATAATTATGATTAAAGGCTTTCTCAAGTCACATTAATAACTACACAAATTAAGTCTCTTTCGATTTTCCTAATGATGACATGCAATAAATAGGATCAAACCTGGAAACTGTTATGAAATCAATAACTTCTCAAATAGCAATCAATTCATAAATCATAAAATCAAAGGAAATCATTAAATACAAACTTGCAATGATATTAAAGATTCAAATTAAACTAGTATTAATGAAGATTCCAAACACAAATAGGATTCAACTAAGGTGACCTTAATAAAAGAATAAATGTAATACATAGAACATCATATCTAACATAAATGCTCAGGAAAAGAAAATAAGAACTCCTACATTCCTCTCTCGAGTTTCGAGCAGAGTTTTGCTATTCTCAAATTTCTCCTCTTTATGATCTTCAAAACAATGCCCACGTCTCTCTGGTCATCCTTTTATAGTTGTTCTCATCCTCCGGCAAAAGAAACTGAATTTCTATTGAAAAGTGGATAGAATTTGTTGTGTAATTTCCCAACGGACTGTCGTTACGGTCGTTCCCAAGAATGGCATGGCCGTCACAGGAGCTTTGTGCGAGATCATCAATATGACATGACCGTGATAATGTATTGGAATGGCCGTGATAGTGCTGCAATTTTTCCACGTCTTATGAGCTTTCGCTGTAACGGACGTGTTGAAGGTGTAACAATCGTTATAGAGCCTAGACAGATATTAAAATACGATATGGAGGCAGACATGACTACCATGACATTGCATTTGAGCTTTATTTTTTTACTTTTCTTTGTCATTTTCTTAATGTTTTAATTCATGTCATAAAATTATTCAAACTTAGGTATAAATTAAATCTAAAAAAAATTTATAAAAAATCAATTATCTCCTTTCTTAAAAACAAAATATTCTAACATGCAAATTAACTGACCTAAATTAATGCATGATTTTTGTGCATCAAATAATAATCACCTTTTATTCATCGATGATCTATTAATTTGTGTTTCAATCACAAATATCAACTATATAAAATTAAAAGAGATCATAAAGCTTATTCCCCTTTTCCTATCTAGGAAATCTACTTTCTTACAAATACATTCCCATGATAGAACAAAGTTATAGAATTGATATATCAAACAAGTTCTCGGGGTGGAAAATGAAATTGAAAAATTAGACTGGGAAGACAACGCTTATTAATTTTGTAATTAATACAATGCATCTGTATAATTTTGTAATTAATATAAATTAGATTCATAAGTGAGTATTTTTTATTATTAATATAATATTTTTTGTATAATCCAATATGTTCCTATCACATTATAAAACCATAATTTAATAGTTCTAGTACTCTATCTCTTATTTAGTTATAAAATTAAATATATTTATATTAATTTTAATTTATTATATTTTAAAAAATATTATTTCACTAAAATAGGGGCCCTTAAAAATAACCCCAAAAAATGGCTGGGTGAGGTGGATTTTGTTTTCTAAATAATTTTTTAGGATGCTTTTTCTTAATTAAAAATTTATCAAAAAAATATCGGATGTTTTTTAATCAAAAAATTGATCCGACCCGAACCACTTTCATCCTCTACCCAAAAGAACATAGATAACACTTTAACCATTTAAATTATTAAATCCATTCATAAATAAAAAAATTAATTTTAATTTAATATTTTAATATTAATAAATGTAATGATAAATTAGAATTAAATTCTATTGTATCAACATATTATTAATCAAAATTTATCAAAAATATATCGGATGATTTTTTTATCAAAAAATTGATCCGACCCGAACCACTTTCATCCCCTACCCAAAAGAACATAGATAACACTTTAACCATTTAAATTATTAAATCCATTCATAAATAAAAAAATTAATTTTAATTTAATATATTAATATTAATAAATGTAATGATAAAGTAGAATTAAATTCTATTGTATCAACATATTATTAATCAAAATATTTTTTAACAAGAATAAGATTTGTAAATTAGCTTGTTTGGTTCAATTTTATTCCTATGGTAAGTTTTTACAACTCAAGCGAAGTTCCAATAAGCTTAATTCGCCTAGAATAAGGTGTTCTTGCTCTCCATGAACTCACTAACCTCAATTTTTTTCCCTTGTTCCCGTGGAACTCACAAACCTAGTTTAAACCTGATTGGTTAAAAAGTTGGAAATAAGACCTTCATAATATCTTATTCCCAAACCAAGCATCCCAAAATGAATTTAATAATTATAATGAAAGGTTTCCACATTCCAGGGTGTATTTGAAAATAAAATTTTAAAGATAACATCAATAACTCTTCCAAACTCTCAAGACAACTTACTCTTGCTGCTTATATTTATCAAATATAGAAAATACTCAAAATGTGAGGCTATTTTGGTCTGATGTTGTCTTATCTTATCCTCACTGTTTTTTCCATTTAACTTTTATGTTATGAATGCTTAGTTCCTTTCAATATTCTAGCCTTACGTAATTGGATCTCTAGTGTGCCAATCATTTCTGCAGCAGTGTCTTCTTGACATTTTTCGTACTTTTCATCATCTGACATATAGAACTGGTACCTGAAGCTCTGCAAATGCAAAGCAAAGTACGAGTATCTTCAGTGTTTCAACAGATTAGTGCCCTTGCAGAAATGGCTGACACTTTGCAGTTGAAGTGTTTTTCAACCAGAATCAGTTGCTCTAATTTTTAAGTAATCATAATGTAACGCCAGACAAGTTTTTTAAAAAAAAGATAAAGTTTAAAACAGAAAAAAGGATAAGAAGAAATCGAAACAGAGAAAAAAAAAAGAAGAAAAGAAAGATAAAACCGAATAGGAAAAAGATAAACGGGAAACAAGGATTGAGATCATCTAGAGATAGAATCAAATCTTGAAACCCTTATGGAACTCAAATTCCTCTCCTATAAATATGAAATTAAAATGAATCAAACACCAATTTACTCTCTACAAGCTAGCCCTAGTTTTTCTCCCCTCTCTCTCGTGCCTCTCTCGCTCTCCCTCGCACCGAATGGTTGCCACCCAACAAGAGAGCAACCAGAGGACTTGGACATGAACGACGCACATCTGAATCGAGAGGAACGATTAGATGAAGAGGAAGAAGATGAGGAACATGGAGTTAGTATGGAATTAAGGTAGATTCATCATAGAATCATGATTTTAGGCTTGAAGCATATTCCAGTTGATCCCTTTATGATGTTGCTTGAAGTCGAAAAATGTTAAATGAAGAGTTCTTTTTTATGATGGACTAGTGACGATCAGGTATGTACTGACTACGGTCAGTTATGGATTGACTATGGTCAGTTATGGCCTGGCTTTGTCAGTTATGATGATAATGATGGACGGGTTGAGATAAGCCTCCCCATGGGTTGAAATATACCACACTATAAGTCAAAGATGAATAATAAGATGATGAAGAATATAAAGCATATTAATAATGAAATCTCTTTGTGATAATTATTGACTCTTGCCACTTATATAATGATCTTTTCATTATCTCTTGATTTGTGATTAACACGCTTTAACAAAGATTATTCGATTCATGATTATTGAAGTTCGTAAAATGATTTATTATGATTCTTTATATGATGATGATCTTATAATTATGATGATCAGTTTTTGCCTCCTTTACGATGATTTATATGATCTTTGCTCATCTTTAATCTTGTGATCTCAATAAGATGACAATTTATGAATTTCCTATTCATATGCCAAGTTATAAGATTTCTTTTACTCATACCATGATGATGTGATTATATGATGATGATATTATTATGATTATTGTCTAGTATGATGATCTTATGATTGCTTTTACTTTACTTCCATACTGAGTTACAAGACTTTCTCTCCTACATCTTCTTAAATGCATGACCATATCTTAATGATAAAGGTGATCAACGGTGACAGATCGCGCTTGTGGTGGCAACACATGAGTGTCCTGAGTCCTTTACTTGATATTCTAGTTTATCTTCTCTTATTATCTGCATATTTATGTTGTCTCTCTTTCACATATGACGTTGTCTTTAGTTGACCAGTCAAAGTCTTCTTTTTTTATCAATATGATGTACACCTAGAGATGACCCATAGTATCCTCGAAGCGTATTATGCCACATGACAAGATGCGATTTGGGGGCGTTACAATAAGGTATCAGAGACTAATGACAGGGCATTCTCATGTCCTATTGTCTTTATGATCCTATGATGTCATGATCCATATGCAAAGTGCCACGAGCAGTCGTCGCACCACCTGATGTAAATCCAAGTAAGTTATGTCTTTCACTCATGAGCTAAGTAATTATGATGACAACTCTTAGCTCATGATATCTGATCTTGCTTATATAGGATCTTATTGATTCTTAGGATTCTTTTCTAGATGATCTAAAATCATGATGATTAATGAAGAAATACTCTATAAATGTAGGATGATCCCACGATGTGACAATTAACATTGTCAACATTTATTTTTTATATGTTCACCTCGTATGTTTTCATGTCACACTTTTGACTTGATCACATTGTCTATCCTGCTAGTATCCCTATATACTAATTAGAGAATGATTTAATGATGACTTGATAAATGTTTAATTACTTCATATGTGTTCTCAATCTATATAGTTGTTAATGCTATCAATGAAGAATCCTTGATAATGTTTAGGAAAAAAAGGTCACGTCAAACATAAGACATAGGAAACGTTACTCATCTAGATTGATCATATAAAGATAATGAACATGATTCCATTTCCAATCTTATCAAATCATGTCATTATCTATGATGATGGACAACACTCTTAGTGAGCCTATTGATCTATGCATCTACTATGAGGATGATGACCTTATGTGAATAATTTCATGCCATAAAGCATGTCCTAGTGATGCAAATGATGATTGAAGATAATATCTTTTTTTCACATCGATTACAAATTCTTAGGAGGATTATGATGTGATTCTTAGTGTTAATTGATTTTCTTCCTAAGATATATAAGTATTATACAAGAAGAAGATAGTTATCAGTGCCCAAGTGAACCAAAAGTTATAGCTAAAAATTGAGTGTCATATCGACCTCCTTTTAAGCATGATCATGATTTTCAAAGACCCCATAACACATTAACTGAAGAGACAAATTTAGTAACTTTAAGACAAAGAGTTTATGAAATCGAGCGTCTCATTTTTAAATGTTCATCTTTTTTTGTAAACAAGAAGAATGACTCTATGAATTTAGAGATTTATTTCAAGTGGTTAAATAAGACAACCATCAAGAGACAAGTGTCCATTAACATATAAGGCTAGGGTGTTCAAAAGATTGACAAGTGAGTACCAATAGTTTTGGGTTACTAAAGAATATATAATGAAGATAATTTTTTTGTCAATGTACAATCACTATGAATTTAGTTATGCCATTGGACTAATGAACACCTCTCAAATTTATATGAACCTCACGAGCATCGTGGTGTTCGGTCTATCCCCTGAGTAATATAAGGAACATAAGAGAATTGGCACTGATGGTACTAAGATAGTATAATTCATATGCAAAAGTAATAAAAAGGTGAAGTATGGTTGAAGAAGTATAAGATGAAATAGCTAATTTAGAAACTCAAATGAGTTGTAGTATCATCTTTAAGGATTCGAAAAAGATTTTGAGGTTGTAGTATTATCCTCAAATGAAACACCACTTATATGAAGTTCCTAAAGGATCTTGAGTTCCCCAAAAATTATCGTTGTGGTAAGACGAACTCAATTCCACATGCACTCAAACGGAAGAGAGAAAGTTCACTAGGCTTCGTGAGATTGCGCTAGTATGAGATGATGAAGGAAATAATCATGTGGAACCCAAATGATGAAGTCCTAAAAAGACGAGTACTAAATGAATAACATAAATTTGGGTTGCGATCCATTTAGAAAATATAAAGGTGTATAAGGATGTACAAATAAATTATGGTGAAACAACATGAAACACAAAAACGTACAAAATGTTCTAGTAACCTATTATGTCAATAGGAAAAAAGTAGATCATAATAAGCTCTATGAAAAGATGATGCATAATATCATTGAGTCTGCATAAAGATGATCCTATCTATGATTATGATTTTACCCCATGAGGTTTGACTGTGTTAATGCTAATATTAATGATCCTTATGATCATGTGTAATGATTATATGATTTATAATCAGTTATATTCCATGAAGGTGATGACTATCAATGTCGATGGTTTATGTCTAATGACATTATTGATTCTTGTATGACGATCACTGATTTTATCGATGTGCCTTATGAAATTATTGGTTTTAATGATCCTCATGATAAGTTTCTCCCATCATGCTAGGCTATGCCATTGTTGATATTAATGATCCACATGATGATCTATGATGACCATCCTATAATAAAGAAATAATCATATGATGATGATAATCTATTAATGAATCTTTTTTATTTCCTCATGATGTTCCATGGTTGTATAATCAATCATATCATATGCGACATTGATGATTCTTAATCTTAGGATTGGCGATGATCATGCTATATGTTCGTGATTATGATGATCATTTTTTTGGAATTAATAATGAGATAAGGTTTATTTTTCACTCATCGATACTTATCGATTTTCTGTCATTGTTCATGATGACTTTTATTGTTAAGGATGATTATGTCATTTGCAAGATTTCCTTCGAGACCTTGTATTGAGTACCATACCACTTACCTATATGTGAGAATGAGACAAGTACATGTGGAAGGAGGTAAGTGAAAGAGAGAACCTAAATGTCATAGAGCTAGAATAGACAAAATGAACATGCCAAGAAAGTTGAACTAATATAAAGAGGATGAAGATAGTTCAAGCATGATAAAAATTTTATGCTAGTAAAGACAGATAAGGATACATCTTTAAACCAAATGATAAAGTGTATTAAAGGTTTCACTTACCCAAGAAGGCATTTGATCCAAATTATTGATTTGATCGGAAACCAAAATCGACTCAAATAATGTCATAGCATATTTCCTCTAATTTGTTTTATGATGATCTGGAACTGATTTTGCTCCTAAAAGTCTTAATTGGTCTTAAGATATTAGGTTAATAAAAATACAAGATGAAAAGAGGATTGTCATGGCCTATTTAAAGAAAAATTTACAATCTCATATGAGGCAATTCTCTAATTGTCATGGATGACTTAGATAGCAACACATTATTGTGTTGGCTGAAGTAAATTTTATTTTTCAATTATACTTTGGACAAAATGAAAAGAACCACATGGTAAATGAAAAGATGAAATGAAATGTTATATGATGAAAAAACCTTTGCCCTAAGTTATATTATGATAGAAGGACTGTGTCCTTAAGATGATAAAGACGGAACAATGATGAACAAATGCCTGTCTAAGTGTAAGATGGATTATTACACGAATGACTTAAGAAGTTTCCTTGTTAGTAAGTTCCTACTATATGACTAAATTCGATGATGAATTTTATTTTAAGAGATTTATAATGTAACGCCCAACAAGTTTTAAAAAAAGGATAAAATTTAAAACAGAAAAAAGGATAAGAAAAATTGAAGCAGAGAAAAAAAGAAGAAGAAAAAGAAAGATAAAACCGAATAGGAAAAAGATAAAGGGGAAACAAGGATTTAAATCATCTAGAGATAAGAAACTCTTATGGAACTCAAATTCTTCTCCTATAAATATGAGATTAAAATTAATCAAACAGTCCCTTTTCTTTCTACAAGCCGGCCCTAGTTTTTCTCCCCTCTCTCTCGTGCCTCGCTCGCTCTCCCTTGCACCGGATGGCTGCCACCCAACAAGAGAGCAACCATAGGATTTGGACATGAATGACACACATCTAGATCAAGAGGAACGATCGAAGGAAGAAGAAGAAGAGGAAGAGGAAGAGGAAGAAGATAGGGAACATGGAGTTTCAACAAAAACTTCACAAAAGTATGGAACTATGGTAGATTCGTCATAGAATCATGATTTTAGGCTTGAAGCATATTCTAGTTGATCCTTTTATGATGTTGCTCGATGTCGGACATCACCGAAAAGATGATCGGAAATCCCAATTTTCCATCACGACATCTTTACGTCATGCAGACTCGGCCTGGGTTTCCTGTAACTCAGCTCGGGCAGGTCCCTACTCGAACTGGGTTCGTCGAAACTCAGCTTGAGTCTGCCATTATTGAGAGCGCAGAGCTCTGCGACGAAGAAGAATCCGACCCGGGTTGAGGATAACCCGGCCCGAGTAGTTTCACGATGAAGTCGCATTCGATTACGACCTTTTCCGAGTAATCAACCGATTTATCGAATTGGTCGACCAATTTGTCAAGCACGAACCCAGCCCAGTTTATGCCATAGTTCCCCGAGTAGATTCCTTACGAACTTGGCTCGAGTTCCATTCATACTCGGCCCGAGTTCCATCAAGTATGAATTTTATGACCGTTTGACCCTTGATTCATGTGTTTAATCCTGATCTAAGTCATCATGATGATTATGTTATTTATGCCTTTACTAATGATGGTGTCCAACTTGACCTATGATCTTATGACACCCCGTATGATGACTTAACATAGATCCAATCATGCATATGATTACATTGATCCATGTCTATTAATCTTGATTTACTTTATGATGTTGATTCTGATGTTCATGCACCTCTGATTTACTCTCCGTGATTTGATCTTGTAGTCTTGATCAAGTCTTATATAATTATGATGATTAGGACCATTGATTATTATGATATTTTTATTCTCTTTTATGATGACATAAATCATTATCATACTTTGAGTTATAATAAAGATAAATTAAAAATTACAAGATAAAAGATGAAAAGTATTAAATGGAGAGTTCTTTTTTATGATGGACTAGTGACAATCAGTTATGGTCTGATTACGGTCAGTTATGGACTGACTATTATGGGTTAACTTTGCTAGTTATGATGATGATGATGGACGGGTTAAGGCAGGCCTCCCCGTGGATTGAAGTATACCTCGCTATAAGTAAAAAAATGAATAATAAGAAGATGAAGCATATTAATAATGAAATCTCTTTGTGATGATTATTGGCTCTTGCCACTTATATGATGACCTTTTCATGATCTCTTGATCTATTATTAATATGCTTTAACAAAGATGATTTGATTCATGATTATCTATATTCGTACAATGATTTCTTATAATTCTTTACGTAATGATGGTCTCATAATCATGATGATAGACTTTTGTCTCCTTTATGATGATTTATTATTATATTTCATGATCTTTGATCTTATGATCTCAAGAAGATGACAACCTATGAATTTCTTGTTCATATGCCAAGTTATAAGATTTCTTTTACTCATATCATGATGATGTCATTATATGATGATGATGTCTTTATGATTCTTGTCTATTATCATGATTCTTATAATTGCTTTTATTTTACTTTCATACTGAGTTGTAAAACTCATATGGAGATTTCTCTCATGCATCTTCTTAAATGTAAGATCAGATCTTAATGATGAAGGTGACTAACGGTGATAGATCGAGCTTGTGGTGCAGCACATATGTGACATGAGTCCTTTACTTGATATTCTAGTTTATCTTCTCTTGTTAGCATGACGATGTATTAAATGAGTTTTCTCAGGACACATAAGATGATTCCTTTATTAATTTCCATTTAATTCATGATGATGTTATCCACATATTTATGTTGTCTCTTTTTCGCATATGATGTTGTCTTTAGTTGACCAGTCAAAGTCTTCTTTTTTGTCAATATGATGTACATGTAAAAATGACTCATAGTGTTCTCGAAGCATATTATGTCACGTGACGAAATGCAATTTAGGAGTGTTACACATAAATTATTCCATTTTACTATCATGTCAGAGTAGTAACCTCTACCCAGCTGAACTATGATTATTCATTCTTTTTAGGCATTTGCTCGGGGAAGACCTTGAACAACTAACTATGAACGAGTTATAGCAAGTGGAACGGCGGCTCGAATATGCATTCTCAAAAGTCAAGAGTAGAAGAGTAATCATCCATGCACAAACATATTGTTTTGATATAAGTAACAAAATCAATGTTTGCCATTTAATAGAAGCTTTTGCATAATGATTTAGCCAGGCTTCTTTGGGGCTGTATATATTCAGCGACTTATAGCACGAAAAAATAGAAAGATAAGTTACTTATTGTGTTATTTTCAAAAACCTCTTCTAAACTATTACGATTTTTCATATCTAATATCAAATTATGGATTTATTTTTTTTATTCTTAAATTATCACGATTTTTTCACTTTAATCATTTTGTCTATTTCTATTTCCTTTTTCATTACTTTTGATTTTTTTCCATTTATAAAAAATCTAAATCACACCTTTCTCCATAACACATAAAATAAAAATATAAAAATAAAAATAAAAAAATTGGGGGAGGATAATTTAGTCTTTTCATAAATGATAAGTTTTTTGTTTACCACGTTAATCCTTCCAGCAATTTTTTTTATATTTGTTATTTCATATTTTTTAGGAGGGAGGAGTAATTTAGTCTTTTCATAAATAAAAAAATAAAAGTAATGAAAAATATAATAGAACTAAACGAAAAGACTGAAATGAAAAAATTATGATAGTTTAGAAATATAAAAAAATAAGTTCGTAATTTGAAATTAGATGAGAAAAATTGTGATAATTCAAGAGAGATTTATGAAAATAATCCTTACTTATTTTATCTCTTATGCAGACACAAAAGTTGCTAGATAAGATGGAATAACTCAAAACCAAAGTAAGAACACAAACATGTAGTTCTATTATGTGTCTCAATAAGTGGTACCTTTGCTACTTTAGGCAAAGCATCAGTAGTGCTGACCTGCCAGGCTCAAATATCCGCCATGTGAAATACTTCATTATTTTTTACCTATAAGTCCTCACTAATGAAGCATACGGTCGTACTGACAGGAGCATCATCTGAAGGACGTCAAAAAACAACTTAAGCATCAGGTTTTGCATCATCTGAAATTAAGCACACATGATGTCTTTAAAATAAAATAAAAACTACATATTTTGACAAACGTTTTCTTCTTTTCTTTCTCAATTGAATTCTACACCTGTGTCATGTCAGCAGTCAGCTTGAGGTTACAGGTGCTTCCGCAAGAGCCAAGCAAGTATTCTGGGAATTACCTGATGCCATGCATGAAGGCAATGCATTCGTTCAGTTTCCTCAGCATAAGAGGATGGAATTTATTTCCACCACAAAAAAATTGGTACATTTTTCTCCTTGAACCCCCTTATACACCTTACGAGAGAGAAAGATGAGAACGTGTCCTTTCGGGGAGTTCTTAATCTGTAGGTACATGACTTTAGTCAAACATTCGGAACAAAAGTTCTCCTTTTCTTCTTGAACATCGTGACGAGATGGAATTGTTCCACAATAACGTTTGAATAAAAATTTCAATAAATCAAAACTTGGAAACATGATTTGATATATATATTCTACTAAATTCTATTGGGTGTTTGGACGAAATTGTAGGTGACAGTTGTGTAACACAGTATAGGTGATAGTTGTGTGCGCGTGAGTTACGAGATGAGATAAGTTTTGATCATGAGCGAGAACTTTCGAAGTTCTGACCGTGTGCGAGAACTTTTGCATGGGAACTTCAACGAATTTTTTGCATTGATTGAAATTTCAGTTCCGATCAGACCCGCGTCATATTTCGCTCGTGTTTGATAGAACTTGGACAAATTTTTGACCAAATTCTAGTGTCAAGTAAGGTCTGTTGCTCATGAAGCTTCAGCCACTCCAAGGGCCATCATGAGAGTGAACAATTTTATGGCAGGTTTGGATGCCTTGGACGGGTTTAGACCATACATGCATCATGAGAAGTGTGTTCTCTTTCGTTCATGTTCTAGGATCGGTCTCATCCTTTGATTAAGAACATTTAATCTTGTGTATTTGATGTGCGAGCTAGAAAGTACATTAATTTAAAGTACGTAGGTTTTATGCCATAGGGATCTGTAGAGTGCTCGCTTTCGATTGTAAATGAAGCACAATAATTTTAGCAACATGCATAGCTAGTAATGTGATAACAAATGGTTGTGCTATATGCTTAATGATATTTTTCCTACGTGATATATAATTGTATATAGTTATTAGAGTTCCCTTGCACTAAGGCAAACGTCTCATCAGTATCAATTTCTTGAGATAATTGCATGCCTTGCTCTAGTAGACTCAAGTCCCTCTCGCACATCTGACATATCAAGGAACAAAAAAAATATATAACAAATTTCATAACGAGAAAGAGAGGATGCATCTCACCCGTGTTGCATTGCTCGGCCTAGGCCTCGGCTATCCGGAACTAATCCGAATTTTTGAAAACCTATTGGGATATTTCGAATTTGAATATTTCGATCCAACAATAAATTTTAAAACTATATATATATATATAGACTTAATGGACGTATATATCTATTAGAAAAATATTGATTACCGACGGTAAAACCCAAAAATCGTCGGTAACTGCGTTACCGATGGTTTTTCAGTCGGAATCGATCCGTCGAAAAAACGCTCGTCGCAAATCGATTTGCGACGGTCGAAAAAAATTCGTCGAAAATATCGACGATTCTAATCGTGCAAAAAATCTCAGTCGACGGTTCTAACCGTCAGAAAAGACCCGGCGGTTCCAACCGTCGAAAGTTCCAACGGTTGCAACCGCCGGAAAAGTCTGGTGGTTCCAACTGTTGAAAGTTTTCGACGATCGCAACTATCGAAACTTTCGAAACTTTCTATGGTCGTCGCAACCGTCGATCTTTCGGCGGTCGCAATCGTCGCAAAGAATTTTTTAAAAATAAAAAAAATTAGCGGCCGGATCGGGCCGCGGCCAGCTCCGGCCGCAGCCAAATCCGACCGCCCGCGGCAGGATCCGGCCGTTGGGGGCTGGATCCGAACGCCCGCGGCCCGATCCGGCCGCTAGAAAAATGGTTCGTCGAAAAATGACAATTTTCTTGTAGTAATATATGAAATAATTACTAGATTCTAATAAAATAATTTAAGAGAAAAATATATATGTAAATCATCTGACATAAAACGGTTATATATAGAGCACTAATTTTACTTATTAGATTAATAAAATAATTATATATTAATTTAAAGTGTATGATAAATAGTAAAGATGATTAAAATTAAAATTATTGGATTATTCGATGGACATGATCAAGCCATGTTAATAAATATGATTTATTCAACTATTATAATTATACATTTTTTGTTATCAAATTATTCGAGAAATATATATTATCGAAAATATATATTCAATTTTATCATGAATTATGATTATTAAATTAATCAAATGATAAAAAAAAATAAGAGGTGTAGAGAACATACTCATTAACCTCGTAATTTAATTATAATAATTAACGGTTAAATACACATGAGTAATGTAATATATTGCTGAGACGGCCCGAGTAACACCTCCCAATGCATTTGGGCTTTTCCAGACTTAATTTCAGCCCATTAAAATGGTAACCAGTTTGACAAGCTCGTGGTCCTGCCCGCACAAAATTCCACTTTCTTACATTTTAATGTTTTCCTCGAAAAAAGAATAATTTTAGATAATAACGATAAATTAATACTACTCGTGTCAAAAAAATGACCAAACAGATTTTTATTTAATAATTACTAATCCAGTTACTTGCAGTAATTCTCAACTCTATTTTAGCTCTTCTCCTGTCGGATCAGACCATTTTCCAAAGTCCATTCGTGGTTAATTAACTGTTGGCGTATTTTCTTCAAATTATAGTAATTATGGCAAAATGTTTTCTATTTTTCTTTTTTTACAAGTTACCTCTATTTTTTCTTTCGGTTTTTAGTGTATATATAATTTGTATCAATTCATTTATATTGAATGAAAATTTATTTCAGACGGGAGGTTTGGTCCAAACGCCTGGTGTGCACTTGATCGAAATTGGGAATCTGCATGCATGAACCATGATGGGCATGTCTTCTTCAGCTACAGAGCGGAGCATTTCGATCCATCCATGTGGAAGCTGATTATGAGGTCCTCATTAAAAGTTTTAGATCGAAATAATGTAGTGCCCATAATTAAGGGACATGCAACAATATTTTTTTCTTTCTTTCTTTTTTATTTATCAATATTTATATTAAATTGACAAATAAATACAACAATATTGGAACGCGGTAGAAGCTTCCATAAAATTTCCTGGAATTTAAACATGAGCAATGTTTTCTCTCCTTTTTTTTCTAATTTTGTCAAGCACATTAAAATTCCTCAGGTTAAATGACAGCCACATGATTCCAGTTATTTTTAACTAATTATTTATCGTATCCACGAATTTTCCAAAAATGGTTTAAAAAGGCCCTCTCGCTTTTTTTCCCAAAGAGGGAAGGTACGGACACCGCCGGAACCCACGTGGGGACCACGAGTCCCCGACCAATCAGGAACCGGGGAATCCTGTGCGGCGGGAGACAGCGGAGCGCCCCCCGGCGACGCCGGCAGCCACCAGTTTTGCCAAAAAAACCGCGGGTACAAGAAAAGCGGACCAACGCCCTCGCCCGGAGGCCGCCACGTGTCCGCCCGCTGAGTGTGGGCCCGGCCTAAGAGATAACGCGAAGGAGGGGGCGCGCGCTTTTTCGCACCACGGCCTCAAGTTCTCGACACCTCGTGTCCACACACCTCTCCTCGTGCGGACGCCCGCACCCGTGCGACCTCATTTCCCGCCCCTACTTCCCGGGCTTCTCTGCGTAGGGACGCGTCGGATCTATCATCGATCTCCATCCGACGGCGCTCACGATTTCCGCATAAACAAGTGTATGTGGCGTCTGCAGGATGGTTTCCGCGTCCGACTCAGCGTTCGCTTTCTAGTGGATCAGCATTTGCCACATCATCCATCCGTCCCTCCAAAAAGCGCACTCCGCAGCAGCGATCCGGCCACTAGATGGTGTACACGTGGTGATATCTAGAGACGCCCAACGTCCAGCCTCAAAGAGCTCGAATTTTTTTATTTCTTTTTTTTATTTCGGGGTATTTTATTTTTCTTTTTAATAAAATTCTCGAAATTATCGTGGCTGTGATTTCTCCTGGCGACGACCCCATCACGCGAGCGGCTACTGAACAGTGGAGAGGAGAGAGAAGTGAAAAAAACGTCGTCATTTCTAATTTTCTACTCGTTTCTTCTCTTCTCTCCTCTCCTCTCTTCTCACCGTCGACGGCAATTTTTAGTTACGCCCGGCGGGATCCCCTTTTTCCGACGAAGGTAGCGAGCTCCGGTTTCCGTCTTGGAGATGTAGCGGAAGCTCGCGGTGGTCGCGGAGGATGACTCCTTGGCGCGCTTGATGCGCCAAGGAAGTCGCCTGAAGTGAGTTAATTCAACCTGATTCGATCACCCCCTCCTCATCTTTTTTGTTTGTTTTTTCAACTAAATTTTTGCTATGTGATTTGCTTGTTTCTTAGGTTGAAGGCGATTGGATCTGCTGCGTATCGGTGAGCTGAGTTTCTGGATGATTCTTTTCTCTCTGTTCATTTCTTTTTTTTACTTCGTCTCGGTTTCTTTTGAGTTTTTTTGGATGATTGCAAGGTGTTTGATGCTAGTAGCGTAAATTCGTTTAGTCGAGTTATGAGGTACTTCTTGCGTCAAATCGAGCGTTTGGCCGGGGACATGGAAGGGGGAGAGGTGCTGTTCGTGGACGATTTCAAGTCGAGGTGATCAGAGGTCGTCCGGCGTTGTTTTCGTTTCTTTTTCCTTTTTACACTTGAGATTCGCGGGGTGATGGAAGCAAATTCGTCTGGAGAGGACTTGGTTGTGAAGGTTTGGAACTAAGAAAGTTTCGATTTTCTAGTCCTTTTCGAGCATTTTTTTTGTGCGAGGACTTTTTAGTGGAAATAAGTGTTGGATCATAGGTCAGGAAGCCATACACGATCACGAAGCAAAGGGAGAAGTGGACCGAGGAGGAGCACAACCGGTTTCTCGAAGCACTGAAGCTGTATGGGAGGGCCTGGCAGCGCATAGAAGGTTTGACAGTGTAATCTGAGCTCGAATGCACTTTAAGATTGCCTAGTGCTTGTTTAGCTGTTACATCATAAATTTTATGTTTATGAATGGATTTTTGGATTTAAGATCCGGATGTATATGATGGATAATTCTGTATGGTTTGCACTTCGTTTGGCTTCTGACCTAAAAACATTCCTTGTAGCATGAGTTATTTGATTCTTGCAGCATCCTTATTTTTGCTTGTTATTTTGAGCTTTGTTCGCAGAACATATTGGTACGAAGACTGCTGTCCAGATTAGAAGTCATGCTCAAAAATTCTTCACAAAGGTTTCAAATTCTCCTACTCTTTCTGTTAGTAACTTTTAGGCCTTGTATTAAATTCATCAATTTTTGTTTATATCTATTCGAAATTAGAAACATTAGAAACAAGTGGACTGTAACTTCCTTCTTTGTATTTTAATTGATTAAAATAAATTATAAATTTTCAATTATTTTTTTTCTACGAATTAATGAAATGTCCTGGTACTGGGTTTAGATCTGTCTTTCTCCGACAGAACAAAATGGACCATAAGGTCCATAACCATATCAAAGAAGAGAATATTTTTTAGTTCAACAGAATTTTTTTTTCTTTTTTTTTTTTTTGCTAATCTTGTTCAAGTGTACCACAAAGAAAGCATATGTGTGAAAGAACATCCAGTATTCACTCTGGACAATGAACCATAATTATCTTCATCATTCAAAGTCCGATAGGATAGTAATATCTTAAGATAAAAGTCAAGATCCCACTCTATGATAACTAAACCAATAACAAGATCATCTATGGAAGAACTGTAGATCTTAAGATCTAAGTTGAGATTTTGACAAGCGCTGGCATCATGATTCAATTGATGACCAATTTGACTGTTTTAAGGGTACCTTTTTCAGCAAAATATTAGCTACTGTAAGTCTGTGATTTAGAAAATTTTCCTCTCTTATGACTGATAAGACATTCAGAAGGATGATTCATTTAGGCAGTCTTCAGCCAGTCCAAATTTATTTTAACTTTGATCATTTTTACTTGGTAAAAACCTAGAGTTAATACTTTTTTGAAAAGTAGAGTTAAAGTGAAACATGGATAAAGATGAAGTAACTTGGACCTAAAATTGTTGGCAACATCTGTGCTATCAAGTTTTCAACGTAAATGAGTCACTGATATGTTATAATGTACATTCTTTAACATGGCTGTTTTATCTTAATATTTTCTTTCTTTCTAGAATGATGGCAGTAAATGCAGTTGTGCTTCTTAATATCAAATTAAGTGTTGCATGTTCTTACCCTCAAATAAGTAAATAATGTGTAGCATGTTCTCTTAGAAGATGCTTAATTGCTAGTCAGTCAATATGAAATTACTTATCTAGTTATCTGGTACTATAAAATATAAGATGGAAAAGATTTGGTATTTTGGTGTGAAACTACATAAAATATCTAAGCATATCCAAGCACGAAAAAAAATAGACCATTATGCCAGGCACTTATTTTCACCATTTGAATGTGGCATTTGGATTCTAATCAAAAGAATTCTTGAAATGGCTTCAACAATTAAATTTTAATCATCTGCAGTATAGTTAAAATATGTCAAATTGCAGTTGGAAAAGGAGGCCCTTGCAAAAGGTGTCCCTCCAGGACAAGATCAAGACATTGACATACCTCCTCCAAGACCCAAAAGGAAACCGAGCAACCCATATCCACGGAAGACTGGCATAGGCTCTAGATCTTCCACTGTAGAAGCAATTAGTGAGCAATCATCAAAATCATTTTCCCTCTGGAGTATGGATAAGCAAGCTTCGACTATGGACAATAACATACCAGAACAGGTACACACTTATTTTGAAGTGGTGCGCCTTCCATTTAGTATCATTTCCATCCACTCTGTCATTTCATTTTCTTGTATCTCATACATGCTTTCCTGACCATTCTATCAAAAGCTTGCTACCACCAAGAGGCCACATGCTGAAGAAGTTTCTGAAGATGGCAGTTGCTCAGAAGTTGTTAATGTTATTAAAGATGGACCTTCAGCTTCCATCTCTTCCACAAAAAAGAATTCTAATGATAACACATTGAGGGCATTTTTGCCCACAATAGAAACACTTAAAGAAAAAATTCCTTTGAACAAACCATTGCAATCTCCGGAGTTGGACACGTGGTTAGATAAAATCGAACCAGCCTCTGCAAAACAAGAAAAAGATGGTCTTGCAGGAGAGACTGCGAACTCTCAACTAAGATCTACTCAGGAAGAGAATGGAGGTGCACTAAAGCTTCAAACTACAAAATCGTGTGAAAATATCAAAGATGACCAAACTGATCCCAAGCATATCTTTGCGTGTTTGAAAGGGCAAACTGATGTAAAAGACGAACAATCAAGAGATTTGGGAAAGAGCCACAATACAGTAACTAATCATTTTGAACATGAAAGTGCTAATCCATCAACAAACCCCACATTTTCTGCAATTCCAGCTCATCTGAATATTCCAATGATGGGTCCTATGCATCATCCTTTTCCATCATTCACACCTTTTACTCACAGCCATAACATTCCTGATGCTTATAAGCCATTCATGAATATTTCATCCACATTTTCAAGCCTTATTATTTCTGCCTTACTACAAAATCCAGCACTTCATGCTGCAGCAAGCATGGCAGCTTCATTTTGGCCATCTTCCGAAGTAGAGAATTCTATGCCTTCAATGGAAGTCCCAGAAAGGCACATGAACACTTCTCCTAGTATGTCTGCTATTGCTGCTGCAACAATTGCAGCTGCATCTGCATGGTGGGCAACCCAGGGGCTTGTGCCATGGTTTTCGCCTCATCCCTTTAGTTTTGGATATGCACCAGCAACTGCAGCCGGAACAACAGTACCTACATCTCATACGAACCATCCGGTGGAACATGAAGGCACAAGTAACACACCCTCGAAAGAAGACTTGGCAATGGATCAGGGCAAACTTGTTGTTCCAAAACAACCATCAAAATCATTGTCATCATCATCAACATCAGACACAAAACAGAGTCAAAGAGGTGGTAACTCAATTTGTGTAGAGGTCAGTGGTACTAAATCAAGGAAACCATCAGTGCCTGATGAAAATCATGATTCCGATAAAGCAAGGAGTAAACAAAAGAAATATCGATCTTCTTGCGGATCTAATACACCATCCAGCAGTGATGTTGAAACAGAAACTATATTGGAAAAGCATGAGAAAAAAGATGATGAAGCTAAAGAAGCCCTGTACAGTAATTCTTTAGTTGGTGAGGCCAACAATCGCAAATCTAGAAGCAATGGAAGCATGAATGATTCATGGAAGGAAGTTTCTGAAGAGGTTGTAGTATAACATTTCTTTCTGTATTCAATACTAAACATCAACTTTGGAGCATCTATCACTACTCTTCTAATTACCCTTTATTTGTCAGGGTCGCCTTGCCTTTCAAGCACTTTTCAAGAGAGACATACTCCCACAAAGCTTTACTCAACAAATAGAAGCGGTGAAGATTCGAAAAGATGAACACTCATTGCCAGTTGATCTCAACAAGAAAGCAGGCTCAGCAACGGATCATAGTAATCCTTGCAATTTCACAATGGAAGAAACACCTGTGGCCAGCACTGACAACACAACACAAACTACTTCAGTTAATGATTTCGGACATGGAAAGCTCAAGGTTGGTCAAACAGGATTTAAGCCGTATAAGAGGTGTGCAGTAGAAGCTACCGAAAGCAAAGCCACAGAAGATGATTCCGGAAAGAAAAGGATACGTCTGCAAGAGGAAACTTCAGTGTGATGACAGTGCCCCAGAAGTTATGATTCCTTATCTACCAAATTACAATGTGTGCTGTTAATTGCTAGGACGTGAAGTTTACCAAGCTTTAAGACTTATGAACTTAATCTCTACATGATATTGTTGTAGTTTACATTAATCAAGCAGCTCTTCAACAGGGTTAACTGCTTAATCTTATATTTTAAAATTTTTTACTGAAATAAAGTGGTCGTTGCTATCTGATTTTAATTTGCTTGTCTATGACCTTTTGAAAGGCCTTATTGTTCGCCGGATCAGGATAAACTCAAAGGTATGTTTTTTTCTCGATTCCTCTGATATCAGTTTAGTTTCTATGGCATCTTAACTGCATTCGACTAGGAATCCATGTCATATCATTAGCCTTTTAGAAGCAGGTGAGTTTCTTTTGGTTTGCTGGAAAAATCTGATAGCTTCCAGCATCATTCTAGAACGCATATTAATTTTTGCTCGCATCCAACATGTCAGAACAAATTCATTCTCCTTTTTTTCTTATGATCTTCAGAACCCATATCCAAATTCGTTTGGAAAAAAAAAACTCATATCCAAATTCCTCTGAATAAATGAAGTGCCTAGATTCATTTTCAGTTCTTAACTTAGATTTGTTTCTTAGTCATGCCTGAACTTGTTAAAGAATTTAAGAGCAAAGCAAACACTATGAAATGAGATAATCTATGGACAATTAAGACAGTCACATCACTAAAACAATGAAGAGTTTAACATGTAGTGAAGGATCATGATCAAGTAGATATGCGAAAATGATCATTTCCCGCCCTTTTCTGGTCAGGAATTGAATAGTAAAAAATCTTGAAAGTCACAATGATGGTTGAATTTAAAAAAAAAAAGTCACAATGATAGTTGAATTTAAAAAAAAAAAACAAAACAAAACATGACGACAGGACCCTAAAATTTGCCTAAAGAATAAATGATATCCTTTCTCAATATATCGATAAGCAAAATAGACTGGATCAACTAGGCAGTGAGTTCGATGATAGCACCAACAATATCTCCATTGTTAGCCTTGAGAGCTTTAACAGCCTTCCCCTTTGGATACCCGGCCTGTGTCATAACAAGATCAATATCACGCTCTTCCTAATCCATAATCATCGATGTCTATGTCATCCTCATCAACCAGACCAGCAGCAGCTGCAGCCTCATCCGGCTTTGGCACTGCATTGGCAAAGTCAGGCAGCCTAAATTGCTGAGCAGCCTGAGTTTGCAGATGGGAGCTCAAATCCTCAATC
The DNA here is from genome assembly GCA_030549335.1 of Pontederia crassipes. Taxonomy (NCBI): domain Eukaryota; kingdom Viridiplantae; phylum Streptophyta; class Magnoliopsida; order Commelinales; family Pontederiaceae; genus Pontederia; species Pontederia crassipes. Next base: position 6,546,865 of record JAUKPH010000017.1, read on the forward strand.
TTAGCCTCACCAAATTCAACGTAAGCCTCGGAGTGCAAGCATTATTCAGCTACTTTGTAATTAGGCAAATGCAGAGGGGCCAAGATGTCACGAGCAATCGCAATAGAAATCTGGAGAACAAAATGAAGGATCAATGAAACCACCCTACGGTCCCTAGGTCGAGCAGCACGGTCTGTGTATATAATGCACTTTACATTTTTGTTTCTCTTTATGCTGACTCGGCTGACGCCTGTGATGGTTTCGTCCCTAGCTTATCAATTGCCTTAGGACTCTTTTTCTCACTCCTACTCTGCTTGGGGACCAGCTTCTAGTTCACCTAACGGGAAATTTAAGAAACTCCATAAAACTATCAATTGCCTTAGGGCTCTTTTTCTCACTCCTACTCTGCTTGGGGACCAGCTTCTAGTTCACCTAACGGGAAATTTAAGAAACTCCATAAAACTACACATTTTCGTAAGCAAAAACATAATAATGATGCTGTTTGTGTTTGGTACCTCCGGTGACGAAATGAAGAAAGCCGAAGCTCGGCCATGTCGAAGATGAAGACGCCGATCTTGGTGTTGGCGAGCCGTGAAGGCCATGATCTGATTCCGTTCGGCATGTCGACGACCAGATCGATCTCATCGTCGCCAAGGCTTGTAGGAGACATTTGTAGCTTGACATTGTAGGAGATGATGAACGCAAGGAAGGACGGCGAGCTTCCTATTGCAGCAGCGACAGGGAGACGGCGAAGCATAGCACGACGTTGAGGAGCTCAAGAGATACCATATCAAGAATTGAGCTCGAGCGCCGATCACTCGTTGGATGGAAGTAGAACGAAGGAGAAAAAGACAACAAACACTAATCACAAACAATCAATTCATCAAACCACCGTTCACAAGTTCACAGCTCGATTTATACTTCCTGTCAACTCGTACAAAAAGGATTAAACCGATATTACAAAACCGATAACACTGCTACACGAGAAAAAGAACATGAAGACTCTGCACGTCGACGACAACTTCTTCCTTCGCAGACGACGATCGGCAATAGCTTCAACCAGAACCACGATGATGATGAACTCCAACAACGTCGAGCTGGAGAATCTTGAAGTCGGAGATGACACTGGGCCATGTGGCACCTCGTTGAGAAAGTATATGCCGATGAGTTCCTCGTCCGAGAGGTAGAGGCTCATCATTTCCTCTGCTTGTTCCAGATACTGCATCGCCTACAGCATACAACTCAAGTTCTTCTAATGGTGTCGATAATGTTTGATCTTGTGAGTTCCCTGGTGACAAGAAGGTCAAGCCCGAGGTCTAGGTCATACACAAGTACTGCTTGCCGACGAGCCCGATCGACGTCGGCGAGCTCGTAATGTGCAAGAATAGCCCGAAGGCGCCATGCAACATGTATACGAGAACTGGGAGCTGATCTCTGGGAATGAAGATCCCAACGGCTTTGCCGGAGGTGCCCTGCCACCTTCTTGGAAGGATATGTTGGCTTCTTGTCGAGGACGTCCTTGCCGCGACAGGGAGACCGATGAATACTCGATAGGGAGACCGATGAGTACGTGAACCTTTTGGATTCCAATGAACCTTTGGAGAACTATTTAGGATTGTGTACGTGAAATGGAGGCTCGCATCATTTCGTATACGTATGGAATGGGAATAAAATTTTGTGAGCAGATCGAAATTGTTGATTTGTGGACCTTGTGGTCTACTTATGGGCTGTTGCGTGCTTAAATATTGTGAACATAGACATCTTTTTCCGATTTCAAGTTTTTTTTTATAAGATTTTATGTGATTCCTTCTAGGGTTTGACTTTGGGAAAAAAACTTTCATCTTTTGAAAGGAATAAGATACTTTGTTAATCTAGTCAAGAAATAACAATTTCATCTATTTGTTTAAAAGTGATTATACATTTGAAAGCATCTTTTATGTGCCACTTCATTAAGGTTTTAAGAATCAGAATGAATAGCAAACAAAAAAAGTGATGTTAAAAAGGTCAAATTTGAATACTTTCTTCTTTTTTTTTCCATTTTGGCATTGCTTCTGTGAACGCTCGGCATCTTTTCGTAGCAACAAAATGTAATTAATAAAAAAATCATTGGCAAATCTTTTGGGAGTATCTAAAATAGACGAGTTTACAAGAATCCAAAAAAATAATTAGAATGCTAATACGATCAGATTTTATTTTATTTTCCATCATATAGAAAAAAGATCTTAAATATGAACTCAAAGAGAACCCTTGAAAACAAGTAACAATTTAAAATATGTGCTTGAATCATATCCGGTTAGCAACAAGTAATTATTTGAAATAGTTCATTTGAATGCTGTAAATAGAATTCAGGTATTCCAATTATTCATATCATTTATTAATACTGAAAGGTAAAGAAAGTATGCCGGCAATAATCTTTGAACATTATTTATATTAAATTATTTAGGTTCATCGCATTATCCTAAATTGAAGCAAAAAAGGAGTGATAATTAGATTATCACCTGAATTTCAATCATTTTTAATTTCACTTTTAGCATTTGTTCCTTAAAATTTTATTTAAATAAATTATAAAATTAATTAAATAAATTATGAAATTAATCAATAAATATTAATTGACTATTATTATCATATTTTAAAAATATATTAATTATTTAATAAATTTTAATTTTATAAGTAAAAATATGTGTTTGTAATTTAAATTTACAAAGTTCAAAATAAATTATATATATACATATATATTTAAATATAATTATTTTAATTAGAAATATATTGATAAAAATTATATATTAACTCCTATAAATATTTATTTTTCTATAAATAACTAATATGAATTGTAAAATTACTTATGCTACCAAACCGTAATCTTTTCTTTTCATCTCATCCCTTGATCAAAATGATAACTAAAAAAATCAAACCTATAAAATCTTTCTCAAAGAAAAACCTACCAAGTGACAATTTTTCTGAAAAATAATCCAAGAGTCTTGAATGGTAATCAATGTCATAAAATTTGGACCGGTCCGGTCGGACCGATATCCGGGCATAAAAATAGAGCATGGGTCAAAGAAAAACCGAATAGGCATTTGAAGCCAATTTAGACCGGTCAAACCCGGTCAAAACCGGGTTCGACCTGCCAAACCGGCGATTTTTATCGAACTGCTAGAAGCATATCTAAAAGGTAAAAAATAAAAAGTTTGGTAAAAAGTAAAAAGTTTTTGTTTGCCCTAGTTGCCATTGGTAAAAAGTAAAAAGTTTTTGTTTGCCCTAGTTGCCATTGGAGGGTGGCTCTGTTCGGTGGAGCGATTTTATTTTTTGGCGTCATCGATGACAACATTGGAGCGAACTGGTGACAATCCTTTCGAGTTTAACATTGGTATGCTTTTTTTATCCTTCCACCAATCTTTCATATATCTCAATTTTTAGGCATGGTTGTTGTGCCCTCGTGCGTCTGTGGTAGTTGCTCCAGCCATGGCGCCTCCTACTGGTGTGGTGTGGCGACAACGCCACGCCCTTATTGCAATCATGTCTGTCAGGCAAGATGTGGAGGTTGTGGATAGTGGGACGGGCGTCGAACTGTATCGCTGTTTCATCGATCCCATGGAGAAGACGAGCGATGAGGTATCCCTTCTTCGTCGACATGGCTGAAAGCCCAAGAACTCACCAGGTGGTGTGACTGTGTGAGAGATGGAGGACAAACTACAAAAGCATGGGAGGTGAGAAGGCGTGCTGTTGAAAATTACAGTGGCTCTTACAATTCTTTAGTCCATACGTGGCATTGTATTTGGAAAGCATTGTCTATACGTGGCATAAGATTTGAGACCATCCTTTTGTCATTATGTGCATTTGTCCATGTGTTTTTAACCATTTGATTAATTTATGATGTACTTTTTCTCTTATGCTATTACTCTGAATCCTTTTTAAATTATGTATGCATTAATTGTTAAACCACAAAACTTTTGATTAAATCATAGAACCTTTTTCTTTTTCAGGGAGTCATTATCTTATGATTAAAGAGAATCGGATTTTCATAAGCCAATAATTAAGGTAGATTCAACAATCTTTTCTATTATGAATTTTTTAATTCTATCTTATAATTTATTGATTTTTTTCTAATGCTTTAAATTTATTTTAAGCACATGGCATCAGTTGGAAGTAGTGGTCGTGAAAATCAATCAGTTATTGGTGAATCTCAAACAATATCTGCAACTTCAAGTACTCAAATAGCATCACTAAGCTCTCAATCAATAAGACTAAAATATGATCCTGCATGAGAGCATTGTCAAATTTGCTTTTGATGCAAAAGGAAGGAGAGGGTTAAAATGTTTATATTGTGGAAAATTTTTAAAAGGTGGAGAAATACATAGAATGAAATTACATCTTGTAGGAAAAAAAGGAGAAGCGTTATCTTGTCCCAAAGTCAATTTTGAAGTTAAGTATCGACTTGGAGAGCACTTGAAATCTACGACTATATCCAAAAAAAGAGCACATGAGGAAACTGAAACAATAATTCTAAGCGAGGAATTCAGAATAAATGCACAAGAAGTTATTACTCCAAATGAAATTAAGGGGAAAGGAAAAGAAATAACAGACAATGCACAACCTTCTATTAGAAGTGGTAAAGAAGCTATTCATCGGGTTGATTTAGCTGTTACTAGGTTCTTTTATGATTGTTGCATTTCATTTAATTATGCAAATTCAGTTTATTATCAACCCATGATAGATGCTATTACAGTTATTGGTTCATGATATAAAGGTCCTAATTATCATGCTATTAGAACTAAATTGTTATATGATATTAAGAAGGAAGTTAGTTTATTAATTGATATTTTTAGAAGTGCTTGGATAAAAACTGATTGCACTATAATGGGTGGTGGTTGGCAACATCAGAAGAATAGACAATTGATTAACTTTCTTGTTTATTCTTCAAAAACTGTTTATTTTGTTAAATCAGTTGATGCTCCTGATATTGTTAAAGATGCTACAACACTTTGCAACTTGTTTGTAGAGTTGGTTGAATTTATTGATCCAAATAATGTTGTGCACTTAGTCACATATAATGCCGCAAATTACAAAGCTGTTGACAGGTTGTTAAATGAGAAGTATTCCTCTATCTTTTGGTCACTTTGTGCTATTCATTGTTTGAATTTGATTTTGGGAGATATTGGAAAAATAGAACTTGTGAATAGTGTGACTGAAAAAGCATTTAAAGTAATAAAATTTGTTTATAATCATGCTTTTTTGCTTTGTTGGTTAAGAAAAAGACCAAAATAGACAGAAATTTTACGTCCTGAATTAACTCGTTTTGCTACAACATTCATTGTATTGAAAAGTATTAATGATCACAAGATTGATTTACAAGCTTTGGTGACAAATTTAGACTTTACAAATTCAAGATATTACAAAAATAAGAAAGTTAGGCCTGTCATTGATACTTTGTTGGACAACAAATTTTAGAATGATTGTGGCATTATTGTACAAATTGTGATTCCTTTAGTTCGCCTTCAGAGAATTGTTGATGGTGATGATAGACCTTTTATTAGTTATGTATATGATAGCATATACAAAGCAAAGAGAACAATTAAAAATATTTTCATGAATAGGAAATCTTTGTACAAGCCTTACACAAGAATAATCAAGCAACGATGGGATAATCAACTTCGTAACAATATGTTGCTGCATATTTATTTAATCCTGCCTTTTATTATGACAAAGATAACTTCAGTGTCAAATTAGAAGTGCAACAAGGATGACTTGATGTATTAGATGCCATGATTACAACTCAAAAAATTGAAGTTTTAAAACAAAGTTGGATGTATCAAAGATCGATTGCAAAATTTTGGTAAGCAATTAGGTATTGCATCCTCTAAAGAATTGGGGCCCAATAAGTTTTTTGATATTTTTTTCACAATATTGTTGCAATATGAATTTATTTGTTGAATACTATTACTAATATTCTTTTTATTTTATTTTATGGTAGACCAATGGTGGCATAGTTTTGAATTTAGTGCTCATTTAGTTTCACAATTAGTAATTCGACTTTTGAGTCAAACTGCATCATTTTCTAGTTGTGAGAAAAATTAGAATGTATTTGAAAGAATACATTCAAAAAAGATAAACAAGTTAGAACACAAGAGATTAAATAATCTTGATTATGTGCGTTATAATTTAGGATTGAAAAATAGATTTGTGATATAATAGTTTATAAATTCATTTATTTTTTAAAACTTGTCTTTGTTTACTTATGTTTACATTATCTTATAAAACTTTTAATAAAGGAAAAGCACTTTTTGATCCCATTGATTATGAGAGCATGGGAAAAATTAAGTTTTGGATCATGGAAAAGGAAGACAATCCATTGCTTGATTATGTCGAATTAGAAAAAAATGTTTTATAATGATTTGAAATGTCCAATAATTGATATGCAAGAAGATAAAAATTATTTATTATTTTTTTCAAATAATGTTTTTATTTGTAGGTGAAATTTTTGAATATGACTTTTCATTTATAGGTGACGTGAAAGAAAATAATGATGAAGATCTAGAATATAATTTGAATTCTTTTCTTCGAGATCAAAACTATTGAAGTATAATGTTAGACATTTGACAAAGGAAAAATCTTGAATGTTCTTGTCAGCAATTATCTTTTGATGTTACAAAGAATTGTTATAAGTTGTGTGTTGAGACTTATTACTTGCTGTAAAATTGGCTTTGTCCAATTATCTTTTGATTTTTGTGAAGAACTATTTGAAGTTTATCTGTGACTCATAAGATGATGATGAGTTATTTTTTTTATGTTGTGATTTCTCTTTTGATGTTATGAAGATTTTATGTTTTGTGAATTATCACTTACATTTAATATCACTTTATTATATCCAGTTCGACCATCCGGATTAATCCGATCTGATCTAACCCGAAGATCAATCCGGATCGATGTCCGGTCCAAGTTTTATGGTAATGCAAAGCATCCTAAGTTAGATCGACTTAATGCAATATGTATGTTCCGGCGCTATACTACTTATTAATATACTATCATTACTACCCTTGACCCTGTCAAGGATCCAGGTGGACCTGCTACAGTAGAGGAGCATTTTCTTTTCTTGAGCAAATGCAAAGGAACATTTTCAAAACTTCTAAGTTAAATGGAATAAGAATTTCAGCATAAAGTTCTAACCAGAAGTTGAAACAGGACATCGTGCAAAACCCAAGGTAGATGTCTAGTTGCTGCTTTCAAAGAGAATTATGGGATTGGTTCAATCTCCCAGTTTGTTTCGGCCTTTTATGTCTCAAGACTCGTCGACCATTGTCCCCTTCTCACTAACATAGATACCATCCAAAAACTTCCTGATGTCCTTGTTCTTCACATGGCATTTCTGAAACAAAACAAGCAGGTCCATTACTTATGATCCTATATTCTTGTGTGATCCTAAGATGAAGTCAGAGATAATAAGCACCAAGTCCAAATCCTCACCTGATTAATCAAAGCAGCAGATCGGGAAACAAGTTCAACATCATTGCCATCAAGAACAAGCTCGTCCTTGACCTTTTCAGACCTCACAATGGTTACCCCTTCAAGCATGTCGACTTTTCGAACCTGTTACAGATTACAATATCAGTAGAGAGTCCAGCCAAGCATGCAGACATCTTATAAAATGACAATGTCCACATAAAGAGAAACATATAAAATGCCCCTCTCTCAAGAGGATTACAGAATTACAAAACTAACAACAGCAAGCAACAAACAATGTCAGCAGTCAGAAACCAGAAACAGAACAGAGAATGAGCATAACACAAACCTGAAACAAGAAATGGCAGCAGTAAGTAAGCTTAATGATGTGACTTTTTTCTTCCATTTTTCATTTCAATTTTTTTCTGCCCTTATTTACTCTCTCTTCCCTCCCTCACAGATTCTCACAAATTATTTTTTCTTGTTTAGTTTATTAATCTACTTTGAATTTTATTTTTATTTAATTAACTCAACCATAATATTAACTTAAAAATAATTCCTAATATATTATTAAAAATGTTGAATTATTTGGTTGAGTTAATAAATTTTCAAATAATGCATATTCAATATTTTATTTATTATCTATTTTCTGTTTTATAAATGAGATCAATTTGAACAAAGTGTGAGCCTACACCTTGTATTAGAGAAAAAAATGAATATAGTCTAGACCTCTATCTTACTTTTTTTTAGAGAACGTATATCTTACTTGACTGAAATTAAAAGATATTTATTAACTAATCAAAAAGTTAATTATATAATGGATATAATTTTAGAAATAAAAAATGTTTAATATTTCATTGATTCAGATATGATATACTTTTTGTGAAAATATTAATTTAATATTATTTATATTTTATATTTTTTATAAAAAAATTATTATATTCTAAACATATATTTTCTTCCAGACATTTTATTCATCAGAATTTTTAATTAAAATTTAACATTTATCTTATTTCAAACACTCACTGAAATCAATCTATCAAAATCAACGTTTCAATTACCGCGCCTAGAATTAATCTATCATAACTTTGTAAACACGTGTAAGATGAAACGTAGTAAAAGCTCACCATTTTATTGCCAATGTGTGAATTTTCCACCCATTCTATTATCATATCCCATATATTTCGATCATAACTCATTTCGTGATGATTTTAATGATTCTGGTGTCAAAGGAAGTAGCTTTACTATAATGCACGAGCATATCAATCGGAAAATAAACTCCCAATAGTAGCTCTTATGCAAAGACTAACAAAAGGAACTTTAAGAACTAGTGAGGGGAGAGGAGAAGGCACCTTCTTCTCGCCAAGGAAGTTGCGGATCTCAATGGAGGTATTGCCGTTGGTGATAGAGGCATTGATGGGGAAATGGGCATATACGAATCGCATCTTGTAGCGGTATCCCTTCGTGACGCCGGTGATCAGGTTCTGGACGTGACTGATGGCCGTCCGGATCGCCGCCGTCGTCTTCCGGGACCCGAACCATGCGTCCACCTTCAGCTTCCGCTTGCCACCTTCTTCCTGGATGAGCTGGAAGTCGAGATTGAGGTGCTTGAAATCTCGTACGAGCTTCCCGCGGGGGCCTTCCACCTCCACCACCTTCGCCTTCACCTTGACCTTCACGTCGTCAGGTATGTCCATCGTGTCCGATGACAGGATCGTCTTCATCTTCACCGGCGGCGGCCGCGGATCCTCTTCACTTCGTTCCTGAGTCGAATGGGACCGGGAGGAAAATGGAAACGAACGCCGACGGCGATCTTTATTAGGGTTTTATGCGCGAAGAATTTTTTGTTAGGTTTCGGCGTCGTTTTGTTTTCTTGCTTTGATGCGTGTTATTTGGCCCGGTCCAATGTATATATTTGAACTAATTGGCCCATTTATAATGTTACAGATGGTTTCGGATCAAATTTTAAATGTTTAGAATTTGACAAATGTGGCAAAACTAAATAGCACAGTAGTCTCATGTTCTTAGGTTTTATCCATATTGCACCCCTCGAACACTAAACTAATCAAGTGCTATTAATTTTAAAAATCGATAAATCTCAATTGAAAGAAAAGAATTAGACTAATGTCACATTTATCGTTATTTTTTTATTTGGTGAAACTTTTTTTTTAATTTTTGTTCCATAAAACAAATTAAGTCTATGTTTATGCCATTATAATATTCGTATCGTTGAATCTGGATTTATTTCATATATTAATATAATGAGGTATATGAATAATTTTTTTGGAATGAAGGATTACGGGGACTTTATATATCAATGATAATCCTAAATTGATTATAAAATTATTTTTAAGATGTTCTTATATAAAAAAAATCGTTAATTTATAATTCAACTATTGTGGATCAACACATTCTTTAAATTCAACTTTTTTAAGTTCCCATCCCCATTCAACTCTTTACTAAAAATCAGTATTGGTTGCATGCCTTCTAAAAAAAATCACAAATGACCGAAATATTAATCCATTACATTAAGGTGATGCACTTGGAACAATGGGGTTGTTTTCGTGAAGGCATCCAAACATCATTTTTTCAACCTATGGGTCTCATGTGCAGGGTTTTTTTTCGCTCACTCATTTGAATTATGAATTTTTTTCGTGTCTACTCACAACTTTCAAATATTTTGTTAATTCCTACTTGAACTATATCGTCTTTTTCATTTAAGTCAATCTGCCAACTTTCCCATTAATTTTCATTTTATTTTATTTATAAAATGACCAAAATACCCCTCCTCTGTTGCGCCTTGAAACCCTCCTCTCCTTCGGCGACCTTCGACGCCCGCAAGACTAAGCACGAGTCCTCCACACCATCGACCAAGCCCCTCGTGTGGCTCTAGGGCTCCGACTCGTGCCCCATCGCATCCCGCATTCACGTCACCCTCCTCCACAAGAACGTCCTTGTCCAGCTCATCCCCTCCGAGAGTCCCATCGTGCCATTCCTCCGCTGCAACGACGACACCATCATCAGCACCTCGGTCGCTATTCTGCTACGTTCATTCTAAGTTCTCGCAGCCCCCGTTCACGTCCGTGATCTGAGTGGAGGACAGGGATCCGTCGTCCTCAAGGCGGCGGATGCCTCGACGGCCACGGTGTTGCAGCGCCGCAGTGCAAAGCGGCACTTGGAGGGTTGCGGGGGGTGGGAGGGGGGTAATCGGCGGAGTGGTCGACAAGAAGGCGGTGGCGCGGAGATTGTGGCAGGCGTATGGGAGGTGATGTTGGAACATGCCCAAATGGAGGATCCTCATCTTTTCGGCGATGGAGGCTACGCTAAGTCAAGGTACGCAATTCGGCCATTAATTATGTACCTTTTGTGTTTTCCTTTTTCGTATTAATTTTGCGGGAGGGGGGGGGGAGGGGGGGGGGAGGGGGGGGAGGGGGGGGGGGAGGGGGGGAGGGGGGGGGGGAGATTGCCCTCACTACGGCCTTGCCACTCCTCGTTGACGAGGTCGCAAAGGAGACGACGCCGCCGATCTCATCGGCAAGGCAATGACCCACGCGCTGGCGAGGTGGCGGCTCCCCCCCTCCCCTCCCCCTCCTCTGCAACCTCGTCGGCAAGCGAGGTTGCAGAGGCCCCCCTTCTCGTCGGCACGTGGGAGGGACACCCCCTAGATGGGGGGAGCATTGCTCGCCTACGCCCCCCCCCCCCCCCCCACCTCGCCCCTCGACCTCGCTAAGGTCAAGGGGGGCAACGCCCGCCATTCCTACGACCTCACCGACACACATGAGGGGAGCATCGGCCCCCTTCGACCTCGTCGGCGAGGTCACAAAGGGGGCCCATCTCACCGGCGAGATGGGGGGCATTGCTTCTCTGACGTCCTCAGTGAAGCAAACTTTTTATTTTTATAATATATTATTTTATATTTTTTAATATTAAATGATACGAGAGAAGAGAAATTTGATCATTTTATAAATAAAAAATTTAATGAGAAAGTTAATAGAGGTTGACGGATGGACTTAAGTGAAAAAGGAGTTCGGGGGAGTCAGCTGAATATTCGAAAGTTGTGGGTAGGCGCGGAAAAAGTTTATAATTCAAGGGGGGTAAACAGAAAAAAACCCTAATAAAAGATGAGAATTATAAATTTTGTGAGGGACTTAGGGTGAGATTAAGAAATGAGGTCACGGATGAATTAAAAAATAAATATTTTAACGGTTTAAGGATGTAAAGTCGGAGAACATAATTTGTACTATACAAGAAATTATCATTTAGTTAAGAAAAATGGATCATATATACCAAAAAATTCTAAGTAAAATTTGTCTGACATTACATGTGAATGCAGTGAATTTTCAAATTTTTTATTTTGAAGAAAAATCCTAAATCGTTTAGGAAAACACCCCTTGAATACTTCTTTTCATCATTCTTACTTAAGTAAAATAACATTTTAAATATCACAAAATAAAAAAACTAAAAACAATTTAATATTACAACTAAAGAAGAAATTTAACATCTAAATTTCATACTTATCAGTAAAGACAGCTATTGTTATTACATTAATAAAATAATTATATTGTTATTTATTTTCTCATTTAAATTATGAATATAATCAATATTGACAACATTAGATTAGTTTCTTTATATGATCAAATAATTTTTTAGCTCAATTTATTTAATTTGCGATGATACTTTTTCTCATTTAAATTAGTCCTACTTTGTTTATAAATGTTGTAATTAGCTTAATTATAAAAATATTAATTAAATTAATTAAATAATAAGAAAATAAATACTCCTTCCGATGCTCTATATAGTATGCATTAAGGGTCGCTTGGATGATAACTAGTTCAGAAGGATATAATATTTTTATCATATTCTTATTCTATCTTATGTTTGGTGTGAGAATAATTTTTAAATATATTCTATTTTATGAATAAAATATTCTATTATAAATACTTGACATTTATTATTAATATTATTATAAAAATACTAATATATGATAAAATTAAAAAATAAATAAATATGATAACATTGAGAATACGTATATTTCATCATTTTGATGAATATTGAAGTTTTGCGGTGTATCGTTTCGATTTTTTTCTTTATTTGCCCAAAAGGCTATTTCGACGACGTCACTGAATTCTCTTTACCAATCAACATACTGACTTATATAAGCGGAATACTTAAATACAATAATTTTTACAACATGCAAAAGCTATTTATACAACATTCAATAACCTATGGATTAAGGCCCTCGTCTATACAATAATGGATCCGATATCAATGTGCATATCATCCGTTAAAGGAGTCATCAATCGTCTCATCGTTGACATCATCATCACTTGTATGGATCCAAGAACAAGGGCAAAGCCCAATGAGATAACTTAGTGCGTAGGGTCACCCATAACAATAATTATATAAAGGTCAATATCAACATCAATAATATTAATAAACGATTATCCACAACAACATGTCATTGATCCGGATAAATACAATTAGAAATAAATAATAAATCATAAACAATTTGATAAATCATAGTGAGTATCTATATCATCAATTACTGATGACCAATATCCATTCAATTTGATCCAATCATCTCGAATCAATTATCAATTCTATTACAATTAAATAATTAAGCTATCCATCATCCACTAGGGCATAAACAATGGTCCATCAGTCACTATGGTGCAATTCTATTGTCAATTCAATTCTATTATCAATTTAATTTTTGGAGTTACGATCAATTCTTTCAGACGCAATATAAAAGCTCTATATTATTAAGGGACATCATGCAACTTCATGTCAATCAACAAATTCAAATATGATGGGGGATGAAAGACCACACTCAGGACAGTCATAATTTTTTATGTTATCTATCCAATTCAACTCAATTATCCATTAGGCTGAAGATGCAATTAGCCTAAAGGCCCTATCAGTCCTAGGAGCAATAAGTAGTAATGGACCCAACAATTTTCAACTTTTATCTCAATTACCTAAGATATATATCTTTAACAATTTATCTTATGTTAAACATGACCCGATTAGAAAATCAATGGATCAATATTACAATCAATGACCATATATGCTGATAATCAATCGGATATGATAACAATTTGATCAGAATCAATCAATAACAATGTCAATAGATCAATACAATAATTAGCTATAAGTCATATTATAATAGTAAGATCAGATACAATAATAATACGATCAAATATGATTCGAGTCAATCGACAATGATATCAATATGTTGTGATATGATAGCAATATGATCAAGTATCATGATAATATAATCAAAGTCAAACAATATCTAAAATCATACATTTAAATATTCAAATTGCACTTTTAACCCTCTAGAACTCAATCTGTGTCGTGGGGAATCGGATCGTGTTCCAAAATATATAATCACCTCCGCTGAACCAAATCCAAACCGGTTGTAATGTGAACCTGAGCCAAGTTGGCACGGTTCACTCTAATTCATACTTTAATGCCAAAACCTGAGTTGTGTTTCCCCTATATCCCGGGTTAGGTCTTCAAAAGGAGTCATATTCATGGAACATTGTCCATTTTTTCATTAAATTCGATCCGAGTTCTATGAAATTCACTCTGTGTCAATCATTAATCAGGCCGTATTAAACGAAACTCGGGCTGAGTTCTCCCCTGTCAAAAATTTACATTTTCGACGTAATTTTTTGGCTATCCTATTTATCTCATACAATATCTAATCGATGTAAATAATATATCAATGTAATATCTGTATAATGGAGAAGAGCCTAGAGATCCATGTCGTAAAAAACTGACACCGTAGAGATTCTTCTAGATCTTAAGTTGGTTAAAAAATCAACTATGTTCTTGTTGTCTGTGAACTGCACGAACGTCACGACTTTGACCGACAATTACTCTCTATGGATGTTAAAAATTCTTTGGCTACCACTTGTATTTGTTCTCACCTGTTGGGACTTCGAAACAGTATAACACACACTTTCTCAGGTGTCTTGATTTGTGAAAAAACAAAGGGGAAAGAAAGAATCGTGGTGCAGAATTGTAGGCTAATCATGATTTCTAGTTACCCTTTATGATTTATTGATAGTTCTTAAGTAGAGTTTTTTACTCCCATTGGTCTTTGGGTTATTTCTTCATCAATCATGACCACCCATTATTATTTAACCTCTTAAATATTCAAATTTAGTTAAATATGAATTTAACTAATTATTTCATGATCATATTAATCAAAATCCATTTATACCCAAATTCCTTCTTATCTTTTTCATAATTTCTCACAATCAAACTCTACCTTCATTTTATTTTTTTATTTCCTTATTTTCTCTAATTTTCAGAAATATTTAATTTCATAATATTTCATCATCTAATTTTGAGTTAAAATAATAACAAATATTATTTTAATGACTAAAATATTTTTAAGCCATAAGACTCTCAATCTTATATTATTTGGGAGTCCTATAATCATTAAACATTCTTTTATATTTTAAATCAAATTAAAATATCTAATCACAATTTCTACTCCCAATAAGATTAAATCTTTCTTTCATTTCCTTTTTCCTTTATAACCATACTTTTAATTTGCAAATTATTTTATTACCCTATTAAAATCTTGGGATGTTACATAATAACTTCCTTAAAAATAAATTCATGCTTGAATTTATGTAGAAAAAATCTTATCCATCCGATACTCAATAAATAGACTCATTAAAAAAAAATTCATATTCACTAGCAATGTTCTTACATGCTTACTAATCTATCCAAATGAAAGAAACTAATTGTGTATTTATATTTTTCTTCCTAATCCTTATTATAAATGTCTATCACTCATTCTCTAGATATGCTTTAACTTTCCTCATCTTCACTTTGTTCAACATCCATTCTAATATGGTAAACACCTTTTGGTTTACTGCTCCGATCCTTCGTTCCTTTCTTGATTTTGTCCATTTTTTTCGATTCCAAACGATTACAAGCGAAGTGCCCTTGCCTACGATAATTGAGGCATGCTCCTGTTTTGCGATAGCATTCTCCCACATGATACATTTGATAGTAGGAACAAAGCATCCTTTCCTTCTTATTGTCTATTGGGCTCCGAATCGTTCTCTCTTTTGCCTTGATCATCTTCTCGACGATCGTTTGGTCTTTCTTGTTAGGAAACCTATATATTTTTCCATGTTGATTCTTATATTGGTTAGCAAATGCTTGATTTTGCTGCTTGTCACTTGTTTTATCTCCATCATGGTAAACTCTTTACCAAATTGGAGGGTTTGACAGTTCTCTGCTTTCACTCTTTCTCGAAGATTAGGCTTAAGGTTATCCACTTAGTGCTTCACCTAATTTAGTTTCGATTGCTACAATGTTGAGTACTTCTCTAGGTTCAAGAACTTTGTCAAATATTGTTTAGTGGTCATCGAGCCCTGCTGGAGTGTCAAGTACTCCTTATGTCTTATGCTTCTCTCATAAGTTCATATATATCGATTTTCAAAAGTTTTCTTTAATTCTCCTTAGGAAATCAGCTCTAGTCTGGAGAATGTGGTGGCTTTGACAACTTTCCACCAATCTCTTGCTTCAGTAGTCGACTTCCTTGTTGCATAAATCATCTTGTGGTTTTCACCACAATCCATCTCTAGAAAAATTTGCTCAATCTCCTCAACCCACCTCTCGACATCCTTGAAGTCACCCTTCCCATCAAAGTGAGGGTGCTACAATTTAAGAAACCTCTCAATACTATCCTTTCGATCTTGATGAGGTGGTAGACCATCACTCCTAATGATGGAGTATTCGGTATGCACTGAGTGGGATCCATATGGTAGCGGCCCCGCCTTAGTTGTTCCTTATGATACTTGTTGGTTCGATCATTATTCAATGGGGGATCTTGGGTTTGCTGCCAAGGTTGTCAAGATCGGGTTCTTATATAAGATCGGAGGAAGGTCATAAGATTGAAGATCATAAGATCGAATTGAGAATTGTAAGATCCTACCTATTAATAAAATAGTATATTTTTAAAATAAATAAATATATTTTTGTCAATTTTTTCGTATTGAAATATTAAATTATACCTCACTAAGACATTTTATGGATTTATGAGTCAAATTATATCAAAACATATTAAAAATGAACAAAAATATATTTAACTTCATATAAATTAATTCTTATTATCATAAATATATTTTTAATTAATATTTAAATAATTATATTAATCATATGAGACCATATATGATCGGATAAGATTCTAAGATCGTGTGACCAAAATTAAGATCGTATTAAGATCTTACACATAAGATCGAGATCGAAAGAGGTCTGTAAGATCATAAAATTATAGGATTTTAAGATCTAGATCGAGATTTTGACAACCTTGCTTGCTGCTCATTTGCCCTTGAGTCTTGAGTTTGGTGATTGGCTCGTTGGGATTCACTTCCTGGGCCGCGGGGCACGTTTTGTGGAATGACCATTCTCGATGCGATATGTATCAATACAACATAACTAAGGATACATCTTATAAAAATAATATGATTTTATTCATATATCATTAGGGGATACCCTCCTTAAGATTTGAGTTATTCTATTCAGAATAACTTCCTTAGAGCTTTGGGAGGAATAATCTTTTTAGGATTTTCCTTATACCATCAATGAAACTATTCTATTTCCATCATCTAAGAATCTATGTCATCCCTTATTCTATTCATAGCCTTAAAAAGCTTCACATTTTCATATTGCATTTAAAAGCTATCTAAGCTAATCATAGTTCAAAAAACTTATTTGACATTTTCTTGATGGCCCGGTGGTTGCTCATGACGTGTGCACATGAACTTTATTTCATTAGAGATAGCTAAAAAGTGTCTCTCGTTAGGCTTTGATACTTTTGTAACACTCCGATTTTTTTTGCCTGCCCCAAATGCTATCTCGATGATATCATTTAATTCTATACATTGACTTTTTCTTTGACTTTGACCGATCAACACATTGATTTATATAAGAGGAAGATTTAAATACAATAATTCTTACAATAAGAGAAAGCTATTTATACAACATCCAATAACATGTGGGTTACGCTTATATCCATGTGCATCTCACTCGTCAGGGGAGCCACCAATCATCTCATCATCGTCATCACCATCACTTGTAAGTAGGGTCATCCATAATAATAACTATATGAACCATGGTCAATATCAACATCAATAAATGATCCGGATAAATATAATTAGCAATAAATAATAAATCATAAATAATTTGATCAATCGTAGTAATTATCTATATCATCAATTACTGATAACCAATATCCATTCAATTCGATTCGATTATCTTGAATCAATTATCAATTTTATTATAATTCAACAATTCAATTATTCACCATCCACTATGGCATAAACAATGGTCCATCAGTTACTAGAATGCAATTCTATTGTCAATTTAATTTGATTATCAATTCAATCTTTGGAGTTACGATCAATCCTTTTGGGCGCAATATGAGAGATTTCTATTATTAAGGGACACCATGTCACTTCATATTAATCAATAAGTTCGAGTATGATGAGGACGAAGGATCACACCGAGAATAGTCATAATTTTTACGTTATCTGCTCAAATCAACTCAATTATCCATTAGCCCGAAGGCGTAATATTAGTCTGAAGACTCTATCAGTCCAAGAGCAATAAGTAGACATATACCTAATAATTTTCAGCTTTTATCTCAATTACTTAAGATGTCCATATTTAATAATTTAACTTAAGTTAAACATGATCCGATAAAAAAACAATGGATCAATATTATAATCAATGATCTAATCAAATATGATGACAATCAATCGGATATGTTAACAATTTGATCATAATCAATCAATAACAATGTCAATAAATCAATACAATAATCAACCAGGTCATGTGATAATAGTATGATCAAATACAACAACAACAACAACAACAATAATAATAATAATAATAATAATAATAATAATAATAATAATAATAATAATAATAATAATAATAATAATAATAATAATAATAATAATATGATCATATATAATTCGGGTCAATCAACAATGATATCAATATGTTCTGATATGATAGCAATATGATCAAGTATCACGATAATATAATCAAGGTCAAACAATATCTATAACCATACATTTAAATAATTAAAATACACTTTTGACCCTCTGAAACCAATCCATATCATGGGAAACCCGGACCGTTTCAAAATTCATAAATCACCTCGGTCGAACCATATTCGGGCCATGTGTAAACCCAGGCTGAGTTGGTTCAGTTCACTCTAATTCATACTTTAATGCCAAAACTCGGGTTGTGTTTCCCCTACAACCCAAGCCGGTTCTTCAACACGATCCGTGTTCATGGAACATAGTCGATTTTCTCAATTCGATCCAAATTTTATGAAATCCGGTCTTGTCAATAATTACTCGGGCTGTGTTAGACAGAACTTGAGCCAAGTTTTGTCGCTATCAGGAATTTGCATTTCTGACACAATTTTTTGGCCATCCTATTTATCTCATACAATATTCAATCAATGCAAATAATACATGAATGTAATATCTCTATAACGGAGAAGAGCTTAGGAGTCTATGTCGTGAAAAATCGACGCCATGATATTCCCTACGTATTTTAAGTTGGTTGAAAAATCAACTAAATTATTGTCGTCTATGAACTGCTCGGTCATTGTGACTTTGGCCGACAATACTCCCTATTGACGTTCAGAAACTTTCGGCTACTACTTGGATCTTGTTCTCCTCTGTCGGAGTTTCGAAATGGTGTATCGCACACTCTCCCATATGCCTCGATTTGTGAGAAAATGAAGAAGAAAAAAAGGCCCGTGGTGCAAAATTTTATGAAGGCTAACCATGATTTCTAGTCACCTTTTAGGTCTTATTTATTATTTTTAAATAGAGTTTTTGACTATTTTTCTATCAATCATGATCATCTATCATTATTTAACCTCTCTTAAATATTCAAATTTAATTAATTTTTTCATAACCATATTTATCAAAATTTATCTATATCCAAATTCCTTCTTATCCTTTCCATAATTTCTCACAATCAAACTCTACATTCATTTTATCTTTTTATTTCCTTCTTTTCTGTAATTTTCGAAATTATTTAATTTCACAATATTTTATCATCTAATTTTGGATTAAAATAATAATAAATATTATTTTAGTGATTGAAATATTTTTAAGTCATAGAACTCTTAATTTTATCTTATTTGGAAATCCTATAATCATTAAACATTCATTTGAATCTCAAATAAAATTGAAATTCCTAATAAAAATCTAATCACAATTTCTACTCTTAATAATTTTTCTTCCTTTTCATTTTTTCTTTCTAACCATGCTTTTAATTATTGCCCCTATTGAAATCTTTGGGGTGTTGCATGTGGAATATAAATAGCGATATCACAATTTTCAATATGATTTTGCAAAATATGATCATCGATCGATTTAATTTTATTTTACTATCTTTTTGGTAGGGGTGAAAGTAGTCCGGATCGAGTTGGGATTTCAGTCTAAAAAAATTAATCGCTATTTTTTCGGTAGGTTTTTAAAATTAAAAAAATCACCCTAAAATTATTTTGAAAAACTATAAATCACCCTCTAATAGATCAATTTTTTCGGGGCCCTACTTTTATATAATATATTTAAAATATATATAATAAATTAAATTTAATATAAAATATTTAATTTTATATTAAATATACTACTAAAATTTTAAAGTTATTAAATTAGAGTTTGATGATGCGATAGAAAAGTATGAAATTTTATAAAAAAAATAAAAGGATTGATAAAATATACATTAATTATATAAATAACGAGTGGAGTCCTAATTTTAGTACATGGATTTTGATTTATTAAAATCACCCTAAATCATATTTGAATCTTTATTTTTTAATTTTTTTATTACGATAGATTTTTTGGGTTGGTCGGTATTTTTACATCCCTCGGATATTTATTAGAATAAACAAGGTAAATTACACGAATGATTCCTCAACTTTGAGTCGATTTCCAAATGGTCCCCCAACTTCAATTTGTAATCAGAACATCCTCATCTTTTATTTTCTTGTGTGATTAGTCCTCTTGACCGGTGATAGTGGATTTCCGGGTTGTCTTGCATACGTGACTGACACGTGAGCCGTTTCTCTCTCATCCACATCATTTAAGTCATCCACGTCATTTAACGCTCTAAACCAGGTAAATTACATGGATCGTCCCCCAACTTTGGTCGATTTCTAAATAGTCCTCCAACTTTGATATTATTACACGATTCATCCACTTGACCGGTAAGAAATAATCTCCCGATTATCTTGCGACGTGACATAATAAAATATAATAAATTTTTTTAACTAGCTGACATCACATAATAAAAAATATTATAAAAATTTCAAGACGCGGACGAGCTGATAAAGGAGGGATGTCAGCCCCCCTCTCCAAGCTCGCCCTTTGGCGAGCTAACATAGGGGGCGCCGGCCTCCCTTTCTAAGCTCGCCCACTGACGAGCTTCGCACAAAGGGCGCTAACGCCCCCTCGCGAGTTCGTCGGTGACCTTATCATTTTTAATGTTTATAGTCTCTTAACAGCGCTCTTATCATTTTCAATTTTTATAATCTCTAAACTTTGAGTCATTTAGGGTCGTCGACGAGCTCGCGAGGAGGCGTTGGCGTCCCTTGTGCCAAGCTCGCCAGAGGAGGGTCGGCGCCCCTTATGCTAACTCGCAAAGGGCGAGCTTGGAGAGGGGGGCCGACACCCTCCTCTGCCAGCTCGTCCGCGTCCTTAAATTTTTATAATTTTTTTATTGTGTGATATTAGCTAGTTAAAATTTTTATTATATTTTATTATGTCACGTCACAAGATAATCAAGAGACTATTTTTTTACCAGTCAAGTGGATGAATTGTGCAATAATATCAAAATTGGGGGGCTATTTAAAAATTGACTCAAAGTTGGGGGACGATTCGTGTAATTTACCTAGTTTGGAACGTTAAATTACGTGGATGACTTAAATGACGTGGATGAGAGAGAAATGATTCATGTGTCGGCCACGTATACAAGGCAATTCGAAAATCCATTTTCACCGGTCAAGAGGACTAATTATGTAAGAAAATAAAAGATGAGGGATGTTCTGATTATAAATTAAAATTGAAGGACCAATTAAAAATCGACTGAAAGTTGGGAGATCATTCGTGTAACTTATTTCAATAAACATTTATTTTTCGTCAAATTTTCCCAAATTATTTTGCTCTCAAAATTATTTTCCGTTTTTTTTTGTTGGCGAAGCATTTCTTTTTGTTTTTTTTTTTGCAGCGTTATGACTTCTGAGAGCCACGCCTCTGTTAATTGCCACGCCTCTCTTCCCACGAGAAAAAATGGCGATGCTGAGGGCCACCAAACCCCTCCTCCGGTCATGCCTCCGCTCCTCCCTCCCCGCCGCCGCCGCTCTCTCCGGCCGCAAGCTCCTCCTCCTCTCATCTTCCGACGTCTCCCTCCAGGTCGACTTCTCCCGTAACTACGGCGGCGGCGGCGGCGTCGGCCGCTTCTCCCGCGATGACTTCTCTTCGCCCAGGTAAACCACTTCTCGCGCCCGCCACCTGTTCGACCTTTCGCTTTCGAACCGCCTTGGCGATTCAATGCGAGTTTTTCTGATTCCAAAGGGTAGGCACGAAGAGCAGCTGGAGCCGCCCATCAACTGGGGGATCCGCATCGTCCCCGAGAAGAAGGCGTACATCATTGAGCGCTTCGGAAAGTACCTTCGCACTCTGGATTCTGGCATCCACTTCCTCGTCCCCTTCGTCGACCGCATCGCCTACGTCCACTCTCTGAAGGAGGAGGCCATCCCCATCCCGGATCAGTCGGCCATCACGAAGGACAACGTTAGCATCCTCATTGATGGAGTCCTGTACGTGAAGGTCAGTCTGTTCCTGTCTTAAAGGATTGATCGTTAACACAATTCCTAAAGTGGACAATTCTTGTTATCATTGGCTTGGTCGATTCAACCTGGAAACTTTTTGCAGATTGTGGATCCAGTTCTGGCCTCCTATGGAGTTGAGAATCCAATATTCGCCGTGATTCAGTTGGCACAGACCACAATGAGGAGTGAGCTGGGGAAGATCACCCTAGACAAGACGTTTGAAGAGAGGGATGCCCTGAACGAGAACATTGTGGTAAGATTTCATTCAGCTTTTCTGGTTGTGATATTCATGCTATTTGTACCAATTTGCTTTATTTTTAGTACTCAATTTTGCATGCATGCTTTTTTTTCTCTTTAATTTGTAGTAATACATGTTGTTGAGGAATTTTGAATGATCACGGTAAAAAAAATTCTCATGTTCATGAAAGATACTTGTTCAATTCTTTAGCTTCTTGTAGTTGCAATTAATTTGTTTTCATTTTCCTCAATGTTGTTGAGCAATGTTGTCAAACACGTAAAACGGACTCGACACGGAAGGCCGGAAAAACTCGTAAATCGTGAACACGTAACACGACACGGCCGATTCTACCAGATTATTTTTAATATTAAATGTATATATTAATATATAATAATATATATAAATTCATGATAGTAGTAGTGAAATGCAATTTCTCTTTGAACTTATAGGTACAAAATGCAATAATACATGTCCAAGTTTATAATTTTAACATCACACTTCATGATATTAATACCTATTTAATTATATATATATATATATATTAATTCACGACCTTAACAAATTGTAATAATAACAGAATAACAACAGACACATCAATATAATTAATTCATGAAAAATTAACACATCAATAAATAACTTTCATTATTAATATATAAAAAATTAACACAATAATAAATTCAGAATATTTAAAGCAATTGATGATTTCCACTTTATTAAGCAAATATTAACCATAGTTGAAATATAAAAATGTTTTAATTTTATAACATAATAGAAAGTAAAAAGGTAGCCAAGGCCCTTGTCCACCAATGGGGAGAACTATTGGGTTCGTGGAAAAAAAAAGAAACCTGTTTCGATTTGTAGAGAGAAAGGGAGAGTGAGAGAAAGAGAAAAGGAGAAAAAAAACATATTCTCGTGCGGGAAGAGAAAGGGAGAGGAAAAGGGAGGAAAAGAGAAAGGGCGAGAGAGGAAGAGGGGAGAAAGAGAAAGGGGGAGGGTATGGGAAGAGAAAGGGAGAGGGTGAGGGAGAGAAAGAGAAAGCGAGAGGGGGAGAGGGGAGGAAAAGAGAAAGGGCGAGAGAAGACGAGGGAAGAAAGAGAAAGGGAGAGAGTGCGGGAAGAGAAAGGGAGAGGGAGAGAAAGAGAAAGCACGAGAGAGGGAGGGGGGAGGAACCTGTTAGGTCAGTGGCGGCAGCATCAGGACAGCAGCGCGAGCAGCAGACGAGCAACAGTGGCGACAGCAGCAGTGAGCGGCGGCAGCAAGACAGCAGTGGTGGCGGCGACAGCAGCAGTGAGCGGTGGCAGCAGGACAGCAGTGGTGGCAGCGACAGGGCACAGCGGCAGACAGCAAACAAAAAGGAAGAGATGAGTGCCTATCACGCTTATAAAACATAAAAAAAAATTGTTGTGGGATCGGTGGAGTCGTGCGTCTCCACTGATTCTACGGGCCAGCACGCGATTCTACCGCGTGCTGGCCAAAAACGTTTCCAGGTGAGATCGAGCACGAAATGCAGAGGTGAAGACGTAAAATCGTACGCTTTTACGAGTTAACACGCGTTTTTGACAACACTGTTGTTGAGAGCATTGTCAGAACGATCATCAGTATCATTGATAAAGTTCAATGATGTGTATGCTTTTGATGAACTAATGATAACTCACCATTATTCAAGTTATAGCTCCTTTAGTTGTCTAGAGTCCTTTTGTCTTTTCCTTGTTCAAATTTTTGCAACAACATACAGTTCATCTTAGACATGTAGAATTACCATCTTTTGGTGCAGTGATACTGAACTGAATTATTTACATTTTCATGTGTTAAAACTATTCATGTTCTGTGGCAGAAATCAATCAATGAGGCAGCTTCAGACTGGGGCCTTAAGTGCTTGCGATATGAAATACGTAAGTATAACAAGTTTTATCATTTCTACTTCTAGATGCATGTGAATTTCAACAGCTTCTATCTCTCTTTCATCTGAGCAGGGGATATTTCTCCACCACCTGGAGTGAAAGCCGCAATGGAGATGCAAGCTGAAGCGGAAAGAAGGAAACGTGCTCAGGTTCTTGAGTCTGAAGGTAACATATCCTGGTATAATCACCTTATTTGCTTGATGTGGCACTTGTTTGTGCTTGTTATCTTTCCATTTTGGAATTCTTAATTTTTCATTTAAAGTGTGTAATTGTGCATTTAAGAATGTTAATAGCATCATATTTTATGCATTAGTACATTATCGAGATTATTTATCCAACCACTTTTACTTTTTTAGTTTTGAGAATTTTCCCTAAATTTATTGAAATTTTCATGAATGACCTATGGTATTACAAGATACCTTATGCGCTGGCATTAAACAAGATTGCGAGACAACACACATTTACTTGTAATAAATGACATTTTCACACCTTCTTTTACATGTGAACAGGAGAAAGACAAGCTCACATTAATATCGCTGATGGAAAGAAAAATTCTGTCATATTAGAATCAGAAGCTGCAATGATGGATCAGGTTAACAGGGCTAAAGGTATCACATACCACGACTCAAAGTTGTGATGTTTTCTTATTTTCCACCAATATTTATCCATATTTTTCATTTTAGCAATTTATCTGAATACTCTTTATGGATTTATCTGTCAAATCTCATGAACATGGATCAACGAATAAGCGGAATGGCGTCGTATGATCCATGTAGCCGACCCCACCTAGTGGGATAAGGCTTTGTTGTTGTTGTTGTTGTTTGTTGTACTCTTTATGGATTTTTTGTTCTTTTATAGGCATATGCGAATTCATTCAACTTTTGGCATATAAAACTCACGAATTATTTCTTGTGAAGTCCATTTAGTGTTATGATTCTTTGTTGATCCACCCATGCATATAACACGAGAAATAATACAACCTTTATGATTTTATTGATCCATGAACGCTACAAGATTTTGATCCTCTTGTCTTTGTACATTTATGAAAATTCTTGTGCACATACTCTACATGAGAAGGAAATGTTTTTTTACTAATTTCCTTATTTTTCTGTGTTGTTTTCCAGGACAATGATTACTTTGTTTTTTATTGCATTATAATGAATGTTTACCTGACATAGATTTATACTTATGCAGTGTGGTAGGCTATATTTTCATAAGAAAACTTTGGACCTCATTTCTGAATTTTGTCCTGGTGGGAATTCAGGAGGAACAAGCTGTGTTAAATTATGTTCATAGTTATATCAATTAAGTAGTATGGCTTTGTCCAAATCACGATATCCATCATGCTTCAACTAATACTTATGTGAAAATCATGTTTTCATCACACCAACTTAAAGCTTAATTGCTTCTATGTCCATATAGGAATGTATTCATCATATTTGTCACTAGGTTGTTTGGTCATACATTCCTACCAGGTAAAATTTAGGGTTATTTTCACAAAGCTATCACGATTTTTTGCATCTAACTCTAAATTACGAACTTATTTTTTTGTATCCCTAAACTATCACGATTTTTTCACTTTAGTCCTTTAGTCTACTTCTGATACGTTTTCCGTTACTTTTGATTTTTCCCATTTATGAAAAGACTAAATTACCCCTCCCTCCATAACACATCAAATAATAAATGTAAAAAAGAAAAAAATCTGGAGGGTAATTTAGTCTTTCATAAATGGCAAAATTTTTTTGTTTACCACTTTGATCCTTCCAAGGAGTTTTTTATTTTCATATTTGTTATTTCATGTTTTTCAGGAGGGAGGGGTAATTTAGTCTTTTCATAAATGGACAAAAGTAAAAGTAATGAAAAACGTAACATAAGTGGACGGGAGGACTAAAGTGGAAAAGTCGCGATAGTTTAGGGATCCAAAAAAATAAGTTCGTAGTTTGAGGTTAGATGTAAAAAATCGTGATAGTTTATGGGAGGTTTATGGAAATAACCCTAAAATTTAAATACTAAGTCAGAAAACAAGAGCCTGCGTCTTCAATTTTTGTCCCTTAAAAAATCATTTCTGATCTACATGCAGAATGTTGACTTTTATGGCCGTATTTCTAGATTTTGACTTTGAGATGGTCTATGTTTGCAAGTGCTTTCTTAGTTGAAATTGACCCTTCTTTAAATGCACATTCCTGATTTTTTGTTACTATATAACTAAACACTAAATCTAGATACAATGCAACTTTAATCAGTATATATTTATATGATAATAGCCGGTCCCAAGTCCGGATAAAGGAGGAGGGTTGTGTTAGGCCCCGACAGCCAACATAAAATCATGTCGAATCTTATGAACATGGATCAACGAATATATTGTGTTAATGCTAGGTCGTTACCCGTAAGTAACGCGCTGTACAGCTCGGGTACAGTGATAAGAGAGCAAGAGCCGCTGCATCCTCGCCTGAATGCAGTGTTAAATGAGCAAGGGCTACCGCACTCTAATGGACGGAGGCGGTTAAAGAAGCTAGTTCATGAGACTAAGGTCAGATTAGGTTCTTGGAACATTGGGACGTTGAATGGGAAGCGCCTCGAGGTGGCACAAGTAATGGACCAACGTAAGATTAGTATCTTATGCTTGCAAGAAACTAGATGGGTAGGAGAGGGAAGTAAAGAGATTAGGTTAAATGGTTCCAAACTTTGGTACACAGGTAAGGTAAATGGAAGGAATGGTGTTGGTATTATCGCGGATGCAGAATGGAGGAAGAATGTTGTGGAAGTTAAAAGGATTGAGGATCGAATCATATCCGTGAAAGTAATTGTTGGAAAGGAGACTATGAACATTATTAGTGCATATGCACCCCAAGTAGGAGCAGAATCACATCTCAAGGAGAAGTTTTGGGCAGATATGGAGGGTTTGATTGAAAGTATACCAACAACCGAGAAAGTTTATATTGGGGGAGACCTTAATGGACATGTTGGTAAAGAGGCAGGACCACATGCAAGGGTTCATGGTGGTTTTGGTTTTGGGGAGTTGAATGAGGAAGGACAAACTATTATTGATTTTTCTTTAGCATACGATCTTAAGATTATCAACACTTGTTTTAGGAAGAGAGAGGAACATTTAATCACATACAAAAGTGGAACTCATAGGTCTCAAATCGATTTTTTCTTGATAAGAAATACTGATAAAAGACGTTGCACTAATTGCAAAGTAATTCCTGGGCATGGAGTGACTACACAACATAGATTGTTAGTTCTTGATATGCAAATAAAATGTATAAAACCAAAATCCCGAACAGTTTTTGATCGAAAGATCAAGTGGTGGCAGTTAAAGGGGGAGAAGCGAGAGACTTTTAGAAGTAAGTTATTAGAGGAAAGTGTGTGGGAGTTAGAAGGAGATGCTAGTATCATGTGGAAGAATGTGGCAAAAAAGGTTGAAATGGTTGCTAAAGCCATTTTAGGAGAATCAAAAGGTTTTGGACCACGAGATAAGGAGACTTGGTGGTGGAATGAGGAGGTCCAAGAAAAGGTGCGTAATAAGAAGAATTGTTTCAAGGCGATACACTTGGACAATAGTTCTGACAATTGGGAAAAGTATCGTTTGGCGAAAAGGGAGGCTAAGAAGGCAGTTAGTGATGCTCGTGCTAAAGCATACGAGGGGTTTTATAAGGAGTTAGGGACAAAGGCGGGTGAACAAAGGATTTACAAGATTGCAAGGAACAAAGAGAAGGAGTCGAGAGATTTGGATCAAGTAAGATGCATAAAAAATGAAGTTGGCAAGGTTTTAGTTACTGAAGGAGATATTAAGAACAGATGGGAAGAGTATTTCTATAAGCTATTTAATGATGGATGTGAAGGTTCGCGTTGTGATTTGGAGGACTTGACAGTTAGCGAATGTGAGCTTAATAGGTCATTTTATCGTAGAATTAGAGTCTCGGAGGTTAGCGAAGCTCTTAAGAAAATGGAGAATGGTAAAGCCGTTGGACCGGATGGTATACCGATTGAAGTTTGGAAATGTTTAGGAGAAAAATGTGTGTTGTGGTTATGTAAACTATTTAATGAGATTTTACGGTCGAAAAAGATGCTTGATGATTGGAGATTAAGTACATTAGTTCCTATTTACAAAAATAAAGGGGATATTCAGAATTGTGCAAATTATAGAGGGATTAAACTTATGAGTCACACTATGAAATTATGGGAAAATGTGATTGAGCATAGATTGAGAATGGAGACTAGTATTTCTGAGAGACAATTAAGGTTCATGCCAGGAAGATCCACTACAGAGGCGATTTATTTACTAAGGGGGATGATGGAGAAGTATCGAAGTAGGAGAAGAGACTTACATATGGCTTTCATTGACTTAGAGAAGGCGTATGATCGGGTACCAAGGGATGTACTTTGGAAAGCCTTGCAAAAGAAGAGGGTGAATGTTGCCTACATTAAGGTAATACAAGATATGTACGATGGGGCATTGACTAGGGTTAGGACACCCGGAGGTGAGACAAATGAATTTCCTATAGGAATTGGCCTACATCAAGGATCAGCTTTAAGCCCGTATCTATTTAACTTAGTTATCGATGCTATAACCGAGAGTATCACAGAGGAGGTACCTAAGTGCATGCTATTTGCGGATGATATAGTACTTTTAGCGGATTCAAGAGAAGAGATTAATACAAAATTGGAAATATGGAGAAATACGTTGGAGTCAAAGGGTTTTCGTTTAAGTAGGAATAAAACAGAATATATGCATAGCAATTTCACAAATAAACAACTTAGAGACGATTTGAAAGTTAGGTTAGGGGAGGATATAATTCCTCAAGTGACAAAGTTTAAATATTTAGGATCAATTGTAAGACAAGATGGTGAGATTGATGACGATGTTAATCATAGAATTCAAGCTGGTTGGTGTAAGTGGAGGAAAGCCACTGGAGTTCTTTGTGATAGAAAAGTACCCAATAAAGTTAAAGGAAAATTCTATCGTACTGCTATAAGGCCAGCAGTGTTATATGGTAGTGAATGTTGGGCTATGAAGGGACAACATGAACGTAAAGTGGGGGTAGCCGAAATGAGGATGTTGAGATGGATGTGTGGTCATACAAGATTAGATAAGATTAGGAATGACCATATACGTGAACGAGTCGGAGTGGCTCCTATTAGTGAGAAAATGGTAGAGAATCGTTTGAGATGGTTTGGTCATGTTCAGAGAAGACCATTAGATGCGCCAGTAAGAAGAGTAGATCAAATAATCTGGAGTCCGATTAAAAGAGGGAGAGGGAGGCCAAGGCGGACACTTGGCGAACTAATAGAGCAAGATCTATTGGTGAATAATATACCGAAAGGTTTGGTTACTAATAGAGCGGAATGGCGTCGTATGATCCATGTAGCCGACCCCACCTAGTGGGATAAGGCTTTGTTGTTGTTGTTGTTGTTGTATATTTATATGATAATATAACACTCTAACTCTACTGTACTAGATAGTCCGATATAAAGAATTGTGGAGATTTTTTTTTTTTACTTTCTATCAATACTATAGCCGTTTCGATAGAGTTAGATGTTATAGTGAGAAAATTGTAAGGCACTCTTGTTTTTGGTCAAGGATTGGAGAGTAATTGAGATGAGGTATATGATGGTTTGGAGGGAATTGTTTTAGAATTTTGTCATGTACGTTCATTTGTAAATCAGCATGGCGTCTCCCAATAACTCCGCCTATGTTTTATAGCCGGTCCCAAGCCCGGATAAAAGGAGGAGGGTTGTGTTAGGCCCCGACAGCCAGCGTAAAATCCTGTCGAATCTCATGAACATGGATCAACGAATTGGCGTCGTATGATCGATGTAGCCGACCCCACCTAGTGGGATAAGGCTTTGTTGTTGTTGTTGTTTCTATCAATACTATCTCAGAAACCTATGATTCTGTTCAGGTCATTTCATTTAAGACTTGAAGTTTAAATAATTTTCTTTCATTTCCTTAATCATTGATAGGACCTAATAATTCAATTTTTAGTCAAATTAGTCATTTTGACTAACTATTTTTGTGGAGATTATAAGAAAAGAGTAGGAACTAGAATGAACAATGTTGTGGCAATAAATGCAAGAATATTGACTTCTCGATTGGCACCTTGCTGATTACATACGTGGGCCTCCCTTTCTCTGATCGTCACATCGGCTCTCGGGGTGGACCCTTGTCCTCGAGCGCATGGAGCGGAGGCTCGAGGGCTGGAGTTCACGACTCTTATCTCGAGGTGGTCGTCTCATTCTCCTCCACTCTGTTCTTTCGGCGCTTCCGACATACTACATGACGGTCCTTCGGACATCAGCTCAGATTTTCAGGCGTATGGACTCCTTGAGGAGTAGATTTTTTTGGCAGTGGTGCAGCTTGATAGATGAGGTGTTCATCTAGTTGCACGGAGCAGTGTTTGTCGCCCCACTTCTCAGGGAGGACTGGGGTTCATGATCTCCGCTGCACTAACTGGGCTCTTCTTGCTAAGTGGGTCAGGCCTAAGGACAGTCTATGGCGATCGGTCTTCTTCACCTGTGATGGACGCGATCTATCTTGGGAGTTGAGACCGGTACTGTTTCGTGGGGCCTCATCCTTCTGGAGGGGTGTGGCAGCACTCTTCCCACAGGTGCGCCCACTCATGACACCATCACTGGGCACATGAGAGTATTTCTCATTCTGGCGGCATAGTTGGTTCCTCGGGGTCCCCCTCGCGGAGGTTTTTCTCCGGCTATATGCACTGGCGGCATATCCTGATGCGACAGTAGTGGAGACGTGGTCCGAGACTGGTGACGTCGGCTCTGGCCCTTGGACCCCTCTTTTTAGATCAGCCCTCACGGGACAGCGCATCACCGAGCTTTTGGAGCTCCATCGAAGGACAGCCCCCTACCGTCCCGACTATTCTAGGCTTGACGGATGAGAGTGGCTATCGGAGTCCTGGTCAACACGCAGCTTATATATTCAATTCCTTCCAAACATGTCATTAGGCTCATTTGGCGCTCTCGAGTACCGTTGAAAGTCAAGATCTTTGCTTGGCTTATGCGACGAGGCTAGCTTCTCACCGGGACATACAGGGCATGTTGGGCATCCCATATAGACACGTCTTATGTTTTGTGTAACGAGGCGGAGGAGGATGTAGACCACTTATTTTTTGCATGTTTGACAGCGTGAGGCATTTGGCAGTGAATGACTATTGGGGGTCTATTCCCCTCAGATTCTCAGTCCTTATGGCAGTCGCTCCGAGTATTGATACGACAGAGACAAAGATGGAGAGCGCCACTGACATCTTCTTTGGCTGGTTCTTGAGCCTTCCAGCATAACCGGGTGATTTTTTGTGGGGAGCGATGTCAGATAGAGCATATTGTACACCATATCTTTTTCTTTCTTCGAGAGTGGGGTTTTGGGTAGCTGATATACTTTTCTTTTATTGCTGCTCTCACTTTGGGAGCTCATACATGTATATCATTTTCATCCCATAGTTATATATATACATCTGGATGACAACCACATAACATGGTTGTCCTTTTTCTCCTAAAAAAAATAGTCTCATTGTTTTTTACCAACAGTGGTTTAGTTCCCCATGAATTAATAGGCAATCTCTAGATTAAAACCTAATGTGTTCCAAGTTTTCAGATTGGCTACAACATTTTTGTTCATTCTGATATCAGAAAGTTGTACCTAATAGTTGATGATTATTGTTCTAAAAAAAAATACTTGATGATTGTTGGTCCTTGACAACTTTTGAATCATAATCATGTAAAGCTGTCCATATCATTGTCTGCAAGGAATATGTGCCTTGAATCTGAAACATTATAATTAATGCAGCATTCTGTCCTGGAGCACATTTTCCTATGTTTTCCTTTGTTTTCTTTTTTTTTTAAGAGAAAAGCACACATGCTTCTTGTTTTGAGAGAGTGCTACATTATTGTTTAAGCAACTACAGAAAACTAAATGCATCTTAGACCCTTTTTTACTGTCATATCTCACGAGTTCTTCAATTCATAATGCTTCTTCAGCCTTTGCTTTTTTGTTATAACAGGTGAAGCTGAAGCAATTCTTGCAAGATCACGTGCAACTGCAGAAGGGCTCAAGATATTGTCAAAGGCCATAAATGCAGAGGGAGGTTCTGAGGTAAGGTTCCAATTTTTTTAAACATGGTAATGACTTCGTGATAGAAAAAATAATCTGAGTTCATGAGTTACTTGATGCATTTTATATCAATCATTAGATGAACCATAACTATTTAAAAAATATATTGATGCACTCTTTGAAGAGTTTTGCTTCCTTAAACTAAAAAATCTTTGGTAAAAATCAGTCGTCGCGGAAATTTGGTTTAAATATATGTTTTCTTCCTGATGTTCAATCCTTCAGGCAGCAAGTCTTAGAGTTGCTGAGCAGTATATAACAGCATTTGGGAGCATCGCCAAGGAGGTAATATAATAAACTTAGAAAACCTAGAAAAAAGTTTGAATTGTAACGAAGGTTTTGCTCGTCATTTTGCCCTTCTCCAGGGAACGACTCTTTTGCTTCCAAGCACTGTGGGAGATCCATCTTCTATGATAACCCAGGCTTTAACAATATACAGAAAACTTAATGCCAGCAATATGAATTCTTCTCCAAGAGAAATCCCTCAACCAGAATTGTCAGATGAGAGAAAATCGGACAGCATGAGAAGGCCAGACGGGTCTGAAGATCTCCCTGGAGACTCGGAACCTATTACCCTCTCCAATGCTGATTCTAGCGAAAGAATTTTCTCGCTTCAAAGTCCGCCAAGCAATTGAAGTTTGTTTTGCCTATCAAGCAAAAGAAGAGGCGCTGTTTGACTTTACAATTCTACTTTGTACTCCGAGGAAAGTTCCTGAAGGGGTTTGTGGATCCTTGTTAAAGTAAAATTTAATGGTTCTTATAGAGTCCCACTAATTGAAAAATAAAAGTCTAATAAAAGACCTTATTTGACTAGGTCTTATTCTCTGTCAGACCTATCACGTTATAATATTTCAATTTTACTTGCCGCTGCTTTTCGCAGTGCTATTGAGGTAGGATTTGCCACTTCTGGGTGTGCAATGGTTCGTGGAGTGGAATCTTTAGTCATTCATTAATGTATAGGACATGACACAACATGTTTTATTACTTCAAACTATGCTTGCAATATGAGACTGGTTTCAATTTTTTAGTTTTGAATTCTATGTTTCTGCTTTGATTGGATTACGAATGCTAATGTTAGAAATAGTTCCAATTTTGGGTCTCCATTTTCTGTTTCGATTCTCCACTAACGCCTCTTGTTAGCTTATGCAAGCTTTGGAGTGCGGACAAAAAGAGTAACAATCATATCGAAATCATAATATCCATAAAAAAAAGAAATCGTGCTTCATGTCTTTATATATCCTTGTCCATTCTCTTAATTGAATTTTCACTTGTCTCACATGTTCCTCAATCTGGTTTTGGAAGGATATTATTGCTTCACTCTTAAATCACTAACTTAAATAATAAGATCCAGTGAACCTAACAATATGAACCGATCCAACCAAAATTCAAGTGTGAATTTTCATTTTTAAAATTCATATATTCCTTTACGAAACTGTTCGGATATATAGTTTAATTTAAAGTTTAAATTTTAAATATATTAAAACCAAATGTTTTATAGGTATGAAAAATATTTTAAATATTAAAATAATTGATGTTAAATATTGTAGAAAGACAATTGGGGAAAAAATCATTTGACTCAATCAATTAGCATCCTCTATCAATAAACATCTGATGCTCTGCATTAAGGTTCGGATTTACGAAAGGTCTTCGGGGAGCCGGGGAGAGAGAGCATGGAATGTCATTCTCTTGATCAAGGTGGAGACTCAAAAGATCGATCCTGAAATTATTAGCACCCGTTGAGCCACTTGAAGTTGAGCCACTTGAAATACAGCCTCGCTAGTCAACTGCGCCAACGGAGCTTGGTTTGATGCTCTGCATTATAAGTTGCAAGAAGCACCGCTTGACAGTAGCACCATTTGTCAAGCCCAAACAGAAACAAAAAAAAAGTAAAATATGGTCGATGGCTTTGGCATTTCCTTCATGCGTGAACGAAAAGGAAGTCGACAACAATAACATCACAAGAATAATATAAAAGAAAGAAAGTTTTTTCGCCATTTCAAGTATCGTGTTTTGTTCGATAAAGAAACATATGATCTAGAAAGTTGTCATTGGTAACAATTATTCATGCATGCAACAAGTCAAGCAAACTCATACGCAGGCAAGTCATTGGTAACAATTAACCATTTCCATCTACTGCAAAAATTTATTCCCCTTTTCACTAAACACACAAAATACCATGAATGCATGCGTCCAAGATTCACGTACACAATTCCGAATCCTCCTATGACAAAGTGGACTCCAAGTACTTCGCTATTCGTCGTCGGCAGACCAGTCGCCGGCGTCGACGCCGATACTAGGAGCCTGGGTCAACTCCCAAGACGTGGACGGGGCATCACCGCCAACGCCCACCACCGGTGCACCATTGTTCGCATCTTCGTTCCCTGAGCTGATCCACTCGTCAGTTCTTGCGCGCTTGGTGCGACGTGGCGTGCCATCGGCTCGCCGTCAAGGAGGCATGGCAGGCGAGGGAGGCTTCTCTGGCGCTTCTCCGATCTCCACCCAGGCGTCTTTCGGTATGATCTTGCACATTACGAGCTCGCCGACGTCGGCCAAGGCCGTCGCCCGAAAGCTCGGCGCCAAGTGGTATTCGTGCATGAACCAGACCGTGGCCTTGACCCTCTTGCTCTTCTTGATGCCCCGGGGAGCCCGTGGGAACCAACATTGTTGACACCATCAGAGAAATTGTGATGCAGCCTAAAGCCAATGCAGGGCCGCCGGACATGATCTTTGGGCACCGGCCGGCGGCGGCCATTAATCTTCCATTTGCCGTTCGGGGGTCTTCCGGTGAAACTGGACGCCCTTGTAGGTTGGCCGAATGCGAGTGAAGTAATTCCTCGGTGATGGAAAAATTCGAGAACAGGAAGAGAAAATCGCAGAGAGATTGCAAGAAAATTAGAGGAGATATACGATTTACCCAGGTTCACCCTTCATATTAGAGTTACGTCCTGCAAAGAGATTCCACTATATCATTTTAATTACAGTCATCACACAGATTACATATGAAAATAAGCTATAAATAGTCTCTTCCAAATGGGCTCAAAATCCGAACAAAATAGAAAAAAAAATATAATTCGAACCACACGGCCCGGCTAAACAAAAGTTCAAACCCGTCTAGGTTCATACGTCGTCGGGGGCGGGGCCCTCCGAACCCCCCCTTTTGTTCGTACGCCAACAGCACAAGTA
Organism: Pontederia crassipes; assembly: GCA_030549335.1. Lineage (NCBI taxonomy): Eukaryota > Viridiplantae > Streptophyta > Magnoliopsida > Commelinales > Pontederiaceae > Pontederia > Pontederia crassipes. Next base: position 6,582,624 of record JAUKPH010000017.1, read on the forward strand.
ATTGGGTAATACTCAGATTTCTCTAAGCTCACGTGAGCGAATTCGGTGTGAGAAACAAGAGGTCCTGAAGTATTCGTTAACTCCAACATTCGGCTACCGAGAACCTCATGTCGGCAAACGGGCGCAGCAGCCACGGCTCCGTCATGTAGATGTCGAGCTAGGGAATCTCGACGCTGGGGGCGATGCCTGGCCCTCCGGTCGCCTCGTTGAGAAGGTATATGCCGACGAGTTGTTCGTCGGAGGGGCAGAACCGAAGACCGACCAAAAGATTCAGTTCCTCTACTTGTTCTTGGACCTCTCTCTCTCATATATATATATATATATATATATATATATATATATATATGGACAATATTTAATTGCAAAACAAGAATCACTATAAGAAATTTGTCAATTACTGACACATTTATCCGTCGAAAAATTCACTATATCCGACAGAAAAAATGTTTGTAACGGTTTCGTAACCATTGAAAAATTACTCGTCGGTAATGGGTTATCTACGACACTAAAGGTACATTCGATGATTTTCAACGGATGGAAGGGGGAAATCCTCTCGAAACTTTCGATGGGAGATCCCTGTCGAAATCTTTGAGGGCACGACTCCCCTTGAAAATTTTGAAAGTAGAACCCGTCTGACGTTCCAACGGGAGATCCCCCCAGTCGATCGTGTGATGTCTTTTCTACGGGAAATCACGTCGCAAACTTTATTTAAAATATAAAAGATCATATGCCAGTAGCCTGATCCGGCAGACCGATTGTGCTGAGAGAGAGAGAGAGTGATTTGGTGCCAGTGGAAGATTTTGCGGCTGGAGTCGAAAGAGAGGTAGGAGAGGAGGAGGGCGGTCGGAGTTGGGATAGCTAGTTTCGTGGGAGGTCGTTGGAGCTGAAATAGAAAGAGAAAGATGGAGAGGGAGATGGGGGAGAGAGGGGCGGCCGCGGCAACCGATCTGACTGCCATGCAACAGATCTAATAGCCAGGCAGCTAGATCTGTCGTCGACCGATTCGTCCGACGACCCGATCTGCGAACAACCTGAGCTGGGAGAGAGGGGGAGGGCGGCTGGAGCTGGTCGGCGGGCCCATGCCCCCCCCTCTCGCCCCTCTCTTTCCCCTCTCCCCCTCTCCCCCACTCTCTCTCGACTTTGACGACCTTCCACAACATTGGCGACCCAGTGACTAGGCGGCCGAATCTAATTGACGAGAAGTTACCATCCATAGTAGCGAAGACCTTTTTGGCCTTCGGTATTTTGAAAAATCTTTTTTAATCTGTCACAAATATCTTCAAATATGCAAAGAATTTTTATCCGTAAAAAATTATTCGTCGCAAAGAAGTAATTTTGTTGTAGTGGGAGATGAATCAATGATTCTTTTTTTTTTCTCGGCTGCGGCTGTTCGTTCTTAATCGTGACTAATTTAACTTGAGAATATATCAAAAGTTATTTAACGCTGTTTAAGATCATGGATCTTCAATTACTTCCAAGTTCCAACCAACTACTATCATTTGTCAAGTTCAAGCAAGGGCTAAGCTACGGCCCACTAATAAATAGACAACTTACTTGAAAATTAAATAAACATTGCATAGAATTTTTTTAGATATTTTCTTTTTAACAAGAACTCGTTTTATTTTCTATCCATTTTTCACTCTTAAAGTTAGGGAGCGAAGGTAAATTGAAAAGGACAGTACTTTTCAGATATATCTTTTATAGATAACACTTGGATCTACAAATATAGCATACTGTAAAACGAGAAACATTAAAGTAAATGATATCATATGCATATCATTACAATTCGGACCATGGTGGAAAATAATGCAACCACCAGTAAAACAGATCAGCCTCTATCAGCCACTTCTTTTTTTTCCCCCGCTCTTGTTATTAACACAAAAGTTGTCCTTTGGGAACATATTAATTAAGCTGTTAATTAATTAATATTCGTATCAACGCCACATGTCGTCTTAATTTGTATAATTCCGACCTAAAAGGGTTAGGAGTTCCTAATTTTACTCTCTTTCTCCCATGCTTTTGCTAAGAACTATTCAAGGCCCCTCAAACTTCACAACACCTATGCATCAGAATCGCAAGAGAACAGGACTCCTCCATGCAGGCACAGCCCTTCGCATACATATATTCATACTTCATCAACTCTCTCTCTCTCTCTCACACACACACACACATTGATCTTAGAGTCCTAAAAGATGAAACACTTCGTCTACTTCTACGTCTCCCTCCCTCTCCTCCTAATCTCGGCCGCCACCACGACCGATGAGAAGACCTGCACGAGCCCCGCAGACATCGAGGAAATCTGCAAGACCGTGACCGCCGGGAAGCCGCCGAGCGAGCACGACTTCTGCGTCAGTAAGCTCAGGGCGGACGCGAGGACCAAATCCGCCGACGCGCACAGCCTCGCCGTCGTCGCGACGAGGCTCTCGGTCGACCACGCCTCCAGCACCGAGGCCAAGATCGGCGAGCTGATCGACCTGGCGGACGAGGAGCAGGCCATCGACGAGCGCCTCGGCGTCTGCATGGACGTGTACACGGACGCCATCGGAGTGCTCCAGGACGCGCTGGACAACCTGAACGCCAAGCTGTACGGCAAGGCCATGGGGCTGCTGCAATCCGCGCTGGAGGGGGCGCGCAAGTGCGAGGAGGCCTTCAAGGACGACGACAGCGGCGCGTCCCCGCTGACCGCCGGCGACGGGGACTTCGCTAGATTGGCCACCATCGCGCACGGCATCACTGCGTCCTTGGAGTGATCCTTAACTTTTTACCCTTTTTTTTTTCAGTTCAATCAACTGCTTTAGATTCGTGTCTTTCTAGGTTGGATTCGGTGTGTCATTAAAATCTTGAGATCGAGATGCGTTATGTTTAATGTTTTTCCCTTTTTTTTTCTTCTTTGCAGGAGATCCTTACTTCGTAGTTTTTTTATTAATGCATTAATTAATCATTTGATAACTCTTACTTAAAAGTGAAGAGCAAAATCTTTTACTTGATTAAGTGAATCGTCTTATTGTTATGATTTACTATCAACTTGCAGCTAGCAACGCTTATTCGCTTAGAAGTTGTGGCTTACCAACGTTCCAATCTCCTTAGCAGCAACATCTTTTCATTTCATTGACGATGTTAATCATAGAATTTAAGCTGGTTGATGTAAGTGGAGAAAAGTCACTGAAGTTCTTTGTGATAGAAAAATATCCAATAATATTAAAGGAAAATTCTAACGTACTGCTATAAGACCGACAGTGTTATATGATAGTGAATGTTGGGCTATGAAGGGACAACATGAACGTAAAGTGTGGATAACCGAAATAAGGATGTTGAGATGGATGTGTGGTCATACAAGATTAGATAATATTATGAATGATCATATACGTGAACGAGTCGGAGTGGCTCCTATTAGTGAGAAAATGGTAGAGAATCGTTGAGATGGTTTGGTCATGTTCAGAGAAGACCATTAGATGCGTCAGTAAGAAAAGTAGATCAAATAATCTGGAGTCCGATTAAAAGATGGAGAGGGAGGCCAATGCGGACACTTGGCGAACTAATAGAGCAAGATCTATTGGTGAATAATATACCGAAAGGTTTGGTTACTAATAAAGCGGAATGGCGTCGTATGATCCATGTAGCCGACCCCACCTAATGGGATAAGGCTTTGTTGTTATTGTTGTTGTTGTTATTGTGTCTTATTATTATGACATGTAGTCTCAGTAGTCCAATACTGTCATTTATGTAAGTGTATTAAAATCTGATCCTATCCGAGTCGAATAGATATTCGATAATGAAACTTTTAAACTCGGTGATGAGATTAATTCAGTTAAAATTTAAATTTTAGGTTCAAATAGTCGATCAGACGAATTTGAATGTCCCCGTTGAATCAAATTGAATATATATATATATATATTAAGACATAAAAATAATAAATTTTAAGATGCATTATTTATATATCTTTTGCATGAAATATTTCTTTGGTATTTTTTTATTCTAACTATTTCACAAGAAGATTTTTTTAAAATAAATATTTGATTATGATATGGAAATTGTCTTTAATTTCTTTTGATCAATTCCTACAAATGCATATATCGTCTCAAGAATATATTTTTGCATGTGATGCTTACTTTATATATATATATATATATATATATATATATACATATTTGTTATACATTTTTACGTATGTTTTGCAAGACATTGAAAAAGACGACATTAAGTTGAGCAGAGAATAATTTTTTTTCCAAATGCTTCTCTATTCTCTTTTTTTTTCTAATTTAATTCTATATCGTAATATGCTTCGGCCGGTCTCCTTTGTAACACCGAAATAAAAAATTGTACAATTTATTGGACGCCACGTACGTAGCAACTTAAACTGTTGACAGTTGCTTATGATGATTTTCTTGACACAGTGGTTTGTGATCATATTGACAAGCGAATAATTTGAAATTTAGATGTTGGCTCAAGAGGGTGGTGATCCGCCAGCGCCGGCGCCAGTAACCTCTCACCGCTGTCTTCTCTTCCCCCCATCTCTGACGCTCCTCGCTGCCCTCACCGTTGCTCCCAATGCTTTCCCCGATCCTGTCCGATGCTCCCCCTCATGGCTCCCCATCTTGACGTTTTACTCGGCTCCCTCTTTTCTTAGTCTTGGCTAAGCTCTTCTCCGGCGTCACCCGAGGCGTCCCTCCGACATCTCCGGCCTCTCTGTGTCCGCAGTTTTCCCAACTCGCACTATGGCCTTTGTCAAGTTGGGTGCGCATGCTCGGCAGGTCATTCATCCGTGCGCGTCCTGCGCTTGCGGCCCGCTTTCTCTAGCCGACCATGTTCCAGTGTGCAACGAGAGGTGACGAGGACGGTCCTCTCCCACATCAGGAACAGTCTCGCCGGTCCTAGCGTCAGTGTGCAGCAGAAGGTGACGGGAATTTCCCCTCTCTTCCCCACGCAAGTGGGGCCGGCGATCATGGTGTTGGTGCGAAAGCGTATCGTCCTGCTCCAGCCATGCGCTGCAGGGTGCAAACCTACGCGGATGGCTAGATGTCCTTCACACGACAGAGAGATCACCACCACTACCACTGTCGTCGGCCGGCAACGCACTATTATCGTTGCTTGTTGGATGGCCACCTCGCCAGAGACTGCTCTAGACCTCTGAGGTGCCTCCGGTGCAGGGGAGAAGGCCATAAGAAATCGGCCTGCCCTCAGAACTCATCGAGCAAACCACCGGTCACACCACAGGGCTCGTATCATGCTACGACTGTGACGCCGCCCCCATCCTCTTACCTCACCGTGACATGGTTGCCGAAAATTCAAAAAAGCCTCAAGTTTCTCTCGATGCATCGTCGGCAGTCATCGGCTCTCCCCTGACTTGGTGATGCTCCAACAGGGGGGAAGCTCCGTCGTTTCACCTGAGTCTCATCTTGATGCGAAAATTGACAATAATAAGCTAGCAAGTGTACTAATCGCTCAACTAATAAAGTGAGAAGTATAGGTTGTCGATTTCACGAGGAACTAGTTTATTTATCTATCAAATTTCAGAGGCTAATAGGAGACGACATAAGATTTTGAATAAAAGATATGTGAAAAGTAAAATAATAAAAAAATTAAACTTAAAACTAATTATGCGTAGGTCCTTAGGATGATCTATAATGATGCGAACAATCCGTAACTTCTATAAAATCATAAAGAAACATAAAGCTCATATTTAGTTTTTAGACGGATTAAGGACACTAAAGTTATGATCTCCCGCACGGGTAAATCACCTATCTTAAAACATTAATAATCTGAAAGTATTCTGCACGGATATGCTTTTAGTTATTTTGAACTTAAGATGTAATACATTGTAATCCCTAAACTAGGGAATCGCCCGCATGGGTCTATTCGTGCAGACCACATAATTTAATATTTCGCATGGTTTCTACTAAATTACGATATGGATTGCTTCAACATAAAGTTAAGAATCGATTCAAGTCAGAAAATCATGAATTAAGGATTGATCATACTAAACAGTCAATAATCATCTTAGAAATCATTAAACTATGAAGAAAAGCATTACACATAGCAATCATGTTCATAAAAACTAAACTAATTATTTGATTGATCAGAAGTCAGAAATTGTTCTTACAATAAAACTCTTTCAACTAAAACAAAAGGGAAAATTATAACTAATAATTTAGAGAACTACACTAGATAGATAAAGCATAAAAAATTAAAGTATCATCCCAACATAATGTAGAATAAGAAGTACTATGCAGAAACGATGACAAGTTGCTGCACAATCCTCGCACGAGTCTATTGTGCAGAAGTCTTCTCTTTCGTTCTTCAGAAGTGCTCGTTAGTTCTTGACTTGAAATCTTTAGTTGCAGGTTCCTAATATAATCAACTCTGGCTACTAGACATCTCTTTTTATAGGGTCTCCGATTTTCAAGCGGTTTGGGACGAAAATATTTTCCATGTGGAATAAGATAAATTCAAAATCTCATTGGTTCTGAAAGTTTTACCTTGTAAAACTCCAAGATTTCTGGCCTAATTAGTTTTCAATTGATCCTAAGGACATATGTTAGGAGTTGGAGTTCTTGTGCGTTAAGAATTCTATTAAAAATATGTTTCTGTGTCGAATTACGTGTCTGTCACACCCCCTGCATCAGATTTAATGGCCAATTCAGAGTTGAAGTTGGAATTTTCCTTGCCTTCACAGGGCATGAAATGGATATCACGGTCGTAATTTGGGCAATTTTCTCTCCCTTCGTGCAACTTATGTGTTTTCACGCCCCGTAACAAACTTCTAATGGCCCATGAACCTTGGACCTAGGTCGCCTGATCGTTCTACGATATTTGTGAAAGACCTGTGATACCCCCATTAAATATAAATCTTGAAGTTCCTTCGGCGTGTAACGGCCTGTGAAGATTAGCTCACGGCCCGTTAATTGATGATTAATGATTCCACACCTTCTGCGATGTCCATGAAACTTTCGTAACCAGTGATAAGAAGACAGGAATACGTGACGACCGGTTACACTTTGCTCAAGCTCGTTAATTCGTCCCAATCCGATTCGTCGTAAGTCTTCGTGATCCATGAAAATTTTGATATAACGGTCGTGAAAACATTGCGGCCTGTAAGTTGTCTTCGCGCGAACTAGTTCGTGAAACATGATGATCGGCGTGATATTTGGTCTTCACGATCGTGAGAGGTATTTCATGGCCTGTGAGATCATTATTCTGCTACTGCCGTGAAGACGAGCGTTTTAAGCGTGAATCATTGTTTCACGACCCATGAAGGAGATGTCATGGCCCATGAAATGCATTTCTTCTATTCAACCCGTTCTATGAGTATCATGAACGTCAGATTGCGAGGCGTGGGGTGAAACTTTAATGGCTGCGATAAATCTATAATGGCCCGTGAAGAGATTAGTCGACATTTTCAAAAACTATTTGGACCCCGATTCGCGTTATTCTTCTTTTTCTTTCGTTCCTCCGTCATTTTTATTCCTAATTCCTGCAAAATCACACCAACTAAAGATAGATGGCTACTTCAAAGAATTTAACGAAATAGATATAAAAACAAATGCATGCTATGAGCAAATTACACGAAATAAGCCTAAATGTAAGTCTAATTATATGTTATAAAATGCATGCATCACATCTCGCAGGGGCTATGGTTGTTTGTCCCTAGCTCGCCGCAACAACGTGATGCACTGATAGCATCGCCGATGAACCTCCCACCCCATGCTTGGATCAAGTGGCGACCGTGGAGAATTGAAGACAATGCAACAATTGCTCCATCGGGGATTCGTAGCTCAATCGCCATCCTCAGTCTACCACTCCACCTACAGTGCTCGTAGGTGGCAATGGCGGTTGCGCGGCTTGTCGGCAACCCCATCACAATTGTCCTTTTGGCCCTTAGATCACTAGACCTGTCAACAAAGGCCGTGGAGATCGAAACCCACGTGGACTATCATTTTTAGATGACTAAAACACTCAACCTTGACACTGAAAGCTTCCTTCTTCGTCTGTGCAGCCTCGCCATGCGCGCTGCCTCATGGGCTGAAATCGCCATTGGCTGATCATCATCTCTTCAAGTAGAGCAGCCGGAGATGACAGGGGACTGTACGAGCCAGGAGCAGGCTGTGTCGCTCGTAGGGGCAAACCGTATACAGTTGGTCATCGAACACAATGGCATGCCGCCTGGCCTTACCGGGCGTACTGGGGACACGGCGCACACCCATACATCCACAAAGGACATACTGCGTAGTCATAACAGTTGTACTAGATAGGAATGAGGTGCGCCGCACGATCATAACCGAATAGGGGGGTGTGCCTTTCCAAAGTTACGTCAAGGCCACACTACATGGGCGTGACACCACGACAGAGGTTGTGCTGAACGGCCGTAACTCTATTGGGGGCGACAAGCGAGATAGCCCCTCGCACGGCCATGACATGAATATAGGGGATATTTCGCATGGTCGTGACATCGGCTCAGGAGCCTTCGCTCGAAACAAGAGTGTGCTGCACGACCGTGACACATGCACAGGGGAATCAGAGCACGATCGTGACACTAGCTCAACCCAACGTAACTGGGCCCGGTCCGGGCCGCCACAATCACGGACCTGGCTCGAGCCATAGGTCCGCTTCTCGATGACTCGCTCCCATCCTCCCGCTGGACACTAGGTGCCTTCCAATGATTGGTAGCCATAACCTCATCTCGGTCTCACTAGGATCCACTCAGATCCTCCAATGGCGTCCCACGACATCACCTAGCCAGCCAATGGATTCGCCCACTCAGCCACCGACACTAGACTCACCGAACATTACCCCAGTGATGGTGGCAGTTGGGACCCGATGACCCTCAGCCCCGACCGCCATCACCGTTGCCGCTCCACATCGCCACCCTTGGTAGGCATGGTGCTATTTGAGCCACTTCTATCGGGATTTGCCGACGAGGAGGTTCTCATAGAGGACGCAGTTGTGTTATGCCATACACATCGTCAGGCCAGGATAGATAGTTGGTGGCCCGATCAACTTGGGGAACTTACTGTTGTTTTGATGAAGGTCTTCACATGGAATGTTCGGGGACTAGAGGACCCCGCGAGACAATGGATTTTGGGTCATTACCTCAAAGAGTGGGAGGCAGATGTGGCCCTTCTTCAGGAGACCAAGCTATCAGACTACAACTTGGGGGTATGGGACCAGATCGGAGGCTCTCGCTTGACAACTCACCTCTCTTTAATTACATGCGGTCGAGTCGTCGGGAGGTTATATTATTATCAGAGACCAGATCTCCTATCAGTCGTGGAATCCTAGACGGCCCATTTTTTATGATGGTCCACTAACAGAGTCGGGGCAATGACACTGACTACCTCATCTCCTGTATGTACGGACTATGCTTGGATTCCTTGCGCAGCACCTTATGGGAGGAGCTTCGGGAGGCTCGTGCCCACCTTCTAGACGCTAGTGACTGATCGGAGGAGACTTCAATGTCACTCTGGACATGAAGGATTGTCCCATCAGATGTCATGAGAGAGATATTGGAGTAGGGGATTTCAGGGAGTTTATTGACTCTCAATCATTGGTCAATTTTTCGACCACCAACTATAGATTCACTTGGAGAAGTACAACAACACCATCACCCAGATCGAGGATTGACCGTTTCCTCGAATCTTTGGAGGTAGTAGAGGCACATTGCCTTAGACATACCATTCTCGGACCACATTCCTCTTATATGGCGGTTCAATGACGGGCAGAGGCAGCACTCCATCTTTCATTTTGAGAGGTCATGGCTCTTGGAGGATGGCTTTCGTCAGTTAGTCGAGGTGCAATGGCATCTAGTGCCCCCCTCAAACTTAGCAACCAGGACATTAGTGGCATGCCTATACAGCCTACGCTCTTTCCTATGTTAGCATCATCGGTAGATCCGTGAGGCACGTCGTAGGACGGATGCCTTAGACATCCATCGCTCGGATGGACCTCATGGAGGACTCCCGCCACCTCTTAGATTTGGAGGTTGTTGAACGTCGACAGGCACAGGAGGCCATCCAGCTGGAGGACCAGATAGTGGAAACCCAATAGTGGCAAGGATCCCGACAAACTTGAGTTTAGGAGGAAGATGCCAACACTATGTTTTTCTACTTATATGCGAGCTCTCGATGGAGGGCTAACGATTGAGGTGCAGGGCCAGTGGGTCACTGGCCAGCAGTGCATTGGGGCTTCTGTCACCTCGTACTTCCAAGCCACATATCGACGACGACCATTGGGTCCCGACAGTGGACCCTTGGAGATATTCTCCGACTTATAGATGCACAATCTTCATTGCTAGTACAACCAGTTTCATTGGACGAGGTCTCTGAGGCCCTTCAAGGCCTCAATGCGGATGCGGGCCGAGGCCCCGATGGTTTTCCAATTTTCATTTATCGAGAGTTTTGACCTCTTGTGCGAGAGATGTATGCGTTGTCGTTTGGGAGTTCACTGAGGGGAATCAGAGCTTTTAGTGCCTCAACCGAGTCCTTATTATTCCTATCCTGAAGCACACTCCGGCTGAACGAGTTCAGGATTTCAGACCGATCATTTTATCCAATGTTATCTATCTCCTGGTGGACCGGGTTTCGATGAATTGACTATGTGCCACATATGATACATCCCGCCCAGTCAGCTTTTATCCAGGACAGGACCAACACTGACAGCTACACCATGGCATCAGAGATCATTGCCCGTTGGTGAAGGACCAGCTACTAGGCCTTCTTATGAAAGGTTAACTTCTCCAAAGTTTATGATTCTCTGTGGTGGTTCTTTTTATGACATGCCGTACAGGTCAGAGGCTTCCCAATGATCAGGATCGCATGGATGAAGCAGTGTATCACTACTGTTTCTTTCTCGGTCTTGATCAATGGGAAGATGGCGAGTGAGTGGCTATAGCCACAAAGAGGAGTTCGGCAAGACTGCCCTTTAACTCCCATTGATGCATGCAAAATATAACATATTTTAGATTATTATTTTTAGTTAATTTTTCTGTAATTTGTTCATGGCATGCATCCGTTTTAGTCACTTTTAATCGTAATTCCGGATTTATCAATTTTAGTATTAATTCTCTGGATATTTTAATTGTGGATGAATTAATTAAATTTGAATAATTATTTTGCAGGAAAATTCGAACACGTGAATATCCGAGAACACCAACGTATCGGCCGAAATTCAAAGAATTTATTTCTTACGGCCGAGATTTGGCTTTACCCCCAAGACGTTACGGTCGATATTCAAAGGGGTAAAGATAAAAGGATTTTATATTTTGGGCGAGATTACAAAGAAGATGATCACTTTTTGGCCGAGATTCAAAGGGGTAACAATTAAATGATTTTATCTTTTGGGCGTAACAAGATTAAATTTTTTATTACGGCCGAGATTCATAGGGCGTAAAGATAAAAGAATTTCGTTTTGACCGAGATTCAAAGGGGGTAAAGATAAAAAGATTTATCTTTTGAAAGAATTATCATTTTTGGCCGAGATTTATCCCGTGAATTTAAATTCGGCCGTACATCGTGATCAAATTGAAGGTCGTCCGCACCTATAAATACGGGAAGAATCCGTCGTTTCAATTCGTGCTCTGAAGTTCAGGTTTTCTTCCACGACGAGTTGTGAGTCTGCAGGCTACGACCAAGAGGAGAGAGGTGCGACGGCTGAAAGTTGATCGCGACCCTGATCAAGTTCGAGAGGTTGCCCGACTGTCTGCCCGTGATCCGAAGCTTCGACTTTTATCTATTTTGGGTGTAATTCTTCCAATTTTTATTATTGTTTTATTATCTCTCCAGAATTTCTAGGATGAACTTCATATTTTTATGATTATTATTTTAGGAGATTATTATTGAAGGGAAACTATTTGGACCCTATATTATTTATTTTAATCATTTTTGATCAATTAGTTAATTGTGCTTAATGCTTTTAATTTAATTACTTGGATTTCTGAGTTGAGTAATTACTAGTTTGTGGACTATTTAATTTCAGAATTTATTAATTAAATTAATTGATTTTATGTGAAATTAATAATTGACATAAATTTGATAACTAGTGTGTGGAGAATCAAGTTTATGTGGTCTATTAATCTATACCAGTTTGTGGAGTGATTAATAGTCTAGGATTTTCATATTAATGCATCTTAAGCTTAATCTTATCTGACGAATACCAGATTGTGGGACTTTAGGTTTGATTAAATTTAAGATAGTTTGATTTACCGGATTAAATAGAAGAATTACCAGTTTGTGGACTCTGTGATGTTAATCTTGTAAATTAATAACTTGGAAAAATTCCTAATCCATCTTTAAAGATTAAATTTATCTTTTATAGTTCAAATATTTACCCTGATCTATTTTCATCCTAAGGCCTAACTTCAACACCATTATCTTATATTTATCTTATTTTCTTATTTTATTTCATAAAACCTCTTTCCAAAAATCAATGTTTTCCTCTCTTATTAATTTATAAATTCAGATATTGAATTAATAATATTCCTCGTGGGTTCGACACTCTTACTCCTATTACTATATTACTTGAGCGATTAGTGCACTTGCTAGCGATTTTATTTTGCTACATCATCTCATACGCATCAAATTTTTTACGCCTTTGCCGGAGAATATTTTATTAATTAATTTCTAATTTTTATGAATTATTAAGAGATGTAAATAAAGTGTAAATAATTCTTTGTAAATATGTATTAATTGTTTTAATTATTTTTTTGTGAATAAACTGACATTTTTTCTTTTGCAGATAAGGTCACGACAATTTTTTAAATTGTCGACTTTTGGCTTAAAATTCTGTCGCCGTCTTATAGTTTTACGACCGAGATTTATTTTGTCGGCTTTACTGGTTTTACGGCTCGCAATATCGATTGAGTTCTAATCTTCTGTTTTACGGTCGTAATGCTTTATTCGAACGTTATTTTACGCCATGACCTTACAATGATGAGTTGACCTTGTTTCGGCTAACAATTTTGTTCTTTACGCCTTATTTTCATTGGCCTCATATGAATTTATTTCCTTCTCGGCCATAAAGTTTTAATAGTTTGAACTTTTCGTATTGATTTGACTTTGTTTTGGCCAAAGCGATTTATTCTTTCTCGGCCGTAAAGGATCACGTTTCGACTTAATTCACTTTCGGCCGTAATGATTCAATTGTCGACGTAAGAGTTGGGGTAATATTCTCAAGTTTCATTCGATTTTATTTCGGCCGAAATCGTATTTTGCTTTACGGCCAATCGTGTTGACTTCATCCCGGCCGTAATATATTTTTGATTGATGTGACCTCGTTTCGGCTTAATTGACAATTTTTATTTTTACGGTCGAGATTCTCTTTATGATCGAATTGGTTTCTCTCTTTGCGCATTGAATTAAATAAGAATTCGATTAATGCATGATTTTACGGGCGAAAAATCTCTCGCACATACTTTTTACGCTTTGGATTTTCTTACTGCCAACAATTATTTTCTAAACTACTTCTCGGCCGTAATGTTTTCAACTTTGTTTTACGCCACGATTTATTGATTTCAAGTTTTCTTTCTCGGTCGTAAAAAGTTTTCTTTCAAGTTTCCTAAACTACCGTGAAAAAAAAATCCATAAAATGTTTTCAAGTTTATTTATGGATTTTCTTTCTCGGCCGTGAAGGATCACGTTCGACTTAATTTTCATCGATTTACGACCGATATGAATCTTACTCTTCTTCGGTCGTAAATGATTAAATCATCGACATTGCGTTCGATTTTCATTTCGGTCGAACACCCTGTTTAGTTTTCTGTCTTACGGCCGAAATTCCACACTAACTAGTTTGTTACGGCCGTAATTTAATTGGTTTATGACTTCACGATGAATCCTTTTGACACTGTTTTATGATTTTTACGGCCGAATGAGCCTCGGATTACTAATCTAATTTCAGCTGTAAATCTATTTCTGTATGCGGCCGATCAATCTTATTTCCTCTCTGAAAATATTTTTTGCTAATGTCTGATTATTAACTTTACGGCCGCAAATTAGTTCTCATTCGTTTTGTGCCGTTTGTTACATCATCGTTAATTCTTCCAAGTTTTACGGTCGAACGAGTGCTTGATTTTTTACGACCATCTATGTGATTTACTTTCGGTCGATATTAATGTTTGGCATTTGAATTGGTTTTCGAGTTTTGATTTTTCCCTTATTTGATAATTTTTCTATGAATTTTGGTGGCAGTAATTAGGTTAATTTCTCTCGGACATTAATTTTGACGACCTCATGAATTTTCGATAATAGCCGAAAGACTTTTTATGTTTATCAATTTAAATCTTATTTCTTCATGACCTATTATCTGTATTTCTTTTTTCTTGTATATATTTGTATTTTATTCTTTTATCTCTCTTACTAAAAATTAGTTGTTGCAGGACTTGAGTGAAAATCTAATCACAACTAAGTTAATCCTTTGGATAAATTTATATGTCACACATTCTGATCAGATATTAATTTTTTATTTTATTTAATTTTTTTTCTGACACTTGGTTGTTGCATTGACGAATTGAATATTTAATCACAACCAATTCTCTATATTTTTTATTAAGTTAATTTTTTTTATTTTTATTTAATTAGTTAGTTGTTTGGCATTTTAGTTAATAGTTTAAGGAGTCATCTAATCGATATTTCTTTTTGTGCACGTAGAGGAACTCGACTAATCATTTCTTCGGATACGTGGACCGAGCAATGCATGAATTAACACGTCGGGTTCATCTCGGACATGACAAGGCGAGAGGAAAAATCACCTTGGAATCGGCCGATCGCTGCGCTCCTTCAATTTGATGTGACCCTTCACTGTGCGCATCACGTGGGAAAGGTAAGTTTACGCTGAAGTTTCCTTTAAATTCTTTACCCCTTCCACATCCTTGCAGATCAAGCACCACCGCCTTACGGCCGAAGTTCCAAAGCTCTAGCTCTTACGGCCGAGCTTCCACACCGAGCCAACTTCTTACGGCCGAAGTCTCATCGCTGATTCCACTTGTTCCTTACGGCCGAGCTTCCACCGGAGCTGACTCCTTACGCCCGGACGAGCGCCGAACACCAGCGCCACCACCCATTCCTTACGGCCGATCCTCACACCACGCTCTCTGCTTACGGCCGAGCTTCATCAACTGCGGCCGAAGTTCTTCATCAACTACGGCCGAGGTTCTTCATCTACCAGCTCTTACGGACGAGATTTTACGGCCGAGATCTCCTCTCACCGACACCATTTGCGGCCATGAAGTTCATAACACTGACACCACAAGAATTATCGGCCGAGCATCTCTCCACCGATAATAAATCCGGTTGTATCTTTTCCCTTTTTTTATTTTCATTTCTTTAGCTTTTCCATATTATCTTTACTCTTTCCCTTGTTGGCCTAACACTGAGGACAGTGTCTAGTTCAAGCTTGGGGGAATTTGCATTTCATGCATTGCATGTTTCTTTCTTTTTATTTGCTTATGTTTACATCTATTTGTAAAAAAATCCAAAAAATTGAAAATTTTGAAAATTTTCTAAAAAATACCATTGCATGCATTTATTTTTGCTACCATCTTACAAACTCTTGTCTTATTGTTTTAATTATCTTTTAGTAGAAGTTCAAAGACATGTCGTTAATTGATGAAATTTGAATACTTTTCTTTCTTATCACTTGCTACTTCAGTATCAAACTTATAGACTGTGTGCCCATGCTAAGTAGAATTATGATTGACTAGACGACAAAATCATATTCATGCCTTTTTATTAATTTCTTTTAAGTCTTGATTAATAGTAGCCTTCTTATTGACCATATCAAGTACTTTTTGAGCTTATGAAAAAGAAGGGTTAGTTAAACCCCAACAAATAAAAAAAAGAAAAATGATGAATAAAGTTATGTGTAGGTACAAAAGTGTTATCCGGAACCAAGATGTGTTCGGGTAATTAGATCCGTAGAGGTTCATGCCTGGTGACCTAAGAGCAACTGCTCTGGGATCCGTCGATCGAAAACCTGCTACATGGACCATTTTGTGGAATATGGAGAAGCACATGAGTACTGAATCATGGCTATGTTCAAACTCTTCATTCAGAACCTTGGTTGTTCGGGCAAGTAAACTCGAGGGGTGCTTTATCACCTGTTGCCCTAAGGCCATCTGGTTTGGGAGTCATCAGTCCAAAGCCCGCTACATGGACTTCCTTGTGCAATCCTGCTTGAAGATTAGAACTTTTAAAATGATTGAAAATAAAAATGAAAAGAAAAAGAAAAAAAAAGAAAAAGAAAAAGTTTTAAGCTCAATTAATACTTATGTGTTCAATATTAGTGCTATTATTTGACAGACAATTTATTTTTTTGCAAGGCTGAATTTGAGATTGTTTAAATTTGTGTAGCATTCAGAACCTCTATGAAGCTAAGTGCATGGAAAATGATAAGATGCTGAGTAGTAGGTGTGCAGAAGAATTGTGTGAGAAAATTAGTTAGTTGACAATGTGGAGGCTATGATGGAACTTTCTTGAGCCTTACTTTTGAATTTTTGCTTGAGGACAAGCAAGACTTTAAGTTTGGGGGAGTTTGATGCATGCAAAATATAACATATTTTAGATTATTATTTTTAGTTAATTTTTCTGTAATTTGTTCATGGCATGCATCAGCTTTAGTCACTTTTAATCGTAATTCCGGATTTATCAATTTTAGTATTAATTCTCTAGATATTTTAATTGTGGATGAATTAATTAAATTTGGATAATTATTTTGCAGGAAAATTCGAACACATGAATATCCGAGAACACCAACGTATCGGCCGAAATTCAAAGAATTTATTTCTTACGGCCGAGATTTGGCTTTACCCCCAAGACATTATGGCCGAGATTCAAAGGGGTAAAGATAAAATGATTTTATATTTTGGGCGAGATTACAAAGAAGATGATCACTTTTTGGCCGAGATTCAAAGGGGTAACAATTAAATGATTTTATCTTTTGGGCGTAACAAGATTAAATTTTTTATTACGGCCGAGATCCATAGGGCGTAAAGATAAAAGAATTTCGTTTTGACCGAGATTCAAAGGGGGTAAAGATAAAAAGATTTATCTTTTGAAAGAATTATCATTTTTGGCCGAGATTTATCCCGTGAATTTAAATTCGGCCGTACATCGTGATCAAATTGAAGGTCGTCCGCACCTATAAATACGAGAAGAATCCGTCGTTTCAATTCGTGCTCTGAAGTTCAGGTTTTCTTCCACGACGAGTCGTGAGTCTGCAGGCTACGACCAAGAGGAGAGAGGTGCGACGGCTGAAAGTTGATCGCGACCCTGATCAAGTCCGAGAGGCTGCCCGACTATCTGCCCGTGATCCAAAGCTTCGACTTTTATCTATTTTGGGTGTAATTCTTCCAATTTTTATTATTGTTTTATTATCTCTCCAGAATTTCTAGGATGAACTTCATATTTTTATGATTATTATTTTAGGAGATTATTATTGAAGGGAAACTATTTGGACCCTATATTATTTATTTTAATAATTTCTGATCAATTAGTTAATTGTGCTTAATGCTTTTAATTTAATTACTTGGATTTCTGAGTTGAGTAATTACTAGTTTGTGGACTATTTAATTTCAGAATTCATTAATTAAATTAATTGATTTTATGTGAAATTAATAATTGACATAAATTTGATAACTAGTGTGTGGAGAATCAAGTTTATGTGGTCTATTAATCTATATCAGTTTGTGGAGTGATTAATAGTCTAGGATTTTCATATTAATGCATCTTAAGGTTAATCTTATTTGACGAATACCAGTTTGTGGGACTTTAGGTTTGATTAAATTTAAGATAGTTTGATTTACCGGACTAAATAGCAGAATTACCAGTTTGTGGACTCTGTGATGTTAATCTTGTAAATTAATAACTTGGAAAAATTCCTAATCCATCTTTAAAGATTAAATTTATCTTTTATAGTTCAAATATTTACCCTGATCTATTTTCATCCTAAGGCCTAACTTCAACACCATTATCTTATATTTATCTTATTTTCTTATTTTATTTCATAAAACCTCTTTCCAAAAATCCATGTTTTCCTCTCTTGTTAATTTATAAATTCAGATATTGAATTAATAATATTCCTCGTGGGTTCGACACTCTTACTCTTATTACTATATTACTTGAGCGACTAGTGCACTTGCTAGCGATTTTATTTTGCTACATCATCTCATACGCATCACCCATGCTATTTGTGCTAACCGTTGATGGCCTCCTGCGAGGCGGGCCTCTTTAGTGGTTTTGCCATGAGCCTCATCCCACTCCTGCAGTACGTGGATGACATAGTGTTATTCATCGAGGGCTCAGAGTAGGAGGCTCGTCGAGTCGCGATACTTTGGATCTATTCAGCGCGACAACTAAACTCCAGATTAACCATGCTAAATCCTCATTCATCTCCTTTAGCATGATTCTGGAGGAGGCAGATCGCTGCGCATCCCAACTTCATACTCTGATTAGGACCCTTCCAATCACCTACTTGGTATGTTCACTTTCGGATCGCCACATTACTTCTAGAGGTTGGACGCTAGTCATCGAGCGTATGGAGCATAAACTTCATGGCTAGAGTGCACGTCTATTATCACGTGGGGGCTGACTCGTTCTATTACGGTCGGTGCTCTCACATATTATATGTCAGTCATCCCTCTACCAACTCAGGTTCTCAGATTATTAGAATCACTTAGGAGCTACTTTTTCTGCAGGGGCGTGACCCCGATCACCGCAGAGTCCACTTTGTCGAGTGAGCCAACATCTTTCGACTTACCTCTCAAGGAGGCATGGGTCTGTGATTTACGGTATGCCAATTGGGCTCTTCTAGCTCATTGGCTTAGGCGGATTATGGGATGGAGGAGAGCCTCTAGCGCTCAATTTTTTATACCTGCTATGGTTGAGATCTCTCGGGAGTCGAGGTTCATTTTATCTCAAGGGCATCATCTTTGTAGTGGGGTGTAGCAGTCATGGCGGAACGAGTCCACACCTTTATGGTTTTGTCCCTTAGCTTGAGGACGAATTTCTCCTTCTCACGGGCACACCTGGACAGCTAGTGCCTCACTGGCAGGGGCATTTTCATGCCTTTAGGCCCTCTCAACTTTTCTAGAGGTGATGGTTGCGGACACCTGGTCTGTGGAAGGAGAGTCAAGTTCTGGTACCTGGTCTCCCCTATTCATGGCATCTCTGTCAGATCAACGCTTCACAGAGTTACTAGCCCTTCATCAGTGGTTGGTTGGAATATGTTGAGATCGTTCCAAGTCAGATGGATGTGTTTGGCTGTCAGAGTCGTTCTTAGTGCGCAGTCTATACATTTGCTTTCTTCCCACCATTACGCTACCAGAGGATTTTAGAACAGGCTGTAAACTCATCCATACCCAGGTCTTAATAAAAGTCAAGATTTTTTCTTGACTTTTACAACGAGGACGACTTCTTACCAGGACCTACTACAGGACGCGGTGGGCACCACATAGTGTCACTTCATGCGTTCTTTGCATCGAGTCAGCAGAGGACATCACCCACTTATTTTTTGATTGCCTCACATCACAGGGCATATGGCAGTAGACTACCATTGCAATAACTTTTTTGTCTGATCCAGAGGTCATGTGGCAGACCTTCAAGGACACGTTGCGTTAAAGACAGAGCTAGCGAGCGTCATTGAAGACCTATTTTGCCGATGCCCGGACCACTTTGCTACAACGCAAACGAATCATTTTTTTTGTGGAGAGCTGTACACCACATCTTCTTTTTTATTAGAGAGTGAGGTTTTGAATAACTATTTTCTTTTTTTGATCTCGGTCACCTTTTTCTGCTCTCATGAGAGTTGTACATTTCTTCATAATTCTATACATTACAATCACAACTATGATGGTCATCCTTTTTCTTTTAAAAAAAATTTTGAAATTTATATATTTTTTAAGAATTTAATAATTAACATTAGATATCTCTAGAAAAAAATGGATTTAATGGGTGTCCCCCCAACTTAAATGGGGGGACTTTCCACCCATTTAATCCAGCCCATCCGCATGGCATCGGACGGGCGCTGGTGGCTGGCTCAGATGAGTTTTCGGCCAGTTCGACCTCATGAAGAAAATTGTCGCGTGGATTGACAGTCGACCAAGAAATAGCCGGGTACAAAAGGGTGCTGGGTAAATTTTTTTCACCCTTTCGCCTGTCTCTGTCTCTCTCACCCGCTGCCCTCTCGCGCTCTCCCCCTTCATCGGCGTCGTCGAGATCTACAGCCGGGCGGATCTGGACGGCCACCGAGATCCACGCGACGTGATATGAGCTTCTTGCTTCTCCCCCTTCCTCGGCGCCCGTCCATCCATTCTCCGACCTCTGTCGACGACCGCTGCGAGGAAGATCTGCCCTCCGAGGGGCCCTCTGACCAGATCTGCCCGTCGGCCAGATCCGCGTCCAGATCCGCCACAAGTTTCGCCAGCCGGCCAAATCCGTGTCCAGATCCACCCCAAGTTCTGCCCGCCGGCCAAATCCGCATCCAGATCCATCCGCCTGCCAGATCCGCGTCCAGATCCGTCGACCAGATCCACCCCCCGTCCAGATCCGCAATTCAGATCCACCCTCCGACCAGATCCGGATGTCGTCGACGAGTAACGCGGCTCAGAGACGCCCTCCGACCAGATCCGACTGCCGCCGACGAATAACGATGGTCGCCGACATAGATCTAAGCCTCGTAGGTGCGTTACCCTCTGCTATGCTTTACTTTTATTTTTCCCACTTTTCTATTCATCGACCCTTGTCATTGCATCTAGGAAACCCGGTGACTCTCGTCGCACGCCGCCGCCCCCGGTGACTGTCGTCACACGCCGTCGTGCCGCCCACGGTGACTGTCGTCGCACGCCATCGCGCCGCCCCCGGTGACTGTCATCGCACGCTGCCGCGCCGCCCCCGATGACTATCGTCGCACGCCGCCGTGCCGCCCCGGTGACTGTCGTGGCACGCTGCCGCCCCGTTGGCCGCCGTCGTACATCGCCGCCCTGCCACATCACCGCCCTGTCGTTCCCACCGTCCGCCCTGCCGTTCCCGCTTTTCTCCCTGCCACATCGTCGCCCTACCTTAGACCGTCGTCGCACATCGCCGCCCTAGTGTAATGAAGTTTTGTTAAACAACACGTACTTGGTGTTAAGCAATTTATTATTTCTGTTAATCACATAATTAAGCAATTTAGCTATTGATGAGTACATACTTCATACTTCATTCATGTTTGATGCATGCATTTATCATTTTCTTTCGCAGGTCATTAGATTTATCGTAGGCATGTCATCTTTTACTTCATGTCCTTGGAATGAATTAGATAGTCCTTATTGCGCATGTGGAGATAAAGCAATATTACAGACGTCATGGACAAACAATAATCTCAGCAGACGATTTTGGGGTTGCCCTCATTATCGGGTAAATAATAATGTATTTTGTTCTTCATTTGTCGAAGTCGGTTGTCTGATCATATGCTTTTCTTACAGGGTAAACGCCCGACTGAATATTGTAGTTTTTTTCGGTGGTTTGATCCAACCTTGGATGATCGACATCGAAATATTTTAAGGAGGTTGCTCAATGAAGATGAAAAAATTCAAAGACGCAAATTAAATAAATACAGAGTCATTTTAATAGGATTGCTCGACAAAGTTGTATCATATGAAAATATGGCGAGAAGAGACAAAATAGTGTACTTAGTTATTGGAATGATAATATCATTTGTATTAGTTAAAATGAATGTTCTTTAGTTCCAAAGTTTGTATTCGTATTGGACAAGAAAATAGTGTACTTAGTTATTGGAATGTTGTATGCAAATCTGTTGGGAATGTTTGAGGTTATTGGAATGTTTGAAGTTTGTACTTAGTTCCAAAGTTTGAAGAATGTTAACATTGTTTTTTTTTACATGTACATTGCTTTGTCATCTACACGATCCCTCCAGTTCAACATCATGAACCTCCTTGTTAAATTTTACTTGAAGAATTAACGAGATAACCACTAGTAGCATCATGCAAAGCTACAGCACTTTGTGGTCAAATTCCTTTGATGGGTTCAGTCCCTTCATCTATTGACATGCGGCCCATGCATAACCCCATAATGTGGTTTTTCGGATGATCTATTACAAGGTTCTGAATTGAACCTGCAACCATATGAGAAGAAGCAATATATGACATGATAGAACCATAAATCTTGTCCAGCAACATAGAAGATATAATAAAATGACAACATCTAGCAACATAGAAGATACAATAAAATGACAACATCCAGCAACATAGAACCATGCTAACAACATCCAGCAACATAGAACCATAAGTCTTGCTAACAACATCCAGCAACATAGAACCATAAGCAACATAAAATGGTAACATAAAACATCCAGCAACATAGAACCATAAGTCTTGCTAACAACATCCAGCAACATAGAACCATAAGCAACATAAAGTGGTAACATAGAACATCCAGCAACATAGAACCGTAAGCAACATAAAATGGTAACATAGAACATCCAGCAACATCCAGCACATCAGCAACATCGGCCTACATCCATAAGTGTTCAACCATATGAATGACCTTCATTCTCAGCACCCTGTGAAGTAAGTGAATAAAATTTAAATAAGCAATAATGGACCAAGTTCGATTAATATGAATAGAAAAAGACTAAATTACGAACCTGCAATAATGGACACTTTCGTTTGTCATGTCCTTGCTTCCCACAATTTTCGCAACTCCTTCTTGAATCATTTTGTGACATTGAAACTTCCACGCTAGATTTAATCCTTGCAACATTCTTAGGCCTCCCCTTAGACTTCACACTAAGGGGGTCACGTATCGTAAATTGTAACTCATGCAAGTTTATGGAGCTTGGTTGGCTAAGTGATAGATCAGTAGTGCTAAATTGAGTTGTTTGAATGTGGCTTGTGCTTGCTCCACTTGCATCTATAGATTCATTCAGCACATGAATTGCACTCATTTTCAATATGAGATCATCTATAGTCGGCGCCCCGCATTGTAAATGTGTTTGTGAAATGAGACCCATCGTTTGCACTTTCCAAATATTACTTTGCCAATATAATTTTTGAATGGATGATATGCTATCACCGGAAGTGGATTCAGAAGCATAAATGGCATGCGCTTTTGCGTATATAGCATTTATTATCCAACGATGAAGCACATAATATTCAGGCAAGTAACTCACACCTTTCTTATACAAAATACAAAGAACATGACAGTAAAATATTTTTTCTTGTTCAAACTTTTTGCATGAACATTTTGCAATAATTTTTTCAGATTGACTAAATTCCACCACATTTTTTCCCTCGTCAATGCCCCTCACATGAAAGACTGAATAGTAAGATCTATATGTGTCCTTGTAAATCTTATGCGATGTGAAACTGAGTGACTGTGCAAATTTTATTTGGAACTTACAAAATGAAGCATGTGTATAGATCGTACCTGCATGATCCTCCAAAGGACTGTTAACAATGTATGCAGGTTGTGAGTTCATTGTTTGAAAGTCTTCTCGTTCTTCACGTCCATAATGAGTCTAGACAGCTTTTTCATATTGTTCTACAAAGTGCGAAAGCGAAGTGTGCGCATTGACATAACCATTAAAAAAAGAATTAATACTTTCTTCCCTCTGAGTGGTTCGCATACCTGTAGTAAAGACATCTTTATAATATAAAGAAACCCACTGTTCACGCTTGTTGTACATTACTTCTAACCAATGCCCATTTCGAATATCGAACTTTTCTTTCAAATAGAGCCATCCCTCTTCAAACTCTTCTATGTTTGATGAACCATACAACCACTTATTATACTCATCTTTAAATGTCGGTTGTGCATATAGATCTTGTAGATGAGTCGTTGCATTTCTAGCAATATGCCATGTACAAAAGATGTGCTTCATGTGTGGGAAAACCTTGCATATTGCATTCCCCATCGCGATATCTTGATCTGTAATAATACATTATGGATGTTTTCCAAACATGCATTCAGACCATTGTTCAAACAACCATGTGAACGTCTCCTTCGTCTCATCTGCAAGTAAAGCACACCCAAATAAGCAAGATCTCCAATGGTGATTAATCTATGTGATTGGTGCGAATGGCATTCTCAGATTATTGGTTCGATATGTTGTATCAAATACAACCACATCACCAAAAGTCAAATAACTATTCCTTGACCTCCCATCAGCCCAAAAAAATTTTAAAATTGTGCCATCAGCATCGAGCTCCCAACTATGAAATAAAACCCACATCAGTGCGTACCATTTTTTAAAAATAAGATATAATTTGCAAGCACTCAACAGAGAAAGTACTTTTTCTTATGGTTCTCGGATGATCAATATAATTTTGAGTTGTTATAAGAGGTTCTCCAGACATATTAAGAGCTTTAGCAATCTTAGACGGACCCATACCGAAGGCATGTAGATGACCAATAGCTTCTCTAGAAGTTGCGCTGATATGATTATGTGATCTTAAAAACTTTACCTTAGAAGGAGTTGTCAGGCAATGACTGTGCTCTTCTTGAAATTTTCTCACCTCCTATTTTTCATCTTGCCTTAGAACAATATATAGATGAGCATGGCAGCCGTCCCTAACTTCTCTTCTGTGTAAAAGCTTGTGTCTGTCCTTATCTAATTCTCTTGTGCCCTTCCTTAGAACGAACGTACTTCACATTGATTACCTTCCCTGTGATCTTGTGCTTATGTGAAGTTTGTTTTCTCACAGAAAACCCCACTAATTTAGCATACATGTTATAGTACTTGTAAGCTTCTTCATCTGTGTCGAATAGCATTCCAACATAGGGTTTCGGTAACTCATATCCTTTTACAAAATTAGCATTGTCTTCAAGTTTGTCATGTTCAACATAGTCTTCGTTCACCCATTCTTCTATCAATTCTGCCATATTATTAACACTATTCTCATCGTCCAATGTCAATCTTGCTCGTCGAATATTGAAAATTATAAATAACCTAAAAAATACAAACAAAATCTCATTAGAAATTACAAACAAAGAACGATAATTATGATAATTATGCACAATATTTCACACTATTTCAGTTTTTCACAATATTTTCTATCTTAAGATTATAACTCACATCAATTTACTAATTATAACATAATTAACTAGTTACAAAATGATTAAGTACTTCCATTAAATCCTTGTTTAACTTGGTACAAGATGATCAACTACTTATAAGGTGATCAACTACTTACAATTAACAAAATAGTGTTAAATAATTACACGGTAATACCACTATGTTTTACACGATAATAACACTGTGTTTTACACGGTAATAAATTAATAATAACACGGTGTTTAACTAATTACACGATGGGGGCGGTCGGGTGGATCTCGGCGGCGGCGGCTTAGTGCGAGAGCATGAGCGGAAGGGTGGCTACGTGCGATAGCGGTCAGCGGTCCCGGAAGGGCGGCAGCATGCCAGGAAGGTCACCGGGGGGCGGCGGTGTGCGACGACAGTCACCAGGTTTCCTGGATGCGATGACAAGGGTCGATGAATAGAAAAGTGGGAAAAATAAAAGTAAAGCATAGTAGAGGGTAACACACCTACGAGGCTTAGATCTATGTTGGCGACCATCGTTATTCGGCGTCGGCAGCCGGATCTGATCGGAGGGCGTCTCTGAGCCGTGTTACTCGTCGGCGGCGTCCGGATCTGGTCGGAGGGCGGATCTGAGCTGCAGATCTAGACGGGGAGCGGATCTGGTCGGCAGATCTAGATGCGAATCTGGCAGGCGGATGGATCTGGACGCAGATCTGGCCGGCGGGCGGAACTTGGGGCGGATCTGCCCGACGGGCGGAACTTGAGGCGGATCTGATCGGAGGGCGGATCTTCCTCGCAGCGATCGACGGCAGAGGCCGGAGAATGGATGGACGAGCGCCGAGGAAGGGGGAGAAGCAAGAAGCTCGAATCACGTCGCGTGGATCTCGGCGGCCGTCCAGATCCGCCCGGCGGTAGATCTCGACGACGCCGATGAAAGGGGAGAACGCGAGAGGGCAACGGGTGAGAGAGACAGAGACAGGCGAAAGGGTGAAAAAAAAATTTACCCGGCACCCTTTTGTACCCGACTTTCTCGGTCGACTGTCCATCCACGCGACGATTTTCTTCATGAGGTCGAACCGGCGAAAACTCATCAGAGTCGGCCTCCACACTTGTGGAGGCCGGCTCAGATGAGTGCCCATCCAATGCCATGCGGAAGGGCTGGATTAAATGGGTGGAAAGTCTCCCTATTTAAGTTGGGGGGACACCCGTTAAATCCAAAAAAAATAGTGAAGATGTGGAACACGTATACCCCACATGATCCTGATCTCATTCACCTTGTGCACAATTATGTTTGTAATGCTGGATTTCAATGTCTAAAAAATTGAACATAGCCATTTTCAATTATTTCTTTAGTGTAACAATCAAAATCAGATTGATAGGAAGCGAAAAAATTTATAATAACAACAACAAAATCTTATCTCACTAGGTGGGGTCGGCTACATGAATCATACGACGTCATTCCGCTCTATTAGTAAATTCGTTGATCAATGTTCATGAGATTCGACAAGATTTTACGCTGGCTATTGGGGCCTAACACAACCCTCCTCCTTTATCCGGACTTAAGACCGACTATAAAACATAGGCGGAGTTCGAAAAAATTTAGATAAGCTAATTTATTATAAGCATAGTGAACATTATTATCATCCTCATCACCTTATGGCCATTAATTGATGTGAAATAAACTGGTGAATGTGTCAAATATGGTTTTAGCTTATTGTCCACTGGTCACTCGAGCTCTTCTGCTTCAAGAATAGATTAATCTTGTTAAATCTATTTTAGCAATGATATGCATACTAACATATTTTTTTTATTTGTAGGTTTCTAACTTAGAACAGCTAAACAATGCGATCCAATCAGGAAAAAAAAAAAGAGTTACATAGGTAAACAAAGAAGTGCGCAGACTACAAATATGAAATCAGGGATCGAACTGATCTCCAATGTTACAGGCTACAAGGACTTTCTGGTGTATTATAAATGATAAACGTCCGTTGCAGAATATCTTACAGCTCAAACTTTTTTGCATCTCCAACATGAGTTGGTTATTGCATTCTATTGACTATAATACAAAATTATCATGATCCTGGTTTGAACTCCCATTTATCATGATCCTGATTTCAAATTGGAAACTCATGGAGGAAGTTCTGGAGTTAGATATGAAACTAATTCACACTATGTTACTCCTAAGCCAGGTCAAATGACAAACTAAACACATCGCTGGATGCACCAATCTCCATTCGCATCGTGAAGTCTTCTAATGTAAATGTTCCTATGTAAGGATGTTGCTTCGTTTCTGGG
Organism: Pontederia crassipes; assembly: GCA_030549335.1. Taxonomy (NCBI): domain Eukaryota; kingdom Viridiplantae; phylum Streptophyta; class Magnoliopsida; order Commelinales; family Pontederiaceae; genus Pontederia; species Pontederia crassipes. Next base: position 6,609,939 of record JAUKPH010000017.1, read on the forward strand.
ATGAGATCTGCATCAGTTTACAATGAAGCTCACCTACGAAAAGACCACAAACAAATATTGGTAGCAACAACAACAACAACAACAAAGCCTTATCCCACTAGATGGGGTCGGCTACATGGATCATACGACGCCATTCCGCTCTATTAGTAACCAATATATTCGTTGATCCATATTCATAAGATTCGACTGATTATTTTGTTGTTTATAAAGTAAATATAGAAAAATGCAAATTGCCAAATGTCACATAATACCATAAAGAATTGACCCTAAAAAATACTATTTTATGATGATTAGCAATATTACCAGATTAGCGCCACTGATAGTTTACATGAGACAACCAACATAGTGGGCTCTGGGATAGTACTTCTTCAGCTGAGGCCATTGCACAAAGAATTCATCAGCTATCCTCAACTTATACAGCAACAACCCACTCAAGGAAAGCTTTTGCACTCTAGCTATGCTCTCCACATAAAAAATAGACGACCATCTAATGCCAACTATCTGTAGTAGTTCAATTTGAATATCATTAGTGATGGAATACAAATGAGAACAAAAAAAATGAGAAAAGAATTTGGAAAAGAATCTCAATGTAGACAATTTTATTAACTGAAAAAAAAACTGAAAAAACATGATAAAGAGTCCATTCACAGAACAAATTATGAAACTTTTTTGAGAGGGAACAAATTATGAAACTTTGAGCTCACTTTTAGAAACATAAACCTAGCAGCTGTTCAAATAGCATTTGAATCATAGTTGGATTTCAATCTAATTAATTATTGACATACAAAATTTTTCCATGAAATAAAATATACATTAGTAGTAGAAACATGAACCCGAGACTGTGTACCTTAATATGGAATACAATGAAAAAAATATTAAAACAAAGTTGGATTGTAATCTGTTTTATATAGCATTTAAAGCTAACATTAGTCACATGTGTTTCCTTGAAGTATAATGCCAAAACATGAAACTCTCCTCACCTTGAAAACGAATGCAGAAAAACAAAGTGGTATACATGTCCCAGGACCATTGCAAATGATCTGTATAAGCAAGACATAATCAGAATCATTCTAGTGATTAAAATGAGACAACAGCTTAGCAACAATGGACGCCAAAGGATAACTTACTACTTGAGGTCGGATTTTTAGTGTTAGCCATAGCGCATGTAATATTGCAATTAAAGTTGTCACAACAGAGGTAATGTAAGACTGACCCACTTCACGACTTCGGTAAATCTTCAAGAATTGAGGAAGTTCATGCTTCTTTATATTATCATTCTGCAACCAACCAGTCAAAGTTTCGCATCAAAATACTATTTGTGCAACTCGTTAAACCCTCATCATATCGTGTTCAGGATGACAACGGATACATTGACAAATATTAGGTTTTGAATTACAGAGAATTATGGATCCAATAATAATTATCTTGACAAAACCAATGTACAAGAAATTTGTTTGGAAAGTGGGCTACATGTTTGTTCACTTGAGAACTAAAATATATTAGTCAAACAGAAGCAACTTTTTCTTGGGAATGAAGAAAGCAATTATATTAAAACTAATTATTTGATTAACAAGTACAGGACAAACCAAGTACCCGGTATGTAACAGTTATAGAGCAGGATTTGGCAATGAACTTATCAACTATATATCATGTAAATGGCATTTCCTCCATGAAGCAACATTATATTGATCGAAAAGATGATATAAACTATATAGGAAGACAAAACATTTTTCAAATACAACCAAAGACACAAAATTGCTTGAATGTGCGACAAAGCAAGGCTTCCAACTTGTACAAAGAATAAGTACATAGCTAAATAATCACCTTGGCCTTCTGGATCAAGGATTCCTCCAAAACCTGAGCCTTCTGAAGGCTCATGTTATCAGTTGCAGCAGCAACATAGATTCTTGGGGAAAATCTATCCTTTTGAAGCATGTTTATGATACCAAGCATTTCAGCAGTGTGTCCTCCTGAACATCAGTCAGGAAACCAATTAAGAAGGTACTTATTTTACATTTCAGGGAAACTAAAATGACTTATTTAAGGCCTGCTCATTTGATACCCTACTGCTTATCACTGAGAAGAGCTTATGTGCATAATCTGAAGTTGAATGGTCTCCTTTCTATCAGGTCTTCTAGAGTAACAGTGTTTACATATTCTAAGCAGGACGCATATAATATCTGGTTTCCACACAAGTTTCTAGAAGAATCATTATTTTTATATTCATGGATTCATAAATCGATATATGACAATATGAAACGAAAACTCCAAAACAATTAATCAAAATTACCCTTTTTTTTATTTTACACTAAAAATAGTTAATTCCTCACTGTAAAAGTTGTACATAGACGTAATCGAGTACCTGACCCGAGAATAATGAGAGTTCGAACATTCTCAAAAGCTGAAGCCGGAAGTGGTTTCCCAAGCCAATACATAATATATGATACACGCATTAAGATGGCAGTTACAAGAATTGCCACAATGTAGGTGAATACTCGATCAAAAGTTTCCTCCATGAGCTGCAAATTAATACAACACATAGGAGATTAAGCATTTCAAACGCACGGAAACTAATTAAATCAGTTAATTCTCATAAAAGAATAACATCTAAAATAATCCACCGAAGTCTCAACCTAAGATTAAAAGAAATGATATATTAGGACTAAAATCAACATAAACAGGAAAGACGTAAGAATGGATTCACTATCACGGAAACATTTAGATTCCTATTATTTTCCCCAAGCATCCAATCCGAAAAAAGAAGGAAGAAAAACAAGATGACCAAAAGGATCAGAGCATCAATGATGGTATCTTAAGTAGATTTCGTCTTACTTTGGTGCTGATATGGTTGGAATGAGCGGGAACTCCAGAAGCACGAATCTTTTGATTGACGCCAGAACCAAAACACCGCCGATTGGATCTAGAGCGAAAGAAACAAGTAATGGTGGTGAGGTTTGCGGGAGGAAGGGAAGGATCGGGTGGCTGCCCCAAAACGATCGGAGAGCTCGCGAGCGCACGCTGCACTAAGCGGCGATGGCCAGCCGGTGGCGGCTGCGCAGGAGCCAAGCGGCGGCGTGGCAGCGGCGATGCGGGAGCGAGCGGTGGAAGACGAGGAATAGGGGCAACTTCTTCAAGACTAACCACCCAAAAGGGCCATTTCAATAAAATAAGTAAATAGCCAATAAAAATTAAAATGCAAGGACCGCGTTATCGTTTAAACAAAATTCGACTCCATTTCAGCTGAACTTTTTTGTGAATTATAAATACCTATTTGATATTGGAAGAACAAAAAATTCATCCAATGACTCAAAATAGAGATTTTTTATTCATGATGAACGATGAATTAAAAAATTATTCACTTGATGAATCCACCATCCAAAATAAATCTGACAATAGTTAATAAACTCTTTAAAAGAAATAGCATAAATATTAAAAAGGATAACACTAAAAGATCGTTTGATATGACTCTTTAAAAGAAATAGCATAAATATTAAAAATGATAACACTAAGAGATCGTTTGGTATGAGATAGATTATCGATTATTTTATTTAAAATTTTTAGGACCTACTGATTATTAATTTTTTATTTTTTTAATAAGTATTAATAATTTTAATTACTCTGATAATTTTAATTACTAGGTATAGCCAAGCGAGGAGGTGACTCTTCAAATTATCAACTGCTTTACATATATTTTGACAAAAATATTAATTCCATCAATTTTTAAAATTTTGATATTTTATTAATAAAAAATATCATTTAACTACATCTTTTTATTATTTATTTTTTTACAAATAACTCTTAATTTTGTCTTGTCTTATTTTATCTATATTCACTTTTCTATTTTTTGCTTTGTTTACTTAGGATACTATGTGATGAAACATGTAAAATAATTTTTTAAGATATTTTAGTAATTTGCTTTCTAACTATTTTAGCTATTATTTATATTTTAATACTTGTCAAAGAATACAATATGATATTATCGATAATTTAAATAGTGATAATATAATGATCTAGATTACCGATTAATTGAATCAGTAATACACCAAAATCGCCCCTAATATCTATTACTTGTTCGAAAATGTATGTTTTATCGTTCAGTGTCCTATTTTTTAATTTATTCTAATTGGGCCTTTTCTCCTTCCCCTTAGATTAAGAAGAGCAATATCGTTTTGCACAAAGGCAACAGTCTTGTGCAAATTAAGAACAAGAACAAAGCTAGTAAAAAGATTGAGGTTAAAATACTGAGTAAATTACACCAAATGTTCTTCAACTTTAACGTTTGTTCAGAGTTATCCTTCAATTTTAATTTATAACAAGAATGTCTTACACCTTTTGACTCATTGCACCGAAGGTCCTTTTCACCATCGATCGCCCGTTCTCTGATCGCGTGGCAATGTTCTCTCTCCTCCACGCAGGCACTTGTCTGACGTGGCATCACCACACAAATTGCCCTCCACGTCAAAGAGTTATTAAAACAAAATAAATATAAATTAATAAAATAAGATTAAATCATCGGTCCCTCATCCCTCTTCAATCATCGGTCGTCGACGACCAGATGGAGAAGAGGAGGGGGCACCGCCCCTTCCCCTTCTCCTCTCCGATGAGGGAGAAGAGATGGGGGAAGGGGCGGGTACCCCTCCCCGCGCGAGCACCAATGAAGGGTGGGGCCTCCCCCTCCTCCACGACCACTCCCCCCCCACCTCCAACCGGTTCGCCGACGCGTGGAAGGAGAGGGAAAATTATTTTTTAGTTATTATTTTATTTCTTAATGTTTTCACGTCGGACGATCGCTTATGTGGAGGAGAGTGGAAATGGCTACATGGATGCCATGTAGACTAGGCAACCGAGAGACAGTCGATCGCAAATGAAAAGGATATCGGGTGAAACAACTTAAAAGATGAAGGATAATCTTGTTACAAAGTGAAGTTGGAGGATAGTGCTAGAAATGGTAAAAGGCGGAAGTATTTGGCGTAATTTACCTAATATTAAAATACTAGTTGGGTCAATCAATCAAAAATTTAGTAAGAATTTTAGTAAGACGATAAATAAGATGACTCAATTAGCTTTAAAATGTTTATACTTTTTTTTATTTTTGAGAGTTTACATTAGGATTTTTCTTATTATTTTTTAAACAATTTGACAAAACAAAAGTGTCGGACAATAACATCAATATTAAATGAAACTAGTACTTGGATTCATCACTTGTTTTCCTTTTCTTTTGGATATTATCAATGAGCCGCTAGAATTCCTTATTTGTTTTGAAACTTTTCTATTTTTTGTTTTCTTTTTCTATTGTGATTTGAGTTCACATTCCATTTGTTATTGGTGATTTAGAGTATTGTATTCTTCTCTTTTGTTTTGTGTGTTTTGCTCTAGGCTTTGAAATTTTTATCATACTTTCACATTTTGATCTGCCTATTTTTTATTTGATGGAGCGAGATCAATACTTTGTATTCAATGTTTGAGTTTTTTTCTCTTTTTTGCCATAGTTTCACAATTTTATACAAAAAGGTGGACTGTTTTATACAAAACTGATAACCTCTGTAAGGGGAAGTGTCTCACACAATATTAATAAACTCTCATGAAAATAGGTAATAGTAGTCCTCAATTTCATCTTTTATCTTTATTAGTCCATCAACTTAATTATTGATTACTTTTACACGATTGAATGAAGACTTTAAAGAGCAAGAGTCAACTCCAAATTAATATGAGAGATCATATGGTGAAGGAATAATCATGTGGATAGAGTTACACAATAAGTAAATAAAGTTATATAAGTCCTCTGTCCAACTATCGATCGTCCCATGGGTTCAGCGGTCGTCCATTTTGAAGTGGTTCATCGTTTACTTGTTGCATCGAGTCATCCATTCTGAGGTGGCTCTTTGGTAATTCACTAAGTCGAGCGGATGCCCTGTCTGTGATGATTCATCGGTCATCCATTGGGTAAGGCGGATGTCCAATTTGAGTTCATCTTTCGTTTGTTCAAAGGTCATATATGATTTGGATGCTCGATACGTTAGGTGGTCATCTGATATTCGGACAGTAACTGTGAACTCTCGGGTGAGAGTTTTGAACGTCAGATACCTCGAACGATTGTCCAACTCGTCTAGGGCACAAAATTTCATAGTTCTATTAAAGATTATCGATCTACCGATGAAAGTTCACAATTTTCCATTAAATCATAATCTAGCTTTAGCATTGCAGATTGGACGCTTGATCCCTAGATTAGTTGTCTGATATGCTAGACACTATATTCTATCAAGAAGAACCGAGCACCCAATTAAGGGACCAATCGTCCGTTTCTTTCGAATCGTAAGTCATTGTGGTGCCCTTAAATTTTCAGTCAGTTTTAACACAACATTCAATTCTAAATACAAGTAAACTTTTTTCGAACATATTGCATTATTCAAAAATCAATCTTAAGCATAATCATGGCCAAATTTATTATGCACATTTAAAATGAACATCTCATTTTTTATCTAACTTTATACATTATCATAACTATAACTCTATTCATCTTAACATAATCCAAATCCTTACAATTTTATAATCATATTAGTTTGAAAATATGCCTAGGTTATCTCTTAATAATGTAAATATAGACCCATAATCATCAATAAATCATGGTGCACCAAACTAATTTACATAATTCAAAATGTAATCCTAATAAGGCAAACCAGATCACGCTCATACAAATATATTACCCATACTAGCATGGATCCTAATCCTAATAAGGTCCTTCAAACATGCAAATTCCTCTTGAAAATTATCCCGATCCTGAAATTACACCTTTTTGACGTGATTTCGATTGGTTCTTTCGATCTCTCTGCCTAGTTGTTCTTTCTCACCTTTCTGTGTTCTCCATGCCCTCAACATGGAAGAAGTACAAAAAGAAAATGAGAGGATGGAAAAAGGAAGAAGAAATGAGAGTGAAAGAGGCTTTTAAAGAGCATTCACTTGGGGATTTTCGTCCTCTAAATTCTAGAGGCGTGCATGGGGTTACAAAATTCTCGTGAATTGCGATGGTGTGGTGGAGAAATAAAATTAAAATCGATCTTTTTTTGTTTCTACCCGTTGTGCTTTCAAATGCCCGCTCTTTGAAACAGTCGGCAAGTGACACATCATGCATTTCGCTCCCTGCTATGATTATGAACGACCTAGGATGGTAAATTGAATCATCCAAATAATTAGGTATATCATTCTTGGTTTTCAACACCTTAATATAGACTTGATGACATGGGTCTTCGTGCTAGAGAAGTACCTTACCTCCGGTTGAACTTGAACTTGTGGCATATCTCCTGACTCCATTGGAGTGAATTGGGTACTTGCCATTTTTATTGCACCCAAAGTTATCAAGATCTTAAAAGTCCCTACTAATATCGATTTTATTTTACTATCTTATGTCTAAGATTCTAACTAATATTGTACCATATTACAATTTCTATTCTATATATCTTTCTCATTCTTTTTTATTTTCATTATACTGGTCGAACTATGATCAATTTTGATGTATGATTTTAAGTGTTGAAACAGCAAGAAAAAAGAGAACGTTAAAAAAATAGTTCTAAAGTGCTAAAGATATATTCAATCTTTAAAATTCTCCTAAGGATCATTTGACAATTAAAATCAGGTAGAACCAAGGTGTTCCGTCAAACGTAAGGGTGTCATCTAATTGTCGAGGTGGAACCATGTGAATTTTGCCTTTTTTTCAACTTTTTTTTATTTGGCTTTTCTTTTTTTCTTTAAAAGATTTCTCTCTTGCTTCCTTTTATAATTATATTTATTAAGTATTATATATGTATTATATTCTATATTTTTAACAAGATATTTTTAATAAAAAATTAATTTAAAATTTTATTTTTATTGATTAATAAAATATAATTTATATTTATAATACTTATTTTTTATTCAAACTCATTTTAAAATTAATTTATTACTCCATCCAAGTACATTCTGAACCAATTTATCAATTCAACAATTCACAAAAAAAGAACCAAGATTCGATATTCAAACACACCCTACAGATTTTTTTAAGATTCTGATTTCCACCTTTGACGATACATATTTGGAGTCTCTACTTCATAGCTCCTTCAGTGCATTCCAATGGTGGTGTACCTGCCCAGTCCTTTTAGTTCCCACTTATCCACGATAAGAAAGAAGACATGGACACTCTTTTAGTTCCCACTTATCCACGATCACGATAAGAAAGAAGACATGGACACTCTTTTAGTTCCCACTTATCCACGATAAGAAAGAAGACATGGACACTCTCAACACTAAGATTTCTATTCCATCTCCAATGATTTCTTTTAGGCTCACTTGTGTAGCTACCATCTACGAGTGCCAATAGCACAACATCATAGAATGTCCAAATTGATCATCATCACTTGGCACCAAGGTTCTCTATTTCTCCCATGAACATCTCTCTTTTATTGGCCTCCTATTGTCAAGGTACAGATGATGGGCATGACATTACCCACGCCCCCACATGCAGAGCAAGGCACCTCACTTTTCATATTACTATCAACTCAACAAAAGAAAGTGAAAGAAATTTGTAATTTAATTTTCCTCCCAAAAGAAAGTTACAACTGAATGTTTGAATCTTTAATAAAATTCTGTAGTTTTATGCCAATTCTTAGGTGAAATTTTTTTTATGAAACTTCACTTCTGTAAAATGTCCTAGGACAGCTTGGAAGACATCAACCATCTCCGTGATCCACTTAACTATTGCTACTTTAACTTTTCTTTTCTTTACTTTTGTAAAAGTTATCTACACCCAACATCATAACTTAAAATTTACTAATGATTTTTTAACACATAATAACTAGTAAGAAACTTTTCAAAAAGTGTAGTCCACAAGTTGGAGTCCCCAGCTGATGATCAGCTTCTCATCTTTAGTCTCACACTCTCACAAGAGCTTTAATTTATATTTTGAACCTTTTTGACATGTTTCATCAGCACTCAAATTTTGGGATCAAAGCACAGTGCAATATTATTGCCATGGAACTACACAAATGTACAATTTATTCAGGTAAAAAAAATGCAACTTCAGAGAGGTATAATTCGTTTTTTTATTCTTTTTAATCTGGATGCACAGTAGAACAAATCCACCAATGCAGAATCACATAAATTTTAGCGTAAAGAAATGGGGTTCCTTGCGTGGAACATCTTAAATTTCCATCCACACTGAGCAAGTAATCTGCATATAATAGAAAAGTAGTGGTACATGAAATGATATACTTATACTTTACAAGCTTTTGAAGTCGTTGTCATCAGATTCATCACCTTCTCCGTTAAGGCTGCTATTTCCATCAATTACCACAGAGGATGAACCATCCTCGTTCCCTTGGTGTAGCAGATGAGAAAAACCAAGGCCAATTGATTTCCACAATCTGCTAGGCAGAGAAGATTGCATATCTCCATAACTCTGTTCAGGTGGCAGATCATATTGGGAGGCGGAATCTGGATTAAGCTCTGAGAACCTCACAGCTCCAAGAATTTGTTCAGGTAGCTCATCTTCAGTTTGGCTCTCAATGAGAAATGCTAAATCAACAGTTAATGTTGTAATATAACCAAATGCCAAATGAACTATCGCATTTGCCACCATTGAGGATCCAATATCTATATCAACCTCAAAGTAGTTGAACCCATAAATGTATTTGCAAGAAAGAGCTCGTCCTAATATACATATGGCTTGCTCACCGACAGCGGTTCTTACAATCCACGGACCTTGCACTATGTTAGCTATCAATTTAAGTCTAGAATTTCGGAATGCATCATCACCCTTCAAGAATTTATCCATGAGAGATCCATCTTCTAGAGGTTCAAGTGCCACGAAATATGCAATTGCACTATAGTTATCCTTGGTCGGGAGTTGCAAATTGAAGGCCCACACAAAGGGCTCATTACCATTTGCAATTTCTTCATCAATAGCTTTTCTTATACGATGACTTGGATGGTTTAGTACCTCTGTCAATTTACTGGTCCCTTTGATCCAATCGAAACCAAGAGGCTTCAGAAGGTACTCGCCACCTGGTATTTTCACCTTATCTGTTAAATAATTGGGACCTCTAACCATGAACTTGTTTCCTGGTGGAGATGCCCAGCCATTTGGGCAGTTGTCCGGCTCCATACATGGAATTGCTCCTCCATATTTCTCTTTTTCTATCCATGGGTAAATTCTGTCTTCATCAGAACCAACCATATTCTGCATAGGAAAAAATTTAAGAACACTGGAAGAAGTATGCCAAAAACATTGATCATATCATAAGAAGTCGACCTACCAAATAATCACACATGTTCTCTACAACATAACATAAAAATCAATGCACTGCATATTTAAATAAAATTCATACAAGATTGGAGAATGAAAAGAAAAAGTCTCCTCCATTTTCCTCCAACATCGCAATTTTCTTTCAACCTCAATATGGGGTGAAAAGGAGGAAAATAATTAATCAACATATACATGTCATCTTTTGTCCACATCTAATTAAAATATCAACACATATATGAAGGACATATCTGCCCAAATAAAATCATTGCTTTCTCTTCCCTTCTCCTTAATTATTTCATCCAAAGAAAATGAATACTTTCACCTCCATTCACTTTCTTTCCCTTCCCATAATTTCCTTCCCTTCTATTATCTTTTTTTGAAAGTTTCTCTTCTATTATTTTATCTCCCACTTAATGATATTTGAACCAAACATATCCTAAGGAAAATAAAATTAACTCCCCACAAGAATCTTTCTGCAGTTAAGATCCATCTGGATTTCTTTTTCCTCACAAGGTCTAAAAAAGTCTCACTAAATCTCTAATATCCAAAAATCTAAAATGTGGGTAGTAATACAATTAATATGACTGATATAGTTTTAACTCACAAAAGGCAAAGGAATTGATGAACACACAAACAGGAAAAGAACTTGGATCTCATTTGGATAACATATCTTCAGAGCATGAAAAATTCTAGATCCAAGTGCCATTATTGTGGTTTCATATTAGTCATTGATATCAATTTCTTACCATTAAATTATTGCACCTATTTACTGCTCATATTCGATTTCTTACCACTAAATTATTGCTCTTATTTACAGGTCATATTCCTCTTGACCAAGTTTCATAATCTGCACAAGAACCTCGACCTTGGAAAAAGGGAAACTAAAAACTTAGCTCATTCCAAATTTCCCTAAAACATCAGCAGCAGCATTTCAAACTCGTTCTAGATCAGTTAAAGCTCAGCACTAGTGCATGATATATGAATTCCTCATATATTAAGAAAAGCAACCTGGATATCCTCCTCAATTAGGCATGCAAAACAAAAGAGAAAAAAAGGCCTCGGAATGCGAAGAACGAAAATACGTTTGCCACTACTCAAATTCCTCGCAATCTCATGAATACTTCAGGCTCCTAAATGAATCTGTCATAGGACACTAGAAAAAAGAACAAATACAAAACGAATTGCTAAATTCTTGTCAAGAAATGTTTTTTTTTCTTGTTTATACCTATCTTGAAGATTGACCGTAGATTGCTTGCTGCAATAAGTTGAACAGAATTCAGTTGAACAGAATTCTCAAGCACATATTATGTCAGTCAGATCAAAATTTTCAAAGCCCCAAAAGTAAGAGTAGAAACATCAATCAGAAGAAGAAATATCGACAACCTGACGGATTCTGATGAAGCGTGGCGGATAACTCCGATCTTCACCAACGGCAAGATTGTTGTTCCCCTTCTCTTCTTTTCGTGCCTTGAGAGAAATGAAGATCCAAGAGGACGAAGTCCGAGAGAGAGAGAGAGAGAGAGAGAGAGAGGAGCACAAGGCAGCAGCCGCGAAGGTTATCGTGCTAATTGAACTTTGACTAGGTTGCTTTTTCGTATCCGTGGCCGGAGTAAAAATAATAACAACTAAACTAAAAAGTAAAAACATTATTTAAATTAAATTACAATTAATAATAATTTGATCAACAAATTCTTTTTAAAAAAAATACTTAGGGTCTGTTTGGCAAATAAGTAATGGAGGAATGGAATGAGGTGATGTGATGAGTGATGGAGTGGAGTGGCGTGATATGTCATTAGAAAGTTCATGTTTGGATAATAAATTATATAAGATGTGGGGTGGGGTAATGAAGATTTTATTTGTATAAAAGTCATTTTTATCCTTCATCATATATTTAAAGTATTTATAATCGTTAATTAGGGGTGAGCATGAATCAGGACGACTGGTCGTCCTCGTCCGCACCGGTTCGAATTTTTCAAATATTTTTTCCGCCCCGATGGATAATTGAATCAGAACTGAGTCTCATTTCTTTGACACTCGACCGGGTCGGGTCAGGAACAATCCGAGTTTTACGTCCTGACCCGATTGAATATATTATATTAATATTAAATTATTTTTAAATAGTATATTTATGTTTATTTTGAATAAAATTTTATATTTACTAAAAAGTTTTATTTAATACAAATTATAGATAAATATGTATTCATATTAGAAAAATAATAATATGTGTGTATGTTAGAGAGAGGGGGGGAGGTGGTTTAATTTGATAATAAGGGAAATAATTTAATTTGGTAATAAAAAAGAAAAGAGGTTAATTTGGTCTAAAATAATCTATCTCTCTTCATTCTATCAATTTGGTGGAATGAAAAATATGGTGTATGAGGCTTAGCTATTCCACCACACCACTCTTAATTTAAATAAAAAATGTAATCAAACATGATGTAATTAATTTCATTCCCTTATATTCCACACCACCCATTCGTAATCCTCAATCCAAACGTACCCTTAGGAAATCACAAAATCACGCTTTTCAACATCGGAGGAGCAATAATGTTATTCTTTCTGCATGCATATATCATTAACCACGACTTTTTAAATGCATTATCTTCTTTTACTTGTGGCCTGTGGGTATACATGTATTATTATCTTATGTTACAATTTTTGTTGCTATATATATATATATATATATTCAAAATTTAAAAAAAAACATTAAAAATGTTTTTAGAAAGTTTAAACAAATATGAACATGTCACGTGACATTTGAATGTTTTGTTATGCAAAATAAATAAATTACTAAATAAAGAAAATATGTTGTTAAATTACTAAAATCTTTAAGCAAGAAAAATAAAGAAGAAATAAAAAGAGCTAATTAAATTCAGAGGAAAAGCTAGTCAATAATAAATTTTCAAAAGGGTTATGTAATACCACGGATTTTTTTTCCAAATTAAACATTCTTTGAAAGTTTAGGATTTGTTAAAATAAGTTAAAGTATGAAAGGAAATGAAAATATAATTAAGAAAAGAGAAAAAGATAGGATAAGACAAGTTTGGAAGAGAATAAAAACATAAATAGATAAGAGAGAGAAAAATAAAGGAAAAATTTCTAATTAGATTAGGAGCTGAAATTATAATAAAATTAAATATTTATAATTAAATTTGAATATAACCATAAACCATGAGTTTAGGATATACAGGACTCTTGATGAAAGTTAAATAAGAGTTGTATGTTCAAAATATCTAGAAAATAAAATAATATTTATATTATTTATTTCAAAAATTAAAAGATATGAATAATATTTATTTATTTAATTACATAAAGTCAAGAATAATTATGTTAGGGATCAAGTTTAAAATAAGATTGAATTTAGGATTCCTAATTATACCTAAATTAAAATTATAAGTTAAAAATATTCAGAAAATAAAATAATAATACATTATTATTTTAAATCTAAAAATCAAGAAATAGTGATATTAATTAATTATTTAATTCTAAAAAATTGTGAAAAATAAAAGATGAATTATGGATAAAGAGTTCTAATTAAATTATAACTTGGAAGTATTTTTCATGTAAATAGGATCTCAAATGTCTCTTTCAAACTATCCTTCTTTTCTTTCATGTTTGTATTTTTTTTCAACTTTGTCCTACATTTTATCCCTCCTCTGTATACGAGTATGACATCTCTAATCGACCATATACTCGTGGTTATACCCTTTTTTCAAGGACACCGAACTAATCATCGAAAGCCTCGTCATTCCCTCGAAAATCACGCGCAAAGTCGGGGTTCAAGTAGTTTTGCCTGAACCAACAAGGGTTGGGATGGAGTGGTAGGTGACTCTTCTTCGCTTAAGTAAGGTCTCGAGTTCAAGTATTGTGAACGCAGAAAATTTTTGTTGAGAGCTTCACTTGCTACTGTCTGGTACGCGACTCGGGGAGATATAATCGAATTAGTTGTGCTCGATGGTGAACCGGCCTCCAAACTTATGGACAGTGTGCTCTTTAGCGCCGCGCAGGTTGAATCGTCAGCACCGCTTTCCAGATACCCAGGGTTCACTACAAAAAAAAAGTAGTTTGGCCTGAACAAGGTACATATAGATAGATTGTGATTAAGTTTTGGACACAATATCTTGATGAAATTATTAAATAATAAAGGATAAAAATACATGTTTTGTTCCCTCGTGATACATGAATAGGTTATTATTGATTTCATGTTAAAAGTATGTGTAGATCGATAGAAAATTGGCACTGGAGTCCTTTTGTATATGAACTTGACCTGAGCTGATAGAACCCGATCTGGATTCTTTAGCAAATAAAAAATTCGCCGCAGTGAAAGTTCGAATACAACTCGAATTTGGTCTAAACCTAATCCAGGCTGAAGAGGCCGGCTTCCTCCCAACCCGGCAGGCTCCAGGTACACCCGACTTGACAATAGAAAAGTTAGTCTTGATATTTTTGACACCCAGTCCATACTACTTTGAAACCTGACCCAAACTTCGGTAAGAAAATATTAAAGTGTTTGGACGTTAAGGACTCAGCCCGAGTTAAAACTACGACCCAACTTGTGCCCGAACAAATCCATCCCAGGTTTGGCTATATCCGACCCGGTTTCAAGTCCAAATTTTTATAAGTTTTATATATTGAATTGGTAAGGTGTTAATGGCATTTTACCCTAAATATACACCAGATTGATAAAGAAGCTAATAAAATAATTACATAATATTGGATAAAAAACTACTTAATTACATTATAAATTAATTTTGGGTCAAGAAAAAATATTGGATCAAAGAAAAACTACTTAATCAAAGAAAACCATCTGGTCCAAACTTACACGTGGAAAAGATAAAGAAATAAAGTTCAATTTGCAAAGTTTTATTTGTAGTGAATAAGAAGAAATATCGAATTGAAAGAGTAAAGTTCAAGTTTGATAAAGAATAGAAAGAATGATAATAGTAAAAAGAATAAAAAAATGAAAGAAATAAATATTAGTTTTATAATAGGATTATACATTTTATATTTTTGCTGTAATAATATTAAATAATATTATGATTCAGTATATAATTAAGTCAAAAATCACTTGTTGCCCCATCTCAAAGTCCGCTCACGACACCTAAAATTTTTGGAGTAAATTTCAATGATGATCACCCAACTTATAGTGTGTTCGAGTAAGATCACTCAACTTTGATTAGTAACTCAAAGATCATTCAACTTAAAAAAAAATTAGTTGTGGTCATCGTGACACCTGTAGCTAGTTAGCTAGTCCATCGCGTACGTGGATGCCACGTTATCGTCAAACGCCACCGAAGTTAAATAAATTTGCTCTCTCCTACGTGCCATTTCGAGATCCTTTCTTCCTCGCCGCCGCCTCCTCTGTCGTCCGTCGTCCACGGACTAGTGGTTTGAATCCTTGACAGTTCATCTCCTCAAGGAAGTCATGGGCCTCTCGGAGCTTTCCTGCGGTGCACCACGCGTCGACGAGAGTGGAAAAGGTCCAGCAATGGGGGGAGACACCCTTCCTAGTCATGATGTGAATTAGAGCGTAGGTGCCATGGAAATTGCCACAATGGTACAGGTCAGAGAGGAGGCCGTTGTAGAAGGAGGTCATCTGGGGGCAATCGAACTTGGATAGATGGTTGAAGACATAGATGGTGAGGTCCTGGAGCTATCGCCCTAGGCCTCAATGACGATCGTGAAGGATGACGGGCTGAGGGAGAAGGCTAAAGCGTGCATGTCGGCGGCGATCGACCAGAGCTAAGAGAAGAGGACGTGGAGGACGAGGGGTAGGAAGATGATGTCGATCTCCGCGGCAGAGGGGCGGTAAGAGGTGAAGTAGCGGCGAACCTAGGAGAGGAAGCATAGGGTGGAGAGTGGACGACGGCACGAAGAATGCGAAGGACGAGGTCAAGGGTTGACGGAGGGAGGCGGAGGTCACCGAGGGTTACTCAAGATAGAACTCACGATGGACGATCGACGACGGCAAAGTAAGTGTCCTTCACGGACGGATGGTGGCTGCGGAGGAGAGGGGCGACAGACAGGAGGCGACGGCGAGGAAGAAAGAATCCTGAAATGACACATAGGAGAGAAATTATTTAACTTCGATGGGTATCCATGTGACGTCTGACGAGCCAGATAATGTGGCATCCACGTATGCGATCAAAGCAAAGTTGAGTGATCTCATTGAAAACACCTTATAAGTTATAAGTTTTTGGGTAATCATCATTGAAATTTACTTCATATTTTCGTGCCCTGTCCACCATCAGTTTAAAGGAAAATATTTTTTCTCGCAAAATTCATCGGTGTCTAAAACTACTAACATTTAGTAAGAGTGATATGAATAAATTTTGATCAACGACCTACACAACTCACTGCGCCAACGGTCGTCGATTAACACATTTTTTCTCTGTTGTGAGGAAATAATTTTCCTTTAATCTGGATGCTACAATTGAGAATCAATTTACACAAAAAAATAAGCTAAACATGTTTTCTTTCTCTTTTCACAATTCCAAAAGGTATTTTGTATGAAATACTTACATATATTTTCATTTTCACCCAACAGCTTGACGTACCCTAAAAATCATTGAGTTGCTCGCAAACAATTTCTGGTGTTGGTCTTCCAAATTTTACTTATTTTATTATATTTTCTTTGTTATTTTGTGTTTCCTGGTAAATCATGAAAAGCTGTTTCTCACTTGTGATCTTGTAGTTTGAATATAATAACAATTTCGTTCACCTAAAATTTGAAATTTCTGTGCACTAGACATGCAGAAGATCCTTTTTTCCTTTCAATTCTAATTGTGTTTATATCAAAGTGATTTATTCCGGTCATACAAAGAAAATGGATTCAATTCTTATAAAAAGAGGAATAACACTCCAACACACAATTTATATCCAAATCTTGCATTGGGCTTGTGCAGCAAGAGGCAACATTTGGTCCGTAGTGGCATGCTAGATCCAAACACCAATTTTTCAGGTTGCAATCACGGAAGCACTTATAATACAATTCTCGAAGACAACCAAAGCTACATTTTACAAATTCATCAAATTGATGCTCTCGTTCTGGCAAAATTGTGAATTCATTCATCAAATTGATGTTCTCGTTCTTGGAAAACTGATGGCGGTAAATAAATCTTCTGCACAAATGCTAGGGAACGTTTTTCCATTATCCGCGTCCACTCTGTGTCCTCACATATCAGAGACAGACCACAGGTATGCCTCTTGCTGGGTGGCTCGCTTCTCATTCTGTCTCTTAAATAGTTCCTTCTCATAACCTGCAAAAACCAGCAGAGGTATTTTTTACTTAAGAGCCGATTTAGTTAAAGCCATTGACGCTCCCGGCTCGCTGGCTCTAAGTCCGAAAGTCTTTCATAATTAACAATAACAACAACAACAATAAAGCTTTATCCCACTAGATGAAGTCGGCTACATGGATCATACGACTTCATTCCGCTTTATTAATAACCAAACATTTCGATATATTATTCACCAATAAATCTTGCTCTATTAGTTCGTCAAGTATGACCTCCCTCTCCCTCTTTTAATCGGACTCCAGATTATTTAATCTACTCTTTTTACTGACGCATCTAATAGTCTTCTCTGAAGATGACCAAACAATCTCAAACGATTCTCTACCATTTTCTTACTAATAGGAGCCACTTCGACTCGTTCACGTATATGGTCATTCCTAATCTTTCATAATTAAGAACAGAAATATTGAACATCAACATACCATTACTCCGATCTACTCCATCCCAATGCCGACCAGGCCTGATGCCGTAACGATTTGGAGGAAAATCAATGCCACGCTTTAACCAGCTGTGACTTGGAACTGTCTGAGGTATAATAAACCCAGACTCTTTCATCTTCTCATCATCACCAAGATCTTCCAGAATAACTTCTGAATTCTTCCGCTGCATAGACGCAAAAATGAAGATAAAATGATATACATATAACATACAGTAAAAAGATGCTCTCCATGTGATGGAATACCTTCACTAAGTGCGCCATTGGATCGCCCCAGCGGAGTCTCTCCTTGAACATTTTATCAAGCTCAGGATCATCTCTGGAGACAGAGGTATGCACATAAGTTTTTTACTGAGCATATGTTTTTTATTACATTTTACTGAGCCATATGCTCCCAAAAGATTCACAAGTATGACGAGTACTTTTTTTTGCAAGAGGTCAAAGCAACAACTTATCCACAGTATTCATGAGGAAATTAAGTATGAAATGTATATGACAACCAACACCATCACCACCATAAAAAAAAACATGGGACTGAGGACATGTCAATTGAGTCATGCATCTACATGTGCCAATATTTTTATTTTATTTTTTTGAGGAGATACATGTGACAACTCTGACTTTTCATAAGCAGACAGAAGTATTTGTCCAGAAGGGTTTAAAAAGATAATGATCCATCAACCACATATCTAAATAAAATATACACAAAGGAATCAAACATCTCTTTGATATCAGAGCTAATTGATGCCTTCCTGTTGCAAATAATTAAACAATACACGCTTCTAATAGTACTAAGCAGTAGGAACCATCACAAAACGTTGAAGGACACCACAGCTATCCAGACTCATAGACGTAACAAACTTATTATACAATAAAGAGCAATTCAACGTTCTATCAACACAAAAATAGTTGTAAAAGAAACAGCCAAAATAACATAACTTGGAGTTATAGCACAACATAGGTCAAAGTTTCAAACAAAAACATTTGAGTTTCATACAAGAATATTTCTTCAGTTGCCTTCTAACAAAAGGTAAGAAAAAATGACCAGTACACCACTGAAGAGTGACTTGATATGTAAAGCTTATGATCACATATTTAACATGAAAAAGGACATATCATATTCCTTTAAACAATCACTAAAATATAATCCTAAGTTTTTTCTCGAAAGAATATATAGTTCCTACTAAACTTCAAAGGTCAAATCATCAGTCTTTCATATTTTCCCTTGATATTTTTTCTATGCCTTTGAAATACTCATCTTTACCACCCTTCATATTTATTGTTTAGCTAGTAATGATACTAGTCACCCTTAAATTACTAATTTATAAAAATATCTAAATCAATACAATTGATTAATTAGACCAAGATAGCCAAAAAAAATTATAACATTGTAACTCTACAGAAACTTTTTTCCCCAATTCATATAACTGACAACAGATTGTCACCATTGTTACATGAAATGTGCTAAAAATGCAAGATAGTCTTTGATCATTTATAGATGTGCTAATAGAGGACTGAAAGAACAGATGTTGATTTCCCCAAGTGGCCATTTGGTTGAAGAATTGATTTTTTTTTTTTTCTGAGGAGATGGTTGAAGAATTGATATTACAAGGAATTAGATGTTTTTTCTTTGAGAAGTGAAAGGATAGCTACCAAGGTTGTAGCTATCCTATTTTATTGAATTGATGAAACAAAAGGTTACAACTGAGACATTTTAGAGGGAAATCATTCCCCAACAACACCCTTAACCTCTAGCCTTAATTAGACCTTATTTGATGTATGAGGGTGGTGAATATGCAGCACATTTCTATGCTACATATATTCGATGCACATCTGCACCATCAGTTGACTTTGATAGAATCAAGTACAATCATGATATAACATCTTCAAAAATGTTCTTTATTTTTTTATATTCTTTCAAAAAAAATGTTCTTTATATATGCAGCACTTTTTTATGCTGCATATACATTTTACTCCTTATTTATTCTTCAACCAAACAGCCCTAGGAGAATAGTTGTTGCCTTTTTCAAACTTGCTTTTGAGAATTCTTGCACATGCTTAAAAGGAACTTGTCAAATACCTTCAGTAGAGTAATTGTACGAAGAAAATATTTTTTAAAGAGTGCAAAAAAGAGTTGAATTGATTTTGAAAAGAAATATCAACATGATAAAATGTTTACCTTGTGCGTGCAAAAGGTTTAAGTCGCTCATTTTCCAACTCTTCGACCATAGCTTCAGCTTCCCGCTTTTGGGCTAAACCTTTACCCCACTCCAACTTCTTTTCCTAATATAAAAATAAAAATGGATAAGCAAAGAAGAAAAGAAGTTGAAAATAATTTCTAAAGACCAACAAATAGAATGCGCAAATAGCAAAGTAGGTAACATACTAATATAGTGATTATACCTTTTAATCCCACATTAGGCTACTTGAGAAAGGAAAGATAAAGGAAAAATTTATGAAATTTATGCTGAATTCATATCCTTGGAGTAGAGACAAACTATTTCATTTTGCAAGCTGTCAACCCTATAGTATAGTCAATGGCTAAGGATGCATTTAATGAAGTGGAGTGATCTAAGTTCCAAACGCACTTTCTTATCTGAGAGATCTGAATGTACTTAATGCCATGGAATAACTACGATCTTCTCATTCCTTTTCTGTTGCTGAATATCTTAGAAACATTTAGTAACCAAACTTTCTAAACACACCTTTCTCTCTATACATATGTATGTAACAGGTCCAAATCTTCCCACTGCTGTAAGAAGCTGGTAAACTTTTTTCCATATGGAATGAAGTGATTTCTTTTAACCTTTACATCTGATATTTTTTATAGCTTTTTCTATTTACACTATTGCATAAAATTGAGAAGCTTTAACCAATCACACCTAGTATGGCATAAAGAATCTTTTACCATAAAATGGAACAAGAAAAACAAATAAATCAGATTGCTTCTGCCTTTAGGATGTCAAACTTAGCATAAAATTGTCAGTCTCGTCTCTAAATAAAATCGGATGCCTATATCTTGGTAGGCATCCACCCATATTTCAAAAAAAATAATAATAATTGTCAGTCTCGCCATATGAAGAACAAGATGCAATTTAGAGCTCAATTATGAAGACTTTTAAAGATTTAATAATAGCCACAGGCCAACAGAATCAGGTTATCTATTGATATTTTCCAGCTACGTTAAATAAATAAGCACTGACACCATGATTCTTGGCATGAAGGTTATGTAAAAATAGAAAAGAAGAATAAGAAGAGCCATACTGTAAAGTGGATAAGTTTATCTAACTGAAGTACCTTGGGTTTCTCTTCTTTTGATTTTGAAATTTCCTCCTTTGAGATAACTTTCCCTGTAGTAGTCATTTAAAGAAAATAAATTGATATCAGACCAAAAGGATGTGGCAGATGTACACAACACATTTTGAAAAGATGAAACTATTTAAATTTATTGGTATTTAGGTCGCATGTGAATTTAGCATAGGATTAACCTTTCTTGTCGCGGAACACTGGCTCTGCACCTTTGCCAGTCTTTAAGGCATCCATGGCAGCTATCCTGCAAACATGAATATTTATATTATTATGTTAAAACCTTTTTAACATGGTAGATCACGATGACAAAATTCCTGAAGAAAATTACTATAGGCAGCATGAGAATTAACATACAATATAAAGGCAAATTGCTTGTAACCATGTCCATGATAGTAAACTACCTTGCCGACTCCTCTTTCTTTTTTTGTTTGATTTCTTCTCCAAAATCCTTTCCAGATAAAAACAATCCAGCCCTTTGTTTTGCCAAAGGTGCCTCATTTCTATTTTTTCTTGGAGGAGAAAGATCAGCAGCATGAGGTTCATGAGATTTAACACCGCGTGGTGGAGAAAAATCAGCTGCAGAGCCTTTCCTACTTCTCCTAAGGGGAGAACTATCAGTAGCAACCGAACTGGAAAGTGGTGGTGGGGATATCTCATGTGAGGACACCTTCTGTCTTCTTCTCGGAGGAGAAAGATCTGCATCTGCAGGTTTGTCTGCAAGGTGGCGAGGAGGAGAGAGGTCTTTTGTGGAAGCCCGAAGGGGGGAGATATCATTAGATGAACTGTTCATTCTTCTCCTTGGAGGAGAAGGGTTTGTAGCTTCCTCTGCACGTCTGCGAGGAGGAGATAGGACACCTGACACACTCTCTTTGCTCCTTGGTGGAGAAATGTTAGCACCCAATGTGGGAAGCCGACGTTTCCGACGTGGAGGGGAAATGTCCTGCATAGGTTGCCTCTCCGCACGCGGCGGGGATGCATTACTGAAGTCATCATCAGATAGTCCCCTGGCACGCTTTGGAGAAGGAGAATACGTATCTGCACGTCTCCCTCGTCGCGTCGGAGAAGGGGAAGGAGTATCGGCGCGTCTACCTCGTCGCGTCGGAGAAGAGGAAGGAATATCGGCGCGTCTTCCTCGTCGCGTCGGAGAAGGGGAAGGAGTATCGGCGCGTCTACCACGTCGCGTCGGAGAAGGGGAAGGAGTATCGGCGCGTCTACCTCGTCGCTGCCTCGGATGAGAAATATCAGAGTCAATAGCCAACACTTTTCCATCGCGCTGTGGAGAGGGCGTGTCAAACCGCGCGCGGGTCTTCCGCGGCGGTGACATATCACGGTCCCTGTCGCCGGAATCCAACGGAGGGTTCACCGGATTTGATATTGGCACCCAGCCGCTGCCGTCTTCCGATATGGAATGATAAGCCTTCCGTGTTCGAATTGCCTCAAGCCTCCTCATGCGCTTCACCTCAATGTCCTCATCAATTTGGGGCTTTTCCTCGTCTGCATCACGACCCAAAAATTGAAAATAAAGCAATAAATTCAAAAAAAAAAATAGAACTTGATCGGGAGGGGCTTGCGTTACCAGAGGACTCGATCTCCTCCTCGATCTGGACGGGCTTTTGCCACACCGGGTCTCCGTCGACGACGATAATTCCTCCCAGGGCGATCGATTTGGGTTTCTCCTTCTTCTTTTTCTTCTTCTGTTTCTTGGGATCGTCGTTGCCTGACTCGTACCGCTTGAGGTACTCCTTGAGGGAGAGAGACTTCGACGTGGAGGTCGCCGCCATTGATGCTGAGATTCTGCGACTAAGTGGAAGAAGCGGCGAGCTCTCCGGCCGCCGGAGAGAGACACGTCTAGGGTTTTGGGTCTACTTTCGGTTCGCTGCAGCAAGGAAAAAAAAGTTATGGAAGGTCACACTTCGGAACAGGGCAGCGGGCGGGCAGACTGCCCCCAAGCGAGGTTGTGAAAACCGATGGGCCGGTAGATTATTACTATTTAAATTATCGATAATATTATATTATAATATTTGGTAAGTATTGGTAATGTAAATAATAATCAAAACGGATATTGATAAAATTATTAAAATATTTCTAAAAATTCTTTCATATTTTAATAACATATTATTATAAATAAACAAAGAAAAAATAAAAAAGTGAATATATATATATGATGAGACAAAATTAAAAGTTATTTGCAAAATATTTCAAATAATAAAAAAGATGAAGTTAAATGATATTTATTTATTAATAAAATATTTGAAATAAACAATTTAATTGAAGAGATATTTTCGTCAAAATATATTTTCACCTGCTGGTAATTTATGAAGACACTATAGGATCCCAAATGCACCAAGAGGGGGGTGAATTGATGTTCAATTGAAAATATCAATTTCACAATGAAATCGTCGCGAAAGCACAAAATTGATTCTTAAATTCTTTATAATTCATATCATAAATTCAATATGAATGGGGAGAGAGAGAAAAAAAATCAAACTCAAATGGGCACAGTGGTTTGTTGAAGAGGTTCAGCCACACCTTGGCATACGTCTCCGTTCCGACTTCTCGACCTCGAGACCATCGTAGATTCCACTAGCACTTTCTTTGTTCTAAATGGGACAAGGAAGAAAGCCCTTTACACCACCGTCTTTTTCTCCGCTTCGAGAGGCAAGGCAATCTCTCATCCTAGGAAGCTAATCTATTTATCTCGCTCAAGAGGTAAGATTTTGAACCTCTTTTACACCGGAGCTCTCTCTAATTTTTCTAAACAAAAGTGTTTCTCTCTTTTACAAAGCTAAGCTCACAAAAGAAAAAGAGAGAAAGAATGAGAAAGCTATAAAGTAAAACTTCAAGAAATGATCTCTCTTTGACAACTTGAAGTTTTTCTTCAATAAGTGAATGGGCGTCTTTGCCTCTAGCTTTGACACTCCTTTTATAGCTTTCAATGTGTGAACAATTCGTCCAGAAATCATTCCACAAATTCATCCTTCAAATTTGATCATACTATTCATTTGACTCGGAGGTCGGTCGACCGAAATTCTGAACCGGTCGACTGGTCTATGTGACCGTTGCACCATTTCTCTAGTTACCATAGCTGGTCGATCGACCGGACTATCGACCGGTGTCTCGACGGTATAGTCTCGCAAATTTGATTTATAACCGTTGAGCTGATCGGTCGATCGGTGCTTCGACCGGACTGTCGACCGGCATAGTTTCGACATCAACCGGTTCTGAATCGATCGACCGGCATCTTCATTTGGTCGACCGCCTTCTTTGTGTCGACCGACAGATTGCCCGATCTGCACTCTTTTGATCATAACTTTCTGCACAGTTATTCAAATTAGATGATCTTGGAGTCCATGGAAAGCTAATATAATTCTTTATGAATTCACTGCGAATATTCATAAAAAATTTAATCATTTCATAGTCAATTATATAATCAAAGTTGTGCATAAAGTTATCTCTTTTTCTTGGACTTTTTCAGTATTTTAATCTTTTGAGGTTTGTTTCATCAAAATATAATTTCATATGTCATTGAAACTTTGACCCAACAGACACCTTCCCTGCCTGCTATCTAGATTACCAGTGAGGTGATAATCAAGATTACCAAAATAATTAAAATTGCCGATAATCAATTCCAGCCAAACGAAATAATATGATGGACCCTGAGAATTTTAAATAAAATAACCGATAATCTATTTAGATTATCTCATACCAAACGGCCCCATCGAGTCTCAGACGACGGATGGCGGCAGGTCGCCTTGCGATAAATCATTGCATTCAACGAGGAATTTTTAATAAGTGTGAGCCATCGGCTTCTACGTCCCTGCCCTTTGTACACATTGCACGTTGCTCCTACCGATTGCATGGTCCGATGAAGTGTTCGGATGGCGGCGACGGAGGCGGTTCGCCGCCCGTGATGTCGCGAGAAGTCCACTGAACTTTATCATTTAGAGGAAGGAGAAGACGTGATAAGATTTGCGGAAGGATCCAACTACCAAGTCTCGGACGACCGCGAACTATGACCGACCCGCAGCGACCGCCGGCTCAAAAGATGAGAGGGGGAAGGGTGGCGTGCTTACGCAACAGGGAGGGCGCCTCCTCCCCCTTGCGTGCAGGGGAGGGAGATGCTCCTTCGAGAAATTTTCTATTGGAAGACGTCAATTTTGGCACACCCCTATGCCTTTCCTTCTCAGTATTGGGGAGGAGACGGGGAGGGGGGCTCTTCTCTTCGACATTAAAGAATTACAAAATGAAGTTGGAAAATAATATTGAGAAAATAAGTAAAATTAAAGGATATTTAATAAAATTTATTCTTGTTTTTTCCTATCATGGTCCGCTATCAAGTCACCAACCGTTGAGATGCTTTAGGGATGATTCGACGATTCCACAATCCTTCAATGAAAGAGGTGAGAATCAGAACTCATTCCAGAAGATCAGAAGATGTTAGGACCGACTCATTTTTTTATATTTTTGCTTTGAACCGGTCGGATCTCCAAAAACGTATGGTTCATTGGTTTTACCCGATTTTATCCGATCTAAGTGGTCCAATGTGCCATTCGATTTTAGAGTTGAACCAGATCCGCTCGCATTGCCAGCCGGTGTTGGTCCGATCCAAACAACCTTGCCCCCTAGGTCCTTCGCATTCGAGGCCAAAAATTTTGATTTAATGGTAGCAACGTGCTAGGCCATGCATGAATCGTCCAATCGAAAATGGACGCTGATCACAGAAGTGCTTTGAGTTGACGCATTTGAGTCACCGTTCCGATTTTGATATGACTCAACTTAGGTGCAAAAATTCGATCAATTTTTTTTTCCTTCTTGTTCTATAATGTGAAGACCGGTTCTAGATCATTTTGCTTCTTGCCCGAGAATGCAAAGACGCCTTCATGGAAAGAAACGTTGCGACAATGGAAGGTGGGAATAGTCTAATCAAAGGAAGCAAGATATCTGGTGGTTGAATTGAATGTGTCTCTGATTAGACCAAGATGCTTTTGTCCTTGATGGAAAAAGATAGCGGACCACGATAAGGAAAAACAATAATAAATATTATTAAATATCCTTTAATTTTACTTATTTTTTCAATATTATTCTCCAAATTCATTTTGTAACTCTTCAACGATGGAGAGGAGAGCCCCCCTCTCCCTCTCCTCCCCAGCGCCGAGAAGGAGAGACGAAGGGGTGTGCCACCCCTCTCCCTCCACTACACGCAAGGGGGAGGAGGCGGCCTCCCCGTGCAAGCAGAGGAGGGGGAAGGGGTGCCGTCCTTCCCCCTCTCCTCTCCAATGTCGAGGAGGAGAGGGGGAAGGGGGGCCGCCCCCTCCTCTGCACGTGCGCAGAGGGGAGGGGCAGCCATCTCCTCTCCCTTCGGTGACGGCTAGAGGGGGAGGGAGAGGGGGCACATCTATCCCTTTTTATTTTAATATTTTATATAATTTTTATTTTAAATGATGTACCACGTCAAGGAAATGATCGAAAAAATTGGTTATTTCTGGTCGAAAGAGCATTTAGTGAAATAAGTTAAAAGATAAAGGAGTGCAATCTAATTACAAAGTGAAGTTGGAGAATAACGATTTGAAAGCGTCAAAATTGAAGAGTAATTAATAAAATTTATCCGAAAAACAACGGCGATGATAACATAGAGTTAGCGGCGATGACAAGACAATGTTAGCGAATATTCGGTAGGGAAGAATAGCAACGAAGAAAAAAGAATAAATTAGGGCAGCCGCAAAACTAGGTGACATAATATAGCGAATCGAGCATATGAGGATGTGATTAGAACTTTTCGAAGGATGTTCTTCCAGCATCTTCGTCTTCATGTTTTCTAGTGCAAGCAAGAA
The DNA here is from genome assembly GCA_030549335.1 of Pontederia crassipes. Taxonomy (NCBI): domain Eukaryota; kingdom Viridiplantae; phylum Streptophyta; class Magnoliopsida; order Commelinales; family Pontederiaceae; genus Pontederia; species Pontederia crassipes. Next base: position 6,637,083 of record JAUKPH010000017.1, read on the forward strand.
GAAAGGAAAAGACATGAGCTTTTTTCTTCCACCGAAAAACATTCAAGTTAGGTTTAAATGATGTGGATACAAGCCCTAACCGATTCAATGACACACATAGAAGCTTGTTCAGAGCTCCTTTATGATCCAGTGTCCACTTCGATCGAACAATCTAGGCATAGGCAAAGCATGTTGCTACTTTTATTGGGTGTAGTATGCCCATTAAATCTAAAAAAAATTGTCCCCTAACCTAATAATGATGAAAAAATCATGAAGTATGAACTGACATATATATATATATATATATTGTGTGTGTGTGTTGTGTGTGTATAGGGTGTAACACCCTTTATGTGCAACACAACTAATTTGGATCGTTGGATCAAGCGAACAATTCAAATAAGCTCAACCTCCTCCCTTCTCCTTCTATCCCCTGCGAGTGCTGCCCCCAACCTCTCCTCATCTTATGATTCGACGACTCACCAGCACATGTCATCGTCGACCTGCCGGCAAAGGCAATGTCTCCTCCTCTTCCTCTTCTGATCTAGCAACCCATCGCCCGCATGTCATCATCGAACGTCCAACATTGAGGCAAATATCGACAGTCAACGTGTCACGGGATCATTCTCGGACACTAGATCACGTACGATGACTAGGCGGATAGGCACCTAGCCAAGCCTGTTTTGAGTTTGCAACGGAAGTTTTATGTTCGAGACGACTATGCCGAGAGTCGCTCTTATAGGCATTCAATCACAGACATGACTAGAGTATTGGACTACTCATCACGAGATCGTGGCATTAGTGCGTTGCGGCACTAATGCAGGCGCTTGGGCGCTTAAAGTCCGAAGGGGCGACAAAGGGACCACGGAACGCCACGAAGGGACACCGATGTGGGTTGTCACCCCACGCTCAAGGCCATGACACTAGAATTGAAGGAAAGCTTACTTGTATTACATATGATGAAACATAACATACAATTGGGCCTCGAAAGGCACTAGTGAACTCCTCCCAGTGTACCGTAGGTATAGGAGTCTTATTACATATTGAAGATGCAAAAGACGTACCCTACGGGAACGTCACCTACTTGACCATTCATAAGGACGACCTTACAAGATAAATGCCCTAAGGGTGGATAACTTGGTACTCCGCAATATTACGCAGTGCGGGGCGGCTGCATGTGTTCCATGTTTTCGGCGCTGAGCGGCCGAGGGCTATAAGTTAAGCGGCACTAGTGCCGCGAGGCTTCACGCTTCGTGTCACGGGAAACGCCCCGTGACATTCTCCCTCTCCCTCTCCTCCCTAGCGCCGAGAAGGAGAGACGGAGGGGTGTGCCACCCCTCTCCCTCCACTGCACGCAAGAGGGAGGAGGCGGCCTCCCCGTGCAAGCAGAGGAGGGGGAAGAGGTGCCGTCCTTCCCCCTCTCCTCTCTAATGTCGAGGAGGAGAGGGGGAAGGGGGGCCGCCCCCTCCTCTGCGCGTGCGCAGAGGGGAGGGGCAGCCATCTCCTCTCCCTTCGGTGACGGCTGTAGGGGGAGGGAGAGGGGCACATCTATCCCTTTTTATTTTAATATTTTATATAATTTTTATTTTAAATGATGTACCACGTCAAGGAAACGATCGAAAAAATTGGTTATTTCTAGTCGAAAGAGCATTTAGTGAAATAAGTTAAAAGATAAAGGAGTGCAATCTAATTACAAAGTGAAGTTGGAGAATAACGATATGAAAGCGTCAAAATTGAAGAGTAATTAATAAAATTTATCCGAAAAACAACGGCGACGATAACATAGAGTTAGCGGTGATGACAAGACAATGTTAGCGAATATTCGGTAGGGAAGAATAGCAACAAAGAAAAAAGAATAAATTAGGGCAGCCGCAAAACTAGGTGACACAATAGTAGTGAATCGAGCATATGAGGATGTGATTAGAACTTTTCGAAGGATGTTCTTCCAGCATCTTCGTCTTCATGTTTTCTAGTGCAAGCAAGAAGAAAGGAAAATACGAGCTTTTTTCTTCCACCGAAAAACATTCAAGTTAGGTTTAAATGATGTGGATACAAGCCCTAACCGGTTCAATGATACACATAGAAGCTTGTTCAGAGCTCCTTTATGATCCAGTGTCCACTACGATCGGACAATCTAGGCATAGGCAAAGCATGTTGCTACTTTTATTGGGTGTAGTATGCCCATTAAATCTAAAAAAAATTGTCCCCTAACCTAATAATGATGAAAAATCATGAAGTATGAACTGACATATATATATATATATATATATATATATATATATATATTTGTGTGTGTGTTGTGTGTGTATAGGGTGTAACACCCTTTATGTGCAACACAACTAATTTGGATCGTTGGATCAAGCGAACAATTCAAATCAGCTCAACCTCCTCCTTTCTCCTTCTATCCCCTGCGAGTGCTGCCCCCAACCTCCCCTCATCTTATGATTCGACGACTCACCAGCACATGTCATCGTCGACCTGCCGGCAAAGGCAATGTCTCCTCCTCTTCCTCTTCTGATCTAGCAACCCATCGCCCGCATGTCATCATCGAACGTCCAACATTGAGGCAAATATCGACAGTCAACGTGTCACGGGATCATTCTCGGACACTAGATCACGTACGATGACTAGGCGGATAGGCACCTAGCCAAGCCTGTTTTGAGTTTGCAACGGAAGTTTTATGTTCGAGACGACTATGCCGAGAGTCGCTCTTATAGGCATTCAATCACAGACATGACTAGAGTATTGGACTACTCATCACGAGATCGTGGCATTAGTGCGTTGCGGCACTAATGCAGGCGCTTGGGCGCTTAAAGTCCGAAGGGGCGACAAAGGGACCACGGAACGCCACGAAGGGACACCGATGTGGGTTGTCACCCCACGCTCAAGGCCATGACACTAGAATTGAAGGAAAGCTTACTTGTATTACATATGATGAAACATAACATACAATTGGGCCTCGAAAGGCACTAGTGAACTCCTCCCAGTGTACCGTAGGTATAGGAGTCTTATTACATATTGAAGATGCAAAAGACGTACCCTACGGGAACGTCACCTACTTGACCATTCATAAGGACGACCTTACAAGATAAATGCCCTAAGGGTGGATAACTTGGTACTCCGCAATATTACGCAGTGCGGGGCGGCTGCATGTGTTCCATGTTTTCGGCGCTGAGCGGCCGAGGGCTATAAGTTAAGCGGCACTAGTGCCGCGAGGCTTCACGCTTCGTGTCACGGGAAACGCCCCGTGACATTCTCCCCCACCAAAGTTAGCGACACCCCCGACGCCGTTGTCCGAGCTTCCTCGGGGTCTTCATCTTCAGTCTTGAATTCGCTTGTCTCGTTCAATTCTGCCTTCTTTGCCTTGACTTCTACTTCACCAGCATCACGCAATGCCAGGAATGCCCGCTCTTTGGGGTCTCGCTGCCTCCCTCAGGCCTGCTTCGCTTGCTGATCCTTCGTTCAATCCGGGGGTCATCACTTGTGCAACGCTAGTGGAGTCCGTCATGTGCGGTCTGACTTCATCAAGCAACTATCCGTCCATCAAGTCTCTGTTGGCTTCACTTCTCTTCGACTTGCGCAGCGTCAACTTATTTGGTTTGGCTTCTTTGGAGGTGAAACAACTCTTGTATGCCTTCAGGAATAGCGCAGAGAAGAGTTGTCTCAGGGTCGTGTAGAACACGATGAAGAGTCTCGCCATTCGACCTGCATGACTTGACTCGATGCCTTCATGTTGCGGATGGCCGCAGCATAAGGTCTCCCTTCCGTCGAATGTGAAATGTGGGACCATCTCACCCTCGATGATCGTCCTTGAATTTCGACGGCTTGAAACAGCACAAGCTCTTTGATGATGACATTTGCAACTTGTCTGCTTCGGGTGCTTTGGATCGCTATGATGAGCGATGAGAGTCTTCCCACAGATTCTTCGGGACGCTTCAGGTCTTTGTGGGCTTGACTCAACGTCTCTATGTTGCAAATGGTTACAACGTAAAGTCTTCCATACCTCTGCCGAACGAAAAGCGCAGGACCACCTCCTCCTTAGTGATCACCTGATGTTTCGACAGTCTTGAGGCGGGACAAGGTTCTTTGATATAGCAATCCATGCCTTGTCCATTCCGAGTCGCCATAGTGGGCAACAGGAGTCTCCCCACGTTCCCTTGTGGTTCAACTCGCTGTCTCCAAGTTGCAGATGCCTGTAATGTTGAGTCTTTCGTCCGCCGAGTATTGAGAGCAGCTCCACCTTCCCCTTGGTGGACATGGGATATCTTGACGGTTTGAGATGGAGCAAGATTCTTTGATATAACATTTCGCACCTTGTCCACTCCCAGTCGCTATAGTGAGCGATGACGGGAGACTCCCCACATGTGCCTGTGGTTCGACTCTATTCTCCTACTTCGATGGGCGATCATTGTCTTTGGAATAAGTAGCTTCCTCCTTGCGACTTGAGCTTCTCTCCCCTACCATTGCCCTTGCCCAAGGGCACTGGAGGTATGGCACTTGTCACGATTGACTTGGTAGCAACGACTAGTGAGCGAAGATTGGACGATCCTGTCGTTCCAACTCCCTCCTAGTCCAAAGCTCCTAACCCCTCTGCTTGAAGAACACTAACATTGGGTCTTCATCCTCTTGGGAACACTGTAGGCGGAGCTCGGCGATTCCTTTCACTTCCTCCTTCAGCATGCCCATCTGGCCGATGCTAAACAAAGCGATCTTGACCTCTAGTCCCAACTTGCCAGGACTTGCATAATTGATGAGCTGCCACTTCCTCTGTCCCATGTCTCAATGGGATGCATGTTTGCCACATTCCACATTGTCGCGATGGCATCGCCATCCTGAGGTTGCCACATCTTGCAGGGTTCTTGGGATATGCCTTCTTCCGATCCTAGGACCTCCTTTGAAGCTTAGGCAACACCTTTTGGGCATGGACGGGGCGAGATCATTGTGCTCATTCACGAAGAGGATGCACCTTAGATGCTTGTCCGTCCGCAACTTGGACAAAGTAATGCCGTTGCGCTTGTCGGCAAGGATCATGCGCCTTTGACATACTTGTCCATCGGGCGGCTGACCCTTGTGGAAGAATAGCCATTCCGGATCTTCAACGATTCGGATCTTCAACGAACCATGGGAGTGTTCGTGAAGATGCTCCACTTGGGTAAGCGGATTGCAGTTGGTGAACTCATGGCATGAGCTCTCAACATCACCTCCATCTCCATTCGAACGGACGACATCGCAGTGTGTCCTTTGAAACATTTGGATTGCGATCCTTGGAGGCTGCTTCAATTGCTCAAGGCGTTGTTCGAGAGGAAAGGGCACTCCTTCCTTCGGTTTGCAGTAGAACATTTGACAGCAGCATGTCAAGGTTCGCTGATGCTCGACGCTCAGACCATTTGCCAAATTGGTTGTTCAGTTGAGACGTCGATTTGAGTTGGCATATTATCAGGTTTGTCCCACTCCTCGATGGATGACATCGCGTCGCTTGCGGGGTGACACTTGATGAGGCAGGCAAGGCTGACAGCTCATCTGTGAGTGTTTGCAAGTAATAACACTTTGCTCCATTCTTGAAAGTCATCATGGCGTGGCAGGCGATGCTGCGACACGAGAAGCTGCTTGTGATTGATGCTCCTTGACCGAAAGGATGATATTCCTTAGCCAAAAAGGGACCATGAACCTTGATGTTTGTCTTTAAGCCAACTTCTTCCGTGAAGCGATTGTGCACTTCACGTTGCATGACTGGACATGCGATGCGACGTCACGTAATACCAAGCAGCGCCAGGTCGTCATGATAGTGCATGACCGACAGTCCCTGAATGTGACACGGGTCCTCCGAGTTACACCATGTTAGTGCAAGCGATCTCATGGTATGAACAGCGCAAGACCATCATGCGGAGCATATGGTCACTCTTTGATGCAGCGCGACACTTCAAGATTCCCGACTGTATACCTGGGGTGGTTGATCTACTCGAGTGAGCGACGCATGACCGTCCCGGTTAGGCGGGGCGATCAGTCCGCCATCATGATGCATGACAGACGTTCCTTGACATGACACGGGTGTATGAGGAACATGCTGCGGGGCACGACTGGGCGTGCGGCGAGGAAGCTTGCCATGCATTCCTCGTTGGCGTCCACGATCAAAGACCATGGTACCAGTGCGCTTGGGCGTGGAGTATTTGAGCAGAAGCACATTTCCTATGCCAGGGCACGTTGTGACGACACAAGCGAGTCATCGTCGCTGGGTAATCCGAGCAGGAAGAACTGCTCTGATACCACTTGTCATGGGGTCATTCTCGGACACTAGACTATGTGCGGCGACTAGGCGGATAGGCACCTAGTCAAGCCTGTTTGAGTTTGCAGCGAAAGTTTTATGTTCGAGGCGACTATGCCGAGAGTCACTCTTATAGGCATTCAATAATGGACATGACTAGAGTGTTGGACTACTCATCACGAGACCGTGACATTACTGCGTTGCGGCGCTAATGCAGGCGCTTGGGCACTTAAAGTTTGAAGGGGCGACGAAGGGACCACGGGACGCCACGAAGGGACACCGATGTGGGTTGCCACCCCACGCTCAAGGCCATGACACTAGAATTAAAGGAAAGCTTACTTGTATTACGTATGATGAAACATAACATACAATTGGGCCTTGGAAGGCACTAGTGAACTCCTCCCAGTGTACCATAGGTATAGGAGTCTTATTACATATTGAAGATGCAAAAGACGATACCCTACGGGAACGTCATCTACTTGGTCATTCATAAGGATGACCTTACAAGATAAATGCCCTAAGGCGGATAACTTGATACTCCGCAATATTATGCAATGCGGGGCGGCTGCATGCGTTCCATATTTTCGACGCTGAGCGGCCGAGGGCTATAAGTTGAGCAGCACTGGTGCTGCGAGGCTTCACGCTTCGTGTCACGGGAAACGCCCCGTGACACACCTCCCCACGGACAGAGGTGTTCATGGACCCGACCCAAAAACAAACATGACCCGACCCGACCAAATTTGGTTGGGTCAAGGGCCTTTTGGAGCCAAATCGGACCTAACTTGATTCGGCTAAGTTGAGTTACTTGACCTTCCATTTTTTCCATTTTTTGTTTTTTTCTTATTGTTCAACATTTTTATATAAAATAATATTATTTAATATTTATTTTAAAGCTCAACATAAGTTTCTAACTACTTAAATATTTTTTTGTACTTCAAATATGGTATTTTAATTTTTTAAAACCAAATATATGCTTGAATTTAAATAAAAAAAATAAAAAAATAGGTTGTCGGGTCGAGTTGACTCGATGAACACCCCTACCACCAAGCCGCTCACACATCTACAACCTCCCCTCCGAGTGCTGCCAGCGAGCCCCATCTCTGCAACCTCCCCTTCCCCTCCTAGCGTCGCTGTCGGTACCCCCACCTCTACAACCTCTTCCTCCCCTTATTTCGAGTGTCATTGTCAGCACCCCCACCTCTACAACCTTCTCCTCCCGTCTGATCATAGACATCACACCCATCCTTGACCTCCCATGAGTGCCTGCCTCGATCCCCTGCGAGCGTCGACACCCCGATCATCACTCCCGACCTCAAGGAGCGCCGTCCCCCGTCATTGAGCCATGTCCTGTCGGTGTCGAACCATATTTTGCTACCGTCGTTGAGCCCGACGTGACAAGATCTCATCACCGTCAAATGTCGAGAGAGAGGACACGTCGTCGATGAAGAGAGAGGTCGATCATCGAGAGAGAGAAGAGAGAGATAATGAAATGTGTTTCATCTAGACCATAGATGTAAAATGGACGTCCCAAGTTAGAGCATTGCACAATGTTATGCTCAATTTCCGGGATTTGAGCATGTGGTTCATGTTGACACATGTCTCCTTCCCTTCTTTGCACGACAATGGATGTCGTCGTTCATCCTCTCTCGCAGCCTCGCCACCATTCCTTCTCCCTCGTCATTCTCATCCTCCTCGCCATTCTCATCCTCCCTCTCCTTCCTCGCTGTCGTTCATCAAGAGAGAGATATGCTGAAGGTTGATCATCGAGAGAGAGAAGAGAGAGATAATGCAGGGTGTTTCATCTAGACCATAGATGTAAAATGAGTGTTTCATCTAGACCGTAGATGTAAAATGGACGTCCCAGGTTAAAGCATTGCACAATGTTACACTCAAAGGGTGTTAAAGCTTTCATTAATCACACACACACATATGATGTGTGTGTATATACATACATACATATATATATATATGATGTGTGTGTGCTGGTTCAAGGGGGATCTGAGCATCTGGTTCATGTCGACGCACGTCTCCTTCCCTTATTTTCACCACAATGAAGGGAGTGGGCGACCTAGCGATCGATGTCGTTGTTCCCCCTCTCTGCCAGCCTCGCCATTGTTCCTCCTCCCTCGCTGCCATTCCTCCTCCCTCGTTGTTCTCATCCTCCCTCTCCTTCCTCACCGCCATTCCTCCTCCTTCGTCATTCTCATCCTCCCTCATCATTCTCATTCTCCCTCGCCGTTCCTTCTCCTTCACCCTTTTTTACGTGACGATGGATACAACAGGCAACCTGGCGATTGAGCGCCTTTTCCATCGTCGTGTCGGCGTGCGCAGAGAAGCCAAAGCACAACTGCTAGGGCACATCTCTGATCGAACATGCGAACAAAGCTCCGTCGACTCATCTCAGATTATCAATCTCCCCTCGTTGGAGCTCCATCACCAAAATGCCATCGTCGCTTGGTGTCGTGGCCATGGCTAGGGCACATCATTGAACCTACGAACAAGCCTCCGTCGACTCATCTCAGATCATCGATCTCCTCTCTCCGGAGCTCCGTCGTCCAGCGTCATCGCCCGAACGCCCTGGCGCCACTACTCGTCATCCGACACAAAGAGGGGAAGAGAGGCACTACATTTTTCATAAACTAGAGGAATGCTTTGTGAACCAGATGAATGCTTGTGAACTGGCGCTCATGAACCCCCTTAATCAGCATGCACACATCTGATCCATCCATCTCAGATTGGACGAACAAGTGTGGGCCCATAGTTCTACCACAAAGGTGGGGTATATATATATATAGCGAGAGAGAGACACAAAAATATTAGGTGTACACATTAAAAAGTGCATGAACCCGACGAACATTCCACCACAGCTATTAGATTTTGCATTTGTTTGCTTTGACGGATAGGACCAATCAGTAGTTGTTTTGGTGGTTCACTTTCCCCTGCTTCGACGGATAGCGATGGGGGTTCAGGTCCAGGGTAGAACGAATTATGCCCTCCTCACACGATGAAGAATGGCATCGAGCCTCCTATCTGCACCGAAGTTGCGCCTCTTTGTCACCAACCGATCTCTCCTCCTGCTCGTGAACGATGTCACTAGAGTTTCTCTGCAAGGACATCGACAACATAGCGCCACGATTCTCACGTTCACCGGCCAATTTCAGCTACTCTTGCCTGAGAAAGATGATGTCGTAGTTGTGCCTCTCCCTCTCACTAGCTTATCTCTCCTCACCGTAAATGATGTCACCGGAGCAATGCCTCTCCTTGTCCTGTTCGTCGGTCATTCTCAACTCCTGCTGCCCTCGAAGGATGCAGCTGGAACTACGCCCCTTTCTCTCCCGTTCGTGTCCCGGGGGCTTCTCCCCGAGGCACGTTGAGTTATCTTACCATGTATTTTCCTTTTCAACCCACTTTTGTACTTAGTTTATTTTCTAAGTGTGGTGGTGGCAGTTTTGTAATTTGCACTCCAGAAAAGTGCACCCCCTGAGATGGTCCTCCACACCACACGTCGCAATTCTACCACCCGAAACGGTGGTATACTAGGGGAGACCCGCTAGTGCTCCCCCGAAGTGTTGTAATCATTCCTATTTACTCAACAAAGATTTCAACCTTCCCTAAATCTAGCATCGTGCCTCAAGTGTAGGGTGGCAACCCACAAAAGAGCGTTCCAAAGCGTCACAAGCGATCGAGCGTTACGCCGAGGTGTCCGTTTGTTCACAAATGCATCCACCAAAGAAGCGTCCGCTCGGGATCGTGGTCCCAAAAGTTGTAAGCAAGCTTCCGCAAAGCGCTCAAAAGAGCTTGCCTAGACGTTGGGCACGTCTAGACGCTGCACGGGTCGGTCGAGCGAAAAATGACCCCGTGACAAGTTGGTATCAGAGCAGCGTTTCTGGGACTGCTCAAGTTGGCGTTCGGCGATCAAGGAGGAATGACGTCGAACTCGAAGATGACGAATGAACCCGTCGCACCGGAGAAGGGCCGCCAGGAGCGAGGGCGCGCCCGCTCGAAAGACACCATGTCCGCCTTCGAGCAACGCCTCGGCCAATTCCAATTGGACGTGGGCGAGATGCAAGACCAACTCGCAATGCACGAGCGGGAGTTGGAGAAGACCAAACATGCAGTTCGAGATAGAGGAAGAGTTCAAGACCATGCGGGAAGAACTCAGATGACGGTATGGAGATGGGCGGCGTCCCGAGGCGCCCGCCTCGCATGAGGCAAGGATTGAGGTGCCGAAGCTGCGGCCCTACAAAGGCGAGCGGTCGACAAAGGAGATCGATGACTTCCTGTGGAACATTCGAAGTTACATGAAGGCCTTGGACGTGACATCTGAAGTGAGGATGGTGAAGACCGCATCCTTCTACTTGCAAGATGCGGCGAGTCTGTGGTGGCGGTCTCATTGCGACGACGTGGAGCGTGGCATCATTGATCCCATTGTGAAGTGGGACGACTTCAAGAAGCATCTTACCAACTACTTCTGCCCTGCCAAGTCGGGACTGGAGGTCAAGATTGCGTTGTTCAACATTTGCCAGAAGGGCACGTTGAAGGAGCACGTGAAAGAGTTCACCGAGCTCCGCCTACAGAATTCCCAAGTGGACGAAGACACGTTGCTGGCGGTCTTCGTGAAGGGTTTGAAGCTATGGGCTAGGACGGAGTTGGAGCAACGAGATTGTCCCAACCTCCGCTCGTTAGTCGCCACTACGGAGTCGCTCGTGGAGTATGTCAAAGCGAGCGCTCCACCACCAAAGCCCTCGGGCAAGGGCAATGGCGGGGGAGAGAAGTCGAAGTCACAAGGAGGCAAGCCGTACTATCAAGACAAAGGCAAGGGATACCAAGACAGGAAGCCCAATAATGAAAGATTCAAGAGGGACGAAAAGCCGCCAAAGCCTTGCTACATTTGCAAGGGTCCACATTGGACAAGCAATTGTCCGCAGAAGGCGACAGTCAACGCAATGTATTGCCCCGACGAGAAGGAGGAGGAGGAGGCGTGTCTCAGTTTGATGCACGTCCTCAGCGCCATCAACGCCTCGAAGGGTCCTTCAATGGCTGCTCGACTTTATGCGGACATCGAGTTGAACGGGCAAGTCTTCAACGCCCTCATCGACACGGGAGCTTCGGAGTTATTCGTGTCGGAAGTAGCCGCCAAGAAGCTGAAGCTGCCACTACAGAAGACAAACGCCACGTTCAAGACGGTGAACGCAAAGTCTATCTCGACCACAGGAATTTCTCCTAGAGTGAAGGTTCGCATCGGCAAGTGGTCGGGAGCTTCGACGTGATGATGGCACCAGTGGATGACTACGAAGTGGTGGCGGACATCTCTTTTCTGCGACACATCGCTGCATGTGTCATTCCGCTCACCAACTCGATGGTCATCTTCGACCCCAAGGGACCTTACAACGTCCCTGTGAGGTCAGACGGGGATCTCAAACAGAAGACCCTCTCCGCCATGCAAGTGGCGAAGGGGTTGCGCAAACAGGAGCACACCTTCTTGGCGACTGTCATCTTGGAAGATCCGGGGCCCTTGATGCGTTTGGTTTGTAACAATCAAATTTGCTAGCAAGTGCACTAGTCGCTCAAGTAATATAGTAAAAAGGAGTAAGAGTGTCGAACCCACGAGGAATATTATTAATTCAATATCTGGATTTATAAATTAATAAGAGAGGAAAAACATGGATTTTTGGAAAGAGGTTTTATGAAATAAAATGAAGAAAATAAGATAATGATAAGATAGTGGTGTTGAAGTTAGGCCTTAGGATGAAAATAGATCAGGATAAATATTTGAACCATAAAAGATAAATTTAATCCTTAAAGATGGATTAGAGTCTCCCTAAAGTAATCTAACATGATTAACTTGTGGTCTCCACGACTGACATCCCTCAATTTAATCATATAGAACTATCTTAATTTAATAAGAATTGAAGTCTCCACGACTGGTACCCCCAAAATTGTATTAAAATTAAGATGCATTAAATTGGATTCTCTAGACTATTAATCACTCCACAAACTGGTATAGATTAATAGACCACACAAACTTGATTCTCCACACACTAGTTATCAAATTTATGTCAATTATTAATTCTAAATAAAATCAATTATAATTAGTATAATAAATTCTGAAATTAAACACTCCACAAACTGGTATAGCCTAATTCAGAAATTTAATTAACTAATATAAAAGCATTAAACACAATTAATAATTGATCAGAAAAGATTAAAACAAATAAAGTAGGATCCAAACATTTTCCTTCAATTAATAATCTCCTAAAATAATAATCTTAAAAACATGGAGTTCATCCTAGAAATTCTGGAGAGATAATAACAAAATAACAATAATAATCGAAAGAATTACACCCAAAATAGAAGTAGAGCTCTTGAATTGGGCAGACAGTCGGGCAGCCTCTCGGACTTGATCAGGGTCGCGATCAACTTCCAGCCGTCGCACCTCTCTCCTCTTGGTCGTAGCCTGCAGAGCTCACGACTCGCCGTGAAAGAAACCTGAACTTCAGAGCACGAATTGAAACGATGGATTCTTCACGTATTTATAGGGTGCGGACGACTTCAATTTGATCTCGGCCGTAACATCGTACGGTTAACTTTAAAATTATAAGATAAACTCGGCCAAAGATAAATCATTTTATCAACTCGCCCAAAGATAAATCTTTCTTATCTTTTTACGCCCAAAGAGTCTCGGCCGTAAGGAAAATATTTTATCTTTACTCCTTTTTCCATTACTCCCAAAAGATAAAAATCCTTTTATCTTTACGCCTTCATATATCTTGTTACGCCCAAAGATAAACTCATTTTTTATCTTGTTACGCCCTTCATCTTCTCGCCATTACGCCCTCCAAATTTCGGCCGTAACATCTTATCTTCATGCCATTACGCCCAAAAGATACAAACATTTATCTTTACGTCTTCAACTCTCGGCCGTAAGGAAAGACTTTTCCTGTTACGCCCAAAAGATAAAAATATTTATCTTTACGTCTTCAAATGTTAGCCGTAACAAAGAATTAAATCTTGTTACTCCTTTTGAATCTCGGCCGTAACGACTTGGGTGTAAAGCCAAATCTCGGCCGTAAGGAATTTCTTTGAATTTCGGCCGAGATTTGAATTTTCCTGCAAATAATTATCAAAATATAGTTAATCCATCCACAATTAAAATATTCAGCGATTTTAATAATTAAAATTGATAAATCCGGAATTATGATTAAAAGTAACTAAAAATGATGCATGCTATGATCAAATTATAGAAAATTTAATTAAAATCATTAACTAAAATATGTTATATTTTGCATGCATCAAACTCCCCCAAGCTTAAAGTCTTGCTTGTCCTCAAGCAAAAATTCAAAGCAAAGCTCAAGAAAGTTCCATCATAGCCGCCACATTGTCAACTGATTAATTTTCTCATACAATTCTTCTGCACACCTACTACTTAGTATCTTATCATTTTTCATGCACTTAGCTTCATAGAGGTTCTGAATGCTACACAAATTTAAACAATCTCAAATCCAGCCTTGTGAAAAAATAAATTGTCTATCAAATAATAGCATTAATATTGAACACATAAGTACTAATTGAGCTTAAAACTTCTTTTTCTTTTCATTTTTCAACTTTATTTTCAATCATTTAAAAGTTCTAATCTTCAAACAGGATTGCACAAGGAAGTCCATGTAGCGAGCTTTGGACTGATGACTCCCAAACCAGATGGCCTTAGGGCACCAGGTGATAAAGCACCCCTCGAGTTTACTTGCCCGAACAACCAAGGTTCTGAATGAAGAGTTCGAACTTAGCCATGATTCAGTACTCCTGTGCTTCTCCATATTCCACAAGATGGTCCATGTAGCAGGTTTTCGATCGACGGATCCCAGAGCAGTTGCCCTTAGGTCGCCAGGCATGAACCCCTACGGATCTAATTACCCGAACACACCTTGGTTCCGGATAACACTTTTGTACCTACACATAACTTTATTCAACTTTTTTTTTTTTTAGCATAATTATTTGTTGGGGTTTAACTAACCCTTCTTTTCTTATTCACTTTCAATTTTTATAAGCTCAAAAAGTACTTGATATGGTCAATAAGAAGGCTACTATTATTCAAGACTTAAAAGAAATAAAAAGGCATGAATATGATTTTGTCGTCTAGTCATTCATAATTCTACTTAGCATAGGCACATAGTCCATAAGTTTGATACTAAAATAGCAAGTGATAAGAAAGAAAAGCATTCAAATTTCATCAATTAACGACATGTCTTTGAACTTTTACTTAAAGATAATTAAAACAATAAGACAAAAGTTAGTAAGATGGTAGCAAAATAAATGCATGCAATGGTATTTTTTAAAAAAATTTAATTTTTTTTATAAATAAATGCAAACATAAGCAAATAAACAGAAAGATGCAATGCATGAAATGCAAACTCCCCCAAGCTTGAACCAGACACTGTCCTCAGTGTTAAGCCAGCAAGGGAAAGTGATACATACTCAATAAAAAGGAAAATTTAAAGAAATGAAAATAAAGAAAAGGGAAAAGACACAACCGGATTTATTGTCTGCGGGGTGGCGATGGTGGATAGTAGCTGAGATTTCCTTGGCGCATATGATACTCATGGATGCGTCTCGTCATGCGCGCATGTTGATTCTGAAGGGATTCGAAGCGACCCTGACGATCATCCATATTTCTAAATTCAGCTTGAATGTTGGTCAGCTCTTGTGCTTGTCGAAGTTGCTCTTCCTGAATAGCGTGCAACTGTCCTGACTGACGAAGTTGCTCTTCTTGAAAAGTGTGAAACTCCCCTGCTTGACGAAGTTGTTCATCATACATTGATTCCCATAAGTTTTGCATGGAAGCATAGTCAGGCTGAGGCGGCGGAGGTGGATAGTAAGTCTGCTCTGGAGCTGAAGTAAAAGTGGGCTCTGGTGCTATATAGCGATTCTGCACAGGTTCTTGTAAAGGGGCAGATACTTCCATCGAATCGCGTTCCTCATAAGGAGTAGAAGGTATGAACGAGGAGTCAGAAGAGCTCTCTTGTGCTGGAGATGGAATCAGAGAAGGTACCGGCATATAAGGCGGATGGACGGATGTGGCATATTGGGAAGCTGCCGGTGATGCAGCCTGGAATCCTTGTTGCTGTTGAAGGTAAGGTTGGGCTGCCGCATAATCAGTAGAATCAAACTAGGAGAAAGGTTCATCCTGGTGTAGCTGTCCGACAGAGGTAGATGGTCCTGCAGGTGGAATTACTGGAGCTATGACCTGCCTAAAAAGGAGCCAATTATTTGGATTAATCGGCGTAAAAGCATCTCGATCTGAGCAGGGCACCTCCTGATGGTGGCCTTTAAAAATAAAAACTTTGTTCCCTGAGTTGTTGGTCTTCATGAGACCCATAGCTTGAATGGTCCTACGAGTGAGGTGAGTGTTTCCTGGCACAGCTTCGAGATCATCCAAGTCAAGTTGTAGGTGCTGAGCGATAGGTGTGAGAAGAGCACCCATATTAATGCTACCGCCACGATGAGTAGTGCGGCGCTGGAATCGACGAATTAGGAAGGCACCCACATTAACGGGAGTTCTGTGAAGCATGCTGTGGATGAGATATAACTCTCCTTCTGAGACGGCACCATCATTATCACTGCGTCCACTTATGGTGTTGCTTAGCATGCGATGGACGTAGCGCAGAACAGGATTCTGAATTGAGCTATCTTTAGCGGTGTTCCAAACCAATCGTTCTTCTTCTGTTATCTGTTTCCAAAAAGTTTCAGCCTCAAAGTCAGCAGGTACAAAAAGAGATCCATGGTTGGGAAATCCATAGATATTATTAATCTCTCCTAGAGTGAGAGTAAATGGTCGTCCATAAAGTTGAAATGAAATGCGGGGCTGATCATAGTTCCTGCCATCTAAATTAAAGATGAGAGGAATTCCATAATTAGTACTTCATAAGTTGGCCACCAAGAATGCACAAAGTCAGATAGTCCAATTTGAGAAAATAATAGATGAGTATCTGCAAGTAAATTATACTCCCTCAGCAATTCAGTATCTGAAAATCTGGTGGCATGAATTCGAATATCACACATCCGTTCATATCGAGCTTGATACTCCGGCTTAGTCCAATAATAATCTCCGGGGTAGGAGATTAATTGTGAGGGCTGTGGGGTCGGCTGAGCATTCGGATGTCGTCGTTCATGACGTCCCCTCCATATATTAGCAAATCGCCTCATCTTGATCTGGACAAAAATAAATAAAGAAAAGGTACCGGCTCGGTGGAAGCGACTGAGGTTCGACCGTAGTATTCGATGAAGAACCGGCTGAAGGTCGGAGGTGACGAAGAACTTCGGCCGTAAGGATGAAGCTCGGCCGGAGATTGGAGTTTGGCCGTAAGAAGTTGGAGGCGTGACTCGGAACTCGGCCGTAAGGAGTTGATGAACCTGTAGATTTCGGCCGTAAGGAATGGCTGTGTGGTTTCGGCCGTAAAGTGAAAAAAACTCGCCCGGAGCTTGGCCGTAAGAGAGCGGCGGAGATGGCGTGACTTTGGCCGTACTAAATGTCGGTGCGGTGGAAGACCGGCCGTAACGCTGGAACTTCGGCCGTAAGGAGTTGCTCGGCCGGAGTCGAGTGGAGTTTTACTTCGGCCGTAAGGTAGAAAGCTCGGCCGTAATGAAGTCTTGGTGCGCGGTGGAACTTCGGCCGTAACGAGGAATGGTGTCAGCTTGTCTTGTCAAGTCCGAGCTTGATGCATGTGCGACAACTCGGCCGTAATGCACACGTAACGAGGGTGGCAGGGCGTAATGTCCGAGCTTCGGCCGTAAAGGCTTGGCCGTAATGCACAGAGGGCGGCACGGTGTTGAGGCTCCGAAACTTCAGCCGTAAGGAACTGGCCCGGCGCTTTTGGTCTGCACAAACACGAGGTGTAAGAATTTATAGATACAATTACGGGCGTAAACTTACCTTTCCCTCATGATGCTCAGTGAAGGGTCACATCAAATTCAAGCAGCGTAACGATCGGCCGTTTTCAAGGCAATTTTTCCTTTCGCCTTGTCATGTCCGAGGTGAACCCGACGTGTTAATTCATATATCGTTCGGTCCACGTATCCGAAAAAATGATTAGTCGAGTTTCTCTCCGTGCACAAAAAGAAATATCGATTAGATGACTCCTTAAACTATTAAAATGCCAATCAAATAACTAATTAAATAAAAATAATAAATAAAAAAAATTAACTTAATTAAAAAAAATGTAAATTAGTAAAATATTTGGTTGTGATTAAATATTCAATTCGTCACTGCAACAACCAAGTGTCAGAAAAAAATTAAATAAAATGAAAAATTAACATCTGATCAGAATGTGTGACATATAAATTTATCCAAAGTATTAACTTAGTTGTGATTAGATTTTCACTCAAGTCCTGCAACAACTAATTTTCAGTAAGAGAGATAAAAGAATAAAATACAAATATATATATAAAAAAAGAAATTCAGATAATAGTTCACGAAAAATGAGTTTTTTACTAATAAAGTCTTTCGGCATGATAGAATTTGAAAATTCGTCGTTAAAATTAATTTTCTAGAGAAACTTTTCAGAAATTCTTCAGACCAATACGAATACCAAAAATTAATGTCGACCAAAAGAATTTATGATGATGTAGCAAACCGCACAAAATAAGTTCGAATTAATTTGCGGTCATAGAGTTAATAATCAGACATAAATAAGATTGATCGGCCGTAATAAGAGTTTACGGTCGTAATTAATCCGAGGCTCGTTCGTCCGTAAAAATCATAAAACAGTGTTGAAAGAGATTCAACGTGAAGGTGTAAAAATTAGCATGGCGATGGATTATCTCGGCCGAAAAAAAAACAATTTTAATGAAATGTTGCCAAATGAATCATTACGGCCGACAAAGAATATAGTTCATATCGGCCGTAAAACAATGAGAGGTAAAACATCAACACATATAAATCGGCCGAAAAGGAGTAAAATCCATGTCGGATGATCCATTACGGCCGAGACAAACTAAATCGCTTCGGCCAAAACAAAGTCAAATCAAAAGTTCAAACTATTATAATGTTACGGCCGAGAATGAAAAAATCACAAATAAATTGGGGTCGGAAGATGGCGTAAAAAACAAGTGTTCAGAAATTTTGCGGCCGTAAAAAGAAAATATGAGATCAATTCTCGGCCGTAAAAATGAAACATGAGATCATTTCGGCCGTGATGATGTCAACACGAGGCCGTAAAGAAAAATAGGGTTTCGGCCGAAATAAAAATTGAATCATTACGGCCGAAAATGAATTAAGCAATTCCTTACGGTCGTAAAACAACGAAATCAATCAAATAAAATGTTACGGCCGAGAATGAAAACTGATTCGAATAGGGCGTAAAAAATTTAAACCATCGATAAACCGGGCGTAACAAGTCAAATCAATATCCATTACTCATGGCGTAAAAACAACGTTTGAAAAAAAATATTACGGCCGTAAAGATTGAAAGTTTAGAATTCAGAAATTATTCATTGCGAGGCCGTAAAATTAATAAAGCCGACACATCAAATTAAAGTCGTAAATCCATAAGTCGACAGTGTAATTTGGAAAAATTCAATCGGCGTCGGATTTTAAACCGAAAGAAGATAAATTAAAAAATGTTGTGACCTTTATTTGCAAAAGAAAAAAAATGTTAGTTTATTCACAAAAATAATTAAAACAATTAATACATATTTATAAAGAATTATTTACAATTTATTTACATCTCCTAATAATTCATAAAAATTAGAAATTAATTAATAAAATATTCCCCGGCAACGGCGCCAAAAACTTGATGCGTTTGGTTTGTAACAATCAAATTTGCTAGCAAGTGCACTAGTCGCTCAAGTAATATAGTAAAAAGGAGTAAGAGTGTCGAACCCACGAGGAATATTATTAATTCAATATCTGGATTTATAAATTAATAAGAGAGGAAAAACATGGATTTTTGGAAAGAGGTTTTATGAAATAAAATGAAGAAAATAAGATAATGATAAGATAGTGGTGTTGAAGTTAGGCCTTAGGATGAAAATAGATCAGGATAAATATTTGAACCATAAAAGATAAATTTAATCCTTAAAGATGGATTAGAGTCTTCCTAAAGTAATCTAACATGATTAACTTGTGGTCTCCACGACTGGCATCCCTCAATTTAATCATATAGAACTATCTTAATTTAATAAGAATTGAAGTCTCCACGACTGGTACCCCCAAAATCGTATTAAAATTAAGATGCATTAAATTGGATTCTCTAGACTATTAATCACTCCACAAACTGGTATAGATTAATAGACCACACAAACTTGATTCTCCACACACTAGTTATCAAATTTATGTCAATTATTAATTCTAAATAAAATCAATTATAATTAGTATAATAAATTCTGAAATTAAACACTCCACAAACTGGTATAGCCTAATTCAGAAATTTAATTAACTAATATAAAAGCATTAAACACAATTAATAATTGATCAGAAAAGATTAAAACAAATAAAGTAGGATCCAAACATTTTCCTTCAATTAATAATCTCCTAAAATAATAATCTTAAAAACATGGAGTTCATCCTAGAAATTCTGGAGAGATAATAACAAAATAACAATAATAATCGAAAGAATTACACCCAAAATAGAAGTAGAGCTCTTGAATTGGGCAGACAGTCGGGCAGCCTCTCGGACTTGATCAGGGTCGCGATCAACTTCCAGCCGTCGCACCTCTCTCCTCTTGGTCGTAGCCTGCAGAGCTCACGACTCGCCGTGAAAGAAACCTGAACTTCAGAGCACGAATTGAAACGATGGATTCTTCACGTATTTATAGGGTGCGGACGACTTCAATTTGATCTCGGCCGTAACATCGTACGGTTAACTTTAAAATTATAAGATAAACTCGGCCAAAGATAAATCATTTTATCAACTCGCCCAAAGATAAATCTTTCTTATCTTTTTACGCCCAAAGAGTCTCAGCCGTAAGGAAAATATTTTATCTTTACTCCTTTTTCCATTACTCCCAAAAGATAAAAATCCTTTTATCTTTACGCCTTCATATATCTTGTTACGCCCAAAGATAAACTCATTTTTTATCTTGTTACGCCCTTCATCTTCTCGCCATTACGCCCTCCAAATTTCGGCCGTAACATCTTATCTTCATGCCATTACGCCCAAAAGATACAAACATTTATCTTTACGTCTTCAACTCTCGGCCGTAAGGAAAGACTTTTCCTGTTACGCCCAAAAGATAAAAATATTTATCTTTACGTCTTCAAATGTTAGCCGTAACAAAGAATTAAATCTTGTTACTCCTTTTGAATCTCGGCCGTAACGACTTGGGTGTAAAGCCAAATCTCGGCCGTAAGGAATTTCTTTGAATTTCGGCCGAGATTTGAATTTTCCTGCAAATAATTATCAAAATATAGTTAATCCATCCACAATTAAAATATTCAGCGATTTTAATAATTAAAATTGATAAATCCGGAATTATGATTAAAAGTAACTAAAAATGATGCATGCTATGATCAAATTATAGAAAATTTAATTAAAATCATTAACTAAAATATGTTATATTTTGCATGCATCAGCCCTCCACTCCAACACCTCCCGAAGTCCTTAAAACCTTTGAGGACTTTGCAGACGTCATGCCCCCGGGACTCCCAAAATGGCTGCCGTCGAAGCGTGAAGTGGACCATGTCATCGACTTGGTCTCAGGATCGAAAGCCCCACATGAAGTCCCCTATCGGCTCGCTCCTCCGGAACTCGCAGAACTCCGTAAGTAACTAACCAAACTATTAGATGCAGGATATGTTCGGCCTTCAAAGTCTCCATATGGCGCCCCGGTTCTCTTTCAGAAGAAGCATGATGGTTCCCTCCGGATGTGCATCGACTACCGGGCGCTCAACAAGCTTACGGTGAAAAATAAGTACCCCATCCCCTTGGTGGCGGACTTGTTCGACCAACTTGGCGGTGCAAGATGGTTTACCAAATTGGATCTACGTTCGGGCTATTGGCAAGTTCGGATCGCGGAAGATGATGTGCAGAAGACGGCGTGCGTCACAAGATACGGCTCCTACGAGTTCCTCGTGATGCCTTTCGACCTCACCAACGCCCCGACGACCTTCTGCACCCTCATGATCAAGGTATTGCAACCATTACTTGACAGGTTCATGGTTGTCTACCTCGATGACATCATGATCTACAACCGCACCTTGGAGAAGCATATCGAGAACATTCGGCAAGTGTTCGAGGTGTTGCGGCAGAATGAGCTCTACGTCAAGCGGAAGAAGTGTGCCTTCGCTCAACCGGAAGTGCACTTCTTGGGGCATGTCATCGGAAGTGGAAAGCTGAAGATGGATGGCGCGAAGATTCGGGCCATCGTGGAGTGGGAGCCACCCAAGCGGGTTCCCGACATGTGTTCGTTCCTTGGCCTGACGAACTACTATAGGCGGTTCGTCAAAGGGTATTCACATGTGACAACCTCTTTGACGAATCTCCTCCAGAAGAATGTGAAGTGGGAGTGAACGCCGACATGTCAGAAGGCGTTCGACACCCTCAAGAAGGCCATGACGGAGGAACCGGTGCTCGTCCCGCCAGACCACACCAAGCCCTATGAGGTACAGACAGATGCTTCTGACTATATCATTCGAGGAGTTCTTATGCAGGAGTGGCATCCCGTGGCGTTCGAGAGTCACAAACTCAATGACACAGAGCGGCGCTACGCCGTTCAAGAGAAGAAGATGACCGCGGTGATTCACTGCCTTAGAACATGGCGGCACTACCTTCTCGGGTCACGATTTCCTATCAAGACGGACAATGTCGCGACAAGTTACTTCGAGACACAGAAGAAGCTTTCGCCGAAGTAAGCAAGATGGCAAGATTTCATGGCAGAATTCGACTATGTCCTGAAGTACAAGCCTGGCAAGACGAATGTCGTTGCCGACGCCCTCAGCCGACACACGAAATCGGCGGCCATGAGCTCCTCTCAGGCCGACCTCATCGAGAGGATCAAGAAGGGGTTGGAGTCAGACCCCACGACGAAGAACTTATTCGAGCAAGCGACAGAGGGCAAGTCACGCCGCTTTTGGGTGGAAGATGGGCTGATCTTCACCAAGGAACATCGCATCTACGTTCCACTCTTCGACAACTTGCGGCGCACTATCATGCAAGAGTGCCACGACTCCAAGTGGGAGGGACATCCGGGCATCCGCCGCACTTTGGCAATCATCGAAGACAATTACTTCTGGCCAAGGATGGAGGACGACATTGAAGCTTTCGTGAAGACCTGCCTTATTTGCCAGCAAGACAAGAATATTAATCAAGCGCCCGGCGGACTTCTGGAACCTCTACCCATCCTAGAGCGTCCATCGAAAGATGTCTCCATGGACTTCATCACAGGCCTGCCCAAGTCTGAAGGGGCAGGTACCATCATGGTGGTCGTCGATCGGTTCTCCAAGTATGCCATCTTCGCCGCTGGCTCCGCAAGTTGTCCTGCTACTGAAGCTGCAGAGTTATTCATGAAGCATGCAGTGAAGTATTGGGGCCTACCGCAAAGCATCATCAGCGATCGGGATGGGCGATTCGTTGGCAACTTCTGAAAGGAATTGTTTAAGATGATGGGCTCCAACCTGCATTTCTCGACATCACTTCATCCTCAAACCGACGACCAAATTGAGAGGGTGAATTGTATCCTAGAGATCTACTTGCGGCACTATGTAAGTGCCAATCAGAAGGACTGGGCGAAGCTACTCAACATCGCACAATTCTCCTACAACCTGCAACGGAGCGAGTCGACCAATCGGAGTCCCTTCGAGATAGTGACGGGGCAATAACCTCTTATGCCCCAGGCCGTCGCCACTTCTTATGGTGGCAAAGTCCCCACCGCTCACCGCATGGCGAGGGAATGACATGAGCAGAACGACATGGCGAGAGCATATTTGCACAAGGCGTCGAAGCGCATGAAGAAGTGGGCGGATACCCCCCGACGGGATGTCAACTTTGAAGTCGGAGACTTGGTCCTAGTGAAGCTGGTCCAACATCTTCGGCTAAGTGGGAAGAATCTGCACAAGGGCCTCGTTAGGCGTTACGAGGGCCCCTTCAAGATCCTCAAGAAGGTAGGCAATGTGGCCTACGAGTTGGAGCTCCCACCCCAGATGCAGCAATACCATGTCTTCCATGTCAGCCTGCTCAAGCCTTTTGTTGAAGACACTGAAGATCCCGGGCGTGGGGTTTCAGACCGCGCCCCGTCGGCCATCCGTCAGCAGTTTACTGATCAAGTTGAAGAAGTATTCGCCGTCCGCACGAAGAATCAGAAGAAGGAGTATCTTGTTCGATGGAGCGAAAGACCGGACGTCGACACAAGTTGGGAGACAGCCGAAGACCTATGTCAGTTCAAGCAGAAGATTGAAGAATTCCAAGCTGCAGCTCCAGGGATGTCGTTGACTTGAGTGGGGGAGAATGTCTCGGGGGCTTCTCCCCGGAGCACGTCGAGTTATCTTACCATGTATTTTGCTTTTCAACCCACTTTTCTACTTAGTTTATTTTCTAAGTGTGGTGGTGGCAGTTTTTTAATTTGCACTCCAGAAAAGTGCACTCCCGGAGATGGTTCTTCACACCACACGTCGCAATTCTACCATCCGAAACGGTGGTATAATAGGGGAGATCCGCTAGTGCTCCCCCGAAGCGTTATAATCATTCATATTTACTCAACAAAGATTTTAAGCTTCCCTAAATCTAGCATCGTGCCTCAAGCGTGGGGTGGCAACCCACAAAAGAGCATCCCAAAGCATCCCAAGCGATCGAGCGTTACGCTAGGGCGCCCGTTTGTTCACAAACGCCTCCACCGAAGAAGCGTCCGCTCGGGACCGTGCATCCCAAAAGTTGTGGCATACAAAAAATGGCATAAGCAAGCTTCCGCAAACCGCTCAAAAGAGTTTGCCTAGACGTTGGGCATGTCTAGGCGCCGCACGGGTCGGTCGAGCGAAAAACGACCCCGTGACACTCACAGGCTGACCTAAATGCCACCGGAGCAGCGCCTCTCCCTGCTCTGTCACGTTCGTCGGCCGATCTCAACTCCTGCCGACCGCGAAGGACACCACGAGAGTTGTGCCTCTCCCTCCCACGTTCCCTTTCCTGCCTGCAAAGGATGCCAACATGATAACTATCATCGTTTAAATTTTCCTTTAGATATGATTTAAATATTGCAACTCATTTTTTGTATAGTGAGTTAATTTTTTTTGTCTAAACAGTTTGCTAAAAAATTAATTTTGATAGTTCTTAAAGGTAGTGATATCATGATTATATAACAATCATTTTTTAAAAAATTAACTCAATTTGGGAGGTCTTTTAGTTAAATTTGGAAATTATATTTTTGTTTTGGTAAAAAATAAAAAAATGGAGATAGTAAATTACACGAATCGTCTTTAATTTTAGGTCAATATCTCAATGATCCCACAACTTCAATTTATAACTCGATTGTCTCAAACTTTTTTTTTCTTGCACGCATCTCCCCTGACCGGTAATAGTCTATTTTTTTGTTATATTGATGACATGGCATAATAAATAATAATAAAATATTATAAAAAGTAACAAAATATTATAAAAAATAAAAAGGTCGACGTGCGAGCTCGCACGTGGCTCGCCAACGTGCGATCTCCCTCGGGGGGCGCCACCCCCCCCCCCCCCCCCCCCCCCCCCCCCCCCCCGCTCCCAAGGGGGCCTGTGCCCCCAAGTGGTCAAGCTCACACGGGGGTACCCCCCCCCCCCCCCCCAAGCTCACGGGGGGGGGGGGGGGGGGGGGGGGGGCCCGGTTCGAGCTCGCGAGGGGGGCCTGATTCGAGCTCGTCAACGGGCGAGCTCACACGTCGAAGATGAGGAAGAAAAGGGATTCAATGCCCCCGGTAAATGAAAGTTGGACCCCTTTTCTTCTTTATCGCTAGCGTGCGAGCTCGCGAGGGGCCAGCGCCCCATGTGTGAGCTCACCTGCCGGCGAGCTCGCATTGGGGGGCATGGCCCCCTTTTCTTCCTCGCCGCATGCGAGGATGAAAAAGGGGTAGGGCACCGACGCCCCCCTCTGCGAGCTCGCACATTGGCTCCTTTTTTTATTTTTGATAATATTTTTTATTACTTTTATAATATTTTATTAATATAAAAAAAGGCTATTGCCGGTCGGAGGATGATGCGTGCAAGAAAAATAAAGTTTGGGGATAATTAAGTTAAGATATTTACCTAAATTAAGAGGTGATCCGTGTAATTTATCCAGATAGTGTCACACGACTTTCACAATTTTTATTTAAAAAATTAGTTAATTTTTTATAAAAAATATTTATAAATAAAAATATAATGATAAAATATTATTGTCTGTTTCTATATACACACGTGTGTGTATATATAGACATGGAATAATATAATTTCATTATTGTGTTTTACATTTTACTTTCAATTTATTTTTCATATCGAGTCAAATTTTTTTTCAATGTAGTTTGACTCATTATCATTTTAATGGTAAAAAATTATTTTGGTATTTACCACTAATTGTTTATAATTTTTTTATGACATACTATCTCAACTTTTGTAACAATTCATTAAAAAAAAAGGTGTTCTCGAAAGAGCAATTTTCATAATAAATATTTAATTTAAAGTACTAAATAAAAATAAAATATTTTCTCTATAATTCAAGTTCATTATATTGGACATTAGAAAAAGGAGATTTGTTGAATCAGTGTTCAAGGTCCAAAATGAATTATGGATCATTAAAAAATCGGTGCATTGACTTGATCAAGTTTATACTAGAAAAGGTTAAGAAAAAAGGTTAAATATCAATTTCGAACTTTCAAGTCCCAACATCCCCCACTAGATTTCTTCTTTGCACATATACGAAAACTAATTGGGACTAGGAGGTAATGATATCGACAAAGGAATTAGTAAATCAGGTGATTGCAAGGTGAGCAGCATTGGCGATGGCGGGATTGAGCAGGGTGATGGCGAGGTGATCCTAGGTTGGCAACGATGAGATCGGGAAGGGTGAGATTGGATGCCGAGGTTCGGCAGAGGAGCTGGGTGGTCCTCGAGTTGCTAGGGCAGAAACATTGTGAGGAGTCGCCAACGACGGTTCTGCACGTCATGTCGTCGGGGCGACCTGATCATGCGCTAGAGAAAAGAAGAAGAATCGACCTCCATTCACGCGTGATTTCCTTGTTGCCGTCGAGATTTGATTGGACGACAACAACACAGCTTCTCACGCTATGAAGGGCATCACATGCACATTAAATCCTATTATTTATTCTAAAAAGTAAGTTATTTCTAGTTATATTGTGTTTGGAATTAAGTGACAAGAGTAAACAAAAATGGAATATTTTATTCTTACTGTCAATAAAATAAGAGGATGTTTGGTTAGTAGAATAATATGTAGAATAGGCTTTATTCTTCTTATTCTCGTCAATCATTCCACCATTAGGGGTAAAATTGGTATTAAAAAAGTTAATCCATGTAAACAGTTAAAATGAAGAGAAAAATAATTCTTAATGAAAGGAAGAATAGTGGTAATCCGTGCTCCATTTAAAAAAAAAGTTATTCTTTGAATTAAATGAAGTTTATCTTGTGAATAGTAAATAGAAGCTGAACATTCCTTAAGAATTGATATTCCATTATTTTCTATTGTGATACATTTCATTAAAATACCCGCCAACTTTAACTTACCCCCAACTTTAACGCTTTCTCAATTCGCCCCTCCAACTTCACTTTGTAACTGCTCTACTCTCCATCTATCAACTTATTTCATCCAATGCCTTTTTACCTACGATCAACCATTTTCCAATAATGTTATCGACCTAGCGTCTACACGACTTATTTCTCTCTTCTCCACATGAGAGCTTCTGATGTGGCATATTAAAATAATATTCTACATGGTGTCCACCCAAGTAGCTCATGGCTTTGGGTCCACTTTTCCTTCTCCATGGACTACTTGACGCTGTTCTCGGTACCACCGGCAGAGGCACTGAGACACTTAGCTGTCGTCGGACAAATGTCGGAGTGGTGGATGCTGCCTCTGTCACGACCCCGATTTAAACCTTAGTTTAAACCGAAGTTCGCGACTCATTACGAACGATCAAATAAAATTGGGAAAGATTGTGAAAACGTGATGTAATTTTTTTTAACATACATAAGAATGAAAATATCATAAAATAAACTACACAATTTATGATGGTCCTTTAGAGCAAACAAATAATCCTTAAGTTTTACATTTCACAAAATGCTTTTGCCTTCTTACAAAATAATACATATGAATTATCATAACTAAACCCCTCGACATCCTAATAGAAGGATACGAAGGACTCAAATCTTTCCATCTTACCACGAACCTTCAAATAATATCATCTCGCATGATTTCCAAGAATTATCTGAAAAATGTTAGAAACAACAGAGTGAGCTAAAATAACTCAGTAAGTTGATAACTCATAACCTATGTGTTACCAACTGATCAATTTGGAGGGACATAGAAAAGAGTGCAATAATCATAATAGCAAAATAAGCATTTATATATATATTTGATAATTACATACAGACATACTAATCAGAAACATCACACTCAACTTGCAATCAATATCATATAAATCATATCAAACATATGTATGCAAATGGAACACTCTCATATAAATGCACGAATCACCAACTGACCAGTGGTCGGTAGGTGGACTCTAGAGGTGGCTCTCATCGTAATCAGCGATGTAGCACTTAGCTCCATTCTACATCATCCCTTTCGGGGAACAAATCATAAATCGATAGGTGGACTCTAGAGGTGGCTCCTATGGATTCTAGAGTGGCCCCCATCGCGACTACTCATGATGTGACACTTAGCTCCGCATGACACTTAGATCCAGCCTATCTCATCACATTATTGGGAATAGAATGATGGATTGGACTTTAGAGGTGGCTCTCATCGTGATCAGTGATGTAACACTTAGCTCCAACCATTATATATGCAAATGCAAATGGATGTCGATGCATGATTCATCACATAACAAATATCTCCTGACTATCAGAAGATGAATCATATCCAACACCATTTCAAAATGAACAAAATTGCACTCATCGCAATCCATTCAAATCATATCACACATACTTCCCATAATTGCATTTCTCGAAATCAATTCATAGAATTCTAAAACATATTCAATACATATAATAATTGATGTCACACCGAATTCAAAAAAGATGAAAACATAGAGTAGAAGAAATCAAGTTACCTATAAAAGCTAACAAAATGTTTTCATTTTCCTTTTCACTACTTTACTCTTCTACTCCTATAACAATAATAGGAAGAAACACATTACCACTATGATATGAGCACAAGCTTTTAACACATGAAACATAATTAATTTCAATGGTATATGAACCTCAAATATTTACTCTTATAACTTAAGTAACTATTAAACATAAGGATTGACCTAATAATATAACCGATTGCACACATAGTAAAGAAAAATCCATATATTCTTATATACATACCCAAATGACATCATTCCAATTTTCTTTACTTTCTATTACAGAGAAATTATTCTGTAAAAGTTTCATTTCCTACTTTATTATGGTTTGCTCTCATGAAAATCAACATTCAACATAACTTTTATGTTATTTTTATATCCTGACAGATTGAGTAACCTTACTTTTATAATTTATATAAAATAGTAAACATTCCCTGTTCTGATTCTTTTAATTTTTCCAATAGTAGACATTCTAAGATGCAACTCATAAAATTACTTGAATTTATATCTAATTGTACTGAGCACAATAAATTTAACCAATACTAGCATAATCTTCCCTAAGCTCCATTCTAACAGACTGAGTAAAGCTCGGTAAAATATTTATAACTTTCGCTAAACATATCATTTTCTAGTGATTCCAATGATCAATGAAACCTAACATCAATGTATATAACACCATAAATTATCAAATAATTTCACGACATATTGGATTTAATACATAATTTACAAATTCGGGTAGCAATTTCGGCGGATAGAGTGGTAGTAC
This sequence comes from Pontederia crassipes, assembly GCA_030549335.1. Classification (NCBI taxonomy): domain Eukaryota; kingdom Viridiplantae; phylum Streptophyta; class Magnoliopsida; order Commelinales; family Pontederiaceae; genus Pontederia; species Pontederia crassipes. Next base: position 6,666,327 of record JAUKPH010000017.1, read on the forward strand.
CTTAAAGATAAGAGCATAACTTTATCTACAGAAATCCTATTAACTTGATTCCAAAGCTCAATTAAAGTAGACTCATATAGGATCAATCAAAATAAATTTCATAATTTTGGGACCACCCGAAGGTATGTAATTATGTAGCTAAAAATTCGGGAATCAATTGAACATGACTTGGGTTAATTTTGCTCATGAAGAACATGAATTTTGTCCCATGATTAGCTAAAATCCGAGAGTGAACGAGATGGATGAGATTCAAAGAAATCCTAATTAGAAAGTTATGTAGTTGAAATCAAAATAAAGTGAAGTATGAACTCACCATATGGCAAAACCCTAATTCCCCTCCAAATGGCTTCACTAGTAGAACATGGTCCCATCTTTCACTTGGATTTTCATATGGGGCATGTGAGAAAGTGAGAAGATGTGGTAGAACATGTAGAGGAAGAAAGATAAGGCAGGGTTCAACCGACCTTAAGTCGGCCAAAGACAATAAGAGAAATGACCTTGGTATTGGGGGTATTTACATGTAATGCCATTTAAGTAAATAAGGAACTACCCCCCATTTGGATTCAAATAAAATATTTATAAAAATAAATAATGAAGAAATCAAAATTTAAATTTTTGTCCGAAGAGCAAAAATCGCGATTTCACAGATTTTTCGATTTTGCATCTATGTTTTACCTAAGTAAAATATCTCTTAAAAATTGTTAAAAATCACATCTATAATACTTTGATATATAGGAATAATTACCGGGACTTTAATTTTCTTAATTCTAATATTTTCAAAGATCATATTTTCATGCCTTGAACAAATTTTCGCCATATTTCAGCGATCAAACTATGAGCTATAACTCATGCATTAACACATATATCAATTTTCTTATTAATAATATGATATAATATTAATCCATGTGATTATATATGAATTAAATTTATGTTATTACATTCTACCCCCCTTAAAATAAATTTCGTCCTCAAAATTTTACGTATTTCCTTGCTCAAAACCATATGAATAATTATCACACATGCTTTGTTTGAAGCTCTAGATTGCTTGCCATAAAATCTACGAAAGTGAACTAACTCTACATCAAAAGACTCATTCTATTTGGTTTAGAATGTGATTATGTTTTCCTTCGTATATTGTTCCCTCATAAAACTTCATTGTGGCGACCCAACTTGGTATTATTCTATCATTGCTCATCATGCAAAAGCCTAGATAAGAAAGTGTGGGGTTAAGAACAAAAATTAGCCAAGTAAGAATTGATAACCTTTTTATGCATCTTCCTATATTATCATGATTGATTTTGTTTGAAAATATATTATCTAACCCATATCACTATATTTGACAATTTCTTTTTTTTTGTCATTACAGTTTATCTTCAGTTTTGGTTTTCATTACAGACACTCATTATTTTATCCACGTCTACATAACTTAGATGTAACACTCATTCCATATTTTTATTCTTATTTTCTTCTCGTCTGGATAGAGTTGAAATGAAGATAAACACAATAGTTATAAGCGTCCAATGAATCAAATCGAAGAGTTAATAAAATCGTGACCTATGCCTAGTCCAGATAACAGCGAAAGTGTCATAATTCACATAAATTGATTATAACCCTAAAGAGAAGATGGTACATTAAATAAGGAACCATCATCTATTCTGATGACTATAAGTCATAAACTATCTTTTACTATCCACGAATAAGGGAGAGGGAGTGAGCAAAATGAAATTAGGGTATACGATTTCCTCTTATATATATATATATATATATATATATACATATATATATAATCGAAGGTTGGTTCGAGTTCGCGATTGAGGATTGAAAAGGCGACCCCTTTCAATCATTCTTTCACTAGGCTCTCAACCAACACTCCATAATAGTAAACTCTATGACTCCAATCAAATCAAAGGAGGAAGACTCGGAGGAAAAAAAAGAGTCCGACCTCGCTAATTTGGCGGCACAGGAGGAGAGGACGCACTCTGTGATCCTATTATGTCTAGCGGATGAGGTGATTATTGAAGTTACCGATTAAGAAATGATGGCTGATCTGTGATCAAAACTTGAGAGTCTCTGCATGACCAAGTCTCTGACCAATAAGTTGCTATTGAAGCATCATCTGTTCATCCTCTGCATGCAAGAAGGTATATATATGAAAGATTATCATGATCAGATGAGTACTCTATTGATGGAATTATCAAATATAGATGTGTAGATTGAGGATGAAGATGCCCTAGTTCTGTTAGTGTCTTTTTCTTTGTCATACGAAAATTTTGTTCAGTTTATTATCATCGGAAGAGACACAATTACTCTGGAAGAAGTAAGATGGAGTCTACATACTCGTAAACTTTATCATAGGACGTCTGACAAGACTGTGGAGACTTAGGTCGCAGGGTTAGTAACAACCGTAGAGAATGTAAACCCTAAAAATGGTAAGTCGAAGAAGAAAAACGTCAATCCGAAGGACGTCTGCAACTACTATAAAGAACCGGATCGCTGAAAGAAGGATTATCATAAGAAGAAGAAGAACGATACGGTTGCTGCAATAGTACACCAGAATAGCGAATCTGATGATGATGATTTAACTCTCATAGTATCTGATCAGATATGTTTGGAGGAAAGTTGGATTCTTGATTTTGGATGCTCTTATCATAGGACTCCAAGCAAAGAGTGGTTCTTAACTTATCAAAATATTGATGTCGAAAATGTTATCATGGGTAATGATGCAACCTATAAAATAGTTGAAATCAGTTCAATTCAAATCAAAAGTCATGACAATCGGGTGAGGACATTGGTAGAGGTCGGTCATGTTCCGCAACTAAAGAAAAATCTGATATCGTTAAGGGTTTTGGACTCCAAAGAATGTCAGATAGATGCTGCATGAGGTGTTCACCAAGGGTGATGTTGAAGTCATAAGAGGAGTTAGACAAAAGTGTTGAATCCCATGTTTTGATGATAACAAATTAAATGGACCTAAAAGTTACTAATATACTCTTAAGTGATGATAATACAGGTGTAGGATTGATATGAACAGATTCACAGAAGAATTCAGCAAATTAAAAGTTGAAAAAAAAGTTTCAGACACGATCGGTCGACCGACCATGAGCACCGATCGACTGATATTCAGTGGAAGGAAGATGACAAAATGCCGGTCGACATCGAGACTATACCGATCGATAGACCGGTCGACAATAATATGATCAATCGACGTCGAGACATTACCGGTCGTTATATCGATCGAAGGACCGATCGATCGGACAGTGTCAAAGTGCAGAAATGAGACAACGGTCACATAGACCGGTCGACCAGTCCATCCCAGCGGTCGACCGACCATTCAATCAAATGAACAGTAACGGTTAGAATTTTGAGGAGAAATTTGGGGGAGACTTTTTGAACGAAATCTCACCCCTAGGAGCCTATAAAAGGAGTGCCAAAGGCTGAAGAAAATTCATCCAAACAAGAAAGAACATCCTAGAGCTCCTCTCAAGTTTTTTAGCATAGAGTTGCCAATTTCTTCCCTTTTCTTTTTTTAGTCTTGAGTGTGAGAAAAATTTTTTTTTGTAAAAGAATAGAGTTAGAGGGAACATTTTCTTTCTGAATCTAGTGAGATTGAGAGCTCCTTGTATAGAGGTGCGCCTAGCCTCTTGAGCAAAGAAGAAGGCGTGATTGTTTAAAGATGCTTGTTCTCTCCCTACAAGAAAAGAGAAAGATAGTGAATTTTCGGCGGTCTCGAAGTCGAGAAGTCAGAGCGGGGACGTAGGCCAAAGTATTGGGGTCGAACCTCTTCAACATATCGTGATTTCTTGTGTTTGTGCTTTATTCTTCATCTACGCATTATTCTTATCTTCTTGTGATCGTTTTCATCGATTTTCTCCGAAGGTGAATTTTTGAAAAAATTAATTTCACCAATTCACCCCTCCTCTTGGTGTTTTTGATCATACAATTGGTATCAGAACCAAGTTGCTCTAGCTTTAAGATTTAAAAATATCTTTAGAGCTATGTCATCAAGTGGTTCCGATTTTTCCGAAGGTCAATCTATTAATCGTCCTCTACTATTTAATAGATCGAATTTTGCATATTGGAAAATTAGGATGCAAGCCTATGTTTGTTCATGTGGGACATTATTCAAAATGGTTTTGATTTAAGTAAGAAAAAACCTTTTGAATATACTGAAGGAGAAAGACTTTCAGTAAAATTAGATTGGAAGGCTAAAAATATTTTTTATTGTGCTTTGGATCCAACGGAGTTTAATCGAGTTTCTAGTTGTGAAAGTGCTAATGATATTTGGAAAAAACTCATTATTATTCATGAAGGAACGGATAAAGTTAAGGAGTCTAGATTAAATATTTTAAATCATCAGTATGATTCTTTTAAAATGCTTGAAAATGAATCTATTAATAGGATGGTTGTTCGTTTCAATGATATTATAAATGGCTTAGCCTCTTTGGACGAGCCAAGGACTAATCCCCAAAAAATAAAAAAGTTTATCAGGTCTCTCTCCTCCAAGTGGCATACAAAGAGGACGGTGATTGAAGAAAATGACTTAAACAAGTTGGACTTTGATGATCTTATAGGTTCATTATTGACTTATGAGATCGGGGTCAAGGAGGATGAAGAAGAAAATACTCCAAAAAGAAAAAAAACACTTGTATTGAAAGTAAACAAAGATGAGGAAGATATAAGTGAAGAAGATGAGGATCTTGATGAAAAGAAGCTTTCTCTATATGCAAAGAAGCTTGACAAATATCTCAGGTTCGCTAAGAAGAAGAAAGGCTATTCCAAGAGAAGATCATTAAGCAAAAGCCAAATAACTTGCTTTGAATGTAAAAAGATTGGACACTACAAAAATGAATGTCCAAATTTGGTCAAAAAGGAGAAAGATGGAGAAAGCTTAAGAAGGAAGAAAAAGGCTCTCCAAGCCACTTGGGACGAATGTGAAGATGAAGAGAATGACTCCAACACCTCTTCCAACGATGATGAGGAAGCCTACATATGTCTAATGGCCAATAGCCATAAGGTATCATCTAACTCCTCTAACTATAGTGATAGTGAATCTTTCAATGTGCATAAGGAGTTTAGAGGTCTAATCAATAAATATGGATGCCTAAAAAAGAAATACGATGAGATAAAAATAGAGTTTGAAAATTTACAAAAGAAAATAAGAATGTTAAAGCATGTGAAAAATGTGATATATTGAATAAAGAAAACTCTAGCTTAAAACTCTCAATTGAAGAATTGAAAACGGAAAATAGTGCACTAAAATCAATATGTAAAAGACAATTGTAGAAAGTGCATGTTTGAACAAAGAAATTAATCAATTGAAACTTGAACTTGAAAAATTCTCAAATGGAAGTACAATGTTAGATGCCATGCTTAGTGGATTTAGAATTTCTTCAAACAAAAAGGGACTTGGTTTCACCTCTTTTGAAAAGAAGAATGACAAAAGAATCTTATCTGTTAAAGCATCGCATGATTACACAAGATCACAAATTGTTTGTTTTCATTGTGGATATGAAGGGCATTATTCTTATGATTGTAGAATTAGAAAAGGAATAAGTAAAGGAATGAAAAAAATTTGGGTCCCGAAAAGGACCATGGCTAACCAAGATGGACCCAAGCAAGTTTGGGTACCAAAAACATGAAACTCTTAACTTCTTTCTTGTAGGAAGCTTCTATGTACAATGAAGGTAAATGATATTTGGATAGTGGATGCTCAAGACATATGACCGGCGATGTCTCAAATTTCATCAATTTGGAAAAGAAAAATGGAGGTAAAGTCATTTTTGGAGACAATAGCAAAGGAAAAGTAATCGATATAGGTAATATTGGTAAGAATGATAAAGTGTATTTAGAAAATATTTGGCTTGTTGAAAATCTAAAACATAATCTAATTAGCATAAGTCAACTTTGTGATAAAAATTATTTAGTTAAATTTAAAAAGGACAAATGTTTAATATTAGATGAAAATAACAAAGTTTTACACATGGAATTTATGTACAATAATGTATACAAAATTGATTTTGATAACTTGAAAAATGAAAAATGTCTTAGTGTCATGCATGACGATATAAACTTGTGGCATAGGAGATTAGGATATGTAAATTATAAATTGCTAAATAAACTCTCAAATCATGAATTTGTTAGAGGCTTACCTAAGATCAAATTTGAGAAAAACAATGTTTGTGATTCATGTTTAAAAGGTAAACAAACCAAAAGTTCTTTTAAATTAAAAGGAGTTATTAGTACGCATAGGGCCTTGGAACTTTTACATCTTGATTTGTTTGGGCCTATTGATGTGACTAGTTTAGGAAAAAAAAATATGTATTTGTAATTGTTGATGATTTCTCTCGTTTCACTTGGACAATTTTTCTCACTAGTAAAGATGAGATGCTAAATATGTTTTCCAAATTTGCAAAAAGAGTTCAAAATGAATTTGAACAAAAAATTTCAAAAATTAGAAGTGACCATGGAGGAGAATTTGAAAATCATAAATTTGAATTATTTTACGAAGAAAATGGAATTACTCATAATTTTTCCACTCCTAGAACACCACAACAAAATGGAGTAGTAGAAAGAAAAAATAGAACTATATAAGAAATGGCTAGAACAATCTTAAATGAAAGCAAATTAACAAAATATTTTTGGGTGGAAGCCGTAAACACATCTTGCTATGTTCTCAATAGAATTCTATTTAGATCTCTTGAAAAGAAAATAAGTTTTGAAATGCTATTTGGTAAGAAACCAAACATCTCCTATTTTAAAGTTTTTGGATGTAAATGTTATATCTTGAACATTAAAGACAAACTAGGCAAATTTGACGATAAATGTGATGATGTTATTTTTCTTGGTTATTCTAATACAAGTAAAGCCTATAGAGTATACAACAAAAGAACATTAGTTGTTGAAGAGTCTATTAATATTAAATTCAATGAAACTAATGACTTTTTGAACAAAGAAGCATAGGATGATGATGAAGAAATAGTTTAAGTACAAAGAAAACTCGAAATTGTGGACATAGAGGAAGCAAAAGATTACACCCCAAAAGTTGAAGAAATGGAAGTACCTCAAAAAGAAGAAAATCAAATCGTACCAAGAAATTGGAGACATGCCTCATCACACCCACTTGATCAAGTTATAGGTAATTTAAATGAAGGCATAAAAACTAGAAATTCTTTAAAAAATCTATGTGCTTTTTCAACTTTTCTTGCAAATTATGAGCCCAACAATATAGATGAAGTACTTGAAGATCAAATTGGATAAATGCAATGCATGAGGAATTAAATAACTTTGAAAAAAATTAAGTGTGGAAACTTGTAGAAAGACCCAAGGACCATACTATCGTTGGAGCCAAATGGGTCTTTCGAAACAAGTTAGATGAAAATGGTGTCATTGTGAGGAACAATGCTAGATTAGTGGCCAAGGGTTACTCACAAATTGAAGGGATTGATTTTGATTAAACTTTTGCTCCTGTTGCTAGACTTGAGGTAATTTGAATGCTTTTGGCTTTTGCATGCTATAAAGATTTTAAACTTTTTCAAATGGATGTTAAATCGGCCTTTTTGAATGATTTTATAAATGAGGAAGTTTATGTCGAACAACCTCAAGGTTTTGAAAATCCAGATTTTCCCCATCATGTCTTCAAACTCTCAAAAGCTCTTTATGAATTGAAACAAGCCCTTCGAGCTTGGTATGAAAGATTGAGTTCATTTTTAATTGAAAATGATTTTAAAAAAAGGAAAGTTGACACCACATTGTTCTTAAAACATTTTAAAAATGATATTTTAATAGTTCACATTTATGTTGATGATATTGTTTATGGTACTACTAATGAATGCCTATGCAAAGAGTTTGAAACTCTTATGCAACAAGAATTTGAAATGAGTCTTGTATGAGAACTCACCTTCTTTTTAGGCCTACAAGTAAAACAATCCAAGGAAGGTATTTTCTTAATCAAGAAAAATATACAAGGGAACTACTCAAAATATTTGGGATGAACGAATGCAAGCCGAGCACAACTCCCATGAGCACTACTACAAAATTAGATAAAGATGAAAAATGCAAGTCCATTGATAAAAAAAGATACAGAGGTATGATTGGTAGTTTGCTCTACTTGATGGCATCTAGGCGAGACATAATGTTTAGTGTGTGTTTATATGCTAGGTTTCAATCCGCCCCCAAAGAATCGCACTTAATTACTGTAAAAAGAATATTGTGTTACTTAAAGCATACAAGTGACTTAGGCATTTGGTATGATAGAAATTCCCCATTTGAATTGTATGCCTACACCGATACCGATTTTGCCAGGTGTAAAGTTGATAGAAAAAGCACTAGTGGGATGTATTTTTTTCTTGGTAGTTCTCTCATTTCATGGGCTAGCAAGAAACAAAACTCCATCGCACTTTCTACCGCCGAGGCCGAATATATAGCTGCTGGTAGTTGTTGTGCACAGATACTATGGGTAAAACAACAATTACTTGATTATGGTGTAAATTGTTCAAATGTACCCATGAAGTGCGATAACACAAGTGCTATAGAAATGACAAAAAATTCAATTCAACACTCTAGGAATAAATACATTGACTTACGATATCATTTTATTAGAGAACATGTGACTCTTAAGGATATCGCCATTGAACATGTGTCCACCGAAGTTCAACTTACAGACATATTTACAAAACCCTTGAGTGAAGAACGGTTCTGCATGCTTAGAAGGGAATTAGGAATGATTAACTCTTGATTGCATATCAATTCAAAGTAAAAGTGACTTGGTTATACAATATCATTTTTGACATGAATTGAACATTAAAAGTGTTGCACAACACTTACATTTGTATGATCCTTTTTGGAATATGATTTTTATGATTTTTAATGTTTTTAAATGGTTCAAAATTTAAAAAATATAGGGATCGATCGATCTACTTGCAGGACCGATCGACCGCCTGAAAGAACCGGTCGAATGCTATAGAAGGTTTCATACGCATACAAATGATCGGTCGATCGATATGACAAAACCGGTCGACTGGTATATACTACGACCGACTGACATCAAAATGACCGCTATATGATCTGTTTGGAAAAGAAGTGTCCGATCGACCGCGGGGCTTGTCCAGTCGACCGGTATATGCCAAAATCGCGAGCTATAAAAATTGACCGCTCGATTCGGTCGACCTAATTTTTGGATTTTCGCGCGACCGCCGCCCTCTGCGATCGATCCTCCTCCAACAACCTCCCTTCCTCCGGCAACCTTACGATCGCCGGACTCCAGCGACCGGCCGCCGCCTCCTCAGTCAAACTCTCTTCTTCTTTACCTTCAACTCTCTCTCCCTCTTTCTCTCTATCTTCGACTCTCTTCTCCTTTCTCTCTCCGGCCATCCGCCCTGCCACTGCCGGCTGACCATATCGTCGGTCTTCTCTATCCCTCTCGGCTGATCTCTCTCTCCGGCCGCCATCTCCTCGACCTCCCCTCTCTCTCTGCCACCTTCGACCACATCTCTCCGTCAGTTCCTCTCTCTCTCTCTCTCGGCAGTCTCTCTCTTTCTGACCTCCATTGTTGAATCCATGACTGACAATGATGGCTATTTGCGTACTAAGTTGGTCTTTCAGCGTCGTCGTCACCTTTCCGGCTCCGGTGGCACCATTCATGTCCTCCGACGTGAACCTGAACCCGAACCCGCGCCTGTCCAATGTGGACCAGATCGTGGATGAGGACGATCCCGTGGACGTACTCGTCAACCATCCTCTCCCGAGTCTGCTGATTTTGATAGTCATCTATTTGTCACTAGGAACGTCTCTGTCAGGTTCGAAACCTTGTACGCCTCTCGCGAAGTCCGGCGTGCCTATACCATTGATTGGGACGCTTTGAACATTCTAGATGTTCAAGAGATGTTCGCAACCATTGGTTGGCTGTCACTTCTTTCTCTCACGGAGCGTGTGTACCCTCGTCTTGTTCGTCATTTTTATGCGAACATGACAATCACTCGAGAGGCTATTATCACTTATGTCCTTGGCATGCCCATTCGTTTTGATCCATTCATATCCTTGTTGCGTGCTCATTACCTGGTCTTTATTCATTTGTCACTCATGGTTAGCCTTCCGACTATCTTCCCATCTCAGATGGTATTCAGACAGTTTTTGCTGGACAAGATGTCCAATATACTGTCGAAACGGCCTATCGCCATTTTCATCCACTGATGAAAATGGCACATCATCTCCTTAGCCGAATGATCACTCATCGAGCCGGGCACTATACAGAGGTCACTCACTTTGATCTCTTTTTTCTTCACTGTCTCTGTATTTGTGATGCCTCCTTTCTACATTTCGGTTATTATGTGTTCTATCACATGGATTACACCTTCTAGAAGATCTCTTCTGCTGCTCGTAGACGACACCACTTATATTTTGGTGCTTAGATCACGAAGATCTTACTCCACTTTGGTGTAGACATCCCTGCTGACGAGGAGTACATTCGACCTCGTCCTACCGACGTTATTAGTTCCGGAACTTTACATCGGATGAGACTTAGGTTTAGTGAGCAGGCAGCTTCAGATTCTGATGATAGAGATGATGCCACAGATGGCGAGCCTGCACCGATGGACACTCAGGAGGTTGGCCCTAGCTTCACTCCACCATCGACACCCACTGAGCATATTGGGCCTTCTCAGCACAATGCTTCAGACTTCCATGGCACTTATGACTTTACGGCTCTTTCACAGTAGGTGGCCGCCATAGGCCATCGTATGACACAAATGGACCATCGTGTGACCCAAATAGATCGATGTGTTCGACGGATGGAGCGTGACTCCCGCTACCTTGTTGAATCGCTATAGGCCTATTATGCATCGCAGGGATTTGTTTCGCCCATAGATCGTAAAGATGATAGTCCCGATGAGGAGTAGTTGGGTTATCTCCCTCTTTGATGATGTCAAAAGGGGGAGAAGTCTAGGACGATATTATGTGTCTTAGTATGTTATGTGTCTTATGTGTCTTAGTGCCTACATTTGTATCGTGCATATCGTGCACAATTTTGTAGTGACTTCAGTCACATTTGTTAGTGCATGATGTATTATTAACTATGTAATGAAATGATTTTTATTATGTGATGATTTCTGACTTTTTCTTATGTGATGACTTTTTGATTTCACCTTTGATATCATATTAATTTTTTCCATATGTTCATATCAATTATGAGAATATAAACGCCACTTATTTAGGGGGAAAAAAGTAAAATATGCATAAATACAGGAGGAGCTTCTTTATGACTTTCTATGTAAAACTTACATTTCATTCCTCTCTTTCTTCTCCTTATCATCCAAATAATTTGACATCATCAAGAAGGGGAAGATTGTTGAATCCCATGTTTTGATGATAACAAATTAAATGGACATAAAAGTTACTAATATACTCTCAAGTGATGATAATACATGTGTAGGATTGATATGAACAGATTCGCAGAAGAATTCGGCAAATTAAAAGTTGAAAAAAAAGTTTCAGACACGACCGGTCGACCGACCATGAGCATCGGTCGACTGATATTCAGTGGAAGGAAGACGACAAAATGCCGATCGACGTCGAGACTATACCGGTCGATAGACCGATCGACAGCAATATGATCGGTCTACGTCGAGACATTACCGGTCATTATATCGATCGAAGGACCGGTCGATTGGACAACGTCAAAGCGCAGAAATGAGACAACGATCACATAGAGCGGTCGACCGGCCCATCCCAGCGGTCGACCGGCCATTCAGTCAAATGAACAGTAACGGCTAGAATTTTGAGGAGAAATTTGAGGGAGATTTTTTGAACGAAATCTCATCCCTAGGAGCCTATAAAAGAAGTGCCAAAGCCTGAAGAAAATTTATCCAAGCAAGAAAGAACATCCTAGAGATCCTCTCAAGTTTTTGAGCATAGAGTTGCAAATTTCTTCCCTTTTCTTTTCTTTTAGTCTTGAGTGTGAGAAAAATTTTTTTTGTAAAAAAAAAAAGAGTTGGAGGGAACATTTCCTTTCTGAATATAGTGAGATTGAGAGCTCCTTGTATAGAGATGTGCCTAGCCTCTTAAGCAAAGAAGAAGACGTGATTGTTTAAAGAGGGTTGTTCTCTCCCTACAAGAAAAGAGAAAGATAGTGAATCTCCGGCGGTATCGAGATCGAGAAGTCAGAGCGGGAACGTAGGCCAAAGTATTTGGGCCGAACCTCGTCAACATATCGTGATTTCTTGTGTTTGTGCTTTATTCTTCATCTACGCATTATTCTTATCTTCTTGTGATCGTTTTCATGGGTTTCTCCGAAGGTGAATTTTTGGAAAATTTAATTTCACCAATTCACCCCCCTCTTGGTGCTTTCGATCCTACAAAAAGTCCTTGTACATACTATAAGACACAGTAATTTCTAGCATTGTTGTAGCCGATAGTTCATCTAAATCAGAATCAGAAGCTTTTAAGTTATGACACATGCAAGTTGGACATATAAGTCAGAAATAGATGAACATCCTCAGCAAGCGCAATCTTCTGAATTGTCAGAAGATATCTGAAATCGGATTCTGCAAGCAGTGATCTTCGGCAAGCAAAAATGACAATTCAGCAAAGTTGTGCACAAGACGAAAGCAACACTCGATTATATCCCTGCTGACTGTTGGGGCCCCTTTCGTGTTCAATCTCTCAGAGGTTGTAGATACTTTCTGTTTGTGATAGATGATTATTCAAGGATGACATGTGTATTCATGATGAAACACAAGAACGAGGCATTCGAAGCTTTCAAACAGTGGAAGACTCTGATGAGAATCAGACATCAAGAAAGGTGAAATGCTTTCGTACCAATAACGACTTAGAATTCTGTTCCTCTGAAATTGATCAGTTATGCAAATATGAAGACATTGCAAGACATCATACCATCAAAAAAACACCGCAGCACCACAACAGAATGCATGAATAAAAATCTTCTGGAGAGGGCACGATGCATGCTCTCCAATTCTGATCTGAACAAGTCATTCTGGATTGAGGCTGTTAGTTGCTACCTTGTCAATCGATGTCCTGCAACCGCGATCAACGACTCTTATTGAGGTATGGTCAGAAAATCCTATTGATTATACTAATATAAAAGTTTTTGGCTATCCAACATATTATCATGTCAGCGAAGAAAAATTGAAACCAAGGGCCAAAGAATGAGTCTTTGTGGTATATGGTGCAGGTGTAAATGTGACACCCTTCTACTCGTTTTGACGCCACAAGAGATGAAACCAGAAAACCAATCGTTTAAATTCAAATTCAAATCTTCAATGGAAATCAATGTTTCAAAAATAAACTAACTCTGTAAATTTCTAAAAATTTCGACATGACGTATGTGTAAATTCGTCTATTCATCATATACAATAATTCATATATATCTCATTGCAATAATTAACTTGAAAACTTTAATCATCACAGACAGTTATAAGGACATTACTGTTAATTCATTAGATAGCTAAAATGGTGGTACATATGCTCAAAATAGTGAGTCTTAAGCTCACTCTCGAATCAAAATCACGAGTCAGATGCTCGTAAATAATATAACGTGACATCCTTCACTCCACACAATTATCCAACATTTTTAAAATCTTTCAAAACATTCATCAAATAATAAATTCGTATAAGAAAACTTAATGAAACACAAAGTTAGCTATTCAATAATCACGCCTATCACACATGCTCATTTCCTAACCCCTTTACATTCCTTATTTTATGCTATGCAATCTTTCATTAATTACCTGAAAAGAATTGAACAAGAGGAGTAAGCATAAATAGGCTTAGTGAGTAAAATGACTATATCAAATATTAAAACAGCGAAGGGAAAAACTAACATTTTCATTTTTAGAAATTATTCCAAGCCTTTCTCATTTCTCCAAAAAAAATCATTAAAATAATGATAATACCGAAATGAATGCTATGGATGCACATGCATGATAATAAGATAACATTATAAAATTTGGGAAAACATAATCAAATATGAATATCCAATCTGTAGGATCCCAAAGGGCACCAAGAAGGGGGGAGGGGGTTGAATTGATGTTTAACCAAAAATATCGATTTCACAAAATTCGTAATGGAAGCACAAAATCAATTTTTAAATCCTTTGTAATTGAGATTATAAACACAATATGAACGGAGAGAGAGAAAAAGAAAATCAAACTCAAATAGACACGATAGTTTGTTGACGAAGTTCGGCCACACCTTGGCCTACGTCCGCGCTCCGACTTCTCGACCTTGAGACAGTCGAAGATTTCACTAATCACTTCCTTTGTTTCAAATGAGACAAGGAAGAAAGCTCTTTACACCACCGCCTTTTCTCCGCTTTGAGAGACAAGGTAACCTCTCCTCCTAAGAAGCTAATCTCTTTTCTCACTCAAGAGATAAGATCTAGAACCTCTAATTTTTCCGAATAAAAGTGTTTCTCTCTTTTACAATTCTATGCTCACAAGAAGAAAAGAATGAATGAATGAAAAAGCTATAAAGTGAAAACTTCAAGAAATGGTTTCTCTTTGACAATTTGAAGTTTTTCTTCAATGAGTGAATGGGTGCCTTTGCCTCTGGCTTTGACACTCCTTTTATAGTCTTCAATGTGTGAAAAATTCATCCAGAAATTATTTCACAAATTCCTCATTCAAATTTGACCATTACTGATCATTTGACTCAGAGGCCGATCGATCGCACTTCTGGACCGGTCGACCGGTTTATGTGACCGTTGCGCATTTTCTTCAACTTTTATGTTTGATCGGTCGATCGGACTGTCGACCGATATGTTGACCAATATAGTCTCGACATCGTCTGGAGCAGGCTCAGTAATTATCGGTCGATCGACATCTTCTATTCGGTTGATTGGTCTTCTTTATGTCGACTGGCAGGTTGACCGACTTGCGCTATTTTGATCATAACTTTCTGCACGGTTATCCAAATTATATGATCTTAGAGTCTATGAAAAGCTAACAGAATTCTCTACAACTTTCATCCAAAACTAATAAGATCAGTGACAATTATTTAATCAAAGCATAGTGCATAAAGTTATCCATTTTTCTTTAAACTTTTTTTAGCATTTCAACTTTAATCTTTCGAGGTTTGTTTCATCAAAATATAATTTTATACATCATTAAAATTTTGACCCAACACAATCTCCTCAATGAAGGAATCAATCTCATCCCTCGTATCCCATTGACACAGTGTGGTTGTTCTAACTCCGTCCCTCGTATCTCATTGACATAGGACGTTGAACTGTCCTTCGTATTCCATTGACACGGGGCTTCTTATCTCTTCTTTTCATCCCTCGTATAATTGCACCCTTCGTATCACTATATTGACACAGGGTGTTAAACCTGCTCTTCGTATCCCATTGACACAGAGCATACCAAGCCTCAAATCGGTCTACTCAGAGTTGACCAATCCTCCGAGGTGAAAACACTCCGCCATATGTGGATTTTACATGTAATGCATGAATGCAATTTCAAAATGAAAATCTAAAACTTCAAATCGTTATACTAAAGAAACATTTCATTTCAAAAGTAAATCTTCATTTCAGGTGACAGGATAAACTTCTAACTATTAAAGACTTTCACAATTCATAATAAAACATCGCAAGTCATATGAGAGCACATATAAGAAGTATATGAATAAATATGATTTTTATACAAGGAAAACTATCACGAAAATTAGTCCCACATCGAATGAGAAAATGTCATCACTCAAAGGAGTTAAGTGGTTCATATCAATTGAGATAAATTTTCTCACATTGGATTCGTCGAGTCCCCAAATTATCCCCTCATCTGAATCCAATAAAAAATAAACACAACTTATCATATCCATTACTTGATAAATTAATATTATAAAATTTAATTGATAATTCACTCTTTGTAACAACTCAACGTACTTATCATAAGCCAAGGCATATTATGGATTTGCTAAAATACTTACCGAGAAGAAAAAAAGGCCTCGTTGTCTAGTAACCGCCTATCCGAATTGAATAACCGAACCATCGCCTCCGATTAACAATCCCTATAAGCGAAGTTCAAATCAATTTTTAAGACAACTTTCAATTAGGACTTTCACTACATTATAAAAATTTACTTCTACTTATTCGAGCATTCATACCACAACCCTATAGCCACCGCTCTCAAAATCACCGTTGCACCCGTCAAAACATCGAAAAAGCTGTCGAATGTCTTCTTCATAAAAAATAAAATAAAGTTACTTTAAATTTGTCCACATAGATGAAATCCAATCACATGCACATTCTTATTCGCTTACCAACCGCGATACGAGAATGAGTCACCGGAGAACGATCGAAATCCGAAACCTACGAACCTAAAAAGGATTTAGCGGCTAATTATTATACGGACAACAATCTAATTTTTTTTTGCCTCATGTGTGCACATACCACAACATCGAGATGAGCTTGACCAAAGTTCCCCGTCGGAAAGGTCATCGAAAAAGTTTGCCGAAAAGCCCCAATCTCGGTCTCCTACATGATTTTGAACAAAGATACGATTAAAACCTCTCAAAATTATCCTAATTGACCTGAGAATGATGTACAACTCACCAGGAGAAGGATTGGTGCGAATCGGAACCGAAATCATCGCCGACAAAATTTCTATCTCCTCGTGTTCTAAGCTTGCTGCATTATGCACAGTGGACTGATCATCTCCTAAATCATGTTAAAATATTCGTCTCATCGTTCTCTTTCCAAAGACACCTCACACGCGAAAAATGGTGACCGGATGGAGGAGAAACGACAATTGAAATAGGCAGCAACGGAAAACTCGCCCGGGGTACTGTAGCAGCAGGGTGGGGAAGACGACGATCCTTTTTTTTCTTTCCACGCGTCACTTTCTTATTATTTTTTCTTTTTTGCTGTCAGTTCCTGCACAATGTCAAAATTGCCTTTAACTTTTAAACAAATTCCACTTTTTTTTTAAACGTTACAGTAAAATACTTCAGGATCTGATTTCTTTCATAGCACAATGTTATTTACAACAAAAATATATTATTTGATGAGATGTCTATGCTCAAGCAGAAATAAGATATTGTTGTCTTAACAAATGAGAGTGTCAACAAATATGTGGAGTTTTGATTAACTCCAATTCAGAATGGGCCAAAAGAATCTCATCAAGTTGAACAACAAGAACATGAGGAGCAAACAGAAAAAGCAATGACAAATCTAGCTGCTGGACGTGCTTGCAGGAAAGTAGGTCCTCCTAAGCATTACGACTTTGAGGACATAGTTACATATGCATTCCAAGTAGATGAAGAGGTGGAGTCGCCAGAGCCATCAAGCTACAAGGATGCTATCACATGTGTAGAATCAGAACAATGGATTGTGACAGTGAGTGAAGAGATGGAGTCTCTTCATAAAAATCAGACTTGGGAGTTAGTTATGTTACCAAAAAGTAGAAAATGTCATTGGTTGCAAGTGAATTTTTAAAAAGAAGGTTAGAAGTTCAGAAGCTGAAGGCATCATATTCAAAGCACGTCTAGTTACTAAAAGCTACAGTCAGAAAGAGGGAGTAGACTACAATGAGATCTTCTCTCCAGTTGTCAGGCACACTTCCATTCAGGTGCTACTTGCCCTTGTAGCACATCAAAATTTGGAGTTTGAACAATTAGACGTGAATACAAATTTTCTACATGGGAAATTTGAAGAAGATATCCTCATGAGTCAACCAAGATTCCCTATCCCAGATAAAGACAATCACCGAGGCAGTGGTACAAGAGATATATGATCAGTAAGGGATTCAACAAGAGCCCTTATTATTGTTGTGTCTATCACAAGAAGGTGGAGGGTGATTCCACCATCTATCTGCTCTTGTACATTGATGATATGCTGATTTCTTGTAGGAACATGGAAGACGTTCAGAATTTGAAGAAGCTCCTTAGTGCAGAATTCAATATGGAGGATCTTGGTACAAGAAAGAAAAGTTTTAGGCATGGAGATTCACAAGGATCGCGTAAAGGGTAAATTCTTTCTGTCTCAAAAAAGTTACATCAGAAGATTTTATCTAGGTTCGGTATATCTGCAATGAAGATCGTAAGTACTCCACCAGCTTCAAATGTGCATTTTTCTGTAATTGAATTTATGTCTGATGAAGAAAAGGAGTACATGTCTCGAGTTTCATATGTTAGTGCAATCGAAAGCATGATGTATGCTATGGTATGCACAAGACCTGCTATTACGCATGCCATTAGTGTGGTTAGCAGATTTATGAGCAATTCAAGAAAGGAGCATTGACAAACAGTAAAGCGCATCTTTCGATATCTGATAGGAACGTTTGAGATTGGCCTAATCTATATAAGTGGTAAAGAGTATTTGGTTGCAGGTTATTGAGACTCAGATTATGCTGCAGATATTGATGGAAAAATATACATGTTATGTCTTCACTCTTGACAATTTTACTATTAGTTGGAAAGTCACACTCCAACCATAAGTTATATTATCTACCATAGAGGAAGAGTACATGACATTGACTGAAAATGCTAAAGAAGATATCTGGTTAAAAGGACTTGCCGAAGATCTTGGACTAAATAAGATTAGGCTATAGTGTACTATGACAATTTAAGTGTAATATTCTTAGCCAAGGATCAAGTGCATCATGAAAGAATCAAACATTATCGATGTCATGTATCACTTCATCCGTACTGAGAAGATGATCAAGGTAAAAAAGGTCGGAACATAAGATAATACGGCGGACATGTTCACCAATTCAGTTCCTAGCAAGTTTCAATATTATTTGGACTTGCTAAATATTGATAGATGGCAGTAGTCCCAAGTTGGGATTGACAGAGGGCGGCAGAGAGTTTTAAATATCTGATTATAGGATTCAATTCGAGGTGGAGATTTGTTAATAATGCCTTTAATCCTTTCCTAAGTGAAAATCCATCTCACTCCAAGACACTCCGAAGTAAAAGGCACCCTCGCACTATGGGGGTCTCACTGTATGTGATTCGAATTAATTTATTTTTTTATCATGAGACAAGTGTCCTAATCTTGAGGGATTAATTCATATCTCAGTCGGTCTATAATTTTTATTATCTATAAAAGGGAGTGCCTATATAAATTCCTTATGAGTCCAAACATAAAGTAAAATTTTGTTTCTTCCATTTAATAAAATTTTGTGTCGCCTTAAATTTCTTGAATTTTCTTAAGGTGCATAATTTCTCTCGTGCAGAAATCCTAACATCTTGCTTCATCGTCAACTTCTTGGCATACAACAACACTTGCAACAAGATTGGGTGGTTCATGGGGCACCTTCCTTGATAGATTCTTGGTCGTGATGCTTGCAACAGAGTGGAGATGATATGGTGCGATTGCCTGGTCGAGAGGACAAGCAAAGTGGAGGATGAAGTGAAGATGAAAGTTGCAGGTCATGCGAGAAGGGGGTGAGAGAAGGAGAACCTTTCGTCTTCCTTAGTATCCATGACACAAAATATGAGAAGAAACGTCAGCCATAAGGAGAAACCTTTCGTCTTCCTCCCCCCCCATCCCTTTTTTTAATTTTTAGAATTTTTTATATTTTTATTTTAATATTATTTTAATATGCCACATCAGATAGTGCTTGCACGGAGGAGAGAGAAATAAGTCGCGTGGATGCCACACCATAGTGCAACTAGAAAATAATTGATCGTAGGTAAAAATGATAGTTTTTTTAAAAGAGTGAGCTATCTATTAATTAAAATACTAGAATTATCCGGATACAAATATTGGAGTAGGCTCTCAAGCGGGACATTCTCCCAAAAAATATCGTTATCAGATGAATGACCATAATTTGCCAAGTAATCAGTCGCTTAATTAGCTTTATGATATATATGCTTGAGAGACTAGTTATAAAAAAAATGACAAGTAAAATTTAATGTCATCTACAAAATGCTTGATGTTCCAAGGGCATTGAATATTGTTTTGAATGATCTTTATTAGGTTGTCAAAATCTATTTCCATTTGCACTGCTTGGAAGCCTAGCTGCAAGCACTTTCCGATACCACAAAGAAGCCCCCGGGTCTCCAATTCCAAGTTCGAAGTAGCCTCCTTTCGTGTAGCTCCTGCAGCCAAAAATGTGTCGTTAGTTGATCTTATAAGAAATCCTACACGCTAGTTTGTTGCTCTCAGCTAGAGAGCCATCAGAGTTGAGCTTGATCCAACCCAAAGGAGGGGTCAGATCAGCAAGTGGTCTTGGGGGTGAGGTGCCTTCTATCATACTCCCTACATCCGACAGAAGCTTTTTCTCATACAACCCCGATGGTTTTTCTTTTGGAATTAAAAAAATGCATCATTTCTGGCATTCCATCACCCCAAAGGCAAAAGGCACACATTGAGTTCAATTTTAACTTGGAGTTAGAATCTAAAAAATTTCCTTCATAGAAACCAAAAGGCCATGAATAAAAAAACTCAAAGGTAACCTTGAGATGTGATTGGAATAGAGACCAGAGTTGTCTAGCAAGATGACAGTGAAAAAAGAGCATTAGGAATTGATTGCATGAGAGAAAGTAAGAATATATAAAGTAGGAATGCACTTATGACTTAATTTCTGCATGAAAAATTTGATATTTGGGGGAACTCAAAGCTGCCAGATTGATTTGTCCAGATTGGGACAGCAGCCAAGATTTGTGATTCAGAAAATAATAAATAAATTTGATTCTAGCCGACCTACTTTTAATTCTACCATGTGTCATCATTGGCACATGCAGGCAAATATAAAGTTTGAATAGCAGAAATTAAAGAAGCACCAAAGTATTGCTGTAAAAGGTTAGTATTCCAAGTATTGTGCAGCATCACATCTTGTACTAAAGTAGCATCCAGATTAATCTTAGAATTAACATATGTAGGTTTTCATGCAAAGGGAATGCAAAACACCCAGGATCATATAACACACTTGTGGAGTTACCATTTCCTATCATTTTCCTCATTCCTAGTATGGTGTCCTGAATGATTTGTTTTATGCATTTCCAACTCCAAGCTATATCGCTTTCTGATTGTGTGGTTTTCCAAGGGTGGAAAGTACCATAATTGTTCAAAATTAGCTTACACCGGAGGCTATCTTGATTATTTAGAATGACCATTATCCTCTTGGTGAACAAGGCTGGATGAATTAGTTTAATGTTTTTAATCCCAGCACCCCATTATTTTTATTTTATTGTACAGTCGTCCAATTTATCAGATGGGAACATTTTTTTCGCCTCCCCTGACTCCAGAAGAAATTCCAAGATAGCTTCTCAATGGTTTCAAGTACTCCACTAGATATGTGTGTGCAACTCATAGTGTATATTGGAATTGAGAGAAGCATTGAGTTTATAAGTGTGGCTTTACCTGCCTGAGTTAGAAGTTTTGCTTCCAACTATAAATTCTGTCAGATGTTTTGTCAACTATGTTTTTTTTTTGCTTTCCAATGAGGATGTACTTGTTAGAAATTAAAGCACCCAAAAACCTTAGGAGGAAAAAAGACTTTGAGATTTTTGTGTACTAACTCTTTGGTTTGGGAGGTGCTCATAGACTTTTAGAATTTCTTTTAAATTTTTATAGTTTTTTGTGGCTGCCATGCAGATAAATAGATCATATGCAAACATGAGATTCTAACTGACCCCATAGAGAAGGGGATAAATTGTCCTCTCTCCACCTGCTTGATAATAGAAGTAAAAATTTGGGAGATCAAAATAAGAATAAGATGATAGAGAATGTCTAATACCCCTCACAAGACCGAGATGAGGTCCCATTTATGCGACAACAAAAGTCAGGCGATGACACACAAATAATGATCCAAGCAGAGAACTTAGGTGGAAAGTTCATCAAGCTAAGTACTTTTTGAATGGCCTCCCAAGAAACTCTATTAGCCTTCTCCATATCTGCTTTCACTAATATGTATTTTCTTCTACCCTTGGAGATTGAGTGAGCAATTTCGTGAGCTATAAGGTTATTATCCTAAAGAGACCTATTAGCAACAAAGGTTGACTGTGCTTTGTCAATAAGGCTGTCCAGAGTGGGTTTGAGTCTATTGGCAATAACTTTGGAAATCACTTTGTAAAGGACATTACAAAGGGATATGGGCTTGTTCTGGGTTGGCTTACCTTGGGGATGAAGACTAAAGTTGTTCTAGTCCACTCAGTTGGCATGCACCCATTTTGAAAAAAAGAAAATATTTGTTCAAAGATACCCTTCCCCATAATGTTCCAATATTTTTTATAAAATTAAGTGGTATATCCATCAAGGCTCGGAGCCTTCCTAGGTCCTAGATTCCAGAGACTAGTCTTAATTTCCTGATACGTAACCTAGGCCTCCAAGGTTGGAACCCAAGATTGGTCGAGTTGTGGCAAGGGAATCCAATGATGAGTTGTGTCAGGAGGCTATGTGATTGGATTCCATAAATTAGTATAATGTTGGACAAAATGTTCCTTAATGTCTGATTCGTTAGTGATTATCTTATCATCCTGGTCAGTGATGGAAGAGGTGTGATTTTTTTTCCTCATAATGGTTGATTAGTGAAAGAATTTAATATTTGTCTCCATCTTTTAGCCATTTTATCTTTGATTTACTTCACCATTTGATGCTAATTTGTTGAAAGTGATAAGATGACCTAAGAATTCCCATTTCATGTGAGTTTAATCCTTGAGTTTCATCCTTTGTTTCTAGGTAACATATTTTATCTTGGATCTCATATGCTTTTTGTTCAAGGTTACCTAAAGAATTTTTGTTCTATTTTAATGTTTTCTTTTTAATTTCTTTTAGTGCAAGACTAACGCTTATATTGGGATTCCCATCTATCCATTCCCTAATTACTATTTCTCTTGGTTCCTAGTGATCACCGGAAGTGCTCATACTTAAATCTTTTTGGTCTTCTAGGTTCATTGTCAGTCTTGAAGATTAATGGTGAATGATCGGACACATATCTCATTTGAGCCGTTAGTTTAACATCACTAAACGAGGTAAGTCAATGATCACAAGGGTTTGATCTAGTTGACAATGAATCGTGACAGACTCTGTCTATTATTACACCTCCCGAGAGTGGGAGATCAATAAGCCCCTGAGTTTGTTCTAATAGACCTAGACTCATGAAATGGCGCCCCACCCTTTTTTGTCTGAATGATGTAAGATAGTGTTGAAATCCCCTGTGATGATCAGAGAATGTTCTCAGTATTAAGTTTCGTTGGGTGTTTTCACAAGTTTAATCTCAATGATGGATTTGTACTAGCATATATTGAAAGTCAGGAGAAACGAAAAATCGCCTAAGGTAACAATTGCATGCATAACCGAGGAAGAAAAATAGAGTGGAGACACCCGGGAGCATCCGTCCATCCAAGCCATTAGAATACCACCAGCCTCTTGAGCGCATCCTCTCAAGCATGATCCAAGGTGACGGATGATTCGGTCAGAGTCTTGCCGGGATGTATGAGTCTCACAAAGGATTAATATGTCAGGGTTATGAGTCTTCAATAAATCATGGAGGCGGTCCCTAATTTTACTTTGCGCCCCTCCACGATAGTTCCAACAAAGTAGCTTCATGTTGTTCCGGTCACCGGCGGAGTGTCTCCCAACGGCTCTAGCTTAGACATATGCACGAGAAGGATATCGTGTAAATCATTATTATCAGAAGCAACCTTCTTCTTACCTTTGCTCTTTCTATCATCCCTTTGAGGCCCCCTTTTTGATAATGATATTTTAGCTTGTAGGTTTGTTGGTTTGCTCGCTTCTCCGTGCGACTTGGGGGAAGAAGGTCCATATACATTGTCTCTTATGATTCCTCCTCCACCGACAGGTCAGCCTTTTGCTCCCCACTATCATTCCTATGTTCCTCTCTAAGACTTGAGAGATTTGATTGACCATGGCACTATGAATTAGTCGTTTATATGTTGGGGCCGACGGATGTGTTTTGACTGGGATAGGCTTGAGGAGGAGTGGGGTAACCATCCTAGACTCCATTGCTCCATTGCTGGAGTGAACTCACATCGTCTGCTCAGAAGGAGATGCTTAGGGTCTATTGGGGTTAGTTCTAGGGATGAGGGATGTGGCGGCGGATTAGTGGTTTTCGAGTGGGGGGTTGATTGCTAGTGCATTACACATGTTTGTGGATCCGCTACAGGAGAGGCGTGGCTAACTTTGCTACCATTAGATTGGAACACATCATCATACTTGTCACATGCACTGTCATGTTTGTGGTAAAGGTTGCTGGTCATCGTTAGCGGAGGGAATTCATGATCTAGCCTATGAGATTACATCCCTTGGTCATCGTCGTACTCTGGTTGTCTGATCTGACGGTAAGTATAACATTGTTAGGCTAGATTTGTACTGGATTACTATCATGTTGTACACGTATCATCGAAAGATTTCGGCCTTGGTCCTTGTTTGCCTCCTCAATCGGTCGCCGAAATCAGGGGAAGATGGTTTAGATTCAGCACCGATTGCATATTACTGGCACTCCATTGTTCAACACCCTACCATTGTTGTTGGTTTCCGGCCAGGCGATGACGATTGTGAGCACGTAGCCAAGGACCATAGAGAAGGACCCCTGCGCTCGCCTCCTCAACAATCTCCGCTGGCGCAGGCACACCTCGAATCTACCCTGGTGGACCACATCTGAAGCATATAGGGGGAAGATTTTCGTACGCCACCTGGAAATACCTATTATTGTTCGGAGTTTGTATCCAAATTCCCTGTTTGATTCGTATGGCCAAATCAACTTCCACTTCAACTTTCGTCAACCCGCAATGGCCGCTCAAAGTGTTTTGCAATATAGAGAATTGAAGTTTTGTTATTGAGTTCGAAGGGTAGACCTAGTTTCTGCAACCATTCAGTCATAGAGAGATAGAATCCTGTGACCAGTGGCGGCGCCAAGTGCTTGCCTATGCCTGCGTGTGCGGGCACTGGAATACGTAATAAGTTTTTATGTGGCCATTATTTGCACACGCCTGTATGTGGTATAGTGGTAAAATGTGTAGCTTCCTCTCCAAGTGACCAGCGAACGAACCTTGTTGTGAACCCACTATTTTTTTTGGCTCCGCCTTTGCCTGTGACGGCCAAAAGAATGGCTTTGTCAGAGGGACATGCAACATATGTTTGCAAATCTCCAAGGCCCTTCCATTAGCACACACGTTCTGTAAAGAAAAATAGTAAATAGTAATTAGTTAGCTCTTTGACTCTCAGCGGATGCTGAAGTCCCAGATGCTTGGAAGCATCTCCTGCAATCGTGCCACCGCCTCCATATTCTCATAAAGCTGTCCAATGAGTCCATTGCTGAGTTCAGAGCTTTGAGCTACATCATCAACTAGAACAACAACTTCTTCTGAGATTGTAGCTTGGATGTTTTTCAATTGCCTTGGGAAAATTTGTGGGATGGATGGCATTTTGCAATTGCCCCTCGCTATGGAGGACCAAGAGGGCTTGGAAGAGGAGGTTCCCTATTTGGAGTTTGGATTTAATAAGGTATAGAGTGGTGGTGGGCGGGGTTTTGAGGAGGAGGTGGTATGTCGAGGTGGCGGAAGGAGTTCGGAGGAGGGATTGAGGGGAATGGATCGATCGTCGGTCAGAGGCGCCTCTATAATCAGGACAGAATAGGAAGCACACCCATGTGGGGTTGCATAAGATATATAGATAAAAATGATAGTTGATGAAATAAGATGATAGATAGTGGACAATCTAATTACAAAGTAAAGTCGAAGAATAGAATTGAAAAAGTGTCCAAAGTTGAATGATATTTAGCGAAATTTATCCTATTCTATTGTAATAACTACAAAAATGATTATATTATTATTTTTATGTGGTTTTATGAAAGATTAATACAATCTCATTCTAAATTTTATTTTTTGTATGTTCTTAAATATCAATTATTCATTGATTTATTAACATGTTATTTTCTTTAATATTCTCTGAACTACAATTTTTTTGCATATAATTTTAAATTATAATTTTAGTCCTTAAACTTATTCAAATTTGACTCTTAGATCTTTTTTTAATTTAAACTAAATTTCATAAATTTAATTGTGAAATATTATTTTTACCCTTACTTTCATATCACAACAAAAGAATTAAAATAAAAAAAACAATCAATACAAGTAAAAGTATTAATTGATAATATGCAATATAGGACAAGCTCAAGATTTTCCAACATCCGAGACAAGCTTTGTGGGAGCCAACTTTGTCTGGCAAGGACGATCCAGTTTTGTGAAAGGACGCGAGATGAGCGAACCCCCAGACCTCCTCCCCTCTTCCCCTCGCCTCCCCCGGCCTTCTCCCCCCCCCCCCCCCCCCCCCCCCCCCCCCGTCTCGGCGATCCAGTCCACATGCCCCACATCCCCCTGCTAAACTCTTCCCTCTTAGCTACTCGACCCCCTCACTCTACTTCTTCTCTAATCTCAAATGGAACGTCTCAAAACCTAAACCCTCTTATCTCTCTAGATCTACTAACTAACACCCGATCTAACCTCCCCCCTCCTTCCCACCCCAAACCCCTCTGTAACTACTACCGATCGACCACCGTCCAATCGACCACCGTCCTGGTCGGACATTATGAAGAAGCAGCAACCTGGTAGGGTTACTGGGCGGACGCTTGGCTCCATCACGCCGAACCAGCTCCGGACGTTGAAGGCGACTATCACCGAAGAGATTACTATTCCGCTGGAAGATACTGTAACGAGGTCGGAGGAGCTTCAGCTTTGTTTGCTCGGCCGCACCTTTGGTTCGATGCGCTCGGCGGACACATTCATAGATGATCTTTTACTGCAATGGCAATTATCGGGCTCCCTCCGGGTCCAGGATATGGGTAATGGTTTCACAATGCTTCATTTTTCTCACCCTGATGAAAAAATGCAGGTCCTCACAGGTACACCTTGGTTGGTTCGGGGAGCTTCCTTTCATGTGTCGCAGGCAACACCTTTCTTCAAGCCATTTGAGGACCGTCTTGCTTCTGCGCCTGTCTGGATCCAGTTCCCGGGACTCCCCTGGGAACTTGGCGGCTTTCAATCGCTGCAGCGTCTGGCGAGCACCTTTGGCCGATTTCTCAAAGTCGATAGCTCTGCTGCATGTGCTAGATGCTGCATTGAACTCGATCTTTCCAGGCCATTGAAGCAAGGGGTCTGGGTTAACTTGCCGGATAACAGTCGTTTCTTCCAGCATGTTACTTATGAAAATCTTCCTTTATTCTATTTCAGATGTGGCATGGTCGGTCATTGGCTGGAGGCATGCTCCACGACAGGGTTGGTAGCCGCGAGTTGGATGCCAGTTCTAGATCTTCGGTGCTCCTCTTCGGACCATGGATGAAGGCTTTTGGAGGAGACCGTCGGCTGTCTTCGGCTGCCACTCCGCCGCCTGGGCCGCTCCGCCGCCTGGACCTCTCCGTAGTGAAGCCCCCCTGTCGCCGACGATCCACTTCGATACCCCTCGGCACGCGCCCCTTCCATGGACGATGCGCCGTCGGATGTTAGTGGGATGCAGGATCGCATGCCACGTAGCCCTGATCCGATCGTTGTGGCTCGCGGCAGCCAGGCTGTTGCGCATGACTGCCCACGTGACTCTGACCGCCCACGTGACTCTGCCCCTGCTGGCCACTCTCTTCTGTCGTCAGATGTCCTCACATCGGCCGATTCACTGCCTCCTGGCCAGCTCCCGGATCATACCATCGATGCGGGTGACATATCCACGCGTTCGAGCCATCCGATTCAGAAAATAAACCCTACCCCCTCGGATCCTCCAACACGTGCCTCTCCAACACCTTCCCTCTTGCCACAAACACCTCCCGAAAACAATCACCGCTGCCTTCTCGAATCCCACTCTTGGTGAAGAAGGTACCAGGGTCGACTGCGGCTCCTCCCCTGCTATTGTGCCACCCCCACCTCCCCAATACTTCCAATCTCCCTCTTATATCCCAGGACCTCTTCGCCCTCTCCGGCAGGCCACTCCTCCGTCTCTGCCGACTTGGGGTCATGATCATAACTCGCTAGTTAAACATGTTAATACTCTCTTTTCTATAGCACAGATATCTCCTTCCTGGCTGGTCTTCGCTTGGTGACTCCACCTCGGAAGGCGAGGATACGGACATTATCCCTTTGCCCCGGACGGTGCCAAAAAAAGATAGGATGGAGCGCACTCTCCGGCCGTCGTCGTCCCGGGAGCACAAGTTGGTTGCGATGACCAAGCGGCGGGCTCCAGGGCAAGGTAAGACCAAGGGTAAACTCAAAAACAATATCCCTAATGAAAGCTCTGTGGATGTACAGGTTGGTGGACCACCTCCTAACCGGAGGTCGGCTGCGCTGGACCTCAACACATGAAGATCTTATCGTGGAATTGTCGGGGGGCTTTGCGCAGTCGTATCCGGGACCGCCTCGCCAACTTAATCAGGGAACACAAATCGGATTTGCTTATTTTGTAGAAAACCCACACATCTGACAATTCCGCACATACAGTAGTTCGCCGCCTTGGTAGGAACTGGATGCACCTCACTACTTCAGGTACTTCCTCCTCTAGGGAAATAATCTAAGCCTGGCAAAATGCTAACAACATCAAGGTAACTGAGATTGCCACCTCTTCTCAACTATTGCATGTGGTTGTCACTCTGGAATCCTTTAGTTTTCTTCTTACTTGCATTTATGCGAGCACTTCTCCATCTGTTAGGACTACCTTATGGCAAGATCTTGCAAGATTTAGTACAAGTGGCTTTCCTTGGGCAATAATTGAAGACTTTAACTCTTATCTGCAACCTTCTTACAAGCGAGGGGGTCGGCCTTTTATGCTCACTAGGTCTATCCAAAACCTTAGGCATCTTGTTGACACTCATGGTCTTATTGACATACCCTTAATTGGTGTTTAATTCACCTGGTGTAATAATAGAAGAGGTGCTGCTAGAATTTGGTGTAGGCTTGATAGACTTTTGGTTAACACTCACTGGATTGTCAAGTTTCCCTCTTTAGCCTTATATACTTTACCTGGATGTTCTTCGAATCACAATCCAATTCTCTTAAACTCTAACTCTAGAAGAAGGAAGCCGCAGAATTTTAAATATGAAGCCTTCTGGCTTGAGTACCCTAAGGCTCAACAAATCGTTACTGATATCTGGAACAATAGAACCCCCAACTCATCTAGTCATAAATCTTTACATGAGATTAAACAAAAAACTCTTTTGTGGAACAAGCATCATCTTGGTAATGTTGAGACTAAAGCTCTGGACCTCAAAAACTAGATAACTACACGAGCTGAAAGATGAATCCATTGACCTTAATGATTAGGAGTTGGATAATTTAAGATCATTATATCATTTTCATGCAGTTATTCTGAGACAAATTACATTAAAGTGGTGGTCTAAATCCAGAGAGAAGTGGGTGAGAGATGGAGACAAAAACACCAAGTTTTTCCACTTAAGCTCAATGATAAGATATAAAAATAATTTAATTCACTTTATCAAAAATGACAATGGCACCAAACTTGAGACAGATAATGATATCACCAATGCTTTTGTTGACCATTACAGAAATCTTTGGAAATGCAACTCTGACCCCCTAATTCCTATACCCTCCTGGCTTTCCCTTCCTAAATTAGATAGCACCTGGGGGAATAATCTCTCTGTCCCAAATACTGATGAAGAAATACTTAATGGTCTTTGGTCCCTGGCTCCTGGGAAGGTCCTAGGACCGGATGGCTTCACCTTGGAATTCTATAAGGTTAACTGGGAAACTATTGGTCCTGATATCTCTACTGTTATCAAAAAAAT
This sequence comes from Pontederia crassipes, assembly GCA_030549335.1. Taxonomy (NCBI): domain Eukaryota; kingdom Viridiplantae; phylum Streptophyta; class Magnoliopsida; order Commelinales; family Pontederiaceae; genus Pontederia; species Pontederia crassipes. The sequence goes on from JAUKPH010000017.1 coordinate 6,696,020, forward strand.
TTTCAATACCAATGTTTTGCCAAAAGAATGGACTCTCACCTCACTCATCTTTATTCCTAAAAAATCTAATCTTGTTAAAGTAGCTGACTTCAGACCTATTGCACTCTGTAATATTCTTTATAGAGTAATTTCCAAAATCTTAGCTCGTAGACTCAAATCCTCACTGGAGGATTTCATTGATAAATGTCAATTTGCATTCCTATCTGGTAGATCAATTCATGATAATATTTTACTCAGTCAAGAGATTACTCATTCCATGAACAAGGGTAGGAGGAAAACCATGATTATTAAAGTTGATATGCACAAAGCTTTTGATCGGGTCAACTGGCATGACATAAGGGCCACGTTGACTATCATGAATTTCCCTATTAACTTCATTGATTGGATTATGGTCTGTGTCACATCCCCCCTCTTCTCATGTCATATTAATGGAACCCTTTCTCCATATTTTAAAAGCTACTGTGGTATTAGGCAAGGGGACCCCCTCTCCCCTTACCTTTTCATTATCATTACCCAAGTACTTACCACCCTGATGGATAATGCTGTGCTTAGTTCAAACTTAACTCCCTTCTCCTTGGATAACTTCTCAATGAGTCATATGTTATATGCTGATGACCTACTTATATCTGTTGCGGCTAATATTAAGAATTGCAAATGTCTAAAATCCATCCTCGCGTTATACTATAACCTTACCAACCAATTGATAAACCCCTTAATTCTGAGGTATACTTACCTAGGTCTCTTAATAGCAGAAGGAAACAGAATATCCTTATGCACCTTGGCATCAGTCTAGGCCACTTGCCTTTTAATTGTCTTGGAGCTTTGATTTCAAACAAATATGTCACTATCTCTCAGCAGCGTATACTTATTGATAAGGCAACCACTCGCATCAGTGGATGGAAAGCTAATGTTCTTAATATGGCTGGTAGGGTGGTTTTGATTAACTCTGTTTTAAACACTATTCCTAATTATGCTTTGGGTGCAATGTACATTGCTTACGGCTTGCTTAGGGCTAGGTGTTAGAAAACTTCAATATGTTAGAACTGCCTTGCTAGCTAAGCGGAACCTCAGTATCCTTAACAATGATATGAATCCTTGGGTAACATTAATTCAGGCTAAATATGGGAAATTACACCCTTGGCAGCTCACCAGCAACACTCAGAATACTTCTTGGACCTGGAGGCTTATGCTTAAGGTCCAACATGATATAAAATCTGGATTAAAGAGACATATTGGCAATGGGCAATCAACTAATATTGTTAAAGATCCGTGGCTTTTTTATACACCCTTAATTCTAATGCCTACTTTTATTAACGTGGATATGCCTCTGCATGATATGATGGTTAGTGATTTCATTTTGAGTAATGGTCAGTGGAACATGCAATTACTATCTCTTTGTTTTGGTGACTCTCTGGTTACATCTATTTCTAACATTTTCCTTTCATCTATTGCCAGTGATGATAAGTGGTTATGGGTTCATGACCCGCTTGGCAAAGCCTCGGCCAAAACTGTATACTATTCTTTGTGCCGTCAAAAATTTCCACCTCAGTATGGAAGGCCTGTCTGGAACCATACTTGGAAGCTCCGGGTCCCTCAGAAAATCAAGCTTTTTCTCTGGAAACTTTTGCATAATCGCTTACCAACTCTTGCATGGCTTACTACTTTTAATCCTAATCAAAACTCATTATGCACCTTGTGTGGTCTTTATCCTGAATCTGTTTAGCATCTATTTTATGATTGTCGTGATTCTCGTAAGCTTTGGACACACTTTCAAACTAAGCTCAACTTCAATTTTCAATTCTTCCAATCTTGGCATTGTGGGGACTGGACTCATGAAGGTTTTGCCCTGGATGTTAGGTCTAGGAACACCTTGCTGTCACTTATTGCTTTTTCATTATGGGCTATCTGGAAGAGACGTAATGAATTCCATTTTGATTTCAATCGGGCAACCACTGAGGTGCCGTGGGCTCGAATTTTGGCCTGGTACTCGGAACAAGAGCAATACCACGATTTTGAGGCATATCTGCACACTCCTACACCCCTCGACCCCCTGGACACTTCCTCTGTCCGCTGGGAGCCTCCGCCCTTCTCCTAGGTCAAGATCAACTCTGATGGCTCGATTTGCCGTCGGACCTTGACTAGTGGGGCAGGTTTTCTTATACGAAATTCTAATGCAGTTTTCATCTATCTAGGAATATCAAACTTCCAAACTGTAAATTTCTTCAAGCTGAAGCTTATGGTGCTCTCCTTGGTCTTCGCGCGTGTCGATAGCTGGGCATCCGGAAGATCATATTGGAGTCTGATTCTTCGAGCTTAATTGATATCATTAATGGCAAGCTGAACATTTTGTGGCGCATTTGGTCGATTACTAAGGAGATCCATCACTTATTAACATTTTTTGAGCAATCTTTTTGTAGTCATTGCCCACGTAATTGTAATCAGGCCGCAGACTTCCTCGCTAAAATAACCAAATCTACTGCAAATGCTATTTTTTGAGATGTGAACCCCCCGCGGGGTTTGCAAAATATTTTGTACAACGATCGTTTTGGTCATCTTGATTAATCTATATCAACTTTCCTTTTTTAAAAAAAATGCAATATTATGCTTATGCCAATATTTTTATTTTTATTTTTGACAGTTTTTTCATATTAAAAAGTAAGAGCAAAAATGACATTTTATAGTTATTAAAAAGAAAGAATCTAACAAATTTTAAATTAAATTTAACTGAAGAATTTAAGTGTCACATTTACACAGTTTCGGAAATTAAAAATTTATAATTTTTTTTCAAAGAGCCCTTTATACACTTTACTATACACCCCAACACGCTCGACAAGTCTCAACTCGGGCCATATGTGGGAGGACGGGTTACACGCTGCGGTCGTAACACGTCGCTCGAAGAGGCGAGAAATAATGCCCGCCGGCGGCGGCGCCATTTAGAGACATTGTCGACGATGCTCTTCCTCGCCAAGCCCTCTTCTCCGGCCAACTTTTTCCGGCGGTTTCCTTCCTCCCGGTCCGTCTTCCTTCTCACTTTCTCCTCCTCCGCCAACATCGGCGGCGCCCCAGCCGCATCGTCCGCGTCTGCCATCCCATTCCTCCCCGTCTTCGACCTCTCCGACCGCATACTAAATCCCAGAGCCGGCCAGCCCAGCTCGCGGGAGATTGCCGCCGCCGTCGGCGACTGGTTCCGCCTAGGCACCACCGCGATCTCCGACCTCGATCGGATCTACGCCGCCCTTGCCTCCTCCCCCGACGATGCCTCCCTCGATGCCGCCCTCGCCCGCCTCAACATCCGCCTCTCGGAGTCCCTCGTTCTCCAGACACTAAGCCACCGCCCCATCGCATCCACCCTCGGGGGCGCCGCCGTGGGCCCCGGCGGCGGCACCTCGCTCCTCCTCCTCCGCCTCCGATTCTTCGACTGGTCCGGCCGGCAGTTTCCTTACCGCCACACCCGCGCCGCGTACCACGCGATCTTCCGGATCCTTGGCCGCGCCCGCCTTGTCTCCGTCGTCCTTGACTGGCTCCGCCTCTTCTCCTCCTCCTCCCCCGACCTCCGCCGACACCCTTTTATTCCAGGTGGTGCCACCTTATCCACCTCATCGGTCTCGGGTCCCCACCCTCGCTTCCACGACACCCTCATCGTTGGCTACGCCGTCGCAGGGAAGCCCGAGCTCGCCCTCCAGCTGCTCGCCCGAATGCGTTTCCAGGGCCTGGACCTGGACGCCTTCTCGTACCACGTACTGCTCAACTCTCTCGTCGAGTCCTCCATTTTCGACTTTGCTGACTCCCTCCATGCCCAAATTTCAGCCCGTGGTCTCGCTGGCCCTGTCACTGCCTGCATCCAGCTAAAGAGTCTGTGCCGCCAAGAACGCCTTGAAGAGGCCGAGGCTTACCTCCGAGAGCTTGCAGCATCCTCAACGACTGACCGCCGGGTTGTTGCTGGACGCATGGTTGGCTCTCTTGCTCATGCTCTCTGCAGGAAAGGAAGATTTAAAGATGCAGGTAAGATTATCGACGAACTTGGCTCGGCCGAGGCCTATGGAGTGTGGGTAGGAAACCTTGTTGGTGCCGGAAGGCTTGATGCTGCATTAGAGTTCTTGGAAAGCAAGAAGGTTTCGGAGGACTACATCCCAGAGACTTTCCATTACAGCAAGCTTATCTTTTGCCTTCTGAGGGAGAACAGATTGGAGGAGGTCTACAATGTGCTTGTGGAAATGATGGAAGAGGGGATAGCTCCTGATTGTGTGACGATGAATGGAGTTCTCTGTTTCTTCTGCAAGGCTGGCATGGTGGATGTCGCAATCCTGCTATACAATTGCAGAAAGGAGCTCGGTATTAATCCGAGTCTACAGGTTTTTGACCATTTGGTTAGTGCTTTATGCCGTGGTGGAAGTGTTGATGACGTGTGCCAGGTGTTGGAGGAGTCCATGCAGCAGGGCTATTTCCCTGGGAAGAAAACCTTCAACATTCTTGCGAATTTGCTCTGCCGGGAGGGCAGACTTGATAAGATGAGGAAGTTGCTTGATGGTGCTCTTCAAAGGGAAGCAAAGCCATTATCGGTTGTTTTTGCTAGGTACATCACTGCTCTTTGCAAGGCTGGGGAAATGGAAGAAGCTTGCTTGGTGCCTCAGATGGTTGGGGGAGAGGATGCTGGTTTGTTGGGTCGATACAAATCCACATATACTAACTTGATCCGTGCTTTTATTATGCTGCAGCGCGTTGATGTGCTTCCTCGGTTGATCATTGAGATGCAAGAAAATGGCCACATACCAAGTTATAGCCTTTATAGATCCCTAATTTGTTGTCTCTGTGAGATGGATAGGTTTGATGAAGTCTTTGACCTACTAAACAAGCAGTTGGAACGTAAGGAGTTAGACAACAAGACGTGTTATAACTACTTCATTGATGGCGCTGCACATGCAAAAAAGCCTGAGATTGCAAGGGAAGTATTCAAAAGGATGGAGATGGCTGGGTTACCACTAACTATTGATACTAGCATTCTCATGCTCAAGAGCTATTTGAAGAGTAAGCGCATTGGCGATGCTCTCACATTCTTCTACTATCTACGTGAGAAGAAAGAGCCTAGCACTAGGTTATACAATGTACTTATTCATGGTCTTTGTGAAGCGAAGTTTCCTGACGAGGCAGTGGTGTTTTGGAAGGAGATGAGAGAGAAAGGAATGATTCCAAATCTACAATGCTATGAGGATCTTGTGCTTGCAGTGTCTTCTGCCAAGCACTATGACATTGTGGTTAAGATTCTCAAGGATTTTAGTGAAACAGGTAGACCAGCTTCTTCATTTTTGTGTAATGTGCTCCTGTTGCACACTCTAAAGAGTGAGCGTCTTTTGATGGCCTGGCACCAATCGAGGGAGGGTAAAAAATCAGAAGAGGGTGATGATACTACGGATTCTGCAAAAATGATGCTTGGACGGCTTATTTCTGTATTTTCTGGTGGAATCAGAATGAGAGAAAATATTGATCAGTTAGAGGAAGAAATTCGAAGATACTTTCCTATGGACGTTTATACATACAATATGTTACTAAGAGGCCTCAGTATGGCTGGAAGGTTGGATTATGCTTGTGACTTGTTTTATAGAATGCCAAAAATGGGTTTTGAACCTAACCTATGGTCTTTTGACATTATGGTTCATGGATTTTGCAAATGTGGCCAAAGAAAGGAGGCTGAGAAATGGATAGAGGCAATGTACCAACATGGCTTTGAGCTAACTTCCAATACAAAGAAGGTTTATGAGAGAACACAGTAGGAAGATGTTTCAGATCATAGATTGAAATTTGGGCCTTGCATACATCCCAAATTGTCTGCATCACCTTAACTCATGTTATCATTGAAGCTGATAAGACTGGCAAGATTCAATTGTCATATATGGCTTCCCCTTTCAGAAATGTGGTATGTTTCTTTATTGTTTACTTTATTCTTTTTGGATCCTTTTTTTGTAGTTCTCATTACAATTTGTTGTTGCATGTTTAATTTGGAGAGTTTGTCCTGGAATTTCTTTACCTTTTGCAAAAAGCAAACATTTTTTTAGCTAAAGTTAGAACCAAGCAGAGTACGCATCTTAACATCCAATTTTTTAAATCACCCCCCTCAAAAAAATTCCAATTTTCTAAATCATGAAGTATGTGATTGGGCCAATTTATGCATGTAGTGGAGCTCATTGCTCATTCTCATCCAGAAACAATGTTTCCCTAATGTTGAATGAGGTTAATGATTGTGAGTTTTCTTATCATAAAGATATCCGCAAGTGAGAAACTCATTTAGTCAGTTTTAAGGGATTTATTTAGTCACTCTTATCATCTTTTTCCTTTTTACATTGTCTCGTATTGCATTTTTTTTATCGAATTCATCACATTGTTTATTAAGATTGTTAATTGTGTTACAAAATCAAGTTTCAGAGTTTACAGGTTGAATGTTAAGGCTTTTCTTATTGTTAAAGTTACTTTATTGTTGGAATATGCACTGACGTTCTCCATAGATGTGAGCTTTGCTTATGTTTCCATTATTTAATGCACAACTGGAAACTGGAGAAGCAATTTCTCGAATTCCAACTTTTGGACTAGACTTTCATAACAAACTCACACTTGTGGATATTTTACTGATTACTAAAGCTAGAACAGAATTAAGCCTCAAGAACATTAGAACTCATATTTCTTGAACACTGTTCTTTTTCATAAACTTGGTTTGAAGATGCTCACTTAATCAATGGCTGGTAGTAATTTTTCTGTTTGATTTCATTGATGCAGAAGTTTCTTTGGCAGTCATTGGTTTGATGGAGCAGTCACACTATGCTTTATTAAATAATTAGCATATATAGAGTGATACATGTTGGAGATGGCTGCAGTTTTGATGGAAATACTGAAGCTCTGTGATGTGACAGCCAAATTGCACTTTATTTATTTGGGTTGTTCATACAACCGTTAGGCGGAGAGAAGGCCAAAGATTTTTCTTTTTTTTTACCTTTGTGTTTGCGTAAATCTCATGTACAGCAGCCCCAAATTGGCATGCAATAATCTTGCAGGTAGCTTTTGTTGGCATTCAGCAGGAGCTTTATACAAGGCATTTACTGTATCCCCAGCATTATGCAGTGAGTTATGTAGTTTGTAAGCATCACCAATTTGTTATCTAATTTCTATTACCATAATGATGGAAATTATTTTTTTCTTCTGTCTGCTATCTGTTTACTTACAATGTTTGACTTCGGATTTCTTGTCTAATAACTAAAAGGATAAGGGAAAAAATTAAGTAAAATTTGCCAACCATTAAGTTGACTTCAATTTATTCTACACAACAAAAGGTTTGGGCTGAAGTGGTTTATGTTTTTTGTTTATAAAGAAAATTTTCATTGACAGTATTTATTCATAGACCTGGGATGCATAGCGAATATAAAATTAGTTATCAAAACCGGATCTGTTGGCGGAAATTCGATTCGATTTTATGTTAAAATCGATTTTAGTATTGAATTGAGAAAAATCGATTGAACCGACCGGTTGAATTAGTTTAACTCGGTTGAATGTAAATTTTGAAGAATAAAATTAAAAAAATGTAAAAAAGAAAAAAAATAAAGAAATATAAAAAAGTATTTGAAATTGAATAATATTAAAATGCAAAATTATCAAAGGCATAAATAAAGAAAATAAAAAGGAAAATGTTAAAGAAAAAGAAAAATAAGAATAATTTAAGATAAAATTTATTAATATAGCATTAATCATAAAAAAATAATAGATATTAAATTAATAATAATATTTTTATATTTATATGTTAATCATTATTAAAATGTTTAATAAATAAAAATATGTTATATTAATTTTTAACATTATTAATAAGTTATAGTACAATATTCATATAAATTCGATTGGACGATCTAACCGTGATCAGGACATTGATGTGTTGGATGATAAATTGAAATTCTAACTCATTGTCTTTCCACACAGCAATTACCGCTACATGGGGAAAATAAAAAGAAATCCCCCAACAAATTATTTTAAGAATATTTAAAGAGTAGTTAAAAGCTTTATGATCATTGCACGTTAAAAACTTTAGTTTCAGAGTTTTCTAAAATCATAAATCTTTCGGAATAATAATTATTACTGACCAACGTTTGCTTGATATTATTTAATGTGGTAAATGAGAATTCATATCAATGATTCGACATTAAAATGAACAAACTAAACATTCTGTGAAGTTTAATTTATGTAAATAAACAATTTTATCATTCTGCATTACGAAAAAAAAAGAGGTTTCGTATGTCTTCTTTGTAAAAAGTAAAAAAAAAAACACTTTTTTTTTCTAATATAGACACGCCTTTTTTAAGTCGCTTTTTTTCCCATTGCCAAAATAGAAATTTACTTTTTCCCCTGTCTCAGTCATTCGATCTCTACCACTTGAAGTCTCCCCAACATGATTCGATTCCTTCCACCCTTCAATTATTCCTGCGCTGATGATTCCAGTTCCCCGACATTCGGGTTCTTGCTTCAAATCCACGTTCGAATTTGCTTTCCTCCTCTCTATTTCTCTTCCTCACCTCTCCGCTTTGCTGCATTCGGATTTCCCAGGTTCCTCTCTCTTTCTCTCTCTCTCTCTCTCCATCTATATATATATAATCTTATTTTGCAGCTGGCAGTTTGATTGTTGTAATACGAGTAAATGCCTATTTATTTAACATTGCCATTGTAGTGATTAGTGCGCATGTTCTCTGCTCCCGTGGAATCGTACTTGTTACTAAAGCTGAATTCGTATTCTTTTGTTTGGATTTTTTTTTGTGTTCTTAGATATCATCTCCTACAATGTGTTGCTTTAGGATGCAAATTTTTAATATATGGTGCTCATTTCATCGTCTTTGTAGATATTACGAGTCCAAGACTAGGAATATTTCGGCTGCTAAATGGCTGATTCAAGCAAGGTGCCCATATTGGTTCTCGTCTTAGATGATATTTCAATCTTTTATTTGCATATGATGTTTATTCACATCTAATTATAGTGTATATCTAGTTCGTAAAAGTTAACGAACAAGACAACATGTGAACTTTTTTACTTTCCTGTCCTTCCTGTCATGACTTTCACTGTAGAGTTAATGCATTTTGGAAAGTTGATTTTTGTTGCATCTTTTGTTCTTTTTTCCATCCTCTTGTCGATTGCGAGTACCGGATAGACGCCTTCAGTCTTGAAATTAGCCTGATTTGACACAGTTTTCTCAATTTTCTGTGTGGCTCTTTTATATATCATAATATCAATCAAAGTTGGGGCGATGAGCAGTCTCGTATTCGATTTTCACATACGCAAAAAAATCTTCAATGCGAGCTTCATTCATGCGATTCAAGTATGTAGTCGGGTGATAGTAAATTTGATTATTTATCTCCTGATATTGTGGTGGGAACTGAAAAAAGAAAACGTAAAATACATTTCTTTTGAATATCATAAATATCACAAATCACCTTAATCTTTATCTTGGTATGTACACATTGAATGTAAATTGTTCCGTATGTAGAACGGTGATGGGAGATTCTCCGCGAAACAGGATATCAGGGTCATCTTCGTTTTAGGTGAGAGTTCCTGAGAAGCGAAGTTCTCAATTTGTTTGTGTAGGAAAAAAAACTCAATGGAGCATCTTTTCTTATTTTGAGGGGAACTCAATGGAACATCTTCCTCATTATTATATGCAATATTGTTGCCATATTGATATAAAAGAGTAATCCGCACTCCATCATAGGAAGTGAAACAATTCTCTACCTTTGGCTTTATGCGGGACTTGATATCCAAAAGTCTTCTTTTTTATGTTTTGCACCTTATACAATTGTACATTGCCTGTAACTTTCTTTTCAATCTAGTTTGATATACACAATATATAAACAAACAGGAAGGGAGTGAGAACTGGTAGTTCAAAACAAAATTTCGTTTGCTCTCTTCTTGATCTTACAAATGCATCATCGTATGGCATAAACAATACTAATGGAGTTAGCTATACACAACATTTTGAGTGAGATTATACTTCTGAAAATTTACTATACTTAGTTGGTTAACGTCTTTTTTGAGCATTCTTAACAAGTCCTAACTATTGTATCATCACATCTCAGGTGGTCCAGGCAGCGGAAAGGGAACACAGTGCACGAAAATTGTTGAACAATTTGGTTTCACACATCTTAGTGCTGGTGATCTCTTGCGTGCAGAAATCGAATCTGGTTCAGACAATGGGTATCAGTTACTTATGAAATTTTTTTTAATTGAATTAATCACTTTGTTGCATCAATAAGTAAGAAGTTTTTTCAGAACACAAATATTGATATCTGAAGCAATCCGGAGCAATGCAATACATTTTCAGAACTAATCTAAGAGCATATCCGAACCTCAATTCCTCATAGATGATCAGGTTTGAAGGTTGGTTTGGGGATGCATAGGATATTGTGAGTCACTTTTTGTACCTCTTCAAGCAAGGGAAATGTCATTTGTAAAAAAAAAAAAAAGGTGGGCAAGAGGATGAGAAGGAGAAGAGACGGGATAATACAAACCATGTGGGAAATCAGATGAGAATATAGACATCGCATTGAAACTTGTGAGCAAGAAATAAAGGATTTAGCATAAAGCAGATGGATTTTACTTGACGGGATAAGTAGCAAGCACCATTATAGCATTAACTAATACTAAACTGGTCTTGTTCCCAACACGTCAATGCACCTTCTTGAATAACCAAGATAGCACATTTTTGCTACTTCACATGAAAAGTATAGTACTCTTCTAAACTCTTATATCCTTGATAAAAAAGAGCAGTTGAGCTAAAACCACCACATAAAGGACTTCAAATTACATTTTGTTCTGATTGAACATTCTTCGGGTGTGCCTTTGTTTTTGAGGAATTATCTTATTTGTCATTTCTTGATCAGAACTATGATAAGAAACGTGATTAAAGAAGGGAAGCTTGTTCCATCTGAAGTCACAATCAAGCTTTTGTTGAAAGCTATGAGTGAAAGCAGAAACAATAAGTTTCTAATTGATGGATTTCCAAGAGATGAAGACAACCGCGCCACCTTTGAGAGAATTGTAAGTTTGTTGTTGCGGTTCTTCCGAACAACAACGTCATATTATTCCTTTTCATAGAGATACCTTCATTATTATGATGAATTGGCTGCAGTAAAATATCAAATGTTGCCTTTAAACACAACCCTCACTATCTTTGCCTTTTGTTTTCTTTTTTCAACAGACGAATATTGTTCCAGATTTTGTATTGTTCTTTGATTGCCCAGAGGAGGAGCTGAAACGGCGGCTTCTAAGTCGCAACCAGGTTATTTGATTCCTTTCCATCAATTCAAAACTATATGTATCATTTCTACTAACTAAAATTTTCATGTATAACATAGGGAAGAGATGATGATAACATTGAGACCATACAGAAACGTTTTAGACTTTTCAATGAATCCAGTTTGCCTGTAGTTAAGCACTACAATGAGAAGGGGAAGCTACAAAAGGTAATCTCAACATTTCACCCCACAATCTATTCTATATCTAAAATGGCAATGTATAAGGATTGTTGAGAAATCCTCCAAGGGCCTCTGGCCACTAAAGGAACTGATTTTCTTGCAGGTGAATGCAGCAAAGCCTGTTGATGAGGTTTTTGAAGATGTAAAGGCCATATTTATGCATTACAACAGTGAGGTAATTGATATGATACTTTGACTGATTTTTTTTCACACACAATGAAAATCTGTGCTTACCATTGGACTCTTCTTTGATAGACAAATTGCTCGGGCAATCAAAATGTCAGAAGTCTAACTGGACACGAGCTTGCGATTTCCTATCTCAAACAGTAATTCCTTGACCTTTAATACCATTTGGATTTTCTAGTGCATATATGTGAAAGGCTACGTTAGCTCTTACCTTAATGCAATGGGTGCACTTATTTACTTTCTGGATGTTTTTTTCTTCTGTGCATCTTAAGGTCTTGGAGAAATACGTGATCATTTATTCAAATTCCTTGATGCTTATACTGCAGGTTGCTTAGGTCAGCAAGGTGGATGATGACCTACATATTTTCAAAGGTACACAATTCTTTAGCAGTTCTATTTTTTGTCTTGCTTTTTGCACTCCTTTTCTTTGGTACCAGGTCTTTAATCAGCTGTTTTGCAGGTATTATTATGGAAGAGAGCCTACATTTACTAACTTGGAATTGGCATCTGCAACCATTATAATGAGAGTAATACTATGTTCTCCAAATAAACTCCCTCCCTTTGGAAAAAAGGAATTGTAATGCAATGATACGCAACCTCATATTCAATAAGATGTTTCGTGTGCTTTTCATGTTTTATTTTTTTACATTAAAAACTGAGTTTAATAAAAAAAAGAAAGATAATAATTTTGTTCTTTCTCTAAGGAGAGACCACAAGATACTCTCATTTTAATTTAGGCACTTTTTTTATACACCCCAAAAAGGATGTTTTAGGTATTACCTAGATCCAGTCGAATAATGCTTATATGTTAAGATTATTTTCATAAATCTCCTCTAAACTATTACGATTTTTTGCATATAATATCAAATTACAGATTTATTTTTTTATTCCTAAACTATCATAATTTTTTCACTTTAGTCATTTCGTCTACTTCTATTCGTTACTTTTGATTTTTTTCATTTATGAAAACACTAAATTATCCCTCCCTTTATAACACATCAAATAATAAATATAAAAAAAAAATATCGGGGAAAGATAATTTAGTCTTTTCATAAATGTCACATTTTTTTACCACTTTAATCTTTCCAGCGTGGGATAAGACTTTGTTGTTGTTGTTGTATTATTTCATGTTTTAGTGAAGAGATGAGTAATTTAGTCTTTTCATAAATGAAAAAAGTAAGTAATGAAAAATATAACAGAATTAGCCGAAAAGACTAAAGTGAAAAATGTGATAGTTTAGGAATACATAAAAATAAATCTGTTATTTGGAGTGAGATATAAAAAATCGCAAAAGTTTAGGAAATATTTATGAAAATAACCCTATATGTGTTATACTAGATGATGATTTCACAATTTACTAATAATTCATTAGTCAATAACTTATTAAATTATCCATTAATTCAAAACCTTTAAGCCTCATGCATCAAAGAGTATCAAATCAGAAAATAACATCCAAATTTTGAACCATCCCCGAAGTTTCATATCTAGCATATGGAACTCACCTTTGGTTATCTATTGGGTCTTGTCTTCTTGATCCAGTAGTTACTCCAATGCAGTTTTTCTAATGATGCACAAATAACAGTAATCTTGTCATAATTATTGTGGATCCACACATGCAAAAAAATAAAATGACTAGAAAAAGTGAGGAATAGATTTTTACTAATAGCTTAACTAAAGTTACAAGATTAACAGTCAAAGTTGGGATGGAGTTGCTTAAGATCTTGGTTCAATTTTTATATATTGCAGAAAATAATTTTCGAGGAGTCTCATTCAATTGTAATTATACGTGTGACTCATAATGAACATCAAATAATTTGGATGGTAACCAAGGATGATTAGCGGGACTATATTTTGGGACGCTGAGTACTAGTAATAATTTAATTTTGAGAGTCGACATCATTAGTTAGGATATATATTTTCGTTCATGTTCAAATACTAAATTAATCAGATGCTATTAGTCCGGATACTAGTGAATCACTGTCTATGACCGATAAAAAAAGTTGGATGGTGTATCGAGTTTTCAAACTCTTGGGCACAACTGAGAAACAAAATTGTTGGAAGCTTTTTTTTTTTTAAAGTGTAATATCCTTTTTCGTGGCCGTTATTTCTTGTGTCGCTAACATGCGGTCTCGTTTGTCTATATTTCCCCTTCTTCAATCATATAAATTGATCGACGGCAAGTCTTTAATATTACTCAAATTATTTATGAAAAATATTAGTTTGTTTCGACTAAAAATCTAGCACGAACAAGTTAATATTGTTCCACATTTTAGCTACTTTATACTATCTAGCAAATGCAAATGCATCAACAATGAATTAAATTTTTTTTATTTTATTACTTTTTAAGTATAAATATGTTTAATATTTTATTTTAAAAACTAAAAAAAATAACATTTTAAATACTTTTTAAATTCATATACTTTTTTCATATATTTTAAAATTATAAATGATATAAAAGGTTTAAATTACATAAAAAATTAAATAAAAATATGAGATCGAAATTGGCCGGATTAAAAAAACCCGATCTTTGATAGGATCCAAGTCACGGATTGAGTGGATTTTGGATCTTAAAAAACTCTACCAATTTTTGCACTTACCAGCAATGACCAATGCTACTCTTGCAAGAATTCTGTTTGCCATCGGCACTGTCTTTGATGCAAGTAAATTAAATATGAAGCATTGATATTTTTTAGGCATCGAGAAATTTATGTTTGGATTGATTGAGGTAAAAGGAAGATAAAGAAGGAGAGGGGAGGAAATTTTTTTTTTTCGAAAAAAAATCGAAGATTCTCCTTTATTTGTGTTATTTTTCAATTCCAAATTGAAATGTAAAGGAGAAGATTTTTTTCTTCCCTTTCTTCTTTTTCTCTTTCCTCTCATTTTCTTTCCTTCCCCAATTATCCAAACAACACCTAAGAATAACAAAAAGATTGATAAAAACAAGAAGATTAATAAGTTAACAATAATAAGCAGGTCATTACTCACACTTAAACAATAATAAAAAAAGTGAATATGAAGTTCCTTTAAAATATCATAAATGAAAAATTAAAACAATTATAAAGACAATAATGATAAGAAATAAATTATGAATAAATTGTAGTTATTAAAAAACCTCAAACATTATGGAGAAGATAATAAGATAATCAGATATAATGCAATATTGAAATCGAATTGTAGCATTTTAATTGATCATACAATAAATTACACATGAAAAATTAAATATAGAACGAGAAAAATATAAAATGCCATATAAAAATTAAAGTAATAAAGTAAAGATGTAATCAAAAGTAAAATAAGTAAATGTTAAAAAACTTTCGTGGGTCGAGTGGACCCGCAAACACAACCCGACCCCGATCAATTTGGGTCGGGTTGGGTACCGATTACATTTTTTTATTCGATCCGAAGATTCAAATTTTTTTATTTTTGTTATTTAGTTTTCAACTTATATTTTATATAACAATAAAAAAAATAGTAAAATGAAATATTTTAAATACTATTTAATATTTAACAAATTATTTTATATTTTTCTATAAATATTATATAATATTTTTGTATTCAATAATAAAAAAATTTATAAAAATAATGATCGAATAATCCGATCATCCGACCCGATCCAACTTTTCAAAAAGGAGTGAATCAAAATCGGATGAGTCCGATCAAATTCAATATGCGAACACCCTAATTAAACATTTTAGATCAGAAGGTCCCTTAAAATATTCAAATAAATATAACAAATAAAACATTATGAAATTATGACGAGAAATATTACACATTAAAGACAAAATTTATAAAATAAAAGATATCAAATAAAATTAAATAGTATACAAATTTATCTTTTATAATAATAATTTAAAAATTCACTTATAATTAAATGTCCATATTTAAAGACAATTCCCGATAAATTTTTCATTAATTGCTGGTAACGACGGTCGCCGTAATGGAGTTCTTTGACGACGAGCGGCCGCGATTCCTCTTCCAAGGCCGCTCCGCCACGTCCTCGTCCTCCACCTCCGACGAATCCGCCGGGATATTGAAGGTCGGCAAGCTACATGCCTCCGCATGCTTCGTCTCCGGCCTTCTGCTGCTCCTCCTCGCTTACGTCTCCCTCTCTGGCACTGAAACCCTCGCCTCTCTCTTGCTCTGGATCGCATTCTCTCTTCTCCTCGCCCCATTCGCCCCAATCTCTGTCACTGGAGGGGACGCCCGCGTCGGTGTAGGTGATCCCGTCCCAGTTCCTGACCCCGCCCCTGCGTCCTCCGATCTCGTCGACGAGCCCGGTCGTCGGATCGCGGGCCGCCGTGCCCGATCCCAGAAACCGGTTGAAGATTCCGCCCTGTCGCTCCCAGCTTCGGTGGTTCCAGCTGTTCCGGAGGCTGCGGTCGGAGAGAGCATCAAGGATTCCATATTTACTAGCGGCAGGACAAAATCGGATGACAAGAGAGCGAAAGAAGACGTGCACGAAGAGGAGAAGGAGTGGACCGATACGGACTTGGAGCTCCTCAAGAAGCAGGTCTCCAAGTATCCTGTGGGCGCCCCGAAGCGCTGGGAGAGGATCGCCGAAGCCTTTCAGGGCCGACACGGCTTGGACAGCGTCATATGTACTGCCAAGTCGATGTCTGAGAGGAGGCCTGGATCTGAGGACTCGTTTCAGCAGTTCCTGAAGCAGAGGAAGCCAGTGGACAGGCGGGTCGAGACCATGGAGGGCGACGTAAAAGATGGAGCTTTGGCGGAGAATGGTGAGTTGGGGAAGGATGGAGGGGAGGGCGGCAATTGGAGCGCTGGAGAGGATATTGCGCTACTGAATGCGCTCAAGGCGTTCCCCAAGGACGTGCCCATGAGGTGGGAGAAGATCGCAGCATCCGTGCCGGGAAAGTCCAAAGCTGCTTGCATGAAGAGGGTAGCAGAGTTGAAGAGAGACTTCAGGAGCTCTAAAGCTTCTTAAGTTTAGAGGAAAGTTGGAATTCTTGATAACAATCAGTCTTGGTTGAGTAAGTTAACCTTCGTGGAAGCTAATTTTGGTTGATACGATCAAATTCCTCATTTTGATTGTTTTATAGTACAATTATGTCACTTCAATTATGGTTGCACCTTTTGGCAACCATCCTTCCCCTTCTCAAAAAAAAAAAAAAAAAAAAAAATCCTTCGGCACCAATGAATGCGTTCTCACTTTTCATTAATGTCTTAATATAAAAGAGATTATTTTCCCTATACATTTGCCCAACTTCTTTTGTTCATTGTTTGAAACTTCATGTCCTTGATTTCATGTTAGATTTGCAAATTTTATTTTGGGACTGAAATGGATGGAATCTGATTGGGGAAATTCAGTTCATAGGAATAATTGATGTTCAGATAGGAACTTCATTTTTTTGATATATCTAGATGTCATTATAATTTTATAAGCAGAAGGATTCATATCTCAGAAACGTCTGAAAGACTAGAAACTATCAGATGTAAACAATTGAAGATAGGGTAAATCTAACAACAAGATAGTTGGCTAAGTTGGTAGAGGGCTAAAATTAGGATTGAGGAAGCTAGTAGCATCGAGTCCAAATCCCGGAAGATACTGTTAAAGTTACTTAGAAACAGCTGCAGAAACCTCAACAGCTATTTTTCTTAGAGAGAGGAGGTTGACTACCTAGGAGTATACTCATTCAGGTTTGCTAACATAGTGAAAAAAATTAACCAGAACTGAAAACATTAAAATCAAACTTCATGCACATATCCCAATCCCACTCTCCAATCCAAAACATACTGCTATAAATAATAGTTTACACATAACACCTTTCTCCCCTAAAATGGGGATGCTTGTGGTCGAATTAACACAAGGGATGTCATCCTCCAACTTGACCTAGAAGTAAGGCATCTGAATATCTGTTAGCTGATGAATCAAAAAATAAGAGATGCATATTAAGTTGAAGACTTTAAAATCCAGACGTCTCACTGGAAAAATGATGAGATGCAAAACGTGAGTTCAATGGAAGGATAAGTTCAGGTTTCATTTTGTTCCTCTTGATTAAATAAATCATGAAATTTCTTGTTCACTTCAGAGGTAAGGCTGAGCAATTTCTGCGTTATCTTGTTTGTTTGAAATTTGATTCATTTAAGTGTTAAAGTTGCATCCCAGAAGATAAACATAACTGGATACTGAAAAATTCTTCCTAAGCCAAAAACTATCATCTTAATTTGTCCTAACTGCATTTGAAATGTCTCCTTACACGTCCAAGACATCTTATATGTTCAGCTTGGCTCTGCATTCAATAGAAACTCGACTCCATGTAACAAGGGGGATTTGCCTTTCGTTCTAGGCTCAGCGATGGTTCAATTTACTTTCTGATGAGCACAGATGGCCTAGAAGATACATGGAGTGAAATAGAGGGTTGTGTGTTTATCAAAATAATCTCCAGTTCTATGGCTGGTTTTTCCTTCTTGCCGTGCGCATCTATCCATTATCTTTGATTCCTTGTGAGATCACATACCAATTACTTTATTCATAGTTCCATTACTTGTGCTTTCAGTTCTTGCAAAAATGGCAAGCACATTAGTTGCAGAAAACAATTTATCCATGATTCTCCTTGTAGATTGTAAGACAAATAGTATAGCAAGTTTGTGATAAACTGCTTACAGAGACAGTCGTACCCTTTGGGGGAGAGGGAATGTACTTCCCAGAGCCTCTTTTTTCACCTTTATTGGTTGTTTTGTCAGCTATCGCAATTTTTTTGGGGTGAGTAAACGAGGCCTAAGCCCTGGTGTTACAGCATGCTAATAGGTACTGGATACTTAAACCCCACAAACTTCTCCAAATAAGAAACGACTTAAACTTTGAGCTGATGAGTTTCCCAAGCCAATCAGCCTAACAATTCGCCTCTCAGGAGCCCTAATTTTCATCAAAATATAGACATTGGTTTAAGAAGGAAAAATAATAATGATTCTGCTATCCCTTTTAAAGGGTAACACCATCAAATGACCATCTACGATGGGTCGATCGAAAAAATGTTTTAATTAATAGATTCACCAATACACTGTAAATTGAACAATGGTGAATAAGAGTCTGATATTGCTACTTCTGAAAAGAAAAATACCACAATCATTAAATCTTTATCTTAAACATGAGGACCAAGACATTTGTATTGTTGAAATGCTGTCGATGTAATTTGTAAAGTGCGAACCTCAACTCGTCCCTGCTCACGAATTTGTATCCACATCTTAAACAACCAAAAGAAATTCTATAAGGAGGGCTGCAAAGCCAAAATCAAGAAGTGCTTGACAAAAGAATAACAAATGAACAATAGAAGAAGGACGTTCAAGCAGAACATGATTATAGCTCAGTGCAACAATTGAATATCTTGTTTGGTGAGTTTTTTTTTTCTTCAAGTATGTTAAGATCTTGGGATATCGAACTTTACCTCAGCGCTTGACAAATTGTTTTCTGGTTCCTTCATTTTTCTAAGATATCACCCAACTTATGCCACAGTCCTCCCAACTGCATGTCATGTTATCAGCAAAGACGAAAATTCCCAATCATCAGAGGATACATTCAGCAAACCAAGAAACATGTTTGTAACATTCATATATGAAAGCATAAAAACATAATCTCAATTTTTTTTTCAAGGAGAAAAAAATAGGTCGGCCCCTAACTTAAAATAATAACTTTGTAAGATAATAACTTCGTTATGTTCCTATTCAACTACACCACAGTAATTTAAGTCAACAATATATTTAATATAATAAGTGCACATAAGAAAAAAAACCGTAAAATATTATTTGAAAGTGAAAGTAAAACTTACAAATGAGCAATTTTTTTATTATTCTTTAGCGTTGTACATTTTTTCAAGCGGATAACTTTTTATTTATATCCCTACAATAACCTGAGTCTCCTAACAAAATTGCGCTCCTGAAAAAATTATCCTAGTTCTTTCAATTTTTGTAAGAAAACAACTAATTATTATTGTGTCTGAACAAGTTCTGCCAAGTTTTGTTAGATTTGATCTGTGGAATGTACAATTAGAACTACTAAACAAAGTAGAGTGAGTAATTCCTGTAGAAAATAAAGATAAATTATTTAAAACTCCTGATTGATTTTAGAATATGCCATTATTTTACAGAAACCGACCTTAAATTTCGATTCAGTTCCACTTGCTTATTGTTTCCGACAAAAAAATTGTTTTGTACTTTCAAGGTTCTTTATATGGGATGACTGAAAAGCTATTGTTGTTGTATTTCCTTTTTTTTCAACACATAATCTAGAAATTCAATCGACTTATTTTTTTACAATTTGGGGCATTTTCCCGTTTTTGTTTCTCGTCCATCAATTTTATGAACCTTCTTTGAAATTGACAGAATTGCAAATAATAAAATATAAAAAAATATTCAAACAAAAGAAATATAAATAGATAAATCAACTTCACATGCCCTATAAGTTTTATAGAGGATTCAAGTTAATTTATCACCAAGCAGTCACTGCTATTGGAAATGTTTAGAAATTTCTATCAATTTCAAATGAAAAAAAAATGTTATTCTGTTCTGTATCTATCCATTAGAATTTATGCATTAACCAAAAGCATTGCAAAAAGAATTGAAGAAACATTACTAAAGTCCTGCAGTTTAAACATGAATTCTCCAAACAAAAACCATCCATCTAATTAATTACCTCTGCATCCACGTAACTCCCAAAATTAAAGAAAAATGGTATGGAACAGTTTTTTCTCCCCTTCCCTTCAATTTCTTGACATCAAACTGTTGATCAGAAACTTCCAACCTCTCTTTCTCTCTCTCTCTCTCTCTCTCCCCCTCTTCCTCTCCCATATAAATCCTGACACGCCCCCAGCCTGTCTCCATCACAGAAGCAGCAGCAACAAGTTCCTCAGCTAAGTAAGCGCCAACTCGGCCCGGGACAAACTCGCAGGCGTTGCAAATGGCCAAGACGAAGGCATGCCTTGTCCTCCTGGTCGTCGCCGTCAGCTACGCGGCCACCATGGCGCCGGCCGCTGCACTCGACCTGGCGGCCTTGGAGGAAGAGAAGTTCCAGCTCCCGAACCCGAAGGACTTCCTGGACCCAGGCAGGATCGCGAAGTGCTGGGCGCCGATCATGGGCATCGAAGGCTGCATCAAAGACGTCCTCTCCTCGTTCCTGTCCTTCTTCAACCACGTGCACCTCAGCCCTGAGTGCTGCGGCGCCATCGTAGCCATCGACAAGAACTGCTTCCACAGCATCTTCTCCAGTCCGCCCTTCAACCTCTTCTTCCCTCCGCTCCTCAAGACCTTCTGCGCTGACAAGCCATCCGTGTCTCCGCCGCCTTCCCCGGCCAAGGCCTAATTAGTTTAGTCAAAAGCTGCATGCATCGCAATGCATGCACCAGTGGACGAATAGAGAGAGTCAGTGACAGCAGTAGTGTTCTTTTTTTAGTATTTTGTTCCTTAGTTTGTTTGATCATAGGTTGATCCATGCAGGCGTGTTCCAGGATGCATCTTCCGTTCTCTCTTGATAGTTTCATGAATAAAAAAACAAAACAAAGGTTTAAGAAATAGATTTCTGGCTAGCTGCATAAGAAACTATTTTTTATTATATTGTTATAAGTTTAATCAACATAACAATTTAATTAGCTAACTAGTGCTAAAAAATCATACACGCGCAATACAACAAATAACTAAAAAACAGCATACACTCTGCAAATCAAAGGCCACGATCGAGAGCTATTTGGCTAATTAACTCCTCTTAGTCTTCAACTTAATTTGAGCAGTGAGTTTAAGACTTGGATAAATGGCTGAAGAGATGTTCGATTCTGTCCTTATTTCTCATGCATGTATTTTATTTTATTTTTATTATATTTATAGCAAAAAAAAACACTTGCAAGATAATTACACAGTTTGTGTCACAATCTGTCTGTGACACTTAAATCCATATTGACTAATCCATTTTCTTGTTTTATACTACATGTTAGAATCCTCATTTACATTGAATGAAATTGTAAATCTTGAATGAATTATTTGACCTCCTAATAGCAAAAGAGATGCAATGCCAACTGATAATGATTAATACAATATGGTCTATGATCTAATTTTGAAGGCCAAATCTATCCAAATAAAACTGTCTTGAAATTTATAATTAAATTCATAAATTATATATTTTCTCAATCATCAAAATTTTAATATAATAATACTACTTAAAATTTAAACTAAAAAATTATATATATTTATATATTATTTTAATGATGGTTGTGTACCATACATGTGAAATTAGATGTGCGGTACCGATATTCTTAAAAGCTTAAGCCATTAATAAGATTAATATCATTAAATTAGATGTGCGGTACTGATGAGCATCTGACTCTCATACTAACATTAAGGAAGAATTATTTTAATACAAGCACCAATGAGTTTCGAATTCAGGACATTTTGCTACAACATTGTTTGAATTTTTTGATAGTCAAATTCATCGCAAATCTTATGAAATATGTCAGAAAATGTAATTTTCTACGAATTTTTTAACGGGACGACGCCATTCAAAATACGCTCATTGGAAATGGCTTTTCGACGGACACAAAAATGTACCTTTGGTACTTTTGACTATAGGATCCCAAAGGACATCAAGAGGAGGAGGGGGTTGAATTGGTGTTAAATAAAAAATATCGATTTCACCAAGATCATCGCGGAAGCACAAAATCGATTATTAAAACATTTACAAATAAAGCAATTTGGATTATAAACATAATATGAACGAGAGAGAGAAAATCAAATGCAAAAATACGATTGTTGTTGACGAAATTTGGTCACACCTTGGTCTACGTTCCCGCTTCGACTACTCGACCTCAAGACTGTTGGAGATTCCACTAATCCCTTCCTTTGTTCCAAATGGGCCAAGGAAGAAATCCCTTTACATCAACTACATTTTCTTCGCTTCGAGAGGCAATGCAACCTCTCCTCTTAGGAAGCTAATCTATTTATCTCGTTCAAGAGGTAACATTTAGAATCTCTTTTACACATGAGCTCTCTCTATTTTTTGAACAAAAAATGTTTCTCTCTTTTACAATTCTATGCTCACAAGAAGAGAATAGAAAAAGAAGAGAAAACTATAAAATAAAAACTGTAAGAAATGATCTCTCTTTGACAATTTGAAGTTTTTATTCAATGAGTGAATGGATGCATTTACCTCTAGCTTTGGCACTCTTTTTATAGCCTTCAATATGTGAAAAATTCGTTCAGAAATTATTTCACAAATTTCTCCTTCAAATTTGACCGTTACTATTCATTTAACTCGGAGGCTGGTCGACTGGTCTATATGATGTTTACGTCATTTTTATAGTTTCTGCACTTAGTCGGTCGATCGGTATGTCGACCGATATTGTCTTGGCGTCAACCGATTCTGAATCGATCGACCAGAATATTCATTTGGTCGATCGGTATTGTCAACCGACCTTCTTTGCGTCGATCGGCAAGTTGACCGACTTGTACTATTTTGATCATAACTTTCTGCACAATTAATCTTGAAATTTATGGAAAGCTAACAGAATTCTCTACAACTTTTATGTGTATCATTCAACCAAATCCTAATCATATCATAGTCAATTATGTAATCAAAATTTGTGCATAAGTTATCTCTTTTTCTTAAATTTTTTCAGCATTTTAATTTTAATCTTTCGAGATTTATTTCATCAAAATATAATTTTATATGTCATTAAAATTTTGACCCAACAATCTCTTCCTTTTTTACGAAGACAAACCGAGAAATATGAAAATTATATAAGTTGACGAAAAAGTTGTAAAATTTTGTAAAAAAAATTTTACTCCCCCTAACACTTTACTTTTCTTACAATAGGAGATATTCATATAAAGTATATTCAGGTCATATTTCTTCCCCTTTTGTTTCATCAAAAAGTCGTTTGTAATTGAAGTATATAAGAAATCATATGTAACTCCTCCTTAATCATTTTTTTTAAAAAAAAATATCCTTCCCCCTTTTGTCATATAATAGATATGTAGAGTATTGCAAGTTTTGAAAGATAACTCCCCCTAAATTTATGACTATTTTATAATGAAAATCAATTTATGAAAGTCAAAACAAAAATATATTAAAAAAATGGCATAGAAACTTTGATAAAATAATGTGATATTCATGATATGTGAAAATAATGTTTAATCATGCTCCCCCTATCACTGTGACCAATCGTTTATATATTCCTCTTTTCTGTTAAAGAAATAGTAGTTTTGAAATTTTTGAGTGAAATAAATATCATAACCTTTGTGCCTTCACCACTTGTCATTTGCTTTGCACGTAAGGCACATATGAAAAGTAATTATGTAATATTTGGTACCCAAATTTTTTTGGGTCCTAATTTGTTAGATAATGTTCCTTTCGGAACTCAAATCATGTCATGTTGTGTTGATTTTCTCATTTGCATTGATATGCATAATGCTCATAAAATTCACATGTAAAGCATTTAAAATGTGATTTTTTATCATAGGAATGATTCCTAAGATTATTTTTCTTTGTATAAGAAATAATTTTATTTTGTATATCTTTCAAAGAGACATTTTCTTTCTTTACTTTTTTCAAAGAACATTGTAGTTTTACAACTTCACATGCATGCGTGATTTCCAAAGTATCAATTTCATTTTTTAGTTTTTCATTTTTCAAAAAATATACATTATTTTTCTCTTTTAATTTTTCAATTTCATGAATTAATGTTTCATTTTCCTCTTTAATTGAAAAATATCTTTTTATAAGAGAAGAGAGTTCTTTATTCACATCTAAAGAAAGAATTTTTTCGAAAGAGTTTGATGAGTCATAATTTGAGTTTGAAGGGTTAGACATTACCTCATCGTCGTGTGCCATCAAACATATGTATGCTTCATCACTAGAAGAGCTTGATGAACTACTTGTTTCACTAGACTCTTCATATTTTTTCTTTTTACCTTTCCGAGATTTTTCTAGTGATGTTTGTATGATTTTCTTGTTGGCTTCTCATTCTTGTCTTTCTTTTTAACTAATTTGAGATACTTATCTAATTTTCTTATGTAGAATGCAATTTTCTTTTCATTCACTTCCACTTCATTTGAATATTTTTCTATTGTATTTGCCTTCAATGCCAATATTTTCTTTTTGGGAGCTTTTTCTTCTTGATCTTCTTGGATTGAGATCTCATAGGTTAAAAGTGAGCCGATAAGTTCATCAAAATCCAATTTGTTCAAATTTTTTTTTTCGATCGCGGTCCTCTTCTTATGTCATTTGAAGGAGAGAGATTTGAGAATCTTTTTCACTTTTTGGGGGTTAGATCTTAGTTCGCCCAAGGAGGTTAAGGCATTCAAAATATCATTAAACCGAGCAACCATATCATTTATGGATTCATTATCATGCATTTTGAAAGAATCATATTGATAGTTTAAAATATTCAATGTAGATTCTTTAACTTTGTCGGTTCCTTCATAAGTAGTGATGAATTTTTTCCAAATCTTGGTTGCAGTTTCACAATTTGAAATTCGATTAAACTCCGTTGAATCCAAAGCACAATAAAAAATATTTTTGGCTTTCCAATCTTTAAAATCCGTAGGTAACTTTTCATGAAGATAATAGCCTTTTTCAACTATATCACACATGTCGATATTAATAGAACAAATATATGCTTGGATTTCAATTTTTCAATATGCAAAATTTGACACATTTAAAAGGGGAGGACGACTAATTGATTGTCCTTCTATAAAATTAAAACCACTTGATGCCATAGTTCTTAAAGATTATTAAATCTTAAAAAAATGATTGAATCTTAAAAATGATTAGATATAAAAACAAAATGATTCAAAGGAAATTAAAACAAGAGCAACCCGCTCTGATACCAATTGTAAGATCTCAAAGCACTAAGAGGGAGGTGAATTGGTGTTAAATAAAAAATGTCGATTTCATCAAAATCGTCGCGGAAGCACAAAACCGATTATTAAAACCTTTGCAAATAAAGCAATTTAGATTATAAACATAATATGAACAAGGGAAGAGAGAGAGAAAATCAAACACAAAGACACAGTGATTATTGACGAGGTTTGGTAGGGCTGAGCACGGGCCGAGTTGACCCGATCGACCCGGCCCGGCCCGACCCAAAAAATCGAAAAAATAACCCGGCCCAGATTAGATTCGGGCCGGAACTGAGTCTCTTAACCGAAAAACTCGTCGGGGTATCGGGTCAGGACCGGGTCTGCAATGCAGATACCCGACCCGATATTACTTACTATATAAACCCACTCTCTGTTCTCTTTCTCTCTCCCACCTGGCGGCCGGATCGGCCACCAGGTGGTCGATCCGCTCGCTAGGCGACGGATCAGCTCGCCGGGAGGCCGCGTCGGATCGTGGCCACCAATCGTGCGGTCGCGCACGATCGATTCCCGACCGCAAACCTGGTCGCATTTTCGGATGGCCGGGACTGACCCGGACCGGATTCGGCCGGGTCCGAGTCCGGTACTGGGTCAAAATTTTTTTGACCCGGCATAATCCGGGTCGGGACCGGGTCCGCTCAGACCTGAATCCGATCTCGGGTTTGCTCTGCACTAAGGTTCAGCCACACCTTGGCCTACGTCCCCGCTTCGACTTTTCGACCTCGAGATCGCTGGAGATTCCCTAAACTCTTCCTTTGTTCTAAATGGGGCAAGGAAGAAAGCACTTTACATCAACCACATTTTCTCCGCTTCGAGAGATAATGCAACATCTCCTCCTAGGAAGCTAATCTATTTCTCTCGCTCAAGAGGTAAGATTTAGAATCTCTTTTACACAGGAGCTCTCTCTATTTTTTGAACAAAAAATATTTTTTTTCTTTTACAATTCTATGCTCACAAGAAGAGAAGAGAGAAAGAAGATAAAACTATAAAATGAAAACTTTAAGAAATGATCTCTCTTTGATAACTTGAAGTTTTTCTTCAATGAGTAAATGAGTGATTTTGCCTCTATCTTTAGCACTCCTTCTATAATCTTCAGTATGTGGAAAATTCGTCTAAAAATTGTTCCACAAATTTCTCCTTCAAATTTGATCGTTATTGTTCATTTGACTCGGAGGTCGGTCGACCGCACTTTTGGACCGATCGACTAGTCTATATGACCGTTGCGTCATTTTTACAGTTTCTACACTTGGTCGATCGACCAGACTGTCGATCGT
Source organism: Pontederia crassipes (assembly GCA_030549335.1). Classification (NCBI taxonomy): domain Eukaryota; kingdom Viridiplantae; phylum Streptophyta; class Magnoliopsida; order Commelinales; family Pontederiaceae; genus Pontederia; species Pontederia crassipes. The sequence goes on from JAUKPH010000017.1 coordinate 6,722,827, forward strand.
TATGTCGACCGGTATTGTTTCGGCGTCAACCGGTTCTGAATCAGTCGACCGGCAAGTTGACCGACCTGCACTATTTTGATCATAACTTTCTGCACAGTTATCCAAATTAGATGATCTTAGAGTCTATGGAAAGTTAACGGAATTCTCTACAACTTTTATGTTTATCATTCATCCAAAATCTAATCATATCATAGTCAATTATGTAATCAAAATTTATGCATAAAGTTATCTCTTTTTCTTAAACTTTTTCAGCATTTTAATTTTAATCTTTCGAGATTTATTTCATCAAAATATAATTTGTATGTCATTAAAACTTTAACCCAACATTGACGAGTCGTGCCGTCATCAAATCGCCCTTTGGAACTTCTGACGAGTGTCGCCCATAGGAAATTCCAAGGACAGGTCCACTTCTGACGGGTGCCTCCCGTCGGAAGTTTTGACGGATACGAAAATAGTTGGAAACCTATTTTTTAAAAATTATTATTATTTTGTTAACTTTCACCAAGTTCAACATGATTTTTGGAAAAATAAAATGAAAAACAAAAGATGATTGGCCATAAATAAAATTTTAAAAGTATTTTTTACAAAATAAATTTAATATCATAGTAAAATTTATTTATATAATTTTATTTATTATTAATAATTATCATTTTTTCAATTCATATAAATTTATATTACATAGTTATATATATTTATTAAAAATATTTTTATATTATTTAAAATATTAAATTATTCTTTTGATATATAGGTAATATATATCTTGCAATCTTCGATCCAATCCCACGATTTTTATCATTACGTATCCTTTTTTGTTTGATCACATGGCACCAAGAGGAAGGTAAAATAATGTTTTATCAATAAAATTAATTTTATAAAATGTCGCGAAAGTACAAAATTGATTTTTTAAAATTTTAAGTCAAACACAATAATGCTCAAATCATATGTATAATAGAGTAGAAAAGAGAAGGAGATAACACAAGCATAAAGATGACGAGAGTTTTGTTGACGATGTTTGGTCATGACTTAATCCTACATTCCCACTCCAACTTCTCAATTTTAAGATCATCAGAGATTTCACTAGCGCATTCTTTGTTTCAAGGGAAAGGAAGAAACCCTTTACTTCACATTCTTCTCCGTCTTGAGAGGCAACATAATCTCTTCTCCTCGAAAACTTTCATCCACATCTTTTTTCCACTCAAAAGATAATGCATAATCTCTTATCACTCAAGAGCTAAACCACAGTAACAAAATTACTACAAAACTTCTCAATCTCTCTTTCAAAATTGGAAGCTAACACAAAATAGTAAAAGAAAAATAATTTTAAGATATACAATTTCGAGCTCAATATGACTTTTTGGATGTTCGACTAACTTTTTTCGCAAAATTCTTGGTCTTTTGAAGTGTTTTGAATTTCTTTTATAGCCTCCAATATTTTTCGTAGTCATTGGTATCCAAAACTAATCATTTTGTAATTTTCAATATTAAAGCAAACGTCCATTCTTCCCGACGGACGCCCGTTAGGGTCTAGACATTATTCTCAAGAGGGTGTCATTTTCTTAGAGCGATCATATACTGCTCTTATTGACAACCTGATAAATCTGCACTTTTTTATACATATTTTTTTGCATTAGTTATACAAATGATATGATTTTTTTTTATTTTATGAAAAGTTGACATAATTGTTTACAACTTTGATTTTATATTTCATTCATCTAATAGAATTATATTCAAATGTTAAGTAAAAGTTCAGTATATAAACTTATCCGTTTTAAATTAAACTTTTGGACTTTTATTCTCTCTCTCTCTCTCTATATATATATATATATATATGTATTTGTACATGTATTCAAATGAGCTAATCTTTAAGTCTATAAAAAGCTAGTAGCATTATTTGCAATTTTAATATTTACTTTTATCCAAAATCTAGCGATAAAGTAGTCAAATAAGTAAGTGCAAGTTCAGTACATAAAAATATTAACTTTAAATTAAACTTTTTGTGCTTCACTTTTTTAATTATAACTTTTTATATAATTATCCAAATGAGATGATTTTTTATTTTCTAAAAAACATCAGGAATTATCTATAACTTTTATGTTCACATCTTAATCAAATTTTATGGGAACATAGAAAAGTATTAATCAAATGTTTAATGTAAGAAGTAACACATTACTAATTTATACTTTTTCAATATTTTAAATATAACTCCAAACTTTCAAAATTTATATCATCAAAATATAATATAGGATATAAAAATTTCGTTCCAACACATTGGAGCTTAACTAAGATCTTAATCTTGACTATCTTGAATACAATGCAATGTCGAAGTTCAATATTATTACCAAAGAAAGAGTTATGTTCCCTAACTCTTTTGTATGTTCCAACTTAGTGTTTGAATGCAAGAATTAGTTTTTTGTAGTGTTTGGTAACTAGAATTTGGATTAGAACTATACCAAATTCTAAATGGTTCCACCAAACAGCAAATAAAAAAAATATAACTATAACTAAAAATCTGATCAGAATAGGAAGTTACCAAAATTTTGAGAATTATAGTTCTTACTTCTAGCAAGAAATTAATTGATTCTTGCTTGGTTCTTATTAGAAGAGAGAACGTGATCTTTTTTTCACCTTTGACACATAAGTCTAAAAGTAGGTAGCCATATTTTTAGACACATTTATTATCTATTAATATATTATCACAAATTTTAAAATAAGTTTACTTAGATCTAATAATAAATTAGTATTTTATTAATTATTATAATATTATTTTCACATAAATGAAATTAATGTATACTTTTGAATTTTTCTAAACTTAATTTATAATATTATATTTACATAAATTATCATTAAAGTATTTTATTATATTATGTAAACATTTTAAAATTGATATAAATATATATTATCATTTGATATTATATTTAAGTAAGAATCAATATAATATTTATATTTAATATAATTTTTTCTCATAAAAAATGAGTTATTTCTTTAGTTCTTAAATTTTTTTATCCAAACACCTATTAAAACTTATCAATCTAATCAACTTCTTAATTATTCATCATTATATTTTTTTATCAAAATATCAAATCTAAACTTTTCTTTCTAATCGATTTCCAAGAACTTAAGTTCTTGCATCCAAACACTACCCTTGAGAACTAATGGATTAGATAAAAAAAATAATTTGATGTTTTAATGAAAACCATAATGATGAAACATATTAATATATATATATATATATATATATATATATATATATATATATATATATATTCTAATGGATGTTTGGGTAAAAACCAAGAATTGAATTTTTTTATTATTTTATGAGGTAGAAATTCATATTAAATATAAAATATTATAATATATTATTATTATACAATTTTGACACAATATATTTATTTTTATTAAAACTTTCTTTGATAGTAATTAATATTGTAATTTATGTTAATAATATTTTACAAATATTAATATAAATTAAATTTTAATAACTTTTCTAAAAATAAACTTAGTAAACTTATTATGGACTTTTTAAATTTAATACAATAAATAAACTTATTATACATAAGGTTTACACTAATTTCATTTAATTAATTATGGATTTTTTAAATTTATTGTACTACAATACTTAGTAAACTATAACAAATAATCAATAAAATATTTATGTATTATTAGATCAAGCAAATTTATTTTACTAGTTTTATAATAACGTATTAACAAATATTTATATGTATAAATACATAATATAATGTCTTTGTGCATATAATATACATATTAAACTATTTGATAAGTCGGTCACCAACTTTTAGATCTACATGGCAAAAGCAAAAATGAAAAAGTCGATGCTAGAAGCAAAAACTCTGATTTTTGAATTTTGGATTACAAAACTAAGTTTTCTTCAAAAAAATTTAAACTTGGATCATTCTGATTTTTTTCTTTTTTCTTGCCTTATTTTTCTGCTGAAAAAAAGAAGATTCTTAACTCTTTTATATATGGAATTATGCTATGGTATCGGATCCAATCTGGTTCTTGAGTTGAGACTAAAGTTGCTTTTCTCATTGAAGGTTTTAATCTGGAAAATCAACCTTATTGCAGCGGAATTAATAAGGTTCTTTCACGTCGTATATTGTATTCAAGGTCGGGACGACAATCACTTCGGAAGGTCAACTCGATATCACAATCCAAAGTGCTTCACAGTACTTCTGCAGAATTCACGCATTGACAACAACCTGCAAGACCAACATCACCCTATGAACAATGCCTTCATTGCCTTTTATAGAATTTGACGTGCAGTTCAATTAACTGCATGTGGACGGTTCATGCAACTGCATGATTGCATCATGTGGGTTACATGATTGCTATCGGCCCACGATGGGCGAAACTAACAATCTCCCACTCGCACATAATGGACCGTTGATTATTTTCGCGAATATTTGTGTGTAGCAAATGAATCGTGCGACCCACGAGTACATTCACAACATAATACGGGAGAACTGCGACCTGTTAGGGATACGCAATTACTCAACCACTTGAGAGCATGTACCATAACCTGTTAGGGACACATAGTGCTCAATCAACTTGAGAGCTAAGACTATAAAAGTCGCTCAATCAATATGTGAGCTAGAACTATATTCTCATATAGTCGCTCAAGCAATCATGTTACTCGCTTTGCCTTAGAGACGCCTTGCTTGCACAACTTAGACGACTCACGTCTAACTCCGCGGTTATTTAACTTTATATGTATACTTTATAGTTGGCCAACAACATATAATATTTATGCAGCACCAGTGAATCTTTCTCTCGTCCTCATATTTCTCGATTCTAAGTCAGCTGCTTTCCTAGACGTGGCTCGATCGGCCGCATATAATTTTAGTCTTTAAGTACCTCGCTAAAGTAGCAACACTAACATATCACTTTGAAATATAGTCAAGAATCGAAGGGCAATCTCCGGACTTGTTCAGTCCTTAAAGACTCACACATGTGACGAAGACTAGACTATTCATCACGTCTTAGGATCGACTTAGCATACTTGGTAATATACTCAAGTATTGCGGTGGAGACTCCCACTGAAGGAGTGTATGTCATTGCTCAATAACACCGCACAGACTTAAGTCCAGTCGCCAATCTATGGCGCCTGACCTGAGTCCTCCCACTAGTCGCTCAAAAAATTTTAGCGCCTTAGACGAGGTTTCATATTTGGCTCCTCTTGTCAGGTTACACGGAGTTGAAGTAAACTCGTGTTCTAGACTTCCCGAACAAATCAGGGTGGTTTTAGATCATATTATAATTTTAAATCATTTCTTCTTCGCTCGCTATACTCTAAGCGTCAGAGGCGATTATCCGTGTGATTTGATAATCTCGTGCCTGACTGACATACTCTACTTGTGTATAACAACTCATAAAAACTTAAACAAAGGAAATGAATACTTTCATTAAAAAAACAAAATATTTAAGTATAATTAGGATTACGTAATCCTATAGCTTTTATATGTCTAATAAATACATCCCTCGGAATAGGCTTCGTAAATGGGTCAGCTACATTCTGATGTGTAGACACATATTGAATCATGATCCTTTTCTGAACATCTTTATTTCGTACAAATTTATACTTAGTGTCGATATGCTTCCCTTTACAGTGATATTTTTCATCTTTGAAGCATCATCAGCTACTCTCAGATGGCGAAGGAATTTGCCTAACCAAAGGCCTTCCTTTGCAGCTTCGGTATACGCTATATAGGCTGTCCAGAGTTCGTAAGGAGTGGAATTTACAGACTTTGATGGAACTCGATTCAATATATAGGCTGCAGTCAATAAGGAATCACTCCAGAAAGAAATAGGGAGATTTGCTTGCACCATCATTGATCGGACCATATCAAGTAGAGTCTGATTTCTTCTTCTGCAACACCATTTTGTTGCGGAGTTTCAAGAATTGTTAGTTGCCTCACAATACCTTTTTCATCACATAATTCTCTAAAGAGATCAGATAAATATTCACACCCACGATCTGTACGCAAGACTTTAACTTTGTGATCCAATTGATTCTCAGCTATATGCAAGAATCGTTTGGAACACTCTAATGCCTCAGATTTATGTGTGATTAAATAGATCACACCATATCGTGAATAATCATCGATAAAAGTGATGAAATAAGAGAAACCATGTCTAGCCTTAACATTCATAGGACCACAGATATCATAATGGATTATTTCTAAGGAAGATTCAGCATGTTTGCCTATTCCAAATAGTTTTCTAATTGCTTTACCAGCAAGGCAATCTTCACATGTGGGCAGAATGACTTTAGCGAGATTGCCTAAAATGCCTTCTCTAGCTAGTCGATTCATACGATCTTGCCCAATATGCCAAAGTCTGGCATGCCAAGTTTTGACGTCAACATTTTTATCAGAAAATGATACAAATGAACAACTAAAATTTTGAAAATCTTGAGAGATTTCAATAACATAAAAACCACTACGCTTGTAAGCAGTACAAATACAAATATTATTTAACATCAAATCAACATAACTTGAACCAAATATTATTACATAACCAAGTTCATCTAAACAAGATATTGAAATTAAATTCTGTCGAAAATCCGGAGCATAGAGGACATCATGGAGGTACAGGACACGTCTTTCGCAAAGGTCCAATTTACATGTACCAATGCCTTTGACCTCCACACGTGTGTTGTTGCCAACGTAAATCCACTTGGTTTCGACGTTGAATCGATGAAAATCCACAAAGGCATCACATTCTTTTGCTATGTGGTCGGTTGCTCCTGAGTCTACAATCCACGAAGGATGAGAGTCAACGACTAATGCACAGCTAGAAACATAAACGAAAGTTTGTTCAGAAAAATATACCTGTGTTTTCTTCTTCGGCTCAGTGCACTCACGAGCGAAGTGTCCACACTTGTGACAGTTGTAACACTTAACTTTACTTTTATTAAACTTCCCACCGCACTTACCACGTTTGCGTTGGTTTTTACCTTTGTTTTCAGTCTTATTTGTACCCTTCTTATTGTGTGACCTTTTCCGTTTTGAACTTTTACTCTCACCTTTCGCACTGGATTCAACAACATATGTTTGACTGGAAGGTTTAGCTGCCTCAAGGCGCTCTTCTTTCAGTTATAGATGGCGTGCAATATCAGTAAAAGTTTTGATGTTATCGTTGTGAGCTAAGTTCAAAATCATTTGTTCCCAACGCGTCGGAAGGGAACCAATGATAGCTTGCACTTGTTGTTCATTAGTAAGTGGAATACCGGCACTTTTCAACTCAGGAATCATGTTCGATAATTCACGCAAATGCTACCGCATGGTGTGATTTGGACGCATACGGTTTGAATCGAATTTAAGATTAACTAACCTTAATTTCGTGGTTGATATACTAACAAACTTCTCATGAAGTGCATTCCACATGGTTTTGGCAGTTTCATGCACCTCGTACTCACACATTAAGGAATTGTCCATGCTGCTCAGCAACACAATGCGAGCTCTTTTGTCTTTCTTTTTCCATGTATTGTAAGCGTCCAAATTCCCTCTGTGTTGAGGTGTAATGCCAAATTCTGGTTCAGGCATGGTGTTTTTGATGCATTCAATAACTTCTTCTTCTTCGAAGATGTATTGTACTTTCCTATGCCAGATGTCATAATTCTCACCATTCAACTTGTCACCTTTGTTCAGTTCAGCAATTATTTGCTTGGTTGCCATTTAGTCTAAGATCATGTTAAAAAATAAATGAGTGTTAGAACATTATACACAAGTCTTCGTGTCACATATATTTCAAAAATAATAAAATGATAATATTTGAGAGTAGTGACATCGAGATGGTAGCAAAGCTCCCACTCATCTCCCACTATTTCAAAAACATTACTAAGTTATTAAAAATAATATAATTGCGCCAAGGTACTATTCTAGTAACTTTGGAAAAAATGAACATCCAAAATTATTTAAAATATATAATGTGATTAACATGTCATTTTCAAAAATTTCGGCCAGACAAATAGAGTTCTGTGATGGGAGCTCTTCCTTGTCTATGCAAGGTGCCAATTAGGGAACCATCATCCCTTCGCCTCGACACCAAAATAATTGAAAAAATGTTATCGTGTCACGTGAACATAGTAATATTTAGAGACTGCGTCTACTGTACACCAGGTAAGTCCATAGAGAAAGATGGTATTAAATTTTCCACTTACAATCTCATTTCGGTATTTTTCTAGACATGCACGTCACACACCACTCAATAAAAATTACTATCGTGACCATCATATAATTTAAATGCCTTAGTCCTATGTGAACTACCTATGTTTCATTATGGAAATAATTAACTTAGGTCCAATTTACTAAATTCCTAAGTTCATAAAATATGTCACATTCATAATTGACATTTTTACGCATAACACAAACATAGCATAAAAATATTATGAATTACAAAGCATAAAAATAATTATACAATGAAATTATTTGTCACATGCTTTTAACATAATATATGCATGCTAATAAGCATGGTTATTATTAATTCAAACATTTACATAAAATGGAAAAAATAAAGTCACATGCTGATAAGACATATATGTATAACACAAGGCATTTAAATAATTAAAATATCAATTTTCATACAAATTGAAAATTATTTGTCACACATGCCTTAATTACATATAAGTAGTGAAAATATTCATACAACAAAAAATAATGTTTTCATATTATACATATATTATTAATTGCATAAATTGAATAAAAAATATGTAATACCATGTGAAAATACATTTGTTACATCAAAAACAAATTTTGGTAATAAAAAATATATGCACTTAAAAAATTTTCTTACAAAAGAAAAAGATATTTTTATAAGTTCCATAACCTTTAAAAAATAACATTGTGCAGGAAATATTTTATTTTCACATATAACATAATGTAATATAATTATGTTCATAACATAATTTCAAAACATATTACAATATATACATGACACATAAATTTTGTATACATGACATACCAAGAAATGTTCATAATTATGGCATATAGGTTTCAAGAAAATTTCTGTAAATTTTCAAATTATCATAACATAATTACATGCAAGATATTTCATATAAAAAATATGTCATATTATGTCACAAAATTTCTAATATGCATAATAATTATGAAAATTAACTAAAAATCCATATTATATGTCATGAATCATCAATACAATTTTAGAGAATTTTCCAGAATTTTCTGAATTATAAAACAAGCAACTTTTAATTTTAATATAATTTTCTCGAAATTTTCTTAATACACTATAATTTCAAAAAAAAAAATATAACTATTCATACTGGACTGCCTTGCAGCCCATGGCCAAAAATCGTCATGTGGCAGCGCTGCGGGCCGACCGCGTTCTGCCGGCCAGAAGCCCGCGCGCACTACGCGCAACACTGCGCTGCGGGCCTCAAGCCCGCGCGCACCGCGCGCAACACTACGCTGCGGACCCAAACCCGCGCGCGTGTGTAGCAATGCCGCATGGCACTGTTCACGCAAAACAGTGTGCGCTGCGGGCCTCAAGCCGGCGCGCGTGCAACAGTGTCGCATGGCACTGTTCACGCTACAGTGCCATGCGGCATTGTGCACCTAGAACAGTATTTTTTTTTGAAAAAATTACGGGAAAAATTATATTAAAATTTATATTAGAAATTCTTTACATATGAATAATAAAAAAGTTTGATTTTTTTTATTCTTTGGTTATGGTCATATAATCAAAGGTGCAAAAAACATAATTTTTGCACAATCCTGTAAATAAAAAAAAAATTTAACCAAAAGAACCATTTTAGCTCTGATACCAATTGAAGGTTTTAATCTGAAAAACCAACCTTATTACAGCGGAATTAACAAAGTTCTTTTGCGCCGTATATTGTATTCGAGATCGGGACGGCAATTACTTCAGAAGGTCGACTCGATATCACAATCCAAAGTGCTTGACAGTACTACTTCTGCAGAATTCACGCATAGACAGCAACCTGCAATACCAACATCACCCTACGAATAATGCTTTCGTTGCCTTTTATAGCATTGGACGTCCAGTTCAATTAACTGCATGTGGACGGTTCATGCAACTGCTTGGTTGCATCGTGTGGGTTACACGATTGCTATCGGCCCACGATGGGCGAAACTAACACTCATCACTCCTCAGGTGATAGAATTTTTTCTCTAGTTTATGGGAGGTGATGATTGATCACGTCTAATTGATCTCGTCTACCCGTACTTATGCAAAAAAAATAAATTCTTGACAAGAAGACTCCATTCAGTAACATCAGGATGCATGCATCTGTAACTCTTTGGAAGCATGAAAACTGCTTTCCTTTTTATCCTGGTGTAGTGATATATCTGAAATTGAACTGCTGAAATCAAACTCTCAGAACGAGAACTGCCAGATAATTCAAACGCCATCCGTCCATGCATACATTTCCTATATATAAATCACGCCATGCACATTGCAATCTGGACACACCAACAGCGCAACTCCTCAGGCACCACTCGCTATCCACGGATTCCTGCAACTCAAACCATTCACTAAAAATGGCCAACTCCATGCAGTGCCTTTTCATTCTCCTGGCCATTTCCGCCTCTGTGGCGACCTCCTCCTCGCCATTGGAGGGACAGAAGCTCCTGCTCCCTCCGGGCTTCCTCGACCCCGCCGGCACGATCACCAAATGCTGGAGCTCCATCCTGGGAATCGAGGGCTGCGCCAAGGAAGTTCTTGCATCCTTCCTGACCTTGCAGGTGCACCTCAGCTCGGAATGCTGCAGCGCCATTGAAGGAGTCGGCGAGAGCTGCCTGCTCAACATCTTCGGCAACCCTCCCTTCAACCCCTTCTTCCCTCCTCTCCTCAAGACCTTCTGCAAGGCACCGCCTGCTCCCTCCGCTAAGTAGAGTACGTAGTTGCACTCAGGCGAGAATGCGTTTCAGGAATAAATTCTAGTGAAAGTGGAAATTTAGGGATTCGAACTAGTTGTTTTATGTCAGTCGTAGAACTAGTTTTATTCAGGTCATCAATTCATGCAGTCGAGTTTCAGATTGCAATCTTTTGTTGTTGCTGGTTAGATCAACACGAAAGCAATGTCCTAAGAATCTAGTAAAATATTTCCTTATCAATGATTAAATCTCAACCATTACAAGAAAATAATATTAATCTGATGAAGTGAACACATATGTATACATTTATGTGTATATGCAGCCTAATATTCCTATATATATATATAATATACCCAATCCCAACTCCCAATATCTAATATTAAAAAAATGTCATACTATTTTTTATGTGGATATTAAAAACTAGTAACATCTCACACAATACTAGAAAAACACTGATTACCGACGGTCCAAATCGTCGGTAATCAGCCCGAAAATTGTCGGTAACGCAATTACCGACAGTTTTTCAGTCGGAATCGATTCGTCGGAAAAACACTCGTCGCAAATCGATTTGCAACGGTCGAAAAAAATCCGTCGGAAAAATCGACGGTCAGAATCGTTGGAAAAGCACGGTTGCAACCACTGGAAAAGGCCGGTGGTTCGAACCGTCCGAAAGTTTCCGACGGTTGCAACCGTCGAAAAAGGCCGGCGGTTCGAACCGTCGAAAGTTTTTGACGGTCGCAACTGACGAAACTTTCGACGGTCGTCGCAACCATCGATCTTTCGGCGGTCGCAACCGTCGCAAAGAATTTTTCCGGCCGCCCGCGTCAGGATGGGCCGGATCCTGCCACTGGGGGTCGGATCCGGCCGCCAACGGCGAGATCCGGCCATTGGGGGCCGGATCCGACCGCTGGGGGCCGAATCCGGTCGTCAGCGGCGAGATCCGGCTGCTGGGGGCCGGATCCAGACGGAGAGAGAAAGAGAGAGAGACGCCGGTGCGAGAGAGGGTCGCCGGAGTCCGGTGCGGTGCGGGAGAGGGTCGCCGGCGTCCGGTGCGGGAGAGGGTCGCCGACGTCCGGTGCGGTGCGGGAGAGGGTCCGATGCGGGCTGGGAGAGGGAGAGGGAGAGAGAGAGAGGAGAGGAGGGAGAGAGAGAGAGAGAGGAGGGAGAGATGAATTATATATAAGGGGAAAGAGAAAACGGGAAAAGGAAAAAAGGAAAAGCGGGATAATAAAATTTTAATTACCGACGGTTCCGGCCATCGAAAACGTAAATATTAACTATTTTTAAAATTACCGACGGTTGTGACCGTTGAAAATATATTTAGTTATATATAATATTTATTTTTTATTTTACCGACGGTTTGAACCGTCGGTAATGGTTATCGACGGTCGAAATCGTCGGTAATTACGACGGTTTGAACCGTCGCTAGTTATATTAATAAAATACTCCTACATGATATTATTATACATTTACCGACGGTTACGATCGTCGAAAATTGCGGCGAATTTTGCGACGGATGGGTATCCGTCGAAAATATCGACGTTCCTAATCGTCGAAAAATTAAATAATAATATAACAAATTATATAATTTATTATTTTCCTTTTCGATGGTCGTAACCGTCGAAAAATCCATCACAAATTGCGATGGATGGTTATTCGTCGGAAATATCGATGTTCCTAACCGTCGAAAAATTAAATAATAATACAACAAATTATATAATTTATTATTTTCCTTTCCGACGGTCGTAACCGTCGGAAAATTCATCGCAAATTGCGAAGGATGGGTATCCGTCGGAAATATCGACATTCCTAACCGTCAAAAAAATTAAATAATAATATAACAAATTATATAATTTATTATTTTCCTTTCCAATGGTCGTAACCGTCGGAAAATCCGTCGCAAATTGCGATGGATGGGTATCCGTCGGAAATATCGACGTTCCTAACCGTTGAAAAATTAAATAATAATATAAAAAATTACATAATTTATTTTTTTCCTTTCCGACGATCGTAACCGTCGGAAAATCCGTCGAAAATTGAACCATCGCAAAATCCGTCGCAAATTGCGACGGATTTCAAACCGTCGAAAATTGTCCGTCGGAAAATGGCAATTTTCTTGTAGTGACAACACTACTCCCATATCAAAATTTATTATTAGTAAGGTTATTCATTGTCATTGATAATTACATAATAAATAAATGAATATTTTATATATCATATAAAGTAAAGAAAATGTGGTACAAATAATTTAGGAAAAACACCATTTTGTTGACGGTAGCTAAAAAGAGATGATATTGCCACTACTAATGAGTTTACCTTTTCATATACCACGAATAACTTTTTGGCATTAGAATAACTCAAGAATAAAACTTTAATTCGCCATATTTTGCCAAAGACTACACTTATTCTCAAGTAATGATGAGGGGTAGTTTTGAGTTTGAAAAAATATTTATTCTTGTAAACATTAAAATCCTAAAGTAAAGTAATTCCTTCTTTCAGCCAATTTTTTTTCTATTCTATACTCCAATTTCAAGAAAATTAATGATCAATTGGAATTTATCAATTTTATTCCATAAATAGTATTGAGAAGCAAAACAGCCCATAAGGGGCCATTTGGTTGCTGGATATCGAACGGAATATGTACTTATTCATCGTAATAGTGCCAAATGGGAGGCAGAGTAGGAATAAAGACCGACATGGGATGAACATTATACGAAGTATGTTTAATCCTGTCGACCTTATGTTTTTTGGGATATCATATTCATCAATTTTGGTGGAATACAAGTTATTCGACATTTTCGTCAAGGTGCATGCACGTCATTTAACTGTTCAGTAAAGATGACATCAAAACCCTCTTTACCTGATCTCCCTCTTCTTTACACATCCGACATCTGCGCCGAACTAGGGCATCGCGAACATGGGAATGATGATCATCGCTCTCGTACCATACTAGGGCATCTTGGTCACTGTTTTCTCCGTCGGTGGCTCGTGAACTTCAAGCAACGAGATCGATCTGAGCAACTTCGTTGAACAAAGGTACCGAATCGCTCTCTATTTGCACACATCTACTGTGTAGTCTCTTCCGATTTCTCTCATTTTTTGAAAGCATGGTCTCTTCCGATTACCTCCGACGACAACGACTATAGAGTCGGCCCTTGCAGCCCTCAACCCCTTCCTCCTGTGTTTGTTCGCCGTATTTAATGGAGCACGTCGCGTCATGACGGCGGGTACAACGGTTGTGTGACCTCGTTAAAGATCCGAACATGATAACCGATTTCGTTTCCTCCCTCAGTTTGCTTTCACTCTTCCGATTTCCCCCTTCGCTTATTATTTCTCTTCTTCTCTACACTATTATAGGAATCCATATGTTTGCTCGCTCTGGCACAAGGCTAGGACTAGTTCATGAACGACACAGTATGTGATATTCCAGCTACTTGTCCTTGCTGTGTTTATTGCATGCGATGTTTATGGAGTGCTGCCTTTGTGTTGTAACAATTATTTGCAATTTCAGTAGTCTTAAGTTCTAATAATTTTACACATGCCAGGTCCTTCATGCTATGTGCAAAGTGATATGGCTTACTCAGATTAAAATATTTTACACTGAATATGTGTTATGTGCCTGACTACATGTATGTTTAATTTTACACCAAATATTTCCTTCCTAATTTAGGGCCTAAAGTGAAACTGTCGTATGTGCAAACTGATTCGACTACTCAGATTAGGGCATCAATGAATTTTTCATTTCTTCAGAGAACCTTAATTAGATTGTCAGGCAACCACCTAAATACTTGTGTAAGGAACTCTCACAATGTCCGAAGAGCTGACTTCTAGAAACAAAGATGGTTCAATTAGAAAGAAGCTCCTCAGCAACTGGAATGATGCGTTGGATGAAGTGTTCGTAGGAATAATGAAACTTGAACACTTGGATGGGAACTTTGTCAATGGGGTCTTCTCTATTGAGACGTGGAAGCGTATAGTGGTTCGATTTAACGAGACAACCAAGAGAGGGTATGACATGGCCAACTTGAAAAATAGGCTGAAAAACTTGAAGAAAATGATGATGTTGTACCAAAGTTTACTGAATCGCAGCGTTTGAGATTGGGATGCCGAGAAGAAAACTCCAACCCCTGGTGAGGAACGCATGTGGGAAGAGGTCATAACGGTAAGATTCAACAATTGTCTAAATTCATAGGTATGATTCACTTAGGCATACTCATTTATAAAGTCCTAACCATTCTTCATTTCATTTAATAGGCAAACAAGGAGTACTCATGGTTAAAGGGAAGTCATTTCCTGTTTATGATGACATGTTATTCATATATTCCAAGAACACTGCCACTGGTAATCGTGCCTTCACCACTACCATGTCTGATTTGCCATCTGATAATGTAGAGATAATGGAGGAGGAGGATAATACAGACATTGACATCACTTTGGATGCTACCATATTTGCACACTCTACTAAAAGCAATGATGGAAGTGTAGGTAATACAACTGACTTCCTATTTGATAGTCCCTCCTCAACAGCCGCAAGTGAAGATCCTTTTTCTGGTGTCTCCCCTTCTCCTTCATTAGCAAAGAGGGCTAGGATTAGTGCTCAAAATGCTAAGATGAGAAAGAGTAAAGGACACAATGCAGCAACAATAGATATAATGAATGAGTTAGCATAGCAGGGCAAAAAAAGAATGGTACTACTGGATGAGATAGTGAAACGTGATAAGGAATGCAACCAGTATAATAGAAATGAATATTGGTCAAAATTGTGTGAGAAAGTAACCAACTGTACCCTTGAATTCAAGATGTCCATGATGGAATGCTTCAAAGATGAAAGTAATTGCTAGGCTTTCATGACTTGTGAGGAGGACATGATGGAACCATGGTTAATGGAGCAGGTAGAAGTCTATCAGAGAAAACGAACACAAATGAGGGGCCAAACGAGTAACTACTATGGCTGCACAAGTTCAAGTTTCACTCTTAGTTCATCATACTCACCAAGAAGTGGCATCTTGAGGGCTACATCTTCATCTACGCCATCTACCACTCTCGGTTCACTGTTTGGTGAAGCTAGCAATTGGAGTGTTGTCTTTCTCTCATCGTCATCACTCACATGTTCTAATATTGACACAGGCTTTTCTGTCCACAGTTCTTTTATTCCACCAGCACTTCCTACTCAATTTTCCTCAAGGCCGAGTATTCCCAGTGGTATGGCGTTCTCATTTCGGTCCTCACCTAGCGGCGGCTCTACTTCTGCAGGAGCCTCCTCTTCTGACTAAGTCACACACCAACTGCAGCTCACATGGGGACTTTTGGATTTACTTTTAAATAGTACTGACGACCTCGCATATTGCAGTTGATATCACGACTTTTGGAATCTCTTTTGTCTAGGTCATAAGACCAGTTGGAACTATATTCGCATAACTAGTCTTCTATGTTGAACTAATTATCACTTTATGTAGTATTATGAATTCTGAACTCGATATTTTATCCCATGTGCGTGCTCAATGATGTTTATCTTATGTAATGTGATCTCCATGCTTGTGCTACATAATGTCATTTTAATACATGTGTGTGTTATCATTCTAGTATTTCTCTCATTTTTTGTAGTCACATTTTTTATGCGTAGATGAATAGACATATGCTAATAAAACTATTGGTAGAGGAGGAAAAATTCCAAGAGGATGTCATGGAAATCATTACTACTAGTGGTGTAATTGAGATAGGGTTTGTGGAAGCAGTTCCTCGTAATCCTTGCAAAACTCGTCCGTTCACCGGTCATCAACTGATAGTAGACATACTAAGAGGTCACCCTCAAAGATCTTATGACCTATTTAGGATGTTTCCTGCAATGTTCATAAAGTTGGATGAGTTACTCACGTCAAGAGGCCTTGTACATAGCACACAACACGTGAGTTCATGTGAGCAATTGGCTTCTTTCTTACATGTTTTAGGACACGGCACCTCCAATAGAACCCTCGCTGAAAAGTTCCAACATTCAGGAGAAACCATATCTCGTCATTTCAATAATATGCTTGGAGCCATATGTTCTCTCCGACAAGAGTTCATTGTCTTACCTACTGGACAAGAAGATGTGCATCCACGCATACATAACAACCCAAGATTTTCCCCTTCTTTTTGGTACTGACAACAATCAATTTTCATAAATTACAGCTACTTATTGATGAAATTTTCTTGTTGGACTGACTATATTATTTTGCAGAATGCGCTTGGAACCATCGATGAAACGCATGTCCCAGCATTGGTAAGAAAGGTAGATCAACCTTGTTATAGGAATCGCAAAGGGTGGATTTCTCAAAATGTCATGGCAGTCACTTCATGTGATCATACTTTCTTATATGTTTGCATCGGTTGGGAGGGGTTCGCTGTAGACATGAGAGTTCTAAGGTGGTGTCTTGAACATGGTCAATTTGTCATTCCAGAAGGTATGCTTTTATCCATGCCGTTATTTTTATGTCACCAATTTTGCTGTAAAACTAAATATTCTATTAAGTCCATTTTCTTTTTTGTCATGCAATAGGTAAATATTATCTTGTTGGTTCTGATTATGCAAACTCGGCCAAATTTCTTGCCCCATATCGTGTCAGTAAGTATCACATATCTGAATTTAATAACCGCGCGAGGGCATATAAAAATCCAAAGGAACTTTTCAACCCTAGGCATGCACAACTCAGAAATTGTGTCGAAAAATCTTTCAAAATTTTGAAGTCACGGTTTGCCATTCTACGTTCGACAATGCATTTTCCTATCGGGACACAAGAACAAATAGTGTTGGCTTCTTGTATCTTGCATAATTTCATAAAACGCTACCAAGGGACGGATGAATATTTCAAAATGCCACGGCTCGAAGCTGACGGCAACAACAATGTCAATGAGCCTATAACATCCGTAAACATCGGGAATGAAGAAAGACGAAGGGGTGATATGCTTCGCAGTAACATCTCAGTTCAATTATGGAATGCTCATCGTAGTCGACGAGGTATAATTTTGCAATGTTCTTATTTACATGCAATAAGAATGTCAATGAGGCTATCTCATAGGCAAACTTCCATTGTGTGTGTTGTGCAGGAAATACTGCGACAACCCCAAATGAAGAGACATGAGAGTCGAGGGCTTCAGTACATGGCGCACTGCCTCCCATTTGCCTCTCTTCTAATTTGCATTAAACCGAGTCCACCTTACTTGTGTTCCTTTGTGTTGGTTGTCTTACATTACTTTCATGGATATTGGTTGTGGATAAGTGGTTGGGTAATTTGAGTGATGACTTGTTACTTGCATTATTTGAATGGAACATTTATGTGTATTGTGTTATTCTTTACATTATTTGAATGATGAATGGTACTTATTAGGTCTGTGGTACAATGTCGAAAGTGCGTTTCTCTCCTTTTTTATAGTTATATTGACAAACTATTATTTTCCCTTGCACAAAACAAGTTCGGTCATGGTGTATGTAAGTATTTTACAAAGATTGTGCACATGTAAGTAATATGAAAATGGTGCATGCTACTTTAAAATCAAGTGGTTCAAGACAACAAAAATAGGTTCAAGGCATTTGCATTTTACCATATAGACTAAATTTTCCTTGCATCACGTGGGCAAACGCCCTAATTTGTTTTGATGAGATATATAAGCAGACTCAAGTAGATTAAACCACAACCAAGGGAGAAAACAAATCGTTTATGCATTCGAATGAGTATTGAAACAAAATTGATTGCTAGATTTCCAATCCTCTATCATCTTCAAACATAGAGGAATTGGTTCGCAACATCTTGTAATTAAACCCAGAACCAAAGCGATACAAAAGAAGGGCAAAAATATTTTTGCTCAGGAATAAAGCCATTTAGTCTGTCTCGTTTGGTTCTCCAGTGCCGGCATGGAGGCCCTAACACAAACCTTCCCCAGCATGAACAAGAATATTCAAGTTGCATCACAAATTGAGCTTTTCCATACTACCGATTTATGAATGGCACCTGCATGTGCCACAAGCAATGAAAATCAGTAGTGCAATGGTACAGAAGGAACAAGAAAGGGCGTGTACTATCAAACCAAGAAGATTTTCATACTCTGCGGTTCAACAAATTATTTCAATACACCTGATATTAGCCGAGTAAATGCATGTCTGCTATATTTCGCCTGATTAAACTTTTTTGTGCAGATTTTTTATGCTTCTTTTTTTTCTGCTTTAGTTCTCGGTTCTAGTACGATACATGCTATCTTTCAACGAATAAAAGCAAAAGAAATAGCAAATTTTCAATTTCGCATTTATAAGTGGCACCGTGGCCCAATTGAAGGAGTTCGACACATAATTGAAGTTCATACATAACACCATAAATGAAGAAGTTTGACACATCTATAAGTTCATACATAACACCATAATTAAGTGACACCATGGCCTAATTGTTATCAATACCACATGACAGCGGCCTACATGAAAACTACATTAACTTCGATAAAATGTAACCGAAGGTTACACCTAAGAGAAAGTAAATTACTTTCTCTCGCTTCAGGCATTTGATTCGTTTGTCTGCTTTGTCGACTTTCCATAGTAGTCCAGCTATGACAACAGATCCACAGTGTTCCATGGGTGGATCATACCACCGGAAGAATCCACAGGCGTCAATCACATCTTTTTTTCGTGCGGGAAGAGTACATCACAAAAGTTGGACTTATCGCCATTGTCATTACAGAAAGGGGGGAATATGAAGAATAGCTCACATGATAATTGGGGCAGCTCCAGAAACGTCTCCCCGGATTGCTATCAATCCACGAGGTCCTCAACGTACACAGCTCTTGACAGTAGCAGAACGGCGCATCCATGCGATGGTGTTCAGCAGCGCAACAAGCTACCTGCATATTTGTATCCTGCATAGAATACCAGTCATCAATGCTGACCCTCCAGATGCGTATCCTGCATCCTAGACCCGAACTACGCGCGTGTCTGCAAATCGAAAGAAGTGGACATCATAGTGGTAAATAGAGGGCCAAAACATGGCAGAACCCATTCAAATGCGTAGAAGAATGACTCACCAGCTAGCGCGAACAATGTCGGACGACATCCACGACGTCCTCGGCGAAGGATGACGAAGATCCGTCCACTACCTGAGACAACAGAGAGCATTGGGTGAAGGGCACCCGCCATCAACGAAGAATACCTTGCTGCGACCTAGGGCAGAGATCAACGAAAAAGGGGAGAAAAGGCATTAGTAAAATAGCACATGATGGGGGCAAAATGGTCATCTTGGTCGGTGGGTTACATTTGAAGCCAAACACTAGCAAGAATATGTTTACGAAATTCTTCACCCCTCACCAAATGTGAAGTCGATTATCTTTAGTTGTTCCACGCGGTATCCTTCTCTTCGAAGAATATCTGCTGGTATCCTTCCATCAGTATCTAGCAACCAAACGACCCCTAAGTGTGTGCAAGCATCTTGATAGCATTTTGCCTTTATGGATTCCCCAATCTCAATCCAATAAATGATGGACAAGAATATAATCTTATATTTATATAAAGCTGAACATCATGATGCATTATCCTTTCATCATTCACAAATACACATTATTCGGTCCTCAGAAACGTTCGTTCGACTATCGGTGTTGTCGGTAGAGACCCACGTCTGGCTTTTTGTCTTCCTCTACTCCCTCATCCTCAGGTTCCTCCTCTGCTCCCATTGCCTGATGTCCATTCTCGAAGAAGTTCGTTGCCTGACGCCCATTCTCGACGAAGGCTCCCCACTCTTTAGAGTCCTAGATGGTTTCTCTGTGTCGGGTGTCAGCTGGGGGACTCCGACAAGGCTGTGGAAGGGTGTGGGAGTGTCGATAGGGAAGGAAGATGAGGAAACAAGGTTTCGGAGGGCGCTCGTGAAACGAGTGATAGGGAGGTGAAAGAGGAGAAGGCGTGCAAGTGGGATAAGTTCTTGTTCATGGGGCCGCTATGCGAAAGAGGTTTTACAGCTATCAATTTTCTCCATTGGCAAGCTTTGATCATAATCTCATGTTCTGTTCAACCGTGCAGGTAACTAAGAGAGTACAAACGACGCAAAGCATATGTAAGAAACGGAATTGGAGATCATAGGGCGATCTCCTGCTCAACAGTGCATACTTCACTCCAACGGTATGGAGCTTTTGCGAACTACTCGAAGGCATCCAACCTCAGAGCCAAGTCAACATCCAAGGTTTCCTCGACCACTTCAAGCGCCACGACTCTCCGAGATCATAATGCATCCATTGAATCATAAAGAAGTTTCACTTCTCACTCCTCATTATATTATTACACATTTTTATGTTATTTCATAGTCATTCATCATTAGTTCCTTATCCATTTGTCAGCCTTCCTCATGTTTTTGCTTTAATTTTGTAGGCGAAGTAGGCGTGAAGCGTCGCTAATTGCTAACACCCGTTCTCTCGCTCCCCCTCCTTGTCTGTCTTTCTGTGAGCTGTTATGTGTTTCCAACCCTCTATGGGTGAGCATGGACTACGACAAATCGGTTGCCCTGGCCTGCACTGATCCAAAAATTTCAATCTTTTTCCTAGTAGGTAATTGGGTTAGGACAGGGCCTGGATTGTGAAAATTCGGATTGCATTCTGACCCTGTGATATATATTATATTAATATTAAATTATTTAAAGATAATATACTTATATTTATTTTAATTAAAAATCTATATATTTTTATATGTATATCTTAAATATATAGTATATTATATTACTATATATGCAATTTAATTAACAATTATCATATTTATATAATAATATTAAATATTTTCATTATTATATTTATTTTTAATTTTTATTATTAAACTAGGATAATAAGAAATTTTTTATTTTGACCCACGTCCCGATCCTGACCTGGGGCCGAGTTCCAAATCGGGTCGGGACCCGCATCCAAACTTGAATTTGCTCACCCCTACAACTCTCCGTACTAGGTAGATTTCCAGTTACCTCACTTCAATGACTTCTTGAAGTTTATTTATTTTTTATTTTACTTTAATCAGTTATCAATACATGCATAGAAGGAATGAAGATGCTGAATGCATAGTTATATCGAGTAATAGAAATGTACATGCGTGAAGTGGCGATGTGGAGCGACGATAAAGGGTAAGAGGAAGAGAAGGCGTGCAAATGGGATACGTTCATGTCATGGGACCGCGGAGGAACACACTTATATGAATGCATAATTAAGTAATAGATAAATTTTCATAAATTATAGATTGGTTCTTTATATTCCATTATATTCATTAATCCTAAATAATAATAATACATTATAATTTTAACATCATGATCAAGTTTTCATAAACAACAGGATTAGTTCTTTATATTTCATTATATTTTTCTTAATCTTATTAAAAATAATTATATACAAATACATCTTTAATTAATATGCATTAATTTTTTAACAACGTAATTATTTTTTTTATAAATTACATGTTAACTATTTGAATTTGTTATCTTTTTATGTTTATATAATTTAATTTTATTTATTATGCACACTAAAATTTGAGGATAAAGTATTTTTTTCTCCTTTCACCATTTTCTATATTTTTTTTAATATTATCATCCTTTAGTATTCTTAGCACAAACATTTTTTATTATCATTACTAATTTTGTATTAAACTTTTAACATCATAGCTAATTATATATAAAATTCATGTTGACTCGTTATATTCTATTATGCTTTCATAGTATGGAATAATTATATATCAATGTATCCTTAAATAATGTGTATTAAATATTGCATATGTTAACTCTTAAATATGCTATATTTTTTTATCATAATAAAGATATTTTAAATTTAATAAAATTTTTTTATATATTTTAAATTATCTTATACTTAGTATCATAAATATAACCATTTAACTCTTAGCACAAACACTTGGTATCAATTTTTGTACTAAAATTTAAATATCATATTAATTGTTTTAAATTTCATGTTGACTCTTTGTATCTCATTAACTTTTATATTAATAAAAATAGTTACATATAATTATATAGATTACATGTTGACTCTTCATGTTCTACTATATTTTTCCTAATATAAAATAATCATATATCGTGATCTTAATTAATGTGTATTGAATTTAGCAAACTATGTGTTAATTCTTCCATTCTATTATATTTTTTGTCACGTCCAAAATATTTTAGATTTAATAAAAATAAAATATGTAAACTAATGAATATCTTCTTATTCATCTATATATAATGTTTTGACGATACAAAATAAATCTCAAGCCACCATTCGTTCCAATCTTTTTATTTTATGTTTTAATAATCTCATTCTTTAGTATCATAAAACATAAATATAATTATTTAACTCTTAGCATAATCACTTGGTATTCTCATTATTATTTTTAATTTAAAATTTTAATATCATAATCAATTATTAATAATACATATTGATTCTTTGTATCCTAATTTCTTTGTATTCATAACAAAAATAATAATTATATGTAAATGTATCCTTAATTATTCATATAACTTATATGTTGACTATTTATATTCTATTATAATTTTTTTATTAGGACTTGTTTGATTAAATGCAAAATCAAATCCTAAATGAAAATTATGAGCAATGTTATTAAAATCAAACCTGATCAGTGGTTCAATTAGGTCAACCGCTAATCTGTCGCTCCATTTGAGTGTCAAAATTACTTTTGATATTGAATCGAAAAAATGATCGAATCGGAAAAATTGGCAAATCAACTCAATCCAATTCAGATTCAAATTTTGGAAAAAAATCTAGAATAGTAAAGTTTAGAAAAAAAAAGAAATTGTTAAAAGGAAAGTTAAGGAGGAAGGAAATATTGAGAGGTAAAAAGTAAACAAAAATAGAAATAAAAAGTAAGTATTAAAATCGGAATAATATTGAAAACAAAATGCATAAAATGGAAATAAAAAATAAAATGTTTAAAAGTAAAAGTAATTTAACATAAAATATATTTATGAAACATTTATCATCATTGAATAATAAATGGTAAGATATTAATATTTATATGTTGACGATTTCTATTTATTATTATTAAAACCTTAAATAAATAAAACAAAATTATATTAATATTTATATTATTAATAAGTTATTAATATAATAATATTTGTAACTATATTTTTAAAATTATTATAAATAATGCTTTTTTAAAAAATTCAATTCAATCTTATGGAATCTCATCGAACTAGTCTAATCACAATCCTGTAGAGAGTCATATATAATTATGAAAAGATTGGTTGGGAGAGTTTTTGAAAAATGAATTGGGTGAAGTTTGTGATAGTGGTTGATTTTGAATATAAAATTAAAATTTTTAATAGAAAGTATTGACATGAAATTTTTTATTAATATTGAATATATATACAAAACATACATATATATATTTCTTAATTTTATAAAGATTTAAATTTATAAGTTTATATTAAAAAATAATGAATTTAAATTTATTTTATTGGTTTTAATTTTTTTACATAATTATCATTTATATACTGTTATTTAGTTTTGAAATTTTAATTTTGATTTATATTATATTTTCAACGCATTTCATTTTTTTACTTTCTAGCGTCCATGGATTTTGGTTATGACTTGAATTTTATTTTATTATTTATTTTCGACTTAATTCATTTTTATTTTTATTTATTATATATTTTAGCTATATTATAAAATTGTCTTCTTATATGCTAGTCTACTAATATTAATTTTCTTTTATACGTTTTGCTATTATATTGTCTTATTAAATTTATTTTCTTAAAAATGTGAGATAAGTGATTATTATTAAAATATATTTTTTTATTTGATGACCTTTTATATTTCATTTTATTCATAATTTAATTTTATTCTATATTTTCTTTGTAGTTGAATCACTTTCCTGATTTTCGATTGAATTTCCACCAACCAATTCCGAATTTCATATGTCGACAAAAACACAAATTATCTTACCTTTTGTCATTTTCAAACAAAAAAAATCAGAAAAATATCATGGCGTACAAATATGAAAACGCACACAAAAAATCGTTCCCTTATTACGGCAGCGAATTGCGGTTGTTGAAGACGGACGGGTAGGTGATAGAAAATAGGATTACCAAACTTTTACAGGAAATAAATAATTTAATAATACGTCAGCTTGGAATAAATATATTTCTGATGCATTAAAAATAGAACAGAAAAGACAAGGAAACTGGAAAAAGTTGGATTTTTTTATAAAAGAAAAATGGCTGTTGATTAGATAAATTTTTTTGTTATACTACAGGGAAAAAAACTATAATGCGTTAATAAATAATTTATTTATATGGTTTTATAATGAATCCTTTATATTCAATTTATTACACTTTACAATTTTTTTATAATTAAAGAAACAAAAAAAATCATTGAAATTTATACAAGAAAGATTAAAAAAAGATTCGAATGGTTTTAGTTTGTCCGCCCACCAAAATAGATTCCTAATTTGATATATATATATATATATCCAAACAGTTGACTTGACAAATTAAGTAGGTAATATTATAAGCCTGTTGGAGGTTGCAAAGTTAACCCCGGCCTTCTCTCTGACCCTTGCGCCTCTTTTGGTGGGCAGAGCGAGAAAGAACGAGGAGAAGAGCAGAAGAAGGCGCGTCAGCAATCCATTCTCTTCGATCCCTCCCTGTTCTCCTCCTCCGGTAAGGATTCTTGTTCTTTGTCTGCCTTCATCTTTTGAAGGAATCGATTCTTTGAGTTTCGGAATTTGGTTGAAACGGCTCAAAATTGATTTTTTTAATCTTTTTTTTCTTCGGTGGAATTAGTGCTTTTGATCGCTCGTTAGACGAAGTAAATGATCTCTGCCTCTGTGCCTAGTGACGGACGATGTTATCGTTCATGGTTGCGTATTGATTTCTGTAACTGATCGTTTTGTCTCCTTTTCTGTTGTTGTTTTTCCCTCAAAGAACCTGTTTTTTTCATTCAAAGTAGAAAATGGTGATATGTGGATTTATTTGCTGTAACATACAACCTTTAATATGTAAACATCCATCTAGTGGTCTTTACATATAACTCTTGGAGGAAACAATTAGAATTAGAATGAAACTGCTCTCTTCTTACAGGAGTATGAAACTTCTGATCAATGTTTCGAAAAGAAACTGCGGGACAATTCCTAGCCCTCCTTGTCGACCTACTATAAATCATACCGTGCACCATGCCATTTCCACACCAGCAGCACAATTGTTCAAGCATTACTAGTTACAGATACCTGCAGCACCACCACACCTGGCACTTAAATGGCCAACACTAAGCAATTCCTTGTCCTTATGGTCCTTTCCATCTCAACAGCAATGGCAATTGCAGCATCCTCACCTCTGGAGGAAGAAAAATTTTTCCTCCCACCAAATTTCCTTAATCCAGGAAAAATCACTCAATGTTGGGCCTCAATAATCGGCATTGAGGGCTGCGCGAAAGATGTTCTTGCTTCCTTCTTAAGCTTACGGATCCAACTCAGCTCAGAATGCTGCAATGCCATCGAAGGGATCGGTGAAAGCTGCTTCCTCAACATTTTCTCCAATCCTCCCTTCAATCCCTTCTTCCCTCCTCTACTCAAGGCCTTCTGCAAGACGCCGCCTTCTCCTTCAGTTAAAGCAGGTCTTCTCCCACCTTCCCCTGTGAAGCAAAGTCCCGGCCCATCTGTAGCCTAATAGTTGCTCCAGTTGAATGATTAATAATCTGTGCTAGACCCGTGAGGCAAATGTGATTTAGGCATAAACCCAAGAGTAGCACAGTGGTTATTTAGGCTTTCTAGTTGTTTTCAATAAGCCAGTGGGATTAGTTGCTATGTTTTGTTCCTTTTGTCTTGGTTTTACTTTGGTCATTAGTCAATGTAGGTGAGTTTCAAAGTGCATCTTTTGGTTTTTCAGGTTTTATCAATGAGAATGACTGATCTGCAACTTTAGCTAACATATGATTTATTTTAATTATTATTTATTAGTTTGAAAATGATAAATAGCAAGAAAATCTGTGTATACAATTAATGGTTGCAACATGGAAACAAGGCCCCAATATATAATAATATATTCTCATTGAAAAGCATATTAACTAGTCTATTGCCTAAATATCTTAGAAAAATGCAGAAACAAATTCACTTTCTAATAACAGAATATATGCGTTGATTGGTTGGCACACTACTCATAGTCATTTATCACCACAGACGAATTTGAGTTTCCTAATTTGTGCAACCTTCAACTTCTTCTAGGAACAAGATATATTTATGTCTTTTTTTTTTGTCATGTTAAACACTTGCATCATCAGAAGGCAAGGGCTTTTACTGAAATACAATGGAAACTCCCAAAACTAGGACATGTGTCATTTTCAATATTTTGCTTGTAGTAGGTTTTATTATTTTGTGATAGTACCAACATGTATGACACGTTCGTACTTCTAGACCATAAAAGGATTGAAATAATTTTCTGAACATCATTCTAATCATCCTATTTTCTTTTTTGAGTTGCAATTCTAAAGGTTGAGCTCAAGTTTTGCATTCTAGCATCAAGGGGTGTTACGCACAAAAGAAAATGTTTTGGTTCGTCCATCAACAATGGTGCCCTAAACATACATAAAAGTAACAGTTTATTTCATAAATTTAGTTCTAGAAAGAATATTAAAATAACATGTTTAAAAGTGATAATCTTATCTGCTTAATTCATAAACCTGCATCTCTGGGCAGCCAAGAGAATTTCACCCATACCAAAGTTCCATTTCTTGTCATACTCAAGTAATTCATGTTTGTATGCTTGTGTCTCTTCCCTTCTGTCCCCATAAATCGTCTGGGGAAAAATTGACCTTGGAAGTTGGTGCCCTTAAGGTGATTCTTTAACCTAGACTTGGTTGAGTCAATCACAGAATTCGATTTCCTTGTGGAACCAAAGCTTTTGATCACCCTTCTGATGAATAAAGGTTCCGTAGCTCTGGTTTTGTGTGGATGCTGATAGTATCATAATTACATGTCAAATTTGTAACAGTTTTAATCCCCATGATGTTTCTATCAGTTCCTCAAAAAAAAAAAAAAGCTAGTCTGTTTTACAAAGTAGAAAACATGTTCATTTGTTAGTTGTTACATATGATTAGTTCTTGGCAAGAAGCATCCATATAGTGGCCTATACAAGCAACTCTGGGAATAGAGTTAAGATCTGTATGAAACTATTAACTTGCTCTCTGAAAAAAAAAAAACTATTTTCTTTGTTCATATTATTACCCATCTAATTGCTGAGTAAATTTTCGAAACAGTTGACCAACTATATTTGATCACTGAACTTTATTTTGTAACTCAAAGGTCATGCAACTTTCATAATTTCACAGTCATGGTGATCCTAACTGATGATGCAGGCATATGAGACTGCTATCCCTTTTTATTTTATTTTATTAATTTTTAATTTTTCTTTGGAGGACTGATAAATACTAACGTGGGTGTTGCCTCAACATTTTAATTGGTAAATCTTTTATCACCGATTAGGATAACCACGATTGAAATATTATGAATGTTGGATGGCATTTGAGTTACAAAATAGATCTGGATGACCAAATTAGGAACGGGAGTATAATTGGATGACCATTATGAAAATTTAGTTTGTAACTGATAGACAATTTTAAGGATTCCCCATCCATCGCCTACAAATTATACAATGTGCCATTCTATCTCTACACCAGCAATACAAACTGTTCAACCATAACCTTGAGGGGCACTGAAATGTCCAATGCTAAGCAATGCATTGTCCTTGGCACTCTTTGCTTCAATGGAAATGACAATTTTGGTCTCACCCGTGGAGGAAGAAAAAGTTTTTCCATGCCCAACTAAATTTCCAGAATCCAGGCATAATCACTAAATGTTGGAGCAAAATTTTTGGTATCAAAGGACATGCCAAGGATGTTCTCTCTTCCTTCCTAACTCTTCAAGCCAGCTCAGCTGACATTGCTGCAGTGTCATCAAGGGCATTGTTAAAATATGCTTCCTTGACCTCCTCTCCGACCCTCCTTTTAACCCCTTCCTCCCTCCTCTTTTTCTATTTTTTTGGAGAAGTTAAAGGATAACTACAAAGGTTGTAGCTATCCTATTATTTCCTCCTCTTGTCACGGCTTTCTGCAGGGGGAAGCACCACCTGTTCTGTTAGTTAAGTTGATCCTTCATTTACTTTCTTCAATCAAGTCCTGGTCTCGCTTACTTCCTAATTATCCAGCCCATGTGAGAATGTTGCAGTGCCATTGAAGGTTGTTGAAATTGATGTGCTAATCAATCTTCCTGAAAGCTCAAACCATTAGGAAGAGCAACTTCAATGATTTTATATTCTTAACACTCCCATCATGTGGACAACAACTAAGGGAGGGAAATATTTTTTTTAAATAAGAGCTGTTTGAATTCTTTTTTTTTTTGAGAAGGGAAAGGATGACTACCATTCTGGTTGAGAGCTGTTTGAATTCTTGACCTCTGGCTCTGGTATTGATGTGCTAACAATCTTCCTAAAAGCTTAAGCTATTAGAAAAAGCAACAGCAATGATTTTATATTTTTAACAAAGACATTGGTAAAATATGTTTCTTTAACATCCTATCCAACCCTTCTTTTGACCCGCTTCTTCCTCTTCTTTTCATGCTATGTGACAAGAAGGCATCACCTGTTCCCTCAGCTAAGCTGAACCTCCGCTCACCTTCCAATATAAATCAAGTCCTGGTCCACTTTGTGACCTCGGAAGTGCAAATAGAATACAGTAGTTCATTTAGGTTTTTCCTATTGTTTCCAGTGATCCGCGGAAAGTTTGGCATGTTCTCTTTCTTCACTTTGTTACTAATTTTATGAGCACTTCAGTGGGGTTGTTTTGCTGGAAAACAAATTATAATATGTTTCAAACGATTACTTTCTAGAGTTTTTTTAGGGTAATAATTTTCTAGAGTTATTTATAGGATTAACATTGCCTTGTCAAAAAAAATAAATACATCAATGTTTTATCCACTTCATTGAACCTCCTGACACACATACACACACACACAATATATATACAACAACAACAACAAAGCCTTATCCCACTAGGTGGGGTCGGCTAACACAATATATATATATATATACACACACACACAAAGAGAGAGAGAGAGAGAGAGAGAGAGAGAGAGAGAGAGAGAGAGAGAGAGAGAGAGAGAGAGAGAGAGAGAGAGAGGAATAAGGATGTCTACGAATTGTGTAGACATTCAATTTTACATCCAGAAATATATAAACACACACACAAAGGATAAGCCAACCGTATCATTCTAGTCATCAGCCCACAGCGTAGCCAATTTTACAGCATGTGACATGATGTTTTCCATATACCAATGCTCCCTTCTAAAAAGACAAGCATTTCTTTGGTGCCAGGTCACCCATAGAACAACTAGATCTAACCTCCATTGACGTCGTGTGCCATATAGTCTTGTGGTCTCCTGTCTCCCTCCAAATCGAAACGTCCTCCAGCATAAGATGTCAAAAGTGACATCTAACCATTGACATCCTGAAATTTGCAACCACACAACCAAAGAAGAGATTGATATCCTCAGCCTCATTCCCACAAAAGCTGCATAAAACATCTGGAGAGGGCTGCCAGTGCAGTCGATATGCTTTTGTAAGTAATCATTCACGTCGGAGGAGCCTCACATATATTTTAATGCGTACCAGTGCAATTGATCGTCATATAAGCCGACAATCTGTAAGTAAGTCAGCATCGAGTTGCAAGCCCCAATCTTTGATCACTGTCATGTATACCTTCTTTCCAGAAAATCGGCTGGATGTCTTGCTTTGATACATCGAGTGAAAAATTCTCAAGATGTCCGAGAAGTCTAATGAAGTCATCGTTTTTTTGGGCAGAAAGATTAGCTGAAAAAGCAGGGAGCCATATCCTAGCACCCACACCAAAGTGTGACCAACAATGAGTAATTGTTGCATCTTTATATTCAGTGATCGCATAGAGCCTAGGGAATAAGCTGCTTAAAGCTTCTGTAGATGCCAAAGGATCATCCCAAAATCTTAGAGTACGGCCATTCTCCAATTATAATGATAGAAGAGGTCTTAGGACCTGAAGGTCATCCAACATCCCATACCAAAAGAATGAGCACCCTCTCAGCCTTATTAATAGCCGTTCCCAAGATAAAATTTTGCCGTGGCATTCAAAGATGATGGATGACCATAGATCATTGGATGCACCCATGACCCGACATGCCCATATAGATAATCGGGCTATGTTGGTTTGGTGAAGCTGTCAGACACCTAATTCTCCATCAGTCGTTGGTCGACAAACCTCCTTCCAGACAATAAGATGAACTACCATGTTTGTGCTGCCAGAGCGTTGCCAGAAGAAATTGCTCTAGAGAGAGTCGATATGAACCTCCACTGATTGAGGCGATGGAAGCACGGACATATAATTGATAGGTATGTCTGAAGCACTGAGTTAATTAGAGTGAGGCGGCCTCCACGAGATAGTAATCTCGCGCTCCATCCCCCAAGTCATCGCTCGAGGCATCCAATCCTGAATTGAGATAAATTTGTCCGATAAAGGCACATCCAAATACTGAATAGTAAGCTGCATATCACTGTCCGGAGTATTTTTAAGCAATCAAGAGCTGATTGATCATCCATACCAAATGAAATGAAAGAAGACTTTGCATGATTGATGATCAAACCAGAAAAATCTCCAAATATCTCAATCAAAGTGGAAAATCTTCTTGCCGCATCCATCGATCCCTCATCATCTGCATATTGCAGCAATGGAAGTAAAGACCTGTGGTCATGTTTCCAGACAACCCAGAGATAAGCCCCACATTACTTGAAGAGAAAGTGCAATGTGCAAGTGTATCAACAGCTATCACAAATAACATTGGAACAAGAGGACAACCTTGGTGAATCCCACGTTGAGGTTGAATCCAACCTCCTTCCATGTTGCCATTAATAGGTTCTGAGAAAGAAGCGGTACAAATACACGTTTCATTCAGGAAATTCATTGTGATGAAAAACCTCTTTTAGATAAAGACCTCCAGACAAAGTGCCCGTCTAGAGAGTCGTATGCTTTAGCAAAATCAACCTTATGATCATGAATTCTCTAATAACGTTTATCAGATCTTATGATCATGAATGATTCATGGAAGAATTAATTTACCTTATGATGATTGATAAGCATTATTAATCATCTTAGAACTGGCCATACTGTGCATCTGAGGACATGAGATGGTTATAAAATGCAAGTTAACCAATGAGGGCATGGGAATGGACAAATACTCTTTAGTGAGTCATTGTTTGCAGGGAGGTTATCATCATGTGATTGGGGAATCCATTTATGGAGAGGAGGTGAGAGGTCAGAAGAAGTACCACGAGTATAGAAATTAGAAGCTGACATAATATCGTAGATGGATAGTCCAAACTAAGATTGTCATCTCTCCTTCTCTCTCTCTCTCACTTTGCTCATAGGTTTGTACTTTCATAACAGAGAGAATATGGCAGTTTGTGCATAAACATGCAGAACATATGACAATTCCTCCATAATCATCAACAACAACAACAACTGTGTACTAGGAAAATTTTCCAGGAAAATTTTCTTGAGGTTGTGCACTAGGAATTCCTTCAAGTTGTTAATTTATATAAAATCTATACTTCATGCATGGTATAATCTGTAAAATGGTTAAATTATGCTCATGTCAACATAAATCCTTGCTGTGTCTGGAACATATTGTGTACCTGTTTCTTTTTTTGTCCGAAGGACATTGAATATTTGTTTAGTACCCATTTACCTAGTTAATTCATCACTTTCTATATAGCAGACCGTTATGTGGATTATTGTTGCACTGATATCGCAAGCAAGAAAATATATCAACTGTGTTCCTACATGGTTTTAGGTTTCTATGGACACTTTGACATCTGAGAATGTTGCTTCGCCAGAACTTGTAAGAGAGTCACTCATGGAAATCTCACAGTGCATTCCAGATGTGATTGTTACTTCAACTCAGCTGTCTGCTAACTCAGTTGTTCGTACTGCTGAAGATCAGAATGGAGTTGGGGGAACAGATGAATATAGGTCTAAGTTGATCTCGATATCCTACACACCATCACCGGATGTTGAACCTACACCGCCAGTTGTGGGAAATCTTGGTGCATAGAAGGGTAGGCACATATATATACGTTTTATTTGTGTATTATCTCTTTAAGGTGTAAAATGTGGTATCAAAGAAATGTTGTTGGCTTCATGAATGCAGAAATATCAATAAGCAAATTATGTCAATGAGATGTATAACTTTTCCGATGGTTTGTGATGGCAGATTCTATAATACCAAATGTATTTTTATATTTCTGCAAGTAATTTGATCATCAGGTTATGAGAGAAGGTAAATCAAGGATAATAGGTGTATTGTCAAAAAAAAAAAAACTCATTTAGTTTTGTGCTTTCATGACAAAAGTCTGCGTTTACATAAAAACTATCAGAAAAGGAACACTCAACCTTCCTTCAAATGATCAAATGTCCGTAGCCATAGTGTTAATTGCTTTAAGTTTATCAGAAGTAATTAGAAAAAGAAAGTACTTTTGAAGCAGCTGATTGTCAATCTCCAAGGAAGCTGAAAGAAAGAATTGTATCAATAAGAACAGGCCAAAATAGTTATGCCTTAATGAACAGCTTTGACCTGAAACAATAAACATGAAATGACCATCATCTTTCACGGATTCAGATAACTTGGATTACAGAGCAGTTAGCAGAAGTATAAACATAAACACTGCTCTAGTGACTAGCATCTTCTTCTTCGCAAAACTTTGTATACTCCTTGGTGCCCATCAAGGAGTCTAGCTCCGATGGATCGCTTGGCTTGATTTTGATCATCCAACCATTATCGTACGGGCTTGAGTTGATCTGCAAAAGAAATATTTTGTAGTCAATCCTGTTTCTTTACATTACAACCCAATGTATATGTGTGCAGCAGCAACTGAATGCCATATCTTTGGCAGTAAATGTGTGTCCCAGAACGGGGAGAAGACAAAGGTGGATGAATTACCAGGCCAGGGGTCTCAGTCAACTTGGTATTGACTTCAATGACTTCACCAGAAATAGGAGAATTGACATCACTGGTTGCTTTGACACTCTCCACTGCACCGAATGCACCTCCTTTCTTCACTGCTGCTCCTGAATCTGGAAGGTCCACGAAGACCACCTCTCCCAGATGATCCTGCCCAACATAATTCACGGGAAAAAAAAATGAAAATTCCAATCATGCTTATCGAAGGTGTTAATGATTTCTTTCATGTACTGAGGTATGCCATCATATTTTACATATATTTTTTTACCCATTTGTTCTTCTTTGGATTTACATCCTAAATTAAGAGCCATAATTTGCTTCAAGAAATTAATTACGCTCACAAGAATTACAAGTTGCATATCATATAGGCTCATTGGCACTGCCAAAGCCTTCTTCTTTGACACAAATCATCAAAACAACTTCTTGGCAGAATATAAGAGGAAAAAAAACTGTGATTCGTACTTGAGCATGGTCGGTGATGCCGATTGTTGCAACGGAGCCCTCATGCTTCACCCACTCATGAGAACTGGCGTACTTCAAGCCTTCTATGACTGTAAAACAAGGCAGACATGCCAATGTTGAAGACAGCAGCATATGAAACTTTTTTTCTTCCTTGCAAACAAGGAAAGTATAAAGAAGCTTTGAAGGAATGCAAAAATATTGCTCATCAGTTAGCAATTTTTTTGTGTGCGTTTTCAGACAACAAGCTGAATAATGGGACTACTTTACTTCCAGCCAGTAATACTTCACTTGTGCATGCTTCGAGAAACACATCAAACATGCATATACAGAATAAATCCTCCGGACTCCGGAGTGGTTGATGCTTTCTAAAAGAAAGAGCAGGAGAGAGAATACAGCAAATGTACTTTGCTACAGACTGCACAGAGTTCAGAATTTTGCAGCAGAACAAACACTGCAGCGCAGTTACAGAAATGTTACCAGAAGAAAAGCATCTGGAGATGGAGAAGGCGGGGAGCGGAGTTCTGGCTCCAGAGCAGGAGATCTTGAGAGCATTGGCAGTGGAAGAAGCCCACAACTTCAGAGCCATTCTCCTGTCTTCTTCTTCTTCTTCTTCCTCTTTGCCTCTCTTCCTCCTCTATGCCTGGTTTCAGACCAAGTTTTTAAAGTGGAGCACAACCAAGGGAGGGAAGTAATAGAATAAAGCTTCTTTCAAGCGTGGAGTGGAGTGGAGTGGGGTGGGGTGGATGGTTGGTGGATATCGCTTGCCTCATCCTTGAAGTGAGGAGATGTTGGGGACATCCACTGGTGTGTGTGATATTTTTCCTCATGAATTATTTCTCACAAATTCGTGCCAACTTGTTACACCTACTTTGGATTAAGTTGGACCAATGAAACATATGGTTACATCCTAAGGCACATCCCATATGTTAACATTAACATCACTCCTAAGCTGCCTCTCTCTTTCTCTCTCTCTCTCTCTCTCTCTCTCTAATCTTGCTTATTGTTTGAAGGATGATTTGGGACCACGAGCGCAATTGAGAGAAAGGTAAGAGGCATAAAGTGCTTCGGGATGAAGTGTGCCTTGTGTGGTCTAAGGAATTTGATCCACTCACTTTTAAGCCCAAAGGATGTATAATCCTCAAGCATATGTTTTATGGATGCCATAATAAAAGAGAAAAATAGATAAAATTATTTATTTTAAAAAAAGAAATCCTAGCATTGTCAATTGTGTTAAAATGATTAATGATTGCTTGAATAATAATAATAATAAATGAAATGATGCCACGAGTTTGAACCAAGAATCAAAATTTAAGGAGCAATGGACGCAATTCTAGGCAAATATTCTTCTTTAATGAGCAAGTTATGCTTACCAAATTATTATATTTACAACATATATTTGAGTCATCCTGATTTTTGTATCGCATCTAATTATCTATGTGATGTTTTACTTATAAAGCCATACACATTGAATTATTATTGCATAACTAGTGCTAAGAACCGTGGATGCACGAATATTTTTTAAAAAATAATTTTATAATTATAATATTATAATTTAAAAATATAACATATTTTTTATAATTAAAATGATAAATTAGTCAAACTATTTAGAAAGAAATGGTTGGATAGGAAAATTAAATTGCATCAATTGAAAGAATAATTAAAAACATGGGGTTGTAGTTATATTAATCCACATTTACCCTATATTTGTACAATAGTTTTTATTTATAAAATATAGTATTTTAAAATAGAACTCAATTTAAAAATGTATTAGCGTGCCACATGACATATCCCTATATATTTTATATTTTCTTCGAGAAAATATAATTTCCTCATTTAATTTATTAAAACAATCCCCACTTCTACATATACATACACACACATATATATATATATAATTTTTTATTATTATATTTTATTTATAACATATATTGTCTTTAATTTAAAAACTTTATGAACATGGCATGTGACATACACTAATACTACCTCATGCCTCTATTTCCCATTTATCTTTTTTCTCCTTTTTTTTGGCAATTTTTTTCTTTTTCCTTTTTGCATTTCTTATATATAATTTATTCTAACAGCTCATTTACTATCTCTCTATCTAACCTCCTTTCTTATAAAACCTTTATACTACCTTCTTTCTCTCTCATAACCCTCCAACCGCTTATACCTGATCAGCAATCTTCGTGTCATCCTCTTGTCTATGCTCCCTCACCATGTATCTCACATCACTCTCCCTGAATTACTCCGTCACCATGTACCTCACGTCCCTCTCCCAGGAATGATGGGTGTACGCCACGATGCGCTTCTGTCTCTCGCGGCAGCATCAACATCGGCGTCAGCATCGCCATCTGCTCAGCATTGTTCTCGCGACCGAAGCGGCGAATGTTATGAAAGCCCTCAAGCGACTACTTTTTCTCTCGCCATCTAGCATCGCCAGCATCGGCATTTGATATGCATTGTTCTCGCGATCGAAGCGCCAGATGACATTTCTCTCGCCATCTACCATCGTTGACATTGGGATTTGTTGTGCATCGTTCTCACGACCAAAGCACTCAAATGACTACTTTTTCTCTCTCCATGCTAAAGGAAACCACAATCGTTGCGATCTTTGCAGTGAATCAAATGCTTAAAGTGACTACTCTCTCTTCATCTATGACGCTTTATTGTAATGATTTTGCCAATAAACATGGTTAAATAATGCATCTATTTGTCTATTTCACTATGAGCATTTGGAATAAAGTATATGATAATATTGAATAATGCGTATTGCAACTGGGGATGGCAACAGCCGCTGTTCGGGGCGGGGGACACCACCCCCGCCCCGAATCCCCGGTTCGGGGGAAATTTTATCCCCCACCCCGAACCCTGTGGGCCCCAAATCCCCGCAGGGAATCCGATTGCCCGAATTTTTTATTAGAAAATGTGAAAAAATTAGAAAAAAATCACACAAAAAATAGTGCTCACCTCTGTGCGAAATCGCCGCGACGCCGATTTCGCGCAGAGGCGATTGAATCATCTCGACGAGATGGTTGGGGCTTTGGTTCGAATGCTCAAGGACTCCTGCACCTTGGATCTACGAATCGACGCGGCGAGGCTGCTGGAGTCTATTATAGCCGCGTCAAATGCGGACGCCAAAACCGAGATCGCCAAGGTGGATGGGCTGATCCCGGAGCTTGTCCGCCTCATCGGACCGTCGGAAGAAAAAGGGGCGGCACCTGATTGGCGGGCGGTGGAGGCCGGACTCGGGTGCCTCGAAGGCATGTCTTCGGGCCGCGAAGAGGGTCCGGCCAGCGATGGTGTCTGCTGGGGTGGTACCGGTGATCACGCGGGTGCTTCGCGGAGAAACGACGGCGAAGGTGGCGGCGAGGGCGCTGAGGGTAATGGAGGCGGCGGTCGGGTGCGCGGAGGGGCGGGCGGCGATATGCGAAGAATGCGGACTGTAGGCAGTGGGGGCTGTTGTGGGGAAGATGATGAAGCGGGGAGGGAGGGGGCGGAGGCGGCGGTGGCCGTGCTGTGGGCGATGTGCCACAGATTCAGGGACCGGCGCGCGGTGGACGCGGCCGCCGGGGCGGAAGGGGCGGCGACGAAGCTGCTGCTTCTGTGCAAAGCGATTGCTCGCCGGCGGCGGGCGAAATCGCCGCTGCGTTGAGAAGGATGTCGCCAGCGGCAGATTAGGGTTGGGGGTGGGAGAAAAAGAGAGGAGATTGAAAGGAGTTAGGGTTTTTTATTTTATATATGATGAATGGACGGCTAAGATTTAATCTGATGATTGATAATTAAAATAATTAAATATTATGACGGGGAGACGGGGATCCGATGGGGCGGGGGCAGCCCACCCCGCCTCGATCCCCGAATGAGGGGTCAGGGGCAGTTTGCCCCCCATCCCCGCCCCCGCGGGGAAAAAATCCCCGAATGCGGGCCCCGAATGGGGATTCCCCGCGGGGCCCGTTTGGGGGCGGGGATGTTGCCACCCCTAATTGCAACTAATGGTGCGGTGATCCAAATGATTTTTCATTATATTATATTAACTAACTTGCACCTTACATATAATTTGATTATATATGATACACATGCATTAACACAAATTTTTTATTTAATAAAAAATTGCTTATACATATCTTTTATTTATTTGATAAAATAAATATTCATTTAAAAATATAAATCACACGCGCGCACACATCACACACGTGCAGATGCACACACGCGCACGCACGTGCAAACGCACACACGCGCACACACATGCTCACACGCACACACACCCACCCACAAACCCGCACGCACACGCGCACACACGCGCACACACATCCTTTATGTTTTTATTTTCTTCTAGAAAAGAAATTTTCCCGATTTAATTCCGAAAATGAATTAACTTATAATACTTAATATAAATTAAATTTTTAGTTATACATATACCAATGCTTTTCATTTTATATTATAACACAGATTATTTTATTTAATCCAAGTAAGAACCTACTTATTCATATACTATTGTGTTATAAAATAAATATTAATTTAAAAATTGTTTTGAAAAAAAAGTAACAGAAAGTTTCAAATGTTGTAGGTCTACCAACACTTTTTTTTTCTTGATTTGATTCAACTCAAATTCTAATTCTATTCACCTTCAAACAAATTTTATTATTTAAAATATTTTTAATTAGTTATACATATATATTATTCTGCCATCTCTTATTTTACCTATTTTAAAAGAACATATTTAATCCAGCTAAAAAGATGTTATTTTTAGTTAATCCTGGTAAAACTCGTGATTAGGGATACATCCTTACATTCCATAATTATTATTGTTTAAAAGAATAAATAAATAATAAAAATATAGTATTAGTATATAAATCTTATTACTGAATGAAATTTAAAATGGAACGAAAATCTTGAACATATATAATATATATATATATACCTGAGAGCTTGTGACTATCCTCATGCTTCTATTCCCATTTATCTTTTTTCTCCTTTTTTTGGCAATTTTTTTCTTTTCCTTTTTGCATTTCTTATATATAATCTATTCTAACCGCTCATTTACTATCTCTCTATCTAACCTCCTTTCTTATAAAACCTTTCTACTACCTTCTTCTTTCTCCCTCATAACCCTCCAACCGCTTATACATGATCAGCAATCTTCGTGTCATCCTCTTGTCTCTGCTCCCTCACCATGTACCTCACATCCCTCTCCCTGAATTACTCCGTCACCATGTACCTCACGTCCCTCTCTCAGGAATGTTGGGTGCACGCTGATGCGCTTCTGTCTCTCGCGATAGCATCGACATCGGCGTCGGCATCGCCATCTGCTCAGCATTGTTCTCGCGACCGAAGCGGCGAATGTTATGAAAGTCCTCAAACGACTACTTTTCTCTCGCCATCTAGCATCGCCAGCATCGGCATCTGATATGCATTGTTATCGCGATCGAAGCGCCATATGTCATTTCTCTCGCCATCTACCATCGTTGACATTGGGTTTTGTTGTGCATCGTTCTCACGACCAAAGCACTCAAATGACTACTTTTTCTCTCTCCATGCTAAAGGAAACCACAATCGTTGCGGTCTTTGCAGTAAATCAAACGCTTAAAGTGACTACTCTCTCTTCATTTATGACGCTTTATTGTAATGATTTCGCCAATAAACAAGGTTAAATAATGTATCTATTTGTTTATTTTCACTATGAGCATTTGGAATAAAGTATATGATAATCTTGAGTGATGTGTATTACAACTAATGGTACGATAATCTTCAATGATCCAGATGATTTTTCATTATATTATATTAAATAACTTGCACCTTAGATATATTTTGATTATATATGATACACATGCATTAAATTGCTACCTTTCTACCTCACAATAGAAACCCACCAAATCAAATGCTTAAAGTTGTAGGATCGAAAGCTCCAAGAGGGGTGGGGGTGGTGAATTGGCATATAAAAATCTTTTCGCAAATTTATTTTCAAAAAATCATTAAAATCGATCACAAGCAAATAATGATAAAGAGTGAGTAAGAGAGCAAACACAGAGAGACACGATATGTTGACGAGGTTCAACATCAACTTTTTGATCTACTTTCCCATTTTGACTTCTCAACCACGAGACCGTCAGAGTTCCACTATCTTTCTCTTTTCTTGTAGGGAGAGAACAACCCTCTTTACACCACACACATTCTTCTCTGCTCAAGAGGCAAGGCACACCTCTTTTACAATGAGCTCTTTATTCTCACTAGATCAGAAAGAAAATGTTTCCCTCTATTTCTTTTCTTTTACAAAGTTTTTCTCACACTCAAAGCTTAGAAAAGAAAAGGGAAGAAATTATAATTTTGCGCTCAAGAACTAGAAATGATCTTTAGAATATTCTTGCTTGCTTGGATAAGTTTTCTTCATGTTTTGTCATTCCTTTTATAGGCCTCAACTGGTGAAAATTTTGTCCAAAAATTCTTTCACAATTTTTTCCATGAAAATTAGTCGTTACTATTCATCTGGAATTGTAACCGGTCGACCGCATTAATGTGTAGATCGGTCGGTCAATATGATTGTTGCGACATATATGCAATTTTATCCGTTGTCCGGTCGACCGATCCTTCGACCGATACATCGACCGGTAACGTCTCGACGTTGACCAATATAGTCTCGACGTCAATGGATATAGTATCGTCATTCTAAATTCATTGTTGTACTGACCGATCGACCAGTGCAACGACCGGAACATCGACCGGTATAGTCTCGACATCTCTTCGTATGATATCAATCGACCGATCTCCATGGTCTGTCAACTGGTCGTGTGCTGAGCCTTTATTTTTATCGTTTGTTTTGGCGATTTCTTCTGCGAATGAGGTCATATCAATCCTACACCTATATTATCATCATTTGAGCATAAATTAGTAACTTTTATGTCCTATTTAATTTGTTATCATCAAAATATAAGATTCAACAATATCTCCCTTTTTTTATGATGACAAACTATTTGGACGATAAAAAAATGAATTGTAAGTATAGACAGTAAGTAGTGAGTAAGCTCTCCCTACATTAATGCATATTTATCATTTTCTCCCCCTAAATAAGTGGTCATTATATTGTCATAATAACATGAAACAGTATGAACATTAAGACATAAAAAATATATATGAAATCAAATAAGGCATAAAAAATCATCACATTACATTCATAATCGATAATACATCATATGTTCATGCATTAACAAATGTGATTGTATTCACTACAAAATAGTGTATGACATTAGTACAAATACAAACACATAGCAACTAAGGTACATAAAACTAAAAACATATAACTAAAAATTACATAACATCGTCCTATCCTAACCAAACTTTTCCCCTTTTTGACATCATCAAAGAGGGAGATAACTAATCTACATCTCATTGGAACTATCATCATCATGAGCTACGGGCGAAATAAATTTCTGCGATGCATAATAAGCCTGTAGTGAGCTAACAAGGTATCGAGAGTCACGCTCCATCCGTTGAACACGACGATTCATTTGGGTCACGGACAATCTATGACATCCACCTGCTGTGAAAGGGCCGTGAAATCATAGGTGCTATAGGAAGTCAAGACTACCGAGGGCGGAGGAACGCCAGGGGCCAGCCTCTGGTGCATTCTAAGTATCCATAGGCACTAGCTCTCCATCTGTGACATTATCTCCATCGTCAGTATCTATAGGTGCCGGCTCTCCCAACCTAAGATGCTTTTGGTGTAAGGTCTCTGAACCGATGATGTCAGTGGGGCGGGGGTCAGATGTACTCCTCGTTCACAAGAATGTCGACACCAAAATAAAGTAAAATTCTAGTGATCCATGCTCCAAAATAGAGGGAGTGTCGACCACGAGTACCGACGGAAAATCTTTTGGAAGGTGAAATCCATGTGATATAAAATGAAATGACCAAAATGAAAAAAAGGAGGCATCTCGGATACAAACAATGGAGAAAGAACAAATCAAAATGGGTAACATTTGTATAGTGCCTGGCTCGAGGGATAATCATACGACTCAGAATGTGGTGAGCAATTTTCATGGATGGATGAAGATGCCTATAGGACGATTCAACGATGTAGTGGATATCTTGTCCACCAAACACCATACTAATATCATCTGCCATCGGTAGATAATCAGAAGGCCAACAATGAGTGACAAATGAGTAGAGACCGGGTAAAGGGCACGGGACATCAAAGATATGACAGAATCGGTCACGATCAAAATGAATGGGTACGTCAAGAACATAGGTGATGATAGTCTCCCGAGTGATCGTCATGTTCGCATAGAAATAACGAACAAAATAGGGATACACACGCTCTGTAAGAGAGAGAAGTGATAGCCAACCGATATTTTCAAATATCTCTTGAACATCTAGAATGTTGAAAGCGTCACAATCAATGGTGTAAGCACTCTGAACATCGCGAGAAGCATACAAGGCATCAAAGAAGTAGAAATGACCCTGGTGACAAAGAGATAACTATCAAAAGCAGTAGGGTCAGTGGAAGGTGGCTGATGAGCACGTCCACGGGCTCGTCCATGTTGGACAGGTGCAGGTTTCGGTTTCGGTTTCGGATCAGGTTCAAGCTTATTTGGGATGATATGAACACTACCACCTGAGCCATAGAAATTATGACGGTGTTGAAAGACTAGCCGAATAGATAGAATCTCATCGTCGTCGATCATGGATTCAACAATGGTGGCTGGTGACCGGAAGGAATGGAATGGTGGCAAAAAAGAATGGAAGGAATCTGGTGGTGGTCGAAAGGGGCGCCGAAACAAAAAAAAATGGCGACTGCGATAGGGTTGATGGGGAGAGGGCAACGGTGACAGAACGACCGAAAGGGAGATGGGAGCAGTGACCGAAAGAAAGAAGTGGAGAGGGCGGACAGAAAGGAGGATCAACAAAGAGAAGAGGGCACCAGAGAGCGAAGGGTGGCCGGCCGCGAATGTGACGACAGTCGATTAAGAGGGAACCAGAGTGAAGAGGACGCTGGCGACGGAGAGAAGAAATAGAGGGCGACCGACGGAGAGAAGGGCGGTGGTGGTCAAGAGGGAGGTCGACGGTAGCCGAAAGGTCGACGAAGAGGGAATGTTGGCGGAGAAGGAAGGACGACCAAAAGGTCGAGAGGGAAGATTGACTGAAATAAAATAACCTGAAGGAATATGGCGACTGTGAGAGAACAGGGTGGCGGCGGTTGCTAGAGGGTGGTCGACGGCGACTACATGGTTCGTCGGAGAGTGGCCGGAAGAAAGAGGGCGCTGACGATTATGACGATTGGTTGAAAGAAGAGAGGGCGACGACACTGGCGATCGACGAAGAGTTAGAGAGGACTTTGACGTCGACGGTGGAGATCGACGATGGCCGAGGAGATGGGGTGACGACTACGACGGCCGGAGGGTCGGTGCCGAGAGTGGGACGGGTGGTGGCTATGGTAGTGGTCGAGTGAGAAAAAAAGAGTCGATTGATCGAGCGATCAGTTTGTTATACGTGTGTGATTTTGGCATATACTGATCGATCGGTCATGTCCAACGGTCGATCAGATAGTTGTTTTTGCAATAAATAATCCATCGGTCGATGAATGTCAGCTGAACGTAGTCATATACCGGTCGATCGGTAAAGCATATCAGTCGACCGATCTAAGTTTGACAACCATTTTTTACTAATTTTTAAAATTTTAATCATCGAGATTTTATTTTCAAAGATTTATTACACATAAATGTAAGTGTTATGCAACACTTTTAATATTCAATTTTTGTCAAAAGTGATATTGCATAATCAAATCACTTTTACTTAGAATTGATATGCAATTAAGATTCAATCATTCCTAATTCTCTTCTAAGCATACAAAACCGTTCTTCATTCAAGGGTTTTGTAAATATATCTGCAAGTTGAATTTCAATGGACACATGCTCAATGGCAATGTTCTTAAGAGTCACATGCTCTCTAATGAAATGATATTGAAAGTCAATATGTTTGGTCCTAATGTGTTGAATTGAATTTTTGGTCATTTTTATAGCAC
The DNA here is from genome assembly GCA_030549335.1 of Pontederia crassipes. Lineage (NCBI taxonomy): Eukaryota > Viridiplantae > Streptophyta > Magnoliopsida > Commelinales > Pontederiaceae > Pontederia > Pontederia crassipes. The sequence continues at coordinate 6,767,186 of JAUKPH010000017.1, forward strand.
TTGTGTTATCGCACTTCATGTGCACAACAACTACCGATGACTATATATTCGCCCTTGGCAGTAGAAAGTGCGATGGGGTTTTGTTTCTCGCTAACTTATAAAATGAGAGAGCTACCAAGAAAGCAACACATCCCATTAGTGCTTTTTTTTATCAACTTTACACTCGACAAAATCTACATCGGTGTAGGCATGCAATTCAAATGACAAATTTCTATTATACCAAATGCTTAATTCGCATGTATGCTTTAAATAGCGCATTATTCTTTTTACAACGATTAAATGCAATTTTTTGATAGCGGATTAAAACCTAATGCACAAATATACACTAAACATTATATCTGGTCTAAATGTCGTTAAATAGAGCAAGCTATTTTTTATCAATGGACTTGCATTTTTCATCGTTATCCAATTTTGTAGTAGTGCTCGTAGGGGTTGTGCTCGGTTTGCATTCGTTCATATTGAATCTTTTAAGCAACTCTCTTGTATACTTTTCTTGATTGAGAAAAATATTTTCATTGGATTGTTTCACTTATAGGTCTAGAAAGAATGTGAGCTCTCCTACAAGACTCATCTCAAATTCTTGTTGCATAAGAGTTTCAAACTCTTTGCATAGACATTCATTAGTAGAACCATAAACAATATCATCAATATAAATATGAACTATTAAAATATCATTTTTAAAATATTTTCAAAATAATGTGGTGTCAACTTTCCCTTTTTGAAAATCATTTTCAATTAAAAAAAACTCAATCTTTCATACCAAGCTCGAAGAGCTTATTTCACTTCGTAAAAAAAGCTTTTGAAAGTTTGAAAACATGATTAGGAAAATCTGAATTTTTAAAATTTTGACGTTGTTCAACATAAACTTCTTCATTTATAAAACCATTTAAAAAATCAGCTTTATATCCATTTGAAAAAGTTTAAAACCTTTATAACATGCAAAAGCCAAAAGCGGGTGTTCGGATACAATAAAGTACCGCGAAATATAATTTTGTTAATTAATTAATAAATATTAAATTTGATTAAAAATTATGTTAAATAAATTATATAAGAAAACATATTTACAAATACAATAAAATTTTAGACAAAATAAGATGAACAATATTAAACTAACTTGTTTATAAACATATTATAGATAATAAATTAAATATTTTTATTTATAGATTATGTAATAAATAAATAAATATTTTTTATGATGAGGTTAGAATTTGTATTAACTTCATTGAATAAATTAATATTTTAATAATATATAATTGTCTCATGTCTAGCAATGAGAGCAAAAGTTTTATCAAAATCAATCCCTTCAATTTTTTAGTAACCCTTGGCCATCTAATCTATCCTTATTCCTCTCAATGACACCATTTTTATTTAACTTGTTTTAAAAGATCCATTTGGTTCCAATAATCGGATGGCCTTTGGGTTTTTCCACAAGTTTTCACACTTGATTTCTTTCAAAACTATTTAATTCCTTATGCATTGGATTTATCCAATTTGGATCTTCGAGTGCTTCATCTATATTGCTAGGTTTAAAATTGGCAAGAAATATCGAAATAGCACATAGATCTTTTAAAGAGTTTCTAGTTTTTATACCTTCGTTTATATTACCTATGACTTGTTCAAGTGGATGTGATGAGGTATTTCTCCAATATTTTGGAATGATTTGATTCTCTTCAATTCGAGATTCTTCCATTTCTTTCATATTTGAAATGCAACTTTAGCTTCTTCTAAACCCTCATTTTGCATATCATCGAGTTGTCTTTGCACTTCAACTCTTTCTTTCTCATCATCATCTACTTGCTTGTTCATCAAAAAATCATTTGTCTCATTGAATTTAACATTAATAGATTCTTCAACAATTAATGTTCTTTTATTATGCACTTTATAAGCTTTACTTGTACTTGAATAACTAAGAAAAAAATCATCATCACATTTGGCATCAAATTTTCCTAATTTGTCTTTGACATTCAAAATATAGCATTTAAAACCAAAATCTTTCAAATAAGAAATATTTGATTTCTTTCCATACAAAACTTCAAAATAAGTTTTTTTTCTCAAGAGGCTTAAGTAGAATCCTATTAAAAACATACCATGATTGTTTACGACCTCGGAACAATAATACTTCGACAATTTGCTTTCATTTAAAATTATTCTAGTAATTTCTTGTATAATTTTATTTTTCCTTTTTACTATTTCGTTTTGTTGAAGTGTCATAGGTGTAGAAAAGTTATGAGTAATTTCCATTTTTCACAAATAATTCAAATTTATGACATTTTCAAATTCTCCTCCATGATCACTTCTAATTTTTAAAATTTTTTGCTCAAATTTATTTTGAATTTTTTTTGCAAATTTTGAAAACATATTTATTGTTTCATCTTTACTAGTAAGAAAAATAGTCCAAGTAAAACAAGAGAAATCATCAACAATCACAAGTACATATATTTTTCCTCCTAAACTTACTACATCAATTGTTCTAAATAAATCAAGATGTAAAAGTTCCAAAGACCTATGTGTACTAATGACTCCCTTTAATTTGAATGATTCTTACCAACATTATTCATAATGATTACTCTTTCTTTGCTATTGTCTCCAAAAGAGACTTTTCTTCCATTTTTCTTTTTCAAGGTGATGAAGTTTGATGCATCGTCGGTCATGTGTCTTGAGCATCCATTATCCAAATATCATTTATCGTCATTATGCTTTGAAGCTTCCTACAATAAAAAAATTAAAAGTCTCATCTTTTTTGTACTCTAACTTGTTTGGGTCCATCTTGATAAGAAATGATCATTTTTGGGACCTAAATTTTCTTCATCCTTTTACTTACTGCTTTCCTATTTCTACAATCATAAGAATAATTAATGCCCTCCATATCCACAATGAAAACAAGTAATATGTGATCTTATGTAATCATGTAATACTTTAACAAACAAAATTCTTTTGTCAATTTTCTTTTCAAAAAAGTTGAAACCAAATCCCTCTTTATTTGAAGATATATTTTAGATCTGCTAAACATGACATCTAATATCTTACTACCATTTGAGAATTTTTCAAGTTCAACTTTTAAATTCTTAATTTCTTTTTTCAAGCATTTCCTTTCTACATTTTGTTTTTCACATAATGATTTTAATGTATTATTTTCCATTCTTAATTTTCGATTTTGTTCAACCATTTGAGAATTCTAAGTTAGAATTTTTTTCATTCAATGCATCACGCTTTTCACATGCCTTAACATTCTTATTTTTCTTTTGCAAGTTTTCAAACTCTATTTTTAGGTTATCATGTTTCTTTTTTAGGCATCCATATTTATTAATAAGAATTCTAAACTCATTATGCACATTAAATGATTCACTATCACTAGAATCAGATGAGTTAGATGATACCACATGGCTATTAGCCATTAGACATATGTAAGCTTCTTCATCATCACTTGAGGAGGTGTTGAAATCATTTTCTTCATCTTCGTTTTCATCCCAAATTGCTTGAAGAGCATTTTTCTTTCTTCTTGAATTTTCTGCATCTTTCTCCTTTTTGATCGAATTTGGACACTCATTTTTATAATGTCCAACATTTTTACATTCAAAATAAGTTATTTGATTATTATTTGATGATGATCTTTTCTTGGTAAATCCATTCTTCTTCTTTTGCTTGTCAAACTTGAGATACTTGTCAATTTTCTTTGCATATAAGACAAGCTTCTTTTATTTAAGATCTTCATTTTCTTCACTTGTGTCTTCCTCATCTTTATTTGCTTTCAATTCCGAAGTTTTTCTCTTTAGAGCATTTGCTTCTTCATCATTTTTTGTTATGATCTCATATGTTAAAAGTGAACCTATAATATTGTTAAAATCTAACTTGTTCAAATTCTTCTCTTCGATTACGGTCCTCTTTGTATGCCATATAGAGAAGAGAGACCTGAGAATTTTTTTACCTTTTGAGAGTTAGTTCTTGGCTCGCACAAAGAGACTAAATTATTTACAATATCATTAAAGAGAACAATCATCTCATTTATATATTCATTTTTGTGCATTTTGAAAGAATCATATTGATGATTTAGAATATTCAATATAGATTCCTTAACTTTATCTGTTTCTTAATGAGTAATAATAAGTTTCTTCCAAATCTCATTAGCACTTTGATAAGTAGAAATCCGAGTAAACTCAATAGGATCTAAAGCACAATAAAAAATATTTTTTACTTTCCAATTAAGTTTTATAAAAAATCTTTCTCCTTCTATATATTCTAAAGGAGATTTTTCACATAAATCAAAATCTTTTTAAATGGCATCCCACATGCCAATATCAATGGAACACACATACGCTTACATCCTAATTTTTCAATATGCAAAATTGGATGCATTAAAAAGCGGAGGACGATTAATCGATTGACCTTCGAAGATGCATTAAAAATTGGATGCATTAAAAATTGAATCCACTTGATGTCATAGCTCTAAAGATGTTTGAATCTTAAAAATGAGAGCAACCAGCTTTGATACCAATTGTAGGATCGAAAGCACCAAGAAAGGGGGTGAATTAGTGTATAAAAATCTTTTCGCAAAATCACTTTCGAAAAATCAATAAAATCGATCACAAGCAAATAAAAAGAGTGAGTAAGAGAGCAAACACTGAGGGAGACACGATATGTTGACAAGATTCGGCCTCAACTCATTTGCTTACGTCCCCGCTCTGACTTATTGACTCTGAGTCCATCGGAGATTCACTATCTTTCTCTTTTTTTTTGTAAGGAGAGAACAACTCCCTTTAGACTACACACATTTTTCTCCGCTCAAGAGGCGAGGCACACTTCTTTTACAATGAGCTCTCAATACTTACTAGATCAGAAAAAAAAATATTTCCCTCTATCTCTTTTCTTTTAAAAAGTTTTTCTCACACTCAAAGCTTAGAAAAGAAAATGGAAGAAATTATAATTTTGGGCTCAAGAACTAAAAAGGAGCTTTCGAATATTCTTACTTGCTTGGATAAATTTTCTTCATACTTTGACACTCCTTTTATAGGCTTCTATAGGTGGAAATTTCGTCCAAAAATTCTTTCATAATTTTCTCCATAAAAAATAGCCATTACTGTTCATCTGGCACTATGATCAGTCGATCGCATTAATGGATCGGTCGACCAGTCAATATGACTGTTGCAGCATATTTGCGATTTTATCCTTCGACCGATAATGTCTCGATGTCGACCGGTACATCTCGAGGTCGACCGGTACGTTGATCGGTATAATGTGATCATTTCTGAATTTACTGACCGATCGACCGGTGCAACGGCCGAACCGTCGACCGGTATAGTATCGACATTTCTTCGTCTGACATCAATCGATCTCCATGGCCGACTGACCGGTGGGTCGACTGGTCACGTGCTGAGTATTTATTTTTATCATTTGATTTGATGATTTCTTCTACGAATGAGGTCATATCAATTCTACACATGCATTATCATCACTTGAGTATAGATTAAGAACTTTTATGTTCAATTTAATTTGTTATCATCAAAACATAGGATTCAACAAAAGTGACTATTCTTTCTATTAGTGTAATAACTAATAACATAATAATAATTATATTATAACTAACCTCCCCCACTACTTATAATATATTTTATAACTGAAAATATAAGATATAATCATGTTATTATAATATTTATATATTATATTATATATTTGATAACATAAATTATAATGGTGTTATTTATATATAATATTTATAAGACATTTACCCGGGTTCAAAATTTCCTTCGCAACTTATTATATATAATTTGGGTTATTTCCTTAGACTCCTAAATTATTTCACAATTTTCACTTTAGTCTATTTGTTTCCTTGTGTTAACTTTTTCATCATTTTTTTATTTATTAAATAATTAAACTATCATTCTCTCATCTCTTATAATATTTAAAAGTTTAAAATAATACATAATAATAAATACAAAAATAAAGAAAATGCTCGCCAGCGTGCACGAGGGGGGCGTCACCCTGCTCCCTTGTTGACAGCATTGTCCGCCACTCGTGCTCCCTTGTTGGCGAGCTCAAAACCCTCCTTCATCCTCATTCGCCATGAGCAGTCCCACCTCGGCGTGAGAGGATCCCCACCCCCTTTTTTGTTGTTGTGCCGGGAAGTGCGAAAGGGGGGCATCGGCCCCCCTCTGTGACCTCATGGGGGCCGAAGCCTCCTCTCTTTTTTAGCGGTGATCTCCTCTCGAGCAGTACAGCCACCCCAATCTCCATCGACATCGTGAGATTCGTTGGCCATGCAAAAGACATTCCCCATCCTTGATCGTCGCCATATGCGTCCATCATCCGTGAAAGCTGCCAATCGTTGCCAACCACCGCCATGATCTTGACGTATGCCTCTCTCAGCCATAGAAGGAAGAATTGCTCGTCGATGGCGACCTGCGTGAGGAGCGAGGAAGACGGCGTCTTGCACGATGAAGGAGGGGCCAACGGAGATGGAGGAGATGTTCGATGACTGCGAAGGTTGCCGGCAATTGCATGTTGGCAACAGATGTTCAGCCCTTTTTGGTTTGAATGGGTTTTTGTAAGTGCTAAAGCAAGGGTTAACCATTTTTTAGATGATTACATCTCCGTCTTAGTCATCTTAATATCTCTCTCTCTCTCTCTCTATATATATATATATATATATATATATATATATATATATATATATACCCACAAACTTTTTCGGTAATACCTTCACTTTGTCTCTATTCAAATATGATATTTTCTCTTTCATATAATCTTATTATTTTTCTCTTTTCTCTATTATCATATTTTTTGTCTCCTCAAATATCTATGTTTTCTCTCTCCTCATTTTTTTCTCACTTTCCACATACATCAAGTTTTTCTCTTATTTTTTTAAAATTTATATATGAATTATAAAATCAAAATTGACATGAATAAATTAGTGCCTCGAACCAAATATAAGATAGATAGAAATATGATTTCACAGATATACTTCCTTAGAATTCACAGGGAATGGTAACATTCCGAGAGTCAAACGCACAAGGAAACTTGGAAGAGTTGATGGGTGCTAATTTTTGTTTTTAATTAAGTTAATTTTCTTTATACGTTGTACTATTATTGCATACGAAATACAAAAAGAAAAAAAAACATAACAGAATCTAATTGTCTTATATTAGGCCCTTCTTTGTTTACTTGGCCCACTCCACTGTTCTAAGACTAAATGGGCCGCACATATGCTCCCGTCAATTTATCATACAATATTGAGATGGTTGTATTATTTAAAACATATATATATATATATATATATATATATATATATATATATATATATATATATGAGCCCCTATGAGATACTAATAAAAGATTTTTTTATATAATACTTTATTCTCATATTCCTATCTCAAACATTTAATAATAAGATTCTTTTTAGAAAATAAAGATCCTCATCTTAACACTAAAATTTGTTGGCACCTAAAACTTGATAAATTTAAACAATTTGCTTTGGTGAATACTTATTTTAATCAGCCCTAAAGAGCGGTTCTTCAATCAATTCAACTTTTTGTTGCAAATGGGAGCGGTTCATGGTGACACCTTCCCTGCGTGGACTACTGTACTTTAGAAATCTGATGGAAAATTGGATTATATTTTTATATAAAAATATCATTTATAATTATTTGATAGTGATATAATATATAAATTACTATAAAAATAATTAAATTAATTTAATAATTATTATTTGTTACCCGATGTTAGTTTAAATACTAATTTTACTTTATCGAATATATTATTACTATTATAGTAGCCAAAATTTACTTTCAACATAAATCATTATTATATTTTATTCTCGTTCATTTATAATTCTCTTTTATTTTTATTATTCTCTTAATATATATTTTCATTTTTATTTTTTTATTTAAATTTGTAAATTCTTTCTTCATCTTTAGAACTTTCTAAATTTGACGTAAAATCATTTTGGCAAGTTTAAAATTTTCATCTCTTTTCATATATTTTATTTCTTGAAAAATGTAAAATAAATGAGTTGAACCCGATTTATTGGTTTAATCTGATTTTTTTATTTTTTCTGAGTCAAATCAATTTTTTATCATTTTTAATTTTATTATTAAATCGGACCGAATTTACAATCGATCTGACCGGTTTTTAAATCATTGCTCCAAATGATGCTTCTGAATCAGGCACTTAAGTGGTCACCGTGCTTAAGCAACAGTAGCTTTCATGCAACTAAAAAGCTCATTAAACGTTGAAACTGGAAGTATTATCGCACTCCTCGCATCCTTTTTCAGATGTGTACTGTATGATGATGAACTGGTTGGACATGTGCTGCCATATTGCACAACTTGACGCATTGCTTGGCTATTTGGTGCAGGCGCATCGATCATCCATTGACAACTAAACAGAGGTGATGTCAGAAAAGGTAACAACAGTTCTCTTAAGCGTGGCTCATTGTGTTACACATTTCATGAAAACTCAAACATTAAGCTTAAGCTGGACAAGATATAAGTAACACACTCTTTCTCTCATCAGCTTGACTTGGATCTTACACGTATCTCTCTAGCTAGTTTGTCCATATGTTGTTAAGATAAGGCACTGAAGATTCGAGATCCCACATCTCTCTCACCACTTCCTTTGTCTCGTGCTGAAGTCTTCAGATAAAGATGAATGCATTCGTTACGCACACTTGTTTTTTTTTTTCAATTATCAGTTGTTTGCAGAAGTATAATACTTATAAGATCGTTTTATGAGTAGAGTTCTGCGAAGTTGCTGAAGAAAGTATTATATATGTAGTCGTTACTCATTATCTGATCAGCTGAAGGAATTATGCAACACTACTTGAAGAATTAAAGATGAGTGCTAATATTCATCTTCTATGTTTGTTAACTTGTAAAGGAAAGTAGTGAATTCCGGAATAATTTACACTGATATTCAACTTCTGGTATGCTGCCATAAGAACTATAAGGTCCTTCCATGTTACAAGCAACCAAAATCTGACTTGGTTACTTGGCTTTCTTAGGATTCAATATTAAGGTCTTACCCCCCTTCAACAACCTCCTATTGAAAAGAACACGTGTTGGTGGGGTTGTCATGGTTCACCTAGTTTGATCTCTCATTTTCATGATGCTGATTAGGATTGATGAGCCCTTGGTTCATCCTTAATAATTACATGTTCAGAGGAATTATTTCAGGAACATGAACATTGGTAAAACATCATATCACATTTGTGATGCAATTCATTAGAACGAAGGAATAAAATAAATATTAATCAATGGAAACTCGAGAGGGCCAAGTGAACTGATATTATCAATAAAATTATGCGAGATTGACTATCTAAACGGATAATTCGAGGTTCTTGTCAGAAGTTACAACTGATGAGACAATCCTGTGTAAACAATCCCTTGGAGAAGCATGGCGTTAGCTAACTGGACATTTCTAACTGCGATGAAGTGGAAGTAATCTTTTAGTTCCGTACCTACAGTATACTGTGCCACTTTTTGTTGGAATTTATTGATCAATTGGAATTCAATCATGTTTTGGGCCCAGATGAACTATTTGTTAGTCATACTCTTCTGCAGCACATGCTGTGCTGAAGCAATCTTCAGATAAAGCTTCAACTGTTCATCAATATGATTTTTCATCTCAACAACCACTTCATGTGTCTCTACTTATCTATTGTTGATGTGATTTTACCTCATAATTCCATGTACTTATTTTCCATCTTAATCACTTTATATCTGCATTTTTTTCCTCTTGTTCTATTCTATTGCTTCATGTGAACTGCAAATTGTCTAATCTTAACGTTTATGTCATTATCTTTGGATTACACGCATTGATAATGTAAACCCTGACAAGCAATTGTTGCCACTCATTCCACATTTTGTTCTGTACTTAAGAATCATCTGAGCTATGAATTCTACGTGGGTTAAGCTCCTCCAGGCCTCAGCAAAACCAAGTGTCATTTCTGAAAATGAGTTATGCTTTATCACTTGATGCCCGGTCTAGATATAATTACTCAACAATTTGTTCATATTCCTGAGAATCAATTGAGTTAAATTTTGCACCAGAAGAAGCTTTGCTTATTGGAAACGTGTCAAAAAGTTTTCTGCGTCACACATCTGCATCTACAGCATCGATCCAAAGTCCCCATATTGACATGGCTGTAAAATATTTCTAGAGCCATAGATGTGTGTACAGTGAACAGAACTCGAGTCAATATTGGAAGCCCACAGGAACAGCGTGTAGGGCCTGAAGTCCTAAATAGTAGATGCGTTCCAAACGCGCTGGAAAGTGGAAACCTTTTCAGAAAGCATAAATACACTGTGGCAATTCTGAAAGATCAATCACTGTATCATTCCGTGCATGCACTTGATGCTTTCGAGCTGTGCTCGTGTTCTTCCTGCTGATCTTTATCATGTTTTGGCTCGTGCGGCATTGCCGACTGGAACCGATCCAAAAGGACAAATCTCCAAACCAGTAATTCACTATTGCGTGATTCCCCATTTCGATATATGCTCACAACTTTTACAGTCCACATCCCATGGGAAGCAGGAAACCTCCAGTGCTTCTGGTGGATCACCATTCACCAGTTCTGTCATCTGTGCATGCATGAACTGATCTGGTCGTAGCTGCTGCAACTATGACGTTTGCCAGACGTCGAAATGGTCCTTTTCTCTCTCTCTCTCTCTCTCTCTCTCTCTCTCTCTCTCTCTCTCTCTTTTTGCAGTCGTGCTTCTCGATATTCCAAAGCTCGATACCGGATCTTGACTAATTTAGTTGGAGAGATTTTTGCGCCCTTCACGGCCTTCCAGGTCTCGATATGGGAAGTGATTCCGGAGGTGGCTGTCAGCGTCGTTTTTGTGGACCACCTGCAGGATGCCGCTGCTGAAAGAGACGCGAGTTGTTGTTTATTATTTTCTGCCTCTTGGTTGAGTTGGCTATCTTGTGAATTAGGAACAATGGAATTTTTCTTCTTTCTTGTTTTGTCTTCTTATTATCCATCTCCAAGAACATAATGTTGGGTGTTGAGGAAGAGCTTTCATCAGTGGAAAGGCATCGTACAATTGGATGAATGGTGGAGTGGCATGTCAACCAAACAACATGCCAGTTTGATTAGTTTGCTGAGGATTATTTTTTAACTCGATGCTTGAGATCAGTCTTTATTGTTGTTAAGAAAATGAACATTCAAGGAACCACTTTTGGAGTTGAACTGTTTTATTGTTATTTCTTTCTTTGAACATTCAAGCTTGCTGTCTTTCTTTTCTTCTCTTTCTTTCATGTTGAAATTGCTGTTTTCATAACATCTTGATTGCAAGGAATCTGAATAATTCAAACTTTCTTGCTGAAAGTATATGCCTTTTGCTGTGCATAGTTGAAGCATACTGCAGCAATAACTCAGTCTGTCAATTCTTATTTAATATTGTTGTAGCTTTGTGAGTTTATTGTGGTAATTATGTCGGCATTTATTACCAGTGAAGTGTTCTGCTTTATTACCTCCAGCTCTCTCTATCATCCCCCTATCAGGCATAGAAGCGAGATGGAGTTCTTGCCATGTCCCGGGCCAAGACTTCCAAGAGAACCAGGGCCGGTTTAACGACACGTTGGAAGCATGCCATCTGCGTCGCCATATGCTGGAATTGTAGTCCCTGCTCATAGACATGATGTGTTCTACTTTTCCCCATTTTATGAGAACTCGATTGCTAGGCACCACATCTTGGCAGGTCCAATCATGGTGACACTACAATGACAGGTTTGGTTGTGTTCTCATAGATTTCATTTGACAGCATCAATAATTCATCATTGCTTCCATGGGCAATGTCTCAAGCCCTCCCTCATAGACTCATCCATTTAACCATGCAGCATGATTCCTTTAGGTAGAATTCAACAGTCAGACTAGAGAAAAAAGAAATTACACATGGTAACATGGTTTCTAAGTTATAAAGCAGGTCAGGAAACATATATGTGATGCTCTGATATTATCTACATATAATTGCCTCAAGCAGGAACATGTGGTGATGTTTAGAGATACCCCAGTGTTGTAATATACAGGAAACCTTATGGGAATATCCAATATGCTCAACTGCCCTGAGGAACCTTATGAAATCAGAAGAAGACCCACTAGAAGGGAACAAAAACCATGGTCCCTCATGTTCATATTGTACTGCTCCTCCTCATTAATCAACTCTCGTAAGGATAGTCCAAGCCTTAACTTCTGTCGTAAAAACTCGAGTTTGATAAATTGCACTTGTTTTCAATTGATGACTTATCTCTAACTCTTGGAAAAAATGTGAATAATATGCTTCCTTAGCCTACATTTTTTTCTCATCTTTATGAACATGACAGAAAGAAAGAAATTTTATTTACATGTTCAAATATTTAGTCACAGACCACATCTGAGGTCCATGAATAGCACAAAGAGCAGCTTTACCGGGTGATCACTTTCAGGTTGGAGGGGCGCCATCGACTGATTGCTACCACCAAAAAGGCATCTTAGGACTACAAATCATATGGCTCAGAGCCTCAGAGGTACAGGATTCCCTGCACACTCTCTTCGACACATTAATTTCTGTCACAAGTTTGTGTTATGATGAACAGATTTATACGACAGAGTTAAACTCTTTGCATTCGGAATTAACGACCTCTAAGAGCCTCAAGCTTACAAACTAACGATCACGTCTCTGTCCGAGGATCTCATGGTTTATCAACACAAGATTATGTGGTCTGAATTGAGGACATTAAAATTAAAACTTCTTTTTCTTGTTTTCCTAATCGTTTTGTGTTTTTCGGACGCACCGATAAATCTGAGAGCTAAATTGGCATTGGAGAGGGGGAAGGAAAGCTCATCTGGATGTGGATTTTGTCATGTAGTTTAGTGGAATTAGACTCTGACTCATACTAATTGAACAACCACAGAAGTCAAGGAATGCACCTTGCTACATGGATAGAGTCTGTCAAAAATCTTGTGCAGGATGAGTGGCTGTCCTCCGGCCTCGTAGGCCAAAGAGGAGAAGAGCACCAAGAACAAGGCTCCTAAGCATCTCAAATTGCCAGCATTGCCTCCTCTTTTTAATGTAGATGTGCACAGCAATCTCCATTGCATACATCAGAAAGGACTACAACTTGTACAAAAGAAATCAGATGAAGCTCGAGAAGTGCAGCAGGAAGCTGAAATGGATAAGTACACTGTCCTGTGCAACTCTCCTTAAATAAAAGCTCCAAACTTGATCATGGATATGATGCATACACATAAATATATATCCTCTATATATATATATATATATATATATATTTATGTACAGTTGTACCAATGTTCTTCCAGTGGTGGAGCTCTGAGAAAAAAGTATTGGTCTTAGTATGAAACTTTGAATATGACAGGAATTTGTCCAACTTCTTTATTATTGCTGTAATGGTCTACAATAATACGATAACAAGAATACCTCTGCAATTTCTTTTTATTATTTCACAAAATCTAGCAGGAGAGAGAGAGGGAAGATAAGGTTAGATTGGCGGCCAATGCAATTAAGAGCTTGTCTGTTACTAGGATCTCAGATCTGGAGGAATGGGGACATGACCATTCGGTGCCACACACTCAAAATTTATTTTCTATTTGTCGCCGCAATACATCATGACAACTTGCATTTTGGTTGCCTTCTCTGATTGGGCTGCTATCAGCAGGAAGGAAATAAAAAAAAAAAGGAAATAAGGGGGGAAGAGAAAGAAAACAGCAGCCTGCAGCAGAGATGCTGACAAATTTTACTAAATTCGCATTCACCTTAAAATGTTCATTGGTAGATTTAGTTTCTTTTTTCTTCTTTTTGTGTTATAGTCAAGCTCGAAAATATAGCAAATTTCAACATGAAAACTGAAAGCCGAGATGAGACAGCAAAGTTCCATCTGAATATTCAGAGTTGCTAATCTGTTCAACACTTCAACTTCAAATATGTGTGGGAATATTTTGCATCAGAATTTTACATCCGCTGAGGTGGGAGGATAGATTGTTTTTGTTGACAGATTACGAGTGTATGTCGCGGGATTTTTTTTTTCTTTTCACGATCGACTCAAGTTTTGTTCTGTGGCTCGCCAAATGCCACTATTTTTAAGGCACTCGACCCAAGCGAACGCTCAATAGATGCTTTTGTACGTCTAGACAGAACACTTGATTAGAACTAGTCACGTCATATTTGAAACTTCATACTAAATTTATGAAAGTTTTAAACTTAATTACAAAAGCTTCGAAGAAGAATTAACTGTGCTTGCATAATATATCATTTGTGAAGTATTTTTACGACATGTGATATGGAGAATAAATTAAAAAGTGCATTTGTTTAGGGTAGAATTATAATATTATCATCAATATGTCAAGCTAAATTTAATTTATAAAAGTGAGATAAAAAAAAGAAAAAAATTATATAACTCGGCTGACACGGTTCCAAACTAAATTGATTTTGTCCGAAATTCATTTGCAACTAGTGTGTATGTGAAAATTCATGATCAGGTCAACAAATCTGGTCCGGACAGGGATCTAACAACATAAAGTTAGACCGGACTTATCAAGGGGGGTTGGGTGGAGTGGATAGGAATTCCGTATCGCTCCGTAGAGGTCTCGAGTTCGAATCTCTGCGAGTGCAAAAAAATCTCCGCTGGTAGCCTCACCTGCCATGGCCAGGCATGCTGTCCGGGGCGACATCAGATTAGTCGGGGTTATGGTGGACCGAGAACTCGATTCACGATGATGCACACAATCGTTAGTGCCGCGCTGAGTTGGGCGATCGGCTCCGCTTCCTGGATACTGAGGTGGTCAACAAAAAAAAAAGTTAGACCGGACTTAAAATAAAATAAAATTATAATCATATGTATTATAACAATTATATTACAAATATTGGCCCTTACTCGGGTTAAAAAATATGATATCACCTTGATTTCAGTCTTTGTTCCGTTCTCGATCCATAAATAAAATATAATTATCATAATATATTAATTTACTTAAACATTTAATCATATATAATAATATATTATTTTTAATTTATTCTTGATTTTCATTGTCGATTATATTCTTAAAATTATTTTAGTCCAAAAACTTTAGATCCGGCAAAAATTAAATTGGGATTTGAGTCGTAGTTGATCCGGATGGTCAATCACTAAATCGTTTTTCTCGCGATCGACTCGTTCTATTGCTGATTGTCAATCTGAGATATGCTGTTTCACAAATGCAAACAACATGGCTTCGGACGAACATCCATGTCTCGCGGGAGTTGGGATAAAATGCTGTGTGCACACATTTAGCGTGAAGCTTATAAAGTAGTAGATTTCTTTCTATAAAGGCCGGTTGAGGTGTCCTTGGAATAGGGGGCAAGTGTTAATTTGTAGGAGTAATATTATTTTGCTTATTTCTTTAAAGAATTTTTTGAAAAAAAAATTGCTCTCTCCTGTTTCTATTGTTTCCCATTTCTGATAAAGAAAGCACGGGTGACAGATTTTTATTTTATTATTTTTTTATTTTTGAGACGGGTTTATTCTCTTTGGTTATCTATCACCTCTTTGGTCATTCTCTCTTGAAAGGGGTCCCTTTTTTGGGTCTCCTCTAAATCATAACATTAATTCTTTTGGTAATAGATTTTGCTAGTCCAAGATTAATTTTAATTTGAATTAAATTTTTATTAAATTTAAGTTAGTATTTCATTTATAGCTCTTTTATATAAAGTTTTTTTATATTATAAATACATTGAGAAGTGAGAATGGAGAAAATTGACGGTTCTCATTTTGATTCCATAAGAATTGTGAAAAAAATTTACCTTTTTTTTATAATAAGTCATTTCTTTATTGTAATTTTTAGTTTATGCTATTTCAAATATGTGAAGATTTTTTCAGGGGACATGAATGTTTGTTTGGTGGGATTGAATTTGATCATGAGTTAGCTTGAGTTGGTAATCTTTTTCATTACTTGATATAAAAAATATTAATGTTTATTTTAAAGCATAAAAATCAAATATTAATATTATCTTTCACATATAAAATATTTTATTTTAATATTTTTATAATTTTAAATAAATATAAGCTTAAAATTAAATAAAAAATTGAAGCTTCAAGTCCAACCAAATCAATCCAATTCAAAATAGTCGGATCGAGTCATTTTCATCCCAGTGAATACCTCTAAAGTGTTGGAGCATTTTATGTGTTACTTTTTAGTATATCTTTTTTCTTACTACTATACTATTGTTTCGTGAGTTATGGTATAGTCGATCATTGTTACTATTCCATATCGACAGGCTTAGTTTCGTATACTTTTTCTTTTGAAAAAAATATGGTGGAGAGAACGAGAGAGATGGGGAAGAGTGGGGCCAAAAGGATTGAGTAGAAGAAAGATAATATTTTATAGTGATATGTATGCTCAAATGGATTCAGACTTATATATATATATATATATATATGAAAGCATGGTCTTATTAATGTGACACATTAAAAAATTGTGAGTTTATCGAAAGAGTAGAATATACAGTATCATATTAAATATAGAGATGAATCGTTATACTATTCTAATATCAAGTGACACGTTCTGATAAAATTATGCGGATCAAAATTTGGACAATATCGTTAGCTAATGTTACATGCAATACGTGAGAGAGAGAGGACACTCCAATGTCCAAACCCCACTTTGACACGAGGGCAAGTCTTGGGAGGAAAGGGAGGAAGTCCTGAGTGGTGGTACTACCGCAGCAGTGCACCCATCCTTAATTAGCTTTGTTCCCATGAAAATTATGTTTTGAAAGAAAAAATAAGTTTTTTTTTTCTTTATGTTGGACTGTGAACAAAAAGATAAAAGGGATCGTGTCAAGTTGTCATTTTCTTGAATGCGCTGTCGACGTGTAATTTCGTCATTTTGTCAGATAATTATTCTTTTGAAACATTGGAAAAACTCAATAATCTAACAAATTAAGAAAAGGGAAATATGATGTCCTCCAATTTATGATTATTATATATAGTTATATTGTGATGTAATGCATCATACGTTCTCATAGTTTTGATCCTTCCTATTGACATGATTTTGATGTCACGGTAGAAAATACACAAATTTTAAGATCCAGAATTCTGAAATTGCACAATGCAATTATATATAAAAATGTTCAGCATTTTCACAATAATGTATTTTGAAATAAAAATAATGATATCAAATATATATATATATATATATATATATATATTATGATTGTTGTACAATCAATATACATTCAATGAATTTTAATCATTGGATGATGATTACATGATTGAGATCAAATTTAATAGATTAATATTAAATTCAATATAAGTCGAATCTTAATAATATAATTATGATCTAATGATTCTGATTTTTTGATTGTATGCTACTTAACCTTATATATATATGTGTGTGTTTTTGTTATGACAAATGTTTTTAAAATTGATCAATCACGAATCAACCATCAATCCAATCCGATTCAATCGCGAATCGACCATCAATATGGTCCAATTAGATGCACGAGGGAGAGGAAAAAATGCTCATTTTTATTTTATATATATTATTTTAAAATTTTAAAGATTAAATGAGAGAAAGTGTATATTAATATTTTAATAAATAGAAAATAGAAAAAGTTATCAGAATTAGTCATATGAATTACATTAAAAATTATGGTATAATTTAGGGACATCCTACGGTGAATTCGTGTACTAAGATCAAACGTAAAAAAAATCTTTATTTAGCGGAGATTTAAGCAATTAATCTTTGTTTAAAAGACATTGGTTATGACCATCTCATTAATAGGTTTGAATAAGCTGCTAGAGCCTCAGCGCTGTTAAAATAATCTTGGTAATTTTTTTTCTTTTATGAAAATATTTAAAAGGAAGACAAATATATATACGAGTCAAGAATGCATACGGATTGGGTAGGGTCCAGGCCTCCAGGGAGACTGCTGTAACACAGTTTTACGGCTAGTGACACGAGCTGGTGGCGTACGTGGAAGCTCCTCAGCCGCCAGTCTACTGTACGTGGAACTCACGTGCATGCGGTTGGATACCACACACGAACTGAGAGAGAGAGAGAGAGAGAGAGAGAGAGAGAGAGAGAGAGAGAGCGATGAAAGAGAAGGAAAAGTTCCAGCGCGGTGCAGGAGAGCAATGATTTGAAATTATCACCACATTTTTACTCCGATTCAACTCGACTCGCCCCTGTTGTGCATATAAATATGGCATCTTATATGATGCTTATATACGCATCTCAAGTCTCAACGACCCCCACCCCGCCCTCGTCTTCTCGGTCTCTTTTTACTACTCAAATTGCTGTAGGATAAGCTTATAAAGCAGGGCGAGGAGGAGGACTGAGGTGGAAGGCGAAGAACAAGTAGCACTGGCACCAAGAGTCCTCTTTGATGGGCGACCTTTACAAAAAGTATATTGATTTATCTGTTGCAGTTTAATTTGGTTCTTGCGAGCGCTGCTGTTTCCTGATGTCTTCGTTTTTTATTTGTATATATGTATGCGTACGTGTGCTCCATTTTGCTTGTTTTGTACAAGTTGTGAATTTGAGACATGGAGCGGCCTTTACTGAAATGCTGGAGCTGCGTTGCCTGTGATTGGAATTTAAATAGGGCTCTTTTGGGTTTTATGATCGTTAGACATATATGCATCTACATGCATTCGAACTGTTCATCCTTATGGATGAAAAAATTGCAAATTTGGAATCTTATTCTTTTTTCTTATTTCAGTGGGATGCTCTGATATGTTTCTAGTTAGCTTCTTCTCCATTGGATCCTGAATTGTGTTTCAGAATCTAATCATCCTTTCTTTCTTTCCTCAGCATGTGCAGGTGTTGATGAAAGATAGGGGATTCTGCGCCTCTTCTTTTGAGTTTGAAGGCTAATTAAGTGTCTTGAAATCTGAGAACCGGACATCTTTCAAACCAGCAATGCCGGTTCCTCTTGCCCCCTATCCGACTCCGCCTGCTCCATTTACTCCTTCTAATGGTGAATCCTCTCTCGAATCATATAATTATCATTCTGATTTCTTATGGTTCCAATAAGAAAAGAAATTAGTGATTTTTAGGTCTTACTAGTTTTTAGAACTGTACAGGGTACATGAAGTCCTAATGATTGAAGTGAAAGATGTCATGTGCTTCTTTTGGATTGCAAGCAAGTCTTATATATAAGCTGAACACACTGTCGCTGGATTAATATTTTCGTTTCAGTCTATTGGAAGTGTGTTTAGTAATGAAATTAGTTGAGAACACTGTCGAACTCAGAAGATACCCATGTTGTTGCATGGTTTCCACACAAAATGATAGCTTCTATTGAGAAAATCTGTGATGGAGGCCAATTAGCAGCTTTTTGTCTTTAATTCGAAATGCATAATAAGGAATACAGTAAGAAACTTTGATCGGTCCTTGCTAATTTAATGAAACATTCATATCTTTTAGGCAGCTCACTTTCACATCACTATTAGTTCCAAAGAACTGGATTTTCTGATACCTGCCAATTTTGGACACTTTGTTTGATTACACTGTTGGTTCATGGGTCTTAAATCTGTATATATTTAGGTTATTTGTTTTGTTATATTAATATGGGATCGCCTTTCTTTTCAGGAGGTCAAAGCCAACTAGTGTGTTCAGGATGTCGAAATCTTCTTCTCTATCCAATAGGGGCGACATCAGTGTGCTGTGCTGTTTGCAGTGCAGTGACAGGAGTACCTCCTCCTGGTATTTTTCCTTGTTCACTGTCATAAATTTTTCAGATCCAATAGGCAGTTCGTCTACTGATGTAGCTCTCAATAATGAAATTCTTCCTAGCTCCTATAACAGAGAACCATGATCATTCGGTACAAAAAGTTCATGTTTAGTCTACTAGCTTGGATATCGTCAACATGGATTGGTGTTCCAAATAGCCATGATTTGCATGCTAACATTTCACAATTATGAACTGCATGATACTTTAATTGGAAATTAAATAAGTTGATTAATGTGTACAAACTCGGAACACCCCAATGTTCTATCAACATCAGATATATCCTGTCTGATGTGAGCAAACTCACGTAACCAAAAGAGAAGAGATGGTAAGCAGGACAACGTGTTGTCTTTACCACATTACTGGCCTTGTGTTTTTACTAAAAACTCCATACTAATAGCTGCAAGGTGATATCCTTCTAAATTACTGTTTCATCATCGATCTCAAAATTCATCTAGTTATGCTCTTCGATCATTTATAGAACTAATTTATTTAGAATTCTCCTGTGATGGCTGCAGGAACAGAGATGGCACAGTTGGTCTGTGGCGGGTGTCACACACTTCTGATGTATATTCGTGGAGCTACCAGCGTCCAATGCTCTTGCTGTCACACTGTGAACCTGGCTCTTGAAGGTATGCAAGCACTCTGAATCACAGTTTCCATCTGTGTTCATCGCTTAGCTAGTCAGAAGTTATAGTAAGGAACTACTAGTGACGACAAGTTAACAATGTTTTGCTCGCAGCGAACCAGGTAGCGCACGTTAATTGCGGTAACTGTCACATGCTTCTCATGTACCAATATGGAGCAAGATCAGTTAAATGCGCAGTTTGCAACTTTGTCACTGCAGTTGGGGTCAGTATTCACATTTTGCATCTCCATTGTCTTCTTTTTCTTGAGTCACTTTAGTCTGATATATAATGTCAGTAGTAGAATTTGATTGTTTACTTTGAGACAGAAAATCATCCATGGTTTATATTCTCTGATGTCAGCTTACAAACTTTTTTCAGGCTGTATCAAGCACTGACCAGAAGGCCAGTACCTGACATGATGGAAGAGCCACTGGCCTCCAGTAATCTGACTTATAGAGCTTCATCCTTCATCTTCCACTGAGGCAGTTAAATTTGTCGACATGAACAAGATGGCTAGATCCATCCATCTCTAATGCACAGGGTTTCTCCTCCTTGCCGTTAGACCGGAAATAAGAAGTTTTGGCACCGTCAAACGCGGATGCAACGCATTGCACCCCTTTTTTTCAGAGTTGAAAGGGCCAACATTTTCTCTTCCTTGTGATGATTGCTTGAGTTCTTTGTTGATGTGAATATTGAGCTTGCGCGAGTGAAATATTTGTGTACATCTGAATCTGTTCGGCCTGAGGGTGTCAAATTACTAAATTATGGTCTCATCCAGTTGTGCACTCTTGCATTTTCAGGAATGTGGATATATATATTATATATGGTACCCTATTTGAAGCATCTAATTTTCTACTATTCTCTATGTTTTGGATCTTCAGAAACATATTAACATGGCTCAACTGCAAACACATCTATTGTTAGAACTTAGAAATCAAGCTATGCTTGGACGACAGCTTTAACCAGAAAAATTACAATGAGTGTCTTATTTTGCAACTTGTTTCCATACTCGATGGATCATTGTATCATCATGATAACATAAGTAATAAAAAGCTACACTTGGTAGTAATAGAAAATAATGTGAAAAAATGACCATGTAACAAATTTTTGGACCTTTCAGAAACAATGCAGATGGAATCTTGATTTGAGTCCGGCTCACCTTAAATGACTTCATATTTTTGTAACAAATTTGCTACATATTTCTTTACTTCACTCAGAAGTTTTGCATAAAAGGAAGAACGAATTAATTATTTTTTTTTTACAAGTTGATATTAGCAACCAAACTTAAAGATAATTACCATTATTCATGAAAAAAAACAACTGGGAATGGATAAAACAAAAAAATAATGTAAACCACGAAGTGGGCCGGGTTTATCTGTGCCTAAGTTGTCAAACTGGGCTTGGCTTCCAGTTACTCAAATTGCGTCCG
Source organism: Pontederia crassipes (assembly GCA_030549335.1). Taxonomy (NCBI): domain Eukaryota; kingdom Viridiplantae; phylum Streptophyta; class Magnoliopsida; order Commelinales; family Pontederiaceae; genus Pontederia; species Pontederia crassipes. The sequence continues at coordinate 6,788,941 of JAUKPH010000017.1, forward strand.
CTGCATAAGAAACACATTACGTCTTTAACATTTCTGAAGGAAAAAGCGAATTATAAATGGTATTAGGAACGTCAGAAACACATTTCGTGTCTCAGCCTCACATATCAATTTTTACCACTAATTATAACTAAAAAAAAACCTTTATCATACTTGAGAGTTTATATTGCAGCATAAGAAATTACTGAAAAAAAATTAGTGTCTACAAATTCTTAGAATTATAATGGACAGATTATATTCTCAATTGTTCTTATACTTCAACATGATTTTTCAACCATCGAGATTTTTTTTTTTCTGAAAACTTTTGTACATATATAATGCTAGATTTTCACCCAGAAAGGGAAACCATCATTTTCCAAACTCGTGTATTAAGCATACCGAAAAATATTTTTTTAGTGACTAGGATTTTTCTCTTTGCTAAACACAGAAAAACTAGAAATAATTCAAACGAACAAAGCCTATGCAATATCCCGAATTCTTAACCAAATAAAATAATTTATTATTATTATTATTATTATTATTATTATTATTATTATTATTATTATTATTATTATTATTATTATTATTATTATTATTAACCAAAATAGGAATTTAATTTTAGGTTAACATTAGCTTTTCAATTTAAAATTAACCGTTTATGTATATAAAGAACTTCCAATGAAATTCAACTTTGGAGTTTTAAGCTCAAAATATTCAGAAAATAAATAATAAAATTTAGAACATATAATTAATTATTCAAAACCTGAAGAAATTAAATGAATAATGAAGTTGAAGAAGGATACAATAGAAAAAAATATAAATAAAAAGGGATACAATAGAAGATATATAAATAAAAAAGGATTAGGAATTAGATATTAAAGTAAGATTTAAAGTCAAAGTTTTACATCAATTAAGTTTGTAATTAAGGGTTTTAATTAAACTAGGACTACAAAACTTCTACCGAACGGAAAGTCTCCCTCTTATCATCCCCTCATCTCCATGTCCTCTTATCTCTTCCTAAGCTTCTTTCTCTCGTTATCACGATGCATGCAGTAAGGAAACCAGCCTTAAAATTTGTCTAAGGAAAATTACATCGTGGGCATCACAAAGGACAAGTCATAGATCATGATGAAGATTAGGGAACAACAAATATAGAATTAAATCTTTAAAATAAAGGTGCATTTCATATTCACTTTATATGTTATTTTTAACAGATTAATCAATGTTAAGAAGCTTAATTGGAACCATATTAAAGTCTTGTGATTCATGAGTGAGTTTCCTAAGTTTTTTGTTTGTTGTTGATTGCATGTGTTTAAGTCATGACCCAAATGAGTCTAACTTAATTTATTTAAGCATATGATGAAAGTTATGTGGATCTAACTTTTTGTCATATCAATTAATAACGTGTTTCTAAAGATAGATAGATAGTGTAACAACCGTAAAAAACATCAAATCAAATCAAAATGGCCAGCTAATAACCATAATCTCATATTTGTGGATAAATTCAAAAACCAACCCACTTAGTACCGTATGATTTTTAGGGAAGAGAATCAAGCAATGATAATTAGAATAATAATAGCCCCACATTAATTATGCCTAATAGAAACTGAAAGCCCTCTCCTCTGTTTTTCCTCTTCCCTCTCATGCACGTCTCGGTAAGGTAGGAATTCCGTTTTGATTTCACCAAGTGTAAGGGTAACAATTGTTTCTCCTCTTCTTTCTCACGCATCCACTGATTCCTGCAATTCATCCTCACGTTCCTCTTCTATCCGGATGGTCTTGTAGGTAGAGATCAGCCGAGGGAAGATCTCACGTCAGGACAACAGAGAGGACACAGGGGAGGCAGTCGATAGAGTTCCGACGAAGTAAAGCAAGGATCAAACATGAAATTAGGTGGGTGAAACTTGAAATCACCTTGCATGATTTTGGATAGATTAAACCCACTCCCTGCCTAGATCTAATCATGTTAATGAATGAAAGTTTATGAAGAAGGTCTCAAGAAAAGATTCATGAACTGATCTATTTTTCTGATTGTATAATTGTAGGGTGATTGCTTGTAGGATTTGATTATTAATGTTATTAATTTGCCTTGATGATTGTTAAGATGTAAAAATTAATTTGTGATGATACTCTGTAAAAGTTAATTGATTTTGTGATTGAAATCGATCGGGGAATCCCCAACGTCACAATCGTGCCACCCTTCTACACGCCCTTGCCACCGTCATCACGGTTGTGCCACACTGTTGGCACGCCCGTGCCATAACTTGACTGAATCTAACTAGGGATCGGTCGGCCGACCGCTTAAATGGGTCGACCATCCTTTCTTGCCGTCATAGTCGTGCCACCCTTCTGGCATGTCCGTCCCATAACCTGGCCACGAACACTCATCATGGACCAGTCAACCGATCCACTGAATCGGTCGATCGCCCTCACACTCAGTTACGACTGTGCCATCCCTTCGGCACGCCCATGCTACCACTGTCACGGTCGTGCCACACTTCTGGCACGCCCGTGTCATCCCCTCTGCATACCACTTTCCCAACACGCCCGTGCCACTTGATCGGCACGCCCATGCCAAGCCCTCTACACGCCATTGGACTGTCACGACGGTGCCAGACTATAGATCTGTCAACCGTTCAACAGAATCGATCGATCCTCACGTTGTGACCTTTTCCCGCTTTTTTTCCCTTTTCCCACTTTCTTTCCACTTTTTTCCTTTATATATATTCCTCCTCCCTCTTCTCTCTCCCTCCTCCCTCCACTCCTCTCTCTCTCCCTCCTCTCCTCTCTCTCTCTCCCGGCCGCGAGCACCCTCTCCCGTGCGTCGGACGCCGGCGACCCTCCCACGCCGGACGCCGGCGACCCTCTCCCGCACCGGCGACCCTCTCCCGCATCGGCGTATCTCTCTCTCCCGCTCCGCGCCGGCGTCTCTCTCTCTGCTGTCGGTCGGCCGGAGGCCGGATCCGACCGTGCTCGTTCGGATCCGGCCACCAGATCCGACCTGCAGCGGCCGGATCGGCCGCCAGGCGGGCCGGTTCCAGCCTCCAGCGGCCGGATCCGGTCGCCTGGCAGCGGATTCGGCCTCCAGCGGCCGGATCCGGTCGCCTAGCGGCGGATCCGGCTCCAGCTGCCGGATCCAGCCTCCAGCTCCAGCGGCCGGATCCGAACGCCAGGCGGCCGGATCCGGCCGCTAATTTTTTTATATTTAAAAAATTATTTGCGACGGTTGAGACCGTCTAAAGATCGACGGTTGCGACGTCCGTCCAAAGTTTCGACAGTTGCGACCGTCGAAAAGTTGCGACGGCTCGAACCGTCGGCCTTTTCCGGTGGTTGCAACCGTCGAAAATTTCGACGGTTCGGACCGCCGGCCTTTTCCGGCGGTTGCAATCATCGGAAATATCGACGGTTCGAACCGCCGGCCTTTTTCGGCGGTTGGAATCGTCAAAAATATCGACGGTCCGAACCGCCGGAACAACCGTCGGAAATATCGACGGTTCGAACCATCGGGGACTTTTCCGGCGGTTGCAACTGTCGGAAAATTTCGACGGGTCGAACCGCCGGAGATTTTTTCGACCGTCGCAAATTCTTTTGCGACGAGCGTTTTTTCGACGGATCGATTTCGACTGAAAAATCGTCGGTAATTGCGTTACCGACGGTTTTCGGGCTGATTACCGACGGTCCGGACCGTCGATAATCCGCGTTTTCCTAGTAGTGTTCATGAATCAAGAAAAAAGTTCTACTTAGAACTATCACATAAATAGTGGCAATTCATAATAATAGAACTCATCTAAGACAACGAACGAAAAGGATAAGAAGAGTTGGATTAAACTTATGTACTAACAAGTTATTGAAAATAAAATAGATAGCGCAACATATATGAACTAAAAGTAGAAGAAGACATTTGATATTTGTTATTTCATAAGATATCAATTAACATCTGCTATTTGAAAATTAATAAGGAAAGAAAGTTCATTTGCACTTGTTAAATTAGAAGAAAAGTTCATTTACATCTAATAAATTTTATTTGCACTTATTAAAGGCACTTGTTACTTGCAAATGGTCTAATTAATCAATACATTATTTATTATTTGATTATTTGTCCACTTTCCATTTGTTAATTGACAATGATTATATAATACAATTTGATTATCTTTATAAAAAAATATTATCCATCTTTTCATTTGTATTATTTTACGCATTGAGATCATTGTTTATGAAATGTTTTCGTATTATATCAATCCTATAAGTAATTGATCTTGCTAGGTCTGGATCAAGGCGTGTGTGATAGCATGGTGATGATGATTTGAACATAAGAAAGGGTCATTAGAAGCCCTTTAGTACTTTTATAATTATCTTCTATAATAGATAGTTGGATCATGTTATTTGTTAGAATTTGGATGACATATTTGAGACATGGTTATCTGGCTTTCACGCTTTATTTAATAAAGTTAGATTTATATGTGCTATTGCTAAATTTATCGGTCAAATCCTAAAATAAGAAGAAGCATTTGTAAGTAACCAACATTCTAAAAAGAACCTAAATACAACGTGACTAGAGGATGAATTTTAAAGATGTTACACAAGTGTAATTCATATTTGTCCTAGCCTTAAGCGACACATTATATTTTAATATCATTTTCGAACTTCAGTACATTTTATTTGAATTTTTAAATGCCTTTATTTAGCTCTAAAAGTTTATCACAACTTCATCTTTGACAATTTGTTTTTCTTAATTTTATCTTTCTAAAATTAATGGGTGCAACATTTTTCAGTGACCAGCCTTAGAGATAGATCTAAGTGGACACAAGTGAGACCCTATAAGCCAGCCATGGCCTCACCTACGATCTATTAAGCCAACTTATAACATAATTACATTTAAATTAGTGATTGAAGATATATGAAAATTAATTGGTAATAATAATTAACATTGACATATACAAAATTTTGGTGGATTATCTGAATTACTAATAATTATGGTTTGTTACCAAATGTGCTATATCTCTTCACAATAAAAACTACTAGTAATTCTGAGAAAAGATGAAAGCCTATCTTTTTTTCTCATCAGAGTCATTATCTATCAAATGTGTATGTAATTATGTAAAGCTACATCCGACAGTGGAACTCTAGCTTTTTGTTTAGAATTATTAATAATCTTGATTCACTTCAAATATGCTGATCACATGTAACTAAAAACAATGGTAACTACTTTCTTGATAAAAAGGGAAAACGAGAGTATGTGTAGTACACAAATATCGAGTTACACCTAAAATGTTATTTATTTGAAAAGAGTTTGTTTGACATGTGTTATAATTCTCTGTTTCATGGAATTATAGATACTATGTAAGATAAAATCCTTAACATAAATGTCGACTTTTGTACAATACATGTGATGGTTTTAATATGGTTTAATAGACTAATTCTAATTTGATATATAACCCAAGCCAACTATAGGTTAGCAAACGCATAGTCTAAAGGCCAAGTTCATATTCTCTTATCTTTTGACAGGCAATGTATAGGTTAGCAAACGTGCCTCCCTCAATGTATATCTTGAAATTTAATTCTATCGCCTGGTTTCTTTGTGCATAAGTTCAAATCATCTAGGACTCGAAAAATCACTTTATTTTAAAGTTTGCTATTATATATGTTGGTTTATGTTCGATAAATTTTGCTACAAAAATATTACAGTAAGAAATATAGATATTCGTAATTTGCTCAATTAATATTTATGCTAGGCATCCTTTAAGTCTGTCTACAATGTGCACAAGTGGCATGCTTCAAGTCTAGATGAGAACGTTATACTTATTTATCATGGATTGAACTGTATACCTACGGGAGATGAAATCGTAATGCTAATTGGGCACAAGACACCCAAAAAAATACATATATTAATTTATTATATTATATATGTGTATATTATATATGTGTAGAGAGATAGATAACGGCTTTAACACAGGATAAAAGGAGGTGAGTAGCTCTTTTCCCCTTTTTTTTACACGTTGGAGTATAACAAGAAGGAATTGTCAAACTAACATAAACGAACAAATTAAAAACAATAAAGCAAGATTGACATGCATATATCATTTACATGATGTATAAAACATTTCTTATAGAAATTAAATTCTAACCCGCAAAACTACATAAGAATTTCCACTATTTCGGTCACAGATTCCGCTTTTCACTCTCAATTATAATTTAAATATTTCTAATTTATGGTAAAAGCAAATTCAAAACACTGTATGTTGTTACTATAAAGCTTTGTTTGAGAAGTTGCTTACATTAACACCTAACATATAAGAAGTAACCAAAGATACCATGAGTTAGTAGCAACCTTTCTGTAAAAGAATCATTATATATTGAGGATAAAACTCCGAATAATTATAACAGATCAAAGGTTCATATATTCATACTAGCTAGGAATTATAATCTCAACATTTCGTAAATGGGAAAAATAATACTTGTTAAGGTTATGGATAGTGCTCTAACTATATAAGTAATCATAAGGTGGCGCATGTTATATATAATAATTCAACCACATATATGGCATCTTTATGGCGTTAAAAAACTTAACCTGTGTTGGATTAGTTAATGTGCTTTGTTAATACCCACCTGGGCAGGAATTCTTGTGTTTGTTACGAAACATATAGAAATATATATACATATTAGGGCAGGTAGTGGAGAGGGAGCATTAATTATTCTATTTACTAATAATAAACTATGACGTCTGATTTTGCAGAGGATTCTGGTATTTGTTATAAACATCTAATTGATAAAGGTGATGATATTTAATTTTCTTGAGATGTACGTTAACTTCAACTCCTCATAATTATATGTGTTCCATTAAAACGCAAGGGAAAAAAAAAAACAAGCACTAGTTATATGATATTTTGAGTAGGTAACCAAAAAACAAGATTGACGTATGATAACCTTTAGATGTTTCAATTTCATGAGAATGTTAAGCAAAAGCAACATTTTTTTCTTAGAACAACATTCCATTGTTGATTTAACACTCATGATTCACGATTCACACTTCAAATGGATAACCTTAATTATTATGCCTTCTTCAGTTCATATCAATATATAGATGTATAAGGATAGTTTTCAAGAATAGCATAGCTGTATATCCTTGTGAAGAATCAGGTATATATATGATGTTAATTAAACTAAAAAAAAATCTTGAGATAAGAAATGAGAAAGCCCCAATGAAATTAAAGACTGCTTCAATAACCTTTGATTCCGTACCTCAATTCAAGTCATTGTTGCTTCAGTACCTCTTACAATCAATAACTACTTAACCTATAAACTTTTCTATCTCATAAAATATCATGTCCTTTTTTGTTAACTAGTAAACTTATTTAAATTAAGCTTTAACTTATAGTGCTATGTATTTATCTTTTATTTTATCTTTCAACACATAGATCCAATTAGTATATTGGTATCTTTTCTTCTCCCTCGTCATAAGCTAATTTGAATAACCTGGGGAAATAAACAATTCACTTAACGTGTGCTCCTATTTTATTTTTCTTTTGGACCTCTACTAAATAAAAGAAAAAAATACTAACAGAACTGTGCTAGGAAGTTCCTAAAATGTTGCTATATAACGAAGGAGAACAATCAACTTGATGTATATATCTCAGGTGTACATGATTTGCTTCTTTCTATGAATCAATTCCATCGCCTCATCAGAAAAGAATCTAAAATTATCGTCTCAGAAGGAAAAATACTGTTGATATATATTAAGAGAGAAATTTTATCTTTTTCATAGCATGGAGAAAAGATAAAATTAGTTAACATCCCTCGAGCAAGGGCATGCACACGTGACACGTGAATCGACTTGAAAAAAAAATGTTCCACTTCTCTTATTTTACTAACTTCCCTAGGCATAGCTAAAACATTGAGCTAAAAAATCAACTTTCATCTATGTATAATTGTATATATGTACTTATTCTATCTCATTCTTAAACTATAAGCATCACTTTTTCTCTGTCTTTGCTGACTCAAATATTTTAGTGGCAAGAAAAAGTGGAAGTGCAATGCCAACTGCATTAGATCAAATGAGATGAGAGTCTGATGCATATATGCCTTTGACATTTCTATATTTTCTTGTGCTATAAGTTTGAAATCTATAGATGACACAAGGGATTCTTTCCAAAGATTATTAATAAATCTTCTAGGGAGCTGTGTTTCTTTGTTAAATGTATAATTTATACATACATATACATATATATGTTATTATATCATACTAAGAAACTATTAAATAAAATTTTGCAGGAGATTAAAGTTTCCATGAAGAACAACAAACAACAAATTAACATAGTCTGAGGAAAACAAGTACACACACATGAGATCAAAATACTGCGGAACACCAGTTAAAAAAAAGAGATCTAGATGACATGAGAGGGATTAATTGTACAACAACATGATAACCCATGCATTATTACTGCATAGATTAATGCCTAACCTTTGCAGCTGCCACCGGCTCCTCGCAGCACACACGGACGAATCGATCGGAGCCCAAAGCTTTCTTGGACCAGATCAGTACGGCGGCCGACCGGCCGCAGCACTTCCAGGCCACCCGCCGTGCCCGTCGACCGGCATCTGCTGCATGCCTGCGAGTGGCAAGTTAAAGAACGGGAGCCCGGAAGACGACGGGTCAGGCCCCGGGAAAGGAGCAGCTCCAACGCCACTTGGGTTGCTTCCCCCGCCACCCGGGCTCTGCTGCATCTGCATCTGTTGCAGCTGTTGCTGCTGTTGCTGCTGCTGTTCGTCGTCGTCCTCCAGAGGCAGGCGCTCGTAAGCGACGTTGGTGAAGGACGAACCAATCACGACCACCGGCCCCGCGGCGATGAGCGCACCCACGACGCTCCCGCCGACGACCTGCCCCTGCCCGCCCGCCAGGAACACCGCGAGGCTGGTGGCGCCCGGCGGGGCAGGCGGGGGCAAGAACGACCCGGAGAGCGACAGGATCTCGAAGCGGCCCTGCAGGTTGACGACCGAAGCGGAGGCCGGCTGACGGATCGTCACGTTGGTGACCGTCCCGCTGCCGCTCAGCACGCAGACCCCGCGCTGCCTGCGCCGGGCGTAGGACGCCAAGCAGTCGAAGATGTCGCAGCCGCTGCCCACCTCGAGGATGTGCGCACGGAGGGTGTTGCCACTCTCCCGGGTGATGATGACAGGAGGCTTCGGCTTGTTCTTGGACCCCGGTGGGCGGCCGCGGGGGCGCCGTGCGATGTTTGCACCTCCGCCGCCGCAGGCTCCGCCTTCGGCCTCGTCGTTGGCGCCGCCAGCTCCGGGAGAGGAGTCGTCGGTGTCCGGCTGGGATTGATGAGGAAGGTGCAAATGGAGGGGGTGGACGAATCGTGATGCACTGCCGAGGTCAAGTCCCGCCATACGAACCTTTGCCAAAGGTTGGATTAGTAGCAGTACTGGAGTTGTTCTTTTAAAAAATATGAAAAAGAGAGAAAAGAGTTGCAAATTAATATAAAAATTGAGTTTTTTTATACTTTCGCGTCTGGGATCATTATTTTTTGCAACATAAATAAGGAGAAAAAGAAAGGGAAAAAATAAAGAACGCTTGTGGAAGAGAAGGGAGGATGAAAGCCTATGGGGGGAGGAGAAGGCAATATAGAAAGGTTTGTGTACAGAGAAAGGAGAAGCCTGAGAGCTTGTTCACAAACAACTCAAATGACTTGATGTTGATGAAGATGGAGAAGGGAGAGAGAAAGGGAGGACCCGGGGGAGAGAAAGAGGAGTGGTTGTTGTCTTGATGCTGATGGGATGGTAAAATATTAGAAAGAAAAATGAAAGGAGAGGTGTGGATGTGACAGTGTGATAGTGATATCTATACATGTGGGGTGATTAATTAAAGTTGAGGGGATTAATTAGTATGCTAAATTATTGCAGGTACTGTAGACTTTAGAGGGGGAGGGTTAAGGTTAGGGTTTTCTAGGAAGGGGAGAGAGAGAGTAGGGGAGAAAGATTGGAGGACTGAAGTGGGAGGGAGGTTGCTGTGGCCCACTGTCTCTTTGTTGTCTGTCCTGGCATCATATAAAACTTATTGCACTCGAATAGATTGACATGACTTTGTTTCTGTCTTGGGTGTTTGTAGAGAAGAAGGTATTGGCTTAGAGTTTTCATGATTGAAGGTTGTTGCTGCTGATGGGATGGGAGAAGACGAAGAGGAGAGAGAAAGTTGTTGGTCATCCTTATTTCTTCTCCGAGGCCATTGCATGTCATTGCCAGGCTGTTGACTTCTACATATATATTGTAGATGCACATTTGATGCATCTAGGGCACTGTGTTCTGAGCTCAATTTGGCAAGTTTGAGGTTGGAGTACATGATGTTTACTGAGGCATCCATCACGCACGACTGGTCTTATGGTAGATTGCACCACGAGTTCATGAACAGAAACTGGTAGAATTGACAAAATGGCTGCAATCACTTCTGATGATCCTTTCAACTTCAGATAAATTAATTACTGCCCATGAAGTTACTGTATATGATTTATAAAATCCTTCCAACGGTATCGACATTGAAACTTTTCTATGTTTGATTTCTGTGTCTTATATACTTATATATGCTGTATTAAAAAAATGAATAGCTGAAACCTTTTGATAATGTTTTCTTTTCAGTGCATGCCTAGAGTTGAAGGAAGTGAAATATTCCTTAAAGTATTTTGTTTGGTCAGATTATAATGGTTTTCTCACCTCATGGGTGATCATTAATTTTACTCAAAAAGGTATCTCGAGATCAAAACATTAGATGAGAGTCGTACAACACGGAACTAGAGAGTAAGATTAATTAACTGGAGAATGCGATTGCTGCCGTATTAAAAAAAAACAACCATGTGAACTTATATGGAGTTTTGATATTTGTCTGTACATACTATATGTACCCTTTTTCATATTTTTATTTTTTTGTTAAATAAGTTCATTTATGACATTTTTGCATAATTAAATATATGTGCACTATATGTGTGTGTTGTCTAATGTTGTAGAAGGCTTTATATATAGAATTTCCAAGCTTGACGTCGTTGGAAGGTCAAACACTACAACAAAACTATTATTTAGGGACTAATCTTTTAGGAATTAATTATATTTAGTTCTTAAAATATAAATATTAGAGATATTAATCACAAATTCTTATTCATTTGAAATCAAATTTTCACTTATGATCATTAAAAAACCATCTTTTAGAACCCACGAAAAAATTTTAATTACTAAGAACTTTTAATGGCTAGCTTTTAGGAACAGGATCAAAAAATTTTGGTCCCAAAAAGTATTAAAAACTAAAATTAAATTTCTAGGGTTAATGTGTTTGGTTCTTAACAAACTTTTTTGGTGTAGTGAAAATAAGAATCAAGTTTAATTTAAACTTATAAATAATCTCTCCCGAATATTATTCACCTTTGCAAGAAAAGATGATGACTTTTATGTGGAACTATGAGTCCAGGGGTTAACCATATGCTAATTAATGTTGAAGAAACGAGACTGCTGGTCATCAGTACCTTGAATTAATAAGTAGGAGAACGTAGCATCTCGACTGTTAATTGGGAATGCCATGAATTCGTTTAGCATAACTCTTTTCATGTATATGGTAAATTGATGACTATATATATACATATACTTATAGGTGTATTAGGGCACACATGCAATCCCATTTTTTCATCCTTCTAGTCATAGTTAGATGGTTGATCTAAACTCAACTAAAGATGCATTGTTTTTTTTTGTCTATTCGATATTTAATGTCCTATTCAAGTTCTAAACAATAGTTTAGCTGGATCACATGTCCCTACATGACATGCACCCTTCTTCCTCTTCATTACAATCCTTGTAACATCCCTGGCCCAATCAAGATGTTATTCTCTTTGAATTTTTGGCCCACACGAATTTAAAATACGTCTTGATAGATGAAGTAGGTAGCTACATATAAGCTCATGACAACATACGTATTATTTTCATGTGGGACTATTCAATGAGACCATCTTGGTCTTTAGACCTCAGGTCGTTATACTCTTTCCTTCACTCAATGTAATCGTTAAGCGGAGTCCGTGTTAGTCCATGGCACGTGTTTCTCACATGGAGTTTCTCATATTGTTCCCTCACGATATTGTAATATCATTCTGTAACACCCCCTGCTCAATCAAGATATTGTTCGCTTTGGACTTTTGGTCCGCACGAATCTAAAATGCGTCTTGATAGGTGAAAAGGGTAGCTACATATAAGCCCATCACCTTTATGTTTTGCTCACATGAGATTATTCGAGGAGACCATTTTGATTCTTAGACCTCAGGTTATTACAATCCCTATCTCTCTGGATATTTATGATTGATCACATCTGGCACTCCCCTCTTAGCATAAGGTCCCTTTGAAACGTGAGACAAACTTAAAATGGACACTTCTATGGATGTTCAGTGATTTGTTCAACAATTTATACAAAATTAGAAGAATTATTTCATATGTCTAGAATGGGAATTTAGTCATCCAAACTCTAATTCAAGGAGAAAGTCAATGGTTCAAGGTCTACTCGATGAGTTCGATCGTCCAAACTTGGATCAAATGTTTGGTTAGAGGATCGGTCGTTCAATCTTTTTAACAAAATTCGCCTACATTATCATAACATTCAAACATTAACTTCTAACCACAATACATCATTCATACACACTTGTTAACCATCATACATCAATAATAAAGAGAGAATATGGCATGGGATTAAAAAAATGGGATCTTATCATATAATTCACAAATCTTATATGCAAATAATAACGTGTCAATTTTATTGTTCATGAGTGGGGTATGAGTACAAAATTTATGGCATGAACTGAGAGGATAAATTTGATCTTTACTCTAGTGTGTCATTGTCATGAAATCAGCCCTAAGTTAACCCAAATAATAATGAACATCAAAAGGATCACATTTAATAAGTCATGGCAAATTTCTACTCATAAAAATAAAACTCTTAGGAGTAGTCTAATAATATACATACCTATTGATAATGGGAGTCCAATCAACTTTATTACCCTACTTAATCACATCTATCGAATCTAAGCTAATATGTTCCTAACGTCATAACACCCAATCATTGTCCATCATATCAAAGCAAATAACAAGTCATTTTGGGATTTTGTTAGCGGTAATAATGGAACCATGACTAACACAATGGGATCTTCTCTAAGCATGTTGTCCTACGGTTGAAAATTTCATCTAGAAGTCGATCCAAGCAATTCACCTACCTCGATTAGAGTTACTTAATTATGTGTGTGTTGTCCCCTTCTTCAACCTCTTCTTCCTTCTTTGACCTTCCCTGAGGTCCTAGTGCATAAGGATCCAACTGTCCATGAACTTGTGCCCTTGGATGAGGGAAAAGGAAGGAAAATAGAAAGTGAATAAGAGAAAAGAAGAGATAAATAAGATCTGGAGGCCTTAAGGTGATATCTTCTTCATACCTTGGTCATCTCTCCCTACTCCAATGTGCCTTAGAGAGGAAAGAAAATAAAGAAATAATAATCAAAACAATGGCTAGCTAATTTAATATTAATCAATGACCCTCTTTATTTGCATAATGCTTAAGAGACTAATTCCCTTGATTTATGGACTCCAAGAATAAATGCTTCATCCAAATTCAAAGTTGTATAGTAAATGCCACAATTGTACCTAATTTATTTTTATTGGGAATAGCATATTGAGGATCAATATGTAAAATAGAAAAATAATGTACATAAGCATTAAAGAAGATCAACACGATGATTAATACTCTTTTGATCAGTGTGAATAAAAGATGTTATTGTTGAAGGATTTTCACTATGAATAAAAGAGAGTACATAATAATAAATCTCATGCCCTTCTATGTTGCCACATATTTTTACTTTTTTTGTTTTTTTTTCATATTTTTAGATGCATGGTATACTAATTCAAGGCACATCAACAAGTTTTCTATTTATTCATGGTTCAACTTATCTTACTTTATTTTCTATAGAACTTTTTAGTTAAAGAGTTCATAGAGAAGGAAGACACACTACAAGAAATTTATCGAACAACAATGAATATTAGCATCGCAAACTGGAGATGCTAACTTGACACACAGTGTCGAAATGGCAATGCATTAGTGTTAAAGGAAATGAGACGATATTTGCCTCTCAATAGTGTTAAATTAGTGTTGCTACTGTGTTTCAAGATGTCGACACCAAGGTTGGCAAATAGTGTCATGATCACGATAGCATCCCGTAGCGCCAATTAATAGCGTCAATTTTTTATGGACACACCTGCGACGTTACTGGGAGAATGTTTGTGTCTCTTTCTCTCTAGCACGACTGTGACACTAATGTGTCACTAAACATTTTAGCACCGCTTTAGAGGCGCATCTATGTTGTCTCTAATCGACCTATTTCTTGTAGTGACATGTTAATTGTAGCATGCCTAATCAAACTTGAATTTGTGTGAGTCAACATCAAAAGAGGACAATATCATGGCCAGGAATGCTAAATTAATTGTTGAACAATCCCATTAGTTGTAACATTCAGTCAAAATCCATGCTTGTAGTCCTCAATTGTAGTAGCCATTTGGGCAGCCATTCATCCAAACAAAAAGCTTGAGAGGGTCTAGGAATCCTTCCAACTAAATGGGGTTTATGTTTATTCATGTAATTTATAATGGGGATCTATGTATTAAGTCAACACATGGTGATTGTGTTGTTAAAAAATATTTGTATGCTATTTAACTTTGGTTGTTGTAATTAGCTAATATGGTTGTTTATAGGGTCAAAGTCATTGATTCAATTTTTGGATAACTAATTTGATCAGAATTCACCATTTTATTATTGCTTGAATATCAAATTAGTCACGTGCTAATAATCTTGAATACCTATAGCCCTAGATCTAAAAAAATCTCAATATGTTTTTCGTTTTCTTCACACATAAAAACTATTTGTCGCTTGAGAAAATTTGACCAACTAAGGATGAACATCGTAAAATATTTTATCTTTTGTGTGTGATTTTCTTTCTTCCTTATTCATATGTGATCCAATAATTACATTGCATTATAGAATGATTAAGAAGTTCCCCAAGCAAACTAGTTTCAATCTTTGGAAGACCAATATGCGCATATGCTTTTAAAATAGACGAGAAAATTTGAATGCCTCTTTTGAAGGGATCAATTGAAAAAAGAAATCAATTTTCTATAGATTTGATAACGCCAAAGGAAAAGACAAACTTGATAATCTTGATGTGTCTAACAAATGTGACAATTGAAGTTACTAATGAGGAGTCATAAAAAACATGATATTAGAAGTCTAAATTCAAGAGTAAGGACCAATAACTTGATGAACCAATCTCACTTCTCTCTGCACAGAGAAGATACCTTGTCAAGAAACATCTTAATTAAGTAAATAGTTTATTAATTGATCATGTGTGTGCGCGCGTGCATGTGTGTGAACATTGAACAAGAAGATGGAATCCCGCTTTTGGTTTATCATATAAAGAACATAGATATACATTTTAGAAGAATATGCCACTTGAGGAATGTTAGAGTTCAGTTGGCATGTGTGTATATATGTATATGCAAACATCCTAGGATTGAGTTGTTTGAAATAATTTATCATCTATATTTTTTAAGTGTATCTATTATCACTCTAAAAATTATTATTGAATATCATTCCATACAATTTTTTGGAAAGTTTTATCCACAGTAAGATTTAATTTTATTGCTAATTTATCTCACTTACTTTTGAGTACTACATGGCCATTGATTTATCGAAATAGTTGTTTATTATTAAAAAAAGTCGTCTTCGCAAATGTAAATTTGGTCGCTTAATTTAATTATAAGGGATAACATAAATTTAAAATATCATGATGATTGAATCAAGATTATGCTACCAATATTTTAATTGAATGTATTTATATTATGTTCTAGGTATTTGGAAATTCTAAATTTTATTTTTCCTTATATTTTTAAGTAACTTTGTTATTTTGTATATACAATCAATTGGGAACTCCAAGTTAAAAGAAAACCGAATATTCATAATAGAAAACTTTTATTCTTTTGTTAATATAATGTGAAATAAGAATGAGAATAAAAGTACAAAAGTATTATGAAATGATAATAGTGAGAATTTTCTTCTGTCTCGTTAGGAGAGAACAACTTTATCGTCGTTTGAAGAAATATATAGCTTAAATATTGCATAAATTTGTTGTGTGCCTCCCTGTTGCATGATATCCATAAGGGTAGTATTATTTCAGGGATAAAGCTAATTGTTACTATAGATTCTAATGAATGGGTCTAATCAAAAGCTAAACCAGTACATGTCCATGATGTATAATTAAATTAATCCGGTCACCACTCCCACCATCATTAGTGGCCAACGATTCCTGCCTTCTTTTCTGCCACTTTGTTATCTGTACATTGTCGCCTACTTAGACCACAAGTAGATTCCTTCTTATACATATTTAATTGCAACTCCGATTGGAGAACCACTAATTAAAGACGGTATTAAGAAGCCAGACGGGGCACAAGAAAGATCACCTGCTTCATTGCAAACTTTGATTGCCCAAAAAGATTAACTTAACTTGCAAATTTAGTTAATCTCATCGTCTTTGCTAGCTAAAGCAAAAAGGAAGACACTTCGCCACCTTAATGTTCGAATTAGGTTCTTTCCTTGTTCCATAAGTTTATGCTTTTATCTCATTAATTAGGGACGATGTTTAATTAGCTATATAAGTAATCAATATTTGAACCTTGTCTGCATGCTATTGCATGTTGATATATTTGGAAGAAAAGGAGGATAAGTGCTACAAGTAAAAATAAGTAGCTGACAAGCTTAAGTAACAAGATTTCTCTATAACTATAGAGGCTACACAGGCCATAGTCCATAAACGCCTTGTAGCTTTTACTATGAGAATCAAAATAATCTTGTACCATCCACTCATATATATGGCACACATGTAGAGTATGGCTATTACTCATTTGTTATTTGCTTTTTTTTCCTTCTTTTGGGTACTGACTACACTAATTTAACACTGTCAGAACTATGGATATTTTTCTATAATGATACAAGGTTTCGTGACCCACATGATTAACCAAAAAGAACCACACCTATAGGATATCAAACCTTATGGTTTCTGGATTAATATGCTACTGCCCCAAATATGTTAATATATATGATTCTTATATGCCTAAAATGTGTTACACACCAAAGATAGGTGCATGTCTTTCTCATTATAGATAAAAGTTGATAATTTTAATTGAATTGCTCGTGAACATAATTCTCGAGATCAAACAAAGAGGAGATCAGAAGATTCGGACAGCCTGAAACTTGAATGAAACAATGAAAGCATTGGGGGGAGAGAGAGAGAGGGGGGGAGGGGTGGGGGTCCGGCGATGGTGGTGTGGGGGAGTGCAACCCTGGAGAGAGCAACCGGGAGGTGGTGCGGAGCCCAAGGGCGAGGAGATGAGGGGTGAGTTCACGTGCGGTCTCCGAGTCAAATGGCAAGGGCACGCAGAGCCAGCGCACAGCGCTGTCGGCCACGAGGTTTATCCATCGGGAATGCCTCCCTCCCCCATACATGTACTTACTCTCTCTCTCTCTCTCACAGAAGCATACGCAGCGGAAAGGGACACAGAGAGAGTCGCCCGCAAATCTCGGGCAGCAAAACGGAGGGCTTTTAAGGTGTGTTGTGGAAGTAATGGTGGTAAACGGACGACCACTGTGCATGGGCGGGCATGAGCAGAAACTGCAGAAAGGGTGCAGAAGAAGAGAGAGAAAGCAACAGGCAAAGAGTGGAGGGAGGGAGGGGGGAAGGGGCGCAGCAAAGAAGCCAGCGACAGATCGAGTGGGTGTCTCATAGTCATAGTACCGGCTTTCCTGTCAAACATTCAAGAAATTCTAATTTCAGAACCAAAAAAAAATGTCCAAAGAAATGCATGATTTTTAAATACAAACTCCGACTTAAATGTAGAGATAAAATTCGAGACATAATTTAGATATTCCTAGATTTAGAACGATATATACATACACATATATGTCCTGAGTCTCCTGACCAATTGTATTGCCTATGGTTGCAGGCAAATATACATATTTGTGAAATCCATAAAGGGAGCTCATATTTTATATGAACGTCTAAACTTTTCAGCAGATATATATATACGAGGAAAATGTATATGTAGAGTGTTTCATGTAGAACTAATGTAGAGTACTAATTTTATTTATTAAATTATTAAAATAATTATATTAATTTAAAGTATATAGTAAATAGTAAATGTAATTGAAATCAAGTTCATCAAATTATCCGAAGGTCGTGATCAAGCTTTGTTGCTAATTCGAAGGTTATAATTTATTTAACCTTAGATGATATATTTTTATTGTCAAATTATTTAAATAAATACATATTATTTCATCTAAGAAGTATATGATCAATTTAATAATAAATTATAATAATATAATTAAATGATAAAAAATAAGCGCTCTACATCTTGATATAGAGCGGAGTGCTCTACATATTCATTAACCTTTATATATATAGCCCACACGTCCATAGTCCCAGATGGATGATCCGGATGAATGCATGTCGGTTTGAACGGTTCGCACATCCAGTTCGCCACGCGTGCCCCCCTCCCCGCAGGTTCCAGATCGAGAAATCATATATATATATATATATATATATATATATATATATATATATATATATATATATATATATAGTAGGAAAGAGAAATCAAATCTAAATGGAAATATCACTTCCAAAGTTTATGTTGACTTACCTATATACATATCAAAAGAGAGAAGTGTTTTTTTTTATATGTGATCAACATTACTTCTTTGAAAATTGTAACATAGCTCATTGCAAAGTGCATCTGAAGTTGACTTTTCTTACTTTCTAACTTATTGATGAATTAATTACAGCTTCTGGCTTCTAGCTAGTCCTATTATAAAGACGATGCAACTTGATTAATTGGCAAACATTTTTTTTGTTTTAAGTGTCAACTTAATCTATATGTACATATAGGAAGCGATGGAACTACTTTACCTAATTAATGACCTAAACAGATATATTAACTATTAATTAGCTAATAAGCACGCGAGATTATTATGCGGTTGGCAATAGAAATCTCTGAAAGATGTACACAATAAAGAAATACTAAATTGATGTTTTCCTAATTTATTAATCAACATCTGTAAGAATCTTTTACATTAGACTGCAATCCATTGAGGCTCGGATAAGGCCAGTTGCTGGTTCCTCTTTATTTTAATTCCAAAGGGAGCCATGCCACCTTTTCATGTCCTGGACAAAGAATATTAACAGCACCCCCCAAACCCCCCAAACACACACACCCCTCAACTCCGTATGCTAAGCTTAGATCCAGAAAAGTATTCACCACCTACTTACTTGAAATTAGGACACATTATCTCTACAAAATTAAAATTTGTGCTGTTAAAATCACAGGGAGGGTACTGGAGAAAGGAGGCGCAATTAAGTTGCAACTGCATGAACTGTATTATCAAGAAGTTTTAAGTTCGAACTTTGTTGGTAAAAATACAATTGTGTCCATTTTATTATTTCCATGTATAGGCCGTGCGTGAGCATTCCTTATGGTCAGAAATAAACCTCAAGATGGACTTTGGATGGCATATTTTAAGGCATATCAGCTTGTTCTGCAGAAAACTATTGGAATTTCAACTACCATGAACTGTAGTTGTTTTCTTATCGTCTCTCTCGTGAATAGCAAATTCCATGCGTTGGGAAATCACAAACATGTTCCAATCAAATTATGCTATTTTAAACTCTCCTTCAGTAGAATAATAGTTCCCTCGCCCGGGAATAGATAGAAGCAAGTCCGAACACTGGCACAAAATGCCACGAAAAACAGGATCTGAATTAATCAATTAAAACACATGGTTAATCTTTTATTATAGTGGTTGGAGCTTGGACTTATACCTCAGTGTTCAGGAGTGAGTCTCCAAATTAAGGTGCCCAAATCCAAACCCGTAATGCATGCTCGAGGAGCACTTGCCAAACCATGAATGAATATTGACTACGAGGAAGCCAACTAATGACCAGTTTTTAATAATTTGGCAGGAATCTAAATGCAATGGCAATCCATCAGGTTTGGGTACAAACAAGAGAGCAGTCTAGAGACAGATAGCATATTTCTTTCATCTCTTGTCTGCAACCAATTAACACATCTCTCTCCTCGCCCTTCAATGGCACTGCCTCCAGCCTTCCAAGTCCCACCAATCATGATATATATCCATGGCGAAATCTGTATCTTTCCCCTCAATCTATGACCTAAACACTATACATGACCAACATAACATTTGTCCTCTCAACGATGCTTGCTCACCGATGGAATTGCTCCGTCTCTTCTTTTTGAGACTTTATTCCAAAACCTATTATTGAGTTGTGTGCATATCATGCGTCGTAAGAAACATGATATCTGACCGCAATAAATCTTTGGTGAAAACTGGAGTTCATCCATATTTGTCATTTGATGTATATGTCTAACTAAGGATTATAAAATGATCAGAAGAAAGTCGACTGCGACCCGGCGCCGATGGAAAGCATCTGTTTCGTGCCTCTAGTTTTGTCTATATAATTTTCATTACTTTTGAATCGTTCGCAGTATTCTGATATGTGAAGTCAACATTGGTGTTTCTGTGAAAGTTTCCACATATCATAGACCTTAGAAGATGATGACCTGCAATTTATGTCTCATATATGGTTTTGTGATCTTTATTATTAAGAAACTATTTGTGTAGACGTCTGTGCTCCAGGGTCACAATCACCGATGGCATCAACAAAATTGAATTGGTTCAGATGGAAGCAGTTAACTAATCAAAGTTCATTAAGTTTTCAACCTTGGCTCCCCACTTCCATTAATATACTCAGCTTTTTTGAACAATATCTAGTACCCCAAGACAAGCTTATGCCATGCAGATCTGAATGCCTATATTTTATGCAATGGTCGATAGATTCTATGCTCTTTCTGATGTCATGAGTTCCACTATCATATGCGTGTCTTGAATTAATTCTGCATTGGATAATCCAGCCAAGCATAAATCTTTGATCTGTTCAGACCACGTAGAATTCTATGATAAAATAAATAAAGTACCTCTTTGCACTTCGAATTCATTAATCAAAGAGGCAGAGATTTTTATAAACTTTTGTTACTGTTCGATAAATCATATCTAAATAGAGCTTTCCTTATTCAAATAATGATTTTTTTTTTCTCTTAGGTGTAGGTGGATCAGGAGCACCTCTCCTTACTAAATCGTTAAATTATGATGTCTGGCCAATTAAGGTGCCTAAACGCATGGAAGATTCTTAAATCTAATGATTCAATGATGAGAAGACTCCTAGGATTGCAAACAATATGTAATATCTAAGTCAGTTCAATCTAATCAGTTAATTAATTAAGCAAGGTAATCTTGTAAGATAGATTTATATATATTGTTAATTTTGACGGCTTTCGGAGAATTTAATGATTAGACAGGATCAAGAAAAAGGATGTAAAACGTACTCCGGTGTCCAACAATATTATAATTAATATGAAAATTTCAATTCTACCTTATAATTAATATCATGACCAACATTGTTGTGAAGCAAAAGTCCATGTACATTTTTTTTATCATGATCATGTTTGAGAACAAAAAAATGAATTAGCATTCTGATTGTCAAAATGTCATTATTCATGACGAATATTTGAATATTAGCGACGTTTAAAAATCAAAGAAAAACAAGGCGTTAACTAAGTAAAATTTTTATCTTCACGCCTTTTTTAGTATTTACTTAAGGAGATTACGAAAAGAGATACATGATCAAACTCGTGACCTCTCAATTTTTGTGAGTCACTATGCTACATCCTTCTTCCGGGAGAATTTTTGAAAATTGAATTCGAGATCACCACACTTTGTCAATCAAATTTAATTGTATCTTCTTGACTTTGAACAAAATATAATAAAATAAAATAAAGTTGAAAATGCGTTTAAATGTGTAATATGTAATGCCAATAAAATATATGTACTCTGAGATAAAAAAAAAAGCAATTGATTCAAATCTTTGCGCAAGTTTACCTTATAGGTACTACATGTGTTATATATATAAAAAAATAGTAGCTTGGTTTCATGCGTGATTAGTTCGTATGCATATGCACGCCACTCCAAAATGCACACCATGGACCGCATCTTTTTAATAATTCAGGGCTTCATACGCCCCAAGAAAAAGTAAAGCTTACAACTAATCATGTCATCACTACAAACCAAAAGTCCTGTGCAATTAATTAGTTAACTAGGCATATAAAAAAAAGTTCATTAATGTCCATGCTTTAAACAGAATCTTAGGGGAGGGGCCAAAATTTTTATAATGCCAGAAATCTACGGATGGCCAACTTAGGGGTCTCAAAATGATGCCACCACAATGAATGCTTAATTAATGACCTCGAGAGGTGCAATCAGCGCCATTACATGTGCATCATACTTTGATTTTTCTTTTTCCTTGTTCTTTATTGTTGTGTTTGTGTGCCAGTGTTGCAAGTACAAAGTCAGACAAATGATGGGTGGATGGATCGATGGATAGAACAACAGAAGCATTCATGACATCATGTACACAAAAGCAGCATCGTATTTTTTTTTATCGTGTGTTTTCTCTACCATCAAGAATCAAAAAGTGAATTATTTCTTTGAAGCCTCATGAAAAATCTAAAAAGCAGAAAAATCTTAGGAATGATAACTTTGACTTAGAGCAGATTCTATATGCAAATCGATTAAGCTAAATCCCAGCTTAATTTAGTGACAGACTAATGAAAGAACGGCATAAAATAAGCATTAGCGATACAACCAGACGTTGGACTCTGGCTGGAATTTAATGGACCAGTCTATATGGGCCTCTTTCGGCCCATTCTTATCGCCTTCCCTAGTTTTTTGCTCTCGGATCTCCTGTTATAATTCTGGGTCCATTATTGATGTTTAAGATAAAAGAGCTATGCTTTCTACTTCTGACGGGACCGAGAAAAACCCCCTGGGAGCATCATACACATAGAAGTTCTTGAAGCTACAGATTAGGGGAAAAAGTTGATAGACTGACATCAAAGAAAAGGTAAAATAAATCCTTACTTCACATCTGATAAATAGTTGTACAAATTTGGAAGCAGCATTGTTTCTGAGCAAAAGCCGAGTTCATCTATATTTGCAGCTCCAAGCTCTACATGGCAGCTTCTATCTCGGAATCGGCTTCATTAGGTTCGGACACAGCATTGTTGCCGCCTCTCAGGCGGGAAGAGACATTGTCAATGGCGGAATTCAGCTGGCTGATCTTTGCGTTTAGTGTCTGACGAGTCTTCTGCTCACAAAATCCAGATAGAGATGTCACCATCAGGAACAAATTAAGAAAAAAGTTAAAAGCAAACAGCGCTATAGTGCATATGGAATTGCAATATCTCATCACCTCTAGGCCGTCGTCATAATACATTGGTCGTTTAGGTTTTTGGAACCCGTACTCATCTTCATTCAGCAATGATCTCCTGATCTACCAAGAGAAAAAAAATGAAGAAAGCTCTTATATTTTCTTTCCGAAAACAAGGAACATGATTCGACAAAATAAATTCAACAGGTTAAAGTCAGCACATCAAAGGAGCATAGTATTATGACCTGTGGGGCAAAGATATATGCCAATGTTCCAAAAAGTGCTCCACCCAAAAGGAAACCGGCAACAAAATCACCACCACCACCCCTGGAATCATTGCTGTGAAGCAAGAATTGACTTAGTTTTCCACGAAATGTCATGTAAACAAGAAAACCAGAAAAGTTAGGCATTTCATCACCAATTGAAGCAAGAGTTCAATTGGACCTTTAGCCATGGAAGATGATGGCGGGTATCTGAATGGGAAAACCTTGGCAGTTTGTTAGCAAAGACTGCAGGTCGAATTATTCTATACTAAACCAAACTTCAATCTTTGGTGAGGAAGGTGAATCAAACTACAAAATTATATTAAAAAAATTCTAGAAGATTTTGTATAATTAAGTCCTAAATAGCCTAGCATACCTACTGAAGGAACAACTACATCATGAGTAAAATGATAGATAAAATTACAAGGAACAAACAACAGTTGATTGCTTGAATCTTTCAAATTAATATAAGAGATCAAATTTTTCATGAACCAACATTTTTACCCTTTTTAGTTAAGTGCACGCTGCACACAGATTGGAAAACAAATGTTGAACCAAAAGACAGACTTGTGAATGTATCAAGATAATCAATCCACTCCTCTGTAGATTAAAATATTCTCTTTGTTGACATTAAGAAACTTAAGCCAACGTTATTGTGCAGAATGGTAGCACATTAACTGTGGTGTCATTAAGTCTAGCAAACTACACCTTACAAGAAAACATAGATTAGCAGCTGCCTGTTTTACCAACCTCCCAAAGGATGAATTTTCATTTATAAGGTTGTGCAAGCTTACAAAAAAAAAAAGAGAAAAGGATGATTACAGAAACTGTAGTCATCCAACTTGTATTAAAAATTTAAAATCCTGTGGAAAAGAGATGCACACTTGATCCAACCATGAGAAATGAGTAAGTTGTTCGCTTATCAACAGACAAAGATTTAAAATAGAGAAAATCTACTTATAGTCAAAGCATTCATTCAAAACCAATTGAAGTAACATGAGATTCTGCACATGGTAAATATTATCAAAATTGATGTCACCTGTACTCAGCACGCACAGACAATTTTTTTGGGGTTTTCAAATGCCTTGAATTCTTGTGGATAAGCAACTGAGGATTGTAACCACCACCAAAGGATTTAGGTCTCTCACAATGGAGGCTATACCTCTTTGAACTAGTTCCGCCTGAGATAAATGACAACTCATGATCAATAAACAAGTAATCAATGACTATAAGAGTGTGCCCATTAGTCTGTCCCATGTATAGGAATGCAGATAAGAACATCTCTATTTCAAATGTTGTTGGGCTCCTGCCTTCAGCAATTTTATGTTATGTATATTAAGAAACTCTCAGCTTCTTCTTTGAGCCCTTAGATGCAGCTATACTGTTGATACAATTTGGAACATGCATAAGAAGAGAATTAATTGGTTTCATTTATATATGATGAATCGCCTAATGGCTGATGCATACAGATATTTAAAATGTTTCAAACATATTTCTTTGCACTGTAGGCGTGTCAAAAATAATAATTTCATCTCATAAGAGGATGTGGCAGTAATTTGTTTAGCGGTAGTGGGAGCATAAAACAGAAATAGTAGAGACAATTTTGTTAGTAATTCAAGCCTATATAAGTAATATTAAATGAATATAAAAAATGACAGGTTCTAGATAACCATTTGTTAGCATAACTTACACACTATGTTGCATGGGTACGGGTACGGTACCAGTGCCCGATACGGGTACGGGTACGGCGTACGAAAAACTATAATTATTAATCACCAGTGCTAATAATTTGAAAGTTAAGCCACTGGTCAAATAGGCCCAGCAAAGCTCATCCGTATAACTTTATAAATAAACCAGCTGCCCACCTAAATCCCAGTCACCCAATGATTTTCCATCAGCCTTCCTTATGATAATTAAAAGAGACCAGAGAAAAAGCGATTTATTTTTCTGCAAACCTCGTCCACATATGGGTTCGTCTGAATACGCGTACCCATTGCGTACCCAAGCGTACTCGTACCGGGTATGTACCCGACAGCCAAATAGATGTACCCGTGCTTCATAGCCTACACATAAAGAAAGGCATGAAACTACTCCAGGTACCCTTTCTTACTGCAGAAATGCCTTTTTTCGTTTTTAGAAGAGATTGCAACAAATCTTTTACAGGTTTACTACATATGGCCTGAAATTTTTCTTCTCAATAGCTATTCTTGGTTCCAATTTTCTTTAACTCTAGTATGATTTTGAGTCACCATTCTCACATAGAAACATTACTTCTTGTTTAGAAGTCCTGTGACAAGTAAAAATATGGAATAATGAAAATAACAGTTTTAAGCAACAACATTCAATCAGTTTTGGTTAAGGCAGTCTAGGTATATGCAACTTTGCGTCGACAACCCCTCCATAGGATTTCCAATCAAGGTCCACTACAAGTCGGGAAATACTGACGGAGAACTAATATAATTCTACAGGGAAATAAGCAATCTTCCTATATCGACATATAAGGTAGCACTGCTTGATGAGTGACTGATCAAGGTATAACAAATTACCAATAGAAAAAAATTTTGAATAAATAATAAGGTTACATTATCGTAAATCAAATCCCCAAATCTTGTACAAGTATCATACTCTTCGCGAGCAATAAAAAAAATGCAAGCAACCTCAGTGAAAAACCGTACACGTATCGACGAATAAAACAAGGAAAACTAGAGAAATCTAAACGATTGGAATGCGCAACAAAGTATCAGCTTTGGATCCCTAAGAATCGATCCACGAGTCCGAACTACTTGGAACAAGTAAAGATTCGAACCAAAGCTAGAGGAGGATCTCACCGGATACGGGAAGTGTTGGTGCCGACGCGACAGCCATCGTCATCGTCATGGCCATCTAGTCGAGCTGCGTTTGTTCGGCGAAATGCCCAGGAGAAGTCGAGGTAAGCGGAACAAGTTAAACGCAATCTGCTGTGAGAGCCGCTTCCGGCGTGCGTCCGTGTAGGATGGATTTTTATATTTTAAGTTGACATAAATAGTCTTTATTCATTTTTAGGAATTATTGAGGAGAATTGGGATGATGTAAATCCCTAGGACTAAAGGTGTATGTGTAAATCTCCTAACTTTTTTTTTTTAACTTTCAATGTAAACATTGTCCTAGACAAATTAATTATGTTGTAAATTATCTTGCTCATCTCGATAAATCTAATGCAGATGATATTTTTTGAGAGGATAATCCTCCGTTTCCAATTAATATAATTAACACTTGCATTTTGACTTAAAAAAAAAGGTGGATTTGGAGTGGTTTTTTTTCACGGACTTATTTAAAAAGTTCACTTGCTTTTAATTATTTAGGAGTTTAGTAAAAGTTACTGTAGTTATTTTTTCTTAAAAATATCTTTACCTCATAGTCAACCGTGTGCTTTTCTTCACCGAGGGCTTTCCCCTCCTTTTGCTGAAAATAAACTTTTTGTCAAATTTACTTTCTCAGGTAGCACTCTCAAACGAAATTTAAATATTACTTTGAGAGTATGTTTGATTTCTTCTATCTTTTTTAGATTTTTAAACATCTTGATGAGAATAATTGATTCTAATATTTTGTTATGTGTCATTTGCTAATGTAATTAGAATATGATATTTCAATTGGATGGACGTTTCTATAAAATATTAGAATTTTATTATTATCATAAATGATGTCTTTCTCGTATTTTAACGACTTGTGAGAGATAGAGAAGGAGAGAGAGGAGAAAGGGGGAGGATGGAGAGAGGATTTGTGCAGGCAACTTTTGAGGGGGAGAGAGAGGCAGGACTCGTGAGAGAAACGAGGGAGACTCGTGATATAAAATCTACGTGACTTTTATATGATCAGAGTCGTCTCAAAGATACTATATAATTTTATGTAAAATATTTTTTTTGCGAAAAATAAATTTTATAAAATGCGAAAATGATAATACGAACATCTAAAAATTTATAATGTCAAAGGAGCTTGAACATCCATAACTCTACAATACTAAAAGTGCAAAAAAATAATAACTAATATATGAATCTAGTATGACACGATTTTATATCATGTGCAACATCTCTATCAACATCTTCTGTCATCAACTCACCCGCATGAATCCAGATGCAAAGAAAAATCCATGAATATAAAAATACTCGGTACGTAGGGTCTAACTATAACAATGGTCAATAATCAATAGTGATTAATAAATCAATAATAATATAATATCATAAGCAATAGAACACTAAATAGAACAATAGGATAAGAGCTTAATAAATCAAACGATCAATATAGCCATAAATCAATGAAGATGATCAAGAAAGATGTCAAAAAGATCATCAATCTCAATTAACAATTACCAATAATCAATTATGCCCGATTACTATGGCATTATCTAATTTAACAATTTCAATTCAATATCAATATCAATGGTCATCGGACAATAACAGTTTCCATTCGATTCAATGGACGGAGGTAATACCAGTCAACATCAATATCCGAATGCCTTAATTCAATTCAATTCAATTTCCATTCTATTCTATTTAATTTCCATTCAATTCAATTCGATCTTTTGAGTGATCCAATACAATAAAGAGTGTTCGATCAATTAAGAGAAATATCATGTCTCTTTCATGTAGATCGCTAGGAGTCAAATCATGGCAAGCCACCCTCCAATAATAGTATTAAATAATAATTCGTGATGACGGGGACCATGGCCATTACAGGACAGCCACAACTTCCTTAAAAAATGACATCTCGAACTTTTAGGTATACTATCTACCACATACAATACGATAACAATATGGCACAGGGGGCTTAGAGACAATCGGAAAATATGATGACCCAACAATTTTCATCTTTTATCTTATTCGTCCTAAAGATCTATCTTTAACAATTCAGTTTATGTTAAACAAAAACCCAAGGAGAAAAAAACTACTAAATCAATGATATGCTGACCAGGTAAAATGATAATATTAATAATGTCAAATCAGATCTAAATGATATGATAAGATCATATTTGTTAATATTATGATCATGGATGATCATGAACCATGAACTATAATAACTATTTAATTATCCATAGTAAATTACTCAAAAATAGGTTTTTTGCCCTCATTGGATAGAAGTCGGGCCGTGTTCGAAATAGCCAAAAACCCCTCGGCAAGATCAAAACCCAAGTCGAGTATATGGTAAACCCGAGTCGGGTTGATCAGTTCATCCCAATTCGATTTGCACCGCAACCGAGCCGAGCCGAAGATAGAACTCAAGTTAGGCCAATAGGAACCCGGGCCGAGTTTTACCACCTGATTCAGTTCCGAGTCCAACTTGGTACGAATTTCACGCAATCCAAACTGAGCAGAGCAGAGCCCAGACCGGGTTTTGCCGCCGACGAAGAAACGCATCCTGACGTGATTTTTCGATCATCGTAATCATGCCATACGATATCCAAATTATGCATAACTTATATCTATAGATTCTCAGTACAAAGAAAAAGAGAATAAGGTTCTATGTCGCAGAAAATCGACAACATAAGAATTCCCCCCGCCCTTACGTATCTAAAGTTGGTTGAAAAACCAACTGCAATTCTTTTTTTTTGAAAAACTGCACGAACGTCGATCTTTGGCAGGCAATTGCTCTCCGTCCACGTCTCGAAATTCGCGACCACCATTTGAAAGATCTTCTTCTATATGCCGATTACGAAACTAGTTGCCGCGCGTGCTCTCTGAAATGCCTCGATTAGCGTGATAATGAGAGGAAAAGAGAAGCTCGTAAAACTAAAATTCAGTTTGGCTGAAGGAGAGTTTCCAATCACTTTTTAATGTCTATTTATAATTTTAAACTAGATTTTGACTTCTATTGGGCCTTAAACTCTTTTAAAATCAATCTTGATTATTCATCAATAATTAATCACTCCATAATTTCTCAAATTTAATTAAGTCCAAATTTACTTAATAATCCCATAAATATCTCCATACAATTTTCACCTCTTCTCAAACTCCATCTTATCCTTCCAACTTATCTCATAATTTTCATTAATTTTGAAATTAAATAATTTCAAATATTATATAATGATTTTCTAGATCTTATAAATGAATAAAATATTTATTAACGAAAATCGAAGTCATTACAGTGAAATAGAGAGAGGGGAGGAAGGGAGAGAGAGTTGGGGGGAGGGAATGTGATTATTTTATTAAACTGAAATATATATATATATATGAAAATTTAATTTTGCTTGAGATGTGATTCTTTAAATTATATTCCTTGACATAATACTATATATCTTCAACCAAATGCACCTCGGACGACTCTTATAGACACAATTGCAAATATGAGCTTTAGACCATTTGGACTATAGGTTGACCCAACCGAGTCCTTCTTCGAGGGGCTTAGCTTCTTGTTATCACTTCCCTTCCTCAGAACCAACCTCACCTGCTACCGTATATTTTTTTCATTCATATTTTATTCCAAGAGTATATAATTGGACAATATAATATTTTTATAAATAAAATATTTTATTACAAATAGTTTACATTTATTTGTATTATTATTAATATTATATAACAATGTATGGATAAACAAAAAATAAAATATGATTAAAAATGGGAGAAGATTATAATGTTATTATTGTTTTGTTTTGAAAGAATATATATTTTCATTGTTGAGTTGAAAATGGTGGCTTCGTTGTTCTTAAAATCGATGTTCGAGGAGTAAGGGCATAGCGCAAAAGTGATCGAGATGTCACAAATTTGAATCCTGCCAATGGGACGTACATGTTCCTTTATTTTTAATATTTTACTTTCATTGCATTAAATTTATGAACCTCCATTTTTAATAAAAAGATTAAGGTTCAACCGATTTATTCCAAATATACATGATGTTTGTCTATATTTTGGAAATATCACGATATTATGCCACTCCAAACCCTTTAATGTATGGAGTCACAATCCCATTAAGCATGAGTTTATCCATCCGTTACGAATGCACTATAACAAGAGCAGCATTAACATGAACTATTATACTAATAAATAAATATGCATCCAAAAATAAATATCTCTTAAACATTACAAATATATTTCTATGAAAATCTCATTATTTGTTATTTGCTTTTTGTTTCTATAATAACTTGAAAAGAATGAAATAACTAAAATGACCCTGAAAGTAAAAGCATTTTTAGGATAGTCTTGTCCTTTGAAAGACTTCAACACCCTTGAAAAGTAAGGAACCTTATGGGCATTTTTGTCTTTTGTTAGAAGGGGGTTGGAAATGGACAAATATGCCATTAATAAGTGGGCAACTAGGGGGGAAATTTTGTCCTTTGCTAGAAGTTGATAGTCAGCCACCCAAAACCTTCCTCCTCCTCCTCCTCCCTCATTCTCCCATTTTCTTTTCTCTTTTCTCACTTGAAGCTCCCTTCACGATGTCCTAGGGCTCAACAAAGAGGACAAGAAAAAGAGGGAGATCCAACCATAAAAGAGGAAGATGAAATTCCTAATAATGTTTAGGGATTATATATGTAATTGGGTGAACCCTTTCTCTAATCCAACTCACACTTGGATTAGAGATTTTGTTTTGATTCTTAGATTGAAGTCAAATTGTGTTTTCTCGGATGGATGTCGTATGAAGAAATCATTGACGAATGTTTTGATTCTTACATATGAAATTTAGCATTCATATGGACTATATGCTGCTGTGGAATCTTTCCATTTTGCTTATTATGTTATTTTTTTTATCTTGTTTCATGTCTATGTTAGCAACACAGGAATCCTTATGGTACAAAACTAGACTAGTGAACCCAAGCTTGAGTGAGAAATGGATTGTATAATTGTGAAGGGAAGAGAAAACTAGAGAAGAACACATTTTTTACTTGTTTTGCCCATAGAATATGGCAACTCGTATTCTGATCACCTAACCATTTAACTTGTATTCTTGCCATTTAAATCATAGCGCATAATTTCATAAAAGAAACTCGCAGCCAACGGGCTACTATTGAGTCGTAGTCGCGTCTTTCGAATCATTGCGACTTGGTACAAATCGTAGCGACAGATTTATCTAATAAATATAATTATTAGTTATTTAAATGATAAATTGTCCTAGATTATATTTGATTATTGAATTATTTTAATATGATTATCGAGTGTTTATCATGATTACATTTTATGACACGTTTTATACAATTATGTTATGCTTAATCAATGTTATTTAAGTTCATCCTTATCATACTCTTATTGAATGATTTCATGATTTGATTGCACATGTTATTGATTGATGCACCTAAATCTCAAAAATGAATGTTAAACCGTAGGATTAAAATCAACTTTGTATTGAATAAACACATTGATGGATCATTTAGTCCTTGTTGTATTGTATTATACTGTATTGTATAAGTGTGAGTGCGACTCGGATTGGCAAGTCATATCAGCATGGAGGCAAACAAAGTCCTAGCGTCGAGGCAAACAAAATCTCACAACAGCATAAATGGCTCATTAAAGATGGATCACCTAATTATTGCTTATTGAATAAGAAGTTAAACGGGTTCATATTGAATTAAAGTTGATTAAATACCTAATTAAAGTTGCCACAAAACCAACAATTTTATGATAATAAAAAGAATATGATAAGATTTATGTCACTTCTAAAACTAGTCTTTGATGGAACCATATGGAGCTAATATTGTCTCCTTTGTCAGATTTAATATTTGTGACTTTGAGTAAAAAATATACTTCAAGTTAAATATATGAAAAATAAATTATTATGTGATGATAAATTTGTCTCGTCCATACTACATGAAAATGTCACAATTACATAAAAGATAAAAATATCAATTAATAGTTCTTTCGATAGTTCAATAACATTATTTTAATAAGTATTTTTGTCTAAGTAAATGTATGAGAACACGATAAATGCACTTAATAAACATTTTATTACCTTAAATATTCATGTTATCATGAAATTAAAACATAAACAATTTGTTATAGTGATCATAACACTATAATTTTAAGAAGATGACATGATTTAATTACGATGCATGAATATTATTAAGTAACGCCTCCATCACATTACATAAGACAAATTTTATCTAATGGTAAAAATAATATCAATATATAAGACTTGGTTTGAATATAGAAACAAAAGATAAAAATACTAATGATAATATATAAGAAATTTAAAATAAATAATAAAAAAAGTTTGATACATAATATAATATTCGATGTACATGAGAATTAACAAAAACAATAAATACAAAATCGTAATTGAACTCTTTAAGTCTTGATTAAATATGAAATTAATTTATCTATACGAGTAAGAATAGAAAAACAAATTCGGTTTGACTATAATTAGATCCATGTACATAAGAAATATATATAATATTAAGTTTATGTTTCATGATAATATAATAAAACATTAAACAAAGATTAAATATAAAAATATCAATTCGCTTAGACATACATGAAAAACTTTAAAATGTTGTTATTTTATTTTAAGCACATACAAGATATAATTTTAAATTGGGAAGTCCAAAGTCCTTGTCAAAACTTAAAAAAGAAAGAAGTCAAAAGATACATAAAGATAACTAATTAATATAATTGATTACTTCTAATTTATTTGATAAAATTACTATATTGAGGCAATAAATAAAAAAAATGGGCATGACCAATTATATATTTATATAAAATTACTTCTAATTTTTTTGTTACTTTTCATCTTCTTAACCTATTATATATTTATAGTAATTTTGGTTGACAATCAAGTCAAGTATGGGCGGAAGATATTTCAATCAGTAGTGCATTTCAATAACAAAGTCTCATCGATATGAACATGAATGACCTTGATGGGGGAATGCAAATATCACTTATTTTTTTAGAGAATTTCTTAATGTTTGGATTTCATGAATGAACATTCAAGCTTTCATAGGTTCATTATAGTCGACTGAGGTCATCGGATTGTTCCATACTAATGGAGGTTTGGATGTTTCAGCCATGTTGGAAAGATGCTTGATTAAAGGAAATAAGAGCTTTAAGTTTCAATATTTTAGATGTCTCCATTTAATTATGCATTCAAGCATTTCATGTGTTCAGACATTTGGCCTGAAAGATTTAAATGTCTCACTACTAGATGATTTTTCAGTTCAAATGTCTAGGCTTTAGTTCAATCATCTGAACTTTTATATGAAGTCACATATCATTGTAATTTTAATAAGTTTTCAAATTTTAAACTTTTAAAGCATAAATGAAAGTACACATATGATATAATATAGGCATTAAACCGTTTCTAATAATTCATCTCCCATAATTATTGAGTTAACACTTGATCATGACTTTCATTTTTATCTATAGGTCTACTGATTAATCTAAGTTATTATAATGAAAATTGAAGCGTGATAGATAATATGAGACATCTATTAAATTACTTGGCATGGATAAGAATATGCACATGATAGACTCTTTATCCTAGAATTTAACTTACTCAAGCATATCCATCACAGAACATTACTAGTATATAAATCACATAAACCTTACATGCTAAGTGACCAAAGCAAGTCATGCAATCACAATCATTCCCACATCTTCTAAGAGCTAACGCCATCAAGATCAAAATGATAGTTTAAGTACATTTTTGAACATGCACAAATATTCAAGTACATGGGAAGAAATTCTATGTATCTATCCACAAGAATATTGTATAAGTTAACCATAGAACAACCTCCACAAAGGGCCAAAGCAAGTCATCATTCCTAATAAACCTCGTAAGCATCCATTACCACATACGATCAGCATTCAATAGAATCATAATAAGACTATGCATGTTGTAACTCATAAGAAATTCATATCATGATTTAGATTTCGTTATGCACACTTTTTAACATTTGGTTCGTCTATGTATTCCAACTAGTTTTTTGGTCTCCTTGATCCAAAGTCTTGCCTAAATCGCTTATTTTTCCTTTAGTTCATGTCCAAGTAATGGAGTAAATGAAGAGTGTAAAGTGAGGGAAATCCAAAAGGAAGGAGGGTGGAAGAAAAAAAAATTGAGAAGAAGAGTTGTGAGAAATATAAAAGGGAAATCAATAAAGATCTATGAATATTCGCTAAACTTTAATGTCATTTTTGTGATGCCAATAATCATGATAAGAAGTAATAATATAATATCAATTTGATAGATAGCATAATTATGGGTCTTGGTTATATGGATAAGCCAAGCATTGAAGCACAATGAAACTATGTATATATCACAATCGATTAAATCAAATTAAAAGAATTTGATCGATGCATGACAAATCTTTGATGTCATTTATGTGATAATGACGATCATTCAAGTGTCCTTAAATTGACATTGATTATTTGATATCAATAACCAATGTGACAATATTCCTTCTTTGATAGCAATGATTAATAAATTAGTATTTTTATTCAATAGCAATAATGTGAAACAGGTGTTCATTTTTCAATATGAATAATTGTGAAAGTTATTCACCTATATTGTTTCACTTTAGGAAGAGCTTCTCACTTTTATACTATATACCACATGAAAGATCAATGAGAGATTAAGTCATGATAAATGTAATTTTCTTACAAAAGGATGCATCATTGGCCTAATTCGGTGGAATCATTTTCTTAGAGAAGAAAACTCAAACCATGATTTACATTACATTATGCACATTTTTGAATGTTTGATACTTTTCTTCACATTCCAACTAATTTAGATCGACTCTCATCTTCTTCTCTTATTATTTGATTTGTCCAAAGCCTTGCCTTGATCTCAATCTCTTCCTTCTCCTTTAGTGTGTGCCCTAGCAGTGGCAGAAATGAATAGAGAAATCTAAAAGGGATGAAATAGAAAAGAAGAAGGGTTATGAAAACACAAAAAAAAGTTTCAAAATAAATAGATCATTGAGGTGATGTGTTTTTTCTTAAAAAGGAGGAATATCATTACGTTAATAATATTAAAGAGTCATTATACAAGATCTGGACAAGGTCTTGCGATGGGCAACTGTCCCAAAAATACTCATCATATTGGCGGCCAAAAGATGCAAAAAAATTTGCAGCGAAATTATTAGTGCGGGGGCAGAAGGCAACATCGGTCAGATATAAGGTGCAGAGGGTGTTGTGAATGTCCGTAATGACAGCATGGAGATGCCACCGACAACAATGCGACCGAGACATGATGTGAACAAGAAGCTGCAAGTCGAGACAGATCTTGATGTGAGTAATTCCACACTAAGCACACTGAGCGAAGACCCAAAAGTAAAGCTCAAGCATCGGACTGCAAAATAGAATGAAAAGTATGGCACTCGGCCATTGCAAAAAGAAAAACACTAGTATGTCGCAAGCTGAAATCATATCCCCCAAAATGATATCTAGAGAATGAACCGTCAGAATTGATCTAGACTCGATTTTGGGGGGCTCACACCAGATTCGTTAAGGATCTTGGGGGGCAAGGTGGTGATGTGTTGAAAGGACACATGATATTAGATCGTTGATAACTTAAGGAGGAAAGAAAAATGTTAGTTGAAATTCTTTTTGTCCAAATGTCTTCATATTTTTTATCCTCTTAGTCCTAAGATTGAACATCCAAACATTTTTTATGAGTGAAAAAAAATCTTAAGGCTATGTTTGGACTAGCAGAACTAAAGTTTCACAAAGTTCTTGGAACTTCGTAATGTGACGGTGGAGTTCTCGTTAATGTTTATCTCCAATTTCTTGGAGATTAGAACTTTGGAGGATGTCGCTTCTCGCCCACGCCTGTTGTGGCAGCTGACGGCTTGATCTCAACAATGAAGTGTCGACCTTGCAAGTGAAGCTGGTCAAGAGTTATTCTCAGCGTTAGCCTTGTAGGTGAAGTTGGCGGGCATCATCGATCCCAACAACGAAGCGCTCGCAGACCTCGACATCGTCACCGCCGTCGTAGAGGTGCTGAGTTCGTCGCAACCGCTTATAGACCTCTGATGCCGTCGTTGCTGCCCTTGAGGAGGGCCTTGAGTTTGATCCCTACAACGAAGCACTCAAGGCCGAACTTGCCTCCCCCTCGCTATCCTCGGAGCCGAAGAAGAACTCATTGCCTGCGGCGGCGGCCAATGACTTGCGCGCGGTTAGCGAGAGGGGCTCAACCAAGGGAACAATGGGGATGCACTCGTGGAGATGTGCAAGCGGGGTGGCAGAGTGGATGTCGTGGTCGCACACGATGCAAAGTGCCACAGCGTCGGCCTTGCAGGTGAAGCATGCGGGCATCATCGATCCCAATAGCGAAGAGCTCGCAGACCTCCGATGTCGTCGCCACCGTCACAAAGGTGCCGAGTTCATCACAGTCGTAGCCGCTCGCAGACCTTTGATGCCATCGCTGCCGCCCTTGAGGAGGGCCTCGAGTTCGATCCCAACAACAAAGTGCTCAAGGCCGGCCTCGCTAACGCCCGCTGCCGCCCTTCGATGTCCGAATATGTGGATGAAACTACTAGGGAGCCAAGGTGAGGGAAAAGAGAGAGAGAGAGAGAGAGAGAGAGAGAGAGAGAGAGAGAGAGAACCAAAGATAGGGAAGAGGGAGAGAGAAAATGAGAGAAAGAAACATTCACGTGAACTTCTTCACTTTGCTTAGAACTTTTTGTGGAGAACTTTTGCCCAAAAAGTTATGGGCTCGGTCACGTGAAACGTCCCTGTCGGTAAGGCTGTTTGGCAAAACTTTGTTTAGTTCTGGGCAAAGTTCTGCTGCCAAAGGTAGAAAAAGTAGCAATTTTTTTTAAAATTATCTATCTTCATGGCCAAGCATCAAAATAGGGGAGCAATGAAAGAGGATCAGAACTTTTTAAAAAATACGTTGAGACAAATCATTCTCAAAACGAAACTATTAATTTCTAGTATTTTACAAAAAATATTTTTAGATAGTAAAAATAGTCCGACAAATTTTGTCAATCCTTAAACTAGGAAGGGAAATAGGGAAAAGAGTTCCCATGACAATAATTATCAACTGAGTTAGATAGGGGTATAAGAAAAATCTCGAAAAACTTACTCAACTCGAAAAAATGAAAAATTAGGGGTCCATTTTGATGGTTTTTAGTAAATTAAAATCCATCCGCTAAAATTAAGATCCACCCAAAAAAATCGTAGGGACCTATGGAGATTATTTTTTATTTATGATTTTTATTTATATAATTATACATATGTTATCAATTTTTTTATTATAGATAGAATATTTTTTGTATAAAATTTCATACTTTTCTATCAAATCATAAAACTCTAATTTAATAACTTTAAAATTTTAGTAGTATATTTTATATTTAATATAAAATTAAATATTTTTATATTAATTTTAATCTATTCTATATATTTTTAAAATATAATTATATAAAAGTAGGGTCCCTAAAAAATTATTTAAAAAATTGACAATTTAGAGGGTGATTTTTATTTTTCAAAATAAATTTAGAATGATTTTTTAATTTTAAAAATCAACTCAAAAAGTAGCAATTGATTTTTTCGACTAAAAACCTGACCGGATTACTTTCGCCCACAACTGAGTATATATTATGTTTTGTTTTTAAGTATAAAACAAATAAGTTCTCCCTAATATAGCACTCATCTTGATTTTCTAGTAGAATTTTTTTCTTGGGTTCCCAAGTGCCCTTTCCAACGTTAACTTTCGGATGTAAGTCTTTAAAAAGGAAAAAAAATGGGCTGGCCTGGACGAACTCCGACACAATCAAATAATGTAAAATTATTGAAGTATAATTGATGAATTCAATTAATAAGAGGAGGATGAAACTAAGATTAGTATCAAGAAGAAAAATATGTAAAATAATTTTTTAATGCAATAATTCTTTTCATGGTGTCTATGACATCAAAATTACAAAACAATATAATGTAAAGGGAAAGTATACATTAAAAAACAGGTAAAAGTATATCCGGTGGTACGTAATAATCATTGCTTGGAGAGAAAAAAATCGGAACCTAATCCGTGAAGAAATAACTACAAATTGCATCTAATCTAACAGTGGCGTCAGTTCAGAGAGCTGTCTTCTGGTGCTGATCCCTCCACTCCAACAGCGTTAACAGAACTGAACAACAAATAGATGAACCAAAAACTGAAGCTAACAGCAACAGCTGCCGTCTGCCCAAACGACAACTTTTCCCTCTCCGGCGCACGCAAGATATGAACCCCCCCACGGATGCCTCTCCGGCCAACCCCCCAGCCGCCGCCGACCATGCCTCGATTAATCCCGCTGCTCCCTCCGAACGCCATCCCCCCGAGCAGCTTCCCCTTGCCGCCGCCGGTCCTCAACCTTGAGCTCCACCCGCCGACGCCGGCGCCGTTGTTCCACGGCTCCTCCCGGCAAACAGTCGTCGACCCCACGCTCTTCTGCTTCCTCCTCCTCGTGGGGATGTTCTCCTTCTTCCTCCTCCGCATATATATCCAGCACCTCCGCGGCCGGGCCGCCTCTGACGGCAACCCCTGCGACTCCGAGTCCGCCTGGTGGCTCGACCACCAGGCGCTGGCGATGTCGATGCCGTCGATCCGGTATGCTGACGCGTCCGCGGCGGGGCTGGGGATCACCGATTGCGCCGTGTGCTTGGAGGACTTCGGCGAAGACGACCCCGTGCGGATCCTCCACGCGTGCCGCCACACGTTCCACCGCGACTGCATCGACGTGTGGCTTCTCGACCACGTCACGTGCCCCGTCTGCCGGGCAGACTTGGAGACGCCGCCGGTGTCCTGGCGGCCGTGCGCGTAGATTTTCGTTCGCCGTCCGTGCAGATCGAAATAGGTGGCTAGCGATCGAGTCACGGATTAATCTCCCAGAACGCGCCGGCCTGCTGTAGTTAATTCCTCTGGTCGACCAGCTCCGGCGGGGGGACTGCGACTGACGGTGGCGCTGCACTCGCCGGTGCACCGTCGATCGTTCTGGTAGCTGTGCTCAAAGTTATCATCTAAGTACGCCATGAGATGTACGTATATGTCGTTGCGGCCTTCTGCATATATGCAATGCATGCATGCAGCCGTCCACGTCGAAGGGCATGCATGAGGTTGCCATTTCGACCGATTATAAATATTCGCGAGCTTTTATTTGCTTTCTTTTCCCATTACATGTAAACGTATCACAATTTTTTCTCTTAATTAGATGCATGAAAAATACACGATGATTGACAAAAATGTTTCGATCCTCAATTACTTTTTTTTTCTCATTTGGAGAAAATAATTAGAGCGAGTTACAACGCGCGGCGTATTTTGCTCAATTTTTCTCCTGAATGATCTTGGTATGTTATTCATATATCAGCGTTACAAGAATGAACAAGTACTTAATAGAGAAGTCCACAGTAGCCCCAAGTTATTTTTAAGTTACGCACAAATATTACTCTAGAAAAAGAAAGCACAACCGATTATTGATAACCATGAGATCGGGGGTGTGATTTTAATGTAACTCAAGTAACCAGTCATTGGTTTTCGTATAAGCATCATCAAAGATGAAATTTTAGTTGTGTTTGTACCGGTCATATTTTGTTTGATCTTATGTGCTATCAATTTTTTTTTAAAAAAAATCTTAACTTATAGAAAGAATGATGTTTTTATACTTGTACCGACAAAAACATATTGGACTCATTTTTTAAAAAAAAATAAGCCATGAACAAATAACATATTTATATTTATAGTTTCACGATCGTTCACTTCATATATGACGGGCCAATATGCCGAACTTTTTTATTTAAAGAAAAATTAAAAAGTTTTTTTAATTTAATTTTAAGGGCATGACATTTTTTATTAAAAAGCCTACTTATATTTTTCTTAAATTAAAGATTTATTATTAAAAGATTCAAAGTGATCATTTGACTGGTCCATAGCACTTCATCTCTTTAAGGAGACATTTAGATTACTTAAGTAAATTACTCCGACCATCACATTAACTTATTTATTTTATTTTAATTTGTAGTTAATCTGAATTATCTAGCAATGTATATTGATTATGAAGTAACAATTCATACTGATAATGACAAATGACCATTTGATTTTATTTTCTTTTCATTTTTGTCCTTTCCAATTTCAAGCAAATAAAATATAAAATAATACAAAAATATATAATGTAACAACAGCGAAGATATTATTACCATTATTATTATAATTATCAATATTAATTTACTTAAATTATTATTCTATTATTGTTATTCATGTGAATATAATATTATTAGTTACTATTTTTAATATTACATGTATTTAATATCATTATGTCTATATAAAATGTATATAATTAGATTTAATTAATTTATCATTTGTATTCAAGTTTTAGTCAAATTATATAAATTTTAACTTGACATTAGTTATAAAAGATATTATAGTAAAAATTGTGCATTATCTATTAATCTTTATATTATAGTAAACAGTGTTATTTGAATTGATGTAGAGATTAGTCATTTAAAATAAATAAGCTAATGCACATTGCTTATAATTTAATAAGGGACAATTTTTATGTGAAATAATGTAGATTGCTAGATAATATAAAAAAAGTAACGTTCCTTACTACCCAATTGAAGTTATGTCTTGCTACTCCAAAAAAATAATGATTTAATCAGCCTACAGTAAAAGCACCATCTATAACATCAGTAGTACAATTGACGGTGATTTGAATTGATACTTGAATGAGAGACCTACATGAACAAGAGAAGATGTAGATGAATTTGGGAACAAATAATTCATTTATTTAGCACATTCAAAATTATCTTATGTTATTATAATTCATAGAACTAAATTGATTTAGGAAAAAAATCTAATGCAACCATCTACAACAACTACATTTCTACGTTGTTCCATTAGAACTACTATAAAAATATTTGTCATAATTGACATTTAATTTTTTTCGATTAATATCCTTCAGTGTCTAGAATTACTAGCACTTGACTAATTTGATTTTCAGATGGGAGTGATATAAATAAATCTTAGTCAAAGTGGTAACTCCAATAATCGAATTTGGAGCTACTAACACTCAATGGCCTTAGAATACACAATACCACTATCTGATTGTGCCAACCATCATTCGTTATAATTGATATTTAAATTACTAAGAAAAAACATCTAGTAACATAAGTATAGCATCATTACTATTACAAAATTTTCACTACCCCAAATGAGAGACATCCCTAACTTGTTTGTGAGATGTTGTTTTCTAACACTACAAGAAAATCACGATTTTTCAACGGATAATTTCCGACGGTTCGAAATCCGTCGCAATTTGCGATGGATTTTTCGACGGTTATGACCGTCGTAAAGGATTTATATTATTATTTAATTTTTTGACAATTAGGAACGTCGATATTTTCGAAGGTTATCCATCCGTCGCAATTTCCGACGGATTTTCCAATGATTATGACCGTCGAAAATAAAAAATTAAATTATGTTTTTATATTATTATTTAATTTTTTCAACGGATTTTTTGACGGTCATGATAGTTGAAAATAAAAAATAAATTATATAATTTATTATATTATTATTTAATTTTTTTGATGGATTTTCTGACGGTTACGACCGTCGAAATGAAAAATTAAATTACGTATTTTTTTATATTATTGTTTAATTTTTTGACAATTAGGAACATCGATATTTTCGACGGATATCCATCCGTCGCAAAATCCGCCGTAATTTTCGAAGGTCGTAACCGTCGGTAAATGTATAATAATATCATATAAAAAATATTTTATTAATATAACTAGCGACGGCCCAAACCGTCGCAATTACCGACGGTTTTTTATCGTCGGTAACGCTTACCGACGGTTCAAACCATCGGTAAAATAAAAAATAAATATTATATATAACTAAATATATTTTCGACGGCCAGAACCGTTGGTAATTATAAAAATAATTAATATTTACGTTTTCGACGGCCGAAGCCGTCAGTAATTAAAATTTCGTTATTCCACTTTTTTTTCCATTTCCCGCTTTCTCTCATCTTTTCCCCTTATATATAATTCCTCCTCCCTCCTCTCCTCTCTCTCCCCCGCGAGCACCGGTCGTCCCTCTCCCGCGCCGGACGCCGACGACCCTCCCGCGCCGGCCTCCCTCTCCCGCACCGGACGACGGCGACCCTCCCGCGCGCGCTGGCGTCTGCTTCTTCCTCTCCCGCGCCGGCGTCTCTCTCTCTTTCCCTCTTCGGCCAGAGGCCGCTGTCGGCCGGATCTCGCCGCTGGCGGCCGGATCCAGCCTCCTGGCGGCGGATCCGGCCCCCAGGGGTGGATCCGGCCTCCTGGCGGCGGATCTGGCCCCCAGCGGTGGATCCGGCCTCCAGCGGTCGGATCGGCCGCCGGGCGGTCGGATCGGCCGCCGGGCGGCCGAATCCGACCCCCAGCGGCCGGATCGACCGGCTTGCGGCCAGATCGACCGCGGGCGGCCGGATTTGGCCGCGGCCGGAGCTGGCCACGGCCCGATCCGGTCGCTAATTTTTTTATATTTAAAAAATTATTTGCGACAGTTGCGACTGTCGAAAGATCGACGGTTGTGACGATCGTCGAAGGTTTCGACAGTTGCGACCGTCGAAAAGTTGCGACGGTTCGAACCGTCGGCCTTTTTCGGCGATTGCAACCGTCGGAAATTTTGACGGTTCGAACCGCCGACCTTTTATGGCGGTTGCAATCGTTAGAAATTTCGACGGTTCGAACCGTCGGGGACTTTTTCGACGGTTCTGACCGTCGATATTTTCGACGAATTTTTTTCAACCGTCGCAAATCGATTTGCGACGAGCGTTTTTTCGACGTATCGATTCCGACTGAAAAACTGTCGGTAATTGCGTTACCGACAGTTTTCGGACTGATTACCGACGGTCCGGACCGTCGGTAATCAGCATTTTTTTAGTAGTGTAAGGGCCTTTAAATGTTTACTTATATATAGTATATGATTATATAATTGTTATATGCACTCACATTATTTTTCTATATTGTATTTTTATTCCATTCAATGAGCAAACTATTGTCGCTGACTTACTTTTTTCAAAATTTTCAGATATCTCATCTACTTTAATTTTTTGCCTATAATAGGTGAAGCCGTTGGAATCTCTCTCTCTCTCTCTCTCTCTCTCTCTCTCTCTCTCTCTCTCTCTCTCTCTCTCTCTCTCTCTCTCTCTCTCTCTCTCTCTCTCTCTCTCTCTCTCTCTCTCTCTCTCTCTCTCTGAACATGCATACACAAAGTGTTGACTTAGAGTGTAATAGAAACATTTTTAAAGTTATAAGACACT
This sequence comes from Pontederia crassipes, assembly GCA_030549335.1. NCBI lineage: Eukaryota > Viridiplantae > Streptophyta > Magnoliopsida > Commelinales > Pontederiaceae > Pontederia > Pontederia crassipes. The sequence continues at coordinate 6,832,743 of JAUKPH010000017.1, forward strand.
TCACCATTTGGGGTGCCATGTGTTAGATAGTATATGAGAAAAAAGTTATGACAACACATGAATATTATGTTTATGTCATTTTGTTGGAGTTAGTTAGGTGGAGTCTTATTCTGGGCCTAACTAATTTGTTGTTAAATATGGTAGGAAGAATATGAGAGATTGTAACTTTCTTGTAATCATAATCTAGGAGATTGAGTGGATATCATAACTACCTTATTTGTTATATATGGAGTTATGGAGAATCGGGATAAGATATGCAGTTATCCTGTATTATTGCCCAAGGCACATATTTGGTAGCGGTTATGCACCATATATTGTGGGAATCTGGATAATGTTTGTAAGGTGATCGGAGATATTTGAATATAGTGAAACTCTGTGATGGCCGTGGACGTAGGAGACAATCTCCGAACCACATAAAATTTGTGTGTCCTTCTCTGTGTGTGATTTCTTGCACTATATGTTTATCAATTTCTCTCAGACATCGATATCAATAGTAAGTTAATACCGAGGATATTCCGCAACACATTTGATAATTTTTTATGAATATAATGTATCTTAATGCCAAGATAATTTTTCGATGAGATTTTGTTAATTTTATTTTAAAATTGCTAACAAAATTAAAAGTTATAATGATTAAGACTAGAATTTAATTATTGAATTGTGTGTCCATGTTCCAATATGCGATGGTGGCCATGGAGTATTGAGGACCAACTATGGTGAAGATAACCCATCTGAGTCCTCTAAGCATGCCACCACGCATTCCACTACAAGAATTTTTATGATTTCCGACGGCTCGCGTAAAATCCATCGGTAAATACAATTTTTGACGAATTTTTCGACGGAATGTGGTCGGTCAAAAAAGCTCTCGTCGCTAAAATTTTTTGACGGAAAAAAAATCCCTTGATAACTTCAAAGGTTCAGCCGTCGAAAACCTTCGAAAATTGGGTGTCTCCTCTTCGCAGTTTTTGACAGGAGAACCCGTCTCCCATTGAAACCTTCGATGGGTGTGAAGAAACCTTCGACATGCGCCACCCGTCGAAGGCTCCAACGGGAGTGTCCCTTGGAGCTTTCGATGGGGAACACCCTATCACAGGCATCAATGAGTTCTTCTCGTTGAAACCTTCGACAGCAACATAGGCTTGCGACAGATAAATTCGACGAAAAGTGTTTTTAAAAATATTAAAAAAATAAGCCGAACCGAAGCAAGCGATCAGAATCGAGTTAGAGAGACATGGGGAGGACGACTGAAGTCGAGAGAGAGGGAGAGGGAGAGGGGATGGGGAGGGCAGTCGAAGAAGGGATTGCGGTAGTTACAGCCCTCAAGACCCCGATCGCGGCAACTAGGCCCCATATAGCGGCTGAAAGTGCCCGATAGCGATCGCTAGAGATATCGGGAGAGAGATGGGGAAGCAACGGGGAGAGAGATATAAGGAGAGAGAGGAAAGAGGGGAGAGAGGGGAAAAATTAGGCGGCAAACGAATGTGGGAAAAAATTAAACTTTTCGACAGGTAAATCTTCTGTTGTACCAAACGGATTTGGATCCACCCATTGGTAATAACAATAATCCTATGTTTTATATTATTATATATATAACATTATAATAATAGACACCGACGGGTGAAAAATAATAACAAAATATTAATCATATATTTTATCTTATATTACATGTAATATTAAAATATTAGTTCCCGATGGGTTTACCTTCGGTAGTATCGACGGGTGGAGATCCATCGTCGATGGATGGAACCGATGATAAAAATAACAATAAAATATTAATCATATATTTTACCTTATATTACATATAATATTAAAATATTAACTACCGATGAGTTAACCCTTCGGTAATAATAAAAAAATATTAATCATATATTTTATCTTATCTTATATATATGATATTAAAATATTAGTTGGCCACGGGTAACCATCGGTAAAATAATAATAAAATATTAATTATATATTTTATCTTATATTATATATATAATATTAAAATATTAATTATCGACGAGTTTACCCTTAAGAATATTATATGTATTAATATATATTATTATAAACATTAATAATATAATATTATATTATAAATAAATGTAGAAAGAGAAATATGCATTATATGACATTATAAACATTAATAGAATATTAAATTCAATTATCCACGATCTTAGCCTTCGGAATTATTGACGGATTTAAATTTCTCGGTAATTCCCAAGGCTTAGCCCGTGAGTAATTATATTTAATAATTTATTATTATTATTATTTATGATATATAATATTATTATTAAACATTAAGAATAATATGTATTAATATATATTATTATGAATGTTAATAATATAATATAATATAATATTATATTATATTATAAATAAATGTAGAAAGAGAAATATGCATTATATTATATTATATTATATTATAAACATTAAATTTAATTACCAAAGACTAAGTCCCTCGGTAATTTAATTTAATATTTTATTATTAATATTTATGATATAATACATATCTATCTTTCTACATTTATTTTATTCTTTTCTTGATGCACTAATAAATAATATGATTAAATAAGTTATCACTAATTTTTATGTCACATAATTTTCTTTAATTTTTTTTTATCTTTTTACTCATTTTCCTTTAAATGTATTTATAGATATATAATATAGATATGAATAAATTTATAATATAAAATAGATAAATTTTAATATTCACTAAATTTTAACATAATGATTAATTTTAATATAAATCACAATATGACTATTTTAAAATATATATAGAGGACATATTATAAAAGACATAATATGTTTTTTTTATAAATAATTTAATCCATATTTTTATTAAAAAAATATTATCTTAGTGACATTTCTCAATTATATTATAAATAAATCGAAGATAGATATGTGTTATATTGTAAATATTAATAATGAAATATTAAATTTAATTATCGATAAGTTTAATCTTCGAAATAAAATAGGCGACCATTGCAAAATATAGGGCTGAGCATAGGCTGGGTCGACCCGATTGACCCGGCCCGGCCCGACCCAAAAAACCGAGAAAATAACCCGGCCCGAATTAGATCCGGGCCGGGGCCGGGTCTCTTGATTAGAAAATCCGCCGAGTATCGAGTCAGGACCGGGTCTACAATGTAGATACCCGACCCGATATTACTTACTATGTAAACTCATTCTCTCCTCTCACCTCTCATTTCAATCTATCTCTTTCTCTCTCCCGCCTCTCTCTCTCGTCCTCTCCCTCTCTCTCCTCCTCTCTCTCGCCCTCTCCCTCTCTCTCACGACGACGGTGGCAGCACCGGCACCGACGACTCCGGCGCCCTCTCCCTCTCTTTCACGACGGCGATGACCGTGGCGCGGCTAGATCCGGCCGGCCGGATCTGGCAGCTGTCGGCCCATCCGACCACCTGACGATCAGATCCAATCGCCTGGCGGCCGGATCGGGCGCCTGCGGCCAGATCCGATCGCCAGGCGACCGGATCTGGCCCGGCAGATCGGCCACTCGCGCGGCCGGATCAGCCACGGCCAGATCCGACCACTGGATCCGCCAGGCAACCGGATTTGGCCGCGTCAGTGCCGATCTGGCCGCTCAACGACCGCTGGCGGCAGATCCAGCCGCCAGCGATTAGATCGGATCGGTCGCCACCTGCCAGCATTTTGTGATTTCGAATTTCCGAACGCAAACCCGGTCTGATTCCTAGTCTACCAGTTCTGACCCGGTCCCGGACCCGGCCAGGTCTAGGTCCGGTACCGGGTCAAAAATTTTCCGACCAAACAAAAGTCGGGCCAGGACCGGGTCCGCCTAGACCCGGACCCGGTCCCGGGTTTGCTCTGCCCTAGCAAAATATATGCAAAAGTACAATGACTGCCAACATTCGATAAATAAAATACGATGACCTCTTATCAATTGAACAATGTAAATGGATGATTATTTTATTTTTAAAATAAAGTTAGATGACTTTGTCAAGTTAGATAAGTGTTTCCCATAAAATGTTAAATTGGATGACCTAGTAGTTATAAGAGTAAAGTTGGATGACCCTCTCGATTTTAAATCTCAACATTTCGCTAACCAATTAATCTCCCGTGAATGACCGTGTCCTGCATGGAAGCCTTGATATGTGCACAGAGGACGATGTCTCATTTGCCAATATGACATGACCTAGTGAAGAAGAATCCGCTTCGTCTTCGAAAAGTTCGTCCTCAATGGGAAATTACCGCATTTGTTCAACATTCATCTAGCACAACACAAGTGATATAATTCAAAACAAATACAAGTAGAAGCATAAAAACAAGGTTATACGTCGCAAATGTAGCACATCATAATTAAATGTCATAGTACACAAATTATCACATACACAGTCTGGTGGGTAGTACATAGCACATATAATAGTACGTCTACTATTTAGACTACAACATGTTCAGATGTCTTAAATTGCACAGCACACAATAAAAAAGTACATTGACCAAAGATAACTCGATATGCCAACCGACCAAAACATACTACTCTGCGTCGCTTGAGGTAGCCACTCTGGCCACTGGATCTAAGTGGAACGAAACGCCGAGAAGGTAATGCGTAACTTGGGTTTGCAGGCCTTACTACTTTGCTCGGACTCAAATACGGATTGGTCACACTTAGTGGCGTCGGCACGCTTTGGTACATCGCAAAGGGATTTGACATACTACTTGCTCCGAGGAAGGATGCACAGACATCAGGAATGGGAAACGCCGTTGATGTTGCAAAAGTAACCGTAGTTGTAATGGGCGCTACCCCAAGTGGCACATGCGACTGCCCTTCCTCAACCGAGAAGGATGTGAATGGCGTTGTCGACGACGCAGGAGGGGAGAGACGATAGTATTCTGACACTTTTTTCCCTATCCATTCTTGAAGCATTGGATCGTCGCATCGCATGAACGTCCATAACTCCCTCTCGTCCTTGAATGCATCAGCGTTAGCCAACTTCACATGTGAGGGAAGGTTGGGCATCCTGTCCTCCAACTTCGCCCAACACTCATCGACAGTGCTATTCTTCTTCTGTTGTAGGGCCATCATTAGGGCCAACATTTCTTCCATTAGCTTTAACTTCTTCAAAGTAATATCTTGTGCCACCAAATCCACTCCCTTAGCAGGTTTCTTCTTCTTCGTTTTGATTGGAATGAAAGTGGACCTCGTTCTCTTTCCAGAAGATGTAGTTCCATAAGAACTTGGCATCGCATGTTCGATAAGCTCGGGATTGTTCTCATTTCCTGGTCCTAAAGTGGAGGGTGTGGTCATATCAATAATATTATCGTCGGAGCTATCTTCTTCCTCTTCTAAGTCCACCAGCTTGGTGGTCTTATATGTCTCCTTCCCTGTGGCAGTGTTCTTGGCGAACAAAAAGAGGAAGTTATCGTAATGGGGGAACTGTTTATTCTTTACCCTCATGTAAACTTTGTTAACCTGGTACAGGAAAAAAGGACACGTCAGTACATCCTGATGGCTGATGCATTGGTCGGCCATGGTTTATAATAACATGAGTGCTCACCGCAATCACTTCCTCCCACATTCCCTCTTCCGATGGCTATGGCATGCACTTCTTCGGATCCCATCCCCACCCTCTTTTGTTAGCAAGAGTTCTACACAACTCGAAATTTCTTTTCATAACTTTGACATGGTTCTTCATATGCTCGATAGTCATTCGCTCACCCAAGTGCCCATTGAACCTGGTGCACATTCTTTTCTACGTTTTTGGCACGAAGGTATTACTCTGGAAGTAACCAACTACGTTCTCCTGCATCATCATCCCAACGAAGAAGGCATCCATATTCGGTGACCAATGGCTCGATCGTGCCTTCTACGAACTGGAGATCATCTTCTCTTTTCCTTTAGTGAAACTCATTGTTGTCTAGAGAAGACCAATGCAAGAGCAATAAAAAAGGAGGTTGTATGAGAAATCGTACAAGAATATAACATATTATTGCACGACGAAGCTAAGGGTTTCGAAAGCAAGCATGCTATGCTAAGTTGGTTTTCAAGTTGCTTAATGTCATATAGGAGTGGTCTCGTGAGTACTTAACCTCCTACGCATTCATCTTTGTCAAATGGAACGTAATCTCCTACTCAATGAAATTGCTTCACTTCCTAGTGCATGAAAGTGATTGCTATGTCAGTTTCTAAATGCCGGAGGTTGAACGCAATTGGAAAAAGGGGGATGGTGAACATACATGTTTATCGCAATAAGAAATTGAAAATTTTGGAAATTGAAGACATGGGTGGAGTGATCAGTAGGTGTAGAGTGAACGTCGTTAGCAATTAATTCAAAATACTTTTTGCTAATGGTCTGCCGAGAGCCAAGTACACAAGTCATGTAAATTACAATTCAAAGGAAAATGTGATCATGAGAAGTTGATGAGATGAAGACATAGCAGACTATAACTTAATCCATAGTACGACATAATAATGCAAATGTCTAAGGAAGAAAACAAGTTTCAATTAGCAAGCATGCTGAGGAGATGGGGTGTTCCAAGAGTTTGCAAGAAACGTAGATTAAAGACCTAGCACAAAATTGGATTAATCCAAAATGCCGATGTCGTACCTCGATGGTTGTTGATAGCTCGGATGTCATCGCGGGAGAAGAATGCGGGATCAGACTGTCTCGCGCCATCTGCAGGAATGTAATGAAAGAAATTAATAAAACTCGAATCAACATGCTATGAAATTCGTCGCCGAACACAATAATCTCAAGCTTGCGAGGGAGATCCCATGACCCGCAGAGATCGATCATAGGTCCGGGAAGCCTCTATTTTTTATTCAAAAATGTCTACAAATCTATGTTGGAAAGCCGATCGAGGGAAGTCGGCTTGAATAATCGCAGGAACTACGGCTTGTCGGCAAACCAAGATCCTGAAAAAATGTGAGCGACAAATTGCATAGTTGAGAGCGAGAGATTACACCGATAGACACTAATCTTATGACCGAAAACACTACAGCTCCGACACGAAAAATCGAAGATGAAAAAACTGGTGTTGATGTGCCTATAGATCTAGATCTAAGATTGAAAAAATGGAGATGAAGAAACCGGCTAGAAGTGACTACATGTGAACTCGGGAAACCCTAAATCTAAGATTGAAAAAATATGCCAATGTGTCTCAAAAAAGGACAAACTTCGGACACCGTCGACCGAGGAGAGACTCGGCTTGAAAACTCAAAATCTCGATAGATCTAGATCTGGCAGTAAGTGCAAAAATCGAGCAAGCGAGATTCCCTCACAAAACGTAGCGAAACAAGAAAACGTCGGGCGAAAGGAAGAGAGCGTACCTGCGAACCCTCTCAGTCGATCTTGCCGTCGCCTGCTGTCGCACATCTACTGGATGTGGCCCGAGAGAAGGGAGCTGTGCTGAGATCAGAAGGAAGGGAAGCACACATTTGCGCTTGAATGGCGAGATGACAATTTGGGGGCAGGTACGGCGTGGGATTCGAGGAGTTCCAATGCGAGTCGGAACATTTCGAAGTTCTCTGGCCGAAACTTTTTTGCGAGAACATTGCGGAACAGCACCCTGTGACCAGAACAAATATTCTAGCGGTTCCTACCGCTTCTAATGTTCGTGTTTGGCAGAGCATTCAGATGTTCCGGTGGTTTTTTTCCAACCAAACGCAGCCTTAGAGTGAATCAAATGTTTAAGTTCTAAGCAATGTTATAAGACTTGACTCAAATTGATCAACGGGTCAGGTTGGACCAATTGGATTGAGTTGAACTGGATGGTCGGAAAAGACAATATAAATTAACAAAAAAATTAAAGAAGTTAAATAGATTACTATAATATTATTAATATGTAATATCTTATTTTAAAAAATATGAAATATAATATAATAAAGTAAAATAAAATAATTCAGATCAAATGATATAATAAAGTAGACATAAATTATGTTATCAATCAAATATTTGCTAAATAAAAAATCTTGTCAGGTAGTCATAAATAAAAAATATAAAATAATTTATATATGTGACAAGGGAGGACATTGAAGTATAATTTTCAAGCAAGTATATATATATATAATACGTCTAAATATTTTAATAATTTTTTTTTCAATTATTTTCATATTAAAACTTGACCTGATCTGGACGACCAAACCCGCTGGGTCAACTAGTTGAACTAGGATTTTGACTCGATTTGATTGAGTCAAAGTAGGTCAAACTCTTCTTCGAATTTCAACTGACCCGAAGCTATTTTAAATTTCGGACACCGTCCGATTGGCCGGGTCAAGTTTGACAATATTGAGTTCTAAGTTAATAATAGAGAGGTCCATGACAATCTTTATAAGCCCAAGTTTTTTTTTATTTTCAATTCAGCTATATGGCTGTAATGAATTACACCTCATAAGATTCCTCTTATTAGTACAACAAAATTTTATAAACATGCAATGAAGAATCATTACTCAAGAAAAAAATGAATTAGATCTAAACAATCCGGAGAAAAAGAGGAGAAAAAAAAACTAGTTTGTTATATCTATGTATTGAATTTTGAAGCTAAGTATTAAAATCAAGCTCCAAAATTATCATTATTATAAAAGGTATTTTCATGCTTCAAATTAAATTAGTACTAGTTAAGCCAACACATTTTCCACTTTTATTTTGTAGTAAAAAAGTACACTACAAATAAAACCGCAAAACTAATCTAATTAGGATTAATAGAAACTAGAAAGAACATAGTGACCCCAGCCCAAGTCCCTCTCACTTTTGCTGGTTTGAACAATGGCTTACTGACCATGTCATCCTCACGCGGAACAATTTTTGGATGGGTGTTGGATTTCCACGTCGTAGATTATCCCAAATTTGTTGTCTTGATATATTTTATTTTGTTGTTGTAAATTAATATATTAAACAAAAATTCAGTCTACAAAGATTAATTATAGTTAATCGAAATTCATCTTTTCATTATGTATTTATACATCATATCTAAGGAAGATTGATAATATAATATATCAAAATACGTAGATATACAATATGAGATAATCAAGTAAAAAATGAATTTTAAATTTTTTGAACGCAAGTTTGGTATTAATTCGGAGTGTATTGGATTTTTGGGAATTCATATATAGTTAGGATATGCTACAAAACTACGCCCATATTCATTGTTATAATCTTTGCGAGTTTATTTCACTTAATTTTTAAAAAATAATCATTGCTATTTTTTTTATAGGAAGATTTCCCTTTTTTCTTGCACTGATAGCATATGGAATATATTTTTAGGGATAAAACATATTTTCTACCTGCTTATTATAATGATAATCATAATATTTTTATTATTTCATATTTTTATGATATTTAAATTATATCACAAAATATAACTTAAAAATGATGCGATTAGAACCCATGCATCAATTGCTTACCAAAACATGATGATCATAATCAGCCAATATGGTATCCAAGTTCAAATGAGAACCATAACAAACCCTGATTTTTTTTTGAACCAAAATCCATGTCAAGTGACTAGTTTGTTGAAGAGAAATTTCTGGCGTAAAATTTTGGAATTTAAGGATATGACAACAAGATGCTTGAGCGATTGTCCCGTTCAATAATGTACATACCATAATCTCATGTGAATGGCTCATTAGTCATTACTAAAGGATGCACAATAAAGATAATGGATTGAATTGAATGGAGAGGGGCAGTGTCGACATCCAAAGCTAGTGGACAACAAGAAGGTCTTCAACGCCATCCTCTTCTCGTACTCTTCTTCTTTGTCATCTCGACTGGTAATATAGGCATTGTAGCTAGCCGCCAACATTGTGCTGGAATGGGGCAACAATGTGAGTACTAAGCAGAGACCAAAGCAATGGTGGCAAGTTCTAAGGTCATGAGCCGCTCTAACCGGTTGCGGAATATTTTTTGTTGCAAAAGCGGAGGCTTTTTCACGAACATTTGACGAAAGCATTTGTACCTCAGAATCTAGGCCTTAGCAAATTCGGAACTGGGTCCGGGTCTAAACGGATTCGATCATAGTCCGAATTATGCTGGGTCAACAAATTTTCGACCCGGTACTGGACTCGAACTCGGCCGAGTCCGAGATCGGGTTAGACTCAACAATCCAAGAATTTGACCGGGTTTGCGGTCGAGTTTCCACCCAGTGCGCCGCCAGGCAAGTTCGAAAGCGGCCGTTCCAACAACTAGCGCCCGTGATCCGATGCCGGCGGCCACGATGCGACGCCTGGCAGCCGGATCAGCTTGTCTGGTGGTCGATAGCTAGGCGTCGGATCCGGCCGTCAAGCTTCGGATCCGACCATCAGCTGCCATGATCCGGCCCCTGACAGTCGGATCCGACCGCCAGGCATCGGGATCCGACCGCCAGGCATCGGGATCCGACCGCCAGGCATCGGGATCCGATGCTTGGCAGCCGGAGTAGAGAGAGAGGGAGAGGGGGAGGGCGGCCGGAGTCGGGATCGCCATTCGCCAGAGCCGTGGAGTTGCCGTCGTTGCCATTGTGGGAGAGAGAGATGAGGGAGAGAGGGCGGAGGGCGAGAGAGATGAGAGGAGGACGAGAGAGAGATGGAAAGAGGGAGACATGGGAGAGAGGGTCGGGATGCGAATTTATATATTAATTACCCGGGCCAAGTTCCAGGGCAGGTTTCTTTGCTATGAACCCAGTTCTGGTCCGGAACCCGCTGGGTATTGTAGTTACCGGACCCGAACTGGATCCAGAACCTACTCATAATATGTATTTTTCCTGATTGGGTCGGTTCGGGGATCGAACCTTCGGGAAACGAAATACTTGGCCACAACATAAGTACCTCTGGATGAACTTACATAAGAATGTCTTTGGACTTTTGTATTGGTCCCATTTTATAGGCAAGAGACTTGGACGAGGGGTCATGTGATGCACCAAATGCATATCACACATGTGATTTGCGCTATCGCACGATGTCCGTATATGCGTGTATCGCCTGAAGCTCGCAAGCACGCACATATTGTGTGTGCAAGGCGCACATGTAGAAGCGCGTGCATTTCACGTGCGATATATGCACGCACGTCAGGGGCGCATATTGCACGCGTTGTGCCCAAAAGGGCACTCAGTCCAACAATCTCTTACTTACCCGCATTAAGCACTTATTTGCTCTTTTGTTCATATGAAAATGGTAAATGGGTCATGCGACCTATGAAGATAAGCACTCTTCTTTATAAGAGTTAGAAAAAGACTGATTAAGATTCACAATTATTCAACTATCTCTAGAGCGTATACCATATCCGTTAGGAATTCATGATAGCTCATATATAAGTCAATAAATATTCAAATAACGTAACTGGTTATGCTCTAAATCTGCCTTACAACATAACTAAGACAACATATGTCTTGTTCTGCAATAGACTTTCGTACACGCTATATTTTTTAACATTAAAGTAGCAAGCATTAATTCATTTCCTTATGACATAGTCAAGAGTCTAAGGGCGCGTACAGTTAAATCATCTATCTTACCATTGAACTAATCAATTCATTATGTCTTTAGGTTGCCTTAGTATACTTGGTACTAAACACACGTACTGCGATGAAGACTCCCACTGAAGGAGCATTGTTTAGTTCTATTTAAAATTATATACTACACAAATTTAAATTCAATCGCTACCTTCTATATGTTTAGCTCTGTTTAAAATTATATACTATACAAACTTAAATCCAGTCGCTACCTTCTAGCGCATAACTCGAGTTTTCAAATTGCTCGCTCTTATATAGCGTCAAGTTTGAATCTCACATCTAGCCTTTGTCTCTCAATTAGACAATATTAAGTTATTAAAATTCATGTTTCAATATATTTTAAGAATCACATTATAATTCACATATTTCATTCTCGTTCGCTATCTTCATAAGCACTGAGAGTGTTTTTTCGTGTGAGGGAACAAACTCAAACCTAATCGACATACTTTTCACATGCATAACAAAAGCTTTATAACAATGAATTTATAAAAGATAATCTTTTATTCATTAAAGAATTTGAGTACAGACAAGTTGTAGACTTCCTCCATGATAGTATAGTCTAAGATCTATAGTATCCTTGAGGTATTTCATGATTCTCTTCATCATTTTTCAATGTTGACATCCTAAATTAGCCTGATATCGTCTAGCTAGACCCTCGACAAAACATGTCTGGATGAGTACAGATCATAGTGCACATCAGGCTATCAATCAACATTTTCTTTTATTCCTCTAGAATTTTAGGGTACATGTCTTTTCATAATAGGAATGTCAATGAGTTTGCAACCATCCATTCCTAGGCATTTCAAAAATTTCTTTATGTATGATTCCATTGGAAAAGCAATGAGTCTTTTGTAACGATCTCATCAGATTTTAACACCAAATATGTAGGTTACGTCATCCATATCCTTCATCCCAAACAAAGAGGACAATCATCGCTTAATGGTAATGACAAAATTCTTATTATTTTAGCAGTCTCGTTGGATTTTAACACCCAATATGTAGATTACATCACCCATATGGCCATATCCTTCATCTCAAACAAGGAGGACAAACATCGCTTAATGATAATGACAAAATCCTTATTATTTTCAGCTATCAAAATGTTGTCCACATATAACATTATGATAGCAAAATTATAAAGAAATCCATTCTAAAAAAAGGTTAACATAATCTAACTTTTATAATTGAAAGAAAGCTTCCAACTTCTCTTCCATTTTTCTTTGACGATCTTCATCACAATCATCTTTTGTTGCTGATCTTGAATTTGTTCTTTTGGGGATTTAATAAGTGTCTATTTATATTTTATAAGTTGCAAATGTTCTTCAAATGTTTCTCAGCTTCATCACGTCGTCTCCTCTCTTCTTCCGATTGTTCTTGTGTGACAATATTAACTCTTGAAGGACAAGGACACACCATAACCTAAATTTAAAAAATATCTTAGTTTTGTACCCATTACTTGTTGAAAAATTTGTTCCTTTGTCATTGATGGTTCTACTCTATATTGCATAGCAACTTCTATGACATCAACTTGTGTAGCAACTATGGCATCCTATAAAATAAATCAACAAAAAATAAATTAAAATAAAATGGTTATATATATGCATAATTATAAATTGCACATACATAGAAAAATATCGCAAGTATCATAGAAAGTAGTATGTATTAAACTTTTCTTCTAAAAAATGACTTCATATTAGTTCCCAACTCTTTTCAAGACACCAACATATGGATTTCTTGGTGCTAATGCATTTTCGCCCTTCTTTTCAAAGTGCTTGTGCAACTTTGCAATATACTGATTGCTTTGCTGCGTCTCCGTCTTGTAATGTTTGAGGCTGAACAATATTTTTTTTAAAAAATATTAGATTGTAACAATCATTAACAAAGTTTAAATATTGACAATACATGCTTCGTCGATTGATGCTTGAGAGGCAGACTCTTGTTGTGTTGCCTCAACAGATGTGTGAAATAAATTCAAATGTTAGGGGAGCTTGTTCCTTTTGTAATGAATTAGGCCCTAACCAATACAAATAATATATAAGTTCACTTAACAAAGATGAATAACAATTAGTAAAAAAATAATTAGAATATCTATATAAATAAATCAAACTAATTAGCATGAAATAGACAATGCAATAACTTTTATAACTTACTAGTCTCATCATTAAGCGTCTCATTTGTATTTCTAATGGACACATTGATTGATTTCAAATATCATTTTACCGGTGCCATTTATAATTTGCAAATTCTTAGTACATATAAATTAATACAATTATACGAACATTTGATAGAACTCAATGTAAAAGAATAACAATTAGAAATAATTCATAATATGTGGATTAACTTTTAGAAATCTTGAATAGACCAAATGACATGAAAATGTATATAATGCATCCATTGTATATAACTATGATAATTAAAAAAATTTAAATAATAACACAAAAAATCATATACAATTGATCGCTGCTCGTCTTGGTGAGCCACCTCTCTCGATAGCACGTGGTTTCACCGCCTTCGCGCATGAGGCAACTGTCGAGCTGCCTCTCAGGCGGAGGGGGCCGACGAGGCACCTCTCGTGCAGAGGCAACCACTGACGGTTGCCTATGCGCGAGAGGTGGCTCGCCGGCCGCCTCACGTGCTAGGGTGGCTGTCAAGGGTTGACTCTACGCGAGCTCATCGCAGAGGCGACCATCCGTGGTGGTCACCTATGCATGAGAGCGGCTCACTAGCCACCTCACTCGCTGGGGCGGCCGCCGAGAGCCGCCACCATGCGAGAGGTGCGTCCTTTACGTCGTCACGGTGCATTCCTACCGTCGGAAACGTAGAAGAGGAAGTGGGCGTACATAACACAGCGACACTGATGAATAGGATAAGGAAGAAAATAGGATTAGGTTAAACAACAATATTTATATCCTAATTTTAATTAGTCTTTTTTGTGGTAAAAAAGGAAAAACATTTGCAATTTTATCTTAGAATAATAAATAATATTTTTTGTGTTTAATCATTTATTTATTGAAATAAAAAATAATGTAAAAATATGTATATATATAACTTAAATCCCAACTATATTTAAATAATTTTAAAAAGTTAGACATACATAAAAATAAAAGCAAAGAATTTAATTTATCATCTATGTATGGAATAAATAAATATTATCATAAATAAAAATTATCATCTAAGTATTAACACAAATAAATATTAGAATTTAAAAGATAAAATATTTAGTTTATATTTTATTAATAACATTAAAAATTAAAGTATAATTATACTTTTTCATTTTTAAAATTTTTAAATAATAATGTATTTACCGATCTAGGTGTTAATTAGATCACACAATTTTTAAGTTCAATGTAAAAGAATAACAATTATTAATGTAATTTTATCAATAAAACAAACATATGTCTATATACACTTAATAATGTTGATATTTCTTGAATATTAATGAAGTATGAATCACATATTAAGCTTTTACAGAAATCTTGCATGTTATTTTTCACAAATTTTAAAATGTAACAAATACATAATGTTGCCTTCAACAATATTAGTTACAAATTTTTTGGGGCTAATATTGATGATAAAGAATATAATTTATTATGAAAATTAGAATTATCGCAATTACTTATATTATTTCCACAAAATATATCTTCATAATTATTGCTAAAATCATTATTGTCATGATATAAATTATTTGTGACTACAAAGCCATTAATTCCCACAAAAATAATAATCGTAGCTACAAGATATGATTATTACCACGAATTAACATGTTGTGGTTATTAATTTGTGGCTATGAACCACATCGGTTGTAGTGTGCGTCCATAAATTGACTGGCGCAATCTACAAATTTTGTGCTCTTCTTCTTTTATAACGAAACTTTGAGGTTACTTAATGAAAATCTCCTCATCTAATTCTCCATTGAGAAATAAAGCCTTTACATCCATTTAATATAATCAAGTCTATATGTACGATCATAACTAATATTATGCGAATTGAAGCAAATTTTACAACATGTGCAAATGTTTCTTCATAGTCAACATTCGTTGTTTGGGTGAAATTTTTTGTCACTATACGAACTTTATATCTTTCAATTGATCCATCTATACCACGTTTAATTTTAAGAACTCATTTGTTTCCAATTGCATTACGATCTGGCGTCAACCAAGTCCCAGACTTCATTTTTTTGCATGGACCATAACTATTCCTCCATTGCCTTAATCCATTCTTCCTTAACGGAGAATGAGAGAACCTCCTTAACAAATTTGGGCTCAAGTTCATACTTACTATGTGGGCTTCTGATCTATGTTCATGCAGCTCTTGGATTCAAATTTTCAATGCGAAATATGTTTTCTAATAGTCCGTCAAAGGAAACTTTCAGTTTCATCAATTGGCGATTGTGAATCTCTCCCACTCGTATCAAGTTATGGGATGAAGAAGATAAACTTCTCAACATGTTGATCCTCTTGTGTCATCAATTAGGGATCTTCTTCATCTAAAATAAGTCCTGTATCTATCTCTCCCTATTTAGGAAAGTCATTTTTTTATAAATGTCACATTTCTATTTTCGATTTGTCATCATAGCATATTTCCTTTCATCTATGAATACATAGTCCTTAAAGGTTTTACAATATTTTATGAAAGATATATTTCTACCCTCTTGGACCCAAATTCTCATACTTACGAGAATTGTTTAAAACGTAGCGTAACCTAAATAGCGTAAATAACTAAGGTTAGACTTTCGACATATTCAAAGTTCATAGGAAAGTGGTGACAACCGCTTTCAATGGTACATGATTTAAAATATAGGGAACAATCAATAGTGTATCTACCTAATAAGAAATAGAAAGATTATATTGCAGCATCATGAATCGAACCATATCAAATAATGTACGATTTCGTCTTTCACAATACTATTTTGTTGCAGAGTTCTTTGTACTTTTAGTTGCCTAACTATAAACTTTTCATCACATAACTTTTGAATAACTCAGAGAGATATTAACATCCACGGTCAGTTTGTAAGGCTTTAATCTTATGATCAACTTGATTTTCCGCCTTCATGAATCGTACAAAATAATTCAAAATTTCGGACTTAAGAGAAACTATGCAACACTGTTGCGTGAATAATCATTTATAAATGTGATGAAGTAACAAAAAATGTGTCTTGTGTGAACATTCATCAAACAACATATGTCCGAATAGATTAATTGTAATGGTATTCGACGTGTTTTTCCGTCCCAAATGGTATTTTTATTTTCTTATCAGCTAAACATTCCTCACAATTTGAAAGATGAACTTTTGTGAGAGATACTAAGAGGCCTTCTCTAGAAAGTTTATTTATTTGATATTGACCAATGTATCCCAGTTTGACATATCAAATAGTGACACTTTCATTCACAAGATATTATATTTAAAATATAAAAATATTATTGAGAAAATCATTACATAGAAAAACGTACATATTTTTATTTGTTTCCTTTGAAAACTTATTTCATAATCAAGTTTGTCCAATGTTGACACAAAAAATAAACTTCGTCTAAAAGTTGGAGCATATACAATGTCGTAAAGATAAAGAATTTGGCCGTTGTGAAGTTCTAATTTGTACATTCCAATGCCTTTAACTTCAACCTTTTTATTATTGCCAACATAGATCCATTTGCTTCCCATACTTATTTGATAAAATTTCACAAAGATAGGAGATCTCTTACTACATGATTTGTGGCTCCCAAATCTGCAATCCACAAAGAATGAATTTTAACAATTAAGACAGAACTATAGACATAAGCAGACATACCTTCTTAAGTTCTGTGCAATCATGAGCGAAGTGGCCCTTATTATAATTGCATCATTTCACTTTATTCATGTCTACTTTGTCGTCACGTTTTCTACATTTGTGCTAGTGGCCTTGGGCTTTGCTTTGTCCAACATCTCCATTTTTTTTATTCGGTTGTAACTTATGCGACCTTTTTCTTTTTGCACATCATTTTTAGCAACCGATGCTTCAGAGGATTGATTCTTGACTTGAAAAGCATCATCCTCCATCTCAATGTTACTAATACTTGGTAAAAAGTTTTGACACTTTCGTTGTACATCAAATTACAATGCATGTGTTCTCAACTTTTAGAAAGAGAGCGGATTAAAGTCTACACATATTGCTCATCATAGAGCACTTGTCCTGCATTTTTAAATTCATAGATCATGTTAGACATCTCCTGAATATACTCTACCATTAGGTCAGTTATGATAAAACTCAAATTTGATCGTGAGTATTGGCGTTTGATGGTCATGGTGACCCCATAATTATTGAGGAGCGTCGTCCACATTTTGAAGGTTGTTTATAGGCTTCGATATTTATCTAGCATTTGGTATTATTTTCAGATGCAGATTTATTGACAACATGATCAATAGTCTTCATGACCTCTTGTTCTTCTAAGAGATATTGGACCTTACGGTGCTAGGTATCATAATTATCGCCTTTTAGCTTTTCATTCTTGTTCAAGTAGTAGTGATTATTTTAGAAGTCATGGTCTAGTTTGGTCATAAAATAAATTACATAAATAATGAAATAACGATACACATGAAGTAGTGACATTGAAATAACAATACTCACACTCATCTCTCGCTGTCTTCGAAAAATATTATCATTTATTATATTAACAATGAAATAAAATTAATTTAAGTATTTGAATTTTGAGTTAATACATAATTCAAAAATTTATACTCTATATATTTTAATCAACTTATAATTCAAAATCAAGAAAATTCATTTCGTGTGGCACACCAAATTATTTCTAATTTGACCAGGGTGCAACGGGAGCTCTTCCCTGAATGATGTCAATTAAATAATCGCGCACTATCCTTCGCCTTAGCATCATATTAAAATATTATGCTATCACTGTCACACATCAGCCCTATATTTGGGGACTGCGTCAACCATGCATCAGGGCAGTCCTCAAAACTTTTTCTAGACATGCATTTTGGGTCACGCACCGCTCAATAGAAAGATATTGCTTAGTGTGATGATATTTGAATATCAAAGTGTCATAGTCCTACAAAAGAACTACTTATATTTCATGTATCATTTAATTACCTATAGTTTGTATAGTTAGACCAACTAATTATTTTTTTAAAGACTTGCATGAAACACTGATTTCAGCCAAAAATAATATTGTCATACATGTTAATTAGTTCTTACAAAAATAATTAATTCAATTTATTTAATTTCAACTCAATTTGAAATTTTAGGCAAGTTATCATGCTTAACAAAATTGGACATACCAATTTTAAATTCAAATTCACAATTTTAGCACATAATAAAAAATTTAGGAAGACAATTATTTGCAATAAACTTTGGACATACCAATTTTGAATTCAAATTATTCAAATGCCTTTCATAATTAAATTTAGATCATAGAAATAAATATCATTATTACATGCATAAATGACAATATTTATTTCATACATGATAACACATTTATTAGGCAATATTTGTAATTAGTATGCAAATCTAAATCATTTAACTATTACACTAAATTGACAAATAAATTTATTTTAATAGTGTTAAATTGCAAGCAATAATTTAAAATTTTCAGAAAAAGTTCCTAAGGAAAATACATATTTTTCCTATTTTTTCAAAATTTTATAATAGATTTTTTTTATTTTATACTTATTTTAATCGGCTTTAGAGCCGGAGCTTGTTCCCTAGCGCGCTCCGGCGAGAAAGCCGGAGCTTGTTCCCTAGCGCGCTCCGGCTTTCGAGCCGCGCTCCGGCTTTTAATATTTTGATGAAAATTAGAAAATGCCAATTCATATGAGTGTAACACCTTTGCACTTATACCGGGCCATTTCAATGGGTCTTGTGCTTATGAGAACAATCGTCGAGACTTTTTTATGAACACTTAATAAATGCACTTGAACTTTGAAATCGAGAACTGAATCGAAGGATGGAATCCTTGGCCACAGTGTAAATACCTTTTGAATCAACCTACACGAAAATATAACCCTTTGTATTGGCCTACACGAAAATATAACCCTTTGTATTGGCCTCTTTTATAGATAGAGAGACTTGGGCGAAGGGTCAAAGTGCGTACTGAATGCATATCACACGTGCGATTTGCTCTATCGTGCGATGCATATAGACACACCTATCGCGCGAAGCCTGCATGCGTGTATGCATTTCTCGTGCAACATATGCACGCGTCAGGCGCGTCAGGCGCGCGTTGTGCCGAAAGGGGGAGTCAGCCCAACAATCTCCTTTGACGCTTTAGGCTTCGTTTGGTAGAAGCACAAATTTTGAGGAAAAAAAAAAGATTGTTAAAACTTCTCATGAGAAAAATTATGTATAAAAAAAACGCATTGAGAATTTTAAGATAATATAAAATTTTATTAAATGAAAATAGAAGATAATTATAGTCAGATTAATTATGGACGTTTATATAGACATTTTTTTATATAGATGATAGAAATTATAGTCAAAATAAGACTCTATATTAACTTTTCAAAATTAGGATATCTATTATGCCATATACAAATAAATCAATTCTAAATTACAAATAGAACACTTTTTTGCCCGAGGACTCTATGCTCCTGGAAGAGAGATCTACTCTAGGCAACCTCCGATAATGTGAGAGCATTGAATGGGTGGGATGAATCGGATGGATGGTAATTCCACACTAAGAAAGTATATTTATTTTATAAATTTTGAGGATAAAATCAGTTAAATTTTTTTACCAAACATCAACATTGCAAAAAGTCAGTTTAACAAAAGTAAAAACAATCCAAAAATAATGCCATTAAACCCTATAATTATGTAAAATATTCTAACTTTTTTAATTCATATTATTCGAATATTTCAAATACCATGTCATATTTAATTTCGTTAAATTTTATTTCATGTCACAATCCGGTTTTTAAAATAGTATTTTAAAAAAACTTTTCTAGTCTTTTTTACAAAACATTCGGGACCTTGGGCCTTACTTTCGAGTACGTTAAGCCCAGAACTTTGCGTCAGTCTCGTTGCAGTCGTCTCCGTCGTCGTCCCCGGAGCTCGTCTCCAAACTCCAACTCCCTCTGCTGCTCCCCATCCATGGCGGTGGCGCAGAGCACCGGCAGCAACAACATCCCCATCTCCGAGCTCTTCTGGTCTCTCGTCGACAAGGCCGACCGCAAGTTCTCCAGGGTTCGCGATCTCCCCAGCTTGGGCCGCAATCGGTGAGCAGATCTCTTCTTCGTTCGCGATCGAAAACCCTAGAGATGATTTTCGTCTCATTCCTAAATTTTTTTCTCCATACCATTTGCGAATTCCAGGAACGATGAGGATTTCCAGAAGGCGTTCACGCGCTACACGCAGCTGTGGAAGATGCAACAGGAGCACCGCCAGAAGCTGGTGGACGCAGGACTGCAGCGGTGGGAGATCGGCGAGATCGCCGCTCGAATCGCCCAGCTCTACTATGGCCAGTACCAGCGCAGCAGCGACTCGTCCTACCTCGCCGAGTCCTACATGTTCTACGAGGCCATCCTCTCCCGCGAGTACTTCAGGGATCGCGGCGGGGCCAACGCGCAGCAGGAAACAGTGCTTGCCACCAAGCAGCTGAGATTCATCGCTCGCTTCCTGATCGTGTGCCTCGTGCTCGGGCGCCGTGAGATGGTGTCGCGCCTCGTCGGGATGCTGCGAGCGCTGGTCGACGAGGGCAAGAAGAGCTTTCATGTTAGTCTTTGATGGACTCAATATGATTAATTTTCTTTTAGGAGGACTTCAAGTATTACTGCGTATTTGTTTGCATTAGAGGGATCAGGATGAATTAGTGCCTGCTTTAAATTCGAACATTTTTTCCCTCTCGAATTGGATGACTGATACATGTGAATCCACATACTTAAATAGGACCTTGATGCCCTCATAACTTTGCAGTTCCGTACACTATTTTAATTGTATTTTCTTTTATCTATTCTTGAATTTTACATCAAGACTGAAGCAAAGAGAATTGAAACTTCAATTAGGAGAAATGTGCCGATCTCAATTCATTGACTAGTTAATTGTTGATTTGTTGGTGTATATGCAGGAATCTGAGTTCAAGGAGTGGAGGCGTATACTTCAGGAAGCACTTAGGTTTCTTAAATTTGATACAACTTTTATGAATATGAGGACACCAAGATATAGTTTTGTGTTCGACACAAATCCAGACTTTCTTCCTGTTGCTAGTTCCAGTTGCAAGAAGAGGCAACTGGTTTTACGTGATGCGATTCTGAGCAGCTATTGGCGTAATGAGGTTATTTAGCCCTTTACCTCCCTGTTTCTTCTATGAAATATCCAGGCTTTGAAACTAATTCTCTTCTATTAGATGCGTCATGTTCACATTTCTTTAGATTTTAACATCTGACTTATCTGATGTGGCCAGGTCAAGTTTGCGGAACTGACTCTGGATACTTTCAGGATGCTTCAGTCTGTTGAGTGGGAACCATCTGGTCGGTTTGCAATGAGGACAAATCCTGACAGTAGCCAGAGTGGAGCAGGGAATGTTATATTGCAGGATATTAGAGATGCTGAATTACCACCTAATCCACGGAAAATGATTTTACATCGTCCATCTGTTAGCCATTTCCTTATGGTGAGTTTGCTCACAAACATAATTTCAATATGTTTATATACAGTGTGAACTTTATGATTTTATTAAAAAAGTTTATTAGTGGTTGTAACACAAAATTTCAAAGGTATTTTGAGGGCCATTGGATTGTGTCAGAACTCATGACTACGTATGCTCTTGCAAACATTCTTAGAGAAGATAGTTTTGAAAAAAAAGTGATTCAATTGTTAGGATATAAGCTTCTCTCCCTCTCAGAAAAGTGCATAAGCTTCTTCTCTCTTATATGAATGCAGGCTCGTTTGATTCCCTTGCCTCGTTGGTCAGTAAAGATTGTGATAGTATTGAGGATATATTCTGTCTATCGCATATAAGGTTGAATCAAAATTTGGACTAGTTCAATGCTTATATTTTCTTTGCTCTTAATGGTTCTCGGAGAGCTGGAATTGTGTTTTTCATGATTCAGCTTCTATATTAGTATGACCCAGTCTTTGGACATGCAAGAATATGCCAATAGTTCATCAGCACTTTTGTTTATCAATTCTCTAATTATTTTCTAGGTCCTTGCTACAATATGCGAGGAGCTTCCTCGTGATGGGATCATGCTGTTGTATCTTTCAGCTAAAGGTTAACAGTTCAATTGTATCATACAAAATTAACTTTTATATGCTGAAATGTGGCCTTATTATCTTCTAATGACACTGTGCAGGAGGGCCCGAACCTGATGTTCCCTTATCAGGTCCTGAAACTATGCCAACTGCTGATGATGATATCATTGAAAGCTTCAGCAATCTTGACACATCCTCACAAGTCACATCTCCCTATGAGAGTCCGAGGCATGCATTGTCTTTGAATAAGGAGAATAATAAAGTCAAATCAACCAAGGGTGGCCTATGGTTTGGCACTCGTGGAAGTGGAGGTAATTTGTAGATACATTTCTAAAAGGGATTGAATCATGTGAGTGTGCTATATGAGTAGTTTATTTTGAGCCATCCAGTATCCTAGGTTACAAGCAATTGATCAAATCAAACAATTCATATGCATATTATACAAGTAAAGCACTGCACACAGTTTACTGCTTTTAAAGTTGTTTTGTTTAAGCACAAATCACACCCTTGCAGAGAAGGAGATCAGAGGGGAGAGGGGCTGCGGATGATGCTTAAGGTTGGCACCTGGCCTTGTTCGGGAGGCAGGGATATCCCCTGCTGGTCCGACCACGCCCCGAATCCTCTTGGCGAGGGAATTTAGTTCCCTGCACCCATCTCCGCAGGGATTCCTTTAAGTGTAATATAAGAAGTTTTTTTAAAGGAAAAATATTGTAAAAATATTTATGAAAAATATATGTATTTAAAAATTATAATATATCAAAAAATTTTCAAACCACAAATTTAAGTTTCCATAAAATTTATACAACATAAAATATTTACTAAATTATAAATCACAACATCAAATGTTTTGAAAAAATGAGAAAAAAAAATTATCTTTTTATATGTATGTATGTGGCAGATCGGGAACTCCGCCTATGTTTTATAGCCGATCCCAAGCCCGGATAAAGGAGGAGGGTTGTGTTAGGCCCCGACAGCCAGCGTAAAACCCTGTCGAATCTCATGAACATGGATCAACGAATATGGAATGGCGTCGTATGATCCATGTAGCCGACCCCACCTAGTGGGATAAGGCTTTGTTGTTGTTGTTGTATGTGGCAGATCGGGACCCCACGAGACAGGGGAAATATTCCGAAATTGGGATGTTGATGGGGGGGGGGGGGGGGCGGAATTCCTCGAGGTCTGAGCCCTGATCGGGATCCCCAAACCTCGGGGAATATTGCTATCCCTAATGATGCCTGCCTGCCTCCTCTGAAGTTTGAAGGCTTTAATGAAGGGGCACTTATTATCTGGTTTAGAAAATCTACATTTTTTTTAGAAAAGAAAAACTACATTTGATCCCTCTTTTATGCAGCAGAGAAGAAAACATAAACTTCCAAACCTCTTATCAAATCCAATGCTAGATCGAGTCTTAACGTCTTAGCAAATTTTTGGACTGCAAATTACAAGTTATTATCTTCTTTCTTTTCATTTTGTGATGTTGAATAAACATTGCCATCTTGACCAGGATCAAATTATGTCTTCCCTTGCGATTTGATTCCATTTACAAGAAGACCTCTTTTTCTGGTGATTGACAGTGACAAGAGTTATACATTCAAGGCATGTTTCTTAACACCAAAAAACTTTTTTATAATTGTTGATTTTTTATGTTCTTATATAATGTTGTCCTAATTTAAAAAGCATTCCCTTCTCAAAAAAGAAAAAAAAAACTTAAAGGACATTCACCTTGTTACCTGTAGCTGATGAGACCAATGAAGTACAAATGTGGAAATTGTTAAAGATAATATGTCTTAGGTTTGAAAGTGGAGTATCATGTGGTGGAGTTTTTTTTATGATAATTGTTTATATTAGGTTCAAGAAACCTGTGGGCTTGATAAGTCCTTGGCTGATATGCACTGAAGATGCTATCCTAAGAAAATAGAAATACTTGAAATGGCAACTATCAATTTCTCAAATATCATCTTTGCATCTAGACAGTGGTTTATGAAGTGCCAATGATATGAATATTCTCGTGATGTCAGCCCACTTTTCATTAACCACAAAGGCATGTTTGATTTCCATTCCTTGCTTGTTGGCATCCGTCATCTTCATCGTTGATGTGTACCTCTGACCAATATACAGTCTTCGAGTCATGCTATATGCACACATGGTTTGATAGTGGGAAGATTAATATGGTACACATTGTGGCCATCACTTAATGCGATCCAATAGAGGGTTTTGAAGTTTATGGCTGATGATTACAAATGGGCATCCGGCCAATTTTATACTGATTGGAAGTAAGAACTTATAGAAAAAACAACAGAATAGATTAATCAATTACAATTGGATTTACTAAGGGCGAAATTCCATATGCTAATTGCACCTTGTTAACATGGATAGGGATATTAGGAACCTGATTACGCAGCATCCTCTACTTTCACCATTAGATTTGCTAATAGTACATATAGTTTTTGTGGGAATTAGTACATAACTTTTAAGTTCAAGGATGAACTACCATGAAGAATTTTCCTTTTTCTTTTTGTTGGCTTTTGGCCATTGGATATTCCTGATTGATGCTTTATGTGATTTAACAGGCTATACATGGGCAAGAGAAAGGAGAGACCACTGCTATGCTCCTTTCTCCACCTTCTACGCCTGCATCTGCTGTTGATTTCGTTCACCACCAAAATGGAAGCCTTTTTACTCTTTTTCTTACTGCCCCAGTCCAGGCATTTTGCTCTTTAATTGGCATTTCTGCCACAAATATTGATAAGGTACATTCAGCTGCATGGCTTCTTCATGATATTTATATCTCTTAAATTTATCTTTCTTGTTTTGTCAATAACTGGTGTTGGTTGCTCCAGGATAAGTTTCAAGGTGCTGAAAAACTGCTGTCACTTTCATTGAACAAGTGGGAAAGTAGTTTATTAAGTTCTAATACACTCCATCCTATTTGGATAGAAGCATTAGGCGATCCATTTTTGAGGCGTTTCCTTCTCAGGTATTTTTCATGATTTGAACATCAGAACAAAATACAATATTACTCTCACTTTATTTTATAATGGACAAAGTGGATATTTATAGTAATGCTTTGATCACTTATCTCTAGTTCTCAAGGAAAGTCCTCTAAAAACCTCTTGAAAAAAGTTTTCAATATTTTATTTATTCTCAATGTCACAAAATCCTTCAATTAGCCGACCCCACCTAGTGGGATAAGGCTTTGTTGTTGTTGTCACAAAATCCTTCAATATCCGATTAGTTGAAGGCATTCTCATGGCCACTTGTCAGGAAATGAAGGCAACACTGACTTGGATGAACCAGAGTGAGGGAAACCTTCCTCACTTTGTTGTAAACATTTCAGAATTCTTATAGCCATTATGTATTTGGACTAGGAAACTAGAAATGATCCTCAGGTGAAGAATCATTCACCCAATGAATAGACGCTTCAGAATTCTTACCACCATTATGTATTTAGACTAGGAAACTAGTAACTATCCTCAGGTGAATAATCATTCAATCAATGAGTAGACACTTCAGAATTCTTACCACCATTATGTATTTAGACTAGGAAACTAGTAATTATCCTCAGGTGAAGAATCATTCACTCAATGAATAAAGCTAAAGCAGAAGATGATTTTTTGGTGCCAAAAATCATACAGACTCGAGCAAGTGAACTAAATATGTTTAGAGACGATAAACTAGATGTATAATGAAGCAGTGGGGAGAACTAGTATTCAATCCAAACATGAATAGCTTTATGCATCATATTAGAATGTTGCATAGTCTATATCCAAAGCTGATTTGATTCCCCATGAAATGCAAATTTTGGTGCGAGTGTAATCTGATTAAGGAAACAAATTTTACAATACTGAGGAAACTTTTGGGATTTCCTTGTAAAAATCCTAAACTTGTGATGAAAGAACTTTTAGGTGGTAACCTTTGCATCTACCAAAGCGGTGATGGTGGGTTGAACAGTGAAACACGGGGGACGACAATGTGCGATTGAAGAGTGGTTTGCATGGATGGGGGTGGACAATGTGGATGACAATGGATTATAACAATGACAATGGCTGTTGTTGTGATTGTCACTGAGGAGGGCAGGGTAGGTGGGATCAGTGTGATTGTGCTTTATACCATATCTGGAAAGCTACTTCAAATCAGTTGGTGCAGAGGTGACAATGAGTGTGCTTGTGATTTGGTAGGACTAGGGCGTACAAAGTTTCCGTGCATGCATGAGTGATGCTAGAACATTAGAATGTATATGAGCAGCATTAGTGGAATGCTCGATGAAAGAGTGCTTGGCATATGACGCTCAAAGGTAGTTCAATCTTTCTTTCTGGTTGGGTAGTTAGTTCAAGTTAGGATGCTCATTCAAAAAGGAATCATGATGTGAGCACGAGATGGATAACTCTCAACGGGATCCGGTTGCACCTCTTAAGTTGAAAGCCCCTAGCTGTAATCCAGTTAGTGATAAACTTGTTTAAGTTAACTTGCCAACATTTTTTTTGAGACGACAAAAAAAGGATAAATCTAGGTAGGACATGCGATCTTTCTTAAGAAAAGTAGGGTGTGTGATGCCTATGCTTATATGCAGTTGGTTATTTTAAGATATTCTTGGTGCTCTTGTGTATCCAAACTTCAAATACTAAGAGCTTTGCCACGTCAAGTTCTCCTGCAAGCTCCTGTAGGCAGTTTCATATTATGAGAAAAAAACTGCTACAATGTTGTAGGTGTAATTTCATAAGGTATATATTTCTTTTCTGCAGTACTTAGATTGAAAATGACAGTCTTCACAGAAGAGTTTATTGCTTTTAGGCGTTCATAAGACATCTGTTGTGCAGGGATGTTTGGTCTTGAACTTTCATAAAACTAACTGAAATACGTGTGGTCTATATTTTTTTCTCAATGGAACAGTATAATTGACTTTAGCTCCTCATCCCTGGGTTCTGATCATGATTTCGATTTGGATTCATGCTTTGGTGGATGTAATGCTATCATACTTTCACGCATAATTTGATAAAGAGATGTGAATCATATCCGAAGGTGGTGCTCTCCCTAAAGAATTTTCTTGTGGTGCAGATTTATTTTCTGTCGTGCAGTTCTTGCTCTATATGCACCAACGTCGCATCAGGAAGAATTCTTTCCTGCATGTGCCCCTGATTTACCTGAAGCAGTTGGTCCAAAAACTTCTGTCTCCCAGGCTTCTGTGATGCAACTGGCCAACTTCTTTGGTGCTGCCCAAAATTTTATTTTTTCCGATGGAAATTTACTAGTGCCAACTGGTGATGCTTTTATTGATGATTCTCATTTTTCATCTGGCAATGTCTACCGGCAGAACTAGCTTTACTCAGTAATATTCCCCCATAATTATCGATATTCTATAATCCAGTCGCTCAAAGTTTATGAAAATGCATTATCTTCTGATTAGTCTTCGGTTGATGGATGTCCATGCGCGAATAGCTAGTGTTACTCAGAATCGCAGCGACATCAAGAAATGATTGGATAGACGTGAATCTCCCATTCGCACCAGTTTTTGAGTGTACTTGAAATTCTGCAGTCAGTCAGCTATCACATTCAATCTGCAGTCAGCTAGATTCGCTATGTGGTTCATGATAGTAACGCTCACTTTCATACTTGCAACAATCATGTAAACGAAATGCCCCAGGCACCCTTGTTTCGATCAATGGATGGCCCTGCACATCGTGATCAGAGTACATGGATGTTTTAAGCGTTTGTAATCTGTTTGAGTAGCCCAGTGACTGAGCATTTGCCATTCACTTTTATATACAACAATTTTGACGGCTTCTTGCATTCATTAACAAGTAAACCCTCAGAAAAGAAGTTAAATATGCATTTTCCTCCTCCTCGGATAAAGACAACGTTCAATGCTTCATATGCATGCTGCAAGATTTCATTTACGACCGATGGAAGTTGAAGTGGATTGGTAAGCAAGACTCGAGTTTGAGTATCTTGAATATAGAGAATTTTCATTGAGAATTTTATGTCATCATCAGACATGTCATTTGGGGCGAACATCGAATAGTTGGTTGATTTTTTAACCTGTTGATTTTGTGCTTCGAAACGTTGGACGGGATTGGACGGCCGGCATGGCTTCCCTTGGGGTTGGCAATAAAAAGAAATTCATTTACGATTCAAAAATGTGTACGAAAACGTGCTCCGTTTTCTCTCTCCATTATTTCCAGGAGGGGACAAAGTGAAACTATATATCCAGTAAAACAACTTCAAAATAAGGTGCAAGCTGAGCGGAAACAATGAAAGGGAAGGATGATAACGATGAAAACAAAAGTTGGAGAAAGCAAAAGAAGCAGCGACACCCGCTTAGTCTAAATTAGATCGCATGCCGCCCAACAAAACCCACAACGGAATCTATAATAAAAGCATTGGATCCGGATCCTTCCCGCCACTCGATATGGGGACAGGCAGGCACAAACACAAAATACGAATCCAACTGTCCAAATCAAAGTTGACCTCACGACGGCTGCGTGGTCGACATGCGCTGGTCATGTTTAATCCACGCGTCAAGGAGCCCTCCCGACAACTACGTGCGATTACATCGAAGCAAATATATATATATATCTCATTCCCCAACCAAATTAAAACTCCACGTCAAATACAAAAGTATATATAATTGAAGAAAAAGAAACAGTGAACTCCCACGGCCATGATCCAAGTAAGTCCCATTCCACCTCTCCAGACGCCATTAAATTGACGCCTGCAGCGCTAAGTCCTCCTCCTCTCAACACCACGTAAAAAAAAAACTGTCGCATTTGAATTGATTTGTTCACAGAGAGGCGATCGACCGGGATGAGCCTCTCGTGCCTCCTGTGTCCCGGGAGCGAATCGGACTACGAGCGGGAGCCCTACGGGGGCTCGGCCGGCATCAACCCCGGCCGGTACTGCGGGGTCGTCGGCCGCAGCTGGTCCGGCGGCCTGACGCCTCCGCCCTACGAGCACCTGCGGGGCAGGCAGCAGGCGCGGCTCTCGACGACGACGACGGCGGAGGAGGCGAACGGCGGGGGCCGCCGGGGCATGCGGCGGGATTGGAGCTTCAAGGACCTGCGCAGAGGCGCGGCCGCCATGGGGGATCCATAAAGAAAAGGTGTACGTATAGTGTAATTATATTGTTTCAGGATGAGAGAACAAAAGGAAGAAAATTTATTGCCACATTTATTTGCACGTTTTTTTGCGTTCAACGTATTCGACGGCCGTCGACTTTTTGGGGTGCACGTAGAAAAGGTTCTTAAGATTCATGAATGCATGCATGCATTGACCGATCAATAACATGAACAAGAAGATACAAAGTTGGATTCGCCTGCTTTGTTTTGTGTGTGTGAACATATTATCTGTTAAGTAAATAAGATCGAGAGTTCTCAACAACAATGGGGTGGTGGCGCAGTTGGCTAGCGCGTAGGTCTCATAGCTATCTGAGTTATCCTGAGGTCGAGAGTTCGAGCCTCTCTCACCCCATTTTTTTTTTCTCTATTTATTTTTAGGTATGTTAACGACTAAGGGCAAGGGTCATGACATATAATTCGTTTAATTTTATTATAACACAAAACTTGAAAAGCCGACGTAAAGGTGTTGAATAAATTTTTTTGATACATTATTTTTGTGAAATTTGAAAGTAAATCATCTTTAAGCACAGAGAGAAAGAAATGACAAAAAGTACCCCCAATGTATTCTTCGCTATTTATGTCACGATAAAGCAATCCAAGCGCCTTGTGCGTGCTAATCTTTCTGAAAAGTTTGTGCCAGAAATCATCTGAGATCATTGCAATTTGCTGGAGATGGATGGGAATCAATTTCGCATGCGTCTACTTCAATCCCTGAATGCCTTTCAGACGCGTCCAGTATTGTCATGTCAGAACGCAATCTGCCAAATCATAGCAAAATGATCGGTGCATTGGTTGAAAACTTGAAAGAAACACAAGCCCTCACAATCTTTGGACTATATAGATGTAGACAGAATCCCAAAGATTGTCATGTGAGATGAATCTTTTCTTTTCTTTTCTTTTCTTTTTTTGCATAGATGGATGGATATAAAATGAAGAGACAGAGAGAGAGAGAGAGAGATTCTTAGGACTTGGGAGTCTATGCTGAATAGTGCTGTTTCAGCCAGCAACTGATACAACACTGCCAGTCTCATTCCTCCCCTGCTTACAATTCAACACTCAAGGTCGCAATCCGACTTCTATGACCAACTTCTTCATTCTGCTCCTCCTGTTCGTCTCTTGAGCTCCTCAAACAAGTCCACGCTGTTGGCATTTGCCATGTTATCTTCCGAAACCAAGTAGGTAACACGCCTTTGCTCATGTTTTGCTATGGCTACGTTGCTTTTTGTTTTCATGGAGCAAGTTATATTATCTTCTTCGTTCATACTTTGCTCGACTGTGCAACGAAACTACCTTTGTTGAGCTTTTCGTTTCTTGTTTGCCTCACAAGTATAGTTGATGTTAGTTGAGTTCGACAATTTCCTCCAAAATGGCATTTTTTTTCTCGCTCTGTAGCTTAAGCTGCTCTATAATTTATTTAATCCATTCTTTTGTCGGGGCGAATTATGGCTGATACTTCTTGCAGTAACAAGTCTGGTTTATCTTATGTTTCTGTCCAGACTGCATCAGCAACTCCTAGTGCTAACAAAGTAGGCAGACGCGGACTTACAAATTCCGTTTTTGAATCTCCTTCACAGTTGCGGAAGACATTGTCATTGCCGGTAGAAAGGCGGCTTGTTTTATCTGAGCGGTCTCTTGGAACAGCTGAATCCATGACTTCAAACAAAGCCAGCACCACTCCTGATGTAAGGGGCTGATATCATTTAAATTTAAGGTCCTCATCCAGATTTTTACCTCAGTTGCTAGTTTTAATTCCCTAATGTAAACTTTTTGCCTGGCTTCCTAATTGTTCTTCATGTTGATTTGTGGATGTAGAAAGTTACGTCGACGCTGAAAGTATCGGAGTTGCAGGTCAAATTGGATGTCATTGATCAAGACTTGAAGAAAACGAAGGAAAAGCTGGTTCACGTTGAACAAGATAATAGGCAGCTTATTCAGGAGCTGAAGGAATCCGTGCAAATGGCAGATGAAGCAAATCAGAAGCTCGAAGAATACATCACCGCTAAGAAGCAGGCCGAGGAGAAGTTGGACATTGACGAATTAGGAGCCAGTGAAGCAGGGAAAGGGGCAACGGAAACTGACTGGAAAAAGGACGAGAACCATCACAACGAACTGGAAGGCATAAAAAGGCAGCATGCACTTGATGTGTCAGCACTTCTTTCTGTGATTGAGGATCTCCAGAAGGGAAAACACGAGTTACTTGACACCATTGATGCGAAGAACACGGCCCTGAGCTGCGCCCATGATGCGAAGAAGGTTGCCGAAATGAACGCCGAGAAGGTGGACCTCCTGTCTGGTGAAGTAAGCCGTCTGAAAGCATTGCTCGACTCCAAGTTGGATAACAGTAACAAAGAAGCGGCAGAGATCATTACAATGTTGAACACTGAAGTTGACTCTCTCAAACTTGAACTTGGACGAGCAGCATTAGCCGAAGAGAAGTTGTTCGAGGCAACATTATTTTCGGGACGTCTACAAGATGAGTTGAATGATGTGAAGTTGTCTGAATCTACTGCATCTAAGCTTGTTGATGTTTGGAGAATGAAGGCAACGTCGCTGGAAGCACGTCTCGAGGATGCTCATCAGGCCAAGAGATGTACATCTATCTCTTTGGCATGCAACGTGAAAAAATTGGAAGAAAGCGGCACCTTGTTGCAGGATGCTGAAACTGAGATAATGTATCTAAAAAGAAAGACGGAATCCTTAGAGATTGAGTTGAGTAAGTACAAATTTTTGCTCAAGGAATCTGATCAGCGCATAGACCTGCTTCAGCAAGAGGCATTGAACTTGGGGCAGACAATTGCAATGCTAAAATCTGAGCTTGAAATTTTGGAGAAGGAAAAGCTGCAGGCACTTAGCAATGAGAAGCTTGCAACAGCTAATGCACAATACCTGTGTGAAGAGAAGAACAAACTCATTGATGAACTTAGCAGTATCAGAGAAGATGGGGAAAGGATTAAGAAATCTATGGCATTAGACATACAAGTCCTGTTGGAGGAGAAGAACAAGTGTCGTGTTGAGCTTAATGCCAGTCGAGAAGAAGGGGATAGGCTTAAGAAAGCAATGGAAGGTTTTGTTTCAGCACTACATCAGATGTCAAATGAATCCAGGGAAAATCAAGAAAAGATTGCAATTAAACAAGCTGTAATCGAGGATGCTCATCTGCAAATTGAGCAAATAAAGTTAGCTCTCGAGAACACCAAAGAGAACTATCAGATCATGCTTGATGAAGCAAGATACGAGATCATTTATCTCAAGAAATGTGTTGAAAAATTTGAGACAGAGGCAGGCAACACGAACACTGAGTGGGAAGCACAAAGGGTTGAACTTGTGAATGAGATGAAAAGATCAGAAGATGAACTTGCTTCCCTGAAGATTCAAGTGGAAAGAGTTGCTGAATCACTCTACGTAGCAGAGCAAGAAGCTAAGGCATCTAAAGCATGTGAAGTTGAGATGCGGGCCAAATTAAAGCAAGTTGAATCTGAGGCAAGGACAACCCATGAAATGAGAAACGAAGCAGAGGCTGAAATAACTTTATTAAGGAACCAATTGGTGGATAAGAAGAATGAGCTGCAAAATGTAACTCGAGAGCACAACAATCTTCAAATGAGGGAGGCATCTGCCAAACAGAAAATATTAGAGTTGTCTGCATTGCTTACAGATGCCACCACTAAGAAAAGCATCATAAACGATGAGTCGTTGTCTAGTTGGGGGGAGAATAAATTACTTGCAAACAGTTCAGGATTCCCAAAGAGGAATATCCCTGATGTGCAAGCACAAAGATTGAAGCCCGAAGAACCTTCAGAAATGATTAACTCTCATTTTCGGGAGTGCCAACTGCCAAAGGAGGAAATTAAAGAGAAAAATCAGAAAGACCAATACAAATATCCTCTTGTACGCATGAACAAAAATTTAGCATCAGAAAGACATCGCAAAATGGCATCAATGGATGATAGCATCTTTGAACAGATAAAAGACCTTTCGATGATCAAAGACGATGGAGTAATCTCGCCCACGAACCAAAATCTGCAGCAAAAGAAGAAGAAAGATTTGCTGCACAAACTTGGGAACCTACTCCTGAAGAGAGCATGCTCAAAGTACTAAGGAGAGGGGTCATAACACAGGTATATCATTCTATTTCATATCTGTAGCATTCTTTCGTCTTCAAAGCTTCTTCAAGTGCCCTGTAACTGCTATAAGATGGAGGAATTGCTTTTGTTTCAATGCATTATCTTGTTTGATGAAAGCATATGTATCTATGTTCTCCATTCATCTCTTAACCTTTCTCAGCATCCCACAATGTTCATGCATTCAAGATTTCTCGCATATGAGCATCTTTATTGTCTAACGAGTTTGGTGTAGTGGGTTAGACATTTTTTATGGAGAAAAAGGTTTTGGTTACTTACAGTGATGACTCAAATGTAGTATCATTTGATGCTGAGCGCAGTACTGGAGGCCTTCAATAGTTGAACCATGTGAGACTGAGAAACAATGATATTGAGTACTAGTAGTCAATGATAAATCAGAGATTATGGAGATACTAAGTTCAAAGTAAAAAAAAAAAGGCTCCAAGTATGTGCATGACAAGGCAGACTAAGATTGTTTGTGGACGTCGAGTGACTTACAGATAAGTGCTTGGAAACTAGACTGGCAAAATACTTGTGAATAGTCTAGACAACCAAGAGGAAATCAGAAAGTATAGAAGAAAGGATCCACACAACTATTTGGGTTAAAGCATCCTAGTCAGTGTGCTAAGCTTGAGAGACCCTAGTTAAAGTCAGACCTAGTATTGTTCTAAATGTAGAATTAGGTTCTTTGTTGTCTACCCCAATATTCTAGAAACTATATTGTATAAATTTACACTGCAATAATCTGTTCAATCCTTCCCCTTTGATGTCATATTCAATTTACATGTTAGGTAAACAAGATACATTCAGCTGCAGACTAATGCTATATAATTTTCAGTGCCACCAAGCTTCATTATTCCTATTTGCCTTATAATTTTCTTGCTGCTTCTTTCCATTTTCAAGATTGTTGAGACAACCTATCTTATGTCTTCTTTGCTACTAATTCGTTCAAGCAAAGAGTGCTGATATCTAATTAGTTATCCAAACATAGAGTAAGTAGTTATGCTTATTATGAACCACACCGATAAATAATCGCGGAAGAATACTTTCATCTACTTTGTCTTGTGGTTCCATGTTGTTTCATTTGGCTCTCTTTTTTGTTGGTGATAAGGTAGCCATCACTTCAATGAGTGCATAAAGCCAGTTCAGTCAGTTGTGTGCACTCAATTGATTAAGCTACAGATAACACCGATAACCATTGAATTTTAATCCAACAGTGGATCTACATATTGCTGATTCAAGGGAAGATCCATAATCTTATATCCTACGAGGAGGGCAAATTTGAATACCATGCGGATGTTAAATTTGATGTGCTGCCCAATTTTTTTAAAAGCTTAAGTTTTAAGGAAGAACAACATCTATGATTTTATATTTTTAACACTTCTCTTTACGTGAGGGCTGCTGACAATTTTGGTCTAGCCCAAACTCAACACGTGGACAACAAAGGGAGGAAATATTTTTTTTTAATAAGAACTTAACGAGGTTCGAACTCTTGACCTCTGGCTCTGATACCATGTTAAATTTAATGTGTTGTCCAATTTTTCTAAAAGTTTAAATCGTTAAGAAGAGTAATATTTATAATTTTATATTCTTAACAGGGGTGTTACAAATGATACGAGAGCATGCTTATTTCCCAAGGCGCCGTCCCTAATTCGAGATCGTTCAGGAATATGTCTGGAAGTAAATCTTAAGTGTCGGACGTCAACAAAACCCTATAAAAACTCGAGCATAGCGCCACGACAATCCACGAAACCTCTTCTTTCCTCTCTTTCCTCGTTCTCGAGATAGACCGCTTCTTCTTCCCCGAGGAGTTGCTTGACTTCTACAGTCTATTGAGCCTGCCGTCTCCGGCAAACATCCGAGAATCGAAGCCTGTATTCTAAGAGATTACTTTGTTTCAATGTACTTTTAACTTTTTTATACATTGTAACATTGAAGATAACAAACGTAACATTTAGCACGTACTATTTCCCCCATGTATTTAGTCAGGCGACATCAATTTATTTCAGATGTGTATTATAGCAGATCAATACTTGAATTCTGTGGTTCGCATTTGTAATTTTGGAGATTATATGCTCAGACTTTGGAATCATATCTATGCGGATTTGTCTTCTATCTAACTTGTGAGTCAGGAGGTTAACTCCATTGTAGACAGTTTGCACCATTCGAGGTTATTTCCTCCCTTGTCTTCAAACAGAATGTCTTTTGGCACAAATGTTGGCCAAGAACAGTTCCACTGTTGGCACTGCTACAGGTTTTGGTTTTACTTCCCAGTGACAAATCTTCAACATCTGCTACTCTCCTTGTGACAAATCTTCAAAATCTTCAGGGACATTATTCGCCATCCATCCCATGAGATATATGTCTTCGAATTGATCATTATACAATAGGAGCCAAAAATGGAACACATTTTCATGCTGCAAAAGATGACAGTGAGTCGTCACATGCTTCAGAAAGGCATTGTTCTTTATGCAAGTAGCATCATATGCTAGGTTTTTCCCATGACACCATTTATGTTGTCTTGACATACTCAACAAGAATGAAAATTTGTCATCCTTTTCTTGGTACGATTAAGTTTTAACCAGAATACTTACTCTGATGTTATCATTACCAAGTTCCACTAGAGTGAAAACTGAGTACATGAGGAAACAGGAGTCTTCTGATAAGACCGGTTGATGATTTGGAATGATATGAAGGTGTACCAAATCCCCTGTTACAAGCTAATTATTGGGACATCGTAATGTGACTTATCAAATACAAACATAGATTGCATAAGTCCTCACTCCATAGAAATGTAGTACATAAAAGTTTGGAGCATTAGGATAAGCCATAATCCGACAATCATGTTGTCAGGACACCTAATTCGATCTATCAGACATGAACCATGGAAAGCGTACAATAAATTGATTTAAACACATTATACATGTCATGTTATGACTTTAGATTACTTTAAATGCGTACTTTTGGAGATCTGATTGGTGAACGCCATTAGTAAACCATTAATTATCACCGAGAACTAGGTAGAAAGCTTCTATGGTCATGCTTGTCTATATTAAAGAGGAAAAACAAAAATCAAGCTCTGTTTCCGACAAGACAATTATTGGAACCATCAGGGCAGTGCATTGCTTCCCTTAACACACATATTATGCATTGTATTATAACAACCTTTAAGTTGACAAATTATGTTCCATGGTAGTTAACAATAAAATCTTGACATACCTACTAATTATATCATGTCCTCCCTTGTGGGGCAAGGTTTCAGATTCCAAAAGCACAGATGTTTATTTCATCCTTTTTCCGTGGCAGGAAGTTAGGGAGAAGGCTGCCATCACCATCAGATGAAATGTAGTGGGAATTCACCTAAAAGGATTTTATTCATATATATGGCGAGAGAGAGAGAGAGAGACAGAGAGGAGCTGTGTGCGTTCTCGTTTTTTTTACCTCTTCTCATTGCTAATTAAGATACTGTTGATGAATAAAAGGATCATTAATCATTTTGAATGCAGCACTAAAGTTCCAATGAAACAGATTAAGTGATATGCATTACATGAGCCATGCACTAAAATATCTCTTCAGGTGAAATGTACAGTAAAAATTCCTCGTGAACAGGTCAATCTGCAGAGCGTGAACTTAACTACAGATTGCGTGGTCTGCTAGCATCTACAGTAGTCAATGACTTGTTTTCAATGGAATGGAGTCATCCAAACCTAATCATCACCAATAAATCGAGTTTTTTGTGCTCCAATGGCAACTTGTTTGTGGGACAAAGAAAAGATGCCATCTGTGCTTGTTTATTTCCCAATCATCTATGAGAAGGCAGTCTTTACCCCAAACAGATAGGAGATTAATTTTTGAAACTTTCCATGTCCATCCACTTTGTAGGTTTTCATGCCATGAACTGTATCCTATGAGAGGTCAAACCTTTTGTGCGTGCCATTAGGGCTGAAGCATAAGAAGCTTGCATGGTGTCCCACAAGGGATGTCCTTTTCAGATTCCATTTTTTTAGCTCAACATCTCTAGCTCCAACTACTGGTTCTTAAATTATATGCTTTCTATCAGACCCAAAAAAAATTATATGCTGTCTAACAAATATCGATGAGAGTTGCATCAGGTACCAATCAATCCTACTCTTCAACCTTTGTCATCTAGATATGTGATCGAACTCGAATACCTATACAACCCTTATTTGGCAACTATGAAACTCTCTATCCAATCACCCTACCAACAGATAATTCATGAATGAAGAATTATATCATATTTTCTGTATTAGTTGTTGATATATATATAAAGATTGGTAAATTTTTTATTTGATGAGCAACTCATCTTTTTTTTAAAAAAAGAAAAAAAACAGTTACTCGTACCTTTGGAGTTGTTTATAGTTACTACTTGATCAGTTAAAAAAACATCTCACACCAGAAACAATTACGAACACATAAGTGACACAATCAGATACACGAAGGGAATGTTATTCACATCTCTCCATAAAAGAGAAGAGAATTTGAGTATAATTACAACTGTTTCGGTGTCATGTACATCTAACAACTCCAAACCTACTTCAAATTTGATAATGTCTTTTATGTATATATATTGAATAACTGAGTTCCTCCTAGAATTTTTTTTCTCCCCAACAGTTTTTGCAGCTTTATGCCATCACAAATGGCTAATGTTCTCTGCTGATCTATGGTGCATTGGACCATGTCATTTGCCTGCAACACAGAAGAAAACTGCGTTAACTACGCCTACAAATATATATGTAAACTTTTAAGTTTGTATTGTGCCATGAGTGTATAACTTATGTACCAAAGTATGAAGGAAAAAGATGTATATAAGAAGATATCTTACTCTAAGAGTTCTTTCCAGCCAGAATCGTCACTGTCAGGATTACATAAATCCCAAGACTCAAATAGCGTACTAGATGTTGGGGAGAAGTCATTGATCATGGCGGCATCGCCAGAGCTGATGGCCTGTTCTACTTGAGAAGTCTCCGGCGAACCCGAAACCAACGAAGGCGTAGACGTATTATCTGAAGCGGGAAGAGCAGACGAACAGCCGCTGCTCATCTCCATTCCAGTATTCTCTGAGCTGCAGCACTCGACTGTTGCTGCTGTCCCAGCAGCAGCTGCAGGTTGCGCCATGGAAAGGCTCGCCAGGAGTTCTGAATTCAGACATGAAAGGGATCCTGAAGCCATGGGAATTGAGCTCTGCAAATTCAGCGGAACCAGGCCAGGCAGCTGGAGGTCACTCAGCGGGTACCCCCCGATCAGAGAGGGCGATCCCAACAGGGCCATGAGGTCCATGCTCGGTGTGGCGGTGGTACTGATGCTTCCGGACGCGGTCAGAGCCTGAATCAGATTTCTCGCCAGCTGCAGCTTGAGCAGCTGCGCGGCGTCGGCCTGCACCTGCAGCGCATTGTTCCACTGGTTCGTCAGGTTGCTGAGGTTGGCAGCCGCGAGCAAGGTCGGGAGATTCGCGAAGAGTCCAAGATCGGCCCTCGGCCTGTGAGTCACAGGGTCGATTCCGTTCTGCAGGAGCTTCTTCCTCAGATGCGTGTTCCAGTAGTTCTTGATCTCGTTGTCAGTCCGTCCAGGTAAACGCGTAGCGATCGACGACCACCTGCAAATCAAATCACCTGCAGGGGTAAGCGACCGAGATATGATCCTCCTCAAGAGCAGACGCGAATTCGACGTATCGCTCACTTGTTTCCGAGGACGGAGTGGAGATCGATGATGAGCCTTTCTTCCTCATCGGAGAACCTGCCTCTTTTGATATCAGGCCGGAGGTAGTTCGTCCAACGGAGCCTGCAGCTCTTTCCGCACCGGTTAAGCCCGGCGAGCTCCGGCATGCGCCGCCAGCTGCCGACGCCGTTCTCCCGGATGTAGTCCGTCAGCTTCTTATCTTCTTCCGTCGTCCATGGCCCCCTCTTCACGTCCACGTCCTTGCAACACGGCGTCCTCCCCATAGTTGAAACTTCTGCAACTGCAAACATGCACCAAAATTAAGCTCAGGGACCAATAACTACACGCAGCTACTTGTTCATGGGATTCTTGATAGGTGGATTTAGGTAGAAGAACTACCAATAATTAAAGCACAGATTGGCGAACGATGGAGGATAAAGTTATGAGGGAGGGTTTGGTTTGGTGCCCCAAGGGCTTTTATAGGAGCAACTCCGATGCGTCAAAAATTTTCATTTGTTGCTTGCCATGGTGGATAAACCCTAAAATCCTGCGTAGATTTTTTGTTTTGTTTTGTTTTTTTTTTTTTGCGAGGGAGCTTTAGATTAGAAAACGACAAGATCTACTACTAAATCTATGACGCCCACGTTCCCTGCACACTTCCATGCACGTACATAACGGGGATCATACTTTGTTCCCGCTCGCAAATCTCCATAAACATATTATTAATATATATATCTTGTTCGTAGAGTTGGTTGTTATTGGTAGGTAAAATTAAGTAAGCTTATCGATGGCTTCTCAAGAAAGGCATGCAGGTTTACTTCTTGTCAGCTTGCACATTTTGATCATCACACGTCGACAAGAGCAGAGGAGAGTTAGGTTTCAATTGACACTTGGCCACTGTAGTTTGTGGTCAATTACATACATGTATAATTGGTCCCACTGTAGTTTGTGGTCAATTACATACATGTATAATTGCTCTCTCTCTCTCTCTCTCTCTCTCTCTCTCTTTCTGCAGCAGAGGGGAACGACTTGTTGCGCTAAGGTACACAAATTTCTGATTAGGGTCAAGAAGGGTTTGGGACAGCACACGAATAAGATAGTGATCAAATCATATGCATGCATGCATGCATGGTTTACTTGCTATTTTGTTTAATCGGTTTATTTTTGCATGAATTATACATAAAAATATCTGCTGGAAGAGGTCAATTAATTAAATACTGCTCCATGTGTGGTTTAGCAGCGCAGTCTGATCAGCCCACAGGATTAAGGATGTGGTGTTAAGATGGTAATCTTAATTAGGAACCAACTTGTGACAATTAAAAAGATCTTGTCATACTTGATCAATCATCAGCAAATCAACTTGTGTACGTACACTAATGGGACCGATATATAATTATATTTGGTTTAGTGGAAGGGCCTGCGTGCATCTGCGGTTGCTGTCTAACGCCATGTCCAGGCTCGAGTGCGTTGTTTAATTACATGTGGTATAAGTACAGCATATGTACATATGTAATCTGAGCACGATGTATATATAGTTGTTAGTTAATTAACCACTGTTTAAACTAAAATTTGTTTGTATATAAGACGAAAAATATGTCGATCTCAATTCATGCTTCATTTCTCCCTAATTATCTTCCCATGTACGTATCTATTGTTAGACGTTGGTGTGTGTTTCAAATTTCCTTTTTTTTTTTCCTTCATCACTAGACCTTAAACACAGGTCATATACGCATGTTGAAAAAGTTGCCAAGGGTTCATAAAATAACTTTTATGACGAATAAGAATACTTTTTAACAAAATTGCAACATGCGTTGGAACCTGTACTGATCTCCGAAGCATATACAGGTTTAAAATTTACCACCGTGTGCACGGAGAATCCTGCAGGATGCTTGCGCATGTTCTGTGTATCGTGGATAGGATTACGCAATCCTATGTTAATTGTAATGCTCGGGATTAGAAAAAGATGATTGCTACAGCCAAGCTGTAGCATCCAGTTGATCGCCAGGGTCCAATCGAAGCGAAATCGAAAAGGGCGAAATTGAATGCTATTTTTTGCCCTATGATTCTTGGAGAGAATTAATTCACATTTATGTCAAGAATCAACACCTTTAATTCCTTCATCTCTCCACATTTTCCTTTATCTGATCTCGCTTCTTCTTTGCCCTCCTATGTTGCATAGATACAGGTACGGTACCGGTATCGGTACTCGGTACTCGGTACGAGTATGGAGTACGACAATTTTAAAAAAATTAAAGTACAGATACAAAAATATATATATAATAGGTTAATATTCTATAAGATAAAATATTATAATCAATAACAAAATTGTGTCACAACATAATTTTAAAAATTTTATAATACTAACTTCTCAAAATGATCATTATACAATAATTTCATTCTTTAGTAACGTCAATCTCACTAGTCCCTTCTCCATCATCAATGAAAAGTACAACTTCCAAATTAAGTTCATTAAGAGAAAGATTATCAACTTCAACAAATCCAACACACAAGTCCTAATGATCTCCACCAATATCCCACATTTTTGTCTCTCCTTTATTATAATTTTTGCTCTTTCGTGAAAGGAGACGAAGATTTGTATGTATAAAAACTAAATCCTCGCTTCTTTTTTGTTTGAGCTTATTTCTTTTATAGGAATCTATAAAAGAATATGTACTCAAATTTCTTTCACAACAAGAAGAAGAGGACGGTTGTGAAAGTAGCTTTCAAAGTCATGGCTTGTAATTTAGGAATTGGGGATCCATACATAATTCATCATTTTTTATGTCAAATTCTACTTATCTTGTAAAGAATCAAACTGACCAAGTTCTTCTTCTGCACTTGAAAATTCCACAAATTCTCTAGTCACTTCCAATCTTTCACTTGAATCTTGAAAATAACTCCTTATGCACTTGTTTCTTCCTTCACAAATCTCATTATCCTTATGAGGAGGAACCCGATTAGAAGATTTATTGAGCCATTGTTTTGTATAAAACCTATTACACACAACATCAATTAAAATGTTACAACCCAATAAACATTTAAAAGATACATTCATTTAAGAAAAAATAAAACTAAAAATTAATAAATTTTACCTTAGATTAAGTGAATGAGCCAAACAATTAAGTGATGAGTAACTCTTAGCCCATCTATCAACTAAGATGTCAAACTCTACATCAGAAAAGGGACAATTTTGAATGAGTTCCTTGCGTTCACGTTGATATATAGCTAATTTCACTTGTTCAATCATAGAATCTCATTTCTCATAAACTAAATGAAGGTTTGATTTATCAGTATCACAAGAGTGAATTACGTCATAAATTGGTTTGGTGAAGTTTAAAATATAATCAACATTGTCTCACCAAATATCATTTAAGATGATTTTCTTAG
Organism: Pontederia crassipes; assembly: GCA_030549335.1. Lineage (NCBI taxonomy): Eukaryota > Viridiplantae > Streptophyta > Magnoliopsida > Commelinales > Pontederiaceae > Pontederia > Pontederia crassipes. The sequence continues at coordinate 6,875,654 of JAUKPH010000017.1, forward strand.
CAGCAGCTTTTTCAATATCATCATCTCTGTAGTCAGACTAATCCTCACTAATAATCATACATTGAATGTCATGTTTAATTGTTTTAAATCATTTTAGCATTACTATACTAGATGCAAACGTCTTTGTCACAACAAACAACTTCAAATGCACAAACTTATTGTACATAGCTAATCTCACGAAATGATTCGTTACAAAATTTCTAATGGAATGTGCATGATCAACAACTTCAGTAATCCAATGACGCTCTACATAAACATGCTCATTGTTTGGAGTATTCTTTGGTGCACAAATATTTTTCAAGGCAATATTCAAATTGTGCATTGCACACAGTGTCCAAAAAATATGAGGATGAACTGACTCAATAATTGATCCAACAACTTTACAAACAGGTGCATTATTAGTCATGACTTGGACAATATTTTGTGATCCAATTTCATCAATGGTTTTCAAAATTTCATTTGCAATGAAGTGTTTGTCTTTGTACTCACCTATCAATCAACAGACTTTAGGAACATAGGATTTAAATCTGAGATAGCTATGAAATTAATTAATGGTCTTCTTTGAGAGCATCAATCATTAAGCGCACACCTTTCTCTACCCAAATGTCTCTAAAAGGCTAAAGTAATCTCATTATGTTAGCTTTCTTCCTTTGCAATAATGTTATCCTCAAAGCATTATAACTTGGAGGAACAAAACCTGAGATAGGAGAGTTTTCTGCATATGAAAATGAGCTAATATAATATGAATTTATTGCAATATTGAAAGGCAAGCCAACAGAATAAAACATCTTTGCTATTTCATATGTCAAATGATCTATTGCTTCTTTATTGAATGCTTTTCCTAGTGGTCCTTCAATACCTCGATTTCTTTTGCTTCCATATGAATACATATCAACTTTATGAGGATTAGCACTTGTACTTCCACTAGGTAAAAAAACTTGAATTGGCTTTGCTTTTTCCTCTCGCCTCTTTATCTATTATTTTCATATCTTCAAGGTACTCAGTTGTCACCATTGAACATGTAGTTATGCCATGTCCTTTTTCTCTCAGCAAATGATTTTTCACTCTAAAATAAGATTCTTTATATGTTATATTACAGTAATTATAACGCCAACTAGCATATCTTCCTCCAGTCTTTTTATCTTGTAATCTTATGACATAAGCCCAAAGAGGAGAAATATTTTTTACCATTCCAGATGCAAAATTAGTTGTCAAAGAAGTTGAAATAGTAGCATTCATACTACTAGATCCACCGGAAGTTAAATGTCCTCCTAATAAAATAATTAATAAAATCATGATGAAATACAATTATGCATCTTTAGAAACGACACATTTTTCACGTTATTAAAAAAATACTCAAATCTATATAAAAGAATCATTCTAATCTTTCTATGTATGCTATGTTATTTTCAAATAATTAATTAAATAATGAATTAATAATTTTTCACATATGAACAATACTATAACATGACTTCTGATACCATATAATTAAATTATCAATTTAAGTTATAGCTTATTAATAAATAATATTTAAATTAATCTAGTGATGAATGAATAGTTATCAAATAATCAAATCATTAATTAAAATAAATAACTAATTAATAAATAATATAAAAAAAATCTTTCTACTCACGGATGAATAGTAACTATAACAATACATTCTATTGTCCAGATCCTTTACATCAAGCAGTCATGTACTTTTGTTTGCATTAACACGTTGAAGAAAGATTCAAGGAAAAAATTAAAATTAAAATAAATGTGTAATCATTTCTTTACATGTAGTATAAGCACATACAACTATACAAGAGCAAGAACACTACACAATGGATAAAAAGCTGAAAAGACAGCACCCATACCTCTAAGCACTGTTGAGCACGTCGTGCAAAAGGTCAAAAACTTTTTTTCTTTCACCTTTCTCTCTGAGCACGCATGCCGTCGAAAAACTTGATTTTTTCTTTCATATATGATTCTACCCTAATTTACAACTTATTTTTTATTTAAAGAAGGCCTTACAATTTTTTAAAGCCTAAATGTACCCGCGCCCGTACAGAAACTGTACCAGAGTCGTACCTCATTTTTAAAAAATAATTATTTAAATATGGGTATGTATCCATACATACCTGAAGCGTACCAAAACGTACCGAGGTCGTACCCGGTGCAGGTACTCTAGGGCAAATGGAGTACCCGTGCATCATAGTTGCCCTCTCTTGTTCCCTATGCAAGTTACAAAGGGGAAACAAAGATCAACATCAATTAGATCCAAGAGCCGATGAACATTGGAAGAAGGAGAAGAGGTAAAAGCAAGGACACACACACACGAGGCAAACCAAATAATGAATTTAGATATTTTATTACATCTTCATTTTTAGATTATGAATTTTATCAAAGAATGCATGTTCTTCCTCCATGATATTCTACTGCTTAGATTTTTTGAGTCTTTACAATCTAATTTTGATTACTAAGAATGTTATGCTATCCTTGAAACTCTTGATTCATGTGACCTATTTATATGTTTCTTATTAGTTTGTTGTTTCATGTGAATATGATCATGGTATGTTTAAAAGAGGTTATGACATCCTATGATTATTAGAAACCATTCACTAGTGATGTGAGAGACTATCTTTGTATTGACTTCATTCCTATGATTTGAAAATTTTATCATCATGTTAATATCATTCATGGGTTCTATTAGTCTATCTTCCTGTTAGATTTATTCACATGATATTTTAGGGTACAAGATTTTATGATTTTATTTAATTCAAATATTGGTATCATAAAATGGTCATATATCCCAAATCGAGACATTTAGTAATCCACCTAAAAATCCATATGAACTTTATATGTGCATTTTTATGACATTAGACTATCTCTCTTAATCGACTACATCCAAATTCAATTTGTTACGAACAAAAAAGGTCATTATGGTCCCAAGGGCAATTGCTAAGACACTCAAGAGACTGTTACGGTCACAACAACTTATGTTGCGACTCTAAAATATATGCTATGGTCGAACAAACCCTCACCACAATCCTCTAAGGCATGATATGGTCTAACTACGACAAGACCATAGCTTGGGAGCGGACCGTGTTACCACTTGCCACAACATAAGATGTGTCATCAAGGCACTATGGCCCAATCGTAGTGCACTTCTATCACACTACTAGCCAAGTCATAATGTAGTCCTAGAAACAGACATATCTTGTTGATTTAATTACCTTATTACTCTTTTGATCTCATATATCCTTTATACACTAATATTAGAGTGGCATATACTTCCTTGTCCACTAGAGATTGGTCTAATGTATCATTTATACACTAATATTGAGTGACCTATACCCCTCATCCACAAGGGAACAAAGTATTCCAACTCTAAATTCATTGCTTATTTACAAAAGTTAATGTTAATAATGCCTTGAATCCTACCCAACTGAAAATTCGTCTAGACCTCAAGACACTCCGAAGTAAAAGACGCCCTCGCACTACGAGGGTATTTTGCATGTTATTCAGAATTGATTTATTTTTTATCACGAGATAGGTGTCATAATTTTGAAAGATTAATTCAGAGTCTCAATCGGTATGAAATTCTTATCATCTGCAAATCGAGTGCCTATATAAATTCCCTAAAGGTCCGAACAGAAAATCATCTTAAATGTATTCTTCTTCTGTTCTCATCTAATAAAATTCTGCGTTGCCTTAAATTTTTCATTTTTTTTCTGCGGTGCATAATTTCTCTCGTGCGAAAATCTTAATAGTTAACTAAGTATGATGAATATTTAGAATGTAAATCCATGGATGCCATTGTTTATGCTTATGCGTTGGAGTTTTATTGCTACCGTTATTCGAGGGGTAGTTAGTTTAACTAAAGGCAAAATAGTGAAAGCTACAAAACTAGTGAAGCCAAAACAACAATGACTACTATTCCTATTATGTCTATTACAATCTATGCATATAGATATTAAACTAATGTGAACGTCATATTTATTCTACCAAGATCATTGAAATTATTAAAATTAACTATGAGATCAAAGAAAACTTGTTGAGATGGTTTTGTCCTAAGAACATTATTATTTTTATGTACCACTCATGAGGGGGCTAATAAAATCCTTTCTCCAACATTGATCAATTGGAATTGGACAACACTAAGCCGACCTCTATCACATGAATCTTTAAGAGAGGAAGAAGAGACATTAAGAAGAGCGAGTACAAAAATATATCTGAAGATTCATGAACATCACATAAAATTCATGACTCCCTCATTCCCTATTTACAAGAATGAGATAATAATCCCAAAATATTATATCATGAGTTTACATATATCTAGTGATTGTTAGCGCTAAAAATTGATATCTTATCAATCATTATCAATTAATCATTAGTAAATTTGTCATATATGTGCAACTTGTTGATATCTGATTCAAACTAAATCATCTTGATCAAGTTTGGTCCAGATTTGTACTAAATGGACCGTTACATATGTGCTTTTTGGCATATCTAATATCATACTTAAGAAATAAAATTGTTTTTATTGATATTTTCTCTCATATTATGTTGCTCAATATTTAAATATAATATGTGACATCATATCCATTCTACTCAAACAATTATAATGCAATCATTTGTGCATGGCTCGTTAGGTTTTCATTATCATAGTCACAATAAATATTACTGAACAAGAATGAGACATAGCATATTAAGTCTCCTATATAATATGAATTAATAGAATAACATTAAAATATCACAAAATTTCAAATCTATTTTATCTTTCTCATAACAATATAAGATAATTAACTTCTCATCTAAATATGATAATCATATTCTTATGTTGTGGTCATATGCTTATGTTAATTAGAATGTTATTATGAAATTTTATAAAAATATTAGGGTTTATGATTTGAAATTTATAATGTAATTCATTTTATTCCACTCACAAACTTTTTTATTATTAACATCAAAAGAATTAAATTTATGTGCATATACATCTCGACATTTATTATTAGAGGATATATATATATGAATTTTGTAATAGTGATATACTCATAGTAGGACGTTTTGATTAATTCACCCACTTAAGTTTGCTAATTTAGTGTAACTCAACACAACTACCTTGTGAGATCAGGTCCATCAAGCATACGTTGCAATCATCTTATGAATATTGAACTTGTCCAAAATTTATTCTCATGATGATGAACATTCTAGAATCAACAAGTGTATCTTACAGTATGATCATGTTGTACATCACTTTATTAATTAATGTATGATTTTATCATAATACATCAACAATAAAAAAATGTGTGCATTCTAATTGTCAATACGATTTTATTTATTACATTGATCTTACAATGTGGGCTTCTCCACCCCATGCAATAAAAAAGATTTCAAACAAGGAGTGTGGCACATACTTCACTAAGAAAATGGCACTTGTCATGATCTGATCTACCACTGTCCTAACTAACATATCGTCGTATTATTTTACATGCTATATCTTAACAAAAGGATTATTTCGCATAATAAGACAGAAGAAAATGAAAGATTAGCTTATTACAACCATGATTGTAAAAATAGAAAAGTGAATCACTAATTTTGACGTGAGTTACATTGGAGTAAGACAAAAGAAATTGAAAGAATAATTTACAATGATCATGACGTTAAAGATGGAATATTAAATCATCGATAAATGTCGTTATCGAATATTGATTCCATTTATCTCATTGTATTCTAATGAATTGTCAAAAAAATTCCAATGCATCATCATGACATTCTCATGTTATATTATTTTAAGATAAAATAAATCAAAAGAACATTTTTTTATGTTAAGGGAAGAATATTGAATTTAGAAGTCCTTACCAATTTTAACTATTAACTCATTGATTCCACTACACTCAAATTAAATCATATTGATCTCATTATAATTATACCCAACATTGAAACTAATTTATCATTTATTCTTTCACATGGAATATCTTGTAAAGTAAAGGGTTCTTCCATAATAAGACAAAATAAAATGAAAGAATAACTTATCATAAACATTATGGTAAAACTGAAAAAATGAATCACCAATTTTGACGGTTGATTTATCTAGATTTCATTGATCTTATTGTACTCAAATTAACTATTTATAAACTGTCAATGTTCACGGTGATATTCTCATGTTATATTGATATAAGAGAAAAGAAACTGAACGAACAATTTGCAATGATCATGACGTCAAGATGAAATATCGAATAATCGATCTCTATCGTTATCGAATATTGATTCCATATATCTCATTGTACTCCAATGAGTTGTCAAAAAATTACCAATGCATCATCGTGGCATTCTTATGTTATATTTATTTTTGAGATAAAATAAATTAAAAGAATAATTTTTATGTTAAGGAAAAAATATTGAACTTAGCGATCCTTGCAAATATTAATTATTAACTCCTATCACTACAAGAAAATCGAGGAATAGCGACCCACGAATCGCGACGTTAGGGAGGCCTATTGCATCTCCACGTCATAGAGCGTCTCATTGGCGTCAAACTAGCGCCACATTTATGGGACGCTGAAAATCGATGGCTAATGGCACCGCAATAGAGCCAACACAAATGGAGACGCTAATAGCGTCACTTGTTGACTCTATCTCGACGTTATTAAGACGCGTAGTATCCGACTAGGAGCAATAGAAATGCGTCGCTAAGTACGATGTGCATGTGGCGCTAAAGCTGAGGCGCTATTCCGGCGCCCAAGAGTCGCTAGCATTATGGTGTTTGCGTCGTCGATGAGACGCGAATATGGCGCTAAGAACGATATATTTAACTTAGCATAGACTCTTCCAACGACACTATGGAGGCGCTACCTGCAGATTTTTTTGACCCATATCAACCACATTTTTTCCGCTTCCCACACCATACAATTGTATAGTGCATATAAATGCATTGATATTCATCACAAACAATATGAAAACATCACAGGCAATATGAAAGCATCACATGCATAATAGGAAAGCATCACATGCATAATATTTAATATAAGAATACGAAAAGTAATAAACTGAACTAACAAACTATACGTATATCTAAGTCTATAAGTAACAAAAGCATAGTTCATATCCATAGCTTGTTTCTATCCTAGGTTTGGGAGTTATTGTTATCATTCCGGACGTCCGACCTAGATGTGCTTGGTCCATGGCCTCACGGGGATGGATTCTATGTCGGGATCAATCCATGAATCGCCTGCAATAGCAGAGCCGACACCTGTCATGATATCTGCTCTGATAACTGCTGTGATAGCTGCTGTGATAGCTATGTTATATCAGGTGCAGCAAATGTGCTCGGAGCATATGGACCGCCTGCATATCCTCCGATCCTCCTAGGTATCTAAGCGGCTGTGTCGAGGCCACGCAAGTATCCCCTCGTGTCGTGTCGGTCACCTCCTCCCAAACAGTAGGGTCCTCTGTGAAATAGAAAAAATATACAATCATATAATATATAAATTATATATATAAAATACATAAATTAAAAACATGACAAAACCAACCAAGAAACATTACTTGGTGATAGAGTGCTCGGATCATCTCCATACATTTCAGCCATTTTCGCATTATACTCATCCTAAAAAATTTAAACATTGTGTATTTCAAAAATAGTGCACTAACGTCAACAAGTAAATGAACATGTCATGAGACTTACTAGAAGCTTACGAGCAGTAGGCATGACTAAGTCGTTTGTCTTCCGACTCTTATGTGTGACCTCATAGACCACACGAAAGTCTACATGACTGTCTTCTTTCTTCTCCTACAATAAAGTTTCAAATTTGTAATAATCTTCTCTTATTATCGGTAACCATATATAAATAAAAAAAGGGTAAAAAGCTTATGTCATTAGAATAACTACGGGATTCATTCGTGGCAGAGGGGCGCAGTGGAGGGGCACGGTGGAGGAGGCGGTGGAGTAAGCGGAGGCAGAGGAGGCGGAGAGGCGGAGGGCGGCGGAGGAGGCGAAGGCTAAGGCGAATGGCGGTAGAGGAGGTGGCGGAGGTTGGCGCAGGACAGCAGAGGAGGCAGAGGTGGTGGAGGAGTCGATCGTTGGCGTCGAGCGATGAGCATCGGGTGTTGGGCGTCGGGTGTCGAACGGCGGGCGGAGGAAGTGGAGGGCATCGTGCGTCGAACGACAAGCGGAGGATGTTGGAGCAGCATCCATCAGATGTTGGGCGTTGACCGTCAGCATAATTTAGCCTCACCAAGGGGCCTTCGCCGGAACGGAGGTGCGCTCCTATAATAAGATCCTTCCATTTAGCAGCACCTTAGGATGGCATAGCCTTAACAAGAAAGAATTACTTCTACCAAAGAAGGACGTCTGTCTATTCTCTAATTCACCCGGTTTTTACATAGCTGCCCACGTCAATGGAATGGACCCGCAGTGAAACAGAGCGGTAATAGTAAATAGTGAAAACTAAGAAGAGGGGTTAGAGATTTAAGTCAATTGTTTAGCGTCTCATCTCAACGCGATGCTACGTAGACGCTAGATAGGCGCCAAATTGAGACGCTATTACGTGACTGTCGAGACGCTATATTGAATTTTCTTCCTAATTTAACATTATATGTGCGAGAGTAAGTGATAATAATATGTATATGTGCACGAGTTATGAGTCAATATGTGTCCAATTAAGTGAGAGTAATAAAAATTCAGCTAATGCAATGCTATAAAGAGGCTAATGTGTCCTAAGATATTGTAGCGACACCATAGCGTCGTAGTGGCGTCGATTTTGATTTAGCATCTCACAATTGTGACGCCAGAGAGACGTTAATTATTTTATATTTTAAATTTTCTATTATGTATGTAATTTTATTTATCAATATAACGTCTCATCACATTGTGCCTTGTTCCAGTTGTTTTGTTCCCTTCCCACAATCTAAAAATTATGGAACACATATACAATTATTCATATGTGTATATAAAATTATAAGTCTATATGTATATGTGTCTATAATAAAATTGTGTTTGTGTGTGTACATATATATATATATGTGTGTGTGTGTGTAATATATGCGTATGTATATGTCTGCGTGTGAGAGATTAAGTCACAACAATGTGTTTATCTATATGTATTATAAGTATATACGTGTATGTATATGTCTATACATGTGCGAATCATATATAGATAACGTGTATATGTATACGTATTCCAAGTGTATATATGTATGTATATATTTATATGTGTGAGATTAAGTGATAATAATATGTATATATGTACTTATTATATATAAGTATAAGTATATATGTGTATTTATATGTCTATATGTGCCCGATTAAGCGAGTGTGATAAAAAGTCGACTACTGTGACGCAATACAGACGCTATTGAGTCGTTGAGTGGTTTAGCGACCCAATAGCGGCGAATTAGCGTCTAATGCTTATTTGCATCTCAAGAGGGCGACACTATAGAGAAATCAATAGTGTCACCCTAGCGTCAACAATGTTGGCGGCTCTAGTTGGACATTAAGTAGACATTATTGAGCCTTCACGATAACGCTAAAATGTGATAATTTATAGCAAATTACTCTCTTAATTCAACCATCATAATTTCATGATTAAGAATATAAATATAATATATGCATAATTAAGACATGATATATATTGTATGCATAAATAACATTATATAATATAGGTAATAAATTATATATTTAGGAACACTCCTATGATGCAGACATTATAAGTAATCATGTAGGAATACATATATATGTTGAAGATACATATATAATATTTAATTTATTTGTAGATAATATATCGGGTTGCGTCAAAATATAAAACATATAGCGATATAAATATAGATAGTCTATGTATAGTTATCTATTTCGAAGTAATCATACGGCATCTACATAGCATCATTTCATATGTAACGTCAGCTAACTTCTTGATAGCGTCGCAGGTCATGCGACGCGAGTTTAATGTCGAACGCTGTTGACGTGAGGACAACGCTAGGTTCTCCTGCGCACTTCCACTTCATGGCGTGCAATAATAGTGGCTACCTGGCGTCACTATGGCGCCTTCGTTAGCGCCTATATCCTGAAATGCTAAGAACAGACTAATGAGATGCTATTGAGAGGCAAGTAGCGTCGCTTATTTTGGACTCAATGGGGATGCCATGATGGTGCAGCATCGAAGTAGCGTCACCATATTTGGAGACGCTATTCAGCATCGCTAATCGTCAATTTTCTTGTAGTGTATCGATCTCACTAAATTCAAATTAAATCCTACTGATCACATTATACTCAAATGATCTATTCATTAATTGAAGCAAATTTGCCATTTATTCTTAATGATATCTGTACCTATGATCATATTGAATACTATATCTGCAAAGCTCTATGTTATGTTTATATAATATGATACATATATTCGAGATATGCACTACAATGAAGCTATGGTGGTTGTTGCACATGGATAGGACATGTTTATATTTCAAATTGAGTCTAGTTATGTTGAGCTCCAAATTATATAAGAGTACGAACTTTGAATATTATTTGAAGTATGCAGTATAATGGAGTTATATTTGAAATAGTTCTATAATTTTTATTAATTTGCTTCTAACATTGTTCATTATTTATTTTGTGATATTTAATGTTTTTGTTGATGCGACTTTGATAAAAAATTGTACCACCCCATGATGAGAGTCAAATTTCATAGGGTTATGTTAATTATATTGAATTTGTGTTTTTTTCAATATGATGTGAGGATTATGTGTTATTCGCTTTTGGGCATATAGCCTTAAGTAATGTCAATTTATCTAATATTTAAGCATAAAAGATAAGCATAGTTTCCACATTTCTCCCTTCAGAACATTGAATTCTTTGTTAATTAATGTAATAAGCAAACAAAAGTTTTCATTTGACATTATATCTATAATATAATCAAAACAAACTGATGCTTGACCAGGAATTGACTTATAAAGAAGTATCCTAAGTTTAATAATGTTGTAGTTATTGCAAAAGGTCAATGCAAGTAACCAACTAATATCATAATGTAAATTTAATGATAAAACAACAAAGGATTTTAATTCCATCGGTCTGTAGGGTTGAGCAGACTTTGGATCAACCCAATCGATTCAGACCGCGCCTACCCGATCAATCGGGAAATATATTCGGCCCAAATTAGATTCGATCCAGGATCAGGTCTGGTAACAAGGAAACCCCGGGGGGTGGGGGTGGGGTGGTGTGGTTCCGGGTCAGGATCGCATTCGTAGCCTAAAAACCCATCCTATGACTCGGCCTAGGTAATGTAATTTTTATAATATATTTTATATTAAGTCTATAATCATTAATAGATTAAACCCATGACCATGACCCACTAGCCCACAGCCCACTCTAAAATTAAAAATCCCTAGGTTGAACCTGTGATCGATGACTTTGCTGCTCACCTTCATAAAGTCGACGGCGGCAGGCGGCTATTGCTAGTTGGATTTCTGCTCAAGCCCCTCCACTTCTGTCCCTACTTGAGCCGGCAGAAGAATGAGTCGATCGACGAATCCACACCATCCTAGTAGGCTTGCCTACCTTTTCATATTTGAGGTATGTTGTCCGTCAAACCGCCGCTCAATATCTCCTCGTTCTTTTGGCATCGATTACTTTGATCTCCGGCAATGATTTCTTATTTTCCCTTTGATTTGTGTTGTTTCTATTTTGGATTTACATTTCTCCTTTTTGTCGTCAGCATTTCTTTCTCCATGTATGCCAAATTTTGCTCGTCGATGCATGCTCATTCCCGGCCAAAAACTCGATATTTTTCCCGATTTGTTAGGTTCATCCTTGTTACAATACTGGCCGGGACCGGTACCGAGTCGAAAAAATTTTCCACCCGATAAAGATCGGATCAGGTTTGGGTCAAGATGGGCCCGTGTTGACTGTCCTGATAAATAACACGCACCACTTGTAAATACAGAACATTATATGTATGTTGCAGGACATTGTACAATGGTGAGGGTTATTTTAGTTTGTATTGTAGCGAGCTTTCCCTGTATGTACATACTAAACTTCCGATATAAATACAGAAGCATACATCTTAGCATTTCAATTCGCTGAGTGTTTTTGCCCCATTCACCTATCTTCTTAGTTTTAACATGGTATTAGAGCAAAAAAGGATTTGAGATTTGGCGATTTGGCAGCAAGGGTTTGCACGAGAAGATGAAGCATGTGATAACAAACGGTGCGATTTAAGAGTTATTTTCTGCTTCTGAATTCAGGTTTTCTTCTTAGATCTATTTTGATCTACCTCAGTTCTTTTAGTCGATCTTCTGAATGGTAAATTCATCAAATTCTGGTACTTCATCTCCAGTCCTTGCTCTTGATCACATGCATCATTTATACTTGCATTCATCAAACACTCCTAGTCTTGTTTTGATTCCTATTCGATTGATCGGATTTGATAACTATGCATTGTGGAGTCATGCTTTTTCCAATGCACTTCTAGCAAAAAAAAAAAGGTTTTATAGATGGTTCTTGCCGCCTACAAAACTTCGATTCTACTCTGCAATTTCAGTGGTCATGATGTAATGCACTTGTACTTTCTTGGATTCTTTCATCTATTTCTGATGGCCTTGTTGGAAGTATCGCCTATAGTTCAGATGCTTCAGCCATGTGGAAAGATTTGATTCTATATATAAATGCTTCAAGGATTTATCATCTTCACAAGGAAATCTCAATTTTATCTCAAGGTTCTCTTATCATCACATAATATCGCACAAAGCTTAAGATGCTTTGGGAGGAATTCTTCAGGATCATTCCTACTTTGGGAATTGCAAATCCAGAGAACATTATGTATTTTCGACTAAAAGTTTTTCAATTCTTAATGGGATTATATGAGTCTTATGCTGCAGTTCATTCACAGATAGTCTTGATGAGACCTTTTTCTTCTGAAAATCAAGCATATGCAATGATATTAGAAGAAGAGCAGCAACGTAAGGATACTTCATATGACACACTTCACAATCTTGCCATCTCTGTGACTAGTGGTGTTCAAGAAGCTAATACAATTGTTCAGGGAACTTAAAAAAAAGAAATAGGAATTTGATCTGCGATCATTGCCATAAAGTAGGGAATATTAAAGCTCAGTGTTATAGGATTATCGATTTTCTGCCATGATTCAAATTCAGTAGAAACAAAAATCAAATCAATGTTAACATAAAGACAATGTTCACAATGTTGCAACTGCAAATATGGCAAGTAACAAGTTACTTAATTTTACTCACTCCAAGACAGACTGGATAATAGATACAAGGGCTTTTGATCATATGGTTTCTGTCATTAATTGTTTAGTTGATGTTCAGGAATTGAAACAAACTAAATAAGTAAAATTGCTTAATGGAAACTCCTCACCTATTAAACAATAGTTGACTGGAGTGTTGTACTTACCAGACTTCAAATACAATCTGTTATTAGTCTCCAAAATCATAAGTGAACTATCTTGTACTTTGTGTTTCTATCCTGATTTTTGTATTTTCCAGGAGTTGTTCACTGGACTGATAATAGCGGTTGGTAAGCGACATAATGGACTCTATCTGCTGATTAGTTCAGAATTAACTTCGAAACCATGTGAAGGAGCACTTTATTCCAACTCAATTCAGAAGAATTTCTAGTTTGCTAACCTTCTACTCTGGCATTCCCGCGTGGGTCATTTACCCTTTTCAAAGCTTCTGAATATTAAAGAGATAGTTAAGGAGAATGTTAATAAAATAGTTCCTTGTAATATCTGTCATGCTGCATGACAGTATCGACTACTCTTCATAGATAGTCATTCAACTACTGTTTCTAGTTTTGATTTGATTCATGTTGATGTTTGGGAACCTTATAGACATTCAACTTACAATGGATTCTGTTTCTTTCTTACCATAGTAGATGATTTTTCAAGAATGACGTGAGTGTATCTTTTAAAGTTCAAAGGTGATGCTGGATTATATCTTAATCATTTTGTAACCATGATTGAAACTCAATTTGACAAAAGAATTAAAGTGATATGTTCAGACAATGGAACAAAATTCATTAATGCTGCTTGTCAGTCATTCTTTTCTGATAAAGGGATCCTGCATCAAATGACTTGTATATATTCTCCATAACAAAATGGAGTCGTGGAACGTAAACATCGTCATGTTTTGGAGGTTGCTCGTGCTATTAGATTTCAAGGGTCACTTCCTATCTCTTTTTGGGGAGATTGTATCTTAGGTGCAGTTCATATTATTAATCGAACTCCCTTGTCAACGTTGAATGATAAGAGCCGTTTTGAACAGCTTTTTCAAATTCCTCCTAATTTACAACACCTTCGAGTTATTGGTTGTCTATGTTATATCAGTAATTTGTCAATTATAGATAAATTTCAATCTTGAGCATCTACTTGTGTCTTCGTGGGATATTCTACTAATCAGAAAGGTTACAAGGTCATGAATCTATTAACAAGGCAGATTACTATCAGCAGAGACATTCAGTTTTATGAAAATATATTTCCTTTCTCCTCATCTGGAAAGGCTTATATTTCTTCTGATGTTGTAATATCACCAACATCTTCTTCATTTCCTGATGAATTTCCATCTACTATTTCTCTTGGCATTATGGATTTTGCAGATTCTTCTAGCATTGTGGATACTTCATAATCTTCTGTTCCTAGTTCTTCTTCTCCTTGCGGTGATACACAGCTACCTCCTTCTGTTGATCTCGTGGATATCTCTAGTACTCTTGCTATCTCTTTGCCTTTTTCTCCACGGCCCAAACGTGTTGTTAAACCTCCCGGTTGGTTGCACGACTATGTCGTGAATTCATCTGAGCTGTCTTCCACTGCTACTCCTTATCCTATTTCTTCTTATGTTTCTTATTCATAATTGCCAGCCTCTTACCATGCTTTCTTGGTTTCTCTTAATGCCACTGTCACTCCTTCCTATTTTGAAGCAGCAAATGATCCTAATTGGATACAAGCAATGCGAGAAGAGATGGATCCATTGCAGGCTAATCGAACTTGGGATATTGTGGATTTACCGCCAGGCAAGCATGCAGTGGGATGTAAATGGGTCTATAAAGTCAAGTTAACTTCTTCAAGAGATGCTGAATGTTACAATGCTCGTCTAGTCGCCAAGGGATTTATTCAATTGGAGGGCATTGATTATAAAGATACTTTTTCTCCCGTTGCTAAAATGTATGCTTATTAGTTGTCGCTGCTCAACACCGTTGGCCTCTTTATCATCTTGATGTTAATAATGCCTTTCTTAATAGTGATCTTGATGAGGAATTTTATATGCAATTGCCTTCAGGATTCAATCGTCCGGGGGAGAATAAAGTTTGTCTTTTACATAAATCGCTCTATGGTTTAAACAGGCTTCTCGCCAATGAAATTTGAAACTCACTCAAGTGCTTATGGATGCTGGTTATGAACAAAGTCACCTTGATTACTCCATGTTTATCCGAAGATCAGGCCAACACATGGTTGTCTTATTGGTTTATGTTGACGACATCATCCTTACAAGCATTACAGAAACGCTTATTAATGAAGCCAAGGCAGACTTGTTTTCAAATTTCAAGATTAAAGATCTTTGTGAGCTTAAATACTTCCTTGGATTAGAAGTTATAAGGTCTGACGAAGATATTGCTCTTAACCAACGCAAATATGCTCTTGATCTTTTTGGTGATACTGGAGTTTCAGGAGCAAAAATAGTTGATGTACCATTAGACTGCAGTATAAAATTGACATCACTTGAGTATGGTAGATATTTTCCACCAACTGAATTAGATCCTCAATTAGTCGACCTAGGTCCATATCAACGCCTATTGGGGAGATTGATTTATCTGACTATAACCAACTCAGACATTTTCTTTTCTGTAAAGCATCTAAGTTAGTCGAACCCAATCCGTGTTTGTTCTGCTCTACCGGTCTGTATGTCATGCCATAATTAATGTGTGAGCTTTTTTTTACTTACTGATTTGGTACTTTGGTGGTCATCATGATCTATATAGTCATTTTGACCATTTCCCTGATCTTCAAATGATTTGATAGTCATAATTAAACTCGTAAACCAATATATTAGTGATCAATTTACTTAGATCGTAATTGATTAATTTATTCCACGATCCAATCCAATTAAATAATTTTGATTGTGGTGCATGTGAAAATTACAGATTATACAAGCGAATTATAATTAACACAATAAGGCCCAAATATGTTAGTCTTTTCTTGAGCTCATCGATATTGTTCTCTTTTCTCCTTTTCGCTTGCGGTTGCCTATCTAGATTGACCCACATATACATTATTGCCTAAAGTTTGTCTATCTATCTATCTATCTATCTATCTATATATATATATATATGAATATTCAATAAAAAGCTAAAGCTACAAAAACGAACTACGTACCCCCGCCAAGAGAAAAAAAAGGAAAAAGGAAAAAAAAAAACAAAGCTCCAACACCCACCCCCTCATCATGGGATCTAATAGCTTGCAATTGTTCTCTTCTTTTATTAATCGAGAACTAATAGTATGCATGGTACAATGTTGATTTATATAATTATACGCCACCAAATCCAAGTTTATGCCAAGATATCTTTCACGAAAAGAAATCAACTAATCCTTCTTACATATAATACAGATGTCTGTGGATGCATACTGATTTAATAGTTGCATTAACAATTCAAGCATTAATAATATTTTGCGTCCCTCTCGTTCAATCAACTGATTGAAGATGGTTCTCTATCAGTTACATCGACCGTGGATATTTGTTAAGCCATGCCAGAGCTTATGGAGATTGTCTCTACGTGCATGGATGATCTTCTTCGTTATCATTAATCGTCATCGTAATCTCAGTCTTAATCAGGGTTTAGGAATCTTAATTATTATATTTCTTCTGTACCTTTTAGTTTCGTGCATGCTTCAGGGGATACGAACTATATATATTGTGTGCGTTGACGCCCCTTGTTCTACTGTGTGATTAGTCGTTTAGATTCATCAGCTAACAAGGCATTTTAATTTAATTATAAATGCGTCCAATTGAAAACCATTTCTATGATTAAATACATCTATGTGTAAAGATTTTACATATATGATTTATAACGACATAAACGAACAAAAAATTCCATAGTACTACAAGGAAATTATCAGATATATGTACGTAGGTTAAGTTTACTACTAATTAAAACATAGGACTTTGAATTCTCCATCATTCCACATCGTAGAAGAACGTGCTTATGACAAGTTGGAACCGAGTCCTAAATAAATGCCTCAATGCCGTGACATGCAAGATATTTAGCTCAACTGTGAGTACAGATTTAATTGAGTTTTAATTTGTTAATAATGCATTGAAATTCGTCTCACCCAAGACACTCGAAGCAAAGGACGCCCTCATCACGAGAGTCTGCGAGACTGTGGGAGGTCTGAGGGGGGACGGATCCCCTTAGGGAGTGCATAGGGTGGAGCTCCTTAGGCGAAATTTTTATGGGGTATTCTTTATGTAATTTGAAATTAATTTATTTTTTTGTTACGAGATAAGTGTCATATTTTATGAGGATTAATTCAGAGTGGTCCATAATTTTTATTGTCTGCAAAATGAGTGCGTATATAAGCTCCCTCAAACAAAATAGAATCCATCGTGTAATCCACTTCTGTTTTCATCAAATAAAGTTGTGTTAAATTTTTTTCAATTTTCTTACTGTGCATAATTTTTCTCCTGCAGAAATCCTAACATAATTATTAGTAGACTTATTTACCGCTAAATGTTCTAGCAGCTGGTCCACCAAATCTTACATTAAGATCATCTGGACGTGAACATTAATATTTTGCAATGTCATCGTGTATTCAGATAGTTATTGCCAAGTGAAATTTTCTCCGTTCGATCAACAAGGACTGGTTCAAAATCATAGAAGATAATATATATATGATGGACCTGGAAATGAGCTGGATTACTTATCATCAACTGTGTTCTGAATATGCACCGGGTTAAAATTAGAATAGAGTTGAATTAATTGTGTCCTTAATTCGAGGGTTCGGAGTATTTGATGTTGGAGGACTCTACATACATGCACTTATATTTTTTTGTGGGTCATAAACCTCAAATAATGTCCCACTTATGATTAATATTTGTTGTGTTAACCAGAAACCCAATGGAAATTAAATATATAAGTTGTTAAAAATAAATAGTAGATCAAGAAAAAAAGACATTAATTGCTACATATATATGTTCATATTTAAGTTCTTTAGTGATGTATCCATCTATGCATCCACTCATGGTCTCAGTTTTTAAAATGTCTATATAGAAGTGGTTGCAAAATTTCTACTGAAAAATTATTGTAAGTTACCTCAATATCCTTGTTCTACCCCAAAAAAGCTAGCTCTGGAAAGTTTAATATTACATCCCCCACCATTTTTTAAATTACCCCCATATATATATAAGATAAAATAAGAAGTCCCCGCCCCCCCCCCCCCCCCCCCCCCCCCCCCGCCCCTAAATTAAAGAAAAATGATAAGTCAGACAATATATAAATATATTTTTCCACATGTATATAATATTTAAAATCATAATACTTGATCCTCTTAAATTAAGTTAAAATTTATTAACTTTTTTCCATTTTAATGAAATATTATAATATATATTAATATATTTTATTTTTATAATATTATTTTGACTCTCCCTTAAACAAATGTCTGGATCTGTCCCTAACCAAGAGCATCTCACAAATTTAACCTTATAAAGAAGCAAGTTTACAAAATCCCGTGGAGTTGAGGAAATGCGGCTCACGATGTGATCAATATCGATCGAAGAAAGAAAAATGAAGAGGAATTATTTACAGTCCCTTTAAAAATCAGGAAAAATGATAAAATAAAATAAAATAAAATGTTTGTGTGATTTCCGTGTCAACGCAAATTGCATTGTTTGTACGTTCGGGGGATTAACTGCTCCCCGGTCAACTAACTAAGCAAACGGTCAATATATTTAAACTTAAATTATATATCAAGCATGTATAATACATATATGTGTGCTTGCAAAGAATTATATTTTGAACCGGTTGACACAATGCATTGTAGGGTTGTTGGACGTTAGTATTTTCTAAGTTCTAGTACAAAATCATTACTTTGATTATAATTTATTATTCCGTCCGAACATCGGATCAGTCAAGTGCTAATCGACACGGTAGGTCGATTAAAAAAATAAAGTTTAATCTAATTTTTTTTGTGAGTTGGTGATCCTACTCAATCTCGTCCAAATTTTTTATTAGTATGAATTCTTCTCTTAATTTAGGCTTCGTTTGACATTATTAATGATTTACGGACATCGATTTGATACCGGATAGCGGTTTAATTAGCGAATAATGATTAACGATTAGAACTTTTAACAAATAAGTATTTAATAAATTTAACGATAGAATTATTGATAAATATAAAATAACATAATTGAATAAATGATAAATTATTTAATTCAAGCACTCTACAAATTCTATTATATAAAATAAATAAATTATTGATATCTCAATTAAATAAAATAAAATCTCACAATTAACTTTTTTGTTAAAATACGTAGAAATTTATATTGACAATAAATTTTATATATTGCACACGTGATATAAAAATATTAATTTTTTATGCATCGTCAACATATAAATAATTCATAATTAATTAAATATGAATATAAAAATAAATATAGTTAAATGATGATAAAATAAAAATAAGAAAATAATAAGACAAGTTGAGAAAAAAATGATGTATTTAAATAAAGGTAGAATTGGAATAAATTATAAATCGTTAAGATCTTATTAGAAGTAACTTTCAATATTTTCATACAACGTAAATGCTACTTATTTTTATTATTTACAAAAAAATAGCATTTGAATTATTAAACACTAATTGAAATACTAATTTTAATATTACTAAACGTAACCTTAACTTAATGCAATTTAACTTCTTTTAAAAAAATTATAGTTTCCACATTGATCGGCAGGAATAACTGTAATTTCTTTGGTCTTCAAACATTTCCCTACGTCTGGTTCTGAATTTTTGACCATTTAACGATCTGAACACATGAAGTCTTTGTGTATTAATATACGTAGTTAACTAATATTAGATCAGCATATACAGTGTGTAGACGTGGATAATTAACTCAGCACATGTGAACAAGAAAACAAAATATTTTTTTTGGAATAATTGGCAATCAATTTTCAGTCCTTTCACAACCACCGAATTATGCGCATCTCAATTGACGAAATTTTAATATAGTTTAAACGTTTTTTTTTTTTACTAGAGATTCATAGGTCCAATACATATAAAAATTTCACCTCTAACGATTGAACTCTAATATTAATGTATTATACATCAACTAAATACTTTTGTTATTTCTTCTTCTAGTTACCTATTGTTTTTCTACTTTTTTTTTTCAATAATCAACAATTTTCAAACTAATTTTGTTTATTTCAAATTTCCTTTTTTCCCTATATTGATTCCTGATTTATTGAATTGAAAAAAATTATATTACTCATCAGAATCTTATTCCTTAGTTTACTATCCCTAATATCTTGCCGCCCACAAAATCACAAATGATAAGTGAGATTTTAATTAGTAGTTTTTAGATCACACTAAAATTTCTCGTAATATAGCTCCACTTTAAGCATATGAATACTTTGAGAGGGCAAAATAAAAACATGGGACAATATTGTATAGTTATCCAGAATTTTGTGACCTAGTTGATAATCAGATTGAGTGGAGACCATTAGAAGAAGGGTTAATATTTGTTGTTCGACCTAATCGAATCGAATTGAATAATTCAGTAGCAATCAAATTTCTCGGACAATCGATTGAGAAATTTCAATGATAATCAAGTTTTGTTTGTTTGATATAACTGATTGACGGGGATCTTTCATTTCTAGAGTGTCAACTTGGTGAGAGTTTACATTGCATAGTACTTTGTTTATCTGATGATATATAATATTACTATTTTTCTAAGATTAAATAAGAGGTTGATCCTTCAAAATTAAGTTAAAACTATTAATTTATGTATTATCTTATTTTATTGTAGTTATTTATTTATTTTAATAATTTATTTCTATAACAAAATGTTGTCCCCAGTCAACATTTCAGGGTCCATCGAAATGTTGATAATTATATATGGACCCTTAATTTGCAAGCAGGTTTATAAGTTCTCCCACTTGAATCTTGTTTGCAAGTTTCCCATATAATTAACAATTTGGAATATTTCTTCATATCAGCTTAATTTAGCTCATGACCGGTGTTTCATGAACACCAAGCACTTACTACACGGCCCTTGTCGCCAAATAATCAAATTTAGTTCAAGTTAGGCCAAAGTTGGTTGAGAATTTGGTGGCAACATTTATCTAATCAAATGAAGAACATATATAGAGACCATAAGAACTAATTGATTCTTAAGCATATATATAATTTAGATGTGCAACTGTGTAACCCTCTGACAAGGACTCTTATGATCATAATCTTACGGTCGGCAAGAACGACGTGACACTTTTCTCCAATTAATTCTTAAGCATATTTCAGTTCTATTCTTTTTGCACCATTGAAAAATTTAAACTGCTATTGCATTTGACAGTACCTTTAGCAATTATGAATCACCTAATTACACATCACATATTAAATAGAAGTAGTTCTATATATAAGGGACACAAAACTACTTGATATTACATTCTTTTATAACAAGTTATTTTCAAGAGTTGCCAGAATGTAATTTCCATTGATTATATATATTATTAAAAAAAATGTCAGTGCTCACACCACACACTTCTGAGATCACAAAAATTGAATTAACCATATATATCATAGAAAGCACATCACTGTAGGTAGTTCGTAGTCTTTCATTGTTGTTAGAAAAACCTCGTATCTGACTAAAAATGATCACTTAATTAATACATGATCATTTGATGATCTAAAGTAACATGTAAGAAAATCTGTAATCATTAAGTTAATGAATTTAACAAATAAAATGAATTTGATCAATCATGGCAACAATTCGATAACTATCATCGATCTCGATCAAACGCATTTGAAATTAGTGTTCCACACGTAAACGACTGTTCTACACAATCCAAGCGAGCGAGAGAGAGAGAGAGAGAGAGAGAGAGAGAGAGAGAGAGAGAGAATATTTCTGTGGTGGATCTTTCGTCCAAGACAATAATGATGCATGTTAATAAAAGAGAGAGGGACTACAACGTTTGCAAAAGCTAAGATTTGACCGTTGCAACAAGTTTAAATTAAATTAAACCTGTCAAACTTATTTATTAAGCTGATGTGTGTAACTAAAATAAATTAAGTTGTGGGGTCAGGGATACGGCCACCCACCACCCCCCATTAATTAATTCTGCACTTTCTTCATGGAACTTATAATAATTACTTAATTAGCAGCCTCTAGATATTTCATTAACCATGTAAAATATGCCTTGGCGTGCGACGTTCATTATTCCTTTTAATAAAAGACATACGAAAATGAGGACAGAACAAATTATATATATATATATAGGGTAAAATGAGGGCGCTGAGCACTTGCTCAGCATCCTGCTTAGCTTTTTAATGGCCGTATGATTGTGATCCGACGCCTAAGATGTGTGCACCCATTCAGATGAGATCCGGCGGTCGAGATCCATCTCGTGAAATTTTGGAGAGCGCCTCTTCGCTTTCCCCCGTCCATCCTCTTTTTTCCATTTTTTCCTTCCTCTCTCCCGCTTCTCTCCTCCTCTCCCCTCTTTCGTTGATCTTCTTCGGCGAGTGGCCAGATCTTCTCGTTGATCTTCTCCGGCGAGCGGCTTGATCTTTTCGTTGATCTTCTCCGTTGAGAATCTTCTCCATCTCATTTCACCCTCGCCGTCTCGCCCTCTGCCCTAAATGTTTCTGATCTTCTTCGACGAGTGGCGAGCGGCCTGATCTTCTTTGACGAGTGGCGAGCGGCCTGATCTTCTTCGACAAGCATCACTACAACAGGTTCGATGTCACTCTCGCTCTTTCTCTCTCTCTGCCTTATCCTTCGGTGACTGTAGGGTTTAGAGTGACGGAGGCTCTACCTTCTTCCACGGCGACCACGTTGACCGGCGAGCGCGAGAGCAGGTGTTTGCTCTCAACATTTCCCTCCATCCCTCCCTCCCTCTCTCTCTCTGCCTCTTCTCTGGCGACTTTCCTGTTCCTATGTATCTTAATTTGTTAAAATTTTGTCCTAATAATGTCTAATGCCTCCAAATCACAAATGTTCACTTGTCACTCATGATATTGTACTGGTATTGCGCTAGTTAGATAGTAAATTTCGAACCCATTGCATTTTGCCATGAAATTATGCTCCTAAAATCTGGTGGATTTTATTCATTCAGTGTATTTGAAATTATGCTCATAATATTTTGATATTTACTCAAACTTTTGCAGGTTGCCTCACAAAGGGAGTTGGGAACTGTTATACGTTCTCTGGGGCAAAATCATACAGAGGCTAGAACTGCAAGGGCAAAATCCTATAGAGGCTGAACTATTGGATATGATCAACGAGGTTGACGCTGATGGCAAAATGAAAGATACTAATTCCAATGAAGAACTTAAGGAAGCTTCCTGAGTGGTTGACAAGGGTTAGAATGGATTCATCTCTGCTAAAAAATTAGGACTATTTTATTGATGTGTTTTTATACATTGTATGATGTTTGCGGAATAGTGAAATGCACATTGTCTGGTGAATGTCTTATTTTCATTATATTCCTTTGTTCCAGCCTGTACTATGTGGAATGTTGTGGAATGCATTATGCTGGCACATAAGAAAGTTGTGAGAAACCCTTTGTTCCAACTTAGAGTTCATTATATTCCTTCACTTGATGCATGGGATCTTGTAACTTTCTTTTAAAGATATGTACTATTATCTGATTTCATACAGTTTGTTCCACATTATGAAAATTAGTTATCACAATTTGTCATGATTCAACTGAAAATATAATAAGCTTTTTGCACCATTGCTGAGGCATCTCTTGACATCGGCACTGAGATCATCATTGTTTTTCCTGTTCTGCCTCCATATCTATGTCAAGCGACCAACACTTGCATTACCTAATGCTCACGGTGTTCCACCAGAAATTAAGCAACCGAGTAAAACATAACTTATGGCCTCCACAAGAAGGTTTTATCTGCAGCCGTCTTCACTCTCATATGGAACATTTCATCCACCATCGCTCGGACAATAAAAACAATGCCTCGAGACAAAAAACTTTATACATATTAAATCCAAAGCATAATGTTCATAGGTCTGAATAAATTATGATCTTAATATTTGCATCATTAAGCGTAATAAACATTCCTTATTTCTTGAGAGAGCATTAGAAGCTTGATATATAAGATAGATATTTAGCAATCATTTGTTATGTAATCTAATGTGCAATTCTTGTGGCCACAAGCATGTCCTTTTGATGAAGAAAGATGTTGATACCTTATAGTACTGAACCACACCAAAATACTTGGAAAGCTATGAGATGTAAAATCAAAGCAATATCTCATCAAGAGTTGCAAGTTTGAGATTGATCTTAAGACCCTACTACAAAGTCAAATGAGATAAGAAATGTTTAAAAACCCTACTGCAATTCCATTAAATATCTTAGCACAAAAGAAATAGTGTTGATCTCCATCATGTTCTTCACTAAAAAAAATTCTTTTGCACTTCACAAAGGTCCATGATTAGGAGTAGTCCAGACAACACCCAACTGATGAAGCTTCCGCAGCATCAGAAGGATAATAATAGCACCTAGTCTGAAAAAGTAGCAAAAGAAAGAAGATAATTTTTTCTTCAAACATATATACACATAAGGATTAAAAACGCCATTACTTCATGAGACTATTCTTTGTCGGATCCTGCCCCCTTGTTTTCTTATCATATTTCATCAATTGAAGATAATGTTGCTAATAAGAAATCAAGATCCTGCCCCCACATCAATTTCTAATCATGATCCAACATCAGCCCTAGAAGAGATTATCAATTTCTACACAATAACAAATGGAACTATGGATAATCCTTATTAATAACCTCAATGACTTCTACGTGATTATTGAGTACTCTATAGCTGTTCTTGTGTACTACTCAACTCCTGCAACAAAAATGTATGTAAGTACAAGAAGTGATATAAAATAAAGAAATTTAAAGAATATAAGATATAGAATAATACATGTGCTTTTGCTTAACAATACTTGTGATATAGAATATCTGTGAAATAGAATTTTAAACAAAATGTATGTAAGTACAACAAAATGTTTCTTAACAAGCGTAAATCTGGAGCCGCTGGTCCGGTCGCAGAGTGAGGGGGAGAGAGATATGCTGAGTGTGAAAGAGGTGTCAAGTTGCAGTGACACCTGTCGAAGAAGCTGCACAATCCGAAGCCGACTTCGCACGATCTGGAACTGCCGGTCGCTGCCCTATAGAAGTGGAGCGAGAGTGATATCAAGCGACAGAAAGGGAGATAGAATGAGGGCGAAATGGGATGGAACCGTCAGTCGCAGAGAGAGAGAGACCTGCTGTAGTGACACTTTCGAAGAAGATCCGGTCGCTCGCCGGTCGCCGTAGAAGATTAAAGACATTTAGGGCTGAGGGTGAGACAGCGAGGGTGAAATGGGATGGAGAAGATCAGGCCGCTCAACGGAGAAGATCAATGAGGAGATCAGGCCGCTCGCTAGGCCACCGAGTGAGAGGGGAAAGAGGGGGAAGGAGGGAGGGAGAGAGAGACCTTTTGTAGTGCCGCTCGCCAAAGAAGATCAGGCCGCTCGCCACTCATCGGAGAAGATCAAAGATATTTAGGGCAAATGGCGAGACGGGAGGGTGAAATGGGATGGAGAATATTCAGGCTGCTCGATGGAGAAGATCAATGAAAGAGGGGAGAGGAGGAGAGAAGCAAAAGAGAGGAAGGAAAAAAATGAAAAAAAGAGGATGGGTGGGGAAAAGCAAAGAGGTACTCTCCAAAATTGGATTCCGACCATTGGATTTCATCTGAATGGGCGAACGCGTCATGAGCATTGGATCGCGATCGAACAATCATTAAAATGCTCAGTAGGGTACTGGATAATAGGTGCTCAGTACCCTGTGCATTATACGAGAGTTAGGGTGGAGTGGTAAGCGATTCATCTTCGCTTAAGTAACGTCTCAAGTTAGAATTCTTGTGAATGTAGAATATTTTTATTGAAAATAATCCGCCACTGTCAGGTACGCGACACGGGGTGAATCTAATCGGATAAGTTGAGCTCGATGGTAGGCCGACCTCCAACCTATCGGCAGTGCGCTCTGTAGTGTCGTGCGTTGAGTCGTCGGCGCCACTTCTCAAACATCGATCATGACTGACCAGTAAAAAAAATAAGTTGATGGACTTATTGTGTAACAAAATTTTGTCTTTACATTGTAAATTACAGTTATGTATACTTTTTAGTGTAACAAAATTTTGTCTTTACGTTGCAAATTACAGTTATGTATACTTTTTAGCATATATATATATATATATATATATATATATATATATTAGAAGAAGCAAAATTAAAAACTCGTTCTTCATTGTATGGTGATGGTGATAGTTCAAAAGGTAAAATCGTGCACCTCCCAAGTAGTCCAGATCATGTGTGAGATGACTTGTAACTAATCAGAAGAATTTTAACATGTAGGAGGATATAAAAATGTTGGTGGTGGTGTCTGCAATTTTGGCATCTTCTCATGCCTCGTTTCTTCTAATATAGTTTTGATGTCGCATTTGTATTAATGTTATGTAATATTGCAACTATAGTTCATAAGGTTAATAATTTAACGCTCAAGTGTCACAACACATATAATTCAAGCTTCTCTCTCTCTCTCTCTCTCTCTCTCTCTCTCTCTCTCTCTCTCTCTCTCTCTCTCTCTCTCTCTCTCTCTCTCTCTCCCCGCAAGTAAAAGATGCTTGCAAAATTCCACCGAAAAAAAAAAGATGCTTGAAAAATTCTCCACATATTATAAGATCAAACATAAGGTTATTTACTGATTTTAATTTGATGTGACATTAAGAACCGTATCTTAGTTTCAATTAATTTCATGAAACAGTGTTAGGGGGAAATTAAAGAGGAACCAAATGTCACCTGACGTCAATTTTCACCGGTTCATAGCATCATTTGTGGAATTAAAATTTGCAAACGGGAGTTGGGACGGATTAGCAACTTTCATCTCTTGAGTAAAAATTTTGAATTTGAACATTTATTAATGTAAAAAAAATATATTAGGAGCTTCATCTCTTATAGGTATATTATCTCGGACGACATTAAAATAGTCGGACTCAATGATGAGTCAAGACTACCGGTGTGTATAACTCTTAACGCCAAGAGGATCGACGTCTAGAAACAAGCAACCAAAAAAAGTTTCCATGAGGAATATGATAATTTTTTATCTTATTTTCCTTTTTATTTTCTTTTTTAATTTCAAATTTTATTTTGTAGTTAACCAACCAAATCATTATTGCTATAAGTTCTTATTTGTTAATTATTATAAATATTAACTTATTTGGTTGATTAATAAAAATATTAATTAATTCATCAATTATTTTTTTATTATTTAACTTGATATTATCGTAAATAGATTAACTTCATATTATTTACTGTCTTATGATTTTTTATAAAATTATTTACATTATATTTCTATGAAATATTTTTTCCATTTTTAAATAAAATATAATCTATGCGTAATATAGGTTTAGATATACTAAGTCGCTATATACTCTTTTAATAAATAATAATGTATGTCTAAACCTTATCAAGCCATCTTACACTCTTTTGATTATACACATCTTGATATATATATATATATATATATATATAATTTGTTCTATATAACATATTTATTACAAATAACATTAATTTATTATTATTTGTTATCTTATTATTTTTCTTGATTTACTATATTTTTAAAATATAGTTTCATGTAAAAAATATTTATAAATATTAATCATAACTTTTTATTCAAGTTACTATTTATCTTTATCTATTTTAAAATTTATATTTTACTTTTAGGTTTCTCATATTTTATCCAACTACCCGCTATCGAATCAATTTTTGGATTCTCATAGTTGCATTTCATTAATTCATTTCATCCACACATCTTCAAAATTTGTCTATCAATTAAATAATATTTCACTTGTCAAACAATTAATATCAAAGAATAAAAGGTAATATATTGAATTATCAGGCACAATGGAGATGACACACTGGTTTGAAGTTCGTACCATGAAGCACACTGTTCAGCTAATGGTCGTCATTCCGAGGTGTTTAGTGTCTAAATTCCTCTCTCTCTCTCTCTCTCTCTCTGGCTGATGGTTGTGGTCATCGAATTAGGGTCAACCGTCAAACAGGCAATAATCTTGATTCTTGAGGCGCCAAGCGAAGACAGTTGAACGTTGTGAGGCTTTAATATTTATTAGAGCCGTTCGATGGTGCTGTCTTGTGTCAACAGTTTCTTTTCCTAATTAACGAGAGGAGGAAAGATGTCAACAGTGGAATCACATTTTTAGTTCTCTATTTTAACAACCTGTTGACTAAGATTTCCTCTTTTTTTTTTTTTTTGAACAACTAATCATGACAATCACATAATTGAAATGATCAAATATACTATAAGAAAAACATAACGGTCAAAGATTTTAATTTTCATCTCAAAGATCAGAGTTATTATCACACTTCAAATTCTCGATCTTTCTTACAGAGACATGTATCTTTATGGTCAATTTATTTGTTCTTGCTTTTGACATTAGAAAAAGAAATATACAACAAATATTATTATATCCAATGCAAATCATATTGTCTCAATCAATAGACATCCAATGTAAACAATGGTTAAAATACAAAAGTAATGCACCGTCAGACCTGTTCAATTACTCAATCCATCAAAAGCAAGCATGTCAGGTTAAAGTAATTACAGATTTTAAGTGTCCCATCATTGTCTCCGTCAGAAATCGCATAAAATCAGATTCAATCTCAATGCATCACAATATATACACAGGATATGCGTCAACAAGATACCATGACGAGAGATTCTTTCAACTTGTATCAAGCACATTGCGGAAAGGTAGAAAAGTGCTATGATGTAAACATGCTGTACAGGAGTATGATACTGAGTAGATGTCAAACACCAAGTGAACAAATTTGGATCATATGTTTACATATTGCTCAAGAAAGCTCTCTAAATCCAAAAGCGGCAGGATTCATATATCCAAGTAGTCGTCGGCTCCTTTTTCTCACTTGAAGAAGACAGCGTGAATTCATAATTTTCAGGATTGCATGATGTTACATTTTCCCATCACCTTCTCGCCTCAGATGTTAGATTCCCCATTTGCTTTGTAAGGTAGTTCATGCTATGAGAGCCCTCCCACCTATTCCCTGATTCTGGCCTGGATTCTTTTCTTTCATGTCTGTCCAGATCAACCTCTCCACCTTCATCAGGTAGCGGGCTTGCCTCAAGGAGCTCATCCCAGAAAGGGTCATTAATACTCGGAAACTTTTCATTTTCATTCAAGGTATTAATATCCATGTCAGAGAACTTTGCAGTTTCTGCTACAGCAAGATTATCCATTGGGTTTATATAAAGGCCTCCTCCATCAACCATTGGATAGCTAACACTTGGGATGCCAACAATACTACAATTAGGCATCACGTCCTGCATCATAGTGATGCTATTGACCTCAGGATATCCTGGAGAAACAGTCTCTGGAGCTCTAGTCAGCATCTTCCTGTCTGGCATTCCAGTAGCAGTTGCTATATCAGAAATGCCAGAAGATGGGATTTCAGATGACTTAGATGAGGAGGCAATTGCTAAATGAGCAGGATTTTCAGGCAAAGAGGACAACGATGTGCTTGTAGGAACTTCAGATAGGGAAACTCCAGAATTTTGATTCAAACTTCGGTTATCAAAGGATTCATTGGGTGAGGTGATGTTCTTAACCAAATTGTCAGAATTGCCCAAAGCTTCCAATCTAGGAGATGCATCAAACTTAAGAATTTGCGCCAGCATTGCTTTTGCAGCTTCATTGATTAATGGCTGGTATTTGATTATTTGACCAGCTACCTCACCTTGTGCATCTGGCATATTGTCCTGCACAGGCAATCGCCGTTTTTTACCTACTCCAGTTATCCGTTGATTAGTATCATTTTGTTGCAAAAAATGGACAAAAGTTCCAGGGTTCTGCATGGCTTTCGCCAGAAAGGACATCATCTGCTGCTGCCGTTGTTCCATGCCTTGAAGACACTGACCTAAGGTCTTTAATTGATGATCAGTGGACTGCTGTTGCTGCCTCAGCTTAACTAGTTCCTGCATGAGTACATTTTTGTCTCTCTTCAGTCTATCAATCTCCTCCTCCAACCCATACTTTCCAATCTCAATTGCCCCTGAACTTGTATTTTGTGCTTGAGGCTGCTGCTGTTGGCTGTGCAAATGAGTAGGTTTTCTTCTGCTTATATTCCTCAGAAGATGCTTTTGACCTCTTAAAAACCCTTCATTAGCAAATTCCCATCTGTCAGGATCAACCTTTCTGAAACCCTGCTCAGACGTACAGCACAGTCAAGATAACAAAACAAAGCTAATTCTTAGCATATAGAACATAGCTTGATTTGACTCAAAATAAACAACATATCCTGATTCCAGCTAAATAACAATAAGAAAATGGCAATACAACGACTAAAACAGTTGGTTATCAATTCAAAACTTTCTCAAAAACATCTTGAATTATCATATGAACTGATGAGGAAAACATTGGTTAGCAAGGAAATTCATCTTTTCTGTATAAAGTAAGCTGAGGAACAACAATTGGAATCTTGACAAAGTGTCTTATCATGCTTACATTTTATCTTGAGAAAGAAACAAATCATTCTTTTATCCTCAAGCATTGGCTTTTCTATGACTGCTTGGCATTTTTCCATCACAGAGTAGAATTATCCTACACTCATGCCTTTCTGTCACAGTTATGAGCCCTGTCCTCCAAGCTCATATTCAGTTTGTACAGTGTTAGAACTTTTGTTTTAGGGGAAGTGTTAGCATTTTGTTGGCAGAGGCAAACTCTTACGGGGAGAAGTTTGACTGGTTCAAATTTTCAACCACACATTCCATTCAACAACTTCTCAAATATCATGACTCCTTGGGCATGTAACTAATTGAACAAATTGTTACCAAGTAGATTGAACAAACATCAGCTCAGATAGATGCATGAGCATGATAAAAAATAATTAGACGATTAAAATATTAACTCTATGAACTTCAAAGGAACAATAAGAGAGGTCATAATATAACTTGCCTCATACAAAATCCCCTATATCTCAAAATATGGAATGTGGTAAAAAATTTATTCTTTCACCCATTTACAATTCAATTGACAATAACTCCCCCGAAAAATTTAACAACAGTAGAAAGTACAGTTCTGGTAAAGTTCATACATTTTATGGTATCTTAAACATAATTCAGTTTTTCCGACGTAACCAGCATGTCACTCCCCACACTCGATGAAACAAAAAACACATATTTAGATATTAGTCCAATCATCAGCAACCTCATGCTTCTAATGCACCCAAGCGCCAATAAGATTACTGAAAGACCGTTGCATCAACCAGCCCAATCCAGATAATAACTCCAATGGAATTCAAACATGGCAGTAAAATCACACCTCGCAGACCCTGGTTACAAGCTCAACTGACAAAATTGAGTCACACCTTGTTGACGGAATTGTTTTGACCAACAATGTTACCTTGATTAATTATTCCCTCCTACCAACATCTCGCCTCCCAAAGTTCTCCTACAAATTCCTTAACCAGATTTCCCTACGATTTTGCATTTTTCTAAGTTTCCATTATTTCACAAACACAAAAAAATAGAAAAACTGAAATCTTTTAGCGTCTTAAAATTCGAACTGCATTCAACAACAACAACAACAACAACAACAACAAAGCCTTATCCCACTAGGTGGGGTCGGCTACATGGATCATACGACGCCATTCCGCTCTATTAGTAACCAAACCTTTCGGTATATTATTCACCAATAGATCTTGCTCTATTAGTTCGCCAAGTGTCCGCCTTGGCCTCCCTCTCCCTCTTTTAATCGGACTCCAGATTATTTGATCTACTCTTCTTACTGGCGCATCTAATGGTCTTCTCTGAACATGACCAAACCATCTCAAACGATTCTCTACCATTTTCTCACTAATAGGAGCCACTCCGACTCGTTCACGTATATGGTCATTCCTAATCTTATCTAATCTTGTATGACCACACATCCATCTCAACATCCTCATTTCGGCTACCCCCACTTTACGTTCATGTTGTCCCTTCATAGCCCAACATTCACTACCATATAACACTGCTGGCCTTATAGCAGTACGATAGAATTTTCCTTTAACTTTATTGGGTACTTTTCTATCACAAAGAACTCCAGTGGCTTTCCTCCACTTACACCAACCAGCTTGAATTCTATGATTAACATCGTCATCAATCTCACCAGTTGTTTATTTGTGAAATTGCTATGCATATATTCTGTTTTATTCCTACTTAAACGAAAACCCTTTGACTCCAACGTATTTCTCCATATTTCCAATTTTGTATTAATCTCTTCTCTTGAATCCGCTAAAAGTACTATATCATCCGCAAATAGCATGCACTTAGGTACCTCCTCTGTGATACTCTCGGTTATAGCATCGATAACTAAGTTAAATAGATACGGGCTTAAAGCTGATCCTTGATGTAGGCCAATTCCTATAGGAAATTCATTTGTCTCACCTCCGGGTGTCCTAACCCTAGTCAATGCCCCATCGTACATATCTTGTATTACCTTAATGTAGGCAACATTCACCCTCTTCTTTTGCAAGGCTTTCCAAAGTACATCCCTTGGTACCCGATCATACGCCTTCTCTAAGTCAATGAAAGTCATATGTAAGTCTCTTCTCCTACTTCGATACTTCTCCATCATCCCCCTTAGTAAATAAATCGCCTCTGTAGTGGATCTTCCTGGCATGAACCCAAATTATCTCTCAGAAATACTAGTCTCCATTCTCAATCTATGCTCAATCACTTTTTCCCATAATTTCATAGTGTGACTCATAAGTTTAATCCCTCTATAATTTGCACAATTCTGAATATCCCCTTTATTTTTGTAAATAGGAACTAATGTACTTAATCTCCAATCATCAGGCATCTTTTTCGACCGTAAAATCTCATTAAATAGTTTACATAACCACAACACACCTTTTCTCCTAAATATTTCCAAACTTCAATCGGTATACCATCCGGTCCAACGGCTTTACCATTCTCCATTTTCTTAAGAAGCACCTCCGAGACTCTAATTCTACGATAAAATGACCTATTAAGCTCACATTCGCTAACTGTCAAGTCCTCCAAATCACAACGCGAACCTTCACATCCATCATTAAATAGCTTATAGAAATACTCTTCCCATCTGTTCTTAATATCTCTTTCAGTAACTAAAACCTTGCCAACTTCATTTTTTATGCATCTTACTTGATCCAAATCTCTCGACTCCTTCTCTTTGTTCCTTGCAATCTTGTAAATCCTTTGTTCACCCGCCTTTGTCCCTAACTCCTTATAAAACCCCTCGTATGCTTTAGCACGAGCATCACTAACTGCCTTCTTAGCCTCCCTTTTCGCCAAACGATACTTTTTCCAATTGTCAGAACTATTGTCCAAATGTATCGCCTTGAAACAATTCTTCTTATTACGCACATTTTCTTGGACCTCCTCATTCCACCACCAAGTCTCCTTATCTCGTGGTCCAAAACCTTTTGATTCTCCTAAAATGGCTTTAGCAACCATTTCAACCTTTTTTGCCACATTCTTCCACATGATACTAAAATTCGAACTGCATTCATCTTAATGTTAAAGAATCGATTACTAATGTGAGAAAGAAATAAACAAGAGTTCATTTCTATGAAATATGACTCTCCGCTTCATCAATCTTATTTGCAATTTGTTAATTAAGCTCACTTTTCACTGAAGCTGCAATCTACTAACCCACCAGAATCTTTATGTATTCCCAATAAGATCAGCAGTTTTGTTACTTCTTAATGTTAAAGAATCGATTACTAATGTGAGAAAGAAATAAACAAGAGTTCATTTCTATCAAATATGACTCTCCGCTTCATCAATCTTATTTGCAATTTGTTAATTAAGCTCACTTTTCACTGAAGCTGCAATCTACTAACCTACCAGAATCTTTATGTATTCCAAATAAGATCAGCAGTTTTATTACTTTTGAATTCAGCAAATTCGGCAAAAACACAAAAGAAACTAACTTTTTTTTCTTCAAAATGAGAAGGAAAAAAAATCGAGAATAAAAGAAATGATGCCATTAGCAGCCTAATCGGGGAAATAACGCACGTAGGTGTTGAGCTGCCGGACGAAGCTGGAGAAGTTGTTGTGCTTGAAGCACTTGGGAAGCAAATCCCTGGCGAACTCCGGGGGATTCCAGACGACGAAGCTGTTGTTATCCGGGCCCCAAGAGACGATGGCGTCCGTTGTCGGATCGTCCACCATGTCGTACGTCTTGCTCAGGAACGGCGGCGGCGCCGCCCCATTCAGCGCCGGGTTCGCGCTCGTCCCAGAAGCGGCAGCGTCTGCCGCTCTTCCTCCGTCCGCCCCGTCCCCATCTCCTCCTCCCACGCCTTCCATGGCTCCCCCGGCGATGGCTCAGAGGCAACGGGGCATTCGATCAAAGTGGGGACTGGCCCCGGGGATTAGGGTTCTGAGGACTGCTACCGGAATTGAGCGCGAAAGAGGAGAACTGGTGTTACGGTAAAGGGGAGCGATGCGGAAGAACACGAGATGTAAAGACGACGGCGAACGGCTCGGCCGGTGAGCTCCCGGAAGCGGCGATGGCGGTGGTCGCCGTTGAGTTGAAAATATATATAATATATACATAGTATATAGTTTCTGTATCTATGGAAGATTTGGATTAGACGGATAGTACAATAAATTTAGCCCCAACTTTTGCACAGAAACACCATTAATGCCACTGCACAATGTCCACTGGAAAAAAAATTTAATCCGTCCAAATTAATATCCAAAGGCCAAACACACAAATGTAAATTTTTATGAGGTGAAGAAAAAAAAAACGTCGCCGTAGGCGTAATGCCTCATTACTTAATTTTACAACTCTCCCTTTGATAGACAAATATATACTATTATTTTATGTACCAAAACGTTTATTGTAAGATCTTTCTATTTGTTGAGAAAAATCCGAAAATAAGAATAAATTGGTTTACGTCAATTTTTTTATATTTTATTTTTAATATAAAAAAATGAGAGCATCTTTTTATATACAACATATCTGGATGATTTGTGTCTCGATTATATTATATCATACATTCTAATGGATTTGACATTGCTTTATTATTTTGGCTCTCATTCATGCACATCTTGAAGAAATAGTTGTACAAGTAGTGCGTTCAAATTTAACATCTAGGGCCCATCGTGATAAGAGAGTTTCAGCAACTTGTTGGAGAATGATAGATATTTGCTCAAGATTTTTTATTTTATTTTTTAATTTTTCATTGAGAAAGTCAAGATTTGTACTTGTGTTATAGAAAAATATATAAAAACATTTGAGAGGAAAATCCACATCAATGCTTTGGAAACATTATGTTTGGACCAAGTTTTTTTTCTCTAAAACATAACTTTATTTCCTTAAAAAATAATAATGCATCACCTGTTTTGCAGTAGAATGTTAAAGACCATAGGAAAGAAAGTTCGATCCTCTGTTGAAACTTTATATGAAAAAGGAAAAAAAAATGCCACCCAAGATTGCCAAGATCACTTCTTTTAAATCATAAAGTTGGCGTATCTTGTGCGCTAACTATGTAGATGTTACATTAACTAGCATCTGGTAATAATAAGCCAAAAGTAAATTTGCACTTTGCAACGTGCTCATAGGTGACGCCTATTTTTTAACAAAGCGAAAGATTTTGGAATGAATAGCAAAAGTGGTATCTGTAATTGTATACCTTAAGAGATTGTTTTATTGATAAATAAATTCTTAATCTTACCATCTTCAATCCCATTTTATGAGCTTTCGATTTTAAGTAGGAATGGGTTCCGGACAACCATGGTCAGAATGATAAACCCCACCGATCAGGAATGGCAGCAATGCTAATCTGTTCGGGTGCCAAAAATGATGGTTTGCCGAGTCTGGATATAGTCGTGTGACAAGTGAGTGAATCTTCTTCAAAGCTCGTGTAGGCATTTGCCACTGACGAAATCAATAACTTCAGAAACAGCACCACATAGTGCTGCAGTGACCGCAACCAAGTTTTGCAAGAACTCCTCAGCAGTAGGCTTCTCCCCATCAACAATGTCAGTCACAGCTTTAACATAAAGTGCTGGCACGGAGAGCAAGTCTGCCACATATGCCACAGCTGCCCCCTGAAGTAACATTCCAATGAAGTAAGTTAATGATGATAAAGAAAGAGTTTTCAGGAGATAAAGAATTGATACATGAAACATTCAAAAACATCATGACAAGCCAATCAAGAATTCAAAACACTATAATTTCACTTGTGACCACAAAACTCAAGGGTTAATAGTATTGTCTCATTTCGAAATTCAACCTTGATCCTCTCTCCTCTCAGAGTCTTGGCACATTAAAGCTGACTATTCTTTCTGGTGCTTGTTTTTATACCTAAATTTCAAAGATAAAGAACAATAGAAATTCAATCATGGCTCCCATCCTTTTCCTAACAGCAAACCCACTGGCTAGTGAGATGAAACCCTGTCCCCTTTACGGCCTAGATATAGATAACCATATAACCATGCAGTCAAATTTCTTCCTATTACCAGAAGACCTATATAAGAGAAAAAAACAAGATGCATCCAGTCTTTTTTTTTTTTACTGAACCATTCCAATTACTTAATGTTTCCATGACTGGAAGAAAAGTATCTGAATATTTCCAATATCTTCGGAGGGTGATTCCTGGATTTCATTTAAAAGAGGGGGACTGCAAAGTGACATGATCAGATACAGATCCAGAAGGGAGGTGAAAATAATGTGCGACATTTTGGGCGAGTTGGCTACAAAGGAATATTGTGGTGTTTCATGGTGGCCTCAGTTAAGCAGAAAATATTATCTCTCACATCAGAACTTTGACCAGGGATTGGCGCCTCTTGGGTTAGATCTTGGGTGGTGATAACTTTTCCTTGTAATACTGGTATCTGTGTACCTGGGACCAGCTGACATCCCTTTTGGCAAGAATTGTATCCCACTATACCTTTAAATGTTTTAATTAAAGTGAGCTGGATGGTTAACAAGTGGTTAATCATCCTTTTTCCTTCTCAAAAAAAAAAGAAGAAAAGTATCTGATTTCTCACATTTTTCTCTAGATTGTATGATTTCATGGTGTCCATGAAATGAAAACTCCATTACTTTGGGATAGTAATATACATGAGCAAATTGTGACACTTAGTGTTTCTTGTTACCGACTCTAAGGTTGATACACTTGACTAGTCTCAAACTGATAATATGTGTACTCTTCTCAGCATGTTGTTGTCATGCAAACTTAGGATGCCCGATGCCATAATTTCAAAAACACAAAGCATTTCAGTTAGAAAGACATATTGGGTGTCAATATGTTTCATCCAGTGTATTAACAAATGCTTGCTGAAAGAACATAGGATAATGTCAAACCAGACCCCTAAAAGAACATGATAATATCCTGCTATCAGTTGTGTCCACTAGAATTTACCTCATGCAATGAAATGAGATTTCTCATAATACTGTCATAAGATTGTGCTGAAAAAGTTACCTCCATATCTTTTATGGTAGCACCATTTGCCAAGATTGCTGCTTCATCCTGTGGACACATGTCTAATGAATCACCAGTAGACAACTTGCCCACCTGTGCCAAAACATATTCAACAATATGTGACATCAATGCTAGTAATAAATAACTAGAGTATGTTATATCAGTTGATGCCAAGAGACACACAACAGCAAAAGGATAACTAGTTCAAAAATGAAAAGTTCACTACTAGTTAGGGATAAACATCCATCAGGTCATCATGCGATATTTGCCTACTTCAGAACTCGAAGACATAAGTATTGGCCTTTGATAAGGGAAAGAAAGACAAATAAGCATCGGATAACGAAAGGTATTTTCATCTTGCAGGCGCCATTGCAGGCATTCCAGTGTAGTTTACAATCTTTGACAGACAGATGGGGACAAAACCATAGGCAAACAGCAAGAGAGCCCAAAAGGTAGATAAAATGAAGTTAATGAACTGATAGGATGGCATGAAAATTCTTCATTCCTACGAAATAAAACATCTTTGACGTTATTCAGGGTTCCCAATACCATTCTTTGATGTGAAATCTTGTCATATAAACAGTCTTAAAGTAAACATTTACGAACACATATATTTCAAGAATAAACTTAAACCACATCAAATTTTTACCTTCAGAGGAACTTTCTTAAGAAGATGCGAAGTACAGAATGTTTGCTTAGCTCCAATTCCATACAAGTCAAAGACCTGTGCAAATACAGCGAATCAACTTTAAAAAAACAACTTTTGAGGGGTAGCATACAAAAACATGATCTCATGCTATTTTGAGTTAACTGTTACATCTACAGATATTGATAGTAGGCTGAGGATATATTCCAAAAGCCTGTTCCTGTAGTACACAAGTTCATAAAACAAAAGGAGCTTTCCTCAAAAAAAAAGAAAAAAGAAAAGAAAAGAAAAAGAGCTTTAAAATCTGAGAATTAAATTTCTTCAGAAGTGCCTCGGTTGAACTAAAACAGTGATAAATTTCAAGATTCAGTAATTACCTTTTATAAGGAAAATCATATGAGTTAAATGACTTTGGCAACAAAGGTATAGGAGCAGCCATCAGGATAAACACTACTTCTAGTCCGTGATTTCTTGGTTATAAAAAAATGTGTTTGCTTTTCTTTGGAAGACCAGGTCATCAAAACATGCTAAGTCCATATTAAAAAAAAAAAAGAGAAACCAAGTGCGAAAGAGAACATATGTAAAACAAAATAAGGCATCACTGCCAGGAAGATCTTTTTTCTTTTGAAATGGTTGCCTAGAAGTCAACATTCAATTTTCTGCATATGTAATACAAATAGTTCAAACTTGAAAAGTCATAAAAATTCTGATCTACGGGATGGTGATTTAGGAGTTGAGACAAAGATAAAGAACCAAAACACAATAGCATGCTACGCATCCAAACTTTTGTTGTAACCATAATTATTCATATAATTGAAATGAATAGATGTCATAAGCAGCACCACATACAAAAGCAAGGTGGTTCTTGTTGCATTCAATAATGGAACATTTGCTTCACTTGCATCTTCGTGAGGAGCCAATGTTAAAACTGAAAGACAAGAACTCATCCAACGGAAATAGTTTTACATCTCTTAATAAATCTTTGAAACAACTTCCTGTAGTAACTAACATTCGGAAATGAGGGTAATCTAAAATGTGTTTTCACAGCTGACGACTGAAGCTATAACAATAAGTCTATCTAAAACTGAAGAAGATAGAAGTCTATAGACTAATACTCACACAATGAATATTCAACCAACAGAGCAAGGTAGTCAAAAACGTGTTTTGAGACGTAGAATCGTACGATTCTACGACTCCACCTCGGTGAAACGTGCTCGTTTCTAGCTAGAATCGCGTCTCACTAACACGCAGTAGAATCGCGAGTCAGAACGTAGAAACGGTGGAATCGCGACTTCATTTTTTTTCTCCTCCCGCTCATTCACCCACGTGAGA
The DNA here is from genome assembly GCA_030549335.1 of Pontederia crassipes. Classification (NCBI taxonomy): domain Eukaryota; kingdom Viridiplantae; phylum Streptophyta; class Magnoliopsida; order Commelinales; family Pontederiaceae; genus Pontederia; species Pontederia crassipes. Next base: position 6,915,374 of record JAUKPH010000017.1, read on the forward strand.
CGCCACGTGATTGCCCTGGCCCCTTTTTCTCCCAAAACGCAGATGCCCTAATCCCTTTTCATCTGCTGCTCCAACTCTCGCCACCGCGACGCTGCTTCTCCAACCCTCAGCCGATCGTCTGCCGGGGTTCACTTCTGCAGCCACCCCTTTCTTGCATGTTCCCCACCCCTGCTCGTGCTGCTACTCATTCGCTTTCTTCCGCTGCTGGAGCCTGGTACACTCTCCCTCCCTCCCTCCCTCTCTGTATGTGGCTGCTCATTGTGCCATCTCTTTCCTTTCTACGTGCAACCTCACTGTTCGCTGCCTAAGGATGCCCCTGCTCGTGCACATCCTTCGCTCGCTGACCTCCTGCAGCCGTCTGCCTCTGCCAGTACACGCTCCCTCCCTCTTTCTCTTCATGTTTATGGCTGCGCCCACCCTTCTTCTTTCTCGATTTGGTTACAAACAGATGAACAAAGGAACCTCCCTTGGTCCCTCCCTCTTTCTTTGTATGTGCGAACAGCTGAATGCCTGAACCTCTCTCGGTTTCTCCCTCTTTCTCTATTTGTTTGCGAACAATGGAACCTCCCTCGGTCCCTCCCTCTTTCTTTGTATGTGCAAATTGCCGAACCTCCCTCAGTCCTCTCACCTTCTTTGTATGTGCGAACAACTGAACCTACCTTGGTCCCTCCCTTGTGTTTGCAATTAGATGAACCGAGGGAGTGACTGGTGAGGGATTCAGAATGTTAGATTAAGTTATTCTGTTTGTGGCTGCCTCCATCTGATTGTCACTTACCGAGGGGGTGAGGGGGTCTATGCGAATTAATATATAAAATACTTTCTGGTAGAATCGGGCGTGTTGTGTTACGTGTATACGATTTCGTGTTTTCCCGGCTTCTCCGTGTCGTGTCCGTTTTACGTGTTTGACAACATTGCAACAGAGAAAAAACAAATCAGTAAAGGATGGGGATGGCATAAAACTCACAGGTATAGGTATTCTTCTATCATGGAAAGCAACATCCGAAGCAAGATAGACATCTCCAATACTAGCTCCTTTCGCCTGAAATCATGAAATTCATTTGGTCCATAACTAAAAAATTATGAAGTAAATGACTTAAATAAATAAATGCATAGTTCAAAGTTTTAAGTAAATTGTAAATGCACAGAAGGAATTTATGATGTGATTTTTTACCATGCCTCCGATAGTGCACTATGCCAAGTACTAATCGACACTTTTACCATGTTTTACACAGTTGAGCAAGGCACTTGGTTTCCAACGGGAAACAAAAGGAAAATCATTCATAACTATCATGACAAAGACATATAACGACAATAGCAAGCTTTTTCCATGAAATTGTTAGAGGCGTTTCTTTGCCCTTATAACCCACTTGGATTTTAAACGGACAATTGAGAGATTTATGAATTTACAACTTATGCATCTATCTATGTTAAAAATGAGATCTCTTGAAAACTGAAAAGAAGTCTCCCTACTCTAGACATTTTAATGAAATTATAATATATACAGTAGATCAGTTAAGATCAGAAATATTAGAGGTAAAAAATAGGTTTGCATACACAAGAATCAGGGTCATTGAGTGAACTACGCTTGATGAGTGACTAGAACACACATCATATACACAAAACTTTTGTAATAAGAAAATAGTAGAAATTTACACCATCTGTGTGCACGCAGCATGACGTAGAAACTTTTTTTCTTGCTAGTCCTGAAAGTTAATAACCCCAATATATTCTACATGCAACTTACACATCATAAGTATTTTTTTCGCGAACAATCTAGAGAAACTTACTTTAAAAGCACCAGCAGTCCCAGCATTAATGATGAGGTCAGGCTTTAATGCTTGCACAGAGGCGTATGTTACCAGAGATGCTGATATTGTACCAACACTATCGACACCTGAAGTAATATAAAAAAATTATAACACTAGAAGATTTGCCAAAAAAGTAAAATATCATAAGCAATCCTAATAGGAACTTAAGAGTAATGAATAAAGCATGTTATTTCCCATCAAAATCAGCTGGTAGCGTTCCTATTAGACTAAGCCATTTGGAATATGTTCCAGTTTCATCAGTCAGCATTTAGTTTTTTTTTTCCCATCTCAAAAACGTTCAGTTCATTCTTGTGATTCTCATCCCAAACCACCTGACCTATAGTCCAAAAGACGTCAATTATACAACAGCACTAAAAGCTAGGTCTCAGCCCACTAGCGTGGGAAAGATAGTTCATTTTTTAGTTAAGACGGTAGTGGTAAACGTGCGAAGAACCATGTGGCATGGAATGAACGACAAAGGCATTACCTGACGCTGGATCGTTCCCAGGCACCACTAAATTAATGTGCAGGTCTTTGTAGGTACCATGGTATCTGACCCAAGGGACGCCTTTAGGAAACCTGTTCAATTATTAAAAAATATTACTTGCAGAACTCAAGAAGAAGAAGAAGAAGAAGAAGAAGAAGAAAACGAGGAGGAGGAGGAGCATACAACGCACTTCTCCAAAAATTGAACATTACTAACAGAACTTTAAGCCTAATTAACACTCAAAAATAAACCAATGAGAAAAAAAAAGAACTTACAGATTGCCATCAGTATCTTCGACAAGTTCGAATTTGCTAACCAAGGGAATCGCCTCCGTCTTCATCGCTAGCATAACGACGCCACCACAAAAGCAATCGAATCGGTCAGCAAAACCCCCAGAATCCCACAACAGGGAATAAAATCAAAGGAACGTCAGGAACATAAATTCAGTACCTATGACGATGAGCACGGTGGAAATCGGCCGATCGCCGCCGTCGACCTTCTCCGCCGCCCCTGCCTCGATCGCGTCCAGCGCCTCCTCTACCGCCGCGGCGTCGCTGGCGAAGGCAGCATCGTTGGGAGGCGCCATCGCCGTTCGGAACCCTAGATCGGCGGCGACCGCGGGCGATCGAGCTCTCTCTCTCTCTCACTCACTCAGTCACTCACTCAATCGAGAAACCAACTGTGGAGAGGAAATCCACCGGCCGCGCAATATTTTCTATTTTACTACCACAGATGAGGGGCATCTTGCAGTGCGCTACAACAATTTTGACTGGTCATTTATCAGAGCCGTCCGATGTCGCATAAACGGCCTGGATATTTTCATCCAGGAGCTTCCATTTTGTTTTGTGGTGACCGGCTGGGGCATACTTTTTGTAAGTCAAAGATGTGGTGGCTCCCATGGCCGGTCGCTAGGTGACATTGCGATCTGGACACGCGGCCATCGTTGATTGGTGCAGGTTTGATGGCAGCTTGGAAACGGAACGTTGTGTCGCCGTCGGCGGCGCCGCGACCTTTACGTTGTGCGGTAATGATAAAAATTATTATATAAAAAAATTATCATAAATTAGGAGCACAGCTTGAAAAGAACATATCTAATTTGATTGCATAAATTTTTCTAATCGTTGTCGTGCGTGTATAAATAATTTAATTATATGCATTTTTAGATATATGAGAGTACTTCCAAAAACATGCACTTCATTCCATGGGGAAAAATTATTACACTTACGCATTGAAAAAAAATGAGAAAATTGGAGGTGTAATTTTTGGGGTTAGGGTTATTCTATTGTCTGAATTATTATTCTATGAATTAATAGTTGAGATTAAATCATTGAAGTCATATATATTTTATTGATCATGATTCGTGCATGATGAATTCGATTTCAAATATTGATTTACAATTTGATCATTTAAATGAGAGAAGGAGTACGCTGCCCAAATGGTGAGCGGCAACTTAGAGGACATCCGATGAACCACATGATCGATATTATATATACATCATGATGTGTGCCAACTGCCAATTGCAAAGATGTTTTTAAATGGTGTGTTTGATTCATTCTAATTTTTTCAGATTTCTAGGAACCTTGGCGGGAACAACATATTAAGCATTTGGTTGTGTAATTTGGTAATACAAATAGGAATGTGATATTCTTTTGGAATAATATTCCTACTAAATTTTGGAATCTTATTATTATCTCAACTAGTGTCTTTCTCACATTCACATCTCTTTCAATTTCTCAATGTGGTCGTCGTCGTCTCTTGCCTTGCCCTCCTCCCTCTTTCACATCCCTTGGTTGCGGCCTCTCTTCGCTGGGAAGGGACAGATCGATGGCATGTCTAAATCTGATGGCTCCACCTTGGACTTCGGCAAAGCTCTGTCGTACTACTATCGCCATCGCCGCCGTAGGAACTAGACGCTAGAGACGGAGGTAGAAGAAACATGTTTGGGGCGATCACTGGAGTTAGGGTGGTGTAGGAGCTCGACGGCCTAGTTGGAGGTGAGTCCTAGGAGGATGGTGAATGAGTTCTTGCCGATGGCAAAGGCGCATCGAATGCTGAAGGGTTGGCTCTGGATCTCTATCTCCTCCTGTCCTCCACAAACTGGAGCGACTCTCCTACCCCCGCCGGCGGTGCGTAGGGATGGCAATATCTCCCTCCCTATGCGGGACCCCACGGGAAATTCCCGATCGGGGCTCCAAACTCGAGGATTTTTTTCCCCACGGGGTCGGAGATGAGGAAAAATTATACTCGAACCCTTTTTCGGGGATCAAGGCGGGGAGAGTCATTCCCGTCCCGCGGGGTCCTGAATCCCCGCATCCAAGTGTGTATAAAAAATAGTCCTACATTGATAGTGGTAGTAAAGTGAGAGTAAATAGACAAGTATAAATGGAGGAGGAGACTAATGTGTCAATACGAATGTTTATGGAGAAAGTTCATCTATGGATATTTTTCAAATTTACAATGATAATTTTTATTAAATTATCTCTTACTAAAAAATTTTAATAAAAAATTTTGGCTGAACCAAAATATGCGGTTCAACCTGGTTTTTTCGGTTTTGGTCGATTTTAACCGATTTTGACTGGTTCGATTCAGTTTTATCCGGTCCAAACTGAGGTTCGACTTTTGAGCTTAGGGCGATGACAGTGGCCTTGTTTGAGGAGGGCAGCGATGGTTCTTGCTAAAAGAGGGTTGCGGAAGTTCGATCCCCGCGGGAATCGAGGCGGGGGATAAAATTTCCTCCGGATCGAGGATTCGGGTCGAGGGCGGGGGCGAAGGCCAGTCGACGTGGTCAAGGTGGGAGGAGTGTCTCCCGCCCCGAATAGGGTCGGGTGCCACTCCTAGCGGCGTGTAGGCGGCCAAATTCCCGGATCTTGCGCGAAAACTCCTCGTCTCCTAGACATTCCTTCTGGGATTTCTCTGTGAATCAAACTCATGAATGTTAGATATCCAACAATGTCATTCCCGCTAATGACATTTCTTGGATTTTTTACATTCCTATCAATTTTTTAATGAGTGAACCAAACGCAATCTTAAGGGCATCCTTCTTACTTAAATAGGCAAGAGTGTCCTACCTATGCTCTGTTTGAAAAAACTAGCGATTTGATTAGAGGATAATGGTTCGATTAAATAATAAAATTTGATTAGAGTATTGCGATTTGTTCATAAATTTAAGAGTTATTTCCTCAAATATCCCCTGAAGTATGACGATTTTTTTCATCTACCCTTGACTTTTGAATTCATCGTAGCACTCCTGAACTATGCCGCATTTTCCACTTTAGTCTATCTGTTAAGTTTCGTTAATTTTTTTGTTATTTTTTAGTTTTCTGATTTATAAAATAACTAAACTACCCTTCTCACATATGTTCTAATATTTAAAAATATAAAATAATATATTATAATAAAAAAATATGCGTCAAGGTTGTGTGGCCTACACACGTGAGGAGGGCATCCTCCCCCTCCCCCCTTTTGCGCGCCGGCGGATGTAGGCAAAAGGGGAGGGGATCCCCTCTTTTCATGTGATGTGTCGCGGCGATGCGCGCAACGAAAGGGGGAGGGGCATCGCCCCCTGCGAGCTCGCAGAGAGGGGGGTGGGGGGGCATCCCCTTTTTTGCATTGTGCGCATCACCAATGCAAGCAAGCAAAACAGGTAGGGGGCATCGCGTCGCGTCCCCCCCCCCCCCCCCTTCGATGTGTCACCGACGATAGAGAAAGGGGGGGTTAGAACATATTATATTTCAAAATATTAGAACATATGGTTGAATGCTTGTTTAGTAATTTCGTAAATTAGAAAAATAAAAATTAACATGAAAGTTAATAGAATTTGACAAATGGATCAAAGTGAAAAATGTAACATAGTTCAGGGGAGCGTCAAAATTTAGGAGTAGACATGGAAAATCGCTATAGTTAAGGAGATGTAATTTTTATACACATCATATTAATAAAAATTAATTAATAATATTTTATTCTAAATATAATATTTTTAAAATATTATTTTAATATAAAAAATATTGCTTACTTCAAAATAAAAATCTTATTTGGGTTGTACGTAAAATTAAAGATGTAATATATTAAAATAAAAAATATATGATGTTTAATAATTAAATATTTTTTTATTTAAAAAATAGAGATATAATAGAAATAAAATATGTAAATGCTACATCTATACTCTATAAACTAGTAGGAGTAACTTATAGTGTTTTGTGTTCAAACATCTAAAAGCTAATGAAAAAAATATTTATCAAATGCTTATAGTAACATTTGATTCTACCAAAACGTTATCTGCTATTAAATATTTTACTTTTTTTAGATGTCAAATAGTGTTCTAGTCGGCTCATATGTTTAGGCATAGTTGAAAGAGGTTTTGGAAAAAATGGACCGTTCACAAAATGCGTGCAAAGAAATCCAACCGGCTTGTGCAGAGAATTAACTTGCATTAGATTTACACTGCGCTCGCGAATGACGATCAGCACAACACCAACTCTCTCTCATCTCCCCCCTCCCTTTTTTTCTTTGAACAGTTGTTTCCTCTTGTTTTTCCACTATACAGATCGTTATCGTCATCGCTCGATCCGCGACAACCAATGACGTGACCCTAGCATTCTTGTTGTTGTGAGGTGGTCACCACATCGCCGATGTAATATCCCTAAGTTAATCATGCATGATTAGTTGTATGAATGTGATGATATATTATCTTATTGGTAATATCTATGAATGTGATGATAAGACTTGCACTTCAATATCAACTAAAGTGCGAAAAACGATGGAAATTTACTTAAGACATGAAAATGTGATTTTCGAAAAAGTGAAAATTTGGAAAATTAAAGTCCTGGTAATTGCTCCTATATATGAAAGGATTCTAAAAGTGATTTTTAAGAATTTTTAGGAGGTGTATGAGTTAGGTAAAACGTAAACACAAAATCGAAAAATCTGTGAAATCGCGATTTTTGTTCTTCGGACAAAAATTTAGATTTCGATTCCTTAGTTATTTATTTTTCTAAATATTTTATTTGAATCCAAATGAGGGGTAGTTCCTTATTTACATGTAATGTCTTAAGTAAATAAATAAATAAATGAAAAATACAAAAGATATAAATAAGGCAAAAAGTAAGGACAATTTGGTCCCATCTTTGGCCGACTTGGTAAGTCGGTTTTCCTTTGCACTCTTATCCTTCAACTATTACCTTTTACCACCATTTTCTGCCCCTTTCACCATCCTTGGCCGAATAGCAAAGGTAGTAGAGAGCTTACTACATGTTGAAGGAAATTTGACAAAGAGAAGAGGAAATTAGGGATTCTCATTTGTGGTGAGTTCATACTTTAATTTATTTTAATTTTAATTACATACCTTTCTAATTAGGGTTTCTGTGAATCTTTCCCATCTCATTCATTTTCGGATTTTACTTGAACATGGGGCAAAACTCATGTTGTTCATGGGTAAGATTAACCCTAGCTATGTTCAGCTGATTCATGAATCTTTAACTACATAATTCAATACCTTCGAGTGATCCAAAAATTATGAAATATATTCTGATTGATTCCCTATGAGTCTACTTTCATTGAGCTTTTGGAATCAAGTTAATATGATTACCGTAGACAAAATTATGCTCGTATCTTTATGGTACTATCACTCTGTCCACCGAAATTGCTACCCGAATTTGTAAATTATGTATTAAATTCAATGCGTCATGGAATTATTTGATAATTTTGGGTGTTATAGATATTGATGTTAGGTTTCATTGAAAATTGGACTCACTAGAAAATGATATGTAGCGAAAGTTATAAATATTTTACCGAGCCTTACTCAGTCTGTCAGAATGGAGCTTAGGGCAAATTATGCTAGTATTTGTTAATTTTATTGTGCTCAGTACAAATAGAGAGAAATTCAAGTAATTTTATGACTTGCACCCTAGGATGTCTACAATTTGGGAAAATTAAAATTACTAGAACATGGAATGTTTATTATTTTATATAAATCATAAAATTAAGATTACTCAATCTGTCATGACATAGAAACAACATAAAAGTTAGGCTGAATGTTGATTTTTATGAGAGCAAACCATAATGAAGTAGGAAATGAAACTTTTACAGAATAATGTCTTTATAATATGAGAGTAAAGAAAATTAGAATGATGTCATTTGGGTATGTATATAAGAAGATATTGATTTTTCTTTACTATGGATGCAATATGTTATATTAATAAGTCAATCCTTATGTTTAATAGTTACTTAAGTTATAAGAGTAAATACTTAAGGTTCATATAACTAAGCAATTAATTATCTTTCATGTGTAATAGGATTGTGTTCAGAACATAGTAGTAATGTGTTTCTTACTATTATTGTTATAGGAGTAGAGGAATAAAGTAGTGAACAAGGAAAGGGAAACATTTTGCTAGCCCTTATAGGTAGGTTGATTTCTCCTACTCTATGTTTTCACCTCTTTTGAATTCGGTGTGACATCGATTATTATATGTATTGAATATGCTTTGGATATACTATGAATTGATTTTAAAAAATGTAATGATGACAAGCATATCTGAATGATTGTATGATTGCACATTTGAAAAGCATATGTAATATGACATGAATGGATTAGTGCAATCTTATTTCGTTTGAAATGGTATTTGATATGATTCATCTTTTGATATTTGAGATACAATTGTTATATATGTTAAATTCATATATCGTCAATTTTATATGAAAATTATATTTTGAATGATTGATTAATTGATTGTTCATTGGTAAAGCATATGTGAAATGCTATGGAGCCATTTTATGAGATGTAAGCATATTCCGTTTGAATGAGTTTGATTCATCTTCTGATATTCGAGATATGATCGTTTTGTGATGAATCATGCATTTGATATGCCTGCATTGCATGTATGCTGGTTGGAGCTAAGTGCTACATCGTTGATCACGATGAGAGCCACCTCTAGAATCCAATGCATCATTTTGTTCTCCAAAAATGGGATGAGATAGTCTGGAGCTAAGTGTCATGCAGAGCTAAGTGTCACATCGTGAGTAGTCACGATGAGAGCCACCTCTAGAATTCATAGGTGCCACATCTAGAGTCCACCTTTCGCTATATGATTTATTCCTCGAAAGGAATGAGGTAGAATGGAGCTAAGTGCTACATCGCTGATCAGAAGCCACTTCTAGAGTCCACCTATCGACCACTGGCCAGTTGGTGATACGTGCATTCATATGAGGGTGTTGCATTTGCATACATATGTTTGATATAATTTATATGATATTGATTGCAAGTTGAGTGTATATGTAATTATCAAATATATAAAAATATCTATTTTGCTATTATGATTATTGCATGCTTTTTTATGTCCCTCCAAATTGATTAGTTGGTAACACATAGGCTATGAGTTATCAACTTACTGAGCTATTTTAGCTCACTCTGTTGTTTCTAATATTTTTCAGATAATTCTTGGAAATCATGCGAGGTGATAGTATTTGAAGGGTTCGTGGTAAGGTTGAAAGATTTGAATCCCTCTTATCCTTCTATTAGGATGTCGAGAGGTTTGGTTATGTGCAAAGTCATTTTGTGAAATGTAAAACTTAAGGAAGTTGATTTACTCTGAAATGATCATCACATATTGTGTAATTTATTTAATGATATACTTTTACTCTTATGTTAAAAAAAAGTAAATTACATCACGTTTCTGCATTCCTTCCCAATTTCATTTGATCGTCCGTAATGAGTCACGAACTCCGGTTTAATTAACGGGTTAAATCGGGGTCGTGACAGTTATGGTATCAGAGCAATAGGTCCTTCCCTTAGTCAAAGTTTGCATAGCTATGTTTAGGATGACATGGTCATGCTTATAGTGGGGTTGTCATTCTTACGATTATAGTGAGTTATTGGTGTTTAGAGTGGGTTGTGGCAATTTAGATATTTTAGTATGAGTTTATTTAAGGGCTAATGTATGACGTTTTGAAATGTAAATGTGATATTTTATTTTGATTAATTATGATTCCATGCATCGCAACCCTTTACATTGATTTGTATATGTGGATTTGACGTACTATTTGAAAGAAAAAGAGGACTATCGTGTATTCACATATAGTATGCAAAAAATGCATAGTTAGAAATGTGACAAGTACGTGATGATTTTGTATGTGGATGAATTGTGTGGCATATATGTTTAAATTGACATAGGAAGATAGGTACCTTCTCATTTTCAAATCAATCATCACTTGTGTTTTATAGGATGTAAGAAAGTAACTTCATGTTCTCCAATCAATTATAGTATGCCAATAAGTTATTTTGAAATGATGTCATAGGTTCTTGAATTATTTGGGGTAGAAAGAAAAATATTTATTATCAAACAATATTCTCATATTTAAGTAGTTGTAAATCTATTTTTATAGAAGTGATTTGACCTGCACCTTATTGGAAGAGTTCTTTATTGACATTTTCATGGAATTATTCCTATGTTTAATAGTGTTTGTCAATCGACACAAAGATAAGTATATGAATCTTCATATGAGAGTTTGGTTGACCCATAATCATGAACATCAATCTTATACATCAAGAAAATAGATGAGTTCTCAAGTTCGATTATAGGCATCTGAATCAAGTAATTGCAAGGGATGCCTTGCGAAAAATATGTTATTTGTTTGGTTAACTATGATGGACCCTAGTATTTCCGAATATTGACTTAAGATTTGAATACCATTGGCTAAAAAGAAAGTTGTATACTTCAAAGAGTACACTTGGAACATGACATAATCAATATGAGTTCTTGGTAATATTATTGGATTATGGATCGAATCAAAATTTCAAATCATTCTTTGATTGAATTGTAATTAATTTTATTGATGTCACCTTAATTCGTTCATAGAGTCATGCAAGATTGGAGTGCTATTCTGCAAAATCCTTATAGAACAAAGGTGAGTGTCAAAATTAGGGTGCATTTTGACAACCATATAGTATGGATCATGATGATCATGATGATCATGAGAAAGATAAATCATGCCTCAATACACATGGCCATTGGCGATACATAAGTGATTAAAATCAAATGCTATCATTTATCTCCCCAGTTGGTATGATATGCTTCTTGGATATATCTTGAAAACACATGAATCAAATAAGTTATATGTGACTATGTATTAACCAACCCTTTTGTTGTGAATGGGGGCCCTGCCATATAAGGCACCATATTTTTTTAGATCATCACACACATGTAAGTTAAAAGAGGTTTATAATTTAAGATGATATGTTGCGAAACCCCTAGTGGTATTAAACATTGTGTTTCGTGATAAATACATTTAGACAAAAGAGACACTAATGGCCCATCATGTATACTATTATACTTAAAACGAAGAGATATACTCACATGTATGGTAACCAGATAATAAATATGTTTTATATCATTTATATTCAAATTAGAAAGAAAAAGACGAGCAATATGAATTTGAGCACCCTATGTTTTGACATGATTCCAAAACATTTTGATCACATGAAATTTTGAATGACCTCCACACATATAGACTTTAAAATCTATATTCTACAAGGTCGAGATACATTTCAATCATATGTATGGATAGGAACGATAGATGAAGGTATAGTTATGTCGCGCTAAATAATCTGAAAACAAGTTTAGGAAATGTCTTCCTTTAAAAAAATTGAAACGTGTCTAATTAGTATGGTATTTAAGAAAATATTATAGATATATAAATACTTGTTTAATACAAGTTTGGGTTCATCAACATTAGATATGAGTACATATGGCTATGAGTTATCATTTTCAAGTTTGAGAAAACATTAAAGGGAAATAAGGTCATATGTGCTAAGGGAAATTTAGTGGCAACAATTAGCAAGAGGAATAGATTATAATTTTATTGTGACGATATGTGGTTTCTATCTTTTAAGGAATTGTAAATATCTGTGAAAAAAATAATAATAACACCACTAGATCATTTATAAGGTGTTGAAGAACTAACGATCAAATTTCTTTAATATTGACAAGTGATGCTTACTTGGTAGGATCCAAATCAATTTATGATCAGTAAATTATCATTAGTAGATGTGAATCCTTATTATGATTTTCAAAGTATTTTGAATTCTTGAATTAGTCTTGTTGATATCAGAATCATTGCTAACTCCTCACTTATCAATATGGATTTTGAAATCATTAATGATTCTTGATTGATCACTATTGGTCGTAGTTCAATCATTTAGTACATATTTTTTTTGTTTGTCCTTGTCCATCACATCTTACACTAGTCGAGTGGTTGAATCACTATACCTCATTACAAATTTTGAAATCATCGATGATCATTGAATAATTGCTATCGATTTGAAGTTACCAATTTTGAGCATCAAGTTATAATTGATCCTTAGTTTGCCTTTGCCTATCCCACATCAATTAGTACAATTGATGGAATCAACATTGTCACTCATCAATGGGTGATAATTCATTTGGTATTGTTGACTTTAGTATATCAATTGACCTTGAAAGTTTAAAGAGTGAATTAGGAAGCTTATCGAAAGATGTATTGGAGTGAGACCTCCTCTGGTCATCGTTCGAGGGTTTGAGTGGAATCATAGAGTTCGCTATCATGAAATTCCGGTTATAAGCTTAGCGAAAGAGCGATTGAAAGGGGACGCCTTTTCAATCCTCGACCGCCGTATGAAACCGACATTTCATCATTACAATCTAATAAGAAATAAAAGTCACATTTACAAACCTCATAAATAATTATGCATTAATAATGATCCATATAGATGATAAGTCATGGTCTACTGCCTCTAACTATTTGAAAATAGATGGTTGTGTCTTTTATTTAGCATTTGATTCTCTTTTGAGATATCATGATTCATATATTGACGTGTTGGCCATGTTAACAATAGTATACATAAATTCATCAGATCTTTTAAACTTCTTCCTGGGTTCATCTCCTGGCGTAACTTTCAAGAGTACCTATTTTATACTTCACATAACATGTAATTATAGAATAAATCCAAGTTGGGTCACCTAAATGAAGTAATACGATGACACTTCACATGAAAGAAGACATTATCATATCCCTAACTAAATAGAGCAAGTTCGTTCATTTGGAATAATTTCTTATAAGTTCTACAATGACATCATGATATTGAATAACCTACGCGATCAAACAAAATATGTCTAATTTGTTATCGATATTTATATCAACGATGAGATGTGCTAAATTTCGAGGACGAAATTTTTTTAAGGGGGGTAGAATGTAATATCCCTAAGTTAATCATGCATGATTAGTTGTATGAATGTGATGATATATTATCTTATTGGTAATATCTATGAATGTGATGTTAAGACTTGCACTTCAATATCAACTAAAGTGCGAAAATGATGAAAATTTACTTAAGGCATGAAAATGTGATTTTCGAAAAAGTGAAAATTTGGAAAATTAAAGTCCCGATAATTGCTCCTATATATGAAAGGATTTTAAAAGTGATTTTTAAGAATTTTTCGGAGGTGTATGAGTTAGGTAAAACGTAAACACAAAATCGAAAAATCTGTGAAATCGCGATTTTTGTTCTTCGGACAAAAATTTAGATTTCGATTCCTTAGTTATTTATTTTTCTAAATATTTTATTTGAATCCAAATGGGGGGTAGTTTCTTATTTACATGTAATGTCTTAAGTAAATAAATAAATAAATGAAAAATACAAAAGATGTAAATAAGGCAACAAGTAAGGGCAATTTGGTCCCATCTTTGGCCGACTTGGTAAGTCGATTTTCCTTTGCACTCTTATCCTTCAACTATTACCTTTTACCACCATTTTCTGCCCCTTTCACCATCCTTGGCCGAATAGCAAAGGTAGTAGAGAGCTTACTACATGTTGAAGGAAATTTGACAAAGAGAAGAGGAAATTAGAGATTCTCATTTGTGGTGAGTTCATACTTTAATTTATTTTAATTTTAATTACATACCTTTCTATTTAGGATTTCTGTGAATCTTTCTCATCTCATTCATTTTCGGATTTTACTTGAACATGGGGTAAAACTCATGTTGTTCATAGGTAAGATTAACCCTAGCTATGTTCAGTTGATTCATGAATATTTAGCTACATAATTCAATACCTTTGAGTGATCCAAAAATTATGAAATATATTCTGATTGATTCCCTATGAGTCTACTTTCATTGAGCTTTGGAATCAAGTTAATATGATTTCTGTAGACAAAATTATGCTCGTATCTTTATGGTACTATCACTCTGTCCACCGAAATTGCTACCCGAATTTGTAAATTATGTATTAAATTCAATGCGTCATGGAATTATTTGATAATTTTGGGTGTTATAGATATTGATGTTAGGTTTCATTGAAAATTGGACTCATTAGAAAATGATATGTAGCGAAAGTTATAAATATTTTACCGAGCCTTACTCAGTCTGTCAGAATGGAGCTTAGGGCAAATTATGCTAGTATTTGTTAATTTTATTGTGCTCAGTACAAATAGAGAGAAATTTAAGTAATTTTATGACTTGCACCCTAGGATGTCTACAATTTGTGAAAATTAAAATTACTAGAACATGGAATGTTTATTATTTTATATAAATCATAAAATTATGGTTACTCAATCTGTCAGGACATAGAAACAACATAAAAGTTAGGCTGAATGTTGATTTTTATGAGAGCAAACCATAATGAAGTAGAAAATAAAACTTTTACAGAATAATGTCTTTGTAATATGAGAGTAAAGAAAATTAGAATGATGTCATTTGGGTATGTATATAAGAAGATATAGATTTTTCTTTACTATGGGTGCAATATGTTATATTAATAGGTCAATCCTTATGTTTAATAGTTACTTAAATTATAAGAGTAAATACTTAAGGTTCATATACCTAAGTAATTAATTATGTTTCTTGTGTAATAGGATTGTGTTCAGAACATAGTAGTAATGCGTTTCTTACTATTATTGTTATAGGAGTAGAAGAATAAAGTAGTGAACAAGGAAAGGGAAACATTTTGTTAGCCCTTATAGGTAAGTTGATTTCTCCTACTCTATGTTTTCACCTCTTTTGAATTCGGTGTGACATCGATTATTATATGTATTGAATATGCTTTGGATATACTATGAATTGATTTTGAAAAATATAATGATGACAAGCATATCTGAATGATTGTATGATTGCACATTTGAAAAGCATATGTGATATGACATGAATCGATTAGTGCAATCTTATTTCGTTTGAAATGGTATTTGATATTATTGATCTTTTGATATTTGAGATACAATTGTTATATGTATTAAATTCATATATCGTCGAGTTTATATGAAAATTATGTTTTGAATGATTGATTAATTGATGGTTCATTGGTAAAGCATATGTGAAATGTTATGGAGCCATCTTATGGGATGTAATCATATTCCGTTTGAATGAGTTTGATTCATCTTCTGATATTCGAGATATGATCGTTATGTGATGAATCATGCATCTGCATATGCCTGCATTGCATGTATGATGGTTGGAGCTAAGTCCTGCATCGCTGATCACGATGGGGGCCACCTCTAGAGTCCGTAGGGGCCACCTCTAGAGTCCACCTATCGCTATATGATTTATTTCCCGAAAGGGATGGGGTAGAATGGAGCTAAGTGCTACATCGCTGATCAGAAGTCACCTCTAGAGTCCACCTACCGACCACTGGTCAGTTGGTGATCCGTGCATTCATATGAGAGTGTTGCATTTGCATACGTATGTTTGATATGATTTATATGATATTGATTGCAAGTTGAGTGTGATGTTTTTGATTAGTATGTTTATATGTAATTATCAAATATATAAAAATGTTTATTTTGCTATTATGATTATTTCCTGCTTTTCTATGTCCCTCCAAATTGATTAGTTGGTAACACATAGACTATGAGTTATCAACTTACTGAGCTATTTTAGCTCACTCTGTTGTTTTTAATATTTTTCATATAATTATTGGAAATCATGCGAGGTTATAGTATTTGAAGGATTCGTGATAAGATTGAAAGATTTGAGTCCCTCGTATCCTTCTATTAGGATGTCGAGAGGTTTGGTTATGTGCAAAGTCATTTTGTGAAATGTAAAACTTAAGGAAGTTGATTTGCTCTGAAATGATCATCACATATTGTGTAATTTATTTAATGATATACTTTTACTTTTATGTTAAAAAAATAAATTACATCACGTTTCCGCATTCCTTCCCAATTTCATTTGATCGTCCGTAATGAGTCGCGAACTCCGGTTTAACTCACGGGTTAAATCGGGGTCGTGACAGCCGAGGTCTGGAATATAAGGAGGTTGGTCTAGGAGAACGACACCGGTGAGGAAGGTGGAGGTCGTTATGAGGAGACGATGCATGTGAGGAAAGAGGAAGTCAGATGGCATGAGGAGAACGATGTAGGTGATGAAAGAGGAGGTCACTCGGCATGAGGAGAATGGCACTATTGAGGAAGGAGGAGGTCGTTCCATGCAAACAGGAAAAAGGAAAAATGAGAAATGGTCCACAAAGGCGAGATCTGTGCACATCGAACGAATGACAACACCGTGAAAGTTTTGGTCGTCAATCTTGTCGTCGTGAGAAGCTCGTGATGTCGCTGAGGTATGAGGACGAGGTTGGCTAGCATGAGAAGAATGACGCAAGTGAGGAAGGAGGAGGTCGACCGATGAGATCTGTACGCGTTGAACGAATGATGGTGTTGTGAAAGTCATTGGCCCCTTTGAGGTCAGTCGGGCCGGTGTCTCACATGTATGCCCGATGAAGATGAAATGTGCTAGTAAAGAAATAGAGGGGGAGATGATAGATGGTCCAACCACCTAAGAAATCAACTAAGATAGAGATACTACCAAATGGCTACATAAACACTGGTATCTGACTAATTATCGGCTTATTTCTTTATGCAATGTCGTATATAGAATCATAGCTATAAAACATTAGCATATCAACTAAAACATAAACTTATACAAATTAATTGACCTAGCACAAGCATCCTTTATAGCAAATATATCCTACAAGACAACATTCACATGGTTCAAGAAATTGCTCATTTTATGACAAAAAGGCAGAAAGAAATTTATGTTATTTAATGTCGATATGGAAAACTTATATTCATTAGATGAGCTCCTAAAATCATTAGGTTTATTAGATGGTCTGTTTGGAAAACCATATGAAAAATCTCCATTTCTCCAAAAATTCAATCTTTTTTTTAATGAAAGTTGGCCCATAAAGAGCTTCCTATCAAAGACATGCACATGAGCTTTGAGCTCTCTATTAGTTTAAACTATTCTTTACGTGGCTCTATTTTTGAAAATAAGGTACATCTCCTTTTTCATTGTGCATCATCCTAACAAATGTGGAATATCTTCCAATTAAAAATTAACTTTCTGTTTAGTTATCATCGGTCTTAAACTCATAGCAATTGAGTGTTTGAAAGAGACAATCTTAATCCTTTCTCCCATACCAAATTCTTAGCCCAATTTTCTTCATCTTTGGTGTATGAAAAATTATTGTTCTTGTGTGATAAAGAAATATGCAATTGCGATCCTCATCTAGAATGGATTTTGGTTAGCTAGATTTGTTCCATGCTATTGAGAAACATCCCCTATCAGATCCAATTTGAGTACAATGAGCGTGCCTTTCTCTTTAATTCAAGGTGGCCACGGATAGATCTTTCTTAAGGTCCATTCAGGTGGAGGAAAAAGATTTATAGTTAGATTTACTATTGTGTTTGTATGTGCAGGAATTCATAGGACAAGTTTCACTCGACTTTGGCAAGTGAAGCTTGAGGTTTATTGTAGGGGTCGTTTGATTCTAAGATATAGGTCAGAATATCTCAATAATATCGAGAATATGACCAAACGTTAGCAGAATAAGGATAACTTGATCAAACTTTGTTTTTTGGAAAATCATATTGGAAATCATGAAACCACCATTATATTCAACAAAGTTGCAATATTTGTATTCCACCAAAATGATAGAATATTTCTATTCTCAACGTTTTCATCTTTGATTATTTTTTTTAAATTTAACCATATATTATTATTTATTAATATAATAATAGTAATAATAAATGTCAAGTATTTATAATAAAATATTTTAATTATAAAATATAATATATTTAAAAATTATTCCTTTGAACACTAAACATAAGGTAGAATAATAAAATTTGTTATTCTTTAAAAGTTATTCTTCATCCAAACGATTCCTAAAAAAACTTTGCTATTCTCCTTGGTACAAGTAAAGTAGAAGGATACTGAACCATTTGACAATGGAATTTTGCAAGAATAAATTTCTTAATCCCAACTTTTCATCCAAACGGGGTTGGATTATTTGTGTGGGGCTCACTTGCATTTTATTGTTGGAACATGAAAAAAAAATGAGAGTTTTGCATTCTTTCATCTGCTAAGAACACGTGCTCCTGCTGGATTAAGGCCATGGGGCTAAGTGAAGGGTTAGATAACCTTGATCTTGGAATTAAAAGAAAATTGTCAAACGGAGTCATGAAGAATTATGAACATGATTGGTAAATTTTGGTCTTTGATATTAGTATACCCATATTTGTCGACAAGCTAAAACTATTTTTCTGCTAGACTAAGTTGGCGACGGTTGCTATTCTTTTTCGGAGGAGGATCTCCATATTTTTTTTCATCAGGCTATGTGAACCTAACTCAATGCAGCAATTTTCATCCCTAAAAATGTGTTAATTATTCTGTTATAAATTACTTCTACACATATACACAAGGAATAATATAAATAGGCATATAAAAATGTTAGAAAATGGCGAAAGGCTAATTTATGTTTTCTCTAAAAGAGAATCTTGAATTCAATAAATCTTTATTGCGAGTTTCATTTTCTATAATTAAGTGTAAGATGTGATGTAAACCAAATTAGTCGGGTACGAAACTCTAGAATACCTTAAAAGGATTTAATTACTCTTGATTGAAAATATAATATATTAAAAAAAATATTTTGGACTAAAATAGTTCAAAAACTTGATTCACGTTTTTAAGCCCCTCATTAATAAATCTTAGATTTTTTGAGACGTTTTCCTCCATTTCAATTATTATTATTATAACTTAAAGCATATTTCTTCGTTCAACATGTTATTAAATAGGGGAGTTGAAAAAATTGTTAGTTTAAATTGGGCTATCTTTTTTTAGGGTGGGTCAAAGACGTTTTTTCTTCATATTTTTTTGGACTGGCCGGTCAATGATGACCATGACATCATGGTATTTTTTACCACCCCCGAGTGGAAATAGATGAGTCAAATAGTTTTTTTTAACGAAACTATTGCTGGTTTTTAGATTTTAGAAAATCTTAAAATAGAGGACGAAATCCAAAAAAATTATCAGTTTTTGCTTGATTTCTGTGTCCACTATCTGTTTTATTGATTCTGTATTTCTGATAATATCAAGAAGTTTGTTAATTGTATATATTCAAAATATCAAAAATATTTTATATCATTTAATTATTTAGACCTTGAGTTTCCTTAATTATTTAGATCTCTATGATTTTTAATTTAAGTTTTTTCGAATGTAGGAAACAAATATATTCTGATATAAAATAAGTAAAATTCATTTTGTTGTTAAAAAAATAATATTAAGTTAGAAAATGCGATATAATAAAGGTTGAACAATTCATATATTAAAATTATAAAATGTGCTTATATTAAAATTTAAAGTTGAATCATCAATTTATTATTATAATTTTATTAATTATTATTTGAAAGTGATCGGGTTAATTTGTATATTGTAGATGAACATGGAAAGATTCTAGTGTTAAGATTATAAATGTAAAAACTATTTTATTTTTCTTAAAAACATTAATTGGCACGTTCAATTTCAATCTAATTTCACAGGTCCTGATTTAAATTTTGTAGATACTTTTTTAATAGTTCACAAATGCTGTGTTCCGGCTGTTTGGTTGGGGAAACGAGGGAACCGGTGGGAATGTGGGAATCGATTCTCATGTTTGTTTGAATTTAAGTTGAGGAATGGATTAAATCAAACAGACCTAAAGCTCCCCCTTTTTTTTTTCTCCTCAATCTTTTCGTGTTTTTGTGTTGGCGTGTTGCGGCCTTGGATGCAGTGGATATTCTTAAGGGTAGGTGTTCTTTTAGATCAATCGTTCTATTTCTCATTTGTAGTGTGATGCGCCAAGAACTTGTTTAGTAACATCTACTGCTTTTTGTCGAAGTATGATTAATAATTTAATAGGACCTTCGTGAAGACCTAATTTGATGGTAGACGGCTTAGTCAATTTTTGCAGTTACTTACTTTTCTTTTGCCAGTGGGAGAGAAGGAAAAAGGAGAGGACTTTTTGGGTGGTGAAGAAGAATAACAATCCTGCAGCTTGTTTCTAGTTTGAGTTATTATATGTGAGATTGATAATGTGCGTTGATTACGAACTTTAATTTTATTGCTGCACTGTTACAGGGAAAAGATTTGGTATCATAGTTATTCAGTATAACTCAATAATACTGCCTATTTGGCTCAGCCAAAGCTACCATTTTGTTTCCAGTATGATGATCAGAAGTAGGTGGATTCACCGTATCATGCATAAGAAGCATAGAACTGCAGGTGAGTTTCGTACTTTTGATGGCGATAGAAAAAGAGTTTCTTTATGGCATAAAATGGATATATTTGGGATGTCCAGTCTCGAGTGGGTTGATGATCTCAAGTATCTTGTTTATTTTCGCAACAAGGAAATTTGATAGCCTGCTACAATTCTTGGAGGAGATTTCAAATATGGCGTTTCTTGTGACTTTAACCCTTAAGTAAACTCGATCCTTTTATTGTTTGTTGCTCACAAATTTGTCCAATTATTTAGACTTGCATTGATCATTACTGTTTAAGGTTCTTGAGTCAAACTCCTACTGCATATTTGCTCAATGACACTGTCAAATGTAAAATTAGTTGATTTCTCTTGTAGGATGAAATTACTTATGCCAAAAGGCTTTGGTGCCTTCTCTAACTTTGTCTAGTGGAGCACCTTCTGAATGGATAGAACTCCATGAAACATGTATCATTTTTGGCATAGGTGATCGCGGAACAATACATAGATTTTGGTTTTAACAAAAAATGGAGGTGTAGAGAGGATATAAATCATAGTTTTTACCGGTCGATTAATCCAATGATTATCTATTACTTTCTTTACTAGTTAAATAGTGAATTCATCATGATCGTGTCCATCAGATTTTATAATTACTACGATCAAATCTTATAACATATCTGATTAATTTGGTGGTCACACTTTGTTTGTCCTTATAATACTTTGCATTATCGAATGAACCCAATAAATATGTATTACTTCATCTATAAGGTATATGATTAGATTATTCATGAAAATAAGGTATTTGATTAGCTTACTCATGATTCATAATTGTCAAATGACAAGAAATGAGTGCTCTACAACATATTGTAGAGGGAGATGTTCTACACACGCATTTACCTCCGAGTATTATATTTTGTACTCAGTTACAAGCCAAGCTTTGTTGAGCTGAAAAAGATAGCCATTCTTACATTGAGCAGTCATTGGCATAATTCTTACATTGATCGAAGATGTAAAATCATGTCTGTCAAAAAGGAGTTAACTCTTGAAGACTTCAGTTTTACATCATTGCTACAGTGTACACTGAAAGATTATCTCTAATATTAGTGAAATTTTGTCAGAGCTTACTTGCTGTAACTCAGTACTAAATTTGGTTGTGGACTATTTTAAAATAAGAACTTGTAACAATCCTGTTCTGTGGGCATCCTTATGAAATTTTCATTCTTCATTCATGTTTCACTTTTTGTTGATTATTAGCCATGCATTCCTTCATGATGAGAAGTACAACGCCTATGTTTAACATAATGGAGACACCAAATTTCATGATTGGATTTTTACTTGTCATATTCTTATATAAGATGTTGTGAAGAGAGTTTATATGTCTGTGATAGAACTAAATACTTTCCAATTATCTCCCTCATTGGGAAAAAGTTCCATCAAACAATCACCTCCATTTTGTCTTTGCTAAAGCTCCTCCAGCTGGTTTTGCTCAAAGTTTCAGAGATATGAAAAGTATTTTGACCCTGAAATACCTTTAAATCCGGTGGAATTGTTTTAGTGGAGGAGAAGTCTCAGTTCAGATTTATTACTAGTATGCAACCTGTATGCCTTGCTGAGTGGAGCTCAAATGTCAAAATAATCTGTCCTGAATGGAAGATACATTATTTTGGTCCTCGTAGTTCTAGATAGTGTGAGTTCTGTTGATTTTAGGAGGCCTTAAATCTCGGGAATTGAGGACGATGGAAAATTAAGGTGTTTTGCATAGCAATACTCTAGTCCTGATTGTCTTAGAGGGGAAAATCTGGCATAAATGTTCTAATTGTATGATATAGTTAATAAAGTATATTTGTGATAAAGATGGTAGTGCTTTATTTTCTTTATCCCATCTCACAGCTGTGAGAAAATGAAGGCCGTGGATTATTTTTTATCTTCTCCGCCTATGTTTTATAGCCGGTCCCAAGCCCGGATAAAGGAGGAGGGTTGTGTTAGGCCCCGACAGCCAGCGTAAAACCCTGTCGAATCTCATGAACATGGATCAACGAGGCGTCGTATGATCCATGTAGCCGACCCTACCCAGCGGGATAAGGCTTTATTGTTGTTGTTGTTGTACACTGAGTATAATTATTAACTATGAATCTGAATCTTCCAAGTAGTTGAATTTCATTTTTCTTTCCATTTGGACCAGGAGGTGGGGAACTATTGTTGTACCTTCGATGCACTGGTTGTTGATAATTGTATTTTGCTTCTTGAAAGAACATTTAACTGACAGTAAGATCCATTTGTAAATTTTACCTTCAGAACTTATCTGCATATGTTTTGACCTCTGAGGGTGCTGAATCCCATAAGAAATTATGAACCTTTTAACATTGATAAACATGACAAAAGTAAATTAAATTTCTCACTTTACCACCCAAGGCGGACACTTGGCGAACTAAAGGTGGACACTTGACGAACTAATAGAGCAAGATCTATTGGTGAATAATATACCGAAAGGTTTGGTTATTAATAGAGCGGAATGACGTCGTATGATCCATGTAGCCGACCCTACCTAGTGGAATAAGGTTTTGTTGTTGTTGTACCACCCAAGGGACTAACAGAACCTAACCACCTATGCTCTATGTAGGCATGTAACTCGGTAAGCTCACTACTTCTATAGGTATAAAATGTAGGCACCACCATTGTCTCCAAAAATCATTATTGTCACTCTTATGAGTGCTGAACATTTTTACCCTTATGAGATAAAATGAAATGACAATAGTGTGTTTTGGAGTGGCAATAGTGCCACCCTAAAATGTAACAAGAATCTTTCTTATGATTATTTTTTTTGTTCTTCTTAGAGTAAATACTGTGCTATATATGATTCATTGGCAGCATT
The DNA here is from genome assembly GCA_030549335.1 of Pontederia crassipes. Classification (NCBI taxonomy): domain Eukaryota; kingdom Viridiplantae; phylum Streptophyta; class Magnoliopsida; order Commelinales; family Pontederiaceae; genus Pontederia; species Pontederia crassipes. The sequence goes on from JAUKPH010000017.1 coordinate 6,939,067, forward strand.
AACTATCAACATTCCACATACTTAGACATGGTTTGCAACATCAAGACGACGACAACAACAACAACAAAGCCTTATCCCACTAGGTGGGGTCGGCTACATGGATCATACGACGCCATTCCGCTCTATTAGTAACTAAACCTTTCGGTATATTATTTACCAATAGATCTTGCTCTATTAGTTCGCCAAGTGTCCGCCTTGGCCTCCCTCTCCCTCTTTTAATTGGACTCCAGATTATTTGATCTACTCTTCTTACTGGCGTATCTAATGGTCTTCTCTGAACATGACCAAACCATCTCAAACGATTCTCTACCATTTTCTCACTAATAGGAGCCACTCCGACTCGTTCACGTATATGATCATTCATAATCTTATCTAATCTTGTATGACCACACATCCATCTCAACATCCTCATTTCGGCTACCCCCACTTTACGTTCATGTTGTCCCTTCATAGCCCAACATTCACTACCATATAACACTGCCGGTCTTATAGCAGTACGATAGAATTTTTCTTTAACTTTATTGGGTACTTTTCTATCACAAAGAACTCCAGTGGCTTTCCTCCACTTACACCAACCAATTTGAATTCTATGATTAACATCGTCATCAATCTCCCCATCTTGTCTTACAATTGATCCTAAATATTTAAACTTTGTCACTTGAGGAATTATATCCTCCCCTAGCCTAACTTCCAAATCGTCTCTAAGTTGTTTATTTGTGAAATTGCAATGCATATATTCTGTTTTATTCCTACTTAAACGAAAACCCTTTGACTCCAACGTATTTCTCTATATTTCCAATTTTGTATTAATCTCTCCTCTTGAATCCGCTAAAAGTACTATATCATCCGCAAATAGCATGCACTTAGGTACCTCCTCTGTGATACTCTCGGTTATAGCATCGATAACTAAGTTAAATAGATACGGGCTTAAAGCTGATCCTTGATGTAGACCAATTCCTATAGGAAATTCATTTGTCTCACCTCCGGATGTCCTAACCCTAGTCAATGCCCCATCGTACATATCTTGTATTACCTTAATGTAGGCAACACTCACCCTCTTCTTTTGCAAGGCTTTCCAAAGTACATCCCTTGGTACCCGATCATACGCCTTCTCTAAGTCAATGAAAGCCATATGTAAGTCTCTTCTCCTACTTCGATACTTCTCCATCATCCCCCTTAGTAAATAAATCGCCTCTGTAGTGGATCTTCCTGGCATGAACCCAAATTGTCTCTCAGAAATACTAGTCTCCATTCTCAATCTATGGTCAATCACTTTTTTCCATAATTTCATTGTGTGACTCATAAGTTTAATCCCTCTATAATTTGCACAATTCTGAATATCCCCTTTATTCTTGTAAATAGGAACTAATGTACTTAATCTCCAATCATCAGACATCTTTTTCGACCGTAAAATCTCATTAAATAGTTTACATAACCACAACACACCTTTTTCTCCCAAACATCAAAGTATGTGGAATGCCTCTATAATATGATGTGACTCATAAGTTTAATCCCTCTATAATTTGCACCTTTTGCAACATCAAGACATGATGTTTTTTTCTATATTTTCAGAAGGTTGTTAAGGAGTGCGTATTTGCTAATGAATTTTCGCCTACAAAAGAAGGTGATGCAACACTATTTTTGGGTAAGACTACAATGTTCCCATCTAATATACTTACAACATGTGATATTCCTACTTGCAAGGCTGTGCAGAGACCTATCCAGTTCATTATAACTTTCCTGATCATGCATATCATGCATGCTTCTGTCATGGTGAGAATTTTTTTCAGTTTTCTTTTTCTTGCATTGCAGTTGTTACATTTGTCATTAAACCATTAAATTCTTGATCATATTACTGTTGGATCAATCTTAGCATGCAATTCTGATAATTTAAGTTTGGGGTAGTCTTCTATGTATTTTCTTTTTCAGTTACAAGGGAGGCCCATGGACCTGCTTATACATAGGAAATTAAAGTATAAATAAAGTGGCATGAGAAGTCCCATAGTGAGAAATCAAATTCGATCTCTTGGTTTAGGATTGAGTTGTCTGCCACTCCACCACAAGTTTATTCTCAGTTTTTCTTGCATTTATTTTCATATGTTTCTCTTCTTTGGCATATGTTGCTCCAGTGATGCATGCATTTGAATGTAAGTATATGCAAATATATACATATATTTTCTGGACAACAAAGATTTTCATCTCAAGTTTTCAACTGCAGAGAGGCAATGAACTTCATGCTGGTGATTTATTTTCTATTGGTTGTTCAACACCATAAAATTCATAATATAAGCTACATTAGTAAGGAACAATTTTTTTCTAGGAACAGTTCTCGAGCTCAAACTCTTCAAATATGATGCCAGTCAAATGCTTATCCTCAGAAACAGCCCTTTTTTTTGTGCTAGTAATACATTGGTAGCACCATACTAGATGGTTGCTAATGAACATGGGGGCACCTGTGTCTAGTTATCAAGCATATTTGGGTCTTCTAAAAAAAAGATCAAATGCGCTTGGACTAATTTGGGTGTCATGTCTTAATGGTTCTTTGGTTCTCAGATTCTAAGATTGATTCACCATGCTCTGTGATTTACTTGTAGATGGTAAATTCATTCATGGACATAGCTCCTGTGGGTTGGCACCGTCTTTCTGCTAAAACTTAGTTTTCCACTTACCAGCTGATAGTTTACTCCTTAAACTCTTAACCACACATCATCAATCTAATTATATTGAGACTTTATATATCTAATGATAGGAAACGCTAACGTTTCATGTATATAAATGTTGCAGGTGAAGGTTCGAATACATGCAAGTAAAAGCCTTTCCAGTATTGCGATGCATATGATGTACACACATGTGAGTCAATCAAACATTTTAGTTTTTTTTTGTTTAAATGAAACATTGGTGTGATATTAAAATCATCATATCCAAGATTAAATATGAGAAAACAAAGGCAATGACCAGGATTTGGAAATATGTTAGAGAGAGGTTGCTTAAAAGTTCAAGTTCTATCAATGCCTTGGAGATTCCTTCTTGAATCTTGGCAATGACATGGTCTATCACCAAGGAAAATGGCACATATAGTAGTAGTACCTTATTTACCAAAGATATATTAACATCATTATCCAACGGAAACTAGGTCATGATGTGTTTGATAATGCTCTAATTTTGCAATAAACATTAAGCATATCCCCTAGATTAATTTATATAAAGATTAGCTTGGGGCCTGTTTGACATTATAGCACTTCATGAGTTTTTTTATGCAATGTAGCTATGAATTGAACATCATATTCAGTATGCCAAAAAATATATATGTGGACATCCAATGTTGGTCCATTAATTCAGTGGACGATTTAGTGGCCACATTTCTTTATACCTTGATCGCCTTTATCTAGAAATCCTCTTCTGGAGAACATCAAGGCATGAAGTCCTTTCTTTTCACTGGGGTCTTACATGCTAACTGTTGGAAGTTCAAGAATATTGTATGACCTGTTCATTGTTGTGGAAGTTATATAATTCTGCCCTTGCATGAGCACCAACACATATAATTCTTGGACAAGTGCAGACTTAGAATATATGGCTTGGATGAAATAGGGTTTTTCATTAAGACTTACTTGGGGCACAAGTGTTCAGCCATGACCTCATGACAAAATGCTATTTGGGTAAAGGTAGTTGCAATAGGATAACATATATAACCCAAAAAATATATATAATGGATCCGAATCACCAAGAGGCCCAAGACCAACAACTTGGAAAGCATTAAAAGCTTTGGATCTTCCTTCTACAAGCAAGACACACTTAATTCATGTATTGAATGAGAACTTTAAACCATTTATCTCTCTGGACCCATGTGATTGTTGAACAGGAACTCAAGGTATTCAATTGCACCAGCCCGTATATATCCATGTTGTTTTCTTCTTTTGAAAATCCAAAAATCCTACATCAATAAGCTGTAGAAAACTGCACCATCTGTATGCCATACTAATTGATTTAGTGTGCTTTATTCCAACTCCACCTTAGGAAGGGGAGTTTGTTAACTTTTTCTTCCTCTGAATTTACATGGTGCCAAGATATTAAATTAAATTTGATGGCTCAGCTGCCCTATAAACATGGTCTTTATTCCAATTTGAATCATCCATTTACGAATTGATAGGATGGATCATAGACAGTAGTTTTATCTCATTATTATCCAGAAGTAAAATTGACAGCGATACAAAGTCGTGATGAACAGTTTTCTTTTATTTGGTTTCATTTAAATGATTTCTTCTGTTCATATATTAATGAATGATGAACAGTATTTTTTTGTTCATGCAGTGGATGGCTTCCTGTTCAGCTACAGAAACTCCCAGTGGTCAACACATGCAGTGATATGATATGGTTTCTGGACGTTTTGATGTAGAAATATTGTTTTATTTATTCAATAAACAATACTATCTTTTCTTGTCATGTAGTTCTACCAATCTCACAAGTGACACATATAATGTGGGCAACCTAACTATTAGCCTCCTCTTTGGTATGGGCATCAGGATTTCCAACACATCCTTCCCATGCATCTTTCTTCACATTATTAGGCTGCTCAAAGGAATATAATTGGTATATCGATTAAGTCATTAATAATCTCTATACCATAATTTTATCATAGATTTGGCAAGCATGAATACGCAAAATTCATATTAGCGTACACATGAACGTATATGAATACGTTTTATATATCTGAATCAATCATATATGTCACTTGTGCTTGTACACATATGTAGATGTAGGGATGTAAACTGTAAACATGTAACTTTATAGTATAAATTATATCATATATTGATTTATATACACTATACAACATGCATCGTTGTACTAAAAAAACAAATGTATAGGCAGCATGAATTGTGTTCTAATTATTTATATTCATATAGTATTACCCAAAAAAAGCAACACCTCTGGGTGGCAGCACAAAGTATAAAAGATACAAATGTTAAAAAATTGAACAAAATCAAAATCTTAAATTCTATGCACGTCAGCACATGCAGAATATAAAAAGATAAATTATTAGCCTATGCATGCAACATATATTTTTTTCTACTGGTATATACAACAACATATTTTCGAGTTGAAGCCTTGGATTGTAAATCTTAATTAATTAATGTCCATATCATAAATTATAACTACCCAATTCATGCAAAAGTTGGACATTATTTGGATTTGAGTGTTATATCTATTTGCCTTACATTAATGATTATAGTAATTGGTTGAATAACAACAAAAAGATTTGTAACTCAAAGAAATTAATTAAACAATAATAACCAAATACTACATACCATTCTCAAATAACAATTAAAAGATTTTAGTTTAACTAAAATTTTATTACATATGGCTAGATGCGTTGTTAATCATGGTATTTAATTTGGTCTTAGATATGTATAACGCTCTCATCATAAGTTTAGCTGTCATCATTTATTTATTTTTGAATCAAGTACATAATTTTCAGTTAGAATATATGTAAATGTAATGTGACTTACATAATATGCAATAATCATATTGAATATGAATATAATACATGCATGTTAGAAACTAATACATCATCCTTACATGATTTAACAATATACATAATACTAATATCATATACATTAAGGGTTATTCCCATAAACCTCCTATAAACTATCACGATTTTCTACATCTAACCCAAAACTACGAACTTATTTTTTTTATCTCTAAACTTTCACTTTAGTCCTCCCGTCCACTTCTGTTATATTTTTCGTTACTTTTACTTTTTTTCATTTATGAAAAAACTAAATCATCAATCCTTCCAAAAAAATAAAAAAATAACAAATATAAAAATAAAAATAAAAAATCATTGAAAGGATCAAAGTGGTAAAAAAATTATCATTTATGAAAATATTAAATTACCCTCCCCCCAATTTTTTCATTTTTATATTTATTATTTGATGTGTTATGGAGGGAGGAGTAATTTAGACTTTTCATAAATGAAAAAAAATCAAAAGTAATGAAAAATGTAACAAAAGTAGACGGAATGATTAAAGTGAAAAAATCGTGATAGTTTAGGGTACAAAAAAATAAGTTTGTAGTTTGAGGTTAAATGCGAAAAATAGCGATATTTTGGAGGAGCTTTATAGAAATAACCCTAAAACTAATATACAATTTTTAAGATTCATACAACATAGAAAATTTGGATCTTTTATGAAATGATTACAAAAGATAATCATATGACTTTGTAAAAATAATATTAACATTATTCCTCAAGGACTTTTCACAAAAAAGCATACATGAGCAATAATATTTGATGCATTCATAGATAATGCATCACTCATGGAAAGTCATATAAGAACATGATTTTCTCATTTCTCAATCCAAGCAGGCAATTCATTAAGAGAGGAGAGAGAGGAGTATATCATACTCAACAAAGTGTTTTGAACCTTGTTTAAACATCTTTTTCAGGTTAAACTCTTCTCTTTTTTTTTTTTGCACACTTTGTCTTATCTTTTATTGAATAGTTTGTAATATTTGAAGTTACAACTTATCATATGTTTAACCTAGGGGTGTTCACCCGATGACCCGACCCGACCGGTCGGGTCACTGGTCGACCCGACCCGACCCCAACCCGAAGGGTGGTCGGATACAGGTTGAAAAATCCCAACCCGAGTGGACCCGACCCGACCCGACCACCCGACCATTTATTTATTTATTTATTTTTTTTTACATTTGAAAATTAATTTTAAGTCTATATTCAATTTAAAATGTCAAAAAATATTAAAATAAAATATTTTAAGTATGAAAATAATATTTAAATATTCGAAATACCTATTTTATACTTTAAAATAAATATTAAATAATATTTTTTATATTAAATAATATAAAAATAGTAAGAAAAAAATAAAAAAAAGAAAAAATGATGGTCGGGTAACCCGACCACCCGATCCAACCCGACCCGACCCGGGTTGGGTTGGGTCGGATTTTCCTTTTTAAAGAGGCCCGACCCGACCAAATTTGGACGAGTCGGGTCGGGTTTGTTCACGGGTCGCGTCCAACCCGACCCAACACCCCTAGTTTAACCAAATGATGTTGCTTTAGTTTCTTTTTTTCCTTTTAGAACTCTAAAAAAAGGAGAAGTAGGGCCCACAAGAGCACACTCTGAAATTAGGCGTTCACATCCCTGCACGAGCTAGTGCCGAAAGAAGACAAAACTCTCAAGCTAATTCAATTATGTTAGATTATCAATTTTTTGGGCATCATCTATTTGGGAATGGAAGCTTCCTCTTGAGGAAAGGTGGTCTAGTATATGTTGATGAGAGATTGTTGTAAAAGAAAAAGAGATAACCTTAACAAAATAGGTCATTCATTGGAGAAGGCAATTATTCTTGGAGACGATAGGAGGAGCACCATCCTATTGTACTATTTTATCAATAATTTTTTGCAACATTAAAACTTGGTTTAGCTCTAGATTGTCTTGTTGCTCCAATGAGGTAATCACTGTAGTTTCAGAGTTAGTGTAACTCATTCGTTGATTTTAAATACCTTGATCTTTGAACTTTATTACTACAATTCTATTTGTTTTCGTTTGATTGACATTTTATCTTTGATAGAATGTTCTGAGTTTGCACTATTGATTAATGTGAGAGATTTTCTTTAATATTCAATTTATCTTATCAATATATCATCACCTTAGAAGAAGGGTTAATCTCTTAGGGTATGTTTGGATAGAGAGATATGAAGGAATGTGGTGGAACATGGGAGAATAAAATTAGTTAAATCATGTTTGATTACATTTTTTATTCAAGTTAAGAGTGGCGGGGAAATAGTTAAGCCTTTTAAACACTATATTTTTCATTCCACCAAATTGGTGAAATGAGGAGGAATAGATTATTTTAAACTAAATTAATCTCTTTTTTTATTACCAAATGAAATTATTTTTGTTCTTACCAGATTAAACCACCTCTCTCTAATTGATATATTATTTTTTTCTAGTATGAATACATATTTATCTATCATTTTTTATTTTAAAGGGTAAGAATAAATTTTAGTAAATAAAACTTTCGTCTATCACCATCATTTTTTACATTTTACTATTCAAATATGAACTTTCTAATGACACACCACACTTTACCATCCCATTCCTCACTACACAATCACATCCCACCCCTTCATTAGTTAATTTTCAAATAGACCCTTAGGCTGATAGGTGGTTTCCTTTGGTTGAGCAAATTCGGGTATGAAACTGAGGCCTGGTTGTCCAAGTCCAGATCTAGTTTGAACAATTTTTTAAAATAGCCTTGTTTCCTTTCAGACCCGAATAAAAAGTAGGATGATCCTATTCTCCCAATACAACCATAGTCAATAAAATAATTTAAAATATATAATAAATTAAATGCTATTATATAAATATAATAATTATGTATTAAGTTACATGTATAATAATATCATGAATTTTAAGATATATAATAAAATATATCATTTTAATTAATATGAAAATTAATATAATATTTTTTGAATAATTTAATATATATGATCGATCAAAACACAATCTGAATTTTATAATCCCAATCAAGTGCCAGTCAGCTCTCAAGATATGCATCCTCTTTTTCAAAGTAGTTACGTACCAAACAAAAAATACTACAAGAAAATTGTCATTTAGCAACGCAAAATGATGCGTCGCTAATTCATTGCTACTAGCGTCTAAATAGCGATGATGCTAGGTCGACAAGATGAGATGCTAATTGTCTTCTAGTAGCGTCGACTCAGTGTTGCATTCGCGTTACAAGAAGTCGGCGCCATCGCGACGCTATGTAGATGCTATTATGATGCACCAAGACTAGAAATTGCGTGGTAAGTTATAGCGTCATATTAGCGTCAACAAGACGCGATGCAAGTTGGCATCAACAACAGTGCGACGCTAAATCGACGCAAGTTCAAGAGGCGATTTTGGCATCCGCAACTTGTGTTGTATTGGCGTCGACCCGATGTGGCACTAATTAGCGTAAAAAAGCATATGACGCTAAGTCGACGCTAATGTGATGTTGAATACATTGCAACACTAATGTGAAGATAATGCGGCACCAACATTAGAATTTTAAGAATATACAAGTATTTATATAAGTAATGTTAATTATTATTCGTGTTTAGGTAATGTTAATTTGTATAACTATATATGTTAATAATACATATACATATATGTGTGTGTGTACATATACATATACATACATACATACATACATACATATACATATACATATACATATACATATACATATACATATACATATACATATGCAATAGCCATTGCGATGCTACTTCGCATACATATACATATACATACTATACAATACTATATACTATACTTAACTATATTATACACCCTACTATACTATGTTATTCTATTATATAATATACAAAAATTAATATACCATGCTATACATACATTATACTCTAATTCTCAAATTCCAAAATTAGGAAAATAGTGCTTCTTCATTTTTCATGGGATTCAAATGGCGATTAACGAAGATCCGACTGTCGGATCATCGTGAAATTTGTACCTCTTGTAGATCATGGAAACACAAATTTTCAGTATTTTTTGACGATCTTAGGAGGCCGGATGGTAAAGTGAAGAACATAGGAAAAGAAAGGCTTCCGACAGTCGCCAACGTGACTTCGATAGGAATCCATCGAAACGAAAATTACAGACTCGTAGAGAACAATGCGAGTTGTCCACTCGCATAAGAATTGCGAAAATCGAAGGTCGGAAGAAATTCGATAAAATGGGCAAAGTTTCGAAATAGAAACAGTCGGTTCTCCATGGTCCTAACTCGCATTGCAATGAAAAATAGGTGTTTCGAAGGGCTCGGAAGGTGGGGTGGCGTAAACTTTTACGTTTCACGTCTTTTCCACTTCTTTCGATTATCAAAATACCCAATTTTCATAATTCTAAAAATTCATCAAAACTTTTGCCTCCCCTAAGAAAACTAAAAATGTGCATTCTTGAAAATTGGAGCTTCGAGAGTGCTCGGAATGGTCCCGTTTAGTCAATATAGAGTTTTCAATTTTTTTTAGAAATGCTGATTTTGTGTATCCAAACTTAATAAGAGTGGTCTACTTTGCTTCACGCACCTTAAAAAATATTAAAAATTTCTTTTCTAGAAAATCGGACCACTCAGGACTTCATAGAATGGCCTCATTTGGTTGCCATACAATTCTTGAATTTTTCAGACGACGTAGATATTTTTGTCTCATATATGTTATTTCTACTCAATATATAACATATATACATATTACATATATAACATATATATGCATATACATATACATATACATATACATATAAACATATACATATACATATACATATACATATACATATAAACATATACATATACATATTACATATACATTCACATATATATTCAATCAACTATTTTGGCGCCACCGCAGCATCGCAATAGCGACGTACTCATCCTAGCGTCATAGTCGCATCACAATCGCGTCACCTATTTGTGATGCCACTCTTTATAGCGTCATAATAGTGTCACATGTTTGGGATGCTAATTTAGCATATAAACATTGCGATGCGAATGAGACGCATCATTCTACTTTAGCATTGCGACATTGGAGGCGCTAAAGTGTGGCGCTATGCGATGTATTTACAAATGATTATCTATAAGAATTGAATTAAAGTGTGTTGCCGTAGCGTCGCAATAAAGTGCATCGCTAATTGGCAATCCATGGGCCCATCGAAGAATGAATCTTAATCGTTCATTTTCTTTTATCCGATGCTCCCCGTGCGTTCGCCATCTTCTATGCCCGCTTGGTCGCAATAAATTTCGGATGCCGCCTCCTCTTCCTCCTGCTGTTGCTACTGCCTCAATGCCGCCTCCTCCTCCTGTTGATGCTGCCCCGACACCACCTCCTCCTCCTCCTCATGCTGTTGCCTCGATGCCACCTGGATGCCGCTGCCTCCTCCTCCTCCTATTGCTGCTGCCCTGACACCGACTCCTCCTCCTCCTGTTGATGCTGCACCCACACCGCCCAGACGCCTCCTCCTCTTCCTCCTCCTCCTGTTGATGTTTCCCCGACGCCACTCGAATGCCGCCTCCTCTTCCTCCTCATGCTGCTGCCTTAACGCCGCCCGGAATGCCGCTGCTGCCTCCTCCTCCTCCTCCTATTGCTGCTGCCCCAATGCTGCCGCCACCTCCTCCTCCTGTTGTGTCCGCCCCAATGCCGCCGCCGCCTCCTCCGATTGCTGCTGCCCCGACGCCATCGCCACCTCCTCCTCCTATTGCTGCTGCCCCGACACCTCCTCCTCCTATTGTTCACTACAAGAAGAAGGCGAGTTAGCGACAAAAATTTGCGATGAATATTTCATCCCTAATTTTGTCACTAATGGTATGAAATAATTACAAATTCGTGACAATTATGTTGCAATGAAATCAATGACAGATATTGTGAGGAAATGTGCTTGACAAGTTTTAGCGACAAAACAACGACGAAATAGCGAAGAAGTATTTTGTCATTATAATCGGTTTTTTATTTATTGTATAAGAATTTTTAGCAACGAAATAGAATAAAAGTAACGACAAAATTTTTGTCGCTAAAATTTTATCAAAAAATGAATTCGCCCTTCTTCAACTTATATTGTTCGCCCTCCTCAAAAAAAGTCGATCGATGCCCTAGTTCCTCCGCCCGCCTGCCGCCGTTTGTGCATCGTTGCAGCCTGCTGTCATCCGCTAGTGCCGCCTGCCTCCTGCCTCCTGTCGCTGTGCCGCCATGCCATCTGCCGCCGTGCCATCTGCCGCCTGCTGCCGTGATGCCTGCCGCATGCATTGTCGCCGCCTGCCTCCTGTCGCAGGCCACCTGCCGCTGTGCGTCGCTGGTCGTGAGTCGCTGGTACCCTCTTCCTCCCTCTCTACCTACGTACAATCATGAGTCACATGTGTCTTTCTGCCACCTGCAGTCATACTGCCATATGTTATTGCCGCCTGCCGCTGTCCGTTGCTCGTCGTCAGTCGCCGGTACCCCCTTCCTCCCTCTCTTCCTCTCTCCCTCAATGATTAATCGAGTAAAAAGATGGCATACCTTCTAAGATTGATGACTAGATAGGATTAAAAATAGAATATCCACACCAATCTTGCATAGAAAGTTATTAAGTCTACAAAATTGTAGTAGACTTCTTTAAGGCAGCATGATGCCCCTTTTTTTTTCAGTTGCTTTTCATATCAATATTTTGTATTAATATGTATTATATGGTAGTGGTCACATGCTATCTTATGACCAATTCATGTTGGTTCATTATGGATTGTTTCAATTGAAATGTTCTGTTTGTAATGATTGGATGTGAAAAGAGTGAAAAATTACAATGGAATCATTGTAAATGGCTATAGATTTCACACAAAAGAATGTGGGAAAAGTAAATCTACAATGAATTGTGACATATGTGTTCGAGGTTCATTGTATGGTGAGAATGAGTTAGATTATTATGGCATCATTGAGCAAATATTGGAGTTGTCATACCTCGGACAAAATAATATTTTTTATATTTGTCGATGGTTTGACCCACAAAATGGGGTTAAAATCGATCAAGTTTATGGCTTTGTCGATGTTAAACACAAGTCAAGGCTCAATTCGAATGATCCATTCATTTTTGCAGAGCAAGGACAACAAGTTTATTTCACCAAATATCCTTTATCTAGACAGGGTGCAGATGAATGGTGGGCAACATGTAAAGTAAGAAATATATTATACATGGAGGAAAAAATGAGTGATGAAGGTGCAATGATTGATGACATGTTAATGATTTTAGGGTAATATTTTTTTGTTAATTTAAAATTTAATAATTTAGACTTTTATTACATATTTAATATTTTTTTGTTGAACATGGAAGATATAAATTTCAAGAGGTTTCCATGAGATGACCATAAAATTTTTTTTTGCAATGATTACTTCTCGACAGCTAAGTGGTGTTCTCTACAATTATTTGGAAGCCGCAATGAAAGCAACTGATCGAAATATATTAGAAGCAAAAAATAATGTGCCAGTGGGGATAGCTGGGGATGTTTGGGCTTCTCTCTGTGAGCATTGGTATGCTATAAAAAATAGAATAGAACTTAAGAATATATATTATATTTTAAAATAATGCATTACATTATTTCTTATTTGTAGGAATGACGAAAAGTGGAAAACAATCTGCTGCAGGCAAACAAAATAGAGCCTCTATGGTAGAATCATCAAAGCACACGGTAGGATCAATGTGATTTATAGAACATAAACTTCGAATGGTAATTTATTAAGTTTAATCAAAATTTGGATACTCAAATTACATTGTTGATAATGTTTATTTTTATTATGATATAATAACATTTATAATGTTATTTATAGGAAAAAACAACTCAAGGTGGGGTTAGTTATCAAGATGTGTGCAAGGAGATGCACATCAGTAAAAAGACTAACGAATTTATCACTACATAAGCAAAACATGTTATCGTACATTTCAAACATTTTCCCTATTTGTATATTGAATGATTTAATTTGAATAATAACTTATGTGTATCTAATTTTATAATTAATATTATTTTCAGGATAGTTATGATATGTTATTGGCAGAAAAGTACACAGATTCATAGCCCCCCCAGTTTGATGCAGAGGTATGGTATGAAGCTGCCGTACTCACTAGTACCGGGAGACTTCATAGTATAGGTCCTTTGCCGTCTTCTATCACGGGCACTTCTTCTATAGGTCCTTCATCTCGTTCGGGCGATACTTCTACGATTCCTTTGAATGAATTAGAGACTATTGTTATGACCTGGATAAGACAAGATGTGAGACCAATGTTTGACGCAATAATGAGTTATATGCGTGATCGTGATAGGGACAGAAATCCATATCATGATTAGGGATTGTAGGATTATATGACTTTAGTATGATATTTTTGTTGTCATGGTAAACTTGGTGCACTTGGATGTTATGTGATATTTAGACTTGTAATATGGATATTTAGACTTCTGTGATATGATATGTTATATGATATTTGGATGGAATTGAGAATTTAAATATTTGTAAATGGTTTTTTAAGATTTTTTTAAGAACATTATGATAATTTGTGACAATGTAGCGACAAAATTAGTTGAAATACTTTGTCGCAATTAGTAGTCATTTTGCGATAATTTGATGACGAATTCGACGACCAGTTGGTGATAAACTTACAATGAAATAGCGACAGAAGCGCGACAAAATGTTGCAGTCCCGATGACAAATTGAAATTCATTAGCGACAACTTAGAGACAAATTGGCGACAAATTAGGGGCTAGATAGTGACAAATTTGTGACAGAACATATTTTATCACAAACAACGGATAATATTTCGTGACAAATCGGGTTTGTCGCTAATCTATCGTGATAAGGGCGACAAGCATTTTTGTAGCAAAAACAACTTATTCTTGTAGTGGTTGCTGCCTCGACGCTGTTCGGATGCCGCTGCCTCCTTCTCCTCATGTTGCTACTGTCCTGGCATAATTTGATGTACTGGAAGTTGTAATTGAATGTAAACGATGTAATTTGATGTAATGGAAGTTGTAATTGAATGAATTTGATCTAATATGCCATTTCTTTCGTTGAATGATATCAACAATATGAATGTAAACGAAGGAGTTAGCAATAGTTGTCGGCGCAATGCCATTTCGTTGAATGAAGATATTGTAATTAGCTTCTCTTTCGCGTCGCAGTGGCATCTCATCTCTTAGCGCCACATTAGCGTCTCAATGGCGTTGCAATGTCGTAGCGCTACAATAGCGATGCAATAGAACTAAGATATAGCACCATATTAGAGTTGCACTGTAGCGTCGTATTGGCGTCGAGGTAGCGTCTACAGATTCAGTGTCGCTTTAGCGTCAAAATAGCAATGCATATTAGCGTTTCACTACGTCAATTTTTGCGTCATTACAATGTCGCAGTAGCGCCATGATTTGATGGTAAATAGCATCGACAAACCTGTGGGCGCAAAGTCGATGCTATTAGCTTCATACATTTTGTGTTGCCAAGCCTATGGCGCAAAGTCGACTCTAATACGTCTCTACTCTCTTCGGCGCCGAGTTAGCGATGCATTAGAGGCTATTTTGTTGCATCTCTAATCGATCTTTTTCTTGTAGTGAAAAAAATACTTGAAAATTTGGATTGATGCGGGTGGGGACAACCGGGACGTTTCAGCTCATGCTCACTCCTATGATTTCCTTTTGGTAACATTTTGTGATTGTGTTTATAGAAACCACATTGTATGTACATTAGTTCGAGAGATTTTGCAATTTCTTTTTTTGGGTACCTACTTACAGTTCCTGTGTCCAAAGCTATTAATTAACACCCGACTAATCTAGAATAGGAGTAAAAAGCAGAATGATATTCTCTTGGTGCTACTAGCTCTCGTCGATATTGTGACATAACCTTGTTAAAATTTCTAATTATCGAGTTTCATATGAGCGTGAAAGGAGAAAACTAAGAAATAAGGTTGTCAGGATCGAGCTAGGATAGGGAGGGATCCGAAAGATTGAGGATCATTATGAATAAAAAAGTATTTTTTTAAAAATTATATAATAATAATAATAATAATAATAATAATAATAATAATAATAATAATAACAACTACAACTTAATATTTTACTCTCAATACCAGCATTACACTTAATTAATATTTTTCTACGGGTTGCACAATAACATAAAAGGATAGAACAAATGATAATTATGAATTTATGATAATTACAATAGTAAATAAATTCCCTTATTTGAATTATAAAAATATAGATGATTTTTTTCTCTTCTAAATATCATTTTTTCACATAAGTTTATTAATTAGAATTAGATCATACATAAAAAATCAATAAAGAAAATGAGAGGGAGAGAATAGAGACTCGCCAATTTTTTAATTTTTTTATATTCTATTTGTTAGTGTTCTTAAAAATTTATTACAAACTAAAAAATAAAATAATAGGATTTTTATGATAAAGAGAGAATCTTACCTCTTCATCGCCAATATTTTTATTTTTTTATTCTATATTTTAGTTTTCTTAATTAAATTTTTTAAAAAACAAAAAGCATAAGATCGCAATCCAATGACAGATCCGTATGATCCTATTCCAATCTTCAAAATAAAAATGGAGATCACTGGTGGACTCTTGGATAGTAGGGTCTTATGAGTCAAAAAACGATCCTAACAACCATGCTGAGAAGGATTATCTTTCTCATTGTCATTTTAAGCTACAAGAATAGTGGAGGTGATTTCCTTTATTGTAGTATTACAATAAGAGCTGCACAAGAAGGAGGTGTGAATGATATTATCTTGATACTATTAGAGCTTGAATCAATACATATGGATGTAGTGAAACTAGTCCGGAAATTATATTTCTCTATTGATTCCCAATTTGCATTTACGTTTCTATTAGTTTTGTAACGCCCTGAGACTCACGTGACTATCACGTGCTCAGAGTCGTCCCAAAGGCGTTATACAATTCTATACGAAATAATTTTTACGGAAATATAAACTATAAAATGCAAAATTAATAATAACAATATCTAAAAATCCATAATATCAAGGAGCTGGATATGTCCATAACTCCACCATACTAAATATGCGAAAAATAAGAGCTAATCCAATAAACTAGTATGACAAATCCTACACCATATGCAACAACTTTGTTACTGAGTTTGACCACCTATATCACCATCTTCTATCATTTCACCTGCATGAATTCAGGTGCAGGAAAAAACTCATGAGTATAAAAATACTCAGTACGTAGGGTCTAACCATAACAATAATCAAGAATCAATAGTGCAAGATAAATCAATAACAAAATAGAACAATAGACAGTATAGCACTGGATGAAACAATATGATGAGAGTTCAATAGACAATAAATCAATATAGCCATATGTCAAGGTAGAAGATCAGGAAAAAGGTCAAAGGACCAATCAATATCAATTATCAATTATCAACTATGCCTGATCACAATGACACTATCTAATTTAATAATTTTTAATTCATTTATCAATATCAATAGTCATTGGCCAATAACAATTCCTATTCAATTCCATGGGTGAAAGTAAAGTCAATCAACGCCAAAATTCGAATGACCAAGATTCAATTCAATTCGATTCAATTCTATTCAATTGCAATTTCAACTCAAACTTTGAAGTTATCCAATTCAATAGGGAGTGCTCGGTCAATTAAGGGGAAACTCCATGTCTCTTTCATGTAGGCTAATGAAAGATCAAGTCACGACAAGCCACCCTCCAATAGTAGCGCTAACAATAGCTTCATAATGGCGGAGGATCATGACCATCACAGGACAATATCTGCAGCTTTTCTAAAGAATGACGTCTCATACCTCTAAGTACACTATCTGCCTCATACAATATCCATAACAATATCAATATGGCCCAGGGGGCTTAAAGACAATAGGAGAAAATGGTGACCCAACAGTTTCCATCTTTTATCTTATTTACTTAATGGACCTATCTTTAACAATTAATTTAGGTTAAAGAGAAAAACTACTGGATCAACACTATGATAAATAACAGGATCTGATGGAGTAACGGTGACAATAATCTCAAATCAAATCTAACAAATTTGATGAGGTCAGATCTATTTACAATATGATCATAAACGATCAGGAACAATTAACTATAGTAACTATTCAATTATCTAGAATAAAATATCTCAAATTATGTTTTCTGTCCCTAGAACCCGGCTCACATCGGGAGGAACCCGGGCCGTGTTCGGAAACTCTCTATTTCACCTCGGCCAAGGCAAACCCGGGTTGGATGTACAGTGAACGATCAGGAACAATTAACTATAGTAACTATTCAATTATCTAGAATAAAATATCTCAAATTATGTTTTCTGTCCCTAGAACCCGGCTCACATCGGGAGGAACCTGAGCCGTGTTCGGAAACTCTCTATTTCACCTCGGCCAAGGCAAACCCGGGTTGGGTGTACAGTGAACCTGGGCCGGGTTGACCGGTTCACTGCCAAAATAATCGCGCTGAAATCCTGAGTCGAGCCTAAGCCAACCCCGACCGGGCCAATAGAAACTCGGGTCGGGTTTGTCTATCTGATCCGGTTCCGAGCACAACTCGGTCCGGATTTCATGAAATCCTGACCGGATTCAGCAGAACTCGGGCCGGGTTCTACCGCCGATGGAAAAGTGTATCCCGACACGATTTTTCAATCACCCTAATTATGTCATACAATGTCCAAACTATGCATATGATATATCAATGGATTCACAATACGATGGAAAAGAGAATAAGGTTCTATGTCACGAAAAACTGATGACGTAGGGATTCCCCCTACGTACCTAAAGTTGACTGAAAAAATAACTGGATTTTCTTCTCTGAAAATCTGCACGAACGTCGAACTTTGGCCAGCGATTTCTCTCTGTCCTCGTTCCAAAATTCGCGGTCACCACCTGGATGTTCTTCTCCTATATGCCAGCTTCGAAACTAGCCACCACGCGCTCTCAGGGGTGCCATGGTTCGCATGCAAACGAGAGGAAAATATGGGCTTATGGGCAGAATTCTATTTGGCAAAAAAAGAGTTTACAGCCACCCTTTAATACCTATTTATAGACATAGACTTGAGATTTCAATTCTATTAGGCCTTGGACTCCTTTAGAATCAATCTTAGTCATCCATCAATGACTAATCACTTCTTAATTATTCAGATTTATTTAAATCCAAATTTACTTAATAATCAAATATTTATCTTCATAGAAATTCTATCTCTTTTCAAATCCGTTCTTATCTCCACAACTTATCCCATAATTTTTATCAATTTTGAAATTAAATAATTCCAGAATATTATAATAGAAATTTTCATATCTATCAAAATAAAATAAATATCTTTTATTTATTTCATGAAAATTCAAGTCGTACAAGTTTACTTTCTTTGATTAAACTCTTACTCAAAATACCATAAATACAAAGCCCTATGTTCTTTTCTACAACTACACTTTCATAGCTTTCCATATCTTCCATTAAATTAGTTATTCTCATATAGTAGGATATTAAGCTCTTGTTTAGCAGTAGTTGGATTCAATATATTCATACACTCTGTGCTTGCAATTATTTTATCCATTCTTAAAAGGATTAATGGTGGTGTTTCCTACCACACCTTGTTCTCTATCTTTTACATAATCAAATCTTTATTTGATGGTTCACAATTGAATCACACTTTCTCTCTCAAAATATTTATCATAGTTGGATGAAAATATGATGATGTAGAAGATAAAGAATAAGGCGAGATAGAGAACACCATCGTTTTATCCATTCTTAAATGTACTAATGATGGTGTTCCTTACATCACATTGTTCCATATCTTTTACATCATCATATCTTTATCCAATGGTTCACGTTGAATCAAGCTTTCTCTCTCAAAATATTTCTCGCAATTGAAGGAAAATGTGATGGTATGGATAGAGAACAAGGTGAGGTAAGGAACACCATCATTTTTATCGGACTAATTATGGTGTTTCCTACCTCACATTGTTCTCTAATTTTTACATCATCATATCTTCATCCAATGGTTCATGATTGAATCAAACTTTCTCTCTTAAAATATTTAACATAGTTGGGTGAAAATCTAATGATGTAGAAGATATGGAACAAAGTGAGGTGGTGAACACCATTATTTTATCCATATTAAGAGTTTAGTGATGGTGTTCCCTACCTCACCTTGTATTACTCTTGCTACAACTTATCACCAATACACACTCCAACACTTAGATTTTGACACCCGCCAAACAACATACAAATGTAAAAATGAATTTCTTACTTTATTTAATGCCTAACATGATAACCACTTCATAGCCATGCTTGTTACTATCAGATTAAGTAGAAACATATACCTTTTGGGGCTTTAGATTTAAAAAATATTCTTGTCATTTCTTTCGTGATCTCATATTCTCTATTCGTCTCGTAACCCCCTCCTCGACATCCTTTTCGTTCTCCTTTCTCTTGCAGCGTTAGTTTCACA
Organism: Pontederia crassipes; assembly: GCA_030549335.1. Classification (NCBI taxonomy): domain Eukaryota; kingdom Viridiplantae; phylum Streptophyta; class Magnoliopsida; order Commelinales; family Pontederiaceae; genus Pontederia; species Pontederia crassipes. Next base: position 6,959,071 of record JAUKPH010000017.1, read on the forward strand.
GTCAGTCGTGTGGGAGGAAAAAATAAAAAAAAGAGAAAATGAGGGTTTGAACTTTTGCAAAGGGTCCATCTTAGGGATTTTATTAAATCTTTTTATCCTTAGTCAAAATTTGGGATTGATAAATGAACAATTAAATTGATTCTTTTTTGTTCTTGTGTATATCAAAGTATTTGTACATATAAACTCAAAAAGTGAGTTCATACACCCATTTATCCTATTTATTGTCATAGTTTGATCTATATTTTTTAAAATAAAATCACAACATTATCTATTGATGAAATAACTAGATGGTCTTTATTAGTTAAGCAATCTATTGCTTGATTTGCTTCCCTGAAGATGTGGATGGCTGCTTCAAAATGTTAAAAGGTGAAGACAATGTTTCAAATATCAGCCATGATATTTTTTTACACTAGAAGTACATGTTATAGTTTTAATAAGAAATGAGCGGACGGAGTCTTCTTCAAACCATATTTTCTGATAGCTCAATTCAAAGCATTTGAGATTAATGAACCTAATGCCCAAGCCTTCACACTACAAGAAAATATATTCTATATATATATATATAGAGAGAGAGAGAGAGAGAAGGGGGCGCGTGAGGGTCGCCGTGGATCGTCGTCCGGGAGGGAGAGAGAGAGGAGAGAGGGAGAGAGAAGTTGATTGAGAAGATTATATATATTATATATATGGCGGAAAAAAAACATAGTGAAATTTTAATTACCGATGGCTCTGACTGTCAGAAAAGTAAATATTAATTATTTTTAAAGTTACCGACGATTTTGACCGTAAAAAATTATTTAATTATAAAAATAAAATATTATATTTAGTTATATATAATATTTATTTTTTATTTTACCGATGGTTTGAACTGTCGCTAATTGTTACCGACGGTCGGAACCGTCGATAATTGCGACGGTTCGGACTGTCGCTAATTATATTAATAAAATACTCCTCATATTATATTATTATATATTTACTGATAGTTACGACCGTCGAAAATTACGACGGATGGATATCCGTCGGAAATATCGATGTTCCTAATCGTCAAAAAATAAAATAATAATATAACAAATTATATAATTTATTATTTTCATTTTTCGATGATTATAAATGTAGGGAAAATCCATCGAAAATTATGAAGGATGGATATCCCTCGAAAATATCGACGTTCCTAATCGTCGAAAAATAAAATAATAATATAATAAATTACATAATTTATTATTTTCATTTCCGACGATTATAATCGTCGGAAAATCCGTCGGAAATTACGATGGATGGAAATCCTCGAAAATATCGACGTTCCTAATCGTCGAAAAATAAAATAATAATATAACAAATTACATAATTTAATATTTTCATTTTTGACGATTGTAACCGTCGGAAAATCCGTTGAAAATATTTCCGTCGCAAAATCCGTTGCAAATTGCGATAAATTTCTATCCGTTGAAAAATGACAATTTTCTTGTAGTGTCACAACTTAATATATAGATGACCTTGCACGTATAAATCGTCCATTATATTATTTGATTTGGTCTAGTGAAGGAACCCTCAAAATTAAATTTAACCCGACCAAAAGGTGGATATTCTTGTTGACGATGTTTGATATGAGATCAAGAGTTAAAACAAGGAGTTTATTATTATTTTTGCATCCAAACACTCAGAAGACCAGCCTATTCCCGTCAACTTTTTAAAATTTTTAAATCACTTCAAAAGATACAAAAAATCACTATATTTTGTTCTTAAAATAAGAACATAATATTCCTGCCGGTGACAGGAGCAGATATTTTGTTCTCATTTTTTTATTATTTCATATTAATGATTGCACATAATTAATTATATTTTATATTTATTAAGTTGTGCACAAAAATAAACTATAAATATGATACTTAAATATAATATTTTAAATGTTAACAATGATAAATATTAATTTGTGATTAAATTATTATTTAATTAATATAAAATAATAATTACTTAATATATAATATTTTTAGAAATAAAATAAATAGACCAATTATTATTTTAAAAAATGTTTCTTGGAACAACTAAAATTATTTTATTATTAGTATCTATTATTTTATTTAAAAATTATCCTACTTTATTTCACTCAAATTAGTATTAATATTTATTTTTTTGTTAATTATTAAATAAACGCATAACATAGCTTAATAAAATATGTAACTACATACATTAAATTTGTTATTTTACTTTCTCTTTTGTTCCTTCTGTATCAAAACACTATTTGTTTTTTATCATAAATTTTTTTACTTTTGTTTTTATGACAAGAACAAAAAAAATATTCCTTCTAATTCTTATTAATTTTGTTATGATACCAAACCCCTCCGTTGATCCAAATTGAATCCTTGGAAGGTAAGCCTATAGGGCAGTGGTGTCTTAAATATTTCTGGGCATTAACCGGCTAGTACTACACAATGGAAAAGAGAATTGAGTTTCATATGACAATAGCTTGAGCCAGAACTTATATTGGAGCTATGAGCTCTCCAAAATGCAGTCACCCAATTAAGTGTCAAGATTAATAGAAGTTTGAGATTAATGTTAAAGAGAGTTTACTGTGGGCTAAAGACCACAATCGAACATAATAAGAACAAGCGAGTGCTTGTCTGTCTCCAGACATTGACAGCAAAGCAAGCATCGATCATTGACGAAATTATCAAATTTTGAATTCCATTAATTCTTGGTCAGAAAGCGATGCATGGTGGGAGAGACTAAAGTATGCTTAGTCGACAATAATGCGGCAATTGTGCTCACATTTCAGTCGGCAGCTTTGAAGAAGGCCACACTTAAACAATAGAATTCATATCAAATATTAATAATACCTTGAATTCTACCCTAATTAGAAATCTGTCTGGACTTCAAGGCAGTCCGAAGTAAAAGACGTGCTTGCACTATGGGGGGTCACGTTGCCCGATCAGCATTTTTTTGGAGGAATTTTATGAGATACTTTGCATGTGATTCAGAATTAATTTATTTTTTTATCACGAGATAGATATTTAATTTTTTAAAAATTAATTAAGAGTGCTGATCGATATGAAATTCTTATCATTTATATATAAAAGCTGTCTATATAAACTTTCTAGATGGTCTAAATAAAATGTAATCTGATTTATAATCCTCTTCTATTTTTTATCAAATAAAACTATGCATCACTTTAAATTTTTTAAATTTTCTTACGGTGCATAATTTCTCTTAAATGATAACATTAAATTTAGATTATAACTCATATATTGTGTTGATTACCATATATTTGTGCATTTTGCTTTTGCTTGCTGATAATGTAGGGGCGAGACGCATTCAACGAGTTTTAAGTCGTGAGAAAAAAATATATATTTAGACTTAGACTTTGAGATAGATGTTCTATTAATACCTGAGAATTGTATAATTATCAGAAATTAGAACATCTATCTCAGAATATGAAATCCCTTGGACCTCCTCACTCAAGCTAATGACACTGTTACCCCACAGTGCTAGATTTATAAATACTCCCCTTCATATGGGCGGTATGAGAATTGCAAGGTTTCTTGAGTATGTTTCTTGTCCTCGGGACAAAAAATAGCAGGCAGCAAAATTGGTAATGTTGCACAAAAAATGTACGGAGAAAAAGGCACGAACCAGAATGAAGGAACTGTTCACCTATTATTAATGACAAGAACGATGTAGACATGCACCAACTGTGTAGTAACAGTAACATTTATCCATAGAGGAATTAGAGAAAAGAAAGTATTAGGAAAATGGTGAGAGAAACAAAGCCACTGGAATTTAATGGGACTTGTGCTTTGGAGGGTCCGACTTCAATGAATGGAGCAAGAAGTCCCATGGTACATGTAATCCCGACCAAACCATATGATCACCATTGAGATGATGGGGACCTTGGTAACAATAGAAACAGCCTCTAATTATTTGAAACAAAAGTCCTCAAGAATACTGATTGGAAGGATTCAAACTAATCTTGTGGAATAGAAAGTGCTAACTAATTTACATTTTGATGTCACATTTAATGTACAAATAAAAAAGAAACCATTAACGTACTCATATATATATATATATTATATACAATCAATTGTCGGTTTGATGGATGTACAGCTCAAAAAATGCAATTAAGCAAAGTTCATATAAGGAGTTATTTGTCTAAATTTATAAGTTACTTAAAATGACTTATAAGTATTTTTGGAATTTTCTCGAAAGAAAGAGGTGAGCAATATTATTTTATCTGTTTATAAGTAAAAAAAAAATTAAACTGAAGGAAATCGAAGGACCCAACTTATTTTGTGTAAAAAAAACTCATTAGCTTTATCAATAAATATATTATTTTGTTTTTAGAATACACATATCTGTTCTTCATATTTTTTTCATAATATTAAAAATTTTATGATTACTAAAATAATAACTTATAATTTTTTTATTACTAAATATGTAACTAATTATTTTTAAAATCAACTTCAGTCCTTCGACTACTTAGCCAAACCAAAGTAAAAGGTAAATGCTCATTTCGTCAAAATCAGTGAATGCGCTACTGAATCAATTACAAGTCCTCTCTCTCTCTCATCCTTTGTGTCAGTGTCTCTGTCCTATTAATTTACCCCAGAGAGCACTTTGTCAGGTGCCATAAAACTACAGTAGCCCCCGGTTAATATCGAATTACTCTATGCCTATTGTTAAAGGAAACTATATATATATATATATATACGTACGATGCAAATATATATATATAGGTACGTATATACTTAGAAATCAAGTATATGATATTATGAATAATTGCCACTAGAGAGAAGTCACCCATGTAAATGACAAACTCCAGACAGAATGCCTCTACATGACAACTACATGAGCAGCAGACCACTCATTCATCATTACCCTTCTTCCATCCAAATCCGCAACAGTTTATACCGCACAGCAGTGTGCAGCATCAGCAGCAGCAGAAGACGAAGAGCAGATAACAAGGGAGAGATCCAAAGCTGAGATCAGTTGGACAACAATGGAGCTTTTCCCACCTCCACTGGAGTTATCCCTTCAGATTAGCCCACCAAACGCCACCACTACTACAACAACATCAGGTTGGACGAATGGAGTTCACGAGAAGGGCTTAGGGTTTAGGAGGAGAGACAACAGCAACAACAACGACAGCACCGTTCCGTCTACGGCCAAGGTCGCCGCCAACGTTGTCGGAAGCGCGGCAGTTTTCCACCACCACCGGCAGCAGCAGTTGTACCACCCGCCATCGCGTGGCAAGTTCCAGCGCGACATCAACAGCTTGCTGAGGCCCATAAGAGGAATCCCGGTCTACCACCACCGCCCGCCGCCGAACTACCCCTTCCCTCCTGTAGTACGGCAAAGCCACCGGCAGTGCGATCTACCCTCTGACCCCGCCGCTATTTTCGGTCCCACTGCGTCGGGCCAAGGGCTGCCAACGCCGAGGCACCTGCCGTCGACGAGGTTTTTCCCGGCGAAGAGAAACGCGCGCGCGCCGAGGATGCGCTGGACGACGACTCTCCACGCCCGCTTCGTCCACGCGGTCGAGCTTTTGGGAGGACATGAGAGTATGATCCATACATAAATAGAATGTCACACGCTTCTGATCATTTGCATGAATGTCTGGTGATTCGGATAAAAATATGATCTTTAAAAATTGTACCTTTATTTGTTTCGACTAGGGGCAACGCCAAAGTCAGTTCTTGAGCTCATGGATGTAAAAGATCTCACCTTGTCTCATGTGAAATCTCACTTGCAGGTACGTCTTTAAAGTTCCATGAATTAATTAGATCGCCGAATTCCTAGTTAGTACTGTTGCAATTGATCCATAAAGGATTTGTTCTCTCTCTTCCTTCCGTGTCTGTTTTATATCGGTATTTTTGCAGATAAATACTTGTTTTCTCGACAATCTTTCCAGACTTGGTGAACACATCTTGTTTTCCTCAACAGATTTTCCTGTTATTTTTTCGTCCCTTTTTCTAACAGGTGCTTCCTACTTGCACTTTTAGCTATTCTACCGACTTAGGTCTCTCTCTCTCTCTCTATCTCTCTCTCTCTCCCCCCAAATATTTTGCAGCCTTTTGCATGTACATAGAAGAAGATATCATGTGGCAGCTTTTGATGGATAAAGAAACAGAAAAGCATTCTACTAATTGAATTCAAGATATAAAGGTAGTTCAAGTGCAGATTTATTGTTAGGCATCTGTGGAATAAATATCTTAGTTCATCAGAAAATGAGGTATGAAGAGAAAATGAAAAAAAAAATGTTGGCTAGCATATGATGTGCCCTAAGTTTCTAGGTTTGAAACTTTTGATCGATAACTTTAAAATCAATGCATCAAAGAAAGGAACAAAGCAAAATGATGTCACTAAGCAAGTTGATGAATTATATAAAGCCTTTATCATGCATATGATGTGTGTACGAATCAATGTGCAGATGTATAGAACAGTGAAGAACACAGACAAGTCTGCAGTTACTTCAGGTAAAAATTAATCTGGGCCCTTTATGCATGCATGAACTAAGCTCTGAGCACTGCAAATGGAAGTTGAAAAATGTATAGCAATATATGTAACAATAGTTTTCATTTTTTTTTCTAATTAATTGCTACATTATCATTATTCACTACACTAAAGGTCAATCTGATGCGATCGAGAACGTTTCAAATGGAGATATATCTGATGACAATTTACCAGATGTGCATTATGATCTTAACAGATCCGAACTCAATGCTAATGTTTGGAGCAATGCTTCCAGGTATTTATAAGATTAATCGATAAATATATATTTATGTTATCTGTTTATAATTTTTGTTTACTTTCATTACACATCATTTCCATCTTTCTGTGCATCTTTTCTTCTTGAAATAATGAGTATCATACGACAGAAGTTAATAATTTAATTAGTGCGGCTGCATGCAGTAACTAATTACTAAAATAAGGACACATTTTGCAGTATTCATATAGTAAAAAGTTACAGATGCTTACTAATAAAAAGAAGTATGAGTTTCTTCCCTCGTGAAAGAAGAATGCAAGCATAAAACTGTACACATGCATTTAGTTGGGCACAAGTCAATTATTCCTCACAACTATTATGCCCAACTTATTAATTAGTGGTTGACATGTAGTAAATATATAATCCAAAGAAATTAGAAATGTTTTTTCTTATTTTTTCGGTCATAATCAATGACTCAACGGTATTCAGAACTATTAGCATTTGACTAATTCAATGTTGGAGCTCGAGTGGAAAAGTATACTCTGATCAACAATGACTCTGGAACCAAACTTGGTGCTACTAAAAATCAGTGTCCTCAGGACGCAGCCACGCTAACCAGTGCCAACCATTTTTTTCTTGGTTTTTTATAAACAAGAATGGAAATTACATATCGAAGTGTTTTGCAATTTCCTTACCCGGCTTTAATTAGATTAACGTTGCGTGCTCGTCCAAGTTATGCATGCTGTTAATTGGGTCCTATCTGCAGTTTTGGAATAGAAAAAATAAAGAGCAACTCCAGCGCGGGCGTAATATGATTTGCAATTTAAGTAAAAACGCTTTATGTTGTGCTTGCAATAATTGTGACAAGGAAGATTTTTTTGCTAATTTTATAACCATAATAGAGTATGTTAAACTTTTCCCTCCATCCAAAGTCCATGACCAACCTTTCAAAGTTCTCTCTTTATTGGTTTCCCTTCCCGAGATCAATCTTTCATGAAAATGCTTGGGAAAAAAAGCAATATATGTCAAGCTTTATGTATACCGTTATATGCATGATGGTCCTGTGTGATCCTAAAAAGTAGAAGACAAAAAGAAACCATTATTTTTTAGTTGCATATGAACGAAGAATGCAGAAGGGAATCGTTACTTCTGTTAAAATATTTACATCAATACCAAAAACATGGCAAGTTAGCTTCAGTGTAACATGATCGTGTTTATTAGCAAGTTTCAACATGACTCCTCATTCTTTCTGGATGATTGTATTGACATAGTTTCTATGTCTATATTATACAGCAAAGGTGACCGTTCCAGCGAACCAAGCGAACCATCAGCAGCAACAGGGATTATAGAACCAGTTAAGGCTACATAAATTTTATCTCACGTGAATGTACTTTCAGAAAAATTATTCGAATGGAACTAGAGATATCTCTATAATTCACATGCTAAGGGAGTTTTTGAATACAAGCTTTACAAAAGATGTTGCAGTTGGCTTTCTGTGTTTTTTTATTCCTTTCTGAAACATAAAGGAATTAATTGCTTAAAAAAAGCACAAGATTCTATAACCAGTTGAACTCATCGAAAACTCTCTTTTCCTTTATGCAGGAGAACTTGCAGTCGAGTAAGCCTGATCTTGAGATCACTTTGGGTAGGCCACAATCTTGCCTGCCTCGTCACAACGGCAGCTGACAGGAATCCATTGCCAATCCATAGAGCACAAACAAATGAGCGATGAGGTACATGAAAGTGACTGAGAAATTTGTAGCAAATGCCAAGGGAAAAGGATGTGAGAGTGTGTTCAGCTATGTGCAAACAAATCGAATTTTAGTTCCACAAACAAATAGATTTTTTTTTTTTGAATAATTAGATGGCCGGAAGAGATGCAAGGTGTTTCGGCTTAATTAAGTTTCTTAATTGAAGCTCAGGAATTGTTAAGTTTGATGCATGGCACAATTCTTTGTATATGTCAAATAGTTGTAGGCTTGCAACTCAATTACCAAGGAGACTTAATTTTATTAATTAGTACATCTTCTTCTGTTTTATTATGGTCAGAAATTACTTATGCAAGATATAGTCAAATTACAGCCCAGGAATGCAAAAATGCTTTTCATATGCGTGTATTATAAAACTTGTATGCTTTAGTTTTTTTTAGAAGCCAAATGTCGATATTTGGAAAGCGGTGTCGACTCTTCAACTCACGTGGAGCTATTGAGCTTTGACAACAAGTTGGAAGGCTGGCTCACTATCGAAATTGATTAATTAATCCGATAAGATCGTCCCGAGTCGCGTGTTTGATAGTGACAAATGAGACTCTCAATAAAAATTTCTTACATTCACAAACATTCGAACTCGAGAACTTTACTTAAACGAGAAGGAGCCGCTGCTCCACCCCAACTTTTGATTTGTATGCTTTAGTTTGAACGTGCCTTTTGGTTTAAAGCAAAGAATAGCATCTGGTCCTACAGTTGTGAAAAACGAAAAGATGATCTAGGAAGCTATATGATTATGTCATGATTTTTTCCATTACAAGATTAAAGTAGGGGAGGCCTCTACAGTACTAAGTTACTAACTAGTAAGTACTACCTAGAAATTTAAGACACACAAAGCTCAAAAAACCAAGTACATCTCATAAAGTAGAAAATATCTTTTGCGGATTTACACTACTTAAAAAAATTGGTTGTAAAGCAGTCTACTATATGTAAAATATAAACAAGTTCTTTGAGCTCTAGTTCTTGATTATGATTAGATGTGTGCTTCTCAGAAGGCTGTGTCTTTACATATTTCATCTCAAGAAAAGTTGACAGGCATGATTTTAGTTTTGGCCGACAGACACAAATCAAATGACACATGCATGCATGTTTGATCTTCTAAGTTCCATCTAAGAGTCTTTGTGACTCTCAAAATTGATAGGCATGATCAAAGTGTTGCTAGCTTAAGTGGTCCTTCAAGCAATTAACCACCCTTCAAATAGTACTAACTTCGGGCTACGTATGTGCATGGTCATGAATCTCCTGGTTATGTCAGATCATATGCAATTTTGATAGATGCATGCAACTGCTATAAGTTTAGAACCTCAGGTCTGGACGGACTCCATCAGGATCTCTCTCTATCTGGCACAAACATCCCTAGAAGATATTATATATCCATTCTCCAGATCACAGAGGTCCAACAGGCAAATGTTTGGTGTACAACAGTGTAGTACCATGCATGAAATGATACTTTTTACCATGAAAACGCTGAAAGACAATAATTTACTCTGGAATAAAGTATGGCTACGTACCGGAAGCGGCATTAAATTAATTATAACAAAAAGTACTCGAAATATTTCTTTAATGTAATCATGGCTGCAATAGATCATCCTATCTTAGGAATATTTGTACAAGTATACTATTTAAGAATATTTGTCAGTAAAGAGGAATATGTAATTAAGCAATTAGCATAAACCAGTCTCTCTTCACTTCTACGAATCTTTGAATTTTATATGATAAATTCTTTCAAACAAAAGAAAAGATAAGAGAAACAACATAGGAATTGTATAAAATCCTGGATATGAATAATGGAAGATCTTAATCCTCATTACACCCATATATATGTGCAGATATATAAAGATATACAACATTGTTCTTAATTGGGTAAATTAAGGAAGCATGCAACTTAGATGCGGAGACTAATTAAGAACTAAATTCCAGAGAACTAATTATGCATGAAATGAAAATAGATGGAGATATTAATTCATTCCAAGGAACATGTCTATGGACTTAAACTTAGGTACGTGTAGAAGTCTAGATCACTAGATGATATTTCATGCATGACATTATTAGCAGCACACAGTTTTGCACCCAACTTATCATGATCACTAAATAAGATGGAGACATATCATGCTGATCAAGTTGTTTTCACAGAAAAGTCCAGATACATGGTACTTTGATTTGAATGCAAAATGAGCCTCCAAGATCGATGTACATGTGAAGATTATATATATATATATATATATAGTAGATAATGAAATATATATAATTGAGTAATTTAATATTCATTTGAATGCATGGTCTGGCACTTCAATCAATTTCGTACACATGCTTTCCTTTGATCCTTATAAAAGAAACCGTATATTTGTCTGCAATAAGTACATAAGTAACATGAGAGCAAACACATGATGGAACCAAAGGCTCTCTTTTTCTTGCTTCATCTTTTGTGTTTAATTTTTTTCAGACAATGTCAAGATCTCCTACATGACAAAAGAATAAGAAAAAGTTCGTCATATTGGGATTTGATCGATTTGCAGTTAATTAGAATATTTTTCCCTCAGATAAGACCAATATTTTTACCTATTCTTTTTATTCTGAGTGTTGGACTTTTCATCTGAAAAACTGAATATACACCATTCATTCTAAAACTGTAAGAGATCTCCGTTTATCAAGGAAGAGAGAATGTGTGATGCGAATGGCAAATAAATATAAGGACAAATGTAGACACACCTTTAACTGCACTTATATTATATTATATTATATTATATTATATTATTAGATTATATTATAGGCCTCCTGAATTTCACAAAGCCTGTTTATGCGAGGTAAAGCTTGTTTAGTGTGGAAACAAAGTAAAACTACCCATTTTACTAGGGGTGTTCACCGGGTCGGAGAACCCAACGATCCGACCCGACCCAAACGGTCAGATCGTGATCGAGTCACCCGATCCGAACCCAACATAATGGTGGTTCGGATCGGGTACGGATTGGAAAATTTCAACCCGAGTCGACCCGACCCGATCCGATGATCCGACTATTTTATTATTTTATTATTATTTTTTTACTTAATTTTAGTCCTATACTTGATTTAAAATAGAAAAAATATTAAAATAATATTTTAATTATAAAAATAATGCTCAAATATTCAGAGAAGATATTTTATATTTTATAATAATTATTAAATAATTTTTTATATTAAAATATGACAAAAAATAAAAAAAAGAAAAAAGGGTGATCGGGACCCGATCACCCAACTCGACCCAATCCGATCCGGAGCGGATCGGGTTGGGTCAGATTTTTTACTCCTAGAGGCTTTGACTCGACCCGATCCAACCGGATCCAACTCGATCCGTGAACACCTCGGAAGTTGATGAAACTTTATCTTCTCACATCATATTAAGATACATGTAACGATGAAGAGAGGTAGATGCCCAAAGTTTAATTAATGTCACTTTGGAATAACGTTTATCATTATTTCTCTTTATCTTTTCCTAACATAAGAAGAGCATTAGGTAGAGAAAAATCCACCACACACAAGGACTTGTCGACTTGGCACAGGTTTGTAAAAGAATGATTACCCCCATGATGATTGATTGTTTGATACACTCTCTCTGCGCAGCATAAGCATCCAAGTAACAACTGTCTATTTCTCTCTCCCCTCATTCCACTCTATCCCCCTTTTTCTTCGCTGTATGTAGTCCCCTACTTTTGTGCTGACAATTTGGAGCAGTGTCAGAGATGAGAAAAACCAAGACCCGTCCAGTTACTAAGGTTGGACCCCAGTGAGGTGACTCCACTTTGGCTCCTTGTTTTCACTGCTCACTTCGCCTTTTCCCCATGTATATTACTGTGTTCACCAGCTCCTCCAATTAGATACATAAATAGTCATCCCACTATTTCACACTTCGTCCAGTTACTAAGAATCGACTCATTAGTCGCATGAGTATCTAATAATGATAAATGCAAATTCAGTCAATTTTTTTTTTCATTCATGACAAATCGAACTCGATACATATTGACAATTCCGATAAGGTATCTACGAAGCGGCACAATGTTAGAAAGCACACATTTTGAAAAAATTGACTAATAATTGAGCATAACTAATTGAATGTTTTTCTTGAGTGTCATATTTTAAGATGACTAGTAAAATTTTCGACGAATATTTTTTATGTTCGAAAAAAATTGAATCACTCTAAGAAGAACTACTTATCACTCCGCCTTAACCCTCATTCCATTAGATACATATTTATAATGGTCAACACTCAACAAGGTGCCATAGCGTACATAATAAACCTATTATGTATACTAAATATTTGGCAAACCCTAATAATACTAATAATTATGCATTAGGATCTGTATCATTGCCAAAATTGTTCAGTGTCAAGGGTCATGAGGTCTATAGTCCATCTTCTTATAAGAAAACACCTCTGAGTTTTTCTAATTTGTGCAAAAACTTAATTACATATGAGCTAACTTTGAGGGATGTTTATAGATAACCATGCACAAGATGCACTATTATATGCTTCTATTTGAATGCGCGGTTCCTTTGTACGTAGGAATGAAACGGAAAGTGAAAGCTCATTGGCATCCCTTCATGTGTTTTATTGAGGATTTGTGCAGACTTAATTCATGTTGTTGTCGGTAACTTAGGAAGTGAGAACTCATCTTGTCAGAAACATGGATTGCTTACCCAGTCCATCAAGCATGTCTCATGCCCATGCTATCACATTTCTTTGAAACCATTCGATAGAAATAGGTTTGGTAGATTGTCTACATCTTCAACAGCAGGAGAATTTATGTCTGTCCACATGAGAAACATATAGCATCAATTAGGTGCATGAAGTTTCTTTTAATGATGTCCACGCCAGAAATTCAACATTGTGGATACTTTTCATCCAAATAAAAGAATTATTTTTAAAGAAGATATAGTTATCAATAAGTGGCACAAAGGAGCGATAAAGAGATATCTTAAAGATGGAGAGAGGAATGTTCCAGGGATCACATGCCAACAATGGAATGTAGCCAAGAAGCCCTTAGATCTTCATCATCAACATCTCATCTCCATTCGGTTGTCCTGTTACGTAATAAGTTTATATCTCGTCGGACTTTCACACATTCATTATTAGATTCCAGAAACAAAAGAGAAGAACAACTTTTTAGATGAATCATTTCTCATGTCTATTGAATTTGTACAGGAGATTAAACACTTCCCGCTAAATAAATCAAGAAAACCAATGAAAATAAATGTTACCATTTTATTTCCTTCGACCTTTCTTTATCCCTTATATGAAGGGAGGAGATAAAGAAAGTTGTATAGAAAAAAGATCGTAGTTCCCATTTAGTTTTTATTTAATCCGTTCATTTCTACAAGTTATAAATCTTCATCCCTAGAATTTGCTGTGCCATAATGTTTCAGATATATTTAATTGTCTTCAAAGAACTCACTTGTAAATAATTGATGGTCTCCATTAGAGTATCATCAGGCATGAAAATTGATGAACATTTACGCTGTAATTATATATATATATATATATATATATATATATATTGCATGCATGATTGATGCACAACAAGCCTGCATTAAGCTTTGTCCTCTGCGTTCTTTGAACATTAATAGTTCCAACGCCCAAAGTTTGCAGAGTCACAGTGCACAGCATTCTTTCACGGTGAGAGTAGATCTCACCTGGGAGGATCTCTGCAGCTGATCAATGCTAAATGGATTAGAGACTGCACCGGAAAGGCTGCAAAAATATGCATGCATGCCTCTCTGCAGATCTGCCATGCACAGATAAAAAAAATTAAAAAAAGGGTTTCACTCAGTGGTTAATTAATTGATTAACAGCACCTGCACCAGCTTGGAGCTGATACGTTTCTTGGACGCATCTGTTTGCAACTATGCAAGTAAACGCTGAAGGCAACTTTTTGCTCGGACACATGCAAGTAAATGTTGCAGAAAACCTACACATGCACAGGAGATGTCAAAGCAAGGCAACATATATCCTGGCTTGATGACTTGCTTCCATCCAAACAACGTGCCGGATGTTGATGTGCACGAATCCCGGAAAACTCGCTTCATGAACTCGATTTCGATCCGACAAGGGAGATATTTAGTCCAAGCTCCTTGGCATCTGTTGGAAATAAACGTCCATGAATAAGCATAAATAATAAAGTAGACAAATAAATAAAAGAGAGAATGCAAAAATTTAACGTCTGCATCAAATGTGAATAAGAAAAAAAATTTCAAGGACAAAGAATGTCACCTTCTGGAATATGATAGTAAATCCTAAATAAGACTAGGTGAAAGGGGCTACCCGAAGCCGCAGCTCCTAGTACGTGTCAATAAAAGCCGGACCATAGCAGGCAGAACGAGCTCCAAGAAAGAACTACCCACTACAAGCATTAGCATTCGCAGTAGGAATAAGAGTAAAAACCTTTCAAAACATCCTACCAAAGTTGCCGTAACCGCTCAGCGGTTCATCCTTTTGCCCAACTTGCAAGGATCCACCTATGACCGCGCCTTGCCCCTCTTCTCGTGCCAGTAAAAGTAGAGATGATGAGAAGTGGCCTCCTCCTGTGACATAGAACATAAAAAGAACACTACAAGAAAAAGTCGGATTTCCGACGGTTTATTTCCGACGGTCCGATATTCGTCTGAAATATCGACGGTTTTTTCGGCGGATCAATTAAACCGTCAAAATTTTCGTCGGATACTTTTCGACGGTTCTCGCCGTCTAAACTTTTGACGGTCCAGAATTCGTCGAAAGCTTCCGTCGAAAATCTTGATTTTTCGACGGTTGAGACCGTCGAAAATTTCGACGGTTTACCTATCCGTCGAAACTTCCAGCAGTCTTAGCCGTCGAAACATTTCAACGTTGGTCGCGTATTATTACTTTAATTTTCGACAGTTTTGACCGTCGATATTTGCGACGTTCTACGCAACCGTCGATATTTCGGCGGTCAAAGCCGTCGAAACGTTATGAGATTTTTATTAATTAAATTACCCAACTCTATTCAGTTGGGATATTTTAAATATTATATATATCGACGATTGAAACCGTCGAAAGTTTCGACGGTTCAGGAAACCGTCGAAAGTTACGATGGATTTTCCAGCGAGTTCGAGCCGTCGAAATTGGAATTAATATTATATTATATTTACCTATGTTCCGACGGTTACGACCGTCGCAAAATACCTATATAAATACCCGACACCACAGTCACTTTTTCCCTTTTCGCTCCCGCATTTCATCCGGCCGCATTTCTTCGAAGCCCTCCGCATTTCGTCCAGCCGGCGGCCACCTCCCGCATGCGCATTGTCGTCCCTTGCCGTCGCCCGAAGGTTTCGCTGCCAGGTCGCATTTTGTCCGCCGCAGGTAGGCTCCGATCCCTGCCCTCCTTACTCTCTCCGATGGCCAGATCCGGCCAACCTTCGCGCGCGGTGGCCAGATTTGGCCGCCCTCCGCGCGCGGCGGCCATATTCGGCCGCCCTCCGCTGGCGGCGACCATATCCGACAGCCCTCCGCGTGCGGCGGCCAGATCCGGCTGCCCTCCGCGCGTGGCGGCCAGATCCGGCCGCCCTCCGCGCGCGGCGGCCAGACCCGGCAACCTTCCGCGCGGCGGCCAGACAAAAAAATTCAGTACGTTTAAATTGGGATCCATCAAATTCCAAAAGGGACTTGTTGTTGATGAATTTATTCTCTTGATTGCAATATGTATTAATGCGTGCTTGTGTAATTGAATTATCTTTATTCGGTGTTCACTTTGGTATGATGCATGAGTCGTAATATTCAATCTCAAATTAATTTCAGCTAGCTAGATGTAGATGCTTATGAAACCATTAATTTTAAAAGAGATGATAATTATTCCTTCTTTATGGAACCATTAATTTCGAACCTTATGAAATTCAATCTGTATCGATTTGTTAAAAGTAAAAACAAAGGAAAGGAGTCGGTTGTCCCTAGAGCTCTCAGTACTCCGTCGGCTCCTATATCAGTAACAGGCATTCGCATAACAGAGCGTTCTTCTCCTCCGTCGGCTCCTAGATCAGTCACGGGCATTCGCATAATAGAATGTTCTTCTCCTCAGCCGGGTCCTTCCTCTCACACTGATATTGCGGACTTGGATATACAATTGCCACAAGAACCCGTCAGAGCTCGTTGTTCCGTGGAAGGCTCGGACCAGGCTTCGTCAAATCGTGTTTACAAAGCATACGTGCAGCCAGATATGAATTTAGGGTAAGTGTTATTTTATGTATATCGAATCCTTATTCATGCTTTGATTTAGCCATGTCATTTTATAATTCTGTGTCCTTCCATGTTTGTACCGTCGAAACCAGCGGCTGCGGCAGTTACTAAAGTGTTGCGATATAGGTATACTGAAGCGTGGCTTACATGGAGGGAAGTTCCTTATGTCACGAGACAGATGCTATTTAATAAATTTCAGGTATCATTAGAAGCCAACATGATCATTAAACTTTTTCTTCGTAATACATTAATTATTTTTAAACACATGCAGGCTGATGTGTGGTGGGAGCCCGAGCATACGGAAAAAATGTGGAAGACTTTTAACTCTCGGTGCTCGAAGAGATTGTCCGTGATGCTTTCTGAAGCTCGAGCTGACGGAGAACGACCCAATTGGATCCCCGAGGCCGTTTGGATCGATTTGCTAGGAAAGTGGTCCACCGAGGAGTACAAATTGAAATGCGAAAAAGCAAAAACCAGTCGAGAGTCCGACCAGGGAGTGTGCTTGCATTCAAGCGGATGTGTATCCACGAGCACGATTGCTAAGAAAATGATAAGGTCTTTCTCCGAACTCAGGACGAAATATTATACTTTAAGAAAATGGTAAGTGTCGAGAAAATATTATACTTTAAGTTACAAATTTTAAAATATTATCTCATTGCAAGAGAAAGAGACGGGTAGACCACCTACTCAGGACGAAATATTTCTCCGAACTCATCAGAAGAAGAACAAAGAATGGGTTTCGGATTATGCCCGGGAGACATATGTATGTAAATTTTTGTGCCTTCATTTTTTTCTAAATTGCAAGTTAATAGTTAATTAACAAAACTTTGAAGTCGATCACCTAGTCGTCGTTTGTAGTTAATTATTTTTGCCGCTTCTTTGTATTTTCTTTATATTTCAGGAGTCTTATAAAACAAAAGAAATTGATCATATTACGCAAGCCATGCAGGAGGGGACCACACCGTTGACCCCAAGACAACTTTGGACGGACCACGTCGGCATGAAGAAGGGTCGCATTTATGGCATCGGATCTTCTGTGAGTTCAACTGGTATTGGATATGGTCACGAACTACTTCAGGTTCATCTCCTTCTGGTATACAAGAAATTATGGATCAGATGACCAACAAGATTAGGGATGGGGTCAGAAAGGAATTCGAAGAACGTGAACGTCGTAACAGGATTGAAATGAAGAAAATGATGCGTGCCTTCATGCGTGGCGAATTGAACGACGACGACGCCGAGGTGGATTCATTATACATAATTTTTTTTGGAATTTGCTTGAATCTGTAGATTCATTATACTCATTAGATTCATATGCACTTTGACATTAACATGGGTACTAACTTAGATTTTACTCTTCATCCCTTTCAGTTAGATCTGTAAACTTTCAATTTTGTGCAAATTCCAAAACATTATGCGAATTGAACTTCAGCTCTTCATCGTGACCAAGATGTTATGCCGAATTTTAAGTGATGTTTCGATTATGTGATGTTCAATTTGTTTCATGTTTGGATTATGTGAATTAAGTGTAGTAATTGAATTATCTGTGATGTCATGTAATTGAATTTTCTGTGATGTGAATCTGTGAATCTGCGAATTGAATTATTTGTGAATTGTTTCAAATGTGTTGTATTATCTGTTCGGACATTTAAAATTCACCATTTTTTTTAATTTTTTATGTTTCTGACGGTCCTGACCGTCGGAAACAGTTGAAATATTGCAATCTTCAACGGATTTTTTCGATACTTACCGACGGCTATATCCGTCGGTACAGCATTATCGACAGTCGTAGCCGTCGAATATTAATTGTGGAGCCGACGAGCAAAATCGTCGATACAAGATTGTCGACGGTTTGAACCGTCGATACTATCGATGGTTAAAGCCGCCGATATATATCGACGGTTAAAACCGTCGATAGTATCCACGGTTCAAGCCGCCGATAGATATCGACGGCACGAACCGCCGATACTATCGACGGTTTAAGCCGCCGATAAATATCGACGGCACGAATCGTCAATACTATCGACGGTGTAAACCGTCGATATATATTGACGGTCATAACCATCGATATATATCGGCAGTCCTAATCGTCGATATTATCGACGGTTCGTGCCGTCGATACTCAACGTTCGACAGCCGCGCCCGCCAGCTAAACCGTCTGTAATATCGACGGTTCGGAATAAACCGTCGCAAATTGTTTGTGACGCTCCTTTTTCGCACGGATACTGTCCGTCGAAAGAATCGTCGGAAATCATAATTTCCGACGGATCTGACCATTTTACCGACGGTTCGGACCGTCGGTAAAAGACAATTTTCTTGTAGTGGAAGAAGCTCAAGCCTTCCATTATCATCACGTAATCTCATTTTATTTCTCTTTTTTTTCTTCTTTCACTACTTTAAGTGCATAGCACAATAGTTCAAGATATATAAACATCATCTTGCTAATTAATTTAGCAACCAGGGGGCCTTTTTACATAACTGAAGAACAAATGGTGTGCTATAAAGCTATTTAAAATTTTTAAGTGGTTATTATAAAGGGTTTAACTTTTGTGCTAAGGGTAACACCATCATACTTCTATTAATTATCGTTCAATTCATAATGGATGCATGATTAATTAATTAAAAATTTTAATCTATCATCCATCACGAATCGGACGCGGGTTAATATAAGTATGATTGTACTATTCCTTAAAAAGGATGACACAATCATTTTTCCTATTATATATTTCATCAAATTTGGCTTTCACTTCCTCCCAATAAACTAGACAATATCTCGTTGAGAATGAGAAATCTTCTCTTGTAGGATCATAAAACTTGTAATTAAATAAAAAATTAAGTGATGACTCTTGGATTCTCTAATGAATTAATAAAAGAAGAATGAAATTATATGAGTCGTGTCACTTCTTGCTTAAAGCTTCATTGGGAAGCCCAACATAGGAAGACCAAGGCCCATTACACAATCACAAACCGGCCCAACATGATTAGGTCCACTTCACTCTTTATTTGCTTCCAACTCTTCTTTTTCCTTTTTTTTCTGGGCAATTATTTGTTATTTTTCAACAAACAATGAAGCTGTTATGAAAAGAGGAAGAGAGATCGCACGAACACAGAAGAACACAAAGATTTATGAGGTTCACCCTAAATCAGGTTACGTCCTCGGAAAGCGACGGCTCTTTTTATTATGAAATAAAGATGATTACAAGGATGAGTCTCTGTCTCCAACCCCTTGCAACCCCCACAAGGGGGGATCCCCCTTGACCCCCCACAGGCTCACTGATCGGGCAGCGACCCCCGTAGGAGAATTCTACTGAAGCGCATGACTATGTAAGGGGACCAACTGGGTTCAAATTCAAAGGCATTATTAACAGAAGCAAATATCTGTTGTTATATAATTTTCTCTGCCCTAATATATTCAACTTTTAACTTGTGAGGGAGAAGGTGAATAAAAAGAGAGGGAGAAATAGAAAACGATGACAGAGCGAGAAGCGGGGAAAGGAAAAAAAGAGAAAGGAAGAGTTTGGCGGGATTTTTTAATTTCAGATGGTTTAGGTCGCGGGAAATGCCTTCTCACATTAGAAGTCTCGAAAATTTTCCCACGACTCGAGCCGTGGGAAAAGTTCGAGCCATGGGAACTTCCCACAGCTCAAGCCGTGGAAAACATTTCCAATGGCTTGAGTCATGGAAATCTCGACGATTCGGACTGTCGATAATGTTAATAATATAATATTAAACGTATTATATATTATAGTCATCCTAACGAATAATGTCTTGCATCCAACTATGAACTCCATGGATCAAGTTACATGTAACAAGAAAAATTAATAATAAAATATATATTTTTTAGTTACCGACGGTTTCGGCCGTTGGAACTTTCGATGGAATTTCATTTGTCAAAAGTTTTAACAGTTCGAACCTTCAAAAAAAGTAGTAATAAAATATATATTTATTTAGTTATTGATGGTTTTGGCCATCGAAACTTTCGACGGATTTTCGTCCATGAGAAGTTCTGACGTCTGAAGTGTCAAAAAGATTAATAATAAAATATCAATAATATATATATTTAGTTAGCTACGGTTCGGACCATCGGAACTTCTAACGGATGAAAATTCATCGTAAAATCTGTCGCATATTACAAAGGATTTTCGTCCGTCGCAAATTGTCCATCACAAAATCACCATTTTCTTGTAGTGACATGAGATGAAAATGGACCATATTGTTATTTTTACAAAATTAATCAAAGTTTTCATTTAGGTCCATCGGATTGATTTGATTAAGTGAACTATGATACAAATTAAAATCTATTTCAGATCTATGTACTCTAGTTATTAAGTCTATTTTTCTAGCAATGATGACTTAGGATTCAGGTGTTGGTGCTATTGTTGCCCTGGTAAGATGTTCATCATGGCCGTAAATGTTCATAAGTTTTAATTGATAAATTAATGAGAATTAATTAGCATGTCTAATCCTAATCATTGTATGGTTGTTAATCGATAATGATAGATCATTGTTTGTTGGAGATTCGAATTAGACTACTGCTATTCAACGAGGCCTTCACTTTCTTTTTTGGTAAGTGTTTTAGCCAACCCATAGTAAGATATGATTTATGTGAATTGTGCAGAGTTGCCGCTAATAGTAATTAAGGAGTTATGATTTATAATGCTAACTAGTCAATTAATTAATTAGTTGTCAATATAATTGGAAATGATTGATGTGAACTTAGGCAGAAGAGCTATCAGTTTTATTTGTAATTATCCTAATGTTGTAAAGTAACTTTACTTGAGATGCTAAGGAAAGATAATATGGTGGGTTCAGTAAAAGTAATGTGTTAGAATTTATAGCAGTGATTAAGACTAAATCGATGTAATGGATGTGATAGGTTGTGTTTACTTTTAATTAGATTCGGACGAGGAGGTTGTTCTGGACTCAATGAATTCAAAGTAAGGAAACTTACCTTAAATGATATGAATTGCTTAACTCTTCGGAGTGATGATAATGTTCCACCCGATGTAGGATGAATTTTTGCGATAACCTTAATGCATAATCATAATTATTTGTATGCTTCATATGTGTGTCATCATATTACCTGTGATGTTTTGTTATGAATTTTGGGTACACATTGACTATGGAAAAGATTTCATTGTACATTTGAAGTAAAGATTTAGATTTTTTAAAAGAAAATGTTTAGTATGATGACTTCTAATTATAAACTTTCACTTGAATTTGCATTCAAGCATAATGTGCATTACATGTAAAAACCCTCATAAGATGGAGTGTTTTCACCTTAAAGAATTGACCAACTTCGAGTAGACCAATTAGGGTCAAATTTGCTCTATATTGATACAGTGACACGAGGAGCAGTTTCAACATCCTATATCGATATAGTGACATAAAGAGTGGAATTAGAAAAACCATCATATGTCGATATAGTGACACGAGAGATGAAATAAAGAAAAAAAGAAACAAATTATGTGTCAATATAGTGACACGAGGAGTGGTTCAACGTCATGTAGCGATATAGTGACGCGAGGGATGGAATTAAAATAATCACCCTGTGACGATATAGTGATATAAAGAGTGGGTAAAGAAGTACTCGATTGAGAGTGGTATGGATATCCATGTTGATTATGTTTCCCAATTTTATGATATTATATTATTACCTTGCATGTGCACTTGTAGCATTCATTTGTATGATCACTATCAAAATGGTTTTCCTTGAAGAAATGAAAAGAGTTTGAATATTTTTTAAAAAATAAATATGTTGGATTTCCATTAATACATTTTTTATACCTGAGATAGTCATTTGACTCACTGAGCTTGGAGCTTGTTGATTCTCACCCCTCTTGTTTATTTTTTTGCAGGTAATGAATGAAAGCATGTCTGCCATGAAATAAGAAATGTAAAAGGGATAATAAATAAATATGTATGAGAGGCGTGATCATTATTGTTCATTGTATTTCATTTGCTTTCTATATGAATGGTTAAGTTGAAGAATGTTTTGGAATGATTTTGAAGTTTTTGTATTATAATATAGAGCGGTGGATGATCGTGATACGTGATTTACGAGCATCTGACTCATAATTTTTGTTGAAGAGTGAGCTTGTGATTTACTATTTTGGGCTTGAGTCCCATCTTTAATTCACATATGAATTACCAAAAATGTCCTTAGTAAATTTTTGTAATGGTTAATGTTTCAAAATTAAATTGTTTGTGGTGAAATATATGAAATGTAGTATATGATGTATCAACAAATTTCTGCATATGTCAAGCCAAATTTTTTTAAAATTTCTAGAGTTGATTTATTTTTTAACGTTGATTTTATGTTGGATATTTGAATTTGAGTGATTGGTTTTACAGATTAACCCCTTGTGGTGCGTAATGGAGAGTGGGGAGTTACACTATAAGTCTTTAGTGGAGTGTTCATTCCATTTGACCCACACTCTCCTTGATTTGCAGCACGAAGGCAAAACCCAAAGTGGGCTCTTACTCAGGCCACATCTTCTTCCATGTGCAATTGTGTCCAAATGACACCCGGGTTGAGACTTGTTAAGTTTTGCTTGTGTCCTCGTCCCATGGCCAATTTTTTCTCCTCTTGAGTGATAAGCAAAACTCTTCCTATATTAGATCATAGAAAAGGCATTTTATATTTTATTATTATTGTTATTTTGATTATTTATAATGTTTGGTCTAAAACTCTTTGATTTCATCAATAAAATATCTGACTTGACCTAGAGCACTATCATTGTATAGTTATGATCAAAGTTTTGATATTAGCGAAGATGATAACTTAATTAATTAAAGATAAAAATTTGAGTGTCATATTATCGATTGACGGGTGATCATTGCATAGCATCCTTCGACTAATTCGTTCACTCATTCTTCGATTGATGCTCAAGATGACAACCGCTCCTATTCCATTGTAGCTCCATGGAATGATCGTTCGTGATTCGATTAGTGCCCAAATCATCCATGTTATGCCATTGACCGTTAGAGTAGTGAGTCCAATCTCTGTTCTCCCTTTTTTTGCCAACTCATTTGTCATTATTTATTCCGCTTTTCATTTGGCATTCGTCATCTTTACCTTTTTAAATTTGCCTTTTTTCTTTCATCATGCACCCTATTCGTCCCCCCCCCCCCCCTCTTTTTTTTGTTTACTCACACCTTCACCAAAAGAACTCGTTAGACAATTACTCTAGCTTGTTGCTGCTGCGAGGAATGAGGGATCACATTCTTCTCTTGGTGCCCCAATCATCCATGTGATTTGATCAATTGTTGTTGTCAATCCAATCTATGTTTCTCATTTGTCATTTGTCATTCGTCTTCTTTTCTTTTTTGTGATTCCACATTGTACTTTGAGATATTTTATTCTGTGATTTGGTGTTATTGCCCTCTTGTTCATGTTTTGTATCTGATTTCATTCATTTTTTTGACCTTGTGATACTATGATCTTATTCATTTTTTTGTGACCTCGCAGACTCCATCGCCAACCTCAGCGCCACTCCAATTAATCTCGCCTTGAAGTATTTCACATTCCTCATGGTTGTCAATTTGGCCACTACTACATTGTGACATTCTCTTGTCATTTTTTTCTTGAATTATCTATCATTTCGAATTTGGCATCTAGCAAGAAATTTCTATTTGTCTTTGATAATTTATTTTCTTTTTCCTTAAATGTTGAATGTCCCATGCATCAAGGTGTCTTAGACAATTTTGAAGTCAAGACAATGATTGTGTCTGAACAAGATAGACATATCAATTTAACAATGTTTGTCCTCCAAAGCTATGAATGTGATCATATCTTCTTACTCATATTATTCAATTTTGAATGTGCTCATATCATGGTTTTTATCAATTTTGAATGTGATATCATATGGCAGAACATTTCTGGCGAAACATTCATAGCATTCAAACGTATGAACAAATAAAGCAGTAATGAAAAATGGCTAGAAGAACATATAAACATGCAGTAATAATTTTGCTAGGTGTTACACTAGAAAATTCAGAACTCCCTTTAATGTATTACTTCAATGTACTTCGTCGATCCTTTATGTCCGATAAACTTATTTATTGATCCTTTATATAATCACTTGAATGTATTGAATTGATTTTTTATGGCCACTTGTCCGAAAAACTTATTGTCTTCATAGAAATCAATTATTCTAAACTTCTAGACTTTCTTGCATATGATCCTTTCTTTGAAAATTTTCCTTGGTTGATTGTGGATAATGAAATTTCTTCATAGAAATCAATTATTCTCTAGTTGGCATGTGTTAGTAAAGAATTGTGATGCTTGCAATTTGTAAAGTTATAAGCATACCAAGACTCTATAATTGTCATTTTAATATAATGTATCTTAATTTAATTCTATCATTGATGTCATTATTTACATCGGGCATGCGATATAGAAGACTCAATTTGGTCACTCAACGAAAACTCATAAGGCGTCAACGACAACTCATAATGCAGAAAATTGAATGTAGAATGGATAAAAATACAAATAGACTCTATAATTATCTACTCATCGGGCATTGTTTATTTCTCTTCGACCATATGAAGTAACTTCTTTCATACTATAATGCAAAGTGCAAATTTGAAAGGGAATGGATTGAGTCTTGAATGTAGAGTGCAGATTCATTGTGCAATGATAAAATGCATAGTGCAAATTGTAAATTTGTCATGCCATGATACAATACAAAGACTTGAATGTAGAACGGATGAAAATACAAGTAGACTCTATAATTGTCAACTCATCAAGCATCGTTTGTTTCTCTCCAATCAAATGAAGTAACTTCTGCCGCTCAACGACAATTCATGGCCTAAAGATAGTGTGATTACAATGCAGGGTGAAGATTCGAGAGGGAATGGATTGAGTCATGGGACGACGACAACTCCTAAGGTGTCAACCAATGACAACAATACCATAGCGGCAACAAACATAACAAAATCACAAAGTACAAACTTATTCATTGAGTCATGCCCTAAGGATAATGAAAGTACACGTTACAACAAAGTAGTGTTTTCATTTGTCTTAGTTGCAAATGAAAATACCATAACAACAAACACATGATACAACAATATCAACTAAACATTAGTAGCACAAAACACAATAATAACAAATACAACAATCTATTTCCATATAAAATTGAGTACTCCATTCCTTGCATTTAGAGCTTCCATTTTGGATATGTTATCACTTCCTTCTATCGATGTCTGAATTCGGAATCCAACCATTTAAAGTAATCACATGCCCCATATTGTTAAAAGAAAGAATGCACTAAAATTAGATTATGAATGCAAATAATAGTTGAATG
Organism: Pontederia crassipes; assembly: GCA_030549335.1. NCBI lineage: Eukaryota > Viridiplantae > Streptophyta > Magnoliopsida > Commelinales > Pontederiaceae > Pontederia > Pontederia crassipes. The sequence goes on from JAUKPH010000017.1 coordinate 6,985,057, forward strand.
GAGTTAAGTATCTTGAGTAACTTTAAAAGCTCACCCAATAGCGTCAACATCCATAAAATCTCTTAAAGGATTCGTTCAGTTCAAGAATTTTTTATCACAACTTCTTGTTGACAATAGTATTTAAGTCACGTCCTACCATTCAAATAAGACAACACAATGCAAACTTGAATGTAAACTTTATAAGCTATAACAATACATATATAATATCAACTATTATACAAAGGTGACAATCCAATTCAGAGAGATTTAGTTAATCCAATCATAACAAAAGGGTGAAAAATATTCTAACGTTTGAAACCGAAGTTAGCAAAATTAACCAAAAAAGAAAAAGAAAAAAATAATAGAACGATCTACGAAACTTTACTACCATTGAGGTTGGCAATGGAACCATGGCAAACGCTCTTTAATCTTCAAGAGTGATAGGACAACAACTTCGTTTCATAAATCACAAGGATTAGGGATAGAGCTGCAGTGTAGATGGTAGGGGGCTTGCTCCTCCCAACTTTTTGTAAACACTTAGTATTTGCATATAAATTATATGAAGTTTAGTAGTTAAAGCATAGTTTGCCCTTCCCCAAACACTTAAATTTATATGAATAACACATATTAATGAACATTATAATTTTTTGTACCTATAAGAACTATTTCTCGTGTTTAATATTGTTTTCTTTTTTATTCTTATTTTTTTGTTTATTAGCCTATATTTTTATTTATAAAACAAAAAATACAAAGTTATTCTAATAATTCATATTGTTCCCCACTAAAATCAGAGGCTAGTTCCATCCCTAACAGGGATCCGAGAGGAATAAGAGGCCAACAATTTATGGGGGTCACAGAATAATGAATTGAAAATATGAATGAAATCAAGTGATGTGAAAAATATGTAACAATGTAATAGTTAGCAAGTGCACTAGTCATATCAAGTAATAAAGTGTAGAATAGAGTTGTCAATCCCACGATGAACTATCTAAATCAATTCGATCCTAAAGACCTACTAAGAGAAAAAAAATTTGTGCGTGTAAAACAGAAATATAAAAGTTACAGAAAATAAATGATTGGTAATTAAAAATAAAGTGGTGATGATCCTTGAGAATTATGAATGATTAATGTAAAGTTAGACATGTATGAACTTCTATACGAATCAAATTATAAATTGATCATTGAGATGGATTAAGAGCACCTAAGGTATTGATCTCTCTAGACGAGTAAATCAAACTATCTTAACTTCTAATAAGACTAATAAGCGCAAACGACGAGTCAATTATTAATTTCACAGCAAGTTAAGATGCAAGAATATGTAACTCCTATACTATTATTCACCTACAAATATGGACAGAATAATAAATCGCATGATATTCGGCATAAACGACGAGTTACTGTATGCGTATTATATATGCTTCAACTTGAAATTAAAAGATCATTTATCAAAGTAATAATACATTTTGAAATTAATCACTCCTCTTACAGGTTTGTAATCTAATCTTAGAAATCAAATTACTTATCAAAAAACAATAAACCCAACATATATAAACAAAAGAGACCGAATCATTTAATTAACTTAACTAGGACCTTCTGGCTTCAAATCTCCTTCTCTGTAATGAGGCACGACTTCCTAGGACTCAAACATGAAATTTCATGTCTTCTGAGGTCTTCTATTTATAATTCTAAAGGTTCCCGATAAGTTTTGATAAGTTGGGAGTCCAAAAGTTATCAAATAATATTCTTTGCTTTAAACTCCTTCTTGACTTGAAAATCTCATGATTTATCTTCAATCCTTTGCTCTTATCATCTAATTTAACTTCTAGAAAGTTGAGCACGGCCCTAGCATCTCGATTTGATCAAAATCTGTTCGAAAAATCAATGATCAGATACTTAACGACTCATAATGAGGTGTTCACAGTTGATTTCAACTCCAATTGAAAGTGTCTGAATAGTCTTATGGCCCGCAGCAATGATATAATGACCCATAACACGGGAAATTCTTATATTCAGGTTCTGTGTGCTCCGTGATCATCTCCTTATGACACGTAAGCTAGGATCATTATAATTATCTTACGTCCCGTAATGACTTCGACATGCTCTTTTACGGGCGTAATTCAAAGTGTCCGAATAGTCTTATGGCCCGTACTTTTGACTTGCTGACCGTGAAACTTGAGTTACGGCTTGTAACAGATGATGCCTTTTGCGTTTGAGGTTGATTTCTTCATTTTTTACCGTTCGAATATTTTCTTCGATATTCTCCACCAATTTAAGAGATTTTCCTACAAAATAACGCACACCTAGGTAATTGGAGAGTTCAAGAATATAAATGCAATACATAGAAGAAAATCCATGCATGCCATGGAAAAATTATGAAAATAAGCCTAAATGCAACTCAATTTAAATGTTATATAATGCATGTATCAAACTCCCCCAAGCTAGAATATTTGCTTGTCCTCAAGCAATGATCAAAGCAAGACTCAGATCATCATCTCCACCCGTGTTATCAATTGTTTTTCTCAGCATCTATTTTTATACCTTCGTCATTGAAGTGTCTCTCCACATTCCAGAATAACTCAATTTTGTGAAATGTCTGAATGCAAGACATTTTTAAACTCCTCCATAATTAGCTCTAAGTTTTATTAGAAAAATAGCACCCGTCAATAAGAATATAAATGTTGAATGAACAAGTGTGTCCTGAGCTTTTACACAATTCATATTGTTTGCACAACTTTACTTGGGAATTCTGGTGGTCCATGTAATGGGCTTTCAACCGAAGAATCTCATAGCAATTGTGATCACTAGCTAATCACAATAGGTTTTTATTCCATTTTAGATGCATTTCATCCATATCGAGTCTCATTTTGCCTAACTTTTGGCCAATTGTGTTTGGAATACAAGGATTGTGATAACTAGTTGATCTTTCTCATTTTATACCTAATTTCATGTGCATAGAGGTTCTGAATTGCCAAACTCTATAAACATTTCAATTCTATGCCAAGTTATCATTTTTAGGACAAGTTATCATTCCAATATGCAAAGTTATCATTATTTTAATTGAGCTGATTTCCAGTGACTAATTTACTCTAAATCCCTTGCCATCATGAATTATTCATATTTGTATGACCATATTTCAACTTGTGCAAGGTTATCACTCCATTTCATTGGTTATCGCTTTTGAATGCCAAGTTATCGTTTAAGGGCAAAACTATCAATTCTACACAAAAGCATTAAGCAATCATTAAATTACTGTCTTAACTCATTGCTGCTCAAATTTGATCACATTTGGATCACCACAACCAAAGTTATGACAAGTTATCATTTTTATGACAACAAGTTATCATTTCCGGGTCACCAAGTTATCAATACTATGAAATCCTATCTACATTTGATTTCTGACCTTATTCACTTGCCATATTAATCCCTTTGATGCCTTTAATGCCTTGAACCATTTTTATTTGGACGATTTTCATGATGTAGTGCAAAGTTATCATTCCGGCCTCCAAATTATTATTTTTTATTTTGATTTTCAATTCTGCACAATATCAAATCCCATTTGATTATTGAGCTGATTTTATTTGTTATCCTAATCTTTATTTGTTTAAATCTTATTGGAAGACTTTGATGCTTGCTGTTTTGACCCTTCTAGCAGGTGAAATAGGGCTGCACAAAGGAGAAAAATGAGGGGTGGACCATTTACTTTTTGCTGTCCAAAAGCTGTCATAGCAACTGAAATTTCAGGCCATTGGACAGGTGGCTTGAATCAGGAGAATGGAACAATCTGATGCTGATCTAAGGGTGGAAGGAAGTCATATATAAGCTGAAAATCCTAAGGAAGAAAGGGGAGGGGCCGACCATTTGCAAGATGGGAGCTGATTGGAGCCGATTGAGCTGGAGTGGAGCTGAAGGCTTGCTGAGTTCTGCCAACAACCCTCAAGCCAGGATGATTTGCTTTTATTCTTCATTTTATGATGTATCTAACTTTGTAATTATGAGGAGATAAATCTCATGTCTTCTAGGATAGGATAGTAGTCTAGATTTATTGTGGATGGATTAGGGACAAGTCTGATTTTCTGTACTGAATCAAATTCTGATTTAAGTTTCTGATTTCTGAAATCTGTATTGTTATGAATCTGCTCTTGTCATTGTAAGATCCTATTTGTATTTACAACTGAGAAGATGTCATTTGATCTAATCTTTGTTCAGAAATGAATCAAGAACCAATGCCAAGTTCTATAAGCAATCCTAATTAGAACTCTGATTTCTTACTTTCTAAAATCTGGATTTTGAAATGCCTTTCTGATTTCTGAATTCATAGAATATGTTTTGTCATTGTGGAGCCCTAATTGTTTTGACAACTGAGATGTTATCTTATGGTTCCATTCTTATTCAGAAATGATCAAGATGCAATGACATTTCTAGGATTCTAATCTGTAATTGCTGCTGATTTCCTGATTTCTGAATTCTTAAACTTCTTGATTTCTGATTCTTGAACTATTTGAATCTGTTTGTCATTGGGGAACTTTGATTGATTGAGCAACTGAGAGGTTAATTATTAATTCCAATTTTGTTCAAAAATGAATTAAGATACTTTGATATTTCTATGATTCAAATCTGTGTTTATCATTGGTTTTTCCCTGAATTGATATGTTGCTGATATTTGTTTTCTTATTTTAGTGGAAATCTGATTGCCATTGTAAAATCCTATTTTAACCTACCACTGAGAGGTGGACTTATGGCTTCCTTGATGTTCAGAGATGAGCCAAGGAGCAATGACAATTGCTGAATTTCCAATCTGTGATTATATGCCTATTGATTTCAATTAATCAGTGTGAGTGTGGATTTCAATTCTATTAGCAGTCGAGGGACTGATTTTAAATCCATTTGTTATTTAGAGATAAACCAAGAAGCACAAGCACTATTATTGAATTGATTTCATTCCTGCCTAGTTGATTGAAGTGATTTCCTTATTTTTATAATTGCATTTGGTAGTTATCACTTCAGATTTCACTAAATTGTCAAAAATCAGCAAGGAACTTGATTTTGAGTCTAATGATAACTTGATTTTCAGTGGGGATCCTCTTCTAATTCAACCTGGCTAACAATGATATGACAATATATTGATTAGTTTTGGACCAATTGAGCTGAGAGCAGTCATATTTAAGGTTGAATCAGATTTGACTAAAAATTGATAACTTGTTCCATTCCATCCATAATTAAATTAGATGAACCCCAACTCCTAGGAGAACCTTCCTCATTGATAGTTAAACACTTTTAGCCTCTAGTTTAGTATTTATAATTCAGTTTTGATAACTTTTCAAAAATTCAAAAACAGTTATCATTTTAGTCATTTATAGAAATCGGTTTTCACTTTCTTTCAATTTCTTGGAATTTTAACTTTAGTTAGGGCTAATCTAGATTATTTAGGGAGTCTTAGGCTTCAAATCACTATGGATACGACATTTGGGTAGACTATAATTGACCTGTATACTTGCAGTAGAGAGTGAATTAGGGAGTTGAACCAAAAATTAAAAAATCTCAAGTTTGACCCAAAAATTAGCAAGTTATCACTATACTCCTCTAATATCACTATCAAATTGTCCGTAGGCCGTCCGACAAGAATACCCTACGGATCTAATTATCTGAACACACAAAGATTTCAGATAACACCTTTTTGTACCTCCTCTTACTTTTTGAGACTCCACTAGCCCTCTTTCATATATGCATATCATTTGATTTCTTGAATATTCAACAGTGATATAATTATTGAAAGGCAAAATATATTAGGTATTTAAACAGTAAAGAATTAAGAGCATGAACAGGATTTGTCGTCATACAATTATGATTTCACTCAGCAACTTTCTTCTTATAAATTTTCCAACACTAAAGCGATAGATTAATAAACATCCGATACTTTGAATTTCATCTACTAGCAGGGTGTCCTTGATCATAATTTGAAAAGAGGCAAAGATTTAAGCAAAAGGAAAATTTGAGACTTTTTTCAATACATAAGAGAAACAAAGACAAACTACAACAAACAAACATGCAATGCTAAAACTAAAGACATGATTCATGCAAAACGCAACTCCCCCAAGCTTGAGCCTAACATTGTCCTGAGTGTTTAAGATCGAACTTGTAAAAGGGATACAAACATGATAAAGAAACTGAAAAAGAAAGAAAGTGAAAAAATGCAACTTTCTAATTCATAGGTGGTGGCGGTGGTGGGAGGAAGAGGTCGACTTGTAAAAGGGATACAAACATGATAAAGAAACTGAAAAAGAAAGAAAGTGAAAAAGACACAACCTTCTAATCATAGGTGGCGGCGGCGGTGGGAGGAAGAGGTCATAATGACCTTACCCGATGCGGTACTTATGCATCCGACGAACCATGGCATGTGTTTGCTCCTGTCTCTCAACAAGCTGCTCGTCGTGAATAGCTTGTTGTGTTGAATACATCGTCTGCTGCTCAGCGTCCATAGTCCGCTGCTTGGCCTGCATAGTAAGTAGTAGCTGGTGCATAGCAAAGAAATCTGTCAAACTTGTCACAGGCGGGTCGACACCCATCTGGTCATCAGTCCCCTATGGAGCGGAACTCGAAGGTCCTAGGTCCTCTCGTCGATGATGCTGAGGCCTCAGAATGTGTGGCTGCCCAGGTGGTAGATAGACCCAATTAGCTTTGTTAGATGGGTCGAAGCGCTCAGGTTCCGTATAGGGAATGGTCATGTCAAAATCTCAAATACTAAAGTAGAAACCATCATAAGCACGGTTCCCTCCCAACTCCATGGATGTAATGACGTAATTGTCAACCAAAGAAAGCCGTCCATGGGTGTAACTGATCCAAGTCAAGCCCGAGATACAATGCTATAGTGGTGACCAATCCACCGACCTCAATAGTGCCCTTAACCTTGTTAGCTATCCGAAGAAAGGAACGGAGCAGGAATGCACCAACAATCACTAGAGTATAAGAAGTCATACAATATAGAAGAAAAAGCTCTTGCCCATTTACTGACCCACTATTGTCTTCGTCCACAAATTGTGTTGCCAAGAATCCGATGTGCATAGCGAAGGACTGGGTTCTGAATATAAGTAGACTTTGCTCGCTGAAAGTTCAAGTGGCCCTCAATGAAGATTCGGTTCCAGAATTGAAGAGGCTGAAACTCCTTAGGGACTTTGAGGTGGCCCCATGTGGAAATTGGTAGATGACATTAAATTCTTCTAGGGACATCTCAAACTTCCGATTGAATAGCTAGAATCATGGTTGTTTGGACCGGACCGGACCGGCCGATCCGACCGGTCCAACTGTCGACCGCCACTTGAGACGGATTTGGTTCGATTCTAAAACCGGACTGGCATTTGAACCGTTTTGAACCGGTCAAGACCGGTCAAAACCGGACTAAAACCGGATAAAACCGTTGAACCGCCGGTTTTAGGGCAACCGGCCGGTTCAAATAGTAGAAAAAATTGGAAAAATGTGAGCCCACTAAGTTTTGAACCCATGACCTCTTAAACAACTTAATGTGTACATTCCACTATGCTATGTTTATTCATTTGAATACTAAGTTATTTTATATTATACAATAGTTATCATCACTCATTTATCAAATTATTTTTTTAATAAGAAAATTTATAATATTTTTAAATGTCAAATATTAAATATGAAAAAATTAGTTACCTAATTAAATTAAAAAATAGAAACTACAATAATCTTTCTAGTTTAAGTAAATATTAATAGTTGAATTTGAGAAATATGAATTTGTAAATTATAATTGAATACATTAAAATCACATAAAACTCATATCAATAGTTAAATATGTCACATTTGATTTCTTAACTTTAATTAAAATGATTTAACCATATGTACTTTGATATAGAAATATATTAATTATTGATAAGAATATATAAGTATTATAGTTTATCTTTTTATATTATTTTATTAATATTCGGTTCGACCGTCCGGTTTAACCGGTTCGACCGGTCTAACCTGACCCGGAGACCTATCCGGGTCGACGTCCGGTCCGGGTTTTACAACCTTGGCTAGAATGTAATTTTTGCTTGCCGGCATCATGTGGCTTCAAGGTTAAAGAACACAAAATTCTATACCTAGGTCAGAATATGTGGGCCACCACTACTGAACGAAGTGCCCTACGCCGATGTTTGAGAAGAGGCGGATTCCAGGAAAGCATAGCTGCTCGATCCGCAAACTGAGTCGGTGTGATGGGCAAGAAATCCAAAGTATGTTCCCTCTTCTTAGCTTCTTCTGAAAGCCACTCTCTCTCTTCCGAAGGTGCTATGCGAACAGGGGCGGCTCATGCTCGACGAGACTGTCGGAAGGACGACGACAAACAAGGACTTTGGTGCGAGGAGCCATAAGGAAAGAGCGACGTCCTTGAGGAACAATAATAGCCAGTGAGATGAATCATGGGTCCTAATAAGGCTGCCACGGCCCTTTTGTGTGTTGTAACGGGCCGTTAAGATGACTTCACGACCTTGCTGCAGAATCTACCGAGTCATTATACGAAGTTCACGGCCCTTACAGTGGCGAGAGAGAAGAAAACCACCAGTCGTGAAGGTGCATTCACGGGTCGTGGAGGATTGGCACGGTCGTAAGATGTTGCTCATGGCATAGTCAGGAAGCTCTGTAGAAATATCAATCGAGATTTGGGATCTACGGTCATCTTCTCCACCATCGGAAGAAGATGATGCAGTGCCAATGAAGGTGATGTTGCAGGGAGACCGTTGATGTCTAATCCGATGAAGTTTGTTGCAGCGAAACTTGGCGGCGATGAGGATCTCGGCGGCGAAATGGAGCAAAGTTCCTCTCAGAGATCTGCCGGTTGTTGGTGAGCTTGTAGGGAGATTGCCGGAGTGAAGAAACTTCTCACCTGAGATTGCTTCGCCAGAGTTGGAGAAGCTTCGCAGATGAGATCACCTTGCCAGAACTATAGAAGATGAAGATAGAGGCGTGAAGAACTCGCTCACAATCCTGCACTTTTATAGGCATGATAAGAGAGGGCCGTTACCAAATGGTCATGACCCATTAACATAATATAATAAAGTCGTTAGGTAGATATTAATCGGCGTGATGATCGAAATTCCGCCACGTGTTCATCACGAGCATGGTGTTCAAATAACGAGGCATGCACGATGCAGCCCTTGACTAGGTCGTACGAGGCGCATGTTCTTGAAGTGACAGATCAAGTATTAAAGACAGCTGATAATGGGTCGTAAGGATCATTTAACAACCCATAATTAGTAGAACAGTGGGATGGCTCAACACTATGAAGTGCGTGATGAATGTCTCACGGTACGTTACGACTATGGAATGCTGATAGTAAGATGGTAGTTAATGTTAATGGGTCATGAGAGAGTTCTTACGCATCGTTAATATGTCGAATGTCGGGAGAGTATTTTTTACGGGTCGTGTTGGGAGTAAAAGGGTCGAAAATCAGATGATTTTGATAAGGTGATTATCTTCCAATAATACTTACGGGCCATGATAAAAACTTGACTCATTAAGAAGGGGGTGTGAAGAATGCGAGCTTTTGTGAGCTCTGCGAACTGACCCTTACAACTCGTAACATGAAATGTTGACCAAAATATAGGTACTGGGATATCCGTGAAGGATGGGTGATGGCTCGTAATGTATAGAATTAGGTACTAGACGCCACTGTGAGAACCATAAGAGATGCCTTACGACCCATAACATATGTTATGATCTTTTCGGAATGACATTGTGAGCTCTGTGAGAATTAACACACGACCCTTGATTAATGCCAAATGACAAGATTAAGATCAGTTGAAAAAGTTGCGGGCTGTGATTATGATCCGTTAGGAAATATGTAGGCTTTCTGACTTGCATAATGGATTGTGGTCTAAGGTGACGGGTCATGAGTCGGAGTAATTGACAAATGGGACTGAGGTTAGGAAGAACTTATGGGTCGTTAAGTAAAACTTATGGCCCATAATTCGTCCACAACTTTGAATATACCCTCTGTGATATGTGTACGTGATCTATGTTGCACGGCCCCTAACACCATGCGTAAGGGCCGTGAACAGACTATAACGACCCGTAATGTTCACCAAAAATTCTATTGTGCTTCCTAGGAACCTGAAAATTCGTTAGAAACAAATAAGACTTAACCAAAAACTAAAAACACGTAATAAAATCAATATCTAACTAAGTTAACATTGCTAATCTAAACAGAGATAAGGTTTCAGGCAGAGTAGTTCTAAGTTATAATCGTTAGATTGACTTTGCTTTACATGTACTAAGGCTCTACCAAGTTCAAAGTGTTGTTGGATTATCTGGCCCCCATTATAATGTTTTAATCTTTGTCCGTTCACTTTAAAGTGATTGGTACCATCTAAAGTTTGAATTTCAACAACTCCATATATGGGTGGGTTGATAACTATGTAAGGACCGGTCCATTTAGATTTGAGCTTGCCAGGAAAGAGACGAAGTTTACTGCTATATAAAAGCATGTGCTGTCCAGGAACTCTTTATCCTTAATATGTTTATCATGTAATCTTTTAGTGCGTTCTAATTTACGATTTTCATAGGCCTAGAGTCTAAACTCGTCTAGCTCATTCAGCTTCATTAATCTATCCTTATCATGGGCCTCTAAATTAAATTTCAGGAACTTGGTTGCCCAAAAAGCTTTGTGTTCAAACTTGACAGGAATATGGCATGATTTTTCATAAACAAGTCAATAAGGGGACATACCAATCAAGGTTTAAAATGTAGTCTGGTATGCCCAAAGTGCATCATCTAACTTAAGGGCCCAGTCTCTTCTAGATGAACTTACCATTTTTTTTTCTAGAATTCATTTAAACTCCCTGTTTGACACTTCAACTTGCCCACAAGTTTGGACATGGTAAGGTGTATTTAGTTTGTGCGTGACTCCAAACGTGGTCAGTAAGTTAAAGAAAAGATTATTCCGAAAAATGTGTTCCATTATCACTGATAATGGTACGAGGTGTGTCAAACCTAGTGAAAATGATTTTCTTAATAAATTTGACCACCATCTTAGCATCAATTGTGGTCGTAGTCTCAGCCTCTACCCACTTAGACACATAATCTACAGCCGGGCAAACTGATTCAATCTGCATTGACCTCTAGCTGGCATTTTTCCCCCTGATCGTGAGTCTGTGCCTTCGGTGTAAGATAAAAAGAACAATGTCAAAATTTGTAGCTGCTGAACTAGCCAAGTTGGCACGTTTTAATGGTGCCAACTGTAATATGTGGAGACTAAGAGTTTGGTTTGGGCTAGTTCATGATCATTTACAAAAATATGTTAACAATACTTCCACAAGAGGCCACAACAGAACTTAGCTCATGCAAGGCCTATGGAAGAATGAAAGCTGAATGATAAGAAAGTAAACATGGAAGGCAATTTCATCAAAGCTTTTGGAACGCATAAAGTGCACTAGAATTTTGGAATGCTGTAAAGGACAAGTATGCATTAAAAAAGATATGAACTTAATGCTCCAATGAAATTATATGATAATATATTAGATCACGTCAATCAAATGATTGTGATGGCTAAGGACTTGGACACTATATGATGCCCCTTACCTGAACACCTACAGATAACAACAGTTCTGAATAATTTGTCATCTATATTTCATATCGTTGTGACTGTTGTTCGTGTGAATGAGTCTATATTGTCATCCATCTTGGTAGTAAAAAAAGATATGGCTAAAAGAAAGAAGAAAATAAAAAAAATTATGCAGAGGAAAATAAAGAAGGGCAAGAGGAAGCTCAAGTTATTCATCACAAAAGGAATCTCGGTTCAAATAGAAGGCAATTCAAGCCCAAAACTAAGAAGACTCAACGTGAAGCTTGTTATAGTTGTGAAAATTTTGATTATTTTAGATCCAATTGTTCTACGAAATCTAGACATAGCCAAAATAAGGATCCACAAGCGGACAAGGCGGCGAACAACAGAGCAAAGGAGCAAGTTCAAGCAAGACGTCATTCCTCAATGTCGTTGAGTGCAATGCTGCAACGACAGATATAGAAGGGTGGTGAATTGATTCTGAAGCAACCCGTCACATTGCAAAGACAAAAGAAGATTTAATAGAATTCAAGGAATTGCAAAAAAGAAGAGTGGAGAATTTATATGAGAAACAACACCTACTTAGATGTTGAAGGTGTTGGAAAGTAGAGATAGGTTCATGATACTCCAAGAAGTTTTGTACGTGCTATAAATTCTGTGAAACTTAATCTCTGTCCCAACTTATTGCAAAATAATTTAGAAGTTAGATTCTATAATGGTCATATGAAAATTGGCAAAGACAAAAAGTTTTATGCCATGGGAAAATTTGTACTTGGATATGACTTATTTTATTGCCTGTAATAAATAATAATGAATTAATGAATGATTCTTTTAAGTATACTCTGCATTGTGTCTGATTTTGATCTCTGACATAAGAGACGAGGACACCTAGGGAACTCTAATATGGATCAAATAATCAAATTAAACTTAGTTCATAACATATATTGTATAAGAACGATTCCATGTGAGCATTGCTTGACCGATAAGATGACTTGTACACTTTTTTCCAACAGGAAAAAGGTCGACAAAATTGTTGGGATTAGTTTATTCTAATATTTGTGGACCATTGAGTGTTCCTACATACAGAGGTAAGGAATATTTTATTACATTCATTGACAATTATTTTAAGCATTGTCATGTTTCTCTAAGGTAGAAAAGCTGAAATTTTTGGAACTTTCAAGAGATATAACACAGAGGTAGAAAAAGAATTGAGAAGACCAATCAATTATTTAGGGACAAATAGAGGAGGAGAGTATACCTCTCGAGAATTTGAAAGCTATTGCATTGCAAAAGACATACGTAGGCAAACTACAATGTCTTATATGTCACAACAAAATGGAGTGACGAAAAGAAAGAATATGACATTAATGAATGCAGTAAGATGTATGTTGTCCCACTCGGTTCTACCCAAAGAATTATAGTTAGGGACAGTATTGACCGCGAGTTATATACAAAATAAAATTCCTATAAAATTCGTAGAATTGATGTCATACGAATTATGGAATAACAGGAAGCCCAATTTAGGTTATCGGATTTAAAGCGCATGCATTAGTTCCTAGTTAGTTGAGGGACAAACTAGATTTTAGGACGAAAACATGCAGATTCATTAGATATAGTCAAATTTTCAAAGGGTATAAATTTTTCCACCTAGATAAAGGTCTTATAGAGAATCGAGATGCTATTTTTCTAAAAAAATGAAAAATGAGGCATTCAAAAAGATGAGGATGCATTAATTAAGATTTATTTACTCCATAAAATAGGAATTTATGTCCAGCATTTTATTTAATTTTCTCTAATATTTTTTTTCTACCATAAAAGTTAACTATTTTACAAATTGCAAAAGAAATGAAATGTTATGAGAATTTTATTATGAAAATTTTCATCGGTAATTGTTGCACACAAAAGAGTAATAAATCTAATTATTGATTTAAATGTATATTTTGTTATTTAAAAAACCCCCTAATAATTTGTTTTCTTTAGATCTTCCAAATTAATTTACACGGTGTTGGATCCGAAAGGGCACTAAGAGGGGGGTGAATTGGTGTAAAATTAAAATTATCGATTTCACAAAATACGTCACAAAAGCTTAAAATCGATTCTTTAAACTATTTAAATCAATGCAATTCATATCATAAACATAATATGAGAGGGAGAGAGAGAAAGCAATCACAAAAGCACAGATGGTTGTTGATGAGATTCAGCCACACCTTGGTTTACGTTCCCGCTCCGACTTCTCGACCTCGAGATCGTCGGAGATTCCACTAAAATCTCTTCATTTGTTCCAAATGGGGCAAAGAAGAAAAGTCCTTTACATCAATCATATTTTCTCCACTTCGAGAGGCAATGCAACCTCTCCTCTTAGAAAATCAATCTTTTCTCTCGCTCAAGAGATAAAATTTGGAACCTCTTTCATATAGGAGCTCTCACAACCTTTCTGAAAATGGTTTCTCTTTTTACAATAGAATGCTCACAAGAAGAGAAAAGAGAAAGAAAATAAAATTTAAAATGATAAATTCAAAAAGAAGATATTCTTCAATGCTTGGATGAGTGCCTTTGCTTTTGGCTTTGGCACTTTTTTTATAGGCTTCAGCATATAAAAAATTTAGCGAGAATTTATTCCACAATTTCTTCTTCAAAATTGACCATTACTGTTCATTTGACTAGGAGGTCGGTCGATCACACATTTGGATCGATCGACCAGTCTATGTGACCGTTGCACGATTTCTTCAGCTTCTGCGCATGATCAGTCAATCGGATCATCAGTCGATCGATCGGATCATCAATCGGTCGACCGGATCATCAATCGATCAGTATTGTCTCGGTGTCAACCGGGGCAGTCTCAATTTTGATCGGTCAACCGGTATTATCTCGATCGGTCTTCTTTGTTTCGATTGGCAAATTGACTAACCTGCATTATTTTGAACATAATGTTTTGTACAATTATCCAAATTAGATAATCTTATATTCTATGGATAACTAACAAGATTCTCTACAACTTTGATATTCATCATTAATCCATAATCTAATAAGGTCATAGTCAATTATTTAATCAAATTGTAGTGCATAAAGTTTCCTTTTTCTTTAGACTTTTTCAGTATTTAACTTTAATCTTTTGAGGTTTGTACGATCAAAATATAATTTTATATGTCATTAAAACTTTGCTCCAACAATCTCCCCCTTTTTTTATAAAGACAAATCGAGAAATATGAAAATATATAAGTTGCAAAAAAAGTTGTAAAATCTTCTAAAATCAATTTTACTCCCTCTAGAACTTAGTTTTCCTTACAATGATAGATATGCACATAAGTACCAATTGTAAGGTACTCTTCATATAAAGTTATATTCATATCATATTTCTCCCACTTTTATTTCATAAAAAAGATAATTTGTATATGAAGCATATAAGAAACCATATGTAAAATGTTGCATCATAAAGAGTTAAAAACTATAAAAAAATAGCTCCCCCTAAATTTGTGTTTATTTTAAAATGGAAAAAGTCAATTTGATCTAGAGGTTATGAAAGCACAAGTAAAAAAATTATATTAAGAAAAATATTTCATAAAACTTTGATACAAAAATAATATCAATGATATGTCAAAGAATAATGTTAGAAGATTTTAACATGCTCCCCCTATCATTATGATCATTTTTTTCTATTATATATATATATATATTCTTTTCTTTAAAATAAATAGTATTGAAATTTTGGGTAAAATAAAAAAGTAAATGATACTTTTACCATAACATTTATGTCTTCACCACTTGTCCTTCGCTTTGCATGTGAGGCACACCTGAAAAGCAATTATGTAACCTTTAGTATTTTTTTGGGTCCTATTTTGTTAGACAATAATCCTTTTGAAACTCAAATCATGCCATGTGATGATAATTTTCTTATTTTGCATTTATATGCACAATGATTATAAAATTCATATGTAAAACATTTAATATGTGATTTTCTATTATATGAATGATTAGATTTTCAATAAGAGTTTTTATGGCCAAAATGATTCCTAAGATTATTTTTGTTATGGGAGAAATAGCATTTTCATTATTTGTGTATTTTTCAAAAAGGTATTTTTCTTGTTTTACTTTTTCTAAGGAACATGCTAGTCTTATGATTTCGCATGCATGCGTAATTTCCAAAGAATCTATTTCATTCTTCAATCTTTTGTTTTCCACAAAAAAAAAAGTATCATTTTTCTTCTTTTAGTTTCTCATGTAGCTCTATTTCATCTCATGTAGTAAATTTTCATTTTGTTCTTTAAGTGAAAAACATCTTTTTATAAGTGAAGAAAGTTCTTTATTCACATCTAAAGAAAAGTTTTCTTCGGAAAACGTCGACAAGGCATAATTTGAATTTGAATGATTGAAAATTATCTCATCGTTGTGAACCATTAAGCATAGGTATGCTTCATCATTAGAAGAGCTTGATGAATCACTTATTTCACTTGGCTCTTCATATTTTTTCTTTTTCCTTTTTTATATGTCTCTTTTTTGTATTATTTATTTCATCTCCTTGTTGGCTTTTCATTTTTTCTTTCTTTTTTATCAACTTGAGACCCTTATATAGTTTTCTCGTGTAGCACGTGAGTTTTTTTACGTCCACTTCCTCTTCACTTGAGATTTCTTCTTTTGCATTTGCTTTCAATGTCAATGTTTTCTTCTTGGGAGTTTTTCTTCCCGATCTTCTTGATCTTTTTGGAAGTAAACCAATAAAATCATCAAAATTCAATTTGTTCAAATCTTTTATCTTCAATCACGGTCCTCTTCATATGCCATTTGGAAGAGAGAGACCTGAAAAAAATTTTCACCTTTTGAGGATTAATTCTTAGCTCGTCCAAGGAGGTTAAGCCATTCAAGATATCGTTAAATCATGCAACCATATCATTTATGCATTCATTATTATGCATTTTGAAAGAATCATATTAATGATTTAAAATATTTAGTTTAGATTCCTTAACTATATCAGTTCTTCATAAGTAATAATAAGTTTCTCTCAAATCTCAGTTGCACTTTCACACTTAATCTTTCGAAATTTGTATTATCAATATACAATTTTATATGTCACCAACACATGGCACTGCGCGGATATAATTTGTTGGCTCCGTGTACTTATAAATATGGGTTATTTATATAAATCACCCCTAAACTATAACAATTGTTCATATCTAACTCCAAACTCCGAACTTATTTTTTTGTATTCCTAAACTATCACGATTTTTTTAATTTGATTCATCCATCAACTTCTATTTTTCCCATTTGTATTTTTTACTTGTCATAAATGGAAAAAATTGAAGATAATGGAAAAGTTGACAAAAGTCGACGGAATGATCAGATTGAAAAAATCGCGATAGTTTAAAGGTCCAAAAAAATAAGTTCATAATTTGAGATTAAATGTGAAAAATCATGAGTGGTGGTTTATGAAAATAACTCTATAAATATTATGAGATTAATGGGCATCCCCACTACTCAAATAGGGGGACCGTCCTACTTATGTCATCAATTGTCCGATTTAGATCTAACGATCATGATCGGAGCACAGTTCACTCGTAGTTCATGCGCAGTCCGCGAGATTTGAACGTGGTTCGCGCGATCGGAGCGATGAATGAGATCGGTAGCGGCATCGAGCAACAGCGACAGCGAACAAGATCAGGCTCCATTGGTGTTGATTGACAGCGTTAGCGGCAATGACATTGAGAGCGATCGAGAATGGCAAACGAGCGTGATCGACAGCAGCATGGAGCGTGATCGACAACAGCGTCGAGCGAGATTTGCAACGACAGCATCGAGCATGATCAACAGTGACATCGAGATGCGGTGATAGTGGCAGTGGAGGTGGTGACATCAAGCAACGATAACGGCAACAACATCGAGCGGCGAGAGCAACGATAGGGGCCGACGAAAAAAATTGTGCAACATCGATCCGAGCAGCAAGATTTGTACGCGTCGTTAAGCACGATCGACAATGGGTACGATCGGCAATGGCACCGAGACAACCATGGCAAAGCATCGACGGTGATAGGGCCGTCGTGCGATGTTGACCTGAGCGAGGACCGTGGTAGCAAGTGATTTCCCCAAATGCTAAACCATCATCTATTGAACCGCTGCCATCCGAACCAGACTTTAAACCTCACACATCAAATTTAACCGGCATCCGGCATCCGGCATCCGGCATCCGACGAAAAAGACATAAGGAAGAATCCCCTAATTCAGTAGGGATGACACACATAATAATTGGTGACTATTATTCCCTTTATATCACTTTGGTAGGTGACGTGGTATCACGTTCCAACGTCACCATGTTTACATCGTGTCATCATCCACATCTATACACATGTGAATGAGACATTTAAAACATGCACACCACGTCCTCATCATGTACTAGGTAGGGGCCAAGGGTGGAAAAAAATTGGAAATTAGAGTTCCAACATACTTTTAAGTGATATTTAATAAATTAAAATTCATCCGTTAAAATTATATCCACACTCAAAAATTTATGGTCCAAAGAATTCATATTTTATTTATATAATTAATTCATAAGTTATTAATTTTTCATTACAAATATAATATTTTTTGTATATAATTTCATACTTTTGTATTTCATTATGGAACTTAATTTGGTAATTTTAAAATTTTAGTAGTATATTTTACATTTAATATAAAAGATTAAATATTTGTATGTTAATTTAATTTACTACATGCTTTTTAAAAAATATATATAATTATACAAAATGGAGCTAAAAAAACTATCCGAAAAATTCATCCAAAATTTATTATATATATGTTAATTAATTCATAAGGTGATTTTTATTTTTTAAATAATTTAAAATTAGTTTTTAAAAATTCTATAACTGATAAAATTAGAACCGACCCGGATTTCTTTTGCACCCTCCTCTCCCCCGTGCATTAAGCTGATTTATATTTTGTATTATTCCTTTGGGCTGCGTTTGGTACGGAAATATTGAGAGAACTTTTGTTCTCGAGAACTAATTGATGTGATAGAAAAGTTTGGATTGTTGTTTGGATGAAAAAGTGTAATGATGAACATTTAAAAAAATGATGTGATGGATAAGTTTTAGTGTGTGTTTGGATAAAAAGTAAGAACTAATAATATAATTTATTATTTTATGAGATATAAAATTATAGTAAATAAGAATATATTATTAATATTATAATTTACGTAAATCATTATATTATTAATATTTTTTATTTATTTTTATTAAATATTTTAAATATTATTAATATTACAATTTACGTATATTTTAAGATCCAAATATAATATATTATTTAAAAAATAAATGAATAGTTTAATTAATAAATTATTTATTAATTATTAGAACTAATTATTTTATAGTTTTTAATTAATAACATTTAATAAATTATTTTATAATATCCCTAATAATATATTAATATATTATAAATTATATATACATATATTATAAACTAATTAAAAAAATAAATGAAATAAAAAAAGTCAAACGTTGAAAAAAAAAGCAGGCAAAAACATTTGGACGAGAACATTTTGACAAATGTTCTCGTCCAGCTCATGTGTTGTTCCCGTCATGTAAACTATTTGAAAATATTTTGCGATGTTCCGTGAAATGTTCCCAAATCAAACATAACCTTGGAATTTCATTTTACGTTGGAGAGTACCTAATTTTTGGCCATTTCATCTATACTAATAATTCCTTATTTTATGCAGGCAAGTTTTTAATAATATATTATTCCTCAAATATTTATAATAAATACCTAAATTTGATTTTTTTTAGAAAAATATGAATTTATGTACTAGCCATTTGATTGCGAAGCAATGCCGAAAATAATAAGGTGATATATTCCTGGGAATATAATATTTTGGTGTATATTTTTTAAGCTTTGTTTGCTTAGATGTTAGAAGACAATACAAAGAATAATTTTATTGTGATTATAATACGTAATATTATATTTTATATTATGATGTTAAAAGTAACTATTTATTTCATATCTTAATAATATAATTTTTAATATTTTTATGATGACACATAAATTAAACATACATACTACTGTTTTCTAGTTAGAAAATAGCAAATGACATTATAGTGTATTACTAAATATCTACACCACAACACTTGTATAAATAACCAATCAATTTTATGGTGGAGTGCTCATCTTGTATAATTCAAGGATTTTTTTTTTCTTAGTACTTGCCCAATGTTTCTCCTCATATAATCGCAAAAAAAAAGTTACTAATAAAATAATATAAAATACTTTTTTACGAGTGATGTATGACATATAAGGGGTTGTTGGACCCTCAATTGGGCTGTTAGAGTAGATATAGAAAAATATTGGACCTACATGGCGCACTTGGAGAGGGTGGGGGACTTTTAGGTTTTTTTTTTCATTTAGGCTTATCTAGTTAGATAAACTAAAAAAGATTAAAATTTAATTAACTTATTTAAAAAAAATGAAATTCAAATAAAAATTACTTTTAACATTCAGAACTAAGTAAACTTTTGAGTCGTACATAGGCAACTGATTAGCACATTCAAAAAAGGGTAAAACTTTTTATCCAATCAAATGTTAGTTTAAGGTCATGTTTTGACAAATAGTGATTCGATTAGAGAATAATAATTTGATTAATTAATAGTAATTAATTATTAATGGACAGCTGATAACAATTTAGTTATAAATTTAATAAAAATTATTTGATAAACATCGCTGTTAAAAAGTGTATTACGACAAAAATTAACATAAAATATAATATACGATCGTTCTTAGAAACATCATACTTATAATAATTAATTTATAAATTTTATTTTGAATGGCAATATTTTTAAAATATGTGTTTTAATACAAAAATATTGATTACTTCAAAATAAAATTCTTATTTGAGTTGTAAGTAAAATAAAATATGTGATATATTAAAGTAAAAAATATATGATTTTAATAATTAAGTAAAGTTTTTTATTTTAAAAAGAACAAGGACATAATAAAAATAAAATATAAAATCATTATCTTTATTAAAAACCATTAGATATTAAATATTCTAATTCTTTTATATGTCAAACAGTGCCTTGATAAATAATGGTTATTATTTGATGGAACCTCTACTCATAGTTTTTGTATCTTCCAACTCACAATTTTTTTTTCATTTTGTTGTTTATTATATATATTTATAAAGCTTAATATCCAAGTTGAAACACGTAACTCACTACTAATAGCATTGAAAATAACTAATTAACTTATTATTATTAGATAAAAAATAACTTCTTTTAATAATAATAATAATAATAATAATAATGTAATTAAATGACTATTTTGATACGAATACAACATCAAATCCATCCGCCATGTTACAACTAATCTTTTACTTTTCCCTACTCCACCCGTCTCTCGCCAACGCACCTCCCACGCGGTCAACGTCCTCCCGATCCCCCCCCCCCCCCCCCCCCCCCCCGATCCCCCCCCCCCCCCCCCCCCTCTCTCTCTCTCTCTCTCTCTCTCTCTCTCCATCCATCTGCTCGTCTCTCTCTCACCTTTTCCTCTTTGCACCTCCCTCGCGGAAAGGGGAGAAAAATCACGTTTCCCGTTTGCCTTTCCTCGTTTCCCTTCTCCTCCCTATTCCCCCTCCGTCCCACCGCTCTTCCCTCGACGCAGCAACTCGTCCAGTTACTCGGCGTTCGGATCACGTTTCCCCTTACCGTTTCTCTGGAGGGAGCTCGTACTTTTAGGGTAAACCGTCACCGAAATCGAAGTGCGTATTTCTGCATTGACGAATTCGCGACTAAATATCTGATTTTGCATTGTAATTTTTCAGTCCGCTGCTGTCAAAATTTACTCTTTCTGTGTTGGTTGATTTGTTGGGGTTTCCTTTTCTTCCCGTTGCGGTGCTAATTAGGGCTTTGTAGCAGTTGAGATCGCAGTTCGGACAGCTTCCCCTCTTTCCGTGAGGTTACAGATTCGATCTTCGATTTGTTTTCCAGGAAAATAGGGTCTGGGAAACTAGATCGAGTACAGAGTAGGAGTTCAGTTCGTACTTGCTGAGTACAGATTAAGGGGGCAGTTCGAAAGGGGGCGGCGCATTGGATCATGGGCAGCGGCGAGGCCGACGGATCAGCTAAGACTCCAAAGACTTCGGCGTCGCAGGTGCGAAAATTGTAGTTCGTCGTCTGCAGTTCTCATCTTTAAGCATGTTGATGTCGTTTGCTTCTTTGAAGTATCAAAAACCGAAATTTTGAACCTTGTTTCAGGAGCAACCTTCTGCCACTACCACGGCTCCTGCTGCGGCTGTGTACCCGGATTGGGGCTTTCAGGTTAGGGAGCTTTGAGTCCCTTAGCGAATTCGAGCTATAAACAAACCTTTCTACTCATTGGCTGACTTGGGTGTATGGGAACTTACGTACCTGTTATTTTCTGTTTAAACAGGCATATTCACCGATGCCGCCACACGGCTTCTTCTCCTCACCAGTAGCTTCGAGTCCCCAACCTCATCCTTATATGTGGGGATCTCAGGTAGTCTTTCACGCATATGCTTGAATATATATGTTATACATACTTTTTCCTCTGTATGCTTCCATTCAATATATTAACTTTTATGCCTGGTTTTTGAAATACTAATGCCTGACAAAATTTTCTACTGTAGTGATATAAAAATTATTTGATAGATCTGTAGCGTGATAAGGAGATTGATGACATACATGATTTGTATAAACTTTTCTAGTTGATATCTTCAACAGAAAGAAGAGTTTGACACTGTCAGATTGTTTTACCACCTTATTTGTTGGTAGGATATTTAACTCATGTTTGGATAAAAAAATAAGAATTAAATTAGCGCACAAAATTTATTCATTTAATTTAACCAAACACTGACCTTTTATTTATAGTTCACATCAATAAAGTTGGATGATTGCAATGTTTTTATTTAAACACTGACCCTTATATATGGCTCACATCAATAAAGTTGGATGATTGGAACTTTTTTTATTTAAACACTGACCCTTATATATGGCTCACGTCAATAAAGTTGGATGATTTCAAATTTTACAAACTAAAAAGAAAATGAACTACATTAGAGAAAAATAAAAGAAACATATGGGCTTATTTATATATAGAAAAACTACTTGTCTCCGGTATAGGCGTATAGCACAATGTGAATGCTAGCACCTGATGTAGCTTTTCTTAGTTGCCTTTGCCAACCTCTATTGTGCTCTCCTTACTTTGTTTATCCATAGCCTTTCTTATTTTTCTGAATGGTTAAGCCTTCATTATTAGAGACATAATAACAATACCTGTAGAATTATAAAGTTTTTTTAGAGAAAAGTTATTGGTATTTTGGGATCACAGATTTAGTTAGTTTCTGTCAGCATCTTAACAGTAAAGACTCATGTTTATTCCTTTTGTCTGCAGCACCTTATGCCTCCATATGGAACCCCACCTCCTCCGTATCTCATGTACCCTCCAGGAGGATTATATCCTCATCCGTCAATGCCTCCGGTAATTCCAGCAAAAGAAAAATCTGAAACTGACTACCTTTTATGCATCATTCTAATAACTATTCTCACATTACCATTGCACAAATCTCGGACAGGGATCTCATCCTTTCAACCCTTATCCTCTGACTATCTCAACTGGCAACATTGAAGGGCCTGTAAGTTACTGCTATTTCCATTCTACATTAACTTTTTAATTGAAACTCCAAATTGGGTGACACTAGCACCTTCAGGGAGCTGTTCCAGGTGGAGGGGAAGCTGACGGTAAATCATCCGAAGGCAAGGACAGAAATCCATTGAAGAGATCCAAAGGGAGTTTAGGTAGTTTGAATATGATTACAGGGAAGAACAATAATGAGCAAGGTAAACCATCAGGACAACCAACCAATGGGGCTTTCTCTCAGAGGTACATAGGCTTTATTATAGTCATAACTGCCAGTCTGCCAGCATTTATAGTATAAGTTTGTGAATCATGTAATGTGGTCTGCTAATTGATTATTGTTCATCTAGTGGCGAAAGTGGAACTGATAGTTCAAGTGAAGGGAGTGATGCCAATTCACAAAATGTGAGGATCTTCATTTATGTTGGTTAACTTAAGAATTTTGGCATATGATGTAGAATAAAATGAATTAGAAGCTGAGCACCATAAGTTTGTTCAAACATCTTTATATTTTTTGTTCTCTCTGTTCTCACTGATTTATTACTAATGAATATGATTTGTTCTGTTTGTGAATTCTTTTTCACTTTGGGTTGTATCTGTTACTTTTACTTCTTTATTATTTTTTCCTGAAGATAAGTCATAGTTTTGTTCTTAGTCGTGTTAAACACTATATTGTCCCAGATTAATCCATTGTGTACATGAACACAGTCATGCTGATTCCACCTTATCAGAAAGCTCTTTCAGACGGTTGCTAAATATTGAGGTCTAAACTATGATGCTTTTCGTAGAAGTTGGATTTATTCAACATCTCTATAAGACAAAAGTTTTTTTCTTTTTCTGGAATAACTGTTGGTTGCAGACATTTGAAAATTTTAATATGACATTGCCATGATCCCATGATCCCATCAGTAAGGATACATACGTCAGCTGTTTCCTGTAATGCAAATGCATATATTTCCTGATAGGTAAATCTTGGAGAGTATTGATAAAACAAGTCCAAGACTATAGTTAATCATTATTCCAATTTATTATGCCTCCGCTCACATGTCACATGGTTTTTGTGGAGTTTCATATGAAACACGCATGATCTTGGGAGATCTTTATTTTTCCTATGATGTTCTTCAATGTTTTCAGAACCGGACCGACGACCGGATCGGATTCCTTACCGGGTCACAGTTGGACTGGTCCAACCGGGTTCGACCGAATTGGACCGGATTTTACTAAAATAATATTATTATAAAGATATAATATAAGTTATATGATATAGTATGTTAATATATTGTACTAATAACCTATTATTAAAAATTAATATAACATAATTTTAATTTATTAAAAGTTTTAATAATAATAAATAATAATGATTAACATTTAAATATAAATAGATTATTATTAATTTAATATCGATTATTTAATGATTATAGATGCTATATTAATAAAGTTTATCTTAAATTATTCTTATTTCTTTTTTCTCTAACACTTTTCTTTTTATTTCCTTTATTTATGCCCTTTAATAATTTTCTGTTTTAGTGTTAGGCAATTTCAAATACTTACCTTTTTTATTTTCATTCCTATTTAATTTTATACATGTCATATTCTTTCACCTTTCTTATATTCCTTTCTTTTTTTTCCTTTTTTAACTTTCCTATTTTTGTCATTTTTTTATTTTTATTTTCAAAATCTGAATTGGACCGGTTCAACCAACTTGATCCAATCGGCCGGTTCAACCAGTTTTCCCTGGTTCAACATCAAAACTGATTTTGCACTCTAACCGGACCAGATCACCGATCCGTTCACGGTTGAACCGATCGGAGGTTGAACCGGTCGGACCGGCCGGTCCTGTCTGGTTTTCAAAACATTGATGTTCTTGGCTTCTCTGTCTTTTAACATTGTGTTCTCTTCTTATCTTAAATTCGTTTATGCTGTACTCTTAGATGTGTCCTTTAATTCACTGTTTCTCGAGGTTTGTGTATCGGCAAGTTGAAATGGGAATGCTTCTTTTCTTGGACATTGTTGTGCCATTACTTGTTGTGCTGCTTCTGTTGCTGCAACTGTGCTTGCACGTGTTCATTTCTTGCACTCTCATTAATAGATAATTTGCTTTCCTTATTTGGAAAAGGAAAAAAGATTTGACTAATGGACTATCGAAGATTTAAAGTGTTTAGCAATCTCTTTGTTTTTGCTCAGGATTCCCAACCGAAGACTAGTGGTGGAAATGAATCTTATGATGGTAGGTATAGGAATACATTTAGAATTATGAGATAAATAATTATGTTATACAAATGCTAAACTTCGTTTTTACTAATATCAGAGACTTGCAAGAATGGCAGTAATGCACGTGCTTCTCAGAATGGTACAACACACACATCAGGACCAGCAGTTTTGGGCCAAACTATGTCTATCATGCCTATGCCAGCAGCTGTTGCACCTGGTGCAATGGCTGGTCCAACCACGAACTTAAACATAGGGATGGACTATTGGGGTACTCCAAGCGCATCAACAATCCCGGCAATACGTGGTAAGATTCCTGCAACTGCATTTGGAGGAGCTGTAGTATCTGGTGCTTCATCTGATCTCTGGTTGCAGGTTCGCCCATTCCCTCAAGTTCAAATTGCATAACTTTATGTATGATGACTTAAAAAAGTTTAATAATCCATATGAATGTGATTTCACCTGAAGATGGTTAGATCTCCAATATTGTTTACCTTAAGCAAACTTTTCGTCTTAAATTTGAACATGGGTACACAACAAATCGTATTCTCTAGTGTAGTTTCAATTAATGTTTCATGGATTTACTCTTGTTTTCCTTCACGATAAACAATCATCACATTCATTGAAGTCTGATGTACATAATCGTCTATTCGTTGAGACTATTTTTGTTCCTTTTTGGCAATTTCCTCGCAATTGACAGTAATGAAATCATATGTTGTCTACTGGTGACATTCAGGATGAGAGAGAACTCAAAAGGCAGAGAAGGAAACAATCAAACAGAGAATCTGCACGTAGATCCCGGCTGCGTAAGCAGGTAAGTTGCCCTCTTTTTCCTTGTTGCTTGTATGGTTCGTTCTTCCAGTTTATGAAGCTTATTAATCCATTTGTTGAAATTTCCAGGCAGAGTGTGAAGAACTGGCTCAACGTGCAGAGGTTTTGAAGGAGGAAAATGCCACCCTGAGGACGGAATTGAACAGGATCAAGTCGGAATATGAGCAGCTTCTTTCTCAAAATAATTTGTTAAAGGTGGAACTCTAATCATTTACTGGTTATTCTGGTTATATTACACGATTTGACCAAACTATTAATGCCTAAAAACAAACCTTGCAGGAGAAGCTCGGTGAAGGACATCAAAGAACAGGCGACTTGAGTATTGACAGAAATGAACATCATTCAGGAGAAAACTCGAAACGGAACAATAATGGAAAACCAGCGGAGGGAGATGCCACCGCAGAGTGAAGCATGCATCTCGCGTGTTCAATATCTAGTGATTAACCCGACTAAAGAAGCAGCATGCCTAATTGCAATAGGTTGATTATAAGGATTGCATATTGTAATTCGTCCCATTCTGATTGCCACAAAGGGTAGAATGGTGTCATTACTGACCTCATAGGCTTTTCCTGATATGCGTGTCTTAAAGTGGTTCTTAGTGTCAGCAGGGGTTATATAGGGGGGTTCAGCCCCCATTTCACCTTCTTTTATTTGCTGGTGGCCTTGCTCGTCTTACCTTCATGTATGTCAACCTCTGATGCGTGTATACTTGATGGGGAATTAATATTCAATTTTACAATGTTAACTTGCTATCTCGGCTGTATCTTCTTTTCCTGTAGAATTTATTCTCCATATCTTGAAGCATTCTTATGATTCTTTTTTCACACGAGAATCACAAGATTCACTTCTTTTTAAATCATGAGAAGGAAATGTATGGGTCCTTTTATTCTTTTCCAACCAAAATTTATTTTTCAAGCACATATTATATTTATATATTACTCTGGCTTTTATTAAATTTTCACACTTAAACATTCTAGTTAATTTAATATAATATGACGATGTAAATAAACATCACATTATTAGTTAATCAATAAATCAAGTATAATCGTTAATCATTGGAAAATCATAATTAGTAACTAATTATGTATTAGCAAAACTGAAATAGATAAAAGCTTATTAATTATTAATATGCACTAATTAATATAATTAAATTATTAATTTTACAACTTTCTTCGCTTCAGTACAAAAATAGTGTGTACAATAACATTACTTTTTTTTCTTACAACAAATAAGAATACCATATTCGTTTTTATTATTCCTACTAATTTTATTACCGCCTCTAATGTCCATTTAATCAATGTGATATAAGATTTTTTTTGCCACCACAATATTCAAAATGATCGAATAAAGATCTAAATTTACTATCATACACGAAAATATTTTGCATACGAGAAATTTCAAATTCGGAACCTTGACAATCGACTTACCATTCTCCTTTTGGTATAGAAGATACATTTTAAAAAAGTCATATTGTTATTCGAAATTCACAAACATGGTGCTTCTTATCCCACGATAGAAATTCATTTCCCAACTAAAATAAAAACAATATAAAATTAATAGGACATCAAAATTTTTAACATGAATATATCCGTACACACACATAAACATATATATATATATATATGACTTAGCTCATTAAAATAATTTAGAATTTTTAAGTATTGATAAGTAATTTATTAATTGAAATTGATTTTTAAAATAAATGGTTATGTATTTGAATAAAATAACTAAAATGATAAACTAACGTATTTTCTTAGGAAGAAAAACAACCTTCTCTTTGCTTAATTTTTTAGCTAATAAATAAATTTTATATCTCATAATTTGCCATATTATAAAATTATAAAACACTAAGATAAATTAAAAATTATTTATGCGTCTTATTTTAGCAGTTTAACATGATGCCAACAATATTTGATTATATAAGTTTACCCTATTAATTCACATGAATTATTTATTATATTCTTATACGTTCAAAATATTTCTATAGTATTTAACTAACTTAATCATAATATTTTGTTATCTAAATAAAATACGTGTTTATGTAAAACTATAGAGTTTACTAATGGTGAAATGAGAATGAACAAAAATCAAGTAAAATGTATTTTAAGTAGTATTTCAAATTAAGTGAACCCATCAATTGAAATTGGATCGGGTCGAGTCAAATTAGGCACGAGTTAGAAAATTCGAACATGAATCAATTGGACTTAAGGTGACAACCTAACATTTTTATTTTTTATTCAAAATTAAATTACCTTTTGTTTAGTTTAGATATTTTATGTAACTTAAAATTTAAAATATATAAGTAAAATAGTTA
Source organism: Pontederia crassipes (assembly GCA_030549335.1). NCBI lineage: Eukaryota > Viridiplantae > Streptophyta > Magnoliopsida > Commelinales > Pontederiaceae > Pontederia > Pontederia crassipes. The sequence continues at coordinate 7,013,574 of JAUKPH010000017.1, forward strand.
AAATATTTTAAAAATATAAATTATTTTCATGTTTTAAAATATAATATTAAATATATATTTATTTTATACAATTTAAAATAAAAAGTAAAAAAAAATTGATAATTGAGTAACTCGGCCAAATTCGATTTGCATCCCAGAAGCCACACAATTCAACCCAACGTGAAACAAACTAAATACTTTTGCTTCGTTTTGGCTCGATCAATATCAGGCTAACTCGTCTCCACCTGATATGAATCTGAGAGTCGAGTACGACTCCAAAGATTTCGACCCAATTTAAACCAGCCCGGCCCAACATTGAACTATTTTTTAAATGTAAAAGGCTATCTGTTGGTTTGGTAATTTAAATTCAAAATCCGATGCTTTGGAATTTGGAAATATACATTATTTAAAGTATCTTTTGATAATTATTTGGTATGATTTAAATGTTGATTTGTTTTAAATGGTAAAATATGATTTGATTTAATTGCTTTTTCTTGCCTTTAAATGCAATGATTTGCTCTAATGAGTAATGACCCAAATTTGCTTAGAAAATATCATGTTTAAAATGATTTTAAAATTTGAAACTAAGTGATTTCAAATTAACTAGACTATTTTAAATGGAGGAAATTGAAAATAAATTAATTTATTATTTAAAAAATATTGAAAAATCTTATTCTCCATAAGAGCATGAAAAAATAAAAAAAATAAATGGCCTGACCCAACCCAACTCGACCAATTGAATTTTTAATCGGTCGAATTAACCCTAACCCATGAACACCGCTATTACTTGGGGATGAGTTAGGTTCAATTAACCCATGTATACCCCTAATCTGCATTCATTTTTCTTCCTTGAGATCTTTTATAAAAATAAAATTATGAATTTTAGTTTTCTAATACCCAAACATGTTTAGGTCATATGTATTAGCCTTGATTATTCTTGGAATTCACATCTTCTTCATGCATTTCTTAATTAAACATTTAAATGCAAGATGACCATGGCATTCATGATGAAAATATGTAGCAATAGATTTTCATTCATTTTCATAAGAAGATTTCATATATAAATAATTTTAACTTTACTTTTAGGCATGAATGGATCATAGCTTAATTCATTTTTGTTTCGAGGGCTTCCTATCCAAAAGCATAATATCAAGTGTTTTAGCATCATTTTAGAATTTTTGAAAGTCAATTTTTAAATTTTTAACTTTATGTTGCAAAAGTTAAAAACAATAGATCTTTGTATGTTAAGAGAAGTTTTGAAATATTTATTTTCAGATTTCATAATATCAAAAGAAACATTCAAAAAGTGGTTGGCTCAATTGATATGTAAGATTTGGAAGAAGGGGAATAAATCTATATATATATATATATATATATATAAAGCTGATGCATAAAAGTTCTTCACATTGCAGCATTCATCTTTATCTTTTTTCTAAGTACTTCAGAGTTTTTATTCTTTTATCTCATATCTTCTTTCTTTCCATCAGTTATGATAACATGAAATTAATTGGCTTATATTAATTGGCACGGTTGCATCTTATTTAATGGGAATATGAAAGGATAAATCTGTTTCGAAACTCTTTGAATTCTCTCTTTTATATTATTAAAAAGTCAAGATAATATAAAGGCATAATTACCTAAAGCTTGATAACTGATTCTAGTATTAACTACTTGACTTTTGTAACTCTTCATCAAATAATCAAATAATCAATTTGTATACGTAATGACAATAATATTGCATTAGTTCCATAATTTACACTTATTTCCTAATGCAGTTTCACATTTCCTTAAAAAAATAATTTACATAACTCAAGGCAAGAGAGCATTAACATACTATACACACTATTTTTTTATTTTGCACGACAGTTTTTTTTATGGGAATATGAAGTGGTTTTGAAATTGGACGCCAAGTATTCTTCTTCATCTTCCAATTAACTGACTCTCCGTATGACCATTTTATATATAAGATTCCAAGTCCTGGTCCATCTCATTCTCAATACAAATTAGTCCATTACTTTCCGCTAAAACAAAAAGACTGCCAACGTTGTAAGCACGACATCGTCGAAACCATTGATGATGCCTTTCAAGCTCTCCAGTACTCTTCTCCGAAGCCAGGCGCCGAGCTATAAGGAAGCGCAAGTGCAATGACCGCACTTGGCGTCGGTGGCGCCCTTCACGTGCAAGGACTACTACCTCGCCCTCTGCATGGACTGCTCACTGGGCTCAACGGGTAGGTGAAGTCGACGCAGTCGGCGCCGGCTCTTTTAAAGAACATAAATGTTTTGGCCTCTGTTTTGTAAACTGTAGTGACTGCTCTGGAGGTGGGAAAATCGAGTGTCATCATCTTGGAACATCAGAGGCAATTCATGCACCAGCCCGACGCTCGATCCCACTAAGTTTGTTTAATTTCATTGGAAGCTTGGCGAACCTGATATAGTTGTAAGACTTCATAAAATGTGTACCATCAATTCTCTTTTATTACTGCAACAAGAAATATGGATCTACCAACAATTTTGTTTAGATTGCATGCATTGTGGTACTACAAAGATATAGATTGTCTACGTTGACTTCAATCCTTAACAGGTCAAACAGTGAAACATTTTTTTATAAAGAAACATATATATTTTAATAATTTCCTGCCTACATAGCTTTGTATGCTGTCTATTTTATCTATTTGTCATGTAGGAGGTTGCAAGGCAATTCTTTCCAAGGTCCAATTCCTGCTTTGATGCACCCACCCACTGTTATAAGTGCATCATGTGCGGCAAGGGGTTCTATGCCAAGTGCTCAGAGGCCACACGTCGAGTCACCGGAGGCCGGCGCCGTTCGGCGCGACACCCATTTCTTGCGCCAATGGTGCCCAATTGGTGTGATGGCTGTAATGTCATGTTTGCGTCGGGGCCGGCGCTTGACGGGCACAAGAGGTGCTGCTGCGTGGACGAGGCATGAGCACTACAACGACATGTGGAGTGCGAGGGGCTTTGACCTCAACCTGCCACCTGTGACGAACGAGGAGGGAGTCCATTAGTTGTGAAGAAGTTGAGGGCGCCTTACACACCTAATTTGCTAATTAATTAGCCACCACAATTTATGTTGTTTTCCGAATGGAAGGAACTAAACTAGGTGTTCCATTGATGTATTATAGTTTTTTTTCCTCCTCACTCGAATGCACATTCTTTCACTTTTTTATGGAGTAGCTAAATCTACAATGATTAATTAATAATACACTTAAAAAGTTTGTGCGCTGTTTATACTTTCAAAACTTTTCTTCACAGGAATTAAGATTATGTATGTACTCTAAGCTTATATTTTGTATAATTGCTGGCGCGTGGAGATAAATATAATAACCAATATAATATGCAAAACAAAGCTACTTATATATAAATTACAACTCTAATTATGACTATCCTTTTAATAATATAAGTTTTTAGGACAGAATCTTCTTATCTTTGAATAATTATATAATTAATTTATGATATTTTTTATTGTCATCACATTATTGGAAGTGGCACACATGTAATGTATAAGACTCTTAAAAAAGATAATATATTTAATATATAATAATTTTTTATCACTAGATTTAAATCCGAAAAAACTTTTAGAAACATTTTGTTACCAAATGATTAATTATTTATATCAAGAAAAAAGAGAGTGCAGAAGAACGATTAAGCTATGGTTTACTTTAGCATCAGGTACTGCATGGGAAACATCGACTTGGACGATGTCATGAATTCTTTGAGGGATGCAGCCTAATTGGGGAGTCAGATGCGCACGCATGTGTTGGGATAGTTGACAGCAAGGTCGTAAATATCTCGATCTATATCTTAAGATCTTACGATTTTACAATTTTACGGATTCCTTTCGATATCGATCGTATCTTAAGAATTTTATATGTAAAATCTTAATATGATCTTAATTTTGATCATACGATCTTATCCAATCCTCTACGATCTCATATGATTAATATAATTATTTAAATATTAATTAAAAATATATTTATGATAATAAGAAATATTTTTTATGAAGTTAAATATATTTTTTTTTCATTTTTAATATGTTTTGATATAATTTGACTTAAGAATCAATAAAAATTATCTTAGTGGAGCATAATTTAATATTTAAATACGAATAAATTGTCAAAAATATATTATTATTTTAAAATATATTATTTTATTAATAAATAAGATCTTACGATCCTCGATCTGATCTGGCACTTCTCCGATCTTATATAAGATCCCGTTCTTGGCAACCGATTGACAGACACACAAATAATTTAGAAATATTAATTGTATAATTATATGTTGACCTTTTATGTCCTATTATATTTTTCATAAAAAAATAACTAATGCATCCTTAATTAACTAATAATCTATATATCATATGCATCCTTAATTAACGAACATATTAAATTTAGGAATTATATGTTGACTCTTCAATTCTATTATATTTTTTGCTCATGATAAAAATATTTTATTTTTAATAAAATAAAAAGGTGTAAACTAATGTTATTAGATTTTCTTGTATATATTAGTTGATTTTATCTTATATTTCTAAGAATTTATAATTAATCTCACCATCTTATTCATCCTTTTTTTATTAATTTATATATCTTTCAATGTTCATCTAATTTATATGTTCTTTAGTATCATAAGTATCATCATTTAATTCTTAACACAAACACTTTGTGTTTGGTAACGACAAAATTGTACCTTTATTCTGTCAAATGCAGCACTGAACTAGGTTTCGTAAGAGAACCAAAACCTGGAACTATGTCATCATATGGCCTGTTTTCAAATGCTCCAAGAAAAGGTGGAACTAGATAAGCATTGTAGCACGAAACCGCCTATTTTTTTTTAACGTGACATTTTTTTTTGTTATTTCATTTTCCTTTTTCTTTTCTCTCACACATTTGTCTTACAAAATAAATGATTTAATAAATATAATTTTAACTACTGATTAATATAATATTATTTATTACTTATTATTTTATTAATAAATTTTAATATTTTATTAAATATAATTAATTTTAAAATTGATTTTTTATATTTAAATAATATATATTTTAAAAATTTTTATTTTATAATTTTATTTTAATTAAGAGTAAAATATACTTTCTAATAGGGGTATTCACCGGGTTGGGTCGATCCCGGTGAACCCAAAAATCTAACGGGTCGGGTTCGGGTTGGAAAATTCTAATTCCAACTCGAGTTAGATCCGATCCGACCCGATGACCCAGTTTTTTCCTTTTTTTTTAATTTTTTTAGTTAAATTTATAGTTTTCTATCATTTAAAATCTAAATTATACGAAATAAACTATTTTAAATGTAGAAAAGTATATAGATATTTAAAACAATATTTTTGGTATTTAAAAATATTTTATTTTGTATTAAAAATAAAATAATAAATACTTTTTATATTAAAAAATAAATAAATTTTTTTTTAAAAAGAAAAAGGATGGTCGGGTAACCCGATAACCCGACCTGATCTGACCCGGGCGGGCCCGGGTCAGGTCGGGTCGGGTCACAGCAAAAAAATTAGGGGCCAGGTCGGGTCGGGTTTGTTCACGGGTCGGGTTAAACCCGACCCATGAACACTCTTACTTTTTAATTACAATAATTATTTTTAATTCAAACCTACAAAAAATTCATCCATCAAATCAATTTTTTTCTATCACATCAAATCTTTGGTTCCTCGTCGTTACGTTCCACTTTATTCAAATAAACAAAATTGTCAATTTAACTATTTATCGAGAACTTAAGAAGAACCGCAGTTCCGTTTCTAAATGCAGCCTTAGTATTCTCATTATTAATATGTGTATTAAAATTATAGCATCATAATGAATTATTTATAAAGTTGACTCTTTATATATATTATACTACATTATCATAATATAATATAATATAATATAATCCTATATAAATTCATCCCTTAATTAATGTCGCATAACTCTTCAATTCTATTTTTTTTCATAATAAAAATTATTTTAGATTCTATAAAAAGAAAATTTTAAACTAAAAATATTATATCTTCTTAGTTTTGTTAATTAAATATATTTGCAAATAATGTTTGGCATCATAAATATCATCATCTAACCCTTAGCACAAACTTGGTGTTCTCATTATTACTTTATCTATTCAAAACATTATAGTTAATTATTTAATAAATGCATCCATAATTGAAAATACAGAAATTATACTTTGACTCATTATATTCTATTGTATTTTTCATAATATAAATAACTAATACATCCTCAATTAACTAATAATCTATTAAATGTTAATGAATCCTTAATTATGTGTACTAATTTTCAAATTATATGTTGACTCTTCAGTTCAAAGATTTTTTTCTCATAATAAAAAATATTTTAGATTTAATAAAAAGAAAATGTGCAAACTAATTAATAATGAAATCAGTTTTTTCTCTTTTTCTACCATTTTTCTTATTTTTTGTGTAATTTTAAATTTATTTACTTTAATTATTATCTTGACATATCATTAATTTAATTATTTAATTCTGCAACCAAATGCACATGGTGTTTTCATTATTAATCTGGGTATTCTTTTAACATCATCACTAAATTTTAATAAATTATATATTAAATCATTATATTAAATTTTTTTTTGTTTGTAATAAAAATAACAATATATAAATCCACCCTTAAATAAAGTATACTAATTTTCTAACATCATGATTAATTTTCATAAATTACATGTTAACTCTTTAAATTGAATTATATTTTTCATTAATAACGAAAAATATCTCAAATTTTAAAATTTGTGAACTAATGGAGAGTATGTCTTCATATTTCTATAATTAATTTTGTTTGAAAATGAAATGAAAAAGTTATAATAGTGATGAAAAAATATCTTTATCCTTTTAATAGTCTAGCTAATATTATTTTTTTAAGATAATGATTAAATATTTAATTTACTAAAATTTATGGCATATCACTAAAATATTTACATTGTATGAAAAGTCATTAAAGTAATGATTCAAGGGTACCATCAATATGAATCTTTTTGTTTCGATGATTCAAATCAATCTCACGAGAAGCCCTATAAGGATAGACGAATCTCAATACCTTTATTTTATAATCATAATTAAAATAAAACCATATTTTAAAATATATTTAAATTATGTGAAACATCAAGAATGTCAACCTTTCATTTGATGCTAACAGCGGACATGAAGCTCGGGTAAAGGAATGGGAGGAACGTTGCAATGCCGGAGGACGAACTTGAGAGTCCTTATGGAGTGTCGATGCCTCCTGCAATGCAGAGGATGACGACCTTGCCCAATGCCAACATCAAATGCGAAGCTTCATTAGATACGAGAGGAAGAGGAGCTAACATTCCCATACATAAAAGGTATAAAAACTATTTTATTATAAAAGGATCAAAATAATATGTTTTAAAAAGTTAATATTTTTTAAAAAGGCTTTATAAATTATTTTATTATGAAATATTTACGAATTAATTAAAATTGTGCGAAGTGCGAGGGTGTTCCCTATTATATATATAAAGCTAATGCATTGGGAGACTTGATATTGCCATAGTGTAACTCCCAAATTTATAACATGTCATTGTCAAATTTATCATCTCTTTTAATGTCTATTTAATCCCATAACACTATAATGTAATCCACCAGTTATATGTTTCAACTCACGAATTCAACTCACAAATATTAAATTTAATCCCATAATAAGTTTGATGGCCTAATGTGAAAGAGAAATATATAACTTTTTAAATATTAATTATAACACACTATTATAGTCATTAGGCGAGAAAATTATTATCTATCCTCTCCTATCTTTCCTGCGTTAAAAAAATATACTATTAAAAATAAATTATCATTACATTTAATCCTTTTGAATTTCTCTTTCATCTCTTTCCTTCTTTGAAATCAAACATAATGTCAAGAAAAAATTTTGTAAATTTTTTTTGAAACGAATATAAAAGTGAGAAGTCAAGATAATAAAGGCATAAATACCTCAAGCAATTAAGTAACATTTTTTTTAAGTGACTGTCTGCCTTCCAAAACATTTCGTTTAAAGTGTCGGATTGCATTTGAAGTGTGACGTTCCAACTTGAGGGACTTGCTACTTACCTCCACAGCATCGGCGTGCATGCACGTTTGGTGCATTTCTCCACCGCCCCTGCCCCTACTGCTACTCCTCCTCACTGACTCCTTCTATGGATAGGATTATATACAAATCGTTGCACGAAATCAGCCACAGCTCTGACATGCATGCACAAGGTGAATGCATTTTTTTCTTCTGCTCTCACCACATTTGGCTCATTCCCTCTTCATGCTACTCCTCTTCCTCACAGCCGTCGCCGCCGTCGCACCATCGACTCCTCATGCGAGGTCCTAGAGATGATGAAGGACAAACCTTAGCGAGGTTTCATCATGAGATTATGTGTCCAATATTTTTTTTTTCGGTCTGTCCTGTGTTGTTGGTGAACGAAATCTTAAACTTTTTTTTCTAATCAAATACAGATGGTGTTACTGTTATCCAGGTAAAGAAGATATTATCTCAAATATCACTTATGTCTATTGAGTATAAGTTATTTTTTTTATCATCTACCCTAATTTGCAGTGTTTTTCTTTATATGCATTGAAGTTTTAATTGCACAATATTTTATGTATCAGATCATTTCTTTTTTCTACAATGATTTGAATATGATTCTCTCTCTCACACACACACTGTGTAATCTCCATTAATCATGTTTATCTCTTTTCGTTCATTTGCATTTTTTAATCAATTATGGTCTCTTAACCCATCAGGTACAACTTAGTGGTCACTTTAGTAGATAATGTTATGTTTACATTTACATTTTATTGCTTTCAATAACTTTCATAATTTTCTTTTAACATTTTAGGGTCATTAATTAAGACTTATTTGAGTGCAAAAAAAACTCTTTGACTGCCAAAGTAAGCTTTACAAAAATAATCTAATGCAAATTTAATGAAAGGTTGTACTTATGAGAAAAAATAATATATGTTGATTTGTCGCAAAAAAACTATGAAGGAAAATTATTAATTTGCACGCAGTTACTACTTCATACTCTAATTGACCACAATGGATTAACAAAAGCCATGGAGGACTAAACCACTAAATTCATTATTGGTCATTTAACCATTGAATTAATAGAAAAAGCATTACAACCTATATTATACTTAGAGTAATTCTAATTGCACTTCTCCGTCCCTTCTATTGATCACTTCCAATAAATTTATTACAATTTCTTGAGCAAAAAGAAGACATCCACAAAAGGAGGTACATGGACATGGAGGTATAAAAATGTTATATTAATATTCTTTTTCAAGTAAACATTTTACTTGGTTTTGTCTTGTGCTTCTTTATTACTTCTTAACTAATGCTCATCGATTGAATTTTAATGTACTTTCACTTTCTTTAGACATACATGAGCAGCTATGATGATCATGAAACAAGGCATCGCATATGACAGAAGGATTGTGAAATGCTCTTGGAAAATAAGTTTGGGGCTCCAATTCTAACTTTGATGACAACATGATATCCAAAGTTGTATAAAATTTTGCACCATTAATCAAATGGAGAAAATTAAAAATAAGGTTTTAATATTTAGAATTTTCCAAGTATTTTTTACACAAGTTATTATCTACCACATATATTAAACCATATGATATACTATTTTTTAAAGATAGTTATTACTTGTCAATTTTCTTTGATTATGACTTCCTGATTACATGCATCAAAAGACGGTTGGAATATTTTAAAGTCACGGTTTGATGATTAATTAACTATTTATTGTTCTATGCCTCTTTTATGCATGAACTCTTAATTGCTACTGGTAGTAGGCATATTGGGGTGGAAATAGGCAATTGATATTTCTTAGTCTTTTCTATGTAATTCTGAGTTTCAGAGTTTAGGTCATTGTTAGGATGTAATTATTGCTTACTTTCAAATTCTTCTGTTATGTATTCCCATGGATTACATAATGTGCTCTTGAGATATCTTACAAGATATAATTTTACATTAGAAGTATTTTTTTTACGTAAAATGATAAATTTAACTCTTTAGTTTTTCTATACATGCCTTTTAAGTAAGATCCCATCTTACATTAGAATCTTACTTTACAAGAAGTTTGATGATTTTAATTCCGTTAAAAATACTCGAGATATATGATACTAAGTTATTTCAATAATGAATTCACTAAATTGGATATTCATAAGGAGCTTTGTATTCTAAAATTTATTTATGTTCACTCTATAGAAAAAGAAATCAATGTCTTGCATTCTTATTTAATATTCTCAAAATGCCTCTTTTTTGTAGGAAATGTTTTTTAGCTTCTTTATAAATTGTAAATTAAATGGGGAATTTTATTGTGAAAATCTTATACACATACATTATACATACACACACACATAAAGTTGTGCATTAGCATGATGTAATTAGTTGAAGATGAATATATTTTTAGAAATCTCTACTCATAGTTAAACACCCAATATCATCACCGGTGGAGAGAGCATCACCATAAATTATTCAATTTGGATAAGACAACAAATTTATTCTACTAATTTAATGACTTTTATTTTATCTTGCCTAAGGATATGATTTGAAAATTAAAAAAAATAAAGTTGAGGCATTGTGGTAGTTTAGTAATTAGCATTTAGCAATTACATTGTTCATAAAACTTTTAAGAGGTACAACAAAAATCATTTCAATTATTTTATATATTATGGAGATTTAGTAAAAGATATACTTTTATTAGTGATCTTCATAATAAATTTGTGTTTTCTCCTTTTGCAATATTTATTTGTCTTTTACATTTTTATTCATCTTTTCTCTCTTATCTTTCCTTTGATTACAACTCATTTAGATGTTTTATGATCCCATGTATGAAATTGCAACCATCTTTGATTAATTGATTTAGTTTAATTAAACACTATGACTTATGTGCGACTTATGTAATTATTCATTATTAAACAAATAAATAGTTTTAACTATTTTATTCAATCCATTTGTTAATGCTATTTATTTATCTCCCTCTTTTTTTCCAAAATATTACAAAAATATTGTTGAATAAAAACTTATCATTACATTAAATCCCATTAATTTAATCTATATGATTATATCTGTGATGGATGCACGTGTAATTGATGGCCGGGTGGACCCAATTCTTTTACCCTTGGCATATATAAATTATGCATGAATATTTAAGATTAAGTAAAAGGTTCCCCATCTAAATTAAGTTAAAATTATTGCATAAGATAATCATCAGAGATATTTTTATATGTTTAAATGTTTTTTTTCATAATATAAGTTCGCCCACTCTCAAAAAAAAAAACTTGCATATGTTATTGGATTACATCCTATATAACTCTAATTTTCTAAACTGTTTAAATAACATATGAGAATTCACATGCATTTTATATTTTTATTTAAATGTTTAATACCCATTAAAGTTTTTTCTAATAAGATGCTCATTAGTAAGTTTTTAAGATAAAGGTTATAGTATTGCATTTTACTGAAAAATATTAATATATCTATTAAGATCTCATCCTTGAAGAGATAAAATATTTGTAAGGTACAACGTCAGTGATTTCACTATATTGTCACAAATAGGACTATTTCCAATTATTATGATTAGGCCAAGATCACCTACATAAATAGTTTTAAACAATAATTGTTAGTTTAAATGTTATTGCATGAGATTTTGTTCCCTCACCATCTATGACATTTTATTTCACAAGAAAATGATATATAAATTATTTTTTGAACAACTATTCAATCATTAGATAATTTTACTAAAATTATACATTACTATTTAAAATTATAGTTCATGTAAAAAAGATGCATTATCTATTTCATTTACAAAAAAAATGGTCTCTAAATGAATAACAAAATTTACAAATTTTAAAACAAAGTTAATTTTTATAATGAAATATTTATAAATGATTTTATGTTATATATATGTTATAAACTAGATTCCTTATTAACTTTTTATAAATTATTTAGAATTGAATGTAAGGCATTGAATTTTCTAATATACATTGCACATATTCATATTTAATCACAATTGCACTTAACTGAAATATATGCACACAAACACATGAATATTAAGATATAAAAACAAGAACATTTCTTCAATAAAATGGTAAAAACATTTCAAAGAATAAAAAAATTTACTATTCTTATAGTAAAATATTTATAAATTAATTTAATATTAAATATCTATAAGTTAATTAAAATTATGCGAAGCGCGAGGACGTGCCCTAGTTAGTTTACTAATTTAATTGAATCTAAATAGATTCAAGGAGATTAATGGAGAATTTGAAAGGGAATAAAAGAATAATTAGATAAAGGAAAAAGAAAGGTAACCATAAATGAAAAAGGAACTGAGATTTGATTACAGATATAAATATTGATTGAGATTAGAAATTTGAATTTGAGAAGGATTAAAAGTATATAATTAAAAGAATGATAAATAAATGGGTTCAATTTTGGTATTCCCTACATCACATTGTTCCCTATCTTTTACACCATCAGATCTTCATTTAATGGTTCATAATTGAATCTCGATGAAGATCTGATCACGAAGAAGATAAAAAATAATGTGGGGGTAGGGAACACCTTCATTTTATCCTAAATAAATTCTATTGGAAGTAATTGTAATTAGATTATAATTAAAGATTTCAATTGTAATCGAGATCCAAGTTTAATGGATAAATGATTCTCAAATAGGATGGAAGTAAGAGTTTTGAGGTCAAAAATATCTTATCGAATAAAGTAATGTTATTTGTTAGACTAATTCAAAAATTAAGTGATAAATTAATATAGTAATAATTAATTAAAAATCAGAGAAAAAGAAGTAAAATATAAAAGAAAAGAATAGTTCCATTGAAATAAATTATGAATTGGAATGAAAGTTGAAAAGATATTATGCTAGAATTAGTGGGGGATCCAATTAAAATTAAACTCCACCTAAAAGCCTATCATAGAGGTGTTGAGTTTCTTCCCACCAATGTTTTTTATGACCGGATCAAATATCATATCAAAAGGCTAATTAGGTTATGATATGATCAGTTCAACTAGATTGAATCAGATATTATTATAATATTATTATTTTCTAATAATCTTGGACAAAAATATCATCAGTAATGCAATAATATATAAATAATAAACCACTAATAATAATAAATTAATGTGTAAATATAATATAATATATATTAAAAATTAATACTTATTCACAATCACAATCCCAAATATATTATCATTATGTTTTTTATTAATTATATAATATTAGTGATGTACTGTTAATTTATTTTATTATAATTCTCTTCCATTTTTTTAAGTTAATTTTGCCTATGATTTCTCATTCAACATTTTTCGTTTATTGAAAAGAAATTTTTTGCATTTCATATAATTTCTAACCTTATTTCTTTTTTTTATTTTATATTTAGAGTTGATTGATTTTATACTTTACAAAAATTAATGATTAACCAAGGGGTACATTGATGTGTAAACTTAAAAAAACAAATTGCAATGTAGATTCATAGTAGATGACCATTTAAATTATTTGATGATGTAATAATGATATCAAATAAATAAAGTTTTTTTATATATTAAGATCTACTATCAAGCTTTAATTCAACGGTTGGACTACATATATAAATTTTTATGGGTTCACAAATACATTTTTCTCTTACCAAAGGGACATATGGAGGTGTAAATTTAAAAATGATTTACATATGTAGATTCTTGTTGGATCAACATTTAAGAGTAAATGGTCATTTAAATTATGTGATGTTGTCATCATAATATCAGACCAGTTAAGTTATTTTCACTTTTTATGTTAAGATCTCCAATCAAACTTTAATCTAGTGTGGACTACATGTATAAATCCTTTATGGGTTCAAGATTACTAATAAAATTTATGAGTTAATATGTTTCCTTTTTCATATTAATTTTGAAATCTCTTATGATTTGGTTACTTCCTTTCATCATTTTTTCATTTTTATATTAAGAGTTTTCAAATTATAATAAAAAAATCAGACCGAACCTAAATTTCTAGTTCACCTTTTTTTTCTTTTTTGTTTATACTAATATTTTACCCAAATTGATTTATTATACTAAATCAATAACCGATTCGTGGTTGAATTGATAAATTGAATGGTTCGGTCCGATTCTCAAAACACTTCCCTCCCCACATAAGAGCTTTAATTTGTGCAAAGTCATCCTCCTCCCTCTCTTGTGCATGCAAATTGACAATGGTTGGACTTGCTTAAAGCCCCAGACATCCGAGAAGATCTCGGAGGTGGTCTGCATACAAACCAAGATCACGTTATGAAACGACAATGAGACAAAGTTCACGGTTCATGCGGAACATTGAAGATTATTCACATTTATTTTTTCAATTAAATTAAGGTACATAAGGGATCCTTATATAGATTATTTTATTCAATATAGACCCACTGAACTCTTGTCTTACATATGGATTATTGTATTGATAAAATATAATTAAAATTTGCATTGTTAATTACATTGAAACAAGATTGAAAAAATCACAACGGAATTACGACTCCACAAAGAGCTACACCACTAAGTGTAGTAAGTTATAACAGTGAAGAATCTAAATTATACTCTAGCGTACCTAACTTGAGTTTTGATGACATGGAATAGAAGAAGGCGAAGTGAGCTGATCTGGCCTGAGTTCCAATTAGACCTAACCCAAGTATATTGTGTTCTTTCAATAAATTGATAAGTGCTCTCAAATCAGTCTTTATGATTGAAGCAAACTCTTGTGGTTTAAAGATAATTTCAAATATTAAAAAATAAGTAAAACTAATCATAGTGGTTGAAGCAACATTTATAATTGAAATAACTTTTATGGTTGAATTTAATTGCTATAATTTAAATGATAAAGAATAAATAACAATAATCCTACTGAGTAAATTTACAACATAACAAAATGATATATATATGTTACTTATTTTATTTATGATATTATTTCAGGTAAAGATTATTATTAGTACTATTATTAAAACATACCTTGAGTTAAGAAAGATATTTATGATATGTTTCAAAGATTTTATATGAGATGTAGTATTCTTTTATATCAAAATATTTTCAAGGAACAATGCTTGTAAACTTAAAATAAGTTTACTTGATATATGACGGTGATATGTTATTTTGCTATTATAAAACTCTATGTGTACATTGACCATGCTGAATGAAAAGGGTTTTTGGGACCACATTTGATATACATGAAGCCTTTGGAGCGTATATCGGGTGTCTTTACCCTTTGGGGGCTGCTCTGCATGCACGTATTAACCTATGTTATGCTCTACGTATCCGAGAGTGCTCGGATACGTATTGACCCATGATATGCTCTGCGTATCCGAGAGTGGATACGTATTGACTCCTGATTTGCTCTGCTTATATGAGAATCCATGATTGTGAAGCTTTGCTTAACTGCATGATACACAATCATAGAGAGATACGTATTGACCCATGATTTGTATATGCAATGACATATGTGTGAAGTTTAATTATGAAAATGATGATATCTTGAGTTACTTTTATTTATGTGAAAATTCATCTGATTTGACTAGTTATGTTATATATGCTATACTTTAAATGTTTTCTCGTATGAAAAAATGTGGTTATTTAAGCATCCATATGATTGAAGTTAAAAATTGAAATCTATAAGTTAAAAGATAAAACAATAAGAAAATACGATCTTTATATTGAGGAATAAGTAAAATAATTGATTGTAGTCTTTATAATTGATGTTAAAAATTAATTTATTATTAATTACAATCATTAATTTTATGGTTGATAGATAATGACTAGTTGATAATTATTAAATGAGATAAAAATTAATTTATGGTGAATTAATTATTGATTAAAGATAATTAATATAGATTAATCATCTGTAATTGATTATATGGATAATGGTTATGATTGATCGTAAGTTGTTAATTGTTAATTATTATTGATCTAATCAATTTCTAAGATTGTTTATTGTTATGCATATTGACATGGTTCAGATTCTTAGTAATGAGTGTCTCTGCATACTGAGTTATACTCATTGAGATTGTCCTTTGTATTTCGATTCGTGCAGGATGAATAATATGACAATAGTGAGTTGGATGGTTGATGGTTCCTATGACGATTAACATGCACATAAATATGAACATTGATGAGTACTTAATTAATTTAATGGGCGTCCTCCCTGCTTAAAGAGGTAGGATGCTCCTGTATATTAGGGCTAGCATCCAATGTTAAAAGAATGACAGATCAAGATAGGCACGATTTAGAGTGAAATCAATCACCGATGTGCTATCAGTTTGACAAAATAAATCAAAGGACTTGTCTTCCTCCCCCACCAAGCTCGCAAGACACGCCTGGGAGTGTCCCGAATGCCCTAGCCGTGGAGCCAATAGAGGCGTTCCATAGATACATTGGGATGGTAGTAATGCAAGATGATTCAAAAGGGCTTTGGGGGAGACTCCTAGAGGGGATGGAGGAAGTAGGTGGTCTTCTAACCATGGGCATAGATGAAGAACGCCAAACAAAGGAGGGCAACGAAGAACAACAACAATGTCTTAAGGTCGAATTGTCGAAGGGCGCAACACAACGTAGACATGCTCATCATCCCTCCCTAGAAGCAGACTGCTGCAATAAGAACCCACAACACCAAAAAGATAAGGTTTTTTTGTTCATTTCACAAAAATGAACCCAATTTCAGGAAACTCCCAATCATTTACATACCTTTATGTTTTAAGATCTAAAACTTCTTTTTTTTCTAATCATCTTGTATCCTTCTTCATCATCTAAAAGCTTCTAGATCTTTTTGTCATTTTTCTAGAAATCTTGATCTTTTTTTTCTTAATCTTAAAATATAGTCATCATGAAGAAGATGAATCTAGATCTCTTAGCCTTACCTTTTCTTCGTGGAGAAGAAAGAGAGAGGAGGAGTTGGTGGTTGAGTTTTTAAGGAATTAATAAGATTTTGAATCATTTATATAAAATTTATATTAGGATTTTGATCAAAAGATTCAAATACTCTTGGCCCAAATATCAAGAATTATATTTAAAAATATAATTTTTATTTATTGAGCAATCTTGTGCACATGCTCGATTGATCACATGGGTCAATTGATCGTATGACACTACTCTTAACTACGATATAAGTATTTTTGAGCTCTCGTACTTGCTCACAAACCTCTTTGACCTTATATTTTCTTAGAGTTTAATCTGCCTTTCCAATTGTTTTGCATATGTTATTTCTTCACTTTCTAGTTTAGAACTTGCTAATTAAATCTCCTTTCCTCTTATTCATACAACACTCAAACAAAGTATGATAAAAAAAAGTTGATTTATTGATGGTTATATATATATATATATATATATGTGTGTGTGTGTGTGTGAGATATAATGGCATCAATTGATCCAAAGACCTATATGATTACTCTTCATTTGATACAAAATTAATTGCAACAAATTTTTTTTTCGATACTTGTGACGTTATAAAAAATCCAACAATATTTCTTCCACAGATTATGTTAAGAAAAATATTTCCTTGTAGAATTTTGGATTTGATGAATGGAATGATGCATGAATGCACAACCAAAAGCTCCCTGCTCTTGGTCAAAGTGGACCTCGATTGGCACCTTGTTGAATGTTTCAAACAAACTCCCCGCGGCTGCTGCCGCTTGAGATATTATCACATATTGTTTGGTCAATTCCTCTCTCTCTCCCCCCTCTCTCTCATGTGATATATGTATATATATCAGTCAAAATTGGACGATGATTGGCCTACTCATGATATTTCATTATCCTGAAAACAGAATCAAATTTGTTTTTACTCGATGAAAGTCTCTTTTTTACTTTATATGGCAATAAAGAAATGATTGGTCAAACAAAAACTAATTTTTCTATTAATAAAAAAGGTACATTTGAATAAAAAAAAAAGCTACTCTAGATTTTCATTTCACAAGTCCTTCACTTACATTTTTTTTCTTCGTAAAAAAATAAACGTGCAATAGTCCTGTTGGAGCCTACCTAAATCGGACATCTTCCAAGTTCCACCAACCAGGAAAAAAAAAGAGAACAAAAAAAATACACAATAAAATCTATCACAAAATTCACAGTGTTACCTTGTCACCCACATATATTGAGTCCCAACATCATGGGAGGAGTCACAACTTTAATTACTCCATGGAACTTACAACAATATTAAAGGGATGCCATAATTTCAAATATCACTAAAGTATTTGAGATTTTTTAAATATATCGTATTGCGATTCGCTAATAAACTATGTATATTATTCGTAGATAAAATTTTGTGATCATATATTTAAATATATTTTTAATTATCACCTTCTTATACAGGAGTGACCAAAATATTTAAACCACGAGGCGTTGATCACATTTTTCTTATTAAATGATAATATCGCTTACTACTAGATATTAATCTTGTGGACCACGGGAGCCATGGTCCCCCTAGATTTTTTTAAATTTGTAATCATATATGCATCAATATAATTTAGTGGTAATGACGAGAGTTCAAACCTACTTAATTTCAACTTTTTTAACTTGGCCCTAGTCATTTTGACCGCCCCTAACAAGCTAACAATTTGGTCTGGTCCACTCCTGCTTATGGATATAATATATATATATATATATATATATATATATATATATGAGAAATATTAAGATGACATCACTGTGATGTCACTTTGGTCTGGGTCCGGATGAATGTGTGTCGGTTTGAATGATTCGTGCATTTGATTTGTCGTGTGTGTCTCCTTTCCTCATAAGCTCAACGACGTGTTCGGTTTGCAGGTCGTCGCGCGTCCCTCTCCTCCCCTCATCTCTGCACGAGGCTTTGTCGATGACGCCTCCATTCTTCCGTCCTCGTCGCCTCCGTCGCAGGTCATAGGTCAAATCGATCGCCGCCTCTATTGCAAGTTCGCAGGTCACAGTTTCGCAAGTCGTAGGGTTCCAGATCGCACGTCATTGAAGGGCAAGAATGTTCATTGAAGGGCAAGAATGTGATCGACCGTCGTCACATGTTGCAGAATTTGCAGATCGATCGTTGCCTCCGTTGACCTCCGCCACTCCATGCCCTACTCGGATCGAGACGTGCCAATCAATCTCGTCGCAGATCGATCGTCGCCCTCTGCGAGTCCTTCACCCTTCGTCCTCCGCTCGTCGCTGCCCTCCACTCGCCGCTCACCATCGCCCTTCGCTCACCGTTCATTGTCGCCACCATCGCCCTCCACCATCAATCCACTCGTCGGCAATATCTAATCGTGCAAGATCAAAATCGAACAATGCCAGTCAGCGCAATCGCACCTTCGCGAACCGCACAAATCTAGGACCGCGCAAGTGTGAACCAATGCCAGTTCAACATGCAAAAATCTCCATCGTTTGATCAAAAACAATACACATTCTTTAAGAATAAAATAAAAAAATATGTGCATATCTTTTTTCCACATATGAATCATCATTAATCAAAAGATCCAGTGATCCCCCACTTAATTTTCTTCAATACCCCTACGAACTCACGCCCCACCTTAATTTAAAAGTTCTTATGATTGATGCATAAGATCAAAACATAACCTACGTGTACAAAACAAGAAATGTTCTACATAAATGTTAATTAGGATTGGAATTAACATGAGACATTGGCAGGAATGTGAGAACAACGAGCTATAAATATCGGTTTATTGCATGCATTATTTGACGCAAATTTATTGTCTGAGAAACTCGTACTCAATTTTATTGACAAAAATTTGGGGAAGCAATATTTTAATGCCTGATGAGGATTAACAATTTATGTAGTTGGGGCAGGTTTTTAAAATGTGAAACCTAATTATAATTCAATGACTAATTATTTCCATTATGCTATTACATATATAAACAACTATTTTTGGTCAAACTTATATCACCATATAGAAAAAGTAGTAGCTTATTAAATTAGCGTGCACATAAATATGTAATGGCATACACATTTATAAAAATCAATTAAATACACATAACCCAATGAACAAATTAGCAAATTATTTAAAATATTTTATGGAAATCAAAATGTTCTAGCAGTGTACTTTTTACTTCTCCTTCTAAATGAGTAATATATTATAAGGTTATTTCCATAAATTTTCCCTAAATTATCATAATTTCAACATCTAACCTCAAATTACGAATTTATTTTTTCGGATCCCTAAATTATCACGACATCCATTTTAGTCCACTCGTCCACTTCTGTTACGTTTTTCATTACTTTTATTTTTTTCTATTTATGAAAAGACTAAATTACTAATTTTTTTAGAAAAATATGAAATAACAAATATAAAAAATAAAAAAATCATTGAAAGAATCAAAACGGTAAACAAAAAATTTGTCATTTATGAAAAAAGTTAAATTACCCTCCCTTAATTTTTTTATTTTTTTATTTTTATATTTATTATTTGATGTGTTATGAAGAGAGGAGTAATTTAATTTTTTTATAAATAAAAAAATAAAAATAACGAAAATATAATAAAAATAGATGGAAGGACTAAAGTGAAAAAATTATAATAGTTTAGAGATTCAAAAAATAAGTTCATAATTTTGAGTTAGATGTAGAAAAACATGATAGATTAGGAAATGTTTATGAAAATAATTTTATATTATATTAATGGAGGTGCGATGTTTTTTTTAAAAAAAATAAATAATCAAACAATTGAAGGAATAAAAATAATTACGGAAAAAATGATGTAGGAAAATTGGGACATAAATTATTAAAAAATTAAATTTAACTGCTCCACTTGAATCAAACTAATTGCACTCATTTGACCCCCCTCCCGACATGGATTCGCTGTCCGCCTCGCAAACACCAGACGCCATTTTAGACTCTCTCTCTCCCCCCCCCCCCCCCCCCCCCCCCCCCCCCCCCTCTCTCTCTCGTTCTCGACTGGACCATTCGCGTCAGATTCTTTTACCTCCTCCCTCGTCTTCTCTTCCCATCCCTCCTGATTTGTCAACTCTGTCTTCTCGATCCACTCCTTTCTAGGGTTCGAACACGCCTCCCCCCACGAATCCTGATCGAGCAAACGAATCCGGCAAAATTTGTACTCGCGGTGGCGCCTTCTTCTCTGACTCCGTTTCGAGGTACCTTTTGTGTCGCTATAGAATTTGAGTTTTTTTCTGCTGGGAAGATCTGTTCTTCACCCGGTTTCTAGCTCATCTTTTAGAGCTTGATCTTCGGATTATCGCAGTGCTGGGGAAAAAAGTTTCGACCTTTCTGCTCCTTTTATTTTTATTGTTTCGTCTCCTCCTGTGTTCTGGCTTTCTGAGAGCTCTTGTTTTCGAGGTTTTCGATGTGAGGTTTAGCTGAAGTTCGGATCTTTTGGGGTTTTAGCAGGTGTTTCACTCTCGAGGGAGTAATTGGAAGAGTCTGTGGTTCTGGTCGATTGATTGCTTAGGGCGGAGAAATGGAAGATGCTATAGATGAGGGTAGCTGGCAAGAGATGCTCAGGAAGATACTGCCCCCAGGTACCCCCATTCCTGAGGCGCCAGCCAACATCGATTACTCGATTGCGATCGAGTACGATGGTCCGCCAGTGCCTTATCAGCCGCCGAGGGTTGACCCTGTGGATCTGAACTCGGGGGAGATCCCAACTGCTGAGCCCGTCTCCAGGACCCATAGGCTGGCAAGTGGCTCTGCGCCCCCGGTAGTCACTCCGATACCTTTGCCCGTTTCTCGAATTGTACAGTGCACTGAGCCTTCTGCCCGGAGTCCACAGGCCTCGGGAAGCTCAGAGTCCGTCATGTCGGTTTTACAAAATGAAGAATTCTCTGATACCCACTCAGAATCTCCCACTTCTGTGCATAGTGTGCCGGATGAGCACCCGAGGCAGCAGATGAATGATGGACGGAGGGTTTCTGTGGTGAAATTCGAGGATAAATCCCAAAGTAGGGAGCTTTACCGGGATGTATCAACTTCTCCTCAATATGTCGGAGTCACCAAGAAGGAGAAGAGGAAAAGTGTATGCAATAGATGTGGAAAGAGAAAGTGGGAAAGCAAAGAGGTTTGCTTGGTTTGCGATGCTAAGTATTGCAGCTATTGTGTACTTAGAGCAATGGGATCCATGCCCGAGGGCCGAAAATGTGTCACCTGCATTGGTCTGCCAATTGATGAATTGAAGCGCTCAAAACTTGGGAAGGGTTCGAGGACACTTTCCAGACTGCTTAACCCACGGGAAGTCAGGCAAATACTGAAGGCTGAAAAGGAATGCCTAGCAAATCAGCTGCGACCTGAACAACTTGTAGTGAATGGCTGTCCTCTTAGGACGGAGGAGATGGCAGACTTGCTCAGTTGTGGTTTACCACCTCAGAAATTGAAACCAGGAAGGTATTGGTATGACAAAGAATCAGGTCTCTGGGGAAAGGCAAGTGGGCTATCTGTTGTTAGTCTTTTTTCATGCTTAATGCCTTTTCAAGTAAAATTTAATGACTGGTTCTTGTCGCAGGAAGGGGAGAAACCTGATAGGATCATCAGTTCCAACTTGAATTTCACCGGGAAACTTCAATCTGATGCAAGCAATGGCAATACCCAAGTTTATATGAATGGCAGGGAAATAACAAAAGTTGAATTAAGGGTATTAAAGGTGAGGCATTTACTTTACCAAACAACAATATCTTTGTTGTCAGTTTTTGCCATTTCCTAATTCCCTACCCAACAGAAACTCTTTTTTATCTGTTCTCCTTTGCGCCTCTTTCATTTGTAGTATTATATTTCAAAGAACTTATAATACTAAAATCAACTTACAGCTTGCAGGTGTTCAGTGCCCACGGGATACACATTTTTGGGTTTATGATGATGGTCGCTATGAGGAAGAAGGACAAAACAATATCAAAGGCAGAATCTGGGAATCGGTGTGTATTGTAATTGAGATATTACTTTTCTGCGGAACAATGGAAATCTAACATTTTCTCTCAACTTTGATTACTAGAATTACACTTGCTAATTGTTTGCTTACATTTCTTGCTATTCAGGCATTAACACGCTTAGCTTGTTCTTTGTTTTCACTCCCTGTGCCTCGTTCCAACTCAAATGGATCTAAAAGTGAGGCACCATACACACCAAGAGCTATCCCTGACTATCTAGAGCAGAGAAGAATCCAAAAGCTTTTGTTACTTGGACAACAGGGCTCTGGCACAAGCACTATATTTAAGCAAGTAAGATAATGTGAATTCATGTTTGGATAACCTGTTGAAGTAGGCTATGTTTTTATCTCTATGGATGTCTGATGGTCTGAATTCCGAGTGTTTGGTGACAATTGTGTCAAGAGATAATAACTTCACACTATGAGGGATAATGGAAAAAATTATCTCGCTAATTCCCGACCCCACCTAGTGGGATAAGGCTTTGTTGTTGTTGTAATTCCCCTCCATGACCTTCTAATTTATCTTTGTGTTTCTTATAGTTCTTTATATTATCAGAATATGATCATGGAGTGTGCAGCTCAACTATTTTTTACTTAATAGGCATTTCATCTTTTGCTTTCCAGATGATCTTTGGACTTGTTCAATCTGTTTGATTATTGATATTTTGTAAATTTAGTTGAGATAAAGACACAAAGTCATGGTTCTTTCATTCCCAATGTCAAATGGTGTGGCATTTCTTGGAACAGAAATCATAACTTTTTGCCTTCCCTACAGCTGTTGAGATGACCCTGTGTGGCATATGTGCTACAATATACACAATATCTTATTTCATAATATCTTTAATATCATTACAGGGGAAAATGTGTTTAAGAATAAAATTTGGAAAGTGGTTTTGTATGAAGAAACAGTTAAGAATAAATTAATTCTTTTTTAATGTATTGGCATAATCAAGTGTGAGAGAGGGGAAGTTGTCTTCCTCTCTTTTAGGTGGACTTTTTCTCCAAAAGTCTACACAACATTTTGGTTGTTGAAAAATAAATTTCTGTTAATCACGCATTTAGTTACCAGACATGACAATACAAAAGACTTCTCAGGAAAGCATTTTCCCTCCTCTCTTCCCAAAATATAAACAGCATTAAGTTGATTTTGTTTTAAAAAATCCTTAATGTGATTTGAAATTCAATTAACTGAAGTCTTTTCTAAATAATGTTATTTGTATCTGTTTAAGGGACATTGAAGTTGCTTGTGTTGGCATATCATCCATGCTCATAGAAATTCTTATTTTGTCTTTTTTTTTTGCACCAATGTACTTAATTATCATAAGATATTTCTAAGATATTAAGGTGCTATTTTATGAAGGTTGTTTTATTAAATGTGGCTTTTCAGTTTTGATTTATTAGATACATGTCCTCACAAGTCTCATTAGTAAAAATAGTAGTTCTTGGATTTGGATTACACCCTTATTATTTTCACTCTATATGATACCTTATTGTCCATGCTTATGTTTTTAAGGATGAAAGGTTGCTAGAGAAGGCTAGTTATCTGTTGTCCATGTTTTTGTTAGATACTTTCATTAGATTATTGCCCTTTCTTGAGCTCTCAGTCTGTTGATAGGCGAAATTTCTATATGGAAACCAATTTTCTCAAGAAGAACGAGAGGAGATCAAATTGATGATCCAGAGCAATATGTACAAGTATCTCAGTATTTTGCTTGAAGGACGAGAGCGTTTTGAGGAGGAGGCTTTATCTAAGCTAAAAGAAAGTGCAGCTGATGGTAATATGCCAGTAACCTTATACTTTGCAATCCACTGACTAATATGAGGTGGTATTATCCATATTTTTCTTTCCCTTTGTACTGTGTATTCTATGACTGTTATAATGTGATTGCCATCCAATCTGGGAGCGGCTGTTTCACAATGGTGTCTGTGATGGAGTTCCCTTATGAAAATGTGTACCAAGTTGAGAATTTAATACGTCATTTCTTAGCTAGTAACTAGCTGCAAGTATACCAGCTAAATTCATCTATCTAGTTTCTTTTTGCGGTTAGGTCATGAAAATGTTTTTATTCCAACATACTTCTTTTCACCTAAGAATAATTGTTCATGACTCGTAAGCAATGAATACTGCATACAGATTGCTGAGTTTAAACTCCATGATTGATATGTTAGACCTGCGTCCTTGTTAGTGCCATTTTTATTCATCGTAATGACATTATTTGAAGTAGTTGAAATTTCCTACTGGATCTTCCAGTATTTTACATTAAAGAATGTTGTGTTTTACTATTGTTGAAGTTAATGTCTATAGAATGTCATGACAATAAAGGCATTTTGCTTGATTTCCAGGTCAAGATGGTGATGATGCTAGTCAAGTAAATCGTTGTGTCTATTCTATAAATGGAAGGTTAAAGCAGTTCTCAGACTGGCTCTTAGATATCATAGCAATGGGAGACTTGGATGCTTTCTTTCCTGCTGCCACACGTGAATATGCTCCATTGGTTGATGAGATGTGGAGAGAGCCTGCCATACAGGAAACGTATAAGAGAAGAAGCGAGCTTCATTTCCTACCAGATGTTGCTGAATATTTTCTGAGCAGGGTACGACTTGGCATGTTTTTTAAGCATTTTCTATTTCTGGAATCACTTGTAGTGAAAATATATTTGTGGTTTTAAGTAACGATGATCATTTACTGTTAAAGGCATCATTTTCCTTCTTTCTTTAGTGACTAAGTGATAATTGATTTTTTGTTCTAAAGGTGCACTGGATTTTGAATTTCTTGTTCTAGTGGTGGTTTTTCTTTTTTAATTATCATTTCTCTATAGGTGGAATTCCATAAATGAGAAATCCTGAAAGTTTCTTTTGTTCCGACTCTGACATAGCTCATACCTCTGTAGTCTTGAAATCTCTTTATCTTAATATAGTTCCAGATGCTACCATATTTTGGTAGGCATCCTTTCTTTGCTAAAAAACATATAATAACATCTTTCTTGCATGATTATTTTGTCCACAGTAATCTTTTATTGTTCTTTTTAAATATAATCATTGTAATCATTGATGTTACCCTCTTTTGCATTTCTTCCTTTTTGAAGGTGTAATTGATTTCAAACAAGAAAGTTAATGTGTCATTTCCATTTATTATGTGAAAGATTTTTGCCATAATCTTTCTCTGTGAATCTCTTATACCGAATCACAATTCGTAGTATTTTAATTTGGCACACTTAAAGATTGGTTATTCATCCCTCTTGCAGGCTATTGAGATATCAAGCAACGAATATGAACCTTCTGAAAAGGATATCTTATATGCTGAAGGAGTAACTCAAGGGAATGGATTAGCTTTTATTGAGTTCTCAATGGATGACCGTAGCCCAATGTCAGAAGCTTATAATGACAACCCTGATGCTCACAGCCAACCTCTTACCAAGTAATTGCTTTCTGTCATTTATTATTGTTGTAATATTAAAATCAGGTTACTTTAACTCTGGAAAAGGCAGGTTGTTTTCAATTTTTATGGCACTTCTTATAAGGAGATGCACAGTTGACTTGACCATGCCCTTTAAAGATTATTGGGGGAGAGCACAAAGTCATAACTGCTTGTATACATACAGAGAAAAAAGACAATGATAAATAAAGGCAAACTTCTAATCTCGGACATTAATATTCCTCCATTCTGGACAAGGATAATCTCTTACTAAATAAAGGATTTAAGAAATTATGTGTTCATCAAGTAATGATTTTGTTATGCCGTAGTATCTCTACAGAACTGCAACATAGGTATCATTAGATTGATGACAAACAACTAGCTAGTATCTAAATTGAACTTAGAAAACATTTAGGCATTTGTCAGCTTACAATAAAATGCTTAGAGTAGCACATTTGTTAATCAAGCAATTGTTTGTCACTGTGGTACTACCCTTTATGCTACTAAAATATTACAAATACCTTAGTCGTGGATGGTGTAAATTCAAGCGATTGCATTATTAAGCATTTTCCCCTAGTCATGTTAAGGCGTGATGATCTGCACTCACCTAAGTAATATGCTAAGCATATTGAGTTATCATTCCATGATAACCGATTTCTTACTGTTTCTGTTCTTGTTTGTTAAATAATAACTCTCCATAGTGTTCCCATTCAATACAAACAACAACAAAGCCTTATCCCATTCAATATGGAGGGAATTTTGATGGTCAAAGGTCTCTCATGGTATATAGTTATGAACTTTTGGTACATCATGATGATCTTATTTCATGATGTTGCAAAATTATGTTTGCTAAAGATTTATTTAGTTATATGCAAGTAGTGCATCTGTGTTAGACCTATATTATTTTTGTGCTTATGATTTCAGTTTGCCTTCTATATGTGTATGTATTATGCATTTAATTTTTGTTCTTCCTCTTATGTTTGACTGCCTTTGTTTATCAGATTCCAACTCATTAGAGTAAGTGCCAAGGGGATGAATGAGGGCTGTAAGTGGGTGGAGATGTTTGAGGATGTTCGATTGGTCATCTTCTGTGTATCACTCAGTGATTATGACCAGTTAGGTGCCCCCGTAAACGGAAACAACAAGCCTCTAAAGAACAAGATGTTACAAAGCAAGGAACTCTTTGAAACCACAATCAGGTTTTGCTTTCTGTAGTTGTTCTTTATTTGGACATAAATCTTCATGATTTGTACTCAGCATTTTCCATAAAATGCCATGACTGCAGTAGTTTTTTTTAGAGTACTTGCTCTTTTCCCTTAGTTGCTAAAATTTTGGAACTGTTTGACCAGGCAACCATGCTTTCGTGATACACCATTTCTCCTTGTTCTTAACAAATATGATCTCTTCGAGGAGAAAATTAGTCACGTTCCATTGTCCGTCTGCGAGTGGCTCAATGAATTTTGCCCATTGCGGACGCACCACAACAACCCATCTCTGGCGCACCAGGCTTACTACTACATCGCAATGAAGTTCAAAGACTTATACAACTCCATTACTGATAGGAAGTTGTTTGTTTGGCAAGGACGGGCTCGGAACCGACCAAATGTAGACGACGCCTTTAAGTACACAAGGGAAGTTATCAGATGGGCCGAGGAAAAAGAGGAAACCTACTTCATGGAAGATTCATTTTACACTACCACAGAGGTCAGCTCTTCGCCATACATCAGGCAGGAATGATTAGTGCAAAATTCTTCATTAGATCTCCTCAGAGTTTGTATATACTGCAGCCATCTCGTTCGTAATTTGTTGTATTTCATGTATCATCTGATATTCATCTTTGGGCTCTTCAGGTTTGTCCACTGATGCTTAATTTTCTTGATTTGGCTCTTTGTATATTGAATCGAGCATGAGCGCACGTCAATAAACATTTGTAGCGTTAACTCATTTGCCGCAAGGGTGCACAAATATAATATTATTCCTGATGCTGTTTGGGGTGACTGGAATGTGATGTTTTTTTGTTACTGCTTTGGTAAACGGACTTTTAATAATAAGTGTCTGCATGATTGAAACTTTTCAGAAGCTGAGATGAGAGGAACACGGATTTAGTTAATGAAGCTGTAACTAAGATCAGAACTTCTGGGTGTCAAGGACCGTAAGAAAAGAAATGTGGCATGCAGTTTTTATAAATAAGCCGTTTGTTCTTGGGGGATCAATTCTCCGATTACAAATGTAACAAAAGTATATTAAAAAAATGGCACATGTTTTTACTGACGTACGGCTGGGTTCTCTCTCGGGAATCAATTTTGACAAAAGAAAAAAAATACGTGGAATTCGGTGGTATCTCTGTGCCTGGATCCTGGTGCTGTTGGTTGTATATTTAAAATAAAACCACTGGCTGGCAGCTGGCATGGACGTTAGATTTCAATATTGAAAAAACTTATTTTATATTTTAAGATAAATAGTAAATAATATACAAAAGTAAGAAAAATATTTTTTAAAAAAATATGATCGAATGACCCATCACCCGATTCGAATGAGATTGAATCAAATTTGTTGCTACTCGATCCGAGAATCAAATAATCAGGATCACTCAGGTTGACCGATTTAATTCACAATATGTACTCTGCAGTAGCAAAAACCAATACACTAGCGGCTCTTTCAAGGAGATGGGTAAGTCAAGCCTTGGTAATTTCATATTGTCATTAGCTATCAGCAGGAGTGCTTGGTCAGCGCCACCTTAGTGAAGGAGGAGAAATTCATCTGGTGATAACATTGTAGCCTAGAAAGGACAAAGATATTAATGTGACTTCTATACTAATCACCAAAGTTGTTAAAGATCGTTTTCGGAACGAACCAGCACCATAAGAATTTAGAGCAAAGATAGTTCTTGTAGTATTTCAACAGAGTATTGCTTGTTATTATAGCATATTAGAATTTAGAGTTTGAATAATTAAATGTAAAAAATATCTCCTTTCATGAAGAACACATTTTCATGAGTCAAGTAGAGGGGATCATCATTCCTGGCGAAGAGTATCAAGTTTGTAGACTAAAAATCATTATATGGCCTAAAGTAGTCTCTCAAATAATATGGTACAAAAGGTTTGAGAACTTCATTATCATTGTCTATATCATAAGAAGTTGAAGGATGACTCCACCACCTATCTATTCTCGTATGTTGATGATATTCTCATTGTTGCTATGAGCTTGTCAAACATTCAGAATTTGAAAAAGATCCTCAGTGTAGAATTTGATATGAAAAATCTTGGTATAGCATAGAAGATTTTGGGACGAGGATATTAAGAATTCGCACATAGGATAAACTCTTCTTATCTCATAAAAACTATATCCTGGTGCAAAGACTTTGAATATTTCGTCACCTTCAAATATACATCTTTGTATAGTCTTTGCACCACATGCAGATGTAGAGGAGTAAATGTCTTGCGTTCCTTATGAATAGTGCAGTTAAAAACTTCATGTATATTGCTCATGCAGTCAGTGTAGCCAATAAATTTATGAGCAATTCAGGATAAGAGCATTGACAAGTAGTCCGATATATGAGAGGAACAACTGATATTGGCCTCATTACAAAAGTGATAAAGAGTATTTGATTGCGAGTATTCAGATTCATATTATATTGTAGATGTTGATGAAAGAATGTTCATGACAGACTATGTCTTTACTTTAGACAATTATGTTATTAGTTGAAAGTCACACCCTAGCCACCAGTCACGTTGTCAATCATAGAAGTAAGAGTGTGATAGAAATTGCTAAAAGCATTTGGTTAAAAGGCCTAAGAGAAAATCTCAAGTTGCATCAGGCTATAATTTATTATGACAGTCTAAGTACAATATGTTTAGCTAAAGATCAAGTACTCCATGAAAGAACCAAACATATTAATGCTGAATATTACCTCATCCTTATTGAGAAGAGGATCAAAGCGAAATAGATTAATACTGTAGACAATCCAATCGATATGTTCACTAAGTCAATTTCTCATAGTAAATTATAGCATTGTTTAGACATGCTATATGCTCATCATAAATACTTGCTAATAACCCCAAGGTGGGTTGGCGGCAGCATGGCATTGAAAATATTTGTGCCATAAAGATGATTCAAGTTGAGATGAAAATTTATTGATAATGTATTGAATCTCAACCTAATTGTAAACCCTATATGACTCATATGTTATACAATCACTCAAACAATTGAAGTGACAAATCGAACCTAAGGAGGTCTAGAGAATGACAAGGGTAGAGCCCCAAAATAGGATTTTTATTTCATATTTTGTATTGAAATCCCTGTATAAACTTCATGGCAAATAGATTATTTAGTATCATTATAATCATTATTATTTTCACATTCGCTGCCCAAGGATGGGTCAAATTCAAGGTGAACTTCGTAAATTTTGTGTGTTCTTTTGTACGTGTGATTCTTCTATGCCCTTTCTTTTTCATAACAAGTTCAGCTAAATAATATTTATTTATTATAAGTAGTCGTATTACAACCAACATAAAAGCTAAAACATAATTTAATGTATATAAACTAACATAAGATGTTATGATGAATTTTTTGGCTATATAAATTAACATCTATTAATCTTAAGTAGTAAAAAAAAGCCAAAGAATAATTTAATATATTCTACAATTAATGTCATGAAACCATTCATAATTGGTCATAATAAAAAATTGTGAGGCACTAATTGTCATCATGTACAAAATTACATCTAGTTTATGCATAGATATGAATCAAATAATCTGAATTATCAACTATTGTGTGGATTATACAATCACTAATCTAATTGTCGATAGCATATGAATTTAACCCACCTAATTCTACATCCAACATTTCTAAATTATTCCATGATGAATATGAGAATTTATTGCTTTCAGACACGAAAATAATGAAATGGATTGGATTCTTGTTACATACCATTTTAATATTCGTTTCTTCTTCTATTCCTTCTTCTTCTTTGTGTTCTCCAAACGATAAGCATTTTTTTCTTCCTTTTTGCCATTGTTGATTGTCATATGTTACTCTTGTTGCAACCTCATCAGTGTGAGCATCAAAATAATAACAAAAGAAGAAGATCGATAGAGTAATTACCTCTATGTCGCGAGAAGGAATGAAAGAAAAGAAAAAGAGCTTTGTGAGGAGAAGGGAATGGGTCATGTTGGGCGAGAAAATAATGGGGAGAATGGCTTTGTGAGGCGGCAAGTTCATGGGAGGAGTAAAAAGTTTTGTGGGTGTGTAGGCATGAGAATCGCTCTCCCTTATGCCCTAGTAATGATATTCGTCGAGCCTTAATTATTATTAAAAATGAGACCTTCATTGGAACAAATACCCTGAGAGAGCCTATCTTAGAGTGCAAAAATGAGCAGCAAGGTTTGTAGAAAGAGCACTAGGGAGTTAGAACATTATGCCTTCAACATGATACCTATCTATCACATACCAAACTTGAGTCAAATGGAAACACAAAATTTTCTCACCTAAGTAAAATGATCAAAGAAAATATCTAGACTTGACAACTCATAGCATAATATCCATCCCTAAGTTGGTATCTTTTAAGTCAGCGCAAACAGAGTTATCTTTTAAGTTAGTATTACACTAATAATTTATTCTCTAATAGTGCTCGTCGACCATCCCAAAACCTTCTCAACCTACTCCCATCGTGGTGAATAACGATTCCTCTTCGATGGAGACAAAGGAATCATACAACAATGGGGTGGTCACTATCAATGATATTGTTCAATCGTAAGTTAAATAAATTTTACAAATTTTATTATAGTTCACTTTATAATTAGGAAAATATTTTTTTTATAAACTATAAAACCACTTTCATACCTGCTTCCATTGTTTTTTCTTGTCAAAAGGGATGGGATCATGAAAAGATGCCCTCATTAAAGTGAAGGATGATGTCTTTCATGATTTATCGCTTGATTATATTTTTATTTTGTTTATATAATTTAGTTTATATTGATGTGTAAGTTACTAATTTTTATATATTTTTTTAGGAATCAATTCAGTCTCATCTAGAACTCAACTTAGGGACAAAACAGAGATGCTTTGAGAAGGTGATTGCAAAACACCTCCACAATCAGCTACACAAGTTTTGCAAGACCGTCACGTCCGCTGGCCTCATTATTGAGCATGCATCCATTTTGGGAGTCCTCATGTTAAAAATAGTAAGTAAATCATTATATTTGAATTATTTTTACAAAATTTATCATTTTACAAAGTTTAAATATTTTATGTTGATACAGGATGAAAGAGGATTAACAGAGAAATATGAAACTACAAAAAATAATAAACTTTTCAAGTCAAAAGTTCACATGCATACAAGAGGGTCAATCTGATTTGACAAGCATCACCGGCACATGGTATGTACAAAAATAATAGTTAAACGTGTATCTTGTATTTACTTAGTTTGAACATTTTAAAATTTTGTTACATGAAGGGAAAGAAAGGGATCTTATCAATTTTCACATGGTCTACGAAGTTACGCATAAGAGAAGGAAGACCAACAATTTTGTCACATCCTCTGCCCATAGAGTCTTAGTAAGTCTCATCATCTATTTATTTGATTGTTCAAATTAGTCTAAATGATTCCTCAAATTTGTAATGTTTAAAAATTTAAAGATGCATATAATAAACAAAATGACTGAAAAGTATAGGGATGATCCTAATACTTAGCCACTAGTATCTCAAAAATAATTCATTATATAACACTTTATACACTTATAAAATTTATATGTTTTGCGGTGGACACCGTTATTTGGGAGAAGGTGGTCAGAATGACATGAGACGAATACCGTGGCTTAGGATTAACCGTTCAGGTTTCTAATAAGAGCAAAGGATACCAACACTCGTTTATTTTGAGTTCATCTATGACATATGAGTTGACACTGAACAACATCAGGGAATTCATTAATTAGCATCTTTCTCAGTAGCTAGTGCCATTCTTCCATACTGTTCAGGCCATCATCCAATCGCAGATCCAGACACCACAAGCTCTTGATTAGGTCGTCGTCGAATGTCCCAAATGACATTGATGATGATAATGATAATAAGGTTGTAGAAATTTTTGTTAGTCGTGTTTACAATTAAACATTAGGATATTATTAAAATTTTGTGATGCTATTAGTTCCTTTGTGATGCCATTGTTTGTGATGTATGGGATGCCATTAGTTCCTTTTATGACATTACTTTAATTTTTATTGTGCTGGAGATGCACGGTAATTTGTATGAGGGAAGGGAAAAATGAGATGTTTGAAAGAAGAATATCATAATTTGCGCCACAATGACAACATTTTAGTGCCACAAAGTTAGCAGTTACGTTATAAAAAATTGACGCTACCATCGCATTGACATAGCATAACAAACATTAGTGTCATATTATCGTCGACATGGAGTCACAAAAGAGGAACAAAAGATGAGGAGACGAGATGTATGTTTAGCATCTTAATGGCACCAACTTAGTGTCGTCTGCTAGCATCACTTTGGCATCGAAGTATCGACAAAGACTTTAGCGCCTTTTTGGTGTTGATTCTTGTGAGTTATGATACTATCGTCATATTTGACACACAACGACACCACAATATCGCCTTTTTTGTCAAATATTTTGTGTCACTTTAGAGCATCAATATTGATGCTAATGGTGTGGTGTGGTCCTTTGGCGCAAGCGCGACACTACTAGCATCGGGCTTGTGGCGTCGCAATGTTTTGGCACATCTACGACGCTAATATGCTGCTCTATTTTTTAGCGCCAAATCAACATCACTTTAGAGACGAATTTAGTTGCCGCTATTTATCAAAACTCTTGTAGTGGCTGACCAAGATACTTGCAGCAAGTCTTAAACATATAATGTCTCACTCACCACACAGTCTAAAATTGAGCAATTCATGATAATATTCTCATCATGCAAAAGATAATTCACTTCAGGACCAAGGCCTAACGAAAATCTATGATCATAAATGTCGAATGGCCAAAGATTTTTTATAGTATATTTGGATTTGTTATAGTTTTTACCACTGTGAACTTTTCTTATAGTTTTATCAATCTACATTGAATCTCATTTGTCTACGACAACAACTACAAAGGAACACAACAATTAGGTGACCCATTATCCTCTTACCTCTC
The DNA here is from genome assembly GCA_030549335.1 of Pontederia crassipes. Lineage (NCBI taxonomy): Eukaryota > Viridiplantae > Streptophyta > Magnoliopsida > Commelinales > Pontederiaceae > Pontederia > Pontederia crassipes. The sequence continues at coordinate 7,048,031 of JAUKPH010000017.1, forward strand.
CATCTTAGTTACGCAAATGTTGTCTTCCCTTATGAATAATGTTTTCACGATTGATTGCCTTCTTCCATTCGTCATTTAATCTTTTTCTCTCAATTGCATCGTTTAGGCTAACAATTAGCTTATTTGTGTAACTACTACCGTTGCCAATTTCAAGCAAATTTAAACTAGAATGCTTTATTACAAACTAGGATGTTATCTCGCAGAGGTCTACCTTCTACCAAAACTTGTTAGAAGGCATAAATAAACAATCATTTGCATCCCAATTCTCAATCTTGGACACTTTATGTTTCTTTACTTGGTACTATGTCATATAAATACATTCCTTCAAGCAAGCATCAAGGCCTTATATGGACAAGGTCACAAATCACATCTCTAGATAGAAATTGAAACTTTAAACTTGACAAGTCATAAGAACACTTTAATTAAATGTGTCCATAATACACATCCTAACTATGCTATGAGTGCATCTTATCTTGTAGATGGTATGCAAGACTTGGTTGAGAAGTTATCAAGGGGCTTAGGGCTTCATAAGTTCAAGGGCGAAGGTGATAGGGATCTCCACTTATTCAGTTGGAGCATTGTGCATCTACCTCAAGATTATGGGAACCTAGCATTCGAAAAGTAGGCCAATCACACTTATCTATTAGCAAAAAAAACTCACATTATGCTTAACAAAGTAGATACACCATTGGTTCATTGGCTACTAAAAAATATGGTGAGACCCATCCTTTTTACAACCTCTTTTCTAAGAGGACTCTTCCTTGTGTTGGTGTATGATCCCTAATGTCTGAGATATCATTCGATATGGTCCCAAAGGTACATTGGTAATGGACAAGCTTTTTATGTTATGATTGGTACTTGGATGTTCTGCACTCTTTTAAAATTAATGAGAACCTTTATGAACGCTAACACATTTGTTGCATCTATGTCGTTTTTAACATGTTTGTTGCATCTATGTTGGTTCATGAACCCATGATCAATCAACAATGGAACATCCATGTATTATTTATTACTTCAATGAAGCATCGGTTATTAAAATTGCCTCTATTTTCTTGTTTCCTTATACCAAGGATGATAAGTGGGTCTGAGTGTTGAATATCAAATGTCAAATCAAAATTAGTTAGAATTCATTTTATCCTAAAAACTTACATGTTTTCATCCTTCAATGGGTTTTATCTATCCCATGTATGGGAGTGAAATTGAAAGCAATTGTAATGTATTTTTTCTCTTGTCATGATATTATGGCATTTGGACACTCCTTCAATCACAATTAACAAACCATTGAGTTTATGGACACATGGGGGATGGGGATTGGGTTCTAAAAATTGGGAATACATCATAACTTTAGTCCCTCTTCTTTTACTGCCTCCGGGTTTTTGGTTGTGGCAAAATGATGTACAATGTGGCACTCATCAGCCACTTATGTGATGTGGGTTAGAGCTCTAACTAGGTACCATGAGTATATGAACTACCATATTTTTAAGGTAAAATGACTCAAGAACCAACTTGAATCCGATGGGAGCCCCTCCAACTTGGGTCATAATCAAGATGCGTAGACGGAATGACTTAATAAATATTTCCTTTGCAATTACATAGTAGAGGGAGTACTTAATTAGATCTTCTAGTGGAAAATAGTTGGTTGTGTTGGTACTCTTGGGCGTGTGGACACTCGGTCTTGAAGATGGAAGCATGGACTCCTTGAGGAGAATTTAAAAATGCAAGGATCTAACAAACGAATGTCATATTGGAACTGAATTATAGCAATATAGGACAAATCATCAATGGGAAGGTCCAAATGGACATTTAATTCAAACTTCAAATGTAACCGCTCCTTCCACAAAGCCAATAACGCGACATAATCCGTGGCCAACTACGAGCGAAAATATATACATGTAACACAGGGATCAAACGATATTATGCCTTTAAATCGATTGCTGAATATCTTTTTTTCCTATCATTTGTGAGTGGCTTGATAGGATTTATTGACCCCAATAGTGTGGAGTGTGATTGATTGATCATGATTATGGAATCTACAGAGAGATTCCACGGAAGCATTTTTCATTTCTTGCAACTTGTTTCAGAATCTAATTTTAGTTTTCCCATTGATTCAGTTGGGTGTTGATTCGTGAAATGTTTCGTAATATGATCTCTAGTTTCCGCATTTGCTCATCCGGAGTGTTGGTTCATGGAACATTTCCGCATTCAACTTTTGCATGTCATTCCTTGAAAGATTCTCATATATCCTGTAAATAGTAATCCATGTATTATTTCATTGTTGCTCTGTTCAAATGTTAGTTCATGTTCCATTTCATTTCCATTCCTGGTACGTTAATCCATTTTGTTACAGTTCCAGCCACAATGTCAGAATCCATTTACCATGCAAGGGACTAAAATCCATGTGTAGACTCCTACCTCAAAATTTACCAGCAGACCACATTATTAAATTTCGACAAAAGAGTCTTGGTGAAAATCCATGATTTCAGATTTCATCAGATTAATTTTAGTCAAAGGCATACATGATTGGTATCCAGTTCTAAGTACTATATGAACTTCACACACAAAGCAGGAAAAGCAGGAAATTGAAGGACATTACATGTGTAGATCTTTCGGGGCTTAAGATAGCAACAAAGATAACACAGTGACAAAAGTGAGCTATAACTTGTGCCTGCTCGTGAAAAACAGAAGTCCTCTCGACAGACGTGAATGAATGGACTTTGTCCTTAGATGAGTCGGCCAAAATTAGTAGCCATTTTCTGGAACTCAGATACATCTCCAGAGGGCATTATGTTCTTAAGAATTGAAAAGAATACAAACCTTATCAAGCTGACACCTCTTGCACAAAAAACTTCTAAAATCGAAAACATATGAGCCTCTGGAACAGGGAACCATTGAAGTGGCTGTCCCTCTTTGCTTAGCATCAAATTGTGTCTCACAGAGCATCTTATGATGCCACCAGATCTGGTGTTTCCGCTTCAACCGACAACAGCGTACTGTGCACCTTGCTCACCCAGTTATCCAGACGATCCCGTAGGGATTTGATCTGTGGTATACCTAAAACTCTAGGCTGCACCCATGAGACATAAACTGTTCCTTCGACCTGATCTATAATGCCTTCAATAAGATGAACCTGCAAGGAGAAGACTGTTTAATAGAAAATATTTAAATAAAACACAATAACCATAGAGACTAATAAAATATAAATTTTGACAGAATAGAAAATACAAATATGCAAAATAAATATGCAACAAAATCCAAAATCTTCAAAGGGAATCTGCAAATTTATTATACAGATGGAACAAGAAATCTTCAACTTAAATATGATTATGCAAGAATATGTCAATTAGCTCCAGAAAAGAATATTTGCAAGAATATCGATGTTTAAAATAAAGTAGATAATGTATTTAACTATAGTGATATAGCTTAATCAATGTGACCAATACTATTCATCTCCATGCATCAGAATGCATTATGGGTCAATAGAAAAGCTAGTCCAGCAACCCAAGGTAGAAAAATATAGAACATAGGTACATAAAAAGGGATGCCATGTTCTGATGAACTTACAGATAAACTTTTCATGAGCAGGTACTCCACATCTTCTACTGAAAGTTTGGTTCGTTCAGCTATAACACTTAGTGGTATGGTGCGGTCTTCAGAAGGACGACTGAAACATAAGAAATGCATCATTACAATTCTGATATGATTACCCAAATGCCTGATTAGTAAACAAAAAGAAAGGACAATATATGCCACCTAAAGATGATTTCCATCAAACAGAGTATGTTTATCTTCTCCACAAGTAGTTTCTCATTTGCTACCAAGGCAGGTTGTGCATTCAAAGCAGCACTATGCGTATGACATAGCTCATGATAAAGATCTAAATTGCCAGTGTTAAATGCCTCAAGTATATGATAAAGCCACTCCACTTTGGTTCCAAGAAGACAGTTTATCTGCACACAAAATACAGAATTCAACATGCAAGTAAAAAATATATTGCAGGTACTGGAGAAACATTGTGGATTATGTTGCATGGGTGTGGATACTGGATACATCATTTTCAAAAAACTAGGATACAGGTACACATATATATCAAGTATTATATAAATACAAAAAACATTTAGTAGTATATGTACATGAGAAGCTAAATTTTCTAGAAAAGAAATCAGAATTATTATTCCATCAGTGATGATAATTTGAAATTTAAGGTTATAGATGGGACAAGCAAAACCCATTTCATGTAGCTGCATAAAAAACATCCAGCTGCCAAACAGATCACATGTTGGCTCATAAAAAGTTTTCTTCAAGTCCATGGGGTTCGGTTATCATCTAAATGGAGGTGACTGAAATGTAATCTGATTCAGTAGCTTCATTGTGAAGCTGGAGATAGAGAAACACCACCAGCGAATCACTCGACCATGAAAGAAAATGAGTCTCAAGATCATCACTGGCATCTAGTTCTCCGGCCATGATGGAGCTCTTTGAAGACGTCGTTCAGATACGAGGAGCGATAAACAACAGCATAATGTTTCGTTACTTCTCAAAAAAAATAATGTTACGTTACTCTCCCTCCTTGTTTCTGAGAGTGACAACGCTGTACCTAAACACATGTACTGATAAGATACCACTTTGTATTAGTTAGTGGCTGGTTTATTAAGTAGTGGGTAGTTAGAAGATACCACTTTGTTTAGTTAGTGGCTGGTTAAGAAAGTTGTGGGTAGTTAGTTATATTTGTAGTTTTGTTATAGTTATTGTAACTTTTGCATGTTATAAATACATGCATGGGTTTTAGATTTAGGGAAGCCTTTGAAATGTGTTGATCAATTATGTAATTGGAGTTTGGAACACTCCATACGGACTTATGGAGATTTGTCATCTCGAATTGACAAGTTATTAATAGTAATTGTGTTTAAGATTCTTGCACTTTTACTACTAATAATAGTTATCCTAGTTTTATTTTAATTGTATTTTCAGTTCGTATCATGTACCCATCTCGTACCCACACGTACCCATTTATTAAAAAATATTTTTAACATTGGCACATGCATAGCCCACACAGACCCGGTACAGGCTAGCATGGGTACTCTGGACATACCCGTGCAACATAGATTTTGGAAAAGGGAGAAGAAATAAGTTCTTAATATAACTTTTTTTTAAGGGATTCTTAATATATAACTTCAAACATGAATGAGAATTTAACAAAATCATAAATTGGTTTGAGAACGATAATTAATAGAAAGTTGGGTTTCATTGAATAACAAAAATTAACTTTTTCTGCAAAGAAGACCAAAATTTTTTTAGAGGGAAAAGGGATGGTAAACCAGATTTGTCAACCATCCAGAATATCATTATTTTCTTTTGGGATCCACTCATTGTCCCCCTGTGTCCGGAGCTACTAGCTTCCTTCGATCCTGAGGTACAACCCTGCTAATGAATTGTGCCAGCCAAACTTGTTTATCCAGTATTTCAACAACAACAACAACAACAAAGCATTATCCCACTAGGAGGGGTCGGCTACATGGATCATACGACACCATTCCGCTCTATTATGATAATTGCCAGTATTTCATTATGATAAATTAGATAATTGCCAGATTACATTGTGCAGTTCAAGAAAAACAAAGTCCTTCCTCTCTCAAAAAAAAAAAGCCCCGAAAAAACTGCATCCCTTTATTCACTGAATGTACATATTTGGGCCAATCACTTATCAAGGATAGGGCATGAGCTAAAATGCACTTCCCGAAAGATTGTGTGGTTTTGTTGTATCCATATTGCCCACAAAATAACAGATTTATAATTGAAGATACACAAATGCCTTTGTTAAAATCCATGTATCAGCAATCAGAAGACATCAAGACAAGCATACTTTTTTTCTAATCTTTTGCACTGAGCCACATCTATGTTATCCAATTTGATACTGTTTTGTGAAGATGAAAGAAAATTTCAGCGTGCACAAACAGGCTTGACCAGAAACTAGACGTAATCAAGCATGCCACATTCAACATCATAATCAAACTAATGTTCGTTAAACTCTGAGGATTCCCCAGAGATTGGATATAACAAGCACAGGAACTATTCTTATTTGATTTTCCTTCAACCAATGAGCTCATTCATTACCCATACGCAGCTGAAGAGTATCATGGTTACTCAACCATTTCAAGTGGATCTCTTAAAGAAAAAAAAATATCATTTCAAGTGGTTGCGGGATGACTACATAAGATGCTAGTTCAGAGGATTCCCCAGGGATTGGATCTAAAAAGCACAGGAACCATTCTTATTTGATTTTCCTTCAACCAATGAGCTAATTCATTACGCATACGCAGTTGAAGAGTATCATGCTTACTCAACCATTTCAAGTGGTTCTCTTAAAAAAATAAGAAATCATTTCAAGTGGTTGTGGGATGACTACATAAGTTGCTAGTCAAATAAAATATGTAAAGTGGTTGATCACTGAAAAGATTACAGTGCAAAAACAAAAGTTGGATGTTAATCTTTCCCTTAAATGAACTATGAAGATGATGAGAAATATCTTTGTTCAGAGTACGCAATTCAACTTTCTCTTTTGCTTCTAAAAAAAGTATTCTCTTTTGAGAGAGAGAGAGAGATCTTCATTTACAATTTGACATAATGCTCAATCATAAAGCATAACGCGCAGATCAAGTTTTTGTTAATGGCACCAAACAAAAAAACTGAACTGATACAAACCAAAACGTTCTAGCTATTTGTTTTATGAGAAATTCCAGATTAATCCATATTGAAGATTTTTTTCACCCATAGAAAAACTTCAAGAAAATAGTTAAAATCAGGTTCCAACTGAAAATTTCAATACGATTTGAAACGCGATCCACGGTTCCCCCACCACCATCACAACTCTGATTCCACTGATCCTGCGCCCCCCCTCCCCCCACCCCCAAAACTCAATCTCTCTTTCCATCCATTGTCGGTTCCCTGCTTTGAAAAGTTTTCAAAAGAAATTGAGCTGAAGGAAACATTAGGGTCTTTGGTAATGATGCTTCGAATGGCAACATCAACTGGCACGATTCTAGGCTTAGGTTATCCTATCTAACTTGCAACAAGATGCAGAAATTCTCTCCTCTTAGCTGGGCTTGTAATTAGTGTGATTTGACTTTCCTATGTAAATTTTATTTGATGTAAGCATATCTATAACTTTAATAAAGCAGGATGTCTACAAAACCAGGAAGACATCCTTTTTGCCTCGAAAAAGAAAAAAAATGGTTTTGTAGATATCCTTTTTTTTCCTCAAAAAAGAAAAAACAAGGTCATTACACCCATTGACAATGCGTGACAACAACGAAAAAAATGTTTTACAAAACACATGTTGTGGGGCTTCTACTTTTTAGGGAGAGAATGTGAACATGCTTAAGTAGGAAAACAAACTATATGCCAAGTTTAGAAGGTCGATGAAAAAAATTTCGAAAAGCCTTTCACAAGAAGCAAGAACCTAATGCAAATATCTCCTGAACTAGGCAGTAAGAACATGGCATTGTTTTATGGTTTATGTGAAGCTGACATATATATGCCAACTCTCTTTCTTCTTTGGTTGGTGAAGAGAATGCTCAAAAGTGAAGCTGAACTTTTTCTGAGGAAACATTAAAGCTGAACTGTCAAGAAAAGGTACAGACAAAGTATACTCAAAGCATGAAAGAGATTTGAAACTATTTTAGCATTCTTACGATTGGATGGGCCAGCAGTTCCCCAAAATTGTATATATTGGCTCCAAGCAAAGCAGAAATTGACAGATCAAAAGCTAGATCCTAAAAGATATCAAAACAAAAAAAAAAGATCATCAGTTGTTGATAAGGAACAAACATTATTAAATTATTTAAAAAACGGTTGACACAAGGAAATCAGGGTAATGAATCATAAAAACAAAAAATAGGCTTGTAGGCCTATCAGTTACATCGTAGTACTTGAACAATTTTTATCTGACCATGCTTATCAAATGCTATCAAAGAAAATTTGTACCACTTTGTTGCCTGCAACATAATATTGCCCTAACCGTACCAAATCTGTTTGATAAGGCATTGACCTTTACAACTCCAAAAGCAGAAAACCACATCACTTACTGCAACTCATCAGCCATTTTTACTCTGAGGTTGGTAGTGACATGTTACATATTGGGCATATGTTCAAGAAGGTTTCCATTTTTTGAAATCTTGATAATCACTGTTATCTTTAAACACATATTTCATATAAAGCTATAGGGGCATGACGCCCTTAAGAATTCTTCTTAACATTTTATGACTAAAGACTAACTACCAATATGATTAGGCACAATTGTTGATTGTCGATGTCTTGAATCACAAGTTTCTGGTGACCCAGGTGGTCAGTTCCGTGGTGGCAGTAATATGGTTCATTTGGCTACAGTGCAAGTGTCCATTTTGGGGAGAGAGATTATATGTGGAAAAGTACATTACATACATTGTTTCACCCAAGAATGGGGGATTTTTTTTAGATTCGCATTCACCTTTAACTTTTCTTCTTATACAAGCTCGTGCATTTTCTCATATATACACGTGAAGACTAGCACTTCCCTGGTCATCCTTTTTCGTCTTAAAAAATTCACAAGTTTCTGCGAGTTTGTCCTAAAAAGTTAATTTGTGTCCTTGACATACCCCTACTTAAGCATACCTCCATTATGAAACTGCTAGGATTTTGCCAACGAATCATAATTGAAGTTTGGAAATGCAAAAAAACAAGTTCTTTTTTTTTTTTTTTTGAGGGAGAGAGAGAGTTAAATGTACTCCATTTATATAAGGTTCAAGGTAATGTTTTTTTTTATAGGATGGTTCAAGGTAATGTTATCACATCAATAGGTTGAAGGCATACTGGTAGGTGAGAAGCATGTATAAATGTGAGCAATACATGCCACATGCCAAATAAATAAAGGAGATTGTATGATAAGCCCGGATAAAGGAGGAGGTTTGTGTTAGGCCCCGACAGCCAGCATAAAATCTTGTCGAATCTTATGAACATGGATCAACGAATATATTGTGTTAATGCTAGGTCGTTACCCGTAAGTAACACGCTGTACAGCTCGGGTACAGTGATAAGAGAGCAAGAGCCGCTGCATCCTCGCCTGAATGCAGTGTTAAATGAGCAAGGGCTACCGCACTCTAATGGACGGAGGCGGTTAAAGAAGCTAGTTCATGAGACTAAGGTCAGATTAGGTTCTTGGAACATTGGGACGTTGAATGGGAAGCGCCTCGAGGTGGCACAAGTAATGGACCAGCGTAAGATTAGTATCTTATGCTTGCAAGAAACTAGATGGGTAGGAGAGGGAAGTAAAGAGATTAGGTTAAATGGTTCCAAACTTTGGTACACAGGTAAGGTAAATGGAAGGAATGGTGTTGGTATTATCGCGGATGCAGAATGGAGGAAGAATGTTATGGAAGTTAAAAGGATTGAGGATCGAATCATATCCGTGAAAGTAATTGTTGGAAAGGAGACTATGAACATTATTAGTGCATATGCACCCCAAGTAGGAGCAGAATCACATCTCAAGGAGAAGTTTTGGACAGATATGGAGGGTTTGATTGAAAGTATACCAACAACCGAGAAAGTTTATATTGGGGGAGACCTTAATGGACATGTTGGTAAAGAGGCAGGACCACATGCAAGGGTTCATGGTGGTTTTGGTTTTGGAGAGTTGAATGAGGAAGGACAAATTATTATTGATTTTTCTTTAGCATACGACCTTAAGATTATCAACACTTGTTTTAGGAAGAGAGAGGAACATTTAATCACATACAAAAGTGGAACTCATAGGTCTCAAATCGATTTTTTCTTGACAAGAAATACTGATAAAAGACGTTGTACTAATTGCAAAGTAATTCCTGGGCATGGGGTGACTACACAACATAGATTGTTAGTTCTTGATATGCAAATGAAATGTATAAAACCAAAATCTCGAACAGTTTTTGATCGAAAGATCAAGTGGTGGCAGTTAAAGGGGGAAAAGCGAGAGACTTTTAGAAGTAAGTTATTAGAGGAAAGTGTGTGGGAGTTAGAAGGAGATGCTAGTATCATGTGGGAGAATGTGGCAAAAAAGGTTGAAATGGTTGCTAAAGCCATTTTAGGAGAATCAAAAGGTTTTGGACCACGAGATAAAGAGACTTGGTGGTGGAATGAGGAGGTCCAAGAAAAGGTGCGTAATAAGAAGAATTGTTTCAAGGCGATACACTTGGACAATAGTTCTGACAATTGGGAAAAGTATCGTTTGGCGAAAAGGGAGGCTAAGAAGGCAATTAGTGATGCTCGTGCTAAAGCATACGAGGGGTTTTATAAGGAGTTAGGGATAAAGGCTGGTGAACAAAGGATTTACAAGATTGCAAGGAATAAAGAGAAGGAGTCGAGAGATTTGGATCAAGTAAGATGCATAAAAAATGAAGTTGGCAAGGTTTTAGTTACTGAAGAAGATATTAAGAACAGATGGGAAGAGTATTTCTGTAAGCTATTTAATGATGGATGTGAAGGTTCCCGTTGTGATTTGGAGGACTTGACAGTTAGCGAATGTGAGCTTAATAGGTCATTTTATCGTAGAATTAGAGTCTCGGAGGTTAGCGAAGCTCTTAAGAAAATGGAGAATGGTAAAGCCGTTGGACCGGATGGTATACCGATTGAAGTTTGGAAATGTTTAGGAGAAAAAGGTGTGTTGTGGTTATGTAAACTATTTAATGAGATTTTACGGTCGAAAAAGATGCCTGATGATTGGAGATTAAGTACATTAGTTCCTATTTACAAAAATAAAGGGGATATTCAGAATTGTGCAAATTATAGAGGGATTAAACTTATGAGTCACACAATGAAATTATGGGAAAAAGTGATTGAGCATAGATTGAGAATGGAGACTAGTATTTCCGAGAGACAATTTGGGTTCATGCTAGGAAGATCCACTACAGAGGCGATTTATTTACTAAGGGGGATGATGGAGAAGTATCGAAGTAGGAGAAGAGACTTACATATGGCTTTCATTGACTTAGAGAAGGCGTATGATCGGGTACCAAGGTAAGTACTTTGGAAAGCCTTGCAAAAGAAGAGGGTGAGTGTTGCCTACATTAAGGAATACAAGATATGTATGATGGGGCATTGACTAGGGTTAGGACACCCGGAGGTGAGACAAATGAATTTCCTATAAGAATTGGCCTACATCAAGGATCAGCTTTAAGCCCGTATCTATTTAACTTAGTTATCGATGCTATAACCGAGAGTATCACAGAGGAGGTACTTAAGTGCATGCTATTCGCGGATGATATAGTACTTTTAGCGGATTCAAGAGAAGAGATTAATACAAAATTGGAAATATGGAGAAATACGTTGGAGTCAAAGGGTTTTCGTTTAAGTAGGAATAAAACAGAATATATGCATAGTAATTTCACAAATAAACAACTTAGAGACGATTTGAAAGTTAGGCTAGGGGAGGATATAATTCCTCAAGTTACAAAGTTTAAATATTTAGGATCAATTGTAAGACAAGATGGTGAGATTAATGACGATGTTAATCATAGAATTCAAGCTGGTTGGTGTAAGTGGAGGAAAGCCACTGGAGTTCTTTGTGATAGAAAAGTACCCAATAAAGTTAAAGGAAAATTCTATCGTACTGCTATAAGGCCAGCAGTGTTATATGGTAGTGAATGTTGGGCTATGAAGGGACAATATGAACGTAAAGTGGGGGTAGCCGAAATGAGGATGTTGAGATGGATGTGTGGTCATACAAGATTAGATAAGATTAGGAATGACCATATACGTGAACGAGTCGGAGTGGCTCCTATTAGTGAGAAAATGGTAGAAAATCGTTTGAGATGGTTTGGTCATGTTCAGAGAAGACCATTAGATGCGCCAGTAAGAAGAGTAGATCAAATAATCTGGAGTCCGATTAAAAGAGGGAGAGGGAGGCCAAGGCGGACACTTGGCGAACTAATAGAGCAAGATCTATTGGTGAATAATATACCGAAAGGTTTGGTTACTAATAGAGCGGAATGGCGTCGTATGATCCATGTAGCCGACCCCACCTAGTGGGATAAGGCTTTGTTGTTGTTGTTGTTGTATGATATGTGCTTGGAATTTGGAATTCTAGTATAAAGGATAGCACATGTTATTTTAAGAACCATTGCTGATAAGCATCTTTATGAAAAGTATTGCAGACACTCGCTGGACCTAATAATTCTTAGCATGCCACATCGACAATACAGCAAACCAAGAATAGCAGTTAAAAAACTCTCACATTTGGAGTAACAAGAACAGAAAATACTTGGACGGAAAGTAAACATACCAACTTAAATGTCTCTGAAAGAGATTCCACAGATGTATATGCCAAATAAAGAAGTGCATTCTTATAGAATTCCGCAAATTCTTGACAGTATTTGTGGTATTGAGAAGAAATCCAGTAAAAGCTAGCATGAACAGAAGGGTCAACATCAGTCATGCTATCAAGTGTAGTCTTCCCATCATCTAAAAGCTTCTTGCACTCCTTTTGTTTCCCTTGTTCAAGATTAAATGCTGATATTTGCATCTTCACGTACAAGATAGGCTCTTCTATCCTTGATTCCCTGGTAGCAAGCAACTTTTCAATTATCCCTTCAAGATAGCTAATGGCGCCTTCTTTTTCAGAATACTGGCGTGAAACGACTACAGCCAAATGTGCAAGTTTGAGAAGATTTATCTTCGTCTCAAAGTCAGTGACAAAGTTGTGGTAAAGTTGTATGAGAGCATCACTGGCCTGAAGGCAAATTCACAACATTGGGACAAAAATATTAGACAATCTTATTTACATCATGTTCATATAAAATGACTGGAAACAGATACACTGGAAGGAGAAAATGGAAATATTGACCAGTTAAGAAAGGCTGAAAAGATAATAGAAAAAAAATACAAGTCAACAGACCATGCCAAGTGACTTCAGCTTTATTTTCAACAAACGCATTTAATTTTCCAGAACACAAGAATCAACAAGATCAATATCACAGAGATGAAAATAAAAATTCACATGCAACACTGTTTCTTGTTTCTTCAGGTGAAATTTATGTTTCCCATAACTCTCTATCTAAATCAAAGCTTGGAATTCATGAAACTCATGAAACACACACAAATCACATCTCCCATTAGTTACTGCTGGAGAACATTGAACATTGAGTTCCCTACTCTAGAAGCTTCTCCAATAGGTAATAGGTATGAACCTTTTTTTTTAAAAGACGTATAAATAAATTGTAAGGAAGATGTATGAACAATGGACATGACGGAAGATTCGGACGAATCCATAAGATGGTCACTACCACGAACATAGTCAAGCAGCAGTTCCTATGACCAGATCAAGTATGTATCAGTAATTTCAGCCTGCAACATGAATACACTACAAGAAACCAAGTTAAACATATCCTACCTAACTGACAATCCAAAAGAGAAAGAATTTAATCATATTTCTAAATGAGCAATAAAATAAATATGTTATTTTTACCTGATTGAATACCGCGAGATACTAGCAGTTTTAGCAAATTAGACAATGTAGTGCCAGAAAGTACTTAATCATGACCCCAACATCATGAGAAAACTACTCGCTTAGAAACCGACTTAAGCACCCACTAACAATCCCAAATTCTCGAAATGTAAAAGGGAAAGGACTTGGCCATTCTTCCGAGGGAGTAAAACGTATAAAAATCGAATATTTATCCCTTCAACCAACCCGCCATTAGCAGATGAAGCATCTCCGAGAAGACCAATCGTACCAAAGGAGCATTCAAAGGACGTAGCACGCCGAACCCAACAAAATGAAGCACGGAAAACCCAACCAGATCACATGAGGAGGAAGATCAAAACGCTACGACACCTTAGGAGGAGGAAATGAAGGGAGGAACCTGAACAACGGCGAGCGCAACGAACTGCTCGAGCTTGAGGGTGAGCTGGTGCCAGAGCTTCTTCTGGTAGAGGTCGGCCATGTCGCCGTACCATTCCGCAAGCTCCGGCCGCGCGCTGCTCTGTGACTCGAGGTACTGAAGCGGTCCCGCCGCCATTGGAAGCGAATCGAACCCTGGGATCGGCGTTCGGGGGAAGATCGGGAGGGTCCTCCTAAAAAATCCTCAACTCGCCTCGCAAATTTTCCCAAATCGGAGTAGTCGGGCAAGCAAGACGAAGAGACCGAGAGGTTAAAAATACCTAATTTTAAAATTTTATTTTACATTATGTTTCTTTTTTTTTTCTTCGCTTTATTTTGGATTCTTTTGAAATAATTATTAATTAATTAATTAAAGTGTCCGGCTCCGCCTGCGGAATGCGGCGGCGAAGGTGACACGGAAGCAAGAGGTTGGCTCTCTGCTTCGTCGGTGAAGGCGTCCGCATGAAAGATTCCATGCTGAACCCTCGATCCACCGTTCATCTTTTAGAAAGAAAAGTCTTTCCAAAAAAGAATTAATATTATTATTATTATTATTATTATTATTATTATTATTATTATTATTATTATTATTATTATTATTATTATTATTATTATTATTATTATTATTATTATTATTATTATTAAATTAATAGAAATCAGAAGTCGATATTTAATGATTTATAGGTATGGTCGATCTAATTCAGCATAACCATTATAACCCAATCAAGATTTTACTTTCGTTTTTTCCCTACTCCAAATAATATCATATGTGTCATGCAACCACCTAAATTTTAATTTTATTTGACAAAGTTAATAATTCGATTAGAAAATAACGACTCGATTAGAAGAGTGATTTAATTAGAGAATAACATTTAGCTATTTACGGAGAGGAATCTATTTATAATTTTATTAAAACATGTTTGGTAAAGATAACGATTAAAGTATATATTAACAAAAATGGACATAAAAATAAAATTTATTATCATACTTGTACATACAATATTTATAATAATTAATTTATAAATTTTTATTTTAAATAGTAATATTATTTAAGAAAATATTTTAATATAAATTATTGATTAATTTTAAAAAAAAAATATTTGTGTTGTAAGTAAAAAAAATGTGATATATTAAAATAAAAATAATATGAGATGTTTAACAATTAAATAAACTTTTAAATTTTAAAAAATAATGTTGATATAAAAGAAATAAAATATGGAGTTACTACCTTTATATTTTATAAAGTAGCGAAAGTTTATAACGTTTTGTATTCAAATTTTTAGTGACTATTTTAAAAAACATATTTATAAACGCTACTCAATTCTTTACTTTTTTTTTTACCTGGCACACCGAGCTTTAAATTTTTAGAAGAGTTTCATTTAAACTCAAATGCTTAAAATTTATTTTTTTAAAACTTCTTTTACCTTTTTCACCTTTATTTAGTTTTCTTTTAAAAAACGATGAGATGGGACCATCTCTCATCTCATCTTCAAGGTCATATTTGATTTTTTTAAAAAATTTCTTAAATTTTAAATATTAAATAGATAGAATTAAATAAGAGCGTTATTGTCTATCTCAATTCATTTCTTATCAGGTCTTGAAAATGTGAACTAAATCTCAAAAATGGTTCCAATCGGATCTGGGATTGGGTCATCCCAATTTTTAAAAAAAAATCGACCTACATGTTCCAATTTAATCTATTTTTTTCTTAAAACTGCTTTCAAAAAACTAAAAAATTATAATTCAATTTATTATCTATAAGATCACTTTACACACAACATATTTAAAGAAAGTTATAATATAATATATAAATAATATATACTTAATATATTTATATATTATGATTTTAAATAAGCAGGTTAGAAATGGATCCAAATATTTTTAACTGTGCTCCGATTCCAATCCGAAACAAATAAAATTCGACCTAGCCTCAATCGGAATATATTTTGTGTTGAAAATATATTTTTTTAAAATGGTTCGTGTTTAGCCCGAAGAGAAGATAAGTGGATAATATTAAAATGTATGAAAGAAAAATAAACTTAACCATTAAAAGATAATAATCTTCAATGGATAAATGAAATTACATCATATCCTCTCTCTCTTGGGGGGGGGTTGGGGTGTGGGGTGTGGTCATTGTTTTGTTTTGTCATATAATATGGTAGTGATATTCTCACATTTGTTCAAGTCATAATAATTATGGTTGATATAAAACAAAGTTGAATGTTAAACTTTTGAAGAAGAAAGACCTGACAACTCAAAAAATCAGATTAAATAAATAAAATAAACAATTATTTATCTATTTCTGATTTTTTTTAAAAAGGATAAAAGAAGTTATGAAGAGAAAAAAATTTGAATTGAAGAAAATGAAGGAAAGACAAAGTTGTTTCCTTCAAGATAAATGAAAGTGGTAAAAGATAAGCTTGAGAATATGACTAAATGTGGACTAGTATTCAATTTCGGTTTATTAGAATAATTATCCCGTAAGTAATTTAATTCCCTATAAATAGAACTCGTTCCCATAACGATCACCTTTTACCCAGAAAATTGAGTTTTCCATCAACTTTAGAATCCTAGAACTCCTTTTTTTGGTGCATGTGCATGCTCAATCTGGTAATCTCTTCGCGGTACAAAGCTCTATCAAAGGACATCGATCACGCGGTGGATCTCGTTGAAAAATGTAACCAAAATCTCGAATTTTTGAGCAGTTTGAAATAATCAAGGTGTGTGAGATTTCATATTGATTTTTGGATTTTATTTCTTAATGAAATAAATAAGATGATGAATGAATTAAAATTGATATATGTTCTCCTATAATGTATGGATAGTTTTATATAATTCTTGCATTAAAAGGATTAGTGTATAAAAAGTTATAGTATATCAAAGTCTCAAAAAATACGACCAGTAAAGAAGAACTCGGTTTGGGTTCTTTTGTAGGATGAAAACTCGATGCGCCTTTCTCCGAATCCAACTCGAAATAAGATGAAACCCGGCCTGGGCTCTCGGCGGCCCGACCGAGTTCCGCCTCGTCATATTTTGGGCTTTGGCTCGACCACCAACAACTTTGCTCAAGTTATGTTTATACTCGTCACAAGTAGTTCCACGTCACGATTCTGATGATGTCAGCAATGTAATATACCTAAGTTAACCATGCATGATTAGATGTATAAATGTGATGCTATATTATCTTATTGATAAGCTCTATGAATGTGATGTTAAGACTTACACTTCAATGTCAACTATTGGATCGCGAAAGCGATGGAAATTTACTTAGGGCATGAAAATATGATTTCCGAAAAAGTAAAAATTTGAAAATTTAAAATCCCGATAATTGTTCCTATATATGAAAAAATTTCTAAAACTGATTTTTAAGAATTTTTAGGAGGTGTGTGAGTTGGGTAAAACGTAGACATAAAATTGAAAAATTTGTGAAATCACAATTTTTGTTCTTCGGGCAAAAATTTAGATTTTGATTTCTTGATTATTTATTTTTATAAATATTTTATTTGAATTCAAATGAGGGTAGTTTCTTATTTACATGTAATATCTTAAGTAAATGAATAAATAAATCGAGAAATGCAAAAGCCATTACATGTCAATAAGTGATAGTTCAAAGACATTTTTTGAAGAATCCAATTGATCACCTAAAGTCGATTTCTCCCTTCCTTCTAATACTTAACCTTTCATCTTTTATTATTTTCATCTGCCCTATTCACCACCCTTGCCCGAACACTTAAGGAAATGGTAAAAATCAATACTTCTTGATGGAATTGGAAGAGAAGAAATTGAAGTTAGGATTTTAGATTTTAGTAAGTTCCTACTTCATTTTCTTTAGATTTTAACTACATAATTCCTAATTAGGGTGACTCTCAACATTTCTCATCTATTCATTTTCGGATTTTACTTGAACATGGGGCAAAACTCATGTTGTTCATGAGTAAGATTAACTCTAGCCATGTTCAATTGATTCATGAATCTTTCACTACATACTTCCATACCTTCGAGTGATCAAAAAATTATAAAATTTATTCTAATTGATCCTATATGAGTCTACTTTCATTGATCTTTAGAATCAAGTTAATATGATTTCTGTAGATAAAGTTATGCTCTTATATTTAAGGTACTATCACTCTGTCCACCGAAATTACTACTCAAATTTATAAATTATGTATTAAATCCAATATGTCGTGGAATTATTTGATAATTTAGAGTGTTATAGACATTGGTAGGTTTCATTGACCGTTGGAATCACTAGAAAATAATATATATAACGAAAGTTATAAATATTTTACCAAGCCTTACTCAGTTTGTTAGGATGGAAGGAGCTTAGGACAAATTATACTAATATTGGTTAAATTTATTGTACTCAGTACAAATAGATATAAATTCAAATAATTTTATGAGTTGCACCTTAGGATGTCTACTATTAAAGAAAAATAAAAGTACTAGAACAATGAATGTTTATTATTTTACATAAATCATAAAAGTAAGATTACTCAGTCTGTCAAAACATAAAAATAACATAAAAGTTAGGTTGAATGCTGATTTTCATGGGAGCAAACCATAAGAAATAGGATATGAAACTTTTATACATTAATGTCTCTATCATATTTTGTTAGCCCTTATAAATAAGTTGATTTCTCCTACTATATGTATTCACCTCTTTTGAATTCGGTGTGACATCGATTATTATATATATTTAATACGTTTTGAAATGCTATAAATTGATTTCGAGAAATGCAATTATGAAATGTATATGTGATATGATCTGAATGGATTACGATGAGTACAATCTTGTTCCTTTTGAAATGGTATTGAATATGATTCATCTTCTGATATTAAGGAGATGTTTGTTATGTAATAAATCATGCATCGACATCCATTGGCATTTACATATATGATGGTTGGAGCTAAGTACTACATCGTTGAACACAATATGAGCCACCTCTAGAGTTCAATCCATCATTCTGTTATCCAATAATGAAATGAGATGGGCTAGAACTAAGTGTCACATCGTGAGTAATCGCGATGAGGACCACCTCTAGAATCCGTAGGGGTCACCTCTAGAGTCCACCTATCGTTATATGATTTGTTCTCCGAAAGGGTTGATGTGGAATGAAGCTAAGTGCTACATCGCTGATCATGATAGAAGTCATTTCTAGAATCCACCTATCGACCACTGGCCAATTGGTGATCCGTGCATACATATGAGAGTGTTGCATTGCATACACATGTTTGATATGTTTAAGTGTCAATGATTATAAATTGAGTGCAATGATTTTGATTGAGATGTTATATATGTATTTAGTAAATGTATGAAGATATTGACTTTGATATTATGATTAATGCTTGTATGTTTATGTCTTCCTGAATTTATTAGATGGTAACACATAGAATATGAGTTATAAGCTTCCTGAACTATTATTTGCTCACAGTGTCGTTGTACACTTTTTTAAATCAGTAGAACTTTTTGGGAGCGCGAGAGACAGCCTTAGTAGGGTGTGGATCATTTTTGCTGCTAAGGTATTGAGAAGTCATGTGCCCCACCGCGCGTGTTAGATAGAAGACTTGTAGCTCTCATATTCTTTTATTGGAATTTGGAGAGAGTTTAATATGTGCTATGTATGAAAAGTAATTTTGTATCTTGTAAAATATAAATATTTTATGATCATGTGATGGTGTAAACCCTAGGATTGTCACGTGCTCTGAATAATCAGTATGAGCTGCATGGTTTGCTTATATGTGTTATCATTTTTTGTATTGTCTAGAGGAGTTATGCATAATTTTTCTCTAAAAAAATATTTGATCGTATGTAATCAGTCGCGAACTTTCATTTAAATCACCGTTTAAATCGGGATCGTGATAAGTGAAATTGAGGGAGTTTAGTGATAACTTAC
This sequence comes from Pontederia crassipes, assembly GCA_030549335.1. Lineage (NCBI taxonomy): Eukaryota > Viridiplantae > Streptophyta > Magnoliopsida > Commelinales > Pontederiaceae > Pontederia > Pontederia crassipes. The sequence continues at coordinate 7,067,807 of JAUKPH010000017.1, forward strand.
TGATTTTTGGGTCAAACTTGAGATTTTTCAATTTTTGATTCAACTCCTTAATTCACTCTCTACTGCAAGTATATAAGTCAATTGTAGTAACCCTAAATGTCGTATCTACAGTGATTTGAAGTCCTAGACTACCTAAAGACAATTTAGACTAATCCTATTTAAAGTGGCAAAAATAAATTTTTTAAAGGAAGTGAAAATAATTTTTTAGGAAAGCAAAATGATAACTGTTTTTAGATTTCTGAAAAGTTAACTAAACTGAGTTATAAATGCTAATCTAGAGTCTAAAAGGAATTATCTATCAATGAGGAAGGTTCTCATAGGAGTTGGGGTTCATCTAACTTAATTATGAATGGAATGGAACAAGTTATCATTTTTTAGTCAAATCCAATTCAACCTTTAAAATGGTTGTTTTCACAGCTCAATTAGATCAGAACTAAACAATATATTGTCATATGATTGTTAGCCAAGTTGAATTAGAAAAGGATCCTCGCTGAAAATCAAGTTATCATTGGGTTCAACTCAATGCACTTGCTGATTTTTGGACAATTTCAATAAAATCTGAAATGATAACTTCTAGATTGCACCTTGAAAATGAAAAGAATGCTTCAATCAACTAAACAGAGATGAAATCAATCCAGTATTAATGCAAATGCTCTTTGGTTTATCTCTAAACTACAAGAGGATTTAAAATCAGCTTCTCAGCTGCAAATTCAAATGAAATCCACATTTCTATTAATGAATTGAATAGAAATCAGCACCTAATACAAGTTTGGGAAATCATAAATTGTCATTGCTCCTTGGCTCATCTCTGAATCTCAAGGAAGGCATAAAAATCATCTCTCAATGGTGGATTAAGCAGGGCTTAACAATGGCAATCAGATTCCCAAGAAATCGGAAATCAGAATTCAGCAAAATAATTTCAGAAATCAGATTGGGAAAACAGCAAGAAAATCAGCAATGCTTCTCATTGGAATTCTTGATTTGCTAAGTGCTTATTGATCCATCTCTGGACAACAAGAAATCCTTAATTTTCACCTTTCAGTGATTGAATGAAATTGAAAATTCAATTAGCAAATCAGATTCCAATAAATTTCAGAAAATAGATTTCAGAAATATAATTTCAGAAATCAGAATTGGAGGATAGGTTTGAATCATAAAATGCCAAAGTATCTTGATTCATTTCTGAACAAGACTTAGATCAATATCAACCTCTCAGTTGCTCAATTAATCAAATCCCAATTGACAAACAGATTCAAAGAAATCAAATAAATCAGATTCAGGAAGTTCAGAAAATCAGGAAATCAGAAATCAAATTTCAGAAATGGAATCCAGAAACTTGGCATTGATTCCTAATTCATTTCTGAATAAGGGCTAGATCAAATGATAACTTCTCAGTTATAGATTATAAATGGGACCTAACAATGGCAAGAACAGACCCATGACATTGCAGAAATCAGAAATTCAGGATTGAGTTCAGTGCAGGAAATTAGAATACAGAAATCAGATTTCAGAAATGAAATTCAAAAACTTATCACTGATTCTTAATTCATATCTGAACAAAGGTTAGATCAAATGATAACTTCTCAGTTGTAAATACAAGTAGGACCTAACAATGATAAGAACATATTCATTTCAATGCAAAAATCTAAAAATCAGAATTGATAACAGTTTGGGATTAATTTCTGTCCATATCCATCCAAATTAACCTAGACTACTACCCTATCCTAGGAGACTTGGAGATTAGCTCCTCATAATCACAAACTTAGATACAAAATGGAATGAAGAACAGGTATAAATCATCCTGATTTTTAAGCTTCTCCACAGGATTTCAGTAACCTTCCAGCAGTCCAGCTCCAAAACCTAGCTGCCTTCTCCCTTCCTGCAATGGTTAGCCCTCCCAATGAAGGCTCCACTTTCCTCCAGGATTTTTCCAGCTTTTATATGACCTTCCTACAACTTTGGATGTAGATTAGAATGTTCCATTCTCCTTGATTGTGCCATGTGTCTAAACCAAAAAAAAAATATCAGCAGGGCAGCAGCTTTTGGACAGCTTTAGGAGTGATCCCCGTCCCATTTTTTCCAGCTTTTGGCAGCCTGTTTTCCCTACTAGAAGACACAAAACAGCAAGTATCAAGGTTCCCAAATAAGATTTAGACAAATAAGGATTAAGAAGGCTGATAGAATCAATTTTTCTATTAAATATAAATTGCTGTTATGCACAAGTAAAATTAATATGCAGAAATGATAACCATATGCCCGGATTGATAACTTGCATCATTTTGTTATAATTGTACAAATGTGATTTATTCAAAACAACAAGTATCTAAATGTTCAAACATGAATTGAATCAAGTCTAGAATTGGACAGTAGTTGGATGAGCTCAACTATCAAGTATGAATGTCATTTCATAAAACTAATGACTTGAACCCCCAAAATGATAACTTTACATAATTGATGGAAAATGTCCAAATACAAGTGGTTCAAGGCATTAGAGGCATCAAATGGATTAGAGTGGCAAGTGAATGAAGTCAGAAATCAAATATGAATATGATTTCATAGAAATGATAACTTAGGTGCCAAAACGATAACTTGTCATAACTTTTATTGTGGTTATCCAAATATGATCAAATTTGAACAGCAATGAGTTATGACAATAATATAATGAATGCCCAACGTCTTTGTGCAGAATTAATGGTTTTACATGTTGAAATGATAGAATTGCCCTTTAACGATAATTTGGCTTTGGAAAAAATGATAACTTGTTCAAATGGACTTGAAACTTTGCACAACTTGATATGTGACCATCCAAATATGATTCATACATGATAATAATGTATTTAGGGCAAGAAAATCATTGAAAAACAATTCACTCAAAATAATGATAACTTGACATATAGGAGTGATAACTTGTCCTAAAAATGATAACTTGGTATAGAATTTAAATATTTATGGATTTTGGCATTTCAGAACCTCTATGCACATGGAATTAAGTATAAAATGAAGAATATCAACTAGTTATCACAATCTATGCATTCCAAGCATAATTGGCTAAAAGTTAGGTAATTTAAGGCTCGATATGAATGAAATGCATCTAAAATGGGATAGAAACTTATAGTGATCAGCTAGTGATCAAACTCCCCCAAGCTTAGCCTTTTGCTTGTCCTCAAGCAAAACATTTAGAAATTAAGGACAAATTTGAATTTACCATCCACAAATGAATAGAAAAAATCAGCTGAACAAGATCTAAATGAGTTTCCCACTTTACTAACATTTCATCTCATTCTTTTCAATCCCAAATTCTAGCTGTGGAGTTACAAAGGTTAAAGCAAATTTAAGCCATGATAGAAGTACTAACATTAACTGATTTGGATTAGAAGGATTGTCAACTTTACTAAAAAGTTTGAAACATCAATCTCTTCAAGAACAGAATTTTTTTTCATTGCTTAAGCAGGTTTGAAAACCTGACTTTTATTCATGAGGATACAATAAACAAGTTTGAACCTGATTTTTATTCATGCTTGTCACAAGATAAAAATCCTGGCTTTATTCAGGAGATGTTCCTTTTTGAAATTTTCACTCTCTTTATTCATATATGCATGCAATGCAAAATGCAACTTTTCACTTTTCCTTTTTCATTTTTCTTTTTCATTCTGTTCATGAAGTGAGCAATGGTTCAAACTCAAGTATAGATTAGATCCTTAAATACAAATAGTCAAGATTTCCTATTTAACATGCCAGCAAGATCCTTGACCTCTTTCTAGACATCTTCTACTTTCCAATTAATCAATGAATGTCAGCTAGTGTTACCCACAAAAAGAAAAAATTTCAGCTGAAAATTCATTCAAATGCATCTGAATTTATAATGCCAATTAAAACAAGAAGGCTAATGGCCAAGTTGGCCACTTGGTATTGGAATGTACTAACTGTCATATATAGTATTCTACCCATTTTAGAGTCAAAATAAGGGCAAGACTTGAATTGGACTCGAATGGTGATAACTAGTGATAACTTGTGAAAACCGGGTGATATCCAATGATAACTTGCAAAACCTACTGATAACATGGTGTGATTTATGATATGAATATTAAAATAGATTAAAAACATGGTGTAAAGGTTAGAAAAGCACCAGGTTTTCTCTCCCAAGCTTATTCTCAACACTGTCCCTAGTGTTGGAAATTAAGGCAAGGGAGAGTAGTGGGTGGGTGTGAAATGCATGGAATTGGGCATTTGAATCATCTTGGCATTACAACCAAAAGCTTTTGGTGATCCAATCTTCATTAGTTGCAACTAATCTTGCAGAGAAACAAAGGATATCAGTGGAATAGTAAAATCAGATTTTTAAGTACACAATTCAATAATGCATGGAAAATTTTTGAAATCTATTGAAATTCAGCTATAGCAGATTTGGATAACTGATATGAATGTTAATTCAAATGATGGTATGACAAATGTAGCATAATGAAAAAGATACTATCAGTTATCATTGAGATTTCAGTGGAAAAATCAAAACTAAGGGGTAGGGGTACTCCCTGAATTTGAGAATTGTGGATTGACCTAGTTCTTCGTCATTTATTCCTGCAAAAACAGAAAAGTTAAGTGTAAAATGACTTGAGCTACCTCTCAAGAAGTGTCATTCTTTAATGTCTTTGGCTAGACATTTTTCCAACTCTTGATATCAAGGAGGTTTAAATATTATGATGTAATCAAGTAGAGATCTCAATCTATGGACAGCTTCACTAATCAAGTATGGATCTCTTAGTTTGTCAATGATTGGCCTTTGTTTTTCACTTGGATGTACCCCTCCTTTATTGTGCCAAAAGTCTACTAGCTTCTCATCTCTAGAATCCTCATGTATGATATATGAATCCCCTGGATTAGGAAGATGTTTCAGCTTCAATTGGGAGGAAATGTCCTGAGTTGAATTGGTGTGGGGTTCAGCAGTGAAAACCTCCAACACCCCATTTTGGAATTCTGAATTCCCTACTGATTGGAGTGCATTCATAGCTGATTTATATGCTTTGACTTCTGGATCCTTTAATTCCTTCAAATGATCAAACATTAGGCACCTTTGCAATGGATCTCCAATGGAAATTATAGGAGAAACTTGTTGTACAATCTGATCCAGCTGCCCCTCTTCAAAATTATTTTCTTGAAAATTTGACTAATAACTTGTGACAATTGGGCCTTGACCAATCTTTGTGGGAATAGTACTCTATCAAAAATTCTAGTCTTGGCTTCACATTGAGGATGTTAATTCTGATTTTTCAACACAGGATCTTCATTTGGCTCTTCAGCAACTTTTGAATCTGAATTGATTTGATTATCCTCAACTTTCTTCATTGGTTCCTCCACCATTCTTCTACTCCTGAGCTGGATGGCCTTTGCTTGCTCCTTTGAATTCACTTATGACTGTCCAGGGAAGAACATAGGAGGTCTAGATGATGTACTAGCCTGCTGAATAATTTGGTTTTCCAACATTTTCTGATTTGCATTCATGGCATCCGATCTAGAATTTATTTTTAATATCTCCTCTCCTTGACTGTCCTGCTTCTTCAAAATCTGTTGGAGCATCTCTTTCATTTCAGTTTGGAATTGAGATGCTTGGACTTGAGGTGGTAGCTCATATAGAGTTCTCTGGATTAGGGCATTTTGGTCCTGATTTTCATAGGGAGGTGATTGATTCCTTGACAAAATTTTGGGCTGCCAATTTAAATTCTGCATAGGGGGCCCTTGATAGTGATTGGCCTTGTAGGACAAGTAGGGGTGGTTCCTATTTTCTAGAGTATAGAACTTAGTAGGAGGTTTGATTCCATAGTTGCCCACAGCATTGATTTGATCAACAGATTGCTCCACTTGCTGCATAATTAAATTGCAATTCTCTGTCACATGGCCTTGATTACCACATACACAACATCTAGTTTCAGGAGTAGAGGCTCTATTGACATTGGGAGTTAAGTTCAGCCTTTCCAAAGTTTTGTACAGCACTTTCTCAAGTTGGGTTGATAAGTGATTCACTGAATTGTCAATGGGTGGCCTCCTGGTTCTGTCATGGGTAAGAAAGTGATGATTCTTGGCTATGTTCTCAATGAGTTGATATGCTTCATCAATAATGTAAAGATGCCTCCTGCAGCAGTGTCCAATGCAACCTTACTGGGGTAGTTCAATCCTTTGTGAAAATAGTTAACTAGTTATCATTTTTCAAACCCATGATGTGGGCATGCCCTCAGCAAGCCTTGGAGTCTTTGCCATGCATCACATATATTCTCTTGATCCAATTGGTAGAACCTCACAATCTGATCTCTGAAATTGACAATTTTGCTCTGTGGAAAAAATTCAGCTAGGAACAATTGAATTATGGATTCCCAAGTAGCCATCTCTTCAGGTTTGGGAGTCTTGTACCATATATTTGCTTTGTCCTTGAGTGAGAAGGGGAACAACCTCAAGTAGACAGCATCCATGAGTGTATTGTTGAAGTGAACAATGCTGCAATTTTCTTTAAAGTTGTCAAGGTGTGAAATTGGATCCTCACTCCCCAATCCAACAAATTGGTATTGCCTTATCATTGTGATTAATGATGGATTCACTTTAAAATTTTTCACAGGTGCTAAGGCTTCTTCCCCTGGTTGATTCCTAGCATTACTTGGTAAGTAGCAGTCACTAAAAGTCCTAGGAGCATATTCTGATTTGCAACTTCTTCAAATCCAGGATTGTGTGCCTCTTCTTCAAAAATCCTCCTTCTGGTCTCTTCTCTTTGGATTCTTCTCTTTTTGTTAAACCTCCCCTCTGGTTCAGGTTCTGATAGATATAAATCATCTTGATGGTCTAAGTCCTGCATAAAGAGATTCAGAAATATCAAATTCAAGAAAGAAATGAAAACTAGACGAAAGTGAAAAATTGAAAATGATAACTTGCAAAAACTGAAAATTGTCCTAACATATAAACTAAAAACTAATCTAAACTATCTAAGTTAACCTAATTGACTCAATCTCTGGCAACGGCGTCAAAAATTTGATAAGTGAAATTGAGGGGGTTTAGTGATAACTTACTGATTTTTGGGTCAAACTTGAGATTTTTCAATTTTTGATTCAACTCCTTAATTCACTCTCTACTGCAAGTATACAGGTCAATTGTAGTAATCCTAAATGTCGTATCCACAGTGATTTGAAGTCCTAGACTACCTAAAGACAATTTAGACTAATCCTATTTAAAGTGGCAAAAATAAATTTTTTAAAGGAAGTGAAAATAATTTTTTTAGGAAAGCAAAATGATAACTGTTTTTAGGTTTATGAAAAGTTAACTAAACTGAGTTATAAATGCTAATCTAGAGTCTAAAATGGCTTATCTATCAATGAGGAAGGTTCTCCTAAGAGTTGGGGTTCATCTAACTTAATTATGGATGAAATGAAACAAGTTATTATTTTTTAGTCAAATTCAATTTAACCTTTAAAATGGCTATTTTCACAGCTACTAAATAATATATTGTCATATAATTGTTAGTCAAGTTGAATTAAAAAAGAATCCTCACTGAAAATTAAGTTATCATTGGGTTCAACTCAATGCACTTGCTGATTTTTGGACAATTTCAATAAAATCTGAAATGATAACTTCTAGATTGCACCTTGAAAATGAAAAGAATGCTTCAATCAACTAAACAGAGATGAAATCAATCCAGTATTAATGCAAATGCTCTTTGGTTTATCTCTAAACTACAAGAGGATTTAAAATCAGCTTCTCAGCTGCAAATTCAAATGAAATCCACATTTCCATTAATGAATTGAATAGAAATCAGCACCTAATACAAGTTTGGGAAATCATAAATTGTCATTGCTCCTTGGCTCATCTCTGAATCTCAAGGAAGGCCTAAAAATCATCTCTCAATGGTGGATTAAGCGGGGCTTAACAATTGCAATCAGATTCCCAAAAATCAAAAATCAGAATTCAGCAAAATAATTTCAGAAATCAGATTGGAAAAATAGCAAGAAAATCAACAATGCTTCTCATTGAAATTCTGGATTTGCTAAGTGCTTATTGATCCATCTCTGGACAACAAGAAATCCTTAATGTTCACCTTTCAGTGATTGAATGAAATTGGAGATTCAATTAGCAAATCAGATTCCAATAAATTTCAGAAAATAGATTTCAAAAATATAATTTCAGAAATCAGAATTGGAGGACATGTTTGAATCATAAAATGCCAAAGTATCTTGATTCATTTCTGAACAAGACTTAGGCCAATATCAACCTCTCAGTTGCTCAATTAATCAAATCCCAATTGACAAACAGATTCAAAGAAATCAAATAAATCAGATTCAGGAAGTTCAGAAAATCAGGAAATCAGAAATCAGATTTCAGAAATGGAATCCAGAAACTTGACATTGATTCCTAATTCATTTCTGAATAAGGGCTATATCAAATGATAACGTCTCAGTTATAGATTATAAATGGGACCTAACAATGCAAGAACAGACCCATGACATCGCAGAAATCAGAAATTCAGGACTGAGTTCAGTGCAGGAAATCAGAATGCAGAAATCAAATTTGAGAAATGGAATCCAGAAACTTATCACTAATTCTTAATTCATATCTGAACAAAGGTTAGATCAAATGACAACTTCTCAGTTGTAGATACAAGTAGGACCTAACGCTGATAAGAACATATTCATTTCAATGCAAAAATCTAAAAATCAGAATTGATAATAGTTTGGGATTAATTTCTGTCCATATCCATCCAAATTAATTTAGACTACTACCCTATCCTAAGAGACTTGGAGATTAGCTCCTCATAATCACAAACTTAGATACAAAATGGAATGAAGAACATGTACAAATCATCCTGATTTTTAAGCTTCTCCACAGGATTTCAGCAGCCTTCCAGCAGTCCAGCTCCAAAACCTAGCTGCCTTCTCCCTTCCTGCAATGGTTAGCCCTCCCAATGAAGGCTCCACTTTCCTCCAGGATTTTTCCAGCTTTTATATGACCTTCCTACAACTTTGGATGTAGATTAGAATGTTCCATTCTCCTTGATTGTGCCATGTGTCTAAACCAAAAAAAAAATATCAGCAGGGCAGCAGCTTTTGGACAGCTTTAGGAGTGATCCCCGTCCCATTTTTTCCAGCTTTTGGCAGCCTGTTTTCCCTGCTAGAAGACACAAAACAGCAAGTATCAAGGTCCCCAAATAAGATTTAGACAAATAAGGATTAAGAAGGCTGATAGAATCAATTTTCCTATTAAATATAAATTGCTATTATGCACAAGTAAAATTAATATGCAGAAATGATAACCATATGCCCGGATTGATAACTTGCATCATTTTGTTATAATTGTCCAAATGTGATTTATTCAAAACAGCAAGTATCTAAATGTTCAAATAGGAATTGAATCAAGTCTGGAATTGGACAGCAGTTGTATGAGCTCAACTATCAAGTATGAATGTCATTTCAGAAGACTAATGACTTGAACCCCCAAAATGATAACTTTGCATAATTGATGGAAAATGTCCAAATACAAGTGGTTCAAGGCATTAGAGGCATCAAATGGATTATGGTGGCAAGTGAGTGAAGTCAGAAATCAAATATGAATATGATTTCATAAAAATGATAACTTAGGTGCCAAAACGATAACTTGTTTGCCTTAAAAATGATAATTTATCATAACTTTTATTGTATTTATCCAAATGTGATCAAATTTGAACAGCAATGAGTTATAACAATAATATAATGAATGCCCAAGGCCTTTGTGCAGAATTAATAGTTTTGCATGTCGAAATGACAGAATTGCCCTTTAACGATAACTTGGCTTTGAAAAAAAATGATAACTTGTTCAAATGGACTTGAAACTTTGCACAAGTTGAGATGTGGCCATCCAAATATGATTCATACATGATAATAATGGACTTAGGGCGAGAAAATAATTGAAAAGCAATTTACTCAAAATAATGATAACTTGACATATAGGAGTGATAACTTATTCTAAAAATGATAACTTGGCATAGAATTTAAATATTTATTGATTTTTGCATTTCAGAACTTCTATGCACATGGAATTAAGTATAAAATGAAGAATATCAGCATTCCAAGCATAATTGGTTAAAAGTTAGGCAATTTGAGGCTCGATATGAATGGAATACATCTAAAATGGGATAGAAACTTATAGTGATCAGGTCGTGACAAGAAAACTCAACCCAAGCCACGCTCGACTCGGACCGAGTTCTGTCAGATGTATTTCAATCGAACACGGCACAGGTTTAGACGTACATAACTCGAATTTTGTTTAGAAGATTAGGCTTTTTTAGTTGTTTAATTGTTCTAATATAATTTGATTATTCTTCGCTTATGATGAATAGATAACGGTAAGGATGCTAATTAGGTTAACAAACAAAAGATGTAAAACGAGTCTTCATGGATAGTGATTGTTAATGGAAAAATTGAATGTGGATATTAATAGCCCACCACCTAAATGGAAAAAAATTGAATTTGAGTATTAATAACCCCATCACCCCCTAAGATTTATATAAATGGATCTCACTTTTTATTGGATCCGTAATTGTCCTTCTTTGATATTGATTTGATCCTTGATCCCACATGAAAGTGTCATGAATGTTCATAATAAAAAGCGTCGAACTCGCATTAAAACAAAACATATAAATGTCCTAAGAATTATTTAAAATAAATATGTAGTGAAATAATAGAAAAGGGTTTAATGGGTGTGAAACACCCTTTACGTGAAATATTGTGCAGCGCCTATATCTCATTCGTCCATTTTAGATGTGCGATCGATATTACAACCACCCGTCTCGAAAATAAAAAAGAAGGCAACATCACTTCCTCTTCTATTCGTCTTGTGGCTATATAATGAGAAAGAAGCCCGATTTTTGTTTGTCTGGTCACTTCACATTATCGGCAACTCGTTCACGAGATTGATCGCCAACGAGATTGTGCAAGTGCTGCTTCGGTGGCGTGTCCCATGTGATGAGGTCATGGTTCGCCAAGGTGTGACCAAATTCAGGCGCATTGCAGATGACCATGTGTAGCCTTCAGGGGCGGAGATGAAATTGGTGTGTACATGAGCAGAATCCTTGGTAGGTCTCGTATGTAGTACTCGATGAACTCTAGAGTCTGGTCCACCCACGCAGAGGAAAAACATCAGGTGGAAGCATAATTTCAAAGTGTTCAATTTCAGACGACAAGGACACGAAGCAATAACAACATGATTGCAAGGTAAAATCTTAAGGTTCACCATTCTGTCTTTTTATAGTTTCATGTATAAAACTTTTGATATAACAATTCAGTTCTGAGAATGACCTGGAAACATCCATGCTACTCAAATTGCTCTCACTGCCCAATCCCTCTCCAAGCACCTCTTCAATACTCCATGAGCCGATGGTTAATGTGCCACCTCGCCATCTCTGAAGGAGCCTCATGTAAGGAGTCCCCTTGCTGCCAAGACCTCATAGTCATCGAGCCTCCTCGCTGAATCCTCTCCAACGCCTCAAGTTTTCTGGCAGTTAAATGTATTGGTCCTTAATGATTCCATTTAATTTGTGCTCCACAATAAGATTGGAGCGTGGACGACGGCCACTTGACTCAATGATGAGGTGGTCAGTATTCAGGCAACGGGGCGGGATAATGCAACTGCTGGGGGCAACAAGCGACGACGCACGATTGGCCATAGAGATTGGAGCAGATGGCACGACTGAGGGGAGCAATGAGGTGTTGGGAATAGGGGATTATGGGAAAAGTCTAAGTTACATTTTTTTCACGTGGATGTGATGGGGAGGGTAAGAGAGACAAGTAGTTAAGTTTCTAGTTTTCCATGGCGGTTTGATTGTTTTGATCTCAGCCAATGGTCCACAATGAATGACCTAGATGAATGCGTTGCACGGCATTTCACGGGAAGGGTGTTTCACGCCCATTAATAGAACAAAAAGAATAGAATGAAATAGAACATAATGAAAAAAAGAAGAAACATAAAGAATAGAATTGATAAAATTGTTTTCTCATATTGAAAACTTATCTATTTTTATTAAGTTTTATTATTAATTTGTATTATCTTATATATTGAGTATTTGTATACTCATCGATATTCTATGTTCATGTGTTTGAATCCGATATATGATTGAATAGATAAGAATGGAGGAGTCTGCAACTAGAGATGTTCGTGATGAAACAGTTACACATGAGATGGTCACTTAGTTTATGTTATTTTATTTTACTTTACTTGCTACTCTAATTTAATAGAATGGATAAAAGAATCATTTGAAAACAATTGATATATTAGCTTTTGCACTCTTATATTATTGGTCACTGATAGTTAATTGTTAGTTTATTATGTTATTTCTTTTATAAATTTTTTAAAGTCCAATGGATAGAGGTAAATAATAGTTAACACCGGCCCAAAAGAAGTTCAATTGCCATGTGGAAAAAGGGTGAATTTTGAATGTGTTACAAAATATTTCTAGAGAAAAAGCAGATATAAAATGTACATCATTCATCGCATATTACTTAATCTTTCATCTTGATGAACCTCGTAGTTTTCTTTTTTCTTATCACAAACATAACATTCTATTAACATTTTATTCTCCTATCTTTGTCATCTTCACGAACAAAAGGAATCATGTGCCTCTCATTTTCCTCTTTCCTCTCATTTTATTCTCTATTTTCTTTTGTCTTTCTCTATTTCATCTATAATGATATCCATTGAAAACTTCTTCTTCCTCAATTTGTTCCCTCCCTTAGCAATGCAAGAAACTTCATTTTTTTAAGGTTCACTTCCTCTAATTATATTATCTAGAGAGCCCAACTACTTCCTCTCACAAACATTGTCAAGATTGAAGGTCTCATCATAGCTCGCCATGTCCTACCATTTTAACTTTTACATAATATTTTATTTAGAAACATTGTGATTAGATTTCACCCACTCTCTTGACTGTTGTCTTCTAACCTCTAGATTACTCTTCAATAGGCGTATGGGACGCCAAGTATATATGGATTTTTTAAATCCAATGCAATTGCATAATCTAAAATAAGGTGACCCCTCTATTGTTGCTTATCTCTAATAAGCAAAGTTGATCACCAATGAACTTGCAGATACACCAACTTTCAACACTATTGTCTTCAACAACTTCTGACTATAGTTGTTATTGCATCTTAATCTTCTCATAATGCTCCAATCCCATCCTCAAAAGTTAGAATGTAACTTTGATAGGCATGCCACTTGACATCTCCATCAGAAAACTTCACTAGTTTCTTTTTTAATACTTAAAAATGGTCACAACAAAAGTTATGATATTTTTTTTTATTGTGGTCAGTAATTACCAACAATGTGATCCATGTTCAATGTGTAGAGCTAATGGAGCTACTTGATATTAGCTCTTAACAATGCCAATACCAATGTTCCTCAACTAATACAATGTAGGCATACACGACAACTTGTCTAGCAATGTATGATTAACCTCATAACTTCATTATAGGAATCTATCAAAATGATTTCATTGCTCCAAGTATAGCTTAATTACTTTAATGTTTACTTTAGCAATGAACATGTTCAGTTATCAATTGTCGATGTTCATCTTCCCATAAAGAATACTAGTAAATTCACTATTATTTCTATTTGTCACTCGTTAACTCTTTCTAATGTTCTATATGTTCCAATTACTTTAACCTCCTTGTGTCAATATGCAAAATTACCAAAAAAATAATTGTTTATTTTGGGTATTTTAACTTTGTCATTAATGATGAAACCATGCCAACTTCTTCTTCATAAATAAACTAAAGATAGTTTGTCACATATGCATGAGTGAACTACATTGTTGACTACTCTCGTCAACTTTATGTCATCTACAGTATGGCAAATCGATTAGGACTTCCTTAGAACCAAACGTTGCAATTTGTTCTTAATAAGAACCATTTGCAACACAACGAGTGTCTCCTCCTTTTTTATGTCTTCACTGATGCCTAGGGTTCTATTCTATTGTCAGTGGCCATTTGTCCTTTAACATTTTGTTATACAATTTCATCCATTATTACTGATTGTTTCCCATTTATCATAAGCTTGATGTATTACATATATCTCTCGATTAATTACAATTTTATTACAAGTTACAGACTTTATAATGGTGGTGAATTCCTTGCAATCTCTTCTTACATCATTCACATGACATCAAAATCATGTTATCACTACTCACAAATGCTTCCATTCCCAAAAGATATGGATAGTTTGCCATGGACGTTTGTTGTTCACCTAATTAATCACTTATCCTCTAATGTTCTGCAAAATTATTCATCGTTTCAAAAAAAACTCAACAACGAAAGCCATATTACTCTTTCTTATTCAAATGCATTGTTTTCCCTTATGTTCGACCATATAATTAACACATGATCATACTATGTGTTTTCTAAAGGCTATTCAACAAAGTCCTATTACATATTGATGCTTTCATCATTTAATAAGAAAAAATTACATCTCACGAGATCCTTTCCTTTCACCGCAATTGTGATGACCCCACCTCCACTTACAATTGTCATGTTACCTTAGGTTTTTGTAACCTTACCACCATTGTGATTCACCATGCCAACAATTAATCCAACAACCCTCCAGCTCATGATTTTCTACCTTGAGCTCTAGCAGCTTGTCAAACCCATCACTTTGCATGATTCCACATAAAGTACATCAAGATAGCAAATTGATTATCTCTCTCTTTGTTAACAATTTTAGTTAAATATTAGTTAGTCCTCTGCTATGAAGATTATAGTTACATGTTAGTTAGTTAGTTAGTCAAAAACTTCCAGATGTGACTCTGTAACTTGCATTCTAACTTATCTCGTTTCATATCTCTTTTTGGTACGAGCTCTTCATAGTTTCATCTATCAAAGATTCATAGTTTTGACATGGTATCAAAGCATGATCGTTTATTTTGTTCGTCAGGCTATCACTTCTGAAAGTTTCTATAAGATTTGAGGTTTCTGCAATCATCGTGGAGTTCAGTCAACTCTGTAAGAGTTTATTCAATTCATCCTCTCTTATTGATATTTCATACCGAATCTTTTTGCTTGAGATCCTGGTTTGATCGAAATATTAAAATTGATGGAAAACACAAGTGTTCCTAGTTTAAACTCTTCTAATCTTAGAGGATCTTTTGTTCTTACTATCAATCATTCTCACCCTTTATTTCTACTTCCTTTAAATTCATCTGGATTGGTTTTGATCCCAATTCATCTCAACGGTAGTGATAACTATGTTCTTATTCCTTCGGATTCATCCGGATTGGTTTTGATCTCAATTCGTCTCAATGGTAGTGATAACTACTCGATGTGGAGTCGTGCCTTTACGAATGCTCTTCTTGCTAAGCATAAACTTGGTTTTATAGATGGTACTTGTAGAATTGAGTAGTTTGATCCAAATTTGCAATTTCAATGGAAAAGATGCAATGTCCTAGTTCTTTCATGGATAATTTCAACCGTTTCTGAAGAACTTCTTGGTAGTGTTGCATATATTTTTTGTGCCTCTATTGTCTGGAAAGACTTAAAAGAGAAATTTGATGTCGTAAGTGGTTCAAAACTCTATCATTTTCATAGGGAGATTGCTTCTTTATCTCAAGGAACTATGACAATAATCGAATATCATACCAAACTAAAACTGCCCTGGGAAGATTTATACACTATTCTTCCTTCTTCTATCCAGAAAACATTAAGTATTTCAGGCATCTTAAGGTCTTTGAATTTTTTATGGGATTGAATGAGTCTTATCCTGCTATTAGGTCTAAGATTATACTCATGAGACCTTTACCAGCAGAAAACCAAGCTTATGCCATGTTAGTTGAAGAAGAGCAGCATAGGAAGAACAATTCTTATACAGCTAATCAAATTCTGAATCCTGCAAGTCTCCATGTGGCCAATTTGGCACTTCATAATCAGAATCAGTTCATAAAGAGAAAGAAGAACAAGAATGTTGTTTGTAATTATTGTCACAAATCAGGTCATATTAAAGCTCAATGTTATAGAATCATTTGTTTTCCACTGGTTTTAAGTTTACTAAAGTCAGGAATCAACCACTATAAATTCAGTTGGTAACGATAATCTTTCAATTGACAACTCAGTTCAAGATATAGTGTAATGACTTCACAATCAGTTAATGCTTCATTAGGGTCGTAGCCTATAGACAATTCCTTGATAACTTCATATCAATATCAACATATTATGGCAATACTCAATAAAGGCAAAAGTCCTGAGGCTGTGGCAAATATGGCAGATAGTGATTTTATCTCATTTAATTTTTTTAAAACTAAGTGGATAATTGACTCTGGAGCCTTTCATCATATAGTTTCGGATTTTAGTTGCCTATCTAATATCAGGCAAATAGATCAAGTTAAGGAGGTCAGATTGCCTAATGGCAATATCTCACAGATAACTCATCTAGGTAACCGCCATATTACAACAGATCTAGGGGTGTTCACGGGTCGGGTTTGACTCGACCCGTGAACGAATCCGACCCGACCCGACGGGTCGGATCAAGTTACTCATTTTTTGGGGTCATGATCGGCCCAACCCGACCTAGGCCGGGTCGGGTCGGGTCGCATCGGATGGTCGGGTTACCAGACCACCATTTTTCTTTTTTTTTAAAATTTCTTTTATTTTTTAATATAAAAAGCATTTATTATTATATTTTTAATACAAAATAAAGTATTTTTAAATACCAAAAATATTTATTTTAAATATCTATATACTTTTTCTAAATTTAAAATAATTTATCTTATATTTTTTAATATTTTAAATGATATAAAATTGTTAAATTAACTTAAAAATCATTTAATTTTTTTTAAAAAAGAAAAAATCGGATCTATCGGGTCGGGTTAACTCAGGTTAGAATTTTCTAACCCGAACCCGACCCTTGGGTCATGATCGGGTCGAGTCGGATTGCTGAGTTCACTGCGTCAACCCAACCCGGTGAACACCCCTAAACAGATCAATGTCCAGAAGATGTCTTGTATATTCCAGATTTTAAGCATAATTTGCTCTCAATTTCAAAGCTATCCAAGGACTTATTTTGTATAATTATTTTTTACCCTAACATGTGTATAATATAGAACCTTTATACTGGGCCAGTGAAGGGGAATGGTAGGCAACACAATGGTTTGTATTTTCTGGTGCAAGCAGAGACAGAGGCATCAATGTATCTCAACCTATTTTTTTAGCAAAGTCATGATGTTGTCGCTACAATCAAGAAGCAGGATAACATACAACTCCGACATCAGCGTTTGGGACATTTGCCATTTACTAGACCTAAATTCATTCTGAATTTTGTTGATGTTGTACCTAATTGTCTTTGCGCAATTTGTTGTATGTCTCGACAATCACGATTGTCGTTTGTAAACACCAATTACTTTGCAAAGTCTAGCTTTGATCTAATACATTTGGATGTTTGGGGACTTATCCACAATCAACACATGATGGTTTTCATTTTTTCTTCACAATTGTGGATGATCATTCTCGAATGACATGGGTGTATCTTTTGAAGTCTTAGACTAAAGTTTAATTATACTTAACACAATTTATACTAATGGCTGAGACACAATTCAATAAAAATATAAAAAACTATCGTTCAGATAATGGGACTGAATTTATCAATCACAGCACTCAAAATTTCTTGTCATCTAGAGGTATTTACATCAAACTACTTGTGTCTATACTCCTCAACAAAATGGTGTTGTAGAACGAGCTTGCCTATTCAATTTTGGGGAGAACGTATACTTACTTCAGTCCATCACATCATTCGTCTTCCTTTAATTATTCTAAATAATAAGTCACCTTTTAAAAAGCTTCATGGACAGAGACCAAACTTGGATTATTTGAGAGTCTTTGGTTGTTTATGCTTTGGTACTACTTTACTTCCTACTGACAAGTTTAGAACTAGAGCTTCAAAATCAGTTTTCTTGGATATTCGCCTACACAAAAGGGATACAAGGTTCTTAATTTGCAAACCAATGTCATCTCAATCAATCGAGATGTGCAATTTTGGAAGAATGTATTTCCTTTTTCTACTCTTAACTCCTCAAATCAATCCTTAATAGTTGCTCCTTCTTATCAGGAGGTGGATCCTTTTCGGCCGTTGGCCTTTGTGCGAAATTTAGTTATTTCAGGCACTTCAGATGGATCACCTTCTCACTGTAAGCCTCAATTCTCTGTTGCTACAAATGATATCAGTCCATAGCTCTCTCAACTACTTTACCCTCTTTAGATCTTCAGGTTGTTATTCTTGAATCCTCTTCATCTTATAGTTCTATTTCTTTTCCTAAACTAGAAACCAAGCCTAGAAGAACCATCAAATTGCCAAATTAGTTAAATGATTATGTCACCAACACTTCCTTTAGTTCTGCCTGCTCCACGACTTCTCATCCCATTTCTAACCATGTAAAGTATGACCACTTGCCAGTCCAATATCAGTCTTTCCTTGCTTGTTTGAATGCTATTCATGAACCTCACTCATTCACTGAGGCTGCATCTGATCCAAAATGAATTGAGGCGATGGAATTAGAGATGGCTGCCTTATAGTTGAATCATATATGGGATGTTGTTGAGCTTCCTCCTAGTAAGAAAGCTATTGGTTGTAAGTGGGTCTATAAGGTTAAACTCAAGGCTGATGGTCAGGTTGAACGATACAAGGTCTGGCTCGTGGCCAATGGTTTTACACAGCAGGAGGGCATTGATTATCAAGAGATTTTTTCTCCTATTGCTAAAATGATAACCATTCACACTATTTTAGCTATGCAGCTCAAGACATTGGCCCTTATATCATCTTGACATTAATAATGCTTTTCTTCATGGACATGTCTTTGAAGAAGTTCACATGGTTCTTTCCCCTAGATTTCGCAGTCATGGGGTTCCTCAAAGGCGTGTCGATTGCGAAAATCCCTCTATGGACTCAAACAGGCCTCTCGTTAATGAAATCTAAAACTTACTCAAGTTTTAGTGGCAGCTAGTTACATTCAAAGTAAATTGGATTACTCCATGTTTACTAAGAAAATTGATCTTGGTATTATTATATTCCTGATCTATGTTGATGATATGTTATTGATGTCTAGCAACACTCGTCTTATTGCTGAGGCTAAAGAGGTATTACGAGGTAGTTTCAAGATAAAAGATTTAGGTGATCTTCGATTCTTTCTTGGCCTCAGATGATCGTTTAAAAGGATTTTGTGATGTGGATTATCCTTACTAGACGTTCTGTCATTAGTTTTTGCATCAAACTTGGTAGTTCTCTAGTTTCCTGGAAATAAAAAAATAACATACTGTTTATAAGTCTTCAGCTAAATCAAAATATAGAAGTCTATCTTCTGTTGTTTCAAAAATAGTTTGGCTTCAACGTTTATTGTCTAAGATTGGTGTTCAAGTCCAGTTTTCGGTCCAGGTGAATTGTGACAATGAGGTTGCACTATGTATTGCAAGTAATCCCATTTTCCATGAGAAGACAAAACATATAAAAGTTGATTGTCATTTTGTTCATGAAAGGCTATTGGATGGGTTCATGCAAACCAATCATATTTCTTCTTGTGAATAATTAGCTGATATCCTCACGAAAAACCTTGGATCTAAACAACATAACTATCTTCTTTCCAAACTCGACTTACTCAATGTTCATAAAGCCAAGTTTGAGGGGGAGTGTTAATAATTTTAGTTAAATATTAGTTAGTGCTCTGCTATAAAGATTATAATTGTATGTTAGTTAGTTAGTTAGAAACTTGCAAATGTGACTCTGTAACCGTCATTCTAACTTATCTCATTTCATATAAACACAAGGACCATCGTTCTATTGTACGGTGTGATCCACAAAATTTTCTCTATTTCTTCCACTTGTTTTTGGTACGAGCTCTTCATGGTTTCTTCTATCATAGATTCATAGTTTTGACACTCTTGCTAAATTCAAAATCCTCTAAACATCTATCCACTATGAACCTAAGCCAACTAGCTCTCGAAGCTCAACAAATTCAAATAGTGGTGCATTGTGATATCGAGAATTCACAACTCTCTTCTAGAATGGCACCTAGACAAAATAAAAAAAATCAATGCACACATTGATCAGTATAAGATTTGTCTCATCGCCTAATATTTTTATTTGACGTCCACACATTGATCAGTATAAGATTTGTCTCATCGCCTAATATTTTTATTTGACGTCCGAGCATTGACCACCTCAAAATATTTAGCCTAGTAATCAAACCAATCCGTCTTGTTCTATCACTCTGTCCCCACTGGATGGTCTCTTCACTAGTTTGATATTAGCAATGTATTTCTACATGGGGATTTCTCAAAAGTTATTCACATGGAGCAACACCAAGCTTTGCTAATCTCAATAGCTGCACGACCTACCAGGTTAAAGATATTTTCATAATTACATCAACTTTATTAACTTTATTATATAACATTTTTTATTTTACTTAATTGAAGACATAGGGAATTCTAGATCATGGAGACATTGTGCTTTTGAAAAAATTTGAACACTTTTAAATGATGACATTATTTTTTTAAGAAGTTTTATAGTGAAATGCATTATTTTTCATCTTTAACTTTAATAAGTGTCTTTTTAATTGGGTACTTTATTATGATCACCAATATATCAAATATTTGTCTAGTACAATTTTCATCTTTTAATTTAGTTATGACTTAGTGTTTATGTGATTTGAGGAAAAATGATAAACATAAAAAATCCATGAGCATCAAAAATATTTATTTCAGATGATACATATAAATGTTTTAAATTAATGAAATGTTTTAAACATTCATATAATTTAATAAACAATTTAAATTAATTACAATTATAATAAAAATTCATTTCTTGATGGTCACTATCACGAAAACTCTATGGGGTTGTTTGACAACTGAAATCAGACAGAACTAGCGCTTTATTCTAATCGATTCCGTCAAACGATGTGACATTTGATGGAACCGAATCAAGAACTCGAGATGGGAACCACGGGTCACATAAAAGGTGGAACCGGAGCACTGTAGCTCTGTTGCTATTTTTCTACTTTGATGTTTTCTTTCTTTTTTTTCAAACTTTTTTCTTTGATAACCTTACTTATATAAGTTAATTTATTTATTATATATATAATGTAAATAATAAAGGATTAATATAATAATATCTATTATTTCATTATATATTTTAATATTTTATTAAATATAAATTACTAAAAATGATTTTTATAATTAAATAATATATTTTTTAACAACATTTTTGACATATTTTTTTTTAATAAATATTATGTTTTTAATTTTTTAATAATTTTATAATCTATATTTATCATATATATTCTTAATTCAATCACCCACTAAAATTAACCTATCACATTTATTTTTTCTTATCGCATCAAGTACTTTATTCTTCATCATCAAATTTCACTTCATCCAAACACAACCCAAACAAATATGACAATTCAAACTATTTACGAAAACTTCAGTTCTGTTGTCAAACAATCCCTATGAGTTATGACATGCGAAAAATCAAGTAATGATCCATGAAATTGCATTTTAACAATTATAACTTGGTATCATGACTAATATTGCCGTGATCCTAAAATATTTTTCACCACCTATGAAGTATAAACTTGAAATATATTTTTTTGTGTGTATTATAGATAGTGTTTGATACTAAGTATGCACAATCATTTTCACAGCCCAATGCCCCCAACTGAATTAATGTAGAGATGCGGTGTATTCTCATGGGTCGATCATGTAAATGTTAGAACTAGGGGTGTTCAGTAGGTCGGATCGATCCGTGAACTCGATGACCCGATCCGATTCAAACTCGGGTAAGGTATGAGTCAGAATTTTTCGACCCGAGTTAATCCGACTCGTAGTTCTGGTTTTTTTATTTTTAGTTTCCAGCTTATATTTTGTATAAAAAGTAAAAAATATATTAAAATAAACTATTTAAAATTTGTAAAAAAATATTTGAATGCTTAACAAAATATTATGTTTTTTAAATAAATATGATATAATATTTTATGTTAAATAATAGAAAAAAGTAAGAAAAAATTTAAAAAAAATGGTGGTTGGATAACCCGACCCGATCGGTCGAGTTAGATCGGGTCCAACCCTCAAAAGAGGCTTGACCTGATCTGATCCGACTTGATCAAAATTGGACGGATCAAGTCGGATCAAATCCGACTCGTGAATACTCCTAGTTAGAACACTAAATAAAATAATAATAAATGGAAAAGAAGTAAAGAAAATAACATAATAATACTTTTTTTGTTTCACCACAAAATTCTCTATGTATTAATTATTTTCGTAAAAAAATCTATTTCTTTATTTCCAATTTTGCCCCCACTTGAAATGAAGATTTATGCGAACCGCCACCGTTTGGGTTTTATTCTTCCATCGGGAGCCCTCCTGCGCTCCACCTTTTGATCTCGCGGCGATGGCGACTCGGAGGCTTCCATCCGTCCTGCGAGCGATCGATTCTCTCCGCGCGCCGTCGAGGACGAGGTCAATCGCTTCGCTCGTCGTCAGCGAACACACCTCCAAATGGATGCAGGTAATTGATTCATCTCTATTCCGTGCCTCCCTTTGTCAATCTATCTTGTCGTTGTGCCCCTATCACTCAGGATTAAGTCACATCTACGATTTGAGTTTTTGTTTCCTTATTTTTTCTACATTTTGAGATCGATTCGTCTTCTATTGAAGAATGTGAGTTTGGATTCTTACGACACCTAAGAATTTTTTTTACTCAAAGATGCGTCTTTGGGATTGGGTTCGGATGGGGTGGATGGGGGAACAAATTTGCTGACTGAGCAATTCGTCATTTCTTTTTGGTGAATTTCATAATCGGTTGGTTGCTTGAATTGTGGTTCATGTCTTCAATCTATGACTATAGGATTTTAATTCTTGATGGATTAGTAAAACGAAGTAGGCATATTTCTCAGCTGAAAACATCGATCTTTTATAAAAAAAAAGGAGGTGTTGACTTCAGCGTTGCGTAATATTCACTGATAGCAAGCAAAAATAAGCTTGTCGTGTTTTGGTAACACGAGTTTTGAGATAAGGCAGCCATCTCTAAGAACCATCAATTTGCCTCTCTAAAGTACTCTATGGTAGTCTTTACTAAGTCTTTAAGTAAGATAATTAATTTCATATATCTTTATTCCATCATTAGTTTTATTGATATGCGAATAGCCTTTGTATTATCATCTTACAAATTGCATCATGCCTCATTCTCTGCATATTTTCTGAGTTTTTCCAATAGAAAAAATAGGATCAGATTTCATTATTTTAGTTATGCTTGGTCCATTTGGCCAGACTCCCTTTGTTGGAATAGGTGGTTAGCCGGAGTGGGGTCAAGAGATTGCATTCACTGTTAGTGAATCAAGGTGGGCTGAATCACTGGGCACATATTCACATAAGATACCAGTATACAGTCGCCTCTATTCTGTCCATTGTTATTATACGCATCCATGTTATTGGATACCTAAAGATAAGTATTGAAGACTTAGGCTGTTGACTATCATCATATTCAGATATACTTCTGGAAGTTAGTGTGAAAATTGTGTCCGCAGTTCCTTTATTTTTATACCTCTTAGGCTCCTACAAAGGGATGAATCATAGTTGTCAAACTCGCGTATTAGTACTTAAACTCGTACGAGTTTATGACTTTAGGTCGAAAAAACGAATGAACTCAGTATAAAATTGCAATTTGCACTAAACTCGTATGGAATTCCGATTTAAATCGTTAAAATCATTGAACCTGTGCGCTTAAGACTACACTCGTTGACTTTATGACAAATGTTGTGTGCGGGCCTCATGGCTGAGATGACCATGCTACTCCCATTGGTCGTGGGTTCAAAGTTGGCTGGAGGCCTTTTTTTTTTACTTTATCATTATTTTTTGTTTTTCTTCTTTGTTATTTTCTTTTGAATTATTTTTTTTAATCCCAAGGTTAAGTAAAAATATAAAAATGAAAATTATGATATATTTTATTAATTAAAAATAAATATTATAATGATATAACTTTACTGTGAGTTCATATTAGTATTATATTTTCTTTCTTTGTTATTTAATTTCTTTGTACCGAAATATAAAAAAATAAATAATATGACAAAAAATATATTAGACCAATGCAATATTTAATATGAAAATGATTTTTATGATAACAAGTATCATATATATATATATACACACACACACACTTGTTTAGTATATATATTTCATATAATTTTTGGGACTTTAATTGAATTAATATAAGTTTTTTAATTGGCAATGATGAAATGGGTTATGCATGATTGAATGTTTTAATTGTTAAATATCATGAATAATGTTTGATTTGTGAGTTTTTCTATTTATGAGTTATATTTTATATTTATAATAATTATATATTTGCATATTTAATACGGCTATTGAATTTATTAGTTTAATTTGCATCGTACTTAAACTCTACGTACTTACGAATTGAATTTATGATACGATTCTACCCCCCACCCTAAAACGAACTTAGGTAGATACTCAAACTTGACAACCTTGGGATGAATTATGCTAATAGTGGCTTACTGAAAGCAACTTTGTTGTATTTAATGTGATGCAGGATATGAGTAAGAAATCGCCGATGGAATTGATCAGCGAAGTTCCACCAATAAAAGTTGATGGCAGGATTGTTGCTTGTGAAGGAGGTTAGAGGAAACCTGTCTGCTTGTACATCTTGTAACCCTAATTGTGTTTATTAGCATCCTTGTGACTGAAAATCAACAATACTCTTCTACTGCAGATACTAATCCAGCTCTAGGACATCCCATAGAGTTCATATGTCTTGACCGCGAAGCTCCTGCTATCTGCAAATACTGTGGCCTTCGATATGTTCAGAATCACCATCATCACTAAAAAATGCCATTTTTTGCCTGAATGCTATTCACTTTTAACCTGAATGTCAGGCAAGGTGATATTTAAGGCCATTGTGAGCTGGAATTGAGCCAGCTTCATTTGTTTCAGTTGTCACTAAAAGATTCTTGATAACTACATGCATTTTGCCTTGTTTGAGTTCCATAATCCACTTATTATTTCTACCTATCAAGACCTTTTAATTTGTATTAACAGTCTAGATAGTTATGAATGATCAAGAGCTGTGTTTGGTTTTCATGCCACTAGCGAACTTATTGAAGGCTGTTAAACATGTGCACTTGAGGATAACTCCTTGACCTCTCAGTTAAGAGACTTTGAGGTCGCGAACGAAGTTCCCCATGAAAATCTTAGTATTAGATGTTTGTTTAAACCTATAATTCAGAGTTTACAAAATAAAAATACCAAAGGGTATTCTGAAAATCATTTTCATGGACAGTCGTCCAATTTTGATAGGGATTGGTTCCCTCACTCTCATGTGGGTAAAAGAGGTATGCAACACAATTTTGCGCTATTGGATTACATTTTGTTTTAAATTTTACATTTCTTTGTGCTAGCGGCATCTTTTGGTTAACTTTGAAAATAGAATTGTTATAATATTATTTCCGGAGACGAGCGAGCCACAATGTAACCGAAGGTGGATGCCGACGATTCAATTATGATGGTAAAGAGTGCATTGTTCATGAGTTTAAAATCATCGAATTAAATTCGTTTAGTATCGCGAATTTGTGACAATTGATATTTAACAAAAATAGAAATATTATGCATTCATACAAAATTGAACTTGATACCTTATTTAAGCCAAGGAACTGTTTACTAACTCCCGTTGATACAAGATAAGAATTTTCGTTCAAGTATTATTTATTATTATTGTCTTATCTCAAAACGAAAAAAAAATTGGTGTGTTTGGATCATGATGAATAACGTTTGGATCATGATGAATAACATATAAATGAATAATAAATTAGAGAGAAAGAGAAAGAATAATTATTCTTGACGTTGAAAAGAAGAGTTAAGCTTCACTTTTTAAGATCCCTATGTAATTATTATTTTGACTGAATAGTTAATCCAACCTATTTGGATAATAATATGTAATTCATACCTTATACTCCTTCCGCACACGCAAGGTTTTTTGTCTTTGTAATTTCTATATAAAATAATAGTTGATGTTTAATATTTTATATTCCACGCCTTTAGTTTTACTTATCAACATATAAAACTTTCTTTAATTAATTGCTAATGTTATCTTCAATTTCATAATAAAAATAATATTTTTCCGGTGGCAAGTTAAAATAATATTTGTTACTAATATTGACAAATTACTTTAACCAAACTTTCATTAGAATGCGTCCGCTCGCGATTAATATAACCTACGCCCTTTGTGCTCATTAGGCGCATGCCTATTTTGATCGGTTCACGAGTTCTATATTTATTCGTTAATCATCAAATTTTGAAATATACAACTACCATTTATAATTAAAATTATCCATATAAAATAAGGGGGAAAGTAGTTCGGTAGGAATTTTCGATCGAAAAAATTAATCGTTACTTTTTAGGTCAATTTTTAAAATTAAAAAAATCATCTTAAAATTATTTTGAAAAAATAAAAAACACTTTCTAGCAGGTCAATTTTTTGGGAACTCTACTTTTATATAATTATATTTTAAAAAATATATAATAAATTAAATTTAATATAAAAATATATTTAATTTTATATAAAATATACTACAAAAATTTTAAAGTTATTAAATTAGAGTTTGATAATGTGACAAAAAAGTGTGAAAGTTTATAAAAAATATTTTATCTATAATAAAAGAATTAATAATATATGTATTAATTATTAATCATATAAATAAAAATTGGGCTCCCACGATTTTTGAGTGGGATCCTAATTTCAACGAGTGAATTTTAATTTATTAAAAAATATCTTAAATTATATTCGAGTCCTTAATTTTTTATATTTCAATCTTTTAGGATCGAATAAATTTGTATAAATTTTTCGAATTGATCGAATTTTTTTATGCTCCTAATATAAATAGTTATATCATTTGTATTTATAAACAAATAATTTAACTCGGGAATCGCAATCACAATTTATTGGTTCACACATATTTATCTACATTAATAACAGTACACAAACGATGTATATATTATTTATACCGTAAAATGTCATCGGTTACATTAATAAAAGTATTGATAAGTAACGGTACCACGAGCCAAAACAGATCTCAAGAGACGACTTTGTAGACCCCCAAACTCCCGCCGATTCCCACGTTTTGCTTTCCACAGAATCCAACACTTGTGCTCTCCAGCTTCCTTCCCAGATCCACCACCACCATCTCAAACGGGAGCAAAAAGCACCACCTTTTTTTCTCTCTTTTTGGCGCAACAAGTAGATTAAGGACGAGTTACATTTCATCTCCTCTTTGTTCCTTGCTGCTTTTGATTCGCTTCTTCTTAGTTAGCAGTTCGGAGATCTCTGGTCTGCTGTCATGCTGGTTCGAGGGGTGAAGTGCTCTGTGCTGCTTGTTCTGGCGCTGGCTTGCAGGCTGGCGGAGGTCGGAGCCGATGGCTCTAACCACAGGTACAAGGAAGGCGATCGCGTCCCCCTCTACGCCAACAAGGTCGGACCTTTCCACAATCCAAGGTGGTTCCTGCTCTCTCTTCTCCACACAGATTTGTTAATCTCTCTGTCTCTCTCGCCTCCGCCCCCTGTCTGGAGTCCGTTAATTTACTTGTTTGTCTTGGTACGTTTGTATGTTATGATTCGGTCGTTATATGAGGGTAAAGTTTGATTTTTGATGCTGTCATCTGAACATGCACTTGAAACGAGTGATTGATCTGTCTGCCATTAACTACAATAGTGCACAGCGTGATGTCCTTTTATGGGTTTTCCCTTTATTTATGGTACTGGTGAACGTGCATGCCGTTCAGCAATAATGATTCACTCTTTCAGCTCTCTGATAAATTTTAACACTCGTTTTTGCACATTGAATAGTTTAGCCACAGGAGAGGAGAGATTAAATTTTTGTTTCATTTTTACTGTTTGGCCTTTTATGAGTGTGGATGTACTGTCAACAGTGTGATTCATGGGGTATGGCCTGTAAAAGATGACTGATTGATCTGGTGCTGTATTTTACATTTTGATTCTTTTCTTTATCCATTAACATACGGTGGTAGTTATTGTTGCATTTGTATTTTTGTGGTGTGGATAGTGTTTGATACTAGGTATGCACGGTAATATTATATTTAGATTACAGTGAAAAATCTGATAGTTTTTTTTTTCTGATTGCAGTGAAACATATCGGTTTTACGATTTGCCATTCTGCTCACCAGGTTTGTTACCTGACCTTGTTCTATATGGAAGATCCTTTTTCTTCACTTATTCTATTAGGAATCAATCTTTCATGCTTCACCGGTCGTCCTTCAACTTCCATCTTGAATTCAATGGCAGAGCATGTTACCGAGAAAAAAGAAGCTCTTGGGGAAGTTCTGAATGGTGATCGTTTGGTTGATGCACCCTATGAATTGAGTTTTCGCGAGGAAAAGCAAACGAAGACCCTCTGTAAGAGAACTCTGTCCAAAAAGGATGTTGCAACGCTCCGAAAGGCAGTATCAAAGGACTACTACTTTCAAATGTATTATGATGACCTGCCATTTTGGGGATTCTTGGGCAAAACTGAGAGGGACAAACTTGACTCCAGTGCTGATAAGTATCTGTTGTTTAAACACATTCATTTTGAGATATTTTACAATGATGATCGCGTCATAGAAATCAATGTTCAGACCGACCCTAGCTTGTCTGTGGATATTTCTGATGATAAGGAGGTTTCCGTGGAATTCTCGTACTCTGTGACATGGAAAAAGACTGACATATCGTTCGACAAACGGATGGAGAAGTACTCCAAGTCCTCCTCTATGCCTCAACATTTAGAGATCCATTGGTTCTCTATTATAAACTCATGCGTGACGGTCCTCCTTCTCACTGGTTTCCTTGCAACAATCCTAATGCGAGTGCTCAAGAATGACTTCATAAAGTAAGGAATAATGCATGTGTAATTTCAACTGAAATCTAATCTCCAATCTTACCAAGTCACACTTATTTGCAAAAGGTATTCACATGATGAAGAATCTCTTGAAGACCAAGAGGAGAGTGGATGGAAATATATACATGGGGATGTCTTCCGATTTCCACCGCATAAGTCTCTGCTTGCAGCTATTGTTGGATCCGGAACACAACTTCTGGCACTGTAAGAATTCGTAGACAGATTCTCTAGATATGTTGGTTTCTTAGAATGTTTCTCTAAGATTAATGCTGTAATATATGTGTCTAGTACAACCTTCATATTCCTTCTCGCGCTCGTCGGTGTGTTTTATCCATACAACCGAGGTGCACTATTCACAGCTCTTGTTGTTAGCTATGCTCTGACGTCTGGGATTGCTGGCTATACAGCAACCAATTTCTACATGCAACTAGAAGGGACTAACTGGGTAAGAAATTAACTTAGCTTCTCTCTTTTACTTTTACTTCTTCCATCAAAAGAATTGCTCCATCTTCAAGGTTTGTTCCAATTTGCTTCAATGCAGGTCAGGAACTTGCTGTTGACAGGCTTCTTGTTCTGTGGACCTTTGTTCCTCACATTTTGCTTCCTAAACACTGTTGCTATTGTGTATAGTGCCACAGCAGCTTTGCCATTGGGGACCATCCTCGTGATCCTTCTAATATGGGCACTGGTGACTTCCCCCTTACTTGTCTTGGGTGGTATTGCTGGTAAAAACAGCAAAATGGAGTTCCAAGCTCCATGTCGTACCAAAAAGTACCCAAGAGAGATTCCTGAACTGCCATGGTATCGGAGTACTATACCTCAGATGGCAATGGCAGGTTTCCTTCCTTTCAGTGCCATCTACATTGAGCTCTACTATATCTTTGCCAGTGTTTGGGGCCACAAAATCTATACCATATATAGTATCCTCTTCATCGTCTTCATCATTCTCATCATTGTCACTGCATTCATCACAGTAGCATTGACGTACTTCCAACTAACGGTTGAAGACCATGAATGGTGGTGGAGGTAAATCTTTCTCTTTCTATCCTAAAGACTGCTTCAAAAAAGACAATAAATGTTGACATCTTCGTCTCTGAAGCTGATTATAGTTTTAACCTATATAGATCGTACTTCACCTTAAGCCAAAAATCTAAGATATAAAGTCTTATATATCTTTTTTACTGAATATGTTGAAATTTGCTTCCTATATTTGGATTTAAACAATATGTAAGTTAATTTACTCAGACTACTACCTGTTGTGATGGATGTTGTGTGATGAAAACTCTCTTTTCACATTATCTATAAAATTATCCATTTTCTGAGTCCATGACTTAATTGTCTAGATGCCATCTTTTGAAGTTTACCTTCTAGTCTGTCTAATGGCAAAAGGTGATTGTTATTAAATCCAAGATTCTTAGCATGTAACTCTACTTGCTCTTCCATGTTATTAATTAGCAATTGTTAACATGACTCGTTGCTGGTAATTTACTATCTGTAATGCCATTGTTCATTTATTCTCAAAAGCTCACTGTAGTTTGATTGATTTCTTCCATGATTCTAAAGCTTTTGAATCTCACCTCGCAGATCCATTATTTGTGGAGGTTCCACTGGCATATTTGTCTTCTTCTACTGCATATACTACTATCATGCCAGATCAGACATGTCTGGCTTCATGCAGACCTCCTTCTTCTTTGGCTACATGACTTGTGTCTGTTATGGATTCTTCCTCATGCTGGGCACTGTCGGCTTCCGCGCATCATTACTGTTTGTTCGACACATTTATCGGTCAATAAAATGCGAGTAGACTCATCTCCCGGACAGCTAAAAAAGAATCCATTCATTGTCAGTTCCTCCATTGTTCCTTAAACCAAGTTTGCTTGGCAGGAATCAGATGGCCCTGCTGCTGATCATGCACATTAGATCACGGCATCAAGAACCCAGCTAGTAATGGAAGATCTTATAGCATCGAAATGTTTAGATTCTCACTAGGTAGTTATTTTCCTTTTCTTCTGGAGCAATTTTTCTTTCTGATTGATGAAATGTCTGAAACTTCTTGTGTTCAAAAGGAATATAATTGAGATTTATTTTCTAATTGATATTCAGCTTTCCTACTAGGAAAATAGTTAACTTTAAAGGTAAAAGACAATTGAATAAATGCAAAAATGAAAAAATAGTAGCAAAGTTAAAGTGGACTAGTGGAGAAAGCAGGGTCATTACATAACACTTATAATCTCAAGAAAATACGTAGTACCATAATGAAGTAAATAATAAGTAAAATTATTTTTTTAAGATGTTTGATTATTTTCAAATTTTAAGTACACTATTCTTTTGCATGTAAAAAGTATTTATTCAGTGTAAATTTTTTATATGCTATACTTCTATTCAGTATGCTTGAGATCACTAAGTTGCTTTTTTCTTTTTCTATGGTCAAGGCAATATTCGGAGTGGTCAAGTAAAAATTCAAAAACCTTTAATTATGGGGGTGAAGTTCATTCTACATATTTAGTTAGTATCACTCAATTAATTTGTGTCTTTTTAAGTAATCACCCTATAACGAGGAATATGACATATTTCAAACTCGAGACTTTAGACTTTTATATTAAGGATAAGTTACTTATCAGTAGATCTCAACTCTCTTGTTGATCTTAAAAGAAGATTACTAGTTCATCTTTTTATGCTACCTAATTAATATGGCGGTATTCACATTTCGCTTTTATGTATAGAACTAGTCCTAAGTCCCCGTGCAGATGCACGGATATTACAAAAAGTAATTATTATATAATTATGGCATTATAATTTTAAAAGTATCGAAATATTTTTTTATAATGTAAAAGTGTTAAATGAGTTAGACTATTTTTGCCAAAAAAAAAAACATTGACATGTATGAAAAAGAAATTGAAAGTAAAATTAAAAATATGATGGTGTAATTATATTAATAAGAATATAATGCACTATTTATTTGTTTAAAAAATACATAAACGGGTTGCTTATTTCAATTATACTCGGACTGATTTATTTTTCTTTATAGTCAAATCAATAATTTTATTTTATCTTTATTTATATACGGCCTTCACCTTTACTTAAAGTTTGTCGTTTAATTCTTTTAAGAAATATATTTAAAAAAATAATTTATATTTTTTTATGTAATATTGACACATTACTTCTTCAAGTTATTAATTTAAATAAAAAATATTTTCTTTAAAAAATATTTAACTATACTAAAATTAAATTTACTTTTACTCCAAGAATAATATTCTAATGTTATTTATATAGGATTCTCATTTTTAATTAAACTTCAACTTTTAATATATTTATTAGAAATTAATTAGATTAATAATGTTATTTTTTTATCAAATTTTGGCACAAGCCTTCTTGAAATTATTTTTTTAATGAAAAATAACACATTATTTATTTTAAAAAAGAAAACATCTCTTTCTTCATTTTTTTAAAACACTGAATAGAATGGCACTTATTTCTATTTAAGTTTGATTGGAATTCTTAATTATATTATTTTATTAAAAGAAGTTTCAATTTTTTCTTATTTAAGATAGTTTGATTATTTAACTAATATTATTAAGATATTAAATAACAAAGTGTGAATATTTTTTAACAAATATGAATTTCAATATAAAAAAATAATAAATGTTTAGAAGAAAATATTTTTGACTTTATTATATTTATACATTATAAAAAATGAAATAGTTTTCTTAATTGGACTCAAATTGAATTTATGTTTTCAAACTATGTTTTATTTAAAGAATAGTCATTACTTTTAGAAAGAAAATATTATTCTGAAAATAACTCAAATTCAATTTATTAATTCAAATTATTATTCTTAAAATAATACATTTATCGAAATATTTTTTTATTCTAATCGTAATCATATTTAATCCAAACAAAAAATTGTACTTATACATATATTGATATAATATATTTATTTCAAAATCCCAAAAAAAAGTATAGTTTTTTTTAAAAAAAATAAAAGAAAATCTTACATTTTTTTATCATCTCATGCTCCATGTATTACTACCACTTTTTATTTACTTGATTTAATTGAATTCAAATTCCCAATTCTCTTCAAATTCAATTATTTTTTATTATTTAATATAAGTTTTATTATTATACACATTTTCTATCATGCCTTTTTAATCTATTTAAAATAAAATTTGATTATTTTTTAAATCATACAAAAAGATATTTTTTAATTAATCTGATTAAAACCATTGCTTATAAATATATTAGTATATTTTATATTATATAATTAATATTATCTTTTAAAGAAGAAAATAATAAATAAACATAAATTTTATTATCTAAGGAAATGTTGAAAGTGATCAAAATATTTATTTGTTTATGCATATATTATTACGTTCCATATTCTATAATTATATTGTTGCTTACAAAATGGAAAATAATAAAAAAATATAAATCTTATTATCGAAGGAAATTTAAAATTTTATTAGAATATTTAGTTGTTTAAATAAAGAAATAATTATACTTATAATTAAAATATATATACCATTTGGGTATAATCTTTTTATTTTTAGGCTTATGGATATTATTACCTTATATAACAAACTTTTAACGATAATATATTTTTTATTTCATGAGAATTCTGAATATTATAATAAATCAGATTATATATATAGTTATAATCTGAATAATATTAATTCTATTAAAATCTAAATAATATTATTATAAGATTAATATTATTACCACGTTTAAGATTAAAATTAATAGAAAGTTAAAATTAATTCTTTTGCTGCATGCAGAGACAAACATAGTGGTGTTTAAATCTCAAATTGATCACCACTTAATTAAAAATTAGTTTAGGTTTGTTATTAGTTTAGTTTAGTTGAACTTTAGCATACGTAGAACATTAGGATATATTAAGATATACGTAATATTGATATGTATAGGATAAAATTAGGATTTTACATGACTTTTTAGGATTAGGATAACATTAGGATGTACGTGATCTTTTAGGATTAAGATTTAAATTTAGAATAAATTAGGATGATTAGAATATGTTTAATATATGAGACATGTTATCACCATAATAAAGTGCATTGACCTCTTTTTTTGTATATGTATAGATAGATTTTTATTAAAAAACACATGTCATTAATATATCATGCCATTTATCATGATCACATACTTCATGCTTTTACCTTTACTTTTATATATATGTAGAGACACTAAAAAAGTTGCTTTGTTCATAGTGTTATTAAGTATATGTATTTGAGGCCTTATATTTATGCTTCATTTTCAACTGCGATTTGGTCTCGTTTTTATCTTTTCAAGCTTTGTTCAAAGGCTAAGATTAGAAAAAAGATTGTACAATGATTTCATTGTCGAGGGCAATCTGTAACTATATTATTAAATTTAATATAAGGTAACGGATAATGTATTTTGTGACGTACATTATTTATAAAGTCAACATCTTATTCTCAAAAAGTATATTAATTCGAAAATACACGTTTACTTTTTTTATAATATTTTTCATAAATTATTATTTTTATCTATGTTCACAGATGTCGACAATTATTAATATATGATTAGTCTGATATTCGGACAAGAACAGAATAAAATCATGTGATTTCAGGAGTTAAGCTTTTACATATTTTGATAGACTAAAACTATTTCATAGTTTAAATATCTGGGTGTAGAAGACTCAAAATTTGTTATGGTTTGGTTAATTTGATGCTCATATCAAAACTAGCACAGAAGTCAAATTAATAAATGTTCATCCAATTAATATATAATTAAAAAAACTAAAATAATATATAAGGATAATTGAATTTCATTTATAAAATTAATTAATTGAAAAAAAATTCTCTGGTGCCTTTGATCTAAACTTATTTCATAAATCAGTAAAAAATTGATTGCCAAAAATACTTGCTGAATAATTAAATGAGGATAACCAAACTCTTATACTTAACCTCAAGGTTTTATTAGGATTAATATTGGTAATAAAAATTCTACGATCCTTAAAAAGAATAATAATGACCTTACCTATAAGATCTTAATGGACTTTTTTTCGTAGATAATTTTTTATATTATTGGATAATATTATATTAAATTGCTTGGCTCGTCGGATAAATTATTTTATTTTTTTATGGATTAGCTTCCCTTTGAATTTTCCGACAAATAAATCCGTCAGAACTTATAAAGAATCCGTCTCTCTTCTATGTTGACATTCACAACTTGTCGTCAAAACATGCAATGCAATGGAATTTTAATTTGTCGGAAAATATTTGCGGCAAGCATATTTTGAATGATTCTTATTCGATGGCAAATTTATCGAAAAAGCTTGTTTCCAACGAATCTAAGATGAACTTGGCGTCAATTTTTGAATTCAAATTTCAATTCAAATATTTTGGATCATAGAATCTTAATAATGGAATAAATATTTTTATTCAAATAAGAAATTAGTATAGATATAAAAAGCTCGATTAAATTTAAATTGAAAAATCATCCTTATTTTTTATGATTTTTTTAGAGTTGAACTCTAATAATATGCATAAATGTATTATTTTAAGTATATGAAGTTAAAAAATTAAATCTGTATTTATCTAATAATTAATAAGATCTTATCGAAACCTTGAATAACCTTATATGATTATATCATAATAAATAAAAATCCGTAAGCCGTTAAAACCTAAAACTAGTTGATCCAAAATATCGGAATCAGTTGAACCGGATCGAGCCGTGGCCGCGTGGCGATCAGGACCTTCGCGGCAATCGGATCCTCCCGTTCGCGTCCTCACCGAGCCCTACAGTTCTCCAGCGACGTTCCACCGCCGGAATCCTCTTACCCCCTTTCGAATTGCCCCCCGGCATCGCTCGCTTACGAGAGGGAACTCGGGATCGTTTTGTCGGGAAGCGAGGACGTCCTGGTGAGGGGACGCTCCTCGTCGTCCCTCTCTGCGTCGTGCTCTCCAATCTGTTCCCCGCGTCCTGGCCGTTTCGCGCGAGGTGTGGAGTTCCGGATCGGCCGTGGGCGAAGTGAAGTGGGCGCAGATCGGCATCGTGTTACTGGCTTTCCGGTGGGTGATCTGTTAAGTTTTCTTCAAATGCGTTGCTAAGTAGAATTGAATTGCTACTCCGCGGTATTATGTTGTGAGTATCAGGGCGATTGATCTCGTATCGGTAAAATTTCCTGGGAGTGATGTCAGGGAGTCCTCTTATTTCTATACAAACTTCTGGTTAGCTCACCATATTTTCTCTGATGAGCTTCATGATATTTTGCAGCGATCACAGAGTTTGCAATAGAAAGAAAACCCGGCATTTCTGCCAAAATTTTAGTCACTCTGATTTTAAATAAAACTTTGTTACGGTGGGTAAGTCAGTAGGTGTTATCATTCTGGACAATGAAGGTTTAATAAATAATGCATTATCTACATACACATGTTCGGGAAAATACCTTTAAGCGTGAAAATCTTAGTCAATTTTTTTTTGAGGGAAGAAAATCTTAGTCAATGAAAAGAATCATTGGGTAAAACGCGTTATACAATCTTGGGGATGTAATTTCCTTTGTTTTCTCAAAATAAATCCCTTTTTTCCCTTGAGTATCTGGTTCTGAGATTGGATATCAAGAAAGCTGATTAGTACTTTTCAAAGAAATTTCTCTAGTTCTGATAGTGGAATTTTTTTCAAAGTAGTTATATGCAACCAAACATAAATTATTTTATCGAAAAAGCATTTTTGTCGGAATTTGTTTTCCTCGTAACTTGTTTTTTGGCGAAATAAATCCAGCTTAGTGTATGCTGTAAGAGGGTCTAGAATGATTACTGAAGGAGGTGAGAAGGGATACATGTGTAGATACATTGCTTATTGTCAATTTTGCAAACACTATAGTCAATGTTGCGGGTCAACTCCTCTCAATAAGGGCATTTTCGAGATTTAAACTGTGTCCTTTCCCTACAGGGTTCGGGTCACTTGTAACTTGAACCAATCATATACTAATTTGCGTATTTTCTGTATCAAGCTTTCCTTGCTTTTGACTATCTGTGCTTATCTATAATGCCAAGAAAAAAACCTAACACTCTGTCAAAAAGCTTCTTGGTTCTTGTGGCATCAAACCGACTCTTATTCAAATGTTTGATTCATTTAGAAGCTACTGGAGAAATCATGAAGCTCCAAACATATGCTGGATTCAGTTTTTTGGCCACCATAGCATCAGTATATTATGCATTCAGCAGCAGAGAACAGTTCTACCCGGCTATGGTGTATCTATCGACTTCAAAGATATGTTTTGTCCTTCTTTTGAATATGGGGTTGGTGATCATGTGCATCATGTGGCAATTAGTCAAGAGAATTTTTCTTGGGTCTCTTAGAGAAGCTGAAGTAGAAAGGTTGAATGAGCAATCATGGAGGGAAGTTATGGAGATCCTCTTTGCAATCACTATATTCCGGCAAGATTTCTCAGTAACATTTCTTGCTATGATCACAGCACTGCTATTGATCAAGGCATTGCACTGGCTAGCCCAAAAGAGAGTAGAGCATATTGAGACAACTCCATCTGTCCCCCTGCTTGCTCACATACGGATTGTTTCTTTGATGGTTTTCCTTCTCCTTGTTGATGGCTTCTTGATGTACAGTTCTTTGAAATCTCTTGTGCAAACTCGGAAGGCTTCAGTTTCTCTCTTCTTCTCATTTGAGTAAGCCAATCCAATCTTATTATTATTTTCAGCAAAGGTTCTTTTTGTGTGCACATGTTCATCAATGATTGCTGATGCTCGAAGAAAGTTCTTTTCTGAACTGCAGAAAAGTTATAGACTTTTGCAGCTAGGAAGCATCGAAATAATATGATCCGATGATACTGAATCCTTATGTGGACATTTCTGCTCATGAGCTCTCATTAACAAAGCTAATATGCATACTCTTACAATTGTATACTTAGTTTTCAGTTGATCGCAGTGATTTCTTGCTACATATTACAACTTGAAGCCTCTCAAAAGGAATTATTGCAGCTTGAAATTTTGTGTAACATCTTTTTAAGATAGAATTGTATGTCGAATTATCAACTATCAACTGATTTGGAGTTTTTTATTATGTAGAGAATCTAGACTGGTATCAATATCAAAAATTAAGGTTGATAACAATGGAGCAGACCCTTCTCAAAAATTAAAAAAAAATAGAGCAGACACTTCTAATTCTTCACACAATACTTTACCAAGAAAAAAATTCTTAGCTTTGGATCAGAAACAAAGTTGATTTCTCTTTAAAAAAATAAAGGCAATTGATCTACCACAGCTTCGTAGTCATCATTTCTTCCGTCAATAGAAAAATAAAGACAATTGATTTAAACTTCTTTCAAATAAGCAACCCAGGGAGCTGTTGTCAAAAACCTTTTAAATAAAATTGAGCATACTTCTATGTGTATTGCATTGTTCCACTTTTATTAAGTTATGTAGCTACACTCTAATTTCTTTTGTCTTTGTAATATTCAGATACACAATACTAGCAACGACAACATTGTCCACATTTGTGAAGTATGGCTTTTTCGTAAGCGACATGCTTATGGATGGGCAATGGGAGAGAAAAGCTGTTTATACATTTTACCTTGAACTTGTCAGGGACCTTCTTCACCTGTCCTTGTACATTTGCTTCTTTCTAGCTATCTTTCTGTAAGTCTTTTTAAGGCTTTACTCCTTGCCTTTTGAGCAGTATTGAATCCATATAATTAAACATATGCATTTGGAAACTCTCTCTCATAATCCATGTCTTTTCTCAAACTTGTTAAAAGATTTTAATTTCCCTTGTCCAATAAAGATTTTTTTCCAAAGAAAATCACTCTTGTTTTATGCTCAGATATGTTCTGTGCAATACTTTTCTATCATTAAGATTCAGGAGACACACCAAAATAACCGTTTTTACTTGGAATGCAGATTGGTTGATGAGAGTTATGTATATCTGGAGCTATGGTTTCATCACGTAGGAACAAACTGAATGAATATCTAAAACTGACTGCTTTTACTAATTTAGAGCAAAATTGTTAAATTCGTGAGTTTTAGATTCATCTTTTCTCTTGTAAACTTGTATCATCACAATCGTAAACTCTTAGAGTTTATATACCGAGTAATTAAATTATAAATTAAATAATTAGTATGCATCCACAATGTGGAGTTATGCATCTACCTAAGATCTCTTTTTTTTTGAGAGAGAGAGAGAGAGAGCATCTACCTAAGATCTATAAAGATAACAACAAGAACATATTACACCAATATAACCAAAATATTAAGTAATAGAATGAAAAC
This sequence comes from Pontederia crassipes, assembly GCA_030549335.1. NCBI lineage: Eukaryota > Viridiplantae > Streptophyta > Magnoliopsida > Commelinales > Pontederiaceae > Pontederia > Pontederia crassipes. The sequence goes on from JAUKPH010000017.1 coordinate 7,106,990, forward strand.
TTCATCTTTAACCACTAATAAGTTAAAATATTTGATACGTATAATCAATTTACTATACAAGATAGAAAAATGTACTCATATAATGTAGTATAAAGTCTAGAAGGGCTTACGCAATTTTTAGAATTAATTTTCAGATAGAATCTAAGAGTCGAAATCTACAAGGGTTTTTGTATGTCGATTTGACTCATTTTGCGTGCCTAAACTATTGAGCAATTTGAGCTAGTAAGAGATTAAGTGTTGACTCTAGAGTTTAAGAACCATGATTTAAAGAATTGCTCAGCTAACTTCATTCCACGTAATCATTTGATCTCAAATTCTCAATATTGAATGTGAATTACACTTTCCATAGCTTATTTAAAAATTTTCTTTTACTTAAAAGATATAAAATCTGACTCATGAGGATTTTTTAGTTTTGCTTTGCTGTTTTTCCTTTTTCAGGCATTTTGATTTGTTGCCATTTGCCTTTTGCAAATTCATTCCAACCTGTAAATACTCAGTGTTGTAGCTTCTCATTCTTATTATGACTTGAATTGTTTATATGAATCTGATTTTTAGGAGTTATGGCATCCCATTACACTTGATACGAGAACTCTATGAGACATTTCGTAACTTCAAAACACGAGTTGCTGATTATGTTCGTTATCGCAAACTTACATCAAATATGGATGAAAGATTCCCAGATGCAACACCAGAAGAGCTCAATGAGTAAGACGTGTTTGAGCATAGCAGTTTTGTCGATTTACTGTTTGCTTGCTTTTTTACAACTTTATTTCTTGACATCATGGATACAGAAGTGATGCAACATGCATCATTTGTCGCGAAGAAATGATTACAGCCAAGAAATTGCTCTGCGGACATCTTTTTCATGTACATTGCCTTAGATCATGGTTAGAACGGCAACACACTTGCCCTACCTGCAGAGCTTTGGTTGTTCCTGCAGAAAGTGGACCTTCTGGATCTGCACAGCAATATCCATCACAATCTAGTCAAGCTCGTAAGTTTCTAATATTACATTTCCCATATTTGTTCATGTATTGGTTGCCAAGATATGTTTTCATGTACTTGGGAATCACATAAGAGGAAAGTAGATACATTTGGTTTACGAGTCACATCATGTGTCCAATTTTTCAGCTTCTGCTTGCAGAGCTTTGTGCATTTGCCAATGCAATGATTCTTTGTGCCCAACTATTAAGGAACTGCCATATAAAAAGAAAAAAGACAACTGTAGTTCACGATTTCAATGAATCTTATGTGCCATGTGTAATATAGGAGTTTAGTGTCAGGATGCAAGGATTTCTGATTCTTGTTTACACCAAATAAATTTGGGCCCTATTAAGAGTGGTTCCCTCTGATTTGAAGGATAGATTGTGCTTTTTGCCTCTGCTTTTGATTTTATTGTCACTTTCTAGAACAATCAACTTTGATTGGATTTTGAGTTTGCCCCTGCTTTGCTTTCTTGACATTTGGATACCATATAAGAAGGATCAGGCACATCCTCTGGAAGTTCGGATGCTGATGCAGGTAGTGACAATCTTGGGCAGCATCATGCAAGGACCAAAGCAGCAATCTTAGCTGCTTCAGCGTATGAGAAGTCACTGAATTATCCTTCAATAAACTATTCTTGGTAATTACTTAGATCATGGAGAAACTCTTGTGATATATTTTAGTTTTAAAGATATTTTTTTAGAGCAATTTGATTTTAGTTTTAAAATGCCAATTTATTGCAATCTTAACAAATAGCTTTATAATTTTTTCTTTCAATTGTACTGTTCTTTGTTCCCTTTTTTCATTGTAGGTGATATAAGGCTTTACACATTCAAAGAAAATGTTAGCACCCGTATTCCCATGAAGCCAAGTTGCATACTGATCAAAATATGACAGCTTAACTCCCTCCAAAAAAACTAAATAAATAATGACAGTTTAAGCTAAGGCTAACCCCTCATGAATGTATGAACAACTACGATTTATTTTTGGCAGTGATACATGAGATAGGTATGAGAAAGCTAGCTACTTCACTGTTAATCTGAGATACTAAGATGGAACAAAATTCATTTTGATACTGAAAATAATAGATATAAGATGATTTTTTGCTATTTTCTGACAAGTTTTCTTTCGAATGTTAAATGTCAACTTTTTCCTGTTGCGTCTCCTGGACTATATAGAATGGCCCTCTCCTTATCAGTGCATAATTGTGTTATATGTCATTCAGGTCATGTTCAAATGTTTCTAGCAGAAAGGTCATGCAATCAACTGGGCAAGCAGCTTCTTTAGCACACGCACAGCGATCTGATATTCCAATCAACCACAGTGTAATATCTGCAAGCAATCAAGATTCAAGGCTTGCACAAGCAATGGCGCAGGCAGATCTTATCCAGAGCCACATTCAGGTAATAGCCTTGGACATCCTGGACAATATTCATGAGTTCATTTTTTACAGCAATTTACTCTCAGGCTAATAGTAGCCAGTTGCAATGAGTCTTTATCAACATGCTATGCATCAAACACCTTTTCTTTAGGATTGTCTTGTGAGAAACTCACGTTTGCCTTGGTATTTCTTATGAGTCATAAGTTCTACACACATTACCGGAAAGCCTCTTTCAACATTTTCTATCTGTATCGTAAAAGAAATTTGTCTGTATTTCGTCAAAACTCCTATGAGACTTCTATATCTAATTTGGCCAGGTTCTCCAAACTCAATTGCGAACAATTCAGCAGCAGCTGACAGATGCAGTGTGTTCTGATAGTGGCGATAGAGGAAATGCTAGTCTCGCATCAACTTCAGCTGATTGTGGTTGCCATGAGTCGAAGACTGAAAGACGATAGATTCACACGGATGGGTATGCAACCAGATTCAGCTATACAATCAATTCACCATGGCCCGTTGTGTAACTAAACTATAGCCAATCCAAAAACCATATTTGAATTATTAGTAAATGTAGACACGATAATAGCATGAAATTTCCTTTTGAATCATGATTTGGAAGAACGACACAAAGAGTGTACAAGGTAAGACTTTACAAGTGCACTATTATGTTGATGCTATAACTACGTAATGTTTACTTTTGGTTGCACGAGTACAAAGTGAGAGTTGAAGGATAAAGAGATGGGTGGACTTGAACTTTGTGCCTTGAATTGCTTCATGCAAAGATTCCATTTCTTCATGTGCCAACGCAAAGAAAAATTTGGTGAGGTTTAAAAAACAACTCGAACGCATTTGATAGGGAACATTTTTTTTGTATCAGCAAGCATTGTGTCTTTCAAATTGAAACCCCAGAATCGAACAGGTTTGGTGATGTGGTACTTAAAATCTGTTTTAGTCACTAATAAAATAGTATTGACGAAAACGAGTTCAATGTTTATTGTGTGTGTAATGTAACTGAGTTAAGTAGTTGGGAACGTGGGATGATGTTTGACGCAATCAAGAAACATATCATTTCGATTTATTAATTTCACAAGGTTTACAAATTTGCGACAGGTAAAAAACGATCTTAACCTTTGGATTAAGTAATAAATCATGTGTGAGATTTAATCTGGAGGGAGAATGAATAAGGTCTCTTTTTCTTTTATTTCTTTTTAATATAAGCATATTTTTATATTTAATCTTATAAAATTAACATACAAATATAAAATCGCCTAAATAAAATTATTAAAAATTTTCATTCTCTTCTTTTTTTTTTCGTTGCTCATATCGTCCAAACAAATTTAATTATTCTCCTTCGTTCTCCTTATTTGTCATTGTCTTTCCCATGACTTTTCAACAAAACAGATATCTTTTTTATTATTCCAAGAATCGGACACCCGGAGATAATTATGTTAAGTAAACTTAGTTATGTACGTGATTTCAGATTTGATGATTAGATCCACCAACTTAGTTAGTAAAGTACTAAAATATGAACTAATAAGAATTCAGTTCCAGCAAAAATACTCTTACGAATGTTTGAGAGAACGAACTAAAATCAGATGTTGATTCTGACCTCTCTTAGAATATATATATATACACATATTATCTAACACTAGTCCGAAATCCCGTGGATGCACGGATGGCGAATATTAAAAAAATAATGTGTTATATATAATTATAATGTTATAATTTACAATAATTATTAAAACTAATTTATTAGCATTTAAATATGATAAATATGTTAGTCTATTTTAAAAAGTTTAAAACTCAATTTAAATCTACCATATCCCAACTTGTACTCAAATGAATTTTTCGTAATTAATTAATTAATTTTTAAAAATATGAATATTTTCTGATTTATATTTTATTTATTTTTATAAGAAAATATTAATTTTAATTGGACTCAAATAGTATTCTTTAATTTAAATTATTTTTAATTTTTTTAAAATAAGACAATATATTGGAAAATGAAATAGTATAATATTTTATTTTTATTGATTAAAATATTATTTACTTTCACATTATCTTTAAGAAAGAAAATATCATCATTTTAATCTACTCAAATTGAATTCTTTATTTTAAATTCTGAAAATAACAAATAATCGTTTGAAAATGAATTATTACTTATTTTGATATTACTTTTTAGACAAAATATATTACTTATTTTAATCATAATCAAATTGATAAAAGAAAAAAACTAATCTTAATTTGACTCAAATTGAATTGTTTATTTTAAATTATAATAAAGTATTTTTTAAAAAGTACTTCCACATTATCTTTAAGAAAAAATATTATGTATTTTAATCATACTCAAATTGATTAAAACAAATTTAATCATACTCAAATTGATAAAAAAAATGAAAGATTAATACTAATTTTGACAGAAATTTAAATATTCAATTAAAATTATTTTTAAGCCCGAAAATAACAAATTATCTTTTCAAATGAAATCATTATTTACTTGCATATTATCTTTTAGAAAGAAAAACATATTTTATTTTTATCATACTCAAATTGACAGAAAGAAAAGATTAAAATTAATTTCACTCAAATTATATTATTTATTTTAAATTATTTTTAAAAAATATTAACCTTAATATGACTCAAATTGAATTCTTTATTCTAAATTATCTTTATTACGAAATAGTAAATTCGCTTTTGAAAATGACATGCATATTACCTATAAGAAAAATATTATTTTTTAATGATACTCAAAATTATATATAAAAAAGATTAATCTTAATTTGACTCAAATTGAAATTTTGATTTTAAATTATATTTTAATTCCTAAAATAACAAATTATATTTTAAAATGAAATTGTTATTTACTTGCATATTATCTTTTAGAAAGGAAATTTTATTTATTTTGATCATACTCAAATTGATAGAAAAAATGAATAATATTAATTTTACTCAAATTATATTATTTATTTAAAATTATTTGTTCATACTTGAATGGATAAAAATAAATTTTTAATATTAATTTGTAGGGGATTAAAGTGGTTTTGATCGGGCCAAATTTGTTGGTCCAAAAAGTTCACTCGCTATTTTTCGGATCGATTTTTTAAATCACAAAATAACTTATTAAAAATATTATATAATATTAGATATTCAAATATATATTATTTTTGTTTGAAAATATGATATACTAATTATTTTTAAATGATATGAATGTTATTATTTATTGAAATTTATAAAAATATTAATATATTTGTTCGCTAATAAAAAAATCCTACTTCTAGTCAATTTAGCATAATATATTTCTTATCAAAATATTTGAACTTTGATTTTTTTATGCTTGTAAATATTACTACTTTACCTAGAAACTTTTATCACCATTATATTTTTATTTCTTATATTGGTCATTTATAATGTTCAATTTTTATTTGTAGAATTAAACTGGCATCCATATAAGATTAGTTGAAAATTATTAATATCATTTAACTTTCAATTATATATATTATTATCTTATATAACTAACATTTATAATTAATACATTTATTTTAATAAATCCAAAATGAAAGATGGGTTTACAAATCTTACCTATTATTAAGAATAATATTAGGATATGTATTAGATTAAGATATAGAGTTATTTTCATAAATCTTCTCTAAACTATCGTGATTTTTCGTATTTAATCTCAAACTACGAATTTATTTTTTGCATCTCTAAACTATAAAGATTTTTCCATATTAGTCCTTCCGTCTACTTTTGTTATGTTTTCCATTATTTTTTATTTTTTCATTCGTGAAAAGACTAAATTACCCCTCTCTCCATAACATATCAAATAATAAATATAAAAATATAAAAAAATCAGGAGAAGGGTAATTTAGTATTTTTATAAATGATAAATTTTTTGTTTACCACTATAATCCTTCTAATGATTTTTATTTTTTTATATTTGTTATTTCATGTTTTTCTAAAGGGAGGGATTATTTAGTCTTTTCATAAATAGAAAAAAATTAAAAGTAATAAAAAATATAACAGAAGTTGATGGAAGGACTAAAGTGAAAAATCATGATAGTTTAGGAAAAAAAATAAGTTCGTAGTTTAGGATTAGATGGAGAAAATCACAATAATTTAAGAAAGATTTATGGAAATAACCTTAAGATATATTTGGAATATTTTCAAACTCCAAAATTAAAATTTAAGATATATATCATTTATATGTATTAGTATTTGAAATAAAGTAGGATTGTTAATGTAAATATTAATTTTGTTAGGTGAGATTAAGATTGATTAAGAAAATGATTGAATTTTCAATTACATATATATATCTTATCTCTATTTAAATAAATTCAAAATTATTGTGACCGGCATATTGTGACTATGATTAGAATTTGAAATAGATTAAAATTAGTTAAGAAAATTATTTATTTTCAAATTGTACATATATGATTATCTTATATAACTAACTTTTGTTATTAATATTTCTGCTTTAAAATATCCGAAATTCTTAAATATATCCGAAATTAAATATTACTATATTATGATGCAAATATTATTATCCTATTTCTAATGACTATTAGATTTCAACTAATATTATATATACTTCTGATTATTATTGATTTCAATATTAAAATTTATTATTGCTACGATTAATATTAGGATACGTTGTTACTACCTTACCTAGAAATTTTTATCACCATATATTTTTATTTTCTTATATTGTCATAATGTTCATTTTTTATTTGTAGAATTAAAGTGGCGTCCATGTAGGATTAGTTGAAAATTATTAATATCATTTAATTTTCCATTGTATATATATTATTATTTTATATAACTAACATTTATAATTAATATCTTTATTTTAATAAATGTAGAATGAAATATGAGTTTACAAATCATCTATTATTAGGGATAAATATTAGGATACGCATTTGATTAGGATTGCCTGGATTAGGATATTTTCAAATTCCAAAATTAAGTATTAATTATATGTCATTTTTATATATTAGTATTGGAAATAGATTAGGATTGTTAATGTAAATATTGATTTTGTTATATGCATTTTTAGTATGATTCAAATTTGAGTAGATTAAGATTGTTTAAGAAAGGGATTTAATTTTCAATTACGTATATATATTATCTGATATTTTATTATTAATATCAGGATGCAAATATTATTATCCTATTTCTTATGACTATTTCGGGTCTCCTACTCAGATTAAAATTAAGATTATATATAATTCTGGTTACTATTTATTTCAATATTAAATTTATTATGGTTACAATTAATATTATGATATGTTTACGTAACTAATTTTATGCTATTGTACTAAATATTATGATACAATCTCATATAATCTAAATTGTGATATCGATTAGGATTGTACATATTATCTAATTCAATTTTAGAGATAAAATCAACTAAAAGTTCAAATCAAATTTCGCAGGATAAATTAATTAAGTGTTTAATGAAACTAACTTTGTAGACTTTATCTTTTAATCCAAATTTGGAGATAAAATTAGATAATATATTAGTATTATAAATTATAAGTATGATTAATTTAAATATTATTAATAGACCCATGTCATCGCAATAATACGCCCCTTATCGCGCTATCGGCTCTTGTGCTTTTATTTCTGCTTATATATATATATATATAATAGAATTACTTATTCTAAATTATTTTTAAATTTTGAAAATAATAATTATCTTTTATAAAAGGAATTATTTTTCCATGTAATCATACTAAAATTGATAAAAAAATAAAGATTAATCTTATTTTGACTCAAATTAAAGTATTTATTTTAATTTTTAAAAAAATAATAAATTATATTTTAAATAAGAATGCTTATTTACTTGCATATTATCTTTTAGGAAATAAAATATTATTTATTTTAAACATACTCTAATTCATAAAATGAAAGTATTAATTTTAATTTGACTCAGATTGACTTATTTATTTCAAATTATTTTTTAATTCTGAAAATAATAAATTATCTTTACTCAAATTGATAAAAATAAGATTAATCTTAATTTGATTCAAATTAAATTATTTATTCTAAACTATATTTTAATTATGAATATTACTTCTAAACAAATTTGATTTGCCATTGAAATTTAATCTCCTTATATTTAAAATTCCATGCTTTACCACCGCCACGTTATTTAAGTAATATTATATGTAAAAGTTAATTAAGTTTTATATTTTATAATTAATTTTTTCATGTTAGTCATATATATCGGTACCTTAATTAACAATTTTTTTTTGATTAATTTTATTTTTTACATTTAAACTTTTAAAATTAGTTAATATTATTATTTGTCATGTGTTATCGTGTCATGACGTCACTTGTCATGTTCTGATACGACATGCTTTTACCTCTCTCTCTCTCTATATATATATATTCTAAACTATATTTTAATTTTGACATGCTACCGCCGCCGCGTTATTTAAGTAATATTATATGTTAAAAAGTTAATTAAGTTTTATCTTTTATATTTAATATTTTTTCATGTTAGTCATATATATTGTTACCTTAATTAACAAACTTTTCTTATTAATTTATCTTTTACATTTAAACTTTTAAAATTAGTTAATATTATTATTTGACATGTGTCATCGTATCATGATGCCACTTGTCGTGCTCTCATACAACATGCTTTTATCTCTATTTATATATATAATATCAATAGAGATAATGTAAATATTTAAACAACATTGATAGGGAACTGTAAAATAATGTCTTAACTATTACTAAAATAATAGTACTACATGTCTTAGCACAAACAAAAAAATGTCGAAGTATGAACCTCTACTTTTCAACGGTCAACTGGGGGCCATCAAAGTTCGTGCATTATTCTAATGAACAAAAGGTGAAAGAGGAAAAATTATGGCCGAAGAAGCATCTTCTTGGACAACATAAAATGCGACCAACTTTTCTAGGAAGAAAACAGAAATTGGTGTTTGGAAGCATTTGCTCGCATTTCTCCAAGGTTCAAGAATTAGGAAGACAATGGAACGAAAGCATGGGGATGGGTCAAAATAATGGACTCCTTTTGTTTTTGTGTTACTTGCTTGAAATCTTGTTTATAAGTTTGAAAATATTTATATTAATAGGAGGAATATTAACGTGTGACCACACAAATGGTCACCCGAAATCCAAGTCAGCACTGCCGGCTTGGACGCACAGCGTGACCGTGTCCATTTGGATCACACAATCTCCATCTAACATATCTCATTCGTCATCCGCTCCTCCTCTTCCTCATCTGTGGCCGCATCTCATCCATCTATCGCACCCTTAACTAACCCCATCAATTATGCTCGCATCTATCTCGTCAACCTCTTGTTGACCATGCGCTGTGTCATTTACTTTGACTCCGACCTAGTCATTGGCGATGCGGCCACCGACCTCGGCTTCCACGTCCTCGTCACCCCCAAGTACTGCCACGCCAACTTCATCTCCTACTTCACCGACTACTTCTGGTCTGACTCGGCCTACCCGTGGGGTCTTCATCGGTTGCCTCCACCCTTAATTCGTGCTACTTCAACACCAGAGACATGGTCGTGGACTTGAGTCGCTAGCATGCAAGCGGGTTCACTCCGCAAGCTAGAGGCTTGGATGGAGGTCCAAAAGAAGGAGGCATGGACCTATGAGTTGGGCTCTCTGTCGTCGCTCCCGCTAGTGTTCATCGGCAAGGTCAAGGAGGCGAAGCATCGTTGAAACCGTCATAGCCTGGGGGTCCGGTGACGACAATGTAGAGGCCAGACCTCCAGCCAGGTCCAATGAGGTAGAGGAGGACATACACTTGAGACTCCCGTGTCGCATGAGGGATTAGATGCATATTGTGTGGTTCAAAGGACGTGGTCTCACATTAATATTTCTCATATAATATATATATCTATTAAAAAGAGAGACTAGAGAGATTCTTTATTTATATCCATACTTGTATTTTTTAAAAAGAAGTGTTTCATTTGTCATTGGTAAAATAAAGGTGCTATTATATTGAAAGTTGTTGACATCGTTAAAGTAAACTTTGGAGTTGGTGGCATGCATCTGAAGAAATCACAGCACTGTCGTACGGTTGATGCCTTAAATCATCAATTTTCTCTTCCAATCAGAACTTTTTTAAATCTATAGCAACATCACGTCATCAAGGTTTCTTAATCGTACAACATAAAAAAAATTAGAAGAGGTCATAGTCAAGTAATTAAAAAGTGGACAAAGAAAAAGTAGATAGTAATTAATGAATATATAGTATGGTTATGGTGATGTTTAATTAAATTGTGATCTCTTCAGCCTTCACGTATAGCTGCTCACAGAACTTTGATATCTTTTATTTAATCTCTAAATAAATATCATGTTTGTTGTTCGCCAATTAAATATATGTTTTAATTAAGTATTTATGTACATCTTTTCTATATAATGAACGTGTAGTGCAGGTTTATAAATAATCCATAGGCAATACAATTCATATCTCCTTTATTTTTATAAAAAGAAATATTTTAAAAGTCTGATAAATATTTATTTTCAAAGCACGGCATGTCCACATCACATTTTAGTCTGTGTCGAATGGACATAGAACTATAGAAGCTCCAACGTTAACAATTGTTAAAGGTAATATTTCAAAAAAAATCCATATATTATAGAACATTAAGAATAATTAGATCAGTTTCATCCATCCATTACAAAAAAGAAACAAAGACACAAAGAAAGAAAAGAAAAGAAATCGACGTTTTTTTAATGAAATCGTAGTCGTTGTTTGAAAAAAGAAATTTAAGATACTGTTGATTCATTGTTGGAGAGATAATATGCATGCTAAAATGAGAGAATAAACAATTGAAAGAGAAGTGGAATTAAATGCCCTCCTTGTGTAACATCTGCAATTTTCATAAGGCAATCAATGGGAAAAATCAATAGGAACCAATGCAATTAATGGAAATTAATTTAAAATTAAATTGGAATTTGAAATGAATTCGAAATTAAAAAAAAGAGGAATGTTGAACAATGGAAACGGCCGACCAGGGGATAAATTTTCTCCCCTGATCGCGCCCCACGATCGGCCGGCCAAAGGGCCGGCCGATGCTATAAAGGGGGCGAGAGGGAACGCCCTCGCCCCCTTTGGACTTCCTCCTGCCGGCCGCCACTTTTCCCCTTCGGTTCGTCTTCCTTCTTGTCGACTCCGATGGAAGCGCAAAGCAGAGCAGGCGACAACGAACGAACAACAATTCGACGCCCGACGACCTTCGACGCACGGTGACTCTTCCTTGACGTGCGCAAGGACCAGGCGAACTCCCTTCGCCGACCAAGAACGACCAATGACCGACCGTACGACGACAGTGATCCGACGAACTCGAAAACCGACGAATAGAGGTACCTTATATTTAAATCCCCTAGACAAGGAAATATAGATCCAATGTTGCGCATCAAGTTATCATAGTGATCATGAATGTCATAGATGTATTTTTCATAGTGTGATATGCTCGATCCGACGACCGTAAGGTCGCCGAAGACGACCAGCGCAATTCCTGCGCGATGGAACCCGGCCTGTGTCATACATGACCCGGTCCGAGTCACACCTAAACGCGGTCCGAATCTATGTAGACCCGGACCAAGTCCCCTCATCGGCGATGTCGCGAGAACGCGACTAGAAACCCGACCGAGTCAGACGATAACCCAGCCCAGGTCTTACCGAGTCGGATTGAGTACGAATCCGACTCGATGTCGCCCAATATATTGTCTACGACTCGGCCCGAGTCGACCCCCTCAACTCGGACCGGGTCATGCACAGAAACTCCTCGACAGATACTCGGCCCGAGTTCCCATTAACCCGGCCTGGGTTCTGTCGGTCAGAAATGCGGACGTTTCCGTTGAGTCCAATCCTTCGGAAGTTAGGTTCCCCTTTTTCATTAGAATCATGTGAAATCTTATCTAAAACTCTAAAGATCACAATGAACCTTATTTTGTCCTAAGGAAGATCCAACTCTTTAGAGAAAATGAATCTTTTCCTTTACTGATTCTAAATTTTATCAAAGATAATTAAAGAAAAGCAAAGTAAAGATAAAGTTGTGGGATTGCGATGTGCCGCCCCCAGTATATAAAGCAGAGATCATAGTAATGTGTAGAGAGGGACAGGTAATTCATTGTGGAGACAACGAAACTACGAGTCTTCGATGACCACTGTTTCTGAGATTTCAAGTCTTCTCCCACTTGTATCTCGAAGAAGGGTGATGCAATGGTCACACTCTTTCCCCCAAAGATTATAGTATTGAGCCAGAGGGATAGGTAGTTAACTGAGGAGACAGTGAACTTACAAGTTTCTTAATTGACCACTGTTCCTGAGGTGTAGGTTCTCTCCCACCTACATTTCGAATTGGGCGAGGCATTAACACCCACCCCTTTTCCCTTTTTGGGCTTACTGGCTTCAGAGATTTAGAGAGGCACATCTGGCATCCCAACTTAATAAAGTCGAGTTCTCATAGGACAATCAACTTTAATGATATCATAGTAATATAAAAGACGTAGTGCAACTCACAGTAAAGCAAATGCAAAGTAAAGTATTGTAAAGTATGGCATAGATATGGTATAGTAAAGTATGAAAGATGATATTGTAAAGATAATGCAGAGTATTGCAAAGACAAAGTATAGTTATAGTAAAGAGTAGAGCACATATATGGATAATGTTAAAGTATGATGTATGGTTCATTATAGTCATTGTATAAAAGCCAAGGTCTACAATTGTTTATCATTGCTTTATTGTTTCAATGTTCTCCACTGAGTCTTATTTCATCGTCTATGTTCTATTGTACTGAGCATCTTTGCTCACGGGTATTCGATTCTTCTGCATTGAGATTTTGCATGTGAGAATACTAACTGACGAGGTGTTGAAGGGCACAGAGCTTGAAGGAAGCTGCACATGACTATCTTATTATCAAGCTTACTTCAATTGAATTTAGTGTTATGATTTTCATGTTATCCATAGACATCATGCTATTTCGCTTATTAAATTTCTTCCGCCTATTGAACTTCGTGAGATTTACTCACTCTTGACATCTTGTTATCACATATATGGGTGAACTATGTGTTTGATATTATGGCTATTGAACTTCCGCATTAAAGTCATTTATTGTATTTTATTATAATATTAATGCCACGTGTGCACTTTGTTGAAAATGGTCATGGCCAATAGTGTAGTAGGCAGTGTAACATTCTCGGGATCAACCTGACTGCCTATGTGACAGGAGAGGCGATTTTGGGGACGTTACACCTTGTTTGATCCTTTGTGCACAAAGGACTAGAGGGGAATTTGATTGAAGAATATTTTTTAGTAGAATAAAATAATAGAATATAGTATTCTCGAAGAACTTGGTATATTCTTATTTTGACTTGTGTTTGGATGAAAGAAAATAAAATTTTAAAATATAATATTTTTAATTAAAATAATTTATGTTTAATATTATAATACCAATAATAATATTAATATAAAAGCATAAGATTATAAAATAAAAAATAATAAAAGAACAATTCCATTTTTTTTTAAAAAATGAGAATATCTCTATTCTTCTTATTTTGAAGAATATCTTAGTTCTTCTTACGGTGATTTTTATGTGGTATATTTGTCCAAAATTATTTTAAACTAACTAATGTTTGACTATGTTTCAAGAATAACGTGATATTCCCTTGTGTACTTAACCAAACGGCATGAAGAGTTTGACATTTGACAAATGTTGATCCGCAAAAATTTTACAAAGAAAGGGAGGAAACAATAACTTGTCCAATTGTCTCACTCACAATCGGCCAAAAGAAAAAAAAATCATGTCATAAAAGATGGTACTTTCTATTAGTTCCATGTCATGGTACTATTTATTTTAAGAAAATAAAGACTCCGTGGGCCAAAATTTTCCTCACATATGTGGAGTGTCGTTGGATCCAAAAAAAGTGCACTCGAAACGTGTGGCAGCAAACAAGTGAACCGACTGAACTAATTCGAAGAAAGCCGATCGAAGGCAACTCCATCTTTCGCCATTGCCACACTTTGTCGAACACACCATGGACCAGATCGAAAGCATCTCCCCCTCCTCCCTCCCATCCTTCTCATTCCATCATGCGTGCAACTCCCCCTCCTTCATCCCATCCTCTTCCTTCCATCCTGCGCGCCCAATTCGATTCCAGCTCCTCCCCTCCGTCGTTCTCATCGGCAAGGTTGTTGCTCATTACTATTGGCATAGGCTTTTTTGTTGATTGCTCACCTTCCTCTACTAGTAGAAATCTCTCCTCCTCTGTCGCGTTGCACTGTCGTTAGCCTCGACGTCAACTGCTGCCCCAATGGGCCATCATTAGTTGACTAGCTCCCGATACTAAGCTTCAAGGCCAACTCCCTTGTCTGTCCTGCATCGTCAACCTCAAGGCCCTTGACTTGGACTGAAACCTCATCTTCGGCCTCGTCAGCAACAGTCGGGCAAAACGCTGGGCGATGAGATAGGGGCAGTGACAATTGGGCGAGGCAATTGACATGAGGCAGTGGTGGAGGCAATGACGATGTCCTGCAGAGCGCGACGACAATATTCAGGGGAGGAAGATGACTGCCCTATTTGAACCGGTCCAAAATTTTGGGGACCAATTTTTTCATTTTGTGCACAACTACTGAACCACGCCTATATTTTCGTCGTTGGTTGTGGATCGGACGACCCCTCACATATGTGGGGAGAACTTTGGCCTACAGGTTTCTTATCCCCTTATTTTAAATAAAATACTCGATAGGATACTCAACTATTAATGTAATTTGATATAAAACTACGAAAGAAATAACTCCTTTAACCAAAATTCTTTTGAATTTAGCTAAAATTGATGAAATATATATATATATATATATTGTTGGGCGGTTATTGTTATGCACATCTGATTTCGAGTAGAAAAAGAAAAATAAAACGAATTCGAGTTGAAGACGTCCAAACAGTCATACATGGAGTTGGTTATCATGCATCTATAAAAGGATGAAGATGCATACGTTTATCGTGCACCATGGAACGAAACTTCACTAGAGAAAATAAAGAAAGTATTCTTTCTCCGGCCGTGAATTTCCACCGAGAGAGGAGAGAGAAAGAGAATAGAGAGGAAGAAAATTTCGAGGTTCATTTCCGGAATGAGTTCTTATCCGTTCTCAACGAAACTTCAGGCGTTACTTCTCAACAGCCTTCTCATCTATTTCTCATATTCCGATGAGATTGTTCTGACTTCTATCTTCAGTTTTAAGAGGCATTTATTTTGTGACATCCAATATTGATTCTTGTGATTATTATTATATTCCTCTGCGTAGTTCAAAGAAGATGTTTTGTAACCTACTATTATTTCACAGTGAAAGATTTTGTCACGGATGTGTCCTAGAAACATCATTTGTGCATAATCATGCATTTAATTAATATACTAAGTTAGTTTGAATGTGCATTTAGTGATAGTTGTATATAGTAATTAATATTCCGATTAGAGCATAATGATTACTTAATTATCGATAAATTTTACAAAGTAATTATATAGAGTTATTAGGAATAAATTGTAAAATTTCTAAATATTATAATATATATGTTTAAATAGGATTAAGTAAGCTTAATTAGGATTAAAATATTTAGTTATGACAAAAAATGTGATTGGCCATCACTTAAGTTTCAAACAGCTGAAGCAGATAGGTGAGAGCTTCTCAAAGGGATATTTTTACAAACTGCCATACGACTTCAGAAAATTATGAAAGAAATATATAAGCCACTTAACATTATCTTTTAACAGTAGAAAAATTACCAGAGGAAGAACTCGAGTGAAACGACCTGGGGAAAATCGGGAACATCGGCTATTCCAAGTGAATTTTGATCTAGAAATTGTTATTCTGATTAAGAGAATCATTACTTTTTGATAAACAAACTATAAATTATGAACTTTTGTATGATTAATCCATTAGAAGTTAGCTTTCAATGACCTCTGGAATCACCTAAAAAGGAGTTTTATAGAGGAAATTATGAACTTAACTTTGCATGTCACTCATCTGATCCCGAGCCTGATACAAGTTCCATTTGTAAATTAGGACACGGTTGGAGTAGAGTGAATTAGGATTTAAAATTTGGACATGCTTAATTAGACATTCCAAATATTTGTAGAGAAGTGGAATCATCATATTTGAACTTGTATTTGGGAGAAATGAATTTTTTATTTCATAGTGATGCTTTTGTCAGATTTCAGGACATTGACAGATTGCGACCCGAATTAGCTATTTTTGTTATAAGTTTATATAACGAGCTAAATTCTATAACTTTTATGACAAAATACTAATGACGTCTAGTTTTCAAAAAAATTATGCCATAGTTAAAGGGATAAGTATGAAGAATCATATAAATTAATATTTCAATGACACACAATCTGCCAGGACACAAACTCTAGGTCAGATTGCTTGGGATATCCTGGCTTACTCACTTGGAATTTGATAATGATCTTTGGTGGTTGAAAATCTTATATGTCTAGTTTCTAATTAATCTAGAATCATAAGATTTCCCATGTGGTTAAGAAGTTATGAATTATTTATTGACAGACACTAAAATCCTGAAAAAGCACCTAGTTAAGCTTTGGAGAATTGAAAAGTTCCAAGTGTGTAATAACTTATGAATATAAATATCTGAAATTAGAAATTGGTATTATAGGAGGTTATATGTGTTTTAGGGTGCATAAGCATTCATACATCATGAACATGCATTACATATTATTTTATTAGTGATTGAGAAGTAAACAAATATTATTATTTGTAGGAAAACATCAAGTTGCAAGTGAAATAGAGAAAATCTAATAAACCTTCTTGAAGGAATAAAGTACAAGGTGAGTGGATAAATTTACAACATGGCAAAATGTTATATGTTAGTTCTTTATTTATGGTATTACCTCAAGCAAAGATTATTATTATTATTATTATTAAAATATATCTTGAACTATGAAAAGTATTTATGATATGTTTTAAGAATTTCATATGAGATGGAGTAACATCTTATACAAAAATATTTTCAAGGAATAATGCTTGTGAAGTGAAAATAAGTTTTACTTGATAATAATATGTGATTATGACATGTGTATTTTGGTATTATTTAACCCCATGTGTTCATTAGCCATAATAGTTGAAAAAGGTCTTTGGGACCGCATTCGATATACATAAAGTCTTTGGGGCGTATATCGAGTGTCTTTGCCCTATGGAGGCTGCTCTGCGTGCACATATTGATCCTGATATGCTCTGCGTATCTGAGAATCATGATTAGGTGACACACAATCATAATTGGGATACGCATTGACCAATGATTTGCTCTGCGTATCCGAGACTCTTGATTGTGAAGTTCTACTTAACTATATGACACACAATTATAGAAGGATACGTATTGATCCATGATTTGCTCTGCGTATTCATGACTATTGATGATGAAGCTTTGCTTAACTATATGACACATGATCATAGAGGGATACATATTCATCCAAAATGAGTATGTACAATGACATATGTGTGGAGTTTAATTATGAAAATAATGATATCTTGAGTTACTTTTACTTATGTGAAAGTTCATATGATTTGACAAGTTATGTTATGTGCTATGTTTTAAATGTTTTTTCATATGGAAGAAATGTGATTATTTAAATGATATATGCACTCGTATTGTTCCATGTGTTGTACATTTATTTTACTCACTGAGCAAATGATTGTTGCTCACAGTATCCATTTTAAATTGTTTAAATACTCGTAAGTTCTCGAGTTGAGTCGACTCAGAGCTTGATTTTACTGCATATAAAAGAGGTCGAGTCGCTGGAGCACTTTAATCTCCTTTCACTTTTATTTTTGGAAGCATGCATGTAATAGATAGTCTTAGATGTTGTAATTAAGTTTGTGAGAAACTTTTTGTAATGTTGTATAAGACTTGATTCTGTTGAGTTATATATGAAATGGTTTGTGGGAAAAAAATATAATGACAATATGCGAATGTCTTATCATATAACTTTTTATTAAAATTTGATGAATATATATGTGTCTTTTGTATGCACTGACAAATAACACAAGATAAGTAAGGGAGGGGGGTTTTGCCAATTTTATTTTTAGAATTGTTAAATATAATTAAGATTATATAATTGGAATTAGAACTTGGTCATAGAGTTGGGTGTGACAAATTTGCTCCTTACTTCCATAGTTTTTTCCTCTCACGTTGAGAGGTTTTTCACGTTAATCATCTACGTCTTCCTTTATATTATTGTCATCATTTTATTATTATTGTGTGCATTAAAAGGGAAAAAGAAGATAATTTCATAACTATTAGTTCAGCTTTTTTTTCTCAACAGTGGTATCATAGCCTAATTAGGAAAGTGCACATTATAATGGATGACAATAATGCCTCCAGTCGGATGCCTATGCTCAAAGGAACAAATTATCCTATCTGAAAATTTCGGATGAAGGACTATCTAAATTATAAGGACCTTTATGATCCAATCGAAGGTGATGCTGCAAAGCCCGAGGACATGGATGTTAAAAAATGAGAGAGGATTAAGACTAAGATAGTCACACAAATTCGACAATGGATCAACGACAAGGTGTTTCATCATATTGTCAATATTGATGAACCCGCCGAAGTGTCGAAAATTTTTTAAGAAATATATGAACGCAAATCGTCGTAGAATAAAGTAATTTTGATGAAGAAATTTGTTAACCTGAAGTACAAGAATGGTCATTTTGTTGCAGAACATCTTGACAATTTTTTTCAAGAATTAATTAATAATTTGTCCTCAGTAAAAATTAGGAGTATTCACCGGATCGAGTCGACTCGTTGAACTCGACAATCCGACCTAATTTGGGTTGGGTCGGGTCTTGGTCAGGTCGAACCCGACCCGATCTGAACCCAACCTGATGGGGGTTCGGGTCGAGTATGGGTTGAAAAATTCCAACTCGAGTCGACCTGACCCCACCCCACCCAATGACCCGACTTTTAATATTATTTTTAATTATTTTTTACTTTTTTAGTTATTTTTAGTCCTATAATTGATTTAAAAAATATTAAAATAAAATATTTTAATTATTAAAATAATGCTAAAAATATAAAAAAACATATTTTATATTTTATCATAATTATTAATTAATTTTTATATTAAAATAAATTTAAAAAGTAAGACAAAAATTAAAAAAAAAAGAGGGTGGTCGGGTGACCCGACCACCCGACCCGATCCAACCCGGGTCAGATTTTCTGCCTCGAGTCGAGTCGGGTCAGATTTGTTCTCGGGTCGGGTCCAACTCGATCCATGAACACGTCTAGTGAAGATCGTGTTTGAAGATGAGATTCAAGCACTACTAGTGCTACGAGTTCTTTACCTGATAATTGGAAAATGCTTATTATCTCTCTGAACAACTCTGCTCCAAGTGGATAACTATCTTTAGAAATTATTAAGGATAATTTGTTCAATGAATAAACAAGAAGGCAAGAGCAGAATTTCAACAATAAATTAAAGGCATTCATCATGAAAGATTGTGGGAGAAACAAATAGAAAAACTCTCACATCCATGATAGATTAAGGTCAAGAGGCAAGCCGAAGTTCAGAAAAGAAATCATATGTTATCATTGTGGCAAGCCAAGACACTTCAAAAAGAAGTATAGAAAATTAAAGCGTGATCAGTCACATGAAAAATCTAAAAATACTGAAAAGGAGAATAAGAGCAATGGTGGAAACAATGTTGCGGTGGCTACATAAGATGATGTATATTTTGTTACTCAAGAAGAGAAAGAAAATGATGTCAATGTTATGAGTCAAGATTGATCTTAGACACTATAGTTTTTGTTTCATGTTACTCCTCACAGAGATGTGTTCTTAACATATAGGGAGAGAGCATTTGAGTCAGTAAAGATGGGGAACAAGTCGGAATCTCAAATTGTTGACGTCGGAGACATTCAGTTGAAAACTAATACCGGATGCAAGCTTGTGCTCAAAGATGTGAGACATGTACCAGAAATCCATCTGAACCTAATTTCAGTTGACAAATTAGACGGCGATGACTACGAGAGCAACTTCAACAGGGGAGTGTGAATACTCAAGAGATATTCACTTCTGCTAGCGAAACGACACAAAGATAGTACTCTCTACAAGATTGAAGCACAACACTGCACCGAGAAGATAAACGTGACTCAAGAGATGCCATCCTCTGAGTTATGGCACAAGCGATTTGGTCACATTGGTGAAAAAGAACTTTAGATATTAACTCAATGAAATATGCTACTAGGTATGAAAGACATTTCGTATGTGTTCATTGTTTGGCTGGTAAGCAAACTAGAATTATATTTAATAGAACTTCTTCATCTAGAAGTTCGCATGCACTTGATTTGGTGCATATTGATGTCTGTTATATGAAGGATAAAATTTTAGGCGGTGCTCTTTATTTTGTTATATTTATTGATGACCATTCTAAAAGAGTTTGGGCTTTTCTTATAGCGCACAAACATCAAATGTTGACAGAGTTTGAGAAATTTCATGTCAAAGTCAAAAGAGAAATTGACAAGAAGCTCAAGTATATTCGAGCAGACAATGGTGGCGAATACATAAGATTTTTTGAAGAATACTGCAACACCTATGGCATCAAGGTTCAGAAGACAATTCTCAATATTCTTTAGCAAAATGGTGTTGCTTATAGTATGAACAGAACGATTGAGGAACATATCAGATGTATGCTTCTATATGCCAAGCTATCGAATGGATTTTGGGGTGAAGCAATGATGATTGTAATTGAATCGATGAACCACTCACTATCAGTACCTTTAAATGGTGACATACTTCTGAAAGTCTGGTCAGGAAAGGATGTTTCATATAAGCATCTTGAAGTGTTCGGCTGCAGTTTTTGTTCACATCCTTAGTGATGAGCGGTCAAAACTTGACAGCAAATCGAAAGAATGTATCTTCCTCGAATATGGAGGTGAAGAATTTGGCTACAGATTTTGGGATCATATTAACAAGAAGATTATTAAAAGTAGAGATGTTGTGTTCATGAAACACCAAACAATTGAAGATCCGTCGAAGGACAAAGAGACAACTAGCTTTTTATCTAACTAAACCGAGTTCAATTGATGCACCGACAGAAGATGACATTATTCCAAAAGCTGATCAAGATGACAATAGCAGTGATAGTAACTCATATAATTCAAATATACCTTCGGATAGTCAAGACAGTGATGATGAGCTACATGTCGAGCATGATGTACCAATGCAAGAGCCTCAATTGAGAAGATCGAATAGACAAAGACAAGAGTGAAAACGGTACTCCCCGATAGAGTACATGCTTTTAATTGAAAGGGAAAAACTAGTGTGTTATCAAGAAGTCTTGTCATATGAGCAGAATAATGAGTGAATGAAAGCCATGCAGAACGAGATGCAATCTTTGCATGAGAACAACATTTACAAATTAGTGAAGCTTCCTAAAGGAAAGATGGTACTCAAGAACAATTGGACGTTTCGACTGAAAGGTGAAGAAAATAATCCACACCCTAAATATAAGACAATGTTAGTTGTCAAATGGTTCAAACAGAAGAAAGAAATTAATTTTGACAAGATATTCTCACCAGTGATAAAAATATCATCAATTCGAGTGGTTCTTGGATTAGTTGTTACTAAGGACCTGAAAATTCAACAATTAGATGTCAAATCCATGGTAACTTGAAAGAAGAAATTTACATGGAACAATCAGATGAATTCCGACATAAAGGAAAAGAAAATCTAGTGTATAAATTACAGAAAAGCTTGTATGGACTCAAACAGACACCTCGTTAGTGGTACAAGAAGTTTGAATCATTCATGATGCAACAATGATACAATAAGATAAGATCATATCATTATGTCTTCATGAAATATTTTTTACATGATGATTTTATTATCTTGTTATTATATGTTGATGACATATTTATTGTAGGTCAGGATAAAAGTAAGATTGATAAGTTAAAGCACGAGCTGAGTCAATGTGTTTCTATAAAAGATCTAGGCGCAGCAAAGAATATCCTTGTCATGAGAATCACTCGTGACCGAGAGCAGCGCAAACTATGGTTATCCTAAGAAACATACATCAATAAAATCTTAGAGAGGTTCAACATGAAAAACGCAAAGGCAGTTAGATAATCACTTGTAGATCACTTCAAGTTGAGTTCTAGACAGTGTCCGAAAAGCAAAATCGAAAAGCAAAAGATGAAGAACGTCCCATACGCATTTGCAGTTGGCAGTCTGATGTATGCAATGGTTTTCATAAGGTCATATATAGCATATACATTTGGTGTGGTGAGTCGATTCCTATCAAATCCTAGTAGAGAGCATTAGGATGCGGACGGTCGAGTGGATTCGCAAATATCTTCAAGCACATCTAAGATATGCTTATGTTTTGAAAACGTTGAGCCAGTGTTGGAAGGATTTACTGACGTTGATATGACATGAGACATTGATAGTCGAAAGTCAACTTCTGGTTACTTGATTGCATTCGCAGGAGCAACAGTCTCATGCTAATCCAAGTTACAGAAATGCGTGGCACTATTAATAATTGAAGCAGAATACATCGCATTTACTGAAGCACGCAAGAAAATTTTGTGGATGAAATAATTTCTGAGGGACTTAAGTTTGACACAGGAGAAGTACATTATTCATCGCGATAATCAGAGTGTGATACATCTGAGTAAGCATTCTGGTTTTCACTCTAAGTCTAAGCACATTGATGTTCGATATCATTGGATTCGTGACGAAACGAAGAAAAAGAAATTCTTTTTTTTGAAAGATCCATAGTGACAAGAATACGTCAGATATGATGACAAAATCTCTACCGAAAGAGAAGATTGAGTTCTGCAGGGAGCATGCAAGCTTGGTGGATTCTTTCGCATAAACAAGAAAAGGGGGTTTGTTGAGCGGTTATTGTTATGCGCGCCCGATTTTGAGTAGCAAAAAAAAAAAAACAAAACGAATTCGAGTTGAAGACGTCCAAACAGTCATACATGGAGTTAGTTATCATGCATCTATAAAAGGATGAAGATGCATACACTTATCGTGCACCATGGAACGAAACTTCACTACAGAAAAGAAAGAAAAGAGGAGAGAGAAGAGAGAAAGAGAAGAAAGAAGAAAGAAGAAAGAAGAAGAAAATTTTGGGGTTCATTTCGTGAACGAGTTCTTATCCGTTCTCAGCAGAACTTCAGACATTATTTCTTAATAGCATTCTCATCTATTCCGCATATTCTGCTGAAATCGTTCTGACTTTTATCATTAGTTTCAAGAGATATTTATTTTGTGGCATCCAAGATTAAATTTTGAGATTATTATTGTATTCCTCTGCGTAGTTCAGAGAAGATATTTTGTATAGTAGAAGATTTGCTCCTTGCTTCCGTGATTTTTTTCTCTTACATTGAGAAGTTTTTCATGTTAATCCTCTGCATCTTTGATCTGATTTAATTTTTTTATATTATTATGATTATTCAATTATTATTATGCGCATTGAAATAAAAAAAAGACAATTTTGCGACTATTAGTTCAACCTTTTCTCTTTGTCTTCTACAAGAAGATAAGTGACAGAGCACTCGTCCGCTCATCCATCCAAAACTTCTTGTCTCGTGATGTTTTGTGTTAATTAGTGATATTGTCGTTTGTTTATTTGACGATATTAACTTGTTTTGTGACTAAACAAATAATCCCATCGTTTTCTTAAAAGAATTTATGTAATTTATCGACCAACCTGTCTTTATCGATCAAGTTAAGCGAGTATTGCACTAAATGTTATTGCACGTGTAATTAATTATTATTATTACTTATCATTTAAGATTCCTTCAAGTATATTAATTGCAACGAAATTGTCTATGCATGCACGTGAGTGTAATCGTTTAAAACAAACCAACAAAAAAGAAATATCATATTTTAATTTAATAAGAGGACGATTTGTTGGAAAACAAATCAATTTGTAAAAAAATTGATGTCTCTAGAAACTTTTCTGTCCTAATATAAAGATTATTATCGATTTATATCGATGAAATAATAGAGTTGGAGATCTCGAGTACTTCTTTTGAATTTAATAATAACAATAAGAGCTTAAATATTATTCATAGATAGAAAAAAATTTGCATGTCTACATTGTATACTTATGTGAAAATATTGTTCTTATACCAAACACTTATGTGAAAAATATTTACGTCTACTTCAACAGTTGAATTAAAATTGATGATAGAATTTAGAAACTTAAAACAATTTTATTTGCTTGATAATCATGATATCATCAAATAATTTAAATGACCATGTAACCTTAAACACTGTTTAATCACACATACAAATTTCTTTTGGATTTACCACTCCATATATCCTTTTAAAAAAATAAATGATCATGAAATAAAATCATTATATAAATATGATAATTATGGATTATAATTTTTTTTTATGGCAGCCCATTTTAAGGGAATGACAATTATGGAGAGAGAACGTGTGGACTAATGATGGATGGCAGTATAATCATTATACAAATATGATGGATCTTGATCATAAATAATTAATGATAATCATTGATGGTTTTGAGATTTTTGGGGCCACTTTGATCTTTCATCATGTCAGAGCTGGTTTTTTTATTATATATGAGAATTAAATACTGACATGGGCCATGGCATCAAGCATGCGAGTTATTATTATTATTATTATTATTATTATTATTGAGAGCTTCTTCAATTCGACCGGTAATTAAGAATGATTATTTTTTTACTTTAAGTATGTCGCTGTCATGAACTTTTAATGAGTGAGTCGATCATCAAAATATTAGGTAGATTAAATCGCAAGTACATTTCTCACTACCAATATATATATATATATAATTGCAATTGGTTATTAAAATTATTTATATATAAAAATTGCATCATTTATCCATATATCAATTGATCGAGATTATCCTAATTTGTCGGCTTTGCTTGGGACCAAATAAACTCGCCATCATCAAGGGGTTGATGGAGAAATCTCTCTCTCTCTCTCTCTCTCTCTCTCTCTCTATATATATATATATATATATATGTATATATATATATATATATATGTATGTATATATATACAAAATATAACTGAAGTTTAGATAGTATTCAGTGTACATGACGCAGTTCTATGTAGAATATTGTAGATGTAGTTTAGAATTTATACTATTTTTCTACATTTTCATTCGATGTATATGCCTAGCTATTTTTTATTAATTTTTATTATGAATGAGATAAAATTCAATAAAAATAGTAAACTTGAATATGTTACAATTCTGATCACATGGCAATTTATTTTATTGTTTTAATTTGTTTTTTCTTTCACGAAGAAAAAATAATATTGAGATTATTAATTGTAAGTAATATACTTAAAAGAAAATAATCACTTCTTTGTTATGTGAAATATTTTTTTAATTAACGTAAAAAATTAATATATATATATATTTATTTCTATTTATGTCATTTCCTAATATCAATTAGCTCAACTGCTAAAATTATCAAGCGTTTTTAACTTAAATTTATTGATTACACTGTCATCCACTATATGCTAATAATTATTCACTCGTCAAACCATTATTTTACTAATTAAATTATTAGTCTTGCCAAGTAAGAATTTTGTGTGTGCAGATTCAGGTTTCATATGGTGCGACACCTCGAACTCATCTCACCATTTCGATGTCCTCAGATCTTTAATTTGGATTTAAAGGTTGTGCAACGCCTTCAACGTGTATAATGGTGCGATGGACACTTTTGGATCGCGCATCAATAGACGCGCCGAATCGCTCGCTCACAGCGTTGAACAATGCGGTTGACGCACAAAATATGTGCTGCTCATGAATGCGATTGAAAGAAGGAACACTTACTACTACTGAAGTCAAAAGAAGGAGGAGAGAATTAGAAATAGAGAATTAGAATTAGAAATGCGATTGAAATAAGAAATTGACGCACAAATATGGGCTGCTCATGAATGCGATTGAAAGAAGGAACACTTACTACTACTGAAGTCAAAAGGAGGAGGAGAGAATTAGAAATAGAGAATTAGAATTAAAATTAGAAATGCGATTGAAATAAGAAATTGACGCACAAATATGTGCTGCTCATGAATGCGATTGAAAGAAGGAACACTTACTACTACTGAAGTCAAAAGGAGGAGGAGAGAATTAGAAATAGAGAATTAGAATTAGAATTAGAAATGCGATTGAAATAAGAAATTGACGCACAAATATGTGCTGCTCATGAACGCGCTCAAGGCATCACACAAACATTAAATCCTTTTAAATTTGTGGAAAATTTTGTCTTTTTCTTTATAGAACCCATCTTTCGTGAAAAAGATGAGTTTAAAATCATTGGATTAAATTTATACAATAATTCTTCTTAATTTTGAGTTATGTATATGTTATGCATTTAACTCTTAAAATTTGAATTTCATTTTTAGATACCACTCCCGATCCGAATATTCAGGATCTTTAGCATTTAAATAATTCAAAATGAGTATAAAAATAGAAAGGACTCTATAAATTAGGATTATTGAGAGAGACACACAATTCTAATGAGTCAAGTCAACATAGTTCCATATGAGGATTTATCACTGTGGGACCATTTTGAACAGTCGGACACACACATGTTTAAAAGCTGGTCCCTCTAAATAATTTTGTACCTTCAAGTGTGATATTTTTTTATGATGCATAATAATAATAATAATAATAATAATAATAATAATAATAATAATAATAATAATAATAATAATAATAATAATAATAATAATAATAATAATAATAATAATAATAATAATAATGGAACAAGTAATCCTAGTTAAAAAACGAACCCAATAATTATGACATACAACATACGTGTATATAATATATTTTTAAATTTTAAATTGAATTATTCAGGATTTAGTGACACTCAAGACGGAAATGCTTCTATAGGTAATAATAATAAAAATAATAAATATAACCGTGCAAAAGTTAAAAAAAAAAAGCTGAACGCGGAAGGATCACGTGAGCATGTACTTGAAGACTGACACGTGTCCTCACAAGACTGGTCGTGCCAGGTTCCGTTCCCACTGCTCACAGCCGTACGATCTTTTTATCTCCACAAATATATTTTTTTCTAAGACAACTCCATAAATTAAAAATCCCCAATAAGGCAAGCTGCTTCTGCGATAAGCTGGCGTACCTATCGGGAGCCAACGCTGATAAGCTAACTGCGCAAGTGCGTTGTCCATGGGGTCTTCACGACAGCTACCACGCACTCGCACAGCGGAAAGCGACGTCTTTATTTAAACGCCTTCGGTTACCCAAAAAGAAAAAAAGTTTTTTTTTGAGGGACCAAACAGAAAAAGTAAAAAAAAAAACACCAAGTGTTGATAATAATTTTTTACCGGGTTATTTCGGTAATTGTTCTCTCCACTTTAAAATGCCCTTCTAAAGAAACCGCACGACCTCAATAATAATAATGCTTTTTGAAATTGACACCGTAAATTCTCATTTAATTCAATGATTTAATCATTTAAGTGACTAAAATCCAATTATTCCATTTAATAATAATAATAACAATAATTTTCTTGTAATTGTGCTTTAAGAATCGGGAAACGGGAGCATTTAAGGAGAGCGGTGGAGCGGCGAGTTTTTTTTTCCAAAACCGAGTACGAGGAAGGATGACATGGCGAGCCGAGGCGAAGTCCGGCAGCGAAATGACGAGAGCGCCCTCCACGTCCGAAGCGCTACGGAGGGAACCTCGAGAAAAGTAGATGCCTTTTAAAGCCTACAGGAAGCGAACTGACCCTTTTGCCCCCCATGCGGTCCTCCTCGAAACCCGACACCTTTGTTTCCCGTTCCGGGAATACCCTTCGCGACAGGACGGGCCATCTGGCTGTTCTTACCGCATTGCCCCCGGTCGCTATTTTAATTTTGTGTGGGACGAGGGTTGGTGTAATGGTAAATTAGGCTACAGAAGTAGGGGCTGTTTGGACAAAGGGGAGCGGAGTTATCGCCCAGGGTTTTCGCAGTGTATAAAGGCGGTGGACTGTGAGAGCAGATCGAAGGTATAAAAGTGGGCTGAGCGGATGGTGCTCAGTGAGAGACGAGACGAGAAGCAAACACGGCGGCGGGAGGTTGAGAGAGGGGAAGAGAGCTGATACGCGAGAAGGAGATTGTGGAGTTGGGAGGCCTCGCGATCCGCTTCGGGTTTGGAAATCTCTCCTCCTCCCCTTCGGCTTTTCTCCGGACGATCCGAGCTGCGGTTCGTGGGATTTGGGTAGGCGGAGCTCGGTCTGGGTTCGGAACGGCGTTCGGCGGCCTGCGGCCGGCGGCAGCTTTTTGTCTTCCTGGTTTCGGTGGCGCTCCGGTATGGATTTCTCCATTTATGGTGGTACTTTTGGGGGGTAAATGTGGGATTTTTTTAATATATGTTTATTTTGTGTGTCTACGGGTTGTGTGGTTGGTTTGGCTTCTGCTGGGTTTTTAGTTGTAGGGCTTGGCGAGGGACGTGGGTGGTGTGTTTGTCGTTGGTGTTTGGTTTTTTGAGATATGGTTTTCCGCTTCCTGGTTCAGATCTTCCGGAGTGCCCCTGAGGGCGTCGACGAGCCTTCGAGTTTGGAAAGGTAGGGTCTTTTTTGTGCTCCAACGCGGCAAGCTTTTGGCTTGCTAATCGGCGGTCGTCGAGCTCTGCTTCCGCTTTGATGTAGTGAAGTGGAGAGTAGAGTGGAGAAGAAGCAAAGGCGGAAAAGGAAGGTGCTGCCTTTTGCGGGAAGCGATAAAGTTCGGACCTTTCGTTGTCTGCTCCGTCGCCGCCTGCCTTTTTTGACTTAAGGATCTTTGCGCTGGAGCGTTTAGGGGTTCCCGGCACCATGTCGTCATTGAGCAGGGAATTAGTTTTCCTGATACTCCAGTTTCTGGACGAGGAAAAGTTCAAGGAAACTGTGCACAAGTACGTTGTTCGTCGCTTCTGATACTTCTGTTCAGCTGTCATCGTCACGAAAAAAAGTTCTGATATTGTACCATCATCATGATCGCTTAAGCTACTGTGGTTGCATTTTAGGTTGGAACAAGAGTCCGGATTTTACTTCAATATGAAGTATTTTGAGGATCAAGTTCAGGCAGGGGAATGGGATGAGGTGGAACGTTATCTTGGCGGTTTCACCAAGGTTGAAGATAACCGGTACTCCATGAAAATTTTCTTCGAGATTAGGAAGCAGAAGTACTTGGAAGCACTTGATAGGTTCATTTTCCTTCCACCTCGCCCCTTCACACTTTTGCACAACCATTTTTCTAAGCGTTGTTGAATTTGCAGGCATGATAGAGCTAAAGCTGTTGAAATACTTGTGAAGGATCTCAAAGTTTTTGCTTCTTTCAATGAGGAACTCTTCAAGGAGATCACTCAATTGCTTACCTTGGAGAATTTCAGGTGGTGTACATTTGATTTCTCCAAACTCATATTTGTACATTGTATCACCTGTGCTAATAAACTTTCTTACTTCGTTTCCAAATCTGTGCAGGCAGAATGAACAACTTTCTAAATATGGGGATACAAAATCAGCACGAAATATAATGCTTATGGAGCTCAAGAAACTTATTGAAGCTAACCCCTTATTTCGTGATAAGCTTACTTTCCCACCTTTTAAAGCTTCTCGACTACGAACATTAATAAACCAGAGGTTGGCATTCCTTCTCCTAACTTCTCTTCTCTTTTGTAAGTTGTAACAAAGTTCTGTCATTTTCTATTGACCTATGTTGATTATTGCTTGCCTTGTGAGATGATTGTTTTAGGTAAATTGTTTGGTATAAATCTTCAACAGCACTTGGTGTCTTCTTTGCTTATTGATATGTTCAAAAGTTTTTCCTTTCCTCTGACCACATCTCTCTCCAGTTCTGGTCATTGATTTGAATACTTTAACAAATGATATGAGTTTGCCCATGCATGCTGATTGTAATAGAGCTTTCTACTGACCTAATTCTTTTTTGTGCTATACCTATTGCAATTCTTTGTTTGAGAGGTATTGTATGCATTATTCTGCACTTAGTATCGGTAGTTGGAAGATACACTGATGCACGTTTCTCTTAGCCTTAACTGGCAGCATCAACTTTGCAAGAATCCTCGGCCCAACCCTGATATTAAAACTCTTTTTACTGATCATTCTTGTAATGCACCTGCTAACGGAGCACGAGGACCTCCCCCTGCAAATGGTCCACTTGTTGGTCCTATACCTAAGTCTGGAGCTTTCCCACCAATGGGCGCTCATAGTGTATGTAACTGTATCTTATTTAACTTGTTTTCTGAATTTATCATTGCAATTTGTTGATTATCATTTCTTAATTCAGCCATTCCAGCCAGTTGTTTCTCCACCTACAAGTGCCATTGCTGGATGGATGACAAATGCTAACCCATCATTGCCACATGCTGCTGTGGCACAAGCCCCTCCTGGTCTGATGCAGCCACTTAATACTGGTGTGCCTCCTTTGAAAAAAATGTGCAGATTCTTTTATTGTAATGTTTTTTCTCCATTATTTGTGCCAATCTAAACCATAATTCACTTGCTTAGCTACATTCCTAAAGCATCCGAGGAATCCTACAAGCACTTGTATGGATTATCAGACTGCAGATTCCGAACACCTGATGAAGAGAATACGCCCTGGTCAATCAGATGAGGTACAGTGTATCATTTACTCAGTATATTCTTGAACTTGGCACAATTTGCCATTTGGTATCAATTTAAGCTGAATGTAAATATTATATAACGAGGAACTTAATTATCTCCATAGGTATCCTTCTCTGGTATGACTCATCCACCCAACATTTACTCCCAGGATGACATTCCAAAAACTGTGGTGAGGACTTTTAATCAAGGTTCAAATGTGATGAGCTTGGATTTCCACCCAGTGCATCAGACATTTCTTCTAGGTAGTTCTGAAGGACATTCAGTCATCAACCTGTTAACCAAGCTCATACCAGTTCTTAATTTTCATCGTTCCATTGTTTTCATCATTTTGGATTGTAGCTGGAACCAATGTTGGTGATATTGGGATTTGGGAAGTTGGCTCCAGAGACAGGATAGCACATAAAACATTCAAGGTTTGGGACATAGGATCTTGCACTTTGCCCCTTCAGGTATCATTCTTTTTTGAAGTTAATCAAGCTATAATAATTTTGGTGCCTTAAAGAAACAACTGTAATTTCGTATTAAAACCTTTGAATTTTGCAGTCAGTTCTCTTGAAGGATGCTACAATATCTGTCAACCGATGCTTATGGAGTCCTGATGGAACCATTCTTGGTTAGTTTAATTCAGACTGACCTATGCCCTATCCATGTTGCTACATACTGCTTCACCTTCGTCTGATGACATTCTTGTAGGCGTTGCATTTTCATTTTTCTGCTTTCCAATCATTGTAGGTGTTGCATTTTCAAAGCATCTGATACAAACATATGCTTTTGGCTTGAATGGAGAATTGAGACCACAATTGGAGGTAAGATAGAACTTGTGAATTTTGCGCATATGATGGAGTTTGACTGGTCCTGTTGATATACAGATTGATGCTCATGTTGGTGGGGTTAATGACATTGCATTCTCACATCCCAACAAGAGTTTATCAATAATTACATGTGGTGATGACAAGACGATTAAGGTGAGCATCGTACAATATATTTTGGGAAGACATGAATAGAGGTAATGTTCTGACATCTTTGTTGCATAGGTATGGGATGCTATATCAGGACAGAAGCAATACATGTTTGAGGGTCATGAAGCTCCAGTATATGCTGTTTGCCCGCATTATAAAGAATCTATCCAGGTTAGTTTTCCATTTCATGATAAGTTATGCAAGAGATTTATATTCATATTTCAATCATTCAACTCGCTGCATCGTGTAAAACCATCCATCACACACACAAAGATACCGGTCCTCTGAGTTACTTTTGATACTGCTCGTATGCAGTTTATTTTCTCTACAGCTGTTGATGGGAAGATCAAAGCCTGGTTATATGATTGCTTAGGATCCAGAGTTGATTATGATGCTCCTGGTCAGTGGTGTACAACAATGGCTTACAGTGCAGATGGAACAAGGTGAAATGTCTATAGCAAATCATCAAGTTTTTTAATTATTTTGAAGTTCATACTCTGTAATCTGTATTTTAATGGTCATATCCTGCATTGTGTGCTTTGCTTATTCCTGAACTTAATTGGCTATTTTTGTATTCCTTTTAGATGCTACAAATTCAGAGTTTCTGTACATTCGCCTTTGTCTGCTTAACCATGTTTTCAATTATTTTCATTATTTGCAGGCTCTTCTCTTGTGGGACTAGTAAAGAAGGTGATTCACATCTGGTTGAGTGGAACGAAACTGAGGGAGCCATAAAAAGGACATATAATGGTTTTAGAAAACGATCACTGGGGGTTGTCCAATTTGATACAACCAGAAACCGCTTTTTAGCTGCTGGAGATGAATTCATTATTAAGTTTTGGGACATGGACAATATTAATATACTTAGTACCACTGATGCGGATGGTGGACTGCCTGTGAGTAGCTGCCTTAAGAACTATTTTAAGATTGTTGTAATTTATCATTTTAACTTACCAACAAGCTTATTTCTTTATTGTAGGCAAGTCCTCGCCTGAGATTCAATCGAGAGGGTTCGTTGCTTGCAGTTACAACAAGTGACAATGGGATTAAAATTCTAGCTAATACTGATGGTCAACGGTTGTTAAGGATGCTTGAGAGCAGGGCTTTTGAGGTATCTCGAGGTACTTCGCAACAAGTCAGCGCCAATGTGAAGGTATAAGTAGTTGTTATGGATCATATCTTTCAGTAAAAGCAGTCGCCTTTGATATGGGTTACATCAATGTTACCTGTAGTACTAGGAAATAAGTTTGTCGCACAAATGTTTGTTATAAATTTGTTCTTAGCAACTTTTGGTATGAATATCTAATGTGTTATTTTTGTGATGACTTGAAACATGCAAATTGTGTTAGATCAATGTTATTTTTTTTAAAAATCAAAGAGAATTTGCATTTGAAGATGAACTAACTCCATTATGATGCTCAAAAGAATTCACGTGATAATTCTTCTTGTACACTTATGTACACACTGATTGTGACATTGGGGAAATTCACTTACATGATATAATGGTTGCCCTTAGATGTGGATTAGAATTAATTAATTAAAAAACCGATATGGTAATGTTTTCTGCCTTATTTTCTGCAGCCTCCAATTGTTAATGCACTGGGAGGAGCTTCAAGTGTTGCAAGCCCTATAGCTGCTACACATGAGAGACCAGGTCGGATCTTACCCCCAGTGTCGATGAGTGGTTTGGTGAGCTTTCTCACTCTTTGGTATTTGGGACAACTTTGGTCACATTTTAATCATACTCTGTTCAATGAAATTGCAGGCTTCCATGGATAACAGAACTGCAGATGTTAAACCGAGAATTTCAGATGATACTGTAAAGATAAAAACATGGAAACTAGCTGACATTGTCGACTCAGCTCATCTCAAAGCCTTGCGGTTGCAAGATTCCATGACATCATCAAGCAAGGTAGGCAGTTACTAAGTATTTTCCAATTCCAGGGATCATGGAACTGTAATAAAGGAAGAAATGCTCGAAGTAATGTTTCTGTAACATGTTATTATATCGTGCAAAGATAATTACTATAACTATACCAAGGCTACTAATAGAACTAACCACTATTTCCTTAACTAGCCCACTTAACTAATATAAAGTGGCGTCTTATCAGGTAGCCTCACTTATACAGCATAGATCACTGCGTTCTTGTTATTTTTTTTATGCACATCATATACATCTTTCTGTCGTATTCTCCGTGATTTTTGTTGGATCTCCAATTTCATCGATGGTTCCTTTTTTGTACCTTGTAGTTCACATGATATATTAGTAGTGCTTTTCTGAATCACAGGTGGTGCGACTATTGTACACCAACTCTGGCATGGCACTATTGGCTCTTGGATCCAATGCCGTTCATAAGTTGTGGAAATGGTCTCGCAATGAACGAAATCCATCTGGCAAGGTCTGAAACATCACTTCAAAGAATTGAACACATTGTTATATAATTGCTTCATATCCCTTTTGTTTGGCTTTCCAGTCGACTGCATCTGCTGCTCCCCAGTTGTGGCAGCCGTCAAATGGTATCCTCATGACAAATGAAAAAGGTGACAATAATCCAGAAGAAGCGACTGCTTGCATTGCTTTGTCAAAAAATGACTCATATGTTATGTCTGCATCTGGTGGGAAGGTTTCTCTATTTAACATGATGACGTTCAAGGTACCCTTACTTCTTTGATGCTCATGTCTCCTCTGGTGCTCCCAGAAGTGATTATGCTTCACAAGCAAAAATGTCTAAATTATAACTCCTTTGTAGGTTATGACAACTTTCATGCCTCCACCACCTGCTGCCACATTTTTGGCATTTCATCCTCAAGACAACAATATAATTGCCATTGGAATGGAAGATTCCAGTATTCATATATATAATGTGCGAATTGATGAGGTGAGGAGTTTTCAAGCTACTCAAAAGGCAAACTTCATCGATTGTACTTTCATTGGTACCTCCACAATAGTTCCAACCAGTGAGAAACATCTAGTCACTTACGAGCTCTATGATCCCTGTTACCAGCACCCACCCACCCATTCACATGGAACTATAATGTACGCTAGCAATTTCTAGTATTTGTAGCTACCCAAGGGAAGTACGGATAAAATTTGGAAATTATCATCCAATTACACCTTCCTTACCGTCAGTCTCCGAACTTTGTTCTATGAATCAATGGTCATCCAATTTTCATAACCTCGTACTTGTGGTCATTGATAGATTGTTTAATGATTGAAATGTTGATGTAACATCCGCGTTAGTATTTTTTTCTCTCCTTCATGTTAGCTTAAAAATTAGTAACCTCTTCTCTTCTTCGCCACCATGGCTGAAGAGAGCGGGAGGCGGCCGGCAGCCCCATAAAGGATCTGCTCCTCATTTTTTTTGCTATTTTATTAATTTTTAAGAGAAAATTTGTTGACGTGGATATCATGTCAGCATTTTAAGTGGTTCTATAATCAGTTAGTATAACAATGTTTGTAAGATTATAGAAATGGGATAACCATTAATTTTACAAATAAAGTATGGTGATCTAGTTGGGAATAAGAGCATAGTGGTTGACCGATCCGGAAATTTACTCAGGGAAGTGAACTTGATCATTTTGTAAATAATGGTTTTTTGCTATTATGATTATTCTAGAGAAATAATAAGAAGGAAAAACAGCTCCTTTGGCTTTTGGGTCGTGAACTGGCACTGTTAACCATCTTCTTCGCAATCATTTCTGAACTCTTCAGCATATGCTGTTCAGGTGAAAACCAAGCTCAAGGGTCATCAGAAAAAAGTAACTGGTCTCGCGTTTTCACAGTCATTGAATGTGCTTGTTTCTTCAGGAGCAGATGCTCAGGCAAGTATATCACCGAACACAGATTTTTTCTTGTATGTGCAATGTCATGGTAGGAAGGGTTGTGTTAGACCTCGACAGTCAGCGTAAAACTTTGTCGAATCTCATGAACATGGATCAACGAAGCATCGTATGATCCATGTAGCCGACCCCACCTAGTGGGATAAGACTTTGTTGTTGTTGTTGTTGTTGTATGTGCAATGTCATGGTTACTGAAGGTTGATGATTGAACTAATGTTGTCAATTCTTAGTGTTGCAACTAGACAATTTTCAATATGTTTTTTCTTCTGTGTTCTCATTTTCATTCTTGCTCTTTGATGACCATGAGATTTTTTTCTGAGACGGGCCAATGAGATTCAATTAAATTCTTCATCATCCTTACTCTAAACAACATTTATTTTCCTTGTGATCTGGTATTTCTCTAACCAATGTTTTGGTACTGCTGGCAAGGAACATGCTAATAAATGTGTACATTTCTTTAAAAAAATCATGTATATGAAATGCATCAATTTAATTGGAACACAAATAATTTCTGTTATTATAGCTTATTTTGACTGATAAACATGTCTTTTCTAATGGCACTAAATTCTCTTGCATCATTTTATATATTTAAAGAAAATGCCCTCTTTTGTATTTTGTATTTGTCTTTTAGTATAATCAATGTGCTTGTAGTATCATGATTTTCTTCTTAATTTAATTGATTCGGCGTTTAGAGAGTATTGTATGAAATCTGAAATTTAGATACAATATGCATCAAAGCATCCAAATATAATTTTTTATAAATTATTTATGTGAAACTTGCTGTTGTGTAATGTCATACGATGTATGCCCAGTAACTATCATAACAAAGGCGGTGAATGTTGCAGTTGTGCATGTGGAGCATTGATGGATGGGACAAGAAAAAATCACGTTTCATCCAGGTACCAGCTAATCGCGTACCCCCTCTAACAGGGGATACCATGGTCCAGTTTCACAATGATCAGTCACATCTTCTGGTTGTCCATGAAAGCCAACTGGCGATCTACGACAGCAAACTTGAGTGTTTGCGCTCGGTTGGTTCTTGAACTCATTCTAATATCCCAGATATCTATGGTACAGAAATAATTTTACGTTTTAGCCTGAGTCATAATTGCTAATTTCACTAGTATTCTTCTTATGTTTTAGCATATTAGACAAACCATGTTGCTAAATGGTATCCTTTTATGATAATGATAAATTGAGGCAACCATGTAATCTTTTGAAGTGGTAAGAGCAAAATGGATGAGATGCCACAATGCAGATTCCAAGACTCTTATTCGCTAGACTTGCCATGTCCCTCAATTTCCTGAGTTTTACCCAAGAAAACATTATTCATAAACTACATGGCAACTAGTCCTTGGGTAAGACGAAGGTCATGAAAGGGATGGAAATGAAAGGGACAGAAAAAAAGGGGAGGGTGAATTTTTTTTGCCTCCATTAAATTGGGGTTTTGAAAGGTTAGTCACTTCAAGGAGAATGACAGGCAGTGTCTTTGGTTTCTACATTACCCTGCATCAAAATTGCTAACCTAATATGAAAAGCTGGAGAAATTTCCTCTTCCTACAATTTCCTCTTCCTCTTTTCCCTCCA
Organism: Pontederia crassipes; assembly: GCA_030549335.1. Classification (NCBI taxonomy): domain Eukaryota; kingdom Viridiplantae; phylum Streptophyta; class Magnoliopsida; order Commelinales; family Pontederiaceae; genus Pontederia; species Pontederia crassipes. Next base: position 7,144,394 of record JAUKPH010000017.1, read on the forward strand.
TTATTTTCAAACAAAACCTACGATGCTTTTACTTGGTTTGTCCTTGATATGAGTACCTGACACGGTTAGAAGTTGAACTTGTGGTGTGTCTTAATTGCCAATATAATAATTGCCGTTAAATTCACTAGTGTTCCCTGACATTCTGTTGTATCTGAACTAATGTTTGCTATCTGGATACAGTGGTCTCCTAGAGATGCACTCCCAGTGCCGATTTCAAGTGCGATATACTCGTGCGATGGGCTGTTGGTATATGCTGGCTTCTGCGATGGCGCCGTTGGAGTTTTTGAAGCAGATGGTCTTAGGCTTCGGTGTCGGATTGCATCCACTGCTTACATATCTTCATCCATTTCTGGGTATGCCTTTATGAAGTTTTGCTTCTTGAACCTCAGGCTTCAGGTTTATCCAGTTCTTTTCAAAGTTTCATGATGTTTATTGTTATCGTTTCCACTTCCCATCCAGCCCTGGAATGGTGTATCCCATGGTCATTGCTGCTCACCCGTCAGAGGCCAATCAGATAGCTTTAGGAATGAGCGATGGTTCAGTTCACGTAGTCGAGCCGTCCGATGATGATCCAAAATGGGGATCGGCGCCGCCTCAGGATAATGGGTCTGCGCCGCCTACCTCCGGTTCTGCCTCAGCTAACAATCAATCCTCGGAACCCTCTCAGAGGTGACAATGCCGTTGGTGTTACAAAAGCAAGAGAATATATAGAATAGAGGCACAGGTTATCCTCCTCTTTTTGTTTTTCGTTCCTGTTAACCTGTTAGGCCTTTGTAAAGCCTGTAATCAAATTTGATTATTGGAGATATTTTCAGAAATGGTGGGTAAATTGGGATGTAAAATATTTGTATGCCCGTATCAAATCTTTTTCCCCAACTTTCCTCCCTTTCACATCCACTATGTACACATCCACAATCAACATGTCTTTAAACATCCAATTTTTGGGTCATCCATTTCATTTTTTTTCCATCATCATTCCTCCAACTACTTGTGCTCGATCAAGAAGATATGCGTACTGCACTGGTGCAATTATGATAACTTTATTTTATCCCTAAGATTTATTAGTCTATTTATCAACTCAACATATGGTAAATAGTTCCGGAGTATGAGCAAATTAGTCGTTGCGTATGAGACATTAATCCTTACTATGAAATTTAAGGTAGCAAAGCAACGTGTGCGAAGCATCAGCGTGTCTTCGTAACACCACATCACTTGTATTGACACAATTTGGATACCTCCTACACTTGTTTTTTTTTAATTTCTTATAGCCAAAAATGTAAGGCAGGGTCCCTTGCGTAAAACTAGTCCAACCAAATAATTGTAGTTGAACTTGGCTCATGGTTGTCGTGAAAGATTAAAAAATCTTCCATAAATTTCACCTTGCAAAATCCAAAGTCCACTTTATCACCAGGGAGTTGAACCTGAGAAATCTATAGCTGATTTGACGATATCTTCTCCATCTTTGCTTGCAGGTGCAAGAGAAACATCATCAACTGTCGATGAATACATCCCGCAAAACCTTTCACCAAAACAGCAAAAAGACATCCCGCAGGAAACTTGCAACACAGCAGAATTAATCAATTCCAGAATCTGTGTTCAGCAAAGATTTCTACCATTCATATGATGTTTCAGCAACGTGACCTATTGAGAGGAAAACCTTCAAATTAGCATGAAAGACAATGTCTTCTGAATCATGGCATGGTATTCAGTATCCCTTAGACAATCATATGTTCAGTAACTTTATTCGTAGCCCACTAATTCGCTGTCTTTTTCCTCGACAAACGAACATGAATAGTATGAAGATGCACAGACTATGTACATGAACACCTTAGAATCGCAGGTTGAAACAAATCAACAGGCATCAGAGCACATGCTATTACCCTAAACAACCTAACATAAACATCAACAAAACTTCACTTTTTCCAGTGATATTTTCAGGACCACATTTGAAGCAGAAGAAAGACAAAAAGATAATTGGAGAACAGGTCTGTGGCCTCTAGTCAAAAGAAACAAATCCCTTATATATTATGAGAGGAAATAATAGCTTATCTTGCTATAGAGAAATTAGTTAAAAAGAGGGGAGAATCATCCAAGCAGTGGTCATAATGGGGTAAATTTGTACAGAAAAGCAATGAGGATCAGGTGGTACCCATCAATTGGAGTTGCACAAAGAAGTTTGCAAATTTTACTGAAAGAAAAAATATTGTAACCATTGAATCACCCTCTTTCCTTGAACTAGTCTTGAAATGGGCCAAGGATCCATCTAAGGCTCAAAAGAGCTACCAGAAGAACAAAACTAAAAAATGATATAACTTAGAGTCGTGAAAATCTGTACAAAGGTGACAATCTATTGCATAAAAGCTCATTATAGTATTTAACAAAGCAGAATTACATGTAATCAATAGTAACTGAAAAACATGTCTTATTGAGACTAAGTAGAATTCTTTCACTGTTTCAATAGGAAAACTACAGTAATGAAGTCCAAAAGCAAGTAGATGATATTTCAATATTGAGTTGCAACTCAAGAAGATTGGTTTATCATTCTCAGATTCTCCTGTTACGGGATGGGCGTGGCCCGCCATCAGCATGAACCGAATCATCAATGGCATTCCTTCCTCTTCTTCTACTGGTGATAGAAGATCTCCTGCTCGGTCCCGTTGAGGCATCCGTTAAAGTACTTGGCCGTTCCGGATAATAAACAAGATCACCATGTATCACAGCCATGGTGCTCGAGTCTGATGAATGATCTGCAGCAAGACTTGATTCTATTCTGTGCCTATTGTGGTGCAATGACTCAGCAACGTCAGTAAGTGCTCTTGGTGGTAATGCATCATGATTTACTCCAGCAGCTCCCACCCTGCTATCTGGTAAAGAAAGAACATTACTTTGTTGGGCAAGCTGATGGTTTGATGTATTTTCGTCAGGTATGCCAACGGCTGCTGGATTAGTCCCATTACCTACGCTCCTCAGTGTTCTTTGTGCTCTTATTCTAACTCCAGTTGAAGACTGTGTACCATTTGACCTTCTTCGTGGATTTGAGCTGCGACGTGGTAGAGTTCTGACACCATTTAACACCTCTTCATCCAGAATAACACCTCTAAACCCAACTCTGCCTTCCAATATTTGAGAATCAGGAATTTGGAATTGCTGCCTCGTACTTTCAATTCTTTTTGCATGAGGCCGAGGAGGTATCTTGATACCAGATTCCCCATCTTCACATTTATTGTTCTCCGTACCCCCACGACCATAAATAGGGGTGACATTAACTTCAAGGACCTGTCCTTTACATACAGGACATTCAGAAGAGGGAGACTGAAGCCAGTGATATAAACATGGCCAGCAAAACAAATGACCGCATGGGGTAACAACAGGGCCTTTAGCCAGATCAAAGCAAATGTTGCATTCAAAGTTAGAAGCTTCATCACTCTTCTCGTCATCTTTGTTTTCTGAACCATCAGGTCTCCTGCCTCCCACACCTGCTGCATTCTTTCTAGAATCTTCTAGAGATCTCCAAGACTGAACAATATTCTCTCTCAACCTTTCAGGGTTAGTCAAGGGAGCTGCGTCAGAAGAAGGCAAGTCATGTGACGAAGACCTCGACCTTGGAACTCGCCATCTATTTGATGATTCTATCAATCTCTGCATCCGGAATTCTGGAAAATCGCAGAGTTCCTGTCCAGGTGAGGACCCTCCGTTTCTACTGAATGTCAATGCTGCGATAGGTATCAGTGAATATTCCCCGGCCTGGGTGATTTGTCCAGCATGAAGATTTCGTTCTCTTGCCCGAGTAGGATGTATAGGTTGATAATCTCCCGGAGCATCGCGCGCAATAATCAAAGGTTGAGCAGCAGACATCAAGCTATTATCCGCCCGCAGATTACTTTGGAGGACTATTCCTTCATCGTTCAGGACAAATTGCGGTCCATCATCAAGAGCTATACTTTCCACAATGAAGGCTGGAATAATATCGCAAGAAAAAGGGAGGGAACTTTGCTCTAACATATCAGTAGCGGAGGGAAGGGTACCCAACGGAGGCAGTTCAGGAATGCTCCAGGAATTGGATGGGGAATACGGCGCATCGTTAACATCCCACGTACCAAACCCGCCGGCGGAAGCACTCGTTCCGTCGGCGGCCAAAGGCGACGAGGGCAACCAACCGAGGCTCAGATCGGAGCCAAGGTTCCCGCTTTGGCGGCCAGGCAAGGTAGGCGGGTCTAAACGAAGGCTCAAATCCATGCCTCCGCACCCGCCGCTCTCGCTCTCCCCCTCCGCCATCCCGCTATCGAAGAGCGGGGCCCCTCTTTTTACCCTTCCAAATCAGCAAGAACCAAAATTCCGACACCTGCTTCAACAAATTCGAATTGATATCATCAAAACAAGACATCTCTTCACAATAAAAAAAAGGAAGTCGGAACTTTTCGATCAAAGATCGAGACGGTACCAGTTCGCCATGGCAGGATCTATGGCTTGAAGCCCCGCGAAAGAACTGCGAAATTGGGATCGAATTGGTTAAAATTTGCTCGATTCCAATCAACATTCAGGAAAGAAAGATATAAATACGAGCAGAAGAAGGAACAAATCAGGGTTCGTTTTCCTCACATTGATCGGTGCTCAGAGGTGGTTAGGGTTTTGAGATTGCCGTCGTGGTTCGGAGGAGGGCGAACAGGACGAACAAAAGATTGCAGTTCATACTTTAAGTTTCTTAATGTTTTATAGGCCGCTTTAAATATTTATTGGATGATCTCTCCATCCGATATTATGATATATAATTTTTAATCACATATTATATTATTCGGTTTCGTATTTATTGTTTTGATATCTAATCACTTTAAATAATATTATTTTTAATAATTTTAACTATATGAACATATAAGAAGTATATAATATATAAAAATTGTCGATAACTTAGTAATAACATAATATCAATATAAATAAACATATAACTCTTTTTATTTTAAGATATTAATATTAATAAGAAAAAAACTTGTTAATATTGGATTGATTATTATTAAAATTTTATCTATCATTTAATATTATTGATGATATATTAATTTAGTTTCATGAGTCACTCTTTTTTTTTTACTTTTTTCATACATTTTCCTTTCTTAATTTACCTTTTATTTCAATTATTGATTCAAATATTTATTTTACTTCCATATATTATACATACTCTCACTATTAATTATTTAAAATTACTGATTCAAATCTTTCTTTTTCTTTTTCTTTTGATTTTTTTCCTTTCCTTTATTAATATTACTTTCATTTCAATTCTTGATTCAAACAATTATTTACTTCCATATATTATATTCTCACCAATAGTTCTTTAAATTACTGATTCAAATATTTCTTCTACTTTCCTTTATTAATGTACTTTCTTTTCAATTCTTGTTTCAAATATTTATTTTACTTCCTTATATTACTCACTCACTATTAAATTCTTCATTTTGTTTCCTTTTAAATATTTCTTCTTATTTCAATTCTCCATTATTAATTCAAATCTTTCTTTTACTTCCTTTTTAAACTTTTTTTTTCATTTCTTCTTTTACTTTCATTTTTCAATAATTTGTTTTCGTTTTCAAATTGAACAAAGTTTTAACATGGTCTGCCGATTCACTGATTGAACTAATAAAAAAATATATCGAAAAAGGTAAAGAAAACTATGCCTAAAGTTGTGTGACACTTGAACGCATGACTCATTTATTATTATTTTTTCTTGAAAGTATTACTAACTATAACTAGTATTACATTACGAAGTTCCCCTAAATTATCGTGATTTTTCGTATCTAATCCTAAATTACGAATTTATTTTTTTATATTCTTAAACTATCACAAAATTTTCACTTTAATCCTTTCGTCTATTTCTATTTATATTATTTTTTTCGTTACTTTTGATTTTTTTTCATTTATGAAAAGACTAAATTGTCCCTCCCTTCATAACACATCAAATAATAAATACAAAAAAAAAGAAAAAAAACTTGAGGAGGGTAATTTAGTCTTTTTCATAAATGACAAATTTTTTTTTTACCACTTTGATCCTTTCAAAGATTTATTTTATTTTTTATATTTGTTATTTCATGTTTTTCTCGAGTGAGGGGTGGTTTAGTAACTTTTCATAAATGAAAAAAAAGTAAAAGAAATAAAAATATAACAGAAGTGGACGGGAGGACTAAAGTGAAAAAGTCGCGATAATTTAGGGATATAAAAAAATAAGTTCATAGTTTGAGGTTAGATGTGAAAAATCGTGATAGTTTAGGGAAGATTTATAGAAATAACCCAAAAATTTTAAAACATAAAAGATATAGTGAATGATCAACATAAGGAGAGACTTCTTTTGAGCTTAACTTTAGAATACTAGTGAAAAACTAACTCAATTACTTGCTCCAACTTCAAACTTTTTAAAAGAAAAAGGACTCATCTCTTAAAATTATCATCAACATAGTCTTAATACAAAATAATAAGATGTTTCTATAAAAAAAGGAGTAAGGACCATGATTAGCTCATGTAACAATATGATATGTTCTTGCCCCTCCTTCAAAACATTCAAACCAATAGTTGACTAAATAATCTACAACATGATTAGCTTCTGTAACAATATGATATGTTTTAAACTTCTCAAAGAGTTCTAAGGTCCCAAATAGCAATTATAACATTCAAAATGCGTGGTGGACAACAAAAGATTGCTTAAAGTTGATGAGTATGATTCTAGCCGAACCATTGTGAAGTTGAGTGCTTTGGATTTGATCAAATCGTCATGTTCTAAGCTTCCACCTCCAATGTTGAAGGCTTCAGAGAGAGTTCCTCAAGCAACAAAATTGGCAATTGAAGATTTGATAATGTAAGTTGCACCCTTTTTTTTCTTGTTTACTAGAGTTCTTTTGTGTTAAATTAATGTGATATCTTCATCTATTAGGGAGAAATTGTCGTCTAGTTCGCCCTGTGGACAATTAAGGAAGAAAACATTTTTTAAATACGAGCAACATGACCTCTGAATCTAATATCATGTTAATTTTGATATGCTAACTATTTCTTTAAAAATTTAAACCGTTAGAAAAAAAACAACATCATTTATAAGTCAAGATTCACAATTGTACAAAATATGTGAATTTAATAGTTTCTTATGCTCAGACAATGCAAGGATCTTCATGCAATGTCAAATGTCTCATATTTTAAGGATCTTCATGTATCATAGAGCACAACTTGAATACCTCACAAAAGCCAATAAAATGGTTAACTTGCCTTTTCACATGAAAGGAACATGGGAACATTAAAACCTTATAATATCGGCAACCAATTACATCCAAGAAAGAAACATTTGAAAAATTACAAGAATGAAGAAAAATTATTTTGCATCTCATTTTTGCTACCAGAAAATGAACAGAATGAAAGCTTAAAACAAAATTTAAACTTATATCCATCATTAGCATATTTTTTGCAAACCCTAGTTTATGATATTGCAGTTTCCCGTGAACCTACTCTACTATATTTGAAAAAATAAAAGTTAAAAGACGAGCTACTCAATAAGATTTAACTTGACTCTAATTTCATATTAAAAAATGAAATGACATTGGTTTGAAACTTATTTTTGCTACTTTGTTACTTCGCATAGATGATTTTCAAAAACTTTATCTTCCTAATTAAAATCCTCCGATGTTTCTATTTTCTATCCACCTCATGTCCATCTCTAAAATAAGACGTCTCATTCCAAATTGCAATGGATAAACAATTTGGACAATGGCTGCAAGAAAAAAGACTAGCAAAATTAAAGTGTAGACTCCATTTACGATCTAACATAATTACTCAAACATATGTAATTGAATCTCATTCCAAGATGACAGTATGTTCTTGAATCATGGAATGGCATCTTGTCATACAATCAACAAACAAAAGATAACTCACATTTACATATTCATAAACTAAACCTACTTTACTAGTTACATGATTTGATCACAAGTTACTAGGATGGTATTATTACTCATAATGTATTCATGTGAAAATAATCAACTTAATTATGTCTGCTAACCAAATTGATTAGCTCTAGAAACATCTATGGTAATATCCAAAACTAAAGAAGTGCAAGAAGGGCAAATGTTGCATTATCAATTGCAAAGACAATTGAAACTTCAGCATTAAACCATTAAGTTACGAGTGTTTTCACATCAAGCTCTAATTAGCATTTACTTTCTATTGCTGGCAAGCTCTAATTAAAAGTTTTCTTTTGTCTTGTTTTATATCTTTAATGGTGTTTTCGTATGATAACTAACGAAAATGGCATGTTCTTCAGCTATTTTATCTAATTTTATATTTCTTCTTTATCGAGACCTCATTTCTCCTATCTTTCTTTTTGATGCGTAAATTAAGAATTAAAGCAAATAGGGGAAATAGTGAATAAATCCAAAATGGAAAGAAATTAAAAAGAAAAAAAAACAACTCTACACGCGTGTGCCAAGTGAAATACTAATAACTTACCCAATATCTAAAATTACTAATATAACAATCCCAAAATGTCAAATTATATAAATAATTTATTTATTTAATTTTTAAATTTATTTAAAAATAATAAATAGAGTTAAGAAAGGATAAAAGAAATTAAGTATGGATAAGAGTTTGGATATAAGAAAATAGAGCAAAAGAAAATAAAAAAGATATATAAAAAATATTTAATTAGGATAATTAAATACGGGTATAGATAAGGTTCAATTAAATACGGGTTTAGCATCTAATTTTGGATTATGATTTAATCCAACCTAAAGTTAATTTTTTCTTGTAAATAACTATTCTTACCTATCAACTCTCCTATATTGAAAAATAAAAATTTTCGTCAATTTTGAGCCTTTGTTTCTTTCATCTCAATGTGTATGAGCGGACGTAATTTTCGATCATCTCTTCATTGTTGAAACCTCTGTTAAACAAGTGTGATAACATAAAACTTATGTAAAGTTTCAGATTCTAGATAGTTTGCTTGGAAAGGTACAAATAAAATTTGACTTCACTTTGGATATAATTTTTAAATAGAATAATAAAGTTCAAGAAAATATTAAAATATATCTTATGTTATTTTATTATTCATGAACAAGTTTCACAAGATAGTGCATCAAGATTATGTTTTAGTAGTCAAAATTTTGGTGAAAGTAAAAAAAAGATTATTGGAGTTATGTTATGTTAGACTCCGGCCCAAGTTGACTAGAAAGCTCTACGATTTTTTTCGACCTGACATCGTCAAAGTGAAAACCCAATCCAAGTTCGTTGAGAACTTGGTCCAGATTTACTTCGACCCGATTTGGGTTCCGAGTTAGAATAGAAAAAAATGTTCGGGCATTCGATGAATGACCATGACATTTCGATTCAGATTTTGTGAACTTAGTGGGGTTTCGTATTAAAATAAGAATATGATTTATTTAGACGTTCACTATTTTGCTGAGGTGACCCACGTTGGTCACATACTCGGCCCAAATTTCTTAAGAGATGAAGTTAATAGTTCCAATTATGACTCGACCCGATTTCATCTGGATCCAACTAGAGTTCCTAATTATCCGATTTGAGTTTGGGGCAATTCGAGCCAAGTTTTAATGAGGTTGTATCATGTTATTTGTTTTGTTAATAAATGATCAATTTGTCATGTATTTGATGTGATGATTGTTGAAAGGTATAAAGATTGATAAATAAGTGAATTAGTTAAAAATGATACAAGTTATATCGCTAGGTATATTAATTGTATAAATTGTTATTTATTTATTTGATGGGTCAAGGAAAATTATTGGGCTAAAGAAAATCATTTGGTTAAAGAAAATTATTTGGTCAATGAGATCCTTTGATTAAAGAAAACTCATAATGTGGAAAAGTACATAATAAAGAAGTAAAGTTCACTTCTATTTGACAAAATCCATTTGCAATTGATGAAGATGAAAATGTAGCATTTAAGTGATATATATGGAAAAAAGAAAGAAGGAAGAAGCAAAGAAATGTTTAGTCCTTCGGTTATTTGTGTTATTATGATTTTTATTAAAAATTTAAGTTTCTTATTAATCAATTATATCCATCTGTATTATCCTATGCACTGAGTTTTATCGCTCATAAAAAAATACTTCTTAGTGTTTAAATCCCATAGATACATGAAGTAAAATGGAGGCATGTGCGACAATGTGTTAAGAAATGAGTTATGGAATGCCTCGCCGAACACTCCTCGGAATCGTAGAAGGAAAATAAATTGGGGAAAGAAAAGCAGAGAAAAGGAACTTCTATTCAAAAGGTAAAGTTCATGACAATGACACATCGTAACCAACTCACACTATAGAGATCTATTTATACTAAAATATAACCGATATAAGGAAAGTAAAAATGATACATGTAACATAGACAACGTTACAAACTTTAGCTTTGCAACTCATCATTAGTGTCTTCTACCTTCAACTCGACAACGTGCTGCAACAAGAGATGGAGCCGATGGCTACGACTATGTGATATTTCCAACACAGTGGAATTCACGATGATTCAGTTGCACATATGAGATTATGTTATTAGAGGCGCATTGATCATTTTTGCTAGTCCAATGTAATAACTATTTCATAATTTGTTAAAGTTGAAGGACTACTAGAAATAACTAAATGAAAGATAATTTTATTATTGTTTATTTCATATTTATATTGAACACTAGAGAAGAACAAAGTGCAGGTAAGATCGATGTAAAATAAGTTTAATTATCATGCAATACGAGGATAAAATTTTAGAATGATACATCTTCACATGTAACGCCCCAAAATTAGACCCGTCTAGTGGCAAAATCTTCTTTTGATCATTACTTTCTTTGGTCCTTTTTTTACTCTTTTATTGATCCAAATGGTCAAATAAAATGACATGTAAGCGGAAGACTTAAATAATAAAATATTATAACAATAATATGAAAAAATACGGAAGCTTAATGAATAGAAGGTACATCAATGGCTCACATAAGACATATAAAGGTCCATGCCATAATACAACTCTATAGGTCTCATCCAAATGAAAATACAACTCGATATGCTAAAAGGTAAAGACTTCATCTAGACCCTACAATAACCATGTGCACACACCACCAAGCAGTAGTCGTCATTCACACATCAATTCGGCACGCATCCATATCAAGTACATGTGGGGATCACATAAGGTGCAAGCTCAACCATTAACATAAAACTAAGTGTGAACTCGTATAAATCATAGATTAATTCCATCATAATAGACATGAGGTAAACATGGAGATCAAGTGTAAGAGTGAATCATAATAAGGGGGTCGATAAGAGAGATTGTAATATATGTCTTTTCATTTTGTTTCTTTTCCATATTCGTGTTCATGTTCATTATTCATATTCATGATTCTTGATCATATTCATGTTCATAAGGGCAAAGTCCTTTCGTTCCTCTTTTGGTCATACATGTTCCTTCATCATATTCATAAATTGAAAGAGTTATCAATTTTTAGGAAATATCATTGCAGGCACACAAGTGTGAATTTATCTAGACCATGATGGACCAGTGGGGAATCAGTGCCACGACGAGTGCCCCGTCGAGCAAGATAACCTCGCGTAAAGCGAAAACATATATATGTAAGAAACTCTCATCTAAATAGAGCAAATGATAACCCTCCATCATGTCTTATAAATCATGGACCTATCTTTTGATCACTCGGATCAATCAAGGTCGTAGGGAGCAAGGGTGGCTCTGAATCATCTTTTCATATTCATATAAATAAGTACAAGTCTTATAAAATTATGAGGTTTGGTTATGGTCATACGTCCTCGTCCACAAATCGGACGCCGAAAAGATCGAACGATCATCCATTAAAAAGTTCATCGGTGATTTTTCGAAAAGGGATCGAACGTCAATTTGTTTTAACATTCTCATCATGATAATATGAAAATTAATTAGAACCACTGACGAAATTGTGAGAGGCCAAGATGAAGTTCACTGATGAGATCCGATATAATAAATCTACTAGCGATTAAAAATATAATAGTATAATCGAATATAAGATTGAAGAAAAGATTCACTACAGAAATCATGGGATAAGGACTAATAAGAATATTCATACCATGACATAACTGTTATATCCAAAATTACTATATATATATAGCCACAAGAGTCATGCAAGTAGCTGCCGCCAAAACATGTCTGACGCATTCTCATGCACAAAGGTAACCCCATTTTGCATCCAATACTAATAATGCATTAATTACTAATACATCCATGCAGTACCTTGCCCACTAAACGTGAAATCATGGTATTTTATTGTAATATTGCACATGTCATAAACATTAACATAATTCTCATGCATTCAGAATCACATGATAACATCTGGAGGGGCAACAAGGGATTCGGCAAACAATAAAAGATTAGATTATGTAGACAAACTGATGGGGTTTAATAATAGATGAAATGAACATCGATTAACTAATTTTGCCTAGATTAACTTGACGCTAAATGAACATGTGATTAAATGTACAGTAAGACACTAAATAGAGATCGTTACAACGGGCGTTAAATAAGAATAAATTGTCATTTGCATATAGGAAAGTCCACAGAAGAATAGCAATCCGGTCGTTAAAGTTGGGGTCATACAGATGATATTCATATGTCCACGAATTCGATAAAGGATTTAATTCCCATGCCACCAACTTAAGTTGGTAGCATGGTGCTACCATCATCTGGGCCGTCCGATTCTTCATCCACGGTGTACATTTATTTATCAATCTCGGCCGTCCGATTCTCGATCTCCCGCCATCAGCCAATCTCACGCACGCCGCCGTCGCTCTTTCGCCCAGGTCGATCACCGTTGTTCTCGTCCCCGCCGCCGCCGCTCTCTCGCCCAGGTTGACCATCGCCGCTCTCGCCTCCGTCGCTGCAGCTCTCTCGCCCTTGCTGCCGCTGCTCTCTCGCCCAACTTGACCACCTCCGCCATAGCTCTCTCTCCCCACGCCGCTCCCCCACCCACCCCACCCCCCACCCCCCACCCCCCCCCCCCCCCCCGGCCGCGCTCCCCCGTCGCCGCCGTCGTGCTCTCGCCCCGCCGCCGCTGTGCTCTCGCCCCGCTGCCGCCCTGCCGCCGTCCTCTCACCCCGCTGCCGTGCTCTCGCCCCGCCGCCGCCGCCGCTCTCTCGCCCCGCCGCCGCCGTGCTGTTGCCCCGCTGCCGCCGCTCTTTTGATATTGTAATGTGCGACTGTGAGGCATATCGTTCATTCTGGTTGTAATGCAAGTTGTAATGCAAAGATTTTGTCATTTCATTCTGGTTGTCACCAAATGTTACATGTCCATGATTTGTTCATAAGCTCAAATGCTAAGGAGAAAGTAAGTGTGTGCAATTCATGCTTATAGGATCACAGCTTTTGCTAAGGCATTCAATTTCATCTGTATTAATCTGGATTTTTCTTTCATCAGTTGCCCATGAAATCTTTTTATTGTACAAGCTATGAAATCAATCCATGATCAAGGATTAGTTGTGAGCTATGATAAGAATGATGCAAAAACACTTTGAAGTCTATAAAAATAGTATAATTCCTTCTATCATTCTATATTTCACTTAATTCATGTGTGTTTACTCTGATAAGGAAGGCAAAGGTGCATGGACTGCAAAAGGATGTTAGCAATAATGCTGAGCATGCCCCCCAAGAATGGTGAAGCATGGATCTTATATGTCCAGAACGAAATGACAAAATCTTTGCATTACAACTTGCATTACAACTCAAATTTACAGTAAAATGACAAAAATATGAGCAAAAAAATTGTAACATAAACATCCTTGCATTAACTCAAAATTACAATAAAATGTTTACAATTACAACATTCAACCCCAAATTGCAATGACTCTCTTATGATTACACAAAGGAGACGAGAGATGGCGAGGCACCGACGACGAGGGGTCGCGGCGGCGGACAGAGGCAGGGTGTGCGAGGGTCGGTGGTGCTCGGTGGGGCTGTTCACCGGCGCTTGGCAGAGGAGCTCGAAAACAACTCCAAGATTACACAAGTACAGACGAAATCAAGATTACATGATTACATAATTACAGACGAAATCGATCGGCAGAGCGGGCGAGGTTGAGGGTCGCGGGCGGGCGAGGTCGAGGGCGGCCGGGCGCATGAGCTCGGTCGGCGGGTGAGGTCGAGGGTCGTGGCGGCGGGGCTGGCGAGCTCGGCGGCGGCGGGCAGGCTTAGCCGGCGGGCGGGAGGGACGACATCGCGAGGGACGAGATCGGCGGCGGAGGGCGAGGTCGAGGGTCCTGGGCCGCCGGTCGCATGAGCTCTGCGGCGGCGGGCGAGCTCGGTTGGCAGGCGAGGTCGAGGGTCGTGGCGGCGGGGCAGGGCGGCGGAGCTCGGCGGGGCGCTCGGAGGCGGCGGGCGAGGTCGAGGGTCATGGCAGCGGGGCGGGGCGACGGTGCGGGGCGGGGCGGCGGAGCTCGACGGCGACGTGCGGGAGGCGACCTACGAAGGCGACGGTCGTCAAGAGCTTCGTCGAGAGCTGCCGAGTCGTCGACGGGCCGACGGCGAAAGCGTGCAGAAGAGGAGATCTGGCATCGGCGGGCGATATCGTGCCTCGGGGGGTATCAGCGGGCTGGGCCGGCCGGCGGCGAGGGCGTGCAGAAGAGGAGATCGCACGTCGGAGCCGTCGAGGGGCGCGTCGGCGTATGGATCTGGCGGCGGCGGCGAGGATCGGCAAGAGATCGGACTGCGGCGTCTGGCGATCTCGGCGCGGGATCTCATGTCGGGCGGCGGTGGCTGTGGTGGACGCCGATGGAGCGGGCGGCGGCAGGTGGACGAAGAGGAGAGAGGGGGGCTGTCATGGATGAAGAGGAGAGGGGGCGCTGTCCTGGTAGGGTTATGAGAAAAAAAGTTAATCTCGGCCATCGATTGTGAATCGAACGACCGAGATCATTGAAATCATATAAATCGTGGATAATCAGATCGGCGGCCGAGATGTTAGTAGCACCGTAGCATAGGAATTAAACCCTTGTGCATAAAATTTCGAAAATCCACCTCTTTTTTTATGATTTTGATTCTTTTCGCAATGGATCATCCTTAGCTTCTTTCTCGGCATTCTACTGCATCACTAGCACTTGAAAAATTTGCACCACTTCTTCCTTTTGTTTCGGCCGTTTCGGCCTAGCACAAGGGACTAGGAGCAAAGAATGACAACAAGGAATGAAAATGACGGGGAGAAAGAAGACCAACAAATAGCAACATTCCCATGATTGTGATAGATCATGAGGAGTTTCAATATTGAAGATTAGGAAATTAATAACGGAAGGTTACATGAGTTATTGCAGCAATTTGATTTTTTTTTTAAAACATGGTACGTTACATCACGGATGTCCTTTCTTTCTATTGATGCCGAGAAGGAAGCAACGAGCTACTACCGATGGAAACTTTGTTGACGTCAAGGATCAAAAAGCTTCACCGGAGACGATCCAAAGAGCAGAATAGCCATATACACAAAAAGCTGGAGCCAACCATGCGGCGGTGGCGTTTTTGAGTGATAAAATCGACCAATCGGCACGGTAGTAGAAAAAGAAAAACTAACCGTCGCCTGAGAGATTCGAACTCTCGCGGGGAAACCCCATGTACTTAGCAGGCACACGCCTTAACCACTCGGCCAAAGCGACTTGTTGAAGGTGTATTAATCTAAACGAATATAACTCGTAGCTCATTAATTAATTGATTACACCCAATGTTTTGACAACTGCTCATCAAATGACGATGCAAAACGAAACAAAATCAAATTGTAATTCTAAAAATTGCTATATTATTGTTAAATAAATATTGGGACTTGATCAATTTTCCTTTTTTTCTAATTGCAACTAAGAAAAATAAGCCATAAAATAAACCCCATATTTTCCCAAATAAAAATAGACCTCATATATAGGTCGTGTGTCTGTGGATACTGACATAAACAAAATTTAATCATGGCTATCTGCACATGGACAACTTTTTTCCATTGGTAAGAGAAAAGGATTAACAATTAATTCGTGGAGATCTGCACGTGACCCAATCTAAACAAAAACCTCAATCAAGTCCAAAGCTACATCAGGGGGAAAAAAGGTAATTGATTCAAATAACTGTTTTAGGTAAAAGACTTTTGAGAAAAGAATCTGCTCAAGTGCCCCCAAATATGCTTTCAAAAATTTTCGAGTACAGGAATTATTGCCGAATAAACACAAATCAATCAAAGACATAAGACCTGGGTGAATCTAATGTGTGTTTAATGAGAGAAGGGAAGATACAATGTTTAACAAGGATGTCCATTATAAGTATCAAATACGATTACAAATGATGAAGCCTGATAGTTTTTAACTTTTTCATTATCAAAAGCAAAACATGATTATTGACCATATGTATCCAATGGGAAGAAAATAGACGTCACATGTACCATCTGGAAGACATAACCAGATTCAAATGAAAGCTCTCCATGGCTCATGGCAAACTTGGAAGTTGGAACACATACAGGAGGGCATGAATTCCGCACGAGAGTTCAAACACCCCAAAAATTATTTGCAACAACTACTGAGGAACATATCATCAACCAATTTAGCAAGTTTGACTCAACAAATTCCATGCTTCAAAGTCATCAGATATGAAGCACTTTTTTTCTGTTAAAAATGGAGTAGCAAGCATATGTATGAAAAAGAAATGTAACTCAGTTTACACAGGAAACTTCACATGCATCAAAAAGCATGTAACGAGTTTTCACATGAGTGTATTTTAAATGATTGGTTTATTCAATAATACTGCCGCATCAGGCACCAAAAAGAAACATTCATTATTTTTTCTTCAAGATTCGGCTGATTTGACCATGAAGTTCTGGCGGCTAATAGGATTCATCACAACCGGTGGTCCAGCAGTGCGGGGCCATGCCTGAAACTTCTTGTCAGTTGCTAGCCACCATTCATTGTCGGATACTGTTTTGGGCGTTGTACCTGATTTTAGAAAATACAAGTTTGATGTTATTCATGATCAGATTATCCTCCAAAAAGTAATCAAACTTATTTACCTCCAAAGATCTTGACATCAGCAGCAAACTTATCGCAAATATATGCGACTGCGAAGGATGCAGTCACAGCTCCAATAATCTTGCCTGTCGTCATCTCCAAACTGCATCATCAAGAAAGTTTCACAATTTGGTCATGTTGCAGCTAGAGGATCAACCGATGCAGAAAAAAATAAACAAGACAACACACTTCAAAGAACAGACTATTAATTTTAAAGCCACAGGACTTCTTTGTTTTTTTTCATTAGACACTGAACCAGATAAAGGAGGAGGGTTGTGTTAGGCCCCGACAGCCAGCGTAAAACCCTGTCGAATCTTATGAACATGGATCAACGAATATACCGAAAGGTTTGGTTACTAATAGAACGGAATGACATCGTATGATCCATGTAGCCGACCCCACCTAGTGGGATAAGGCTTTGTTGTTGTTGTTGTAGACACTGAACCAGATCCCTTTTTAACATGCAAAAGTGGCGACTTATGAAAGGACCTAAAGAGAAGAACCATATAGTAAAGGCACATTCCAGAGATTTCACAATGGAAGAAAATAATATGATTATTCACAAGCTAAGAAACACGTGTTAGAAACAGGCTATCAAAGCTAATGGCTCAATATTGTTGAAACAAGTGAACAGAAAATAATAATGAAAACTAAATAAATGTTACCAATATGTTAATGCAAATCAGAAACTCTTGTAACACCCTATATATATCACATCCATAATTATTGCCAGGCGTTTAAGAATTAGCTCAAAATCATCCATCACAAAAAATGTAATTAACTGAAATACCTTGTTATGAGGCAAATATGGAAAATACAACTCTTCACCAGTATTAGCATCTATGATGCCATTATGCCAGAAAATTTGAGTTGCGACTTACATTAATATGATTCTATATGATATAAGAATGGTGTTCCATACTTTTTGATGAGTTAAGATTGGAAGTAGCATGCTACGCTCTAGTTCTCTTAGTTTTTTCATATGATATAAGAATGCACATACAAGCACACAAAAATGAGGGCCCTCAAGCATAAGAACTGCTTGCTCTGTGCTTTCAACCTTTGATAATATCCTAATTGTCTAAGACAGTCCCAGAAGCTACCTCATTCCAATAATGTTTTTTAAAGATGAGAAAAATATAAAAGTTCTAAATCGTACCTCTGGTTACTTGTGAAGGTGAATCTAATAAATGCAAGCACTATAATTTGCCCAACAGGAGAAACAACACAAAAAACACGAGGCCAAGAAATGCCCTTTAGGTTATTATATTAGTTGTCTCATTATCATGAACGTATGAAGAAACTATATTTCTCATCTGGCAGTATCAAATGCCAACAATAGCACAGTTGCTGCTTTGTTACAATACATTTCTTTTACATCAAATCATTCACCCAACGCATAAGAAAGTGTGTATCTCTTGCCACCTTTCTTTAGGGTTACAGCAAATATGAAACATATGGGCATTTCAGAATCTGGTCTCTATTTGCTTTCCCAAACTATCATATCAATACAATTATGTTCAGAACCCATATCTAGCAAAAGCACATAGTACCAATATAATTATGTCAATTGCAAGAAAGAGTGGATGCCAGATATCATATCAATACACCATTACAGATGATCATCCAGAATACAAAAGTTTTTTTGAGGAGACAGAATACAAAAGTTGACTCAACTACACATTCTTGAAGAACTTGTGATTAACAGTCAAAAGCTTAAAATCACCATCATATGTGCTCTACTTTAGTAATAAAACATCTTCATTCACATTTATTAAATCTGCAACAATAAATCACAATAGTTTTCTCTGCAGATATAGCACAAAAGATCATAAAAATTAATAAATTTCTTAAGAAAGAAATATGAACTTAGAATCGAAACGCCACAAACAACACAATTAATCCAGGCAAAAATAGTATGAACATCTTACTCAAAAGAAAAACAGTTTGAATATATATCAGATTCTACCATTGGAAACAGATAGACCAAAGGTAAAATACATGCTGCACATAATCTAAATAAGCACATGTGGCAATTGTATTCTTGGACTTGATTAAAACATAAGTATCTACAAAGATGTACAGATGTATCAAGCATAAAATGGGTACTATCCAAAAACGTATCAAACAAATGATGCAGACGCAAAATGAGAACAAAACCAAAAATACTAGATCTTTCAACTGATCAAGAATTAGAGAAGAGAAGTTGGTTCCTAAATGTGAGGAGTCTATGGAGGGAATATGAGAAACATTATTTAGATGAATCTCCTTTTTTTCTCTCACTGTTGGAATTCCCAATGATGCTGAATCTTCAGCAAAAAAAGGAACAAGAACAAACGAGGAAACAAAGAGCAGAGGTTGTGAATTTTATTACTATAGGGTGGACCAGGGAAGAATTCAGTTCAGATACACTCAAAATCAATTCACATCAGATTAGTTGTTTATCCAATCCGACTTATAATGTGGATAATTTCTTTTTTCATTTTTGAGAGGGTATATCTTATTTATTTTTCAATTTTGATCTTCAATGCCTATCCCAACAAAATATCATTCACTTTTTTTTTGAGAGAGAATATCATTCACTTATATACTTCTTTTTGTTTGGAAAAGGAAATAGTAAAGAAATACGTGCAGTATGAGGGGCCCAATTCTATCTGATGATCCTCAAATTAGAATTATTCATTTAAAACACACTAACAAATATGTCAATCACATACAGCTAATATTATTGAATAATTATTGATGGACAGTGGGTGTAGCATGACAAAATGTACATAGTCAACAGTATTTTTATTTGATGCATGATATTCTCTGTTTTTTTTTACAGATCATAGAGAACATGAAGGTCATTCGTAAAAATCTGATGGTTCATATAAAGATGCTATATAAAGTACCATCCAAATACACTACATCCGCACTAAACTTTATTGTTATTTATTGGTTGACAAATTTAATTAATAAATATTTAAAATCATTAAAAAAATCATCTTTCCAGCAAACGTTTTTCTGTAGTCAATGGGATTTTAATTGTTGAGAATTTGACAAACCATTGATTTTGATATGTTCTTACATCATCTTTTAATTTCTGGTAGTATTCAATAAATATCATGACCTGTGGTTGTTGGATGTCCAATGGGTGCAGATAAACAAGAACATAGGTTCCGAATTTACAGTTTAAAATCTTCATTTTCCAATTAAAAAGGAACATTTATATTGACACAATCTGATTATATTATGAATAGAAAGCTTATTGAATCAGCAAGTAGTGTTATAAAAAAACGGGGCACAAATTGTAGAAAGTTCATAAAATGGTTTTCGGCTCAATCTCGAACTGACCAAACGCATTTTTATATGATATCACCAAAATGCATGCAAAACTTGGACACTACAACCAATTGCAGATTTATTAAAAACGGTGAAAAAACGAAGACCGGAGCCTGCATATCTGCTTATATTTTACACAGATCTATAGACATTTTTGACAGATCTAACAACTGAACGAGAGTTTTTGCTTTCGATAGATTGAAAGGGAGACTAAATCTTACAGTATCGAGATCCCCAATAGTTGCCGGTAAAGGAGACTGGACGCTCACGGGAGGGAGATCCACTGCCGGGGATGCTTGCAGCGGTCGGACAAAGCAAGCTTGCGGCACGGCGGCGGTGGAGAACGAAAGAAATGCTAAGGTGAAACTCAAAGCGCATAAACTAAAAAGATAATATTGTGGACCGTCTGATCTAATCTTACGGTCAGGGATAATTTGCTTTTAAGAGAAACATAAACGACTGTTCCCAAACGTCGGATTAGATCTGACGGTTGCTTTTCTTTCTCAAAAGGAGAGCGGGAGCGAGCCGGTTTCCAAATTCGCTCGGTACGCCCAAAAATCCTTTCGACCATGGACGACGCCGTCGCTCCGCCGGCGAGCGCCCGGCACTCGAACCTGAAGAAATCTTTCAAGCTCAGCATCCGATCTCTCCTCACGGTGATCTCGAAGGAGGTTATTTTTAATTACGCTCGCTTAGCTTTCTTTCTCCCTGCTTTGTGATTCCTTGGTTTCTTTTGTTTCTCGTACAGTCTCTGAGACATTTCATCGAACGAGATAACTGGTAG
The DNA here is from genome assembly GCA_030549335.1 of Pontederia crassipes. NCBI lineage: Eukaryota > Viridiplantae > Streptophyta > Magnoliopsida > Commelinales > Pontederiaceae > Pontederia > Pontederia crassipes. Next base: position 7,165,508 of record JAUKPH010000017.1, read on the forward strand.
TGATTACTCTCCTCCAAGTTCTCGTTGTCTATGCTGTTCTATTTGGGTTGTTGGTGTTTAATTGAATCGTCCTGCGCCACTTGCTATGTTAAATCATTGGCGTTAGTTTGGGGGTGGGGGAGTGCGGGGTGGGGTGTGGGAGAGACAGAATATTAAACCATGCATTTCTACTGGAGGCTCAAAATAGCCTGTTTGCCTTTGCGAAATACATGACCCAGAATCACCTGCTAATCTTTCGCGAGGAGCTCTTGACAAACATCAGCAATATTTGGATATGTAAGTCAGCCTACCTTCAGCCGCAACTAGTGTCACCACTAGCTGACAGTGGAATTCTAGCATTACTGTTGATCCTTTTAGCCAAACAAAAGAAAGAAAAAAATGTCATTCAAAGTAGATTGATTAGAGATATACTGATTAGCCATCCATGGTTGAATTAGTATTTATGCAAAAGAAAAATAATGTGCCAAATGAAACAAGCATGTGTTTGTCTGCTTACTAATTGATTACAGCCACAAACTTATGTTTATGTTCCCCATTTGATTGACAAATTGCGATGGCAATTGACTCTTCTTAATTGAAAGCTCATTTATATGTTGCCTTTAACATGTATTCGTAGGATGTCTGGAAAGCATTCCCAACATTTACTGATGTTGAGAAGCAAAGTCTTTATCGCATGTTTATCCAGGTAAACATTGACAGCCAAGGCCCCAGTGGTTTTTCTTTAAATTTCCTTCTTATCTGGTTGTAATAGCAATCATTTCGAATATGATGAATTTTGAGAAAATAGTTCACAGGAGTATATCAGATAATATGTTAATTAGCACACAGTTCATTAAGTTCATCTCCTGCTTATGTTCTGTTGATTAAAGGCTTACAGCTTACTTGTTTGCTACTTATTTATGCACTTGTCTGCATACTGATGCAAAATTTATTTAATTTCTTCTGAGCTAGTTGCTAACGTTTTCTTGTCTTCCCTTTCCTTTAAATACTCACCCAGGTCATAAAATCTCTTCATGAAAATATTGAGGTATGTTATCTTATTGCCACTTGTTAGGTTTTGCTGCATCTTACTTATTTTGATTTACTTTGTACAATGTTTCCTTGCAAATATGAATTTTCTATAACATATTTCTTCATATGAGGTCATGTCAGTCTTTGTACCATTGTGTGAATAGCAAATATCATTACATTTCAGTTTTTGTGTACAATTGTTACTCTTGAGTGGCAATGTCTTCCTTTGGTTAACATTATGATGACTGTTGTGTTTTCCCCTTTCTGGATGTGTCATGCATGTTTTGAGTTTCAAGTTATCCTGTCCTCTATAGTTGTTTTATCACTTGACATGGGATCCTCCTAGTTGTAATCCGGATTGTTTTTGTTGGAATGATAGAGTCTAGAGACTACTTTGTTTACTTATCCACATACATACAATTTAATTGATTGAAGAGCTAACATTTATAGCCATTGTCCTCTCAAAGACATTTATAGCCATTGATAGTAACTTAACATGTGCTTCTATCATGAATCGTCGAACTAAGCCTTTCCTTTATATCTGCAGGAAGAGTTTGAATCTATATGCCAAGAGTCAAAGGTTTGTTTATTTGTGTTTATTGTGCTGTATTTTCTACTACAAAAGTTGGGGCAAAGGTACATGTCTTTTTGAGACGTTTTTCTAACACTTGAAATTTGTGTGCGGGGACCTGACTTAAGTTAGACCAGAGAAATTGACTACCTATGTAATATCTGACCCATTAAATTCATGCCACTTGGACACTTTATCTGTTTGTATTTGAGAAAAAGTTATATCTCTTCAGTTATTTTCTTTTCTTTCTATATAACAGGTAGGCATCACTCTTGACACAATTGAACAGCTTGTTGAAGAGCAAAAGCTTGATCTTCTTTCTAGAGATAAGTATGTAAAAGTGCGTTGAAAAAAGATTGTCGCTTATGTAGCCACATTAGCTAAACAATGAATTTTGAAGATGATGGAATTCTATTGCATAACATGTTAGTTTTTGCCTGTTGACTATTTTTTTCCTTAGACATCGGTACGAATTCATGATTAATTTATATTTGGCATATGCTTAGGATGTTATATATCTTGTGCATTAAAAAAGTACTGCACTTCTAGTGTAATCTAATTTATTTAAATGGTCCTGAAACCAGGACAGACATTGGAGACATTAGGGAGAAGATTTCAAAGGCAAAGAAGGATGAAATCCAAGATTTGTTTAATATGCTACAAAAGGTATTCTAGGTACTCTTTACTTGTATGTTCATGCTTTATGTTTTAGGTTCTATTTCAATTTTAATAATATCCTGATGGAAGGGCAATAAAACCGAGTTGAAAATAACAAATGTTTGCAACATTTCCTATAAAGAGCATTTCTTGCTTTTTTTTTTTCTTTTATAAGATGAACAATGACAAGATACAATTGCCAAATACTGTTACTCCTGAGGTGCTTGTCTCAGCTTGAATATTCTTGATCTTAAGGCTTACTTTAGTTAGTTGTCTCATTGAAAAAAAACTTGTAAATGTTTAGAAATTATTCTTGTGATTGTTTACTACAGTTACTAAAAGATAATTGTAAGTAGTCTCTCAGAAGATTCATTCTAATTCCAGTTTCTTCTCCAGGTTGAAGATGAAAACAATATGATGAAAGCTCACATTGAATCACTTGGAGAGAAACAGGATTTCTCTGTGATCACAGATGTTGCTGAGAAGGTAATTTCAACCAAAGCCTGCATCTTGTGCTGCAGTTTTAGCTCGACAACTACTAATATTGCTACCACCATTTTTGTCATCATGCAGTTGAGAAGCTGGAACGCAGAATATGAGATGGCCCATGAAACCTGAATTGGTTGCAACCTAAGTTGCACTTACAGAACTAAAAAAGGTTGGAGCTATGTAAAAGATATTGATTAGACTTCCATTTGTAACGTAAAAAGTCTAATTCGCAATGGTAGGGAGTGTAATGCATGAGGTAGTGTGTCTCAGATATTAAGTGATGCATCAACATCAAATGCAGTACGGTTATGTAGTTATTATGTACCAAATGATGCAGCTTATTTTCGGGTAACAAAAGATGCATCTTTGATTTCGCCTTCTTTGCACCGTTAGTATTATCTGGTACTGGAAGCACGAAGTGTCCTACTTGTTCTTATTGTTCCTTCACATGAAATCATCTAATCTGTGCTGTTGCTTTATTAAATTATTCTGTCATCCATCTATGATCTAGTAATGCAATTAGAATTTGATTGTAACAGTGCATACCATGTTAAGTATGCAAGTATTCTTTGACAACAAATTTTTCTTTTTTTCTTGCATCATTCCTTGTTTTCCATCATTATTCTGTTACTCTGCTGAAAGTTAACATCTGTAAATGAATTAGATGCTCTCTATAAGAAGGTCTAAGGTTCTAACATAAGTGGTAATAATGACAAAACCCTGGTTGGGCTCATCCATATCGATTATAAGGGTGGATGTAGGTTGTGTTGACCGAACACACTATGTGCTATATGTCTCTTATTATGCTCCTTTGTTGTGTGTATTTACGAGTTAACGGATGTAGACAAATTTGGATTAGATCACTGTCTGCGTATATACAAGAATAGGAGAATGAACTTAGTGAGATAGTGAAGAGGAGAGATCGAATTTGATTGTATTTACGTAACAAATACAGACACAAAACCAATTGAATTTTCCCCACCTCTGATGTCACGTATTACGGCTTAGGACTTGTTTGGATTAAAAGTTTTGAGAAGGTGAGGATGGTGGGATGGATTGTTTGGATTAAGAGTTTTGAGAAGGTGTGAGTGGTGGGAAAATATATGTAAATATAAATTTTATTTGGATAATAATTTTATATTAATCGTGAAGCAAAATAGTTAAGTCCTTCAATATTATATTTTTTATTCTATCAAATTGGTGGAATGCGAAGAAATTAATCATTTTAAACTAAACTAACCCTCTCTTCTTTTTTCCATAAATAGAAGAAAACATAAATTAAGTGATAAAGAATATATATTTGTTAATCTTTAACTATTTATATTTAAATATATAATGAAGAGTAAATATGACTTTTATACTAATAAAATTATTATTATCTCACCCCGCATTTTTAATAATTTATTAATCAAACATGATTTTCCTAATAGCACATCATACTTTATTGTCCATCATTCTCCATACTACGTCATCTACTCTTCTATTAGTTATTTGTTAAATAAGCCCAAGTACTTTTTGAGTACATTTTAGAGTTTTGTATGGCCTGCCAACAAGAATTGAATGGAGTGGTAAGCGATTTCTCATTATTTAAGTAAATGATCAAGTTCATATTCATGTGAGTACAAAAAAAATTTATTGAAAATTTCATCTATCACAGTTAGGTATGCGACGAGGGCGATCTTATCGAACTAAAGCTCTGTTCGGCATTATTAACGATTTGATGAGCGGATAACGATTTAACTAACAGATAGCGGATAGTAGATGATTATTAACGGTTAGAGGTTATAATAAATAAGTGTTTGGTAAACTTAGCAGTAGAATTAGTTGATTAATATAAGATGACATAATTAGATATATGACAAATTATTTAATTTAATCACTATACAAATTGTACTATAATACAAATAAATTAAATATTTATATCTTAATTAAATAAAAAATTTGCAACTAATCTTTTGTTAAAATATATTTGAAATTTATATTGACAATAATTTTTATATAGTGCACCCATGATATAAAAGTATTAATTGTGAAATTATTTTTTATTCATTTTTAACATATATATAATTTGTAATTAATTAAGCATGAATATAAAAAGAAATATAGTTAAATGATTATAAAATAAAAATAAGAAAATAATAAGATAAGTTAGAAAGAAATAATGTATTTGAATAAGGGTAAAATTGGAAAAAATTATAAAATGCTAACCTCTAAATGCCTAATGCTAGTAAAAGTAGTTTTTCAATATTTTCATATGAAACGTTATACGTTACTTATTTTTATTATTTACCAAATAAAAAAATTAGCGTTTGAACCGTTAAACGTTACTTTTGATGTTGTCAAACAGAGCCTAATTGAACTTCAAGATAGTTTGATCTTTGATCCGCAGATAGTGTGCATATTTATTAGCATCACGCGAGTTGAATCGTCAACGCTACTTTCCAAAAATCGGGCTAGCAACGAAATAAAGCATATGACCTCATAGTAATTGAAGATGACTCTAATAATCATCCTTGCTCGTGACTTCATATTTATTTTATTGTTTTTTTTTTTTGTTAGAGACTTCCAATATTTCTTGTTTAGGTGTACTCACTCCTTGACTACTAAGTGAGGAACCCATGACTACTAACAATTAATGAATTCTGAGTCGAAGTGAGGAATCCATGTATCTTAACATTGTAACATATTCTTCCAGCAAAAATTGGATGATTAATAAATTATTCATAACATTAGAAAACTCTATGACTTGTTACATCGTATTAACATTCAAATGGAGTACTAGAATATACTACAACCAATAAGTATCAACAAAATTATTAAGATCGTAAAAATAAGGGTTATTTTCTTAGACACTCCTTTAAACTAACATATTTTTTAGCATCTAACATTAATATACGAACTCATCGTAATGTCTTCCTAAATTATTTTGCGATTTTCAATTTAGTCCATCTATCAAGTTCTGTTAACTTTACAATTCATTTTGATTTTTCATTTATTACATGAATGAAATATCATTCTCTCATCTCTTCTATTATTTAAAATTTTAAAATAATACATAAAGGGAGGGTCCCCACGACAACGCTCGTGAGATCGGGACCCCCCTTTCCCTTGTGAGAGTTTTCTTTATATATATATATATATATATATATATATATATATATTTATTATTATATATATTTTAAATTTTAAATATTTAAAGAGATGAGAGAATGATAATTTAGTCATTTAATAAATAAAAAATTAAAATTGACAGAAAAATTAATAGAACTTGATGGATCTACTAAAGTGAAAATCATGAAATAATATAAGGAGGAGCTACGATGAATTCGTATAATAAAATTAAATGTGAAAAATTACAATAATTTAGAAGAGATTTAAGAAAATAACTCTAAAAATAAATACTCTCGGCAAGTTAAAGAAATTAGAGTACTCCCAAGATTGTTTTTTAGTAAGAGTTTTTTTTTTTTAAATTCAATGCTAAAAATCTAACTAAATTAAAAGGCTACAAAATTTAAGTGAAAACTTTGACAAACAAGTTAGCAAAAGGTAGATCCAATTATTAAACTAAGAACATGATTTGTTGAAATGAAATGATTTACCAAAAATTAGGTATTATAGTTTAGTTTGTTTTATTTCATTCATCATTATTATTTTTAAAGGAGGTTTGAATGTGTATAGAGAGATTACACAATTGAAACCTGAAATTAAGGGCAAGAGGGAGGAATCCAAATGTCCCTGTGACCTTTGGAAAAAATGGTGAGAGAGGGGGCTCCGGCTATCGTCTTGCCCCTTTTCCTCTTTCTTGATCTGAATTCTTCAAATAATATATTATTAATTGAGTTATTTTATGATGCAATTTGATAGGATCATTAGATTTAAATAATTTTAATATGATGGTTCAAAACGTAATCAATATGAACCATTTGATCAAAATGATATTGATTTGAGTATGGTATTGCATCCTAATACGCCTCATTATTAGTTTTAATACTATACTACTTTATTATTTATAACATATAGTTAAGAAGGTAAGATATATTATCGATAGAAGATACAAAAAAAAAAGGTGATCATTTCATTTAACCAATAAACTTCAAATTTATAAGGAAGATAGAGGAGAGAGAACCTTCAGAGGTCAAGCTAATTATAGACAACACTAACTAACTTTTGTGGTGCACTAATTAATTATTGAGTTTAATGTATTTTTAGAGCATCTTTTATTTTGGAAGGATGTTAAATGTGTTTTAATTTTACATTTAATTATTAATGAATTTGATCACGAATGATTAAATGCTATTCTTTAAATGTATATCGTTGTAAGTTTCCCTCCAAAATATTTTGAAACATGCATTAAATCTTTAATTAATATTATGAATTTAATATTATAGGAGGCAAAATTAATTACTGTTAAGAGTGTGGAAGGTGACGTTGTTATAAATTTTTCCATCAGATGAAACTTAGATATACAAAAATCTCTTCGATTTAGCTAATACACAATAATTGACAAGTTGGAATGGTAATAGTAGCTAAAGTTAATTTTAAAAGATAATTAGTTATGCGTTTGATAATAAAAAATTATAAATTATTATTTTAGTCGAATGATAAATTTTTTTTAATATTATAATTGATGAAATATATTAAAAAAGTTACATATATTAAGGAGAAAATAATATATTTATTAATTAATTGGTCAATTTTTTTCTTTCACAAAATAAGTTGAAGTTCTTATTTTATTTTTTGTGACTTATAAGTAGATAAAATAAATGTATATCAAATTTTCTTTCCAATTATAATAGGAAGAAAATTCTAAAATTACATATAATTCATTTTGATTGACGTCAAATACTCCTCCTCTATCGAACTTTACGTTGCTAAAATAAAAAATATAATAATTGATATTAAAACTATTATCTTGCGCTTAATTATCCCTATTGTTTTAATATTAATCATAACTATTTTTTAAACAAATAATAATTAAATAGATCTTCGCATCTGTTCGGGTTCTCTCTTTCGTCTTCCTCCGGCCAGCGAAGACGGCAATGGCGTCCCGACTCCTGGCCAGATCCAAAGCCCTAAACCTCGCTCGCTTCCGCCACCCCTGCGCCGCCACCGATCCTGCTGCCGCCGCACTCTCGTCCTCTCCCCAATGTCTCCGATCCCTCAACTCGATCGCCTCCGGCGCGCTGCCGGATCGCAAGCCCGCCACGAGATCGGCGTCGCCGAAGTCCGACCTCATCGCCTCCGCCGCTGGAATTCCCCGCTCCTCCTACACCTCGCTGATCCGCCATCTCGACTCCGGAAAGGTCTGAGTTCATCTCGTTTCGCTCGCTCGTTCTTGTATCCGGTTTTTGGACTGAGCAGCAGCCCTTGACAATAAAATTACGTTATAGAAACAAAAGTTGTTCCCTGAAGGAAAAAAAATGTTAGAATTACGTTATAGAGCGCCATGATTTTAGATTAATGGAACTGAAGAAAGGAAAATAAAAAGAGAAGGGAACTGGGAAAAATGACTTGGGAGGAAAGAATATAGATGAGAGAAAGTGAGACGATATTGTGAGTGTTAAGACTCTGATCACGATCCCTGGTGCCTGGAAAGGCTGAAAGCATTCTTCTCAAAAAAAAAAGGCTGAAAGCAGAAAAAGATGCAAAGGATGCAGAGTGGGAATGTGCATTATATTTCGTCCATCATACCGATTTATCTATGGATATTGGTGGCCACTCTAAATTCCCTTTTTTTCTCTTTTTTTGGGGCCTCCTATTACTGATTTCTGTAAGAGTATGGTGACGTTATTGGTTTCGAGGATAATTATCACGAAGGATACTAAAAGAGTTTTAAATTTGATGCCTATGTCACGAGTAATCTCATTGACGCTGATGTTTCAGTCTCACTTGCATCCATGTGAAATCCATAAATACTTATTAATGAGAAAATTTATTGAGGTATAACTCCGCCTATGTTTTATAGTCGGTCCCAAGCCCGAATAAAGGAGGAGGGTTGTGTTAGGCCCCGACAGCCAGTGTAAAATCACTGTCGAATCTCATGAACATGGATCAACGAATGCGTCGTATGATCCATGTAGCCGACCCCACCTAGTGGGATAAGGCTTTGTTATTGTATAACTCTTAGTTGGAATGAATAATACAAGAAGTGTTCTGAAGTCGAGAGATCATGCCAGCCTGGTTAGTCAATTCAAAATGAGATTCAGCCATCAAAACATTGTATGAGTAGAATCTAATAATAACTACAATAGAAACATCTGCACAACTGCGGGATACAAGATGTGCCTGAATCTGTTTCCTAAGGAAACATTGGGTTAGCATGAGTTGATGTCCCTCACCCTATGCTAGGATTTCAGTTTTGTGATACTAATGAACTTATGTGCCTGATGTTGTATTGTAGGCTATATTAAACATCTGTTAAAACCAGGAATTCTAGCTCTTTGTAGCTGTACTCTTGTTTTATATAATACATGTAGGCTTGAGCCAGTTTCAATTTGTTGGTGTGCATTCTGTAAAGCTATGCACTAATTATAATCATTGGATCTAGATGAAATGGAGTTGCAAAGATTCTGAGCATAATGAAGAATTGGTTAGGTCCTTATATAATATGAATCTCCTTTGGGTACAACAAGATCTTGAGAACATTGTTAGAAAAGGTAGCTAATGCACTGTCAAAGCCAGCATTTGTTATGTATACTTACCGCATATCTCTTTTTTCTATTTCTTCCAGCAGTCAAGTACCTAAAAATTATAATGATATTCAGAGAAAAATCCAGGAATGTCCATAGGTAAATGCTAGAGAAACACCCTTAATAGTGGCAAGGTTTTTATGCAAAAAAAAAAAAGAAAAAGAAAACAATTTGTTTCAAGATTATAATGCACGAGCTAAATAAGAACAGATCAATGACTATTTTAATTTTAATAGTTAAGTTCCCATCTCTTCGTGCAGTCTTTTGGATTTCGATGTGTCGATACTCCATTGCGCTGCAATAAGACAACACAACAGCATATAACCTTTTTTGTTATTTGGAACACCATTTTAATTCCGTTTGCCTCTCGAAAGAAATATTTTTTAATCTTGTATTCTTATCGAGGAAACTCCGCCTATATTTTATAGCCGGTCCCAAGCCCGGATAAAAGAGGAGGGTTGTGTTAGGTCCCGACAGCCAGTATAAAATCCTGTCGAATCTTATGAACATGGATCAACGAAAATAGAGCGGAATGGCGTCGTATGATCCATGTAGCCGATCCCACCTAGTGGGATAAGGCTTTGTTGTTGTTGTTGTTGTATTCTTATCGAGGAGATAGACGTGCTGAAATAACACTCTTGGGACCTTTTTTTTTTGCATCTAGAGCTTGTTTAATTGTTTTCCACTTCCTTTTTGCAGTTTATGGATTTTTGGGGTGCCGTTACCTAATTTTGCTTGTTTCCTAGCTGATGGGGTTGTCTGTGTTCTCTAATTCTCCCTAAGAATTATGTTTCTCCTAAAGATCTATGACGTGGTTATGTACTTTTGGACCTGCTGGCCTAGTTCATGACAATAATCCACTTGCTAGATTTTATGACGTATAATATAAATTTAAGGTTGTGAGTGTCCAAGGAACTCAACTGTTGTAGTATGTAGAGCACTTAACATTAGTACATTATAGTTACTCTGATGTCTTCTGTATTTTGTTTCCCTTTGATCGCCTTTCTAATGATGTCAACAAATGTCTTAATCATTTCCTTCTCACCTGCTTGAGTTATTGTTATTTTCACCATTGCTATTCGCTCCTTTTATCAGTGACTTATTGCTTGTCCTCCATTTTTCTTTCATTGTTGGAAACAACAAATTTACATATCGTTTTTGTTTCTGCCCCCCTTAGAACTCATGATAATACTGATAGTACTGTATACTTGACTTAATATAGGGCAGAACTTACATTCTCATTAAATTTCTACATAATAAAATGGGAGGGGAACAATATGGACTGTTTTTTCCATATTTGTGTGTGGTCCAAGTCATGAAATATCTGGACCCTTAGGGACAGGAAAATCCATTCCGTCCGGAGAGGCAAGAATCTAGAACCACTGAATAAGATATCATGTCATAGTGACTTTCAGTACAGGTGCTCCATCAAGTAATGTTTGTTTGTTCTGCTTTCAGTCAATGGAATATGAACTACACATCCTGGTACCATGACATCTGACTGAACGTGTCTTATGTGTAAAATTAAGTTTAACACTCTTGCTGAATTTATCTTGTCTTCTATTTACATTCACCAAAATATTTCCTTCCCGCTCCTGTGGCCATAATGACAAAAAGATTGTGGAAGCTTCCATAAGTTGTATGGATACTGTTTATACGTTGTGATTGATAATCTTAAATACCTCTTTCATTTTCCATTTATTCATACATCTTCACCCTCTCTACCTATGCAGAACTGCAGTTCTGGGGCGACCTCGACTCACCTTCCTTTTAGCTTTGGTCCTGCGGTTTCACAAACTTTTCTGCGTCAGTTTTCTTTGAAAGCTGGTGGATTTCAAGCAGATGAAAGTCGTGTCACAATCTCTCATCTGAGAAAAGTGTATATCATCAGCTCCTTGCTTGTTTCTCTTGCTTTCTTGTGTTTCTTTTTGTGTCAAGTTGATGTTTATGTTTCTTTCATTGTCTTCTGCAGAAGCTAGTAAACCCAGCTAGTCCTGTTGTTTTTAGTCCTTTGGAAGGCACCATTAACAACAACAACAACAAAGCCTTATCCCACTAGGTGGGGTCGACTACATGGATCATACGACTTCGTTGATTTATGTTCATGAGATTCGACAGGATTTTACGCTGGCTGTCGGGGCCTAACACAACCCTCATTTATCCGGGCTTGGGACCGGCTATAAAACATAGGCGGAGTTGTATAACATAGTTTAGATTTATTAATATCTTATTTTAACATGTATGAAATAAGGATCTACACATTTTCATCTCCTTTGCTTTGCCAAGAACCCACAAAGTAAAGGAACTTCAGAAAGAGGAAAAAATGCAACTGTTAAAGATCATGAAAAAGTTCTAATGGAACATTCGAGTTTGAATGCCAAGATCATATTTGTTTCCAAGGCATGGCCAATTATGCCTCATTCATTAAAGCCAAGCCTTGTTCATATGTGAGCATAACCTTTGACATTAGTCATGGGAACAGACTATCAAGCACTCAAAAAGAAAAAAAAGAAGCCTAAACCTATGCCTACCATATCATGGAAGCATGATACACTCACTAATGACTCAATGTTATAAACATAACATAAAGAACTCAACTAAATAAAAATGTGATCTAGAAAGTTAGGCTACTTATGTCACAATAACTATGATATAGGACATAAAGCTTTCACTCAATTAAAGATGAAAGACTGCTAGTAACATTCGGAACTCAATAAAATAATAGTTAAAATGTAAAAACAGATGCATGAGTTCATAGTTAAAAACACTAAATTCCCGGTTCATGTTGACCAATAGCTGCACCAAGGTAATTATGTATCCAAGAATGATGTCTATGGTAATTAGCAAATCATGTCCTCATGCCAATAAGAAGAATGCTAAGATACGAAAGCATTTCACAATTTTTCTATAGCAAAAAAGGTACTAAAGAGAGGATACTTGTTTAAGAATTTACTTTTAACTTATTAAACTAGATAAAATGCGACACTTATAAGCAGTGCAATACTGCACTAATGCATTGTGAGGAATTTCTGATAAAAAAGATGCTTCTACCATTGAATTTGGTTCTGATTTAAAATTCATCTTCCAAAATCCTGAAGATGATTCAGAAGACCATTTCATCTAATGAGAGACCATTAGCAATTTAGCACATTAAGATGAGAAAAATGCTGTATTGCATTGAATTTCTGATGAAAAATGCTTCTGATTTGGAATTCATCTTCCATTATGAAGATGATTCACAAACATTTTTTTAGAGGAAAAAGGATGACCGTCAGAGTTGTGGTTCACAAGCATTGAATTCAATGAGAAACCATTAGCACATCAAGATAAGGCTGTCAACAGGATCCGACTATCATAAGCTACTCAGGCTCAAAATTCACTTGGCTCAGGAAGAAATCCCACCAACTGTGCTGCTGAGACTGAGTTAAGCCTTACTGATAATGGTCTTGGCGTATGAACATGATGAAATGCTTAGAAATAACCAGTTCCTAACGATCTAGAATATGTTTTGAGGTGGTCGCTGAAGGAATAAAACTTATCAATGAAAGTATCATTAGGTTTCACTATTGGAAAAGAAGAAAGTTAGGTTAGGCCACTGATGTAGGTTTTTCATCTGTTTTTCATCCATTGTGTTACAAGCTTCATGCACGAGCATTCCTTTTCCTATCTCCCCTTTCTCTTATTCCCATTCTTCTCAAATGTCATTAACATTCTTAGGAAGATCCCTAACAGTTACTATGGCCTTCGTCTTTCTCCAACTCTTCCTGCCTATATATTTTCTAATTTGCAATAGAGATCATCCTCAAATCTGAATAAGAGGTAGACCATCTGCTCTGTCGACGAACAGTTAAAAGGTCTCCTCAAACTTAACAAACAACTACAGGAAAAAAACTACAAGCAACTCTAAACCCTAAAATTGTATTCATCAAATGTTCACGTATCTTTGCGCTTGGGGCAATGACGCATCTAGTAAGGTAATAACCGAGGCGCGTCAATTTCTGGTTGAAAACTATATCCATTCCAACTTTTGCCTTTCAGATAGTTCCTTCTCAAGCTTAACAAGTTCAGCTCATCTTGAACATACAACTAAGTGGACTTGAAAAAATGATTGAGAAGCATATTGATAAACTCATTTACAGATGACATCTAAAACGAATACATGCTAACTCTAACTCAAGCTCAGTTGGTAAATGACCCAAGGCCTAAATGTATCAGTTTCCCAAACAATATCCACAAAGATAGTGATGCAAGCTGTAGGAATGGCAATAAACCATCGAAGTTTAACTATAGGAACAACAAAAGGCATAAGTCCAAAACTTCAGTATCAAGAATTTTGGGTAAGGTTACCAGTATATATTGATGCCTCACGAGCAGCCACAGGCATATTGGAAGTGTTTGCCACAAGGGTCGTCCTCTTCATCACAGATTCTTCACGACCATCAGGCAATGTCATAGTTAATTGTGGGAAATCCATAAGCACCTCAGCCATAACAAAGTGCGGAAAAGCAGTCTTGGGCTTGAAAGTTTCAAAGTAAAACAAATGGAACTCTCTATTAAACTTACATATGCCCTGATACCAGTGTTGCTGCTCATATCAAAAACAAAGCTGACGACATCAATACTAGTCATGTCTGTGTACTGGCAAGTTTACGGTTTCTTCAAGGAGATCATTCTGGATTACGTGCATCATGAAGTGACCCGGAAATGGGTCTTCATCTACTTCAAGTTGCTACTTCTTATCTTGGCCAAGGAGACCATCCTCGACTTCAATATGGCATAAAAACTGCTGTAGTGACTGGCATTCATTTGCTTTGCACCAACATTGAGAAGGCAGAAATCAACAACTGGGGGTGTAAACTTTCCTCTCTATCTTATCTCTCATATGTATTTTGGCCCTTCATATGTTTAACTCATTGCACTTTGAACAACTTCACATGTGCATGTGATACTTGTGTTCTAGAGGATTAGTGCTACTGGGACCTGGGTGACTATGCAGAGTCGCTGTTTGTTTTGGTGCCAGAAATAAATGAATCGTATGAGTTTTAACAATGATCAGCTGGGTCCTTTTGTATAAAGTGTCCATGTTATGAAGACTTAACCATTAATTGGTTTATTGTGTTGTTGCTGCACACAAGTTTACATCATCGTTAGGCATTATGCCATGCATATGTTACTGTTTCTGTAGAAGCACCAGCAGGCGAAAAGAAAACAGATGCATTTGTGTTACGAAGGAGATCGATGTTAATGATATAATTGTTTTATTGTGTCATTGCTGCGCACAATTTTACATCATCATTATGCATTATGCTGTATACTATTTCTTAGAAGCACCAGCAAGGGGAAAATAGCAGATGCATTTGTGTTACAAATGAGATGGATGTCAATTATATAGCATCTGTGTTGCAAATGAGATCGATGTCAATTACAATCATCTATATAATTCACATCCATCTCATTTGTAACACAAATGCAATCTGTTTTTCTTTTCCCCCTTGCTGGTGCTTCTATTAAAATAGTAACTTATGCACAAGATAATGCATAATGATATATATACATATGCTGTGTGCTTTTGGGGTTGTTGTGTTTCTAATTTTATGCAAACTGCATGAGAGGAATTGGACCTTGTCAAAGGTGTTTTTATACCGTATGTTTTACAGTATAGTTAGTGCGTCGTCCAATCAATTAAGTTTAATTCATTTTTTTCTCTAATTCTCATTTGTTTTTACGTGCATCCGAAGATTTTGTTGTTAGCACTAAAATCCTCGTTAGTGTTGGGTTTTAGATTTGATCATTGGTCACGCCACACGTGAAATACCTTATATTCTAATCTAGACGATTTTAGGTAACTCAATTTGCATTGCGCGTACAAATTTTGCAAGTCTTGTCGGTTACAAAAATGGAAATATAGATACACTTCTAAGAAAAATATATAGCATGCCGTTAGGGATCAAAGTGAATTTTTCAAAGAGAGTAGAAAAAAATCAGCCTATTCTTGTTTCAGTTTTTTCCCCCAAAATCGATCCCTAATTTTAAATAGTAATTTTACATGAGTTTACTGTTAGTTTTATTATAGCTTTATTAATTAATTAATAGACTATGTTACCCCTTCAATCATTTTTTTCATATTAAATTATTAGTAATAACTATATTAAAAGCTTAAAATCCTACCCGTGCTACGGCTTTCTTTTATCTCATATGTAAGCTTGATAGAAGTTAAAGAAGTAAATGGGGGAACGATTTCAACCCTAATTTATAAAATACTTCATTTACTTGGATTTGAAAAATAACAGTTCATTTTTTTTTTCATTCTGATGAGAAAAACATGCTTTCCTCTTTATTCCTCTATATTAAAACTGTTATCAGATAAGATGAAATTTTCTCCTCCCCCCTCCCCCCTCCCCCCTCCCCATTCTGTACAGAAACTTTAGTTGCAGGAGGTGCTGCATTAGATGTCTATAAACTCCATTGCATTGTCCAATTTACTTCTGGATAGCAACATGTTGAGGCAGTAGAAGGTGGTGGCAGTGCAGAAAAATCTGGTTTATATTCCGGGGATCAGGAATTGTACACGTCATTAGAAGCTTCTTCGGCGACGAACTCTGTCCTGGTGATAGGCCCGGATTGCCCAAAACCAACTTTTGTCTATTTTTTTCACATTTACTGTCAGTTCATATAACAAGCAGGCTTTAGCAAGTGAATTTGGTGTAATCGATTTGTCCTAAAACCAACGACTACAGGTTACTTTAATCAAAATTTATGAAAAGACAGAGTTGCTCTCAACCATGAAGATAACTGCAGATTGGCCTCTTTGACACCAGCAAATGGAGCTGCAGATTGTATTCCCAACTTTTCTAGAGAGCATGATTCCAGAGGGCTCATCCCCTCCCGGATGTCCTCCATTTTCTGATCTATGACACTTCTGGTGCTTTTCGTAGTAGATTAGCTTAATCTTTGTCCTCTAATAACAAGAATCTAGAAATCAGAAACCGAGAACTACTCATAATATGTTTCTGTCAGCACGTCATCCAGATCAATGGTAACTCCATCTCAAATAAAGAGATCACTTTCCACATTGTACAGATGAAAGTTGAGCTAATATGTTGTTCCGAACCTCATAATCATAAACCTTAGCTCACTTTCTTAATTACTCACCAAAGACAAGCCTTGTTGTTACCCTCTGAACTGAATTTTGTTGGAATTTCTTGTCATCCAACTATAAGTATGATTTGTCACTTTCAACCATTTGCTTCATCTTCGTGCATGCAGGCTGGAGAAACTCATACATGTTCTGATTGCGGTTTTATTAACTTCCTTACCAGGCCTTTCAAAAGACCTCTGATATGTGAATAAAACGGTGTTGGGTCTGAGTTCTGTCAATGTTCCGAAAGATGATGATGTCCTTAATGAGATCTTATAGTCGACACGATGCCTCTCAGTTAGTTCCTTCTATTTGTCCCAGTGTAACTTTATCATGGGGATGTGATTGTGGTGGTTGAACCTATCGAGATGGGTCGAGTTGTTCTGTAGAAACAGGCAGGTACACAAGACAAAGTTTACTTAGATTGCAGTAGCTAAGCGCTTACCCACATGCACTGTTCCTGTCCTCGGCCTTTGTCCAACCAACCATTAAAATATCAGTTTATCCCACCAATGTGGGAATTAGCATTTGGCATTCGTGCAGGGATCACTGGTGGTTAAGTTAGTTGCAACCAAAGAATTAATTGATCAAATATTTCAGCACCTCGGTAACTGAGAGGACTTGCTCCAATAGCTCTTTGGAAGGACACTCCCGCCGGCCAACGTGTAATCTGCAGTGAAGAGGATGAGAGGCCCATCACCAGTCATCCCCTTCCTCCTGGTCGGAGTCTTCGGCCTGTTCGTGTGCCGGGAAAGTCTAGTGAGTGGATACGAGTTCATCGCCAAGGTGCAGGACATTACCATACCACTGCTGGTCGTCGCCCTCTTTGCGTTGATCCTAATTGTTGGAACCGTGAATGAACTCATAATCATCATTATTCCACTGGCCTTCTTGCTTGTGGTCTTCTTGCTCAGAGCCTTGCTGGTTGCCTCCCTGCTGCTCATGCTCTCGGTCCTCTTCCTCGCCAAGTTCTCTCACTTCTCCGGTGGGAAAGCATCGATCTGGGAGCGACAGGCCAGTTGTGGAGATAATGATGAGGATGGAACAGGTCTGTGTTGGTTCATCTTCACACTGCTGTGTTTCATCCTTTGCTTGTTGTTCTATGAGATTGAGAGCTATGGCTGGATATCTCTGGTATTTGGCCTATCATCCATACTCTACTTCAACATTTTTTGAACTGGATATTATCTACTAAGCCTAATTGAGAGCTCCTTTTTTTTCTGATCATTTTGTATACAGACATGCATCATTCTTAATACAGTAACAATCAAAATAGTATCGCACATGTTTTAGTTTTGGATATTATGAAGCAGACATAGCTTACCTGAGCTACAATGCTACATAATAAGTGTTAGCCTAAAAATTATTAATTGAATCAAGGTGCAGAAACATCTGTCTAATAAGCCAGAGGAGTCACATTGCTGTGCAGTTTACACATCCATGCAATGATCCAAGTTAAAGCTAAAAAGATCAAATGCTAATAAAGGAACAGATCGTGGCTTGCTCTTCCTTTCACCGGAACCTTAGTTGAAGCTTGTTGGCTTAAGCAGCAGAAGCAGGACCCTTACAGCAACTGCTTGACCTTGTTGATGTAGTCACCCATGGCTTGCTCCTTTGATTTCTCTGTTAATTTTCACATTAGCAATCGTGACAATTCATTTGCACATCCGAACACATCATGTTAAAAACATCAGCGTATCTGAATTCGGAGATCGAGTTTCAAACCTTCGACTGCCTTCCAAGCATCCCACTTGGCTCTATCCTTCAAATTGAGCATGCCGGGTCGACCTTCCAGGGGGGCAAATGGAAAGCAAAATCAGAACTTATTTGACGTTGAACCATGATGATTTGTTACCATATGTGTTTAAATCATTTGACGAACATAATAAAAATGTGATCAACTAATGACAGAAAATTCTATAGAGAAAAACTGATCAAGTCCAACAAAAGTGTTCATACTTCATAGTTCATACAGACGAGCAACAGGAAAACTGATTAAGTCAGCAAGTTACGTACTGGTATTCACCGGACCAACAGTGGCTTGTTTGTAGAGTCCATAGAGGATCAGCTTGTCTTCGTTGGTAGTAGTTTCAGGCAAAGCTTTTGCTTTCTCGGCATGTTCTTCAAACTGTTCCTGCAGAATAATTTTGTTCCAAAGAATTCAGTTCTAATTAACAGACGAGAACAAGGCTAAGACATTTATGTGCATTTGGACTAAGAACTTGCATCTGCCATTAGAATGACTGATTCCCTGGAAAAGCTAATCCATCCAGGTCCTTGGAGAACTATCATATGCTTTCAAAACATGTCTCATAAAAATTGAGATGCTTCAAATCATCACAGTACTCCAATGGATACATTAATTTCAACATCATAATCTTCTGAAAGGATTCAAGCCAGGGAATTCCCATTGACACATAAACATAAGATTCAGAACGCAGACAAAATCTTGAAAATAAAGAGAGCAGGATATAAGTATAACAGACCGGAGATCAAACTCATAGTTGAAAGGAGGGGAAAAAAAAACTGGCAACTCCAGAGAAAAGATTTGATTTTTATCCATTATTACCTTCAGGCCCATTTCTTTCTCTCAATTTGCTTGTGACCTTGGTTTCTCAGAAATCTACGAACAGATACACCCAAAGATCTAAGCTTTTCTTTTACGTTGTACTGAAGCAAATATTACGGTGACGTGAGCGATAAAAAGGGGCGTCTATCATAGAAATGGTCTCCGGCCGTCGGATCGACCATTCGATGTACTAAATAATAACAATAATGCAAATATACATACAAAGAAGAAAAGAAATTACAAAAAAGAATTGGAGTGATATATAAGCGGCTCCATGCTTTGACATTATTTGTGATCCAATAAGCGTATAGCGGATAACGGTAGTGGATGAAGATTGACAATTAATAGTTCATTTAAGATATTAATAAATAAGTGTTTTGAAGTAAAATTAGCGGATTAATATAAAATGACATAATTAAGCCTACAATAAATTATTCAACTCAATGGTTATACATATTTTATTGCAATTTAATAAATAAATTATTAATATCTCAATAAAATAAAATAAAATTTCACAAGTAGTTTTTTTATTAATATATACAAAATTTATATTTACAATATATAGTTCATGTATGATATGAAAATATTAATTATTAAATTAATTTCTATATCCATTGTTAATAAATAAACAATTTGTAAATAATTAAATATGAATATAAATAAATATATTTGAATGGTGATAAAATAATAAGATAAATTGAAAACAAAAATAATACATTTGAATAAGGATAAAATTAAAAAAAAAACCATAAACTTTTAAACGTTAAGAGCTAAACACTAGTAGAAGTAATTTTTCAATATTTTTATTCAAAAGATTAAACTCTACTTGATTATGTCTTTTATCAATAGAAAAATAATATTTAAACTGTTAAACGCTACTTCAAGCGTTTTTTTTAGCATTGCCAAACGAAGCCTAATTATAGATTTCGAATTTTTTTAGCATTGTCAAACAAAGCCTAATTATAGATTTCGAATTTGTTTGAATCCCTGCAAAAAATGACATGTGAATTTGAGTCTTCAGGGACACCATATGAAATGATTTTATCGAATTGAGGATCGACCTTCTGTTTGCCATGTGAACTATTTGATGAGAAGATAAACGAACATGCATTCAGAAAATGACGTGTGAATTTTAACAGGTAGTTAGATTATTAGATCGGCTCCAATCTCGTTTGAGCATCGCCTTATTTGCCTCGACACTTCGTTAATATCACAATGCACAACAATAATTGATCAGAATTGTAATACTCTTAAGAATGTTAAAAAGAAAATAGATTAAAAGATTGTCCATTCCAAAATTTGAACAACCAAAATTGATTACTTACCTTTAAAAGTTGGATATTCTGTTTTATCATATTAACTATTGTAAAATTTAGACCGGTCATTGAACAAAAAAGCTTTCAGGTCATGTCGAACTCATCGGATCGATTAATCCGAATAATAATAAAGAGACAAACTATTTTAGTATCTGAAATTTGCACAACACATGCAAGAGTCAAGTGATTGGCGTGCCCTTTATATTTTATAAAGGTCGATGGTTCAAGCCTCAGCATTAAAATCATTTCGTTTGACGATTGGATCCTGATTTTGATCGGATTTTATCAGTACAATTCGTTTAAATCAGCATGCCGGTTCAAAAGCTTGAATTACAATCAGACTTATTCGATCGGCCGGTTCGATTCGGGTTTTACAACGATTTAGTTGTATAAATTATGCACATTGTATAATTCAAAGGAAAATCAGCTTTGTTATTTAGTTGGACAAAGATCCGAGTATGAAATAAAAAAAGGCGTCTTTGACCATTTATAACACATAAGACGTCATAAAGGCAAAAGCTTAATTTGCACACCTTCTCGTAGTTGTCTTGTTGTTTACAAGTTGATGAGCTTTCTTGTTTATGAAATTTGCATCTTTCTTAGTATTAAAATTTGACATTGCAAAGAACAAAAGATAAACTTTTCAAAACATAACAAATGAACGAGAACTTCCTTCTATGAACCTTCACCAGATAGAAATGTTTCAAACGATTAATGTGAAATATTTCTTGCTATGAAATGACTATGATCTCAATTTTAGGATCTATGAAATAATAATTAATTAATTTTAATGAAATTTAATATTTATATATATTTTCATTCTAGTTATGTTTTAATACAATTTAACTTGAAAGTTAATGGAATCATGACTTGTCGCAAAGCATTGATAAAAATATAATTCTTTTTTATTTTTCTAAAAATATATTTTTATCAATAAATAAGACTTTACAATATTCTAAAGTCTTACTTAGGATATCGATACTGATAAGTTTGTTTTTTTCTTCCATGTGATCGAACAATTAATAATTTAGATCCAACTAGGATTGATCTAGATCTGCATAATCGAACGGTCAGTCGTCAGATCGCACGTTCTCGAGCCGACGATTAAGATCTGACGGACGAGATCGGCCCTCGCCAGTGCGTCCCGTGTTGGTGGTCCTGCAGCGGATCCGCCATCACAATCCACTCGACGATATAAGTGGCCACGTGGGACAACTGCACGTTTTTAATATAAAATGTATAAATGACTGCGGGGTCCACATATCGTGTCCGATTTCTAACCTTTTATATCGCTAACGTGTCGGATTCCAAGTTTTATTTTTATTTATATATTATATATTACTTGTCTCGTCCTTTCTTGGGCTTCCCAGGTCTACCACCGGCCCCTCTCTCTCTCTCTCTCTCTCTCTCTGGTCGCGCTGGAGAAGGGAGAGCTGAAGCCCGCCGCAGAGAGCGTCTCATGGTGATTTCTGCACCGTCTTGTATTCCCTTCTCCTGCTTTCATGGATTTGTTCTGAATTCTTTCCTTATCTGCAATCTTGTCTGCTTGCTTGGTGTTCATGTTCTAATGGAGATGTTTCTTCCTTTCAGTGGTAAAAGATCACATCTTTGTTCTTTCTTTTTCCTCTCTTGTAGCTGTAGAATGCAAAAGTTTTTTTTTCCCTAACAGAACAGTAAAGATTATGATCTGGAACAGGCAGTCTTTATTGTCTTGCGCCCCCTTTTTTTTGTTGGGGATTAAACTTTAGTTTCTTGAACTGGTCGATGATAGTAGAGAAAGCCACTTGTTACGTTTTATTGATTAATTGCTTCGTGAGAAGAAAGAGGAGAACCAAAATGCATTTTTCGCCAATTGTGTCTAAATCTGTGGTTCGTAATTACTTGTCTAGTTCAGGAAGTAGGGTTCACTCATCAGACGGAGACCACTTTTTCCCTGTAAATTTTCTGGAGGACGATGATTTTTCTATAACATCTGATAATCTATTTTTTGCAAGGCCCAAGCTACGTTCCCTTACAGTGTGGTCAAATTTCGTCCTCCTGGCACTAACACGTTCTATCTTAACTTTGGGCTAATAATGGGAAAAAGGGTAACACCAGCTAATGCATTGCATGCAGAAATTGAGAGTCAGTGCAAGCACCAAGTCGTCATCTGTTCGCATGGGGGAATTCAATGATGAAGAGTATCAGCCGATCTCTGATGACAGTCCCAGAATGGACAACTTCAAGAAGGTCTCAATCATACCCCTCATTTTCCTCATCTTCTATGAAGTGTCTGGTGGCCCTTTTGGAATCGAGGACAGTGTTCAGGCAGCTGGTCCACTTCTAGCAATCCTTGGATTTTTGGTCTTTCCCTTTATATGGAGCATTCCTGAAGCATTAATCACTGCCGAGATGGGCACCATGTTCCCAGAAAACGGAGGCTATGTTGTGTGGGTAGCTTCAGCTTTGGGACCTTTCTGGGGTTTCCAGCAAGGTTGGATGAAATGGCTTAGTGGTGTAATAGACAATGCTCTATACCCTGTTCTCTTTTTAGATTATCTGAAATCTGGAATTCCGGCTTTAGGTGGCGGGCTGCCACGGACTTCTGCCGTGTTAGTAATAACAGTAGGTTTGACATATATGAATTATAGAGGATTAACCATAGTAGGGTGGGTCGCAGTGTTTCTTGGGATATTTTCAATTCTTCCTTTCATTTTTATGGGATTGGTGGCAATTCCAAAGATTCAGCCTAGGAGATGGTTGGCAATTGACACGAACAATATCAACTGGAACTTGTACTTAAATACACTTTTCTGGAATCTCAACTATTGGGACTCAATCAGCACTTTGGCTGGCGAGGTGGATAATCCTAAGAGAACCCTACCAAAGGCACTGTTTTATGCATTGATATTGGTCGTGGTCGGTTACTTGTACCCCCTTCTTGTTGGTACTGGAGCTCTTCCACTTGATAGGGAATCGTGGACTGATGGTTACTTTTCTGATATTGCTAAAGTTCTGGGCGGGGTCTGGTTGAGATGGTGGCTGCAAGGAGCTTCTGCACTATCTAACATGGGCATGTTTGTTGCTGAGATGAGCAGCGACTCCTATCAACTCCTTGGAATGGCAGAGAGAGGAATGCTTCCCGAGTTCTTCAATAAAAGGTCCCGTCATGGCACTCCTCTCGTGGGAATCTTGTTTTCTGCTTCTGGTGTGCTTCTTCTATCATGGATGAGCTTCCAAGAGATAGTTGCTGCGGAGAATTTCCTTTACTGTTTTGGAATGATATTGGAGTTTGTGGCTTTCATAAAATTGCGAATGACACGCCCGAATGCTCCTCGACCTTACAGAATTCCTTTGGGCACAGCAGGTTGCATTTTAATGATTATACCACCTACCATGTTGATATGTGTGGTTCTCACTTTTGCTTCATACAAAGTCACGATTGTTAGCGTGGTAGCGATGCTTATAGGATGTATGCTACATCCTTGCCTCAAGTATGTGGAGAAAAGGAAGTTTCTGGAGTTCTCTAACAACGATGACCTACCTGACTATGGAGTTGCTGAAAATGAAAATTTCATTGGCACTGCATCTTAGATCACATCTTTCTTTGAGATGTTGTTTCATCCCTTAGAATCCTAGTTTTGAGACTAATGTAAAGTTCAGGAGACTTTCTACCGCATTACTGATGCACATGCAATAAAATTACCACAACATGCTTACTGTTGCACAAGACGCTGCATCCGAGGAGGTACATGTGGATGCAGTTGCATCTCCTTGCAGTAAAAGGTAAGCCAGGCACTTTGTTTCATTGGATTCGAACCCGTCATGGGCAATCTAAACCTTCCAGACGTGTAAGGTTCTTTCTTTTCTTGAAAGGGACATGTGCAAGGTTCTCGATTTTATTTAAGCAGTGCATGTGGAACTTGAATTGTTGCGACTTGTATGTGATTGTGTTACATCTTTGACCTGAGATATAAATTTCATGCTAGCAGAAAATAGCGTTTCTTTCATTTTAATGTTATTTACAATGTGGTTTTATATTCCTTGCAAGATGTATAGTGCCTCACTGTAATTGTGCTAGAGAAAACAGAACAGAAACCTTACTAGGAGCATCATATCATATGATTTTTTTTCCCAAAGGAAGGTTATCTTTTATGATTGTGTTACCAGAAGACATGAATGTTTCATGTGGAATAAAAATATGAAAGCTGCAGAAATGCAAGATACGTGAACTGATTTAAACTTCTGAATATATAATTACAAAAGATTGTAGATTGTAGATTCTACAACATGCTCTTAAGATTAAGTCAGACAGGTATTCTACATGCATTGTGTTTATCTCGCGACATAGAACCCCCCTTTAAAAAATATAAGGATTCTTTGTTGATGTATATCCTTTAATAGGGTATAACGTGCCTCCTCCCAACTTGGGAGGACTATCTTCCCATTTTCCCCGGCGTTCAATGGGCAATCGACGGCTCGCGATGAAATGACGCGCCCTCCTCCTCGTTGTGTCCTCCAACTCCGGCGTCCAGTCTACCGCCAACCCCATCCTCCAACTCCGGCGTCCAGTCTACCGCCAACCCCATGGTCGCTCCCATCATCCCCTCCATGGCTCCAACCTCCTCACCAACGATGCCGATGGCCTCTCTGATCACTCCGACGTTGCTGGGGCTCCCGGCCACGAACCTTGCTCACTTCTCTCCCCTCCTCATCGTCTTGGACATCTCTTACTGTCGCTCGCTTGGAGATGATGATGCCGTGCGACCTCGTGCGAGGTGGGTCTCCTCTCCCTGAACTTCTATGGCGCCGTCGGCAGGGATGGTGAGGAGGCAGAGGACGGAGGATGTGAAGGCTCAGATTGACGCGCACAGATCTTGCCTCCGCTCCATAGTCGGTGCTCGGATCGATGCACAGTTCTTGATCGACGGCGCTATCGCCGCGCACAGATCTTGTGCGCTGCCGCATCCGCTCCGTATCTGGCTGGCACTGCCATTGCATCGATCGTCCATGCGGAGAAAATGCATTATACCTCCTTTAATAATACTGATAAAGGGAAGTTACTTGGAAATTGATGGACGGCCGCGATGGGCTGGGCCCAGGTACAATATGATCAGTTACTTGGAAGCTGGTTTTAAAATATGATCAGTTCCCTTATTGAAAGCATGCACCACAAATGTTTTTGGAATAAATTAAAACTTTATTATTCCTGTATCCATGCATTAGGGACATATTTCTAATCTACTACAAGTTCAACTAAAAGCTTCAAAATGAATAAGGAAAAGACGAGGACTAAACTAAAACTCCCGTCACTCCTAAATTACATTTTTTCTATCCTGCGTCCGGATATGCTCTTCATCCCCTTTGGGAGCATTATCTTGCACCTTAATTAGTTAATTCCAACACCCTGAAAATGAGTAAGCAAGAAAAAAATGTGAAAATAGGATCAAACACTTTGAAATTATTGTCGACTGTAATTAGAAATATCAAACACTTGCTAAGGTCCAAGTTTTAACCCCTACAAAGCATCCACGTGGAATCAATCAGGAACAAAAATTGCATTGCCATGCAAGAAGCTGCCACCATAACTTCTCTTTTTTTTTTTTTCGTGAGCTGAACCCATTACACAAAAATACCAACTATCAAATCAAGTTACTTGATCTCTTTTCTAATACGTGAAGAAACTAAAAGAACAAGAACATCGATAACATAAGATGGCTGCCTAATACTGATGAAAGAAATGTACAAAAATGACGTGGATCAAACTCTATAGTCTCTAAAGTTATCCAGGTCGGTTCTACAACACAGTTTATCACCAAATCACAGCAATTAGAGTTTTCTTGTACAGTTTAACTACCGTATAGCCGCTTACTTGACATCCATGTCTATGAGCACGAGATATGATACAATGAAAAAAAAAATCTCTACAGAGACAAGGAAAAATCCTTTGTCTTATGAAAATAATTTATCCACAGCTTCGATTATTACGTAATAAAAAAACTATACACATATATATATATATATATGCATATGAAAGTTGAAGGTTACGAAGAGAAAAAATACATATCTTGAAAATGGAAAACTTTTTTCAAAACAATTGTACATATCTTGGACAACTGAAAATTTTGTTGGCCAACATTTTCCCAATCACCAACACAAGAATATGAGACAAAAGGCTATACTGATAAATTAAAATTGGTTCATTTTAATGCACTTTTCTTTTAAAAATCATATTATTCATTGAATGATAAATAAGACCAATCCAAGTCGGATTACAAAACGTGTAGAAGGATTTCCTGAAAATATCATCTCATAATGCATTTCCTAGTGATATAAAGCATACAATATCAATAAGACTTTTGCTGAATGAAAAGAACAAGCAAATTTGATCATGCAGAGCGAATAACTCAAGCAATTTTGCAGGTTTATAAATCCACTAACCAACAATGTACAATAATGATAAGATTTTCTGGAGTAAAAATAATGTAAGGTAGAATTAGTAGACGAATGGCATCGCAGACCAAACATCTGTGGATCTACCTCTACGGTTGTCAGGCCGCTGCTGTGGAACACACAGCTTTTCCTATGAGCACCATGACTATATTCCCAATCATGAGTAGAGTAGAGGAAGTTGATCTATGAGCAGGTGCTACAAGAAACTTGTATAATTGGAGGCAAACGTAAAAAACACAGTTGACAACAAGATGTCCTCACAAGAACGTTATACAGTATGCAAGCTCAAAAGACAGATGAATGAAACACATATGCTGCTGTATGCATATATGATATATCTGAAGCTTTGATTATTAGTCCTTGCAGCAAAACCTTTACTATATCAAACTCAAGAAAAATTATGTTTCGGTATCAAAATAAAAACAAGCAGCTTCGAATCAATGATCCGCACATAGGTTGAGCAATTATGCAGATGAAATTGTGAGATAGAATTAGTAGACAAAAGGTACTGCAAACCAAACATCTGTGGATCTATCTCTACGGTTGTCAGGCCGCTGCTGTGAAACAGCTTTTCCTATCGACACCATGAATGCAATTCCCACTATCAGCAATAGAGGGACTTTATCTATCAGAAGGTGTCATTAAATATGTGTGCAGCTCAAGAAGGCAACTATGAGACATGGGGAAAGCAGGCACATTGAGAACAAGAAGATGCAGTTTCCACGCACGATAATACATCAAACTGAAATGTTATAGAAATACAAGAAAAAGAATGGCTCGAAAGTAACCTCCTTGCGTCAATATTTACCGCAGGGACTCAGCCGCAGCAGTGGCACAGAGCCTCCTGTTCTTAACTTTCTTGGCTTAGAGCTCCCACTCCATCCTCCGAAAGTCGAACCTCCTCGGTATCATAGAGGTTTGCTCCCTCATCATAAGCCAATCAATATGCCATTTTTAAGTCAAGATCGATCGCCTCAAAGAAGACATCGTTGCGCAGGCGTGACACGTACCTTGGTAGCCGTGAGTTCCCTGGCGAGCACATTGTTAGGCTCCGCGATTGCCGGCTACGAACTGCAATAAGCCAAAAGGTCGAATGCAAAAGGATTAGTAACCATAGTGAATAATTTTTTTTAAAAAAAAAAGTGACCTTTCCGGGTACAAGGTGATCGGTAGAGTCGTTATTTGGGGAAGAGGAAACTTGCCTTCCGCTTCTTGCTGATTTGGGTCGCCATGGCTGGAGAAGATGAAGTCCTCGTGCTCCTCTCGGCTCCGAGAAAAGAACTCCGGAATAGCACAGAGAGAGGAGTGCGAGCGACCGCGGGACAGCATGATATTGCCGTTGATATTTACATGACGGCGCACTGGACGAAGGACGCCTCGTTAGGGTTTGGTTTATTTATTTTCAATCGAATAAAATAAATTGTTTCGATCGCGTTATTCATATATTTTTTTGGAAAAAATCTATTAGATTAATAAAATAATTATATATTAATTTAAAAATATGTTAAATAGTAAATATAATTAATACGAATATCATCGAATTATTTGATAAAACTATTTTAATAAACATAACTGGTTCAACTATTATAATTTATTTAGCTCTATATGACACATTTTTTTATTATCGAATTATCATAATAAATATTTATTATTTCACATAAAAATATATAATTAATTTAATCATAAATTATAATTAATTAATCATTCTATAATTTCTTTTTTAGCTAGTTTTAATAATTTTCTCTTCTTTTTTCAAAACATTATTCTAGTTTCCGGTTACCTCCAATATTACTTCCTCGAATCTATGTTGCGGATTCACAATAATGTTTGTAAAAGCCACCAAATAGAATCCAATCTTGTGAGATAAGGAAGAAAAAATGAAAAAAAAAATAAGAATAAAAAATTTGGAAAAGTGTTCTAAGTTTCAACCGCGTGAGAGAGAGAGAGAGGAAGAAAAATTCGAATTAGATTTCTCCACGCTCAGTGATGGCTCTATAGGACGGTCGAATATTTTATTCTCGTCTTTTTTTCGTCTTTTTAAGTGTTACAATCAAGAAGAACGCCATGCATGTACCAGTTAAAAACAAGGGGTGGCTAATTTCATCAAATTCAACAAAAAGAAATAATGCGCTAACTAAAATATTAACATGTTAAAAATAATTAGCAAATAAATAGAATCACAGTTAAATTTTAAAATGATATTTTTAAAAGATGAATTATTTTGAATGTTTAATATCCTCAACATTTCGCTTCTCGAAACTTATTGAAGTTTATCTATTTTTTTAGGTTCCAACAAAATTTTAAGAAAAATACTCCATCATTTTTAAAATCCTCCTAGTAATTACATATACAAAACACCCTAAAAATTGATACAACTATCGTCTGTACCATTGTGAGATGTTAGGATGATGGTTAGACTTAGGAGGATATAACATCGCACAAATTTTAATTCCGATCCACTCATCAAGTTCTAAGTGAAGTTGAGGGTTTACCCCCTCACAAAATTTTATTTTCTATAAATTTTATGAAAAAATAAAATTTATACTATTACATAATATGGGTCCCCTAAAATGTTGACCAAATACCTGAGTTATCAAGTTGTAGTTCTTACTTTACTCAGGAATTGGTTGTTTACCCTTTTTTTCTTTTTCATTTAGTTACGATTCCCGTAATTAATGAAAGATAGAGAAAATAAAAGGTGAGGAATAGAATAAGAAATATGACTATTTTAACAACAATATTAAAAATTTTTAAATTAACTTGAAACAAAATTATATTTTAAATTAATTGGAAAATACTACTTTTTCTTGAAAAATAATATTATTTAATTAGAAAAATTATTTTACTTATTAAGTTGGCTATGATTAAGCAAAATAAATATAGCTATTTTAGAGAAAAATAATTTTAAAAATTTATGATATATTTAAATAAAGCACAATATTAACCATGTTAATAAGTTACTAATTAACTAAAGGATGTAATGGTTGTCCTACCGTCCAATCGAAGATGGAATAACGGATGTGAGGCGAGGCGGGTGATTCGAGAGCAGTTCAAGGGCGGTCGTGCGGCTCACAAGTGTTAGCTTCATCTGCCTCATCGCGCTCTCTCGTGATTGTCGTGGTGGACGTCGAGGAGAGCTTCTTGTCGACTGTCGGTCAAGAGGCCAAACTTCTTGCCTCAACTCCCTAGCCGAAGGCGACGCAGCAGTCCCAAGCCGGCGACTAGCGGATCACATGCTTGCTCACTGCAAGATCGGACCTTGACCTCGAGTGTGAGGGCGACGCTCGACCTCGCCACTCCCCTCTCGCTCATCATCGATTGTCCACCATCACTCGCATCGAGTGTGAGGGTGACGCTTCCCTTGTCCTTATCGATGTTGGGGAAAGTTGGCACCATTGATCGAGGCGCGATTGATCTCAAATCACAATAGTCAACTGACCTCAGTCACAAGAGCGGCATCCAAATCGATCTTGCTCGCTCTTAATGAGTCGTGACTCCTTGCCTATCGCCTCGATCCCTGACCGACCCCACCACTTCCTCCTCCGACAGATCTCATCAGGTCCAGGGAGGAGAAGGACGAAGCCGAGGATGAGGAAGAAGGTGAGGGACCCATAGCACGACCTCCTCCACTGTCGATCGCCACTTGAGGTGTGAATCGCATGACGCCGAGATATGAGACACCGCACGATGTTGAGATCTGAGACACCGCACGATGTTGAGATCTGAGACATTGCATGATGCCACTGTCAGAGGTGTGAACCGCATGACATCGAGTGCCGCCATCAAATGAGACCATGGGGCACAAGAGAGGCTACTCCGATGTTATGGTTCTTCGACCCGTAATGAGTTGCCCTTGAACCGTCCTGAATCGACCGCTTCTCATCTAGACGTCCATCTTTAATACGATAGGGTGGACTCTTCCCCCCACTTAAGTGGAGGGGATAACCATTAAATCCTTAAATATATAATATTATGTTTTATTAGTACACTTTAGTAATTATATTGAAAAAAATATTAAGCATATATCAAAAATAAAATTATATTAATAAATCATATAGAAAATATCAATTATAAATTCAATATATTATTCAATGGTATCTTTATTATATTATTTTACGTATGTTAAACTTAAATGGCATTATTATTTTATTACAAGTAATTTCAATAATATTTCATACTTCATATACAATATAACAAAATAAGAATCAGATCTCATCTTCATCCAAACACACATATGAACTAAATCA
This sequence comes from Pontederia crassipes, assembly GCA_030549335.1. Classification (NCBI taxonomy): domain Eukaryota; kingdom Viridiplantae; phylum Streptophyta; class Magnoliopsida; order Commelinales; family Pontederiaceae; genus Pontederia; species Pontederia crassipes. The sequence continues at coordinate 7,196,627 of JAUKPH010000017.1, forward strand.
TCATCTTAATTTTCAATTAGTAAATATTTTATCCAAGTGCCATATCGTAACCAAATTATCTATTCAATTAGTTATCATGATCTAGTTCCTCTATTCAAGCACTATGCATTTAGATGACATTATAATTTAACTTCTACCTAATTTTCAAGAAGTAAATTATGTGACATAAAAATTTTGACTTTTATGTTTGGTTGAAAATTTTATGATGTAAAAAGTTTTGACATAAATGATGTGATTTCTTTTTGCAAGAGAGAAAAAATCGCACTATGAATTCTAACAAATTGTCGCATCTTTTGAGAACTTAGATATTGGGATTTAAAGAAAATTTGGGCATTGGCCAAGCCTTAAGTTTTAGTGGGGCCCAATAAAAAAATTGTGTTTGGCAAAATTTATCGGACCTTATATAGCAAATTTTGGCATCCAATTGTAGCCAACTCTAATAGATCTTGAGACTGCTAATGTTTAAGCAAGATCAGATGTTCGCACTCATTTTTTATGAATAAAGAGTAAGTTGATTTCCATAATTATTATTATGAATACATCATATACATGAATTCATTCTTAGGAATGTTCTTCGTGATTTCTATTAATGATATGATTTTTGTCTTAATTGTTGTTAATGATGCTACTATTTCTATTGTGTTTTGATTAATAAGAACTTATATGATGCATGATATGAAGTAAACAAACATGTGCAAAGTTGAACATAAGAACATTATGAAATCATGGTCTAAACTTATTATCATGAACTATGTTTATTAGAAATAGTTTGATGCTATACATACATACATACATATATACATATGGTCCAATGGGATGAAACACCTAAAATTCATTTTACCGTGAAACACATTTACGTGGACTACTAATTGAAATCAACCATAAAGATCGAAACTACTAATTGTTTTTTTCTTGAGTAGAAAAATTGTGGACCTCTCCCCATCTCGTTGTTTCAATCAACCCTTTTGTTGCAAGAAACGTTGGTATTCATCTCTCTCTGCCTCCATGAGTTGCGCCATTGATCCCTCTTCTCCTCCCTTATTATGGTGATGTTTGCATTTTTTTGTACTGATAGACTTATGGGGTCTATTTTTATAATTTTTATTTCTATTGTTATAATTATTATTTTAGATGTATGATTGCTATCAGCAATTTATTTATTATAAGAGCTTGAGAGATTTGAAAAAAAAATGTTTCATGCTATTTTTTCTTTCTTGTGAAGCTGGTAAGACTTCTATAACATAAATGCACAATGGAAAGTGTATGTCATGATCTCATTAAGTACTACCAAGAAGCAAGCTCCTCAATGGAAGAAAGCCTCTAGATCATTAATGATTGGTGTCTGAATCTTAATTTCTAGTTCATATCAATGTGTATTTCGATACAAATAATGGAACAACAACATTTCTTTCTGAGGATTCTATTTGGGTACAAAAAAGTTAAAAATAAAAAAATAAAAAAATAAAAAAAGAAATCAAAGATCATTGACAATTGCAAAATGTGAAGGAACAAAAGAACCAAAAGGAAAAAATGAGTCACAAACAAGGAAACACACCAAAAAACTGAGAGCTTCCTAGATTCAATTAAAAACTTATCGACAACGTGAACAAATCCCTCTTATCAATACTACAAATATGAAAATAAATTAGCAATCCAAAAAAAATAAAACAAGAGGCAAATAACAAATATTTATATTCATCATCATCCATTTCCATCCTTCTCCCTTTACGCGCGCGCGCGCGAGAGAGAGAGAGAGAGAGAGAGAGAGAGAGAGAGAGAGAGAGGAATGATGTAGGACATGTCCGAAAATGGGGGAGAAAGGAAGTGAACAAATAGAGGAGAGTGGCAAGGGAGAAGAATATTTGGCTTCTTATGAGTGGTTCTCATCCCTACATCCAAAATCGAATGATTCAAGTAAAGAGATTTCGTCGTAGAACAAATTTTTGGATGTTCCACCCCCACTGAATCCACACACACACATCAATTGTTTACTTATATTTACGCTATGAATGTCTGTGTTTCAAAAATTAGATAAAAACTTAGGAAAAAATTGTAATAACTTATGGTTCTATTGAAAAGTTCATATGATTGAACTTAAGTTTGGATGTTCGAACTTGCCAACAAGGAGCCAACAAGGATAATTTATGGTTTTGCATGTTCAAACATCTAAACAATCTAAAACACTTACAAACTTAAAACTCGACCAGTTCATTGATTTGGACATTTGAAAGGTTTGTATAACTAAACCTTAAATCCTATTACTCCATGATCGGACGCGATCCTAAGGTCTGAATGTCTAAACCACGCTAGTTCGAAACATTCAGATGACTTTAGCCAATTTAGATAATTTCCCAAAATTCAAACATCCACTCCTAAACTCGGCTTTTCACCCCTCTCAATTTCGATAGGAGATAAATAGGAGTAGATAGCATAATGAAACTCCAAAGTAGCCACATAGATTGAGGAACAACACAAGAATGAGCATTTATATTTACATGTTGACACATTGGTGGAAGGATATCTCATTAGACTTTAGCAAGTGTCATATTTTTTCTACTAGATTTATGTTCCCCAAAGGGCGAGAAACTCGTGTTTTGGTATAAGATTAATATCTTAATTAGCATCATTATTAATACAAGTGAGGATATTGTATATTAAAAATAATTTGATGACGTGGAGAATAGTCTGTGTGGGGTCTCACGTTGGATGTTTGCCTACGTGGCGGAGATAGAGCGTCGTCACGTCAACATAGGGACAGGAGAACGCTTGATCAACGATGAAAAGGGCATTCGGTGCAACGAGTTAAGATGAAGGCATTCGTGTTACAAATTAAAGTTAGAGGATATCGTTGAGCAAACATTAAACTTGGAGGGCATTTGACATAATTTACTCTTATGTTAAAAGAATATTATTTCATGAATTAGTTAAATTGTGTTATTATATTAAACTTTATCACTCAAGAAGAATTATCTTTATTCTATCCCTGCAGGTACATAATATCATGGTATATCAACTGAGAGTGTGTACCATAATATGGCTTGGGTTATTGTTGCACATTGTTCAAAATATTTACAACTTTTATTTTATGTTTTTCTATAAAATTGAATTATAATAAAGTACCAAATTTTTTATGTTATATTTTTTTTTGTAAGTAGGATGATCTTGTTTATGTGTTTCATTTACCAACCTTTTGTATTATTATTATTATTATTATTACTATTATTATTATTATTGTTGTTGTTGTTGTTGTGATGATGATGGTGTACCACTCTCATTGATTTTTTGGTTATGTAGCATTTCTTTTTCGATTGCCATTATTCATAAAGCGACGTCAATCATCCAATTCATTTGTTGATTATGGTGGGTGTCTAAAGAGAAATTTTTATGTTCATAAGTAATCAAATTCGAAACTTTACTTAAGATGAGATTCAAAGGAACTTGTTCTAATGACTAGAACCAAATTATATAGGTTACATTTCATTTATACGACCTCTGATAGTTGGAGCTCATTTGGCATATTACAAAAAATAGTAGATAGTTTGCATTTTTAATTAGTTCTCTGATATCACGAACTAAAAAAAATACAACTTTCAATAAAAAACGATATGAATTTTCCTTCATTTGAAACTTATTTTTTAATCAAATAGACCCCAAACATCATGGTTGTATTGGAAATTAATCGATTATATGGAAAAATTTTAGTGGGTAGTTTGATGAAAAATGTAATGATGAGAATTTAAAAAAGTTGATTTGATAAATAAGTTTTAGTGGGCGTTTGTATAAGAGAAAAAGTAAGAACTAAGAATATAATTTATTATTTTATGAAGTATAAAATTATAGTAAATAAAAATATTATATGTATATGTTTAAAATTTAAGCAGATCTTAAGATTCAAATATAATATAATTTTTCCTAAAAGACTAAAACAATTGAACATTTTAATTAATAAAATTATATTATAATAAAGATAATATTATATAAGATTTACATTAATTTTATTTAATTCATATTATAATACAATAAGTATAATTAATATAATTCTTATAATAATTTAGTTAATTGACATGAATTTTTTATAATGTTATTATACCACAATACTAAGCAAAATATTTTAAGCAAAATAATTAAAACTAAAAAGAAAATAATGGGAAAAAAGAAAAAAAAACTTAGTAAGAATTTGGACTCTCAATCTTTAAAAAATGTTACGTGACTAAATTCTTTTGGTAGAACTTGTGTAACTTCTGTCCAAATTCTACTATCCAAATAGAATCATATAAACAACTTGGATTTCAAAATATAGGACAAAAGAGATGATAAATTACATGAATAGCTCCTCAACTCTGAGTCAATATCGAATGGTCCCCCAACTTCAATTTGTACCTTAACGTACGTCAACTTTGATTTTCTTACTTGATTAGTCCCCTTGACCATTGATAATGGATTTTTCCAGTTGCCTTGCTTCCGTGATTGCCACGTGGAGTTTTTTTATCTACGCCATGTAAACAAATAATAAAATAATAAAAAAATATATAATAAAAATTAAAATGGCCAGCACTGTCGAGCTTGCCGATGCCGCAGGAGGGGGGGGGGGGGGGGTGACGACGCTCCCCTTTCTTCTCTCGCGAGGGAGGAAAGGGGGGCATTTGCCCCCTCTGCAACTCGTCGACGAGTTGCACAGGGGCATAGAGAGGGAGGGGACGATGGCCCTCCTCAGGTCGAGCTCGCCGGTGAGTAGGGCCGACGCCCCCCTTTCCTCTTGCACGCCGATAAGCCGGTGAGATAGAAAAGGGAGGCCGGCTCCCCCTATCTCCCTCGCGGCCGACGTCTTCTCGCACACGCCGACAAGTTGGTGAGAGAGGAAAGGGTGCTCACTTGCCGCGAGGGAACCCCCTCTCCTCTCTCACTGGCATTGCACGAAAAAGGAGGGTCGGCACCCCCCTTCTCCCTTATGGTCCATGAGGGGGGAAAGGGGGGCGCCGACCCCTCTTTCCTCTCGCGCGCGGGAGAGAGAGGGAGGGGGCGATGGCGCCCCTACAACGTCGACGAGCTCGACCATTAGGGGCCATCACCGCACGCTCACCGACGCGCGCGAGAGGAAATAGAGGCCGGCTCTCCATTTTTCATCGGCTCTCCATTTCTCCCTCGTCAGTTCATCAGCACGTGAGAGGAAAGAGAGTGTCGACCCCCCTCTGTCGGCGCTGGCGAGCTCAACCAAAGGTGTTGACATCTTTTTATTAGATATTTATATTATTTTATTATTTTTTATGTGATGTGGATGAAAGAGAAAAGTTCACGTGACGGTACATAAGCGAGGCAACCAGAGGATTAATCGTGCAAGAAAATCAAAGTTGATGAACGTTCTAGTTACAAATTAAAATTGATGGACTATTTCGATATCTACTCAAAGTTGATGGACTATCATATGTATACAGACTATTTAAATCATTAGCCTCCCCTTTAATCCCATCATTTATAACTTTTTATCTTTCCTAACTCGATCAAGCTCATATTAATTAACTATATGATTACCGGATTATAATCCAATAATAAGTTTAGACCTACGATGTTATGATCACATTATCATTAAAACTACTATTATTTTAGAAATAATTAATCTTGTTATTGCAATTGGCAACAAAAAATAGTATAAAAAAACATACAAAGTAGTGTTAGGTAGGGGCGGCGGCGGTCCACCCCTAGGAGCCAATAGGGGTGATTTGCAACAGGCGTAAAATATGACTTAGACATGGACGAGGGGATAAGATGTTAGCAGGCTGGACCAGGAGCAACTCATCATGCATACTCTTATTTTAATATATAATGAATATTTTAGTTACATAGATGAATGAATTTACTATATAATCTTAGAGAAGTCAACTTATTTTAATATATTATACTCGAATTTAATTATGTGCATTTTGGTACATTATGATTGAGGAGGCAGGAAAACACACAACACAACACACACACAAAACAATTCAACTTCTCGAGTGCTTTCAATGTAGAGACAAAAAATAAAAGTTAATTTTGATCAACTAAATTAAGCATGTAGTGACGAGGTGTGAGAATTGCCACTTGCACTTACTTGATTAATGTGGAAGCAATTAGGTCCAAGTACCTAAAATATCTCTTGCCAAGAGAATAGAATATATATATATATATATATATATATATATATATATATATATTTGTTTATCTTGTAAAAAGTTGCATCATCCCTTTGGGCATGCAAATGCATAATTAAATAGGGGGAAAATAATATAAGAGCACAATTCAAAGTAGACCTAAAAAAATGTGTAAGTATTTTTTATTATTAATTTAGAATATATAACATACATTATACTCGACAACATTTAATCGATTACGTGATTAATATTCGACATTTCCCTATCCACAGGCGAATAAATGCACAAATTCTTGTTGGTCAACTTTGTCAAGATGGAGTCCCGTTTGCAAATGAACAATAGTAATTAGTCCCACTAGTTCGTAAATGAAATAAAATAATAATTAGTCTATGAATAATTAATTAAGTATTTTCTATAAGTATATTGATGTTATCCAATGGCCCTAAGTTGAATTGTGGGTTAGTTAGGTCAGTGTCTATCCGATTGAGTTGGACAAAACATTACACCTCATAATTCATGCCGGGGATCAATTATTTGTCTCGTTTTAGGTAACCATGGAATTGTACCTTTTATTCTATTATTTTTTAATAGTAAAAAATCGGCCAAGACACCTACCACGATGATGAAATTTAAATGTTATGACATAGAGCATAGAAAATTTTAGCCCCAAATTTGAACATGATCACGTTGCGTTATGGATATTAAAAAATATACTTCAAGAAAACAATTTTGGACAAACGTTTTTTGGAAGAGAAAACCAATAACAAAAAATTAAATAATGCAGGGAAAAATAATTAGATAAAGATACAATTTATCGCAAAGATATACTTATAAAATAAAATAAAATAAAAAGTCTCATGTCCGCATGCAACCAATTCTCAATTATCTTAATTCTTAAATGCTTTTTTAGGATTCCTACATTATAAAATTCACCCTATGAATTTTATATTTTATGTATAATATGTATATACTTTCTCTGAAATTCTTGTAGCCTCAAAAGATTCAGGGGGATAAAACGAACTTATATTGTGAGGTTTCTATTACACACATAAATTTTATTAAAATGTATTTTCTAAAATTTTTTAAATGTTTCTATTCTACATATAGTTCCTATCAATATATCTTTTTTTTTCAATTGATAAAATAGTACGTCATCCCATTTTTATTAAAAAAATTCGAATTCAATATCTACCTAATAAAAAAAGTGCTTATTGGTGAATTCAATATCATTAAAGATATCTGACAATTAATCTCATATGAGTATTAAGAAAATGAATGTTAACATATTTATGAAATGCGACTTACATTAATGAGAAAAAGTAGAATTTTTATTAATTACGAGTGATTATTGAACAATGTTGTCATATGATTACTGTGAATTTATTATCGACAAAGCATTTAATTGTCTATTTAATCGAGTGAAGTCAATAAAGTAAATAAATGATGGGCCTATTTTTCTTTTTTTATGTGATCAGTCCCTTTGGAAAACGGTGTCGACGATCTAATTCGCGACGCGTTATTCATAAGTTGAAGGTCGATTCACCATCGAGCTTAATTAATCCGATAAGATTGCCTGAGTCGTGTATCTAATAGTGACATATGAGATTCTCAATAAAAATTTTTTGCATTCATAAAATTTGAATTTAAAATCTTATTTAAGCGAGCCATTCCATCCCATTGGGATCTATTTTTCTCCTTGGTCACTATTATTATATAATATTTTTTCTTATTATCAATAGAAGCCGTCGATAGAAAAGAAAACAAAAAAAATCCCAAAAATAGAAGACGTTAATTTACGGAGAAATTTAATATGATCAGCTCACCCGCATTCGCAGGCACAAATTACCGTCGATAAAAAAGATCCACGTCTCTCTCTCTCTCATCCATATCTAACACGACAACGCGGATGCGGTGCTCGATGACGTCACCCACTCCGTTCGAAATCCTCGTGGACACCGCTTAAGCCGAGGCGGGTTCCGCCGGATCAGCGGAACTCGGCATCGCCGCCCAATTCTCGTAAATAAAAAAAAAGAAGAGAGGGCTCGTCGCATTCGATTCCTCCCTCCCTCCCCTGGCGGTTCCTTTCTTCCTCCGCTCCTTCAATTTGCCCCTCGTCTTGCTTCGATCTCGGCTTCGTTTCGATCCCACCGGAGACGAATCGGCGCTGGAGACCGCGTTCGATCCCGAGGGCAGGCGACGGAGGGGTTTATGCCGGAAGACGGCGAGGTATCGTGATTTCTTCCTCTTTCTGTCTCGATCGGTTTGCTCTTTTCTGTGTAGCCCTTTGTAGTTGCTCGTATTTTTTTTTTGCACTCTTTTCTTCTCGGATTCCTTTTTTATTGTTCTTCCGGCTAGAATCATAGGGTTTCATGATGTTGATTTGGGGGAATTGGGCCTGCCCCTGCCGAATTCGTGGTTGATTAGGGTTTTGATTCATGCTTCATGGATCCTGATGCAGGTTGTGGCATTTGGGTTGACAAATTGAGTTTTGGAATGATTTGATTTTCGATTGAGATAGTTGGTGGAATTTGAGTATTTGGTGGTTTCATGAGTTCAGGAATATATCTAATTGATTCAATCATATTTTTTACAATTTGTATATATAGGCATTGCTGGCATAATTCTAACTGCAATTTTAACGCGAAGATGAGGAATGCCCTGTTTTGCTTACTCATGGGTGCATTATTAATTTCGTCTTCGTGTCCTCTCTGGAAGGGGAAGAAGAAAAACCCAATTTGTTGTTGCCGCTGCTAGTTTTCCTAGCAAGTAGAATTGCTTTCTTATCTGTTTCGCTCTCAACCTGTAGGTTACGCCTTTCTGTTCTCCTGCGGTATTAGCAGACATATTCAAGTCATGGAGCAAGGGCAATTGCGGTCAAGTTGCTTTAAGTGCGGCAGCCTATTTCGCCAGGAAGTTCTCCACTGGCGGTTCTCCAATCTTGGGGACTTCCTTCTCATCTCCTTCGTTAACTGCACTTAGAGGTCAGCTGCTGTTCTATGAGCATCAAGGACAACGTGGTCTGACTTACTTCTGAAGGTGGTTCTGGAGTTGTAGTTCAGCCTTATCCAGCTTCGAGTAGTTTCTTCAATAGAGTATGCTTGTGCTGTCAAAGTGCATCGGCATTCTCATTTGGGTGCAAAGTTGCTGTCCTAGTGTCATTTCTTGGAGTTCATGTGAAGATACAAACACCTCTTGCTAAGTATTAGTTCTGGTACGATTTAAGGTTATGAGTTTTGCTTGCTACTGTTGTCATGTTTAGAAACTAAATCTTGGACCTTCTTGTTCCAGGTTATCTACCAGTCCCATCCTTGTCATCTGTCATTAGATTATTATAGTCGTTCAATTCTGTTCAGAAACAGTATGCTGTCACTTGGTTGAAGAACGAAGTAAATAAATGAGTTCCTGAACTGGATACAGGATCTCTGTCGATGCTTGGATGCTGCCATCCTTCTGAATCTAGTGTTGCTTTTCCTGCCAAAATGAGTTGCAGTTGTATTTGCATATAGTATTAAAACTAAAAAAAAACAGAGTTAAGGAAGAAAAAGAAAAAAAACTCGAGCACTTTCACCAGGATGATCCTTTGGTCCTGTATGTCCTTTGGTGGTGGTTCTGGTGCAGATCTTGTGGCTGAACTTCCTCCTTTCGAGATTGTCTTCAGGGGTGTACCTTTCACAAAGGTTTCCTTCTCTTGAGTAGTGTAAAAGCAATTATACCTTTTACTCAAAAATGGAAAGGTGGGTTCCCTTTTTCCCTACTCAGACAGGGCTCTGTCTCGAACCTTTATTGATTCTTATCATTGAAATCTTCTCTTCTTATAGGTACAAGTTGATTAAAGAAGTTGGTGATGGGACCTTTGGGACTGTCTGGCGAGCAATAAATAAACAAAGTGGTGAAGTGGTAAATATGATTTAGCAATACATAAATTGTCTCTGCAGAACTTCAACAGTGACTCCTAAAAAAAAAACTTTAACAGTGGTCATATCTCTATTTTGTGTATCTACTTTAGAGAAAAAACTTATTATAATCAGACGTACGTTTTGTTTTAAAAACTCTGTTTAGCACTCAATTCCATGACTCCACTATATAAGGTAATTGTGAGTAGAAATGTGATAATACTTGAATTCTGAATGAATTCTCTGTGCAACTTTGCTGATGTTTGTCCCTGAATTTTGCATGGATGTTTGTTAAATTACTTATGTGGTTTCTTCTGCCAGGTTGCAATTAAGAAAATGAAGAAAAAATACTATTCCTGGGAGGAGTGTGTGAACCTCCGGGAAGTAAAGGTAATTTAGAATGTTATTATTAACAGTCAGATGTCATTTTTCAACTTCTGCTGTTCGTTGACAAGCTTCAAAATTTCCAGTCACTGCGAAGATTGAATCACCCAAACATTGTGAAACTTAAGGAGGTTATCAGAGAGAATGACTTTTTATACTTCGTGTTTGAGTACATGGTATGTATTTTTTCTGGCTAATATGAAAAAATGCGGTGGTTTTAAAGAGATACTGATCTGTTATTTCAACTTTTTCTTTTGTCATCAGGATTGCAATCTTTACCAGCTTATGAAGGAAAGGGGCAAGCCATTTTCGGAAGTTGAAGTCCGGAATTGGTGTTTTCAGATATTCCAAGCTCTGGCTTACATGCATCAACGTGGTTACTTTCACCGCGATCTTAAGCCTGGTAAAAACCCTACTTTGTCTCAGTTGTCACATTGTCTTTTAATTTTTGCATGGGGCATTACAAGTGTTTGCACATTTTAACTTAATATGTGCTACTGGGTACGCCACTCATAGGGTGACGGTTATCTATTCTTAACCATTCAAACATTTGATGGAATTATTGTATTTGGCTTGATGTCATTTTGTTTGCCCGGTTATCTATTCTTAACCATTCAAACATTTGATGGAATTATTGTATTTGGTTTGATGTCTCTGTGAACCATAGTTTGTGAAATTGTATTTGGCTTACTGTATCCAGAGTCCTGATGGCATGTTTGCTTCCATCACAAGAAGATAATCAGAATAAGTGTTTCTCTACCGAAAGAGACCAATAGAAGAATGCATAAATATGCATGATGGATGAGGATAGACTGGGTAAAAGGGAAGCTTGAGTGAAGCCTTTTTCCATTTTGTCTAGATGCATGATGTAGTCTGTTCCAGAAGTTCATTCATTTGTTTGTCAAATTTTACCTGGAGCCGTGAGATTTTTTTGTTGCTATATGCTTACCAATCTCAAACAGAAATGCTTTAGTTTAATTAGAAAAAAAGATAGTTGGACCTGAATTTTGTAAAATGCCTTCTATTCCCTATCTTAACATTTCATCTTAAGATGTGAATGGAATAAAGAAGAATTTATGACACTTGGGACCAATGATATGTATTGTGAACTAAAGTTGTCTAAATACTTAAGATCTGCTTGAATTTGCTGAGCCTGCCATTTATCTCTTTCCTTTTCTCAAGTACAATTGCAAGGCATCTCCAACTTAAGAACTCTTCAATGGAAGTATATATCATGGTTTATATTGTTTTTTTATATATTTTAATTTCATTTAGCATTTGTCATCGGACATATGAGATAATGATTATGCATGTAAATCTCCGTCTAATAAATAAGGTTGATAATTTTCAGAGAACTTGTTGGTAGCAAAAGACATCATCAAAGTGGCTGATTTTGGTCTTGCTCGTGAGATTTCTTCAAAACCACCTTTTACTGAATATGTTTCAACCCGTTGGTAAGTTCACTGCCATGAACATGCATGTATCCATTGAATTTTCACACTCACACTTACACGTGTTATTATGAGACATGCATGCAACTAATCAACAATACATCATGTAGGTATCGAGCTCCTGAAGTTTTGCTTCAATCTTATGTTTATGGTTCTGCTGTTGGTGAGTAAAATAATGCTGTATCAGTTGCATTTATCCATGGTAACGTATTTACCCTCTTTTAATGCCATTTTTGTTAAAATCTAGACATGTGGGCAATGGGTGCCATAATAGCTGAGCTTTTGACTCTTCAGCCTCTTTTCCCTGGATCAAGGTACTTCTTTGATTGCCCTTACGTTTGCAAATGAGTGACAAAGGTGTTTCTGTTTTTTTTTTTTTGCGGGATGCAGTTAATTGAGGGGTTCATATTTACCTTTTGAAGCTTGTATATTCCTGTTGTATCAGTGCACGCCATTTAAGACCATTAACTGTTGTAGTTTTTGTATCATAAATAGTAATTCTGGCATTTTATCATTAAAATGATATTTTCTATTGTTTATGGACGTGCCTGACAAGTGTTTCCTTCGTTTCTTTTTTTCTTAATTGCCAGTGAGGTAGATGAGCTACACAAAATTTGCAGTGTGATTGGTACTCCTAACCGGCACTCTTGGGCCGAAGGACTTTTACTTGCAGATGCCATCAAATTCCAGTTTCCCCAGGTTATTATATGTTTTCCGAATAAATTTTAGTCATGGTCATCCATCTAGGGGGTATTATCAGTAATGTCATCCAATTTCATTTTGTAACACCATGGTCATCGAACTTTAGAAATATTTCAACCACGGTCATCCCGACTGGTTATAGCCAGTAAATCAGTAAATTGCTGACGTGGATGCTTACGTGGCATCATGTCAGCATTTTCTCTCCTCCATGTTAGACAAGAAAAATAAAAAAAATTGCCACATCAGCATCCATGTGAATGCGGTTTACTGGGTATAACAGATCGAGATGACCGTGACCGAAATATTTCTAAAGTTCGATGACCGTGATGTTACAAAGTGAAGTTCGATGACCTCACTGGGAATGCCTCCTAAGATGGATGACCATGACTGAAATTTACTCTATGTTTTTCCTATATATATATATATATATATATATATATATATATATATATTTGTCTAGGTGTTTTGATCTCAGAGGCTAGGGTAAAGACACATTGAGATTAATATCTCAACTTAAGAGAATCAACAAATCCCACTTGACTATGGTCTTGCTGGCCTTAGCTTGAAAAGTTGTCCGCATTTTCCTCTATTGTATGAAGGGGTTATTTTATCAGCCCATTTCCCTGTACTAATTTTGTGTGTTTTTTTTTCTATCGCTTGCAAATAAGAAGTTGACATCTTGGTAAAAATCTAACTGATGATAGTGTCTGCTCGTTCAGGTTGATGCTGCCTCTCTCTCGGTGATAATTCCATCAGCCAGTCAGGAAGCTATCAGTCTTATATCGGTAATAACATGGCTTTGACGAACTTGTTATGTTTACAGGACATATTTATTTATATCTTATATGTTTGTCGCTCTTTTCCACAGTCGCTTTGTGCGTGGGATCCTAGTAAGAGGCCCACAGCATCAGAGACCCTTAAGCATCCCTTTTTCCAGGTGACGCAATCGTTAACATGACAAAGTAGAAAAGGGAAAAACACTACATTTTCAGTGAGCTTTCCCTGGTTACCATTATAATTTACTGACACATTTACTTGTATGGCAGCCTTGTTTTTACGTTCCACCATCATTTCGTTTGAAAACATCAATAGGAGTGGCTACACCTCCCTCTTGTTAGCTTTTCTGGCCCAACACCTCTTTGCTTTGTTTTTAGTTATTGCAACCAGTGGATACATTTAAGAAATATTTTATCTTCTGGCTTTGCAGCTGGGACAAGAGATGCTCTGGAACAGAAGACTGCTAGAAGATACTCTATGGGAGTTTTATCCACTGTAAAACCTGCAAGTAACTTCTCAGTTGCAAAAGTTAATGCTGCTTTCAGGACAGGTAACTATTCTAGACATTTAGTTTTGTAAAATGTGGGATAGGAATGAGTTGACCTGTCCTTTGCATGAATGAGTTCAACACTCTTATCTGTTCTGTCCTGTTCGCATGGGTCAATTTGATGTAATTTTTTTCATTATTTTTGTTTGTTCATTGAAGGAGCTATATATGTTACAGGTGCCCAGAGGAAGCTGGAAATGGACAGCCAGGTGAAATTTACTTTTTCCTGCACTTCATATAAGCTAAACTAGGGAGATGTTGTCATGATTAATTGTGTAGCTTTTAATATCTTTAGGAGACTGAGAAGACTGAAAAAATTGTGAAGAATGATACGAGGGTATCTCGATATCAACCACCAATGAAACAGAAAGCAGGCAAGTCTCTTCTGCCTCTTTCCGACTTGTCTAATAGTTGAACCATGGTCTTTACTCTTTACAGACATACATGTTATTCTTTCGGCTTGATGTAAGGAAAGTAAAGACTGAAAATACATACATGTTATTTTATTATGAAGTTGCAGTCTGAAGTGATATGCGATACTGTTATGTAAAAAAATGACCTGCTATTAGAACTTATGAAGATGCTTGTTTTGTGAAGTGCTTTGATTTTTTTACCAGTGATTTACACTCGTTCTTGTTGCCGGCTTATTAAATGTCTGTTTTATTTGCAGGAGCTCTTGGTAGGGATATCCAAAGGGCGTCGGACGTGGCTGAGAAGTTGGCTCACTTGTCATTGAACTCCAGCAGAGCCCCAAATGTTGCTCAGAGACTAGTGCATCCAAAGGCCAGCCCGATCCGGCAGATGCATAAGCAGTCACCTAGCATGAGGGCTGGGGGTTGGCGCAACCACACGGATTTCATGGGACTCCCCGGAGAAATTCCGGCCAGAAGTTACTCCCCTCGGAAAGTCGCTGGCTGAAAATGGGATGAAGCTCTTGATGCAGTTTTCTGTTTGATTGCTCTCGTGGTGTATGAATAATTTGACACTAGTGGCCTAAAAACGGTTTTCTCCGATGGGGAGCTTATCACGGCCTGTTTGCTTTTGTTGTTCTGCTAAAATAAATCACCTGTATAAAAGGTGACATGGACGTGTTTGTGGGTGGGATATGCCATATTTGTGTTTAACGATTGTGCTCTTGGTACTTCTTTATAAATCGCTTGCAAGAGATGGAATATTTTCTTCTTTTTTAATAAGGACATTTCATTATGAGAATTATGAATATTGTAAGATATTATTATCATATTTGTTTTAATAAATATTCTATTTTTTACCTAATGTAATTTATAAGCTTATTATTTGAACTTATAACATTTAACCAAATTATATAATTTTGATATCATTAATATAAAAATATTTTAGTAAAAAATGAGCTAAATTTTGGCAGTGTTTCAACATTACTTGTTTTTTCAACTTGGTCTTTTTATTTAATTTATAATTTTACAGTTTTGCAACTAATAATTTATTTCAACTTAAAAAATATATAATCGAATAGTTAAACATTAATTTTAAAAACAATTAAAATATATAAAAAGGGAATAATGTTTCCACAAAGAGATTATGATTGCTTGATATTATTAATAGTTTCGGTTTAAATAGTAGTTCAGCGATTCATATTCTAATTTAGAATATTAATAAATAAGTATTTGATAAATTTTGTGTTAGAATTTTGGTTTAAATAGTAGTCAGCGATTTATTTAGAATATTAATAAGTGATTTATTTAGAATATTGATAAATAAGTGTTTGATAAATTTTGTGATAAAATTTAGAATATTAAGTTTGATAAACTTTGCGACGAATGAATATAAACGTTGTTTTTAACGTCTTTCACTTCCCCTCTCCTCCGCCGCCGATGGGGAGAAGGGGATGGGACAATGCCCCTCTTCATTGTCGACAAAGGACCAACATTTTTTTTTCAATGCTCTCAACTATATAATTTATTAATCTTTTATGTTTTTTTTAAATTTTTAATCATAGATATATGGACTATCGCAATTTAAAAAACAAACCTTAGTTAAAATAAGTTATCTATTGGAGGATCCTATAATAAATCAAAATTGAAGTACGAAATTGAGAAAGAGTAAAGTTTTATCAAACTTAAAGATGTATATTGTTTCATGTTTTGTATCTATATACATGCTTATTTAATGAATAGATTGATTACTTATACATAATAATTTGAGTGAACCATATTATTAATTAATAATTTAATAAATAATAATAATTTTTTATTAACTGATATAGATTGTTGGATAAGGGAGGAATCCACCTAGCTGCTCCATCTACACGTAAGTTTCCGGAGGCCTCCACTACGAGCTCGTAGGCTTTAGATGGAGGCTGCTTCCTGTGAGGCTACATTAATATTTTAATTTTTAAAATACATTTTGATACATTATGCTAAGTTGCATACATGCAAATAGTAATGTAGTTTGATATTTCATATTATAAAAATTGTGAATACGTTGCTAGCATTTGAATGCAAAACTTGAGTAATAATTTGCTCTAAGTTTGTCAAGCATCCAAAATGAAAAAAAAAGAACTTGAATGTTTTAGTCAAACATGACTAGAAAGAACAAAAACTTCTACTTTTTATTATTTTTCCATATAGGTCTAAAAATAGGTGAGACTACTTTTAAACCTATTAACAATTATTACAATAATATATTAATATATGTATATATATTATACATATATACATATATTATACATTATCATAAATTTATAATTTATTTAGGTCAAACAACAAAATATTTATTAATTATTTATTACGATTTACTTAGTGTTATAAATGAAATAAAATTTCCATTATTATTTATTATAAAAAATATTTTCATGTTTAAATATAGGCGTACACATTTTTATTTATTTTACTTATCATACATCATAATAAAAAAATTAACTGATATAATATTACAATAAATATTAATATTATTAATATAATATTATTAAATAATTAATTATGGTCTTCTAAATAATTTATAATTATATAATTATTTTATATAAATATGATGTTAATTTTTTATATTTCATTTTTAGTTATTAATTAATTTACCTTAAATTGTTTTCTTCTATCTAATTTACTAATTATAAAAATATTGTATAATTAACAATATAAAAATAATCTTCATAAAATAATAAAATATATCCTTAATTTTTACTTTTTATTCAAATATTCACTAAAATATCAGTCTAAATTAACTTTTTAATTCTCCATCATTACATTTTTCATTCAAACAATAAATCAAAACTTTTGTTCTTAATAACTAATAAAAACTCAAGTTCTCTTACTATTTACTAATATCCCAAAATGTCATCTTGCCTGTGTTGAGAGATCTTGCCATTATTATTTTAAGACAAGTATTTGGTTGCTGGCACAGCTGCATGCAATAAAAAAAGAAAAGAAAAGTTCTATATGTATTAAAGCATGAATTAATTGCTAGGAAGTTCTAACAACACCATTTCCAAGCTAAAATGATGTCTCTGGTAGTACCATTTCCATCACACCAGTCCAATTCTCTTGCCAAACCGACCTTATATGTCAAATGATGGCAGAAGAATTTTGAGTGGTAATATGGATCTTTAACAAAACTAAGAAATCTAGTTGGTGCTAAGTGTTAAGATCAAAGATATGCTCCTTGATTGGGAACAAGGATGTGGCACACATCATCACTCAGAGATTGAAAGGCCACGCCACGATCTTGAATGTTTGTGTCATTTATTTTCAATTTTTAATTTTCTTACATCAAGTTCATGAACCTTTCAAAAAAAAAAAAAGATATGCTCCTTGACTTTATTGCGGAAGGCTCTCAACAATTTCATGAGATCAACTTCATCAATTGAGGTCAAGCATGTTTATTCTCCATTTGGGGGCTTCAATGTTTTTGTCTGCACAAGAGAAGAAGACTAGTGGTAAGGAGTAACGTGTTCCTTTGTATTTTTAGAACAATTATTTTCTATAAGAATGGAAGGGATGAGAACAAAATTCGACAGCTCATCCTCTGAGTCCTCATTAGTGGATACATCAGAATGCTCGACCTAAGACAATATATTCATAATATGCCCTACTAAACTTTCATGTTTGTGGGGAGGCATAAGAGGTTGGGGGGTTGGATATGAAGATGGAGATGGCTCCTCTCAAGGTGTTGAGTAAGCAATCATCAGAGAAGAGAGGTTGTGGGTGAGAAGGAGGTACCATTGTTAGAATCATAAGACAAGGGTTTCATATGAGGATGGAGTCTAGAGGCAGAGCATGCGACTGGTACAGTAGTGATCTTTTGATGGTGATAAGGTAGTGGTAATGGAAAATGCTCATGTGCTTGTAGCAGCATCTATTAGGGGGAGAGCAAGGTTGAGCGAATTACATAGTAGGAATTAAGCCACTGGATGTCAATAACATCATCATCACCATTAATTGGACTTGTAAAAGAGCACTCCAATAGGGTAGCAATCACATCATCATCCATAAAGACTCATGAGTTGACCAGTTCATCCACATCTAATGTAATATCTCTCGACTCAATTAAGATATTATTTATTTTAGAGTTTTGATCTACACGAATTTAAAACATATCTTGATAGATGAAGAAAGTAGTTACATATAAAATTATGATCATCTTTTTGTTTTACCCATGTAGGACTATCCATTGATATTTTTGGTCCTGGTCCTTGGCTCACTATAATCTTTCCTCCTAAGGGGGCTCAATGTCCTCGTTGAGAGATTCGTGTTAGCTCATGACCTGTGTTTCCCATATGATTCAAGTTTACATACGAAGTCGGCTCTGAGACCATTATGTAACACTCTAATCCAATCAAGATATTTTTTCTTTATGCTTTTAGCCCCCATAAATTTAAAACGTATTTTGATAGGTGAAGAGAGTAGTTAGACCACTTTCGTATTTTGCCCATATGGAACTATCCATTGGTACCCTTAGTCCTAGACCTCCGATCGTTACAGAATAAACAATTGGAAGGTTTTCGTAAATAATATGTTGGAAGTAATAAGAGTTACACCTTTTAGGAGTAAATTTCAATGATGGTCATCCAACTTATGGGGCATTCCAGTAAGGTCATCCAACTTCATTTTATAACACGACGGTCATCTAACTTTAGAATCATTTCAGCCAAAGTCATCGCGATCGGTTATAGCCAGTAAATCAGTAAATCGTTGATGTGGTGCTGACATGGATGCTTACGTGACATCACGTCAGTATTTTATCTCTTCTTCATGTCAGATTAAAAAAATAAAAATTGTTACATCAACATTTTTTCTCTCTACTCCATCCAAACTTTTTTTTTATATCTACATGGTCATCCAACTTTTCAAAATTTTCGGAGAAGGTCATTCAACTTTTCAAAATTTCAATCGCAGTCATCATTAAAAACTTAAAATAATAAACATAAAAAATATAAATTTGAAGACAACTGACTCGGTATATTTTTTGGCACGATCCATTCATATCGAGCCGTCCAAACTTTTTATGTGTATTAAATATATAATATTATGATAATTAATTATTTTTAGTTAAGGAAATAAAAAAAATTAAAAAATAAAACACCATTTATTTTTTTGCACTAAAATTTAAAATAATAAAAATATATTATAATTAGAAAATAAATATATATTTTTTGTACGATATTTCATGGGGGTCGAGTCAAATCGTAATGGCTCATCTAGTGGAGTGCTGGGCATGACCCGACATTCAGCGAATTGTTGAGCCAAATGATTAATTATCATAATATTAAAAATTTAAATTATTAGTTATCATAATATTATATAAAAAATTGTGTTTGTCTTAGCAATCCGCTGGCTGTTGGGTCGTGTCTAGCACCTCGCTAGACGAGCAATTA
The DNA here is from genome assembly GCA_030549335.1 of Pontederia crassipes. Classification (NCBI taxonomy): domain Eukaryota; kingdom Viridiplantae; phylum Streptophyta; class Magnoliopsida; order Commelinales; family Pontederiaceae; genus Pontederia; species Pontederia crassipes. The sequence goes on from JAUKPH010000017.1 coordinate 7,216,351, forward strand.
CGATTTGACTCGGTATTATATAAAAATACATAATATAATATAAAGATATAATTTTATATTATTTTTCTATTTTTTATTTTTCATAATTAAAAATTATTAAAAATTATAATATTATATATTTAATACATATAAAATATTTGCATGGCTCGATCCGAATGGGTCGTGTCAAAAAATGTATCGAGTCAGTCTAAGTGTCTTCAATTTTTTATTTTTTATGTTTATTATTTATTATTTTAAATTTTTAATGATGACCATGATTGAAAATACTTTGAAAAGTTGAATAACCTTGCCTAAAAAATTTTGAAAAGTTTGATGACCATGTAGATATAAAAGAAAAGTTTGGATGGAGTAGAGAGAAAAAATGTTGACGTGGCAATTTTTTTTTTAATCTGATGTGGAGGTGAGAGAAAATACTGACGTGGTGTCACGTAAGCATTCACGTCAGCAATTTACTGATTTATTGGCTATAACCGATCGCGACGACCTTGGTTGAAATTATTCTAAAGTTGAATGACCATCGTGTTACAAAATAAAATTGGATGACTTTACTGGGAATGCCTGATAAGTTAGATGACCATCATTAAAATTTGCTTTCGGTTGCCTCCATAATCACCTCAATGGACCATAACTTCTAAATTTGTGACCCTAAATCTTAACACTATAAATTTTTGGCACAAGTTCCAGTTACCTCTTGGCTTATCAAAGTTCCTTTGACAACATATTCACCCTCTTGGGTTGAAGTTGCAACGATGAACAAAAGCAATCATAACACAATAACAATTCAAAAAGAGAGTCCATGAACACAATATTCAAAGCACAAAAATCTCAATGCACAAGAGCAAGCTGACAATAATGAAAACTAAGAGAATCATATATAAAAGCTGGAGTTAAAGGAATCCATCAACATCCATGGTATTGTGTATTCGAGGTAGACTAATGATAATCATGCTAAAATAAGACAAACAGTTAAGCATAAATAATAATTTCAATTTTTCATGAGATGTGAAATCTACATAAGTTTTAACTAGAGTAATATAATCAGAGCTTTAAAAATCCTTATACCACTAAATTAATTGCAAGCACACGATGTATCAATTGAGGGCATCACGTCCACAAGGAGTAAGATGTTATCTTTAAACAAGAGCTAAATATCATAACTAAACAAGTATGACTAATTACCTTAGAAATTATAGCTATATAAAGAAATATAAAATTACTAGTGAACGAGTTAGTAAAAGAAAACAACAATTGAAAATGCGAACATAGAATTTGAACAGGGAAAATGTAGTTTTGTTACATTCATATGCATTGAATTTAATCACCACACCACAAATTTAAAATTAGCATTCACACTTCCCACTCTACTACTCAATTCAACAATGTTACTAAAGGTGTTAATTTGACTACATTTGCAGCTTAGATTGATAATGGAGATGATAATCCCTCTCAGACTTCTCCTCTCAAGACTCTCGAATGAAGTTCAACTATTAAATTAACCAACACTTCTTGAATGATGTACATTGTAAAATGGTTCTAAGAAATATAATATTTACATGCTATCAAAAGAAAATGAACTCTCGTCTCAGATCCTAATGGATCAATCCTTTCTTAAAATGATAATCCACTAATAATATGGATTATAAGGTATAAAATGAGAATGTCTTGATCTCTCAAAAGAATAAAAAAAATAAGAAAATTCTTATAATATTGCATTAAGGGATAAGAGTCAAATAAATAAAGTAAATGTTGGTATTAAAATCGAGAACTAAAGTATCTAAATTCATACATATGAATGAGTTACATTAGTTTAGAAACTAAGAATAATTAGCTCATCAAGCTGGTTCCAAAAATGTATTACAATAAAATAGAGTTCAACAAATTTTATTGATTATCACCACACTATTATCCGGAGTAGTTAAATAAAAATTTAAATTTATTATTATTGATTAGTATGTGTTGTCTTAAATAAAAATTAGTGATTTTACATACCAACTTTTTGAGTGAACATTACTTATAAAATGCTGTTAATTTTACTCCACATTATTAACTTGTGAAACATTAGACCAACATTGATCCCAGGAAGTCGATGATTGGAAGATCAAATTGCTTTGATATGATAACAAGGGAGCTGAGTCAATGTAGTCCTCAATCTCTTGCTGCCGTGCACAAATTCATTAGATATTAATTCATTAGCCAAAGGAGGATTTGAAATGATGATCTTGATTGTAATATTAAGGTATTCTATCGATTGGACAATCTCTAAGTACATGGCTTTTCTTCTATGATATTACTATTATTATAGAATGTAAAAATAAGAAAATAAACTTGAGTCGGGGATTTTTATGTCCTCTTGTTTTCCTCCTCCTCAAACAGATGGCCGATGACGTACACAACGAGGGTGAGGGGGTTAGACTGGGATCATTATTTTTTTTTCTTAATTTCACTTCTCTATCCTTTTTAGTCGCATCCTCAAATGTGCATAAAACAATATCGTATGTTCATTTTAATAGCATATATATTACAATTTCTAATGTTATATGCTTGTTTTTTTTATAATTTATGTTAAACTATTATATCTTGTTAACTGAAAAAAACTGTCCATATGAATGACATTTTTTTAGAAAATATATATATATACGGAGCAATGGTCAAAGTGCGACTCGGTTTATGAATTGAAAAAAAAAACACAAATTCCAACTCAACTTAGGAGAACATTTTAAACTATTATTACTACGTAACAATTATTCCGAACTCAATTAGTTGTCGTATTTTTATTCCGCAACGAAAAAGGAGAAAAAGAACTCCTATAAATAACAAGCAACCTGCCCACGTTGATGTGCACTTCGCCTCTCTCTACTTTTCCATCTTCTTGCTTTGCTCGCCATCGCCGCGTCCTCCTCTCGCCATCACCTCATAATGCCGACGCCGGACTGCAACGACCAGTGCGAGTGCGGCTGCAAGCGCCGCAGGTTCCTCTTCCGCGCGCTCATCTGCATGGCCGCCGTTCTCCTCCTGGGTCTCGTCGCCCTCGTCCTCGTCTTCTGGTTCCTACTCCTCCCCTCCAACCCACAGTTCTCCTTGCAGGACATGTCTGTTCATCAGTTCCGTGTCGCGCCGGTCCAGCCGGGCGCCTCCTTGACGTCCTCTATGGAAACAACGATCTTCACCCGCAACCCCAACCGCCGCGTCGGCATCCAGTACGACGGGATCCGCTCGTTCGTGACCTACAAGGACCAGCAGGTGACCGAGGCAGAGAACGGGCTGCCGATGTACCAGGGCCACGGGGTCTCCATGGTCTGGATGCCGTACTTGTCCGGCAAAGGAGTGTTCCTCGAGTCGCACCTCCGCGACGCCTTGTCCCAGGACACGACCTTCGGGCACGTGCTGCTCGACGTCAAGCTCGAAGCTCAGATCCGGTGGAAGATCGGCCCATGGAAGTCCGGCCGCCGCGACCTCCGCGTCAACTGTCCGGCCATGTTTGCGTACCGCGAACCCTCCCAGCTCCACTTCCAGGAGTCACTCCCTGCCTGCAAAGTGGATGTCCACTGATGCGATTATGTAGTTGCTTATTCGCCGTTGAAAGTAGTTGCTTTATTAGTTTGTAGCTAGTGCAAAAAATTGATCATGAAATCACTTCGAATATATGATAAATCAGATTCTTAATTGCATGGCATGCCGAATGTTACGTACGTAAAATTTTCACGGTTGCACCTCTTTAATCTTCTGAGAATTGTACATGTTTTCTTCTTGGTCTACGTCAACTCTTTAACTCGATGTGGAAGAAAAAGTGGGAGGCTTTGGAACTTCATGTTTTTCTTGTATCGGTTTGATTGTATTTTCAATAAAATTGGATTTTGGATTTTTCATCCATATAAGTTCTTCACTAAATTTACTCCATTAATCGAGTTTCTCATTAGAGATTGAGTCATAAAACTTTCTTTGAATGGCTTATGATAGGGATTTAATTAGTCAATACAAAGTTATTTCTGTTTTTCTTCATGAACTCTAAACTTATTCACTTTCCTACCTAAATTTAAAATACTCATCTATATATCTCCCAAACCCCACGAAGAATTCCATCTTTTACTCATCTCCTCCAAAACTTTGCTACTTTTTCATTTTATGCACTGTCATTTGTTTCGTTTAAGTTTTACTTTCTTTTATTTGCCTACTTATATTTCTACCTTTCCTTTACTATTTTTTTTTAAGAAGTGAAAAAGTAAATATCTTGCAGGAACTTAATTTTTATTAACACTTGAGAAAGAAAATTTTAATTTAGTGTTTGGATGAAAAAAAATCTAATGATGGGTAATTAAAGAAATAATTAGATAGAAAAGTTTCAGTAGGTGCTTAACAAAAAGGTAAGAGCTAAAGTAATAATTTACTGTTTTATGATATAAAATATTAAATAAAAAGCATACATTTTATTATTATTTAAAAATATTTTAACATAATTTAATAAAATAATTTAATGGATAATAACAAATGATAATGTATTAATAATAAATATATCACTTTTAAAATTGTAACGTAATATAATAAATTACTTTAATGATAATTTATATAAATATAATATTATAAATTATGTTAAGTAAAATAATATAAATTATGTTTATTCATTTATGTGAATATAATATTATAATAATTAATAAAATAATAATTTATTATTAGAACTAAGTAAATCTTTTACAAGTTTTTTTTTTGATAATGTATTAGGGTTTAATAGGCGTCCACTCTTTCAAAATGTGATGGATGTTACTACTACCTAGTTTGCTCCTCGTAGGATCGTGACCGACAGTTGGATGCTGTATGATGGTTCAACATTGTGTAGACACAGTTCAGCAATGAAAGCTAAACGATTCGATCGTCGTTCACTCCCCTCCCACTAACCGTCACATGCCCTCATCGTCCACCTTCCCGATCGTTGACTATCGTCCTTGTTCGTTGTTCGCCATCGACCGTTGCCCCCATTGCCCTTGTTGCCCACGCTCGTAGCTTTCAATCTCGTCGATTGTCATCGTCCACCCTCTTCGTCACCCACATTCATTGCTACTGTTGTTGACACTCGGCCACCGTCGATCATCACCCTTGCGTGCTCGCTCGTTGCCGCTCACCCTCACAAGCCTAGTGCTCTCCTCAATTGCTCCTGCTTGCCATCGCCCGCCCTCGCAAGCCTGCCACTTGCTTTGAGTGCGAGGGAAACGTCGCCCTCGTTGCTCCCCTCATGCTCCGTGCTTGCGCTCTCTGTCACCCGTCGCCCTTGCGACTCTCGTAACGCTCGCACTCGCCCGCTCGCGCTCGCCGTCGCTCATCGCCCTCATGTGCTTGCTCGTTTCCATCCACCCTCATCGCACATTGAACCATTTTCGATGTGGCTCACCAGGACAGAAGGTCACCATCAAGAAACTCATTTTCCCCTAACCTGAGCGACCTGTTGAACCGCTCACATCATCCATTGAATCGCCCAATGAACAGGCCTTTGAAGTTTGAACCGCACCTAAGAGGAGGAGCAATGTGAGATGATGATCTACCTGTGGGCAGCAACCTAGTCAGCGACGTCCACCCCGTTTTAAAGGGGTGGACGCTCATGAAACCAATATATATACTTAATATTTATATATATAATATCTACATTATATTAGAATAGTTAATAAATACGTCTACAAGTAAAGCAAAAAAATACTGAACGATCAAGTTTTTCCTTCTAGAAAGAAACGGGTGAGTTCTTGCCAGAAGCAAGCATTCAATCGTCTTCAAATTTTTAGTCACTTGCTACTTTGACAAAAAAATTAATTTTGCTGTTGTTTGAAAGAAGCAGTTGGAACTTGCCCAAGTTTTAGAATTCTAATAACTAAGATAACATTTGAAAAGTAGAACCATAGTTCTTTCGAGTTCTACGTGAATGATTGAATTAAGTTATTAGTTCGAATGTATTTGGATATAGTGAAACATGATGATAAAGAACCAAAAGTTGAAAGCATAGAACTCTCCTGTACCAAGATGAAAAGCGTTAATCCTATTCTACATATGAGATTTACTAGAATTATAATTTTGTCTACAGATATCTTTTTTCAAATATTCCAGTTGGGTTTCGAAGCTAATAGACTCTCCTATCATGTCCTAACATAGTTTTATCTTGACAATATTATTTTTGATAGAGTTAAGAATCTCGTCTCCCTGCTATCCATGACAACTTGATAGTATGTTGGCGTGTTGTCATTAACTTCCTATCTTTATCTCTTATTGACAATTTTTAATTATACAAAAACTAAACTTCAAGATCTATTTTTTTGCAATGTTTTATGATTTTTGGATGACAAAAATCTTATCCAAAATATTTCAATAATAGTCACTATGAAAGTTGGACAGAAAAAAGAAGGTTGTTTTCTACAAATAATATTATATCATCTTATAGAAATATAAGTTCGATGATTCAATAACTTTAACATGCTTTAATTCTATTAAGAAGCTCATACTCAAAAGAATCTAATGAACTTTAAATACCTTGCTTTTTGTCAATTTAATTCCTCCTTGACATGATTCTGTCTTGGTATCGCAACAACAAAAAGAGAAAAAGAAAGAGAGGAGAGGAGAAGAAAAAAATGGATGAGAAGAGAGTCTTTAAGGGTTTTATTTAGATGGATTGAGATCCATAATAATAAAATTTCAATCTTATTAGAACTCCTAATCTAAATATCATTTTAGGCTAAAAGGAGTATACAACTCAAATTTGATTAGCAGTTGTTGATTGTTCATTATGTGTGTTTATGTATGTTCTGTGACATACGTGCTCCACAAACATCATCTTTGCATAATCATGTATTTAATTAACATATTAAGTTATTTTGTATGTTTATTTAGTGATATTTATATATAATAATTAATATTTCGATTAGAGCATAATGATTACTTAATTATCAATAAACTTTATAAAGTAATTATATAAGGTTATTAGGAATAAATTATAAAATTTATAAATATTGTAAAATATATGTTTAAATATGATTAATTAAGATTAATTAGGATTAAAATACTTAGTTATGATAAAAACGTGATTGGCCATCACTTAAGTTTCAAGCATGCATGCGAAGTTGTAAAACTAGCATGTTCTTTGAAAAAAGTAAAGAAAGAAAATATCTCTTTGAAAGATATACAAAATAAAATTATGTCTTATGCAAAGAAAAATAATTTTAGGAATCATCCCTATGATAGAAAATCACATTTTAAATGCTTTACATGTGGATTTTATGGGCATTATGCATAATGAAAAAAAATCAACACAACATGGCATGATTTTGGTTCCGAAAGGAACATTGTCTAACAAATTAGCACCCAACGAAATTTGGATACCAAAGATTACATAATTACTTTTCAGGTGTGCCTCACCTACAAAACAAAGGACAAACGGTGAAAGCAGAAATGTTATGGTAAAAGTATCACTTACTTTTTTTATTTCACCCAAAAATTTCAAAACTACTATTTCTTTAATAGAAAAGAGGAATACATATAAGATTGGTCATAGTGATAGGGGGAGCATGATTAAACATTATTTTCATATATCCTAGATATCACATTGTTTTATCAAAGTTTTTATGCCATATTTTTAATATATTTTTTTTTTGGCTTTCATAAATTAGTTTTCATTATAAAATAACCATAAATTTAGGGAGAATTATATTTCAAAACTTGCAATACTCTACATATCTAATATATGACAAACAGGGGAAGAATAAACTTTTTTGAAAAATTGATTAAGGGGGAGTTACATATGGTTTCTTATATACTTCATTTACAAAAGACTTTTTGATAAAATAAAAGGATGAGAAATATAGAAGAAATATGATCTGAATATACTTTATAAGGAAAGTTAAGTGTTAGGAGAAGTAAAATTATTTTTACAAGATTTTACAAAACTTTTTCGCCAACTTATATCTTTTTCATATTTCTCGGTTTGTCTTCATAAAAAAGGAGGAGATTGTTGGGTCAAAGTTTTAATGACATATAAAAATTATATTATGATGAATCAAACCTCGAAAGATTAAAGTTGAAATGCTGAAAAAGTTTAAAAAAATGGATAACTTTATGCACTACACTTTGATTAAATTATTGTCACTGATCTCATTAGTTTTGGATGGCATCAGAGTTATAGAGAATTCTGTTAGATTTTCATAGACTCCAAGATCATCTAATTTGGATAACCGTGCAGAAAGTTATGATCAAAACAGTACATGTCGGTCAACGGTCGACATAAAGAAGGCTGGTTGACAATACCGGTCGACCAAATGAATACACCGATTGACCGATTGATGCATGCAAAATACAACATATTTTAGATTATTATTTTAGTTAATTTTTCTATAATTTAATCATGACATGCATCATTTTAGACCATTTTTAATCGTAATTCCAGATTTATCGATTTTGATTATTAATGTTTCGAATATTTTAATTAAAGAGGAATTTACTTAATTCTTATAATTATTTTGCAGGTAATATGAATCGTCCTTAAAGAATTATATTTCGACTGAGATGATCTCATGGTTGGATAAATTACATCTTACTACATTGGGGGTAAAAACGAATGCAACTTGAATTTTGGGCGTAACGAGATCACAATTCATCATTTTGGCCGAGATATGAAGGGGGTAAAGATAAAAAGATTTTATCTTTTGGGCATAATGATAAGGACTTTTCTTTGTTTTGGCCGAGATTTGGGGTAACGGAAAGAAAACTCATCGTTTTGGCCAAAATTAGAAGATGTTATCATTTTGGGCATAATGGAAAGGTGTAAAGATATGAATTGTTTATCATTTTGGTCGAGATATGAAGGGGGTAAAGATAAAAAGATTTATCTTTTGGGCGTAATAGCTTTATAGTTTTGGCCGAGATTCAGAGAGAGAAACAAAGTTTATCGGCCGTAATCAACTCAAGTGTTATCTCACAATTTTAAAGTTGACTGTACGATGTTACGGCCAGGATCAAATTGAAGGCCGTCCACACCTATAAATATGTGAAGAAGCCATCATTCCAATTGGTGCTATGAAGTTCAGGTTTCTTCCACAGCGAGTCGTGAGCTCTGCATGCTACGACCAAGAGGAGAGAGGTGCGACGACTGGAAGTTGATCGCGACCCTGATCAAGTCCGAGAGGCTGCCCGACTGTCTGCCAAATTCGAGAGCTCTACTTCTATTTTGGGTGTAATTCTTCCAATTATTATTATTATTTTGTTATTATCTCTCCAGAATTTCTAGGATGAACTCCAAGTTTTCAGAATTATTATTTTAGGAGATTATTAATTGAAGAGAAATATTTGAATCCTATTTTATTTGTTTTAATCTTTTTTGGTCAATTATTAATTGTGCTTAATGCTTTTATGTTAGTTAATTGGATTTCTGAATTAGGCTACACCGGTTTGTGGAGTGTTTAATTTCAGAATTCATGATACTAATTTTAATTGATTTTATGTGAAATTAATAATTGATAAATTTGACAACTAGTGTGTGGAGAATCAAGTTTGTGTGATCTGTTAATCTATACCAGTTTGTGGAGTGATTAATAGTTTAGGATTTTCATATTAATGCATCTTAATTTTAATCTTATCTGACGAATATCAGTTTGTGGGACTTTAGGTTTAATTAAATTTAAGATAGTTTGATTTGTCGAATTAAATAGCAGAATTACCAGTTTGTGGACTCTGTGATGTTAATCATGTAAATTAATAACTTGAAAAAAATTCCTAATCCATCTTTAAAGATTAAATTTATCTTTTATGGTTCAAATATTTATCCTAATCTATTTTCATCCTAAGGCCTAACTTCAACACTATCTTATCTTTATCTTATTTTCTTTATTTTATAAAACTCATTTTCAAAATCCATGTTTTTCTTCTCTTATTAATTTATAAATTCAGATATTTGATTAATAATATTTCTCGTGGGTTCGACACTCTTACTCCTATTCTCTATATTACTTGAACGACTAGTGCACTTGCTAGCGATTTTATTTTGCTACATCATTTTATGAATCAAGTTTTTGGCGCCGTTGCCGGGGAATATTTTATTAATTAATTTCTGACTTTTATGAATTAGTAGGAGATGTAAATAAATTGTTAATAATTCTTTGTGAATATGTACTATTTATTTTAATTATTTTTTGTGACTAAACTAACATTTTTCTTTTGCAGATAAAGATCACGACATTTTTAAATTTGTTGACTTTCGGCTTAAATTCTGACGCAGATTTAATTTTTCAGATTACGTGAACTTATGGTTTTACGACCGAGATCTAGTTTATCGGCTTTACTGGTTTTACGGCCTCGTTTCTGACCTCTAAACTTTCAATTTTGCGGCCGCAACATTGATTTCAGTGGCTTTACATTTTATATTGTTTGTTATGGCCGAGAATTTATCTCATTTTTTTTACGATCGAGAATGAATCTTGTGTTTGCGACCGTAGAGTTATTTTTATATTGATTTGACCTTTTTCAGCTTTAATGATTAAGGAATTTTTTTACGCCTGCAAAACAAACTTTAATCCTTTACGGCCGAAATTTCACTTAGCAATGACATCGAATTGATTCTTCTTTGCGCATTGGATTAATTAAGAATTCGATTAATGTATGATTTTACGGCCGATAAGTCTCCCGCACATACTTTTTACGCCTTGAATTTTCATCTTGGCCGTAATTGATCTCTTAATCTAGTTTGCGGCCGGCAAATCTTATCAGAGTTTTACGCCGAAACTTCAAATCGAATTGTTGTCTTTTTCTTGCGCATTGAATTGATTAAGCATTCGAATTATAATTTTTTGCGGCCGATAATTGTCTAAAATTTAATTTCGCCCGAGATCTCATCTCATTGGATTTTATCTCTGCATGATGTTTGCGGCCGAGAATTATTTTCTTCATCTTTTTTGCGGCTGATTTTGATGAATTCGTAATTTGGTTCGGAATGTTAATTCAACTTCATCTCGCCCGTAATTTAACGAGTTTTACGCCTTCACGTTGATTAACCCTTTCGACACTGTTTCATGGTTTTACGGCTGAATGAGCACTAATTTAATTTCGGCCGAAATATGTTTGGCGGTCAAGCAATTGTTCATTAACCTCTCTGAAACTATTTTTGCTGATTATTGCTTATGCGGCCGTAATATGGTTAAGCTTTACGGCCGAACGAGTGCATGATTTTTACGATTATCCATTTGATTTACTTTCGGTCGAGTTATTTGGCATTTGAATTGATTTGAAGAGCGTTTGGCGGCCATAATTAGGTTTCTGATAAATTTCTCTCGGAAATAAATTTTAATGACGAGTTTTCAATTTTACAAGCCCGAGAGACTTTTATCGATTTAACCTTATTTCTTCGTGACCTGTTATCTGTATTTCTTTCTTCTTGTATATATTTATTTTATTTTATTCTTTTATCTTACTGAAAATTGGTTGTTGCAGGTACTACTGAATATTTAATTACAACCAATCCTGGAATTTACAACCAATCCTGGAATCTTCTGATAGTTCCAGACATCTCACAAGGAGTTCAAATCCAATTTTGGAATTTGATCATGAAATTGAAAGGACTTCTCACCGATTAAGAAGAGATATAAGAAGAATGGCTGAACAAGCACGCAACAATCAGAGACTGGAGCAACAAAATGAACTAGTTCCGCCACAAAATAATCGGCGAGAAGATGAAGCAGAACTCTCTATGAGAGAATATGTCTCGACCATATATAATGACCGAGAATCATGAATTGTGCTGCCTGAAATCAATGCAAATAATTTTGAGATTAATCCGACAATCGTGAGGATGATACAAGCATCCCAATTTGGAGGAGGATTTCATGAAGACCCTCACGATCATCTTGACAAATTTCTTGCCACTCTTAGCACTTTTAGAAATAATAATATTTCTACTGAAGTTATTCGTTTATTATTATTTCCACAATCCTTACGTGACAAAGCTTCTACGTGGTTCAAAACTTTGCCTGCAGGATCAGTCACTCATGGTTGGAGCTGGTAGAAAAGTTTATTGGAAAATATTGCCCACCACAAAAAGCAGGCAAATATAGAAGAGAGCTAAGGGCATTTGTTCAAGACGATAACGAGACATTATATGAAGCATGGGAACGATATAAGAAACTGTTGGCCAGAGTTCCTGATAATAGAATCTCAAAGTGGCAAGTGATGGAAGATTTCTATTATGGATTGCGAGTTGTAGATCAAGATAAGCTCGACCAATCAGCAGGAGGGACAGTGTTGAGATCTAAACGCCCTAGTGAGATACATGATATAATTGAAGCTGTAGCCCTCAAGTCAAGCCAAGAAAGGAGACCATCTCGCCGAACTCAAGATGTACATGCTGCACAAGGAATACAATCTTCAGAAATAGTGGCTCAGTTGGAGTCACTTAATCGAAAATTCGAGCAGATGATATCACTAATTGGAAATTCAAGCAATTATAGCCCTACAAGTAACACTTCAGATTTAAATCAAATTAAAAATGCTAACTTTATTTCCAACCCATTTTACAGGAACAACGATTATGGTTGGAGACACAATCCGAAGTTTGTCTATAATCAGAATCAAGGTCAACCTTCTGGCCCATCAAAGGATTATATACTGAAAAAGCAACCTGATGCTCTCCAATATCAATCATCAAATCACATGCAGGAGATGATGGCACAGATCATAGACACTATGCAATCATTGCAAAAGGATATGGAGTCTAGAGCCACTAATCAGGATGCATCAATTCGAAATTTAGAAAGACAATTAGGCCAAATGGTCGCACAATTGACTGGATGTACACCGGGCTCTCTCTCAAGCAACACAGAGAAAAATCCAAGGGGAGAAGAGCAAAATAGGCCTTGATCTTCATCAGGACTAAGTCAAGCTGAAGACTATAAATCATAACTATTTCTATCCTTTTTACTTTTACTTTTATTATTTCTTTTCTTTAGATTAGTTTTTAATTAGTTTGTTGATTAATATCTTTAGTTGTGGTAATAGTTTTTATTTTTGAGTCATCGAGAGAACTTCGGACATGATGATGCAAGGGCGTAAAATCCAACACTCGCCATGATCTCGGGCGATAAACTTCCATGGCAGACATCGGACATGACATGACTCGGCCGAGAATCGCCTTGGAAATCGGCCGAGCTCTTACAACATGACTCTTCACTGCACCGCCATGCCGCCCTTTCCTCCTTACGGCCGAAGTGTCCGCTGCTCTCTTACGCTCGGACGAAAGCTGACGTCGTCACCCTCGCTCCTTTACGCCCAAAAGCACCATCGCCCTCGTTCCTTACGGCCGAAGTTCAACAATCAACTTCATCCTTTCGGCCGAGCTCTTCGTCGAATACCGACCGCCAAACCATCTATCTCCCGTTGCGACTGAGAAACCAGCCTTACGCAAATCGCGGCCTAGATATTCATCCACAACACATTACGACCAAGTCCACCTCTATCAATTTCGGCCGAGATTTCTTCATCATCAAGTATCGGCCGAGATCCATCAATTATCGGCCGAGATCTCCTCTCAGTGACACCATTTGCGGCCGTGAAGTTTATAACATTGCCACCACCGACACCTTCATCGACATGTCTTCGTATGGGCCGAGTATCTCTCCACCGACATATATATTCGGCCGAGACCATACAATTATTGAGGCCGAGGACAAGCACTTCATAGTAAATCCGGTTGTGTCTTTTCTCTTTTTCTTCATTTCTTTTTTTTCTTTGTTATTTAGTATGTATCTCTTCCCCTGTTGGCCTAACACTGAGGACAATGTCTGTTTCAAGCTTGGGGGAGTGTGCATTTCATGCATTGCATTCTTCATTATTTTTCTTCTTATTTACCTATATATGCATTTAAAAAAAATGAAAAATTGAAAAATTTTCCAAAAATATCATTGCACCATCTTACAAACTCTTGTCTTATTGTTTTAATTATCTTTAAGTAAAAGTTCAAAGACATGTCGTTAACAAATAAAATTTGAATGCTTTTCATTCTTATCACTTGCTATTTTAGTATCAAACTTTTGGACTGTGTGCCTATGCTAAATAGAATTATGAACGACTAGACGATAAAATCATATTCATGCCTTTTTATTTATTTCTTTTAAGTCTTGATAGTAGTAGCTGACCATGTCAAGTACTTTTTGAGCTTATAAAAAAAGTGAATAAAAAGAAGGGTTAGTTAAACCCCAACAAATGAAAAAAAGCATAAAGTTATGTGTAGGTACAAAAGTGTTATCCGGAATCAAGGTGTGTTCGAGTAATTAGATCCGTAGGGGTTCATGCCTGGCGACCTAAGGGCAACTGTTCTGGGATCCGTCGATCAAAAATCTGTTACATGGACCATCTTGTGGAATATGGAGAAGCACCAAGTGTTGAATCATGGCTAAGTTCGAACTCTTCATTCAGAACCTTGGTTGTTCGGATAAGTAAACTCGAGGGGTGCTTTATCACCTGGTGCTCTAAGGCCATCTGGTCTGGGAGTCATCAGTCCAAAGCCTGCTACATGGACTTCCTCGTGCAATCCTGCTTGAAGATTAGAACTTTTAAAATGATTGAAAATAAAAGTGAAAAAAAAGAAAAAGAAAAAAAGTTTTAAGCTCAATTAGTACTTATGTGTTTAATATTAATGATATTATTTGACAGACAATTTATTTTTCTACAAGGCTGAATTGTTTAAATTTGTGTAGCATTCAGAACCTATATGAAGCTAAGTACATGGAAAATGATAAGATGCTAAGTAGTAGGTGTGCGGAAGAATTGTGTGAGAAAATTAGTCAGTTGACAATGTTCCTTGTTCTTGAACTTTTATTTTGAATTTTTGCTTGAGGACAAGCAAGACTTTAAGCTTGGGGGAGTTTGATGCATGCAAAATACAACATATTTTAAATTATTATTTTAATTATTTTTTTATAATTTAATCATGGCATGCATCATTTTAGACCATTTTTAGTCATAATTTTGGATTTATCAATTTTGATTATTAATGTTTCGAATATTTTAATTAAAGAGAAATTTACTTAATTCTTATAATTATTTTGCAGGTAATATGAATCGGCCCTAAAAAATTATATTTCGACCGAGATGATCTCATGGTTGGATAAATTACATTTTACTACATTGGGGGTAAAAACGAATGCAACTTGAATTTTGGGCGTAACGAGATCACAATTCATCATTTTGGCCGAGATATGAAGGGGGTAAAGATAAAAAGATTTTATCTTTTGGGCGTAATGATAAGGACTTTTCTTTATCTTGGCCGAGATTTGGAGGGGGCAACGGAAAGAAAGCTCATCGTTTTGGCCAAAATTAGAAGATGTTATCATTTTGGGCGTAATGGAAAAGGTGTAAAGATATGAATTGTTTATCATTTTGGCCGAGATATGAAGGGGGTAAAGATAAAAAGATTTATCTTTTGGGCGTAATAGCTTTATAGTTTTGGCCGAAATTCAGAGAGAGAAACAAAGTTTATCGGCCGTAATAAAGTCAAGTGTTATCTCACAAATTTAAAGTTGACCGTATGATGTTACGACTAGGATCAAATTAAATGCCGTCCGCACCTATAAATACGTGAAGAAGCCATCGTTCCAATTGGTGCTCTGAAGTTCAGGTTTCTTCCACGGCGAGTCGTGGGCTCTGCAAGCTACGACCAAGAGGAGAGAGGTGCGACGGCTGGAAGTTGATCGCGACCCTAATCAAGTCCGAGAGGCTGCCCGACTGTCTGCCCAATTCGAGAGCTCTACTTCTATTTTGGGTGTAATTCTTCCAATTATTATTGTTATTTTGTTATTATCTCTCCAGAATTTCTAGGATGAACTCCATGTTTTCAGGATTATTATTTTAGGAGATTATTAATTGAAGGGAAATATTTGAATCCTATTTTATTTGTTTTAATATTTTTTGATCAATTATTAATTGTGCTTAATGCTTTTACGTTAGTTAATTGGATTTCTGAATTAGGCTATACCAATTTGTGGAGTGTTTAATTTCAGAATTCATGATACTAATTTTAATTAATTTTATGTGAAATTAATAATTGACATAAAATTAATAATTGGATTTCTGAATTAGGCTATTTGATAACTTGTGTGTGGAGAATCAAATTTGTGTGGTCTGTTAATCTATACCAGTTTGTGGAGTGATTAATAGTCTAGGATTTTCATATTAATGTATCTTAATTTTAATCTTATATGACGAATATCAGTTTGTGGGACTTTAGGTTTGATTAAATTTAAGATAGTTTGATTTGTCGAATTAAATAGCAGAATTACCAGTTTGTGGACTCTGTGATGTTAATCTTGTAAATTAATAACTTGAGAAAATTCCTAATCCATCTTTAAAGATTAAATTTATCTTTTATGGTTCAAATATTTATCATAATCTATTTTCATCCTAAGGCCTAACTTCAACACCACTATCTTATCTTCATCTTATTTTCTTTATTTTATAAAACTCATTTTTAAAATCCATATTTTTCTTCTCTTATTAATTTATAAATTTAGATATTTGATTAATAATATTCCTCGTGGGTTCGACACTCTTACTCCTATTCTCTATATTACTTGAACGACTAGTGCACTTGTTAGCGATTTTATTTTGCTACATCATTTTACGCATCACCGATCCAGAACCAGTTGACGCCGAGACAATACCGGTCGACATACTGGTCGACAGTCCGGTCGACCGAGCAAGTGCAAAAATTATAAAAATAGCGCAACGGTCATATAGATCGGTCCAGAAGTGCGGTCGACCGGCCTCCGAGTCAAATGAACAGTAACAGTCAAATTTGAAGGAGGAATTTGTGAAATAATTTCTGGACGAATTTTTCACACATTGAAGACTATAAAAGGAGTGCCAAAGTCAGAGGCAAAGGCACCCATTCACTCATTGAAGAAAGGCTTTAAGTTATCAAAAAGAGATCATTTTCTTGAAGTTTTCATTTTGTATCTTTCTCTTCTTTCTCTCTCCTCTTTTTGTGAGCATAGAATTGTAAAAGAAAAAAACACTTTTACAGGTTCGAAAAAAACTGAGAGAGCTCCTGTGTAAAAGATGTTTAAAATCTTACCTCTTGAGCGAGAGAAATAGATTAGCTTCCTAGGAGGAGAGGTTGCCTTGCCTCTCGAAGCGGAGAAAAAGGCAGTGGTATAAAGGACTTTCTTCCTTGCCATATTTGGAACAAAGGAAGTGCTAGTGGAATCTCCGACAGTCTCGAGGTCGAGAAGTCGGAGCGGGGACGTAGGCCAAGTTGTGGCCGAACCCCATCAACAACCACCGAGTTTTTGCGTTTGATTTTCTCTCTCTCTTCCCGTTCATATTATGTTTATAATCTGAATTGCAAAGGTTTTAAGAATCGGTTTTGTGCTTCCGCCATGAATTTTGTGAAATCAATATTTTTAATTAAACACTAATTCACCCCCTCTTAGTGCCCTTTGTGATCCTATAGAAACATATAAATTATTCTTTTATTGACACATAGTTTGCCAAAACACAAACTCCAAGTCAAATTGCCTTAGATTCTATGACTTACTCGCTTGGAATTTATTAATGGTATTGAAGGTTGGAAACCTTAGTAAGTGTAATTTATCCATAATCAGAAGATTTGCATTAAAGGTTAAGAAATTATGAATTATATATTGATAGATAGTCTGAAATCTTGAGACAACTTCTAGTTAAGCTATTGAGGATTGAGAAGTTCCAACGTGAAATAGTTTATGAATATAAATAATTGAAGTTAAACATTAGCACTAGAAGACATTATATGAATCTTAAGGTGCATTAGGATTTATGCATCACGAGCATGCATTGCATAATATTTTAATGTGATTGGAAAGTAAAAATACATTATTGCTTGAGGGAAAACATTAAAAGGATAAAGTACCAAGGTGAGTGGGTAAATTTACAACATAACAAAATGATATATGTTAATTTTTTATATTTATGGTAGTATTTTAAGCAATTATTATTATTATTGAAACATATTTTGAGCTATGAAAAGTATTTATGGTATGTTTCAAGGATTTCATATAAGATGGAATAACTTCTTACATGAAAAAGTTTTCAGGAAATAATACTTGTGAAGTTAAAATAATTGTTTTACTTGATAATGATATGTGATTATGACATGTATATTTTGATATTGGTAAACTCCATGTGTTCATGAGCTATGCTGGTTGAAAGAAATTTTTAGGACCGCATTCGATATACATGAAGCCTTTGGGGCATATATCAGGTGTCTTTGCCCTTTGGGAGCTGCACTACGTGCATGTATTGATCCATGTTATGCTCTGCATATTCGAGAGTTATGATTGTGAAGCTGTACTTAACTGTATGTTACACAATCATAGAGGGATACGTATTGACCCATATTTTGCTCTGCGTACCCGAGAGTCATGATTGTGAAGCTTTATTTAGTTGTATGACATACAATCATGGAGGGATACGATTGACCCATGATATGATCGAGACTCATGATTATGAATCTCTACTTAGCTGTATGACAGATGATCATAGAGGCATACATATTGACCCATGATGAATATGTGCAATGATACATGTGTGGAGTTTAATTATGAATATAATGATATCTTGAGTTTATTTATGTGAAAGTTCATATGATTTGACAACTTATATTATATGTATTATGCTTTAAATATTTTCTTATATGAAAGAAATGTGCATATTGAAATGTTAGATACACTCGTATTGTTCCCCCGTGTCATACTTGTATTCACTCATTGAGTAACTGATTATTGCTCACAATACTCTTTTTAAAAATTTTCAGATACTCGTAAGTTCTCGAATTGAGTCAATTCGGAGCTTGTTTCGCTGTATTAGAAGAGGTTGAGCCGCTAGAGCATTTTTATTTTCCTTTTCACTTTTGTTTTTGAAAGCATATATGTAATAGATAAACATAGATGTTGTAATTAAGTTTGAAACTTTTTGTAAGGTTGTATGTGACCTTATCATATAGGGTGTTATATGTGAAATGGTTTGTGGAAAAAAATATAATGACAATATGTGAATGTTATGTTTTATAACTTTTTATTACACTTTGATGAATATATATGTATCTTTTGTATGTATTGATAAATAACACAAGATAAGTAAGGGATGAAGATTTTGCCAATTTATTTATAGAATTGCTAAGCATAATTAAGAGATGTAATAGTTGGGATTAGAACTTAGTCACGAAATTGGGTGTGTCATGTTTGCTGGAGGTGATTTGGGTTTTGGTAGTTATGGTTTAGTGTAGCGGTAGTTTGGAGTTTATATTGTGCTTTCTTTGTATCGTTTTGTCGCTATAAAAACACATATGAAGAGTGGAGTTGTATTTGAATTTTTAGAATGATGAAAACAACGACGACTTCTCTCCCTCCAATATCTTTCTCTCTTCCTTGAAGCTACACTTGTGTACCTCGCCGGAGTCGAAGCTTTTGCAAGAAACTCGTTGGGGATGATGCCTGAAGACCAGATTTTAATATGTTATTAGAGTAGCCTCAATGTTTTTTAGATATAAAGTTCTTCTTCAATCAGCCAAGATAAGCTCTTATAGATCCGAACTTTTCTTTGATTGCTGTCGACATAGTCATTTTGATAAATTTGAATCTTGAGTGATTTTTGGGTTTTCGATTTTGCTTCATCATAATTGTTCTACAAAATGTTTGGATCAAATCCTTCTGGTTCTATCTCCATCAATGTTCTAAATCCTCTTTTCTTGAGTTTGTCGGATTCACGTTCGCCTGGCTTGGTTCCTTGATCGACTCATTGGTTCAAAGAATTATGTGAATTGAAGTGATACCATGCACAACACTATGTTAGCTAAAAATAAACATGTGTTCATGGATGGAACCTTTGCAATTGATAAAGTAGTTCCTAACCTTCAATTTCAATGGAAAAGATGCAACCCCTTCGTGCTTTCTTGGATTGTTAGTTCTTGTGTTAAAGAGTTAATTGGCAGAGTTTCCTATTCACAAAGTGCACACGTTGTTTGGTCGGATATGAAAGAAAGGTTTCTAAAAGCATAATGCTATGCAAGTATACTCAGTTGAAAATGAGTTGTATATACTTTGTCAAGGACAATTTTTCTATTTTTGACTATTTCTCTAAGTTGGAGAATCTATGGGAAGAATTAACCCTTATGACTCCTGTGTTTCCTAATTTAGAAAATTTAAAGGACTACAAAGACTACTTGGAATAAAGAAAATTGTATAGCTTTCTTATGGGGTTGATCTCAAATTTTGCTCATGGTTCCTTTACCTTCTCCAAGTCAGCACACTCTTTGCTACTTGAAGAGGAATTAACAAAGGCAAAAGAGCCCTGTACATGTTAAGGCTAATCAAGTGGCTCTAGCTCGGGTGAAGTTTCAGAACAATTTCAACAAACAGAAGAGAGATCCTAATCTTTTTTTGAACACTGCAAGAAGCTTGGGCATAACAAGGCTCAAAGTTATAAAATAGTTGAATGTCCTCTAAAGACAAATTACATATTCAGGAATATGCCTCAAAATTTTGCTAACTTGATTTTAGTACAACCTTCATCTAATGAAATGAGTAACTCTGATGTTTCTGATGGCAAAACTAGTTCTCCCTTTACTAAAGAACAACATAAGTACATTATGCAATTGTTGCAAGGCAATCAAGAAGGAAATTCTTTTGAGCATGCAGTTAACATGACGGGTATAATTCCACCTATCTTTTATGAAGAATGGATAATTGATTCAAGGGCTTCAAGCCAGATGACTTCTCATATTGACCGGCTTGTTAACATCCAAACTTTGCAAGCCAAGAACATAGTTTCCTTGCCGAATGGTTCCACGTCTAAGGCCATTCATTTAGATCTCTTTATGTAAGTCCAAAAATTAAATTAAATAATTTTATATTTGTACCAAATTTCATATTCAATTTGATTTTTGTGGTTCTATTAGGAAAAAATTTGGCCTCAATCATTTCCTTTACTTGAGATTCTATTTTTATTCAGAAAGGGGAGCCAAATTAGTGAAATGAAGAAAGGTCTGTACTATCTACGTGGAGCTTTTCACAAAGCTAGAGCTACAACAGAGGAGAATCATAGTTTAAACATTTGGCACCAAAGTCTAGTCCGTCTTCCTTTTGACAGAATGAAATTGTTATTTGTTATTAAGTTTTGTAATCATAACAAAAATTTAAACCATTGTGTTGTTTGTACAAACTCAGCTTCCATTTCATTCGGTTGAAAGAAATCCATCTGAGCTTCTAGATTTAATTCATGTTGATACCAAGGGACCTTTCAAGTCTCCTACATATAGTGGAAACAATTACTTCATCACTTTGTAGATGATTTTTGAAGACTAACTTGGGTACACTTAACTAAGCAAAAATATGATTTTCTAGTGCTAAGCAATTTCCTAAATATGATAGAGAATCATTATGGCACAAAGGTTAAGGTACTCAGGTGAGATAATGGTTCTGAGTACTGTGTTATGCAAGGAATTATTGAGCAATAAAGGAATAATCCATAAGAGTAGTTGCACTTATACTCATCAACAACAGAATGACATTGTGGAAAGGAAGCATCAATAGATCTTGGAAGTTGCAAAAGCTATATTACTTCAATCAAATTTACCTATAAAGTTTTCGGGAGATACAATTCAAGTTGTTGTCCATGTAATTAACAAATTGCCCTTGAAAGTTCTAAATGATATTCTCATGAACTTTTATGTAAAAAGGTACCATATTTCAATTACCTAAAGGTGATAGGGTGCTTTTGGTATGTAACTAACAAAGTCATTACGGACGAATTTGATAAAAGGGCTATACCGTGTGCTTTTATTAGTTACTCTATGGTTCAAAAAGGATACACAGTACTTAAATTTAGACAAAGTAATGATCTTAACATATGTTAAGTTTGTAGAGCATATATTTCCTTATAAATAAGAAATTTTATTGAAAGAAATCAAGGTTTCCATAGTACCATGCCATGTAACCAACAATCGATATCTAATTTTTTTGAACTTCTATAACTTGATTGTCAATTCTATAGATGTTTTAATTCTTTCGAATGGATCTTCATATTAGTTACAAGCAACAGATAATGGTGTTAATTTCATAGAACATGTTGATACAAATACTGGACCTTCTTCTGTAGAAGTTCAGAGAGCTCGTAGGGTGGTCAAGCCTCTAAGTTGACTACAATATTATGTAGTAACCTCTATAGAGTGATGAAGTAATTGTTTCTATCACTCACTTGGTTACTACATATAATGCTGACAACCTTGTATTCCATGAATGCACAAAGCACATTGGAATTGATTGTCACTTTGTGTAGGATAAGAGCTTGCAATAGCTTGTTAAACTTTGACACGTTTCTACAAAGTACCATCTGGTGGATCCACTTACAAAAGCGCCTAGTCGACAACAACATGATCTTCTTGTTCGCAAGTTGGATCTTTTCAATCTCTTTAATCCCCAACATGAGGGGAGTCATAGCCGTTGTCGTTGTTGTCGATTGTTCATTATGCACGTTTATGTAATGTTTGTTGGAGGTGTTCCAAGAACACAATTATGGTTCAACCTAGCGGTAATTTGGAGTTTATATCGTGTTTTCTTTGTATCGTTTTGTCGCTATAAAATCATATGAAGAGTGAAGTTGCATTTGAATTTTTAGAATGATGAAAACAAAGACGACCTCCTCCAAATCTCTTTCTCTCTTCCTTGAAGCTACACTTGTGGACCTCGTTGGAGTCAAGCTTCTGTTGAAAGAAGCTCATCAGAGATGAAATATTTGAGACCAAATTTTAATAGGTAAGTCGATTAACCTATTGTTACACTTGTGGATCTCGACTTATTGTATGATGCAATGGATGCTCTTTGCCCCCATAGTTCTATTCACAATTTCTAATCCTCTTCTATTTATATATCTTTCCATTCTATTTGTATTCCAACTCAATTATTTCCTTATTTTTCTCAATTGGAATGTTTTAAACAATAAAATATTATTATTATTTGAAATTTTTAAAATTTAAAACTCTTAATTTGACTCTAATTGAAAATAATCTATTATATAAGTTTTCGGTTGAATTCAAATTTAATATTTCAATCCTAATTCCTTTTCCTAGTCTATTTATTCTTTTCTTTGTCTAACTATATCTTTATTCTTTTTTGAACTTCAATTATCTCTTTTAAAAATTTTTATTTTCACATTTACTTAATAAAATTAATATTATTTTATCTTTTAAAAGTACGGGACGTTACAGGTAGGGGTTGGGGATTGAGGTCGGTAGTACTACCAGCTACCAACGAATGATTTTGTTCTAGGACTTCCACAATGTTGACTCTTTCTTCTTACTCTTTTTTTAAAAACCAATAGTTTTTGATGATTACCATAACTTGTAAACCATTCATGTGTTTTGGATTCAATAATATAATCGATAATGTATCAAGCGTAGTCTTGATGTGAATCACTATAAAACAGTTGGCAAATCAAGTTGAGTCATATGGATAATTCCGAGTTTAAGTCCATATCCACTAGAGTTAATAGTTTGGAGTCAGGAAAATTAATAGTAGTAGTTCTAAGTATAGATGAGTTCTTGACCGTAAACAAATTATAAAATATTTGGATGTTGTTAATAACCTGTAAAATTGGAAGAAAAAAATTAATCGTCACTCGAAATCATGATAGTTTCTAAAGGGTATGTTTGACAAATAACTAATGGATGGATGGGATGGGGTGGTGTGGTGAGTGATGGGGTGGGGTGGCATGGTGTGTCATTAAAAATTCCATGTTTGAATAATAAATTATATAAGACGTGGGGGTGGGATAATGAATGTTTTATTTATATAAAAAATATTTTTATCCTTCATTATATATTTAAAGTATTTATAATAATTAATTATGGATGAGCATGAATAGGGACAACCTGATCGTCCGCATCGGCTCGAATTTTCCAAATTTTTTTCCGACCCGATGGATAATTGGGTCAGGACTGGGTCTCATTTCTTTGACCCCCGGCCGAGTCGGGACCGAATCCGAGTTTTATGTCCTAACCCGATTGAATATATTATATTAATATTAAATTATTTTTAAATAGTATATTTATGTTTATTTTGAAAAAAAAATATATTTACTAAAAAAAATTATTTAATAATAAATTCTAGATAAATATGTATTCATATTAGAAAAAAGATGATATATTATATATCAAAGAGAGAGAGGGGGGAGAGAGGGAAGGAGATTAATTTGATATAAAATAATCTATTCTTCCTCATTCCATCAATTTGGTGAAATGAAAAATGTGGTGTTTAATGGCTTAGCTATTCCACCCCACTCCTCTTAACTTAAATAAAAAATATAATTAAATATCGTTTAACTAATTTCATTCTCTCATATTCTACCACACCCCTTCATATCCCTCAATCCAAACAGATCTTAAGAAACGTAGACTTCCTTATCAACAACATAAAATATCACACTCAAGAGATGAATGATTGCAATGGTAAAATATGCGTTGAGATGGAGTGAGTGTGATTAAAATTGACTTCGAATTTTTATGAATTATTAGGAGTCTCTATTATCATAGTTAGACACTTCAAACATTATAATTTTATCGAATTAATTGTACTTAACGGTGGAACGAGACACTATCATCAGCCAAACTAAGCTACTGACAATACGCGCTTCCTCGAGCGGCTGCATGCAATTGCAGGCATTTGTCCGAATGCGGTACATATATTGGCATCTCTTGCCGTTGTACTGATTTTTGTTTACTCCTTTCGCCACGGCAAAGCATCTGCAGAGTGCAGTATTCTGCAGTTTCTTGTGAACTGGAGGACAAATGTGCACTCAGCGTCCTTGTCAATGGAGAGGACCAAGAACAGCAGCAGCACTTCTTTATTATTTCTTTCCACGAGTACTAGTACGGGGAGATCAAAAGATGCCATTTTTTCTCCGAAAAAGGAACAGTACCAGCTACTTTCTGCAACTGCAGAAACGTTAACCAAGAGAGGCTACCTGCCGGACAAAGACACATGAAGCTGAGTGCACTTTTTTTTTTTATCTTTCCTTCATTCTGTTTTTGGGCTGTGGATTAGACCCCCTTTTTCCATTCACGAGTTACGATAGTACACGTCTTGCTTTTCAGAGAACGTGAATTTCCGTGCAGTCAGAGAGATATGAACATATCTCGAGGTTTCTTTTTCTGTTTTTTTTAAATAAAATTTTTAGTATCTGCTAATCTATGAAGCACGAGTACGTTTATTTGGCTGTAGTACCCATACCGGATACTTACCCGGTACGAGTACGCTTGGGTACTCAATGGGTACACATATTCAGATGAACTCATATGTGGACGAGGTTTATAGAAAAATAAATCGCTTTTTCTTTGGTCTCTTTTGATTATCATAAAGAAGGTTGATGAAAAATCATCGGGTGACTGAGATTTAGGTGGGCAGCTGGTTTATTTATAAAGTTATACGGATGAGCTTTGCTGGGCCTATTTGACGAGTGGCTTAACTTTCAAATTATTAGCACTGGTGATTAATAATTATAGTTTTTCGAATTAACACATATATTACTAAATATTCATATATTTTATATTAATAAATACACGTACCCGTATCCTATTTTTTGAAAAAATAACGTATCCTGTACCGGTATCCGATACTATCCGTATCCTGTACCGGTACCCGTACTTACCCATGCAACATAGCTGCTAATGCAGCGCAGGTTTACATGTCTTTCTGTCATAGTGTGTACGTCCGGTCTTTGTTAGCAATTGTATATGGCAATTGATCTGACACACAGCACACAGCTGCTGGCTAATTTATCCGTGTCCATCTGAATAATGCATTTCATTCCGGTGGTTACTTTCAGTGTCAAAAACGAATTCTGAAGGCTTCAATCCACACACTCACACACAAAACACAAAGATGGATTTGATTCAAATGAAACGAAGCAAATTGAATTCTTCTTATTCAGATAAACAAGGTCCACCTATAGACCTTCTACGCAACCCAAATTGCAGCAAGCTAGGAAGCAAATCGAACTACAAAAGTTGAAGGAAAAAAGCAACTAAATATGGCTCAAATTCAATTAAACGTCCTACGAGACTAACAAAACTGAAACGCAAACTATCACTCATACTCTACTTGCCCTACGACTGGGGAACAGAAAACTGCATAAAAGAAAGAGCAGGGAAATAAGCTACTTCAGAAGCAAAATTGATAACCATGTAGATGCAGAAAAGACAACTCCCAGACAGCAGCGAGGCATAGATGCAGGAATCGTCTACGCAATTGGTGCGGTCACATTGCAGTGCAGAACCAGAATGCAAAAATGATCAGTCTCATCTTTTTACCCTTCTACAAAATGCAAGAAATTAATGAACATAATGACTCAATATCATAAACGCATTACAAAAACTACTGATCGGAATCTAGCGTCACATACCATTAGTGGACCTGGAGGAGGTGGCGGAGAAGCCCGGGGAGCTGGCCATTGGGATGGAGATAGAGAGCTGCGTCGTCGAGAACGAGCTCCCGTTGTTGGATCTCTCTCCATCGAAACCTGACCACGAGCTCCTCGTCTTGGGCCACTCATCAAAGAAAGGCCTGAGGGGTTGGTGTTCAGCATGCTTCACAGGCTCTGAGCTGTTAAACTGTTCACTTCCAAAGAACAAATGCTGTTGTTGCTGTCTTGGTAGTGAACAGACAGTCACCTGCCTGAGATCCTGTGCCTGACCATAAGAAACCTGAAGGATGGGAGGCTCTACAGGCTTTGTGGTTGGAAATGAGGATACTTGTGACGGCATCAGGCCCCTTGCAGCTGCAGAAATTTCTGACGAGTACCTGCAATTTCCCAACTTCACATTACATTCTGCAGCTTATAACAACGAAAAGTCTGCATTCTGCAACTTTCTCAACCGAAATGTCCCGCCAATGATGGAACCCATTCGTGCAGTGAATTCCATGTATATTAAAGATCATGGGCGAAACAGGAATATAACAAGGGACAAATGTCCAACATGTTCAACAGTACCCAATCTTAGCTAACTTTGGTCAGCCATGGAATGCATGAGGCGAAGATTAACACTACGATGGCGCCATATGTGAACAGAAATAACTAAAACAGTCATGAGCAAGAGAAGGAAAACATATGGGTGCATGCCTGTTGGCGAAAGGACCACGGTCCATGTTGTGCATCTGAGAGGAGCCTCCGATAACGCTGTTCCCGGCGGGAGCGAAGAGCGCCGCTGCCGGTGAGGTTCGTGACTCCACGGTGTTCCTCGAACGGGCGCGGCCGCGGTGCATGTGGCGCTCGCAGTACTTGGACTCGCCGTGTGCCTTCTTCGAGCACCGCCACTTTTTGCCGTCCGTGCGGCGGCACCGCCCAGGTTCCGGGTCCGGTTTCTTCCCATGGTAGGAGCAGTGGCCAGCTGTTTCCAACAAAGAAGGGACCATATGAACAGATGTACATAACATATGGATACATGCACACTGAAATCAGAGAGAACTGCAGCAACAGTAAATTGAAAGAAGAGAATGTCGCAAGTACATTGCACCAATGAAAACGACATGTCAAGCAGAGGCATACAAAAATCATGCACGCAACGGCTGAAATTGCAGAAACAATGGAACGAAGGCTACTCTTTCGAGACTCGGATAAGATAGACTTGTTGGTTTGCGAAACCTAAGGAACGAGTTAATATAAACACCCGTAAAAGACGAAACTTATAGTCTTAATTTATTAGCGAAACAAAGTAGAAGAAGAGAACCAAAAAAAAAAAAAAAAAAAAAAAAAAACAAAGAGCTAAAAGCACGAAAACGTCGAGAGAAAAGGAGAAGCTAAGAGCCAAAATGTGTTTTTGATAACAAAGATGGCTGCTTTTTTTGTTGTAAAATCCCATCGAGCTCCATATGAGCGACATAATTACACAAGGATAAAGAGGAACTCGACAGGCGCTCGAGGCTCACGGGGAGGGTACTGGTGGAAGTATCGTCCGGCAGGCAAGGCCTCGAAGCTCCGGCGGATGGGAATGATGAGCTCCGGCGGCACCGGCACCCCGGCCGTCAGGTACTTAAAGATCAGTTCTTGGTGCTCCAGCTCCTGCCACTGCGCCGCCGTGAACGGTGAACGGCGTGCCGTGGCTGCCACCGTACTGTTCATTTCCTGTCCCTTGAGCTAACGATAAGACCAAGTAAAGAAGTAACGGTAGCAGAGGAAGAAAGAGGCGCAGAAGGAATCCACTCTGTAACTCCGCGGTCACTCATGGCGGGGGAGGAGGTCGTGTGCTCCGCCAGCAAGCAGACGGCGCAAACTTTGCGCCATGTCGGGAACGAGGGAAGAGAACGCCACGGAGTGCGAGTGCCTGCAACGAAGACAGAGATTTGAATGCAAGAAGAATTCAGATAACAATAATAATAAATTATTCGATTAGCGATTCTGTTATTTATTTTTAATTATAAAAATCTAAAGATATTGATTTTAATATTGTTGCAGCAATAATAATAAATTCACATAACATAAAAATATACGCGATCGAGGTATCTATAAATAAAGTAATAACTCTATCGAATGATTGAATTGCATGTCACGATCGCCATGAAGTCAGGCGCCAGCTTCTTTTCAGTTCTTATATCTGGTTAATGAACATTTAATACCTCCTGTTCTGAAATGAGGAACAGATGTGAACTGTGAAGGCTAAAGAAACGGAGAAGCTCTCTGATAGAGTTCAGGTGAAGAGGCAGGAGGCAGTGTGGGTTCTGAAAGCAATGGTAGTATTTATAAGAGGATGAAGAGAAGAAAAAATACATAAGAGTTTATGTATACTCAACATCAAAAAATACAAAAAGATAAGTACTTCTACAAACTTATCTGATAATTCCTCCAAGAGAAATAGTGAGTATACACAGTAGTGTACGTATATATTACATAGGCATTGGTACCAACGATATAGACGCTGTTAATAGGTCTAGCTGGGCATTGTGACTGTATGAATATGTAATACGTGCTTCGCAAATTGACAACTTTATGCTCAAACTTCAAAGTACTCCCGTATAAAGGACAAAGTAACTTGATTACTTAATTTAATCGAGAGTTGATTAAATCTTAAGGGACATGTACTGTTACTTCTTCACATTATTAGTTAGCAATATATATCTAACATAAATATTTATCACTTATTAAATTATAAGTAATATGCATTACCATATTTACTATCTAGAAAAATCCAAATGATATTGTTTACTTGTAATAAAATATTACTAGGTAACGCACATTATGATGAGTTAAAGTGTATTTAATCCGGCTAAAAATTTGGAAAAAATTAAATAAAGTTTTTAAATGTAGTAATGGTAATAAATTACTAAGTAATTTTATATGAAAATATTGGTAATAAATATATGTAATATTTAAAATAATGATTAATAATGATATGCAATTCATGTGAATAATAATTTAAATAAGTTAATATCATTAGACTTGATAATAATGGTAATAATTTTTTTGTCATTGTTATATATATTTTTATATTATTTCATATTTTATTTGTTTAAAATTGAAAAGGACAAATCACTCGTTGCGAGTAATCTGAATGAACACCCTATCTTGATCCACGTGGATTGTCACTTCAAATTCATATTGATTATATATTAAAATAAAGTAAATAAGGTAATATGGTAGATTCAAATAGTTTAATTTCATATTACTAATAATGTAGAAAAATTACTTGTAAAGAAACGTCGGTACATAAATAAATAGGCAAGAAAGTTTAAATTGTTCCGTTCTTAATTGAATTAAACCAAATTATTCCTAAACTTTTCTTTGCTCCCATACTCCCAGCAGGGAGGATTCTCCTGCCATTGACTCTCTCAAGCTGGCCATCCGAACAGGTTCCACAGACCAGGTTTAAGGTTAAGTTTTGAAGTATCATCAATAAGTTCCAATTGTAGCAAAGTATAGCCCCTTCTAATAATAGTTTTACAATCATTTCCACCATTTGACTGGATTAATAATCAAAATGGAAATGCAGAACCCTGAAAACTGTTGAGAGCTTAACTTTTAGTTGTCAGATACTAATATGATCAGCATTTGAATTGCTTGGCAAATGCATGTATGATGTTAATGTTCAGAAAATTTGTATTCTACGATGGCAGATTCCACAGGGCAGACCTTTATTACATTCTTTGCGAAATCCTCGTGTGCACCCATGCGCAGGGAAGCTACAGAGAGGCCAACGGCAGCTTGCAGCAGCAAAAGGCTGCTGCTCCTCCTGCAGCTTCACGGGAGACCGCGCCACCACAAGACATCCGTTTGCGAGCAGCTCTCGCAGGTACAGAGAGCAAAAATGCAGATCCTTGCTGAAATTTATAGCATCTCGAGAAGGGATATATCTCTCGAAACGGTGAAGCATGGAGGAGCTTTTCGCAGTCTCGAGGACCAGCCGCGAACGGAGAAGCTGCGCCTCTGCGCTGGGACCAGCGGGAGTGATTGCTTGCGAGCGAGCGGCCTGGAAGCTTCTGCTCCTCGCGCTGGGTCCGGATCGACCAGAACGCACTCTGTGCATGCTCCGGAGACGATTATTGTTCGATAAGAACCCGATGTGTGTGTGTGTGTGTGTGTGTGAGAGAGAGAGTGAGAGAGAGAGAGAGAGAGAGAGAGAGAGAGAGAGAGAGAGAGAGAGAGAGAGAGAGAGAGAGAGAGAGAGAGAGAGAGAGAGAGAGAGAGAGAGATGTTGTCGTCGTGCATGTTCCTCCTCTGGTTGCCACGAGTCGCCTGCCAACGTCCCAGAGTCTCTGCAACTGCAAAGGCATCCATTCGGGAATATACACGAAGATCATGTTGAGGGCGACAGAGACGAGGGCGGTAGGGCGGACACTGCAGCCATATATATCAGTCGGACGCGGAGAAAGGATACAAATCTCTGAACGGCAACGATAATGGCGATGGCAACGGCAGCATGGCAATCTGACATGCAGTGTTGGATTCCGATATTTCTACTGTCGGAGGGAGGCACGTCTTAAAACGTGTGCAGTCTGCTGCCCGCGCCATACACGACGTGGTATGCTTCTGAAGGCAAAAAGGCTTTGTCTGATCAGGAACAGCTGCGTAACAAGACCTAAGACCTGTAATAATTGAAACTTAGAATTGAAAGGCTGTAGCGCGTATGCATCCGAGGTGCTGTTTCCTTATTTTCTTTTTTTAAACAATAATATATAATAACAAAACCTATTGATATCAAAAATTACTAACATCTGATTAATCCGATAAGAGCAGAAAAGGTTTAAAGTGTTGGCCAATGCGGCGGCTCCAAGGATATCCCAGGGCTACTAGTGGGTTGCGTCACAAGTAATTCGATGAATGCTAATAGCTCTGGAATCGACCCTTGAAGCCATCGCATTGATTAAGAATTTTAAAATTTTCTAGCTTCCACCCTTGATATTAGATTAGTCTAGTAGCCCCGGAAGAATATCATCGAGAAAAAAAACAATCTTCCAATAGATATCCAATGTTTCAGCTAATCTAGTGGATAAAAGCAAGTTTTTTTTTTTGGTGCTAAACTCTGTGTCTGCAAGCCTATTAATATCTAAATAATCCAATTTTCACCACGAGATTTGATCTCGTGATTTCTTGTCTGGGCTCAAGTACCGACAATGATGAAGATTAACCCAGTCAAATCAGGGACGAACTGCTGGTATTATGGCTTGCTATTCTAGTCACAATTGAAGTCCTACTAGTTAATGAGTAGAAGAAGAATGAGGCATTATTCATTAGACTCGCTAATGCTAGTGACTACGATTTCTCATGTGTGCGTAAAGAATCCCTGAATTCATCATCAACTTATTTTCATCATGTATAAGATGATTAGGTATATATCACATTTGGTAATAGAAAATAATTACACAGGTTCTAGTACATAAGCTTCAAGAATCTCTTGTAACAATTAATAGATTCTGGAGAAAATTCTCAACATCAACTTAATGGGTCTGATACGTATCTTAAGTAATAAAGCTGACTAAGGAAAAAAAAATATCAAAACTAGCACTACTGAAGCACAATTCGACGCATGACCATCCCTCGATCTCCTCCCACAGATCAAACAAAGAACCAAACAGCTGAGTCAGTACTCTTAAAAGAAGTTTCCAGAATGCATCCAATAAAATGATTCTTCCCAAGAATTTAAACAACAGCCAGAAGATGGCAATATCTTTTGCTTCACTCGAGCATTGATGTAGGAGGCCCTGTTACTTTTGAAGTGCAAGATGATATCATGAAACACTAATTGTAAATGTCAATCTGTTAACCGTTATTAATCTAAGAGAGGAGTCACTACATTGTCACTAAAAACTATTGTCAATGTAGATTGTCTATATATTAAAAATATTACCATTTACTAAATTACTAACGATATGTATTATTTTATTTAGTATGCATAAATAATTTATTTAATAATTCATATTAGTTATTTATAACAAAATAAAGATTTATGAATTCATATATAATTTTTATTGATATACTCTTAATCAAAATAATTATGTTAAAATATATATAATGTATTTTAAATTTCGCAAACTTAAATCATAAATACATATATTTTACACTCACTACAAGAATTTTGCCTATTGCCGACGGATAAATCCGTCAGAAATCCCATGATATATATTTTAATTTTTTACGAATTTTCCGACGAGTACGTGATCGTTGGATAATTATAAAAAAAGTGGTGTACTTTATAGAAATATAATAATATATTCATAATAATTAATTAATATTTTTATTAATATTATAATTATTTTATAATTTATTTAAATAAAACTTTAAAGAACAAATGTGAACAATCTATACTGCATATGAATTGCCTAAGCAATTAGAGTATCAATTAATTATCACAAGTGAATAAAATAATGTGATGAACTAAATAATTTAATATAATCTTATCAACTGAACTCCGCCTATATTTTATAGCCGGTCCCAAGCCCGGATAAAGGAGGAGGGTTGTGTTAGGCCCCGACAGCCAGCATAAAATCCTGTCGAATCTTATGAACATGGATCAACGAATATATTGTGTTAATGCTAGGTCGTTATCCGTAAGTAACGCGCTGTATAGCTCGGGTACAGTGATAAGAGAGCAAGAGCCGCTGCATCCTCGCCTGAATGCAGTGTTAAATGAGCAAGGGTTACCGCACTCTAATGGACGAAGGCGATTAAAAAAGCTAGTTAATGAGACTAAGGTCAGATTAGGTTCTTGGAACATTGGGATGTTGAATGAGAAGCGTCTCGAGGTGGCACAAGTAATGGACCAGCGTAAGATTAGTATCTTATGCTTGCAAGAAACTAGATGGGTAGGAGAGGGAAGTAAAGAGATTAAGTTAAATGGTTCCAAACTTTGGTACACAGGTAAGGTAAATGGAAGGAATGGTGTTGGTATTATCGCGGATGCAGAATGAAGGAAGAATATTGTGGAAGTTAAAAGGATTGAGGATCGAATCATATCCGTGAAAGTAATTGTTGGAAAGGAGACTATGAACATTATTAGTGCATATGCACCCCAAGTAGGAGCAGAATCACATCTCGAGGAGAAGTTTTGGGCAGATATGAAGGGTTTGATTGAAAGTATACCAACAATCGAGAAAGTTTATATTGGGGGAGATCTTAATGGACATGTTGGTAAAGAGGCATGACCACATGCAAGGGTTCATGGTGGTTTTGATTTTGGGAAGTTGAATGAGGAAGGACAAACTATTATTGATTTTTCTTTAGCATACGACCTTAAGATTATCAACAATTATTTTCGGAAAAGAGAAAACATTTAATCACATACAAAAGTGGAACTCATAGGTCACAAATCGATTTTTTCTTGACAAGAAATACTGATAAAAGACGTTGTACTAATTGTAAAGTAATTCCTGGGTATGGGGTGACTACACAACATAGATTGTTAGTTCTTGATATGCAAATGAAACGTATAAAACCAAAATCTCGAACATTTTTTGATCGAAAGTTCAAGTGGTGGCAGTTAAAAGGGGAGAGGCGAGAGACTTTTAGAAGTAAGTTATTAGAGGAAAGTGTGTGTGAGTTAGAAAGAGATGCTAGTATCATGTGGGAGAATGTGACAAAAAAGGTTGAAATGATTGCTAAATCCATTTTAGGAGAATCAAAAAGTTTTGGACCACGAGATAAGGAGACTTTGTGGTGGAATGATGATGTCCAAGAAAAGGTGCGTAATAAGAAGAATTATTTCAAGGCGATGCACTTGGACAATAGTTCTGACAATTGGAAAAAGTATCGTTTGGTGAAAAAGGAGGCTAAGAAGGCAGTTAGTGATGCTCGTGCTAAAGCATATGAGGAGTTTTATAAGGAGTTAGGGACAAAGGCTAGTGAACAAATGATTTACAAGATTGCAAGGAATAAAGAGAAGGAGTCGAGAGATTTGGATCAAGTAAGATGCATAAAAAATGAAGTTGGCAAGGTTTTAGTTACTGAAGGAGATA
Source organism: Pontederia crassipes (assembly GCA_030549335.1). Lineage (NCBI taxonomy): Eukaryota > Viridiplantae > Streptophyta > Magnoliopsida > Commelinales > Pontederiaceae > Pontederia > Pontederia crassipes. The sequence goes on from JAUKPH010000017.1 coordinate 7,250,823, forward strand.
TTAAGAACAGATGGGAATAGTATTTCTATAAGCTATTTAATGATGAATGTGAAGGTTCCCGTTGTGATTTGGAGGACTTGACAGTTAGCGAATGTGAGCTTAATAGGTCATTTTATCATAGAATTAGAGTCTCAGAGGTTAGCGAAGCTCTTAAGAAAATGGAGAATGGTAAAGCCGTTGGACCGGATGGTATACCGATTGAAGTTTGAAAATGTTTAGGAGAAAAATGTATGTTGTGATTATGTAAACTATTTAATGAGATTTTACGGTCGAAAAAAATGTCTGATGATTGGAGATTAAGTACATTAGTTCCTATTTACAAAAATAAATGGAATATTCAGAATTGTGCAAATTATAGAGGGATTAAACTTATGAGTCATACAATGAAATTATGGGAAAAAATGATTGAGCATAGATTGAGAATGGAGACTAGTATTTCTGAGAGATAATTTGGGTTCATGCCAGGAAGAGCCACTACAAAGGCGATTTATTTACTAAGAGGGATGACAGAGAAGTATCAAAGTAGGAGAAGAGACTTACATATGGCTTTCATTGACTTAGAGAAGGCGTATGATCGGGTACCAATGGATATACTTTGAAAAGCCTTGCAAAAGAAGAGGGTGAGTGTTGCCTACATTAAGGTAATACAAGATATGTACGATGGGACATTGACTAGGGTTAGAACATTCGGAGGTGAGACAAATGAATTTCCTATAGGAATTGGCCTACATCAAGGATCAACTTTAAGCCCGTATCTATTTAACTTAGTTATCGATGCTATAACCGAGAGTATCATAGAGGAGGTACCTAAGTGCATGTTATTTGCGGATGATATAGTACTTTTAACGGATTCAAGAGAAGAGATTAATACAAAATTAAAAATATGAAGAAATACGTTGGAATCAAAGGGTTTTCGTTTAAGTAGGAATAAAACAGAATATATGCATAGCAATTTCACAAATAAACAACTTAGAGACGATTTGAAAGTTAGGCTAGGGAAGGATATAATTCCTCAAGTGACAAAGTTTAAATATTTAGGATCAATTGTAAGACAAGATGGTGAGATTGATGACGATGTTAATCATAGAATTCAAGCTGGTTGGTGTAAGTGGAGGAAAGTCACTGGAGTTCTTTGTGATAGAAAAGTACCCAATAAAGTTAAAGAAAAATTCTATCGTACTGCTATAAGGCCAGTAGTGTTATATGGTAGTGAATGTTGGGCTATGAAGAGACAACATGAACGTAAAGTGGGGGTAGCCGAAATGAGGATGTTGAGATGGATGTGTGGTCATACAAGATTAGGAATAACCATATACGTGAAAGATTAGTGAGAAAATAGTAGAGAATCGTTTGAGATTGTTTGGTCATGTTCAGAGAAGATCATTAGATGCGCTAGTAAAAAGAATAGATCCAATAATCTGGAGTCCGATTAAAAGAGGGAGAGGGAGACCAAGGCGGACACTTGGCGAACTAATAGAGCAATATCTATTGGTGAATAATATACCGAAAGATTTGATTATTAATAGGATAAGGCTTTGTTGTTATTGTTGTTGTTATAATCTTATCAACTGATCTACAAAGATTAATTATGTCTATATATAGAAACATTCCTAAATTTTGAACTCCAGAAGTTATTATACATAGATGTTTCATGGGAAAGAGATATATATAACAAGGAAGTGTTGAGATTCGTACCTCACTTTTTGGAATCAATGATGCTACTCGACTATGGCTCGCTGGCCTTTGCAATTTAGCATGACAAACTAGCCACACATCTTTTTCGATATTGTATAAAAGGTTTCACCTCATGACCAGTTCACGCATGATAATTTATTTGTTAGGATGTATATGAATACGAGCTCAAACAGTTTGTCGAGTTTAACATTTTTGTGTATTAATGTTCAGGTTCACAATTCTTTTCCCTATGTTTAGTCAGGAAGGCCAACAGTCTTACATCAACATCTCATCAACTTCTGATGTTTACCATTGGTCCATTACAGGACATAACTGTTTGTTGGATTGGTTCCAACTTCTCTTACCAAAATCAGAAAGTTGGTCTCATGATGTAACATATGTCTTTCTACAAGGAAAATTGCCTAAGCCTTGGGGCTTAGAATAATTAAAGCATACAACGGGTGTGAGCTCAAAGATTTATCCTGCCTACAATAGACCATGAGATGTCTTCTCGTAGTTTTCCATTGGAACTGGACTACTCACCTTTTGGAACATAAGACATCAAAAGGGAGGGGGAGTGGGGAATTAGTGTTAAAATCAATAAAATTGATTTTACAATTTAACTTGTTGAAGTTTAAAATCAATTCAATAAACTTTAAACCAAACACTATGCACAGCGTATAAACAAAATAGAGTGGAAGTGAGAAGGGGAGAGAGAGAGCAAATAAAGATGCAAGAAATTTGTTATCGAGATTCGACCACACCTCAGTCTACACTTCCACTCCAACTTTTTGACTTCAAAACTATCGAATATTCCACTAACTCTTTTTTGGGGCAAGGAAGAAGTCCATCATACCGGACATCTTTTCTCCGTTTCGAGATATAAGACACACCTCTCTTCATTGAAAGTTTTCATCAATGTTATTATAACCGAACCGGCCATCGGACCGGATGATCAACTGGGTTGTGGTTGGATCGGATTCAACCGGGTTCAACCAGATTTTATTAAACTAATATTATTTATAATGACTTTATAGATATATACATAATCAATATTATATAATGCATAAAAAGATAGTTCTAACTTATAATTCATAATAAAATATAATAAATAAATTTTAATATTCATAAAAAGAGTTATTATTGATAAATTATATTAATTCTTTTATTTTATTGTTCAAGAGTATTTTTATTTGTTTCTTTACTATTATTTTAATAATTTATTTTTCTATTTCAATTAATTCTTCTCTCCTTATCAATTTCCATATTAATTTCCTTTTATAATACACAGATATTTAAAAAATTATATTCATATAAAAAATTTAAGTTATTAATTTTATGAGTATTTTATCTCTTCTGCTCATAAAAAGGAAAGAATATTAATTTTCATTTTAACAATTATTACTATTTCCTTTTTTATTTCCATGAATTCCTCTCTCCAATTAAATTTTCACATTTATTTTCGTTTTAATTTATATCAATTCTCAATTCAAATACTTTCCTATTTTTTACATTCCTTTCCGCCTTTTTATTTCCTATTTTAACTTTTATCTTCTTATTTTTTTCACTTTAAATACTAAACCAGGTTTTCCTGGTTCAATGGTTGAACCGATTTTTATCGATTGAACCGACTTTTGCCCGGTTCAACTTTATTTCCGATTTTGCAATAAATTCGGACCGGACCAGCTACCGGTTCGTGAGTGAACCGATTGAACCGGCCGGTCCGGTCCGATTTTAATAACCATGGTTTTCATTCATCTTTTCTCCACTCAAAAGGGCACACAATATTTTATTATCAAAAGTTAAAGTACCTGTACAAGCCACTCAAACACTTTTCCAATATTTCTTTTACAAATTAAGAGCTCATACAAAACAAGAAAAAAATTAGAAGATTTGCAATTTGGAGTTCAACTTGACTTACAAGAGTTTCTTTTTATTACTTCAAAAGTTTTAATCTTAACATTATGACCTCTTTCATATATTTCTCATCTTCATTTGTACATTGGGACACATTTCTAAATTTTTAAGATGAAATATCATCGTTACTATGCATTCTACCAGTTGAATGATCTATCGCTCAATTCACATTGGTCGATCTCTCTTCATAGCCGTTAAAAAATTCTAATCATTGAAAATTTGACCAATCACATTTTCTCATCTATAGATCTATTGGTCCTTCGACTGATCAACTAGTCCTTCGGTGGTTCAAACTCGTGTTCAACATTATAAATATCAATTGCACCATCGGTTGACCGCTCCATACCTCAACTTCTCCTGGCATACTAGATGACCATTGGCTTTTATTGATCAATCAAATGTCAAAGGGGAAGCTCAAATAAATGATCGAGGAAGAAAAGCTAGCGATAAAAAAATGCTTAAGAGAGTTGGTTAACAAAGAACATGATTCAAAATCATAAAGATTTTGTAAACATGTGTCAAAAGAATATCAATTCAACCAATTAAAAGAAGAGATTTCACCATTCAAAATAAGCATCAAATAGACAAGGACAAATCTAAAGTACGGTGACTGAATTTGATGCATATGATGAAGATAGCATAATCTCGAAGAAAAATGATATGAATTTAGTTATATTTGAATTGATGCACAAGGAGAATAATCCTTCATATTGTTTGACTACAAGATACAAAAAATCAATTGAGTACTAGAGAAGTCTCTCATTAGAATGAATCCAAATGTGAAGAAATATTCAATCGAACAAGCCAAATTACTTAATATACAAAGAAGAGAAAATTGACAACGAGGGGGAATGTTAAAGATTAGCGCCAATAATTAGTGTTTCTAAAATATTTGATATTAATGTTATACAGATAAATAAAATTATCTTATTTATTTGTAAAGGCTGAAAAATCACAAACGATGAGTCAATTTTCATTTTATCAAAATATCAAGATGCATGAATTTGTATAGTGTAAACTATTATTCATCCACAATACTAGACAAAATAACATAATGCACAATGCTCAACCCTAATGATATCTAGGTTGCTAAGTGTTACATGTGCTTTAATTGAAAATAAAATGATCAATTCTCAGAACAACTTTAAATGCTAACTAAGCACCCCTCATACATACTTTTAATATAACTTCAGATAGTAAAGATCTCATAAAAAAGTATTAAACTCAGCATGCATAATCAAAAGAAATAAAAAAATATAGTAACTCAACTAAGCAAATTCGTACATTGTTTCTTATAATTAGAATTAAAATATCTAATATATGATTACTATAGCACAAAGAAAGATAACATCCTAATATAAGATAAAGGCAAAAAGTCAAAGCCTTTAGGATTGCTCAACACCCCCAACGATTGCACAACATCTTCCTTCGGTCGGGTGATCTTCATGAGATAGAGTTTTTTCTTATTATTGTGGTATATGTCACAAGCTTCAAACACATCTTTTTCCGCCTCCCATGTCTATTTATATTTTTCAAGTGTCCTTAGGGTTTTCATAGAGTTTCGATGTAATTAAAAATTTCACATGTCAAGACAAGGAAGATTTGAATTAGACTCTTATTGTCATTTTAAAATCAATAAAAAACCCTTCAGTTATGAATAAATGTGTTTCTAAAATGATCCTTTGGATTTATGACAATGTAGTTATTGTGCAAGTAAAATTCTTTTGAAATGTCGACAAACAATAAAATTAGACGAATTTCACAACTCCTGACAAGTGTTTGTAGCCTATTACTTGATGGACACAACCTTGACTTAGCCATATTTGAGGTTGAAATAGACCCTCTTATGTATCACTATCCGATCATATGTCACCAGTCGTTACTTGATTGTCATGATCGGTTACTTTCGATTTCATAGCTCATAACTTTTATTTGATAACCCAGTTTCATTCACTACTTTTTCATTGATGATTCCTTTTACTTCAATTTGTGTGCAATTTATCCAATGACTTCGTAACTTCTTTCCTATGCTTCCTAGATAATAAAACATAATATTTGAATAGATTTTTATTTTAATAAAATTAAAATATAAGCTAATAAATGGATACATGCTATGAAAAAATTAATTAATTTAAATTAAATGTGAACATGATTTTATGTTGGATTATCCATGAAGCAGGTTTCGTATGGGAGTGAAAGAGTTTACAATGCAAGCAGGTCTCGTACGTTTTCAGTTTGATGTCATCATCTAGTGGTGGCGGTTTTTCATATACAACAGCCTTTTGATGTGAAATTTGAGAGGTGTGTTGTTGCTGAACTTGGATTGTCGAGTAGTTCTTAGGTCGTCACTGGAGTGTTGTAGTTGGAGAAGATCGTGTTGATGTCGGCGAAGTACTTTTCTCCTTCAAAGATTTTACAGATTGCACGGAGGAGATTTGTGGGTGATTTACTTCTTCTTCGATGGTGTCTGAATTGGAGACACAGATGTAGGAGTGACAGGAACTTTCAAAGGCGGCCCCTCCTTTGAACCTTCCCATCTTTCATGATGTATTTACTTGTCTCCTTGACACGCCATTGAGTCGTCGCTGTCCTTACTGAAAAATTTTATTTTGGGTGTCATGGATATTGATAATGGCATGGGAATGAGACGACCTTTGGATTTTCTTCGATGTGCCTTGGACGTTCAGAAATTAGAGAACTCAGTTTTGCAACTTCATTCTCCAGCGCATGAAATTTTGATTCCAAAGGCTCGAACTTAAGTTCATTGTCAAATAATCGAAGTGAATTATCAACTTCAATTTGCTTCTGAATTTGGAATAATTGAGACTCCAAATTCTGGACGTATTGATCTTGCATTGTTAATCTTCTTTCAATTATTGTGGCAAATTGACCAATCCACTCTATAAAGACAGAAGTTGATGATTTGAATTCGAGAATTGATGCCACATCCTCATCTGACTTCTTGCTATTTTGTCTAATATTGTAAATTTTCCTCTCCAAATTTTTGATTTGATGATTTTGCATAGAGAGCTTTTTCAGCAGAGAATCTAACACTTCTGTGAATACAATTGATGAGTCTCGAAATATATTTTCCTTCTTTTCTTATTGAGGCTTCTTTATGCTTTGCCTTGATGACGATGCCTCGATTTGAATCCCATTTTGTTGGACAGCGAGGATATTTCCCTCAACTTGTTGGTTTGTTGTCATTTTGTTCATCGTCGTTGAGATATCTAAAATGTGCTCGTGATGATCCAATTGTGTACAAGAGAAATTACCTAAAAAACTTACGCAACACTAAAAGAACAAGTGAAGTAAAACAAAAAAATAAAAAATCTCAAAGTAGTTTATACAAGATAGACTAAGAGTTATGAATATAGTTCCCCGGCAACGGCGTCGAAAACTTGATGCGTTAGATTTTGTAACAAATAAATTTACTAACAAGTGCACTAGTCGTATCAAATAATAAAGTAGAGAGTAGAGTGTCGAACTCACGAGAAACTAATTAAATTTAATCTAGCCTAATAATCTACTAGGAGAAGAAAGATTTTGTGTATGTAAGACAGAAATATAAAATTTACAAAAAATAAATAATTGATGCTTGAAAATAAAGTGGTGATGATATCTGGGAATTCTGGATGATTAAAAAAAGTTAGATATATATGGGTCTCTAAACTAATCAAACCATGACAGACACACTCGGTTTGATTCTTGAGACGGATTAAGAGCACCTAAAATATTGACTTCTCTAGACGAGCAAATCAAACTATTCTAATTCCAAATAAGATCAATAATCGCATATGACGAGTTGATTACTGATTTTACAGAGAATCATGATGCAAGAAAATGTAACTCAACTGTTATTCACCCATACTTCTGGACAGAATAACAATCCGCACAATATTCAGCATACACGACGAATTACTGAATATGTGTTATATATGCTTCAACTTAAAATTAAAATATCAATTATTAGAATAATAATAACTCCTAGAATTAATCACTCCTTGTACCTCTACTCATCAAAAAGCATTAAACTTAACATATATAATCAAAAGAAGTCGACTTACTAAATTAACTTGAATAAGAACGAGGTCTAAACAATCTATCTTTCTGAAGCAAATATGAAATCTCTATTACAGAACTAATGGATTATGAAAAATAAAGTAAAAGAGCATCCAAGCATATGAAGAAAGAAAGGTTTGCAGCCTCCAAGACGTATGGACGATCACGCAACACTAATCGACGAGTTGTTGTGCAATTCTTCTCCTTCGGTGACCTTCTGGCTTCAAATCTTCTTCTCTGCAATAAGGCACAACTTCCCAGAGCTCAAGCACACCCAAGCACCACAAGCACTAAGCACATATTTTCCTATCTCCTATGGCCTTTATTTATAGCCTCTAGGTGTCCTAAGGGTTCTGATAGAGTTTCGGTTTGATTCGCAGTCTTTTCATATTAAAATAAGTAAATTCGGAATAGACTTTGATAGGTCTTTAAATCCATCCAAAACTCTTTTAAATCTGAGCAAATATATTTTCTAATCATTCCTGAGGCTTAGAATAAAGTTTGAGTTCGATCTGAACTTAAAAACCCAAAGGAAAGTCGAAGAAATCTCGAAAATAGCCTTCGTAACGGCCACATGGATTTAACGGTCCTTACAGTGTCCAAATCGAAGTAGGACCGCAACTAGACATTTTAACATGTCGTAACAGGCTGTTCATGGCCATGCCGTTACGGTCATATAACGACCTGTTATATTCAATTCAACCTTGGCAGTCTTCACTAATTTCATTTTTTTGCCTCCGTTTTAACTCCGACTTGAGTACCATTTGTTTCTGTGGATTTCTGACTCAATTCTCTTCAATTTTCTGCAATAAAACAAACAATTTGGGTTGATTTCCATTTTTATAAAATTAAAGCAAATAAAGTCAAAAAATGATGCATACTATATGAAAATGAATCGAAATGTGATTAAATGTATGGCTAATTAAATGCATGAGAAACTTGTCTCGAGTTCTATTGGAACCCAATCGGATTCTTGTCAGCCCAACTTTGGTTCAATCTTAGTGTAGGAATTGAAGTTGTGAATTGTTTGGACTTTGGACAACTCAGACCATGTACCAAAACACCCAACTAGATACACACCTTATCCAAGCTTCTCAAAATTTGGCCTAGCTAGGGTTAGAACCCAGCTCGAGTTGGCCACATACCTAGCTCTGGTTTGAGAAAAGTTGCAGTTAAGTTATGCATCTAGAAATCCGTCCATTTCCACTTGAGATAGACTCGAGTTTTGAAGACGCTCGACTTGAGTTTAATCCTACCCAACCTGAGTTTTTTGTTAATTTTTTTTAAATGTTATCCAATGAACTAATTTTATGTTTAATGATAATTTTATTTATACTTTTGATTTTATCAAATTGAATCCTCCAAAGATAATTAAGTAGGTAACATGTGTAAAAATTATAACATACATATTCATCATGTACACTTATTGTTAAAATTCAAAGTGAGAAAATAAAGGTGAAGAATTTAAAGTGAAGAAAGTTGGGTCTAAAGTCCCCTATTGACTACGTCAGTTTTGACTTATAATCCTTGTTTGAATTTATAGTACCTCTCTAATCTTGATCTGACCATGATATAAAGATGCATAAAGGTGTCATGATAATTCATAATAAAAATTGAAAATCTCATCTAGGACACACATGTAGACATTTTTAAGAAGTCATAATTGAAATAAAAGATATAGTGCAACCCATCAAAGAAAAAATACTAATTGTATAAGAAGAAGGTAACAAAGAAAGAAAAAGGAAAAAGTTAAGCAAAGAATGTTTTTTAGGGGGTAAGGAATGCCTATTATTTGATTCTTTGCACTATTATGATTATTGTTAAAGTTTAAGTTATTTCTATTAGACAATTATATTCATCTATAATATGTTATGCACTTAGCATCACTATTTACGAAAATTTTACTTTCTTGTATTTGAATCTCCTCGTTAATTAAAACCGAATGATGTTGTTGCACAAGAAGATTAAGTCGACCGGGCAACAACACGGTCCATATCGACCTATAAAATTGGGAACCCTATTGGACCGGTCAAAATCGATCAAAAACCGGATCAAGCCGGAAAAAATCGGATCAAACCGCGTTTTGCTAGACTGACCGATTCATAAAAAGAAAAAAAAAAACAAAACGGTCGGCCAAAAGACCTAAATGACCTAAACCTAAATGACCAAAACATCGACAACTCTACGTCGCGGTTCGCACTCGCAATCCGCAATCCTTAATCTGGCCGGCAGCGACAGAGCGAGTGCCGAGCGAATCACACACGACACGACGACGATGGCTGACACACATGATGGTGGCTGATGCGCACGACTCCAGTGGTGGCGGAGGCGGGAGGCGAATAGGATTCGGTGGCTGACGTGCGACTCGACTCCAGTGGTGGCGGAGGCAAATCGGCAGTGGTGGAGGCAAATCGGTGGCTAACGCGCGCGACTCTGACGGTGGTGAAGGCAAACCTAAAGGCCAAAGGTCCTGAACACCGATGGCCGTGAAGGCGACTCTTGTTCGGCGTGCGCGACTCGACGACTCCAATAGTTGCTGGCCATCGACGAGCACCTGCAACCAACAAAAAATGGTAAACAATCTCATATTTTTATTTTTAGTTTCCTTCTTCTCATCTTCGTCCACGATCTCCAATCATCCGACTCCGACCTTCTCCGATCGCCATCTCAGACCGCGACCATCTTCGACGGTATTGTACATCCCTGAGGCCAGGCCGTGGGCGTTCCTGATCACGGTGGCATGGCCGACAGAGGTTTTGTCTAGCTACGATGCTCGCGCCTCACGGTGTACATCCCGTGCCGGACGTCATCTCGTGCAAGCCGAAGAAGAATGATCTTGAGATTGTTGTAATGCGGCATGGCTCTAAATTCTCTATGTTAGTTTTTATGATAGATCAATGGTGGCATAGTTTTGAATTTAATGCTCCAATATATCTCAATTGGCAATTCGACTACCAAGCCAAACTGCATCTTCTTCTGGTCGCGAGAGAAATTGGAGTGTTTTTGAAAGGATACATTTAAAGAAAAGAAATAAGTTAGAACACAAGAGATTAAATGATCTTGTGTATGTTCATTATAACTTGAATTTGAAAAATAGGTATCTGTTATGAAAAAGTTATTATATATAAAAAACTATAGTTCATATTTGATTGATTATATATGTTTCTTTATTTTATAGGGCTCTTAACAAGGAGAAATCTCTTCTTGATTCCATTGATTGTGAAAGTATGGAAAATATTGATTATTGAATTGTAGAAGATGAAGATACTCCATTACTTAATTATGATGAGTTAGAAAAAAATGATTTATAATGATTGGATGTTCCAAAAGTTTGTACACAAGAAGGTAAAAATTTAAATGATTATTTCTTTTATGTATCATTATAATAGTTGATTATTGTATATTATGAATTTATCTTTTGTACAATGTGATGTGCAAGAAGAAAGGATTGAAGCTATGGATTTTAACTTGGATTTTTTTCCACAAGAATATGAAGATTATTTGAGAAGAGAATGATATTTGAGATTGTATTTTGAATTTGAAGTAATGGCTACGTGAACTACTGAACTTGTAGGTTGTGTTAGACTTTAATTGATCTTTGAATTTGAAGTTATGGCATGTGATTGTGAACTTTGAATTTTAATTTTGAAGTTATGACATATGAATTATTTGTTGTCTTGTTATCAGTTATTAATGTCTATTATTTTGGTATTACTTATTAGAATTTAAAATATTATAATGTTATTTTATTATAATCTTTTAACTTATTATGTCTAAATTTTTTGGATACATGTCTAAATTTGATGGATTATATTAAATAATAATATATTATTACTAACCTGTCCGACCGGCTGGTCCGACAGATTCGACCGTTTCGACATAAAACGAAGTCTTTTTCGATTCGTTGTCCGATCCGATCGTGACAACATTGATAAATAATGTAGGCTAAAAGAAATATATGTAAGTAACATATATTTATGCGTTCAATTTTTAGTTAAGGAAATACTCTTACATAATGAATATATCTTTCAGACATGCAATGGTCAAATTAAGTGCGAATCGATTTATGAATAGACAATAAATCCGAACTCAATTTAGGAGAAGAAACTTTCAAATTGTTATCGCTACTACGTAACAATTATTCCGAGCTCTACTAGTTGTCGTATTTTTATTCCGCAACGGAAAAGGAAAAAAAAAGGAAGTCGACTCTATAAATAATGAGCAACCTGCCCACGTTGATGCGCACTTCGCCTCTCTCTATTTCTCCATCTTCTTGCTTTGCTCGCCATCGCCGCGTCCTCCTCTCGCCATCACCTCATAATGCCGACACCGGACTGCAACGACCAGTGCGAGTGCGGCTGCAAGCGCCGCAGGTTCCTCTTCCGCGCGCTCATCTGCATGGCCGCCGTCCTCCTCCTGGGTCTCGTCGCCCTCGTCCTCGTCTTCTGGTTCCTACTCCTCCCCTCGAACCCGCAGTTCTCTTTGCAGGACATGTCCGTCCGTCAGTTCCATGTCGCGCCGGACCGGCCGGGCGCCTCCTTGACGTCCTCTATGGAAACGACGATCTTCACCCGCAACCCCAACCGCCGCGTCGGCATCCACTACGACGGGATCCGCTCGTTCGTGACCTACAAGGACCGGCAGGTGACCGAGGCAGAGGACGCGCCGCCGATGTACCAGCGCCACGGGGTCTCCATGGTCTGGACGCCGTACTTGGCCGGCAAAGGAGTGTTCCTCGAGTCGCGCCTCTGCGACGCCTTGTCCCAGGACGCGACCTTTGGGCACGTGGTGCTCGACGTCAAGCTCGAAGCTCAGATCCGGTGGAAGATCGGCCCATGGAAGTCCGGCCGCCGCGACCTCCGCGTCAACTGTCCGGCCATGTTCGCGTACCGCCAACCCTTCCAGCTCCACTTTCAGGAGCCACTCTCTGCCTGCAAAGTGGATGTCGCCTGATGTCGTTGCTTTGTTTTTTTTTTTTTATTTATTTTTTCGTTTGCTTTATTGGTTTGTAGTACAAAGTTGAGATTGAGAACACTACATATGAAATTAATTGATAATTTTTTCTTATACTTCATTCATTCTCTCTCTCTCTCTCTCTCTCTCTCTCTCTATATATATATATATATATATATATATATATATATATATACGGAGTGTAACTTTACGTAAAACTCTTATCATGATTGCACCGGTTTGAATGTTCTGAGGATTACGCATGGAAAAAATAACATGTATTTGCATGCATAATATAAGTTACATGTTTTAATTGCTCTGTAAAGCATTGATCATGGACGTACAAAAAAGGCCAAAGGAAGATTAATAAGTTCTTGGTTTTCTTGTACTTAATTAATTCTCTGTCTACATCTTGTTTTACGAGTTAATTAGTAAAATTAGATTCTGAGTTTTGGGATTCCTTTTGGGAATCTATTCCATATAGTAAATACTATCTTTCACTAAATAGAGTTTATCAATTAATTTGAACCAGTTTAATTATAACTCAACTGATCAATCAAGAGGCTGTTAGAGCTTGAGTCGATCCCTAGAAGTTTAGAATTACCAAAACCTCGAATTATCCTATTTCAATCACGTGCTGTTTTTTTCATTATTAGAAATAAAACATGAGTCTACTATAAATCACGGTGTAACAGTGCCAGAATTACATTTGCAAAATGAGATTTTAGCAAGCTACCGTTTAATATTTAAAGATTTTTATATGTGCATTAATAAAATTTGGATCATTATTTATTTTTTTTCCCAATAATTTTAAAATTTTTTTTGTCATGACTACCTTCTACTGGTTTTAATTTAACACCTTGGGATCGAGTGAACCGTTGAACTTTTTTAGTCCATGCATGCTTTCACTGAAGAAATTTTGAATTGAGTAATTAGTTTGTGTAACACCCGGACAAAAAAAATATAAATTAAAATTTTAAAACCAACAACCAGAGCTCATTAACATAATAGACTCTAAATCTAATCTATAAAAGCATTAGTGCCCTAAGCTCACCTAAACCTTTCATTTTCTCTCCCTCACTTCTCTCTCTTTTCCCCAACACATTCAGTCAGCAAGAACAAGGGAGCTTCAGCAGCCCCCTTACCATCAAGGATCATAGGTTCCCTCATTTTTGCACTTTCTTAATTTCCAAAGCATCATCCCCTTCTTCTTCTCTAATCGGAGTGCTTCATATATAGGTGGAGAACGACAAGGAGAGGACAACCGTCGGTGACCGGGCGGATTGCATGCAAGAATCGATCAAGGGAACAGGTGGGTGAATCTGAAATCTCTCTGCATAACTTAAATAGTATTAGGACAGAATTAGGACTGTTCATCTTGAAATGTGTTCTTGATTGATGAAAGGAAATGGAAAAGGAATGGATTGATTGTATTCATATTGTTTGATTCCTGATTTGTGATCCTCTGTGACTATAGATGTGTTTGTATCATTACTCCATGTTTAGATAACTGTTTGGAAGTTGTAATTGCACTTCGGATTGAAAATCTCTGAAAATTTGGTTTTTGTCCAAATCTATTTTCACGCCAACCGATCGACCGATACAAAGATATCGATCGATCGGTGATATGAAAATCGGTCGACCGATCATTCCTTCAGAGCCTATTCACAGGTCGGCCGACCGGCCGACCGAGACCCATTGTACATACCAAGCACTATCGGTCGACCGATCCAAAGATATCGGTCGACCGGTGCCCAGGAGTAAGCCGACCGAGAACCATTGAACTGAATTAGACCCATCGGTCGATCGATCCAAAGATATCGGTCGACCGGTGCCCAGAAGTCAGGCGACCGATCAGGGAGAACCGATCGACCGAACCTTAAGCAGATTTTATTTTTGTTTGCGGATTGATCTAGATTCTTTCCATGATTGTGATATGCTATTCCCTACTGATTGAATTATTGTATGACTGAATCATTTATCTTGTATTGATCTGTCCAGTGATCCAATCCTCTTATAGAATGAAAGAATGATGAATTGATAAAGTGATTAAGTAAGAAAGATGGAAAGATAAAAGGGAGGATGGTCAGCCCATGCTAAGTGCTATGGTGAAGGGTCGCTCTCTTAGCCATAACTTGATCACCCATTGGCTGCACAAGGCTGTATTATTTTACTCAGCGTAAAACTCCCAAAAGTTAAAGGCACCTAAAGTCACTTAAGATAAGGAAAGGTACAAGGATAAAGAGAATGTATGAATGATATCCCCCAAAAGTCAAAAGCACCTAAAGTCACTAAGATTATGAAAAGTATAAGGATAAAGAGTATGTATAAATGATGAGTATGATGATGATAAGTGAAGTATGATTATCCATTCAGTATGATTATTATAACCTATCATGATTATATGATATATGATCTCATTTATCTATTGATATCTCAAATCGAATGATCTTATGCTCTCTACCTGATCTTGATATAAGTGATTACTGATTCTGGCTAATTCTATTTATTGTTATGCATTGAGTACTATATGGATCCCCACTAGGTTGTATAGCTTACGGGAGGACCTCCTCCCATGTGTTGATTTTCATAGGGCCAGGTCAGTGATAGTGTTGAGATCGTGTGCCGCGACCAGCTCGAGCGATAATAAACACATGAACTGAAGAAGGGCCTAGTTATCATTTTCTTTATTTCCGCATTTACTTGGGATGTAATCTAGAATCTAGATGTTATGGTTATCGGGGAGACTTTGTAGTACTTCCGCTATTATGATATTTCTATTTTCTCTTTTTATTTCTATTGTTGACATGTCACTGTTTTAATGAAGTTTTGGTCAATCTTTAGTCAAAGTGATAGTTTTCCATACCGCCTTCAGAGAGATCCTCGCCACGTGGCATTGGTCGATTTGGGGGTGTTACATTTATGGTATCGAACTCTTTTGATGTCTTATTGTATAGTATGGTATAAGAGAGGTTTATGTGCTATCGCTGAGCTGTCGTCACACTCTCCACCAAAAGAGGACTGTAAGTCAAATTCATGTTTACGATATGGTATTGGTTTTTAATGTATTGTTCTTCCATGATTAAAAGATAAAGATGTCGAGACGATCAGAGAGGATTCAGGAGTGCGAGGCCGGGTCGGCCCGTATTGCTCTTGAAGCGCCCGAGGGCCTAGAGGGCTCAATTACTGAGTCGTAGACCTTAGCCCAGCGAGGTCGGGGACGGGGCCGTGGTCGAGGCCGCAGCGCGAAGGCGCAGACACAGGATGAGTTCATTGGTGAGACTGACCCACTGGAGGGCAGTCAAACTGGAGGCAGCTAGCCCGCGACCAGACGTCGCACACAAGGACCTCTACAAGAGGTTTCTGAAGATACTATTCAGACATTTCTAAAGCTACATCTGCCACAGTTCGAGGGCAAGGCAGATTTCTTCAAGGCAGAGCAATGGATAGAGACCTTAGATCATATATTTAAGTTGATGAGGTGTGCTGAAGAGTGAAATGTGTTGTATGATGTTCACATGATTACTGACACTGCCATGGGATGGTGGAAGACCACGAGGGCCACCAAATTTAGAGGGCCAGAGGAAGAGGAAATACCATGGTCTGAGTTTAAGGAGGCGTTTGCTGATCACTACACCCCTGAGCACGATCGGGTCAGTAAACACGAAGAATTTCTGAAGCTGATGCAAGGAACCATGACTGTGGTGGAATACCACACTCAATTTGTCATGCTGGAGCAGTACTACCCGATGCCATTTGTGGGACGCATTAGGGCAAATAAGTTCATCAACGGGCTGCAACAGGACCTGAAGACTGAAGTCCTATCTGGGACTGTGACACTTTGAAAAAGGCAGTGAGACTGACTACTCGCATGGAGAAAGATCAGGCTGAGTGCAAAGTAAAAGCTCCAGCCAAGCCAGCAGAGCTACAACGACCTCGGACTGAAGATCGCCGACCGTTCAGGAGGGAGATCGTCGCAATCGCCGCCATAGGCCCATCGCTATGCTCAACCCCATCAGGAGGGAGACCGTTCAGGAGGGAGACCCATCGCTATGCTCAACCCCATCAGCGCCCAGCACTAGTACAATTTCAGGTATAAAGATTTCAAAATGTTAATTAAGAATGCATAAAAGTGTGACAATTAACTCACGTTCCGTGTAATAGCCTTTGAGACAACTGCCACCACCTCCTCGCCAGCCTTAGCCACAAGCACCAGTAGTTCAGCAGAAGCCCCTCTGCCTGCATTGCGGGTGATATCATGACGACGAATGCCGCAGGAGGAATGATTCGTGCATCCAGTGCGAACAATTCGAGCATTTTGCCCGAAACTGCCTCCAGTTTGCTAGGGGAGGCCGTGATAACTGAGGCGCCGATAGCGCAAACACCGTGGTCCAGAGCAGGGTGCACAATATGGAGGCGAATGCTGCCCAGAATGATAATGATGCTATCAGAGGTACCCTTCCTATTGCTGATGTGTCTGCTATTATATTGTTTTATTCAGGAGCCACACACTCGTTTATTTTGGAGTCGTGTGCCAAATCTCTTGGCTTGTCTTTACAGTAGATTCCACATGCCATGAGGGTGAGCACCCCCATGGGAGATCTTCACACGGCTAGGTACATTTCGAATGTACCTGTCACCGTGGAAAAAAGAATTTTTCTGCAAATCTTATTGTCATCACGATGACAGAATATGATGTCATCCTAGGGATGGATTGGCTTTCTTATCATGATGCAGCTCTACACTGCAAGCAGAAGAAGATCACAATAGGTGCACAGGTCAAACCGAAGACAGTTGTCAGGGATACTCCATCAGAAAGCAAGAAGGTGATTGTCTCAGCTATGAAGGCTCAAAAGATACTCCAGAAAGGATACTGTGCATATTTAGCAAGTGTGGTAAAGACCGATGCACCAGCCACCACACTGAAACAGATAGATGTGGTGCGTGAATTTTCAAATGTTTTTCCTGAAGATACTTCAGGACTACCACTAAGATGCGAGATATACTTCAAGATTGAGCTTCTACGTGGAATCACACCCATCTTCAAAGCACCGTACCGCATGGCACCTGCAGAGATGCAAGAGTTAAAGAAGCAGATATAGGAATTGTCAGACAAAGACTTCATTCAGCCGAGTGTCTCACTGTGGGGAACGCCTGTATTGTTTGTTAAAAAGAAAAATGGTTCAATGCGTCTTTGCATTGATTACATGATGCTCAACAAGGTGACGGTGAAAAATAAGTACCTTCTGCCCGCATCGACGATCTCTTCGACCATTTGTCCAAAGCATCCGTATTCTTCAAGATCGATCTGCGGAGTGGCTATCATCAGTTGAGAGTTGCTGAGGAAGACATACCGAAGATAGTCTTCCGGTCTAGGTATGGTCCTTATGAATTTTTTGTAATGCCGTTTGGACTGACAAACACTCCTGCAATGTTTATGAACCTTTCAGCCCTATCTGGATCAGTTCGTCATAGTGTTCGTGGATGACATCCTGATCTACTTGTCAAGCCCAGAGCAGCATCGAGAGCATCTCAGAATAGTGTTGGAGACCCTGCGCTAACACAAGTTGTACGACAAACTCTCGAAGTGCGAATTCTGGTTGAAGGAAATCATGGTCCTTGGACACATCGTGTCCAAGAAGGGTATTTCAGTGGACTCCGCTAAAGTAGAAGCAGTGACTAATTGGGCAAAGTCGAAGAATGCATTCGAGATCCGCAGCTTTCTGGGATTAGCAGATCATTACAGAAGGTTCATCAGAGACTTCTCCAAAATTGCAGCACCGCACACGAACCTCACGAAGAAAGCTGAGAAGTTCATCTGGTCTGATAAGTGTGAGCAGAACTTTCAGACATTGAAGGATCGTCTGACATCAATACCTGTTCTTACCATCTCGACGGGCAGCGAAGGATATGTAGTTTACAGTGATGCATGTGGGATAGGCATAGGGTGTGTGCTAATGCAGCATGGTAAAGTAGTGGCCTATGCTTCGCATCAGTTGAAGAAGTACGAGGTTAACTATCCGACGCATGACCTGAAATTAGATGTAATAGTTTTTGCTTTGAAGATCTGGAAACATTATCTGTATGGGGAGACTTTTGAGATCTTCACAAATCATAAGAGTCTCAAATATATTTTTGACCAGAAGGACCTTAACATGAGGCATCACTGTTGATTGGAGCTCTTGAAAGATTATGAATTTGCTATTAGTTACTACCCTGGTAAAGCAAATTCAGTGGCAGATGCGCTGAGCAGGAAATGGGAAGGGTCACTAGCATACATCAGAGTACGGGAGTATGAGATGTTATAGGAGATAGATCAGTGGTATTCCAGACTTGGCAACAATGGAGCGATGTGGATGATGCATTAGATGAGGCCCAGTATGATAGACAGGATCTTAGCTGCTCAAAAGAAGGATCCTGAGTACCAGAAGGTATTAAAGAGATGTCAGAATGAGCCAAAGGACTTCCAGGTGTCAACAGACGAAGGAATTCGGTATAGGGACAGATTATGGGTTCTCACAGATGCAACTATCAGACGGGAAGTAATGGATGAGTGCCATAAGTCTGAGTTTGTCATCCATCCTAGAAGCACTAAGATGTACAAAGGTGTACAACACAACTATTGGTGGCCTGACATGAAGAGGAAGATAACTGGGTATGTGTCTAGATGTCTAGTGTGCCAACATGTAAGATTGAGCACCGGAGGCCATATAGGAAAATGAAGCCTTTAGATATTCCAAAGTGGAAGTGGGATAATATTATTATGAATTTTGTATCCAACTTGCCCAAGTCCAAGAAGGGTCATGATGTTATATGGGTGGTGGTAGACAGATTCATGAAGGCAGTGCACTTCATTCCCATCCAGTGGAAGCAATCGGTAGAGAGTTTATTAGACTTGTATGTTAGAGAGATGGTTAGATTACATGGCATTCCAGCATCGATTGTTTCTGACCGAGACTTCAGATTCACTGTCAGATTCTGGAAGATCATGCAGCGAGCATTTGGTACAAGGTTGAATTATAGCACTGCTTTCCATCCTCAGACTGATGGGTAATCTGAGAGGACATGCTGCGAGCATGTGCCCTAGATTGGCAAGGCAACTGGGATGAGCATATTCATCTAATCGAATTTGCTTATAATAACAACTACCATTCCAGTATCTGTATGACGTCCTTTGAGGCTTTATATGGTAGACCTTGTTGTTCACCCGCTTATTGGGGTGAAGTAGGTGAAGAGAAAATCACGAGCAAAGAAGAAGTGAAGGAGGCAGTAGAGTATGCCGAGAAAGTGGAGCTGATCAAGCAGAGAATGAAGACAGCTCAGAGTAGATAAAAGAGTTATGCTGATAAGGGCAGACGTAAGTAGATTTTTCATGCTGGTGATCAGGTTCTGCTGAAGGTGACTTCCATGAAGGGATTTGAGGTCAGTAAATGAGGGGAGCTCAGCCCTCGGTATGTGGGACCCTTCGAGGTACTGGAGTTAGTAGGTGAAGCAGCATGCAGGTTAGCCTTGCCACCCTCTTATGAGCGAGTGCATAATGTGTTCCACATATCTATGCTGAAGAAGTACAAGCACGATGCTGCCAATGTTTTACAGATCGAAGAGTCAAATCTAGCTGTTGATTTGACATTCGCAGAGTACCCGACACATATTGTGGAATGCAAAGTACAACGCCAGAAGAATAAAGATGTACCTATGGTTAGAGTAGCATAGCGTTTTCATCACGGCGATGAGGTCACATGAGAACTCGAATCAGAGATGCACCAAGAATTTCCACACTTATTCGGTAAGACCTCTACTTAGTGCAAAATTTGAGGACGAATTTTCTTTTAAGGGGGTAATGATGTAACACTCGGACAAAAAAAAAATATAAATTCAAGTTTTAAAATCAACAACCATAGCCCATAATGGAACCCATTAGCATAATAGGCCCTAAATCTAATCTATAAAAGCATTAGTTCCCTAAGCTCATCTAAGCCTCTCATTTCCTCTCCCTCACTTTTCTCTCTTTTCCCCCAACACATCCAGCCAGCAAGAGCAAGGGAGCTCCAGCAGCCCCCTTATCATCAAGGATTATAGGTTCCCTCATTTATGCACCTTCTTGATTTCCAAAGCATCATCCCCTTCTTCTTCTCTAATCAGAGTGCTTCATAGGTGGGGAACGACAAGGGAGGACAATCGCCGGTGACCGGGCGGATTGCGTGCAAGAATCGACCAAGGGAATAGGTGGGTGAATTTGAAATCCCTCTACATAACTTAAATAGTATTAGGGCAGAATTAGGACTGTTCATCTTGAAATGTGTTCTTGATTGATGAAAGGAAATGGAAAATGGATTGATTGTATTCATGTTGTTTGATCCCTGATTTGTGATTTTATGTGACTATGGATGTGTTTGTATCATTACTCCATGTTTAAATGAATGTTTGTAAGCTATGATTGCACTTAAGATTGAAAATCTCTGAAAATTTAGTTTCTGTCCGAATTTGTTTTCATGCCGACCAGTCGACCGATCCAAAGATATCGGTCAATCGATGATATGGAAATCGATCGACCGACCGATAGAGACCGATCGATCGATCATTCCTTCAGAGCCTATTCATAGGTCGGCCGACCGGCCGATCGAGGCCCATTGTACAGACCAAGCACTATCGGTCGATCGATTCAGAGATATCGGTCGAGCGGTGCTCAGGAGTCAGCCGACCGAGAACCATTGAACTGAATTAGACCCATCACTCGATCGATCCAAAGATATCGATCGACCGGTGCCCAAAAGTCGGTCGACCGATCAGGGAGAATCGGTCGACCGAACCTTAAGCAGATTTCATTTTTATTTGCTGATTGATCTAGATTCTTTCCATGATTGTGATATACTATTCTCTACTGATTGAATTATTGTATGACTGAATAATTTATCTTATATTGATCTATCTAGTGATCCAATCCTCTTATAGAATGAAAGAATGATAAATTGATAAAGTAATTAAGTAAGAAAGATGGAAAAATAAAAGGGAGGGTGGCCAGCCCATGCTAAGTGCTATAGTGAAGGGTCGCTCCCTTAGTCATGGTTTGATCACCCATTGACTGCACAAAGCTGTATTGTTTTGCTCGGCGTAAAACTCCCAAAAGTTAAAGGCACCTAAAGTCACTTAAGATAAGAAAAGGTACAATGATAAAGAGAATGAATGATATCCCCCAAAAGTCAAAGGCACCTAAAGTCATTAAGATTATGAAAAGTATAAGGATAAAGAGTATGTATAAATGATATGAGTATGATGATGATAAGTGAAGTATAATTATCCATTCAGTATGATTATTGTAACATTTCATGATTATATGATTTATGATCTCTTTTATCCATTGATATCTCAAATCGAATGATCTTATGTTCTCTACCTGATCTTGATATAAGTGATTACTGATTTTGACTAATTCTATTTATTATTATGCATTGAGTACTATATGGATCCCCACTAGGCTGTATAGCTTACGAGAGGACCTCCTCCTATGTGTTGATTTCCACAGGGTCATGTCAGTGATGGTGTTGAGATCGTGTGCCGCGACCAGCTCGAACGATAATAAAGCACATGAACTGAAGAAGGGCCTAGTTATCATTTTTTCTATTTTCGCATTTATGAACTTGGAACGTAATCCAGATGTTATGGTTATCGGGGAGACTTTGTAGTACTTTGAGACTTTCGCTATTATGATATTTCTATTTTTCCTCTTTATTTCTATTGTTGACAGATCATTGTTTTAATGGAGTTTTGGTTAATCTTTAGTCAAAGTGATAGTTTTCCATAGCGCCTTCAGAGAGATCTCGCCACGTGGCGTTGATCGATTTGGGGGGCGTTACAGTTTGAGTTTAAATCTTAGGGATATTAAGAATTCTCTCTTTTCATTTTTTTTTATTCAGTGTCTCATTGTGCAATAATAATAAAAATGATCCTCCCTAATTTGGAATGGGAATATTATTATCTTTTAATTAATATAGGAAAAGTAGGTTCCTTTTAAAAAGAGCTACACTTTTTTTTCTTGATCAGTTATAATTCTCTGCATACTATCCTACTTCAAAAGACCAAACGTACTCAGTTTTGATTCTTCAGCACAATTCCACTTTTCTTTATTAATAAAAAAAAATCTTGTTGACTAAGTGATCGATACTAAAACAACAGCGGAAAAGTGTTTAAAAATAAATATTTTCTTCTATTATCATTACAAGAAAAATGATCTTTGTAACAAAGGGGGAATGATCTATAACGAAGGGGAAAATAACCATTATGAGTTATATTCAGACATTTTTGAACATTAACGATTACAAAATCTGATCGATAGTTCTCGATATACGCCACGATGTTATCGAGGAAACAAATCCGTCATTAAAATAATTAACGTAAGCAAAGTGATGACAGCTAAACTTATATCAACAAGTACTCCATGGTTAATAGCTTATAATGGCCCTTGAAATGCTTTTCTTTAAGTAGTTACAAGGATCGCATGCTTGGATGTTAAAGACCATTTACGACCATTCAATAGGTATTTCGTATTAGTTATTAAAAAACAGATTCCTTACCATTAATAATAACTTTATGCCACCACTTATCAATCATTAGTTCCCAAAATTTTGGCAAGAGATATGTTTTTAATGACCACTTAGTTGGTAACACATTTTCATCGTTTATGGCAATTAAAGTAGACACACCTCCATAATATAACTTAAATGAAGTTCACAAAACATAAAATGTAATAATAATAATAATAATAGAGAATTTAATATTCCATTAGATATGACAATATTTAGGTTTTATAATATCCACCCATGCAACTTCTGTCCGACATTTCACACCATCCTTCTATTAAATACGATTATCCCTTCTCGATGTTTTAATGATCACAAACATAATGGGGGGACGTTAATGCTAATAAACCTAATTCACTACTTTATAAGACGTGTCATTGGCCAACCGAACGACTTTTAAATTTTCAAAAGGAAAAAGTTCTTCATGTTTCGAATTTCAATATCTTCAGGTGTCCAAAAAAATTCCGAAGAGTACATGCGAAAATTCAAGTTTGAACATTCTTTAGAAAGTTGGAACATCCGAAAATTTTCATGGAGAGCAGTTTCAAAAAAACCAAAGTTCAAAAGTCCGAACAAAATTTTCGAACATCCAAATCTTTTGCGACAGTAGCAATACGGACGGCTGGATAAAGTAAGTGGTGCAACTTTTTTGTTTTTTTTGAAAAGTTGATAATATGCATACACATCCTAAAAGACTATAAAGTAATGTCAAAGTCTGAGGAAATATAACTTATCAGAGGAAAATATTTTTTAGCACTTGAAGGATTTGGAGCACTTCTTAATCATATTTTCATTCTCCTCTTTTGTTTTCTTGTGAATGAGCCAAATTGTAAAATAAAAAGAGTCTGAGAGGAATCTTATATTGTGAAAGTTTTAAAGTGGTAAGAGGTGTACATTTTCTCTTGAATGAAAATAAAATAGTGAATGTGTAAATGTGTTTCTTCCTTGTCCAAGTTTCAACAAAAAAATGTGCTAATGGAATTTTCATCGAACTCAAGATTAAGAAGTCGAAATGAGAATGTAGATCAAAGTGTAATCAAACTTTATCAGCGTATTAATGATTTTCGTGCATTCAACATATCTTTCTAAATTAATTTTAATTTATAACACCAATTCAACCCTGGTGCCAAGTGATCTAACACATCCAACATTCAATCATAGTATATCTAACACCTCCAACACTCGATCATAGTATAAACACTACAAGCACATCATAACAAAATTATAAGCAAAAGCAACTATCATTGCCATAAAAAATGCAAATGTTGTACTCGTGCTCTTCACTTTTTACATCTTCAAAATATGTGAAATTATAACACGAATGATTAGAAAATATCAATTATATATGTACTTGATATGGTATGTTTTGGATGGACCAATGGTAGTTCATGCAAAAATAAGGTAAATAATTAAGTATGAGAAAGAATTTCACGCTTGCATTTGTACATTACCCTATGCGTATAAAAAATTATGTGCACAGGTTTGAAGTTTATAATCAACTTTAATCAAAGTAATATATTTTTATTTTATTTTGATAAAAAAATAATGTAGTGAAAATTTTTAAAACCTGTCAACTTGTTTACCCTTTTTTTTATCAACCCATCAAACTAGATTAAGGGGAAAGGCCAAACACATATCTTTTCACATATTCTTTTCATGGCAGGATATTACAATCAAAGTTCTAAAATTTAATATGCCAACTAAAATAATTGCAAGCATAAGGAGGTAAATGTACACGTAAGCAAGTGCTAAATATTTTAAATTATATAAAGCTAACTAATTAATGAAAGATAGGAAAATTCAATTATTGTAATTGTAAAAAAAATCTACAACTAATGTGTTTCAGGTATTTAAATAATGAAATATAATAAAAATAGACTAATAAAAAGTGTAAATGTAGATAAACAATATGACAGTTTCGGCATCAACTTTGCTACGTTGATATGTAATGCATCTAATCACTAACAGCATATGTTTAATAATAGTATTCACTCTCACATGCTCGGCACTCGCTATAACAATATCATTAACAAAGGCCAATATCAATAATAATATATTTTTTCTAAAAAATAGACGTTTATACATGAACAATTTTATGTATCTATTTCACGGGTGACAAATAAAAAAGATCTTAAGATTTTGTTCTAGGATCATGATAGACAAATATATAACAAATGAGGTCACAAATGTAATATATAAAGAAGTTTTTCAAAATTTACATTAAGACATTGTAATAATTTTTTTCATTTATTATGCTTTATTTTTTATAGTTATGCGATTTTTTGTACAATTATTATAAGTTTCAAATTTCTTATATGTTTAATTTTATATGCTTCCGTGCATCACATGAGTTCTAACACTAATATACATATAAAAAAAAGGAAGGTAAAAGCATAAGAGGTGACATTGATATGTGTGTCCAATTTCTGTATAATTAATATATACATATATAATTTAAATTTGGTAGAAATTAAACAATCATCTTGTAACAATTTGTTATATAACGTAACAAAAATAAAAAAAGATCAAATTTATGAGCGTATTTTGATTAGAAGTAAAATAAACAAATTCTTTTTTATGTTTTATATTTTATATTTTTAAACATTAGAAGAGATGAGAGAAGGGACTATTTTGACTTTTCACAAATCAGAAAAAAATGAAGTTAACATAAAATTTGATAGAAGTGAACAGAAGGATTGAATTAAAAAATCATGATAATTTAGGAATTCAAAAAAAATAAATTCGTAATTTGAGGTTAGATGTGAAAAATCACAATAGATTAGATATGTTTATGCAAATACATAATTTCTAAAAGATAATATGCAAGTAAATAATAATTTCATTTAAAAAATATTTTTAAATTTTCGGAATTAAAAATAATTGAAAATGTATAATTCATTTTGAGTTGCATTTAATCTATTCATTTTATCAATTCGAGTATGATTAAAATAAATAATCCTACATTTCTAAATTTTAATGCATAAAATATAATATATATATATATATAATTTCTAAAAAAAACATTGTATTAGTTTTTGGACTAAATAAATAATATTTCTCCAAAAGCATGGAAGAACAACATGCATAACACGATGACAAATGTAATTTAATTTTTTAAAATAAAAATGATCTTATAATAGCTTGTTATATAAGGTAATAAAAATAAAATAAGATTAAATTTACGAAGATATTTTGATTAGAAGTACATTTTTAAGATGATTAGAATAAATAATATTTTTTGTTTAAAAGATAAAGTAAAAATAAAGAATAATTCATTTTAAAAATTAAATTGCTATTTTCAAAATGGAAAATAATTTAAAATAAATAATTCAATTTCAGTCAAACTAAGATTATTCTTTCCTTTTTTTATCAAACTAAGTTTGAGTATAATATTTTCTTTCTAAAAGATAATATGCAAGTAAATAATAATTCCTTTTTAAAGATTAATCTTTCAATTTGAGTTTAATTTATTATTTCTAGAATTTAAAAATAATTTAAATAAATATTTCAATTTGAGTTGAATTAAGATTAATCTTTCTTTTTTATCAATTGGAGTATGATAAATAATAATATTTACTTTCTTGAATATAATGTACAAGTAAAAAATAATTCTTTTTAAAAATAAAAAACAATTTACAATAAATAATTCAACTTGAGTCAAATTAAGATTAAGCCTTCCCTTTCATCAATTTGAGTATGATTAAAATCAATAATCTTTCTTTTTGAAAAGCTAATGCACTAAACATAATAAAATAATTAACTAAATAATATTTCCATTCTAAAAGGCAATGCTCAGGGATAACAAAAAAATAATCTTTCATTTTTAAAAGATAAATGGATTATTTTTTTAATTAGAAATACTAAAACAATGAATTCAATTGAGTCCGAATGATTTAGAATGAATATATTTTTTGAGTTCAATTAATATTGATTTTTTTTGTATTTTATTTCTTAAAGGTAATGGACAAGTACTTTTAGAACATAAAATTTATCTTATAGTGATTTGTTGAATAAGATAACAAAAATAAAATAATATTAAGCATCATAATTTAATTAGAAGTATATTTTTATACTATGATTAAAATGAATAATTTTTCCTTCTAAAAAATAATGTACAAGTAAATAATATCTCCTTTAGAAAAGATTGCTTGTTATTTTCTAATAATTTAAAATAAAGAATTAAATTTGAATTCAATTAAAATAAAATCTCTCATCTCTAAAAGATCATTTACAAGTATAATAAAAATTTAGTATTATATTTTTTAAAAAAATGTATTATTTCAGGAATTTTAAAAATAAATGATCTAGTTTGATTATGATTAAAATAAATAGTCTTTCCTGTCTCAAAGGTATCCTAGCAATATGATAAAAGAAATATTTCTTATTTTTTTAAAGATAATGAGTTATTTTGGAATTAAAACTAATTTAAATTTTAAAAATAGAGAACAAATTAAGACTTTTTTTCCTTTTTAAAAGATAATGTACAAGTATAATAAAAAAACGTATTATTTCCTTCTTAAAAGATAATGTATTATTTCAAAAAAATCTATTTGAGCATATTAAAATAAATAATCTTTTCTTTCTGAAAGGTAATATATAAGTATAATTAAATATTACTATTTCATTTTTATAAGATATTGTTTTACTTCACAAATTAAAAAATAATTTAAAACAAAGAATTGAATTTGAGGAAAATTAATATTTCCTTATAAAACAAATAATAAATATAATAATAAATAAATTGAAGTTGAGGTTTTGGCAGATTTAAATTCGGAATAGATTAGCCTATTATCACATTTAAATACTAACAAATTATTTATTATAATTATCATAAATTATAATATTTTAATTATATATTATATTTTTTAATATGTGTCATCTGTAAATTGCTCGAGACTTAGCATGTTATATATATAAAAGAAGAGGTAAAAGTATCATAGTGCGACAATTGGTAACGATGACAAATTATGAGAGTGCGTCAATTTTTTTATATAATATAGAATTTAAATTTTTCAGGAAATGAAAATGATCTTATAATGGTTTTTTTATATAAATAACAAAAATAAAAGAAAATTTTGATTACAAGTAACATTTTCCTTCTAAAAAATAATATGCAAATAAGTAATAATTCATTTTCAAAAGATAATTCTTCATTTTAAAATTTTAAAAAATAATTTAAAATAGATAATTCAATTTGACACAAATTAATAATGATGATTTATTATTTCAGTAAAATAAATAATCTTTCCTTAAAGTTATGGTAGCAATATAATAAAATAAATAATATTTTCCGTCTGAAAGATAAAGAGTTACTTTTGCACTAAAAAATAATTTAAATGAAAGTGAGACCAAATTAAGATTAATTTTTCCTTTTTAAAAGATAAAAGAGAAGTATGATAAATTTCCTTCTTAAAAGACAATGTATCATTTCATAAATAAAAAAATCAATTTGAGTATGTTTAAAATAAATAATCTTTCCTTTGTAAAAGTAATGTACAAGTATAATAATATATTATGATATTTATTTTTAGAAGATATTATTTTATGTCCAAATTTTTAAAAATAATTTAAAACAAAGAATTCAATTTGAGTCCAATGAAAATTAATATTTCCTTATAAAAGAAATAAAAAATTATAAATCAGAAAATAATTCTATGTTTGGAAATAATTAATTATTTAAGAAAAAATTAATTTAAGTAGAAGTTAAAGCCCTGGTAGATTTAAATTGAGTTTTAAACTTTTCAAAATATATTATTTATCACATTGAAATACTAATAAATTAGTTTCGACAATTATTATAAATTATAATATTTCAATTATGTACTATATCTTTTTTGTAATATTCTTCATACGTACAATGCACGGGATTTAACACTAATTTTAATTATAATATTCAAAAATTAGCATCACCACTAAAAATACTTAGCATTAGTAAAAAAACTCCCAAGCTTAATAATTGAATATATAAGGAATCCAAAAAAAATATAAATAAAAATGTGAAAAAAAATAACGAAGATAAGTCCTCATTTTGCTAGGATTAAGAGGTTGAGAACAAATTTTTTTTTTTTTTTGTGTTCTCAAAACTTACAAAAAAAACACAATAAGTGATGAAATACCTTCACAATTCTATTATCCGACAAGGAATGGATAACAATAGGCAAAAGAGTGTTATAGTAAGTAAACTTTTCCGTTTCAACATTAAAAAACTATCTCAATCATCTCCAAGAACGAAGCTTTCTAAATTATTAGAAATTGGGTGGTTTTCTTTATTTTCTCACTTTTATTGCCCAAGTTGTGATATTTGTCATAATTATCTTTCTCACAACTCTCAAAATCATCTAGAAATATAATATAATATTCAACTTTAGCTTTTTTCAAATAATTTTATGTGCAGATATTTTTCTTTTCAATATTGTAAGTGTTCGATTCTTGTTATGCGGCAACGACAAGGAAACAAAAAACTTCGAATTGTTTTGAAAAACCAATCCAAGACGAAGCAAACCGAGTTCGAGTACCAGTAGCAAAAGAAAAAAACCATGTTGATGTTAAAAACGAATATGAGACGGAGGTTTAAAAAATTCCAAATGAAGTCTATTCTTGAAGCTATAAAAGGACAAGTATTAGCCGTGAGACATTAGTTACTTGACTTACATTGATCTGTTTCTTGCAATGTCAAATCATATAATTTCATAGGAGGTCAATGGTTATATATTACCACAACAAATTCTTTCCTTGAGTGTCTTGATGCACTCTGAATCAATGTTAAAGTCGAATGATATCTACGATGAGGGGTCAATCATATAGTACAATCTAGCTCTTAATGTACAAAATCATTTGTGCATATTCCCTTACATAAGTCCTTAGTAAAACATCATGAATGCAAGTGAACACATGGAATGAATTCAAACAATAAGATAGGAAAACAAAACAGAAGACAAGCAATCATTCTTCTTCTTTGTGCATCATTTCATGGTCCTTTGCATTAACGATATCTTATAGCACATGGGAGAGAGTCGGGATAACCTTAAAGTTGAAAAGGAGAACTAATCCTTTTATAAGACTTATGATCAAATCATAAGTAGTCCACTTGATCAAGATAAAATCTTGAACATTTTTCATCATATTGACGTAGAGGCATCTTAAAGAACATTCTATATATCATCTTACATTTTGCATCTTAGAGGACATTCCATGTATCAATTGGTGACTTACTTATCCCATTATCTAAAGATATATACGCTTTATTTTCCCTCGTGAACCATTAACTATGGTTATATGATTAAATGCCCTATATGTTTGGACATTATTATGAAAACTAATAAATATATCTATAGTCAAGATAAATTAATTAAAAATTCTTAGTTTACTTCATAATCATCCTTCTCAGGTGCATAACTTGCTTCTCCAGAAATCTTGTAGGGGACTTATAAAATTCCTCAAACTTTACCTTAACCCCCCAATACTTTCTAAATTTTTTTTCTTATTTGGTGTTTTGATCTTTTAATACTTAATGGTTGGGGGCTCATATCCTCTTTAAGCATATCTCAGTTAAGAGATTTTAAATCTTTTCAAAATTTCTCATGTTCATTTAACCCTTTCACGCATTGCTTATTCTTACTTAATTCTTTTATCAACTATGTTAGTCTATTTTGAAATATATATATATTGCGATGATAGAGAATTCATTCTTTAATAATGGCTATAGAAAAATATATTTCATATTAATAAAATTTCAAATCTACTCTATGCTAAACTAAGTTAATTAAATCTATTTATTTATTTATTTATTTATCTTTATATATTTATAAGTATATTATGTTATATGTACATATGTGTGAGTATGCTAGATCTAAATGTTCGGTTAACTCATACAGTCACTTACTTATTAAAAATTTCTCCTAACATTTATTCAAGCCAATGTGACTTCTGAACCCTTTAAGCTTCTATATTTGTCCATCCATATCTTATACATGATTCTTGGACAGCTTACTAATTCTTTAAACTCTTGTACACAAATATTACATAACTTGAACATAATTAATAATTTGATTCTTATTTTTCCACATAAGGTAGTCCAACTAAGAATTTCGTATAACTAGTTTAGATTTGCTTTGGGCCATTATCAACATAATATAGGAGGGCCATATGAAGTCTAAGACACAACGAGCATTATGGGTCCATACTTATCAATATAAACATATCAGATAATTTATTAAACCCCTATATTGGTAGACCCATGGAACCATATAAGTCATAACGATAAATCATAACTTCATCTTGTGTGAGTCGAATCCTTTAATTACTCCTATAATTCCTTCGTTTCTTTCTTAAATCTACATCTCTTTGCAATTGATATGCCCATTCATTTTCCTCTTCGTACTGTTGCAGTCAGCAGAAGAAGTCCGTGAATAGAGCGATCCCGAAAGAGATGGAAACATGAATTATAATAAAAATAATCATTTCTTTTATTTTATTTTATTATTATTTTTTTATATCTGTAAGACTCATTCTTCATGTAGATATACTTATCCACATGCTTGTTACTTATTCTTTTTTTCAATTTGTTCGTAACCTTTATAACCCTTTTTGTCTAATCATTAATAACATTTAAATTGATACCATACATAATAACCTCCTTAGGAATCAATCACTCATGTGAAATACATATCAATACATCAATAAAGAATAACTCAAAGCAAGAAGGATCTTACTTGTACTTTATGGTGAAGGGGGTGGTGACTGCTTGGCGATAGCACATGAACCAATACCGTACTATTCTATACACTAGGACATCAAGAGAGTCCTGGCTTTAGGCTCTGATACCATAAATGTAACGCCCCCAAATCGACCCCTACCACGTGGCGAACACCAACCTGAAGGCACTACGACATGCTTTAACTCTGACTATAATATTGACCGTATCTCAGTCAAGAACCGAGACACGTCAACGGAAGAAAGAAAAATTAAAAAATAAAGATAATAAAAGGATAACTTTAATCTGTGGAAGTCTATAAGTGGCTATATCATTACTAAGAAATAAAATAAGTTTTACATCATGAATCTAAAATGCGGAAGGTAAAGGAAAACTAATAAACACTCTAAAAAGCCTATGGTTCGTGTTCTGTCCTATCGCAGAGCTTCATCACCACTCTCTTACTCCACCACGTCACTGACCTGGTCCTATGGAAATCAGACACAAGGGAGGAGGTCCTCCCGTAAGCTTTACAGATTAGTGGAGAACCACATCATATACAATGCATGACATGAATATAATAATCAACAATAAATAATTGTGCTTGACTTGAATGTGAAAAGATAACATTTCAGTATCATGGATCATAATAGGAATAAGAATAAGAATCAGAATAGAACATGAATCATGAGAATCAATGGTGCTTAATAAACTTGGAATCGTGGCATACTTGTCTTTACTTGAACATGCTTCTTGATCTTGGATTATTATTAAAATCAGGGTGACTTTAGGTGCCTTTAATTCTTGGGGTATGCCGAGCAAATGATACGACCTTGTGCGGGTCAGTGGGTGATCAAACGCTGACCAAGGGAGCTACCCTTATCTTGCTGCACTTGGCTTGGACTGGCAACCCATTATTAATCTTTCATCTGAACTTATTAATCGCTTTTAATAACTTGTGGCTCTTTGTTCTTTGTGCAATGCATACGATAAGATCAATGAGAAACAAATCAATGAGAGAATAGATCATGAAAATTAGTGAGGGATCTCTGTGGGGTCAGACAATAAGATCAATTATATATAAGTAATATCTGGATAAAAGGAAAATAATTAATAAATATAGTAAAAAGGTTTTCTGGGGAATCGGTCGATCGATTTAGGGGAACGGTCGACCGATAACCTGTTGATCGGCCGGGTGGCTGATTCGGGCTAATTTGGGTCGGTCAATCCGTTCAGTTGAACGGTCGACCGGTGGGTATGGATCGGTTAACCGGTGGGTAAGGATCGATCGACCGGTTGACGTATGGCAAAAATCGGCTGTAGTTCATTATATCGATCGACCGGTTGCTGGCAATGCCTGCGGACCGGTCGACCGGTCGGCGTCCAGAAAAGTTGCAGACTTTCGAATTTTATCAATTCTTCGATGCAATCTCAACCTAACCTAGTTCCTATCTAGTAGCAAATCAATCACACAACAATAGAACCACAGACAATGAATTAGGCATGCAAACAATCAACCAATCAAAGAATTCAAGAAATCAAACAATTAAAATGATAACTTGAATCATATTCTTATTCTTTTCCTTTCATAACGATTGGGGCATGAATTGGGGCAATTCAGAGGTCATGCAAGGTGATTTCGATTCACCCACCTCTTTTCACGATTAATCCCTCTTTACGTTCGTTGAAAATTGATCAACGACTCCCTCCCTTGTTCTTCCTCTCGGTTCTCTTGTTGTTATTCTTCCCTTGACAGATCAATTCCTGAGCCGCGCGAGGGAGCCTTGCTCCTCTGTTCCCGCACGAGAGAAGGACCAACGAGATAGAGGGA
Source organism: Pontederia crassipes (assembly GCA_030549335.1). Classification (NCBI taxonomy): domain Eukaryota; kingdom Viridiplantae; phylum Streptophyta; class Magnoliopsida; order Commelinales; family Pontederiaceae; genus Pontederia; species Pontederia crassipes. The sequence goes on from JAUKPH010000017.1 coordinate 7,284,529, forward strand.
AGAGGTTGTGAGGTTTAGGAGCCAAGGGTTTATGCCTGATGGATTTCTATCTATTTAATTCCTCTCTTATTTAATCTTTTGTATTTATCTCATCTGATAAGATTTCTTTCCTACTTAGATTTTGATCTATTCTCCTATTGGTCTAAACCTTATGTTTCTAATCGGCCTCTCCTATTTCAATTGGGATTTGCATTTAAATTTTTTTTATCTTTTGCTGGTTGTTACGGTTTTAAATTCTTTGTTTCTCTTTTTTTTTTGTTAGTTGTTACATTCTTACCCCCTTAAAAGAAAATTCGTCCTCGAATTTTGCACTAGGTAGAGGGCTTACCGAAAGGATGTGGAACTTTTTGGCGCATTTCCGATTCGAGCTCCCATGTCGCATCATCGCCGTGATGGTAGCGCCAAGCTACTCTGACCATGGGCACATCCTTGTTCTTCTGAGGTTGCACTTTGCGTTCCACTATATGCGTTGGATACTCAGCAAAGGTCAAGTCTACGAATTCTTAACATCATGCATCATCATCTCATAGGATTTTTTTTTGTATCTCCATGTTTCATGTCATTACTATTTGTTCATCCTTATACATCTGTGTACTTTCCAAATGGATTGCAACCCAGACTTATAATATTCCACTAATACTTCCTCTTATAAGACTTATTCCTAAATGGACCGCAACTCAGGCTTATGTTATTCATCTAGTATTGCTCTCTTTAAGACTTCATCATTTGGTTTTCACATGCTTAATTCTTCCAACATTTTATACACAGCCTCATAAAGCCTAGTGAGCATCACTTGTGTCTAAGTGTATGTGCAACCGAGTTCATTTTTACCAAAATGTTGCTTTATGGAGAACTCAGAATCTTTCAAACTTCATGTCATCTTCATTGTCACATATTAGCGTACTATTAAAAGAAAACATACCTAACACTCTTTTGATCAATGAACACTTTAATCTTTTCTATGTAAATGTAGGCATAGTTTAAACACAATGTTCATGAGGACCTAAAGGTTTGAGGAGTGTTCTTAATGGCATCGCTCAACTTATAGTGACCATTCATTGTCAGGAAAATTATCTTCATTACATCTTCTTCAGCAACTCGAGAACTGTTGGTACTCACTCCATAGATCATTCTTGAGTACACCTAACCTTAAATAGGTCATCTTTGCATGGTAACAAATACTTATGTCTTGATGGTTATTTTATTTAACAACTTATTAATAAATCTCTAGATTCATAGAGTCATCATTCTTCTTTACAAAAGAAGTGGAATATCTAAAAATGAGACCCTGCGTCTCATAACCCCTCGTCTTACGGTTATTAGATTTGTCTTTTTAGTTCATGTGTCATGGGGCCTTGGAAATCATGGTCATGCTTGAAAGGAGGTCGATATGACACTTAACTTCTAACTATAACTTATAATTGTATTCCTCTACGTAGTTCAGAGAAGAGACTTTGTAACCTACTATTAATTCATAGTGGAAGATCTGCTGTTTGCACCCATGATTTTTTTCTCTCACGTTGAGAGATTTTTCATGTTAATTCTTTGCGTCTTTGGTCTGATTCAATTTCTTTATATTATTGTCATCATCTCATTATTATTGTACGCATTGAAAGGGAAAAAGATGATAATTCCGCAACTATCACTTCAGCATTTTTTACCAATAGTGATATCAGAGCTTGGTTAGAAAAGTGCACATATAATGGAGAACAATAATGCCCCCAGTCGGATGCCTGTGCTTACAAGTACAAATTATTCTATTTGAAAGTCTCGGATGAAGGACTATTTAAATTGTAGGGACCTTTATGATCCAATCGAAGGTGATGCTGCAAAGTCTGAGGACATGGATGTTAAAAAGTGAGGGAGGATTAAAATCAAGACAGTCGCACAAATCCGACAATGGGTCGACGACAAGGTGTTCATCATATCGCAAATATTGATGAACCCGCCAAAGTGTGGAAAAAATTGCAAGAAATGTATGAGCGCAAATCGCCGCAGTATAAAGTGCTATTGATGAAGAAACTTGTTAACATGAAGTATAAGGATGGTCATTCTGTTGCAGAATATCTTGGCAGCTTTCAGGAATTAATTAACAAGTTGTCCTCAGTGAAGATTGTATTTGAAGATGAGATTCAAGCACTGCTACTACTGAGTTCATTACCTGATAGTTGGGAAATGCTTGTTATTTCTTTGAACAACTCTGCTCCAGGTGGACAACTATCTTTAGAAATTATTAAAGATAGTTTGTTCAATAAAGAAACAAGAAGGCAAGAGCAGAATCTCAACAATAAATCAGAGGCATTCATCATGAAAGATCGTGGAAGGAACAAATAGAAAAACTCTCACAGCCACGATAGATTAAGATCAAGATCAAGAGGCAAGTCGAAGCTCGGAAAAGAAGTCACCTATTATCATTGTGGCAAGTCAGGACAGTTCAAGAAGGAGTGCAGAAAGTTAAAGCATGATCAATTACATGAAGGGTCTGAATATGCTGAAAAGGAAAAGATGGGCAGTGGTGAAAACACGTTGCGGTGGCTACATCAGATGATGTATACTTTCTTACTCAAGAAAAGAAAGAAGATGGTATCAATGTTGTGAGTCAAGATTCAGTTTGGATCTTAGACATTATAACTTCGTTTCATGTTACCCCTCACAGAGATGTATTCTCAACATATAGAGATGGGGCATTTGGGTCAGTAAAGATGAGGAACAAGTCGGTGTCCCAAATTGCTAGCGTCGGAGACATTCAGTTGAAGATCAATACAGAATGCAAAATTGTGCTCAAAGATGTGAGGCATGTACCAGAAATCCGTCTCAACCTAATTTTAGTTGGAAAATTAGATGACGATGACTATGAAAGCAACTTCAAAGGAGAAGTGTGGAAACTCAAGAGAGGTTCACTTCTATTGGCAAAAGGAGACAAAGATGGTACTCTCTACAAGACTAAAGCACAACTGCACCGAGGAGATAAACGTAACTCAAGAGATGTCATCCTCTAAGTTATGACACAAGCGGCTTGGTCACATAGATGAGAAAAGATTTCAAATATTAACTCAACGAAATCTTCTACTAAGTATGAAAAACACTTCACTTGACGTATGTGTTTATTGTTTGACTGGTAAGCAAGGTAGTCAAGATCGGAATCTTATGTAAGATTGGAAGGGGTCCGTAAGATTGAAGATCGTAAGATCGGATCGAGGATCGTAAGATTCTACCTATATATTAAAATAATAGTTGAATATATAAAATTATGTAAAATAATATTTTTTAAAATAAATTTGTAATATTTTAAATTATAAATAATGTTATCTTGAGTACTATCCTGTTAAGACTTGTTACAAATGATATATATACTATTTATATAATAATAATAATTTAATATAGATTGACAAAAAATGGCAATAATATGGTGAATATGAAATAGCATTATATAATAATTCTTAATATACATTTATAATAGAGTTATTTTGTGCAAAAAATATTTTTAAAATTTTAATTATAACCAATAACCTTTTTTTAATATTATTTCTCAAAAAAAATCATGTTGCAATTGGTGAAAATTTAAAAAACAAAACAAAAAATTTTAAAAAAATTGGATTAGTAGGATCGGTATGATCTTACGATCTTGCTATTACGATCCTACCGATCCTACAAAAATGATCTCAAAGTTGAGATCGAGATCGTCGACCCTAGGTACGATCTTACGATCAAGATCACGATTTTGATAACATTGTTGGTAAGCATACTAGAGTTACATTTAATAGAACTTCTTCGTCTAAAAGTTCATACATACTTGATTTGGTGCATAATGATGTCTGCTATATGAAGGATAAAATTTTAGGTTGTGCTATTTATTTTGTTACATTTATTGATGATCATTCTAGAAGAGTATAGACTTTTCCTATAGCACAAAAAAATCAGGTGTTGGCAGAGTTCAAGAAGTTTCATACCAAAATCGAAAGAGAAACTAGCAAGAAGCTCAAATATATTTGGGCAGACAATGGTGGGGAACATAGGGAACCATTTGAAGAATACTGTAACACTTATGGCATCAAACTTGAAAAGACAGTTCCCAAAACTCCTCAGCAAAATGGTGTTGCTAAGATAATGAAAAGAACAATTGAAGAACGTGTCAGATGTATGCTTCTACATGCCAAGCAATCGAAGGGATTTTGAGGTGAAGTAATAATGACTGCATTCGAACTAATCCACCACTCACCATCAGTACCTCTGGATGATGACATAATATGAAAGTCTAATCAGGGAAGGATGTTTCATACAAACATCTCAGAGTGTTCGGCTATAGATCCTTTGTTCACATTTCCAGTGATGAGCGGTCAAAACTTAACAGCAAATTGAAAGAACGTATCTTTCTCGGATATAGAGGTGAAGAATTTGACTACGGATTCTAGGATCCTATTAATAGGAAGGTTATCAGAAGCAGAGATGTGTTTATGGAACACCAAACAATTGAAATTTTGTTAAAGGACAAAGAGTCAACTACCTTCACTGATTATCTAGCTGAACCAAGTTCAATTGACGCACCGATAGAAGATGACATTGTTCCAGAAGCTGATCAAGATGATAGTAGCAGTGATAGCAGCTCATATAATTTATATATATCTTCAGATAGTCAAGCCAGTGATGATGAGCCACATGTCGAGCATGATGCACCAATGCAAGAGTCTCAATTGAGAAGATCGAACAGGCAAAGACAAGAGTCAAAGCGGTACTTCCCGACAGAATATGTGTTATTAACCGAAGGGGGAGAACATCAAGAAGTCTTATCACATGAGCAGAAGGATGAGTGGATAAAAGTCATGCAGGACGAGATGCAATCTCTGCATGAGAACAACACTTACAAACTGGTGAAACTTCCTAAAGGAAAGAGTGCACTCAAGAACAAGTGGATGTTTCGATTGAAAAGTGAATAGAATAATCCACACCCAAGATATAAGACAATGTTAGTTGTTAAGGGGTTCAGATAGAAGAAAGGAATTGATTTTGATGAGATATTTTCACCAGTGGTAAAAATATCATCAATTCGAATGGTTCTTGGATTAGTGTTACTAAAGACCTAGAAATTCAATAGTTAGACGTCAAGACATATTTTCTCCATGGTGACTTGAAAGAAGAGATTTACATGGAACAACCAGAGGATTTCTGAGAGAAAGGAAAAAAAAATTGATGTGTAAATTACAAAAAATCTTATATGGACTCAAACAGACACCTCGTCAGTGGTACAAGAAGTTTGAGTCATTCATGACGTAGCAAGAACACAATAAGACCAGATCAGATCATTGTGTCTTCGTGAAATACTTTCACATGATGTTTTATTATTCTGTTGTTATATGTTGATGACATACTTATTGTAGGTCATTATAAAAGCAAGATTGATAGGTTAAAGCAAGGCCTGAGTCAATGCTTTTTCATGAAAGACTTAAGCGCAGCAAAGAATATCCTTGACATGATGATCACCCGTGATCGAGAGTAGCGCAAGATATGGTTATCCCAAGAAACGTACATCGATAAAGTCTTGGAGAGGTTCAACTTGAAGAACGCAAGACAATTATATCGTCACTTGCAGGTCACTTCAAGTTGAGTTTTAGACAGTGTTTAAGGAGCAAAATCGAGAAGCAGAAGATGAAGAACGTTCCATACGCATATGCAATTGGCAATCTAATGTATGTAATGGTTTGCACAAGGCCAGACATAGCATATGCAGTTGGTGTGGTAAGTCGATTCCTATCAAATCCTGGTAGAGAACATTAGAATGCAGTCAAGTGGAATCTCAAATATCTTCGAGGCACGTCTAAGATATGTTTATGTTTCGGGAATGTCGGACCAGTGTTGGAAGGATTTACTGATGCTGATATGGTAGGAGATATTGATAGTTGAAAGTCAACTTCTGATTACTTGATAACATTCGCAGGAGCAGTAGTCTCATGGCAATTCAAGTTACAAAAGTGTGGGGCACTATCAATGACTACTGAAGCAGAAATATCGTAACTATTGAAGCAGACAAGGAAATTCTGTGGATGAGACAGTTTCTGAGGGATTTAGATTTGACGCAGGAAAAGTACATTATCCATTCGACAATCAGAGTCTTATACATTTGAGTAAGCATTCTAGTTTCCACTCTAAGTCTAAGCATATTGATGTCCAATATCATTGGATTCGTGACGAAACGAAGAAAAAGAAATTCTTTGATAAGAATATGTCAGATATGATGACAAAGCCACTATCAAGAAAGAAGATTGAGTTTTGCAGTGCAGGCTTGGTGGATTTCTTCGCATAAATAAGAAGGGGGAGTTTGTTGGATTCTTGTTATGCAATAATGACATTGAAATAAAAAAAAACTTTGAATTGGTTTGAAAAAGCAATCCAAGACGAAGAAGCAGACCGAATCCAAGTAGCAATAGCAAAAGAAAAAAAGCCATGTTGATGTTAAAAATGAATCCGAGACGGAGGTTTAAAAAATTCCAATGTGAAGTCTATTCTTGAAGCTATAAAAGGACAAGTCTTAGTCGTGAGAAGGTACAACGCGCAAGACTAGCCACCGAGAGAGAGAAAAAGAGAAGAGAGAGAAGGGAACTTTGGGGTTCGATTCAGAGACGAGTACTCATCCGTTCTTAACGAAACTTCAGGCATTACTTCTCAACAGCCTTCTCATCTATTTCTCATATTCTGGTGAGATCGTTCTGACTTCTATCCTCAGTTTCGAGAGACATTTATTCTGTGGCATCCAAGATTAATTCTTGAGATTATTATTGTATTCCTTTGCATAGTTCAGAGAAGAGATTTTATAACCTACTATTATTTCATAATGGAAAATCTGCTGCTTGCTCCCGTGGTTTTTCCTCTCACGTTGAGAGGTTTTCTACGTTAATTCTTTGCGTCTTTAATCCAATTTAATTTCTTTATATTATTGTCATCATCTCATTATTATTGTGCGCATTGAAAGAAAAAAAAGATAATTTTGCAACTATCAGTTCAGCCTTTTTTCCCAACAGTAAGCTACTAAACACTCTTTAATTTGCAATTCATCTTCATGTTCTTTTTTAGGTGACAATGATGTTAAGGTGTATATTTTTTTATCCTTGCAACATTTCTAAAAGTTGAAAACAATATCATGTATCGCATGTCAATTATATTGTCCTACCTAATCCTCCCAAATAGATATTACAAACATATATACATTAAAATTACATCACACAATGCTTCTTCACTAAATGATATGTTCAGTCAGTTTAACTTTCTCTCCATTCTTCACCCCAAGATTGTATGATTTGAAATGCATCAAGATCTATAATCAATAACTTTCCAACATATTAAGAGTTTACAAATTTGACACAAACACCACTAAAATCATTAATATTTTCATCGTATGTTTCGAAGTCATGTACAAAACATTGAAACAAGAAAGGCTCCTAGAATCCTCACAATTCTCAATAATGTCACACACAGGTGCATTCAAATCACCTGATATATTTTAACTTCTTAAAAATATCACCTTTTATCTTTTGACTATCTATTTATTTGAAGGTTCTAGACAAACACACAATTATTAGTGACAAGTAAGAAATCTATAATTCAATTAAAAATATATAAGAAAATATTGAGACTTAAAACAACATGTCGATATCTCAATATTACTAAACAAAATTAACTCAATATCATAGGATGCAAGAGTTAGAAATCAAAGAAAAAAGATTGCAACATACAATGGAAAACCAATTTACTCGTTTGGAATATATGAATCCAACAAGCAAATATTCATTTTTTTCAATAATCTTTTGGGTTATTTGATGCAAATTTAAATCACCACTTAAATAAATTATCACTACTTAAATTGTCAATAATATCACATTAGCAAAATACCTCTAAAAATTATTTTAAATTTTCATCACATAGTATTATAAAGAAATAAAGAAAAAAATATAAAAGTAAACATAGATAAAGAAGATGTATGAGTTCATTGTAAAATATTTTAAATAATAAAGAAGATGGAACTGAATGATATTTATTTATTCATAAACTATCTAAAATTAAAAATTTGATTCAATGAATATTTTTATTAAAATATATTTCAAATAATTAATTATCTGAAAAGATACCTTGTTTACTATCTAGATTACCAATGATGTGATTATTAATATTAACAAAATAATTAAATTACTTGTAATGAGTCATAAACAAACTAGATAACATGACGAACCCTAAAAATTTGAAATAAAATAACTGACAATCTATCAAAATTATCCCATACCAAATAACTCGTTTGCTCTTTGTGACAACAATCAAACAAGAGAAGAGGTCAATCTTCCAGGTGTCATGGAACTAAGTCTAAAACTCACTTGAAAATGAGCTCATAAGATTTTCATATTTAACAAACTTATTTTCAAATTAATAAATGGGCTGATGCTTCTCCCAACCTTTGCGGACCATCGGATTCAGATCCTATGTCGATGGGAAAAGGCGCAAAGTAGTCGGTTCACCCTATCGTTCTCCCCTTGCCGATTCACTCGTGAGATGCCCTCTCTCGCGAACTCATCTCCTCGTTTGCCACATGCTACCGGAACGAAGTGGTGTCCCTATCGCCACCAGAACAAAGTGGTGGTGGTCGTCGACCAATCGTCAGAGCTTCATCGCCTGTTCGTGGATCCGCTCGATGATGATGCCAAGACTCGATTCTTGAAATGAGCCATGGATTCGCTCGACGACGATGCCAAGGCACGCTCCATGGACAACGGCGGTCACAAGTACAAGCCCATGTTCTGCCTCATCCATGACTTCTTCTTGGACGTGGATGATTCAACTGACTTAGAGCTTCGAGCATCAGCATGATGGGCGACTTCTCCTGCCTTTGCCTTGTCGCTATCGTTGGCGACGTCGTAGCAACCACTGCCAAGTTCATTTGGGCGCGTGCGAGGAGACGAGTTAGCTAGGGAAGATCAACGAGGAGAAGACCTCGCGATGGTCCTACCACCTTCGCGGTGACGACGACGAGGAGAGTTTGTAGCTACCGCAAGGAGTCAACTTCACTAGGGCATAGCAATGGGGTGATGTGAACCTAGATGAACCGCTCGAACCAATTGGCATCGCGAACTGCTTTCCTCATCGCTGTCGATTGTGCATCCAACGGACGATGCTTTGGGAGGATGATCCTACCACCAAGGTTGTCAAGATCTCAATCTAGATCTTAAGATCTTATGATTTTACGATCTTACGGACCCCTTCTGATCTCGATCTTATCTTAAGGATCTTACGTGTAAAATCTTAATACGATATTAATTTTGGTCATACGACCTTACGATTTTATCCAATCCTATATGATCTCATATGATTAATATAATCATTTAAATATTAATTAAAAATATATTTATGATAATAAGAATTAAATTTTATGAAGTTTAAATATATAATTTTCATTTTAAATATATTTTGATATAATTTGGCTTAAGAATCAATAAAAAATGCCTTAGTGAAGCATAATTTAATATTTTAATACGAAAAAATTGTCAAAAATATATTTATTATTTTAAGATATATTATTTTATTAATAGCTAGAATTTTACGAATCCGATCTCACGATCCCCCCCACCCCCCTTCTCATCTTATACAAGATGTTGATCTTGATAACGTTGTAATATGTCCTAAGTAAATATCATGCATAGAAAAAATAATATATTATAGACCATGATGATAATCATATCTGTATGGAGCTGACACAAAAAAAAATGAGTAAACTAATCAAACTTATTCCTAAAATTAAACCTTTAATCCTCCAAAAAGTTTAAGTTTTTTTAACTATGCCACTGTTTTTAACCGTTTGATAAATGAAAATACAGTTAAAATTTTCAACAGTATGCCGTCAACATATTTATCAAGATTAGAAATTAAACATTGATAATTTAAATAGTGAGTTAATATGTACAATATTTATACCTTCATATAACTTGTTTCTCATAATATCGATCCGTTAGTTACTGCTACTGTTTTTAACATAATAAATAAAATAATAAGAAAATTTATTATCTTACATTTCTTAATCGTAGTTCCAATTGGAAAATAATAAATTCCAGGGCAGATCCAACATTTATTATCAGGACGGACTTAGGATTCTGGAGTTAATGAGTTCAAAATATAACTCTTTAAATAAAATTTATAATAATATAAAAATAAATGATATATTAAAAAATAAAAAATTTGATAGATTAAATATGAACAATGAAACTTATTCCATAAAAATGAAAATGTCATAAGAAATAACGAAAAAAATTTTTAAAAAAATGATTGATTTTTTATGATCCTAAGATTTGATTTTTTTTCTTATGTTACAATCTTTTTTTTTTCTACCAATGAAAACTGCAATAGCTTAATAGAAGTTTATTACCTTGGAAATGAGAGATGAAGAAGATAAATGACAAAAGAAAAATTAAAACTAAAAGAAGAGTAATAAATATGAGAGCGAAAGATAAGATAATTATTATTGGAGAAGTTGGAATAAAGAAGATGAAGTCTTAAAAAAATTGAAAGTAACAAAGGAGGAAGGCGTATTGAAAGAAATTTGAAGAGGAAACAATAGGACAAAAGTTTATTTTGGAAGAGAAAAATGTATATTGAAAAATTTGTCATGTAAAAATATTCTATAAGATATACTTTTTTAAAATGAAATTTTAAATAGGATACAATTCTAAATATATCTTATTAAAAATAATACATTATATTTCATAACATATATATATGTTGTCTAAAATCTAATGGATAACAAGGTAAGTCCGCCACTGTTTATTATCGAATAAATTTTACAAAAAATGTTAAAACAATAAGAAAAGCTTATGATCAAAATAAAAAACATATTTTCCGTCGATATTTTTAAAATTGAATCAGACCGACTGGTGGGGATGCTCAGGTCGTAGACCAGTATATATTTAAATAATAACATTGCTTTCCTTCACCGTTGGCAGTGGCGAGGGTAAAAAAGTGGCGCCCTGCGCCGCTGCCCGCATCAGCGTGTGGCTTTCGGCCAAGCGCCTAAAGCGAAACCAGGATCCTTCACCGTTCATTTGATAAGTACAGCAAAACAAGGATCCTTCACCGTTCAGTTTACAGTTTGACGCCTCGATAGACGGTGGAGATCCAGCATCGCAGATTGTTTCATATGCGGACGGTGCGCGCATTTGCCTGCCCGCTGCCCCTTTTTTTATAACGACTAGGGAGTTTTCTCCGCACCAAAGCCAACTGAAAGCCGGAGACACCCGACCCGACGAAGACAAACCGAGCTCGCCGCCTCCGGCGACCAGAGCACATCGACGATGAGCCTCTCCGGCCTCGGAAGGTGGCACCGCGTCTCTGATCCTTTTGTTGGATTCATGTGACATATTCTCCCCATCGGAGCTTATGTGTCGTGTGTTTACTTTCGTTATCGCTTCGATTCGTTCTTTTTTTCTCTTTTCCATCTTTATGCTAAAAGTTGCGACCTTTCGATCCATTTTTTAGCTGAAACGTTGGTTTGTTAGACAGAAAGAGAGAATCATGACCTTGTTGACTCTGGTGGGAATCTGTGGAAAGATGCCGCTTCATCTCTCGCGCTTGTAATTTTTTGCTGTGTTTGGAGCATGGGAACACAGTGAGCTATTATTGATTGTTTTACTGGGGGAAAGAAATAGATGTTGTGCATGTATTTCATTGGGGATATTTGATTTTGATGTGCGTAGTAGGATGGAAATAGTTTGCGATATTTCTGTGCTACTTTATCTTATTGATTGTTTTCATTTTTTTTTTTCTTTTGAGTTCTTCCAAGTGTTGTTCTGTACTGAATTCTGAATTATTTCTCTTCAGGAACCAGAGGACTCTTGGACCAAAAAAGAGTGCACCATCTGGTAGCAGGGTAAGGATTACGATAGCATAAGTTTATAGTTATCAGTCTTTTAGGCAATCGCCTTCGATGATCTCCTTGTGTGGAGTCTAGAATTCGTAAAAGAAATGTTTTCTTTCCCGTTTGCAGGGCGGTGCCCTGCTAGGGAAACATATTGTTGCGACTGGAAATCTACGTGAAGTAGTGAGGCTACCGCCTGGAGGGGATATAAATGAGTGGCTTGCTGTCAATAGTAATTTCTTGAATCAAATGCTTTTGAATTGATTTAATTCAAAATGAGCATAAATACCATTTGAGCATCCCCTGAAAATTTTCATGCATAAAGACACTTCTCAAGCTTTAATATGTACTTGTTCCTAAGACTAAGTTCTTGGAAAATTTCAACTTTTCAGCTGTCCATTTTTTCAACCTAGTGGACGTCGTGTATGGCACCGTAACAGAGTTCTGCACACCCGAGAACTGTCCTACAATGGCTGCAGGTCCAAAGTATGTAAAAGCACAAATAGTTATGACTTGTTCAGATTTGGCAATAAGATTTGCATAAGGGAATTTTAATGTTAATATCTTGCTATATTTTGGATAATATTTCTGACAGCAGTTCAAGAATATTTTTGAATGCAGATTACTTCATTAAATGCTTGTCATGGCTGTCTCTGAAACATGGCCTTTTTATTAGCTCTTTTTCTCATGCTTGATGCTTTACTTTCCAAGGATTGATTCCTCTATTTTTCTCATTATAAAGTCATATTGCCTTTAAACTGATTGTAAAATCTTTAAACTGTTTACATGTTGTCAATCATAGTTAAGTAATTAATGGGTTATTTAGCTTTTGTTAAAAAAATAGGCTATTTAGGATATTAGTGTTTTTTGGCCAATAAATTGGCATAATATTAGTCCATGCGGTTGCAATAACATAATTTCTGACCGTTTCTATGTATGCTGCTCAAACATCACACCAATCAAATACAACATATATTTAGTCAGTTTCTGAAGCATAATGTTGTCAACTGTAATGTTGACAGTAAGGTGCATTGACATTTTCTTGAATGCACCCTACATCCACTCACATAATATGTGGTTTCACCTTATAAATTTCACATTTAGAAGTCATTTTAATATGTCACTCTCAAATGAGAAGGAACCCATACATTTATGTGAGTGCTTGTAGGGTGGATCCAAAAAGAATGGATGCACCTTAACCTATTTTTCTATGCATTCAAGCACCTAAAAATCTGTTTCAATTGGCATCTGACTGACAATGGTTTGATGTGGAGGGACGATACATTCTCTAACATCAGGAATTTTCAGGAAAATAAGTGTAATTTAAATGACATATAAATAATCATCATTTGCTTGTCAATAAGTAAAGTTCTCTTGTGCCACTCTGTTATTGCCTTCATGGTTGCAATTTATTGGAGTCCAAACATGCAGATACGAGTACAGGTGGGCTGATGGTGTGCAAATAAAAAAGCCTATTAAAGTGTCCGCACCAAAGTACGTTGAGGATCTGATGGATTGGATTGAACGTCAGCTGGTTGACGAGGCCATATTTCCCCAAAAGCTTGGTACTTTCTTGATGTCAACAAATATTCACACTGGTTTTACAAGGATTTTCTTGGGGGGTTGATTGTTGTTTCCTCTTATCTGTTAGGCACCCCTTTCCCTGCCAACTTCAAAGAAGTTGTGAAGGCAATGTTCAAACGCTTATTCTGTGTTTATGCCCACATTTATCACTCCCATTTCCAGAAGATTGTCATACTCAAGGCTGAAGCACATGTTAACACCTGTTTCAAACATTTCATTTTGTTCACCAATGTAAGCTCTTTATACTCCTTGTATTTGTTTCTCCATCTTCCTTTTCGTAGTCTTTCAAGCTTGAGTAACTTTCTGTCACGACAAATTAATAGATTTTCTTTTTGTGATTTCTCTTAATTCAAGGTATTATATATCTGGTGCATATATAGATCTGAATAATTGGCTGAGATTTTATCGAACTTTTATACACATGAAAATACCTGAAGTTTGACATCTTGTGTTTCAAAGTTTGGATCTCTACCTTTGAGTTGTACATATGGGTCTCAAACCCTGGGAATCTTGCAGTTGACACTTTTTTCCCATACAAAAAGTCTACAATGTGCTAATAAGTTTTGTATTTTTGCCCAAATGTTAGTCGAATCATCAGTTCAAATATATGAAACAAATTAAGCAAATCAAAGGAGCTGGAAATGGCCACCATTACTTCATTGTATATCAAGTGTCTTTGTACACAAAAATAGACATATTTTTATGTGTATGTCTTCTAGTATGGTTTCTGCTTTCTGTGTTATCAATCTGGATGGAATGCGTCACGTTTGAGTTTGTGGTAACATTATATCAGTATCATTTAAATGCTGTAGGATTGAGTGAGACCAACATGAAGTGTTTAGGGTCCTTGTAGTTTGGTCTAATTTTTGGCCGAAGTTTCTTGTGACTGATATTTAAACTTTGGTGCAGGAGTTTGGTCTGATTGACAAAAGAGAGCTTGCGCCACTTGAGGAACTGGTAGAATCAATCATTGTCCCCTAATAAATCTTATTTAAAATATGTATAGTAGGGGCTTATTCATGCACAGAGCTTGCTTATCTTGAACCACGTAATGAATTGTAATCCTGATAATGCTTAATTGTAATGCTGATGAATGCTGTTCGCCTCAAAACAAAAAAAAAAACAAACAAACGGTGTTGTGTAATTCTATATTCTTCTTTAATAAAAGAACCCTATGGTTAGGGCATCAAATCTGTCGTTCATTTTTTCTGTTGTTTGAGAAATGAAAATTGCTGGAGCCCAATGAGCAACTGTAGAAGTCAGCTTGATCTTGGGAAGTTGTTTGGGTCTTTAATTGTCACGCCCTCTCATTTCAGATGTGAAGATTGACTTGATTTGCTCACAGAATTATTAACCTGTTGTCAATATTTGTTTCAAGGTGCAGTTGACAAGATACTGCAATATTTTCTTCGATGCACGGATTATAATAAGTCAATTGATCTATTGTATATGTTATTGTTCATCAAAATTGCATTTATACTCATTTTATTCATTTTCTTTTGTTCTTGGTGTTGGTCGTTGTATTCCTCCTACGTTTGGTCAGACCTTGTGATGAAGCAAACATGTTTTTACTAGTAAACAATTGGGCGAAGATTTTTAGTGAAACTTTTACTCGCAGATTTTAACTACGATTGAAAAGGTTGGAAATTTTTTAGAAAACTTGATTGTTTTCTTGAAAAGCTTTTATCCCATGGGAAAAAAAATAAAAAAATGGTTATCTTTAGTTGAAAAAATATATATCAAAATTTATTTTACTCAAAGATCTGTCTGAAAAAGCTGCAACCGGATAGTTTCTTAGTATTTTACTCAAGGATTTGTTTCTGATCTCAACTGTTTTCTTATTGCTCCACCCTCTCGTCCCACAATATACAGCTTCTGAGCATTCTGCGTCGCTCCCACTTTTTTCCGCAACATTGTTGCAAGTTGGCGAGTGCGCACGCGCATGAGAGAGAGAGAGAGATTCAGCTTAAAGACTAGTCATTTAACAAGAGTGTTTTCAGATGCCTGAAACATCTGTAGCATTACATTTTGTTTGATTGTCCACTAAAGATAGCTGACGACCAGTTTTTGAGAATAACATATTAACATCACGTGGTATACTCCTACATTACTTGCAATGTGTTCATCTTTTTTTGGGACCGTAACAGGTGAAAATGGTACGAGGAGTTTTAGGACCAGCGCATAATCAAGTCTGTATCAGGAGAATTGACTTGGATTTTTTTGAACAATTATGGATCAAATTAAGCTGAAGGAAGGATGTCGAGAGCAACTTCCTTCAGTGATGGCATCTCTTCCTGCTGATGCAAGCAAATGTATCTGCCTCTCACTTTTCTGAGCACCTTCCAAGGACCAGGGTAGCACCTGTGTTCCAAATTAGACAGATCATAATTAGTAGCATAATTGGTTGTTTTCCTAATGATATCTCCGCAAAATAAGAGGGCATAAAGTGAAGAGCATGCTAATTAAGTGTGAAATTGATCATTCACGGAAATCAGGAACAAATGAGTTTTTTTTTTTTTTTTTTTTGTCTTTCTGATGTTATGTCCATGCAAGAGATTTTATTTTGTTTCAATTAAGATACAAGAGAAATATAAACAAACACTTCCTTGCTACCTGAAGAGTGTTCCTCCCTTGAATCCTTTGAAGTTGTGAATGTAGTAAACTGTCTCCAACTTTGGAAGAAAGGTTTTAGCAAGTGCTGCCAGCTTCGGATAGAAGAAAGGTGGATAATCTGGATTCATTAAGGTGAAATGAAGCAGCAGAAATTTTTTTTGTGATGTCCAACCATTTCTGTTCATTATTGTGCAGCAAAATTTTATGATGAATAATTGGTTCTCAACTGATCGTACACATTAATTGTGGTTCAGAATTTTTAGCTTGAAAACCATTTGGAACACACATTTCAGATAAGCATGGGACGAGTGTGTTTCAGACACATGCATGATAGGGTAATTACTGAATTTAACATGGTTATAACTGCAGCAAAGGATACAACCACTTCTTATTCGATCAAGCTCCCCGTTAAAGATAATTAGCTTTCTTTCTGTATTTACAACAGCTTCATTGTAAAGCTCTTCAACCACTAGCATTTCTGCAAGACGTAATGAATAGTGTTGTGAGCCTACAGAACTTGGTAAAAGTAAACTTGATAGGATCGGTTCAGGAATGTACCATTGACATTGAAGTACGGGTACGCAATCAAGAACAGTTCATCATCTGGCTTAACGCGATCCGACATCTTGATTTTTGTTGTGAAACCAAAATCTTCAAATAGTGATGGTTTTGTTAGATAATCAAGCTTCAACATGGTTCCCTCAAAGGCTGTTTTCCTTGCAAATTCAACTTCATTTGCCTCTGGAAAGAACTGCCCTACACAGAAATGAATTCAAGTTTTAAAACCAACACTTCCTGATATTAAGATGCTGGCATCAGATCATCACCTTATCTATCATATTTATTGCAAGTTTCTTCTGAGCTTCTTAAAAGCAGGTTCTTTTATAGAGAATTATGTTCGAGGAAATATATAGCCGACTTCTGAATCCTTTAACCTAACTTTAACCAGATAAAGTTGAATCAAGTAAAAAAATACTTTCCCAACAAATGTTTAGATAGCTTACAACTCTTGTTCGCGTGGATTTCTCTGGGGCTATGAAGCGGTCGCAAAATCCTTGCATCAGTTGCATGCTTTCAGTCATTTCGTTCCCTCCTTCGCCATCGCCTATTTCAAGTTTAGGCACATGAGTCAGATTAATGTGTTCCGTTGGCATCTGAGAACGAGCAAACATTAAAAAAAAAAAAAAAAGAAAATTTGGACCTGGGACAGATTCTAGGCCAGCAGTAGGGAACTCTATTTCCTGCGAGAGAAACAATTTCAATGCACGCACGGATAAGAACATGCGACGTACTCGCCAAGCATGGATTTTAGTTTACCAGCAACTGCTTGTTGTCCGTCAAAGCCAATTGTGTTGCTTCCTTTGCCTGCAATCACTATAAACAGACCAGATAAGGAAACAGATGTATTGATAGGGACATTTGCTTGCGAACCCAGGGCCAGAGCTGAAATCAATTGTTTAGTTTTGTATGATTAGAAAGAAGATGCCAGGAACCTTGAAATTGTGGTATTAGTGAATTCTACGAGCATCATCCTCCATTTACCTGAATCTATATTTCTTTTCAGAAAAAGGGAGGTTCTTGACTACTGCATAACAATAAGATAGAGGAACACAATATTTGGTCCTTCGTAACTTCCCACAGATCACAATTTTTCATCATTTCTATGTAAAACGCCTCAGTTTTGCCCAGCTATGCCTTGTGCTAACTTTCGGGTGCTCTATTGACACAATTTTAATAATAATGCATGCAAGAATAAATTGATAGAGGATAACTGGATGATGGAAAAGATGCTCGAGAAAGCAGTAACGCGTGTTTGGGCTAAGAACACGGGAGTGCATCGCCATCAGCCGGTGAGACTAAACTGTAAAAGTAGACAATGCAAAAAGACGGCACCTGCTCCAGCAGCTCAAAGTAATCGTTGGGGAACTCCACGTCCAATTTGACCGCATCACTGCGGCCTGTTGGGACTGAACAGGCGTGAAAGCTGCATCTCTTCTTTTTCTTGAAATTTAATCTGATACGACATCCCCCCTGGAACGAAGAGACCTCGGCGAAAGCACCCTGTGCTTTTTTTTTCATTCAGGGCACTGTCAGTCCACAAGTTCAGCCAGCAACGCATCGATGATCCATTTATAATGTAATTTCAGGCACTGACCTGTTTCGGAATGGCATGCAATGAAGTCAACGGGCGAGCTGTGGGAATTGCAGAAAGGTTAGAAATCTGCATCTCGAAATCGAGAGAGAGAGAGAGAGAGAGAGAGAGAGAGAGAGAGAGAGAGAGAGAGTGGAAGCCGTAGATCTCTTATCCTCGTAATAGTTGCTCAGAACCAAGTGCGAAAGTGCCGTTCTGTGGGTCCCTGACTAGCTCTCACTCGCAGTTAACGGTCGGGAGGCTGCCAGTCAATTAGTGGCTAAGATGTGAAATAAACTGCTTGCAGTGAAGATCTACACCGTTCAATTTTTAAATTCAAAGTTTCAGGTATTTTTTTAATGTGGACAAATGTCAATAGCTCCTCTTGCTATAGATCATCAAATCTTATTTTTATCTTATAATAGGATTGTCCTCTAATTAATTATCTTTTGAAAGTGATTAGGAAATCCTAATTGATTATTCATAAATTTCTTAATATAACGTTCATGGCGACGCGTCCATTAATAAATATCGATAAAAATCATCTAACGACACACTTTTTTAGTAGCCACCATACTTTGCTTTATAATTAAGCTATACATTTTTTTATTTCTTCGAAAATTGATTATATTAATTAATGTGTCTCTACATGAATATATTTTTCTCTCCTACTATGACAATAAAAATAAAATGATAATATATCAACAGAAAAAAAATTAAAAAGCTTATATCCTATTGCGAATATAATTTACATTTATTATTTAATCAATTTATCTATCGTGCAAATAAATTTAAGACTTTATTAAAATTTTATAATTCTCAAAATAGGAGGTGGTCAATTTCTATTCAGAAGGACAAATTTCACAATCACATACATAATCTAAACATGCTAAAAGATGTTAATTCTTTTTTTTCCCTAACAGAGCTAAAACATGTTATTCCGAAAGGGTGTTTTGAAGTCATGTTCTGTTCCTATTGAAAAACGAGACTCGATTCTATTTGGCATTATAGTGATTTGATAAACGAACAAGGATTCAACTAGCGATTAACAAATTAATAAATGGATAGTAAATAACGAATGATAATTTACAGATAAAGGTTATAATAATTAAGTGTTTGATAAATTTAGCAATCAATATAAAATAATAATTAGATATGAAAAACTATTTAATTTAAGCACTATATAAATTTTATTATAATACATTTTATCTTAATTAAATTAAATAAAATTTCACAATTAATTTTTTTTATCAAAATATATAAAACTTTATATTGACAGTAAATTTTATATAATGCGATGATATAAAAATTGTAAAATTTCACAATTAATTTTTTTATCAAAATTATAAAATTATTTTTTATTCATTATTAACATATAAATAATTTATAATTAATTAAACATGAATATAAAAAGAAAGATACTTAAATTATTATAAAATAAAAATAATAAGATAAATTTAAAAAGAATAATATATTTGAATAAGAAAAAATTTTAAAAATTTTAAAAAATGCTAATCTTTAATCATTAGTAGTAGAACATTATTTATTTTTATCATTTATCAAATAAAAAAATTAAAACGTTACTTGAAACGTTAATTAATTGAATACCAATGAAAAGGACAGTTTCGAATTTCACTCTCCTTTTTCTTATATACCGAATATAGAATCTGAAAACCGAATATAGAATCTCAAACATAAAAGTCTCGGACTGGCTAAAAGATCACCAGTGAGACGATACACACGACATGATCTGTTTTGACGTAGCAGAGATACATGGAATGCCTAAAAGATGAACAAAATGGAAAGGATAGATGTGTTCCAACTTTAGCTCATTTGACCATTGTTTCTCTTTCCAAACATGTCAACAATTCTTTCAAGTGGCAATCCTCAAAGTCTGATTCTTCTTCCTACAAAATTCCTTATGACGCCAATTTGCATGGCCGCCCTTGATTGCTGAATATGATTTCACTTATCCTTTTGAATCTGGATTATTACAACAATATGTCCACCGCGATGCGGCTCTTGACCAGTTCAACGTAACATTTGATGGCAAAACCCTTTTCAATATGATTTACCTTTAATCTGAACTAACTACAAGTACTACAGTATTTTCTACCCAGACGCTCCAGCAGCTTTAGCACCCTTTTCGTCTTCTTGTTCCTCTTTTGCAAATTCTTCGATTAGCATGCGCTGTCTCTGAGTCAAATTCCTGTCGAGAGGAATTCATAGAGATGTAAATATAAATCCAGTGACCATTCAAGAGATAGCATAAAACATTCAACAGGTAGAAACCAAAAAAAAAAAGTTCAGGGAGAAACTTACACTGGTATGGTTACATTAAAGTGAACAAATTGATCACCATAATACGAGCTGCCCCTCGTTTTAATGCCTGCATATTTGTAGGAGAGTGTCAAGGTTTCATTTCAATGGCATTTTCTTACTGTATACATTCACAAGTATTGTGAATAAATATTAGAAACGTATTTCTTGTAAGCAAACTAGCATAGGATTAGCTCCCGTTTCCTAGTTGTACACAGCATTCATAATATTCATAGGGTTCTGATTTTCTACAACTTCAAACAATTGACAGATTAACACTACATTTAACTTCGAACTCCCGTTTCACATACCTTTCCCTCTCAAAACAACCTTTTGTCCAGGTTGAGTACCAGGCTTGACCTGTAAAAAAGACATTAAGCATCCATTATACAAAGTTTATGGCATAATTTTAACAATTAGTTTTCCGACTACTTTTAATCTGTAAAAGCATTGCAAACCTTGAGAACTACATCTCCTGTAAGAGTCGGCACCTGAACGGTTCCCCCTAAAATTGCCTGTCAATTACATGTCATCCAAGGAAAGCAAGCAATGGAGATTAGAAACAAGCAAATGAAAAAGAAAGAATAAGGGAAGTAATAGTTACTGTGCATATCAGAGAAAATAACAGAAAGTGAATATGTTGGATATTAAATGATAGTATCATAAAAGGAGTGAACAATTTATGAAGATAAGGTTCACTTCATCCTAAGCCCACAAGGATGAACCTTTTCTTCCCCAAACCAGAAACAGAGTACAGTATTCTCAGGAAACAGTTAATTCATGAACTCAAATGCTGCTGACTGAATGGTAAAAAAAATTTTGAGTGACTAAAAGAATATAAGAAATGAGATTAAATAAAGTGCAATCAAATTTTTGTTTTAACCATTCTCAAGATATAAGAAGTGATCCCTTCATACTTAAACTCATAAGAAATCATCTCACAAAAAGTTGTTTAAATCCAACTGAAAAAACAGCACATCATCAGTACCTGAGTGACACTCAGAATAGCATCTACATGGATATTAGCTTTCTCTCTTCGGAAAACTGGATCTTCCCGAACCTAGAAAGAGAACCCAACTGTAAGTATTCATTTCAGATTATCTGAATCTTTTAAAGGGAATAAATTTCTAACCTTGAGAGTAACATAAAGATCACCAGGTTGATTGCCTTCGGGGTCTGCACCACCACTTCTGTAAATTTTTATGGTTTCATTGTCGTCAACTCCTGAGTCATATAATGACAACTAAACTTCAGTTATCCTGCTAGCTAATTCTATAAACGAGCAAAGATGACTATATTCATTTATCTTTTTGTGAAAGAGGATGGTGATTTAATATAGCAAAGTCCTAACTGCAATTACTATGAAAAGAGAGTTGATATCCAAGATTTACAATGATTTGGAACCAGTTGTTAACATCTAGCATCATTCTCTTAATTGGCTCGATGACTTCGGAAGAATTGCATGGTTTAAGTTCCTTACATGATTGCTTGCGTATATAACTACATATGCTGAAAATTAAATGGACTTGTTAAAATGTCAGCTAGTGAAGCTGATTTCTAGGGCTCTGTTCTAACTTACAGAAGGCATGCATCCATAAATAAGGGGTTCAATGTTTGTGCTATCTCTAAATAAGGGGTAGCACCATCTGACCTCCATTCATCACCTCATCACCTTTAGATTCATGATGGACGGTGGATCTATTAATTGAAAACTTTTTTCGATCAACCATTCATGATGCTACCCCTTAAAAGAGGTAGCACAACCATTTTTTTCCATAAATAAAACATTTTAGATAATGCTAAGCAGAAAGAGTTAGCATCAAGAAGTTAAAATCTGAGTTAGCATCAAGAAGTTAAAATCTGAGTTAGCATCAAGAAGTTAAAATCCCTACCAGGCACCACATCCACCTTGACTGTCTTTGTATTTCGCACAACCTTCTGTCCCTTGCATGATTTGCAGAGGTTCTAGAACAAGAAAGCCAGTGTAAAAGTAATCAGGAAACGCATACTTTTGGACATGATAGAAAAAACAAAAGCACCACATAATATTCGTTTAAAAAAAAGCACCACATAACATAAACTGTCAAAAGTTTAAACAAAATTGAGTTCCTGACTTCATATCAACTACAAGAGGAAATATGAAATATACATATACATATATATATATATATAATATATATATGAGGTTAAGTGGCATGCAACCAATTTTTGTACAACCAATATGCAACCAACAGATCAAGATCGTTAGATTGTGATTATATGGTAAAGATACTACTTTAAGCTGCTTGAATATTGTGGTAATTCCTTTATGTGAAGCATGCATAAACATAATGCAATAAGTTTAATTTTGTCCATACATGTGATGCAGACATTGATACACCTTTTCAGATATCAAAAGTCCAACCTCCTCTTATTTAATTACACTTAAACCATAATGCATTTTCAAAATCTGTGGAATAATGTAATCAACTTTCACATGGAAGCTTCAAGATAACAGTAACGCATATCACAACTGACAAACTTAATAGGAAAACAAAGCACAAGTACAATGAAAGATATCATCATTAAAATATTGTTGGCAAAACCTTTTACCATAATAGAAACATGAAACTGGAATGGAATGCATGTTCTCTGTCTTTTACTTAGGTAGATACTATAGAAACCAAGTATCTGCCTGCACTAACTTAACATTAACAAACCAGAATTTCTCAGATAACCCATCCTGACATCATGTTTTTATCACACCATTTTTCCAACGTTTCTTAGATGTAAACAACAATTTGCTCAATACATTCGCAAAAAAGATGTTCAAGACCCTAAGTTTACATCAGAAATACGGATCGATGATCATCATATGTAGTAGAACAGTAATGCATTTAAAGAAAGTACCTTCACAGTTTTTCCAGAGCCCCCACACTGTGAGCATGTTATCTGCATCCTGAATGGACCATTTTGCATGAACATCTATCCATGGAAAAAAAGGGATTACAACATATACGGGGGACATAGTATCCTCAATATAGAAGAAAAGGTTCCTGATCTAACCACTCCTGAACCCCTGCAAGGCCTACATGTCTCAGGTTTAGTTCCTGGAGGGACACCAGTCCCATCTGTTGAAGGAAAACACAAAGAAGATAGGGAGTAAAGCCGTTGATGATATGAAATATGTAAAACCTTTAAAGGTGTGTTATTTCTAACAACAAATGAATTCGTACCACAAGCTTCACATTTTACAGAAGCTGGAAATGTAACTATTTTGGTGCACCCTTGGACTGCTTCCATAAAAGATAATTCAAGCGAAACCTGTAGAAGGAAAAATGCTAGTGAGATAAATAAGAACTATGACAAGAAGCATCTGTGTGAACAATATGATGAGAAAAGAAAGAACCTTGACATCTTCTCCTCCATAGCCTCTTTCATTGAAAATATTTCTGATGAACTGATTTCATAGACAGATAACGTATTCAAAATTATGTCCGACATTACTTAGTGAACCCCAAAACTTTTCACTAAACATATCAAGGTGAATTCACATACATCATTATTAAATAAATCCTCGAATGGATTGAAACCTGGACCACCAAATGGTCCACCTGGCCCTCCTGGACCACCAGCTGCAGATTGCTCATAAGCCTCAGGACCAAGCTGTCGGGTAAAACAGAATGGAAAGAAAACTCCTCAGATACTAAAAGAATTTTGGAGAAGGTGGAAAACAATAATCCGCATGGTTGCTAGCAACACAGGGCAATAGTGTTTTACATGACAAAAAAGAACCATATCTTCATAATAAGATCTAGCCGTATCTGCTTAAGCTGTCTGCAAATTTTCATTTATCATCTTCTTTGAGAAAAAAAAAATCCATAGCTAACAAAACATGTGTGACCAAATTGGTATATATACTTCATATGCTAGTTGCTTTGATAACAAACAAGAAAAGGAAAACAGTTTGAAGTATGTAAATCCAATAAGAAAAATATATATCAAGTTAGAAGCTTCAGACCTTATTACCATCAAACTGTCATATGCTTGAACCGCAAACCCATTTTAGTTTAAATTGATGACTGGAAATACAGAAGGTCGTGGTCCTCCAACTCTAAATTAGAAACTAAATTTAACATGTATGCTTTGTTTCCTACAAGATGATGTGTCTCCATGAACAGATTCGTTAAACATACAGTTTCCATGCTGATTTAGATACTATAGTCCAGGAAAGAATAATGATAACTTAAAATTCGGTAAGCTCCGGAAAAAGTTATTGGGACCAAACCCTTCACATTACAGAAATAAGCTGGAGCCAATTATTAGCAAAATAGAGTACAATTTCATTCTTTTGTAGCAACAAAATAAAAAAAGAATCCCCAAACCATAATTTCATAAGGATTTAACGAATGTGTGGACTCAAAATGGATCCACATATGTGGGCCCACAACCAGCCATTGATTTATAAATCGATGATGGTCCTTGATAAACATTTTTTAAAGTGAATTTATAATAAATTTTAGACTACCACTTTGGGTCCACACAATCCTGAATCAAACCAGTTAATTTTTTCCATAATTTCTTCTGGTTGATCTTTCCTAGGTATTACTCTGTACTGTGGCTTTAACCAGTCATCATCATTTGCATTTTATCAATGGCTAGTGACAGTAATATTCACAAAGATAAATACTTATCCACTTTAGAAGAAGAAACATAATAAGATTAACTACGATACCTGGTCATATAACCTGCGTTTCTCCTCATCTTTCAAAACCTGCAGGAGTTAAAATCACCTGTTATGTACAAAGTATGATCTTTTTCATTAAAAAGCTAAAAAAATTAGAATCACCTCATATGCCCGTTGAACTTCTTGAAACTTCTTTTCTGCTTCTGCATCATCCTTGTTAGTATCAGGATGGAGCTTCTTAGCAAGCTGCAGGGCGAATGAAACAGTTGAAATCAGTTATCTGAGATGTAACACAATACTTCATGTTCTCAGAAAAGTAACGTAACTATATTGTGCTGAGTAATTAAAATATTGATGTTCCTGTCACAAGTAAATGCTATAAATGCAGGAAGAAGGAATAAAGGCATAACCACCCTTTTTTTGGCGAAGATAAAGGATGTGAATCAGGTGCTCACATCCATTTTTCTATTCATTATAAAGGCTTTTATTTATTACAAATATATCTTATAACCTCGCCCACTCACTCGCCAAGTTTCTAGCTGCTATTACAATGTTCTCAATAAGATACTTTCTCCCTTGAAAACGCACTCATTGCGTTGCCACCATATTTCCCATAAAATGAAATTGTTCTGATTCGTTGTCTTTTTAATACATATAAGTGTAGATTGTTGCCATGCTCGCCTTGTCTAAATGACCGCCAGAACGCTACCGAAGAGTTCACATCCATAATCTTGCCATGTACCTCGTGCTGCTGGGCAGCTGAAGAAAAGGTGATTTTTATCCTCCATGTTGTCACCGCAGAAGACACAAGCATTGTTCGTGCCCATGGCCCATCTCAGTCTATACTTCTGAGTAGGAAGCCTGTTTCTCATAAAGAGCCATGCAAATACCCAAATATGCATAGGAACTTTGATGCGCCAAAGGAGCTGACTCTTCATTTGTGGCAAAGCTCTCTAAATCTATAGCTTTCTGCTCGAACAGAAAAATGACCAGCTCTCCAAATCCAAGTGTCTTCCCTTGTACCATTGATTCTGTCCCTGGAGACGCTCCATTACTGCAAGAAAATCCTCAAGCCGGTTATCCAATAGATGGGCTGCTAATTGTGGGGTCCTCATTGAGAATGTTGCCCGACAAATATTGGGCGACTACTGCCTGCTTGTTTCCTCAGCTATGGCGTAAAACCTTGGAAAAGAGATTGATAGTGGTTCTTCAGATGGTCAGGGATCCATCCAAAAATGAAAATCCTTTCCGTCACCTAATGTCGCCTCAAAGAATGGTCTGACTCATGGCATAACTTTTTTCATATTTCTTTTTTTTTTGAAAGAGATATAACACGTTTTTTAAGGGCAACTTAAACTTATGGCAGCCATTAGTCATTCTTTTAGCCATACGCATGCTAGTTAAAACTTATTCCATTCAAATCAGAACTAAACATAACACCCTGCTGCAAAGAATACATGTCATCCTCGTTTCAAAAAAAAAAGAATACATGTCATCCTTCCTAAATAGAAATTTAATATGTCACTGGCTCCCCAGTTCCACTGTGAATTTGACACGAAGAGCCACACTTAACAAAGATGCAAGATGTCATCTTCATAAGAATCTTATTATTCCTATCGTCCTTTTACTCTGTCTCATTTACAATCACATCAGATTGAGTTCAGACAAATCAAACGGTCCAAGTTTGCTTCATCTACGTATGCAAATCTGTTTCAGAAAACTTTGTCCTAAAAATAATTCATGGACAATTCTGGATGTTTAGCAATTTTGACCAGTTAAAAGAACGCTCCATAGAATACATTTTGGAAAATATGAAGAAAGCTGTTAAATATAACAAAATTATGGTGTCCTGGGAAAAAAGAAAACTTATAACAAAAGGATCGCAATACACATAAGCTGCAACAAATGGCTGAGAAACCCACCCCGTAATAAGCTTTCTTAATATCTGAGGCGCTTGCGTTCTTGCTCACACCAAGCACATCATAATAATCCCTTGAACATACCGACCGTGTTCCTAAGTATCAGAAGTGTACAAAAGCCGAGTAAGAAGCTAGAGTTCTGCTACCATTTAGCTAAAAAGAAAAAACCTCTAGCATTTTGTACTTCAAAATTATTGTGTCGTACCATGGAAGAACCTGGTCTGACAAGAGCGCATATGAAAAAGCCCGCCACTCGGTTTCACTGCAAGATTGACACATATAACATCGCCAAGAATAAAAAAGATTAAACATTTTCTCTAAAAAGTAAAAAGAAGATTACAAGCTTGACAACTACACACGAAATGAAGCTTTATTTCCACCGCCTCCAATCAAACAGAGGCTAAAAGGATGAATCGAGAGCGAACCTGCGTCCGTGTTCCCGTCGAACAAACTCCGCGACGAGCTGCAAATCCCCGAAGCGAACAAGCGGGACGACCGTTCCACCTGATAGGATCCAGCGCAAATTGCGAACGAGTTTAGGACTTCGCAATCGAATCCAAGAAATCAACAAAAGAAGAGCGAGCAGGGAGTCGGAGCAAGACTCACAGCGGGGACTGGGGTTTCCTGGAGGAGATTAGAGCAGAGGAAACTCCGGCCGTAGCGGACCGCGAGACGGGCGGCGCGGGACCTCATTGTCTGAGAAGCCGGACGCGATCAGTGTGTGGAAATTAGTGGGACTTCTCCATTTCTAGGGATCAAACGAGGGGAAGGGTTTGGGGAGGCGCGTAAGGTAATAAAGGGAGATAAATTATAACCCATCAAGGGCAACTAAGACATTACACTGCAGGATATCATTTTTTCAAGAACGTTCTGGAGATGTCGCTAATGGGCCAATGAGTTCAGCGGCCCATTCAGTCATATCAGCCCATTCAGCCAAGAACGTACCTTTTTCATACATTTATTTTTTCTGTTCAAAGGTGGTATTTATAATCCATGGAAAAATAGTTTAATTTAGAAGTCAAGAGGAAGAAGAGTAATAATAAATATTATATTTTCTTTGTTCGTTTAGGATCCATTTCTCCAACTTTTCCATCACAGTCAGGCTTGTTTAGATAGAGAAATATGGGTGTCCTCCTAACTGAAATAGGGGGATGAAACAATAAAAAAAAAGTTATTTTATCTTAAACCGGCGGTCTACAGCGTGGTTCATCACGAAAAACAATTGACAATCTGATCCACTCGTACAAAAGGTGCCCGGCGAAAAAATATCTCATTTTACTCTCTCTCGCCTCACCTCTCTCTCGCGTGCGGCGACCGGCGGTCTGACCGACCTTTTTCCCCCTTGTGCGGCGAACTCGGCCCGCCGTCGATGAGATCTGCGCTGAGGCGACTGCGTCCGACCAGATCTGCTTGCCGCCGACGAGATCCGCGACCTCGTCTGACCAGATCTACCCGCCGTCGTCGAGATCCGCGTCGAGGCGACCGCATCCGACCAGATCTGGGCGCCGCCGATGAGGCTGACCTCTTCAGCGCTCGTCCTCCCTGTCGCCGACCCCCTATCTCTCTTCTTCTCTCTCTTCACTCCATTTCGCTCTCTCTCCGCTCCTCTCCTCTCGTGACAGAGCCCCGATGCACGTCGCCGCATGATCGGTGACCTCCGCGACGGCTAGATCTGTGCATAGGGGGCACATCCGGTCATCGCCGATCGGATCTGCACGTCGCCGACCCCCTTCGCCAACATTGCTTGCACGCCACCGCCATGACGCCGACCGTAATTAGTTGTTAATCGACATTATAATTAAGTATTAGTCATTGTGTAATTAATTATAATTTGCTTATTGTGTAATTTGTTGTATTGCTTAATACTATGAGAACTATCAGTTCCATTTTAACAATTTATCTTCTCTAATATTATGAAGCAGGCGATTAACGATGGTGCAACACATTGTTGAACCCTCATTAACTTGAATACTGAGGTTATGCAGACAAAATCCCACGCAAATTACAGTAGATTTCATGCCCCTTTGCACCAAAAGTGAATGTGCTATGTAATTCATTAGCGGTTTGTGATAGAAAAGATACACAACTTGAAGTCGAGATTGAATTCGGACGTTCGCACAAAGGAATTCGGAAGTCCGCACAAAGAAAGAATGAACAATTATAGATTCCAAATTCTCAATTACACAGAATGAACAAGGAACTTGAGTGATAACATAGTGATTACACAAAGAATGAACAAGGATCGAGATTGAATTCGGAAGTTTGCACAAAGAAATTCGGAAGTCCGCACAAAGAAAGAATGAACAATTATAGATTCCAAATTCTCAATTACACAAAATGAAGAAGGAATTTGAGTGAAGACATAGTGATTACACAAAGAACGAACAAGAAATTACACTAATTATAGAGTGATAACATAGTGATTAATCCAGAGATTAACATGTGTTCATTACACTAATTGCATTTTTATAGTGTCGTGGGGCGGGCCGGCGGCGGCGACGATGACGGCAGTCAGCGGGGTGGAGGGCAGGCGATGCGGCCATGGGGTGAGCGAACTCGACGGCGGCGGGGCGGGCGAACTTGGCAGGCGGCCGCAGGGCAAGTGAACTAGGTGTTGATGTTGCGGGCGAAGTATGTCAGCGGAGCTCGGCGTGAGGAAGGACAGCGGTGGGCCGGGCAGATAGCATGCTCGATTGTCGCAGCGTCCTAAAGATGACGAGATCGGGTCGGACCAAGGGAGAAAGGGATAAAATGAAAAGAAAGAGGGAGACATTCGACCTCGCCGGCGAGCATATCTACGACGGCGGCCAACGGGAGCGGCAGGATGGCAATGTGCGACGGAGGGCATCTCGCATCTCTGAGGAGCGGATCTGGACGGAAGCGGCAAGGCAGGGCGGCGGGGCGGGAGTGACAACCCAGGGCGACGGGGCGGTAGCGGCAAGGCAGGGCGGCGGACGGAGGGCATCTCGCATCTCTGAGGAGCGGATCTGGACAGAAGCAGCAAGGCAGGGCGGCGTGGCGGGAGCGACAACGCAAGGCTGCGGGGCGGTAGCGGCAAGGCAGGGCGGCGGAGCGGGAGTGGCAAGGCAGGGCGGCGGGGCGGGAGCGACAGCGCACGGCGGGCGAACTCGACAGGTCAGGGCAGGAGCGGCAGCGCAGGGCGGGCGAACTCGACAGGGCAGGTTGGAGGGGCAGCGGTGTGCAATGATGATCAGCAGTAGCGGTAGGGCAGGGCGGAGGGCGGCAGCGTGCAACGACGATTAGCAGTAGCGGTAGGGCAGGGCGACGGGGCGATGGCCGACGGGTCCTCATTGCGCCTAGATCTGTCCGCGGCAGCCCGCAGATCTGGGCCGCTGCGCATGTTGGGTGGTTGCCGATCCGCGCGGATCTGGCCGGATGGTTGTCGCTGCGATCAGATCTCGTCGGATGGTTGCCGATCCGCATGGATCTGGCCGGATGGTTGTCGCTGCGACCAGATCTTGTCGGATGGTTGCCGATCCGCGCGGATCTGGCCAGATGGTTGTCGCTGCGACTAGATCTCATTGGGGGTCGTGGGTGCTCGAGGTCGCCATCGTGTTGTCGGGTCGTCGCGCAGATCTGGTTGAGGGTCGTCGTGGGAGCTCGAGGTTGCCCGTCGAAGAAGGGAGGGAGAGAGAGGAGGCAGTCGAAAGCGGAGAGAGAAATTTTTGGGCAAAATGAACGTCTGACCTCATTTTGTACACAGACCAGGCCGGTCGAACCGTGCGCAGATGACTCCGGACCGATCCGATTTGACGCATGCCCCCTCTTAGGCGCGACAGCCGTTGAATGGCATCCGACAGCTGGAAATATATGGGGGGACAGTCCCCCCAAATAGCTTGGGGGGACACCCATATTATCCGTTTAGATATTGCCTCTTTTCCATGTATAATATTTATATGCATGTCACGTTTCCGGACTCCGATGTCAATTATCACATGGTCAAAATGAACATGTAGGCCTAATTCCTTGTCCATAGCCTTCTTCCTTATTTCCTTGAACCTTCTACAAAAAGAGATGAAATGATATAGCAAATTTTAAAAGATTTTTTTGTGAACTACATTTTTACTTTATTTGTTAAATTACTATAATCATCATAAATTAAATTTTTTAATAATTTTCTACTTGTTTGAAAAGTCCATCTAACATTGATCACGTGTGAATATATTTATAAAAGAATGTTCGCATATGTAAGATAATGATTAACATTGATTTTTGTCCATGGTCATTACAAAAGATATCATAATTGAAATTTATCTACACTAAAATTTAAATGATAAACTTGCATCAAATGGAGTAAATGTTATTCTTGGAATAAATATTTTTTCTCCAACTTTATTTCCTAACCAAAATTTTGCTTCACTAATCATATTTACAAGACTTGCGATGATCAAGTTATTTCATTTCATAATCATTATGATTAATCTATGTTTCTTTTTTATGATATTGATTGAATTCATATGATGAATGATTATCTTCTCATAATTGAAATTTGTTACACTAAAAATGAAATGAAACAAAGATAAGCGTCATAAGAAAAGAAGATAAAAAATAGAAACTTTTTTTAGATAATTTTGATTGTCGATTGCGTCCGTCATTGAAGTAATTCAATGAGGCAAGTAACATAATTAGAAAATGGTTCGCCAACCTCTAATGGAAGCTACGATTGCTTTACTATATTATTTCACTATTGGAATCTAGAATTTTTCTTTAATTAATTATATTTTGATGATACATAACTAGAGTGTTTAGAATTATTAATTTGACATGTAAAAAAATTAATTTGGAAAGAATAATTTTATACATAACTTTTTATTAATATTTGTCTATATTTTTATGAAATTTGAATTAGGATGTGAATATGAAAATTCTAAATAATTCTCTTAACCTTTTAGAGAATTAAGAATCACTCTATTCAGTCAACTATACAAAAATGTTACGTATTAAAGACCAAAAGTATAAAAGTTTAATTTTAAAATGAATAACTTTATGTCTAAATTTATACTTAATATTTAAATATTTTTTCTTTTACATTTTAATGAAATATATATGAATTGTAGATAGTTCTCTTTAACTTTTCATAAACTCAAAATCATTTCATTTGAATAATTATGCAAAAGTTATGCATCAAAAAGTGTAGAACACATGATATAAAGAATTTCTTTCTTTCTCTATTTGAAACTAACAAAGAGTGATAGTAAACTTTTCTATAGTCCCAAAGTCGAAAAGTTATAGCGGATGTAGGCCAAGACATATCTAAATTTTGTCAACATGTTTATAATCCATGCATCTTATTCATTCATCTTATTCGCACTCAATTGATTTTATTCTTTTACACTTTATTTGTGAAATTAGTTTTATTGATAAAACACTAATTCATCGCTCTTCCTTTTTTTATGTCTTGTAATTCAACATTCTCATTCTCCATTGTACAACAAATTTCAAAGGATCCATAGTGGATCACACTCTAAGGAGCCTCATGTATGTCGTTGATGAAGAATAGATAAGAAGTAATATAATGATCATTTAATAATAAGATATAACACTAAAAATAGTATTTATAGTTTAAGAATAATTTCAAAATTAAAGAATAAGTAAAAACAATTTTATTATTGGAATTAATAGTTATAAGAAAATGAAAGTAGTCTTTATAATTAAAAGAGACTTTATGATTGAGGTATAAGTTAAAAAACAACTCGATAATAAATAATTAATTACATCTATTAGCTTGATGATAAATGTTAATCGATTAATAATTATAGTTGATCAATCATTATTACTAATGTATAATGTTAATTGATAATTATTAAGAGATAAAAAATTGATTTATGATCAATTGATAGTCATTTAGAAATTAAAATTTGATAATGTATATATATATATATATATATATTTAAATTGATTATTATAATCAATTATTTTAATGTTGCTTTAATGATCAATCGCTATCTTTTTTATGTAACATATTGATTATCTTTTCACCTTATATATCAAGCATTTTATACTTATAGATTTTCTCATGCACTTGAATTCGCATAAAATAAGAAGTGTAAACAGTTGATTATTACTTTGACGAACATGTATATGGACATTAATAAGAATCTAATAATTAAAATGTGAGCTCATACTCATAAGTTACAGACATTGTATAGTTAAAATGTGAGTTCATACTCACACATCACTATATATTGTATAGTTAAAATTTATTAGAATCATATTTGATATACTTGAGTCTATATATGAGTATATTCTATAGTAAAAGTTAAAGAAAAGAAAATCAAATCATAAAATTAGATAGCACCTTAAAGACAATTTCCTGAGCAAGCATTCAAGATGTTCGTCTTGGGACGAGACAATATCTTTTGTGTACTTAATTGTACTAACAGATTGAGTGATAAAGAACATAAAATGCACAACATTTGAATCATATCATATTCAAATTATGCAAAGTTCGCTTTAAAAGTAGAATATATAAATTGAAGACACAAAGTTCACATTTCAATATAATTATAATGCACAAGTTATTATCTAAATCTAGCAAGGGTAATTTATTGGAAAAGTAAAGAACTTTTCTTAAACCTAAAGAATTTTTTGTTGAATTGATGTGATGTAGGAGCCAAAGAGGAGATGTCTCATTCAGAAGATGATTAGCTATACGAAGGCTCAAATTCGTCTCCTTTCAAGGCAGTTTAGGAATTTGTTGTGCAGGGAATAATCTGATAGAGAACTAGAATCAATTAGTTATTATTTAGATAAATTTAATCCATTAGAAAGTTGTTAGTTAGTCTTATCTAAATTATAGTTGGAGACTGATAACTATTTAAGGGTTGTCCTATTGTAATTAGGGGATTATTATTATTATTTTTTAAGGAATGCATGTTTCTCTTCGTAGTCCAATTTCTATGAATGTCTGCTAAGTTTCCTGTAGTGTTTCGACATTGTTAGGTTGGTGGATCTTTGGGCCATCAGATACGCCTTGAGGTAGTCCTTGTTTCGATCCTTCTTGCTGTGTCAGTTGGTATCAGAGTCATGACTCCTATCGTCGTCAAAATGAGTGGAGCAAATGACATCCCAACTCGAGCGGAATTCAATCAACTACGAGGTGAGGTCGGCGACTTAAGGCAGGCCATTGAACAACTAATTGCAGTAGTCCGACAACTTCGCCCCGGCGGTGGTCCGCGAGAAGACGTTAGTGATGAGGAAGAAAACATTGAAGCCCCACGCGGTCGTCAAGGAGACAACGCAAAGTTGATCTTCCAACATTTAGTGGACAGTTGCATATTGAAGATTTCTTGGCTTGGCTCGCCGAAGTTGAGAGATTCTTCAAGTATATGGAGATCCTTGCCCATAAACAGCTTTACTAGCCTATCGATTGAAAGGTGCCTCCTCAGCATGGTGGGAGCGGTTGCAGGCGAAGCGACACCATGAAGTTCCTAGGTGCGCATGAAGCAACTTCTGCGTGACCGATTCCTTCCGCCCGACTATGAACAAATATTACACCAACAGTGGCAAGATTGTCGCGAGAGTAATCGAACGGTACATGCATATACTATTGAGTTCTTCCACCTCTCATGTCTCGAGTTACCAAAATTCGAGAACCAACAGATTGCACGCTTCCTTTGGGACTTCGGACATCAATCCGAGATAGAGTTGAGATGCAATCTCCACAAACGCTGGTTGATACAATGTCCTTGGCAGAGAAGGCAGAGCGTCAGATAGAGAGGAACTCGAAGGTCTCCTTTCGATCAGTATAGAACATCAAACAACCTCAACATCGCAACATCACTAAAACTATTCATAATGACACTGAGGAAGCTGACTCTAAATTCCCATAGTCTGGGACACATATTATGAAACCTCCACTGCAGGCCAGCAGTACACGACCACCAAATCCATATGATCGACCTATAGCCACTATTTGTTACATGTGTCGACAACCCGGTCACTGTTCTAATGAATGCCCTCAACGGCCCAACGTGACATTTACTCAGGCAGAAACTAATGACAATCAAGTAGAGGGTAAAGATGAACCTCTTCATCAACTACCTGAAGACAAAGCAGATTACGCTGACACCGAGGAAGACTTGGTGTCATAGGTAGTTCAAAAATTACTACTAACACCCAAATGAGAGAATGATAGTGACTCTGCATCTTTCGAACAAGAGGCATAGTTAAAGGAAAGTTATGCGACATAATTATTGATGGGGGCAGTTCTAAAAACATTATTTCTCAACTCCTGGTCGACCGCTTGCAGTTAGCCATGGAATGACATAATTATTGATGGGATCCCTACCGCGTGGGTTGGATTAAGAAAGATATTGAACTGCAGGTTTCATCTATCTATCGTGTTCCATTCTCCATTAGACGACGTTATCAAGATGAGATTGCATGTGATGTCCTTGACATGGATGCTTGTCACATTATCCTTGGATGACCATGTCAATTCGACGTGAAGGTAGTGCACTTGGGAAGAGAAAATATTTATACCTTTACCAATAAGGGTCAACAAATATGCCTCATGCCCCTATAAGATCCACACGTTACTAATCCCCCAAAAGGCACAGCCTACATTTTTAATTACAAAGCAACATGACTTCATGCACCACTTAAGAAAAACTGGGTGTTGTTTTGCTTTGGTGCCATATATCTACAAGGGAGAATCTTCCCACGTCAAGATCCTAAGGTAACTCAATTATTGCAACATTAAGCACTATTGTCAGATGATCTACCTGACGTTCTACCACTTAATAGGAACATTCAGCATCGTATCGACTCCTCAAGAACATCACATTTTGCAAGAACAAGTGGATGAACTATTGAGGAAAGGACTGATCAGGGAGAGTCTTAGCCCTTGTGCCATCCCAACCCTTCTCGTGCCAAAGAAGGATGGGTCATGGTGCATTTATATTGACAGTTGAGCTATCAATAAGATCACTCGAGTTCTACTCTATGGTACAAGCACTGCGACATTGGGAACATTATCTGATTCAAAGAGAATTTGTCTTGCATTTACAACATCAGACGCATGTCGATCACGAAACTCTCAAGCATTTACAACATCAGACAAGTGTTGACCACAAGCATATTCATTGGATCACATTTTTTTTTAAAATTCACTTTTATTATAAAGCACAAGTCTGGAGTCCTGATGGGGCTGCTGACGCCCTGAGTCGACGAATAGATTTATTGTCCATTATCTCTACTAAGATTTCGAGTTTAGAGGCACCTAAAGGCTGCTATACTATTGATGATGAATTTAAAGGTAAATGACATACTTGACTCGAGCAGTAGCTGGATGGCAGCTTCCACATCCACGATAGGTTTCTGTTCTATGATAATCGTTTGTATCTTTCTAACACCTTAGTTCGTTGGCAAGTCATTAAAGATCTTCATGGCGGAGGATTAGGGGAACACTTTGGGCACGATAAAATTATTGTTGCAGTGGAGGAACGTTTCTTTTGGTCTCGCTTGAGATGAGATGTTGAGCAATTTGTTAAGAGATGCCCCATATGCTAGGCGTCCAAAGGGCACTCTCAAAACTCAGGTTTGTATCTTCCCCTTCCTCTCCCTAAGGGACCATGGGAGGACGTATTCATGGATTTTGTCCTGGGATTACTGTGAACTCAAAGAGGAGCTTATTCAATATTTGTAGTTGTTGACAGATTCTCTAATATGTCTCATTTCATCGCTTGCAGCAAGACTTATGACGCTAGTCTCGTCGCCCTGTTATTTTTCAAGGAAATCATTCGGCTGCATGATTTTCCTCGATCCATTACTTCATATCGTGATTCAAAGTTTCTTTCTCACTTTTGGCGCACCTTATGGAATAGACTGGACACTTCCTTGAAATTCAGCAGCACCAACCATCCTCATGGTTGGACCGAGGTTGTTAATCGTTCTTTAGGAAATCTTATCCATGCTATTTCTAGCGAGAAGCCAAAACAATGGGATGTTGCCATCCCGCAACCTGAGTTTGCTTATAATTCAATGGTTAAACGATCGACAACGTTCGCCCCTTTCATGGTTATTTATGGTCGCACTCCGAGACTTCCGTTTGATTTAGCACTTCCCATGTCTACAGATGATAGCATACCAGACGTTGAGCAGCTTATCTAGAACATTTAGAGCCCACTGCCTCACAATAAGACATATGGAACAATCTACATTAAAATATAAAGATCAAGATGATCGCAAAGGACGCGTGCATGTCTTTGATGTCGGGGATCTTGTTATGATTTATTTGCATAAGGAACATTTTCCTATGGGAACTTATAACAAAATAAAGAATCATAAGTTCGACCCCTATCATATTCTTAAAAAAAATTCAATGACAACGCCTATGTCATGGAACTTCCATCAGAGCTGGGCATATCTCCTACTTTTAATGTTGCAAATCTTTTTCAGTACTAGATATAAAGATCAAGCTGATCGCAAAAGACGCGTGCATGTCTTTGATGTCGGGGATCTTGTTATGATTTATTTGCATAAGGAACCTTTTCCTGTAGGAACTTATAACAAACTAAAGAATCATAAGTTCGACCCCTATTATTCTTAAAAAAATCAATGACAACGCCTATGTCATGGAACTTCCATCAGAGCTGGGCATATCTCCTACTTTTAATGTTGCAAATCTTTTTCAGTACTAGCCACCTAAACCCTCTGACAGCTCGAGGACAAGCTCTTTCAAGGAAGGGAGAACTAATGTAGGAACCGAAGAGGAGATGCCTTATTCAGAAGATGATCAGCTAGAGGAAGGCTCAAATTCATCTCTAACAGGATTGTGCAATGTTTCAGGGCAGTTCAGAAATTTGTTGCGCAAAGAATAATATGATAGAGGACTAGAATCAATTAGTTATTGTTTAGATAAATTTAATCCATTAGAAAGTTGTTAGTCTTATCTGAATTATAGTTGGAGTCTGATAACTATTTAAGGGTTGTCTTCTTATAATCAGGGGATGATTATTATTTTTTGAAGGAATGAATGTTTCTCTTCGCAGTTCAATTTCTACGGGTGTTTGTTAAGTTTCCTGCAGTGTTTCGACGTTGTTAGACTCGTGGATCTTTGGGCCATCAAATATGCCTCGACGACAATAGTCGTTGTTTCGATCCTTCTTGCTGCATCATGATGTTATTAGAATCAGCCAAAAACAAAATATTAATCAAATGGGTTTAACAACATTTACTAACCATTTCTTAAACTCTTAATTATGAGCAAATCAAGTCGAGATGGAGACAATGGGGATCAATCTCGAACCCAAATTTGCTCACCCTATTAATGTTGATCAAATAACTTGAATGCTTTTTTATGTTTGTTTTACATATTCATCCATCTTTTCACCAATTGAGATGCCTAAAAATATACAATTGTAGGTTTTAGTATTCTCAAAATTATAATGATTTAACCTCGATTATAAATTTAATTCAATTTCAATCATAGTAGTTTCCATTTTAAGTAAATATATAAAAATATTTTAACTAAGTAAGCATGTCCAAAATTAATAAAAAAATGTTAGAAGCCATAGAGATGTAATTTGTGAATAAAAATATATTGACGATTTTGGACAAAGCTAGAGTGAATTGAAGAATTAATAGAGTTATTTGAAAATTACTCCATGTTTTTGTGAAGGTTGATTATGCCTTCAACCATTTGTTCATAGTCACTTGTCGCATCAAATACAATCCAACTTTCAAATCCCTAATAAGAGATTGTCACAAAATCACGTGAAAAAAATAATTAGTTTACTCTTGTTAATTTATTTTTTTTAAATATGTCAATTTATTTAGGTTCCTAATATGTAATATTTTACCTAGAATTTTTTTAAATTTTGTTGGATTTAAAAACTTTTATATTATTGTTTACGGAAAAAACCTCCAAAAATAGCTGTGCCAAAAATTTGCCGAGAGTCCCCAACGGTCATCAAAAACCAAAAGAGAGCTCCGCGCAAGCTGCCAATAATTCGCTTCCCCAAGACCTAAGAGCTCTCTCACTCCTCTGTCCTCACACTTCCCCTTCTTTACTCCATGGCTCCTCCTCTCCGCCGCCCCTCATCCTCTTCCTCCTCGTCCGCCTCAGGCGACGACACAGCCGCTGCCGTCGACGCCATCATCGCCGAGGCATCCGACCTTGTCGCCCTCGAGGACGTCGCGGCCCTCAACACCGCCCACCTCTCCGACGACGCCCTCCTCCCCTCCGACCTCGAAACCCGATTCCGCAATCTCAAATCCTTCCCTGCGGTCGTCCCCAGAACAGTCCCACTGCTCCCTCGCGATCCCTCGGAGAAGGGCGGCGTCGAGATCGGCGGCAGAGACGTGGGACGATCAGGAACCGCTCCCGTTTCTCCAATCGATGCCGGGAATTCCGAAGCGGCTAAACCGAGCGGCGGAGGCGATCAACGTTCGGACTTTCTGGAGCGAGGTACGCCGAGGAAGCTGAAACCGAAGTCAAAATCCGATCTTGGTTCCCCGGCGTCGTCGTCATCATTTTCGTTTGGTTCCTTGAAGGACCCTCTATCGTCCCCCGCGCCGTCGCCGTTGCCGTCGCCGCCGAAGCAAAGATTCTGCTTCGGGTTCTCGCCGAAGAAGGTGTCGGCGGCGGCGCAGAGAAGGAAGGGGAACCGGGATGAGGTCGTCCCTGAACTGACCTTCCAGGCGCTGAAGGATGAGCGGAGGAAGCTGAAGAAGGTGCTCATGCAGCAGGAGAAGTTGACCAGGGAGGCGGCGAGAATGGTGAGGCAGGCCAGGCAGGCGTCGGCGCGGATGACCACGGCTGCGGTCGAGGAGATGCTGAGTGATCTGGACGAGGAACTCAAATGATCAAATGTTGGCAATTCGCTTGAACATTCAAATCTCTATTGTGCAAAAATCCTGATAGAAATGGAGGATTATCAAATGTTTGCTTGTTTTCTAACCCTTATAAGATATATACAATTCATATAACCTTCGTTAATTTCTTTTCTTTTACTCTGTAATGAGGATACAAATATCATATGTAAACGATGCTTCTTCTCTGTTTTCTTTTGGGAACAAATAAGTAGTTATTTCCCTCTGTATTATGGTAAACCATCATATATTTTTCCTGACCACGTTGCGAGCGAGCGAGCGAGAGAGAGAGAGAGAGAGAGAGAGAGAGAGAGAGAGTGAGTGAGTGGTGACGACGAAAAAGGCATACTAGAACTTGTGACTGCAACTCCGACATAAGCTTAAGCCGACGTTAGAATTCAATATGTTGGTCCCTTATGGCATACTTATTATCGCTCCTTAATTTTTAGTACAACTATGTTTAAAATAACTTTACTATGCAATTTTAGTTATAAATTTACTAATGATGTACATAATATGATATAATATGAAAATAAAAACGGGCGATAATTTTTTTTTAAAAAAATAACATCAACAAAAGAACAAATTTTTATATTCTAGAATAATTTTAAAGAATAACAAATCCGTTCAAGTATTATTATCAAAGGATAAGGTGCATGAAGAAGATGCGTTTGTTATTCATAAAAGTATTTTAAAGAAGGGGTGTGCGTGTGTGTTTTTTCTTTTGTGTTTAATCGTCAATCAAACACCAGGTAATGAAAATTGCAACAGAAACACTGGAAAGAACCAATGAATGACACCATGGTGATAATGATATTTTGTCATCATATCAAAAGATTTTTTTAATCTGCTTTTTACGTCTTGAAGATTCCTTACTTCCAAAACCATGAGAACCAGGTCCGAATGAGTGGAACTCTTCTTTCCTTTCAACTTCTTGTCTGATAAAAAATTTCACTGAATAACATGCCGGTGACCACACCACTGAACGTTGATTCCTTCTCTCTTTGTTCAGATCAGACGGCGCCAACAAAATCGAGCATCTTCTTCCTGCTCCATTCCGGAGCACAAATAAGATAATTAAAATCGTAGAAAAGACATGAAGCATACTGTGAAACTACTTTGCAGACTACAATAGTCAAGCTAAATTTTTTTCCCTTTTTGGGTGGCAAATTTCATGTCAAGTTTACTGTCAAGGGAAAACAACTACTACTGTTTTCGACGATTACTATCAACACTTTTTTTTTCATTCACGGAAATAAAATGATGATTTGTCAAAACTCACGTTTTTCCAAGCATGTGGATCTTTTCGAAGTCATTGATCCAATCGTTATGAAATGACATTAAGGTTGTGTTTGAATGCAGAAGTTGGATAAGAATTTGTTTATCAAACATCTTTTATCACATAAATTTGGACTTGACAACGATGAGAAATTTCTTTTTAAAAGTTATTCGAAAAAAATTCTCAATCATCACAAGAACTTTTCAATTCGCCAATATCCCTCCTTGCTATTTTCTCTCTCTCCTTTTTCCATCGTCCGCCGCCTCCCCCTTGCTATTTCTCTCTCCCCCTGTGGGACAAAGTTGCTGTGAATGCTCCTTGCCGCAACACCTCCATGGGATGAAGACACTGTTGCTCCATCTTGCGCAGCGATGCCGCCCTCGATGGAGCAGCCATCTTGCGCACCAGCGCCATCGTTGAGCCCCTCGAAGGCCGTAGCAGTGCATGAGTTGCAAGCGGTGGATCGAGAGGTGTGGATGGCGTGCTAAGGAGCTGCCGCGCACGTCGAATCCTGCATCCTTTACCTCCCGCCACGCCGAGTCCCCTTGCCGAACATCTCCTCTTTGGACGCGCCGCCGATCATTCTCTACAATGTCACTAGCATCCTCTACCTCGTGAATGATTTTTCCCTCGAAATTATTCCTTCTTCACCTACTACCAAAAGCCCTCACCTCTCGCCTTCGTCGAAAAGCTCTCGCCTTCGCCTTCGCCTTCGCCTTCGCCGAGGAGGCCGAACACCCCTTTGCCTTCTCATATCGCGTCGCAAAGGGGGCCTTCGCAAGAGGCGGTGGCAGCCAAAAAGAAATATGTGACTGTGGAGGAGCGCTGATGAAAGAGAGTACCGCAATGGAGCCCATTGTTGAAGACGACAGCCACTGAAGACGCAGTTCTCCTTGATCAAAGCTTTCAATCTCATCCAAACACTTTCGAAAACTTAGATATCAATTCACTAAGTTCGTAGAACTAATTGAAACTTTAGTCCCTTTATCCAAACACTACCTAAGGGTTACATACCAACTGAAAGAGAATGATGTGAACAGTATCTGGCATCTCTCCCCAGATTGCCAAGAGAAGCAATTAACATGAACTTGCAAGCAATAGATAACCCTTGCAGATAATAAACTTCCAGAATTCTAATTAATTACTGATTGGATTGAGAATTTTGGAAGAGAATGGAGTATGTGGATGTAATTACCTAAATTCGTTTAGATAGTACTATTTTATTGTTAATTATGAGAGGTGTAATGGAATGATGAAGCTTTGAAAACCTCATATTATTAATTACACAAAATAGTGAAATGAGAATGAATGAATGAATAATTTTAAATCAAATAAATTATTTATCTCTTTCTAATTATGTTACTCATTGGAAATTATAAATAAATTTATACATAATAAATTATGGAAATAACTTTTAAATAAATAAAAATTTTCATTCTCAAATTTATTACTCTTTATCAAACAAATTCATTCTCAAAATCTAGCACATCATCTTAGTGTATCTCAGTTGTAAAACATGTGACCGACGATTAAACTAAATGTTTTTTAAGATCAAATTACTGACAGAACCTTCTCTTGGACAAAGAGTCGAGCATATTGAGAGCACACGTTAGATTTCATTTTGAACAACAAAGAAAGAACGGACAGTTCTTTCGTCACTTGATACAGGCTTCAACAACGTTCAACCGACGAGAAAAAATCTACAACCCAAAATAAGGAAAGCAACACGCAGCTTTACCCCAAAACCCAAAAAGGATCGCCTCCTCCTCCACGTTTCTCGCTATCTTTGGAAAAAATAAAGATCTAAACGCGGCCTTCCCAGAGGCAATCGGCGGCGGCTGACGAGCTCAGGAGGATGGCCTCGACGTCGGCCGGTGGGTCGAGACCCATGGCCGACGCCCGATCCCAGCGCTCCATCCGGCTGAGCCCCATGCACGGGCCGTACCTCATGTCCAGGTCGAACTCCCTCAGCTTCTCCTCGTCGGCGGCCGCCGTGTTCTCGCCCGATGCGTCTCCTGCACGGGAGAACGGTTAGGGAAGCGAGTCCGGTCCAAATCCAATCAGAAGGATGGCTAGCAGGGTTTCGTACGGTACCTCGAAGGTCGGTGGAGCAGTGGACGGGCGGATCGGAAGCAGGGAAGACGGGGGAGGTATTCCCGGGGATCTGCTTGTAGCCGCGCTTGGTCACGCCGGAGTTCTTCTTCTGCCGGTAGAAGCTCTTGATACCAAGCGACTTCTCCATCTTTCTCTCTCCTTCCTCCTTTCTCTCTCTCTCTCTCGAACACACGAAGGGACGGTATAAGTAAGACAAAAAGAGCGGGCAAAAGTGTTAATGGGGGGTGGCGTTTGAATTTTGAATAGTTTCCGGAATTGTAAAGTCCAAACGATTTAGAAAAGTGTTCTTTTCAAATTGAATCGTCGGACCGAATAATAATAAAATTTTATATTTATTACGATATACTTTAATTATATAAATATATATGATGTTAAAATATAATTATAAAAAAAAATAACACTCATAAATGTATAATTAAGTTTAAGATTTGATATTAAAATTATTATACACTTAATAAATTAAAATCATTGAATTTAATTATTATATGCAAATTTTCTGTTGGTTAATTCTTTTTGTATTTCATATCTTTATTTATTTTATGTTAGAAGCAACAAATACGTATTTTTTTCAAAATATTATGACAAGATTATATATTTCATAAAGAATTATATAGTATAATTAGTAGTTAATTATTTAATTTGAGTTATTACATACTAAATTAAAGAAATTTAAATTTGTGTATATATAT
Source organism: Pontederia crassipes (assembly GCA_030549335.1). Taxonomy (NCBI): domain Eukaryota; kingdom Viridiplantae; phylum Streptophyta; class Magnoliopsida; order Commelinales; family Pontederiaceae; genus Pontederia; species Pontederia crassipes. The sequence continues at coordinate 7,328,562 of JAUKPH010000017.1, forward strand.
TATTATATTATACTAAGCATATTATAGTTTGCACCATTCATTCATAACTAATTTATCTAATATGATAAATATTATATTAATATAATAAATATATAATTAATTTATATTATAATATACATTTATGATATTAAAAAATGAATAAAATCATAATCCATAAGTTAAAGCTCAAAGTTTAATAAATTCAAGATTAAATAAAGGGAAAAAGAACAAGTGAGTGTATAAAAATAGTCCCACGTTGAGAGTAAATGAATAACTATAAATTAAGGAGGATACTAATGAGCAAATATGAATATTTTTGAGAAAGTCCATTTTTAAATATTTTTTAAATTTATAATAATATTTTTTTATCAAATTATTTCTTAGTAAAGGAAATTTTAATAACAAAAATTGGTTGAATAAAAAAATCGAATTGAAACGCGGTTCAATCTGATTTTGACCGGTTCTTACCGATTTTGACCAGTTCAATTCGGTTCAAATTGAAGTCCGATTTTTGGACTTCAGATGGGCCGTAATAGTGGCCGGTTACCGCCCCTGACAACACTGCTTCCATAATCATTATTATTGTAAAAAAAATTGAATCCTCCAATTAATTATTTGTTATTTTTTCTGTATAAGAAAGAAACCCTAAACATGATTTTTTTATTAATTATTCATATCAAATGGCTCCACTAGAATAACTTTAAAATAGAATATTTAACCATTCACACAAAAAGATATATGTGCAAACGTATAACATGTTTAAATATAAGATCGGCCGATCTTATAAACGTTTTATGTTTGAAACCATAGAAATTTCAAAGGTTATATTCAAAATGCAGCTTCATTAATCCGTAACTCCTTTGTTTAAATTTTTTATTTAATTTTGTAGAGAAAAGGAGGTTAAATTGTCTCAAATTTGAATAATTAGTCGTTTTAGATAAATGGATTGACGTTTTCTTCCTTAATTCGGCAACTTTTGTCCTTATTTAATAGTTGTATAAATTTTCTTATTCTCTTTTTTCCTCCTAAGAAATACTGATTTGCCTGGCTGAATGAATTGAACTAATGGCTGACTTATTAAAAAAGTACCATGCCTTTATTTCATCCTCTTCAATTTATTACTTTGCGATAATAATACAGATTTGGCAAAAAAAAAAAAATCTTTTTACGAGAGAAGGAAGAGTAATCATCCAGAGTTTCAATATAAACTGTGGATCAAGTGCACTATTAACTTACCTGATACTTAGAAATAAAATAATTACTCAGAAATTTATGATGCACGGGTACTCTAATTTTCTCGACATATCCGTACTAAGTATGTACTCGTGAGTACTCATACCCACACATATCTAATAAAAAATTATTTTTAAAAAATGGATAAAAAGTTAATAAATGATTGATGATAGTGGAATCATTAATACTATAGAACATGGTAAACATATATTTTGTTATTTTTTTTTGTCAAATGTGAACCGTAAAACATATAGATACTAAAGATGAGAAGTCATATTCACTCTTGAGGAGAAAGAAAATGACACCGGCTAAAATTTACGTGAAGTTGATAACTAATTACTTTGAGAACTTGAACATCATATAAATACTAGAAACCTTATGAAAATTTATTTTATGTATATATATATTATATGTTTAATATATTGTTATACTCGTACCTTAAATTTTTAGAATTTGACGTATTCCGTACACGTACACATATTCAGTACCGTACCCGTACTCAAGCTATCCCAAAGTTCATTGGAAAATTACCTAAAAAATGAGTTCAGATTTCGGGATCAAATTGTTCATGCTTTAGCAGCTTAGTTAACTATCTAACTCGAGCAATGAGATGTTGAACAAGCAATCTATTTTATGGCTTTAAGGTTGACCACAGTATATGCATGCTTTACAAGTCAAAAGTGACCCATGTTAATTCCAACTTTGTTCAAGGTTGACATATGCACAAGCAAAATCTTACAGGTAAGACCTGAAAATTATATAGAACAAGTAATGTAGAACAAAATTATATAGTACATATTCGCAGTATTTCTGATTTCGTCACGGCCGTTTGAGGTTAAATGGCTCTCTTTCCAACATATACATGTATAGGATTATTGTCTAGTGAAAAATATCTCTTGAGATAGCATGACTCCCTGTTACATTATATATACAAATGCCGATCCGTCCTATGTTGTCTGTTCAATGCTTTACAAGCATAACATCCAGTCTCCTTTTCCTCGCTGCATGCTTCAATTTCTCCATTGCAACAAGGCCTATTTGTCGAACTCTTTCTCTGGACAAGCCGAATCTGATAAGAAAAATATTGCTATCAGCAAATAAAAGGGATATATTTTCTAGCCAAGTTATTTGGTAGTTTTCCCAATTATGTACTTAAGCATGTTCACTTTTATCATTAGCAATCTGCACCAAAGGAATACAAAGCTGTATAACCATAAGTTCATTGACAATACTTACTGCCTGCTGATATCCTCCCATGTATGACATTCATTATCTAGTCCATGATAAAGTCGCATGATATCACTTTCACGCTGGCTGAGTGTCGAAAGTAAGAGCTTGTTGACTTCATCCTAAAATGGTAGACATGTGAGTGTTATTGCAACAATGCCAGGAATTTAATATACAAAAGGGAAAAAATGGAAGTCATGATATTGTCAAATTCTTGCATACAAGACTTGTGAATTGACACAAATGGCTGACACAACAGAAAATTCTATTAAGCTTGTTTTATTTGTTATGACTTATGTGTACCTTGACTGCCCACTCGTCAAATCCATGCCATGGATTATTCTCAAGGTTCCTATCCGCAATATACTGAAAAGAAGAAAGCATTACTACTAATGCATAATAATTTTCATATCAGAGAAGGATTTTCTGAAAAGTGGGATGCTATGCATACACTATGCAAACTCTCGCCTGGGAGACCATTGAGCGAGGGAAAGGCTTCCCTATCAAGAGAAATCACCTTACTGACAGCCTGCATTCAAATTATATACTGTGAATAAGAAAATACTGACAACATAGTATGAAGAACTGCATAAAGTTCTGGTGATATCATCTTGTACCTCTGTTGCATTCCGTACTTTCTTCTGTGACATGTTAAGGGACTCCGCAAGTTTCTGAAACAGATATATAACAATTACACACTATTTCAGAAATACAAAATTATCTGTAATGTATCTTTATCCTTTAAATAAAACCTTACATCAAATGTTTTATAAAATTCAAGTGATTTTAATTTACTCTTATTAACAAAAAATAAGCAGAATTCTCAACAATATCGTGTATTTTTGGCTGCAAACATAAACAGAAATGAGTTGAAGGAGAACTCGGTTGATGACAAGTATTTGCAACATGGCCAACTTAAGAAGAAAGTGACGCACTACAAGGACATATTTTTTGTTAAAAATAGATGAAGATCTAGGGATTATGCTAAGGATAAAAGAAACAAAAAACAATATCGAACTATAGGTAGAACAATAATGGAAATGTAGGATTGTAGTAAAAGTTCATTTCAAGATTCTAATGACACTTGATTTCCTCTCAAAAAAAAAATGGCACTTGATTCATACCAACATAACTGATGTAGTAAACATTATTTAGCTTGATAAACCAATATCCAGAAGAAATAACGTTTTTCTACTTACAGTTATAGATGGTGTAATCCCTCTCCCCTGCAGTTTAATTTTTGCATTTCTGATTGAACTCAATCTTTCATGCAAATGCATTGGTAGTCTTAGGGTTCTGGAATTCTCAACTAGTGTTCGCGAAACACCCTGTCAGACAAAGAAGCCAAGTCTAGCATAAGTATTAAATATTGCTTCACAATCTGCATGATGCCTCATTGTCAAAAATTGGCAAAGAATAAAGATGTATATTTAATAAAAGTTTAAGGAAAGTAGTATAATGAGAACTAGAGGCGTTGTAGCTGGGGGCTTCAAATAAGTTGTTTCAATTTCCATCTAAAACCATGCAACATGAGAAGTAATGACTTGCATTTTTAACAACTTGGGACTTGAAAGAAAAAAGGTCTTCACAATGCATTGAGCTACAGGCTGTCACAAGCTCTAATCTTCTTTAAAGTTAAGAAACTCCTTATTTGTGATCATATGGTCCATGTACTTATTAATACATTGCTATTTAAAACAAAGACTTACTTGGCGTATCCACCAATATACATAGGTGGAAATCCTGAAACCTTTGGAAGAATCAAATTTCTCTATTCCACGAAGAAGCCCAATTAAGCCTCCCTGTGACATTATCGATAGTTAGTTCCTATATGGCTCTTAGGCATATGCCATCAGATCAAGCTTGGATGGAAATATTATCGAAGAATTTTAGATGCAATTAAATGACTTAAGTAGAACATGCTTAGGATGCTTGTGCAAGATTATTATAGAGAGACTTACCTGAATGAGGTCAGCCATTTCTGCACCCAAGTTGTCGTACTTTTGAGCAACAGACATGACTAAACGAACATTACTCATAGCTAGCTTTTCTCTAGCCAAAGAACATTCAAGTAATTTAGACCGCAATTCACTCAGTGGCATCCTTAGTGCAGAAGCCAATTGTTTGTCACAAGGTTGAGATCCTAATTTTTCCTTCAACCTGAAAATAGAAATAACCTAATTAAAGTATACATTTAAAACAAACAAAGATGCGCGTAAAGATGGGGGTTCAGATGCGGGTTGCACAAGTGTCATGAGCTGGGCATCCGAAATATTCACTGTGAATCAGACTCTAGCATGAAAGTTCAAGTTGTTAACAAAGCTGCAAACTGCCCAAGGCACTTCAGAAATATGCTCGTTGAACTCTAATCCCTCTGTTTGAAAGGTTCTATGTAAACACATATTTAGAGAAGCTAATAGAGCCACCAACATTTTGGCCAATGCGGCAACACCCGCGTATGGATGTATTTTGATAGAAAAACCTTCTTCCTGGTCCCAGGGGCCACAGTGTTTTTAAACTCTTATACTATTACCACTAATAGATAAGTTATCACCCTAAACAAATATGCAACACAAGGTAAAAATAGCTACATCATCATGTATGATGTCAAGACCTATTGGTCTTATGGATACTAGGGTAGTAGGGCTCATGTTCTTATATTTTGATAACAACATACAGTGGAAACAAAGACTGATTGATTACCAGCAAACTCTGATAGGACAAAGTTATACACAAATATGTCATTTCCGTAAAAATTCAGACAGATTAGAAGAAAGATACAGGTAAAATTGATTGTATATGGTGTCTGTAATTTGAAAAGAGAACTCAGTAACTCACCTTTTCCTGTGCTCTTCTAAAGAAAGGCCGACTTTTATTTTATTTGACAAGTTCACAACTTCAGCATGAGTAAGCAAATTATCACTCACACGACCCTTCACATAACCACTTAATTTGACACCGAGGAGCTCCGGACTGACACTAGGCCGAAACTGTTTAGATCTATTCAAAGATATGGTACTGGCTCTTGGACTGAAACATCTTCTCCTAGCATTTACTCTCCTTTGCCGAGCAGATACCCCAGACCGAGCAACATCAGGAATCTGGTGGCTCTCCCCTGGTTTGACAACATCTGTCATCTGATTGAATGGAAGTTCCCATTGCTTTTCCAGCATCGACTTTTGCAATAAAATGAGGGCCTCAAGGGAGGACTCGAAGTCTAAGTCTTCATTTGCATCATTGGGTGCATCCTTCAACCATGCGTTACTGCTCGAGGGAACCAAAGTATGAACACTCTCCTTCAGTGCCTTGACAGCTTGAGTGTGCCTTATAGGCGGACCGTTCGCACCAAAGTGAGAAGATTTCTGTGCCACCACAATGCTCTTCGGCGAGGCAGCCAGAAACTGCAATGATCCCTGATCAGCACCCAGGAAAAGCTTCTCAGCGGGATCTAGGTGGCAGAAGGAGGAACTAAGAAACCTTTTCCCAGTGCTTAATCCAATGACAGCAGCTGTCGCCATCTTGCAGCTCGAGATACCTGTGCATCGGAGCAATTCCTAATGTCAAGAACTTTGCTGAACAGCATCTAACACAACAGCAACCCCCCGGTAAGGTAATACTATGTGCTTAATTTTGCATTAGATTGGTATATGTATGTCACTTATATCCACAACAAGGCTCTATGGTCAGGAACAAAGGTGTATCAGTTAGCCATGCCATCAGAAATAAAACAATTTTATAAAAGAACAATTTTTTTTCTGTGAACCATTAACGTATACAGACCAACCAACAAGAATGCACCACCAGACCAAAAGAAGAAGATTTGAACCTCTCAGAACCCCTATAGAAGCCAAAGAAAGGAAAGAGAATAAAGATGAGAAACCAAACTGATCATCAGGATGATGCCATTGTAATAATTCCAAACTCCCAAAGATTTCCCTGGCTAAGGCGTAATTCCCGCGCAAACATACAGCGCGCGACAAAAAAAGGGCACCCGCGCCGACGCCCGATCGTGTGACACCAGTTCGCTGAAGTAGGCCGACACCAGAAGTACTACTGATCCCAGATCATGCCCAAGAAAAGGAAGCAAGACAACAGCAGGATTACGCACCCGAGTTCGTCGCGGCAGCAGCCGCAGTAGTGCAGCTGTGGTGGCTTGAGGTGTCGAGCACCGGGGCTGGGCTCCCGTAGCAGTTTGGCACAGGTTGAAACGGGCGGTGAAAACAATGAGTACGCGTGTATGTGTGAGGGGGAGAGAGAGTGTGGGGGGCTTGTGTTGTGTATAAACGTAGTGGAGTTTTTATTGTTTTCTTTTATTTTGGGGGTAAGTGATATGGTGAGAGGAGAGAGAAAGGAGGCCATTGGTTGGAGTAGATATTTGGTATGCGTTCTGGTGGTAAGCGATGCTCCATCTGGTCGCGCGATGCTCCCTCCGTCGTGTAGGGAGCTCCTCGTGCTCTCTCAGCCACAAGCAGGGCTCATAGCTCGTGGCTCATGGCTTATGGCTCAAACTGTGCAAAAAACAAAATACGTCATGAAAAATATTATTATTATTATTAAATCTTCTCTTAATTATAATAAATTTTCGCATCTCACTCTAATATATGAACTTATTGTATCGTGCTCTAAGTTATTATAGGATCTCAAAGGGCACCAAGAGGGGAGTTGAATTGATGTTCAATTCGAAAATATCGATTTCACAAAAATCGTCGCGGAAGCTTAAAATTGATTCTTAAATAATTTATAATTTATATCATAAATTCAATATTAGAAGAAAAGAGAGAGAAAATCAAATGCAAAGACACGAGTAGTTGACGAGGTTCGGCCACATCTTGGCCTACGTCCCCGTTCCGACTTCTCGACCTCGAGACCGTCGAAAATTTCACTAACATTTTTCTTTGTTCCAAATGGGACAAGGAAGAAAGCTCTTTACACTACCGCCTTTTTTTCCGCTTCGAGAGGCAAGACAACTTCTCCCCCTAGGAAGCTAATCTATTTCTCTCGCTCAAGAGGTAAGATTTTGAACATCTTTTACACATGAGTTCTCTCTAATTTTTCTGAACAAAAGCTCTTTTACAAAACTAAGTTCACAAAAGAAAAAGAGAGAAAGAATGAGAAAGCTATAAAATGAAAACTTCAAGAAATGATCTCTCTTGGACAACTTGAAGTTTTTTTTCAACGAGTGAATGTGTGTCTTTGCCTCTAGCTTTGGCACTCCTTTTATAGCCTTCAATGTGTGAAAAATTCGTCCAAAAATCATTCCACAAATTCCTCCTTCAAATTTGACCGTTACTGTTCATTTGACTCGGAGGCCAGTCGACCGCACTTCTGAACCGGTCGACCGGTCTATGTGACAGTTGCGTCATTTTCACAGTTTCTGCACTTGGTATGTCGACCGGACTGTCGATCGATATTGTCTCGACGTCGTACGGAGTAGACTCAGTAGTTATCGATCGATCGACATCTTCTATTCGGTCGACCGGTACGTTTCAACCGGCTTTCTTTGCGTCGACCGGCAGGTTGATCGACTTGTACTATTTTTATCATAACTTTCTGCACGGTTATCCAAATTAGATGATCTTAGAATCTATGGAAAGTTAACAGAATTCTCTACAACTCTAATTTTCCACATTCTTTCAAAACTAATGAGATCAGTGACAATTATTTAATTAAAGTGTAGTATGCATAAAGTTATCTATTTTTTTAAAACTTTTTTTGACATTTCAACTTTAATATTTCGAAATTTGTTTCATCAAAATATAATTTTATATGTCATTAAAACTTTGACCTAACAGTTATGTCATGATTTTCACTTTATTTTATCTCTCATATTCTTAACTTTCTCATTATTTTTTATTTATTAAATGTCTAAATTACTCTCGACAAGAAAGAAAGTGAATATTTATTTCAAATCATATAAGGACAGTTTATTCATTTAATAAATTAAAAATAATAAGAAAATTAACAAAATATGAGAGATGAATTAAAGTCTTAATCACGATATAATAACGAGAAAGTTCATATATTAGAATTAAATATGAAAAATCATTATAATGAGCATTGTTTAATAAATTAATCATCATCATCCTTATTATTATTATTATTATTATTATTATTATTATTATTATTATTATTATTAAAACTTGTGTCTTAATGAGCATCATTTCTCCCTCGGACCCCATGGCCACATGGCCCACATATAGTAGAATGGGCTCGTTTTTACCTTTCAACTTTCTGTACATGAATTGTGTACAAAAAGTGAACTTTCATTTCATATCAAACCAACTTAAACTTCGATTGATGAATCTAAAGTAGCAATCTTTTTAATTTAGTTGTAATTTTTACCCTGCATTATAACTCGATAAAATGAGAATGTTAAATATCCATTCAACCATTTTAAATCGTATAAATTAAATATTAAGTCGCCAACTTAATATTTTATTTCATTACATATAAAAAAAATACAATATTACTTTAAATTTATATAGGTTAAACTTTTTGGATTTCATATAACGTTAAAATTATAAAAAATAAAATTATTATATATTAATTTTTAAATCTAAAAAACTAATATATATTTATATGTGATCCAATTATTTATGAGTGATTCTTGAACTTATATTTGCAATCAATTCAAAATTTCACGAATTCGTACACAAAAATAAGTCATTTTTTTATACAATTTAAACTTTTCTTCACATTCTCACTCCTTGTGCGTCGCTTCTGCGTTCCGCCTTCACAAGACCCGTTGTCGTTCGCTTCGGCCTTGTAGCGATGATGAGGCTCATGAACATTGCGACGAGGAGGTACTCGCGAGGGCGCATGAGGTCATGCAGAAGCGAAAACGGTGCCGAGAGATCAGAATGAGGTCGAAGCGAATGACGAAGGCGACGTTGAGAGATCGGGATCGGCGCGAAGGGGTTTAGGGCAGAAGAAGGCAGAGGAGTACAGCTCGCGAGCTCGTGAGGGGATAAAAAAGTTGATGCAGCGAATCTGCAATCATGGCGCACAAATTGGATGACCGTAAAATTGGGCGTGATTCCAGCCATTGATAGAAATTCAACATATGAAAATTTGATAGCAAGAGGTTCCCAACTTAAGTTGGGAGCACCTCATTAAATTCTTTAAAATAACTATTTTTATGCTGTGCTGCTTGCACCAGGAACTTCTATTGTGTTTATAAGTTTATTATGGTGATTATATTTTTAATTATATTGTCATATTTAGAGAAATGAAAAAAGCAGAAATTAGGACAATTGGAAACGTTCCCACGTACAACCCTTGATACAAATGATGCACCTTTCGGAGCACCAACAACAAGATCAGTAAAAAGATTATTCAAGTGATACCGAGTTCAATATTAGATCTCAATGGTATTAAAAGTGTGTAATTTTTTTTATATATTTCTTCATGATCCTCAATAACAAAATGCGATTATTATTCGATATCGTTCAGAATAGCGATACAAGTCTTGTGCTCGTGCTCTCTCTCTCTCCCTTCTCTGCCATTTTTTCTGTCTTATTTAATTACCAAGAACACGAAATAATGATGGAAAATGTAATTTCCTTCGCGAGCACGATTTACCATCAACAAGTGAAGAAGGAATGGGAGAAAAGGGAAGGACATCTTTCAACAACCTACTAGGCAAATGTCACAACACAAGAACTTTTAAGGTGCAGAAGCATTTAATGTGAGGAAGCTCATGTAGGTTTGAGTCGAATTTGGAGTACTGCCCTATCTGGACATTCATCTTAAAAAGCACAATTTAGGACAAACATAACATAAACCACTTGGAAATCTTCTGTTGCTCAATGAACCCTCCGAGGAAAGTGGCCAAGCAAAGAAGTTGAAACAGAAAATTGGTTCCCAAAATTGGGGTTCTTAAACTCCATTTGGGGAAAACAGGATTGCCACTGCTGGTACCATCAATGGCAGTTGATACTGTTTTCTGCCACAGAGTCGTATCATCTGGATTGATGCATATAAAAGAAAGTGATATTTTGGATGTGTCACAGACACAACCAAGTTCCAGTCATTTCAGTAAAAAAGGAAAGTGCACCACAAGCATTGTAATCAGAAACTCATGATGGTGTGAAATTTCTAAAAATTGCAAGGTAAGTTAAGTTCCAGAAATCAGAACTCAAACCGGAATCTGATGAGTGCATGCATATGAGGGAAACATTTAAGAGAAAAGCATCTAGCTAGGAGGGTACAAAAGAACCACTCAGACCTTTAGAGGAATGAATTCAGCTGCTCACCTGCTCCTGAAGTCTGTCCCTGAGGAACACTAAATCAATGAAACCCATTCAAAACATATACACATCATGAAGGAGCATGCCTCCGCTGACATCATAGTTTCTTGCACAAATTTCTCAAGACTAAATAGAATGGTCAGAATACTTGAGACTATGATTTTGCTATACTCGTTATTTTCACCACAAACCATCATTGAAGAAAAGTAGGGGGAAAATGGACATTAAGTGGATCCCAAATATCACAAATTCATCTCTACGCATAATCTAAACATGAACCCCAAGATCATGAGGACAGACATGCAATTAATCAAGTACATATTAAGTCATAAAACCAAAGAACTCAAAAGGCCTAAGGAAAGAACACATATTAAAGAGCCTTGTTTTCACAAGAGAGCACTGAAAAAAGAACTCTGACATATCACAATAAATCAACTTGTCAAAGTTTAGGACTCGATCTTCTGAAAGGAAGTTACTGACATTTTTCCCTTTCATGCACAAATATGGATTTTGAATAGGAACGGGTTAAGGGAAAAAAATCAATCAACAGAAGAAATAACATTTCAAAGTCTATCTGAAAAGCGCACTCATCAACTCTATCTTAGCCAAATTTCAAATATTTGTTAGAGCTAAAAAAAAGACTACCTTTGGCCAAAGGTTCCACTTTTTTAACCACTAACATATGGCGTGCAACGCGGCGAAATCAACAGCAGAACCATTAAAGATTCATGACAATATTTTACCTTTGTTAACATAGTATTCGAGCATTTGAGGTAGACTTCTCAGCTAAACAAACCTTCAAAAAACGAACTTATATCATGCAGATCGTAGGTTGCCGCGTCTGCAAACTAAAATCCGAATATTTGCAGTGTTTCAGGATCCAAATCGATCGGACAAAAGGAAAGGAACAGAAGGCTACTCATCGAAGATTCAGCACGAGCAGGGAGGAACGAGATCCATGAGACCCGAAACGGCGGGAGATCCAGAAGGGTCATCGCTCTCCGCCTCCGATTCAGTTGGTGCAAGGCGGGATCCGCCTCCGGCGAGGACGCGGCCCGCAGGATCCGGGCGTTCCCGACCTGCACCAAGCGAATCAGAAGCGGCGGCGATCAAGAAGCTCTCAACCGAGCCCACTGCCGCGGACTCCGGCGATGAGGCGGCGACCAACCTGCAACCCCTACGATCTAATCCACCACAGGAGAGTTTGAGTCGAGATGAGTGACGGCCGACGGAGGTCAGAATTTATATATCAAAGGGTCGATGGAGATTTCGACACGTAACTCCACCGGGGTTTTAGGGGGAGGATCTGACGGTCCTGATTTCTTTTTTTTTTTTTATCTCGAATGATTAGTGTTAACATAATTGAATTGGACTTTGGGAGTAATAATTTCAGTTCTTATTTTGGTAAAGGAAGGAAAAAAATACATTTTTATTTATGATAATGCTATAGCTTGATAAATATATTTTATAAAAAATAAAAAAATAATTTTAGTAATTTTATTGTCGGATTAGTTCTGTCCTAATAAAAGCTGAACGCTATCCGAAAAACGATAAGAAGTTGATCCTTAAAATTTGTACTTTATTTTATATTTATATGTTCTTAAAAAAATGTCAATCAAATTATACATATATTTGTTTTTCCCTTATTTGCTAATTTCCCTTTTTCAATAAAAATGCTAGTTTATTTTGGATTAATTAGCATATAACTTTATAAATATTTTCTATTTTAATTAAAACATATAATATTCAAAATAACGTATCCAAATTATAACATTTGTTTCCTATTCATCCTTCTCCAATTTCTTCCATTCTTTCATGGTAAATTATTTCCTATAATTATCCTTATTTTTTCCTTTTTTTCCTAATCTCCTTTTATTTTTCCTTCTCTTTCCCTCTTAGGTATTAGGCTTTCATTTTTTCCCCTCAAATTTGGTTTAAAGTTGAAACGGCCGGTTCAAGCCCGTTTAATTGAAGTTTTGACCTTTTGAATGGCACTTGACTTTTGAGTGTAACTATTTATCCAAAAATACATCCAAAACAAAATCTCAATATCATAAAACAAAACATTTGAATTGAGTTCTCATTTCATCCAATTAACTAATACTCGGTTACATATTTGACATGTTAACTTTATATATATATATATATATATATGTCCTGGTTGCACCAATGGGAATTGGAATAGAGTGAATAATAACTCCTCATTGTTTAAGCAAAGATCTCGAATTTGAACATTGTCAATATAAAATTTAATCAGATTGTTCAGAGTGATATCAGAATTGTCGAACCCATTAATAAGTCGAGATTTCAAATTCGTAATTGATGCGCATAATTTTTAGCGTCAATTGTGTTTAAATGTTCGGCGCTACTTTTCGAAGAGGTGGCAAAAAATAAAAAAATGGAGTGAATCCAAACTTTTTCTGTTGGCAAGTGCAGGTACAATTTCAAATAGGAAAGCATACATAAGATGAACGTACTATATGCATATAATATTCGTATGTTAAAAATTATTGCTATGGTCAAAGAGGCATCTCATCGTATATCCTCTAGTCAAAGGTCTCCCTGCAACCTATTTAATTGTCAACAAATCCAACATTAAACCACGTCAGTGAACAGAGCCATTCAATAAGTTCTGTTTATATAGTACAATTTTGATATTATTTGTAATGCTAAAATATGATGGAAATCCAACGGTAAGAAACTAACACAAAATCTAATTTATAGAAAAAAAAAACGATAATCGTAAACGCTCACCGAAACTACTTAAATTAATACGGATTACTCGGGAAAACATATGCTTATTCTCATCAACTACTCTCTATGCAGACAAAGTTGTTCTTGGGATAAGATTTTCCAATCCATCATTTATGTTACTTAATCCAGCAAGGTCAAGTGGATTCTTGATGAGAGCAAGAACTTGTTGCTCTCACATTTTGTTGGCTCCGTGTGAGTGACCCACTCACAGGTAAAAGTGAGCGTTTGACAAAAAACTGAGAAATAAGGTCTTAATCCAAACCTTACTCCCCGTCCAAAATGGGCCAACAAAAGTTGTGTTTGTTTCTGAATTATACACGTCATAAGACCATAATGTTCATGCAAGAAATATGAAATTATGTTTTTTTTCCCTGCGAATGACAAAAAAAGAAGAAGAAAACTTATAAGCAGATGACTAATTCTCATGCTAAGGCTTCAGCTGACTTCAGTCCTCTCTGTCAAACAGTTAAAAGGTAATGCCATGAAAGTAGTTTTTATCTTGGGTGCGTGTGCGATGGCTTCCAGAGCTAACGCACCAAGATAACTCTGAACACAGAGAGAGAGAGAGAGAGAGAGAGAGAGAGAGAGAGAGAGAGAGAGAGAGAGAGAGAGAGAGAGAGAGAGAGAGAGAGAGAGAGAGAGAGAGAGAGTACTGGCAAGTTAAATGTGGAGAAAATGTTTCAATCCAGGAAGAAGACAAAAGCTAATTAAGAGCTAAGACTCGAGGAAGAGGTCCACCAACCCACTGCACATCGAATTATATTCACCATGTACGATTGGTGCCCAGAGGTGCACATGACATGCACGCTCCTGAGATGAGATCACAAAACACAAATACTAACAGAGGGATGGAGGGAGGGAGGGGGAGAGAGAGAGATACATCAGGGATAGATATACGTTTTCTCAAGTCTCACGACCATCTAAAATATGAGGAAGCAAACGTTTTTATACCTCCAACTAACCAATTGCAGAAATTAATGGTCTGTCCGTTCCCGTCCAACCTAACAAAGGCTTTCACGTTGATCAGGGAGGGGGGGTCAGAGCAGGTTCAGAAATCAAGACTGCCAACTGGATCACATAAGTCAAGCTTATCACAATTCAAGCACAGCAAAAACAATAACTTCCCTTCGTAGACACTGAGAAAATGCTTTGTTGCAAATGTTTGTGTCCTTGTTATTGGGAATTTTCCACCATACAGCAAGGAAAATGTGCCCCCAAGTGTTGTTCTTCAGGTTTTCACAAACTTTATCAATGATGCTCTGCAACTCTGGCGGTCTGGCCAAACCCAAATGCGTTTCCTAGGAAAAACAAGAACTCCATGTGCATCAAGCTCGGAAGATTTATATCACTCGTGGATGAACTAAAGACATGACTTGAGAATGAACAATGAGGTACAAAGGAAAATTTTACAAAAAAAAAAGAAGTATTATCCTGTGAGATCTTTTTACAGAACAAAAAGAAAAAAAAGTAAGTGTGACAGGAAATATGATACTTACATCACAGTTCTAGCAACCCATGCGTTGCTTGGAATCAGTAAGGACGCCAAATGGCCTGTATTTAATGTATACGCAACAAGGGAATCAGCAAAAGAAAAATGGAGGACAAGAGCCCTTCAAATTTTCTGGTAAGAAACTCTCTAACATCTACAATATGAGTTTTCGAGAGTAAACTTTGAACCTCCACTACATTTACAACAAAAGGCTTTCAGCTCTCACAAAGGGCCACAAAAGGGAACTCTTGAATGTACTCCACCATTGATACCACTCAGCCCTGTGCCCCATAAAAGCACCTCACAGCTCTAACCGTAACTTTGCTTGCTACTTCTTGAGTATCTGGTTTCCGAACTGCTCAATTACTATGCAGCCAGTACGGTTATCACAATAAGCATTGCTATCGCTGATATGACCAGAAGCCAACGTGCCTGCGAAAGATCACCTGTTAATCAGAAAATTTGCAAACCATAACTAATAGAAAGAAAATCAAGGAATTATGACTACAAGGAATGATGACAGTCATGATGACTATCATCCATTTTATTAATCAATAAATCTTTACAGGAGCACCATGTACAATGAAGATATCAACCATATTTAGACCATTCTGAAATGTAGACGCGCCATGGACACTATATTTTCAATATAGAAACGCTCGTTCTGAAATATGAAAGCATCTGTCGCCACGAAATGCTGCCTTTGAAAGTTCAGTTTTCATCTGTGCAGTTGCAGCATAAGAATTCTCAACATGGCTTATCAATGTCATCTGTAATCGATCTACATTTTTTTCAAATTTTAATAGATTAGCAAGACAAACTTAGAAACAGCAATTTAACAGAATAATGACGAGAACAGTAAAAAAGTAAGTTCATTTACTGTGGGGTCCACGTGCTATAAAAATAACTATTTGGTAACAAAAGCAAGAACAAGAATGTTATTCTTGTTTTGTTCTTATACCAAATAGGTTCGAAGAGAATAATAAATTAGTAGTTTATATTAAAATGTAACAATGTTTTTAAAAGTAATCTTTTTAAACATATAAACACGTCAACAAGGTTTTGAAAAGTGATTGAACGTATACCAAATGTTAATTTTATTAAATTTGATGTGCTAATCAGTTTTCTTAAAAGTTTAAGATGATAGAAAGAATAATATTTATAATTTTATATTCTTAACACTTCTTCTCAAGTGTGGGTTGCTGACAACTTTGGTTTAATCCAGTCCACCGCGTGGATAACAAAGAGTGAAAATAATTTTTTTTAATAAGAGCTTAACGAGGTTCGAACTTTTGACCTGTGACTCCAATACTATGTTAAATTTAATGTGCTAATTAATTTTTTTAAAAGCTTAAGTCATTAAACAGAGCAATTTATGATTCTATATTCTTAACAAATTCCATTGATACATGAAAGTGGTGAAAACTATCCACAGACAATAAAACAAAACATGATGTTAAATCTTAGCTATTTGAGATCCATTACATGAATCTAGACCTTCCAATGGGTTGTATTAAAACTCATAATTCTAGTTAATCCAAATCATTTTTAGGATTTCTACTAAATTATTTTTATGACTTCCACCACTCCTAGGGTCTGGAACTTAAAAGATCTACTGTTGAGATGAACGTTCAATGATCATCCAAGAACATATCCAAACCATCTAATTAGATGATTCTCCCTCACTTTTCCAATAATAGGGGCAACTGAAAACATGACAGAAAAAACCTTCTAGATGTTGCCAGCAATGCTCTTTGTTATGGTGATCCATTATGTTCAACTTCATATGCATTATAGCTACATGATGCCCAAAAGTGTGAGATATCATATTTTAATGATTATGGATAAGAAAAACTAAAACAGCAAGTTATAGATAATAGTAGTTAATTTACATCAGAAATTGTACATAGCATCAAACTACCAATATATTTGATTAATAATCATACTTTTTGAAGGGACTAAACTGTAGATGAATAACCACACTACGTAAACATAATTTTCATCTTATCAAATAAGATTTGTATTGTCTGATTGGAAGGATATTAATGTATTGTATTTCAAGTAAAGATAAAAAGATTTACATCCTTCAAAGATTGACCTACAGAAGGCATATAGTGAACATACAGCTATGAAAAAAAATTTGTTCACCTACATTGACAAGCAAACGAATAATACTAGTATTACAGGAACAATCCAGCAGTTCTACTTCAGATTTAACTGTTTGCATCACAAAGTTCGCCTTGAGGGAAGCTGTTGAACCAAAGGGGTAAATGCAGTTTCTCGCTCAGCTGCAAGCTTCTGAAGGCTTTGAAACTCTTTGAGAAATGATAGAAAATCCTTTGCAAGTTTAGCGAAAAGAAGGTATATAATGGGTATCCAACTATGAATCCAATATTTATCTTAGAATATGTATTAAATTATTGTTTAGAATGTCATAATATATAAAATAATTGTAAATTAAACCTGGATATTTTAAAGGATTTAATGGGGGTCCTCCCCCCTTACAGGGGGGAGGACCCCCCTCCCCCCATCCACGCCCGTCGGATGGGGATCCGACGGGCGCAGCTTTCAATCTTGTTTTTTTAATCCGTTTTCTTTTTTTTGTGGTTTTGTTCGCGTCCCGATCTTTTTTTTGTGCCCTAGTTTTAGCCGACGTCCGCAGCTGCCTTCCGTAGGCCGACCGCAGTTGTCGTTCGTCGTCGTCCGTAGCGCCGTTCGCAGCTGTTCATCGCCCTCCACAGGAATCCATCGTAGGCCATCCGCAGCTGTCCGCAGATCCGTCCCTAGTTGTCTGCAGGCCGACCGCAGCTGCCGTTCGTCGCCGTCCTTCTGCCGACCGCAGCTGTCGTTCGTCGCCGTCCATTCGCCGTCCATTCGCCGTCCCCGCTCGATGATTCGTCGTCTGCAGCCGGTGATTCGCCGTCCGCACCCGGTGATTCGCCATCCGTCCGCAGCCGGTGATTCGCCGTCCGCGCCCAGTGATCCGTCGTCCGCGCCACGCCTAGTGATTCGCCGTCTGTTCGCAGCCGGTGATTCACCGTTCGCGACCGGTGATCCGCCGTCCGCGCCGCGCACCGCCGCGCCCGGTGATTCGTCGTCCGTCCGCAGTTGGTGATCCGCCATCCGTCCGCAGCCGGTGATTCGCCGTCCGCGTCCGGTGATCCGTCGTCCGTCCGTCGACCGCACCGCGCTCGGTGAATCGTCGTCCGTCCGCCGTCTGCGTCCGGTGATTCGCCGTCCGTCTGCCGTCCTTCCTCCCTCCGCCGTCACCCGAGATCACCCGACTATCGCCCGAGAAGTATTCTCCGTCTGGTTCTCCTTCTTCACTTCAATGCCGATTGGACGAGTAGAAAGCTAAACCTTCATTGTATCCTCTCGTAGACTCGCCCGAGGCATCATTCGTCGAATTTGTGGCTCTTCGTCCATTTGTGCTTGGCGTCGGACGAGTTGGTGTATGGTCTGCCTTGATCCTCTCCTTAAAGATAATTTGAATTTTCCTTTGAGAATTTTGAACTGTTAAAGTTATCATATGCGACTCAGTTTTCGTTTTGGTGAAATTAAGATTGGAGTAGACAATTGCATGCTAAATTTTAGTTCTCTTGTGATATGCTCTCATAAATTAATTATTCTTTAGTTCTCTTAGTTCTTAGTTCTCTTATGTGAATGCAATTGCATGTTAAATCTTAATTATCTTATGTGAATACAATTGCATGTTGAATGGAAGTTTTCTTATGTGTATACAATTGCATGTTTTTAGCTAAAAGGGATTGGAGATTGAGGTACACTCTTATCGTGATATTACTATTGATGACAATGAGAATTCAAATAATGATGAAGTGCACATAGATTATGTGAAATCCTACGAGGTACCGAAATCGTATATTGGCATGACATTTGTCACCGATGAGGAAGCGTACAAATATTATAACATGTATGCCAAATTAGTTGATTTTTCTGTTAGGAAACAAGCTTTGCACAAGTCCAAGAGTACGGGAAATATAAGTAGCCGGTCTTTTGTTTGTTCCAAAGAAGGACATAAACGAATGAAGGAAGGTGTTGAAAAAATTCCTACACAAAGAAGAGAAGTTAAAGATGATTGTCAGGCCCACTTATATATTGGTCTAGGAAAGGATGAAAATTGGGTGATTAGAAGATTTGTAGAAGAACATAGCCATTCCTTAATTACTCCTTCAAAGGTAAAATATTTGCGCTCACAAAAAGAATTCAGGGCAACTTCCAAGGAAGCTATAGTGAACCTACATGAATTTGGTATGGGACCATCAAGAATAGCTAAATCTCTTAATATGTCCGGCGAACCTCTCATAACAGCGCAAGACTATATTGACCATTTGAGGACGAGAAGAAAATTCAATTTCAGCAATGAATGCCTAAATATCATATCTGCTTTTCAAAATAAGGTAACTGTTGATCCAGGCTTCTTTCATAGGTGGAAATTGGATAGAGATGGTACTGTTTTGAATTTCTTTTGGGTTGACGGAAGATCGAGGGATGGTTATTTGACATTTGGCGATGTTGTTGTATTTGATACAACCAACCGTACAAATAACTTTAAAATGCCATTTGCTCCTTTTATCGGTGTAAATCATCATAGAAGATCGTGCTTATTTGGTTGTGCCTTACTTGCGGATGAGACAGAAGAGACATTTGTATGGTTATTTAAAAAGTGGTCTGAATGCATGTTTGGAAAGCATCCAAAATGTATTATTACGGATCAAGATATTACTATGGGGAATGCTATCCGTAAAGTATTTCCTAACACTAAACATATTTTTTGTACATGACATATTGCTAGGAACGCAATGTCTCACCTACAAGATTTGTATGCAAAATCTCAATTTAAGGAAGATTACAATAGGTGGCTCTATGGTTCATCAAATGTAGATGAATTTGAAGATGGTTGGAGTTCTTTGAAACAAAAGTTTGACATTCCTGATGGACACTGGTTGGAGATCATGTACAATAAACGTGATCAATGGATAGCATTGTATTTCGAAGACGTTTTTATTGTAGGTATGCGTACCATGCAACGAGCAGAAAGTAATAATGCTTTTTTTTTTATGGATATGTAAACGCGAACACCTCACTTTCAAATTTTGTACAACAGTATGATAGGGCTGTCCAAACTCATCGTGCACTTGAAGAGAAAGAAGATTATCGAACTATGAACTCCTCTCCGGCATACATTTCGAAGCACCCTTTAGAAATTCATGGTGGAAACATTTATACGCATGCTGTTTTTTGTAAGTTCCAAGAAGAATATGGTCAAGCGATTAATATGTATGCTCACAAAATATACAAAGATGCTCACAAAGCTGTATACTCTGTTTATCCTGCGAATGTTATTGATGAAGGTAAGAATATGGTGGAGTTTAGACATCTCGATGGAGTGTGTATAAGTTTTTCTTGTAAAAAGTTTGAACAGGAGGGGTTCTTATGTTCTCACATTTTGAACGTTCTTCACAAGAAAGGGGTTGGATCCATACCCGAGAGTTACGTACTTCATCGTTGGACGATAAATGCAAGACATTCAAATGCACATGAAATTTATGATAACTTATTTTCTAGTAGTGATTTCATAACCCCAATTCAAAAATTAGGTTGACAAAGTAACCTATGGAAGGTAGAAGAGATGTGATTGAAATCTATAAGACACTTACAATTCGGTGCTCCAATGATCAACGATGTTATAAAAAAGATGAGAGCATTTGATCTTGAAAATGCAGTTGTGGATTCAAATGATACAGATACAAGAGGAATGCATGCAAGTCAATGTGCTACCAATGAATTTATTGCCAGTCAATCAAGTTCGGTTAATTTACATGAATATGTTTTCGTCATACGTGATCCAGTCCATGTGAAATCAAAAGGTAGGCCAAGAAATATTGGAATGATTAAATCCGGCATTGAAAAAGAATCTAAGAAGCGTAGCTGTGGCCATTGTGGAAAAAATGGACATGACAAAAGAACATGTTCACTGTTGAAGGTAAATTATTTTTCGTAATGTTCATTGTTTTACAGATTTGTATTCAACTAATTGATTGCAATTCATGAATAGGAATCGGAAAGTCAGGTTTAGTGCAACATTGGCAATGGAGAAAGTGCCTCTACGTAGATGGTATTTTCTTATAAATCATTTTTCCTATTGGTAAAATTTATTTGTTTTGCTTTTGCTTATAAATCGGAACCAGCTTGATACCTAGATTTTGATAAGATTTTGATACCTATTGGTAAGATTTTGATTCTTGTGGCAAAGTCTTTCCTGTCCAAACTACTGTTGCATGCAATGCTTGATACCTAGATGCTAAGTGTATGCAAAATGCTGCACTTAGCTGCGTCTGGTACACAACTTCCAATGAAAACCAATGTTATTTTTCTCACTACATGAGAGTCATCTTTATTTGAGCTTATAGAAATGAGAATCTCTTCTGTATATTCTTCAACAATTACTTGACTAACTATTTCAGGTGGCTGTTACTTTCATTTCTAGTTGCAATCTTTACACTTGAAGTTGACAGTATGAAAGATCATGAGTACCTATTAGTCACTCGAAACTATGCATTAATAAAGTTCTATGCATGAGATTGTGGTGCAAAATTTTCTGTGTTATTCTGAATTCTTAATCGGTTAATGTTCATTTGTCGAGCTTCTGACTTTTCTCTGATTCCTTTCCGTTTTGTCCTATAGGAAGAGATATTATCACAGGCAATTCAAGCTTCAAAAGACCTTCTGAAGAGAGCGGGCATTACTCTTCCAGAAAGAATGAACCATATGTGATATTTGTGACTACATATGAATCAATCACTTTGCGACATGATGTCCTACAACCAGTGTTGTTTGTGCTCTTTTTTCCCCTTGAAATTGTTGTCTTGCACCTGCTATTAATTGTTTACGAGACTTATTAGCCACAAACTCCTATTACGAGAACTTTGCTCCAACTATATTTTTGTATGATTTGCACGCCACGGTACAATGTCTTCTTGCATTTCAGAATGTCATGATATGTGTTGATGACTATTTTCTCCACATTGAACTCCAAATATTTTTTTTAACTGCAATGGAATTATTGTTTACTGATGCCGTCTATCTACACATGATAAAGAGAGTCCTTAACCATTTCCTGAGCAGAATGAACGTGATTTGGTTGTCTAATTAAGTTCCGACAAGGTTTCAGGCTGATTAAAAAAAGAATCTACTTCTTGTATGGTGATTTCTTTCACCACATTAGTTCCTGTGACTTCTTTGTGATTATGTGCTTTGTGACCAATGTCACAACCCCTAATTATCTCAAGCTCATAATGACAAAAAACAACAACGATGCCTTTTATGAGAGTATGAATCATTATATAGTTGTGATGCCTTGTTTCTTAAACAAAGCTGCATGTGCAAACTTCAGGACGAAGGCTGCACTTAGTGCAGCTAGCGGCTATGAAACGTGAGGCTTTAGAAGACGCTTTAGATTGCTGACGATATATAGGAGACGCTTTAGAAGCCTGAGTTATAATCTAGATATGAACTAAGCTTCAAATCTTACGTGAGGCAGCACTTTGAATATAAAGGTCAACTTACAGACAATGGCTAAAGGTCAACTTACAGACAACACTAGGATCTTAACAACATGTTGGGGGGCACCAACTTGTGTTATTACAGAAGTTAGACATATACAACCATCCATATTAGAGTAACATCCACTACATTACCAAGACATATATAGCTAGTAGCAGTACAATTAAACAAACAAATTTACACATGACATTCGCTCCATTCCTATTAATCCTAACTTCATCGTCATTTAAATTTGCAGCCTCCATTCTATCAATCTTTCATAACAACCCATTAATAACTTGTGTATGTCTCGGTTCAAATGATGGATCTAACCATCTGAAGTATGTGCAAGCTCGATGTTGCTGCAATATCAATCACAAAAGACAACATTAGATTAGGAAGACAACATTTGAACCGAAAGCAATCAACCAAGGAATTATCAAACTAACCCCGTAAAATGGACAACCATAAAATCGACGATCGGGGTTCCGTTCGGTCCAAGATATTTTTATTATTGCAACTTCTTGGCAATGACATTTAGGCCACGCCATTGCCCTAACCCTACTTGCACATATTGAATCACGTCATAACACTAAAATTTCATAGCAACAATGTCCTAAAGTAGCTCACCCGACAAATGGCGGAGCGCGGAGGGGCGTGGTCGGAGCGCGGCGGGGTGGTGGCGGAGCACGACGGGGCGGGGGCGGGGGCGGGGGCGGGGGCGGGGGCGGGGGCGGAGCGTGGCGGTGCGTGGGCGGAGCGCAGCGGGGCGGTGGCGGGGGCGGAGCGCGGCGAGGCGGTGGCGGGGGCGGAGCGCGGCGGGGCGGTGGCGGGGGCGGAGCGCGGCGGGGCGGTGGGGAAGCGCGGGGGGCGGTGGGGAAGCGCGGCGGGGCGGTGGCGGTGGCGGAGCGGGGTCAGAGCGCGGCAGGACAGTGGCGAAGCGCGGCGGGGCGGTGGCGGTGGCAGAGCGGGGTTGGCGCAGCGGGGTGGTGGCAAAGCACGACAGGGCGGTGGCGAAGCGCGGCGGGGCGGTGGCGAAGCACGGCGGGGCGGTGGCGAAGCGCAGCGAGGCAGTGGCGAAGCGCGGCGGGGCAGTCGGAGCGCGACGGGGCGGGGTCGGAGCGCGGCGGGGCGGTGGCGAAGCGCGGCGGGGCGGTGGCGAAGCGCGGCGGGGCGGTGGCGAAGCGCGGCGGGGCGGTCGGAGCGCGGCGGGGCGGGGTCGGAGTGCAATGGGGCGGTGTCTGGAGACGAAGATGACGACGAAGCAGATCTTCGCGGCTCGGATGGAGATCGGATGAGGACGAAGCAGATCTGGCGAAGATGAAGCAGATCTGGCGACGACGGAGCAGATCTTCATGGCTCGGATGGAGATCCGACGAGGAAGCAGTTCCGACGACGAAGAAGTAGTGGGGCGTGGCGATGAAGCAGATCTCGACGACGAGGAACGGCTGTAGACGGCCTACGCTGCGGACGGCAATTCACCGGGCGCGGACGGCAGATGTCGGCGAGGACGGCGATGGAACAACTGTGGACGTCGGCGAGGAATGGCGATGGAACGGCGCGGACGGCTGTTTGCGGAGAACTAGGGCACAAGAATGGAGGAATGTATTCGCTCGGACGCGAACAAAACCACAAAAAAAAGAAAAGAAAATAAAAAAAAGAAAAATGGATTAAAAAAATAAGATTGAAAACCGCACCCCGATGGGCAGGCGTGGATGGAGGGAGGGGGGTCCTCCCCCTTACCCCCCTGTAAGGGGGGAGGACCCCATTAAATCCTATTTTAAATGATTTTCTTCGTCTATGAATTTTTGTAATCCATGCACTAATTCCACATGTCGATAAATTAACGTCAAATCTATCATAGTGTAATTGAACATGATGGGTTTCATAAGCCTTTTCGGATTTTACTCACATTCATTAAATTAATAAGTTTTTAAATTGGATAGCTGAATTCTTTCAGGCGTGTTTGGTTCGAGATTAACCAACAATATCGTAATATTCTTGGAATAACAAAGTGAATTAAGAATAAAGCGGTCAAATCTTGATTTTCTAAAAATTATATTGAAAATGATGAAATCATTGATTTTAATAAAAAATTGAGAATATGTCTATTCTTTCAAAATAGATAAATACATATATTCTCTTTTTTTCAATCATAATTTATTTTTATTATTTATTCATGTATTGTTATATTATTATTAAAACTAATAATAAATATCAACTATTTGTAATAAAATATTTCATTCATAAAATATTATATTTTAAATTTTTATTCCCGTCGAACCAAATAGAGAACATAATAAGAATATGAGAATAATATTATGTTCTTTTGAATAAAATTTCTTATTCTCTAAAACATATTCTTCTTCCAAACGAGACCTTAAGTTCTGATCGTATGCCTCAACAAAAAAATATATGATTTTTATTAATATGAATATATATTGTCACTTTCTTTTTTCTATAGGTCATGACTATAAAGGTCTTTTTTTTAGGAGAAGAAGGAAGAAGGATGACATAGTTGGTATTGTCATCCACCTGATATAGAAGTGTGAGCTCTCAAAGAGAGCATCAAACAAAATAGATGGGTGATGTCCTCATCTGCCTCGTCACACAATACACAGGACATGTCAAAGAAGGTGCCCATCTCGTCCCCTATCTCCTGGTGAGAAGTCAGTCATGCCGCATAAGCCAAGCGAATATCTTGTCTTTCAGTGGAATCCGTGACTGCCATATGAGTCTGCAATCAGTCCTAGAATCCTCAGACAAAATAATGGCCAATAGGAACCGAATATAGAGACTGCGCGTCGAGAAGAACTCTGATAGCCATACCCATCTGTCTGACCTAGAGTGGTAGGGATGGAAGGGGGCTATCTGCTGATAGAGTGCCATGAGCTCCGTGAACCGCTGGTTCGATAGGTGTGAGCTGAAAAGTGGAGTCCATGAGCCCGAGCCCAGGCCGCCCGCCTCGACCCAGGACTCTACTATCGTCGCTTCAAGGTGCATCACCACAACTCATAGTCGAGGAAACGAGTTTGCTAGTGAGCCTCCAAGGAACCAATCATACCGTCAAAAGGAGAAATCCTCTCCAGAACCGAGAGAGGGGAGAAAAAAAAAGGGTGAGCCCGTGTGTCACCCGCCACCTTGAGGCGGACTTTAGGACATGACGATATGGTGGCTGAGCGCGTCCTGAGCGCCGATTGCACCATTCCGGCCATGTCCGTCCCAAGACGTGGTCAGTCGTCCCAAGGATGAAGCAAACATACCTCAATGCCCCATTGTCACGCAGGAGGCTTGACAAGAAGTTTCAGGGGATTGGGACGAGCCAAACTCGTCTGGGACGAGTGTGCATGCCCAAGACGCACATGGTGGCTGCAGGATGCCCACTTGGCATTATGGGACGGTATCGTCCCAAAGCCAAAGTGGCCCATCCCATTTGTTCCCCAGGACGAAGGAAGTTGTCGGACGTCGTCAGAATGGAGAAATCTTCGGCGAGGGAGATTTTGGGACGATGGCAATGGCGTAGGTGGCGGTTATAATCGCCATGTGCCATGGCGGGCGGCTGATGGACGCAGCATGGCTAGGAGGGGCGCACGCATTCCAGGAGGATCCGAGATGATCAAGGAGCATCCAAGATGGAGGGAAGTGATCCAAGACATGGAGGCTTCAATCAAGAAGAAGGAGGCCGCGTAAAAGCTTGGGTGAGGACAGGTGCCTAGACTATTATGTATTTGAATTTGAAATTAGGGGCGGCAGTTAGTTGACCCCCTATTGTATAAATACATGTACTCTCTCCCACATTCTAGGCAATGAATGAATAAAGTGTTTTTCCCCCAAATTCAAGTTCTTCTTGTCTTGTGCAAGTGTGTGAGAATAAATGATATATTTTTGTAATATTTTAATCACTTATTATTTATACTAATAATCTTTAGTTGCATATAGTTATTTTTAGGTGTTCTCAGGTTGTTATTTTATTAGGATATAGAAGAGTTATGCATATCAATCATTTCAGAATATCAAACAAAATAATCATTTTATTGTATTGGATAGTTAGTAATAAACTGTTATAAGATACATAATCACCTATAACAAAAATTAGTTATATGATTATGAATACTCAAAAGTTAATTATTATTTAATTATATTATTTATGATACTTAACAATAAGTAAATTATACACATTATTTATATATCCTAACCGTATTATATTGTAAATAAGATATAGTATAATATCTATAAAAGATTGTTATCGAATGGTTGCTAATTTAATTATTATTTCTTTATATTATCTACATTACCTATAAATATAGCGACGTAGAGGATGCAATGGTGCATATTGCAAAAGCACGTTCTACATTCTCTTCAAAATAAAAGAATGTGTACATGCTTTCTCTTAAGAATAAGAAGTATTTTTTTATAAATTGTATATACAAATTGTGTATTGTACACTATGTGATGTACAAATAGAAGGGCTTCCATTTTTTATTTGCATACTCGACTCCCTCTTTAAAAACAAAGAGTATGTGCGGGCATACGAATATACATGTGTACGTGATAAAAAAAACATTTTACATAATATCATCATGATATTCAAAAGTTTATTATGATATATATATATATATTTATTCATATTTTTAAATTCAATATTTGTAGCTATGAATATAGGGCACTTCCAAAATAGTAGTGTACTTGATATAGAAGAGCACGTGCAACGTAGAACACTATGTGCTCTATATCTATATATATATAAATATATATATATATATATATATATATATATATATAAAATGCCACGTGTCGAGCTCTCATAAATTGAATGTATCAAAAAATAATATTTTAATTATATAATCATGAAAACTCAAAAGTTAGTTATTAAAAATATATATAATTCTATTTATTTATATTTTAAAATTATATATTTGTAACTATAAATAGAGGGACTTTCAGTTTCATTTGCATACTTGATGCCTTCTCTTGAAGGAAAAAGTTCGTGTGGACCTACAAGTATAGGTCTGTGCATAATAAAAAAATATTTATATATAATTTTCTCTCCTATAATAAAAATATTAAATGTTATATGGAGCTTTTAATTTATATTTGTATACTTGGCGCCTTCTTTGAAGGCAAAGAGTATGTGAGGACCCACAAATATAAGTTTGTGGACAATAAAAAAATACTCTTATATAATTTCTCTTTGTCTAATAAAAATTAAGTATTATAATTTTTATATAAGAAAATACAAATTTTACAAAGTTCGAGTAACAGATATGCATTTCATACTCTAATGATGATATATATTGATGATTAATATAAGTATCATCAAAATTTTCAATATATAGGATACAGATAAGTAGCTATGTATGTAGATTATATATCTACATCTTATATATACAAATAAAGATAAGCATATATATGTATCTACATATTATACATCTCCTTATCTGTATATGTGTGTTTGTGTGTGTATATATATGTATATATATCTATATGATATATGAAATAAATCATATATTTTTGTATTAATAATATTTATTCTCATATATTATATATACTAATAATTATGAATTATATATATTATTTTTTTATTATTATCGATTTGTTATGCTATGAAGACGATAGAAGATTTACATATATCAATTATTTTCGAATATCAAACAACGAAGATTTGTAATCATGTTGTTACTATGGGATAGTTTGTTATAAACCAATATAGGATGCATAATTAGTTAATAATAAAATAATCAACTAAACTTAATCATTTTATTAGTATAATTAATATGTGAAATAATTCATATATTTTTGTGATAATAATATTTATAATCCTATATTATTTCTATTGATAATTTTTAGTCGTATATAGTTATTTTTTATTTTTATGAGGTTGGTGTTCTATAAAGGAGATAGAAGATTTACGTACATAAATTATTTTAGAATATCAAACAACTAAGATTTGTGATCATTTTGTTATTACTGAATAATTTGTTATAAACTAATATAGGATACATAATATGCTAATAATAAAATAATTAGCTAGACTTAATCATTATTTTAATATTATTAATAGTTTTTAAATTTATTATTATATGTATATCCATATGTCATAGTTCATTATAAGCAAATGCATGATACATAATCAGCTAATAACAAAAAAATCAACCAAATTTAATCATTTTGTTATTGTTATTTTATCAAGATAGAAGATTTATGCATATCAATCATTTTAGAATATCAAACAAAATAATCATTTTATTATTATTGGATAGTTAGTTACAAACCAATATAAGATACTTAATCACCTATAATAAAATTTAGTTATTATTTAATTATATTACTTATGATAAAATTTTATATATAATATCTATAAAAGTTTGTTATTGAGTGATTTCTAATTCAATTATTATTTATTATATATTATCTACATTAACTATAAATATCGTGATGTATATGATGCTATGGTGCATATTGCAAAAGTAAGTTATGCATTCTATTATGTGTGCATGCTTTCTCTCAAGAATAAGAATTTTTTTTATAAATTGTATATACAAATTGTGTGTTGTACACCATGTACAAATAGAGGGACTCTCAATTTTTATTTGCATATTTGACTCCCTCTTTAAAAGCAAAGAGCACGTGCGGGCATACGAATATACACATGTGCTTGATAAAAAAATATCTTATTATAATATCATCATGATATTCAAAAGTTCATTATGAAATATATATATATATCTTTATTCATATTTTTAAATTCAATATTTGTAGCTATGAATAGATGATGCTTTCAAAATAGTAATATACTTGACGTCCTTTATGATATAGAATGTCATGTGCAGATCTCTAAGTGTATGTCTCTATATGCTAACAAAATATTGTATGCATATGAAGATATTTAAGTAAAAAACTTGCATCTTTGATCTTATAATAATAATTACATTTATTATTAATAAAAAATCATAATTATTTGTTATTATTATGATAATAATCCTATTGAATTAATATTTATAAAATTATTACTATGTAAACTTAATAATATCAATGAGTATCACATCATTTAGTGCTTAAAACCTTTTTTTGTTGGTTATTGAAGTTTACACATTTATATCCATATTTATTATTTTTATATAAAAGAAAAGATAGAAGATGGTAAGTATCATTATTTCATTAAGCAATGTATCGTTAAAATTATTTTTTTAAATGAAAGTTATAAAGTATGTTAGTTATGTTATAATAATAAATAAAATAATTTATACTCATAATTAATATATATCACGATGATATTGATTAATATTGAGTAAATAACTATGTTCCCTATATAATATAATTATAATTTTAAAATTATATTTCCTTTATAATAAAAAAATAAAATATTATAAAAAATATAGTTATATATTTATATTCACACGTATCTATGTATAATAATTATATGATGTCACATATGAAATAAAATTATATTAAATAATTATACTTTTCTAAAAAACTATTATGATACAATAAAATTAGTATTTTTTGTATTTGTCTATCAAAAATGCTTTTTGTCCCACATTCAAAGATTTTCAAATATAAATGAAAATGGAATCATATTGAACTATGTAATTTAATTCCACATTTGAAGTTTATAATATGAAATAGATAAGATGGACTATAAAATAGGAAGAATTCACAAACTTTATAGCTATTTTTCTGATTAAGTCAGGTGGAAGATAAATATAAATAAATTCTAATGTTAAGTTATATAGAAGATAAATATAACAATCATATTTCATATCTATATTGTATTATAAAGAATAAAATATATTCCTATTGTTCCATTGAGAACAACTCAAATGATGAATAAAAAAATTATGTATTAATAATAATGCACATTATATTTGATAGGTGAAAGGAATAAATGCTACCTTACACACACAAAATAATCTTTTTAAATGTAATTTTAAATAATATATTATGTATATCTATAATGACAACATGAATAAACTAAATATTATTTATATAACATATCATATGTTTTTTAGTTCCTCATGTAAATATTATCAAACATTAAGAAGTAAAATATATAAAAAAAAGTATAACCAAGGTGAGGATTTGCATGGAATTAACTTATGAACATCTAAAAAATTTGACACCTATACTCAAATAATAATATTAAAAAAATATTACTTATATTTCTTATTAAAATAAATGTTGTCAACACCAAATATAAACTTTTAGTTATATTAGATAAAATATTTAACTTCAATCATTATTCATATTTAATACATACATAACATGCATATATACACACACCTTAAAGAGAGTTAAAAGTTAGATGTAATCCTATCATGAAGCCATGTAATATGCTCTAGATAATTGAATTCTTAAAGTTAGATTGTGTACGATAAAAAATAACATTAATTAATTTTTCAGAATGAAAAACATATAATTGTATATATAGATTGTTGGATGAAAGTTATAACAATTAAGTATATATGTTAAAATAAATCATTATAAAAATATACTTAATTAAGAAGTGAATGCATTGTGGTGGACATTTTTTAAAAAATAGACAACAAAAATAATTTGCTACAAATTATAAAAAATATATAAGTAATTATATATTAAACTAATAAAATGATAAGCATTAGTAAAGGTAACTAAGATCAAGATCATCGGATTATCCAATCATCATGATCAAACCATGTTAACAAATATGACTAATTCAACGATTGTAATTTATTTAGCATTAGATGATATATTTTTATTATCAAATTACCCAAATAAATATATATTATTTCATCTAAGAAGTATATAATCAATTTTATGATGAATTAGAATCATTAAATTAATTAAATAATAAGAAATAAGCGTTCTACACGGAGGTGTAGAACGGGTGCTCTACATACTCATTAACTCCTAAAAGAATTTACATATAATTATCATCTTTGTCATTTCATCATCAATCTCTCCATATAAATATAGCATATATAATTAAATGGAAAGGTAAAATTTGACCTATGGCATTATTTCATTAAGTCATATATAATACTTAAAATATTTAAATAATTTTAACAATTATTTTAGTATGATATATAATAATTTAACTTATTTTTATTATATATCTTTACATACATATAGCATGTCAAATATGACATTTTTACATTGTCACATAGAAAGTGAAATAGATAAAATAACAATAATAGACATTGTTAAAAATACTAAAATAAATAGTATTTACTTAATTCTAAGGCATGATATTATTTTTAAAAATATAGATATCAATTTTTATTTATACCTATATTATATCGAAATTAAAAAGATATATAATTTGAAAGGAGAAGTCATGGTGTTTCTATATTATCATATGTAAATTAACATCAATAAAATAAAAAATTTTAAATATAGATGTCACAAAGTAACAAAGTTAAGGGGGAAAAGATAGACTAAAACATTATTAAAAATGAAAGAGAATGTAATAGATTTAAAAAATAATTATAAATAAATTTAATTTATTATAACATATTTACATATAAGTTTCTAAGGTGAGAAAATGATTATATAATCTATAAAATTTATATAAAAATACAAATTCTTATTTTATAATCAAAATTTGTGTTTAATTTTGTGTCCTCCGCGTATCGCGCGGGTCATCATACTAGTATATATAAAAGTAGAGGTAGAAAGTGCCACGTGTCGAGCTCTCATAAATTAAATTATACAAACATGGATACTTGGAAGTTAGTTATTAAAAGTATACAATTCTATTTATTTGTAATTTAAAATTCTATATTTGTAACTATAAATAGAAGGTGTTTCAATGTTCATTTGCATATTCAACGCTTTCTTTGAAGTCAAAGAATATGTGTGAACCTACAAACACAGGTCTATGTGTGATAAAAAAATTATTTATATATATACTTACTAAAAAAATTAAATGTTATAGGAAAAATACTTATATATAATTTGTTTCTGTTTAAGAAAAATATTAAATAATATGAGGGGCTTTCAATTTCCATTGATGTCCTCTTTGAAGGTAAAGGGTATGTGCACATCAATTATTCAACAATATAAATTAAACATTTGTTCTATAACCAATAATATATGAAATAAATGATATATTTTTTTTTATTATTTGTAATCATATATCGTTTCTGCTAATAATTTTTTATTGCATATAATTTTTTTTTTGTTTATCAAGTTATTATTGTGTCAAGGAGTTAGAAGATTTACAATCGATATAGACTACATAGTTACCTAATAACAAAATAGTCAATCAAACTTAATATGTATATATGTAAACTACTATAAATGAAAAAGAATATGATAACAAATACCATATGGAATAAATGATATATTTTTGTAATATTTTAATAATTTATTATTTATATTAATAATCTTTAGTTGCATATAGTTATTTTTAGGTGTTATTAGGTTGTTATTTTATTAGGATATAGAAGATTTATGCATATCAATCATTTCAGAATATCAAACAAAATAATCATTTTATTGTATTGGATAGTTAGTAATAAACTGGTATAAGATATGTAACCACCTATAATAAAAGTTAGTTATATGATTATGAATACTCAAAAGTTAATTATTATTTAATTATATTATTTATGATACTTAACAATAAGTAAATTATACACATTATTTATATATCCTAACCGTATTATATTGTAAATAAGATATAGTATAATATCTATAAAAGTTTGTTATCGAATGGTTGCTAATTTAATTATTATTTCTTTATATTCTCTACATTACCTATAAATATAGCGACGTAGAGGATGCAATGGTACATATTGCAAAAGCACGTTCTACATTCTCTTCAAAATAAAAAAATATGTGCATGCTTTCTCTTAAGAATAAGAAGTACTTTTTTATAAATTGTATATACAAATTGTGTATTGTACACTATGTGATGTACAAATAGAAGGGCTTCCATTTTTTATTTGCATACTCGACTCCCTCTTTAAAGATAAAGAGTATGTGCAGGCATACAAATATACAGATTTACGTGATAAATTTTTTTTTTACATAATATCACCATGATATTCAAAGTTTATTATGATATATATATTTGTTTATTCATATTTTTAAATTCAATATTTGTAGCTATGAATAGAGGGCACTTCCAAAATAGTAGTGTACTTGATATAGAAGAGCACGTGCAATGTAGAAAACTATGTGCTAACAAATATTGTATGTATATCAAAATGTCTAAGTCAAAATTTTGCATATTTGATCTTATAATAATCATTGTAATTATTATTAATAAAAAGATCATCAATATTTAATTATATTATTATGATAATAATCATAATGAATTAATATTCATAAAAATTATTACTATGGTAAACTTAATAATATAAGTGAGTATCACATCATTATTACTATGTGAATTTAAATGAATTATATAAGTGTCAATATCAATAACTAACAAAAAATATAAAAGATAGAAGATGCTAAGTACAATTATCTTATTAAGCTATGTATCATTAAAATTATTTTTTAAATGAGAGTTTATAAAGTATGTTAGTTATGTTAAATAATAATAAATAAAATATTTTATATTCATAATTAATATATATCATGATGATATTGATTAATATTGAGTAAATATCTATGTTCCTTATATAATATAATTTATATTTTCAAATTTGTATTTCCTTTAAAATAAAAAATGTTTATAAAAGAATATATTGATATTCACATGTATCTATAATATATATATATATATATATATATATAGGGAAAAATGATTGTACTAAGCACCTTCTGCTCAGCACCGTGTAAAGCATATCGACAATCGTTGAGATCAAATCGGATGGCTGATATTATTGCGCGCGAGATATTGACGAGATTTTATCATTGTCTCGCGAGTCGTGTCCCTCTCTCGATCTCTCTCACCCTTTTTGTATCCATCTCTCTCTCGATCTGAGTCTGCCTTGGTGAGGCGACGGCGATGCAAGGTGACGACGGCTGTGAATATGAATGATGCCACATATAAAATAAAATAATATTAAATAGTTATAAATTTTTTTTAAAATATTATGAATGAGAATTGATCGTGTATTAATATTTTTGTATCTATTTATTAAATATGTTTTTAGTCCCACATTCAAAAGTTTTCAAATATGAATGAAATGAGATAAAATGAAAATGGAAGCATATTCAACCATCTAATTTAGTCCCACATTTGAAATTTATAATATGAAATAGATAAGATGGACTATAAAATAAGAAGAATTCACAAACTTTATAGCTATCTTTTCGGATTAAGTCAATCAATGTCAATAAGTTTTAAGACTTAAGACAGAAGCATGTGACACATAATCAAATAAAAAAAATTGTAAATAAATTCTAATGGTAAGTTATATAGAAGTTAAATATAACAACCATATTTCATATCTATATTGTAATATAAAGAACAAAATATATTCATATTATTCCATTGAGAGCAACCAAAATGACGAATAAAAAAAGATAAATTTATATATTAATAGCAATCAACATTATATTTGAGAAGGAGAAGGGATAAATGTTACCTGACACACACAAAATAAACTTTTTAAAATTACTTTTAAATAATATATTGTGTATATCTATAACAATAACATGAATAAACTAAATATTAATTTATATAAATATATCATACATTCTTTTAGTTCCTTATGTAAATATTATCAAACACTAAAAAATAAAATATTATAAAAAATATAACAAGGTGAGGATTTGTATGAAATTAATTTATTATCAACTTAAAAATTTGCCACCCATACTCAAATAATAATATTAAGAAAATATAAATATATCTTATATTTGTTATTAAAATAAATGCTATCAATGCCAAATATACACTTTAGTTGTATTAGATAAAATATTTAACTTCAATCATTATTTTTATTCAATAGATACATAACATGCATATATACACACACCTTAAAGAAAGTTAGAAGTTGGATGCAACTCTATCATGAAGCCATGTAATATGATTTAGATAATTGATTTTTAAAATTTAGATCATGTATGATAAAAAAATAATATTAATTAATTTTTAAGAATGAAAAATATAATTTATTATATAGGTTATTGGAAGAAAGTTATAACTATTAAGTAAATGTTTTAAATAAAATATTATAAAAATATACTTAATTAAGAAGTGAATGCATTGTGGTGGACATTTTTTAAAAAATAGCCAACAAAATATAATTAACTACAAATTATAAAAAATAGATAAGTAATAAGAGAATTTGCATGTCTTTGTCATTTCATCATCGATCTCTCCATATATATGTATATATACATACATACATACATACATACATACATATATAATTAAATGGAATTGTAGAAGTTGACATACATATAATTAAATAATTTGAATAGTCATTTTAGTATGATATATAATTTTATGTTATATATCTTGACATATAGTATGTCAAATATGACATTTTTACATTGTCACATGAAAAAATATATAAAAAAGCAAAATAATAGACATTGTTAAAAATATTAAAATAAGTAGTATTTATTTAATTCTATGATATCATATTGTTAAGAAATATAGATAAAAATTTCTATTTCTATCTATATTATATCAAAATTAGAAAGATATATAATTTGGAAGAAGAAGGGACGGTGTTTCTATATTGTCATATGTAAATTATCATCAATAAAATAAAATTTTAAGTAATAGAGGTTAACAAAGTAACAAAATTAAGAGGGGCAAAGATAGAGTAAAAATAATTAAAAATAAAATAAAATGTAATAGATTTTAAAAAACAATTCCAAATATATTTAATTTATTATAATATATTTACATATATAAGTTTCTAAGGTTAGAAAATGATTAGATAGTTTATAAAATTTATAT
The DNA here is from genome assembly GCA_030549335.1 of Pontederia crassipes. NCBI lineage: Eukaryota > Viridiplantae > Streptophyta > Magnoliopsida > Commelinales > Pontederiaceae > Pontederia > Pontederia crassipes. The sequence goes on from JAUKPH010000017.1 coordinate 7,364,905, forward strand.
CAAAATAAAATTGCTTATTTTATAATCAAAATTTTTATTTAATTATGTGTCCTTCGCACATCGCGTGAGTCATCATACTAGTAATAATAATAGAACTATTTGTTGTCTAGGAATTCTGTATACGCAAATATTAAAACTTGCTGGGCTTTCGCGCTGCATGGGCCAGCAGCAAATAAGAAAAATGCAATTTACATGCACTTTTCCCCCTTTGGAACAGAATAAGTGAATAACATACCAATGAGTCGAAAACCTGAAATGCCTTGAATGCAACTCTTTGGTCATTACCCATATCTGGAACATCATAATTGTGATGAAAATGAAATGTACGTACTACATGAATCATAAAGTCGATGAGTCTCTTTAATTTGAAATTTGAGGGCTGCCACATTATCTAAAAAAGATTGAAAAATATACAATGCACTATTGCAATTTACAGTGTAGCCTTAATTGGATGAGGTTTTTTTTATGGAATTCTTTATATACTCATTGTGTATGGTCCACAACATACTCCTTGACTCTCTAAAAAAAACGTAAGATATTGTAATCTGAATCAATACAACTTATTTTAGAGAGAATTTTGATGTAGAAAGGGGAAAACTTCCTCTTTCTGTTATTACTTTTTGCCAAGACTTTGCAACTATGTTGCAAGGGTACGGGTACGGTACCGGTACCGGTACTGGGTACAAGTACGAGTGCGGGATACCTCAAAATCTTAAAAATTAGGGTACGGGTACTGCAATATATTAAATATATAATATATACATAAAATAAATTTTCATAAGATTTTTAGTATCTTCATATTGTTTAAGTTTTCAAAATAAGTAATTAGTTATTCACTTTTAAATGAGGAGCTATTAAAAATTTTCTTTCTCTTTATGGCTTCTCATCTTTAACGTCCATAGGTTTTATTGTTCATATTTAATAAAAACGTAGCAAAATACATGTGTATCATATTCTCTAATATTAGTTCTTTTATGATCATCAATCATTTATTATCTTTTTTAGAATTTATCTGACAAAATTTTGATATGGAGTATCCAATAACATAGGTACGAGTACCCATTGAAGTACCCATTTTTTAAAAATTATTTTTTTATTGGATACGTATGAATACGAGTACCACGAGTACTCATGAAGTACCGGTACCGGGTACGTACCCGGTACGAGTACGTCGAGAAAATTGGAGTACTCGTGCATCATAGCTTTGCAACCCCCTCTCTCTCTCTTCCCTCTTTCTCTTATCTTATTGCCTTACAAGATACAAATTTTATCTACTCTATCTCCATTGTAATGCAAAATACAAACCAGTTATATGACATGAAGAATTAATCCTAAGAATATAAGAATTGCAAGTAGTAGAAGGAAAACAAAAGTTGTGTTAAAAAAAAAAACTGTTCTTGCTAACTGTCTTTGTAGCATCACTACCATGGATTTGGACTCTGTTAAAGGCATCGATCAGTGGGACTTGGAGCTGCAATCCAAGTCGACGGAGCTCCCGTTGGGCCAGAAGAAGTTTAAGGGGCAGGAGAGGTGCGTCCAGAATCGCGCCGAGAAGAAGATGCCGATCCGCCACCTCGTCCTGGCCTGCCCCGTGAGCTGGAACGTCACCCTACCCCGCTTCAGCGCCGCGTCCATGGCGTCCATCGCCCGCTCGTCCAGCGGGATAGTCGCCGAGGGCACCACGTAGCCGAGCGTGAACGAGCTGTTCTTGGGCACGTCGAACGGGTCGGCCCGCAGCTCGGCGACGTCGATCCCGCTGAATCGCAGGAGGAATCCCTCGTCGGAGAAGCTCGCGTGCGCCCGGTCGTTGTCGTTCACGGCGGCGATGGCCAGGGCCATCTCCAGGTCCAGGAGCCCGGACTGGTCGTACTGGAGCTTGGTGAGGCTGGCGAAGGTGACCTTGATGTAGGGCATCCGCGGTTGGTATATCATGTAGATGGCGAACACGACAGCGCCGGCGATGATGACGGCCACGGCCAGGAACGCGCAGACGATGGCCAAGAGCCAGACCAGCGGGTTGGTGTAGCGCCCCCGCTCAGTGATGAGCCTTGCCATCGGGCGTGCGTCGACGGTGGGCAGGGCATCCGATCGGGGGCAGCGTCCGCTCTCGTCGGCCCCCCTTTAAGCTAAGCGCGCGTCGGACAGGAAGGGGGCTGTGTGGAGCTCGCTCTGTTCCAGGGGGTAATGGACGAGGTTTGGTATCTTCTTTGCTCCCTTGCTAGCAATTGGAGTTAAAAGGAGACGCTTGAAACAAATTAAAAAAGGTGCTCGTTTTTGGAATCTTTGGTGGCTTTGGCCGCATGCCAAAGGGAAATAAAAATACCATGCTTGCACTGAGTTGGCTCATTTCTTCCCTCTTAATCAACTCATCTTATTTTCTTTATTTCTTTTGATTTTTTTGTTACACAAGCGGAATGTCAATGACTAGGGGAAAATCCCACCAATCCGAAAAATTTATCTCACTAAAAAAAAATCGAATCGAAAAAATAGAAAATTATGAATTTGAATATAATTTAAGGTGACTTTTTAATAAATTAAAAATCACCTGCTAAAAGTAGGCCTCACCCGAAATATTCGTAAGGCTCGTGAATCTCATTTTTATTTATATAATTAATAAGTTATCCATTTTTATTATAGATTAATAGTTTTTTTTTTATAAAATCTCATACTTTTCTATCACATTATCAAATTTTAATTTGATAAATTTAAAATATTAGTAGTATATTTAATATTTAATATAAAATTAAATATTTTTTATGTTAATTTTAATTAAATATATAAATTTTTAAAATATAATTATATAAAAGTAGAAGTTCTAAAAAATCATCCAAAAAATTGACTTGCTAAATATAAGGGTGAAAGGAGTTTGGATCGGATCGAATTTTTGGTCCAAAAAAAATTAATCACTATTTTTAGGTCGATTTTAGAATTTAAAAAACCATTCTAAAATCATTTTAAAAAATTAAAAACCACTCTCTTGCGGGTCATTTTTTTATAATTTTTTCAGAGTCCTACTTCTATATAATTATATTTAAAAATTTATATAATAAATTAAAATTAATACAAAAATATTTAATTTTATATTAAAATATAAAACATACTACTAAAATTTTAAAGTTACCAAATTAGAGTTTGATAATGTAATAGAAAAGTGTAAAATTTTATTAGAAAAATATTATATCTATAATCAAAGAATTGATAATATATGTATTAATTATATAAATAAAAAAGGGCTCCACGGGCTACGGTTTTTTCAGGTAGTGGGTGGATTTAATTTACTAAAAACCATCCTAAATTATATTCGGGCCCTTAATTTTTAATTTTTTTAGGTCGGATAGATTTTTCGGATTGGTCGAATTTTTCTTACACCCCTAGATAGAGGATGATTTTTATTTTTAAAATTGTTTTAGGTGATTTTTTAATTTAAAAAATTGACCCAAAAATAATGGACGATTTTTTTAACCGAAAATCTAACTCGATCCGAATTACTTTGACCCTATCAATGACAATATGATTTATATCTTCTTTTGGAAAAAATGGGCGTCCCACCCCTCCCACCCCACTTAAGTAGGGGGGACGGTATCCCCTATCTGCGCATCCGTCCGATGCGCATTGGATGGATGCGCAAATATTCTCGCGATTCGCATGAAGAAAGGCCGGCTCGGCGTGCGGTTCGGCGGACATAGTTCGGTGACGATCGGTTCAGCTCGCGAGGGTACAAAAATGGACAACGCGTGAAGAACCCCTTCTTTCGCCTTCTTCTCCCTCTCCTCTTCGTTTCGCCCGTCCTCGTCAGTTCTGCGCGCAGCGACGACTCCCCGGCCGAACTCGACTGCCAAGCATCGCCAATCAGCCCCGCCGTGCACGCCCCTGTCCGAGCTCGCCTCCCTGTTTGCCGTCGCTCCCCCATTGTGCTCCACCACCAACCACTGCCAATCAGCGCAGCCATGCGCCGTTGAGCACTCCGCGACCCCTGCCCGCCGAGCACTCCGTGACCCCTGCCCGCCGAGCTCCGCCAAGCCCGCCTCACTACCCCGAGCGCAGTCAAGCCCGCCGAACTCCATCCGATTTGAACATATGCATTCCTTGATTCATTTGTAATTTTTTTTGTTTATTTAGGACGATTATTGTCGTTGCCTTGTTATTGTAATGGAGTATGTAAACATATATGAAAAGTAGTAGAAAAGTTCTTCAATTCTTCACTCCTGCAGTCAAGATTGGATGTCGCATAACATATATTTGAGTTGGGGAGTAATGTGATCCTGCTGCATTTCATAAAAGTTGGCACATAACATGTTTGTAGAGAATGCAAAAGAAAGAAAAGAATGAAGTCAATATTGAGTACACATTCTGGCACATACACCATCACAATCGACAAGCACATTACTTGTGTGCTTATTACAGAAGAAACTAAGCACTGAAACAATTACCACTTTAGTTTCCACATAAAAGAAACAATACATGATATTTAATCAGACAATTAGAGATAATGATCTTATGGAGAACACTCTCCTTTGTCTTTGTCCACATGAACTGTATATGTATATGGTTGCGGGGTGCGTTCGGCGGATAGGCGGCGTGAAGGTGTCGACGGGTGGCAGCGCAAGGTCGGCGGCGCTGATCGGCAGGGGTTCTTGGTGGCGGAGCGGCGGCGGACAGGGAGGCAGGCTCGGACAGGGGTCACAGCGTGCTCGGCTGAGCTGATCCGCGGAGCTCTGCGGGGGCGCTTGATGGCAGAGCTCGGCGAAGGTAGAGTGGCGGCGGACAGGCAGGCTCGGACAGGGGTGGCGGAGCTTGATGGGGGGAGGGGGGGCACTTGGCGTCGGAGCTCTGCGGAGGAGCGGTGGCGGACAGGGAGGTGGGCTCGGACAGGGGTGGCGACGTGCTTGGGGTCGCGGATCTGCTCGACGGGGCTGATCGGCGATGGCTATCGGCGGGGTCACGGCGTAGCTCGAACAGGGTTCGCGGCGTGCTTGGCTTGCGAATTTGCTCGGCGGAGCTGATCGGTGGCGCTGGCTGTTGGCGAGGGAGCGGCGTACCTCGAAGGCGGCGAGAGAGTCGTGCACAGATCTGGCCGGAGGGGGGGTCACCGCTGCGCGCTGATGGCCGGAGAGAGATGGGAAGTTGCGGATCTGAGAGGGGGCTTGCAAATATGAGAGGGTGTTGCGGATCTGGCCCTGGGGGTTGTGCTGCTGCGCAGAGAGGAAAGAGGGCGAAAGAGGCTGGCCGGATCGCGCGGAGAGGACAAGAGAGAAGATGGCGAGCGAAACGAAGAGGAGAGAGAGAAGAGGGCGAAAGAGGGGCCCTTCACGTGCTGTCCGTTTTTGTACCCTCATGAGTCGACCAGTCCTCACCGAACCGCGCCCGCCGAACCGCACGCCGAGCCGGCTTCCTTGCAAACCACGAGAATATGCGCATCCGACCGATGCGCATCGGACGGATGCGCAGATAGGGGATACCGTCCCCCCTACGGACGCCCATTTTTTCTCTTCTTTTATATATTTACTCTCATTATATTATATAAATAAAAATTAAAATTTATAATAAATCATAAAATAACAACAACATTATCATTACAACTATTATTAGTATTATATGTTATTAATGATTATGAATATCATACTTTTAATTATATATGATTTCCATTTTTGTAATATTTTTATTGTTTATAAATATTTTTGCTCAATGCATTAGTTTTATAAATTCATGGTTGGAACTTATAAATTTGAACAAAATTATATAAAGTTGACACTATTAGTAAAAGAATATTTTGATAACAATGTATATTATTTGGTAATTTTTCTTCTAAATAAATATGATTATTTGAATTGTTAAATAGATTATTTGTCTACAATAAATAAGGTATAATATGCGTCCTCCCAACTTAAATTGGGAGGATTGTCCTCCCATTCTTGTCATCCGTTGGATGAAGAATCGATGGCAAGGAGGAAAGTAGTTCACGTTCGTTCAAGCGGTTATGAACTCATCTCCCTATGGTTGTCGGAACGCCTCGTCGTCATCGTCATCGGTTGAGGTGGTAGGACCATCGTGAGGTCATCTCCCTGTCGTCGATGTCGTCTCCCTTGGTGGTGGTTGCTGGTTGCTGCGACTGTGCTAATGATAGCGACAAGGCGAAGGTGGTAGAGGTCATTGTCCCTCTCGCGCGTGTCGTGAAGCTCTTTGATCTCTTCTATCATGTCGTGAAGTTCAGTTCTCTCTGATTTGACGAGGAGGAAGAGGGTAGAAAAAGGGCAGGAGGCACGAGGAACAAGGGACCCAAGGGGCATCAGAGCTAGTGTCGAAGTCAAGGAGGAAGGGGACGATGATCGTCGTCCATCTTCAATCAGACGATGAAGAAGAATGAGAGGACGTGCATTATACCCTAATAAATAAGGTAATTCATAATATTGTTAATTCATTAAGCGACAATATTGTCTGTTGGGAAACGTGAATTGTTGGGGGAGGGTATTATTTGTTCATAATCAATATGGCAGCTCATAATGGGGGATTATTTGTTCCTAATAAATACAGTAATTCATAATATTATTAATGTAATAAATGACAATCATTTTGTTGAGAAATACGAATTATGGGGTGGGAGCAACATATATTGCTAAGGTTCAATCTTGAGACAATGACTATAAGATAATGTAACCAATAGAATAAAATGTACAATGTGCTTGATTAGCATGCTAAAAATATTTAAGGGGTCAATTTAATTTGTAACTCTAAAATTTATATACAATATACAGACCCCTCCAAAGTAGACACCCTTAAAACAAAAATATTATGATATTCACTTTTGCCTCAAATTAATCAAATGCTACTAACCTTATAGGAATCTCAATTTGGTAAAATGAATATTTAAAATCTGCATAATAAGAGAATGGACAATAATGAATTATTCGTATAAATTTAAAGAAAAAGGGAGTACGTTACATAATGTGCACTAGAATCCCCATTGGATCTATATTAATGATTTAGATTCAAAATAAGAAGTTAAAAAGTTGTGCCACTTTTCTAACCATTTTATATCTAGATTTATCCTACAAATTTTAACCATAACCTCAAGTCACCACCCATGGCGCTATTTGGATGTCAAATAAACGAGTGAATAAGTAGTTATTCGCTGAAATTCGTCAAATATCTCACAAAATAGGGATATTAGTCGACAGGGCCCGCACATGAACCAAGATGTGTTTACTCATGTCGGCTCGTTGTTTTCCAAGTTATAGTAATTGTCGAAAATGGTGAAATATATAGTAATCCACTATTGCAGCGAGGGTAGAGACATCATTTTACTATTCGATTGAGGCGAACATTTTTTGAAATGGAACAAAATCTTCTCTTTTGTAGTCATTTCACACATCTGTATTCCTTGATCATCCAAACGAGGTGATCAAATAGAATAGAACGTAATTGATTGCATCTTTTAGGATAAAGTTTAATCGTTGGAATATATATTAGTATTCATGCTAACCTATTCGGGATCCAATCGACACCCATATTTCTCCTTGACACTCACCCCTCGTATCTTTTTCTCTCACTCTCCCCCTATCTTTTCCTCCCTCTTTCAATGCCATGGATATGTGAAGTTGCTGCAATCTCGAAGTTTCAACCCACTCACCATTGCTCTCTCTCTCTCTCTCTCTACACCATTGAACCAATGGGATAGTAGTCATTCCTCTATTTCCTTCCCCATCTCTCCCTCCATTGATCCATGACGTTGCCATCGTCTTTGAGTACCAATCACAATAGCAATCGTCGTGTCTATCCATTATCACCGTCCTTAGTTAGACCCATGGTCGGTTAGATTTGGGAGCCCGACACCATCAACCATAAAGTTCAGTTGCTTAATGACTACACCTTAATTTCGCAAACTTCTAATGATTTTATATAGTGAAAATTAAATTTTTGCGACAAACATGAAATTACAAAATTCAAATGACTCATGACTATGTAAACCCTTTAATGTACTTGTCCTTTACCATTTTTTATAATGTAAGTAACCCCTAATCTTTTAGCCTATTTAATTTATATGCAACTGTCCCTTATCACATTCTTTTATTAGATCAAAAAATTCAATAAACTGTGTCCACTTAATCCACGAACAAGGGTAAGAAGTAAAAGTCAAAAACACCTCCACCATATCCTAATACATTCTCATTTTGATATGGTATGTTGGAATCTTTCTTTTTGATAACTTTCTTTACTTTATAATTCGACTATATTGTTCTACTAATTTGAGAAAGTTATAGATATATTGTTGCATATTAATCTTGCATAGTGCTTTAGTATCTGATGTGTTATTTCAAGTTAAATACTTAAGGATATGCTACTTGAAAATTTCTCTTCTACACTTTACCTAATAAATCCAAAGTAGAATGGTTAATATAGTAGCATGAAATAAAAATTTAAGAACTACAAATCTGAAGGAGAAACAACAAAAAGAAAGAACCAAAATGGGAAAAAAAATATGAGAAAAATAGAGTAAAAAGACATTAACTTTGGGTGAGTGCTTTATTCATAGGTAATTTAGTGCTTAGATTTTTAGAAAATAAAGTTGTGACTCTACTATTACACTAAACAAAAGTTTCAGTCATATTAATTGATGCTGAAAATTTATTTAAGCATGACCATAGTATGTTATTAAAATTTCTTAAATTGTGACTTACTAAATATACTACGATAAAGTTAATACATGCTCTTACTCCTCAGTGTTTACTTAAAGACAAATAAAACACTTAATTTGGGGGAGTTTGATGTGCATTTGTATAACTAGTATATGTTCCACCAAGTGTTTTGATTTTTTTTTTAAGTTCAACTTTCATTTTTATGTACTTTGTTGTATCAATTACCACCAATATTGTAGGTTCTTAGTATATAACTATCATGTCTTTAATATCAAATAATGTTGCTTTGGTTGCATTTTCTTTCATGACTATCAAGAAAAGAAGTTGAATGTTATAATTTACATTCATGCAACAAATCAATCACAATCCTACATGAGCTCACACCAAAAGGCAGACAAAAGCTAGAAACATCGTTCGATTAAGAATAAAAAACTTCCTTTCGAAAAAGGTGGACACATGTAATTGATAAATGGGAAATATAAAAATGAGAATAATTAAATAGGTTTAAAGAAAGCAACTACTCAATCGCATTATAGTTTTTTTAACAGTTAAAGATTTTTGTGTGCAATCTTACTTATTTAACATTTTATTTGTTTTTGTATGAATATACTCTCTTTTTTATTGAATTACTCTAAATATATTTTCATTGTCAATTGATTTAATAAATTAAGAAATTCTCCTTTCATATAATCAACTTGTGTTACTCACATATTGCCACCCTAAAAAATGATCAATATTTTAGCATAGGACGAAAATTAGTTCATCTACATAGTTGTAATACCTTATACTTAAGTTTTCTCAAAATTGTTTCTTATGTTTTTTCAACCCAAGAGGTGTTGTAGCTATTTTGATTACTTAAGTCTCATGAGAGAGTGTTGTGATGACAATACAAGAGGAAGCATCATTTTTATAGAGAAGTACTATCCTAGGTTATGAGATTAATTGAAATAATATCTTTGTCGATGTCATTTACGTTGAAAACTAAAATGGCTATGCTGTAAAGGTCTATGTGTTATTATTGTTTTTGAATCTGATATATATGGATGTGATGAAACTATATCACAAACAACTTTTATTTATGTTAATTTTTTTGTTTGATCTAATCATCTAAAATTATTAAAAATATAGTAACTCTATATTTTACTTTGCAATTACAACTCATAATTCTCTTTTTTACCTTTCATTAATTAGTTAATCACTCATAACTTAGGATATTTAGCCTTTGTCTAACTATAATAATTTTTCTTTATGTGAATCATAATATTCGTCAATTAATCAATGCAACATGAGCTTGCGGCTCATTCAATTGATATAAAGCTTATTTTAAAATTTTGAAGTGAAATATTTTATTTACTTATGATCCATGATTTTCATATCCTACATGTATTTACTCGTCGGCTTTGACATAAATCAACACACCCCCTATAATGTGTAATTAAAGAAGTTGATTTCCTTATTCATGTTCATGAACTCATTCTTTTCCAGGCATAATAACCATTAAAATTTTATCTCTCGATCATCATACGATATAATTTAAGAGTTTGTGTAAGCTTTGTGTTTAGTATGTGGTGCAATTATACTTTTTAAACCATAATTCATACTTCTTATAATACTTAGAAAGGAAATAGAAACATCAAAAGTCGTCATTTTTTATTGCAACTCATTCTATTTTTGCTACATTTCAATAAAAATGTTATTTATTTAAACTTTTTTAAAATGTTAATAAATTAATGGCCCATTAATCTATATAAACAAGAAAAAAAGATAAAAAAAGAGTGATGACTTGAGAATAATTTTCTATAGATTGTTATTGGATATTCTTATGTAGATACACACATATATACAAATAATATTTTCCAGATATCCATATAACACAATTTCAAATGAAAAAATAAATAGAAGGATGGTTGTTCATGGAAGTCACTTGATATAATTATTTTACATATATAACACTAGAAGAAATGAAATAAAGGGGTTGGAAAATTAAAATAGGGGACAATGTGATGAAGTGAAGAGGTAGGATTCTAGCTGTGGAGATGTTGAAAAAAATTAGAAACCTTCATGGTTAAAAGGGGTAATAAATATATAAATAAATGACAAAAAATCTTGGAATTCTAGTTAATTGAAATGAAAATTAGAAAAGCACAAAATAAAATAAAGAATGATTGTATCAGAACTACTTTTTGAGCATTTTCAATTTAATGGCTTAAGAAATTAAGAAAGAAAAGTAAAAACAAATTAATTTCCTAGATAGTCTTGGAGGTAAAAACTGAAATGACTCGTAGCTAATGATTGGTAATTAACAAGTGGTAATACCTTAATAATTTAGATATGGGTTATTATTAAATGGTACTAAGAACTCTTTAGTTATTGACAAAATAGGGAAATAATTGGTTCAGATCGATCAATTTCGGTCCCCAAATCAGTTGGAAATTGGATTTGATTTATTAACAGAATCGGAAAGATAAAAAGTTGGTTTGACTTGGATAAAATAAAAAAAAATAAGTTGAATCGATAAATCAAGTTCAACTCGATTTGTTTTAAATTATATATATAATAATTTATATATTTTTCCTAGGTAACATGGAGGTTTAAACTTACCAAAATTACTTTTGTATGAAGTTGGAAAGTTCTCAAGATGAAGGAAGCAAAAAAGGGAAAGAATTTAAAATAAGAAAATAAAAGGGGATGTGCTGGTGGGAGGAATAAATAAAAATGAAAATATATTATTAATAGAATAATAAAATAAAAGAGAATTACATAAAGAAACATAATACAATATAATTAGGACTTTTGGTTTAAAATAAATTTAGACTATTATATTAGTATCAATATATCAATAAACACTACAAGAAAAATGCAAATTGACCGTCTGTAATTTGCGAAAAACTGTCGGCGGGTTTTTCGACGGAACCGATTCGACGAAAAAATGATCGTCGTAAATTATTTTCGATGGTCGAAAAAAAATCGTCGATAGTTCCGACAGTCATAATCATCGCAAATGTTCGACGGCCGCAACCGCCGAAAGTTTCGACGGTAGCAACTGTCGAAACTTTCGACGGTCGCGACGACCGTCGAAACTTTCGGCGGTCGCAACCGTCGCAAAGAATTTTTATAATATAAAAAATTAGCCCGCAGCCAACGATTGGATCCGGCAACCAGCGGCGGACTTGGCCGTCCACGGCCAGATCCGACCGCCAGGCGGCCGATCCGACGCTCGCGGCGAGATCCGGCCGCTAGGCGGTTGATCCGACTCCCACGGCCGGATCCGGCCGCTAGGCGGCTGATCTGACGCCCACGGCCGGATCCGGCCGCCAGCGGTTGGATCCGACCGCCTGACGGTCCGGGCTGGAGAGAGAGAGAGAGAAGGGGAGAGGGACGTCGCCGGCTGTCGATGCTTGTCGTTCAGTCAGAAGAGGCTCGCCGACAGGTAAAGGGAGATGGAGAGGGAGAGGGGGAAAGAAATAAAGAGTGAGATGGGGGAAGATTACATATATATATATATATATATATTATATAGGTGGAAATATGAGAAAGCGAGAAAACGAAAAAAAGAGCGGGATAGTGAAATTTTAATTACCAACGGTTCTGACCATCGAAAACTTAGCAAATATTAATAATATATATTATCATGATATATACGAATATGATATTAATTATTTTTAAAGTTATCGACGATCGTGACTGTAAAAAATTATTTAATTATAAAAATAAAATATAATATTTATTTTTTAGTTTACCGACGGTTTGAACTGTCGCTAATTATTACCGACGGTCTTGACCATAAAAAATTACGACGGTTCAGACTGTCGTTAATTATATTAACAAAATACTAGTCACATTATATTACTTTTCATTTACTGATGGTCGGAACCGTCGAAAATTATGACGGTCTAAACTGTCGCTAATTATATTAATAAAATACTCTTTATATTATATTATTTTATATTTACCGATGGTTTGGACCGTCGAAAATTCCGACAGATAGATACCCGTCAAAAAATTTGACGTTTCAATTCGTTAAAAAATAAAATAATAATATAATAAATTATATAATTTATTATTTTAATTTCCGATAGTTATGGCCGTCAGAAATTCTGACGGATCGCTATCCATCGCAAATTGCGACAAATTTCTATCCGTCGAAAATGACCCATCGAAAAATCTCAATTTTCTTGTAGTGAAAATTAGATTACTATTTAAACTAACACGTGGTAATCAATAATAAATATTAAATTGGTTTATCATTTTTATAATAATTTATATATTACTCTTAAATAATTATAAATAATATTATTATATAAAAATTTGATTCAATCAGTTAAAATTAAGTTGAATAGGTTGGTTTGACTTAGTTGGCATGCCAATCCAATTTTTAAAATATTACTTTAACTTATTCTATTAGCATCAAATTAATATGATATTAGTATATTAATTTACAAAGATATAAACCATAAAGAGATTACACTTAACATATGCGAGTAAACAAATCTAAAAAGAATGAGAAAAAAGATAATGGCTATAGAGGCATTAAAAATGATTATGATACTTTATCTTTATATATATATTGCATTAAGTTTGATATATTAATGGGTGATTTTCTTTAACATTTTCTAAATCACATATAACTCTAAAATATAAATTTATAAATTTTAGTTTCTAAACTTATTCAAATTTGACACTTAAGACCTTCCACTAAAATTTATTCAAAAGTATGTCAACTTCTTCTAAATAATTGTAAAATATAACTTTTGCACTTTCTTGTTGCAATAAAATATTTTAAGAATAAACATGAATTGATACGAGTAAAAGTATTACTTATCATCATATTTTCTGTAATATTACGAACATGTTAATATTTTTTGTTTTTTTATAGTTTTCTTATATTAATAAAGTACAGGTAAATTTGATATTTCATAAATAACAAAAATCTATTTAGCAAGATTTTGGATGGAGTTAAGAGAAGGGCATAAGTGTCAAAATTAAATATGTTTGTAAACTGGGATTTATAGTTTTACAATTAGGACTAGACATGGAAAAGATTATAATTAGAAAAATGCTAATGAAAATAATCCAAAATTAAATTTGGATCATTAAAAATCTGTCGCATAACATGTTGAATAATAGGTAGGAACTTATTGAGTTGGTTGTGAAGTTTCAAAAATATGAAAACATGGTGGGTTCCAACCTCCTTATAGTTATGATTATTTTTTTTTTATCATCATATTTGGATCGCCGGATCGTAATTAAGTATTTGGTATCTAATCAAGTGTTGTTATTTCATTTTTATCTTTCTTATAATAGAAATTTTTCCTCTGAATGGGTTAATTGATAAAAAAATAATGTTGATAAGCATTTTGGATATTCCATGTGAGCTGATAATAGTAATAAAATGTACATGTTTGATAATAAGTTCTTTTATAATTTAAAATTAAAATGCCATTGAACTTTATAAGTTTGAAAAATAATTACATTATAAATATAAATAAACATATTATGATATATATATATATATATATATATATATATATAAGAAAAGGATAAAATATATTCTCTTGAGAGAGAATAAGATGATTTCTTCACTTTTTTTTATCGCGAAGACTATTTGAGTTGAGCAACTCAACGTCATCACAATGATATATTTCAGATGAAATATTTTTTTGGATGTAATGACTATCCACAGTCATCCACCTAAGGTTAAAGAGGTGAACGGTAGACTGAGGAGGTGCGGTTCATCTAAAAACCCAAAGATTTTTTTTAGTAACTTTTGTTCCCTTAAACTCCCGCTTGACGGGCTTGTGCTGCCCTAGAAACCATCAATGCCCATTGACGTCACCGAGAACCCAAGTGTGTTCTCGTGCCCTAAACACCACTAGTGCCCTAGTGATCGTTGTCGAGAACCCCCAAAGCTCACATCCTCTACTTCACATGGTTGCGCCTTCGACGTCCTAAACGTCGACGGTCACCGTCATCGAGAACTCGTGTGTTCCCGTGCTTGTTTGACGTGCCCAGACCTTTGACACCACCATTCACCACAATCAAGAAGCAATGCATTCTCGTTCCCTAGATGGGACTGGACGTTCAACGACCGACGGAGCAAGGGTCCTACCCCTTCTCGTGGTTGTTTGACACGCCTAAACCTTCAATGCTGCCGACACTATAATATTCTCAAAAATCAAATAGATATAAAAATAAAAGAAAATAAATTAAAAAAACTAAAATCAATTAAGGTCTAACTATGAATCCCACTAACCTAATAAGTCCCAAAACTAAAGTATAAATACTCTTATCTACCATAAATCTCTCACTTAATCTCTCTCTTTTCTTTCTCCCACACCAACCTAGCAGCAATAAGGGAACCTCCCTCAACAAGCACCAGCCCTCCTCTCACCCACTCTATTCTCCTCTCAACTTTCTCTTGCTCAACTCACGGCCATGTCATCTTCCCAATCTCTTTCACTCTCTCCAATTCTCACTCTCCCTCACAGCAATCAACAAGTATAGGAAAAGAAGCTCACCAATCTCACTCACCTCAACAACAACTAAGGAGGAAAGGGATTGAGGACACCAAACAAATTCAAGAGAGAAGGGAGAAATGTCCACTCTAGCTGAGAAGAAAGAAGAAGAAGAAGAGAAAAGGGTAAAGAAGGAAGAAGAAGAAAGATAGGGGATTAGTGTTGAATCCCATGTTTTGATGATAACAAATCAAATTGGACATAAAATGTACTAATCTATGTTTAAGTGATGATATGCAGGTGTAGAATGGATATGATCTCATTTGCAGAAGAAATCATCAATTAAAATGATAAAAATAAAAATTCAGCATACGATCGATCGACCGACTATGAAGATCGGTCGATTGATATCAAGCGGAAGAAATGTCGAGACTGTACCGATCGATGATCCAATCGCTAGATCGATCGACCGAACAACATAGGGACGAATTCAAGAAATGTCGAGAGTGTACCGGTCGATGATCCGATCGCTGCACCGGTCGATCAAACAGCAACGGACGAATTCTAGAAAATGTCGAGACAATACCGGTCGACGTTTCGATCAAAGGACCGGTCGACTGGATAGCTCAGAAAAGTAACAAATATGCCGCAACGGTCATTTTGACCGGTCGACCGGCCCATTAATGGGGTCGACCGGTTACAGTGCCAAATGAACAGTAACGACTATTTTTTAAGAAGAAAATTATGGAAAAGTTACTAAACGAGATTCTCACTGTAGAAGCCTATAAAAGGAGTGTCAAAGCTTGAAGAAAAATTATCCAAGCAAGCAAGATTATTCAGAAGTGTCTTTCAAGTTCTTGAGCCCAAATTTGCAAGTTCTTCCATTTTCTCTTCTAAACTTTAAGTGTGAGAAAATTTTGTAAAAGAAGAGAGTTAGAGGAAATCTTTATTCTCTTATCTAGTGAGATTGAGAGTTCGTTGTAAAAGATGAGTGCCGTATCTCTTGAGCAGAGAAGAAGGCGTGTGGTATAAAGAGGGTTGTTCTCTCCCTGCAAGAAAAGATAAAGATAGTGGATCTCCGACGGTCTCGAGGTCGAGAAGTCAGAGCGAGGACGTAGGCCAAAGAGTTGATGCCGAACCTCGTCAACATATCGTGTCTTACTGTGTTTACTCTCTTACTTATTTTCTTATTGTTATTTACTTGTGATCATTTTTTAGTGATTTTTTGAAAGTGATTTTATAAAAAGATTTTTATACACCAATTCACTCCCCCCCCCCCTCTTGATGCTTTCGATCATACAATTGGTATCAGAGTAGGTTGCTCTTATTTTTAGGATTTAAATATCTTTAGAGCTATGGCATTAAGTGGATTCAATTTTTCTGAAGGTCAATCGATTAATCATCCTCCGCTTTTTAATATATCCAATTTTGCATATTGAAAAATTAGGATGCAAGCATATGTATGTTCCATTGATATTGACATGTGGGATATCGTTCAAAAAGGTTTTGATCTATATGGAAAATCTCCTTTAGAATATACCGAAGGAGAAAGGCTTTTGATAAAACTTGATTGAAAGGCTAAAAATATTTTTTATTGTGCTTTGGATCCAACGGAGTTTAATCGGATTTCTAGTTGTTCAAGTGCTAATAAAATTTGGAAGAAACTTATTATCACTCATGAAAGAACCGACAAAGTTAAAAAATCTAAATTGAATATTCTAAATCATCAATATACTTCTTTCAAAATGCATAAAAATGAATTTATAAATGATATGATTGTTCTTTTAATGATGTGTAAATTGCTTAGTCTCTTTGGACGAGCCAAGAACTAACTCTCAAAAGGTAAAAAAGTTTCTCAGGTTCCTCTCCTCCAGATGAGATACAAAGAGGACCATGATCGAAGAGAAGGATTTGAACAAGTTAGATTTTGACGATCTTATAAGTTCACTCTTGATATATGAGATTGGAATCAAGGAGGATGAAGAAGAAAATACTCCAAAGAGAAAAATTCTGGTATTGAAAGCAAATAAAGATGAGGAAGACACAAGTGAAGAAGATGAAGATCTTGATGAAAAGAAGCTTGACAAATATCTTAAATTTGTCAAGCAAAAGAAAAAGAATGGCTTCACGAAAAAAAGATCATCATCAAGCAAGAATCAAATAACTTACTTTGAATGCAAAAAGATTGGAGATTATAAAAAATAAATGTCCAAATTTGATCAAAAAGGGAAAAATAGAGAAAATTCAAGTAAGAAGAAAAAAGCTCTTCAAACAACTTGGAATGAAAGCGAAGATGAAGAAAATGATTCCAACACCTCCTCAAGTGTTGATGAAGAAGTTTATATATGTCTAATGACTAATAGTCACGGGGTATCATCCAATTCATCTAGCTCTAGTGATAGTGAATCTTTTAATGTGCATAATGAGTTTAGAATTATTATCAATAAATATGGATGCCTAAAAAAGAAATATGATAATCTAAAAATAGAATTTAAAAATATGCAAAAGAAAGATAAAGATATTAGAGCATGTGAAAAATATGACATTGAATGAAGAAAACTCTAGTTTAAAATTCTTAATTAAAGAATTAAAAATGAAAAATAGTACATTAAAATCATCGTGAGAAAAACAAAATGAAAAATGTGCTTGCTTAAACAAAGAAATCAAGAATCTAAAAGATGAACTTAAAAATTTTTTAATGGAAGTAAAATGTTAGATGTCATGCTTAGCGGATCTAGAATGTCTTCAAATAAAAAGGGACTTAGTTTTAACTCTTTTGAAAAGAAAAATGACAAAAGAATTTTATTTCACATAGTAATACAATATCATATATTACATATTTTCACTGTGGATATGAAGGACATTATTCATATGATTGCAAAGTTAGAAAAGGAGTAAATAAAGGGATGAAGAAAATTTGGGTCCCGAAAAGGACCATTTCTAACTAAGATGGACCCAAGCAAAATTGGGTACCAAAAAGATGAGTTTCTCAATTTCTTTTTTGTAGGAGGCCACAAAGCATAATGATGATAAATGGTATTTGGACAGTGGGTGCTCTAGACACATGACTGGCGATGCATCAAACTTCATCACTTTGGAAAAGAAAAATGAAGGAAAAGTCACTTTTAAAGACAATAGCAAAGGAAGAGTAATAAGTATGAGTAATGTTGGTAAGAATGACAAAATGCATTTGAAAAATGTATGACTAGTTGAAAGGCTAAAACATAATCTTAGCATAAGTCAATTATGTGATAAAAACTATTTAGTCAAATTTGAAAAAGACAAGTGTTTGATATTAGACGAAAATAATGAAATTTTACACATGGGCTTTAGATACAATAATTTGTACAAAATTGACTTTAATAATTTGAAAAATGAAAAATGTCTTAGTGCTATGCATGATGATATAAACTTATGGCATAGAAGATTAGGACATGCAAACTATAAATTACTAAATAAACTTTCAAATCATGAATTAGTTAGAGGTTTGCCTGTGGTCAAGTTTGAGAAAAATAATGTTTGTGATTCATGCTTTAAAGGTAAACAAACCAAAAGCTCATTTAAATTAAAGGGAGTCATTAGTACATATAGATCTTTGAAACTTTTACATCTTGACTTATTTGGACCAATTGATGTACTAAGTTTAGGAGGAAAAAGATATGTTTTTGTGATTGTTGATGATTTTTCTCGTTTCACTTGGACTATTTTTCTTACTAGTAAAGATGAAATAATAAACATGTTTTCAAAATTTGCAAAAAGAATTCAAAATGAATTTGAACAAAAGATTTCAAAAATTAGAAATGATCATGAAGGAGAATTTGAAAATCATAAATTTAAATTGTTTTGTGAAAAAATGGAATTACTCATAACTTTTCCACTCCTATGATACCTCAACAAAATGTAGTAGAAAGAAAAAAATAGAACTATACAAGAAATAGCTAGAACAATTATAAAATTATAAATTGCCAAAATATTTTTGGGCCGAGACAATAAATACATCATGTTATGTTTTTAATAGGATTCTACTTAAGCCTCTTGAGAAGAAAACTTGTTTTGAACTGTTGTATGGAAAGAAACCAAATATTTCTTATTTCAAAGTTTTTTGTTGCAAATGCTATATTTTGAATATCAAAGATAAACTAGGAAAATTTGATGCAAAATGTGATGATGGTATTTTTCTTGGTTATTCATATACAAATAAAGCATATAAAATATATAACGAAAGAACATTAGTTGTTGAAGAGTCTATTAATGTTAAATTCGATGAGACTAATGAATTTTTTATAAACAAGCAAGCACACGATGATGCGGAAGAAATAATTGAAGTGCAAAGACAACTTGATGATGTGCAACATGAGGACTTAGAAGAAGCTAAAGTTGATACTCCAAATGTGGAAATGGAAGAACTTCGAATTGAGAAGAGACAAATCATTCCAAGAAACTGGAGACATGCCTCCTCACATCCACTTGAACAAGTTATAGGTAATATAAATGAAGGTATAAAAACTAAAAATTCTATGAAAAATTTATGTGCTTTTTTGGCTTTTCTTGCTAACTTTGAACCCAGAAATATAGATGAAGCACTTGAAAATCCAAATTGAATAAATGCAATGCATGAGGAATTAAATAATTTTAAAAGAAATCAAGTATGACAACTTGTGGAAAGACCCAAGGACCATCACATTATTGGAACAAAATGGGTCTTTTGGAACAAGTTAGATGAAAATGGTGTCATTGTGAGGAACAAAGCTAGATTAGTGGCCAAGGGTTACTCACAAATTGAAGGGATTAATTTCGATGAAACTTTTGCTCCGGTTGATAGACTCGAGGAAATTCGAATGCTTTTGGCTTTTGCATATTATAAAGATTTTAAACTTCTTCAAATAGATGTTAAATCGGTCTTCTTGAATGTTTTTATAAATGAGAAAGTTTATGTTGAACAATCTCAAAGTTTTGAAAATCTAGATTTTTCCCATCATATTTTTAAACTCTCAAAAGCTCTTTATGGATTAAAACAAACCCCTCGAACTTGGTATGAAAGATTGAGTTCATTTTTAATTGAAAATGATTTTCAAAAAGAGAAAGTTTCACCACATTATTTTTAAAATATTTTAAAAATAATATTTTAATAGTTCACATTTATGTTGATGATATTGTTTATCATGCTACTAATGAATGCCTATGCAAAGAGTTTGAAACTCTTATGCAACAAGAATTTGAGATGAGTATTGTAGAAGAGCTCACCTTCTTTCTAGACCTACAAGTGAAACAATCCAAGGAAAATATTTTTTTTTAAATCAAGAAAAATATACAAGAGAGTTTCTTTCTTAATAGGATGTGTTGCTTTCTAAATAGCTTCCTCATTTCATGGGCTAGTAAGAAACAAAACTCCATCTCACTTTTTACCGCCGAGCCCGAATATATAACCGTCGATAGTTGTTGTGCACAATACTATGGGTAAAATAATAATTGTTTGACTATGGTGTAAATTGTTCCAATGTACCCATGAAGTGCGATAACACAAGTGTTACAGAAATGATCAAAAATCTAATTCAACACTTTAGTACTAAACACATTGACTTGCGATATCATTTTATTAGAGAACATGTGACCCTTAAGGACATTGTCATTGAATATGTGTCCACTGAAGTCCAACTTGCAGACATATTTACAAAACCCTTGAGTGAAGAATGGTTTTGCATGCTTAGAAAGGAATTAGGAATTATTACATCTTAATTGCATATCAATTCTAAGTAAAAGTGACTTGGTTATGCAAAATTACTTTTGACATGAATTGAACATTAAAAGTGTTGCACAACACTTACATTTGTATGACATATATCTCTAGAAGACGATTTTAATGGTCAAAATTTTGAAAAAGACAGAAAAATTAGTAAATAAAGAATGATCGGTCGATCGATTGGAAAAGACCGGTCGATCGGTATATAACTGCGTTTGGCTGACATCTATCGATTGATGGATCATTTGTTTTGAAAAATGTCCGATCGACCGCTGGGCAAGATCGGTTGATCGGTATTTGCAAAAATCGAGCACTTATATAGTTCGACCGAGCGAATCGGTCGACCTCTTTTTTATCAATCCTCGATCACTGTCCTAAACCTTTGACCGCCCGTGCATCCGGCGACCACCCATCGCCGTCGCCACCATCCTTCTCCGACGCCAATGATCGTCCGAAAACTCCTGTACTTTCTTCAACGACCGCCGTTGCTCCTTTCTCTTTTCACCAGCCGTCTCGATCGACCACCTCCATCGGATGATCTCTCTCCCTCTCTTAACTCTCAAACACCGATCGCCCTCTTCTTGTTCTCCGCCGGCCACCTCTGCACTTTCTTCGACCATCACTGGATGCCCTCTCTCTCTTCATTACCGTCTCTCCGGCAACCCCTCTTCTCTCTAGACATCCATCCACTAGGAGTGAGCAACGGTCGGTTCGGTTAATTAACTGATCATCGAATAATTTGGTTAATTAACTGAATCAACCAAAAAAGTTTAACCATTATCTGGTTCGAAAAAATTGGTTAACCAAAAAATTCGGTTCGGTTCAGTGAATCCATCATTTTAACTGAAAACTAAAAAAATATTATTATAAAGTCACAAAATCTGTACATATATTAAAGTAACAATTAAATATATTTTCAAAATAAAAGGTAACTATTAAATTTTAACAAGGTAATTAGATACGAATTATTAAATAATTAGGATACAAATGGAATTAAACAAAAAAATTATAAATCCATATACATGCAATAATTTTTTTACAAAAAAAAATACTAAAAAAACACATAAAAAATAAATATCAGTTAATTTGGTTTTTAATCGAATTTTTGGTTAATTATTCGTAACCGACCATTTTGATTCGGTTAACGAATTTGTTATCCGTTAATCAAATCGAAATTAAATCGGATAATTCAGTTCGGTTAATCGGTTAAAAAGTCGGTCGGTTAACCACGATTAATGGAGAAATGGTTAATCGTGCTCAGCCCTACCATCGATGGCCTTCTTGCTCCTCTCTCACTTTCCTCTCCTTCTTCTCTCGATCGCCACCTCTGCACTTCTTTCGACGACCGCCGCTGCCCTCTTCTCCCCTCGCCAGTCGCCTCGACCACCGTCAGTCACCCTCTTCTTCCTCTTCTCCGTCACCCACTCTCTCTCCCTTATCTCCAGCCGTCCTTCTCTCTTGGTCGACACCATCTCCATCTCCTAATCCCTCTCAATCGACCTCCCTGTCCCCTGCATCAGCTTCCCTCTAGCACCTCTTTCGATCACCAAATCCCGTCCAGACACTATTGTTGAATCCATGGTCGACGATGATGAAGGGTATCCCCGTACTCGCCTAGTCTTTTAGCACCGTCGTCATTTCTATGGCTTCGGCGGTACCATTCATATTCTCCCACGTGAGCTTGAACCTGAACCGGAACTCGAACCCGAGCCTATCCGACATGAACGAGGCCGTGGACGAGGACGATCTCGTGGACGTACTCGCCAATCACCTACCACTGACCCTACTGATTTCGATAGTCATCTCTTTGTCACTAGAGAAGTCTCTGTTAGTTTTGATGCTTTGTACGCCTCTCGTGAAGTCCAGCGTGCCTACACCGTTGATTGGGATGCTCTGAATAATCTAGATGTTTAGGAGATGTTCACAACCATCAGTTGGCTGCCACTATTTTTTCTCACTGAGCGTGTGTATCCTCGTCTTGTTCGTCATTTCTATGTGAACATGACGATTACTCGGGAGACCATCATCTCCTATGTTCTTGGTGTACCCATTCGTCTTGATCCTGACCATCTTTGTCACATATTTGGCGTTGCGTGCCCATTACTGGGTTCCTATTCATTTGTTACTCATGGCTGGCCTTCCAATTATCTTCCGATCGCGGATGTCATTCGTACGGTTTTTGCTGGACAAGACATCCATTATACTATCGAAACGGTCCATCGGCATCTTCATCCAACCATAAAAATAGCTCATCACATTCTTAGTCGCATGATCACTCCTAGAGCTAGGCACTATACAGAGGCCACTCACTTTGATCTATTCTTTCTTTATTGTCTCTGTATCCGTGATGCTTCATTTCTCCTTTTGGCCATTTTCTTTTCTATCACATGGATTACACCTTCCAGAAGATTTTCTTTGCTGCTCGTGGTCAGTACCACTTATATTTTAGTGCTTGAATCACTAAGATTTTACTCCACTTTGGTGTTAAGATCCCTACAAGCGAGGAGTACATCCGACGCCGACCCACTGACGTCATCGGTTCTGGGACTTTGCACCGAAAGCATCTTAGGTTCAGAAAGCCGGCATCGATGGATTCTGATGATAGAGATGATGCCACAGATGGAGAGCCAGCACCGATGGACACCCAAGACACACCGGAGACTGGTCCTAGCTTCCTCCCTCCTTCGGCGCCCGCTGAGCATATTGGATCTTCCCAACACGCTCCCTCGACTTCTTATGGTGCTTATGATTTTACGGCCTTGTCACAGTAGGTGAATGCCATAGACCATCGCATGATCCAGATGGATCCTCATCTTCGATGGATGGAGCGTGACTCTCGTTATCTTGTTAGCTCGCTACAAACCTACTATGCATCATAGGGATTCATTCCGCCAGTAGCTCGTGATGATGATAGTCCCGATGAGTTATAGGTGTCTTACCTCCCTCTTTGATGATGTCAAAAGGGGGAGAAGTTTGGTTAGAATGGACGATGTTTGATGTTTGCATTGGTATTAGTGTACTAGTGTCGTGCACCATTTTGTAGTGACTACAGTCACATTTGTTAGTGCATGACCATATGATGTACTATCGACTATATATGTAATGTGATAATTTGTTTATGCCTTATTTGATTCCATGTCTATGTTGTTCTTTATTTGACATTATAATTTATCCATATTATTATAACGATATAAAGGTCACCTATTTAGAGGGAGAAAATATAAAATATGCATGAATGTAGGGGAAACCTGCTCATTACTTACTATCTTAACCTACATTTCATTTCTTTTCTCTTTTTATTGTCCAATTAGTTTGTCATCATCAAAAAGGGGGAGATTGTTGAATCCCATGTTTTGATGATAACAAATCAAATTGGACATAAAAGGTACTAATCTATGTTCAAGTGATGATATGCAGGTGTAAAATGGATATGATCTCATTTGTAGAAGAAATCGTCAATTAAAATGATAAAAATAAAAATTCAGCATACGATCGGTCGGTCGACCGACTACGAAGACCGGTCGATCGACCGACTACGAAGACCGATCGATTGATATCAAGCGGAAGAAATGTCGAAACTATACCGATCGATGATCCGATCGCTAGACCGGTCGACCGAACAGCGCAGGGACAAATTCAAGAAATGTCGAGACTGTATCGGTCGATGATCCGGTCGTTGCACTGGTCGACCGTACAGCAACGGACGAATTCTAGGAAATGTCGAGACAATACCGTCAACATTTCAGTTGAAGGATCGGTCGATCGGACAGCTCAGAAAAGTAACAATATGTCGCAACAGTCATTTTGACCGGTCGACGGGCCCATTAATGCGGTCGATTGGTCACAGTGCCAGATGAACAGTAACAGCTATTTTTTAAGAAGAAAATTATGAAAAATCTTCTGGACGAGATTCTCACATGTAGAAGCTTATAAAAGGAGTGCCAAAGCTTGAAGAAATATTATCCAAGCAAGCAAGATTATTCAAAAGTGTCTTTCAAATTCTTGATCCCAAATTTGCAAATTCTTCCCTTTTCTCTTCTAAACTTCAAGTGTGAGAAAATTTTGTAAAAGAAGAGAGTTAGATGAAATCTTTATTCTCTGATCTAGTGAGATTGAGAGCTCGTTGTAAAAGAGGAGTGTCTTACCTCTTAAGAGGAGAAGAAGGCATGTGGTGTAAAGAGGGTTGTTCTCTCCCTACAAGTAAAGAGAAAGATAGTGGATCTCTGGCGGTCCCAAGGTCGAGAAGTCGGAGCAAGGACGTAGGCCAAAGAGTTGAGGCTGAACCTCGTCAACATGTCATGTCTTACTATGTTTGCTCTCTTACTCATTTTCTTATTGTTATTTGCTTGTGATAATTTTTTAGTGATTTTTCGAAAGTGATTTTTGTAAAATGATTTTTATACACCAATTCACCCCCTCCCCCCTCTTGGTGCTTTCGATCCTACAATTAGGATTAATAGGATTTTAACGTAAACCCTAAAGATATGTTTGAGAGAATCCAAAGCCCTAATCTAACTCTTAATGATGAGTGTTGTTTGGATTAAGTGTCTTGAAGGCTAACTAAGTCTTCTTCATGTTAAGATTAGGGAATGTTCTTATGATTCTTCATGTTTCATTAAGATTACTATTCTATTACTACTCATGATTAGGACTATGATGTTTCTTGTTATCTATGTTTAGCTCATTATGAAATTACTCATTTGTTATATACGATTGTGGTTAGTAGGTTAATGTTCCTTATGTAAAATTTCGACTTACTTTAATATTATTGTGCTAAGAATGCTCATGTATGACCTATATGATGATTAGAGCAAATGTATGCTCCCATGTATAAATGAATGTATGTCTTAAAGAATGTTCATGTTGTAATGGTTTCTATCGACGCTCTAGAACGATCGATCTAAACTCTTTCGGTCGCCCATTTTTGGAAGGTCCGACTTTTCGAACTTCTACGGACGTCGAACCGACCAGTTCGATCATCCAAACCCTATGAAGCAGTCGTCCGAAACCCTTTCTAACGTCCGATTTACAAAGTTTGAAATCTCGGTCTTCTGCGGATGTTATGCCGCCTAGTTCGGACGTTTGCATGACCTATAGCAGTCGACCGAAACATGTTCGATCGCCCGATTATCGACCCAGTGATCGTCCGAAAGTGGATCGATCGTTCACTCTATCTTTAATGCCTATGTGATGTTGATTGTCTACACTTAGACCGATTTGACGTATGTACAACCTTAAATAGGATTGAAACATGCAACATGTATTGAATGATTGCATGTATTGATGAATATAAAGTAAAAGTTATATTGGTATGAAGGTGTCTTGTTGTAATCGTGGAGGAGAACAAAATCTTCACTCGTTAGCCTATGCAATGTTTTTACGGGGAAACTACCACACCCACGAGGTGGGAATTTCCAAATGGGGACAAAAAGATCTCGACCTAGTTAGCCAATGACGTGCGAATCAACATGGTCTTTTTAATCATCAAGATAAGAAGTTATCTAAATAAAGATAGAAGATGAAAAGATGTAAGTCACTTAAAGTGATTAAGATGAATGATTTGGGACATCAAGATGAAGATGATGATAATGTAAGCACTTAAAAAGATACTAATGTATGTGTTCTTGTCATATCATGTCATGAATGAAGATATTGTTAAAGTTAAGATAAGTTATGATATGCTTTAGCATAATGTTAATGATGTTATATGCTTATTTTATTTTGTCATGATGATTTGTTCACATACTATGTAGAGTGTATATGTAGCTCATAGTTTCATTATGATGCAATGCACATGTCATGACATGTAGAAATCATATTATAGGATCATAACATGCATGAGCCTTAGCATACTCTAACGGAAGAAATCCCTTGCATCACATGGATCCATGCAGGTATGGATGAGGCATAGGCTCGACGGTGGAGGCTTCATGACGAAAAGATTGCACATGTGATAGTCGGGCCCGCGGCCCAAGTTATTTTATATTATGATTATGGACTCGTTAGAGAGTCAAGTATGTATGATCTATGAGCCTTTGATTTATGAACTCTTATATGAACTCATTTATGTATTATGAACCCTATGGTGGGTCTTATGTTAGAGTCTATGTGATTCGTGGACTAAATATGTTATATTGGAATTTTATATGCTTAGAAGTCTTTCATTATTTTATGTTATTATTATGTTAATTGCTATTGTGTTTCCACTGCGATTAATATTAGGTTAAGAAGAATTGGACAAATGTAACACAGCTTAGGATTCGACCTCTAAATTAGGGTCAGATTTTGAGGTCGTTACAGACACTGCCACTCACCGTTGCCGAGAAGTCATACGTTCTCGTTCCCTAGACGGGACTAGACCTTCGACAATTGAGGGAGCACGAGGGTCCTACATCGATCTAGACACCACCTTCGTTGGAGCACACTACAAGAAAATAGCCAATTACAAACGGTTGTGATCGTTTGTAATTTGTCGAGAACCATCGAAAATGGCATTTTTTGACGGATTTTCCGCGCGAAAATGATACGTCGCAAACGGATTTTCGATGGTCAAGTTGGCGGGCAGATCCTGGAGATTTAAGATAGTTTTAGCCATCGATATATATCGACGGTTTGAGCTGTCGATACTATCAATGGTTCTAATCGTCGATAGTGCATCAACGGTTTGAACCATCGATAACACCGTTGTGTTTCGACGACTTAAACCGTCGTTATATTTCGACGCTTAAAATCATCAATTTTTATCGACGAGTATGACTGCCTATGCATTTCGACGGTTCAAACCGTCGATGGTTATTGACGATTCAAACCGTTATTAGCTTTCGATGGTTAAAACCGTCGATATTTATCGATGGTTATCGATAGTTCAAACTGTCGAATATAGTACAATTGACGGTTTGAGTCATCGAAAAAAATTTGAAAAAATAAAAAAATCATTACAAACGTAAATAATAAATTCAATTAAATTAATTTATAAACAAATTAAATAACAAAAAATTGACACAAAAGCAAATTAAATAGATAATTTATGAAACTAAATGTCACACATAATGAAACATAATGTCACGCATCATCGTCAAATACAACATAATGTCACGCATCACAAATACTAAATCGTCAAATACAACACAAAGAAGCTACAATACTACGTCGTCGTCGTCAAACTCGCCACGCATCATTTGATGCATCATTTTATTCACCTCTTTCTTTTGAGCTAATAAATTGTGTTGCTCACGTTCTTCGAACTCTTTTCTGAGTTCCTCTCTAATCTCCTGTCGGACATCGGATAAACGTTGTTCCCACATATTGTCAAATATTTGCTGCATACCTTGACTCGGGGAACCGAATACCAATTTACGACCATATCCAATATCAGCACTACTAACGGATGATCCGAGGCCGTAAATGCGATGCTTCTTGACGCCGACGTGGTCCATCCAAAGTTGTCGATGGGTCAATGGCGTGGTCCCCTCCTGCGTGGCTTGCATAATGTGCTCGATTTCTCTTGTTTTGTAACCCTCCTGAAATTTGAAAAAAAACATATTAACTATATTATTTAAAAAGACAAATGTACTATGAAATATATTTACTTACATATGTCTCCTGAGTAAACGATGAAACTCATTCTTTATTTTTCTTCTGATGAATTCTGAGAAATATTTCATCCTGAGTAGGTGTTCTACCCGTCTCTTTCTCCTGCAATTAAAAATGTCAAATGAAGGTGAATATTTTTTTAAATATAATAATCTATGTAAAGATTTTACCATTCTTTTCGCAATCGTGCTCGTGGATATACATCCACCTGAATGCAAGCATGCTCCCTGGTCAGACTCTCAACTTGTCTTCGCTTTTTCGCATTTAAATTTGTACTCTTCGATAGACCACTTGCGTAGCAATTCGATCCAAACAGCCTCAGGGATCCAATTGGGTCGTTCTCCTAAGCTCGAGCTTTTGAAAGCATCGAGGACAATCTCTTTGAGCACCGAGAATTAAAAGCCTTCCACATTTATTTCATGTGCTCGGGATCCCACCACACATCAGCCTTCGTGTACATAAAAATAATTGAATTAGTATGAAGATAAATTTAATGCATACCTAAATTGACTTTCGAGAATACCTGAAATTCACTAAATAACATTTGTCTCGTGGCATATGAAACTTCCCTTCATGTAAGCCACACATCAGTATACCTATGTCGTAGTACCTTGGTAACTGCGGCAGTCACGGATTTCGATGGTACAAACTTTTACGCATATGAAATTATAAAATCCGATGTATGAATCACAAAATACGAGACTTTTAAAAAATATAAAAGAACACTTACCCTAAATTTTCATCGGACTGTACGTATGCTTTGTATACACGATTTGACGATGCTACATCTGAAGGTTCTTTCGGCAATTGCGTCTCCTTGTCCGCAATATCAGGAGTTCTAACAGGCTCACAGAATCAACGTGAGAAGGAGCCGACGGAGGAGATTGTCATTCAACTATGTGAATGCTCGTGAGTGGTCTAAGCACTCTATCTGAAGAAGTATCTCTAGGAACGACTTTCTCTTTTCCCTTATTTTTTCCTTTCCCAAATCGAGACAACTGCATGATACAAAATTTAATGCACTTTAATTTCACATTTCATATAGCTAGTTAAATTTACGATGTAAGAACCTGACGTTCGGCTACATCTTGTGTCACATCTTCAGGAATTGAATTGTAGATATAACTCGAGAACCAATTCCTAATATTCGAAGGTGCTTTTAAAAAATTAATTAATTAATTAAATTTTTTATTTATAAATTTGTGATCATTATTTTAAACACTCGCGAGAAGGAATCGAATATGGAAATGCTTCGTCCTCGTCAAGCATCCGTCGATCCAAATGATGGTCAGCATGCATCGCAAACTATGTTTAAAATTTGACGAGAGATGATAATTTAAATAAACCATTTGAATAAGAGGCAAATCTAAATTATAACAACGGATAGTCGTAACACATCGAATATTACATGAAAATAACATAGCATAATAACATCACTCATCATCATCCGAATTGCTACAAGATTGAAATTCATCACCTTCGTCCTTTGAAGATGGCGTAGTTTCAAATTCATCTTCCTTCGAAGCATTATCTTCATTTTGTATCTTGGCATTATCGAATTCTTCACATAACTGTTCTGAATCTTGTAGATCTTCAATAACTCAGTATGTACAATTGCTGCCACTGAAGTTTGTGAATCATCTTGATATGCACATTGCAACGCACCATCAATTTCTATCATGCTTCTTGCCTTCGTCTTAATTACAACATATCATTGTGCTTTGTCCCTCATCTTCTATGGATAAGGTACATAATATATATGTCCCGTAGAGGACGAAATAATAAATGGATCAAAATGTTCATAACACCTATTGTGACGTACTTCAACTATTTTGAAATCTTTATGAACTCGCATCTCTCTTTTTTCTTTCAAATCAAACCAATTAAATTCAAATAATGTGAGTGTGAGGCCTCCAGTGTATCGTAGCTGAATTATGTCTTTGAGAATACTGTAGTAGTCACGCTCATTTTCTCCGTCCATGAATCCTTTGACACAGGCATCACTATTCACGATTTTCTTCCCTCTCGACCAACTTTTCGTGTGAAACTTATAATCGTTCACAAAATACACCGGCCAACTTTTCACCTCTCGAGTCGGTCCCCGTGCCAAATTATGAAGACCAGACGTAGTAGAAATGGCGGCACTGAGAACCTAAAATGTAAATGAATGTCAAAAAAGGCGTTTACAGTTGAACAAGACCAACATCGTAAGAGTTACATAATCCTTAAACCACGATGCAAAGTCATTCTCGATTCTATCTTGTATATGTTCCTCTGGGACATTGTAGTACTGCAAGAAAGCACTACACATGAAATAGATGGATTAATCAAACTATAATTTCACGATACAAAAAGAACCTCGCATTGAGAGTAAACTTACTTAATGTATCCTTGCACCTCTTGCGTGTTTGGGAGGACACGATTCATGGCCGACTTGAATTATATGTCACTCAACCATCTACTCCTTGGCTTCCCAAAATATCATCCCAACTAATTGAAGATCGACAAGAATACCACAATAGACCTTTCTTCCGAAACTTTATCATTCCGATGAACTCTGGTCCTCACACACTTAACATGAGAATTAAAATAATATGAACAAAAGTACGAGACCTCTTGAATCATGTAAGCTTCACATATGGATCCTTCGACACGTACCTTGTTCTTAATCATCCTTTTAATTCGATTAAGATATCTTTTAAAAGGGTACGTCCACCTATATTGTACTGGTCCACCTACCCTTGCCTCATATGGCAAATGAATAAGTAAGTGCTCCATGGAATCAAAGAATCCTAGTGGAAATATTCGTTCTAGCTTACACAATATTATTGAAATATTACGCTCTAATTGGATCATATTTTTTACACTTATTGTTGTTGAACACAATTCTTTGAAGAATTGACTCAATTCTATGATCGGCTTTCAAATCTTCTCATGTCAAGCCACATTAGTGTAATATTCAATGTCATCTATGAATTCTTGTGTCAAACCTTTACGGTCGGGATTATTTCTAATGTATATCCATCGACAATCGTTTAGCTATGACATAATTTTTGCATTATTTGCAAGTTATACTAATTAATTTTTAAAATTTTATAATAAGAGGCATATAAGAATTTAATCATGACACTTACACGAAGAATAGGGATTGAGGTGTAAACTAAATTTAAATAAACAATCACTACAAAAGTTCACATATTAAATTCTAAATAAAATATAAAAAAAGATCATAAACACTAATTAGAACTAATTAGGACATCATATTTGCACTAATTAGAACTAATCATAAACACTAATTAAAAGTAATCATATTTGCACTCTAAAATAAAAAATTAGAACTAATGAATGAAATCTAAAATAAGGAATTTAAAAATATTACGTATTTAATAACTACTACAATAAATAAAATTCATATTTCCTTGTCAACACATATCAATAGTCATGACTTAAAAATAAATAACTTACGTCGTTTGGAATTACAGAGACAATAAAATAATTCTCATGTATATTAATGTACTTTCATTTTTGTACAGGATATTGTTTTCTTGCTTGAAAAGCTTTGTGAGGTTTCTCACAACTTTAAAAGTGTAAGAATGCATAAATTGAGTGTTTCATAAATTTGGAGATTATATTTTTTGTTTTCTTATGTTTAATTTACATGCAAGTTATAAATAGTGAAAATAGGAGAGTGTTGAATATATAATAATGCAGAGGTGTGTTCAACTCCTGCCCCTGCTTTTTTATAGTCAACACAACTTCATAACTGCCAAATATCAGGAAAAGAGGATCACAACGCTGAATAACAAAGGAAAGTGAAATATTAGATAAATAATTAACTAATGTTTTTTTTAATGAAAATCATGGAAAAAGAAAAATTGAGTTCTCACTTCTCAACAGTTTATCTTAATAAAACTTCAGTTCTCACTTTTCAACTACTGGTAGATATGTAAGAAATTGTATCCACTGAACATACTCAATATCATCAAAGTTAACCAGAAGATAATGGATAAATGTAGCAAAAATTGAACTGTTCTTTTGCATTTCCAATTTTGTTTACAAATAAGAGAACATGAGAGCATTCCTGAAATTTATAAAACCATCATCTTGACTTCTGTATAGGTAACCCAAAAATACATTGTGCCCCTGGCCAATTATTACCCATTTCTAGTGGCTTTGCGCCTTCAGAAAATGGAAGAGGACCATGAGTATGTAACACGTTTCTATCTTGGATACAACTTCTGAGTCATCATATTTGAGTCACTCAGGAAAATACACAAATTTACATGGTTTGAAATTTGTCACTATACCGGAGAATTTTCACTATTTTTCAGTGTAAAAAAAATGGAGACTGTAATTTACATCTATATAACAGGAAATAGGACAGTATCACTAACACGATTCTGAGGAATTACATATGTACCCGCAATATTTATTTTAAAGACCGTAGGGTTCAATGTTCAACCTCCATCTGAATCACCAGCAGATAAGGTACAGGTACCTTCTTAGATTTAACAGTTCAGGTTTGTGATGCATAGATGCAACACAGGAGTCCGCAGCATGCATTACATCTAAAATGGAATATCTTCCATCATTGAATATGAACATTATTATTAGTTCTCTGCATTCTACCTCAAATTGAAATGTTTAAGTCGTATTTAGCTATCAAAATTTTATTTAGAAATTGGAATTGGTGCTCTTGATAATATGGTGGTCTTTGAAGGTATTCTCATTTTGTATTCTGTTTAAATAAAAAGTATTTCATGATTAACAGATGGTTATTTCAAGTTATTCTTTATGAAATGAGATTAAGAAAATTTAAAATAAAATAAATATGTAAAAATGTTGAAATAACAAAATTTCTGATGATCTTATGTTGGAAGAAAGGTTTTATGCCCTATATAACTATATTTTGATAATACAAACTTCGAAAGATTGGAATTATATTTAGAACGTCAAAAAAGTTTAAATAAGAATAAGTTGCTTCACGCACCAAACTTTTCATTAATATTTGTCTATGATCCAATGAGATTTGGGAACTTGCAATTAATATTTGACTATTTTATCATTAAATTTCGATTGATAGATAAATATAAATATTGTTAGCTTTCCATAAACTCAAAGGTCATCACATTTGTATACCCATGCAAAAGGTTATGTATAAAAGAGTAAGAGTCCAAAAAGTTTACTTTGAAATGAATAACTTTTTGCACTGAACTTTCCCATAATATTCAACTATGATTCCATTAGATTTTGAATGAAATATGAATCAAAATTGTAGATGATTCGGTTAACTTTTCATAGAATAAAAAATCATTTCATTTGGATAATTATGCTAAAAGATATGTAAAAAAGAATGCAAGAGATGTAGAAAAAAATGCAGATCTATCAACCTGTCAATAAGAGTAGTGGACGGCCGCTTTGAGAAGAGGGCGCCCGCTTCATAAAAAGTTGAGTTCAATGTCTAGATTAAAACACTGATCCAGTGCTAAAAAATACGAAACGACTAGTTTTGAATGTCAATGGCTATGGAGAAGATTGGAGACTATAAAAAGGTTCAAAATACTTCAAAGAGAAAAAAAGACTTATGAGAAAAAGTTAGGCAAGTCATATTATGTGTGTGTTTGCATTCTCTCACACACCTTCCTATTGTATTATACATGTGATTTGAGCACTATTGTGTTTGATTTTAAGTTTACCGATTCGATTTTATGCTTTCGTGACATATTTGATAAAATCCTTATTTCCCCTCTTGGTGCCTTGTGATCCATCATCTTAAGATATTAGAAAAACATTTGAGAGAGTAGATAGCCATAAATTTTTCATTAATAATACACATGGGATTACCATGTTTCTGTACCTTTCTTAAAAAACATACTCCTATACCTCACGAGAATATGTTATTTACTCAATCTACAAATGGGAATAAAGTGGTGATGAAATATGGATTTCTTGACCCTTTTCAAGTGTTGTTTCATTGTACTACATAGAACAAGGTTGTATTTTCATCCTTATTCAACAGCTGACAAATAGCACCTTAAAGAATGCGTAAAATAATTAGACCCTAGATTTAATAACAGGTCCTCACTAGAATTAATATGAAAGAAAACACAATGTACTTTTCACAAGAAAGAAATGGTAAAGCTCAGAATATGTAGAAATAAAATTCCTCTGTAGATTGTACAAGAAAGAGTCCTTAATGCTATAGGATGATGACAATATATGCCTCTTCAATAAAAAGTATGTACCTTGTACTTGGAAGAATCCAGAATGGAAAATATATAAGGCGAAGTAATAACCAGGACACAGCAAAAAGAAGAAATGAACAATCAGCAAGCCGGTCATAGTCACTATATTTGGACATCTTCCCAACTTCTAGAAAAACATCACTCGCATCATGAAGTACTAAAACAACTGATCTGACACGAGAGAACCTGTTTGAAATAGAGAAACCAAAGGCATGATTCACGAAGGAAACACATAATTTTGCCCATTGTAATCATATATATTTCATTTAACTAGAATCACAAAAATGTTTCAAAAGTTTAGTATCATGATATGTTTAAAAACTCTAAAAGCAGTCTAGCCTATCCATCCTTCGATTTAAGCCTATTACAATGAAATTGTGAAAATAAAAATATAATTTACTTGAAAAGTAGAAGCACTAACCTGAAAATATAAGATAGTGTAATGAGACCCACGGATGCTAGATGATGAAACATGGAAACCCCGAAATCTCTTCGTCTAGTTTCCCAAAATATAAGAGCAAATATGGAATATGTGTAGAACCCAGCCGCATACATGTAAACAGCCTTAAGTTTTAACCTGAAAGCAAGATTTACTCAATTTAAAGTCAAGATATACTTCTAGAAGAAACAAAAAGCAGAAGCCTGAACACACATGTAAATCCTACTTAATTTTCTGATCTGGCCAGGCCTGATCTCCCGGACCTTGCCAAAAATATGATGTATTTGTGAACCATGGTTCATTATATGTAACAGACAAGGACAGAAGCTCTGCTGAAAGGAAGTAAACACACTTCCAAGCAGACTCCTTAAATTTTTTTATCTTCTTTCTTCCATAAGATGCTTTCCAGGTATAAGTTGATTTGCTAATCCTGCAAGAACCAAGAAAATATTATATTCAACGCAAGCACAGAAAAAAAAGAAACTGATGAAGGCAAATAATAATCAGAGAGATTGAAGAAAATAATGAAATGTTTAATATCTGGGACTAATGTCTTTCAAACCACAAATGAGATCAGGAAGTAAGCATTATATGATTGATATGAAGTATCTCTTCTAATTAGGTATGCACATTTTTACAACTTTCAAGCATATTCGTAAGGTATTACTTATTCTTTAGCAAAGGTTTGCAAGCAATATAATATTTATCAGTTATCACTCTTAATAAATATGGACATTGAGTTCGAGTACCGGAACCCTGAATTATAGAACAACCTAAGTTGTATGTGAAAGTTACATGTACATCAAAGGAGGGCCACAAATAACATGGCATATGTGGACTGCCACCTGGTAATATTGAAGGACTCGACGCCTAGGACAACTGCAAGTGTTACATCGGTTTCATGAAGAATTGTCACATCAGCATTTGGTAGCATGCATTTCATGGAAATTTTATCTATCTAAAGAAAACTATGTCTACAATGTGGTTCAGTTCCCATTCTGCTTAATGTTCCCATTTAATGGAACTCTTCATGCTTCTCCATCATGAAAGATTACTGTGATATGAGTTATCATCCATCCCACTCCTCCCATGTTCTCCAATCCACCAATGAATCTAATTCCAAAGAGTGCAATAATCAAAAGAACACATTGATTTTTTAATCTCCTAATGTACCAATACCATTCAATTCTTTTCTAGTTGTAAACGTCCAGAGTTTCTTCTAAAACCTCCACCCTGGAAGATAAGATATGTCACAGTTATGACAAGAATAAAACTGAAACAAAGAGTGCATTCATAATAGCAATTAACATGTAATCCAATAGTATCCGCTTATTTAGTATTCCAAGGCACTAGCCACACTCGGGAAGCAGCTCTTTTATACCCCAAAGTAACAAGGTTTTCTAGAAATATGTAACTGGATAACATCCCAAGGTACCAAGAGTCCTTTAAAGAGAATCAAAGACTGCATCCACAGTAGCAATCAACATGTTACTTGATAACAACAACAACAACAACAACAAAGCCTTATCCCACTAGGTGGGGTCGGCTACATGGATCATACGACACCATTCAATATATTCGTTGATCCATGTTCATAAGATTCGACAGGATTTTATGCTGGCTGTCTGGGCCTAACACAACCCTCCTCCTTTATCCGGGCTTGGAACCGGCTAAAAAATATAGGCGGAGTTATGTTACTTGATAACATCCTCCTAATTAATTTTCAACCGCACTAGGCTTTGTTTGGGAAGCAACTCTTTCATCACCTCATCCCAAAGCAACAAGAGTTCCTTTTTGAAAAGATGTTGGTAATTATACTTTTTTTTTCGTGCCTCTTAGTACAAATTGTTTGATCTCAGAGTTACGTTCAGTTAATTTTATTCTTGAAGTAATAGAGATCCTGATTACCAAAACACATGGTAATATCCTTTAAAAAAACACATTTTTTTATTTCAATAATATCATCTCTTATATTTAACAATTTTAATTTGTAAATCCATTATTGTCAAAAACCATCATAAATAACC
Organism: Pontederia crassipes; assembly: GCA_030549335.1. Lineage (NCBI taxonomy): Eukaryota > Viridiplantae > Streptophyta > Magnoliopsida > Commelinales > Pontederiaceae > Pontederia > Pontederia crassipes. The sequence continues at coordinate 7,402,037 of JAUKPH010000017.1, forward strand.
ACATCTTTCACAAAACGCTAATAAAATATAAATTCATCATACATCAGATAAACTTCTTTAAACACCATGCTTTCTTTACAACAATGTATCATAAGCATCTTTTATTTTTTAACAAACCTCTGTGTGCAACATTGGCAAACGCAACCTTTAGTGTCTAAATCAAAAGTCACAATAAAGGATAACTTGCAGGGACAGAACTATGCTTTAATTTTTTTTTCTTATCTTCCCTCACCACCACCACCACCACACACACATTTTTGTTAACTCGTTATTATTACTTAATACATGGCAACAAAAGATTGTACATTAAGAGACCCCCCAACTAAGTTGTGTAATTCTAGTCAATCTCAGAAAAGTTTATGCTAAATATGGAACTTGATATTATATTTTTAAAATTAATTATATAAATGAAATGAGAAATTGATAAATGTTCACTTTGTTTTATAGTATATATATCATGATCTTCTATTTTTGAACTTTCTAACTAACACTAACAGTGTTTTCATCGAATAATGCAAGTGCATGGACAAATTTTATATAATAATAATGAATGTAAATGATTAAAAAATAAGTTATGAATTTATTTATAAAACGTTTCTGTTATCTGAAATGATTTTTCATTTTTGTGAAGTGTTTAATGATGTTAAAAAACTCCGCCTATATTTTATAGCCGGTCCCAAGCCCGGTTAAAGGAGGAGGGTTGTGTTAGGCCCCGACAGCCAGCATAAAATCCTGTCGAATCTTATGAACATGGATCAACGAATTGGCGTCGTATGATCCATGTAGCCGACCCCACCTAGTGGGATAAGGTTTTGTTGTTGTTGTTTGTTTGTTTAATGATGTTAAAACAATGAATTTTGAAATTATTTTACCAAAAATGCATACCAATAAATATAATGTTTTAATATTACATATTTTTGTATATTTTCATTATTTTATATTGATCACCCCAATATGTTGGACTAGTTCCTGATAACTTAGATTCGTGAGCAAGTAGAAGAAAAGTTCAGATATTATTACATAACAAATTATCTCGCAAGCTAAATTTATCATCACAGGTGTATTGGAATTCTGACACCTCAGGAGATTTAATAACCACTAATTGTAAGAAATTATTATTCTCCTGGCTTCTCAACTGCTCTCTGTTCTACACCCCCAAGCTCTTGTTATACTCAAAGAACTGCATCCTTCTTCAACGTTGGACGAAGGCCAAAACGGTTTAATAATCATCGTTGCATTCATTGACACATCATATGTTTACGGCTCTTGTGAGAACCCTTGTTCCGGCGATACCATCATAATGCTTTTGTGTTGTGTCCTGGAACTGTTGTGGTTTTTAGTTACTTTAGTCTCTGTAATGTGTGTTTTCCCTCATCTACAATACAAGATAAGTACTTCATGGTTCCAAAGACTCCCAGAGCGCTCCGGAAATTGCACACGATTGCAAACATCTGTTTGCTTCCGGTAACTCGAGTCTTCGCGTTGCGACGAAAATTGTAAAAAAAATTAAAAAAAAACTTAAAAGATGAGAATTCAGATCAGAGACCTCGAAAGCAGCCCAAAAAGAAGCTGGCATCGAATTAAAACACCGGGAAAATCGCATCTTTGTTTGCAATTTTCCATCCGATTCGATTCCACAAAAAGAAGGCATCTTTTTTTTTTCGTGTGTGTCCTCCTTGAACAACTCAAGTTGGATGCAAGCATGCGAAAAATCCGAGGGGAGAGGGCGTGAGAGAGCTACCTCGAAGACGAAGCGATCAAGGAAGAATCTGGCGGCAAGGAAGAAAAGCGCGAAGAAGGGCATCAGCACAAAGTCGTCGTACGTCGGGTACGACTCCTGTTCCCAGTCCATCGCCCGGAGGCCTCGTAGCAAATCCCCGGCTTCCATGGAAGCTCTCGAACGAGGAGGAGGAAGAGGAAGAAGAAGACGAGGAACCCCGATTCTAATGCGACTGGTCCAAGTCACAGAGAGAGACAGAGAGAGAGAGGAAGCAAAAAGGTAATAAAACAGAGAGCTCCTTCAACTTCACTACTAGCGCACTCTTTTTAACTATGTGGTGTGGTGTATGGTTCAACAATTAATTCTTGAAAGAATAATAACAGTGTGCTTATATATTTATTTTAATGTATAAATTATTCTTATAAAAAAGATGTATATAAAAAATAATAGTGTACTTATTGTATATATCATATTGTCACATTTTTGACAATTTTTTGAATGCTTACTATTCATCCAATATTGAATGAGGTAAATGAATATAGAGCGCTTATTTATTATTATTTAATTATTTTAATAATTATAACTTATGATTAAATTAATCATATACTTTTTAGATAAAATAATATATATTTATTGACATAATTTGATAATAAAAAATATCATCTAATACTAAATAAGTTTCAATCGTTGAATTAATCATATTTATTAAAAGAGCTTGATTATAATCATCTGATTATTCGATATCTTAATCATATTTATTATATAATATATATTTTATATTATTATATATTTATTTTATTAATCTAATACATGAGATATGCATTGAATTAATTCCACATGCACAAATTACGGAAGAGATGTTGGGTATATAGGAGAACATGACCTTGACCTGTTATGACACATTTTGATAAAATCGTGCGAACTTAAATATAAAGCGGAGCATGTCTTGAATTAATCTCACATGCGCAAGTCACGAAAAAAATACTGAATATATATGAGAACATAACGTAGAACCCGTTATTGTTGATTGTGCCAATTTATTGCTTTCCCTTTTTGCTGTTGGAAGAAGAGAAGAAGTATACATCTTTCATGTGGAATCATCAATGATGTCTCAAGTCTGTTAAGGGAAGATTTATCATTTTAATACGAACACAAATAACAGTCGATGATGGATGAATGATGGACAGCACAGCAGGCAAGCATGCATCAAAGCAACACTACGAGTGATGACATCTTTTGAGTTCAATTTTCAGGAAAGAAGCATCGAGTTCAGTTCGGGAGACCTCATCAAGGATCTGCAAATCGCAAGGCAATCCAATCATTCGTTACAGAACATTGGGGAAAGATTAATTGGAATCCGTGAACTACAAAGTGGGAATTATCGTCTCTGAATTACGCATCCAGGACTGGATTATCTGTACACAACGATCTGGGAATTGACCTAAATCCAATTCGGTCCAACGCCAGGGCACATACAATTTCCATCTCGGGCTCCCCTTTTCTGTCATCAAGATACCATCTTTTTGTCAAATCCATCATCCAAGAGATGCACCAAATATCCCTTCATATCAAGGAACCTAAAATTGACTTTTTTTATGTTAAAGATGAATCTGATAAGAAATTTGTACAAAGAGAAACTCGCATGAAATGGAGCTCAAGCTCATACCTCATCTCCTTTCGGTCCGCATCACCAAGATGCGACCTTTGAGTTCTGGACAAAAGCAGCAGAACAGAGAAGGAATGCAACGAAGGCGAAGATGCCCAAGACCACCATCAGAGATATCCCCGCCACTGCAAGATCCAAAGCCGCCTGGAGGAGAGAGAAAACACAACTGCCCATCGGATTTACCTGGCCACCTCCCTTCAATCCCTGCCTCTCTCTCTCTCTCTCTGCTTACTTCTTCCTATTTCCTTCCTGTTGAGGTGAATAAGAAGAAGAGTAGTCGATCAGGAGATGAATCCAAATAGGAGAGCAGGCGACAACACTGAGAAGAAGAGAACAAAGAACAGAGGAACAGATGGCCATGACACAGGGCGCAGAGTGGGACGGTCATTAGGGAAAAGGATAGGGGTATTTAGGGAATTACAGGGAAATTTTGTGTTGGGCAGTTAAATTGCCGTTGGGTGAAGAAATGAAAAAAACGATGTCGGTCGGCGTTAAAAAATTCTTAATTTCTTTACGAGCTCACTATTGAAGTCTTGTAATTAACATGGAAAAATTATATATAATAGAATATATGGGTTTAACGTAAGTGGCAAGCTTTTCGTACGAAACATGTGTCAAACGATTTTACGCATTTCTTTATTTTTTTATATTTTTCTTTATTAATAGTTTAGATGACGAGTATCAATCGCTTTCCATCTGACTTTTCACATACTTTTATTTATTTTTTTGATATATTTCTTCATTAATAATTTAGATAATAATTAATTATAACAAAAATATGATTCAAATCATCAGCAACAATTATACTTATCGTTTTCAAAATTTTACGAACTTATGCATATTATTATTCTTCATAATAGATATAATCATTTTGTATAACTGTTTGCGCTATAAAACTTTTTTTTTTGTTAGTATCAATGATCTTCTAAAATATTGATGAAAAAATATATTGAAAAAAAAAAGAAAAGTATGTGTAAAGTCGATTGACACACGCTTCACACGGAAAGCATTTGACACCTATATATATATATGATAAAATGAGTGTGTGAAGTACTTACTGTGTGAAGCTCCATCCGAATAGTCCATATGAGACAGAAGAAAGCACGTGATAGATGCTATCAAGATGTGATCCATCGGTTGGCATACATCTTGCAAGATTTGCATGAGACATTACTCCTCCTTATGATATCGTCTTCCTTCTTCTTCTCCGAGATCGTGCCTAGGTCACCGTCGATGCCCTTTGCATCGGCCAACATGGCCTCCAGATGAATACAACATAGAGGATGATGATGGGCACACCGAGGATAAGGAGCAGACGCATATGATGGTGATGGCGAGTGAGAGTAGCCACGAGCCAGCGATCAAGGATGCAATGGAGGAGGGTGGAGTTGGGGAAGGCCATTGGAATATATTTATGTTGATGCCTAGGATAACCATCTAGTATACAAATCTCAGAAAAAGATACAAATCTTCATTCATCCTTAACAGAATAGGAACGAGCAAGTATTGCAATTTGTAGGATGCCTACTTCAAGTAATACATGTACCTCAATTAGACTTCTTAGTTGAGAAACTCGCTTCTCCACTTCATGCTGAGTGCTTCCATATGTAACTAGCAAAGTTGAATCCTTTCTTATTACAACCTTTGAAGCAGAACCGAGGACCTCTTTTCCAACCTTTCTCAAGAGTTAGTTCCATTGCATCTGTGATCACAGTCCTACAATTTAATTAGGGTGTAAGAAATTAAACGAGAGAGATGTGTCTTCATATTAGAGTATGCATGATAACAGATTTAGCAAAATGCGCAATTCAAATTATTACAGTATTACCTCCAGTCAAAATAGCGATGTCATTCAAGTAGTCACTCTTCCGCTCACCAAAAGCAGGAGCTTTGATAGCAGCTGCCTTCAGGACACCCTTGAGTTTAGTTTTGATAATTGGAGCCAGAGCTTCCACTTTAATATCCTCTGCAATTATTAACATTGGGTATTTCTCTTTGACTGCACTATCCAATAGCCTAAACATCTCCTTTGCGTCAACAATTTTTTTATCAACCAAAAGCACCTGAGTAAGACAATACTAAGTATCGAATAGATTGGCATGGTTAACTTTAACAATTCAACTATTTACCTTGCAATTGGTGAACTCCGCAGACATATCTGCACGATTAGTGACAAAGTAGGGTGATAGGTAACCACGATCAAACTGCATTCCTTCAACTATTTCCAAACTGTTCTCCGTGCCCCGCCCGTTCTCAATTCTAACTACACCTTTCTTTCCAACGCTTTTAAAGGCTTCTGCAATCATGTCTCCTACGGCATAATCATTTCCAGCACTAGTTGCTGCAACATCAACTATTTCATTGTCCTTAACCTGCAAAATAATCACTGAACAGTGCCTTTTATATTTATACACACGGAAAGCACATCTATGGATTGCCATTTTAGAAGGATACAGGTTCACAAAACTAACAGCTCACTGAGATAGCTCCTCAACAGAATATCCCAAGTTATACATCTTACCTCCCTTGAGAGCAACTTCAGTTCAGAAACAAGAGATTCACATGTCTTTTCAATTCCTCTTGCAAGCTGAACAGGACTCATTCCAGCAGCTAAGACCTAAGTAAGAATTAAGCACTTAGTGGTCCTCCAAGTTTCAATCATTTTGCTAATTAGGAAGAACTATTGCTAGAGAGTGAAGAAAAATGCCCATCTTACCTTAACTCCTTCAGAAATCAGACCTTGAGAGAGAATGATTGATGTTGTACAACCATCGCCAGCAAGGTCATTCATCGCCAGCTTGTCTCACCAACTTGACACCGACAGTCTCCAAAGGATCTTCCAATTCGACCTTCACAGATTGTAGAATAAAAATGCTTAGGATTTTTTTTTTTCTATCCATTTAGCAGTTACTAGTGCGGGAATATACTGAAATACGGGAAACATTAACAAAATCTAATCTTCTTATCCAAGTCATACATATTTCTTGGGAAACTCTAAAGTCCAGGGATATATAAAAACCTTTTAAACATTCACCTCTAACAGTATAAAACCTTATAACCTTATCTCAGGTGTATACCCAAAGATAGTTCTCTGTAATCCTTAAATGACAGTAAGCACACGAATAAGATGCAATTTATATCGGAAAAAATGAGACTTCTGGATTGTACTCTAACACTAACAATCTTAGGAGTTCCACAGAACCATTTCACAGCTATAAATCAAAGAATTGTCACAGACAAGCAATCTCGATGATAAATCAAGAAAAAGGGGGACTACTTGGTTGGTACCTCTTTCAGCAGTCTCTCCGTCATTAACAATCTTGGGATGTCCGTACTTGTTCCCCAGCACCACATTCCTTCCCTTTGGGCCCAGAGTTACCCCGACCAAGTTCGCGACCAAGTCCACCCCCGCCTGCAATTGCGACAAGCACGGCGTTACAGACGTGACGGCCATGCAAAACACGAAGCCAAAAAAAAAAAAATGGAGGTCAGGAACAGGAGGACCTGCCGCTTCTTGGTGGCGGAGAGGTCGCGGTTGAAGTGCAGCTCCTTGGGGGTGGGTCTGACAGGGAGCCGTCGCCGGGGTGAGAATGGCAGCTGGGGAGCGGTCAGAGGAGCAGGGGGAGCCGAAGACATGGTCACCGTGTGCGTGTCAGTGGTGATGGAGGACTACAAGAAAATTGAGATTTTCATACGGGCAGCGCAATTTATGACGGCTTTTGCGACGGACAAGTATTCGTCAAAATTTTCATCGATTACGATCATTAAAAATAAAAATAATAATTTATCCAATATGTTATATTATTATTTTATTTTTTAACGATTAGAAATATCGAAAGTTTCGAAGAAGATCTATTCATCGCAATTTTTAATAGTCTTGATCGTCGAAAAATAAAAAATAATATAATATAAAAAGTAGCGACAGTTCAAATCGTCAATAATTTTTTACGATCCTGATTGTTGCTAAGTAAAAAATAATAAAATAATACGTTTTTTATTAATATAATTAATAATAATTTAACTCGTCGAAATTTTCGACGATATGAATCGTCGGCAAAATCTAAAAAAAATTATATATGTAAGTATTATTTTACTATTATAATTATCCTAACAACATCACCAATGTGAAAGAACCAACAGAAGGTGACGTTGTTAGGATAAGAGAGAGAAAAAAAAAAGAGATGTTCGGAAGGAAGTCTCATTCTTGACCGTTTAATTATGGAATAAAATTGAAGAGATTAAAAATATAATATTTATATTTAAAATATTTTATTACAAAGAACTAGCGTTCAATATTATAATAACAAAAGAATATTTATATAATAATATATGATTGAATTTTTAAAAAATAAAATACGTTTGAAAAAATTGAGAATAACTATATTCTTCTATTTTAATATTAAAAGAATAAGTATATTCTTCAGACGAGGTAAAAAATGATGATTTTCCTTTTTTCAAAATGGTTTCTCGTTTTTCAAAGTTTGATCGATATAATCTTATTCTATAAGTTGTTTGGCTATATTCTCGAAATATCGACATATTCTCGTATTTATTTCATAATCAAACGGTCCTTAGTTAATTCAATTTTCAGCACCAAAATATCTTTGGGTGGGGTATCATCGTCATTTTTTTAAAAAATAGATAAAAAGTAAATTAAAACATTAATATTTTGTTATTTGTATTAAGATAAATTTAACAAAAAGGGGGCCAAAGTTCTAGTAAGAATATAAAAAGAGATTTTTTAAATTTTTGAAAAATTAATATTCTGCTTATTTTCATTCTTTAGTTATTAAATTTTCAGCACCAAAATATCTTTTGGGAAGGTATCATATCCATTTATGGGAAAAAAAATAGATAAAAAGTATGTTAAAACATTAATATTTTGTTATTTATGTTTAGATAATTTAAATTTAACAAAAAGGACACCGAAAAAGTAGTAAGAATATAAAGATATTTTTTTTATAAAAAAATGAGAAATTAATACTTCAACTTTAATCCTCTCAATAGATTCACCGTACACCGATATTTGCACGGTTGATTTGATCATCATATGCGCATACTCTAATATATTCTCATATTTTCAACTATATTTTTTATGCATTAACTAGGATTTTTTTATTTTTTATGCATTAACTAGGATTTTTTTTGTTCAATGCACTGGTATCGTAAGGCCTTCACAAAAATCTAATCATCATGTTTCTTCAAATTATAGAGAAACAGAACTCCGCCTATGTTTTATAGTCGGTCCCAAACCCGGATAAAGAAGGAGGATTGTGTTAGACCCCGACAGCCAGCGTAAAATCCTGTCGAATCTTATGAACATAAATTAACGAAGCGTCGTATGATCCATGTAGCCGACCCCACCTAGTGAGTTAAGATTTTGTTGTTGTTGTATAGAGAAACGGATTTTTGTTGTGTGTCGTTGCCTCATCAAATAGATCATATGCCAATTTTTATTTGCATTGTGTTGATATGTTGCTCAACTGGTCGTGTGCAAATAAAATAGAAAAAAGAAGCTGAATATTTGAATGATAAAATGAAATTAAATTTCACTAAAATAAAAGAGTACGGGCCATTAATATTTTCATAATAATATTAACGACTTTAACAATTCTTCTTACTGGAAATGAATAATCACCAGACTGATTTCCTCATTTCTGACAGCTCAAATATCTAAATATGAAGTCAGCAGATCACACAAGAAGCTTCCCACTTAAAGGAGTTTTAAAGGCACGAAGCAGCCACCTCAAGGTTTTCGGCCGTCCCGCTATCTCAAGTTGTTCACGAACTTGATATTGTTGAAGCTAATAGTCACCTCCCGAGATGTCACTTAATTCCATGTGTCCGGTTGAAGCTAACAGTCTGAAAAATGGAATACTTTGGATATGATGTTTCCCAAGATGAACAATTGCTGCATTTTCTTCGTACAACTCAAAATTGATGAAGCTCTTAACCTTGCAAAAATATCTGTGAACCGAAATAAATAAAAAAATAAATCACGCATTTTTCAACTGAAAACAGGTAAGGCAAATTAAAGTCATTCCACAGGACTGGAGATGGTGAAAATATTTCAGAGCCTATCCGAATGTAATTGGTCTTATGTCTCGATCAACAGAAAACATCTCCACTAAAGAAGCAAAGATAGAGAAGTTGACCATCTTCACATGTATGACAGATGACACTACTAAGAAATTGCTCTCAGCATAATCAAATGCATGAAACACAGCATAACAACGCATCAGAGATTTATCTACTATCTTGTCATGCCAACACATATCTGAGTTGCACATAATTTTGGTGCACCAAATTTGTTCGACATAAACCAAAACGTTGCACACTGACTGAAACTAGGCTTTGTAAAAAAGTCATTCACATCAAACCTGAACTTTTTTTGTTTTGTTTACATATCATACCTAAAATACAGCTGATACTTTTAGTAAGTATCATGAAAGGAAAATGAGAATGGACGTTGAAATAAATAGTTCTAATGGACATCAAGGATGAAGCCAAAGCAAGAAGCTTAGTATGTGATTGCGAAGTGGAGGTATAGGATTATGAGCCTTTCTGCTTTAGTTATTAGTAGGACTGGACACGAGCTAGGCTTCTGCTCAAATAAGCCAGGCCTGTTGTAAAATAAAAGTATTTAAGCATGGCCTATAGCCTGTAACAAGCTATGAATATAAACTTAGCCTGACTTGTTTTATTAACTTTTAATGCATAGCCTAGCTTATTAGTCTGTTAAGCCAAACATATTTTTTGATGATCTACTATATTAAATATAATAAATCTTATTTACTAAAGAAACAATAGATATGAACTAAATAAAAGAGACACCACTAATATATTTCTTCTAAACATATAATAAAAATAGTAATATTGAACTCAAAATTGAAGATTTTAAAAATGAAGGATTAAAAATTATATATAATATATTAATAAATCTTGATCTGATAAGTTATAAAGCTAGGCCAATTATTAAAAGACTAAGCCTCTTTAAGAAAATAGGCTTTATTTATTATTTTAGCCTGATTTATTTTGATAATAAACCGAGCTGAGCTAGGCCAAAAATAGGCCGAGCCACGAGTTGCTCACGAACGGCTCGGCTCATTTCCAGTCCTAGTTATTAGTCCATTAGAGATTTTTCGAATATAAGGTTTCCTTTTGTTTGATTTCCTATTTATTTCACGTGGGGTGTTTGGAACCCTATCAACAAACTTGTATGGTTCCTTCAGAACGTAACTTTGATGAAAAAATATTATTTTCATATTATTTCTTAACTAACTAACATAAATTAAGGTTTGAGAGAAGTTTAACCTCGTAGATCTCCATCAGTTAATATCAGAGCAAATCAATCCTTTGATCTCATATCCATACCCACACCTAGTTGAAAAATAAATGTTGCTTCATCTTCTTCGGCAACCTTTGGTCGACAATCTCAAGGCTATCATTTTGAGGCCGCCACCTTCAGGTGCACCACTTGCCGATCCTACATGATACCATGATTAGGTCCGCAAATTGCAGTATTCTCATAATTTTGAGATTCCAAGGAGGAATTAACTTCAAGAAACTCTAATATTACTGCACTGGTTTAAGATGAATTTATCCACTTCACATTTAGCATAACTCAAAGAGTTTATCATTGCTATTCTTTAAAAAGGCATCATTAACATTTAAAAAAAAATCCAACTTATTCTCATACACTTTCCTAAATCTCATCTTATCATTTCTTTCTCTTCTTTTTCTCCACTCTTGTCTCAAAAAAAAGATTTTTCTTCCTCTCCTCTTTTTTGTTTTTGTTCTCCTCTTTCTCCCTCTTTTTATGCCTACTTTATTTTTTTTATTCTCTCTCTCTCACCCATTTTCATACTTTCTCTCCAATCATTCCTCATTTTCTCCGTCATCACTCCTCAGCTTCTCTCTTCCCTATGCTTTTTACAATCTCCCTTCTCTTCCTTAAAAATAGAGGAACACAGAAGAGAGGAGTGAGAATAATATGAGAAAAGAGAGCAATAGGAAAAATAGGCAAAGAAAAAGAAAATTTTTAAAAGATAGGAGACTACAAGATAGGAAAGAGAAATATTAGATGAGAGAATATAAGAGAGATATGAGAGAACAAAGAAATAATTTAAGGAAATAGAGAGGACAAAGGATAGGCAAAACCAAATAGGCTGGAAATGAAAGAAAGGTCATGAGGATAAAAAGGAAAAAAGGACCTCATAAATAAAAAGAGATGGAAAAAAGAAGTGGGAAAAAAGGTGAAGTTTCCCTCTTCTTCCTCAAAAGAGAAATAAAAACAAGGTCTAGGCTAGGCCTTTTTTTTCTTGAAAGGGTGTACTTTAAGTTTTAAGCATGATAAACTTTAGATTGCCACATCATTTGGTGGGTACGAGAATCTCATTCTGATGAAATCATGAAAATCTATCAATACCAAATGAATTAGCAAGGAAATTTGGCGTACGGTCATTCAACTTTTGGGCCCCACCTTTTCACCTCAGCCGTTTGTCACCGAGGTCGTGGTTTCTTGTTCCTGGTTCACCGCAGCAACGGGGACTTCTGATGGCTGAACCAATGGTCACAGCACCGGGCTGCTCGACACTCTGGCGCCCGTGGTGGGACAGCGACGGTGCGTCGCCTGTTCCATCACTAGGAAGCGACACGATTGTGATTCAAGGAATTCCTCTGCATCTGTTGCGTCGGAGGTGTTCATGCTCGTCTCGCGGTCCATCGGAACTCCACTTTCAATCTCCATTCCGGCCATACGCCTGACTTGTCGGCTCGTCATGGCGGAGGTCCAACATCGTCCGGGTTGCAGCCTTCCGGCTTCTATCATGGTTCCGACCGGTGATAGCTGCTTCTCCCTTCGGCTGGGTCTTGCTGCGACCTCATGGGCTGACGTTGCTGCCGGCCGGAAACCGCGCAGGGAGGGCCGTACAGCATGGCCACTGGCGTCATCCTCTCACGTGAGCGCCACGCATGACAGCTGTTAACCTTTAATTCAAACCCCCCTCCACTCATCTGTACCCGGATCCAAAACCATTCCTGAACCCAATCCCGCAACACCACACCTGAACCCATTACCCAACTCTGACCGCAATCCATCAAACCTGACTCCAATGAAACCTGCCCTGACCACCCCGGCACCGGCCAAGCCACATCCACCATTAATCACACCCCCTCCCCCCTTCTGATCCAACCAGACTGCACCCAATCCTCACTCCAACCTGAATGCACCCAATCCCTCCCTCCGCCTCAACCCGGCCGCACCCAAACCCCACCCCCCTCCCAACCTGGCCGCACCCAGAATCTCTCCCCACATAGCGTGAGGACTATGCAGACCCACGATGCCCGCAGCTGCATTCGTCTGCTCCGGCGCCACCCCCCCACCTCCCTGCCACCGCCGGAAGATTCTTCTGCCCTTACCCTTGGCCGCTGGGGAACTGTCCCAGCCTCGGTGTCACCAGGGCCAGCATTGTTTCGCCACCCGTGGCCAGCCCGATAACCGTCGAACGGAAAGGCGTGAGTATTCGCCCTCGGTATTGCCGTCGCCAGCGAACAGGCAGGGGGTTTCCCCCACCTCCGGTAGAGGGGACACCCTCCGGCCCGGCCACACCTCTGCCACAACCACCACCTCAGGGGCCAACGGATAATGATGGTGGTCTTCTCGCTGGGCGCTCGGACGCGGACGTCTTGGAGGTGGCAGGGGTCGCTGGCTTCAGGCACTCTCGCCGGCGATCCCAGGCGAAGATGGATTCCACCAGGAGGCTGCTGGCAGTGCGCCGACCCTTGCAGTGCCTCCTCGCACAGGCTGGGGGGCATTGCGCGGAGAACAATAGTGGGCAGGTCTTCGTCCACTTCGGGGATGGAAACAGTGTCTTTATGAAAGTGCTCACATGGAATGTTTGTGGCCTCGGCGATGAGGGGAGGTGCAGAACTCTTGGCCGCTACGTGAGATTGTGGGGAGCTGATGTCGTTCTTCTACAAGAGACCAAGCTCGAGGATTGTAGTCAGATGATGTGGCACCAGATCAGGGGCTCTTGTCTCTCACAGTTTGTCGCACTCAGCTCAGTGGGCCATTTGGGTGGCGGACTGATTTATTCACCTTGGAGGACTCTTGGACTGACAGATTTCCTATGACGACTCACATGAAATGCCGGATGGATAGCATCTCTTATCTCTTCTGCGTTTATGGCCCGCAAGGACTACGTGGGAGGAGCTCTCAGCTGCCCGGTCGCACTTCCCAGACGCCCGTTGGCTAATTGATGGGGACTTCAACGTCACACTTGACTTGGAGGATCGGCCCAATAGGAGACAAGGGAGAGATGTTGGTGCTGAGGAATCCAGGGACTTCATTGATTCTCATTCGTTGGCCGATTTTCCGGCCACGAATTGTAGATTCACATGGAGTACGGCTGCCCCCACCTCCAAGTCATGGCTTGACAGATTCCTTGGTTCTTTAGAGTTGGTTGAGACTCATCAGCTTGCAAACGTCTAGGCGATGGGTCGACCTTTCTCGGACCACACACCTCTCTTGTGGCGGTCCGATGACGGTCAGCCCTTGCGCTCCCTCTTTTGCTTTGAGCGTTCTTGGCTATTGGAGGAGGGTTTTCGCCAACTGGTGGAGGACCATTGGCACAGCATGGCGCCTTCGGACTCTGCAGCGAGGACCCTCACCGCCCGGTTGCACAGCTTACAGTACTTCCTTCGTGGTTGGCGAAGCCAGCTCTGTGAGGCCCGGGAAGAGAGGAGGACCGAGGCCTTGGGGGCCATTGCTCGCCTTGATCGGGAGGACTCTCGTTAGCGCATATGGGCCCAGGAGATCATCCAGTTAGAAGACAAGATGGTGGAGGTTCAATGGAGGCAACGCTCCCGAAAGACCTGGCTTCAGGAGGGAGATGCCAACACTCGTTACTTCCATTTATTCGCAAGCTCATGCCAAAGGTCGAACGGGATTGATCATTTGGAGATCCAGGGACAGCGGCTCAAGGGCCAGCATCAGATTGGGGCAGCCATCTCTGCCTTCCACCAGGAGTTCTCAAGACGGCAGCCCACTGGCCCTTGGAGGTGGTCTCCCAAGGATATCCCCCGTATTACTAACGCTCATGTTTCTTTGTTGTCACAGGGCATTACTGAAGATAGAGGTCACCCAAGCTTTGCGTGACCTTAACAACGAGGCCTCGCCGGGCCCGACGGCTTCCCAATTTTCTTCTATAGAGAGTTTTGGCCCGTGGTTCGTGAGGATGTCATGGCAGTCATCCAAAAGTTCTGCAAGGGGAATCAGGGTTTTGATCGCCTCAACCGATTCGTACTTGTTATGCTTCCAAAGCGCGCCCCGACGGAGCGTGTGGAGGATTAATAGCTGATTGCTATATCCAACGCCATTTAACTTCTTCTGGTGTGGGTTTTATCTAATCGACTGCGGAAGGTGCTTCCAGGCATCATTCACCCGGGACAGTATGCTTTCATCCAGGGCCAGTCTATCCTGGATAGCTACACGATGGCTTCTGAGATCATCACACATTGGAGGACTTGTCGGCGCGCCTTCCTGTGGAAGGTTGATTTCGCCAAAGCTTATGACACACTTCCATGGTCTTTTCTTTGGCATTGTCTTTAGTTGAGGGGCTTCCTAGAGACTTGGATTGATTGGATAAAGCGTTGCATCACCACGGCTTCATTTTCGGTCCTAGTCAATGGCGCAATGGAAGGGGGGATGGGTGCAGCCACGGAGGGGTGTTCGCCAGGGATGTCCCTTGGCTTCTATGCTTTTCACGATTGCGGTGGATGGCCTTGCCAAATGTGCCTAGGCGTCTTGTGAGGCCGAATTGTTCAGGGGCTTTGCTGGGGGTGTCGTCCCGTGTCATCAATGTGCTGATGACACGGTTTTCTTTGTGGAGGGTTCAAATTTGGAGGCCCGTCAGGTGGCTATTCTAGTGGAGTCATTCGGATCGGCAACTGGCCTTCAAATTAACCATGTCAAATCCTCATTCGTTGCTTTTGGCATGGTGGCAGATGAGGCAGCTAGATGTGCTGCGCATCTTCGTTCCCAATGGATTCCTTACTGATCGCTTATCTTGGCCTCCCCCTCTCCGATCGGCACATCACCTCCCGGGCTTGGACCCCAATCATTGAGTGCATGGAGCATAGACTACAGGGCTCGAGTTCGAGCCTTTTATCACGTGGCAGTCGTCTCATTCTACTCCGATCTGTTTTGTCCACACTCCTGCTATATTTCATGTCTGTTTTGCGGAAGCCCGCTCAGTTTCTTACACGGATTGATGCTTTGAGGAGTCATTTCTTTTGGCAGGGAGCAGCTCTGGCAAGCATGTTCACCCGGTGGATTGGCACATGATTAGTAGACCTATTTCTCAGGGCGGGCTGTGTAGTCGGGATCTCCAGTACACCAACTGGGCACTTCTTGCTCGGTGGGTGGGTCTGATCACAAGGCCCGAACGCAGCCTTTGGCGTGAGTTCTTCACCTGTTACGGCAGTGATCTTTCGTGGGACTCCAGGCCCATCTTGCTGCAAAGAGCCTCCTCATTCTGGCGGAGCGTTTCTACTATGTTCCCGATGATGTGCCCTCTCATGAATTCCTCTCTTGGTTCTGGCGAGACTCTCTTTTTGACGCCCTTTAGCAGAATCTTTCCCCAGACTATGAGCCTTGGCGGCGCACCCGGATGCATCTGTCGCTGATTCGTGGTCAGATGGTCAGAGGCCCCCGGTTCAGACTCTGGCTCCTGGATCCCGACGTTCAGCTATCCACTTTCTGATCAGCGCTTCTCAAAGTTACTGACACTCTATCAGACAATTGCTCCACTTCAGTCGGTACTCTCCAAAGCAGATGGTTTTTTTTTAGAAGAAAAAGGATGACTACCAAAGTTGTGGTTGTCATCCAGCAATGTGTATATATGAAAGTATGAGAAGATGTACAGGTGAGAGCTCTCGGAGAGAGCAACAAAAGGTGACCAAGGTCACAACAGAAAAGCTAGCCAAAAACCCACTCTCTAATAAGAAATGAGATGTGGTGTACAACACGCTCAGGCTCACATCGCTCCCCACAAAAGATAGTCCGGTTGCGTTGAAGCCAAATAGCCCAGGCACCGGCCAAAAAGGTCATCAATGACGCTCGCCAACTCTGTCTCTGATGCAACATGCTCCGGAAGGTCTGCCATATGGACTCTGGATCTGACAGAGAAAATGTCGCAATGGAAGTCTGCTGCCAATATGCCCCGAGATGTGGGGCAGTCGAAAAAGAGGTGAATGATGTCCTCAGCCGTCTCGCTGCAAAGGACGCAAGAAATATCGCTGTGCGGAGCCCAACGCGCCCTGTAGGTCCTTGTAAGAAGCCGTCCACGCCGTAAAAGCCAAGCTAAGATCTTGACTTTAAGCGGCACCCGAGTACGTCAAATGAGTCTGCAATCCGTCCTGAAATCCTCTAGTAGTGTAGAGGAGGGAAGAAAGCGAATATAGAGACTACGCACCGAGAAGGACTCCGATAGCCAAACCCAACCATCTGACCTGGACTGGTCCGGACGTATCCCGGCGAATCGCTGGTGAAGGGCCAATAAGTCGGTGAAGCGCTGATCTGGCAAATGTGCTCTGAATGGGGAGACCAAACACTGGAGCCTGACTCTCCCTCCTCGGACCAGGTGTCCGCAACCGTCGCCTCGGGGAAAGTCGAGAAGGCCCAAAGACGGGGGAAAGCCTCCGCAAGAGGGCCACTAGCAGTCCAGGCGTGCCTCCAGAAGGAGAAATCCCTCCCCGAGCCTAGGGAAGGAACCATAAGGTCACGAACCCGCGGCGCCACGGCCGCTACACCCCGCCAAAAAGATGATGCTCCTCGGGGTAAAATGAATCTCGACTCCCAAGATAAATCCCGGCCATAGCAGGTATCAAACACCGAATGCCACAAACTATCCTCTGCCCCATAATCCGCCTGAGCCAACGGGCTAGAAGAGCCCAATTGGCATACCATAAAGCGCGGACCCCTAGGCCCCCATGAGAGGCAGGCCGGCAAATACTGGACTAGTCAACTAGGTGGACACCGTGATGATCGGGGCCACGCCCCTGTCAGAAAAAGCTGCTCCTGAGTGAGTCTAAACGTCTAAGAACCTGAGCTGGTAGTGGTAAGACCGACATGTAGTACGTCGGAAGGGCCGAGAGCACCGACCGTAGTAGAACGAGTCGGCCCCCACGCGACAATAGACGTGCACTCCAACCGTGAAGTCTGTGCTCCATACGCTCAATAACTGGCGTCCAACCTCTAAAGGCAATGCGGCGGTCCGAAAGCCGGAGTCCCAAATAGGTGATCGGAAGGGTGCTGATCGGTGTATGAAGCTGGGATGCACACCGATGAGCAGATGGTTGGGTCTGGCTCTCGGGTTCTTTCTCTGCTCGCAGCATTTACCTCCCCCTTCTTCTAGCTACTACGGGCTCAGATGATTTCAGGACGGACTGCAGGCTCATTGGCGGTCTAGAGTGCCGTTGAAAATCAATATCTTTGCTTGGCTTAGGATCCTCACCAGGGTGTACAGGTCAAGATGGGCATCTTTTGCTGACACTTCGTGCGTCTTTTGTGGGGACGCAGAGGAGGATGTTGCTCACCTTTTCTTTGGATGTATGGTTTCCCGACAGATTTGGTCTCATGCGAGCATCATGGGGGTTTTACCATCATCTTCGGAGACATTTTGGCGGGCCCTTCGGGTCTTTTGGCGGATTGCGGCACCATTGGAGACTTTCCCTTGGGTCATTTGGCTCCAGCATAACCGTCGTATTTTTTTTCAGGGAGAGAGATGGCGGGTGGATGGTGTTGTACACCACATTTCTTTTCTTCTTCGTGAGTGGGGTTTTGGATGGCACTCATACTTTCTTCTCCTTTTGCCGCTCTTCTCTGGAGAGTGTTTACATGTACATGTTGACCATCCTTTTTTGATATATATATATATATATATATATATGGATGACAACCACAAACCCTGGTAGTCATCCTTTTTCCTCTCAAAAAAAGCCTTTTGGGGTGTTCACAAAATGGTTATCTAATTTCAATTTGTAATCACATAGTCATTCAATTTTCGGAATGTTTCAGTCACGATCATTGCAAGTTTGGAACTGATGATCGATGATTTACCGGTTACAATGCTAACTTACCCACGTTAGAGTTTTCTTTCTTCTTCAAGTGGATGGTTACCTAAACTTGTAAATCGCCTGACTTTTTAATTTTTAATACAATTGGATGGTTACCTAAACTTGGTAGTAATCTTTTTACTCCTAAAAAGACTACATTTTCCACACAACATTTCTCATGCTTGAAAATATAACTTTTGTGATGTGATCCAAAAGCCCAAAAGATGCCAAGATCATGGTTTTATGATGTCTAAATACAAACATGAAACACCCATGGGCAAATCTAGTACATGAATAAAAAATAATAACTTAAAACATGCGATAAATAATGTTTAATGCAAATAAACAGTAGATAAGATAACTTCCATAAGATGGCGGATTTATGAGAACTAATACTCACATGTGCAACTTAAATTCCTTCAACATCACTTCCATCCCAACTTTGTAATTTGCATATACTCTTCAGTTGGTTAAGTCTAGCCTGTATCTGTTGCCTCTGTTCAAGTGTTATCTTAGATTTATCTGAATCCTGTATGTTAGTACATCGTAGCAACAGCAAACCATGTTATAAATGAACTATAATATTCATATTTGAATGACATTAATAGGAGTGGTACAAGTAGAATCTCCTTTTTTTGGAAGGGCTAGACTATCCAAAAGTAAAGATAAGGGCCCAGTGTACTCTTAAAATGTATTCTTAGCAATACCAACTTGGATGTCATGGTACGAATAAGATCAAGTCAGCAATATTTCATTGTCTATTAAAAAAAATATTTTCCAATTCAAAAACTATATTTACTTAAAATAGAGGGATTTGCATCTTTATGCTTACCAATAAGCTCCGAATATTCATCAGAACTTGTCTTATAGCTGCCTTGTTTGAAGAAAGTCTTTCATGGAGCCTAGCTTCAGTATGTAATGAAATGATGATAGATGCTACTGCATGAACTCGACTTGATATGTCCAGGGAATACTTCTTGTCAAAGCGAGAGAGCAAATTTTCTTCATTAATAAAGGAATCGAGCATCTTTAACACATCTCCCAAAAGTTTATCACTTCGATAGAATAGAACAATAGTGGGCTTCATATAACAATGAAATATACCATTCTGATCAACTTGAATAGTGGTGTCAATATTTTCAGGTATGTACTGTATCACAGAGAAAGCACAAAACAAGGATCAGTCTAGGGATTGAGCATAAACAAATATTCAGGAAGTCAGAATTTTAGCAAATACACTGACCAAAACTTTAAAAGTTTATGAAATGAAGTTTAATGCTCATGAAACATGAAAAACACACAATACAAGTCCAGCAAATGAGACAAACATTTTTTTCCTTTTCGAAAGAGAATAGTATTCAGTCATAGGTTCATCATCACTTAAACATTAATGAAATAAAAAAAAAACATGAAGCAATCATCAAAAACTCAGACACTAGATTACAAATTGTCAATTTCTTATAATAACATTTTACCTTAGACAAGCAGGAAAGGATTACAGTTAATAAAAACTTTTCCACCTTTCTAACTGATGGAACTTTGGACTTCAGTATGGTTGCAACTTTGGATGAAACCATATCTAAATGGGTATGTTAGGCTATCTGGATTATAGTGCCAAGAAAGTCATGTTTATAATAAAGAGAAACATCCAAATCAGTGCAACATAAAAAAGATCACAGGGTAATAAGTTTTTTGTCAGAAAAACTCCAGTAACAGTAATTTCTATCAGAGAATTCACAAGACATTTGAAATAACAAGAACTATTAACACGTACAGAAACAGCTTCCACCATATACTCTACAAGCCAGTTGCTTAAATTGATTATATCATCTGCTGAAAGCTTAGTGGGCCTGGTATCAAGTGCAGTAATCACTTTGAGCAGTGCATTCATAGTTTCAAGAGATGGCTTCAGGGACTGCAATCATTAAACCAAAAAAGTCGAGGTCAGTATTTTTCTTGACAAGAAGCAAAACTCTTTGAACTCGAAACAAAATATTTAACTAGGTGGTAAACAGTGGCTAATATGTCATTTAAAGATGAAAATAGGGACTGCAAACATTAAATAAAAAATATTGGAGGTCAATATTTTTCTTGACAAGAAGTAATGTCCTTTTAACGCAACAAAATCTTTAAATAGGTGGAACAGTGGCTAATTTGTCATTTACAGATGAAAAAAGGCAAAATCTTTATGGGGAAAAAAACTATTATAAACAACATAGTTCGAAGGGTAAAAAAAGTATGCAACGTGCCATAAATTCAACTGTAGTGTATGGGTACTCTGTATATTTGATAAGTCAATTTTGTAAGTGAATGTTTTAGTTTCAAATGAACAATATGTACACGTACACTCTGCTAAAAATTGAGGGTTGCATTTTGTGTTGTACAATTTGTAGCCTCTAGTTCAAAACATGTCAGCAAAACTCTAAGATCACTAAGAAGCACATAAAACAACATAGTAGGAATGAAACAAATACCATTTCATTGAATATGGTCTTGGAAAGTAACTTGAGAAGCATGTATTTGTCACCCATCTGAGAAAGGCACGTGATAACAGAAATAGTGAGAGACCTAAAGGTACTCCAGTTCGAGGTGCTTTCATTATTCGCTTCAGATACAAACCTTTCTGAAAAACAAAAAGGAAAAGAAAACAGGATCAACATTACCATGGATAATGGTTAAAAGAAGTGACCTATTTTGAAGAAAACAACAACAACAACAACAACAACAAAACCTTATCCCACTAGGTGGGGTCGGCTACATAGATCATACGACGCATTCGTTGATCCATGTTCATGAGATTCGACAGGGTTTTACGCCGACTGTCGAGGCCTAACACAACCCTCCTCCTTTATCCGGGCTTGGGACCGGCTATAAAATATAGGCGGAGTTGATTCATACACTATATACTTGTACAAATAGTTTGCATGGTAAAGTTGAGAAGGGATATAAACATATGAACTCATTGGGACATAGGACCCCAAATTGGAGGCAAAATTGTAAAGTAAAATTTGAAAACCAATGATGTTTAATTAGAGTTCCATCTAGCTGGCACAACAAAGAAAAATGTTAGTCAAAAGACATGGTTGTACGAAAAGACTCAGAGGTTCGAGCATGAAAAGGTACATCTCCGAAGACAATTTAAACAACCTACAAAGTTATTTAACGAAAAGACTCAGAGGTTCAAGCATGACAATTAAACAACCTACAAAGTTATGCAACGATAGACTAATCAATATTCTCAAACTACAATGTCAAAAGGATTGGAAAAAAAAGAGGCTCATAGTATTAATCCTGCTGTGAAGATAAAGTAGCAGTAATGAAAATGCAACAAAATTAATTGCAAACAATGTCAGAACAGAAAGGAAATAAAAGGTCATCATTATACTAAGCAGAACAAGATTTTCTACATACACACAATGACATCTCCAGACACAAATTATGCTATCATCCAAGTCAAGTGTCTATATCTGATCCATTTGGCAACAAGATGGATTCCAATAGATAAAGCTACAAAGAAGAGTGGTACGGAAAGCTTTCTAACACCTAAAGCCACTTCCCCCTGTACATTTTCTTTTGACGAATTAGAATACTGTGCTATAGCAACAGCAAGGTACAAGCCTATGCCTAGGCCTCTCACCCAAGGCTCACCAACAGCAGCCAATACAGCGACGGATGGTAATGCGGATGATACAAAATCTTTCTTCTTGAAGAAACGTGAATAACAGAAGAAACCAGCAAGCAACAACCAAAACAAGATCTCAGGAATAAAACCCTTCACGGCACCAAATCCGACAATCCAACAACCAAAAAACAAATATGAAAAACTGAGATACATTGCAAACTTGTCTGAGATTTTTTGACAAGGAATATGCACTTTTCATAAAAAAGAATAATCACAATAACCTTGATGATTTTCCAATAAAATACTTAAAAACACTTTTTTTTAGGAGAAAAAGGATGATCACCGAAGTTGTTGTCATCCATCTATATATACAAGTGTCGGCTCTCAAAGAGAGCAGCAAAAATACTGAACACTTGTAAATATTATATGTAGCACTTGAAGACCCAATCATCAGTAAATGAATTCATTCATTTTTGCTTAATATTTACTTAACATATGAAATCTTTTAGTAAACCTGCAAAAGCATAGGTTTCTTTTTGAGATGCAAAGGAATAATTTTTTTTTTGAGAAGGAGATGCAAAGGTATAACTAAGCGAGGTTCTACATACAGAGTGGTCCTTTAGATTCACTTTTGTAATGGTTATTCTCAGAAACTGCGCTGAATTACCAAAGACTGCAACCAGCATACACTAACACTATGTTGAAGGCCATTCATTTTAAGAACTCGGATCACATGTGTTTCACCGGTGTGTTGGCCCTTCTTTCAGGACGGTCTGACGCGGTGGATCAGGTGGTGGCAGACCCTGCGGGCTCCAGGCACATCCGCCAGTGTCCTGGTGCCAGACCTGGCACGCCTCGGCGACTTCTGGTGATGGGTCGGCCAGTCCAGCATTTTCTTTTGCACTCCCGGGTCGGTGTAAGTCAGAGAACAACAGTGGGAAGGGGCTCGTCCACCCAAGGGGCGGCTAAGGCATCCTTGTGCTGACCTTGCAAGATGAACAACTATGGACAAATGGCATCTATGGTGGATCTAGATGCCAATGATGGGAAAAATCTGACTGCAGGTCTTGCTCCTGGCCTCACGGACACCACGGCAGCGTTGGGGCCAGGCGCGATACGCTGGAACTCAGGACTTGTGGTGTTGGCCAAGAAATTATGTGCCACAGATGTGGCTGGTGACCCTGTGACAGTCAATGAATCTGATTCCACTTTGGTACACGACCCGGACGTCGTTGCCTTGGTGGCTCACGCTTGTGGTATCAGGTGAAAGCGTGTCCGCAAAACCAATCAGTCATCAGCCGTGCGCCACCCATATGTAGGGGCCGAATCT
This sequence comes from Pontederia crassipes, assembly GCA_030549335.1. NCBI lineage: Eukaryota > Viridiplantae > Streptophyta > Magnoliopsida > Commelinales > Pontederiaceae > Pontederia > Pontederia crassipes. The sequence continues at coordinate 7,425,492 of JAUKPH010000017.1, forward strand.
GGTTCCGCAAACTTTGTTGGGTGTGCACTGTCCTCCGTGTGGGCAACATGTGTTTGCGGTTGCTGGTGCACGGAATTGTGAAGTCATGTTTTGGTCTGGAGTAGTATGCTGTTGTCATTTTGACTTCATGGCCATGTGCCGCAATGTTTCTGGCCTCTCCATCAAACTTATTGCAATCCCTACTATTATTAATGGAACTCTTGGATGACTACCTTCTTGCTGGTCGTCCTTTCTCATTTAAAAAAATATTCTTTTAGGTTGTAGCATGCCCATTTACATGCTCAAACCAATATGTGATTTGATGTCTTTTTTCATAACTAAGAATACTTATGAACTTGGACTTCAGCTATGGGATTGCTTAAGATACACTGATATGTTTCTAGGATATGGAGGATTTCCTCAAAGTTCAAACAAAACAAAATAAAGATACAATAAATTTAACATACTGATTGTGACAAAGATGAAATCAGAAAAAGTTACAAAGAGAATTTAGTTGGGTACCAGGAAACACTTTAAACCGTGTGACTAAGGTGATCAAGAAACTAATGTGGTCTGCAAATAGAATACGACCATCTTTATATGCAGAGTGGAGAACCTCAATCATTCTGAGCAGAGTAGATGGCTCCATATTATTACCTACATCAAAATGCATAATTACACATTAGGAAGGAAGAATTACTTTTTAAATTCTATTGACAAATGCTATTGAGTTAAACATCGTCACTAACAATGGTTTCTTTTTTCAGCATCAAATGGAAGATTTACCAGTCCCAAGAATGAACGTTTGGGGCAATGACGCAGCTAGTGAGGTAATAACCAAGGTGCGTCAATTGCTGGTTGAAAAGTGCTTCTTTATTGCAGATGGTTATGTTCCTCAAGTTTTAGTTTTTTTTATTGTTTACTTTTACATGTTCTTTACTCAATTAAAAATTGTCATAAAGCATTATATTTTTGTTTTTTTTTAGAAGGTGTTATAATTTGCTCTGGTTTCATAGAAATCCACATGGAACAGAATGGATGGTGATTCTCTGTTTACCACCATTATGATGCCTGAATGCTTGAATATAATATAATGAAAACTTACTCAGACAGCAAAAAGACAATGCCTCCAAAAGATCAGAAGTCATGCTTGAGAAGTAATATAGAGTACAAATGGAAAGCTCCTTGCAATCAATAGGCAACTTCAAAAATGGCCCATAACATATTGGTCCTCCAACAGCTGCAAAGTACCACACAAACATATATTTCAACATGAGAATAGAGATAGTAGTCATACATCAGATAAAGTGATATAAATGATGATACATGAAATAACTAAAAAAGAATACATACTTTTGGTACCATAAAATTCTTTCAATGAGTATTGCAGATGGTCATATACAGTGGCACGTTCAGATTTGGGCATTGAACACTGCCCAACTTGAAGAAGAAGTTTTAACACAACCTGCCAGTATCAAATATCCAAAATATTCAGAAGATGAACCATATACAGACTCTAGAGTAAAAGTAATACCAGAAGATAAATATTGACTTAGCCTATGACAGCTAATCACCAAGCTCATATTGAAGAAACTGAATTGTGCACAACGGGCATTTGAAATAGATTGTAGTGTTTTAATCAAGAAAGAAAGTTAATGACTAACAATTAGCGTTTAAATGACTAACATTTCGAAATATGGTTAAAACTTTCATTCCCATTTAAACATTTTTTTTTCCTTTTGAATGGTTGTTTTTGAAACCCTTCTTAACAAAGAGGTTGTTTTTTTCCATTTTAACAAAGGGTTGTTATAACACTTTGTTTAAGTTCTTAGATGGGTGCACAGCCATCCAATTTTATTTAGGGTAAAAGGGTATACAACTCATTTTTGCTCTGTAAGTTACAATGCTCACGATAGGTCAATCGGCCTAATGTAAAAGTGAATTTTTATTATACAGTAAGTCGGTTGACTTATTATCAATGTATTAAAACTGATCCGGACCAGCCGGTTCAACAACAAACTGGTGACAGGTCCAGTCCAGATTAAGTGCAAAATCGAAAATGAAGTTGAACCGGACGCTGAACCAGAAAACCCAGTTCAGAATTAAAGCGAATAAAAATAGAAAATAAAAGTAAAAATAGGAAATAAAAAGTTAGAAAGGAAAGTAAAAAAGCGGGAAAGTATTTGAATTAAGAATTGGAGAAAACTAAAAAGGAAATAAATGTGGAAAATTAATAGGAGAGAGGAATTAATGGAAATAGAAAAAGGAAAGTATTAAATAAAGCAAGACTGACGTATGGCAAAGTAAATTAATATATTATCACCATAAAATAGCATCAAAGATTAAAATAAAAGAAGATAGAGTATATCAATAATAATAACTTAAATTTTTTTGTGAATATTAAATTTTAATTGATATCTGTTTATTATAAAAAGGAAATAAATATGGGAATTAATAGGGGGAGAGGATTTTTTTTCTTTTTGAAAGGGTATGGGGGGAGAGGAATTAATGGAAATAGAAAAAGAAAAGTAAAATGAAAGTAAAGAAAAAAAATAAACATGAGAGTGATATATGTCAAAATAAATTAATATATTATCACCATAAATAGTATTGAAGAATAAAATAAAAATTAATATAATATATCAATAATAATAACTCAAAATCTTTTTTATGAATATTAAAATTTAATTAATATCTATTTATTATATTTTATTATGAATTATAGGTTATGGCTAACTTTTTTGTGCATTATATAATATTGGTTACATCATATATGTATATATATAATTATTATAAATAATATTATTTTAAGAACATCCGGTCGAACCCGATTGAATCCAATCAAATCGGTTCACGGATGACCTAGTTGGTCATCGAAGTCGGTCCAGTTATTAAAACATTGCTTATTTTAGCGTGCAATGTACACTTATTGCCCCATTTTATTGATTGCCAAAAGTTACACTAGCATCTTCCATTTGATGTGCAGTGTCAATGGTCGTGACCTTTTATGTTATTAGCTAATTATGTTTAAATGTCCATTATCCTCTAATCTCCATCTTACATTGGTCATCCAAGTTAATGACTTGTGAAAAATATATCTATATAAATAATTTAAAAATATATATACTTTTTTTTAATTCATAAGGGTAGGGTCTTATGATCCACAATCTGATCCTCAATCCTCGAACCCATTTCGATCCTACCTCAAAAAGTAATTTTGACAACCTTGCTCCATCTTGTCATCTTATAAAACTATATGCCTGAAGATCTTGTCTTTGTACCCCCATTTTGAAAGATGCCAAAAAGACCGTTGCGAATCTACCATCAAATCCCCTACATCCAGTTTCTGCTCAAACCACCTAAGATACAGTATAGCCAAAAATGAGCACTTAGTGTGCTCCACTGCATCATCACACAATGCACAAGTGGCCCATCTCCTGACACCCACTGCAGCCTGTACATCTGAGTAGGCATCCTTTGCCTCTCTCTCTTTGAAGCCAAGCAAAAATCCACAATGGCATAGTCTGTCTTCAGACCAAAATCTGTTGTGTTCAGAACCCAACAGTCTATACACTCACCAAACAATCTGCCACTAGATCAGATCCAAGCATTCAGATTACAGCCATCTGGGAAAGGATCAACAAGCTTATCAAGTGATCGCAATAACATGCCACACCATGATCCAAAAGGGACAAGATAAAAGTTGTGCTCATAATTTGGCGTGTCTGAATATCGCTGAAAGTCAAGATCTTTGCTTGGCTCATGCGGCATGACAGGCTACTTACCAAGAGATATAGGGCGAGATGGAGGCCTGACAGTGACACATCATTGAGGCATAGGAGGACATCACCCATCTATTTTTTCAGTGTCAGACATCCCGTGACATTTGGCAGCAGACGAGCATCATGGGCATGTTCTCACCTGACCCGGGCACTGTCTGGCAGTCACTCCGAGATTTGGCCCATTAGAGACAGAGGTGGAGACTACCACTAGCGACCTTTTTGGCTTTAACGCAACCGGATCATCTTTTGTGGGAAAGAAGTCAGGCTGAGCGCATTGTACACCACATTTTCTTTCTTATTCGGGAGCGGGTTTTGAATAGCTGAGATACTTTCCATTTTTTGCTGCTCTCTTTGAGAGCCTACACTTTTATATGATTTTCATTCTATAGTTATATATAGATGGATGACAACCACAACCTTGGTAGTCATCCTTTTTCTTCTCAAAAAAAAAAAGACCTCTTGAAATCTTATGGGACCCAACCAACCATCCACAAAGTAGCATGCTGTTCCACGGCCAAGACATGATATCAGAAAATTTGTAGTTAGCAGTCTAATCTTCCATCCAGAACAAAAAAGCAGCTCCAACCAACTGTAGAGATGAATAAGGTTTGACTAGCAGCATGACCATTGACACCACACATCAAATGGAAGAGCACCCTCAGTTAATCATCATCATTGAATTTCAAAAGATATATCAGCCATGACAATTTAGTCTAACCTTACCACAGGCCGCTCCTCTCTTGTCTGGATGATTTTCCTTTTTATGATTGAAATGGCTTTAGCCGTGACGAGAAATGAAGGTAAAAATGCTATTCAATAAATAAAAAAGTTAAAATTGATGGAGAAGTAGATGAAAGCAAATGTCTGGACTAGTCTATCCAATCAGGATTAGTTTAAGTATAGTTCTGATTGGTTTCAAGGAAGTAAATTCCTTTTAGGGGTGACTCTTTTTTTATTGGTACAAATTTAACTTTTAAGACAATAAAATAAGTTACTTGTTTGAAAGGTAAAATGATTTTATTTTGCCATGGTAATAGAAAATTTTGAATAAAAAAGGAAATTTGGAATGAGTCAATTATTATCCAATAATAGAAATTTTGACAAATGCCTATTATAATATAAATGATATATCACTAGCTTAAGTCCTATCTCAAAAAAAAACTACCTTAAGTCTATTATCAGTTTACATTTTACAAGTGCCTAGGTCATTTGGCTCCAACGCAACCGCATCATTTTTTGTGGAGAGAGATGTCGGTGGATAATATTGTACATCGCGTCTTTTGTCTTCTTCGGGAGTGGGGTTTTTGGCTAGGGCCTTGTTTTGTCACTCTCCGCTGGAGAGTGTTTTACTTATACATGGTGATCCTTTCATAGATATATATATATTTTGATGACAACCACAACCTTCGGTAGTCACCTTTTCCCCCTCAAAAAAAATTATTAATCCCTTAACAATTTAATGTTGACTAATTACCTCAAAAAAATTTAAATGTTGACTACTACCAACTAGAAAAACCAATATAAGCTATCTCAACTCTTTAGATAATCGAACTGCTAATTGTGTCAAATAAAGAATATATATGATTAAATCACTCAAATTTGACAACTTGAAAAGTGACAAGTACAGCTAAGGTAATATAATGATTGAATATATATGAGTATAAGACACTGCATACCAATGTAAATGAAGGATGTTTGTGGCCTGCTTGCAATAGTAGCCTTGGAAGTTCTTGTATCCAAGCAACCTCGTGACATGTTAATGCATTTCGACCATTTTTCTTGCAATGAGCAAGAAAATGAATGAAAACGAGAGGGTGTCAATAAAATAAGATAGATAATACAGCTTTGACTACTGGCTAGGTAAACTATGCTTTAATGAGACAAGTTTTGGGAAATTACAAGGAAAAGGACCTTACAGGAATTAGTAATTCCTCCAATGAAGACAAATATACTAAACACAATTTAGAATCCATCTTGCACTCCTTGAATGAATTTGTAAAAGCCTGGAGTAACATCAAATTTTGCATGAGCTATAGATTCAACATATCATTCGTCAAAGAGAAACTTGAAAAGCACCCATCCTTCTCACATGCAACTAAATGCACTAGTGCGACAATTTTTTAAAGTGAATGATTCGCATGTCACAGTAAGAGTAAACATATATGCAATTGTTACACTTAAGAACTAACTTATTAGTTTTAAAATAAGTTTTTCTTCATTAACCTACAATTAACAGTCAACAATGTCTGAATGAGCATACAATAAAAAGAAATTAATCTGCAATGATGATCTTGAGGAAGTAGTTATCCCTCTCAAAAAAATTGAAGAAATAGTTTTTCCTCGAAATGCAAAGCAACCTCAAGAAGCCTAGTCTTCCAACTGGGTAGAATTTGTGATAGAAGCTTTGGAATGAATGGCAAAACCGAAATTACTCTTTTTTCCATGTGCACCCTTCTTACACCAACCTGCAAAAACCAGATTTTTTTCAGACATTATAGCATTATAACAGAAAGACATCCAGAACAGGCTGAACTTCACTTTTCCAATTAAGACAAGAATATACACAGAAATTAACTTTAGAAACTGTCTTAAGACCCTTTACAATTGCAGAGAATAGTCAACAGCACCAAGAACCAGATTGGAGCTACAAAAGGATCACATATAATTTCTGAGCTTGAAGATGTCTCCTCTCACGAAAGTGATTACTCTTATGAATTTGGGCATGATTTCATTCTTTCAATTTCGTTTTCATCACATGATAGCTGTGGATCATATTTGTTCTTACATAATATGATTGTTCTTTTATCTGTGTCGGGGCATCACATCATTCAGTCAATTCACAATATTTACCAAAACATTCACCAATTTTTACAAATTCAAAATTGACTGAATGGTCAATTGTCAAACAAAAACAGCATAATCAATAGGGAAAATATCCGAATTTTGATTACACGAGGCTAAAAAGGAAAACATGTTTGAATAAAGATAAAATCTAAAGGCAACGTTCCTTAACATATAAAGAAAAAGGTTAAATAGGAAAATAGAAGTCTAAAAAACAATGAATCGTGTATATGTGTCTAGTTAATTTGGAACTGGTCGCTTAGCTTAATTGAGATAATTAAGGAGACTAAAGCCAGCAAAGTGAAAATACTAAGACAAGGAGATGCAATCATTGGCATGGATGATAAAGGATAGTTGTTACATGTTAAAAATCCACGAAGGCCCAGCTTATGTGTGTTATGATTTCTCCAGTTGGATAGCTAACATTTTATCTCATTCTTGAATCAAGCAAGAAAAAGTTCCCATAGTTATAACCACTGATATGTGACAACAGAAATCATAACGTAGGCACATAAAGAAGCATAAGAAAATAAATGCACATTAAGATATTCTTGGCAACAAGCATACAAAATCATGGTTGGTACCTTAGTTTAGAACCAAGGACGGGATTCAAATCTCAGTAGAAGCAACCAAGTCTATATTACCAATTCTCAAAAAAGAAATGTTGACTGAAGAAATTATAGAATGAGTTTTAGCAAGAGACGGATTACGAAATTAGAAACACCTTCTGCAGTAGCAAGGCTTCAAGAAATGCAAGAAACTTCTCATCTAGGGAACTGCTACCATCAATCCAATTGCTAACATGCAGAAAAATTTCAGCAATCTTGACATTTAAGGTGGCATATTTATCATCTTCCTGTAATGGCCAGCCAAAGAAGTCACACTTCAACTCAAAAAAAACAAGACAAACATGTTATTCACAAGTATTGTGCTCAGATCTATGAAAATTAGAAATGAGTGCACCAATGATTTGTTTCAAAGTACAAACCTTTTCCTGGAAGTCATACATCTGACCAATAGGAAATGCTTCCCATAACTTCCTTAAGTATACTGGCACAATGCTCTGTGTCACCTCCACTCGAGTAGAGATTAATGTTGGATGAAGTTCAGAAGTAACATGGGAGCACTTTATCCCATATGCTTTAACAGCCATTTCAATACAATTCAGTGTTGATGACATACAATCAAATACTTGAGCATTAATGGCAGACATTGTGTGTATCACTGAGGTGGATTCCAAAAAGGAGCTAACAAGTATCGGTACAAGATCTTCAAGTTTACTGGCAATCGAAGGCATCACTACGTACATGCAAATTGACAAGTCAGGATTTTTTTTAAGTAATTGACAAATTAGGAATTTACAACTTATTAGACAACGTTCTTGTGACATAAAAGAAGGGCAAATTTGATCTGGCAAGAGATCCAATAGGCTCAAAATAAGTCTTTGCTGAAAGACCATACTCTATCTGAGTTTCTAGCACAGTTTATGATGGAATGGACTGCAACAATAGTGAATACATGGTTCCCAACATAAAGAAAACCTTTCAAAAAAAATAAAATAGCAATATAAAAGGAGAAAACAAACTAAGGGCATCTCAGATGTTCGAGAAGAAACTTGCATACCATCATCACTGCCATGCACCTCCGACTTGTAAAAGAATAAACCTCTCGACTGCACAACTTCTTGGTCCTGAAGAAAAATTTCATGATCTAGTTAACATCAAAAGTGTAGCCAAAATAAACTACCTAGTGGCTTTGCTTTCAAGAAACATTCTAATTGCATTTACAGTGATAAGGGATGAAGGTTTCTCTAACTTCATCCAGTGATTTTACAGAAGCAATGATAAGTAAACAAGATCATATGGCTGGAACCATCTGTTTTCTCCCATTTGTTCCCAGAGTAGTTGCCTGAAATTATTATTGCATTAATTGTGCCTATCACTATAAGCATATTTTTTGAAGGATTAGCATATTTAAGAAAATTGTTGCCATTTTACAAAAAAAACAATCACCATTTCAACTGAAACAAACAGACCATCTTTTTGAACAAATGAATTTCTCAGTCAGTAGGATCAACCATGCCAAAGATAAAGTATACTTGGGACATAGTTGTACAAAAACTAGGTGGCATTAGAATATGAAATTAGATTCCTCCATTTCTAGAGGAAATCCTGACACATGTTATTAATGGGAATTCTATTTCCCTTGAAAATACCAGTTGGGACTATGCATAACAACAGTGTTTATTAAGTAGAATCGTGGTCCCTTTGAGTTTTTGAGAATAGTTGAATCTACATATTAATTCTGAGTGTGTTTGGATGAAATTAAATATAATGATGAAAATTGAAAAAATAATTTTGATAGATTAATTATAATGGGTGTTTGGACACAATAAAGTACCGCGAAATATACTTTTGTTAATTAATTAATAAATATTAAGTTTGATTAAAAATTATGTTAAATAAATTCTACAAGAAAACATATTTACAAATACAATAAAATTTTAGACAAAATAAGATGAACAATATTAAACTAACTTGTTTATAATCATATTATAGATAATAAATTAAATATTTTTATTTATAGATTATGTAATTAATAAATAAATATTTTTTATGATGAGGTTAGCATTTGTATTAACTTCATTGAATAAATTAATATTTTAATAATATATTAAAAATTAATTTAAAATTTTATATTTATATAATTAGATTACTTATAATTTTTTTTGAGGAAAAAATAAATTTCTAAAAATGAAATAAAAAATAGGAGAGTGGGAAGAGAGAGAGAGAGGGAAAATTTGTCAAATAAAAAAAGGGGGTTCCACCCCCTTGATTCCAGCAATTTTTTTTTAGAATACTGTTCCATCAGTGGAACTAGGTCATATGAGGCATGGTTCCACCCATTTGGTTCTCAGTTATCTCCATGTGTCACATCGTTTGGATCGACCCCTGGAACCGAAAAATGGTCCAAGGATAAAAGCATATGCTTTCTAGTGACTTTGAAAGGGAATGGAGACTATTTCACAAAATTTTAACCAAAAGACAATAAGGCCACAAAAAGACATAAACAATGTGATAGTAGACTGATAATGATAAAACTATAGCCATCTCTGCATAATATCTAAGTCAATTAGAGCATAAGGTTTAGGAGAAAATTCCTCTTTGAAACCAGCAAAAACAGTAGAAAAGAAAACAAGTGGTATAGACCTCAACAATCTTGCTGGACAACATGGAGAAACAATGAAGAAGACCACCAAGAACATTCTTGAGCTTGCTCTTGTCAACCAAGTAGATTTGCTGGTTTCTTAGAATGTCAACATAATTATCAAAAACCTGTATGAGGAGACTCCCAATGAATAGATAAATAAATAAATACAGCTGCATAATAATTTTAAACAATTCAATGACAACCAAAAACTTCCACACAAGTAAAGCCTTTGTTAAAGTGCCAAATGTGATCCTTTTTAAAGTAAATAAATTCTATACTAGCAAAAAAATTAACTCAACAACAGTGTCCAGAAAGTTATGATATTGCGAACAAAAATTAAAAATTTTCATGATTCATTAACAAAATATTTGTACCTTGTCAGCATACATAGTAAAGGCAGATGGGTAGTTCAGAACAACAAGTTCGAAATACTTGAAAGCCATTAATCGAATGTCAACAGCAATATGTGTCATCGCATTAAAGATATATGCCATCATCAAAGAAATAACTGGGCCGGTTATGTCCTGCAAGGAAACAAAAGGGTTTAAAAATTACTTTACCAGATATACCATTGCCCTTATGATGTTTATGACCACAAGATATAGAGCTCCAAGATAAATCCAAGTAGAGAATTGAGAAAATAACATGTTCCAAGATATCTTATCTACAAGTTAAATGCCCTTTTATTTCTTTTTGCCATATTACCTTATCTGCTTTAAGTGATGTCATAGAAATTTGTAATTCCAGGAAATGGGAATGAGAAATGATAATTGATAAAGATGCATGAAAAATTATGAACATATATGAGACTGGTACATAAGTATGCATAACAAGCAAGTGCAAAAATAAGTTCAAACATCGGTAACAAATTTTTTGTCCAACAATACCTCTTTCGATGATGGAAATACCACAGTTTTAAGGAGTTCATACAATGTTTCCCTGACTCCTTTGTCATTATCGCAGATGCGTTCACGAAGCTTTTCTATGATGAAAAGTGTATGAAGTTTCAGTTCTTCTGGATGTTTTTGTAGAAGATCTCTGATCCCATTTAGTTGAGCTTCATCAAAAACATAGAGAACTTCTCATAAGACTTTGTGATTATCTCAAATTGAATTAGTGGGAAAAAATGGTAAAAAACTTCAACATACCTTTTCGTACCTTCGCATTGTGATGAGACGTTTGCTTAAGGAGCTCTCTCAATGTCTGGCCTTTATTGCTCAATGCAAGTCCCCCTCTCTCGGTAGCAATACTCTGCTCCGGAAGCACAATTGCTGGCAACAGCAGCATCCAATGAGGAAACAACAATTCACATTATTGCTTCAATAGAAGATGTACATTCAAGAGCCACACATACCTTTCGATTTAATCTGTGTATTGGTGGCATTCTTAGGCGGTGGAAGTTTGCGACCAAGCTTCCTCTTTATTTTCTGGAATCCAACAAAAAAAATCAGAAAAAAAGAACGCACATCCAAATGCAATACATTAGAAGAGAAAAGAAAAAGGCGAAATCAAATCAAATCGGTGAGACCAAATTTGAGGAACAATTGCTATATTATCCTCTCGTTTTAATTGCCAATTCCAATTCTCTCCATTATCATCCATCAAAATTAATATTTTTCACTTAACTGGTACTTATTAATGGTCCTTAAAGAAGTCTCGTGACAACTCAAACTTTTTGCAGTCCAAGCGACATTGTTAGCGGGGCTGTCCCTGGGAAGCCCCGCCCGAAGAAAGGGTCTGCGGCCTTGAGAAGAGGAGAGACGAAAACAAGGCCACGGCCGAGCAGGATTGACCGAGTGCCGGAGAGGGAGAGAGAGAGAATAAATTTTTACCTTGAAATCGACGCCGCCTTTGGGTTTCTTGGAGGAACTCGACTTCGATTTCACCATGATGAAACCAGTGAGAGAATACAAAAGAAAGAAAAGTGGCGACGGGAGGAAAATCGGAGCAGAGGAGCGCACAGCGGCGTCCCTGTGGCGGTGGCGGCACGCGAGTAGGTCGCAGGAGGAATATCGGGGCACGGAGGAGAGCACGGCGGCGGCGGCACGCAGAGACAGATCAGGCGAATCGTGCGCCGCGGCGGCACGAAGAGTGGTTCCTTTTCTTAGGCTGGCAAACGATGACCAACATTTTTTCCTTTGGATTTTTTCCTTTGGCGAGAGAGCGGCGGAGGGAGGCGAGAGAGCGGCGGCGGCGTGCGAGAGAGCGGCGGCGGGGGGGCGAGATAGCGGCGGAGGGTGGCGAGAGAACGGCGGCGGGAGGGGCGAGACGGCGGCGGCGGCGGGGGCACGAGAACGGCGGCGGCCAGAGAACGGCTTTATCTATTCTGCACCCAAAATTGCAATATGTTCATATGAACATATTCCCCTTTCAAAGTTTTGCACCCTATGTTTGGATTAACAAATAGTACATTTTTTATTCTAGCAAACTCAACTCAAAAATAGGAGCATGTATATGATATTGATATAGTTTTATTTTTTTTCAATTTTTTCTATATAAAAAATAAAAATTTTAAAGGGACCAAATCTCCCTTTCTGTGGAATGATAATAAATAAATAATTTTAAATCAAATCAATACTTATCACGTTAAATCATCTTTCTCTTATTGACTGCCTTCCTCTCTTTTTTTCTATTTATCTTACATTAATAAATAAGATTAATTTCTTAAATTTCTTGTGAATTATAATAATTTTTTTGTGTTTAATCTTAATATATGAACTATCGCATAATTTTCATTTTAGTCCATTCACCTAATTTCGTTAACTTTTCATTTTTTTTATTTATTAAAAGTTTAAATTAGCTTCTCCTCCTATTTAAAAGGCCTGCTCGGGGCAGGAGGTGATGATGGCCTTCCTCTTGACCGGAGGATGGGGTTGACTACGTTGATGGAGAGCTCACGATAAATTTTGTAGGCTAGGGGTGCGATCATCCTACAAAGGGGGGATGGGGCCTTCTGCTCGTAGAGGCCGGGGTGAGACGTCAACAAGCTCATACAAACGAAAGGTGGGGATGTTAACCATGTTTGCCCCTCACCTCACAAACTCGCATGTGTAGAGGGTCGAACCCCCTCCCTCTATGAGCTCACCCAGTAGAGGAAGATCGGGGCGCGGAGGAGAGCACGACGACAGTGGCACGCAGAGACAGAGGTGTGCCGCCGCGATGGCGGCACGAAGAGTGCTTCCTTTTCTCACGCTGGCAAACGATGACCAATATTTTTTCCTTTTTTGCTTTATAATTTGATATAAGCACTCATTTTCACGTTAAACATTTAAGCCAATGGAATGCTCAATTACTTCATTATAACAATATTTTCTTGTTAGCCATCGGTCTCTTTCATTGGATGCAGGTTGTGACACCTGAAAATATTGGGAAAAAATTGACTTAGTACATGAAAGAATTGGCTTAGTATACAAAAAAGATTGAAAATCCATCGGGTCTAGTGATTTTTTCTAAAAAAAAATGATTTAAAAATTTTGGATGTTTCTAAAACATTAAAAAATCACCCAAAATCCTGTTTAGAGATAAAAAATAAATAAATCTAGAAATTTTTTCGAGTTGGGACCTACTTTAAAATGATAATTTTTTTAAAATTATAAACATAAAAATTATTGCATCAGATGCTTAAAAAATTAAAATTTAATTGTAAATTCAATTTTTTATGTAAATAAACAATAGTGACATATTATTACATTATAATTCAAAATATTCTAGTTAAATTTATATAAATTTTCTTAAAATATATTAATAATTTGATATTATTCAAGTTCGTTTACATCATAATAAGTAGACAATATACTAATCTAATAATAAGTAGAGCTTTGGTGATTGGTGCAGTTTCGAGTGTCACCTCGATACGAAAGTCTATCTCAATTTTGGGCGGTAGACCGCTAACATCCTCAGAGAAAACATCAAGAAATTCCCTCACAACTTCTATGTCATGATGAGTCTTCCTTGGTTCCTCTGTTTTGATTATACTGGCCAAGTAACTCCTATATCCTTTTTGTAATAGCTTCTGTGCTTTCATAGCGGACACTATGATTTTTTATTCCTTTTGTGCAATTCCCCTTATTATAATTTTGTCTTTACTCTGTGTGCATATGATTGCTTTTTTTTGTTTGTACAGGATGGAAGCATCATGTGAGGTTAACCAATTCATGCCCAAAATTTTATCATAATCTCTCATGGGAATGATGATGAGATTGGCAGGATGGTTCCTTTTCTCTATTTCTATGGATACGTTGGGAAGATGCTTTGTGATATGAGGGTGCCTTGTGGGGTCAACATATTCATCTTTTGCTCTAAGTTCATTGCTTTTAATCCTAATGTGTTGGCATACTCTTCTGAGATATAGGAACGCGAGGCACCGGAATCGAATAGTACTTTGATAAGTAAATCGGCTATGAATAGCGTACCTTGAATGACGTCAGCGTCATTCTGGAGAGCATCATCTTCCAAATTAAAGAGTCTTCCCTGCACCAACTGTTGTTGTCCACGTCTCGAACAACTTGTTGCCATGTGTCCCATGCCACCGCAGTAATAGCATGCTCCTGACTTCATTCGGCATTTTCTCGCATGGGTCCTGCCACATGTGCATAAAGCCCACTCACCTTGTGAGGTTGGTGCTTGAGGAGCTCTAGGAGGCTGCTGCCTCTGCTACTGTTGTTGTGTCTGCTGTTGCGGTGGGGGAGAAACTTATTATGGAGGACGGTAGTTCTATTGAGGCGCAGAATACGGGTGGTACCGGTTATCCCGTCGTTGGTGTTGCTGCTTGTTCCCTCGGAACTGCTGTTGTTGCTGGGAGTTCTGCCTTACATTCTGCTGGGCCTTTTGAGCTCTCTGCAGGTCTTGGTGATCCTTCTCCGACAGAGTAGCCAAAATGGTGGTGTCCTCTAAGGTCTTGCAGTTTTCAGATCTGGTATGAGGCCTTAGGATGGGGTTTAGTCCGTCTACAAAACGCTTGATCACATCCAATTCGTCCATGGTCAATTTGGAATATTTCCTCAACCTGACGAACTTCATCATATATTACTCTATTGTCATGGTTCCATGTACCAAGTCCAAGAATTTCTTCTTCTTCAGATCCCTTTGGAACCTAGGGAAATACCGCGTCCAAACGCCTGACGGAAATCTTCCCATGCCACCGTTCTTATGTGTGGAAAGCTGGTGGCCTTTCTCACATTCCACCACTCCTTGGCATCTTTCTGGAGGGTGTCTCTGGCGAAGATGACCTTTTTATTTTCGGGCATGTCGAGAATGTCGAACTTGTCCTCGATGACCTCTATCCACTGCTCTGCTATTACGAGTCCTCCTTCCCCATTGAACATTGGAGGTTTTGACCTCCAGAAATCTTGGAGTGTGCAGGTGGAAGGAACTTGTCGTCCTTGATGGGCCAGTGGCTCTAGTGGAGGAGGAGACAGTGGAAATTGAAGTGGGTACGATGGAGGTGGAGGAACATACTCTTCGTCGAGGTAGTTCTCACCCTCATTGGTATACCCATATTCTCTTCTTTGATTGGACATCTATAAAAAGGACCATAACCACATTGAGAGAGGTACACATAATCAAATATTCTTAACCTAAATAAAAATCTTAGATAGAACTTGCAACCAAGGTGCACAATATTCATTAAAAGCAACTATCATTCTCTAGACGAGGTTTGAAAACAAAACATAGCATGTGTCTGAGGCGCACTAAGGCCTTCACAACGAGATTCATCACACTAATCACTACGTCCAGAGAAATCCCTAGGGGGGTTGGGGCACTCATCGTCCTCGTGTCCCTCCTGATCACAAAGGTCGTAGTACTCCTCGGAATTCGTCTGGCTAATCGGGCTCGCATCTACGAACTGTAGTTCCGATGGTGTTGCAGGGTCTTCTTCTTCGTCATCGAGGTCGTAATACTCCTCGGGACTTATCTGTCTAATCGGGCTCACGTCCATGAACTGTAGTTCCTGGGGCGGTGCCGGGTCTTCTTCTTCGTCATCAGAAGATATATAAATCGGGTCATCTATATGGCTATCCTCCATCGGCCAGTTCTCCCTTGGGATCACGTCTTCCCATGTCCCAATGGGCGAGGAAGAAAAATCAGAATCGTTGCTTCCAACGTTCTCTAAATCCGTATCCAAATATTCTGGTCTCTTTGGAGTAGGCTGTGGAGGGGTTGGGGGATCTAGTGGGTGTCTGTTAAATCCAATTACATGACCTCCCCTATGTAAAATCATGATGACCATGCGTCGTGGAGGCATCTATAACACAGTAAACCCAATAGTATAAGTATGATTCTTATCGGAATGTACTTATTATTTACTTGAGGAGTGGAGCCGTAGATATTTGAGAAGCTTGCACATGACTTTACCGTGAGCTGTGTACAGTATGAACAATGAATGCTATGCATGTACATCTACTCTACTATGACCAATGGAGGAGCCAAGAACTTAAGCTCTAATACCAAACTGTAACGCCCTCGAAATCGCACCTCCCGCCACGTAGGCGATCAGTTTGACCCCGAGGGCGCTACACTGCCTATTACTCTACTGACCTTGACCATTCAACAAAACTGCTTACGTGGCGCCAATAAAATAACAATAAACATAATATGGGACTTTAAATGCGGAAGAGTAGTCGAAATGTCGTGATGGATGACTTAAATGTGGAAGCTCATAACGACTCATATATATAAAATATGTGGAGGTCTATGATGTTCCATATAATATAAAGTATGAGGAAGTTCATGGTAAGACTTGTCTGATGTTCTATGAGCGGAAGTAAAATATAATGGTACTGAACAAGGTATGCATTAAACAAAAATGCAATGAAAAGCTCGGAGTAGACAGATCAGTCATGTGCAGCATTCTCCAAGCTCTGCATTCTTCAATATCTCCTCAGTTGGCATTCTCACCTACAAAATCTCAATGCAGGGGAATAGAATACCCATGAGCAACGATGCCCAGTACAATAGCAATAGACGGTGAGATAAGGATCAAAGATGATCATGAAATCAATGTATAAGTCATTATTCATATCAATACTTTGTTCTTTACTATAACAATACTTTATTTTTGCTTTACTCTGACCTTGCTTTACAATGTCTTTACTATACTGTGCAATACTTTACTTTACAATATATCTGCTTTACTTTACAATACTTTGCTTTACTTTGCATTGCTTTACTGTGAGTTGTACTATGTCTTTTACATTACCAGAATATCCTTAGAGTTGATTGTCCTATACGAGCTCGTCTTTATTAGGTTGAGAAGCCAGAGGTGCCTCTCTGATTTTCTGATGCCAGAAAGCCCAAAAAGGAAAAAGGGGTGAGTGTTACTATCTCACCCAGTTCGAAAGGTAGGAGAAGAATTCTTACAATCCAAGAACAATGGTCGGTTAATAGACCTGTAGGTTCATTGTCTCCTCAGCTAGCTACATGTCCCTATGGCATAATACTTTAATCTTTAAGCGAAGGAGGATGTCCTTTAGCATCACCCTTCATTCGAGATACAGGTGGGAGAAAACCTGAAATCTCAGGAATAGTGGTCATTTAAGACAGTAGTGTCGCTGTCCCCTCAGCTAACTACCTATCCCTTCTCTGCTTTAATCTCTGATCTCTGCTTTATTCTCTGGGGGTGGCACATAGCAATTCCACATCTTTATCTTTACTTTACTTTACTTTAATGGTCTTTGATAAGTCTTGGATAAGATTTTACATTATTCTGATGAAAAAGGGGACCCAACTTTCGAAGGATTCAAACCAACGAAAGGGGTCGAGTTTCTGGCCGATAGAACCTGGGCCGGGTTCTGAAGTCGTGACTTCGATGATACGTCGAAGCTCTGGCTCGGTCCGGACTGTGATTGAACAGGACCCGGGCCGAGTAGGGAGTAACTCGGGCCGGGTACTCGACGAGTAGGATTTCGACGGAAAGTTCTGGATTTCCGACGATGATCCGATCGCCGAATCAACTACGTTACAACATGAAAAATGATTCTATGACATCTATGATCACTATAATATCTTCAAGAGCGACAATAGATCAATATCTTTTCGTCTATGGGATTAAAACACTAAGGGTACCTTTTTCGTCGAAAATCGGATTCGCCGGATCACCGCTCGTCGTTCGTCGATCGCCAGACGTTCGCCGTCGCCTGAAAGGATTTGCCTCTGTCCTGCCGCTCGCGTACGTCGATCGTCGGAAGAGAGAGAGAAGGAAAAGACGAGAATCAAGAGAGAGATTGTGTGGGGGAGAGAGAGTACGAGAGAGTGGGGGAGAGAGTACGAGAGAGTGGGGGAGAGGGGGTGCGAGAGAGTGTGGGAGAGGGTGGCCCCCTCCCCCCCTTTTTATGCTCGCCCTGGCCGACCTTTGGTTGGCTGGGGGAGGTGAAACGAACGGTTTCATCTCTTTTTTTATTATTATTTTTTTCATTCTATACGAGGCGTCACAGATTCTGCACCCAAAATTGCAATATGTTCATGTGCCCCTTTGAAAGTTTTGCGCCCCTATGTTTGGATTAAGAATTTTGACGGGACGAGTTGAATAAGAATGAATGAGAATAAATAAAGCTTATTTAGTTAATTTTTTATTAAATTAATAAGGGTGAAGTGAGTAGTTAAGTTCTTCAAATAGTACATTTTTTATTCTAGCAAACTAAATCCAAAATTAGGAGGGCATGTATATGACATTGATATAGTTTTATTTTTTTTCCAATTCTTTTATATAAATTTACATAGAAAACAAAAATTTTGAGGGGGCCAAGCCCGTGGTCCGTCCTTTTCCACTAATTTGGTGGAATAAAAATAAATAAATAATTTTAAACCAAATCAACATTTATCACATTAAATAATATTTATCTTATTAAATGCCTTTCTCTCTTTTCTCTATCTTACATTAATAAATATGTTTAATTCCTTAAATCTCTCGTGAATTATAATAATTTTATGTGTTTAATCTTAATACATGAGCTCTAGCGTAATTTTCACTTTAGTCCATTCACCTAATTTCGTTAACTTTGATTTTTTTTTCTATTTATTAAAAAACTAAACTACCTTCTCCTCTTATTTAAAAGGCGTGCTCGGGGCGGGGGTGGGGTGATGGTCTTCCTCTTTACGGAGGGGGTGTTGGTTGAGCCTATGTTGACGGCAAGCTCGAGGGGGAGGGCACAACCTTCTTGTAGACAAGAAGGTTTGTGGGCTCTAGGGGCGTGACCTTCCTACAAAGGCGAGGGATGGGGCCTTCAACTCATAGAGGCGAGGGCGAGGCGTGGGTGAGGAGTCAACAAGCTCATACAAACGAGAGGTGGGTGTGTTAGCCATGCTTGGCCCCCACCTCACAAGCACACCTGCGTAGAGGGTCGAACCCCCCTCCCTCAACGAGTTCGCCCAGTAGAGGAAGATGGGGGCACAGAGGAGAGCATGGCGGCGGCGGCACGTATCTATTGTTCAAAATGGGAGCAGAAAATCCTGCCATCCAAAATGCATCCGTCGGCCGCTACACTAGGGAGGACGGTCAGGATATATACCATTAGGAAGACCAACATTTTTTCCAGTTCACGACTTTTAGAAAGAGCCGCTAAATCAAGTTCTGGTCTAGGTGAAGGAAGTATGACATATCTAGGGAATAGTCTAGGGAATAGTTGACTATTCCCTAGATACCTATTTTTTTTTATGATCATTCCGCCAAAATAGGGATTGCACCAAAGACAAAAAAATAAGTTTCTAATCATTTTCTTTTTTCCTTATTTCTATTAATGGGTAGGGATGACAAGATTTGAACCCGTGACATTTTGTACCCAAAACAAACGCGCTACCAAGCTGTGCTACATCTCTTTTCAAATTGTTGTACATTTTCATTGTACAAAATCCATGTCTTGTTTTCCACATCGTCATTTTATCCTTTATCCATATAACAAGAAAAATTTCTTGTTTGCTCTCATTTTTATTGTTTTTGATGTTGAAAAGGTCTTTCTTTATCCGTGGGCAATATGGGTGTTCTTTTAATGGTTTCAGTACTGGCGGGATTATTGACTGTACCCTTTTCGGAGAATGTCAATAAATTCCAAAGGGTTTGATTCACACTCCATGTTCTGAGAAATATTTACCAGACGGAAAGAGAAAAAAATGAATGTCGTAAGATCATGTACGGGGGCAGACGCCTGCCCAGTGCCGGAAGGTCAAGAAAGTTGGTGACCTGATGACAGGGGAGCCGGCGATCGAAGCCCCGGTGAACGGCGGCCGTAACTATAATGGTCCTATTGCAAGCCGAAACCGGTGAAATCAAAGGGCATTACTTGAATGCTACTGCGGGTACTCGAAATCAAGATATTGAGATTGGACTTGCCAATCGATTCATAACTTTTCGAGCACAACCAATATATATTCGAACTCACCGAAACAAAAAAAATCCCACGGTCGAACTACCATACCAGTCTAGAAATCTGAATTGTCAATTCAATAAAATAAAGTAATTTTTTGATTGAAAACTAGGACTTCATAATTCTTATAAACCTAACTCATTGAAATTCCATCCAGTAATGCTGCCCATTGGTACTAGTGGAGTAGGCTTGCCCGTGTTAGTGAAGGGCCAGAGAAGCTCTCTAGTTATGAATCGGGTATAGAACCCATGGGGGATTCATATCTGAAAGAGGGTGACAATAAGTTCTTTCCAAATTACTATAACTTTGTGCCAGGACCTACATGCCAAGGGACAGTTTCAGGTAGACAATTTCTATGGGGCGTAGGCCTCCCAAAAGGTAACGAAGGCGTGCAAAGATTTCCTCGGGCCGGACGGAGATTGGCCCTCGAGTGCAAAGGCAGAAGGGAACTTGACTGCAATACCCACCCGTGGAACAGGGACGAAAGTCAAAAAGGATTTTTTTTCCTTCCATTCATCATTATTGTATTTTTTTACTGACCTCCATCGCCCCATCTATCCTCCTGAGGAGAAGTTTGGTTTCAAACTCCGATTCGAACAGGAGGAGTACGCCATGCTAATGTGCCTTGGATGATCCACATCTCCGGAATAAATGGAAAGTGTTCAATTGGAACACGATAATGTGATGGATCTGTAGGGTCCCAAATGAATTGGCTTATTCGAAAAAAGCCTTATTCTTTAGAAGATCTATCTCGTGTCTGGTACTGTATGGTTCCACTCTGCAAGAACATCCGATTCCTTCGGGGGATGGATCCATAAGAATGAATTCACCTATCCCAATAACAAAGAAACCTGACCTCTGCCATTCTACGAGTCTCTTCTTTTTTGCGTATGGCATTCAAAAGATCCTCTTGACTCTTACTCAAAAGGTCCAATTATTGGTTTATGTAAATACCTAATGCGTTCTCCGACTGGAGAGGTACGAACTGAAACATCTTAGTAGACAGGAAAAGAAAGCAAAAGTGACATCTTCACAGACCAAGAACTACGAGATCATCCCTTCCATTATGGGGTGACGGAGGGATCGTACCATTCGAGTTCCCCCCCCCCCCCCCCTTTTTTTTTACTTTACGTCCCCGTGTCACCCCATGAGAGGGCATGGGGGCGCAAAAAAGAAAGAGAGGGATGGATTTTTCAAGCTTTTGGCA
Organism: Pontederia crassipes; assembly: GCA_030549335.1. Taxonomy (NCBI): domain Eukaryota; kingdom Viridiplantae; phylum Streptophyta; class Magnoliopsida; order Commelinales; family Pontederiaceae; genus Pontederia; species Pontederia crassipes. The sequence continues at coordinate 7,446,869 of JAUKPH010000017.1, forward strand.
TAGCAGGCCTCTCACTGGGAGGCCCACACGACGGGCTATACAAAAAAAAGACCCATCATTCGGGAATTATAGGTGGAATATTATTTCTAAGCAATACTAATCTGTTAATTAAGAGTAAACAAATCAGAGAGCTATTGTATGGAATTCTGGAATATCTATCTTGACAAGAAATTCTCTATATGTTAAGATCATGCTTTATTCGGACATGAAGTTGAGAGGGGTTTAGTATTTATTTCACAAGCATATCAATCATTTGATAACCAGAGTCATTCTTTGACAAATGATCACTATGAGTCAGACTCAATAGAATTTGATCAATCATTTTTTCTGTCGTTAAGGTGGAGAATGTGGTTAGGGGTGAAATGTCACTCGAACCCAGAGCTAGCTGGATGTCCCCGAAATGCATTGAGGCGCATCAGTTGACTGAACATCTAGGGGTAAAGCACTGTTTCAGTGCGGGTCGCGTGAGCAGTACCAAATCGAGGCAAACTCTAAATACTATCAAGGAGTAGTAACTCATATCACAGGAGGAAATTTGCATCACCTTTTTAGATACTTTTTCAGACCCATTGCCAATACCGATACTAAGCAACACTCACAAATTTGTATCCATTTTTCATGATATTATGCATGATACTTCCTTTCGTAGTACCATACCCCTAGGGGAAGTCGAATCCCCGCTGCCACTTGGGGAGTACGTTCGCAAGAATGAAACTCAAAGGAATTGACGGGAGTTCAGTTTGATAACCTGCTACTAATTCTTCCTCTGCTTCTAGTAAATCAAAGGGCAAGAAACACCAATGGTAACCCTTCGAGCCGACAAAATTAGTAATATTATCCGTGAATGTATTGAACAATATAATGGAGAAGTAAAGATTGTGAATACCGGTACTGTACTTCAAGTAGGCGACGACATTGCTCGTATTCACGATCTTGATGAAGTAATGGGATATTGTTTTTCATTTTCGTACTCTTTCATAACATAAATATCAGAAAGATACTTCTAGTGTGGAAGAAAAGCTTTCAGCAGTTATCCGCTCTGCACTTGGCTACCCAGCGTTTACCGTGGACACGATAACTAGTACACCAGAGGTGTGTCCTTCCCGGTCCTCTCGTACTAGGGAAAGGTCCTCTCAATGCTCTAACACCCGTACTGGAACATGATTTTTGTTTCATCTTTCTTTTCCTTTTGGTTTGTTTCGAGAAAGATATCGTCCGATTCTTTTTCTATTGATTCTTTTCCAATCGAGATGTATGGATCCATGTGTCTAACGAGACTAAAAGGAATGTATAAACCAATGCTTCCATAGATTCAATCGTGGTTTACAATTATAGCTTCCATACCTATTCATTTGGGATCATTTACCATATATATAAAGAAAAGAGTCAAAGAAAAGAGTCAAAGAAAAGATGATGATTCAAGTGATCCAAGGAAGAAGCGAAACATAATCAACTTGAATTCGGGATAGCAAAATACTTAATAACACGGCGATACATTTATACAAAACTTCTACCCCGAGCACACACAATGGAGCCATAGACAGTCAAGTGAAATCCAATCCACGAAATAATTTGATCTATGGACAACATCGTTGTGGTAAAGGCTGTAATGCCAGAGGAATCATTACCGCATGGCATAGAGGGGGAGGTCATAAGCGTCTATACCATAAAATAGTCTATGACAAAAAGGCATTTCGGGAACCGATCTGATTTTATCTCTGTTTGTTCCGTTTGAAGAAAAGAAGGATCCCAAAGAATCGATCTTTCTTTTACTTGCTGAATCTCTGTTTGATCAATCAATGTGTGATATTTTGAATCCTCATTTCTAATGGAATCGAAATGATCTATGGATTGATCAGAAGATCCTTTCAATTGGCTAAAATCCCTTACTTGAACCAAAATAGATCTTGTGGATACAAATTTGTGATTGCTGCTTAGTATCGGTATTGGCAATGGGTTTGAAAAAGTATCTAAAATGGTGAAATTTAGATATTTGCACCCTGTCGAAGTAAGGAACCATGGTATATATGTTTGGAACAGATTCCATTTTGAGAGATTTGAAAAAGCACTATCTCGTTGAAAGGTTCTAATATTCCTTTTTTGTTCTTTGTCTATGCATAACTCTATGTATGTTTGTTATTCAATAGATCAGTAGAAAATTACTCAAAATTTGTACAAGGTTTCAATTATTGGCTTGCTAATAAAAAGTAAAGATTATTAAGTTGGTCGTTCAAAAAATATATTATAACACAAAATACAATAGTGGATCCTATTTAATGAAGGAAATTGATCCTGGTTGGAACAATCAATATTCATCATGCACGTTAATGGCGAGGTTCAAACGAGGAAAGGCTTATTGTGGATATCTAGGCACCTAGAGACGAGTAAGCGATGAAATGCTTCGAGGAGTTGAAAATAAGCATAGATCCGGAGATTCCTGAATAGGTTAACCTTTCGAACTGCTGCTGAATTCATGGGCAGGCAAGAGACAACCTGGCGAACTGAAACATCTTAGTAGCCAGAGGAAAAGAAAGTAAAAACGATTCCCGTAGTAGCGGCGAGCGAAATGGGAGCAGCCTAAATTGTGAAAATGGGATTGTGGGAGAGCAATACGAGCGTCGTGCTGCTAGGTGAAGCGGTGGAATACTGCACCCTAGATGGCGAAAGTCCAGTAGTTGAAAGCATCACTACTCTCTGACCCGAGTAGCATGGGGCACATGGAATCCCGTGTGAATAGCAAGGGCCATCTTACAAGGCTAAATACTCCTGGGCGTCGATAGCGAAGTAGTAACAATCAGTAGAAATTCTGTATTTTCTTCTGGAACAATCAGAAAAACTTTTTTGATTATGGATCAGTGTGCCTATGATGTATCACCAGTCGGATTTTTAGCCAGCGCATATCATCTTACGAGAATCGAATCATTGTTCGTGACCCAAGATTCTATTTTTTCATCAATCCAATCACCGTACTCATCAATCCAATCACCGTAGCGCTCTGGTGGGATCCTCACGGACAGAAAAAGATTGCAGTCAGTTTGATAAAATCCATCGATTTTTAAAATCATGAGGGTTCAAGTCCCTCTATCCCCACTAAAAAGCCCAACAAAAAAGAAAGAAGATGAGTTCTTCTTTCTTTTATCACTTAGGAGCCGTGCGAAATGAATCAACAAGTATTGTTAACCAAGTAAAATAACTCATGATAAAGACAAAATAGATACGTTTTGACCAAAAAAACCCATGCTCGGAGTTGGAAAAAATGTTGGTCTTCCCATTGGTATATATCCCGACCATCCTCCCTAGTGTAGCAGCCATCGGATGCATTTTGGACGACAGGATTTTCTGCTCCCATTTTGGACGATAGATACGTGCCGCCGCCGCCATGCTCTCCTATGTGCCCCCATCTTCCTCTACTGGGCGAACTCGTTGAGGGAGGGGGGGTCGACCCTCTACGTAGGCATGCTTGTGAGGTGGGGGCCAAGCATGGCTAACACACCCACCTCTCATTTGTATGAGTTTGGAAAAAATGTTGGTCCTCCCTAGTGTTCATGTCCCGATCGTCCTCCCTAGTGTAGTGCCCGTCCGATTCATTTTGGACGACAGGATTTGCGTTCGCGCGTTTTGGATGTCGAATTTGTTTCGCCTAATTTTGATGATAGATTCGAGCGAAGGAACGGTGATCATTTGCCAGCGTCTTCTCTCATTGGAAGAAAAGGAACCTCTTGTTATGTCTTCTTTCATTGGAAGAAAACTCGATCTATGTCTTCGTGCTGCCACCGCCGTCATTCACGATTTGAGCTGATCTATCTCTGCGTGTCGTTGCTGCCATAGGGAAGCCGTCGTGCTCTCCTCCACCTCAATTTTCCTTTTTCATCCACTATGCTCCGTCCTTCGTCGCGACGCACAAAATAGAGAAAAAAGGAATAATCAAGAGGAGAATCTAGGACAAAAATGGGAAAATCAAGGGAGAGGTTTCGAGAGGAGAAGAGTGTCGTTCATTCGCAGAGTCCGTCAGCTCTTAGTTCGTCCGCTGGTCTGTCATGAGGACAATTTCGAGAGGAGAAGAGCATCGATCATTCGCAGAGGCCGTCGTTGCTTCGTCTATACCCCCGTCCATCACGAGGACGGTTTCAAGAGGAGAAGAGTGCCAGTTGTTTGTAGAGGTCATCGTCGCTTCGTTCGATCGTCAATTGGTCGCTAGGAGGGTTTTGTGAGGAGGCCAACGTCTTCTCTCATTGGAAGACACCCTAATAAGATGCAAAAGATGCATCGAGAGAGGGTTTTTTTTTCCTTCGCGCATATCTGTCGTCCAAAATGAGAGCAGAAAATCCTACCGTCCAAAACCCATCCGACGGACGCTACACTACGGAGGATGGTCGGGATATATATCGTAGGGAGGACCAACATTTTTTCTGATTTGGAAAAAATGTTGGTCCTCCCTAGTGTTCATGTCCCGATCGTCCTCCCTAGTGTAGCGCAGGTTCGATTCGTATTGGACGACAGGATTTGCGTCCGCGAGTTTTGGACGTCGGATTTTGCTTCACCTCATTTTGACGGTAGATTCACACGAAGGAACATGATCGTTTGCTAGTGTCTTCTCTCATTGGAAGAAAAGGAACCTCTAGTTATGTCTTATCCCGTTGGAAGAAAACCCTATCTACGTCTTCGTGCTGCCACCGTCGTGGTTCACGATTCGCCCTGATCTACCGCTGCGTGTTGCCCCGCCACAGGGATGCCGCTGTGCTCCCCTCCATCTCAATTTTCCTCGTTCATCCCGCCCTTCGCCGTGATGAACAAAATAAAGAAAAAAAGGTTACAATCAAAGGGAGAATCTAGGGCAAAAGCAAGAAAATCGAGGGAGGGGGTTTTGAGAGGAGAAGAGCGTCGTTCGTTCACAGAGGCCGTCCCCACTATGTCATTCCACCAGTCGGTTGCGACAACAATTTTGAGAGGAGAAGAGTGTTGGTCGATCGTAGAGGCCATCGCTACTTCGTCCATCCACTGGTCAGTCACGAGGATGGTTTCAAGAGGAGAAGAGCGTCGATTGTTCGCAAAGGTTGCCACCGTTTCGTCCGATTGTCGATCGGTTGCTAGGAGGGTTCTGAGAGGAAGCTAGAGTCTTCTCTCGTTAGAAGACACCCAAATAAGATGCAGAAGATGCAACGCGAGAGGATTTGCATCTGTATAGGTTGGAAAAAATGTTGGTTCTCTCTAGTGTCCATGTCTCGATCGTCCTTCTTAGTGTAGTGCCCATCCGATTCGTTTTGGACGGCAGGATTTGCATCTGCGCATTTTGGATGTTAGATTTGCTTCACCTCATTTTGACGATAGATTCGCGCGAAGGAACGCGATCGCTTGCCAGCGTCTTCTCTCGTTGGAAGAAAAGGAACCTCTTATGTCTTCTCTCGTTGGAAGAAAACTCGATCTACATCTTCGTGTCGCCGCCGCCATCATTGTTGTTCACAATTCGCCTTGATCTATCTCTGTGTGTCGCCGCCGCCACATGGACGCTGTTGTGCTCTCCTACGTGCCTCGATCTTCCTCTTGCACCTACTTGCGTGCCGTCGCCGCCACAGGGATGCCGCCACGCTCTCCTTCGCCCCGATTTTCCTCGTTTGTCCACTATGCTCCGCCCTTCACCACGACGCACAAAATAAAGAAAAAGGGAACAATCAAGGGGAGAATCTAGGGCAAAAATGAAAAAACTCTATGGCGGGGGTTTCGAGCGAAGAAGAGCGTCATTCGTCACAGAGGCCGTCCCCACTTCATCCTTTAGTCGATTGGTTGCGAGTATGGTTTTAATAGGAGAAGAGTGTCGATCGTTCGCAGAGGATGTCACTGCTTCGTCCGTCCGCAGGTCTTCCACGAGGATGGTTTCGAGAGAAGAAGAGCGCCGGCGCAGAGGTCGTCGCTGCTTCGTCCAATCGGTCGGTAGCAGGATTTCGAGAAGAGGCCAGCATCTTCTCTCATTGGAAGACACCCAAATAAGACACAGAAGACGCATCGAGAGAGGGTTTTTTCCTTCGCGCGTATTTGCCGTCCAAAACGAGAGCAAAAAATACTACCGTCCAAAGCGCATCCGACGGGCACTACACTAGTGAGGATGGTCGGAATATATACCATAGGGAGGACCAACTGTGACGCCCTACAACTTCTTTTGGCGTCACAAGGGGTGAAACCGAAAAATTAATCGTTTAAATTTGAATTCAAAACTTCAATGAAAACTAACATTTCAAAAATAAACTAACTCTGAAATTTTTTAAAAATTTCGGCATGAGGTATGCATAAATTCGTATATACTCATATACAACAACTCATATATTTCTCATTTCAACAATTAACTTCAAAATTTTAATCATCACATGCAGCTATAAGGTCATTACTGACAATTCATCATATAGCTAAAATCGTGGGACGCATGCCCAAAATAGTGAGTCTCAAGTTCACTCTCGAATCAAAATCTTGAGCCAGATGCTCGTAAATCATATAACTTGAGCATCCTTCGCTCTACACAATTATCCAACATTTCCAAAATCTTTCAAAACATTCATCAAGTAATAAATCCGTATAAGAAAACTCAATGAAACACAAAGTTAGCCATTCCATAATCACGCCTCTCACACATGCTCATTTTATAGTCCATTTACATTCCTTATTTTATGCTATGCAAGCTTTCTTTCAATACCTGAAAAAAATTATAAACAAGAGGAGTGAGCATAAAGAGGCTCAGTGAGTAAAATAACTATCTCAAATATTAAAATAACGAAGGAAATACCAACCTTTTCATTTCCAGAAATTATTTTAAATCTTTTTCATTTCACTAAGAAAATTCATTTAAATAATGATCATACTGAAATGAATGTCATGGATGCACATGCATGATAATAAAATAACATAATAAGATTTGAAAAAACATCATCAAACATGGATATGCATACCACTCGTCAATCGAGTGCTTCTTCACACACCCATCGTGTCACTATATCGCCACAGGGTGATTGTTATAATTTCATCCTTCGTGTCACTATATCGCCACAGGACGTTGAACAGCTCCTCGTGTCACTATGTCGACACAGAGCTTGTTTCTTTTCTTTTTCCATTCCATCCCTCATGTTATTATATCGCCACAGGATAGTTGTTCTAATTCTACCCTTCGTGTCACTATATCGACACAAGGTGTTGAACCTACTCCTCGTGTCACTATATCGACACAGAGCAAATCGGGCCATAATCGGTCTACTCAAAATTAGCCAATCCTCTGAGGTGAAAACACTCCGCCTTATACGAATTTTTACATGTAATGTACATGATGTATGTATGCAATTTCCAAATAGAAGTTTAGAATTAGAAACCATCATATAAAATTTTCTTTCCAAAAATAAAATATTCATTTCAATTTCACAAGCATAAACTTCGACGGATTTTCAAAATTCACAATAAAATATCACAAGTCATATGATGACACACATATGAAGCATACAAATATATATGAATATGCATGAAGAAAATTATCACGAAAATCTATTCAACATCGGGTGAAACAATGTCTTCACCCCGAAGAGTTTAGCAATTCATATCAATTGAGATAAGTTCCCTCAATTTGGATTCGTCGAGTTTCAAATTATCTCCTCGTCTGAATCCAATCAAAAGTAAACACAACCTATCACATTCGTTACTTGATTAATTAATATTATAAAATAAGCTTGGTAATTCACTATTCACAACTACTCGGTGTGCTTATCATAAATCAAGTCCTATTATGGATTTGCTATAATACTTACCAAAAAGGAAAAGAAGGCCTCGTCGTCTAGTAACAGCCTAATCAAATCACAACAACCCACGAACTATCGCTTTCCAATTAGCAACCTCCTATAAACGAAATTCAATCAAACTTTAAATAAAACGTAATTAGAACCTTAACTACATTATGATAATTATTTTCAATTGTTCGACATTCATACCACAATCACTGTAGCCGTCGCTCTCAGAAGTACAACCGCACTCGCCAAAATGTCGAAAAGCCATTGAATGCCTTATTTATCCATAATGAAATAAGTTACTTTAAATTGTTTACATCATTGAAATCTAATCAAATGCATATTCTTATTCGTTTACCAACCACGATACGAGAATGAGTTCGCCAGTAAGGTCATCGAAGAATGATTGGATGTTGAAACCTTCGAACCTAAAAAGGATTAACGACTAATTATTACATGGACATAAATTTGATTTCTTCTTTCCTCATGTGTGCACCTACCAGAATGTCGAGATGAGCTCGATCGGAGTTTCCCGTCTGTTCGCCGAAAAGTTTCAAATCTCGGCCTCCTATGTGATTTGGACAAAAACATGATTAAAACCCCTCTAAATGATCCTAATCGAACAGAGAATGATATAGAACTCACCACGAGAAGGATCGGTGTGAATCAGAGTTGGAATCATCGCCGACGAATTTTTCATCCTCCTTGCATTTTTCCTCGCTGCGTCGTGCACAGTGGACCGATCATCTCATACTATATGTCAAATTGTTCGTCTCGTCGTCCTCTTTTCATCGGTACCTTTCGTGCAAAAAACGATGGCCGGACGGAGGAGATCAGGTGGCCGAAAGTGGAGGCGGCGACTGGGGGCGCGGGTTACTGTAGCAGTGGGTGGGTGAGGAAGAAGCTCTCTTTCTTTTTTTTTCATGCGATGCTTTATTTTTTTTTTGCTCTACACAAGGTCCAAAATGCCCTTTGTTTAAAACTTAATTTACACCTTTGTTTTTTGAAATGTTACACCAACATTTTTTTCAAACTGGAAAAAGTGTTGGTCCTCTCTAGTGTTCATGTCTCGATCGTCCTCCCTAGTGTAGCACCTGTCTGATTCATTTTGGATGGCAGGATTTGCGTCCGTGCATTTTGGACGTCAGATTTGCTTCACTTCGTTTTGATGATAGATTCGCGCAAAGGAACGCGATCGTTTGCCAGCGTCTTCTCATGTTGGATGAAAAGGAACCTCTCGTTATGTCTTCTCTCGTTGGAAGAAAACTCGATCTACCTCTTCATGCTGTCGCCACCGCACATGATTCGCCCTAATTTGTCTCTGTGTGCCGCCACCGCCACCACAGGGATGCCATCGTGCTCTCCTCCATGACCCAATCTTCCTCTTGATACCTACTCGCGTGCTGCCGTCGCCACAGGGACGCCGCCGTGCTCTTCTTCGCCCCGATTTTCCTCCTTCGTTCGTTGTGCTCCGCCCTTCGTTGCGATGCACAAAATAGAGAAAAAAGGACACAATAGGGGAGAATCTAAGGCAAAATGGGAAAATCAAAGGAGGGGGTTTCAAGAGGAGAAGAGCATTGTTCGTTCGAAGAAGCCATCGCCGCTTCGTCCATTCGTCGGTCGATCACGAGGACGATTTCGAGAGGTGAAGAGCTTCAGTCATTCGCAGAGACCATCACCACTTTGTCCGTCCGCTGGTCCATCACGAGGACGATTTTGAGAGGAGAAGAGTGCCGATTGTTCGTAGAGGTTGCCGTCGCTTTGTCCGATCGCCGATCAGTCGCTCGGACGATTTTGAGAGGAGGCCAGCATCTTCTCTCGTTGGACTCTCCATAATCATCCCTCAAAATTAACATTTTTCACTTAACTACTCACTGGTACATATTAATGGTCCTTAAAAGAAGCCACTTTGATAAAGATCATGTCACTCTCGTGACAACTCAATCCAAACCTACGAAGTTACTGCTTAATGAAAGAGGTCTCAAACTTTTTGCAGTCCCAACAGACATTGTTAGGCAGGGCTGCCTTTCGCCCGAACAAAGGGTTTGCGGCGTTGAGAAGAGGAGAGACGAAAACAAGGCGGCGGCCAAGCAGGATTGACCGAGTGCCGGAGAAAGAGAGGATAAATTTTTACCTTGAAATCGATGCCCGCCTTTGGGTTTCTTGGAGGAACTCGACTTCGATTTCACCATCACGAATTCGCACGATGAAACCAGTGAGAGAATACAAAAGAAAGAAAGAAAACAAAAACAATCGATTAGGGGAGGAGGGATTTAGGGTTTGGAAAAAAAATTAAGGTTTTAGGCTTTGTTTGAATAAACATTCATTAAACTAAAAGGATGGGAATTAGGGGGAAGAGAGAGTGAGGGAAGGGAAGAGAAGTAAACTGAGAAAAAAAATTACCATCATTTAGACATTATTTTTCGATGACAATTATACCCTTTTTCACATGATAACAAAAATAAAAGCAGCACCATATGTATAAACAGTTTATTGATATGTATCTCCTGGAAGCCAATAGGCCGACTGTGCCACCAATTTGAAGAGGGTTAAGAAGGAGTACAAGTTCCAATAGATCAACCATTGCTCATGGTCAACTTCGAAGGACTCTCGACGGTAACTTTGGAGTGAAGACACGTTTGATGTCCAAGTGTACACATACATATGATAGGGTAACTAGGTCATTTCAAAGTTAAATAATATTTAATAGATGTTTCATCTTGTTTACACCCCATTTCGGGATTGACCAAAAAAGCTCTCAAAGAAGGGAATGAAGGGAAATTAACCCAAACGAAGGTAAAAGAAAAGGGAATAAGGAAGCTGTGGACCCAAAAAGGTTCCACAACTATGGACTGTCGTCCATCGCGAGTTGTATGGTGATGTTGAAGTCACTTCAAACCAGTCTAGGTGTGATTTGATTCAATTCGAGGAATAAAAAAATTTGTTTAGGCATGGTTCGCACCACAACCATCAACGATGACTTTTTTCTGACAACTTCTACACAACTCCGGCAGGCTCCCCTTTCTTTCTCCTCTCACTTTTCGTCTCAGGTAACAACAGGAACGATGGAGCGAGTCCCAAACAACAGCATGTGTTTTAGGTAAAAATCTTGGTTTATCAAAGAAAGTTGTCCACTAAGTTCATCCGAACTGATCAATTGCAAAAAAAAAAAAGAAAATTCGTTGAAAAACACAAATTTTTTGAAAGCTGCAACGGCGCATACAAAGAAAGTAAGAGCACACATCGTGAGGTATGAATTTGAATGCCCAAGATCATCCATGGGAGCTGCATGTGTGCTCTCAGTAAATAGTTCAAACTCATGCTCCTGCGTGTGTCTGCACACAAATCTATCGTTATTGTTTGTGGTTCTGGAGGAGGATTTGTTGTCAAATAGAAGATGGACTCCGAAAAGGTCCCACAGTGTTGGGGCAGTCGGCAACTTCGACATGGCCTGACGAAGGCACTCGAAGTTGGAGAAGCTTGTCGTCAGTTCCGCAACATCAACAACATGTAAAGTTGTAGGCTCTGAGGCAACCCAAAATAGTCGCCAACCAGAAGACGAGGGAATCTAATGCCTCATGCTTTCTTATGAAAATATGAAGAACGATGCAAAGGAAGCTAGAGTAAATCGCTATATGGCTGTAGGTTCGGATTGTGATGTTGCCAGATGTTTCATTGTTGAAGAATCCAAAAGATGATTCTCTTGACCAGAGAGGGCTTCGACGACTGCCTGAACTTATCGTCTCCGTGGAGTTCCCTCATCATGTCCAGGGGGAGTCGAAACAGAAGTTTTCTTTATGTCTGAACCGACCGTGCCTTAAAGTATAATTTGAAGATTGCCATTAATCACCACCGACGGTAGTCTACAGTTGTGAACCCTTTTTTCCTTATCCAAAAAAAAAACTTTTCGTACCTCTCTTTCCCCTCCTTTAGCTGTCATCCAAACATGGGCTAAGGAAGGAATAAAACTTGAGGTAATTCGAGGAAAAAGTAAAAAGTCGAGTAGGCGCAAGAATTTGTATAAGACGACGCGAGGCCCGTTCCAAATTAGGACGCGAGCAGGCTTAACCAACAAACCATCGTTGTCTCTCCCAGCGCTCCCAACTCTTTAGCGTTCGTCTTGGTTTTGCCACCCCTTTTCTGTTGTTGAATCATACTTTTCTTTCTGTTCACAAGATCTGGGTTGAGCATCCTACTGTCCACGATCTCTCTCCCTCCCTCCCTCTCTCTCTCTCTCTCTCTCTCTCTCTCGAGTCGGAGCGGCGGACTGAGGAGCACGGGGGGTTGGGCGGTCGGGCATCGCAGACGGCTGTGCGGTGTGAAGCAAACAACTTTGTATCAGCATTAATCCCTGATTTGCAAGGTTACTTTTAGAGTTGGTCGCTATGTTTCAACAGACAATTTTACTGGCATCATGGATGAATCTTATTACTCAGATAATTTTGGATGCACTCTTTATTTCCATCACAAATTTGATGCCAGTCTTTAGGTTAATATTTTTTCTTGCATAATTTTGCTTCTGATTTCCAGTATTACTTAATCTTATATTTGAAATAATTTTGGCTGCTCACTTTATTTTCTGGAGGGATTTTTATGCCAAAATTAGTTACTTTTCTTATTTTGTTGCTTTTTTCACCTTTTCATTTCATAACTTGCTTTCCTAATCTTTCCAATTTTTTTGTCATTGAATTGACACAGAAATGGAGCAGTTTCAGGTTTCTGATTCTGGAGAAATGGAGGGAACATTAAGCGAAGACGACGGATTGATCCGAGACAGAAGCATGGATCTCAATGACAGCTGCTCCGATCCTCACATGGCTCTAGTTCTTGGTGCCTTTGGGGTCGAACTGAATGGCACCCAGCTCCAGCCACAGCTCCTTCACCTTGACGGCGCTCCTGAACTGGGTGAGCCTTCTATTGGTATGGAGTTTGAATCTGCCGAGGCTGCCAAAGAGTACTACATTGCCTATGCAAATCGTGTAGGTTTTGGTGTCCGCATGAACAAGTCACGGCGCTCCAGGAAGGATGACACTTTGATTATGCGGCGCTATGTTTGCACGAGGGAGGGATTCCACTCAAAGCGGGTTATCTATGACGATGGCAAGAAAAAGAGGAAGCGTGGGACTACAAGGGAAGGCTGCTTGGCTATGATTGAGGTGATCCGAAAGGAGCATGGAAAGTGGGTTGTCACAAAACTTATCACTGAGCACTCACATATGGTGGCCTTCCCTGGTAAAGTTCATCCATGCGGTGATACTCTGATCAGTCAGAATAATCCGGGTTTGCTGCTTGGGGAGTCTAGTGGGGGTTTCGGAAATCTAAAGAACTTCAACAGAGGGATAAGAGTTAATCCTTTCGGAGAGGGAGGAGAAGCACAGAGCCTTTTGGAATATCTGAAGAGAATGCAAGCTGAGAACCCTGCTTTTTTCTATGCGATTCAAGTGGATAACAACAATTGTATGACCAATGTCTTCTGGGCTGACGCCAAAGCTAGGATGTCATATAAAAACTTTGGAGATGTTGTGACTTTTGATACCACATATAAGAAGACTAAATACATGATGCCTTTTGCAACATTCAGAGGTGTCAACAATCATCTACATAGTGTTACTTTTGGCTGCGCATTGCTTATGGATGAGACTAAGGGTTCCTATGTTTGGTTATTTGAAACATGGCTTTCAGCAATGGGTGGTCAACATCCTAATACATTAGTTACTGACCGGGACAAGGCCATGGAAGGAGCTATTACGAGGGTATTCCCAGATACTCAACATCGGTTTTGCAAGTGGCATATTTTGAGTAGATGCAAGCAGAAGCTCTCTGATGCGTATCAGAAATATGTTACATTGAAGAGGGATATTAAGGAATGCGTTCACCAGTCTGAAACTCCCGAAGAATTTGAAACACGCTGGGAATTTATTCTTGCTCAATGTAACCTATGGGACAATGCATGGCTGCAGTCACTATATGAGATTCGTCATCAATGGGCACCGGCTTACCAGAAGAATGTTTTCTTTCCTGAATTGCTTGCAACTCAAAGATTAGAAAGTTTGAACAAGTTCTTTAAAAAAAACTTTAACAGTAAGACATCCCTTCTTGTATTTATTTCGAAATTTGATCAAGCATTAGCATCTCAATATGAGAAGGAAGCTCAAGAAGATTATGTTGCAGCCTATTCAAAGCCTGCTTTAAGAACTCCTTCACCTATAGAAAAACAAGCTGCTGGAATTTACACGAAAGAAGTATTCGACAAGTTCCAGGAGGAGTTTGTTGAATCACTTGGTTATTATGCTGATAAAATTGAGGATGGTGATGGTCCCACTCGCAAGTATAGCATCACCAAGGATGATCCCAATCATAGGGCGTATATTGTTCATTTCAATGATTCTGATAATAAAGCAAGTTGTAACTGCTTCAAGTTTGAGTGCTGTGGCATTTTATGCAGGCACATATTGCGCATTTTCTTTATTGTTGGCATTCGTGATCTCCAAGAAGATTACATATTAAAACGGTGGACTAGAAATGCCGCTGGTTCTGCTGTTTTAGATGAGAAAACCCTTGAACCAGGTCTCAGTTTTCAGGAGTGTCTGGTTGCTTGGTATAACGATCTTTGTCTGGATGCTGTAAAATATGGGATGCAGGGGGCCGTCTCTTCTGAAGTATATAAGGTTGCTAAGGTTGCTCTTCAAAAGGCTTTTGCTGAAGTGATTTCTGCAAAAAACACACAAAGGAAGGGGCAACAAAATATACAAAGGATTGCAAGGCTTCAAAAGATGCAATACAAAATGCCCCTGGCAAAATTACAGCCAAAGAAAACACCTCCTAGAGCAGTCCAACTTGAAGAGGATAAAGATAAAAGAAGCTTAAAAAATGATACTTTGTATGATTGACTGCGGCGTTATATTTCCTTTAAGCTATTCCTATCACAAATATTTAAAATTGACTACTTTGTGCTGTGTTCATTTCATTCTTAACTTTTTCAGAGATACAAGTGATTCCGGAGTTAATGGCAATGCTCACTGATTAGAAATGCATTCATGTGGGTTGTGTCAATTCCTCATAGCTAATTGAGCATCAACATGCTGTCCTGCAGCTCCATTTCAAGGTATATCTTGAGTCATGTTTCTTGCCTCATCATGCAACCTCACATTCTTACAGTGCAGCTATCGTTGTGCCAAAATGCATCCATACATGTGTGATTGCATGTTCAAGTTTCTGGAGTTTATGCATTAACTTGTGGAAGTTCATCAATTTTGGGCTGTGAATTCCTTATTTTCTGATTTGTTCAGTTTAATGCATAAGATACTGTACATTTATTATTAAGAAACTTGGACTCCCAATTTCAAGTTTCTGGAGTTTATGCATTAACTTGTGGAAATTCACCAATTTTGGGCTGTGAATTCCTTATTTTCTGATTTGTTCAGTTTAATGCATAAGATACTGTAGATTTATTATGAAGAAACTTGGACTCCCAATTTCAAGTTTCTGGAGTTTATGCATTAACTTGTGGAAATTCACCAATTTTGGGCTGTGAATTCCTTATTTTCTGATTTGTCCAGTTTAATGCATGAGATACTCTACATTTATTACTAAGAAACTAGGACTCCCAAGGCGACATTGCAGCTATATAAATTTTGATGAAGAAAAGGTTCACTAGAAATTGGTACTATGCTGATTTTGTCAAGAATGACCTGTCAAAAATATGGATCATAACAAAAACGATGTATTGGTATAAAATTTTCCTCAATTTAACCTTTTATTTTGAAATGAACATCAATGTATATTCATCCTGGTGTAGAGTTCTGCTTTGTAAGGAGGTAGAGATTAATTTAGATGTGCACTTCATGAGAGTTGCCACAGAGGTAGCCCTTCAACATGCTGTTTGAATTGATGAGATTCCAATATATTGATGACGAAGTTTTCTCATAACTTATTCCTGCCTCATAGGTGATGTAGTAATGTTATAAGATGGCAGCCACATGATCTAACTCCCATTTATTAGTTGAACCCAGTCATCCTCATGGTTCCAAGTTTACTATATCATCATATCTTCATGTGACATTATCAAGAACACAAGGAGTTATTTCCTCTCACATGCAAAGATAATGAGAAAAAATGGTTGTGCTTCTGATGTTCTATAATTTAAGTCTGGAGAGAGTGTCTTCATTCATGTAGAAAATGGGATTGTTTAATTGTTTGGAACATATATTTGGAACCGTGTGCACTTTAATTGTTTTCTTTGCATTGTATTGGCTTGAAGGTGAAATGTGTGACGCTTTCATGTCACGTCATCTATCAAGGGGCATTGTCATCGAACTTTTGTTTGACCATAATTCCATCCATCATTTGTTTCTCTGTAGTAGAATATAGATTGCATGACGTTGACTCTTTGATGCAGGTCCCACTTAGTATTGTGAGATTGAGCTTGATCTAGTTTCATGGTGAGCATAGCTCATCAAGAATTTGATGAAGTCCGCATTTTTTACTACTATGCAAAAAAAAATTGCTAGACGGAATTGTTAACATATCTGGTCGTGCAACAAATCTATCTTCAATATACGAGGTTCATATATTCTCATATTTCTCGGCTATGGTCGTTATATGAGGTTGTCTGGATTAAATTCGAGTAAACTCTGGTGCTGTTGGTATCCCTGGCATCATCTGGGAAGACAGACGCACATCGCAGCGTCCATTTGCTGGTTAAATTGAAAAGAGCAAACATCCACATCTGAGATTTATGCATTACATAGTCATTTACAGCTGTTTCTGCGTCTGTACGACAAATTGATGTAATTATATGCATTACATAGTCGAATCCTTTTTCTTGGAATGCAAACGCTTTAACAAGCAACATGTACATTTTTTTTTCTTTTTCTTTGACCAACTTTTAGTGTCTGGGTAATCCCAACATCCTATAATTTCATTTCTTGTGCACAGCTTTTACTCGTGATTCAAATCTTTCAGAAATTCTTACATGATTTATGACTATTTGGCCATTCAAGTTGGAGAAACTTCCACCTAGTTCGGTTAATATCGATTACTGCTGAAATTAATCTCCTGGTTAGCTAGTATATAATCTTAACATTCAGAACACAGAGACGATACCCCATCTACCTCGACATATTCTACAGGTAAGCATTTCTTGCCATTGGTTCGTCTTCAATAATATTGTACATCCTATTACTGTGTACTATTATCATAGGTTATCGTTTATGCCAAGTGGCCCCTAAAATGAGCCCTCTTGTCAAGTAGGCAGTATTTCAAGAGCGTTATACTGCTTGTTACACTATTGATCTTTTGATCATTTAACAAATGTAATATGTTGCAACAAATATAATAATAAAATAACCTAGAAGTCTATAGTAAATACGGAAGCGATGGAATATCAAAGGACACTAAGCACTTAATGCAATTCACAATGAAGTGAACAATGATAATAATATTTAATAAAATCTCGACCATGACCACATATTTGATTATAACGGAAAAGATTATAATACCCATTTAATGCAATGGTGATTTATTCAACTAATGCAGACAAAAGAAAAGATATTACTGAGCTTAATGAGTAATGTGCAACAACTCTTGAGCATTGCGTCCTCCATCACTCCTATTTAGGCAAAATTTTCACATGCAAAATCTCAAATGCAAGGGCATCGAATATCGTGAGCGAAAATGCCCAATATAATTTATTCATAAGCTATAAATTAATAATCAAATATGCTTGAAACAGTAACGAATAAGTAATAGCATACTTTGCTATGAACAAATAATCTCTTCTTTTCTCGTTATAATCAATGGTTTGATTGCACAAGGCAATAAATCATCATGTCTATACTTTATTTTTTACTATGTCCACGCTCTATTCTCTCCTGTAACTTTGTTTTGTTTTTACTATGCCATACTGTGTACTTTGTCATACATTACTTTGTCATGCTTTAACATACTAATGCAATACTTTATTGTACTTTACTTCATCATGCTATACTGTACTTTACTTTGTCATGAGTTGTACTACATTTTTTACATTACTATGCAGTCCTCGAAGTTCGTTGTTCTATGCGAGCTCGACTTTATTAACTTGGGATGTCATAGGTGCCTTTATGAATTTGTAAAGTCAGTATGCCCACTTTGGGAAAGGAGTTTGTCGATACATCACCCTTTTCAAAATACAGGTGGAAGATGACCTGTACCCCAAGAATAGTGGTCATTTAAGAACCTGTAAGTTCACTGTCTCCTCAGCTAAGCTACCTGTCCCTCTGGCTCTATACTATAAAATTATGCCTCTTTGGGGAAGGAGTGTGTCAATGCATCACCCTTCTTCAAGACACAAATGGGAGATGACCTGTATTTCAGGAGCAATGGTCATTAAAGAACTTGTAAGTTTGCTATCTCCTCAGCTTAGCTACGTGCCTCTCACTATACAATGCTATGATATTTGCTCTGTAATACCGTCACAGTGGGGCTATTAATATTCACTTTATGACGTTGGCCGTACTGGGACTATTAATACCCATATGTTAGTTTCTGTACTCTGTACTTTAGGACGACATATGGTAATCCCGTAGTTTCATCTTTGCTTTACCTATTTTGTTAATCATATGTGGGATTTAGAAATCACGGATCATAGTAAGGGTAAAGTCAAATCCCTTTTTCTGAGGAAGAAAGACCCATTATACTATTTACTACATTGGACGTAGCCTCAAGTGGGCCTAACAAAAAGTGGAGCCCAACTATGAGGTTCGGCCCAAAAAGGGCATTTACGTCTTTTGTAACAGGGCCTGGACCGAGTAAGGGAAATCTGATTCAGATCTTCTGTTTATGATCCATGTACGTGACTCGGGCCGAGTCAGAGTTCAACTCGAGCCGAATTAGTGTTCGTACTTTGGAATCGGTTTGGAATTCTCTTTGTCCTTGGATCGATCGACCGTTTTTACTGGACCGATCGACCGCTCTCTTTGAACCGATCGATCGCTCCCATTGGCCAGTCGATCGTTCTCTTGCACTGAGTCGGGCGACCGTCCACGATAGACTGATCGACCGTCATCGGACCGATCAACCGCTCACATTGAATCGGTCGATCGCCCTCCTGACAATGTACGCTACCGAATCGGTCGACCAATCTCCTTGAATCGGTCGACCGATCTCCTTGAATTGGTCGACCGTTCCCGATGGCACACTTGTGCCTTACAAAGTCGGTCGATCGTTCTTATTGAATTGGTCGACCGTTCTTCTGTTCGGTCACTTGTTCTCATGGGGCCGGTCGATCGATCTTGCAGTCGATCGATCAATCCTGCGGTTGGAAACAAAGCCGCCGGTCGATTTCTTCCTTTTCGGCCGACTTTCGGCTGTCGGATCACAACGGTTACAATACGAAAGGTGTAGTTCATGGTCTCTAGATCAATATGAAATCATCACACATTATATGATAAAAAATTTATCGCTTACGGGATTAAACGTCTAAAGTACCTTTCCGATTATTTTGGTCCGCCGGCGATGTTCTCAATCGTCTTCTTCGGTGCCGGTCAGTCTCGGTTGACGAGTAGGCGTGCGTGCGTTGAAGGAGGGATTGCCGTGCCTCATGTGTCCGTCAGATCGTCCCCGTGTTCATTCGTCGTCTGTGCGCACCGCTCGCCAGAGAGGAAGAAGAGGAACGGAGGATGCAGTGGCGGCGGCCGTTCGGAGGGGAGTCAAGAGGGGTGCAAGGGCTTCTCTTTACACCCTCTTATAGTCCCTCTTGGCCAACTTCGAGGTAGAATCGGGGGAGGAGATTTCTCCCCCGATTCTCTGTTCTTCGTATCCTTTTCGTCTCTTTTTTTTAATCTGATTTGAATTCAAAATTCGAATTCTTTCCATCATTTTGCATTTGATTTGATTTTCAAACTCCTCCCAATTTTTGCTGGGCGTTACAACAAGTGTCAGAAGACTTTTGCATGTCATTGATTTACAGCCAAGTGTTATGAGTTATTTTTATTCTTTACTATTTTTCCTGTAAGAACTATCGGGGTCATTTGGTAACGGGAATTGGAGTTCCATCGTGAATAGTTTGAATTGACAAATTAGTTCGGAGTGTGTTTGGATGAAGTGAAACTTGACAATAAGTAATAATGTAGTTGATATAATAGGAAAAAATAAATGTGACGAGATAATTTTAGTGGTGATCGAATTAAAAATATATATGATAAATATATATTATAAAATTATTAAAAATTGAAATACATAATATTTATAAAAAATTATGTCAAAAATTTTGTTGAAAAATATATTATTTAACTATATAAAATCAATTTTTAATGATTTATATTTACTAAAATATTAAAAATGTATAAAGAAATAATAAATAATATTATATTAATCATTTTATTATTTATATTATATATATAATAAATAAATTATTATATAAGTAAGGTTATAAAAAAATGACAAGGGTTCTAATTGCCGAACAACCCATCCTTGAATGTCAGAGTAATTTGAGAATGAAAAGAATAGAAATGTATGAAAAAAATTAATGTAAAAGAAAAACTTTTTCATCACTCTACTTTTTTTTACTTCACTATGGATATTTGACGTTCCGAGTGGTACCTGGTGTTTTTTCCCCTTCCAAGACGTGGCTTTCATTTTTAATGATTTTTTATTAAAAAGAAATTTATCGATTTTCTCGAATGATCTTTTTAGCTCCTGAATTTTCATAAAATGATTAGAGAGTGATAATATAACATTAATTACATATTTGAATACATTTACATATATAATTGAGTAGTTATATAAATATATATTAGAAGTATTCAAAATATAAAAATGTATGTTTTTACAATATCTTAATTTTGCAAATCTTTATGGGATCTCTCGGGTGATCTCCTATATTTTGGAGCCGAACTGAAGTTTCATCAAGTTTTCGTAGTTCTAGTTATGTTTGAATGGAATGAAATTTGACGATAAGAAATAAGATTGTTGAAATGTTAGGAAAAAGTAGATGTGTTGGGTTAATTTTTTATGAGTTTTGATATAATAATTGATACTATAAAGATAAAATATAATATTATTAGTAAATAAAAATAAAAGTAAGAATTATTATTTTTTAAATAGTTTAAAATAATTTATGTAAATTAAAAAATCTCATTTTTAATAATTATATGTAGTAAAATATTAATTTTTTTAATGAAATAATAAGTAAAAAATAATATTATATTAATATGTTATAATAAATAATTTATATTTAATAAATAAATTATTTTATAAGATACTTGTGTGTGAGAGAAAAAATAAAGAAAGAAAAAAAGAATAAAGGAAATTGAAAAAAGCAAAACATGAAGTAAAAAAAATGGCTATGGTTTCACCAAAATTGTGGTAAGAAAAAAAGAGGTCATGTGACTTTTTTTTTAAACCGAAATTCATTTTCGATTTTATTAAATATCATATGATTTAACGAAATCGATTAAGAATCATTTTAGTTCTTTTACCTAATATTTATTTTTTAAGCTTTTGACTTTTTTTATCCGCACTCTGTTTTTTTTTCAATAAATCTCTCTTTTAATAAAGAAAAAAGTGCCATTTCGTTGTTCTAAAAAGAATCAAAATATATGGTCGAAATCAAACGAAACAAAAATACCGTTACACGACGACGATAACAACAAATTGGCTTTGCGATGGCTGAGAATTTTTTGTACTAAAAAAAAAATAATTACACGATCTCTGCGCTGACGCCTGCCTTTTAAACGCTCGTCTGTTTTTGCAGGAGCATTCGCATCTCTCCTCCTCCTCCCCTGTGGAAGCAAGCATCCCCACGTATGCTCATGTCTCTCCTCCCCACCCCTCCTCGCTCCACCCTCACCACCACCACCACCACCACCTCTGCCACCACCAAATCTCCTCCCACCGTCCGCCCTACAGTCATTCTACCTGTTCAGCTCTCTTTCTCTCGCTCTTTCTCTATCTTCCTCTGTCATAGATTCATGGTGTTGTTTACGGTTTGCCTGCTGTTGTAATGGCTACAGGGACTGGGAAACAACACCACGGACTACAGCGGTCTGGCGCTGTCCCTGAAGGAGGTCTACGGCATCCCATCGGTGGTGGCCAAGGTCTCTCGGCTCGACTGGTTCCGCAATGCCGCAGGGCTGGTCGACCCCAACTACTGGAGGGGCACCCTCAGCCCCAGACCCGTCCTTGATTGGTACTACTTTTTCCTTTCCCTCTGGCTGCCCATCTTGAATTGGCTCCTGTTTGTGTCAGCTTGCTCTGGTTCATGAGTCCGTGGCATCGTTCTCTCTCTCAGGTACCTAGAAAGAGTCCACGAGGCTGTGGCCGAAGCTAAGCAGCTCCTCCAAGAGGGTAATCATTCGCCGTTTCTGTAAATTGTAGCTCGAATTGCTGTTTCCCCTGTTTTTTTGCGGCTCATTGTTATCTGTAGCTTGTGAAAAAAATGGTTTTTTTTTCCTGAAGAGGGTTTTCAGTGGTGTGTATCTAGTTAGCACTGGGTAATCCGTTCATAAATGAGTATGTTCTTGTTTGATTGCTTCAACTAAGGGATTCTACCATAGACTACTTAAAAGTTCTCAGCATTTGTTATCATATCAATGCATTCCTGCATTTTAGTTTTTAAATGGAAAAACTGCACTCGAATCTGGTACTTCTAGCCTTAATTGTCTTAACATCTGCTTAATTTGGTTTTGGAATGACAGATATGCAAATGACTTACCGTATTTTCTGCAGGTGGAAGTGTATCATTAATAGGACACTCGGCGGGAGGATGGCTTGCACGTGTGTATTTGGAAGAATTCGGGGCGGCGGATGTGTCTTTGCTGCTAACTCTTGGGTCTCCTCACTTGTACGAGTTCCTATCAGTAATTGTATCTATGAATAATCTTCCTGCATTCTAACAATTGAAGTGGAAAACATTCATATGGTTGGTTTGTCAATTTTGGTTTCTTTGCTGCTAACTCTTGGATCTCCTCACTTGTACGAGTTCCTATCAGTAATTGTATCTATGAATAATCTTCCTGCATTCTAACAATTGAAGTGGAAAACATTCATATGGTTGGTTTGTCAATTTTGGTTTCATGCACTGATATTTTTATGTCTGAATATCTATTATGTATTCCTCAAGGTAACTTGCAAAAGTACGTTTGTGCTTTGAATAATGCAATCCTGATGCACAACTAATCTTCGCCCTTGCTACATTATATGGTTTTTTGCAGGCCGCCACCAAAGGGTTTGCCTGGAGTCATAGATCAAACTAGGGGACTACTCGATTATGTCCAAAAGAATTGTTCTCCAGCTGTCTACACCCCAGAACTAAAATATGTATGTGTTGCTGGAAGGTACATCAATCATACTTATACTCACTCCTTGGGCAGCATAATTCACTGCTGAAGCCTGTTATAATGTGACTCTTTTAGAAGATTTACCTTTTTCAATGATGATGATAGTGTTTGTTGTTCATTTACATGAAAGAATCCAGTAGTTACTAAAACTTCCACCTTATTTTAGAGGATGTTGTTCACAATGTTGAACTAGGTTTATGCTTGTCCCAATGAACTAAAGTCTTCATTACAATTCCAATTGCACCAATCAGATATTCCAACAGAAGCCAGACCTCTCTGGTTCATGTGCACAAAATATTTGGAGGTGTAGGAAATTTAAGTGAAGTAACAATAGTGTTCCGTACATAAGATCATAGAAAGTGTGTGGCAAGTGAATAATGCGCTTGGCAGGAGATCACTGCACTAGTAAAGTTTAACATATAATGCAGGTTCCTTCTGCTATATATCCAAGTCATGATTTTGTTTCTCATGCAGATTCATCCAAGGAGCTCGTTTGGTTGGCAACTCGAATGTTACATCTGACCCATCATTGCTTGATGATGAGAATGAGAGCAAGATACAAACAGTTTCCACGAACAGCGATGCTAACTCCAAATTACCAGCTCCTTCTTTACGCGATCGATTCGTTGGTCAAGGCTATAAACAGGTATAAAGCACTGTGATCTCTGATATTGGAAGTGTTCTCGATAGACAATGATTTCTTTAATCAAGATTCGTCGACTACATTGGATGGATTAGTGAGTTTATAAGAACTTAAATAGTAATTCTAATTTCACTACTGGTTGACTGTTACATAGGCAATAAGATATTCCCTGTACAATATAAAGAGAAAGGAAAACTATGACATGAACTATTGCTAGATTCAATCACCTAGAATGCCACCCAGAAAATTTACTTCTTTCATATTAGCTATCTTTGGGTAACAAAATGACTGTGTCTTGCATAACCTGACTGCAGGTTTGTGGGAGAGCAGATGTTTGGGGGGATGGAGTTGTTCCTGAAGTCTCTGCTCATCTAGAAGGTGCATTAAATATAAGCCTGGATGATGTTTACCATTCTCCAGTTGGTTCAGATGACGAAAGACCTTGGTATGGCTCTCCACCAGTCCTTGAGAAGTGGGTCCATCACCTTCTAGATAACTAGCTAGGAAGGAAGAGAATATGATAGGATTGAGCACCTTCCTGATCAAAGGTGCATCCATTTCTGATAGAATCCAGGGGGATAAAATTGATCTTTTGTACATCATTAGATTAAATGAAATGTACCCTGAGGTTAATGCCTCATTGCCTCATGCTCGTCCTGCTCGAACTAGAACTTATTAATTAGTACGATGTAAAATTAGTAATTCTGCGGGATGTGCATGGATTGAAACCTTTTGGCATCATATGCTGCAAATGAGTTTTATTTGCAATGGAAGTGATGCAAACATCAAAAGCTACTATGAGCTAACACCATCAAACGCTACTATACTGTAACGCCCCCAAATCGCACCCCGCCACGTGGCAGAATATGTTTCGAGGACGCTACGAATCATTCTTACGCGTACAACATGTTGACCAAAATAAGACTTTGACTGGTCAACTCAACATCATATAAAGCAGAAGTTTAATCATTATTAAATAATAAAAGAGTATGACATCCTAAAATACAGAAGACTCATTAAGAATTTTATACGAGTCCAAAGGAAACTAAGACAACAAACTAATATGCAGAAAGGAAAAATCTATCACATGAACTTATTGGACTCAAGACACCATGTGCAGCCACCACGAGTTCGATCTGTCACCGTTGGCCACCTTCATCATTAAGATCTGGTCCTTATTTAAGAACATGCAGGGGAGAAAGCTCCCTATGAGTTTTGCAACTCAGTATGAAAGTAAAGTAAAGACAATCATAAGAACATAACACTAGACAAGAATCATAAGAATATCATCATCATATAAAAGAAAATTGACATCATCATCATATGAGTAAAAGAAATCTTATAACTTGGCATATGAATAGAAAATTCATAAATTGTCATCTTCTTGAGATCATAAGATTAAAGATCAAGATAGATAATAATAAATCATCATAAAGAAGGCAAAAGACGATCATCATGATTATGAGATCATCATCATATAAATAATCATAAGAATATCATCATCATATAAAAGAAAATTGACATCATCATCATATGGGTAAAAGAAATCATATAACTTGACATATGAATAGAAAATTCATAGATTGTCATCTTTTTGAGATCATAAGATTAAAGATCAAGATAAATAATAATAAATCATCATAAATGAGGCAAAAGACGATCATCATGATTATGAGATCATCATCATATAAATAATCATAAGAAATCATTGTACGAACATGAATCAAATCATTTTTGTTAAAGCATATTAATAATAGATAAGATCATGAAAAGATCATCATATAAGTGGCAAGAGCCAATAATCATCATCAAGATATTTCATTATTAATATGATTAATCTTCTTCATCATCTTATATTCATCTTTGATTTATAGTGGAGTATATTTCAACTCACGGGGAGGCCTGAATCAACTCGTCCATCATCATCATAACTGACAAAATTAGTCCATAACTGACCCTAATCAGTCCATAATTGAAAGAAGCCAGCCCATACCTGATCATCACTGGTTCATTAATAAGAGCTCACCATTTAACATTTTTCATCTTTTATCTTGCAGCTTTTAATTTATTTTTATTAAGACATAAGGATCATGATCAAGATTTGATCATCATAAGAAAGGATCAACGAATCATACTGATCAAGGGTTCTAATTATCATCAATATTATATAAGACTGAATCAGAGCTACAAGATAGAATCATGGAGATAAATCAGATGTGTATAAACATTTTGATCATCATAATAAATAGATTGGCATTGATGAATATGAATCGGTGTCATCATCGATATGATTGGATCTAATTTAAGTCATAATAATAAGATCATGGTCATGTAAGTCATTATTATTAGTAAATGCATAATAACATAATCATCATCATGACTTAGATCAGAATTAACCACATGAATCAGGGGTCAAAAGATCATAGAAATCATATAAACAACATCGGAACCCAGGCCGAGTAGGAGTGGAACTCGAACCGAATTCATAGGACCATTCTCGAAAAACTAGGTTAAACTCGAGCCGGGTTCGGGTTACACCCAGGTCAGGTCGGGTCGCTGTCAAGTCGGGGCAGCCGTCACACCGACTTCTTCATCGTAGGTGGAACTCGGGCTGGATCATCATCAACTTGGGCCAAGTTCGTTCGATTACAGAGCTCGAAGAGCGTCGGCAACAGTGGATCCGGGTCGAGTTCACAGAACTCGGTTCGGAATTGGACATGTCCGGATTGGGTTGCAGAGAACCCGGGCCAGGTTTCTCTTTCGCAGAAATCGCATGGACGTGCAATACACGTTTCGATCGTCTTTCCATCGATGGCCGGTATTAATAATCATCATAAATCATGGTACTATAACTAGGGATTAACTAGAGCACGCTTCAAATCTAAAATCAAAATTCTATGACGAATCTACTTTAGTTCCATATCTTGTAAAGTTTCCGTTGAGACCTCACATCATTTCTTTTCTTCTTCGTGTTCTTCCTCTTCCTCCTCCTCTTCTTCTTCCTCTTCCTCTTTATTCCGACTGTTCTCCTCTATCTAAGCACATCGTCCATGTCCAAAGTCCTCTGGTTGCTCTCTTGTTGGGTGGCAACCATCCGGTGCGTGGGAGAGTGAGAGAGGCACGATAGAGAGGGGAGAAAAAAACTAGGGCCAGCTTGTAGAGAGAAAAGGGTTGTTTGATTTGTTTTAATCTCATATTTATAGAGGAGGAATCAAAGTTGTTGTTGGAATTAAATTTCTTTCATATTTGTTTTCAACTTATCTTCCTTGATTTGATTTTATCTTTATTCTCTTTTTCTTTCTTTTCTCTCTCTCTTCTATTCGGTTTCAATCTCTTATTTTATCTTCTTCTTTTTTTCCAACAAATCAGGCGTTACATTATAAACCTCTTAAAATAAAATTTGCCCTCTAATTTTAGTCGTTGGGTAGGAACTTACCAACAAGGAACTTCTTAGGTCATTCGTGTAATAGTCCATCCTTCACTTGGGAAGGCATTGGTTCATCATTGTTCTTTTTCATCATTTTAAGGACATAGTCCTAATGTTACACCATCTGTTTTTAGTCTTATCTATAACTGATGAATGGAGAATTTTCAATTGGAACTAAACTAATTCTTACGATTGGTTTATTTCTGTCGGATTTTGGAAAAAATGGAAACTTAGGTAATTGTTTTATCAATATATGTAGCAAAAGAACATAGTCTGACAAATATTTAGTTCGGTCTAATTCTAGTGTGAATTAAGTTGCCGAATCAAAGAGAACTCGCCATTGATTTGATAGTTGGTAAGGTAAATACCCATTCAGGTTCTTTTATCATATAACATTTCCTTTTGTCTTTCTATTTGTCACGTTGTTCATCTTTTCATTTTGTCCTAAATATAATTGAAAAAATAAAAACTACTTCAAGGCATGTCATGCTAACATAATAATATGTTGCTATCTAAATAGTCCATATGTCAACTAGAAAATTTCCTCATATGAAGTTGCAAACTCTTCTTTAAATAGGTTATGCCAATTCTCTTTTCATCTTGTATCTTCCTTAACTTAAACTAACTTTTTGGTCACAGAGGATAATTAAGACTTGTAAGAGCAAAATCAACTTCAGACCATCATAGAAAAATTAGAGGAAATATGCCACATCATTTGGTCGATTTTGATTTCTGATTGAATCAATAATTTAGATCAAATGCCTTCTTGGGTAAGTGGAACCTTTAATGCAACTTGATCATCAGGTTTAAAAAATCTATCCATCTCCGTCTTTGCTAGCATAAAAATTTCTATCATGCCTGAACCGTCTTCATCCTCTTTATATCAGTCAATTTTTTGTTGGCATATTCATTTTGTCTATTCTAACTTTTTAGCATTTAGATACTTTCTTTCACTTATCTCATTTCCACATATAGGTAAGTGGTATAGTACCCAATACAAGATCTTGAAGGAAATCTTACAAATGACATATTTATTTTTAACAATAGAAGTCATCATGAACAATGACATAGAATTGATAAGCATCGATGGGTGAAAAACAAAGCATTGTCTCATGATTGATTCCATAAAAATGATCATCGTAATTATGAATATATGGATCATCATCGATCATAAGATTAAGAATCATCATGGTGAAATATGATATGGTCAATTATATAACCACGCGACATCATAAGAAAATAAAAAAGATTTCTTATTTAACATCATAAAGTAATTTATCATAATTGTGGGATCGTTCCTTAAGTATATGCTGGTCATCATGTACATCATCATGTAGGTTATTAAGATCAATAACGGCGTAGCCTAGCATGGTGGGAGAAAATTATTCTGAGAGTCATTGAGATCAGTAGTGTCATAAGGTACATCGATTTATAGAATCGATGATCATCATAAAAGAATCAATGATGTCATTAAGTATAATCCATCATCATTGATGGTCACAATCTTTATGGAATAAAATTGATCATAAATCATATAATCTTATACATGATCATAAGGATCATTAAGATTAGTATTAATATCATTAAATAAAATTGTCATACTAGGTAAGGCCATCTTTATATAAAATTATTAATGTCATGCATCATCTTTTCATAAGGTTTTTGGTGCTCTACCTTTTTCATATTGACATACTAAGAACTTAGAACATACTTTTGTATCTTCATGTTTCATGTCATTGCTATTTATTCATCCTTATACATCTTTGTATTTCCCAAATGAATCACAACTCAAATTTATGGTTACATCCTTAAATGAATTGTAACCCAGGCTTATAATATTCCTTTAATGCTTTTTTCTTATAAGTCATAATTTCAAATGGACCGCAACTCAGGCTTATATTATTCATCCAGTACTGTTGTTTTTAGGACTTCATCATTTGGCTTCAACATGTTTAGCTCCTTAATCATTTCATATTCGTGCAATGTCATTGAATCCTAACGAGTATTCTTTCTTGTGTTTGAGTGCATGTGGAATAGAATTTGTCTTACCATAGAAGTAATTTATGGGGAACTCAAAATCTTTTGTGGACTTCTTATAGGTAGTATTTCATTTCAAGATAATACTACAATATCAAAATCCTTCATCAATCACTAAAGATAATACCACAACTCATTTGAGTTCATTTGAGTATATACGTTAGTTGTTTCATCTTATACTCCTTCAGTCATAATTCATTTTTTTGTGAATTTATGTTATCTTAGCATCATTAGTACCAATCCTCATATGTTCCTTATATTGCTTCGGGAATAGTCCGAACACCATGTTGGACCATATAAGTTTGAGTTAGTTTAGTGGAATCCCTAAAATTTGTAGTGATCATACATTGACTGAAAGACCATCTTCATTACATCCTTTTCAGCAACCCGAAGCATCCTAACCTCAGATAGATCATCTTTACATGATAATAGACACTTGTATTTTGATGATTATTTTATTGAACAATTTGTAATCAATTTCTAAATTCATAAAGTCATTCTTCTTCTTTAGAAGAATCATGCTTGAAGGGAGGTCGATATGACACTCAACTTCTAGCTATAACTTTCAGTTCACTTGAGTACTGATAACTATCTTCTTCTTCTTACATAATACTTATACATCTTAGGAAGAAAATCAATTGGCATTAAAAATCTCATCATAATCCTCCTAAGAGTTTCTAACCGATGTGAAGGAAAGATCTTATCTTCCATCGCCATTTGTACCACTAGGACATATTTTATGGTATGAAATTATTTCCATAGGGCCATCATCCTTAAATATAGTTTATGTCATATAAGAATCAATAAGCTCACTAAGAGTGTTGTCCATCCTTATAGATAATGACATGATTTGATAAGACTGATAATGAAATAATGTCAATCATCATCTTTATAAGATCAATCTAAATTAATAACTTTCACTATGACATATGTTTGATGTGACCCTTTCCTAAACATCATCATAAAAGAATATTTCTTTGATTAATAATCAGATCAATGATATAAAAGGGGATCATACATGAGATCAAGAATATGTATTTGATCAAATCATTGAATTAACACTTCATCATCTTAGCAGGATGGACAATGTAAGTGTGATATGAAAAAGACATGTAGAAGCCATATGAGGCATGCCAATTGTCACATCTTGTGATTATTCATTATTCATAGAGTACTTCATTAATCATCATGAATTTGGATCATTTAGGAAAGAATCCTAAGGATTAATAAGATCCTATATTAGCTTAATCAAGTATCATAAGTTAAAAGTTGTCATCATAATCATTTAACTTCTGAGTGAAAGACATAACTTACGTGGATTTACATCAGGTGACGCGATGATTACTCGTGGCACTTTGCACATGGATCATGACAATATACATTAGGACATGAGAATGCTCTAGCTTTAGACTCTGATACCTAACTGTAACATTATTAAATCGCACTCCGTCACGTGACAAAATACGCTTCGAGGATGTTACGAGTCATCCTTACGTGTACATTACATTGACGAAAAGAAGACTTTGACTGGTCAACTCAACATCATATAAAATGAAAGTTTAATCATTATTAAATAATAACAGAGTATGACATCTTAAAATGCAGAAGACTCATAAAGAACTTCATATGAGTCCAAAGGAAATTAAGACATCAAATTAATATGTAGAAAATTAAAATATATCACATGAACTTAAGTGACTCAAGGCACCCATGCGTAGCCGCCACGAGCTCGATCTTTCACATTGGCCACCTTCATCATTAAGATTTGGTCCTGCATTTAAGAACATTCAGAGAGAAAACTCCCTATGAGTTTTGCAACTTAGTATGAAACTAAAGTAAAGACAATAATAAGATCATGATACTAGACAAGAATAATAAAAATATCATCATCATATAGAAAAAAATTGACATTATCATCATATGGATAAAAGAAATCCTATAATTTGGCATATGAATAGAAAATTCATAAATTGTCATCTTCTCAAGATCATAAGATCAAAGATCAGGATAGATCATAATAAATTATCATTAAGGAGGTAAAAATCGATCATCATGACTATGAGATCATCATCATATAAAAATCATAAGAAATCATTGTACAAACAAAGATAATCATGAATCGAATCATCTTTGTTAAAGCGTATTAATAATAGATCAAGAGATCATGAAAAGATCATCATATAAGTGGCAAAAGTCAATAATCATCACAAAGATATTTCATTATTAATATGATTCATCTTCTTCATTATCTTATTATTCATTTTTGACTTATAGTGGATTATATTTCAACTCATAGGAGGACTGCCTCAACCCGTCCATCATCATCATAACTGACAAAGTCAGCCCATAATTGACCGAAGCCAGCCCATAACTGATCGGAGTCGGCCCATATCTGATCGTCACCATTCCATCATAATAAGAGCTCTCCATCTAATATTTTTCATCTTTATCTTGCAGCTTTTAATATATCTTTATTAAGACATAAGGATCATGATCAAGATTTGATCATCATAAAAAATGATTAACGAAACATACTGATCAAGGGTCGTAATCATCATCATTATATAACACTTAATCAGAGCTACAAGATAGGATAATTGAGAGAAATCAGATGTGTAAACATCTTGATCATCATCATAAATAGATTCGCATTGATGGATATGAATTGATGTCATCACTGATATGATTGGATCGAATTTAAGTCATCATAATAAGATCATATGATCGTGGATCATGTAAGTCATCATCATTAGTAAAGGCATAAATAACATAATCATCATCATGACTTAGATCATGATTATTCACATGAATCAGAGGTCAAAAGATCATAAAAATCATATAAACAACATCAAAACTCAGACAGAGTAGGAATGGAACCCGAGCCGAGTTCATATGGTATCATTCTTGGGGTTAAACTCGAGCCGGGTTCGGATTACATCGGGTAGGTCGGGTCGTTGTCGAGTCGGGGCACCCGTCACGCCTGACTTCTTCATCGTAGGTGGAACTCGGGCCGGGTCATCATCCACTCGAGTCGGGTTCGTCCGATTGCAGAGCTCGAAGAGCATCGACAATGATGGATTTGGGCCGAGTCCAGATAACCCGGTCCAGAATTGGACATGCCCGGGCCGAGTTGCAGAGAACCCGAGTTGGGTTGCAGAGAGAACTTGGGTCAGGTTGCAGAAAACTTGGGCATGGTTTCTCTTTCGCAGAAATTGCGTGGACGCGCAATACGCGTTCCGATCGTCTTTCCAACGATGGCCGGTATCAATAATCATCATAAATCATGGTACTATAACTAGGGATCAACTAGAACATGCTTCAAATTTAAAATCAAAATTCTATGACGAATCTACCATAGTTTCATACTTTGTGAAGTTTCCGTTGAGATCTCACATCCTTTCTCCTCTTCTTCGTGTTCTTCCTCTTCCTCTTCTTCTTCGTCCTCTTCCCCTTCCTCTTTATTTCTGTCGTTCTCTTCTGTCCAGGCGCGTCGTCCATGTCCTAAGTCCTCTGGTTGCTCTTTTGTTTGGTGGCAACCATCTGGTGCGTGGGAGAGTGAGAGAGGCACGATAAAGAGGGGAGAAAAAACTAAGACCGACTTGTAGAGAGAAAAGGGTTGCTTGATTCGTTTTAATCTCATATTTATAGGGGAGGAATCGGAGTTGTTGTTGGAATTAAATTTCTTTCAGATTTGTTTCCAACTTATCTTCCATTTGGTTTTATCTTTGTTCCCTTTTTGTTTCTTTCTCTCTCTTTTATTCGGTTTCAATCTCTTATTTTATCTTCTTTTTTTTTCAACAAATCAGGTGTTAGATATACTATGAGCTGACACTATGCAAACATCCAAAGAGATATCTCATCTCCTGAATACGAGAACCAGTTGGTACAAGAACAATTGTTAGAATAATAGTTAACCTTTTTTCTACCAAACAACATTTTTTGGGCACCACAACATTAATTGTCAGAACAAAGAGTAAACAAATCACATATCATCAGCTTCCTTCGTCGATAGTATAATCCACAAATTCAAAAATCATCCAAAACATACTTCTAGTTAACGAATCGTGTAGGAAACCAAATGAAATCATAAGATAGCCAAATAAATGAACATGCCTTTCACACATTCCCATTTTTTTAGCCCATTTTACATTTTTCATTTCATGACAGATAAGCAACCATACTTTCACTCATTACCTACAAAAATTAAATCAGATGGGTGAGTAATCAATAAGCTCAATGAGTAAATGGAAAATAATAAATTTTAAAGAAAGTCTAGAAACCAAATTCATTTTGAATATCATTAAAGCTTGAGTAAAATAATGTGCATGCATGACATGAATGCAAGAAATTATTTTTATGTTTCATCGCCTTACACGGTCTTAACTCATGGGGTCATACGCGTGTATTTGCACCTCAGACCCTATTTCATGTCAAGAGCAAAGACGTTATTATCTCCCCTCCGTGTCCTATATATGTATATATGTGTGTGTAATTCACTTCTTGAGCACCCTCCTACTTTGGAGGGATGCTACGCGCATCTGGATTATTGATCCACTGATCAACGATCTAGATGACAAATGATTAATATGTGATTTATCTGAATTGTTGATATGTTGTATCAATTATCTAAATGCACTCAAGATCCCTCTTCGGAGATGAATTAAACCCATATATATATATATATATATAGGAATTAATGCACCTCCAGAGCACACCTTATGCTCTGGAGGGACGTTGAACATATTTGAATCGTTGATCTATTGATCAACGGTTCAAATAAATAATTCAACTAAATGATGTTAAACAATGAGATTTGTAATATGAATCGTTGATCTGCTTAGCATCCCTCCATAGTAGAAGGTGTTCTAAAGATGCATTAATCTTTTATATATATATATATATATATATATATATATATATATATATAATATTTTCATATCAAGAGCATTACCCCCCTCAAGTCCTATTTCATGTCAGGGATTCGCCGCCCCAAAACGAGGTAAGACATGTTGATCAAACATATGACGTGACATGCAAAAGTTATTTTTGGGGTGCATGAATGCAATTAAATACATATTTAACTTAATTAAAATAATTTTTTTTCAAGAACTTCCACGTAATACCAACATCATGATCCTTATCATATAAAATTCATCATTTTAATAAGGTAACATTTCAATAACCTCGTACACACAAAAATAATACACACATCAAAATTGAATAAAACATTTTTCATATCAACATGGAAGAAAAGTATGTAATTGTTCGAAGACCATCGTCACTATTTTTATGAATAAAGCCACCCACTTCGAATTATGTCAGGTCTCAAATTACCTTCTCATCTGAATCCAATCAAGAGTAACACAACCTATTACATTCATGACATCAATATAGGTCTCAATCACCTCTATGAATTCTAACACAATACTATTACTAAACAAGACATATTATCTTTCCTTAGCATCTCAAATAAAATAATATTACAACATCTTGATACTTAAAAATAAAGCAACTAATTCTTTTGCCTAAGTTAATAGAAATACATTTAGGCTATTTTGAGAACTAATCCATTAATTGATTCATTAACATTCAAAATTCATTATTAACAACTTCATATGATTAACATAAAACAAGTCATGTAACGGATTTGCAAAAGAAATTAAAACACTTACTAAGGAGAAAGTGAATGTCTTGTCAACTGACAAGAGTCTAGAAAAAAAACTCCAATAGGTAGTAGTAGCACTCAAAATCCTAAGTAACACTCATCGGAAAAACCGATTAACAACTATACAATTCAGATTAGACATGCTAACTAAATCTCATTAATTAAGCAATCAAATCTTATGAACGTTTCCTGTCATTATGATTGTGTTTGAATTGGAGAACTTTAATTCCCCAAAGTTCTAGAATTTATTGACGAGATGAATTTGTTCTACCATAGCGTTTGGACGAAGTTCTAGTAAATCAAAATTTGGGCGTGGGTTACGAGAAGAGGTGAGGCAAGTTTTGACCGCGGCGCAAGAAGTTCTAGCTCTGCATTAAAACTCACATAAGAACTTGGGGGCATTTATTGCGTTGATCGGAACTTTAGCTCCGGTCGGACCCACAAAAAAATCGCTCATGTTTGACAGAATATGGGCAAGTTCTTGCCCAAATTGTTATGCCTATAAGAATCTTACCAAAGCAGTAGTAGCACTCGAAATTCCAAGTGGCCTCATCGAAAAAAAATGACACCAGAAGTACAATTGAATTAAACCTGAAGGACCTAAAAAGAAAAAAAAACTTCAATTAATTATGTAAGAATAACAATCTAGTATGTTTCCCCTCACGTGTGCACTTATTGGAGCAATGATAGGTCGATCAGAGTCGTCTATTTTTCTTACAACGGTAACTACATATAAGTCTACTACCTCTGTATTTGCTCATGTGAATCAATACCCTCTTGATTCTTAAACTTCATATCATTATAATTTTATTTTCTACATGAGCACTAGACTTTGGGATGTTTACAAAACCTGACCAAGTTTATTGGAACGCTTGGGTAGAATTGCATGGTTTCCAAGGTTCAAACTCGACATGAGGCCGGTTGTGCCATTGAGTTACCGGACTACTATTTTTCTTATTTTTTTCTTATTTTTAAAATTTTAATATAAATTATAAATTTCAAATAAGGGTATCCATTGGAGTTGACATATTCAATCCGTATCTAGTGGGGTTTGACGATAAAAACACTCGTGGTAGTGGTTGGACTTGCCGGATATTTTTTATGAATTTCAAAGTCCTCTTGATTTTTCTGATTTTTTAGAATTTAAATTTTTTTTTTCTTTTGCCGACAACCTTTTCAGTTTTTTCTTACAAGTGTGAAGTATCAATCGAATTTTTATTAAAACATTAAACTAAAAATTTTCATTTTCCAACTTTATTTATGAATGTTGTGTGATATTTTCCTCCTGGGATATTTCTTTGTAATCGAATAAAGAAAAAAAAATGATTCGAACTACTACAACAAATTAGTGTTCTTGTAAGATAGCCAACAAAAAAAAATCATGTGATCGAAATTTCAGATATATCAGTTAATGATTGTGTGGAAAATTCTCAAAAGAGACCATGATTTTTCGTTCGAAAAAAAATCATAAAAACGAGGAATTCGTTAATATCTAGACGAGATAAAATACATGTCAAAGGGAAAAAAAAAATGCAACAAAAGATCTCGTCGGTTCAGACGACCGAACCCGGCCGAACAGGCCGACCGTCTTATCCGCTTCCAAGTTCCCACCATCGGACCGCGTGGTCTTCTCGGCGTCCATTTCAGCTCCCCTTCCCTTTCCTCTCTTATCCTCTCCTCCGCCATCCCATCCCATGCCACGCCCTTCGCCGAAGCGGTTGGAACTCCGACGTTGACGGCGGCGCCGGAGCTTCTCGAACTCAAGGAGTAAGAGGAGGAGGAAGAGGAGGAGGGACGGCGGCGGCGACGGTCACGAAGGAAATGGCGTGCTTGGTTCCCCAGTTCAAGTGCCCGTCCCCCTCCGACGCCCACTTCAGACACTCTCTCCATTCCCTCCATCGTAAGCACTCCAGCCTGTAGCTTAGTTCGGATGTTCAGCGCATTAATCGTAAGCTTCGGCATTGCTGACGACCTCGTAGAATCGTTTGTGCGCTCAAATTGATGCGCCTGAAGTTGTAGTCGGGAGAAAAGGAAGCATTTTTTTTTCTGTTGTGTCCCAATTGTTTGTTGTTTTTACTAAAAGATAAGCATAGAGAAGAATCTCGTTTTTTTGTCCTGTCGATGAAAACTGCTGGGATGTCTTGCCTTTATGCTATAGATATTGCTCTTATGCTCGTCCTAGTGTGTTCTATCCTTTAATTTCGATCGGTGGTATCAAGTGCTTGATGATTAGTACTCTTTTTCTATGCCTACGGCTACAACAACAGGTGCATGAAAGGGGTTTGGAATGAAGATGTAAAAGTTATGCTTCTAAAGGAAGTTAATTTCAAATCAGATGTAAAAGTTACGTTTCTAGGGGCATGCTAGGTTGTGATTTAAAGGCTGCAGACAAAATTTTCATTTGATATCTTCTTCTTAGGAACAACGAATGAAATCCTATTGCAATGAAATAATAGTCTGTTTCTCATTGATTAAGAAAGAAATAGTGAGTTGTGCTCAACTTGCAATTTCATGGTCCATTCCTGAGACTTTTAATAGTGGCCACTTAACGACTTATCAGTTTCTATATTTTCCATATTCTATGGCTCGTTCTTTTATTATTTTATTGAGATACTATATTATGGCCCCTGGTTATATTTTATTTGTTTCTACTCTCTTTTTCTTTGAAGCAAGGAGCAGAGATTTTGTTTGCTTCCGCAGCCAGTGTGTTCTTTCCCCTTCTGCTGTCGTCGATGTTGAGCGGATACACATGCTAGAAGGTCGGACAAACCCCTTAGATGCTATCAGACCTTTGACGTATCTGGGAGCTGTTGGACCACCTACAAAGGTTAGTCTTAGATTTGTACATACTTTTACATTTAGATATCAATTCAGAGTTAGATTTCTCCTAGTTGGAAAGATTTCTGGTTGGCCGTACACAAAGAAAGTTGACTCTGAACTTCTCATGATACTCTAAATTCTGTAATAAATATTGAGAGAATTTCAACAAACCCAGACTTGGTAAAATGATAATTGGGATTTCATTACATGGAGATAAAATTTACAGATTCTTCTTTAATAAAAATGATTTTATAGTTTCATTTTATACAAGAGAAGTGATACCTTAGTAGCAACTAATTGTTGTAAGCTTTTGAGGATGCAATCATATTGTTACATTAGTATGTTGGAGATTAGCATGTTTCTATCTACTGATTACATTTGGTAACCTGTCTAGGTGAACATTGAAGCAACTTTGGATAGGAAAATGCTGCTCACCAGTGAAGAGGCTACAATAGAAGCTGCAGCTACTGAAGCAATTGCTCTAGCTAGAGCAGCAGTGGAAGTAGCAAAAGATGCAGCTCAGATGATAGGAAATGTCCCAACTGTAAAATACAGCAAGTCGGAAGATTCAGCAGAAGCTGACTTATTGCGATATGAGTTCTTTAGATTCACTGACAGGGAACGGGCTGAAATGACACGTGATTCAAGTGCCATTGGAACAAAACCTTGTGAAGTTAGATCTACTGAAGATCTATCAATAGTTCTAGATTCTTCCAGCTCAACAGATGAGGAGATTGAAATTGATGATGCATATTATTCTGGAAGCATAGCTGTGAGATCTGGACGTCAAACTGAAAGAAGAGCAAGAAGAGAGAGGGCAACAGAGAAGGCTACCACAGGTGTTATTCCTGCAAAATTTGGATCGTCTAGCAAGAAAAAACGTAGTACTTTTCAGGAGGTTGACTATTCAGATCCCTTGCGCTATCTGAGGAGTACAACAAGCACATCAAAGCTTCTCACAACTTCTGAAGAGCTGGAACTATCAGAAGGAATTCAGGTAAAAGAACTATTGAAGAAATTTCAATATCTCCCTGTTCTTCTTGGATATCTGCTATAAAAGATTAAAACTGTTTATTCATATCTGGTTTTGGTGTAATTCTCAGCTGTAATTGTGCCATTGCACTTTCTCCCTACTTCTAGTTGGATGTCTAGCCCCCAATAAGAGTTTGTTAAAATGAGTTTTAACATGTAGAGCTGGAGTACCTTTATCTTTCTTTTTCCCTTTTTAGATATATATGCACATTCCACAGTTTTAATAGAAACAGATGGCTCTGGACTTTCCTTTCCCTATCAATTTTTTTTAGCTCAGGTAATTAAATTATGTACAAAAACCAAAAAAATTCTGTCTGTGTGTGTGTGAAGGCTAGACTTCATTTCTTGTCTCACTAATTTGTCATTCAATCTATTATCATTGTTAAATTGAATATTTATTTAATAAATTCATGCCACTTCCCCTGGAAGACGTAATAAATTCATGCCACTTACAAGTAGGAACTTGTTCCTTCCACATCATGACATGTCTTCTAAAAAATGACATGCTTTTAATTCGACGAATAATTTGCTTGTGATTGATCTATGAAAAAAATCTTCTGCATTGCTTTGCTAATTCTATATGTGAATTATATTAAGCTTGGAATTTGGAACAATTTCTTAATCTTACTTTATGGTCTTTTTTTTCTTTTTTTTTCTCTTATATGACAAATTCAAATATGTTTTGATGAATATCCAGCCACATGCAATTTTGATCAATCATGGTAATTTTCGTAGTAAGGTTACGCCAATATAAAGAGTTCTCTTAGCCAAAATAGATCTCAATCTAGAATGTTGTGCAAGTTTTGTTTTGTGTTCTTTTGTTATAAATATCTTCTTTGAACTCCTTTCATCTTGTAAAACGGCTTCTTTTTTCTATTCAATTTACATAGGACCTACTGAAGATGGAAAGACTCAGGGAGGAGCTTGCCGAAAGAAATAATGGTCAACCAACATTTGCTCAATGGGCAGCTGCTGCGGGTGTTGAGCAGAAGGCCCTGAGGAGACGCTTAAACTATGGCACTTTTTGCAAGGATAAAATGATAAAAAGCAATATACGACTTGTTATTTCTATAGCAAAAAACTATCAAGGTGCAGGAATGAACCTGCAGGATCTAGTTCAGGTGTTTGTTTTTGCCTCTTGGATTCTAGTTCCAATATTCAGTGTGATTTCAGGCTTTAGCATGTTGACGTTTAGCTTTTCATCTCACAGGAGGGATGCAGAGGCCTGGTAAAGGGCGCTGAGAAATTTGATGCTTCAAAGGGGTTTAAATTTTCGACTTATGCACACTGGTGGATTAAGCAAGCTGTTCGCAAGTCTCTTTCAGAACAATCTAGAACAATTCGTTTACCAGTAAGATTTCACACCAGGCACCTTTTCTTTCCATAATGGTAACTTGGTTAAAATTTTTCTTTGCATATAGGATACTCATATTTTGTGCTAAGATTACAGTTCATGAGGAAGTAAAATTATTAATGTTTATAAACATAATTGGTGTGTATAATTGATTTAATTTGTTATCTTCATAGATAAAATTAGGAATAACCTTTATTTGGTTGATGCTCTATCAAACCACGTCACAGCTAAATAAGAGCAATTAGTATCTTGTTTTGTCAAAAGGTATATTTCAACATTTTTATTTTCCACGTAGACTAAATGCATTATCCTCTAATTTCAGCTGTCTCTTCTGCTTGAATCCGAAA
The DNA here is from genome assembly GCA_030549335.1 of Pontederia crassipes. Classification (NCBI taxonomy): domain Eukaryota; kingdom Viridiplantae; phylum Streptophyta; class Magnoliopsida; order Commelinales; family Pontederiaceae; genus Pontederia; species Pontederia crassipes. The sequence continues at coordinate 7,487,268 of JAUKPH010000017.1, forward strand.
TGAATAAATAAAAACGGATGCCTGTTTACCTCGAATTGTTACTGTGTTCCTTCCTCAAGGAAAAAATATATTTATCTACCTGAGATTTCACTCTTAAAAGAGTAAAGAAAAGGTGTCGCTACTTTCTTCAAAACAACTTTTAAAGCTAAGGTTAAAAAAAACAGTTTTTAAGCTAAGGAAAAAGGTTTGTTTATTATGTTTTGTAAATGAAACAGTTATTTCATGCATCAGTAACATTTTCTGAAAACAGTTCCACATGGTGGAAGCAACTTACCGGGTGAAAGAGGCCAGAAAACAACTCTACAGTGAGAATGGACGGCACCCTGATCATGAAGAAATTGCAGAGGCAACAGGGTTGTCGATGAAGAGACTTGCTGCAGTAATGATGACCCCTAAGGCTCCAAGATCCCTGGACCAAAAGATTGGAATCAATCAGACACTGAAACCTTCGGTTTGTTCTCATCTTTATCCATAACTTTTTGGATCCATGGTGTCATATCACTTATATCCTTTGTTTTGAGCTTCTGGTTAATGATTTATGCTACACTGCCGTACAGGAAGTCATCGCTGATCCAAATGCCAAGACTTCCGAGGACATACTCATCAAGCAATTCATGAAGCAGGATCTAAATAAGGTGCTTGACACATTGAATCCTAGAGAAAAGCAGGTTGTGAGATGGAGATTTGGGCTCGGAGACGGGAGGATGAAGACACTGCAGGAGATTGGGGAGTTGATGGGTGTGAGCAGGGAGAGAATCAGGCAGATAGAGTCCTGTGCTTTCAGAAAACTGAAAAACAAAAAGAGAACAAAGAATCTGCGGCAGTACATAACCTTGTAAGAATTTCCTTTATTTTTGGCCGAAATATCTTTTCTTTTTCTTCGGCCACATATACTCTAAATGCTCATTCACTTTTTTATATATATAACCATAGTTGTAATGTGTAGATAACTATAGGTTTTTTTATACCACAAATAGAAAAAGAAAACAAGTCATTTCTTGACGTCAGATATCTGTTTCTATTGCTGTGTCTTAGTTTGGCGTATCCAAGATACAAGATCGCACATACTAATATCCTATATTCCGTCTCTTGCTATCATTGCGAACTTTATGAAATTGAGAATGACATGAGAAAATTTTAGCCATCTGTAATCCAACTTAGGGGTATTCCAGTAAGATGACTGAAGTTTTCAAAATTTGCTATCACTTTGTAATACAATGGTCATCAAACTTCATAAATATTTCAATTACGGTCATCACGATTGATTATAGTCAGTAAATTTGTAAATAGTTGACTTGAATGCTTATCAATATTTTTACTCTCATCCACGATAGATTTTTAAAAAATAAAAAATATCACGTCACATTTTTCTTTCTATTCTGTTCAAATTTAATTTTGTATCTACATAATCATTCAAACTTTCAAAACTTTTAGACAAAATCATTCAACTTTTAAAATTTTCAAATCATCGCTCAAAATAAAAAAAATAATAAATACAAAATAAAAAAGTAAAAAATTGAAGGCATTTAGATTGATTTAGTATATTTTTTTTACATGACTCAAATCGAGTCGACCAAAATTTTAATGTGTATGAAATATATAATATTACGATAATTAATAATTTTTAATTAAGGAAATAAAAATATTAAAATAATAACATATTGATTATATTTTTTTCCTAAAATTTAAAATAATAAAAAATATTATAATTAGAAAATAAAAAAAATTATACGAGATTTTATCGAGGCCGAGCAAAATCGTACAGGTTCACCTAGGGGGGTGCTAGGCACGAATCGACATTCAGTGGGTCGTTGATCGTAGTGTTGGGCACAACTTGAAAATATTTTTATTTTTTGAATTATAATATTTTTTATTATTTCAAATTTTAAGGCAAAAAATATAATTGGTATGTTTTTTTTCTATTTTTCCCCTAATTAAAAATTAAAAATTATTAATTATTATAATATTATATATTTAATACACATAAAAAATTTGGACGACTCGATCCGAATGGGTCGTGTAAAAAAATGCACCAAGTTACCTTCAATTTTTAAATTTTTTAAATTTTTTAAATTTTAAAAATTTTTAAATTTTTAAAATTTTAAATTTTTAAAATTTTAAATTTTTATTATTTTAAGTTTCTAATGACGAGTGCGATTGAAAATTTAAAAAGTTTGAATGTCTTTGTCAAAAAGTTTTGAACATATGGATGATCATGTGGATAAAAAATTAAATTTGGACAGAGCAAAGAGAAAATGCTAATGTAGTATTTTTTATTTTTTAATCTGATGTGGAGAAATATTGACGTGGTGCTACGTAAGTATCAATGTCAGTAATTTACAAATTTATTAGCTATAATTGGTGGTATGACCGTAATTGAAATATTTCTAAAGTTCGTGGTGTTACAAAATGAAGTTGGATAATCTTATTGGGAATATTCATTAAATTAGATGGTTATGACTGATGATCCGTATGAGAGCAGTTTTAATGTTTTATCTTCTAGAATTGGAAGTTCACCTTTAATGCTTCAGTTTATAATAAATTTTTTGATGTTACGATTAACATAAACGGGTTGGAATGCAAATAAGCAATGTATGTAATACTGATTCAGAAATAAAACTGAAATGTCACTTTATTTCGTGTCATAATAAGAGTTCTTTTTTCATGTCTTTATTTTCGAAATGCCTTTCTTTCCATTTTAACAAGTTTTAGTAAAGTTAGACATTTTAACTATCCACTGATTGTAACACCCGAAAAAAAATATATAAATTCAAAATTTTAAACCAACAACAATAATAGCCCATAATAAGCTCATTAACATAATAGATCCTAAATCTAAACTATAAAAACCTTAAGATGCCCTAAACCCCACTTACTCCCCTCTCATTCCCTCTTCCTCTCTTCTCTCTCATCTCCACAACCTCTACAACAACAGAGGCTCTTCACTCTCACCCCACTGATCTCCCTCTCTCCTACACCTCTCACTCCATCATTCTCTCTTTCTTATGCTCACTCACGTCCAGCACACAGCAATGAAGAGAAGCAACATAGGGCAGCACAAGGAGAGGCCAGCGGCTAGGAAAGAAAAGAGAAGAGAAGAAGAAAGAGGAAGAAAAGAATGAAAGAAAGTAAAGAAAGAAAAAAAAGAGGTGGGTGAATTCGAAATCTCTCTGCATAACTTAATTAGCATTATGGCAGAATTAGGGCTGTTCATCTTGAAATGTGTTTTTGATTGATGGAAATGAAAAAGAAATAGATTGATTGTATTCTTGTTATTTAATCACTGATTTGCGATTCTCTGTGACTAGGGATGTGTTTGTATCATTACTCCATGTTTAGATGATTATTTATAAGCTGTGATTGCATTTAGGATTGAAAATCCTTAAATTTTTTACTTCTGCACGATTCTATTTTTATGCTGATCGGTCGACCGATTCAAAGATATCGGTCAACCAGTGATGAGGAAATCGGTCGACCGACCGATAGACCGATCATTCCTTTCAGGGCTGCATAGCTTGGTCGACCGACCGGCCGAGACGATTGCACTGACTCAGACTCATCGATCGACCGATCTAGAGATATCGGTCGACCAGTGCCTAGAAGTCAGCCGACCGAGACCCATTGAATGGAATCAGACTCATCGGTCGATCGACCTAGAGATATCAGTCAACCGGTGCTAAGAAATTAGTCAACCGATCAGAGAGAACCAGTCGACCGACCCTTAACCCAGATTTCACTTTGGTTGCTGATTGATCTATATTCTTTTCATGATTGTGATATGCTATTTTCTACTGATTGAATTATCGTGTGACTGAATCATTTGTCTTGTTATTGATTTATTGATTCAATTCCCTTATAGAATGAAAGAATGATGAATTGATAAAGTGATTAAAGTAAGAAAGATGAAAAAATAAAGAGAGGGTGGTTTAGCTCATGCTAAGTGTTTATAGTGAAGGATCGCTCCCTTAGTCATGGTTTAATCACCCATTGGTTGCACAAGACTGTATTATTTTACTCGACATAAAACCCCCCAAAAGTTAAAGACACCTAAAGTCACTTAAGATAAGGAAAGGTACAAGGATAAAGAGAATGTATGAATGTTATGAGTATGATAGTAAATGAAGTAAGATTGTTAATCCATAATGATAACTACATCTTTTGCATGATTATAAGATTGATACATGATCTATATCCTCTTTTATCTATTGATATCTCAAATCGAATGATCATATGCTCTCTATATGATCTTGTTATAAATGATTATTGATTCTGACTAATGCTATTTATTGTTATGCATTGAGCACTATATGGATCTCCACTAGGCTATATAACTTACGGGAGGACCTCCTCTCCTGTGTTGATTTTCACGGGGCCAGGTTAGTGATGGTGTTGAGGTCATGTGCCGCGACCAGCTCGAGCGATAATAAAACACATTAACTGACAAAGGCCTAGTTATCATTTTCTTTATTTTCCGCATTTATGAACTTGGATGTAATTCAGACATGATTCCTATTATGAAGATTTTGTAGTACTTTGAGACTTTCGCTATTATGATATTTCTATTTTCCCTCTTTATTTCTATTGCTGACATGTTATTATTTTAATGGAGTTTTAGTCAATCTATAGTCAAAATTATAATTTTTCGTAGCGTCTTCAGAGAGATCCTCGTCACATGGCGTTGGTCGATTTGTTGGCATTATATTTATGGTATCAGAGCCTAAAGTCAAGACTCTCTTGACGTCCTATTGTATATGATAGTATGGTAATGGTTCATGTGCTTTCGCCGAGCAGTCGCCACACCCTCCACCGTAAAGTACAAGTAAGATCTTTTTTTGCTTTGTGTCATTCTTTATTGATGTATATGCTTATTTCATAGGAGTGGTTGATTCCTAAGGAGATTATTTTGTATGGTAGGAATCAACTTAAAGAGTATTAGTGATTATGCAAAAGTATCATAAATATTATGAAAAATTGGGAAAGAATAAGTAATGCATCAGGATGATTATACCTATATGAAGAATCAGTCTTATAGATATTTAGAGAATAAAAAATAAGAAATAATTTTGTTTCTTTCAATTCATATTTTCCATCTCTTTTATGATCATCCTACTCACGGACTTCTTCTACTGACTGCAGCAGTATGAAGAGGAAAATGAGTAGGCATATTGCAAAGAAATGTAGATTTATGAGAGAAATGAGAGAATTATAAGAATAAATAAAAGAATTGCCTCACACAATAAGTAGGTGTGAGATGATTCTAAAATAGTAGAAGTGAATTTTATAGGATACCAAGCATGCCTAAGTTATGATTTATGTGGTTCCATGAGTTTGTCAAGATAGGGGTTCATTTATATGTCATATTGATAAGTAGACACCCGTAATGTTTGTTGTACTTATACTTCATATGGCCTCTATATTATGTTGATAAAGGTTCGAAAAAAAATAGAAACTAGTTATATGAATTCTTATTACCTCATATTGAGCTAAGAGTTAGTATCTAAGTTAAAAAAAAGTTTTCAATGGGAAAGAACCTAAGTATACTCGGTTGTCTAAGAATTATGTATAATATATGGACAAACAAATATAGAAGTTTAATAGACTCAGAAGTCACATTGGGTTGAATGAAGAATGAATACCAAACAGTTGACTGCTATCCCTTTTCAGTTGATTGGAAGACATTAACAAACGGGCGTCCGCTCCTCCTTTCGGACGACCGCTAAATGAATAAAAAATGGACGACGATTTGACTTGTAGGCGTCCGATACGTGGATAGAAGGAAATTCGATCCTAATCGAACCATTTGAATTATTAAGCCTCTGTCCACCTGATTTATTATCAAATGAAACGAACTTAAAAATAATTCGAAAGCTATGATCAATATGACCATGACCTATTTACAGATCGAAAGAGAGGTCCACTATAATGATGAAAAGTTATGATGGCTTAGAGCGAGGTCATCTCCTTCGAGGGATGTTTCCGCCTAGCACAAGGTAGTAAGGTCATCTCCTTCGAGGGATGTTTCCGTCCAGAATAAGGTTTATCCTCACTCATGTTATGGCCTAGTGCGATGTCATCTTCTCTGAGTGGATGTTTCCGACTAGTGCGATATTATCCTCATCTTTGTGGATGTTGCCTCCTACGGAGAGGTCATCTCCAATGAGGGATGTTGCCGTTTAGTGCGAGGTCATCCACACTCTTACAGATGTTTTCGCCTTGTGCGAAGTATGATTCTTATCACTGTTGTCAAGTTAAAAGATGGACAATTGTATGAAAAAGGGCCAATGCAAGATATGAAAATGGACTAAAGTATGATAGGAAAATGGACTATGGTAGGTTACGAAAATGGACAATGTGCAAAAGATAAAGATGATTGCTTGTCTTGTATTTTGGTGATTGCTTTGTTTTTCTTACCTTATTGTTTGAATTCATTCTATGTATTTGCCTGCATTTATGATGTTTTATTAAGGACTTATGTTATGTAGCGTGTATAAATTATTTGGGTTCATTATGGATTGGATTTTATCATGTGTTTCATCAACCGATCGAATCATCATCGTAATCGTAACGTTGATTCGGGGTGCTTCTCACTCCCTTAAGATAATTATATTAATTTATTCCTCTATACATGGAGGGAAAGACATTCAACTCCAAAAGAAGGGAACTTGCCGTGGAAATATATATAAGCACTGGCTTTCTATGAAAATATATGACATGATATTGCAATGGAAAGATAGATCAATAGAAGACAATGCAAGGTAAACTAAGAAGTTAAAGCTGAAAGCAACTCCCATGATTAAATTATCGAACAAAGTATTGACACAAGGATCGGGATATAGGAAAAATATTGGATGACATTGTTTAATGAATCATCTCATTCCAATGGTATAGATCGCCAATAACAATCCAGTCTCAAGTGATTTATAAGACTTTTTGATTGATTCCAAACAAAATTGTCGCATTAGAAATTACTTATTCTTGTACTTTGCACAATCTCTCAAGCCATATGATCTAAGTCGAAGGTCAAATGATCATATCTCTAGATGACTATCGTCATACCATATCACAAGTACATCGACATTGGGCGACGTTAAATGTTGATTTTCATTGAATCCAAATAAATTAACTAACATTGAATCATGTATCGTTATGGACCGACCAATGGCAATAGGTGCCAGGTGGATGTCGGATCGATAGCTATATCGTAGTTAGACTCACATATGGAAGGATACTTGGAGATCATGAAATTATGAAAAAGTGATAGATTTGTCCCTTGAATTCCAGTGTTAAACAATTTGGAAATATAAAGTTCCAAAGGAAAGGATAAAATGTTAAAAGCATAATTGATGGTAAAGATAAAAGCCTAAGATAACATCGGAGTGTAATCAATTATTGTATATAACTACAATTAACACATGTTGGGGATATGTACACTTAATTGGCATGGTAACTAGAATGATCATTTACATGTGATAAAAAAAAATTTCTTATGATAATGGCCACCAATCAAACTCCGCCTATATTTTATAGCCGGTCCCAAGCCCGGATAAAGGAGGAGGGTTGTGTTAGGCCCCGACAGCCAACATAAAATCATGTCGAATCTTATGAACATGGATCAACGAATGCGGAATGGCGTCGTATGATCCATGTAGCCGACCCCACCTAGTGGGATAAGACTTTGTTGTTGTTGTTGTTGTAATGGCCACCAATCAATTATTTTAAAATACCGTTCGATTATATTGACAAACTTGTAGTCCCCCACTCAATTGAGTGAAATAGGTAAAGAGAAACCATGAACGAAGAAGATATGTTAAGAAGGTTGAACGAATTAAGAAAAAAAGTTAAAAGGAGAAGAGCTATGCAAATGAAGGTATACGAAAATATATCGTTAATGATGGTGATCAAATGTTACTGAAAGCTTCCTATATGAAAGAGGTAATGTAGATAAGTAAGGAGTAATTAGTCCTCACGGTTATGGACCATTTCAATATTAAAATTAGTCGGCAATGTTGCACATAGGTTGATACTACTCTCTTCTTATGGATGAGTGCCATAAGTCTGAGTTTGCCATCCATCCTGAAAGCACTAAGACATACGAAAATGTACAGCGCAACCATTGGTGGTCTGACATGAAGAATGAGATAGCTGAGTATGTGTCTAGATGTTACACCAGTAAGTGAAAATTGAGCACCAGAGGTCATATGAGAAATTAAAGCCTTTAGATATTTCACAGTGGAAATGGGATAATATTACTATAGATTTTGTATCCAACTTGCCCAGGTCCAAGAAGGGTCATGATGCTATATGGGTGATGGTTGACAGATTCACGAAGGTGACACACTTCATCCATATTCGGTGGAAGCAATCGCTAGAGAGTTTATTAGACTTGTATGTTAGAGAGGCTGTTAGGCTATATGACATTCCAACATCGATTGTTTCTAACTGAGACTCCAGATTCACTGTTAGATTTTGAAAGAGCATGCAACAAGCATTTGACACAAGGCTGAATTACAACATTGCTTTCAACCCTCAGACTGATGGGCAGTCTGAGAGGACTATTCGGACCTTAGAATACATGCTGCGAGCATGTGCGCTAGATTGACAAGGCATTTGGGATGAGCACCTTCATCTAATCGAATTTACTTATAATAACAATTACCATTCTAGTATCGGTATGACGCCCTTCGAGGTTTTATATGGCAGACCTTGTCGTTCACCCGCTCACTGGGGTGAAGCAGGAGAAGAGAAAATCATAAACAAAGAAGAAGTGAAGGAGGCAGTAAAGTATGCCGAAAAAGTGGAGCTGATCAAGCAGAGAATGAAGACAGCTCAGGGCAGACAAAAGAATTATGCTGATAAGGACAGACGTGAGCAGATCTTTTCAGGCTGGTGATCAGATTCTGCTGAAGGTATCTTTCATGAAGGGAGTTACGAGGTTCAATAAACGAGGGAAGCTCAGCCCTCGATACGTAGGACCCTGTGAGGTACTGAAATTAATAGGTGAAGCAGCATGCAGGCTAGCCTTGCCACCTTCATATGGGCGAGTGCATAATGTGTTCTACGTATCCATGCTTAAGAAGTATAAGCATGATACTGCCAATGTTTTACAGATCGAAGAGTCAAATCTAACTGCTGATTTGACCTTCGAAGAGTACCCGACATATATTGTGAAACACAAAGTACAACACCAGAAAAATAAAGATGTACCGATGGTTGGAGTAGCATGGTGTTTTCACCACGGCAACGAAGTCACATGGGAACTCGAATCAGAGGTGCTCCAAGAATTCTCACACCTATTCAATAAGACCTCTACTTAGTGCAAAATTCGAGGACGAATTTTCTTTTAAGGGATAATAATGTAACACTCGAATAATAATAATAATAATAATAATAATAATAATAATAATAATAATAATAATAATAATAATAATAATATAAATTCAAAATTTAAAACCAACAACAGCAATAGCCCATAATGAAGCCCATTAACATAATAGGTCCTAAATCTAAGCTATAAAAGCCTTAAGATGCCCTAAACCCCACTTACCCTCCTCTCATTCAGGCTCTCCACTCTCACCCCACTGACCTCCCTCTCTCCTACACCTCTCACTCCATCATTCTCTCTTTCTTATGCTCACTCACGTCCAGCACACAATAAGGAAGAGAAGCAACATAGGGCAGCACAAGGAGAGGCTAGCGGCTAGGAAAGAAGAGAGAAGAGAAGAAGAAAGAGGAAGGAAAGAAGGAAAGAAAGTAAAGGAAGAAGAAAAAAAGAGGTGGGTGAATTCGAAATTCCTCTGCATAACTTAATTAGCATTAGGGCAGAATTAGGGTTGTTCATCTTGAAATGTGTTCTTGATTGATGAAAATGGAAAAGGAATGGATTGATTGTATTCTTGTTATTTAATCACTGATTTGCGATTCTCTGTGACTAGGGATGTGTTTGTATCATTACTCCATGTTTAGATGATTATTTATAAGCTGTGATTGCATTTAGGATTGAAAATTCTTGAATTTTTTACTTCTGCACGATTCTATTTTTACGTTGACTGGTTGACCAATTCAAAGATATCGATCGATCGGTGATGAGGAAATCGATCGATCCACCGATAGAGACCGGTCGACCAATCATCCATTTCAGGGCTGCATAGCTCGGCCGACTGATCGGCCGAGATGATTGCACTGACTCAGACCCATCGGTCGACCGATCCAGAAATATCAGTCGACGGTGCCCAGAAGTCAGCCGACCGAGACCCATTGAATGGAATCAGACCCATCAGTCGATCGACCCAGAGATATCGGTCGACCGGTGCTAAGAAATCGGTCGACCGATCAAAGAGAACCGGTCGACCGACCCTTAACCTAGATTTCACTTTGGTTGCTGATTGATCTATATTCTTTCCATGATTGTGATATGCTATTCCATACTTATTGAATTGTCATGTGACTGAATCATTTGTCTTGTTATTGATCTGTTCATTGATTCAATTCCTTTATAGAATGAAAGAATGATGAATTGATAAAGTGATTAAAGTAAGAAAGATGAAAGGATAAAGAGAGGATGACCAACCCATGCTAAGTGCTTATAGTGAAGGGTCGCTCCCTTAGCCATGGTTTAATTACCCATTGGCTGCACAAGGCTGTATTGTATTGCTCGGCATAAAACCTCCAAAAGTTAAAGGTACCTAAAGTCACTTAAGATAAGGAAAGGTACAAGGATAAAGAGAATGTATGAATGTTATGAATATGATGATAAATGAAGTAAGATTGTTAATCCATAATGATAACTACATCTTTTACATGATTATAAGATTGATACATGATATATATCCTCTTTTTATCTATTGATATATCAAATCGAATGATTTTATGCTCTATCTGATCTTATTATAAGTGATTATTGATTCTGACTAATGTTATTTATTGTTATGCATTGAGCACTATATGGATTCCCACTAGGCTGTATAACTTACGGGAGGACCTCCTTCCTTGTGTTGATTTTCACAGGGCTAGGTCATGATGGTGTTGATGTCGTGTGCCGCGACTAGCTCGAGCGATAATAAAACACATGAACTGACAAAGAGCCTAGTTATCATTTTCTTTATTTTCCGCATTTATGAACTTGGATGTAATTCAGACATGATTCCTATTATGGAGATTTTGTAGTACTTTGAGACTTCCGCTATTATGATATTTCTATTTTTCCTCTTTATTTCTATTGCTGACATGTTATTGTTTTAATGGAGTTTTGATCAATCTATAGTGAAAATTATAATTTTTCGTAGCGCCTTCAGAGAAATTCTCGCCACGTGGTGTTGATCGATTTGGAGGCGTTACACTGATAGCTTATTTTCAATTAAGTTTCTGTTTGTTATCAGGCTTAGCGTTGTTTGTAGCAAAAAGAGTGGAACTTTAAACAAGGTTTGCACGCTAATAATTGAAACAAAAAATTATATCAAAGTACAAAGAAATGCAAGGATATGAAGCAGACAAAACTGTGGACATTATACTTCTTTCAGCGTAGGAGAGATTTCACTAACAGATTAGGTTAACTAAGGCTACTTTTATCTGATTTCTTTAAAGTTGGTCATGTCTCATGTGCCAAAATGATCTTTCAAGGAAAGCAATCAATCTTTACTCTCCCAAATGCATCTCCAATTGAGAGGACACAAAAAATTAAAAACAAATTGGATGCTTTTTGAGTATAGGAGGAGCTTGCTTTCAATAGAGCAAATAAAATGAGTTTTTCATCTATAGTTTTTAGGGGTGAAAGTAGTTCGGGTCGGATTTTCAGTCGAAAAAAAATTAATCGCTATTTTTCGAATCAGTTTTTAAAATTAAAAAAATCATCTTAAAATTATTTTGAAAAAATAAAAATCACCCTCTAATGGGTCGGTTTTTTCGGATGATTTTTTGGGCCCTACTTTTATATAATCATATTTTAAAAATATATAGAATAAATTAAATTCAATGTAAAAATATTTAATGTTATATTAAATATAAAAATATGCTACTAAAATTTTAAAGTTATTAAATTAGAATTTGATAATGTGATAGAAAAGTATGAATGTTTATACAAAAAAATATTCTATCTATGACAAAAGAATTGATAATATATGAATTAATTATATAAATAAAAATAAGCTCCATGGGCCTTACGATTTTTTTGGGTGGAGCCCTAATTTTAACGGGTGGATTTTAATTTATTAAAAATTATCCTAAAGTATATTCGGATCTCTAATATTTTATTTTTTTCAATTCAATTTTTTCAAGTCGAATAGATTTTTCTTACATTTCTATTAGTTTTTGTTGCTAAAAGCAATTTTAGAAGATTTAGCTTGAAGGAAAAAAAAAAAGAATAAAAAAATATTTATGTCTAGAACCAGTATTTTGTCACATCAAACAAGGTCGTGGTTGATGTGTCAATGTCCTTTTTAACTTTCTTAGCATCCAACATATTTTTCCTCATAAATTTTCTCTCTCAGTGCAAAGAAAATGTTGATATGTAAAAGTAAAACTATAATTATACACAAAATAGAATTCTTGATTGTCAGCTCCTAAAAAAAATTTCAGACCCGTGTTACTACTCAAATATGATAGTTAACTCTTTGAATTTTGAAAAGGATAAAGAGTAAAGTTGCCCTTAACTGAATTTAATCCTATAAACAGTGCTTTTTCTAAAGAGAAATTATTCTATGACTTTATCTATTAGAATAATCATCTTTGTTTCAAGAACAATTATCCATCGACCAAGCACCATCTTAATGTCATACATTTTAAATTATTTTATTTCCATGTTAAATAATAGTTTACATATCATCAAAATATAGATAGATCAAGTCGAAAGCTAAAATTACTTTTTAAAAATGAAGTGACAATTTTGCGAGTATAAACTAAATAATAAGTGACCTTGTTGAAGTATCTATTTTTTTTTTTCTAAAAATTAGGCGACAGCAAGGTTCGAAATGGAATAGGGATCAATGGATCACGGGGAAAAAATTCCAAGGTGAAAGCCTAAAAAAAGTGGATTTATTTCAACAATAATAATTTTTGCATTACATTTTGTGATATTTTCCCATTGATTTTTTTTTCTAGGGTGTATTTAAACATTCCTTAGTTCCTGAAATTGCAAAAATTAGGTGCCAGTTTTAACTTGAAGGCTTTAGTTTGTAACGTTGACCCACAAGTGAAGTGGACATTGAAGTATAATAAACATTGGAATTAATGGGGGTCATACGCCTATGACCCATACGCATCAGCCCCCATCATCCGATTAGATCGGACATTGGGTGCTGCGTCAGATCCGCACTCCCCTTCGAGCACTGCCGCCTTCGGCACCTTTTATCGTCGCCGACGCCCCAACCTCCTCCGAGCTTGCCATTCGCGAGCGCCCTCTGTGATAGTCGGCCAAGTCGATGACGACCTCTGCGTACACGATCGAGTTGCAACCGTCTGTGATCATCGCCCTCGCCTCATCGAGTCCCTCGCAATCGGCCTCCCTCGCCTCGTCGGCCGCCATCGCCTCATCGTCGTCGACGTCGCCATCGCTTGCGATCGTCGCCCTCGCTGTCAATCGGAGAGAAAGGGGGAGAGCATATCACAGCCCTTGCCTCGCCAGATCGGCCACCCTCGCCTCGTCGCCGTCGCCATCGCCTCATCGTCGTGGTTGCCGAGGAGGAGTCGGAGCTCCGCTCAGATCTCGACTTGTTCCACGAAGTTGTGCCCATTGGGGGGCCGGGCGGCAGATCCGAGGGTCGGGGGCTTCGAGGCGGCAGTCGGCGCGAACTTGTCGGGTCGGAACCCAAAGTCTGGGGAGAGGATGCCGAAGAAATCATCCATGGAGCGATCTCGGTGTGCTCGACTGTCGAGGAACCTCTCCATGGAAGTCGAAGTAATTGCCCATTCGACTGTGTCTATCCCCACCTTCCGATTAGATCAGACGGTGGGGAAGCGTATGACCCCCCATTAAATTCATATTACTATTATGAGAATATAGTCAAACACTCTTTAAAATAGGAATATGTCGGTCAAAATTTAAAAAACATGAAATCACTTTAAAAATCATGAAACCATCATCTTTAAATCCTCAAGAAGAATAAACGTATTCTTTTGAAATAAAAGAATATATCTATTCTCAACTTTTTCAAACTTTTCAATCATATTTTAACTTTGAAAAATTCAATCATATATTATTATATAGATATTTGTTTATTATTATGATATTTAAACACAATTATATATATAAAAAATATTTTAATTATAAAATATTATATTTTAAATTTATTCTCTTTAAATCAAATGATAAATAGAATAAGAATATTTTTACATTTTTTAAAATACGATATTCTTATATTTTATTATCTTCAATTTTATCCTGGAACCAAATGTCTTCTAGATACGAATAAAAATGGCATATTCAAAATGGCAAAAAAATATGAACAACAAATGATAAAAAAAAAAAGAACTTGAAAGGCCAGCATTTTTATTGGTGTGGCTGACTTTTATACATTTGGAATTTTGATTCAACACAAGGACTTTTAAAATGCAAAATAAAAAAAATGATGGCAATTTTCATTTATCACATTAAGATGGAAACTCGCATGAACAAATTCGTTGATTAAGGTCTGAAGTTAGTCACTTTGTTTGATGTAAACAAATACATAAAGAAGATGATTGTTGTGGAAGTAATCTATTTTCATGCATATTTTATATAACTTTCAATTATGATGAAAAATGACCTAGCTTTGCGAGATGAAAATAAATTTTATTTAAAGAAGTGAAGTTCACTTTAAAATTTTTAATATATATTTTTTGTCAAAATAGAAGTATGTTCCGGTTGACTACCAAATATAAAAAAATAAAATAATTTTCTAGATAATACTTGTTACTGTCATTTAAATTATTCTTCTCTTTGATAAACATAGGTGAGTTACAAAACACGCATTAGAGTTGTTGAGCATATTTTATAGAAAAAAATGAAACTAAAGGACATTAGATAAAAAAAAAGTACTCAGTGAAAGCGAGATAACTAAGAAATCTATCCAATTTTATAATTTACTTTTTCTTTATCTTTAGTTAATCAACATCACATACTTACATAACGAAATAGTAAATTTCAAAAAAATCATAACTTTTAATTAAAATAAAACAAATTTTATTTTAATAAAAAGTAAATAGTCAATTTTAAAAGGAAATTACACTAAGACCGATGTGAAGCCTATCGTCATTGAAGTCACCATCGTAGTCAAAGTAATTGCTTATCTCCACCGATTACAAAGGAGAAACTCTTTGTGAGCATAAAAATTTAGCATGTAGTATACAAAAAGGCATATCATATTCTTAATTAAAAAAGGAAATATTGATCTATATATCATTATAAACAATTGATGTCAAATAACCATTATCAATATCTTCAATCAATTAACCATTAAGAATATTAATTATCAGTTCCAATTATTTCATGTCAATTATTAATCCATATCAATGTCAATTGATAACTAAAATCAATGTGAAATCTATTGTGATTAAAATTTTTAATCTTATCAATTAATTAGCAAAGCTCTTAGCGATTTTTAAAGGAACATCATGTGCACTTCCATATAACAATGATATGATGTGCACACTTTGACAACTCCTTTTTTTTAGCGAAATTCTTATTTGCAAAACTTTTGATATTCGTTGCATAGTGGTATAAGAACATGTATACCAAAAACAACCATCATTTCATTAATAGTTATTAATTACAATCTTAATCAATCAGTACAAATTAACCATTCAACTCCAAAAATAATTAGTAGACATTGTGATCCACAATCTTAATCTTTTATTTTGTTTAATATATTACATTCATTTTTTTCTTTTTATATTTAAATAATTCAGCACAATGATAGGACAAACATTGTGGATAATTGTAACATTTCAAAATTTGATCCCACCACATGGCGAAATCTCTTTTACTTTCTTCGGTCTTTCTTTGACTCCTTTGTTGATCCAAATGGTCAATAAGAGTGACACATAAGCGAAAGACTTAAATAATAAAATATTACAATAATAATATGAAGAAATGCGAAAGCTAATTGAATAAAAATGTCATAGTTCAAAGAACATATAAAGGTCCATGCCATAATACAATACTATATGTCCCATCCAAAAGAAAATACAACTCAATATGCTGAAAGATAAAGACTCCATCTAGACCCTACGATAACCATGTGCACATGCCACCAAGCTGTAGTCACCGCACACACATCAATTCAACACACATCCATAATAGGTACCTGTGGGGATTACATAGGGAAGCAAGTTCAACCGTTAGCATAAAGCTAAGTGTGAGTTCGTATAGATCATAGATTAATTCCATCAGAATAAGCATGAGGTAAAACATTTAAATCAAATATGAGAGGAGGTCATAATGAGATATCAATAATAAAGTCGTGATCATAGTTCATGTCTTTTCATTTTATTTCATTTTCCATATCCATATTCATTATTCCATAGTCATTTGTTCATGTTCATGTTCATAAAGACAAAGTCCTTTCATTCATCTTTTGTCATTAATATTCTTTCATCTTATCCATAGATTGTGAGAGCTCTCCATTTTTAAGGAATACCATTGAAGAACACAAACTATCTAGATCATGATGGCTAGTGGGGAATCAGTGTCACGGCTAGTGCCCCATCCGACAAGATGACCCCGCACAAGCAGAAACATATGTAGGGAAGAAACTCCCATCTAGATAGAAAAATGATAACCCTCCTTCTTATAAATCATGGACCTATCTTTTGATTACTTGGATCAATCAAGGTCGTAGGGAGTAGGGGTAGCTCCGGATCATCTTTAGGTTCATATCTTTCATTATCAATCAAGTGGACAGAAACTTATCTAATCAAGGAGTTTAGATTACTGTCAAAATCTTTTTGTCCACGGATAAGAGTTCGTAAGTCGAACGATCGTCTAGTTGAAGTTCATTCAATAGTTATCTGAAAAGAAAAATAGACATTCATTTATCAATATTCTTCGATCAATCGGAAGGTGAGCGGTCGTCCGTATTTGGGATTAAACATTAGGTATAGGAACTGATCTCTTCAGCAGCAAGAAATTTAAGCATAAAGATAAACGCAGATTGGGTCAAATTTTTTTTTGAATTATAATTCTTTTATCATTACTCTTACATATTTCTTGCATCTTTGATTGTAGAGTTTACGGAGAAATAATCAAATTATAATATATAATAAATTAACTCTAATTATGTGTAAGAATCATCATTAGATATAGTATGGGTATAATAACACTACAAGGCTAGATCATTATACAACATTTTCTTATAACTTAATGGTCGAGTCATAATGTAGGTAAATCAATGTCATAAGTGTCACTGCTAGCATTCTTCCCGGCATGCAATTTACATCCCAAATAAACCTCTTAAGGTTTGTACCCACTCTCTTTATCTTACTAACAACTAGCGTGATAACATTATAATCATAGCACTCCTAATATTTGTAGTCATTTACATGTCACCACCACAACATCACAATTTCACATAATTTAATTGAGTATAATAGGTTAATAACTGACATGATTTTGTGCATATCATTATGAACACGACAACAATGGCTAATATGGATTTCTCTAAGAAAACCAACTAGCGTCATATCATGCATGAGTGATAAGGACCAACATGATAGGCAAAATTTGCACTTGCTAAAATTAAATTAATATATGCAATATGCATGTATAGACAAAATAATAATTGAACACTAATACACGAGTAAGGACAACATCACGATAGGTCTCACAGAATATTAATCATCTCGTGTTAAGCCCTTATCATCAAAGATGGGACAAAATGCGTATCATTCATGTGTTTCTTGTGAGGTTCAACTCGGTGAAACAAAGCATATAAGTAGGAAGAAGCCCATCGCGTAATCTTATAATAATTATAATTATGCAATGTTGATCCAGATGATTCTCTACTCATTTCAGCATGGATTTTAAATCTTAAATTAGTTCTTAAAACATGCAAATCATTGAGGAAATTATCCTACAATCCAGACCCCGAAAACACACACCTTATAGACAAGTCTCGATCGAATCTTCGAACGATGGCATGCTAGTTGTCTCTCTCTCTCCCTCCTTGTGCTCTCGCGTCCACAGCACCTCTAGGGACTCCTACTTCCTTTGGCCAAGCTGTGTCATGAGATTAGAACCGAAAGGAAACAATTAAGCTAAATGATAAATGAACGGAAGGAGAGAGGAGAGGTTAAATGGGATTTTAATGGCCATCAAGTTGTGGGGTTTTCAGCTTTTGAAATCACTGATTTCATGGAGGAAAAAGGGATTAGGAATCCCATGTGTTAATTGGGTGTATTGATGCATTAATACAGGGATTTTATTTTATTTTGTTAATTGTTATTATTATTTTTTTTAAAAATGTGATACATTACAGTAACAAGACTAAAATATCAATTAATAACAATCAATCAAGAAATAATAAAATTTCAAATAATAATATATGTACAAAAATAATATGAACTCTCGATCATGATCAAAGGTGAACATGTTGTGTTATCTTGACACAAGTCATGATGTGTGTGGACATAAAACATGTTGTTCATACACACATGGTGTCATAACTATTCAAAAATGTTTTCGTAAGAGTGACTCCCCATGGTCGATTGATTATCAAATAATGAGAAAAGAGGAAAAAATATAGAAAATACTTTTTATTGTCTTGTATTATTCTTCTACAATATTCAACATGTGATAAAGATAGTTCAGTTACAAGACACACAATAGAATTATTAAGCATAGTTTACAAAATAATATATAATCAAAGGATATTAGATTAATCAACAAAAGTAAGTGGACGTTAACTTTTGATATTACATCCCAAATACATGTACAATAGGTTACTATAGAGATGCTACTCAATTATATGATTGGTCTTCTCTCTTTACTTTGATAAGTCAATATCACATATAAATAAATGAAAAATAAATTATCATAATTTTAAAATCAAAGCAACATCACCTCTATATTCACAACTTTGATAAAAACTGAAATAAATTATAAACTAAAGTAGGATAATCTTATGTTCATATACATGTATAAGTCTACCATAACTAATGTCACCCTAGTATTACCATATCATTTATGATACTTTCTCACAATTAGAAGCCCAAGCATTAGGGGAAAACTCAATATATAAGTTCTAAATGACATATCATATGCTCAATTGAAAAAGAAAAAAAAACATTGATGAATAAAACAATGTAAATAATCAATTTACATAAATCACAATCAATGTTAATTAACAAATCAATTCAATTAACCACTATGAATACCTTTGATCCGATAGCCATTAACGATCTCAATTGTCTAATTTAATTATAAATATCAATTATCAACTAAGGGCAATGTCATTGTCAATCCATATCAATGCCAACTAATAATGAATATAATTTAAAAGTCATTGTAATTAACTTCTTCACTAATTAATGAGAGAGCTCTTAGAAATTTTTAAAGGAACACCATGCATTCTTTCATACAGGGAGAGCTGATCATGTGAAAGGGGGTAAATTACACGAATGACCCCTCAACTTTGAGTCATTTTCAAATCGATCCCCCAATTTCAATTTATAATCGGAACATTCCTCATCTTTTATTTTCTTCAACTATTAGTCCTTTTGACCGGTGATAGTGAATTTCCCGATTGCCTTGCGTACGTGATCGACACGTGAGACGTTTCTCTCTCATCTACGTCATTTAAGTCATCCACGTCATTTAACGCTTCAAATCAGGTAAATTACATGGATCGTCTCTCAACTTTGAGTTGATTTCTTAACAGTCCCTCAACTTTAATATTATTGCACGATTCATCCTCTTGACCGTTAAAAATAATATTCTGATTATCTTGCTAACGTGACGTAATAAAATATAATACAAAATTTTAACTAACTAACATCACACAATAAGCTGGAAGAGGAGGGGGGGGGTGCCGGCCTCCCTTTCCAAGCTCGCCCATTAGCGAGCTTCCCATAAGGGGCACCAACGCCCCCTCACGAGCTTGTCGGCGTCTTTATCATTTTTTATTAAATTTTATAATATTTTATTAATATTATATTATTTTTTATTGTGCCATGTCAATAAGTTAATTTTTTATTATATTTTATTACATCACGTCAGTAAGGTAATCGAGAGATTGTCTCTTACCGATCAAGTGGATGGATTGTGCATTAATATCAAAATTGAAGGGCAATTTAGAAATTGACTCATAGTTAGGGGATGATCCGTATAATTTACCCGATTTGTTAGCATTAAATGACGTGGATGACTTGAATGATGTGGATGAAAGAGAAACGACTCACGTGACGTCCACGTATGTAAAGCAACCGAGAAATCTATTATCACCGATCAAGAGGATTGATCGTGCAAAAAAATAAAAGATGATGGACGTTTTGATTACAAATTGAAGTTGGATGACCAATTTAAAAATGACTCAAAATTGATGGACTAATTGTGTAATTTACCCTGTGAAAGAGTTGGGGGTTACTCGTAAAAGTTTAATTTTGATTAACTAGATAAAAACCTTTAATTTAATTTTAATTGAGAATCCTACAAGATAATATTCTAATTTAAATTTAAGTTTGTAATTTGAATATAATCCAAAACTCTTTTCTAACTATTTTTATCTTTCTTCCTTTTTATATTCTTAGATTAACCGGTTTATCCTATAATTTTTAGATTAGAGAAAAAAATATTAAATCTTTAACAGCTATATTAAATTAAATATCTATCAGAACAATTATTATATATCAAACTTATATGAAAAAAAAATTATTAAGGTCCACAATCGGATCAAAATGAACAAATTAAATGATTATATATTGATCTGATAGAGTAACATCTTCTTTATATTACAACCTCCAATATTAATCACTAGATTTTGATCCGAATCTGAGTAACGAAAAAAAAGTAGTACCTTGCATTTGCATAGTTCATGTACCAGTACCTAACTTGAAAAGGACACTCGTAATTTATCCTATAATAATAAGATTAATGTATAAGTGAGGTTAAATGTTTTTGGAACTAGAAATCTATTAATTGCGAAATATAAAGGACCTTGGTCACCAAATCAAACGTTCAAATGATGATTTCATCCATAATTAAAATAATTCATTTAATAAATTACTTAAATTTCATATTGGCATGCCAATAAATAATTCATTTACTGAGTATAAATAATTCTTTTCCGGTCAACCTATTGATAGTACCACATTCAACTAATTTCCAATAAAACGGTACAAATAAATTATGACAAAATGAAACTTTTGTATTTAAAGTTTTGAGGTCGAATTATAATGAATATAAAATATTTTTATTAAAAGTCTCATTAAATACACGACATAAATTAATTTAACTTAACCGTGAATCAACCTATAATATGTGAGCAGAAAATTTTATTTAATATTCGGTCCTCACAAATGGGTCAGTCCATGTGAGTTTCGATGCAGCGAATAAGAAATTTTTCAAAAATTAAATAAATAATATGACAGATTTGAATAAAGGCGTCGGCAAATTGCAATTAGTCAAATAACGATTTCGGGAAAAAACGCTGACCACATGTCAAATTAAATAATCATAAAAGCAATGTACTGAATTTAATTAATTCATGTCCTACTTTTTTTTTTCTCGGTGTATTAATTCAAATTTAGAGATCTTAGGATGCTCAATGTACATCATCCAAATACAACTTTCCATCTTTTGCAAATTTTCTTGTCATAATTTTGCAGTTATTTATGAGATATCAAGTTGCATGTTAACGCAAATAAATAATTTATGATTTTTTTTTCATTTTACCTTTTCATATCAAGATTCAATGCTAAGGTTTAATAAATGCTCCTCGTTCATCTTTTGCTTATTATAAATTGTCAATGTAATTATTATTATTTAAAAACTCTTATCAATCAATCTCTGAGGGTAAAAATTTATTTCAATCATCTTTTTATATATTAATTGAAAATAAAAATATATAAACTTCAACAAATCTTATAAGCTAGTTTAAATGTTGAGTAAGATGAATATGAGAAAAAAGAAGAATCAATAATCACTATTTCCTATTTTAACCACATTTAATTAAATATAAAATAATGTGACAAAAATATATTTGTCCAAATAAAATTACTAATTAACTGTTATTATCTTCCTATCCATAAAATCAAATCTAACTTCTATCAAGAGAAAAAAAATCTAATTCTCACTTATTTCTGCAAAAAAAATTCTAATTCTCACTTATTTCTGCAAAACACACGCATATATATATAGAGAGAGAACTATATGGGTGATTTTTTTTAAAAAAATTAGATTAATCAGATTATTAATTAGATAATAATGATAATTCCAGTGTGAGGGCACGGTGAACAGGCAATTACCTGCTTGTCTTGTTCGCACGATGAAATCAACTCCCACGACTTCGTCGCCCCCGTAGACGTCAAGCCTCCGCTGCCCCAACCATGGCGGGTCCTTCCTTCGCCTAGTTCTACCCTCCCTTTGGCTCGTAGAGAGAGAGAGAGAGAGAGATAGAGAGAGAGAGAGAGAGAGAGAGAGAGAGAGAGAGAGAGAGAGAGAGAGAGAGAGAGAGATGGTGGAGATGTTGGCGAAGATGCGGAAGGACGAGGCGCTGCGGGCGCACCTGGGAATGGCGCTGGTGCAGATGGTGTACGGGGGGTACCACGTCCTGACCAAGTCCGTGCTCAACGTGGGGATGAACGAGGTCGTCTTCTGCGTCTACCGCGACCTCGTCGCCGTCGCAATCCTCGGCCCGCTCGCCGTCCTGCAGCGGCGCAGGTGATCCCCGCCGGCGTCATGTTTCCCCTGTTGTGGGGACTTGCTCTTCGCTCCTTTTCCCTCTTTGCCTTTGTTTTGCATAATTGTTGGTTGAAGAGGAAGAGAGTTCTGAGTATAATGATCGGTCAACACTACCGATCCTTTTCTTTGTATTTATGGCATTAGTTTCCGGCTCATGTTTGATTGTTTGTTTCTCATTTACGAGATTCAATCAGAGAAATCGATAGGTGATTGCATTTCTTTTTATCTGCAATTTATATCTTAATCGGGAACAATAATAAATAAATGATAGTTTTTATGTCAAAATTGATGGAAGAGGATCTAGGATTTTGTTGCTAATTTTTCTTTCTCAAATTTGAAGCATCGAAGACTTATGACTAATAATATGAGGCATGTCTGACATTTTTACCCTCCATAACTCAATACCGGGATCTGGAAAGGGGTTATGGGAGCATTTGTTTCCTGTTTTGTATATATGGTTCAAATATAGGTTGCCCAGCTCCAAGCTGAAACGTCGAGTCTGCAACTCGGCAGCAGTATAACCGAGGTTTAATCAAATGTATGAAATAAATGCGGTCATTCTTTGACAGAAAAGTGTGCAATTTCAGATGATAAAAAATGCCTTCTTATAAATTTGTGTTTTGGTGGTCTAATGGTACTATTCAACCATGCATGAGCTATCTTTACATTCAGCTTGTTGCTCTGAAGGGGACACATTATGTGCCAATTTACCTGATTTTCATGAAAAAAAGTGTGGTCTAAATTCAACCGCTGAAAGTTCTCTCTTCTGTGAACTTGTGTGAATCTTAAGTTTGCTGAGTTAAATGTACAAAAATGGTTTTACTTTGTTGATATCTCTCCTAATTCTTGTACCTCATCTTCAAAATCTGTATTGGCAGAAGTTTTCGCCTTCCTTTAACACGTCGCCTCCTTGCATCATTTTTCCTTCTTGGCCTAACAGGGTGAGCAGCAAACTCCACTTTGACTCATCCATTTACTTATTGCCAAATATTCCTATCAAATGGCCTTTAAGCTCTTGGATGCTGAATTATCAGGATATTTGCGAACCAGCTTTTATTTCTTCTCGGCCTAAGCTATACGAATCCAGTTTATGCATCAGCTATCCAACCTGCAATACCGGTCTTTACTTTTCTCCTTTCTGCATTAATGGGGTGAGTTGCTCCTAATTTGATGTACTTCTTCATATTTCGTGGCTTTACACTTTTGGTACTAACTCAATTGTTTACTGATACAGTATTGAGGCTGTAAATTTGGTTTCTAAAGAAGGCCGTGCAAAGGTTGTCGGGACTCTTGTCTGCGTTTCAGGTGCAATATTAATGGTCCTCTACAGAGGTCCTGCTGTAGTTGGAACTGGTGAATTTGAGAAAACATCTCAGAATGGAATAGGCGTGAAGTCTCATTCTGAGGGAGTTGGAAGGTTAATATCTGGTTTGGCTGTGGTGGGACTTGAGAAATGGCACATTGGTGTTTTGTGCTTGATAGGAAATTGTTTCTGCATGGCTGCTTATCTTGTTTTGCAGGTAGGTGAAGTGTGTATATAACCTATTGATCTTTCCTACTGCAACTTAACCATATATTCATGTTGGTAATTTGTAGAAGAAAATGAGTGCATGCAAATAGATTCATTCAATCATCTGGCTGCACTTCATTCTCACTCTTTATATTTCAACTCGGAAGCTTGCACCTTGAAACATAGAAAATATTGAAGCATGTGATCTTTATTCTTTTCTGGGTGCACTTCATTCTCACTCTTTATATTTCAACTCTGGTTACTCCTTTCATGCTCATATTTGGATTACTTCTCAGGCTCCAGTGTTGCGGAAGTATCCGTCCACCTTATCAGTGACTGCATCCTCCTACACTTTTGGGGCACTCATGATGGTATTAACTGGATTTTTCACAACTCATGGTTTCTCGGACTGGATATTAACACGACCAGAGATAATTGCTGTTCTATATTCTGTAAGTTTCTTGACATTACATTTTTGCTGCAATTGTCTGCACTTGCTGAATCATATGACTGAAAGCTGAGAAATTCAACCATGATTTCTCAAAGTTTCAACATTTGCTTGTTAATGTCTTTGCTTTGTCCAAGAATTTACAATGCACGATCATTTGTCATATTCTCTGCCTTAGAGGAAATTTAAGGCACATATATTTTTCGCTTCACCTGAAATTAATACTGTATCAGTAGACAAAGCACTTCCTGGCTGTCAGGGATAAAGAAAAGGTACGTATATATGATGAAAACTGTTATCTTGGTTTGAGGCTGTTACTTCATTAGCAAAGGAGCAACATAATATATCATATGTAGGCTTACTCTTGTCACTCAAGATTCCTTTATTGAAATAAAACTTTCACAATGGTTCTATATGATGAGGGCTTCATGATCAACACCCATCATCTTATAGAAATGTTGTAATATGCCATATCATCCTGTGTCTGGTTATATGATTTGTCTTGCTCTATATAACATATTGCCATATTTTTCAGGGAATTGCAGCATCTGCTATGAACTATGGATTGATGACATGGTGCAACAAAATCCTAGGACCTACAATGGTATCTCTATACAATCCACTTCAACCTGCAATGTCCACTTTATTATCAACAATCTTCCTTGGGAGTGCTATATATCTTGGAAGGTTTGATCTTCAATCACTTGATATTTTAGTCAAATACAAATATTTCCACCATCTCTCTTCTATCGCTGTCCTACCTTTGCTAGTTATGTTTCAATCGATAGTTCAATAACTGACCATAGTTTCTTTTTTCTAATTTTTCATTGTCTCTTTCTCAAACTGAGACAATTAGCTGCTAATTAGGTTGATCTCTGATAATCCGTATTTGTTTTTATCATTTCTGGGAATTTTATTTGTATGTAGGACGCCCTTTAACCAAGCTCAAGTTAATTTTCTTGTATCATTAATTTTAAATTAACAAATTGATAATTTCCTGTTGCAAGCAGCATTCTGGGAGGAATTTTAATAATTGGTGGTCTATATGTGGTCACTTGGGCTCGCTACAAGGAAAGTGAAGCAGCTGCGGAGGTCTCTCATATTGATCATGATGTTGAGCCTCTTCTTCAGGAGGATCTATCTTTCATCAAGAGGCATCATGCCTCCTCTATCTCTTCTGATATTCCATAAGCCAATGGTTGCCATATTGATGAGTTGTCCGTCATATGGTTTGTCAGAGAATTTCTTATTTAAGTCTTCAGATAGATGTCATCTGCTTATGTACGAGAATGTTTCACAAGGCAAGCTTCTTTATCTTAGGAGGAAATTCATTTGTTTCATCATCACATATTTTCCCATAGCAACTGTCAGCTTCAAAATTAATTTTCTGAAAGTGAATCTGAATTGCTAATTGTAGTCAAATCCCATTTAGGATGGCTTCTAGGTACATGTTGCTTTCCTTGTCAAGTTTGTAGTATATATTCGTGTTGTCTGTTCTTCATAAAGAGCTAGAAGTCACAGCCTCATGAGGCAATTCCATCAGGTGAAACTGAATGCCTTCTTGCTTCAACCACACCCTGCACATGGCACTGCAAGCATTGGCAATGGATGGAAAGCTATGGTTCTCTTGATTGGCAGACATGTATTCAAGCAAATGGAAGACAACATCCTGAAGAAAAATAGGCAACTAAGGCAAACGGACAAGCCTGATCCATTCTTTTTAAGCAGATGTGTACTGATGGTTAAATGTTTTTCGTTACAAGACAATTCAATTTCAGTACAATTGTTATTCTTCAAAACTTGTTTCTTAGCCTGATTACTTGCCTTCTAGTTTTAAATATGTATACAAATGGGTGACATGTTTGCAAAATAGAATGTAAAATGGATGATTGTGTAATAAAAGTTACTGCAATTTTTCATCAGCATTGACACTTTTCTGAGCAGTGGTCATTAGCGTGTTCAATGTGCACGAACATCTGAAAAAATAGGTTGTAGAATCAGATGCAAAACTGCAGGCTGTGATGCTCGACTGTGAACAGATTCTCGAAGTATGCCATCTTGGAGATGCTTCATACTGATTGTCGCTTGATGTCTCAAAAGTCGGGTACTGAATTCGAATGAGAAAGAAACTGATTGGACCTTCATGATTCTGAATCGTCTGATTTTTCCAAGGAGCTTACAAGGCTTCCCTTTTCTTTTCTTGTGCATAAAAAAGATTTAGAGGCAGAAACACAAATGCAGCTTTTGGCAGGAGCAGGTTGGTGCATTTAACAGACATGGTTCATGGTCCATGTTAGGTGGCACATAAATGCATTTGGCATGACATCGTTTTGACAGTGGCACGGACATCCCTTTCCATATCTCTTCTCCACTTACCTTTTGCTTTTGTTCCTATTCTAAGGTTAGTGATTCATGTGGCCAGCCAGCAGTAGAAACTAGAGAAACAAGAGTACAGTGACATGCTGGGATAATTTCCATTTCTCTTTCAAAATAGAGGGAGAAAAAGTGTGTTTGTGTAACAACCAAAAAGTGCATCTTGGAGACAATTTTATGTTTTGTACTTATAGATTTTATATTCTATTTGCTAAAGTTTTTTTTTTTGGTGCATCTCGGATACGGGGGTCTCCGATGTCCAAAGAGTTCAGATGGTCTCCGGTATCCAGGCTCCTGTCCAATATGAAGATGAAATAATGCTAAATATTCATTCTCTGATCTAAGTAATGATTCCAAAGATTAAATTTGAGGCTACTAGCATCTCGAAATTAATATTCAAATAAGTTTCTTATTTTTTAACCGGTTACAACTGCAGAGCACATTTTTGATAGTATAAATTTTCAAATATGATTATTAATATGTGCATTGTTGTATGCATTATTTGTCTGACCTTTTGAACTCTAAGCATTGCAATAATAATAATAATAATAATAATAATAATAATAGAGAAAAATTTAGGTGTTTCCTACGTTACTTTGTTCCCTATTATCTCCATCATCAGATCTTTATTCAATAATGATAAACTATTTGAAAGATTCAATCATGAATTGTTAAATGAAGATCTGATGGTAGAAATGATAGGGAACAAAATGAGATAGGGAACATTAAAATTAAACTCATGATGATGATGATGATGATGATGATGATGATGATGATGATGATAATTATTATTATTGTTGTTGTTATTGTTGTTAACATTAGTATTGACGCCGCTAATGCTCTAATCCAAGTCTAAAAATAGAATGTGTGTTTATTTTGGAGAAAGTAATATATATATATATATATATATATATATATATATTAAAGAAGCAATCTAAAAGATATTTATCAAAAAAGGTACCCTAAAGTTATTAATAATTTTGGAAGAAAGTACACATTTTTTCAGTAACAAGAAGAAAGAATACTTAAATGAATGCAAAGGCCTTTTTTAAGTTCTAACAAAGCAAAAGAAAAAAAAACTTGCATCCAAATTTTAGACAAAGTTGTTCCTAAAAAGTAGTTCTATAAGAATTTATAAAATGTGAAATTATTTGAAAGAGATTTGTACTTAATGAACCAATAAGTCAAAATGAAGAAAAGTTTAACATTTTGCTTCCTTTTAAGTTTTAACAAAGAAAAAAATGTGTCCAAATTTTGGGCAAAAATGTTCCTAAAAAGTAGTTCCATAAGAATTTAAGAAATGTGAAACTAGTTGAAAGAAATTGTATTTGATGACTGACAGAATTGTCCTTTAACGATAATTTGGCAAATGATAAATGATAACTTGTTCAAATGGACTTAAAACTTTGCACAAGTTGAGATGTGACCATCCAAATATGATTTATGCATGACAATAGTGGATTCAGGGCAAGAAAACTATTGAAAATCAGTTTACTCAAAATAATGATAACTTGACATATGAAAATGATAACTTGTCCTAAAAATAATAACTTGACATAGAATTTAGATATTTATAGATTTTGACATTTTAGAACCTCTATGCAATGAAATTAAGTATAAAATTAGGGATATCAACTAGTTATCACAATATATGCATTCCAAGTATAATTGGCCAAAAATAGGCAAAAGTGAGACTCGGTATGAATGAAATGCATCTAAAATGGGTTAGAAACTTATAGTGATCAGCTAGTGATCAAACTCCCCCAAGCTTAGCCTTTTGCTTGTCCTCAAGCAAAACATTCAGAAATTAAGGATGAATTTGAATTTACACAAATGAATAGAAAAATCAACTGAATAAGATATAAATAAGTTTCCCACTTGGCTAACATTCCATCCCATTCTTTCCAATCCCAAATTCTAGCTGAGGAGTCACAAAAGTTAAAGCAAATTTAAGCCATGATAGAAGTACTAACATTAACTGATTTGGATTGCAAGGATTGCCATCTTTACTAAAAAATTTGAAACATCAATCTCTTCATGAACATATTTTTCTTCCTTTGCATAGACAGGTTTGAAAACCTGACTTTTATTCATGATGATGCAATAAACATGTTTGAACTTGATTTTTATTCATGCTGGTCACAGGATAAAAATCCTGGTTTTATTCAAGAGAGGTTCCTTTTTGAAATTTTCACTCGCTTTATTCATGTATGCATGCAATGCAAGATGCAACTTTTCATTTTCCTTTTTCTTTCTTTTTCATTCTGTTCATGAAGTGAGCAATGGTTCAAACTCAAGTATAGATTAGATCCTTAAATGCAAATAGTCAAGAATTTCTATTTAACATGGCAGCAAGATCCTTGGCTCTTTTCTAGACATCTTCTACTTTTTAATTAATCCATGAATATAGCTAGTGTTAATCCACAAAAAAGAAAAAATTCAGCTAAAAGTTCATTCAAATGCATCTGAATTCATAATGTCAATTAAAGTAAGGAGGCTAATGGCCAAGTTGGCCACTTGGTATTGGAGTGTACCCACTGTCATAATAAAATATTCTACCCATTTTAGAGTCAAAATAAATTCAGAATTGAGTTGAGCCCAAAAATTGATAACTAGTGATAACTTGCAAAACCTGCTGATAACCTGGTATGATTTATGATATGAACATTAAAATTAATTAAAAACATGGTGTAAAGATTAGAAAAGCACTAGGTTTCCTAAAAAATTTGGTTGTGAAATTTGGAGATTTTATGTGATAACTAGCTGAAATTAAGGAAATGGTCAATTTTTCAAATTTTGGTCTCCCAACTCACTAGCTGCAAGTGTACATGTAAGTTGTAGTAGACGCAGGTTGTCATATCCACAAGAATTTGAAGTCTAAGACACCCTAAAACAATCTAGATTAGTTCTATTCAAATGCCTAAAAATAGATTTTTAATGGAAAGTGAAAACAGATTTTTAATAGAATGCAGAATGATAACTGATTTTTGAGTTTTGGAAATTTATCAAAACTGAGTTATAAATGCTAAATTGAAGTCTAAAAATGTTCAACTATCAATGAGGAAGATTCTTCTAGGAGTTGGGATTCATCTAAATTAATTAAAGATGGATTGAATCAAGTTATCATTAATTGTCCAATTTTGATTCAACCTGAAATGTAGCTGCTCTCACAGCTCAATTGACCATTAACTAAGCAATATATTATCATATAGTTGTTAGCTAGGTTGAATCAAAAGAGAATCCTCACTGAAAATCAAGTTATCATTGAGCTCAAATGAAAAGTTCATTGCTAATTTTCAAAATTAAAGGAAATATGAAGTGATAACTTGTAATTGCAATCATAAAAATATGGAATCACTTCAATTGATCAAACTAGGATGAAATCTATTCAATAATGGTGTTTGTGCTCCTTGATTCATCTCTGAATTTCAGGGGATTTGAAATCAATCTCTTGGTTGTAAAGGAAAGTGAAATCCACACAAATACCAATTAATTGGGACTAAGAAACATCCTGTCTAAAATGGGAAATTCAGTAATTATCCAATGCTCCTTGGTTCATCTCTGACTCACAAGGATGACCTGAAGACTATCTCTTAGTAGTGGATTAAAATGAGGCTTGACATTAAAAATCAGAATTCAAATGGAAATCAGAAAATAGAAATCGACAATTCAAGGAATCAGGATTATAAATCAATGAAATTAGACTTGCCAATTGCTTCTTGATCCATCTCTGGACTGCAAGACATCCCTAAGGTTCACCTCTCAGTGAATGAATGAAATTAGGGGATTCAATTGGTAAAACAGATTCCAACCAGAAATCAGAAAAACAGAATTCAAGAGTTCAGTTCAAAAATCAGAAGGCCAATCTGATTTGAGTCAAAAACAATATGCCTAACATCTTGATTCATTCCTGAGCAAGATAGGGCAATAACAACATCCCAGTGACTCAATTAAATAGATTGAGAATGAAGAACAGATTCTAACAACCACAGAAATTAGAAATTTTAGGAAACCAGGAAATCAGAGTTCAGAAATCAGATTTGCAATTAAATGGAATCCAGAAATCTAGCATTGTCTCTCAATTCATTTTTGAAAGATGATTCAGTCAATCAATACTTCTCAGTCATAGATTACAATGAATCTAATGATAGCATAACACAAATCAATATAAAATAGTTCTAAAATCTGAAAACCAGAATTGATTTCAGTGCAGGATTATAAATCAGTCAACATCCATCCAAAATTAATCTAAACTACTACCCTATCCTAGAAGAAATGAAGTTTAGCTCCTCATATTTACAAAGCTTGACATCAAATGGAATGAAGAACCGTTACAAATCATATTTGCTTGAAGTGTCTCGGCAGTAGCAGCAACAGCTCCAAAACCCACAGAAACCCTTGCTCCAAACCCTGAATGTCCAGCCCTCCTCTCTCCTCCAGAAATTTCAACTTTTATATGATGCCTCTCCACCCTTTGATGAGCATCAGAATGTTCTTTTCTTTCTGATTGCAGCCACCTGTCCACTGCCTGAATTCCCAGCTACTGCAGACACCTTTTTGTGCAGGAAAAAGTGGATGGTCCCCCCTAATTTTTCCACTCTTTGGTCACCTTTTTTCCCTGCGATAAAGCTCAAAACAGCAAGCATCAAAGTCCTTGAATGGTATTTTGACAAATAAAAATTAGGATAATGCTGATGGCTAGCTCAAATATCAAATGGGATTAGGTGTTGTGCAGGAATGAAAACTTATATCGATCTTAATGATTTTAGAGCCCGGAATGATAACTTCAATTATATCTTGGAAAATATCCAAATATGGATGGTTCAAACCATTTCAGGCATCAAATGGATTAGAGTGACAAGTGAGTGAGGTCAGAAATCAAATATGAATGAGATTTCAAAGGAGTGATAACTTGAGTGCCAAAAATGATAACTTTTATACCTTAAAAACAATAACTTATGATAACTTGAGTTGTGGTTATCCAAATGTGATGAAATTTGAACAGCAATGAGTTAAAACAGTAACAAGATGATTGCTTAAGGCCTTTGTGTGGAATTAATGATTTTGCATATCGAAATGATAAAATTGCCCTTTAACGATAATTTGGCAAATGAAAAATGATAACTTGTTCAAATGGACTTAAAACTTTGTACAAGTTGAGATGTGACCATCCAAATATGATTTATACATGAAAATAGTGGATTCAGGGCAAGAAAACCATTGAAAATCAGTTTACTCAAAATAATGATAACTTGACATATGAGAATGATAACTTGTCCTAAAAATGATAACTTGTCATATAATTTAGATATTTATGGATTTTGACATTTCAGAACCTCTATACACATAGAATTAAGTATGAAATGAGGGATATCAACTAGTTATCACAATCTATGCATTCCAAGTATAATTGGGCAAAAATAGGCAAAAGTGGGACTCGATATGAATAAAATGCATCTAAAATAGGTTAGAAATTTATAGTGATCAGCTAGTGATCAATGACTAGATTAGTCTAAATGAAAAAAATAGCAATTTGCTTGCTTTTAAGTTTAGCAAAAATAATAATAATAATAAAGAAAAAAACTTGTGTCTAAATTTTGGACAAGGATGCTACTAAAAGGTAGTTCTATAAGTTGTGTTTGGATTGAAAACTTTTAAGTGCCGTCAAATTTTGAGAATTAATTGATTTGATAGAAATTTTTAGATGTGATGTTTGAACGAAAAGTGTAACGATTGAATTTGAAAAGTTGACGTGATAAATAAGTTTTAATAAGTGTTTGGATAAAAAAATAATAAATAAATATATAATTTATTATTTTATAATGTATAAAATTATAGTAAATTAAAATATTATTTATTTAGTTGGTTAAAATAATTATTTATGAAAAATATTTATACTAATATTATAATTTATGAAAAATAAGAATACTATAATTTATTATTTTCCTGTGTTATTAATATTATAATTTTAAATTAATATTTATATTAATTAACAAATTTATTTTATATAATAATATTATATTAATAAATTAAATATTATAATGGATCATTATTAAGATAATATAAAAATAGTTTAATAGATAATACTAAGATTAATATAATTAATAATATTTTATTAATTAAAATATAATAAAAAATTGAAAGAAAAAAAAGCAAAAAAAGAGAAAAGAAAGCAAAAACGGAGGAGTATGTTTCTAGCCTCCGAAGAGAACTTAGAGTTCTTCAAAATGGAGAACTACTCATCACCTGACCAGAACCACGTGTGGTGTTTGATAGAAAAAAATAGGAACTTGAGCACTACCTAGGAGTTTAAGAAATGTGAAATTATTTGAAAGAGATTTATATTTAATGAACCAAATCAGTAAAAAAAAGTTTAGCATTTGCTTGCATTTTTTTAGGGGACATTTTGCTTGCTTTAAGTTTTAACATAGCAAAAAAAAATTATATCAAATTTTGGACTAAAATGTTCCTAAAAAGTAGATCTATAAGAATTTAAAAAATGTGAAATTAGTTGAAAGATATTTATATTGAATGAACCCAGCCAGTCAAAGTGAAAAAAAAGTGCAAAAAAGGGGACTTTCATCTAAATTCTTGGACAAAAAAAAATTCTAGAAAAACTAGTCCAATTAGAATTTATAAAATGTAAACTATTTGAAATATATTTATTTATATTAACGAATCAAATTAGTCAAAATGGAGAAAAAAATGCTTACACAAAAAAATAATAAATTTGTAAGAGTCCAAGCGACCAACTCCAACAGACGCAGAGCGTCGAAGGCAAAGAGGGAAAACCTCCAAGTCCCAAACAAAATGAAGGGCGCAAAGAAGAAACCCGAGATGGCCGCGCCACCGCCGGACTCCGGCAATTCCCTCGCCGTCGCTGAGGCCGAGGAGGAGCACAACATAACTGGAGAAGGAGGAGGAGACGAGCGAGAAGAAAAAGAAGAAGCTGATGACGATGACGAGGACGAGGAGGAGGAGGAGGAAGAAGCCGAGGCGGTGGCGGAGGTGGAGGGGGAGAAAAAGGACGGGGCGGCGGCCGAAGAGCGCCCTAAATTGGAGGATGGGTTCTATGAGATCGAAGACATCAGAAAGAAGCGAGTCCGCAAGGGGCAGCTGCAATACCTCATCAAATGGTACTAAAAACCCTACTCTCGTGTTCTTCAAGCTTCTTATTTTCCGTTTGGGGATTGGTTTGGTTTCCTTAAATCTCTTGCTTTGTTCGGAATCAAGGCGAGGATGGCCGGAGACTGCCAACACCTGGGAGCCGCTGGAAAACATCCAGTCGTGCGCCGATATCATCGAGGTGTTTGAAGAAAGGTGAGAGGTTCCGGTTTTTGTTCTCTAAAGATTGGACTGTTCTCTTTGTTTGATTATTGAGTTCTGAAATCCCGTGAACGATGGCTAGGTTAAAGTCTCCGCGGGCTCGGAGGCGCAAGCGCCGGCACAGTGGTTCCTTCACTGTGCCTGCCCAAAAGAAGAGGGTAGTGCAGGCGGGTGGATCAAAGGCAGCGACTTGTTGCAAAAAACAAAGTTCAGTGAGCCAGAGAGATGGCACGGATGCAGCAAATGGTGCTAAGAGTGACAAAGAGCACGATCCAGGAGTGGTTCAGGAGGAGGAGGCACTCAATGCAGTTGAGAATGACGGGGTTAAAAATCAAGAGATTGAGGCAAATGCTTCGATAGCTAGGGTTGATGATGAACACAATAAAGGTGTCTCTAAATCTAAAGGACGTAATGGAATCAATGGTGACATTTCTTTAAATCTGGATGAGTGCAACAATGAGGAGCAAGGTTTGATGGACGTGTCCTTGACAGTTGCAAATGGCCAAGCCTTACAAGGTAACCTGGTTATTGGGGCCAAGAGGAGGAAATCTGGAAGTGTGAGGAGGTTCAAGCAGGATGCATCACCTGCGGACCAGGATGGATCTCAGAATGCAGATGCGAGGAAGGAAAATGGTTCATCCGCCAAAGTTGATAATGCTGGAAATGAAGATGTTGGTTCTACTGAAGATGACACAGGCCACAAGAACAAGTTAGATGATTCTGCGAAGCCACCAACAATTGTAAAGCTCCTTAAGGCTGTCCGGTACTATGCATCAGTGGTGAATAATGTCCAGCAGGTGTCCTTAACGTTCAAAGCTTTGAGGTGATTATTGCCAATTTTACATCTTGCATTTAATGTCTAAATGATGAATGTTCTTAACGTAGACTTTTATATTCTGCTACTAAGAAATGATCATCAATGTAGTTGGACTAAATGATCCTCAAATTAGCTAACCTGCATCTCATTTCCCCATAACTGCAGCAACATTGGTTTATAACTCTAGTTCTCATTTAAATGCCGAAATAATTGCTAAATTCTTAGCTATCCTTTCACTTCTAAAAAAAAAAGCTAAATTCTGAGCTTTGTTTTATTGCAACCTACTGAAATTGGTACAACAATAATATTACAATTGTGTAAAGTGAGTTTGTATCGCTCTATTTGTTAACTTAAAGTTCCATGACAATGTATCATCAACCTTTCACATTCTCAAAGAAAAATCATCAACATTTTGAATCTGAAACTACTATAATAATTGTGTTATGATGTTATCATTTAAAATTGGATGGAGCTACAGCAGCTGCAAAAAAGTTCCTGTCCCCCTGTACATGAAGCGTAAGGACTCATGTCTAAAGGCATTGTGCTAACATTTCTTAGATTATTTTATTTATATTTTGTAGATCAAAGAAACTCCGCCTATGTTTTATAGCCAGTCCCAAGCCCGGATAAAAGGAGGAGGGTTGTGTTAGGCCCCGACAGCCAGCGTAAAACCCTGTTGAATCTCATGAACATGGATCAACGAATTGGCGTCGTATGATCCATGTAGCCGACCTCACCTAGTGGGATAAGGCTTTGTTGTTGTTGTTGTTGTAGATCAAAGAAACCCACATGGCAACACAACAGACAAGCTATTTAACGTCAAAACCATCTGCTTGCTAGGTTACAAACACATTTATCAACTTTCCATTTCTGATTATCCAGTACTCCAGGTGTTAGAAACATGTTATAAATTCTCCTCAAAAGGAAACCTGCTATAAATTTTACATAACATGTAAAAGTTCAAGCTGCATTCTTAGTCGCAACTACAAAACTTCTTCTCTACATAATTCATGAGCACTATTTGCCAGCCCTTAGGTTTGATCATCACGAGTGAATTTATTTGTCATTAGATAACATAGTAGAGAGGATTTCAAAATCGTCAATCTCCGAGTGTGAATTAGTTGAATTATTTACAAAGAAAAGGTCTTTTTTCAAAGATACCTGCGATAGAAAATTGCTTGCCATTGTGTGACACTAGAATGATAATATAGGTCTGATGGGAAAGAGGTACTTGTGGATGACAAAGAATTGAAGGCTAGTAACCCATTGCTGGTATGATGCATAGCTTAATTTGCATTTTTATTTATTATTTTGTCAAGCTAATACTAATTTCACTGTTTTTTTAATGTGACAGTTGATAAGTTTTTACGAGCAGCATCTCAGGTATCATCCATCTTAGAGAAGACAGTTGATTTGGGAACTAAAAGTATGACAAGGATACCTCTGACCTTTTTGTGCGTTCATGATTTCTCGGTGGCTTAGCATAGCTCTCTTATCAAAAGCTTTATTGGTTGAAGCACTGAGGAAATTTCTTCAAAAAAGAAAAAAAGAAGAGTTGAGGAAAGGCATATTTGACAAATGTATCATATGTCTCACTGCTACAGAACAGTTTGTTTAGGCTGTCTTGATCATCTTTGCGATGTATATTCTTGGGTCTTTTGGTTTTCAGATATAGAGGTAAGTCTGAGCTTTTACAGGCTAATCTTTATCAACTGTTGCAGTTAGCAATTAATAGTAGTCTAAACTATTAATTATTTTCTATCATTTTGGCTTAATGCAGGTTTATTTTCTTTTTCTTTGGTGCTTTTTACTGAACAATGGCAGGTTCTTTTTTCGGATTTAGCTTCATTAGGTTCTCCAAAATTTTGTATAATAATTATATAAATTGTTTAATTTTCATTTTCTGGGTCATTTTCCATTTTAGTGATGCGTCAAAGTGATAATAACACTATTGCTACTAATGAAAGGTTACTTAGCATATTCAAATTGTCATTTTACCCTCATTCATAGCTGATCTTGTAATAAAATCAAAACGTAATGATGAAATTTGTGTTATACTATTCTTTTGTTTTTTTTTTTCATTTTCGTTGAACCCTCAAAGGGCGTAGTAAATGTTTACACTTTGTGGGCAACCACTTTTGATTGCACCACCCGGACCCGTGATTTTGGTACAAGGCTACATCAAAGGTGTCTTGCGATTAAATGAAATTAATGCGTCGACTGTCGATTGTCAAAATCTAATACGATATCACATTTTATGCAAACATGACAAGTTTTCGAAGATTTTGAGTTATGTTGCATTGAATCTTTCAACCGACTCGTCTTATGTATATAATAAAGTTGTGTTAAATCATGTTTATTTGGACAATCACATCACATAATCTAACACGATTGGTTAATAGAAAAAAAGTGTCATTTATTTTACATTGTGAACAAAATCAGAAATCTTTTGTTTTTTATTCTATAACAAGTTAAATCAAAACTACATTATACAAACGCATGTAAATGTAAAAGTCACAGAGAAATGATATATATATATATATATATATATATATATATATATATCATTGTTTGTATACAACTTTTTGTGAGAAATGCATCAAAAGAGAAACTAAAAAAAATATAAAATTATAAAAAAAATATTTTTTCCTGTATAAACACCACCTATGTTATTCATTACGAATTTGGTCTTTGTATTTTGCGGATTGATGTGCTCGACATCCATATTGCTCCTAATTCAGACAAGGAATCGCTGGCATTTTGACAATTTGGGGGATACATGGTGAAAAATATTCAAATTTTATAATTAATACTACACGAAGTAGTCCGGTGAAAAGATTTAATTATTCTGAATAAAATAGAAAAATCAAAATAAAAAATAGTAACTACGAGTATAATCTCTCATGAAATCATCTTATGACACCTCAGGACATGAAGGACAATGGCTGGTACGATTCACACGCGTTCTCCGTCAGTGACAGAGACCGAGTTGCGGAGGAGGATCCAAGTGCAGATATAGTAGCAGGAAGATTACCAGATTAAAAATTAGGATAACATAACAAGATTTAACTCCAAGATATAATTGCGAGAGGTGTGGGGTTCAAGTTTTCTTTCTTTTTTTTTTTCTTTGGTTAAAGTGTTTGATTGTGGGGGCAAGTGAATAACATAGATCTTAATCATATTGAATTCATTTCTGAGGAGAAAGTGTTCTACGACTCCCTTAAGCTATGAAAGTTGGCAAAATTTTCACTTATTTTCTTTTTTAAAAAGGGAAATTATCATTGCATTAGGTAAGGTGACACAGACTGTTCGTATACAAAAGATCGAGAATTCCCGGAGATGGAGTATCGTCTATCAAAAGATGTTAACATGTCGATTGCCATTATGAATAATGTGTTTACATACAAAATTCGATAAGGGAGCACATAAAGCCCATATGTCATTGATTGCTGCTATGTATGCACCACAAACAGGGGGAGATGTGGTTGATAATAGCAATGGCAGTGGAGTGGTAAGCGGTTCCTCTTCGTTTAAGTAAGATCTCGAATTTAAATTCTTATGAATATAAAATATTTTTATTGGAAACCTCATCTACCATTATCTTTTACACGACACGGAGTAGCCCTAACCAGATTAGTTAAATTCTTATGGTGGACCGGCTTCCAATTTGTAGACATTATGCTTTGTAGTGTTGCACAAATTAGATCGTCAGCACTGCTTTTCAGACACTGAAGATTGGTCACAAAAAATAAAAAAAGAAACTGAATCAATCTCCAAAATGAGATTTTCAATACCCAGCTGACTGCAATGGAGAAGACCCTGAGGATGCCCTAGACCTCAGCTCCCAATTTCTTCTCGTTACCTATTTAACAAATCTGTGCCATTCACACTAATTGTGTCTTCAGTGACCACAACAGTGTTTTTGGTTTATTGTTATTCCTTACCTGCACTGTTATCTTTAGTTAAAAAGTTAAGACTGGCAGCTTTGCATCCTGGATTCCTTGTGTTCAATCTCTGTCGCAACTATTTCGTTGTCGATTCGGCTCACATATTTTTTTTTATGGCTTTTAATGGAAGTGAGTTTTTGGTGATGAGCTGGGATCATGAACCCTTTGTAGTAAGTAATGCATCAGTCCACTTTCATGTTAACGGAGTTGGTAAAGAGTTCAAGACTTTCAATGGGATTATCTTTAGAAGTTTGTCAAATGGGAGTTTAAGCCTACAGTTCAGTTTACAAATGTAAAAAGGGTACGCTAAATTAAAGATGCTACGGTGGTGACATATGAAGATACCGATTTAATTTAGCGTTTCTTGACATTGTCCTTTATTTTTTTTTCTTTTATAATTTCTTCAGGTTTCTTCCTGATGGTAGTCCCATAGTATCTCATATATTGTTCTAAAATGAAGATGGTCCATTAATTATGATAATCACAGATTCACATTTATTTTAGCTCAAGTTAGTGCTGAAATTGTCTTCCGAGTACTAGGAAACTAATCTTGCACAAATTCTAAATTTTAAGTGCACCTTGAACTATACAATCACTTATTGGTCGGTTACATGATATGAAGATTTTAGTTCTTAATGGGCCGTTTGGTAACGGGAAACTATAATTCCATCAAGTTTTCGGTGAATAGTTGAATTGACATATTAGTTCGGAATGTGTTTGAATGTTTGAAATTTGATGATGAGGAATAAGATAGGTGATGTGATAGAAAAAAGTAGATGTGATGGATTAATTTTAGTGTGTGATTAAATAAAAAATATGAGTGATAAATATAGATTATAATTTTTTTAAAAAATTTAAATACATAATATTTATGGTAAAAATTATATAAAAAAACATTTCTTAAAGAATATATTATTTAACTATAAAAATCAATTTTTTAATAATTTATATTTAATGAAATACTAAAAATTTATAATGAATAATAAATGATATTATATTAATAATTTATTATTTATATTTTATATATAATAAATAAATTAACTTATATAAGTAAGTTAGAAAAGAAAATGATAAAAGAAAAAAAAAGTTTGAAAAGAAGAAAGAAAACATCAACTAAAAAAAGTAAAAAAAATCATAAAGGAGCTACGGTTCCATAAAAAAAGTAGAACCGAAGCATGAGAACCATTCTCATGATCAAATAATCCGTGATTCTCATCTCGAGTTCTTGATTCGCTTCTAATATCACATCATTTGATAGAATCGATTGTAATATTTATAATTTTTTTACTCTCGTGCTATGTGCGCTACTACTATTTCTTCTCATTAGTTCTTGAAAACTCGAGCAATCCATAATTGTTTGAAACTTGGTGTCTACAATACAATCCGAGCTAAAAGTTCAAGTAATTTCAAAATATTATATGTATGGAAATCAATGAATGTGTCGCGCATTTTACAAGCAATTTTAAAAATTAGGATAACATAACAAGATTCAACTCCAAGATATAATTGAGAGAGGTGTCGGGTTCAAGTTTTCTTTCTTTTTTTTTGGGTTAAAGTGTTTGATTATTCATTTAGTAAATACCACGTAGTCAGTAACGGAATCAGACTTCAAATTCAGAGGGGCCAACTATATATACTTCAATATATATCTTCATATTTTTACTCATATCTAATACATACTATATAGGCATGTCAAAAATTGCAACGTGCTTATAATATCTGATGTCAGTGGCTTGTGTTCAAATGTTAAATACCTCATTTTTATGGCAAGTGCATTTTTTTGTGTTCTTTATGGCTGCTCGGTTTGCCGGACAAACATGCTTTCGGTCATGACATCGAGCTGCCATTGTCAGACCCCGGTAACGGGAACACAAATATAATAATTATCAGTTAATTTGATTTTAAATCAAAATTTTGGTTAATTAATTGTAATCGACTAATCGATTTCAATTAATAATTTTTGTTATCCGTTAATCAAACTGAAATTGAATTGAATAATTCGATTCGATTAATCTTTAAAAATTTGATCGGTTAACCAACTATTACGATGAAACCGTACTCAGCCTTAACTGTGATAATCGTGCTCAGTCCTAACATGCATGCCACTTTTTGAGTTGCATCCTTTCTGTTAGCTGTTATTAGTGTTTCAGTCATGCCACTTTTTGAAATTTATCAGTATTTTCAGGAGGGCTACCTTCCTTCCCCAAGAAGATTGATTTTGAAGGCTGGCGAGTCATGTGCCTTTTTGTCAAATGTGAAACCAAGTACATCAAGTAACATTATGTGCATTGATGTTAATGCATATTATTGTGCATTGTAGTGCCACGCGAATTGGATCATAAGCACCGCTTTTTAGACACCGAAGCTGGTAAAAAAAAAAAGAAACTAAAATCAATCTCCAAAATGAGATTTTCAATACGCAGCTGACCGCAATGGAGAAGACCTTGAGGATGCTCTAGACCTCAGCTCCGAATTTCTTCTTGTTACCTATTTAACAAATCTGTGCCATTCACACTAATTATATCAACAGTGACCACAACAATGTTTTTTGGTTTATTGATATTCCTTACTGGCATATTTGCATTTTGGATTCTTTGTGTTCAATCTCTGTCGCAACTATTTGGTT
Organism: Pontederia crassipes; assembly: GCA_030549335.1. Taxonomy (NCBI): domain Eukaryota; kingdom Viridiplantae; phylum Streptophyta; class Magnoliopsida; order Commelinales; family Pontederiaceae; genus Pontederia; species Pontederia crassipes. The sequence goes on from JAUKPH010000017.1 coordinate 7,529,179, forward strand.
GCCGATTCAGTTCATATTTTTTTTATGGCTTTTAATGGAAGTAAGTTTCTGGTGATGAGCTGGGATCATGAACGCTTTGTGGACCTACATACATCTTAGGGGGGCCCCCTTAAGTTTTTAAAATTTTATTAATTACATATATAAATATATAAATTTTCTAGTTAAAATTAATGGTGACGAGCTTCACAAAAGTCAGGGGTTCGACCCCCCTATCTTTTTTTCCTCTGGTCCGTCCCTGCTTTGCAGTAAGTAATGCATCACTCCACTTTCATGTTAATGGAGTTGGTAAAGAGTTCAAGACTTTCCATGGGATTATCTTTAGAAGTTTGTCTATATCTGATTATTGTTCCCATGGGAGTTTAAGCCTACAGTTCAGTTTACAAATGTAAAAGGGGTACGCTAAATTAAAGATGCTACGGTGGTGATATATCTATATTATATTAAAGAGAGAATACTTTCAAGAAGAGAATGACATTTGACATCAATGTGAATTGACAAGTGTCCTATGAAATTAATCTATATCTATATCTGTATATTATTAAAAAGATAGTTTTAAACGAGAGAATAACATTTGGAATATTGAAAAGTGTCGTTATATTTATAACTAATTACAATATTAATTATATATGAATATTATTTATACACTTATTTATGAATAGTTTTAAATGAGAGAATAACATCTGAAATATTGAAAAGTGTCGTTAAATTTATAACTAATTATAATATTAATTATATATGAATATTATTTATACAATTATTTATGAAAATAAATTATTTGACATGAATATTATTTATACACTTATTATATAGTTGTTTGATGTAATATATTTAAATATATCAATTATAATGACTAAACATTTCTATATCCATACAACTAGAACTAAACATTTCTATATTTAAATAAATTCCTATATCAATTATATTTAAACATATATTTAAATCGTATAATTTTATTGTGTGTACGGTTAAGAACTAAACATTTCTATATCCATACAATTAGAAATAAACGTAGAAATTAAGGTCAATTATAGATAAAAAAATTAAGATACAATATATTTAAACAATAAGAGGACATATAAACAATAAGAAATAAACATAAAAATTAAGGTAAATTATATATAAAAATTTATTGTCCAATATAGCGTGCATAAGCTTAAAACTGCACCAATTTTGTTAACAATTGATCGTGCGACAATTCATACAACTGCTCTTCTAGACATCTAAATAAATACATGATGGAACATTACGAATATTTGTATCGCTGAAATTCAGTACGAGGCCAAAATCTCACCAGAAGCATAAGTATTTCTTAATTATGATTTCTTTTATTTTTTAGCGGTTGTTATTTTTAATATCTATATCTATACTATATTAAAAAGAGAGTACTTTCAATGAGAGAATGACATTTGACACTTTGTTATGAAGACATGCATCCTTTAGAATTTAGAACTAATTGAAATATATATAAACATTACAATTAATTAAAACTTAATATGTTATTATAAAATTTGAGTGGACGGTTATTTATTAGGCAAAATATTTTCAGACAACTAATTTTACATGCTTAAAAAATATTTTTGTGTAGTATCATTATAATTAAAAAAAGCATAAATTTTTATCTGTTACATAGTTTATGGAAGGTGAAACATTTTAGGATAATATTATGTCAATAATTTATTTTTTAAATTTAAATAAAATTTATATATTGATTGACAGTTAATTACTTAATTACACATAAAAGTTATTTATCTATACTACATTAAAAAGTAAAATAGTTTGTAGGACATATTTGCCACATATTAACTTACAAATTATACTTAGACATGATTTAATTGGAGTAGTGGATACCCAAAATCGTTAGACATAAATTATATTTATTTTTCATTTACAATTATATAATATAAAATAGATATGATTTTATTATCTATATAAATTTATAATAATTATAGATTTTTACTATTTATTTAGGTAGCATGTTTTGTGAGGAATATCTATACAGTAATATCATAATCATAAAATTAAAAGTACTTTGAAAGAGGAATACTAAATTAATGTGATAATCAGTTTTTATACTTTTAATATTACTATTTCAAATTTCATTATTTCAAGAATAACGAAATAAAATTAGAATACTAATTCATCACAATAATTTTAATAATATGTTAAGTAGTAATTGCATCTTAGATGGTTTTATTTAGTAACTACCTCCTCAATCGTGTAATGCCTCCTCCTTATAAATACCAGCAAAAAAATAGATGTCCCTCCACATTCTCTCTCTCTCTCTTATTTTTTTGCATGTTTTTCATAATTTATATAAGTTGTTTCTTAATTTTTATCTTTATCAATTAAGTAGTTATTATGTATGTATTTATTAGAAATGAGAAAGGTTAGGATTTACCTAACTAATTAGATTTTTATCTCACTGATATATATTCATATTTTCGAAGTTTTATGTTGATTATATGCCTTAATTAACTCTTATATTTTATTGTTTATTTTTTCAACAGGTTAGATCCCACCATTCGGATAGTAAATAATCTTCACATTCTTTATTTTTTGTGTGATTTTTTAAGTCAGTTTTGCTTCCAAATTATTATACTACCATTGCTTTATTTTTTTAATTACCATACTTAATGCATGGGGGTTGCCTTGATCGATTCAAATTATTCTAAATTAATATATTATCGTTGCTTAGTTTTGACCATTTTAATTTTCTAGGCCTTTTACACAGTTGAATAATTAATTAATTAGCTAGAGAAAATTCATTTTTTTTTATTTTATCACAGTTGAAACTTATTTACAACTTATCATTCACTATTGATGTTTTTCCTTAAGGTACTGACAAATTTCATATTTTTTGATGCCAAACATGACATCTTAAGTTATCAATACTATTTTTTTTAAAAAAAATATTATAATTTAGTTCAGGTTTAGAAATAAAATTATTATGATTTACTGAACTATATTTCAAATTTCACACATCTTTGAAGAATCTATCTATACTTACTTTTAATGAGAATATGACATTTGGCACATTTATGAAGCGCCACATGTCCTGTAATTAACATGTCATATTTTAATTCAAATATTTATCAACATGTCCGTACAATATTAATTTGTAGTTAGTTTTTCTTAAATGATTAATTGTTAGAGTTAGTGAGTTACAAGATATAATAACTATATAATTTTATTAATTTAGTGGATACAATTATCTATAACCATCTAATAGAAAAAATGATAATGATTAACAAATTCTGTAATTTTATAATTACTTTATCATAAATTTTTAATTGATTATTAGTTACCAATTTGAGTGGTTAATTACTAACCGTTGTCCTCTAACAATATATAATTAATTAAAAAATTTATCATAAACATTTGAATTGATGATTAGTTAATAATCTAAACTTAGTAACCGCTCAATTTCTCACATTATAAATGCCAAGGAAAAAATCAAGTCATGTCCTCGGTGTGTTGCCTTTTATTTTCATGAGATTATGTCTTTTGATAGTTCTTCTTTTATTATTGATATTGCTAAAGGTGGCTTATTTTGATATATATAGTTGTGGGTTTTTTTTTGCCCTTTTCCATACAATTAATCAACATGTCTATGTTATTTATCCTTATTTTGTCATCCTTTCCCGTGCACTCCCTAATAAATATTGCATTTATCTATATGTGTAACATATAGCAACAAACAAATTATAGGAAGAGAAAAATACGTCTGCAACCGGAAACTAATGAGATGAATATGTATGATTTTTTTAAAAAAATGTGTGGATTTGTGCTTGCCTATAAATTATGTTGCTCCCACATTCTCTAATTAATTTCTTTTTTATTGAACAAATTATCATTTTATCATAATTTATAGATGAATAGATTAACTAATATGCATATTAAAATTAATTCCGTTATAATAGTGGTTATTATGCATTCAGTTACGACTTCCGATATCTTTTCCTTTAGTTAAACTTTCGTAACTATATGTAATTTAAACTAATTAGATAAATAATTGCTGATAAGATTCTATAAGAGTCATTTGATATATATATGTAACATGATTTTTATTTCTTAAAATTTAATCCCATTCAAATAATAATATTTTTTAATAATATTAATAAAATGTATTTTTAGTCTACTTAATGTATTTCATTTGATATTCATTTGTTTGCCATATTTGTTACTGTGTGTATATATAAAATATTATAGCATAGCATAGCAACAAGTTTTATGATATTTGTGTAATTTTTATTTTCTTACTATTTAGATCTTTTGTTAATTATTCTTAGTAACATTTTTCTTAGGCGGTTTCGTTATCATTATCTTTTCTTAGATTTTTTATACCTCAAAATGTTCTTTCATAACTTAGCTATAATTTGATTATTATTATTTTTTTCCGTAATGCATAATAAGTTAGAAAATAAAAAAATGCATGCATGAGTCATATAATGGATGCATATTTGCCCATGTTCTTTTATTCGTTTTAATAAGTATTTTTATATAAACATATCAATATAATTTAGATTGAGGACAACAACTCAAGCAACAAGATATTAAAATCTTCAGAATCAAATATATGTAGTATAAGATGCATGGAAAATGTAATACATATTATATATAATTATGTATATTTTACAATTTTAGTTTAAATGTACTTATAATCACATTAATTTGTAGAAGATTTTGTGAGTAAGCATAATGAAGAAATAGAAGACCAAATTATAGGTTACCAATACAATATTTTTTAGTAATTTTAGCTTACATAATATATAAAAAAAGAATATTAAAAAAAGACGTCATGTCTTCTTATCCAAAAGGAGAAAAACATATTATCTTATCCATAAGAAATATTAATCTAAAAAATAGTTATAATTGTGATATATATCATCTTTAGTATAATTTCTAACTTATAATTCTATGCAGACAAAGGTAAAAATAATTAGAAAAATTATATAATTGTCTATTTGAACGTTGAAATATATTAGTTATAAAAATATTACATTTAGTGGCATGTAGAATTTCATTATAGAAAAAATATGTATAAAATTGTTTACCTTTATATTATTCACAATTTTTATTTCTTTTCTTTTTATGTCGCCATTGTCCGATAAGTGATGCCAACCATCAACTCATGTTGCGTTCTTTTTTTTTTTCCTTACTATATTTATTTCAAGCCATTCTATCAATTTTCTAAATCCCTTTAAAGAGAGCAAACAACAACAGTTAACTACATACAACATTAAAAATAAAATAGTATTGAAGGACATTATAATATTTCAACGATAACAAAAAGAAAGATAACTAAAAGTTAAAACTATATATATATATATATATATATATATATATATATATAAGAATGTTCATTTATTTTTTTAACAACTTTTTAAAGTACAAATGCAAAATTAAATTATTTTTTTTATTTTACAATACAAAATTCATTTTTGCATCGTTCTAGCCGCGCATCGCGTGGGATATATACTAGTGAAATGTGAAAGATACCGATTTAATTTAGCGTTTCTTGACATTGTCCTTTATTTTTTTTCTTCTATAATTTCTTCAGTTTTCTTCCTGAAGGTAGTCCCATATCTCATATATTGTTCTAAAATGAAAATGGTCCATTAATTATGATAATCACAGATTCACATTTATTTTAGCTCAAGTTAGTGCTGAAATTGTCTTCCGAATACCAGGAAACTAATCTTGCACAAATTCTAACCTTGAACTATACAATCACCTATTGGTCGGTGACATGGTACGAAGATTTTCTCTCAATGGGCCGTTTGGCGATAGAAAATTAGAATTTCATCAAGTTCTCGATGAATAATTAAATTGACAGATTAATTTGAGATGTGTTTGGATGTTTGAAATTTGATGACGAAGAATAAAGTAGGTGATAGTGATAGAAAAAAAGTAAATGTAATGAATTAATTTTAGTTGATGATTAAATAAAAAATATGAGTGATAAATATAGATTATAAAATTTTTAAAAAATTTAAAATACATAATATTTATGGTAAAAATTTATATAAAAATTTTGCTTAAAAATATATTATTTAGCTATAAAAAATCAATTTTTTAATAATTTATATTTAATGAAATATTAAAAATTTATAATGAATAATAAATAATATTATATTAATCCTTTATTATTTATATTTTATATATAATAAATAAATTAACTTATATAAGTAAGATTACAAAAGAAAATGATAAAAGAAAAAAAATTGAAAAAAAGAAAGAAAAAATGTCAACTAAAAAAAGTAAAAAAAAATTATAAAAGAGAGCTCGAGTTCCATAAAAAAGTGGAACCGGAGCATGCAAATTATTATCACGATTAAATAATCCATGATTCTCATCTCGAGTTCTTGATATCATTTGATAGAACCGATTTTAATATTTATAATTTCTTTTAATCTCGTACTACGTGGGCTACTCCTATTTCTTCTAATTAGTTCTTGAAAACTCGAGCAATCCATAATTGTTTGAAACTTGGTCTCTACAATCCGAGCTAAAAGTTCAAGTAATTTCAAAATATTATATGTATGGAAATCAATGAATGTGTCGTGCATTTTACAAGCAATTTTAATCGTACTTTTTAATTTTTTTATATATTTCTTTGTTTGTAATTTAGAGAATTATTCATGATAGATAATAATTATAATTATCCTTTTAAACTTTTACAATTTTTTGGTCATTATTAATTTATATAATTTATTATCATATAAAACTATTTCTAGCATCATTAATGTTCCTGTAGGCTGTGTTTGGCACCCAGGACTTGGGCGAGAACTTCTCCAAGTTCTGAAATTTTTTGCCAAATGATCAATGTGACGAGAACTTAGACACATGACCAATGTTCTCCATTTCGAATAACAAAAAGTTCTTGCTTTTGGCGAGAACAACTTTTTTTTTTTGTTATTTGTTGGCATCTCTTTTTTTTTGCTTTTTTGTTTTCAATTCTTTATTCTATTTTAATTACCAAAATATTTCTAATTAATATTTAATATTAATATTATTAAGTAAACTTTTTTTATATTCACTTAAATAATAATCAATTATAACATTTTATTTTAAATATATTATCATTTTTCTTATAAAATAAATTTTTTAACTTAATATAATATTAATAATATATGAAATAATAAATTATTATATTATTATTTTTCATAAATTATAAATTATAATATAAATATAAATATTTTTTGTAAATTATAAATTACAATATTAATATGTATATATATTTGTAAATTATCATTTTAACTAAATAAAGATATAATATTTTAATTTATTATACTTTTATATTTTATAAAATAATATTATATTCTTAGTTCTTATTTTTCATCCAAATATTTATTAAAACTTATCTATCAAATTAACTTTTCAAATTCTCATCATTATATTTTTCATCCAAACATCTAATCTAAACTTTTCTATCAAATTGATTAGTTCTCGCGAACCAACGGGAACAAAAAAAATTTGTTTTCAAACATAATCGTAAAGTATTAGTAAAAGAATATTAAAATAAATAAAACTATATGTAAAAGCACTTGACACGTGTGATATGAAAAAAATGTGTTACACGATTATCAAAGCTAAAAAATTGGCATATTTCAATCATTCATCACTCTCGTGTTTTTTAAAGCAACCTTTGACCAATCATTTACTATGCAAGATTGCCAATGTATTTCCATATAAACTCATTTTGAGGCTAAAGTTGACAGATAAATGCATAATATTTAGATAAAAATTAATGATAATAATTTTCAAAATCACATCAAAATATACTGATAAATATTCAAAATGACTAATAATGCCAATAATCAGTAAATCAAATTTGAACATTACCATAATTGTTATACGGTACTAACTATTTGATTCTTGGATCATATTTTAATCATATTTTTTTTAAAAAAATATTTAAGTCTTATGGTCCACAAATGAAATAGTAAAAAAATTATTAGCAATGTATATTAAAAAAACTAATTACAATAAGCTTTATTGCTCTTACCAGTTTTTTTCTATCATATTTTAATATATCACATCTTTATCTTTATTTTACAAATATTTGTATGACTTGGAAAAAATAAATAAAAAAACAACACAAAAGGCCAAAAGGTGTATGAAACAAAAATGCATAGAAAAATATGTATTAGCATACCACTTGCAACCAATTATATTATTATAACCAGTTTAGGTATATTTTAATTTATTATAATATCTTCATTTTTGAAGCAATAACATGATTTAACATTGAAAACATATTAAAGTAGGCGAGATCCCATTAAATTCATTTGTTAAACATAAGGGTGAAAGTTAATGAGATGGGATGGGGAGATCCATTTTTTCGGATCATTAGTTATTTTTCGGATCCGTTTTCTAAATTAAAACACTCTAAAATAATTTAAAAAAAATCACCATTTAGGCGTCAATATTTTCAAACAACTTTTTTGGAGTCGTATTTCAGTATAATAATATTATAAAAAAGTATATAATAAATTTAAATATAAACATATTCAGTTTCATAACTAAATATAATATATAGCGCTATAAATTTAAAACCATCAAACTAGAGCTCTTAAAAAAATATGAACTTGTATGAAAAAAATATTATACCAATAATAGAAAGATTAAAGACTTATGAATTAGTTATATAAATAAAAATCTATAAATGAGATTTATATATACTCACGATTTCATTCTGTTAAAAAAAATAATTCGGTTTTTAAATTTATTTTTTTTTAGTTTGATTTTTTTTTAAAGTCGAGTATGGGTTGGTTTGATACTTCTTACTTTTCTTATTAAACATTGAACTTTTTGCGGATTTTCCATAAAAAAATGTTAAATTGGAATTAGCAATTTCCAAGTCATCGGATAAACACTTGAATTATTATTGTTATTATTAATTTCTGGGGAAGTGAATCAACGAACGGAAAAGAGAAGGCGGTGGCGCCGCCGGCCAATGCGCGTTGCCGCGTCTTGTTGGCGTGTACGGGATCGGGGGGATTTGGATTCGATCCTTCGACGAGGCGCAGGAGGACCGGTGGAGTCGAGTAACCAACAACGAAGTTTCCTCGAATGCTCCCCCGACCTAATAATAATAATAATAATAATAATAATAATAATAATAATAATAATAATAATAATAATAATAATAATAATAATAATAATAATAAACAGAAGCTAATAGTTTAATCTTCTTAATAATACTAATAATAAATAAATAAATAAACAAACAAACAACAGAAACTAATAGTTTAATCTTCTTAAGAGACATCAAACAAATTAGAATCGAATCTAATCGAAAATCGCAACAAACCGATAGATAACTACAAAATAAATAAATAATTAATATATATATATATATTAAAAGTAGATAGAGATTGAATAAGTAAACCGCTAGATTAGAGCGGTATATATATTATAATTTGTTTTATATGTAGATATAAAGAAATGAGTGGAAATTGGTCAATCGCAGACGTCGTGCAGAGAGATTTTGGAGAGGTTTCGTGGTGATCGAATGATTAGAAGACGGAGCTAGTCATCGCGACGACGACGACGCCCCTCCATGGATAAGCATCAGCCCTTCGCCGCCGCATCCACCTCCAGTTCCAATTCCGGCGCCGGCGGCAAGAAGAAGTCGGGCATTCTTAGCATCATCAAGGTACGCGTTTTGGCCATCTTGCCCTTTCTCTTCCGATCTCTGTAATCGAATTCCGTTGGTTTGGGCCGTGATGGGCAGAATCAATGGGAGTCCCCAAGATTTTATCGAGCTCTTAGGTTAAAATGGTTTCTGATTGATTCTTTGATATCGGTTTCTGATTGATCTCATGCGCCCGTTTCTTTTTCTTGTACTATTCTTTTCCAGCGATTACTAGGTGCAAGTTAGGGAAACTATGGGCTATGCTTTGAATTTCGGAAATTGGGGAAGAAACATATATTGGGATTGTCATTAGTCTAAATAACCTTCTCAAAGGAAAGTTTTGTGCATACACGCGCCGTAGAGGCTCTCGTACCTAAGAAAAAAATATGCTTGGTCAGAGGGAGAAAACATAGACATATTTTATTTATTTTGTTATGTTATCTAATCCATATGAAAGCGAAGGTGTGGAAAATCACTTCCAATCATTTAACAATTTGGATGTGCATCTGTCTAAGACTATTTATCATATTATTGGAGTACTGTGTGAGTTCTTAGTTTGCTAATAGGCATAGCCAATCCTCCATCTATTATGTGAATGCATTCAAAATAAAAACAAAAGAAATGAAAAAAAATGTTCTCAGTTATACAGCTAATTCCTTCTTTAAGGAAATAGCATTCCCTTGTCCTTGTTTATTCTTCAGTTCAAAACTTCACGATAAGACAAAGATAAAAACTTGGATTTGATGAACTAATTCTTAAAAACATGTTTGTACAATGTGTAAGACAGTTCTTATGATACACTAATACTTTTTGCACATTGGTTCACCTTCTTGTATGTGGAAGAATTTATGTTGTAGACGCGGTTGAGGTAATCATTAATATCTTATGAGAATAACTGTTAGCAACTAAATTACTTGCACAGGAGTTATAGAATTCCATAGTTTCTTCTAGATCTTGTTATAGCATACATGAATAAGTTCTGTGCTCATCTAAAGCTATGCAAAAATTTATAAATAAGTTAAGAATTTCTAATGATTGTCATTTCTGATCCTTCTTGCTACCGTTATCTAAGAGAATTTTGTTCACCAAGCAAGCAAATTAGGTTATGCCTTGAAGATACTCAGCTAAATTTTAAGAATATATTTAACTTTTTAAGGATGTGGATAACTCATGTTTCCAAACTGTAAACAATAACAGGTGTGCTTTTGATTTGCATGAGCTGATGCCAATCAGCATGAATACATTTTCCATGATATGCTAGCAGGGCCACTGGTATTAACATTCATCTGAAGCTTCATGCACGGATGTTGCGTACATGATGTATTGTATAAACAATCTCATGGTTGATCCAAGAAAGTTAATCAAAATTCTATATTGAAGCATTTCTTGAACAAATCATTTGTATATGGAATAGTTGGGTTCAAATTAAGCACTCAGGAAAAGGATAAACCCATACTCATTTTCTAAAATACACTCTATGCAGAATCTTTAAGACTGCACAAGATCTTTGTTTTTTTTTTGAGAAACAATATAGATTGTTTAACAGTGGAACTTCTCTTATACTGAGTACCCACCTGATCTTTTCTTATATTTTCTTCCTATTATTTTGAATGAACTATGTTGTCTGTCATTCTTTACAGGGTATTTGTTTCAACAAGTCTTGTTGGGATACTGGAAAAGGTCGGTGCAAATTGTCAAGTAACAGAATAAAACATGGATTCCATTTGGTTGAAGGAAAATCAGGCCATGACATGGAGGACTACCATGTGGCAGAATATAGATATGACAACAATCATGAGCTTGGTCTGTTTGGTATATTTGATGGTCATTTGGGAGATAGTGTGCCAAATTACCTTAAAGCTAACCTTTTCAACAATATTCTTCGGCAAGTAAGTTTCTAATATATTTCTCCCGTTGTCATTGTTCTTGCCGTTGATATCGAATTCCATTCTCTACATTTTTCTTTATATACTCTTTGCAAAAGAAGTTTAATCCAGTATTCCATTGTTATCTTCCTTTTTCATAGAGAATTGTTATCTTACTTAGGCTTTGAAGAAAATACTTCTGTTTGATGGTTCATTTATTTTTTCATTGGGTATTTAGGAATCATGTTTACTTTTTCATGTAACAAAATATTGACCGTCGGGTGGGTCTCAACCAAAAAAAAAAAATTGACCCTGTTTGTTGGATGTTTAATTTGTGCAAAAAGATGTCATTTCTTTTTTCTAGATGATCATTTCAATCATGTTTCTGAATTTATGTCAGCCTTTATTCTGGACTGATACTCAAGCAGCCATTAAGATCGCTTACAGCTCCACAAATAAGTATATCCTTGAGAATTCAAAACAACTTGGCCCTGGTGGTTCAACAGCAGTTACAGCAATTATTGTCGATGGCAAAGACCTGTGGATAGCTAATGTAGGAGATTCCAGAGCAGTGCTGTGTGAAAGAGATGCTGCGAACCAACTCACTGTTGACCATGAACCTGGTGGCAACGAGAGAAATAGGATTGAAAAACAAGGTGGTTTTGTGACTACTTTTCCTGGTAAGTCTCCTTAATGTTGTAAATTTTTATTGGAATGAAAGGTTGAAATATAACTCCGCCTATATTTTATAGCCGGTCCCAAACCCGGATAAAGGAGGAGGGTTGTGTTAGGCCCCGACAGCCAACATAAAATCATGTCGAATCTTATGAACATGGATCAACGAATAAGAGCGGAATGGCGTCGTATGATCCATGTAGCCGACCCCACCTAGTGGGATAAGGCTTTGTTGTTATTTGTTGTTGAAAGGTTGAAATATAAGTTTATTTTCTAACTTCTTGGCATGATTAGGGGATGTTCCTCGTGTTAATGGACAACTTGCTGTTGCAAGGGCTTTTGGTGATCAGAGTCTGAAGGCACATTTAAGTTCTGAACCTGATATAAGGCATGTGCCTTTGGACCCAACCATGAAGTTTATTATACTTGCAAGTGATGGACTGTGGAAGGTTAGTACATTAATAGAGATAACGATTCCTTCTCATCTGGCTTTGTAGGTTTTGCTATTTGCACAAAGTTCTAAACCTGATGTAAAGTCATATAGGCAGTTCATACTCTACAAAGATTCTTTCATGTACTTTTGTAGAAGATTCTACTTATAATTTGATCAACAAAAAATGATTACAACTTGTTTTTCATTGTCAGGTGATGAAAAACCAGGAAGCTGTTGATCTTGTGAAATCCATTAAGGATCCCCAGGCTGCAGCGAAGCTATTGACGACGGAGGCCTTGGCAAGGAAGAGCAAGGATGATATTTCATGCATCGTTATTCGTTTCAGATGGTGAAATCTTTCATGACACAAACTTCGCGTCTATATACATCTGGACTGATAGATTTGCCAATTGGCTGCACGAAGTTGATGTGTTGACGCGTGCAATCCAGAATCTGGGATAGCTTAGGGAGAAACATAGAGATTGGGCATTTAAGGGGTTTTCTTGCACATTTTGTGTACACTTTCCTCTTACGTACATAATATAGTTTGGAATGGTTGTAACAACAGATTTTGCTTGCCAGTTGAAATAAGAAGTTTTATGACCTTAACTTTTGTTGCTATGAATGAGTGCATGAATTTGTTCAACGTGGGTTCCAACGACAGATTCTTGAAGATCTAACTTTTGTATAGTTCTTTTAAAAATTAGGGGAACAAGAACCATGGGTCATCAAACTTGTGCGAAATCATTATCTACGTACTATATTTTGGTTATCCACATCATCATCAATTACTCTTTTTATTTATATTTAGTTTTGAAATAATTATTTTTATTATTTATTTTATTAATATATAAAGTATATTATCTATCATATTTGAACTAGTTAAAAATAATGACGATGAGGGAGTAATTGTAAAACTATCTTTTCATGAATTTTGTACGAACTTTTCTATCATTTGGACCATAATTTTTTTTTCAATTAGGGTTGCACACGAGTTAGGTCTAGCTAGGCTTTCACTTAAATAAGTGAAACATGTTGCAAAACCCTAAACCTATAATAAGTCATGAATATAAATTTAGTTTGATTTGTTTGATTAACTTTTAACGTATAGCCTAACTTATTAGTCTATTAAGTCAAACATATTTTTTGATAATATATTAAATTACATATGATAAATCTTATTTATTAAAGAAACAATAGATATGAACTAAATGAAAGAGACATTACTAATATATTTCTTCTAGCACCACTTCCAAGATATCGACGATTGACTATCGAAAAAAATGTTAATAAGATGATAATATAGCCTTTATTCTAATGCCAAATTGGGCTCTAGTTGGTCGGATCCGATCGAATCGGTGTCCGAGATTAAAATGGTCCGTGGATTAATTAAAATTTGAAGAAGGATTTGATCCGTTTTAATTCGATCAAAATCTGGGTTCAACCATCCGACTCGACAAGCATCATCCGATCGAGTCAAGTTCTAAAATGAAAAAAAATGAAACATAAAAAAATACAAAAATATTTAGACATATTATATATATATATATAATATGGATTATATATATATACTTAAAATTTATACTTAAATGTCCTCTTATCACACACACACACACATATATATATATATATTCAATTTTTTTATTTATAACTACTTCACAAGTTTTTTTATAATCTACTGAAGATACTTCTTTTAACCCATTAGAGATTTCTTTGTCCAAGGTTAATTCAAAAATAGGATAAAAGAGGATAACGATATTACTACTAACACTAGTCGAATAACCTAAGTCCCAACCTTACTAATAAGTAGTAACCAATCTTGGTTGATGTCTAGAACTATTGCTCATGCTCAAGATTTCTTTTAATCTTTCACCTTTGGCAGGTCTTTGTATGCTCATGCACTTCAAAAGATAATGCCATAATCAGTTATGCACTTTATTGAATCATAAACATCTTTCATGTCTTGCCTTGGAGTTGGTGCTATTAGCAGCTTTTTTTTCTACCATATTTGATTGAAATTTTATGTGCAACCAATAGGTCAGATCATAAGTACATTTCCTTTTTGCCTATTGCTTAAAACGCTTTTTTATTAAGCGCAAATTACCTATTTTTTGCACATTTTTTTGCAAACCATTATTTACGTAGTAAGTTGATACCGATAAAAAAAAAACTTTTCTTAAGACACCAGAACACGAAAACCATTATATTTAATTTTTAAATGATTTGTACAAGTTGAATTAAGGAGAAAATATGTCTGAATATTTGAGATAATATATAATAACATTATATGCATAATTATATATATATATATATATTATAATATTACATTTTCAATTTCTTACATTCTTCTGGAACAAATCAGTTAAGCTTTTATGAAATAGCTACTTTTGAAATTCATATATAGATAAAATGAAAGTGTTTCTTATTTTCTTCGTCATCAAATTTTTATTTAATTATGATAAATTATTTGAAAAATTCAATCATAATCGTTGAATGAAAATGTGATAAGTAAAAGATAGAGAATAATATGAGATATGAAATATCAAAATTAAACCCATAATTATATATAATTCATATATATACTCATTTTTTCATTGTCAATACTCAAAGAATACCTTATTTCTACCCTCGGCTGAATTATTGGCAAAAAATAGTAATGTTGGTATGTTGACGATATTCTGTTAATATGTGATTTAATTTAGAAGAGTCAACGGAAGTTTAGGGAAAAAGGAATCTACAGGGAAAACTAAAATCAATGACATGGATAAAGCTGAGATACTTTCTTGACATATTAAAATTCTCAGGCCAAGTTTAGTTAATATGCATATTTAAAATCAACTAATTACTGTAATCAAATTTAATTAGCACAATTGTTTGACAAAATTATGTTCAAAATTGACGAAACTAATAGTTCTAGAAAAAAAAAATTTGACGCCATTTGAAGTCTTGTTATTTCCATGATTCGTATTTAATTTAGTATTATCCTCGTATCAAATATCAATAAGAAGTAAATATAATGTAATGAAATACGAACTAACCCTCACTAAGCTCCTAGCTGAAATCACCATAATAATTAGCATGATAAACAAATAGATAAGAAGCATCAAGGGATGAGGAAATGAACAATTCATGCATCATCCATCATTCACTGCTACATGATACTTCTACCATTCTGTGTGTTGAGCAAACAACCTTCACAGACATTTAAATCTGTATATAACATTCACGTACATAAGACAAGTAGAGGCTGTTTTCTTCCACCCCCGAGGGCGTTACAACAACGGGCAAAAGTTGTAAAAGCTTGATCTGTTATCACATCTGACGTAGAAGAAAATTTTGCTCGAATGAAATCCTCAACAACAGTAATTCAAAAGTCATATAGCATACGATAAATGCAAGTTGCACAGCTTGCAGAAAGTTTAGTACACACGTTGCCAGTTAAGTGCGAATTATTACACCAGAAATAGTTGTACAGCTTGCAGAAAGCTATAACTCCAAGTACACAAAATAGTGCAGATCAAACAATGTCACAAAGTTGGGTCCTACGCCAAGCCAGACATTGAACTGCAAAAGAAAAGAACAAAAGCTGGTTATAGTTTAGTTCACAAATAGAAATACCAGAAAACATAGCAACCAAAGAAGTCGCACAATTTATGTATATTAAGGCTTAGCCAAGTGAGTTTAGTCATTATTAAATGGACGGAATTATAAATTAAGAAGTGTGATAAAAATTATACACAAAGTATGTGAGCAACGCATTGTTCTATAGACGTCAAAGGAATCAGCAGACACAAGTCTGCATTAACAATGTCACATCCACCAAGTATAGTGAACAGAAAATACTTACCATCTGAATAGACCTCACTTGTCATCATCGCCTATTGTGTCCCGTATCTTAGTCACGATGGCGCCGACTTGTGTCTCTAGAGTCACGGTGCCGACTGCCTTCGCTCCTGCGATGCTCAAACCTTTCATGCCTCTCATGCTGTGGAGACTCTTCATATCTTCTCTTACTGTCTTCATAGCTATTGTCAACCCTACTCCTCTTTTGATTTCGGCTATCATCTTCATGCCTCATTGCATTTCTGTCACCTCTGTCTCTCTCACTGTATTCCCTCTTTCTAGTTTCATGATCTCCTACAACAGCATACCTCTGTTCATCTGTAGCCCTCTTTCGCCCTCCATGTTCATCTTCATGTATCATTCCCCTGCTATCCCTGCCTCCTTTTGCATAGTCTTCCCTCCTTTGAGCTCTGGGATCTCCATCATTCCGATTGCTCCTGCTCCCGGTGGTCTCTTTCCATCTTTCACCTTCAGCAGTACCTCTAGTCTTTATATGCTGCACTTGAGAAACAATATCAGCCTCAGCTTTGCTCTTTTTTGAATCATATATATTGTGGCTCTCTTGCCTTGTTGAGGCACTGGAGTGCTCTTTCTTAACATTGACAACATCTTTTTCACGAATTTTCCTTCTATCGTCTTCACTATCATCTGATGATGCCGAGTCAGAATAATGTTTTCTGCTTGTTCTATACTTCAGCTCATTGTTGTCATCCTTCTTTTGAATGTCATTCCTAGAATCAATCGTTTTGTGAATCTTGCTAGAACCACTAGGCTTCTCAAGTCCTCTTCCTTTCTTTTCATCATCAGTTTCTGAGTCAGAATATTCAGAATTATATTTCTGACTTTGTGCTCCTTGCTTTTCAATCAGTTCCTTCTTGTGTTCGGCATCAACAGAGTTCAAATTTGTGACAGATCTTGTTTCCTTATTGACATGTTGAACAATGTTTCTTCTAGCCTCACCACCAGAATCACTCTCTGATTCTGAGTAGTCTGATTCATCATGCTTGTTATTTCTTCCGTGTGTCCTAGACACGTCAAAGCTCTTATGACTTCCCCTGATGGCTCTCCTCTTTCTGTCCCCTTCAGAATCTGAATCATTCCTCCCACGTTTTGCAATATGCTTAGGTCTCTGTTCTCTACTGTCATCGGCAGAACCAGTATCTGAACTGATATAATCAGATACCTCCTTTCCAGTGGATTTTCCTTGTTTTATAGACACATTAATCATCCTCTTGTCAGTGTTTTTAATGCCATTACTTTTCTTGTTTCTAGCAACTTCAGAATCTGAATCTGAACCTGAATAGTGCGCATGTTTTTTCTGTTTGACATGGTCAACTCTTTCTCTTCTGGAGCTATCACTAGAATAACTTTCAGAACCATCATACTGTGATTCCTTGCTTTTACTGTTTTTCTTACTCTTGTTGCTGCTCCTTGTGTCATTCTTCTTATAGTTGGCACCTTCAGAATCTGAATCAGTATCATACCTCTTTGGTTTTGTGACATGCTCAACTTTCCCTCGTTTTATGTTGTCATTGAGCTTATCTGACTTTGAGGAATCTAATACATCACTTCTTATTTCAATCCCACGTTTTATAGACACATCAGTCTTGTTATTTGTGATCTCTCTCTTCTTGTGCTTTGTATCTTCAGAATCTGAATCAATGTCACGCCTCTTGTGTTTCTTCACATGCTTCGATTTCTCTTCGGTAGCTCTATGTTCAGAATCACTATCTGAATCATAATAATCTGATTCTTTGTACTTCTCACTTTTCCTTTGCCTTTGAGATTTAACACCCATGTTTTTCTTGTTTTCATGAATTTCCCGTTTCTGGTGGTTGGCATAATCAGAATCTGAATCAGAATCATGTCTAATGTGTTTTCTTGCACGCCTAGGCAACTCCTTTTTATCACTGTCACCTGAACCACTATCAGAATCAGAGTAATCAGATCTTTTGCCTTTAATGTTTTTTCCATGCTTAGGAATATCAATCAAGCTCTTTTTGTGGTCTCTCGTGCCAGAAGAATCTTCAAGCTCATCTTTGCGGGTGCTACTTCCATGCTTGTCAGTTCTTCCTTCAGCATGCTTACCAATCTTGTTATCCCCAGAATCCTTCTGCTTCAGGATTTTATCGTCTTTCAGCTGGTTAAATTCATATCTCCTTTCTTCTTCATTACTCCTATTACCTATGAATCTCCTCTTATCGGAATCTTCTCGTTGATCATGTCTAACACGTCGCTGATCACCACTATCCAGAGCTGCTCTAAAAATTTCTAACTGTTTCTCCTTCAATGCAGCACTTCGATGAGATTGGCTATCTGCAAATCTAAAGAAACAATAAAGAATTAATACACTTGGATAACAAGTCTGCCCATCATTTAACCCCTAAAAAATAATAAAGAAAACAAGAAAGAAACATATGAGTCATGACCAACCTTACAGGAATTAAAACCCCTTTGAAAATTCATAGAGCTCTAGTCAAAGACACACAAGGCAAGGCAAGGCAAGAATGAATTAGTTTGGTTCTTTTTGTTTTGTCTTTTTGGACCCTACACTTGTGCATTCATCATTCTCCTTTCATATATATATATATATATATATATATATATATATATATATATATATATATATATATTCCTGATATTGCTGCTCTGCAGTTGGAATATGTTTCTTTGGATATAATAATGTTCTTTATGTGGGAACTTGTATGAAGATGTTAATATGGATATGGCTTTTGATTTTCACAGTTAAAGAGGGGAATCACTTCATATGTATTCTGCTAAAATTAGAAGTATAATCACAAAAACGATCAATGACAGAACATGTAGTAATATTGGAATATGTCGATGATATTCTTATATAGCAGGTGATTGAGGAGGACTTGGATCTGCTGATGTATTTTATCGACATCAAAATTCTAAGGTCAGGTACATGAATCTTCTTTCACAGAGGAAATACGAATAAGGTTCACGGAATGATACCGATCCAAACCATAAGTTACGATTGTAACAGAGGTCCTGGTACCAAAACGAACAGCAATTATAGGGGAAAACAGCGCATAACACATCAGAAATTTATATCTTTTTCTGCAAAAGACGAAAAAAATACGGGGGTGTCAAAACCTCTTGTTCGGGAGGGGTGGGCGGCCCCTACTGACACCAGCTTCCTCGGCGGCGATGGCAGCAGCCGACTCTGCCTCGAAATCCTTCCGAGCCTGCTGGAGTTTCTCGGCCATCTCGGATTCAGTGTAGCCCTGATCCTCGAGCTTCTCCTGGAGGAGCACGAGGCGAAGCTCGATCTCTCTCTTGCGGCTGTGTTCGAGGATCTCCTTGTTGGGCTTCCGGATGGGGGCGTCAGGTTTGGTACCGTCGCCGGCGCTGTAGTCGGTCTGTGCTGGTGCCGATCGGGGCTTGACGAAGAACTTGTTGGTCTGAATATAACCATTGGTGCCCGACCCTCGAGGGGTCTGCAGCCCGATCCCGTTGTACATCGCAAGGCGAATTCAAAGAGACGGGACGAAGGGAATGGCGACGGATAGAAACCCTAGAAATCGAAAGGGGAAGAAGACGAAGGCGACGAAATAAAAAGGGATATGGAAAGGAAGATTAATAAGATGATTAAAATTAGCAAATTAGGAAATAGTGAAAGTAAATAATTGAGTTAATGAAAAAACCAAATTAATTTCAAATTTAGGATGTTTTTAAAAAGAGAAACAAAAATATTTGTAACAACGTTTTTTTTTTTTGAAATTACCCGATTATACATTGTAACAAAAATTTCATAAAATACATCGGCCAATCTCTGGTATTCACGTTACATTCGTTTGCTTTATTTTTTTTTCTTTTTTCGCTTAACTTTATGTATGCATTATTTTTTCAATGTTCATTTTTAAAATTAAGATGCCCCACTAATTAACTCAAAATTTGAATGGATGGGGTATACTATTGAGAAATAAGATTAGTTAAATTATGTTTGGATATATTTTTATTTTAGTTAAGATGGATAAGTTGAAATAGTTAAACTCTTATTTTTTATTTTATCGAATTGGTGCAACGAGAAAAATAAATAATTTTATATCAAATTAACTAGGACATATTATCAAATTAAATTATTTCTTTTGTTACCAAATTAAATTATTTTTTTTGTTCCCTCTCTCTCATTGATAAATTATTTTATTACTCATATAAATATATTAATAAACTTTTACTATAATTATTCGTTTATAAATAATTGCCTCTCTTTTTTTACTTTTTAAATTAGATAAATAAAATAGTTCAAAAAAATAAAGAATATAATAAAAATAGAAAAAATTGGCAAAATAAAAATAAATTAAATGATAACGGAATAAATATTTATTACTCATTATATATTATAAATAGTTTAGATATAATAAAGGGTAAAAATATTTTTTTAGTAAATAAAACTGTCATTTTTCAAATTATCTTTTGTTTAAAACTTATTTTCAATGACACATTAACTCTATCACCTCATCTCTTACTACATCTCTCCATTAGTTAATTGTTAAACAAACCTTAAAGAGCATATTTGGTTAAGCTTATAACTTAGTTTAAATGACTTATAAACGATTTTAAAACTTTTTATTTTTTGCTTAAGTTATTAATTGATATTAACTTTATTTTTCGCTTCTATTTTAAATTTTTTCTTTACGTTAATGCCCTTTTGTCCTCTATTTATATTTTGTTATATTATTTCTATTATCATAACCATTTTTCAGGTTAATTTTTAATTAACTCATTCCTAAATTAGATCATAATTAAAGTGAAGTATTAATTAATAGAATAATATTTAAGTTTTTTATTTATTAATTAAAATATATAACACTTAATTAAATGCATTTTTATATTATCTATGCAATCATTTAAAGTAAGTAATAATTAAATACCATAATTTTATAAATCAATTTATGATCGTGGCCTCTTTAGAAAAGCAAAGTTGTGATTTTAATTCTCATTTTCATCCAAAAAATTGCTATATAACTTATTCACATTACATCATTATATCTTTTTATCAAAATATCAAATTAAAACTTATATAATTAATTAATTCTTATTAGTTCTTAATAACAATAAAGAATTTAAGTTCTTGCACATGAGTGTTACCAGTTCATTTGGCAAGTGGTTAAGTGTTCTTTTTATCAAAATATCAAATTAAAACTTATATAATTAATTAATTCTTATTAGTTCTTAATAACAATAAAGAATTTAAGTTCTTGCACATGAGTGTTACCAGTTCATTTGGCAAGTAGTTAAGAATTTAACTTATATACTATCATTACAATATTTGATATATTTTCTTTAAAATTTATTTTGTTCAAAATATATTCAATTTTAATAAATGGTAGTTATTTGTACTTAGCCTATATTCATAGATATACTTAACCCATATTCATAGAATGGAAGGAGAAATATGAGAGAGCTAGAAATCTTAAGAAGAACTAATGATTTTGACAAATGTAAATGTTCATCCCAACATCTATGTATATGATCTACTTACAAGAGACAACCAGATTTAAGCGCTATTAGAATGTTAGAAGTAAGAGAGGAGAACCCAAATTGTTGTTATGGAGCACTAATGATTCCATAACTCTAAATTTTCATCTCAACATCTATTTATATGATCTACTTGAATTAGTATTGATTCATTCATCCACAATCCATGGAAACATTGTAAAAGAACTTTACGTCAAGTTGGAGATTGATAGAGATTAATCAACCCTTGGTATCTTCAAGCTCGTTTTTTTATGAGTGATGCTTCCAACTTTCAGTTCTTTGCTTCTCCTTCAATGCAGGACTTCCATGAGTTTGACCATCTGTAAATCTTAAGAAAATAACAAAGAAACACATGGTTCAATACCAAGTTTAAAGGAAGTATAATTTATTTGAAAATTGAAGTAGAGTGAATGCTGGTCAAAGACACTGCCCGATACAAAGCAAGATTGAACAAGGGAGTTCCACGAAAAATATTTAGGTAGGAAGAGCAGGCATACTATTTGAATTTCGAAAAATTTTGATGTTGCTTTATATGCTTCAACTTCTCTAGAAGGCTTGTGATTTTTTGAAGGGCAGAAGAACAATATTACCATATTCAAAAGATCTAGTTCAACACGAACTGTACTAACAAAAAAATTGTAAGTCCATTGGAGAGTCAAGCTGAGAGCAGGCTTCCTTCTGCAAAGAACCAATTAAAGCATATCATTAACTTCTGACAAAGGGATTCTACTCCATCCAAATGTCGAGGTGGCGAGGAACATGCAAGTCAGCCCCATTGTAGGCATAACTTTCAACTGCTCAGAAGAGCTATCTAGGTGGACAAGCTCATAGAGACTCGGATAACAACATTGCAGGTCCTATTAAGATAGTGGACGGTTTCCAAAATGACATGTGAGAGTGCCTAGCAAGGTCGCCCAGGATTGGATGGAGATGTCAGTTAGGTAACTGGATTAGATATTGACAATCTCGTGGATGATGTAGTGGGGGACTTTGAGAGACAAAGTTGATGCTTGTAATTTGTGGTAGATGTCATTCTTTGTAAACATTTTTAAATTTGTGTCTAGTTATATTACTTGATAGCTAGTACAATGGATGGGAAGGGGATAACAACATGATTGCTACATTCATTTAAGGAGCAGTATTGCAGGAAGAAAGAAACTGATGGTGTCAACTATTGAGCTGACTATTCCCCTCTAAGCACACTAGAAAGTGTTATTGCCTCTCTTTCATATTGTCAAATGACTACAAGGAGAAGAGGTTGTTTTTCTATGGGATAGCGAGCCCTCAGAGGATGAAGTAGATGCACACTCCCATTCTTTATTAAATGTGCTTCAATGTTGGAATTGTAAGGTGACAGCCACATCACACACAGTAAAGGATCCTATTCTAAAAGAACAACCAGGCATAATAATAATTGTTGAGCCACACGTTAGAGACACAAGGGCAGACAGAGTTAGTGGAAGGTTAGAGGCTTCACCACCTAGAGTGGAGGAAAGAGGATTCTCAGGAGGAATACAAATTACATTGGCTGGAGATTCTCGAAAAGCACAAGAGGGCAATGTTTTAAAATGGAGCTCAGTGCCTAGCTCAGTTTGACTAGAGGTTTTCATAGTTCTTCTCATGCTTTTAGAGAACCTATAGTCAAACTGAGCTTTGTTTCCATGCAATCCCTATGCTTTCTGAGACTCCCCCTTGCCTCAACTTTCTAATGACTTTTTTATACACCCATGTGTCTCTAATATGTGGCTCAACAATGATTATTATGTCTAGATGCGCTTTTAACATAGATTCCTTTATTGTATTGCGACAATGGAGGACAATGTTTTGAAATGGGACTACCGAAGTCCTCCCTAGATTAAACCCTAATTACCATCACCCTCCACCTTTGGATACTAGCCTAGTTGCTAGTGATCAGAGAAGACAAAGACCATTATGATTCATGGCAATCTGGCAAATGCACTAGAATTCCTTGAAATTTTCCATGAGGTCCCCCGTTGAGAGAAATCCAAAGGATTGTGTGAATCAGGCATAATAAGTTCCTTATAGCTAGCTAGAAGTTGAGCTAAAAGGAGAAATAGATCAAGTGTTAAATGAGGAGGAAGCGATGTCATTTCAGAGATCATGTTGTAATTGGGTACAGTTTGGCAATAGAAATGCCTAATACTTCCATACCACCGCCATCATTATGAGACAACGGATATCAATGGAAGACCTAAAAGATGAGAGGAGACAGTGGATTGAAGATCAAGTGGAACTTCAGAAGCTGTCTGGAGACCACTTTTCCATACTAGTTTTAATTGAGCAAAACCAAGTGACCGTACAACTTCCTCGTTCTTTTCGTCAGCTTGATGAGTAGAAAATGAGAGCAATGGAAGCCACACTTAAGGTCTGTTCAGATTGAGGGATAAGAAGGGGGGTGGGGTGGGATACGATGAATGAAATTAATTAAACTATATTTGGTTATATTTTTTATTTAAGTTAAGAGGAGTGGGTGAAATAGATAAGCCCTTTAAACATCATATTTTTCATTCCACAAAATTGATAGAACGAGGAGTAGATTATTTTATACCAAATTAACTTCTTTCTTTTTTTATTACCGAATGAAATTATTTCTCTTCTTACCAAATTAAACCACATCTCTCACACACACACACGATGATTCATTGATATATTATCTTTTTCTAATGTGAATACATATTTGTCTATCATTTTTTTTTATTTTAAAGGGTAAAAATGACTTTTAGTAAATAAAACTTCCATCCCTCATACCATCACTATTCAACCAGGTCGGGACGTAAAATTCGAATTCGGTCCTGCGGGTCTCAAAGAAATGAGACCATGTCCAGGCCCAATTATCCTTCGGGTTGGGAAAATTTTGAAAAATTCAGACCGTTGCGGGCGAGGGCGACTAGGTCATCTCGGCCCATGCTCATTCCTAATTAGCAATTATAAATGACTTTTATACAAATAAAACATTCATTACCTCACTCCATATCTTATATAATTTATTATCCAAACATATACTTTCTAATGACACACCACACTTCACCACCCCATCACTCACCACGCCACCCCACCCCATCCCTCGTGAAGAGGACGTTAGACGAACTCTATATTGTTGTTTCACTCAATTCTGACACACTCTCACCCATGATTCTACAATGATTTTGCAAAATTCTTACACTCAAACTGTTTGTGTTTGAATAAACAAGAGAGTAGAACACATGAGAAAAGAATGAGGCAACACAACTTTCTGACATTTCATTACAATGGTTAAAATAACTGACCACTAACTCTAACTGACTCAAAATCTAACTGACCACTAATAAAAGATAGTAACTACTGCTTCTAAGACAAAGCTTTAACAAATAATAAAATAAAACTGAACACACGTAAATATGTAACAACATGTTCTAATACATCATCTAACATTTCTCCTCCTTAGATTAGAGACCTGGACATATTCCAATTTCATGATTCAACTAACTAAACTGACGAACAACAAGAGGCTTAGTGAAGACATCAACCATTTGATCACTTGTTTTGCAATATTTCGGTGCCACCTCTTTTTCCTTTTGTGCCTCACACAAATAATAAAACCTCAGCTTAAAATGTTGTCTTTCCATGAAAAATTAGATTCTAAGCAATCACAATTGCATCTTGATTGTCCACATACAACACAGTTGGACCATTCTCTTGCAATCCCAAATCATATAATATCTTCCTAAGACATATTGCATGCTTTGCAGCTTCATTTGCAGCAACAAATTCAGTTTCAACTGTTGATAGTGCCACAATATCTTGCTTGTTTGAGCTCCACGAGAAGCAACCCGATCCAAGTGAAAAATAGAAACCTATTGTGCTTTTCATGTCTTCCACTGAACTACCCCAATCATATCCACAAAGCCAACTAACTTCATCTCAGAGACTGCTTTAAACTTTACACCATAACTCTGAGTCCCTTTAAGGTACATCAACACCCTTTTTGCTGCAGTAAGATGTTCCTCAACTGCATAATTAAGAAATCTTGATAGAATGCTTACTGCATACTGAATGTCAGGTCTAGTGGCTATTAGATACATTAGATACATTAAACAACCTATTATCCTTCTGTATTCAAACTCATGCTCAAATTCTTGCACATTGCTCTTGCTTAACTTCTCTTTCTGATTAATAGGAGTAGTGACTGCCTTGCATTCTTCCATTTTAAATCTTTTTAGGA
Source organism: Pontederia crassipes (assembly GCA_030549335.1). NCBI lineage: Eukaryota > Viridiplantae > Streptophyta > Magnoliopsida > Commelinales > Pontederiaceae > Pontederia > Pontederia crassipes. The sequence goes on from JAUKPH010000017.1 coordinate 7,555,365, forward strand.
TCTCTCCGGTGTACTTCCTTTGACAAATAAATATTTCGCCATCTTTCTGATGAATCTCTGTGCCTAGAAAGTAAGACATTTTTCTCAAATCTATCATTTCAAATTGCTTCATGAGTCCTGCCTTCAACTTCAATATCTCACTCTCCCCCTCTCCTGTAACCAGCAAATCATCAACATAAATAGACACCACTACTAAACCACGTTCACGTTGTTTGTAGTATAAAGTGACTTCACTTAAACTCTTCTGAAACCAAGCTGACTAAGATAATAATCAATTTTGTTGTACCAAGCGCTAGGAGCTTGCTTCAGCCCATACAGGGATTTCTTCAATTTATAAACTTTATCTTTTCATCCTTTGACTTCAAATCCTTCTAGTTGAGCTACATAAATGTCTTCAGATAGATCACCATTTAGAAAAACTTATTTCACATCTAGGTGATAGATGATCCACTTTTTTTTAGCAGCAAGCAATCTGATGGTGTCCATGCGAGTAACAGGAGTAAAAGTATCTGAGTATTCCACTCCACTAACTTGAGCTATCCCTTCACAATTAATATGGCTTTATACTTGTTCATTGTGCCATCGGGGTTCAATTTTGTCTTCAAAACCCATTTGACACCTATAGTCTTCTTGTGATCAGGTTTAGGCACAAGTTGCCATGTGTTATTCTTGTTGATCTTGCTCAATTCTTCTCTCATTGCAGATATCCGCTCAACATTTTCTTTTGCTTCCTCCACAGATCCTAGTTTTAACAAAGCCACATTGCATCTAGCATAGACATATGATAGTGATCTGGTACCTCGCACAAGTAAATGATCTACTAGTTCATCTTCAGTCAAATCAAACTCATGCAAATTTGCTTTAGCCACAATGCTTTTGCTGTCAACCTTTTTCTCTTCACATGGTATACTATACCATCTCTTATCTTCACAAAAGATTACATCTCTACTCACAATAATCTTCTGTGAATTTGGAAGTACACTCTGTAGGCTTTAGACTGAGGACTATACCCCACAAAAATAGCAGCTTCACCTCTATGATCAAGTTTATCTCTATTAATTGAATAAGTCAAGTAATAGCATAAACAACAAAAAATTTCAGTCCATTAACCTTTGGTTTGAAGCCATACCATGCCACAAATGATGTTTTCTTGTTGAGAGCCATAGTTGGTAGCCTATTCAACGAAGACAACAATATTCACTGCCTCTACCCAGAAACTTTGGATAGTTGCTTGCCTTAGAGCATACATCTTGCCATCTCCACAATACTTCGATTTTTTCTTTCACTTGCCCCATTCTGCTGTGGAGTATAAGGAACTGTGAACTAATGCTTTATGCCTGAGTTTTCACATATGATTTTGAATCCTTTTGAGATATATTCACCACCTTTATCAGTTCTTATTATCTTGATTTTGCAGTTTGCTTCATTCTCCACCTCCTGTTTGAACCTTAGAAATACTTCATGACACTTCATATTTTTGTTTAAGGAAGTAGACCTAACAAAACCTTGTGCAATCATTAGTAAAGGTTACGAAGTACTTGCTTTTATTCAAAGACTCTTAAGGCAGGTCCACAAACATTTGAGTGCACAAGTTGCAGTTTCTCCTTTGCCCTCCATGTTATTTTCTGGAATGATTTCTTTACTAGCTTTCCTCGCAAGCATGCTTCACAATCAGAGACTTCACTACCCAACTGAGGCAAGTCTTCAACTAAGCTGTTCTTTTGCATAAAATGCAGCCCCTTGTAGTCAAAATGCCGTAGCCTCTTGTGCCTTAACTCCTCCTGACTTTGCACACATGTCATAGTCATGGTTTCTTCACTTGCAGGATCAAACACAAATGTTTTATTTTGCATAGGAATTCTGAAGAGAAGTTTTCCCTCTTCATCAGCAATAGCACACTCATTCCTTTCAAATATAATCTTCATACCTTTTTTAACTAGTTGTCCCACACTTAGAAGTCCCACACTTAAAAGATTCAGATCTATCTTGAGAACATAATAGACATCTGACATCAACTTCACTCCTCCAGTGCCTTCAAGTAACACATTTCCTCTTCCTTCAACTTTAAGAAGTCACCACTGTTAATCCTCACTCTGGTATTGAATGATCTATCAATACAACAACAACAAAGCCTTATCCCACTAGGTGGGTTCGGCTACATGGATCATACGACGCCATTCCGATCTATCAATATCAGTGAAAATTGTCGCATTTCCAGACATATGATTGGAACTTCCATTGTCTACAAGACATCCATCATGTGAGACCCGAGACACAAAACCCGAAGCAACAAACAATTGCTCTACTTCACCTATAGCAGTGAGCCTCTCCTTGTTGAGAACTCTTTCCTTTGCAGATCCTCTCCACATGTCACATCTTCTCATACTTCCTGCACTTCACATTTGGTCTTCTTCAATACCTAAAGAAAGGATGACCCTTCTTTCCTACTTGCAGGCTTTGTCACTTCCCTTCTTTTCTTGTGCATCAATTGCACCAGAATTGGTCTGTTGACCAAATCTGTAACACCCCCAAAATCAATCTTCCTGCCACGTAGGTAGTCAGATTGACCAAGAGGACACTATACTGTCTACTGCTTCCTTGACTTTGACCAGTCAATAAATGATTCACGTGACAATAAAAAATAGAGAATTAAATAAAAGAAAGGATTTGCGAAAGAAATCATTGGAAAATCAAAGATGTCAACATTTAATGAAATCATTCAAGAAAAAAAGAAGTTCATATAATTCAAATAATCCGAGCAAATGGTCACATGTGCGATATCAAAAGAGAGAGAGTCACAATATTTCTAGAATACAAGAACTCATAATTCAAATAAAGAAACAAAAGAGCGAAAAACTTTTGGGTTTGGCAAATCATGTGCGGCTATCCTTGAGTTCTGCGTTATCCATCTCCTTCCTAGGCAGAGTTCTCACATGCAAAATCCCAATATAAGGGTATAGAATACCCGTAGCGAATTGTCCAGTACATATAGATACATAACCGATAAAATGAAAATATGATTAGGATTAACAATAGTGGATAAGGATCAATACAACACTTGCATTTTAACAATGGTCTCAATACTTTGATCACAGTGGGCCATAGACAATATTTATCCATGACTATGCTTTGTTCATTACTATATCAACACCTTGCTCTATACTTTACTCAACTATGCATTATCATGCTTTGCTTTATTCTGTGTATTGCTATGTCTTTATCATTACTATAAAGTCCTTGAAGTTTATTATCCTATGCGAGCTTGACTTCATTAGGTTGGAAAGATAGAGGTGCCTTTATGCATCTGTGTAGTCAGGATGCCCGTGAAAGGGAAGGTGTATGCTAAGGCATACCTTTATCGGAATACAGGTGGAAAATGGCCTACACCCTAGGAACAATGGTCGTTGCGGACCCGTAGGTTCACTATCTCCTCAGCTAAGCTACTTGTCCCTCTGGCACTATACCTTGTAATTCATATGTTGCCCCTGTGGGGGAAGAGTGTGTCAATACGTCACCCTTATTCGGAGCATAGGTGGGAGAGGGTCTGTGGTCCAAGAGCAGTGGTGATTAAGACCAGTAGGTGCACTATCTCCTCAGTGCAGCTACCTGCCCCTCTCTATACCGTACCTTGATTTCTGCTCTGTACTCTGGGCGGCACATAACTATTCCATTATTTCATCTTTACTTTACTTATCTTTTTTTATCATATGTGGAGTTTGGAATCATCATTCATAAAAGGGATAAAGTCAGATCCCTTTTCTATGGATGAAAGATCTGTTACTTGCTTTGCTATATTGGACATGGCCTCAGGTGGGCCAGTCGAGGTTTGGGCCTAACTAAGTGTGTTTGGACCACAAGAGTATTTTCATCTTTTATCTCAGTATCCAAAATCCCTCCTCTGGACTGGTCGATCGATTCCTGATGGACTGAGGAAGGGGGCGAACAAAAAAAAGGGCACGAGGAAGGGGGCTGCTGACCTTTTGGACTCCCAAAGGTGCTTGGATGTTTGTGTGCTTGTGGTGCTTGGAGGTGCTTGAGACCTGGGCGGCATGCTACATTGCAGAAGAATAATTTCAGAGCTTTTTGGTGTTTGTTCGAGAGAAACTGCGGAGCAACTCAGCGCGTGTACTTTACAGCAATTCAGAAATCATCGGAGGCTATGAATGCTTTCTTCTAATCATTGTTTGGATGCTCTTTACCCATACATTTTATGTTTAGTTAATTCTGTAATAGAGATTATTAATCTTTTCGAGAAAACTGCATGAACTTGATTAATATAGTTATTTCAGTTTCTTTTGATTGTGATTGTTATGCTTAATGTTTTTTGTTGAGATTATTATATTATGATATAAGACTACAAATCAGATCTGAGGTGGTTAGTTTTAGGATTTAATAATTTTCAGCGAATCGATTCTTAACTTAAAGTTGAAGCAATCATAACACAAAACTAGTAACTCATCGTTTGTGATAGATTTTGTGTGGTCTATCAGTTTTTACCCAGCGAGAATAATTGTTAGTTTAGGAATTATAACTTAATGCATCTTAATATCTTTCTTAATTGAAGATTAACTCATTTTTTGTAATCTTAGATTCTGCGAGAATTAAGATAGTTTGATTTACTCAGCATAGAGATAAATAAGTTATCATAATCCATTTGAAGAAATGAATATATTCATCATCGTTATAATTCAATCTTCATAATTGTTCATGTCAGTTAATCATCATTATTAATCATCCAGAATCCTTAGGCTCAACATCAATTTATTTTACTTTTTATTATTTAATTTTTTACACATTTATTTTCTGTTTTGATATCACAACACCATTTTCTTCTTCTAGTAGGTTACTGAAATAGATTAGATTTAACTAGTTCCTCGTGGGTTCGACACTCTACTCTTTATTTTATTACTTGATACAACAAGTGCACTTGCTAGCGAATTTATTTGTTACAAATTCTACGTATCAAGTTTTTGGTATCATTGACGGAGAACTATATTCATAACTCTTATTTTATCTTGTTTAAACTACTTTGAGAATTTTTATTTTTTGTTTTGCTACACTTTTCATCTTAGTGTTGTGTAAGCTTTTCAGGTAATATCTTTTGTACCCAACCAGATTAGACAACTCAACGACGAAGAACGAAATGGCAACAAATTAACAAGTTGAGAAAAACAACCCTGCTATCCAGCAAGATGGGATTCAAATCGAGGCATCATCGTCAAGACAAAGAATAAAAAAGAAGCCTCAACAAGTGAAGAATGAACATATTTTTCGAGATCCATCCGCTACACTCACAGAATTATTAGATTCTTTAACGAAAAAGCTCTCCACACAAAATTATCAAATAAAAAATTTGGAGAGACAAATTCAAAACATGAGACAGCACAACAAGAAGTCAGATGAGGATGTGGCATCAATTCTTAAATTTAAATCATCAACTTCTAACTTCGTAGAGATGATTGGTCAATTTGTCACAACAATTGAAAGAAAATTAACAATGCAAGACCAACACATCCAGAATTTGGAGTCTCAATTATCCAAAATTTATAAGCAAATTGAAGTTGACAATTCACTTTGACTATTCGACAACGAACTCAAGTTCGAGACTTTTGAATCAAAATTTCATGCATTGAGAATGAAGTTGAAAATTGAGTTCTTTAATTTATGAACATCCAAAGCACATCGAAGAGAATTCGAAGGTCATCTTATGCCCGTGCCATTTTCAATATCCATGGCACCCAGAAGAAAATTTTTCAATAAGGACAGTGATGACTCAATGGCGTGTGAAGAAGACAAGTAAATACATCATGAAAGATGGGAAGGTTCAAAGGAGGGAGACGCCTTTGGAAGTTCTTGTCACTCCTACATTGTTGTCTCTAGATCCGCCATCGTCGAAAGAGAAGAGTAAATCACCCATAGTTGGCTGCAAATCACCCAACATCTTCTCCGTGCAATCTGTAAAATCTTTGAAGGAGAAAAGTACTTCACCAACACCAACACGATTCTATCCAACTACAATAGTCCAGTGGCGACCGAAGAATCATCTGACGATTCATGCTCCTCAGCAGTGTACCTCTCAAATTTCACATCAAAAAGCTGTTGTACATGAAGAATCGCCACAGCCTAATGACAACATCAAGTCGAAAACGTAGGCGTCATCCAACATAGCATGTGCTGAGCCTCACCGCTACGAGTATTCACGATCACAATCAAATCCGGTGAGATCGTTCCATATCTACTTATATTGTTCTTATTGATAATTTCTAAGTAGTCTCAACATATGCCATATCAAAGTCGAGCTGACTTTAAACTTAGAACTATTTTTTTCAACCCTTAAACTTATAGTTTAGATCTTTTGTGTAATTTAGTCTAGATTAATTTAGTTCATGTTATACTAGTTAGTTTTATTATCTTAGTTGCTTAGTCTCTTTAGTTTCCTTCTGTCATTTTTATTATTATTTTATTTTATTTATTTTTTATAACAGGTCTTTGCATGTCACAATCTGAATTTTATTAAAATTTTAAATTTTTAGTTCTCACGGGCCATTATTTTCATGTCACGGGTGTTATTTAGATATAATGGATTGTTACTATGGTATCACGACCCATATTTCATTTCATCACCCAAAATTTCATTGAGTCATTAATTTCATGGGTCTTCTTGGTCGTTTCACGCACTTCACAATGGGTGATTTCACATTTTAGAAAGCTCACGGGTCCTAACCTTGACATCATGACATGTAACATCATGCATAACACCTTGCATATTTGTTTCACGAGCCATAATTTCTCTGTAATGAATCTCACAATGGCCAGTCTTTTGAAGTCTTGATTTTCACGGGACGTTAAAATTGTTTCATGGGGCTCACAGTAGTTTTGTCGAGTTTCACAAACTTTTTCATGGGTCGTTATATGACACTCATGGGTCTTACAGTAAGGGTAGACTCTCACCTTACGATTTCACGAGCCGTTAGAACCTTATCACGGCCCATAAGTGATTTCACTAATTCTTACACCCTGCATTATTACTCGAGTCATGATCTTGCATGATTTTCCTGAGATGTTACATAGATTTCATGGGCCGTAAGGACTATTTCACGGGTCTCCAGTGGGTTACTAATGGAACTATTCAGCTTTACGGGTCGTAAGCGGAGATTAACGACTATCACAGTGTTTAACAATCCATACATCTCAGTTTTCACGAGTCGTAACCCATGCATCATGACCCGTTAAGATCATAGTGTGCCCCTACGTCAAATTCATCTGACCCGTTAGACTTTTATATTACGACCCTAACACCAAAGACATAATATCATGACCCGTTAAGTTCATGTAACGGCCCTTATTTTTATTAATCTCTCATGTTTAGTCTTTGTAGGTCTATTACCCGCTGCTCACCATCGGCGACATCGATTTAATGAAGAAGACAAATTTTTTTCCGAGTCGTGAGTTCCATATCACGACCCATGTTTTGCCAAAGTCTCAACCCACAGCAACTGCCAAGGGCGTCAACGTCTTCTCATGACCCATGAGCATCTATCGAAGACCCCGCACGAGCTATGATGACCGTGATTGTCCGCGCCTAATATTCATCGCCACTGCAAGGGTTGTGTTTTTCCGATCATGACTCGTTATATCGCACAGAAGGGTCGTGACCCCTCCATAATGATCTGTTAAATTACGCAAAAGGCCCATGAACTATTCAATACGACCAGATAATATTGCCCACATGCCATTATCTACTCTTCAGGTTGTTTTCATTTCCTTTTCTACGTTTCTATTTTCATTATCATATATATGCTCCTACGGGTTTGATTTCCAACATTGGGGATGGTGTTGAGTTCAAGCTTGGGGGAGTTTGCAATATATATCATTCCATCTTTTTACATTGCATTGCAAGCACACATTTTCTTAATATTTGAGTCGCATATTTGCTTGCATTTAATATTAAAAAAATCATTAGAAAAAAATGTTTTTCATAATTGAAAATTGCATCTCATTTTCTCATGTCTCAGTATTTACTTATTTTTCAAGAATTATTCAAAGACATCTTGTTAATTAACAAAATTTGAAGTATTATTATTTTATCATTTATCACCTTCGTGTTGAGAAATTGGTTTGAAGAAAGTTGCTTAGTGAAACTATGAATGCTTGATGACAAGTCCTTTTCATACTCAAATTTTTATTTTATTATATATGTTACATTGATAATAATTATATCTCTATTGAACATTCAAGTGTAGTTGAGCTTACTAATAAATAAGTACATATAAAATTGTCATCATATACAAAAGAGGGTTAGTGGAGCCCCAAAAAGTATGAGGAGGTACAAAAAGGTGTAATCTGGAATCTTGGTGCGTTCAGGTAATTAGATCCGTAGAGGATTTTTGCCTGACGACCTAAGGGCAACAATTCTGGAATCCGTCGGTCGAAAGTCCGTTACATGAATCACCTTGCACAATATGGAGAAACGCATGAGTACCAAAATCAATGAAAAAGAAAGAAAAACGAATGATGATGAAAAGTTTTTAAGCAAAGAAATATAAAAGTAATAAATGAATAAAAGCTCATGTTATACTAGTATATTCAACATTGATATTTTATTTTCAATATTATTTTCTTATTTTTCAAAGTTGAATTTGGAGGAGTTTAAAATGAAATTCAGTTATGTATGGTGTCACGGAGGTATTCCACAAATATCATTTATATGTAATTATGCATCTAATTAACATATTAAGTTATTATAGATGTCTATATAGTCATGACTTCATGTAGCAATTAAGTTTTGGATTAAAGCATGATGATAATTAAATTATCGATAAGCGTTATAAAGAAATTATATAAGTTTACTAGGAATAGATTAATATTTTTTAAATATTATAATAAATATGTTTAACTATGATTAACTAAGGTTAATTAGAAGTTTAATACTAATTTTAACAAAATAATATGATTGGACCTTTATTTCAACCAATAGAATTTCAAGAAGCTGAAGCAAGCAGCTCACTAGCAACTTAGAAAATGATTTTTTCAAACCGTCATATGATGTACTAAAAATCTGAAAAAAATACATAAATTAAATAATCTGATCTTCGGATAGCAGAAAAAGTTTCAAGTCAAGATCCCTACTGGAACGGCCAGAAGAACATGTTGATTGTTTAAGGTGAATCCCTAGATCCAAAAATTGATCTTCCAGTTCATGAGATCATAAATTCATGTTTCTTTCTCCATAAATTCTGAAATTTTACATGTTCCATCCATTTGAAGATAGCTTTCCATGACCTCTGAAATATCTGAAAATGAACTTTTATATAGGAAGTTATGAATCTACTTTCAAGGGTCGCTCACTCTGTCTTGGGTTAGAGATAAATCCGTCTTGTCAATTAGGGTATGATTAGGGTAAATAGAATTATAGTTTGATATTTAGATAGGTTAAATTATATTTCACAATGGTTCGGTGAGAAGTGGAATCATTCAATGTAGACCTGTATACATGGAGAAATGAATTTTGCGTTTTGTAGGGCCTCTTCTGTCAGGTTTCAAGACATAGACAGAACATGACATGAATTGATTAATTTTTTTATAAGGGTACAAGGAGTTAAATTATATAATTTTTATGCTTAAACGCTATTGAAGTCTAGATTCTAGGAAAATTAGTATCTCATCAAATAGATAAATATTGTTAAAGATATAAATTAATCATTGAGTGATACACAGTGTGCGAGAGTACAAATGTTATGTCAGATTGCCTTGAATTTTATGGCTTAATCACTTGGAATTAATTAATGATATTTGGGTTTGAAAACCTTAGTAAGTCTAGTTTCTAATTTATCTAGAATCATAAGATTTAAACTTAGGATTAAGAAGTTGTGAATTATTTATTGATATACACTCAGTCTAGAATCCTGAGAGAGCACCTAGTTAAGCTATGGAAGATTGAGAAGTTCCAAGTGTGAAGTAACATATGAATATAAACACTTGAAATTGCACTTTAGTATTAGAAGAGATTATATGTATTTTAAAGTGAACAAGTGTGCATGCATGCATATTGTTATTATTAGTAATTGGAAAGTGAAATAGCATTATTACTTATAGGAGACTATCAAGTTACAAGTGAAATGAGGAAAATCTAGACCTCATTTGAAAAAGATAAAGTATAAGATGAGTGGGTAAATTTACAACATAGCAAAATGATATATGTTACTTCTTTTATTTATGATATTATTTCAAGTAAAGATTATTATTAGTATTGTTATTGAAATATACATTGAGTTAAGAAAGATATTTATGATATGTTTCCAAGATTTCATATGAGATGGTGTATTCTTTTGCATCAAAATATTTTCAGGGAACAATGCTTGTGAACTTAAAATAAGTTTACTTGATATTGATATATGATGGTGATAGAACTCCATGTATACGTTGACCATATTGAATGAAAAAGGTCTTTGAGACCGCATTCGATATACATAACGCCTTTGGGACGTATATCGAGTGTCTTTGCCTTTTGGGACTGCTCTGTGTGCACGTATTGATCCATGATATGCTCTGCGTATCTGAGAATCATGATTGGGTGACACACAATTATGAAGAGATGCGTATTGACCCATGATTTGCTTTGCGTATCCGATATTCATGATTGTGAAGCTCTGCTTAACTGTATGACACACAATCATGGAAGGATACGTATTGACCCATGATTTGCTTTGCGTATTTAAGAATTCATGATTGTAAAACTCTGCTTAACTATATGATACACGATCATGGAGGGATACGTATTGACCCATGATGAGTATGTGAGATGACACACGTGTGGAGTTTAATTATGAAAATAATATTATCTTGAATTACTTTGAATTATGTGAAAGTTCATATGATTTGACAATTTATGTTAATATGTGATGTTTTAATGTTTTATCATATAAAAAATGTGGTTATTTAACGTCATATGCACTCATATCGTTCCCCTATGTTGTACTTTTATTTCACTCACTGAGCAAATGATTATTGTTCACAGTATTCATTTTAAAATTTTCAAATACTCCTAATTTCTCGAGTTGAGTCGACTCAGGACTTGTTTTGCTGTATAGAGGTCGAGCCGCTAGAGCACTTTTATTTCTCCCTTCACTTTTGTTTTTGGAAGCATGCATGTAATAAATAGTCCTAAATGTTGTAATTAAGTTTGTAAGAAATTTTTTTATAAGGTTGTAAAAACTTGATTATGTGGGGTGTTATATGTGAAATGGGTGGTGAAACAATATTGACAACATGTGAATGTGATGTTCTATAGCTTTTATTTAAACTTTGATTAGTATATATATATGTGTGTGTGTGTGTGTGTGTATATATATGCATCTTTTGTATCTATTGACAAATAAAAAAAGAAAATAAGGGAGGGAGGTTTTGTTGATTCTATTTTTTTAGAATTGCTAAACATAATTAAGGGATGCAATAATTGGGATTAGAATTTAGTCACGGAGTTGGATGTAACATATGGCATAGCAGATAAGAATACGTATTGACACGTGATTTGCTTTGCGTATTTAAGAATCCATGATTGTAAAACTCTGCTTAACTATATGACACACAATCATGGAGGAATACGTATTGACCCATGATGAGTATGTGAGATGACACACTTGTGGAGTTTAATTATGAAAATAATATTATCTTGAATTACTTTGACTTATGTGAAAGTTCATATGATTTGACAATTTATGTTAATATGTGATGTTTTAATATTTTATCATATGGAAAATGTGGTTATTTAACGTCATATGCACTCATATCGTTCCCCTATATTGTACTTTTATTCCACTCACTGAGCAAATGATTATTGTTCACAGTATTCATTTTAAAATTTTCAAATACTCTTAAGTTCTCGAGTTGAGTCAACTCGGAGCTTGTTTTACTGTATAGAGGTCGAGCCACTGGAGCACTTTTATTTCTCTCTTCACTTTTATTTTTGGAAGCATGCATGTAATAAATAGTCCTAAATGTTGTAATTAAGTTTGTAAGAAATTTTTTTATAAGGTTGTAAAAACTTGATTATGTGGGGTGTTATATGTGAAATGGGTGGTGAAACAATATTGACAACATGTGAATGTGATGTTCTATAGCTTTTATTTAAACTTTGATTAGTATATATATATATATGTGTGTGTGTGTATGCATCTTTTGTATCTATTGACAAATAAAAAAAGAAAATAAGGGAGGGAGGTTTTGTCGATTCTATTTTTTTAGAATTGCTAAACATAATTAAGGAATGCAATAATTAGGATTAGAATTTAGTCACGGAGTTGGATGTAACATATGGCATAGCAGATAAGAATACGTATTGACACATGATTTGCTTTGCGTATTTAAGAATCCATGATTGTAAAACTCTGCTTAACTATATGACACACAATCATGGAGGAATACGTATTGACCCACGATGAGTATGTGAGATGACACACGCGTGGAGTTTAATTATGAAAATAATATTATCTTGAATTACTTTGACTTATGTGAAAGTTCATATGATTTGATAATTTATGTTAATATGTGATGTTTTAATATTTTATCATATGGAAAATGTGGTTATTTAACGTCATATGCACTCATATCGTTCCCCTATGTTGTACTTTTATTCCACTCACTGAGCAAATGATTATTGTTCACAGTATTCATTTTAAAATTTTCAAATACTCTTAAGTTCTCGAGTTGAGTCAACTCGGAGCTTGTTTTACTGTATAGAGGTCGAGCCACTGGAGCATTTTTATTTCTCTCTTCACTTTTATTTTTGGAAGCATGCATGTAATAAATAGTCCTAAATGTTGTAATTAAGTTTGTAAGAAATTTTTTTTATAAGGTTGTAAAAACTTGATTATGTGGGGTGTTATATGTGAAATGGGTGGTGAAACAATATTGACAACATGTGAATGTGATGTTCTATAGCTTTTATTTAAACTTTGATTAGTATATATATATATATATATATATATATGTGTGTGTGTGTGTGTGTGTGTGTGTGTGTATATGCATCTTTTGTATCTATTGACAAATAAAAAAGAAAATAAGGGAGGGAGGTTTTGTCGATTCTATTTTTTTAGAATTGCTAAACATAATTAAGGGATGCAATAATTGGGATTAGAATTTAGTCACGGAGTTGGATGTAACATATGACATAGCAGATAAGAATACGTATTGACCCATGATTTGCTTCGTGTATTTAAGAATCCATGATTGTAAAACTCTGCTTAACTATATGACACAATCATGGAGGAATACGTATTGACCCATGATGAGTATGTGAGATGACACACGTGTGGAGTTTAATTATGAAAATAATATTATCTTGAATTACTTTGAATTATGTGAAAGTTCATATGATTTGACAATTTATGTTAATATGTGATGTTTTAATGTTTTATCATATGGAAAATGAGGTTATTTAACGTCATATGCACTCATATTGTTCCCTTATGTTGTACTTTTATTCCACTCACTGAGCAAATGATTATTGTTCACAGTATTCATTTTAAAATTTTCAAATACTCTTAAGTTCTCGAGTTGAGTCAACTCGGAGCTTGTTTTACTGTATAGAGGTCGAGCCACTGGAGCACTTTTATTTCTCTCTTCACCTTTATTTTTGGAAGCATGCATGTAATAAATAGTCCTAAATGTTGTAATTAAGTTTGTAAGAAATTTTTTTTATAAGGTTGTAAAAACTTGATTATGTGGGGTGTTATATGTGAAATGGGTGGTGAAACAATATTGACAACATGTGAATGTGATGTTCTATAGCTTTTATTTAAACTTTGATTAGTATATATATGTGTGTGTGTATATATATGCATCTTTTGTATCTATTGACAAATAAAAAAAGAAAATAAGGGAGGGAGGTTTTGTCGATTCTATTTTTTTAGAATTGCTAAACATAATTAAGGAATGCAATAATTAGGATTAGAATTTAGTCACGGAGTTGGATGTAACATATGGCATAGCAGATAAGAATACGTATTGACACATGATTTGCTTTGCGTATTTAAGAATCCATGATTGTAAAACTCTGCTTAACTATATGACACACAATCATGGAGGAATACGTATTGACCCACGATGAGTATGTGAGATGACACACGCGTGGAGTTTAATTATGAAAATAATATTATCTTGAATTACTTTGACTTATGTGAAAGTTCATATGATTTGATAATTTATGTTAATATGTGATGTTTTAATATTTTATCATATGGAAAATGTGGTTATTTAACGTCATATGCACTCATATCGTTCCCCTATGTTGTACTTTTATTCCACTCACTGAGCAAATGATTATTGTTCACAGTATTCATTTTAAAATTTTCAAATACTCTTAAGTTCTCGAGTTGAGTCAACTCGAAGCTTGTTTTACTGTATAGAGGTCGAGCCACTGGAGCACTTTTATTTCTCTCTTCACTTTTATTTTTGGAAGCATGCATGTAATAAATAGTCCTAAATGTTGTAATTAAGTTTGTAAGAAATTTTTTTTATAAGGTTGTAAAAACTTGATTATGTGGGGTGTTATATGTGAAATGGGTGGTGAAACAATATTGACAACATGTGAATGTGATGTTCTATAGCTTTTATTTAAACTTTGATTAGTATATATATATATATATATATATATATATATATATATATATATATATATATATGTGTGTGTGTGTGTGTGTGTGTGTGTGTATATGCATCTTTTGTATCTATTGACAAATAAAAAAGAAAATAAGGGAGGGAGGTTTTGTCGATTCTATTTTTTTAGAATTGCTAAACATAATTAAGGGATGCAATAATTGGGATTAGAATTTAGTCACGGAGTTGGATGTAACATATGACATAGCAGATAAGAATACGTATTGACCCATGATTTGCTTCGTGTATTTAAGAATCCATGATTGTAAAACTCTGCTTAACTATATGACACAATCATGGAGGAATACGTATTGACCCATGATGAGTATGTGAGATGACACACGTGTGGAGTTTAATTATGAAAATAATATTATCTTGAATTACTTTGAATTATGTGAAAGTTCATATGATTTGACAATTTATGTTAATATGTGATGTTTTAATGTTTTATCATATGGAAAATGAGGTTATTTAACGTCATATGCACTCATATTGTTCCCTTATGTTGTACTTTTATTCCACTCACTGAGCAAATGATTATTGTTCACAGTATTCATTTTAAAATTTTCAAATACTCTTAAGTTCTCGAGTTGAGTCAACTCGGAGCTTGTTTTACTGTATAGAGGTCGAGCCACTGGAGCACTTTTATTTCTCTCTTCACCTTTATTTTTGGAAGCATGCATGTAATAAATAGTCCTAAATGTTGTAATTAAGTTTGTAAGAAATTTTTTTTATAAGGTTGTAAAAACTTGATTATGTGGGGTGTTATATGTGAAATGGGTGGTGAAACAATATTGACAACATGTGAATGTGATGTTCTATAGCTTTTATTTAAACTTTGATTAGTATATATATGTGTGTGTGTATATATATGCATCTTTTGTATCTATTGACAAATAAAAAAAGAAAATAAGGGAGGGAGGTTTTGTCGATTCTATTTTTTTAGAATTGCTAAACATAATTAAGGGATGCAATAATTGAGATTAGAATTTAGTCACAGAGTTGGATGTGACATATGGCATAGCAGATATGTGGCAACAAAGGCACATGAGGTTAGAATAAGACATCTAGAAAACCATATATATTTGAAAATATTTATGTTACATTTTGGAAATATTTTTTGTTACATTGAGAAGCCCAAAGGCATGGCAAACAAACAAATATAGATTTGAATATGAGATCATTAAATTTATGAGACTCATTGTGGATGCTTAATTTTTTTATTTGAATTCATAGATGCAAATATGAACACCCTCAAAGGAGATTCCATATAAAAATAATGATGTAATGAAATAAATGAATCGATAAATGGATATACTCATATACATAATACATTATTCACATCACAAGGGTTTCTCAAACCATCATCATGGTTCTGAACTCTTCAAAACTCAGCACTCCATCCCCCGTTGAGGTTGAACCTATCATGGCACGACAGTCCTCGATTGGCCTCGACGGCTACCCTTCGATGCCTCCAGCTGGCTCAGCATCCGCTTCAGGCTCCTCGGTGATGCAGTTGCCTTCTTCGTTGACGCCCACGTACATCTCGAACACCACCCCAGGTCCCTGCTCCTCTCCCCCTCCTCCGCCAACCTCATGAACTCCTCCAAGTCCTGCAGCCCATCCCCGTTGGCGTCCACCGTCTCCAACAGCGCCACGGCGTCCATGGGGGACAACTCCTCGCCCATGCGGATCTCCATGCACTGCATCAGCTCATCAGCCGATATCTTTCCATATATAATTTTGTCACCGGGGGACAAAATCTAATCGATGTTTATGTTCCAAGTTAAGACATTTTTCCTTTTCAAATTAAAATGGCCAATCAATATTCACATATGAATACTCTAATGCAACATCTAAAGAACCATCTTAACAATAAGAAAATAACTAGCAAAACAACAATAATAGAAGAAACACAGTCTGCTTTAATCCAACATCTAAGGAACCATCAAAACAATTAGAAAATAACTAGCAGAACAACAAAAGTGATAATAGAAGAAAAATAGTCTATAATTGGTTAAACATTATACCATGATCAATTGTCCAAAATTATCATACAACACATAATTCTGAAACAAATATCTTTTTAGAGGATTTTGTGCCTAATGCATCAAAATAGGTTGGAGTGATAACATCTAGAATTCAAAGATAACATTTTTCCAACAATTAGTAGCCCCTTAAAACTAATGTCAAAGATAACATCCAAAGCTCACAACTTCTTCATCAACAAAAAAAGTAGGGAAAGCCTCTTGTTCAACCATCAAGCTTGGAGGGATCCCTTGAGCAACATGAATAGGTCATCAAAGGAAACATATATTTCCCTGTAAATAAAAGTAAGGAAAGTAGTGTTAGTACCAACACTAGAACAAAAGGCAACTGTGAGCAAATTGTGAATAAAAATATGGGTTATTTCCTCAAACCATCCCTAAAAGTATCACGATTTTTCAGATCTAACCTCAAATTACGAACTTCATTTTTTGGGTCCTTAAACTATTATGATTTTTCTAATTTGATCATTCCGTCCAATTCTGTCAACTTCTCGGTTATCTTTGATTTTTTTGCATTTGTGAAAAGTCAAAAATATCCCTAAGAAAAAAATCTCCGTCACCCTGCGCACATGCCGGCTTTCGACCCCCCTCTACTCTCTATCTCTGCGCACACGCCGACGTAGGGAGAGAAGAGGGGGGAATGGGGTTGTCCCACCCCCCCCCCCCCATCTTCCTCCGACAGCCCCTTGACCTCGTCTCTCCGGACGAAGGTCGATGGGTTGCGACCCCCCTCTCAACCATCGTCACACCGGATGAAGGTTGAGGCCCCCTCCTCTCCTTGTATCGTCGTGTGTGCAGGGAGAGAGAGAGAGGAGAGGGGGGGGGGGGTCGCCCCCCTCGACCTTCATCTCATCGGACAAAGGTCGAGGGGGTGACCCCCCTCTCTCCTCCCGCTGCGTCGGTGTGTTCGCAGGGAGAGAGAGAGGAGCCCCCCTGACCCTTGTTCGACGAGATGAAGGTTGAGAGGAGGGACCCCTCTCCTTTTCTTGTGCCTCGTCGGTCCGGACGAAGGTCTGGGGGGCGACCCCCCCCCCCCCCCCCCCCCCACCTTCATCTCACCGGACAAAGGTCGAGGAGGGGCGAGAGAAAGAAGAGAGGGGGGGGGGGGGTCGCCCCTCCCTCTCGACCTTCGTCCGGTGAGACAAAAGTGGGGGGGTGGGCAACCTCCGACCTTCATCTCTCTGGATGAAGGTCGATGAGGGTGGCCCCTTCCTCTCGACCTTCGTCTCGTCGGGCGAAGGTTGGGGGGAGAGAGGAGAGGGGGTCCCCCTCTCGACCTTCGTCCGGTGAGATGAAGGTCATGGGGAGGGGGGCAACCTCCGACCTTCGTCTCATCAGATGAAGATCGATGGGGGGCGGCCCCCACCTCTCAACCTTTGTCTCGTTGGACGAAGGTCGATGGGGGTGACCCTCCTCTCCTCTCCCTACGCTCGTGTGTGCGTAGGGAGAGAGAGAGCCCCCTCTCGACCTTCGTTCGAGAGGGGGGGGGGGACGACCCCCCCTCTCCACCCCATTTCCTCTCCCTACGCCGGTGTGTACGTAGGGAGAGAGAGATGAGAGGGAGGGGGTCCCCCCCTCTCGACCTTCGTCCGACAAGACGAAGGTCGAGGGGGGGGGGCGACCTCCGACCTTCATCTTGCCGGATGAAGGTCGATGGGGGGCGACACCCTCCCTCTCCTCTCCTTGCGTTGACGTGTGTGCAAGGAGAGAGAGAGAGGAGAGGGGGGTCGCATCGGATGAAGGTCGAGAGGGGGTATCGCCCACCCTCGACCTTCGTCCGGCTCCCCCCTCTCCTATCCCCACTACAAGAAATAAGGGAATTACAGACGGTTTGGACCGTCTGTAATTTTTCGAAAACCGTTGCAAATGATGATTTGCGATGGATTTTTCGACGAAACCGATACGTCGGAATCAATTTTTGACGGTTGAGAAAAAATCGCCGTAAGTTTAGATGAAAGTTCAGCGGTCGCGACCGCCACTACTTTCGGCGGTCGTCAAAATCGTCGATACTTTTGATAGTGACGACCGCCGAAACTTTTGACAGTCGTCGACCGCCGAAACCGTCGCAAAGAATTTTTTTAATATAAAAAATTAGCCCGGCGGCCAGCCGCCAGACCGGCCGTAGGCGGCCGGATCGGCCGCTGGAGATCGGATCCGGCCACCTCCGACCGCTCGCAGCCGGATTCGGACCGTGGGGAGAGGGTCGTCCGGGAGAGAGAGACGGTTGCTGACAGGAGAGGTCATCGTCCGGAGGGAGATGGTCGCTGGCAACATAGGAGAGGGAGAGAGAGAGGAGAGAGGTAAAGAAATAGAAAATGAAAGAGAGTGGATATATAATAATAATAATAATAATAATAATAATAATAATAATAATAATAATAATAATAATAATAATAATAATAATAAAAGTAGCGGGAAAGCGGAAAAACGAAAAAAAAGTAGCGGGAGAGTGATTTTTAATTACCGACGACTATGACCGTTGGAAACTAAGCAAATATTAATAATATATATATATATATATGAATATGATATTTAATTATTTTAAAGGTTACCGACGATCGAGACCGTCAAAAATTATTTAATTATAATAATCAAATACTACATACATATATATAATATTTATTTTTTAGGTTACCGACTGTTCAAACCATCCAAAATTCTGACAGTCTGGATTGTCGCTAATTAGATTAATAAAATATTTTTATATTATATTATTTTTTTCATTTACCGATGGTTAGAACCTTCAGAACTGACGGAAATTGCGACGGTTTGAACTATCGCTAATTATATTAATAAAATACTCCTTATATTATATTATTTTTCATTTACCAACGGCCCGGACCGTCGGAATTTGCGATGGTTCGATATTCGTCGAAACTTTCGACGTTCCTAATCATCAAAAAATAAAATAATAAAATATATAATTTATTATTTTTCATTTATCGACGGTCCGAACCGTCGAAAATTGTGACGGTTGAATATTCGTCGAAACTTTCGACGTTTCTAATCATTGAAAAATAAAATAATAATATAACCTTCATTTACCGACGGTCCCGTCAGAAATTGCGACGGTTGGATATCCGTGAAAACTTTTGACGTTTCTAATCGTCAAAAAATAAAATAATAATACAATAAATTACATAATTTATTATTTTTATTTTCGATAATTGTGATCATCGAAAATATCAACGGGTCACTATCCGTCGTAAATTACGACAAATTTCTATCCATCGAAAAATCATAATTTTCTTGTAGTGCCCTGCACCGGCGTGTGCGTAAGGGGAGAGAGAGGACTCTTGACCTTCGTCCGACGGGACGAAGGTCGAGAGGGTGGGTGTGGGGGTGGGAGGGGGGCATCTCCTCTCCCTGCACCGGCGTGTGCGCAAGGAGAGAGATGAGAGAGGGGCGACCTCTGACCTTCGTCTTGCCGGATGAAGGTCGATGGGGGGTGACCCCCCCCTCCTCCTCCTCCTCCTCCTCCTCCTCCTCCTCCCTGCACCGACGTGTGCATAGGTAGAGAGAAAGATTTTTTGGTGAACCCCCTCCCCCCTCCCCATCCTCCTCCTCCTTCCTGCACCGACGTGTGCGTAGGTAGAGAGAAAGATTTTTTCGCATAGGGATATTTTTTACTTTCACAAATGCGAAAAATCAAAGATAATTGAAAAGTTGACGGAATGATTAAATTGGAAAAATCGTGATAGTTTAAGGACCTAAAAAATGAAAGTTTGGAGTTAGATTCGAAAAATCATGATAGTTTAGGGATGGTTTAAAGAAAGAATTCAAAAGATATTTATCTTTGATTTTTTTTGAAAAAAACTTAGTTTGCTACTTTTGCCCAAACCTAGTTTAATTGAAACCTACTTTTTTCCTTAATAGCGTGCAACTTTGAGTACGTAGCCATACTACACCGATCGATCTGTATAAAGTAAAATGACTGATTGCATGATCCTCAACTCAGGTAGCTAAAAAAGAACAAATGACTTTAAACTCCAACAAGGAAATTGCAAATAGCAAAAGAGCAGCATTAAAGTATTTGACAATTGAATAAGGCCAAAATCACAATAAGAAAATAAACTAGTCAGTCAGCTGGCAAAAGCAGACGCTGAGGTAGAAATCATGTCCAAGTCATTAGTCATCTGAGGATGTGGATCATCACGGGTAGTGGCGCAGTGCATCCGCTGATTCCGCTCAACCAAAGCAAATAGCAAGCGGCAAAGAAACAAGACAAAGACTGCGATCCTCGTCGTGTAATGGAAAACTATACAAAAAAAATTGTGATACATCACGTTTCGAAATTTGCATTTACATCACGTTTCTAGACACCAGGACAGTACTACTTAAAAGATGTGCAACATCCCCCCACTAAACCCTAATGTAAAAAGTTTATGTGACGCACATTTTTGAAAAGTGCCTTACTAAATGTAATTAAAAAAAAATACTAACGAGTGTTTTGATACATCACGTGGGATTTTTCAACACTTCATACGACTATGAATATATTTATAAATGTAAAACGTGACAGTGTTTACTTTTTTTTTCTAATCCTCGATATTTTGAAAACGGAACTCACGCTCATGCTAAAGAAGCGTACGGTCTCAGTTCATTATTGAATTTAACTAATTCGATTAGTTGTCACATACCTAGCATTAATTAGTAGATGAAGCTTTAATAAAAATTTTATTCATTCATAAAAATTCAAATTCAAAATATGCTTAAATGAAAAAGAACTACTTACCACTTGACTCGGCCGTTGTTGTTGATGTGATAGTATTTCCTTTGTTCGCAACGTGGTAAACAACAAATTACACAGGACGGACCTCATAGCTCGTTTACACCTTAAATATATCATTACCACATTAAGAATTTTTTTTAATCCATTCAAAACTATTCCAAAAAAAAAAAGCTCTCCTCAAACACTCAAAAGTACCTTTTATGGCACATAAAAAAATACTACGTAAAAGGATAATCCGAAGCTTGTAATGTCATTCTTTAAAAATGACTTATACTTCTATTTAACGGCTCATTTAATTAATTTGATAAGTTTGAGTACTAATAAATAATTTACTAATTGAAATTTATTTTAAAAATAAGTGATTATTTATTTGGATAAATTATTGAAATCAATAGTTACTAATTATTAATTATAATTAAATTAAGTATCTTATTTTTTAGAAAAAAATGTTTATTTTTTTTACTTATAAGTATTTTTTATATCTTTATTAGTCACATTTTAAATTTATCAAATACGAAAATAGTTTCAAAAACTATTTATAAGTTATTGACATGCTTAACCAAATAAAAGTTAAGATCATGAGCTTTTTAATAATGAGTGACAAAAGGGATCCTATTTTTTCGCTCAAACAGTAGTAAATAAATACACTGATCGGTCAAGATGGCACCCAACAGACCTATGAATGACTTTAGGAACCATTTTGTGTTAGATATTTTATATAAACAATAATTCTTTTACTTAAAATTATCGTGGCCACCAAATTATCATATTTCATTTAATAAATTAATTATTGAAAAGTTTTTAATTATCAACTCTCTAATAATCTAAATAGAACCCGTGAGAAGTATCAATTACTATTTGTTCGAGATATATTTTTGCAAAATTATCGTTTAATTAAGATTTCAAAATTCTGCCAAGTTTTGCTGCCCAAGCCATAATTTATGTCGATTATATAAATTTTTATATTTATAGGATGGATGATACGTTAACTAAGTTTTCAAACCTAATTAGAATCACCTTAGTTGCTAACAATGTGTACATCGATATCTTGAAACGGTAAAGTGAATATACTGCAGACAAATATATAGTACATGCACTTCAGCATAATCTCAACCATTCATTTTACTTAAAGGTTGTGATCTTATCTTATTTTTAACACTATCCTGAATTCTTCCAAAAAAACAATGTTATAATACTCGGTCAGTGATAGATTTGAATTTATCAACGGGTCATACTATAGTGATTAGACCAGACCAGATAATATAAAATAATAAAAGAAATAAATATATTATTATAATATTATTAATATATAATATCTTATTTTAAAAATATATAATATAATAAAAGTTAAAATAATTTAGATTAAGTGATATAATAAAATAAGTAGATGAAGTCAATAATCAATTATTAAGCGCATTGATCATAAATTGAAAGGTCGATCCACCATCGAGCCTAATTAATTCGGTAAGGTCATCTTGAGTTGCGTGTCTGACAATAGCACGAGAGATTTCCAACAAAAAATTTTTGTATTCAGAGAAATTCGAATTCAAAATCTATACTTGAATAAGGAGGAGCCGCTATCACTCATCCCAATTGTCGTTGGTTATTCACAATTTTTTTATTGAACAGATTTTGGATCAATCCAAAAATGATGGAGCCCACCTGCAATGGTTGCAGGAACAAAGAAAACCCAAGTTAGTGCAGTTTTTCGACTGGGCAATAATTCAGCTGCTCCTGCAGGATACTAGAGAAAAGGAGTAACCATGGGATTATTATAACTTTATCCTACAATATCAATTTTCTTTCCAAAAAAAACAAGAGACAAATGATTAAAAGGAAGTGTTGAAACAAATATAGTGAAGGGTGAGACACTGATAGCATCAGTCAAGAAAATTAACTAAAACAAAACTCCGATATATGGCCATCTCTATATATAGTATAGTGGAGCTCTGGTGAGGCCAATCTGATCGGAGAGGAAGGGAAAAAGTCTAAGGCAATCAATTCTTTTGGGAGAGGGAAGAAGACTCAACGGCGTTTGGAGTGACAGAAGAGCTCATGTGTCTCTTAGGCGGTGTTTGATTACAAGTTATTTGATGGATTACGTAAGTATTTCACAGATTACAACAACAATAACAAAATTATCTATTGAATATAATAAAAAAGTACAAAGGATAAAATTATCATATTTTAAAAAGTTAATCTCGTGAATAGTAAAAAAATGAGAGTTAACGTATTTTTTATATCACGTAGAATAGAAGCAATCTGACGCAGATTTAAAAAATTAACTTATCTACTGAATTATATATTATAATCTCATGCGAACCTAACCTCCAACCAAACGAGACCTTAAAGAACAGGTAAAATATCAACCGATTAATTAAAATGAATAGTTGAGATTACATCGTTGGTTAGGTAATGAGCTTAATTAATTAATATTTAGTTTAATTATACACTTTGCCATGTTAATGAAAAGAAAAGAAATCATCGTAAGTTCATCGTAGTAATTCGGAATAGTACTCTTGTACTACGTGACCAACAAACATTGGGTGTAGTGATAAATGATTATTCCTCGCTTAAGCAAAGTATCTAAGTTCGAATTTTCATGAACTACAAAAAAATTTTATTGAGAATCTCATTTATGATTGTCAGACATACAATATGAGGTGACATAACCAAAGTAGTTTGACTTAACGATGAGTCAATTTTTAATTTATGGATAATACATTTTTTTAGCGTCTTATGAATTGAGTCATTTTGTAGATAATACTTCCTAGACACCGAAGACCGACTATCCAAAGGAGAAACTAATGCTACATGGCAATGCATGCGCGTCTCTTAGCTAATGCAGATCGAAATGGCTACAAGCTTTACCTCCCCGTGACAGCACATTCAACGTATATGCTACATCTATGACCTTAGTATTTAATTTATCGATCGGCCCCGTTATTATTATTATATATATATATATATATATATATATATATATATATATATATATATATTATATAGTTTATCGATCGATATGTTATTATATATTCTAACTTTTAGAATGCACAGTTCTGGTCTTCCAGATCAAGTACCACATTTAAAAGGGAATTCATTTTGATTCGAGGATAAAATTTGACAATTATTAATATATAGTCAAGGGTGTTTGATTCGAGACCTACTCATTCTTCCATGATATCTAATTAAGTCATACTACTAATATAATTAATCACATTATTAACCCTCTCCGGCAAAGGGAATCTCTTCACGTTTCGCTCCTGACGAGATCTCTGCATGCCATTAAATTCATTCATTAATTAATGTATTCTCATATAAACTTTTTTTGTTTTCTTTGTGGTTTAAAGCATTCATGTAGCCACACACACATTAAAGTTAAAACTTAAATTAAAATTCTTCACATGCTTAAATATTTTGAACCGCATTTGTTATTCATATGAATGAGTTCAACTTGTACGTGATCGAGTTAAACTCTGAAAAAAAAATGTATTTTAATATTAAGAAAAAAAATGTTACTATATAGTAGGAAGATCAATGAATTAACATGCATCAGAAACCTCGTTAATTTTGTTTGGAAATGAATTATGAGGATCAAAATGAACTGCAGTAAAATAAACCAAGCTGTCATATATAATTATTAATTACATTGATTGACCACCTTAATTAATAGTTACTAATTGATAGCTATGAGCTGTGCCTCTAAGAACATTGTTATTGTCGCCACGCATAAGTCTCATGCATACTGTTATAAATTTTTCTCGCCTATACAATTACAATTAATTACTGAAGTTAATTAATCAACTAAGCATTGTTTAATTAGATGCCAATTTACACGCATAACTCGAGAGCAGCGTCTCATTAGCCAGTTGACATTAATTTCTCAATGTGAATAGAACTGTAACGATTAATGGAGACTGAATGTTATTGGAGGCCAAATCCACAAAAATATTACACCTTGTTATATATATAAAAAAGAATAATTATTTCAAAAATCTATCTAGCTAGTCAACAATAGTTTGATTAATATCACTTATCCACGACATTTTCTCGTATTTACTGATGTGCCAATTGGTACGGATGTTGCAGTAAAAGTTAATGGCTCTAGCATTAATAACGCAACACATGTAGGTAAACATTTTAGTCACATTGCCAATAGTATCGCATTACGAAGGGTCTCCACCGACGTTTAATTAATTAACAAGTGTGAAGTTTCAGCTCGTTACATTAATTACTTTGCACAATTCCTCGTTGTGTAGTTATTATATAGTTGAGTTGTATATAAACAATAATTTATATTTTTTCTCATGGTTACACTTTTGTACACGTTAGTGCATGGCCACGTACACTTAATTCCCATCTTTCGGTATATGGGAAGGAACAGCTAACAGCTTCATATACGTGTGATATTGTTAATTATCTGCATGCACAGCAGTAAACACGTAAGTTTTTGTACTAGCATGCATGGGTACGTATTTTGTTAACTTTTAGCCTAATAAATGATAATTAATCCTCTTAATAATTAAAATTTTAAAATAACCTTACAAGTTGATAAATTTATTATGTATGTCATTGTGAGATGGTTAAGGGATAGGGGTGAAAGTCGGGTCAGGTGATTTTTTCGACGAAAAAAATTGACCTCCAAATTTCGGATGAATTTTCGACGCATAAAAGCTCACCTCATTTTTTTGAAAAAAATTTTGATCTAGGCGGTCTCGGTTTTTCAGTTGGGACCTATTTTAAAATAATATTTTTTTAAAAATATTATAAACATTAAATATATCACGTAAATATTTTAAAAAATAAAACTTAACTCTAAGTTTAACTATTTAATGTAAATAAATCAAATAACATAATATTACATTATAATTGAAAATATTCTAGTTAACTTTGTCCAAACTTTCTAAAAATAAATTAATAACTTAATCATATTCAAGTTCAAATGTGTGAGAATAAGTAAATAATATACCTAATCTAATAAATATGAATAAGAGAAAAGTAAACTTATAAAATATTATTCAAAATTTGAAGTAATAATCTAATTATAATAATTGTGAAAAAATATTTAATTTGAGTCAAGTCCCTCCGATTTCTTTTAGTAAGGAGCCTTAATGTAAACAGGTGATTTTATTTATTTCGAAAGACCGACCTAATTTTTAGTTGGAATCCATATTTTAGATTTTTTTTCGGATTGATTTTTTCGATTTGGTTAGGTATTTTCTGTTGATAGGGTCTTACTTCCATAATAGGGGGGATATATATCCTCCTGATTTAGGATGATATAGCGTTAATATAATAACATGTTAGCAATTAAACCAATTGAGCAACAGGAGTACATTAATTTGGAAATAACAAATGAAACAATGGACCTAGAGGCCGTGCAGTCGGGTATTCTGATAGCTAGGTAGACTGATACAATTGATAGGAGATTAACAAGTCTGTGAGCTCAGTTAGTTAGATTGACTAGTACTACATCAAAATAAACCTTAACCAGTCAAGTCCTCCTACCCTTATATATTTTCATTGTTTTTGTTAATTTTCATTCTGACTATATATGAAGTGTTATAATAATCCTAGGCACGTCAATAATATATATATATATATATAGTGAAATATTATTCTTGCCTTGAAAACCATTCCAATTAATCTGTCTATTGGAGCGCTATATTATTCGATCTGGTCCTCGAAATTAATCAGAACGTACCAAAAAGATGTGCAAAAGTGCATGCTGCCGCATATATCGATCTGTATATAAAGCATAGATCATAATGTTAAGCATGCTCCAGGTAATATATATGTGATTGCAGTTGCGTGGACGGATACATGCAATGCATGTTAGAAGCATCTCTGACCCTACATCTAGTACTTCAAACTCTGGACTCGATCCCCTTATATAATATAACATGGCATTCATATGAGCGAGTGAGTGAGTGTGTGTGAGAGAGAGAGAGAGAGAGAGAGAGATCAAACTGATAACAAGGTATGACTAGTACATATAGAGTGTGTTGCTTCATATACACTTAATTTGTCAATCTTCTTAGACTTCGGGGATTCTTTTATACACAGTACAGGTCAATTAATTTGAGAGTACTTGTTCTAGCTGGGGATGGAGTGGAATGCCAGAACTCCCTCCTTGTGGGACTGGGACAGTGCGCTGCCATGCGATGCTGAGGAGTACAAGCCACCAGGCGGCAGCGGCGGCGGCGGCGGCGATTGCAGCTGGGCTGCCGCTTCGACTTCCAGCTCCACCGGTTCTTCTTTTATAGTTCCGGACGTGGCAGAGGTACCATCGCCAGTGTTAGAGTTCGAGGAGTATCACAAAGGCGCCAGCGGATTAATCTTTCATGATGTGGAGCACTCATCTCCGGCAACCGTGGCCGGAGAGACGAGGTCACCGCCGATCTGTCTGAAGCTTGGCAAAAGGACTTACTTCGAGGACGCCTCGCAGGCGGACCAGTCGGCTGTAGTAGTACTGTCGAAGAAGCCTAGAGGAAACGATCAGAGCTTGCAGCAGCAGCAGCAGCAGGCGATCTACTGCCAGGTTGAAGGATGCGACGTCGACCTCAGCGGAGCCAAGGAGTACTACCGGAAGCACAGGGTCTGTGAAGACCACACCAAGTGCCCCCGAGTAATCGTTGCCGGCCAGGAGCGCCGATTCTGTCAGCAATGCAGCAGGTGGACGACACTTTGAACGTTCTCGATCGATCTCATTAATAGCTGTGCGGTTGTCTGCGTCACTTAACTGTTGTTTTTTTTTTCTTTTCCGTTCTTGTTCATGACGTGCTTGCAGGTTTCATGAGCTGTTCGAGTTTGATCAGAAGAAGAGAAGCTGCCGTAAGCGTTTGTCTGATCACAATGCGCGACGCCGCAAACCTCAGCCCGACATGATCTCATTCTGTTCATCAATCTTTTCGTTGTCGACTTATGGTACGACTTGTCTGTCTGTGCTGCACGCATCAAACATTGCTGAGTGCATGCTAGTTAATTAATGTTCGATGTTTCTACTCAAGCAAAACGATTTGAGAACACGCATGCTGTTCTGATAATTGCGTGGGTAATCAATTAATTAATGCAGACGATGATGATGGTGACGATGCTGCACATCAGATTAGCTTTCAGCGGGACAAAATCAGCACTCCTAATGGCAACATAACGAGGACTGGTGCAAGACCATCTGCATGGGGATTTCTGTATGGTTCAAAGCTCCCACAAACAAGAAGTTGGCCATTGCTGACAAATGCAGGTGAAGGACATGAATGGTCGACTGTTTGGACTGCTGTTAATAATGAAGTAATGAGGATCCGACCGCTCAAAGGAAGCAGCACTGCAGGAATGCTGAACCAAAGTACGAAACTTTTCTTTATATCAATTATTTAGGATTCATTATTCTTCACTAAAAACAAGAACTGAAAATATATTTCCCATTTTTTAATTGAACAGTGATTTTAAATTAACTGTTTTCTCCAGTTTCCTCGGCAGTTGCATCAGTTTCCAACTTTAAAGGAGGTCTGGATCAGCTTCCTGGTGCTTTCTCTCTCATGTCATCAAATCCTCCTAAGCCTTCATCTGATCCTGGAGAAATATCGACATCTTCCCTCTACTTCTCAGATTGCACCAGCACACTGATTAACCCTATCCTTCATGAGTGCAAGGGGCTCTACTTCAGCCAGCCATTACTGGCAAAACCATGGACCATCACAGTCTCTTCCGCCGCAAATTACAGTGCTCTTCTTTCAGATGCACGACTTTAACAGCAGCATGCAGCCGCCTGCAAGAGTACCAACTGCATGAAGCAGTGCTGCACGAATCAGCTGGCCTCCTTCGTTCTAGGCAGATGCATCCATGTTGGCGATCAAAAGGTGACAGATATGTGCAAACTAAAAGCAATTCCTGCACAGCTGCGCGCTCAGTTAGGGAACCAGAAACTTTTGTTATGATTTCTAACAATTAATTTTATGCTTCGGTAACTTGAACATTTCTGTTTTCTGTCTGTAGTTATTAATTGGCTGAGTAAGGGAAAAAAATGGATGGATATCGATAAACTTTTGCATGTTATATATGCAGCTATTCGGTGCATTTCCTGAAGCATTAATTATTAATCTTTGCCAGTTGGAATAGACTTCCAGTGTTAAGTTAACTTCATACTGTTGTACATATATGCTAATGCTGTGGGGTATATGCAAGTGAGTTATGTTAATTGCATATAAGTGCAGTTATCACTTATCACTAGAGATGAAATTTCGGGTGAACCTCAAGGCACGCTGCCCTCGTCCAAAACTCGTGCTGGCCCGACCCGACACAGACACGACCCGCGCATGAGAAAACAGGCCGTGTTGTGTCATTTCATGTCGGGTCACTACGGGCACGACACGACTCAGGTACGGTGAACACAAATCCGACACGACACAGTCCGTTTTGGTATGGATTATTTTTTCACGTACCGACACAAACAGTGCATGGCGCATAAACACGGACCGTGCTCAAATCATCCTGTTGTTTTGACTTGACAATACGAACACGGACGAATCACGAACGCGTTAAAAGAATACAACATGTGCCGTGTTTAAAATAATAAAGATGGTTCAAACCCCATTCACCCCTTATAAAACTCAGCCGAACCACCTTCCCCTTCTTCACACTTCACTCTCATTCTTTTTCCCTTCATATATATATATATATATATATATATATATATATATATATATATATATATATGTATATATCCTCTGTCTCTCTCCTCTCCTCTCCTCTCATCTACTTCCTCAAATGGATACATCCCTCCCTTTCTCTCTCAATCTCATCTTCTCTCATTGAATAATTAGGATAACATTCTCACAAAAGTCGTTCTTAGATTCATTTCGAGTGATGATGTCTTTGCTCTTGAAATTGGTAGAAATAGCGATTGTTGTGAGTATGCTATCATGATTACTCAATGAGAGTTTGAAAATCTTAATTCCTACATTCATGATTCATTATAGAATCTTATAACTTGATTTGATGCATATACTCGAAAATAAGATTAGAAATTTATCTTATAACTTAGCTGAACTATCTATACTAGTATACTACTAATATTATAGTCTTATACTAATTTATTTACTTAATAATTATGAATTAATGACCTAATGGCTAATGGCTAATGTATATAAATTTTTAACTATATAATAATAATTATTAAAGTAGTAACTAATGACTGAAGTCATATATTATAGATTATAGAATAAAACTAATTATATTATATAAAAAGTAAATTAAAAAATAGAAAGTTTGAACTTTAAAAGACACCTTTGATTTTAACTTTAGTATGAATTTAAAGTTTGAACTTTAAAGGATACCTTTTGATTTGATTCTAGCTTACTAATTAATTAGTTATAACTTAGTATAATAGTAAATTACTATATAAGTTATAACTAAGTTATAAGATAGTTAAGTACTAATTTACTTAGTATAACTTCGTTTAGTTATAACTTAGTATATACTATATAGTAACTTGGTTATAAGATAGTTAAATATTAATTTACTTAGTATAACCTATTTATAATTTAGTATATAGTAAATTAGTACTTAACTACCTATATTATAGTAGTATACTACTAATATATATTTATTAAATACTTACCAATTAATTTTATGTATAAGATTATAACTTATAACTTATTAGTTATTACTCAATTATCCATTTTACAAATTTATTTACTTAATAATTATGAATTCCTGACTTGATGTTTTTGAAAATTTAACTATATAATTATTATATAATAATAATTAAAGTAGTCACTACTCACTAAATCATATATTATACAATAATTAATAATAGTAATTATATTACATAATAATTTAATAATTAAATTAAAAATTGTAAAAGTTCAAATTGAAAGGAATTTTTTTTTAAAAAAAGGGTCATCCGACTCGTCTCGACATTTATAACCTATAAAAGGTGAGGATAGACTCTTCATTCTTGGGGTGAGCGCATGTCCAATTGGTGGTCGAGGAGCTTCCATCGTTAGTCTTTTGAATTGTGGATATATGTTTTCCTTTGTACCTGTTTGAATTTTCGACCATGACTACTACTAAGCAACGTCAACCAGATTGGGGTGGAGTGGATAGTAGCTCTTTCGCCGGTTAAATAAAGGTCTCGAGTTCAAACTTTATGAATGTAAAAAATTCCCACTCAGAGCCTCACCCGTCATAACCAACGCGTGCTGCCCGAGGCAATATTAGATTAGTCGAACTCGATGGTGGGCCGAGACTCTAAGAGCCTTTAGCGTCATGCGGGTTGGACGGACACATCAACTCATTATTTCGAGGAATCATTTCTTCGGACAGAAGAAGATTCTGTACCACTGAGTTAATAGCCCGTCGACGTCGCTTCCCTAACACTGAGGTGGCAACCGAAGAAAAAAAGTTCAATAGCAATCCCTTGTGAGTTATTTGGATACTACTTTTATCTATTTAATATCAATTCTATCACGGCCCCTATTTAAATCGTGATTTAAATTGAAATTCGCGACTCATTACAGACGATCACATAAAATCGAGAGAGATTGCGGAAACGTGGTGCTATGTATATATATATATATATATATATATATATATATATATATATATATATAACATAAGAATAAAAAAAATATCAGTAAACAAATTACACAACAAGTAATGATCATTTCAGAACAAACCAACTTCCTTAAGTGTTACATTTCCCAAAATAAATTTGTCTTCTTACAAGTTACAAAATAACATGTATATATTACACATAACAAAGTCTCTCGATATTCTAACACAAGGACATGAGAGTACCTACACCCCTCATTACCTTCACATCAAAAGAGTTAAACTCTATTACGGTTATGAGCTCCCACGATCCAAGAAACTATAGTGATATGAAAAATATTAGAAACAACATTGTGAACAAAAATAGCTCAGTAAATTGATAACTCATAATCTATGTGTTACCATCTGATGAATTTGGAGAGACAAAGAAAGATATGAAATAACCATAACATCCCAATAAGTGATTTCATATATTTGAAAATAGTATATACAATTTCCTAATTAAAATCGTCACACTCCTGTTACAATCAATAACACTCAAATCATATCAAGTATGTGTATACATATGTAACACTCTTATATGAATGCACGGATCACCAACTGACCGGTGGTCGGTAGATGGACTCTAGAAATAGCTCCCATCGTGATTAGCAATGTAGCACTTAACTCCATTCTACCAAATGCCTTTCGGAGAACATATCATATAGCGATAGGTGAACTCTAGAGGTGGTCCCTACGGATTCTAGAAGTGGCCCCATCATGTCTACTCATGATGTGACACTTAGCTCCGCATAGTACTTAGCTCCAGCCTATCTCATCCCATTATTAGGAAATAAAATGATGGATTGGACTCTAAAAGTGGCTCTATCGTGATTTTAACTTTAAAAGACACCTTTGATTTTAAGTTTAGTATGAATTTAAAGTTTGAACTTTAAAGGATACCTTTTGATTTGATTCTAGCTCTAGTACTAATTAATTAGTTATAACTTAGTATATAGTAAATTACTATATAAGTTATAAGATAGTTAAGTATTAATTTACTTAGTATAACTTCGTGTAGTTATAACTTAGTATTTACTATATAGTAACTTGGTTATAAGATAGTTAAATATTAATTTACTTAGTATAACCTAGTTATAACTTAGTATATAGTAAATTAGTACTTAACTACATATATTATAGTAGTATACTACTAATATATATTTAGTAAATACTTACCAATTAATTTTATGTATAAGGTTATAACTTATAACTTATAAGTTATTACTCAATTATCCATTTTACAAATTTATTTACTTAATAATTATGAATTCATGATTTAATGTTTTTGAACATTTAACTATATAATTATTATATAATAATAATTAAAGTAGTCACTACTCACTAAATCATATATTATATATAATTAATAATACTAATTATATTACATAATAATACTAATTATATTACATAATAATTTAATAATTAAATTAAAAATTGTAAAAGTTCAAATTGAAAGGCAAAATTTTTTTAAAAAAAGGGCCATCTGACCTGTCTCGACATGACCCGTTTTTCCATATTTACTTATCACCTATAAAAGGTGATGATAGACTCTTCATTCTTGGGGTGAGCGCATGTCCAATTGGTGGTCGAGGATCTGCCATCATTAGTCTTTTGAATTGTGGATATGTATTTTCCTTTGTACCTATTTGAAAATTTGACCATGACTAGCTACTAAGCAACGTCAAAAAGATCAATAGTACTAACCAAATTGGGGTGGAGTGGATAGTAGCTCCTCACCGCTTAAATAAAGGTCTCGAGTTCAAACTTTGTGAATGTAAAAAATTTCCACTCAGAGCCTCACTCGTCATAACCAACGCGTGCTGCCCGGGGCAACATCAGATTAGTCGAACTCGATGGTGGACCGAGACTCTAACAACCTTTAGCGTCATGCGGGTTAGACGATCGACGTCACTTCCCTAATATTGAGAACCGAAGAAAAAAAGTTCAATAGCAATCCCTTATGAGTTATTTGGATACTACTTTTATCTATTTAATATCAATTCTATCATGACCCTTATTTAAATCGTGATTTAAATCGAAGTTCGCGACTCATAACGGACGATCACATAAAATCGAGAGAGATTGCGGAAACGTGGTGCTATATATAAATATATATATATATATATAACATAAGAATAAAAAAATATCAGTAAACAAATTACACAACAAGTAATGATCATTTTAGAACAAACCAACTTCCTTAAGTGTTACATTTCCCAAAATGACTTTGTCTTCTTACAAGTTACAAAATAACATGTATATATTACACATAACAAACTCTCTCGATATCCTAACACAAGGACATGAGAATACCTACGCCCCTCATTACCTTTACATCAAAAGAGTTAAACTCTATTACGGTTATGAGCTCCCACGATCCAAGAAATTATAGCGATCTGAAAAATATTAGAAACAACATTATGAACAAAAATAGCTCAGTAAATTGATAACTCATAATCTATATGTTGCCCTCTGATTAATTTGGAGAGACAAACAAATATATGAAATAACCATAACATCTCAATCAGTGATTTCATATATTTGAAAATAGTATATACAATTTCCTAATTAAAATCGTCACACTTGTTACAATCAATAACACTCAAATCATATCAAGTATGTGTATGCATATGCAACACTCTCATATAAATGTACGGATCACCAACTGACCAGTGGTCAGTAGGTGAACTCAAGAGGTGGTTCTCATCGTGATCAGCGATGTAGCACTTAACTCCATTCTACCTCATCCCTTTCAGGGAACATATCATATAGTTATAAGTGGACTCAAGAGGTGGCCCTACGAATTCTAGAAGTGACCACATCATGACTACTCGTGATGTGGCACTTAGCTCCGCATGGTACTTAGCTCCAGCATATTTCATCACATTATTAGGGACAGAATGATGGATTGAACTCTAGAGGTGGCTCCATCGTGTTCAGTAGCACTTAGCTCCAACCATCATATATGCAGATGCAAGCAGATGCACATACATGATTCATCATGTAACAATTTCATATCTCAATATCAAAAGATGAATCATATCAAATACAATTCAAACGGAATAATATTGCACTTCTCATAATCCATTCATATCATATCACATATGTTTTTCAAATGTGCAATCATACAATCATTTAGATGTACTTTTCACAACTATATTTCTCGAAATCAATTCATAACATATCCAAAACATATTCAATAATAAAATAATCAATGCCACACCAAATTCAAAAGAGGTGAATACATAGAGTAGGAGAAACCAACTTACCTTTTGAATGTAAGGCAGATAATTCTTTGTTTGTTGTCTTATTCTTCTTCTCCTTTCTTTTGTTTCCCTTTTCCTTGATATTTTTCTTGTTCCCTTACCCCAAGCATCCCCAATGGATGTGTCAGCTTCTTCTGCATTTGAAACGTAAATTTTTGCCCTTTTAAATTCATTTTCATGAGGCATATCATCATAGGATAAGGTCTTTTGTGTTTCCTTTTTGAGTCTTTAGTTTCCAACTTTGCCTCATTTCTAAGACTTTCTTCTATATAGGTTATCCACCCTAAGGCCTCACCCAAGGTCTTAGGATTATGCTCTTTAACCCCATCTCTAATTTTGAGTGTCAATCCATTAATAAATTGGCATACTCCTTCCATTCTCTCAACTACATTTACTCGCTCGAACTGGTAGAAGATGGTAAAGTACTCGGACACCACCATCTCTTCTTGTGCTACACCTTTATATAGCTCCTCTTCCCTAGTGAAGGTTAAGGGGTATTTCTTTTGGAATTTCCTTACAAAATCCCTCCATGGAATAATCTCATTGCCCACAAATTTATTTACCTTAGTAATTGTAATATCCCAAATTTAATTCACATGTAATCATATGGGTTAATATTATATCATATTATTGATAAGAAAACTGGTATGTGTGTTAAGGCATGAGTTATAACTCATAGTGTTTGATCGCTGAAATTTGGCGAAAATTTGTCCAAGGCATGAAAATATAATCTTTGAAAATATTAGAATTAAGAAAATTAAAGTCCCGGTAATTATTCCTATATATCAAAGTATTATAAATGTGATTTTTAACAATTTCTAGGAGGTGTTTTACTTAGGTAAAACATAGATGTAAAATCGGAAAATCTGTGAAATTGCGATTTTGTTCTTCGCACAAAAAATTAGATTTTGATTCCTAGCTTATTTATTTTTATAAATATTTTATTTGAATTCAAATGGGGGTAGTTTCTATTTACATGTAATATCTTAAGTAAATGAATGAATAAATAAATAAATAGAAAAGGCAAAGCCATTTGCTTAAATGGCATTAGATATAAATAAGCACAATACCAAGGGCAAATACTTACTTCTATATTTGGCCGACCTAAGGTCGGTTTCAACATGCCTTATCTTTACCCTTTACATGATCTACCACATCTTCTCACCTCCTCACTTGCCCCATCCGAAAATTCAAGAGGAACAAAATGATCATGTGCTTCTAGTGAAGGAATTTGAAAGAAGAGAAGGGGAATTAGGATTTTGGCATGTGGTCAGTTCATACTTCACATTCTTTTGATTTTAATTTCATACTTTCCTAGTTAGGGTTTCTCTGAACATTTTCTATCTTATTCACTTTCGGATTTTAGCTAACCATGGGGCAAAACTCATGTTCTTCATGATCAAAATTAACCCTACCCATGTTCAGTTGGTTCCCGAATCTTTAGCTACATAATTTCATACATTTGGATGGTCCAAAAATTATGAAAATTACTCTGATTGATCCCATCTGAGTCTACTTTTGTTGAGCTTTGGAATCAAGTTAATATGATTTATGTAGTGTTCTTATATTTAAGGTACTGTCATTCTATCTTCTAAAATTGTTACCTGATTTTTTAAGTTATGGATCAAATCTAATATGTCATGAAATTATCTGATAATTTAGGGTGTTATAGACATTGAGGTTAGGTTTCACTGAAAATTAGAATCACTCTAAAATTATACGTTTAGGGAAAGTTATAAATATTTTACCGAGCCTCGCTTAGTCTGTAAGGATGAGATATAGGGCAGATTGTGCTAGTATTTGTTAAAATTATTATGATCAGTACATATAGATATAAGTTCAAGAAATTTTATGACTTGCAAATTATGAAGTCTATTTTATAAAAAATTTAGGTTACCCAAATATGACATGTTTCTTATTTTATATAAATAGTACAATTAAGATCACTCAGTCTATCAAAACAATGAAATACTCTAAAAGTTAAGCTGAATCTTGATTTTCCTGTGAATAAACCACAATGAAATAAGATTTGAAACTTTTATAACTTAAGATATTAGTAAGTAGGAAGTAAGCAAAATTAGAATGAACATATTTTGTTATCAATTCAAGCAGATATGAATTTTCTTTCATGGTGTATACAATTTGTCTTAATAGTAGGCTAACTCTTGTGATAAATAGTTACTTAAGTTATAAGAGTAAATACTCAAGGGTCATGTACCTCTTCAATTAATTGTATTTCATGTGTGATAGGCTTCTATTCATATCATAGAAGTGATGTGTTTCATATTATTATTGTATAGGAGTAGAATAGTAAAGTAGTGAAAAAGAAAAGGAAAAACCTTTTGGTAGCTCTTATAGGTAAGTTGGTTTCTCCTACTCTATGTATTCACCTCTTTTGAATTTGGTGTGACATTATTTATTATAGTACTGAATATGTTTCGGATATGTTATGAATTGATTTCGAGAAATGTAACTATGAAAAGTATATATGAATGATTGTATGATTGCACATTTGAAAAAGCATATATGATATGATATGAATGGATTACGAGAAGTGCAATCATGTTCCGTTTGAAATAATTAATCGAGTGATGGTACAATTGAAAAGCATATGTGGTATGTTAATGATTGATTTAATAAATCGCAATCCTATTTCGTTTGAATCCGTGTTCGACATGATTCATCTTCTGATATTTAAGTTACAAGATATGGTTAATCTTTTGATCTTTGATATGAAGTTGTTATATGATGAATCATGCATCTGCATCTGCCTGCGTCTGCATAAGTGATGGTTGGAGCTAAGTGTTACATCGCTGATCACGATAGGAGCCGCCTCTAGAGTCCAATCCATCATTATGTTCCCCAATAATGGGATGAGATAGGCTGGAGCTAAATGTCATGCGAAACTAAGTGTCACATCATGAGTAGTCACGATGGGGGTCACCTCTAGAATCCGTAGGGGCCACCTCTAGAGTTCACCTATCGCTATATGATTTGTTCCCCAAAAGAGATGAGGTAGAATGGAGCTAAGTGCTATATCGCTGGTCATGATGGAAGCCATCTCTAGAGTCCACCTACCGACTACTGGCCAGTTGATGATTCGTGCATTCATATGAGAGTATTGCATTTGCATACATATGTTTGATATGATTTATATGATATTGATTGCAAATTGAGTGTGATGTTTCTGATTGGTATGTTATATATATAATTATCAAATATAAGAAAATGCCTATTTTGCTATTATGATTATTGAATGATTTTCTAAGTCCCTCCAAATTGATTAGTTGGTAATTGTTTCTAACAATTTTCAGATAATTCTTGGAAATCATGCGAGGTGATATTATTTGAAGAGTTCGTGATAAGATGGAAAGATTTGAATCCTTCGTATCCTTGTATTAGGATGTTGAGGGGTTTAGTTATGTATAATTCATATGTATTATTTTGTAAGAAGGCAAAGGCATTTTGTGAAATGTAAAACTTAAGGATTATTGATTTACTCTGAAGGATCATCATAAATTGTGTAGTTTATTTTATGATACACTACAAGAAAATAGGCTCTGTAATTTGGCCAGAACCGTCGGAAATGATGTTTTTCGACGGTTTTTTTGACGGATAGCGTCCGTGCGAAAATGAGGCGTCGCAAACTATTTGCGACGATTATTTCTGAACCGTCGATATCTTCGACGGTCCAATTGGCGGGCGCGGCCGTCGAACATTGAAGATTTAAGACGGTTTGAACTGTCAATATGTATCGCCGGCTTGAACCGTCGATACTTTCGATGGTTCAAGCCGTCGATATGTATCGACGATTTGAACTGTCGATACTATCGACGATTTAAATCGTCGAAAACTCATATCGACGGTTTGACCCATCGACTCCACAGCTGATTTTCGACGGCTCAAATCGTCGTTAACTTCAGACGGTTAAAACCGTCGATGCTTAGCGACGGTTGAGACCGTCTATAAGCTTGCACGGACGGTTAGAACCATCGATAAGTATCAAAAAAATCCGTTATCGATAATTAATTTTCAGTTGTTTTTGACGATTCTAACCGTCGGAAACCAAAAAATTTTTTAAAAAAAATCCTGAAATTGGCTGTCCAAACAGATAATACAACACAATATTTGGATCCATTTGGATCATAATATGTAACAAAGCAAAGAGAACATGTAACCATCACATAATTGTCCAAACACAACACAATATCCAAACATAATATCCAAACACAACCCATAATATCCAAACACCATTCCAAACACAACACATAATTGTCCAACACCATTACAAACATTTTAATGTTTTAGAAACATAAAAATGATAATCAAAGAGAAGTCTTGGTCACGATGAAGATTGACACATGGGCAGACATAAGAGATGTCTCGCCTTTCCCGTCGGATTTCAAGAGCTTTTCGTAAGACAATTCGAACATCACTACACAACACAAAGAGTCGGGAGAAAGTTAGTACCTTCTAGACATCTACAACAGCTTCTTCTAGAGGAATGTGTACAAAAACTAGAGGAAGAAATTAAATTCAACAACTACAGCAGCTTCTTCTAGACATCTTCTGGTTTTAATCATCTGTTTGGGAACAACTATGACCTACTTATTTAGGAATGAAGTTTCTAGTTCCTCGCTCACTGCGTTATCTAGCTAAGATGATATAATTGGCATTAAGTTAAAGGAACATATAGCAGGAGGATTAGTCTCATATGAAACATGATTTACAAAACATTAAATATCATCATTCTTGTAACATGCGAGATACATTCTAAAAATTATTACATAATGGCTTTCCAACGACATCACCTACAACACAATGTATCATGTCTTTAAAAGAGCTAATAAGATCATTTTGGACAAGAATGGAAACACCAAATTCTGCATAGGTTGCATGATAGAAGAAATATAAAACTATAAAACTATATTGCATGGTGGGATTATAATCTCTAAATATAAAACTATATTGCATGACAGAAGAAATAGAAGCCACAATTGCTACACATTCAAAAGATGAGTTTAAAGTCAAACAATAAAAACTTGCAGAAAGAACCAAGTACATGCTTTGGAATCAAAATATGATGAACCAAATTGAAACATGTTGGATTGAGACTAGCAAAACCCTTTTTGCTTGCTCTTAAGATGAACCTACAACAATAGTGCTAGAAGACCAAATATCACAAATCATGCCTCAATCAGACAAAACAAGAAAATAGTAGAAACAAGAAAATATATAAGAGATTTTGGAGGTCATCGGGAGAGCTGTAAAGAGGAAACATAATCATGAACACAGAAATCATGATTTCGAATTCAATAAATCATGTGTACCAAGGCACACAGAGAATATTATCACGCGACCCCAGTTTAAAATGAGCGCAACACAACACACAAAAAACTATAGAACTAAATCTACCTCATCGTCCTCGTCGTTGAATTCGCCATGCATGATGTCACGCACCATTTTCTTCATTTCTTTCTTGGTACGACGTTCACGTTATTCGAACTCTGTTCTGAGCTCTTGCGTAACCTCTTGTCTGATCTCTTCCCTAAACGAATGCTTCATCTGATCCATAATTTGTTGCATACCTTGACCAGAGGAACTTGAACCCGAAGTAGATTTACGACCATATCCAATATCTGTTGTACTGATAGAAAATTTGAGGCCATAAATGCGACCCTTCTTCACCCCGACGTGGTCCGTCCAAAGTTGTCTTGGGGTCAGCGGTGTGGTCCCCTCCTGCGTGGCTTGCGTAATGTGCTCGACTTCTTTTGTTTCGTAAGACTCCTGAAATTAGGAGAAAAAAAATCAACGATACTAAAAAATATTATAAATCAACGACGATTTTACTATCTTATAGATTTACTTGAAATTTAAAAAAAAAGTGGCACATAAATTTATATACATGTCTCCCGAGCAAATGATGAAATCCATTTTTTGTTCTTCTTCTGATGAGTTCGGAGAAATATTTCGTCCTGAGTAGGTGGTCTACCCGTCTCTTTCTCCTGTGGTTAAAAATGTCAAATAAAGTATAATATTTTGTCGACACAATATTGAAAGACCTTACCATTTTCTTGGCAATCATGCTCGTGGATACACATCCGCCCGAATGCAAGCATGCTTCTTGGTCGGACTCTCGACTTTTTTTTGTTTTTTCGCACTTCGATTTGTACTCATCGGTGGACCACTTTCGTAGCAATTCGATCCAAACGGCCTCGGGGATCCAATTGGGCCGTTCTCCAGCAGCTCGAGCTTCCGAAAGCATCGCGGATAATCTCTTCGAGCACCGAGAATTAAAAGCCTTCCACATTTGTTCCATATTCTCGGTCTCCCACCACACATCAGACTGCATGTATATAAAAATAATTAAAGTAGTAAGAAGATAAATTTTAATGATCAAGTTGGTTTCTAAGGATACCTGAAATTCATTAAATAGCATCTGTCTCATGGAATAATGAACTTTTCTCCATGTAAGCCACGCATCAGTATACCTATGTCATAACACTTTAGTAACTGCCGCGGCCGCGGGTTTCGACGGTACAAA
Organism: Pontederia crassipes; assembly: GCA_030549335.1. Classification (NCBI taxonomy): domain Eukaryota; kingdom Viridiplantae; phylum Streptophyta; class Magnoliopsida; order Commelinales; family Pontederiaceae; genus Pontederia; species Pontederia crassipes. The sequence continues at coordinate 7,597,206 of JAUKPH010000017.1, forward strand.
TCTGGAAGAATACAAAATTATAAAATGCGATGGGTGAATCACAAAATGAATAAGGATTCGAAATACATAAAATAACACTTATCCTAAATTCTCATATGGCTGTAAGTATGTTTTGTGCACACGATTTGACAAAGCTTGGTCTGAGCCTTTCACGGAACAAGGAGCTCTAATGGGTTCTTCCGGCAATTGTGTCTCCAGGCCCGCAATATCAGCATAAGAGGAAGGAGCCGGCGGAGGAGAAGAATGTTCTATTATGCGAATGCCCGTGACTAATCTAGGAGTCGGCGAAGTATAATTATCTCTAGGGACGACCGGCTCCTTTCCCTTATTTTTTTCTTTTACCAAAACGAAACATCTGCATGATAGAAAATTTAATCCAAGTCAAATTTACAATTGATACAAAACTCTAATGTGACAATGTCTCAACCTGACTATGTTCGGCTATGTCTTGTGTCGGATCTTCAGGAACGGAATTGTACGTATAACTTGAAAACCAATTCCTAATATCCAGAGGCGCTTATAAAAAATAAACAAATTAATTCGATTAAGTTTATGCGTAACATTGTGATCATTATTTCAAACACTCACGAGATGGAAGCGAATATGAAAATGCACCGTCCTCGTCAGGCATTCGTTGATCCGATTGATCGTCAGCATGCATCGCTAACGCATCAAACAATATGGCGAGAGATGATAATTTGAATAAACCATTATGATACAATATCAATATTAGTCATAAGCGAACAATTCGTAAGATAACAATAGTCGTAATACAAGATCCCGATAGTCGTAATATAAAAATACAACATGAGTGTGACATTAGGTAATAATAACATTAATCATCATCTGAGTTACCACATGACTGATACTCATCATCATCATCATCATCTGAAGATGACGTAGTTTCAAATTCATCTTCATCCGAAGCATTCTCATCATTTTGTATGTCGGCATTATCGAAGTCTTCAGATACTTGTTCTGAATCTTGTAAATGGTCGGGTGTCTACAATAGGGGCCACAGAAGTATGTGAGTCATCTTGATATGCACACTACAACGCACCATTAATTTCTATCCTGCTTCTTGCCTTTGTCTTTATTACAACCCACCATTGTGCTTTGTCCCTGGTCTTCTCCGGATATGGCACATAATATACCTGTCTGGTAGAAGACGGAATAATGAAAAGATCAAAACGATCATAACACCTATTGTGACGTATTTTAACTATTTTGAAATCTTTGTGAACTCGCATCCCTCTCCTTTCCTTTAGATCAAACCAATTACACTCAAATAATGTGACTCTATTACCTCCAGTATTGCAGCTGAATTATATCTTTGAGAATACCGTAGTAGTCACGTTCATTTTGTCCGTCCGTGGATCCTTTGACACATACTCCACTGTTTACGATTTTCTTCCCGATCGACCAAGTGTCCGTGTGAAACTTATAACCGTTCACAAAATACATCGACCAACTTTTCATCTCTCGAGCCGGTCCCCATGTCAAATTATGGAGACCAGACGTCGTACTGAGAACCTAAAAAGAAAATGAATGTCAAGAATAGATCGTGAAGACTTCAAATTGACCAACATCGTAAGAGTTACCTGATCCTTAAACCATGGTGCGAAGTCATTCTCGATTCTATTTTGAACATGTTCTTCAGGAACATTGTAATACTGCAAGAAAGCACTACATACAAAAAGATGACTAAATCAAAATGTTGTTTGGGAAGACAAAACAGAAAAGAACGCATGGAGAATAAACTTACTTAATGTACCATTGCACCTCTTGCATGTTTAGAAGGACATGATTCGTGGCAGACTTGAATTCTGCATAACTCAACCATCTACTTCTTGGCTTTCCAAAATGTCGTCTTAACTAATTGAAGATCGACAAAGATGCCACAGCAGACTGTTCTTTTAGAACTTCATCATTTCGATGAACTCTGGTTCTCGTACATTTAACATGGGACTCAAAGTAGTAGGAACAGAAGTACGAAATCTCTTGAATCATATATGCTTCACATATGAATCCTTCGACACGTGCTTTGTTCTTAATCATCATTTTAATTCGATTAAGATATCTTTCAAAAGGATGCATCCACGTATATTGTACTGATCCACCTACCCTTGCCTCATATAGCAGATGAATAGGTAAGTGCTCCATGGAATCAAAGAATTCCGATGAAAATATTTGTTCCAACTTACATAATATTATCAGAATATTACGTTCCAATTGGGTCATATTTTCCACCGTTAATGTTGTCAAACACAATTTCTTGAAGAATTGACTCAATTCCGTTATCGGCTTTCAAATCTTGTCCGACAGTGAAGAAAATGCAGTAGGAAGTAAAGTTTCCATGAATATGTGATAGTCATGACTTTTCATATCAAACAAACGCAAGTTATTCATGTCCACACATCGGGTCAGATTTGACGCATAACCATCCGGCATTCTCAGCTCTTGGATCCATCAACACAATTGAGTCTTTTGCTCTTTAGTGAGAATATAACTTGCCTTTGTCTTAGATAATCTACCGCTAGGTAAAGTAGCTAGGTGCAACTATAGCCTTCGACAGTACTCCTTCAAATTTAGTCTCGCCTTTATGTTGTCCTTTGTTTTACCCTTAATGTCCATTACAGTATTGAAAACATTTTCAAACACATTTTTTCAATGTGCATGACGTCCAAATTGTGACGTATCAAATAATACAAACACCATACTCATTGTATGTGACATTTGGGTCGTCGACAATTCTGCATAAAGCATTGACAATGCGACGTAATTGAGCTTCTGAGCGTCTGACCGGAGCCATGTCTTCTACAATCCTATTCCGTCGAAATGCATTTCAGTTATTTATGTACGGATGATCAGCTGTAAGAAACCATCTATGACAATCAAACCAACTATTTTTACCCCCATTTCTCAAAGTGAACGCATCTGAGTGTTCCATGCAACATGGATAAGCTAATTTCCCTACGATCATCCAACCAGACAACATCCCATAGGTAGAAAAATCATTAATGATCTATAATAAAACAGCTTTCAAGGTGAAGTTTTATTTGATCGACACATCATAAGTGACGACACCATCCCGCAATTCTTTTAACTTGTCTATTAGATGTTGTAAATACACGTCTATCATCTTTTTAGGACTGTGAGGATCAGGAATAATGCATGTAAAAAACATATAAGGTGCAGACTTACAAATTTCAGGTGGCAAATTATATGGTGTTACTACGACCGGCCAACAAGAATAAGAAACTGAAGTCTGACCATATGGTGTAAAATCATCCGCGCATAATTCGAGCCTTATGTTCCTTTCGTCCCTAGCAAAATCAGGATGCTTACGATCAAAATGTTTTCACGCTTCACCATCCGATGAGTGAAGCATGACACCTTCAGAAGTATTATGTTGTGCATGCAACTTCATTTGCGACGCTGACCCTATAGACAAGTATAGTCTTTTAAGTCTTGCAATAAGAGGCAAATAATGCATTCTTTTCATAGCCACTTGAGTCTTGTTAGTCACTCTATATCGTTCGACCTCACAAAATTTACATTCATTTAAATTGATATCATCGCTATAATATAACATACAACCATCATGACAATAATCTATTTTAGTTGAGCCAAAACCAAGTTTATTAACCAATCTTTTTGTCCTATAAAAATTTTCAGAAATGCGAGCCCCAGTTGGTGTGACCTCTTTTAAAATATCTAAAAATGCATCAAAATATGCTTGTAAAATATTGTGGTCGACTTTCAGATTCAACAATCTAATAGCAAGTGGATTTAGTGTCTCTTCATCCTGCTCAAATCTAATATTCCCATACTCAGTTGCAGCTACGTCATAAACTAACTGTTCATATTGCGAAGTAAATCCTTCTTGAGGATCGACAAAATGGACACCTAGATTTGGTACGCTTGTCGAAGGTGCTCCTTCACCTAAATCATCCCATTGCCAATAATTGAATTTGAAACCCTTTCTGTATAAGTGAACCTTAACTGTCTCTAGCGTCTATAACTTTGTGCTAACATATTTCAAGCAAGGACACTTAATTGTTCCCTCCCGTTGATGTTGGAAAGACTGACAAGCCACACTAACATAATAATCAATGCCATCTATGAATTCTTGTGTCAAATATCTACGACCAGGATTATTTCTATTGTACATCCATCGACGATCGTTCAAATATGACATAATGTCTGCATTATTTGCAAGTTATAGTAATTAAAAATTTTGTAATAAAACCGGTCATAAATTAAAAAAACATCATAAACATCGAAGAAATAATCATAAACACTAATTACAACTAATCAGGAACAAATCATAAACACTCTTATGAACTTAAAATAAATACCAATTAAAATAAATAAGAACTAATGAATGAAATCTAAAGGAAAACCCAAGTCGAAGTCTAGCTTTTTAAAACGAGGAGAGGTGTTCGGCTCGGTAGAACTCGAGTCAGGTGGTAGGCAACACGGGTTGGTTTTCGTGAAGGATCTCAGGCCGAGTGTGTGGGAGACTCGGGTCGGGCTCATGAAATGTCGAGAGAATTTGACAACTTGGTCGGGTTCAAGGCAATCTAGGTCGAATTATAACATGTCGAGCGATCTGAAGTTTTGGCATTTCATAATTAGGTCGGGTTCTGAGGACTAAGAGTTAATCCTATGATAAACTCTTGAACTTGTGTCGGGTGAAAGAGGACCCGATCAGGTTCTTGGATGAACTTGGTTCGGGTTCATGGAACTCGAGTAGAGTTCTCATTTGATGCTATTTGAGAGTGTTCTATCCTATGTTTATTTTGAACATATGAAATCAACTCATACTTTATTTAAACATTAAATCAATGAGAATGTATGGAGGCAATCATTACAACAATCATAATTTACTAACATTTAACAATCATGGATAATAGAAACTACGAAAGATATATCACTAAAGACTTTCACATCAAGAAAAATAGACCATCCATTAATCAAATGATAAACATTCATCCATGGACATTACATGATATATTAGAACATCTGTTGGCCTATTACATTAACATGACATGATAGAGGTTCTCATGGAAGCAAATGAAACATACGATCTGATTAATTATCATGCCTTTGTTGACAATAAAATAGGAAGAGAGTTGGACATATTTTGATCAGATTCATTCTAACAGAAGACTATTCATGGTGATCTGTTTAACCCACATGTTTGGAAGCATAGTTCATTCAGTGTTGAGGGCAGCCGGATCTGGCCGCCGCGCGCGGAGGGCGGCCAGATCTGGCCTCGCGCGCGGAGGGCGGCCGGGTCTGTTTAACCCACATGTTTGGAAGCATAGTTCATTCAGTGTTGAGGGCAGCTGGATCTGGCCGCCGCGCGCGGAGGGCGGCCAGATCTGGCCGTCGCGCGCGAAGGGCGGTCGGATCTGGCCGTCGTTCGCGGAGGGCGGCCGGGTCTGGCCGCCGCGCGCGGAGGGCGGCCGGATCTGGCCGCCGCACGCAGAGGGCGTCCGGATCTGGGAGGCGGAGAGAGCATGGAGGGCGGGGATCGGAGCCTACCTGCGCCGGAGATTGCAGACGCGGCGGCGAGTTGGCGGCGGACGTGAACTTCAGGCGGCGAGCGAACGCAATGCAGGTGGCGGACACAAGCGCCGGCTGTTGATGGTCAAGGTGGCACGCGATTGGCGGAGCACGGATACCAGGAAGGTTGCCGGAGGTCGCCGCTGGACAAAATGAGGGCGGCCGTTCGAGTGTAGAATTAAGAGAGGGAAACAGAGAAAGTGACAGTGGAGTCGGATATTTATATAGGCAGTTTCCGACGGTCATAACCGTAGGAAAGTAGGTAAATATAATATAATATTAATTCGAATTAAGACGGTCAAACCTGCTGGACGATTAAACTTCGACGGTTCTCCAGACCATCGAAACTTTCGACAGTTTTAGCCGTCGAAATATATAATAATATATGTTAACTCAAAGAGAATTATATAAATTATAAATTTCCATTTTTGACGGTCAATACCATCGAAAATAATTAAAGCAGAATATTTTAATTAATTAAAATTAGTTAACATTTCGATGGGTCTGACCACCGAAATATCGACGGTTCCGTGAAACATCGCAACTTTCGACGGTCGGAACCATAAAAAATTAAAATAATAATACCCGACCAACGTTAAAATATTTCGACGACTATTACCGCTGGAAATTTTAATGGATAGGTGAATCGTCGAAGCTTTCGAGGTCAGAACCATCGAAGCTTTCGACGGTCTGAACCGTCGAAAAACTAGCATAGAAATTGATCAGTCGGTTTTAACATCATCGACGGTTACGACCATCAAAATTTTTGACGGAAAGTTTCGACGAATTCTGAACCATCAAAAGTTTAGATGGCTAGAACCGTCGAAAAATATCTGACGATAATTTCGACGGATTATTCGATCCACCGAAAAATCGGTCGGTATTTCAGACGGATTTCTGCCCGTCGAAAACAAACCGTCGAAAATCGGGCTTTTTCTTGTAGTGATATTTTCATTCTTATGTATGTAATAAAAAAAGGAAAATTACATCACGTTTTCACAATCTTTTCCAATTTTATTTGATCATCCGTAATGAGTCACGAACTCCGGTTTAAACTAAGGTTTAAATCGGGTTCGTGACAGTAACCATCCACCACCATCTTGCTTTTTCATCAAGGCGGAGGGTTGCTAAAGGTACCTTCCAACTCTCAAATCAATACATTTGTTCAAATATTTCCTCCATGGTATTTAGCCATTTTCATGTTGGAATTTCATCGTAATCACCCTTAAATATTGGAGGTTCCATAGATATGAATGTCTACACCTCATCCTCTAATGGCACTTGCTGATATTGCTCTTCCCTATTCTCACATTTTTCCGCAACTCCCGCCATAGGACTAGTAACATCGTTGCTACCACTCGAGCTTTTTTCATTTTCTGATTCCATTTGGCAATCCACATAAAATGATATATTAATCATATAGCATTATTACCTAAATATATTTCTTGTATAACCCGAATAGTATTTCACCTAGATGAAGTAACCCTACTCATACCACCATTTTATTCTATTTATTCCATGGATCATATTCAATCATATAACTCAGTTATTCTATCACTCGCAAAAGTTCCTTGATAGGTTGTATATTCGGTAAAATAAAAATTATATACATAACCCAGTCATATCATGCTATTTTATTTATTTATTCAATTTCTCAAAAGCTAAGAAGTAAAATAGTCCTCTTTAGAATTTCTCTATGCATGTCATTTTGATATTATTTTACATACTTTGGCAACCATGCTAAAGTCAAGCACCAGTCTAGTTAATTTCATATCATGTTGTAAGAATATAATTTACAACACAATAATTAACTATATGCACTTATTATTCTCACAAATTGATATACTTATATTTCCTAATTAACATGTAACTTTCAAATGTATTCCCTATTGCACTAATTATTTCATATGTGTAAAAGGATTTTTGTAAAATCATCCTAAATAAGTTTCATTCTTTTCAAATTACTATGCAAAATTTCATTTTTCCGACAAGATAACCATTAGCCGCTAAACTTGGAACCAGAAACTAATTTTGCCCAATTAATTTTATAACTCTAATGGTGGGTCTTCTTCCCTTATTACTCCAATCAATATGGTAAACAAATCATTAAACTAAAATTTTCGTAAGGTTAAAATATTAAGAGTAATAAAACCAATTATTTGATTCCATCTCACGTACCTCCTTTTCTAATTCCTGCTTTCCTCCTTTCATTTCGTCTCTGCCAACATCTTTTTTTTTCACTTTCCTAGCTCGCCCAACATGCTATATATATATATATATATATATATATATGTGTGTGTGTGTAATGTAATATAATATAATAAGTTCAAAGAATACCCATTTGAGTGATGACAGTTACCTGGATTGCTAATATAGTTACACTTATCTAAAGGTGGCTTGTAAGATAAGACATATGTTGTGAGTGGGCTTTGGTGTGCATGCCTAAGATAATTTGATTAAGAGAATAAAGCAAATAATGAATAAGTTATTTGTCTTAATTTATTTACTTGACCCCAATTTCTTCTTAAATACAGTTAACTAAATTTTAATCCTTGATTAAACTAATTCCTTGAGGAGCATTATAATACCACAATTCCATTAAAAATATAACAAAATAATAATTAACTTAATCAATTCATATTCAAACTAATTAACTCATTTATGATTATTCGGATATTACAAATTCATTCAATTGGTATTATACTACACAATTCTTTTTCTACCCTTCAAAATTTCTTCGTTAACATTTCTGTACGTAATCTATTAATCCAAATCACCATACACTCATTTTTGTTATTTTTCCACTTTTCAAAAGGGTTCTCCATAAACTACCCCTAAACTATATCGATTTTCATATTTAATCCCAAACTACGAACTTATTTTTTTAGATCCTTAAATTATCATAATTTTTCTAATTTAATCTTTCCGTTGACTTCTGTCAACATTTCTATTATCTTTAATTTTTCTCATTTATGAAATGTCAAAAATACCCCTCCAATATCAATTAAAAAATTAAAATAAAAATCGGGGAAAGAGGAGGGGTCGCCGCCACCCCCCTCTTGACATTCATCTTTTTTTCCTATGCACACTGGCGCAGGGAAAGAGGGGTGGGGATGGGGGTGCGGCCGCCCCCTCTGCGACAGAGGGGGGCGGCGACCGTCTTTCCCTGCACCAACATGCGCAGGGAAAAAGGTTGGAGGGGGGGGGGGGGGGGGGGGGGGTTGTTGCTGCCCCGGCGAAGGTCGCAGAGGAAAGAGAGGGGTTGCTGCTGCCCCCTCGACGAAGGTCATAGAGGGGGCGGCGGCACCCCACCCCCTCTTTCCTTGCGCATGCCGACGTAGGGAATGACCCTCTTTCGCTGCGCTGACTTGTGCAGGGAAAAAGGGGGGGGGGGGAGCGACAACCTCCACCTCTTTTCTTGATTTTGTTTATTTTTTTAATTAATGGTGGAGGGGTATTTTTTATATTTCATAATGAAAAAAATCAAGGATAATAGAAAGGTCGACAGAAGTCGACGGAATGATCAAATTGAAAAAGTCGCGATAGTTTAAGGATCCAGAAAATAAGTTCATAATTTGGGGTTAGATGTAAAAAATCGAGATAATTTATGGGTGGTTTATGAAAATAAACCCTTTTCAAAAAAGATAAAAATGTTCAAACTCTGCAAAATAGAGAGAGAGAGAGAGAGAGTTTGCACGCAGGCACAAGGTCTATTGAACAAAACTAAAGGGGAAATGAGATAGACACAATATGAGAAATTAGATTATTGATAATTTATGCACATTACCATATCAGAAATTTTGAATAAATTTTTTCAAGTTTTAGAATATTTGACTATGCATATTAAGCACTTTGTGTGATTATATGAATTATCATATTATGCCATGCAATGATTATGTTATTTTTTATAATATTTATTACTTATATAAATTATCACATCACATTTATTTGAGTATGAGTGAGATTTACTTATTCTAAAATTAATACAAATATAAACATATTATGATTGATTATATATTTTGGTATTTTTAATAATTATGTGGTGAATTTATGTGAAAATAAACATTTTTGAAAAGTAGTCATGTAATGTCAATTAATTTTTTTCTCAAAGTGGTATGACATATAATTTATACATATTAGTGTCATTGTGCATATTGATTATTTATAAAAAGGCGTCATCTTATTTGGCATGAATTATATGTTATTATGAATTAAAAGAAAATTCATTATATATATATATTGTGTATACATTGTATTTTTACCTGTAATATATCACACTTAAACTAAATTTTCATATGAATTTGACATTTATGCACATAATTATACTATACTTACGTATTTAAGTGTGACACTTATGCAAATTGACATGCTAATTGAAATATGCATATTATTTAGTTTATTATGTGCCTTGAACTATATGATATGATTTTTTTATTTATTTATGAAAAGAGAATCTGCATATTGAAAGTTATATTACATATTTTGATACAATATGTGTTTGTGAATTATTGTGAAATTAATTCACATAAATGTGCAAAAGTGCATATTTGTCATGTTTATTTACATTTTATGTGAAATACACATATTATTTATTTATGAAAAGGAATATGCCCATATTTTTTTTTACACGTGAAATAATTTACATATTTTTATGACAAACTTTGTACAATAAAATTAACAATTGATGTATGATATTATCAATCGTGTTTTATGTACATAATTAAGAATTATGTGACATGAATGTTGAGTTATGTATATGATAATAATCACGTGATTATTTGTATGCTTAGTGTATAGAGAACGGAAATGAAATAATTTAGATATGTAATCTATGAGCTTCATGATGTGTTTGGGTTGACTCAACAAAAGTTTATATATTACTTTGTGTAGTGTGATGAAAGAAGGCAGATGTAAGATCTCATGACATCAATTTTGGATGACTAGTGGGAGAAATCAACTCAGATGTACATCATGAATAAGCATTTAGACATCATGTTATAAGTTTATGACATCACTTTTTCAGTGAGAGTTTATACTATAGTACTTAATTTTATATTTAGTATGCTAAATGGACCCTAAGCCTTGATGAATAGTTAATTTTCATCATCATGTAAGTCTTTAAGAATTGAATAAGTTTGAAAATTTTCCTTAGACTTTTGATTATATTTCAAGGTAACAAGTTAGTATCGTTACTTTAACGAGGTACTTAAAAGTTAAAATTGTATGTAATTTGTATAGTCACAAGTGGAAAAGAAGTTGACTTATAACAAAGAAATATAAGAACGAGATAAAGATTCACCAGTGCTACATAATATTTGTAATTCAATTGTCCAAACATGTATGCATAAAAACATGAAGTATTATGCACGAAGTTAGACGTATGTTGTCTGAGGTATACAAGTAAAGCTTATTTAAGCCAAAATGAGTTAAATGTATATTTGAACAACAATATATTATTTATAAATTATAATACTCACATGATAGTTAAACAATTGTACAATGTTTACAAATTATAACATGAATTCACATGTTTATTGAACTATTGTGACCCTAGTGAGTAAATGATCAATTACATGTGAGTGGGAGATTTTTTAAGGGTTATTTCTATTAACCTCCCCTAAACTATCGCGATTTTTCGTATCTAATTTCAAATTATGGACTTATTTTTTTGTATCCCTAAACTATCATATTTTTTCACTTTAGTCATTCCGTCTACTTCTGTTACGTTTTTTGTTACTTTTAATTTTTTTTCCTTTATGAAGAGACTAAATTACCCCTCCCTCCATAACACATCAAATAGCAAATGCAAAAATGAAAAAAATCGGAGGAAGAGTAATTTAATATTTTTCATAAATAACAAATTTTTTATTTACCACTTTAATCCTTCCAATGATTTTTTTAATTTTTATATTTATTATTTCATATTTTTCTGAGGGAGGGGTAATTTAGTCTTTTCATAAATGAAAAATAAAAGTAATAAAAAATATAACAAAAGTGGACGGAAGACTGAATTGGAAAAGTTACGATAGTTTAGGGATAAAAAATAAGTTCATATTTTAAAATTAAATATGAAAAATAGTGATAGTTCAAGAAATGCTTATAAAAATAACTCATTTTTTAATACGCGGAGTGCCCATGGGCCTTAACATTCAATTGATATAACTGCATCGAAGGAGTTATATCAACTACGTATTAAGTGAAGTTAGCACCTATAAAAGGTGATAATTGCCTCTTCATATCCTTGGGGTGAGCGCATGATCCAATTGGTGGTAAACGGCTACTAGATCACCACCATCATTCCATCTTGACATCTTTGAATTATAGATACATCAAATGTGATCGACTTCTCGATGATGAATATTAAGCAACATATAAGAGTCTTCCGTACAGCGAAGTATTCAAATGATACCCTTATTTATCTAATATTAATTCCTTCAAATACCATGAGTTTGTTTATCATTACTCCTTTAGTCGTAAGTCTTCTGCTGCAAGGTATTCGAATGACACCCTTATTTATCTATTACCAATTTCTTCAAATATTGTAGAGTACTCCTTTAGTATTTCGGTCTTCAAGTTTTGTGTACCACTTTGTGTTCATGCTTAATGTGCGACTATGAAGATTCTTGAATCAATATTGGAGTTTTCTTTCCTCTTCTATTTATGTAAGCTTCATCAAAATTTTGTAACAAAAAAAAAACTTCATCAAAATTTCTTTGTTAACTCTGACTTAGTACATTACAAGAAATATGTTGTATGAGATATGCATGCAATTCATTTGCATGTCCAATTCTATTTCAAATTATTGTAAAACTAAAAGATTCACTATTTAGATTGTATTTTCCTCCCATTTGGATTTTTTTTGGTTGTTTGAAAACAAATAAAAAAGACATTTTTAGCTCATACAATGTGCAAAATAAAAGGTGAGGTTGGATTATATATATATATATATATATATATATATATATGTATGTATGTATGTATATGTATGTATGTATGTATATTAAATCAAAGATTTGATACCAAAAGTAAGCCATTTTTTGGAAAGTGTCTCATTCTGATTTTAAATTTTTCAGTAGCTTTTATTTAAACCATCCAAACAGGCCAAAAATTATTGTAAAATATAGTAAAGATAGCTATAATTTTATGTAGGATATTATAATCATGATTATTTAAAGAACGATTAACCCATCATTTCCATTAAAACGTGCAACAATAACAATTTGTGTGTACTCCGATAGTTGAAAAGCTAAAGAGAATCTGGTTAATTAATTGGAAAGTTGAAATGGACAATTTTTTTTTTGTGAATTTAAATAAGTATCAGCCTCTTTTTGCGGTGTGTGTGAGCGTGGGCATTTAAAAGCATTATATTATGCATGGTACATGCCCTTTGGGCTTTGATCCGAAACCTATTGATTACTCAATAATGAGTCAGAATCCACACTTTACACAAAACTCCACTTGTACATAACCTTTTTTTGGGAACCCTTTTAATTAAATAACAAAAACAGGCTTCGCCATGACTTTTAAATTTTTTTAGTTTATATATCTACAGAAACACAAACACACACACACATATATAATATTCTAACTATCAAATTTTATATTTATCTTTGTGAATCTGTGATTGATTATTAAAAAAAAATTACAAAAAATTGCATAATTATATATATATATATATATATATATATATATATACCATGTATATATTATATATATATGTATGTATATATATAGTTGGATTTCTTTCTACCTGGATAAATCTATAATTATCGGTTAAGGTGACATTGTATTATACATAAATTATAAATTGAACAATCTATTTGTTACTAAATGAAGCAAGGGTATATCAAATACGATGGATGTAGGGTTTTTGTTTTTGTTGAAAGGTATTCTTTCATCTACTGAAAACCTTCCATTGTCGTCGTGCAAAAGAAAAATACAGATTTTTTCTAAAAAAATGTTTAAGATTTTTTTTTTCTGATAGTTCTGACTTCCGAGTATTAATATGATTTTTTAGCCAATATTAACAATATAAATATATTTAATAACAAATCATGTAGCGAAGTCATTACAGAAAGAAGTAATTTTTAATCAAAATTGTTGAATAAAATGATAACCAATCTATTTTAAAAAAATGGTATAGTTAATAATAATAATAATAATAGATATCCATATAAATCCCTCTAGTTTACCATAAATTATAGTTATTATTATTATGATACAAAGAAGTAAAGCTAAACATAATAAACGAGACCGCATCGTTTGTAACTTTTGTTTTCCCCTCTTCCAAGTCGCACCCTGATCGAACGACGACTCCGCTCGTCTTACTCTCCTCGTCCGTCCTTCGCCGTCCCGATCGAGATCACAAGCGAAGGGATTCGAGGGGCTGAGTCGCGGATTCTTCTGGCAACGCGCGGGGGACTTCGAGATCTCGGCTTCGATACATGGCGACGAACCAGCAGTCGCCTGGTCGTATCGGTAGATATCACGCACACCTCCCTTTTACGTCCAGATTCACGCGTCTCTTACTCTTTTTCTCGTTTCGAGTGTGGATTTTTATCACGTATGAGCGGAAAAGATGGGATTTTGGGGGGGGGGGGGGGGGGGGGGGGGGGGGGGGGGGGGGGGGGTTAATTCGACTTTTGGGTCTCCGTTCCCTCTGGCGAAAGGGGATGATGGACAAAGGTGCGATCTTTTGGACGTTTCAGTTGCCCTGCCGTCGTGAGATCGTTCCGCCGGCCCAGGGATGCAAGGGGTGTCCATATTTTCAAGGTCCGCACACGCAATTGTATGCGATGCTTGATGCGAAATTCTTTAGATCTCCTTCGATTCTAAAGCCAGTTTCGGAAATTCCACTTCCAGTTTGCTCCTTGGTCCTGTAATAGTGAACTCAATGTAGGTTTTCCGCTATGTGGTCTGATTTCGAACTCCAATTGTATCTCCACAATCTGAATGCTGCTGTAGGCTCAAAATTGTAATTTCTGGCGTCGGGTCGTTGTACTTTATATAGTGGAGATACTCCAGCTTTAGCTGGCCTATGTTGGTTTCTAGCATTCCTTTTCTTCCTGAGAACGTAGCATTAGGAGGCTACTTCTGGTATCGAATGTTTCAGACTTTACCTAATATCAATATACATTTGCCATTAACTCTTGAATATATGCCACCCAATTCCTATTTTTTACATTGTAAATTTACATTGATGGAAAGATTATTGACCTTATGTTATTGTGCCAAAAATGTTTTTCACTTGATGCATCGTCTTTGCTTTTTTCCCACAATATTGATTTTGTGTTGACACTTGACTAATGTGTAGCTCCACATGTAAACTTTTCTATAATCACCAAGAACTGACTAGAAATTTCTTTATTTTCTCTTAGAACCAATGGAATCATTGGAAGTTTCTGTCAAGGATGCTGAGACGAAAGCTGTTAGTGCTGAAACTGTGACTGAACAGGTAAATATCTGCCATTCGAATTTTCTTTCTTCGCCCTTTAGAAGTTTCTGTGAGGGACTTTTCTGATGCTGACTTTTATGTTCCCCAGCCTCCTGTTAAAGAAGGGAATGTGAATTCCAGTGTTTCTCGAGATTCAGGGGTGTCAGGTCTTCCAGTGGTTGTGCCGGAGCCACTGGGATCTCTAAATTCAGTTAGCGATCAAAATGCAATTCATTTACCCAATTACGCTCCTCATGCACAAACTTTCTTTTATGGAGGTGAGTTCTAGGTACGCCATTCAACATACAGTTTATTCACTTTCTTTAGTTGATCTCTTTCAATTAAGTTGATTCATCCTCTGATTCAGTTTTCTTGAATTTGATCAAGTAAAATAGTATGTCAACATTATGTAACCTGAAATGAGATTCACCTGAGAAATCATAATGAACAACACTTGGTATCATAAAAAATGGATTAGAATACTAATACTGGAACAAGTCACTACAAAAGCTTTCTATTTTGTGTACTCTGTTATATATTTATGCTTGGATCTTGGGCTCTTTCTTTCAACCAATGGGGCCCAGTCCATTCTTCCAAATTTTTATACCTATCGAATGCCCTTAGAAAAAACTTTGTATTAAATATCTGAATCTTGTAATTGGAAACCATGCCATGCATGCTAGTTAAATAACATAATTGGATTTGTTATCTGGATATTGTTCTTGGACTAGATTGTTAGTTTCATCTTTTTCTCTTGTTTTCTTCTTTCTCTCTCACAGGTTATGTAATCATTTAATATCGAATCTAACAATTGGGTTTAAACATTTATATGTTTTCAGGATTTGAAGGCCGGGCTGGTGAGTGGGAAGAATACAATCCATATCCAAATTTTGATGGTGTGGACATTGGATCAGCTGTAAGTATTAATCTGTGTTCTAGTTTCACTGCTTTTACCTTTTAATTGTTGTGGAAATACTGCAATTCATATGAAAAATATTGCTATTCTAAAAATGTTTATGAAATATATTGTTCCTCTGAAGGGTATCTATAACGAGAATCCTTCACTCATGTACCATACTGGATATGGGTACAGCCAGATGCCATATGGAGCCTTTTCTCCAGTAACAACACTACCTTCTGGAGATGGGCAGAATTACCACCCTCAGCATTTTCCATTCTCTGGCGGATACTACCAGCCGCCACCATCTCCTGGCATCACATATCTACCCTCTCCAACTGCAGTGTCACAAGCTGATTTGTCAACGTCAGTTGATCATAACGGATCTTTCCTTCTTGATACCTCGAGTTCTAATAACATGCTTTTTGGACCGAGACCTACCTATCAAGCATCGTATGGCTCTTTCAGCAGAGGTTGCATTGCTGGAACTCTTGATAACCTAGATTTCCTTGACTTGCTGAAAGGTTTTGATGGTTTGATTCTTGTGTTTCCTAGATTGGTTGAAGTCCCCAGATGGAACTGGGTCTGTGACTCCATCTCCTGCTGCATCACCACAGCCAATGGGCACATTTATGTCGTTTGGGCAAAACACTGCACATCTAACTTCTGGAGTGGTAATATTACTTAACACTTCCTTTTCTTCCCTCAAAGTTTAGAAAAGTAATCTTTGCTTTAGGATTCTTGTTTGGCTCACAGCAGAAAAAGTTTATGGCTATTATTTATTTCAAGGAGAATGGCTTTCTTGATTATACTTCGTCAAAAGATGAATCTTCGGATTTACTCTAGGCTAGGATTTTTACATTAAAATTCTGGTAATTTTCTATTGAGATCATAGAGAATTAAATAAATCTATGACAATCTCAATTGTCCACACTGCTCAACTTCTGTTTTCATGATGACTTAAACTTTAACATGATTTTTTTTATCTCTAGCATGTTCATTTATCAAAATGTCCATTGATCAGCAGAAACTGCCAAGATGATCAGTCAGTAATCTTATCCCTTTCCCATGCCAGTTATTGAAAATCCTTCCTCTGTTCACATAAAGTTGGTCCACGATTTTAAATTGGAAATCAAGTTTTTAAGCTCCAAGTACTTAGATTTTTGCTAGAACTATATTATATCATTGTATTCAATTTTCTGTTGCTTGATGACTTTTCACTGCTTTTAGGAAGAGGTTTGCAGTCTTCTGTATTTCCAGGTCATTTTCTTTTTTATTTCATTCGAAAAATATTGTATCTTCAGTGCTGACTTTCATAAGATTGAACCTTTTTATTTTTTTTAATCTTATGCATGCATTTGAACGACAACTTTAATTAACAAATAAACAACATTGTCAGCGGTATTTTTTTTTTTTTGAAATGGAACATTTTGAGCAGTATGTTTACACTACATCAGAAAATGCCTTTAAGTTGCAGAATTGATCTATATTCAGACCATTTTCCTTTTATCTTTTTGTTGCTGAGTATTGTCTAATTAAATCAGGACTTCAATCAGCAAAGATCTATGTATAGTTTTGGATCGACTGTTGGTTCCTTTGATAGAGGGTATCATGGTGGATTTTACCATGAAAGTACATTTGGAGGATCTGTTCCAAGCTTTGGAGTTAATGGCAGAGGTTTGATTGCTGTTGACAAAACTAAAAGGCATATGAAGGGAAATGCTTCACTATGTAGCTGCGAGAATACTCTTGATTTTCTTACTGAGCAAAACCGAGGACCACGGGCCAACAAAACAAAGAATCTGTTGGTAGATCAAAACTCATCCATTGGAAAAAATAATGACTGTTTTACAGGAGGATTTGATAGGAAGTTATACAATAGTCCAGACTTTGTCACAGAATACAAGGATGCCAAGTTTTTTATAATAAAATCTTACAGTGAGGATAACGTTCATAAAAGTATTAAATATGGTGTTTGGGCCAGCACTACTAATGGGAACAAAAAGTTGGATTCTGCGTACCGTGAATCAAGAGAAAAAGAAGAGCCATGTCCCATTTTCTTGTTTTTCTCGGTAACTTTCCCTTGTCTCTTTATTCTTCATTCCCTTATAAATATCTATATTATTTGTTATCAAAACAAGTGCAGAACTTATTTTGTTTGTTGTTCCTATTCTGATTGCATCATTATCTTACTGTTTTTCTTGGAATCATTCTTTGGTTATCTGCAGGTAAATGCAAGTGCACAATTCTGTGGGGTAGCTGAGATGATTGGACATGTTGATTTTGAAAAGAGCGTCAATTATTGGCAGCAGGACAAGTGGAGTGGTCAATTCCCTGTCAAGTGGCATATTGTGAAAGATGTTCCCAACAACCTATTTCGACATATCATTCTCGAAAACAATGATAATAAGCCTGTTACTAACAGCAGAGACACCCAGGAGGTAAATCAGCTCTTATTAAGTCATTAGTTTTTTACTACTGTGTCAAGTGTTTCATAAGTCCTTTAAAAAAAGTGTTTCATGAGTGAGAATTTGCGCACATGTTTCGTTGTGTGAAAGTATATATATGTATATATATTTCCACTTTTGAACTGACTCTTTTCATGTTTCTTTCCTTTGTTACTAAAATGCAAATTATCCCAATTTAAACCTGTACCAGTTCTTTACGTTGTCTGGCTTATTTCTTTCTTCTATCAAACTTGCTTGTTCTTCTCCTTGGATATTAGTGGCCAGTTGTACATTATTGGCCCTTTGTCCTTACACTGCATGTTATGGGAAGCATTATTTGTTTCTTTTTTGTTGGGGGGTGTGGAGGGACACAAAACATTTCTCTTGTTCTCCCATTCATTGAATATAATCTTCTGGTGGAATGTTGCTCATTGATTAGAAAATTGTTTATGTGAAAATGCATTCTGCTCCGGGAGTGGGATCCTTTGGGCTACATGGTTACAATGCAATGGTGCAATCTTCTGGGGGGCACGATTTATAGGGAGAACAGTTTACATCCCGCCAGCACCCTGTTCTGGGAGTGGGGTGCACACCTGTAATGCCTGCTATATTTTGTTTTTACCGCTGACCTCTATGTAACTCCACATAACCATCTTATGTACTCTTTTATTCTATTTGAGATATCTGGATGATAATCCTCTTGCTAGTCGTCCCTTTTTATTTTAAAAAAAAAATAATAAACAAGCATTCTGCTGAAGACCTGATCTTGTTCGAGGATTTGTCAATTTCCAGTTATGCGTATCTGGTCGATTAATTGATTGTTTCTTGGAAAAATCTGTGCAGGTGAAATTGGAACAGGGTCTAGAAATGCTAAGCATTTTCAAGAAACATGAATATGAGGATTCTATCCTTGATGACTTTGCATTTTATGAGGAACGGGAGAAAGCCAGGCAGGAGAGAAAGGCTCACCAGCATCACCAACAACTATCTAACTCCATTGGCGTTGTTGCAGTAGCTGCTGATGAGAAAAGGAATGTAGTAGCTGTTTCTGGTGACTTTGTAGACCAGTTATCAAAGAGCTTTGCCGATGCAGTTAGGATGGAAGAACGAAGCAGCGGAGATGTGTCATCAGCCAAAAGTAACATGGGAGCCGATATGACGGCCGAAACTCATAGGAAATCATCAGCTGCAAATGTTGGAAAGAGCAGCTAGTATTTTATTTAATTTTTATTCATTTATCATTGTCTGAGTACTTCTGGTTGATGGCTAAGGTACTAAAAGTGAGTTGGATGAATTCTAGGGTTCCTGAAGCAGTTTGTATAGTATGTCAGCCGTCTACTGACCATAGGCTGTATTTTTGGAGCCTCCTCTTCATCCATTTTGTTCAGTTTTCTTTTTTCATCATCGTCTTTCCCCGAAGCCAAGGTTCAATTTCACAATCATTTGTAAAGTTCCCAAGCTTCAAGTGTAAGATCAATAAGTTTCCCTTTAGATACTTATCTTGTATCGTCGAGATATAACAGGTTTGATTTAAGTAGCTATATTTCAGGTATTATTTCGGATATAAAATAATATCAAATAAATATTGAAGCATTACTTGCTTAATTTTATTTCTGTTGAAGTAACTTGTTGATGGATGAACCGATATTTTGTACCTGTCTTGTTCCATTTATCTCAAGATGTAATAGTTTATTTTCTGGCGTGCTGAAGAGTTTGATTGATTATTGTAGATTAAAGAGATTCTTAATTGCAATCAAGACTTTAGGACATGTTTGAGGTATTTGCAAGATTTTGAACGATTTAAAATATTTTAGTAAGACATTTTTAAAACCATAGGTTTAGTTTTTTGATATAAAGTTGTACGATAGGGTGTTTGGATATAATTCTAATTACTTTATAAAATATTTATCTTGGTCTAGAGGTAGTAACTCAAGTTGAAATAAAAAATTACTTTATATCTAAGCAGTTCATTAGTGTGCTTATTATATTGTCACTCAAGATTCACGTGAACAGTTCAATTGCCTCTCTAATAGTCTCGTGTGAAATTAATGTGTATTGCTCATAAGGTAGCTCGAGTGGCAATTAATATCACTCTATTAGAAAGAAGCAAATGGAAATTATAATTTTGTTAAGATTATAAATATAAATATGTTATTTTTAAAATCTCAAACTTTTAGGAAAATTATCATGTCTAACTAAATATATAGTATAACGCACACAAAGGACGTCTGATGTATCATCTTTTCACATTATCTGAAAATTTACAAAATTGACATAAAGATTCTCTTATTTAGTTACTGCATCACTTTATTTATTTGTCACTCCAACAATTCAAATAGTATTTCTTACTTATAATAAGAAATTAATAGGCATATTATAATTTTTATTAAAATACTTAAAGTTTATATAATATGACTTAAGATTCGAATAAAAATTCACAAAATTGATAAATTAAATAAATATAGTTGTAAATATTTTTATATAAATAATTATAATACATATATGTAATTTTCAAAATAATAACTAATAGTATTACAATAATTAAATTAAATTAATATTGTTAATCATGATAATAATAATGGCAATAATATTTTTATTATTGTTATCGTTATGTATTTTTTTTATATTTTATTTGCCTGAGATTGAAAAACATAAAAATGAAACAAATTAGCACTCATCATTTCTTAAGAGATCTATATAGTTAGACAACTCAATTTACCTACAAATAAAAATAAAGTAAACAAAATAGTATGGTAAGCCTAATTTACTTTAGAAACATTATATGTAGGGAAATACCCCCATAGAAAAGATCATCTAGGACAAGAACAAGAAAGTAGACGTGTTTCTAGATGATGAAGAAAGAGAACGAGAATGAATTAAAAATAAGATTTTAGATCTAAAGTCCTAATGATATGTAAAGGTGATCAAAATCCTTACTTCGTTTTCAATGATTTCATGCAATGAAGTGAGGATACACATGCTTTCAATAGGATTTATTAAGATACATTTTGTTTAGATCAAATTTAATTCTCAATGTTTAAGAGATGAACCTAAAGGCTATCACTATGATCTTCATGTGATTCAATTTCTTTATTTCATCATGTTTAACTTTCATGTATTATGTAACTTTAGTGTAAATTAAGCACTAATGATACTATTGTACAAAAGCTCTTTTAAAATACGTGCAAAAGGAACCAAATGATAAGATAAATCAAAGTCTATAGTTGTCTAGCGTTATGGTTGTAAGTGTGCAGAAATAAAAATTGAGTTTTATGCGAGACCACTCATAGGTGTGACTACTCTATCTTGATAGTGAAATGACAAAAAATTTTGAAGAAGAAATCACTGCCTCGCTTATGATCATGAAGTGACATCTCATGGCTGTGATGAAGAGGATTTGTGGCTTGACCTCCATGTCATGGACGTGAGGGAGCAAGTGTTGGAATTGACACGACAATGAAGAGCATATTCATAGCCGTGAAACAAGTATGGTCATGATTGTGAATGATGGTTGACGATCGTAAGAGCCCCATTGTTCATTCCTAAGAAGTTTAAATTGTTGATCATGACCTATAAAAACTATTATGGCATATACCAAATAGCTAGTGATTCTTATTGATGATTATTTTTTCCAGTGAGTTATGTTATGGTTAAGGCTTGAATGATGTATTCATATACATCTTGACATTGTGTTTCTGTATGAAGTGGTATATAAGTTAAAAAATACAAGATTGTGATGTTATGATTATTGTATTGAAACAACAACAACAAATGAAGAATAGGTTATCTTGACGTATCATCAATTAATAGAAAGTAATTATCCTCATACCTATAATGGTATATGTGTTTCTTCGTAACGATGTGTGGTCTTACTAAATAGTGGTTAATGGTAAAGAAATTGGGGTGCAAAAAAAAAGCACATGTGACCTAGATCATCAACTGTGACGATTATGATATGCTTCATATGATAAGTTGAAGAACATGAAGTCTAAATTGAACCTCCATTGATCAATAATATTATAAGCAAAAAGGTCATATAATCATCAATAGCTTAGAAGTTATGAAATGACTTCTATCGTGCATATATGATCAAGAAATTAAAGTTGCATATTTTTTAATATTTAAGAAGTTATAACACAACCTTTATTGTACCCATATAACAATGGAAGAAAGTAAAGAGATTAATGACTCCATGATCACATGTTGAGTAGTGTTGATTATTATATTGATGAAAGTTATTATTGCCTACTACTTAGATTGCTCTATGTGATGTGACATATAGAAACATGCATAGATTCATGGCATTAATGAAGTATTTTTCTTGATACTCTTACGACAATTGCATAATTCACATCATATAAAACACATATTATATGTCATGACGAGTATTCCCTTTACATACTTCAATTGAGAAATCATGCACCCTAGGTCCATGCATATAATTAAAAATAGGCTCTAATTATGGCTGAAGACATATGATGGGTGTTTGCACATTCTTAGGTTGAATAAGATATGTCTATTGTAGTAGCATCTTGCTCAAAAGTGTTGTTAAACTTTCAAATTGTATGTATTATTAAAGTTGATTTGTTTTAAATGGTTTTTTTACGTAGTATCAATTATATCTTGATAACTGAATTGTATTTATGTTGTTAAGTTTTCTATGAATATTGTCATAATATATTTTAAGGAGAATATACTTTGCACGCATAGAATTTCCAAATGATACTTTGCATCATGGTGAATTTTGGGGTGCTACAACACATTTGTCGTCCCCTCGAGTCTCTTTTCTTGACCTTGAGATAATCTCTTCATCCAAAAAAAGTAGAATTTGTTCTAACTACAAATTCAAAAGAAATGTTAAAAATAGGAATTGAGTGAAAAGAAATCAATTTGAGTAGTATGCTTCATGCAAAGAGAGAACATACAAAAAGTAGGAAGTTGATGAATATAAAGGATTAGAAAAAGTAATTATCGGCAAATGCACTAATGACTCAAATAATATAATAATGATTATAAATTATCCATGATAAATAATTCTTAATTAAGCATCTAACTTTGTAAGCTAATAAGCTTTAAAAAATGTTGTGAAAAAACTTAAATACAAAATAAAAGGATAAAATAAAACCAAACTATGGTGACATCAAGCTTTAGATAAAATGAAATAAAAGAGTAAATTTCAACCATCATCATTCAACTTAAGGGGTCAGATCATCTAACTTTATTTTATAACATCACGATCATCGAACTTTAGAAACGTTTCAGCCGTCGACCGGTTATAGCCAGTGAACTTGTTAATCATTGATGTGGATGCTTACATGGCACAACGTCAGCATTTTCTCTTTTCTCCATGTCAGATTAAAAAATAAAAATGCCATGTCAGCATTTTTCTCTCTATTTTGTCCAAACTTAATTTTGTACCTACATGGTCATCCAACTTTTCAAAACTTTCAGACAAGGTCATTCAACTTTCCAAGCTTTCAATCGCGATCATCATTAAAAGCTTAAAATAAAAACAATAATAAATAATATATAAATATATAAAAAAATTGAAGGCACTTAGACTAACTCGGTACATTTTTTCACATGATCTACTCGAATCGAGCCGACCAAATTTTTAATATATATTAAATATATAATATTATGATAATTAATATTTTTTAATTAAGGAAATAAAATAACAAAATGATAACATATCGATTATATTTTTCGCCCTAAAATTTAAATAATAAAAAATATTATAATTAGAAAATAAAAATATCTTTTCATGCGAGATTTTATCGGGACCAAATAAAATCATATAAGGTCGTCTAACGGAGTGTTGGGTAAGACCTGAAGCGAGTTGTTGAGTCAAATTATTAATTATCATAATATTAAAAATTAAAATTATTAATTATCATAGTATTATACAAAAAATTTGACTTTGGCTCAGCAACCCGTTGAATGTTGGGTTGTGCCCAACAACCTGCTGGATGATCTAGTATGATTTGGTTCGGCCATGATGGAATCTCGTGCAAAAAATATTTTCATTTTTCTAATTATAATTTTTTTATTATTTAAAATTTTAGGATAAAAATATAATCAGTATGTTATTATTTTATTTTGTATTTTCTTAATAAATTAATTATCATAATATTATATATTTAATGCACATTAAAAAATTTGGCAGTTCAATCCGAGTGGGTCATGCCAAAAATGTACCAAGTCAATCTAAGTGCCTTCAATTATTTATTTATTATTTATTATTTTAAACTTTTAGTGATAACCGCGATTGAAAATTTGTAAAGTTAAATGATCTTGTCTGAAAGTTTTGAAAAGTTGGATGACCATATAAATACAAAATTAAGTTTGAACTAAGGAGAGAGAAAATGCTGATGTGATATTTTTATTTTTAAATCTGATGTGAAGGAAAAAGAAAATGTTGAGATGGTACCACATAAGCATCTATATTAGTGTCAGTCAGTGATTTACAGGTTTACTGGTTACAACCGATCATGATGATCGCGACTGAAATATTTCTAAAGTTCGATGGCTGTGGTGTTACGAATGAAGTTGGATGACTTTACTGAGAATACCCCCTAAGTTTGATGACCATGGTTAAAATTTACTCTAAAATAAAATAAGGGTCGAACTTGAAAAGCTAATTTAGCCATTTAGATGAATTAAGCTCTACCTAAAATATGACTTTCTGGACAAGATAAATAAACTATTTTTATTTTAACTATATATCATTCCTCGATAGAACAATAATTTAAATCTAATTAAAAATCAAAATGAATTAATTTGTATCATCTAAAGTATTAATTGTCTATCAATATGGTAATAATTAATAGATCATATAATTAGCACTCCTCAACAAAATGGTATAAACCATGACATGCTATACTCATACTAAATAATAAAAAATAATGATTCCATATAATATCATACAATAATTAACAATCACTCTTCATGAGAATAATAATTAATCAAAGATTTTAATCAATATATGAAAGAGTATTAAACATCATACATATTTTTAAAGAACTAATTTTCATTAAAAAAAACGGATCATAAGTTTGCCCTTTAAACATTAAAAATAGAATCAAACTAATTAAAAACTAAAATAAAACATTTCACTCTCATCATAAGAGTGACTTTCTACCAAAATTGGATACAAAATTAAGAAATGTAAAAGACATGAAACAATAAAGATAACATTGACTATTCATAATGATGATCTTACAAAACATATGTCATTAGATGAATAATTTAATACTCCGAAAGATGATGCCATGCGAAAAGATTGTGTGCAAATGTTGGATGGATTTGTAAGCTTAGGTTGAGCGACATTGACACTGATGCATGCATTTTGTATTATTTAATTTAAGCTGCATTTAGGTTTATTTTCATAATTTTCTCATGGCATGCATCCATTTTATTCTATTTATTAAAATTATTTTCTTGAACTCTCCAACTACCTAGGTGTGTGTCATATTGCAGGAAAATATCTTAATTTGGTGAAAATTATCATAGAAAAATATTCGAGCGAAAAAGAAGGAAGAAATTAGTCACAAAAGCAGAAAAATAACATTTCTCACGGGTCATAATAGATCTAAAACGACCCTTTGCTACTCATTACGGACCGCAAGATGTAGCTCACGGCCCTCACAGAAAGAATACCAGATGCACTCTTATTCGTCACCGGCCATAAGATATTTCTAACGCCCCTATATATTGAAGACACGGACCGTGAGTAAGAGTTCACGGATCGCACAGAGAGACTTACACCTCAGAAGTGAGTTCACGGGCCGTCATGAAATGTTCACGGTACTCACAGAATCATTGCGTAAGAAAGAACTTATGACGTGTCGTAACACATTGTTAATAGGTCTCACAGAATGAAGAGTTCAGTCGAAGAAGAATTTAATGGGTCGTCATATGAAATTACAAGCTGTGTCCAAGTTTGATCCCCTCATTTACTGGCCGTAACATTTGTTTAACGGTCCAAACAAAATCAGATGAAAATTGAGCATATTTATATTACGGGGACTAGGGGTGTTCATGGGCCGGGTTGGACCCGACCCGTGAACAAATCCGACCCGACCAAATTTGGTTGGGTTGGTCAAATGGCTTTTGGGGGGGAGGGGGGGGGGGGCAAATCCGACCCAATCCGGGTCGGGTCAGGTGGTCGGGTTATCCGACCACCCAATTTTCTTTTTTTTAATTTTTCCCTTACTATTTTTATATTTATTTAATATAAAAATATTATTTAATATTTTATTTTAAACATAAAATAAAGTTTAAACCATTTAATGTTATTTTTGTACTTATAATATTTAATTTCAATTTTTTAAAAATTTTAAATCAAATATAAGCTTAAGTTTAAATAAAAAATAAAAAAATCGGGTCAATCGGGTCAACTCGGGTTGGAGTTTTCCAACCCGTACCTGACCCTCGGGTCGAGTTCAGTTCGGGTCAGGTCCAACCCGATCACCGATCCGACCCGACACAAATCGGGTCGGGTCGAGTTTGGGTCAGGTCGAGTCATCGGGTTCGCGGGTCGACTCGACCTGCTGAACACCCCTAATGGGGACGATGCATACAGAAGGATGTAAAATCTTGCCAAAAATATTATGGGACATAACATGCACCTAACGACCCGTTCTATCAGCATGTCAACTTTCGTGAATTACGCCCGCAAAAGAAGTCAAATTCATTACAAGTAATAAGACAAGGATCATAGACCTAACTTACGCGTCATAAAAGGATTATCACGGCACACATAGAAGTCAAGCGCAGAATTGCTCGAGTTATAGGCCGTTACATCGTTGTTATGAGTCGTAACGTTTATATGAAGATTTCGAATCAGAATTGAATTGGGCCGTGAACACCCCTATTACAGGTCGTTAAGTGTGTTGATTTTGCTGATCATTGATTTCTCAAATGGATTTTGATCGAATTGAGATGTCAGAACGGTGCCTAACCTTCTAGAATATTTATTTGATGATAAGAGCCCAGAATTGAAGATAAATCACGAGATTATTAGGTCAAGGAGGAGTTTAAAGTACAGATTATCCTTTGGATAAGTTTTGGACTCCCAACTTATCAGACTTATCAGGAGCCTTGGAAATATAAATAGAATACCTCAGAAGACTTGAAAATTCGTGCTTGAGATCTTGGAAGCGGTCTCTATTGCAGAAGAAATCAATTCAAGTTGAGGAAGATTTCTGGAGGAGGAGGAGCAACTCAGCGTCAGGGCTCCAAGTTCGTCCCAAAAATCGTCTAAAACAAGCTGATCACTTCCTATTGTGGATTCTCTATTACTTTGTTATATTCATTTTTAATTGTCTAGTTTGTGATAGAGATTTGTATTTTCCTCTGGAAAACTACATGAACCAGTTTAGTATTGAATTAATATAATTGCTAGTTCATTTAGATTATGATTGTGGCATGCTTCGTCTTATTTTCTGAAAATATCATGCTATGAGTTTAGATTACAAATCAGCTTTTGGAGTGATTAAGTTCAGACTGTCGTACTTTTCAGTAAATAAAATCTTAACTTATATGTTACTTCAATTATAACAGAGATCTTATAATTCAGTGCAATGCTCGATTGTCTACGGTCTAATAGATTATATCCAATGAGAATAATTATTAGTTTAGGATTTACAATTTCATACGTCTTAATTTTTTTAGTTTAGGTTTTACTCACCGTTAGAGATATCTAAAGTTTCAAGAACTAAGATAGTTCGATTTAATCAGTGCATAAATAGTCACTTTGTATGATCCTAATCCGTCTTGACAATTAACTCTAAACCTTATTGTTAAAAGTTCAATCTCTTCTGTTCCATGTGAGTCAACCTTACTTTTGATCGTCCAGAATTCTTAGGGCTCTTCACTAGTTACTTTTAATTATCAATACGTTAATTTTATGCAACTTTTATATATCTATTTTAAGCACAACCCCCCTTTTTTCTCCTAGTAGACTCTTATGATAGAATCAATTTAGATAGTTTCTCGTGGGTTCGACACTCCTTACTCTTTTCACTGTATTACTTGAGTGATTATGCACTTGCCAGCGGATTTATTTTGCTACATATTCTTAATGCATCATATACCATGATGTTTCAAACATTTGGTCACACAAAAATGACCCATGACACGAGCACAACATTCTACATACCATGTTGTCTCTTACAAAATAATTTGAATGTGAAAGAGAAGGGTTACATATTAAAAGTAAAATAATTTTTTTAGAAGAAAAAAGAAATTTGACGAACTTTTTCAATTTATACCTAAAATGATATCAATGACATTCAAATCTAATCGCAAAGTAGGTTGTTAAAACTAGATCAGATGAAGCGAATCAATCGATTTGTCTATTTTTCAATTATCTTTTTGGTTCATATTCTATGCAATAACCAAAACTAGAGGTCAAAAGTGGCCAAGCAGTGGCCGGTTCAGTTTTCATCAAACTGGCCAATTGATTAGTTAAGTTAATAAAAAAACTATTGAAGAAGAGAATTTTTTTTAAAATGAAGCTTCCTTTATCATAATATATAGAAAAAGGAATCAAAATAGTGATAAAAGATATGTTTCATAAAGGAGAAAGAAAAATAGAAGAGAGCTTTTGAGGCATGCTTAATTTGACATATTTTTAGTATTTTATTTTAATTATTTTAAATAATTTTTGGTACTTCATATATTTATTTTAGGATTTATTTGTTTGATTTTTTTGAGTTGGAATTTACCTCATTTTTTTTCTTCTACTATGCAACATTTTTATGTGAAGGCAAAAATGATACTAAAAGGAGAAAAAAGGATTGTTGTACCTAAATGATCTCACAAATTGTTTAGATGACATCATCAAAATTCACATAAGGTGGCTTGCACGTTATAATTAAGTTGTGACTTACTATTTCAGCATGTCGCTACCATTGGATTTTTGGATGGTCACATCAGTCAATTGAATTCTTTTGTCACTTTGAAACTTTTGATAGTTAAACATTCCAATTGAAAGTTACATGTATTTGTATTTTATTTTTGAGTCATGATACAAAGTTAAAGCTTATTGGAGCTTTTAAGTGATCAATAGATAATCACATGGCGAGTCTTGAATGGACATAACCTATTATTATGACAAATTAATGATTTTATAGTGGATAAAATGTATTGTAACATTGTCTTTTTATCACAAGTAATTATTTTAATGTCGTTCGATGAATACCTATCATGATAGGTTGCCATGTCATTTGTACATATTAATAGACGAGACATCTCATAATTTTATGTTTCAAGCTTGAACTTTTTATAATAGAGAAGGGGAACTAGATTTCGAGTATTGTTGGAGACAACAAAGTCTTATTGATGTTCATAGAATCTACTCTTTATTCTCCATATTATCCTAAGATAAATTGAGTATTTCTACTTAATCCAAGTAAATTTTAAATTTTAGTACATTTGCTTTGTGCATGACTGCATGAGTAACAACATGCACTATTCAATCTTTTGATGCTTTTGTAACCCTTCTAATGTCAGGTTCTCAAATGTTTCTTAAGTGGCATGTGGCATGAGAACTACGATCACAGGATGATTTGTAGTACATCATCATCCTTATGATCAAGAAGCTGTGAAAAATTCTTTCGTTACATACTTGAACAAGCTTCACTAGATGCCCCTTGTACCTATTCACCATGATGGAGAATGACTTCATGGCATGTGATAACGGAGCTGTCCGTCCTGCTCTAAACCAAGATAATATGTTTGCTTGCTTATTCCGTCATGATTTGCCTTGTTGTGCAAAGGTGTAACTACTCAAAGCTATACAATGCCAAGTTACTAGCTTGTATATATATACCAACAGTGAAAAGCTTCATCATCACATGCCTAGTAATATAATGCTAGCAACAAGTTCCTTGTTTTCCTATATAGCACAAAGTAACGCTCATCGTGTGCCTAACTACTATGGTTCAGTCAGTCATTACTGCCACATTGCATGCCTAATTGTAAAACATTAAGCATTCATGTCACACCCACTCTGTGACTAAGTTTTAATCTCAGCTATTATCTTCCTTAATTATGTTTAATAATTTTATAAATAAAATTAGCAAAACCTTCTCTCTTACTTATCTTGTGTTATTTTTCAATACATACAATAAATGCATATATGTACCCATCAAAGTTGATATAAAAGTTATAAGACTTGACATTCACATATTAGCATCATTATTTCACAACCTATCTCACATATAACACCCCATAGGATCACGCTTTATACAACCTTACAAAAGTTTCTCACAACCTTAACTACAACATCTAGAATTATCTATTACATGCATGCCTTTTTAAAATGAAAGTAGAGAGAAAATAAAAGTGATTCAACGGCTCGACCTCTTCTATATGCACCAAAGGCAAGCTTTGAGTCGACTCAACTCGAGAACTTATATTTATCTGAAAATTCAACAAGGATAATGTGAGCAACAATCGTTTGCTCAGTGAGTGGAATAAATGTACAACATAGGAGAACAATACGAGTGCATATAATATTTAAATAATCATATTTCTTTCATATGAGAAAACATTTAAAGCATAACTACTATCACATAACTTTTCAAATCATATGAACTTTTACATAAGGACAAATTATTCAAGATATCATCATATTCATAGTTAAACTCCACACACGTGTCATTGCACATACTCATCATGGGTCAATACGTATCCCTCTATGATCATGAGCAGAGCTTCATAATTAAGAGTATCAGATATGCAAAGCAAATCATGGGTCAGTACGTATCCCTCTATGATTGTGTGTCATACAGTTAAGCAAAGCTTCACAATCAACAGTCTCAAATACGCAGAGCAAATCATGGGTCAACACGTATCCCAATCATGATTGTGTGCCACACAATCATGATTCTCAGATACGCAGAGTAAATCATGGGTCAATACGTGCATGCAAAGTAGCCCGCAAAGGGCAAAGACATCCGATATACGCCCCAAAGGCTTCATGTATATCGAATGTAGTCCCAAAGACCTTTTTCACACAGCATAGCTAATAAACACATGGAGTTTAACAATATCAAAATACATATGCCATAATCTCATATCATTATCAAATAAAATTTATTTTCACTTCACAATCATTGTTCCCTGAAAACATCTTTGTATAAGATATTACTCCATCTCATATGAAATC
The DNA here is from genome assembly GCA_030549335.1 of Pontederia crassipes. Taxonomy (NCBI): domain Eukaryota; kingdom Viridiplantae; phylum Streptophyta; class Magnoliopsida; order Commelinales; family Pontederiaceae; genus Pontederia; species Pontederia crassipes. The sequence goes on from JAUKPH010000017.1 coordinate 7,628,735, forward strand.
CTTGAATCATATCATAAATACTTTTCATAGCGCAAGATATGTTTCAATAATAACAATAATAATCTTTGCTTGAGGTAATATCATAAATAAAAGAACTAACATATAACATTTTGCTATGTTATAAATTTACCCACTCACCTTGTACTTTATCATTTCAAGGAGGTTTATTAGATTTTCTCCCTTTCACTTACAACTTGAGGTTTTCCTACAAACAATAATGTCTTCTTACTTCCCAATCACTAGTAAGGTAATATGCAATGCATGCTCATAATGTATGAATGCTTATGCACCATAAAATGCATATAACCTCCTATAATACCAATTTCTAATTTTAGACATTTATATTCATAAGCTATTCCACACTTAGAACTTTTTAATTCTTCAAAGCTTAACTAGGTGTTATTTCAGGGTTTCAAACTGAGTGTCTGTCAATCAATAATTCATAACTTTTTAACCACATGGGCAAATCTTATGATTCTGGATTAATTAGAAATTAGACATACTAAAGTTTTCAACCCCCAATATCATTATCAAATTCCAAGTGAGTAAGTTAGGACATCCCAAGCAATCTGACCTAGGGTTTGTGCCCTGACAGACTGTGTGTCACTGAAATATTGATTTATATATTTCTTCATACTTGTCTATTCAACTAGAACATAATTTTCATGAAAACTAGACTTTATTAGTATTTTGTCATAAAAATTATAGAATTTAACTCGCTATATAGACTTATAATAAAAATAGTTAATTCGGATCGCAATCTGTCAATGTCCTGGAATTTGACAGAAGACTCACTATGAAATGAAAAATTCATTTCTCCGCCTCTACACATCCAAATTAATTGATTCCACTTCTCACCGAACCCTTGTGAAGTATAATTTAACATGCATAAATATCAAACCCTAATTCTATTTATTTTAATCATACCCTAATCTACAAGGCGGACCTATCTCTGATTCGGGACAGAATGAGCGACCTACGGTTATCTGTTCATAACTTTTTCTACAGAAGTCATTTTTATATGATTCGTATAGTCATGGAAATCTAACTTCGATAGGATGAAGCATATAAAATTTTAGGTTTTATAAAGAACTAACCAGGAAGATATAATCATATGAAGATGATGGTTGATTTCGGATCCGCAAATTGACCTTAACTCAGCAAACTTGCTGAATTTCTTGAGGACGTTCGGCTAGGGATTTCATCTTGCAAATTTTTCTGCTTGCGGAGGATACAAATAATTGATTTATATATGTTTTCCAGATTTTTAACACGTCTTATGGCGGTTCAAAAAATTCATTACTTAGCTGTTGGTGAGCTGTCTGCTTGAGCTACTTGAAACCCTATTGATTGAAATAAAGGTACAATCATATTATTTTATTAAAAATTAATATTAAATCTTTAATTAACTATAGTTAATCATGGTTAAACATATTTATTATAATATTTACAAATATTAGAATTTATTTCTAATAATCTTATATAATTTATTTATAACGCTCATCGATAATTTAATTTTAATTATGCTTTAATCCAAGGGTTAGTTGCTACACGCAACCATGACTATATAAGCATTTAAACTTACTTAAAATGATAATTAAAAATAAGATTATATTAAAATAATATTTGTGGAGCACGTCCGTGACAATCAATGTCATGCAAAGAATGTCGTTATTGATTTTACTCGCTCACCCAATGAGGTCACATTGCACGCCCAACAATTGAACTTGAAGCATCCATGCCATGTTCAAGGATTGCTCGTCTTACCCGGCCATGATGGTCATGTTGCTTGCCCACCATCTGACGTCGAGTGGCACACCCAACCGTGCATTGTCAAGTGTCTAATATCTTCAAGTCTTATATTGGTCCCATGTCAAGAATCAAGTTTCAACATCCATTTTGATTATAAAATAACACTTACAAGAATTCTGAAGTGTCATCAACCCTCAGCTTGCCATTTATCACAAATGGAATAAACCATCGTCTTCTTGCAAACACTCTTTGATGGACTTAGTCTGCCTCCTCAAATGTCCCCCCATAATAGGCATTATATTATCCCTCAAGAGCTATATCAAATTTGCTACATGGCAACGCAATTGATACCTCCATTGTAATGTCCAATTTGGACACATGGCTTGATTCTTTGGTGAACCCCTTGACATGTTACTGTCAAGAGTTTCGCTACCAACCAAAGGAAGCCTCATCTCTTATTCATCAAATGTCTCGAGCATTTTGTAGTGACCTCCAAGATCAAAGTTCAATGTTTGGAAGATAAGTTGTTTATGTAACATTTCGTTCCAATTGAATATGGAAGTGAAGTTAGAATCTCTCATAATGCGTCTTAAAAAACATCCCAATTGGTTGTCCACCTTGTTGTGAAGACTCCAAATGACGACACTATCATGATAGTTGGCCTACCACTGGGCAAGTGATAAAGGTCCATGATCTTTGACGAGCACAATGGCATCACCTCATTTATACTCAAAGGTACCGCTAATGCTTCAAGAGGTTCTAGGATGAAAAAAGGTGTATCTTATATGTCTCGTGATAGTCAAGCCTGCTAATAAATGAATGAATTAAACCTGCAACAAATGTTAGGAAGACTCATGTCGCTCTCTCATGATGACTTGAGCTGACAACCAGCTCCGCACTATCCTAAATTGCTAAACTATGAAGAGACCACTAAGGGTGAAGTGGTCTTGCACGCGTTTTCTACTCCATGAGTAGGTGGAACTATTCATGGTCGAACTCGTGACATGGATCCATTGAATCAAAGTTATGTTTGTCAATAACGAAACTCTTGTCGTGCTCTCATGGTGACACGGAAAGCTAAGGTATTCATGATGTCATTGAGGAGTTTACCTCTCTAATATGCCATAACAATTGACTTGACGTTTTGCAAATTGAAATAAGCCACAACAAACATAAACTTGATGTATGGATAGTCATTTAGCAAAGTCAAATAAGAGGTGTACTTTTAGTTTCACTCTTATTATAAGAATATTATTAATCAAGTCCATGCTAAGGTTGAGTTCAAAAGTGAAATGTAAAAGATATGAAGAATAAGAGTAGCATGAATCTAGTATAGAAGTGAAGCAGGCTTGGGACAACTCCTTGGTATGTTTATTGTTCATATATTTTGCATTTTGCTTAAGAATATTTCTATAATAAGAGTGAAACTAAAAGTACACCCCAAAGCGACTTTTATATGTATAAGTTAAAGAAGCGAACCTAGTCCCTCCTCAAGCTTATATTTAATTTAATATTTTCACTTAGTGCAAATAAGCTTTTGAATTCTAGTAGATTTGTCTTAGGCATGGGATGACAACCCAGTGTCATGTAATTCTTCTAATGTCAAGCGCTTGAGTGTCCACACAAGAGCTGTAGCCTCAATTTGTTGCACATCATCGTCATTCCTCATGATCAAGAAGCATATATATATATACGAGCAAAGGTTTCTCTATAAAAAATATTCTATTACACACTTGAATAAGTTTGACTACACATCTCTTTTGTCTAGTGGCCGATCCCATACTTAGAATAATTGGGTGATACACCCATTACACCAATTTGTGTTTGTGTGGACAAAAATAGATTATGAGGTATCCAATCATATACTAACTCCATATAAATATTTTATTTTCTAGTATCTTAAATTCATCTTTTCTTTTCCAGTAATTTTTCTATTTTTAAATACTGATAGTGAGCATTATCAAAAGAATTATAGTTCATAAATAAGATCAGCTTAAAATATGTTAAGAGATTATTATCACTAAAAAGTTATAATTAATAGAGTTGTAGTTTGCAAAATGTAGGAGGGTCAAAAGATGTGCCAAGTGTGCACTTTCCGAACCCCATAAATTAATCCCACTTTTTTAGTGCCCCGCTATACTACTCCGCACGTTCACTCCCTCTTCTCCTCCTCCTCGCCACCTCCATCCATCAACCACGTCCACCCCGGCGCCCGCCGGAGCTCTTCACGCCCCGCCATCCCCCGGCGGCGGCGAGCCATGGCCAACCGGACGGCGGTGCGGACCGTTCACCTCCTCTTCCTCGTCCTCCTCGTCGCCCTCGCGGCGAGGGGCGGCGCGCGGGCCGACGACGCGGATGCCCTCCTTCGGTTCAAGTCCACGCTGACCGCTGGCGGCGGGGAAGCCGCCCTCCGGGACTGGGTGGCCGGAAGCCAGCCGTGCAGGGGGAACACAGCTGCATGGACCGGAGTCCTATGCGAGGGCGGCGGCGTGCTGGGGCTGCAGCTCGAGAACATGAGCCTGTCCGGGACTCTCAACATCGACACCATCGTGGGGCTGTCGACACCGCGCACTCTCAGCTTCATGAACAACAGCTTCGAGGGACCGATACCGGACATATCAAAAATCCCGGCGCTGAAGTCGATATACCTGTCGATGAATCGATTCTCCGGGGAGATACCGGACGGCATGTTCGCGAAGTTCCAGAGGATGAAGAAGGTCTACCTGTCCGGGAACCGGTTCTCCGGGAAGATACCGAGCTCGCTTGTGAAGGTAACATGGCTGATGGAGCTGCGTCTGGACGGCAACGAGTTCATCGGAGGGATCCCGGACTTCCGGCAGCAAGGACTGACGCTGGTAAACGTGTCGTACAACAAACTTGAAGGGCCGATCCCGGGGGCGCTCAAAAGGATGGACGCGAGCTTGTTTGCAGGTCTGTGTGTGTGCCGCTCATTTCTCCCTTGAAATCTGGACAAACAATTCACGAAAAATTAATGTCTAATAATTTTTAGGGAAAAGTGCTTGAATATATATATATATATATATAAGTACTCCATTTAATGATTTAAATATATGCCACGCATATATTACGATTGCCAACATCAAAATTCACTGTTTTTAGCTAATAATATATTTTCTTGTAATTATAACTTTGTTTTTTGTTATTGAGAAGACACTTTCTTGTATCTTCGATTCTTCGTGTATTAAATCTTATATTACATGTATAGAAATGTTGATCTCTCAAGTTCGTGGTAATATAAAAAATAAGTTTAATTAGCTTGACAAATGTTGATGATCAACTCAAGAGCTGAAAAAAAAACAGTACATGTTTTAGCGCGGAGTACGCGACAGAAAAGCTGGGAATTATTTAAGAATAATTTATAATATTTTACTACATGTTTCTGTGTTTTTTTTTCTGAATTTAACAGGCAACGCGAATCTTTGCGGTGCACCTCTTAGCGCCCCATGCACGCCGCCGTCCGCGAAGCGCTCACCGACCGTGCCACTAATTCTTATCATCTTCCTCTCCATCGCCCTGGTGATATTAATCATAGGCTTGCTTGCTGATCTATGTGGTTGCTTCCGTGCGCCGGCGTCGGAATCAAGCGATACCGACGACGAGACCCCATGACACCGACCAGGGCAAGAAGCCGGAGCACTCGGAGGCCAAGGAGAAGAAGGCGGAGCACGGCGGGGACGCGGAGCGGCGCCGTGGAGGTGGTGGGAAGAAGGCGTCCAAGGAGGAGAAGGCGGGCGGCAAGCTGAAGCTGACGTTCGTGAAGGAGAGCCGGAACAAGTTCGACTTGGAGGACCTGCTCAGAGCCTCGGCGGAGGTGCTCGGCAGCGGCAACTTCGGGTCCTCCTACAAGGCCACCCTGTTCGACGGCCCCGCCGTGGTGGTGAAGCGGTTCAAGGAGATGACCGGGGTGGCGAGGGAGGACTTCCAGGAGCACATGAGGAGACTGGGGAGGCTGTCCCATCCCAATCTCCTGCCCCTGGTCGCCTACTACTACAGGAAAGACGAGAAGCTTCTGGTAACCGATTACGTCGCCAACGGCAGCTTGGCTCATATGCTCCATGGTAAGCCACTAAGCTGCATCGATGGCGTTCCAGAGCACAACAAGTAATTGGTTGCTGGCTTTGTTCTCTACGTACAGGTAACCGTGGCACGATCGAGTCGCCTCTCGACTGGGCGACAGGGCTCAAGATAGTTAAAGGCATAGCGAGGGGCCTCGAGTACCTGAGCGCGGAGCTGCCGATGCTGCACGTTCCCCACGGCCACCTGAAGTCCTCGAACGTGCTCCTGGACTTCTCCTACGGTTCGATCCTGATGGACTACGCGCTTCTGCCGTTGATGAACCAGTCCCACGCTGCGCAGGTCATGGTGGCCTACAAGTCCCCCGAGTGCGCCTCCGGCGGCAGGCCGTCCGGGAAGAGCGACGTCTGGAGCTTGGGGATACTGATCCTTGAGATCCTGACCGGCAAGTTCCCGGCGACCAACCTGCGACAGGGCAAGACGAGCACCAACCTGGCGGGCTGGGTGAGCTCGATCGCCTCGGAGGAGCGTGACGGAGGTAAAGTCTTCGACGGCAACTTGAAGGGCACCGACGGCGCGGAGGGGGAGATGCTGAAGCTGCTGCACATCGGCGTTGCTTGCTGCGAGGCGGACGTCGCGAAGAGGTGGGAGATGAACGTGGCGCTCGAGAAGATCGAAGCGCTGAAGGAGAGGGACGGCGACGGCAGGCTCCCGTCAGTTCTCAGCGACAATGCCGCCATGGACGTGGACCGATGAGCTCACATGCATATATAAGCACACATAGCTGGGGTCTCCATTGTTGTTGAAATGGAGTTAGAGCATTCAAAAGTTGCTTTTTTTACATATGTACAATTACAGATTTTGATGTCAATTGTTCGGAACCTCAGTGATGCATAGCTTTCTGCTGTACAGTAGTTGCATGCAGTGTGTAAAGTAGTAGACCTTCTTCATATTTGTATACTTACCTTCTGCCTTTACACAAAGAAATCGACATGTGTTCCAGGTTCTTAACAGTTCTTCAATATTTTGAAGCCTTTCAGTAATGTTATAATTAAGAGCCTTTTGTACTGTTAGAATTAAGACATAAAATTGAAAAAAAAACGTTCATCGTGTATGATTCATCTAGATAGGATGTTTAAATCTGCTATCCTGTAACTATTAAACATTGCTTTGGCATGGTTCAAAAATAATCCCAAATAGATAAACACTAGGTTCCACTTTAGACATGGTAATATCCATTTGATGCATACTTCCATGTAATCAGTCAGCGATGTGAACTCGGGGGCATCATAAATTTGTGTACATATCGGGAGACTGTTGAACTGATGAGAGGACAAGGGAATTGCAGATCGGATTATCAGTAACTTTGTTCTGTGTGTGTCATCCCATGAGACAGACCCATTATGGCAAAGTAGTGACATACCAATACTTCATTCTCAGTTGGCCTCGATGAACTTAATGGATGAGAAATAGAGAAACTGATGAAGTGACTGGAAGAAATAATGTCTGCTTTTCCTTTTTCTCCCCAATGTCTGACTGAAAAATAAACAATGTTACTCAGAGGTATATGGAAAAAAGAGTCAACTTTATTGCTCTATAGATATGATATTTTCCATAAATGGACACACATACCATATAATATTACTGTTAATTAATTTCAAAAAGGGAGAGTAGGGAGGTTCCAATTAATGCATAGATTACGATATTTTCAGAGGGATCCAAAGGCACAACCAAGTGATCCTATGCTGGCAGAGCAAAACAAATCCCACAGCCAACAACTGCTGGATGGATGGGCATATAATACAGCTTAAGGGAGGAAGCTAAATAAAGCTATCTAAATGGACAAGTAGTATATTTGGGTGCCATGCAACTCATCCATGCCTCGGATGAATTGTTGATTGGAAACCCAGACATGATTTGACATGCATCATTTCCGAACATTAAAGCTCACTGCATTGTTCCTATGAGGTGTCTGATGCACAGCTCTTAACTATTTTTCACCCCTTTATTTACCCATAAAACTGTTGCTTATCTATTTCGGTGTGCAACTGACGAAACGGTCCAACGGACAGCACAAGGCACCTGGCCTTTATAGGCGCAGGGCCGCACAACGCAGGCAGCTGAAAGCAGGAAGAACAAGAAAAGAGTGGACGAAAGCAAGTGTAAAGAGGCGGACGCGGCCTTCTGGGTTTTGTGTCTCTGGTGCCTCCTGACGTACAGAAGAAGAGGCATTGAGAGAAAGAAAGAGAGAGAGAGAGAAAGGAGAAAGCAAGAAGGAAAGAAACCGCAGAGCAAGGAGCACAAGGTTGAGTTTCCTGATCCAATCCTGTTAAAAGTTGCAAGCAACTGTTGTTTCTAATGTTTGATCGTCCTTGTAGAGCTCGCCTGTGACTGTTGTCAGGAGAGCAATGACCCAGGATGGTCCGGCATTTCCACTTGTAGCAGTAGCCATCGACAAGGACAAGGGCAGCCAGACCGCCTTCAAATGGGCTCTGGACAATATCATCAGCAGGGGCCAAACGGTTACTCTGATTCATGTCAATACCAAGTCCTCGTGTAAGCTCTGGTTTGGCATCTCTCTGCTGTTGTAATCCTACGAGATGCAACTCTGATAAATGTCTTGTTGTTCTTCTTCTTCTTCTTCCTCCTCTTCGTCCGTGCAACTGCAGCTGGATACCAAGATGACTCGGCCTCTGGAGCCAATACCAAGGATTTGTTCGTTCCTTTCAGATGCTTCTGCACCAGAAAAGATGTGAGTTGTGTTGCCCCGTTCTTGCTATCGACCAACACATAAAAGACCTTAAACCTTCGATTCGTGCTTCTGCTGTTCGAACGACAGGTGCAATGCAAGGACGTAATTCTCGAAGACAGCGATGTCACCAAAGCCATTGTGGAGTTCGTCTCGCAGACGGCCATCGAAAAACTTGTGGTCGGTGCGCCATCGAGGAGCGGATTCGCCAGGTAAATATATCGAATAGATTTTTCGTTGTACAAGAACGAGATCCCATGCATGCAGGCATATTATAATTTTGTTCATGTCGATCTTCGCATCAGAACCTTGATCAAGAGCACAGACATCGGGACCAACATCTCCAAGAGCGTGCCGGACTTCTGCACCGTGTACGTGATCTCCAAAGGTAAGGTGTCGTCGGTGAAGAATGCGGTTCGCCCTGCGCCCGCCGTCTCCCCTCTAAGGACGCAAATCCAAAACCAGGCCAGTCTGAAGCCTGAGACCGTCGACCAACTGAGCCGCTCCCAGGCAATGAGAGGTTTGTGCCTCGACGAGTTTACAGTCGTCGAAGAGCAGAAGCTGGACGTCCATTCTGATCTCAGTTGATTCTTGTTGGCAGGGGGAGATGCTGCGTTCGACCATCGCGGGAGCCTGTACAAAGACACAGAAACAATCAAGTGAGTTCACAGTACCCTGATAGTGTATGCTCTCCTCCTCACTGATGGTTGTTGTTGTCTGGATCAGGTCTCCCTTTACCAGGCCGGGAATTCGAGCCCCGGCGCCGAGGTCGTCGGAGAGCGATATATCGTTCGTGAGCTCCGGGACCGGGAGGTCGAGCGCCGATCCTTTCTTCCCTTCGAGGATGTCCAATGCGTCGGACAGCTTCGAGCACAGCTTCGAGTCGTCGCCGCGGAAGTCGATAGGGTCGTTCTCAGCTGGGAACAGCCTTTCTATGGAGGGCGCATCTTCTCAGTCAATTGTACGTTCGGATTTCTTTCCCCCGTCTACTGTCCACTTGTAAGAGATCACACAGTAAATGCCAGTTGGTTCAGCCGAAAATTGCCAACGATTAAGCAACACGTCGACTTGATCTGATACTAATCACAGCCACAATAAATATTTGCGTTAGCATGTTGATGCATTCTGTGCATGTCTCTGCATTGCAGGAAGACGTGGAAGCAGAGATGAAGAGGCTGCGACTGGAATTGAAGCAGACTATGGACATGTACAGCACAGCATGCAAAGAAGCGCTCACGGCAAAACAGAAGGTAAAACGTTGATGTGGACTGTGGCGATCCGAGTAGGCCTCCTTTCCTGATGACGGCATCTGCTGCATGCAGGCCATGGAGCTCCACCGCTGGAAGATGGAGGAAGAGAGGAGACTGGAGGAAGCTCGGCTGTCAGAGGAAGCCGCCCTCGCCTTGGCGGAGAAGGAGAAAGCCCGGTGCAAGGCGGCTCTGGAGGCGGCCGAAGCGTCCAAGAGGATCGCCGAGCTGGAGGCGCAGAAGAGGATAAACGCGGAGATGAAGGCGCTCAAGGAGTCCGAGGAGAGGAAGAAGGCCGTCAGCGCGCTGGGAGGCGGGGAACTGAGGTACAGGAGGTACAGCATAGAGGAGATTGAAACGGCCACGGAGTGCTTCACTGACAGCCGGAAGATAGGAGAAGGTGGCTACGGCCCTGTGTACAGGTGCTACCTCGATCATACCCCTGTCGCCATTAAGGTGTTGCGCCCAGACGCCGCTCAAGGGAGATCTCAGTTCCAGCAGGAGGTATGTACAAAACGGATGCGCAATTCCACCACGGAGCAAATGTAGCGGGATTGGACGTCCGATTTAGGATCATTGGAAGTGTTGTCTGATTACTTAGAATCTTCTGAACGTGTTGTAGGTTGAGATCTTAAGCTGCATTCGTCACCCGAACATGGTGCTCCTGTTGGGTGCGTGCCCGGAGTACGGTTGCCTGGTGTACGAGTACATGGCGAACGGGAGCCTGGAGGACCGGCTGTTCCGGCGGGGGAACACACCGCCGATCCCGTGGCAGCACCGGTTCCGAATCGCCGCGGAGATCGGGACGGGGCTGCTGTTCCTGCACCAGACCAAGCCGGAGCCGCTGGTCCACAGGGACCTGAAGCCAGCCAACATCCTCCTGGACCGGAACTACGTAAGCAAGATCAGCGACGTCGGCCTCGCCCGCCTTGTCCCACCGTCAGTGGCCGACAACGTGACGCAGTACCGGATGACGTCCACCGCCGGCACCTTCTGCTACATCGACCCGGAGTACCAGCAGACGGGCATGCTGGGCATCAAGTCCGACATATACTCCCTGGGCATCATGCTGCTGCAGCTGATCACGGGAAAGCCGCCCATGGGGCTGACGCACCACGTCGAGCGCGCCATAGAGAAGGGGACGTTCGTTGATATGCTGGACCCGACAGTACCGGACTGGCCGGTGGAGGAGGCCCTGTGCCTGGCAAACATGTCCCTCAAATGCGCCGAGCTGCGGAGGAAGGATCGTCCGGATCTCGGCACCGTGATACTGCCGGAGCTCAACAGGCTGAGGGCTCTCGCAGAGGAAACCATGCAGCAGAGCATGATCGGAAGCGGCTTCTACCCCTCGCCCATGAGCAGCCAAGTCTCCACACAGGTAAATCCTTCTGTCTACTACATGAAAAGCTTAAAAATTAAAAGTGATGAATAGCTACTGATGAATCTGTGTTCAATTCTCATACTTCTTCCCATTAGTGTTTGTTCCGTATTTAGATTTAAGTTTCTTGTATAACACAGAAAAAGTGGCAACTATGTCAACCTTTTTTTCATTCAGGACATGATGAGCGGCCCTTTAGCGGCACAATCCGGATACGAGAGCTCGAGAAGTCGATATAGTGGAACATCCATCACCGGAAGGCGACCTCCACCAATGCTTGATTAGATTCGATGGTGGATCCTCTCTCTCTCTCTCTCCACACGAAGGTTGTAACATTATTGTTTCGAATGTTTGTAAACACCCACATTATTTGTACAACAGAACTCTGTCCATTAACTTCTGAATACTCAACACTTTATACCTTTGCTTGTTAGCATGCTCGTACATCAGCATAGAACGTGGCAGTTTATGAGTTTATATACAACAACGACCAGCGTTTTATTTAACACATGCACCGGTTTTGATCATGCAGTATTCACGACCGTCTCTTTTTACATCAGTCGCAAGTTTTTGTCTTCTTTTCTTTTCCAGCATGAACCGTGATATCATAAAGTTTAACAAGAGGTAGCACAACGAGAATAGAGTAAATCCTGGTGCATATTACAGGAGCATGTCTTCATGTGGCAAGGCAAGTTTCAGCCTTGAGGTATAATCAGATAGAGAAGCATGAGAGCAACGCAAAAGCCTTTAAATCTAGCACCACTGAAGCGGGCACCAAAGATATCGAAGAGCATCTCCTAACACCCTCCATCCATCATTGCCAAAAATGTAAACCAAATATAGGGGCAAAACTTAGTTCATCCAAAAAGAACACGTTCAGCAGTTGGCTGCAAATTATAGATAGAAAGAAAACACAGAAAAAAAAAAAAAAGAGGAAAGGACTGAATTAGCAAAAGACTATAACCTTTGGATGTCAAATTTTACACACAAAAATACCAATGCTGAACAAGCTTCTGCTCGCCTCAACCAGATTGGTTGGACAAGGTTAAAAGTATTCTGCTTCAAGGTTCAAAGGGTCACGAGTGCTCAATCTGCAGTTTAATCCGTTCTCCTTAACAGAAACTTCAGAGGGAATTTGTTTCCTGCCTATTGCAAATGAGAGAATGGTTGAATCTAGAAGGGAAAAAAAATCTGGAGCGAATAACTTCGACCAATTCCATTTTTTTTAATGATAAAAATGCTTGTAATTTATCTTCTTATAAATCCTCTGCACCGACAAAAGGTAGAAATGGAAAAAAACACAAAAAAAAGCCACACAAAAGACCAAATCTGAGAAAGCTGAGTTAAATAAAAAAATTGAGGGGACGACAATAGCTGTTTCTTATGCGGCTTTACATAGGCAGGGATACAGTGAGAAGAATGCATGAAAAAGCACTCTCGTACTAGGATTAGGAGGTTCTCTTAGCAGCTCAAAAATCATGTCACCGTGTGCTTAACAAATAAAAAAGATCAAATGTCAAAAGTGGATACATTGGTGTCGAAGCATGACACTGGCTGGTTGATTGGCAACTGGGTCCCAGTTGAGTACCTCCCTGGAGAACGAAGGGTTCTCTTAGTGATTATACATTGATTTCGTACATGACAAATTTGAAGCTACGAAGAAGACAAATGAAACAGAAAGCAAAGGAGGAGAACAAGGCCTCATTATCTTGGAGGCACTAACAGTACCGTGCATGAGATCATGCACTGTACTCGAAGGGTTGTGGAGGCTGAGGTTCCTCATCTACTGCCATTGTTGAAGAACCAGATCCTTGTTGACCTGCTGCAGTTGACACTGTACCACCAGCATTGGATGGTGCAGAAGTGGGTGCATCAGTAAGTGCAAGCACCTCAGCTTCTGCTGGTTGCAAGTCCTTGAGACACACAAAACCGGATGGTGCTAGCTTAACAGGAGAATATCGACTTCCTTCCAGAAATCTTATGAAGGTCTCCTGTGAAGGTACAACTCTGGCCGGATTCGTCAGAATTTGATATGATGGTTCAGGCTCGACCTTTTTTTCAGAAACACCATCCACCTGAAGAGTAAAATTCAGGTTAGGTCACTTGTAAGTCATGCAAGCATAACAGCCAATACAAGCTACAATAAAATGAAAATATAAGTTGATATGAATATTCATTTACATTTTTTCTAAAACCTGAAGATAATGCTGAAAAGTACAGCAAATACATTAAAGTTCATTAGGTACCATTCCATGGCACAAATTTTAGAAAGCACCTTATCTGGTTGGTATAAAAGCAAAACAAGTTTTGCAAATACTCACTAGTATTCGTAAGAACTCAAAACACCAGGATGCAAGACACCCGAATACAATATATATTCTTGAAAACTGGATCTTCAACCAAGAATATCGTTTGGAAATATACTTGCACCACAAAAAAGATGTTCAAATATAATTGCAAGATTTTTTTTCAGAATATCATAGCAAGTTCTGAGTTCATTAATGTTTAAAGGATCCACAGTTGTGGAGTGATAACGATAAAAGGGAGGATGTTCAAATATCCTCACACAAAAAGGGTGAGACAAACAGTTATGACGATAAATCTTGGTATAAAGAAGAATATTATAGTAGCAATTACCTGCACTGACTCATGATTTTTCTCAGGGAATTTACTGTTCTTGCCTGAAGTTGAAGAACTAGAAGGATCTACACTCTGCGCCTTCTCTGAACTAGCTTTATGTTCAGCATCTTTCTTGGCTCTCGACTTTGCTTTGGCAGTTGTTGACAAAACAGCAGTAGGCACCTTCACTGCTGAAGTTGTTGTGGGAGGTGAGGTTGGCCGAGGGTATTCAAATAGAGAAGGCTTAACGTTCGACAAGAACTCAAATCTTGGAACTTTCAGATCATAATTAAGCCCAATGAAGGCAGTAGGAGAAAAGGCAAGGCTTATGAAATACAGAAGAGGATACCAGTACCAGGACTGGGTAAATACTGCAAGCCCAACCACAGCTGTGATTTTATCATGCTTAATTTTAGACAGGAGTTTGATGGTAACATTTCTTCCACCAGCATCAAGAATCCCAGAAGCTAATATAGAACCCATCTTGCTCATTGTATCTTCATGTTTATCGAGAATTATCTTTTCCAACTGTCGCCTGCATGAAGTCAAGCAGATCATAGAGCAACATATTCAAGAAATATCATTATATAACATTCTGTGATGCAATGGAATACCTGAAAGCACCCACTCGAGAATCATAAGATTCATTCATCTGGATCATAACCATAGCCATGGCCATGAGCGCTCCCTGCCGAACAAAATCTACAACATCGGATGTAAGAGGCTCCAGTAATGAAATTGCCTCACTCATTCCAGTACCCGCACAAGAAATGCCAACTGCTAGAGCAGCACCATATCGTACATGAGGATTGTAAGACTCCGATAGCAAAGAAACAATTCTCGGAGTCTGCAAATTGATAATTTGCACAAATATCAATTTCAGTTAGGAAAATCAAAGTGCACTAAATCTTTGTTGCTTGATAGATACAATTGACTACTAATTCGTCAGTTCACTTTTCTGACATCAAGGCATGTGTCTTGACATTTGAGATTCTTCATAGCTAAAGTTTAAAACGTAAAGTTAAATGATATAAGGTAGGGAAACTAACCTGCTCAGGCTCAGAATACAAAACAAATCCAAGTGCTAGAACAGCTGTCCTCCTCACATCATCGCTGACATCTGATACTGCAAAATGAAGGAGCTGATGAATAGCCTTGTTGTTTGCTGTCCCTCTGTAGGCCAAAGCCAAAGCATACATGCCACCATAACGAAGGATAGGGTCTTGATCTCTAGTCATTTGTTCAATCAAGGTATCGGCCTCCTCTTCCCTTCCATAAACTGTCAATGCTATTCCCAGAGACAATCCCCTAGGAAAACAAATGCCAGACTACTGATTATTCCAATGTATAAAGGAAAACATTTTTCAGAGAGGTTTATTGAACATGCCAGGTATAAACATACGTTAGATATGTCAATATGGAAACTCATGCATGCTAAAGCTAAATCCTTCTTAGGAGAATATGCTAGTTAAAAAGTCAACAGGAAAGGACAGAAAAAATTACTGACAATATCATAAAGAATATTATTCGGATTCCCATGCACTAACCTAATCATCTTTTCATGTTGTGTCTCATGTGCATATGCAAGCATCTCACCCGCCCTCTCGCTCGCAGTCCCAACCATAAGTAATCCCATGCTGATGCCTGCAGCTTCACCAGCCACAGCACTGTCTGTATAAAGAACAGTCTTAATATCATTGTATAATTCCTCATCAGCTGTTCCTAAAGCTGCCAATCCTAGACCTAGGCATGCTCCATGCTGTATAACCTGCAGATAGCAAATCATGACTGAATCGAAGAACCGTGACATCTCAATGTTAAATTGAAATGTGAAAAGCAAATCTCTTTTGGAAAGGTAGTTTACAAAGTATAGATTACCTCAGAACTAGTATTACGAAGACTGTCCCGAAGAAATTGTTTAATGCCTTCACCATGGTTGGCATGAATCAGACCTAATGCATACAGGGCACCACCTTCCGAGTATGGACTTCCACCACCAACAGCACCATTTTGTGGTAAGTATGGGGCCATTAGAGACCTGCCTTGTTGGAGATGGCCTCTGTGGATGACGCCTAATCCAGCAGTAGCACTGAATTTAGCCCAGTTCGTAGCTCTGCTTAGCCATTCCTTCATGTGACAATTTGATTAAAGACTAGCCCCAGTAATATCAATATGATAAAAAATGAATCACAGAAACTCTAATGTTAGGATTATCGCATACCAGGTTTTCCCTTAGGAAAGTATCCACAGTTGTTCCAGCATGCATCATTGCATTGGCACAAATAGTTGCACTGTGGCAGACACTATTCCTCAGTTCCACACACTGCTTGATTGTCTTAAGAATCAAGAGATCCGACCTATTTGTGTGAGAACAAACTCACATTTAATGGATGCCAAAATATGGATAACATGTATTATGATCGATCTTAGACATGCTTTCTTACCTATTATGGCTATACAAGAACTGTAAATTCAGCTGAATTGATGTCTCTCCTGACAGAATGCCTTTCATTTTTGCAAGTCTCTCAGTGTAGGTATCATCATTTAAATCCAAATTGTGTGTGTTCGCATTGGTTGAAGAATCTTCGGCCATGTGAACATCCTGGGTTGCATTGGAGTTTTCTGTAACAGAATTTACATCCTGTAATCCTGGTACATTGGCATGGTCCACAGCTGAGGAAGATGATTCAGAAAGACAATTTCTGACATTTAACAGGAAGGCTTGATGTTCATTTTCAACAAGATCAAAGCCTATCTGAAATGCAAGGAGAGCTTCATCCTGAAATAAAGTAATTCAAATTATTAGGTCAACAAATCCATAGTGCATAAAAACCATAAATCCAGAGAAACAAACAGCAGAAGCTAATTACCTTGCTCCCATGTAACAGTTTCTCCAAAATTTCTGCAACCGGCTCAGGTTCATTTAAGAACATAAGGCACTGACAAATGCTTAAGTAATCAGGCAAAGTCAGACTCCTGAATATCTTAACCAGAAGTTGCAGGACCTGTCACAAAAAACGGATAGGATTTACCAGAAATCAAACAACAACAAAGCCTTATCCCACTAGGTGGGGTCGGCTGCATTGTTTAATCCATGTTCATGAGATTCGACAGGGTTTTACGTTGGCTGTCGGGGCCTAACACAACCCTCCTTTATCCGGGCTTGGGACCGGCTATAAAACATAGGCGGAGTTTCACTAAAATCACCTGAAATACATATCCACCAAAATTTCATCGTGGTAATGGAACTTAAATCTACAGCCTAATTCCTAACTAGGAAAGCAGAGGACCCCTAATTTGCTGCTTCCACACCTTAGAAAGTCTGCATGATAATGAACCTGTAAGCACTCCTGACTTTCAACCCCCTCTAGAATTTAAAACCATTTGTTCTTTCCCTCAAAATATGCTCAAATGGGTCTTGTAGAAAAATATACGATCGAGAAGAGAGGATATCAAATTAATTCTGGAAAACAGAATGTCCTGGTACGCCATAACATTATGGTGCTGGCTTCATCAAGTCAAATGAAACTCCTAAATCATATATCATATAAAGAAGGTCCCGCCTGCACTAAAATGAATTCTGAGCGCACGAATATGAGAACCAAATATCAAAAACTTCTTGGAGACAGATCAATCCAGCTTATTTCTGATAGAATCAGACTCAGCTTATAAACCGTGTTCAGATGTTCAATCCAACCATAGGAAAACGAACTGTAATCACTGCGGAAACTTTTCAGATCGAATTGTGATATTTCTCGAAAAAAGAAATCGTGAACCTAATCAAATAGGCTAAGCTTGCAAAATATCGAGCACCCTCCTCTCTTTGATTGAAGTCAATAGTTTCTTCTGCGAGAAGAATCAACTGCAGACCACACTTCTTTGTTGCGACGATTCTTCAGAGGTTAAAATAGATCGAGATGGCCGACACATGCTTCGATGGAAAAGAAATACCGGCATAACTGAAATCACATGTCAATCAGACGCGTAGTTCACTTTGAATCGCATGAGACGGATGGCAGGAACAAGGAACAAGGATCAAATTCTTCATCGATCTACAGAAAGCGGCCACACCCACCCTTCAACAAACAAGGAACCGAGGCAAAACCCAGGATTTACCAGAAATCATTTCATAAAAATGAATCAATTATGTTCTCCATGTGTGTGAGAGAGATTGTGCTGTGTGCATGTTTTTAACCAGCATACAAGTATTTATGATATGCCTATTTTCTTTGAGGGGGAAGTCAATCATGACAAATGACACTTATCATTTTGGTAGCAATTGATATAATTTCACATGCAATTATTTATCTTATTAAAGCAAACATGTTTGCATACAGGAACTCAAATGCAGATCCTCTAGTTGAGAAAGGACCCTCTAGTAGTCAACCACATCCTCCTTTTCCTTGGTTATTTTCTCCCTTGGAAGTCTGCTATGGAGGGTCTTGTTTCTTTATATCTTTTTAACTAATGAGACTCCCATTCTCAAAGTTGGAACAGTGTACAGACATAATGTTATCAAAATGGATAATTGTACTCAAGACTCCTTTTTTGTTAGAGGAAAAAGGAGTAATCATCCATATTATTAGGCTGCTGAACTGTTACATAGATGTGTTACATAAATTTCAATCAGCCATCTAGACTCATGTCAACATCCACTCGACCTCTAAACTTGCAATCACAGCCACAATGTTCTCAACATACACCCGTTCACATTTAAATAAGCATCCATTGAGTTGGAGCCAAATGGCCCACAAAACAGCAAATGGAATACACTTATCACTATCTCAGAAGATACATTTGGACCTGCAGGACCTGTTGCTCCAGAGTCCAGACCACCATGTCTGAGAGAACTCTAAAAGTTAAGCATTATCAACCATGCACTTCAGACCTAGCCCAAATTTCCTGTTACCTCTTTTGGTGAATTGCGGAATACACATGCTGTGCTCGCCTCTGAATTCCACCTTAACCTATGACACCTTGCTGGTAATTGTTCACATCAGAGGAGCCAACAAAACGTTTTCACCTTCTGTGGGATCCTTAACCTCCAAATGATGTAACAGTCACACCTGAGGTACCCATCTTCCAACCGATTGTCCCTGTCCAACAGCTTGTAATTCTCATGAATTGAACATCCACCAGCCGACCAGATCCAAGAGTCATTGCGATGGAGATATGGAGTTTTGCCTTCTAGGCACTCACACTTGTTGCTATGACCATTCTCATTTTCCAAAAAGAAACTTTAACCTTACATGACATCTAATACAGTTAAAATGAAGTGGTGTACCACAAGAACCATAAAGTTATAACAAATAAATATAAAGTTTATAAAAAAAACATTCATACCTCACACCTGTACTCTCTGTGATTCACAAATGAGTGTGAGAGAGTGACACAATATGACAAAGCTGCATTAACATTGTCACTATGGCGAATAGCTTCCTCCAGCTTATCCAGTCTCCTGCATTCCACAGCCATGCCTATGGCTTGCTGATGCTTTCCATCCAAAATGCATCTGCAAAAAAAACATGTAGAGTCGTATAAACTCAATGAAAGAAAACACTCTGTTTAAATATTAGGTTCCTAACATACTTGTCTAGCATCCTCTCCACTATAACCTCAAGCCTTCTATCAATCTTTGACTCTCCAGCACTCCCTTTCATACTGGACTTGAGACTAGCATACTCATCTAGCGCCTTAGCTAAATAACAAACATCAAATGCATTAGAGAAGAAAGACACCTGGCAGGATAATTTCAAAAGACAACAAAGATGTGATCAAGGTGAGTTGTCTACCGCGTAGAGTGTGAGCATAATCTGAATCTTCAGAGACATCAAAGAGGGGTCCAGCACCAAGGGCATAAGATAGTGAATCATTGAGCTCTCCGAGATAGTAAAAGACCTGCCAAAAAAATTGAGGATAGCACATTGAAGCAAGAAGCAGACAATTTTCAATAGATAAGAAAAGAAAAAAAAACTAAGATATCTTCCTTAGGCAACTTAAATCGGATGCATCTCCAAGAGAACAAGAATAAATAACCTTAGACACCAATAACGCAGCAAGTTGCCTCTGCTCGAACTCCTCGTCTTCATATAAACTTTCTCTGGAAATCACAACACATTAATTAGTTTTAACCCCTGCAGACACTTCTTTAAAGTCATAAAACCAGCCAAAAACTAGGGAAATTATCACTAACTACTGCCAGGGTGAATTCACCAGGGTAAGTGAATTTGGGACTGAATTTCAGTCAGCTAGATGCCTAGCACATGTATAAATCCTCAAACCACAGCCACTCTTAGATTCTCAAAACATACTCGAAATCATTATCGTACGAAAATTATTTTCCCAATGACTTGCTTTCGATGCATTAAGGAGTCATCCAAACATGCTCCCGTACATAACGCTTCCCTGCAGGGCAAGTACATGAACCAATAGAAAGGAATGTCCATGTTCCAATCAAGTCCCAAAGCCCTAACTCCAAATCTAAAGGACGGAGCTACCGGAAAGTGATAAATACTGCCGAAACAATAGGAGATAAAGAGTCTGAAGAGCTCACATGGTCGGAACGCTCGTGGAGATCTCCGGCCAGAAAAGATGAACGAGTGAGACGAGATTGGAGAGCGCGTACTCCTTGAGCCTGGGGTGAGGTTCGCTCAGCATCGCTATGAGGCTACTCGCCGAACTCACCATTGCCGTCGCCATCTCCTCTGCTTGACCTCGCTCACGTCGTCGTCGTGGTGGCCGCCGGCTGCCGCTTCGGCTTCTTGAATTCTCTCTCGCTCGCTCCGTTGCTTGAAACGGGGGGCAAACAAAGAAAAAAAATGGATTTAATGGGTCCTCCCCCCTGTAACCATCCGCGCGGTTTCAATTTTTGTTTTTTTTAAAATCCGTTTTTTTTTAATACGTTTTCGATCTTTTTTTTTTAAATCCCTCTTCTCCCTCCCTCTTCTCCCGTCTCTCTTCTCCCTCCCTCTCTCGCCCAGCGTCGGCGGCCAAATCTGGCCGCTCGGCAGTCAGATCTGACTGCGGCCGGACAGATTTGGTCGCTCGGCGGCCGGAGGGCGGCCGATTTGGCGCGGCCTCTCTGCCGCTCTCGCCGAGGCCGCTGCCACTCTCGCCCCCATCCGCCGCTCTCGCCCCCGTCCTCCGCTCTCGCCGACGCTGCCGCCGCTCTCGTCCTCGTCTGCCGCTCTCGTCGAGGCCACCGCCGTTCTCGCCACCCTCCGCCGCTCTCCGACCCCGCCCGGGATCTGCCCCGCCACGCTCCGACCCCGCCCGATCGCGCTCCGACCCCGCCCGATCGCGCTCCGACCCCGCCCGGCCGCGCTCCGACCTCGCCCGGCCGTGCTCCGACCCCGCCTCGCCGCGCTCCGACCCGCCCCGCCGCGCTCTGATCCCGCCCGGCCGCGCTCCGCCCGCCCCACCGCGCTCCACCACCGCTCCGCCGCTCTCGCCACGGGGTCGGAGCGCGGCGGGGCGGGTCGGAGCGCGGCGGGGCGAGGACGGAGCGCGGCGGGGCGGTGGCGGAGCGCGGCGGGGCGGGGACGGAGCGCGACGGGGCAGATCCCGGGCGGGGTCGGAGAGCGGCGGAGCAGTGGCGGAGCGCGGGCGGGCGGAGCGCGGCCGGGCGGGGTCGGAGCACGGCGGAGCGGTGGCGGAGCACGGCCGGGCGGGCGAAGCGCGACCGGGCGGGGTCAGAGCGCGGCCGGGCGGGGTCAGAGCGCGGCGGGGCAGATTCTGGGCGGGGTCAGAGACGGCGGAGGGTGGCGAGAATGGCGGTGGCCTCGACGAGGGCCGCCAAGCGGCCAGATCCGGCCACTCGCGCCAGATCGACCACCGAGCGGCCAGATTTGGCCGCTGGCAGCCAGATCCGACCGCCGAGGCGGCCAGATCTGGCGCCGACGCCGGGCGAGAGAGGGAGGGAGAAGAGAGACGGGAGAAGAGAGAGGGAGAGGGATTTAAAAAAAAAGGATCAAAAACGTATTAAAAAAATAAAATAGATTTTAAAAAAAACAAAAATTGAAAGTCGCGCCCGTCGGATCCCCATCCGACGGGCGCGGATGGGGAGGGGGGTCCTCCCCCCTTACCCCCTGTAAGGGGGGAGGACCCCCATTAAATCCAAAAAAAATTAAAAAAAGTTAAACAAAATGGAAACGAGTAATAAAGTTTTTGGACTTCGACCGGAGTTCCCGACCAGAATTAGCGGGCACCCAAACCCGGTTCAGAGGCCACGCGTGGAAACCACGTGAGATCATGAGGAAATTACATGGATCTGAAAGATACCTTTAAAAAATCCACTACTTCTTTCATAAATTTTTTTAACCATCCTATAAGCAATTCAATTAAGATAACAAATGATGTATAAAATAATAAAAACATATAAAGGTAGTGAAAGGATATCAAAATCAAAGTAACAAGTCCGGATGGCATACATTTGATATCACGTTAAAGCCCATAAATTAAGAAACCCTTAGGACTTGTTTGAATTGAAGATAGTCGGATGAAAAATAAGAGGGTGAATTTTCTAAAAATTTATTTGACAAAATTTATTTTAAAATTTATAAGAGATTTGGTGGCATGGTTTATACCTCGACATTCTAATTTTTTCATTCCACCAAATTGGTAGAATGAGAAGGGTTAATAAATTTTTAGATAAAATTACCCTTGATTAAGATTATTTTATTTATCCCAACTTCTTTTCTCTCATCTCCTAATCTATTTTTCTCTCTGCTACGTGCGAGACTCCTATGCAAATTCTCGGTGGCAGATAATTTTTTAGGTTCCCTCTCTCAATCTTTGACTTCAAACAATTTTCGATGAACAAATGAGAGGTGAAAGTTTGCATTCTCTCTCCCCCCTCTTTCTCTCTCCTTTCTTTCTTCTTGATTTCTTAATTTTACAAACATCAATTTGAAATTCTCGATAATTTTTAAGTATTGTATCCAAATAAAAAATGGTTTAATTTATTCCATCCTTTCTCATTAGTTTTATCTAAACACAGATCTAGTAAAGTCATATCACACCATCCTTCACCACCTCCTATCACATCATCCCATCCCCACCCCTCCATTAATTATTTCCAAACAAACCCTTAAGCATACTAGACAAGATTAATACAAAAGTATCTCTAAATTCATAATTGACCCTAGGTGCAATTATCCTATCAGGAACTTGTCACCCACTTACACCACCCATGCATGTGTACGCGAACCTAGATTCAAGACTCGTCAATAGTTGTAAAGACTATAAATGATAATGATAATACAGAACATTAATGTATAATATTCAAATCAATAACAACTAGATTCGATTGCATTGTTTTTTTTATGTCCGACATTTATATCAATCCATAACTATAACAAAGATGGCAATATACATGTTAATACCAAAAATATGATAAGGCCAATATGTTATATTCACTTATTTGATTTTGGATGAAGTCATCTTTTAACTTTTCAATTAAGCTACATAATAATTAGGCTAAATCGAGCATTTTTTAAAGTTATTTTTAGAAACTTTTTTTGTAAAAGAATTTTGATTCCTTCCTTATAAAAAGATTTCTTGTCACACCAATAGTTTGGCATTGTAGAAGACCTAGACTACTTGACTCGTGGGAAGATCAAAATGCGAAAAGAAATAAGTGGATTCAAATCCAAAATTTAAAATGTAAAGCTTTACCTACTGCTTTTATTTTTTTTAAAAAAATTTATTATCGAATAAATCATGAATGAATTCGGCAAAGTATTAAAGATTTTATCAAAACTTACAGCTTGTCAAACAAAGGCTAAACAATTGAATTTTAGTAAGCCATTTGTTGGTACTTGACACCCTACAAGAAAAGACTTCATTTGCGAATAATAATGTGACAGTTAAAACACAACTTTCCATCGGTAAACATATTTAACCACTAGCATTTCCTATTGTAGTGGATCACTATAATCATTGTCGTTAAAGATCAATTACGGCAAAAAGAAGTTGGTCATAATTGTCATTAACATCCAACAAAATTCTAGTCTTAAAATCTCTTCAATACTAAATTTTGTCATTGCAACCAACATAAAATTGGATGATAATATAGTGCAACAGCTAACATCCTAGTCATTAACACCAATTCCTAATAAATATAATAACTTGAAATAAGGTTGTGAAAATATATTAATGACCAGTTAATTTGTGATCATTATAAGCTTGTGATCACAAGAATATTAGTCACTAAACACTCCTACATCCAAAATAATGGTGGAAAGAAATGTTTAAGGACTATCAAATCGGATGTTGAAAAATAATGGTTATTATAACAATGGCCATTGCAAATGTTTAGTGATTATAATATAGACAATTTTGATTAGAAATATGTTATTTAAACCATTAACATCTACAAAGTAATGTTGCTAATTTGCAGTCATAAAATTGGCCATCATACATTTTAATCAAAGACAATAAATATTTGGTAACAAAATCAAGATGATGTTCATATCTTCTCTGCAAAAAGATGTCCAAACATTCAAATTTAATAACATAATCAACCCACCAAGATGAATTGGGCATTCATGTCACAAAACCTTTATCTAGCTAAGAATCCCATTATTAATGAAATCAAGACGGATCTAGTAATTATGTGTGTGTGTGAGAGAGAGAGATGTTAAAAGAATAAAAAGATTATTACATATATCCAAATAATTTAAGTTATATTGAGTTTCTATAAGAACTTCAATACAAGATAGAAATAAAAATTCTAACACCAATTAGATTTGAAGGTTCTATCCTCTAGACCTATAGGTGAACCCCCCTAAAGCCCTTATATGATGTAAGAGTTGAAAATGTTTACAAAGGGAGTAGAATTCAAAACATTGTCAACAACTTTATTTTCAAAAGTCTTGAAAACTTGTGAAATTAATAAAAGATTTATATAAATAACAATCAACTTAAATTATCATTAGTGAAGCAACGGGAGTAGAATTCAAAACATTGTCAACAACTTTATTTTCAAAAGTCTTGAAAACTTGTGAAATTAATAAAAGATTTATATAAATAACAATCAACTTAAATTATCATTAGTGAAGCACTAGAAGAAAAGAACTTGTTAATTTAGGACATTAACTACTTCATGTTTCTTCACTTGAAACCTAATATATCTTTACGACAACAAATTATGAATAAAAATATCATCAAGGACTTAAATTCTTATCACTAAACGATCAAACCCTTTAAGCCATTAACATTAATAATATTAATTTACGAAACATGTTCCTACAATAAAAACAATTAAAAAATACCATCAACACTGAGAATATATCAACAAGAACAAAGGAGTGAAGGTCAAGGGGCACATGATTGAAAAGCTAAAGATGCTTAAACGTAAGCATAAACAAAAAGGTAGAACGAAGCTTGTCGAATTGGGTGTTAGTGGCCGATTTCGTGAACTATTAGAGATCATCATTAACAAAGTCTTGCATAAAAAAGAGAGTCCATTGAATTGAGTTATAAATTTTGCTGATTGAGAAGATCCAAAGTCATTAAATGATTTTTTGAATAAATAATTTGCAAGATCGATTGGAATTAAATGCTTCTAGCCTTCCAATGAGTATTTGATTGGAATATTATTATTTCAATACAAATGTTTGCATGATTGAATAAGAATTATGCATATATAAACTACTATTCCTTTCTCATCTTACTAAAAAAATATGTTTATTTGATCCTACCTATGTATCATCGCCTATGGAAAAATGCTAATTATAAATTATTTATATGGATTTTGAAGGCAAACTTGGCAATTAAAAATTCTTGGAGGAATGGAAGGAGATGAATGTGGTCCATTGTTCTTGGAGGTAGATTTTTTCACTAGCACCAAATACTTAATTATTAAAGAGAGAATTTATCACTAACCTTGAATTGATGGCTTAGCATAAAAGAATATTTAACAACCATATAAATTGGTCATAAGTGTTATATTATATAGTATGTTTTACTCAAATCTATTGCAAGGACATTTTGTTAGTGAACCCTCCAATTAATCAATCATTAATGACAAGAAATCATTCTAAAAACTATAATGATGGTGTATAAAATTGCTATTACTTGTAAATACTTATCGATTATTATTATTAATGATCAATTTAGTGACTCATTGTATATAGATAGTCATTAAAAGTTAATTTTCTTGTAATGCTAGTCGACGACATCGATAGGGATGGAGTGAGACCCATTTGAAAATAAAAGAACTTATAATATATAGTATAAATATATTAGAAAATAAAAATATATAGTATATATTATATTGTGTATATATAATTCTCTCCCCCCCGTTTGAGTCTGGCTCTAGTACATACATTGATGATAGGTAGTCAACCCAATTGACACTTTGAAAGTGTACTAACCAAATTACCCAAGGTTAAGCGAATAATAAAAGAAGCCTGATTGGCCGATATTGAACCAACAATGTTCTGATATAATGAAATATTACTTTTAAACATATAGCTTATCATGCAATGTCGGATGTAGATATGTCAATCAACATTTGTGTAATAACCACATCATGATAATATTATGATTGCATAAAATGGCATGATATATTTATGTATACATACATAAATATATGTGAAATGGTGTAATGTTCTAATACATATATGTAACATTTCCAACTTATTGCAACTTAACATGGTTAGATTAGAAAAAAATGAAGTATTTCACAGTTAGTGACAAGATGTCAGGGTGGTTACTTTAGTTTTTCATGACTCGTGAAAATTCTTTCGTAGGTGGAAGTTCAATAGTCGAAGTTGTGAAAACTAATCATGGCCTTAGCAAAAACAATATTAATTTTCCTCATTGGAATTTACAATCCATGATATTTCATCATGACCCATGAAGAGATCCTTAAAAGGGTCGTGAGAGATTGTCATGACATGACTAATGACTTGGCAAGTCTAATTACAGTGTTCACAACCCATAAGATATACCTCATAACTTATGAAATGACCAATCAAGACTCGTAACAAGTGGTGGTTATGATCTTGCCAGAATGATGTCCATTCACCCATTTGGACTTCATGATTTATGACAATGCATCACGACCTATAAAACAATCAATTGTGAATTCTAGTGAATGAGATGACTTAAAAAAAAAGATATCTCTTTCGTCCTTGGAATTCATGGCCTATGGCATCACAATCATGAGAGTTCTCATTTATGGCCTTAATCGGTATTTTCTTCGCTATTTTCTCATTATAACCCATTCTACTAATTTCACACTCTTAAATGATTTAGGATTTCATACCACACCATTTCAAAACAATTTAAGAAGGTTCAACTTGAATCATAATATTATACAAATTAGGATTTCTTTTCATACAAGCTTTCAATTCAAATCCATAAAAGGGAACGGAAGAGTACTAAAATTGCTAGAGAAATGCATCATATTTTTATTCTAATTTTAGTTCGACAGAATAGCAATTCTTTAATCTTTAATCATACATATTCATAAAAACAATAAGAAGAGAGAAAATAATGCTCTAATTTGAAGTTGAATAAGAACGAGGATGAAATAATTCACTATGTTTACTTACCTTAGTACTAATGCAGTTAGATATTTTCTCTTATTTTCTTAGTTTTTCTTATTCTCCAATTGACTTGGAAGATGATAACTGATTCAACAACATAAATGAAAAAAAAAAGTTTTTCTAAGGCTTATATATCCCCTATTTAAGCATTTAGACGAAAAATGCCCCCAGGCATTTGAGATTTTACATTTGAGATGCTGTGGCAATCTCTTTAGATAACAGTTCCATTCACTCTTTTAACAACATTGTGATAATATTTTCTAGAATAAATGAAAGAATATTTTTTTATTCTGGGTAAAGTTGATTCATGTTAGATTAATCTTCTGAGCTAGAAAATTCAACCTATGAAAAATCACCTCTAGGTGAACATATTTTTGGTGTCTTTTTTAGACACATACTTTAATACAATAAATTTTAAATTTCAAAATAATTAAAAATTAAATATAAGCATGCATCATATTACAAGTAAAACATAAAAATCAGTTCCAAACTTTGAAATATATCAAATAAACATTTCAAAATGTATTAGAAGAATATTAATCACAAAAACTATTGTATATGCATGAGAAATAAAATGATTATATTAATTAACAATATAAATAAAATATTTGTAAAAATGAATGGACCTCTTAGGTCAATATATCCTTATGATTTGGGCCCTACTTGGAGTAGGTCAATTTTTATTTATTAAAAATCACCTAAAATTTTAATTAGTCTATTCATTTAAGGAGCTTGAAAAGTAGATGACATTTGAAACTCTCATTTGATTTGCTCATAAAAAGAGAATTATACTTTCTCCAATGTATATTAGGTATATATGTTAGAATGATGACATGAGACATGAAAGTAATCACAAGGTTGCATTTTCATGTCCATAATATTTGTTGAAATACTATTGACTTGATAGTTAAAAATTAAACAAAAAGTATTGCAAGAAATTTTTTTTTAAAGTAAGATAAAAAGAGCGTGTCATAGGAAGCGGGTAACATTCTCCTTATTTAACTTAACATTATACTCAATGTTGCGTCTTCAATGTCTTCTATCTTCTTATTTTAATTGTCATTTAAACTCCCAACTCAATGTCTTCCATCTTCTATGTTAAGTACCATAATGCTTATACAGAATCACTACTTACTTTGTTGTCTAGCCTTTATCTCTATGAACAAGATGTTCATTGAGCTTCAAATTTTAAATGACAAGGACTTCTTCAATAAATTTATCGAATGATCATCTACACAATTTAAGACTATGTTCTTCAGATCTTCAATGTCCTTTTCAAGAAATTTGAGTAAATTGACTTAGAAGACATGATTTTGTATAGTTGATGCGGAAGCTTTAGTTTATATGCAATTTTTTGTCTTCTTTAGGATACTAAAGGGATTCATGTGCTTGAATAATTTTGGAAGTATGGTCCGTTGCCATTTTGCTCCGGCCTTTTGAGCATAAGGTGAATGGAAATGATGATCCTACAACCATAATTAGTAGGAACAACATTTGAAGCGATAAAAATTATTTTGATTTGCATGTCTCCTCATTTTTAATGTTGTAAGATAATTGAATGATGTTGAACAACATCATCTAATCAGTTTAGTTAGGTAGCAGTCCAAATAGATCTCTAAAACACAATAAACCCTTTTTGCCTAAAATGAATGGAGTGCAATATAGAAATGCATATTGGAGCCTTAGCATTTTGAATTGGTCAATCCAAAAGTCACTTACAATATGTCACTTTGATTTGTTAATGATGCTCATAAAAGGTCTAGATATTTCACAAAATCTTCAAAAACACGTTTCAAATTTTAAAGTAAAGTCACTAATGGAAATGACAAGAATATGACATAATTGAAGAACCATTCTACAATAGTCACAGTGTGCATGCATAATTAGGGAAATATCATTCATCAAGACATTCCTACATGATTATTCCAAAATAAGTGATGGTTTGAAAAGCTCATAATGCACTTGACCTATGCCCTTGTCATTCAAAATAAATAAATAAATGAGCATGACTTGTTAAATATTTTAGCACTATGTTCTATTATTGGACAAAAGTAACATTTTGTCATAAATGCTAAAGTGCGTCAGAACTTTGAATGTTCGGTTCTCTTGAAGTCACGATATTCATTCATGATAATACATTAGAAAATTTTAATAAAAAACATAAGTGCAACATTTCTTGATGAAGATAAGACTACCTTCCACCACAAATGTGTCCTCGTGTTTGAACAAGTTCTTCTTATATTTCATTGATCATCTAAATTAGGACAACCTAATAATAGTTCATAATTATCAATACCTACTCTTCATTCATCACATTGACAATGAGACACACCTTGTTGGCATTGTCTAGGGATGTTTAGCATTCAAATTTGACACCATTCAATCAAGCTCGCTAAGTTTGAATTATTTTAGTTCAATCCGATCCAATCCAACCTTAGTTAAGTATGACTGGATTAATAAGTCATATTACTATCATTTGTTTATTTTACATTCATTAATATAAAAAATAGCTAATATTTTATTTTAAAGAATGAAAATAGTTTCTTAAATATATTTTTCTATGTTTGAAATGATTTTTTAAAATATTTTAAATTTGAAATTATATAGAAGACTTATGTTAAGTAAAAACTAATCTTACATAAAAAATATCAAATTATTGAGTTAGATTGAATTTAACCTTACCACTAATGATCCTAACCCAACATGGATAATGTCATCCTGAGATTGTATTTGTAATACATAATTATACTTTATAATAAAGTCTTGATGCTAGGGTGTCCCCTAGATCAAGTTGATCCCTAATATATGAAATTGTCCTTCATTCATTTTATTTGGTTTGTTTGAGTTCTTAGTCAGTTTGAATTAGAATTGATCTAATCAAAACTCAACGGACGCGAGAGCAAAATGAGTTCAACTATGTTGATGTTGATGTTTTTGCTATCAACTCGATTAAGTTAAAATTACTTAGGTTTGAATTTGGTCCACCAACCTATTTGCTCCACCAACCTATTTGCCCCCATGCATATTTTGAGATATCTTTTTAGTTTCAAAGCAGTTAACTAAAATATTATCAATTCAACAGGGAGCTTGATGAACCCCATATATAAGATGTGTATTTAATATTTTCAAATATTTTAACTTATAGAAATCATTCAATGTTTACAAAATATATAGATACTTATTCATAAAAAATAAAATATTATGTGAGATACAAATTATGATAATTATAAACTTTAGAATAAAAAGCATCATCAATACATAATTAATAAAAATATAACTGTGATAACAAAATTTGGTTGGCAAATTGGTTAGTAGGATTGTGTTTCAGGATTGATGACAAAAAAAAATTGTCCAAATTTATTTCATTTAATTGAGATATAAATAATTTATTATTACATTATAATAAAATTTGTATAGTTTTTGAATTGAATAATTTAGTATATGTTCTATCATTTTATATTCATTAATTAATTCTACCGTTAAATTTATCAAATATTATTTGTTAATATCCTAAATGAACCTCTAACTACTAATTATAAATCGTTATTCGTTAGTTAAATCGTTATTCATCATCACACCACTATCTATTCACTTGTGAAATTACTAATAATGTGAAATAGAGTCTTTGGCATTGTTTGACATGTAAAATAGTAGAATATTTCGTAGCGAATAGCGTTTTTGTTAGAGTCAAAACGCTATTATAAGCGTTTGGTAAATATTTTTCTAAGTAGCATTTAGATGTTTGAACACAAAATGTTATAAGCTACTCATACGAGCTTATAGAGTTTAGAGGTAGTATTTTCATATTTTCTTCATATTATTCTCTTATTTTTTAAAATAAAAAATAATTTTATTATTAACATCATATACTATTTTTATTTTGTATATCACATTTTTAATTTTACTTACAACACAAATAAGTTTTTTATTTTGAAATAATCAATATTTTTATATTAAAATAATATTCTATAAAATATCAATACTCAGAATAAATTATTTTAAATTAAATTTTATGAATATGATGCATCTAAAAATGATAATAAATTATATCTTATGTCTATTTATATCATTTTATATAATATGCTAATTTAACCGTTATGTTTATCAAATAATTTTAATTAAATTTATAAATAAATTATTATCCGCTAATAAATAACCACTATATTCTAATTAAATCGCTATTATATAGTCGAATCACTATCCTTTAATAAAATCAGCTTTGTCAAGTGGATATCGTGAAAAATTAGATGTTAGTATTTCTCCATACTTGAGGTATCCAGTGGATATCCTAAAAAATATAGTAGTAAGAAATTTGTCTATGTTTTTTTAAGTCTTAAGAAAAAACCGACCTGTAGGCATACTAGTTGTAAACATGCCATCATTTATTAATATAATATAAGTAAATATACAACAAAAAATGTAAAAAGTACAAAAGTTTTTTTTTTCGATAGGAAAAGTAAAAAAGTTTTCAGTTTTAATTTCTTTTACAAAATTTTAAGCATTAAGAAAATAATTGATTATTGAAGATGGGAGATGGTCATGTTTTGTTTTTTCGGTCATCTTTGTGTGTCTTTTTATGAGAGACGAAAAATAGAAAGGAATTTGTCGTGTTTTTTTTTCCTGTTACCTTCTTTCTTTTTCTGGTGTTCTTCAGACGATCTAAAATCCAAGCGCCAATCAGACGAAGCAGAAAGCATCTGCTTTTTTGTCGTAACCTCTGAGGCCGAAGGAGACCAACGATTGCTTCCGCCGCGCACGGAATCCAGAGAGAATCAAGACAAAAAGGAGCGATCTTTCGCATCGAAGAAGGTTCCTGCTCATTCCCAATCTGTAAATTTTCATTCCTCTTCATCTTTTTGCTCTGCATTCGATTCGAATCGGCCTTTGTTGCCATTGTTTGATCCCGCGGTCGTCGTCGAAGGCCGCCTCGGTTAAGGTATCGGATCTCCGCTTCCCCAGAGCTCGGGCATTTTAGCTGTTTTGGTGGGGAATAATTGCTTCGATATGGACATTTCTGTTTCTTGCTCATTTAGACTTCTTTTTTTTTTTTTGTCGCGGATTGGGAGTCGGACGCTTGGGAGAATTACAAGCTCCAGATATGGACATTTCTGTTTCTTGCTCTAACATGCCAAGGGACTTTTGGTTTCTTGCTTCTTTGACCCTCGTCTTGTTTGAATTGTGTGTTTTCGTCGGAAGACAATATTTTTAAGGCACTGCGGGTCGCCTGCTTTCGTTGATATCCAATTTGAGGGTTCCAGGTTTGTTGGAAGGAAGAATAGCCAAGGGAATACATTTTCTATCCTGTCGTGGGACGAACAAAGTTGGCTCATACTCGTTCTCCAGCTTAATTATGAGATAGAAATGGCTAAAGTATTAAACAAAAGAAACAATATTAGAACATCGATTTCAAAAACAATTAAGCTGAATTGATATGATGTATTATGTTCTTATGTTGGTTTGTTTTGCTTTATTGCATTGGTAGTTGTAGCTTGAAATCAGCTGTAGCACTAGGACTTGAGTCCTATTATCTTCTTGAATAATCAAGTCATAAAATTTTGTCTCCTTTAGAGTAGTCACTGGATGTTGTTTGGTTTACAAATACATGCTAAATGCCTAGTATTTGCCACTACTGTTTCGTACAGCCTTATACTTGGACACAGACTACTTTTCCCCATCTTAATCGCACATCTGGGTCTCTGACATGTGATTTCTGTTGTTCTTTTCGTTTCAGTTTAAATTGCAGATTGTGTTACTCAGCAATACCTATTCATTTTCATACTTAATTATTGTGGATGATCTCAATGCACAAGTATATTGAATAACCAAGACAGAACAGCTATGACGAGGCTATAAGATGACAAGATGAATATACCACAGTCATTGCATCTGGGAAATGGGAATGCACATGTGTTGCAAGGTTTACGTTGCAGATTCAATTCAAGAAGATCTCAATGGATAATCATGATATGTTTTCTTTGCATCTTCTTGATTGTCACATATGTTTATCCACCTTGGCAAGATTCAGCTTGCTACTTCTTTTCTTCAAGCGCTTGCAGTCCATTCAGAGATTGGCTTCCTTCTATATTAGCTCGTCCACTTACAGATGATGAGATTGCGTCACGAGTTGTTGTAAGGGACATTCTTTCCATGCAATTGCCTGAGAGCAAGAATCTGAAAGTTGCTTTCATGTTCCTGACTCCTGGTTCATTGCCCTTTGAGAAATTATGGGAGAATTTTTTCCTGGTATTATTTCTTTTCGTATAGACTAGGTTGGTTCCACCGAATTGTGATTATTAATTACTAACACATTTCCCATTTGTGTTCTCAATTATCTGATTACGTTTCTTTCGTGCAAATTCTATCTACATATTCATCTTAACCATACTTGAATCAGAAATTCGATGTGTAAGACTGTCAGTGATGTAATATTGGTCATACTTAGGGTGAATGATTGCTACATTGTCATCTTTTCTAATTTTATGTTGTTTTGAAATATCCTCCCTGTAGAAAGATTATTCCAAAGTTATAGCAAATAACTGTGGCAATTTCTCTGCCGGACTGCCCCTTCTCATGAACACTATTTTTCATGAACATTATTACTGAAAATAAAAGCTAAAGATTGATTTATGAACTCAAAGAACCCAGAGTAAAAAATGTCATATGGTATGGAAATCGTGATAACATTAGATTAAAAAGAAATCCTATCAATTTCCCACAAGAGCATACTCATTTCTGCAACACAATTTCATTGCGTTTAATGCAGCTACCTTTAACTGCTAATCTTATTCCACCTGAAATCTAGTTCAAAGGTAATTGATGCATACGCCACAACACAAAGAGCAGTATCCAAAGCTGTATCTGATGAGGATGCTGCTGCAGTGGCTGAATCTGTGGTAGTATGATTCCATTCAGTCCTCGATGCAGAGAACTGTCTGTTAGTTTGACTTGCAGTGTTAGATTTGTTTTTTTGTTTCATTCATTACATGGGACTTATTTCTTTCATCTTCCTGCGGAACAATTTTGATACTTAAACAATTAAATTTCTGATGAAGTTTGTTTGGTACCTTCATGTGTTGTTTCCTAAAAATCTTCATTCAAATTTTATGCCATTATATATGATCTGAATCTGTTGACCGGATAACAGATTACCTTATGTCTCATTGAAGAGATAAAGAACACCAACTATTTAGCCATGATAAATATTGTATCTACAAGAATTTGTCCATTTTCAAATAAGAAAACTAAATATTGGATATCATATACTCTTGTGGCTTGAATGATCCCTCTGGATGTGGGAACCACCTCATTTTTCCCCTTCAATCTACTTGAAAATAATGTTTCTAAATTCTACCTAATCCTGAAATTTTGTCAAAAAAATTACTTGAAATTTATGTTGTAACTCTTTCTACTTCTGCGACATGACATATACTAACTAGTGTATCTTATTAACACCCTATTCAATTGTATCTGATCTTTAATGCTTAAATGTGTACTTTCAGGGCCATAAGGGGAGATTTTCCATTTATGTTCATGCATCACAAGATAAGTCTGTTCACGTGAGTCCTTTATTTGTTGGAAGAAATATCCGGAGTGAAAAGGTACTTGAAGATCTCCCAGCTCCTGTTATCATTGTGCAAGTCATAATCTATTTTATCAGTGGCAGATGAGTGATAATGGAAACCACTTATGTACATGTATAACAAAAGGACTTACGATCAGTTGTCTGCTCATGGGCTAAGTATAATTTTGTACAAGCAGGTAGTTTGGGGGAAAATTTCTATGGTTGATGCAGAAAGGAGACTCCTGGCAAATGCACTCCAAGACCCTGATAATCAGCACTTTGTGCTTCTTTCAGATAGGTGATTGATTTTCCGTGTCATGGAAATTAGTTTTTCATTACTATATTGTGTTAGTTTAAAACTCTCTCCTTGTGTTTCACAACAGTTGTGTTCCACTACATAAATTTGATTACGTCTACAACTATCTGATTGCAACAAATATGAGTTTTGTTGACTGGTAAGATCTTGAAATCTTTTTTAATAATAACCTTCTGTCATTTTCAGTTGAGCTATTTTATTATTGTTCCTTGTAAGTGAATCATAGTTTTGGAAATTCTCTCGATTTTATGCTGAACTTTATAAAGCCTATTCACTCTAATCCTGTCCTGGTATGCAAGGCACTGATTCACAATTTTTGCTAAGTTATCAGCTTCTGGGATCCAGGGGCACATGGAAATGCAAGGTACGCTGAACATATGTTGCCAGAGATTCGAGAGAAGGACTTCAGAAAGGGTTCACAGGTATCTCTTCTTTTGTATTTGCTAAAAAACATTTTGCATGTAAATCAAACTCCACATGAGATGAATCAAATGGTAGATGATATTAGCAAGACAAATATATGAAATAGGTACTACTGTCAAATGGTTGGTAATTTGGTGCAACTCTAGCTTATGAATAGAACTACAGGTTACCATGCTTCTGCAGTTCAGGGAGAACAAGAAAAATAACAAACTCAAAATATTATGCTTACTTCTAGATGAGTCAAAACTGCATAGTTGTCCATATAGTTTGCGCTCTCAGTATTCTTTAAAGCCAATTTCACAAGAACTTAATAAGTCTGTGTTCTCAGTTCATTTAGGTTTATGCCTAAAATTTACTGTAAATAGGAGGAAAGCCAATTGCACAGAGAAACTTTAATGTATGGGACTGTAAATTAAGAAAAATTTAATAAGTTTGTCTCCTCAGTTCATTTAGCTTTATGCCTAAGATTTATCATAAATAGGAAGGAAGCCAATTGCACAGAGAAACTTTAAGTATGAGCCTGTGGTTGCATTCAATAAGCTCTTGTGAATCGTGTTGTTTGAGTGTGAAGCTATACATGCACTTGTTGAGTACTATTTTTGGAGAAGGTAGTTATCAAGAAAGTAAGAAAAACTTAAGAAGCTTACATCTGAAGGCTGGCAAAAGCTGCTGTTATCACACATCATTCCACCTAGTTTGTTCACTTTGGCTACCGAATTCTGGTCAGCTCATTTACCATGAGGTTGATATTATGGTAGAACGAAGCACAGTGGATCTCTGAGTGAAACAGTAGTGTAAATAGGTTGAAGTACATATAGCCCGACAGCATGAGCATGGGTTGTTCGTTCATTTCTTTTCTTCATTCCTTATTTTTTTCTGAAACGAGAAAGGGCGACTATTAAAACTCTTTGGATTTCTATTCATTCCTTATTCATCTTTGGATTTTTAGGTCCTCTGATGAATATTAAAACTCTGATTACTGATCCCTCATTTGTGTCTGTTTTCATTTGGGTTATTGTAGATTCAACAAATTTATGTATACTAGTTGATGGAAGTATCTGAATTTGGTGGTGTGTTTGGCACTGTGTTTTTTAGAGGAGCTGATTACAATTTGTTGATGCATTTCCATCATGTTGCAGTGGTTCTCAATGACGCGGAAACACGCTTTAATAGTTATGGCAGACAACCTTTATTATACAAAATTCAAGCTTTATTGCAAGGTAAACATGTAACTCCGCCTATGTTTCATAGCCGGTCCCAAGCCCGGATAAAGGAGGAGGGTTGTGTTGGGTCCCGACAGTCAGCGTAAAATCCTGTCCAATCGCATGAACATGGATCAACGAATGCGGAATGGCGTCGTATGATCCATGTAGCCGACCCCACCTAGTGGGATAAGGCTTTGTTGTTGTTGTTGTTGTATTGCAAGGTAAACATGTGCCTAGATGTCTTTTGGTTGTTTGCAATTGGACCTTGAAGATATTATATTCAAGAAACTTGCAAGTGACTTCTGTATTCTGCAACTAGGTCTATTCATGTCGAAGTTTCACATGATAAAATTGGATTGTTTAAAAAAAACAGAAGAAAAGTGAAGCAAAAACATGTGAATATTAAGCATATACGAAGAACAAATAAAGAAAGGGCTGCATCTCTTCCTGTTTCATCTGGTCTAAAATTTTGGTTATTGATTCTCCAATTAGATTGCTTAACTACTACAACAACAACAACAAAGTCTTATCCCACTAGGTGGGGTCGGCTACATGGATCATACGACGCCAATTCGTTGATCCATGTTCATAAGATTCGACATGGTTTTACGCTGGCTGTCGGGGCCTAACACAACCCTCCTCCTTTATCCGGGCTTGGGACCGGCTATAAAACATAGGCGGAGTTACGGGAGGCCTACAATTAGACAAAATTCTAAGAATTCAGGGCATTCCACCTTCAGCATGTAATAACGGAATCAATGTATATGAGGGAGTGATACATTTACATGTCCTTTCCAACCACATTTACTAGTTCTGAAGCATGACCAGAATGCTAATTCTCTACGTGACAAAGAAAGAATGAAATTTTGAAACAAGAACATGATAAATAGGGACAATAACTAGTACAAGAAAGCAAATGAGAACACAAAAAGAAACTTACCCATCTTCACGGACGAAAACAGATAAACTCATCACCTTGGATGTCCCTCCTTGACACTATAATCACAAAGTCATTTAGCCTCTGTATCTAGAGAATCCATATGGCAATATGTGTACACTTTCTATATCTAGATATAGAAATATAAGTCCAGCTGTCATTATAAAGATATATTTCATACATACAGACACAACCCCCAGAAGGTAGCTCATAATTTCACTCACATAATCTGGGTCCAGAATTTCAATTTTTTTTTAAGGTATCCAGTATTTCAATTACTGAAGAAGAAATTTTGAAAACCATCAATGTTTAAGCACCACACAAGAAGACTTGATAATACAAACCCAAGGAAGACAGTTCTTTTATGAGGGAAGAAGACAATTAATTTTTATGTTGATCACCCTGCTCTATACCTTGTTGTAGAGCACTTATTCTTTTATCATTTGTTTAATTTAATGATTATAAATCATGATTAAATTAATCATATGATTTGTAGATGAAGTAAAACTTATCAGATTAATTTGCCAATTCAAAAGTACCATATAAAAAGAAATAAATCGTGATAATCGAATTAGTCACATATATTAAAAGGTTTGATTATGAACATCAGATAACCGTATGGCTTTGATCATGATAAAATTCACTATCTAACTAATAAAAAAACTTAATGTATGATTATTTTATTAATCTAATGGTAAATAATAGTGCTACTATATCCTTTTTCTCGACATATCCATTGTTTCTCTAATTAATTCCAAGAAATAGGACAACTAGAAGTGCATATGTTCTTAGTTACTCCCAATACTTGTCTCTGCATTTCCAAGTCCAAATCTACGGTTTAATCTTTCTCTTTCTATTGGCAAACATGGGTTTCAGATTGACGACAATACTCGGTCAGAAAGTGCATCCTGCATACTCCGGAAACAAAATGATAGAGGGGACAGTGAGGCACCTTTGGGCATAGCATGTTATACTGCCCGGGCTTAAAATCAACGAACGGAATCCCTTCCTTCTGAAGCTTCTCCTTCAACACCGTGAGGCGCTGTGCCAAAGCCTTCGCACCTTGAGGCTGCGTCACTTGAACAAAATTTGATGCGACGTCGTCCGAATGTGTGGGGCTTTCTGGCTTCGTGGCTTTTGATTGATGTGCACTTTTGAGTGATGGGCAAGGTGTGATGGTGGCTAGTGGTGCATGTTTTTTATTTTGGTCTATGGGGTTGCGTAGGCATTTTTTAGATTTGAGGTAGCGTGTTGATGTTTTCATGTCCTGGTCATGTGCCAAAATGCTTCTTGTGGCCTCTCTATAAACTTACTGTAACCCCTATTATTATTAATGGAACTCCTGGATGACTACCTTCTTGCTAATCATCCTTTCTCGTTTCAAAAAAAAACTGTGGCTAGTGGTCCATTACAAGGGCATTAACATCTGCTTCATGTTACTGTTGAAGGTGAAGGCATCCTTGGCTTAGCCTTGGTAAATTAGATTCACTAAAACATAGTTCTGCATGGCTTTATCATTTCCTGAAAACTCTGTAGTAAAATGAATATTATAATGGAGATTATTCCACTGAAACTATACTGACAAGTCTTGACATATATCTTCATCTTTTCAGCCTGGTTTCAATGGACGGAACTGTTATGCTGACGAGCACTATCTCCCGACCCTATTCAATGTCAGTGGATAACCTTTCACCTTTTCTGACCCATATATCTATTGATCAGATTATTTATTTCTGACACGAACTTGCATCGTACTGCTATAAGGCTAGCAGTGTTATAT
This sequence comes from Pontederia crassipes, assembly GCA_030549335.1. Lineage (NCBI taxonomy): Eukaryota > Viridiplantae > Streptophyta > Magnoliopsida > Commelinales > Pontederiaceae > Pontederia > Pontederia crassipes. The sequence goes on from JAUKPH010000017.1 coordinate 7,668,293, forward strand.
GGTAGTGAATGTTGGGTTATGAAGGGACAACATGAACGTAAAGTGGGGGTAGCCGAAATGAGGATGTTAAGATGAATGTGTGGTCATACAAGATTAGATAAAATTAGGAATGACTATATACGTGAACGAGTCGGAGTGGCTCCTAGTAGTGAGAAAATGGTAGAGAATCGTTTGAGATGATTTAGTCATGTTCAGAGAAGACCATTAGATGCGCCAGTAAGAAGAGTAGATTAAATAATCTGGAGTCCGATTAAAAGAGGGAGAGGAAGGCCAAGGCGGACACTTGGCGAACTAATAGAGCAAGATTTATTGGTGAATAATATACCGAAAGGTTTGGTTACTAATAGAGCGGAATGGCGTTGTATGATCCATGTAACCGACTCCACCTAGTGGGATAAGGCTTTGTTGTTGTTGTTGACACGAACTTGCATCTCTTTCTCATAGATGCTTGATCCTACTGGCATTGCAAATTGGTCGGTCACACATGTGGACTGGTCTGAAGGCAAGTGGCATCCAAAAGCATACCGTGCACAAGACATTACTTATGAACTCATGAAGAATATGACAGTATGGCCCTAATTTCTCTAGAATAGCTTTATCTACTTAGAAAATTTTGACCCCATATGAGCTGGTGTGTGTATTTTTGCAGTCCATTGATGAGAATTACCATGTAACAAGTGACGTGAAGGTAAAAACCGGATGCTGTTATCGTATTTCATTTTGTCAGTGTAGTTTAAGACTAATAAACAGTTGAACTTTCTGTGATTTTGCAGCTAGTGGAACAATGTGCTGACACTGTTAATTTTTGTTGTTGCTGTTGCAGAAAAAGGTGACGAAAAAGCCTTGTTTGTGGAATGGAACCAAGAGACCATGTTATTTGTTTGCCAGGAAGTTTTTTCCTGAAACCCTGAAAATTTTGGTTCGTTTGTTCTCAAATTACACAGCTATATGACGTAAACAGTATATTTCACAATTATTCCTCTCTAGCTCACCCCATTCGCTCATTTTTCTCATCATACTGTGACAATCCTTGTGAATTATGGAAGTCATGTCATGAGGACCATTCCAGGCCTTTTGGAAAACAAGGTGCCTATGTAAAACTGGGTTGATTCTTGAATTTCGAGTCTGGCTGGATTTGAGGTGGCTGTTAAAATAGTAATAGGCGACGCCCATTAATTCAGTACTCTCTCCAACTTTTCATTTCGGTTCATGAAGATTTACATGTGAAGGAAGCAACACATTTTGTTAGTTCATGCTCAATTCTTTGGTAGAGGACACTTGAGAAGCACCTCTTTGCTAAGGTATTTGATTCTCATTATGGCACAGTTCATGTTTTCTGTCATCTGCTGTGCAGTTCTGTAATATATTCAATCGATTGTTTGGCAAAAGCCAAAGACTATAGAGTAGATGATTCTTTTTGTAAAGGTGTTTTTGTCTAATTCGTCAATGAGAGAGATGCTTGGATATGTGTGGTTTATCCTTTTCTATACATAAATTGGCAAAAAAAAAACAAAGTTATGCTAGATGGAGATAATTGTATTTTTGCTACTCAGGCTTCAAAGGTAATTTAATAGGTATCAAATATCTAATTCTATCGCAATATATAATAGATCACTCAAGTTACTGATATTGGATTCTTGGTTGCAAATGCGTTCCATAGGTGATGAATTGCAAAGCTTTTATTATTTATGATATTTAGTGGTTAAGATTCTACACTACGTACGTTGTGAATTGCGTATTGTGCTTTTTTTCCCTTCTCATTTGTGATATGGGATTTATGATAATTTTTAATTTATGAAATTTATTCCATAAATATTGGACGTCTTTTTTTTTCTTCTCATTTGGTTATAATGGATGAGACTCGTCCAAAAGTGTGCATGCAAAAACTACAACAAATTACCTTGATATATAAAATGAGAGCTCGTGTGGATTGAAGTCTTGAAGACACCATTTTCGTCTTTTTGATAAAATATTTTCTGAGCTATATACAACTTTTTTGTTAATAAAAAAATGTCGTAATTGAAAAAAAAATTTGACTAGTGTGTTCTTATATGTGAAACACAAAAGCGTGGTCTATTTTATTATCTTTTATGAAGCGAGCCCAGTTTAAAATACGAAATAAGTCCTGCATTATATTTCATGCCGAGGTCACAAACATACCTCAAGGACATCAACACTCTCCTGCAGGTTTAAACTCTATCAAAGATTTCATTTACGGACGCTTGAATGAAAATTTTGAAATAATCTAGTCCTTAATGAACTTTCAAAAGAGGCAATCGAGCATCAACCATAAGAACAAAAGAAGCACAAAAGATAGGGAATCCAAAAAGTGTGGATTTAAGTTGAATCTTTCACGCAGTCGGCACATGAAATTAGGTCAAAAACTTTTAGATCAATTTCACACAATGTTAATGTAATGATATGCTGAGCTTTCCTCTTTTGGACTTTTATCCTTAATAAATGAAACAGGCAGCCTCAGGCATACAAAGCAAGATGTAGAGAAATTAATCACTAGCTACGAACAGAATGACCCTATAAACACAGCTTTTTTTTTATCTGAGCCAATTTTTCTTCTTCACTTTCCTCTATCCCGGTTGATGGTTTCAGAATCACGAGCATGTACTTTAATCATTGTGATGAAAACCTGGAAGCAGTGAGGTCACAAATCCAACAACAAACATCTGGATCTCCTTGACAACTGCCAACAAATTTACTCCACGTCCTGCAGGCTCTGGTTGATTCTCGTTGGCAGGCTGTGGATCTGGATTTTCTATTGGTTGGTTCTGGTTATGATTTTCAACGCCAGCATTTTCTTCTGCAAGCAATAACATTTAAAATTAACAGGATCTAGTAAATAAACCATTCCAGTTTATCCTGTTTCTAGTATTTTCAAAATGAATCACAGAATCCAATATAAAACTCATATTTTCAAAATGAATCACAGAATCCAATATAAAACTCATATACAACCAATAAAATGCAATTGATTATGTATATTACTAATTCAGTTCCTCAAAACATTACCAGAATAATGAGAATGGTAATTTGCCCTTTTAGACCATGGTTACCCAGAAGGAACACTTGGATTTCAGGAAATGATAACTTTATAACATTATGAACATTCACAAAGGGTTCCACTGGAAGCCAGTGCCTTAATGAGACTTTATGCCAAAGAAAATACCTGGTGGAGGATTATTCGGGTCAGGAAGAGGGGGATTAGGTGGCTGTATAGGTGGCCTCGCTTGAGGAGGGGCCCCCGCACGTTGGAGCCATCTTATCAAGGGGGTAAGTGCTCCAGTTTGGTAACTGCAAAGTGGATAACGAAGTGAGAAATGGACAAATTAGAAGCAAGAAAGATGCGTTAATTCCTCTTTGACTCTGAACTATAATATAACAATTTTCTGCATATATTAGGTTTCTAAAATTCCGCTTATTTTTTTCATTTATGCATTGATGTTTTTCTTTAATTAAACTCCATCTCTCTCCATATGGTGGTGGTGGCGTAGAGATCAAAGAGGGTGGTGCTACCTCCACACTGTTGTTAGAGGATAAAAATGTCATTTGACATTAGAGAAATGGAAAATGGTGTAAAAACATTTAGTTTGGAGGAGCAAAATGGAACTTTAGGAACCTATGGTCATATGCAAAAAAAAAATTGCTATAATACAGGACAAAAAAGGAATTAACCCAAAAAAGAATACATCATGAAAATGACCTGAGCAGCTAAAGGATTTATATTCAAAGTGTATGGCTAAGTCCTTTGGATTATGGTTGGTCACTCGTAAACAAATTTATGCATTGAAATCAAGTTCGGATTCATGCTCACAGATACACAAGGAAGGCAAAGAATACGAGAAGGGTGAGCTTCTGTTTTGATCCATCCTGGCTAAACAGAAAGACCACAGCTGCCAATTTGAGGATGAGTGCCAAATCAAGATGGAACTCAAAGTGAAACCTCCTCACTACCGGTTGCCTTTGAGGACCATGCTGCTGCCTCCCTTCCTGTCCTTGTCCTTGAATAGCACCTCCTCCAGAAACTGGCCTCCTGGAAGGTGAATATAGACATACACATGAAAATCATTCATAAGCCAAGAACATCATGCAATAAAATTATACACTGCTAAATATAGGAAGCAATTTCCAACAAAACAAGTAGAAACGATAGCATACATAATGAGAAAGCAGAAAACATAATGACAAAAAAGACAAACATTGATCATCTTAACAGAACAAACAGAGAAGGCAAATGATGGATTATCAACAAAGATGAATAGCTAGCCTAACATCTTCATGGATGACAAAGATAATGAGAAAGCAGCAACGAAGGAAACAGAAACCAGACCTCTTTAACATTTACTTTTTATGTGCATGAAGCATGACATTTCTGCGGCACATTTAACAGCATGCATAGTAACACCATGAAAGAAGAAAGTATATGCACTAATGTCAGGCCTACATTTTTTTTATCAACATTAACAAGAACAATAACTCCGCTTATATTTTATAGCCGGTCCCAAGCCCGGATAAAGGAAGAGGGTTGTGTTAAGCCCCGATAGCCAGTGTAAAATCCTGTCGAATCTTATGAACATGGATCAACGAATATATTGTGTTAATAATATACCGAAAGGTTTGGTTACTAATAGAGCGGAATGGCGTCGTATGATCCATGTAGCCGACCCCATCTAGTGAGATAAGGCTTTGTTGTTGTTGTAGTATTAACAAGAACAATAGTGTAAACTGTAAAGTCTCAATTCATATAGTTTAGTTGGCATAAAATTGAATGAAAAATAATATACATAAATATGTAGAAAAAATCAAAGAATATATTAGAAAAAATTATCCATAGAGTACTTGGGCCCATGAAGCATGGAATTCTGAACTCTGCAGTATATTTTATCTTTTATAACCTTTTGTAATATGAAAAGGCAAACGTGAAGTAAGGAAGAGTATCTTCTGACTTCTGAGGTCAAACCTACATTATTGTTTTTTAGACTTTGAGAAAGAACTTGAGCTTTATTTTAGTTGATATGCTTTAGTTTAGACCCTTTTTTTAAAAAAGATTCAAAGAAACATAAAAATGAACCAGCTGCTTGAATATCATAAGAATAGAAATAAGAGAAGATGTGACTAATAAGTTATCACCACATAATTCAAGATGCCTTGTCAAGATTAGTTCCAAAGGGCAATATGTTGTGAAGAAATAGTTAATAAAATGAAAACACTGGAAACAACTTTCTCAAATATCATAAGTATGTGCAGGCTTCTAAAGAAATCTTATCATTTCCATAGGAATTAGAAAAGGATAAATATGAATGATAATGGCTGCATTTGAAGTTTCTCTTGACTTTCATGCAATCATCTTTCTCAAGTACGCTTTCATCAAAAGTAAAAACCTGAGGTTGCAATATTAAACACGATAGAGAAAAGAGCTATCACGATAACAAATGACTAACTTCACATATATTGCCCTTTCAAAAAAAATTAACATATATCTTTGTCATCACAGACATGTCAAGGTCACTGTTTTTAGATCAACAACACATAATTTCTTCCTTACATGGCCTAGCCCAACATGTGTCGATTATCCTAGCAGAATGAATCAATTGCTAAAGTTTTTCAGCAAAACTTGCTATTTCCCTCACGATAATTACGGGAATAATGATAAAATCCTATAGTAAGATAAAAATCTTACGTTGGGATCTTATATTTTAGTGGAATAAGAGTCGTTGGATCAAATCCTGCCACTGGTCCCATGTACGGGATTGCATAAATTCCTGGACCATGATCCTCATCTTCTAAATTTTGATCAGGGAGCAAAGAATGCATCAACGGAGATGCGTTTAAACCAGAGATACTTGGTACCTGAAGCAAAGCAAAAGCACCAACTGCATCACCTCAAGCAGAAGCAAAATACATAACATCAATTCAGAAAGAAAGAAAAAAAACAATAAATCTTCAATATTGGAAGAAAAATATGGGCGAGGAATTTGAAGGACATATACAAATTGCAAAATATATGATTCACCCAATAACACAAGATAAGGTTTTCCTAGGAGCAAAAATCTTATCCATTATCAACATCATTAGTTCACCTTAACCCCAAGGCAGTATAGCTCATAGCTTGGGGGTTCTCTAGAGTTATCCAAAACAGTTAAAACCACAATCTTTCAACGCCCTAATAAAAAAACGCAAATTACAGACGTATCCTCGACCAACTTTGTCATGAATCTGAATGCTGTTGAAGAGTGACTGAAACTTGAATGCGCGATCGCTGCCAAATTCGACCGAGTGACTCGAAATATTAGAAGTGAGTGAGAAAAAAAAGGCATCACACTCTACTAGCAAAGAAACAGACACCAATTCGCAAAGATGAAATGAGGAACAAACGACCGAGCGGGAAACGCGAAACTTTATGACCCGATCGAAACGGCACTACAAGCAGATCCAATTCAGCAAAGAATTCGAGAGGGGAAACGAGATCGGCGTCAGGAAAAAAAGAGGGGAACGAGGAATTTCATGCACCTGTGGCTTTTCCGGTGCGTCCGCCGGCGCCGGGGACGGCGCGGCCTTCGGTTGGGGATTTGATGGCCCTGCCTGACGTTCGTCGTCCGCCATTCGAGAGAGAGAGAGAGAGAAGAGACTTTTACTTTGCCCCAACCATATTTAATAAAAAAGAAATTGCTCGTTAACACGTCATCGATTCAATCTGGACCGTCGACTCAATGGGAAGCTTAATCGAAGGGTTGGTAGCATTTGATGGTGGCCACAATGCGGTTTCTTCTAATTTATTCCAATATTTAAATTGCAATTAACATTGAAATATATATATATATATCACTATTGCTATTTTAAAATTCACTATTATCATTTTAATTTATTTCACGAGAATAAAAATGTTTAACGTTTTCAGCTTATGTAAAGTTGGAAAAGTGTATTTCAAAGTGGTGGGCGCTGATGTTGTCTCATGTTCAAGGCTTTGAGTCATCACTTTAGCCAAAATTTATTTATAATTAGTCAGACATTAATAATCTTAAAAATATGTCAAAAAAGGTTTAAATTTCATTAAAAAGAGAATGAAAAATATGTCAAAAAAAAGGTTTAAATTTCATTAAAAAGAGAATGAGAGGAATGGAAAAGATAGGGTTATGCAGTATGCACAATTATCTGATTCAAAATTTTAATCGATTAATCAAATCGAATTATATTCAATTCAATTTTCCTTTGGTTAACTAATAAAAAAATTATTAACCGAAATCAATTGGTCAGTTATGGTTAATTAATCAAAATTTTGGTTAAAAATTGAATTAATCAATAATTATTATATTTATTTTTTGTATTACTTTTTTTTGTAAAAGCATGTTATGTGTATATGAATTTATTTTTTATTTTTAATTTGATTTGTATCCTAGTTATTGAATGATTTGTGTCTTATTATCATGTCCAAATTTGATCTTTACTTTTTATTTTCAATACATATTTAATTTTTAGTTTAATATATTTTCATATTTTGTGTTTTTTAATAATATTTTTATTTTTGGTTAAGACGGTGAATTCTCTGAACCAAATAGAACTGAATTTTTCGGTTAAATGAAATTGGTTAATCGATTTTTTTGATTCAGATAATGGTTAAAATTTTTTTGATAATCAAATTACCCAATTGGTTAATTAACTGAACCGTCTGTTGCTCTCCCTTGGAAAAAGAGACTAATGAAGAAACATAAAAGAGAACGAAAATAAATAATTATTCTTACTTAATATAATTAAATAAAAATAAAAATGAATATCTTATTTATACATCTTTGTACATATATTTAAAAATAAAAATGTGTGTTAATAATTCTTTTTTCATTTCTTTCCAACTTAAATTACATTCCCCTTTTATTTTCTCATAAATTTTTAATATGTTAATGTTAATTGCTCGTGTTACCAAGCTCAAAAAGCGTTTGATGGAGTAATTAATCTGATGAGTTACTAATTATCAAATGGAATCCAACTGGCGCAAAATGTTTACCATGCTAGATTTCGACCTTCACACATCATGGAAGACAAGTTGGTGTAATGCAAATTTTTAATTGGAGTATTCAAATAGAGGAAAATATTGTGTGTGTGGAAACAAAATTCAACCAAGTTTTGACATGAAATAATCTATGCTTGAACGTGATAAATCATGTGTTATAATTAAGCAACTTGGACACGAATTATAACCACCGTAAACAAAAGAGTTGAGTTTACAATTAGAAGTCCACAAAAAAATTAACTGTCAAAACCTTCTTTTTGCACGTTTGATGAACTAAGGCCATGCCTTTACATTTTGAATCAGAAAAAAAAGTTGAAAAGATGTAGCTCCAACAGTCACTTCTAAGCTTGCAAACTCTCATGATGTATGCTGAGATCCTCATCGCTATTTGATGACATTAAAGGCTGATATAAGTAATGTTCCTGCGAAATATAAATCCAGTTGCTTGCATTCAAGCCAAACTACCAGATGCATTGTTATACTACAAGCCCTATGGAAAGTTTACAAGTAAAAATTAGAAACCCAAACAAATGAAAATAAGAGATGGTGGATGCACCCTACTACAACTTGAACTTCATGCTTTCCATTCTCCAGAAACAGTAATGTCAACTTTCATGAGAAATACACCATGAATTCTTTTTGTCCTGCTCTTTTGAGGTGGGAAAAACAAACCAACATCAACAACCATTTTAATTCGTTGAAGAAAAAGATGCACATCTTCCATCATACACTATGGGAATAGTCATGATATAGAAGAGCAAAATGTACCCCTCCAATATGAGAACTTCTTTGTTCTTTTTCTTTTTTTTTTGAGAGGAATATGAGAACTTTTCTTATATTCTCCTAAAAAAACGTTTCTTATATTAAAACTTCACATTCAAGGCTTTTGACAGGTCTCAAAAATATTTCAAGAAAAGGGTACAGACTATATATGTACAAGTTATCTGACCAATTGATTGAGCATATGTATTTCTCCAAACAAATATGTTATATGTAGAAACATTCTTACAGATTCCAAATCGTGTGAAGAACCAGAATGATGATGATTTTAAAAAATATTCAAAATGGGAAAACACAATGAAAATAACAAACTCTTGGGCTGAGGATGTTTATCAAGCTTAACCTTGGAAATTCCTTCATAGGGAAACCTGTAAAAATACCTAGCGAAAGCTTACCAACAATCACCACAGAGCATTGATGATACATAGACAAGTCTAAGCTTCAGAATTTCATAAACTGAATCACTAAGAACTAAATATATCAATATATGAATTCGTTCTTACTCCAAGGTGCATTGGATTTTCTTGTCATAAAAAATTAGAATGATTTGTTTCCAGATTTACATAGATTTAACCAGACTGGCCTAACCACAGGGCATGAGCAAAAAGTGTGGAATAAGACTAATCTGAGGTTTTAACTTTTAACAATTAAGTATGCTTGGCCCAAAAAAAGCAACTTCAAGCTGACAAGTGAACTCAATAATTGTTTTTCTGGCACCCGAAACAATTCTATCTCAGCATTCGGACAACACTCTACAGTCAATTACCCTTCATATAATATAACAATGAGCCAAAGTTGACTCCAAGCTGGTAAGTGAAGTCCAACATAATTCTATGTCACCATTTCATCAACACTTTTATAGTCATTCCTATTCATATGTAAAAAACAAAGTAGCATATACAAGTAATTTCAAGCATGCACACACATCCTAATTTAACTCAAGAGAGCTATTATTCGTCATTCAACGTTTCTATCCTCCCTCTTCCACAACTGACGGTGTTTTGCAAAGCTGTGAACCAATTGGATAAGCTTCATAACTGATGCACATAAGCATATTGTAGCAAATGAAAGTGATCGAACATAAAAATGGAATGGGGCGCATCTTCTTCTTTCTTTCTCTTTTTTTTTTTTTTTTTGAGGAGAAATGGGGCGCATCTTAAATATTGGCGAACAGTAATATATGCATTTATCTATAACAGAACAGGACAGTGATCGCGCTGCTCTATCTGTAATCCTGATTTCTCTCCATCCAGAGCTTGAGATGCAACTTAAAATGGGCTCATAAGGGGAACTAAGCTTTGTCTAAGGAACACACTCACTAACTGTCAACCATGGTAACTTAATATTCTACTTTTTCGTAAGTAAACTACAAATTAACGAAGCAGAAAAAAGGAGCAAATATCAATCGATATTAACCCCAAAAGTTGTTTGCGCTGATGAATTATACTGATTGCGGTGAAACATCAACAAGCGTCTGGGAGTCTACAAAAATTCATCATCCCCTCGTCAAAAGAAATCCTAGAAAAGGATCGATTTTTCTTAAGCAGCGAATCCACGTTAACAATAGCAGGAACCATACATAATATAGTCAATTAGACGTATCCTCAACTTCTAATTCGACAAGAAAAAAGAAGGAAAAAATAAGGACTCCGCAAGATTCTTTATCACTCGGAAGCCATAAGAAAGTTTTTTTTTTCTAAAAAACTGAATAAAAAAACCTTCCTTTCCACAATCGTAACCCTTACTTGACAGAAATCGACTCAGGCGACGGCGACGGGCTGCGCGGAGGCGGCCTTCCTCTTGGGATCGGGGTGATCGGAGAAGTCCTCGGGGTTGTAGACGACGGTGATGTAGAGGGAACAGCTGGGGCATCGGGCGATCTCGAGGCGGAGGTCCTCCTTGGTGATCTGGAAGAGGTCGCCGCAGGGGCACGGGTAGGTGAACGCCCGCAGCTCCTCGTTCCACTCCATGTCCTCGATCTCCACCTCGTCGTACGACATCGCTTCGCGGACGATTCCTCGCACGCACCGTCCCGAGCCGCTCAAGAAAGCGTCGAAGAGACGGCGGGGGAGAGGACCAAGCGAGCTTTGCCTATTTTATATTCGCGGTGGATGGCGGCATGGCCGAAGGTTTTGCCGATGAGACGTGTTGTGAATCCAAGCCGTTGGATTACCAAAGTTCTATATATGGAGAGTATTGTTGGATCATCATCTCTCGTAGTTCATAAATATGTATTTAGTTGATAGTACTTATTTATGAACGTCAGATATCTATTAATGATTTATGTATATGAGTCATTATTTCTCTCACATAATTCTTATTCTCATTCAAATAACAAAATTGATATAAGGAATTTTTGACTTTGAGAAAAAAAGAAATACTTTAGACATGCGTCTATGCATGATCGAATTAATTAATTAGTAATTTAGAATAAATTATTATTTAAATTATCGGTAATATTACATTAGCTTTGACAAGTATTGATAATATAAGTAATAGTCAAAATAGATAGTAAAAAATTACTAAAATACCCCTAAAGTTATGTCAAAATTTAATAACATATTATTATAAATAAATAAAGAAAAATAGAAAAAGTGAATATATATAAAAAAGATGAGACAAAATTAAGAGCTATTTGTAAAATATTTTAAATAATAAAAAAAGATGAAGATGAATGATATTTATTTTTATTAATAAAATAGTTGAAATAAAAAAATTAATTGAATGAATATTTTCGTCAAAATGTATTTCTACCAACTAATACTTTGGAAAGCCACATCGCCTGATTACTATCTAAATTATCAGTGAGGTGGTAATTAAAATTATCAGAATAATTAAAATTACTAATAATGAATCGCAACTAAATAAAATAATGTACTAGGTTTTAAAAATTTTAAATAAAATAACCCATAATCTATCCAAATTACTTTGTACCAAAGGACCAATGTATGCATGCAACTAAGCCAAAAAAAAATATAAAAATGTTAGGATATCAAATGTTGCACCATATGCAAAAAAGAAAGAGGTTGAAATAACCTAACAATTAACTCCGAATAAGAGGTGAAGTTCAGATTTCCAGTGTCGCGGATTTTAAATTTATTGATGATGTCTTGCACTATCAACTTGTTTTTAAAAAATTCGTTTGAAAATTGTAATTTTCTTCATTTTATGATTTCCCGTTTGGTGACATAATGCATTTTGTAATAAATGATCTCACAGTTCGATATAAACAAAAAATATCAAAAAACCAAAAAGGATCTATATAAAGTGGCTTATTACAAACGTCGTTGATTTTTTTGTGATCCCTTGGAAATAAGATATCTAACGAGCTTATGAACAAAAATATCAGCAGAATAAGTTCATCCAAATTATGAACAAAAAATATCAGCAGAATAAGTTCAAGAATAAGGTTATGCTTGGCATTATTAGCGAATAATAGCGGTTTATGATTTAATCAGCGAATAACGAATGATGATTAATGATTAGAAGTTCTATCAAATAAGTGTTTGATAAACTTAATGATATAATTGACTAATGAATATAAAATGACATAATTAGACACATGATAAATTATTCAATTTAAGTAATATACAAAATATCTCAATTAAATAAAATAAAATTTCACAATTAATTTTTTGTTAAAATATATAGAAATTTATATTGACAATAAATTGTATATAATGCACTCATGATATAAAAATATTATTTATTAAATTAATTTTTATTCATTATTAATGTATAAATAAATTGTAATTAATTAAGAATGAATATAAAAAGAAATATAGTTAAATTGTGATAAAATAAAAATGAAAAATAATAAGATAAGTTAATAAAAAAATAATGCATTTGAATAAGGGTAAACTTGAAAAAAATTATGAACCGCTAAACAGGGGCGTATGACCAGTGCTATGGGTTCAAACTAAAATTTTATTTATTTATTTTAACACTAAAAACTAAAACTAAGCCATAAATAACAAATATATATAATTAAAATAAAATAATTATGAGCCATTGGACATTTTTAATCAATAAATGGCATCATCTAAAATTAAAAGGGCAGTAATTAATCAAAATTTTCATGTCATTATAAATTAGTATCCCGACTTAATTAAATAAAATGGAAATAATAAGATTTTCTCTTCCACCTTTTAATTTTTTAATACAAAAGATAAATGGTTTCCAAAAAGAAAAAAAAATCATAAGATACCAATTGATAAAACAAATAAGATTAAGGGAAATATAATCTCATTATGCACTTAACTATGCTAATAGTTAGGAGAATATGAAAATTAATTATGTGAAGTTATTCATCAATTTTTTTCTAAAGGAGTTTTAAATGACAAAATTATTGATTCCAAATAGCTTATCAACATATAGTGCTATATAATTATATAGATAATAGATATGATTATATTTTTATGGGGTCAATTGACCCCACATTGGACCATCAACCATGTAGGTCTGCCCATTAACTTCTAATTGCTAAATGCTAGTAGAAGTAGCTTTTCAATATTTTCATAAAAAACATTAGTATTTTTTTATCAGTTACCAAACAAAAAAAATTAGCGGTTGAATCGTTAAACACTAGTTGAAACGCTAATTTTGATGTTGCCAAATAGAGTTTAAGTCCATGACCAAGCCAGGGGCAATGGCAGAGCTGAAATCAATTTTAATGAATTAATTAATTATAATTATAAAAATAATACAATTGTGACAAATATATATTAAATAGTTTATACTTTGTTATCGAAAAATTTTTCTAAATAATAATCAAACATATATAATTATATTATTATGTTATTATTAAATAAATCTTTTTGAAAATTCTATAATGAATTTTATATTTTCTTAATATTTTTTTACACTCATGAATTTAAGATTCCATAACCGACATGTGTAGATATAAAATTTATAAAAATATATAATTGAATAAGAGGATAATTATTTAATTGAATATTAATATATTTGAAATAGAAGAATAATGATGCATGCTCAATTCTACATATTATCTTGCACTGTAATAAATTAAAAATTAATATTTTTGAAAATTTTATTTTTCTTTTAGTTATGTGATTTTTCATGGAATTTACTTAGCAGGAGAGGAAAACGGCCCGCGTCCAGGAGACACGGGCCATGTTTTACAAAGGACGCTGGCAAGGACGCTGGCACATGCTGGTTAAAATGGACCATTTCATATCAACACGGGCCGTGTCTAATAATAACGTAAAGATTCCTTCTGCGCTTTCGTGTCTAATAATGACACGGTCCGTGTTAGTTATTTCGAGGAATAAAAGGGACCATATAATCACAACATTATTCAACACGGTCCATGTCATTAATGACATGGCTCGTGTCATTAATGACATGGTCCGTGTTGAACCTCGGATTTTTGGTCACCGTACCTATAAAAGCACCTTCTTTCCATCCCAAAAAGGCATGAGATCTGGGAGGAAAAACATCCACTTTTATAGTCTTGTGAGCGCTTTGTTTAGAGTCACATTTTAGAGTTCTATTTTTTTATTAATTTTTTGTATTATAATTTTCGCATTATGATGTTTAACTCTCCAATAATGGAGTAGTCCTTCTCTGTTGGTTTTACTTTGTTGAACTCCACTATTATTTCAATGAAAGATTTTTTCCTGAATACGAATGTTGTGTTTTTTGTGAATTTAATCCCTTTTTAACATCACATATATCCCCCATATTTACTCAGTGAGATTTAGAGGGATGTGGACTTAGACTTACTCGGTTGAGGAGTTTTTGAGATGAATTGAATTACTTTATATTTTATCCATAAATATTTGGAGAATAATTTGATTAAACTTTATTCAATTATTTAATTAATAAAAGAAATAGGACATTTGGTTAGAGTCATAATTTATATTTCAATTATTTTCATCAGATATGATTTTTTTTACTTAATTTAAATAATAGTGGAGGAATGCTTAGGAAAATTAAGATATTTCCCCCTTCTTGGTTCTGTTTCTTGTTTTTCTATGATTATTTCTATACTTCATTTCTCTTAAAAAAATTTATCTAATAAGAATAAAAGATAAAAGTCCTTGTGGGATCAATATCTTTTTACTACTTGTGCGACTCGTACACTTGCCGTCTTTTCTAATCTATAGAAAAATCGCATCAAATAATTAATTGTTGGTCATTTGAGATGAAAAGTAAATTGTAATTCAAAGAGTAAAATTTAATAACTTTGGTTGACAAAAGTTATAACAAAGTTAAAAGGAAAAAGAAATAAAAGTTGAATTAAAAATATTACAAGTTCTACACAATTACATAATAATATAAATATTATTGATAAAAGTTATAGCAATATCATAATTAAATGTTGATCGTGATAACATTTAAAATAAAGTAAATTAATTAAGATATTTAGAATGAAAAGAAATAAGCTTTTAAATCTAATAGTATAAAAAGATAAAACGTCAAATTAAAAATGCCATAAGGGTTGCTCGCAAGAAGGATTGAACCTTCATATGTGAATACTAAGAAATAGTTATTGGCATTTTCATAAATATGGTATATGTTTTACTATTTCAACAATTTGCAAAGCTTAATTTAAAAGGCTCTAAGAATTACAAATGTGTTCAACTCATTTGGTTGCACTGTTAGGCTCTGTTTAGTAAAGTTAGCTATTTTATTAGCAATAGTAGATCGACTAAAGAATAAGGATTTGGTAGCGGCTAGTTATTAGCGGATAATAATTTGCTTATAAATTTGATAAAAATTGTTTGATAAATATAGGGATTGAACTAGTGTACACTTATACAATGACAAAAATAGACATAAGAATATAATTTAATTTATTCTTATAAGCATCATATCCATAATTCTAAAATATTTTATTTTGAGTAGCAATATTTTAATACAAAAATATTGATTATTTTAAAATAAAATTTTTTGGTTTTAAGTAAAATTAAAGATGTCATATATTAAAAAAATAAAAAGTTTTATATTTAAAAAATTGAGGGTATAATAGGAATAAATACAAAACCGTTATACTATATACTCTATAAAATAGTAGGATTATATTATAGCGTTTGTTCTAAAACATAAATATTTACCAAACATTCATGGTTAGGGGTGAAACTAGTTCGGGTTGGGTCGGATTTTCGATCCAAAAAAATTCTCTGCTATTTTTTAAGTCAATTTTTAAATTAAAAAACACCCTAAAATCATTTTAAAAAGATAAAAACCACCCTCTAGCGGGTCAATTTTTTTGAGTGATTTTTTTGGACCCCTATTTTTATATAATTATATTTTAAAAAATATATATTAAATTAAAGTTAACATAAAACCATTTAATTTGGTATTATATGAAAAATATACTACTAAAATATAAAGGTTGCCAAATTAAAATTCAATAATGCGATAGAAAAGTATGAAATTTTATAAAAAAATGTATTATATTTATAATAAAAAATTGGATAACTTATAAATTAAATTTATAAATAAAAATGGGCTCCATGGGCCCTACGGTTTTTTCACGTGGGGTCCTAATTTTAGCAGGTGATTTTTAATTTATAAAAAATTATCTTAAATCATATTCGGGGCCCTCAATTTTGATTTTTTTCGGGTGAGTTTTTTTCAGGTTGAGTATGTTTTTCGGGTTTTTCTTACACTCCTATTCATGATAGCATTTTAACTCGACCAAAACATTATTTGTTACTTAATACTCTCTTTTTTTACGTACCAAATAGTGCCTTAGATTAAGATTTGACAATTCCCAAGATGCTCCAATCTTGTTTTTTTTCTAAAAAAAATCTATATGCCAAAGCAATTTTTTTGCTTTTTTCCAAAATTGGCTCCCCCCTCCTTTCACCTAAAGCAAGGACAGATGCTTTTAGGTAAAGCCACCCTAAACACAACCTTAATATCATTGGGGTCTTTGGTCGGAGAACAAAAGTTAGAACAAAGATTTTGTTCTTATTTTTGCAACCAAAAACTCCCAGAATTCTTTGTTCTAGTCAATCTTTTGAAATTATAAAATCACATTGAATAGAACAAAACCACCATATTTTATTACCAAAATAAGAACGAAAATATTTTTGACAATGGTTGGAATATTTTGTTCTCAAGTTTTTTTTATTTCATAATAATTATTAATTTTTCTACCATAAGAATATGCTCACTTTTGTTCTTATTACAAGAACAAAAATAAAAAATATTAATCATACCATTTTTGTTCGTATACACCCTCTTAGTATCCACCAATTCTTAGCAAGAGCAAGAATTTCATCCTTTCACACTTTTTTTCTCCCACATTTAACGCAAGTGGGACCCACATGAAAGATAAAAAAAATCTTTGACAAAAATATGGAGAGTAAGATGTTTGGCTAAAATGTATTTTAACCCATGGGATGTAAAATTATATGATATACCACTTTTTGAAAACTGACATACTTCAGTTAAAAAGATAGTAGTAAATAATTTAATGGAGATGTTTGGGTGATAAACTGACTACATGAAAAAAACTAAAAAAAATGAAGTGCTCTCACAGTTTTTGCGCTGACGACTGTTGTGGCAAAGAAAAAATTTAAGGAGGTCACACCTTCTAATTTTTTTTACTTCGTTTTGAACCTCATACCATGATTTTAAACTTTGTGAAATTAATAGCCAAACAACACTTTGTAATAATTACGAAAATAGGAAAAATTACTATAGAATTCTACCATTTCTTCAATTTTTCAACGTTCCCAAACGGGGTACTCCCCATGGAAAGGGGTTCCCCAAATATCTATTTTCTATTCTCTTATGTCTAGTTAAGAAATAATAGTTCTTATGATTTATTTCAACATGTATTGAATATGATAATGAAATGGTTATATATATATATATATATATATATATATATATATATTCCTATATATATAATTTATAAAATATGAAATAATATGTACATTGTCCTTTAGTTATAAATTGTAATTATTTTTTTATTTTTAGCAACAATTAAACAATTATTTTAATTTTGATTTATTTTGCATTATTATGTTATCAAGAAAAAATACCACATGACTTCCTTGCAAGTAATTGTGTTTTAAAATCCTAATAAATATGATAAATAAACTCTAAAAAATCAATAAAGTTAACTTTTATCTTAAATATGTTTATAAAATATTACAAATTTTATATGGTTTTTATTAATTTTTGCCTTGTCAAAGTTACTATATTAGTTAGTTACAATTTTACTTCTTATTATTAATATATAATTGTTAAATTTCATTTGTTGGAATATTTTTTTTATGAAATATTCATTTTGAAAGTTATTTTATTATATTTTTAATTTGTTAGTTCTTACACCAAGATTGGTATAAATTAATACATGAAACCTCCCTTAGATAGGGGTGTTCACGAGTCGGGTTGGACCCGATCCGTGAACGAACCTGACCCGACCCGACCCGACCAGACGGGTCAAGGCCCTTTTGAGGGCCGAACTTGACCCAACCCGACCTAGTTCGGGTCGGGTTGGGCCACCCAATTTTCTTTTTTTTTTTAAATTTTTTCTTATTGTTTTATATTTAAGGTACAAAATAAGTTTTCTAATTATTTAAATATTATTTCTACATTTAAAGTATTTTATTTTAATTTTTTAAAATTTTTTAAAGTAAATATAGGTTAAGTTTAAATAAAAAAGAAACAAATTAAAAAATAATCGGATTATCATGTCAGATCGGATCAAGTCGGGTTGGAACCACCAACCCGACCCGACCCTAAACCCCTATTTTTTTTTAAATGGTCAAAACTTAAGTAGCTGAATTGGAACCCCTAATTGCCTCTGCTCGTGTCATTTCGACTTCGATAGTTCAACTACAATCCGACGGCTTCAACGAATTTTGACGGTGGTTGGAAGATTTGATGAAATGAGAGTATTCCGATGATGATCGAGGACATCAAGCTTTCAACATTTTAGCTTACCTCCTAAGTCGGGCGCCAATTGAATATGATCGAGCATACATCATAATTTCTTTAATTGCGTTATGAGTCATGTGATTAAAAGTACATTATGATTAGTAGTACAAAAATATATGTATACCAATTTCACCCATATATTTATATTCCAATTCGACCATTCGGTCCGACCCTGTCCAACAGGTCCAACTTGACCCATCGAGCAATCCAGGTCGATGCCTGGGTCAGATTTTACAACATTACTATTAAGTAAGAGTGTCTTGGTATGAATGAAGGGAAAACACTTTGTTCCTTAATTATTAATGTTCAACTAAACATTACACTAAACTTTATGGTTGATTCACTCATCAATTGTTTAAAAAAACACATTTAAATGGTAAGATTTAATCAATCAAAATCGTCAATGAAAGAATCAATGAATCACTCAACATATATGCAAATAAGATGTTTTGAAGGTGCATTAAACTATAAGTTATACTTGCATTGGTGGCAATATCCGCAAAGATTGCATTCTGGCTGATATATTCTTAATTTGACATGAAAAAATATACACATATTATCAAAATTCTAGTAACATTTTAGTGTGGCTCGTATTATATTATATGGTTAACACATTTAATTAAACATCAATAATAATGCACATGTGGATCGAAAATGACAATAAAAAGATGAATCAGGTGCCAAACTGTTGGAAATATGTCTGCATGGGCATTACGCGCATATGCACGCGCGGATCAACCACGTCGGCCAGACCATGCTGGCACACGTGTATCATGGGATCATTCTCGAACACTAAACCTCGTACGACGACTAGGCAGATAGACACCTAGCCAAGCCTATTTTGAGTTTGCATCGAAAATTTTATGGTCGAGATGACTATGTCGAGAGTCACTCTTATTGGCATTCAATCACGAACATGACAAGAGTTTGGACTACTCATCATGGGTCCGTGACATTAGCATGTTGTGACGCTAATGCAGATGCTTAAAGCCCGAAGGAGTAGTCGAGAAACCACAGGACGCCACGAAAGGATACCGACGTGGGTTGCCACCCCACACTCAAGGCCAGACACTAGAATTAAAGCAAAGTTTGCTTGTATTATATATGATGAAACATAACATACATCTGAGCCTCGAAAGGTACTAGTGAACTCCTCCCAATGTACTGCAGGTAAGGAAGTCTTATTACAAAATAAAAAATGTAAAAGACGTACCCTATGAGTAACACCATATAACTTGGCCATTTATAAGAATGGTCTTACAAGATAAATGCCCTAAGGGCGGATAACTTGGTACTCTGCAATATTACACAATGCGGGACGACTGCAGTGTTATATGGTTCGGCGTTGAGTAGCCGAGAGCTTTAAGTTGAGCGACACTCGTGCTGTGAGATTTCACGCATCGTGTCATGAGCAAATGCCTCGTGACATTCTCCTCCACCAAAGTTGACGACACCCCAAACGCCATTGTCCGGGCTTCTTTAGGGCCTTCGTCTTCAGTTTTGACTTTGCATGTCTTGTCTAGAATTCACCTTATTTGCCTTGACTTCTACTTCACCAGCATCATGCAGCGCCAAGAATGTCCGCTCCTTGGGACTCGCTAAGGACTCCTCCCTCAGTCCTGCTTTGCTTATTGATCCTTCGTTCAGTTCGGGGTCATCACTTGTGCAGCGCTAGTGGAGTCTGTCATCTATACGATTTGACTTCATCAAGTAACTATCTGTCCATCAAGTTTTCATTGGTTTTAACTTCTCTAGAGTTGCGAAGTGTCAACTTGTTTAGGTTGGCTTCCTATGGCGAAACAATTTTTGAGTGACTTCATGAGTAACTCGAGGAAAGAGTTGCTTTGAGATCTTGGCAGAACACATTAGAGAGTCTCATCATTTGATCTGCATGACTTGACTCTCTGCCCCATGTTGCAGATGGCTACGCCATAGGATCTTCCTTCTGTCGAATGCAAGGTATGGGACCATCTCACTCTCGATGGTCGTTTTGGGATTCCGACGGCTTGAAGTAGCACAAGCCCTTTGATGTCAACATTTGTTACTTGACTACTTCGGGTTCTTTGAGTCGCTATCGGGAGCGACAAGAGTCTTCCCACGGATGCTGTGAATTTTGGCCCAAGACTTATGTGTTGCGGATGGTCGCAAAGTAGAGTCATCCATCCGTTGAAACGTAGAGCACAAGACCACCTCACTCTTGATGATCATTTGAATCTTTGATGGTATGAGGCAGAAGAAGGTTCTTTCATATGACACTCCATCCCTTATTTGCTTCGAGTCACTATGGTGAGCGACGAGAGTCTCCCCACGTTTCCTTGCGGTTCAACTCCATGTCCCTATGTTGCAAATGGCTGCAACGTAAAATTCTTCATTCGTCGAGTGCATAGTGCAGGACCACCTCACCCTTGGTGGTCATTTGATATCTCGATGGTTTAATGTGTAACAAAGTTCTTTGATATGACTCTCTCTCTCTCTTGTCCGCTTCAAATCACTATAGTGAGCGACGGGAGTCTCCCCACGTCTTTTTGTGGTTCAACTTAATCCTCCTACTTCGATGGCTTTGTATTTGGCATAATAGCTTCCTCTTTATGACTTGAACTTCTCTTCCCCACCATTGCCCTTGCCCAAGGGCTTTGGGGGTATGACACTTGTTTTGGCAACGACGATTAGCGAGCGGAGGTTGGACGATCCCGTTGTTCCAACTCCGTCATAGTCCAAATCTTCAACTCCTTTGCTTAAAGAGCACCAACGTTGGGTCTTCATTCATCTAGGAACACTGTAGGCAGAGCTCGGTGATATCTCTCACATCCTTCTTCAACATGCCCTTCTAACTAATGCTGAACAAAGCGATCTTGACCTCTAGTCTCGACTTGTCAGGGTATGGGTAGTTGATGAATTACCGTCCGCATCCATCCCATGTCTCAAGGGGATCCATGTTTGCCACATTCCACATTGTCACGATGGCAACGCCATCATGAGTTCGCCACATCTTGTAGAGATCTATGGGTATACCTTCTTCCGATCTTGGGACCTCTTTTGAAGCTTCGGCAACACCTTTGAATATGGATGGGGCGATATCGTCATGCTCGTTCATGAAGAGAATACACCTTTGATACTCGTCCCTCCATAATTTGGACGAAGTAATGTCATTGCACTTGTCGGCGAGGATCATACGCCTTTGACATACTTGTCCATTGGACGGTTGACCCTTGTGAGAGAGTAGTCGTTCTGGGTCTTCACCAATCCATGGGGATGCTCGTGAAGATGTTCCTCTTAGAGAAGCGAATTGTGGTTAGTGAACTCATGGCAGCTCACAATTTCACCTCCATCTCCATTCGAAGGAACGACATCGCCAGTGTCCTTCGAAAGCTTGGACTCCGATCCTTGAAGGTCGTTCCGATTACTCGAGGCATTAGTCGAGAGGAAAGGGAACTCCTTCCTTCGGTTGGCGACAGAACGCTTGACAGCAGCATGTCAAGGTTCACCAAATGCTCGTCGCTCAGACCATTTTCCAAATTGGTCGTTGGGGTTGAGGCATCGATTTGTGTTGGCATGTAGCAGGTTCATCTCAACTCTCGATGGGTGATATTACACCGCTTGCGGGATGACATTCGATGAGATAGGCAAAGCTGACAGCTTGTCCTCAAGTTTTTGCAAGTAATCAATGCTTTGCCCCATTTGTGCAAGTCATCTTTGCACGACAAGCGAGGTTGGCGGTACGATAAGATACTTGTGAATGATGCTCCGTAGCCGATAGGATGATATTCCTTAGTTGAAAGGGACCATGAACATTTATGCTTAACCTTGAGTCAACTTTTTCTATGGAGCGATTGTGCGCTTCACGTTGCATGAGTGGGCATGCGATGCGACGTCACCAAAATGCCGAGCAATGCCAAATTGTCATGATAGTGCATGACCGACCGTCCTTAAATGTGACACGGGTACTCAAGTTACACAACTGTTGTGTAATGCGAACTCATGGTATGAGTAACGCAAGATCATCATGACGAAACATGAGGACACTCTTCTTGACGCAGCGCGACATTTTAAGATTCTCGGCTGTATACCTAGGATGGTTGATCTGTTCGAGTGAGCGACGCATGACTATCGCGATTAGGCGGAGCGATCAATCCATCATCATAATGCATGACAGACGTTTCTTAACATGACACGAGTGTATGAGGAACTTACTGCGAGGCACAACTAGTCGTGCGGCAAGGAAGCTTACCACACATTCTTCATTGGTGTCCATGATTAAAGACTATGATACCAGTGCGCTGGGCATAGTGGAGTTTTGAACGGAAGCACTTTTCCTAGCATTGCGACGACACATGCAAGTCATCGTCGTTGGGTAATCTAAGCAGGATGAACTTCTCTGATACCACTTGTCACGGGGTCATTCTCGAAAACTAGATCTCATGCGGTGACTAAGCGGATAGCACCTAGCCAAGCCTATTTTGAGTTTGCAGTGAAAGTTGTATAATCGAGACGACTATGTCGAGAGTCACTCTTATAGGCATTCGATCACGGACAAGAGTATTGGACTACTCTTCATGGGTTCATGGCATTAGCGCGTTACGGTGCTAATACAGATGGTTGGGTGCTTAAAGTCCGAAGGGGCAGCCGAGAAATCACAGGATACTACGAGGGGACACCGATGTGGGTTGCCAGCCCACGATCAAGTTCAGACACTAAAATTAAAAGAAAACTTGCTTGTATTATATATGATGAAACATAACATACATCTAGGCCTCGGAAGGCACTAGTGAACTCCTCTCAATGTACTGTAGGTAAGGAAGTCTTATTACAAAATGAGAAATGTAAAAGATGTACCCTACGGGCAACACCACATAACTTGACCATTTATAAGGATGACCTTACAAGATAAATGCCCTAAGGACAGATAACTTGGTACTCCGTAATATTACGTAATGCGGGACGGCTGCATGTGTTCTATGGTTCGGCGTTGAGCGATCGAGAACTTTAAGTTGAACGGCATTGTGCCACAAGGCTTCACGTTTCGTCTCATGGGAAAACGCCCCGTGACACGCGGAGAGCACCGACGCGCACGTGGATCGCGCGATCTCATCGCGGGATTTGCGGGCCGCGAGAAATGCGGGCTGCACGGACACGTCATTGCACGCGATGGATGCACGTAATGCGTTCTGTCTAACTTCTCGTTCAAGTCTTCTTACACTATAAAAGGGGACCCAATGTCCTAAACATGCTTTCATAGAGGTTCATCCAGAGGTATTTGTACTGTGGATAAGTTTCGTTCCCCCGAGATTCGGTCTTCTATCCCGAAGTACAAGTGCATTCATTAATGTACAAGCGCGACGAGATCACACGATCTGCATGATCGCGCCGTCTGCACTGTGCGGGTGCAATCCATGCACGCGATCCGCGCGGGCCGCATGGGCGTAATGCCTATGCGGGCATATTTCCAACACAAACTTTTGTACATAATCATTTGGTTTTTCTAACAAAGAGAAAGACAATGTTGTCAATAAAATCCATCATATCATATATAAAGTGGTAAAGTGATTACCCTAATAAATAACACAATATTTATTTATATGTGGTTTAACTTTTTCTAGTCTACATCCATACACAGATATCTACCTTCCTTACATACATACATACATACATACATATATACACATCTTTTGAAAAATCTAGAAAATGTATTTTTTTTTCTTTTACGATCAAATGATGCCACTAATTCTCGAGTTAGAATTAAAGAAAAAACTTTTTAGAATTGCTTCTTATGCATAACCAAATATAAAAACCATTTTCTCCAAAACATACTCAAAACTTATATATATATATATATGTATATATATATATATATATATATATATTTGTTTCTCTCGTCTTATTTTCCTCAAAGCAACTTTAAAAGGAAAAGAAGAGAGAAGTTTTAGAAAAAAAAAATTGTTTATACAGTTTGACTGTTCCAAAAGGAGAGTTTGACTATTATATCATATACATGTACATCATACAAAAAACACTGTTGATAAGCATTTTCTTGTATTCTTTTTTGGTCAATGGAAATAAAAATAGAATGGGCATTTTACATCATCGCACACAAATCTCATTATTTGCCTCTGGGATTCCATTTCATAGAAAATAAAAACGATGACACTCACAACGTTGAGATTGATAAACACATGCTTCTTCTCGAGAGGCGGATTGATGAACATATTGATAGTTTGATACAGTAACTTATGAACAAATGAAGCAAATTCGGATGATAAGAATCGACTGCCCCCCGACAGCAGCTATCTGTGTTGTGTATCATTGTTATGTCTTCAAGACTGACGACGTAAAAGCTATCGATGGCCCCAATATTTACACCGTAAAAGCTTCTGTAGAAGAGAGGATAGAAAATTTAGCCCCTGGAAAACAAAGCCACAGACACCAAACCAAAAGTTTTACAAAATCTAAACATATTTCTGATGTTGACAATCATCTCGAATATTGATTTAGGTGAGCCAAACGCACTTGCAGCCGGCTTAAATTGAACAATTTTCTAACAATAAAAGTTATGCATGCCATTAGTTGTACTCTTGTACTCTATAGCAAGGAAGGCACTCACCTGAGAATAATCAGGTACATGGTTGTCACTTGCTTTCATCATCAGCCTCTACATCGGTCTCATGCGGACTCTTTTGTGGAGGCATACCTGTAATAGATGGAAATGGCATAAGTACTGAAATTACATAAAGATGAATACACTATGCACTTGATTATTTTCGCATTCATCACATAACTCCCTACAAAGATAATTCCAAATGTAAATTTTCTAAAGTTGCCTCATGAGAATTTCTAAAGAAGTCTGATAAGATAAAAAAAATGACCCACAAGGCACAAACTTCCTAAAACGTACAATAACAATAGTTTTAAGTAAATCACTTGATGTATCAGGATTTTACATTAATAGACAACTAATCTCTTTTTCAAAAAAAAAAAAAGTAAATCACTTCAAAGTTTGGTAAGAATCACTACAAGAAAATTGCCATTTTCCGACGGACAATTTTCGACGGTTTGAAATCCGTAACAATTTGCGATGAATTTTGCGACGGTTTCATTTCCGATAAATTTTCCGACGGTTACAACCGTCGGAAATGGAAATAATAGATAATATAATTTGTTATATTATTATTTTATTTTTCGACGGTTAGGAACGTCGATATTTTTGATGGATACCCATCCATCGTAATTTGCGACAGAATTTCGGACGATTACGATCGTCAGAAATAAAAAAAATAAATTATGTAATTTATTATATTATTATTAAATTTTTCGACGATTAGGAACGTCGATATTTTTGACGAATATCCATCTGTCGTAAAATCCGTCGTAATTTCCGACGGTCGTAACCGTCGGTAAATGTATAATAATATCGTATGAAGAGTATTTTATTAATATAACTAGCGACGGTCCAAACCGTCGCAATTAGCGACGATTTCGACCGTCGGTAAAATAAAAAAATAAACATTATATATAACTAAATATTTTTTCGACGGTCACAACCGTCGGTAACTTTAAAAATAATTAATATTTACGTTTTCGACTGTCGAAGCTGTCGGTAATTAAAATTTCGTTATCCCGCTTTTTTTTTCTTTTTCCTGCTTTCTCTCATCTTTTCCCCTTATATATATATATATATATAATACCTCTATTATAATTTTCTCCCCCTCCTCTCCTCTCTCTCTCTTCTTCTCCCGGCCGGCGAGCCTCTACGGACGTCAAGCGTCGACCGTCGGCGATCCTCTCCCGTCGGCGTCTCTCTCTCTATATATTTCTCTCTCTTTCTCTCCGGCCGCCAGCCGGCCGCCTGGCGGCCGGATCGGCCAGCTGGCGGCAGAATCCAACCACCTGGCGACCGGATTCGGCCGCTGGTGTTGGATTCGGCCGCCTGACGGCCGGATCGGGATGTTGGCGGCCGCCTGCAGCCGGGCGACCGGATCCAGCCGCCCGCGGTCGGATCGGGCTGTTGGCGGCCGGATCCAGCCCCCAGCGGCCGGATCCGGCCCCCAGCGGCCGGATCGGCCGTTGGCGGCTAGATCCGGCCGCGGGCGTTCGGATCCTGCCGCGGGCGGCCGGATCCGGCCGCTAATTTTTTTTAAAAAAATTCTTTCCGACGGTTCCGACCGCCGAAAGATGCGACGACCGTTGAAAGTTTCGACAATTGCGACCGTCAAAAATTTTCGATGGTTGGAGCCGCCGGACTTTTTCGACGATTATAACCGTCGGAAAGCTTCGACAGCTGGAACCGCCGGAATGTTTCGACGGTCCAAACCGTCGCAATTACTCACTATTTTTTTAAACCGTCGCAATTACCGACGAACGTTTTTTCAAATTTTTCTTGTAGTGAATGTGGACACTGTAAGAGTGAAAAATTCTAAGAGACCGTCGGCAGTGGATAACAAATAAATAATACAACTTTGCACAAAAGCTAACAAGAAATAAAAAGTAACTTATAACATAAATATTCATCCGACAATTGATAGTAACTTATTCGTCACTGTCATGTGCGTTATTTCAAGAAATTTAAAAAATGTCATCACTCATCAATTCCACTTAAAAGACACTTAGTTTGTGTATTGATTTCTTTTGGGAAAGGCTTGCATGTCCTTATTAGTGAGGATTTGGAAACTTTGTAACGATGAAATTGCCATGCATGTACCATTTATGCGCTCAAAGTAGCTTAATTTTTGGATCTGTATAGTATACATATTGTAACGCTTCCAAAATGCACACTGCCACGTGGTCGAATATACTCCGGAGACATTACGAGACATGATTTACGTGCACAATAATTTGATCAAAATAAGACTTTGACTGGTCAATAAAATGGAGACATAATTGTGGAAGGAAAACATAGCTATCATTTAATTTAAAAGAGATATAATCAAAATGAGTGCGGATGTCTTAATAAAATAACATGATTGAGTCTCCAATGATATAAGCATAAGAGTTTGCATAAGATAAATACAACTCGATGAAAATAAAAAGGAAGCTGAAGAGACTCGATTTCATGTGCAAAAGTCACCACAAACTTGATCTGTCGCCTGCGTCATCATTCTTTTTACTGGGCCAGGTTGTTATCTGTGACATTGAATACATAGGGGAGATAAAGCTCCCTGTGAGATTTGACACTCAGTACAAAATAAACATACGACATATAAGCAATAATGACATTATAACGATAATTAAATAAACATAGTCATGTAGACATAATTGGTATGATAATATCATGATCAAGATGCATACAATAGAGTGGCATGACCGATGATAATATGATAAGTGTAACAAAAGAATAACATAATCATCATTAAAAGATCATAATATCATTGAGCATTGTTCATCATCATAATCACTGTCATCTTTACATTTTCATTACGTTACACTTATTTTGGAGTTTCTTTCAACTCCCTTTAATAGGGCCGGTGGAGTATCTTTCGACTCTCTTTTGGTCAGAGCGGAGCATCTCAACACCACACATAAGCCGGTGGAGTATCTTTTGACTTTCTTTTGACCAGATTGACCGTCGTCAATAAAACATAAGAAGAGCTCTTCATTTAACGTTTTTCATCTTTTATTTTATTTATTTCGTACTTAGATCAAAGGTTATAAATAACAAGGTCCGAGAACATTTGAATTGAGATAAAAAGATCATGATTTGGGCACGTAAGGAAATAATAACAGGAGTGCAATTATGATGTGACACAGATAAATAATTAAGAGGGCAAATAATTAAAATTCTGAGTAGATAAATCACAAGATTATCTAACATGGATTGCTGCTACAGTATCACGTTGCACCTTAGTCATAGTTCAATGCACGTGAAGATCATGCATGAGTACACATCATGGCTGATTGTGACATATAAACAAGATTGACGCATTTAATGAATCTGCCATATGAGTGCATTTTTTACACCCTTGACATGTGATCAACATGTGATTAACGCCATAGCAGGCATGAAGAGAGAATTAATTGGCTTTGCTCCCAAGATGCACACGATGACATTTTCTTTCTTTTCACATATGCAGATGACTTGGCATTTTAATGCATAGATGCGGTCAGGATATTAATATGAATACTCCTATTCATTCATGAAAATTTTCAAGGAAGGTATTGTACAGGTTTTAAACTTTTAAAATGATAATCGGTAAAATGGTAGAAATAAAAAGAATGATCAGTGAACCCACAACTATCCGACAGTGTGTAAATAATCCATGTTCGTATAGTTATTAATCAAAACTATATCTAAATGATAGTGAACCGGTCGACAAACGAATTGATGACCGCCATGAATCATTCATGAGAGAACAAATACAATCCATGATCGCATATTGACAAAGAACTTTTACACGGACATGAGTCGATCATTAAGTCTCGATTTGGAAAATAAATACAATTAACACCGTCGCGCGATCTATAATTGTTCGATCTTTAAAATCACGATATGTCATACGGGAGATATTCGCATATCTATAGGAGTTCTTTTCATACCTTTATAGAGGTCTGATGTCACTGTCAGTGGCCTCCACGTCTTCTTCGACCACGACATTCCCTTCCTTTAGGCCTTTCTCCCTCTCCTGCTGTAGTACACGAATGAGCAACAAAAACCCCTTCGTCCAGATCCGATATAGTTGCAATTATAGGAAGCAGTGGGCAGTTACGAGAATATGTCAATTCCCTTTGTTTTCTTTTCTCTATTTATTTATTTATTAAACGGTCAGATGTTACATTATAAACTCCTTAAATTAAATTTGTCCTCGAATTATGTATAATATGGTAGGGGCTTACCAAATAATTTGAGAAATTATTGTTGCATTTCTGACTCGAGTTCCCAAGTCGCTTCATCGCCCTGATGATGACTCCATGCAACTTTAACTAGTGGCACATCCTTGTTCTTGTGACATTGAACTTTAAATTCTAGTATCCTAAGTGGCTCTCTTTATATGCGAGATCTTCTTTAAGATTCGGCTCCTCATATCTGATAATATTTGCCTCATCATGCTTATACTTTCAGAGCATAGATACATGAAAAATATTATGAACTCGTCCATATGATGGGGGTAGTGCTAATCTACATGCTGCCTCCCCAACTTAATCTAGTACCTCGAATGGACCCACATATCTCGGGTTGAGCTTTCCCTTCTTACTGAATCTCATGACTCCTATCGTCGAAGGGACTTTTAGCAATACCTGATCACTTGCTTGAAAGATTTGCTCATGTTAGCCCTTATCTGCATAAGTCTTCTGACAAGTCTGTGCTGCTTTCATTCTCTATTGTATTAACTCCATCTTCTTGGCATATTCCTCAATCTCCTTTAATTCTTTTGCACTCAGGAACTTTCGTTCGCCAACCTCATTCCAACAAGCTGGTGATCGACATGATCTCCCATACAAGGTCTCGAATGGAGCCATGCAAATGCTGGAATGATAGCTATTATTATAGACGAACTCGATAAGAGGCAAGTGATCGTTCCAACTTCCATGACAGTCCAAAGCACATGCCCTCAACATATCTTCTACAGTCTGGATGGTTCTCTCTGACTGACCATCTGTCTGAGGGTGAAAGGCCGTATTGTAATTCAGTCTTGTCCCGAAAACATTCTATAGACTCCTCCAAAATCTAGCTGTAAAGCGAGGATCTCGATCTGACACTATGGAAACTGGAATGCCATGCAATCTGATAACCTGCACATATGTATCCATCAATCTCTCAGTTGACTGCCTCCATCTGATCGGTATAAAGTGTGCAGATTTTGTCAATCGATCGACCACTGCCCAAATAGCATCATGTCATTTTTGTGTGCGGGGTAGACATGATATGAAATCCATGGAAATGTCTTCCCATTTCCACCTCGGGATTCCTAAAGAGCTAAGCTTGTCATATGGCTTCTGATGCTTAATCTTCACTTGCTGGCATACCAGACACTTAGAGACATATCTCGCGATCTCTCACTTCATATCGTGCCACCGGTAACTTTGTTATACATCCTTATACATTTTTGTGCTGCCTGGATGGATGACAAACTCTGACTTTTGGCACTCATCCATCACCTCTCTCCTGAGCTTAGCATCATTAGGGACCCACAGTCCCTGTATCTAATTTCACCGTCAGCTGATATCTTGAAGTCCTCTATCTCTTTCTCACACCTGCTAACCATCTTAGCGTATTCTACATCCTCTGGTTGTGTCTTGATGATTCTGTCAATCAAGTTCTGTTGAAGCTGGTGCATCATCAATATAGCTCCATTTCTGCCCAGCCTTGGATTACACATATTGAGTTCTTCGATCATCTCAAACACTCAGAACCTCATAAATGCTAAAGAGCCTTCCCATTTACAACTCAATGCGTCAACAACTGTGTTCGTCTTACCTGAATGGTAGTTAATGGCGAACTCATAGTCTTTCAAAAACTTCATCCACCTGCGTTGCCTCATGTTTAAGTTTCGTTAAGAGAAGACGTAATTTGGACTCTTGTGATCGGTGAACACTTCGAACTCCTCTCCGTACAAATTGTGTCTCCAAATTTTCATAGCAAAAATCACTGCCACTAACTCCAAATCATGTGTCGGATAGTTCACCTCGTGCTTCTTCAGCTGTCTTGATGCATATGCAATCACATTACCAAGTTGCATTAGCACGCATCCCAATCTTGTACCGCAGGCATCACTATACATCACTATCCTATATCGGTGTTGTAGTCAATCTCGTCTTCAATTCCTGAAAGCTATCCTCACACTATCGTGACCAGATAAACTTTTCACATTTCTTTGTCAGCATCGTCATTGGGGAGGCTATCTTCGAGAAGTCCTTTATAAATCGCCTGTAGTATCCGGCCAATCCAAGAAAACTGCATATTTCAGTCACATTCCTCGGTCGAGCCCAATTTGTCACTGCCTCTATCTTCGCTGGATCAATAGAAATACCTTTCTTAGAGATAATGTGTCTAAGGAACATAATTTTTTCCAATCAGAATTCACACTTCGATAGCTTTGCATTGAGTTTGTACTGCCTAAGTGTCTCCAATACGATCCTCAGATGCTCCCTGTGTTGCTCGGGTTTCTTTGAATAGATTATTATGTCATCAATGAAGACGATGACGAATTGGTCCAAATAAGGCTTGAACACCTGTTCATCAGATCCATGAATGCTGTAGGTGCATTCGTCAACCCAAAAAGCATAACAAAGAACTCGTAATGCTCATATCTCGACCGGAAAGCAGTTTTTGGAATGTCTTTTTCTGCAACTCATAGTTGGTGATAACCACTTTGTAAGTCTATCTTGGAGAACATAGAAGCCTTGGATAGTTGATCAAACAAATCATCAATACGTGGCAGTGGG
This sequence comes from Pontederia crassipes, assembly GCA_030549335.1. NCBI lineage: Eukaryota > Viridiplantae > Streptophyta > Magnoliopsida > Commelinales > Pontederiaceae > Pontederia > Pontederia crassipes. The sequence continues at coordinate 7,700,385 of JAUKPH010000017.1, forward strand.
TACTTATTCTTCGCTGTGACTTTGTTTAGCATTCTGTAATCTATACATAATCTAAGGGAGCCATCCTTCTTCTTCACGAAGAGCACTAGTGCACCCCATGGTAAAACACTAGGTTAGATAAACCCCTGATCTAAAAGCTCCTGGATTTGCTTCTTGAATTCTTGCATTTCAGCTGGAGCCATTCGATATGGAGCTTTGGGATTCTTGCCATCGACCGTCACTAGTACTTCTGGGATGTACTTTGTAGTGCAGAGAATACCCATAAGAGTTGCCACGCTCATGGAACATGTCATATCATGCATAGGCACACTCAAAGCAATAGTACAATCTTGAGAGATAAATGAATGGGATGCACCCAAATCAAATAATACTGTAGTAGGCATGCCTGCTATAGGTAAAGTACCTCTGATGACATCGGCGTCAGCTAGTGTAGTATCCGTCTGCATATTATAAACTCTACATTACACTAAGGTATTAGCACCTCCAGCACTACGCTGAGCTTGTTCCTCCCTTGCCTTCTTAGGACAATCACAGATAAAGGGGCCTTGCTGACCACAGTGGATACATGCACCTATTCGTTGTCGGCATTCTCCTGGGTGAAACCTGCCACAATGTTGGCAGGCTTTATTACTTTGCTGGGCTGGTTGTGGTGCCTGTCGCTGTTGAGGCCGAAATCATTTGTTCATTAGTCGTCATCATTGCATACTCATAATGTTTTTTTACTTCTCACCTGACGATAAGGCTATTGCTATTGTGGTGACTGGCGTGGAGTGTTGCGAGGCTCATGTGGCCTCACACGATTATCACATTGGTGGTACCTTCGGTTTGAACGCCTATCATTCCACCTGTATCAACCATGCTCAAGGGTTTGTGTAGGGGCCTTCCCTTTTTGTTCTTCCAATTCTCTTAAGCAGTCTCGCTCTATAGTAGTCGTTAGCTCGATTGTCTCTTTTAGATTTTGCAATTTTAATAAAGTCTTGGACCTGATAGTGGTGTTTAAACATTAAGAAAATTGATCTGCCCTCTGCTTCTCACTCATGTGCATGGTATTATATTTTTCCCATTTTATGAACTGGAAGTGGTACTCAGCATCAGTCATCTTCCCCTAATTAAGCTGTAGAAATTCTCGCTGTTTTTTAATGTGATCATGCTCTGGAAAATAGTGTGCCTCAGATAGCTCATAAAATATATTCCAGGGAATCACGTCCTGGTTTCCAAACTGAGTTGCTTTGGTACTTCTCCACCAATCAAGGGCTTCACCCGTCAGACGATTAGTGACGTACAAGACCTTTTTGTCCTCCCCACAACGCATCGCAAGAAAAGTTTCCATCATACTTATGAACCACCTCTCCGCCTTATCGAAATCACTTGTGCCGTCGAATTGTGACGGATGCAACCTCAAGAATTCTTGTAAGGTGTCCTGTGGTGGCGCTGGCATGAGCTGCACAATCGGAGGCTGCATCGGTCAAGGTTGCGTCAGCCAAGGCTGCATCAGCCAAGACTTCATCAGCCAAGGCTGCCCTAGTGGAGGCTGCACAGGCAAGAATTGCATATGTGGAGGATAGACTGGTGGAGGCTACACCGATGGAGGCTGGACCGGTGGTGTATGTGTTGATGGAGGCTCCTGCATCGATAGAGGCTCAATTGGCGGTGTTTGCACTGGTGGCGGATGGACTGGTGGTGTTTGTGCCGACGGAGGCTCAACTGGTGGGGGCTGCACCGGTGGAGGCTGTCCAAATTGAACTTCGTTCTGATTCGTCCCTTCTTGTTCAACATTAGTTACTCTATCACGTCGAGGTCGACCATGACCTCTACTAGCGGTAGTGCGTTGTGGAGGCATCTACAATATTACACATCATAGAAATATTTAACAAAACATTTAAATCATAAAACATAACTTTCTTACTTGACTTGGCATCGATTGGCGCAACAACTACTCGTGGCTCTTTGCATATGGATCATTCGACATACTTAACATTTTAGAACATAAGAATGTCCTGACTTTAGGATCTGATACTTAACTGTAATGCTCCTAAAATGTACTCCGTCACGTGGCCGAATACACTCCGGGAATGTTACGGGACATTACTTACGTGTACAATAATTTGACCAAAATAAGACTTTGACTGGTCAATAAAATGGAGACATAATTGTGGAAGGAAAACATAGCTATCATTTAATTTAAAAGAGATATAATCAAAATGAGTGCGAAAGTCTTAATAAGATAACATGACTGAGTTTCAAATGATATAAGCATAAGAGTTTGCAAAAGATAAATACAACTCGATGAAAATAAAAAGGAAGCTGAAGAGACTCGATTTCATGTGCAAAGGTCACCACGAACTTGATCTGTCTCCTGCATCATCATTCTTTTTACTGGGCCAGGTTATTACATGTGACATTGAATACACAGGGAAGATAAGCCTCCCTGTGAGCTTTGACGTTCAGTACAAAATAAACATACGATATATAAGCAATAATGACATTATAACGATAATTAAATAAACAGACATGAATGATAGTCATGTAGACATAATTGGTATGATAATATCATGATCAAGATGCATACAATAGAGTGACATGATTGATGATAATATGATAAGTGTAACAGAAGAATAACATAATCATCATTAAAAGATCATAATATCATTGAGCATTGTTCATCATCATAATCACTGTCATCTTTACATTTTCATTATGTTACACTTATTTTGGAGTTTCTTTCAACTCTCTTTAATAGGGCCGGTGGAGTATCTTTCGACTCTCTTTTGGTCAGGGCGGAGCATCTCAACACCACACATAAGCCGGTGGAGTATCTTTCGACTTCCTTTTGACAGATTGACCGTCGTCAATAAAACATAAGAAGAGATCTTCATTTAACATTTTTCATCTTTTATCTTATTTATTTCATACTTAGATCAAAGGTTATAAATAACAAGGTCCGAGAACATTTGAATTGAGATAAAAAGATCATGATTTGCGCACGTAAGGAAATAATAACAGGAGTGCAATTATGATGTGACACAATAGTGAGATGGATAAATAACTAAGAGGGCAAATAATTAAAATTCTGAATAGATAAATCACAAGATTATCTAACATGGATTGCTGCTACAGTATCACATTGCACCTTAGTCATAGTCCAATGCATGTGAAGATCATGCATGAGTACACATCATGGCTGATTGTGACATATAAACAAGATTGACGCATTTAATGAATCTACCATATGAGTGCATTTTTTACACCCTTGACATGTGATCAACATGTGATTAACTCCATAGCAGGCATGAAGAGAGAATTAATTGGCTTTGCTCCCATGATGCACACGACGACATTTTCTTTCTTTTCACATATGCAGATGACCTTGGCATTTTAATGCATAGATGCGGTCAGGATATTAATATGAATACTCCTATTCATTCATGAAAATTTTCAAGGAAGGTGTTGTACAGGTTTTAAACTTTTAAAATGATAATCGGTAAAATGATAGAAATAAAAAGAATGATCAGTGAAGCCACAACTATCCGACAGTGTGTAGATGATCCATGTTCGTATAGTTATTGATCAAAACTGCATCTAAATGATGGTGAACCGGTTGACAGACGAATTGATGACCGCCATGAATCATTCATGAGAGAACAAATACAATCCATGATCGCATATTGACAAAGAACTTTTACACGGACATGTGTCGATCATTAAATCTCGATTTGGAAAATAAATACAATTAACACCGTCGCGCGATCTATAATTGTTCGATCTTTAAAATCATGATATGTCAGACTAGAGATATTCACATATCTATAGGAGTTCTTTTCGTACCTTTACAGGGAGATCTAATGTCAGTGTCCATGGCCTCCACGTCTTCTTCGACCACGATGTTTCCTTTCTTTAGGCCTTTCTCCCTCTCCTGCTGCAGTACACGAATGAGCAACAAAAACTCCTTCGTCCAGAAACGATATAGTTGCAATTATAGGTTGTAGTGGGCAGTTACGGGAATGGGTCAATTCCCTTTGTTTTCTTTTCTCTATTTATTTATTATTATTATTTTAAAATGGTCAGATGTTACACATATATTGATCCAAATTACATTATACAAAAGGTCCAAAGGATTGAGAGTCGGTAATGCTGAAAATGAGTTTCATATCTTGCGCAAGAAAATTTATCATCTTTGGCCATAATCATAAAATAAAAAATATCATCCATGACCTGTCCATCACTTGTTCATATAACAGAACAATGCACTTCTTCTCTTTTTTTTTTCTTGCAATATTAGTTAGACAATCATAACATTACTCCGAACCTGGTCATTCTTTCAATTGTCGCCAAGAATGCATATCAACGGAGCCGGGTGGGTGCATGTGAGTGCAAGTGCACCCAATGAAAATCTCAATAAGTATTATTTAGTTCTTTCATTTTGACATATCATGTTTGGTGTTCTGTTGGTCTCAGCTTATTTTCCTGTTTCAAGCGTCGCGAGGTTTGACGAGCAGTGTTTTAATCTTATTTAACTCTTTCCCTATCCATCAAGACAGGCTCCATTCATCCCCCTTCTCATAAAGTTTTTTTATCATAACCAATTATTAACTATAAAAAAACCCGATTATATTTCTAATATTTAGATATGAAAAAAATTTAGGTGTTCCCTATCTCATCTTGTTCCCTATCATCTCCGTCATCAGATCTTTATCCAATTGTGATAAACTATTTGAGATATTCAATCATGAATCGTTGGATGAAGTTGGTGTAAAAGATAGGAAACAAGGTGAAGTAGGAAACACTAAAATTGAACTCTTTAGATATTTTTTTGCTTAACTTTATTATTTTTATATTGCTATAACTTTTAGCAACCAAGGATTAATATTTTTTATTATTTAAATTATCATTACTTGTCACCTTGAATAACTGATATACAATTATTCTCCTATTTTAAATATATTATTACACGAATAAATAATTTCATATATTTATTCTCTTACTTAATTATGTGATTTATAAAAATCCTCTTGTGAATGCAAATTTATGAGTGAAAATATCAGTTATATTTTTATTATTTAATTATGTAATGTCAAGAAAGTATTTTTTTTCAACTTTTTTCCTTTTACCATTGCTTTAACGTTTGGCAACAAAAGGTTATTTAATTTTATTATTTGAATTATAATTTATCTTCATCTTCAATCACTAATAATTAATTATTATCTTCTTTCAAATATATATTAATTTTCAAATAAATCATTATCCTCTTATTCAATTATGTGATTTTATAAATTTTATATCTACACATGTTAGTTATGAAAATTTAAATTTATGAGTGCAAAAAATTATAAAAATGTAACATTCATCGTAGAATTTGTTAAAATATTTATTTAGTCAGAAATGGAAAACTTAATGATATATGTTTGATCATTATTTTAAAAAAATTAGTCAATTGTAAAGTTTGTAATTATACACTTATATATGTAATGATACTTATAATTTTAATTAGTGAATCCAGTGAAATTTATTTCTTGCTCCGCTACTGCATATCAATATCAAGACATCCTACACAATGAGTGTATCTCGGAACAGTAAACGCAGGGACGGAGCCAGAAAATATTTTAGGGGGGGGGGGGGGGGGCAACATTAGGGGTGAAAGTGATTCGGGTCGAATCGAAAAAATCATTCCAATTTTTTCGGACATCTATTTTACTGAAATATTATTTTTAAAAAATATATAATAAATTATTATTAAAAAATATATAATAAATTATTATTAATATTAGCATATTTAATTTGATAAATAAACATAGGATATAATATTAGAATTATTGAGCTAGAGTTTTATAATGTGATTTGAACATATTAAACTATATAAAAAACTATTATACCAATAATAAAAATTAATTACTTATAAATTAATTATATAAATATAAATAATAAAAAAATGGACATGAACCCTATAAGTTTTTTGAATAGGTCTCAGATTTAAGCGGGTTAGTTTTGCTCTATTAAAAAATTATCGTAAATAGTATTTGGTATTCTAATTTTCAATTTTTTCGATTTTATTTTTTGGGTTTGGTAAGTTTTTCGGATTGATCCAATTTTTCTTACATTACTAACATACACTATAAAATATATAATTTAAGATATAAATGAAATAAATTAAAAGTTAATTAGTTTTAACTAAATAAATAAAAAATACAAAAAAGAAGGATAAAAGAATGTATAATAAAAAAATAACAACAAAAGAAATGCAACTCTAAAAAAATGAGTTTTTCAAATTAATGCATTTGATCCCATGTTTTTTAGATCCACAAATTATATTTACTGCATCTAATATATAATTAATTTAATTATTATATATTCAAGTTACTCCTATCACCCAATTAATAAAATGAAAAAATGTAAGAAAACAAATCTAAGCCTTGAATCGATCACAGACCTCCACAATCTTGGAGCATGGCACTTAGGGGGGCCAAGCTATATATTTGTTAAGTATTATACGTTTATACATAATACATATTAGTATAAACTAAAAACGTGGTTCCGTCCCTGAGTAAACGACTCCATAAAAAAACGTGTTATCATGAAATCCATGAGCAGCATTAGACTACACCATCACTTATTTCGTGAACCTTCACAATAATCATTTATTTTACTTTTATCACTTTTTTTCTGGTGAGGTTTGGCATTTATTTCCATATACAATAGCCAAAAAATCTTCATGTTAAGACTACCATGTTCTTTCCTATGCCATCCTTGATCATATGAAACATCTGAGAACAACAACACGGTAATATATAGGCCAACAAGAACATCATACCTCCTTTTTTCACCCAAAAGGTTTTCTCTATCCACATCTTTCAATGAGAAGAGCTGCAAAATCAAGGTTTTAAGCACAATTTAACATGTATTTGAGATGCCACATTTCAACACGAACAATCGGCCATATTCATGCATGCAGAACAACCGGTCAACTCGAAAACTTGGATCTTAACAGCACAAGTAGCCCAAATATCAGAATTCACAAAGTTTACACACTACAAGAAAAGCGAGATTTTCGACGGACAATTTTCGACGAAAAGAAATTCAATTTGCAATAGAATTTGAGACAGATAGCGATCCGTCAAAATTTCCGACGATCTTGACCGTAAAAAATATAAAAAATAATTTATAAAATTTATTATACTATATTTTATTTTTTGACGGTTTGAAATATTGAATTTCCGACGGCTCCCAATCCGTCGCAAGTTCCGATGGTCTAACCCATCGGTAACATTATGTAATATATAATGTAATTAGTATTTTATTATTATATGCTCCGACGGTCTATATCGTCGAAAGTTCCCACGGTCCGGACCGTCCGTAACGGAAAAAGTAATTAAATATTGTAATCATATATATCATAATATGTAATATAATTAATATTTTATTATTATAATTATTGTAGTTCGGACCGTCAGAAGTTCCGATGATCTGGACCAATCATCGATAAAGGAAAAAGCAATTAAATATTATAATTTTATATAGCATAATATGTACTATTATTAGTATTTTATTATTATACTTACCGACAGTTCGGACAATCGAAAGTTCTGACGATCTGGACCATCAGTAACGGAAAAAGTAATTAAATATTGTAATCTTATATATCATAATATGTAATATAATTAGTATTTTATTATTATAATTATCGATAGTTCGGACCATAAAAAATTTTGATGGTCTGAACCATCGGTAATGTAAAAATATTATTTTATTATTAAATTTTTTGACGGTCAAATCCATTGGTAATTAAAAAATAATCCAGCCACACTCCCCGCATTTTTTCCCGCTCTCCACTCTCTTTTTCCTTCTATTTATTCACATTCTTCACTCTATTTTCCTTTTATTTTCTCTCCTCTCCACTCTCTCTACCTCCTCTCTCTCCCGGACGATGATCGAAGGACGACCCAGAACGACCCCTCTCTCTCTCTATCCCCCCGTGGCTAGTGACCCCTCTCTCTCTCCCCCGCGCGCGGCCATGATCGGCCGCCTCGCGGTGGATCCGCTGCCTAGCGGCCTGATCCGGCCGCGCGGCACCTAGATCGGCCGCCTCATGGTGGATTCGCCGCCTAGCGGCCTGATCCGGCCGCGCGGCACCTAGATCGGCCGCCTCATGGTGGATTCGCTGCCTAGCGGCCTGATCCGGCTGCGCAGCACCTGGATCAGCCGCCTGACAGCCTGATTCGGCCGCCTCGTGACTTGGATCGGTCGCCTCGCGGCGGAACCACCTGATAGCCTGATTCGGCTCGTACGGCCTGGATCGGCCGCGTAGCGGCGGACCCGCTGCTTGACGGCCTGATCCGGCCGCGCGTGGCCTGGATCGGCCGCCTCGCGGTGGATCCACCCCCTGGCGGCCTGATCCGGCCTCGCGCGGCCTAGATTGACCGCCTTGTGGCGGAAACGTCGCCTGGCGGCCAAATCCATCATGGAACGGCCGCACATATATGGATCAGCCGCATGTTGATTGGCGGCCTGGAACGGCCACGTGCGACTTGGAACGGCCGCTGGTGGCCAATTTTTTTTATTATTTTATACATTATCACAAACGGCTTAGGCCGTTGAAAACCATTGTCGTCGAAAGTTTTGACGGTTACCACCGTCGAAAGTTTTTGACGATCGCGCCCGTCGAAAGTTTTCGACGATTGCGACCGTCATAACTTTTGACAGTCGTCGCCTCTGAAGTAACTTCAGATGGCTGCAGCCGTTTGAACTACCAACGGTTGTAATCGTCGAAAATTTTCGACGGGTACGACCATCGAAACTTTCGATGAATATCTCTTGCTCGTCGGAAAAGTGTTTGCGACGAGCAATTTTTCGACAGATCGTATCCATTGAAAAAACCATCGGAAACTTTATTTTTCGACGGATTTTGCAAAATTAAAAGTCAAATTTTCTTGTAGTGACAATCCAATGAGCAAAAGAACGAACCCGAACAAGGAAAACAACAACAATCACGTACCGCCCACGAAGTACGCCGACGAGGGCCATCCACGGGTGGTGGTGAACGACAATGCTTCCTCCTCCAATAGTTGGTTCCCCAACCTGCCGAAAAGCTCGAGGAGGCCGAGGCCGGCAGAGGCGTAGGCGGTGCGGCTGCTGTCGTGCGAGCGCGTCCTCGGGGGGGCACCCAGCAAGAGGCGCCGAAGACGAAAGGGAGCTAGCCGAGGGCGGCGCAGCGGATGATGATGGCATGGATGGCCTCGTCGATGAGACACATCCCTGCGTCCAAGTCTTCGTCGAGCTCGAGCTCCACGAGCTGCGCTCTCCCGGGCCAACCTGAGTGGCGCCGGAGGCTGAGGAGGCGCGCGACGACGGGCGACAGGAGGCAGCGATCAGTTTTGGGGAGAAGGCATGGCCCATCCGGCATACAGGTTAACAAAATAGGTGGCGAGAGAGTTGTGGGGGGAAAATGATATTTATATGTCATTTTTATTTAATTAATTAATTGTTAATGCGGGGGCGTGTGTTGGATCCGCGGGAGAAGAAAATTGTGGAACCGTACAGGAGAATTTAGATACTTTTGAGGGCCACTTGGCAATTGAACTCAAGTTTTACTAAGTTCTCATAAATAGTTTGAATTCACAGATGAGTTCGAAGTGTGTTTAGATGGAGTAAAATTTAATGATGATGAATAAAGTAATTGATGTGATAGGAAAAAGTAAATGTGATGAGTTAATTTTAGTGGGCGATTGAATTAAGAATATGTATTATAAATATAAGTTTAAAATTTTTGATAAAACAAAAAAAATGTATATTAAAAAAATCATGCCACAAATTTTGTTAAAAATTATATTTATAAAAAATAAAAATATTATTTTTAATAATTTATATTTAGTAAAAAAAATATTTTTTAATAAAATAATAAGTAATAAATAATACTATATTAATCCTTTATTATCTATATAATAAGTATATTAATTTATATAAGAGAGCTTCAAAAAGGAAAATGATAAAAGAAAAAAGTTTGAAAAAAAGAAAGACGTCAACTAAAAAAAAATTGAAAAAAGGAACAAATGGTTGGTGGAACCAGAATAAATGCGGCTTCTGCTTTGGAACCAGGCTGCGAGGTGGTGTTTGGGGAACCGAGTGGAATTAAGGGACTGGTTCCACCCGGTTTCAGTTGCCAAACACTCGTTGCGTTTGACATATATGAGTGAATAATTAAATTAATTTAATATGCATTTAAAAATAAATTTTAATAATGAAAAGTAAAAACTAATACGATAAAAAATAGATATAATAGATCAATTATAGTGAATGTTGGAATAAGAAGTAGATTTTATAAATATAAAATATAATTTTATGAATTAATAAAATCATAAAAAATATTAAATTTTTTGTTGAAAATATATTATTTAAATATTAAAAAATGTTTTAAATAAATTATATTTAATGAAATATTTAAATTTTTATATAAAATAATAAGTAAGAAATAATATTATATTAATATTTAATAATAAATATTTTATATTTAATATATAAAATATTTTATATTTAATATATAAAATATTTTATAAGAGTAGTTTGAGAGAGAAAAAATAGGAAAGAAAAATAAAATGAAAAATGAAATTGAAAAAAAAATTAAATGTCACGTCCAAAAAAATTTGAAAAAAAAAGAAGAACCAAATGTGGAACCAAGTGGTCGGAACAGTCTTGTGTGCCTCAGTTTCACTTTGGGTTCCCGACACGGTTCTACTAAACGTCACATCATTTAATGGAACTCACCGGAATCAAACTGCGATTCTAGTTTCGATCGTGAAATAAGTCTTTTGGTAGTAGTCTTGTTTAACTTGGAACTTGGAAGACAATTATTCAAGAGATAAGAAGTTAATAAATACATTTAATTTAAGGATTATTCTCTTTTAGACTATCACGATTTTATGCCCTAATCCTAAGTATATGAATTAACTATAGAACATCTCTAAATTATACCATAATTTTACTTTAGTTCATTTGCCTAATTCTGTTATTTTTTTCATTTTTTCTATTTATAAAAAACTAGTTACTTTTCTCTATTATCTTTTAATATAAAAAGGGAGCGCTGCCCTTCTCATCGGCGTCAGCTAGGGGGCGGCGCTCTCTCGGGAATGAAAAAGTTAATAGAATTAGACGGATAAAATAAAGTGAAAATTATGATATAAATATGACTTTCTACGATAAGTTCATATATCATGATTAGATGTAATCAATTGTGATAGTTTACTGGATGTATAAGAAAATAACTTTTAATTTAAATGTAGTCTTTTTCCAAATTTTAGATCATTCATATTCCATTTTTTTAGTCTAGAACCCCATTTTATTTTTTACCTAGTAGCCCGATGATAGGTTAAGGGTGCCAATTGGACCCATTAGATGTGAGGATTAAGACTAGGGTTTAATGTTTATGCTAAGTTTCATTAATCAATTGAATACTATTTTAATTTATTAATCATTATAAATGCTTGGCAAATTTTTTATTATTCATTGGACTTAGTTTTCCTTTTATTTTTAGACTTTATTGGTAGCTTTATTTTATTTTTTATTTGATAGAATAAGTAAAAAAAAATTATTCTAGAAGTTTATTTTCCAACCAAATGCGTCAGTGCGATGAAATGTCAAAATTTTATATAAAGTTTTTTTTTCGTTATGCATATATAAATTTTAAAAACATAAATAAAGCAACGCAAGAATGACGAGCTGTTAACATGCTCTTCCTACTAATATATTAATAAACATACAAGATCCAGACTGGTCACCATGGTTGGGCAAAAAGTTGGGTTTTCTTTTTAAAAATATTAGAACATGTTCCGGATAAATTTACTAATTTATTTGTTTATGGTTGTTGCACGAGTCCACCTGGATTAACATATTTGGATTGCCTACGACTCCGAATTAATTTTAAACTAATGCACGTTCCATCAACATGGTGTACTTGCCAAAGTATTTTTTTTCGAAAATATTGATCCGGTTCGCTTGGAAATCAGAATAGAATTAAATGCAATTTTCTGAAAATAAATAATATTTTTCGATTGTCATCCCCGTGTTCGTGAAGCGGTGATCATGAATTTGGAGTCTTGACCCACCATCAAGTCCGACTAATCTGACGTCGTCCCGAGTAACATGTCTAGTTATGACAGGTGAAACTCAACGAAAATTTTTTACATCCATAAAAATTCGAACTCAAGACGTTTACTTAAACGATGAAGAGTCACTATACACTCCATCCCAACTTCTGTTCAAAATAAATAATTAAGTGGCACTTGTGATGCTTTTCAGCATAGAGTATCTGAATTTATGCTCATTTGTAACTCGAGTTTTGGTGCAAAATGTAACGGATGCAATTTATCATAAGGAAATCAATGGCAAATCAAGCAATAAAAAGGAAATCAAGTGTCATTAATGGGTAGAATTCAAAACGAATTCAGATTAAAAAAAGGAAACGTTACAAACAGCAACGACCGACAGGGGAAGTAAATCCTCCCCTGATTCACACCCCACGATCGGCCGGCTCTATGGCCGGCCGATCCTATAAAGGGAGGACGCGAGGGCGACCTCGCGCCCCCTTGGACTTCAGTCGACCGCCGTCCTCTCTATCTTCCTTCTTCTTCCTCCGAATCGGCGATCGACGATCGCAGCGCACGAGCAAAACAGAGCACGATCTCGTCGGCAAACAGTAGACGTTTCGATCTCTATTCGACGCACCTCGACCCTCCTCGACGTACACAAGGACTAGGCACGTCTTCCTACACCGGCCAAGGACGACCGGTGATCATCAAATGATGATAGTAACGTCGGCGATCGTAACGCACGAAAACAAATGTACTTTAGCGTTTTAAATCCCTAGACGAAGAAATAGTGATCGTTTGATGCATAGGATTAGTTCATTATGATCCTGAGATGATTACCTACGTTTTTCGTATTGTTGTCATCACTGTTTGATGCCCGGAAGACCGTCGGAAATGAAGAAGAAGTCTGACGACCCTGTTTTATCGTATGAACCGGTCGATCGATTTTCATCAACGGTCGACCGATCCGGGTAACGAACTCACACGAGTCCCTATTGATCGGTCGACCGGCCTCTCCATGGCGGTCGACCGATCCACCTGTCAACAGACAGATCCGACTTCATAATCGACCGATCGGGCATACGATTAGTCGACCGATCCGACGCGCAGTTCGCATCTACATGACCTAACGACCGATCGACCGACACCCAGGACGGTCGACCGATCATAGAGTAATCGGCCGACCGGCACTATGTGATCGATCGACCGATCCACAAACATCCAACTAAGAACACGATCGACCGGTCCCCAGAGGATCGGTCGACCGGTGCCAGAGAACGGTCGACCGATCCATCAAGAACGGCCGACCGCTCCAATAGTCTGACCTAAACGGATTGACCCACTCCAAATCTTAACCGAGACTCTAACCAGTTCACCTATGCTAGCTGAGTCCTATTATACAGAGATTAACGCCCTATTGGGTCCTGAATCATAGATTTCATGATAACCAAAGTTAAATAAAGTAAAGATAAAGATATGAGATTGCTATGTGCCGCACTCAAAGTTTAAAGCAAAGATCAGAGTTAAAGCAAATGAGGGATATGTAATTAGCTGAGGAGACAATGAAGCTACTGATCTTCAATGATCACTATTCTTGAGATTTTAGGTCTTCTTCCACCTGTATCTCGAATGAAAGGTGATGCAATGGCCACACTCATTTCCCCCAGAGATTATTGTATTGTGCCAAGAGGGACATGTAACTAGCTGATGAGATAATGAATCTACAGGTTTCTTAATTGATCACTGTTCCTGAATTATAGAATTTGTTCCACCTACCTTCCGAACTGGGTGAGGTAGCAACACCCACCCCTTTTCCCTTTATGGGCTTACTGGCTTTAGAAATTCAGAGAGGCACCCCTGACATCCCAATCTAATAAAGTCGAGCTCGCCTAAGACAACTAATTTTAATGATATTATAGTAATGTAAAAGATGTAGTGCAACTCATAATAAAGCAATGTAAAGTTAAGCAATGTAAAACAGAGTACTGTAAAGTAAAGCAATGTAAAACAAAGTACTGTAAAGTAAAGCAGAGAACATTGTAAAGTAAAGTATGGTACAATAAAGAATATAGTACAGTAAAGCATGGATTATTGTATGGTAAAGATAATGTAGAGCAAAGATAAAGTATAGTCGTTGTAAAGAATAAAGCACAACAGTAAGAGAGTCCAATCTCAGAAATATAGCATTTTCTCTCCCTAGTAGTAGTAGAAGGCTTTGTATCTGACTTGATCCAATAGAGTCAGAACACACAGTAGATCCAGATTCCACACGTTGCTGTGGACTGGGGAGAGAGCCGCTCTGGGCGTTCAGTGTGATTATGGAGGAACTGTAGTACTCGCCAAAAAATGCAAGCCGCTTAATGAAAGGGGGAGCGGTGGGCCTCCAAAAAGGAGCTAGGGAGTAATGGGCAACCTTAGTCTATATGTTGCTCGTGAGCCGCCAAGTCATATCATAACATAATACTCGCAAGAGCACTGACGTTAAAGGATCGGTCCTTCACTTGCGGATCGTTCGCGAGTAGAACTCGCTCTCTTGCCACGCCTTTCACTCACTCACTTGAGTCGGACTCAATCACTGCGGACTTTTTGGAGGATCGTTCGTTCTTAACTCTCTTGGAATCAATTGATTGAATGTAGGCATCCCTCTTTCCTATGTCCTTCCCCCCTTTGCCCTATCACTAGTGGTTACTCCCGATCCGAAGCACCCCTTTTCCATTCATAGAGAGATCCAATCGTCAAAATCAGATGTATTGATCCACTATAGTCAATGCATAGAAATCAGAGTACAGTATTGTTCATCGTTGATATATTGATTATATGATTATCATTTATCTCTATTTCACCGTCTATTTATTATTGTACTGGGCTTTTTACCCATGAGTATTCGATTCCCCTGCAATGGGATTTTACAAGTGAGAATGCTATCTGACGGGTATTGGAGGGCACAGAGTTTGAAGGAGACTGCACATGACTAATTTTATCATCAAGCTTGCAGTGTTATGAATTTCATGTTATCCATAAACATCATGCTATACCGCTTATCAGATTCCTTCCGCTTATTGAACTTCTTGAGATTTATGATCTCTTATCATCTAGTTATCCTATGTGTGGGTGAACTATGCCTTTGATATTTTGACTATTGAACTTCCGCATTAAAATCCTTTGTTATAATATCTTGACTGTTGAACTTCCGCATTAAAGTCCTTTATTATACTTTCTTATTATATAAGTGCCACATATGCTATTTTGTTGAATGGTTATGGTCAATAGTATAATAGATAGTGTAGCGCCCCCGGGGTCAACCTGACTGCCTACGTGGCAGGAGGGACGATTTTGGGGGTGTTACATAAAATAGGACTATATCGATTTTTATCACTACATAAATCATAGTTGATTTGAATTGTGTAACTCAGTTTTCGCTTATAAATAAACAAAAAGTTGATGAAATAATGTTTATAATGTCTTTGCTCTTTTTTTCAGGAAAATAGTTAGATAATCTATTTCTTTAACTGTCTTAAATGTGACTTGTGAAAAATTCTTAACGATCCTCCGACAATTCCCCAGAAAATTTAACCCTATCCAGGGACAAGGAGAAGTCTTGCGCAAAATAGACATAAACTTTACTTAAAAATAAGCAGTTACACATTTGAATAAAACTACTTATATTAATAATAATTAGTTAGTTATAAGATAATTAATTGACTTATTTTTTAGAAAGAAAATAAGTACTTCTCTCCCTGAATTTTTAAATTATCAAACGTTAAAATTTTTTAAACTAACTTATAAGTGACTTATAAGCTTATCCAAACAGCCTCTTAGTCTATCCGCACATTTTTTTTTGTCTAAGGTGTTTACAATGCATGAGGCATAGCAAGAAAGCACATGAGAGGCATGCACATTTTATTTTCAGGCAGATTAACGATATGATGTGACACGCAACCGAAAGATTAAAAGACATAAAAAAAGAGGGAAATTACATCACGTTATCGCTTATCGATTTCCATGATATATGATATAATCATATAACTCGTTACAAAGAATTAATAAACATACAAGGAATTAGAGATCTGGTGACAAGTGTCAACTATACAAAAGGAAGCTGCTTGAATGCAATCCCCTAACGGTGGCCTTGAGATCAAACAAACGAGAGAAATGGTAAAATTTGGTGAGAAAGGTGAATCTGTGTCAAAGCAACCTTGGATTGCCCTGTGCAGGAGGAGCACCATATTGGAATCCACCGCCGCCTCCGAAGAAAGGGTCGCCGAAGGGATTCGCGGAGCCCATCTGCGGCTGAGCATATTGAGCCTGGTAAGGTGACATCATCATCTGCTGCTGTTGCTGGTAATATTGCAATTGCTGGGGCTGGTAGTATTGTTGTTGTAGCTGCTGTCGATAGTACTCCTGTTGTTGTTGTGCCATCATAGCCATCTGCACGTTCGGTGGGGGTGCTATGCCGTTGGACATTGCAAAAGGATCATTGGAGCTGAATGGATTAGCAGCAGTAGACAATTGTTGCCTCCTAGCTGAGTCTTCATAGAGGCTGTCAAGCAAAAGCTTGTCGAATCCACCGGCCTGCGGAGAAGATGAAAAGCCAAAATAATCAGCGGGGTAGCTATTTCTAGCATCAGAAGCAGAAGATGAAAGCAAACTCGGCCACTAGAAGAACCTTGGAAGAAAAATCCAGATGTCTATAAGGAAAGGCATGAGTGATGAGATGTTCGAGGTGGGAATGACTAAACATTTTTAATATCACTCCAGCTGCTTCACACAGATATCGAAGTTTTGAGCGTCCTTCTATTTTTACTATCGATTGAAAAGCTAAACTCATGGTACAGTAATAAACGAGACATGCATTTCAAAATGAGCAAGTTTTACTTCTAGATCTAACTGCAATTAACGAGTTCAGCAAAGGTCTCCCACATGACATGCTTCCCATACATGAAATGAACCCGGGTATTGTCTCTTAAACCGATAAAATCATTCATCTGATGAAATCAGTATTGATATAAATTATTTCTACGACGCCAGCAAAATAAAAATAGACAACTATTGCAGGAGAGCAGACCAGTTTGCTTTCTGCGACATGGCTCGTGTTGCTGCTTGGAGTAGAGACCAACGCCAACTCCCAACCCGACGTTCCAAGAAAGTTAGGAGCTATTGAAGTCTTTTGGGTGCCATCTGCAAATCAACAAAACGAGTTATGCTTTCCAATAATCCAAGGTTATGGAAAATTACTCCTTTTACTGAACACAACATAAGAACTCATCTTTCTTCTGTGAAAGGAAGTTGAAGATCTATCTACCATAGAAGCAACAAAATGAAATAAGATAATGTATACCAGTAGAAATTGGATTGTAATGTTGATTTCATTTTTCATCTAAAAGATATGCTTTGCCGAACGTCTTATTTTATCAACAGAATAGGAGCATAAAGAGAAAAAAATACAAAGAAAAGAAAGCAACTAGAAGTGATTACCCTGTGGAATTATGGAAAGAGCCAATGCATTGTTTTGCTCAAGTTCAGCAGCAGCGGGATTTAGTTCATCTAAAACCTGTATGAAACATGAAATAACATCAGATGAAAATGTAGTGGTAGGAATGTTAAAAGATATAATAAACTACTGACCAGCAAATCTCCCGTCAATGCAGGTTGAGGTTCTGGCTCCACTATCGTTTCTGGTTGTTCTTCCACCACCTCTGCAGGGGGCTGATCCTCAACTTCTTCGGCTGGTTTCTCATCCTCTGCAGGAGTTTCTTCCTCGTGGTATGTTAATAGATTCTTTTCCTCATAATCCTGGTTAAATATGAATGTGACCAAATCAGTCAACTTTTAAAATGTTTTGCTAATTCTTTGCCGTAACTGCACATTAAAATGTTTTGCTAATTCTTTGCCGTAACTGCACATTATCCTCCCAAAGTTGCCAAGCAAAAAAGAAAAAGAAAAAAGGAAAAAATTCTCCTGTTCCTCATTATAAGTTGATAAGGTCATGAAACAAAAGCAAACTAGTATTTGTTCCCTCTATACTCTAATCACAATTAATAAAGGAAATATCTTCTAGTTGAAATATCAATGATATCAGTAAAATATCAGTAAAATCATTCTCAATATGACAAGATGGAAAACAAAAATATCCTTTTGTACCTCCTTCATAGCAATGTAAGATGTGAAACAATAACAAATTTGTCGACATAGGTTAATTTTAGGCCATTGAAATAAATAAAGAAGATCAAAATCTTCAGTGAAACAAAAAGTAGTGCTTACTCAAAGTTTAAAATTTAACATTTGAATGTCTTTCTATATTATCCCAATGGAATTTTCTAGACAACCATGAAGTCTACATAATTCATTAATAACTAAAGCTTACAGGGCCTATTGTGAGAAAAAGGTTAAATAAATAAGAGGTAAAAACAACCATACAACAATTAATGCGCAATGGTTAATGAAGCAGGTTAGACAGAAAGTGAAATCTTTTGTCATATGTAAGAAGAAAAAAAATGGAAATTGCTTTATTATGTGGTCTATTACCAATACCGCTGAATAACATCAACGGAAAATAAATACTAAATATAAATTCATTTACACTAACCAGTTTGTTATTAGGAAGAGAACCAACTCCAGGGGCTTCTCTGATGTATTCTTCCATTGTCGCCAGAAATGAAGGAGGTGGCTGTGAAGAGATTGACAAACCAACATATCATCACTAGTAGGATTCCAATATGGCAAAATTGAATAAAAAATGGTAAAGAGCTAATCAATATTCACATACTATGAGGCTTCTTTAATTATCAATAATAGGCTTTTAGAGGATGTTTCTCTAAAAATTATCTTTCTACATTACCAGATAATATTATATTAAATTATCTCAACCTACCAAATTACATGTTCACTTATAATAAGTAATGAACACTTTGGATTACTTAAACAATTCACATTATCTACAAAGTGTAATATTCATTGTTTGTGAGAGAGCTGACAATTCAGATTGTCACTTGAGTGACAATCTTAGTTTTACTTTTCATATTTGCCCTTTAAAACTTTCCTTAAATAAATTATAAAAATAGTCAAATAAATCATAGTAGTATCAATAATAACTATTATTATCAAGGTTGTCAAATTCGAGAGTTTAAGTAAACTCGTTTTATGTCCTGTAAACTCATCGTGGAATCGAATTGTAAATTCGTAGAGTTTATGTACCAAATAAGTTTAATTATTTAAGTAATTATTATGCACTTACAAACAAATCTATGATCCATAAATCATAAACAACTATTATATTTCATTAATAACAAATAAATATGAAAGTAATCAAAATAAATAGTATCACTTGGAATTAATAAATGTTAATTAGCTATTAATGTTTATGTTTATTTAGATAGAAAACTTATAAAAAATAAAAATAAGTAAAATGTTCGCACTAAAATTTCTAATTGTGATTTTAATTTCATTTTTAATCACAAATACATTAAGTCAAATACAATATTAAGATTTTACAAACATTTTATTATACAAAATAAGTCATTATGTGTCATCGTATAAAGTCATGTAGAATCGTATAGACTCTATAAAAGTTTATAAGATTTTACGAAAATTTCCAAATTAATATTTATATAAAGTCTAAGTTATTTAAGAGTTTATGCCGATTTGACTCATTTTACTTACCTAGATTTTTTTTTGTTAGAAGATAAAGGATGTGAGGTAGGTGCTCACATCCAGATTTTATTCATTATAAAAGTATCTATTACAAAGTATCTTATAATCTCGCCCATTCACTCGCTAAATTTCTAGTTGGTATTGCAATGTTATCAATATAGCACTTTTCTTCCTTGGAAATGTAATCATTGCATTGATGTCGTAACACCCATAAAACCGCAATTGTTATGATTCATTGTCTTTTTTATACAAGAGTTTAAGAGTTTGACTCGAGAGTTTAACAATGTTATTTTTTTGGATATTTGGATAAAAGATGCATATTAACTAGTTAATCTTTTTTATATGATAAATAATCAGTATAAATTGCTAATATATTACTTATGCAAACTAAATAAAATAACGCACATTACTGAATAAGTGATAATTTTATTAAGAAACAATTTAGATGATTAGGTAATATTGAATGAAATGTATTAAACGTCTCTTTAAAGTAATTACATCAGGTAAAGTGGCTGACAATAAGATTGAGGTAGCCTGAATATAATAGAATGAACATATCTTCACATAAAATGGAAAAACTGAACACAATACCTGTCTCAAGGATGGAAATTGGAAGCTCCTAGAAAGTTCAAGATTTTTGCAGCATTCGTAGAAATCAGACAGGTTTTCTGCCTGTGAGGCATGCCAAGAAAAATTCTTATTAGCAAGCTAGGAATAAAACTTCACCTACCTCTTACTTTGCTCTCTGCGAAGATCCATAAAACCTTTCAAGAAAAATCTTCACCTGTTGTCCAGCTCTCTTGTAAATATCAAGTGCTTTTATGGCATCATATTTTGACATCTCAAAAAACTGCATAAATTAAAAAATGGATGAACCACTAAGGAAATTTTAAATTATGATCATTAGAAGTGTTAGTGAAATAATAGTACCATATCAACGAGATTTATAATTCCATCATTGATCGCGCAATAGATCTTAAAACTCTCTTTCAAAACCTGAAAAGCACAACAAGAAAGGCACATCAGTTTCATATTCATTGTGAGGTAAATTTTGTTAAGAGATATGAGAGTCAAAAAAGCCCGTAAGATAATTAAGCTTTAAATGCATAACGAAAGAAGCTGGTATAGCTGTTTATTAAGAAATGATGTTCCTTTAGAGCAGTAATAAATTGCTTCAAGGATAAAAGAGCTTCCTTAAAAAAAAAACAGAGTTGTTAACAGAAAATCAGTCATGGCTATTATTAAGATAAAGGCTTCTACTCGATTAAATATGCCATGAGCCCTTGACATTTGATACACTTCTTATTACTTATAAATGTAATTCTTTTGAAATATATAAATGTACGGATTATGTTTAAGGTTTCGAGTGCAGCTCGATTCTGTATGCATGATTCATATCATTGATGAAATAAATATTCAAAGGAAAATAACAGAAAATATGTTATACCAGAGCTAAAGCATACTGTATTAGATAGTTTCCACATGCTGCTCCTTCAGGCTAGACAATGCAAAATAGAATAATAAGCAAGATGACAATATGAAAAAAGTTAAAGTCTAGAGCAGCACAAAGGTAACAAGTAGTCATGAATTACAACAACAACAACAACAACAAAGCCTTATCCCACTAGGTGGGGTCGGCTTTAATCCATGTTTATGAGATTCGACAGAGTTTTACGCTGACTGTCGGGGCCTAACACAACCCTCCTCCTTTATCCGGGCTTGGGACCGGCTATAAAACATAGGTGGAGTTTAAGAAAATATCCACCGGAAGTTTAACAATGCCATGAGAACTAGCGCAAGAAAATATCTTTTTGTTTGAGAAAGAAAGAGTTGAGAAAATAAGTTTGCTTAAAGCATGAGTAGCAAAAGAAATATCCACCGGAAGGAAGGAGATAATGCAGGGAATATATATATGATGCAGACGTACGCATACATGCTTACTACCGTTACATCAAGAAATGTCCTTAATTTTCTATATCAAATTTCTTTTAAAACGACCAATATGTGAATCCATAATGAACCTACATGAATTGACAGTAAGCGATCATCCACATGACCACCAGTAACATGGAATAAATTTAGCACGAGTTGATGTGCAAAGCAATTGAGAAAAGAAAAAGGGAATATCTCTACAATATGGAAACTTTACCGCAATTTCTATTAGTCTTAATAATTTTCTAACATTCTATGTAAGACTGATCTAATTCTATCTTCAATCCTATCTATTTATTACGTTCTTAGCGTGTAAGTTTGATGCACATTTAAAAGTACATTAAAAAAACTAGTCATGAATTAATTTTAAAAAAAAACTAGTCATGGATTACTACCTGGCAGCCAACAAGGCGGAACAGAAGCTGTTGCAAAGCAGGCAACTGCTTTAGCAGATCTGGACAGGTTAAAGTTCTAGTACGAGTATGGCCCTGACATTTGTTTTTGATATATCAAATATAAATTTAAGTAAGAATTCCAAAGTCTTTTAATAGTGAAGTTATCTATGAAAAGAATTCATGTTACCTTAGCAACCCCTTGGGGAGATCTCATCAGTCTCTCTGCTTCAATATCATATTTTAACACCCTAAAGCACTCAAGTCGCTCTTCCAAGAACATTGCATATGTTCGAACCCATGCCGAGCAATCCCAAGCTACACAATGGAACATCTACTTGGCATGAATAAACTGCAACTACTGCTAACTCATTCATGTGCTTAATTTATATGAATTGAAGAATGAAAGCAACCTAGAGGACTTGAATCATCCTTAAAGTTGGATATCTGTAGAATATTTCCTCGATGAGAATAGCTCAATAGCTCCTCGCGAAATGTAGGATCGCCCTCTCTCAACGTCCTATGGATAACTATCAATGTTTTTAATGCAACCTGTAAAACATCATTAGTAATTATTTATTTTGAAGAAAGGAGCTATCAGTGAGCATCAGTTTATGGATCCATTTTTTGTTTAAAAAAAACTTGAAGCAGACTTTATCAACTGCATTATGATTAACCCCAATTAAATAACCAAATAGCTTTCTTCTTCTTTCACCAGACTAACTAGTGTAGCGTGCTTCGGTTTCTAATGCATGATATATCCTATCGTCAGTCCAACATGACGAGCTTCCATTTCAAAACAAATGTCGTTGAGAGGAACATGTGATCTTAGTAACAAGAATAGTTGTCTCACGGAAAATTTAAACTCACAAAAGACTACAAAAATATATTTAATCAATACTTCAACATAACAGGTAACAGCGTTAGACTCTTAAGACAAAGGAGCAAAGGAAGATCAAAGTTCCAAGTT
Organism: Pontederia crassipes; assembly: GCA_030549335.1. Lineage (NCBI taxonomy): Eukaryota > Viridiplantae > Streptophyta > Magnoliopsida > Commelinales > Pontederiaceae > Pontederia > Pontederia crassipes. The sequence goes on from JAUKPH010000017.1 coordinate 7,723,400, forward strand.
GCAAGTCGGTATGCATATTTGAAAAAAAACCGTTGTGCAGATTTATGAAACCAGGACTAATCAATTTCGCACAGAGAAACTTCAAAACATGTACCGTCCAGTTGCGTGTTTTGGCCAATCTTCTTGCAAGCGCATATATGCAATAAGCAATATCAGACCGAGGTCTACCAGCAGATATAGCTGCAAAAATTTCTGATGCACGAGAAGAAAGTTTCAGATGTAAAAACTTCAAGAACAAAAGAGTGCTATCAGAAAGACGAAAATGACAAGACATATGCGAGCAAGAAACCAAACAGATTAACGGGCGAAAATGTCAAATTGCCTGCGAGCTTGAAGATAACCAGGATCCCAAGATTCGAGTTTCCTCAAAGTATTAGAAAGCGTCAGAAATCTCTAATATTTACGATTGAAAAAAGCCACCAGAAACAGTGTGCTGATAACCTTCAAGTTATTAATAATCTCTAAAACACGACAAATAAAAAGGGCGCGGTAACCCCACAGTGAATCTTTTTTTCTAGTACATTGTTCGAAAAATGCACAACTCAACGAGAAAAAAAAGGTTAAATTTCAAATGGAAGAAAACGGCAGGCATAATGGCTTCAACGGATCGCTACTCACTTCTAACATGCCTCTCTTTAGGGGGGCACTCGACGTGATTCGTCGCCTTCACGATCGCAATGTCCAAATCCTACGACCACAAAATCAATCAACAAAGTAGTAGCCAATCTTCCGATGAACGCAGCCAAACGAACAAGAAATTTTGGGGTCACCATGAAGGGGAAGGGAATGGCACCTTGTATTCACTGTTGACCTTGGCAAGGCCAACCTTTGTGGAATCCTTTAGGGCTCCGTAGGCCTTGCGCCAGGTCGCCATCCACCCCGCCGTGGCCGGAAACCTTAAGCGCGCCTCTTCCCTCACCGGCAACGATAGCGAGCGACGATGGAGAGAGAGAGAGAGAGAATGGAGAGAGAGAGATCGAGAGAGAAAGAGGGGAGAGAGGGAGGGGGAGAGGAGAGAGAATGGATGGTTCGTCTTGGGCGATCGCAACTGCGAGTTTTTATACCAACCGCCACCTTCTCCTCGTTGCTCGGAGCGACGCTCGACTGAGGAGAGTTGTTATGCGCCACGCGTTATTTCACAAACTTCGAACCCATCCGCACTGCCCAGAGAGGAGAGACGGCGTGCGTTTCATAAAATGGTGGGTAATTTTAGGATTTGAGTTCCGCTACCTTCCCAAGCGTATGATCAGCGTCCAATCTCTTCCATCTCATCTCCCGCGCTCTCTGTTCTCCATCAGTGACCGTACGATTCCAACTTCAATGTGTTTTGTTTCAATTGCCCCCCATAAAACTTTTTCTTCTTTTTTGTGTGTGTGATTGTTTGATCATTATAGAAGTATCGATGAAAAAATTGTTTAATAATTATATTATAATATTTTTAGTAAAACAAAGAATAGAAAAATAACATTAATTTCCCCCACGAGTATATAAGGCAACTAAAACCTCCTAAATGTAATTTTGAAATGAGAATCAAACAAATAAACTTAACCAAAATGACCATTACAGAAAAAAAAATTCTCAAGCATCATTTTCAACCGTCAAAATTTAGAATCAAACACGATTTATTGGTCAGATCGGTATCAGAATTTTTATAGTTTCTAAATTAATCAAATACTAACTAGTAACTCTAGACGCCAATAAAAATAACAACCAAATTTAGGACCACTCCAAATAATAATAATAATAATAATAATAATAATAATAATAATAATAATAATAATAATAATAATAATAATAATAATATCGGTTGAAAATAATTGTGTAAATGAAATACTTGTGGGTGATTAAAAAAAGGAAGTTAAAAAGGTGGAGGAAAAGGAAAAAAAAATCCGTCCACTTAGATCCAATTTTTTTCCAACCCCAAATTAGAAGGTATGGAAGGAGAAACAAATTCCAAATATTTACCATCATTTTATCCTCTTTTCCTTTTCCTTCTTCTCAAATAGCTATTGAAACAAGATTAAATTTTTCCACAATCATTTCTCTCTATTTCCTTTCCTCTTTTTTTCTTTCATCTTAGAACCATGGTTGTCCTCCAATTTTCGTGAAGATTTAAGCAAATAAGCATGTGATCATATAAATTGTAGACTTATTAATAATTTAATTTAAAGGATACATGATTTAGATTATGTATGCAATATCTGACAGATATACTTGGGAAAAAAATTAAAAGATTTAAATTAATTGAATTTGGTTGAGAGTTAAAAAACTATAAGAAAAGGAGTTCTTATTCTAAAAGTTATAATCAATCTCATCTGTAATGTTTTAAAAATCGGATCGACAAGTCAACTGAGTCGAGGTCTGAACGGTTCAATCTTATTTTAACTGATTGAACATAATTTTTATATAATATTATTATTTATAATTATTTAAGAGTAATATAATACATAAATCACTACAAAATGATTATATCAATCTAATAATTATTATATATTATGAGATGTTAAATTAAATAGTAATTTTATTTTATTAGATATATTATTACTAATAAATCTTCTAAATTTATTTTTAACCTAAAATCATAATTATATTTTATTCACTTTTTATTTGTAATTATCTTTTTAAGTTTTATTTATTTTCTTCACTAATATCTTTATTTTTACTTTCTTATTTTAAATTCTTTCCTTTTTTCTCAGTATTTTTAAAACCGGACCGGACCGGCCGGTCTGATCGGTTCAACTGTGAACCGATCAACGGTCTAATCCGGTTTAGTATTAAAAATCATTTTATCAAAAATTGGATTTAACCAGTTCAATCCGGTTTTTTTCAAAAAGAGTAAAAAAGTTTGAAATAATGAAAAATACATAGAAAAAAGGAAAGTATATTATAGTATTAATGATGAAAGAATATGAAGAGGAGGAAATAAGGGATTAGATTTGATAGGAGGAGAAAAATAAGGGATTAGATTTTATAGAATGAATGTAAAAAAGGATATTAGTAATAAGTTACATTTGAATTTGAAAATAAAAGATAAGAAGGTAATAATAAAGTTAAATTTAAATAAAGAAGAAAATTGTCGTAAGATGATAAAATTTAATACATTATAAATAATTTATATTAAAAATTAAAACATGAATAATATAATAAATTTGATAGGATGATCGTGAATAAGGAAATAGATAATACTAAAACGTGGGAATATAGTATAAAGAAAGATTCAAATAAAAAAATAAAGTTATTCATGAAATTAACTAATATATAACTTAAAAATATAAAAATAATTTTCTATTATTTGATTAATTTAAAATGATGATAACATGCTTTTTATTTTATTACTTATTACCTTTTAGACTTTAATTTATAATATATTTTCTTGAAGTAATACAAATAATATTATTTTAATAAAAATCTGGTTCAATCCGATTGAACCGATCGAACCATGACCCAGTTGACCGACCAATTCGATCATCGGTCTGATTTTAAAAATATTATTTTTTCTCCTTCCATCAATATTCTATTTTAATATAAAACCATTTTAGTATACTTCTTCCCTCCCCTCTCTCCTCAACCCTTCCCTCTTTCTGGCACGTTTTTTTTCTTTTTATAAAAATCCTCTCTCTCTCTTCGTATCCTATAAAATCCTCCCCCTCTCTCAATATCCTTATAAAATCCTCCCTCTTTCTCCAAATCATATCTTAACTTAAAAAAATAAAAAAAATTTGGGTTGAATCCGATTTACCGGTTCAACTCGATTTTCCCATTTTTTTTTCAAGTCAACACATTTTTTACTATTTTCGATTTTAATAATGAATCAGACCATATTTGTAATCGATTTGCAATTGGACCAATAGAACTGGCCGAACACTTTTTTAAACATTACTTAGAACTTATATGAACTTCTATTTGTCTCATGGGACATCTGTTCATTCTTTTCCTCACATCTGATTGACAACCTAGGTGGTCTAGCACATGAGGTCATTGCTAATTATCAGGACACCAGAGCACAAAAGGGAGAAGAGAACATGACTTATTCAGGGAGTTCGCATATACAAGGTAAATGAATCATTGGATTAATCTTGGATCGATTTCTAACAATAGATTTGCATGATCTTATGGTCCAAGACTCCAAATAGAGTTCTAGTAGCATCTATTATTGTTCATGATTCACCCCATCTGATTACTTAGATTCTAGGAGATCTATTCCGACGAAATTATATTGAAAACCAAGTAGTCATCGCTATGGTTTCATCAAAATTTTAGAGCCCGGGTTGGGTGTATAGTTACCGGGTCGAACAATGTGGAAACTAGACTGAGTTCCACGCTATCGAGCCCATGTCTTCCCTGCAAATTTTTGCGCATTGTCAAAACTCGGACCGTGTTCCCACCGATCCAAACTAAGTCCTCAATCGATCGCAACAGCAAATCAAAATCTAAGCCGAGTCTCCACAAATACGATCTGAGTTCCTAGAGAAGAGGTACCATAATGCAACCGGTCGAGTTCGCTCGAGCCCATAGTTTCATAGAATTCGGCCCAAGTCAAACCCTATTTGGCTTGGGTTCCATCATAGAAAAGGATTATTTTATATTTTATTATTATATTTCTGAATTATGAGTCAAGAAATCCATTGTTATTCTACATTGTTGTTAGATTCAAAATTCTATTAATATGATTTCATCCAGTCTCATTGCATAGATGATAGTTGGGCATGATTTGTCTCAAATGCAAGATTTTTCTCCATTGTGTAACGAAAGAGTATGTCCTCCCCTTTAGAGAGGATGATTCCCATGATGTGCACAATCACTGGATGCCATGAAAAATATGGCACGCATTGCGACGAATATGCATAAAATTACAAAAATTCCATTGACTTAGATCATAGTGTAGAGCATTGAAATATATATATATATATATATATTGATTCAGAGCGTGAAATAAATTATCGAAATATAAAATACAATAATCCAGAGCATTGCACTAATTTATCTCAACGATAATCTCCTTTAAATTATTATTTTCACATAGTGATTCCTTGCTTTGTTCTTGTACAACTTGATTTTACTCATGGAGATCACATTGATCTTTATCTATTGACAATTCAAATATTGATTATGATTCTTCTATTGTTATTTATCACATTGTTCTTCTATTGTATTCTCATTAATATTTATCATGGATTATGATTTTGCTCATTGTTATTGATCTCATTCCATTGATAATTCAATGTATTGTATATCGCTTTTTCTCTATTGTTATTCATTTATCCATTAGTTTATTATTCACCTATTGCGATGCAAAGCTCAAGGGTTATTGTTTACCTTGCATTGGGCAAATAGTTAGAACATTAAAGAATGAGCCAAATGATTGCTGTCATTCGTGATAGTTATGTGCACACGGAGTAGTCCTATGATGTCATCACTTTTTATTATTAGTTATTTCATTTTATAAATTTATGGAGTTGCACTAGCTTTGTTAGACTTCCATTTTAGAATATGATGATATTGACATGAGACTTTCTCTAGACTTTATACTTGATTTTTATCCTTTAGTAATATTTCTCCTATTATTATTTTAAATCTTTCGCTTGTTGTATATTATTGTAAAAAAAAATTAGTCAAAATAAACATATTAGACAAAGTATTGCAAAATTAGTGGTGATTGGATATTGCTATGTGATATGGGCAATTTAGGGGTATTGAATTTATGGTATTAGATCCAAATGACAGTCATAAAGTATCTAGAGTCTCATGTGATCAAATTCAAGTAAGAAGTATTGTATTGAGATCTTTTTTTTATTACTGATAGTTCGATATGTCTGTAGATGATGACCAGATGTATTGATATTGGGCAAAGTCATGGAGTCAATGCCCAAGCGAACAATGTCATTGGTAACTCGATCAAAGGAGCCCACTAATAGTTGAGCAGTGAGTCGAGCTAAGGGCCATGGTCGTGGATAGAGGACCGAACACCAAGATGTGCATCAAGATGATAACACTGTCTTAAGATAGTCAAATTAGTGATAGCCAGCACTGCCACCATCATCACCTTGTACAGAGACTCCCCAACAATCGATGTCCTCCAAGAACACCATCTAGGCATTTTTAAAGTCCAATCGTCACAATTTGATGGCAAAAATGATTTTAACAAAGCTGACCATTGGATCCTCAGCATGAATGAGCTATTTCGACTGTGTGGTGCAACGAAGATCAAAAGATCATGTAGAGGATGCGCTAGATTGGTAGAGAACTACCAAAGAGACATAGTTTAAAAAAATCAGGAGGTGATCTCTTAGCAAAAGTTTTATGAAGCATTTGGGGAATGTTATTTGCTAAGTATCAACGCACATAAAAATAATGAGATTTCCTTGCACTTTGCCAAGATCGTAGAGTAATACCACATTAAGTTCATTCGACTAGAACGGTACAATACATTGCGCATGAGCGAAAGTCCGCGAGAAGATAAATTTGCCCGAGGTTTGAACTCTACAATTAGGGTGAATAAATTATGAATAAAACCGACGACCAAAATGGAAAGGGACTATGCACAAGAGCAACAAAAACTATAAGAAAAGGCACTAGTGCATCCTGCAAGAGCATCAATCTAGGAGGGAAGATCATCATCCAACCAGGAGACCAAAGAAGTGTGGCAATCATTATGAATATTGCGCGAGGCCTTATGAACCACATGATACCTTACATCTATAACAACAATTGTTAGATAGAGTCTTCTGCATATATTGTGGATGTGCACATGTTAAATAGTATCGACTTAAAATAGGTGCATGCATCCATTGTGGTGAGTTCGGGCACATTGCTAGAAATTGTCCGGCATTGAGCAAACGTGATCAACAACGATAAGATGCAAGAGACATGAAAAATTTAATGTAAGGTAGAGTCTATAATATGGAGGCGAATGCAAGCTAGAATAATGATACGAAACTATTGAAGGTACTTATACCTACCTAAAATCATTCCCATTGTTTTATCTGATTGATTGTTATCGAACAACATGATTCTATAATAGAGCTAAATAGGGCCCCAAAGTAGAAAAATCTAATGCCTTGAATCAATGTAGTAAAGACTAATACGCAATAGTGATAAATACATAGAAATAGACATTCGAGTTATGCGTGATTATTGTTGTCATTATAAAGTCTTTAGCGTCGACCCTAAACTGGGAGAAGAATTTTATTTTAAGAGGTTTATAATATAACATCCAACAAATAATTCAAAAAAAATTAAAGTATTTATATTAATTGAATTTGATTGGGAGTTAAAAATTATCAAAAGAGGAATCCCTATGGTAAAAGTTACAACTAACCTTATCTTTAAACCTCCTAACTACCTCTATAAAAGTCCACAACTTCTTTAATCAAAGCCCCTATTTTTCTATTGGGACTTCCGTTCATTTTTCCCCACATTTGATTAACGACCCTTTGGTGCATGAGGTCACCTCCTCTCCTCCTAGGAACCTACAGAGTGGTTGTTCATAGGCTCCTCAGGTATCCTCCTCATGTTATGCCGGCCACCTCCTCCCAAACAGCAGCGCTTTGAGAAAAAAAATATAACCATATAAACATTAAAAATCATATAAATTATATATCATTAAAAACCATATAATCATATAAAGTGTTATATAACATTAAAAACATAAATCATTTTCAAGATACGTCACCTGGTGGTAAATATCATCTCTGTACTTCTCGGCCATCTTCTCATTGTACACATCATAAAAGATTAAACATTGCACATTTGAAAATTCATTTACATTAAATGCGAACAACCAAATGAACATGTGATGAGACTTACCCAAACTCTACAGTCAGTGAGTGTGACCAAGTCATTAGTCTTCTTGCTCTCTTATGCATGGCCTCGTAAATCGTGTGAAAGTCAATTTACTTTTGCCTTTTCAAACTTTCTGTGCTAATCTTCATTCATCTTGGATAAGCATGAAATACATGATCTTTGTAAAATTATAAAATAAGTAAAAATAATTTGAAAAAAAAACTTAATTATCACTTATTATATAAGGACTCCCAAAAATAAGTAAAAGAAATCGGTTATATTGGTGACGCTTAGGAGGCATTGTCGTGACTCTAACTTAGTCTCATAGGTGCGACGCTAATTTGAGGCTACCGTGATGCCAATCTCTTAATTTTTTATTTTTTTTCAAATTAAACTATTGAGAAAATTATATCCCTTAATTCAATTCTCATGATTTTATAATTAAGAAGACAAATGTATATATAACTTTATATGACCTAATTACAAGTTTATATTAACAAAATTATATCCCGTGTCTCGCCATCGATCCGCCCTCATCATCGAGCCCGATCCGCGCCGCCACCATATGCGATGCCCCTCTCTTCCCCACTCGTGTCGTCGACTGCTCGCGCCACCTTGCTTCCCCCATCGTCGACTGCTTGTGCCGCCCTGCCGACCACCATTCCCATGGCAGAGAAGAGAGGGAGAGAGCGCACGAGAGTAGATAGAGAGGAAAATGTGTGAAATGATATGGACGACCCTTAGATCTAAATCGGACGGCCCAACAAGATTTCACCTAAGAGAGGTTACAACCCCATTAATACTTATATATATATATATATATATATATATGTGTGTGTGTGTGTGTGTGTATATATGTATATGTATATATATATGTATGTATGTATGTATGTATGTATGTATGTATGTATGTATGTATGTATGTATGTATGTATGTATGTATGTATGTATGTATATTTGCGTACCAACTCCGCCGGCCAACCGCCCCTAGCTTGTTCGGCGATGACCCCACCGCCTTTGCTGCTGCCCCTTTCTTGTTGCTCAATCCTACCCACTGTCGCACCAACTCCGCCGGGCCCCCCTCCCCCGCCACCGCTCCCAGCTTGTTCGGTGACGACCCGATCGCCTACCGGCAACCGTTGTTGTCACCATCCCCTTGCTTGCTGCTCAATCCCCCTTCCCCTCCCCTCATGAACACCCCACCCCACCCCCTTCGTAGCCTTTGCGACTGCCAACATCCCCCTCCCCCCACTTGCTCCCTCCCCTCCGCTCGCGACCCCATCAGTCGACTTGAACAATCCCCCGCCGCACCAACTCCAATGGCCAGCAGCCCCCCTCCCTAGTTTGTTCGGCGACCCCACCACCTACTGACGAGCAGCCTTTGCGACTGCCATTGCCGTCACCCCCTTGCTCGCCGCTCAACCCTCCCCACCCCCTCCATCGGCGAGCAGCCTTCATGATCACTGTCGCCGACACCCTCCCCCCTCCCCGGTTTCTCACGCCCGTTGGAGAGCACCCTTCGATTGCGACCCCCTCCGTCGGCCTGAACAGCCCCCTGCTTGCGACCCCACCCCCTCCGCCGGCCACCTCCCGATGTCAACATTTCCCCTTTCCGGCGATGTCACAACAATCCATTCTCTTTTTTATTTTTAATTATTATATTATTATTTTGTATTTAGTTTATTTTTAAATGGTTTGCCATGTAAGCAAATGACTGATGAACTGCTTATACCCAATAAAAAGGGTAGTTGATGAAATAACTTAATAGTTGGAGGGTAGTCTAGTTACAAAATAAAGTTGAAGAATAGAGTTGGAAAAACACTAAAATTGGAGAGAATTTAGTGAAATTTGCCCTCTCGATTCACAGGTATAGGCAAACGCACCCCACATTTTACATCTTTTATTTTATTCATAATTTTAAAATTATTTTTGGACCACAAGGGCCAAATCAAGCCATAGCGAAGGAAAGGTGGCTCCAGGATCATATAAGAATGCATAGAGTTGACAAACATGATTGGGTTTTGATCAAATCAAGTAAGAGAAACTGGTATTATTTCTGTCTGAGTATCGGACATTTGCTTCATGGAGCGAATGAAGTCCTCTTCAGACACACTTGGTTGATCACACTTTCGGACACGTAGTTTATTGGTGGGCGTCCAATTAAGAAAAGTGCGAGAGATGTATCGGTCATTTAAGAGTTTTGGATGCCTCTCTTGATGAGGCAGCATCCATTGACAAAATATGCAAGTCTCTCACCTATTTCGGTTGATCGATTTATGGAGTGGATGTCCAGTGCTTTGTACCATCGAGTGCTCGGTCTAGTGAGCAGGAGTCCGTTAAATAAAAGTGCGAGTCTCCATCGGATTCAAAAGCCTAGATTGATGATCGGTCGTTCGATCTAAAAGAAGATTTTAACACCTAAAACAGCATCACATCATAATGGCCACCTGGTTCCTATAGTAGATGTCCTATCTGACAAAAGACTTGAATGTTTGATATGACATTAATGATGTTTCATCGGGCAATCGTCAGATATGCATGGATTAGCACGGATGCCCGCTCAGAGTAGCAGTCGTCAGGTATGAAGGTTGTCTACTGCCGGCGGTCATCCAATATTGCTATCCTTAATATTGCAACCAAATTTTTAACACTCAAATCACTTCCAAAGTCTAACATAACACATATCACCAAAGGTAGGAAGCATCCAAGTATCATTTAAGTCTTCTAATCAAACGGTCCATGTACAAACTCATAAATATAAGTCCATTCTCATAATGCTCACACAATTGACATAAGAGTCCATTCCATAATATATTAGAAAACTTAAGCACGCACTGTAAATCACCAATCATAGAAGATAACATATATAAACAACCTAGGCTCTTGGAAGCTATAGTATTTTTTATCATATCATCATGCACATGGTCTAGTTTGGGTTCCAACTTGTTTATCACCAAAAGTATTTATCTCAATTGTGATTAAGTCATAATAAAGCATTTACATATTACTTTAAGCATGAAATTTACTTGAGCGCAGAGAGATCACTATCACAAGCATAAAAATCAAGTCAAAGGATAAAGACAAACTAGTCTAAGTTACTCATTTCACTCCTCTAAACATATAAGCACCATTCTCATATACAAATGATCATATCAAGACATTATTTATACCATCCCAATCATACTTTTACTCTCAAGAACAAGTTCTATAACAAAGATCTCATTTAACGCACCTTAAAATATTTTGTTCCTTTCTTTGATTGTTCTTTTAGTTCCTTCCTCGTTCTTTCACTTCTCCTCCATTCCTTCTACATTCATTCACAGCAAGGAGTACAAGTGCAGAGAGAGAGAGAGAGAGAGAGAGAGAGAGAGAGAGAGAGAGAGAGAGAGATAGATAGATAGATAGATAGATATTGCCAAAAGGAGTGAACGTATGGAATTAAATAGGTTTTGAAGTTTTTGAGTGTTTTAACGTTTCACTTAAATTTGGACAAAAATATGAGTGAGTTTGCATCTTTCCCATAAAAATTGCAAACGAGCAAACGTCCGCTCCTGCCAGCGGGCGTCCATTTTGATCACGTCATTATCATTTTTTCTCCCAAATTGTGAGATGTTACATGGATCGAAGTAACAGTGCTAACTCAACAATATCATCAAAAGAGATGCTAGTCTATTGCTCCTTACTGAAGCAAGCTGCAATTGGGTTACATGGGTGATGAAAGCTTGGTTACATCATGTTGATGGTGCCGGACAAGATAATTAATAGATTGTTGAATCTTATATTTTGATGATAACAAATTAAATTGGACATAAAAGTTACTAATTTATGTTCAAGTGATGACAATGTATGTGTAAGATTGATATAACTTCATTTGCCGAAGAAATCGCCAAGTTAAGTAATAAAAATAAAAATTCTGCACATGACCAGTCGACCGGCCATGCTGATTAGACGATAGACATCAAGCGGCAAAAATGTAGAGACTATGTCGGTCGATGATCCAATCATTGGGTCGATCGATCAACTCAAAGGCTTATTCAAGAAATGTCGAGACTATACTGATCGATTGTCTGGTCGTCACACTGATCGACCGACCAGAAGAACGAATTCAAGAAAATGACGAGACCATGTCGGTCGGTGAACCGATCAAAGGACCAGACAGCGGATAAAATCATAGATATGATGTAACGGTCATATTGATCGATCGACCGGTCACATCAACAAATGAACAATAACAACTATTGCTTGAAGAGAAGATTATGCAAGTTTTTTTTGGACGTGATTAACATTTGTAGAAACCTATAAAAGGAGTACCAAAGCATGAAAGAAAATTATCAAAGCAAGCAAAATCATTCCAAAGATCCCTTCAATTTCCTAAGAACAAAATTACAAATTCATCCCTTCTTTCTCTTCTAGTTTTGAGTGTGAACATATTTTGTAAAAGAAGAGAGTTTGATGGAATCATTATTTTTTGATCTAGTGAAGTTGAGGGCTCTTTGTAAGAAGATGTGTGCCTTGCCTCTTGAACGGAGAAGAAGACGTGTGATATAAAGAGGGTTATTCTCTCCCTACAAAAAAATAAAGCTAGTAAATCTCCAACAGTCTCAAGGACGAGAAGTCAGAGCGGGGACGTAAGCTAAAGAGTTGAGGTCGAACCTCGTTAACATATTGTGACTCTTTTTGTTTGCTCCTTATCTCGCATTTATTCTTTATCTTTATTTACTTGTGATCAATTTTATTGATTTTTCGAAAGTGATTTCACGAAAAGAATTTTATACACCAATTCATCCCCCTCCTCCTCCTCCTCCTCTTGGTGCTTTCAATCCTACATGAGCTATGTCCAATGATGTTGACCTTCAAATGAGAGCAGTTGAATAGTATTGACAATCAAGTTTCACCACATTTCAGACTGCTTGAAGGGCATGACACTACAAGAATTTTGCGACGGATGTCCATCGCAAAACCTTTGAAATCCGTCACAAATATGCCTTTGTGACGGATTTTTCGATGGATAATAGTTTGTTATGTCCTTTTGAAAGTTTCGATGGATATCTGCGACAGATAATTTGCCTTCAAAATTTTCGACGGATAGAATCCATCGAAAGTTTTGAAGGAAAACCTTTCCTTCAAAATTTTTGACAGATTTTGTCGTCGGAAGTTTCTAGTCGGCTACGGGGGTCGGAGGAGGTCCCTTCGTAGGTTCCGACGGGTTCTCCCTTCGAAATCTTCGACGGGTCACTCATCGCCTTCGACGGGTGCGACTCGTCGAAGCCTCGCTCACCGGTCAAAGCCTTCGATGGGTGCGACTCATCGAAGCCTTCGACGGGTGACACCCATCGCAGGCACCGACGGATTGCGACGGATACATCAGTCGAAACTTTTTAAAAATATTAAAAACATAGGTCGCCTGCTGTCATATCGACGCTGGCAGCCAATATGGAGCAAGCGGCCGAAATCGAGAGAGAGGGAGAGGGAGAGGGGATGGGGATGCGGCCATGTACGCGATCCGCGGTCAGGCGATGGATAATCGGCTGCCCTCGCGCCGGATCCGGCCACCTGCGACCCGATCGATCGTTTGCAAGCGGGATCCACTGCCTGCGAGCCGATCACGATCTGATCGGTCGGCCGCGCGTTGGATCTATTGCCTGCGGTAGGATCCGCCGACTACGAGCCGGATCCCGTTGCTTGCATGCTGGATCCGTCGCATGTGGCCAGATCTGGCCGCCTACGCATCGGATCCATCGCCTGCGGCCGAATCCGACCACAGGCAAGCCGGATCCCGTTGCCTGTGTGCAGCTGGATCCGGCCGCATGTGCGTCGGATCTATTGCCTGCGGTCAGATTCGGCCGCACTGGCTGCCGGATCGAGAGAGAGGGACAGGGAGAGGGAGTGGGGGAGCGCGGCCGGAGTCGACAAAGAGGAAGAGGGGGAGTCGTCGCCACCGAAGTTGGGTGTCGCCGCCATCGTGGGAGAGAGAGAGGGAGAGAAGAGATAGAGAGGGGGAGATATAAGGGAGAGAAGGAGAGGGGAAAGGGGGAGGGCGGGGGTAATATAGGGAGAGAGGACGGCGCGGGATCAAGAAGGCGGAGGGTGAAAAATTGGGTAGAAAAATATTAGAGTTAGTGACGGGTATATCCTTCGAAATTATTGAATAATATAATATCCGTCGGTAATTCTGAAGGAAGTATCAATATTTAAACATTATTAAACATTAAAACATTATATATATTAACATATATGACTAAAAACATTAATAATCATAATATTATAAATAATTGGAAGATGGATATTATATTATAAATATTACAATAATAATATTCTTTTATCAATATCTATATATATATTATATTATATTTTATGTATTGATAATTATATTTCAATAAATAATTATATAAATGCATCTTTTAATTAATGTGGACTAAAATTTTAACATAATGATTATTTTTTTATAAATCACAATATGACTCTTTGAAAATATATTATTAGTATATTATAAAACTAATAAGAAGTAAATTAATATCATTTTGAATGAAATTAGTTGAAAGACTTAAAATTTATAATTATGGTGAAATTTAACTAATTTGATAATGTAATGTACATATAATACTAATGTTAATCAGTGTATCAAATGTGTTGAAGACTTATGATTAAAATTAGTTATCATTAATTTCTCACATGAATAAAATACGACGACCTTTTAGTTAGATGACCTATCGTCAAATGAATAATGTAAATGGATGCTTGCATTATTTTTAAAATAGAGTTAGATGACCATGTAGTTATAAAAGTAAAGTTGGATGACCGTTTTGAATCTTAGAGTTACGACAACTTACGTTCGATGACCGCGTAAGTTGGATGACCTTATTGTTATAATAATTTAAGTTTGACGATCGTAATATTTTGAAGTTAAGTTGGATGACTATTATTTTCTATATAAAAAAGTTGATGTTCACTCGAGAAATCATTCCACTTGCAATCGTTGGACCTCTCAGTAATTAAAATAATATTATATGTATTTATTTTCTCATAAATGTCCTTAATTTTTTTAATACATATAATTAGTATCAATACATACACTATTATTAATGTTTAATAATAATATTATATATGTATATAATACTGGAGAATAAATGATATTACTTTAATTACCAACGGTTAATTCCTTTTGCAATTATCGACGAATATTAAATCCTTCGGTAATTTTGAAGGCATTATCCTTCGCTAAATTAAATAATAATATATTATTAATGTCTATAATATAATACATATCTCTCTTCCATTTACTTAAAATATTTATAACATAATATTATATTACTAATGATTGTAATCATGTATATTAATACATATAATTAATATCAATACATATACTATTATTAATGTTTAATAATAATATTATATATAACAATATTAATAATAAATGATACTATTTTAATTACCTACGAGTATATCCTTCGAAATTACCGACGGAAGTTAATTTTGAAGGCATTATTCTTCGATAATTACTGACGGATAACGTCCTTCGAAATTATCGACGAATGTTAAATCCTTCGGTAATTTTGAAGACATTATCATTCGCTAAATAAAATAGTGATATAATATTAATGTCTACAATATAATGCATATCTCTCTTCAATCTGCCATCTATCCGCATCTGACCTAATGAGCGTCCATCGGATCACCTTATCACCGGCCTCGATGAGCACCTCAGCGAATCCAAGCTGCCGCCTTTGTTCGCCCTCAAGGTGTTCGATAAGCGCTCCGCCGTGGCCAACGAGCTCTTTTTTTAATTAATTTTTATATTTATTATTATATATTATGTTAAGAAAAAATAGACTCACACTTAAGGCAGAGATATAATGGACTTTTCACAAATGTAAAAAATAAAAAATAACCGAGAAGCTGATAGAATTGGATGAAATGATCAAATTGAAAAAATCGTGATAGTTTAGGGACCTAAAAAATGAAGTTCATAGTTTGAGGTTAGATTTAAAAAATCTTGATAGTTTAGAGGTAGTTTGAGGAAATAACCCAATATTTATAATATAATATTATATTACTAATGTTTATAATCATATATATTAATACATATAATTAATATCAATACATATACTATTATCAATGTTTAATAATAATATTATATATATATTGATAATAAATTATACTATTTTAATTACTGATGGGTATTTCCTTCAAAATTACCGACGGATTTTAATCTTTCGGTCATTAGCGACGGGTAACGTCCTTCGAAATTATCGACAGATTCTGAATTCTTCGGTAATATCGAAGGCACTAGTCTTCGGTAAATAAAATAATACTATATTATTAATTTCTATAATATAATACACATCTCTCTTCCATTTTTATAAAATATTTATAATATAATATTATATTACTAATGTTTATAATGATATATATTAATACATATAATTAATATGAATACATATAATATTATTAATGTTTAATAATATTATTATATATAAAAACATTGATATAAATTATATTATTTTAATTACCGACGAGTAATGTCTTTCGGAATTACCGACGGATGCTAAATCCTTCAATAATTTCGAAGACACTATCCTTGAATAAATAAAATAATAATTTAACAATAAAATACTGAATATATACTTATATTATATTATATGTATTATTATAAATATAATTACCGATGGGTCTAGTCTTCGAAATTATTGACGGATTTAAATCCTTCAATAATTTCGAAGGTTATACTCGTTAGTAATTTATCGACGAAAATTTTTCGTACGTAGTAAGAAAGGACTTTTTGGCCTTTGATAATTCAAAAGGATTTTTCTATTCGTCGCAATTGTCGTCGAAAAATGCGAATGATTCATGTCCTTCGAAAAATATCCATCACAAGTCAATCATTTTCTTGTAGTGTGACTTATTTGTTGTACAAGACGAGTAGGTTTTCTGAAAAAATAATCAAAGATAAAGAAAGATTAGCCAGTATGTGACCAGTATGTGATGCAGCAACATTATTCATGAACATTCCTAATTCAGAGTATGGTGTGCCCTCAAACGATTTATGTTGAACCAAATTCAAAAAGGTTGTGTCAACTTCATGAGCCAAAGACAATTTGCCAAATTGCTTACACCACCAAGCTGCTGATAGTATGTATGAGATCTTGTTATTGGCCCCACATGTCGTTCATCATCCTTCTTACATTTCCATGCAGGGTTGAAGTTAGAGAATAAGACCAAGTGATTGGTAAACTCTAAACGATTTTGAACTGATTGGTTTGCGATGAATTATTGTACCACATATTTAAAATTATGAAAAAAAATAAGAAAAAAAATGAAATGAGAATATGCTTTTACTCATAATGAAATTCTTCTTGACTGTGATGTTCTTTATTCTATGGGCAAAATTTTTTCCCCTACATAATCACTACCTTGTAACCATTATACTGTTAAAATAAAGTCAGTGTTATCTGCTTATTTATCTTCCTGGGCCTTGCTCATTATATTGTTTACTTATTTTCAGGGTTTATTGAGTTCACCTATTGACAAAGAGGTCGATTATTCACTTACGAAACTCACCATGTCTTTTGCCATCTCATTTGTACAGACAGCAGAAATAATAAAACAGTTTATGGCGTGCTCTTATGCCTAAAATGTCATGTCATGATGAATGATACCCAAATGATACGAACTTTGCTTGCTCCCTGGTTAACTTCATAGTTATCATGTTTCCCATGCCATTCATCAATTGTGGTGAGAATTTCCCCACTTTTCCCCACTTTCATTTCTGGTCAGAACCAGTGCTTCATGGGCTCCTTTAGTTAGCATTTAGGTTCAAGTTTTCTCCCAATATTAACCTGCAATTTGTTCAACTTTAGCATCCTTGTAATCTAAAGCCCTTATCAGTGTGCATTAAATAAAATAACTAACCTGTAGTTTGTAATATTTACTATGATTCGAACTTTGAACATGCCACTTTTCCTTTATTTTTTTCTCTTTTTTTTTTGTTGTGTAGACATGTCACTCTACAGTGGTAAACTTTCTGATGTGCAGAAGGTTTGTTAGTGTTAGATGACACTTCCTTGAAGGTGAAGAAACTTCAAATGTATTGAGTTGACAGAAGACATGGAAAACGTTTGGCATCAGCAGCTATGTCAACATCAACCTCTGATTTAGTAGCAGTCCCTACTTTTTTTCCCTTCAATCAAAACTAGCTATCATGTGCAAGTGACAAATTAAGTCACCTGCTTCTTTGTTATTTTGGCTACCTTCTTGATCATAAGAGGAGAGGAATCATATCTTTTTTCATCACTAAAAAAGGGATTAAATTTATTTTGAGTTAATTAAAATCTCATGTTTGAATTTTTATGAACGTAAATTTTTTTTATTAAAAATTTCATCTATCATTATTAGATACGTGATTCGAAGCATGTGTTCAATAGCGTCATACGAGTTAAACAATCGGTATAGCTTTCGCTATCCAAAAAAAAAGGGACTAAATTTCATTGTTCCCTGGAAGCTTAGGGGGTTCAATCAATCAAATAAATGATGGCGAAGTAGATTTCACGCTTAGTCCTCCTTCACCAACTCCATTCTTCCTGTCACCTATCGAATGGCAAATTTAGCAAAGTAAATTTAAGATCAAACTTTATGAAATTTAGTACATCATGTGGGTCTACGTTAAAATTTGTTATGTTAAATTTGATTTATTTTATGTGTGATGGCCTGACTTACGAGGTACAAATTTATGGGCCTGAACTCAGGAATATATTCTCCTTTGAGTTGCTAATGTCATTAAAAAAAAACACATTTGAAGACGTTGTGGGCAAAATGATCACAAGTTAAATAATTTAGAACCTAGCCCCTTAACCACCATGTTCTACAGTGGTAGGTGATCATGAATGAATTGTTATTTCACCTTGACAATAATTCATAACCCGGCTAATTTTTCTCCCTTACCCAAAGAAGTTAAATTTTATGCATGCAACTTTCCTTCTCATAAAAAAATGGGTGGTTTTTTTGTGTAATTTTTTTAATTAACTGGTAATTTAGATAGCCAACAACATCAAAATAGTTTTTCACTTTTTAGATTACATGTGTAATATCATGATATTAGAGTGTTTGAGTAGCAATGGTATGAATTGTTGAAACGTTACTAAAATTATTTTAAAATTTAGGTTAAACTTCCATTGGGTTATAAATTAAAATATATACAAAAACGAGTGTGTGAATAAAATATGATGAGTCTACAGTTAAAAAGGTTAAAATATAAGAGATGACACGGCGCTGAACATTATGAATGGATGTCTACACACGATTTAAACAAAGACGAACGCATTATAAATAAAATGAGAATTGCGGAAAATGGAATCTTGTCCGAAAATTTCAAATCATTGTATTCTTTCTTTGTTTCCACAGTTGGACCATATTTAGTCTTTTTGGAAAATAATATATTTTTTAAAATATTTTAATAAAATAATGATATTATTAAAACATGGAGATCAATCACCGTTCACTTTGTTCTTGTTTTATGACGCGACGCTCACGTGCCTAAACAAGTTGTGATCCTTCTTAACATAATTGTGTACTAAATGGAAAAAAAAATTAGAATCATTACTGGGCAGCAGTACATATATGATTCAGATGGATAAAATGTGTGCAATGTACTAAATAAAATGGAAACATGGTCCATATGATGTCAGGACGAACACGGCACGTTCATTAATTTAAAATAAAATATAATAATAATAATAATAAAAATGGAATATTGTCCATTGTTTCTGGTTTAGGTACGAGTTTTATGTGGAGTAGTTCCCTCATTTTGTTTGTTCATCGTTGAATTAGGGTGTTGAGAGTGAGATATTTCCACAAGGGTGGGTGCATGATGATAGATGACGTAGAATTTATATTCTTTTACTATTACACAATCATAATAACCTTTTGGGCAATTATGTAGCAAATGTTTTAACGTAAGTGTCGAGCGTTTTCTTGTGTGAAGGATGTGTCAAACCATTTTATACATATTTTTTATTGATGATAAAAAAAATTAGCTATATCTATTACGAAGGATAATAATGTATATAAAATTTTGACGATAATAAATATAATTATTATTGATAATTTGAATCACATTTTTATTATCATCAATGATTATCTAACTTATTTACGAAGAAAGATATTAAAATAATAAAAAAAAATACGCGTAAAACTTTTTGGCACACATTTCTCATAGAAGACACCTAGATTAAATCCTAACGTAAATGAAAATTAGTTAATTGGATATATTGTGCTCGTCTTAATTATGCCAATACATGTTGGACCTCCAAAGTACCTTTTTTTTTCTTATAAAGATGACTACACTTATTGCCTAAACATATGAATCGGTATAATAAAAATATATTATATGGTTATACAGAAAACCTTGTTTCATAGATTATAGAATCGTATGTGGATACAAAAGAATTTTATGATTAGGATAATTAAATATTACTTCGAATTTTTTTCATAGACAAATAATTTTATTTTGTGGTGTTTAGTAAAAGTTTTGAGATAGAAAATATGTGATGAACTTAAACTCTTGTAAATTGATTCTTAAAAATAACTAAATATTTGGATGTGTGAATTTAAATATTTTCGCGAGTTTCAACTCACTCTAGTCAGACGTGTGGTAATTGAATATATATATATAATTTAAAAATACCTAAATGAATTTGAACGTATATCCAAATATTATGTTGATTTTTTTTCATGGAAATCCGTACTTAAAAAAAAACAATTTATATTATTCTAAAATGTTTTTATTACAAAAGATCCAACATGGCCTAAATAGTTCTAACTTCTAAGTTAACGGCAGAAAAAAAATAGTCTTACTTTCCCTTAATTCTTTTTCATTTTAATTTACGAAATATGTAAGTTTCTTACATATATAATAATAACAAATAATTTAATAACCAAACCCGTGACATATTTTCTTGAACAAAAAGTATCCAAAACATATATTTCGTTTTCAGCATAGATTTTTCATAAGTTTATGGTGTATTATATCTATACATATATTATAAAAGAAATGGAAAAGGAAGGAGTTGGAAGGTTCCCCTCTCTCTTCTCTCTCTCTCTCATACACAGTTCCATTTTTTCTCCGGTTCCAGATTTCCTCCTGTTCTTTCGTTCTCTTCTTTTTGCTCTGTTTATATGGAACTTATGCGCTCCGCAGAACACTAACAGGGCGGCATCCTTGAGAAGAAGACCATTGCTTCGGAGCTTTATCTTCGTCGTGTCTCTTCCTCTCTGCACGCCATTGTCTCACTACGCTCCTTTCAGAAGGTAAGCTGTCTGCTCTCCTTCCTCATTGTTCATTTCCTCGAGGCTTTTTCGAGCGTGTTCTCGCGTGCTCGTCCGGGTGGGTGGAGTCTTGTGCGCACTTATCTTTGCCAGTCGTTTACTTTACTGTAACGGCAATGCGGCCCTCCCCCCTGCGATGGTTGAGATCTGCGTCAAGTAGGGCGGAAACATTCGGTTCCTGGAAAAGATTGGGGGGAGGGTTTCTGGGGTTGCGCTCTCTGCCACTTGGTGCTTTTCTCCGCGGACTTGGAGTGTGCACAGCTGTTGGTACTAGAACAATTTTGGATCTGGGTTGGATTTAGAGGTTTGGCTAATTGGGTAAAAGGAAAAAGTTGACACCTTTGTTTTGTGGGTAGAAGATGCGTGTTCCACGAAGTTTTGATAGAGGGATTGAGTTTCTTAAAAGTGGCGATTTTGTTTTTCGTCTCAGAATCGCTACCTTTTGTAGCTGGATTTACTGGAAATGGTACAAATTTTACCTTTAACTTCTGCCCATTGCTGCAGTAATATCTGAAACCTATCATTGTATAATATACTCATTGGATGGCTTGATTGATGGTGAAAGGTCAAGGGATTGCCACTTTATGACTATCTTGTTTTATTTTGAATTTTATATGCTACAGATGTTATGTCAGGTTGTGTAATATGTTATGGAATTAAGTTTAGCAAGTGAAGAGCCTAAAGTTTCTAATTGCTATTACTGTTCACATTGTTTTTCGGTTGGTGTTAATTCAATTTCTGTATTGTCTATATGCTATATTGACAAGTAAATATCGTGCCTGCTTTCCTTGCAATGTTAATTTTAGGGTATTTTCTTACAAAAATTGTTGCAGGTAGAAAGTATTTCCTTTTCATTTTGGTGTCTGCAAATTTCAGCACTACTAGGAATTGAGCAGTTTAGAACTATCCTAGTTCAGCAGTTCAGCTATTGGTTTGAAAGTGCACAGACAAACTGATATCTTAGCAATCTAACTTTTTTTCCAATTTTAATAGTAGCCCATGGAAGATGAGTTGAAGTTCAGAATCTATTGTAGCTCAATCTAACATTTTATCAAAGGCCTTACTAGTTCATAGAAGTGGTCTTTCTTTTTACGCTTAGTATGCTAGGTTCTCAATAGTCTTTTAGAAAGGACTCAGAAATTGACCCGTCACATATCATTTGAGTTTAAATAAAAGGTAGTGGAATGCCACATCACATTTATGAAGAACTCAGAATGTTGTCTGTGGTAATGCACATTTAATTTGGTAACTATTTGAGGAAATGATCTGTTTAGAATTGTCTCTTGCGTAGACTGTGATTTTTCTATTTCATTTAAATAAACATATCTTTATCTGTCACAAGAGGATTAATGAACTCCGTATGGTCGATTGTGGTTTAGCTTGAATGGAGTTGCATTTGTGATCTCGCCAGGGCTCCTTGTTCTCCAAACAGGCTACAAATGTAAGTTGCTGACACAGGGTTTGGTATTTTACTTTAATCTTTAAGAAACTATGCAAGTAACGGCTGAGCATTGGCCAATGTGTGTGGCAGTGTATATTAACATTCATCTGTGAAGATCTGAAGGAGGCACCTTACAAGTTCAGATGGGTTCCAGATTTCCTTCGCATCAGCTCAGCAGTGGCTTGTATGTATCAGGCAGGCCTGAACAACCAAAAGAAAAACCTTTAGTGATGACCTCCACCGCAATGCCCTATACAGGTGGAGATATAAAAAAATCAGGAGAATTGGGGAAGATGTTTGATCTCCATGTCGAGAAGTCTCGAAAGTCTGGGCCTCTTAATAATGCCCCTTCTAGGAACGGATCATTCGGAGGTGCTGCTTCACATTCGGGGCCTATTAATGCCCCTAGTCGATCTAGCTATTCTGGCTCTCTCTCTTTGCAAGTCCCAGGTGCTTCTCTAGGAAGTGGCGGCTCAGGCAGGCAGAAATCTAACTCTGGTCCCCTGAGACATGGGGATCCTGTCAAGAGATCGTCTGGTCCTCAATCTGGAGGGCTCACTCCGATGGCACGCCAAAACTCAGGGCCACTTGCACCTGTGCTTCCAACTACTGGCCTCATCACATCTGGGCCAATTTCCTCTGGACCGCTTAATTCATCTGGAGCACCACGAAAGGTGTCTGGTCCATTAGAGCCTAGCGGGTCATTGAAGCTACATAAGAATGCCATTGTTCACAATCAGGCTGTAACTAAGCTCAGTCAGGATGATGATTTTTCGTTCAAAGGGAGCTTGCCCAAGCCAATTTTGTGGTCTGTGATTTTGTTGTTTGTCATGGGTTTTATCGCAGGTGGATTTATTCTTGGAGCCGTCCGTAATGCTGTTCTTCTAATGGTGGTTGTGGTTATATGTGGAGTGGTTGTTACCCTTTTCCTCTGGAATACTTGCTTTGGAAGAAGAGCAATCATAGGATTTATTACTGAGTATCCTGATGCTGAGTTGAGGAATGCGAAAGATGGGCACTATGTCAAGGTCTCTGGGGTAAGAAATTTACCGAGGAATATCACTGTTCTTTCCAAAAATATTTCCTTTTTGAGGAGAAAAAAATAATGACCACCAGATTTTTGTGGATGTCATCCAAATATATATTACTATGAAACGATCAACATATATAAATGTAAGCTCTCAAAAAGAGAGCGGCAAAAAGAAGATGTGCATCGAAACCTTACTCCCGAAGTTCCTTCGTTCCAAAAACATGATAATAAACAAATGGCTCTATCACTGTAAGCAGGAGCTTTTGGGGCATTTCTTTGCATAACATGACTTTAATTTTGAAAGAGAAAGTGTGAAACCAACACTTGCAATCATGATTGACATTTTTTCATATAACTGAAAATAGTTCCATGAGTATCATTTTTGTGTGATTTCCTGATTGAGCAATTGTTGGAGTTGCACATAGGTCAAAAGCTTTGGCTTTGCATCAGTGCTCATTCTCCCTGCATTCATACAATTCATTCAAAAGGCACAATGTTTTGCTTCTTTAGATGCTTTTCCTAGATAGCCATTGATTGTTAATTACCTTTGCTTTTACGATGATTTTATATAACTTCCTTGCAGGTTGTCACATGTGGAAATGTTCCCCTGGAGTCATCATTTCATAAGGTTCCTAGATGTGTATACACATCAACTAGCTTATATGAATACAGGGGCTGCAACTCAAAGGCTGCCAATTCTGAGCATAAGTGCTTTACTTGGGGGCTAAGATCACTGGAGGTAACAGCTGAACTGTGTTGGAGATAACCAATAATTTTGTAATCCGGATTACTTCTTGTTCTCTTTTGTTCACACTTTTTCCCATAAGTTTTCTTCCCTTTATCTTTTATTTCTACTCAGCAAACTAATTTTTGAACACTACACCTTGCAAATTAATTTTGTTAACTCTATAGAGATTACATATTATTTTAGTTATTTAGTAATTGCATGTTGTTCAGTTTTTCAGTTGGATTGGCTTTCATCTGACCTTACCCATTGATAATCAAACTTTTGCAGAGGCATGTGGCTGATTTCTATATCTCTGATTTCCAATCAGGGCTGAGGGCTTTAGTGAAAACTGGCTATGGTGCTAGGGTGACCCCCTATGTTGAGGAGTCTGTTGTCGTTGACATCAACCCTGACAACAAGGACTTGTCCCCTGAATTTCTTAGGTGGTTGCGTGAGAGGAACCTTTCTAGTGACGATCGCATAATGCGACTGAAAGAAGGGTAATCTCAGCATGTCTTTGACTAGTACATTGTTTTTGCTTGTGTGATGGGTCTGAAGTTCACTATCTGCACAAATGGAAAATGGTTTTTTTTTTTTACTTCTATTTTTTAGTGCGTTAATTTATTAGTTATATCTTCTTGCGTGAATATGTTAGTAACACATTGATAGCAGAAAATATATCTCTATCGAACCCTTGATTATCTGAATTAGAGATGATCTTTTGGGCATGGTTCTCTTGGTTAACTCCCTACATTCTGTCTCCTGCAGCTACATTAAAGAAGGCAGCACTGTTAGTGTAATGGGGGTGGTACAGAGGAATGACAGTGTGCTGATGATAGTTCCTCCTTCGGAGCCGTTCTCCACAGGATGCCAATGGGCCAGATGCATACTACCAGCAAACCTTGAAGGAATAGTGTTGAGATGCGAGGATAATTCCAAAAATGATGTCATACCAGTGTAATTTAAATATTTGATGTTCACAGTTACGGCGCCGGAAAAGATGTGTTTTAGCTTGTCAACACCACAATTTGTTTAGTGGCTCTCGGTAGTTGACACTGACACACTGTCTAACTGATCAATGGATGAATTGTTAAAAGAGGATCGGTCTTCTGGGGATTTGATTGTTGTGTAGATATATTTGTTTACTTTTTTTTTCTTTTTTGTTAAAGATACTTATATGAGATGCTCTTGTGTTGAAAGGAGGCATTGACTGATAGAGTGACACCGACTTTATGCTTATGCTGAGGAAATCTCTAGATTCTTTTGTGTTCAGCCTTTGATATTTCTGTACTTGTTTCTCATGGTGGTTGGTTTGCTGTTCAGATGATTGAAGTGGATCATTATCATTTGATGGGTGCTTGATTCATTTATTGCCATGAAACTTGGTGATTGGAAATTCAAATAGAGTAATTAATAATGGGAGAAAAACAACTATGATGCGAAAATATCTTGCTTGATTTTAAATTTTATTTTATAAGTTTTGTGCAATTTTGGTTGCTTCTATTAACTTTTCACTAATCTACTAGTTCAATAGTTAGGGTATTATATCTTTATATTTCCAATAATAATATTTTCGATTATGTCTTCATCACTTGTTGATTTTTTTTAAAGCTGTCCGACACGAACAATATTTTTCCTTTTAAATTTATACTATATAAATATTAGAAATATGCAAATCAATTGCTTACTCAATCGCATTAGGCATCAATCAAAGTAAAATATTATCCTAGGAATTATAATATTATATTAAATTATATAATCGGTGCAAATTGTTTAGTTGATATATAAGAATGTCAACATTGGTAGGCATTTAGAGAGGAATATATAATATAAGAAAATAAAAACGGTAGTTATCCGAGAAGAACTGGGCCTGCTACGAGCACTCGGCCCAGCCCTCCTCCTCGACGACTCGGACTCGGGCGGCGGACCGGGCGATCCGCCACTCGGCCACGGCGACCAACCTCGCGGGCACGCCGGAACATGCCTCCAGACGCCGCAGTGCCGCCCCACGGCCACCGCTTGCCGACGTGTCCTCCTCGCTGCGCTTGACTGCGAACCACAGAGCCGCCGCTAGAGCCACCCGGAATGGCAGAGCGGCGACGGTTCCCTCGACCGCGACTACGGCATCGACGGCCGTGGCCGCGCACCGCCGCGGGTGCGGGAGCCCCATCCTCCGGCCCCAGCACAGTAGGACTTCCTCCGCGCCGCCTTCCTCACCGCCGAGCCGGCGTCGGCGCCGCTTTCCGGCGAGATTCCGCGGCGGGGCCGCGGCCGTCGACTCGGAGGTGGTGGACATGCATGAGCTGGAGGAAGCGGAAGAGGCGGTCGGAGAGAGAGGGCCAGGGGGATCGGGATCGCAGGCGCGGCAGAGGACGGAACGCGCACCCGAGGGGAGGGGACCGGCAACGGGGACGCCGCTGAAGCGGCGGTCGTCGAGGGAGCGGCAGGAGGTACAGGCGACCCGTCGGATGTGGCGGGACACGATGAAGTTGGCGCCGTGGACGGCCGCGTCGCAGGCCCAGCAGAGGTAGGCGGCGTCCGGGTCGCAGTAGACGGCTGCGTCGCCGGCGCAGAGATCGCAGCGGGTTTGCTTCATCTCCGGCGGAGCAGGAAGAACGAGTAAGGGATTGGAAGGAAGGCGGGAACAATTTTATACCTCCGCCGGATAGGCACTGCAAGGCGGTTTTGGTAGGCCAAAATGCAAACCGGGGTCCGGTTTTGACCTTTCTTTCGGAGACAGAGGAGAGAGAGAAAGGGAAAGGGGAAAAAGATCGTAGATTTAATCTCTGCCGTTATATTTTTGCTGGAGAAAAATATTGCAAAATTTTAAATTTAAAAAGGTTCAAAGTTAGGACTTTATTGTACCTCTATATATCAATCAGAATTATATATATATATAATATCTACAGTAATATTACATTCAAGCATAATGAGTTGGAATATTATTAAATTTGTGATACGATAATTAATTATGCACCTAATAATTGTCGGATCGGTATTTAATTAATTATGATAGAGATCAAAGTTATAATATGATTTTTTAGATAAAAAAAAATTACGATAAATTTACCTGGCGTTTTTCTACTAAAATTTACCTTCTTAAATTTATGATGATAATAGTGTATATTACAAAAGACATAAAGGTGCGGATCAGGATGCTCCACGTGGACTGTTTTTGCACGCGCAAGAATGGGAGGGATATTAGTACAAATTACTTATATAATTTTTTAAAATTAACATTCTAACTTTTGAAGTTTCCTTTTGAAATAAATATAAAAATAACCGAAATTGGGTAACTTTTCTAACTTAAAATTTTTGATATAAAAGAAAGAAATTAAGTTCTTGATTATTTTTAATTAATTAATCTAAAAATCATATTTTTTTCCCTCATAAAGTCGTGATTAATTATTTCATTAATCTCACTTTCAACTATGCTTTTTTTTAATTTCTAGAGTTATTTTGATAAATCATTCCTAAATTATTTTGATTTTTCACGTTCAAACTATGAATTTATTTTTTTTAAATTCTAAACAATCGCGATTTTTTCAATTTGATCATTTCGTCGATTTTTGTCAATTTTTTCTATTAACTTTGATTATTTTTATTTATGAAAAGTAAAAAAATATTTCTTCCTTTGATTTTATATTTTCGTTTCGACTTTCAACTCCAGCCACAAAGGGAGGGATATTTTCAACTTTTTGTAAATGAAAAAAATCGAAGATAATAAAAAATTGATAAAAATTAACGAAAAGATCAAATTGAAAAAAAATACGATAACTTACGAATAAAAAAATAAACTCGTAGTTTGAAATTATATATAAAAAATCGAAATAATTTAAGAATAATTTATAAAAATAATCCCAAGTGAATGGAAAAAACCTTAAAAATTTGGAATCCGAGGTCTAATCTCGTCAAAAGAGAATGAAAAGCCTCGCAAGAAAAGAATTCCCATACAAGAGGGGGTACGAAGACGACCGATCAATCACCAACATGGCAACATGGCTTCCACTTTTCTGTCATCTTTGTTCTGATTAAGCAATTGGTAGAGAATTGCACAGAAAGCCACAACATATGATTGAGTTTTAGGTTAAAAAAAAATAGTTCGAGGAAGTCTCAATCTTAATTGCAGCTAAGCTCGATCAAAGACCAGTTTCAAACTTGATCTTTGCTAGAAATTAGGTTTTTAAGGTTTACATTTGGTCGTACTTAATTAAATACCAAATTAATGGAGGCCATGTCTCCATCCAGATGATAAATAATAAAATAAAAATAAAGATTCAATGCGTGGGGTTCCCTTTCTCCTGGTTGGGTCGAGCAACGAGCAGCCACGCGACGGCACATGGCGTTTGTACTGGGATCAAATTGGCCTTGCATTCCATTCCGCCCACCGGAACCCCAAGCCCATGGCGGTATGGCCGCCGGACCACAGCGGCCAACAGCTCCTCCTCTTTCTGCCCCACAGCATGATTTTGGATGACCACCAGGTCCACCACCAAATTCAATTTCCATCATCACCAGTTAATTTGATTATATATATATATATATATTTTAATTTTTGTTTTTTACTTTTAGATATCGGGTATTCTATTTTTTTTAAAAAAAATGAACTATGCAGATAATTATGAAAGGTCCTCACCTATCTGATGAATATCTGCGCCTGCCGCTCCTGTGACAAGGTCGAAGGATGGATAAGAATATTAGTTCCAAATGAAGGTACATCAAATTTTCGTAATAGATTTTAACTCTCTTGGAGAAAATTTATCCTGGGTGTAGGTCGAAGAAAAATTTAAGGAATGACAAATGTCATTTTTACAAAACTTGGACCCAAGTCGAGTCAAACTACATCCGGTCCAAGTTATAAAGAATCTAACCCGAGTCGATGTGCAAAAGTTCGATTGCGTCCTATTAGAACACTTTAAAGCCCGTGTTCTAGAGAAGATGGGTGCAATATCTCATGGGTCTAAATGAATTCAATCAAGGTACTTACATATTGATCAATTGATCATTTACATAAATGATTTTTTGATTATTACCTAGCCTTTCTTTATTACTTGATAACATCCACAAAGATGGACAAATAGGCCATTGGATAAAAGTTGCAAATCATGAATCTACGTGTATATTAATTGTATCATTTGTTTGGGCAAAGAAAATTTACATCAAAGAAAACTATCGGTCAAAGAAGATTTTCCTTCTATGTCAAAGAAACATCCCACACTTACCCTCTACATGAAAGTATGAAATCAACCATAATAAAATTAAATATGAACAGTTAGTTATTTATCATCATTTGAACACCTAGTTATCTGTCATTTGAACATTTCATTATTGATTATCATTTGATTACTTGATTATTAATCATTCAATCATTTGATTATTTATTCCTTTGATTAGTTGATAATTTCATTGAAAATTGTTCATTTTTTTAAAGTATGACTAATTATTATAATAAAATTTTCATCCAATTGTAGTATCTTACTTATATTAGGCTCACGGCTAAGGGAATCTTCTACCTTGTAGATAATTGGTCTTCTCATTTTTAAAAATGGACTCATCTATAGTTACAAATTTTGATGATGATCTTCAATTGCACATGGGACTTTAGTACTATGATGTCCTATAATGTATGAATCTTATATATCTTTCGAAGTTCGAAAATGGAGTAATCTATAGCGATGAATTTTCATGATGACATTGAATTGCACATGAAACGTGAGTACTATGATGTCTTTTATTTCTTAGTTATTTATTTATGCTAGCTATTTAAATAATATCATTAATTTATTTGTTAATCATGAGAGTCACTTGAACAATTGTTATATGGCTTCAACATTTTAATATATTGAATTTATTTTTAGTTATTTGAGTTTAATCTTTTTTAATTGACCGATCAAACAATTAATCAAAGAAAGAGTATTTGTGTGTTGCTAAGTACTTAGTTGTCATGTGGCAAGAGCATAGTGTTGGGGCATTACACCTTCTTTTCTATTATTTATATTGTAATGCTCCTAGAATGTATGCCTAGAGGCCATGCTTAAGATGTTGCTTTAGAGACATTACCCAATATTATGACACATTTTTTTACTTGACTAGTCAACATTTGGAACACACAATCAAGAGATTAAATTAAAATAACTATAACTTTAATACCAAAATAAAATCATTTATGAGTTTACAAGTTTAACAAAAGCTAAATAATCAATGCAAATATCAATTAACTAAATGGTTTTATGCCCATGTGCAAAATCTATTGTCACTTGAGCCATCCCCGACACCATCATCACTCCCACATCAAAAGTCTATTGTTAGTTGTTAAGTATCGATTCTCACAAATGGAAAGTGATGGGGTAACGTCTTTAATTTCAAAAGAACAAAGATATGAGATAAAATTTCAAGGGTACAAAAAACTTTTTCTTTGTAAGACTATAATGCAAACTAAATGTATCACCCTCGGCCCAATTAAGATATTATTCGCTTTGGACTCTGAGAGCGCACAAATTTAAAATGAGTCTTGAAAGGTAAAGATGATAGATACATATAAGTCCATTACCATTTCCGTATTTTATCCATGTAGAACTATTCAATCAAATCATCTTATTCCTTAAACCTCAAGTCATTACAATCTTTCTCCTTTAAGGGGCTCAACATCCTCGTTGAGCAATTCGTGTGGGCCCATGGCCCATGTTTTTCACATGACTCAAGTGAGCACGTGAGGTTGCCTCTGATACCATTTTGTAACACCCTCGGCCCAATCAACATATTATTCGCTTTGAGTATGCAAATCAAGAACAGGATAAGAAAGATATAGGACTGACCTTTTCACAACTAAGGTCGAGGAATTTTCATTTTAAAAGAAAAAGGAACGAGGTTCCAACTTTTAATCAACACCCACCACCACATGACCGAGGTTGTGAAAAATGTGGAAGGAATCATGAAAAAGTTTCTTGTCATGTAGATATCGGAGCTTATTTTATACGTGGTAACATGGGACATTACATGAATGATTTTCTTTTGTGGCAGCATCAACAACCACAACAGCAATCACAACCACCAAATAAAACAATAGCAAAAGAAAAACAACAAGTGGCACAAGGACGAGTGTATGCTTTAATCCAGAAAGATGTTAAAACCTCAAATGCGGTAGTTATAAGTAACATTTCTATACGGGGCATCATGATGTATCTTTTGTTTAATTATGGGTTTACCCACTCTTAGGTGCCCTAAAATTATGCATGCCATTTAGAAGCAAGAAAAAAAATCATAATTATATGGTTTGGTGTTTGCCTTACCATGTATTTCTTTGATCTATTATTTGTAATGTTGTCATTCACATAGTTAACTATAGAATTAGATATAAATAGTACCCTCACCATGGTAGAGTATATTGATAAAGTAAAGTTCTAGTAGATTATCAAAATTATGATAAGATGCATGATACCAATGATAGAGTCAAACGAAAAATTGATAGGAATTACTATATCATGATCACAACCTTGCATACTTTGCGGGGTTGCAAACATAAGTGTTCAGTAGAAAAGAATTTAATATGATCTATCAAGAATGATTCTTCATCGTGCAAGGTAGCATGATGTCTACATAAGATATTTTGATTGTTATTTAGGGAGTTCATCGAACGATGTATTAGAGTGAGGTCTCCTTTGATCATCGATCAAGAGATCAAAACAGACCATAAAATTCATCACTTTTGATGTGTTGGTTGGAGATTTAGCGAAAGAGCAATTGAAGGAGGACACTTCTTCCATCCCCAATCGCTAACTCGAACCCACATCTCAACATTGCAAACAAATTACTCTCAATAAGCCTACCAATGTTTATAATCATGCCTTTGTTCAAATAGGACAATAAGTTATAACCTACAACTAGTGATTGTATGATAATTGGTAATTGTGGCTTCATCATAAGGTTGTTCCTAGAAGAGTGACTTGTCGTGATAGAGACTCTATTGAATATATCCTTGGAGTTACTTCCACTCTACATTTTTATGGCATGAAAACACAAATATTAAAAGATTTGAAAATACAAGTACAATGTCTCTTAGATAAAAGATTTATTTAATTTCATAGGGTTACGTATAGAACTCCAATCTTAGTGGCTGAGAAGAGACATGAATTTCTCAAATCGTACACTATCTATAAAGAATTAAATGAAGTGACAACGAAGAAGAAATGTCTATTGTCGAGAAAAGATTACTTGGTTGGGCAATTGTCATGTGTATATGGTCGATCTCATATCTAATTATTACCCGCTTAATATTAAGGAAAGTGATATAAAAAGAAGAAGAATGAAGAAAAATAAATAATTTGAATTTGGAATATAGCAGAGGCATTCTTAAAAATGTATGTAGACAAGTAGAAGCTTATGACTAGAAATACCCAATATATTATTTGAAGCTTACGTCATTTAGTTCTCATCATGGGGTTAGAAAATGATGAAGCAATAAGATGTGTTCTTAACAAGCCTTATGAACAAGTGATTTGTTTATGACATATTCTCTTCTAAGAGATTCACATATTCAATAACATGCCATGGGTTAGGATTACATTTTCTCAGCAGACACATAGATGCATCATGTGCACTTTCCACATAATGCAAGGTCAAATAACAAGACTTACCTATCCCCCAATATCAAATTTCGAGGACGAAATTCTTTTAAGGGGGAGGGGGGGATAAAATGTAATATCCCTACCTTAATCACATCTGATTAAATATAGTAATATTATGTTATGTGATGATTTTATACCATGATATATATGTTAAAGCGAAAAGTCCAATGTTAGGTGCCAGAGTGCAGAAAGTGACAAAATTCACCTAAGTCATGAAAAGATGTTTTTCGAAAATATTGGAATTAAAAAATTAGAGTCTCGATAATTTTTCTCCATGTTAATATATCCTAAATATGATTTTTAATAATTTTCAGGTAAAGTCTTCGATAAGTTAGATGATAGCGCAAAATCCGGATATCAGAAAAATGATCGATTTTGTTCTTCGGACAAAATTCAAATTTCGACTCCTTTGAAATTTAAGTTTATAAATATTTTATTTGAATCCAAATTGGGGGTAGTTTCTTATACATGTCTTAAATAAATGAATAAATAATAGGATAAATGACAAAGACAAAGTTGGAACTCAATCCCAACCGACTTTAGGTTGGTATCTATGACATATAACACTCAACCTTATCTTCTTATCCCATGTTACCATACCCTGACAACTCGCATACGACTTCAACAAGGTAGCAACCAAAGGCAAGGAAAACAAGAGCAAGAAGATGAGATCAAGGATTTCTTGCTAGGGCTTCATCTATGTAAGTTGAAAACTCCTCTCTTATGAATTATCCATATGAAGTTGGATCAAAACAAATCATCCCTAATCTCTGATAGTTTTTTCCATCCTTTATTTCATATGATTATGAAGAAGAAACTCTTAAGATGAAGAACCAACCCCAACTTCGAAATTGTGTTCTCCTACTTTCTGTACCTCCAAAAATTATGAAATTAGATCTGTAAATACTTGTTGAAATCTACTATTCGCTTTTGAAAATGGATTGATTGGATACCTATACAGAAATTTAATTATGAAACCCTAGGGGTCACTCAGGCTGTTCTAGAAAGTAGTTAGACTGAAATGATAATTCGGCCATAAATTCCACACTTAATGTTTCATGTGTTGGATCTCAAAGGGCACCAAGAGGGAGATGAATTGATGTTTAAAAATAAAATATCGATTTCACAAAAATATGCCACGAAAACTTAAAATCGATTCGTTAATATTCAAATGAACACAAAAGCAATCATGTGAGAAGGAGAGGGAAAGAGAACTCAAACACAAATAGCATGGTGATTGTTGACGAGATACGATCACACATTAGCCTACGTCCCCGTTTCAACTTTTCGACCTCGAAACAGTCGAAGATTTCACTAAAGCGCTTCCTTTGTTCCAAATGAGGTAAGAAAGAAAGCCATTTACACAATCACTTTTTATCCGCTTCGAAATGTAAGGCAAAACTCTCCTCATAGAAAATTAATATTTTCTCTCACTCAAGAGATAAGATATAAAACCTCTTTTACACAAGTGCTTTCTCAATTTTTCTAATAAATTTGTTTCTCTTTCACAAAAGCAAGCTCACAAAAATGAAAGAGAGAAAGAAGAGAAAGCCAAAATGATAACTTCAAGAAAAAATCTCCTTTTTGATAATTTGAAGTTTTTCTTCAATGCTTGGGATATGGTGTCTTTGCTTCTGGCTTTGACACTCCTTTTATAGGCTCTAGTATGTGAAAAAATCGTCCAAAAATTGTTCCACAAATTTTTCTTTCAAAATTGATCGTTGCTGTTCATTTGACTCGGAGGCCGGTCGACCTCACATCTGGATCGGTCAATCGGTTTATGTAACCGTTGCGCGATTTCTTCATCTTTTGCGCTTGATCGATCGACCGGTACATCGACTAGTATTGTCTCGACGTCAACCGGGACATGTTCAGTTTTGATCGATCGATCGGTGTTGTCTCGATCGGCATTCTTTGCTTCGACCGATAGGTTGACTGACCTGCACTATTTTGAGCATAGCTTTTTGCATAGTTATCCAAATTAGATAATCTTGAATTCTAAGGATAGCTGACATGATTCTCTACAATTTTGATATTTATCATTCATCCAGAATCTAATCACACATTAGTCAATTATTTAATCAAAGTGTAATGCATATTTTTATTTGAACTTTTTCAGCATTTGACTTCGATCTTTCGAAGTTTGTATCATCAAAATATAATTTTATATGTCATTAAAACTTTGCTCCAAAATCATGTCGTAATTTAAGGAATAGAAGTACACGTCTCTAAAGTTTTGGAGCAATTGGAATATTATGAAAATAGTATGTGTACTAGGAATTATACTTTTTATAAGGCACAAACCATAGTATATCAGTTTCAGAAGTATGACAAAATATCTCCAAATCTAGAAATTTTTGTAGATTAATATAGAATGAGAAAAATGATAAGATCGGTACTAATTCAAGTTCAGGAAGTCTAGTTTTGTTAAAAATTTGACTCCATGTGATAGGATGTACATACAAAAAGTTATAAATTTTATAATAAGTATTATGCAGTTTGTCAAGATTCTAAGGTCGTTTCATAATGAGTTAAATTATGAGTTTTATGTTGATTATAGTTGATGAAGTCTTCTGTCACTAAAAATTGGTTTCACATCGATAGGGGTTATACACTAGTTGTTATATATTTTATATTGTACATTGTGCAATTTGCTATGTGCAAATAGAAATAAAGTGTTTGTGCTTATACGAACATACGATGAATGAATGTAGAAATTGATTAATGGTTACATTGGTTACATGATATGATTTGAAATTATATGTTATACAAATAGGTGCTATTTGCACGTATAAAGTGTCCTAATTGTTATGTGTGCAATTACTTGTTCCAAAAGATGATATGACATGACATGATACGAAATGACATCACTTCACAAGACATGTAAAAAGGTAATATGATATGATATGATATGATAGGACATGATATGATATGACTGGGTCATGCATTTACATTTCATTATCATGCATTTGCATTACCCTAGTCGGGCAATAGTTTACCATAGCTAAAAGACTTGTAAGATTGACAATTTACACTTATATAGTTGAAAGACTTGTAAGGCCAACAATTTACCCTTGCATGATTGAAAATTTGTGTAAGGACGATAGCTTACTCCTATTTGGTTGAAAGATCTTATAGGGCTAACAGATATCTCAAAAGGAATTTTAGGTTATTTAGAGTTATGTGTCATGTGAGCCGAATCGTGGAATCACACCCACCATTTATATTCACAGGGGCCACCTTTAGAATCCATCAACCTCCCCAGCAGAGTCGACAGATATTCTGAAAGGGATGCCTCTGGACAGATGGTAATATGACATGTATAGACATACAAGATTTATGCATCCATGCATTTATGACTTGTGCATCAATGTCTCATTCTTATGTATGATATGATGATTGTACTTTTGACATGATCTATAGATGCATAGATGTTTTTCATATCTTATGACATGATAAAAATTTGAATTTCTTATAACTTATTATTATATGAGATATGCTGAAGAAATAATGTTTATATTGTTTTACTCAAATGGAATATGTGATAATATATGGGTTATGACTTTTTGACTTACTGAGTTGTTGGTTACTCATATTATTACTTACAACATTTTTCAGATCAGTAGACTAGCCGTGCTTGGTGATCCTCTATCAAGATTGGAAGAACTTTTGATGAGAGGCATATATAATCCTTAGATCTTTTAAGAATCTTTGAAAGGATTAAAGAGAAGTGTTTTGGATGTGTATTATTAGATAAAAATAGAAAGGTTTCATTGTAATATGTGATACTACTTTGTATAAGTACATAGTGTTTGATGTTTACAATTAATTTGAATATTATAATATCATATAGTATGGTTTGAATACTTTAATTATTTTATCTTCTAGATGAATTATAGCACGCTTCTGCAAACTATATAAGATTACATGTAATAGGTCGCATCCTACAAGTTAAATCAATGTTCAAATTTGGGTCGTGACAGTTAAGCATGAGAGACTCACTCGAACAATTGTTATATGGCTTCAATATTTTAATATATTGAATTTGTTTTTAGTTATTTGAGGTTGATTTTTTTGAATTGATTGT
Source organism: Pontederia crassipes (assembly GCA_030549335.1). Lineage (NCBI taxonomy): Eukaryota > Viridiplantae > Streptophyta > Magnoliopsida > Commelinales > Pontederiaceae > Pontederia > Pontederia crassipes. Next base: position 7,760,411 of record JAUKPH010000017.1, read on the forward strand.
TCAAACAATTAATCAAAGAAAGAGTATTTGTGTGTTGCTTTGGAAGTACTTAGTTTGATATGGCAAGAGCATAATGTTCGGAGCATTACACCCTCCTTTCTATATTGTAATGCTCCTAAAATATATGTCTAGAGCATGTGCTTAAGATGTTGCTTTAGAGACGATACCCAATATTATGATTCATTTTATATAAATATATTTAGTTGACTAGTCAACATTTGGAACACAAGCAAAATATTAAATTAAAATAACCATAATTTTAATACCAAAATAAAATCATTTATGAGTTTACAAGTTTAGCAAAATCTAAATAGCCAATGCAAATATCAATTAAATAAATGGTTCTATGCCCATGAGCAAAGTCTATTGTCACTTGAGCCATCCCCAACATCAAAAGTCTATTGTTGGGCAATGTCTTTAATTTCAAAATAACAAAGATATGAGATAAAATTTCAAGGGTATAGAATTGTAATATCCTCAAAAATATTAAAAAGAAAAGAAAAAGAAAAGAAAATATGTAAAAAGAAATATAAAGATGTTTAAAAGTCCATAATGAAGCTCATTAGCCTAAGAAACCTAAAACCCAAACTATAAATATCTTTTATGCCCTAAATCCCACCTAGCACCTCACTTTCTCTCCCCAACACCAGCCGAAAGTAACTTCCTCTCCATCAACTCCCGGCAGCAACCTCCCATCAAGCAAACCACCACTCAATTGCTCTCCTCTCACACGACAGCAATCAAGAAAACTCCCCTCTCATTCCTTCACCTCCACTCACGGCAGCTCACTCCACTCACGGCTGCACAAGCAGCAAGGCAGCAACCCAACTCACTCTCTCACTGTTCTCTCTCTCCAAGCTACTCACGATAGCAAGGAAGCCTCCATTACCCTCTCTCCCTCCAAACCCATTCGGCCAGCACACTTAAGGTCAACTCTCACTCACCTCAGTCTCTCCATTGGCATGAACAGCAAGAGAAGAAGGAAGTTAGGAGAGGAAAGAAAGGAAATAGAGGAAGTAGATTAGGAGTTTAAGCTTTATTAATTAAGGTATATTTGAGGAGATCTTAAAATTTAATCACCCCTTAATGATATATGTTTGTATGGATTAAGGGATTTTAAGACCTAACTAGGTTTTATTAAAGTATGATTAGGGAAAGTCTATATTTGCATTAAGATGCTTTTTGTTTCATTAATATTATCATTTCATTGCTAATCATGTTTAGTATTAGAATGTTCATTGTTATTCATGATTTATTTATTATGATGTCTTTTATTTGTTCGTATGAATATGATTACTAATTCTTGATGTTCATTAGGCAAATCCCTTCATATGTTTAAGATTAAGATAGTAAAAATGCTCATGTATGACCTATGTGTTGATTAGTGATTAATATATGTTTGAGGGGATCCTAAAACCTAATCATCCCTTAATGATGTATGTTTGTATGGATTAAGGGATTTTAAGACCTAACTAGATCTTATTCAAGTATGATTAGGGAAAGTCCATATTTGCATTAAGATGTTTCTTGTTTCATTAATATTATCATTTCATTGCTAATCATGTTTAGTATTATAATGTTCATTGCTATTCATGATTTATTTATTATGATGTCTTTTATTTGTTCGTATGAATATGATTACTAATTCTTGATGTTCTTTAGGCAAATCCCTTCATATGTTGAAAATGCTCATGTATGACCTATGTGTTGATTAGCGATTAATGTACGTTGAGGGGATTCAAACTCTTAATCACCTCCCTAATGATGTTTGTGTGAATGGATTAGGGCATGAAGAACCAACTTGTGTTCTTGAAATGGATGATTAAGGCTTATGCATATTAGTACTTGTATGTGCCATGTTTCATGAAGCTTTATGTTCTAATGTTAATCATGTTTGGAAATATAATATTCATTGTTACTTATGCTAGCTCAAATGAAATGGTTTTATGCTTATGTACATGTATGAACTTAGATAGCATGATTAGATGCTTCATGTGAAAATCTTATTATATTTCATGATTAGAATGCTAAGAATGTTAAGAAATGTCATATATGATGTTTGGAAGTAAGTATGTGTTCAATATGTCAATGTATGCATGATTAGGAAGAAAAAGATGTAGAAGTCGAGTTTTTGTCGGCCCAGAATGGGCGACCGATAATGTATCGGTCGACCGTTCTGGAGACCATTGTAGTGTAGGACTCTGTCCAATAGTCGACCGGTTCTATAATGGTCACCCGTTTTGGAAGGGTCGAAACATTCTGTGATTAGCGGTCGACCAGACACCCTATTCCGGTCGTTCGATAGCAATGTAATGGTCGACCGATATACTAATGATCGTCCGATATGTGTTGTCAAAATGTTCAACACATTCTGTGATTAGCGGACGTCCGAGCACTTTGTTTCTTTCGTCCGAAAAGTCAAGTACCGGTCGATCGATAATTCAAACGATCATCCGATATGTATTGACAAAACAGTCGAAACATTTTGTGATTAGCGGTCGAACCGAAATCCATTTTCGATCGTCCGAAAGGACGAGTAGCCGTCGACCGTTACTCCAGCAGTCGTCCGTTTTATAAGAGTATGATTAGCGAACGAACCAAAGTCTCATTTTGATCGTCCGAAAGGACCATAACAATCGATCGATAACTCGACCGATCGATCGATACCCTTCCAATGGTCAATCGTTACCCAAAACGGTCGTCCGTTCTGGAAACTAATTGCCTATGATTGAATGTCCATATATAGTATGATTTGAAGTATGTATGACCTTAAATAGGATTAAAACATGCAACATGAATGAATGATTGTATGTATTGATGAAAATAGTAAAAGACGGATTGACGTGAATGTGACTTGTTGCAATCGAGGAGGGGAAATGAGTTTCACCCTTAAGCGTGGCATTTATCGGGGAAACGAGTTTCACCCTCAAGTGTAGCGTTTCCATAAGTTGAAATGAGTTCCTTCCTTAAGCGTGGCATCTATATTGGGCCTACGTGGAACCAGGAGGCGAGTTCCACCCTTAAGCGTGTCGTCTTTATTGGCATCCCATGAATTCAAAGTTATGACCTAGCTAGCCTTTTTCCCACGAATTCAACATGGTCTTCCCAATTAACAAAATAAGAAAGTATCTAAGTAAAGATGAAAGATGAAAAGATGAATGATGAATGACTTGGGATATAAAGTAAAGATGTTAAAGAAGTAAGATGAAGTATGCACCTATGATGATGAAATGTAAATATCCACTTGTCACATCATATCTTGACATGATGAAAGATGATAAAGTAAAATAAGATAAGATCATGATATGCATTAGCTTAATGATAAGTTATGATATGCTTGACTTAAAGATTATGATGTTACATGTTATCTTATCTTGTCATGATGATATGCTCACATGTCATGTAGTATGCATAAGTAGCTCATAGCATGCATATGATTTATGTTTTATGATGATGATATGCATATGCCATGACATGTAGAGATCATGTTATAAGGCCATAGCATGCATGGGCCTCAACATACTGTAACGGGAGAAATTCACTGCACCCCATGAATCCGTGCAGGTATGGATGAGGCTTAGGTTCGGCGGTGAGGACCTCTTGACGGAGACATTGCACATGGACATAGTCGGGTTTACGACTCAAATTATCTTACTTATATTATGTCATTATGTTGAACTCATGTAAGAGTTTTATGTATGCCTTATGGGCCTTATGAAGTCATGTATTTTACTTGAACTCATTATGTGGTAAGAACCCATTGTTGGGTATACGTTAGAGCATATTAGGCCCATGGGCCATATTATGTTATCTTGGGTTTTATTTTATTTACTTTGAAGTCTTCCTCTGTTTATGAAAATGATGTTATTGTCTTAGGTTTTTATTATATTATGTTTCTGCTGCAAAGTTTTATGAAATTAGGTCAAGTTAAAAGTGATGCCGCCTAGGGTTCGGCAACTATATTGGGGCCGAATTTTGGGGGCGTTACAAGAATCACCTAAAAAATAGCAAAAAATTAAATCTATGTATAGGAATATGAGTATTGTTACTCGTTCCTCGGCACAAGTGTTCAATGATAAATAATAATAGGGTATAGTTTCCATATTGAAGGAGGAATATGGTTGTAATTTGCAACAGAAGACTTCCACACTGAATAATATCCATTGATAGATGAGGCTCTCAACAAAAAATTTCTCCATTCATAAAGACTCGAACTCAATGCCTTAATTAAGCGAGAAGGAATCGTTTATCACTCCATCTCACATACGCCAACAATATGTTACTAAGCTAATATTGCAATTATGACTTAGGATGATAGTGTAATATCCCTAACTTAAGCATGTATTATTAGAATGTTATATTATGTTATTGATATGTATTATGAAGATCGTGTTAAGACATAAGTTTCAATGATAATTATTGGAGTTCGAAAAGTGATGAAAATTTGTTTAAGGCATGAAAATATGATTTTTGGAAATATGAAAATTTGAAAAAATAAAGTCCCGATAATTGTTCCTATATATTAAATTATTCTAAAAGTGATTTTTAAGAATTTTTAGGAGGTGTGTGAGTTAGGTAAAATGTAGATACAAAATTGAAAAATCTACGAACATGACATTGGATTAATCCCACATGCATAAGACATGGAAGAGATGCTGGGTATATATGAGAACATGACCTTGGCCTGGTATGATGCGTTTTGGTAAAACCGTGCGGGCTTAAGCTCAAAGTTGATAATATCCTATGCAAGTGCATGGATGCGGTAGTCCAAAAATTATGAAATTTATTTTCAATGATTCTCTCTGAGTCTACTTTCGTTGGGCTTTGGAATCAAGTTAATATGATCTCTATAGAGAAAGTTAAGCTCTCTTCTTTAAGGTGATAGCTGAAATTGTTACCCAATTTTCTAAATTATGTATTAAATCCAATATGCCATGTAATTTTTTGATAATTTAGGGTGTTATATACACTGATGTTAGGTTTCATTGAAAATTTGTATCACTAAAAAATTATATCTTTTTGGAAAGTTATAAATGTTTTACCTAGCCTCACTCGGTCTATCAAGATGAAATATAGGACAGATTGTGCTACTATTTGTTAAATTTATTGTGCTCAGAACATATGGATATAAATTCAAATAATTTTATGAGTTGCATCCTATGAAGTCTGCGTTTATAAAAAATTTAAGTTACCAAAATATGACATGTTTCTTATTTTATATAAATAGTACAATTAAGGCCACTCTGCCAGAACAAAGAAATACCATGGAATTTAGGATGAATCTTAATTTTCCTATGAACAAACCACAATGAAATAAAATTTGAAACTTTTATAGATTAATATATTATTAATCAAGAAATAAGAAAAATTGGAATGAACAAATTTGGTTATCAATTCAAGCAGTATGTATACAATCTATCTTAATAGTAGACCAACTCTTGTGATAAATAATTATTTAAGTTATAAGAGTAAATACTTAAGGGTCATGTATCTTTGCAATTAATTATGTTTCATGTGTGATAGTCTTGTATTCAGATCATAAGAGTAATGTGTTTCTTATTATTATTCTTATAGGAATAGAAGAGTAAAGTAGTAAAAAATGAAAGGAAAACTTTTTGTTAGCCCTTATAGGTAGGTTGATTTCTCCTACTCTATGTATTCACTTCCTTTGAATTTGGTATAACATTGATTGTTATATGTATTAAATGCATATCTCGATAAGTTTGTATGAAAATTTCTACTGAATGATTGATCAATTGATGATTCATTAGAAGAGCTTATGTGAAATGTTATAGATCGAGTTTATAGGATGCAATCTTATTCTTTTCGAATGAGTATCTGATATGATTCATCTTCTGATATTCGAGATATGGTTGTTATGTAATAAATCATGCATCGACATCTGCTTGCATTTATATATATGATAGTTGGAGCTAAGTGCTACATCGCTAATCATTATGGGAGCCACTTCTAGAGTCCAATCAATCATTCTATTTTTCAAAAAGAGAATAAGATAAGATGGAGTTAAGTATCATACGGAGTTAAGTGCTACACTATAAGGGTTTAAGCCACCTCTAGAATCCGTTTCGGTCACCTCTGAAAGTCATCTATCGCTTTCTGATATGTTTCCTAGAAATGGTATGAAATAAAATAGAGTTAAGTGTTGTGCGGACCTAAGTGCTACACCATGAGGGTGGGAGCCATCTCTAGAATCCGTATGGGCCACCTTTGGAAGTCATCTATCGACGATACAAAGCCAGTTGGTGATCCGTGCATTTATATGAAAGTGTTACATTTTGCATTCATCCGTTTGAGATTTATTATATGATTGTAGAAGTGAAATGAATGTTATGTATCTTTTTGTATGATTATAAAAGTTATTATTATGTATGCCATTAGATATGTCTTGCTATTCATTATCTCTCCGAATTTATTAGATGGTAACACATAGCTTATGAATTATCAATTTACTGAGCTATTATTTGCTCATAATATTGTTGTACACTTTTTCAGATCGGTAGAATTTTTGGAATTGTAAGAGACGGTCTTAGCAATGTGTGGATCTTTTTTGCTACTAAGGTATCGATAAGTCATGTGCTCCACCGCGCGTACTAAATAAAAGACTTGTAGCTCTCATATTTCACTGTTGGAATATTGAGAGAGTTTGATATGTGCTATCTACAAAAAAGTAATTTTGCACTTTGTAAAATATAAATCTTTCATGACTATGTGGTGGTGTAAATCCTAAGGTTGTTACATGCTCTGAATGATCAATATAAACTGTGTGATTTAGTTATATATGTTATTAGTTTATTGTATTATCTAGAGGAATTACGCATAATTTTTTAAGAAAATAAAAAAATATAATTGATCGACGGTAATCAATCGCGAGCAATGTGGTTTTTAAGTAGCTTAAAATTTTTAAAGTGATGAGGTTTGGTGTTAGTTTTTGCGATCAATGTGGGTCATCAAAAGAAGCTAGAAGAATATTCCTTAAGGCACCAGCAAGACACTTTTCTATGGGATAAAGTCATTCTTATTAAAATTGAACCGGACCAACTGGTTTGATCGATTCGATCAAGAACCGGCACCTGGTATGATTAGGATTGGCTTGAAACTTGAAAGTCGATGTGAGTGCGGCAAATATCAGGTTGAACCGAAAAAACGGTCAAATCGATGAACCAATAAAAAAACCGGATCAACTTAGTTTTGAAAAAAAAATCAAGTTAAAATGAAAAGTAGGTTGAATGAAATGGAAAGGAAAAAAATAAAGAAGACATGGACTGGCAAGATCGAATTTTAAAATGGAAATACGAAAATAAATGTAGGGAGATAATTAATAGGTACAAAACAAATTTGGAAGTGGAGAAATAAATAAGGAATGAATTATGACATGATAAACAAAAATAAATATAGAAAGATAATTAATAGGTAGAAAAATTCAATTTTGGAAGTGAAAAATAAATATAATAAAATAATTGATTAAGCATTAAGTTTTTAATATAACAAATAATTTGAAAAGAAGCCTAATTCAATTATAAATATTAAAAGAAGGGAAAGAAGAAATAATGTGAAAGAATGAAAATAGAAAAAGAATATAAATGTGGAAGGATATAGAATTAGAAGAATAAATGGAAATAAAAAGAAAAGAGATGAAAATAAAAAATGAATTAAATTGAAATAAAGTAATATGACATCATCGATATTATATTAATAATACAAAAGTAATAAGGATTTAATGGGTGTTGGGAGCACCCTGCTCCCAACTAGCTGGACCATGGAGCGCGATGGTGAGATTTCACTAGCCACGCTCTCACGGCATCTCACTACAGATTGGGGTTCATTGGTTAGATGTTTAAGGGGCGCTTTTCGCGAGTCAAGGCTTTGATGCTTAAGGACGCTGAGGACGAGCGAGCAACCACACTGTCGCCGAGGACGAACGAGCAACGCACCGAGGCCGTCGAGGCATTTTCACGCCAAGGTCAAGCAATCAACACAGAGGCCTTTCCACGCCGAGGCCGAGCGACCGACCAACGCTGAGCGAGCGGCCTGAACCGCACGGCGAGACATTCCAACGACAAATCCTTTTCTTATCGTTCTCGGATGAACTGCACTCACGAAATTTCATTGTCTTGTCCCAATAAATTTAAGTTGGGAGCGGGGTGCTCCAAACTTAGGTTGGGAACACTTCCATTGAATCCACCTAATAATCATCCATTAAATTTGGATAATTTAACTTTATACAATATATCAAAAAAATAATTATATTAATTTATTATTAGTAGTAGTTTATTATTACAAAATGTAATATATTAATTATTATATTTATTCAAGATTAATATAAATAATATTAATTTAATAAAATTTGATTCTTTACTATTGAACCTGATCGAATTGGTATAAAAATATTGGATAAAGTGGGGACATGGCATGCAACAGCGTGAGCGATATGTTGGAAGAACGTGGACGAAGCGTACATGTAGAGGGGTCGTGAAACTTAATTATATGCAATAATCACTAATATGAGACATCGTAGGTGTTATCCTTTTTAACGAATTAGGTTATTAAAAAAATAGTTAACGCATCAAATTTTAAAATAATATCAGAAAGGTCAAGAATAATTCGACTCTTATTAAAACATTTTTTTTTCTTAATTATTATTCACATGATAGAACTGAAGTAAATCAAAATAGTCACCCAAACAGTTTGAATATAAAGTCTTAAAATAAAGTAAGCTAATTTTTTAAGTATTTAATTATATAATGAAAATTATTAAGACAAGATGTGAAATAGTTGACCGGCCAGTCTCTTAAATGCAAAACGTGTCGCGTAATTTGTCCATGTCGGCGAAGATGCCTCCATGAGTCGGCGCGTTGACACGTTCGGAGCATCTTCTCGTGATGGGGAGATGTCGGCACGTGCGGATGGACCGAGCCGTCTGATCCGAGATCTTTTACATAATTTAGAAAAAAAAAGTCGGACAGCAAACTACAAAAAAAAACTTACTTTCACATAATTCACTTTTAGTATTTTATTATAATTTCCTCTAAAATGTCGTCTCTTTTTGTCCAAGTAATCGGATCCTCCCAAAATTTCTAGACATATATATATATATATATAGATGCTTAAATTTATATATTTGTTACAGTGATTTCACAAACGGATAACATACGACGGGTGGATACGAATTTAATTAGTAAATTTAATATAAATGTTTGATAAATATAAGTTAACACCTACAAATAATAAAATGATATACAAGGTCAACACATATAATTTATATTATTAGCGCATTACTTATAATTTTTATAACATGATAATTAGTCATTTAATTATGATTTTTAAATATACTCATTTATGTTTTTAATTATCCCATAAAATGGAGAAAAGACTAACCAAGGTAAACTAAAAGTGAAGATATGTGAAGTAATTAAATAAGAAATTGTTATGATAGGAAAGAGAGAAACAAAATAATTATTTAAAGAAAATATAAAAAAATATGTTTAGAAATGGACTTATCAATATTATTAGACCGTAGAAGTAGCCTAGACTATTTTATCTTTTAACCTTTTATAATTTATTTGAAATAAGAATTTACCAAATATTCTTAGTAGTTTTGACACTACAAGAAAATCGTGATTTTCCGACGGATAATTTTCGACGGTTCTAAATCCGTCGCTATTTGCGACGGATTTTTCGACGGTTCCATTTCCGACGGATTTTTCGACGGTTATGACCGTCGAAAATAATTTATATTATTATTTAATTTTTCGACGATTAGGAACGTCGATATTTTCGACGGATATCTATCCGTCGTAATTTCCGACGACTTTTCCGACGGTTATGACCGTCGGAAATAAAAAAATTAAATTATATATTTTTTATATTATTATTAAATTTTTTCGACAGATTTTCTGTCGGTCACGACCGTCAGAAATAAAAAAATTAATTATATAATTTATTATATTATTATTTAATTTTTCGACGATTAGAAACGTCGATATTTTCGACGGATATCCATCCGTCGTAATTTCCGACGACTTTTCCGACGGTTAGGACCGTCGGAAATAAAAAATTAAATTATATATTTTTAATATTATTATTAAATTTTTTCGACGGATTTTCCGACGGTTGTGACCGTCGGAAATAAAAGAAATTAATTATATAATTAATTATATTATTATTTAATTTTTTGACGATTAGAAACATCGATATTTTCGACGGATATCCATCCGTCGCAAAATCCGCCGCAATTTCCGAAGGTCATAACCGTCGGTAAATCCGTCGCAATTTCCGATGGATATCCAAACCGTCGCAATTACTGACGATTTTGACCGTCGGTAAATATTACCGTCGGTTCAAACCGTCGGTAAAATAAAAAATAAATATTATATATGACTAAATAAAAAAAATTATTATTTATATTTTCGACGGCCGAAATCATCGGTAATTAAAATTTCGTTATCCCGCTTTTTTTTCCCTTTTTCCCGCTTTCTTTCCAAATTTTTTCCTTTATATATTTTCCCTCCTCCCTCTTCTCTCTCCCTCCTCCCTCCACTCCTCTCTCTCTCCCTCCTCTCCTCTCTCCTTCTCCCGGCCGCGAGCACAGACATCGGACGCCGGTTACGCCGCGAGATCGGCCTCTCCCGCGCGCCGAACGCCGGCGACTCTCTTTCGCACTGGCGTATCTCTCTCTCCTGCTCCGCACCGGCATCTCTCTCTCTCTGTTGTCGGCCGGATCGGCCGCCAGGCGGGCTGGATCCGGCCGCTAATTTTTTTTATATTTAAAAAATTATTTGCGACCGTCAAAAGATCGACGGTTGCGACAATCGCCTAAAGTTTCGACAGTTGGGACCGTCGAAAAGTTGCGACGGCTCGGACCGCCGGCCTTTTCCGGCGGTTGCAACCGTCGAAAATTTCGACGGCTCGGACCGCCGAAAGCCTTTTCCGGCGGTTGCAACCATCGGAAATATCGACGGCTCGAACCGTCGGCCTTTTCCGGCGGTTGCAACCGTCGGAAATATCGACGGTTCGAACCGTCTGGGACTTTTCCGGCGGTTGCAACCGTTGGAAAATTTCGACGGGTCGAACCGCCGGGGATTGTTCCGACGGCCAGAACCGTCGATATTTTCGACGAATTTTTTTCAACCGTCGCAAATTCGTTTGCGACGAGCGTTTTTCGGACGGATCGATTCCGACTGAAAAACCGTCGGTAATTGCGTTATCGACGGTTTTCGGGCTGATTACCGACGGTTCGGACCGTCGGTAATCCGCGTTTTTCTTGTAGTGTGACCATCAACGGCGGCATCTTTTTGCTTGTCTTATTTTTTTCCAATTTGTAAAAATATATTTACCCTTGAACGTTAAAAAAAAGTGAGAAAATATGAAAAAGAAATTCCATTGAACATGACCACTCGAATACTATATATATATATATATATATATACTGTATTCATTTTGAGGACAATAAATTAGCAATTGATTCCTTTTCCCATTGAAACCGTGGTTTTCGGGAAGCTGTACTTCTAAAATTCTTCAATGTACATAATATAGTTAGAAAATAAATTTTGTTTTCCCAAATAATTTTACTTGGTTTGTATTCTTAAAAAAAATCGACCAACCCAAAAAATCCATTTGACCCAAAAAATTCATCCGACTCAAAAAAATTAAATTAAAAAAATATATTTAGGATGGTTTTAATAAATTAAAATTCAATCGCTAAAATTAGGACCCCACCCAAAAAAAATCGTAAGGACTGTGGAGTCCATTTTTTATTTATATATATTATTAATTTTTTTATAGGTTCAATTTTGATATTTCCTACCTCTCCTTGTTCCCTTTCGTCTCCATCATCAGACTTTCATCCAACAGTTCATAATTGAATCTTTTAAATAATTTATCATTATTGGATGAAGATCTGACGATGGAGACGATGGGGAACAAAGTGAGGTAGGGAATACCTAAATATTTTACTTCTTTTGTTATAGATATAATATTTTTTATAAAATTTCATACTTTTCTATCACATTATCAAACTCTAATTTAATAACTTTAGAATTTTAGTGGTATATTTTATATTTATTATAAAATAAATTTTTTATATTAATTTCAATTTATTAAATATATTTTTAAAATATAATTATATAAAAGTAAGTCCTCAAAAAATCATCCGAAAAAAATTGATCTATTAGAGGATGGTTTTTATTTTTTTCAAAATAGTTTTCAGGATGGTTTTTTTAATTTTAAAAATCGATAAAAAGTAACGATTGATTTTTTTAGATCGAAAACTCGACCTGATTTGAATTACTTTCACCCATATGTGGATGATGAAATCGAATAGGTGATATAATTATGAAATAAATAATACTTATTATTATTATTTAAAATAATTTAAAACTAAAGGTATTTACCTTTATTTTTTTACCTCCTTAGAAAATAATATAAGTAATACTATAATAAAACTAAATTTACTTTATGTTAGTTTCTAAAAGTTGTTTGTATTATCTTTTGTCTTCTAGATATTCTTTATTTTATCCCTCCTCCTCCTCCGACTCTTTTAATGCTTTTACAAACATTTATTGTTGAAACATTTTTTAAAAAAAATATGCAAATTAACATATGACGATAAAGGAATATGACATTTGACTTTTTCATCATGTAGACTGCATAGCTTTTAATACGTATAGCTACTGGCTAATATTATACTATACTATTAGTTAATAATGGTAGGCGGCAATGTTTTGATCTAAATTTGACTTCCACTAGTATATGCCATCGGACATTATATTTGGGTCACCTTCTTGGAGATATCGTTTTTTGACGTCTTTCTTCTGCTGTTTGTGACGTTGTACGTACGTAGTTGATTAATTCCCTTGTACATATGGTTTGATTAATGCTCAATTTGCTAATTACCTATTACTATGCATATTATTTCATAATATATATTGTGTTCGCGACCCCATTATAACATAAATACAAATATGTTGATAGCAAACAACTTGTACTAACAAAATATGAATTCCCAAGTGTGATTCAGGTCGGAACAAAATAGTCGGAATGATAATAAATTTGAATATTTATTCAACCACTCCGATATTATGGTGGAAAAAAATCGCAAGATTTTTATAAATTGGTAAAATATAAAAAGATCACTATTCGTATTAAAAGTGAGAAATTTGTTAATTACTCATACTGACTATCTAAAAATGTGTGGAAATATTTAGACATGGAATTGGTCTCATGTTTATATACTAAGGTAGGTAGGTAGGTAGGTAGGTGTATTACATTTCATACTATATGACTCATTTGTTCAGTTGCCTTGATAAGCAAATGTTAATTAATCAAGAAATACCATTTTCTGTATCTTAAAATTGGAGAACTTTTTATCTCCGAAAAAAATGCAAAATTAAACAAAAGAAACACATACCAAAATAAAAACTCCGAGCGGAGCCCACAGACGCCAAAATTATTTATAATTTTGCATTATTTTTAAATTAGTTAAATTCAGCACGGTTTAAATATTACATGTAACGACCATGCACCTGTCTAATACCACATGCATATATATATGCACCTTAAAAGATTATTTAATTTTAGGAAAGATACGCACATCTAAGATGACCATGCATCATCTTTATCTATACACAAAATTAATAGGACCAACGTTCTTTGTTTACTTCTATTCGTTTCTATGTAAAGAGGCAAATCGCCAAACTCGTACTATTATATATATACACTGACCACACACACACACAGAGAGAGAGAGAGAGAGAGAGAGAGAGATGTGCTTCCTGTTGTTGGTGTTCGAGAAGGAGGCGGTGCTGGGGACGAAGAAGGCCCCGGGGAGCTGCCCGTACTGCGGCGGGGTGGTGACGGCGACGGACGTGGAGAGCGCCTGGACGATGTGCTGCCTCCCGCTCTGCCGCAAGATCAAGAGGAAGTACGCCTGCGAGAGCTGCGCCAGGCGTCTCGTCCCCTACCCTTATAATTAATTCAGGCCTCCATCTCGCCGGAGGCGCCGCCGTTGATCGATCGCATGCAGAAAGCTTAGTTTCTCAGCTTCAGCATCGCGCCGCCGGCGAACGTACGTAGTCTGCGCGCGCACCCTGCTGCAAAAGGCGCAGCGGTGTAATATTTTGCTTGGCTTCTTCTTTGATTTTTGTTGCTCTTTTTTTAAAAAAATTTGTTTGGGGGTTTAGGAAGCAATTTGGAACATAATTAAGAAAAAGGGTGGATGATTATTTTTTTATTTGATTAATTTTTGTATATATGCTGGAAATTCTAAGAGTTAGGGAGCCATGCATCTGATTTAGTTTGGGACATTCGATTTGTTTTATTCACTATTGGGTAAATTTTTTTTTGTTTTCATGCCGAAAGAAAATTCAAGTAATTAAATGTAAATTTTGTGGATATTCCTATTCGGCCAGACTGGATCAAAAAATGAGTTGGATCTTATATTCTTTTCAATGTCTTAACTAGGATCAGGATATCTTATTATCAATGCGATAATTAATCATAATCATGGAATATAAATGGCCTTGATAATTATTTTTCCTTGTCAAATTTCATTCCTGCTTACTTGCTCATCAAATGTAACATTATCAAATTGATAAATTCGATATAAATCTTAAGATCTTACTATTTTATGATTTTATTTTCAAAATTTTATGTATAGGAATCTTCACACGATCTTACGATATACGATCTCATAAATTAATATAATCATTTAAATATTAATAAAACTACATATGTATGACAATAATAATTTATTTTATAAACTTTACTATTTTTTTCATTTTTAATATATAGTGATGTAATTTTACTTAAGAATTAATAAAAGTAATTTTTATGACTAAGTGAGATATAATTTATTATGTAAATATAATAAGTGAATCAAAATAGTATTTATTATCTTTAACAAAATATATTTTCCAATCTTAATTAATTATTTTTTTATAGACATAGTACAAAAAAATTAAAGATCTAAAATAAATAAGTACATACACGTTTTGATCTCCTGGTGTACCTGACTGCGCTATACTCTTATTTCCATTAATTAATTATCTTGAATATGACTTTTAAAAATCAGTCATGGAGCTAACAGTACCAGTGCCAATAGTATTTATTGATTTGACGTTCTAACGTATCGATTGACTACTACTGCCACTGTTCATAAATTAATATTATATTTTTATTTTAGTATCATGTTGTATTTTCCAGCGTAGCATGAATAATATCGTCATGATTTATATTATGATGGCATGTATTTTGATATCCCTATGTATGAATTCCATTTTATGTTTCATAAAATTATTATTATTATTATTATTATTATTATTATTATTATTATTATTATTATTATTATTATTATTATTATTATTATTATTATTATCATCATCATCATCATCATCATCATCATCATCATCATCTAGTCTCTTACGATCATGAAATTCATCATTTGGAAGTCACAAAGTTATCAAATGCCAAATGGCACAATTTTTTTCAGAAATAGAAATTTGAAAAACCTCAATATATAAAATTGTCGCATTTTAGTTATTTTTAAGTTATATTTGTAGGGACACGAAATTGCCATCATCCAAGCAACTATAGACATTATTTTCATTACGCCATATTCGGGAGGATACGGAAGAGCCAAACCAAAAATAATGATTAATCATTATTTTATAGGAGAGGAAATAGGAGAGGAAAAAAAATACAAGAGACTATAGTTCAAGTCTACAAATTTATATTATGATAGTTGTTAAAAAATATATCATAAAAAATCCAATTGTACTAAAATAATCATATGCATTGAGAAATATTTTTAGTTATCATTTATTGTGATGATATAACTTTATCTTGGCATGCAGTGATATTGGAAAAAATTTTCAAACCTTTAAAAGATCAAAGTCTATAACTTCGGCCAGCTGACACATTCTTCACATGATAGATTGGGATGGGCTTCTTTTTCAGGATTGTTACATCCTTGAGCATCACTAGTACTATGTACATATTTGTTCTTTCTGTTTTGAAGATCAATTGCCCACGAGATCATTAGTCGACTGATTGCTTCACGGATCAATCGTTGTTAATGAGATGGCTCGTTTTAATTTTTTGTTAGACTCAATATCTTTTATTTCATTACATATAAATCTAGTTATTGTACATAGTAAAATGATATTATTCATTGAACTATTTTATTAACTATGCTTTAAATAATAATCAGTTAACACAAATAAAATGTACTATAACATTTTTAACTTAATAAAATAATAAACTTGTACCTCTCTTCTCTAATTGCCGCATAATACTACAATTATCCATTTAATCAACTTTTTCTAATTCACCATTTCATTCTTCATCCGAAACACCAAATGAGAAATATTTGTGAATAAACGATTAATGCATGGGATTGATACAAACAACATGACCCTGGCTACTTCCCATACCCTAAAGAGGAATAAATAAAATGTGTTATATAGAGAAAATGTTATCTAGCTCCCCTATAAAAAGAATGTTATCTAGCCTCTTAGCTTAACTAGAACTTGTAAAACTTGGATATACAATGGTACAATGGTACATTCTTGTATAATAAATCACCCATCTAAATGGTCCTACATATTGTCATACATTCAGACAAACTTCCCTGGGCAACTACTATATGGGAAAATCTTCTCATTCCCCAACAGGAATTGTGATTGAAATAAAAGCTTTTATTTGGAAGCAACACAAATTCTAATATGGAATACTAGCTTCTTTGTAGTGATGGATGTCAGAAGTAAAATGTTCATAAAGAACAGTACTGCAATTATGCAAACATAAAGGTAAACAAAAGCATACGAATCTAAATGGAACACGTTCAAAGTATTTTTCAACAACAAAATTTTAGGACTCGGATAGAAAGCCAGCACTCACTGCTAAATGACCAAGTAACATATCAGACAACATTCTAGTTCATCCTTCTGATGAGCTCATTTATGTAATTCTCTCTGTTTCCTGCATCACCACCTTCAACGTAGTGTCTCCTCTTCTTCTTCAGGCCACCCAACGGGGCCTTCAACTTGAAGGGCCACAGGAAGTTGTTTGCCTCCTTGAAGTGAGGACCGACAGTCATAATCTCATGAATAAGATCTTCAACAGAAATAATACCATATTTTCCCAGCACCTGAAACCAAAGTAAGCATAATGTCAAAACTAGGAGAACATTGTTAACATACCTATACAACCTGAAATAGTTCATGAGAATATACCTGCTCGACAACTGAGTTCTCGGACAAAGGTTTTCTCTGTTTGTCAACCTTCCCAAATCCCCTCTTGTAAATCAGCTCTTTCACACTCTTTAGGTTTGGATACCTAAGATAACCAGTACATGATTTATTTATGAAGGAAATGAAATCCTAATTCAGTTGCAAAAAAAGGCACTAAAATGATCTATTACCCATAGGTCACATAAGGCTCCACGCGCCTTAACATGTTCATAGTTGCCTTGTTTACTTTCAAAAACACACCATTAAAGATCTGAGGTGAAATGTGTGTTAGTGATAAATTCACGAAAGCAGCAACTCATTGGAATGAACACAATTAATATTCCTTGATTACCTGACGCAGGCGAAGAAGCTGCAAGATCTTTCTTGTTTTTGGGTGCATCGCATTGATACTATACCATAGATCAAAGGAACATAAATTAATTCATCACAACCTAAAAAATAACCAGATAGTAAGGGAAAGGGGAGATATTTAATTTATACCCTCTGATGCGGACAATGAACAGGAGCTTAGCCTCAGGGCTGACATAGAAACCGCCCTTCATCCTGGCCTCTCTCTTCAAACGGATCAACTCTTTCTCCTACATTACCTCACACCAAAATCCAACATTACAAGAACAACACATCATTTACAGCACAAATGCACCAGACCAAAGTAAATCGATAAATGCATCGTCGTGGAGGCATAAAAATGGAATCTTAACCAACCCAAACACCAAACTGCAATGAAATTTACAATCAAACATCCCGTTCACATTAAAAAAATCAACTTTTTTTCATAGTACGAAGTAGAAGCATAACTGTACACAGCATGGAGTAAATGTTTAGAGATACACACCTGAGATTCATACTCCTGCGCGTACTGCTTTGCCCTGGTAAAGATGACCTTGCGGTTCTCGCGCTCCTTCTTCTTCTTGGCCAGGAGCTCCTGCTTCTTGGCCGCAGCCCACTTCTCCTCCCGCTTCCTCTTCTTCAGCACCGACTCCGGTACGATTGCCTTCGTCTCCGCGGCCATTTTCCTCTACACCTACGATTCGAAAACCAAAGAAAAATGAGCAAACCTACTCGCAAAAGAAGAAATAGAGAGCCGATTCGATTACCTGGTTCTCCAATTGGAAGACGGCGACGACGGGAACAAGAGGGAAAGCGGCGCTTGCATCCGGAATAAATAAGTTGGGGCTTAGGGTTTTGAAAGGCCCAGCCCATCTAACGGGTGAGATGATTTGGGTGATGAAGCTCTTAGCCACCATTTTTTTCTCTTTTTTTATTAAGATTTCTCTCCTGCTTTATTATTCTTTTTATTTAAATTCTTTTATTATATCATAAAAAATCCTTTTTTTTTCATGGATCTTAAGTTGGTGGATCTCTCTTTTGTCATATAGGACAAGGATCGTCCAGAGCGGCCGCTGCCCGGAGGGGGCGAGCGCCGACCCAGAGGAAACCACTCCAGAACCCCTACCCCCAAACACACACACACACACCTCCCCGCCCCCCAAGCTCCCCCTCCACCTTCCTCCTCCTTTCCCCCTCGGATAACCCTTGCTGCCCCTCAACAATCGTCTTCTCTGCAAAACATTCGTCTCCATGCGGATCTTGGTCCGACATCGTCAAGGATCGCCATGTCTCATCACAGTCCCGCATCTCTCCTCGACAAATGGCGGCAACTTCAGGCCTCCGTCACCGTCTCAGTCGACATCCCTCTGTCTGACGTCTCTCGTCAAATGGAAGTTGCGGAGCGGTGCCTCCTTGGTCGCTTCCTGGGCAATGAGGTGGATCTTGCTGCCCTCGCCTCCGAACTCCCCACCATCTGGCACCTTGCTGGGCAGCTTTCGCTCCGGCAGATAGGTAACGACTACCTTTTATATATGTTCTCCAACTATGACGATTACCTGCAGGTCCTAACCTTGGAGCCGGCGACCTTCCGCGGCCACATCCTCCTCGTTAACAAATACAAGCAGTTCTTCCGGCCATTCGTCGATCTACCGGATTCTACCCCTGTGTGGATCCAATTCCCTAGACTGGCTTTCGAGCTTTGCTCTCCTGATGCTATCCGACGGATCACCTCCTGGTTCGACACGCCTCTCCGTATCGACGTTCCTGATGAGTATGCGGCTGCCCGCGCACCACGGTGCTGTGTGGACATGAACATGAAACTCCCTGTCAAGCAGGGCACATGGGTGAACTTACCGGACGGATCCCAATTTTTTCAGCGTGTTTTATATGAAAACGTTCCCCTTTTTTGTTTCAGGTGTCGTGTCAGCAGGGCCGCCCCTTCCCATGGTGAACCAGGTGTTCTACTGTTCGGGCCGTGGATGCTTGCGGCCTCTTCCCGGCGTCTTCCGCCGCTGCCGCGGCTCCCGGCGTCGCTGATGGGTGCACGCACTATCGTTATGTCCGGGTGTACGGCGGCCGTTGACATCCCTTCGAGTGTCATGGCGTCTGACGGCGGACCTCTTACGGCTACCGGCGGGCAGCTCTAATGGCTACCGATACCACTCTGGGCGTCACGGCATCAGCAGACGGCTCGCTAACGGATACCACACGGGCATCTCAAACGGCTACTGACAACGTTCTGTTACTTCCCCATGTAGGTAATGGTTCCCACCTCGTGCGCGATGGATGCCGTGTTTGTGGACACCTGTCCTGGCAGCACATCTAACGGCCACATCCCCGTCGGTTGTGGCGTTGTGTTACAGCTATCTCACACTCCGGATCTGTTAGCCGCGCCGATGCTTGACACTTGTCCTGTTGGTCAATCAACGGAGGAAACAAATCAGAGTACTTTCGACGGTGGGGATTCCTCATGGGCGTCAGGCATCCTGGATCGTCTGACACGTGGAACTTGCCACCTTTTTGGTAAAGGCACCGAAACCCTAAAGCATCCCCCTCTCACTCCTCGCAACTCCCCGGCTCGAAATCGCTATCCACGCTCCTTCCCCCCCCCCCCCCCTTGCGATTCCGGACTCCAACTCTTCTCCCCTACGTCTTCCCAGACCTCTCGGCCCTCGCTCCCCTCCCTCCGCCCCTCTCTCCAGCATGGATCATGAGGCTGTCCGTGCGTCTATTCTCGGCAGTTTCACCGCCGCGAAGCTAGTGCAGGCCCTCTTGAATTCTGACCCGGAGCAGGTGGATGAAGAGCTCATCATGGAGCCTCCCCCCCCCCCCCCCACGCGTACTGAAAAGAAGAAGCACACTGTCAACCGTGTCTCAGCTCCTCTCGCGGCACCGGAACTCCGCCTCCGCGATCGGAAGACGCAAGCTAAAGGTAAGAACACATTAAATCGCAAAAAGTCGTCAAACCCCTCTACTCCTCTAGTTACAAACTCGCGACCTACGGCTGGGGCTGCTCGCCTCGACCTAAATCAATGAAGCTCATCACGTGGAACTGCCGAGGCGCTTTCCGTAGCAAGGTCCGCGAGCGCCTTCGGGATATCATCAGAAAAGGACCATCCCGATATCTCAGTTTTAGTTGAAACACATTCCTATACTAACCGTTCTATGCAGGTTATTCGGCGACTGGGTTCCGGATGGCAAGGTATCTTTGCGCCGGGCACCGATCGCGCAGGTGGGATCCTTCTCGCCTGGCATGACCCCGCCATCACTGTCTCTATGATTAAATATGACTCACAGGTTCTACACGCGGTTGTTACCGTCAATGATTTCTCATTTTTTTTCTCTCATGTATTTACGCCAGTGTCCTCCCCAACCTGCGCCTCGAACTCTGGAGGCATCTCTCCTCCTTACAGCTTGACAACATCCCTTGGCTGCTCACCGGGGATTTTAATTCCATCTCCTCACAGACAAACAAGCAAAGCGGTAAGCCTGTTGTTTATACTAAATCCGTTCGTGCCCTAAACGAATTTATCTCCTCGCAGGGTCTTGTCGATGTCGATTGTTCGGGGAAGAAATTTACTTGGTGCAACAACCGCCTTGGCGGAGCTCGCATCATGTGCCGGCTGGATAGATATATTGCGAGCCCCCACTGGTTTCTTTCCTTCCCCAATCTGACTATTGATTATCTCACTAGATGTTGTTCTGACCACTCTCCTATCACTTTGTCTACTGAGTCTCCTCGTAAAAAAATTCCTTCATTCAAACTTGAGCATTTCTGGCTTGAGTATGAGGAGCCTAGGAAAATTATAGAACAAACTTGGAGTAATCATCCTCTCGGTCAGCAGACTGCTATCCCCTTTCTACTGATGATGACCGGTGGCTTTGGCGGCCAGACCCTCTGGGTTGCGCCTCCACTTCTAGTACTTATCATTTCTTATGTGGCAGGGTAACTCCACAGCCGGCGCCTGGTGAACAAACTTGAACTATGATTTGGAAGCTTAATGTTCCGCAGAAGCTCAAGTTTTTTATGTGGAAATTTTTGCATAATCGCTTACCTACTCTTGATCTTCTGTCTCGTTTTAACATGTCTCTTTCTCCAACTTGTGCTCTGTGTGGCACTTCTGCTGAATCTTTGTCGCACCTATTTTTCCAATGCCCTTTTGCTTGGAATATTTGGCGTTTCTTTTTGGGTAGTACTTCTTATAACTTTAAGTTTTTTGACTCTTGGAATGTTGGTAATTGGATCGAGGAAGGTGCCGATATTGAGTCTTGCTCTAGATCAAATCTGAGATCGCTTTTTACTTTTACTTTTTGGAATATTTGGTGTGCTCAGAACAACGCTCATTTTCAGTCCAAGCTTGTTACCGCATCGATTGTGTGGGAGAGGATCCTCACCGGTTACAACGAATATGTTGAATTTTCTCGGTCTGAGGCAAGATCCACCCTTACCCCCCGCGACCCGCTCCGGGTCCTGTGGGAGCCCCCCGCTCCAAATTGGGTTGCCCTCAACTCAGATGGCTCACACCATCGTTCTGAGCCTTCAGGGGGTATAGGCTTCATTATCCGATCTTCTAATGGGTGTCTTCTTTTTGCAGGTGCTCAATTATCCCAAGACCACTCGGCGCTTGAGCTTGAGGCCAAAGCTCTTCTTGAAGGTGTAAGGTGGCGCTTGCAGCGGGGCTACTTACAGGTTGATTGCGGACTGGACTCTGAGCTTCTGATCAAAATTGTTACCAAAACCTCCCCTTGCCCTTGGCGTATTCAGAACATCATTCGGAGCATCTGGCACTACATTTCTCTTTTACACAACTTCAAATGTAAACACATCTATCGTGAATGTAATCGGGCCGCGGATTTTTTGTCTCGCCTCGGCCGCTCTCATGGATCAGCCATTTTTTGGGAGGATAATCCTCCACGCGAACTGCTATCTCTTTTGTATCAGGATCATCCTGCTTTAATCAGTAATAGATAATCTTCTCTTTTGAAAAAAAAATAGGACAAGGAAGATATTTGATGCAAACTTTTTACAATTACCACGCAAAACTTAAAAACTTAGCAATACAATATAACGAAATTGATGTTGGCGAGTGCAATTTGGATTGCCAATATCATCCATAGACCACATTGTACTAAAATGAAGTGTTTTTTATTTTACATTAATTTGAAGTTTTGATAACAAATTACTGAACGTAGGTTATTTGTCAAAGTTAAAAAAAATTACAAATCCGTTGTTGCACAAATTGGTATGATTTACCCAATAATGTAATGAGTCCAAGTAGGCCCATTTTACTTGGACAACATTAATGGGCTGTATGTTTTTTTTTTCTTTTCTCAATAAAACAAGGGAATAAGGACCAAATACTACAGCAAACCATTCTGCCTTTAAACTTTTGAAATTATTTGCAAACAGAACAACATAAAAAAAAAGAACTGGTATGCCAAAGGAGACAGAATTTGAAATAATAATGTTAGAAATGAGGAAATTCTGATAGATGATCCTCAAGTAACCAATCAATAGAGTGAAGATAATTTTTTGTTCTTTGAGAGAAGTGAACATTGTTCTGCATCCATTAATCTTCTTAAGGAGTCATTAAATGGGTGTACTCAATTTTGTAACAAGACACAATACAACATTGTATTAGTCCCCTTTGATGCGCTTTTACTGCTTTTTAAACAGGAGCTGAATATAAATATATATATATATATATATATTGATAAAATGTACATGCTGAGCACCTATTATTAGTATACATGCTGAGCGAATCTGAGACGTCCAATATGAAATCGACAGCCATGGATATAAGTGGATGAGGCATGTGATCATGACCGTTTATTTTTTATCAGCGGCCCAGATGCGTCATGATAGTGATAGGGTTTAGAGTATATATATAATCCAATTAGTTGAGATCATCCTCATTACTAATTTAGCATAATGCAGAATATAATAAAAAACTGGATTGAAATTGTACTCGATTAGTAACCACTTGGGAACCTACCCAATCATCATCTTCAGGATTACTAGAAAAACGGCTCATAGGACACATCGGATAATCATTTTATTCTTTCATTTAGCAAACTACCGTATCACTTGGCATATAATCATACAAACTTAAAGGCGGCATTTGAAAACGGACGATTGTTCTTCTCTCTTTTTTTTTTTTTTTTTGAATAGTTGAATTTATAAATTAGTTCAACTTGTATTTGGATGAAATGTAACGTGATGAGAGGAAGTTGATGTGATAGAAAGTAATAAATATGATGGATTAATTTTATGAATAAAAAATAAATATTATAAATATAATTATATTGAATAATAAAATAAAAGTATAGATTATTTTTTATGAAAAAAATTGTTAAAATATATTTTTAAATATTAAAAATTTAATAAATTAAAATATTATTTTTAAAATAAAATTATAAATGATAAATAATATTTTATTATAAATCTTTTATATTTAATAAATAAATTATTTTATAAGAAAAATGAAAGAAAGAAAATAAGAAAAGAAAAAAATGAAATTGAAAAAAGTAGTTGCCGTGTCACAAAAAATAAAAAAAAGGTGGAACTCGGCTACAGTGACTCATTCCACTTTGGGGTCACATGACCCCTAGGTACACGATCGTTTTGTGCAGCAAATGCAAAAAAACATATAAAATGGAAGACCGAAAGAGTTGCCACTAGACCGCAGAATACAAAGAGCTCAATATTTTTAAAACGGACGACCAAAATAGTTTCGGACACCCATTCTGAGCACCAAATGTAACTAAATGTGATGCTGACTATTAAAGACAAGGGACAATGGATGACTACGCAAAAAAAACAAACAATAATGGCATTTTTATATATAATAGACACCCGAACTAAAAATGGTCGTCTGCTTCCTATAAGATAAATTCGCGACGGTTAGTTTTTGTACAAAATGGGCATCTGAAACTACAATGGACATCCGTTTCAGAGTTCACGACACATTCAATTTTTCCAAAAGAATTGCAAGGGTCATATTTTTTAAGAGAAGCCTATAAAAGAAATGTAAAAGTATGAAGGAAGATTATCTAAGTAAAAAAAATATTTTATAACTTCTTTCAAGTCTAAAACATCTTCTAGAGCTCAAATTTGTAAATCATCTCTTCTCTTGTAGTCCTCAATATGGACATCCATTGTAAGAAGAGAATTGGAGGAAATCATTATCTTCTTATTTTAAGAGAGTTTGTGAGCTCCCTATAAAAATAAGTGTGTATTGCCTCTTGAACAAAGAAGAAGATGATGTGATATAAAAAAAAATATTTTTTCCCCACAAAAAAGAAAAAGCTAATGGTGTCCAAAAGTCCAAATAGAAATGTAGACCAAAAAGTTAGGCTGAACCTCGTTAACATATCATGTCTCCCTACGTTTGATTCCTCTTACTTACTCTCTATCATTCTATTATTGGTTGCGATCATTTTTCGAAAAATTGATTTTAAGACTTTCTCCGAATTTTTTTTAGTACACCAATTCAACAATACTTTCGATCCTACGACAAATAACATATAAAGGTATAATGTATATGTGAAGCAGTATATGCTCTGCACCGTGTGAAGCGGATGGAGAGTCGTTCGATCTAGATCTAGTGGTTCAAGTTGAAGCACTCGTTCGATCGTGATCGCACCACTCAAACCCATCTCGCGAGTTATTGGAGATCTTCCCCTTTTGGCTTTGCACACTCCCATCCGCCCCACTCGTTCTTTTTTCTTTTTCATTTCCTGCTCTCAGTCTCTCGCTTTCCCCTCTTTCCCTCCGAATTTTCGTCCGATCTCGATCTCCGGCATCTAACAGGTGTGGCTCCCGCGTTCTTTCTCTTGCTCTGGACCTCTCTCACCCTTAGTTCTCCGACGATGTGCAGCTCTCGCCCTAAATCTCTCTCTCACGCGATCTCGATCTTCGGTTTTTTATCTCGATCTCCGACGTCCGATGTTGATCTCCAACGTTCAACAGGTTTGAATACTGACCTCTCTCTCTTGCTCTCGACCTCTCTCACCCTTACCCTTCTCCTCCGGCGATGTGCAGTGTTTAGGGTTTTCCTCTGGAGGCACAAATCACGGCGGCTAATAGAGGCGCTGCTCTAACCCTTTATTGAGGACCTTGTTCATGAGGTTATGGCCATGGGCTCACAAGTCAAGGAGGCAAACAACTTCCTCTCACCCTTGGGCCATCCAAAGAAAAAGAGAAAGCATTATGTTGAAGGTGATGATGCAGGAACAGAGAGAACAATATTAATGAGCTCATGAGGAGGATGAACTAGATAATTAAGATGTTATGGATGTCTTCCTTAATGAGTTGCTCAAGTTTCCATCCATCTTTTAGTCTTAATTTAGGTGTTCCAATGAGAGTTCTGAAGATTGGTTTTGGAAGTTGCTAACATCTTCTTATCTATTGATTCTACATTTTATTCGCTTAAAAAATCATGTGAAACTGCATCTATAATGAACATTTTTGCTTTTGTTATTGGTTACAATTTTCTTCATTTATGTTGCCTGGCATCCTATTTTAGCGTATCGAATGCATTTTGAAAACTACGTTCTTATTAGACATTGTTGTGAAACTCAAGAATAGCTACAGTTTGACATAAACAGTAAAAATTTATGTGATGTTCATTTCCCTGTGCTGAACGTTCCCTTTTCTGTTGCCTCATTTTATAAGTGGATTCATTGAGTTGGTAGTATCAATAGTAACTCCCATTGACCCAGATGCTAAGCATCATGTTTTACTTTCATCTATTCCGTGTCTAAGAAGTTTGTTTGCATCATAAGGAGCCATAAAGAAATCAACGCTCGGCTCGAAGAAGGAAATAATTACATTTGGATTTGATTTCGGTCGAAGAAACTTGTCATCCATTAAATATAAGTTCGATGTGCCTTCACGATTACATTATGATGGACCGTCATCTTAATAGCATGTTCGGATTCCGTCAATGTCCTACCAATCATTGGTCATATCACTCCAGGTTTCATTATTTATAAGAAACAAAAATTAGACCTCAACAGAGATCAATAAAACATGAATTTTGTTTACATCACCCCTGCTCATTTAGTAATACATTTTTATTAATGAATAAAGGAATTGTGTTACTTCGTCGTGATAGATCAAAGTATATCAAGTTAAGGATCACTCTCTGGTGTATGTTCCTCACTGAAATTATTCATTCTATCTTTATAACAAGCTAACAACTCAATTCCAGTTTGATGCTAACGACGTGGGCTGAATGATATTTTAAGACTGAATTAGACAATAAAATTTGTCATGTATTATAGACTAGATTTCCATGAGAGATGAAAACAACTGCACACGGTAAGCTTACAAGATAATGTTAAGGAACACTCATTGCCCTGGATCTTCAACAATCATACATCGAGCATTTTAGAAAACAAATAGATAAGAAAATAACGAATGAAATTTACAAAAAAAACACAACCAACAACAT
This sequence comes from Pontederia crassipes, assembly GCA_030549335.1. Taxonomy (NCBI): domain Eukaryota; kingdom Viridiplantae; phylum Streptophyta; class Magnoliopsida; order Commelinales; family Pontederiaceae; genus Pontederia; species Pontederia crassipes. Next base: position 7,787,466 of record JAUKPH010000017.1, read on the forward strand.
CCAATCTTATAACAGACCAAAAGGTTCTGGAAGAGGCTCAAATTGATGATCGAACAAAGAGCTCTGGTCGGACTTATCATTCACAGTATGAAGCCAGTTTGTGTCCTTGTAATCCTCTTTTAGCAACATATCATACATGTGGCTACCATATGGACCTATATCATTATTAGATTCCATGAACATATTCTCCCTCTCCGCCAGCTTTGTAATAGGATATATGCCAAACGATGATCTATTTAACTCCCTAGATATTGTTCCATTGCAATCATTGTTCCTGGCAAAGTTATCATCGTTAATTATAGGAACCACCTGATCTGCCACTCGGGCATATCAAACTTGAGGTGCAGAGCGTATACTCTGAGGAAACAAGACGCACCTCGAATGTCCCACATACTTTGCCGGACATCCTACAACGACAAATAACAAATGAGTACTAATTAAAACATTCTCATAAGTTCCTAAATAGGATGGTGTTCGATAAAACATAAAGATGCAAGTGATTTAAGAAAATCATCAAAAGAAAATACCATGTGCCTGAGAGACATATCCAACGACTTCCTTGAAATTCCCTCAAACAATAATCGGACATGACGTTACTATTGACCTAAGTATTTATAAAAACAACAAAAGCTGTGAACAATATTATCAGCCGTCGCCCCTGTAGTTGCCCGAGAAGAGGCAAAGAGAGATAAAGAGAGAGAGATCGAAAGTGAGAGAGGGAAAGGGTTAGAGCAGCACCTGGCTTTTGTGTGCCCTTATCAACCGTTGTGATTTGTGCCTCTAGAGGAAAACCCTAAACACTGCACATCGTTGGAGAAGAAGGGTAAGGGAGAGAGAGGTCGGTATTCAAACCTGTTGAACATCGGAGATTGAGATCGCACATAGGAGATCGAGACAAGAAGCCGGAGATCGAGATCGCACGAGAGAACGATTTAGGGGGAGAACTGCACATCATCAGAGAAGAAGGGTAAGGGTGAGAGAGGTGGGTAAGGGTGAGAGAGGTCGGGAACAAGAGAGAGAATGTGAGAGCCACACCTGTTAGACGTCAAAGATCGAGATGAGGCGTCGGAGATCGAGATGAGACATCGGAGATCGAGATCGGATGAGATTTCGGAGGGAAAGAGGGGAAAGAGAGAGAGAGCGAGAAAAGAAAAAGAAAAAAGTGGGGCGGGACGAGAGCGTACGAAGCCAAAAGGAGGAAGATCTCTAATAACTCGCGAGATAAGTTTCAGCCGTGCGATTGCGATCGAATGGGCACTTCAACCTGAACCACTGGATCTAGATCGAACGACTTTCCATTCGCTTCACACGGTGCAGAGCATATGCTGGTTATTCAGTACATATTCAATGACGCTAATCACCTCTAAACATTACAATGCACTAATCCTGTAATCTAATCATGGACAGCATGATGGCATAGAACAAACCTCTTATGAGTAAACTAATATCCGAATACCCACTGTTCATGGATATATGATCAGCTTCCTTAATTCCACAGTCACAGCACTTATTCAGAGCACGATGACAACCCAACAGCTGTAAAATCTGGACCCAACTGAACTAAGCATGACATAACTTGTTATATATTACACTAATGCAAACAGACATATATCCAGAGGTCAGCAGATACGACTATCAAAGGAAAAATCAATCAATAACACGCAGACAAAATCACTTCATATCTAAGAGGATTTTTTTTCGATCGAGACCCATCAGTGTCCAGGTTATTAGCAACAACAACAACAACAACAACGACTAATTTGATCAAAGTGATGACTCTGATAATCGAAAGCGATATGAATAAATCATGATCAAAGTGATGACTCTGATAATCGAACTTAACACTCAACGATTTCAGGACATAATTTCGCTATCCGTTTGTGCCAATCATCATTGGTTCGTGCCTAAGAGGATTTTAACAATCCTAATATGAGGTATATATAATAACCACGTATAAGGCCAACAATACATTATTCAGAATTCTCATGCTATGGCCAGCAAGGTAATAAGAGTTTATAATTAGTTTGAGGCATATAATAAAGATATACATCAGCAGGTGATCCACATCAATTCTAGCTTAATCAACATTATAAGAACTTCATGTGAAAAAGCAATGCATTAACACCTAAATAATGGGCAGCACTTCATTCATAGGATTTTTGGGTCATGAATGACGAAACGATAATGAGATTAATCAATAGAACATGATTACTATGCTGTCCTATGTTAAATCACGCATCCAGAGGTTGATCCTACGGATCCACCCCCCTCGATGGCGATAAAAATTCCTTTTGTTGCTGATTCTTCATAATTACCTAAGGGAAGATTTAACATAATTATCTATTATTATAAGCATGACTGAATTTGTTATTGATTTTCAGTCAGTTATATACTTTTTTGGGAAAAAAATAAATTTTAATTATCTATTTAGATAAAGCCTAAGCGAGTTCTGATAATATAAAATATTAAGGAAGACGGCACATCCTCCCAAAATGGTTGATTCATTATTTTTCCTTCTTTTGTTTTTCTCTCAAAACTTGTGAAACTTTTTCTTCCATGCAGTGTTGTAAGATCCGAACCGTTCCGATTGGTCGGACCGTATTCGGATATTAAAATGGCCTGCGGGACGGTCAAAACCTAACCCACTTTGATCCGGTCAAAACCTAATTCACTTTGATCCGGTCAAATTCGGTCAAAACTCGGGTTCAATCGGCCGACCCGATGGGTTTGATCGACGCGGACGGATCATGTTGTAAAATGTAAAAAAATAAAATATATAAAAAATATTAAAACTTTTTAAAAATTATTATTTATATATATCTTTACTTGAAATTTATGTTTCAACATTCTTCTTTATCATATATATAATATTTTATCGATATTTTTATTTTTTATAATTAACTCACGAGATTTTTTATTTAGAAAATATTGGATTGATGATTTAGTTAATGCTTACTTTACTATATTATTTTATCTAAATATTTTATTATAATATATTTTGTATTTTTTGCTAAATAAGATATGTAAATATTACATATTAATAATATTGCAATGACCACCCTAACTTATTTTATTTTTTTATTAATTTATATTATCTGATTCGACTTGATCCGTTAGATAATTTAGGTCGATTGCTGGATTGGGTCTTACAAAATTGCTTGTACGCGTATGTTGAAGGAAGAGACTAATTGGAGTTTGGGTGAAGTTACTTCCTCATCCTTTAACGTTAAATTTTGTTCGAGGCAACATCAATGTTAATGAGGTGACATCCACGATGACGAATCTAGATTTCAATTTGTAGCTAATGCACATGATTTTTAACGTGGTGGTCTATGGGTACTGATTTCTGAATACTGAAGTAGCAACCAAAAGAAAAAAATGAGAGAGAGAGCAAAAACTTTGAATATTTAAGATCATATGAGAACTGCAGTTCAAGTGTCGTACATAAAGAATATAAATTTACTGAAATATATGTTTTTTTTACTAACTATCATTACAGCTCAGTTTTGCGCACAAAAATAGTTAAGTAAGATTACCATTTACTAATATCAATTGGGTATTTGTTAGTTAAATTATGATACTCTAGCACCCGTACTGAACTTACCAAATGGATATAATTAAAAGTACAAGCGCAGCCCTAAAAAATAAACAAAGATTCTCCTTCAACTTTTTTCCTTTCAAAGATAAACAAAATTACCTACCCATGAAAAAGTTTCGTCTTTCACTTTTTCCCTCGGCAATGTTAGGGATAGCAAACGCCGGATATGTCGAATTCATGTTATTCATCTCTATTTGAAAAATCTAACGTGCATGGCATGCAACTAAATAAAACTTTTGAATAAAAAAACCACGTATTTACGTAATCAGATAAAATAAGTTGTTTTCACAAAGCTTCTCTTTTGGCAAAGATATACTTTGGTATTTGAAGGAGAAGGATAATTTGATCGAGATTTATCGGGCTATTAGTACTTAATTAATCTGATATTTGAATAAAAATGATATAAATAAATTTTGATCAAAATAATAATTTTGTAATCGAACTTGAGATTACTAGCGTCTAATGATTTCAAAACACAACGCAAAAATAATCTTTTGATCACATACGGAACTAGTTTTAAACTTTATATGTCATGATATCTAAAGATTTTTTTTTCTAGATATCATGGAAAAAGATAATTTCATTACCGTAGGAAAAGATGGAAGACATCGGATCAGTGCTCATTGTTTACAGTTAATTAAGTTGATGGGCATGTTCCAGGAGAGGACAAAGACGAGACCAATAATACATGCATGCTTCTTTGCTTTTTATCTCGACAGCATTTAATTCCTTTTTGTTTCACTTCCTGAATTGGCGTCCTTGGCCTTGTCCTCCGGACGGACTGGGTACCAATTCCATTACAAAAGTAGTAGTATTAGCGCGTGGGAAAATAAAATTTAATAAAGTTGCAGAAAAGGAATTCCAACGCACCAAGAACTGGACAAGAAGAAAGACATCAACACTCTGACTCCTGATCAGGAAATCAGCAAGCATGAGGGTATGTCAAATAATCTCTCTAACGTTATGTATGCTGTTTGTGATGCCATTAGCTGAGCTCTAAACACAAAAGGATACAGGAGGAGTACTGTGTGACAGGTTCAAAATCCATCTGCACTCAGGCGGGGTGGCAGAAACCCTGGGTGACTGGTGAGGCGTAGTGTTTGCATGCAGAAATTAACAAGATGTTCATGGCACTGCAATCTTGTTCTGAACCGTTGCAGGATCAAAAGCTAGAAGCCATGCACCTCTTGACGCATTCTATTTGTCCTCTGTGGCTCTCTGACTCGTTCTATTTACTGGCTTGCTAAAATGGTTTCACACACAGCAATTGATCTTTAATGATCGGTTCCTCATACATCAAATGCCCACTTTTTTCCCAGTGGGAACGGAATGTTCAGAAGCTCAAATTGCGCAGATCAAGGTTTAAGATATCTGTTACAAGGTTGCGCTAATCATTGTAGCCAGCGAGTGGTGTGAAGATAGCTGTGTGTGTTGTTTCTGCAAATGAATAGTCTGTACATTCCATCTCCATCTTGGAGATGTTACTAACTTTATCTTTCTCTCTCTGGGATAGTTAACTGCCCTGTTCTTTCATTTGTTTTTTCTTGTCCCATGGGCCATGGATCTAGTGCTCTCTTCTTTCCATCCATATCATCAATTTCCCTTGGGTGCATTATTCCTTCTTTTTTTCCTTCACTAAATTTCATGTCCTGATCTTTTTACTATGTAGTTCAATAAAGTCTTCTTCTCACATCTTGCATGCATCTACTCAGTACACAGTACCAGTGAGTCAGATGTCTGAAATAACTACAGAAAGAAATATTACTTGGGTCACCATAACTTCTCCGATACCCACCAGTACATAACCGTGTTACACTGTCTCTGCTCAAACTCAAACATTATTCTATGAAGTTTTTTATGCATACGTTCTTCTTTGTGATGGTTGAAGTTTTTTGTTTTCATGAAATGATAGATATAAATTGAAGCATACATACTCTCTTCTTTTTTTGTCTTGCTTTTGGTCTGTGTTCAGTATTTATTTCTTATTTTTTTGACCTATTCTATTTTTTTTCTTTTATTTTCATTCTGTTTGAAGTTTCCTTCCCCATATAGCAGCATTACTTGATCTATTGTATATTTGGCAAATTATTCTTCCATGCAGATGCAGTACCTTATTCATCAACTTCTCTTCCATGGTAATAAAATTAAATTTCACAGCACATTCCCTGTCATAGCCCCTCATTTTCCAGTTGAGCAAAAGCTTTTTTTTAACATAAAGATTCCAACACTACCAATCATACTCTTTAATTGCTGTTATTTTATGCTAGCAAAAGGTAGAAAAGTTTGTTCCTCTATTCCTCTATCAGTGTTCTTCTTTTTGTGGCAAAAAGCATCACCAGCAGCAGGATGAAATAAATGCAACCAAAGGCTACTCTTGCAAATGCACAAAGATATTTTTTTATTATTGAAAAAGGGACACATCCATATCTTTCATCTTTCATGCACACCTGAAGCCTTTTTGCATCATTGCAGCAGGCTGCAGGCCTGCTCTAACATGAACATGATCCCAAAATATCTGCATTGCAACTAAGATATATCCAACTTCTTTTTTTTAAACTCACCATTGTGCCAGCATATGTATGACCATAATTATGTAACCGGATTGGATGCAATTCACAATGAATCAATGAGTCCTAGGATCACTCAACTGTGCATTTGCAGCAGCTTACAACTGCACATTGATTTGTATGCCTCTTTTTTGGAGCAGTTGATTGAAGAGGTGCTCATATATATATACAACTCAACTTGTTCATTTGGGTTCTTGTTGCAGAAAGACAATACACCAGAACCAACCTGATACACTTCACATAACTCTCTCACATATATGTTGTTCTTTTTTTTTACTTCTCCCTTCACGTATTTTGTTTTCCTTTTTATTTCCTTTGGTGGGAGGTTGATAACTTGACATAATAATTAACTGAACTTTAAAGGAAAGTTTAAGTCCTTTAAACATCCCAACAAATGCCATGTGACATGAACAGCTTTTCCCTACATATGCCAACAAAAAAGATATATATGGACAGAGAGCATACATAGTGTCCAAATTTAATGCCTAACATTTTTAGCTACTGAAGGAATATTTATCTTTACCAGCTTAATGGGAAAAAATGAAGTTTTCTTAGTTTTCTTTCATTCTGATGCTTTAATAGCAAAGGATTATGGCCATAATATATTATATGTTCTCATAAATTTTGTTTAATGGTTTTACAGCTTACTGCTTAACACCCTCATGTAACAAGTTGAAAGACAAAATTACCCTGCATGTAAATAGTCTATTATATTATGGCACCACAACTGTCCCAAGGACTTGGAGAAATGCTCTGTCGAGGAGTCATTGAGGACCACTCGATAAGTTGATATCATATATGGATGGACAAGATCTGCCAAATTACTTGCTGGCTCCTTGGATCATGAACCCAAGTGAATCATATATATCCTCCGCATGCCAGGGGCAAAATATTTGAGCATTCATAAACATCTTTGAGGGGAATGGATCAACCCCCCTGAGCCAAACAAGAAACGGCTAACATGTTTTGAGACTGTCCATTAATGCTGCCTCTGTAACTCTCATTTCCTTAATATTCTTCAAGCTTCTTGCCTTTTCCTCTCTCTCTCTCTCTCTCTTTCTCTCTCTCTCTCTCTCTCCACGCTTCCAGCCTCTTTCTCTCCCCTCTGTCCTTCATTTCTCATAATCATTTGCATCTCTCTCCCCCTCCTGATCCTACTATTTAACTGTTGTGCACTATCGCAGAGTATAATGCTGGTTGCCTCTTCAGGCGCAGCCCATCATCACAGGCATCTCATGTGTCCCTCCACGCCTGCCCGTCTAACTCCTCCTCCTTGAGACCTTCTAGTGGCCCTGTCAACCTCTTTTAATGTCGCCACCACCACCCACCATTCTCGTATACGACCATATATAACCACCCTCACCACCTCCAGCTACATTTCTACTGTGCTTAGCTCCCTGTCTCTCCTCTCTCTCTCTCTCTCCACGAAGAAGAATGGGCTTAGAGCTCGTCCCGCCGTCCCTGCCTCCAATTCGGACGTCTGGCGCCGGAGAGAACCCCGTCGAAAGCGAAGATCACGTCCCCGCGACGAATCCCGGAGCTGGCGACCACGAACGCGCCGAGTCCGTCACGCCGAAGCTCCTCGAACAGCCCGCTACGCCGGAACGGGCGCGGCCGCCGCCGCCGCTCCTGTGTCCGCCGGCGCCCAGGAAGCCGAGGCCGGCCAAGAGGAAGTTCGCGCCTCCACCGCCGGGATTCTACCCGGTCCCCAGCGACCTCGCCGCGGTCTTCGTCCCCCGCACGGTGACGGCGAGCAAGAAAATTCGAGTGGGTTGATTGAACTACTGATACAAGCATGCAACAACAAAAGCTGCAGCTTTTTGTTCTTGATATCCTGTAACTTTTCTACGACCGGTACTATAACACAACAAAAAAAAACTCTTCTTTTTTTTTTCTTTTCTTCTTTTTATGAAAATAATACGAGCGCTTGCGGGGACGACGAAAATGTATGAATTCTTCTGCCAATGCGCCCTCTTGTGATGGGTAATACATTTTGATAAGTGTTGAACCTTTTGGTGATCACTGTGTCGAACTCAATATTACTTGTGTAAATCATTCTTTTTGTGAAGCTTTCTGTGTATCATATTCTGTTTCTATCTGATTTCGGAATCATGTAGCAGTAGCTGCATTAAGAGATCATGATATATCTATATGTTTAACACCTGCACATAGCAGAAGAATCACAGTTCCACATTTCATATAATTCACAAGGTTTAAAAGCATATTCTCTGCATTCATCAGTGATCTAATGTGATGCAATCAATGTTTTCCTCGATTGCATTGCTACACGAATCCAAGCTAATTAATCTACTGTAAACATGAAAGGAAAAAAAAAAACAGAAAAGAAAGAGCATACAGAACTTAATTTTTTTCCTGCAACTGTTCCATATCTAATTAGTAATACGAGGCTCAGATCAGAGATTTATGTTGGATGAGATTAAAAGGAAATCTTGGAAGACAGATGACCATCACCAAGGTGCAAATTACGGGAATTAAGTTTGTTAATTAGAAATGCTGTAGGTTAGAGTTTGAGTGACACAATCGAGGCATGAAACATTATTCTCACAGAACAGTTAGGTTCGATACAGTACATCCTGCTTAAAGATGTGTTTGTCCTTCCAATGGCATCAACAGCTCATTAGCTCCCCATCTCCGAATGCTCATTGTACAAACAAATTAGCCCGAAATTGCTTTTTTTTTTTTACTACGATCTGACAATTCGATCCCATCTCCTACTGGTTAGCACTGTTTGATGCATGAACATTTATTAATTATTTAATACACAGTAAACTAATTAAGTAGCCAACGTTCGGGTATGCAATCAAACACAAAATCCTGAATTAAGAAGCAAAGATATGCACGGTTGGCGATTCACGAGCATAAAGCTGGCACAATGGATTGATAATTTTGTGTCAATATGTGGCACAAATCTGTTGACTTGTATGATCGACCCATCCTTCTTTAGGATGCTCAATTACTTTTGATATTAATTATTGAATGAGGTGGTTTATCACATGCTCTACATTTGAGGGGTTGCTGATTAAGGTAGCTAGCAGACAGACAGCAGCTATATTTCCGATGGTACTCTCTCTCTCTCTCTCTCTCTCCCTCTCTCCCCACTTGGCTTAGGTAAGAAGCAAGCGGAAAGATCCTTTTAGAAGAGAACTTTTAGCTTATTTTGGCCCACAAGAAGCACCTTTGCATACAAGTTTATACCTCTGAACTTTGAACGTCGAAGGCTTTGATGAAGGCGCATGCTTCTTTGCCGGCTGTCACCAGAAAGAATTCGATGTCAAAGGACTAAGTAACTGTGCATGTGTTATTTGATGAGAATTCTTGCTCTAATCTTGTTTTGGGTGTTAAAGTTGACATCCAAAAAGTATACTAGACTCGACTAATCAGCATGCTTCCTTTTTTACTGGAGTTCGATTTGCTAACGGTTGGTCATCCTTTAAATTCTTTGATCGATCCTGAACCAGCTGAACCTTTTGTTCTTTTTTTTTTCTTTTTAACTCAAAACAGTTTCAGTAATGAACAAGTTGAATTTGGTCAGTAAAAATGCGTTTTTTTTTCTTTAAGAAAATGGATGCTGCTGTAAAGCATGCTTTGACCTGCCAAATTGACTTGGTTACTCAGACTGATCAGGACAAAGGAACAAGAAGAATTGTGGCCCTTACAAAGGTGATCTGTGGCTGAATAATTGTATACAAAAGAACCTGTCTGAACAATTTTCGTTTGGATCTTCTGTTGCATTGGGATCAGTCCCAGACATATTGATGTAATTTATGCAGGCAAGGAGTTCAAACTTCAAATTCTGCTGGTCGTTTTTAATCATCTTGCTCAGTGCCAGATGAACAAATTTGAAGTCTAGTTCTATAGCAAGCAGGATGCAGCCAATGGAATCAATTAAAAAGAATGTGGTGGGAGTTGTCATCTAACACCACCACTGACAGGAAAAACTCAAATTTCAAGTCAAACAGAAACTTAACCTGATCGCAATGCACAAAATCTCAGCTTGTTTTCTTCTAAACCGGGATAATTTTTCTAATGCGCTCCTTGTTGTTCTTTCTGATCTCTGCAAGGCTCTTAATTTGTCTGAAACTTTTTGCGTAGAGCCTTGTTTCTCTGACAAGTACAGTGGACACAGGATCCTATGATTCGGTTAATTTAGCACCAAAGCTTCTAGGTAGGCTTGGAATTTATGGGGATGCACCGTGCATGTTCCTAGACCAATCGGATAATTTGTCATCTGTCCTCTGCTCTTCTGCAACTTGATTATTAGCATTTGTTCAATTAAAGCAGAATTAGCAGGTCCCATTGTGTGTCACAGATCTATCTCCAAATGCTTGACTGAATCAATCTGATCCAAAATAGTTTGTCTTAATTTGCTCAGGATCTTGAATTGGTCAAGATCCACCTCCACCTATCAATCCTAATCCTAATAAATTGCCTACTTATATGTCTGTTCCAGTATGACAGAATTTGATGTTTTTTTCTTGCTTTCTTTTCTGGAAGGTCATCAAAGATTATATGCCACTGAATTAAATTTATAAAGCATTGTAATTTCGTTCAATCACTGCAGAAATTTGCCTGCCCCATCTTAATCCAAATTTGCTTTAGTTTCTAATTACCAATCCTAAAAGAAAGAAAAATGAAATTAACCCCCCAAAGATGAAAATTATTTGGTGGGACTAAACGAACTGTGCCAAAACTGTTAGAGTTGGTGAATACTTCAGGGCCTCTTGTTTCTCACACCGGGTTCGCCCACGTGAGCTTAGGGGAATCTGAGTATTACCCAATTAACAGTATTGTTGGCGTACGAACGAAAGGAGGGGTTCGGGGGGCCCCGCCCCCCGACGGCGGTCCCGCTCACCGTGTGGTTTTGGGCTTTTGTTTAGTCGGCCCGTGTGGTTCGGATTAGGTTTTTTCTCTGTTTGTTTGGGTTTTAAACCCGGTTTGGAGAGGCTATTAATAGCCTAATTTCTGATGTAATTTTGTGTGGCGGCTGTAAACCTAAACATATAGTGGAACCTCTTTGCAGAACGTAGCCCTCATCTCAAGGGTGAACCTGGGTAAATTTCGTGTGTCTCCTCTATTTTTCTGCAATCTCTCTACGATCTTCTCTCCTTGTTCTCGGATTTTCCCATCAATTGGTATCAGAGCACAGGTTGTTCGAGGAATTAGGGTTTATTTGAGATGTCAGAAGGATCGCGAATCGAGATAGAAAAATTTGATGGAACACGATTTGATCTCTGAAAGATGAAGATGGAGGATCTCCTTTGTGATCGAGATCTTTGGACGGCAATCGAGAAGGAGAGACCAGGCATGGAGGCGGCGAAGGTTGCGGACGAGGCCTCCTCCAATCAGGCAGATCCAAAGGCGATCGAAGATTGGGATCGGATTGATAGAAAGGCGAAGGGTTTGATTCGGCTGTGTCTCGCGGATTCAATTCTTACGAATGTGATGGGCGAATCTACTGCCAGAGATCTGTGGAGGAAGTTGGAATCCCTATATCAAAGTAAGTCGTTGGTTAACAAGTTATTTCTGAGGAAGAAATTGTACAATCTTCGGATGCAGGAGGGTGACTCATTTTCTACTCATCTTTATAACTTTAACACGGTGATCAGTCAACTTGTATCAATCGGTGTTAAGTTTCAAGATGATGATAAGGCAATAACATTGCTCTGTTCGCTGCCGGATTCATGGGACAATATAATTGTTGTGATTGGTGGCGGGGATAAAGAACTTTCGTATGAAAGTGTATGTGCTGCCTTGTTATCAGAGGAAATACGGAGAAAGGGATCAGCAAGTTCTGGTAAAGAGGCGCTGGCGGCCAGAGGAAGACAACCAGAAAGGAATCAAAATCAGAGAGGGAGATCCAAATCTCGTGGGCGTTCGAAGAGTAAGGATAAGAAGGTGCAATGCTGGAGATGTCAAGAGTGGGGCCATCTGAAGCGAGATTGCAAAAACAAGCCGGTTCATAAGAAAGAAGCGGAGTCAACCTCGGACAAAAAGGAGGCTGAGGCAGGAGATATGTATGTGGCTTCTGCATGTACGGCACAGTCAGATAAAGATGTCTGGCTTATCGACACTGGTGCTTCGTACCACATGACGCCTCATAAACACTGGTTCTGTGAATATGAGGAATATAATGGTGGGGATGTCATGCTCGGAGATGACACTACGGTTCAGATTGTTGGACGTGGCAGGGTGAAGTTGAGGATGAATGATGGCACGGTGAAGACTCTACCAGATGTGATGCATATACCACTTATGAGCAGGAGTTTATTATCTGTTGGTACAATGGCTGACTCGGGTGTTATATTCAGTTGCGATAAGGATTCGTGCAAGATGATCAGAGGGTCGATTGTAATTGCACGAGGGGTTCGCTATGGCACGTTGTACAAGTTGCTCGGAGAGACAATATCTGTGGACTGCGGATTTATTTCTGAAGAGGCCAAAGAAGATGAAGACAGCAAATCTATGTTGTGGCATCGGAGATTAGGCCATATCAGTGAAAAAGGACTTTCCACTATAGCATCAAGTCAGATGGTAGAAGGAGTTCCGGATTGTTCTGTGGGCTTCGGGTTCTGTGAACATTGCCTCCATGGAAAACAGAACCGAGTCAGTTTTCAACACACAGGTTCAAGAGCAACGAAGATTCTCGAACTGATTCATAGTGATGTCTTTGGACCAACTCCGACTCCATCTATTGGAGGGTCCAGGTACTATGTTTCTTTTATAGATGATTTTTCGAGATACAGTTGGATTTATTTTATCAAGAATAAATCAGATGTATTCGATAAGTTTCGAGAATTTAAAGTTTTGGTGGAAAATCAATTGAGCTGCAAGATCAAGGTCCTTCGTACAAATAATGGAGGTGAATTTTGTTCAGATAAGTTTGAGCTTTTCTGCGTGGACAATGGTATTGCTAGGCAGAAGACAACTCCATATACACCTGAGCAGAATGGAGTAGCTGAAAGGTTAAATCGGTCACTCATAGAGAAGGCCAGATTATGCTGAGTTGGGCTGAATTGGGGCAAGAATTCTGGGCAGAAGCTGTAGCCACAGCAAACTACCTGAAGAACCGCTCACCGACCTCATCAGTGAAGGATCATACACCTTATGAGGCAATGTTTGGGAAGAAGCCAAATTTATCTCATGTTCGGGTGTTCGGATGTGACGCATATGTTCATATACCCAAGGAAAAGCGGGGTAAGCTTGATAGTAAATCTGAAAAGAACATATTTGTCGGATACAAGGAAGGGATCAAGGGCTACAAACTGTGGAATCCAAAGTCAAGGACTATTGTTTACAGCAGGGATGTTGTTTTCCGTGAATCACGTTCCTAAGTTGAAGTTCAAAAAGGTGATGAACCTAAGAAAGTGGTAGTGCTTGAAGAAGATTCTGATTCTGAAACTTCAGAGGTGGATGCACAAGATACTTCAGTTGAGTCTATTATAGAACCGGATCAAGAGGACTCAGATAATGAAGTTGAAGATGCAGATTCAGATGAAGACCCAGATATTGGTACTACCATACCAGTTCTTAGAAGATCGACACGAGAAAGAAGAGCACCTTTGAGATACTCTCTTAGTGTTCTGAGTTCGTTTCATGCTTTGAGCATCATCGGAGAAGAACCTAGTTCTGTAAAAGATGCAAGGTCTATGGATGATGCAAATCAGTGGGAGCTTGCTATGGCAGATGAGATGCAGTCACTGGATAAGAATGAAACATGGAATTTGTGTAAATTGCCTAAGGATAGAAAGACAATTGGTTGCAAATGGGTGTTCAAACGAAAGCTGAAACCGGATGGGTCTGTAGAGAAGTACAAGGCGAGGCTGGTAGCTAAAGGGTACTCTCAGGTTGAGGGAGTCGACTATGATGAGATTTTTTCTCCCGTGGCGAAAATGACTTCAATCAGATTTGTTCTATCTCTGGCAGCAGCATATAATCTTGAGGTAGAGCAGATGGATGTGAAGACGGCATTCCTTCATGGGGACTTGGAGGAAGAGATATATATGAGGCAACCAGAAGGCTTTGAAGTTCAAGGTAAAGAAAAGCTGGTGTGCAAATTGAAGAAGTCTTTGTATGGATTGAAGCAGTCGCCAAGGATGTGGTACCAGAAGTTTGATACGTACATACTCGAACTCAAGTTTGTACGTTCAGATTCAGATCATTGTGTTTATGTGAAGAGAGTTGGAGATCAGTTTGTCATTCTTACACTGTATGTGGATGACATGTTGCTGATTGGAAACAGTATGAAGATGGTGAATTCAGTGAAAGGTTTGTTGGTCAAGAAGTTTGAGATGAAAGACTTGGGACCAGCGAATTTTATTTTGGGTATGCAGATTAGAAGGGATCGGCAGAAGAGAAAGTTGTGGCTAGGACAGGAGAAGTACATAAAAGAAGTGTTGAAGAAATTTAACATGTCGGACTACAAGCCAGTGGGTACTCCTATGTCTTTAGGAACCAAACTTTCTGCAGAGCAATGCCCGAAGACGAATGAAGAAGCCGAAGAGATGGACCGTGTGCCATATGCAAGTGCAGTGGGCAGCTTGATGTACGCCATGGTTTGCACGCGTCCAGATATAACCCAAGCAGTGGGAGACTTGAGTCGGTATATGTCTAACCCAGGCAGGGAACATTGGAATGCTATCAAGAGAGTTTTCAGGTACCTTAGTGGAACTTCAGATTTTGCTTTGTGCTTTGAAGGTGCGGGAAAAGGAAAGATGCTTGATATTGTGGGCCATGTAGATGCTGATTGGGGTGGAGACATTGATAGTAGACGGTCCACTAGCGGATATATTTTTACATTATTTGGGGCTGCACTAAGTTGGATGAGCAAGAGACAAAGCGTGGTGGCACTTTCTTCTACAGAAGCAGAATATATGGCTCTTACTCATGCTGCAAAAGAGGTCATATGGCTACGACGGTTGTGCTTAGAGCTCGGATTTGAGCAAGGTGCTATAGAGGTGAGATGTGATAATCAAGGTGCTATTCAGTTAGCTAAGAATCCCGCATTTCACTCACGCACAAAGCATATTGACATCCAATACCACTTTATTCGGAAAAAGGTGGAAAAGAAAGAGGTTCAGCTTGAAAAGGTTGATACAACAGAGAATAGTTCTGATTTTCTGACTAAAGCAGTTACAGGTGTAAAGTTTGAGTGGTGCTCTACTGCTGTCGGATTGAAGAAGAATGTTGCTGGCAAGGCTCTCATTGGTGTGAAGTATCCACCAAGTGGGAGAATGTTAGAGTTGGTGAATACTTCAGGGCCTCTTGTTTCTCACACCGGGTTCGCCCACGTGAGCTTAGGGGAATCTGAGTATTACCCAATTAACAGTATTGTTGGCGTACGAACGAAAGGGGGGGTTCGGGGGGCCCCGCCCCCCGACGGCGGTCCCGCTCACCGTGTGGTTTTGGGCTTTTGTTTAGCCGGCCCGTGTGGTTCGGATTAGGTTTTTTTCTGTTTGTTTGGGTTTTAAACCCGGTTTGGAGAGGCTATTAATAGCCTAATTTCTGATGTAATTTTGTGTGGCGGCTGTAAACCTAAACATATAGTGGAACCTCTTTGCAGAACGTAGCCCTCATCTCAAGGGTGAACCTGGGTAAATTTCGTGTGTCTCCTCTATTTTTCTACAATCTCTCTGCGATCTTCTCTCCTTGTTCTCAGATTTTTCCATCAAAAACACCTGCAGATGTTTGCTTTACGCAGCACAGTGCCGATGCATTAAAAAAAAAAAAGGGTTGGCCCTCTCTCTCCCCCCTTGTCCTTCTCTCTCCTTTCCACAGCTGGGAAATCGCTCTCATTAATTTGCACTCTGCACCTTTGCCTGGGCGTCAGGGATTTTCTTACGAAATTTACCATCCAACTTAAAAGGGCCTGTTGCAAGCATCACGCTGAAGCATCTGGCAATGAGTTAACAGTAGTAGTACTTTAGATTCAGAAATTTCACACCTCGGACTCGGGAATCAATTGGTTCTTCAGAATATTATAATATTTTAAAAATATAGCAGTATATTGTCAAATGCCATCTAGAATAAATTTATTTTCATAAAATATCATTTTTTTAAAAAAATATGTAGGAAAATATTAAACCACCCATTTTTTTTTCAAATACAATTATTCTTTCATAATTTTTAGTGGAATAAAATAACATATGGGGTCGCCCCCGTGAGCTCCGGCAAGAGCTGGCATAGGGGCGACCCCCCCCCCCCCCCAACTCCGGCGGGGGCTCTAGCAAGAAGGGTCGGCACATTGGAGAAGGAGGAGGAGAGAAGACGTTGTGGCAGCGCCACATTAGTTCCGTGACCGAGAGACGGCCGATCGCAGGTAAGGAGGGCATCGAATGAAATGAGTTAAAAGATATAGGACATTCGTGTTACAAAGTAAAGACAAACGTTAAAGTTGGAGGGTATAACAAACGTTAAAGTTGGAGGATATCATTGATATTGTAGTAGTAATAAAAATAATAATATATTGATAAAAGATAAAAAAATGAAAAGTAGTGTTTTGAAACAATAAATTTTTTTAATTGGAGTTAAAATGAGTGATTTTACACTTTTTTAAACGATTTAAAAAAATGACCAAATTAATCTTATTCTAAGTCATATTTTTGCATATCCCCTATCCACACATCATCTTATATTCCATTTTTTTTCCAACCCTTTTAACCTTAATTTATTTTTAGTAAGATATTATTTTTAAAATTATCGATTACTTATAATGAAATACCTTAGTTGAAAAATACTATGTTTTCACATTTCATTCTTTTCAATCCAAATATATGAGTTAAAAGAAGAATATATCTATTTTTTAAAATTTTATTCTCCATCCAAATCTTATCATAGAATTGCAACTGCTAATGTGATAATTTGGCACACATTCTAAGGGAGCCCTCAAGTCCAAAAACGGTCTACTTCCGAGTTTGGAGAGTTCATATATGCAAATGTTTTTTAAAAGACAAAATTTCTGTCATTTTTGTTCGTTGTTCTCAATGATTGAACTCATTCAAGAAAAAAAATTTGCTAATCAAACGTGAAATTATTAGAATATTCGTTTTCTTTGTAGAGATTAATCAAACATGACGATGTATTAAAACATATAATCTTAAAGATAAAGGTAATCAAATAATCATGTGCCGGCTATTTAGAAAACCTAAAATTATTAAAATACACTCATTATCAGATTTATTTATTTATTTATAACCTTAACATCTTGATTAATCAAGCATCTACTTTTATTAAACAAATATCTCTCATTTGTAAGTTGAACATAAATTTAAGCATATGTATTACTTATAGGCTTAAGCAAAACTCGAGTTCGAGTCCACTTTCAACTCAATTTTTTTGCTAAGTCAAAACTTTATTTTGAATTCGAGTCGGTCTCGGAAAATTAAAAATGAAATTGAGAATGTGACCGGGTAAAAACTATAAAAAAATTAAGATAATTAGCAAACTTAAACCATAGTTTAATAAAATAAATATCAACTTATTAATATTATATCAATGTATCATATAACAAAGACAATAATTTTTTTAACATTTTAAAATGAATAAATAATTATCAAAAAATTAGAGCCATATAAATATTATTAATATTTTTTATTATAATCGAATTAGATCACAAGTTGATTTTTTAACTCCGCGCCATCTCCAAATCTGTCGAGTGATTCAAACTTTTATAATCGGATCGAAAATATTTTTTAAACAACGGGGCTGTGATCTTACTCTAATTACTGTGTTTAGTGTGGATCTTTTTAAATAAATTAATAAAGAAAAAGAACTCGTGTTTTCCTATATAGGAACATTAGTATAGTTTATTAGTTTTTCAAGAAAATTTACTCTTTTGGTGAATCTTGATTGTCACTAATTAAAAATAGATAAATTACAAAAAAACGAATCTATCTTGAATTTTATTTTTCTTTGTTTTTCTTATTATATTTAGACTTCCCCTCCTTTCAAATTTGTGAAGACATTGAAATGTTCACCATTAATATTTTTTATTACTGGGGGACATTGTTCATTTTCAATGGACACGTGCTTCTCAACTTAAAGTGGAATTATAGAATAATTAATTGAAGTTTTTTAGTATAAAATTAAATATAATGATGAGAATTTAAAAGTAATTTCACTTTTTAGTTTCATCTCATTTTTTTAATCTGTCACATCATTTGATAGAACGGTTGTTTCTCAAACTAAGAAAGATCTATGAGTTGTGTAAATCAATGTCAATGTTGTAAGACCTGACTCGGGTATCGACCCGAATTGTTTAACGGATCAGGTCGAACCGATCGGATCAGGTCGAATCGATCGGATCAAGTCGAACTGAATGGTCGGACCAGATAATATAAATTAATAAAAAATAGAATAAGTTAAGATAATTATTATAATATTATTAATATGTAATATCTTATTTAGTAGAAAATATATAATATAATATAATATTTAGATCAAATAATCTAATAAAGTAAGCATTAATTGAATCATCAATCGAATATTTTCTAAAAAAATATTGTGAGATAATTATAAAAAATAAAAATATTGATGATATGATAAAGAAGAATATTAAAACATAAATTTCAAATAAAGATACATATAAATAATAATTTTTAAAATTTATAATGAATTTTTATATGTTTTATTTTTATATATATTTTACAATTTTGACCCATCCGGATCAATCAAACTCGTCGGGTCGGTCAGTTGAATCCAAATTTTGACCGGATGAAAGCGGATCAATCGCATGACCGAATTTTGATCGATCCACGGACTGTTTTAGTACTCGGACACCGGTCCGACTGGTCCGATCATCCGGATCGGGCCAGGTCTTACAACACTAGTGTAAATACAAATAGTTTGAGGTTTTATCGGACGAAGTCAAAGCGGTAATATATAGAAAATGTTAAGCCTATGACATAACGAATGGAATCAAAAAAATACTTTTTCCCGTAAGTAAAGTTTTGCACATATTCTATTAAAATATAAGTTATCTACGTGATGTTAGATATTCCATCAAATAAAAGAAATGTGATTATTTCATTTTGAAAAATATTTGTAGTGGCAATTTTTTAGATGGATTTGTAATTTGGAGATATTGACCAATTCTATATCTTCATCATTTTTTATGGTGTTTGAATTTAGGATTATTTTTATAAATCACCCTTAAATTATCATGATTTTTTAGGTTTAATTATAAATTATGAA
Organism: Pontederia crassipes; assembly: GCA_030549335.1. Classification (NCBI taxonomy): domain Eukaryota; kingdom Viridiplantae; phylum Streptophyta; class Magnoliopsida; order Commelinales; family Pontederiaceae; genus Pontederia; species Pontederia crassipes. The sequence goes on from JAUKPH010000017.1 coordinate 7,806,840, forward strand.
TTTATTTTTTATCCTTAAACTATGGTGATTTTTCTAATTTAATCTTTTCTTCGACTTCTGTCAATTTTTTTTGTTAACTTCATGTATTACCATTTATAAAAAGTCAAAATTACCTCTTCTTTCATCTCTTCTAATATTTAAAATTTTAAAATAAAAAATAAAAAAAGAAAACACAGGGTTTTGATCCACGGGAATCTCCAGATTCACAAGGTTTTGATCGGACTTGGGACACGTCGCGTGACCGGATCCAATCCAGCGGGTGATCAACTCCCTGTCGTAGGTTTGTCCTATGGCGATGACCACCGGGTCCTTCATCAGGTCAAGTGAGATCGGGCATCGGAAGTCCACCGGCACTGTCAGGCCAATGCCGATGTCGTGGCCCGATCTTGTGCTCGAGGCTCTTGATCTTGTCGTAGCATTCGCACGCGTTGTCGAGGCTGATCCTTTGCAATATGTCCTCTAGCTTCGTCGGTCAGGGATGATCTCACGCTCAACACAGTGAGGATCTCACTTTGCAGAGCATCCTTCGTGGGCTCGATAGCTGGAGAGGACTATTGGCATTACTGTTGCAAGAGGCTCACGAGGTCGCGGACGTCTTCAACGCTCAGGTGTTTTGCCACGGGGAGGATGCCCAACAGCGTGGAGAGCTCCATCATCAGCTCGTGGAAATCATTGGCCGTGGATTGCGCCTCGAGGAGGAGGTGCCCCCGACTGCATGTAGACCAATCCTCAAGAAGCGCCTTGAATCATTGAAGCACGAGGAGGATCGCTCGGAGACAAAGAAAGGCCGATCGCGGTAGCTCAGGCATCGGCGAGTCACCGACTGCCATGCCATCGTTGAACACATGGAGGAGGTCCTCGCAAAGCACGGCGAGTAGCTTCGCCTTGTGGGCGGTGGAGGTGAAGTTCCTCCCACCGATCGCTAACCCCCACCCACCCCGTCCCCGTCACTGTCACCGGCGATGTGGTGCAGGGGTGCTGGCCGTTGGCGACGATTGCAGGGGAGCATCGCCCCCTTGCATTTTTTCCTTTTTTATTTATTATTTTAATTTTTAAAATATTAGAAAAGATGAGGGAAGAGGTAATTTTGACTTTTCATAAATGAGAAAAAAATGAAGTTAACAAAAAAATTGACAGAAGTCGACGAAAGAATTAAATTAAAAAAATCGTGATAGTTTAGGGATAAAAAATAAGCTTGTAGTTTGGGGTTAAATGTGAAAAATTACGATAATTCATGTGAATTAATGGAAATAACCCTTGAATCTATTTCATGATTATTTGGTTATATTATGTCGAATAAGCAAATAGTCCATCCAAAATTCTTACACCAAATGGTCCTAGGGTATGTTTGGACAATGGGTTTAAAAGGAATATGTTAAGTTTAATTAGGATGGAGTGAGTTTAAAATTTTTACATCATGTTTGGATACAATTTTTATTAATTTAACTAAGAATAGATTGGACTTCATAAACCTATCATTTGACATAAAATTAAATCCATCAAATTAGTGGTTTTGGTAGGGTTAGAAATAATTATTCCCATTATACCCTTATTTTTTTTCAATGAAATAAAAGAAATATTTTTTTCTTAAGAATAATAAAGACATATCAAACTTAATCTTCCCCAACCCATATATTATATTTTGTTTCCAAACAAAGAGGATTAAACTAACACAATACATCCCATTAATTTATATTCAAATATGATTTTTATAAATCCTCACCACGTTAAACTTCATCGATCTATATTTCATCATCCTAAAATACCCCTCTATCATTAAAAAAAAGTCAAACACACCCTTAGGGAGGGTCAACATATATTGTAAAATATATAAAAATAATAAATTAAATAATTTAGTAATTATTTTTATCTTAATAAATAATTAAATGGCACATTGAAAATTGCGAAGCAAATTTTTTTAATGACAAATGAACCTTTGGGTAGCGTTTGAAAAAAATAGAATAATAGTTATTTCAAGTTTCACGTGAGTACTTGAATTGATAAATTAATTTGTGATGTATTTGGATGGAGTGAAATATAATGATGAGATTGAAAAAGTTGATGTGAAAAGGTTAATATGATAAATTAATTTTAGTAGATATTTAAATGAAATATAGAAATTATAAATATAAATGATATTTTTTAACTAATAATATAAACTATTTTTTTGTTAAAATATATTATTCAAAATATAATAAATTGTGTTTTGAATAAATTATAGTTAACAAAATATTAATAATTTCTCATAAAAATGGTAAGTAATAAATAATATTAAATTAATCACTATAGAATAAGTATATTATATTTAATAAATCATTTTTTATCTGATGAAATGTAAGAGAGAGAAAATAAGAAAATGAAAAACATATTTTAAAAAAGGAATTGTTAGATAAAAAAAAAGGTCAAACGATAGTGATCTGATACTATTAGACAGGAAAATTTGAGCGGAATCAGTCTAATTTCGATTGCCAAACACTGATTTGAATTATGACACTTACCATTAGCCTAATTATAATTATTTTATCACTTATGCTTTCAGTTTATGCACATTCGAGAATTTTACATAAATAAATAAATAATTAATTAAGTTCAATAAATCAAGAAACTTGAATTTAAAGTTTTGTCTTTTTTTTCAATTTATTTTTTTATTAAATTTAAATCCTAGTGCAAATAAATGTGTCGTTCAAGATTTGAAGATGGGCAACCTTTTTAGCTTCCATAAGCTCCGGATGGAGACACTAATAACACATGGTTAGAACTAGATAATATTCTCGTGCTTTGCACGATTAAAAATAATATAAATATTTTTTTATAAAGAAATCTCATTAAAATTTAATTATACTTTGAAAATAAACTATTAAAAGGTATATTGATAACATAAATCTGAAATTATACTCATAGGTCACATTAAGAAATAAGATATTTTATAAAATTATAGAATTTAGTTATAAATAAAATTATTACTCCGCTTAAGGAAGTCATTTTTTATGAATGGCACATCTCTACTTTCGATTTTTATTATTGTACCATATTTCCTTTCACCTAAAACTCTTTGACTGAACTTCTCATACTTATGAGAGTTGCGCAATTAAGGTTAGACTTTAGACCTATTTAAAGTTCATAAGGAGTGATAGGAATGAATTTTTACGGTACACAATTTAAAATATATGCAACAATCAATAGTGCATCTCCCCAATACGAAATCCATCATGAAACGAATCATATCAAATAAGATACGATTCCGACTTTCTACAACACCATTTTATTGCAGATTGTCTAACTATATCATTTTCATCACATAATATTGTGAATAAGTCAGAGAGATATTCATATCCACATTTGATTCACAAGAATTTAATCTTGCAATCAATTTGATTTTTTGCCATATTTATGAATTGTACAAAAAAATTGAGAGCTTCGGACTTATAAGAAATTAGGTATACAATACTGTAACGTGAATAATCATCTATAAAGGCGATGAAATAAAAAATTGTCATACGTAAACATTCATCGGACCACATGTACTGATTGATTAATTATAATGGGTAGGTGTGTTTTCTCTTCTCAAATGGTGTTCTTGTTTTCTTATCAACTTAACATTCCTCACAATTTTGAATATCAACTTTTGCAAGAGACCTTCTCTACTAAGTCTATTCATTTGATCTTATTCAATGTGTCCAAGTCTGACGTGCCAAATATTGACACTTTCATTCACATCAACAAAAGGTAAATTACACCGAATGCCCTCCAACTTTCAAGTTTGCTCAGCGATGCTCTCCAACTTCACTTTGTAACAGCGACACCCTCCATCTTCAAACTTGTTGCATGGAATGCCCTCCCGATCGAGAATATCTGGTTTCTCGATCGGTCTGCTAACGAGGCGATGCACTCTCTCCGCCACATAGGAGAGCAATCGCCACATCAACAAATTTTTTTAAAAAATAAAATATTAAAAAAAGTCACTTCCTCTCTCTTCGATGTCCTCACCGGAGGGAGAAGAGGAGACCGTCGAATAGCCGGAGGTCGCAGAGGGGGGCGAGGCCCAACCTTTTGCTCTTCGCCGACGCGAGCAAAGGAGGGCCCCCTCTGTGACCTCGTCAAGGGGGGGGGGGGGGGGGAGGCCCCCCTTTTGCTCTTCGTCGACGCGAGCAAAGGAGGGGGACGAGCCCCCCCCCCCCCTCTGCTATTCGTCGGCGCAAGCAAAGGGGGGGGGGGGTGCCCCCCCTTTTGCTCTTCGCTAGTGCGATCAAAGGAGGGGGGGGGGGTGGGGGCGCGAGGCCCCCCCTTTTGCTCTTCGTCGGCGCGAGCAAAGGAGGGGGCCTCGCCCCCTCTATTATTCGTCGGCACGGGCAAGGGGGGGGGGGGGGGGGAGGCCCCCCCTCCCCCTGCCGTTGACGTGTTTTTTTAATTATTTTTTATTTTTAAAATATTGTCACGTCACTACATGTTAATGTGAAGAGGAAAGAGTCAGCGTCATGTCAGCTTCGTGATCGGGTAACCACCGATTGTAGGTAAGGAGGGCATCGGGTGAAATAAGTTAAAAGATGAAAGGCATTCGTGTTACAAAGTGAAGTTGAAGGGCATCACTGAGCAAACGTCAAAATTGGAAGACATTCAGTATAATTTATCCCATCAACAAATGATATAAAATAATAACTATCAGCAACATATGCTATATTTAAAACATAGAAACTATTATTAAAAAATCATTACATGGAAGAACATTGTGAAGACATATTGCCATTTGTTTCATATTGAAACCTATAACATAACTACTCTTGTTTAATGCTGACACAAAAATAAATTTCGTCTAAAAGTTGGAACATATAAAATGTTGTGAAGGTAAAGAATTTGATCGTTGCGAATTTCTAACTTGCACATTCCAATGCCCTTGATTTCAACTTTTTTATTGTTGCCAACGTATATTCACTTGCCCCCTGCACTTATTCGATAAAATTTCACGAAGACCCCACATTCTTTTGCTACATGGTCGATGACTTCCGAATTTATAATTCACAAAAGATGAATTTTAGCAATTAAGTCACAACTAGAGATATAAGCAAATAAATCATGGTTAGCAGAAACCTTCTGAAGCTCAATGCAATCACGAACGAAGTAATTATGTTTGCTACAATTTTGGTATTTCACTTATCACGTTTGCGCTGATAACTTTGAGATTTCATTTGTCCAACATCTCTGCTTCTTTTATTTGGTTGTAAGTTATGCAACCTTTTTCTCTTGAATTAGGAATCGGCTCTTTTATCATCACTTTTAGCAACTAATGCTTCAGAGGATTGATTCATGGTTTGAAGGCCTCATCTTCCATTTTAATGTGAAGAGCAACTTGGTCAAAAGTTTTGACATTTTTGTTGTGCATCAAGTTACAATGCATGTGTTCCCAACTTCTAATAAGAGAGCACACATGCTACTCGTCATTGAGCACTTGTCTCACATTCTTGAGTTCACAGATCATATTAGACATCCGAGCATTTTTGAGAAGTGCTGCTCACATTTCGAATGTTGTCTTATAGATTTTGAATTGTACAATAGAAAATTGTCCATCATGCTCAACAACATAATGCGAGAAATATAATTCTTTTTGGACCGGTCCTAATATGCCTGCATGTCGCTATGGCATTGGGAATTATTTTCATGTGAAGGTTCTTTGTCAACATGGTTAATGATCTCCAACCTCTTGCTCTTCTAAAAGATATTAGACTATACAGTGCCAAATATCATAATTATTTTAGCTTTTCATTCTTATTCAGGTCAGTAATTATTATTTTAGAAGCCATGGTCTAGTTTGGTCACGAAATAGGAGAAATCGGTGTTATACATATTATAATTTATCTGTAAAAATATAAATAATGAAATAATAATACTCACAAAATAGTAACATCAAGATGTTGCTATACTCTCACTCATCCCCTATTATCTCCAAGAAATATTATCATTCGTTATTTTAACAATGCGACAAAATTAATGTTTAAATTTTGAATTAACACATAATTCAAAATTTTTTTGCTCTATACATTTTGAATTAACTTATAATTAAAAATCACCTAAACTCATTTCATGTGACACAACAAATTATTTCTATTATGAGTAGAGTATATTGAGATTCAAATATTTTAATGGGGGCTCTTCCCTGAGGGGTGCCCATTAAATAATCATGCACTGTCATTCGCCTCGACATCACATACTACCACTATCACACATCAACTCTATATCTGAAGACTTGCACCAGACCAATTTTTCGAAACCTTTCTAGACATGCATTCCGGGTCATGCACCACTCAGTAGAAAGATATTGATTATTGTGACAATATTTGAATCTCAATGTACCTTATTGATACAAAATAATTACATATGTTTATCATTTAATTACCTATAGTTTGTATACTTAGACCAACTAATTATTCTTTGTTATAAGCTTGCATGAAATATTTATTTCAGCACATAGTAAAAAATAATATTGCCATACATGTTAATTATTTCTTACAAAATGTAATTAATTCGATCTATTTAATTCAACATTTTAGGCAAATTATCATGCTTAACAAAATTGGACATACTAATTTTAACTTCAAATTCACAATTACACACAGTCAAAATTTTAAGAAGGTAATTATTTACAATAAAATTTCCACGTACCAATTTCGAATTCAAATTTAAATTTTAAATTATTCAAAATGCTTTCCATAATTGAATTTAGATCATACAAATAAATATCATTATGACGTACATAAATGGTAATATTTATTTCATGCATAATAACACATTTATTAGGAAATATTTATGATTGACAAATCTAAATCATTTAACTATTGCACTAAATCAACAAATAATTTTCTTTTAATTGTATTAAATTGCATGCAATATTAAAATGTACAAAAAAATTTCCTAAGGAAAATACATATTTTTTCTAATTTTTGAAAATTTAAAATAAATATTTTTTATTTTCTAATTATTTAATATTTTGGTGAAAATAAAAAATGCTAAAAAACTGTAATGAACTACTACTAGCGCCCAGCAGCCAAAAACATATAGGTCATGTGGACTTTCAAGTGGATTTTGTGCCTAGTAGAATAGTTTTTCTTTTTTTTTCCTTTTTTTCTTGCAACATATGCAAAAAAAAACTAAAAATATTAAAATAAATAAGAAAAATATATTATTCATTCATAATATACTTGTGATGACAAATGTCACTTTGTCCCTCGGTTGTGGTCATACCAACGAGATGCACATATCTCAGAAATAATAATAAATATTATTTTTTTGACATAGTCTCGAGTTTGGGAAAAAACAAAAAAACTCTGATACTAATATTGGATTTATAACACATATAAATCAATGGTTTCAGAATACCTTTTGCAATAAAAGTAGATTGTCGAAACTTTTCCAAGAACACTGGACGACACACTTGTGGTGTCGGCATCTGTCGACACTAATACAATGCTGCTATCTATCGCGCATTTCCCCTTTCTCACGTGTAATAAAATCGTCGACTTTCTGTAATGCTAATGTGATGCTATGGGGACACAATCACTTTTCGTTTATGCACTGTCGTCGTTATAATGACGCTATTGACGTTGACTTAGCGCCACCATATTCTACGATGTATATCATTATTTGACAGTTTTCTTGTAGTGTTTTCATGTTATTCATGCGATGACATGCTAAGTTATTGTGACATATAGATTATCATGTTCTAGTTCATGCCATTCACACATTTCATTTTCTTGTATAAAAATACATAAGTAAGCTATCATATCTTAGGATCATATCCTTTACATATTTTAACAAAAAGTTTTGTATCTTGGATCCTTGCAAGTGACCAAGTTTTAAAAAGATGATAGCTTTGTTTTTTTTAAAGAAATTGCACATTATATAGATATGAATAAACTCATGATGCATTAAGTATGTTGAGTCCATTAGATTATTGTTGCCAGAGATATTCATCAAAATTTTCTATGAATGCTTTTATGATTTATGTCAATCATAACTTTATATTATGTGACCGTTGGTGTTAATTACTTTATCAAGTCTTTTATTTGATAGTTAACATATTTACATTACTCTGTTTATGTGTGATGAGAAATGAAGTAACGCACAACTGTTTTAATAAATGACCTTAATAATAATAATAATAATAATAATAATAATAATAATAATAATAATAATAATAATAGGAAAAAATTACTTTTTTTAAGGAGTAGCATCATCATACTCCTATTAATCACTATCCGAATTATCAAATTAATCAAGTCATCATTCATCATTAGTTGAATGATAATTAATAGAGCTATGACGGAGGTAACATAAATATTAAACCCATAATATATATATTATAATTATATATATGAATTTAATGGGCACCCTCCCTACTTAAAGTAGGGAGGATGCTCCTTCCTATTTTCATTATCATCTAATCTTAAATCAATGGTACATAAAAATAAATGCGATTCAGAAAGTTTTTTGGACGAAATAAACCGGCGGTTCATGACATTCGGTTCAACACGTTTATCCCTCTCTCTTCCCACTATGCTCTGCCCAACCCCTGCCATCGTTGCTCATCTTGTATCCATTCACGAAGAACCCTTCCACTGTTGGCGACGAACTCGTGGCCGCAGCTCCGTACACAGCCCTAGTTCCAACCATGGACGATGAAATGAACTCCACCGCAATGGGGTTTGGCTTCATGCTGCACCGTCTTCATCCGTGGGGGCGGCAGCGTCAGTGTCACCACGTCGCACAACCGGGATGTGGGAGGAAGAGTCTACCGTGACGCCGGAGTCATGATCGTGGGTGGAGACAGCGGAGCCGACGTCGGGTCCTGGAGATTGGCAGCATTGGCGGTCTCAAGACCTGTGGAGACTAGGCCCTGGGGGCTTCGCGGCGGAGGTCCACTACCCGTGAAAAGATATGCCATTAGAGAAAGGAGCCCGGAGCCCGCTGATGACACTGCCCATGCCTATGACGCTGTCGCGCTCTCCCTCCGCAGCCCCAAGGCCAAGACCAACTTCACCTCCCTAGATCCTTCCTCGCATCTCATCCGTCCGCCTCCTCCAACCTCTGCCGGCACCCACCAGTTCAACCCCTACAGCGGCCACCAGGCCACGCTGCCACCTCAGAGACTGAGTCCAGCATCCTCAACATCACCGTTGTGTCCTTCAGCAAGCACCCCTTCAATCCCCCTTCATCCATGGCACCTGAGGAGGCAGGCCAACCCGCTTCCCCTTAATCTTGAACCGGCCAAAGAAGAGATGAACCACCTGTGAATCATGCAAATTGGCCTATGAACTGCACATGATCTTCCTAGCCATTGGATTTTGTTCAAGGGAGGAGACCCATTAAATGTGTTATATATATAGGCTTGATGGCATTTCTGTAAATAGTTGTGATGTATTCTTCTTTCTCAGTTGGCATTTATCTTTTTTTCCTGATTTTTTTATTTTAAAATTACATTTTTAACGCATTATTAAATTAATCTCCTAAGTGATGACCTTCCATGACATCCCGTCTAACTTCTTAAACTCCGTCCTCTCTCTCCATGAACTTATAAGTTTTTCTTTCTCTATTTCATACAAATTTTCTCTTAGTTCTTATTCTGCCATTTTATTTGGTTTTGATCGTAGTTTGTTTAATATGCATGTATATAGACATATTTTTTTATCTTTAGGATTGTTTTCTCTAACCATCCCTAAATCATTACGATTTTTCAGATCTAATTTTAAACTACGAACTTCATTTTTTGATCATTAAACTATTGCGACTTTTCTAATTTGATTCTTCCGTCAAATTTCGCCAACTTTTGGTTAACTTTGATTTTTCGAATTTATGAAAAGTAGAGGGTGAAGGGGGGAGGGGGCGCCCCCAATTCCTTGCGCTCGATGGGGGTGGGGGCGGGGGGTCGCCCCCCATTCTGCGACCTCCAACGAGGTCACAGAGTGGGGGGCGACCGCCCTCCCCCTTTTTCCCTACGCTCGTCGGCGCGGTGCAAGGTGTGGGGGGTGACCCATTGGCACGGGGAAGGAGGTGGGGGTCGCTCCCCACTCTTGCGACGTCGTTGGAAGTCGCAGAGAGGGCGGTGACCCCCCACCCCTGCGCCGCGCCGGCGAGCGCAAGGAAGGAGGGGGGAGGGGGTCGCCCCCCTCGACCTTCATCCTGTGATAGGGAGAGAGTGGTCGAGAGGGGGGCGTGCACAGGGAGATAGAGATTTTTTTCACGCAGGGGCATTTTTTGACTTTTTATAAATGCAAAAAATAATAAAAAAGTGGACGAAATTGGACGGAAGGATCAAATTGGAAAATCGTGATAGTTTAATCACCCAAAAAATGAAATTCATAATTTGGGGATAGATCTAAAATATCGTGATAATTTAGGAGTGATTTGAGGAAATAACCCTTATCTTTAAGGTTATATATCTTATTTTATGAATTTTCTAATATATTTTTTTCTATAAAATAATTAATTAAAATGCATACATTTTTTCTCTTAGTTGTACTTCCATTTTATTTGGTTTTGGTCTTACTTTGTTTAGTATGCATGCATATAAGACATATATTTATCTTTAAGGTTATATATCTTATTTCTATGAATTTTCTAATTTATTTATTCCATAAAATAATTAATTAAAATGTTAAATGCCATAAATCATAACCCACTGCCTTTGATTAATGCAACGGTTTGGGGAGTTTCATATTTTATTTAATTGCATCAGATAATTTATATAATCCCACATATTCATATTTTTTTATTATATAATATCTTCGTATTCATAAGAAAATATCTTTTTTATTTTGGAATTGTGTATAAGTCTATCTTTATGTTATTTTTTTTGAAATGATAGGTAAATATACAAAATTAAAAATTATCACAAATCATACTTTAATATATATATAGTTTAACTTGATCGTGCTCCACAGTCCACACAATTTAAATATATAAATATAATTTTACTTTTTTATTATAATTTATAATATATGTGTACATTTTTTGTAACATACATTATGTATATATATATATATATATATTACAATTTGAATTAAAACAGATATTAATTAAGTTTATTTAAAACATTTAAGATAATTATAAAAAATTATTCTGTTTTTCATTATATTAGAATAAGTATTATTTTACATTCTTCTATGTGTGCTAAAAAATATATTACAGTTTTACTTTCAACAATAAATATTTTTTAAAAAATAATATCATATACTTATAAGAAAATGATATTGACTTTTTCAAATCCTACTCTAAACAATTATTAAAGGTGATATGATTAATATATGTGATTGCAAATTTAAAAATATTACTACCCTAAACATTTTAATGGATTTAAGTAGATACAAGATTTATGATCTTTTAAATTCAAAAAATAATTATGACTTGTCATAATAATAAAATTAATTAATATACTTAAGTTATTTTTCAATAAGTAAACGTATGCATGAAGCCGTAGAGAAATAATTTAAAAATAGGATAAAAGAGAAAATAAAAATAGATGAAGGATTTAGAATTTACTTGATGAAATAAAAAATAGTGGGGAGTTAATCCAACTTTTGTGTTGAACTGAAGTGAAGTAAATGAGAGATGGGTCACCACCACTCTGCCGATTTATAATGGGAACTAGGAAACACTATCGCCCTTCGTGCAATTAAAATTAATTTATAAATATAAATATTAAATTAATTTATAATTTTTTATTATAAGAATACTTAATTATTTTATATCTTTAAAATGCCTTTGATATTCATTATAAAAATATTATTTTTTATCTTAACTAGTGTCATGCCCTCGCGATGCATGGGTGATGTAAAAATACATATAATACTTAATTTTAAATTTTAGTTATATTCACTACCTATATATATATGTCTTCACAATATCTTTGAGGTATACTTATATAATATAAAGGGTGATGTCAATAGTTTCTTATAAAATAACTACTAATTGTTTTATATTATTTATGTTAGTAACTAAATATAATTGACTTTTAAAAGTTGCAATGGTAGCAACACATCTTATGTCCTTTTTAAGAGAAAAGAGCGTACATTTATTTTCTTTAAAGGAATTGTTTTTTCATAGGTATATTATGTTTATATATCTGCTTACTTTTAATATATATATATATATATATATATATGAGAAAAATGAGCGCCGATGATCATCCATTTTTCAGCGCCGACGATTCCCGATCGCAAAACCGATCGCATTCCCAGATTGCCGAGTCCGACCCGGAACCCGGAACTGGACCCGGCCGGGTCCGAATCCGGTACCGGGTCGAAAATTTTTTGACCCAACATAATTCAGGTCGGGACCGGATCCGCTTAGACCCGGGCCCGATCCCGAATTTGCTCAGCCCTACTTCATTATCTTTTTTTCTCATTTTTTAAATTATTTTAATATTTCTTTTTAATTTCATGCATAATGATAATTTACAACTATTATTTTAATAACTTAAAGTTTATCAATTATTCCTGAATTTCAAAAGTCACATATTTTATGTCTACTTAACTCCATTGATTATTTTTTATTAATATGAAGAGTAATTTTATTTTATTTTTTAATTTGAAAGATCATATGACCTTTGATTTATGTTATTCATTTGTGTGTTATATTTTAATATCATAATTAAATGTTCACATATTAAATATTGAATCTTTATATTTCATTATATTGAACCTTTATATTTATTATTATAATAATAATAATACATTCTTAATTTATATATATTTAACATCATGATTAAACTTTTCATAAAATGCAGGTTGAGTTTTTATATTATATATATTTTTAAATTTATAAAAATACTATCTTATTCATCATCTATTAATTTTTTAATCATAGAAGCACGTCAAAAAGAATGTTCAATTACTTATTGAGGATTTAGTAAAAAATATAATTTTACTTTCCTTGGAAAGAATTCAATAGGTGTCTGAATCGATGATTACTATCAATAGAAGATCAAAATGTTATCTTGTCCATAGTAAGATAATTAGGCATTTCATATCCTCCATTTTTTTTATAGACAAGATCATTAATGCGTTTAGCACTCCTTATTATGAACCCCTATCTGTGATTCCCTAGATTAAACTTCAAAGTATTTGTAAGATAATTACCCAAAAAAGTATTTGTTGGAGTTATTTTGGTTTTGATTTAATTGAGCCGATTAGACTATTTGCTTATTTCTATTTATAAGAGAAAAGAAAAAAAAATCAAGATTTCGTAATTGTTGATTCTAACTACCATCGCCATTAATATGAAATGTGAGATAAGCGTGCACCAAAAATAGCATTACATAGATAAAGTTTCCAGATAATATTACTTATGTAGCCAACCATGCATGCCTGTGAAGCTTTCTAAAGCACGACCTATACTATAAAAGACGGATCAAATCCTTTTGGTGGAAACAACATATTAATCAAGCAAGCAGCTTTGCAGGAAGAGGAGGAGAAGGAAGAAGATGGAAGGAAAGAACCCCAAGAGTGAAGGGATCAACAAGTATGCATGTGCATGCGCAATCATAGCTTCCTCTATCTCCATCTTGATGGGTTATGGTGAGTAGGCTGTTATTGATCACCTCTTTCATTATTATGTTTGTTTTCCATCTTAATCTGCTTGAACATTCATTCGTGCATGTTGACATGTTAGATTTTGTTTAATTAATTTGTTGACTGAGTGTTTAATGAAGATTTTTTATTGTGGGAATGCTATACATTCATATAGATACTGGAGTGATGAGCGGTGCAATGCTATTTATAAAAGAGGACCTGAAGTCGACCGACGGGGAGCTTCAAGTGCTAACCGGGATCCTGAACGTGTTCGCGCTGTTCGGATCTCTGACGGCCGGAAGGCTCTCGGACAAGATCGGCCGGCGGTATACTATCGTGGTGGCCTGCGCCATCTTTTTCATCGGCTCTGCACTCATGGGCCTCGGCCTAAACTTTGCCATGCTCTTCTCCGGTCGTTGCATTGCTGGCATCGGAGTGGGGTATGCGCTCATGATCGCGCCGGTCTACTCTGCGGAGATCTCCACCGCAGCGTCACGCGGTTCCCTCAGCTCCCTCCCCGAAATTTGCATTAGCCTAGGCATCCTCCTTGGCTATGTCGCCAACTACCTTTTCGCCAAGCTGCCACTCCAGTACGGTTGGAGACTTATGCTCGGCATCGGAGCCCTCCCTTCCTTCCTCCTCGTCTTTGCCATCTTCGGCATGCCGGAGTCGCCGAGGTGGCTGATGATGCAAGGTCGTGTAGAGGAGGCTAAGCAAGTGCTGCTCAAGGTGTCTGACACAACGGAGGAGGCCGAGCTCAGACTCCGGGACATTGAGTCCATCGTTGGGAACATCAACAAGGATGAGGGCAAGGACAGCGGGTCAGGCGTATGGAAGGAGCTTCTGGTGCACCCGAGGCCCTCCGTGCGTCGCATCCTCACGGCGTCCATGGGTCTGCATTGCTTCCAGCACCTCACAGGGATTGAGGCTGTGGTGCTTTACAGCCCCAGGATATTTCAGAAGGCCGGGATACAATCCAAGAACCACCTCCTGCTTGCCACCGTGGCTGTCGGGTTCACCAAGACGATGTTCATCCTAGTGGCCATACTACTCGTGGACAGGGTTGGCCGAAAGTCCCTGCTTCTGGCTAGCATGACCGGGATGATTCTCTCCTTGTTGGGCCTTGGAGTCGCCTTGACCATGGTGGAGCACTCACAACAAAGGCTGATGTGGACGGTCGTCCTGTGCGTGGCATGTGTGCTCACCTTCATCGCATCCTTCTCCTGTGGCGTCGGGCCGGTGACCTGGGTTTACAACTCTGAGATTTTTCCGCTAAGGTTGAGGGCGCAGGGGGCAAGCATCGGGGTGGCCGTGAATAGGATGATGAATGCAGCCATGTCCATGTCCTTCATATCCATCTACAAGGCCATCACCATTGGGGGCACCTTCTTCCTATTTGCTGGCTTGGGCACTGTGGCATCGCTCTTCTATTTCTTCTTCTTACCAGAGACGAAAGGCAGGTCACTAGAGGAGATTGAGGAGCTCTTCAACAAGAAGGGAGACAAGATTGAGACAGGGAAATAATGAGGAGCCACTGAGAACTAATTAAGCTATATCGAAGTAACCGGATCAAGAAGATGGCAATATGTCGAGAGCAGTGCACGTGTGTGCGTGCAAAATATATGGTTCTTGGTGCAGCTACTCTTGGAAGATTGCACGATCCTTGGTTTGGTTTCTTCTATGAGTTGCATGACCAGAAGCTACCTTCATTCTTGATGCATGAAAAATCCATCATGTACAAATATTCATACATTTTGGCACGGTAAACATGTATATATATATATATATATATATATATTCGTCCAATATCTAAATTTTCACATAGTAACTGAGGTGTTTATTTGTGTAACTCACTCAAAACGCAATTAGAAAAATATACAAAAGATACTACAAGTCATGTTACATGGATATGTATTAATTAAAATGAAGACTATGACTGATCAATTAAGAATAAGATCATATGTTGAAGAGTGAATATTATTAATAAACAATAATGAGAATAAATAATATCATGCAAAAGACTAATAAATGAATTACCACATGAGTCATGAGTGACTCAATCTAATATTATATTAATAATAATACAAATAACTAATACATCAAAGATAAAATTGACTCAGGACATTCATGTGCTATTACCACGAGGTTGATCAATCACCATTGGTTATCTTCATCCTTTGAACCTATAAATTTGAATATGCAGTGGAGATGATGTTCCCTATGATCATATATATATGTATGTATGTATGTATGTATGTATGTATGTATGTATGTATGTATGAGTACATATGAAAATTCATGAAGTGTAGTATATTAATATAAGGTCAAGATAGTTCTAAAGAATCATTATAAAAATGGCAAAAAGCAATTTTGATCATCATGTGAAAAGTTTCATTATTGATATACTTCATCATCATCATCTTGTTATTTTATCTATAACTAATTATAGACATATTTAATCATAAAGTATTTTTCAACTCATTTTGTGAGGAAGTATCTTTCAATTTCATAAAATAAGAGGTATCTTTCAAGCCACTTTGGAAAGGAGTAAATTTACTTGCAATTGACTGTTGTCAATTCATCATCATAAAAGCTCTTCATTTAATGCTTTTATCATTTATCTTATAAGTTTTTCTATTTTTTAGAATATTATAAATAAATATTGAATTATCATAAAAAAAGATCATAAATATCACAAATAATCAAGGATGATATTGGACATCATCATTATAATCATAGAGGGCTTTAAATCAAGAATCATAAATTATGATCATGGAGAACAATTAGAGATGCATAATCATGATAATCATTATGATAGATCAAGACTAGGTACATAAAAAAATGTTCAAAATAGGAATAAATCATAATCTTAGTGAACCCAAATAAATATGAGTAGAATTTGGACTGAATTCGAAAGTCATTTTCTTCATAAAATTGCAAGGCACCTAGGTCGGATTGGGTGTATACCTAGGTCGAATTTGATGTCATGCTTCAGACGAGAATCGTGCGATGAGGGGGGGGGGGGGGGTGGGGGGGGTGTGAGGGGACCTTCGTAGCATAACTCGGATTAGGTTCTTCCTTATATTAGACCTTGAGAAGGCCCATAACGAATTTGAGCCAAATTATAGAGAACTCGGTCCAAGTTGTACCAATTAAACATAGACCGGGTGGTGGGTACTAATTAAAAAGGGGGCGGTACCTCTATACTTTGTTTCTAGGGTGCTGAAAATTAATGTTGCCATGACTCGCAGAGCATGGGCTTAGGGCCTCATTGTATTTATTATAGTTACAACTTCTCTTGGAAAGCTCACGAGGACTTTCTTGGTGTTCATTGCTCGGTCTTGTTTGGTTTGAAGATAGCTATTCGAGGACTAAATGTATTTATTGTAATTAGAATAACTAGTTTTTGAGTATGAGTTGAGAAAAAATAATTCTAGTTAGAATTGTAATAATTTGTCTCTTCAAAAGTCACTATTCACAGGTATAATTTTTAAAAAATAATCACAAAACCCATCATCATTAAAACAAAATAAGTCTCGTGGTTGGTAGAATAATGCAAAATAGAGGGTTATTCTCATATTTTGTTCTAGAAATAAATGGGCCAAAAGTTTAGTGGAGGTCATCCTACCCAACATTAGAAAAGAAAGAAAGGTACTTTGATGCAATGCTATTTTATTTCAGCAAAATCAAGATGTCGCAAAATAAATGGAACTTGAATTTCAAACCGCTGGTCATGCTTAATGGAACTATTTCATTTCTTATTGAGGTTTTGAATGATCAAACTTTTGCCATAATGTTGTTGATGGCCCTATGCATTTCACAAGGTCTATAGAACATAATAGTGGAAAAGTACAAAATGCGCTCATCACACAAATGTGGACCCTCTCCGTCATCAACAAAAAAGGAGGGAGTTGTCCCTTCCTTTGGACACCGACGAGAGAGGGGGCACCACACCCACCCCTCATCTGTTGTCGTTGGCAAGGCCGCCCAAGGAGAGGAGTGACACCTCTTTTTTTACAAATATTTGTTATTAATAATTATATTATTATTATTTTAATATTATATTATTTATTTTGATTTTTAAAAGGTGTATCAGATTAAAATGATAGTTGCTGAATAAGTTAATTATTGGGGGATAGTCTCCTTATAAAGTAAAATCTTATGTCAAAATTGAAAAAGTGTAGCTGTACCCGTAAATAAATTTATTATAGTGATTTTAAAGTAAAGTACTTAATAATTCTCATTTTAAGTATATATATATATATATGGAACAATGCAAGTGTCATGTACTTTTGGTCGCACGTGTATCAAACGGCTTTATGTATACTTTTTTTTTTATTTTTTTCAATATCTTTCTTTAGTAATAACTTAGAGAATCAGTGATGATAAGAAAAAATATTTTATAGAAAATTATTATATTTATTATAAAGAATAATAATGTGCAAAAAGTTTATAAAATTTTTAAAATAATAAATATAATTATTATTAACAATTCAGATTATATTTTTATTATCATAAATGATCCTCTAAACTAAAGTTATCAAAATCGTTATATTGATTGTATGATCCTATTTAGGATCTCCAATTTTGATCTCAACTTTGAAAAATCTATTCACAAAATAACTTTAATATCAATGTATATTAAAAATTATTGATAATGGTACTGCATATTACTCGTACTATTGTCACTTTTTGTCAATTCATATTAAATTATTATATAAGTAATATATATGCATTTGTAGGACATGCTAATAGAATAATAGTCAAATTAACATTATTTATAATTAAACCATTACAACTTTATTTAAAGAATTGTTTTTATGTAATTTTATATTTTAATATATAAGTAAAATTTTATGATACCCAATTCAATCTTACTTTTTTATCTTATGGATTTATTTTCATCTTAAATAAGATGTCGATCTTGACTATCTTACTCTCAACTGAAAAAAGATATAAAAAAAAATGTAAAACCATTGCATCCACTCATTAAACCTACATACACATTTATATATTATTTTTGCACAAGGAACTCGCAGCAATCAGGCTACGCCGCCATAGCTTCTATAATCATTTCAAACTTTTGTCACATAGCCATTCTCATTTTCTTTCTGTTTTTTAAGTTTACATGCATTTGTTCTTTCATTTTGTAACGGCTTCAAAATTCGATCCTAATTTAGTTGTCAAACTCCATTTTGCCAAATTCTTCATATCTAATTTTATAAAATATCGCAGTGAAAACATAATAATAATGACATAAAATAAAATAACACAAACAACAGAAAACTTGATAAGCGAACAAATTTCAAAATACATACTAGCACATGTGTCACATATGTTCTAATATAAAATTCAACATAGAGTTCATAATACATAAATGAGTTCATACAAAAGTACACTCAAAGACCCATAGGTCATACATACTCGACTCGCTAAAGAGTCTATCATCATAATATAAGATATCATAATATAACTTGGGTCATGACCCGACCGTCATATGTATAATTTTGTCATCATGGCCTCGTGTATGAATTTATGAGGTGCATAAGATTTTTCTCGTTAAAGTATGTTAAGACTCATGCATTCTATGATCATATAACATTCTTTCTACGTATGATCATGTCATGACATAATATATGCGTATGCATATGTATCCAATGTCATTTTTTCGCTGCCTCTTCCGGTTGTTGCGTGACAATTTTGTTTAGGTTTCAATTCTCTTTAATGAGTAAAATATATTTATTGTTAAAAAATAACATATTACTAATTAATTTAATATTTTATTTGGGGTAAAGGGTGCCTCCTTACCATTTGGTCTAAGTAAGCTCCTTAGTCCTTGGCAATTTCATGGGCCATCGGAACAAATATCGATGGCTTGTGGTGAATCCACTTAATGAAATACACTTTTATGATGAGTGGTCTGTATATATGGTGACCGTCCACTGAATTTGGACGGTCTAGATCATTTCATTGTGTCTTTTTTTTTTCTCTCATCAAACAATCAATAGCATGTGAAAGTTTGATCGTTGCAGTCGTCTCCTCTTCTCTATCTTTATGGTTGCCACTTCTCTCTATCTCGTCATGTGTCCTTAATGCATTTTGTGGAAGTAGCTCCCAATCTCAAATGTTTACTTCTATCAAAGGCACAAATATCTGTCCATGTAGTAAGAGAAAGCTTCCTCATCCTAATTAGAAACCGATATTAAACTTATCCTGGCTGTTAATCCTTTTGACTAATGGAAGTTAATATTACAAAAATGTGATACTTGGAAGGTGAGGGAGCATAGAGAGAGAGGAAAAAAATGGAGAGAAAAAGGCGGGATTGAGGAGAGAGAGGGTGAAAAAAACTTAAAATAAAAAAATAAAAAAAGATGTTAACTAAGGAAATAAATAAAATAATTAGAGAATTAAAAATAAAATTATAATTTTAGGTTAAAAAAATTGATATTATCATATCAGTAAAAATATATCTATAAAATAAAATTATTATTTAATCTAACATTTTGCAATATATAATAATTATTAAATTAATCAATTTGTAGTAATTTATATATTATATTACTCTTAAATAATTATAAATAATATTATTATATAAAAAAATGATTCAATCAATTAAAATCTGATTGAATCGGTTAGACCTCGACTCGATTGACATGCCAATTCAATTTTCGATCCGTTTTTTAAAACATTGTCATTTATACCTTCGGCAACAAAAAAAAAATGCAAGCTCAATTTTTTTTAAAAAAATCATCAACTTTATTTGTAAAAACAATCTATTACTTATTTGTTGGAGTATGATTATTGAAATTAGAAGTTTGTCATGTTATCAACTTGAGCCAAAAAAAAAAATGAAAATTCAGAGAAAAAAAATAGAAAAATAAACATTCGGATAATTTATTCAAAGAATTATCTCAGCAATAATGTTAATCCCAAAGGTACATCTTTTAGTTATTTGCATAAAAAAATCATCAAACTTGAAGAAATGCTTAAAAAAATCAAGAATTTTCTACTTCATATAAAGAACAGAAAAAATGTTGCAAATATTTTGTCTTCCAGCACCTTCGTTTTGTCATAGTGGCTAATTATAAATACCTAGCTAAGATACTATATATCTAATATGCAATATTATAATATATATAGACACTAATGATAAAAATGAATATAAACCTCAAATGTCAATTAAAATGTTCAAGTTCCCAAGAGCTTGAAAGGTTGGCATCCACTCCTACTGTAAGTCCATAACTCCTGTCAAGGCAGTCCTTACATGGGCAAGGCGGTTTTTAAAAAAATATTGGTGCAAACATGCGAGATGCAACGTACCATGTTTTGAAAAAAAAATAAAACAAATTTTTGGAAAATTTGTTCGACACTGGCAGATGCGGCGAAGACAACAAGGTTCGTTATGTCGTCGACATGCTCATCGGTCGGGCCGTGGGAGATGGCACGTGCGACTAGTTTTTCGGATCAAAGGGCTATCACCTGGAATAGTTCCAAGGAACTATTTGAAGCCCAGTACGCCCCTTCCTTTAGAAGGAAAGAGAAGTCCAAAGAATTCAAAGAGTTGCGCCAAAGCAACTTGACAGTTGCTGAGTACCATGCTCGCTTTATCCAGCTAAAGCGCTATAGTAAGGATAAGATGAATGAGACAGATCACCTCAAACGGTTCATTGACAGTCTCCACCACACCATTCGTGAGAGAGCTGTCTACGGAGCTAAGATCAACTTATATGGTGTTGTTTGAATGGCGTACAGGATCGAGCGTGAGATCCAGATGCGACGTGAAGAGTTGAAGAATGAGTCGACATGAGCAACATGCTCAGATCCGACTAAGCCAAGATGGGAGGATCGTCGCCCAGCTCGTAGAGATGCACGCCACGATCGCCGCCACCAGCCCTACCAGCAATCACAACATGAGGCTCCCTGCAAGCCCGACCATGGTGAGTTATATTTCTTACAAGATTCGGGGACGAATCCTTTTTCTATGGGTATTATAATGTAACGTACCATGTTTTGAAAAAAAATAAAACAAATTTCAAATCCCTGCAATAACTCACGTAACCTCCCACCATTAATTTCCTAATCATCAAGATTGGAAACTCCTCCCACGATCTCCCACAATCATGGGAATTTATGATCAGAATAGTGCTATTTCTTGCCTTTTCGTCCCATTTCTGCATCTCTTCTTCTCCTTCTCATTTTCCATTCCTTGTTTTCTCTCTCCTGCTCCCTGGTGCTCGGCCAGAAACAAATAGAGGAAGTGATGCAGGTTTTTCAAGTGCTAGCAACGTAGTAGAACGCGAAGAAAGAAGCTGTGGACAATCCATTGCAAGAAGAATCAAAATCATCGAAAAGGTGCGTGTTTTAGGATCTAAATCATTAAGATAATTTTCTAGATAACTTGCATATTTTAAGAACTGGATAACCTTGGTTAATTAGAATCATCATGAGGTTTCGTGATGGACTATATTCTCCTCAGCCTTCTATCTGTTCGATCGAGTGGAACCTCGCTGGAAATCCATGAATGTTATGCATCTTGCCTTACATGCGATTAAAGAAATGGTTTAACTCTAGGTGATTTATATCATGTTACATCTGCATGTTCTTGTCCTTTCGCGTTTACTACTGCTCTAATATTTCTTTGTTTAGAGATGTATTTATCAACTCATTCTTAAGACATGCTGATTGGGGTCGAGTATGTCGGTTAACACCCATAGTCTTATAAACGATATGTCATAAATGTGATTAGTGAACATATGTCACCCTACTGATCATCTTAGAGAAATTTAGAATATTTGTTGTGCTGTGTTCATACTAGTAAACATTAGAACATGTTGGGAAATAGTTCTTTTTGAGTTAATCAAATTATGTGAAAAAGGTGGGGTTGCTGTTGTAGCATGTAACTGACTGAAGTAGTGGCAATGTCATGAGTTATTGTGCTGCATACTTTATTAGTAGATGAATGAGATAGTCTTATGGTGTCCTCTTCCCTACTGATCATCTTACATTTATTTCTTTTTATTTCATTCTGCTTGATTGGGTAATATATCTTCACTTAATGAATTAGGATGTGAAATCCGTGCGGTACAACATAGATACATAGATGCCATAAGGAAGTGAGAATAGGTTTCTGGAAGGTAAAGTTAATGATTAATTAATGTGATATTTTAGTGTATGGAATTATTATAGATTTCATGCATGAGAATGCGTCTGACATGAGACAACTAATATATATATATATATATATATATATATATGTTCCTATAGTAATTTTGAATATAATAGTGATGTCACGGTATGAATATTCTTCTCGCATGATTTCTGTAGTGAATCTTTTCTTCAATCTTATAATTGATTATACTATTATATTTTTAATCTCTAGTAGAATTATTATATCAGATCTCTTTAATATTCTAATCATCTTGGTCTCCTCACAATTTCGTCAATTAATTTTCATACTATCACGATGACAATGTTAGAACAAATTGACGTCTGATCCCTTTTCGGAAAATTACCGATGAACTTTTAAACGGACGACCACTCGACCTTTGAGGCATCCGATTTGTGGACAGAGGACATATGACCATAACCAAACATCATGATTTTATAAGTCCTGTCCAACATGATTAATGACTTATTTACATGAACATGAAAAGATGATTTGGAGCCACCCTTGCTCCCTACGGTCTTGATTGATCCGAGTGATCAAAAGATAGGTTCGTGGCTTATAAGGCATGATGAAAGGTTATCATTTGCTCTATCTAGATGGAAGTTTCTCCCATACAGATGTTTTCGCTTTACGCGAGGTCATTTTGCCCGACGGGGCGCTCGCTGTGGCACTGATCCCCCACTGACTCGCCATGGTCTAGATAGATTCACACTTATGTGTATATAATGGTATTTTCTAAAAATGGAGAGCTCTTCCAATTTATAAATATAATGAAGGAACATGAATGGACAAAAGAGGAACGAAAGGTCTTTGTCCTTATGAACATGGATATGATCAAGAATCATGAATATGTATATGAACAATGATCATGAATACGAATATGAAAAAGAAAGAAAATTAAAAGTCATGAATTATGATCTCTCTTATCGACTCCCCTATTATGATTCACTTTTACACTTGATTTTCCATATTTACCTCATGCTTGTTCTTATGAAACTAATCTATGTTTATACGAACTCACACTTAGCTTTATGCTAACGGTTAAGCTTGCTTCCTGTGTGATCCCCACAGGTACCTGATATGAATGCGTGCTGAGTTGATGTGTGTACGGCAACTATAGCTTAGTGGCGTGTGTACATGGTTATCGTAGAGTTTAGATGGAGTCTTTGTCTTTCAGCATATCGAGTTGTATTTTCATTTGGATGAGACCTATAGAGTTGTATTATGGTATGGACCTTTATATGCCCTATGTGAGACATTGATGTACATTTTATTCATTTAGCTTTCACATTTCTTCATATTATTATGTAATAATTTATTATTTAAGTCTTCCGCTTACATGTCATATTATTCGATCATTTGGGTTAACAAAAGAGTCAAAGAAAGTAACGACCGAAATGAGATTTTGCTACGTGGTGGGATCGAATTTCGGAGCGTTACACGAGATGTAGAGACAAGATTCATGATATGCATGGTTTGAGGGAATAATGCATAAAAAAATAAGAGCGGAGGAATCATTGCCAATATTATATATATATATATATGGATGCTGAGAGTAGTGATGACATGGGAGCTCGTCTATTTCGGTGCATCTTTGCATGCATATATGCAAGACGACAGTGGCACCTAGTGCGAAGCAGGCCCCATCACATGAAGCGCATATGAAAGAAAAGGGCATGCGAGTTTTACTAGTTAGCTTGGGGCGATGACGGCAACGATCGCCATTCGCGAGCTCTTCATATTTGCTCTCTCTCTCCTGTGACTCTTCAGTGGAAAATTACGCATTACAATTATTCTTTTAGTTATTATAACTTCTTCAACATCCAAAATGTGAGAGAGCAAACATCTAATTAAAGTTAAAAAAAATGGGTGTGGGTCAGATGGGAGTTTCATAAAGATAAAAAAATGGAGCGATGGAAGTTACACTAAGGGTCCATTTGGATTGAGGATTATGAAGGAGTGGGGTGGAATATGGGAGAATGAAATTAGTTAAATCATGTTTGTCTACATTTTTTATTTAAGTTAAAAGGGGTGGGGTGGAATAGTTAAGCCCTTTAAACATCACATTTTTCATTCCATCAAATTGGTGAAATGAGGAGGGATAAATTAATTTAGACCAAATTAATCTCTTTCCCTTTTTTTATTACCAAATTAAATTATTTCTCTTCTTACCAAATTAAACCACTTCTCTCTCTCATTGATATATATCATCATATATTATCTTTTTTCTAATACATCATCATATATTATAAATATAAAATTTTATTCAAAATAAATATAAATATACTATTTAAAAATAATTTAATATTAATATAATATATTCAATCGGGTCGGTACGTAAAACCTAGATTCGTTCTCGACCCGACCCGACCGGGCGTAAAAAAATGAGACTCGATCTTGACTCAGTTATCCACCGAGCCGGAAAAAAAATTGAAAAATCT
This sequence comes from Pontederia crassipes, assembly GCA_030549335.1. Taxonomy (NCBI): domain Eukaryota; kingdom Viridiplantae; phylum Streptophyta; class Magnoliopsida; order Commelinales; family Pontederiaceae; genus Pontederia; species Pontederia crassipes. The sequence goes on from JAUKPH010000017.1 coordinate 7,832,003, forward strand.
AAGCTGGTACGGGCGAGGGAGATCAGGTCGTCCCGGTTCATGCTCACCCCTAATTAACTATTATAAATATTTTAAATATATAATGAAGGATAAAAATAACTTTTATATAAATAAAATCTTCGTTACTTCATTCCACATCTTATATATTTTATTATCCAAACATGAACTTTCTAATGACACATCACGTCATACCACTCCATCACTCACCGTACCACCCCATCTCATCCCTTCATTAGTTATTTGCCAAACAGATCCTAAAGGTCTAAACTCATATGATGAGTCAAATGAGAGTTAACAAAGCAAACAAAATAGAGATAAAAGACAATCACTTAAAAAAAATATATAAAGTATATATATTACTATGACCGGTGAAAATATGTGTTTTTCCATTGTGAAAATGTGTATTTCCACTGAAAACTCATCAAAATATCTGCAATCGGTTCCTACGGGCTTTAGTTAATTTGTTGGCCTTCATTCGTAAGGAAACATAATAAATAACATTATGGGCTTAATATGTTTCGACTTTCGATGCACATTTTTTTTCCTTTTCTATTGCAAAAGGGGGATCGAAACTAGAACTACAATACATAAAAAGAAAATATAGAATAAAAAAAAGATATATATATCATCTAATTAATATTCTTAAATATTTAGCCTGATAACTTAGAATAGTCTCGCGGGTACCCTAAGTGATATTTGTCAAAGTTAAACTTTAATTTGTTTTAATTGATAGTTTTGTTATTTCCATTATATAAAATTTGTAAAAATACTATCAAAATTTGAGTAGATCATTGAACTAAAAAAATATCTATAAAATAGATGCATGCAACTATAGAAAATTTTGAACAAAGACTAATTTTTTTAAAAAAATAATTCTATTTATGATGATATTCTTTGTTAATTAATTAATAAGCATTTTTTCTTTCGCGTCATATGATTATTGACTAGTCAAAATTTATTTTTGATGGAGATAGTTTGGCATAAACATGTCACCTAACGCTTTGGAGACGTATTTTGCCAGTAGCTAACTAATCTTAGATTTTACATGAAGTCGATATTGTTAATTGTAAAGTTCTTCACTAGTTTCTCCATCACCAGGTAAATAGTCTAATATGGACTCATAGTCAATAACGTCTTCACCATTGTGTTTTTTTTTAATTTTGGCATGTATAAAAATAATATTGAAAATCCAAGATATGATTACAACAAGATGCTTGCTGGATGCTTAACGAGAATCATTGTACATCATGAATAATCAAAATTTAATCGAAATTTCATTTCTATCGTGCGTATAATTTTTTTTTTAGTCATGGTCAGTGACTTACTAGCATTCGACTAATTCAATATTCGAACTCAAGCAGAAAGGTATATCTTGATCAACGGTGACGACTTTTTAAAAATCGAATCTGAGATTACTAGCACCCAACGTGTCAGGACACTAACTCCGCTAACCAATTGTGTTCATGAATCCATTTATGGAAGACCTTTCTCTTCATCTTAAGCCTATAAACCCTACAGAATGATTCTATAATTAAATATTCATGAATAGTTGTTAGAGTGAGAGCCTTCACCAATTTCTTTCCTCTATGCAAGACATCGATGAATAAATACTATGTCACTTCATTTTGTCGAGTCAAAATTACACTGTGAAGTTTGAATACTTTTCATGACCTCCTCTAATATTGAATTTGGTTTTCGTTAATACTATCGTTGTTCTTACCGAACTACTTTGACCTCAAAGGACGCTTTTTGACTAATAGTTACATTCTATGCTGGTGAAGTCAATTATAGTTCCATAGATATTAAGTAGGTATATAAATTAATATAATTTTTTTAGTACCCTTGTGAAATTCTTGATGTATGAAATTATCAACATCTGATTAATATGAAATTGGGACAAAACGATATTCCATTAATGAAATGGAGATTCTAATAATCGAATCCAGACTTATTATTAATATAGGATAGATATGATAGATTCAATTAAATATTTTTATTTAAATACTATTATTTTATCTTTTCTAGATTTATGGGTTATTTTAATTTTGATGGCAAATGTCTATCAATAAACATAAACTCTATTACAGAGTTCAAGCAATATCCAATTATTTTATAAAATTCTGTAATTTTCTTTTTCAATAAAATTTGAAATTCCGCATGGTCAATCTCTCTTTCAAGATACATTTGAAAGTTCTAATGTTATTCATTTTGGCTGTGTTTAGTAGGAGAATGGATCTCGAGAACTAATTGAATTGATAGAAAAATTTGGATTGGTGTTTGAATGAAAAAGTATAATGACAAGGATTTAAAAAGTTAATATGATGGATAAGTTTTAGTGGGTGGTTGGATAAAAAATGAAAATTAAGAATATAATTTATTATTTTATGAGGTATAAATTTATAATAAATAAGAATATGTTATTAATATTATAATTTACGTAAATCATTATATTATTTTATTTATTTTGATTAAATATTTTAAATATTATTAATATTATAATTTATGTATATTTTAAGATCCAAATATAATATAATTTTTTTAAAAAATAATTGAATAATTTAATTAATAAAATATTTATTAATTATTAGAACTAATTATTTTATAATTTTTAATTAATTATGTTATAATATCCCTAATAATGTATTAATATATTCTAAATTATATATACATACATTATAAAATAAAAAATAAATGAAATTTAAAAAAAAGGTCAAAGAAAGCGGCTGATAAGATATGGAGTTAAAAATAAATAAATGCGACAAGAACTTTCGATCGGAACATTTGGCCAAATGTTCCGGCCGAATGTCACGTGATGAGAACTTTTGAAATTTCTGTCACGTTAGTCGTCAACCAAATGTTGCCTTTAAGATCCATGTCTGCGAATTAGTTGTATCAACTAAGTTTGACATATTAAAATTAATTTACTTTTCATGATGTTTTTTTAAGGTTCTCACTTCGGTGTCCGAGCGTTGATCGTTCAATTCACGTGATGCTAGAAAATGCATTGGCCAAATGTTGAAGTCTCAATTCATCATCAAGTTTGATGCTTCGAACAACACTTCTAATTATAGCAGATGAGACTCTCAATAGAAATTTTTTACTTTTACAAAAATTCAAGTCGGATGCTTCGAACAACACTTCTAATTATAGCAGGCGAGACTCTCAATAAATTTTTTTTACTTTTACAAAAATTCAAATTCGAAACCCTTAAACTATGAGGTGCTGATCCCAACTCTCATCGTGATGCATTTGGAGTAAAATGAAAATGTTACACTTTGTCTCTAATTTGGAACATCCATGCTCTATTAAAAAAAATACTTTTTTGCTTATTGGTCTACCTAGTGACTAAACTAAATCAAAATTATCAGCGGAAATTCAAAAAAATATATGACTTGTTCATCAAATTTAATATAATTTAAGGCTAGAAATCAATTACTTTTTTTCCGATTACCACCCTAATGTTCAAAAAGTGACGTTGATCGTTCAACTCGAATGATGTTAAAAGTCATACACATTAATCACAGTTTAGAGTCTTAGTTCACCGTCGAGCTCAACTATTCTGATGTCACATTGTCATCCGAGAGTGATAAATGAAACTTTTGACAAAAAAATTTTACATGCATAAAAATTTAAACTCTGAGATGTTATTAACCGAGAGAAGTTAGCTATCCACTCTACCGATAACTCCTGATGATAGCGGTTACTAATAACAAATGATCTCGTAACACATTAATATATTTCATTTTAAGAGATCTGATGACGGCAACTATTTCATTTTTGCAAGCATTTCATATTTCTTGCTACACGTCACTATTAAAGTCATTTAATGGAGTTATGAAACAGCAGGAAAGAGAAAATATGAGTTCAATCTTCTGCTCTCCATCTCTTTTGGATTTCAGCCATAAAAAGCCGTCCGTGATCTCTCTCTCTTCCCGTGCTCTATTCTTCTCTGTTTAAAGTTCGATCTTTTTACTCCTCTGATCGTTTCCGATGGTTAAATCTTCATCTTTGTGGCGGTCAAGCTACTGTGGTCGCCTCGGGAGTTGCTTGGAGCTGTGAAAGGACGAAGTGTGGAGACTGAACTGTTCGTTTTCTTTGTGTTTCTTCTGCTGTTCATTGGATGGTGTCTGACTCAGACTCTCAGTTAGCTGAACACTCCGGCGACCTTGGGGTTTCCGGCAGTAGAATGGAGGAATTTTTTAGGTGATTTTCGCGTTTTTGTTTCGATAGAGAGGAGGAATTTTGAGGGGATTTAATGGGGTACTTCAACATTGTCTTGTCCGGTTGCAGCTCGGATCTCTCTCCTGTCAGTGGTGGAGGGCAAAGGTGAATCTGGATTTTGGCTTTTGCTCTTATTCGTCTATTAGTCTGCTCTTAAAGTTGGAACCTTTCCATGCTTTCTTTTCAGTTATTTCAGTTCCTATATGCTACATCGTAAATTTTGATCAGAATATCACTTTATAATTTATATACTTGGATTATTACATGATCTGGGTGGCGACAGCCTCACTTACATATTTTTTAGTTCTTGTTTGATTACCGGAGATATTAATCCTGGGCAGGCTGTTAACCTGACCCTGAAACAGTTCCACGCATTAAAAAGGTTCGACCTTTCACTGGTCACCAAAACGAAAAAAAGTAGTCTGCCTGCAAAGTTGTCTCTCTCTCTCTCTCTCTTCCTGATCCTGTCCAGTCCAGTATCACTCTATTTGGATTGTGCTAGAATGTTGTCAAATGAAATTGTTTCTTTGTAAATTTGTAATCATGGTTAAATACTTAAGTTCGTTAGCACTTAAATGGTTCAACTTTTCACTATTGCCCCAAAATCATGTCAAAGGCAAAGAACTTTGGTGACTGGTGACATTGATTATTTTTCGTAGTTCTGCGATTTAATCGGTTGGCCTTGTTATTAGCAGTCAGAATGGCAAGTTTAGCTATGGATATGCTAGCTCTCCAGGGAAAAGATCATCAATGGAAGACTTCTATGAAGCAATGATTGAGTGTGTTGATGGGCAGATTGTTGGTCTCTTTGGAGTATTTGACGGTAAGACCTCGGTTTTAGCTCATTTCAAGCCCAAATAAAACAGTGCTTGCAGTCTAGTTAATCTGAAAGTTGCAAGCCTGTTAAGCTTGTCATAATATTTTTAGGTCATGGTGGACCTCGAGCTGCTGAATTTGTTAAACGTAACCTTTTCACCAATTTGATCAAAGACCCAAAGTTCATCACAGATACAAGAGCATCTATAGGTACTCTCTCTTGGAAGACTAATTTGGGAAATTCTTTAGCAGATATTTTATTTTGTGCATATTCATGTCAGACGACCTCAGTAGATAATATAACCTATCAGATTAGAGGAGCAGATCGTGCTTCATCATACTTATGACTTAGAAGTTTATGTTTGGCGTCCCAGTTTGCTTTTGACCCATGTTTGTAAGGTCCTGCAAGTCTGCTTCATGTAGTAAGATATGAGCAATTTTCACAGATAATATTTTATAGACTGAAACTATGGAATCCCGATCATGCAATATGTCAATAACTGTCCAAGGTTCCTGTTAATTTCTGTAGGAGAATAGATTGAATTTGCTGATGGTGAGACTAGAATGATAGAAATACCTTTCAAATTTTGCAGTCGATGCATACATGCAAACGGACTCAGAGTTCCTGAAGACTGAGAAAGACCAAGGTCGTGATGCAGGTTCAACTGCGTCAACTGCTGTTCTTGTTGGCAACCGCTTGCTGGTAGCAAATGTTGGAGACTCTAGAGCAATCATTTGCAGGGGCGGGAATGGTAAGCACCTTAAATATTAATCATATTTTCCAGATGATATAGGATTCTATGCAACATTAGTCTTTAATATCTTCAGTAACTCTAGAACATACAGTCGTTTCAAAAAAAGAAAAAAAAACTCTAGAACATACAGAGAATACCTTGATCCTGTCTTATCCGGGAAAAAAAGAGTTTTCTTATAGAGATGTTTTTAGCTTCACCATGCAAACATGTTGGAGAGGGAAACATGACCTACTTCAGACATCCAAAATCAGAAATAAAAGTGACAACTTTGGGCCATTGATGATATCCAATGACCCATGTGTTTTATTTGCACGAAGTAAAAATATTTGGCTCCATGCCTCCACCTTAATTCCTTAGATTAGAATATATCCGGTATAAATTTTTATATTATGTTTTCATTATGTTAGGCCCCGACAGTCAGCATAAAATCATGTCGAATCTTATGAACATGAATCAACGAATATAAGAATGGCGTCGTATGATCCATGTAGCCGACCCCACCTAGTGGGATAAGGCTTTGTTGTTGTTGTTGTTGTTGTTTTCATTATGGAAGGCATCAATTTCAACATTTTCTCTTCCATGTGATTGCACAGGAAGGCACTATGGAATATTTCAATTTCAATATTCTTCCATGTTTTCATTATGGAAGGCACTATTCTTAATTACACAGGCACCGTTCTTAACTTTGTTATCATACTTAACTGCAAATGGATAGAAAAAGAAGGATTTGAAGTCAATTACACATTGCAAATTGGCATCTCACCTTAATTGTTTATAAAATTAGAAATGTACAGTACTCTTTTGGTTTAACTAGCTTCTGCACATCATATGAATTTTACATTCTTGCCACCTCATAGGCATGTATCGTCTTCCTTGCATATCTATTTTAATAAGCTTCCTGATCATTACTTGAGGTGATTTTCTGATACCTTAACAATTCAAATACGAAGCCAATTAGACCAGCTATTTGCAAAGTTTAATCCCTCAGAAGCAATTTTCGATCATAAATTGCTCACTTTATTGGATGTGCTTTTGTACTGATTGTAGCCATAGCTGTTTCACGGGATCACAAGCCTGACCAAACAGATGAAAGGCAAAGAATTGAAGATGCTGGAGGCTTTGTGACATGGGCTGGTAAGCTTCAAGCTTTGATCCCTTGGTGGTTATCTCTCTATTGTAAAACTGTATTGTTTGTAACTGACTATCACTTTGCATTCCATCTCTAGGAACATGGCGTGTTGGTGGTGTTCTTGCCGTTTCTCGTGCATTTGGAGATAAGTTACTAAAACAGTTTGTTGTTGCTGAACCGGACATGCAGGTATCAGAAATTCCTGGTAATTATAAAATGACTTCATGCATGTAAAAAGATGTGGCAAGAGCAATCCTAACTCATTAGCTACAGTTCTTGGCATAGAAAATAACACTTATCTCTCTTTATGTTGTACATATTGCCATCTCTTGCTTCTTATCGTATATGCTGACTGATATGCTATTCGTGATTGCAGGAAGAAGAAGTTGATGAATCTCTTGAGTTCCTTATTCTTGCAAGTGATGGATTGTGGGATGTTGTTGAAAATGAGGTACATATTTGATCTAGTTTTTCTGACAAAGGGAATTTCAGAGATGTTTTGACAATCCTCTGTGAACTAATATTAATTAGGAGGCTGTTGGCATGGTCAAAAGCATCGATGACCCAGAACAGGCTGCAAGGAAACTGATGAGGGAAGCTTATCAAAGGGGAAGTGCAGATAACATAACATGCATCGTAGTTCGGTTCTTAATGTGCCAGAACAGCAATGCGCTTGGCCGAAAGTAAGGAAATCGAAACCTTGGTGAAAGAGAAATGCTAACATCAGCTTTCTGTTGGAGTTGGAACCTGTGGACAACAATATGGCATTTGCTTAGATTCAGTAGCTTCTTTAGCTCCGCCCTTTCTGGTAGAAAGTTGTATCTATCATAATTTTCTCTTGGTAGCTTCAAATTGTCTGATTCTCAGAGTTCTAATACAGTAGTACCTGGGTAAATGATGATTCATGCAGATAATCTTCTTTGGTCGTGTAAGAAACCTTGTTATTTTCTGGAAGAGAAACGCTAAACAACTATTATTTTGCATAATGTTGTAGCCCTCATGATGCTTCTTGTGAGGAAAGAAAGTCTATAACTATCCAGACTGTACTTGTCTAAACACCTCATCAATAATAAATTTCTTTCCTGTGGAATCTTAAATTACAGACTTGGTACATGAATACAAGATATATCTTGATTTAACATGAAAAATTATATGAAATGCTCTTCAATTTTAATGTTTGTTCAGCGATACTTTTTAACTTCACTTTGTAACACAAATATTTTTCATCTTTTAATTCGTTTCACCCGGCGCCCTCTTTACTTGCTATCACCCGTCTTTCGATCGCGAAATTGTGGCGATGACACAATATCTTTTCTTCTTCACGTAATCATTCATTGACGTGATAATATTAAAAAAATGCCACGCGAGAGCGGTCGCCCGAGGGTGGCAGGGTGGGCTGGGAGCTATGGCCGGTGAGGTCGAGGGGGCCTCACGTGCACCTCTGTCGTCAGAGGGAGGGGCGCTCTCTCGTGGCATTTTTTATCGTTTTAATATTACCACGTTAGTGAATGTTTACGTGAAGATGAGAGAAGATGTCGTATCAACGTCACATCAGCTTCGCGATCGAGAGACGAGCGATAGCAGGTAAAGAGGTGTGGGTCGCCTGCTCCGACGACCGTCGGCGGTCACAGAGAGAGGGGCACTCCCTCATGGCATTTTCTATTTTTTAAATTATTATTTTTAATATTGCCACGTCAGTGAATAATTACGTGGAGATGAGAGAAAATGTCATGTCGGCGTCACATCTGTGCCACGTTAGCTCCGTGATCGAGAGACGGACGATAGCAGGTAAGGAAGGTACCGGGTGAAACGAGTTAAAGATGGAGGACATTTATGTTACAAAATGAATTGAAGAATATCACTGAGCAAACGTTAAAGTTAGAGAACATTTAGAGTAATTTTTCTTAATTTAACGTGATCTCAAATTACAAAGTTTAAAAGTTTAGTACATGAGCTTATCCTGACTTTTGTTTCAACATTTTCATCCAAAAATTTCCGCTTTTTTAAATAATTCTGAAATATCAGTTTCACACGTCTTTAACATGAGAAAAACATTAAGAAAATAACATGAACGCAACATTTTATAATTATTAAAAGATGATTTTGAAAATTTTGCTTGTATTACTTATTTTTTATTTTGGAAATAAATTTACAATAAAAAATAAGGGTGAAATGTACTTTTTTACAACTTTAAATGAGATTTAACGAAAGAACGGACTAAAACTTTATTAGTTTTTAGATGCCGGTACATGTATTCAGTATATATGCGTATATAAAAAATTATTTCTGCAGCTTGCGAGTTTGTGCATTTGTCTTTAGTGATTTTTCCTAGGGGAGATAAATTGATCTCCGTTTTTCCTACTAGAAAATATGATGCCGTTCCCCGACGGCGACTAACAGGCAGGGCGGACCCACTCCGCCCTGGCCCCTCAAATTTTTAAAAACTTATTAATATTATCTATTAAAATGTAAAATTTAAGGATAAAATATTATGTTGATCCCTTTAAAATATTTTTAGTATGCAAAATTATCATATATTTCATTTTGCTTGTCTGATTCTCACCTTAGTGATTGATCTTAAAGGTTGAGAGATCTTTGAAAAAAAAGAAGGATTCAGACAAAATAGATGAAACATAAAATATGCGAGTGAATGTAAAGAAAAAAAATAAAGCATGAATTCTACTTCACTTTAAAGACACATGTTATAAGAATCGTTTAATTTATGAAGATTCTTCTCTTAATATCTATTAAGAGAATTGGAAATTCGGAAGACTTAAAAGAAGATAAAAATGAAAAGACATTTTTATGCTTTAAAAAATTCCTTGTAACTTTTCTTTTCGATTATAAACGGTGGAAATGTCCATTTTGATATATAAAAAATAATCGATACCAATATTTTTTTTTTACTTTGGCCCCCCGAGTTTGGACTCTGGGTCCGCCCCTGCTAACAGAGTCGTAGCATCCTTTTGTGAAGCACATAAAGTTACAAAAGTTAACGTGGACGATGGTGATCCGAATCTAGATCCGACCCATTAATTTCGGATGGATTATAAAATTAGTTATCGAATTGGGATATATTATAAGTAGACAATTAAATAAATATATAAAAAGGTAAAAAAATTAAAACTTCTTTTTTAACCTCTTAAAAAGCATTAAATTATGCGATGAATTTAGAATCACCAACTTAATCTTACTTAATTTTTTAAAAATTATATTCAAACAAAGTGTATGCCTTTTTTAAACTCATTCCACTTTAATTAACCTAATTCATCCTTGCTAAATTCTCCATCTAGTCTTTATTTGAATTTTTTTATGATAAATAACTGAATTAGGGTTGAAGGTTGTCATATTTGAATGTCTATCGAATGACATGAGTCGAGTTAACTTAATTTATTTTTTGTTTGTCTAAAAGTTATAATGGATAAACTAAATAGAAAAGTTAAACAACGCCTATATTACTTAAAAATTTATCAAAGTCATATGATGAATTTAGAATAATCAAACTTTAAACTTATAAACGCGCCCTACCAAATCCTTCTTGCAAACAAAGTTTTTAGAAAAAAAAAAATAAACGCCACATGAGTTGGATTTTGCTGTAAACGGGCTCCCGACATGTCGACGGCGTGGGCCCCAGCGCAACGTTTAGGCTTCTATACTCGGAATCTTTTTCGCTGGCCACGTGCTCCTCGATGGCCGCGCCAGTCTTTGCCCTCGTGGGCCCCCACATAACATAACTTGGGCCCCGTCACGAGTCCTCTCCGGAGCTCTCCACGTCAGCAGGCAAACGCCGTTTCCCGTGCCGGCGGGAACAGCTGAACAATTCTGATAACGAGGTAATTTAAAAAAAAAGAAAAGAAAAATTGAAGCGTGGAGCCAATAAATAATAATTACCAATGTCGTTTTCTTCTTAACCTGGAGGTAATAATTAAATAATGCTATGAGATATAAATGGGGGGTTCAAATAACATCTTAATTTCATGATTTTTTTTCACTTTTCTGGAGTTTTTAATATCATAAACATCCATATCATCTGCGTACAAAGATGTTACACGTGCAAATTTCCTTTTCCCCTATGGATGGCACGGCATAGGATAGGTGAAAGGGGCTTATTTTCAACTAAAAATAATAATAATCTCACTACAATAATTAATGTCTAGATGTTTCTTAAATTTTGATTAATTTATAATCATTTCCTTCTACCAAGTTGGGAGGCTGAGGGTAGGGGTGCAATAAAACTGCCATCACCTCGGGAAAAAATTAAATAAAAAATTAAGGAAGATGATTTTTTTAATAGAAAAATTGAACCGATTAAACTACGGCTCTATTAAAAAAATCGTAGGACCAATGAAGTTCATTTTTATTTATTAACTTTTATTAAATAATTAATTTATAAATAATTATTTTTATTATTGGTATCATAGTTTTCTTATATAATTTAATATGTTTCTATTACATTATAGACCTCTAATTTAATAGTTCTAACATTATATCCTATATTTAGTTATAAAATTAAATATATTATTATTGATTTTAATTATTATATTTTTTATAAATATATTATTTAATTAAAATAAGGATCTAAACAAATTATTCAAAATAATTAATCTGTTGGAAAGTGTTTTTTCCAAGTAGTCTTAGGATAATTTTTTTAATTTAAAAACCGATTCGAAAGTAAGAAGATTTTTTTTTAACCGAAAAAGGGAGAAATGATGGTGAAGAAAATTATATCAGATCGATCTGCAATTACAATCACATTTCTATGAGATGCCTCAAGTACGATTGCATTTGGAAATACCTTGCCGGTTTATGTTCTTATTAATTATTTACTATTTTTCCATAATAAAAGGTATAAGGGGAAAAAAATGAAAGCTTGACGTGTCAATTGGAAGATAATTTATACTGGCCAGCATTAATTTTGTTGGAAAATCAAGAAATTCGTCGCTAATTTACTATTGACATATTTGGTAATTTCTTTTCCATACGAAATCAAATGATTTGGATGTTTGTAGACGTTACGGTTCACGCATTTATACGAGTAATTAAGTTCTTATTACTCACGGAGTGATATATGGGGGAAAAATGACGAGGTACAAATAAATCACCTTTATTAGGTGCTTAATTTGGATATGTACCACACGGGTATAATGTCAATTAACATTGCATTGTCCATAATTAAAAAAGCATAAGATCAAATTAAAAATATTAAAATCTTAGTTATTAATAAAAAATATATATAGCTTAAGAGGTAAAAAAATATTTTTTTAAGAATTTTATCATATCAAATCTTAAACTACGTCTCATTAAGTTATTTTTATTTCTAAGTAAAACTATATTAAAACATAATATTAATCTAAGTTATATAATTTACGATTAATAGTTAAGTATTTATTATTGTTAAATAATTAAATTAATTATATGATATCAAAATAAAATAAGATCGATCAAAATTTAAATTTTACTAGGATTTTACACATAAAATTTTCAAAACATAATTCAAATCGCCATAACATCTAAAAGATTTAAATTGAAATCTTGATAATTTTTTATGTCAACAATGTGACATTTAAATTATTCTTTAACGTACGAGTAAAGATGAAATGCAAATTATTATGATCAATTAGTTACTAATCAAAATTTTAAAATATTATCATCAAACTTTTAAATTGAATTAAACTTTCAGAACTGAAAAAAAAATTAATTACAATAATTAACTCATAAAATGCTCGTTTCGAAAAAACGGCACACCTCGCAACCCGTTCCTACCTACCTTTCCGTCCCAGTCCCACAACCAGAAACAACTCAAAAAGCACACACGGCCGGATTCCTCCTCCCACCACCTAACACGCCTCATCCAGCGGATAACTCTTCGCCACGTGGCACCCCAAAGGAGACAACGCAGACCCATGCGCGCCGCAGCAGCGCCCGTTACGCGCCAAGAAGCCACGTCGCGCCGCCCGTGCGGACAAGGAGACGAGCCGTGTCGAAACGCCGTTGCGCGCCTGCGGGCCTCCGACGACGAACGTTGTCGTCGTCGTGGCGTCCGGCGATCGCCGTATTAAAAAAGAATTGTTTTCTCCCTCATTCCCGAGAACGAGAACATGGATCGAATACAACCTGCACAAGAACAAAATTCGAGAAGAAAAAAAATAAGAGAGAGAGAGAGATGATAATTTAAAATTCGAACAAAGAAGAAAACACTTTTTTTCATCAAAATTCACTGCGACCAAGAAAGCGCAACAAAAAATCCCACGGGAAAAGGATTTAATTTTCTCTTCTAAAACTCCTGAATTAAAAGCGAAAGCTGATTTAAAAAGGTAATAATTGCTTTTTTTAATTTCTTAATATCACGGTCAAGAGCTGGGTCCCGTTGGCCTCGAGAATGGTGATAAGCACGCACACCCCACTCACTCATCATTCGTCTCTCTCTCGCTCTAATTCTTTTATACACTTTTTTTTATCTTCTATTGGGAAAGGACACAGCTTTGCTCGCTTCTCGTGGCGCTATCGTCTTCGAGATCGGTCGGTCGGTCGATCGATCGATCGAGCGGAGCTCGTCAAGGGTTTCGAGGTCGTCGCCGCCGCCTTCGTCGTGCGTCCCTCAACCAAATAATTCACCTGAGGTTCGTGTTTTGTATTCTTTTTGGCGACTTTTTATTTTACGTTGGGATTAATTAATTAATTGGGTGCGTATTGGAACGGTCGCTGGGGATTCTGGCGCATTAAATTTCGCGAGAGAACGACGTGCTTCTGGTTTTTGTTTTTGATCGGATCCATCTGGACTTTATTGCTGGAGAATTTGTTGTCTGCGTTTCTCTTTTTTGTTTGTTTGTTGGTGGAATGGCGATGGCGAACAGGGGGAGTTCCAGTCTGGTAAGAGATCCGATCGCGGGTTCTGAGTGCTTCTTTGATGTGATTGAAACTGCTGAATGAAGTTTGGATTAAAATTCGGTGCCATCTACAATGTTTGAGCTTGTTATTGCTTAAAGGAGTAATCTTTCTGGGGTTTTGAGCTAGAATTTCGAGTACCTGATGCGCCCGGCATTCCTGTTAACAGGATTTGGATTTGATATTAGATCTAGTCGGCGTTGTTTGAGTTGGTTTCTTCTTAAGAATTTCAGCTTGTAAATAATTTTTTTCTTCACCTTAAATTTGAGTTAGGAATGTGTGCAGGTTTCAGTTGGTGATCTGTGTGCTACGTTTTGCTTAGACACCCCCGTCACTATATATTTTGTTTTTCTTTGAATCTTGGGTCTGGGTAACAAATGCATCATGCGTTCGATGATATATGTGGTTTGCACTGAGTGTAGCTGATTGTTGAAGACTAGATATGTTTTCGATGTGCCCAAAAACCTTTACATACTTTGTCAAAACTTCTTTAGAAAGCATGCAACATTAGAATCTTAAAGTTTTCGTATCAGGTGTAGAAGGAAATATCTTGTATTTGATTACAATTGCTACTTATAATTGATCACTGATTGTTTTTGAACCGTTTTGTCTTCTAATCCTTTGGTTATTACCACTTGCGTCTCTTATTGTGTATTCCCCCTCCGTCATTAGAAATAAACCAGCTTGATAATCATGTGAGACAAATTTCATATTCTCTAAGCTTCACCATCCAGTTGCCCATGGAGTATAATCTAGGAAATAAATTCTTATAGTTGCACTAACGTTTCTATTGCTTTATCGATTTTCTTTTCTATCCAACACACAATGCAAATGATTTATTTGACTGATTATCTACCATTCATATATGTTCACAGAATTCTCCTCGCTTTAAGCCAAAACATAAGTCCAGTGATACCATTTCTGCCAATATGTCAATTTCCATGAAGGATGTGGATTCAGCATTCCAAGGGGCTGGTCAAAAGGCGTATCCTTTTAGTTGTATCATTTTATTGTAGTTTATTATCTATTCTTTCATTGTCCTGACATAATTTGGTTTATATCTTTCCAATGCGGGCATCAATATTTGCGTCCTGTTTATGGGCTTTCCCTAGGATTTCAAATTCATAACAACGACATGAGTAATCATATTGTCACTCAAACTAAGCTGACTGACAAAATTCACTTGGTTAATCAATGTAATAAAAGAAAATCCAGAACAATATTCCACAACATGCTACGGACTGAGGTTGTGTCATAAACAATCTTTTGCATCATGTATCACAGTTTTCAAGCGCCAGACTGTGCGGAAGATTCACATATGATAAAGTTTGATTTTGCAAAACCATGTTAAAAATTATGGATGGATATCTTCTATGTTGGGTTTAAATAACATCCATCAAATATTTCACTTAGGATAAGTATTTAAATCGAGTCAACATCACTGCAATATTCTCCTTCGAAAACGGAAGTTGTTGCAGAATTCCATTGTTATCACATGCTTGAAGTATCAAATAAATGATAATCTAGATTTGTCATTATGATATATGGCTTCAGTTTGCAGATGAGGTAGTGTGAAATATCTTTTAGCTGTATTGCCAGGCCTTTTTCCTTTCAGAATGATGTTTAAGAATCACCCCACTGCATGCAAATCCAGGCATCTTCCAGGTTTATATGCTTCTACTAAAATTATTGGCAACTTATAAAACTTGTGGTTCTTAATCTGGGGGTAGGGTATCCCAAGTGGGAACTGCTGATTGAGAATTGATGTTTGCGTTATGACTAAAACACAATTGCCTGTACTTTTTCATCCAGAGTAAGCTTTTACATGAGTTTTATTTTTCCTTAATGCTGCAAAGCGGATTGGAGATATGGAGAATTGAGAACTTTCAGCCAATTCCAGTCCCAGGTTCTTCTCATGGGAATTTTTTCACTGGAGACTCATATGTGATCTTGAAGGTGCTTGTTTGGTTCAACTGTTTTGTAATTTTATATGAAATTTTGCTTTTGATGCTTTTATATCAGTCTGAAAGCATTTAGCATAGCATCAACTATGGTGGCATGGAATTGAATCAAGCATTGCAACTGCCTTCTAAATTCTCATTATGAACTTTAATATAAGCACATGGTGATTGCTGCAATCTTGTGTGTTGGTCTCCTTTGGTTGCTAGAGCGAACTGTTCCTCTTCTTTTGTTTTGACTTTTGATAGGAAGTTTGGTCATACAGCTTTCAGTTTTACTGGATCACATGCTAAGTTTGCAACACAGTTCTAGATCCTGAACCCTCTGTCATGTAGATGAGCAGCTGCACTTTGGTTGCCCTTTTGTATTATCTTCTCTGTAAGGATAGGTTGCGGTGATGTTTGGTTGTATTAGAATCATAGCCATGCTTACAAACTGTATAGATCCTGTCATTAAATTTCTTTGTGAGAACATAACTTATTATTCATGAGCCTTTTGAGTGCTTGTTACACTATAATCAACAGGTCCTTTAATTCTTACAGACAACTGCCTTGAAAAGTGGTTCTGTCCGTCATGATATCCATTATTGGCTAGGTAAAGATACCAGTCAGGTCAGTGATCATTCCTTTCTGCATAGGTATCCTTGAATTCTCATTTGCATCAATCTTGACAACATTTACCAAAAGATAATGTTGATATATGCAGGATGAAGCTGGGACTGCAGCAATTAAAACTGTTGAGCTGGATGCAGCTCTGGGGGGACGTGCTGTTCAGTACCGTGAAGTACAAGGTCATGAGTCTGAGAAGTTCCTTTCTTATTTTAAACCATGTATAATACCACAGGAAGGTGGAGTTTCATCTGGTTTTAAGCATACCGAAATTAATGAGAGAGAGCATGTCACACGCTTGTTTGTTTGCAGAGGAAAGCATGTTGTGCATGTCAAAGAGGCAAGTTATTTATGTATATGGATCTTTGGGGCCATTTATAAATTTCTTGGATACTCTTTCTCATTATGCAGTCTTTTTTGCATTAGGTTCCTTTTGCTCGGTCATCTCTCAATCATGATGACATATTTATTTTAGATACCAAGTCCAAGATTTTCCAGTTTAATGGATCCAATTCATCTATTCAAGAGAGGGCTAAAGCTCTTGAAGTTGTACAGTATCTAAAAGATACCTATCATGAGGGCAAAAGTGAAGTGGCAGCTGTTGGTATGTTGCCCTCATCTGGTTTCTGATAATTATTTATTTTGAAAGGAATGAAGCTTATTCATTATTTTTTTAAAAAAATAGAGGATGGGAAGTTGATGGCTGATGCAGAGGCCGGAGAGTTTTGGGGCCTTTTTGGCGGCTTTGCTCCTCTTCCAAGAAAAACTGCCTCTGATGATGAAAAGAAAGTGGAGGCCTCTTCCACGAAACTTCTCAGGTGATATGTCATCATGGACCTGTATAAGTACACCTTGCATAATCATTATTTGTAATCTATGTTATAATGCCACACTGAAAGGAAATTTTCTTGTTCCAGTGTTGATAAAGGCCAGACTGTCTCACTTGAAGCTGATTTTTTGACAAGGGAGCTATTGGAAACAAACAAATGTTATCTTTTAGATTGTGGAACTGAAGTTTATGTATGGATAGGCAGAAGCACATCACTTGAGGAGAGGAAAGCTGCAGGCTCTGCAGCAGAAGTAAAGATCTTCTTTGTTATTTAAATCTTTGCCTAGAACATAATTATTATTCTCCTCAAACACATAAAATTCCAAGAAAAGTTGTGAGAAGATGATAATGTTCAAGATGGAATCACCTAGGACCCAAAGTTTGTCCCAACACACACTGAAATTTGAAATCACCTAGGACCCAAAGTTTGTCCCAACACATACTGAAATTTTTCGAACAAAAACCTATGATGCTTATTTCAATTGCGTGTTGTGCACTTTTTGACTTCCTCCACTCAGTCAACTAACCATTTTCTTACTGTCTTAAAAGTTCCTTTTTTATCTTGGCACATGCAATGTGAAGCCTTTTTGTATTATCTGCAATGTTTCGGTTCTGTAATTTATCTGTATGCATGTATTATTCAGGAATTAGTCTGCGAATCAGGTCGACCACAAACACATATTATTCGTTTAATCGAAGGATTCGAAACTGTAGTATTTCGGTCAAAGTTTAGTAAATGGCCGCAGAAGACGGAGGTAGCTGTGTCTGAGGAGGGCAGAGGCAAAGTTGCAGGTTAGCTTTTGAGTTTCAATATCGTTGAATCTTTAATCTCATTGAAAAATTATGCATCTTCAATTCATTATATTTTCCCTTTTTGATAGCACTTCTTAAGCGCCAAGGATTAAATGTTAAAGGTCTTACAAAAGCTGCTCCAGCACAAGAAGAACCTCAACCTTATATTGATTGCACTGGCAATCTACAGGTTATATTATTTAACTCCACTAAGAACCTGCTTGTCTCTTTGGAGGTGGCATTTCCAAATTTAGTCTTATCCAGTTTGTGCATTATGATTTAGGTTTGGCGTGTTAACAATAAAGACAAGGTTCTTCTTTCATCCTCCGATCAATCCAAATTTTATAGTGGAGATTGTCACATATTCCAATATACATATCCTGGCGAGGACAGAGAGGAATATCTCATCGGCACATGGTTTGGGAAAAAAAGTGTTGAGGTAATTTTCATGGCAGAATTTTGTGTTTACAGTAAAATATGGAAATTTTCAGTTACTTCCTTACATACTTAAGGTGAACAAAAATAATTAAGAATGGGGCTGAAGTCTCTACTTTATTGCTCAATGTAAAAAATCTGGATCGTGTCGATAATCAAGTCTGAACACCTATTTTATTAATGTGGTATTTTGGTTGAAAATCGTTTGTCAGCACGTTTTGCAGACTTCTCACTGGGGAAAAAAGCATGCTACTGAAAAGTGCTATGAGAAAGTTGTAGTTTTTTCACCTGGCTAACGATCTGTTCTCCTAAGACCCATTCTTCATGTTAGAAATGCTAATATTTAGTTCTCACTTGGTTAAATTGTCCCTTTACATAATTCCTTGATATCTTAGTTCTTCTGCTGTAATGTAACCATAAGTCTAAGGTTTTAAATTAAAGGATTTGTAATACTGATAAATACAATAACTTGTGGCAAAGTTACAGTTGTTAGTCACCATTTACATTTTCTCTTTTATATGTAACTCCCTTAATGAAGCACATACATTCTAATTATCGTTGTATAGAACTTGGATGGTTACCCAAAAGAAGTAGCTGTCCTTTCCGTTGCCCAAAAAAGAAAAATATCATTGTATTCTCAAGAACTTGTGATTTGTAACAGGAGGATAGAACATCTGCCATCTTACTTGCAAATAAAATGGTTGAATCTTTAAAGTCACAAGCTGTTCAGGTAATTTATCTTTTTGCTCTTGCATACCAAATGACTAAAATTTTCTATCCAAGTTTATTTAGGATGGATAACTCCATTCTGAATTATGATGTGCACAGGCTCGATTTTATGAAGGAAAGGAACCTGTGCTCCTCTTCTCTATTTTTCAGAGCTTCCTAATTTACAAGGTTCCATTCTTTACCCAAACCTTTTCTTTTGCGGAGTGGCCTCTTTTTTTTTGTTATGAGAGAGGGAGGTGACCTTGTTAAGCTTCTAGTTTTATGTGAACAATGACAGGGCGGTATTAGCACTTCATATAAAAAATTTATAGAAGAAAATTCACTTGAAGATGACACATACTCTGAGGATGGTCTTGCTCTCTTCCGTATACAAGGTTCTGGACCAGAAAATATGCAAGCTATTCAAGTTGATCCGGTATGTTTTATGCAATTATATTATGTTATTCGACTGGCAGATTAGTTATTAACTTTGCACAATACATTGATTTATTCTGTCATCAAGATTTGTTTACTATTTTTAATGTTGTAATCAGGTGGCATCATCCTTGAATTCATCATATTGCTACATCCTGCATAGTGGCAACACTGTTTTCACATGGTCTGGAAGCCTAACCTCCTCTGTGGACCAAGAACTAGTCGAGAGGCAGCTCGATTTAATTAAGGTCTGATGGAAATTTTCAATTGCTAGTTTCATTCTAGATATTTCTCTCCAAGTCATTTGGTGTGAAATCCCAAGTAATATCTTTCAGGGTCTCATTTGTGATGTATTGATAATTTCTTTCCATAATTAGATCCGAAACTTAAGGAAATGGAAGCTAGTCTTGAGCTTTTAGATGTTCATAATCAACCATCTTTGATCTTACTGATGTGTAACTACCAATGAGCACATTAATACTTTGAATATGCAGAATGAACGTTCTACATATTGAATGACCTAAACCTATGCTTATCAATCAGAACATAGGAGATGTACTTAATGATCTTAATAGAGAAAGTTTTAGAAGCTTTATCATGCTTTAGTTCAATGATACATAAGTATAACTGAAATGCAGTGGATATTTAGAACCGAAGGACTGCATACTTGAATATCTTATATAGGTGCCAGTGGGTTCAAGACTTCAGAGGAAAATTTCCTCACATCTAACATCTTTATAGAAATTTTCTCAAGAAAAAAACATTTTTATAGAAATTGAAATGAGTATAGTTAGTTTGAATTATTTAATTATCTCTGGAAGGATTTCTCTGACTTCAATTTCACATGGGATGATATTTATATTTTTTCACATGCTTAGCGTTGCTGTACACATACACTGCTGATGATTTGACTTTGAGAAAGAAACAGATCTAAAGGAATGAACTAATCATCAGGCAGTGTGATGCTAGTTCTCAAAGAACTAGTCATACAGACCTTTTTGCTGTTAATATCTCTTTGACATCAAATTATCGAAGGAACTCTCTTTAGAGTAAATTTCAGCCATGGTCATTCAACTTAGAGGGTATTCCCAGCATGGTTACCTAGCTTCACTTTATAACACGAAGGTCATCAAACTTTAGAAACGTTTTAACCACGGTCATCGCGACCGGTTATAGTCATCAACCGGTGGACCGCTGACGTGGATGTCTACGTGGCACCATGCCAGCATTTTCTCTCTCTTCCACGTCAATTTTTAAAAATTAAAATGCCACGTCAGCTCATCTACCGAAACTTAGTATTATATCTACATGGTCATACAATTCTTCAAAATTTCTATACACGGTCATTCAACTTTGCAAAATTTCGGTCACCATCATCATTAAAACTTAAAAGATAAAATAAATATACTAATCAAAATAATAAAATATATTAAAAATTAAAGGCACTTAGATTGAACCAACATAATTTGGACACAATGCAACCAGGTCGGGCTGTCCAATTTGTTTATGTACATTAAATATATAATATAATAATTAATATTATTAAATTGTGTAAATAAAAAATTAGAAAAATAAAATATATATTACATTCTTTTCCTAAAATTTGGACTAGTAAAAAATAAAAATATTATGATATTGATATTATGATTATTAGATATATAATAAAATTATTTTTAAATAAAAAATAATTATAATGATGGTTAAAATGTTAAATATATAAAATATAAATCGTATTAGGCCATCCAACGGGGTGTTGGGCTTGCCCGACATCTAGCGGGGTGTTGAGTCAAATCGTAATCACGATATATTTTTATAGGATAAAATAAAGGTTCCATTTGGGGTCAGGGACGACAACACCTTAAGATTTTCATAATGTAAATTAATTATAATGTAAGACTAAATATTTAAATATATAAAAATGGGTTCAATTTTGGTGTTCCTCTACCTCACCTTTTTCCCTCCCTATCTTTTTAATCAGATCTTTATCCAACTGTGATAAACTTTTGAGAGATTCAATCATGAACCGTTGGATGGAGATCTGATGTTGTAAAAGATAGGGAACAAGATGAGGTAGGGAACACTAATATTGAACCCATTTTTATATTTTAAATATTTAATCTTACATTATAACTAATTTACATAAAAAAATTGGACGGCCCGACCTGATTGAATCGTGCCCAAATCATGCTAGGTCAATTATCATTTTATTTTATTTAGTTACTTTTATTATTGTATTTATTTTACTATTTATTACTATTTTAAATTTTTAATGATGATCGTGATTGAAATTTGCAAAGTTGAATGACTGTATGTGGAAATTTTGAAAAGTTGAATGACCATGTAAATACAATACTAAGTTTGGGTAGATGAGAGAAAAATGATGATGTGACATTTTTTATTTTTTTAAAACTGGCGTGGATGAGAAAGAAACTGTTGACGTGGTGCCACGTAAGCATCCACGTCAGCGGCCACCAGTTGACTGGCTATAACCGGTCGCGATGACCGTAGTTGAAATATTTCTAAAGTTAGATGACCTTCGTGTTATAAAGTGAAGTTGGGTGACAGGGAATACCCCCTAAGTTGATTGACCATGATTGAAATTTACTCATTCTCTTTATAAATAATATTGCTTCGAAAGAAAAGGAAAAAGAAAAAAAAAGGTTTGCCTGTGCTTAATAATCTTGCCATTTCTATACTCCATCTGAGTTCCTAGTTTCTGATGGTAAACATAATTTTTGCTGTTTTAATTGATTGCATTACAGTATTTTTCTCATAAGCTGCATCAGAAATTTGGCCATCTATCTCACATCTTTTTGGTCTGTCTACACCAAAGCTAGAATTTAGTGGCATTCTTAACAGCAGGCTAAAAAACTGAGCAGTATGCAGAAATAAATAATATATATGGTTTTTTGGAGGAAGCAAAAAAAGACATTACAATATTCAAGTCCGCTTAATTTATTTGTTTTTCCCTTTCTATTTGATAAATCATGTGTTGTTTTGTTGAGAATGGTAGGATTATTCTAATTGTCTGATGGTACACTTGTCTCTTGGGAAGCATGACTCGATTTCTTTTTTTTTTTTCTTGAGGATTATGGTGCATCAGGTTTTAATTTGAATTGTGGTTACTTTGAGAACCCTGCCTCACTCGTCCATTTGGTTTATGAGTCTTCTGAAATGTATGTGTTAGTGAATTGGAAAGTCTCTTTCAATTTTTTCAAGTGTGCCCACAGGACATGACTCACATCATAACTTTATTCTTAGTAATATTTACTTCTGTTCGTAGATATCAAAAAAATATTTACTTGTGTTCATGTCTCAACTGTTTGCATTAATTTTGCAGCCAAATGTTCAAACCAAACCACAAAAAGAAGGAACAGAAACAGAGCAGTTTTGGGGTTTGCTTGGAGGCAAAACTGAATACTCCAGTCAGAAAATGGGGAAAGAGCTAGAAAGTGATCCTAACTTATTCTCATGTACTTTCGTAAAAGGTAGGAATTAGAGATACCTATTTCTTTGGCTCCCTTTTTTCTATCATAATATTCCTAACCTTTTGGTTGTGCTGTTTCATTGGCCAATGAATGCTGATGACTTTGTTGGGGATCTGAAGATAATTTAAAGGTGGGTATGGGGGTTTACTTTCATGTCTCCTATTGTCATTCTACTCTTAAAATTGAGATAAATAGGTTGCATGATGGAATCCTGTAAATTCAGGTCTCAGAGATTTTCAACTTCTCCCAAGATGATCTGATGACAGAGGATGTATTTATTCTGGATTGTTGCTCAGATATCTTTGTTTGGATAGGGCAACAGGTGGATTCGAAAATCAAATCAAAAGCTTTAAGCATAGCTGAGGTAATAGAAGTTTTTTTGTTTAATATTTTTTTATCTCTTGTTCATTTGTTTAACAAGAAAAGGATGACTATTCAAAAATATTTTTGGGAGATACTACAATATTGACAAAGCCAACCCTACCCTTGTGACGATATGCATTCCAAATCCTGGATCACAACTTTGGCATCACATAAAATATTCTTCACATGAATATGGGTGCTCCAGGAGATGATATCTTTTTACTGAATCCAGATAGTCCAACAAGTTGTTTTGCTCGTACTCTCCAGATGGTTTTTGTAACATTCCTTGATTTTGTTTTTGTCCAGTGAATCTAATAACGCAAAAGTAGGATGTTGGATCGTTTATACCTCTCCAGACGATTTATGTAACTTTTCTTGATTTTCTTCTAAGTCTTGTCATTTCTATTTTCCTACAGAAATTTATTGAAAATGATATCCTCATGGAGAACATATCTCGTGAAGCTCCAGTTTATATTATTATGGAAGGATGTGAACCTACCTTCTTTACACGATTCTTTAACTGGGATTCAGCAAAATCAGAAGTAAGACTTCCACATACAGCTGGATTTGTTTATTCCGATTGCTATCTTTTACTTATTGAAACCCATGTTCATGTGTGATCCATTTAATTTCTTCGTGTTTCTACATAAGAAATGAAAATATTGATGCTACAAGCTTAGCTGAACTTGTTATTGTGGTTACAGATGCATGGGAATTCATTTCAGAGGAGGTTAGCCATAGTGAAGAATGGAGTAACTCCAACATCAGATGTAAACTTTTGATCCCTCTAGATGCATACCAATTGAATTAGACCTCCAATTTCATAGTAAATTATCTTTTATGAGGATGCATCTTCTTGTCTTTTTTCGTGTCCTTTCGCCGGTTTTGGGGCAATTAAATTACAAATATCATGTATAGTCAAAACAACATGATAGGACTATCTACAGTTTATTGTGTGAGAATATTTTCTTCTGTGCATTTTCAAGCATTAATTGGGGCTGCTGCCCAACTCGATGATCCAGAAACAATTATAGTGACAAGTTTTTTCATTTGACTTTCTTGTAGTCTTCTAATAAACTTGTTTCTTAAAACTGTTGAAAAGCAAATGGCCTGTAAGCAGAATGTAACAACTTTTATGTCCTTGGTTTATAGATTAACTTAAAAGGTTAGTTCTAGATGAAAAAAAAAGGAAGGCTAGTTGATTCTTCAGAATTGTACATCACCAACTTTGTTGAACCATCGTGATACATTGAGATTGTGCAAAATCATGTGACCACAAATTTACCGACATCATAAGAAATTTTACTATTTTAGTAATGATTAAATTATATTGTTATGATTAAATTTACATTTCAAATTAGCTTAAATATTAGATATTTTTGCATTTATATTGATTCATATCTGATATGTTATCAGAAACCCAAACGAAGGACAGCAACATCATTTGGAGGGAGATCAAGTGTTCCAGATAAGTCTCAACGTTCCAGAAGCATGTCCTTCAGTCCGGAGCGTGTTCGAGTTCGAGGAAGATCTCCTGCTTTCAATGCCCTAGCTGCCAATTTTGAGAATCCGAATGCCAGGAATCTTTCAACACCGCCTCCAGTTGTCAGGAAGCTTAACCCAAAATCTGCATCACCTGACGCCATGAAAGTGGCTCCAAAATCATCAACAATTGCATCCCTCTCTTCTTCTTTTGACCGTCCAAAGGAAGTCATGATACCAAAGTCATTGAAAGGTATGTAGAAAAATTCCTCTTAATGCATAAAGGTTTTGTGACTTTTGTCAAGGTCTTGAATTGTGCAACTATTTTGATGTTTGCTTGTCTGAAGTGAGCCCTGAGATCAACAAACCAAAAACTGAGCTTAAAGCCACTGAGAGCATCACTGCAATGAGCACTAGAATCGGAACTCTAACAATTCAGGAAGATGCAAAAGAGGGTGAAGTTGAGGATGAAGAAGGGCTCACAATATTCCCCTATGAACGACTGAAAACAACATCTACTGATCCTGTTGCAGAGATTGATATAACCAAAAGAGAGGTAAGCCATCTCATTGTTTTCCCGTAAAAATATTTGATAATGTCTAATATGGTACCCTTCAAGATGTAAACTTTTGTTAACTTAATGCAGGCTTATTTGTCTGCTGCGGAATTTAAGATGAAGTTCGGTATGACGAAGGAAGCTTTCTACAAGTTACCTAAATGGAAACAGAGCAGGCTTAAAATGGCTCTTCAATTATTCTGAATCTGCAAATATTCACCCTATGGAAAAGAACTCCATGGAATTTCTCCATGTCCCCCTTCTGGTCACACAGCACTGATGGAGACTTCTGCTTGCATGTCATGTTACAATCTTGTCAATTGTCTTCCAGCTTTGACTCATACGGCACTCTTATAGTTACTAGTTTGCATAGAGGAAAGCCTATGGTTAGGCGTATCGCGTCGGGGACAGCATCAGTGCATTTTTAGCTGTTCTGGTCCCAAATAGTCTCAGCATATCATCTACACGGCATACTGATTTTCTTTCTTCTCCGGTTTGAGTTTTGATTTGTAGTTTTTCCGGTATTCATTTATTTTTCATGATCACATGTTTGGTTATGAGCTTGTGCATTTGTTCGCCTTTTTTGGATTGTTTCAGAAGGCCGAAACACTGTCTCAGAATATCAAGGGTTGTATTCTGAATTGAGGAGTGAATAGATTGTACAGAAAACTGTAAAACAAATTAAAATGACAGACCAACTTGAGTCATGGTTTGTTTTCTTCCTTTCCAATAAAATCTGATTGTGTGAAGGAAAGTTAAGACCCCAAGTGAATGAAGTTGCTATGCTGCTTTTGGGCAGACTCAGAACATTCATCTGCATTCTGCAATGCATATTGCTGATAGAGCGTTGCGGTGAACTCTCCTTTGCTGGAAGGACCTGGTTGGTTGAATTTAGTGCAACTAGAATTTTATTCTTGTGTTTTTTATTGAAAAAGTTGATTATTTAGAATAGTTGTACTCGTGGGTCAGGATTGATTTGATCTGATCCAAACTTAAATCAGATATATCCGACTAACAAATCAGTTGAGTAGGGTTGATGATAAAATGATCGTTGAATCTGATCCAATCCAATCTTTTTTAGTTTGGATAGAGTTGAATCATCGATTATCTGATTGGATTTTTTTATGATATCTAATATTAATGGTGTATAAATATTTTTCCAATATTTAAAATATTTTCATGGTTATATAGTATTTTATTTCAATATAATTTGATTTTAAAGTAATTTTAAACTTTAAATTAAACGAAATCCATTCAACAGCAATAAGATACCATAGAACATAATGGAGTAATTTTCTCCCTTAACTTTCACTCGATCCTCTCTCTCACAACTTACAAATTTGTAACAAAAAATTCTTTTTAACTTGCAATAACAAATTTCCAGGTTAATGTGTTAATTAAGATGAACTCAAATAAAATATTATATATTTATTAAAAATAACATATAGTTGTTTATTTTAAAATAAGAAAGAAATTTTTAAAAAAATAGAGGCAAAAGAATGTTAAAATTATTTATAAGTTGAATTAAAAGAAAACAAAATATATTTCCTAAAAGAATATATAAATATTCATATTTTTGTATGTGTACTGATAAAAAAATAATATTTATCATCGAGTCGGTTTGAATTTAAAAATTAGAACACGCATTTAAGACCCATTATCGATTGATTCGGTATCAATGATGGATTGGTTCTGCTTGAAACTATTCCATTGAAAAATAAAGTTCTATTTCTTTTCTTTTTGATGAATGGCTTTATTTCTTTTTCTTCAGAAATAAATACTGTAAATATAATAGTTTCGTTTCTTTCTTTTTTTGGTGAGCTAGGCCATCACCTCGTCTTATTTCTTTTTCTTCTACCTAACGCACATGTATGAATGAAGCTCACAAAGTTACTTATCTTGTTAAACGAAGATAATTTTGATAGTTTCAATACAATGAAAAAAAAAAGAGTGTTAGGCAATTTTTATTTTCACACGTGTCAAGCGGCCATCTAATCTTTTTTTTTTCCATTTTGTTCATATTTTTTCTACTAATAATTTAAAGGATCAGTGAGGATGATAAAAAAAAGTAATTTAAATCATCAACAATAGTTATATTTATCATTTTTAAAATTTTATGAATAGTTGAACACTATTAATCTTCATAATGAATATGATTAATTGTTAATCATGCTATAAAATTACTTTTTTTATTGCCATTAATAATCCTTCAAATTATTAATAAAGAAGAAAACTATAAATAAGATTGTTTAACATGCACCTGAAAGATTTTATGAATGTGTAGACTCAAAATTAGTCCACATATGTGGATCGGTGTTGATTCATAAATTAATGATAATTTTTTATAAATATTTTTTAAAAAAATAAAATTTTAATAAATATAAAATTATCAATATGTATATCAATGATAATTCTCAATTCCACGTAAAAAAGAAAAAAAATGTGTGACATAATCATTAAATCTAATTATAAATTGACTAGTATATATTATCATAACTAACTTTAGGTCTTTAATAAAATAATTATCTTTTAACAAATCCATAAAAGCAGTTAGTGATGCTTCTATGCTAGATAACAATTTTTGCAACAAATAAATCTCTTATTGGATAATTGAAAAAAATATTTATAAACTATAAAAATATTATTTATATTCATCGTTTAAGACAAAAGTACAACTATTATTTACCTTAATCATTTAAAAAAAAAACAAATATACTTCAGACAAGGTTGATTTAGAAAATTACCCTAAAAGCATATAGAAAAAGTTTATAGTGGATCACTTTCTCAATACAATTTTTTCCAGTCCCTTTGATAAATAATATTTTTAAAATTAAAGTAATAAAATAAATTTTAATATAAACACTTTAACTTTTATTGGTTAAATACAAAACTTCATGCTATTGAAAAATATATCAAAATAAGAGTTTGAAATGTAATAGAAGAATATACATCATAAAAATTAGTATAAAAATAATACAAAAGTAGCATCTCAAGAACTAATCATATAAAATATATTTATAAATAAAAACGTAGGAGTCCTAATTTGAACTGTTTGATGTTGATGCCATGTCCGGTCAACTTAGATTTGGCCATGTTGTGGGGCGTGTCATGTTGTGTCCGCACTCCGCACGACCCTTTTTTTTAAATGCGCCGTGTCGAGTAGGGTTGACAATACTCACAGCCTGGCCGAGCTGGGCAAATAAACAATAATAAAAATATTATAATACATGATATTCTGATGATTAAATATATAATAATGATATAATTCTAATTTATGGTTAAAATTTTAAATATATAGTGAAAAAATAAAACATGTGATACATCAAATTGAGCTGAACCCGTGCTCATCGAGGCCGCACTAGCAAATGCTCCGGTCAGGCTATCCCAATAAAAAAAAAATTATACCAAATGTGGCCTCCTCCCTTTTGTTTGCGTGGGTCTGCCAGAGGGTCGACCTCCCACGAGCTACTCGTCGGAGCGGGAACTCGCGATGCATGCAAGCAAGGAGGGGAGGGGGCTCAGCCAAGAGGATATCGGGTGAAACGAATTAAAATATGAAGGAAGTCGCTCCCTCAGCTCCAACGAGAGGTCACCCTGGCGATGCACGTAGGCAAAAAGAGAAGTTCACCCCCTAGCTCCGACGAGAGCTCGCAGTGGGGTGATCCCCCAATTCCGACGGAGGGCTTCGACGCGCATCTACACAACGTGACATTTTTTTATTTTTTTAATATTATCATATCATTGTAATGTCAATATGAAGAGAAAGACATTTTGTCAGCGCCACGTCAGCTCCGTGATCGGAAAATTGTCGATCGTAGGTAAGAAGAACATTAAAAAATAAAAGATATTCGTGTTACAAACTAAAATTGGAAAACATTGTTGAGTAAACAATAAAATTGAAGAACATTTGATATAATTTTTCCACCCAATAGTCATGCCCATGCCGAGCCAATCTCATAAAATTATGTGCAAATCATGTATCGGATCGGACAACCCACGCGATTATTTC
The DNA here is from genome assembly GCA_030549335.1 of Pontederia crassipes. Lineage (NCBI taxonomy): Eukaryota > Viridiplantae > Streptophyta > Magnoliopsida > Commelinales > Pontederiaceae > Pontederia > Pontederia crassipes. The sequence goes on from JAUKPH010000017.1 coordinate 7,861,473, forward strand.
AAAATCTAATCCAACTCATAATTTTTAATTTTTATATAATTTTGGGATGTTTTGAGTTGATCGGATTGTTGATAGGAGTATTGTTTGAATGCAGAATTTGGATAAAGAACAAATTTAAGTTCTCCCAAATAGCAGTAAAAAAAAGAGACCAAAACTTGGGTTATAATCAAAATGTTACCTCGTCGACGATTTAAGAACTTGAGTTTTTATTTTTATCAAAATGATATTACTATTGTCGTTTTTATTTTTATTTTTATTACTTCATTCTGTGAGTGCTAAAAACGCTAGATAGCTTTATTCTTGTGAGATAAAATATATGATAATAGTATATTTTGAAGTAATTTATCAAAAACTTAGTTTGTTATTGTTAGTAGCAAGAATTCCTGTGCAATTTTATTATTTTAATATGTATAGGTATAAAAGAAGTTGGCTCTATTATATCATTATTTATAAAGATATGTGATATATATACTATATAAATAATTATTTTAATAATATATATTATATATGTATATATAATTGCTTATTTGTTAATAAATTAACATAAAGAGTATAAAATAAATTTATTTTCATATAATAATAAATACATATTTATTATAATTTACTTAGTATTATATTAGAACAAAATCAAAACATTCATTTATTAATAAAAATTGTCATAAAAAGTTATAAAATAAATTATTTTGATATAATAAATGGAATTATTATTTTTAGGAAAATTACACACAATATAATTATTTATGTCAGGCAGGATCATATTAAGATGTTATTTGCGTTACTTATAATACTAAGTACATATCAAATAAAGTTTTAACCAAAAGTAATATTAATATATTGTGCCACGCAGTGTTGTCAGGGCCGGAACAGACTGGTCGGTCGAACTCGTCCAACCGCTGATTAGTCACAAATCTGGCTCACTTGGAGTTCCAAAATCGAACCTCCATTTGAATCGGAATAAATCGGATCAAATCGGTCAAAACGATTAAAATCGGTCAAAACAAAAAAAAACTAGATTGAATCGCATTTTTGGACCAGCCAATTTCTTTATGAGATGATTTGATAAAATTTATTATTATAAATTTGAAAAATATTTAAAAATTGACTTTTTTCATAAACATTTATATTGACTCATTAATCCCCTCCTTCATTTATAGTTGTCCATTTACTCTCACTTTGCTACTATTAACGAGACTATTTTTATACACTCACTTATTCTTTCTCTCTTTTTTTACTTTTAAATCTATTAAACTTTGAGCTCATGATCTTATTTTATTTTTTAATACAATAGATGTATATTATAATATAAATTAATTATATAATTATTATATTAATATAATATTTATCATATTAGATAAATTAATTATGAATGAATAGTACACACTTCTTTGTTATATGTATAATATACAACAATACTATAATATACTTAGTATAGTATAATATTATATATACACAACTTTAAATTTTTTTAATTTAGTATATAATAAGTCAAATTAAATAGTTAACTACTCATTATACCATATATTTATTTATAGAATATACAATCTTGTCATAATATTTTTAAAAAATGTAATTTTTGCTTCTAACATAAAAATAAAGATATGAAATACATAAAAAAATAATAAATAGAAAATTTGTATAAAATAATCAAATTCATAACATTTTAATTTATTAAGTGTATAATAATTTTAAAATCAAATCTTCAAATTAATTACAAACTTATTATTTATCATTTATTATTGTTATTTTTTCTTTTGTATAATATATTTTGATATTATATATATACTTTAATCGAAAAATCATAGCTTAATTTCATATATCATATTAAATATAATATTTTATTACTATTCGGTTCAATCGACCGATCCAATCGGTCTGACTAATTCGACCTTATTCGGATCGTCGTCCGATCCAATCCTAACAACATTGGTGGCACGTCTTATTTTTTAATTAAAAACCAGATTCTTTTAATAAAAAATCAAGGAAACATATATAATGAAAATATTATTTTATCCCGAGACCCGAGGGGTTGATCTGCTACAGCATGTTCGTCAAAATAGAAAAAAAAAACAATTCTTTTAACAATCAAACTTGTACTTGTTAATATTTTATTATTTCGAATCTAAAAGAAAAAAGGGTGATTACAAATGAGCTGTTGACTTGTAATATTTGGATACTTATGAATAAGAAAACTTATTAAGTGAATCTGTTTATTAGAGGCGAAAGTCGTTCGGGTCAGCTAAGTTTTTCGCTGAAAAAACAATCTTTTAAATTTCGTGGCGATCTCAATTTTTTCAATTCAAAGAACTATTTTAAAATAATATTTTTTTAAAAAAATTATAAATACTAAATATATCATATAATTTTTTTAAAAAAATTTAACTTTCATTTTAACTATTTACTTAAATAAACTAAAATAACATATTATTAAAAATTATAGTTAAAAACATTTAATTTCATTTTTGTACAAACATTATTAAAATATCTTAATAACTTAATAATATTTAAATTCAGCTCCATAATAATAAGTCGATAACATATCTAATTTAAATAAAAGAAGAGGTTAATGAGTATGTAGAGCGCCTTGCTCTACATCATGGTGTAAAGCGTCTATTTCTTATTATTTAAATAATTCTATAATTATAATTTATGACTAGATTAATCATATACTTCTTATATGAAGTAATATATATTTATTAAGATAATTTTATAATTTATATTTTTAATACATATTTTTAATTCAATCATCTAAATCTATCACATCTACTTTTTCCTATCACATCAACTACTTTATTCATAAAATTCCACTCCATCCAAACACAAACCTAACTAATTTATTAATTCAATTATTCGTCAAAATTTTGGAACTAGAATTCCAACTCTAATTCCCGTAGTCAAATGGCCCTCAAAAAATAAATCTTAGTTTCATTTCTCATGTGCAATCATTTTATTAATATAAAAAACTTGGCACTTTCTTTGGATCGTTTGGCAAGTGGAACTGAAGTCCCACTAAGTTCGAGTGGAATTTAATAATGAGAATTAATATAAAAACTTGGCGCTTTCAAAGTCTTGTAGCTGAAACTGGAGTTCCATAATTTCTAATGAATAAGATAATTGATATGATATGGAAAAATAAGGATTTAATGTTTGTACTACATTTTTTAAAGAGTAGTATCATTATACTCTTATTAATCACCATTTAATTCATAAAGAGTGATTTGATTAATTGAAGAATTTTTTGATCTACCATCTATCATAAAATGAATGGTGATTAATAGAAGTATGATTGTGCTATACCTTAAAAGAGGTAGCACAATCATTTTTTTCAAAAAATAAATATGATGAATTAATCTTTGATGAGTTTTGAAAAAAATTAATATTATAAATATAAAATAAAAAATATTGTTAATAAATAAAAACAAAATTAAAATTTTTAAAAATTTTGTTAAAAATATATTTTAAATACAAAAAATCGAATTTTTAATAAATTATATGTAGTAAAATATTAGATTTTTTAATAAAATAACAAATAAGAAATAATATTATATTAATATGTTATAATAAATATCTTATATTTAATAAATAAATTATTTTATAAGATACATATGTGTGAGAGAAAAAATAAAGAAAGAAAAAAAAACGAAATTAAAAAATGTCAACACATCATCCCAAAAAAAAAGAAACAGGTGCTATAGTAAATAGTGAAACCAAGGGGAGATTCAAGGAAAAAGGGGTCACCACCATAGGGATAGCCCTATATCATTTAGTGATCGATGTCAAATTCTATCCGTAAAATTTTAAGTATGAATTTATATTTAAAAACGGCCAGTATTATAAACAGATAATAATCAAATATTAATTATTTTAGGAAAAAAATCCTTTCAGTACGCTAAATACAGCACATAACTGGAGAAAAAGAAAACTGGATAGAAAACAGAAACCAACGCAACGAGAATCTGTAGGGCGATCGAAAAAAAATCTGGAAAAAAATAAAGAAAATTCAAATCATCATCTAAAAACATCAGAGATGTGGCAACTCAAAATTTGCAGGGAGACAACAAGAAGCTGAGAGACAGCACGGAAACCACACAATCGTGGAGAAGTCAAATCTCTGTAGGCAATACGCAGAAAGCGGCATGTAATCGTATGAACAGAGCGCCCGTCGTCTGAATCCGGGCCATATCAGGCCACCAAAAAACACACCACAGAAATCAAAAGCAGACGTTGTGCAAAAACAGATGTGTGACCAGATATTGTGGCGTTGCAATAACCAGGAAAAAAATAAAATCACAAGCCATCTTCGTCTGGACGAGGTGTTTATTTCGGCTCCAAGCAGCAGACAGGACGAGTGCCATGGAAGAGAGGCTCCTGCTGTTTGACTCTTTTGTAGGAGCCCCAAAACTGATTCATAACGCAGTCGTCTGCTGAAAAAAACCTGAACTCTGAAGTGGATGAGAAAGAACAGACCAAAGCACACAAAAAAAGTTTACAGGAAACCAAATTTTCAGATGAAGATAAAAAGACTGCAACGAATGATCTGGCACAGATCTCTGAGAAGAAAAGGCTTGAAACGAGACGCTTCGATTGGAGCGGAGCCGCAACGAAAGGAGTTTCGTTGAAAGTTTTAGGGTTCTTGTGCGTTTATATCGTTGGCAAACTGCGCGTGCGGTTGACGGCGGTTCGACGTGTGTCGAGTTGTGATTGGTTCGCTAGTTTGCGCTAGATTTTGTGTTTTTTTTTTGTAGTGTTCGGCTTGTAACAGGCCCCTTTGGATCCCAGTCTGATGGGCAGGTAGTAGTGGCATCCAATTCTTGTTGGCTTTTTTTTCACTTTTCATTTTTTGCTAAACATTTTATTTATTTCCCGAGCTCGGAGATAAAGGATGATATTCTTTTTCATAGCCACACTTCGTTAAATTTAAAATAATATTTTATTTATCTTTTAAGATCATGGAGTCTGTTTCCGAAATATAAAATATTCTTCAAACCAACTGTTACACTCCTATACTTCTGAATTAATACTATTGCATTAATTTGATTTAATCAGAAAATTCAAGGATGGGGGAGAAAAGAATTTGAAGAAGAATAGAAAAAATTGTTAGGAGAGATACAAGATAAGATAAGAGCATATTAAAGTTTTAAACATTAGGAATATATCTTTTGAGGATTCACAATTATAACACATTATATTGAATCGTTGCGCACCAAAGTAAGTTGGGAACAAGTCCTTTGGTAGATCCCTACAGTTAGGCCATGAAACAATCATAATGCTTCTATTAGACTAAATTATGAATGTTAATTGATTTTTAATGGCTTTATTTAGATGTAATTTAACTCTTAATTGATTATTATACAATTGTGACAATCTAAATTATTTTGAATAATTGTTTGATGTATAATTTTCACTTAAGCACGACTTACATGGACCATCATAATTTATATAGAATTTGCCACATATATTGATTGTATGGAATGCATTGATGAGTGTTAAATCAAAGATTAATCATTGGATATGTCTTATGCTTCATCGAAGGATGTTAAATCCTCATCATTATTAGTGTTGAGTCTCAGGAAGACTAAATCCTTATTAATAGTAGTGTCAAATCTCATGGAGGCTAAGTCATCAGCATTCTTGGTGTTGAGTCTTCTTGAAACTAAAGTTTACATAAGTGCCGAATTTTAAGAAGACCAAATCCTTGTTAATAGTTTCCAAATCTTTATTAATAGTAGTGTTGAATCTCATGAAGGCTAAGTCCTCACCATTCGTGCTATTGAGTTTTTTTTAAAACTAAGATTCACATATGCGTCAAGTTTTCAAAAAGTGTAAAAAAATGACCCTTAATCATTTGATATTGTCACTTGATTTGATAATTAAATAAGACAATGCTATCAAAATATGTGGAGCACACACAAAAGAATATGAGAGATTTATGAGATTCACTCTAAATTTAACTTCATTCTTAGGCGGATGGCTTCATATGGGACCTCTGAAACCAAATAGACTTATTTACATCAATGGAAGACTTGAATACATCAAACATTGACGATTTATTGAACATTAATGATTAACATACTGATTTACATCAATGAAAGACTTGAATACAATAAATTCTACAATCACGAAATCAAATATTATTCAATGACATGTGTATTATATCATTCAATTAGTAGACATGGCATAATATCATTCAAATTTTATCTTGTTTATCTACATCTATCTTTGTTATTATTAAGTTGGGACATGATGATCAATTAAATAATAAATCTTTAATCTATAATCAATCATAATCAATTATCATTTTTTAATTGTTAATTCCCAATTAATATTAATAAACAACAACTAATGATAAATAATTTATGATGAATTATTATTGCAATAGCCAATTATAGCAATAGCTCAATAATCAATTATCAATAACAATAACAACATGGTCAGCAATACTTAATAATAATAATTATAATTAAGTATAATTAAATTCATAAAGATAGGTATTTTATACGAGGCACTCAACTTGAGCTATGACTAACTCGGGTCATGTTCTTCAATTCCAATTTTCCACTTTATCTCAATATGACCGGGCTATTCGGATGAAATTTGGGTCGAGTTCTATCTATTCTCGATTCAATCCAATTGTTAATCACGTACTCCGGGTTGGGTCGAGTGACATCTGGACCGTGTCCATTCTTAATTGGAATCAAATCCTTGTCCATATATAACCCAAGATGAGTATGAAGTGAACCCGTGCTAGATCGGCTTGGTTCAATCCAATTAGGTTCCAATCTCCAGAACTTGGGCCGGATCTGTCCGAATTCGATTCATATCATGGCATTCAATAATCGACATACTCAAATTACTAGAACCTAGAGCAAGTTCATCGAATTTGGTCCGGACTATTCCCATTCATACTCCATTTCAATGGAATATGGGCCATGCAGATTAGAAATCCGGGCTGAATTATGCTTCCGTCGAAAAATTACATTTTCGGCATGACTTTCGACTTTATTTTCAATATTATATACTTAATATATATAGGACATGAGTCCAATGGTCTATACTGACAAAAAAACATCGATATAGGAATTTTCTATGTAGCTCAAGTTGGTTAAAAAATCAATTATGAATCCTGCTTGAAATTTTTGCAAGATCGATGAACTTTGACCAATAATTACTCAACGGTGTTGCCTTGAAACGTGTGCGAACCATCTTGATAATAATATTGGTATAAGGTTACAAATTTTGTTAGTGATCTTTGCTAAAGTGCCTCGATCTGCATGTAGAAAGGTGGGATTTTTGTGCAGAAACTTAGATCTTATGTATGAGAGAGAAATTCAACACTTTTGGATCTTGTTCATACTTTTTGGAATGGAGTTTGAATTCAATTGAATTTTCTCACTAATTGTGACTAATATATACCTTTTTAACTTAATTAGTCTCTCTCTCTCATAATAATCTCTCATTGATAAATTCTAAACATTTAATCTCCAACATAATCTCAATATCAATCAAATTCCTTCTTTTATCTCTTATCTATAATTCATAACTTTTCATACTATTTTATCTTTTTATTTATTTATAATTGTTGGATTTAATTAATATTTTAAAATCTATTGTTGGATTTAAAATAATAATAATTATTATTTTATAAGATAAAATATTTTTAATTTATAAAACTCTTAATCCTATCTTATTTATAGAAGCCTTTTGTCCATTAAACTTCTTTTCGGATCAATTCAAGTTAAAATTTTCAATCTAATTATGATTCATACTCCTAATAAAATTTAATATTTTTGTTCTTCTTCTTTATCTTACCTAATCATACTTCTAATCCTTCTTACTTTCAAACTCCTATTTATAATCAAATTTTGATTTATTTTTCTATTATGAATTATCTTTCATTCTCTTTGTGTTCCTTTTCTAATTATACTTCTATTTTCTTTCAAATTCTCCTTTTCTCTCCTTTAATTCATGAAAATTTAGATCCAATTTAATAAATTACTTTATTACCCTTCGTCAAATATTAGAACGTCACATTTTTGTCCATTGTCATTAGTGTTATATGCTCAAAAGTATAAAATAAATAAGATAAGTGCATAATGTGTTTTAAAGTTAATATTTCTTGCTATATGCAAAATTTTGTCTTACCAAAATCTGCATATGATATTACTGGCATTTATGATGCAATTGTATATGCAGAAAATCATAATAAGGGTCAAAACATTTATGCGACATATTGCAACGAGAGAATCTTTTCTATACCTCATGGATGTAGATGAGAAAACTCATAACGAAAGATTGTACATGTGTTATGATCGAACATTCGAACCACAAACTTAAGTTACCTTATGTTTTTTATGTTATGTTGTCGAACTCTTATATGGACTTTCTAGTAGCACATTTTATACGAATTTATTTATGTCTATATATTGTGTTAAATAATTTATTGAGTTGTTACTATAGAACTATAGTTGTTACATATATTATAATTTTGAGTAAATTACACCCAATGCTCTCTAACTTTGACGTTTGCTCAGCGATGTTCTCCAACTTCACTTTGTAACACGAATGTCTTTCATCTTTTAACTTGTTTCACCTTATGTCCTCCTTACCTATAATCGCGAGCGCAGAAGGGTGGGTGGGGGTTTGCCCCCTCCCTGCGATCTCGTCGGCGACCCCCCCCCCCCCCTTGCGTTCGTTGGCGTGGCGCAGGGGGTCGCCCCCGTCCGACGAGGTTGCAGGGAGGGGGTGACCCCCCACACCGCTGCGCCGCGCCGACGAGCACAGGGGAAGGTGGGGGGTCGTCCCCATCCTTGCGACCTCCAACGAGGTCGCAGGGAGGGGGGCGAACCCCCCCCCCCCCCCCCCGCCATTGCGCCGCGCCGGCGAGCGCAGGGGAAGGTGTGTGTGTGTGGGGGGGGGGGGGGGGTCGCCCCCCTCCCTGCGACCTCCGACGAGGTCGCAGGGAGGGGGGCGACCCTCGGGGCTCGCTACGCCAGTGACTCCACATGGCATTATCCCTGCGACCTCCGGCGAGGTCGCAGGGAGGGGGGCGACCCTCGGGGCTCGCTACGCCAGTGACTCCACATGGCATTATTTATTTATTTTATTGTCAGTAACGTGTACGTAGAGAGGAGAGAGACGCCACGTCAGCGCTATGATCGAAAACCGTTGATTATAAGTAAGGAGGGCATCGGGTGAAACACGTTAAAAGATGGGGGCATTCGTGTTACAAAGTGAAGTTAGAGGGGATCGCTGAGTAAACGTCAAAGTTGGAGGGCATCGAGTGTAATTTATCAGTTTTATTAAAATCTTTCTCTGCCATATTCATAATTCATGTTTAATGGTCCATTTTTATAATACTTTCATATTTATACTTTATATGGATCGTCAAGATGAAGTCAAATATAAATTTGCTTAAAATTTTGACATGAAAAATTAGGCCTACACCTTTTATCACCGTGGGCGAACATGGATGTCTATAGACCATATATATACATATATGGCAGTAATCAACTTTCTGCACAAACTTCATTAATTCTCAGAGAAGTTTCTGCACAAATTTATTCTTGGTGGTGACACTTCACAGTTCATACATATATTGAGACTGCACATTTATATAAAAAAGTATTACTTAAATGTTCATATTTATATAAGAAATGTCTTAGTTGATTTTTTGACGAAGCAAGGATGGAGACATTATCCATCCTACAAGATTTTATAAAACAATAATAATAAAAATAAATAAATAAATAAATATTCTATGTGCATGGCTCACGTGATATTTAAGTTATAATAATAGATTTCTTTTTACAATACAAGATGATGTTAAACTTGTGGGTACGAGATTAAGTTAATTACTTATCAAATAATATATGATCGTTATCGAAAACAATCAAATAAGTCTATGTGCTTGCTCAATTTTTATTATTGGGACCCCGGACCGGGATATATCTAAAGGGAATAATTTTATACATATAACAACAATTAATTAAACGACGCTAGAAAAGATTGTTCACTTGATTGAGATGTTCTTCCATGCATGCATCTACTAATCGGCCACTAGGAAGGAGGGTCCATATATATATATATATATATATATATATATATATATATATATATATATATAACTTTTTATGTTATAAAATTATTTTTTGTTATCAACAATAATCGTGAAGAAAGATATCGAAAATAATAACGAAAAATATTTATAAAATCGTTTGACACGCACTTAAAAAACGCTTGACAACCCAAAGCTTATTGTGGGATCCATTTGAGCAGATGGATGTAGATGATAATTCAGACGCCCCGCACCATTCATGCATAATATGACAACATTTCTACAATGATTTTGGGAAAAATAAAATGAAGAAGGAACAATTAGATTATTTATTACCTATCAATTTTTTAAGATCTTTTTTTAGATGCATAATTTTAAATCGATTAGAGTTGAACTATTTAACATTTTCAGGCATTAATTATGATATAATTCTATTAAATTAGAACTTTAGGAAATAGACTTTGAGATTGAAATGACTATGAGATTTTGATGTTTGGAAATCCGCATTTAAGGTTCAATGCGTTGAGGTGATTGATGATGATTTTTCTTTTTGTTCAAAGCTAACGAATTTGATGTTCCAATAGTTTTAGTAGAATTTTACTTTATACGAAAAATTTAAGCTTTTATCATCGTTGATTTATTGTTTGCGGAAATTTTTACCGTGACCATGTTGGGAACTAAAAATGGTAATAATAATAAGACACAAATTAATAAAATAAATAGATGATATATACATTATTGAGTTTAACGAAAGACAAATCAAATATATCAATTTGAATTGACCTAATTCGTAAGCATGCTAAATTTCGAGTTGCCTTAGTTGATAAGCAAACCTCCAAGCTCAAGCTAATGGGCAATGACGCTAGAATTTATTTAGCATTTTTTTTATAAATTCTTTTGATTAAATTCATTACTTAAATTCTTTTTTTGGATACTGTGACAGAATTCTCTTGATCAGTAGTCTTTTTATATTAATTTCGTCCAAGACGAAAAGCTTAATAATGTTGCTAATTTTTAAAGAATTTAATTTAAAAATAAAATAAAAGATCATGTGTTAAAAATAGTAATAAATAACTACATATCAAAATTAGCTTATTGAGTTTACGATTAATTTATAAATTCAATGTCAATAAAAGGTCCAAATATATTAATTCTGTATTGATCATAAAAAATTAGTTGCAAATTACTCAATCTCTCTCTCTCTCTCTCTCTCTCTCTATATATATATATATATATATATATATATATATGGAGATGAGCCTTTTTTAAAGGAGAAAGTTTAATAAAATTTATGAATGATATATTTTTATTTAATAGTTTTAATTTAGTTCATATTTTTTTATCTCGTGGGAACACGAATATATATAATTATATATATATATATATATATATATATTATATAGTAATGATAGAACGTGCTGCAAGAAATAGAAGAAGAGCCCAAAACAGAGCCACTAATTAGCGGAAGTAGTCGTAACTTTTTAGTGAGAAAAAAAAACGCACCTTGGAAAGCAAATTTAGCTCTGGTGGTGGCCGGTGGCTTCCGCGCTTTGCTCCACACTTGGCATATATCACACAGCCTCCGCAGGGGGCGGCGTGGCGCAAGGGAAGAGACACCGAAGGCTCTCATGCTCAGCTGCTGCTGCCTCCGCCTGCGCGTCCGCTCCCTCGTCGGAAGACTGCGAAGGGGAGGCGGCGACGTCGCCGGGAGGGGCGGGAGACTGGCCGGAAGGTTCCGCTCCTTCGCGGCGAGGAGCGCCGCCGCCTGCTGCCGTCGCCGGAGAAGGATCATAACCGAGGTCGCGGCATGGTGGCGCAGCAAGGTCGTCTGCCGCGCACTCCGGCGCGCTTGGCCGGCCGCCGCCCTCCGCGTCAAGTCCCGCAAGGCCGACGGTACGTGCGTGATTTAAGACGCGCAGTGTTTATTTTTAATTCTTTCTCATGTTCCTGTCCTCGATGTTTCTTAGGAATGAATGATTCAAGTTGATGATCTTACTGTTGCATCATGCATGTTGTACCCTTTTGTTCTGTAGATCATGTTGTACCATTTAAATGTTGGTATTGTAGCACATAACATATTTGCTCATTGTTCCTAGTTAAAGAATCATATCAATCTTTTTGTCCTGGATGCATACCTCACTATTTTGTTCGAAACGAAAAGATAGAACTCGAATAGATTCTGCTTTTTGGGGGGACGCTATTAGCATTTGATCATTAGAAAAGAACGAGTACTTCTTGTCCAGGTTTCGGATCATGCAGCTTCCAGTACGATTCATGAATGATTAAATGTCAAAATGAGATTTTGATGGAAAATAGAATAAACATTTACTGCCAATTGCTTTTGGTAGCACTTGAAACAAACTATTGTTCTACCTTTATTGCTTTCACTCTCGAATTAGATTGATCAAAATGCATTATAAATTTATAATTCTAAATGATGATTTCAATATATATATTATTAAGTATTAACCTCGACTTCATATGTATAATATAATATGTTCATGTATTATTATATACTTCAAACTCGTACTCATTCGTTTTACCCAGAAGAAAATAGTATAAATGAATAAACAAAAATTTTCATTCTATAGTCTTGGCTTAAAGCGACGACGATGCTGGTGCACGATTTCTAGGCATTTTAAGGTGCCATGCATTCATTAGAGAAGAACAAAAAGAGAGGATAGGGGGAAAAAGGGACCAATGCTTCCAACTATGGATGGTAGAAACATAACATAGCCACTGCTTTTGATGCCCAACATTGGTTTTGAGGGGCATCTTAATTGCATCCTTCACTTTTTATCTTTCTCCTTTGTCCCCTCAATCTGAGGAGGCCAGAGGACCACTTGATTTATGATTAATGGTGATGATGAACGTGTGATATTTTTTGGGGGAGATGGAATAAAGTATACAAAGGCAGCGGGCATGCTGCGAGTGCCATCATCCACTCATTGGCTACATGCCCTCTTCTTCTACTTCCTTTTTCTCTCCCGCTTTTTCTTTTTTCTTGGTCTTTGTCTGCTAGGTGAGAAGACATTTCTCTCTCGATTTCCTTTAATTTTGGTATATATTCTGTTGCAGTGTTTCCATTGTTGTTGCACCCTGGTCATGATCAATGATATCAAAGTTTCCTTGTTGGCTTGACCTCCAAATTTCCAAGTCTTGCACTACTATATATGTATTGATACACATAATATTCACATACAACACCAAGTGTATAATTTGCTAATTAACGTGCACAAGGCTGAGGTGGCTTTTACCACTTTTACCTGAACAACTGTTCCAATCTTGTCATTTAAGGAGTTTTGATTTCCTCATCAATGATACACACAAAAAAGATTGATGGGACCACCATAATTACCAATACTGATAAGTCGATAATATTACCAACTAGTGTATTTGCTTTGCAGTGACTGTTCTTATAGTAAGTTGTCCGTATTTATTGGCAGATGAAGGGATACTTAAGCTCCATGAAGATGTGCAAATGTGTGGGTATCAAGATGTACAAGTGATGTGGGAGATGCTCAGGAGGACGGAAATGGAGCCGCTCGCCAAACAGCAGCGCAAGCGTCCATTCTGGAGACTGTCATGCTCCTCATCCTCCATGAAACCACAGCAGCATTACTGAAATCTAAGATCTTAGCTCTCTACCAAGCCTGTTTAGAAACACCTATTGGGACATGAAAGAACCTGGATTGGAAAAGTGTGTTTGCACACCTCTCCAAGGACCATGTGTACATAATTTATATATGGATAGATGTTGAGAAAAAATATATATATATGGATAGATGCGTTAAATGATGTAATCGAGGACTCCTTCTCACCTCAAGCTAAAAAAACTAACAAGTGTTGTAGATGAAGGGGCGAATTTGGGCAGTAAGAATCATCGGTTTGGAGCTCAGAAATTGCACACACAAATTTACTTCAACAAGAGTTTGGGGAAAGGTTCTCCGATAGTCACTACCTACCATTCTTTTATCAAATAGCTGCAAAATCCCATGAGGATACGATGTGACAGCTTGATAAACTGCCAATTATTCAAAAAGAAACTAATAGAAAAACAATCATTTTTTATTTATATTCTTAACCTTATGAATTCAGATATAAGAAGCAACTAAGAAATGGATATAGATTTAGATGTATATTATAGTATTGTCACAACTAGTTGATTTAGTTCATAGGATCTCAGTCATCATTGTAATTTTTTTCGCAAAATCATGATCTTTGATCGATTATCGATCTACAATCCTTTCACTTTCCTGACCAAAATATTGGTTAATTCAAATAGTAATGGTTTTTCCACAAATCTTATGAACAAATTTTGAAATCATTTATTCTTACCACGTTAAACTAGTTAGTCAATCATTTCTTAACACTACAAAAACATTTTAGATTTATCAAATCCACTAGAAAAGAAAAGAAAAGAAAAGTGTCAATTGTCAATTAAAAAAGGCCCATATCCATTAGATTCTTAATTCTTAAGAGGCCCATCCTAAGAACAATTTGGCCCAGGAATAATCGTTTCCTGTCTGGTTCTATTTAATGTGAAACGTTAATTAATTAAGAAATGGATTTCTTACATTCAAAATTTATAAAACAAATATTCTCTTAAAACTTTTATGGATGGTGTGATTGTTTTCCTTAATCGAAATATTTTCCCTTGCTTGGAACCAAAGGTAAATAATTTAATTGAAGTAAATTAGAGTTATCAAATTGTATGTGATGAATACATTGTGAACGTACGAGACACCATTTTTGAGTTAATTTCATATCAATCAAAATCAATTTAAACTGCATATATTTTTTATATCCAACTTCAGATAATGAGTTTGCATGATATGGAACAATGAGAAATTTAATAGAAGACGACATCATTCTTTCACTTCTAAGGGCCCACACTAAAATGGTTTTATATTATAATATAATTGCATCCATCAGTTGCGTATTGGCTTATCAACTTGCCGCAACCTTCCAAGAACAGCCCCCGAGCTCAAATAAGTATTATAAATAAAACATTAATATATGATTTGTGTCATTCCCCACGCATAAATTGCAATCCAACTGAGATGTGTCAAATGCATATAAATGTAAAATCCAGTGGGCTTAAACAAATGCTATTATTATTATTATTATTATTATTATTATTATTATTATTATTATTATTATTATTATTATTATTATTATTATTATTATTATTATTATTATTATGTGCCTTAATACTCTTAACCAGTTGAGATAAAAAAATATTTAACTCCATGAAAGAAACAAACTTCAAGCGTGCCTCCTCTTTCCAAGTCATGATGGCTTTTGCCATGAGAAGAAAAAAATCATATCTGGTCTTGTGGACATTTTTTATTTTTTATTTTATATTTCCCTTTTGATCACTCTAGAGCACCTTAAAAAAAGTTTTATTAAAATTTCTATAAACTACAAGTTTTTCTTATATTCGTTGTCTCATCCAACTAATTGTAATAACCAACATGAAAAATCTAATAGCTTTTCTTAGCATCATACATATTAGAATAATTTTTGGAGTGCTTTAATTTTTTTTCACACTTGTTAAAGAAAATATGATAAGTCAATCACTTTAGAATTGACTTATAGATAATTTAACCCTCTTACCATGACTTTTTTGAACTAGACTAAGTACTGTATTTATCTTTTCAGAAAAATCTGCCTGAGATATATATCCACATACATGCACATTGATGAAAGGGGATCATTATGTATATACAACACAAGCCATCTATATCAGATGAG
This sequence comes from Pontederia crassipes, assembly GCA_030549335.1. Taxonomy (NCBI): domain Eukaryota; kingdom Viridiplantae; phylum Streptophyta; class Magnoliopsida; order Commelinales; family Pontederiaceae; genus Pontederia; species Pontederia crassipes. The sequence continues at coordinate 7,877,281 of JAUKPH010000017.1, forward strand.
ATGATGCTGATGCATATGATTTCCCAGGAACCTAATGCAACCTGATCCAGGCCCACTGTATGTGGATAGCACATAATCCAGATGGAGCACATACAAAATTCCTGCCTGTTTTGTAGAATAATGAGGTGAGTAATTTTTTTCTGCATCTCGTACAGAATTAATATATTGTTTCAGATGGCAAGAGATGCATGAGAGGTGGTGAGATGCCTTAAAAAAAATTCAGCTAGCCATGACAGGTGAGTTTGTGGGGCACAACGACTTTAGGTTTGGTGGAGTTCCACGCCCGCCGAAGTTTCCTGGTTGACAGAATCTGAGTGCCAATGAGGGCTTACACCACAAAACATCCTTTCTGATGAGAGAGAAAGATGATGAGATGACTCAAGCCCCAGCCGCCCACCATGCATCAACTGCCATGAGTCATCCCCCTAACTGAAAGAAGAAAGAAAGGGACATGCAAGAAGAAAATGGAGAAGATCACAGGCCTTTTCTCCAAGCATCATAAATAACTCTTCTTATTTCGGCCGTTGGAATTTGGAAGGTTCAAAGCATCATGACTTGCTTCATCAAGTACCTCTGTTTTTATTAGGAAGGAACTTATCTTATCACAACAACTATTCTACAATGCTAAGAGCATATAGAATCATATATATACATTTATTAGAGTAAATTTCAGCAACGATTATTCATTTAAATATATTCTCAATATGATCATTCAAATTTCGCATCACAATCATCGAACTTCAGAAATGTTTTAACTAAGATTATCGCTTTCGGCTATCGCCCATTTATTGGTGAATGCTTACGTTGGCACCACGTCTGTATTTTCTCTCTCCTACACATCAGATTTTAAAAATAAATATTTAAGATCATCTAATATTTTAAAATTTTCACACGTGATCATTTATTTTTAAAATTTCAGTCATAATTACTATTAAAAACTTAATGTATATTAACATATAATATTATAATAGTTAATAATTATTATAATTAGAAAAATAAAATACTTTATTGTTATGTGTATTAAATATATAATAATATAATTATTATTAATTATTAAATTAGTAAAAAATAGAAAAATAAAATACCCCATTGGGCAGTCTAGTACGATTTGGCACAATACTATGCTCGTTGATCTTGTATCGGACCGTACTAACACTCGTTGAGAAGCCTGGTATGGTATGGCTCGGTCCCGATAAAATTCTATGTGCGTTGTGCTGCGGCAGACAACTTGCATGGAAGTTCACATCAATCTACACGAAAGTCCATCTCTAGGATTATCTTTTCTCAATGTCTACAAGAGATCATAACCTCTTTATGGTGTTGTTGCCTCTTTTTTAATATTTGTTTATTATTATAAAATTTAAATGAAAATATTGATGTGGTAGTATTTTTTAAAAAAAGAATTAAATGATTACAAAAAATTAAATGTTCCTTAAACACTTTTTATTTTTATTTTTTTATTTTGCTTTTGTTAATTTTTTAAATTGTTTTAATGATTATTGTGTTTGAAACTTTTGAAAAGTTAAATAAGGGACACTATCCGTAAAAGAGCTATCGTCTCTCGATGGTAATTAGATTTTTTATATTATTTATTATTTAAGTTTATGTTTTTATTATTTTAATTTTTAATGATGATCATGATTAAAACTTTGAAAAATTGAATGACCATGTATGAAAAATTTAAAAAATGAATTATCATGCATATACAAAATTTGATTTGAGCGAAGGAGAGAAAAGGCTGACGTGATATTTTTAATTTTTTAAAATGGGATATAAAAGAAAGAGAAAATGTTGATATGGTGCTACACAGGCATCCATATCAATGCCACGTCAATGATCCACTAATAAATGAGTGATAGATGATCACAATAAACATGACTGAAATGACTGTAGTGTTACAAAGTGAAATTGGATGATCATATTGAAAATACTCCTAAGTTAGATTATCATCGCTAAAATTTATTCATTTCTATTGCATGAAACCAAAGTTCATGATTATTTAGAATAAAAATTATGATCTGCTAACATACAAGTTTTAACTTCAGAATTAAGGAGTTGGAATCTAATACCAACTACTCCTATACTTCTTCTTCCCATAAATTGTGAAGTTAGTCACTAAGGTTCTTCTAAGTCACCATATTTGAAGAATTATGTGAGACTGATTTATATAAGTTTGAGGCATGATTATTTACCTAAATATCACTTACAAATTTTATCAAATGTCAGAAGTTTTGAACTCTTGAAATATGGACTTAGATATATATTTTTGTATTCTGATCTAGGAGCAATACCAAAGTGTTTCCTGTAACAATTGTTCGTTGTATATGGTGGACAAACAGAGTTATTCTTTGATCGACAGTCAGAATTTTATCGCCTTGAATTTGTTTGAGAGAAATAACCCTTTATGTGCGAAATTATAGTTCTTTTCATGTTTGATTATTCCAATTTTATTACATAACCATTACAATAAACATATTGTATTAATAACAAGATGATGAGTAGTTATATAACTACATAAGGTGATTTTCATAATTTGTATTTTAAATATTTTTATTTTTTTACCAGTATAAACTTTAACATTAAATTAGAAAAAGTGACCATGAAGGTCCTGATATAGAAAAAAAATGAAGCATACCATGAGTTAGGTCTCCCTCACACAAAAAGTAGTAGAACAACACCCTAACTTTGAAAAATAATTCGTTGCTTGGTTACATTTCCTATTAACATGATAGGAAATAAAATTTGCAAAATAAGTTATCATCTTCTACACATCTAGCATGATGTTATGAAAGCCATAGATAGTGAGTTCTTTAGAATATATATCAGGGAGAGAGAATTGATTCAAACATAATGTTGGTGATGCCCATATCCATGCACATGCTAACACCACATTTTAGAGTCGAAGCTTTATCCTCTAAAGCTGATGAGAATTTACGATGCAATGCACCTATAACCAAGAAGATATCATTAGTTGATCTGATTAAGTATGATCTACACCTTTTCCTTAATGGTTTAGTAAGGGAACCATCCAAATTCAGTTTGAATCCAAAGAAGGTGTGGGCTCCCATCATACTCATGTTGGAGCATTTGCCTCTTGAGGGTTGTCTCTCGGGTTTGTGGAAGTCATCATATTCATTACATTTTATGAGAACGAAAATAAGTATAATTTCTTAATGTGCATATGTCCCATAAACATAAGGAAATGAGGTATTGGATGATTACTTTTGAGATAGGAAGATGGTTTTCCCTTCTTTAGCTGGCTTGGCATTGAAAAAAAATTGGTGCACGTGTATATAAATCCACAAAGAGTGCAAGATGAATTTACAAAAAAGATCAAAATTGCTAAGAATTTCTTTGGTTGAAATATACAATGGACTAGTTTTCAAAGAAGTGATGTATGTTAAGAGATAGCTCGACATCCCATATAACTCTCCAATTGTAGTCCAAATATCATGAATATAAGAATGATCTAGCACAATAATAAAATACTTGATTTCGCTTTTCCAAATCCATTTGACATCACAGGGACATGGAGAAAAATGAATATAGTTTTATTATTATATTATACTTTTTCCTTGATGAGGAAATGCTATAAATAGGTCTTATGGTTCCTAAATCAGGGGTGTTCATGGGTCGGTTTGACTCGACCCAATCCGCTCGATTTTGATCAGATCAAGTCAGTCTTTTTTGAAGGGATGGATTCGATCCAACCTGATCTAGTTCGGATCGAGTTGTATCGGGTCGGGTGGCGGGTTACCCGATCACCATTTTTCTTTTTTTCTTATGTTTTATATTATTTAATATAAAAATATGATATAATATTTATTTTAAAAGTATAAAATAATCTATTAAACATTTATATATTATTTTACACATCTTAAATATTTTATTTTAATAATTTTAATTTTTTAGTACATAATATAGGCTGAAAATAAAATAAAAAATAAAAAAAAACTCGGGTCTTCGAGTCGATCGGGTCAACTCGGGTCGAAAAATTCCGACTCATACCCGACCCGACCCAATCGACCTGATCCGCTGAACACCCCTACCTAAATGAATCTTGATACCAAGTTTCCATCAAATTATATTTACATAAGAGTTAGAAGAACTCCACAAAAGATTCTTTCATAGTGTATATAACATATACTTATATTCTTCTTGTAAGTTATGATAAATGTTCATGTGCTTATTATATATGTACATACTTTCAAAATTATATTATGGATTTAATAAGCATGTTACGCATGTGTCAAGTAGATTTATACATATTTTTCTTTATTTTCTTTTGATATTTTTTACTAATAGTTTATAGAAACCTTAACGATACCAAAAAAAGTAATTCAAATCATCAATAATAATTATATTTATTATTTCCAAAATTTTATGAATTTTTGGACATTATTATCCCTCATAATGGACATAATATTTTTTTATAGTGTCCTATGATATAAAACTACTTTTTTTATTATCTATGATCTTTTAAATTATTTTTAAAAAAGATATTAAAAAATTAAGAAAATATGCATAAAGTCATTTGACACGAAAGATGTGTGACACAATCATTTTCCCTTATATTATATGATTTTGTGAATTTTATTTCAATATGTGATATTAAAGACACCATGTCTTTGCTTTTTATTGTTTATCTCATTATGTATGTATGTATGTATGTATGTATGTATGTATGTATGTATGTATGTATGTATGTATGTATCTATGTACGTACGTACATTTGTATATATGTATGTATGTATAATGCATATTGTGATCATACGTGATTCTTTATACATGACAATAAATGTAATTTGTTAACAATTTTGTTTTAAAGTTAATATATTTTAATGAAATTTGCTGCTTTATCATATGAAACTAATTGTTATATTTTCTTACAAGCGTATTTTTTGTACTTTTCAAAATCAAAATTATGAAATTTGTGACACTTGCATGATTTTGTGATTTTTCTCTTTTGGAAGATATCACTGTTGTGTTTTGAAAATATCATACTTATGTATTGAATATGTGAGCAATGTGTATTATTTATAATTAATCTCATATTTGCTACCAAATTTTGTTATATGGAATGTAATAAAATTCTTTCTTAGAAGCATATTATTTTGCATTTTATCAAAAGTATAAATTTTGTCATACCTTCTTAAAGCATATAGCTATATGATTTTCTATTCTTTTACTCTTAGAAGAAAGTTTGGATAATGAAACTACAAGTTATTCTTTTCATAATTATATTATTTTACATATACCAAAAATATGAATTTTATATAGTTAATTATATGATTTTGTTAATTTTGAAGAAAGTTTCTATTATTAGGTTATATATGTTATTCTTTCCATAATCTTCTTTTATAAAATTTTGTAATACTTACATGTTTTCATAAAATTTTAACTTTACACATTTGTATCCTTTTACATCACTTGCATGATTTCTCCATTTGACTTTGAGAATTAATTTTATCTCCAAGTCATTAAGGACCAAAGTATATGAAATTGGGAGTCAAAATAATGTGTTGTCGAAAAAGATGTGAGGATTCATATATGAAAAAAATGATCTAGTATATGAATGAGACCTTAAAAGCTGGTTTTATTCACATCAACAAGATAAAGTATTTCCATTGGTTTGTAATTTCCGGTGTCTCACTTGGATTCTTGTATTTTTTTTTATTTTATTTCTTTGGAATAAATAAACAGTTTTTTATTCGGGAAGTTGGAATAAATCCTTTTATCTCATTTAATTCTTGCTTATTGGCATTCCATTGAAACTAATAACAATAATTCTATCCCAAAGGAAAAAAAATACCATCAAACGTTGTAGACTAGTGCCAATCCTTATCATTCAAATAAGTAAATAACAAGGCTCCAACTACTAAGTTGTCCTTTAGACGTAATTTACGTGTATATATCTATCTATACATCTCCTTTAACAATTGCATCAATTATATATGATTGCAATTTCGTTATCCAATGATGTGCCCCCTATTTTTTATGTACATCACCCATCATACTTTACATAAGCAATCATGATCATTACTCTTTGTTCTGTGTGTGTGTGTGTGAGAGAGAGAGAGAGAGGGAGAGAGAGAGAGATCATACGCAGCAAGGAATTGCTTATCCTCTCAAGCAATAAAGATTGAGATTGGATTAACTAATGGGAACATGATACAAGAGATGAGGGAGGAAAAAATGCCTAGGACAAAGATTAATTAATTATAACTAATTGCAGGACAAGGGGAAAATGACCACCCTATAATTTACTTGTTAATGCCCCACTTTGACTTGCCTCGTATCCTCTAATTTAATTTAAATAAACAAATAGATGGGGTCATCAAACTTAGAGCAACTTAACTATTAATAATAATTTAATTGTGGCGATTAATTTAAAAGCAAAATAGATGCAGGATATTAACGTCACCGTGTCTTGTTTAAATCCATGTTGAGTAACTCGAGTCAATCTGTGTATTTGTTGCGTGCAAACTTTTGCACTTCTTTGTGCACGATCGTTGCATTTGAACTCAAAATCCATGTTGACGCTTCGATTCATTTTAGGTCTATTTGGCTATTTGATTTACTTGTTGTCATGATATAACTAACAAATTGAATATACGATTAAAATTAAATATATAAAATTAGGTAGGGGATGAGAGTGATCGGGTTGGACGATTTTTTTCAGGAAATATTACTTAATATTTTCTCACTACTTTTTTTTTTCAAACACACACAAAAATGATATTCTTAATCATTTATCCAGAACAAACTCATTCAAATATTTTCTTTTCACATTCTATTTTAATATAATAGCATTTTAAATTTTTTTAATGGACAAAATTAAACCAATAAAAAGAGGTCAAGACGGACACTTGGTGAACTAATAGAGTAAGATCTATTGGTGAATAATATACCGAAAGGTTTGATTACTAATAGAGCGGAATGACGTCGTATGATCCATGTAGTCGACTCCATTTAGTGGGATAAAATTTTGTTGTTGTTGTTGTTGGACAAAATTAAATTGAAATGACATGTCAACATTTATGAACATGACGGCATACAAAAATCACGGCGTCTCTTTACCGTTACGGGCACAAGCGTCCGTTTCGTGGCCTTAGCCATCACTATCATAATAATAATAATAATAATAATATTATTATTATTATTAATAATAATAATAATAATAATAATAATATTATTATTATTATTATTATTATTATAATAGTTGTTCATTATGCAACGACGACATCACCATAAAATTTAAAAAAAGTACTGGGTCAATTTTTGTCTTGCCCTCGTGGACGTCAACAAATCGCCCTTCAAAAGAAAACGTTTTAATTTGTGGATTAATCAAGCAGTCCTCGTTTGCCGGCTGCCACCAACTAATTCTTCATCAAATTCATAACAAATAAAAAAAATAAAAAAAATCAACTAATGATTGTTAGAGGTTGATCAACAACTCAAATTCCCATGCACAAAAAAAAGAGTAAAATTCGAGAATCAAATTCGAATTTGCACAAATCAAATTGTAATCTTGTTCTTGACAACTCAAATTCCATAAATAAAGTAATAGATAATCATTAATCCTTTCGATTGATTGATGGAGAACTAGATATCTTATTTGTTTATTGGAGAATGAGACAATTTAATTATAAATTTTTTTATTTTATTCATTATAATAGAGAAAAAATCATAATTTTTTGTATTAAATAATAAGATGACATCGAAAACGTAAAGTTGAGTCCACATATATCGAATAAAAATAAATAAATGATAAGATAGAGATTTCTAATTTCTCTTCTCTGACGACAAAGAAAGTGAAAACAAATTATTTTTCTCTTAAAAACTTATATTTACTTTTTTTTAAAAAAAAAGATGAGTGCACGAAAACGCCAACAGTTGGTCTTGACCATTTAAATATTATCCACAAAAACGAGTAAGCGACCTATTCGAAATTTGAGCGTTGGGCAAACCATTCGCCATATTTTTATTGTTATTGAATCGTTTCAAGTCCACCACCAAGACACGTATATTAATATTAATATTAATTTTAATTTTAATGCATGATCCGATTTATATTCCAAGCATGATTGCAATCATGTTCAGTTAAGATTAGCATTTTAATTTGATTTGTCTGATTAATTTAACAGTTACTTGTTGTGCTTTATTAGTTCGATTCAAAAAATATATTTGATTGGATTTGTGATCTTACGGTTCTTTCGATCACGATTTGTTTGTCTTGTGGATATTCAAATTATTCTGATGACACATTTTTTCTACTTCGGATGAACATTAAAAAAAATATGAATATAGGAAAATTAATCAGAAAAAAAGACGCTTAATATAGAAAAAGAATTGAAAAGTGAGTGATATAATAAAAGTGGGACTTATTTCCATATATTGCATTATTACTGTTATTATTATTATTATTATTATTATTATTATTATTATTATTAAATGAGATCATTCCTTATATAAGAAAGATGCACGTGGTTGTGTTTAAATTAGGTATAAATTTATTAATCCATAATAGTTTCTTTTAATTCCTCTTTTATTTCTATAATAATAATTTCAAGAAGCAGCTGAAGAGATTTTAAAGAAAAAAACAAAAAGAAAAGTGAAACGAAATGAAGGAAAAAAAATGAAAAGGTGAGCAATAAAAGTGTGGCAGACTCCACCCGCGCCCCAAGCGACCCAACGAAATCGCCGCCCTCGGCCGTCCGATCCGATTTTCCCGCAATTTTGCCCGAAGCCAACGGCTTCGATCCGCTCTCGTGGCCTGAGCACACGGGCGCACTTCGGCCCTCGATCGCGACTTCATTCCTCTGCTTTGCTGCGGTAACGCCTTCGGGGTGGGAAATAAAATGAAAGAGGAGGTGCTCCTGCTGCGACCTCGTCGTCGCCATTCTTCTCCCTTTTCCGTGCGCGAACGATCACCTCTCTCTCTCTCCCTCCCTCCCTCCCTCTCTCTCTCCCCCCCCCCCCCCCCCCCCCCCCCCCCCCCCGGCTCCACGACGAAGGTGAGATGCGACTCCCTCCATCGTTTTTGGTCCATGAATTCCGAAACCATCGAACTCGTAGCTCTCGAGTTCTGTGCCTCATAAAATGCTGTTGTTAGATGATATCAAAAGAAAAAGTTATGATCTTGATTCGTCCCTCTGTTTCGACCAGGGAAGGAAGCAGTAAAAAATACTTCCTTTCCCCGTTCAGTTTAGGTTCCAAAATTCGATCTCTCGCCCTGTTGGATGAGAAAGCTTTTGGTTTTTGGTCTGCGAATTTTCAATCTCCTTTCGAAGTTTGTATGATGGGAAGAAAGATGAACACGCTTTCAATCGAGATATCCCTATCACCAGCCTCGGCTTGGTAGATGATGAGTTTCTTGGATATCCAAGATTTTGTTCTTCTTCTTCTTCCTCCTCTTTAGTCTCTTGGCCCGGAAGCTTCAGGGAATCTATCTTTGTCTTTAGTAAGGTTCAAGCTACGGTGAAGGTCTTTCTTGTATTAGCAGTTTTGAAAGATTTGAATTGATTGAGGATGTTTGCTGATTAACTTCTTCATCAATCAGTAGCTTTCTCTGTATCGTATGATTCACTAGATATGGATTTGATGACTCTGTTTGGCTAATATGAATCTTCGTACGTTTTTGTTTTGTCCGTGGAACAGAACAAACATGCATATGCCCATGTTCCAAAAAAAAAAAAAGGGTATCTGTTTACAGTAGACAAAACTAAAAGTTTGCTCTTTTGGTTCGTTTGTCATGATTCAGAGGTGGCTTCTTAATATCTAGTTTGCTGTCCAGAACAGGACTGGAGCTTGATGATTTGTCTTATTTGTCGATGGCTTCCATATAGATCGGCAAATGTCATTAAATTTCTCGTTTGAGTTGTTTCCTTGCCCAAAGAAGGGAAATTTTCATTTGTAGTTTCCTTCTTTGTGTTAGGAATTCTCTTAGATATCTCAAGCTGCTAGTTTACTAATATGTGCAAGACTTAAAATTTCTCTACATAAAGAAGAGGAACAATTCCGAAATCTGTGCTGTCCATAGTTGCAACTGTGTCATAACTTGTGCTCTGTCCTTTTCTTGACATAACATTGTCATTTCTGTGGTTCACTTCACTTTGGTTTCTGTATACTGGTGAATGAGGAGTTTATAATCAAAGGAGAGCTAATATTGGGCTATTTTGGTGCTGTTTCAGGCCTAGCCAATGAGAATAAATAAATTCATAGGGTGTCTCTTCATCATTCTGCATATCCACTATATATACTCTTAGAACAGGTGCCACTAGTACGAGATAAATTTATCATTCAACAGTGTCTGTTCATTTATTTTGGAGTATTCTTAATGTTTTACAAACAAAAGGGATGCCATCCCTGCAAGTATTTTGTGGCTGTGACCGGTTTGCACGTCTTCCACCTGTGCTTGAAGAGTCCTTACAAGCATTCTTCCAGTAGTTTTCTAGTAGCTTTAGCATGAAATTCAATTTGAATTCGCCTTGATTGTATACATAAACTACAGAAATTATCTGTCTCCTCCTGATTATCATTCCTCCTTGTAGTGTGAACTTACAGCGCTCAGAACAATTTGGTTGCAATTGCTTATCACTGCGTTGGAGCAATCTCGCATGCTTAGATTGAAGGTGGGTCAGCTAGGCTTGCAGAGTATTGAATTCTGACATGAAAGAGGAGATGAGTAGAAGAACTGCTAGTGGGCTTATTTCTTCTAAAGGAGGCAGCATCCTTGCATTCAGAGAAGCAAACGTTGATGTCGGAAGCGTCAGATATTGCAGCAGACCAAGATGTAGTGCTAGTCTCCACTCCATAAAAGAAACCCCAAAAGGAAAGCCAGGAAGTTGCAAGAATCTTAAACCTTCTTTGCCAACAGGAAGTTCTTCCAAGTTATTTTCAACTAATTGTAGAAGGCCTAGTCTGGAGGGGCAGTTTCAGAAGCAGCAGACTAAAACACCTGTAGAAGTCACAGCCAATCAACAAATAACTGGCAGTCAAGGATGGGATTTTAGGGCCACAAATATAGAGCAGAATCCAATTCATGGTTCCAGAATGGAAGAGTCCAACTCATCAAATTTATCTCCTGAATCCAGTGAATTCACGAATCTGCAGGGATTCCCTGAAGGCGAGGCTAATGAACATGGGACGAGCAGCATGACATCAAGTTCAAGATTATCCTCGAAACAAATCATCCAACACAAGCAAAACCGTCAAGAAAGCGTGCCTTCGAGAACAAGATGCTTGACAAGAACAAGTATCTCTTCACCATCTCCTGCCAATTCCGGCCTTAACAGGAGACCTGACTCCATAAGAAATAGAAATTCCAGTGGAGATACCTCATCAACCAGAGAAATAAGAATGGCAGGGTCGGTAAGTAGAGGAAACAGTGGCCCGTCTGATGGAGGGTTAACTAGCTCAACTTCATCCAGAAACCTGCTCTCCAGTAGAAACTTTCTATCTGTTAGAACAAGAAGGGCTGCTGGAAGGGATGCGAGGCCAAATTCGGTTTCATCCTCCAACCATGTGGCTACTGCTCAATTGACACCAGATGATTTAATATCAGTTCCCGAAACATCATCAGATTTGCCAAGTCGAGTTGCTCCTCGGTGTAGAAATACACATGTGCAGCCTAGATCTAGGAACAGGCCCGCGCCTGGTAGATTGACATCTCAAATATCCCGTACTCCTTTGGTACGAAGGGATAACTACCCAGCAAGAGTTGCACAGGTACAGTAGCTTCAAATGTTTCATTCAACATCTAATTTCACTTCAAAATACCCAAACGTTGAATGTCATTCTTTCTCATTTCAGGGAAAAAAAACTTTGATTAATGCCTTTTGCCTGCAGATTTTTAGATATATATTTGAGTTGCTTATGATCTGATGAACAAAAATCTCTTTTTGCATTCAGATGTTAATGGAACTACAGAGGCTTGAACAATATGAATACGAGGTAGCAGATTATTTTTATGGTGCAAAATTTATTCTAAATGCATGAAAACTACATACAACAAAAACAAGAAAATGAAAATCAAAAGCACCTATATAAAAAGCCCTAATCTAGACCTAAACTGACAGAACAGAAGGGATTGCTGACAAGCATGGAGTTCTTTAATGTCATGTATTAACATATCCAATTTTCTTTCTTGCAGCAATTTTTGACACAAGGGAGTGATGCCTCCTGGGATAGTTTGCATGATCAACACAGAGATATGAGAATGGATATTGATGACATGTCATATGAGGTATGTTCACCTTAAAGATAATTATAGAATCTTTTAGCTATCTTCTCACTCACTGCTACTTTGAAATGGTTAAAATTATTTGTATTACACAAATGACTAGTATTCTGTTCTTCAATAACATTATCCATAAATGCACTCACTCTTCTAGAAGCATTTTATAATTTGAGACATCAATGAGCCATTTTGTTTTCTTGGAACAGGAATTATTAGCTTTAGGGGAAAAAATAGGTAATGTGAGCACAGCACTTTCAGAAGAAGTTATATCGAAATGTCTGAAGAGAAGCAATTACATGTCTTCATGCTTGATCTCAGGAGACAATTATCTCGAGGGAGATGACATAAAATGCAGCATATGCCAGGTATTATTTCACTTGTATATGACTTCCAAGCTCTGTCTCTCTCTCTCTCTCTCACTCATGGTGTTCCCTAATTAAGTGGTCCTCACATTGTTCCCTATCTTCTACACCATCAGATCTTCATCTAAAGGTTCATTGTTGAACAAATGCTTTCTCTCTTAAATAGTTTTTCACTGTTGGTTGAAAGTTTGATCGTGTAGAAGATAGGAAACAAGGTAAGGACTACACAAACAGCATTTAACCTATACCATGGGATTTGGCCTTTCACACTTCTAACTGCTTCATTACATTTGAGATCTTCCAAATGTCACTGATATATTGATTGCTTTTTTAGATATTCTAACTTTCACATCATCAAAGGAATCCTAAATTTGCTAAAAGGTGCACTTATGGAATGTTTACTTGTCAGATGATTCCTCAAATACGACTGTGACAGTTAAACAATTTAAATTACAAGAAATCTTCTTTTTTTTCTAGCAAGGGGAAGAAGAGACGATCCTTTCTCTTAACTGATACCAGTAGGAAATGACAATTCTGTTAATTATTGATGGCAGTTCCCATGTGATATGTGTCTTATATCTTTATCTCAAATTACTCTATAATGAAGTTCCTGAAATGTGTGCTTGAAATTGGTTGTCATAGCATGGCAAGTGGGCTAAATGATTCCTTATTTATTCATGTCATTGCAGGAAGAGTATATTCTTGGGGAAGATTTGGGGGAACTGGCTTGCCAGCATTGTTACCATATGGCATGTATTCACCAATGGCTTCGGCAGAAGAACTGGTGTCCCATATGTAAAGCTTCATTGTCTCCAACGTGTTGACATCATTGTTACAACCTCACTTAAACATAAGATATTCTTCAGATATTTCAACAAAGCTCTCTCTCAAATTTGTGTATATCACCTCACTTTCCTCAGAAAAGAAGAATGAGATGTAACTCGCATGACTGGCATTAAAGAACTTCCAGTATGTTTCATTCAGTTCTCGTATCATTCTCATTGTCTTCAATCTTATAGCATATGGTTCATCAATTTGCAGAAAGTTGGGACTTAGATATAGATCTTACATGTTGGGACTAGTCAGATGTTAATCATAAGAGAAACTACTAGACAAAAATAGCTTCATGGTCCCAAAAGATTATAAAAATCGCTTCATGAACACTATATTTAAGCTATCTGTGACTTGAGGTCAGCAACATTGATCCAGTTTTGTTGGGGCAGGGTCATCGGCATCTTTCAATGCGAAACGTCCATATAATTTTATCAGATCAGCAGAAACCGAAGCTCTTCTCTTCTACCCTCAATCTTCGTTCTCTATTCCAACTGGAAAACGAAATTTTGATCCACTTCCAATGGACCTCTGGAGCTGCCAATAGTTGCTAACTCAAAGCAAGCGCAATGTCGTTAAAAAAACCAACTTCTAACACGCACAATACTCTAGGGGGTCGATGAAAAGCCACTCAGTAGAAGAAGGGATTCAAGAAAACACCTCAACCAAGAGGAGAATTCGGATCAAAGTAGATGAGAACCCTAAAAGAAAATGTGACCAAGCACCCCGGATCTATGTTTTGCGTTGGCCGAGTGTTGATTGTTCAAGAAGCAGAAGAGATCGATTCCAGGACGCAGGGATCGGATGGGCGACTCAAAGCGCTACGGGTCGCTCTCGAACCAGAAGCTCCGTAAGCAAGCGAGCGAGCGAGCATAAGGGGAGATCGCTTTGGCAACAGGAATGGAGAAGAAGCGCGGAGGCTGACCTTGGGGAGCTTGCAATGGTGAGCGCAAGAAGCAACGAGGAAACCCACGGCGCACAGAGCGAGAGGTCGAATCCTTTCGCTCGCTGGATTGCCCCTCTTCCTTTGATTGCACTTGCTCTCCCTGAAAAGACACCCTTTTTTTTTTCTTTTTTTTAGTCTGCTCCCGGTGTCCAATAACGGAGCCGACGGTTGAATCTGGGCGGGCCGTGCTACGATTATGCACAAAAAAAAAGAAGAAGATATATTCCGTGTGAAGCGTGGAGTAATTTCCACCACTAGTATTCGAACTTTACTATATAACAAACTAGACTCCCAATTTACAAATGTGCAATAAAAATATCCCTTAACATGCAAGAAACGGTTTCCAACTTATTGTATTAATTAAGATGCTGATGCGACACCGAACTCAAATAAAACATTATATATTTATTGAAAATAATATATAGTTGTTTATTTTAAAATAATAAAAAAATTAAAAAGGAGAGGGGGCAAAAGAATGTTGAAAATATTTTTAAGTTGAATTAATATATATATATATATATAGTTTAAGTTGAATGCAACCAAACAAATTGGTTACAAGTTACAACAAAACAATCTTATCTCTTGGATCGGACATTAACAAAATGGAAGGCCGAGATCTGTGCGCATTGAACCCTCATTTTTTTTCTTGGCCACGTTCTTTTTTCTTGGCCGGTTTGGTTTCCTTCCCTCACAAAATCCGAAACGAACCCTTTTCCCCAAATCATCTGCCCGCCCACACCAGCCCCTTGCGTTCGTCATTTTCGTCGCATCTTCGTCGCTGTCGCCGCGTTCTTGCCGCCTCCGCCGCATTCCATCGTCGCGGTCTGATCCTGTCGCCGCCATTTTCGCGTTCCCCCGCCGTGATGAGATCTGTCGTCGCCTGCCGCGCTGCCGCCTACCGACTGCTGCACTAACGTGGTCTGATCTTGCCGCCTCCGTCGCATTTCGTTGTCGTCACCGCATCTTCTTCACCGCCGCCGCGGCTTCACCGTTGCTACTGTCGCCGCTGTTGCCTATTGCTGTTTCACCGCCGCTATTGCCTACTGTTGTTTCACCGCCGTCGTGTTTTGTTGCTGTCGCTGCACGCATTCCGTTGCTGTCATCGGCTCTGCTTCACCGCCGTCGCAGCGACTGCTATTGCCTACTGTTGTTTCACAGCCACCGTGCATTCTTCTTTAGGTGTTGCCCCAGTGTATTCTTCTTTAGGTGTTTGATGTGCAAAAAAAAGTGTTGAACTAATTAATATTGTATACATTGTCTTACTTAGATTGCCATTTACAATGTACAGACGATTAATGTCATCTAACACGAGCAACACCGTGAGCATGCGTGAGACATTGTGTGAAGATGAGAGTACATTTTACTTAGACAACATACAACAAAGGTATAAATCAAAATCCTTTTACTATAACTTGTAAAGCCATGTGTTAACTCATAATACATTTTTTATAGCAATGTGCGAGATGTTGGAAATGATGATCAAGAGATGGAAGTCAAAGGTCAGGCTTCAGAACAATTTACTGATATAGTCAAACCATATGTTGGTATCACATTTGATTTTGAAAAAGCAGGATATGATTTTTATAATTGTTATGCTAGATTGATTGGATTTTCTGTATGAAAGCATGTTTCTTATAAGGCAGGTGGAAGTAGGAAATTCTTGAATAGGGTGCTCGTTTGTTCGAAATAAGGGCGTAAAGGCATTAAATAAAATGACAACAAATAATCATTTCGAAGAAAAACACGAAGTGAATGCGGTGCACATTTATTCATTGGCGAAAGAGTTGATGGAAAATGGGTTGCAAAAAGATTTGAAGAACAACATAATCATTCTTTGGCAATGCCTTCTAAAGTACTGAAAATGCGTTCACATTTTATTCTAAGTGAAACTTCGAAGGGGTCATTAACAACTTACACAATGCTGGCATAGGACCATCAAGTATTGCCAGGGTTCTTAAGTATTCTGGTGAGCCAACAATTATAAGTCAAGAATGTATGAACCACTTGAAGGCAGTAAGAAAGAACAATGTTGGCAATGAATGCATGGGTGTCATTTCTTATTTCAAAAAGAAAAAAAAAGATTGATTACGAGTTCTTTTTTAGGGTGCAAAAGGATGAAACAAACACCGTAAGAAATATTTTTTGGGCTGACAGTAGGTCGAGGGATAGTTATTTAACGTTTGGAGATGTTGTTGTTTTTTATACTACTTATAGACCTAACAAGTTTTTGCATGCCATTTGCACTATTCACAAGAGTCAATCATTATAGACAGTCTATATTATTTGGTTGTGCCTTGCTCGTAGATGAGACTGAAGAATCATTTACTTGGTTGTTCGAAACATGGTTGGATTGCATGAATGAAAAGCATCCAATATTTATCATCACTGATCAGGACATTGTCATGGGTAATGCGATTTGCAAAGTATTTTCAAGTACAAGGCATTGATTTTGCATTTGGCATATAAAAAAGAATGCAGTGATTAACATAAAGAATTTGTGTGGACGAGACAACTTCATGAAGGACTTTAAAGATTGGATACACATATCAAAGATTGAAGAATTTGAAAAGAGATGAACTGAGATGAAGCAAACTTATGAAATATCAGATGGCCATTGGGTTGAAAATATATACAATAAAAATCACTATTGGGTCCCATGCTATTTAAGTGATATTTTTTTTACAGGGATGTCTTCCTCACGAAGATCAGAAAGTATGAATGTCTTCTATGATGGCTATGTCAATTCTAATACCTCACTAACAGATTTTGTGTTTCAATATGATGAAGCTCTTCGTTCACGTCGTGAAGCTGAAAAATGTGAAGATTTTAAAAACTTGAACTCAACGGCTTCTTTAATTTCAAGACACCTTCTGGAAATGCATGCGGGCAAAGTATATACACAAAGTATGTTTGCTATTTTTCAAAAAGAGTTCAAACAACTTAATGATTTTCATACCAAAAAAATTTAAAAAAATGATAATCAAGTAGTATACTCTGTGTATTTGATGGGGAAGGAAGATCAAAGATGAAATCTTATGGAATATAGCAATCAAGATAAGATTTCAGTCAGATGCTCATGTAAAAAATTTGAGAAGAAGGTATATTTTGTGTCCATATTTTGAATGTCCTTAACAAAAAGAGGATTACAAGTTTACCCAACGAATACATACTTCATCGCTGGACAATGGACGTTCGGTACTCAAAAGCATGTGCAATTCATGACAATGCCAGTATGTCTACATATGATTCTCATGTTATAACTCCACTTCAGAAATTTATATGGCGAACAAATATGTGTAAAGTTAATGATTTCGCCATGCGTTCGCCTGACTTCTTAGAAATTGGAGTTTCTGTTATGAAAGAACTTATTGAACGGTTCAAAACATTGAATCTCACAAATCGAATGCCTTCAAATAATGCTCCTACTATGTTTAGCCAAACTTCAAAACAATTGGACGCAATTTTTCATGATCCAACTTTTGTAAAGGCCAAAGGTAGACTCAAAAAAATACAAAGGCTTAAGTCTAGTGTTGAAGTTTCAACTTCTCAATGCGAGCATAAGAAGCATATATGTGGTGAGTGCGGCGGGGAAGGTCATTATAGATCGACTTGTCTTCAAAAGGTATAAAGAAAATTTCATGCTTAATGCTCCTACTGTGATTTTTGAACTAACAACTTAATGTCTTGTTTTGTTTCTTTGCATAGAATGAAAATCTAAAGAAAAAAAGAATTGAAGACCGTGTAGAAGAAGAGGGTGGCATTTAATGGTATACAAGTAATACATTTCTTAGTCGTTGGCTGTTGTATACATGCTGATTTTTTTCATTCTGAACCACAACTTAAGAGCATAGGGCTTTGAGATTCAGATATCAGAGCATAGGATTTATAAGACACATCCAAGTATTCTTTGTACACATGCTATTTTAATTAGCCATGATTTTGTCAAATATATAGTTGTTTACTTACTGATTTTTTCATTCTGAATGGCAAGTAATAAAGCCTTTGTTATCTTCATCTATTGCTGGTTTGTTGTGCTGTTGACAAGAGAAATGTGTAAATGTAGTTGTTGTGTAGTTGGTCCTTTTTGGAAACTATATTTTCATTTTCTTTATGCTGGGGACAAACTTGTAATAGTTGGCTGCTACTCTCCTATATTTGAGATATCATATTGTGTATTTGAGATATGTATTCTCTTTATGTTGTGTATTTGAGCTATCATGGCTGCTACTCTTTATGTATTCATCTAAGTTGCACTTGTAAAATCATATTATAAATTTGGAAGGATGAGTTATTGAACGTTTCTCCATTTTTTTCTCTAATTGCAGAGTGCTTGTGTGAGTTAATTGCAGAGTGCAAGAACAATATATGCGCTCCAAGGACACAATACCAACAGAAATGCAC
Source organism: Pontederia crassipes (assembly GCA_030549335.1). Taxonomy (NCBI): domain Eukaryota; kingdom Viridiplantae; phylum Streptophyta; class Magnoliopsida; order Commelinales; family Pontederiaceae; genus Pontederia; species Pontederia crassipes. The sequence continues at coordinate 7,896,062 of JAUKPH010000017.1, forward strand.
TCCAATATTACTTAATTGATTCATTTTGCACTGCTATGATTCTGAAATGTGAGTTCATTTTGCACTGCTTGTAGTCACCCTACGCTCTACCGATGCGCGCAAGGAGATCACATAGCATTCTCATAATGGCCTTATAATCTCACATAGCATTCTCATAATGGCCTCATCACGGAAATCACATAATGCATTACATTCATTTAAACAACGATAGAGAAATACTACAAGTTACATATGGCAATCTCACATAGCATTCTCATAATGGCGATATAATCTCACATAGCATTCTCATAATGGCCTCATCACGGAAATCACATAATGCATTACATTCATTTAAATAATGATAGAGAAATACTACAAGTTACATATGGCCTTATATATCGCATCTCATTTGAGAAGATATAATAGCATTAATAGCATACATGCTATTATCACCTTATACAATTTACATTTTTTTTTACTTCAATGAGAGCTTCAAACTTCTCGATCATCTTGAGCAGCACGATCACTCAGTTTCACTCTTTTCAACAAACCATTGATGAGACTTTTGTATCGAGGTTCAGCAGGTGGATCCAACCATCGAAAGTAATCACAAGCTCCACTTAGCTGAAGTGAAAATTAAAATAAACTATTAGATATGATATCAAATTAATATTGAATAATTAAAGCAAACAGTCAAGTTTGCCCAAATGCTACATATTAGATATGTGCTCACTTGATAATTTATACATCCATAAAATCTTCGACCTGGATTATTCATAGTCCAAGATGTCTTAATGACGACTTGTTCTTGGCAATCACATTGTAGTAAAGTAACATTAGTCGTAGCTGTTACTGAAAGTATCAAATCAATAGATTAATTGTTGAACCAACTAATTCAAATGTCAAAAGCTTTTGATAAATCATACACATACCATAGAATAATTGCATCACAGAAAAGATGAATTTGTAGAATAGATTTGTCTTAGCCACATTACCAGAGGGGTTCGTGCTGCAACAGCAGAGAGTTTTGTGGGCAGCGGTAGATCGCGTCGGCAAGTGGGGTAGCAGCAATGGTGAAGCAGAGAGCGGTGGAGACAGCGGCGAGGCAGAAGCACGCAGCAGCGGTGGAGACAACGGCGGCGACAGCGGCGAAGCAGAATCACGCAACAGCAATGGGCGGCGGCGGCAAAAAATATTAGGATGAACCAGAATTATGATGAAGTTCAGTGATCAAACTAAAGTTTCATTGCAGAAAATAAAAACGGGAAAGGAAGGACAACACCCAAGGACCCTAAACCCTAAAACAAAAGAATGGAACGGATGGGAAATATAGATCTCGCAATAATTGAAAAAAAATGAAAAAATCATCTTTCAGAAATGCAAGAAGTATCAAATATAACAGCTGTGATTCAGAACAACAGCTACAGCGGCGGCGGCGGCAGATCGGAGCATATCACAGCGACGGCGGGTTAGCAACAGCAGCGATAGCGGCAGATCGGAGCAGATCACGGCTCACGATGTCAGTGGGTAGCAACAAGAGCGGCGGCAGCGACAGATCACGACGTCAGTGAGAAGCAACAGCGGCGGCGGCAAATCGGAGTAGATCGCAGCGTCAGTGGATAGCAACAACAACGGCGGCGGCAGATCACGGCGTCGATGAGAAGCAACAGTAGCGACGGCAGATCGGAGTAGATCACGGCGACGGGCGGCAATAGATCTCAGCAGATCACGACGGGGGGAACGCGACGGAGATGCGGCGAAAATGGCGAATGCAAGGGGCTGGTGTGGATGGGCAAATGAATTGGGGAAAATGGTTCGTTTCGGATTTTGTGGGGGAAGGAAACCAAACCGGCCAAGAAAGAAAAACACGGCCAAGAAAAAAAACCGAGGGTTCAATGCGCACAGATCTCGGCCTTTCATCTCGTTAATGTTCGATCCAAGGGATGAGATCATTTGGTTGCATTCAACTTAAACTCATATATATATATATATATATATATATATATATATATATATATATATATATATATATATATATATAGACACACACAAAGAATACATAAATATGAGTTTTTTCCTCTAACCTTCTCTAACTTTTTTCGTGTCTAACTTTCAAGTTTTTCACAAACCTCTCCTAAACTATATCATTTTTTCACTTAGGTCCATCCATTAATATTTGTTAACTTTTATGTTATTTTTAAAATTATAAAATGATCAAAATGCCCTCATGAAGTTCAAATAAATGAGCTTAAAATAAAAAATGTTGCCCCTCCCCCATTTCTTATTTTTTATATTTACTATTATGTATTATTTTAAGCACACTTATCTAAACTTCACGAATGTATTTTGATCATTTCATAATTAAAAAAAGAAAATTAAAGGAAAACTCGGATGCACCTAAGTGGAAAAAGCGGCATAGTTTAGAGGAAGTCTTCAGAAATTTTGAAAGTCGTTGGTAGACGCGAAAAAATTCATAGTTTAGAGGAAAAAATCCTATAAATATTCATACTTTTAGGTGCACTAATAAAAAAATAATATATAATTTTTTACCCAGAAATAAATTTTAAAAATAAAAAAGAGAAAGAGAGAGGGTGTGTTGCACTACTTCTCTCTCTTCTTCTAATTTTTAATTTATTTTAAATAAATATTTATATATCATTTTAATAAATAAAATAATATATAAATATTATAAGAAAAGAGAAAATGTTACATCCTGCTCCTAAAACTTTTTAAAATTTATCTTTTGAATATTTATATATTCTTTTATAAATTTATTTTGGTTTACTTCAATTCAACTTATAAATAATTTCAACATCCCTTTGCCCCTTCTCTTTTTTAAAAGATTATTTATTATTTTTAAAATAAACAATTATATATTATTTTAAATAATACTTAATTTGCCCACTTTATATTGCCACTCCTCCCTCCTCCACCCCCCCCCCCCCCCCCCCCACCCCACCCCCCGCCCCAAGTATCAAGCGGCTGCACATATATTCTTTATTTTTTTTAATATCTTCCTTCATTAATAGTTTAGATAATCATTGAAAATATGGAAAATAATTCTATACTATAATAAGTTATAAAAAAATATTCTATGTATTGTAAAGGATAATAATGTGCTTAAGTTCGTAACATTTTAAAGATGATGAATATAATTACTATTGATATTTTGAATCTTTTTTTGTTGTCATTAGTGATCATCTAAATTATTAATGAAAAAAAATATGGAAAAAAAAATAAATGTGTAAAGCCATTTCACACGTACTTCACACGAAAAACGCTTGACAATACACTAAACCCTGTATAAAATATAAAATATCATATTCAAATAATATTATAATTTATAATTATTTAATATAATATAAAATATATATATTACTATAATATAATAATTATTTATAAAAGTTGAATGATAATGCATTAATGATTAAATAATATAAATTAGATTATATATAAATTTTCAAAATTAATATACTTAATAAAATTATATTATAACATTAAATAAATTATAAATACTTAATAAAATATTTATTATTATATCTAAATAAATTTATTTCTAATAATATATTAATAAATAAGTATATATTATTAAACTAAATAATATTATATATAAATACAAATAGGTCCAAAAGTAGTTGACATACTTTTAGGCCTATATGTAAAAAGTAAAAAAAAAAGATAAATCACATGGTACTTACTTTCTAGCAAGTATGAGGTAAAATTTTGTCCTATCACGAGAACTTGATGAACCAAGTTATGATGATGTGATGTTTTGATTAGAACTTTGTTACGATGCTACAATTTTTTAACTTGGACAAATTTTGCCTCAAATTTTGTTATGATGAACCAAGAAATGTTCTTTAGAAATTTGTTCTTATGGAGTAAATTAGTATTGACAAATTGACAATCATTTCAATTGACAAAATATTTTACACACACATATGCTCCACTTATTTTCAAGAAGAAATTTATCTTGTAATCTCATATTGTCTCTCATATGAGACAAAATATAATTACTCTGTATCTACGTACTTATATTTTAAGCAATCATATAATGAAAGATATATTACTTTTGTATAAAGTTATTTTCTTGAGACATCTCAACGAATAATTTTCCACGCGATCGAACGTATTGCAATTTTGCAATGAATGCATAATTCAATGCATTGTTGTTACATTGGATGACTCAATAAACAAGATCGATCTAATCATCGATCAGTTGTCAAATCATATTGACCTCTAAGCTAAATTGTATGAGTCAAAATCGGATTAAATTGTTAATTGACTTAAAAATAAAAAGTAAAAAAAACTAAAAAGTTTGACTTACGTGCCCAACCCTTAATCCCTGAGTACTAGTAGTTGATCTTGTGAGGCAAGCAAGCGACAAGTAGCAATGTCGAGCAAGCAACGGAGTGTGAGCTATGAATCTGCAACCAATACTCAGTGCTCAACTATGAAGTCACTATTTTTTATTCAAGCACAGTTGATCTTTTCTCCTTTTCTTACTCAATGCTCAACTATGAACACTATCTTTTTACGCAAGCCCAGTTGATCTTCTCTCCTTTTCTCTACCATTGTGATCTTTGAATGTCGACCCCAATAGTTTACATCAAGTGATAATATTGTTTTGTTACATTTCTTCATGCTTCTGATATCGTTAAAGCTTGCATATGGCGTTACAAATTATAAAGTTGTTCAATGAGAAATATTCTGCTATTTTACTTCTCCTTTTGTTGCACATTGTCTGAATTTAATCTTAGAATACATTGACAAAATGAAGCTTCTGGCAAAAAAATGTAAGAAATTACGATCACCCCTTTTTGCTTGTTTGGTTAAGAAAAAAATTAAATTGGACCGAAATTTTATGTTATGAAGTAATCCTTCATTAAAGAACATCTATAATAAAAAAAATTAATTTGTAAACTCTAATGGTGAGTATATATTTTTCAAGTCCTACCTTCGATAGTAGGTTTTGCAGTGATTGTGATGTTATTGTGCAAATCATAGCAATTTTAGTTTGATTGCTAAAAAGTGTTAATGTTAATGTAGACCTTCAATTGATTATGTATAAAATGGTATATAAGAGTAAAATAAACAATTAAGCAAAGATTTATGAAAAGAAGGCCTTTGTGGAAATCTTAAACATAAATAATCAAGCATAGATGGGATAATTAGCTTTGCATAAAATCGCTACATATTTTTACAATTTTATATTTTTATGACAAAAATAACTTTTGTATCAAATCAAAGGTTCAACAATGATGACTTGATATATTGAATACACTTGTTACACATCAAAAGACTAAAATGTTAAAGCGCAGTTGAAGCTTTAGTAATTAGCTATTGAAATGACTAAAAAAAAGAGATATGATAAAATTCGATTTGCTCAAGTTGTTTTATTATTACTTTTGTTTATTAATTGCTATTAATTATTATATTACTTTTATGATAAGTATTTGGTGAGGTAACTTTGGATCTAATGCTACAATAGTGTAACAATTGGCAATTTGACTATTAAGTCAAAGTGAATTTTTTTTAGGTTGCGAGAGAAATTTAGATGTATATGGAACAACACATCAAAAGAAAAAGAAATAAGTTGAAAAATAGACTAAACGATCTTTTATATGTTCATTATAATTTGTGTATGAAAAATAGAGATGTCTTATGAAAAAATTATGTGCTTATTTTAAAACTTTATAATTGATCATTTGATTGTTTATATATATGTTTTCACTAAGCAATCACTTCTTTTTTAGTAATGCATTAAATTAAGATATAATTCTATCGTGATACAAAAATGATAATAGACCATGTGGTGTTTGCTTTTGATACAAAATATTCAAAAGAGATGTTTGTCATAAGTTAGCAACATAGTCAACTACCTGATTTGTTGCTTTAGGTAAATGTTGAGTTACAAAATTTTTTAAAAACTTCTAACAATATAAATGTCCACTAGAGTATTCCTAATCCTCCATTGTTGTGTGGACTGTGGATCCTTATTTGAGTACCTGGATCAAGATTGAAGAGTCTGAATCAATGTATATTGATTTAAATCTTAACTCCTTGCACAGGATGAGCTCACCCCGGAGTCCACAAGCTTCTAGTTCGAATGTTGAATGAAAAGATTTTGGATAACCCCTACGACGATTAAGTTTGAATCAAGTGATCTGATTAAATAACTTACTCTACCATTCTCCTTTGGATAAGTAATTGATTCATTTGAGTTAATTTTGACTTATAATGGAGGAGGAGGTTCTCAATGATCTTGATAGGATCCGCGGGGTGTTGGGGTTCCCTCAAAATCGTGGATTGTTATTTTGGTGTATTAATTTTCTGCGGCCAAGTGCTTTAATAGTTGGTTGTCGTGAGTTGAAGTAGATGTCATTGTGCATGTTTCAAGTACCCCATAAACAAAAGGTAAACAATGTGAATAAGGTGGCTGTTGAAGATGGGTTCAGGTGCGATCCTCCATGAGCCAATCACTTCGGGCCCATGTGTTTGGGAAGGAGAAAGATAAGTGCATATTATGTTCAAAATGGATCATAATCGTGTAGTAACTGAGTAGCAAAAAAATAAATGAACATGCTGGATTGATTGAAGGATCAAATAATATGAGCTTGATCTTAATGGGTAATTTATGGTGCATTAGTTTCCAAAGAAAATTATGAATATTGTAAGGAACATGAATATTCCACGTTTTTTTTAACATGACCAACTTGAGCAATGTGGTATGATAGCCAACACATAAATAAATTAGTACAATGATTTTGCATGGCCTATACAAAAGAGTCGTGTCCCTATATCCACTTATCATCATAGGAATAAGTAGGTAAGTGTATGAAAGTAATAAATTCAACTAAGCGATTACTAAAATAATGATGTAATAAAGAATGTTTCAAATATTATTCATAATGATATCTCATACTTGTAAACACAAATATTTATAAGTGGCCAAGACGTACGAAGAATCAAAAGGTCCATCATGATTGTAGTTTCTCTTCCATTTTCAATCAATTCTTTTAGTCCTAATTTTACCCCATTCATAACTTTTAAAAGGCTTTACATGCCATGAAGTGAAAGTGTTTAAACTGGAACACAACCATGAGTGAATTATTCTATATTTCTTGAACACTAACTGAATCCAAGGGTTTTGAATCCCATTTAACTCTCAATTATCTTTTTTACTTGTCGGAAGGTTTGAATATTAGTTTACTTCCTTATTTCTAGACCCCACTATATTTTGGCTTTTGGATTGTGTCCTAATTAACCAAGTAATAGCCTCTTTTACTTTCACCAAACGATTAAAAGAATGTTCTAGTCATGCGTGCAAGGGATTCCAACACTCCTCCAAAGATGTGCATGGAGTTCGCGGTATAATTTGGGATGGTATTTAGAATTTTTTTTAATTAAATCTGCTTGTGTTAGTGTTTTTTTTATTTGTTTCCATCTTGACAACTTGGATGATAATTTGTCAACAATAAAATTTTGATATTTAACATTTAAGTACTTGTATGTGATTGGCACACTTAAGTACTCAAAGGTGAAGCTTCCAATCTTCGTGTTGAGATGTTGATGGATGATTTTCTAGAGCAACCAATTCTTCATCACATTAACTATGTAAGAAGAAGATTAATTATTAAATTATGGAGGATGAAGATACTCCATTGATTGATTACAATGATTTGAAAAAGACGGTTTGTAATGATGATGAGAAGATAAAAATTCAAGTCATTATTCTAAATTTGTTTTATGCACCATTATAATAGTTTATTTATAAATGTTGAATTTTATTTCTCAGTACATTTTTACTCAGGGTGATATGTTAGGTGAAAACATGAAGTTTAACTTAGATTATTTTATTTGACAAAATAAAAAAATATGTAACAAGAGAATGATATTTGTGATTAAATTTAAAATTTAAATTACAGACATATGAATTTGTAATTTGTGTGTGTGTGTGTTTTTAATTTCTCTTGTTGAAATTTGAATGTTATTTCAAACTTCAACTTTTATTCTTGAAGTAATGGGCATATGTGAACTTATAATTTGTGCTTTTGTAATTTACTTTACTTTCAGGGAGGAACAAAACTTCTACGTCCATACACAGTCTACCACCATACACACGGAAATAATAATTGTGTTCGAAAATATTATAGCATAGTCAATAAAGACGTATGAGATTATCGTAAGGAAGTCTTTACTGCATTATCCTTTCATAGTATCTAACAATTTACATTATGACATAAAAATTGCTCCTTATTAAATTATCAGCAATGTATATTATCTTTATTTACTATGTAAAAATAATGTATCTAGCAATTTAAATAACATTGTTTATTAATAAAAGATTACTAGATAATGCACAATTTTTACTAATAAAATAACAACTAATAAAATAATGGGTGTAATATTCAAAATAATAACTAATAATAATATACAATTCGTGTAAATAACAATAATAAGATAATGATTTAAATAAATTAATATTATTAATTATGATAATAACAATGGTAATGATTTTTGTTGTATTTGTTGTTATATATATTTTTATATTATTTCATGCTTTATTTGTCTAAGATTGAAAAGTACAAAAATGAAAACATCCCTCGAATTATCTTACTTGACTTGTACGCCCCTTAACACACTATGAAAAAAACACACTTTGACTTTACCCTGGGAAATGAGTGACCTGGACATGAAATTGGAACTTGAAGCATGCTCATAGACGTGGTATGTTCGGGTATTCTAGTATATTTTAAAGTTAACTAAAATTTCGAAGGTGTTATTTAGAGAACAGAAAATTAAAAAGGGAGAAACATTGGTACTGCTCATAATAATGTATAAATTCAGAAATGATCAATTCTATAAAATTCTGATAAAAAAATGCACTCGAGCGATGATTCAAACTTTGGCAGTAGCTTACAGTAGAAAGTACAAAAACATACTATATATATGAAATTAAGTAGAATAGGAACTACTAAAAAGTTTTGCATGCTTTTGATGTTCCGAGAACATGCTATCCTAGAAGAAAGAAGTGATGAATATATCAAGCTGGAAGCCATACGTTCTCCTGGCCCTGGAGAGTAACTTCGATTTGATAGATGGGAACAAGCATTGGACTGAGGCAACATTATTTCAACTGTACCATACACGACAGAATGGATGAACAAAGACAGGAGAGTCAAAACCTACTCCCCCCGGAAAAATATGCAACAAATTTATGCCTGCAACATTTGAATGCACAAGTATAAGCTCAAAATGGAAGATTGAACCAAAACTAACATGGTACAATTGAATCTAAGTTATTTGGTTGCCTAGATAACACCACAATTTCGTGTGCACATGAACAAAGGGCTCTAGATTGCAACTGCATGTGGTCAAGGTCCAGGTTAACTTTAAAGCTAAAATATTCAGTTGCAAATTTTGCAATACTCGGCAGTTTCACATGAATAATTTTAGTGCATAAAACCAGAGGAAATAATACACCTCCATTGAACTCCACGTTCCCCTGAGGATGGAGTAAACTTATCATGGTTTGTGGATGTTTAATTAACATAAGTCTAACAACCATTGTTCTTGAAGAAGAGTGGAAAGGTACCTGTACATTATGCACCAAATTAAATCTCAACCACTAAGAACCTTCCGAGGATCCAACTGCCCACTGCAATAACTGGAAGGCACAGTGGATAACTCCAACCTCCCTTTCCATTCCTCGCCTGGCTTTAGAGTAATGGGCTTCTCAATAGCTGCAGCCTCTACACATAACATATGTTTGTACTCTTCATCTCCAAAATCTGGCATGGCTTTCGCTTTTTTGTCCCAGGGATTCCATACCACTAGAGTTGAAATAGATGAAGAATGTTAATGCCAAATGAGTACAATTAAACAACACATTTCTGCAATATTGACCAACTATTCAAGCAAATTTTAGCAGATCACCAAGTCTGCTAAGATCCCCAACTGCATCAGTAGATTCGGTACTGACCTTGAGATAAGTACCGAGCTTGTCATATTATTGGTTGAACATTTCATGAGTTTTTTCACGGATCATTTAGTCATTATATATGCTAGAAAACTTCAAGAGGTAAAACCAACAAATTTAAGATGTGTTAATATACACTCACCAGCATCAGGAAGCCCATCTTTACGCACAACAAAAGTTCTTTTCTTTTCGTGGTCCAGAATTGCAATCTTTGTTGGTGTACTTACATATATCCTATCAACCTTATTTTGAGCAAGACATTAGCATCCAGCAGAAAGAATTACAACACCTAAGAGATTTTTTTTTTTGAGGAGACGTAAGAGAATTATTGGCTTACTTCAGATTCAAAAGTAATTGCATCTCCTTGTTCTGTAAAGCGATCTTTATCCTTCAAGTTGTCAAGATAGTCTAGAGTTTCAAGGCCTTCTACACGTACTTCACTGCAACATAAACTATGAAATGAAATGCAGAAGAATTGGCAAAGAAAAAAGACCAATGACAGCAGAATTCCAAAATGAGGTGATTTTAAGATCATCAGCAAATATAATAGATATAAAAAGAAAAGCAGGTGTTCCAGGAACATGCTGAGAGGTCTATCACATGCTCAAACACATGAACCCAGTTGCCAAACAGTAGTATTAATTACAATTAAGTTGAAATGGCAAAGATATCATAAAATGAAAACAAAAGAACCATATTGGTGTGACACTTTTTCCCTTACTTGTTTGTTCTGGTACCTCAATAATCTTGGAGGATCTTAGAGCCAGCAGATTGCTTAAAATATAAAGAAGAACCACTCAAGTGGAGATATACTGAGCATTCTTCAGAACTAGATGCATGCCCGGTAAGACAACATCATATAAATCACATTCTCGCAGTACTGTTAAGCAATACATTAAGAGGAAAATGTGTAGACTTGATGTGAGTTAAAAAGATAAATGCAAGCATGTTAACTGAAACTTATGATGACTTAAACATATTTTTCTTCATGTACTTTCTGCTAATACTCTCTGCGTCATTAATGATCCCTCGGAAGAATACTCGGCCTGATGTTGAATATACCATAACTGTCAGAAAGGAATGTTTCAATGATCCATTTTCTTTTCTTTTCTTTTTTTGAGCACATAATACCAGAATTCTAGTATGCGGGAAACAGCATATTTGCATTTTTTTTCTTTTTTGGTATTACAATTGGTGGCCGAGGCCAAGCGCAAAGAAAATTCAGGGTTTCAAACCTTGATCACCAAGATGGAAACTAAAGCACCTCAACTACTTGATCTACGAATTGGATGGTTAGAGACAACATGTTTACTTCACCATGGTTATGTTCACAAGCTTGGTAAAGTTAACTAGTGAATCATCAATTATTATATGCAATATTATTTCACCAGACAGGATTAAGAAACACATGGTACACAGGGTATTCAAAGGTGCCAGAACTTTATTGACCACTGAGAGACTCCCATCAGATCACCTTTGCAATTATTTTTTTTTTGAAAGTGATCACCTTTACAATTACAACAACAACAACAACAAAGCCTTATCCCACTAGGTGGGGTCGGCTACATGGATCATATGACGCCATTCCGCATTCATTGATCCATGTTCATGAAATTCGACAGGGTTTTACGCTGGCTGTCGGGGCCTAACACAACCCTCCTCCTTTATCCGGGCTTGGGACCGGCGCATTGAAAGTTTTGCATCACAATATGGGAATAATTAGAATCACCACAACAAACAATAGAATTGAAAAGCATCACAATTCCATAAAATGTATATGAACAAGAAAAAAATTGTATCTCAGAGAAGCAATTTGAGAAAGTATACTATTGGTGTCACTAGTCAGCCTTCACTTTAGAGTCTTGTAATGTCAGAGTCATACAGTGAGATTAATGTCTTAGAATTGGGCTAACAGATATTACTACAACTATGTGTACAACAAAAAAGGTAAAACATAATTTGGAAAAGTTTGGATATTCAGTGTGAGATCACCTTTACAATTATTCTATATTAAATTAATCTTTTCATCAAGGTGATTATACTCCCCTAGAGATAGCACACTAACTTGTGAGCATGCTCTCACCCCTAGTCACCAGGCAACATAAAAAATGAGACAAGCTAAGAAGATAGAAATAATCAAATTTAAATTTGATATGGTTCAGTCAAACTCTGCAACAAAAGATAGATGAAAGTCATAGTCACCTGATATCTGGCACAGCAAAGTATGTGTGATAAGCAAATGTGAATGAAAATGGTTTTCCATCACTATTGGTGTTTCTTATGCGTGATGTGACTCTCAGATCACCATCATGTCCTAAAGAAACCCTTAGACGAAATTCATAACTGCACACACAAAAAGAGCAATTACGCAAAATCAGAAAAGAAAAAAGAACAAACAGAAGAAAGAACAAAGAGGCTAAAGAGGATTAATATATTGTCCATGTCAGACAAAGGAGAAGACTGAACCATATTCACAAACCTATGAGGCCAAATCTTGAAATCATCATCAGTTGTCTTAAGGATCAAATCAATGAAACTTTCACTGGAGCAACTAGTTGGAAAAGGTGGTGGATTAGTGTCAATAGTCCAAGTTCTGTTTCTGGCAAATCCATGCATTTCAAGAGTTCCATGGTTCGAGAACTACAAAGCATTATCATAGGGAATAAACATCAACAGAACTCCTCTGAAACTGTAAGAAAACCAACTAGAAGTATTCTTACTTGAGGGAAACATATTGGTATACCCCCGCGAATTGGTTTTGGAGGTTTAAATATTGCCTGTACAATCCGAAAAAGGAAAATCTAATCATAAGCAGCAAACTAAGAATAAAAGACAGCATGTACATACACAAAAAGAGCTTTCCATCAAATAATAAGTCATTTACAGCTTCAATACCAAATAATCAAGGTTCTTGACTGTGAAGATATGTGTCATGAAGTTTAGATATTATATTCCAAATTTAGTATTATGGAGTCTATGGCCCAATAATATGGAGATAGGGGACCACACAAGCTCGATTCTGATATGAGCAAATCTTTCCCAGTTGTGCCTTTAATACCCAAATACGTGGATTACGTTTTAAATGAATGCATCTTGTCTTTGACAAAATCACCTGTTTTTCTTCTCTGATAACCATATTTCCAGTTGCGACAATAGGTCTTATCATATCTTCTTAACTAATAAGACTTTAAATACCAACACATAAGATAGTGTAATTCATGATAATGCCCAGCTGTGCTTTAATACCCAAATAGATGAATTACATTTTAAATGGAAGCATCATGTTTCTTTGAAAAACTTACCTGAGTTTTTCTTCTGTGATAACCACAATTTCCGATTGCCACAATAGGTTTTATCATTTTGTCTTAACTAATACTCCTTTAAATACCAACATGCAAGATAATGCAATTCATGATTCATGCCCACAGGATGTATGTCATTGTTAGTGTTACAACTGTATTAGGAAGATCGCTATTCTGATAGAAAAACCTTTATGCACCATCATGTTAATGAAAGCTGACAGGATTGATGTTAACTTTGAGACATATAAAAATGGCTACATTAGAATAGCACGCGTTAAGAGAACCCTTTTCCATAATGTCAATTGTCAAAAGTCCTATGGGCTTAATGATAGGCTTCATGGTGTTAGTAGTGTTCGTTATGCCAAAGATGATTGGTAAGATTTTACTATCAAGTACTTCATTCATGAATATCTATTTTGTACTACTCCTGGGAGACTTCTATAGTTAATCATCTCAGAATCAATAACTATTAAACTTGATCATCTGATTATTCTTTAAGATCTTAGGAATGGCAAAACTGATTGTCTTATTCCAGAAAAGTACCGAGATCACTGCTTAAAAATAGTAGCTAGATCATTTTAAATGTTTGTATACCAGAACAGACATATTTTATAGCCGGTCCCAAGCCCGGATAAAGGAGGAGGGTTGTGTTAGGCCCCGACAGCCAGCATAAAATCCTGTCGAATCTTATGAACATGAATCAACGAATATGGCGTCGTATGATCCATGTAGCCGACCCCACCTAGTGGGATAAGGATTTGTTGTTGTTGTTGTTGTTGTTGTATTAGAATAGCACGCGTTACCTTCCCTCCCAAAATGAATAGCATGATACTACCATTAATCAAATAAGAAAATAATTCCGGCACACCAAACATACATTGGAATACAAACTATACTTAATCAGTAAGAAATTTTAATCAATTAGAAAGTAAACAAGACGATCAGAAAACAAATATCAAGAAAACAACAAACTACATCATAAATGTGCTACATACCGGCTTCCATAGTGATAAGATACCACTTTGTATTAGTTAGTGGCTGGTTAATTAAGTAGTGGGTAGTTAGAAGTCGTATGAATTAGTGGCTAGTTAAAAAAGTAGTGGGTATATTTGTATTTGCATGTTATAAATACATGCATGGGTTTTAGATTTAGGAGTCTTTTGAAATGTGTTTTGTCAGTTATGTAATTGAAGTTTGGTCCACTCCATACGGACTTATGGAGATTTGTCATCTCGAATTGACAAATTATTAGTAGTAATTGTGTTTATGATTCTTACACTTTTACTACTAATAATAGTTATCCTAGTTTTATTGTAATTGTATTTTCAATTTGTATCACATAGTGAGAGCACCAAAAGTCTAATGTGTTTAGACAAGCAAAAGTCACAGAACTTGAGGGAAGTAACCTTGGGAGAATAGTGCTTTGCCTTCATACCTTACTGCTAACGAAAAGCAATTCCTCACCATGGTCATTCTTCCAGGACATTACTTGACCTCCATACAGGTAAATCTGCAAAATAGAGGATTTGAAAAAGCACCAAAGGAGTATCTAACTTTCACACTATTTCTTTCGCCCAAGTGGTCAATTCAGGCAGGAAAGAGTGAGTGAAGAAAGAACAGAATATCTGTGCACAGGTAGAGACACGTTGGTGATCAAGCATAGACAAGAAGAAACATGTCTAAATACCAGAATTTTCTCCCACAAAACCTATGAATAGTTGGGTATATAGGTAATTTCTATTTCATTGGACCAGAGTAACACAATACAGTTCTGCATAGACCAGCAACTGGTAAAGTACCATAACAATATTACAATCCACCTTTTGTAAGAAAGAAAAAATTACAATCCACATAAGGTAACATGCTAGTGGAAAACATCATATTTGTGCGAACTATTGATATAAAACATCAAGAAACACACATTTCGACTGGCCAGAGAAAATAATAGTAACCAGTAAGCCCACCAATATTGATAAATGTGCAAACCAGAGTTCCAAACATCAAGATTAAATAGTCACACAGCAACCCCATACCGCATGTACAAGGAATAAAAAAAAAGGAGCAGAAAATTCAATAACACATTATGCATCTTGTTCGTGTACAAATTGTTAATGAACAAATGAGAAAGTCGAACAGGGTCTACAACTATTCTTCATGTATGCATCAACATTAAACAGCACAGAGATATGTGATCTGTTGGAGCCTTTTTGCATCAATGGAAGGCTTAAAACAAAAATGGAAATTTCTTTATACTTCATAATGACACAACATTTTCCAGTCATCCCTTATGAAGTTGATTCATCTTAAATCCATATATAATTATTGGATGCCACCTCATCGCTCCACTCTTAGCCTGTGTTCTGTCATATACCAAGGAAAAATGCACATATCTTTTAAGGAGTACATGTACTGGATGGTAAATTATTAACTTATTATGTAACTCCGTTAAAAAGAAAAAAAAAACGTGTAATAAAGTTTTAAAGGTAAGGGTACTTTGGTCATTGTGCAGGAAAGGACACTATATATAAAAAAAAGAATAAATGTCGTCTTCTTCCCCGAGCTGCTACAGTAACCCGCGCAGGTCCTCCCGCCGCGCCACCTTTCGGCCTCCCGATCTCCCCCGTCCGGCCACCGTTTTTCGCATGAGAGGTAGCGATGGAAAGAGGACAACGAGACGAACGTTTTGACATATAGTATGAGATGATCGGTCCACCGTGCATGACGCAGTGAGAGAAAAACGTGAGGAGGCCGAAAAATCCGCCGGCGACGATTCCAGTTCCGATTCGCACTGATCCTTCTCCTTGTGAGTAGTATATCATTCTCAGGTAGATTAGGATCATTTGGAGGGGTTTTAATCACGTTTTTGTCCAAATCATATAGGAGGCCGAGATTTGGGACTTTCCGACGAACAAACGATGAACTCCGGTCGAGCTCATCTCGACATTCTAGTAGGTGCACATATGAGGCAAAAAGAAATTAGGTTGTTGTCCCTATAAAATTTAGTCGCTAATCTTTTATTATTAGGTTCGTAGGTTTCGGATTCCAATCGTTCTCCGACGACCCTTTCGGCGACTCGTTATCATAGCGTGGTTGGTAAGCGAATAAGAATGTGCATTTGATTAGATTTCTGTGATGTGAATAAATTTAAAGTAACTTATTTTATTTTGGATGAAAAAGGCGTTCGACGACCTTTCGACATTTTGACGGGTGCAGCGGTGATTTTGAGAGCGGTGACTACAATGGTTGTGGTATGAATGTCGGACAACTGAAAATAATTATTATAATGTAGTTAAGGTTCTAATTACGTTTTATTTAAAGTTTGATTGAATTTCGCTTATAGGAGGTTGCTAATCGGAAAGCGATAGTTCATGGGTTGTTGTGATTTGATTAAGCTGTTACTAGACGACGAGGTCTTCTTTTTCTTTTTGGTAAGTATTATAGCAAATTCATAATAGGACTTGGCTTATGATAAGAGCACCGAGAGTTGTGAATAGTGAATTACCAAATTTATTTTATAATATTAATTAATCAAGTAACGAATGTGATAGGTTGTGTTTACTTTTGATTGGATTCGGACGAGGAGATAATTTGGAACTCGACGAATCCAAGGTGAGGAAACTTATCTCAATTGATATGAATTGCTAAACTCTTCGGAGTGATGACATTGTTCCACCCGATGTGGAATGGATTTTCGTAATAGTTTCCTTCATGCATATCCATATATTTGTATGCATCATATGTGTCATCATCTGACTTGTGATATTTTATTATGAAATTTGGTTATCCGTCGAAGTTTATTCTTTAGGAATTGAAGTGAATGTTTGATTTTTGAAAAGGAAAGTTTATATGATATTTTTTTAATTCTAAACTTCTATTTGGAAACTGCATACATGCATCATGTGCATTACATGTAAAAACCCGCATAAGGCGGGGTGTTTTCACCTCGGAGGATTGACCAACTCCGGGTAGACTGATTGGGGCTCGGTATGCTCTGTGTCAATGGGATACGAAGGGCAGGTTCAACACACTGTGTCAGTATAGTGATACGAAGGGTGGAATTAGAACAACCATCATGTGTCAATAGGATACGAGGGATGGAAAGAAAAGATAAGAAGCCCTGTGTCAATGGGATACGAAGGACAGTTCAATGTCCTGTGTCAATGGGATACGAGGGACGGAATTAGAACAACCACCCTGTGTCAATAGGATTACGAGAGGTGAGTTTGATTCCTCCACTGAGGGGATTGGATATCCATATTTGATGATGTTTCCTCAAGTTTTTATGATGTTATTTTATTATCATGCATGTGCATCCATGGCACTCATTTCAGTATGATCATTATCTAAATGAATTTTCTTGGTGAAATAAAAAGGGTTTGGAATAATTTCTGAAAATAAAAAGGTTAGTTTTTCCTTCGTTGTTTTAATATTTGAGATAGTCTTTTTACTCACTGAGCTTCTTAATGCTCACTCCTCTTGTTTATTTTTTTCAGGTAATGAATGAAAGCCTGCATAGCATGAAATAAGAAATGTAAAGGGGCTAGGAAATGAGCATGTGTGAGAGGCGTGATTATTGAATGGCTAACTTTGCGTTTCATTGAGTTTTCTTATACAGATTTATTACTTGATGAATGTTTTGAAAGATTTTGGAAATGTTGGACAATTGTGTGGAGCGAAGGACGCTCACGTTATATGGTTTACGAGCATCTGGCTCGTGATTTTGATTCGAGAGTGAGCTTGAGACTCACTATTTTGGGTATGTGTCCCACAATTTTAGCTATATGATGAATTGCCAGTAATGTTCTTATAACTGCCTATGATGATTAAAGTTTTTGAAGTTAATTGTTGAAATGAGAAATATATGAATTGTTGTTTATGGCGTATAGATGAATTTACGCATACGTCATGCCGAAATTTTTGGAAATTTTCAAAGTTAGTTTATTTTTGAAATGTTGGTTTTCGTTGAAGTTTTGAATTCAAATTTAAACGATTGATTTTCCGGTTTCACCCCTTGTGGCGCCAAAATGAGTAGAAGGTCGTCACATATTATCTCATGATGACTATTTTTCTTTGAAAAGAATCTCAAGATGTAATAATGAGTATGTAACATTCCACAAAGATATTCTTCATAAACATGAATGAACTGCCTACACCTGATTTTATGTACTTATGCCTACTTTTATCTCAAAGACACTCATTGTGAGGAAACACGATCAGGGCATGGTTTAACTTAATATAAGATAACAGATGCATGTATGCTTCAAGACTAATGATTTGCACGAAAAGATTGCACTGAATCATGTGTGATATCCTAAACTCTTTTCTACATTAAATTAATCAAAGATGCCTCGCTGGATGGTTAACTATTCTTTTTCCCTTTCAAAAAAAAGAAAAAAAAGCAAGCCTAAGCAGCATGTTAGCAAAATAAAATGATATAGCTGAAAGTGAAACTGATTACAATAAAGAAAAGAATAGCTTGGTAAATGCATGAAAACAGTTATTATGCACAAATGAGTTAATGCACTAAATGAAAATTGAAGAAGAATATGTCATCCTAAATGACAAGAACCAGTGATCAAATAAATGTACAGAGCCGAAAATGTCTATGTGCACTCAATTGCCTCCATATTTGCATCAACTGCTGAGAAATGATGTACACGCATTACTAATTTCATGATGCAGTGTGGCCACCATACCGCCAGGTTTTGAGCATTCCGATAGCTCCATGATCCTGAGATGGAAAATGCACGACACAAGTTTTGTCCTCCAGGCACCAGTTCTTAAGCAAGAAAGTAAGAACGGTAAGCTATCATTATTTGACGTCTCAGAAAACGTTCTTCTCTTTGAAGCTAATCGAGAACTTATCCCAACCTAAGTTAATTAAACAGCATCATTCTCCAGCCTCGGAAACTATAGTCTCCTCCCGCATGCCTTTCTTTCTGGATATTTAAGCATTACACTCCCCAACAACACCAGAAGAAACGTGATCAGATGATATTAGCAAAACCACGCAATAGATTCTTTCGTCCATAAAATGACAGAAAGAGACCTCGCAGAAACAGCGAGGAAGGTATCAGATCCGCAGAAACGTGATTAGATCCATTCAGACGACCACATAGAGCGCATTGGTAAGCCCAATCCAAATCGAACCCCCTCGGACGCGAAGCCGACGAACAGCGCAAACGACAAACTAACAGGAAATCGAACAATGCGATTCAATAACGAAACAAGGGAGACAGGTCGGCGGGGGAGGGGAATCAGACCTCGGCCGAGCCGCCGCGGGCATCCCTGAGCACCAACTTGTCGAGGCCATTGGCGGCCTTGCAGACCTCCACCGTTGGCTTCTCAGCGGCGGTCGCCATGGCGGCTTCACTGATCCATAAACCCTCCAACCCCAACCGTGATCTTTTAGCTTTGACCTCCTCTTCTCGTTCTCCGATCGATTCGGTCGCTCTCCGGGGCGTTTGGTGCGGTGTGGAAGACGACGGAAGAAGGAACGAAACACCCGAGTGCGCTTTTGGGGCCGCTTTATCTTGGAGTCCCCAGACAAGGCGCGAGTGACAATTCAGCAGTTGTAGGGATTTTAATAAAATAATCAAATCGAATTTTAAATAATTTTAAGGAGGTCCACGTCCATGTCCATCCAAAATTCATGATTTAGAGCAACGGGGTTTAGAAAAGTGGACAGCACTTTTTCATTGTTTAAATAGTCTCGAATTCGAATTCGAATTTGAATTTTTTTTAACGTAACAAATTTTCGCTCATTATAATTAATGCATTTTTTTAATGTCGCGTGAGTTGGACGATAATTAATTCTTGAACACTGAAGTGAATGGAAAAAAATTCATAATTTGAATATTAATATTCTTTAAACAAAGTTAAACAAATAAATAAATGATTCGTATGATAATAATTGGAAAGATAAAATAAAATGAAAAGAAATTCGAGAGAATATAATAATTGTCAGGAAAAAAAACAGAAAAGAAGAAATATATTGAAGAACTAGACTATCGTAATTAAAATTTTTCATTTAGGAATTTCACTTGAGCTCAAACTTTATTTTTCACAATCAGACTCCAACAAATTCTCTCTCTCTAGAGCGAAAGCAAAACAAGTTTATCACTATATCATTTTTTTTAACCGGCCCGGATCTATACTTCAACCGATTTAGTCGAAGTCAACCGATTTTTTTATTAAAATATTATTTTTATATAATTCTAAAGATATATTGTGAATAATACTATAAAAAAACATATAAAATATATCTTACAAAATAAATTTCTGAATATACAACATTAATTAAATACTTTTTATTCTAAAAAATATTTGCAATAAATATTTTTATAAATTTATCTAAAATCTATTCCAATTTTATAGAAATTTCATATGGTCGGAAAGACTCGTTATATTAAAATAGTATGAGGATATTTACATTAAATATATATAATGTTTAAAAGAGTTTAAAGTTGAACCTTACAATTTTATTTAAATTTATTATTATAATATAAATACTACAAAAAATTGAATAAATTACTTGACAAAATAAGTCTTCATAAAACTTAATTAAAAGATTTACCTCTATTGTTTTAATTAAAAAATTTGTATTCTTTATTTTTTTTCCTATTAATATCTTTTATTTTTATTTTTATTTTTAATTTATTATTCTTCTATTAATAACTTTCATTTCTTATCTTTATATTAAATAATTTGTTCTTATTTTCTTCCATTCAATTATTTCCATTTTTACTTTCTCTCTCACTTCCTCTTTTTTCTTTTTAAATTTATCATTCATTCTTCTACTTAAATTCCACACCTCATTAATGCGCCATTACCTTTTTTCCCTTCCCAATTATTTATTTTCCCTCCTTTCATATTTGATTTTATTATTCTGATTTTGCATTTGTTTTAAATTTGAGAATAAAAATCTGAATTAAATCGGTACAACTGGTTGAACTATTTCTCTATTTGATTTTAAATGAAAACTGAACCAATGGCTGATTGAGACACATCAAATTAGTCAGTCAGTCAGATTTTTTAAACATTAATTTTTTACTCAAATTCTAATGCATGGGATATTGGACTTTGACATATAAAATCTTAGAAAATAGAGTAAAAAATTATGATCCCTCATTTTTTATTATGCGAATCCGATCTAGATTCAACATATCATGCCCTAAGTTAGGGGTGACAGCTCGAGTTATGCACTCAGCTCAAGTGATATCGGGTAAGTTATGTCGGAGTTTAACTTTGAGTTTGTAGATGATAGAAGCCATTTTTTCACTAAATACAACACACATCCACACCAGTATCCAAGTTAACAGAGCATGTGCCCATTCTCAATGATGAAACATAACATTTTCATGCTCATGAATGAAATTTGATGATCTGTAAAAGAATATCATGTCTCATGGACATTCATTCATGTGTCGTGAATCACTATTCACATTCGTGCCAAGGGTTATCAAGTCTAGAATATGCAATGATCACAACTTGTAAATAATAGATCACGGCACGTGACACCTCTATCATGCACCTAATTGAAATTTGATTTCTTTTGCTCATTATATATATATATATATATATATAATTGTTGTTTAATTGTTATTATCATCATTGATTTAATTCATGCTAATTTTTTGTATCATGTTCATATTTTCTTATGCACTTACGATATGATCAGGTACTATATTGATATGATTATACATTTGTGTTTAATTAATTATTATGAAATGATGAAAAAGATAAGAAAATAATACTATCAATAAACAATTATCCATAACAATATACGATATAACAATTATCAATAATCAATAAATCACAAACAATTTGATATCATCTGTATCATCAATTATTGATGAGCAATATCCGTTTAATTTGATTCAATTATGTTAAATCAATTATCAATTGGCCATAAGTCAATGAAGGCCACAATCAACTATTATCAATTATCAATTCTATTAACAATTCAATTATCCATCATCCCCTAGGGCATAACCAATGATCCTTCAGCCACTAGAGAGCAATTTAATTATTGATCAACCACTATGGCACAATTTAATTAACAATTCAATTCTAATATCAATTCAATTCAATTAAGAAAACATCCATCAACCATAATGGTCTCCATCAAACGATCACAGAAATCTTCATCGCCACGAGGGTCTCCATCGATCATAAGAGACTCAATCGACCACAAGAGCCTCCATCGACCATAAAAGTCTCAATCGACCATAATGTCCTTTATTAGTAATTATGCATTAACAATCGACTCTATTAGCCTCTGTCGATCCCAATGGGCTTGAATCAATTACAAAGATCTCCATCGACTATGAGGACCTCCATCGATCATAAAAGTCTCCATCGACCACAAAGACCTTCATCGATCATGAAAATCTCAATCGATCATGAAAATCTCAATCGATCATGAAGGTCTCAACTATAAATTTAACAATTCAATAGTAACCAATTTTTCATATCATCACTTATACGATGCAGTATCTATCAATTTATGTCAATTAACAATAGGACAATAATTCGTAATCAATTATCATCTATCAATTATCAATTATTTATTAATCAATATAACAAGCATAATCAATGTGACGATCAACACATATTAATGCATGGTCAAGAATAATCAATCATAATACAAAATAGATTTTTTCTCTCGAAAAATGGCTTGCGTCAGTTGGAACATGGACCACGTTTCAAATTCAACTTTTCGATCTCGGTCAGGCAAAACCTGGGCTGGATATGATGTGAACCCGAGCTGAGTTGGCCCAGTTCACTCCAATACCTATATTAATGCAGAACGTGAGTCGTGTCTCTCCACAACCCTGGTCGTGTTAAACGAAACCCGGACCGTGTCAGACAGAACTCGGACCGAATTCTATCATCGTCAGGAAATATATCAGAAGAGTTTAGGGGTCTATGTCATAAAAAACTGACATAATGGGAATCATCCTACGTACTTTAAGTTGGCTGAAAAATTAGCTATATTCCTGTCTATTGAAAACTGCACAAACGTCGAAACTTTAATTGGCTGTAGCGCTCGAACAAGGTCCAAAAACTCTCGACCACCACTTGAATAACATTTCTCTATGTGCAAGATTTGAAACACGCCCCTGGTTGCCCTATGGATAGTGGGGGAAAGAGAGGCTCGTGTAAAATTCTCTAGAGGCTAATAATATTTTTTAGCCATCCTTTATGCCATATTTATAATTCTTAACTAAGGTTTTACTCCTATTGAACCTTAGACTAATTCTTCATCAAGCATGATAATTATCTTATATCAAATATTCAAATTTAATTAAATATGAATTTCACTAATTATTTTATAACCATACTTATAAAAAATTCTTCTCTACTCAAATTTCTTTTTATCTCTTCATTAACTTCTCTCAATCAAACTCTACTTCCATCTTATTCTTTTATTTCTTTTTTCTCTAATTTTCAGAATTATTTAATCTCATAATATTTTATCATCTAATTTTTAGATTAAAATAATAATAAATATTATTTTAATGGCTAAAATATTTCAAAGTCATAAAACTCTCAAAAATTCTATCTTATGTGAGAGTCCTATGTCCATTAAACAATCTTTTGTATTTCAAATCAAATTAAAATCACTAATTTCAATCTAATTACAATTTCTACTCGTTAGGATTTAATTTTCTTTCTTTTCCTTTTTCCTTTCTAATCATACTTTTAATCCTACTTTAATTCTAATTCCTTTTTCAAGTAGGATTATTTCCTTTCTCTTTGCATTCATTTTCTAATCATATTTCTATTCCTTCTCAAGTTCTCCTTTAAATCATGTTCAATCCATCAAAGATTCTAATTAACTTTTAAAATTTCTATATTGTCCTTGATGAAATTGTGGGATGTTACATATAGACGCGTAAATTAAATAAAAGATGGAAAACTTGAATCATCATGTCTGTAAGTTATTTCTAGCGTTGATGTTATCTTGATCCAAAAAGGTGTTGTAGCTAATTGCAACCTATGGTAAATTTAATTGTCCTATTGTACAAGCTTCATTTCCCCCTAGTAATATAGTGTATCTCTCTCTAGTAAGGTCTTTATGGATGATTGATAACTCTTATTTATTAATTAATTGGTAATAATCTCTCCACAATGAGAAGATCAAAGAAATAAAGATATGATAATTTATTGAGGACAATTGATAATTGTGACCCTTGATCATTATGGACGATTGATAATAGATAATGTTTTCATAACCGATCCAAGTTCGGATCAGAATGTTATCTGGGTCATGATTCGAACGAGTTCAACCGGATTGAATCATATTTTATTAAAATAATTTTATTTTTTTAATAATATTGAATAAATATATCATTGGTAAATAATAATAAATCACTAGTAGTTATAATTTAATATGAAAATGTCATTTATTATGTTTTAAAATTAATGCTTATTGAAAATCATAATCACAAAATATAATTATGATTTTATTATTTATTTAATATTGGTGATTCAATGTTAAATTATTTACTATAATTCACTTTTAAATTTTTTATTAGTTATTCTCCTACCATAATTATTTTTTAAAGTTGATTTTTTCTTATGATTTATCATGTTTTTTTCTCTTTTGGAAAATAAAATTCGTGTACTTCATAATAGTTTTTAGCTTGTTTTTTATTTTTATTTTACTTTAGAGTTGACTGATTTTATTGTTATGATTTTAAAATTATTGCTTACACAAAATTATCATTATTATTTTTATTATAATATTCCATGAATCAACTTTCCTATTATTCAACCTTACTTTTTTCATCAATTATTAATTATTATATTTCCTTCTTTTGCTCCTATTAAATTACAAATCTCTTATAATTTGGGATTATATGTTCCATCATTCTTTTTATTTCCATTTTTATACTAAGAAATTTCAATTTTAATTTTAATACTTTCCATTTTCAATATTTATTTCTTTCTTTATTCAAGAAAATAAAAAAACATTGATTGTCCATGGGTTCAATCCAATTTTTAAAACATTGATAATTGATTATTGGCATTTTTTTTGTATCAACTCCCGATGTAGAAGTGGTGCTGACAACTTAACTAACATCAAAGAGAGATTGTCCATGGGTTGAAGTCGACCCAACTAATTCGATTAGATCGTCACGTGCACAGATGAGGTTCTCAACAATTGATATAAAATAATTCGAAATTGATGATGATCATTTGATAAGGAATCGTTGATAATTGATATAAAACAATTTATAAACTATGAATTGATGATTGAAATTGCATTGCAACTAGACATAAACCCCAAACACATGCAAGAGGCCATTCAAATTAAATGATGCAAGTTGGAAAAATAAGCCGAATCAACGATAATCTAGTTTGAATGTATTTAAACTCGAATCATATGAGTGCCAACCATAATAAAATTATGATCTGATTGACAAAGACTAGCAATAGAATCGAGCTCCGGACAGAGGAATGAACATGATCTACATCAGCATGTTGTTATGCAGAAACTGTTTCTAGCAAACGCCAACTTTTAAAGACAAAAGAATAAGATTAAAAAAAAAAAAGAACAGCAGGCCTAGAAGAAGAAGACGCTACGCCAACAGTGAGCAGGTCCTTCCTCTTCATTCTTAATTTATGAACGCCCGCGATTTCTCTAATATTTTATCACGTTCGACGACGATGTAATATGCTTCTCAGACTGTGTAGTGCTGCTGGATGGTGTCGATGTCGAGCCCTTTCAGCTTGACCACTGATTCAACATGTCCCTTCAGAGTATGGAGTTCCCGCAGCCTTACAGATTGATCGCAGCAATGAGTGAAACAAAAAATCAAAGTATCAGTGGCGTCCAGTGTACTTTATGTATAGTTTCTTCAGGGATTAAGTTCATGTATATAAGAGTACCTGGCAACTTCAGCTCGCCTCTTGGCTTGCTCAGCGATCTCAGAGAGTTCCCTGTAGCTGTTCTTGTCGGAGAGGACGTTAGCGGTCTCAGGCGGCTGAAGCCCATGCAGGGTCCTTTGTGCTGTGGCCCATTGAGCTTCCCTTTCTTCTCTGCCATAATCCTTCTTCGAGGTGAAAGCCGTCTGTGTTCTCAGAAACAGATTCAGTGAGACAACTATACTAAGGATCAAAGAGAAGCATCAAGGAAATTTGAAAGTATATTCTCATGAGGCAATGTTTTTGGATTCTTTTAGGCAGAGGTCCACTAAGATTTTGCATACCTTCTGCTCAAGAAGGTTATCCCAAGCCTTTCCGGTGAGAGCATAGCGGATGGCAAATTTGAAAAGGTCGAGAGGGAAGAAGGTGACAATGCTGTAAAGCCAGATAATACCTGCCCATCCCCATCCTATACCCTTAATCTTGGCAAAACCCCAGTCAGCATAGACAGCTATAACAGTTGCGACCTGTGCAATTTAAGCATAAAAAGTATATTAGTGACGACTGTTAAGTGTTTAATTCTAATCCAAACACTCTTGTTGCACAGAGATTATCATGCTTTGGAAAATATAAAGAAGAAAGAAGAATCTTACAAGCTGTGCAGCAAGGAAAGCAACGACCAAGAGGAGTCCAGGGCGTTCAACAAAACACCAACTGCGTGATCGTGTAACAAAGATGAGTGCTTGACTGATAATGCTAACTTGAAGGTATAGTGCTGACATCATTTCATCTTGATTAGTCCTCAATGATCTGACACCAAATTTTGCCTGCAATAGCATTCATGCGTAAATGAAACTGAACTGTCGTTGGAAATGTCAAATGATTTCCTTGGATAGTGATACTCACTGAAAAGAAGTCTGTTTCTTTCATTGCCCAGAAGAAGATGACAGTAAACAATGCCAAATATGAACCAAAAACGATGCCTGTGGCAAATATTTCTTTGAGTTTCCAGCTGTCAGGCAGTGGAGATGGCTTAACTCTGTCCTTTGAGATTGTCATGATGGTGCCTGCAGTTACCAACAAAACCATATATTTCCCAGAGTTATGATGTGGTGCCTGCCTATAGTAGAAAACGATTCTTTAGGAGGTAAAAAAGCAATATGAACATTCTAAACTTACCGTCATTAAGGATGGCAATGATCAGAACCATAAAAGGTGAGAAATCGAATTTCCATATCAATGCAATAAACATAAATCCAAACTACAAGGAGGTAAAGCAAATGACAATCAGAACCTGGTTAAGCATAAAAAAATATAACACCTGAATGCTCCTAGCCAAATATATTACTTACAACAATACGAATGGTGATTGATACAGCATATATCTGCAGATGAATGTTATCAAATCCCAATATCAGTAATATAAAAAAATATCGACAGACAAAATGGAGAAAATGAAGCAGAATACTCACGGTGTAGTTCTTCATCCTTTGGAATATAGCTCTGCTCGTAAGAACAGCACTAATGATGACACTAAGACCAGGCTCAGTGAGGACAATGTCAGAAGCACTTCTTGCAGCATCTGTAGCGTCAGCAACAGCTATTCCAATATCTGCCTTCTTCAAAGCTGGTGCATCATTAACTCCATCACCAGTCATTCCGCATATGTGTTTCCTTTCTTGCAGCTTCTTGACAATTTCGTATTTATGCTCTATTCCAAGTGAAAGAAGTGTCCATTAGATGCAGCAGACAACGTTGATCAAATAACAAGCACATTTAACTTTTGTGATATGTTAACCTGGAAAAACTCCTGCAAAGCCATCAGCCGTTTCTATTAGCTCTTCTACAGGAACTGTCGCCATTGCTTCGTCCTTATTCTGTCCAAGCAATGAGGATGAAGGATACATATTTGTGCCCATTCCAAGTCTTCGGCCTGTTTCCTTAGCAATAGCAAGTTGGTCACCTGAACAGGAAATGAATACCATTAGGAAAAAGGGTAAATAAGTTGGCAAAATTTCCAGTATCGAAGGAATATTAATTACCAGTAATCATCTTGACGTTGACACCAAGGTTAAGAGCTCTACGGATAGTTTCGGCACTATCATGCCTAGGAGGATCAAACAGAGGTAACAAACCCACAAACTGCCAAGCAGAACCAGGGCTATCCTTTGACTTCTCCGGAACTTCCTGCAGCACCAAAAAGACTCGTGAGAAATCAATGGACTCTTGGTAGAAATCAAATAGAAGAAAAGACAAGAAAAGAGATACCTGTCTTCCAACAGCTAGAGATCGAAGCCCACGCTCAGCATACTTGTCAATCACAGCATGCACCTTTTTCTTGACATCTTCCTTGCAATTGCAAAGGCTTACAATCTGCTCCGAACAAAGATATTTTATTGGGATCAGTCAGATAACAAGACCACTGATCAGTTTCTTCTGAGAGCAAAAGAGAAGCAAACCACCATACCAAGAATGGCGAGCTAAAGATGATTAGCCAGTTGAGTACATACAGTAGAAAAAATAACAAAACAGAGGGAGAGCAAAGCAATACCTGCTCCGGTGCACCTTTACTCACGCGATGCCAGTTGCCATTGGAATCAATATATGTCAGAGCAGTTCTCTTGTCCACAGGATTGAATGGAAGAAAATGCACTTCTCTTATGCCAGCTCTAGCCTGAAAAGGAGAGAGAAACATCGAACTGATATGTGAGATTACATGAAGCAGAAACTGGATTGACAAAGAAAATTTTTCTTTTTCCCGGCAAAAATGAATTAAATATTAACATAATTTAAATTTACCTCTTTCGGGTCAGCAAGCATTCCAACCATGGCTGCGTCAATGGCGTCCTGATTTTCAGTCCTGGAGGCTCTTGCAGCAAAGAGGATGACATGCTCCTTATCGACGCCCTTTGCGAAAACCTCAACCAGGTTTTTGTCAACGCTCAGTTTGTTGAGGGTCAGCGTTCCGGTCTTATCACTGCAGAGAACATCCATGCCGGCCATCTCCTCGATGGCAGTCATCCTCTTTGTGATAGCACCTTGCTGAGATAGCCTGTGGGAACCAATGGCCATGGTGACAGACAGCACGGTGGGCATGGCGATCGGTATGCCTCCAATTAAGAGGACCAAAAGATTGTCAATCCCATCTCTGTACTTCCTGTGCTGAATGGGATACATTACTATGATCTCAATGATAATGCCGAGAGCAATGGAGCAGATACAGAAGTTGCCGATGGCCGTGAGCACTTTCTGGAAGTGCCCAACTTGATTAGTGCTGTCTACTAGATGGGCTGCCTTTCCGAAGAAGGTGTGCACTCCGGTGGCTATGACAACTGCCTCAATTTCACCCTGCTTGCAGGTGGAGCCGGAGAAAACCTCGTCTCCCGGATTCTTGGTGACGGGAAGAGATTCTCCAGTCAAGGCAGACTGATCAATCTTCAGCGGATCTCCTTCCAGAAGCCTTGCGTCGGCAGGGACGATGTCACCGAGCTTGATGCTGATAATGTCACCGGGCACCAGAATTGCAGCGTCTTGCTCGCTCCAGCGGCCGTCCCTCAGCACCTGAGGTGAGTCACCAAATCATGAGATGTCAGACAGGAGAAGCCTACTGAACCGGATACTGAAAGCATGTAGAAACAGTACAAAACCTTCGTCTTGGGAGCAAGGCCGGCCATGAGGGCGGCCGCAGCGTTGCCGGCGTTGTTCTCTTCGATGAAACTGATAGTGGAGTTGATGACGAGGAGAACGATGATACCGACGAAGTCCTGCCAATCCGGGGGTCTCCCATCGCCGTTGGCCAAGGCGATGGCCATGATGGCGGCCATTTCCATGACCCATGACAGCGGATTCCACATGAACAGCAAGAACTTGAGGATCTTGCTCTCCTGTCGATGAGAAAAATCCCATTTTTACAGCAAAAAATAACAAATCAGGAGTCAGGAAGAAAAAAATACGGAACAATATCAAAGTCGTGGAAAATAAGAGAATTTTAACAAAAAAAGAAACAGAAACAAATTGGACCTTCTTCTCTTCGAGCTTGTTGGGGCCAAAGATTTCCAGCCGAGCGGCTCCTTCCGCCGCCGACAGACCTTCCTTGGTGCATTTCAGCTGCCCGAACACCTCCTCGATCGGAATCTTTTCCTGCAATTAGAAACAACAAAAAGCGCACTTGAAATTTTGCACTGAACAAGCAAACTAAAAAACATACGTCTCCCTCGTTCTCGTGTTAAGTGTCATCATATTTCTCGTAATAAAAAGAGGAGAAAAAGCAAATCATCGCGTGGCATCGATTGCGTACGTGGTCCTTTGATCGATCGAAAACGTCCAAAAGAGAAGCCCACTTTCCAACAGCCGTCCCATAAAAATAACATTTTTAAGGTTCCGCCGTTCCAGTTTCAGTGGAGCGGGGAAGTCGAGACGATCGCCAGATCGAAAAGGGTACGGACAGAAAACGCTAAAAAAATTCCGAAAACCATGGCGGCGAAAAGCATTAGGTAAACGATATTATTTTGAGTTCACTGCCATTAAAAAGTGACAAAATATGTTCTTTTTTTCCCCTGATGTCAGGCGCCATTGATTGGATGAATGGTGATAAGAGAATGTGAATGGTGAACACCGAACGTCTAACGCAATAAATGACGATTCCTTCCCATATTTGACCACTTTTTTCCTCTATTAGCACTGAAGGCAAACTCTTGATGGGAAAAAAAAAAGAAAGAGAAATATGAAAACAAAAGACTATGGAGGAAATAAGATCATAACATTGATAGTTTTGCAATCAAAACGTAATCGCAAATTCAACAAGAGAAAAAAGATGAATCATATTGAATCCTCTTTGGACATCAAGATTAAAACTTTCGAATCGATTCAGTGTAAACGGCACAATAACTTTACAGATCTGCATTCGAAAGACAAAAAAGACGGCAAAAAAAAAAACGCTTTGCAACACCACACAAAAGAAAAAAAACTGAAACTAGAAGATAAGTTTCGTATATCCAATCACTAACCAGATCGACAGTCTCATTCTTTATCTCCTCCAAGCCCATTTCGGCCGTCGATAAGCACCGGCCGGCGCCGGAGAAGCAAACGTTAGGAGAAGAGCGGCAGATGGGAGGAAGCCTTGAGACAGGAGGAGGAGGAGGAGGTGGTGGAGGAGGAGGAGGAGGCGGCGGAAGAGGAGTCCTAGAGCGAGGAACAAGCGGCCATGGCGGCGAATAGGTGCGTAGGGATCAATCGCGAGGAATGCGAAGATGGAATGGAGGACGTACCCTGCGCCGTCCTTTTATAGTTGCTCGCAAAATTCCGGCTGGACCCACCAAAAATATTCCCCTTTTTATTATTAATAAATTATTTTTATTTATTTATTTATTTATTTATTTTATTATTATTATTATTATTATTATTATTATTATTATTATTATTATTATTATTATTATTATTATTATTATTATTATTATTATTATTATTATTATGTTCTTCATACTAAACATTTTCTAGGAAAACAATGCATATATGTTCACCATGCATCTCATAGGATACTTTTAAAAAAAATGTTCTTTATATTAATATGTCTTCATATCATGCATTGACTAATTTTATATATTTGAAATATTTAATATTAATTATGTGCAACGGCTATGAGATCCGTCCAAAAGGCGCACCGACCGGGCAACAAAAATAGCATCTGTAATTTATGAAATGCAACGACCTGAACGGTCGATATTAATGCGATGAGCTACATATCCATTAGGTTCTACCGAAAATATGATCGTGTTTAATTTTATCGAATTAGTGTTTGCATATTGTTATTAGCATGTGAAACATTAAAAAAAGAATTTTTTTCTAAAATATATCATCATAGATTGTTTTTTAAAATTAAAATAAAGGTTGAAAATTACAAAAAAAAAAAAACAACACCTAAGAGTCCATAAACCCTATCCTACAAAATATGTACATGAAAGGAATCCCCTTGCAATTGATAGTCATTATCCCTTTTTTTTCAAATTTACCTTATATTACATAAATATATAAACATGCAAACCACTTTAGTATATTTTATATATTTAGCGTTTTTTTTTCTATATAACTTGATTAAAACCCACATCAAAATGTTAGGAAAGAAAAGCTTGCATGAACCAAATGTCTACCACATGAACATGTCATATTAGACATTACAACCTACATTAGCTGTAATAATAAATGACAATACATTTTTGGTTCAATATCAATATCAAAATCAAAGTGGGAAAAAAAGGACTTCTTAATTTTTCAGAAACGTAAACATAAGGAAAACATTTAATCGTCGTCTTATAATATCAATGAATTAATTAATAACATTAACTGTTGAAAAAATCAATTTGAAATCTTAGAAGAAATTTAAATTCTCAGCACTGGAGAAAGCTGTGAAAACGTGTGGGTAAATGCCTACCTAAATTATTTCATATCAGAGGAGTCTACTATTATCTTTACCCATGGAACTAATAAAAATAATACTTTTCATTATTGAGATAAACAGTTAATGCAATTGGAAGTTCTTATAAATTAAATGTAAAATTTTCATAACGCATTTGGCATTTCATCATGGTTAGGATGATCTTTACTTCGGCTCAAGGTCGAATTAATTAAATATGTGATATCGAATATTAAATAAATAAGAATAATAATAATATACATGATCAATTATTATTTGATAAGTGAACTGTGGACAGAGAAATCATAGCAGTTGAGTTCATGAACAAATTTGGTGTGTAATTATTCGAGATTAGCTGTGTGTATGAATAATAATATCAATATAATTGCTGTACTTTGCAAACTCACATTTTTTAATATGTATTTTAAAACAATCAAATAACTCCCAAATCGTAATTTTTCCACAATTATCAGAACTAATGAAACCGAGTTCAAAATCGACAAAAAAATCAATACTTAATTCGTGCAAAAAAGTAGTAAGTTTGTAGTGTTCTTAGAAGAATTTACATATGGTATAATAATTCATATATCAGATAACATTATATATATCATATGAATCAAGTTTTAAATTATAGGGTCAGGATTAAATTTATCACTTATAAGATGTATTCATATATTATTGTTATTGAAATCAATTAATTTGATGATTATTAATTATCATAATATCATATCATGCCAATTTAGTTAATTAATATAGTTAGCATAACATAACCATAATGTTAGTTGATGGTCAGACAATCAAATTCAAGATAAACAAGATAAAACCATAATAAGAACAGTCTAGTGATCATAAACCAAGATAATTTTACGTACTTTCCGGAAGAACTTGGTATGATATCGATGCACTTCTAATTGACACCATATTGTGAATTATTAATTAGATTTATAATTAGTAGAAAGGTATTTAATCCAAACAATCTAAATTAATTAAATGGACAGTTAGCTTTTGAATTGCACTCCTCTTGTCACGATAAAGATTCGACTTAAAATTATATTAGAAGGAAGTTGTGCGATTAATTAATTTTGCTACCATTTGAAAGAATTGGTACCATTCATTTTTGGAATATGTATTCTTTTAGGATTCCCAATTGGTGTACCCGATGAATTATGGACTTTCAAAACGCAAAGGTCTATCATGATTAATGTTAATTTTGGATAGAGAATAAGGACTATGTGAGGATAAAAAATGATCTATATATATGGACCGCCGTTGAATCATCATTTAATGGCTCACAAATTGGTGCATTTTTGTAAAGATTTTGATAATGTTAAATGATTTCTATTTGTGAACCATCGAGTGACGATCCGACGGTAATTCAAATATATGGGTCAGATTTTGCCACGTGTGCTTCCTTATTATGTTTTGGATATCATGTTTAATGCTAATAAGAACTCTAATTTGTGACGATGAATTTGTAGTTAGAAGCCAAATCTCCCTTATCCAACCAAATGAATGTGTAAATTAATGCAATTGGATTTGTAACATATATGCAATTAAAGATCTCAATCACTCCCGTAAACAATACGATAAGATCTTATAAAAACGGAAAAGTAATTATTATTTGTGTTTGATTATATTTTAAAAAGGATTCAAATGGAGATCCAAGAATTTAAATCCTTTGCACCACAATTAAATCTTAACCTTTTATCTTATCCGGAAAGATATATATTAAAATCACAACCACAATTAAATATTGATCATGTTTTGATCTTTTTGCCAAAGAAAATGTTACTTTCGATTGGCTGACATTTAAAAAGTTTTTTGAGAAAAAGAAATTTCTCCGAAACTGTAATTTTTTTTTCTTGCTTTGGATTTTCTTCCACGTCTCACATTGAAAAGCAATTAATTTATATGTTCTAACTTTTTTATAAAAAAAAAAATTTAAAGTAGGGTTCAACAGAGGTGCATGCAAACATCTTTAAATTTAAATCGTTGCAATGTAGAATTAGTAAATTTGAGCATTCCATCTTATCACAAACCGTATAAATTAATAACGATGATTTTACTTTATATCATTCACAATTAATTATGAGTAGTGATTTCAATTTATACCATTACATTTTGTGGAATTGTTTTAAATTTGTTGCACCTCTAAATCTAATAGACGTGCAATGCCTTTAAATTCTAATTTATAACCATATTTATTCTAATGATTCAAAATTCAATATCATGATCTGCATGGATGTTGAAGCTGAATGAAGCAAATGAATTGTTGTAGCATTTGGTAGACAATACTGGATCTGAGTTCTTATCTTTTAAGTTTTAAGGCAGACAACAGAAGGAAGAGACCTGAACAAGTTCTATTTTCTGCTTTTTTTTCTTTAAACTTAATTAGGAACCAGGCAACTGAAAAGGGCACATGTTGGGGGGTGAGACCAAGCTTCACTTTCTTGGAAGCCTTTCCCCCATGTACAATTCATCAAGTGCTCATTTTCACTTTCTCTCTCCTGTTATATCTATATCTTTAATGACCCAAACAGTAGTCATGCTTCCATGTGCCTTTGATGAGATTGGAAGAGCTGACAGATAGATAGATAGATAGATAGATAGATAGATAGATAGATAGATAGATAGATAGATAGATAGATAGATAGATAGATAGATGGCCTCAATTTGATTAGATTACTTACCTGGATGATTTGAGTTTTGAGATCGAACATAAAAGAGCACCTAATTGATGCTTCTATTGCTATTGATATAATAGCATAATTAATTCAACTCCAAGTGAAATGTTAGATATATTAATCTCTTTTTATTTAACTGTTGATACTTTCAGATTTGGATATTATCATGACTTACTCTGTCTAGTCATTCTTGATTTTGCAAGCATGCAAATTGCTGGTCTTCAAGCATCTAATTAATTGGCAAGCATGCAAACTTGTCACATGCTCATGCTCCTATCTGAACCATTAATCATGAAGCCACAGAAAGAAGTGTTCAGTTGAGAAGCCCTCAAAAAGAAGAAGTGGGGGGTGGGGTTGTTGCAGGCAGGAGTGTTGCTAGTTGCTGCATGAGTCACAGAGCACACCTTACAGTTTTGGGGTCCTCAAGTTTCTGTTCTTAGTTTCATGTCTTTTCAATGTTGGCCTCTAAGTTTGGAGGGAGGAATCAAACTTCCATGATTAGAATTCTATCAGGGTGTTGCCAACTGAAAAAGGTTAATCAACATGGGGCAAGAGTGGCTGAGAGACAGAATGATCATTTCAGACATTGTATCAACCAAATTCTTTTTTTAAGAAAGAGAAGGAAAAACTATCTGAGAGAAGTAAAGGCGAGAGATGGTGACTTCTGGCCCACAATAATCATCCATAACGTCATTCTTCAGATCATTCTCTCTCCCCCTCTTTCTTTCTGTTTCTTCTATGGTACCCAACAAATTAAGAATGGAGAGTCCAACTTCTCATCCATCATTTAATTTGACGAATAAGATATCACTAAAACAAGACGAAGCGGCTTTTGGCACCAATTTAAGAGACTTTTTTTAGCTCTGTGCGAGGAAAACAAACTAAAGATACTCTATAAGTTATATTTTTAATTATATTATATTGTATTATATTATATATATGAAAATAACCATAACTCATGATGTTTAGCTATACCAGTTAATTGCCTAAATCACGATCTTAATCATCCGATCTTATCTAGGATATACAATCTTGACTATAAACCTAAGATGAATTTTGTAAGATCATACAATCATGAATTTTGTATGACGTTTATCAATATTATTTCTTATGTCTAATTTATTCATGTTCTTATGTAATGATCATATGCTTGCTAATGATCTTATCATTAACTAATGGTGAATGTTATTCATCATGCTTAGTGATAATGATGGCATGTGCGGCAGATGATCAGTTGTCCATTTTTTAATATATTGAGTTGTATTATTTTTGTTGATCTTTATATAATTATCGTTATTCTCAATCTTTCTCTTTACAAGTGTTGTTATTAATTTGTCTAATATTTTTCTTTATCATCTTTTTTACCAGTCGAAGTCTTACATTTAGTCAACATAAAGTGCATGCAATCATATTCATATATCTATCATATTTTTAGGTATCATACTCATGTAAAAATCATATATTTTGGGTATCAAGTGTTGTTAACTGAAAAGGTAGATCAACATGTGGCAAGAGTGACGGTTATCTAGGAACAACATAAATGATGATTCAGTTCAGCTTAATTAAGCCTATTGAAGAACACCACTTTGCATTGATCATAGAATTTGACTGCACATCAAAATATTGCTGCAATTGAAAGAAAGATGAAAAAGTAAGAGGAGAGTGGAAGAGGAGGGCTGATCCCAATCCAAGGACTAGTCTTGCCCAAGTTATGAACACCCCAAAGCTGCAACTACAATTTTTTGTGCACTGTTTTCTTCTTTGTTGAGTGCAGCCATACATAATTAACTGCATGTGATATCTGAAGTCCACATGTAGTGGAAGAGGAATCATCCCCCTTGTGCAGAAAATAAATGCCAATAAACACATGCAGAACAAGCAATGCACATGTTTATTGACTGCTATTCCCATTCCCCTTGTGAATGAAATGTAATGTGCACCTCCACTTTAACGACAGAGGTGAGTGGAACACTGGTACACATGTAATGCAATGCAATGCAAGGACACGTAACACAAAACTCAAATCAAATCTCCTCTCCTCCACCTAAAGTTTTTGACTTGTTATATTAATGTTGGAAAGCACAAATCACTCATGTATTAACATCTAACCAGAAGAGATAATGTTATTGATTATTTGATATAAAAAAAATGGATTCAAGAGTTATTTCTAGTTTCTGAAATGGGTTCATCAATTATGCAATTCTTTGTCCTTCGGAACGGACAGATTATTAATGCTAATTATGTTCATAGTCTGCATTTTGTTACTAATTTTGTTTATTTATGTACAGTTAATTATATTTCGGCTGATATGATAATGGATAGGATAAGCAGGGCGAGCAACACATCGCCTGCAGTTGAAACGTCGCCTGCAGTTGGTGCCGTTTGAAGCTTGACAGGAGGATGAGGGAGACTGCAAGATCTCATCTTGGCCACATAACTCAAAATTCTCCCTGGCCTGCCATGATCTGCAACTGAGATGTGTGCACAATTTGTATTATAATAAGATCATACCGTTTTCGAAATATCGTCCCCACTGGGGGCTTCACACGACTCGATCTTGGATTTGGCTTCAGGAGGTGCTGCTGTTACTGAATCCAGCTCAAGAATTTGTATTGGCTGCTAAGTTTGTATGCGTCGAGACTCTGCAAATTTGCTTGGCATTATGCACGGTGCTGTGTTTTCTGATGTATGTTACAGATAAGAGCCAAGCCTACCAGACGATACGAAAGATACTAATATAACTCTTGAAAATAAATGAGATAGCAGGATCTACTGACCATCGAGATAAATTCTCAAGAATCAGATGACTCGGATTTATCATCATAAGCGAGTCATCGTAAAAGTAATTATTTCTTTGATGTGGGGGACATCGTTGAACTAAATGGTAAACAACAGCAATCCACCAGGCATTGTTGGCGTGACAAGAAGGATCAATTTCATGACAGAAGAATAAAATAAATCAAAGTCGTCCAACTTTAGCTGTAGAACCACCATTCGTTACCTCTCTCTCTCTCTCTCTCTCTCTCTCTCTCTCTCTCTCTCTCTCTCTCTCTCTCCCTCTCTCTCTCTCTCTCTCTCTCTCTCTCTCTCTCTCTCTCTCTCTCTACTTTCTCTCCCAGTCCATCACCAGCCTCTGAAGCGTGTAAGGCAAGCAGTAGCATCATTTCTACTACTGGCTTTGCATTAGCCAGGGCTCCTCTCCTCTTTTTGCCATCTTCTGCAGAGGAGAATCTTTAAGGTGGTGATGCACCTTTGCATGAACATTTGTCATCATGCCATGCATGAATGTATCATCACCAACCTTGGTGCACATATATGTGTTGTACCCGAACTAGAGGGAAGAGATCATTGGCCTCCTGCATGTTAAGAGGGCAAAAGATCAGGCCAAATATCATCTTAGCAAAAGATGAGGCAAATGGCAACATTGTTTTTGGTCCATGGCACTTCTCACCCTCTCAAATAAGTCATTCATGCTTCAAAGTCAAAAGATGTTTGAGGCCCCTGCTGTTCGTATGAATTATATTGATTTTTCTCCTGATTCCAATTCGATGTTCATTGATTGTCACATATGAACAGTCTGCTATGACTCCTAGAACAAAGCCCTCTGAATCATTAAGCCAATGATATGAAATCCGTTTGAGGTCCTTTTTGCATGTATAACAAATGAATAGAGAACGAATTTGCAGCAGATTGTATATGATATTTGAATCAGATCTAAGTTTGAATTCACAGTTAACAATCCAGTTACAAGTAGCATTATACATACTCTTTTCTAATGTAGAGTTAAAGGAACTTCTGCCTTGTACTTTTATATTTTTGCATCCATATAGACAACTCAAGGCACATCATATTTGGTTCACATATGATTAGTGAAAAAGCTTATAAAGATTAATCACCTTCCAATAAGAGGCATAGAATTTTGAAATAGCAGCCACTGGTTGCTATCAAAAGATCCAGGCAGTGGTTAATCTCTATGACATTTAATAAGTAGCTAGGTAACTGGATACAAAGAAAATCAATTGCCCCAGTTTCTCATAATACGAAATAACATATCCGAACTAACTAGCTACACTATACGTGCACAGAATGACGTGACGAATACAATAAATATACAACACAATCTGAGAAAAAAGATCCCAGGAAGACAGCCCGCTGAGAGTAGAATTGGAATAACATTTGTTAGACATCTTCACCATATCATTCCAGTGCTCATCTGACAAGTGGAATGAGCAAGTACTCGGCGTAAAAGAGCTGTCACAACAAAAACAAAACAGAAGAAATTAGATATATGTTTTAGCATCATAACTATACATAACCCCTTGGAAAAGAGCCCCTGTACTGATCTAATAAAATCTACAGAGAAAAGGAAACAGACATTCCAAAACCATGTAAATAAAATCGTCGAGTATATTAAATTTGCAATGACAACTACAAAGTTTGCAGAATTCAGGATCTTGCATTTGTCGTCTATAATGCATACATAAGCTTATGCATCCATTTTTTTTTTAGAGGAAGCTTATGCATCCATTAGCAAATGGACACCAACGGATAACTCGTAATGCTAAATGATAATTTTTATTTCATTCATTAAACGAAAAGGGAAAACTCACGAGTCAAAAATGCAAAGTTGTGCTGCCATGCAGCAGACGAAATGCACCAACTAATGAGAATTTTTTTCCATTCGTTAATGTTTGTCACATCACCTTTGCACCCAAATCAAACATATGTACTTGTAAATGCTTGAACTAGTTCAAGCAAAAGTATATTTTAGCATCCAGACTGCATACGTCAAAATATGTTCACTTAACAGCAAAATTTAATTGTTTATTCTAGAATTTTGAAGTACTAAATACTGGAGGACATTTCTCCAAAATACTGGTAAACATTCCAATTAATTGTTTTTGGTAATTGATAAGATCAATGGCTCACCTTCCAAATAAACATGTAAAAGGATGTGATTGTAACTTTACTCATGGTATCAAGTGATGTAGCACGATTCCAAAGAATTGAAGCCAAAGTAGCATGACCTAAGACCTGTATAAGCCCAAAAGAAATGCAAACTGTAACATTATTATACATAATACTTCAGGTTCAAGGAAAATTCAGAACAGTAACTGGACTAGCTATGTAACTTTGATGGAAGAGTCATCAGTCTAATTTTGTGGAATCCATGTGTTACCATATTCAAGTAACACCAAATATAAATTCATGAATAAAAAAAATTAATAGCTGAAAGTTGATTTTCTTCTAACAGGAATTAATAGTTGAAAGAAACATATTAGAGGAGTTTCTTACTATAACTAGGTTTGAAGTGTCGGATGTCAAATACAACTTGGCATAACACTTACTATAACTGGGTTTGAAGTTGTCGGATGTCAAATACAACTTGGCATAACAAAGGATGTCCACGGACAAACATATGCAGGATGAAACGTTTACATTAATGCGATGTGTTTTTTGGCCAAAATCGTTAACCTAATGTTTGGCTTGGGATATAAAGGATTGGACGGTCTTTATACCATAATTTATACCCAAAGAACCTCACTTTACACTGCAAATCATTAAGGGATAGAACCATCATTAACAAAATTGATATATTCATTTTGGGACAAACAGAGACAACTACAACATACAGTGATAACTTTGCTCCATAAAGAGGTTGAAGTGGCCCCAACTACCATAGCAACAGTATAAGCCATTTCAAGGAGGTACACACAAATCCAAAAAACCTGTTCAAAGTCAATGATTTAGGCAAATACAAAGTTTAACCAACATTGACTTAGTAATGAACGAGGTCATAAATTTAAAAAATAATGATTCTATTCCCATACCCGTTTTTGACCAAGACGAACACTGAAGGACCGGATTCCAAATATACGATCCCCTTCAATATCTGGTATATCCTGCAGATAAGATCACCATTCACCAATATGTTCAAAGCATGCAAAGAAAATAATTAACAGAGATAAAGACCAAAATATCAGATAACAGCCATCGTTAAGAAAATTAATGACTATAATGTGAGGAGGTAGTAAAAAAGAATATTGAGGAAACTGTACTCAATTACTACAACAACAACAAAGCCTTATCCCACTAGGTGGGGTCGGCTACATGAATCATACGACGTCATTCCGCTCTATATTCGTTGATCCATGTTCATGAGATTCGACGGGGTTTTACGCTGGCTGTCGGGCCCTAACACAACCCTCCTCCTTTATCCGAGCTTGGGACCGGCTATAGAACATAGGCGGAGTTTACTCAATTACTAATATTAATTTATTTAACAGGTTGTAGTAATATTAGTATCTATAGTCAATATCATTTTCCCATTAATTTAGTACAAAATTGAAGCAATCCTTGTGTTTGAATGGAAATGTTTTTCCACGTCCAGTTTAATTTTGTAATTTCATAACCATGTTTGAAACAATCACAATGAACGACAAAAAGACGAACAATCTGAATCCTTCAGAATGTTTGAGGATATGTCAAAGGGGCGTACTACAAGTTTTTATTCCCAAATATGCCACCTGCATGATGAAGGTTCTTCCTTGTTTCTCATTACAAAGGCCTAACAACTGACAACAGA
The DNA here is from genome assembly GCA_030549335.1 of Pontederia crassipes. Lineage (NCBI taxonomy): Eukaryota > Viridiplantae > Streptophyta > Magnoliopsida > Commelinales > Pontederiaceae > Pontederia > Pontederia crassipes. The sequence goes on from JAUKPH010000017.1 coordinate 7,937,880, forward strand.
TAATAACTTCTGCATTGTTATTGTTGAAGGCAATTAAGCTTATGGACTTCTGCTTGCAGACTTTTTCTAGTCTTTTTTTTTAGAGCGCTAGTCCTGGATTTCAGTTTGAGCCCTTATTTCTCTTTAATTAATTAGTTTCCTTGAAATAGAATCCCTTTTAAGCTTTCCTTTTTATTAGGTTTCCATTTTCTCTGAACTGCAGGTTAGTTGGAACCCTATATAAACCCCTGTATGGTTGTATTAGTGGGCAGCTTTGATATATAAAAATATGTTGTAGTTTATTTTTCTTTTAAGCAGATAATCCAATTTAGGATTGTGGTTAGACTGCATCAGTTATCCAAACTAAAAAGTGCAACACATACAAATTGGTGAAGAAAAAATTTAATATTGCACATATGACCCAAACACAAAAGAATAGATCAATGGAGATAGAAACTTTTGGTGTAAATTCCACGAACGATTGTCCAATTAATACTCTCATTCCCAACTCAGTTATTGAGCTTTTTTTTTGTAACTAAATGGTCTTCGAACTTTAATCTGTTAGCCATGAGTATTCTAACCTATGATAGTGGGTTTGCCAATTAAAATGCTGACATGACACCCACATCAGCATTTTCACTTTCCTCCATGTCATATTTAAAAATAATAAAATAATACAAAATAAAAAGGGCATCAATATAATTTTTTTTTTAAATATGATATGGCATATTAACAATGCTGACATGGCATCCATTTTTTGTTTTATTTCTATTATTTTATTAATTTTTAAATGACACGGAGGAGAGAAAATGCAAACATAGGTGACACATCAACATTTTAATTGATAAACCCTCTATCACTGGTTAGGATGACTATGACCGAAAGATTATTAAAATTGGGTAACCATTGAGTTACAAAATAAAGTTCAATGATTGAGTGGGAGCAAAGATATGCGACATTCTTCTGTCAGATTCAGAGACCATGTGGCAGCAGGGACATGCTGCATCAGAGACAAAGTTGGCGAGCACCATTGACGACCTTTTTGGTCAGTGCCTGGGCCATTTGGCTACAGTGCAACCGGATCATTTTTTTGTGGGAAGAGATGTCAGCCTGAGCATATTGTACACCACATCTCCTTTCTTATCAAGGAGTGGGGTTTTGGCTAGTTGTTTTTTTGTGATCTTGATCACTCTTTTTCTCGCTCTCCTGTACGCTTCTTTCATAGTTCTATACATTGCTGCATGACAACCACAACTCTGGTGGCCATCCTTTTTCTTCTTAAAAAAAAGATATAATTGAATGATCATTTGTGAAATTTATTCAAAACTTTTGTTTGTCTCTCAAAAGAAAAAAAACTTTTCTTACCAAGTCCTGCATTCCAAGATGACACTATTAATTCATGTGATATTAAGGACAGATAGTTGTGATTTGGTATATTCCTTAGCAAGTCAATATTGTTAAACACAGCTGATATTACGAACATTCTATTTAAATCCCTCATATCAACACCCACGCATCTAACATTTCAGAAAAAAAAACACCTACCCCATAAATGGTTTTCTACATTGTTCCCAGCTATTTTTGCATTTGGTAATTCTTTACATTAAATAGTTGGTACTCTTACAATACATGGTTTTAAACAGCCTTGGCAAGAATTTATAAATTTCTTCATAGTCCACTTATTTATCAAAAGAGTAATTTAGTAAAAACATTTCAGCTCTGTTGGCAATGATAATGCATTTATCCACTGCTTAAAGCTGAAGGATATCGCTAACTAAATCTTGATGATCTTTTGTTTTACTCAAGAAAGAAACAGGAAATACAGGCAATGTACTTGAAGGAGATAATACGGGCAATGAATTTTGAATAATAGGAAAGTCAGCATAAAAATGGAACACAAAAATAATAATGTTTTCAATCTCAAGAAAGGAAAGGAATAAAATGGTTTTGTCCATGTTATAAAACAACTATAAAATCTGTGTTTGGGTATGGTGGAGATCACAGCAATTACCTTGAACAGCGCTATAACAACAGAGAAGAAGCTCATGAAAGCAGTTGCAAATATCAATGGTCTGGAAATATTGGCTTGTCTTCCAAATACAAATGTCTGCAACATTAATCAACACATGATGATTGGTAAAGTTAAAAAGAAAGAACCAAAGATTAAGTACACATGAATGGTAATGCATGCATATCAATCAAGCTCATTATGCCACTTGCACATACCTGAATATGCAAAAAAAATGCAAGTTGAACAATCACAGCACGAACTACCAAAATGCAGAAAGCTGCAACAACAGCAAACCTCTTCCATCTTAAAAATGGTGCCTGTGAATATGGTGTTGAGGCCATCAAGTTATCAATAAACGAAATCTAAATTTAATGTCTGAAATTTTTCTTTTTCTAATTCAGAATTGGAAATACAGGGAGATCCCATTTCTGTGTTGGAGATGTTCTAGATTTTTTTAATCATGCACTCGTCTCAAATTATTGCAGTGTAGTCTGATTATATTAAAATCATAAATAGCATTCTAAATGTATGTGATATTCGATGTGATCATGGACTTAGTTTCTGCTGTTCATTCCCTATAGTCTCTATATATTAGATACTATTACCATGAGAAATCCAATAAGGACCGAGTTTATCAAAAAACAAAAACTCACGAAAGAGAAGCAAACTTACATTGATAGAATATGCAGTTCCAAGAATAAAGCTTATAAAGAGAGCCCAGAATAGTGGCCATGAACCAACAACCCAACCAACACCAAAGCTCTGAATAAAGAAAAAAACACAATTCAGCATTTTAGCATTCTTTGTTTACAGCAATGTCTTATTTGTTCAGAGAGCATTTTCTAATGCATCCATAGAAAGACAAAAGAAACAAAATAGTAACCTCAATGCACCCAAATGGCGATGCACACATGGCAAGAAAGAAAAATGATATAAGTAGATATGACAGTTTGTATAGGCTACTATTTTTCATGTAGATGACAGAAATAGAATGATGCCGCTACTAATATTTTTGTATGCATGCTCGACAATGCATCATATAAAACATAGCATTCCCAAAATATAAGGATAACTCGAGAGTTCTTTTACCATGACAGCAAAAGTTGACACAATGGTAATGCCAGTTTGCATAGAATACTCCCCAGATGCAAGTGGGAGATATGGCTTATTAACCTGCAACATAGACAAATGTTTGGTTGAAAAGTTAAAAATTATCGCACATCTAGAAGTTACAATTCAAGTATCACACTATGAATATAGAATGAATGAGATAACGATGATCAGTAATCATTTAAAGTTCCTATCAGTTGTAGCACTTGAGAGATGAAGACATTAGAAACTATTTCAATGCATTACCTTGTCTATTTCTACATCAAATATTTGATTTAGTCCGACAATGTAAATATTCATGAAAAGTGCAGCCACAATTGCCTGCAAGAACCAAAAAAGAATAGATAAGTACAACCAGAAGTTTGTTTTCTTCTCAAACTATTTTGGTAGAATGCAGGGTAGGATATCACCTCTGACAAACCAGTAAAGAACAATGGTGAAATATCAGATAAATCCTGAACAGCCAATAGAGAAACTGAAACTATGCTTAGGATCTGCAAAGACATTGTAAATTTTATGCTCCTTGACAAAATATGCACACTTGTAAAGTATAGAAAAAGTTGCGAAGAATTTGACCAGTAAGAGCCCAAAATACATACTGTTCCTATAACCGTGTGAGGCCGCGAAAAACGGTAAAAGGCATCTAATGAAGCAAGTAATGCACTCCATCTGCTATTGGAACCATAAACTTCAGGTTCAGATCCTAAAGGTTGCTCTGACGCAGCATCGACACGACATAGTTCATGAGATCTCCTGGAACTTTCATTTTTTCTATCAGCATGCCCAAATTGATGCTTCACAGGATGTCTGTAACAGCATCCAGCTTTTATATTGCATGGTTCACTGACGATATGCTGTCTTGGAATGGAAGAACCTATAATGTTACAGGAAAGACCTTTTTTAGACAATTCAAAGAAGAATATGAGCAAAGAGAGACATATACAATTCGCCAGCATTGATGGTTGTTGCTCCAACTAAGTTCTCTTAACTTCTCTACAAAAAGAAAAAGGAACCCTCTTAGCTTCTTTGTTTCGAACCTAACACTCACATTCTATAATTATAGAGCACTAAAAACACAGGAATACCTACGGAAAAGCCCCTGTAGCTCCATCAACATCACCTTCGAGTTCGAGCACACCGTGCAGGTGTTGACTCAGACTGGTAATGCATAAGATTGTGCTCCTCTTTTATCACCTTATCTTCTCTTGTGCACTTAGCAAAACCTTATGAACAGAAAGGACACAAAAGAAACGACGACCTCGACGAGATGTCCATCCCAATTATAACGAGAGCAAGAAAGCAACATTCCGCATAAAAGACTCACAAGCTCGCCAAAAACCTCGACCTTTCCCTCCGTGGCATTATAAATATTTTGAACTCACTCTTCGCACTCCATGGAACGCAGCAGCATGCAACCAAATATAGGGGGTCATCTTGCAAAAGGAAATCTTAACCATTGGTCGCGGGGGCTTACCTCGCCAAGACGGGGGCGAGAGCAGCCGCGGAGCAGGGGAGAAGGGCCGGAGGAGGAGCGAATCCATGGAGAGCGACGGAGGGATCGAGGGCGGAAGAGCTGTCGCCTACTTGGGTGCTCCAAGGAGGCACATTTGGCATCCGAAACCTTAAAAAAGGAGTCTGACGATATATCTTTTTTCCTTGGCAGCAGGAGTGGCGCTGTGGGAGCTCGAAACAGACAGAAGCGTGAACACCATGTGGAAGGGGGCGCGAGGTACGCCGCTACGGCCACGCGTGTGGACAACTTTGTGGGTTCATAGAATACAACCAATTCATCACACGATTATTTTGATTCTTAGTTGTAAAATGTAGGGACCTCTTTTTTTTTATTATGGTGTCTACGAGAAGCTTCGTTATTAGCGCTTAATTATTTTGAAATTAAAAATATAAAATAATAAAAATTAATTCTCTAATCAAAAGACGATTTCAAAATACTAATTTCGGACTATTAATACTTAAAGAGCGCTTGGGACTCGACTCTAAGACCATTGATTAGCGAGAGAGCGACTTAATTAATAGTAAACGGTGATTAGCGATTAAATATTTATTTAATATTAATAAATAAATATTTAATAAATTTAACTGTACATTCAGTCTATGGATATAAGATGTGTATATATGATAAACTATTTAATTTAAACACTATAAAAAATTAATATAAAATAGCAATTATAATTTAATGTATAATACTCATTTATTTAATTGTCAAGACGTGTTCATATTTTTTTTGCCAAAGGCTCTTGACGTAATAAATGAGAAGAGAGAAATGCAGAAAAAGAAATGTGTAAAAAAATGATTAGTTTGTTGCAACTTCAATTATGCAAGTTCAGTATGCACTTAATGGGCGTATTTGACAATTAGAATTGGGTGGAATCAGCCTTTAGTTCCATTCGAGTCCGTCAAACATCTCTTTAAACTTTAATTATGTAGGTTCCATATTCTGCGCTTAATGAACGTGTTTGGCAATTGGAATTGGGTGGAACCACCCCTAGTTCCACTCGATGGGATTAGTTCCATTCGGTTCCGTCAAACATCTCTTTGAAGTTTTAATTTAGAACTAGGGTCACGTTTCAAAATTGGTGGAATTGGTAGTGACTTTTTTTGTGTTTTATCTTTTTTTTATTTGACGTTTCATTTTTTTTCAAACTTTCTTTTTTTTATCATTTTCTTTTTTAACCTTTCATATATATCTTTATTTATTTATTATATATAAAATATAAATAATAAAGGAGTAATATAATATTATTTATTATTTATTATTTCATTATAAATTTTTAATATTTCAATAAATATAAATTACTATAAAATTTATTTTTTAAATTTTAAATAATATATTTTTTAACAAAAATGTTGACATAATTTTTTAATATGTATTATGTATTTTAATTTTTTAACATTTTTATAATCTATTTATATATTTTTTTTAATTCAATCACCTATTAAAATTAATTAGTCACATCTACTTTTTCCTATTCTATCAATTATTTTATTTCTATCAGTTCCTGTTACTAAAAGCCCCGTTAGAGCCATTAGCTTATTCCCTGGAATTTACCCAGAAGGGGCGACAAGGACCACCTGCATAATTGTTCTTCAAACAGTTACTTTACTTCCATGGATTCACGTGTACTACTCGCGTTAGATGTTTCTGCAAGCACTGGACCAAGAGAGATTTCTTATATGCAAGGACTTCTTATATGGAAGGACCATTAGTTGCAGTGGCTAGAGAGGTTTTCCATAGACTTCTTCCTAGCATTAATCAGAGCTTGCGGATTCAATGTCTCAAAGGTCACCTCAACCTGCTCCTCATCATCCAAGAAAATGAACTATTTCCATCTTAGAGAGAGAGAGAGAGAGAGAGAGAGATTCAGAGTTCATGTCACGGATGCACCACCATCCAAATGGAAAGTGATAGAAGAATTGAAAAGCCTTCTCAATTCAGTAAATCTTTTTCCAGTTTCTGCATGAGTTCTCTTATGATTTGACTCTCACTTCCAATTAGCTCTCTCTTTGAATCTGATAAAAGAAGAAGAAACCTACTGAAAGAAACTGCAAGATAAGAGTGAATTTTGCTGTTTTTTTTTCTTTTTAAGACTCTATATCATTGTTATGAGAGGTCACCCATAGTGCTCAGAAAAAGAAACGTTCAAGGAGATTAATTACTTGATGCAATGGTTTGATGGTAGGCTTGTTTCTGTAGCTGGCATGAAAGGGGAATCCAGTTCGGATGAGGCCTTGTCTCAGTCGTTTCTGTATTTACATGTCTAAATATGATCTCAGATCCTACCTCAATCAAAATCATTGACGGGACCATGTTGTTATTATGTCAGTAGTAAGGATCGACGATCTGCTGTCTCCGCCACAAGTACGCTGGAGCTGGACGACATGCACGGTCCACGTCAGTGGCAAAAGCATTCTGAGTTTCTAGCTTAATATGCTCTTAAGGGCATTACTTCTGCAATCTCTTTCCTGACCCTTCTGTCCATTTTTCATTATGGAGATCACCAAGACCAAGTTAGTGGCATCAGAAGAATCCCAAAGTGTCCACAGATGAAAATGGCGCGTATTTTTGAGACAGTTCCGCTCCCCCGGGCTCGTCCAGATCTTGTATAATGACTCTTTAAATTTAACGTAATGATATTTTCCTTTTTTTTTAAAAAAAAAGATAGCCTTTCAAATCTTACAATTCTGTACAAGATGAAAAATATATATATAACTTTTATATGACAAATTAACTTTTGATAGGAATCACATGTATTTCAGCAATCAAGAATAAAATCAGTTGTGATATCAGGTATATCTCAGGAAAGACTAATCATCTGATGTATTGTATTCTTGAATTGGAATGTGCTTGTGAAAGAAGCTGAAATAGACTACAAAACAACCAATAGCCCTTCGAATTATTTGTAGTTGAGTTAAACTAAGAGCATTATAAAAAAAAACATTACAGAAATTTTGAAATATGAACAAGGAACATAACAGAGCTTGGCATCTTTGGGAGGTGAAGTATATACCAACAGAACCAGCTGTGGATGATACTGATTCAAGCACGTGGCAACACAGTTTCTCATTCCAACGTAACTGCACAGTTGTTGGTACCGATCAAGATAAAAGGTAACAATCCAGCTGACATACAGGCAAAAGAAAGGTTTAACTTCACATTCTGTCTTTTCAGTGCTTCAGAAGTTTAGTTATGCTTAACATCTTAGATTTAACTCAAAAAGTGTTTTCACCATTAACATGTATGTAAAGATGTGAAAAATAGATCAGAACAATATGATACATAATCCATACCGGTCAGCTGACTTTATTATTGCTTACTTTTTTATTTCAGTAATAATATGTTGAATTTTATGTTTTAAATTGGATTCCAGTTTTAGGTGCTGTGTTAAAGATCAACCAATAGCTCTCATCAATCATAATTGAGGAGAATCTTACCAATGTCTGCTGTTATAATTTTAGTTGATCGCCAAGCTACCAGCTGACTCCAGAATTTATCTGATTGTCAGAATTCCTCTCAAGATTCAGAAACGAGCACTTGTACTATTTAAGTTTCAGCTGCATGCTGCCCTATGCTGTCTGCTGCAGTTGATCTCTTAGACTGTGCCTTCTTCCCTTCAATTCCTGTTTTCTGCCTTTATCTGCTGAATTGTTTCTTATCATTACCGAGCGGCATAACATTGCAGAAAAAGTAGGCTCATTCCCCTAACAACTCAAGGCAAATGTGAAGCTCGTCAACTGTTACTTCTGACATGAAATTGAGCCAATTGTTCCAATGTAAAAATAATCACATGGTACAAGTTTTCTTCGCATTGCAAAGATCATTCACTGTGATTGCAAAGATTCAAACAACAGCGGCTCAAAAAACATCAGGCAGAACATTCACCGTGATTGCAAAGATCAAACAACAGCGGCTCAGATTTTATCTACATTGATGAAGTCGGGTCCTAAATTCCTCGAAATCACTGGGAAAAAAATGGCATGTGCATTGTTCAAATTAGATAAAAAAAAATCGGCATTACTTCTGTACGAAAAGATAGTTAGATTTCTGCGGCAATCATATGGTACAGGTTTTCTTGGCATCGGAGAGAGTCAAACTTGAGGATGTAGCTCAATCAAGAATAAATATGATATTTTTTTTTGTGTGTAATTTTTTCCCTCGAACTAGATTCATAACATTACCATTAAACATGAGGATATTATCAAATTCAGTTTTCGAGAACAAAAAAACGTTTTCGATTAAAATGACAAAGAAAAGTAAAAGGGTCATTAATCTAATTCGAATTGCACTAATGTTTTCCTCTTCTGTGATGCTTAAGATGTTATGGGCTTGGGCCGTATACGGATGTGCTTATATTTAGTGACTATGTTTTTTTGTGCCGACCTAAATTTACTCCGACACTAATAACGTTCGACTAATTTAAATATTATATATATATAATAAAAAAATATTCATAGGAGCATCCAAGCAATATTGTCAGACTCGACCCAGCCCGGCAAGTCAGACCGGTGTCCAGAGTCAAAAACGATCCGCGGGTTGGTTGAAATTCGAGGTAAGGTTTGACCCGCTTTGACAACCGGCTAATCCGACCGGATTAATTGCTGAAATAAAAATAAAATTAAAACATAAAAAAATTATTAAATATTTAGACATATTATATTTTTTTCTTGAAATTTATATTTTACCGTCCTCTTGTCACATATATAAATTTTTATTTTTTAAATAATATAATTTTTAACCAAATTTTTTGCATGAATTTTTTAATATATATTTATTTTTAAATATTGTTAATAAATTTTAAACTTATATTTATAATACATATTTTTAATTCAAACATCCACTAAAATTAATCTATCACATTTACTTTTTCTTATCACATCAATTGCGAGCGTACAAAATGATTTGTTGAGAATTAAAGACTACTAAATGCTACTCACATTATGGATCTCATTTAATGTATGAGACATAAAAGCAACACAAAGTCAGAATAATTGTTGGCATCAGGACGGAGTTAGGAATATTTTTAGTGGATTCATTGAAGAGATTATCTTTTTCCTTATGTAGCTTTTGAATTTTTTGTCTATCTATTTGTCTATATATATATAATTAATTAAAGATATTAATTTTGGAATACAAAAATAATTATCATTACGATATTAAAACATAGACAATAATTTATAATATTACTTATAATACTATAGTTAAGAAGAGAGTCATGCATACAATTTATCTTACACTTTATTTAGCTGAAGAATAAGTTTCTAAATTGATTTATTAAAAATTAATTTCAACACTTAACAAATATTTCGTAAGTGTACTATATAATACTAAACATAAATATTTAGTTATACTAATATATTAACAAAACAATATTGTATAATTATTTGTGTATATCAATTACATATAATAATTACACATTGATTAAAGGTAATAGATAAATAAAACAATTAGAATTAAATTTATTAATAATAAAGTATAACGTCTAAAGAGAAAGAATGAGTAGATTGGATGAAGATAGAGGAAAAAAATATTATACACAAATTTATGAAACTTGGAAGACTAATTATAAAAATAAGTGTAAAAAATTGTGAACTTGATCATTTAAATAATTGATTAAAGGTAATATGTAAAGAAAACAATTAAATAAAAATATAAAATAGTAAAATATATACGGTTAAAGAGAAATTATGAATTGATTGAATAAAAATAGAACGGTAAGAAAAATTTAAGTGATAAGTTGTCTAGTAAATTCGAACCTGTGCAAATATAAAGATGCCTTCTTGCTGCTAACAAGTACGCCAATAGGAAATATGCGAATTATTGCTGCACTATATAAAATAACATAAACTTCCAGTGCCGATACTTGGCACAGAACCCACGTGGCTCCGCCTTTGGTTGGCATTAGCATTACAAATTTCCCCGAGTTGATACGAAATTCATAATTTCCTGTCACGAATCTTGTAATATTAGAAAAATAAAAATTAAAAGAATCTCGTAATGCTAATTAATCTTCTCTGCTGAATTTATGACACTGAAGAAAACTTTGTAATTGGAACTGGAGGCGTCCTTGTGGTAAGACCAATGTTGTACCTTTGTTCCTGATGGATTGGGATAATAATGAGATGATAAAACCTTTTTTTACATTCCGAATTTAAAAATTATTAACATCTAACTAATTTAAAATTAAAATCAATTACTAATAAATATACAATTTTTTTTAATTAAAATAGTGACTTTAAGAATTGAACATGCATTGACTAGGATCGAGCGAACCATTTAAAAAACACTATTGTGTCAATAGACATGATAAAACTTTCATTATGCAATAAGAAATAAAATGCTTTTTGACACAATCGGCACGTAAGAGAGAAAAATAGAAGTGTGGAGAGAGAGCACGCACTGAGTCCAGAAATCATACATTATTATTACATGTTTTGCTTAAGGAAAAAGAGTACCTCCTTAGCGTGCTAAGGAGGCTGCTCAGCGCCCCTATGGATCCTTAATTGTATTTTTTTTTTAATTTTTTTGTGCATAAATTTCATTGTCTGTATCGCATTAGACGGTCACCATCAAATTCACTAATGAATAAAACGCTAACTTTCTCTCTGGTCGTATCGCCTTATGAGTGATCTAACCCTAACTTTCTCTCTTTGAGCGGCAAGCGAGATGAGCGGCGACGGACACTGAGCGGCGAGCGGGACGAGCGGCAAGCGAGAAGAGCGGCAACCGACGCTGAGGCAAGCGGACAAGAGGCGAGCGGGACGAGCGGCGACCAAAGCTGAGCGCCGAGCAGACGAGCGGCAACCGAGGCAGGATAGACGAGCGGCAACCGAGGCAGGGTGGACGAGCGGGAAGATGCGGCTGAATTTTTTTATGTTTTGTGTCTCGGCATAGTTGTTTATTTGATGCTTTTTATGTATCATTTGTACTTGGTACACTCGGCAGTTATTTTGTAGTGAATGCAGTTCAAATATGCAGTGAAGGCACAAATATGTTGTCTCCTTAATTTATTATCATCTTAGTTCAATTGGTCTTGTTTCACTTTTTCCATTTATTTGAATGCAACGTGTTTTTACTCTTAGCAACAAAATATTCTTTTAATATATTTCTTTTCTTGTATAAGCATAGCAATATTCTCTTGGCAACATCACTACAATTGCGTTGTTGCTGGGTCATATAAGATGATCATGATTTCGAGAGATGGGGTTGAGGTTCATATAAGATGCAGCCTCTTGTGTACAACCTTTTATATCACCTGTGCCTTATCATCCACTTAAATGACATGAGTTGATAACTATTAATTGAGGCGCTTACACAATATGTTGCGCCATTGCATTGCGCATTTGAACAGTTCACATAGATTATAACCGTCTTTATTAGACAACAATGAGATCTCCAACTACAGCCCGGAAAGGATTCGAGATGAAAATAATCACAGTAGAAATCTCAATCCTCAAATAAGGGCACAAAAGAAACATTGGCATCAAAATTTTCTCAAAGTTTCTCTATTCGAACAATGATCACTACTCAATCCAAGGAAGGATTAGGAAAAAAGACATACAAGAGTAAAGACAGTGCCGAAAATTAGTGATCAAAATCACCAATAGCATACAAGCACATGGGAAAAATAGAAGGAAAAAAAAAGAAAAAAAAGATACACACAAAGATATTTGTTTTAAGCATCCATAGATGAAAGTACGACATATTATAAGCATAAAAATAGAGGAGCCAATTTGGCTGAAGAACAAAGTAGCAGGCGATCAAGCTATCCAAGGGCCGATCTTGGCGATAGTGCAACCATCGTGATCGACGAGGAGCATCGGACTTGGTTGTGTAGCACCGTAGCAATGATGAGCATCCTACTTGGTTGAAAAGAAATAGAGGAAGCGATGCTGCCGCCATTGAGGAAAAAGAAGCAGAGGAGGCAATGCAGCAGTCATCATGGAAAAGAAACAAAGGAGCCGACGATAGTTATCGAATCCTTGAGGAGAATGGCAATCGGCAGCCATCAAATCCCTAAGGAGAGGGCAACACCGAATCCTTGAGGAGAGAGAATGCTAGGCTTGAAATGGAGTGTATTTCATTTTTATTTTAGGCAGGAAAGATCTAGATCGTTCAAAAGAATGAACGTCCAATATTTTTCATATAAGGTTTAAAGGGAAAAGTATAAAAAAAATAAAAAATCAAACTATCCGATGGCATCCAACATTGCTGCTAGAAGCTAAGCAGCCTCCTTAGCAAAAGTGCTAAGGAGAGGTTCTTTACCCTTTGTTTAATTACTTCCATGAAGGAGTCCACGTAAAGAAAATGTGGAGTCCAACTTTCCATGGGACTTTTCTGCTTTTGTTTTAGTACTTTTTTATTTGAGAATAAAATTAGAAAGAATAATTAAGTAGAATTACTCCTGTTTATTTAAGTTGTTCTTTTACTCTTTATTATGTTTAGAGTGAAGTGAAAAAAATATCTAGAATGCAATATTTTGAAAGTAGGTATCTTTGCACATATTTGTTTAACAATAAAGGAGTTTTTATTTATTTAATTTTTTATAATATATATTCATTACTTATTTTGAACTTCTAGCAATGAATATTTTATGTGTTGATTGATTAATAGGAAAAATTGCACTAAATACTCTCCAATTTTGATGTCTTTTAGCGCGACCCTCCAACTTCTAACAAGTCTGTCTCTGTCCTTCATTTTTTAAACTTATTTTACAAATTATCCTTTTGACCTTTGATAGATGATTTTTTTTATGACTATGTTGATGCGGCACCACCCGACGATTTCTCTCTCCACTACGCAAGCAAAAAAGTTTGACGTGGCATTATTAAAAAAATAAAATAATATTAAAGAAATTAAAAATTTTGGTGACGCTAGAAGGAGCAACATCGCCAGGAGGAGGCGAACCTCGCGTCGAAAGATGCACCGTAGAAGAAAGGGGAGGGGGCAGCGGCCCTTCCCCTCTGCGTGCACACGCAGATTGCGCAGAGGGGGAGGGGCGGCACCCCCCTCTCCCTCTCCTCCCCAGAGAGGGGAGGGGGAGGGGGAGGGAGGCGGCACCCCTCCCTCCATGCGCAAACGGGGAGGGGCATCGGAGGGCCGCCTCCCCCCTCCCTAGGCGGCCCTCCCCTCCTCTATGCATGGGGCATTGTGCCCCTTCCTCTCTGGCGTCGGAGAGAACTGGCCACCGACGGCCGAATGGAGAGGGAGGGGGAGGGCCACTCTTTTTTTCTTTTTAATATTATTTTTAATATTTTATATTTTTTTTAAAAAATAAATGTCACATTAGTCGAATGATTGAAAATTTGAGTATTTCCGATCGAAAGAGCATTCCGTGAAATAAGTTATAAGATGGAGGATAATCTTATTATAAAATGAAGTTGGATGATAGCAATGGGAAAACGGTTAAAGTTGGAGGGTAGTTGGCATAATTTACCCTTGATTAATAATGTTTGCTTATTTGCATGATTACATTTTATAAATTTAACTAAAAAGTTTTATTGTAAATAAATAATAATATAATAATATGCGGTTGGAAAATAAGAAAATGAAATATAGTTCAATTTTTTAAAACAAAATAATGGAATATTAATATTTTTCTCCATGACAAGTATAGGTATTCTTTTGTCATCATTAAAAGATGAGGGTTTTGTTGTTTTAATCATATTCGCTTTGGCTTATTCATAAAATAACTAATTATTCATCTTTAAAACAATTCATAAAATCCAACTTCATTGATTTTGGATGCAACTCCATTAATTAATCATGTCAACCCAATTTAGTTATGGAATGTTAATTTTATGTAAAAGCGATATAAAATTTGATGCACTATTTTCTATTTAAATATGCCATTTGTACTTCAAAATTATTGGTGATGTAATCATTTTCTATAAATTAATATGAAAGTCCATGTGAAAGACATTTAAATCTCACTATATAACTAAGAATGACATTCAAATTAATATGAAAGGCCCTATTTAGTTGTGGGTGAAATAAGGAGAATCCATGGGAAGAGAAAGGAGGGAATCAATTTTCCATGTTTGTTTGAATATAAGTTGGAGAGAAATGAAGGAAAAAGTCTCATCATTTTCTCTTCATTCTCTTCCAATTTTTTCACACCCAAATCGGGATAGAAGAGAGGGGAACCATTTTTAATCATATAAATTAAACATATAAGTACATATATATGATAAAATCATATAAATAAGATTATCACTTAGCATTTATTTCATTCATTTTTCTTTAATGATGTGAACTAAATAGAAGTAACTATTCATCTTCTTTCTCCTACATTCTCTTTCCATCATTTTCCTTATCATTCTTTACTTGCCCTTTAATGAAATTTGAACTAGACCCTAAATGATAAGGAACGTATGCATGATTTTGTGCATAAAGATGAGTGATATTTTTTAAACTCAATTCAATAAATAAAGTCATGTTGTTAACACCCCATAAATTGAGAGATCTGTGCCATTGTCGCGAAGACAAGGGCAAAAAAAAGAGAGAGCAATGAAATGTGTTAATTGCTAATATATTATGATATAGTATTGTTATTATAATTATATTGTTAATTCAATTAACTATTTTCATATAGTCAATATTTTCTTACATAAACGATATATTTGTTAGCCTTTCTTTTAAAGAATAAATTTTGAGTAAACATTAATTCCCATTAGACTTTTTATTGTG
The DNA here is from genome assembly GCA_030549335.1 of Pontederia crassipes. Lineage (NCBI taxonomy): Eukaryota > Viridiplantae > Streptophyta > Magnoliopsida > Commelinales > Pontederiaceae > Pontederia > Pontederia crassipes. The sequence continues at coordinate 7,953,182 of JAUKPH010000017.1, forward strand.
AAAAAAAATTGAGTTATAATATTAGATAACACTGAGCTAATAAGTTTTAGAGCAACTCTTGTGATCTTTTAAGTTATTTTTCATTCATAAATTAAGAGTTTTCAAGTTAAATTTTCTCATGGTCTTTTATTTTCAACAATTTATTTTCTTATATTAGATCATTTGAACTCTGCCTTGGCAAGTTAACATTTTGGGTACCAACTAAACAATGGTAATCAAAACAAAATCTCCCTAGAAATTTATTTAACCTAGACTCTTAAATATACTCATAAGTTAATAGTCACAATGATCTATAATCATATAAACTCCTATAGTATTGATATGTTTTTTCATGAATTTGTATGGTTTTCATTTTGTATAAGTAATAATTACATATTAGGTATTTTTTATTTTCAAACAAAACTTTATCATGGTAAAAAAAGGTAATAGATGTCTTCAAGTCTAAAATTAAAAAAAAACAACCAATCCATATACGAAAAAAGCTGAAGAAATTACTCGTTAATTTTTTTTCTTCATCCCATTATTACATAATTTTTCAAAAATCAAGCAAATATCAATAAGAGAGTCAAAATTTAATTCAAGAAATATAAGTTTTTTTAGAACATCAATAATTTGATTGAGAAAGTTCAATAACGATTGAAAATATAATCAATAAAATGTCCGAGACTGCTTCAGAATTTGTGTGATCTTATGAAAATCAGTTTACATTTGGAAATTGAATTCGCTTCAATTGAAGGGTTAGGTGAAGATATTATAATTTATCCGAACACTAAAGAATTGGCATTGATGGACTTTCTATCAGGACAAAAAAAAGCTAAATTTGTTAAATAGATGAATGGAAAGTTCATCATCTAACAATATATTTATGTTTCAAATCATTCATATGGATGCGAGATGCATGAAAGTTTCAACTGATGCAGATTTATTTTCTATGAATTACATTTTTGAGTCAAGTTTTTAAGATAATATCTTAATTATCATTTGGTACTACTCTACACTTGGTTTAAATGATTTATATAACAAATCGAGAAAGAAAAATGAATCTTTGATAAATGTCAAATATGACTCTCCAGATTTAATTTTCAGAGTTCGATGTCGAACTATTTGAGAAGAGAAAGAGAGATTCATCTCAAAATTATAATCTCTTACACTTTATGATCCCCCACTACATAATATAATACAAGATGAAAATCAAGTTAGAGATTCAACATTTTGAAATTTAATACATTTTTTTAGTAGCTAGCCTCTGGTATTTGGAAGCGGTGTTGACGACTCAATTCGTACAATACTATTGAGCACATTATTTACGAGTTGGAGACTAATCCACTATCGAAATCAATACCAATAAAAAAATTTTACATTAAAAAATTTGAACTCGAGACATTACTTAAGTGAATAATAGTCACTTATCACTCTACCCCAACCCCATGTTAATAATTTCAATACTTTTTTTTATTTTACATAAAGATATTAAAGAATTCAGTTCAAACTAACTTTTGTGAAAGAAAAAAAAAATCTCTTCTAATTTCATGGGAGATGAAATACGTCTCAAATAAAATAGAGATAAAGAGTAGAGGTGAGCACCAATCAAGATGACCCGATCGTTTCAACATGCACTAATCCAAAATTCTCAAAATATTTTCCAGTCCTATAGGTAACTAAGGATCTGGCCGGTATCGAGTTGGAATTGGGTTTGGATTATAAAAATTCAAATCGTATCCCGACCATGTATTATATATTATATTAATATATTAAATTATTGTAAAAATATTATATTCATATAATAACATTAAATATTCTTTAACTATTATATTTGCTTTTTTTATTAATTATGGTCAAATTAATATAATCGAAATTTTAAATATAGTTTAACCGGATTGGAACCAGAATCACCGGCTTGATTTGCTCATCCGTAAGAGTGAAAGATATTTATGAAGGTTGAACTAGATTAAGAATAGACGAGAGTAAGAGGACCTACTACCTAGAGCTGACCAGATTTAGAGAGGGAGAAAGAAGATGCGTTAATGCGAGCGAAGTGGTAAGACTTTGTTGAAGAGTAGATGGTGGTCGGTTGGTTCGTGGAAGATAGAGAAAGAAAAAATGTTGAAATGGACTTTTTTTTTCCTTTAGTTTGGATGAAATTTAACGTTTAATACATCAATGGGTCTTCTTGATTATGAGCTATCAACGGTTCATGTCAAGGCATCTAATAGTTGTTAGCACCATGCAACTTTTGGTAAGTGGAATCAAATCATCTTGATGGTTCCCGTTTTGCCACTGAAAAAAAATATATTATTGTCATCCCTCATAATTAATTTTTAGATCATTTTGCTGTCAATTATAATTAACTTTATTTTTACCATTTGATTTCTACATTCCAACTTGTAATTGGGGCATGGATTATTTAGAATTTAAAATTTGGGTTGACTTTTTTTTGTAATAAAATAATATTTCTATGTTTTCAATATGTTTTGAGAGGGAAGGAAAGAGAATAAAAATGTTGAACATTCTTGTGGGAGGAAAATCATTAAAAAAAGTAAGATAAGTTGATGAAGGGAAGAGGTGGCAATAAAGATACCCCACTTTTAATATGTTTCTTAAAATAAATATAATTGCTTAAATTGTCATTTCTCTCTCCAATCTGAAAAATGTACCTAACATAAATATTGGTCTTGGGATTAATGTCATTAAATATGACAGCTGGGTGTAAGGAGAGTTATTATCCCCCTTTTACTGGATGATTACTGTAGCCAAATTTGATGACCTGTCATGTAAACGTAAATATTTTTTTATTTCAATTTTTTCTAACTAATAAAAAGTCACCATGATAAATTATTAAAAAAATGAATATAAAACCAAGCACACTTGAACTTTTAAATAAATAAATAAATATATGACATAACAACTTTTGACTCAAGGGTAAATCTGACGTCTGTCAAGAGCGCCTCCACGATCCGTTCCCGTTAGGTTTGGGTCGGACGGCGGCGGTGACGCCAGGAATGGGTACTATGGTCAATGCACATGAGCTGTTTTGTTGCTTCCGTGGAAGACGTTTGACCAAAGGGGGAGTGGGAAAGCCGTAAACGTGAGGCCCGTCGATAAAACCACCCCCTCTTTTTTCACATTTTTTTTCCTCTTCGCTCCTCTCACCAACTCAACCAGTCGATCCACCCATCGGTCGAGGAGGAGGGGGGAGGAGGAGGAAGAGGAGGACCAAATATTTAAAACCCTCTTCTCTCTCTGTCTCTCCCCCGCCCCGTCTTCTTCTCCTCCTCCGACTCCGTCCGCCGGCGCGATCGACGAGGATGGAGTCGCCGAAGCAGCCGTCGGCGATCGACCTCTTCGCCGCCATAATCTCCGGTGCGCTCAGCGGGGACGGGTTGCCGCCGGAGGCCGCGGAGAACAAGGAGCTCCTCGCGCTGCTCGCCACCTCGGTCGCCGTCCTCGTCGGTTGCGCCGTCTTCTTCTTCTGGCGCCGATCCGGCGAGCCCAAGCCCGCCAAGACATTGGAGCCTCCCCGGCCACTCTCTGTGAAGGTTGAGACCGAGGCGGAGGCTGACGAGGGAAAGAAGAAGGTCACCGTCTTCTTCGGAACGCAGACGGGCACCGCCGAAGGGTTCGCGAAGGTAAGAATTTTTGGGTTCCCCATCTGGCCGAATTTCGATCTGAATCTTCTTATAGTTGGTGCCTTTTTTTTTTCTTTTCGCTTGTGTTATTGACATTTTGACGTGATTCCTAGGCGCTTGCTGAGGAAGCCAAAGCAAGATACGAGAAAGTAATATTTAAAGTTGTTGATCTGGTAAAGCATGCTCTTCTCTCCCTCCAATTATGGGACAAAGTCGTCAAATTTGACATCTATAGTCGATGTTTTTCATGAGCGTAGGATGATTATGCCGCGGACGATGATGAGTACGAGGAGAAGATGAAGAAGGAGAATTTGGCTCTGTTCTTCCTGGCTACGTAAGTGCCGCTGTGTTGTCCGTTAAAGAGCTTTACTCCTCCAATAGCCTTCTCTAGGTATCGTTTTAACTTGGGTTATGCTGGGAATTACAGTTATGGAGATGGGGAGCCTACTGATAATGCTGCTCGGTTCTATAAATGGTTTAGTGAGGTTAGGAACACATGGTCTTGGTGAAAAGAAAAACGCATTCTTTTCACTTCGTCTTGGTGTTTGACGACTGTCCACTTTCAGGGAAAAGAGAGAGAAATCTGGCTACAGAATCTGCAGTATGCTGTGTTTGGTCTAGGCAACAAGCAGTACGAGCATTTCAACAAGGTTTGATCGTATTCTGATGTGAAAATGGTTGATCTTAAGATGACCATCCCTGTGCTGCCATTTAATTATGTTCTTTATTTTTCTGTTTCCTTTCTGAAATTTAAGGTTGCTAAAGTTGTAGATGATCTTCTTGCTGAGCAAGGTATATTCACTTCTGACATCTTTACTTCTGTTGCTATAGTTGTTTTATCTGCTTATATGCTGATCAGCTCAATACGGTGTTCTGTTTCTTTTCTTTCTTGTTTAATGAAGCTTCAATTAGTTATATTTTAAACTATTAAGTGAAATGGTGACTTTCAGTTTGACAGGGATGCCACATGAGACATTTCATGATTACTGTATAAGCCATTATTGGTTATAACCTGAAACTTAAGCTTAATCATTATAATCATTCCAATCAGCTCGTCATTTCAAAAAAAAAAAAAAACCTCTTTCATTTAATGCTTTATAAACAGAATAGTTTTTGCCAATTGTCAAATGTTGTGGAAATTTTTTTGTTTTCAATTCTTAGGAAATCTATGAATTCAAATAGGACATGCAGAAATGTTACTTTTGAATTAGAGTATTTTGAGAAGCATATGTATTTTACTAATATTTATATTTTCTTCCTATAGCATACAATTCTTGAGTTCTTCAACGATGGAGAAAAAAAGAACAATTAATGATTGTACTTAGTCTGTTCTACTTGGAAATTTATGCACAAAAGTTATTGGTGACTGCTTAATTTTAACCCTCTCTTTTGAAGCTCTCATAAGATGGCATCCTTGTATCTTAAACTGTCATTTATTACTCGAATTTAACTCCTCCTAGAGAAAATTGGTAATTTCTGTAGTGCCCAGTTGAAATTTGTAGAGGAATATTGTGTTAATCATTCTATTCAAAAATATTGTGTTAATCATTTGTTTCATCTAAATATTCCTATAGTATCATTGACAAAAATATCATTATCTGTACTTTCCATTCTATGGTTATTGTCTACCTTCATGGGAAAATATGGAACAATGATAGTTGCTATGGTACACATGAGATATCTTGGTTGGTTGACTCTATCATGCTATAATTTTCAAATATGATGTATTGCCTTTCTTATGAAAGGTTATTCAATCTTGTTTTACTATTTATCCGGATATAAAAATGATAATACCATCTATTCCATATATTGTGAAGGTGGGAAGCGCCTTGTATCTGTGGGACTTGGAGATGATGATCAATGCATTGAAGATGATTTCACTGCATGGTATGAAATATAGCTGTCTCGATGAATGTTACATCCTCCATTATCGTCTGTCTCTTTCTTGTTTATTCTTCTTATAAGAGATTCAAACATTTATTCCACTTTTGTCATCCTCCAAACTTTTAATTTCCAGGAGAGAAAATCTATGGCCAGAGTTAGATAAGTTGCTTCGAGATGAAGATGATGCATCGGGTGCAACTACTCCTTATACAGCTGCTATTCCTGAATATCGGGTTGTGTTTCTCGACCGTGAGGATGCAGCTCATCTGGAGAAGAGTTGGAGTCTTGCAAATGGCCATGCTGTTCGTGACATTCAACATCCTTGCAGGTACTTATACTGTAATTTCAAGTGTTTTTATCAGTTACTGAACCAAGTAAAAAGTAATGAAAGGTGGCTCATGCATATTCAACATTTTGAAGAGCTAACATTGCTGTGCGGCGGGAGCTTCATACTCCAGCTTCAGATCGATCATGTATTCATTTGGAGTTTGACATTGCTGGCACAGGTCTCGTGTAAGTAGTATTTATTTTTTGCTGTTACATTGAAAAATGTTAGTTTTAGTTATTGCATTCATTTCTTGATATAAACAACAAACATTTTGGTTTCCGGTGCCATATGGGAAGTGGTTTGCACAACCAGTTCCACTCGCCATCTCAGTTTTTCCCTAGTTCTTCCACTCTGTTGATTTTTTCATAGTTCTAGTTACATTCACTAAAAATGTGATTTTACACTGTTTAGACATCATTTCATCCTCCAGACCACTGCCTGCTCAATTTTTTTTCAAAAGGCATACAGCAGGTTTTGCGGACTTCCATGTAGTTTTGACGCCCCTTAACAAAATATTGCTTTTTTAGCTTGGAATTGGGGCATATTGAAATCCAATTCAATCATTTTTTTCCTTGTTACCTGTAAACTATGTAGTAACATATCATGCTGAGAGTTTTGCCATTTGGTTCCTGTCTATTATTTGTCTGCATGGTAAGTAAAAGAGTATCTGTTTGCTGAAAAATACTATTATCCTGTCGTTTATTTGTATGACTTGCTCAACTGAGATTTTTCTAGCATTGCAGTTGCCATTATTTTGTCTGACCATTATGAGGATTATCTTATGAAGGTATGAAACTGGAGATCACATTGGCGTGTTTGCAGAAAATTGTATTGAGGTTGTTGAGGAGGCTGAAAAACTGTTGGGTTATCCTGCTGACACATTTTTCTCAATCCATGCTGACCAAGAGGATGGCTCACCACGCGCTGGCTCTCTGTCGCCTCCTTTTCCATCTCCTTGTACCTTAAGAACGGCACTTACTCGATATTCTGATCTTTTGAATTCACCGAAAAAGGTCTGTTTTCCTTTTGACCCTATTTTTCCTTTCTTCTGGAATTGAGATTATTGGCATTTATATTTTGTCTTCCCTTGATATCACAGAGTGCTTTACTTGCATTGGCTAAATATGCATCTGATCCGGCTGAAGCTGAGAGACTTAGATTTTTGGCTTCTCCTGCTGGAAAGGTTAGCATCTTGTATGACATTGTACATCTTTTGGTATTTCAGTATTAACTTATGCTGTCTTGGATGCAGGATGAGTATTCGAAATGGATTGTTGTGAGTCAGAGGAGCCTCCTTGAGGTTATGGCTGAATTTCCTTCTGCAAAGCCTCCACTTGGAGCTTTCTTTGCTGCAATTGCACCCCGCTTGCAGCCTAGATATTATTCAATATCATCCTCACCAAGGTAGCTGGTAGTGTTTTTCTTTTCTTTTTGTTTTGTCAACTTGATTTTTTAGTAAACTTATCGATTGTGTCTCTTGTAGAATGGCACCAACAAGAATTCATGTGACATGTGCATTAGTGCATGACAAGATGCCCACAGGAAGAATTCACAAAGGTGTCTGTTCCACCTGGATGAAGGTAGTTTAAATAGCCATCTTTATATGTGAGCTATAATTGGTTAGAACTGAAATTTTGGTACAGTCTATACTGTTGAATCCTAGGAAACAACTTAGTTTCCTTCTCTTAGGCATCCTACTCATGTTCCAAGTTCATGCTGTCATTACTTCTTGATTAAATGATTAAAAAGGGTAAAGGTGAAAATTTTATAAAGAAATATGGATGACTTTTAGCTTGCTAGTCATCCTTCTTTTTTCTCAAAAAAATAAAATAAAATAAAATAATAATAATAAATAAAATGAAATGAAATAAAATAAAAAGATTCTCTGTTATTTGAGGCTTTACGGCATATCTAATGTTGTTTTGCCTATTTGTTTTTATTGTATATTTGTTGTTATGTCTTATCTCTAATCATTGATTTATGACCCTTGGGATTCAAGAGTTGTTAAACAATTGCAAGAAAGTTACGTAAGAGATAAAGAGAACATAAAGAAAGTTTCTTGACGTACATATTCTTCTTAGGTTCTCTGATACTTCTTTTAAGCTGGCTTTATGAATGCATGTGCATCTTTCAAGACATATATCTATATATAGATGACTATCCTAGTCTATCCTCATACCCTACACAACATTCACTGTGTCTGTTACGCCCTTTGAGGGCCAAAGGAATATTTGCTTCTCAACTAGTAATTTTAGTAGTTGGTCCCTCAACTTTGCTTTGATCCCATTTTGTTCCCACAGATTCGTTTTGTACTCAATTTTTGTCCAACAACTTATAATTTTTTGTAGCAAAATAGTCCTTTTATCCTATAATAATAGGTTTCCTCATTATTTTGTTGACTGGCCTACCAACGTCAATACCATGTGGTATCCACATAAACTGAGATTCAAAATTTTAAAATATAATATATTTAGTGGGATAAGGCTTTGTTGTTGTTGTTGTTGTATAATATATTTTTTTGAGAGGAAGATATAATATATTTATTAATATAATATATAAGTATCTATGTTAAATAAAAGATTAAAAATTTAAGAGAGAGAGAGAGAGGGTGCTGCCCCCTCCCCTCTCGCTCTTTCTTCTCTGGTGAGAAGAAAGATGTGAGAGGGCCAACACAACCTCCCTCTCCACCTCTATCCGGAGAGAGAGGCAGAAGCAGGTCCCGCCCCCCTCCCCTTACCCTTTCTTGTGCCGATGAGAAAGGGGAAGATGGGGAGGCGTTGGGGCCACAGGCCACCTCTGCCTCACCTCTCTTGACGGAGAGAGGTGGTGCAACACCGCCCTCTCTTTTTTAATTTAAAAAATATGTCTTTAAAATTTAAATCTTTGGATTTCAGCTTACATGGATGCCACATGGCGTTCATATCAGCAGTTTAGTTAACAAAATAATCTGAAAACCTACTATTAAAGGTTAGGGGAACTATTTTGCTATAAATGTATAAGTTGGGATATCAATTGGTTACAAAAAGAAGTTGGGAAATTAAAATGGGAAAGCAAAGTTGAGGAGCCAACTATGAAAATTACTCGCTTCTCAACATGATTCTTTAGCTGAACGGAAAAGCTCAAGCCTTTTCATTGTTGAATTTCTTTTGATCATGTGCCTAATGAGGCTCTCAATGACATTAGTTATTATTTATATTGGTCTTGCATGAATTCATTTCTGCAGTTTGATAAAAAAAAAAGGTTTGTCGAGATTCACATTTATAAAAACTGCAGAAAACTAGGATAACACCCATACAATGATATCTCGTTCTGTGTTCTTAGGCTTGCAGCAAAGAGTTTAGTAGTTGCTTAGTTGGCTTTTCAATTTTTTGTTGTTTCAACTTATGCTTGCATGTTGTTTTACTCTCTTTTTTTCAGCATGCTGTTCCATTGGCTGAAAGTCAAGTTTGTAGCTGGGCTCCTACCTTTGTGCGACAATCAAATTTTAAACTTCCTACAGATCCCTCTATCCCAATTATTATGATTGGCCCTGGTACAGGGTTGGCTCCTTTCAGGGGTTTCTTGCAGGTGTGTTGCAAAATGTTGTGTTTTTTCCCCTTAAAAAAAGGTTGAATACTTGAATATGATAACATTATGTATATCAGAAATTTAATTAAAGGTTCAACCTTTGTTACATGTTTGTTACAACTTGCAATCATTATTGTACCATTTCTTTCATTTTCCCCTTTTCCTAAATAAATTATTTTCTTGTTTAAAGGGAACAAAGTGAAAAAGCTACATATTCTATAATCTATCATCGATTTGAAAAGTACATATTGCCATCTTCAGGAAAGGTTGGGATTGATGGAGGCTGGAAATCAACTTGGTCGTTCCATCCTCTTCTTTGGTTGCAGAAACCGTGCAATGGTACTGATAATATTTAGAATGCCAGATTGAGAGAGCACAAAATAATTCTCTTGTTTTCTATACACTCAGTATAAATCAAATTTAATTATGTATTTTGCAGGACTTCATATATGAGGATGAACTCAAAAACTTTGTTGAAACCGGGGCACTCTCGGAGTTGATTGTTGCATTCTCTCGGGAGGGTCCAACCAAGGAATACGTGCAGCATAAGATGGCAGACAAGGTTTGTCAATATGGAGCTGTTTATTCGTTCTGCAGCCTGTTACGTTATATTGGAGTTGTTCACAAGTTGTTTGTCTTCTTTCTTTCAGGCATCCGAAATATGGGATATCATCTCCCATGGTGGTTATATCTACGTCTGTGGTGATGCTAAGGGAATGGCTCGAGATGTTCACAGGGTTCTTCATACCATTGTTCAGGAACAGGCAAGCATGAACTCATCCAATAACGAACTTTCTTGCAGAAGTGCCGGCCATGATACTTAAGCGATTGTCCTTCCTATTGCAATCTTTATTTCCTAAGGGGCTATTTTTTTAAAAAAATTAAAGTAGAATAGTTTTGTGGCGAACACCTTGAAATGTGTAAAAGTTGTGTTGGAATCTAAAAACTGAAGATTAACAATTCTCTCTATCATCTAAAATAGTTAAACCTGTTATTTCATCTCCTAAGCAGAATCTATTCAACAGTCATCCAAACACAATTTTTTCTTTATTCTTAAGATTCTAATGAATAAATAAATTTCTTGAATTATTTTTCTTATAAGATGAATAATTAACTTCAACCATACACATCCTAAGTCCTTTCATGTCTTTCAGGGATCTCTTGATAACTCCAAGACAGAGAGTATGGTGAAGAGTTTGCAGATGGAAGGAAGATATCTGAGGGATGTCTGGTAAGCTGCACATTAGGGTTATTGCTCGCAAGAAGTACTCCTATGGAACAGCGTTCCCTAGTTTTGAAATCCTATACGGCAGTTCTTGAACCCCAACGGGAAGGTTCAGTGGCAGGGATATCAAATATGTCACGCTACTCCGTGCCCCTATACTGCTTTGTTGTCACATTATCCCATAACAACCCAATGAGGATTTTATTCTTAGTGAAGTAATATATGTCCTAAGATTTATTGTTAGGCTGATTTGTTGAGTGAAATAAAGGATATGTAGGGAAAACTAGTCGAAAATGGAGGCAGTTATTATTATCATAAAGCATGTGAATTTGGTGTCGAAACATCTCCGGAGAAAGGTAAAAGCCAAGTGGTCAGATGTATTTACTCTGGGGATATGCATTTATTTATCTTCATTTCTATCTTCTAAAATAATTCTATCTATTCTTTTATGCTTTTTCAGCTTATGTTTTTGGCACATCTTTGGTGCATTACCCTACTTAGATTGCAAAGTTACTGGAAGCAAGACATGCTGTTTTATGCCCTTTTAGTGATCAAATGTAGTAAATTCCACGGTATGATGATATTGGTCTTAGAGATTAATAAATTGAAAGAAGTGGAAAATGCTGTTCGTCGTTCAGCTCTCAAAGCAACATATAACCCCCACTGTAAAAGAGTGTACCTTTACTTCAATGGTTCTGTACATGCAACTTTTCAGTTGCACAAGTGGTGATTTACAACCATTTATATCAATTATTATTCTACTGACATTCCTTTCGAACTATTTATCGTTCTTATTTTTGTGTACATTCAAAGAAAAAACTATTTAACTTGAACCTAATTTTATTTTTCAATTCGAAAAAGGATGGAAAAGAATTCCTTACTTTGGATATATAGTTAGATTTGCATCACATAGAATTAATTGATTAATATAAAATGATATATTCAATTCAAACATTATACAAATTTTATTATACAACAACAATAAAGTCTTATTCCACTAAGTGGGGTCGGCTACATGGATCATACGATGCCGTCTCAATGTTTTAAAAACTTAATCTGATCTTAGTCGCATGAACTAGCTTCTTTAATCACCTCCGTTCATTAGAGTGCGGTAGCCCTTGTTCATTAAACACTGCATTCAGACGAGGATGCAGCGAAGGAGAGTTGTGTTAGGTCCCGACAGCCAGCATAAAATTCTGTCGAATCTTATGAACATGGATCAACGAATATATACAAATTTTATTATAATACGATAAATCAATTATTTATATATCAATTAAATAAAATAAAGTTTCACAATTAATTTAAAAAAATAAGAAATTTATATTGACGATAAATTTTGTATAGTACACATATGATAGAAAAATATTAATTGTGAAATTATATTTTATTCATTATTAACATATAAATAATTTGTAATTAACTAAGTATGAATATAAAAAGAAATATAGTTAAATGATAATGAATAAAAATGAAAAAATAATAAGATAAATTAGAAAGAAATAATATATTTGAATAAGGGTAAAATTATAAAAGCTTATAAAATGTTAATATTTAATTGCTAAACGTTAGTAGAAGTAATTTTTTTAATATTTTTATATGAACGTTAAGCGCTACTTTTTTTTAAATTTATTAAATAAAAAAATTAATGTCCGAACTAAACGTTATTTGAAATGTTAACTTTGATGTTATCAAATAAAGTTGACCCATAAACAAATCCGATCCGATCAAATTTAATTGAATCGAGTTAAGGGGTTAAATTCGACCCAACTCGACTTAATTCAAATTGGGTCGGGGTGATCAGATTACTCGACCATTCAATTTTTTTAAAAAAAAATTCTTACTGTTTTATATTTTATTTAATCATCGAACACCCGTACCATTTTCTATTTATGAAATATAGATTGGGTCACTCTTTTCCTTCCCCATTCTTATTTGTCGAAATCGATAATCACAAGACTTCCCGAAACCCAAACATTTCGACGGATTGCCGCCCCCCCATCAGATAAAAACGATGCCAGGGAAATTTTTTCGAGATTGAATCCAAACTTTAAATTAGTTTTCTTTGTCACGTTTTTAAAATTTAATTTTGTGCAAGTAGCTCATCCAATATCAAGATTCACGTCAAGCTGATTCCGTGAGCTCGAGAGTTCTGCTAGTAAAGAAAGGAGTGAACATATCTTTTCACCGTGGAATACTACGAAGCAACAACCCCCAATCTAAAAAAAACGAAAAGGCAAATAAATAATGAATTGGACCATTTTGTTTTATACAACATTTTGTTTGTTTACGATTCTAACAAAGTTCTTGGTGGAAGAATGAATTGAGGATGCGAAGCGTGGAACGAGGGACGAATATAGACAACGAGAGGACCGAACGGCACTTTGGTGTTTGGCAGCAAGGTATGATTTCGGAAGAATATGGCCAGAATTATGGCGATCACAGGAAGAAGTTTTGAAAATAAAGCGGATCAATTTCCATTGACAATTTGATACAAACACATGGACAAATCTTTGGGAAACACACGAGAACGAAAAGGAAAAAAAAAAACACCGAGCTTAATCTAATTTTCCTAGGTCGTTTCGCTTCCATCACAGGGCCATGGAAGAGTAGAAGGCCCCGCCTTTTTTTCCTCTAGCCGCCGAAGCCGTAGAGAGTGCGGCCCTGGCGCTTGAGGGCGTACACGACGTCCATGGCAGTGACGGTCTTCCGGCGGGCGTGCTCCGTGTAGGTGACGGCATCGCGGATGACGTTCTCCAGGAAGATCTTGAGGACGCCGCGGGTCTCCTCGTAGATGAGCCCCGAGATGCGCTTCACGCCGCCGCGGCGGGCGAGGCGCCGGATCGCCGGCTTGGTGATGCCCTGGATGTTGTCCCGGAGGACCTTCCTGTGGCGCTTGGCGCCGCCCTTCCCCAAACCCTTGCCGCCCTTGCCGCGTCCAGACATCGTCGATCTCTCTCTCTCACTCACTTCAGAAGGCGCAAATTGGGGGACTGACGAAATCGTTCGGCGACGGTTGCTTTTATTGTTCGTTGGGCCTCATCGTGGACGTTGGATGGAGGAGCGATCCGTGGGAGTCGTTAACTACGTTTTCGGGCCGTCCGATTCTTTTCCATGGGAGATGATTGGGTAAAGAGTGGAAGTGCTGGATTCCGAAGCACGGGCCGGAGAGTACACCGGCTCCTGAGCGCTGATGGACGGTTAAAATGGGACATCCGACGGCCGAGATTTGATTCGCGGTCTGTGGATGTGAAAGAGATTATTGTGCAACATTATTAAAATGACCGAATTATTGGCATGTACTTTCATTAGTTCACACAGTAGCGGTGCTTGGTCCAAACAATCCGATTTAATATAAAAATGGCAATGCATTCGGATTGGGAAGAAACTGATCGGATCGATTTAATACAAAACAATTAGCTCTTTAGGTAGGCTAAAGTCAAAATATGATGTATTATTAACCCACGTCAAATACTTAAAGAATTTTGTTATTAGAAGAACTTTTAGTACAGGGTGGCTCTGCTCTCAATGTGTACTAGCTTATTCTAATTAATATTTTTAGAATCGGACCAGTGCGATCGGACCGATCATTGCTAGGTCGTGATGGAGATCGAATTGAACAAAATGTTATTAAAGTGATATTATTTATAATAATTATAAAAATATAATATAAGTTATATGATGTGGTATATATGAATATTGTACTAATAACTTATTAATAATATTAAAAATTAATATAACATGATTTTTATTTATTAAAATTTTAATAATGATTAATATATAAATATAAATATATTATTAATAATTAATATTTATTATTTAATAATGATAGATGTTATATTAATAAATTTTGTCCTAAATTATTCTTATTTCTTTTTTTCTTTAACACTTTCTTGTTTATTTCCTTTATTTATGCCATTTGGTCATTTCTCATGTTAATGTTGTTCGATTTTAAATACTTATCTTTTTATTTCAATTCCTATTTAATTTTATACATATAATATTTTATCCTTATATTTTTTTTCTTTTTTTTAACTTTCCTATTTCTTCATTTTTAATTTTTTTCCAAAATATGAATTGAACAAGTTCAACCGGTTCAGTTCAACCATTTTTTTAATTCAATGTCTGTAATGTTTTTTACATGTAACTAGACCGAATCATTGGTCGATTCAGTCCAATTTTGATAGCATTGCTTCTAATACAAAGATAAAATTTGAGAGTATTTGGTTCACACTCATTCGTCATGGACATCTTACTTTTATGGAAATTCGAAAGATTTAGAAAAGATAAAAATAAAAATAATTTTTTACGCTTTAAAAATTCCTTCGTAACTTTTTTTCCCATTATAAACAATGGAATCATCCATTTGGATATATAAAAAATAATCAATTTGGACTACCACCACTCAATTACTTTTTATGGTTAATTGTAGGATTAATGCAAAAAAAAATAATTAACAAGAAGAGAATATACAATTAATAAAAAAACAATGTATAATACTTTTAATTATCAATGAGAGGAAATTTGTGACAAGATCAATAATAATAAGTATTATCACAATCCATAATCCATGATAAATATTAATGAAAAACAATGGATGAAATCTTTCTCCAAATAAATATCAATAAAAAAACTCAATCTTATATTATAATATTTAAGTGCGAAAATATCAGTGTGATGCACCTTATAATTCAATAACAAATGATGAGTTTGTGTTCAAGTTGAATCAATAAAAATGAAACAAATACAATGTGATAAATCACTCCCTGAATATATCAATCCAAAGGTGAGCTGGTCATTAGGATAAATCGGTACAGTGCTCTTGTTGTTTCATATTTTTTTTGATGTTTTATATAATGCTCTAATCAATGTTTGTAACTCAATTGTAATGAGCTGTTATTTACTTTATGAGTGATTATGCACATCATTAATAATGCCCTCTCTAAAGAGAAAGGTATCATCTTTTGTTACATATATGAAAATTGGTCAAAGCTAAGTCCTTTACTCCGAGCACAAGATCTCCTACATGTGGCTTCAATTTTGCCTCAAACCGAGTGCACACACCTTCACAAACCTGCGCAAAGACAAAGATGTCATTTCTTCATAATGACACAGTGTCCACATTGCCCAAGATCCCGCCATATATGGGTCGCTCTCCTACCAAGGTACGTTCGCAACATTAACTTTTTCTCATCACAACTTAGTTAATGGTTTACCATCCTTGTGTTGGGCAGTCATGCACAAGCTACTAATTAATATGGAATTAGCACAACCACACAATTTTCAACCAAACTTAAGTTTTTTAAATCCAAAAGCACGCGAGAAACTTCATCTATGCACTAGGATCAACATTTGTGTTAGAGGCTGAACTTTGGACGGCCAAGACTGTTTTGGAACTAGCGTGGGACCCCAGGGACATCAATGAATAATCCTTGAGTTGGATTCCAATTAAGCCATTAAGCTAATCTTAGGCTCAAAACAACCACCAGCTCATCTCCCTTACTTGATTTGCAGAGATCATGAAATTAACTAGCAACTAGTGGGACTTATACATCGTTCATGTTTTGCATGAGGGAAACTCCTGTGTTGATTATTTGGCACACGCTAGACTTGGTCATGCACCTTAAATTCAGTTGCTTATCTTTTCACCATCAGAACTCATCATGTATCTCTTTGGAGACTTATCTGGGATCACTATCCCACTTTCTCTTGTATGTTTTAACTCAAACCCAAAATAGTGTCTTAAGCCTACTCTCCAAATTCATGAGCTAGATGCTTGATAATCCTATCTGAGCAATAGCCACTCTCATTATAGGTCGACAACTCTAAAATCGTACATACTCCAAAAGCATCGAATATAAAATTTGCAATATCAATTTAGCAAACCAAATTTGAATGAAATAAAAGGGTTTCACAAATAAGGCACACGTTTCTCACACACGCTCATGTTTTAGCCCTTTTGTTTTCATTTCTTAAGCAAGCTTACTTCATTTAATACCTACAAAAATTAAATAGTAGAAGTGAGCATCTACAAGCTCACTGAGTAATGGATAAAATTGGAAATTCAGAAAACAAACTATTTGCATTTATCAACAAAATTGAACTGAAAATAATGCACATGTATGTCATGAATGCAAGGAAATTTAATTTTTATGCTTCACCATCTTACACCATCTCAACTCATGGATATGTGTGTTTTACCAAGCCGCATATCGACCAATAAATTTACTCCAGGCCATATTTCATGCCAAGAGCATTACCGTCCTCAAACGGTCATCTCGGTGTTGAACAAACATCCGAGGTAAGACATGTAAAAATAGTTTTGTCATGAAATCCAAGAATCCAATTTAATATATTTCCTACTTGATCATAACCAATTTTTTTTTCAAGTACTTAAATAAGCTCGTACGTAAAGCCAACGTCATAAATTCATATAATATAGAATTCATCATTTTAGCAAGGCAACATTTTGAGCATCGATTAATAACATATGGAAGCATTCATACATTCAAAAGCATTACAAATATAAAACCAATAAAATCCGTTTCATATCGACTTGGAAAAAACATATAATTATCCGAATGCCATCGTCTTATGGATGAACCCACTCACCTCATATTACATAAGGTCTCAACTACCACCAGTCCGGATCCGATCAAAAGAAAGAAGTACCTATTATTTACAAACATAACCTTATCATTTAGAACATTTATCACTTTTAGGTATCATTCATCTTTTATTTCATTATTTACTCCATAATAATCTTTTTAATGGCATCTTAGTATCTAGAACTACAACTTATAATTCTTTTACCTAAGTTCATAATTAACTCATTATAAACAATTATATAAACTAATTTCATAAATTGATCATTTAACCATACAAGTTACAACTTTCCAACTCACTAATTACTATTAGAAGTAATTCTACACTATTTGAATTAATGATCAGCACTATGACTTTTTAGTATGCTTACCAATAAGGGAAAAAAATCGTTAACTAGCAGCACCTTACCCAAACCCCAATAGACAACGCACAACTACCTGTCATATCCAATTAACCATATAACTATTCTAATTGGACACTATAACTAAATCTTATCAATTTATAAAATTAACTCTTATGAATAGTTTCAGCCACCTATCTTCCTCACAACAACAACAACAACAACACCCACTCTAAAAAATCGAAGGCGCGCTCATCGAAACATGCATTGAAAACAACCACCTATCATCTTCTTCACCAATGGTAAAATAAAATTTTACTTAAATTAGTTTACATAGCTGAAAATCACTCTTAAAGTGCATTTCCATTTGCTTACCAAACCCGAACTGAGGATGAGTCGTCAGAAGTATCGTCGAAGAATGATCGGATATGAAATCGATGAACCTAAAAAGATTAACGATTAATTTTTTATAAGAACTAAAATCTACTCTCCTCGTGTGTGCACCTACCAGAGCGTCGTGATGAGCTTGGCTGGAGCCTTCCGTCGAACTTGCCAGAAAATGTCGTCAATCAAGGAAAAAAGCTCCACCACAGTTGCCTTCACGATTGAGCCAAAACATCATAAAAACTCAACTTAAAATGAGAGTAAAAACTCTCCAAACAATGGCCAACATATCTATAGAAGATTATGTGAATTGGAGGTTGAACGGTAGCCGTCGGCGAACTCCCCTTTTCATGCGTTCGTCTCTTCGTTTCGTTGTCCACAGTGGATGGTTCCTTGTCTAACCCATCTCAAAATGTTGGGCTCTTCATTCTTTGTACCTCTCAATTGAAAATATGTGGTCAGACGGTGGCGAACGGACTGTGAAATGTGTAGCAGTTGGCGTCCCTCATTTTTTTTCGCTCGTCCTTGCGGTGCTCTAGACGGGAGGGAGGGAGGGAGGGAGATGCACACTCTCTCCTCCTTTTCCCTACAAGGTATAGGATGTTACAATTAATGCAGAGTCTTAGTTGGTTAGTAATAAATTTTCTAAAGGTCTGAAGAAAAAAACAATCTACTTGTAATCCTCTTATGTTTTTACCTAATAAAATATTATGTCATCTTAAAATTTTGGAAAAAAATATTGTGCTACCTTTTTTAAGAGATAACATCATCACACCTCTACTAATCACCGTCCAATTTATGATGGATGATAGATTGATTAATTGGATAGTTCTTAAAAGGAGTAGCACAAACATTAAATCCTAAATTTTGTGCATTATTCGGTGCATAACTTACTTCATACAAAATCCCAACTAGTATCACTAAATCTGAGATCAACGGTGGATATGAAATATGAGTGAATCCTAATCTTGAATAAATAAAAGATCTCGATCCGTTAATACTAAATTCGATGGTACTTAGCATAAGATAATACCTTAAGTAACACCTCCATTAAATATGAAACTGCGCTTACATCTTTTTAGATATTATTTCAATAGTTTTGTTTAATCATAAGCATGCAAATTATTCGAGTAGAAAAATTTATTTGGATTTAATAATCATGTTCCGTTTTTAAAAGAGGAATTTTGTGTTATTTTTTATTCATCAGATTAAAAATATATGGATTAAAGTAAAAGTTCTCAAATAAAAAAAATTAAACATCATTTATAAAATTTCAATCAAATGATTAAAAAGATAAGCAACGTCGTGTCCCTCCTTAAAAAAGAGGGAACTCCCATTTCACTCAATTTAGCAAGTTTTAAAAATCAAAATTAATAATGGTTCTAGTCTAAATTTGTTAATGCTAAAAGAAGAATCATTCCCGTTTTTTCTCTTATATGACTTATTTACTAGTTATGCATTTAATATGTTTTTTTATGTAACTTTTAAGGAAGAATTTTCAAAATAATTTATAGGACCTTATCGAAAACAAAAAAGTTATATGAGATTGGGGACATAAAAAATTTTAAGAACAACTGAACAATATTAATTGAAATCCAAACAAAGGCCTCTCTCGTACTACAAGATCTCATCGAGTAACGTACACTACAGAGATAAAACTCGAGAGTAATTAATTATACATGCACATATATATATGGCGACGTTCTGCAACTCCGACGCTCGCCCTCTTCGTGACAGTGACATGCAGTCTCAGTTCGACGGTCGACGTGGGGGGGGAGGGAGGCGTCAGGATTCAGGAACATATATAGCCGGCCGCCTTCTGCTTCTCGAGATTGAAGTAGCTGTCCGGCGATATCGGAGTCCTGCACGGCAGCGTCGTCGACGGAGTAGGGGTGCTCCCCGGGAGATCCATGGCGGCGAAGCATCTGCACTTGGGGAGCTCGATGGATACCTTCTTCTCGTTCACGAGGCGGCGGTGGAAGTTGATGATGAAACGGTCGAAACATTCGTCCGACGCCAGTTCCACACCTGTTGCGCCGCTGTCAGGGATTGCGGCACTCGACGGCGCCGGCGAGAATGACGACAGGGCGTCTTCGTAGGAATACTCGTCGTCTTCAGAGTCGATGCAGTCCAGCAGGCTTCGCTGGCGCTCGTGGGTGGGGCGTCGCCGTCGGCCATCTGCAAGCTTCGCCGGCGGGAAGAAAGACCATACGTCTAGCTTCGTTCCGAAGGATTGTAGGAATTTGAGGCCATGCAGGACGGTTCGTAGCCGACGACGATGAACTTGGAGCAAGAGCTCAGTCACAGATGAATCCATGTGCTGAAATGTAAATCTTGGTGAGTTGGAAGAACAGTTCGAGGAGAACTTGCGATAATTTTGCGATGAGAGAGAGAGAGAGAGAGAGAGAGAGATGATGATGATGATTGAATTATTGGCCGAAAGATGGACATTATATAACAAGAGAACGCGTCTATTAAGATTGATGCATACTTCTTAGGGCGACCTCATTAGAATATTTTGTGGTTAAAAAATTATCATGTCATCAGCACGATACAAAAATATTTGACCAACAAAAAGAGCCGTAGTTTCTTTTGCTACTCATAGAAATGATAATATATATATATATATATATATATATGAAAAATGTTTGACGGTGACATCAATTCAATGACAAATATTATTTATTTCAACTCGCAAAGTAATTAAAAAGGTTTGACACTCAGACTCATGCATTATTTATTTTAGAGTTAAGTTTTTTTTATAGTCTACCAGTATCAAAAGATATGCTTAATTTAAGGAGCGTGGTATTTAAAATTTCAAGCTACATAAATTTTGTTATAAACGGCCAATTATCAAATTTCAACGGGCAGAGGCGATGTTGACTTATTAACATATGTTTAAGTTTGCTAAATTGACCCAATTGACCTATAAGAGTTTCCAATGTTCATATTGCAAAATTGGGAAATTTTTTCCACTCCCTCAGTGAATTCATAATTTATTAGAAGAAAAATATCATAAAATATTGTCAGTTTCGTAACCTCTGAAGTATTTGAAATAAAAGATTAGTATGAAAATATAAGGTCAACCCAAGAAAATTTTAAAAAAATATATAGTCAACGAGAAAAAAAAAACTAATTTGAACATAACAGAAAAGATAAACATTATGTAGTTCTGCACAAAACGTGATTAAATTTATGAAATATATATAGCGACGCAAAAAGATAAATCCGAACACATAAAGTCAAACCAAAAAAACAATAATATAAAATATAATGTCAACTAACAATAATAATTTGAACATGACGTGATTACACTAAATTTTTCCCCGTTTAGATCCAGGAGAAACTCGCCATGGCTACATGCAGGGTTTTATATAAAACAACAAAAGTAAATAAAAATATAGCAAATTTAGAGAAATACATTTCTCACACAACAATTTCAATGTCACAAATATGTTGTTTAGCCATAAAAAAATCCCAAATGTGACAAATTATCTTTGGCTCTGGTGTCTTTGTTTCTGTAATATGTACTAATATTTGGCTAGATTGTAAGTTCTTTAAAACATGACGTCGTTTACAGAAAGTAGGAGTCTTGTCTTGAAAAGAGCAAGGGTAGAATAATTTGTAATTTTATTTGATGTGATTAGAATGGTAATAAAGATATTCTAAATATATATTCCAGTTAAAAATATACATCACACTTTTCTCATGCATATGTGAACCATGTTTTGATAATTTAAAAAAAAAAACCAATCTCATATGTTTTTTGACGGTAAATAAGGGGGCCTAGCTCTACCCAAGTTAGGCACGTATGACTAATGCCTACTCCACCCTTACCTTTTGGTACAATCAACAACTATACGATCATTGGTCAAAGATTATTAAGCTAAACTTTGGGTGGACTTTGCATTAGGATAATTTCATCAAAAAACTTTTAATCTTGGGTACTTTTTCGGTGCTATTTTCAAATTTTATTTTGTAATAAATCATCTTTCTTTTTTTAACTTGTTTCGCCAATTACTCTTTTTGCCTTTATCAACGGGTTCTGAGTCGCCTGCTGACAAAAATTTTTTTTCTCCACACAAGTAATCGTTCGACGTGGCATCATTAAAAAATAAAAAATTAAAGCGTCGAGAGGTTGAGCACCAACCCCTCCCCTTGACCTCCGACGCTGCCTCAGAGGGGGGCGATGCTAGTGCACGCAGGGGGGCGTCACCCCTCCTTTGCGAGCTCTGCTCGCCCCCCCCCCCCCCCCTTCCCTTTTGCTTTGTGTGAGCCGGTGAGCTCGCATAAGAGGGGCAATACCCCCTCCTTTCCATTGTGCGTGTCGCCCCTCCTTTGCGAACTCCGAGGGGGCATTGCCCCCCCCCCCCCCCCCCCTCCTCCCCCGCACCTGCATGCACTAGCGTCACACCTCCTCTGCGCTCGGTCGACGAGGCAGCGCTAGAGGTCGAGGGGAGGGGGAGGGGGAGGAGGGTGTCACCCCTCCTCTCTTCTCCATTCAGAGAATCGGCCATGGCGGAAGTGATGGTGGAAGAACAACAATAGCACTAGGAACAACTCACTTACCAGTCCATCTTCGGCAACCACTTATCGTCGGAGGCACTGTCAGTTGTGCTGCCCCCTGATCAGAACAGCCCCCTCCTCTGCCCTTCGGACTCTATGTCGAGCAAATCTCTGGCACCTCCTTCACTGCCCCCACTCCCATCACCCTCACTCTTTGCGTGCCATCATGATGGGATCTTGTCGATCCAAAACATTTTTCCATTATCCTTGAGCATTTGGTTGTACATGATAAAGCCATCGGTGAGCCACGAGCCATTCCACTTGTGCGTCCCCTTCTAGCCATTCCATTATCTCTTGTTCGGTGATGGAGAAGAAAGGAGGGGGTGACGTTCCCTAGCTCCCCCTCTACTGTCCTAGATAGCATAGGGGAGGTGGAGGCGGGTGCCGTTGAGATTTGAGTAATTTTCTCCAATCGTCCCCTAACTTTGTCTTATTTCCATTTTGATCTCTCAACTTTAGTTTGGAACCAATACGACCCTTAACTTTGTAACGATTTTGTCCATGGTCCCTTTTACCCAAGACAACTGGTCTTCCGATTTTATGACCACGCGGATTATAACATTTAATAAAAAAATTAAAAGAAATAGCCAAGTGACATGTCCATGTGGCTGAAAAAAATCTAAAAACATGTGCCATCCCAACATAACACTCCATCTTCCAAAAGGAGAACACTTCATCTTCCAAAAGGGGATTATGCCCTAGAAGCTTTCGTGATTTTTTTGCTCCACCAAGTATAGCTTGATCTCTTTTCTTCCTCCACTCTCCTTGCCTCTTCTACCATTGCAGACCTCTCTTCCTCCTTCCCCCTCACAATCTCGCACATCAAATCTCCCGATCTAGTGAAAAGGAAAAAGATCGTGCCCAAGAATGTTCTTTGCATTCTATTTCTCCGCTGATCACTCAACTTTTTGGGCCCTCGCATGTTCTTCCTTCATCCGTTGCCTTGGCCTCAATCCTTTCATAATGCACCTAATACAATTTTTACATCATAAATCAATGTTACTCAAAATTGCTTGAGGATTTGATTCAGTTCTGTTGGAAAGCATATTTGTATTTTCATTTAGGCATTTGGGGTTTTTTTATATTGTTATTTGTGTTTAAACTTTATTTATTTTATGCAACCATTACATTGATAGGAACAGAATGTCAAATATTGTTTATGTGTCTACACCAAGGTGCATGTGTGGCCAAGAATGTTTGATATGAACTTCATGGACTGAAGCAAATCCAGGAAGATGATTCTATGGATGTCAAAATTTTGGGGTATTAACATTACTAATTTGTTAGTTTGACTATTCGGTTGGAATTTTTTACTATGTTGTGTACGTATAAACTTATCTTGTTGACCAACTTGTAAGGTAAGGGGGCATGTCGTTGTTTCCATTGGATTGATCAAAGATGAAGCTGAAGCAAGAAGAAAAATGATCCAATTATTGGAGGCTGAAATTGAAGAACTAAAAAAGAAGAATATCAAGTTATTTAGGAAGATGTTATCATCATTATTATTTGTCATTATGTTGTATATTTTGAAATAGATTGACAAGTAGAATATTAGATGGTGTTGTGCTAAATATGTTAATACTCTAGTGTCATCTGGATCAATAGAAGAATTGTGAGCCAAAATGAACTATGACATCCATACAACAGATTAAGCTATAACTTCATAGAATTATGTGGGGCCACTTATTATGTCCTATATTTCCACATTCACTGCATCTCATCTGCACTCTAGCTCTCTTTGATAATCTTGTTCTCCTACCAATGGCATTATTCTCAAGTTCCTCGACTTCCTTTCGTCTCGTTGTTTGTCTCTTTCCTCTTTTTCTTGGTTGCATGGGTGGTGGAACGATAGGTGTTGGTTCTTCTACATCACCCCCATTGATCTTTTCCATTCAATAGTTGTATGACATGATCATACACCTTCATATAAATCTCGATCCAATAACATCGTCGACATATTTTTCTAGTTCCTCATTGTTCGCACGAATGCACGCAATGGCGTGAACACAAGGAATACCGGTTAGCTCCCACCTCCTACATGAACAAGTTCTTACCACCATATCGACCACGTATTGTGTACCATATCCATGAACTTGCACTCTTGAGCCACCAGAAAAGATAGGTTCCCACATCATTGACCATTCTTTAATTTTTTCAAACTTCTTTACTATTTTGGGGCACAAAAATCCTTTCTACTTCTTCGTCTCCCTTTTTATACACGGACTCTTTTCACTAGATCAATAAATCCTTGTATTTCCTATGTTGGAGCGCTTCTAAACTTGTCTTCATACCAACCAGTTGACATGCAAATATTTGTTCTTAAAAACTTTAGGACATGCATGGGTAGGCTGCAATCTCTTAACCTGCCATGTGGTATTTTTTGGATCCTTGAAATCAAAGGAAGATGAAGTCATTCTCCAATCACATCCTTCACATTTTGCAACCACTCCTCTTTTATCATTCTTGATAAAAATAATTGAAAATCTGCTTGTGATACTATATTCCCTACATGCTGCCATAAATTCTTGTTTGTTGCTGAATTTCATATCAAGTTTAAAATCCGGATTATCCATGTCTCGTTCAATATTGAAATATCTGTATCTAGGCTTCTTGACAGCATCATCAGAATCAATTCCTGATGTCGTAACCGTCGGAAAAGTCGTCGGAAATTACGACGGATAGATATTCGTCGAAAATATCGACGTTCCTAATCGTCGAAAAATTAAATAATAATATAAATTATTTCCGACGGTCATAACCGTCGAAAAATCCGTCGAAAACGGAACCGTCGAAAAATCCGTCGCAAATAGCGATGGATTTAAAACCGTCGAAAATTATCCGTCGGAAAATCGCGATTTTCTCGTAGTGTTTGAGTACACTTGTGAATGCAAAAAATAAAATATTAATATTTTGAAAATGAGTCTAATCTAATTAGTTGAATTTGACGAACTTTAACCTAATCCTCCTTCTATTGAAGTCATTTTCCAACCATAAGGACTACAAAAAAAAAAAATAATCCTTATCGAGGAGAAGACGTTAATTCCTTTCTTTCCCCCTCTGTATCTTTGTCCTTATTCATTTGTTTGACTGTGTATGATGCAAATATTATTTTATATATTTTGTCCTTATTCATTTATTTAACTGTGCATGATGCAAATATTCTGCATTTGACTTTTGTATGATGGCTTGTACCAAAGCTGCAAATCATAAAAGCTTACCATTCTTTTATTATTATCACAGTATTTAAAGTGGTAGAACAAAATTTCAAATTAATTAACTATCGTCCGATTAATATGTAACGTCTTGAATACTTGACTACCGTACGTCTGTTCAAGTAGTACTTTGTGCGACTACAATTATAAACTTTTTTTTTGTTACACAATTATACAGTTATAAACTATAATGCATCAAAATTTGATGTAATGAGATCCAATAGCACGAACATACTATGACTGCCCATGAACTGGGATGGTCTGCAATGACCGGCGACGCTCCCCCTTCTCTCACGGACTGGTGAAGTAAATAATTGGACGGTCAACGTCGGCGAGGGGGGTGGGAGGCTATATAACCGGCCGCCTTCTGCTTCTCCAGGTTGAAGTAGCTGTCCGGCGAGATCGGAGTACGGCACGACTACGTCGTCGACGTCGACGGCGTAGGAGTGCTCCCTGCGGCAGCCCCCATGGCCGCGAAGCACTTGCACTTGCGGAGGTCGAGCGAGACCTTCTTCTCGTTCACGAGGCGGCGGTGGAAGTCGACGATGAAACGGTCGACGCGTTCGTCCGACGCCAATTCCTCATCTGTCGGCGTCGCCGCAGCGGTTCCGTTTGGGTTTACTCTCGACGCCCGAGATAGCGAGGATAGGGCGTCTTCGTAGAAATACTCGTCGGAGTCAGAGACGATGCAGTCCAGCAGGCTGCGCTGGCGATCGTAGGTGTGGCGTCGACCGTTGGGCGTGTCGCCGGGATTCGCCGGCGGGAAGAAAGACCAGATGTCTAGCTTGGTGGCGACAGATTGGAGAAACTTGAGGCCATGCAGGACAGTTCGTAGCCGACGACGATGAACTTGGAGCGCGAGATCAGTGGCAGAAGAAGCCATGAGCTGCGAAGTTTAAATGAATCCTGCAGGCATTTTTGGTTTCGAAGCGGAGAATTCGAGGTAGGTTAATTTGCAACATGACACTCCGGGGTTTTATAGAAGTCCAGAGAGAGAGAGACTTAATTTTGGGTCAGATTTAATTCTTTAATTTTATGCACAACATGGGTATAAATGACATAAGAACCAACCATTTTTTAGGTCAACTTGCGTTAATTTTGCAATAAGATGAGGAAAGAGGAGAGAGAGAGAGATTTTTTTTTCATTGGGTCCAACTAATTCGATCTCAGGATAAAAGAGCAAAACGGTTCCTTTTCTTTTTACGGTCACAATGATTGATTTTAAACTATTGATGGACTCTGAGATATAATTATGCTAATCAACTGCTTTAATTTAATTATCTTTAATTAGAGTTTTTTTAAAGTTCTTTGGATCGTTTCGCAACAGAAATTGGAGTTCCATCAAGTTTTCTTAGTTCTTGTTGTGTTTAGATTGAGTGGAATTTGATGATAAATAATAAGTTAGTTGATATGATATAAAAAAGTAGATGTGATGGATTAATTTTTGATGAGTTTTGAAATAAAAATTAATATTATAAATATAAAAAAATATTATTAATAAATAAAAACAAAATTAAAAATTTTGTTCAAACAAATTTCGTAAAAAAAATTTATTTAAATATCAAGAAATCAGATTTTTAATAAATTATATGTAGTAAAATATTAAAAAATTTAATGAAATAACAAGTAAAAAATAATATTATATTAATATGTTATAATAAATAATTTATATTTAATAAATAAATTATTTTATAAGATATATGTGTGAGAGAGAAAATAAAGAAAGAAAAAAATAAGAATAAACAAAATTATAAAAAAAGGGCTAACACGTCAACTCAAGGAAAAAAAAAAAACTTACAAACAACTGATACTTGTTGGTTCCATCAAAATGGTGGAACCAAACGAAGCAAAAAGAGGTCATACGATCTCTTTTTTGGAATCGGATTTCACTTTCGATTTCATCAAACGTCATAATATTTGACGAAACCGACTAGAATCAGACGGAACTGCTCGCGTGCTTCCGATTGCCAAACGCGATCGTATGCACAACATGCGTGGAATAAGTATTTTTAAAATCGGATCGGTTCGAGCGGTTCAACAGCGAACCTATAACGCCTCAAGACCCACGTGACTATCACGTGTTCAGAGTCGTCCCAAAGGCGCTACGCAATTCTATATAAATAAATTTTGCGAAAAATAAACTCTATAAAAGCGAAAATAAGATCGTCTAACAATATAATATCAAGGAGCTGGAAAAGTCCATGACTCCATCATCCTAAATATGCGGAAATTAAAACTAATACAATAATTTAGTAGGACTAAATCCTACACCATGTGCAACATCCCAGTCACTGAGCTTGACCATCTGTATCACCATCCTCTATCATCTCACCTGCATGAATCCAAATGCAGGGAAAAATCCATGAGTATAAAAATACTCAGTACGTAGGGTCTAACCATAACAACAAATAGATCCATAGTGCTCAATAATAAAACCATATATCAATAAACAATTAGGAACAATAATCAATAGAGCACATGATAGAACAATATAGGAAGAGCTCAATAACAATATATGGAGAGATCAATAATAAGTCGATAAGATCATACATCAATAGAAGAGGATCAGGTAAGAGATCAAGAGATCAATCAATATCAACTATCAATTATGCTTGATCACTGTGGCATTTACCCAATTATCAATTCTATTCTATTTCGTTGCAATTCAATTCAATTCGATTAAGTTAGGGAGCGTTCAACCAATTATGGGGAAACTCCATGTCTCTTTCATGTAGGCCAGTAGGAGATCAAGCAACGGCAAACCGCCCTCCAATAATAGCGCAAATAATATATTCGTGATGGCGGGAGACCATGGCCATCACAGGACAGTCATAGCTTTCCTAAAGGATGACGTCTCAAACCTCTAGGTACACTATTTGCACCATACAATAATATAACAATAATGACCTAGGGGACTTAGGGACAATCGGAGAACATGGAGATCCAACAGTTTCCATCTTTTATCTTAGTTAACCTAAAGACATATCTTTAACAATTTACTTGACAAGAACCCAATCAGGGGAAAACTACTGGATCGACATCATAAGGGATCACACAATATGATAGGATAAAAATGATATAAATCTCAAATCAAATCTGAAAGATATGATGGGGTCAGATCTGTGTATGATGTGATCAGGGACGATCAGGAACAATAAACTATAATAGCCATACAATTATCTATAGCAATCTATCCAAAATCATAATTTCTGTCCCCAGAACCCGGTCCGCGTCGAGTGAAACCCGGGCCGGGTGTATAGTGAACCCGGGCCGGATCGACCGGTTCACATCCAATCCAAATCGCTCCGCTACCTCGAGTCGAGCCCAAGCCAGAACCCGGGTCGGGTCAACATGAACTCGGGTCGGGTTGTATAACCCGATCCGATTTCAAATTTAATTCAGTCCGAATTCAACCAAATCCGGGCCGGACACAGCAGAACCCGGGTCGGGTTCTGCCGCCGATGGAAAAGTATTTTTTGACGCGACTTTTCGACCATCATAATTATGTCATACTATGTCCAAATTATGCATATGATATATCAATGAAATCACAGTACGAAGGAGAAGAGAATAGGGTTCCATGTCGTGGAAAACCGACGACATAGGAATTCCCCCTATGTATCTAAAGTTGATTGAAAAATCAAATGTAATTCCTTCTCTGAAATTCTGCACGAACGCCGAACCTTGTGCCGGCGATTGCTCTATGTCCTCGCTCCGAAACTCGCGGCCACCACCTGGAATTTCTTCTCATATGTGCAGGCTTCGAAACCAGACGTCACACGTTCTTGGGGTGCCTCGATTTGCGTGCAAACGAGAGGAAAAAAGGGCTCATGGACAGAATTCTATTTGGCAGAAAAAGGGGTTTACAACCACCCTTTAATGCCTATTTATAGGTGCAGATTTGCAATATCAATTCTATTAGGCTTTGAACTCTTTTAAAATCAATTTTGGTCATCCATTAATAATTTACCACATCATAATATCTCAGATTTAATTAAATTTGAGATTAATTAATTTTTCTTTCATAACAACTCAATTAAATCCAATCTCTCTCAAATTCTTTCTTATCTCCTTAACCATCTTATCTCATAATTTCTATCAATTTCAGAATTAATTAATTTCAGAATATTAACATTGGGATTTCCAGATCTATTAAATAAAATTAATCTCATTTATCTATTTTTTTGAAAATCCGAGGCATTACATTATAACCTCCTTAAAAATAAATTCGTCATCGAATTTGCTTAAGGGAAATTACATCAATCTATTTAAACAATTCTGAAAAATTCTTCCTTATTTCATCTTCCGATTCCCATGTAGCATCTTCGTCTCTATGATGTGTCCATGCCACTTTCACCATAGGTACCATCTTATTCTTCAGATGCCTAGTTTGGCACTCCAATATCTCTATAGGCTGTTCAGCATATGTCAGGTCCACATTCAAGTTTGGTTCTTCCATATTCACTATATTAGCATCATCATGCAGATACTTGCGCAACATCGACACGTGAAAGACGTTATGCACGTGTCCGTAAGATGGCGGTAGCGCCAACATGCAGGCGGCATCTCCAATCAATGCAAGTATTTCGAATGGACCTACATACCTAGGGCTCAACTTGCCCTTCTTGTTGAATCTCATTACTCGGGGAGACTTTCAGCATCACACGATCTCCAACCTTGAAGATCTGTTCTCTTCGTTTCTTGTCAGCATAAGTCTTTTGTCTGGTGAATGCTGCCTTCAATCTTTCTCTAATGAGTCGGACATTTTCAGCATCCTCCATGGTTTGCTTTAACATTTCCTCTGACAAGAACTATCGTCCTCCTGCCTCACTCCAACAGATAGGGAAGCGGCATGGTCTTCCATGCATGGCAGCAAAGGGTGCCATGCCAATACTAGAGTGGTGGCTGTTATTATATGCGAACTCAATCAATGGGAGATGAGTGTCCCAACTGCCACTCCAGTCCAAAGAACATGCTCAGAGCATATCTTCCAATGTCTGTATGGTGCGCTCAGACTGCTCATCTGTCTGAGGATGGAACGCTGTGCTGAAGTTCAATTTCGTTCCAAAAGCACTCTGAATGCTCCGCCAAAATTTCGCTGTAAATCGAGAATCTCTATCCGACATAATGGAGACTGGCACTCCATGTAGTCGGATAACCTCCTTAATATAAATGTCCATCAGACTTTCGACGGACTACTTCCATTTGGTGGGAATAAAGTGGGCCGCTTTGCTAAATCGGTCCACCACTACTCATATCGCATCATGACCCTACTGTGTTTTTGGAAGCCCTGTAACAAAATCCATCGTTATCTTTTCTCATTTCCATTGTGGGATTCCAAGTTCCTGCAGTACTCCATATGGCTTTTGATGCTCAACATTCACTTACTGGCATACAATGCATTTTGCAACATATTCCGCTATGTTCTTCTTCATATTATTCCACCAGAAGGTCCGTTGCAAATCTTTATACATTTTCGTGCTTCTAGGATGAATGGCGAATTCTGATTTGTGGCATTCATCAAGCACATGTTTCCTTAATCCATCATGGTCAGGGACCCAAAAACGTCCCTTGTATCTGACGACTCCCTCTGAGACTGAAAAGTCGGTAGGAATCTTTTCGCACAACTTGAGCAGGTGGTCATACTCATTGTCATTCGGTTGTGCCTTCCCAATTTTCAACGTCAATTCAGGTTGCATGTCGATGTGTGCCATGATCCGTACACCATCACTGCTGGTCACTGGACTGACCTGTATAATACAGTCAATCATATTCCAACGACTCACCCACAGGCATGCTAGAGATCCAACCCACTTCCTACTGAGGGCATCGACGACCGAGTTTTCCTTTCCCGGGTGATAGCTGATGGCAAACTCGTAATCCTTTAAAAATTCTATCCATCTCCTTTGACGCATGTTCAGATCACGTTGAGAAAATATGTACTTCAGACTTTTGTGATCTGTGAAAATCTCGAACTCCTCACCATAGAGGTAGTGTCTCCAAATTTTGAGGTCGAAGACTATCGTTGCCAATTCGAGATCGTGCGTCGGGTAGTTCTTCTCGTGTTTCTTCAATTGTCTTGATGCGTAAGCGATGACCTTCCCATGCTGCGTCAAGACACACCCCAAGCCGATGCCACATGCGTCGCTATATATCACATAACCTCCTTGACCTGAAGGTATGGTCAGAATAGGCGCCGTCGTCAATCTTTTCTTTAACTCTTGGAAGCTGTCTTCACACTTCCGTGACCACTCATATTTGACGCATTTCTTTGTGAGATTCGTCAGTGGCGACGCGATCTTGGAGAAATCTTGTATAAATCTCCGATAATATCCTGCCAGTCCGAGGAAGCTCCTGATTTTCGATACGTTCTTAGGTTGCTCCCAGTTGGCAACTGCTTCCACTTTGGCAGAAACCACTGATATCCCATCTTTGCTGATGATATGTCCAAGGAACATGATCTCTTCTAGCCAAAATTCGCACTTCAAAAATTTGGCGTACAACTTGTGCTCTCGGATAGTCTGTAGCACAACTCGTAGATGTTCCTCATGTTCCTCCGGACTCGACGAATAAATCAAGATATCGTCGACGAATACGATCACGAACTTGTCCAGATATGGCCTGAACACCATGTTCATCAAATCCATAAAGGCTGCCGGGGCATTGGTCAGCCCAAACGGCATCACCAAGAACTCGTAGTGGCCATATCTCGTCCTGAATGCTGTCTTCGGCACATCGTCATCAGCTATCCTAAGCTGATGGTAATCACTTCTCAAGTCGATCTTCGAGAACACTTTTGCCGAAGATAATTGGTCGAACAGGTCATCAATTCTCGGTAGTGGGTACTTATTCTTTATGATGACCTTGTTCAACATTCGATAGTCTATGCACAGTCGCATAGATCCGTCCTTCTTCTTCACGAACAATATCGGAGCGCTCCATGGGGAGACACTCGGTCGGATGAATTCTTTATCCAATAACTCGTGGATTTGGGTTTTCAATTTCAGCATTTCTGTTGGAACCATTCTATACGGTGCCTTTGAGATAGGTGCAATACCCGGCGCCAAATCGATGCAAAAATCTATCTCCCGTCGTAGTGGTAGTCCTGAAACATCATCCGAAAAAATGTCCGAGAACTCCTTCACCACCTCAATACTATCTCGGTCTATCTCAGCCCGATCCGTCTTAACCACGCTCGCCAAGAATCCTCGGCATCCTTTCTTTAGTAGCTTCTGGGCTTTAATAGCCGATACCAGGACCTTTCCCATCTTTAGTGGCACGCCTCTGACAATAGTCTGAGGCCCTCCTGGTGCTCTGATCACAATCTTCTTTGCTCGGCAGTGTAAGTAGGCGTCATGGTAGGACAACCAGTCCATGCCCAACACCACGTCGTAATCCCTGATCGGAATAACGATTAGATCCGCCGAGAAGTTCTTGCCGTCCACTTCGACTGACACCTGAGGTATGTACTTCTGGGTGACAATGGATCCCAAAGGTGTACCGACGTCGAGTGGGAAACCTGTTGCTTGTGGTCTCATACTCAATAGTTGAGCAAATTGCTCCGAAATGAAGGAGTGTGTAGCTCCTGAATCAAATAATATATTAATGCCATTAATTTTAAGCATACCTTGAATGGTGTCGTTTGCTCTCTGCTCGTCAGTAGGCCGTGCATTGTAGACTCGGCCTTGCACCATCTTCGGTGGTCCATCATTGCGCTGAGGAGATGGTGAAGCGCGCCTTGGTTCCTTACACTCTCGGGCGAAGTGGCCCACCTTGCCATAGTTTAGACATGCGCCCGTCTTCCGGTAGCACTCACCGGAATGGAATCGATGACAGAAGTCACAAGCCATCTGTTGCTCCCTCCTCTCGGGATAGAGTCTGCCCCTATTCCGGTCATTGCGACGATGGTTGTCACGTCTGCCGTCATGTCTGCGATCTCTATTACGATTCTGATGCTGCGGCTGATTTGCAGGTGTCTGATGCTGCTGTTGGGCTCCTGCCTGGTCGTCATCCTCCAGATAAATGACGAACTCTTCAGCAAATTGGAGGGTCTGACAGTTCCCTCCTTTAACTCTTTCCCTGAGGCTGGGCTTCAAGCCATCCACCCAGCGCTTCACGCGATCCGATTCAGTCTGTTGCAGGGTAGAGTACCTTTCCAAGTTCAGGAACATGGTCAGGTACTGCTTAATTGTCAGATTGCCCTGCTGCAGCGTGAGATATTCCTTTTGCCTCCTGCCCCTCTCATAGGCAGGGATGAATCTATTCCGGAAGGCCTTCTTGAAGTCCTCTCAGGTAACATGATCTTGGCCTATGAACGTAGTCAGCTTAGCGGCCTTCCACCATTCTCTGGCTTCACCCTTCAGCTTACGATTGGTGTAGTGCAGTTTGCGGTCCTCACCGTAGTCCATTTCGAGGAAGATCTGCTCAATCTTCTCAATCCAGCTCTCTGCGTCCTCGAAGTCGCCCTTCCCGTCAAACTGAGGGGGCTGC
The DNA here is from genome assembly GCA_030549335.1 of Pontederia crassipes. NCBI lineage: Eukaryota > Viridiplantae > Streptophyta > Magnoliopsida > Commelinales > Pontederiaceae > Pontederia > Pontederia crassipes. The sequence continues at coordinate 7,987,410 of JAUKPH010000017.1, forward strand.
AACTTCAGGAATCTTTCAACTATATCCTTCCGATCCTGAGCAGGTTGCCACGCGAAACTCCCGAGATGAGAGTACGCAGTATGAGCAGAGTGAGGTCCATGAGGCATAGTCCCCTGCCTCAACTGTTCCTCCTGAGGTCCATTGATCTGAGGGCCTTGGATCTGTCGCTCACTAGCTTGAGAGGCCTAGCCTGCTGGAGAGCCCGTTGTGATCCACTCCTAGGAGCCCGTGAGACATGATCCGGAAAGGCCATAGCAGCTACTCCCACGTAATAATAGCAATAACAATTCTATTAGTGTGAGCTCCATAATCCATATAACAATGCAATGCTTACTTGACCCTACTTGATGACTGCAGTGGTTGCTCATGACAGTTGCACATGGACCCAACTCTATCTATTAGAGACAGCTAAGAAGTGTCTCTCCTTAGGCTCTGATAACTTTTGTAACGCCCCGAGACCCACGTGACTATCACGTGTTCAGAGTCATCCCAAAGGTGCTACACAATTCTATATAAATAAATTTTGCAGAAAATAAACTCTATAAATGCGAAAATAAGATCGTCTAATAATATAATATCAAGGAGCTGGAAAAGTCCATGACTCCATCATCCTAAATATGCGGAAAGTAAAACTAATACAATAATCTAGTAGGACTAAATCCTACACCATGTGCAACATCTCTGTCACTGAGCTTGACCACCTGCATCACCATCCACTATCATCTCACCTGCATGAATCTAGATGTAGGGGAAAACCCATGAGTATAAAAATACTCAGTATGTAGGGTCTAACCATAACAACAAATAGATCCATAGTGTTCAATAATAAAATCATAGATCAATAAACAATTAGGAAAAATAATCAATAGAGCACATGATAGAACAATATAGGAAGAGCTCAATAACAATATATGGAGAGATCAATAATAAGTCGATAAGATCATACATCAATAGAAGAGGATCATGTAAGAGATTAAGGGATCAATCAATATCAACTATCAATTATGTCTGATCACTGTGGCATTTACCCAATTATCAATTCCATTCTATTCCGTTGCAATTCAATTCGATTCAATTCAATTCGATTAAGTTAGGAAGCGCTCAACCAATTATGAAAAAACTCCATGTCTCTTTCATGTAGGCCAATGGGAGATCAAGCCATGGCAAGCCGCCCTCCAATAATAGCGCTAACAATATATTTGTGATGGCGGGGAACCATGGCCATCACAGGACAACCATAGTTTTCCTAAAGGATGACGTCTCAAACCTTTAGGTACACTATCTGCCCCATATAATACTATAACAATAATGACATAGGGAACTTAGGGACAATCGGAGAACATGAAGATCCAACAGTTTTCATCTTTTATCTTAGTTAACCTAAAGACCTATCTTTAACAATTTACTTTAGGTTAGACAAAATCCAATCAAGAGAAAACTACTGGATCGACATCATAAGGGATCACACAATATGATAGGATAAAAATGATATAAATCTCAAATCAAATATGAAAGATATGATGAGGTCAGATCTGTGTGTGATATGATCAGGGACGATTAGGAACAATAAACTATAATAGCCATACAATTATCTATAATAATCTATCCAAAATCACAATTTTTGTCCCCAACCCGGCCCACGTCGGGTGAAACCCGGGCCGTGTTCGGAAACGACTTATGCCACCTCGGCTAGGGCAACGCGGGCCGGGTGTGTAGTGAACCCGGACCGGGTCGGCCGGTTACATCCAATTCAAATCGCGTCGTGATCCCGAGTCGAGCCGAAGCCAGAACCCGGGTCGGGTCAACAGGAACTCGGGCCGGGTTGTACAACCCGATCCGATTCCAAGTTCAACTCGGTCCGAATTCAACCAAATCCGGGCTGGGCACAGCAGAACCCAGGCCGGGTTCTGCCACCGACGGAAAAGTGCTTTCCGACGTGACTTTTTTACCATCATAATCATGTCATACCATGTCCAAACTATGCATATGCTATATCAATGAAATCACAGTACGAAGGAAAAGGGAATAGGGTTCCATGTCACGGAAAACCGACGACATAGGGATTCCCTCTACGTACTTAAAGTTGGTTGAAAAACCAACTGTAATTCCTTCTCTGGAATTCTGCACGAACGCCGAACTTTGTGCCGGCGATTGCTCTCTGTCCTCGCTCCGAAACTCGCGGCCACCACCTGGAACTTCTTCTCCTATGTGCAAGCTTCGAAACCAGCTACCACATGTTCTTGGGGGTGCCTCGGTTCACGTGCAAACGAGAGGAAAAAGAGGGCTCCTGGACAGAATTCTGTTTGGCAGAAAAAATGGATTTTCAGCCACCCTTTAATGCCTATTTATGGTATAGATTTGCAATATCAATTCTATTATGCCTTGTACTCTTTTAAAATCAATCTTGGCCATCCATTAATAATTTACCATGTCATAATATCTCAGATTTAATTAAATATGAGATTAATTAATTTTCCTTTTATAACAACTCAATTAAATCCAATCTCTCTCAAATTTCTTCTTATCTCTTTAACCATCTTATCTCATAATTTCTATAAATTTCGGAATTAATTAATTCCAGAATATTAACATTGGGATTTCCAAATCTATTAAATAAAATAAGTCTCATTTATCTATTTTTCTAAAAATTCGGATCGTTACAGAACCGGCCGCCAGTCCAGTTTGGTTTTCCTTCAAAATCGATAATGATAAAAACCGGATTGAATCGGATTGAACCGGGCAACCAATTGAACCAGTTCAATCCGGTTTTTTAATTATTCTATTAAAAAAATGCAAATTTGGAAAATTTTAATAATAGAATGAAATGAAAAAGGAAAGTTATGAGAGGTAAAATTCGGTTTGTTTTAGTTTTGTATTTCAACATGTAAATTTTGAATTTTGAATGATAGAATCAAATACAAAAAGAAAGAAAATAAGTAATTTTGAAAGGAGTAAAAGGTAGGTGAGGGTGTATAAATAAAGTGATAAAGTGAGAAAATTAAGGAGAGGAATGAAGAGAGAAATTTAAGGAGAAAAAAAGGAAGTGAGAGAAAAAAATAAAATGGAAATAATTGAATGAAAAAAGGAGAAACAATTTAATAAAAAATATGCAAAAGGAAAGTTATTTACATAAGTAATAATTAAATTAAAATATATATTAACAACAGCAATAAAAGAATAAAAATATTTATTAATTTAAAGAATATTGATCAATTTCATTTTCTTGATGTCAACTAATTTATTCAACTTTTTATAACATATACATTAGAGTAATAAATCTAAATAAAATTAAATAATTCAACTTACTACCTTTTAATTATAATATATATAAATCAAGAATTGACATATTTCTAATAGTATAAATATTACATATTATTTTAATATAATGAGTCTATATTTTTCTATTTGCATTCAAGTATACTAATCATATAAAATTACAATACATTTTGGATGAGTTTATTAATTAAATCATTTAGAAAATATTTAAATTAATGTTCAATATTAAAAAAATAATTTGTCAGTATTTTTTATTCTTTTCAAAGTTTTATTCATAATATATCTTTGAAATAATAGATAAATAATATTTTAAAAAAATCAGGTTCAATTCGGTTGAACCCGATTAAATCGATCGAACCATGACCCAATTGAGACATCGGTTCGATGTCCGATCTAATTTTAAAAATATTACGTGGAATTTGTATTAGGTGAAGAGAGGAATGGCCGTGCACGAGTTGTACCGTTGTACATCAAGTACAATGCCAGGGAATGTTGATTTTTTGACGTCTTGTTAGGGCAGAGCAAACCCGGGACCGGGTCTGAGCGGACCCGGTCCTAATCCGGATTATGTCGGGTCAAAAAAATTTTGACCCGGTACCAGACCCGACCGGATTTGGTTTCGGGTCGGTCCCGGATATCCGGGAATGCGACCGGGTTTGCGGCCGGGAATCGATCACGCCATCGTGCGCTATTGGCGGCCACGATCCAGCGCGGCCACCCAGCGAGCCGATCCGCCGCCTGGCGAGCGGACCGGCTGGCAGGCAAGCCGATCCGGCCGCCAGACGGGGGGTTCGACCAGCAGGTGAGTCGATCCGGCCGCCAGACGATCGGATCGGCCAGCAGGCGAGACGAATCGTCCTGCCAGTGGCGGCCGGATCGGTTCACCTGGTGGCCGACCCGGCACCAGGCGGTCGGAGTAGAGAGGGAGTTAGGAGAAGGGGAGGGCCGCCGGAGTCGTCGGTGCCGCCGTTATCGTGAGAGAGAGGAAGAGGGCGAGAGAGAGAGGTGGGAGAGAGAAAGAGAGTGATCGAAATGAGAGGAGAGGATGGAGAGTGAGTTTATATAGTGGGTTTATATCGAGTCGGGTCCAGGTCGGATATCTGTATTGCAGACTCGATCCTGACCTGATATCCGACGAATTTTCCAGTCAAGAAACCCGGTTCCGACCTGGATCTAATTCGGGCCGGGTTATTTTCTCAATTTTTCGGGTCGGGCCGGGCCGGGTCGACCCGACCCTTGCTCAGCCCTATGTCTTGTGACGATTGGTATATTTTTCTCTTATGCCTTATTTTTTTATTTTAAATTAATTCAATGAGTAGATGACTCTTTTGCCGACAAGAACAGCAATTTGAGAAGGCGCCAAGAATGATACTTCTCAAGAATGTTTGGGTTTGGCGATGTACACAATTGCAAAAGTTTTTTTATTTTTAGAAATAAGAGCATGCGGTGCTTGACCATTCAATCACAAATAATTTGCTCAGGTCAATGCATGCAATTCTTTTGAGAATAACACTGTTATCGTATTAAAAATTATTATTATCATTACCGAGTTGTGGGAACTTTTATTTTTGCGATAAAAACGGAATAACAATGGTATATTTTAAGGTGATAACAGTGTCATTGAAGAACTTAATTAATATTCTCAATTAAGCGCCCGACGAACTTCTGAAACCCCTGCATATCCTAGAGCGTCCATGAAAAGATGTCTCCATGGACTTTATCACAGGCCTGCCCAAGTCTGAAGGGGCGGGTACCATCGTGGTGGTCGTCGATCAGTTCTACAAGTATGTCATCTTCACCATCGGCTCCGTAAGTTGTCCTGCTACTGAAGTTGCGAAGTTATTCATGAAGCATGTAGTGAAGTATTGTGGCCTACCATAAAGCATCGTCAGCGATCGGGATGGGCGATTCGTTGGCAACTTCTGGAAGGAATTGTTCAAGATGATAGGTTCGAACCTGCATTTCTCGACATCACTTCATCCTCAAACCGACGGCTAAACTAAGAGGGTGAATTATATCTTGGAGATCTACATGCGGCACTATGTGAGTGCCAATCAGAAGGACTAGGCGAAGCTACTCAACATCGCGCAATTCTCCTACAACCTGCAACGAAGTGAGTCGACCAATCGGAGTCCCTTCGAGATAGTGATGGGACAGCAACCTCTGACGCTCCAGGCCGTCACCACTTCTTATGATGGCAAAGTCCCCGTTGCTCACCGCATGGCGAGGGAATGGCATGAGCAGAACGACATGGCAAGAGCATGTTTGTACAAGGTATCGAAGCGCATGAAGAAGTGGGCGGACACCGCCCGACGGGACGTCAACTTTGAAGTCGGAGACTTGGTCCTGGTGAAGCTGGTCCAACATCTTAGGCTAAGTGGGAAGAATCTGCATAAGGGCCACGTTAGGCGTTACGAGGGCCCCTTCAAGATCCTGAAGAAGGTAGGCAAGGTGGCCTATAAGTTGGAGCTCCCGCCCCAGATGCAGCAACACCCCGTCTTCCATGTCAGCCTGCTCAAGCCTTTCGTTAAAAACACTGAAGATCATGGGCGTGGGGTTTCAGACCGCGCCCCGCCGGCCATCCGTCAACCATTTACCGACCAAGTTGAAGAAGTATTCACCGTCCATACGAAGAATCGGAAGAAGGAGTATCTTGTTCGATGGAGCGAAAGATCGGACGCCGACATAAGTTGGGAGACAGCCGAAGACCTGTGGCAGTTCAAGCAGAAGATTTGAAGAATTTCAAGCTGTAACTCCAGGGACGTCGCTGTCTTGAGTGGGGGAGAATGTCCCGGGAGCTTCTCCCCGGGGCACATCGAGTTATCTTACCATGTATTTTCTTTTTAACCCATTTTTGTACTTAGTTTATTTTTCAAGTGTGATGGTGACAGTTTTATAATTTGCACTCCAGAAAAGTGCACCCCCGGAGATGGTCCTCCACACCACACGTCGCAAACCTACCACCCGAAATGATGGTATAGTAGGGGAGACCCGCTAGTGCTCTTCCAAAGCATTGTAATTATTCTTATTTATTCAACAAAAATTTCAAACTTCCCTAAATCTAGCATCGTGCCTCAAGCGTAGGGTGGCAACTCACAAGCTATAGCAGATGGGACAAAACACGCCGAGGTGCTCGTTTGTTTACAAAAGTCTTCACCGAAGAAGCGTCCGCTCGGAACCGAGCATCTCAAAAGTTGTGACATACGAAAAGTGGCATAAGCAAGCTTCCGCAAAGCGCTCAAAAGGGTTTACCTAGACGTTGGGCACGTCTAGACACCGCACGAGTCAGTCGAGCGAAAAACGACCTCTCATTAAACCAGGAGTTTGTGGCGCGGTGCAAAGCGCATGAGTTGTTGCATGCGTTGTGCAGAGAAAGAGGACTTTGATGCATGGACACAGTCACACAGTGTTTATGCCTGTAATAAATGTACTATTTTTTAATGTTATCAAAATCCAATCCAATCATCTATCGAGTCCTGATATCAAATTGAGATAATTCGGTTGAACGAGTCGGTTCGGTTTAATTTAAATTTTAAAAAAAATAATAAATGATAAAACTAGAAAAATTAAAAAAAGTAAAAAAATATATAATGAAGGTTGAGAGAATATAATATATATAAAATTAAATAAGAATTGAAATAAAAAATGTAAGTATTTAAAATTGAATATATAGCATTAAAATGAAAAATTAGCAAAAGGCATAAATTAAAGAAATAAAAAGGAAAGTGTTAAAGAAAAGAAAAAAAGAAAAAAGAGAAATTTAAGATAAAATATCATCATTAAATAATAGATATTAAATTAATAATAATCTATTTATATTTATATGTTAATCATTTTTAAACTTTTAATAAATAAAAATTATGTTATATTAATTTTTTAATATTATTAATAGGTTATTAGTATAATATATATTATATCATATAATTTTTATTATTTTTCTTATAATTATTATGAATAATATTATTTTAATAAAATATAGTTCAATTCGATCGAACTTGATCGATCCAATCGTGTTTCGATAATGAGTCCGATCCAATCGTCGGTCCGATTTTGAAAATAAGCATTGCTATTTTTCTTAAGAACTCTCGCAGAAAACATTGCAGTGTTTTCCCAAAGTTGTAGATCCAAGCAATCTCGACCCTTAACAGCGAGTGCACTATGCATTCGATTTTGATTCCAAAACTTGTGGAACGAGCGAGACAAGCACAGGCTTTAAAGGTGTGCTGGCTTGTGCACCATGTTTTATGTTCATCATATTCATGCTCCTGGCCCATGTCAATTTATTACTCACATTCGCCTTCCAACATTGTTCTTATAATATTTGATAATCTTGAGCTCATATTTCAGGATTGTGCCACAAAACTTTGTGCATAAGTTTCTTCTGTATGATAAAAGTAGAACATCTTATTGTCAGTCATATGATCTCTGCTTCGGCGTGTCACCAATTGAATGAAGTGACAAGTTTTTATCTATACTTTCTTTGCTACTCTGCCTAATCTCTCTCATCTCCACTTTAATGACTATCTTTTTCTTAACCATGAAGACAGGAAAAAAAATGATTTTGAAGAGGTGACACCACGAGATCGTCCGTTCATTACCGTTCAATTTATGATGAATGGTTGATAAAAAAATTTAAATTAATAGATCCACTATTCGTTACGAATTTAACCGTGATAAATGAACGTATGATAATACTATCCATAAAAAAGAGTAGCACAAACATTGAACCCTTAAGATTAAGATGGTAGTTGGTCAGTCTAAAGTGAAAGCAATCATTTTGTTTTGGCCATTAACACTACAAGAAAGATGTGAATTACAGACGATCGAAACCGTCTCTAATTTCACAAAAATCGTCGAAAATGATGATTTCCGACAATTTTTTTACGAAATTGATTCGTCTGAAAAATGGTCGTCGCAAATCAATTTTCGACGGTTGGAAAAAAATGTCAAAAGTTCCAACGGAAGTTTGACGGTCGCGAACCGTTGAAAGTTTTGACGGTCATGACCGCCGATATTTGCGGTGATCGATGAAACCGTCGAAACTTCGACGGTCGCAACCATCGAAACTTTGGCGGTCGCAACCGTCGAAACTTTCGACGGTCGCGACGACCGCCGCAAATATCGATGATAGCAACCATCAAAACTTTCGGCGGTTGTCGCGCAACCGCGAAACTTTCCACGATCAAAATCATCGCAATGAATTTTTATAATATAAAAAATATTAGCCGACCGCTGGCGGCCGATCCGATGGCCAGCGACAGATTCGGCCGCCAGACGGCCAATCTGAAGGCCAGCGGCCGGGATCCAGTCACCAGCGCGGCCGGGATCCGGCCACCAGCGCGGCCGGGATCCGGCCGTCAGCCCGGTCGGATCCGGCCTCCCGCGGCTAGATCCAACCGCCAATGGCTGGAGCCGGACTAGGCGGCCGATCCGGGGATCGACCGCCAGCAGTTGGATCTGGCCGCCTGGCGGTCCGAGCTAGAGAGAGAGAGGGTCGTCGATGGGAGAGGTTCGTCCGATCGGAAGAGGGTCACCGACGGGAGAGGCTTATCGTCCGGTCAGGAGCGGCTCACCGACAAGGAGAGGGAGAGGAGGGGGGAATAGAGAGTGGGATAGGGGAAAGATTATATATATATATGGAAAGACGAGAAAGCGGGAAAAAAGGAGCGGGATAGTGAAATTTTAATTACCGATGGTTATAACCGTCGAAAACTTACCATGATATATATTATTTTTAAAGTTACCGATGATTATGACCATCGAAAATTATTTAATTATAAAAATAAAATACTATATTTAGTTATATATAATATTTATTTTTTATTTTACCAATGGTTTGAACTGTCGCTAATTATTATCGATGATCGAAACCGTTAGAAATTGCAATGGTTCGGACTGTTGCTAATTATATTAATAAAATATTCCTTATATTATATTACTTTTCATTTATCGACGATCGAAACCGTAAAAAATTATGATGGTTTAAACTGTCGCTAATTATATTAATAAAATACTCCTTATATTATATTATTTTACATTTACCGACGGTCTGGACCGTCAAAAATGGCGATGGATATATATTCGTCGAAAATTTTGACGTTCCTAATCGTCGAAAAATAAAATAATAAATTATATAATTTAATATTTTCATTTTCGACGGTTGTGGCTATCAGAAATTCTGACGGATCGCTATCCATCGCAAAATACGTCGCAAATTGCGACGAATTTCTATTCGTCGGAAACTGCTCGTCGAAAAATCCCAATTTTCTTGCAGTGTAAATCACATCTATCCTTTGTTGATTCTTGAAGATTCACTAAGCTATATGATTTGGTGTGTCAAATATTTTTCGTGTCAAACACATGTTAAGCAACTTTACACATATTTTTCTTTATTTTTTGTGATATATTTCTTCATTAATAGTTTAGTGTTCCATTAATCAGGAAACAGTTGATGTCATCTTGCATCATCAGATCGAAAAAGGTGTGACATGCAACATTCCATGTGTCTGATCGCGGCAAATGAGTTTTGCGACTCTTCTGACGTCCCCTACTAAATATTGCAATATTTGCCTTGTTGGAATTTGAAAGTTTTAAATTTCAAATATATTACTTTGTGAACATTGATAAATATATTCATACTAATTAGTTAAGTATGAAATATAACATCACAACTTTTCATCAATAAGGTGTTACAATATTGAATGAAAAGACATGTTCATACTAATTATGGCACAAACGGGAGTCATGTTGTTGTGATATAGTATGCGGCCACAAATGATAGATTCTAACCTCCATCATAGGTTCTACCAAAAACTAAACACTTGAGGAATAAAAAATAAAAAATCCCCTATTTTTGCAACATATTTAAATTTACCCAAAATGTTACAATAGAATTTAATGCAGCTTCAAATACTGCCACAAAAATTAAGAATAAACCTATTATGTTTGCTGCTTATTTAAGTGTCTACAACCATCTTTACATTAGGTTCTAGCTTGATGATGTTGTAAATTTGTAACAAATAAAATTACTAGCAAGTGTCATACTAATCATATCAAAGAATAAGGTAGAGAGTAGAGTATCGAACCTATGAGAAACTATTTAAATTTAATATATTCTAATAATCTACTACGAGAAGTAAGGGTATTCCAATGTTCTATACATAAAACAAATGTGCAAAAAAAATAATAGAAATTAAATTAATGTTGAGCTTTGAAAATTATAAATGATTAATGTAAAAATAAATGTGTATGATCATCTATAATAGTTGAGTTATAACAGTAAATAATGGATTCAATTCTTATAACCAATTAAAATTACTTAATGTATTGACCTCTTCAATATAAGTAAATTAAACTATCTTAATTTTTGACAAAATTGAAAACCCACAAACGACGAGTCAATTCTCAAATTAGCAAAAGATTAATATATATTAATATGTAGATCCTAAATTATTATTCACACATAATAGTGGATAAAATAATACACCACACGAAATTTGACACAAACGATGAGTACCGAACATACATTATGTATACTTCAATTTAAAAGTAAAAGATCAATTAAGCTTAGATAATTCATCACAAGTCATTAAACTTAGAATGAATAATAAAAAAACTAAAAATTTTAATTAACTCAACGAATAAGAGTGTTTAAAATGTTTCCCTTTTTAAATAGAAAATAAAAGCTCTATTATAGCAAATATAGTATATGAAGAAGTAGGTAAAAACTACATTCCAAGCATAAGATCAATGCGAAATTCCTAACCTTCAAGATATCTAGATGAGTCACTGTGCATTCCTCTCCTTTGAGTGACCTTGAAATTTTGAAATTCATCCTCAACAGTAATGCACGATTCCAAACTTCAAGTATCACATTTTCTATCATCTAGGTTCTCTATTTCAAGTGTTTTGAGGATTTTCGCAAAGGTTCAATTTGATTGAGAGCCTTTCATGTCAAAATAAGAAAAAAATGAATTAGACTTCGATTGAGCTTTAAAATCATCTAAGACTTCTTCCAAATTATCCTTGACACTTATGGAAAGTTTTGAGTTCTTCTACAATTGAAATTCTTTCAATTTTTTAAAATCTTGACATCAAGTTTCGTAGCAACCCATAACATGTTCCTAACGCCTAAATATTGTTCAAATCGGTTTAGGAATGCAATTTTATGGCACATGAAAGTGATATCACAACCCTTATAATATCTAAATCGAAGTAAAAGTATGAATTTCATGACTCGTTACTCGAACAAGTTTTTGAGATAAAATTGTATATTTAACGAGCCATTATGGTTCTATCATAGTCCTTGCTATTATGGCTGTTACGATTCTATCATGCCCCTTGTTACAATTGTTATGGCTCTAATCCATTATATTCAATTTTGAGAGGAAGGTAATAAAAAAAGAAAGAAGTACTAATTTTTTATTTCTGGTTATGTTTTGACTCCAATATGAATGTTATTTTCTCCAATATCTTCGTAACTATTTCTTGTACTTTTTCTATAACAAAACATAAATCTTGGATAATTTTTTCATAAAATTAAAGCAAATAAGCTCATAAAATAATGCATGCTACAAGAAAATAAATTGAAATAAGATTAAATTTAAGACTAATTATATGTTGGATTATGCATGCATCACTTGCTCCTCAAGGAAACAATATTGACGATGAGAAGAATGATAGCTAGGCGACAATATAAAACAGAGAAGGAAGGATTGGCGGTGGCAAGATTTGTGTTCTTTGAAGAAAATGAGAAGAATGTCATAGATATAGTGTCGTGGAGGTCGTTGTTTGCTAGCACAACAGCAAATCTCCTCATGCAGGTTTCTCCCGTTGGAGGAGAGAATTCAAACCTACTCTCCTACACTTTGAATCGTCTAATTTTTTTCCCTAAATCCCTTTCAATTGCGCCTAAATCAATAAGCCATTGATCGTCGATCAAACAACTGTGCAAATAGGATGCTCCTATCTATTTAAGTAGAGTGGACGCCAGTTATATCCTAAAAATAATTGAATGCAAAATTTCCACCCATCCAAACCACATGAATCATGTTACAAACTTATCCACAACTCCTACTTGCTTAAGCAAAGAGGACACCCATTATATTCTTAAAATAATTAAATCCAAAATTTCCACCCAACCCCCCACACACACACACACCCCACCACCACCACCAAATCCCACCAATCATGTTATAAACTTATTGCAATTTTCCTCAATCTAAATGCGGAAAAAGTTTGCCAATATCTCTCTCAATACTACTCATGGATTCTTCTACAACTGATCTCCTACTCCAAGCTCATCGTTGGCTATAAATAAAGATCAGCTATGCTCTCGATGGTTGGTGCCCCAACTACAAGTACTAGAGAAGCTTTCTAGACTATCTCATCTCTGAAGAGTATAATTCCTAGTAGGCATTTACGGGTCAGATTTGACCCAAATTGATCATGTTACCGACCTAACTCAACCAATTTCGGTTCGGGTAAGTCCCTTATGAGGGCTTGGACCCAATTTTTTATTTTTACTATATTTTCATTATTTAGTATAAAAAATATTAATGGATACTTGTTTTAAAGTACGAAATAATTTGTTAAGTATTTATATATTATTTTACACATATAAAATATTTTATTTTAATATTTTCCATTTTTATATAAAATATTAAATTAAATAAAAATAAAAAGAAAAAGTTAGATTGTCAGGTCGAGGACGAATCGAGTGGACTCGTGTTGAAAATTTTCAATATGCACCCAGTGCCATCCAATTAGACTGAGTCGAACCATCAGATTCACTGGATTGGCAACAGTAGATCCGATCGAAGGATCGTCGGATTCACCGCACTCCTAAGAAGATGTCATGTCATCGTTCTCGCCAACATCGAGGTATGTCCAAGTTGTACCACTACGATGCTAACAGGTGATCAGACAAAAGCTTCGATTGTTTCATTGATCATTAACTTCCAATGCTGCCTAGTGAATGAGAAGAACGTCTCGCTTGAGCACCCCAAGTGCGGATGTCTCCCTCCACGACCGACCAATTAGGGTAACACCTCAAAAATTCAACCCATGCTAAAAGACTTCCCAGTGTCCTCTGGTTCCTGCAAAATCTATATAAAATATAAAGTCATGTTTCATGACATTTTTATAATTGTAGTGATAAAATCTCTTTTCATCATTCATCCTTTTTTTGCAATTTTTTGCTGGAAAATAAGGCAGGTCTTCACGAAAGTTTCAATGTCGTCCTCCATCCTTGGCCAGAAGTAGTTGTCTTCGATGAATGCCAAAGTGCGGCGGATGCCCGGATGTCCCGCCCACTTGGAGTCATGGCCCTCTTGCATGATAGTGCGCCGTAAGTTGTCGAAGAGTGGAACGTAGATGCGATGTTCTTTGGTGAAGATCAGTCCATCTTCCATCCAAAAGCGACGTGTCTTGCCCTCCGTCGCTTGTTCGAACAAGTTCTTCGCCGTGGGATCTGACTCCAATCCCTTCTTGATCCTCTCGATGAGGTCGGCCTGAGAGGAGCTCATGGCCGCCAATTCCGCGCGTTGGCTGAGGGCGTCGGCAACGATATTCATCTTGCCAGGCTTGTACTCCATAACGTAGTCGAACTCTGCCATAAAATCTTGCCATCTTGCCTGCTTCGGCGAGAGCTTCTTCTGTGTCTCGAAGTAACTTGTCGCGACATTGTCCATCTTGATGTGAAATCGTGACCCGAGAAGATAGTGCCGCCATGTTCTAAGGCAGTGAATAATTGCGGTCATCTCCTTCTCCTGAACGGCGTAGCGCCGCTCCGTGTCATTGAGTTTGCGACTCTCGAATGCCACGGGATGCCCCTCCTGCATAAGAACTCTTCCAATAGCATAGTCAGAAGCATCTGTCTGTACCTCGTAGGGCTTGGTGTGGTTTGACAGGACGAGCACCGATTCCTCCGTCATGGCCTTCTTGAGGGTGTCGAACGCTTCCTAGCATGTCGGCGTCCACTCCCACTTCACATTCTTCCGGAGGAGATTCATCAAAGGGGTTGTCACATGTGAATACCCCTCGACGAACCACCTATAGTAGTTCGTCAGGCCAAGGAACGAACGTATGTCGGGAACCTGCTTGGCGGCTCCCATTCCACGATGGCTCGAATCTTCGCGCCATCCATCTTCAGCTTTCCACTTCCGACGACACGTCCCAAGAAGTGCACTTTCGGTTAAGCGAAGACACACTTCTCCCGCTTGACATAGAGCTCGTTCTATCGCAAAACCTCGAACACTTACCGAATGTGCTGAAATGCTCCTCCAAGGTGTGGCTGTAGACCATGATGTCGTCGAGGTAGACAACCACAAACCTGTCAAGGAATGGTTGCAGTACCTTGTTCATGAGGGTGCAGAAGGTCGTCGGGGCATTGGTGAGGCCGAAAGCATCACGAGGAACTCGTAGAAGCCATATCTTGTGACGCTCGCCGTCTTCTGCACATCATCTTTCGCGATTCGGACTTGCAAATAGCCTGAACGAAGATCCAACTTGGTAAACCATCTTGCACCGCCAAGTTGGTCGAACAAGTCCACCACCAAGGAGATGGGGGTACTTGTTCTTCACCGTAAGTTTGTTGAGCGCCCGGTAGTCGATGCACATCCGGAGAGAACCGTCATGCTTCTTCTGAAAGAGAACTAATATGGAGACTTTGATGGCCGAACATATCATGCATTCAATAGTTCGGTAAGTTGCTACGGAGTTCTGCGAGTTTCGGAGGGGCGAGCCGATAGGGGACTCCATGTGGAACTTTCGATCTTGGGACCAAGTTGATGACATGGTCCACTTCACGCTTCGACGGCAGCCATTTTGAGAGTTCCGGGGGCATGACATCCGCAAAGTCCTCAAGGGCTTCAAGGACTTTGGGAGGTGTTGGAGTGGAGGGCCCCGGATCTTCTAAGATGGCGGTCGCCAAGAAGGTGTGCTCCTGTTTGCGCAACCTCTTCGCCACTTGCATGACAGAGAGGGTCTTATAATTGAGATCTCCTCCTGACCTCACAGGAACGTTGTAAGGTCCTTTGAGGTCGAAGATGACCATCAAATTGGTGAGCGGAATGACACATGTAGCGATGTGTCGCAGAAAAGAGATGCGCGTCATCACTTCGTAGTTATCCACTGGTGTCACTGTCACGTCGAAGCTTCCCGACCACTTGCCGATGCAAACCTTCACTTTAGAAGAAATTCCTGTGGTCGAGATAGACTTCGCATTCACCGTCTTGAACGTGGCATTTGTCTTCTGTAGTGACAGCTTTAGCTTCTTGGCGGCCACTTCCGACACGAACAACTCCGATGCTCCCATGTCGATGAGGACGTTGAAGACTTGTCCGTTCAACTCGATGTCCGTATAAAGTCGAGCAGCCGTTGAAGGACCCTTCGAGGCGTTGATGGCGCTGAGGACGTGCATCGAACTGAGACACGCCTCCTCCTTCTCCTTCTCGTCGGGGCAATACATTGCGTTGACTGTCGCCTTCTGCGGACAATCGCTTGTCCAACGTGGACCCTTGCAAATGTAGCAAGGCTTTGGCGGCTTTCCGTCCCTCTTGAACATTTCATTGTTTGGCTTCTTGTCTTGGTGTCTCTTGTCTTTATCTTGATAGTGCGGCTTGCCTCCTTGCGACTTGGACTTCTCTCCCTCACTATTGCCCTTGCCCGAGAGCTTTGGTGGTGGAGCGCTCACTTTGGTGCACTCCACGAGCGACTCAGCAGCGACGACTAGCGAGCGAAGGTTGGGGCAATCTCGTCGCTCCAACTCCGTCCTAGACCATGACTTCAAACCCTTCACGAAGACCGTCAGCAACGTGTCTTCGTCCACTTGAGAATTCTGTAGGCGGAGCTCGATGAACTCTTTCACGTACTCCTTCAACGTGCCCTTTTGGCAAATGTTGAACAACGCAATCTTGGCCTCCAGTCCCGACTTGATAGGGCAGAAGTAGTTGGTAAGGTGCCTCTTGAAATCGTCCAACTTCTCAATGGGATCAACGATGCCACGCTCCACGTCGTCGCAATGACACCGCCACCATAGACTCACCGCATCTTGCAAGTAGAAGAATGCGATCTTCACCATCCTCGCTTCAGACGACACGTCCAAGGCCTCCATGTACTTTCGGACGTTCTATAATAAGTCATTGATCTCCTTTGCCGACCGCTCGCCTTTGTAGGGCCACGACTTTGGTACTTCAATCATTGCCTCATGCGGGGCGGGCGCCTCGGGACGCCGCTCATCTCCATACCGTCGCTTGAGTTCTTCCCGCATGGTCTTGAACTCTTGGTCCATCTCAAACCGCATATTTGAGAGACCATTATCCAAGGTCTCCCACATGTCCATGATCGTCGTCTCCATGGACTCCAACTGCCTATACAACGACGTCATCTCCTCCTGCACCGTTGCGAGATCCACGGTCTTCTCCAACTCCCGCTCGTGCGTTGCGAGTTGGTCTTGCATCTCGCCCACGTCCAATTGGAATTGGCCGAGGCGTTGCTCGAAGGCGGACATAGCGTCCTTCGAGCGGGCGCGCCCTCGTTCCTGGCGGCCCTTCTCCGGTGCGACGGGTTCATGTGACATCTCCGAGTTCGACGTCATTTCACCTTGATCGTCGAACGCCAACTTGAGCAGTCCCAGAAACGCTGCTCTGATACCAACTTGTCAGGGGGTCATTTTTCGCTCGACCGACCCATGCGGCGCCTAGACGTGCCCAACGTCTAGGCAAGCTCTTTTGAGCGCTTTGCGGAAGCTTGCTTATGCCACTTTTCGTGTGCCACAACTTTTGGAATGCTCGATCCCGAGTGGACGCTTCTTCGGTGGAGGCGTTTGTGAATAAACGGCACCTCGGCGTAACGCTCGATCGCTTAGGATGCTTTGTGACGCTCTTTTGTGGGTTGTCACCCCACGCTTGAGGCACGATGCTATATTTAAGGAAGCTTGAAATTTTTGTTGAGTAAATATAAATGATTATAACGTTTCGAAGGAGTATTAGCGGGTCTCCTCTACTATACCACTGTTTCGAGTGATAGGTTTGCGACGTGTGGTGTGGAAGACCATCTCCGGGGGTACACTTTTCTGGAGTGCAAATTACAAAACTGCCACCACCACATTTGAAAAATAAACTAAGTACAAAAGTGAGTTAAAAAGAAAAATACATGATAAAATAACTCGACGTGTCCCGGAGAGAAGCCCCCAAGAGACACACACCTCACATTATGCACCAAAGTAAACATTGTGCACCAATGGGTCCTATAAGCTTTATCTTTTTAGTTTTTTTTCCAATTTCACCGAGTGTAAAGATAATTTCTGAAGAAATAAAATTAAGAAATATTATTGATTATAATTAAAATTTTAAATTATTTTTAATAAAAAACTAATATTCATGTATATTAAAAGATATCTGTGATGGTACTCCACATTAATTATAAATAATATTATCCGAAGTCTAGGATAGCGGTAAAATTAATATTATCTATAATCTAAATAATTATAAATGTATTAAAAATATATATTTTTTTCATGGAATTTTACTATGCAGATAAGATTTGACCATCCCTGATGGGATCTTTCCATCTTAGGAAAATATTGGCTACTCTCCAAACAAAAATAAAAACTAATTTGAACATATGGAATGATAATAGCGTTTTTGAAGTGGCAACATACCAAAACACAAATAAATATTATATAGTTAAACCAAATTTAATTAAATTTTAAAAATTCTTTAAATTCAACAGATAATACGAAAGATTAAAGATATTATTTGTCTCAAAATGACTTTATTTATCTCAAAATATACAAAAATATCATGAATTGTATTGTTGAAAAAATTAACTGTTAATTTAAATTATATTTTAAATTATAATCAAACCTCAGATTGGTTAGCAAAGTAATTATTGGTGAACCAACTGATTTGAATTACTTTGAATAATTCAATTTCTTAATTGGACGAATAATTAAATCAGTGTGCCATGCCCTCTCTTGTGCCTTCGGCCGTTTTGGGGGCAATGTAGCCCATTTCAATGGACCCTGCAGTCCAATCCATAACGGCCCGACTTTCTTGCTCTGGGCTGAAATCATATCTTGTTTGATCATATTGGGGTTAAATCATAACGTTAGATATTTTTATCCCAACAAAATTTAAATATTAATATCATTTAATGAATAAATAAAATTATTGTTCAGATGGTTTACTTGGATAATTTGTTTTGAACTTTTAAATTTGTTGTCAGTTTTTTTATTATAAAATTATCTAAGAGTGGAAGTAGTTCGAGCCAAGTCAATTTTTTTATAAAAAAAATCAAACACTATTTTTAGGTCGAGTTTTAAATTGAAAAAAATCATCTAAATTTAAAAATAAAATCACCATGTAGCCTATCAATTTTTTTAGTGTTTGTTTTTTGGGATCCTACTTTTTTATAATTATTTTTTGAAATATATGTAATAAATTAAAATTCACATAAAATATTTAATTTTATAATTAAATAAAAAATATACAACTAAAATAAAAAAATTACCAAATTACAATTCTGATATAACAATATGATTCTATATATAAAAATATTTTATTTATAATAAAAAGTTGATAACTTATAAATTAATTATATAA
Organism: Pontederia crassipes; assembly: GCA_030549335.1. NCBI lineage: Eukaryota > Viridiplantae > Streptophyta > Magnoliopsida > Commelinales > Pontederiaceae > Pontederia > Pontederia crassipes. Next base: position 8,006,291 of record JAUKPH010000017.1, read on the forward strand.
ATATAAAATGGGATCTACAAAACTCTACGACTTTTTCAAGAGCAAATTTTTATCAAATATTATTTAACTTTGACATTTTTCTGATGCTACCCTCCGACTTCAATTTGTAATAAGGGTGTCCTCTATCTTTGAACTTGTTTTACGAAATGCCTTTTTCACCGCTTGTAGTCGTTTTCAGATTCGCTGCGTGGCGTCCATACAACACTTCTCTCTCTCTCTCTTTCACGTAGGCGAACGTGCCACACGACAAGTTGTACTTACTAACAATTTTTTGACGTGAAAATATTAAAAAATAAAATAAAATTTTAAAAATAAAAATTGTGGACTCCGATGAGTCGTCGACATGGCCTGCCCCCCCCCCCCCCTCCCTCTTTGCCGGAGGTCGTAGAGCGGAGGTGAGGCCCCCCCTTCTGTGCACCGACGAAGAGGGAGGGAGAGAGGGGAGGGGGCACCGCTTTCCTCTGTGACCCACCTTTGCGTGCACCGGCCTCTTTTTTATTTTTGTTTTATTTTTTAATGTTACCACGTCAAACCATTGCTTAGATAGAGGAGAGAGGAAATGGGTGCGTTGATGCCACATAGACTGGGCAGGTGAAAAAAAAATCTGGTGAAACAAGTTAAAAGATAGAAGATAATCTTATTACAAAGTGAAGTTAGAGGATAACACTGAGAAAATGATTAAAATTGACGGATATTTGACATAGCTCTCATTTTAAATGATGAGTTTTAATCTATTAAAAACCATTCTACGTTATATTTAGACTCATAATTTTTTATATTTATGATTTAATTTTTGGGTGGGTAAATTCTTAAGATGGTGAAATTTTTCTTGCACCCCTAAATTTACCTACCTATTACATATTCTAATAATATATTCACAAGTACAAAAAGAGTCAGAGTCATTAATAACTAATGTTTTTAATATCAAACTGGAACACCATCTCGCTCAGCCAAAAGCCCATGGGGGACTTGGCATGAAGCGCCTCGACGCCTTCAATAGTTCCTTACTTGCCAAGCTGGGTTGGAGTATAGCCTCACGTCAGGATCGACTGTGGGTACAGGTGTTCTCTGCTAAGTACCCCAACAGAGTTAACCATCAATGCATTCTGAGGGCTTCAACAAAGGATTCTTGGCTTTGGAAATCCATCTGCTGCATGGAACCCTCTTGCCCACATTGTCAGATGGAATGTTGGGAATGGCTCTCAAGCGAATTTCTGGAGTGATAATTGGCCATCAGATGGGAGACCTTTAATCACAAGAGCCATGGATCCCATCCCTATTACACTATTGTCAGCAAAGGTCTACGACATGGTGGGAACAAATGGCTGTTGGAACCTTCAGATAATTCAGGAGTTCCTTCCCATGCAAACTCTCCTCAAGCTCGCGAGCACGCCCGCGCCTTCAGCCAATGCACCAGAGGATTGTGTCTATTGGCCACTTGAAGCAAATGGATCCTTTACATCATGCTCCGCATATGACTATCTATCTACCCCACTTCTCGGCCCAAGGAATTCTCTTTGGGAACTAATTTGGAAATGGCAAGGTCTTCAAAATGTCTGGGCTTTCCTTAGGCTTGTGGGACACAATCGATTACTTACCAACGAGCAATGGCAATGAAGAAGAATGTCACCATCTGGTGCCTGCACTCACTGCCCAGCTTTGATCGAAACCTCCTTGCATGTGCTACGTGACTGCCCTTGGGCAAAGTCCATATGGATAAAGCTCATCCCCCGACCCTTTGCTTCAACATTCTTTAACCACCAACTAACTGTCTGGTTGTCCTTGAATTTGCAGACTCAACTTCAAACTGAAGGCGACGTTGCTTGGACTTCCATCTTTGGAGCAACCTGTTGGCATCTCTGGACATGGAGGAACAAGTTTATCTTCGATCACGATGCAAGGCTACCGCATGATCCTATCAGCATAATCCTGCAAACATCGTCGTAATATCAAATTGCCCTTGCTCGACCCTGCACAACTGTCGGGCCTCATGCGATCACTTGGAAAAAAAACCACCTAATGGTTGGATTAAATGCAATGTCGATGGTGCAGCTACATGCGACAACCTCTACAGTAGTGCAGGGGTCATTCTTCGAGACCATTAAGGACACTGGATTCGTGCGCTCACTCAACATATTGGCCCTGGCTCAGCCCTTTTTGCTGAACTTCACGGCATCCAGGCTGGACTCTTATTGGCCTGGGACATGGATTTTAAGCATATTATTCTGGAATCTGACTCCATCACAGTTGTGTCGCTAGCTCTCAAGCGCACTTAGACAGGCCCACACATCCTCGAGCTCATCGAAGCTATCCATAGACTCCTTGCGCGGCAATGGGACATCATCATCATGCACGTCTACCGTGAAGAAAATCAAGCCGCGGACTGGCTTGCCCGAAAGGCACTTCCTCCTTCTATGGGCAATAGAATCTTAAGCTACCCCCACTTCCTTGGGTGCATTTTGTTTGGGATATTATTGGGATTCCTGTACCTGCCTTTTTATCATTAATTTTACCTAGTGTACCTCCCTGGGCTCCGGCCTTTATCCTAGCGAAAAAAATCAAACTATTTTATACTGCGTCGAGTAAACTTCATCCTTTTTTTCCCTTAAATCACACCTCGGTTTTAAATTTCAGTAGAGAATTTTTTAAATTTTTTTAAAGTTTTTTAAAATGACAAATTTATCCTTCACCATTTGTAAGGTTTAACTCCGAACAAGTCGAAGCTTTTATCCCCAAGCAAACTCCAAAATTAGATCTTGAATACTGACCTTGTCGGTTTAATTCTCGCGCATGTTCATTGACTTTATGCTATTTGAGTCACATCATTTCTATTATTGTTAAGAGCAAACTCCTAATTTTGATATAGTCATCCCATTATTATATAATATATTGCTTATACGGTGTGGACCATTCAAGATTCCTGCTTACCATCGATATCAAACCAATTATTTATTTACATCATATGAAACTTTACTTCAATGACTGAATTTCATGTTTATAATTATGATTCATAATTTAAAACTATCTCTACATATATACATAGTTTATATATGGGTTTAACATAAGTGTAAAGTGTTTTTCGTGTATGTCAAACGGTTTTATACATATTTTTTTATTTTATTTTAGATATCTTTCTTCATTAATAGTTTAGAGGATATGATAAAAAAATAATTTTATAACGTAAAAAATTATTAAAAATGATTATATCTATTACGAAGAATAATAATATGTATAAGTTCGTAAAATTTTAAAAATGATGAATATAATTATTATCGATGATTTGAGACGTATTTTTGTTATCATAAATGATCATCTAAACTATCAATAAAAAAATATAAAAATAAATAAAGAAAAATATATGTAAAATCGTTTGACACGTGCTTCGCTTCACACTTACATTAATCTCTTTATATATTGGTGGTGTAATTCATTATATGAATAGTTATAATAATGAAGTGCAATTATAAATTTAAAAATTGATTTTTAGAATTAGATTTTAAGCTGTGTCATAATTAGTTGATTCACACATACACTTAACATATATATATATATATATATGTATATATATATATATATATATATATATATAACTTAATTAGCAAGTTCATAATGTAATCATGATTACGTGCATACTTGTTAGGTCAATGGACATTGAACCAATGCTTTAAATTTGCAAGATATATACACGTTACTTTCTATCTTCAATTTGGTGGGGTCGACATGGTTATAACTTAAAGTTCACCAGCTGTCGAATTCAATTAATAACACAAACAAAAGGTTGTTTAGGTTGGTCCCTGGTTTTTTTTATTTACTTCGATGTTTAAATAAACTAGGATCATTACCTTTTAATTAATTAATTTGAGATAAAAGTATAAAGATTAATTTAATCTTTTTGGATGGTGACGAGAAAACAAAATGATCTCGATAGGCCATGGACTATTGAGTTTCTTTGAGGATATAATTAACTATATATTACTTTAATAAGATAATATAAAACATTAGTTAACTAATACATATAGTACTTTTATATATAATTATGAATGTGATATTTGCATTCTTTATTGATCATATATGATACATACCAACCCTAGCGCTAGCTGTTTGTGTTTCCATCTTCTAAGCTCGGGAAATGATATAGGAATTAGCTCCTTGTTTTGGCTTACGAAGCAAAACACTCTGGAAATAAAAATCAATTCGACAAGCATTTACATTTTATTCGTTGTCGGAGTCTTCAAATTTTAAAAAATGATTTTTAATGTTATCCCTAGAACATTTCAAGTAGGAGTGGTCGATGAATCAGAGGACTCGACCCAACCCCCGGGTCGGATTGGTGGTCGAGCTAAACTTAACATATCAGGTTGCGTTTGAGTCGGGTACTGGTTAAGATTTTTCAACTCGACCCCGACTCGATGATCCAAATTTTTATTAGTTTTTTACTTTTAAATTGGTTTTACTTCTATATTTGATTTAAAAAATTTAAAAAATTAAAATAAATCATTTTAACTATGGAATAATATCCCAACACTAAAAATTTTGTTTCTTAAAATGAATATTAAATAATATTTTTTTACACTAAATAATATAGAAAAGTGAGAAAAATTAAAAAAAAAAGATGATCGAATTTATTTACGAATCGCGTCCAATTCGATTCGTGAACACCTCTAGTCCCAAGAACATCAACAATGCATTGAACAAATTTGTTCAAATGCAAAAAAGATGTTCATGATCCATGATTCCACTAACATCATACCAAATAGCTCCATTTTCCCAATTTTTGTATATACGTACGGTCTCAATAATTATATACATATTGTATTTATGCATGCATGTGAACTGGCATCCATTTCTTTTTCACTTTTTCTAGAAAAACTAAAACTCAATTATTTTTTTATTGCATTAACACCTATGTTTGAACTTTGAAGAAGGCATTAATTCCATAGTCACATTAAAGTATGACTAATTGATCAATCATGGAGAATTGAGACATTGCACTTCACTTGACTTGACTAATGGGGGAACAAATGCATCATATATGGTCTATTTCTATTTAAATGAAATTTCAAATTTGCATAATATCTCCTGTGAAAATTGTGCTCACCGTAAACCAATGTGTGATTCAGGATCAGCCATATCAGTAAATGATAAAAGTCTTTATTTTTATCTTTTCTAGACTTACCGGACTGTTGACTTGGTAAATGCAAAATAGAATGAAGCTTTAAATTTTGATCAAATTAGCTATTTTACTCCAATTATACTAACAAAACTTGATTAAATTTTGATAGCCAGAAAAAAAATGCATCTTTTATGTCTTGGCACAGAAAATACTCCTCCATGCATGATCATAGAAATTAAGAAAGAAATAATGCCATGTGGTCACAACTCATTTGGTGGCTCGCATCAGACAATTGAACTAGTAATAGATAAAGACTGCGTACCTTCTCTCTGTGATAATAAGACATGAGACGACTAATCGAAGAAAAAGAATATTTAAAGGCCACTTATTTAATTTATTTTTTTTTAAAAAATAATGTGACAATTACTAGCTAATTGACAATGCATTTAAGGACATAACCCTTCAAGCTAAAAAAAACGACAGTTTGATCTCGTCCTTTTATTCTCTCTCATTTGTCCTTTACTTTGCCACCTACACACACAGATATATATATATATATATATATATATATATATATATATATATATATATATATATATATGCTAGTCTATTATTCCAACATCTGGATATTTGATTTATTACATTATATGAAACACCAACAAGTGTTGTCTTCATAAGCAAATTGAGCTAACATGCGTAGAAGCCATGCATTTATGTAGTCCCCATTTTGTTGGATCAACAATAACAACTTTAGGTGCAACTAAATTTTGCTGGCTACCAAATATTCAATTGAGACAATTAAATCTACAAAAATTTTCAATTCTTTCCGGCTTCCTTCTCATTGTGTTGTCTATTAGTTAGTTCAATTTTCTTAGTCTTATATAAATATATCATTTTCATGGAATTATTCATCTCCATGTTGTTGTAGTAGTAGTATTGGCAATGGCAACCATATCTATACATTCCAAGTTAGCATATCTTAATTTCTAACTTAGTGCTAATTATGATATTATATGTTAGGCCAGGTAATTTGTGTGTGTGTGTGTGATACATCATATCTTAACTCTATATATAGTTAGGTTTGACTCTGGAAGACAAGTTGAGAGGTTGTAAAAACTACAAACAACACGTGCTTGCACATGAACTGCATTAACTTGTCAATTAATAATTGTACCTTACTTTTTTTTTCTTTCTTAATTTCTTCATTTTTTTTGTGCAAGAAGAGATTTTTTTTTTTTGAGAAACTTTCAAAGTGTTCCTCAATTAATTGCAGGACTGATAACTGTCTGGTAATTTGCTCCATGCATAGGAGGTTTTTTTTTCACATGTATTTCATGAAATAAGGAACAACAACACTTTTAATACTAATTAAGGTTTTCAAGATCTGCATTGTTGATAGGGACTAGATTGTGGTTCCACGCCAAACCTCAACTAATGTGCACATTCTCATTTTTTTTATATATGTAACTTGCAAAGTTTAGTATTATTATATAACTAATACGAAAGATAAAAAAGAGAGAGTATGCAATGCATTTAATGGACTCCAATATCACACTAGGTGAAAAAAGGATTAAGTAGTGGAGTCATCAAGTGACTATAGTGCATGCGTATATTATTCAAAGAATCAAAATTATATTCATGTCGCCCACTCTCGCATGCATTGAATCTTATTGTTCTTGTAATTAATGATCTTGAGCACTTGTTCGTTGACTAATCATAGTAACATAGTACTCCTTTCACTGCCTTATTAATGCGAAATTAATTTACTTAAGTGCGATGCTTAATTAATATTTTTAATTTCATTGAGGTTTATCTCACCGTAGTAGTGCGTGGCAACGTCCAAGGAATTGATTGCCTTGCAAATGATAGCAATCCTTCACCTTATCTTGTGAGTTGGTTTCAACGAGATTTGTCCTTAAGCTTCACAAGTACTATTCGTTGAATTTAAACTAGACGTTAATTTCTTCTATGTGCTTAATTAATTAATTAGCCTTAATTGAATCCACTTTCATCCATCATTAATTTTCTTTGCCACAAGTACCTTCCAACTAATTAGCCGTAAATGAAGCTAATTGAATATATAATATCAACGTGGAAACAAATGACAGGATGTTTCAAGGCTATAGAACTAATGCATGCACGTTACCCTGAAATCATGGTAACGACTTATTATCTACTTGATATTTTCTTTCTTTTGATTACTTCATGTGTTTGCTAGTAATGAATTTCTTGACACCCTCAACATGATAAATATTAGTTCAAGTTTAATTTGTCTTGGACTCTTAAGCAAATCGAGCATGTGATAAGCATTTAAAATATACATATATAAGACCTAGCCATTTAATTTATTCGACATCGTGAGAGATGGTGTTTGGTATTCACATGAATTATCATCTTGTTATGCATATAAATGCTCCAACTTATTCTTTTATCTGCAATTTCTCTCTTTAAAACACAAACCATTGACTAATATATATATATATATATATATTATATTTGGCTCACCAATTAATAAAGGTTGACTTGATATCTGACACGCACATAAAATACATTTCTCTCTGTTGTGTGTCCAATACCTGTTCTTTCTTGAACAGTGATTGCTTTAGCACCGTGACTAAAAACGAGTAAATAAAAAATAAGAAAAGAGCAATACCTGTTCTTTCAACATATGAGTTATGGTATGTGGTTTTTAATGCATGCGAATGACTTGGTCACAGACCACATACCATAACTCATATGTTGAAATTTTCTTTTCAAGCATCATTCCATTATCGTTCTCACTTGCTCGCATTAATCAAAATTATAATAATAGATAATTAATTTCAGATATTAGTTAAGGCCTGTGTCACGTAACTAGTTCATCTCTCCGGACCATCTAGCATTTGTAATTAATCAACGTCATTAGCAAGCTAAATACACAAATAAAAGTAAAAATACGAAATAAATAAATAAAATTTCTCACCCCCACTTTACACTTATTTCTGGCCGAGTCCACTTCGCTCAACCACCCACACCGCACTCCCCCCAAAACCTACCCGCGCACTCAAACCTCCACGAAATCGCCGGACTCTCGTCGGACGCAACTAACTCACCGTCGTCGGATGAAGATCGGACGGTCCGGATCTCATCGTAAATGGCGGGGGCCCTACGCTCGGCGCATGTCCCGCGTCAAAATTGTGGTAGGTAAAGATGTCGACATTTTTGCCTTTTTAGGTCACGCGAATAAGAGGGAAATAAAAAAATAAAAAGAAAGGTGCCCGCGTCACGAGATACCGCCGCCGCCGTGCGATCGAGTCCCACGCCACACGGACGGTGGAGATCCCGATGATGACGACACGGTGACGTCATGCGCCAGACTTGAAGCGGTCTGGGATACGCCGACCCGGTCGGGGGTAGGTGCGACCGGGTCTGCCCGGGGCCGCATAAAACGCGCAGGGTTGGATGTTGACGTGGCCCAATGGGAACCCTCGGAGATTGGGTCCACCGCACGGCCCATTTCAGTCGCGTCTTTAGCATCTTCCTTTTTCCGTATTTACCCCTCGATTGAGCTCGGCTTGTCCTCACCAACTCCCTTAGCCCCGCGTATATATAAGATATGTACCTCCCACCCCCTTCTCCTCCTCTTTCCAGGGAAGGGATCGAGCACTCCACCGCCCAATTCGAGCTCTCCTCCTCCCTTCTCGTTCTTCTCTGCTGCAGTCGCCGTCGCCAGAGAAGAAATGGGTTCGATTGGAACCACGGAAGAGACCATCTTCCGGTCGAAGCTGTCGGACATCGAGATCAACAACGACGTCCCGCTACACGACTACTGCTTCGAGCGCCTCACGGACTTCAAGGACCGGCCGTGCGTCGTGGACGGCGCCACTGGCGCGGTCTTGACCTACGGGGAGGTCGACGCCGCCTCCCGCAGGGTGGCCGCCGGGCTGCGGAGGATGGGGATCGAGCAGGGGGAGGTGATCCTGATCCTGCTTCGGAACTCCCCCGAGTTCGTCGTCACCTTCTTCGGGGCCTCCCGGCGGGGGGCCATCGCCACCACCGCCAACCCATTCTACACCCCGGCTGAGATCCACAAGCAGGCCGCCGCCGCCGGCACGCGCCTCATCGTCACGGAGTCCGGCTACGTGGAGAAGATAAGGGGCTTCGCCGCGGAGCGGGGCGTGACCATCGTCTGCGTCGACGAGGCCCCCGAGGGGTGCCGCCATTTCTCGGAGTTAGTCGGCGCCGACGAAAACGAGCTACCCGCGGTCAAGATTGACGCCGACGACGTTGTGGCGCTCCCTTACTCCTCCGGCACCACCGGTCTGCCCAAGGGCGTGATGCTGACCCACCGGAGCCTGATCACGAGCGTCGCCCAGCAGGTCGACGGCGAGAACCCCAACCTCTACTTCCACAAGGACGACGTCCTCCTCTGCGTGTTACCCCTGTTCCACATCTACTCGCTGAACTCCGTGCTGCTCTGCGGGCTGCGCGTGGGCGCCACGATATTGATAATGAAGAAGTTCGAGATCGGCGCGATGCTGGAGCTCGTGCAGCGCTATAAGGTGACCATCGCGCCCTTCGTGCCCCCGATCGTACTGGAGATTGTGAAGAGTCCCCTCGTCGACAGCTACGACCTCTCCTCTATCCGCACGGTGATGTCCGGCGCCGCCCCTATGGGGAAGGAGCTCGAGGACAAATTCATGGCCAAGCTGCCAAATGCCACACTCGGTCAGGTAAGCGAACAAACACCTGCATCTCACAAATTGTTCCCTCTCCCGAGTCCACGACGTGTCTGCGTCTGTCTCTGCGTCTCATCTCGTTTCACAGATTCATGCCATTTTACCTCCAGTACCGGGAAACGGTGGGGTTTACGAATATGACAGTTTCACCTTTTCCTTCCCCGTTTTTTTTTTTCTTTTTTTTTTTTGCTTGTGCTTGTTATTAACTTTGTCGGTCATTAGGACTTTACTGTTAATATATACATTTAATTTAATGCCTGCCGATGCCCCAACATAATTATATTGTCAAGCACCGACCCGGGCAAATTAAATTGCTACAATAACCTGGGGGTTAAATTATTTTAGAAATGGGAAAAGGGTCTGAAATTGGAATAAAATTAAAGATCTTTGATAAAAAATAAATATAGTAAATTAGGGAAGAGAAGCAAATTAACTAGATTAATTACAAAGTGGAATTTTTATTAAAAAAAATTAAGGTTATACCTTTGAGCAAATTATATTCTTTGCCTTGGAAGGAAGCAAATTTAAGATACGTTTGCATGAAACGCGTTCCCTAGGTTTTACTTGGTCTGATGATACACATGTTTACACATGGGAACATATACGTATGAGCTCACCGAGTATGTTATGTGGTCCATAGGACAGCCCAAAAAAACGAACGGAGCACGTTGTTCATTCGCTTTGATAGTTTTTCATCTGTGTCCTGATGTCCACCTCCCCCCATTAGTTTTCACATGCATCGAGTACAAAAAGGGATTCAAGGCAAAAATTTGCCTCAATCTATGTTTAATTTAAAGAGAAGAAATGTAGAAAAGCGATACTACAAGTTTGGTAAGCGAAAAAAATATGAAAGATGTGATATTTTTTGTGAAATTAAAATCTTGATCATGTAATTGTCAATCATACTAAATTCAAGTTTATTTAATTGGCATCACGTCATGGTGGAGACTTGATCAATTTATGGCCACGACAAGTTTTTTTCACAAAAAATTTGCCTCAATCTATGTTTAATTTAAAGAGAAGAAATGTAGAAAAGCGATACTACAAGTTTGGTAAGCGAAAAAAATATGAAAGATGTGATATTTTTTGTGAAATTAAAATCTTGATCATGTAATTGTCAATCATACTAAATTCAAGTTTATTTAATTGGCATCACGTCATGGTGGAGACTTGATCAATTTATGGCCACGACATGAGAAAAGTGGCCTCTTGCGTACAGGTTTTAATAATTATCTAAGACTTGTTCCTTGCATTTGTTTGTTTCTGCAGGGTTATGGTATGACTGAAGCTGGTCCCGTGCTGTCGATGTGCTTGGCGTTCGCAAAGAATCCATTCCCTGTAAAGTCCGGGGCGTGCGGAACCGTTGTGCGCAACGCCGAACTGAAGATCATCGATCCTGATACAGGCGTGTCGCTCGGGCGCAACCGGCGTGGCGAGATTTGCATCAGAGGAGCGCAAATCATGAAAGGTATAGAACAGATCCCTGAACACGTTATTTTCTTTATTGCCAGTGCAATTATTTAGCTATAATATATATGCGTGTGTGTTCTGACCTATTCGCAATGTTTATGGTCCTTTACCTGGTCCACATGGCGTGTGTAAATTAATTGTTGGTGCGAGTTCAAGAGACCATGTGCTTGCAGACTATTGGATTCAAGTTTATTATTGTTCAATCTACATACTTTAATTTGAATGGCGCCTTCGAGCTCGTGGCCCCCTAGCATGATCCAACATGATCTATTGCATCGAGTTCCTTCATCAGTTTTCTTTTTTAAAAAAAAAAGAAAAGGAAAGTGCATGAGAGCTTTGGTGCATAGCACAATAATAATACCGGGCATGTTTAGAGCAGGTGAGAATCATTGGTCCTTAAGCTTTAGATTCCTGGAATATGACTTGAACTTAACGAAATGGTCCAAATATTAGAATGCAACTTTTAAATAGTAAATCAGATACATTGTAGACTGTAGAGGGAATGAGAATATTCCAACCAGGGGAGGATGAATCTTCCAAAATTTCCCTTTGAATAGTCAATCAAGAGTATTGGCATTAATGCACCATGACTTATACCAAGATTTCCCACTGGAATTAGATGCATAAACTTCAAGCTAATATTTTTAGTCTTAATTAATACCAACTTTGATGTGGAAATACTGACTTTTTTTTGAAGAGGATACAAATACTACTTTTGCCCTCAGTTAGTAGGAAGTCCACATTCTGATAAGCAGCCCTTGCACATGCTGTTGGGAATCAATCATATTTTGGTTGGTAGAGCATCATATTCACGTTCAAGTGGAACGATAATGCCTTCTTTGGGTTTCTAGCATACACGTCTTTTCCTGAACGTCTAATTAAATTTGAAAACGTCGTATCTACGACTTAAGGATGTAAAAAAACTCAAGACTCGATTTAATTGGCTGTCATAAATATTACAGTCGCATGCCTTCATCTTGGATTTGGACTTTCAACTATGTTACCAAGAGGTTCCATTTATTTGTTTCCGTGTTATACCTTGTTTGATTACCGTGTTATACGTCAATTTGCACAGGCTACATTAACGATCCAGAAGCAACAAACAACACTATAGACAAGGATGGATGGTTGCACACAGGCGATATTGGTTACGTGGACGGCGACGATGAAATCTTCATTGTCGACAGGCTGAAAGAGATAATCAAGTACAAAGGTTTCCAAGTCGCACCAGCGGAACTAGAAGCCTTGCTGATTACACACCCAGATATAGCTGATGCAGCCGTTGTCCCGTAAGTCCGAACCACAAACCAAAATTCATTCCAAGAAAAAAAAATGGTACTACATGCATGAAAATGTTATTTGATTCCAATCTCTTACCTTCATAATTTCTTTGTAGAATGCAAGACGAATCTGCTGGAGAAGTCCCTGTAGCGTTTGTTGTTCGATCTAATGGCTCCAACATCACTGAGGATGAAATAAAGAAACATGTCTCCAGACAGGTAACATAGTTCTACAAAGAATCAGTTTCAAAACATTCTCCTTTTTATGCGTGGCCATCTTTTCAAGAATTCTTTCACAATCTTATAGCTAAAAAAAAGGACATCAAATCTAAAACACCTGTTTCTGTCTATTTATTTTTACCAATCTTTATATCATGATGGATTGAAGATTAGTTCATAACCACGAAGTAGTATTAACTATTAGCATGTCCTTGCCACTGTCTCATACATGAATACTTACATTTCTTTTTGCCATTGCTCATCAGGTCATCTTCTACAAGAGGGTAAACAAGGTTTTCTTCACTGATGCCATTCCTAAAGCGCCATCTGGCAAGATCTTGAGAAAGATTCTTAAAGCTCAACTAGAGGCCCCATTGCCAACTGGATCGTACCCATGATCCAATTCCGACCGTCCATATACTCGAGCAACATCATAGGTCCATTACCTCTTCTCCTCATATATCTATAAGATATATAGATTAAGGAGAGCCTGTGTAATATACTTCCTGCTTGAAAGCTGTCTTAGATGGATTTTTTTTTTTTTTGTTTCTTTGAGATCGCCATGCATGCCTTGTGGGTGGATTTAGCCGGAACACGGGGGATGTTTTGGTCTTTTAATCCAGCCACACAAATATACAAATATTTAATTTATTCTAGTTTGTCAAATCAAGTTTGTATTTTCTATATAAAGGAATATGAATTTTTTTCCCGTCTTGGAATGCAAAATAACAAGTTAAATTTGTTGTATCATTGTCGTTTCCTCTTTGAGCTTATGTGGCCTTTCTTTAACTCTGGAAATATTTGCAATGGGCTGTGTCCATTTAATCAGTTCTAACACAGTAATCTCGAGTTTTTTTTTTTTTGTGTGGGTCGATTTCCTTGTCGTCTCCAACAAAAAATAATATTTTTTTATTTCATGTTCTTGGCTTCATGTCATGTCAATAGCTGTAATTTGATTAATGAATAACGAATATATATGTTAGAGTTAATAATTGAAAATTATTTGATAAATATGATTGTTGATCCAATTGATTACAATAAAATGGCATAAATGGTGCTAGTCTGCTACATAAAATTAATACATAAAAATATCATTATTTATGATAATTATGATGTGTGAGTGTGCGGTTGTATGGTGCATAAAAAAGAATTTGTGTGCGTCTTATCGGATAATTTTATTAATTTCAACATTTTTATTTTCTTGAAATTATATTATTAAAAAACTTATTATTTTTAACATAAAAAGAAAAAGAATTCAACTAAAGAAAAAAAATTCCGCTCCATGATGGTTCTAAAGTTTGCATTTTACTTTTTATTCATTATGGAAGAAAATAATTAAGCATGCATAACCAGTTATTTGTTTACATACACATAATTTCCTTCATTAAATAAGGGTGCGTTGAACGAAGGTTTAGAAGGGATGTCCTAAGTTTAATTAGAATCTGGTGGATTTAAAAATTTTGTATTTTGTTAGAATACAATTTTTTAATTTAACTAAAGATGGATTGCGTTCCTCCGCATTTGATTCAAAATTAAATCCTTCAAATTGATGATTTTCCAAGGATTAAAAATAATAATACCTATTTTATCCTTATTTCTTGTCAATTAAATACAAATAAAATTTATTTAAGAAAAATAAAGATATTTATCAAACTTAATCTTCAAATTTATATATTATATTCGGTATAAAAAGAGTGAATTAAATTAACCCAAATCATTCCATTTATTTATATTCGAATATGGTTTATATAAATAGTCACCACACTCAATCTTTCTGACTATCACTATATCACCCTAAACCACTCCCCTTAACTTAAATTATCAAACTCTATGCAGTTTGATTAATTCTAAATGGTTTTTTCCGTTGATCCTCTTGAATTATAAATTTTTTTTATGTCTATTCACGACTTTCAAATATTTCATTGAGACCTTGAACTATATCATATTTTTCACTTAAATCCATCCGTCAACCTCCGTTAATTTTTTCGTTAATTTTATTTTTTTAATTTATAAAATGATCAAATTGTCCTTCCATCATATCATCTAATATTGAAAAATATAAAATAATATATTATAAATAAGTTTGCAAGTCAAAATAATATATTAAAATAATATAATATAAAAAAGTAAACTTTTATTTTATAATATAATATATTATTTTATATTTTTTAATATTATATGATATGAGGAAAGGATAATTTAGTTATTTCATAAATAAACAAAATAAAAATTAATAGAAAAGTTAACAGAGGTTGACGTATGAACTTAAGTAGAAAAGACGATATAGTTCGGAGGAGGTCAGCGAAATATTTAAAAATTATGGATAAACGTAAAAAAAGTTAGCGGAGTCAACGGAAAAAAAATGTAATTCTAAATGATTAAACTTCTAAAAGATCATTTTCTTTTTGTGTGCGCGCATACACGTGCGCGTGTGCGCGCCCGTTTGCGTGCATGCGTGATCTTCCAATCCATATATTAATTTTGTATCCACATAAAGAGTGAATTAATTTAATCCAATTTATTCCATTAATTTATATTCAAATCTGATTTATATAAATTTTCACTACCGACCCTCGCTACAACACCTTAAACCAACCCTCTAATATTAAATTTTCAAATAAAGAGTGAATTAAATTAATCAAACTCATTCTATTAATTTATATCCACACATTATTTATATAAATACTACCAAACTCAACCTTACCAACCCTCACTACATCACCCTAAACTTGTGCGTGTAGCCGAAATTAACAATATTATATAATACGATATTTATAAAGTTCAATATTCAATTATAAATAACTAATTACTAGTCATTGCGCTAAGGACTATAATATTTATGATTAAAATAAAAAAAGGAAAAGATGATTATAAAATAAACACGAGTGGATTGTTTGTATTATTGGGTTTATTAGGAACAAATACG
Source organism: Pontederia crassipes (assembly GCA_030549335.1). Taxonomy (NCBI): domain Eukaryota; kingdom Viridiplantae; phylum Streptophyta; class Magnoliopsida; order Commelinales; family Pontederiaceae; genus Pontederia; species Pontederia crassipes. Next base: position 8,022,017 of record JAUKPH010000017.1, read on the forward strand.
ATCCGTTTTGATGATTAAAGACGGTGGTTTCACTGATTTTGATGCAATTAAAAAAAATTATTTTACTGACTTATTTCTATTTCAATGAATGCTTGGTTGTATTCTTATAATAACTTTATATTCTACTTCTTAACTCTCTTTTCTCTGATTGGTGTTTCGGCATCAATATAAATTCCTCTTTTCTTCTTAACTCCACTTTGGCAATCGCATTTACTCTATTTGGGAATTTGATTTTTCTGCTGTTCTAATGGATAACACGTGCAAATTATATTTTTATCTGTATGATAATGTTCCTCTATCCTTCTGCTGCCAATTTTTTGTTTTATTTTTTTCTATTTTATACTGTTGCTGTTTAACATGTAAGGAAATAAGTCTCCCTCGGAGGTCAGAAGACCTCCCCTAAATCTGGACTGACAGAATAAAAAACATCTTCTAATAGAGAATCTGAAAAATAAAGAAACATATCGAAAAGATTGAGAAAATAAAAATATAATGAACACATTCGCGAATCAAATTAAATTTTAATGGCTATAAAACTTTACCAGTAACATGTCTCTGAAATAGTTGTTTTAAGTGGTTTTTTACATCTTTTTCCTCCCCTAGTTCTTTTATTCTGTAAAACTATACCATCAAAAAGAAGATTATCCGCACAATTCTCTTGACATAACATACCGATAGAAGATCAAATGTAAGCATACAGTAGATGTATCCCATCAGTGGGTAAACTGAATTCAAATTAAAGGTAGCCTTTATTGATTGGCAATAAGAAATCATACAAGCTGCTGAATCCCATAATCTATGCTTCAACTCTTGACAAGATCTCGAGGAACTTTTCAACAGTGTAATTAAGTTTGCCATCCAAGCTGCATGACCTACTAAATTATTAGAACCCTCTCAGGATTGCATAATTATCTGTCACTGTTCCACTCTTCGAGTAGGAAATGAACAAGGAAGAATCATACTATTGCTATACATACTGATCCTTTACAACAACAGTAAGAACCTGACAGCGAATTCCATTTTCAGACTTCAGTAAGCTTTTTTGTTCTTCAATTATTACGTAAGACATGCTCTTATGTAATGTGCGCGGTAACCATCATCATTTACACAAATTGTGATGCTAGTCATCTTCTATCTCAACAAGCTGAGCTGCTCTTTTCTCAGCAGCTTTCTTTCGTATAAAGATGCCCCACCTCATAGCTGCCTTAATCTTGAGCCAACCGATGACTGCTCTCCCAGATGAACGGTTTCTGTCATTGTCGAAGGTGAACGTAGGACATGGTGATGCCATGAATGATGAGAACCCATAACAATCTTCAGGGGTGCTAACAGGAACTCCACCCAGGCTGTAGACACGAAGCAACTGTTGCATGTCCTCATTCTCAATGATCTGATGGCTTCTCAAGCGAATCTCTTCTGAGAAGTAATCATCCATGTGACGGCTGTGTTGCTGGTGAGGCCAATCATCATAGACACTAAGGTTCGCTTGATGTAAGGACTCACTCAACGGTTGGAATTCTATGGTTGTCTGCTGTGGTGGGGTAAGAGCAAGGCCTATGTTATCTTTACTTGTTTCTTGAGTCAGATGGGTGGATCCAATAGGCTGATTCTGTGACATAAATGATGTGTTTGCAAAATCCATATTGTTATCAGACAATGCGTCTTTAGGATGATTGACATATCTGTCAAATTGGTTTCCAGTGTAACCGACAGATGAGACACCCCCTGCAAAGAAAATGTGCAGCCTTGATAAGATGTGCTTTTAACAAACAAACTGATATGCCCCTTGAAACTGCAAGCAGATTACAGTTTATATATGGACACACTGATCTGTTGTCTATAATCGCTTCTATTAATTCATTAACATCAATCAGTAGTCATTCGTCAAGACTTTATGGTACGAAACAATCTAGGAACTGGCAGCATTGCCTCCATGTAAACTCATAATCATTTTCTCTTGGAATAATGGACACTGTAGAAGCTGAAAAGGAAGAGTCAAAGAATAGACACTAAGACATGATGAAATGAGAAGTTCCTTACCTTCGGTTGTCACAGCCCCTATTTCAACTGAAGACTGATCTGAGGGAGCTGAAGCTTGCGAGTTCATCTGAGAGGCTGGTTGATCATATAGACCACGATACTTTCCTGAGGTAGATGGAGCTTCCTTTCGTGATTCTGTTTCTTTGTTGCTATTTGTAAAGCTGAGGAGGGCCCTTCCATCATATTCTATCACTTGGATCCAATTGTCATATGCCTTTTTTACTAGTGTATCTACAAATACCTGTATATTAAAGGAGATAGTTGACATCATTTTCCCAATCTCTACCATTTAGATGGGCTTTTATACATTGTATGACACCAGGATATGATACAGATCTTACAAGAAAAAAACATGAAGACGAGGAAAATGAAACAAAGTATACTCCAGCTGAACATGGCCAGAGAATAATAAACACATCCTGATTCCCCTCAGTCAATTTACTAACCAACTAAATTTTGTATTTAACTTTAGGTTCTAGGTAAGCAACGCACAAAAGCATGTAAATAATAAGTTTTCTGTGGTACATCCTACTTTCGAATGACAAATCATTTACTTCAGTGAGAAGAGTAATGGACTTTTTTACTTCATCCTAAACTCAGTATTTTCTTTTCATTTGTTACAAGTCTATAATATTGCCCTGGAAAATTCATACAGCTCATTCTTGAAGAAGCTTTAATTCATTACAATTGGATCAAACTCATGTTATCTCTATCTGTAATCTCCTTTCTCCTATCAATCTTTGCAGTCATCATTGCCCCAGCCCAGGATGCCATGTCCCATGTAGCGGGAGTAGCGAACTATATCTATGATGTAGGGTATTTTATCTAAGTGCCCTTCACATGGGAAGCGCTTAAGAAAGATGAATAAAGAACAGCATGACTACCGTTCAGATTTCATGTCATTTAACAAGATCCCATGGACTTTATTGATAAATTATATTTTTATCACACTGTAAATTATGATATGGAAAGCACATCTGAAGTGCAATGAAAAAGAACATGGGTGACAATATTGTTGATAAACTAACAACAAGAACAACAACAACAAAGCCTTATCCCACTAATTGGGGTCGGCTACATGGATACGCCTTCGTTGATCCATGTTCATAAGATTCAACTACAATATTTTAAATACTACTAACCTTTTGTTCGTCAGTAAGGTTTTCAGCTGAATAGAACTGATCACCAGCGATCAGACCACAAAACTCATATATATTATTGAAAATAGCACCGATACTCCTTGTATCATCAGGGTAATATATATAATATTTTCCACTTAGCACACAAGTCTTAGCATGATCCACAAGGCTCTCCCACATCCGATTTGACATGCCACTTCCAAGGATCTGTATACATATTTTGTCAATATCAAGAAGAATAAGTTACAAACTTATACTCAGTTATCCCTAGTTCCCAACAAGCAATAAATGGAATATATTTATATATTACACTAGTATATGAAAACTTACATTGCGCAATCTTTGGGGATCTCTAACCACAAGCTTGAGAAAATCCTCAACTATAAAGATTCCATATTTATTCAACTTCTTATGAAATGAACCATCTTTTCCAATCTTTTCTAATCTCCATACTTCATCAGTTAATGCAGGAGGATAGTGCTTCTTGTACACTGAAAATGTTAAAATAGAAATGAAATATGAGTGTATGGAGATCAAATAGCCAAGTAGAAACAATGTGGTAGAAGACTTACATTCCCCTCTGTGATCTTTAACTGTGAAAGCCTCCGTCTTTGCTTCACGAATGCGAATATCCTCACAAAATCCTGAGGCAATCTTTATGCCGAGCCTAAATTTTCTACTTCTTATCCAGCTAGAGTTGTCAGTAAATGTTAGATCCCCAAGAGTACCTACACCTTCTTTCAATGTAACCTGTAAATCTCCAGTCAAAAGTGGTCTTTTACCTTCTCTCTCTTTAACTACATGGTTTTCAAATTCTTCCTCTGTCCAATCATCATCATCTTCATTGTTGAAATCACCCTCAAGGACAATGATATCTAACTTTGCCGATGACTCAGGTCCTGTGTCTACAATATGGCCAGTATTTGCATCAACCAACACAACATGAATTGCTCCACCCTGCTCCCCTTCTACCTTGCCTCCAGTAAAAAGGGGTAGTGATAATCGTGTTTTAAAGCGAAGCTGCAAATTTCGTCCATCAGGCCCTTCAATACGTTTTGGTGAGGACCTGTGATTCTTAAAACTTAGATTAAACCTAAAGATGATATTCCAGGGTAAGGTTTTAAGTGAATGTTTATGTACATATATAGAAAAAATGTTTTTAAAGGATCATACAAAAAATACAGTAAATAGAACTACACAGTAAAACAAAATAGACACTTTGCAGATAGTTGAATTGACATTTAGCGAAAGTGGGAAATGATCATTGATGCATCAGAAGAAGAAACTTTGATGAGATGCAATTAATCATATAACCAACATTATCTTAGTTTTACCTTCCACCAATCTTTGCGGGAACCAATTTTGCTAAAGCTCGCTCCACTTCTTCGCTCACCTTAAGCATAAGAAACAACATATTAGAGTTGAAACAAACAAATCAGAAAAAAAAAGAACAGTGATAACATAATTTGTCTCACTTTGTTTAGAAAAAGAAAAAATATAAAAGAACTTAATTCCTATTGTGGATAGAGCTGAACATTGCTAACATAATAGTAGAAGAATAAAAACACATCAAATCACTGCAGATAATATCATACGAAAACATCATAATATTAACCTTCCACTCAACAAATCTTTATACAATGAACATTCCATGATGTAGTTAAACAATAGAACTAAAAGTAATGGGAAACACTATCTATATTTGCGCAAATCTATGAAAGAAAACTCACATGAATTAGAGATTAATACCAAACCCATCGAAGAAGAGGAAGCGGGGTAAAATTTCAATACTGTGCAACATAGCTTGTCATCTTTAAAATCCTCTAAGCATCCCAATATGATTTTTTTTAGATAACCCAAACATGATTGTCAGAACCAAATATCAGTAGTTATATCCAGAAAAAAAGACGAATCCAGTATGTCTAATAATAATTTCAGTGACGATGGATTTACTTTATTTTCCAAGTCAGACACATTAAAAAGTTACAGATCAACTAATATGGAGAAGCAAGCAAACTTTTCATCTGGTGAAATTAATAAGAAAAAAACATTAACACATTACCACCATTCAACCAATAAACTGGTTAACTTTCCACTTTTGATTACAACTAAAATGAAATGAATTTCGTTTAAAAAAATGAAATGAAATGATACTACCACAATATATAGCCAGGATAACTCTTGTGATTAACAGAAGTGTGTTACAAAAAGGCCTTCTACAGAACAAGGAATTTGTCTTACAACTCTGCGAAGAATGGGTTCCAATGATGAACAAATTTTCTGCAGACTATCCACCTTCAGTGCTTCAACAATCACACTGTAAAGAATAGGCGATGAGATATGAATTCAAAATATGAAACAAGTTTTGAGTTATTCACCATGAGAGCAAAAACGAAACCTAAACAACTGCTTTAGACAAATGAGGTAAAAACCCATAACAAAACGTAAGAAAGCCAAATCCATAATCCATTTAAATCTTCAGTGTGAGACATTTTACCTTTGGACATATTATAAAAGATAGAAATAGTTGTCAAGCAAACATTAACTCGTATCTGGCATTCCTAAAGGGATGAGGTCACGAGGACAAAGGTGAACTCAAAATTTTAACCCCCCAAAGCGACTATCAGGTGTCCCAGAAAATATAATGTCTTTTGGTGTACTCAGGAAAACTAAAGACTGACGTGAAATCTAGCACGACGAGAACATGAGATTCTGAACGTTTCGAGAGTTATATCTGTCTGCATCATCAACTTCCAGAATCTCTTCATTTGACGCCCTCAGAACCAAGGAAAAAGATCCGCTCAATTCATTTCTCGCAAGACACCTTTTTTCCCTTTGGTATGGACGCAAAAATTCATACCTCTTATAATTTATACAAAAGAAGAGATTTCATCTCCTCATGCAAGAGAAAAACACCCAAGTTCTGACAAAGTCTTAAAAGTTACCTTTGATGAAAAAAAATCTACTTTTAGGAACGACCTCGCGAACCAGGAACAATAGTTCATTTCTAGTAATCAATCGAAACTGGAGTTTCTCATGGAAAGACCATAATTTTACATCAAAACACCGACTCTTTTTTCAGGTTCCGACTTCATATGTGCAAAAGATTCTACCTTGCGAGCGCCGGAACTCTGGGCCGCTTCGTCTCCGGCTGCAGCATGTCCCCGTCGCCGGCGTCCAAACCACGCTTCTCCCTCGTCACCGCCCCTTCCATTCCGTACCTCACCGGCCGCTGCATTGCCGAATCCTCCTCAGGAAACCCCCTCGACCTCCAAAAATCCGACATAAGTCGTCAAAGCCAGAGCTCAGTTCCTCTGCCAAAATCTCCCATAAAAAAAACACAACTTTAACCACTCCAGAACCAAAACGGAGATCGAAACGACAAATTAATCGCAAAAAGAAGGCGCAGCAGATCGTACAGAATGCGGGCGGAGGGATCTACGTAACAGATTTCTGCGATCTTTTGAGTTCTCTCCTATGAGAACGATTCGGGCGGCCGCCTCGGGCGATCTTCGTTTGTAGGTGCTCCGCAAAGCCTCGTTTTTTTTCTTTTTTTTAAACCAGCTCTAGCGGCATCTTTCGAGTGACACGTGTAAGTTAGCCAATCGTGGAATCGCCAGTCCGGAACGCCGCTCGCTGTTTTGGTCGATTCAGCTCCTGTGAACCCTTTTTTTCTAGCTTTTTTTTTTTCGCCATGGTAATATTTAAAAAGGTGAATCGAAAAATAATGGACGAGAGTTAGGATGGATAGTAATTCTTTATCAATTAATCGGAAAGGTCTTGAGTTCGATTTTTAAGAGTCTCACCTATCATAATTAAATGTAGTATTTGAAACGTCATCCGAATTAGATGATAGTCAAAATTTTAATCCGTGACTAATGCACATAAACTTTTAAGTTGTGTTTGGTAAGGAGAACAAAAAATTCTCTTGAAACTTATTGATGTGACATATTTATTTATAAAAGTTGTGTTTGGCTCGTGAACAATGGCCAAAACTTAGTCTTGTTCAGTCAAACACAGTGTGTGACGGAAACATTAAATGTTCTCGTCACGTGACATTCGGTCAGAAAGTTCTGGACGAAAGTTCTTGCCTTCTTGTCGAAGGCAAGAACATTTCTTTTTTTTTACTTTTTATGTCATGTCAGTCGCAACATTTGACTTTTTTTTTCTTTCATATTTTTTTAAAAATTATTTTATAATGTATGTATATATAATTTAGTATATATTAATACATTATTAATCATGTTATGAAATAAATTATTAAATGTAATTAATAAAAAATTATGAAATATTTAGTTCTTATAATTAATAAATAATTTATTAATTAAACTTTTCAATTATTTTTTAAAAAATTACATTATATTCGGACCGTACGTAAATTATTATATTTGTATATTTAGATTTACATAAATTATAATATTAATAATATTTTAAATATTTAATGAAATAATAATAATATAATAATTTATGTAAATTATAATATTAATAATATATTCTTATTTACTATCATTTTATATCTCATAAAATAATAAAATATATTCTTATTCTTACTTTTAACCAAACACCTACCAAAATATGTCTATCAAATCAATTTTTTAAATTTTCATCGTTATATTTTTTCATCCAAACACCAACTCAAACTTTTTAATCAAATCGATTAGTTCTCGAGAACTTACGAAAATTTGAAATCCCACAGCAAAAAAGTATTTGATCGATTGTTTATAAAATAAGAACTTTGATTCTAAATATGTGTTTGGCATGAACTTTCAATTATTGTCGCCACGTGCATGTTAGTGTGACATGAGATTTGAGGAATGTCCACGGACGCTTGTCAGAACTCAAGTTTTACCTTTTGGTTAGAACATTTTCATGAGAACTTGTCAGAACAAATTGCGTTGTCCAGAATATCCGTTTTATTCTTAACACCATCGACACCATTAACATCACGTGACAAAAAAACTACTGAAATAAATTTTCATTTATCATTCAAGTGTCATCCTAAATTTTACGTTTAATCATAATAATAGCCGATAAAACATCTAACATTCTTTAAAAAAGTACATAAAAATGAGATTTGCATTAGGGAGCTTATACAATTCCAGTTCCAATGACGATGTATGAAACCTGCCGGGCATCGGATCTCCTGTGGGTGAGATCATACAATTATTTCCTTTGATGCATTATGACTGGGTGATTCTCATGGGGACCACCATTTCTGAGCCAATCAAAACGGTCCGCGTTAAATTATCATCGGGCGGACAATACAGAGGATCCCAACAAGTCGTCGGCCGGCAAAACCGCGTCTTTTAAAAGTACAGTGGACGCCACGGCCCAAAGGTTAATTTATATCTAATTCTATTTATTTTTTTTTTTGTGTTACATTTTTTCTTATTCATTTTAAAATTTGTATTTCGAGACTCACAGCAAAAATTTTTTTTATGTAGAATGAATTCAAAACTTTTTGTTTCGGCTCTCCCTTGGGAAGCTCGTTATTTTTCCGCAGTCAAAACTATTTTACTTCTCCCAATATATTCTGTTTCAATATGTTAAACCTTTTTTTTTGTATATAATTTGAAGATCATAAATGCACCATCTGAAATCAGGACATTTATGAGAAAAGAAAAGAAAAAGATAAAACAAATTATGACGTGACCAAAGAAAAAAAACCTTTTTTTTAGATTCACAAGATTTAACTTCCAAAAAAAAAATGGATTGCTTTGATCTACATCCTTTACGAGATTGTGAGATTTCATTAGAGCTTGTAGATTTATGTGTAGTCTAATTTCATCATCTTATTTTTTTAATTTCTTTAAATTATAACAATGAATATTGCCTATGAGATGTCAATTCTCATTATCTAGCAGAATATCATCTGTTTTATATTTTGCTTTATATTTGTCATATAAATATTATATAAATAAAAGATAAAAAGTAATAAGTCACATCATAACAATTATTATTACTTATTAGTACCGCTCCTATTATTCAAAACTATTATTGTGATTGTACTACTATTGTTTTGATACTATTTATGTAATACCACTATCATTAATAAAATATTATTATGGATAATGCATCTTTTTTCTATATTATTGCTATAAAAATATACTAATCATTATTACAAATAAATTTACCTAAACTAAATTAATGATTAAAAAGGTCAGGGTATCTCTATATAAAATAGTGTAGGTCCCAAATTAAAGAGAAAAAAAAGTTGTAAAAGGTTCCTTTTTTTATCTTAGTAGATGTGACTTGGGGATGCCATTATGAGCCCCCCATGCAGCCATGAACTTTGCAGGGGAGATGATTTTATTGATCATAGTACCCAACTTGACTCTTTAATATTATTAGTTTGTTAGTATCCTATAAAGCAAAGTAGTTGTATCAATGTTTCATGACATTAATGCCCAGAAGGGATGTACGCGACCAAGAACAAGAGGGGATCCAAAGCTCCAACAGTAGATAAAATGCCTTCAGAACAAATTAACATGAAGATGTTCTAGTTAAATTACAATTAAACGTGGGTTTAGTCGGAATTTATTCTTTTATTCTTTAATGATAAAATGGTATTTGAATAGGGAAAATATGATGGAATTTATTTTATTTTTTTTGAAAAAAAAGATAGCTTGGGATTTAATAAGTCGTATACTTGTCATAACGGCAGTGCTTGTTATTGATCGTTGCCGTTCAATTTGTTGGTAATGGTAGCTTTCTTAGAGCAATACTATCAAAATTATTGCTTGTAATTTGAGTGTTGCACTTTGTATTAATCATTTTCCTTCCGATACACGTCGTATAAAATATTTTAATTTACCAAATCTCTTATTTTGAACCTTAAAAAGTTCAAGTACATAATCCTGTCTCGTTTCTAATTTAGTTTAACGTTGCACGGATAGGGGGCAATGAGTGGAGCAAGGAGAAAAGTAAGTTTTTTTCCTCATTAGAATAGAAGTTTTAGTGGAGGGGAAAAAATTAACATTCAGTCTTTTTCAAAATGATAAATTTTCATGTCATCACAATTTTGAGGCTTTAATTAAAGGGAAAATAAAGGTTACATCCCTGCACTTCTTCTCCCTTCCTCCCCTCCCCCTTGTAATATCCAAAGATATGTGAGTTTGTGAGTTGTTGGCCTCAGCGGCCATTTGAAACAGAGGTTTTAATTTACTGAAAAGAAAACGTGTCTACTTTTGATGTCTGAATATAAAACTGGCATGAGTGCATGACAGCAATCAGGAAAAGAGTTATCTGCACTCATTATGACCTATTTTTTTTATCCATGATAATTTTTCTCGACAAAAAATACTTTCTTTACTTTGAATTACTGAAGCACCACCTTTCCAGATCTTATTTGCTTCTTAGCAATTCTGAGAGTTTTTTTTTTCATTTTTTTGAAGCATAACTGAGATGCATGCTTCAAGCTGGAAGTTTAGCTACTAAGTATAAACCAAGAATAAATTTTTTAATATCACATAACAACCATGTATATGGGGAGAGAGAGATGAGGCATTCATATGCATGTATATTTATATTTAACCAGATGTCTGCACACGTCTCTCTCCTCTGTGCCATTTCATGAAGAATAATGCCAAATGAAAGAGTCGTTTGCCTTCTGCTCTCATTGCCTTCTCACATGCAAGCACTTGCAAGAGCAATTTTTTTATAGGTCGATTAACCGAGGCTTGCTATGTTAATAAAATAATCACGTTTCATCATTTTCTGTCGCCAGGATGTTCAGAAGCAAATGACCCCGAGACTCAGAACTTGGAATAAGATGATAGTTGGAAGATACTGCCCCATACATCAATTTCTTTTACACACAAAGATATGCCTCTCATCCTACCGAAAAGGCAGATGTAAAAATGTTAAAAAAATAAAAATGTGAATAGCATTTATCTCATCACAGGATTAATGCAAAGGGGTCAATTAGCTGTCATGTGGAAGTAGTTCTTGGAGAACTATGATTTAGTGAATAATGAAAGGAGAAGAATGTTTTGTGACTGGCATTATTAAAATTTCTGGATCTTAACTTGTCCTCATGTGGAGGATTAGTCACATCTGTAATATTATTCGTCTTTGATGCATTATGCCACATGTGCTCTGGACATTTGCAGCACACCTCATTTCAATCAAATAAGAAATACATCTCATCACAAGGCGTGCAATCAGGTTGCTTCATATCATTTGACATCACCATAATTAGGAACCCTTAAATCAAATGGTCCAGCCAACCATGATCATCGAGGCAGCTGACTATATATTGTAAAAGATACAGTAATGTTATTATAGTTTTTGTTACTTTTATAGCAATGCAAATAAAGTATGCATATCAGCACTTTGTGCAAATTGAAAATTTAAAGATGTCAAGGAAAATATTAGATATAACTGGAAATGGTAGTGTGTTCAAAGCTAGCGGAAGATTTGACTGGCATGTATACCCAACTCCGCTTATATTTTATAGCCGATCCCAAACCCGAATAAAGGAGGAGGGTTGTGTTAGGCCCCGATAGTCAGCGTAAAATCCTATCGAATCTCATGAACATGGATCAATGAATGCGGAATGACGTTATGATTCATGTAACCGACCCCACCTAGTGAGATAAACCTTTGTTGTTGTTGTTGTATACCCGATATAAATGAGGACTAGACCTTAACCATAACTATGATGTAATAATCAGACACATTGTTACCTATGAAATAGAGGTTACATTCTTGATTAGATCATGGGACTTTCCTGTACATGATTATGAGAGATATGATTGATTGCTATAAACAACTATAATAATTTGCAATAGTAGGTTCAATAATAACGCTCAAAGCTACCATAATCATTTGTGGTAGGAAGAAGAATAATGCTTGCTTTGTCGACACTGCTTCTATAAGCTCAGGAAGATTGGCCAGAAGTAGTGCATTCGTCCCTTGCACGCTTAAAAGAAGATACTAAATAGATGGACATGTAGTTGCACGCACATGAGAAAGGCATTATAACCGTGATATTGTCACAAGGGGCAAATGAATACAAATCCAACTTAAAATGGGAAACATGGTGACAGCTGCAGCTAGAAGTAGTAATGCCCTTTCAAGATTTTAAATTTACTTCAAGAATGAGTTCAACAATAAATATGCAAGGTACAGAAGTCGAGATAAACATTGCATGATCCATCTTCAGCAAGTCAGAGCCCAGATCACCTAAATGAGGGCAAAAAATGGCTCCTTCAGGCAGTCTAGCACAGGTGAATGTGGAGACTTGGACGGCGTGTTCAGTATAAGGACTTTGTTTTGCCATAAAGGCACAGAAATGACTGCCATACTCTTTTTGAAGTCGTGCAGCTTCTACCTGATGTGAAAATTGTTTGTCAGCAAATAAAAGATTTTTGAAGGAGTAATTTTCTGAAAGTCCTACAGCAGAGAAGTTTCTTTCTGGTCATAAAATATTCTCATGATGCTCCAGGGACAACTTTTAATTTCTTAAGTTTTCAATGGCGGAAGCTCGGCCGGAAGGAAATGAACAGCAATTAACATATGATAATTTGCAGGGTTTTATGTACCTACAAATCATCCTCTCTGTAAGGATGCTAACCACTTTCTAATTGTCCATCCACTCATCGATCAGATCATGAATGATTAAATTTTCTTACTCGAGCATGTTGTTGATCTAAACCGTTGATAAGCAAATCGACAATCAGAAAGCACGTGTTTTGTAGGTACATTAGCCCTAATTTTGAAATGAGCCACAAAGCTCAAGTACAGTAAAGTATATCAGAAGTTGCTTGCTCAGTCCAAGAAACGCAAATGCTGTGGAATGCGACAACTTGGTCATAAAGATTCCTTCATTCATTTCGCCTAAGACTTGTGGTTTGTTCAGGCATAAATAGTATGTAAAAATTTCTGTCATGTGAAAGAGAGTTAAATATTTCAGCAAGGTAACAATATGAATCGACTGCCTTTTTCCTGGTTTGGGAGTCATAAGTAGGACAAGGTGTTAAAACAAAATTTTAATGCCTTTTAAAATTATATTTCGATGATACAAACATCGAAAGATTAAAGTTATATATTGAAAAAGTTTAAATAAAAATGGACAACTTTATACACTAAATTTTGATCAAATAATTTACCATGATATGATTAGATTTTGAATGAATGATAAATAAAATGGTAGAAAATTCTGTTAACTATACATAGAATTCAAAATTAATATATTTGGATAACTGTGCAAAAAGTTATGCTCAAAATAGCGCAAATTGGTCACCAGCCGATTGAAGCAAAGAAGGCCAAACGAGACTATACCGGTCGACCGATCGGAGGTACCATTCGACCGATCAATGAATGAGCTGCCCAGATCCACGTCGAGGCTACACAGGTCGACGGACCAAATGATGCACCGGCCGACCAATCAACTCAACTGACCGGTCGATCGAACTATCGACCGACCAACTCAACGGTCACATAGACTGATCGACCGGTCCCCGGCTATAATGAACAGTAACGGCTAGTTTTGAATGCGAAAATTGAGAAAATTTTCTGGACGAAATTTTCACACATACAAGCCTATAAAAGAAATGCCAAAAGCCAGAAACAAAGGCATCCATCTAAGTATTGAAGAAAAACTTCAAGTTATCAAAAGAAGATCCTTTTTTTTCAAGTTACCATTCTAGTTTCTCTTCTTTCTCTCTTCTCTTCTTGTGAGCATGATATTGTAAAAAAGAAAAACAATTGTTTAGAAAAATTGAGAGAGCTCCTGTGTAAAAAATGTTCCATATCTTACCTCTTGATCGAAAGAAAAAATAAGCTTCCTAAGAGGAGAAGTGTCTAACCTCTCGAAGCGGAAAAAAGGTAATTGATGTAAAGGGCTTTCTTCCTTGCTCCATCTAGAACAAAGGAAGGATTTTAGGCTCAGTTTGGTAACACCAAAATTAACGTTTCAACTAGCGTTTAGCGATTCAAATGCTAATTCTTTTGTTTGGTAAATGACAAATATAAATAGCATTTAGCGTTTCATATGAAAATATTGAAAAACTACTTCAACCAGCGTTTAGCATTTAGAGGTTAGCGGTTCAAATGCTAATTCTTTTGTTTTATAAATTTTTCCAATTTTATCCTTATTCAAATACATTATTTCTTTCTAACTTATTTTATTATTTTCTCATTTTTTATTTTATAAACATTTAACTCTATTTCTTTTTATATTCATGCTTAATTAATTGCAAATTATTTATTTGTTAACAATGAATAAAAAAATAATTTCACAATTAATACTTTTATATTATATAAAAATTATTGTCAATATGAATTTCTATATATTTTAACAAAAAACTTAGTTGTAAAATTTTATTTTATTGAATTAAGATATAAATATTTAATTTATTTGTATTATAATACAATTTGTATAGTGCTTAAATTAAATAATTTGTCATATGTCTGATTATGTCATTTTATATAAATTAGTTAATCCTACCACTAATTTTATCAAACACTTATTTGTTACAACCACTAACCGCTAATCATCATCCGTTATCCGCTAGTTAATTCACTATCCGCTAGTTAACCTGCTATCCGCTTGTCAAATTGCTAATTATGCCAAACAGAACCTTAGTTGAATCTCCGACGATCTCGAGATCGAGAAGTCAGAGCAGAAACATAGGCCAAGGTGTGACCGAACCTCGTCAACAACTACCGTGTTCCTGTGTTTGCATTTTCACTCCCTCTCCTTCTCATATTATGTTTGTGATATGATCTGATTTGTTTTAGTTTGAAGATTGTTTAATCGATTTTAATCTTCCAAAACATATTTTGTGAAATCGATAATTTCAATTTTTAACACCAATTCACCCTCCCTCTTGGTGCCTTGGGATCCTACAATTGGTATCAGAGCAAGGTTGCTCTTGTTTTTAAGATTTAATCGTCTTTAAAGCTATGACATCGAGTGAATTTAGTTTTTTTTCCGAAGGACAATCAATTAGTCGTCCTCCGCTTCTTAATGCATCAAATTTTGCTTATTAGAAAATTAGAATCCAAGCATATATATGTTCTATCGATATTAACATGTGGGATATTGTTGAAAAAGGTTATTGTTTACATAAAAAATTACCCTCAGAATATACCGAAAGACAATTTTTAAAACTAGATTGGAAAGCTAAAAATATTTTTTATTGTGCTTTGGATTTAACAGTCGTATGATCCATGTAACCGACCCCATCTAGTGGGATAAGGCTTTGTTGTTGTTGTTATCGATGCTATAACCGAGAGTATCACAGAGGAGGTACCTAAGTGCATGCTATTTGCAGATGATATAGTACTTTTAGCGAATTCAAGAGAAGAAATTAATACAAAATTGAAAATATGGAGAAATACGTTGGAGTCAAAGGATTTTCGTTTAAGTAGGAATAAAACAGAATATATGTATAGCAATTTCACAAATAAACAACTTAGAGACGATTTGGAAGTTAGGCTAGGGGAGGATATAATTCCTCAAGTGACAAAGTTTAAATATTTAGGATCAATTGTAAGACAAGATGGTGAGATTGATGACGATGTTAATCATAGAATTCAAGCTGGTTGGTGTAAGTGGAGGAAAGCCACTGGAGTTCTTTGTGATAGAAAAGTACCCAATAAAGTTAAAGAAAAATTCTATCGTACTGCTATAAGATCGACAGTGTTATATGGTAGTGAATGTTGGGCTATGAAGGGACAACATGAACGTAAAGTGGGGGTAGCCGAAATGAGGATGTTGAGATGGATGTGTGGTCATACAAGATTAGATAAGATTAGGAATAACTATATACGTGAACGAGTCGGAGTGGCTCCTATTAGTGAGAAAATGATAGAGAATCGTTTGAGATGGTTTGGTCATGTTCAGAGAAGACCATTAGTGCGCCCGTAAAAAGAGTAGATCAAATAATCTGGAGTCCGATTAAAAAAGGGAGAGGGAGGCCAAGGCGGACACTTGGCGAACTAATAGAGCAAGATCTATTGGTGAATAATGTACCGAAAGGTTTGGTTATTAATAGAGCAGAATGACATCGTATGATCCATGTAGCCGACCCACCTAGTGGGATAAGGCTTTGTTGTTGTTGTTTGGATTTAACGAAGTTTAATCGAATTTCTAATTGTGAAAATGCAAATGAGATTTGAAAGAGACTCGTTACTACTTATGAAGGAAGGGATAAAGTTAAAGAATTTAAATTAAATATTTTAAATCATCAATATGATTGCTTCAAAATGCATGATAATGAATCCATTAATGATATAATTGTACGATTTGACGATATTGTGAATGACTTAACCTCATTGGGCGAGCCAAGAACTAACCTCCAAAAACTAAAAAAAAGGACCTCCATTGAAGAAAAAGACTTGAATAGTCTGAATTTTGATGATCTAATTGGTTCACGAAGATCGGAATCTAGTAAGAAGCAAATGCTCCATGTTGGAATATAGAATCGTCGGTTCAACTTTCTGACTACCAAGTTAAGCATGATTGATATGCGACAACCTAGGCATGATTGATATCTATGCTCCAGCTTGAGAGGGAGTGTTAAAGATATGATTTGCATATCTTTTCATATCTTTGTAATATTATTCAGGATTAGTATCCCAAATTTTCTAGAATAATATCCCAAAAATTTTGGGATAATATCCCTGATTTTTTGGAATAATATTTTAACATATTCTCCCATCTTGTATTGCTTACCATTATTATAAATAAGGAGGCTCTAGTGTTTGGTGAATAATAAGAGCAAACATACTTTTCAACATGGTATCAAGATTCGTGTGAGCTCCTCGCCGAGTGATTCATCGGCTTCCATGGCTCTTGTAAGTCCAGGAAATACCAAGTTCTTTATCTTCGTATTTATGGCTCGATGATCCACATTTCTGATTTTCCCTTTTCTCTCTTTGTTTCTGATTCACGTGCTTCTTTCTACGTCTTTGTGTGTCTTTGTGTTTTCTTCTATATTTCTTTCTTCCGCTATTTCCGCATCTCCTTCTTCTTGCAAGATCAATCTTGACAGTGCACAGGAGCTCGAAAACTATTGCAGAATGAAACTTCATTTTTGCCTCTTCCATGTTTCCTTCGCTTTCATTTGTTTGTCGGTGTTATCGCTACCTTCGGGCCTCTATTGATCAAAGCAACGTTCCTAGATCGAGGTTTTATACCTTTGTGGTTTCTCTCTGTTCCTCTTCTCCACCTTTTGCTTTCTAGCAACTCTCTGCATCTCTACAGCTTTGCTGTCATGTTTCTATGATACCCTAAATCCTTGAGGGCTTCCTACGCTTTTGAGGCGTCCTACGCTCCATAAGGAGTATCCTACTGAACATTGAACGGAGCTTAACCTCCATAATTATATCGACATCGTTGTGGATGACCAGACTTGACCGAAGTTGTTATCGACGATCGAAACCTACTTCCTTACTGGCGATGGATTGCGGTTGGCGTTCCTCAAGTCGTCGCTTTGGCGTTCTATCGGCATTGTCGTCGGATTTGGGAGTTGTGTTTCTAGCTCCTCTGGTTCTCTACTTCCAACGAAGAATCTCTACTTGCCTCATTGGATGTTCTGTTACTGCTGCTCAAGCTCTCTTCAAGTTGGGGCATGTTGACAAAATCAACGTTGGCATCTTCCTCTCCGATGTTCTTTCAGCACCAGTTGTCCTCTAGGTGTTTGTCAAATTGTCTACTATTTGAAGCCTGGTCTTGGTCATCATCGTCAGCACAAGTCGACGGGCAGGTGTTCGACGAGTGGTTACATTGCCACTGATCTGTGATTTCGTCACGGTGTCTTTCAAGTCGCCGTCGTTCAATCTCTTCTCAGTGTCGACTTGCGAGGGCTTGTCATAATATAGAATCGTCAGCGTCATCAACTTTTTGACTACAAGTTAGGCATGATTGATATGTGACAAGATAGATATGATTGATGTTTATGCTCTAACTTAGAGAGGGAGTGTTGAAATATGATTTGCATATCTTTCCATATCTGTCCCAGATTTTCTAAAATAATATTCCCAGATATTTTGGAATAATATTCATAATTTTCTAAAGTAAAATTTTAACATATTCTCCCTTTTTATATTGCCTAGCTTTATAAATAAGGAGGCTCTAGTGTTTGGTGAATAATAAGAAAAAATATATTTTTCAACACTCCCAAAAAGAAGACATTGGCATTAAAAGCAGACGAAAAGGGAGAAGACCTAAGTGAAGAGGAAGTGGATTAAAAGAGACTCGCACGCTACATAATAAACTAGATAAATATCTCAAGTTGGTGAAAAAAAAAAAAGAGAAGAATGATAAATCAACCAGAAGATTATACAAACATCATCGAGAAAGACATTCAAGTCTCACAAAGAATAACAAAGACATTTCAGAAGGGGAAGAAGAAAAAGTACGAAGAGTCGAGTGAAACAAATGACTCGTCAAACTTTTCTAGTGATGAAGCATACCTATGCTTAATGGTACACAACGATGAGATAATTTCTAACCTGTCAAATTCAAATAATGACTCTTCCGAAGAAAACATTTCTTTAGATGTGAATAAATTTAAGGGGAATTATTCTTGTTCATATTTTATAACTCTGATGTAATACTTTACATATTTATGACAAAAGGGGAGAATAAACTTTTTAAAAAACAACATGATTAAAGGGGAAATTACATATGGTTTCTTATGTCCTTCATGTGCAAATTACTTTTTGATAAAACAAAAGGAAAAAAAATATAGGAGAAATATGATATGAATATAACTTTATATGAAGAGTACCTTACAATAAGTACAATTTTAAGGAAAACTAAATTTTAGGCGGAGTAAAATTGATTTTACAAGATTTTACAATTTTTTCGCAACTTATATATTTTTCATATATCTTGGTTTGTCTTCATCAAATGGGGGAGATTGTTGGAGCAAAATTTTAAAGCCCTATAAAATTATATTTTGATGATACAAACCTCGAAATATTAAAGTTATATGCTGAAAAAGTTTAAATAAAAATGGACAACTTTATGCAATAAACTTTGATTAAATAATTGACTATGGTATGATTAGATTTTGGATAAATGATAAATATTAAAGTTGTAGAGAATTTTGTTATTATCCATTGAATCCAAAATTATCCCATTTGGATAACTGTGTAAAAAGTTATACTCAAAATAATGTAGATCAGTCAACCAGCCGATCAAAGCAAAGAAGGCCCGACGAGACAATACCGGTCGACTGATCGGAGATACCGATCGACCGGTCAATGCATGAGCTGCCCAGAACCACGTCGAGACTACATTGGTCGACAGACCGAACGATGCACCAATCGACCGATTAACTCAACGGGTGAAAATCAAAATGTCGAGACTATACTGATCGATAGTTCTGTTGACGCTGAAGAAATCGCACAACGGTCACATAGACTATTCAGCCGATTTATTAAAACGATCGGCCGGTCCTCGACAGGAATGAACAGTAATAGCTAGTTTTGAATGAAAAAATTGTAGAAAAATTTCTGGACAAAATTTTCACACATACAAGCCCTATAAAAGGAGTGTCAAAGTCAGAAGCAAAGACATCCATCCAAGCATTGAAGAAAAACTTCAAATTATCAAAAGATCATTTTCTTTAAGTTATCATTCTAGTTTCTTTTTTTTCTCTCCTCTTGTGAGCATGATATTGTCAAAGAAAGAAACAACTATTCAGAAAAATTGAGAGAACTCCTATGTAAAAGATGTTCCATTTCTTATCTCTTGAGCGAGAGAAAAGATAAGCTTCCTAAGAGAAGAGGTGTGCCTTACCTCAAGGTGGTTGATGTAAAGGGCTTTCTTCCTTGCCCCATCCGGAACAAAGGAAGAGTTTTAGTGCAATCTTCGATAGTCTCGAGGTCGTAAAGTTCGAGCGAAGACGTAGGCCAAGGTGTGGCCGAACCTCGTCAACAACCGTGTTCCTATGTTTGCATTTTCTCTCCCCCTCCTTCTCATATTATGTTTGTGATATGATCTGATTTGCTTTGGTTTGAAGATTGTACAATCGATTTCAAGATTCCGCAACGTATTTTGTGAAATCGATAATTTCGATTTTTAACACCAATTCATCCTCCCTCTTGGTGCTATTTTGTAAAATCGATAATTTCGATTTTTAACACCAATTCACCCTCCCTCTTGGTGCATTGGGATCCTACACAAGGAACATGTTACGAATGTGTCTATGAGTACTTGTGCCTTTTGATTTTAAAGGTCAACTAAGTAACCTAACAATTAGCTTCTTGATCATGAGACTAAACAACACCATGCCAAACTATCACCGAAACCTGCTGTGTAGACAAGCTTAAGTCATTTAATTAAGCACAAACATTTTTTTAGAATGAATCAAGAACTAACATTGCAAGTAGAATTCTTATGAACATTCCCTTAGAAGAAAGGAAATCTTATGTGCAATAAGTGCAAAGTACCAACTATGATGATCATTTGACCTTGCTGGATGGTGATGCTATATTTTAGAAAGTTGAATGGTCACTTCAAAAAAAGTTGAATGGTGAAGGACTTGGTTACAAATAATCTTATTACTCCTATCCATAGCTCCAGATTCACACCAGCATTCTAACTTGTGCTGATGAAATAATGAATTTGAAAATTATCTAACCAATCACTCACCATTTTTATCTCTATCATATTATGCAATCTTTCACTTATAACATGGCACAACCCAATTCTAATGAACAATCTGCATGTTTATTTTGAGAAGAAAATAAACAAGATATCCTTAGAGATCTTGTTTAAAATAAAAATATCGATTTTACGAAAATCGTTGCGGAAGCTTAAAATCGATTTGTTAATCCTTTAAATCAAAGCAATTCAAATCATAAACAAAATATAAGAAGAGAGAGAATTTCAAATATAATGCACACGATGGTTGTTGACGAGGTTCGACCATACCTTGACTTACGTCTCCGCTTCAACTTCTCAATCTCGAGACCGCCGGAGATTCCACTAGAATCTCTTCCTTTGTTCCAAATGGGGCAAGAAAGAAAGCACTTTATCCCATCGCCTTTTCTCCGCTTCGAGAGGTAAGACACCTCTCCTCCTGATGAAGCTAATATTTTCTCTCGTTCAAGAGGTAAAATTTGAAATTCTTTTACACAGAAGCTCTCTCAGTATTTTTCTAAATAAAATGCTTCTCTTTTTTACAATGCTAAGCTCACGGGAGGAGAAGAGAAAATGAAAAGAAAATTTAAAATGAAAACTTCAAAGAATGATCTTTTGATAACTTGAAGTTTTTCTTCAAGGCTTGGATGGCTGCCTTTGTTTTTGGCTTTGACACTCCTTTTATAGGCTCTACTATGTGAAAATTTCGTCCAAAAATTGTTCCACATATTTCTCCTTCAAAATTGATCATTACTGTTCATTTGACCATGAGACCGGTCGACAGCATTAATGGACCAGTCGACCGGTCTATATGACCGTTGCGCTTATTTTCTTCACTGACTATAGCTGGTCGGTCGATCGGTACATCGATCGATATCATCCCGGTGTCGACCGGTATAGTCTCTTCATTGAACCTAATCGGTCGACCAGTATACTGGATCGGTCGACCAGTATACTGGATCAGTCGACCAGTATACTGCATCGGTCGACCAGTATACTGCATCGGTCGACCAGAGTTGTCTTGACCAACTTTCATTCTGTCGACCGACGGGTTGATCGACCTGCACTATTATCCAAATTAGATAATCTTGAATTCTATGAATAGCTAACAAGATTCTCTACAACTTTCATATTTATGATTCATCCAGAATCTAATAAAATCATGGTCAATTATTTAATCAAAGTGTAGTGCATAAAGTTGTCTTTTTTTTTTAAACTTTTCAACATTTAACTTTAATCTTTCGAGGTTTGTATCATCAAAATATAACTTAATATGTCACTCCAACATTCAGTAATTAACTCAACCAAATCACATAAAGTGAAAACTTGACAAATGATTCCATGCTTATTAATATACTAAATATTTCCATTCAGTAATTAACTCAACCAAATCACATAAGCATGAAACAAACGACTATATGGAAATTGTTTAACCTACATGAACAGAAATTTGCCAATAGAGGAAAGAAATCAAAATGTACCATGCAGTTCAGCTGACACAATCCTCACATGTATAGCCCTTCCGGTACTCCTTCCTTCTTCTTGAACATAACCTTCTCTTTAGCCTTCTTAAAATCAGCATGTGTAACCTGAGGCAGAAGGCAAATAGAATATGGCATACAAGCCAAATAAGAATTCAATAAAAGTGTAAGTGCATTATATAAGCTACAAGACGAATGAAGGCCAGGCACTAGAATTAAATATACTACTATCTCAAGGAAGATTTATTCTTGATCGAGTCCAAAAAGTAGAAGTTAATAAATGACACAATACAAACAGCTTAGCACTAAGAACAAGGGTGAATACTTGGGCACTCTTTGAATCAAACAGAATACACACACCATTTAAGATTCGAGTCTAATTTTATTGCATGTTCGCCCCCTGAAATTTACCTACCACTTTTTATAAGGGTCTATTTGGTTGGGGAGGTAACTAGTGCAGTTACCTATACACAAACCTGTCCTTGTACTGAAATGATTGTACCGGAATATAATATGGGATGAATACCTTGAACAAATTAAGGATTATTGAAAGTGCGTTCATTATATAAGAAGAGACATTGATATAATGAAATCAAATAAATTCTTCATTCATTCATTGAATGATAAGTGAGAATGGGAGGGAAAGTCCCCTCTTGTTCTCCTCCATTCCCCTTCGACACCTCATTTTCTTTCAATCTTAAAATGAAGTGAAAAGGAGAAAACAGTTAATCACCACATTTTTCCTCTTTCGACAATATTTAATTAAAATTAAACACACATGAAAATATTCGTCCAAACAAAATTATTAATTGACTCATTTTTTTTCCGCACCCTTATACTTTCACCACTTTCACCATTGACTCTTATTCTTTTTCCGCACCCTTATACTTTCACCCTCTCCCTCTCCCTCCCCCCCTCCCCCCCTCTCTCTGTCTGTCTGTCCGAAATAGTTTCCTTTCTCTTCAAGGGGAAATTACATATCAGAATTCAACACAGGCAATATGTATCCATGTGTATCTAACAAAACCTTTAATGTAACATGTCAGGTCTTGGACTGAAAATATATAAAAATAACTCAATTTTTTAATTTGACTATTAGCTCATGCATTATGATCTCATTCTAGGCTTTATGATTATTTGCAGGCATGAGCAATGCTATTATAACCAATGTTGTCAAAATCACGATTTAACTCGTGGAATCGGACGATTTTACGATGTCACCCAAGAAAAAAGAGTTGACTCAGAAGAAAAATCGTTTTTACCCAGCATGCGATAAAATCGCGTGCTGGCTCATAAAATCAGTAGTATCGACCTGCCGAGTCCACTCGAAACATTTTTTTCTGTTTCATGAGTTTGTGACTCACCCAATGCCCTAATCAGTTATGTCCCAAAACCATCTGCTGTTCGCCGCCACTGTTTGCTGCCTGCTGTTTGCCGCCATTGCTGCTGCTCGCCGCTGCTGCTGCTCGCTGCTAGTGCTGTTCGACGCTGCTGCTCGCCGTCGCTGTTCGGCACATGCCGCAGCTCGCCAGAGCCAGCATTTGTTCGCCCCTCTCTCGCTCCTTCTCCCTCCTCTCTCCATCTTCCCTCTCTCTCCTCTGTCGCTCCTTCTCCCTCCTCTCTCCATCTTCCCTCTCCTCTTCTGCTCACAAGGAGAACCACCGCTCAAGCAGGAGGAGGACGAGACAGAAAAATGACTCGTCCTCTCTTCTCCTGCAGTCCTTTTTTTTGGTCCACTATTTTTGGGTTTCTGCCAGAAATGCAGTCAGTCTTTTTCCTTTTTTTCTGCCTACTCAAGACTCTCTGTGGGAGTAGAGAGGATACAGTCTCCTTTTTTTCTGATTTGACAGCAAGAAAAGACTCGTGTAATCTCACGGAGGAGAGAGAATGCAGTCTCTTTATTTTATTTTTGGTTCATATTTTTTCATGCTTTTTTTTCTGCTCTTTCACGTAATGTATTGCTAATTTATTAATTATTATAACTTTTTAAATTAATTATTATAACTTATGAAATCATAGATGCTTAATCATTAATTATTATTAGATTTTCTAAATCAACAACAACAACAAAGCCTTATCCCACTAGGTGGGTCGGCTACATGGATCATACGACGCCATTCTGCTCTATTAGTAACATATTGAATAATTAATTTATAGGTAAATTAGGTTCTAAGCAGAATCAATATTAATTTAATTGAAAATATGATTTTGGTAGAATCGGATGAGTCGTGCTACGATCTCACGTTTTACGTGCTTACCTAGACTTTCCGTGTCGACTCTGATTTACGAGTTTGACAACATTGATTATAACAAAAGCAACTGTATTTCTCTTACCATTCATCTTTGTTTAAGATAGTCTAGTGATATATTACTCATTATGACTATGACAGACATGTTTAATTTAATGATCACATCCACAAAGGCACTAAATGCTTTTTATTTCTTCAAGCAATATGTGCAAAAATAAAATACGATTCTGCGATAGTGATAAACTACCAACCTTCATTCTACGTTCTCTCAAAGCAAGCAACCCTGCTTCAGTACAGATTGCCTTTATATCGGCTCCAGAAAATTCATCCTTTGTCATAACAAATTCTTCCAGGTTGACATCATCTGCCAGTGTCATTCTAGATGTGTGTATCTACAAGAATAGTTCTACTATGTTAACTAACATGTGACAATAGAAAAAAATAACAAAAAAAATGTCTTCTGATTATATGAACTATGCATTTACTGAAAATTAAGTATACCTGAAAAATACGCCTTCTGGTCTTTATATCTGGAAGAGGAAATTCAATTTTCCTGTCAATACGACCAGGGCGAAGCAATGCTGGATCAAGACTTTCAATTCTATTGGTTGCAAGGATGACTTTAACATCCCCCCTTGAGTCAAAACCATCCAACTGGTTTAGCAATTCTAACATAGTTCTCTGTATTTCACGCTCTCCACCAGAATGAGCATCATATCTACATAAAGGAACATCAAATTCAGTAGGAAACATGGAAAAAAGGACCTATTTTCTTCCTTCTTTAGCTGGCATATTGTTTGTCAGGTGAATGAGGAAGGTTGGAAGATTGCAGGTACTCGAGTACCTTTTTGTGCCCACTGCATCTATCTCATCAATGAAGACAATTGATGGAGAAAGTTCATCTGCCACCCTAAACAATTCTCTGACAAGCTTGGGACCGTCACCCAAATATTTCTGAATTAACTCACTTCCGACGACACGCAAGAAAGTTGCCGATGTTGAATTAGCCACAGCCTAAAACAAAATGTGGTAAAAATTTTACGCAAGAAAACGACCAACAAGCACTAACCACTGAAGACACTACAGTAGCATTCAATTTGCAAAAGACTGAAGGGAAAACTTTTCATGCAGTTGGTATACAGCATAAAATGTTGTAAATGAATATTTATATAACAACATATTTCTTAACCTTCAGATTTTCTCAAAACAAAACTGTAGACGAATTTCCAATTCAGGCAAAGATAAGAATGGAAAATGCAACAATATGGAGAGACAGCTAACTTTTTTGGGAGAAATATGGAGAGATAACTAAATGAGGCACAAAGATCTACAAAAGGTTGCATGGTAACCAATATCTAAATCAAAGGGAGCATTCAACACCATTTACCTTAGCAAGCAATGTTTTTCCCGTTCCTGGTTCCCCATATAATATTACTCCCTTTGGAGGCTTTATGCCAATATCCTCATAGAGTTCTGGATGTGTCAGAGGAAGCTCCACAGCTTCTTTGATTTCTTGAATCTGAGAATCTAAACCACCAATATCAGCATAAGACTCCAAAGGAGCTTTTTCAACTTTCATCACTGAAACCATGGGATCAACATCATCTTGTAGAATTCCAACAACAGAAAGAACCTGCCAGAAATTGTTTAAGTTAACCAAAACCATGGAGAGGCTGTTATTTAACATTTTTAGGAGGTCAGCAAATCATGGAAACTGAAAAATTAACTGTCCCACAAAAATGAGAAGAAATCATAACAACAGAATCATTATAATATGAAGAGAATCAGATTATGAATTTGTCCGCACTGAGAACTTGACATAAATGGATCATGGGCTATGAGTACTTAGTAGAGTCTGGGTGCATTCTGGTTTCTGAACTCAAACTAACAAACCTGAAGACTTGGTTAATATAAAAAATTCGCAAGATAAGTCATAGATTTCTTGAAAGTCTGTTTCCTCTGGAATCCGATAAATTTTATCCAATAATTGGGTATAACAAGAACATTTAAGAAGTAAAAAGTGGATTTCAAATATATAAGTATGTCAAGTATTAAACTTAACCAACACTCGGAGCCAAATTTGATATATTATCATCCCTATCATCAAAGGAAAGAATTGAGGTAAAATGAACTGGACAGTATATTTAGGTAATCCGTGAACAATGATCATAACAATAAGCAAGCAGCAAATCTCATTACGAAAGTTCACACTTTTATTCACAATGGCCCCAATTTAAACGTAACACGCTGAGAAATTTCCCCAAATTCCAAAACTTGGATAACGTCAAACATAGAAAACAAATCTAGATCCAGAGACCAAAATGGTTTTCACCTTGTTGTGCATCAGGATGGCGCAGCCAGGCTCTAGTTGGTCCTTATCGACGAAGGAAAGTATGCTGACATAGTACTCCGGCCCAACGGAGGACGATACAATTGCGTGATTCTCGTCAATGAGCTCCTCAAGGTTGCCGACGCTCATGGGCGACCCGCGCAGGTCGTCGACCTTCGATCGATCCTCCTCGTTCTTGTCCTCGTGTGGGCGAAGGCGCTCCTGGTTCGCGACGAACTCCTCCTCCATGAGGAGGTAATCCTTGATCCGCTCCAGCTTCAGTAAGCGGAGGCGACACTTTGTGAGCGGCGTCACGGTGGGGAGGCGAGCCGCGGACTCAGAGCCCTTCTGCTTGCGCTGCTTCCGGCCGACGCGGGACGGCGGCGCGGCGGGCTCGAACTTCTTCTCCTTCTTGTTGCCGTCCTGCTTCCGATCGCCGGGGAGACCTTGCCTCCCCATGCCTCCGGGGGTTCCCTGACCCATCGTCGGAGATTGGAGCTGTTCACGCGCCGGAGGAGAGGAGCCGAGAGTGTGCTCGCCGGAGATCGCTAGGGTTGCAGCGCAGACCCTTTAGAATGCTTCTTCTCCCTTCTTTCCCAGCGTACTCGTAGCGGTTATTTTTATTATCTTCCATTTCCAGTTATTCGTTCTTAATTTGTTCCATGTGGGTTCAAGCCCATCTTTTGACCCCGGATGCTTAGTTGGCCCATGAGAAGTAATATATGTTTATTTTGCACACAAAATTTCGAGTCAATTTTTTAGCATTTATTTTTAGAGACTATTTAGCTTAGCTTATAACTCAGTCAAAATTTCGAGTCAAATTTATAAATAGTTTAAATTTTTTATCTATTTTATAATTAAAAATAATAATAAATACTTATTTTATCTACTTATAAGGCGAAAAAATAAATTGAAAAATCTCAACTTATTTTGTGTGGAAAAAAAATGATCAATTTGACAATGCAATAGTTTGTCCTTAGAATATATATCTGGTTTTTATTCACATATCTTTTTATTATAATATTAATGATTTTTTGATCATTTGACTAAAATGATAATTTATAAACTTTTTTTATTATTAAACACGTAACTACTTATTATGAAAATCAACTTCAACTTATTGTTCCATTTTTATTTTGTCTGAACTAAAATACGAAAATATAACTTATTAATGAAACTAAAGTTTAGTCATGTACTCCAGGAGTAGGAATGTAAATTAAAATAACTCATTTTTTTAGAAAAAAAAAGATGAATACATATAATTATAAATATATGAATAGCAAGACAAGTAGAACAAATAGGAAACACATTCACAAGCTTATTTACAGGAGTATTCATCGGGTCGGATCGATCCGGTGAACCCGACGATCCGACCCGATCCAAACCCAAACCGATGATGGTTTGGGTTGGGTACGGGTTGAGAAATTCCAACCCGATTCGATGATCCGACTATTTTATTATTTTTTAAAATTTTCTTTTTATTTTTTACTTAATTTTAGTCCTACACTTGATTTAAAATGGAAAAATATTAAAATAAAATATTTTAATTATGGAAATAATGTTTAAATATTCAAAAAAGATAATTTATATTTTATAATAATTATTAAACAGTTTTTTATATTAAAAAAAATATATATATATAATAAGATAAAAATAAAAAAAAGTGATCGAGTGACCTGACCACCCGACTCGAATAAGGTTGAATTTTCTGTCCCTAGAGCTCTTGATCCGATCTGACCGGACAGAATTTGATCGGGTCGAGTTGGATTTATTCACGGGTCGGATCCAATCAGACTAGTGAATACCTCCACTTATTTACCTTGGCAACTGTCATCATAATTCAAAATCAAGCCCCAAAATGTTCATTTTAAATGTAGAATAGAAAGTGAGCAAAGTAAGAAAGATGCAAGCACATCAGTATATAAGATCTTCTGAAAGAACAAGAATCCTCCGGTTCACATCACATATATTTGTCACTATAACAGTGGTAAATCCCACTGAATTACTGATCATGTTGTTCATTGTCATAACTCGGTAAGATCTTCATAAGCTTTATGCTATTTTCGACGGTCGGGATTGATAGAGTTGAAAACAATAAAAAAAACTGAATAGATAGATAAAAGAAATAGGAAATTAGAGTAGGGAAGGTGGAAGAATAGGAATGAGAGAAAATAAGGGATTAAATTTTATTGGATGAATGCAAAACAAAAAAAAAATTGATAATATCAGAAGTAAATTTCAATTTGAAAATAAAAGATGGAGAGATAGTACTAAAGACAAATTTAAACAAAAGATAAAATTATCATGAACTTAAATAATAAGATGACAAAATTTAAATTTAAAAAATTAAAATAGAAACATAAGTAATATAGTATATTTTATAGGATAAATTTTTTAAAAAGGAAATAAATAAGATGAAAAGAAATTGAATTTGAAAGTCAAAATGTTGGAAGATACTAATAAGAAAAAATTCAAACAAATAAAAAGAAATTTATTCATAAAATTATTAAATAAGAAATTATAAGAACAAATTATTATAAGTAATATATATTTTTAAAATAAAAATAATGTATTAATATTTGACTAATCTAAAATGATGAGTAATATGCCTTTGTTTCATTATTTTTTTGCCTTTTATACTTTTGTTTATAATAGATTTTTTAATTAATAAAATAATATTATTTTAATACAATTCAATTTAACTCAATCAAGTTTGATTGAACCAATCGAATCAATTCAATTATTGGTCCAATTTTAAAACATTATTACTCTCAGTAGGTGGACGACAATATTGGAATTACCATAAATGCATTGATATCTTTGTGTCTATTCTTAAATACATCTACTTCTATTGAGTTTTGAGAAGTCTACTCTAACCGATTGGACAGACTTTCGAAGAACTGACGATCATAATAAGATCGGTGTGATGCATAGCTTGAGTTGCTAACAGATTTTTTTTTTCAAACATTTAATGGGGACCAATACAAAAAATGGGTGAGATCAGAAGACGAGACGCCCTTCCAAAAATAATCGCCATTGGTTCAGTCAAAAATAGTTAGAGTGTGTAACTTAATTAGTACATGTCTAATATTCTCAAAAAGTGAATAAAAAAGAAAATCGATAAAAAAAATTATGAAGATGCTTAAAAATCTATAATAAAGTCTATTAACTTAAGAAGTTCAAAACCTAAATTATAAATATTTTTTATGTCCTAAATCTCACCTAACATTTCACTTCTTCGCACCCTCTTCTCTCTCCTCCCTCAAAATACCTAGCCGGCAGCTCCTCATTAACTCCCCTGCTCACCTCACTTTCTCTCTCACTCAAGCTCTCTCTCTCTTCCCTCTCACTCTCGGCAGCACAACAAGCAAAGGAGAAGCCACCTCACTCCATCACTTCTTCCTCTCTCCAAGCTCCACTCACGGCAGCAGCTCCAAGAGGCAAGAAGGCCGCTCTCTACTCTCCTACTCTCTCTCCACTCTCCAACTAAACATAGCACCTCTCACATCTTTCTCCCACTCTTGTTCCACTCACTGCAGCAAGCACAAAAGGGAACAAGCAAGTCAAGTCAAAAAGAAGAAAAAGAAAAAAAAAAGAAAAGAAAGAAAGAAATTAAGATTAAGATTAGAGTTTTAACTTAAGCTATTTGAGAGGATTCAAAAAAATGTTTTAATATATTGATTAGGATATGAGAGCAAACCCACTTGCTCTTAAAATGAAGGGTTAGGAAGATGTGCATTTGATGTTATATTTCTTGAGATTACTGTTCTATTGCTATCTATGATTAGAATGCTATGTGTTTAGTAGCTTTATGCTCTAATTGCTCATTATGCTTAGTATTAGAATGTTCATTATTGTTATAGTGATTTATTAAGAAAATGTTAACGCTTATGTACATGTATGACCTTGATTAGCATGTTGTATACTTTTTGTGAAAAATCTCTTTATGGTTCATGATTAGAATGTTAAGAAATATCTTATATGATATTTGGAATCATGTATGTGTACAATATGTCAATGTATGAAATATTTAAAAAGAAATGATATAGAAATCGTGTGTCTGCCAACCCAGAATGGGCGACCGATAAGGTATCGGTCGATCGTTCTGGAGGCATCTATAGTGTCGCACTCTGTCTAACAGTCGATCGATTCTATAATGGTCGTCCATTTTGAAAAGAGTCAAACATTATGTGATTAGCGGATGATCAAACATTCTATTTCGGTCGTCCGATAATAATGTAATGGTCGATCGATATGCTAACGATTGTTCGATATGTGTTGTCGAAATATTCGACACATTCTGTGATTAGCGGACGTTCGAGTGCCTTGTTTCGATCATCCGAAAGTCAAATAACGGTCGACCAATATCTCAGCGGTCGACTGATTTGAATGACAATCACGTACTATGATTAGCGGACGATCCAAAGCTCATTTCGTACGTCCGAAAGGACCAGTAGCGATCGACCGTTATTTCAGCAATCGTCCAATCTAAAAGAATGTCACATTCTGTGATTAGCGGACGAACCGAAGTTTGATTTCGATCGTCCGAAAGGATCATAACGGTCGACCGATAACCCGACCGATCGACCGATACTCTCTTAATGGTCGACCGTTACCCAAAACGGTTGTCCATTTTGGAATCTGATTGGCTATGATTGAAGGTTCACATATAGTATGATTTGATGTATGTATGACCTTAAATAGGATTAAAACATGCAACATGTATGAATGTTTGTATGTATTGATGAACATAATTAAAAGACGGATTGACATGAATGTGACTTGTTATAATCGAGAAGGGGAAATGAGTTTCACCCTTAAGCGTGGCATTTATCGGGGAAACGAGTTCCACCCTAAAGTGTGGCGTTTCCATAAGTTGAGATGAGTTCCACCCTTAAGCGTAGCATCTCTATTGGGCCTACGTGGAACCAGGAGGCGAGTTCCACCCTTAAGCGTGGCGTCTCTATTGGCTTCCCACGAACTCAAAGTTAAGATAAGAAAGTATCTAAGTAAATATGAAAGATGAATGATGAATGACTTGGGACATAAAGTAAAGATGCTAAAGAAGTATGATGAAGTATGCACCTATGAGAATGTCATGTAAATATCTACTTGTCACATCATATCATGACATGATGAAGGATGATAAAGTAAAATAAGATAAGATCATGATATGCATTAGCATAATGATAAGTTATAATATGCTTAATTTAAAGATTATGATGTTACATGTCATCTTACATTACCACGATGATATGCTCACGTGCCATGTAGTATGCATTAGTAGTTCATAGCATGCATAAGACTTATGTTTCATGATGATGATATGCATATGCCATGACATGTAGAGATTATGTTATAAGGTCATAGCATGCATGGACCTCAACATACTCTAACGTGAGAAATTCCCTCCACCCCATGGATCCGTGTAGGTATGGATGAGGCATAGGTTCGGCGGTGATGACCTCTTGACGAAGACGTTGCACATGGACGAGTCGGACTACGGCCCAAGTTATCTTCTTTATATTATGTCATTATGTTGAACTCTTGTAGAGTCATCTATGTATGGTTTTATGGGTCTTATGGAGTTATGTATTTTATTTGAACTCATTATGTTGTAAGAACCCATTGTTGAGTATACGTTAGAGCCTATTAGGCACATGGGTCAGTATGTCATCTTGGGTTTTGTTGTGTTTATCCATGAAGTCTTTCGATGTTTATGATGTTATTGTCTTATGTTTATTATATTATGTTTCCGCTGCAAAGTTTTATGAAATTAGGTCAAGTTAAAGTGATGCCGTCCGGACTTCGACAACTATATTGGGGTCAGATTTTGGGGGCGTTACAAATGGTATCAGAGCCATAGTTTGGCTCGTATGTATAGGTTTTTGGATGTATAAGTCATATGTTGACTAAAATGTCTAAGTGTAATGTCTAAGTATGAAGTCCACGTGCAATCGTCATGAGATGCCACCGAATCTAAAGGTATGTATTTTGCTTTAATTGTGTAAAGTTAGACATTGATGCATGGTTATTGTATGATGATAGATGGATGTGAATTATCCAACGAACGAAGGCATGACTCAAGTTATGGAATGTGATAAAGGCTCGTGCCAAGATTCTTTGATGAGGTTTTTAAGCCTCAATCCTCCTATGTTCAACGGTATTGATGATCCGAAGGAAGTCGAGACATGGTTGGATGCCATCATGAATAACTTCAGAATGATGAAATGTTCAAAAGAAAGTAAACTGACTTGTGCCACTCATAGCTTGACAAGAAAAGCAAAGCAATGGTGGGATGTTATCCTTAGGTGTAAGTATGCCAACGAAGAAAATCCGACATGTGATGGATTTGAAGGATCAATACTTTCCACAAAATATGAGTGAGCAAAGACAAGAGGAGTTTCTTAAACTCCAACAAGGTGATATGCCGGTGGACAACTACATGGTCAAGTACTTTCAACTCGAAAAGTATTGCACCTTGGTCAAGACGGAAAGGATGAGAGTGAATCGCTTTGTGAAGGGACTTAAGTCTGAATTGAAGGCTAGAATGATATGTGAAGCTCCCGAGACAATGAGCGAAGCTATTGAACTAGTTGTAGAACTAGAACGGAAGCTCAAGGATGAAGTTGTGAAGTATAATGGAAAAACATCAAAGAATATGACCAAGCAAGAAAAAGGGAAGGATCCAAGTAAATCACCTTACCATTCTCCGAAGACAATGGAACGAGCATATTACATGTGTCATCATTGTGAAAGATGTCACCTCGATGAATGTCATTTCAAGATCGAAACTTGCTTGAAGTGTGGCAAGGCGGGCCATTATGTGAAGGATTGCCCGGAGAAGCTAGATGTCAACTCTCCAAAAGTGTTAGGACAAGTTCATGCCATGCAAGTCGAAGAAGCTCACCAAGTTTCGGATACGATTCAATGTAATCGTCACTTAACGTTTAAGTAGTCATACAAGTTATAATGTGTATGCATGATAGACATAAAGACCACCAAGAACGTTAGAAAAATATTCAAAGGAATATTCTAAAGATAAGAAACCAATCACTGTTCTTAAGAATGAAGGAACTTAAGAAAAACCACCAAGATCACAAGAAGGGTGGCTAAAATGTGAAGAAAATTGAGATTGTTTTACGTAGACCTACATGACCTAAAAGATGACATGAAATGGTCAAGTGTTGAGTCAAAAAATTTAACACTTAGATGAAGCTAAAGTTTAGAGTAACGCAACGGAAGCGTGATGCGCGAATGATCTTTATTTCATGAAGTGGAGTAAGGATCCAAGATTCTACTATAATCTTTAAGATACGAGACAACGTGATGGCATAGTTAGGACCATGACCAAGAACCGTTATTGAGCGATGCTATTGAGGACGCATGAGGAAGGCCACGTGGGTGCACACGAAGGATTGGAGACAGATGAAGCGACGAAACTAAAAGATCTTCATTTAAGATCGAGCTAATGATCAGAGTGGCACGGCAAAAATGTGGCTCAACTTCTTGAGATTGATTAGAGATATGAGATTCCCATGGAAATCTTGGAATAGAAAGAGTTGGTGATCACCTAGTGAAGATGAAATACAAGGACCGTTAAAGTGAGACCACCGAGAAATGCATATTGAATGTCGCAAAAGGAAGAAATCACGTCGATGAATGCGAGGAGCGAAAGATAAATGAAACAACATGGATGAGGAGATCTATTGTATAAAATTCTACAAAATTCGAGGACGAATTTTATTTTAAGGAGGTATATTATAATATTCTCAAAAAGTAAATAAAAGAAAAAGTAAAAAAAATAGGTAAAAAGGATTATGAAGATGCTTAAAAGTCCATAATGAAGCCCATTAACTTAAGAAATCCAAAACCCACACTATAAATATCTTTTATGCCCTAAATCCCACCTAACATCTCACTTCCTCACACCCTCTTCTCTCTCCTCCCTCAAAATACCCAGTCGGCAGCCCCCTCATCAACTCCCCTGCTCACCTCACTTTCTCTTTCACTCAAGCTCTCTCTCTCTTAACTCTCACTCTCGGCAGCACAACAAGCAAAGGAGAAGCCACCTCACTCCATCACTTCTTCCTCTCTCCAAGCTCCACTCACGCAGCAGCTCCAAGAGGCAAGAAGGCCACTCTCTACTCTCCTACTCTCTCTTCACTCTCCCACTCTTGTTCCACAAAAGGGAGCAAGCAAGTCAAGCCAAAAAGAAGAGGAAAGAAGAAGAAGAAAAGAGAAGAAGAAGAAAGAAATTAGAATTAAGATTAGGGTTTTAACATAAGCTCTAAAGATATGTTTAAGGAGATTCAAAGACCCAAACCTCATCCTAATGATGTTTTAATGTATGGATTAGGACATGAGAGCAAATCCACTTGCTCTTAGAGTGAAGGGTTAGGAAGTGTGCATTTGATGTTATGTTTCTTGAGATTACTATTCTATTGCTATTCATGATTAGAATGTCATGTGTTTAGTAGCTTTATGCTCTAATTGCTCATTATGCTTAGTATTAGAATGTTCATTATTGTTATAATGGTTTATTATGAAAATGTTAACGATTATGTACATGTATGACCTTGATTAGCATGTTGTATGCTTTATGTGAAAAACCTCTTTATGGTTCATAATTAGAATGCTAAGAATATTAAGAAATATCTTATATGATGTTTGGAATCAAGTATGTGTATAATATGTCAATGTATGAAAGATTTGAAAAGAAATGATGTAGAAATCGTGTGTCTGCCAACCCAGAACGGCGACCGATAAGGTATCGGTCGACCATTTTGGAGGCATCTGTAGTGTCGTACTCTATCTAGCAGTCGTCCGATTCTATAATGGTCGTCCATTTTAAAAAGAGTCGAACATTCTGTGATTAGCGAATGACCAAACACCCTATTTCGGTGGTCCGATAACAATGTAATGATCGACCGATATGCTAACGGTCGTTCGATATGTGTTGTCGAAACATTCGACACATTATGTGATTAGCGGATGTTCGAGCACCTTGTTTCGGTCGTCCGAAAGTCAAGTTTGTAATATTTCTAAGTTAATCATGCATGATTAGTTGTATGAATGTGATGTTATATTATCTTATTGGTAATATCTATGAATGTGATGTTAAGACTTGCACTTCAATATCAACAAAAGTGCGAAAGCGATGGAAATTTACTTAAGGCATGAAAATGTGATTTTCGGAAAAATAAAAATTTGAAAAATTAAAGTCCCGGTAATTGTTCTTATATATGAAAAAATTCTATGATTTTTAAGAATTTTTAGGAGGTGTATAAGTTAGGTAAAACGTAGACACAAAATCGAAAAATCTGTGAAATCGCGATTTTTGTTCTTCGGACAAAAATTTAGATTTCGATTCCTTAGTTATTTATTTTTCTAAATATTTTATTTGAATCCAAATGAGGGGTAGTTTCTTATTTATATGTAATGTCTTAAGTAAATGAATAAATAAATAAATAAATGAAAAATACAAAACCATTTACTTAAGACAAAAAATAAGGGCAATTTGGTCCCATCTTTGGCCGACTTGGTAAGTCGGTTTTCCTTTGCATTTTTATCCTTCAACTACTACCTTTTACCACCATTTTCTGCCCCTTTCACCCGCCTTGGCCGAATTGCAAAGGTAGAAGAAAAAATGCTATATGGTTAAAGGAAATTAGAAAAAAGAGGAGGGACAACTAGGCTTTTAGATTTTGGTAAGTTTCTACTTAATTTCTTTTGAATTTTAATCACATGATTCCTAATTAGGGTTTCTCTGGACCTGTCTCACCTATTCATTTTCGGATTTTACTTGAACATGGGGCAAAACTCATGTTGTTCATGGGTAAGATTAATCCTAGCTATGTTCAGTTGATTCATGAATCTTTAGCTACATAATTCAATACCTTCGAGTGATCCAAAAATTATGAAATTTATTCTTATTGATCCTCTATGAGTTTACTTTCATTGAGCTTTGTAATCAATTACAATGATTTCTGTAGACAAAGTTATGCTCATATCTTTAAGGTACTATCACTCTGTCCGCCGAAGTTACTACCCGAATTTATAAATTATGTATTAAATTCAATAAGTCATGGAATTATTTGATAATTTAGGGTGTTGTAGATATTGATGTTAGGCTTCATTGACAATTGAAATCACTAAAAAATGATATGTTAGCAAAAGTTATAAATATTTTATCGAGCATTACTCAGTCTGTCAAAATGGAGCTTAGGGCATATTATGCTAGTATTTGTTAATTTTATTGTGCTCAGTAAAAATAGAGAGAAATTGAAGTAATTTTATGACTTGCACCCTAGGTTGTCTACAATTTGGGAAAATTAAAATTACTAGAACATGGAATGTTTATTATTTTATATAAATCATAAAAGTAAGGTTACTCAACATGTCAGGACATAGAAATAACATAAAAGTTAGGCTGAATGTTGATTTTCATGAGAGCAAACCATAATGAAATAGGAAATGAAACTTTTATAGATGAATGTATATGTAATATGAAACTAAAGAAAATTTTAATGATGTCATTTGGTTATGTATATAAGAAGATGTGGATTTTTCTTTACTATGTGTGCAATCTGTCATATTATTAGGTCAATTCTTATGCTAAATAGTTACTTAAGTTATAAGGGTAAATACTTAAGATTCATATACCCTTTGCAATTAATGATGTTTCATGTGTTATAAGCTTGTGCTCATATCATAGTAGTAATGTGTTCCTTACTATTATTGTTATAGGAGTAGAAGAGTAAAGTAGTGAAAGGAAAAGGGAAATATTTTGTTAGCCCTTATAGGTAAGTTGGTTTCTCCTACTCTATGTATTCACCTCTTTTGAATTCGGTGTGATATCGATTATTATATATATCGAATATGTTTTGAATATGCTATGAACTGATTTCGAGAAATGCAATTATGAAAAGTATATCGGAATGATTGTATGATTGCACATTTGAAAAACATATGTGATATGATATGATTGAATATGAGAAGTGCAATCTTGTTCGATTTGAAATGATATTTGGTATGATTCATTTTTTGATATTGAGAAATAATTGTTATGTGATGAATCGTGCATGGACATCTGCTTGCATTTGCATATATGATGGTTGGAGCTAAGTGCTACATCACTGATCACGATGGGAGCCACCTCTAGAGTCCAATCTATCATTTTGTTCCCCAATAATGAGATGAGATAGGCTGGAGCTAAGTGTCATGCGGAGCTAAGTACTACATCGTGAAAAGTCATGATGTGAGCCACATTTAGAATCCGTATGGGCCACCTCTAGAGTCCACCTATCGCTATGTGATTTGTTCCCCGAAAGGGATGAGGTAGAATGGAGCTAAGTGCTACATCGCTGATCACGATGGGAGCCACCTCTAGAGTCCACCTACCGACCACTGGCCAGTTGGTGATTCGTGCATACATATGAGAGTGTTGCATTGCATACACATGTTTGATATGTTTAAGTGACAATGAATGTAAATTGAGTGTAATGATTATGATTGGGATGTTATATACGTATGTAGTAAATGTATGAAGATATAGACATTGATATTATGATTATTGCATGCTTTTATATGTCCCTCCAAATTAATTAGTTGGTAACACATAGGCTATGAGTTATCAACTTACTGAGCTATTTTAGCTCATTCTGTTGTTTCTAATATTTTTTAGATAATTCTTGGGAATCATGCGAGATGATATTATTTGAAGGGTTCCTGATAAGATGGAAAGATTTGAGTCCTTCATATCCTTCTATTAGGATGTCGAAGGGTTTAGTTATGTACAATTCATATGTATTATTTTGTAAGAAGTCAAAAGCATTTATGAAATGTAAAACTTAAAGATTATTGGTTTGCTCTGAAGGATCATAATAAATTGTGTAGTTTATTTTATGATATTTTCATTCTTATGTATGTTGTAAAAGGAAAGAGTAAATTATATCACGTTTCCGCATTTCTTCATAATTTTATTTGATCGTCCGTAATGAGTCGCGAACTCTAGTTTAACTCATGGGTTAAATTGGGGTCGTGACACAAGTAACGGTCGACCGATATCTCAGCAGTCGACCGATTTGAGTGGCAGTCATGTACTGTGATTAGTGGACGATTCAAAGCTCATTTCGGACATCCGAAAGG
The DNA here is from genome assembly GCA_030549335.1 of Pontederia crassipes. Lineage (NCBI taxonomy): Eukaryota > Viridiplantae > Streptophyta > Magnoliopsida > Commelinales > Pontederiaceae > Pontederia > Pontederia crassipes. The sequence goes on from JAUKPH010000017.1 coordinate 8,061,010, forward strand.
ATCAGTAGCGATCGACCATTATTCCAGCGATCGTCCGATCTAGAAGAGTGTCACATTCTGTGATTAGTGGATGAACCGAAGTCTGATTTCGATCGTCCGAAAGGACCATAACGATCGACCAAGAACCCGACCGATCGACCGATACTCTTCCAATGGTCGATCGTTATCCAAAACGGTCATCCATTTTGGAATCTGATTGGCTATGATTGAAGGTCCACATATAGTTGATTTGAGGTATATATGACCTTAAATAGAATTAAAACATGCAACATGTATGAATAATTGTATGTATTGATGAACGTAATTAAAAGACGGATTGGCATGAAGGTGACTTGTTGTAATCGAGGAGGGAAAATGAGTTCCACCCTTAAGCGTGGCATTTCTTGGGGAAACGAGTTCCACTCTCAAATGTGGCATTTTCATAAGTTGAGATGAGTTTTACCCTTAAGCGTGACATCTCTATTTGACTTACGTGGAACCAGGATGCGAGTTTCACCCTTAAGCGTGGGGTCTTTATTGGCCTCCCACGAACCCAAAGTTATGGTCTAGCTAGCCTTTTTTTCGCGAATTCAACATGGTCTTCCCAATCAACAAGATAAGAAAGTATCTAAGTAAAGATAAAAGATGAAAAGATGAATGATGAATGACTTGAGACATAAAATAAAGATGTTAAAGAAGTATGATGAAGTATGCACCTATGAGAATGTCATGTAAGTGTCCACTTGTCACATCATATCATGACATGATGAAAGATGATAAAGTAAAGTAAGATAAGATCATGATATGCATTAGCATAATGATAAGTTATAATATGCTTGACTTAAAGATTATGATGTTACATGTTATTTTACATTGCCATGATGATATGCTCACATGCCATGTAGTATGCGTAAGTAGTTCATAACATGCATAAGACTTATGTTCCATGATGACGATATGTATATGCCATGATATGTAGAGATTATGTTATAAGGTCATAGCATGCATGGGCCTCAACATACTCTAATGGGAGAAATCCCCTGCACCCCATGGATCTGTGCAGGTATGGATGAGGCATATGTTTGACGATGAGGACCTCTTGACGAAGACATTGCACATGGACGAGCACTACAAGAATTTGAGCTATTATCTATCAATTTTAGCGACTCCATATTTCGTAGCAATAGTATCACAGTTAGAGACATATTTAGAACACGTTTAGTACATCATCTCCACAAACTTAATTGACAATATAGTGACACAATTGTGCCCACATTAACTACAGAAATTATGGCCACTAATATTAGTCGACATATTGTAGCCAAGCTGTAACAAATCTGTCACTATATAGTGACACTAATCGGTCTTTAATTTGTCTCAAGTATGTCGCTAATAGTTACACATTTACTACATATTAGGGACACGTTTAGTGCACTGTCTTCACAAATCTAACTGATAATATAGTGATAAGTTTGTGACCATATTAAGTACAGACATTACAGTCCCTAATATTAGTCAGTATATTGTAACTCATCTGTCCCTAAAATCGGACACTAATTTGTCTCTACTTTGTCTCAAATTTTGTAGCTAACGTTACAAATTGACTACATATTTGAGGCATATTTAGTGCACCATCTCCACAAAAAATAACTTGCAATATAATGACGACGATGGAAACTACAGCCATTAATATCACTTGGTATATTGTAATAAATTTGTAATTAATTTGTCCCTAAACTATGATATTAATATGTCTCTAATCTGTAACTAATCTGTCCTTAAATTGACACTAATATGTCTCTATTCTGTCTCAAATGTTATCATTAATAATTATAAATTTACTACTGACTTGCGATAATTTCTTTACAACCATTTACACTATCTACTTTAGTTATAATTTCTTTTGCTTATAATAGCTAGACGTTTGTACAAAAACATTTTTGAATCAATAATTGACCATCAAAAGTGAAATGCTTTTATTTTCTTATTTAATAATTGAAATAACTCTCAAGATTTTTAAGGTTAATGTGAAAATTATAATAGGAAATTGAAGCGCCAACGTTGTAGGCATCTCACGCATGGATGCGGAGCACATTTTTGCTATTCGTCGGGACATCCATGAGTATGCAAGAAAATGGTCATTCCGGGTCATTGGCGGTGAGCACTGCCTACAAAACTACTGTTCAGTGACCACCCTTCACACATTCAAGGAGCCCTATGTTGGGAGGAGATTGTGGTCTCGGAGTCGTACGTGGTGGATGTGTCGCACTCGAACACGATGAACATTGCGTGGAAACATAACGAACGATGTGCGGGTATTCATTGTACCATTATTGGCCATGGATCTCTTACTGAATGGTGAAGATCTGCTCCGCATCCATACGTCAAAACACCTACGACGCATGTGCATTTTATCCTATATATATATATATAATCATGATAGAAACAATTGAGTATTCATGATAAATACCGCATGGAATTCTGACAATTAATTAGTTATGCAATAAACTAATGAAACTAAGAATAATTCACAATTTTTTTATAAGTAAATATTAAAAGAAACATTTTGCAAAAAAAATATTTTATAAGTATTCATTAATGATATAATACATTGACAAAGTTCTAAAAAACATAGTATAATTTTAAAATATTTTTATTCTTATTAAGTAATAAAAAATATTTTGTAAATATTATTTAATTACATAAATATATTTTATGCACAATATTATATGTCAGAAATAAAAAACATCAATGTGAAGAATTGAACAAATAACCTCCCAATAGATGTTTAGCCTCTTTTCCAGTATGATATAAAGTAAGTGACATTAGTTATTAGTTATTGATCGTATTAGTGTCTGTTTCCAAGACTTTTCCCTCTTCCCCCTAAAAATTTCCCTCTTTCTCTCTTCCCCCTAAAAATTTCCCTCTTTCCCTCTTCCCCCTAAAAACCCTCAACCTCTTCGACATTTCCCTCTTTCCCCTAAAAAACTCACGATTTGAAGGATTTTTGCTCCTACTCCACACAACTGCATCCAGCATCATCAAAGATTCTTCAGGTGCGTTATTCTTCCACTTTTCCTACCTTTTTCCCTTCATTTTTTCTACTTTTTTTTGTTTTCTTCTTTTTTGCAGCTGGCACAGGGGCCGTATGCGCAAGCTGCCGCCGGCGACCCCTGCGTTGGTCGCCGGCATGCCGCCCGACTCTCTGTGCGCGCAGGGGCCAACCAACGACCCCTGCCATCGTTGGCAAGGTTCGTCTCAGGCCCCTGCACGTACATGGAGCCTGGGCGCACGCTGGTGACCCCTGTGATGGACGCCGACATGCATCCAGGCTCCCTACATGCGCAGGGGCCAATTAGCGACCCCTGCCATCACTGGCAGCGTTCCACTCAAGCCCCTGCACGTGCAGGGAGCCTGGGCGCACGCCGGCGACCATCACAGGGGTCGCCGGCGGCGCCTGCGCACAGGCCACTATCGAAATGTATCAATATGAACCAGTGCACAACATTGTTCTCTTTTGTGAAGTTTGATCTTTTGTGAAGCTTGGTCTCTATGAATTAGATTATCTATAGTAGTATTTTACATTTCAGGAAAATGAATTTTATTTCTCAAAAAGAGAACTTAATAAAGTTTTGGAATAGTTTTGAGTCTCTGACTTAGATTTTTATTTAGTAGTAAATTCTCTATCACAAATAATTTGAATTCTTGGACAGAGCAGAATTATCTATAATTTTCATAGTTCACCAGCAACAAGTTTGTGATATGTTGAGTTATTTCCGCATCTTATGAGTTTGAACTTGCTTCGACATCTTAAATTACAGAATCAGTCAGTGGAAATAGAAACATGGTCACATTCGTCTATAAGTAGCCATGCAGTGGAACTCTTCTGTTCATGGTTATAGTAATTTGTGCATGCCTATTGTTTCCTAAACATTTGATTTGAATTCGAGTTCGCATCTTTACTTTTATTCAAACTGTGTACAAGGCTTTGAATGCATCAGATGGAACACTTTTTTTTGTTTTATTATATGCTGGGATTCATAGCAAGTAGATGTATACATTTCATTCGTTTAATTAACTGAAATTGAATAGTAACATCCTTTGCTTAAGACTAGATTAAATTCAAATTGAGGAACAAAAGGGAATATTGCTAAATTTTTTTTCATTCCCGAGTTTGGCATATAACCCTTAGTATGTGATACTAGAAAGACAGTCTCACAGAATTTCTTGCTATCATCTTAACATCCTTTGCGCGCCAATTCTAATTCCAATTCCATGTCACATGATTTGAAGCCCCAGAAACTATGATCCAAGGAGGCATTACTTTGAAGATGAACTAACTACATACCTGCCATATTAACTGCATACCAGTGGCTATGAAGGTCCTTCAATGTTCATTTCTTGCCATATCAGACAAATTTCACAGGAAATGACTAGTGATATCGTGCATCCTTTGGGTCGACAACCTGCTCTCCTGCGGGCCTTTAGCCAGAAATTGAGTAGGTTAGTTATACTGATTTTGTTTTACAATATGACTTTGATATTGTCATCTCTAAATTTTTTTTCACTTTGTTCTTTGTCCATAATCACTTCTTTTGACGAGAGAAAGGATGAGTACTGAGATTGGATAGTCATCTAGGTTTTGTTAAAAATAGAAAATTTCATAATCACTTTAACTTGGACTTTGTGCTTTCAGAGGTTTTAATGATGCCATTAATGGTTTCAATGATGATGGTTGGTCGCTGATGAAAGGTGATGGTGTGGAAGATGTAATTGTTACTATCAATTCAAACAAAAGAATAGGTGCTATGGAAGGTGTTATTTGTGCCAAGGCGTCCATGCTGATTCAAGTAAGTTCTATAGTCTTAGGATGAAAATACTTTTATTCTCCTTACGTTTTTTTCCTTTTTTCGATAAGGACTTTAGTTTTATCAATTATGGTTATGTTGTGTTCATACTAAATTTGCTATGTCTGTTCATATTGCCATTCAAAAATCAAGTTAATTTGCAGCGTCTTTTATTTGATTTTTTTGTTCTATTTGACATAGTTTTGGAAGCTCGTATAGGAAAATCATTGAATTGGCTTTTTTACTTTAACTTTTTTTATAATTTCAGCTTGATTTCTTTCTAGATTCTTTCAGCACCTTTGCATCAAAAGAAAACTGCACCATTAAGGCCTCAATTGTTCATCATGGTATAAATGTAACAAGATTTGTCATTCTTTCAGTCGATTGGGATAACTTTTTTTTCTAGAATGTTCCTCCAGCATTATTAGTTCTGTTTTTGAGTACTTTGCTGCATCCTTAAGAAGTGGTGCATCTTCTGGATCACAACATACAAGATTTTATGGTAGTAAGATTATCATGCCCCTTGGTCACACAGTTGAAAATGAAGAGGTACGTTGTGGAATAATTCAGAACATAATTATTTTGCATGATACAACTCATGCACTGCTGTTAGTATAACAGCTTTCAGCTTTCAAGTTGCATCAAGAGATAAGTGACTTATTTTGTGGAAACATGAATAGTTTCTGGAAGTAGTTCGACTTGAAGGTCAAGCTTTTGGTCAAGACAATTCTCCATTGAAAAATGTTCATCTCTTACAGGTATCAGATCCTTCTTGTGTTTATCATCTATCACAGGTATCACAACCTTCTAGCCTGCATAAGCATTTGAAATCTTTCATAACTGCTTGGATCCTCTACATGCCATTTTGTATGGACTATTAGATGTAATGGTTCTGTAAAACAATTAGTCAAATGATTTTCTAAGGTATTATGGCTCTGTAACAGATGTGCATATCATGCTTAAAAAGTAATTACTTAGTGCTATCAAATTGCAAAAAGCACCTACTTCTTGCTGCTTTCTAAGGCTACCTCCTGGATTTATTGATACGACTTTGAAGCATAAGATAATAGGAACTGCTCACAGATTTTTCTGGGAATCATCATTTTGATTGGAAGTTAAAATCATGGAGCTGTAGCATGCAACATTAATCACTCTATAGGACCTCAGAACATGGAACACAAGTCATGAATGTATTTATGATCCTAATGACGACGAAGAAATCCTTTCAAGAACAGGATACAATTAATTCGATTGGTCACCATTAATCAACAAATTTGATGCTCTCGCAAAGTACACCTTTTCTCTATTCACTGCATGTATTTCATAATTCTGATATCAAATTGCACGAATGCTGCAGGGCAAAAAATAGACATAATTTTCACTGACTAACATGCTAGAAATGACTGGCTATGATCTCCTAAAGGCTGTAAAGGTATGGATCATGTTTCTTAGCTTCTTTTTCTTGTTAATTTGTGTATATGACATCTGTAAATGATCATTAAACTCAAACCATGTCCACCAATTAAAACAAATGCCAAGAGTAGATATGCCCGATGCCTATTCCTGTGGTCATCATGTCATCAGAGAATGAACCACAAAGAATTAGCAGGTTTCCATCTTCCCCGGCCAAAATTTACATGCTCCAACTACTTCTTATCTTTTGTATGAAGAAAGATGTCTGAACTAAGTGCACCCTTCTCCTGTTCAAGTGTCGAGCCATTGGAGCTGAGGACTTTATCCAAAAGCCTCTTCACATGAAAGATGTGCAGAGACTTAGAAGCTACGCCAGAGCACCGGCACTAGCGGCGCCCATGGCCAGCGCCAAGAGGAAAATGCCACTGGACTTGATGCCTGAGGATAGCGGTGCCAAGAGGAAAATGCCCACTGGACCTCTTCACATCGATCATTTTAAGGAGACGATTGGCAACGCAACATCATTTTTTGTGAATAGAAGTGATTGCATCTCAAGTGATTGTCTGGAGCAAGGGAAATCACGTGTGATGAGAAACATCACGGGAATCGTCTTTGCTCATGATGTGTAAACTTTTGTTCAACTCGGTATGCTGGAAATGTATCTTTTGCTTCTGAAATGTTGATGGGTGGTTTAGTATCATTTTTTGTACCTCATGTGATATATTCATATACTTTAATTTAATTTTGTAATGAGCATTTAGCTCCACTTTATCAATTGGAAAAATGATATATTGATATTTTTTATATTGGTTATTGTATGTGTCATTTATATCATTGTAAAATTGATAATTTGATATAAACGATATTATTACGAAAAAAAACTATTGCTAATTTGTGACTAGATTGTGACGATTTTGAGACAAACTACAAACTGTGGGAACCAAATGCGATAGAAGTTAGCTACGGAATAAGGATAAATTAGTCACAAATAAAATTATAATTGTTTTTAACACCGTAACATTATAATTACTACTAAGTGACAAATTAGCTATTGATTTTAAATTTTAATAATTAAGAGTTGCCACAAAATAAGGACGGATTAGGGACGATTGCACACATAGTTAGCTACGAAAATAGGGACACAAAGTTGGGTTGCAATCAGCGACGAGGTATTAGCTACAGATGTACGTTGTCCTAAATCCGTAGCAAATCTGACGCTAATGTAATTTGCGACGGTATTGCCCACAGATTTGTTACAGATTTCTCCGTAGCTAATAGCTCAAATTCTTGTAGTGGAGTCGAGCTACGGCCCAAGTTATCTTCCTTATATTATGTCATTATGTTGAACTCTTGTAGAGTCGTCTATGTATGGCTTATGGGCCTTATGGAGTTATGTATTTTATTTAAACTCATTATGTTGTAAGAACCCATTGTTGAGTATACGTTAGAGCCTATTAGGCCCATGGGCCAGTATGTCATCTTGGGTTTTGTTATGTTTATCCATAAAGTCTTTCGCTCTTTATGATGTTATTGTCTTAAGTTTATTATATTATATTTCCGCTGCAAAGTTTTATGAAATTAGGTCAAGTTAAAGTGACGTGCCCGGGCTTCGACAACTATATTGGATCCAAATTTTGGGGGCATTACAACATGAGAGCAATATTCTAATGTCGAAGGAGAGGCACAGAATAATAGATTTCGGATGTCAAAAATCAGGCCTACGAGCTTCCAAGAGCAGCACGTCCTTTGCATAATGATGTCTACCAAAAGTTTTGGAGTCCGAATTGACCTTAAGGTGCGTGATCTCCCGCCGCAAACACTCCTTGAGCCCAGTAGTATGCTCCAAACTTCTAGGTCCATGATTGATGAGCCATTCCACTTAGAAATCCTTGCAAAAATAAATGTCCCAATACGAGGTCTCAAAATATAACCATTTCCCCCCTCGTCCATGGCTCCAATGTAGGAACCATCTTTAGTGAGCTTAATCCAATACAACGGAGGAGAGGGGCTCCACCGAACCCACGGGTGTCTTGAGGGTAATTTGCCTTAGGGCGTGGACCAAAGTGTACTTATGAAATCAACTAGCGCCCACTCCTATACATCAACGGTTGTACGCCTAGAGTTGAAGGAAAAAATTAAGAGTAGCTTTCTAGACTTTTGATCCCCAAGAGCTAGAATTCCAGGGGTGGATAAATTGAATGAGAGGTGGGGCTTGGATTGGAAGATATCCCACTTGGTGGCTAATTGTGCAATGAAAAACTATGCGGTGATTAGTTTCAAGGACATGGCGACAAAGGGAGCAGGAAGGATCAATCGTATTATCATTTAAGATGGTTTCTTTTATAGTAACATTTTCAACATCATCATCTCTCTAGTCAGACCAATTCTTACTAATAACCATACATTGAAGGCCATGTTTAATTGCTTTAAATTACTTTAGCATTACTATAATAGATGCAAATCTATTCTTAGCCACAACAAGCAACTTCATAGTTAATCTTATGGAATGATTCATTATGAAATTTTTAATAGAATGTGCATTATCAATAACTTCAGCAATCCAATGACACTCCACGGAAACATGCTCATTGCTTGAAGTATTTTTTTATGCACAAATATTTTTCAAGACAAGATTCAAACTATGCACTATATAGGGTGTCCAAAAAGTATGAGGCCGAACTAACTCAATAATTGATCCAGCAGCTTTACAAATAAGTGCATTATTAGTAGTGACTTGGACAATTTTTTCTGATCCAATCTCATCAATGATTTTCAAAATTTTATTTGCAATGAAGTGCTTGTCTTTGTACTCACCCGAACAATCAACAGACCTTAGGAACATAAGATTTGAATTTAAGATAGCATAAACCCAAGTTTAATTTAATCTTACTCAACCCGGAGATTCTAATACAAGCTTAAGAATAGGAAGCTCAAATCATACGTCCACTCGAGATTTCTAATTATGAATAGTAATTGGATAGAAGCAAGATACATTCTAAGTGCAGGAATGCTAATCTAAATTTTGTTTTATAATCTTACTCGAGAATTCTAATCTTACTCAAGAGCATAGAGAATTCAAATCTAAAAGACAAATATACAATGGTAACACAAATTTTCATCTAAGAACTACTTGATACATTCACATCCTGGTAGAACATATTACATTGTGATTTCTTGTTGTTTGACTCATGATTTGTTAATCATCTAATTCCATCGAAAATATAGGTTATATTGATATTGTCATTTAATCATCATATTGTTAATTATTTCTAATTGGTCATTGATATGACCCTACTGATATCCTAACCTAGAGTATTGTCATAGTAGAGAATGATTAATCATATTTTATTATTAATTATTGATTTACAAGTTATGACCTAGATCCAATGACTATCCCATATTATCACTAGGAACAACTAAATTGCACGAAAATTCTACTGCTACATCGCAAGATTGTCACATTTGTCTACTTGCCTACTGTAAATAATAAGAACAATAAAATAGCAAGCAGTGGATCATATTATAATCAATAACTTATCTACACCAGCTGCAAACACACATATAGACAAAATCCAAATATATGACCAGGAATGTAATTCTACCTGGTGGGTTGTTTGAAGTTTTAAATTTTTTATTTGATTCAAAATTGGTCATAATTAATAAGTATCCTACCTATACTTTTTTGAAATCATGGAGAATATTTTCTTATAATTTTTTCAGAAAATAGTTTCCAAAACATTCGATACTGTAGCAAAAAATGTGCAACCAAGAAAAGAAAACTATTTTACGTTTGCTTATGCAACAAAAATAATATCTATTAATAAATTGTTATACATAAGAAGTGGAAGTTTACTTCCCAGATCAGCATGTTTCACGAAATTGCATAGGAATATATTTTTCTTTCAAGTAGATGGCTCTTGACGGAACTAGCAGGGAACCCTCTTCCCCACTTCCTCGAGAAGATGCAAAGAAAGGAGCGAGTGAGGTGGAGTTAGGCATGGGCCATGTCGTCATGCCCATACTTCCTTGGCCTTCCCTCTTCTTCTTTCCCAGGAGCATGAGATCCTCGCTGCCGGCCCTGCCGCTTCCCATGGACACCATTCCTATGCCCATTTCACCACACCAATGACATGAACCAATGGCGGAGGCACTAAGTAGAAATATCTCCCACGCCATGCTTTGAAGAGGAGCATTCCTCGCCCCTACGCGCAGCCTTCCGCCAATTTTCTGTTTTATGCAGGAATCAATTAGACATGAGGACGTCATGAACGTTACATGGTATTATGGCATATATCTTGGAGGAAGCCTTTAGGAATTACCAGAAGAGGGATCCGGAGTCAGAGAAGCATAGTTGTGTCCTAGGTTGGTCTTCACGCATGTGTAAAATGAAGAATTATTAATTATACACATAAATCTTATGTGAGATCTATGGTCATCAACAAATTAAAAGGAACATAGTTATTCACCAAAAAAAGGAACAATAATTCTATCACGTTTTCATACCTCTCTATATATGTTAAATATTCCTAGAGGACTTGCTCCCCAGGTTTCCACGGCAAGCCGACAAGTGCCTCGGCGCAGGATCTCCGCATGTCCAAGTAAAGATGACCCATTCAAGTGCTTCGAAATGCATGTAAAATGAATGAATGCATGGACTAATTGAATCTAAAGTACAACATTAGATTCAAGGGATGCCCACCTGCACCCACAATTAATGCGTCAAGATGTCAAGGAGCTTGAGCAATGCTTAGTACTATAGCGTAGAAAGAGAAGTAGAAAACACTAATGCTATGTGATATGGTGGGGCACTCTCATTTTATAGCCCACCCAACAATAAATGAGTTAAATATTTCCTCTTATGAAATGAATGTTGTATATTAATTGGTTCATGAATTATATGAAGGTGAATGGTTCTTATATGTATTTTCCATGATAAAGACCAAATTATTTCCATTAGTGTGTGATGTCTGCTTATAAAATAATTATTATGACATGCACTATCATTGTCAAGGATTATCTAATTAATGAATCATGGCGAGACAGCCAGCTGTACAAATTATTTTTAAACCATTAATATCTAACAATATCCTTTTGTTTGTGCTACACAAATAAATGGACAGGCAATTAATAAAAAGAGTATCCTAACAATTAATGTTTACACACGTATCCTTTACTTGCAATGGGAATTTTGGAATCAATAAGATAACAACTTTAGAAGAGTTTATAACATCATATCTATAATAATTGCGGCAACAATCTTTCACATTTCTACTTAATCTATTTTACACAAGATAAATATTGGTTGTAAATGATTATTTCATTTCTCGTATTTATCAATTCCAACTATCACTGCATTCGATCACTATGCCATGAATGCTAATATATGCTCAAGTATTTGTAATATTCACAAATCATTAATTAATATCAAAAGTCTATCTGCACTTGTTGACAATCAATTAGCAAGAATATCCTAATAAATAATGGTTACATATTGTCGTACTTGTGATTATAATTTTGGAGTTATAATTCTGATAACAAGTTTATAACAGTTTTTAATGTTGCATCTATCATAATTGGGACATTAGTCTTTTGCAATTTAAGTTTATTAACATCGAAAGTAAACGAGGATTTTGTAATAGTACAAGTATCCCATTATTTTTTTTCTTATCAATTAAAATACATTTAATTTCTTTCTGCCTTGATCCTTTGTGACACAGTGTCCCCCACTCTCTGCCTCAATCCTATGCACACATATGATTATGGTAGATGGGGTGGTGGCCCCTCATTTCTATCTCTACGAACGAAATGTCATTTGACAACATATATATTTGCTAACAAGTGTAAAAAAGAACGTGATTACTAAAAGAATATCATTCCTATATTATTTCATCAGAATATATATATATATAGCTTATGGATATGTATGTCATTGGCGTTGGTTCATTAAGCATTAGAATTTGATAAATATGTATTAATGACTTTTAATTTTCATTATCAACAAAATTTCTATTTGAGCATCTATGCTTAATAATATGCTAATTATAATTACAATATTTATCAACTGAATTATCAATATTATTAATAACACAACCTGAGTTATCATTGCATTACGATTTGATAAATATGTATTAATAACTTTTAATTTTTATTAGCAACAAAATTTCTATTTGAAAATCTATGCTTAATAATATGCTAATTATAATTACAATATTTACCAACTGAACTATCAACATTATTAATAACACAACCTGAGTTATCATCAATCTTAATGCACCATTAACAATAGTATATTTATACTAAGGAAGTTGTGCAATATTAGAATCTAGCATTTATATTGTTGATTATTGATAAAATATTATGCCCTAATGAACTCCTTAAATTAATTTTGAAAATAAAATAAAAACTAATTAAATACTATATTTTTTTTTAATATTATTCAAACTTTCTTAATTTTGTTAATAAAAAAACAATTGATAAATTTACTAAATTTTATTATATTTAAAATAAAAATGATAATTTTCTTAGATATACTCTCATTTTATAGAAATAATTAGCTCTATCTTAGAATTAGTTATTTTAGACGGTTGTTGGAAATTTGTTGTGTGTGTTCAATAGATGATAAGCGTACAAAACAAATAATAATAAGATGATACTTAATGTTTTTTTCCATTGGACCTTCTATAACAACCCCTAAGCTTAATTTGGCATAAATATTACCATTTATGTTATATAATGTTGCTATTGCTGCATATTGTATTAATGATCTTGTGGTCACAAGATGGGAGAGGTGCACTCTAATGCCCGACCAGAAGTGAAAAAAAGAAGTTATTATTATTTAAGTTAAATTAAAAGATAAAAATCAGATTTGCCTTAAGGAAATAAAAACTCAATCAGAGTAGTCTCAATGGAAAATTCTAACTTACCTCATCTTTTGACTTACACCTATATAAAGTTTCCTTCCAACCAAAATCTCTCAAAAATCCTAGTCGTCAACTCTTCCCACGTCCTCCCTTTTGTGATCACGTCCCATACGACCAGGAGCACCCAGAAGAGCACATGAGACATCGTCGGAGAGCAGTCGGAGCGCCGAGAGAAGATCCAAGGGAGGACAAGTGATAGAGGCAGGTGGATCGTTGGATCAATCTTTGGATCAATTTTCATGATAAATTTGTATGTGATTAGGGTACAACTAGATTCATGGCATAGTCTCCTATCATTTATGATTCATCCTACGTGATTACTTTAGTCCTAAGAGGTTTTTCCAACGAAACTACGTCAAAAAATGAACATCACTATTCTCGTCGGAATCACAGAACCCGGCCCAGGTGTATACATCGTCGGGCGAAATAAGCATTGAACCCGAGTGACATGTGCATAGTACCGGAACCCAACCCGAGTTCCAACAGGGAAACTCCAGAGGTCGAATTCGACTCATACTCGGCCCGGGTTGGGCCGATGGATTTACCATTGAAGAAACCCGATCCGGGTCAGACCCAACCTGGCCTGGGTTCGATAATGATGATCTAATATTTGGATCAACGGAGGGTAGTAAGTATTTTCAGAGCGTAACGTATGATAATCTGTCATTATTTTGGTTTCTCCGTGTTGTAGTGGGACATCGTCTGGAGTTCTGTTCGCACCACGAGTCTACGACGAGGGGGTCCTTATGTATGGCCCATGGTTGCATTCTTTCCCAAGGATCAGAAAGCCATTGGACAGGACACGGTCGAGTTCGCGGTTGGCAGGAATAGTGAACCAAAGAAGACATATAATGGGACAATGGCACTGGGGAAGACGATCGTTCCTGAACTCAATAACTCGGTTGCGTCTGAAAAGGTCACTCTCAATCGTTGACATGGTGATGGGCGGGTGGATGCATCGGTTGACATGTCAGGGACTAACGAACATAAGGACATCGGTTCGATTTAGAGTGTAATAGCACGTGAGTCTAGGAGAGATCTCAGTTGTGGACGAGATGGACGATTCGGATCATAACGTACAGACAGAAATGACAAATATGCTATTGAGTTCCCCCAATGTGGAGCCAAACATCAGAGGGGTGAGGTGTCAAGATCTAGACGACTTAGTGTTGCGTGACGGTGGAGGTTATTTTGTGGCCACCGCCGACACTGAATCATTGGCAAAAGATCAAACCCTAAATTTTCATGTGGCATCCTCGTCAGTGTCTCTCCCCACTTACACTCGAGCGCCCTAATCTCAATCACCATATAGGAGGACAGGCCCTCTAGAGCTACATTTCCCTCGGACCAAGTTTGCGAATAAAGGTGCTAGAGCTGGAACCATACATAAAGAAGTTCCAACACTGCTCTTCACCAATTTCTCCATCAATAGAAACTTAGAGGAAGGGGAAGTTGAGGAGCTATCGGAGGATGAGCCACCGGATGAAGACTTTATACTTACTACACGTTAGGAAAAAAGATGGGGAGGCAACAATAAGAGATCCACATGCGCGCCTCCACCTAACTTAAAAGGGAAACATGGAGAGACGTTTGAAGATCAGTAAATAAAAAAGCACAAAAATCTCATGATGTTCTTACTCCATGTCTTGCCTCACAGGGAGCACCTCTCACGTCGGTGGAGGTACCTGCGGGAGGTCGGAGATGAAGCTAATTTCGTGGAACTATCGAGGAGCGGGAAGAAGCAAGGTCAGGGACCATCTCCTTGAGCTGTTGAAGCAATTCAACCCTAATATTATAGTCCTGGTGGAGTCACATGTCAAGGCAGAGATTTGGTGAGGTCATCCGACGACTTGGGTCAGCTTGGCGAAGCATCGCCCAGCCAAGGATAGGCGCTTCCGGTGGCATCATCATCGCATGGCATGGGCAGGATATCTAGGTGACCGCGATCCATAATACCAATCAAGTCTTGCATGTTGTAGTGTCTGTAAATCACTTTTACATTTCTGCTATCTTGTGTCTACACTAGTAACATTCCATGCTTAAAAAATGTTCTATGGAAAAAGTTAAGGACCTTCTTGGAAACAATCATACTCAGGAAACAATCTTGTCCCTTGGAAAAAAGGATCTCTGACATTAAGGACCTTCTTGGAAACAAACATACTCAGGAAAAAGAGATTAGGAAAGCTTTTGTCTAGCACTATAGCTCCCTATGGCAGAATCACAACCAACCAATGATTCCCTTAGTGACGGGCCTTCTCTGCCTAGTTAGATAGATCTTGGGGCAATGCGCTTGTGGCTCCAATCACTCCAACTGAGGTCAAGGACTACCTTTGAAGCATGGCCTCCGGTAAAGCTCTAGGCCCGATGGCTTCATCATTAAATTTTACAAGAAATATTGGGATACTATGGGTAGTGGGATCTCAGCTAATATAATGAAAATTTTTAATGAGGATGAGCCCTTATGTGTGGACTAGTCCAGGACTTCTTTAATCTTTATACTTAAGAAAGTGCAACCCAAGTATACTACAGATTATATACATATATCTTTATACAATATGCTATATCACTTGCAAAAATATTCGCCAGGAGATTAAAATATGTTTTAAGCTTAAAAATTGACCATTCTCAATTAGCATTTATCTCTGGTAGATCAATTTAGGATAATATACTTCTAGCTCAAAAAATTGCACATTCAATTAATAGGAGGAAAAAGAAGTATTTCGTATTTAAGGCTAATATGAATAAGGCCTTTGATTGGGTGTTTTAGCAAGCAATAATTAATGTGATGATACATGAATTTTCCTCGTAGGTTTATTGCCTGAATTTCTAAATGTATTTAGTCCCCTACTTTTCAATGTGTCATTAATGGCAACCTATATGATTATTTCAAAAGTTATTGTGGTATTAGACAAGGAGACCCTCTGTCTCCATATTTGTTTATTATGGCTTCTCAAGTTCTTTCATCTATCATGCATGATTGGGTTTTCATCGAATTCGATACTCCTTTCTCAATTGGCAATTTCTCTTTTAGTCACTTGATGTTTGCAAATGACAGCTTATTACTATTGGGGCAACTAAAAAGAATTGTAAAAATATAAAGGAAGTAAGCTATATGAAATCCTAATCAATCAAAGAGTTAATCCAACCAAATTTGAATTATTATCGTAATATCCGAATAATAAGAAATGAGTTAATTAACTTAAGTATAAATTAATTAAGTTAGTTATTATTTTGATGTAGAGTTCGTAATAATCAATTTTTTTATAAGTAAATTTTGAGATAATTATTCTCTTAAGTAGGCTAAAAGTAACCAATTAGTGAGTAATTAAATTAATATTGGGTAATCCAACATAATTAATACTGCTTAATATAGCTAACTAATTATGAATTGAGTTACTCGATTATTTAGCTTAAATTAATTAACTTGGTTATTAATATTTGAATAACCACATCAGGTCTGCTATGTGTGTCTACCTGATTATTCAAAGTTAAGTTTTATTTATTAATATTTCACACCTCACTCCAAACCGCCTATGTCTTTGGTGGAAAAAGTTACACGCGAACTTGATGTATGTAGCTTTCACAATATGCTGCCACCTAATATTATTTGTCTGTCTGATAAAAAAAAGAAGCTGTAAAAGAAAACATAAGAGACGGGTACGCCCACATTCATCACCCTGCCTACTTTGGAATTTCATGAAAGGAAATAAGTAATATTAAGCAAGTTTATGATGGTGGCCAAAGAGAAGAAGGGAGACGATGGAGAGGATGGCCGGACCAGGGAAAAAGGGAGGAGCAAAAGTAAAAAAAAAAAATGTATAAGGTGCATATAATCGACCTCTTTTATTAATTCCTTTCGTTTTAATTTCCGGGTGATTAAGATTAAATTTTACTTGTATCATATCAATTGAACCAACATGGAAATTGCATCTATTGATTGGAATCATGAAATGTTTACCAGCTTAGGAAAACATTTTATGGTGAACAAAAAAAATGATGAAATTTGTATCAAATGAACCTCTAGAATCGTAGTTTATAGAAAATAAAGAATTATTTCAATATCTCCTCTTTTTTTAAAAAATTATATTCTATTAGTTTGGAGATGTCATGCGGTCCTGCAAGAAGAAGTAGACATAATTAAAAATTATGTGTTAAATCTTATACTTTGAAATAAATTATAATTTTATAGGTCCCAACCTAACATTAACTAAGGTTTTAATATAATTTGAATAATTTCAAAACAATTTGAGTAGAGGGAGTTATGAAAAGAATAAGTGGTAACTCTCAGTTTTTAGAAATATGAACTGGACAATAACATGAATGTGTTCACGGAAGTTTCTGTGTAGAAAAATTGAGGAGTAAAAATCTATAATTAATATATGTTATACATTTTGGAGTATACTTTTATTGACCTTTGGAATCAGATTTATTGGACATCCATAGCGAAAGTTATGCATTTCAGAAGGATATCGAAGTTAAGTTTCATTTATAATTGGGAATTACACCAAATGTCCTCCAACTTTAAGGTTTGCTCAGCGATACCCTCCAACTTTATTTTGTAACACAAATGCCCTTCATCTTTTAACGTGTTTCACCCGATGCCCTTTTTACCCGGGATAGTCGGTTTTCCGGTTTTTCGTCGACGTGGCGTTGACGTGTCCATCTTCTCTCTCCTCCACGCAAATAGTCGTCCGACGTGGCATATTCCGACGTGGCACATAAAATTACACCAATGCCCTCCAACTTTAAGATTTGTTCAACGATATCCTCCAACTTCACTTTGTAACACAAATGCCCTTCATCTTTTAATACATTTCACCCGATACCCTTTTTACCTAGGACAGTCGATTTTTCAATTTTTTATCGACGTAGCGTCCACGTGGTCATCTCATCTCTCCTCCATGCAAATAGCCGTCCGACGTAACATGCTTCGACGTGGTACCACATATTAAATCATCTTACTTATCGTAAGTTGATGCACTCACTGTTAAATTATTTTCTTATTTTCTTCTTTTTCGTCGTTCGCATGAATCCTCATTTGTCGTTCGCACTCCTTCGTCGTTTTCTCTTCTTCGTCGTTCGCTCTTCTTCGTCATTCGACTCGTTCATCGTTCACTTTTCGCGTTCGTCGGCATTGTCTTTGCCCAAATTGGTGTAATTTTATGTGCATTTGGTGAGCAAACTTTAAAATTGGAGGACATTTGGTATAAGTTTATGTGTCACATCGGAGCATGCCACATTGGATGACTATTTGTGTGGAGGAGAGAGGAGATGATCACGTGAACGTTACGTCGACGAAAAATCGACTAACCTAGGTAAAGAGGGCATATGGTGAAATATACTCTAATTTTAAAGTTTGTTCACCAAATGCACGTAAAATTAACCAATTTGAGCTATGAACGCGAAAAGTGAACAATGAAGGAGGCGAACGACGAAGAAGTGCGAACGACGAAGGAGTTCGAACGGCGAAGGAGGTTTCATGTGAATGACAATAAAAAGGGAAATAAGAAAATAATTTAACAGTGAGTGGATCAACTTATGGTAAGTATGATGATTTAATATGTGGTTCCACGTCGGAGCATGCTATGTCAGACGACTATTTGCATGGTGGAGAGAGGAGATGGCCACGTGGACGTCACGTCGACGAAAAATTAGGAAATCGGCTATCCTAGGTAAAGAGGGCATCGGGTGAAACGCGTTAAAAGATGAAGGACATTTGTGTTACAAAGTGAAGTTGGAGGGTATCGCTGAGCAAATCTTAAAGTTGGAGAGCATTGGTGTAATTTTATGTGCCACGTCGGAACATGCCACGTCGGACGACTATTTGCATGGAGGAGAGAGGAGATGGCCACGTGGACGCCACGTCGATGAAAAACCGGAAAACCAGCTATCCCAGGTAAAGAGGGCATCGGGTGAAACGCGTTAAAAGATGAAGGGCATTTGTGTTACAAAGTGAAGTTGGAGGGTATCGCTGAGCAAATCTTAAAGTTGGAGGGCATTTGATGTAATTTACCCTTTATAATTGCAATCATTTGAAAATGTTATGTATATTGAAAGTAATAAATTTTTAACCGAGCTCTACTCAATTTGTCAAAATGAATTTAGAATAGAGCATTCTATTATTTGTTAAATTTGTTGCGCTCGGTCTTGAAAGGTATAAACTCTATGAATTCTATGAGTTAAACCTGAATAAGTACTATTTTAGATAAAATTGAAAGGAAGGAAATATGAGTTATTTATTAATTGATATAAATTATATGATCAAGGTCAGTCAATCTAGCATAACACAGAAGCAATATAAAATCTAGGTTGAATACTAATTTTTCTGTGAACCAACACTTAGAAAATAAAGTCTCAAACTTTTATTGGACAATTATGCTGCAATCTTTATACATATAGGATTAGAATCATAAGGTTGTATTATCTTCAATAAAAGATATGAATTATATTTCACCAAGTACACCATCTCCTAGGGTACAAGACGAATTCTTACGATTTACCAATTAATTAAGTGATAGGATTAAAGGCATGAGGGGTATATAATTAACATTGATCATTGTTGTGTCCATGTATGACATGGAGGTTTGCAGACCATAATATTGATAAGAACGTTATAGGAGGAAGAATGATAAGGGAAAGGAAAACTAATTTCATATCACTTATGTCAGGTAAGTTGGTTTCTCCTACTCTATGTATTCACCTCTTTTGAATTCGGTGTGACATTGATTATTCTATGTATTAAATTCATATATCGACAAGTTTATGTGACAATTATGTTTTGAAGAAAAAGCATATGTGAAATGTTATGGATAGAGTTTATAGGATGCAATCCTATTCTGTTTGAATGAGTATGATTCATCTTTTGATATTTGAGATATGATTGTTATGTGATGAATCATACATCGACGTCTGCTTGCATTTGCATATATGATGATTGGAGCTAAGTGATACATCGCTGACCACGATGGGAGGCACCTCTAGAATTCAATACATCATTTTGTTCTCCGAAAAATGGGATGAGATAAGATGGAACTAAGTGCCGTGCGGACTAAGTATTACACCGTGAGGATGGAAGCCACCTCTAGAATCCATATGGGCCATCTCTGGAAGCCATATATCACTTTCTGATTTATATGGTGGTTGGAGCTAAGTGATACATCGATGATCACGATGGAAATCATCTCTAGAATCCAATCCATCATTCTATTCTCTAGAAATGGGACGAGATAAGATGGAGTTAAGTGTTGTGCGAACCTAAGTGCTACACCGTGAAATCCGTATGGATCACCTCTGGAAGCCATCTATCGACTATATAAACTGGTTAGTTGATGATCCGTGCATTCACATGAGAGTGTTGCATTTGCATACATATACTTGATATGATTTGAGTGTTATTGATTGCAATAGGAGTGCGATGATTTTAATTAAGAAATTGTACATACTATTTTCAAATATATGAAAACAGTAATTATGATATCATAATTATTTCATATCTTTGTTTGTCTCTCCGAATTAATTAGATGGTAACACATAGCTTATATGTCACGAACTCCAGTTTAAACCTTGGTTTAATTTGCAAGTCACGACATAATACGATCTATCAAATTCTTATAGCGGAAACATCATATTATCATGTAAAAACATATGAAATAAAGTTGTCACACTATTGTTCACACACACTTATATTTAAACTCATAGTAAGTACACACTCTAATTCAAACTCATACATTCTAAAAGGTTTCTAAAATATTTAGCATTTACACACCATATAACACATTAAGAGAAATTACACATCCTCATAAAAAGACATCAAGAGACTAAGTCTTCAAAAGTGCTTCTAATTTGATAGGAGATTTTCAAGCACAACCACATGATCGAGTCTACTGATCTAAAAAGTGTTAAAACAACATTATGAACAAACAATAGTTCAGTAAGTTGAAAACTCATAACCTATATGTTACCACTTATTCAATTCAAATAAACTAATTTAGCAGTTTAAAAACTTATAGGAAATAAGCTGACATCTTATCACTTATAAACAATTATCATATTATGAAGGATACTACATCAACTAGTCTCAATGAAATAACATCTTTAGCATATCATAAAGCGCCTCACATATTTGTTTCACTTGATATAAAATTTCACATATGACATCATGTATCATACCATATCATATCATATCCTATCATATAACATGTCAAGTATCATATCATATTATATCATGTAACATGTCATGTCATGTACCATATCATACAATGTATGCACGTATGCGTAATGCCCATGTCATATTACCAATTGGTCAGAGGAACATATTACCCCGTAGGGTTTCATATCATCCCAAATCATGGAGTACATTTCCTGCAAAAGACATATCATCCCTGACTAGAGGCCTCATATCATCCCCTATGACATATATTATTCCGTAGGATACCATATCATCTCATGAAAATAGAGTACCTTCCCTGCATAAGACATATCATCCCGGCAGAGGAAATGCAAATGCATGACAAATAAGATGCATAATGGATGCATCAATCATATCACATTAAAAGTAATCCACTCCCTTTTGATTGTACATAACATATAGTCATATCAAATGATATTTCAAAGACAAAACATGAGGTATAACAATGATGAGTTACTTCTAGTGCACCATGTGATGCTAAATTAATATGCATAGCAATTAGTAAATATCTAAAATTAACACAATTCTAATTTTGTATTGGAATAGACTTTACTAAGCCTAATCCTCTTAGAATTTCTCATTTATGGTTTATTGTATAAGGCTCTACAATTTCATCAAGACAACTATATTCTTCACCTACCCAATTTGCTGACAGATTGAGTGGTGTCGGATGTAAAAATCATAAATTCTAGAATACTTGCGATAACTAAGTAATTATAATTTTCCATGAAAGTAGACTCCCAAAGGTTTAACCCATATAAATCTCATAATTTTATTTCTCATAAATGGTTCTTAGAAAATTCAGATATTTACCTCTGTTTTCTTCTACTTTTCTATTTTGACAAACTTAGTGATATTTATTTTAAAACTCATAACTTTCGTTCTACATGGTTTATGAAAGTGATTCCACTTGGACTACAAAGATGACTATAACATTTTTAAGACATATAAATATCATTTATTAGGGATAAGTATTTAATTACTATAGTATTTACAATTCGGACTACTCATCACATAAAACAGAAAGGGCGACTTGGAATAATCGACTCATAACTTTCCGTATACAAATCCAATTAACCTGATTCCAGAGCCTGTAGAAGTTTTATAATTTTTTAAGCACTCTAAGATGTCGAGAACATGTTGATAACTTTCGAATAGAGTTTGATGTCCAACATCTTGTTGGAGAACTAGGGTTTGTTCCACACACAAGAACATTGACATAGAAGCACTAATAGATCTTGGAGGCTTAGAAGAATATATTTTCATCTAAATTTCATAGGGATAATTCATAGGGAAGGAGTAGACAACTTACCTAGATGAAATCCTAGCAAGAAACCCTTGCTTTCTTCTTCTTTTGCTTTTGTTTTCCTTGCTTTTGGTTGCTATCTTGTTGAAGTCGTACGGGGGTGGTCAAGGTATGGTAACATAGGATAAGAAGATAAGATTGAGGGTTATATATCATAGATACCGACTTAAAGTCGGTTGGGATTGAGTTCCAATCTTGCCCATGGAGTAAATGGCTTATCATTTATCCTATTATTTATTTTATTTATTTATTTACTTAAGACATTACATGTAAATAAGAAACTACCCCCCATTTGAATTCAAAGAAAATATTTAGGAAAATAAATTTCCAAAGAATCGAAATTTAAATTTTTATCCGAAGAACAAAATCGATCATTTTTCTTATTTTTCGATTTTGCATTATCATTTAACCTAACTAAGACTTTACCTAAAAAATAATAAAAATAATATTTAACATAATTTCATGTATGAGAACAATTACCGGGACTTTTATTTTTCAAATTCTAATATTTTTGAAAAGTCTTTTTTTCTTGTCCTTAGTCATTTGTCATTAATTTCAGATGCTGAATTCTATGGAGTTGATGAACATATGCTCACACACTTATCATAATTTATATCAATTAATAATATATGATTAAATTATATAATATTACGTGGATGAAGTCGTGGATATTACATTATGAGTTATCAACTTACTGAACTATTTTTGCTCATAATATTGTTTTTAATATTTTTCAAATCCATATAACTCTTTGGGGATTGTGCGAGGTGATAGTCTTAAAAGAATTCTATAATATCCTTGGTGGTATGATGAGAAGATTTATGTCTTTCGTATCTTTCTATTAAGATGTCGAGAGAGCTAGTCATGCTTATTACTTATGTCAAAATAAGTTGTATCGAAAATAATATCATTTTGAGAAATGTATGACTTAAGGAGTATCAGTTTACTCTAAAATGATCACATATTGTGTAATTTATTTAATGATATATTTTTATTTTTGATGCTTTGCTTTGAGATGATCATCACATAGTGTCTAATTTGTTTACTGATATTTTTGTTCTTATGTTATATATAACAAAAATTACACCACGTTTCTATAATCTCTCTCAATTTTATTTGATCATCCATAATGAGTTGTGAACTCCGGATTAAAGTAAGGTTTAATTCGAGGTCGTGACAATTATTACCTAGGAAACTGGACATTCACCATAAGAACATTATCACTAATATCCTAGGTATCAAGATTGGTAGTTTTCCTTTTAGTTACTTGGAGTAACCATATCATATAAGTTCATTCCTACATGTGAACAAAGCAAACTTATCGAGAAGGTATCATTTATAATTGTGGGATGGAAGAGTAAGCTCCTGAACCAAGCCGATAAGAGTACCCTTATAAACTCTATAGTAAATTCCATGCCCATTTATGCCATTAGTTCAACTTTTCTTTCAAATGGTGTCCTCAGCTCATTGGAGACACTAGTTAGAACTTTCTTAAGGAATTCAGGGCTTGCACTTGGTTAATTGGAGCACTATTCAATTATCAAAGAAAATGAGGGTATTGGGATTAGGGAGCTTGAACTCATTTTCCTTGCACTCCTAGCTAATAGGGCTCTCAGAGTGCTCAACAATGAGCAGTCACCTTGGGTTAGTATAGTAACAAACAAGTATGGGGGATTGCATCCTTAGAGTAGTAATCATCATCCTAGTTTTGCATGGAGCGGAAAAATTGTACTAAGCTCCTTAGATTACAGTAAGCTAGAGTTTAAAAAGTTAATTGGTAATGGTTGGACAACCAATGTGACTTCTAACCCTTGGATTTTTTTGTGTCCCACTAATGTGGATGCCTACTTATATTAATATAAATGTTTCTTTTGACTCACTGCGAGTGTGTGATCTTATTTCTGGCAATACTTGGAATTTTGTCTTGCTTTCTGAACTCTTTGGTGATGCCTTGGTGTCCCGCATTGCCTGTGTTGCCAAGGATGATATATGGATTTGTGCTTATAATGTTAATGGCCATGCCAACACTAACTCTGTGTACCAATTCATTAGTCGCAGTCTTGCCAACTGTCGAAATCTGAAAGGCCTTTTTGGAGGCACGTTTGGAAGATCCACATTCCTCCCAAGCTGCATTTCTTTTATGGAAGTTACTTCATCACCAGTTGCCCATGCTTGATGTCATCTTGTTTTTCAATCTTGTTGTTAATCCTACCTGCTTATTGTGTGGTAATGATATAGAAATCAGTACTCATTTATTTTTCCAATGCCCCATTTCCTTGCAACTGTGGTTGTTGTTTCAAACAAAACTTAACTTTAGCTTTGAACTCATGCATTCCTGGGAGTCGGGCACATGGTTAGATGAAGGCTCCAACCTGGACAGTAGTTCAAAAGTAAAATTGCAATCCTTGTTTTCCTTTTGCTTGTGGGGAATTTGGACTATGAGGAATGTGCGCATTCTAGATCCAAAAGGACAATCATTTTGACATCTTGGGAAAAGATTTTGGTTGGGTATAATAAGTATATTGGAGACCACACATCTGAGGCCCCTATCCCCCACGACCCAATTCAAGTCTGGTGGATGCCCCCGCCAAACAAGTCGATAAAGCTCAACTCGAATGGATCTTTCATGGCTACGTATTAGGTGGGGGGAGGGGTGGTGTAGGCTTTCTGCCAAGATCTATTAATGGGGGTTTAATTGTTGTAGGGTCGCTTAGGAAGGACATGGAGACCATTCTGAAATTGGAGACATGGGGGTTGCTAATCGGTATCAAGAAAGCATGGATGATGGGATTCACCAAGATATACATTGAAACTGATTCAGTTGTGATGGCTCGTATTATCAACAATAACACTATCCGTCCTTGGAGAATTAAGCGTTTGATCGCCGATATTTTTTATGTCCTGCAATCTTCTGTAAATTGGAATGTAAAACATTTTTATAGGGAGGTCAACCGGACTGTTGATTTCCTCACAAATTTTGGGAAGTAGACTCCCCTTCAGATCTTCTTCAAATTATGTATCAAGATGTTTCGATACTTTACTTTGATAGATTATTGCTTTTATTGAAAAAAAAAGAAAGTAAAATACATAACATGCCTTCTGAACTTCATAGCGGATAGAATAAAAGACTAGGGTCTAAAAGGACAGAAAAAAGAGTTAAAAGACACTTTAATACATGCATGACAAACAAATAAAAGAGTAGAGGACATTCAAAAGAAGCTGATGGAACATTGTTGATAGAAAAGTAGAAGACCCATACCGCCTACATGCAACAAGGTGACGATGTGAGAACGATAAAGCACTAGGTACATAGAGAGGATCATGTTTGCCATCATGACGTGGTAATTTCACAATGTGATTTTATTTTTAAAATTGATAGGATCGAATATGTTCAACCAATTGCATGGAAGGTGAAACACAATTTTCTTCCGGCCATCAAACATAGAAAAAAAAAGAAAAGGAAAAAAGAGTTATCGCACAGAGGGAAATATTGATTTTTTTCGATTTCGAAATATTATGCCAAGGGAAATCCTATTTTTTCCATGCTGATCACGGGTGTAAGCTCTGGAGAGAGAAGAGAGATCAAACGATTGGTGTTTATGAAAAAGGGAAAAAGAATTTCCCGGGGAAAAGAAAGAAAGAGATATGTAACATGATGTAGAGAAAGAAATAGAGAGAGGAACGACTGGGTTATTGTGCAGGAGAGAAAATAAAATGTGAAGAAAGTTGATAAGACCTTTGGTGCCCAAGTAAAGTAAAAAAAAGGAAAATGCTAGGAGGATTTAGCCTTATAACCATTCACAATGACACTTCATGTAAATTTATCAATTTTTTAGGGTAATTTTAAAATGTGAATACTAAGAAAATTTTTAAGTCAAAGTTTTAGAAGGATTTAACATTTTTTTTAAAAAAACTCTCTGCTAGTGAACCGGTAATAGAGAGAAGGTGAGGGAGAGAAGAGTAAACGCAAAAGATGGTGGCACTAGATGACGTGGAGAGAGAGTTATACGGCTGAATAGTATTAGCGATAGAAAATGTCATTTTATTTTGATTGCATATTTCCGGCAAGAAAATTCCTCTCGGCTAATGAAAAGGAATAATAGAAAAAAATAATAGAGAGAGAGAAATATGAGAATTATTTTATTTACTTACTATGATTATTATTGATTATATGATTTTAATGTTAGTATATTGACATGATATATTGATTGCATTATTTTTTATTGCCTTGATGATATTATTATCTTATTTGATTATATTATTATCATACCTAATCTTATTATCATCATATTGTCATCTTAGTAGTCTTTCTGATTATTACCATATCCAATCTTCTCATTAATTATAATATTAATCTAGTAGTCTTTCTTATTGGATTTTGTTTTACACAAATTTAATTATTAGAAGATAGACATCTTAGATAAATAAGATAAAATCTGAAAGCTACTGGGTCTCTATGTTCTTTGATTATTTTCAAGCCACTAGGTCATATTGTTATTGAATTTAATTGAATTTGACACTTTAAAGAAGTTATGGTTGTCCTGTGTTTGATCATCCTTCGTCATTCATGAATCATTGTTAACGCTATTGTTATTGAGTGGCTTGCCGTGAGTTGATCCCTCATTAATCTACATAAAAGAGACATGAAGTTTTCCTTAATTGATCAAACGCTCATCAAATTGGATAACTCTGAATATTATAAATTAAATTGAAATTGAATCGAATTAAATTAAATAGATCATGATCATGATCATTTTGGATATATTGACATTGAATTAGCTATTTTGCCCTATTAAATCGAATTATTATTGGATAATGATCATTGATTATCATATTGAAAATTGTTAATTGAACAATGATTATTGTTAATTTAATATTGTTATATCTTGCTCATATTGATAAATGATTATATTGTTATTTGATTATTATATTGCATGCTCAATTGACTCATCGTTAATTATACCTTATTTTCGATTGAGCGTATTGATTGTCTATTCAATCTATTGAGTATTTTTGTACTCATGAATTTTCCCCAATACTCGGATCCGTGCAGGTGAGAGAGTTATAGAGGATGGTCCTACAGGTGGCTATGCTTAAGGACAGACAGATATTGCACATGTTCAACATCGAGTTGTCTAATTTTTATTATTTTCTCATTTATTAGAATTGTGAACTTATTGATATTTTAGTTATTTTGAATATTATGAATTATTAGCTATTATTATTTAAAAAATCTTATGCATTTTTTGTTTATATTTTGAAAAAATATTTTATGATAAATTATCTCTAGAACAATTTTGAGCACATAAAAATCACACGAGTCTCGGGACATTACAATACCTTTTATGGCATATATGTAGATGGAATGTCAGAATTTACATTTTGACAGCCTAACTCATGTTTAGTTCCTGAAAATTTATAAGATGAAGTCAATATTTTGAAGCAAAGGTTGATGTAACATATATATAAATGACTCACGAAGAAGTTCATCAAGGTCATCATGCTCATGCAAGAGGCCAGGCGAGTGGGTCACAACTTTGTTGGTCTCGTGTTAAGGAACTCTCTCGCGCCCAACGTGATTAAAAATTTTGATAAAAAAATTTATAACATATACAATATTAAGATAAATTCTAAGGTGAAAATTAATTTATATTAGGATAAACTAATATTCTTAAATATTTTTTTATTAATTTAAATAAAATATAAAAAAGTACACATATATAATTCATTTTTTGTATTAACTGTAGTAACATAATAAAGTAACGATGAAAGTTAGTTTCCATTCAATCATAAATATGATAGATGAATTAGTAGTAACATGCATCTATTTTTATATTTATTTTCTTAAATTCTTTGAAGTAGCAATCTACCTCTAGTTGGTGTATTTTGGGAGAATTATTTATGAAAAATGACAAAGAAAGGGAATGAAATAAGAATGATGCAAAACAGAGTCAAATCAGTTTTCGAAAACAAAATGTCAACTTTCACGGGAGGTGGTAGCCACTTCACGGCTATTACGAGGCCATTTCACGAATCAACATTGATGTTCACTACTCTCACAGAATTATTTTAAAAGAAAATTTTGATCTCACGGGCTATTAAATTTTAGTCATGGTCGTGATGATAGATTTTCACATATCACTTATAGCATTTCACGGACCGAGCAATATGTATTTTTCAACTAAGAAATCTTACGAGCCGTAACATATATATTTTTCACAGTCGTTAATTATCATGGATCTCCTAACTTCATGATTCCTCCAGTCAGTTGAAAAAGGAAACATCATCACGGACCACGAAGCATAAATTGAAGAGTTTTAAAAATAAATACCTTATGAGCATTACAAAGTCTTCATGGGTATCACAGAAAGATTGAACACACCATTTATCATTTAACGGGCCCTGAAACAATCATAACGCATATCATAGAATGTTTACGGATCAAGAAAGCAACTTTCATGGGTCATTACAAGTGCGTTACGGGCCGTGAAATTACTTAATTTGCACGGCTGAATAGAAAAGCCCCCCAATCACAACTGTGAAACTGTCCTCATGCCCCATGATGGCTGCAGATAATTCCAAATATGATTCTAATTGAACCGTGAAGAGAACTTCAACGGACGTGATGGATGCAGAATTCGACATGAAAACATATTTCGGAAAAGTTACTAATGCACAAGGACTCCAACTCTTACCATATGTTTCATGAATTAATTGGAAACAAATTAGGTTAGAAATTGTTTAGTTTGACATGGTAAAAATCTTAGAATCAATTAGACTCTGAATTTAACATATTTTATAAGGAAAATATTTTTGTTTCTTCTCAAATTGCATGAAAATTCGAGTCTCTATAAAAAAGGGGCTACATCCAGAAGCACCTTATGTAGGAGCACGTCTAAAGAACGAAGTAGAAGACTGCTACATGGTACACTTGGATGAGGATTGCATAATAGTTTATCATTGTTTCTGAAGAGTACTTTTTGTTCTATATATTGTTGGGATGATGTTTTGAGGCTTTTATGTTCTATCTATCTATCTATTTATCTATCTATCTATCTATTTAATTTGGATTATTAGTTTTCGTTTTATCCTTTGGAATTGCAAGTGTTTTTAGTGTAAGAACAATTTCTATTAACTAAATAATAGGAGGTTTATTTTTTAGAATTTGCTTGTTAAGCTTAATGCTTTTCTTCAAATTTGAGTGACTTTGGGTTGATTATTAATTGTAATAAATTCTCATTTCATAATCTTATGCTAGAATTGATTATTAACTTTATGTTGAAATAATACATGTCATAATTTAATAGGTGGGTGGCCGATTAAAAGTTAGAAAATATAACACATAGCATCTTAATTTTAATTAAACAGAGGATAGATTTGGGTAGAGTACTTTCAAATTGTTATTAGTTTAAGATAATTTATTTACCCAGTTAGGGAGATCATATCTTTAATATTTCTAATCATGTCTAAAGACTGAATTTGAATTTATTATTTGCGATTAGTTTTACAAAAGTTATAATTTGTTCTAACCATTGAAGATCATCCTAAGGATGTACACATTTTTAAAATTTTTATCTTTCTATGATTTTATTTTCTGAAATAATTTTACCTAAATTGTATGTCTATCTCTCATTAACTTCTAAAATTTGATAGATAAATAAAATAATTTGAAATCGTTAATCTATATTTTTTACTTTATTACTTGAACGACTAGTACACTTATTAACATTTAATTGTTATTAATTTTTACATCAAATTTTTGGTAGGAGACTAATTATCATTTTTTACTCTTGTTTCATATTACTATTTTGAAACTCTTTACTTTCTATTTTTCGTTTGGTGACTGTGCATGCTTGAAAGAATCTTCTTTTCATGTTCCATCTAATCTGTTTTTCGTTATCCAAATGACCGATTCAAATTAAAAAAAAATTACCTTAATCAGATTCGAAATTATATATATTCTTCGATATTTTTTGGACATTAATAAAATCATTAGTTCTTGAACTTGGCATTTGATACTATCTAATGCAGTCGAGTTACAATATCGATATTGTAATTTAAACGTTGTTAAATATGCAATTCTTCTCTTCCAACGCATTAATTTATCCAAACCAAGAACTTCCTCGCAGCCTGTCAACCTCCAATTAATGTTTAGTTTTCTACGCTCATTGCTTTTACTCATCCCCTAAAAACCACAAAGCGTGCAAGGTGAGACTTGCTACAATCCCCATCACACTCCAAATTCTCCCACCATTCTTTCATCGTAACTATGCTAAAATACCCCGTATTGATTTGCGAGGTCAGACCAAATGGAATTCTCTTCAGCCCCGGACATTTTATCACAGTGAGATTTATCAACCCAGGGCAATCAATCATTCTGTCAGAAATGCTGTGCAATTTTGGTAGAGAATATAAATAGATGCTAGAGAGTTGAGGAAAGATGCATGAGCTCTCAACGTTAATCTCGCCATCTCTAATTATTTCTTCTAATCCATCACAATCTTCTACGTTCAAGCGATTGAGACACGGAAGACACCCTGTCCACGTGAGATTTTGCAAACCATGACATGAATGAATCGTGAGTTCTCTGAGACTGGGAAACACTTGCGAGAGTGTCTCTCTTTTCCATGTTGTCTTCGTCAAGCCATGGAGATTCAAAAGAGAGAGATCATGCAATTTGTCAAAACAACACCGAGTATGCTGCATCTCGTTCCCAATATCTAACTGTTCGTTTGTCAACCTCAGCTCTTCCAGCTTCTGGAAATCACTCAACTCCAGTACCTCAATATCACGGGCAACCTTGAAGAGTGTCAGATCTAGCAGGCGTGAATCTTGCGACCCAGTCAGCTTCAGCCACCGGCGAAGTGCATCATCCGCAATCGTTACAAGGTCTAGTGTTGTTTCAGTCTCCAGATTGAGTCCTAGAGACTTGACACGTCCTTTCTCTGTCAAGGTTTTCAGCTCGTCCAAATTGACCTCACCGAGTTCTCGTGCTCTTTTATTCGTAATATCTTCCTCCTCGGCACTTCCATCTTCGTCTAGATCTCCTGTCTTGAGATTTCCTCTTCGGACAATATATTTACTTCTAAAGAGGTCAAGAAACTGCAGCATTTGGAGACCTGATATCAACCCGAACGGAATATGATTGAGATAATAGCAACGACTTAACCTCAAATGTGCCAGTTTTTTCAGCTTTATCAAATTCATGCTGAGCAATTCAATTCTTGAGAAACTTAGGTCGAGATATCGAAGCTCGCTAAGTTCGCTCGAGCTGATGGTCTTCTCCCCGACCTTGCTCTTGAACAGCTGCCACGCCGCCTCTTCGCTCAAGCATTCTACTTTGACCCTCTCGTCGGATTGCATCTCATCGCACACCGCCTCGGATCTCGTGGTGAACACCACCATGCGGCGCCCGTCCGGGATCCCTATCTCGTCAAGATCCAGAGGCTCCCAGACGTCGTCGAGCAGCAGCACGAACCTCATGCTGCTCTTGTTCAAGAAATTGAATATCGCGTTGTGAAGCCACCTCGAGTCGGGGTTGCCTGCGAGTGGCAGTTCGAGGCATTTAGCTATGCGCTCTTGCACCTCATGAACTTGGACGTTGCGCGTGACGTCGACAAAAATGACATGACCAAAGGAGGGAACAGCAGCAGCAGCTGGTGATATGAGCGTGTTGTTGATGGCTCTCAGGAGGGTGGTTTTGCCCACGCCTCCCATTCCATATATCTCCACAGTTCGTGGCTCGCCAGCAGCAACAGCATCGGCGAGGCACTTGAGAACTTTGCTTTGGTGGGAGTCCATGGCCACCAAGTTGGTTGTGCCGGGCATGTGTTGGCCGGGGGGTGGAGGCAGCGGCAGGGTGACGCACGCGCCATCGGATAAGAGGGCTCGCGCTTGCTCGAACAAAGCGAGCACTTCCTCCTGGTCTTTGGTGGCCCTCCTCCCGATCTTGTAGCTGAAATAGGGGTTGCCTAAGCAGCCGCCGACGCATTTGCATCTCTGCTCGTAATCGGCTATGGTGGCGTTCACCGCAGCTTCGATCTTACGGACGTTGCCGAGCAGCACATCTACTTCACTGCACCGACGCGTCGTTGGGTCTCTTCCTTCAGCTGCTTCTACTTTGGCCTCGAGATCGCTCGATCTTGCTTTGAGATTTGCCATGGAAGCATCGACGCCTTCTACTTTTCGGCGCACTTGGACGACGTAGCCGACTTGTCGCACCAGCGGATTGATGGCCCAGCCGAGGAACGCGGAAACAACTGGATCGAGGACGAACGCCATGATTGAGCAGAGAGTAATTATGGTGGTGGTATGTGATGATGATCGCAAGCAGGGTGGTAGTAGGAGAGGATCCCATGACTTTCCTCTTATATTGATGCATGAAATTAATTAGTTGATTCGAATTTATTTAATTCTTCCGCATCAAGTTTCGCACCATTCTCTATTAAGCATGTCCAGAGTCGAGGCGGTAAATGGTTGTGCTCTTCAAGATTTTGATCGTTTTAATGAGCACGAGTCGTAGATACTTCGTGTCTGCTCTTTTGTTTGTTTTTATGGATCGATGAACAGGCCGTTAGGCCACCTTGATTTGTTTTATGTTAATTTTACTTTAGTTTTGTTATATATATATAATATATATATAGGTAAAATGGGCATGTCCAGAAGGTTTTTCTTCGCACAGTGTCACACATCATCTTGACCATCCGCGAGATCTAATACTACAAGAAAAATACAAATTACAGACAGTCATAACCTGACCGTATGTGATTTGCAGAAAATTGTTGGAAATTATGATTTTCGACGGAACCGATTCGACGAAAAAATGATCTTTGCAAATAATTTTCGACGGTCGAAAAAAAATCGTCGATAGTTCCGACGGTTTTGACCATCGCAAATGTCTGGCGGTTGTCGCGCCTGCTGAAACTTTCAACGGTTGCAACCGTCGCAAAGAATTTTTATAATATAAAAAAATTAGCCCGTCGCCAACAACCAGATCCGGCCGCCAGCGACCAGATCCGAACGTTAGCAGCAGGATTTGGCCGCCGGACAGCGAGGCGGCCGATCCGGCCGCATAGCGGCGGCGGGAGAGAGGGAGGGTCAGCGGCGAGAGTCGTGAAGAGGGAGAGAGAGATGAGAGATAGAGACATATATATATATATATCTGCGAAAATGAAAGAGATTTAAAGATGAAGGCAGAAAAATGAAAAAAAAGTGCATGTGATTTTTTTTATAATTACCGACGGTCGGGACCGTCGGAAGTATTTATCGACGGTACCGACCGTCAGTAAATTTTCGACGGTCTTAAGCCTATTGATAAATATAATATAAATGTACGTACATAATATAATATTTAATTTTATGTTACCGACGGTTCGGACCGTATGAAATTTTGACGGTCTGAACGATCGATAATTATATTAATAAAATATCACATATTATATTATTTTCTAATTATCGACGGTTTGGACCGTCGAAACTTTCAACGGATAAATATTCGTCGAAAGTTCCGATGTTTATAAATGTCGAAAATAAAATAATAATATTATAGATTTCTTAATTTATTAGTTTAGTTTCCGACGGTTGTAACTGTCGAAAATTCCATCCGAATCGTATCCGTTGCAAATTGCGAAGGATTTTCATCCGTCGCAAACTGCCCATCGAAAAATCTCAATTTTCTTGTAGTGGACGGTCCACATGATCGCGCATTTCTGACCGTCAGATGCGATCCAATGGGTGATTGAATTTCTCACATCCGAGCCCTCCTCCCTCCCCCTCTCTCTCCTCTCTCTCTCTCCCCCTTTCTCCCTATTAGAACCAACCCTCTCGGATCTAACAACTTCAGCTCCCCGGCCAGGTCCGGCGAGTTTAGATCCCCCCCTCTCTCTCCCCTTGTCCCTCCCCCTCTCAGATATGATCCTCTCTCTCTCCCCGAACAGATCCAGCGAGTTCAACTCCGAGATCGCGCCCAAGTCGCCTCGCCTCGCAATCCCAGCCTCTAGGCCACCTTGTCACGTCGTCACGGCCTTCAGGCCGCCTCATCGGTAGCCTCTAGATCGGTGGCCTCCAGATCACGAGAGAGGTCGCTGGCTCCAAGATCGTAACGTCTTTTGTTCCGCCGGCCTTTAGATCACGAGAGAGAAAGGGAGAGAGGGAGAGAGGAGGGTTCGCCCTTGCCGTCGATCGTTGGCACTGCGACCTCTAGGTTCTCCGCCCTCATCCTCGCCATGGCCTCCCTCACCGTCGATCGGAGAGAAAAGGGGAGGAAAAGGAGAGCTTTGCATGAGAGAGAGGAAAGGGCTCCAGATTGGCCGCCCTCGTCGTCAATCGTCCCCCCCCCCCCCCCCCCCCCCCCCCCCCCCCCCCCCCCCGCATCCACTGCCCTCGCCGTTGCCACGGCCTCACTGTCGATCGAAGAGAAATGGGAGGACTTCACGTGAGAGAGAGGAGGAGAGGGCTCTGCAGGTTCACAATGATTCGTGAGAGAGACAAGATCATCTGAGCCGTCCGATCAAATCTAAATGGCTCATAAGTTACGTGACAAGGCGTGAAGCAAAACTTGCTCCGCACGCCCATTTTATCCTATATATATATATATATATATTATTGTGCTACCACACTTTTGTGGTACCACCCTGTGTCCACACATCCATAGCCCTTCGATATGAAATGGGTGCATCATATGTGTGCGCGCCGGTTCAGTTTCATTCATCCGATTTGAGAGGCTACGGTTCACGTCCCCTGTGTGATTCCTCCATTCGACGATCCGTCGACCTTCTCCATGCATCTCTCCAACCCCTCTGTGTCTCCTACGCTCTCTATGCATCGGCGGCTGCAAAGGTCCGGCGATCTACGGTCTACTCCCCCCTCTTTGTGCATCTCTTCCACCCTCTGCGTCTTCACCCCTCTCTATCATGCCGACGATTGCAAAAAAGGGGGCGTCAGCCCCCCTCCGCGAGCTCGCGAAGGGGGCTGACGCCCCCTTTTTTGCAGTCGCCGCCGTAGATTGCTCCTTTGTCGACGCCGGAGAAGATGCACAGATCCGACGCGCAGACTTTTCCCCCTAAATCGCTCCCCTCCAACCACTCTCGCAGATCAAGAAGGCGATCGCGAGTTCATCTATGTCGACCGACATCAGAGAGGGCAGAGGTCGTCTCTCTCGACTGACATGATAGGTGATCACGCATGGAGTGTCATCTCTCTTGCGCATGGAGTTCGATCGTGCATAGGGCGATCGGCGTTTGCGCATGGAGGGAGATCGAGCGTCATCTCTCTCGGCTGACATCTAAATCGGCGTTCGCACATGGACAACTTTGGCGTGTTTCCTCCCCCATTTCTCTCACATGTCTCCTCCCCCTTTCCCCTCTCATGCATCCCCTTTCCCCTTTTCTCCTCGATGCCGCCGCCGCCCGCCTCCTCGATGCCAAAAGCCACCGCCGTGTGTGCCGCCGCCCTCTTTCGTCCCGTCTCCTCGACGTCGAGAGTCGACCATCGTCGCCTTTGTTCGTCCCCCTCCATGCGACTGAACCGCTCCTCCAACCGATTGAACCGTTGCTCCTCCAACTGATTGAACCGTTCGAACCGGCATGAACTGCTTCAACTTTCCATTTGAACCGACGTGCATACATCAGGGTCGTCCATATCGGATGGTCCTGAATGTGTGGGCGCAATGTGCTACCACGAATGTGTGGTAGCACACTAATATTCCTATATATATATATATATATATATATATATATAGTATGCCAAGTGGTTTAGCTTGAATGGTATATATTCTTGTCGACACCCAATCACTTGCTTTTAAGTTTCAAAGACACAAGTGGTTTTGCAACTTAAATTATTTTTAAAGACTTATGTTATGCTCTATCTCTGATATTTAAATGGTATTATTAAAATGGTTCACGTGCTCTGTCTCCGATTCTTTCCATCTTCTCTTTGACACTATCGAACTTGTCACTCTCTTCAACACACTCTTGTGGCAGGCCACACGCTGCTTGAAATCTGAGGTTGTTAATTAACTAGTGAGTTCAGGTGGTTGCCGAAGACACAAGCTGGCAACTTTGTGAACAAGTTGGCACATGCGCAACCAGCTCTGCTGCTGATGGTTCTTTTTAAATGCCGATTCAGGTACACAGGGAGTTTTTCGATATTCGAAATTAAATTTAGAATAGAAAAGATAGAACAATAATAATTTATTTCGAATTCAAACTCTGAAATTATTAGCGTCGGGACTCAATTCTAGTATTAGTTGAGCAATGATTTGATGGTGATAGTTTTAATGTCTTTCTTTTTGTGTGGGACCATCTGAACATTCATCCGTTCATATGAGAGGAAATGCGTTCACATCAAGATTAAATATTTATTTACCTAAAATTAAGTCAATGATAAATTTTAGACATCCATGCTTATAATGAATCTGAATCCATAAGAAGAATGCATGCGATCTGAAACCTCTAAAATTGTGATATTGGTGCTTTTGAATCACAATAATTACACAAGATGTTGTTGCATATAAATATATAAAATCTAAGGGGAGATTTTCTAAAACTAATCATCTAAAACTACTGATAAATCTTAATTTAAAATTATTTATATCCACCGTATTATTTTGTTTGTCTGTTTAATTTGTGGACAATATAGATTGTTTAGCAATGCTGTCAATGCAGATTGTGTAAGAAATGATAATCGATAAAGGGGAGTGTTCATCTAGATTTCAGAGTCAATCTGATTTATATTTTTTTTCCATATTTACCCTCTTGTTCTTATGCAAATAAGAAGTAAAAAATATGATAAATCACGTCATGACAATAATAACATTTAGTATCAATATTATAAAACCCGGACCAAACATCAACTCGAAAAAAATTTCGAGTTAGGTCGGACCGATCGGACCGATTAATCCAGATAATCGAACCGGATAATAATAAAATAATATAAAATATATTCAATTAGAATACTTATGAACATATACTTATTAATAATCAATATAAGTACACATATCAAAGTATAATAATATTATTAACAATTTTTAATAAATAAAAAATAAGATAGTTGTTCAAATATTGTTTTTATTTTGATCTGGAATATAAATTAATATATACACTCATAATCCAAGAAATTAATTATTAAAATTTCTTTAAGAAAAAAGTGCTAAAATCCGCACGGAATGAATTGTATAAAAAAGTTTTATTAAAGGATGAATATTTTTTATTTCAACATTTAAATATGGTCAAAAAAATTGATTGCTAAAGATCTTAATAAATCTAATTTAGTAACTATTGCTGTTACATAATATGTGCTGGTCATATGGTCAGTGTCTTGGTGAAAGGCAAAGAGGTATTGGGATCAAATCCTCTTTGCTCTCACCATGTATAGTTAGATTTTTTAAATAAAATGTTAAGCTGGTTGCTGAACCCATCCGGTTCAGTAGTTGAACTCGAGTTTGACCGGGTCTGATCGGCTCAATCCGGGTTGATCACTTGGGTTAACACTGACCCATGGACCGTTTTAACACTCGGACCACGGTCAAACCGGTTCGATCGGCCGATCCGATCCAAATTTTACAACGCTGATTAGTATGTTAGTATTCTTTCTCTCTCTCTCTGTCAAACGAGTGTGTGAACATTGCCGTTCACTTTTCTCCTATCTCTCTAACATTCAACTTTACAAATATTAGAAACTAAATCCATTTGTATACAAGATTTGTTGTCTAAAATAGTAGTTTATGTTGCGACATTCACAATTTTTTTCATACTTTCGTGTTGTTTGATGTTTGGATGCATGCATCCTGCTCGATGCAATGCCCCACTGGCACCATCATGAACTTCTAGGAATTCTTCTCAAAAATGAACTTCGAGGAATCAGTTGTCAACTAGAAGATCATGATGAAGAACAATGAGTTCTCTAGGTGATGTGGTTATTTGTTTGTTTCTTTTCCAAGTTATGAAAAGTCAAATTGTTTGCATGAAAATATGCTGAGATGTTGTAGCAAATAGATATGTTATAGGCAAGCATGTAGCCTATTCGACGAAATGCATGAACCAAAGTTCCTTCTTAGTTGCCTCTTCATCTTTTCATAATTGGATGAGGATTTTTTTTGTATCTAGTATTTGTTCTCTCTAACAGTATAAGCAATTGGGCAACTCCAGTGACCGTCATATTTATATTTGTTTCACTTCTCTTCTTCACGGTATTATAATTATGTTGATAAGATAATCCTACATGTTCCAAGCTCAATGCCAAAACCATAAGGGGATGGTATATAATATTCTGCTCTTTATCTTGATTTTATTGTTTTCAGCACTACAAGAAATCTGCGAAATAATGACGACGATTAGCGTCTCAATTGATGCGACGCTAAATCAATGCCCTTAGGGATGCAACAGCGTCGCAAAACACGCGACGCAAATAGCCTTGCCTTTGCCTCGGTTTAGCATCGCATTAGCGTTTAAAAAATGCAATGCCATATTGGTGCCTTCGTGACTACATAGACACCATAAATGCGCGCGCGGACACACAAACACGCGGCAAATATCAACGTCACTTTAGCGTCTCGTCCTGGCAATGCTAAATTGCATACGTTAGCATCACGTCTTAGTCGACACCAAGGTGGCGCTAATGTGAGAGCTTAGCGTCACATTGACATCGACATGATTGTGATGCTAAACATGTTGCGCCCCAAGAAGATGTGACACTAATGTTTCGCGTTGTCATGCGCTAATGTGGCACGCAAATATTGCGTCGCTAATGGGATGCTAAGTCGGCACCATTTTAACATACACTTCACTAAACTTTAATTCATAAATTAAATATACATATATGTTGGTAGGGACTAATGGAGGCCTCTTAGGTGTAACGTACACCTAGATCTCAATCGTTCATTTTAGATCAACTGCTTAGATTGATCCTACATTCTCTCTCTTCTCTCTCTCTTAACTCTCTTTGGATGATCGCCGGCTGAAACTTGGATGACGATTGGGGACATGTGAATGGCAGTGGCAATCGGGACGACGAACGGGGCAGCGATCGGGGTGGCACGAACTCGACGACGTGTGGAATCGGATCGACGATGGTGGGCTCAGATTGACGACGTGCGAGCTCACATCGATGACAGAAATGCAAATCGAAGATGGGGACGCAAATCGGAGAAGGGGCCGGCCAACGGCGATTGGGGCAGTGATCAAGGTGGCTAACGGGCAGTGATAGGAGGAGAGAAGAGAGAGAGAGAGAAAAAGGGGCACACACCGACGAGCACAAAAAAGGGGGGCATCAGCCCTCATCTGCGAGCTCGTCGGTCACCCTTGAGGAGGGGGACAACGCCCCCTTTTTTCGCATGCGCCAGCTCTGAAGAAAGGAGGTCAAGGGTGGGTCGCCGGATCAAAAGAAGAGGGGAAGTTGGGGTCAAGGGCGGCACTCATAGAGGTTCATCGTCGATGGGTCGCATATCGAAAGAAGAAGGAAAGTCGGGGTGGGGGGAGGCGCTCTAGGGGATCGTTGCCATTGGGTTGCCGGATCAAAAGAAGAGGGGAAGTCGGGGTCGAGGGCGGCGCTCAGAGAGGTTCATCGTCGGTAGGTTGCAAATCAAAAGAAGAAGGAAGGTCAGGGTTGGGAGAGGCGCTCACAGGAAATCGACGGCGGCGACAACACTCGGTGGTGAGGAGGAGACGATCGATGATTGTGTGGCAACAGAGAAGAGAGAGGGGAGGATGCAGCAATCGTCATCATCGACGCTAGCAAAAAATAGACATGAGAGAGAAGATAGAGAGAGACATCGACGATCGTCGGCGGCAGCTCGTATAGAGAGAGCATGAGAGAAGAGAGAATACAAAGAAGTCAGAGAAAATGCCAAATCAATCTCAACCATAGATCTGAAATGAAGGACTTAGATCTAGGTGTTACACACTATTTCACGGAAGGGTGTTACACCCCTATTAATCCCGTGTTGATATAGATATATACATATATATATATATATATATATATACACATACATATATACATACATACATAACAATCTACTATATATATACGTATGTATATAACATGGCACATTTATTGTATATATTGACATGTGAATATATTATACATACAATATATATATATATATATATATATATATATATATATATATCATATCTAATAACACATTCAAAATTTTGTTCTTTTTTCTCTTCTCTTATACCTCATCTAACAATACTTTTATTTCTTTTCAAACTTTATCTTTTTTAATCAATCCTAAATTTTAAATTTATTTTAATTACAAAAAATATTTTAACTAAAAAATTTAGAAGTCTTACATCAATCTCCATCTTTGTCCCCACCGTCAACTCATTAGAACTCTCGATTGTCTTTGCTAAAGGTTCTGTTTGGCAACACCAAAATTAGCATTTTAAATAATGTTTGAACGTTAATTTTTTTGTTTAGTAAATGATAAAAGAAGTAGTGTTTAGTATTTCGTATGAAAATAATAAAAAGATACTATTACTGGCGTTTAGCGATTTATAATTTTTCTCAATTTTACCTTTATTCGAATGCATTATTTCTTTCTTAACTTATCTTATTATTTTTTTCATTTTTATTTTATCATCATTTAGCTATATTTCTTTTTATATTATGCATAATTAATTAAAATTTATTTATACGTTAACAATGAATAGAATTTGATTGAATAATTAATATTTTTATACCATGGGTGCACTATATAAAATTTATTGTTAATATAAAATTCTATATATTTTAACAAAAAAATAGCTGTGAAATTTTTTATTTAATTGAGATATAAATGATTTATTTATTACATTATAATAGAATTTGTATAGTGCTTAAATTGAATAATTTATCATATGTCTAATTATGTCATTTTATATTTATCAATTAATTCTATCGTTAAACACTTATTTGTTAGAATCTATAATCATTAATCATCATCCGCTAACTATCATCTACTACCCTCTAACCACCGATTAAATTGTTATCCACTATCAAACCATTATTCACACATCAATTCGTTAATAATGCCAATAGAGCTAAAGTGAAACTGCATTTTTTGAGAAGCTACATCCCCCTCTTCTTTTTGAGTAGCTACATCCCTCCTCCCCCACCATTATTTTTTTTATAAAATATTTGCAAACAAGGCATGCTTTTAAAATAATAACAAATATAAAATATATAAAGATATTTTTAATATAAAATATTAAGAATATATTAAAACAATTCAAATCTT
Source organism: Pontederia crassipes (assembly GCA_030549335.1). Taxonomy (NCBI): domain Eukaryota; kingdom Viridiplantae; phylum Streptophyta; class Magnoliopsida; order Commelinales; family Pontederiaceae; genus Pontederia; species Pontederia crassipes. The sequence continues at coordinate 8,102,882 of JAUKPH010000017.1, forward strand.
ATAACAGACATTCTTATATATATATATATATAACGATAAATATTAATTATAAATTATTTAAAAATGTGCAAAATACAATAACTTTCCCTCGTTTACCATTAAAAAGGAAAGATACGGCATCAATATTTTCTGGCGCAAAATTGATTAGTGGGATTATATTTGATCAGGATTCATTATTCTCATACACCAGCACGAACAAAAAATAAGCCAGGCAAAATTTTGAGACCTTAATCTTTTGACAATCCACGTCACATAGATATTATGTAAGAATGTCATGCTAAAAGTATTTAAAGAAAGGAGTCAGATTTAGTTTTTAATTTTAAAGTTTATATATCAAATATGTGTAACTAACGCAATAGACACCAATGGATGACTTATATAATGATAGGAAAAAAGAAGAAAGGTATGGCATGTGGATTAGGCTAAACGAGCGGATAGCGATTTAAATAGCGAATAGCGGTTAGCAGTTTATTTAAGATATTAATAAATAAGCGTTTGATAAACTTAGCGGTGGAATTAGCGGATGAATATAAAATGACATAATTGAATATATAATAAATTATTCTATTCAATCGCTATACAAATTTTATTAAAATTTAATAAATAAATAATTAATATCTCAATGAAATAAAATAAAATTTCACAAGTAACTTTTTTATTAAAATATATTTATAATACATTTTATATAGTTCATACATGATCTAACAAATTAAGTATTAAATTAATTTTTATATCCATTGTTAATAAATAAATGTTTTGTAATTAATTAAATATGAATATAAAAGGAATAATGTTAAATGGTGATAAAATAAAAATTAAAATAAAAAAATAAATTTCTAAACGTTAGTAGAAATAGTTTTTTAATATTTTCGTTCAAAATGTCAAACTCTACTTGATTATGTGTGCAATCAAATAGATAAAATAGTGTTTCAACCGCTGATGAAAAGCTATTTTGACATTGTCAAACAGAAGCTTAGTCTGATGCCGTTAACTCGTAAGATGAACATTGCATGTAAATATTGTTAAATATGCAATTCTATTCTTCGGCAGCATCGATCCAAACCAAAAAATAAGGTTTATTTTTCCATGCTCCATTATTTTTAGAGAGAAATTGAGTACAGACTACTACATAGAACAATAAGTCTATCATCTCGATAAATAATAACATGTACCATAAATCAATTCACTGTGATACCCATATTTTCACTCAAAAAAATCCACAAAGCGCTCAAGGTGGGACTTGGTACAATCACCATCACATTCTAAATTCTCCCACCATTCTCTCGTCGTATCTATCCTAAAATACGCCGTATTTATTTGTGAACTAAGAATAAATGGCAGTTTCTTCAGCCGTGGACAATCTATAAAACGGAGAGTTTGTAAGCGAGGGCAATCAATCGTACTTTGGGAAATGCTGTGCAATTTTGGTAGAGAAAGTAAAGAAATGTAACCGAGTTTAGGAAAGGTGGATGAGCTCTCCACGTTCTCATCGTTACTAACTATTTCTTCCAATCCATCGCAATGGCTTACGGAAAAGTAACTGAGGCGTGGGAGATACCCTGTCCACGTAAGATTTTGCAAACCATGGCATGATTGAATTACGAGCTGCGTGAGTCTAGGGAACATTTGTGAGACTGTTTCTCTCTTCCATGTTATCTTCTTCAATCCATCGAGGTTGTAAAGATTGAGATCCCACAATTTGTTAAAACAATACGAAGTATGCTGTATTTCATTCCCAATATCTAACTGTTCGGTTGTCAACATCAGCTCTTCTAGCTTTTGAAAATTCCTCAACACCAGTACTTCAATGTCACGGGCAACCTTCAACAGTGTCATCACCAAATCTAGCTGCAATCCCATAAGCTGCAACCGCCGGAAGTGTGCATCATCCGCAATCATTTCAAGGTCTAGAGTCGTTTTAATCTCCAGATTGAGTCCTAGAGACTTTATACGGCCTTGCTCTGTCAAGATTTTCAGCTCGTCCAAATTTAGCTCATCGAGCGCTTGGGCTCTTTCATTCTTATCATCATCCTCCTCGGCACTTCCGTCTTTGTCTAGATCTCCTGTCTTGAGATTTGCTCTTCGGACAATATATTTACTTCCAAAGAGGTCAAGTGACTGTAGCATTTGGAGACTTGATATCAACCCATACGGAATGTGATTGAGGTGAAAGCATCTGGTTAACCTCAAATGTGCCAGTTTTTTCAACTTCATCAAATTCATGCTAAGCAATTCAATTCTTGAGGAACTTAGGTCGAGATATCGAAGCTCGCTAAGTTCGCTCACCTCCTCTGGAAGTTTGGGAAAGCTTGTCATTGACAAATCTAAATAAGTCAATGCAGGAAAATATTGAAAATAAGACTCAGGAATTGTGCTTATAAAAGTTGAGCCGAGCACGAGGGTCTGCAACTTTTCGCATATTCTTTTGGGCATCGGAGGGACTTCCATCTTATCATTTCCATTGAGCCATAATCTCTCTGCCATCTCCCAATCATTAACCCTTTTCAGTGGTTCCTTAGTTCCTGAATAACCACGATTAACCCACGCGGTGTTCTTCCTTCCACAATCGCAAGCAATCCACGAGGCCATGTCCACAAGAATATCATGTACCCTTATTTCACCCCCATCGTCAAACTCCACTAAACATGCGGACTTGAGAGGTCCAATAATGCGACTATACCCCAAGTCATATATTTCGTCAAGACTGCCGTAACCCTCCCCATCAATGAGACCGTGGCCCCAGAAGTATTCGATGACCATATTTACTCCCAAGACTCCAAACGTTCGAACATATGGAATCAATGCAAGGAACAGGAAGCACTGTCGGATTGCTTCATCTCCTAAGCTATCGTAACTATACTTGAGGACGGTAAAGATGGGGTCCTGAATGCAACTCATACCTCTACTTGGGGATTTCCTCAACGACGTAAGCGTGTGCTGCCAGTCCGACCTGGTGTGCTTGCTGGACATGGTTGTCCCTAGAACGACGAGCGCAAGTGGAAGGCCCTTGCACTCTGCTGCAATCTTCCGCGCCAGCCCTCCTTCTGTTGCGGCGCTCGAGCTGATCGTCTTCTCCCCGACCTTGCTCTTGAACAGCTGCCACGCCTCCTCTTCGCTCAAGCATTCTACTTTCTCCCTCTTGTCGGCGTGCATCTCGTCGCACACCGCCTCGAATCTCGTGGTGAACACCACCATCCGGCGCCCGTCCGGGATCCCTATCTCGTCAAGATCCAGAGGCTCCCAGATGTCGTCGAGCAGCAGCACGAACCTCTTTCTGCTACTGTTTAAGAAATTGAAGATCGCGTCGTGAAGGCACCTCGAGTCGGGGTTGCCTGCGAGTGGCAGTTTGAGGCCTTTAGCTATGCGCTCTTGCACCTCATGAACTTGTGCGTTGCGCGTAACGTCGGCAAAAATGACATGACCAAAGGAGGGAACATCACCACCATCACCACCAGCAACTGCTGATATGAGCGTGTTGTTGATGGCTCTCAGGAGGGTGGTTTTGCCGACGCCACCCATTCCGTATATCCCAACAGTTCGTGGCTCGCCAGCAGCAACAGCATCGGCGAGGTACCTGAGAATTTTGCTTTGGCGGAAGTCCATGGCCACCAAGTTGGTTGTACCGGGCATGTGTTGGCCGGGGGGTGGAGGCAGCGGTAGGGTGACGCACGCGCCATCGGATAAGAGGGCTCGCGCTTGCTCGAACAAGGCGAGCACTTCCTCCTGGTCTTTGGTGGCCCTCCTCCCGATCTTGTAGCTGGAATAGGGGTTGCCTAAGCAGCCGCCAACGCATTTGCATCTCTGCTCGTAATCGGCTATGGTGGCATTCACAGCAGCTTCGATCTTACGGACGTTGCCGAGCAGCACATCTACTTCACTGCACCGACGCGTCATTGGGTCTCTTCCTTCAGCTGCTTCTACTTTCGCCTCCAGATCGGTCGACCTGGCTTTGAGCTTTGCCATGGCAGCATCGACGTCTTCTACTTTTCGGCGCACTTGGACGATGTAGCCGACTTGTCGCACCAGCGGATTGATGGCCCAGCCGAGGAACGCGGAAACAACTGGATCGAGGACGAACGCCATGATTGAGCAGAGAGTACTTCTGGTGGTGGTATGAGATGATGATCGCAAGCAGGGTGGTAGGAGGAGAGGATCCCATGACTTTCCTCTTATATTGATGCATGAAATTAATTAGTTGATTCGAATTTATTTAATTCTTCCGCATGTTCAGAGTCGAGGCGGCAAATGGTTGAGGTCTTCAAGATTTTGATCGATTTAATGAGCACGAGCGGTAGATACTTCGTGTCTGCTCTTTTGTTTGTTTTTATAGATCGATGAACAGGTTATCGGCCACCTTGATTTGTTTTATGTTAATTTTATTTTAGTTTTTTTAATTTTATCTATCTAATGATTTATTATTAAAATTTTCAAATAATTTATCATAGTTGGATGAAGATAACGAAGACGATAAAAAATAAAGTGAAATAGGAATAACTAATTTTTTTCATATATATATATATATTATATATATATATATTGGTTTGGCATATGTTCTGTCGACAAATGCTTTTTAAGTTTGAAAGACACAAGTGGTTTGCGATGTAAAATATTTTTAAAGACTTTGTGTATGCTCTATCTCTAATATTAAAATAGTAATATTAAAGCGGATCATGTGCCCTTCCTCGGATTCTTTCTTTCTTCTTTTTCGCACTATGGAACTTGTCAGTGTCACTCTCTTCCACGCACTCTTGTGGCTGGCCACACGCTGCATCAAATCTGAGGTTGTTAATTAACTTATGATTGCCAGAGTGAGTTCAAGTGATGGCCGAGAACACAAGCTGCCAATTTTGTTAACAAGTTGGCGCATGCGCAACCAGCTCTGCTGCTGGTGGTGGTGGGTTTTTTCTATGTGCCCCGGATTTACGAAAGTTTCAAGATTATTAGCTTGAAAGTCGGGATGAAAGTACAATAAGTATATATTTATTTGATCAAAATGATAATTTTCATCATATGAGTTGAAATTGAGTGGCTAACAGTTTTTCTTCATTTAAGTAAAGATCTCGAATTTTAATTTTTTTGAATATAGAAATTTCTTATTGAAAGTCTCACCTGTCATAATCAGACATGCTCTCCGAAGGCTCCGGAGCGATACTAAAATAATCGGACTCGATGGCAGTGGGCCGAGACTTCAACTCGGGACCAGTGTACATAATCCTTAGTTCCAGCTTAATTGCACGATTGACGCCGCTTCCCGAACACTAAGGGGCCGTTTGGCGCATTACCGATTTAATTAATCGATAATTTAGATCACCACTTAGATATATTATCACTATTTAAATTACCGATAATATTACATTATAATGTTTGGTAAGTATCGATAATATAAATAGTAGTCAAAACGGATAGTGACAAAATTATCAAAATACTCCTAAAATTATTTTAAATTTTAATAACATGTTATTATAAATAAACAAAGAAAAAAATAGAAAAGTGAATATATATAAAAAAAGATGAGACAAAATCGAGAGTTATTTGTAAAAGATTTTAAAATAATAAAAAAGATGAAGTTAAATGATATTTATTAATAAAATATTTAAAATAAAAATTTTAATTGAATGGATATTTTCATCAAAATACATTCTCAGCATCTGGTAATCTGAAAAGACACCTCCCCTGCCTGCTATCTAGATTACCAGTAAAGTAGTAATCAAAATTATCAGAGTAATTAAAATTACCGGTAATCAATCACTTAATGTAGTGGGCCCTGAGAATTTAAAAAAAACCGATAATCTATTTAGATTATCTCATACCAAACGGCCCTTAAGGTGACAATCGAAAAAAATGATGATTTGTCAAGTATTAGAAATACAACTTCGCTAAATTATGTGGCTAGTGGTAGTTTTGATGTCTTTCTTTGTGATTAGTGTGCAACCACCCGAGCATTCATTCGTATTTGTAACGCTTGAGTCAGACTTAAAAAAAAGATAAAGTTTCGAACCGAATCGGAAGAGATAAAATAAAGTTTAATTTGATTTGTTTTTCCAACAGAACTCAGATCATATCTCTTCCCCTATAAATATGATGCCAAGTAAATGAATTCAGCTCCTTTTCTCTCTGCGAAGTTGGCCCTAATTTTCCTCTCATGTTTTGTGCGCCCCTTCGTTAATTTCGTCCTTGATCGCCGCCACCAACAGGAGTCACCCCGGAGGACGTGGACGATGCCGGCCATGCATCTAAATCGAGAGGAGCGGGCAAAGGGAGAAGAGGAAGAGGAACATGAAGAAGAAGGATGAACTAGTTTCTTGAACAGAAACTGCAATGTATGGAACTATGATAGATTCGTGATAGAATCTTAATTTTAGACTTGAAGCATGTTCTAATTAGTCCCTAGTTATGGTATGATTTTCTATGATGATGATTGGAGCCGGCCATCACCAAAAAAGATGAACGAAATGCGTATTGCACACTCATGCAGTTTCTGTGTAAAATAAACCTGGCCTGGACAAGTCCTTCGCTGGATCGAGTTCATGGGAACTCGGCCCGGATCCGTCATTGCTGACGCTCGCCGAACTCTGCAATCGGACGAATCCAGCTCGGGTTGAAGATGACTCGGACCGAGTTCCACGTACGAAGAACAATCGGGCACGACGGCCGTCCCGACTCGATGACGACTTGTCTCGGCCCGGGGGTAACCCGAACCCGACCCGAGTTTACCCATGTTTTTCCGAGAATAAAGATTGACGAACCCGGCTCGGGTTCCACCTTACTCAGCCCGAGTTCCCATGCGACTTAGGTTAATTTTATGATGTTCAAATTTTTTATTTATGTTCTCACTCTAGATCTTAATGATGATGATGATGATTATGACATTTATGCCCTTGATTTACTCTCCATGATCTTATTCTGTAGTTTTTTTATTATGTCAAAATAGTAAATAATTAAAAGTTGCAAGATAAAATATGAAAATTATTAAATGGAGAGTTCTTTTATGATGGACTGGTGACGACCAAGTTATGGACTGATTTTGATCAGTTATGGACTGACTATAATTAGTTATGGAATGATTTCGATCAGTTATGGGCTAACTATGATTAGTTATGGACTAGCTTTGTCAATTATGGTGATGATGGACGGGTTGAGGCAAGTCTCCCCATGGGTTGAAATATACTCCAAATAAATCAAATATGAATAATAAGATGATGAAGAAGATGAATACATATGAATTAAGAGTAACTCTTATGATGATCGATTTTTTGCCACCCTTTCGTGATGATTTACTTATGATCTTTTGATCTCTTATTCATATGCCCCTTTACATGTTTCCATTACTCCTATTATGAACATAATTTACTTTCCTTATTATATGATGATCAATGTTAGTTCTTGTCTAATATTATGATCTTATGATAATATTTATCTTACTTCCATACTGAGTTGTAAAACTCATAGAGAGGTTCTCCCCTGCATATTGTTAAATGCAAGCTAAGGTCAGAATGATGATGGTGGCCAATGGTGACAGAACAAGCTCGTAGGTGACTGCATATGGGTTTCTTGAATTCTTTAGATGATGGGATAGTTTTTTCTTTTCCGCATATTACTTTGATGTATTAACTTTCCTCCGGACTCATATGAAGTTCGTTACTAGTCTTCCACAAATTATGATGCCACACTCTTTTTATTAATTAATGATGATTAGTCTTCCACCTATATTGCTATGTGTTGATCAGTCAAAGTCCTTTTTTTGTCAATATGATGTACACATAAGGATGACCCATAGCGTCGTTAAAGTGTATTCTGTCACGTGACGAGGTGCGATTTGGGGGTGTTAGAGTTAGGCATCAGAGTCTAAAGTTAGGGCATTCTCAAATCCTAATGTAGGATGTCATGGTCCATGTGCAAGTGCCACGAGCAGTCATTGCGCCATCTGAAGTCAAGTAAGCTTATTTTATCTCATAAGATATATGATGTTCTAAATTCTATAATGCATGATGATGTAGATGCCTCCACGCCAAGCTATTGTTGGTCGAGGTTGGGGTCAGAGACGACCTCGAGGTAGCAGTGGGACTACGAATCCACAACAAGAGGAACAGATCAAAAAGAGGTCCAAATGAGTCAGGCTCGTGCAGTAAAGCCTACAATTCAGTCTCCACTAGTGCAGCCACACCATCACAGGCACCAACAATTCAAACTGCACCAATACTGATGCCATCAGTCCATATTGCACCAGCTATGACACCATCAGTTCATACAACCTCCGTCGATACAACCCCCCCCCCCCCCATGCCACTGGTCCTCTAAGGACACTATTCAGGCATTCATGAAGTTGCGCACTCCGGAATATGATGGCTTGGGCGAATTTGACAAAGCTGAGAGATGGTTGTGGACTATAAAGGAAAAGCTACAACAAATAAATTGTGGTGAAGACAAGAAGGTCATGTTCGCCACTAGCATTTTAACTGATGATGCTTTGGACTGGTGGAGGACTATGGTGGACACTCAGTATGAAGGTCAGAACGTCATCCCCTGGGAATTTTTCTATGAAGCGTTTGAGGCACACTATTTCCTAGAGTACCATCGTGGAAAGAATTTTTACAACTAAGCCAAGACCAGATGATCGTGGCTCAGTATCATGCTCAGCTCGTTCGTCTGCAGAGGTATAACACTCTCAAGATGAACGATAGACAGAAGGCTGACCATTTTTGCCAAGGCCTGAATCAGAACATCATGTCTAATACTTTAGCAGGTCAATGTGCAAATCTGAGTCTGACGGTGGAACTAGCGACTACCATGGAAATGAATTATGCAAGAGAGCTAAAGGAAACGATGTGAAAGGAAAGGCCCCGTTGTAGCCCTCTGTGCAGAATCAACCTCCATGGAATTATCATTGTCAAGAGGACCAGATCGTAGAAACCAACAACGGGACAACAGTTAAAGGCCATATGAGCCTCGTGATGTCAATCGCTAGCAACAACCTCAACGTAAGGTAAAGACGATGAATGTGAAGTTAAGAAGTTTATGATGAAGTAAGTTAATGCATGACCCTTTTGCAGCCCCAACATCAGCCGCCTTGGCAGCAGGCGCAAGGTGCCGGTGTCTGCCCACACTGCAGGAGATTCCATATTGGGGAATGCAGGATGAAGGCATGTGTCTTCTTGCACTGTGGCCAGCAAGGACATTTCATTCATGATTGTCCTACCAAAAATAAGGATGATCCCACTCCAACTCCGTGTGACGCAAGAGGCGGGAATCATATGGTGCGAGGAAGAGTCTTCCACCTGGAAGAAGATGCAGTATCAGCAGACGTCGAAGTCATTAGAGGTACTCTGTCCATAGCCAGTCTTCCTACTATAGTTTTATTTGATTCGGTGCATCGCACTCCTTTATATCTAGAGACTGTGTTATTGCCTTAAGTTTACCTGTACATGATATAAATTTCCCAATGAAGGTGATCACTCTGGGAATACTCCACGCCACGAAGTACCTTTCTGAAGTACCAGTGGTGATACAAGGCAAGAATTTCTCTACAAACCCCGTAATAATTTTGATGACGGACTACGATGTGATTCTTGGTATGGATTGACTATCCTACCATGATGTAACCGATTCTATATAAACAAAAGAAGGTAATTATTAGTACACAAGGTGAACTCAAGGCTGCTATTCGAGGTACCACCGACAAAGAAGGAAATGTTATTATATCTCCCATGAAAGCACAGGAGATTATACAAAAAGGATGTAGAAGCTTTCTAGATAGTGTGATGAAGACGGGGGATCCAACAATCCAACTACAACAATTGGACGTAGTTCGGTAATTTTCGGATGTCTTTCCTGAAGACATCTCCATATTAACACCACGATGAGAGATTGATTTTCGTATTGATCTCCTCACAAGCACTACCCTAATCTTAAAGGCCCCTTACAGGATGACACCGGCCGAAATGCATGAATTGAAGAAGCAAATTTAAGAACTTTTAGACAAAGGGTTTATCAGGCCAAGTGTATCTCCTTGGGGTGCTCCAGTGCTTTTTGTCAAGAAGAAGGATGGTTCTCTAAGTCTGTGCATTGATTACCGAATGTTGAATAAAACCACTGTCAAGAACAACTACCCTCTATCACGGATCGACGAGCTTTTTGATCAATTATCTAATGCCTTGGTATTCTCCAAGATCAATTTACGAAGTGGGCACCACCAGCTTAGAGTTGACGATGAAGATGTAAGAAGACAACTTTCGATCAAGGTACAGTCACTATGAATTTTTAGTGATGTCTTTTGGACTGACAAATGCTCCTGCAGCTTTCATGGATCTCATGAATCGAATGTTCAAATTATACCTGGATCAGTTCGTCATCGTCTTTGTGGATGACATTCTAATTTATTCAAAAAATTCAGAACAACACAAGGAACACCTGAAGATCATGTTGGATATATTAAGACAACACAAAGTATATGGCAAGTTATCTAAGTGTGAGTTCTGGCGTGAACGGATTATGTTTCTTGGACACATAATCTCGTAAAAGAACATTTCTATTGATCTTTCCAAGGTAGAAGCGGTATCTCACTGGTCAAGTCCAAAGCATGCTACCAAAATTCGTAGCTTTCTCAGATTGGCAGGTTATTACCGCAGGTTCATCAAAGACTTTTCAAAGATTACATCTCCCTTGATGAACCTAACGAAGAAGGGTGTAAAGTACATATGTACATAGAAATGCGAGGATATTTTTTATGAACTGAAGGCCAGGTTGACCACTGCACCCATACTTACCATTTCAAAGGGTACAGATGTGTATGTGGTGTACATTGATGCTTACGGTATAGGATTGAGATGCGTGTTCATGCAATATAGTAAAGTAGTGGCATATGCATCTAGGCAGCTGAAGAAGCATGAGGTGAACTACCCAACTCATGATCTTGAATTGGCAGAGGTAGTCTTCGCATTGAAGATTTGGCGACACTACATTTATGGAGTACAGTTTGAGGTGTTTTTTTCTTGATGAGACATCGATATGCGATAACAAAGATGGATGAAATACTTGAAAGACTGCGAGTTATCGATTAATTACAATCCCGATAAGGCGAACTCAGTTGCAAATGCTCAGCTGCAAGTGGGAAGGCTCACTAGCTCACATGATGATGGGTATGCATAAGATGACGAAGGAATTGAGCTTGTGGATGGTGCCTCCTCTATAGTCCATCTGCTTTATTTCTCACCTCGCCTTCTTGTCTCACCCAATGCTTGGATTGGGCTTGCTAGCCTTATCATGCCTCCTCTTCTTCCCTCACTCAATGTTATACCTACCTATGCGACCACGATCGACCAAGACTTGGGCGGAAATTACAATTCTCGAACTGCTGCTAAGTGGTATTAGCACGATGGATTGGTCAAATCATGGGTCCAGATGATAACCTCCGGACCTCGATATTCATCACAAGCCATACCAAGGTTATGCAAAGTTGTGCATCATCCTTTTAGTGCGACATCTTAGCCCTTCTTTTGGAAACCAACACATGGTGGAATCATTCGATGGCATGAGTGGGTACTTCGAGGCCTTTTGACAATGGAATTTTCTATACTACAAGCCTTATTGACAACCCTAGAGGCACTAACTGCAAACACATGGACCAAGCCTGACAAAACAAATAATGGCTCATGGTCTCATTGATGCGAAAATTGATAACAGTAGCTAGCAAGTGCACTAATCGCTCAACTAATAATGAAAAGTATATGTTGTCGATCCCATGAGGGACTAATTTACTTATCTATTAAATTTTAGAGGCTAATAGGAGACAACATAAGATTTTGTGGCAAGAGTTATGCAGAAAGTAAAGATTACAAAAAAAATAAACCTAAAACTAATGTGTGTAGGTTCTTAGGATGATCTATAATAATAGGAACAATATGTAAGTTCTGTAAAATCAATAATAAATATAAAGTTCAGATTTAGTTTTCAGACGGATTAAGGACACTGAAAAATATGATCTCCTGCATGGGTAAATCAACTATATTAAGACACTAATAATCTGAAGGTTCTTCGCGCGAATATGCCTTCAATTATTATGAACTTAAGACTCATTATGCTGTAATCTCTAAATACAGAACTGTCCGCATGGGTTAATTTAGGCAGACCGCATAATTTAATATGTTGCATGGTTTCTACTAGATTACAACACCAATTGCTTCAACAAAAAGTTAAAAATCAATTCGACAGAAGATAATGAATTAAGGATTGATCACACTACACAGTTAATAACCATCCTAGAAATAATTAAATTATGACAAAAAGCATTACGCACTGCAATCGTGTTCATAGAAACTAAACTAATTATTTGATTAATCATAAATCAGAAGTTGTTCTTACAATAGAATTCTTGTAACTAAAATAGAAAAGTAAAACTATAACTAATAATCTATAAACTGTATGAAATAGATAAAACATAATAATCCAAAATACCTTCCCAACATAATGTGGAACAAGAAGTACTCTGCAGAAACGATGACAAGCCGCTGCACAATCCTCGCAGAAGTCTTCTCCTTCGTTCTTCAAAAGTGCTCCTTTGTTCCTGGCTTGAAGGATTCGGTTGCAGGCCCTAGCATGATCAACTCTGTTTGCCAGACATCTCTTTTTATAGGGTCTCCGGTTTCCAAGTAGCTTGGGAATAAACAAAAATATTTTTCATGTCAAATAAGGTAAATTCGGAGTCCCATTGAGTATGAGAGTTTAGTCTTGAAAATTTTCGAGATTTCTGTCCTAATTAGTTTCCAATTAATCATAAAGACATACGGTATGAGTTAGAGTCCTTATGCATGGAGAATTCTTCCAAAAATATGTTTCTGTGTCGAAATCAGTGTCGTCACTGATGCATGCAAAATATAACATATTATAGTCTATTATTTTAATTAATATTTTTGTAATTTGATCATGGCATGCATCATTTTAAGTCACTTTTAGTCATAATTTTGGATTTATCAATTTTAATTATTAATTCTTTGAATATTTTAATTATGGATGGATTAATTAAATTTTTCACATTTATCTTGCAGGAAATATCGAGTACATGGGATACCATCGGTCGTGATCGCATCAAGAATTTATCTTTAGCGGCCGATACCAATCATCAAGGAGATATGGATGGGCGTAAAAATAATCTTATCATGAACCGATATTCATCTTTGGCGGCCGTGATCTTTGGGCGCAATATGCTATTATTAATCAAGCAAAACTCTATCATTACTATCATTGGGCGATAAAGCATTGAGAAGCTTTGATCATGGGGCGCAAAACACATCATCCATTAAGTTTGTTGACTACAAAATCAAACCATGAAGTTCTATCCTTAACCAACATTTATCGAGTACATCAGCCATTGACCAATATTTGGGCGCAAACTATCATTAATGATACATTTTGTGACCAAGATTCAAAGAGAATTATCATCAGGCGCAAAATTGATAAGTTTTTATCATTAACCAATGATCAAGCTTATCGATCGTGAAACTATGTCATCAAAGTGGATAGTCTTTTATCTCACAAAATTAAATTTGACCGTACGATATTCATGACCGTCATCAACATGAAAACCGTACGCACCTATAAATAGAGGAGGAAGCCATTGTCCCAACTCGTGCCTTGATGTTTGGTTTTCTTTCACAGCGAGTCGGGAGCTTCGCGGACTTCGACCAAGAGAGAGATTTGATCGAACAATTGATTCAGACGCTCTGACAACATCCGAGGGCCCAGATTTATTCTTGGTGTAATTCTTTCGATTATCATTTGTATTTTATTATTATCTCTCTACAATTCTAGGATGAACTCCGTGTTTTAGTTATTTTATTTTTAGGAGATTATTATTGAAGGAAAATTCTGTGAACCCTTATTTTATTTTTATTATTGAATTTCTTTTGATCAAATTTTAATTGTGTTTAATGTTTTTGATTTAATTATTTAACTTTTTGAGTTAAGTAATTACCAATTTTTGGACAACTTGATTTCAAATTTTATTTAGTTAAATTAAACAATTTATTGTGAAATTAAAAATTGACATAGGTCTAATAACTAGTGTGTGGAGAATTAGATTTGTGTTGTCTATTAATCTATACCAATTTGTGGAGTGATTAATAGTCTAGAATTTTCATATTAATGCATCTTAAATTTAATCTCATCTGCATGAATACCAGTTTGTAGGATTTCAGTTTTGATTAAATTTAAGATAGTTTGATTTGCCAGATTAAATAGCAGAATTATAAGTTTGTGGACTCTGTAATTTTAATCTTGTAAATTAATAACTTGGGAAAATTCCTAATCCATCTTAAGAATTTTAATTTATCTTTTCTGGTTCACATATTTAACCTTAATTTATTATCATCCTAAGACCAACTTCAACACCATTATCTTATCTTTATTTTATTTTATAATTACAAAACCTATTCTAAAAAATCCATATTTTTCCTCTCTTATTAATTTATAAAATTAGATATTGAATTAATAATATTCCTCATGGGTTTGACACTCTTTACTCCTATTACTATATTACTTGAGCGACTAGTGCACTTGCTAATAATTTTATTTTGCTACATCATTTTGTGCATCACTCACACCCCTTGTGTTGAATTTAACGGCTCAATCAAAATTGAAATAGGAGTCTCCACAACTTTCACGGAGCGTGAAATAGAGTTCACGGCCCGTGAATCAAGAGATTTTTTGCTTTGCTCACACGACTTATGACATTCACGACCCGTAACGAAATATTAACGGTCCATGAACTTTGATTCTGACATGTTGATTGTCTGTGATATCCGTGAAACATTTGTGATGACCTTTTAAATAATCTCTTTAAAGTCCTTTAGCGTTTAACGGACCGTTACTACTTATTCACGACCTGTTAATCATTAATTGATAGTTGATTTCGAGCTTTCTATAATATCAATTTAACGCCCGGTAATTTTATTTGTCTTGGAAGAGCTTGTATATTGACGGTCTGTTATCCACCTCTCACGGCCCGTTAAACTTCATGATCCAATTCTTCTAGGAGCCATGAGACTTATGTGATCTATGAAACTTTGCAATAACGGCCGTGAGAATTCCTTCACGGCCCGTAAGTAGTCTTCGTTTGCCTCATGCGTTCTTTTGGTCCGTGATGTGCAATGCGTGGTGTAATATTTGGTCTTCACAGCCGTGAGAGTACTTCACGGCTTGTGAGACCACTATTTTGCTTCTGCGAGAGTCGTAAAAATGGGCAATTGAAGCGTTAAATTGTGTCTCATGGCCCGTAAGATATTTGTCACGGCCCATGTGACGTATTTCATCTGTACAATCTCTTTTGTAAGTGTCGTGAACGTCTGATTGCGAGGCGTGGGCAACCTTGTAACGACCGTGACAGCTCCATGACGGCCCATGAAGAAGCATAATTGGACATTTTGAGAAGCTAGTTGGACTCCATTCTGCATTATTCTTCTTTTCTTACTTTTCTCCTCCATTTTTATTCATACTTCTTGCAAAATCAAACCAACTTAAAGTAGATGGCTACTTCAAAGAATACATACAAATAGATGTAAAAAAAGAAGCATGCTATGTGCAAATTACATGAAATATGCCAAAATGCAAGTCTAATTATATGATGTAAAATGTATGCATCACTCATCTTTTCAAAATCTCACTTTTCAAGAAACAAGGATTGTTGGCACAATCGAATAACGAGATTGTGTCCTCAGATGCTGGGTGCTAGAAGCTCCAAGTTCGATTCCCAAAGTCGCTATTTTGATCAGGATTTATTCATACCGCTTCCTTTTAAATAACGGATTAGTCGGGTGCTAGTAGCCTTAGACATTGATGGGTCTTGATCGAAAAGAATATCACTTTCAACCAACGGGTTTTTGAGCTTTCGAATCTTTTAGTGCGGATCGCCCCACTCAGTCCAAAGTATCTCTCCATGATGGTTGGATTTAGCAATCGAATAAGTACTTAGCTCGTAGCCTCTATCTCCACTCCTTTCTTGATTGCATAATGTCAAGCACACTAAGGAATCATTTGGAGATCATCACTTAAAATCAAGATTTCCGTGTGGTTTGTATGGAATGGCAAAGTCTCACTATAGCTTCGCACCCGGCACCAATCGACATTGTAACATCCTTGCACTTGCGTAGAATATTCTCCGCTTTGGGCCTAAGCCCGCACGATTTTTCCAAAATGCGTCCTACTAGGCCAAGGCCATGTTCTCATATATACCCAGCATCTCTCTCGTGACTTGTGCATGTGGGACTAATTCAAGGCATGTCTGATGCACCCTTCCCCCCTTAGGGGACTCAACGCCCTCGTTGAGTGATCGCACCCCACCATGCACAGAGGTCCACGCGGAGTGGCTCTGATATCATATGTAACATCCTTGCACTTGCGTAGGATATTATTCACTTTGGGCCTAAGCCCGCATGATTTTCTCAAAACGCGTCCTATCAAGCCAAAATCATGTTCCCATATATACCCAGCATTTCTCTCGTGACTTGTGCATATGAGATTAATCCAAGGCATGCATCATGCATGCTCTCCCCTTTAGGGGACTCAATGTCCTCGTTGAGTGATCGCACCACACCATGCACAGAGACTCACACGGAGTGGCTCTAATACCATAAGTAATACCCTTGCACTTGCATAGGATATTGTCCGCTTCGGGCCTAAGCCCGCACGATTTTTTCAAAACGTGTCCTATCAAGTTAAGACCAAGCTCCTTTATATGCTATTCTGATACCAGGGGACGTGTTAGAAAATCGTGAGCCCAGGGAGGGGGCAGAGCGGATAATATCACGCTGAGTATAGAGGTGAGCCACTGCGCTACTCTAATACCAAGTGATGCATTTTGAGAAAATCGTGCAGACTTCAGCCCAAAGCGGACAATATCACACGCTAGTGGGGAATGTTACATATGGTATCAGAGCCACTCCGCGTGAGCCTCTGTGCATGGTGGGGTACGATCACTCAACGAGGACGTTGAGTCCCCTAAGGGGAGAAGGGTGCATGAGGCATGCCTTGGATTAGTCCCACATGCATAAGTCACAGGAGAGATGTTGTGCATATATGAGAATTCCAATCAGATTCAATGGGATGACAGTTTCTCATTAGGTGTGACGCGTTTTGAGAAAACTACGTGGGCTTAGGCCCAAAGTGGACAATATCCTACGCAAGTACAAGGATGTTATATATGATATCAGAGCCACTCCGCGTGAACCTCTGTGCATGGTGGGGTGTGATCACTCAACGAGGGCGTTGAGTCCCCTAAAGGAGGAAGGGTGCATGAGGCATGCATTGGATTAGTCCCACATGCACAAGTCACGAGAGAGATATTGGGTATATATGGGAATATGACCTTGGCTTGATAGGACGCATTTTGAAAAAATCATGCGGATTTAGGCCCAAAGCGGACAATATCCTACGTTAGTGCAAGGGTGTTACAGACATATCTTATGCTCTATGTGGCATGGTGGATGAGGAGAGTCTTCATCTATTTTTTGGGTGTGCTTTGGCCGAGGAGGTCTAGAGACAGTCGATCACTATTTTCAACAGTTGAAACCGTTTGACCATGTCTTAGGGTAGAAAGAGTTGAAGCTAACCGTCGATCACTAATGACCTTTTTTTTATCATCACTTGAGTTATTTGGCTCACAAACCCATACCCGACCTAAGTCTGACCCAAACTAGGTCAGGACGGGTTGTCGGGTTCACCAGGTCGACTCGACATGATGAACACCCCTACCTAGGCGGTCCAATTATTTTTAATGATGAGAGATGACATGTTAAAACATTGTACATCACTTCTCATTTGTGATGCCATGAGATAGTGTCTTTTGATGTCTCACTTCTATAGCATACACACTTGGACATCTTTGAAGTTCCAATATTAATATACATATAGAGAACTAGGTGGGTTCCTTTGCCTGCATGTGCTGGATAATAATTAGTGATAGATAATATCTTATGTCTTGTTTGGTGGTTAGTGAGGCACGTTTTCATGCTCCAATCCTAGTTCGAAACCCCCTTTCACCACTTTTTCTTCAATTATTTCAAACTTCACCGTATTTCTTTATTATCACAAGCAAATATAAAATATCTCAATTTTATTTATATTATTTAACTATGCAATTTGGGTTTAAGTAATATGCAACCAAAAATTATACAACCAATACACATCTAATGAATATCAACCGTTGGATGATGATACTGATTTGTTGATTGCATATTGGTTATACAAGAAGTGAACCTAATTGAGTTTTTTATCATTTAAATTATAATTTACTTTTCATCTTGGATAATTAAATTCAATTATTACCCATTTCAAATATATTAACTTCTAAATAAATCAATTGATGTATTTATTATCTTATTTAATTATGTGATTTATAAAATTTCTTTTACATTTCTTACATGTTATCATTTATGAATTCTTAAATTTATAAGTGCAAAGATTTATAAATAACATAAATTTAATAAATAATTTATTTAATATAATATATTGATATATATATGTTTGATTGTTATTTAAAAAAATAGTCAATAAAAAAATATGTATATATATATATATATGTATATATATAAGATTTAATGATTGTGTAACATCCATTTGGTGAAGCATTATGTAATGTCCCTATCATCACCGTTCATTTGGCTCAGATCGAAACCACCTTAAAACAAAAAAACCACCTCTCTTCCCTCGAAACCACTCTCGAAACCACCTCACCCCACCATCGCCGGCACCCTGGCCGCCGACGCCGGATCGGAGGGGAGGGGAGGCAACGATGGCGCTGACCGGAGACGGGGGCGGCGATCGGAGGAGAGAGAGAGAGATCGGAGGGGAGGGGAGGCAGCGACGGCGTAGATTGGGGAGAGGAGATAACAGAGGAGAGCGGAGCGGCAGCGGCACAGACTGGGGAGAGATCAGAGGGGAGCACCGGCGGCGGCGACGTAGATCGGAGGGGAGGGACGACGACAGCGTAGATAGAGGAGAGATCGAAGGAGAGGGGCGGCGGCGGCACGACGATGGTGTAGATCGGGGAGAAATCGGAGGAGAGGGGCGGAAGTGGCATGGCGACGGTGCAGATCGGGAGATCGGAGGAGAGGGGCAGCGGCGGCGTGGCGACAACGCAAATCTTGGAGAGATCGGAGGGAAGGGGCGGCGGCGACGCAAATCGGAGGGGAGGGGCGGCGACAGTGACGGCGACGAGGAGCACCGGAGGTAGATCGGGGATGCTGAATGGGAGAGAGAAGAGAGAGAGGGCGGAGAAGAAATGAGGGGATGCCGAAGATAGAGAGAGAAGAGAGAGAGGGCGGAGAAGAAATGGGGGGATGCCGGAGGGGAGAGAGAGGAGAGAGGAGACAAAGAGGGCGGAGAAGAAATGGGGGAAAGGGGAAGTAGTTTAGTGGTTTTGATCTGAATCACAGATCTGAAATGATACGGACGTTACACAATACTTCACCAAATGAGTGTTTACATAATCATTAAACCCATATATATATATATATATATATATATATATATATATATATATAGTCAATCCACTGCCTCCACTACTGACCGGTAGCCGCCTTTCCAATGTGTAAGTAACTATCTCATGTCATTCTGTAGTGCAAGTAACTAAGAGTTATAGATTGGCTTTTATCAACGGAATGTGTTCCAAACTGATCTGTTAACCAAGTGAAAAGAATATGTGCATTTTTCCAATGAGATCACAGTTCTGACTACTTTAATGTTGCATCAGTGATTCGTTGGCTATAAACAATCACCATGGAGAGAGAAAGTATGGACGCATATTGCTGGTATCACAGGGTAGGAAAATAATTGAATGCAGTTTCTATGCCACATCATGTTTAAACATGCATAATAATTGATTCATTCATCCGAAAATGCGCATACAGTGCAATTTTATGTGGTGGCAGTGAAAATTTGACATGTCTAGACTTGCTGCTATTTGTGTTGTCTCAACTATTACTATCATTTTTTTTAATTTAAACCCACCGGTGTACAAATGCTATTAACGACGTTGATAAATCCTGATCAAAGTCACTTTAGAAATTAAAACGATTCCAAAACATAATTCAGCTATCCGATTATGCCACTCGTCTTTTCATTGCCAAGACGGTAATAAATCTTGATCAAAGTCACTTTAGAAATTAAACCTAAAATTATTAGTACACAACGATCTCAAAACATAGTACACGATCTCAGAACATAATCCCGCTATTCGATTGTGCCACTCATTCTTTCATTGCGAATCTGTTGACTTGTGCCCTCATCTTGAAGGAGCATGCTCCAACAACGAATAGCAAAGGCCTATTGCTAACACAGATATCTCCTACAGAAAAAAATGTCGTGATCTACTCGGTAAAGTCGACGTAACATTATGTTCACAAATGGCACAGGTGAACCAAAACCGTATGACTCAAGTGCACTAGGTTCGGAAATGATGTCTGGCATTTCATTACTAAATTTCTGGTGTAGCTTTGCACCGAACTATCAAAATAAATGTTCATAATAAAAGAATAAATATATGGCAAGGTCATTGACGCAAGCAGCCCCCATTCATTAAGTTGCATTCAAAGATTTGCTAGACACTGTTTCCTGAAAATCAGGTGGTGGAAGTTTCAAGAACCACAGAACCCGTTCATCCATAGGATGTCAGTATTTTACAGAAAATTTCTCACCAGCCGCGGAGGAGGAGCTTTAACAAAGCCATTCTAATATAGAGGCCATTTTTGGCTTGTCTAAAATATGCTGCCCTAGGGTCAGCATCTACATCAACTGTTATCTGCAAAGTTATACAATTATATCAATCTAACAATTGATGGGGAGAGAAATAGGCTTTAAATGGGAGTTATTATGAAGTGGAAGTAGTAGTTAAACAAGCCAGATCAAATGGAATGGAAAAAATTAATAAACCAACTTACGTTCTAGAACAGAAAAGAAATTTCAATGGATATTACCTCATCAAGCCTTGGGAGAGGATGCATAATAATGCCATGTTTCGGCAGAACATCCAACACCTTTTGATCCACTATGTACTTCCCACGAGCTGCTTCGTAGAGATCTAGCCGTTCACCAAACCTTTCCTTCTGAATACGTGTTTGGTAAACAACATCACACCTGGAAGCCACTTCCAATAGATTAGAGCTTTCTTCCCATTCAACATTCATTGATGTCAAGTAGTCTTTTATGTCATCCTAGATAGAAAATGAGTACAGGTGCAACTCGTCAGTGTTAACAACAAAGTCATTACAACCATAGAGAAGATGAATTATGATTCACTCTGCCTTCATGTTTCCTTAACTTTTAGTTCCTTTTCTTGTTTGTTAAATTCAAGGTTTTATTACAGAAGACTAACAGGAAAATAGTAAAGATGATGTGCAACACGAAGCTTACAGAAGATATTGATAAGAGATACCTTCATCTTTACAATATCTGGGGCGACAAAGTAAATCTTCACTTTCTTATACTTTGCTATCAAATAGGCTAGCGATCTAACAGTCCTCCCATTAGCGAGGTCTCCAACCAAACCAAGTGTTATTCCATCCAGAGTGCCAAGTTCTCTTTTGATGGTGTACACATCCAGTAAGGCCTATAAAATAAGTTCATGTGAATTATATAAGCAAGTTGCCTACCAGGAAAAAGTATATATACATTTTTTATGCATTTGACAAATGGAACAGTAATAGAAGAAAGAAGAAACAGGTTTTCTTTTCTTTTGAGGGGTTAACAGATTTTGGCCATCATCCAGTTATTATTATAGTGTACAAAAATATACAAGTTTATGCTGTGTGATGTTCAAAAGCTCAACTTTTTTCAAAGAATTTCAAAATTAACAAAAAAAAGGTTTTTAAGGGCCACAAAAAGCTGAAGTTATGGATGTTGGAAGCGGAGTAATTAGGAGAGACTAAATCCTGACAGCTGAACTGATGCTCACATGATAGTGATATACAAGATCCCTTAGATCCTATGTTAAGTTTATGTACTTTGGAAACTTCGTCTAAGAAGATTTGGTAACACAACCAACTTGATGTAACACGAGATGTCATTATTATTAAAACAATGTTTTATTTATTAGAACAATATGTACCCATCTCAACGAGTTACAAGCCATGAAACATAGTCATAGTTACTTTAAGATACAATGAAACATAGTTCATGATTAACAACAAATATACAGAAATGTGTTGTGTTTTCCGGCAGATTAATCTTTATTTTCATGATTAACAACAACAACAACAACAACAACAACAAAGCCTTATCCCACTAGGTGGGGTCGGCTATTTTCATGATTAACAACAAATATACAGAAATGTGTTGTGTTTTCCGGCAGATTAATCTTTACTTTGAGTAAGAGAAGAGACATAAGTTCATGACATGATTACTTAATCCCTTCATTCCATTTTTCTTCTTTTTTTCAGAGGATATAGCCTCTTCACAAAGAAAGTATTAAGAGTAATTTGTTATCTACCTGGGATGGATGTTGCCCTGGACCATCTCCAGCATTTATTACCGGAATGCTGGTTGCTGAAGCTGCCCTTCGAGCAGCTCCACTTTCAAAATGTCTTAGAACAATTATATCTGAATATCCTTCAACCGTCCTTATAGTATCTACATCAGAAATTTGCTGTTGGTCAATCCATAATACAAACTGAAAATATAACTACGAAAATAAAAATAAGAAAACTATTATTAGTAGTAATGGTGCAAGAATATTAAATAAAACCACTACTAATAATTTAGTCTATTCAAGATGAACACTCTCATAATGGAATGGACCAAACTCCAATTACATAATTGATAAACACATTTCAAAGGCTGCTCTAAATGTAAAACCCATGCATGTTTTTATAACACGCAAAGGTAGTTACTATAAAACCACTAATAAAACTACCCACTAACTAATAGAAAACTATATGTTCATCTGGGCAATTTGGTTACAAAGAAATGCTTGTGTCTTTAGGGATGAACGCTCCTATACGGATAATATTACATCCCATGCTTTGAGCATGACAAAGTTGTGGTCGGATGATTGATGCACATTTGGTGCTTGGTGTTGGTGCTCCTTTTGTATATAAGTTTTATTGTCTGTAATTTCTAAATTATCCTCTCAATAAAATTGGATGCCTACATCTTGGTAGGGATCCCCCAATATTTCAAAAAATAGAAAATTATATGTTATCAGTACACCCCTCCTAAAATTTCCCCTTGTCATCAAGGCGGAGAAAAAATAGTAATAATATTCTGCAAGTGCAATTGAAGCTTCCAAACTTGGTTAACTCCATCTTTAGAGAAAAAGAGAATTTTGGACCAATATGAACTTTTAGCATTTCTTCTTATGAAATGAACTTCCCTTTGTGATGTGTAAAGCTGATTTCTCTTCCCTTAAAAAAAAACTGATTTCTCCTGAATGAATGTTGACTCTTCATGCTTTACTACTAGGATCTTTGAGGCTCTGATACCAATTGATACAAAATGAAAATATACTAAACAATACGACTAGAAAATATAAATATGATAACTATTCTTAGTACTAAGGGTGCAAGAATCTTAAACACAGCCACTACTAATAATTTTGTCTATTCAAGATGACAACGCTTCATGATAAATACTCCGTATGGAGTGGACCAAACTCCTATTACATAATTGATAAACACATTTTAAAGGCTGCCCTAAATGTACAACCAATACATATCTTTATAACATGCAAAGGTTGTTTAACTATAACTAAAGTACTAATAAAGCTACCCACTATTTTTTAACTAACCCACTAACTAATACAAAGTGGCATCTTATCAATCCCCCCAAGGCTATTCATGGAAAGTAAAATGAAGCAAGAAATATAAATATACCTTCAAGTGTTTCCCCTTTTGCAGCAGAAGAAAATTCACGTGCATTTTCTGTAGTCAAGACTTCTCCACCCAAACGTCTCATGGCAGACTCAAAGGAAAGCCTAGTACGCGTTGATGGTTCATAAAATAAAGTCGCCATTAGAAACCCCTTTAATATATCAGTTCCTCTGGAACTGTTCACAATTGTTTCCATTTCATAGGCAACTTCAAATATACCATTCAAAATATCCATATCAAACTGCTGAGAATCAATCACATCATCAAGCTGAAATTTGTTACCATTTGAAATTGAGCTTCTAGTATCAGGAGAATAGCACCGAGCAAAATTCTTGGTTGATGATTTTCCGAAATCATCTGCACATAGGAGGAACCTTCTACGAGAGGAAGGCTTATGAAGTTGGTCAGGTGTATGTGCACTAAGAACGGGCGGACAAATGACATTTTTAGCAGTAGCTGCACAACTATATGTGCCATAAGATCCCAAAGAACCTTCGCTAAAGTTACTAGAATTCTGAGTCGGAACATGAACACCATTATGTATGATCCTAGTGGATAGAGTAGACAGTGCCATTTGAGCTGGAGTAAGCAAACACAAAACTGAGTCAGGTCCAAAAAGCAAAGAAAAGTACACATAATAGAATTATAAGTGAAGTTATTGCTAGTCAAATTTCCTGTTAGAAAGAAAGCTAGAACTCAGCTACGCAAAGATATCAAAGTAACTGTTTCTTTGTCTAACATTGTTTCTGAAAAGAAAAGAAACATCTTACAATTACACATAAGAAGTAAAGAATAAAGGCTAAAACGAGACTGGGAGGCACAGAAGACCACAAGTCCATCCAAAGCAGACAAACTATATTGTTGATACAAGAAGAATTGCTTAATTTACGAAGAGAAAACAAGACTAAGTGATATGACAACATGAAGATAAGTAAATATAAACATGAGAACAGACGAGAAAGGAAATAAATCCCAAAATTATCTTCAGAAGGGAACACAACCACAAAAGGAGGTGAATTAGTGCGTTATTTCTCCTCCACAGTCCACAGCCTCCACTTCAGTCTGCCACAGGAAACTATAGTTAACGTTACAGTCCCAGACTTGTGTCCTTTATTCGAATTCCTCGTTGTTTACAAAGCGATACTCACCGCAAAAAGAAATTCTGCTGAATACATCAGAAGCAAGGAAACCAATAACCTAACATCAATCCTCAACAAATTAGCCAATATCAACCTAGAGTTTCTGTTTATATTTGTGTTTTCTTGGTGAGGCGTCAACCTCAGTTCTGTACTCTTCTGCATATTAAACAGCACAAACTCTGATCACTCTCATCTCATCAACTAGGCCACTTGACTCTCTTCAAAGCAGAGCCACATAACGAGCAAAGACAATAAATCATGTCTCCATTCAGAGCACTGTTTACGTCATTTATCAGAAACCCAAAAAAAAAAAAACTTCAAACTTCCCCTCCTTTGAACTCTAAAACCAATTGGATCTAATTCTAAACGTTTCCTGCGCTCGAAGCATGCAACGCGACTCTATTGAGAACACAGTCATCTCGATTTTGCATTATTTTACAATTTTTCGATTATCAAAAGACTTTATGTTTGAAAGTAAATAACATAAACAAATAATAAATAATCAGGGAAAGGGCTCTGCACCCCTCTTCTTTCCAGCGGAGGACACGAGGGAGGGGGCGGCGCCATCCCCGGCCGGCGGCCAACGTAAGGGTTTAAGGAATTGAACTACCGGAAGAGAAAGCACAGAAGAAGATAACATGGCATGATCGTTCAAATTCCTTACTGAATCCATCCAGAGGGATCCAAAACGGAAGAATCACAGAAGAACATGCGGCATTGGCAAAAAAGAAAAAAAAAACGAACCAAGCATCAAAGTTTAACATCATAAATACCAGGAAAAAAACTACTGGAAGAAACACACACCACAAAAAATAGCACAAAAGAAATGGAATTCAAAGTAAAGTTTTTTTTTTTTACTCTTTCTCAGCGATGCGACTGCTTGCGGTGTTCACGACGAGATGAGGTTTAGGGGTTTTAGATTGAGGTGTGTATATATATATAGAGGGAGAGAGAGAGATAAATTGCTAAAAAAGGAAGTGCTGCAGATCCAAATCCACCGTCGAATAGAAACTAACGGCGGATCTCATTTCTTCTTCTGACACCGAAGCTACTTTCTTTCCCATTTCCGGCTCTCATTCTTCTCTTCTGCCCGGCCATTGCCGTCGGCGGAGCCGGAGTAAGAGGGGTGCGTCAAGGTGGAGAAGAAGGTAGGGAACGAGGAGCACCGGAAGCGGCGCCACGAGCGGCGGACTCGTCGCCATCGCTGTCAACCGCGCCTAATTCAATGCTGAAACTTGAAAGATCTAGGTGTTGAAGATTCAATATATTATAAAAAAAGATTCCATATATTATTATCATTATTATGAAAAATATCTTATTATTTTTATGCAAACACATATTTTTTTCGCAACTTTATTAAAATCGGACATGATCTATCGGTTCAGTTGATTTGATCCCGACATAACTGATCCAATTCGACACATCGGACTGGAAGAAAATTACTGGAATCGACAAATATCTTTGATTTAAAGCGCAAAAATATCGAAAATCAGCAAAAATGAGAGAATAAAAGACGAAAAGAAAAAATATCATATTTTTTTTCATCAAATTAGTAAAATAAAAAATTAATAATTTTATATTAAATTAATCTCTTTATTTTTTTTTCTTTCTTGATATTGAGTTTGAATTTATCCGACCCTTGCTCAAGTAGAATTCCGGATAAAATTTTTATTTTGACTTAGGCATCTGAGTTTTGACAATTTTCTATCATTCAACCTCAAGTTGAGTCTGACCTTAAAAATCTTTAACTAACCCTAACTTAATCAAAACAAAGTAGAACTAATTTGTTCATAGTCATCCAAAAGGTGTCCCCAATAAAATATTTCATCAACTTCATTTTGCAACATCAAGGTCATTGAACTTTAAAAATATTTCATCCGCAATCATCACGACTGATTATAATCAGTAAACTTATTAACCGCTGACGTGAATGCTTATGTGGCATCACGTCAATATTTTCTCTCTCCTCTACGTCAGATTAAAAAATAAAAAATGTCACGTCAGTATTTTCTCTTTGCTATGTCTAAACTTAATTTTGTATCTACATGATCATCTAACTTTTTAAAACTTTTAGACAAGATCGTTCAACTTTTCAAATTTTCAATCGCGATCATCATTGAAAACTTAAAATAAAATTATAATATATAACATATAAATAATATATAAATAAATAAATAATTAAAGGCACTTAGACTAACTCGATATATTTCTTAGCATGACCCACTCAGATCGAGACGACCAAATTTTTAATATGTATTAAATATATAATATTATGATAATTAATAATTTTTAATTAAAAATTTAAAATAAAATAATAACAAACTGATTATATTTTTTTCCCTAAAATTTAAATAATAAAAATATTACAATTAGAAAATAAAAAAACTTTTTCGCGTGAGATTTTATCGGAGCCGAGCCAAATCATACAGGGTCATCTAGCGGAGGGGCATGACCCGACATCCAACAAATTGTTGAATCAAATTATTAATTATCATAATATTAAAAATCAAAATTATTAATTATCATAATATTATATTAAAAAATATATATGGCTTAACAATCCGCTGGATGTTGGGTCGTGCTCAGCGCTCCGCTGGATGACACAGTACGATTTGGTTCGGCCTCTAATGGTATCTCACGTGAAAAAATATTTTTGTTTTTCTAATTATAATATTTTTATTATTTCAATTTTAGGACAAAAATATAATTGATATGTTATTATTTTTATTTTATTTCCTTAATTAAAAATTATTAATTAATATAATATTATATATTTAATACATATAAAAAATTTGATTGTCTCGATCCGAATGGGTTGTGCAAAAAATGTACCGAGTTAGTTTAAGTGCCTTCAATTATTTATTTATTTTAAGTTTTTAATAATGACCGCGATCGAAGATTTAGAAAGTTTAATAATTTTGTCTAAAAGTTTTAAAAAGTTGAATGAACAAGTAAATACAAAATTAAACTTGGACAGAGCAAAGAGAAAAAAAAATGATAATATGACATTTTTTATTTTTTTCTGACATGAAGGAGAGAGAAAATGATGACGTGTGCCACATAAGCATGACGTGTGCCACGTAAGCATCAACGTCAACGCACAGGTACTGGTTATAACCGGTCATTACTTGGATGAAGACCCTAGGCTATG
The DNA here is from genome assembly GCA_030549335.1 of Pontederia crassipes. Lineage (NCBI taxonomy): Eukaryota > Viridiplantae > Streptophyta > Magnoliopsida > Commelinales > Pontederiaceae > Pontederia > Pontederia crassipes. The sequence goes on from JAUKPH010000017.1 coordinate 8,131,021, forward strand.
ATTGAAATTTACTTAGTCGAATTTGGATTAAAAATTTTTATTTTGACTTAGGCATCCGAGTTTTGAAATTTTCGATAATTCAACCTCAAGTTGAGTCTGACCTTAAAAATCTTTAACTAACCCTAACTTAATCAAACCAAAAGTAAAACCAATTTGTTCATAAATCGGATTTTAACTTTATCCCTGAATATGCTTATATATAGTAAAAAGATAAAAAAAATATATAAATAAAATTTCTATTTTCAAATCACCATCTTTTATCATTTATTATTCAAACATATCACTCTATCACACCCCTCCATTACTCATCATTATTTAATTGCCAAAGAAACTATGTATGCAATAAAAAAATCTTAGAAGGAAATTTAAGAAAAAGAAAAAGGAAAGAATGCGTACAAAATTGAAGTGAGAATGAAGAAAATATAAAATTATTAAAAAGAAAACAACATAAAATGAAAAAGGAAATAATTACTAGGAGATAGAATGAAAAATAATAAAGTATTTATTAAATAATATTAAATTAACTTAATTGAATTAAAATAAGAATTAATATTAGTTTGATACTATTTTGTAATTTTTCAATGATAGCAGAGAGTCGGATTCTTCGCCTATCATTATCAAGTAGAACATTAGTTTTTAAATTAAAATACAGTCCTAGTTTTATCAAGTAAACTAGATGTGAAAAATCATAAGATGATATCTAAAAATTACTATTGTAAAAATTTAAGATATTAGGAACGTTAAAAAAAATTAGAGTAAGATAGTGATATTTAATAAAAAAATATTTTGTTTTTTCTACAAATAATAGATAAGAAATTAAAACAAAATAAAAGAAACTTGCTGGCAAAAAACCTAGTTTGGATATCCTTGACTACTGAAAAAATGGTAAAAAAAAGGACCGTAAGGAAGGGAAAAAAAATTAGTTCTTTGCATTAATTTTGTGATTTAAATGCACAACAGCACAATTAATGAAGGAGATGAGAACAAGATTAACTCGAGAAAAGAAAGATAACATGAACATTTATCACTATTTAATTATTCACTAAAAGCTCTCAACATTAAAAACAGCACACTAATATTAAAATGCAATTGATTGCATTCGTGCTTGTTCTCGTATCAAACAGTCTCAAAAGAAAGATGTCGAAGTGTTGAATAACATTAATTTACAAAAAAAGGTTAGACTTTGTATATCTGCCCAAATTTCCATTGATCTAAGGAACTCACTGGCAGAAAATATCTATAATAACTGTTCAAGGATCATTACAGTAGACATTATCTGGTGAGAAGGTTTTCCCTTTCAAAAAAAAAAAAGGAAAGAAAGAAAAAAGAAAAAAAATGGTTTAATTTTGGTTGCACATGCAACCGCAATCTTTTGCAGGCCCTGCAAATTCTGTGCCACTACAGAAAGTGTTTGAGTTGGTCAGGGCGACAACGTTCACCGCCACTGGTCCATGAACAATCAGCCACCGACGTTTAATGGTGGTCTTTTTATTTCCCCAGAAAAATAAATGTACTTATGTTATGTTAAATGAGAATTAATCCTATGAATATTTCAGTCATTTTATAATTTTTTTCGCATCGCACATCTTTTTTATTTTCTTTTTCACATCGCATATTTTTATCTTCTGTTTTTTTAGATTTTTATTTCCATTATAAACACAAGTAGGATGGGCGGCTGATCTAGGTTAAGTAACCTAATTTGGAATATTTTAATATTAGTGTGCTGTTTTTAATGTTGAGAGCTTTTAGTGAATAATTAAATAGTGATAAATGTCCATGTTATCTTTCTTTTCTCGAGTTAATCTTGTTCTCATCTCCTTCATTAATTGTGCTGTTGTGCATTTAAATCACAAAATTAATGCAAAGAACTAATTTTTTTCCCTTCCTTACGGTTCTTTTTTTTACCATTTTTTCAGTAGTCAAGGATATCCAAACTAGGTTTTTTGCCAGCAAGTTTCTTTTATTTTGTTTTAATTTCTTATCTATTATTTGTAGAAAAAAACAAAATATTTTTTTATTAAATATCACTATCTTACTCTAATTTTTTTTAACGTTCCTAATATCTTAAATTTTTACAATAGTAATTTTCAGATATCATCTTATGATTTTTCACATCTAGTTTACTTGATAAAACTAGGACTGTATTTTAATTTAAAAACTAATGTTCTACTTGATAATGATAGGCGAAGAATCCGACTCTCTGCTATCATTGAAAAATTACAAAATAGTATCAAACTAATATTAATTCTTATTTTAATTCAATTAAGTTAATTTAAAGTCAATATATCATTGTAACTTATTCATTGATCGTGACAAATAAAACTTAACTAAATATGATAATTACTAGTCAACTTTTCGGTAACATAGAATTATTAACAATTTTAAGTACTTAATATAATAATTATTAGTATAGAACTAAAATAATTTATTATTATGTTGCGTCAGAATTTTAAGTACTACAAATTCGTTTTTCTCCAAATGTAATATTTATTAATAATTCTAAGTACTTGATACAATACTTGTTAATAATTACGGTTCTATTTTTAAATACTTAGCATCATCATTATTTATATGTTTTTGATACATTAACTATGATTATGATGCGCTCGCCAGTACAATATTAAATACTGATATAATTTAAAGCACTTAATGCAATAATTAATTAATTAAGATTTTCAACTACTTAATAGATATAAGGGTGTTCGGGTCGGGTTGGACCCGACTCGTGAACAAATTTGATTGGTCGGGTCGGGTCGGGTCAAGACCCCTAAGAGCAGAAAATTTGATCCAACCCGACTCGATTTAGGTCGGGTCACCCGTCCACCTTTTTTTTTTTAAATTTGTCTTACTTTTTATATGTATTTTAATATAAAAGTTTATTTTATTATTATAAAATATCTTTTCTGAATATTTTTTGCATTATTTTCATAATTAAAATATTTTATTTTAATATTTTTTTCTATTTTAAATTAAGTATATGACTAAAATTAAGTAAAAAATAATAAAAAAAATCAGATCATCAGATCGGGTGGGTCGACTCGGGTTGAAAATTTTCAACTCATACTCAACCCAAATCACCATCGGATTGGTTTGGATCGGGTCGGGTCCGACCCGACTCAAACGGATCGCTGGGGATCCGACCCGATGAACATCCCTATTTATAATGCATTTTATGTTGCAATCACCCTTCCTCTCCTAGAAAATACCATAAGGGCTCCGCTTGAAAGGAAAAATTACGCAATTAATAGCAATTAATATAATTTTATGTTGCACCACATTTCATTTTACGCACAAATGTATCGAAGTAAGCGAATGGCAAGAAAACAAAAAAAAAAGATCTCAACAATTGGCGAGGTTTTCTTGACCAATTAGTGGGGGCCAAAAAGAAAAGGAAAAAAAAAACTTGTACTGCTCCGATTCCATGTCCGAGAAACCAAAACATGTACTGTATCGATCCCTCGTTTGCCAACAAAAAACAAAATAGTGAGAACTCCGAACAAACAAAACACATTTATATATCTAATCCTTCTCTTTTGCTTGCTCCAAGCCCTCTGAATCAAAGTTGTCTAAGCTCGGTGCCCAACCAAAAGTTGGCTACTAATGATGTCAGTGCTTATATCATTTTTTCTTCCTTAGCTATTTTTTTAATTAATACAACATAAACTTTTACTATTTTTTAAAGTCATCATGAATCTACCACGTTAATTAGCTCCATACAGTGCTATATTATATTAGTTTGAGCTTTCGCGTCATAGTTAATTTTATACGCGTCTAAATACACCTAAAATTAATAACAAATTTTTTCCTACCAAGGTGCTGATATTAAAAAAATATTTTAATATTTATTTACCAGGGGTGATCGCAGGATGGTAACGGGATCCTGTGCTCATTAAAAAAACTTACAGCACGGCTGGATCCACTCACTGGTCCGGCGGGCCCCGCGCACCACTTGACGACCTCCGTTTCCCGTTTTGGCTACTCGTTTCCCGACCGCGTTCAAAGCTAGTTATCGTTTCCCTTTGGTGTATAAAAGGGCGTCAGCTTTTGGTCTTGTCACCAACCAAAACAATTTTGAAGCAAAGCCAAAGGCCGCGTTCCGCAAAGCTCTCCACTCCGCTTCCATGGCCGCCACACCCGCGACCTCTCTCCTCCTCTCGACCGCCGCCGGCGTCTCCGCGACGGATCGGTCCTCCGCCACCGCCTCTTGCTTCCTCCGCGTCCCCGCCGCCGCCTCCGGGGCGGAGCTCTCCTTCCCGTCCTCCCGCTCCCGGTCCCCCTTCCTCGGCCTGCGCATCGCCGATCCCGCCAAGATCTCGCCTTCCCTCCGCCGGGGAAGTGGCGGCGCTCTCCGGGTCGCGGCTTCGGCCGCGATTCCGCCTCGACCGACGGTGCTGGTGGCAGAGAAGCTTGGGGCCGCCGGCCTGGAGCTCCTCAAGGGCGTCGCCAACGTCGACTGCTCGTACAACCTGACCCCCGAGGAGCTCTGCGCCAAGATCTCGCTCTGTGACGCGCTGATCGTGCGCAGCGGGACGAAGGTCACACGGGAAGTGTTCGAGGCCGCCAAGGGCCGGCTCAAGGTGGTAGGGCGGGCCGGGGTCGGGATCGACAATGTGGACCTCCAGGCCGCCACCGAGTTTGGGTGCCTCGTCGTCAATGCGCCCACTGCGAACACCATCGCCGCCGCGGAGCACGGCATTGCCCTCCTCGCCGCCATGGCTAGGAACGTCGCCCAGGCAGATGCCTCCATGAAAGCCGGTAATAAGACCCCTCTTGTCGTCGTGGTAACCTTTTCCATGCTCACTTCTTTCTTTGCTTTCGTGATCTCGGTTTCTGATCTGATCCCGCAACGAGAAAAGAGGATGGATGTGATCACTGTAAATAGGCTAACAGATACCCAGATCTGTATAGTCTCTGTTTTTCCTTTTTTTGTTGCTTCATTTTTTCTCATTGCATATTTTGTGTTTTGTGGTATCTTTGAATCTAACAATAACTTTTTATTAAAGAGTAAAAAAAGGTGCAATTGTTGTCTCTGGACTATGAAAAACAATATTATACTTGTAACGGCGGGTCATGTATTCTAATATTTCTTTTGTTTAATTGCTTTACATGAAGTTATAAAGATGTCTCTGTTCTTCTCTTACCATACAAAAAGGCTTTAAATTTTGATGTTCTGCACTGCTCACTCTCAGTGCAAACGTCACAAATGAGAGATGCTAATTATAGTATGATCGACGTCACTTTTTCATGTGATTATTTGGGGATCTATGCTACTTAGTCTTACTGGTTTATATCTACGTGAATATAAGATTGTGTCATGAAAGCTGCAGAATCCGGGGAATTTAGATTCATGTGCTCATTATCTGGATCACATACATTCAATTCATATTTCTATAATTGCTTAAAATATACTCAACTTCTTTATTCATTCAGGAAAATGGCAGCGGAACAAGTACGTAGGTGTCTCTTTGGTTGGGAAGACACTTGCAGTTATTGGATTTGGAAAAGTTGGTTCTGAAGTTGCCAGGCGTGCTAAAGGTCTAGGAATGCATGTCATAGCCCACGATCCATATGCTCCTGCTGATAGAGCCCGTGCCATTGGCGTTGAACTTGTTTCATTTGATGAAGCCATATCCACTGCGGATTTCTTATCGCTTCACATGCCGTTGACTCCTAATACTGCAAAATTGTTCAATGATGAAACCTTCGCAAAAATGAAAAAAGGGGCGAGAATCATCAATGTTGCCAGGGGTGGAGTTATTGACGAAGAGGCCTTGGTGAGAGCGCTTGATAATGGTACAGTTGCTCAGGTTAGTTTTTGAAATAATTTGGGAATGATCATTAGTACCAGAAAAAATTGAATTTACCATCTATTATCCTGGCTCATTACTCATTAGTATTAATTCTCCTGAACATGACTTAGTACCTTAGGTACTCATTTTTGTACTTATGGTTTTAGTGTTCTATTTCTAGATATGCGGTTTTCAGATACTTTGGCAAAAGGATAATTCTCAAGAATGTATCGTTTTTTTGTGTGGCTTGTTAGTTGTTGATTGTTCTAAATTTAACACTAAGATGAACTTTTACAACTAGAATTACACTCTGGTTATATAAATAGACTGATTTGCTGCATCTTTTCTGGTGACCAGAGTTCAGTAGCATGTATTATATAATTTTCCTAGGAACTTCTTAGTAGAACTAATAACATTATGATCTGGAACAGGCTGCACTTGATGTATTCGCCAAGGAGCCTCCACCTCAAGACAGTAAACTGGTGATGCATGAAAATGTTATAGTCACTCCTCACCTTGGAGCTAGCACTGTTGAAGCTCAGGTTTGCATGCAGTTTTCCTTTCCTTTTCTTTCCTTTTCTTTATAATTTCACCCTGTATAACATTACCAATGACACTGTCAGGCAGGTGTGGCCATCGAAATAGCAGAGGCTGTCATTGGTTTCCTTCCATTTTCTTTATAATTTCATCCTGTATAACATTACCAATTACATTTTCAGGAAGGTGTGGCCATTGAAATAGCAGAGGCTGTTATTGGGGCCTTGGGAGGAGAACTCGCTGCTACTGCTGTTAATGCGCCAATGGTCCCTTCAGAGGTGATTTATCTCCAAGATATCTGTTTGTCATCCTCGTGTGTATCTATACTTACATAATGGAGCTTTTCTTTGTATCAGGTTCTTTCTGAGCTAGCCCCTTATGTTGTCCTTGCTGAGAAGCTGGGAAGGCTGGCCGTCCAACTAGCTACTGGTGGAAGTGGCATCAAGGGTGTTAAGATTGTTTACACCTCAGCTCGAAGCCCTGATGATCTGGATACAAGAATTCTCCGTGCCATGACAACGAAAGGAATCATTGAACCTATATCTGATGTATTTGTCAACATTGTCAATGCTGACTATACCGCCAAGCAAAGAGGATTGCGCATAAGCGAGGAAAGGGTCTTTCATGATGGCTCACCTGAAATCCCCCTTGACTCAATCGAGGTCCACTTGACTCATGTTGAATCGAAATTTGCCAGTGCATTGTCTGATTCTGGCGAAATACGAGTTGAAGGGAGAGTGAAAGATGGCATACCACATCTCACCCTTGTTGGCTCCTTCAGTGTAGATGTAAGTCTTGAAGGAAACATCATACTCTGCAGACAAGTTGATCAGCCCGGGATGATTGGTGGGGTTGGCAGAATTCTAGGAGAACGAAATGTCAATGTCAACTTCATGAGTGTTGGTAGAATTGCGCCGAGGAAGCATGCTGTCATGGCGATTGGTGTTGATGAAGAACCTGATAAGGAAACTCTGAAGAAAATTGGTGATATACCTGCCATCGAGGAGTTTGTATTCCTTAAGCTATAGAAAGGAAACAAATCCATCATTACATTTTTGGAGTATCAGAAAACTTTTGATTATGCTACAATAAGCGCGCAGGAGGCATGACTTCCTTCGTAGCGTGAAAACAATTTTCCTATGCCAATATGTATGGCGGCCTTGCAGGAAAGCAGTAGAGCCCTAGATCATTTGTGGTTTTCCTTTGGACTGAGTTTACTATGTGTTCTTATTGTTGTTGTACCATATAAGTATCTATTCTTTCGACTACTTGCGCATCTTGGTGTGTGGCAAGATCTGTCAGATTAGCCGCAGGTGGACATTGTGGTACTTGTATTCAGGGCAGGCTTGCATTGTAATTTGCAACCTCCCCGCTGTCATCACAACAAATGAGACATTGCTGTTCTATTAATACATGTTAGATCCTATTGTAGTACTTGTGCATTCAGCATGGCAAGTGTGTTGCAAGATTCATCTGCAAAAGATGGATATTTCACACTGCAGCCAAATGTCATTGCCCCATCTGCTGACATCCAATATTTTCTGTGGTCAGACACATATTTAGATTTGGATTTAGTCGATGTGATGGATGATGTGCAATTGGAATTATTTGATTCAAAATCATGGTTTAGGTCAAGACTGGCGGGTCAAGCTGGGTCAACGGAATCTTTTATGATTAAAAGCATGTATAATATAATTGTGTAAGATTAGAGTACATGGTGGTCAGAGACTCAGAATACTAATATTGTTTTCAAAGAAAATTAGAATTATTGGAAATTCTATCATGTTTCACGCGCATTGTATTTTTCTTTCGACTTAAATTTTATTTTGTTGAATGATTTTTTATATTAATTATTTTACATTAGCAAAATTCCATTAATTTGGTTGTGTTTTGTTTTGATATGAATTTCGAAAAAAAGTGGACCTGCTAATTCTCTCTCTTTTATATTTCAAACTACCTACAAAAAACATGGAAATGAATCGAAAGCTCCTTTCACAAAATTAGTTTTTCTTAGAAATTTAATTTCCATAGTTACTACATTCTACTATATACATTATACTCTTAACAAAAGATATGTTTGGATAAATACCAGTGAATTTTTTTTCTTATACATCATTTTAATGACAACGTGTGAAATATATCCTAATTATGAAATTCCACTATTAAAATCATCAATATAAAGAATTATATATCTATCAATTTATACACAAGTAGTATATACACTTATTTAATAGTTTAAGTCTAATTATTAGTTATATGGTGCTCATTTTTCCCATACTATATAAGGATTGTGTGTGATATTATTTTACGCGACACAGGATTAGGAAGCATAATTAATTCAGTATCTATGACGGGTACAACGCAACTGAACAAAAAACTGTGACGGTCAACCCATAAAATTATCCTTTATCACGAGGAGATGGAAAATCAATTTGCTAACTGCTATTGATGAGTTAATAATTTTAATGGTTTTTTAACTTTTAAAAATTGAAGTAATTCGTGTTAGCTGTTAGCTCTCACTACATCAAGTTTTGAGCAAATTAAAGAATAAATTTCACTAAATATCATTTACATTTGCTATCCTTCAATTTTATTTTATAATTAGACTGTCATTCGTATTTTAATTTATTTCATCAATTGTCCTTTCAACTTGTGATCGGCCGTTTTTCGATTGAATTATCGACATAACGTCCACACGACAATTTTCATTCTCCTCCATAAAAAAACTATCCGATGTGACATAATAAAATAATAAAAAATAAAAAATTGAAGGTCACCAATGAGCGCAAGAAGGGGGTGGCAACCCCCATTTTTCCCTACGCTCGACACCTCCCCTTTCCTTGCGTCGACATCCATATTTATGCATTTAATTATTAATATTTATTTAAGACAATGCTAAAATATAAACAAAATAAATAAATTATATAACATTTTTTATTAGAGGATGAATTATTTACTTTTTTTGTTTCAATATTTAAATATAATAAAAATGTGACTTGGATAAAGAAAGTGAATAGAATAAATTAGTAAGAATTTATTTCACATAATATATAGTAGTCCACAAAAAAAAATAATTTTCATTCAATTCGATGGGCGGAGGCAACGCCACTCAACGTTAGTATTCGAATGACAATGATCCAATTCAATTTAGTGTTCATTCTATTCGATTCGATTCGATTCAATTCGAGTCAATTCAATTCAATGTTTGTAGCTATCCAATATAATACAGAGCGCTCAGGCAATGAGATGAAACTTCATGTCTCTTTCATGCAAGTCAGTGGGGGATCAAATCACGACAACGGCAAGCCACCCTCCAATAATAGCGCTAACAATAATTCGTGATGGCGAGGACCATAGCCAATCACAAGATAGTCATGATTTCTCTAAAGTATGATGTCTTAAACTTTTAAGTACACTGTTTGTCCCACACATTAAATAATAATAATAATAATAATAATAATAATAATAATAATAATAATAATAATAATAATAATAATAATAATAATAATATAGCCTAAGAGTCTTAGAAAACATCGAAGAATATGGAGACTATCTTTTATTTTGTTTATTTAACACATCTATCTTTGACAATTTTAATTCAGGTTAAATAATGACACAATCAGTAGAAAACTACTGAATCAATACTATAATGAATAATATGATTTGATGGAATAATAATATCAATAATATCAAAATCACATCTAAAAGATATGATGAGGTCAGATCTGTTAACAATACGATCATGGATGATCAAGAACGATTAAATATAATAAGTATTCACATCCATAGTAAAATATTTTCTTCCCCAGAATTCGGCCCGTGTCAGATAGAACCCGAGCCGTGTTCAGAAACAACAAAAAATCTCTAGACAGGGTCAAACTCGAGCCGGGTGTAAGATGAACCCGAGTCAAGTTGGTCGGTTCACGTCCAATTCGATTGCACCGCAGTCGAGAAGCCCCAAAGCCACAATCCTGGCCAAGCCATTAGGAACTCGAGCCGAGTTATTCAACTCGGTTCGATTTCAAGTCCAACTCAGTCTAGATTCCATACAATTCGGACCGAGCAGAATAGAATCTAGGTTAGTTCTGCTGTTGATAGAGAAACACTTTCTGACACGACTCTTCGATCACCATAACTATACATACGATGTCCAAACTATGTGTCACGGACGTGCTCCACAACCATCATTTTAACATAATCATGATTTTAATTAGCATATTAAGTTAGTCTAGATGCTTATATAGTCATGTTTGTGAGTAATAATTAACATTTGGATTAAAGCATCGTGATAATTACATTATTGATAAGCATTATATAAGATTATTAGGAATAAATTTTAATATTTGTAAATGTTATAATAAACATGTTTAACTATGATTAACTAAGGTTAATTAAAGGTCTAATACTAATTTTTAACCAAATAATATGAATGGACCTTTATTTCAACCAATAGGGTTTCAACAGCTCACCAGTTGCTTAGAAAAATATTTTTTCAAACTGCCATATGACATGTTACAATTCTAAAAAAAATTTATAAATTAAAACATCTTACCCTCGGAGAGAAGAAAAATTGGCAGAGGCAAATGCCTAGCAGAATCGCCTGAGCAAATTCGCTAAGGTCGCTTGGTAAATGTAGGGTTTTTGATTCGAAATTGACCTTTGTTTTCATATGATCATCTCTTCGTAAATAGTTTTTCATAAATCCTGAAATTTTGCATGGTTCATCTCGTCGAAGTTAGCTTTCCATGACCACAAGAACCACATAAAAAGGACTTTTGTAGAGACGTTATGAACCCAGAACCATAGGCCGCTCACTATGTCCCGAATCAAAAATAGATTCAAGTTGTAAATTAGGGCACAATTAGAATATAATGAATTAGGGTTTTGAATTTTGATATAATTAATTAGACAATCTAAGGGTACGGTGAGAAGTGGAATCATACTATTTGGACTTGTATATTTGAAGAAATAAAATTTTCATTTCATAGTGATTCTTTTATCATATTCCAGGACATAAACAGAACACGACGTAAATTAATTAATTTTGTTGTAAGGGCATTCGAGGAGTTAAATTCTATAATTTTTATGCCTAAACACTACTAAAATCTAATTTCTAGAAAAATTAGGATCTCCTCAAATGGACAAGTATTGTTAAAGATATAAATTAATATTTCAATGATACACAGTCTGCCAGAACACAAATCCTATGTCAGATTGTCTTGAATTTTATGACTTGATCACTTGAAATTAGTAAATGAAATTTGGATGCTGAAAACCTTAATAAGTTTAGTTTCTAATTTATTCAGAATCCTAAGATTTGCTCATGTGATTAAGAAATTATGAATTATGTATTGAGAATCACTTAGTTTGAAATCCTAAGACAACACCTAATTAAGCTTTAGGAGATTGGGTAGTAATAAGTAGTTGAAGTGTGTAATAGCCTATGGACATAGACACCTGAGATTGAATAATGAATACTTAGAAGAAATTACATGCATTCTAAAGTGTATAATTATTCATGCATCATGAGCACGCATTGCATAGTATTTTTAATAGTGATGGAAAAGTAAAAAAGACAACATTGCTTGTAGGAAACCAACAAGCTACAAGGGAAAGGAGGAAAATCTAGTAAACCTCATTGAAAACATAAAGTACAAGGTAAGTGAGTAAATTTACAACATAGCAAAATGTTATATATTAGTTCTTTTATTTATGATATTACCTCAAGCAAATATTATCATTGTTATTATTGAAATATATCTTGAACTATGAAAAGTATTGATGATATGTTTTAAGAATTTCATATGAGATGGAGTAATCTCTTATACAAAAATGTTTTCAGGAAACTTGTGAAGTAAAAATAAGTTTTACTTAATAATGATATGTGATTATGACATGTGTATTTTGATATCATTAAACTCTATGTGTTCATTAGTCATACTAGTTGAAAAAGATCTTTGGAACTGCATTTGATATACATGAAATCTTTGGAGCATATATCGGGTGCCTTTGCCCTTTGAGGACTGTTCTGCGTGCAGGTATTGACCCATGATATACTCTGCGTATTCCAGATGGAGGAATACATATTGACCCATGATATGCTCTGCGTATTCCAGATGGAGGATTACGTACTGATCCATTTGCTCTACATATCTGAGACTCTTTGATTGTGAAGCTCTACTTAACTGTATGACATACAATCATGGAGGAATACGTATTGACCCATGATGAGTATGTGCAATGACACATGTGTGGAGTTTAATTATGAACATGATGATATCTTGAATTACTTATATCGATATTAGAGTTCATACAATTTGGGAACTTATGTTATATGAGTTATGTTTTAAATATTTTCTCATATGGAGAATCTGATTATTTAAGTGCTATATGCACTTGTATTGTTCCCCTATGTTGTACTTTTATTCCGCTCACTGAGCAAACAATTGTTGCTCACATTACCCTTGTTGAATTTTTTCAGATAATTTTAAGTTCTCGAGTTAAGTCGACTCGAAGCTTGCTTTCGATGCATATAGAAGATGTCGAACCATCGGAGCACTTTTATTTTTTTTTCACTTTTGTTTTTTAAAGCATGCATGTAATAGATAAACTCGAGAGTTGTACTAGAATTTATTAGAATGATTTTGTAAGATTGTATAAAACTTGTTCCTGTGGGGTGTTAAATATGAAATGGGTTGTGAAATAAAAGTGATAATATGTGAATGTGATGTCTTGTAACTTTTTATTAAACTTTGATGGGTATATATATGCATGTATGTATTGACAAATGACATAAGATGATTAAGGGAGGAGGTTAAGTCGATTTTATTTTTAGAATTGTTAAATAAGATTAAAGAAAATAATAATCATGATTAGAACTTAGTCACGAACTGGGGTGTGATAGAGTTTGGCATCATATCTTAGGTTATAAAATTCTGTAGACAATATGACTTAAGTTTAAAGTTAGGTGACATTATTTGCATTAGATTGGTAGTGCATGCTTTTTATTATTTTTCTTATTTTATATTTTGAAGGGGTAAAGATATCACCGCGCGAGTAATGTGGTGAGGACCAATTTGATATTATTGGCATTTATAAATTTGCTCTGCCTGACGGTCGACCTACAAGGAGTTCATTTTCATCTCATACATCATGCATCAATACAGGGTGTACCATTTGATGCCAACAATGATATTCCCTATGTGATGACGTGTTCATAATGGGTCCATCAACAATGTTTCAAGATGACAATGTTAAGGATCAAACTGTTAATTAATTTCTTGCAAAAAGGTATAAATGAATATGGAGTCAAAGTGACTAAGTGGGAAATGATGATATATTTCATTGTTTAAAATATCTAAGACTATAATGTCTTATATGAAGGTGATTGATTAGTTCGTCATCATGCCACTTCGCATTATGTTAAGGAAGAAGTTTACTTTAAGTTATTAGGAAAATCAAGAGCTAGATTTTCTGATAAATGTTAGAATTATCCCCTCTTGCATTATTTATATAGTAATGATAGAGAAGTTGATTAGGAAGGAATGAGAAACATACTTTGCTTCTATTATTGAGATAAAAGTAAAAGGGGTCACGATTGGAAGATATTCCAATCATATCTGAATTTGTTAAAATATTAAGATCTTCTTGGATTATGCACCGAGGAGATAGAGGGAATTCTTTAAGGATCTAGTCCATAGAACTATTCCTATTTCTAAGACTCCTTATTGAATAACACCTATAAGATTAAAAGAACTATAAGAGCATTCCGATACGGTTTGTATTCAAATCGAAACTTTGAATTTCGGACTTATTTTTCAAGAAGAAACATATGTTTCTTAGTTGGGCATCAATTATATGTCTAGACTAAGTGATTGTGAAGAATAGTTTATTAAGAATGAATTACTTGCTTGATGAATTACAAGTACTATCAGATTTTCAAAAATGACTTTAAGATATGAATACCATTAGCTAAAGTTAAAAAAAATGGTGTATCTCAACCTCTATATATATGGAACTCGATATGATCATTATGAAATTTTGACCATCAAATCACTCATAAATTTATTATCTCTCAATTCCGAAGATTGTGCACATCAAGAGAGATATTTAAACACTATTTTACAAAATTATTGTGAGAAAAATAAAATTAAGAGTCAAATTATGAGTGAGTTTTGGCATGACCTCATGGTATTAGATCATGTCAATTCTAAGAAAAATAAATCATGTCCTTGGTACCTATGATCATTTGATATATGAGTTTGATCAATTAATTATCATGTAGCCCTTTTTTCCTAATATAGAAAGAAAGCATGATGTGTTCTCTTGTACCCAATTTAAGAAAATGTGAACTAATCATTTACATATGATTGAGTATGAACAACTTATTAATTCGAGCAAGAACTTATCACCTAAGAACAACTAGTTTGTATCGTACATTGTAAGAGAATGCAAAATATAAGAAAAGTGTGTAGGATCAAAAGCACTAAGAGGGGAGGAGGGGTGAATTGGTGAAAAAAAATCTTCTCAAAAATTTCACTTTTCGAAAAATCAATAAAAATGATCAGAAGCAAATATAGATAAGGCGTAAATGAAAGATAAAGAACAAACACAAGGAGACACAATATGATGACGAGGTTCGGCCTCAACTCTTTGGCCTACGTCCCCGCTCCGACTTTTCGACCTCGAGACCGCCGGAGATTCATTATCTTTATCATTTCTTGTAGGGAGAGAAAAACCCTCTTTTACACAAACACACATTCTTCTCCGCTCAAGAAGCAAGGCACACCTCTTATACAAGGAGCTCTCAATCTCACTAGATCAGAAAGTAATTTTTTCCTCTAACTCTTTTCTTGCACAAATTTTCTCTCTCACTCAAGGCTAAGAAAAGAAAAGGGAAGAAACTTGCACTTTTATACTAAAAAACTTGAGAGGAGCTATAGAATGCTTTCTCTTGCTTGAATGCTTTTTCTTCAGGCCTTGGCACTCCTTTTATAGGTTCCAGGAGGTGAAAATTCGTTCAAAAATCTTTCCACAATTTTCTCCTAAAAAATTCTAGCCGTTACTGTTGATTTGACCGAGAGGCCAGTCGACCGCTGGGACGGGCCGATCGATCGGTCTATGTGACCGTTGCTGCTTTTTCAGCCTTTTGAAGTTGTCCGGTCGATCGGTCCTTCAATCGATGCATCGTCCGATAATGTCTCGACGTCGTCCGGTATAATTGCTATCGACCGGTATAGTCTCGACGTCAATCGATATAATCTCAGCTTTTCTTCTGCTGATTATCAGTCGATCGGTGCCATGGCCGGTCGACCGATGAGTCGACCGGTCGTGTCTGGAAATTTTTTCTTGCGATTTTAAATTGCCGATTTCTTCTGCGAATGTGGTCATATCAATCCTACACCTGCATTATCATCATTTGAACATAAACTAATAATTTTTATGTCCATTTTAATTTGTTATCATCAAAACATAGGATTCAACAATCTTCCCCTTTTTTTATGATGGCAAATTAATTGGACGATAAGAAGAAGAAGAAAATGAAATGTAAGTTTTACATAAAAAGTAATGAACAAACTCCCCCTACATTTATGCATATTTCACTTTCTCTCCTCCTAAATCAATGATATTTATATTTTCATAATTCCTTGGGATAATAGGAACATATGGCGAGAAGGAAAGTGAATATGAAAAAAATTGAAACCAAAGGACATTTTATTATGAAGAAAAAGTCATCACATTACATTCATAGTTAATGATACATCCATCATGTGTTCATGCACTAATAAATGTGACTCTAGTCATTACAAAATGGTACATGACACAAATGAAAACACACAAATGAAAACACATAGCAAAAACACATAACCTACACATAAGAGCAAAATATCGTCCTAGACTTTCCCCCCTTTTGACATCATCAAAGAGGGAGACAACCCAACTACTCCTCACCGGGACTATCATCCTTACGAGCTACGGGCGAAATAAATCCCTGCGATGCGTAGTATGCCTGTAGTGAACCAATAAGGTAACGAGAGTCACGCTTCATCCGTCGAACACGACGATCCATCTAGGTCACACGATGGTCTATGACAGCCACATACTGTGAAAGAGCCGTGAAGTCATAGAAATTTGGGATAGCGTGCTAGAAAGGTCCAACATGCTCAGCGGGTGCCGATGGTGGTGGAAAGCTGGGGCCAGCCTCTGGTGCATCCTGAGTGTCCATCGGTGTTAGCTCGCCATCTGTGACATCATCTCTATCGTCTGAATCTAGTGATGTCTGTCCTCCAAACTTAAGACCCTTCCGGTGCAGGGTCCTGGAACCAATGATGTCAATGGGGCGAGGTCGAATGTACTCCTCGTCTGCGGGAATCTCAACATCACAATGGAGTAAAATCCTCATAATCCAAGCACCAAAATATAAGTGGTACCGACCACGAGCACCAGAGGAGATTGATGCATGCAAAATATAACATATTTTATATTATTATTTTAATTAATTTTTCTGTAATTTAATCATGGCATGCATCATTTTTAGTCACCTTTAATCGTAATTCCGGATTTATTAATTTTAATTATTAATTCTCTGAATATTTTAATTGTGGATGGATTAATTAAACTTGAATAATTATTTTGCAGGAAAATTCAAAACACGGCCGAAATTCAAAGAAAATAGTTCCTTACGGCCGAGATTTCTATGGGGTAATGATATGGAATCTTCGTTGTTACGGCTAAGATTTGAAGGGGTAAAGATAAAAGAATTTTATCTTTTGGGCGTAATGGCATGAAGATGAATTTGGCCGAGATTCAAAAGGAGTAACAATTGAATGATTTTATCTTTTGGGCGTAACAAGATTAAATTCGTTCCTTACGGCCGAGATTTGGAGGGAGTAAAAGGAATTTTATCTCTTTGGAAGTAAAGATTTAGTTTTTTCCTTACGGCCGAGATTCAAAGGGAGTAAAGATAAGAAAGATTTATCTTTGGACGTAATGATAAAAGGATTTATCTTTGGCCGAGTTTATCTCATAATTTTAAAGTCAACCGTACGATGTTACAGCCGAGATCAAATTGAAGGCCGTCCGCACCCTATAAATACGTGAAGAATCCATCGTTTCAATTCGTGCTCTGAAGTTCAGGTTTTCTTCGACGGCGAGTCGTGAGCTCTGCAGGCTACGACCAAGAGGAGAGAGGTGCGACGGCTGGAAGTTGATCGCGACCCTGATCAAGTCCGAGAGGCTGCCCGACTGTCTGCCCGTGATCCGAAGCTTCGACTTTTATCTATTTGGGTGTAATTCTTCCAATTATTATTATTTTGTTATTATCTCTTCAGAATTTCTAGGATGAACTCCATATTTTTAAGATTATTCATTTTAGGAGATTATTATTGAAGGGAAACTATTTGGACCCTATATTATTTGTTTTAATCTTTTCTAATTAATTAGTTAATTGTGCTTAATGATTTTAATTTAATTACTTAGATTTCTGAGTTGAGTAATTACCAGTTTGTGGACTATTTAATTTCAGAATTCATTAATTAAATTAATTGGTTTTATGTGAAATTAATAATTGACATAAATTTGATAACTAGTGTGTGGAGAATCAAATTTATGTGGTCTGTTAATCTAACCAGTTTGTGGAGTGATTAATAGTCTAGGATTTTCATATTAATGCATCTTAATTTTAATCTTATCTGACGAATACCAGTTTGTGGGACTTTAGGTTTGATTAAATTTAAGATAGTTTGATTTACCGGATTAAATAGCAGAATTATCAGTTTGTGGACTCTGTGATGTTAATCTTGTAAATTAATAACTTGAAAAAATTTCTAATCCATATTTAAAGATTAAATTTATCTTTTACGGTTCAAATATTTATCCTGATCTATTTTCATCTAAGGCCTAACTTCAACACCATTATCTTATCTTTATCTTATTTTCTTTATTTTATTTCACAAAACCTCTTTCCAAAAATCCATATTTTTCCTCTCTTATTAATTTATAAATTCAGATATTGAATTAATAATATTCCTCGTGGGTTCGACACTCTTACTCCTATTTACTATATTACTTGAGCGACTAGTGCACTTGCTAGCGATTTTATTTTGCTACATCATTTCATACGCATCAAGTTTTTGGCGCCGTTGCCGGGGAATATCTTATTAATTAATTTCTAATTTTTATGAATTATTAGGAGATGTAAATAAATTTCTGTAAATATGTACTATTTATTTTAATTATTTTTATTTCTGTGAATAATCTAATTTTTTTTCTTTTGCAGATAAAGGTCGCGACATTTTAGATTAAAATTGTTGACTTTGGCTAATGCTTTACGGAATTTCGGATTACTGTTGACTTATGATTTTACGATCGAGATTTAATGTGTCGGCTTTATTAATTTTACGGCCTCGCAATGAATGATTTCTGAGTTCTAAACTTTCAATTTCTACGGCCGTAATGTTTTTATCTGAACGTTGTTTTACGTAATGGATTTGATTTTGTTTTGGCCAAAGTGGTTTGTTCTATTTGATTTGATTTCGTTGTTTTACGGCCGTAAAAAAAAATTGACTCAATTCACTTTTGGCCGTAATAATTCAATTTTTGACATTTGAGTTGGGATAATATTCTCAAGTTTCATTCGACTTTATTTCGGCCGAAACTCTATTTTGCTTTACGGCCAATCTTGTTCACTTCATCTCGGCCGATGTGACCTCATTTCATCTTAATTGACAATTTTTATCTTTACGGTCGAGATTCACCTCATCCGGATCAAATTGAATTCTCTCTTGTGATATGATTGATTAAGCTTGCAGACGAGAATTTAATCTTCTTTACGGCCGAGAATGATCTCATGGTTTTGCAGCCGTAAAATTTCTGAACATTTGTTTTAACGCCATATTACGACCTTTTCGGCCAATTTATTTGTGACTTTTTCTTTCTCGGCCATCAACGACCACGTTCGACTTAATTCTCATTGTTTTACGGCCGATATGAATTATCCTCTTCCTCGGCCGTAATGAGTCATTTTGTCGACGTTTCGTTCGATTTTTATTTCGGCCGAAACCCTGTTCTGTTTTGCGATCAAAGGTTGTCAACTTCAGTTCTTTACGCCCAGGATTTTATATGTGAGGAGTTGATTGCCGAAATGATTCATCGCTGTGTTAATTTTTACGACGTTGTTTCGACCATAAGCCAACAAGTTTTACGCCTTCACGTTGAACCCCTTTCAACACTGTTTTATGATTTTTACGGACGAACGAGCCTCGAATTACTAATTTAATTTCGGCCATAAATCTATTTCTGTATTACGGCCGATCAATCTTATTTCCTCTCTGAAAATATTTTTTTATTATGTCTGATTATTAACTTTACGGCCGCAAATTAGTTCAGACTTATTTTGTACCGTTTGTTATATCATCATAAATTCTTTCGGTCGATATTAATATTTGGTATTTGCATTGGTTTAAAGAACCTCCGTTTGCGGCCGTAATTAGGTTCTGAAAAGTTCCTCTCGAAAATTAATTTTAATGACGAATTTTCAATTCTATCAGGACGAAAGACTTTATTTGTTAAAATCTCATTTTTTTTCGTGACCTATTATCTATATTTCTTCCTTCTTGTATATATTTTTATTTTATTTTATTCTTTTATCTTACTGAAAATTGGTTGTTGCAGGTACTAATTGAAAATTAAATCACAACCAATCCTGGAATCTTCTGATAAGCGCACTAGGAGTTCAAATCCACTGTTGGAATTTGATCCTGAAATTGAAAGAACCTATCGTCGATTACGAAAAAATATAAGAAAAATGGCGGAACAAGCACTCGACAATCAGAGACTGGAGCAACAAAATGAACTGGTTCCACCACATAATAATCGGCGAGAAGATGAAGCAGAGCTTTCTATGAGAGAATATGTGTCGGCCAGATACAGTGACCGAGAATCATGCATCGTGCTGCCTGATATTAACGCAAATAATTTTGAGATAAATCCCGCAATCGTGAGGATGATACAAGCATCCCAATTTGGAGGAGGATTTCATGAAGACCCTCACGATCACCTTGACAAATTTCTTGCCACTCTGAGCACCTTTAGGAATAATAATGTTTCTTCTGAAGTTATTCGTTTATTATTATTTTCTCAATCTTTACATGACAAAGCTTCCACTTGTTTTAAAACTTTGCCTGTAGGATCGATTCATTCTTGGTTGGAGCTGATAGAAAAATTTGTTGAAAAATATTGTCCACCACAAAAGGCAGGCAAATATCGAAGAGAATTGAGGGCATTTGTTCAAGACGATAATGAGACATTATATGAGGCATGGGAACGATATAAGGAACTATTAGCCAGAGTTCCTGACAACAGAATTTCAAAATGGCAAGTGGTGGAAGATTTCTACCATGGATTGCGACCTACAAATCAAGACAAACTCGACCAATCAGCAGGAGGGACAGTACTGGGATCTAAACGCCCTAGTGAGATACATGATATTATTGAAGCTGTAGCCCTCAAGTCGAGCCAAGAAATGAGACCATCTTGCCGAACTCATGATGTACATGCTACACAAGGAATACAGTCTTCAGAAATAGTGGCTTAGCTGGAGTCACTTAATCAAAAATTCGAGCAGATGATGTCACTAATGGGAAATTCCAGTAATTATAGCCCTACAGGTAACACTTCGGATTCAAATCAAATTGAAAATGCTAACTTTATTTCCAATCCATTTTACAGGAACAACGATTATGGTTGGAAACACAATCCGAAGTTTGCCTATAATCAAAATCAAGGCCAATCTTCTGGTCCATCAAAAGATTATATACTGAAAAGGCAACTTGATACTCCCAAATATCAATCATCAAATCATATGCAGGAGATGATGGTACATATTATAGACACAATGCAAGCGCTGCAAAAGAATATGGAATCTAGAGCCACGAGTCAGGATGCATCCATTCAAAATCTGGAAAGACAACTGGGCCAGATGGCGACACAACTGACTGGACGTACACCGGGCTCTCTCCCAAGCAACACAGAGAAAAATCCAAGGGGGGAAGAGCAAAATAGGCCTTGATTTACATCAGAACTAAGTCAAGCTGACGACTATAAATCAGAACTATTTCTATCCTTTTTATTTTATTTATTTATTTATTTTTATTTTTTTAGATTAGTCTAATTAGTTGTTAATTAATATCTTAGTTTCGATGATAGTTTTATTTTTAATTTTAATTAGGCATTTTTTATTTTATATCGAGTCATCTAATCGATATTTTTTTCTGTACACCGAGCGGAATTTAGATAATCATACGTCGATCGAGGAATGCACCATGCATGGGAAACACAAGGCGAAACGACAAGATTACGCCATGTTCCTCGTTACGGCCGAGAATCACCTCGATGACCACGCCGTAAAGATTCCAATGGACATAACAAGACAAGCTGCCACCCTCGTTACGCCCTGCCACCATTCCGTTACGGCCGAGATGTCACACCAGCAGACCACAGACGTGCCTTGGAAATCGTCAAGCTCGGACATGACAAGGAGACCACGGACGTGCCTTGGAAAAATGCATGCTTTTACGCCCGGATTTGACCCTTCACTACGAGCTGTCGGAACAGGTTATGCATCTATAAAATCTTACCCCTTCTCGTATGTTGCAGATCAATCACCGCAAACCGAGGTGCTTCCGCTATCATTTACGCCTTTACGGCCGAAGTCTCAACGCCGTCACCGCTGCTCCCTTACGCCCAAAGTGCCACGCCTTCATTTACGGCCGAGCTTCAATACCGCCCTTCCTTCTTTCCGGCCGAAGTGACTACGCCTTTTCTCCCTTACGGCCGAAGTTACGCCGCCCCTCTCACCATTACGCCCTCTGCGTTACGGCCAAGCTTTCACGCCGCCTCGTACGTCGAAGTTGCATTACGGCCAAACCTCTGTTACTTATTACGACCGAAGTCTCCCGAACCGCTGTTCCTTACGGCCGAGCTTCATCAATTACGGCCGAAGTTCTTCATCAACCAATTCCTTGCGGCCGAAGTTCTTCATCAACCAGTCCCTTACGGCCGAGTCACCTCCGACCTTCAGCTCTTCATCGAATACTACGGTCGAAACCTCAGCCGCTTCCATCGAGCCGGCACCTTTTCTTTGTTGATTTTTGTCCAGATCAAGATGAGGCGATTTGCTAATATATGGAGGGGACGTCATGAACGACGACATCCGAATGCTCAGCCAGCCCCACAGCCCTCACAATTAATCTCCTACCCCGGAGATTATTATTGGACTAAGCCGGAGTCAAGCTCGATATGAACGGATGTCTGAGATTCGAATTCATGCCACCAGATTTTCAGATACTGAATTACTGAGGGAGTATAATTTACTTGCAGATATTCATCTATTATTTTCTCAGATTGGACTCTCTGACTTTGTACATTCTTGGTGGCCAACTTATGAAGTACTAATTATGGAATTTCTCTCATCCTTGGAAGTCTTTAATTTAGATGGTAGGAACTATGATCAGCCCCGCATTTCATTCTAACTTTATGGGCGACCATTTACTCTCACTCTAGGAGAGATTAATAATATATATGGATTTCCCAACCATGAATCTCTTTCTGTACCTGCTGACTTTGATGCTGAAACTTTTTGGAAATAGATAACAAAAGAAGACCGATTGGTTTGGAACACTGCTAAAGATAGCTCAATTCAGAATCCTGTTCTGCGCTACGTCCATCGCATGCTAAGCAACACCATAAGTGGGCGCAGTGATAATGATGGTGCCGTCTCAGAGGGAGAGTTATATCTCATCCACAGCATGCTTCATAGAACTCCCGTTAATGTGGGTGCCTTCCTCATTCGTCGATTCCAGCGTCGCACTACTCATCGTGGCGGTAGCATTAATATGGGCGCCCTTCTCACACCTATCGCTCAGCACCTACAACTAGACTTGGATGATCTTGAAGCTGTGCCAGGAAACACTCACCTCATTCGTAGGACCATTCAGGCTATGGGTCTCGTGAAGACCAACAACTCAGGGATCAAAGTTTTTATTTTTAAAGGCCACCATCAGGAGGTGCCCCGCTCAGATCAAGATGCTTTCACGCCGATTAATTCAAATAATTGGCTCCTTTTTAGGCAGGTCATAGCTCCAGTAATCTCACCTGTAGGACCATCTACCTCTGTCGGACAGCTACACCAGGATGAACCTTTCTCCTGGTTTGATTCTACTGATTATGCGGCAGCCCAACCCTACCTTCAACAGCAACAAGGATTCCAAGCTGCATCACCGACAGCTTCCCAATATGCCACATTCGTCCATTCACCTTATATGCCGGTGCCTTCTCCGATTTCATCTCCAGCACAAGAGAGCTCTTCTGATTCCTCGTTCATACCTTCTACTCCTTATGAGGAACGCGAATCGATGGAAGTATCTGCCCCTTTACAAGAACCTGTGCAGAATCGCTATATAGCACCGGAGCCCACTTTTACTTCAGCTCCAGAGCAGACTTACTATCCACCTCAGCCTGACTATGCTTCCATGCAAAACTTATGGGAATCAATGTATGATGAACAACTTCGTCAAAAAGGGGAGTTTCACACTTTTCAAGAAGAGCAACTTCGTCAGTCAGGGCAGTTGCACGCTATTCAGAAAGAGCAACTTAGACAAGCCCAAGAGTTGACCAACATCCGAGCCGATTTTAGAAATATGGATGATCGTCAGGGTCGCTTCGAATCCCTTCAAAATCAGCATGCACGCATGACGAGGCACATCCATAAGTATCATATGCGCCAAGGAAATCTCGGCTACCATCCACCATCGTCACCCCGCAGACAGTAAATCCGATTGTGTCTTTTCCCTTTTCTTTATTTTCATTTCTTTAATTTTCCTTTTTATTGCGTATGTATCACTTTCCCTTGCTGGCTTAACACTGAGGACAGTGTCTAGTTCAAGCTTGGGGGAGTTTGCATTCCATGCATTGCATGTTTTTTTTATTTGCTTATGTTTGCATCTATTTGTAAAAAAATCCAAAAAAATTGAAAATTTTGAAAATTTTCTAAAAAATACCATTGCATGCATTTATTTTTGCTACCAACTTACTAACTCTTTTCTTACTGTTTTAATTATCTTTTAGTAAAAAGTTCAAAGACATGCCGTTAATTGATAAAATTTGAATACTTTTCTTTCTTATCACTTGCTACTTCAGTATCAAACTTATAGACTTTGTGCCCATGCTAAGTAGAATTATGAATGACTAGACGACAAAATCATATTCATGCATTTTTTATTTATTTTCTTTTAAGTCTTGATTAGTAATAGCCTTCTTATTGATTATATCAAGTACTTTTTGAGCTTATAAAAAAAGAAGGGTTAGTTAAAACCCAACAGAAAAAAAAGGGTTGAATAAAGTTATGTGTAGGTACAAAAGTGTTATCCGGAACCAAGATGTGTTCGGGTAATTAGATCCGTAGGGGTTCATGCCTGGCGACCTAAGGGCAACTGCTCTGGGATCCGTCGATCGAAAACCTGCTACATGGACCATCTTGTGGAATATGGAGAAGCACATGAGTACTGAATCATGGCTAAGTTCAAACTCTTCATTCAGAACCTTGGTTGTTCGAGTAAGTAAACTCGAGGGGTGCTTTATCACCTGTTGCCCTAAGGCCATCTGGTCTGGGAGTCATCAGTCCAAAGCTCGCTACATGGACTTCCTTGTGCAATCCTGCTTGAAGATTAGAACTTTTAAAATGATTAAAAATAAAGTTGAAAAATGAAAAGAAAAAGAAAAAGTTTTAAGCTCAATTAGTACTTATGTGTTCAATATTAATGCTATTATTTGACAGACAATTTATTTTTCTGCAAGGCTGAATTTGAGATTGTTTAAATTTGTGTAGCATTCAGAACCTCTATGAAGCTAAGTGCATGGAAAATGGTGAGATACTGAGTAGCAGGTGTGTAGAAGAATTTTGTGAGAAAATTAGTCAGTTGACAATGTGGAGGCTACGATGGAATTTTCTTGAGCCTTGCTTTCAATTTTTGCTTGAGGACAAGCAAGACTTTAGAGATCTTCTGAAATGTGTAGTCCATGTGATAGAAGACGTAATGGCCGAAGTGAAGAAATGAGACATCACGAATGTTGAGACAGTGAAGAAAGAAGAGATCGAAGTGAGTGACCTCTATATAGTGCTCGGCCCGGGGAGTGATCATGCGATTGAGGATGTGATGAGCCATCTTCATGATCGAATGAAGATGTCGATAGGCTGTTTCGACGGTATATTGGACATCTTATCCAACAAAAACCGTACGAATGCCATCTGCGATCGAAAGATAATCAGAAGGCCAACCATGGGTGACAAATGAATAAAAGCCAAGTAAGGGGCATGCCACGCCAATGATGCGACAGAGATGGTCGGGGTCCAATCGAATAGGTACACCAAGGACATAGGTAATAATGGCCTCTCGAGTGATTGTCATGTTCGCATAAAAATGACGAACAAGACGAGAGTACACACGCTCTGTGAGGGAGAGAAGTGGCAGCCAACCAATGGTTGCGAACATCTGGAATGTTCAGAGCGTCCCAATCAATGGTATAGACACCCCGGACTTCGCGAGAGGCATACAAGGCTTCGAACTTGACAGAGATGTCCCTAGTGATAAAAAGATGGCTATCAAACTTAGTGGGCTCGGTGGAAGATAGCTGACGAGTACGTCCACGGGATTGTCCTCGTCTACGGCTACGTCGAATGGGCTTGGGTTCGGATTCTAGTTCAGGTTCACATCGGAGGACATGAATGGTGCCACCGGAGCTGGAAAGGCGACGACGACGCTGAAAGACCATCTTAGTACGGAGATGTCCATCATCGTCGGCCATGGATTCAACAATGGTGGTCGGAGATGAGGCTTGGCACTGATTGAGGTAAAGATGGAGTTGATCGGAGAAGAGAAGTTATTGTGATTTATGGAGAGAAGAGGATGGCCTAAGAGAAAAAACTGTAGTGGCTGACCGGAGAGCGGAGGGAAAGACAGACAGAGAGAGAGAGTAATCGGGTAAGAGAGGCAGTCGACGGATAGATGTGATCGGACGGTGAGAGAGGAGAGAGAGAGAGAGGAAGATTGGCCGAGAGAGATGTGGCCGGCGGGACGATCAGCCAGAGGTGGCAGAAGCTTAAAGCGGTCGGCCGGAGAGATGCGAATAGAGGAGAAGGCGAAGAGACTGTTGGCTGGAGAGAGAGAGGGGTCGACCGAAGAGAGAGAGAGGTCGGTCGGAGGAGATGGACGGATAGAGGAAAAGGTGGAGAGACAGTCGGTCAGAGAGAGATAGAGAGAGGTCGGCCAGAGGAGATGGACGGAGAGACGGTCGAGTGCTGAAGTCGAAGGAGAGAAGGGGCGACCGGTCGCTGGAGTGGCCGACAATCGTAGGGTTCGCCGGAGGGGAAAAGTTGGTCGGCTGACCGGAGGTTGGTCGTCAGTCGTCGAAGAAGAGCAGCGGTCGGGTGGAAAGGGGAATTTGGTCGACCGATTTGAGCAGTCGATTTCTTATATCACGTGATTTTGGCATATGCCGGTCGACCGATCCTGCCCAGCGGTCGATCGAACAATTCTTTTTCATTTAAATCACCATCGGTCGATTTATGTCAGCCGAATGCATTCATATACCGATCGACCGGTGTATCATATCGGTCGACCGATCGTTTGTTGACAAGAGCGCTTATTTGCAAATTTCATAGCGGTCGACCAGTCGTTCCAGTCGGTCGATCGATCCTTGCATTTTTCAAAAATTTGAACCATTTAAATCATTTAAGATCATAAAAAATCATATTCCAGAGATATCGTACAAATGTAAGTGTTGTGCAACACTTTTAATATTCAATTCATGTCAAAAGTGATATTGTATAACAAAGTTACTTTTACTTTGAATTCATATGCAATCAAGAGTTAATCATTCCTAATTCCCTTCTAAGCATGCAAAATCATTCTTCACTTAAGAGTTTTGTGAATATGTCTACAAGTTAAACTTCGGTGGACACATGTTCAATGACAATGTTCTTAAGAGACACATGTTCTCTAATGAAATGATATCGTAAGTCAATGTGTTTAGTCTTAGTGTGTTGAATTGGATTTTTTGTTATTTCTATAGCACTTGTGTTATCGCACTTAATGGGTATATTTGAATAATTTACACCATAATCAAGCAATTGTTGTTTTACCCATAATATTTGTACACAACAACTACCGGCGGCTATATATTCGGCATCGACGGTAGAAAGTGCGATGGAGTTTTATTTCTTGCTAGCCCATAAAATGAGAGAACTACTAAGAAAACAACACATCCCATTAATTCTTTTTCTATCAACTTTACATCCGGCAAAATCCGCATCGGTGTAGACATGCAATTCAAATGGAGAATTTCTATCATACCAAATGCTTAATTCACTTGTATACTTTAAATAGCGCAATATTCTTTTGACGACGATTAAATGCGATTCTTTGTGGCGGATTGAAACCTAGCACACAAACACACACTAAACATTATGTCCGACCTAGATGCCATCAAGTAGAGCAAACTACCAATCATACATCTGTACCTTTTTTTATTAACGAACTTGTCTTTTTCATCTTTATCTAATTTTGTAGTAATGCTCATAGGAGTTGTGCTCGGTTTGCATTCGTTCATCCCGAATCTTTTGAGTAGTTCCCTTGTATATTTTTTTTATTGAGAAAAATGTCTTTCTTGGATTGTTTTACTTGTAGGCCTAGAAAGAAAGCGAGCTCTCTTAGAAGACTCATTTTAAATTCTTGTTTCATAAGAGTTTCAAACTCTTTGCATATGCATTTATTAGTGGCACCATATATGATATCATCAACATAAATGTGAACTATTAAAATACTATTTTTAAAATGTTTTAAAAATAATGTGGTGTCAACTTTCCCTTTTTGAAAATCATTTTCAATTAAAAATGAACTCAATCTTTCATACCAAGCTCGAGGGACTTGTTTCAATCCAGAAAGAGCTTTTGAGAGTTTAAATACTTGATGAGAAAAATCTGGATTTTCAAAACTTTGAGTTTGTTCAACATAAACTTCCTCATTTATAAAATCATTCAAGAAAGCCGATTTAACATCCATTTGAAAAAGTTTAAAACCTTTATAGCATGCAAAAGCCAAAAGCATTCGAATTACCTCAAGTGTAGCAACAGAAGCAAAAGTTTTATCAAAATCAATCCCTTCAATATGTGAGTAACCCTTGGCCACTAATCTAGCCTAATTCCTCACAATGACACCATTTTCATCTAACTTGTTTCGAAAGACCCATTTGGTTCCAACGATAGGATTGTTGCATTTTTCTATAAGTTTTCACACTTGATTTCTTTCAAAATTATTTAATTCCTCATGCATTGCATTTATCCAATTTGGATCTTCAAGTGCTTCATCTATATTGTTGGGCTCAAAATTTGCAAGGAAAGTTGAAAAAGCACATAGAGTTTTTAAAGAATTTATAATTTTTATGCCTTCATTTATATTACCTATAACTTGATCAAGTGGGTGTGATGAGGCATGTCTCCAATTTCTTCGGATGATTTGATTCTCTTATCTTTGAGGTACTTCCATTTTTTCACTTTTGGGGTGTAAACTTTTACTTCCTCTATGTCCACAACTTCGAGTTTTCTTTGTACTTCAACTATTTTTTCATCATCATCATGTGCTTGTTTGCTCAAAAAATCATTAGTTTCATTAAATTTAACATTAATAGACTCTTCAACAACTAATGTTATTTTATTATACATTCTATAGGCTTTACTTGTACTAGAATAATCAAGAAAAATACCATCATCACATTTATCATCAAATTTGCCTAGTTTATCTTTGATATTCAAAATATAACATTTATATTCATAAACTTTAAAATAGGAGATATTTGGTTTATTACCAAATAGCATTTCAAAACATGTTTTCTTTTTAAGAGGACTAAGTAGAATTCTATTGAGAACATAGCATGATGTGTTTACGACTTCCGTCCAAAAATATTTTGGTAACTTGCTTTCATTTAAAATTGTTCTAGCCATTTCTTGTGTAGTTCTATTTTTTCTTTCTACTACTCCATTTTGTTGAGGTGTTCTAAGAGTGGAAAAATTATGGGTATTTTCTTAGCAAAATAATTCAAATTTATGATTTTCAAATTCTCCTCCATGGTCACTTCTAATTTTTGAAATCTTTTGTTCAAATTCGTTTTGAACTCTTTTTGCAAATTTGGAAAACATGTTTCGCGTTTCATCTTTACTAGCGAGAAAAATTGTCCAAGTGAAACGGGAGAAATCATCAATAATTACAAATACATATCTTTTTCCTCCTAAGTTTGTTACATCAATAGGTCCAAACAAGTCAATGTAAAAGTTCCAAGGCCCTATGTGTACTAATAACTCTTTTTAATTTAAAAGAACTTTTAGTTTGTTTACCTTTTAGACATGAATCACAAACTTTATTTTTATCAAATTTGATCTTAGGCAAGTCTCTAATCAATTCATGATTTGAAAGTTTATTTAGCAATTTATAATTTGCATGTCCTAATCTTCTATGCCACAAGTTTATGTCATCATGCATGACACTAAGACATTTTTCATTTTTCAAGTTATCAAAATTAATTTTATA
Organism: Pontederia crassipes; assembly: GCA_030549335.1. NCBI lineage: Eukaryota > Viridiplantae > Streptophyta > Magnoliopsida > Commelinales > Pontederiaceae > Pontederia > Pontederia crassipes. Next base: position 8,160,983 of record JAUKPH010000017.1, read on the forward strand.
TACATTGTTGTACCTAAAACCCTTGTGTAAAACTTTGTTATTTTCATCTAGTATTAAACATTTGTCCTTTTCAAATTTGACTAAATAATTTTTATCGCATAGTTGACTTATGCTAATTAGATTATGTTTTAAATTTTCAACAAGCCAAATATTTTCTAAATACACTTTGTTATTCTTACTAATATTACGTATACCAATTACTCTTCCTTTGCTATTGTCTCCAAAGGTGACTTTTTCTCTATTTTTCTTTTCCAAATTGATGAAATTTGAGGCATCACCGATCATATGTCTTGAGCATCCACTATCCAAATACCATTTACCTTCATTGTACTTAGAAGCTTCCTATAAGAAAGAAATTAGGAGTTTCATCTTTTTGGTACCCAAACTTGTTTGGGTCCATCTTGGTTAGTCATGATCTTTTTTGGGACTCAAATTTTCTTCATTCCTTTACTTATTCATTTTTTAATTCTGCAATCATAAGAATAATGCCCTTCATATCTACAATGAAAACAAATAATATGTGATCTTGTGTAATCATGCGATGTTTTGACAAACAAAATTCTTTTATCATTCTTCTTTTCAAAAGAGGTGAAACCAAGTCCCTTTTTATTTGAAGATACCCTAGATCCACTAAGCATAACATCTAACATTTTACTTCCATTTAACAACTTTTTAAGTTCAACTTTTAATTTATTAGTTTCTTTGTTCAAGCATGCAATTTCTACAATTTATTTTTTACATAATGATTTTAGTGCACTATTTTCCGTTTTTAATTCTTCAATTGAGAATTCTAAGCTAGAACTTTTTCCATTCAATATATCACACTTTTCACATGCTTTAACATTCTTATTTTTCTTTTGCAAATTTTCAAACTCTATTTTTATCTCATCGTATTTATTTTTTAGGCATCCATATTTATCAATTAGACCTCTAAGCTTCTTATGCACATTGAAAGATTCACTATCACTAGAGTTAGAGGAGTTAGATGATACCTCTAGGCTTCTTCGTCATCACTAGAGGAGGTGTTGGAGTCATTTTTTTTATCTTCGCTTTCATCCCAAGAGGCTTGAAGAGCATTTTTCTTCCTTCTTTAGCTTTCTCCATCTTTCTCCTTTTTGACCAAATTTGGACATTCATTTTTGTAGTGTCCAATCTTTTTGCACTCAAAGCAAGTTATTTGACTTTTGCTTGATGATGATTTTCTCTTGGTGAAGCCTTTTTTCTTTTGCTTAGCAAACCTGAGATATTTGTCAAACTTCTTTGCATATAGGAAAAGCTTCTTTTCATCAAGATCTTCATCCTTTTGTATTTTCCTCATCTTTATTTACCTTTAATACCAATGTTTTTCCTTTCAGAGTATTTGCTTCTTCATTTTCCTTGATTCCGATCTCATAGGTTAAGAGCGAACATATAAGATCATCAAAGTCTAACTTGTTTAGGTCCTTTTCTTCAATCACCGTCCTTTTTGTATGTCATTTGGAGGAGAGAGACTTGAGAAACTTTTTCACTTTTTAAGAGTTAGTCCTTGGCTCGCCCAAAGAGGCTAAGCCATTTATAATATCATTGAAGCGAACAACCATATCATTAATAGATTCATTTTCAAGCATTTTAAATGAATCATATTGATGATTTAAAATATTTAATCTATACTCCTTAACTTTATCCGTTCTTTCATGAGTAATAATGAGTTTTTTCTAAATATCATTAGCACTTTTACAACTAAAAATTTGATTAAACTCCGTTGGATTCAAAACACAATAAAAAATATTTTTAGCTTTCCAATCTAATTTTACTAAAAGTCTTTCTCCTTCGATATATTCAAAAGATTTTTTCTTACTTAAATCAAAATCATTTTGAATAATGTCCCACATATCAATATCAATAGAACAAACATAGGCTTGCATCCTAATTTTCTGATATGCAAAATTTGATGCATTAAAAAGTGGATGATGATTAATAGATTGACCTTCGAAAAAATCGGAACCATTTGATGTCATAGCTCTAAAGATATTTTAAATCTTAAAGCTAGAGTAACTTGGCTCTGATACCAATTGTAGGATCAAAAGCACCAAGAGGGGGGGGGGGTTGAATTGGTGAAAAAAAAATCTTCTAAAAAATTTCACTTTTCGAAAAATCAATAAAAACGATCACAAGTAAATATAGATAAAGCATAAATGAAAGATAAAGAACAAACGTAAGGAGATACAATATGATGACGAGGTTCGGCCTCAACTCTTTGGCCTACGTCTCCGTTCCGACTTCTTGACCTCGAGACCATCGAAAATTCACTATTTTTTTCTTTTCTTGTAGGGAGAGAACAACCCTCTTTTACACAAACACACCTTCTTCTCCGCTCAAGAGGCAAGGCACACTTCTTATACAAGGAGCTATTAATCTCATTAGATCAGAAAGTAAAATTTTCCTCTAACTCTTTTCTTTCACAAATTTTCTCTCTCACTCAAGGCTAAGAAAAGAAAAGGGAAGAAACTTGCACTTTTATGCTCAAAATTGAGAGGAGCTATAGAATGCTTTCTCTTGCTTGAGTGTTTTTTCTTCAGACCTTGGCACTTCTTTTATAGGTTCCAGGAGGTGAAAATTTGTTCAAAAATTTTTTCACAATTTTCTTCTAAAAAATTCTAGTCGTTACTGTTCATTTGACCGAGAGACCGGTCGACCGCTGGGACGGGCCGGTCGATCGGTCTATGTGACCGTTGCTGCTTTTTCAGCCTTTTGAAGTTATCCGGTCGACCGGTCCTTCAACCGATGCATCATCCGGTAATGTCTCGACGTCGATCGGTATAATTGCTATCGACCGGTATATCGATCGGTATAGTCTCGACGTCGACCGATATAATCTCGGCTTTTCTTCTGCTCATTATCAGTCGACCGATGCCATGGCCGATCGACCGATGAGTCGACCGATCATGTCTGAAAAATTTTTCTTGCGGTTTTAAATTGTCGATTTCTTCTGCGAATGTGGTCATATCAATTCGACACCTGCATTATCATCACTTGAGCATAGATCAGTAACTTTTATGTCCATTTTAATTTGTTATCATCAAAACATAGGATTCAACAAAATGACATCCTAATATATTGTGATATACAAGTTTTGTAATGAGATATTCTGTTTTGGAATAAATACATTTGAACCTTATGAATGTGTGATGAGAGGATATTTACAACCTACCTTTCATAGTTTTGTATTTAACATACATTGGATTATCCATATGTATGAGAATCAGATAATAGATATGTATTACATCATTGATATTCTAATATTAAGAATGAAGTCTTTGGGTTTGAACACTATATTTGTTTGACTATTTTAAGTGATTATAGTTATTCTAAATTTGTAAATAACATACGTATGAATTGACTTTGAAGCTTAATTCTATAAGATTGAGATTGACCCAAATAAAATATGTTGATAGAAAGATTAAAAAAAAATAAAGTGTAGTTATGTTGTTTTGAATAGTCAAAATCAATTTGCAAAATGTGCTATAAATAACATAAGTGAAATATGAATATGATCATGGAAATTATATATATATATATATATATATATATGAATCACCCTTAATATTAAATTAGAAATTACTTGTGTTGGATACGTAGATAGTAAAGTATGAGTTTTCTTCTTCGAGTTTGAGAATGTCAAACCTTAATACACTTATACGAAATATAGAAGGTTATGTAGGAATAATCAATAAGAGAATAGATGCTTTAATCGTATTAAGACATTATGAGACGTCTACGTTAATTAGAAATGATAAACATTTTATATAAATGGATAATAATATTAGACTATGCATAAGGGTTGGCGAACCAATCATCAAATCAGTTTAGTGTTGAAAATTGATACCTATTTGCTAGAATTCAAATTATATGATGATCATTAAAGTAACATTGTCTAATGTGAATCATTATAAGTAATTTTGAAATCAATATGAAACCTTGAATTGCTATTATTGATATCAAAATTATTGTCAATTTTCAACCCGTCATTGTCAAACAACATTCATCATTACATTCTAAATCATTGACGATTCTTATTAGTTGTTATTGATTGTGTTGATGTGCCTTGAATTATGCACCCTGTATCCAAAATTTTGAAAGAAAAAAAATGAGAAAAAGGAAAAATGAGGATCTGTGACGGAAGCGGAGGGCTTGGGCCGTTATATATGGGGATTAGGATTTTATATGATGTACTCTCTTTTGGCTCATAGTGAAATTCTTCTGACGGCGACCTCCTTTGCCCGTAGATATGTCTCTCTTGTTCACATTAATCAAGAGAGTTTTACCACGTTAGATCTATGTATTCGTCTTCTCTTTTTTTCGTTGTTTTCATTGTTTATCGATCATCGATATTTTATTTCCAACAAATTGATATCAGAGCCGAGTTTCTTTCCGCGAAGATGACTACAATGAAGTTCGACATCGAGAAGTTTGACGGGAACACAAGTTTCAGTCTGTGGCAAGTTCGGATGCTTGCCATCCTGGTTCAGAATGAATTGAAGAAGGCGTTGTCGGGTCAAAAGCCGGATGCCATGGAGGCGTCCGCCTGAGAGGAACTCGATGCGAAGGCCTTGTCTACGATCTAGTTGTGTCTGACGAACGATGTTCTTTTGAAAGTCCTTGCAGAGAAGACGACGGCTGGTCTCTGAATGAAGTTGGGAACTCTGTATCTGACGAAAACCCTAACGAATTGACTTGTGTTGAAGCAGCGACTGTACACCCTTCGTATGGTCGAAGGTACGTCAATCAAATCACATATCAGTGAGTTCATCGCCCTAATCAATTATTTGAAGAACATAGATGCGAATGTTGATGATAAAGATCAGGCGCTATTACTTCTTTGTTCTCTGCCATCTTCATATAAAACCTTTAAAGAGACCATGATTTACGGTAGGGACAAACTCACATTTAAAGATGTTAAGGGCAGACTACCGAGCAAAGAAAAGTTGGATGACGAATTGAGATCAAGCAGCAAATTTGATGATCAAGCCTCAGGTCTGGTCGCAAGAGGTAGACATCAAACGAGAAATCAAAATCAAGATAGATCCAAAGATAAAGTCTGCAATTATTGTAAAAAGGGTCATATCAAAACAGAGTGTTACAACAGAATAAGAATAAAAGAATTAACGAGAGCAACGAAAAGGGAAATTAGAAGGCTGAAGTTGCAAATGTCGGTGTAGCAGAAAGTGAGAATGAAGATGTTCTGTTGGTAATGACATCAAACAAATTCAGATCATCAAGTGAATGGATTCTCGATTCTGGATTCTCATGCCATATGTGTCCCAATCGAGATTGGTTCTATACGTACAAATCTGTTGAAATTGGAGTCATTCTTATGGGCAACAATGTTGCCGGTATTGGGTCCATCCAGATTAAGATGCATGATGAGATTATTAGGACATTATCTGAAATCAGACATATTCCTACTTTGAAGAAGAATCTTATTTCTCTCAGTGTCTTAGACTTAAATGGTTGCAAAGTTATTATTGAGTCTAATAGAATGAAGATTTCTCATAGTGCTCTTGTGTTGATGAAAGACCTCAAAATCGGTAGCTTATATGTTCTTCAAGGTTCGATGGTGATATATTCAACAGCAGTCTCATCTACCTCAGAGGAAGATTGCACAAAGTTATGACACATGCGTTTGGGCCATATGAGTGAGAATGGCATGCAAGTTCTCAGCAATAGAGGTCTTCTTTCTAGTGCAAAAGTTGGAAAACTAGAGCTTTGTGAGCATTGTATCTTCGGAAAGCAGAAGAGAGTTAGCTTTGGTCCAGCCATTCATAAGACGAAGGGAACTCTTGATTACACCCATTCAGATTTATAGGGCCTCTCTCAAGTTCCTTCGAATGGAGGAAATAGATATTTGCTGACATTTATTGATGACTTCTCTAGAAAAGTTTGGATTTATTTTCTGAAGCATAAAGATGATGTATTTGAAATATTCAAGTCATAGAAGACTCTGCTAGAGAAGCAATTGGAAAAGTTGTGAAGAGGCTGAGGACTAACAATGGGCTAGAATTATGTAATTCTAAGTTTAATAAATTTTGTGACAAAGAAGGCATTGCAAGACATCACACAGTTGTGAGAACTTCACAATAGAATGAAATCGTATAAAGAATAAACAGAACTTTACTAGAGAGAGCACGATGTATGCTGTCAAGTGCAGGACTTGGCAAGAAGTTTTGGGCAGAAGCTCAACCTGGCATGTTACTTAGTGAATCGGTCTCACCACCGAGCCTTAGGCTTAAAAATTCCTGAAGAAGTGTGGTCAGGTAATCCTTCTAATTATTCACATTTAAGAGTTTTTTGTCGTCCTGCATATGCACATGTTAATGATGGAAAGTTTGAACCTAGAGGTAGGACGTGCATATTTCTTAGTTATAAATATGGTATTAAAGGTTATTGTCTATGGTGTCCTGAAATCAAGAAATTCATTATCAGTAGAGATGTTATTTTTGATGAATCTGCGATGCTTCACTCGAGAAAAGATTTGTCTATTATTGATAATATAGAAAAATAAAAGATTTTGGAGAAGGTGGTGTTAGAACTTTCAAATTCTTCTGATGAAAAAAATGATACTCCTGAAGTTCGTACATCACCTCAAGTTCAGCAGCAATACATGTTAGCTCGTGATAGACCAAGGAGAGAAATAAAAGCACCTCAAAGGCTCGAATTTGAAGAATTGGTGGCTTATGCATTAAGTGTTGCTGAAGATATTGAGTTACCTGATCATTCCTCCTATTCTGAAGTTATTCGAAGTCCTGATTATAATAAGTGATTAATAGCAATGTAGGAGGAAATGAAATCTCTACAAAAAAATGGCACTTGGGATCTTGTAAAACAACCTGTGAATAAGAAGATCGTTGACTACAAATGGGTGTTCAAGAAGAAAGAATGAATCAATAATGAAGAGATAAAGTACAAAATAAGATTGGTGGAAAGAGGTTACAGTCAAGTGGAGGGTGTTAATTTTCATGATGTGTTCTCTCTAGTTGTGAAACATACTTTTATTCATATTTTGCTTATTGTTATTGCCTTGCAAAATCTTGAACTTGAGCAACTAGATGTTAAGACTACATTCTTACATGGTGATTTAGAAGAAGATATATATATGGAGCAGGCAGAGGATTTTCATGTTGAAGGTAAAGAAGATCAAGTCTGCCATTTCAAGAACTCCTTGTATGGACTTAAACAATTTTCTCGACAGTGGTATAAAATGTTTGATTCATTCATGTTGAATATTGATTTTGCTAAAAGAAAATATGATAGTTGTGTTTATTTGAATCAACTTGCCGATGGTTCATTCATCTATTTGTTGCTCTATGTTGATGATATGTTAATTACAACGAAAGACATATCTGAAATTAACATTTTGAAAAATAAGTTAACTTCTGAATTTGAGATGAAGGATCTTGGAGCAGCAAAGAAGATTTTGGGAATGGAAATTTCTAGAGATAGAAACCCAGTTCTGTTTCAGCAGAAATATAGTGAAAAAATCTTGGAGCGTTTTGGAATGCAGAATGCTAAGACTGTCAGTACATCAATCGCGGCACACTTTAAACTCTCAGCTTCATGTTCACCACAATCTGATGAAGACAAATGGTATATATCAAAAATTCCTTACTGTAGTGTAGTTGGTAGCATTATGTATGCAATGATTTGCACTCGTCTAAATATATCTCATGCTATTAGTGTTGTTAGTAGATATATGTCTAATTCAGGAAAGAAGCACTGGAAAGCTGTTAAGTGGATACTGAGATATTTAATAGGTACTTCTAATGTATGCTTAGAATTTGGTAGAAATTTAGCTGGACTGGTTGGCTATGTTGTTTCAGATTTTGCAGGAGACCTTGATAGAAGAATGTCCCTAATTGGTTATGTCTTTACTATTATTGATTGTGCTGTGAGTTGGAAAGCTATTTTGCAGGATACAGTAGCATTATCCACCACTGAAGCTGAATACATGACCATCACTGAAGCTATAAAAGAATCTATCTGATTAAGAGGATTAGTTGAGGAGCTCATTATGAAAGAGGAAGCTATTGTCATATATTATGATTGTCAGAGTGCAATACATCTTACAAAAAATTAAATGTATCATGAAAGGACAAAGCATATAGATATGAGATATCATTTTGTTCGTGATATTGTAAAAAAGTAAGTTGTTCAAGTTCAAAAAATTAGCACACATGACGATCCAGCAGATATGATGATAAAGAGTTTACCTGTTGTCAAGTTCGATTATTGTTCAGACTTGGCGGGTGTTACACAAAGATCAAACTAGGTCCATATGGGCTATTCGGCAAAGGAGAGCATGTTGAGCATTTATTTTTGAGAGTTTTGTAAAATTCAAATCAAGGTGGAGATTTGTTGATGTGTCTTGAATTATGTACTATGTATCCAAAATTTTGAAAGAAAAAAAAAATGAGAAAAAGGAAAAATGAGGATCTGTGGCGGAAGCATGATTCTTTATATGATGGTTAGGGTTTTATATGATGTATTCTCTTTGGCTCATAATGAAATTCTTCTGACGGCGACCTTTTTTGTCCGTGGATGTTTCTCTCTTGTTCTATTCCTCATATTTGGAAAGTGATTTTTTTTACTCATCATTATCTATCACATTTCATATAGGGTGACTAATTAAATCACCATTGCCACTTCTTTATGGATGATAAATGATTTGCTATTTTGGACTTTAGTACGTCCATCAATTTTGGAAGTTTAGCGAATGAGTAATTGGAGGGGGAGGCCTTTCTGATCGTCGATCGCAAATTCAAATCGACTTATGAAATGTTATTTTGAAGTGTAACGAATGAGCGAGGGGAACACCTTTCTAGGTGAGTGGGTAAATTTACAACATAGCAAAATATTATATGTTAGTTCTTTTATTTATGATATTACCTCAAGCAAAGATTATTATTGTTATTATTGAAACATATCTTGAACTATGAAAAATATTTATGATATGTTTCAAGGATTTCATATGAGATGGAGTAACCTCTTATACAAAAATATTTTTAGGAAACAATGCTTGTGAAGTGAAAATAAGTTTTACTTGATAATGATATGTGATTATGACATGTTTATTTTGATATTATTAAACGTCATATGTTCATTAGTCATACTAGTTGAAAAGATTTTTAAGACCACATTCGATATACATGAAGTCTTTGGGACGTATATCGAGTGTCTTTGCCCTTTGGGGACTACTCTGCGTGCATGTATTGACCCATGATATTCTGCGTATTTCAGATGGAGAAATACGTATTAACTCATGATATGCTCTGCGTATTTCAGATGGAGAAATATGTATTGACCTATGATATGCTCTGTGTATTACAGATGGAGGAATACATATTGACCCATGATTTATTCTACGTATCTGGGACTCTTTAATTGCGAAGCTCTGCTTAACTGTATGACACAATCATGGAGAGATACGTATTGACCCATGATGAGTATGTGTGATGACACATGTGTGGAGTTTAATTATGAATATGATGATATCTTGAGTTACTTATATCGATATTAAAGTTCATATGATTTGGGAACTTATGTTACATGAGTTATGTTTTAAATATTTTCTCATATGGAGAATATGATTATTTAAGTGTTATGTGCAGTTGTATTGTTCTCCTATGTTATACTTTTATTCTACTCAATGAGCAAATGATTGTTGCTCATATTACTATTATTGAATTTTTCAAATAATTTCAAGTTCTCGAGTTAAGTCGACTCGAAGCTTGCTTTCGATGCATATAGAAGAGGTCGAACCACCGGAGCACTTTCATTTTTCTTTCACTTTTGTTTTTGAAAGCATGCATGTAATAGATAAACTCGAGAGTTGTACTAAAGTTTATTAGAATCATTTTATAAGGTTGTATAAAACTTGATCCTGTGGGGTGTTAAATGTGAAATGGGTTATGAAATGATAGTGATAATATGTTAATGTGATGTCTTGTAACTTTTTATTAAACTTTGATGGGTATATATATGTATCTATTGTATGTATTGACAAATGACATAAGATGATTAAGGGAGAAAGTTTTGTCGATTTTATTTTTAGAATTTCTAAATAAGATTAAAGGAAATAATAATTATGATTAGAACTTAGTCACGGAGTGGGGTGTGACACTATGCACAATCTATATCAATGAATTCTCGATACTAAGGAGAAGAGAATAGTATTTCATGTTGCAAAAAATCAATGCCATGGGGATTCCTCCTACGTACTTAAAGTCGGCGGGAAACCAATCGAAATCCCTCTGGAGTGCAGGTTGTGCATACGTCGAACTTTGACCAGCGATAACTTCACAATGTGAACTTGGAACCCGCGTCCGTCACCTCGAGGCTTCTCTCATTGGGGCTTCAAAATTAACCTTTAGACGCCCTATATGCTTTGATTTGCGTGAAAATGGGACTTAAAGTGAAACTCATAATGCAAAAATTCTATTTGACTTAAGAAGATTTCTAGCCACCCTTTTAATGCCTTTTATAGATGTAGGCTAGAGTTCTAACTTCAATTAGGTCTTTACTTAGATTTCATTATTTCTACTTTTTATATAATAGAGATTTTTATTATTTATGAGAAAACTGCATGAACTATTGATTGGATTTGAATTAGTATAGTTATTTGGTTTCTTTTGATTATAATTGTTAAGCTTAATGCTTTTTACTCAAATTATTATATTCTAAAATAAGATTACAAAATTGGTGTGAAGTGATTAGTTTTAGGATTTTATAATTCTCGATTTTTAACTTGAGAGTTGAAGCAATCATAACACAAATCTTATATCTCATCGTTTGTACTTGATTTTGTGCAGTTTATCAGTTTTTATCCAGCGTTGGATGACTATTAGTTTAGGACTTACAACTTAATGTATCTTAATATCTTTTTTAACTGATGATTAACTCAGCGTTTGTGATCCTAAATTTTGTGAAAATTAAGATACTTTGATTTACTCAGCGTAGAGTTCATTATTAATTATTAAATTTCATTTCACATGTTTTGTATGTAACATAATCATTTGTTAATTAATGAGAGACTAAATTTTATAGTTAATAAAAGTACATATGGTTAGAAAAATATGTTGTTCAATAAAAGAAAATCAAATGGTGTGGATTAGGGCTATGTACATTCTTATTATGAAGAGAGTTCATTCGAGCGTATGTAAATAGAGACTATGTTTACATATGGATCCCTACGTCATTACATTCTATTTAAGATTAGGAATATGCATAATCGAACCTGCTTTTGACATATCTATTGTTATTTGGGTAGCATATTCACTTTTTTTTGGGGTTAGATACATGTAACTTGAAATTTCTTCTTTTTTCATTATTTTTTCTTGTTGTATAAGGAAATGATGTTTTGGAAATTTATAATTTTGTATACGAATAAGAATTGTCCAAGAATCTATAGAACAAGAGGTCAAACAAATTAAGAAAAAAGATAAAGTTACAAAATATTGGTAGAAATATAAGAGAAGGAATATATTACAACAAAAAATAATGCATAATATCTAAAAATAAAGGAATAAATTACAATAAATGTCCTTCAACTTTGACATTTGCTCAACGTTATCCTCCAACTTTAATTTATAACACGAATGTTTTATATTTTTTCACTCATTGCACGGAATGTCATTTTCATCGTCGATCACCCATTTTTCAATCGCATAGATGACGTAGTGCTGTCATTATAAAAAATAAAAAATAAATATCTTATTTCTTCTCCATATAAATATTTATTGAAGTGATAACATTAAAAAAACTAAAATTAAAACTAAAATAATAAAAATATCAAGTAAAGAAGGAGGGGGTGTCGCCCTCCCTCTGCAACCGCCAACGAACACTAGAGGGGGGCCGCTGGCATAGGCAAGCAAACGGGGTGGGAGGGGGGCTCCTTTTGCCTGCGTGCACCATCGGCGATGTTCGTGCAGCGCAAAACGAGGGGGGGTCCCCTGAGCATCCGACACTAGCAAGACTGTCAGAGGTCGAGGGGAGAGGCGGTTCCCCCTTCTTTTTTTATATATTATTATATTATTTTTATTTTATATTATTATTTAATCATGCCACGTAGGAGAGAGAAATGACTTCTCAAATGATTTCTTGCGTGGAGAAAAGAGAAAATTATTACGTGGGCGACATAGTAATCAGAAAACGACCGATCGTAAGTGAAAAGGACAATCGGTGAAATAAATGAAAAGATGAATGATAGTCTTGTTACAAAATAGAGTTTAAGAATAGCATTAAAAAAATGTTCAAAGTTGAAAGATATTTGATATAATTTATTTAAAAATAAAGAGATTCCATATGGTTCACTTGCAAAATATCTTTAAAATATTACAAAGGTATAATTACTAGTTACTAGTACATAATAAAACCAATCATAACAAATTAAAGAGCTCAATGCACCCCACTAATCTCTATGTATGCCAACCCACGTAGGTGATATTACCAAACCAAACGTTGCCGACAAGTGAGTTAATACATAAGTAACTTAAATATGAAATAAAAATTGAGTGTCTCCATTGCAAAAATATCAAAAAAAAAAGAAAAAAAAAAGAAAAAAGGAGAGTGGTTATACACATTTCAAGTCATTTTCTCATTAATGCATGGTATTATCAACCTTGGTTGGACATACATAAGTTAGCTACATCACTTTCTCCTTATTAATTCGCAACTAATGGGCACACAAAGACTGCATGATTAGAGAAGTTTAAGCTGTTCATGTCCAAAAGCAAAGCAAGGGAGCTTGTTGCATTAAATGCCAACAGCCACACAAGATATCTTGAGGGAAGGCTCACAAGGAAGCTTTTGTTAACTAGCCCGGATTATGTAAGAGGAAGAAAGATTACACTCACATAGAAAAATACACGAGATTTATTAAATTCATTCTAGATCAAGTTACATTTTTGGATGACGATGACTCTTTTTATTTTGGAATAATAATGATTACGGGAATGTAAAATGACATAATCGTCATGAAATTTATACATGAAACTCCAATATAAAATTAAAAATATAAATCCTATAGTCGTTTAGATTTCGAAGGCTCCACCCCTGAGCTCCCGTGGGAAAATCCCCGTAAGGGACGGGCGATTTCACTGCCCCCATTACTGACTATGTAGGAACCATCTAAAATTACAATTGAATTCATATTCAAAGCATTATCAACCAAATGACATAGATTATGAAGAAGAATGTAGATAACTATAAGTGAGTTGTTAAGATTTTAAATATAGAGATATTATTCTTTTTAGCCTTTTTCTCTTTGCTTAATGATTTTGACACTTGGATGCCTTCTTCCTTCCCTCTCATGGATTGCAATAAAAAAGTTTATGATTGCGATTATTGACGTCCCTATCATCAATTTTTTTTATAATACTAAGCATAAATATCTAAAAACTAAATTTTTTAATTGCCATATTATCCCTTTTAAACAATTGTACCCTTTAGTTTTTTTTAAAAAAAATATGATGTTAAAGAGAAAAAGACACGCAAAATTACATTTGAAAATTGACTACTAACATCAACATTGGAAATCATAAAATTTATGAATATAGTGACAATGTAGAATAGAAATACAAGGTGATTGATAGGGTATAAACCACCCACTCCTTAATAAATAGAGCATCTAAATCAACCACTCATTCTCCATCCAATGACAATGCAACACATGAGATGATCCCGGTTCAATTTGAATTAGATTATTTACACTGATGTGTTTTGACTAAGGTCAGAAAAAGAAATGAGGACTCAAAAAATGTTTAAATTTTGGAATGAGAACTAAGAAGGGGTTGGAGAAAAAGAACTATCTAGTTTGGCAAATGAATATTACATATTTAGATCACGTATTAATTATGGTGGCGTGGAGTCACGAGTCAGGACGCCCCTCTTTCTCTCTCTCTCTGAAACAAACAGACAAAAAAACAGAGCAGAGCAGAACAGAACAGAGGCGAGGCGTGTCGTGGGGCGATGGACCGTGGCCGCGGCGCTGTCCCGTCGCCGCGTCCGCACGCCAAATTGCGTTGCGCCCTTCTCCACCTGCCACCTTCCTGTCCGGACAAGGCCACATCTCCCTCGTGCCACCACCCCCAACAAACCCCATGCAGCTTTTGCCGGGGCAAAAGAAACAAAGAAAGCAAGACACAAACATTTTATGCTGCTTTAGTTGTATAAACATAGAAGCAAGCAACCCCCGCAAGGGGAAAAAAAAGCAGAAGTTTATTGGAAAAAAAAAATCACACCTCTCGCATGAAGCTTGTAAAGAAAACGTACAGAATATATATATATGAAATTCGAAAATGGTCGATCCATGAAGTTTTTATGTAACATGAGATTTCAACTGATGAGGTTATGTATATATTTTACATGCATGCGTTTCTTGACGGCTAAAAGGAGAGCCAAATAACCCAAGAACTAAAAGATAAGTCGGAGAAAAAGCAAAACAAAAACAATAAAGGCTACAAGGTCCGTCTGACTACTGCTCTGGTTTGTTCTGCGGGTTTTGGCCTCGCTCGCGGTTGCGTCCGCTGCCGGCGCCGTCTCCACTCTGCGTCGACGGGCATCCGCCGCTGCTCAGCGAGGACGAGCCCTCCGGAGCCTTCTCCTCGGCGTCGTCGTTGGCTTTGGAGGAATTGACGGCGGCGTGGCCGGAAATGGGCGTGGCCAGGTATGTGGGCTTGCAGTCCCCGGCCATGATCACGAGGACCTTCTCCTCGAAGACCTGGGCACTCGTCCCATCGTCGCGAGGCTTCTGTCCGTCGCGGCCATCAGCTTCGTCGGAGTCGAGGTGGCCCGAGAGCTTCCAGTATGAGCAGGCCAGGACCAGCAGGGCCAGGGCGATCAGGCCCAGCATGGCCGCCAGACCGCCGAACAGGTACGGCACCGGCGAGTGCCACGACGAATGCTCCGGCACGGCGCCGGACGAAGGCCCCGCCGTCTCCCTGGCAGATTCGCCGCAGCTGCTACCGCTGCGAGAGCCGAATTCTGGTTCAGGTCTCATCTTTCTTTTTCCTGTTCCTGTGCTGCGGATATGGTGTGAGGCGAAAAAAGATGGTGGTTTATGTTGTGAGATCACTTGTTGGAGTAGAGAAATGTGAGGGGCTGGAAGGGATATATAAGGGCCAAATTATTTGGGTTTATATAATTGCATAAAATATACTAACAGTCACAAAATATATATATATATATATATATATATATATCTTCTTTTGCAGCTTAATGTTCTTTCTCTTATTTCTGCAATTTATTTCTTTCTTGATTTATTTAACAACTTACTTATTATATCATTTTGTCTTCACATGAGAATAATGGTGTAGCGCAATAGGCACCTCAGATTGAAAGCTCACGAGTTCAAATTTTATAAGGAACGGATGTACTTTTTTATTTTCAATCTTTAATTTTAATTTTTAATTTTCTTGCATTAAGTTTACGAATAACTTTATGTAGTGAATTTTTTTTTTATCTTCACATGTTGCATATAAGGGTTAAAACAGTACGGATCTGTTTGGTTTTTTCCTTAAAAAAATTGTTATTTTTTAGTTCAATATTTTTAATTAAAAAAATAATCTTAAAATTATTTTAGAAAAAAAACACTCTCTCCAGAGTCAATTTTTTAAGATGATTTTTAAGACCCTATTTTTATAATTATATTTTAAATATATATAATAAATAAAAAATAAAGCTAGCAAATTGGACATCCATAATGTGATAGACATGAGAATATATACAAATAATATTATATTTATTATAAAAATTGATAACTTATGAATTAATTATACAAATTTAAAATAATAAAAAAATAAGTTTCATGGACCTTTATGGTTTTTTGAGACAGGACCCTAATTTTAACGTGTAGATTTCAATCTATTAAAAAAAGTTCTAAATCATGTTGAGATTCTTAACTTTTAGTTTTTTTCGGTTCAATTTCTTTTAGTCGGGTAGATTTTTTTAATTGATTGAGTTTTTCTTAGATTAGTTGCATGTCTTATGATAATCCTCCTATTATTACCAACCACTTTATCATAAATGATATAAGTTGACATGCAATACTATTGCCACTCTATACATTTTATTTGTAAAATAAAATAATAAAAAGGAAAATATATTTTATTTTGAAAACTATGTAAAAATGTACTTTTTATATGATTTGGAAACTAAATTTGTTATATATATATATATATATATATATATAAGATTTAAGGAATACGTGAATTCAAAATAAAAATTCACCGTGATCTTTGATAAATATATTTTAAAATGAGTTTATCATAAATTTATTATCATTGATCAATGATGATCCATATATGTGGACCTATTTTGGATTCACACAATTCTTAATCCCATATATATATTATTTTGTTGTAGAAGATAAATTGTTATCAAATAGTAAGTATTATTTTACTTCGACTTTGTTTCTTGCTTTATTTCTATTCGAGCAATCTTCCTCTCTCAAAACAATATGCATTCTCTATTTAATTAAGATACAAAGTTACATAGCATTGGAATAAAAACTTAGTCCTCTATTTATTTTGTCGTAAAAAAATAAAAATAAAAACAGACATGAACAATAATTGTTTATTCCCATTCTTATCCCAAAAGGATAACTATTTTCATTTCAGTTTAGGAAAACCCTTGGGATCAAACTTTTTAAAACCATTGAACGAGTTCATCCAAGCAAGTAAACAAAAGCACTTTCTTCTACCAACCAATGGCTAAGTCTTAGGACCTTAATTTCTTGGGTCAAGAGTTTAAACCACTAAATGAGTATATGAGTTTGTCTTAATTTGTAGCAAAAGAGAGGGAAAAAAAGAAACTTGCATGAAAGAATTAAAATTTTAGTCCTATTTTAGCAATTTTAATAATTAATGATATCTTCCATGTTTGCCTATATGTATTGCATCTGGTGCCTTCTTATGCTTGGAGTTTGTCTAGTGATTTGCTTTTAGAACTCCATTGGGTGGAAGAAGAATTAATCTACACAAAGTACAAACATAAAATATTTGTTTCTGTCGTCTCAATGACATGTGAAATGGAAACTGGCCTAATCTGGACATATATTCCTCTCCTCTTTTTGGACATTAAAAAAACAGTACTTAGTTATTGGGAGTATTTTCTAATAGTTTATGCAGGCATTTTTTTCATATTTCTGGAATTCGTATATTCGGGTACCATTATGAATGAAAAAATAGAATATTTTGGTCAGGTATAGTTTTAGGATCCAATCAAATATCCTTCTTTTGATATGTGAGAGAGAGGGAGAGAAATGAAAAGTATGAATGCACCGCCATTAATATTAGTAGGGTATCAATATAGAGATTTCTTAGGGGCACTAAAGAGGTTTGGGATAAGAGTGAAACATTCGAGTCCAATCAATTTGGATAAATTTTTATATTCTAAAAGTTATCCTAAATTTTTTTTAAAAGGAATCCCTATTTTTCAAATATTTTTTTGCAGAATTTTACTTTGGTACAATAATGTCTAAAAATTAGATAATAAATTAAAAGTAACATAAAATAGGGTACCGAAGTTTTAAAAATTATCAAATAAGAGTTGGATTATGTATATATTAAAGTACAAAAAGTTATTATATAAATAATAAAAATAATGATTTATGAATTAATTATGTAAATAGAAAAAAATATAAATAAGAATGAGTTCCACAAGTCTTAATCATTTTTTTTCGGATGGGGCTAATTTGAATTTGTCAGTTTAGTCCATGAAGAATGATCCTGAATTATATTAAAATTTTTATTTCTTTTATCGAATAAATTTTTTGGATTGATCGATCTTTTTTCTTACAACACTAGCGTAGTATCGCGGTCAAATTGGATTTGACCCTGCCACGGGTCTGGTCGTGCCGGCACGATCCAAAGTCGTGTCGTGCCGGCAAGCCAGGTCGATGGGGTCGAGTCGGGTTGCTCATTTTTTTTATTGTGTATTTCTTGAATTAGAAAAATAAAAATAAAAAATGGCTCACATTATTTTTACCCAAAAGATTTAGACTAATAAAAAATAATAATATATTATAATATATGAAAATATGATTATTAGATATATAATATAATATTTTTTTATATTATATAATTATAAAAATTATCAGATATGATTAAATATATGTATAATATAACTTATAATATATCATTAAATACTTAATTATATACTTAAAAAAATAAAATAAATTTTTTGTGCTTGTTGTGCCGGCCCGAGCTGGACCGTGCTCGTCAGATCTCAGCTCGAGCCTAGCCAGATGGTCGTGCCCGAGCTAGGTCGGCCCAGCGAAAAAACCGCACAGTTGTCCATCTCTACACTAACTTGGGATTTGAACATATTCTATATATATAAATATATAATATATAATATATAAGCTGAAACAGTGAAAAATGTGGGGGATTTTAAGCCAAGTGGTTTAGAAGCCCATGGTTTCTTTAATGGTCAGGTTGTTTGGTAATTGTGCCTAACACGTCTACTTTGCATATAATTAGGATGTTTTCTTAAGCTGTTCTGATGAAGGCCAGGGTTTGATTGTTTAGATGATGTCAATATGTTGGGTTTAAAGTAACAATAGCTTTCGCTAAATTATTGTATAAATCAGTCACCTCTTGTTTCAGCTAGGTATTAGTCCACTTATTCTTTTTTCACACACAAACTAATATCCAATATTTAATTTTAATAATATGTCAATATCACAGGCACTATGATATAACAATTGATCTATTTCATATGAAAAAATTATACTAAATGCCCTTTAACTTTAAGGTTTATTCAGCGATATCCTCTAACTTAATTTTGTAATACAAATGCCATTCATCTTTTAACTCATTTCACTCGATGTCCTTTTTACCTGGGATAGCCGATTTTCCTATTTTTCGTCGACGTGATGTCCACGTAGCCATCTTCTCTCTTCTCCACGCAAATAGTCGTCCGACGTGGCATACTCCGATGTGACACATAAAATTACACCAATACCTTCCAACTTTAAAGTTTGCACAGCGATACCCTCCAACTTCACATTGTAACACAAATGCTCTTCATTTTTTACTATATTTTACCCGATGCCCTCTTTACCTGAGATAGTCGATTTTTTAATTTTTCGTCAACGTGACGTCTACGTTGCCATCTCCTCTCTTCTCCATGCAAATAATCATCCAACGTGGTATACTCTAACGTGGCATCACATATTAAACCATCTTACTTATCATAAGTTGACACACTCATTGTTAAATTATTTTTTATTTCTCTCTTTGCCGTCATTCGTGTGAAACCTCCTTCGCCGTTCGCACTCCTTCACCGTTCGCTCTCCTTCGTCGTTCGCCTCCTTCATTATTCACCTTTCACATTCGTCGGCCGCTGTCTTTGCTGAAATTGGTGTAATTTTATGTGCATTTGGTGAACAAACTTTAAAGTTAAAGGACATTATGTATAATTTTATGTGTCACGTCGAAGCATGCCACGTTGGATGACTATTTGCGTAGAGAAGAGAGGAGATGGCCAGGTGGACTCTACGTCGACGAAAAATCGATAAATCGACTGTTTTAGGTAAAGAGGGCATCGGATGAAATGTATTAAAAGATGAATGACATTTATGTTACAAAGTAAAGTTGGAGGGTATCGTTGAGCAAACCTTAAGATTGGAGGGCATTGGTGTAATTTTATATGCCACATCGGAGCATGTCACGTCGGATGACTATTTACGTGGAGGAAAGAGGAGATGGCCATGTGAACGTCACGTCGATGAAAAATTGACTATCCTAGGTAAAGAGGGCATCGGGTGAAATGCATTAAAAGATGAAGGGCATTTGTGTTACAAAGTGAAGTTAGAGGATATCGTTGAATAAATTTTAAAGTTGGAAGGCATTTCGTGTAATTTTTCTCGCACACAAGCATAGTATTTGTTCCCTCGATTTTTTTAAGAAACAATTATTCATTTTGTGAAATAAGGGTGTGGCACAAAATTCGCCTTTCAATTAAGGAATTATGAATCTTTCTTTCTAATAGAGTATAAAACCGGAAGTTGTAGCATTCGAAATAGATCCATCTAATTTTGTTATACAATAAATTGATAGATTTGTTGTATAGTGCGGATATTACGCTCGTGACCTCCTATATTTATACATAAAATGTTGGTTTTCTTCGTAAGATGACAGATGTGATGCAAGTATGCAAACATATCTAACAGCGTTAAGGTGGTAACAAAAATTATTCATGTTAATTCGCTTGGACTTGATGTATATAGTGACCACAGTCAAATCTCTCACTCGTGTTCTTCCATCATCCTTAATTAGTAATTACTAACCATAAAGTAATAATAATTTATACTCTCACCTCTTTTTTGAATTTGGATACGTTCACGAAGACTTTGAACTTTGGACTCCATCATTCGCTTGCAAGACTTGGTTCTTAATGTTGCTAGTGACCTCCGTCGTCTCCAAATCAATGACTAATTGGAGATCGACGGTGACAACCACATCATGTTTAATTAGAATATGACTACCCACACACACGAGTTTAATGAGCACCTGGAACGTTTTGTATATGAAGCGCGTGTAAAGCGACTTTAGACATATTTTTATTTATTTATTTTTTTATATATTTCTTTATTGATAATTTAAATGATTATTGAGGATAACAAATATATGATTCAAATCATTAATAATAATTTTTTTCATTGATTTTAAATTTTAACGAACTTCTACACATTATTATCCATCATAGCGGATATAATCATTTTATATAATTTTTAATCTTATAAAATTATTTTTTATTATCATGAATGATCCTTTAAATTATTAATAAAAATATATCAAAAAATAAAAAAAAATATGTCTAAAATCGCTTCACATATGCTTCACATGAAAAGTGCTTCATATACTCATTTTTTCTTATATATATAAATATAAATATATATATATATATATATAGGAACTATATCATGGTATGGGTAGCGTGGTAATTTTAACTCTAAAATTAATATTCTACTATTAACTTATTCAATCAAACACAACCTACGCAAAATAATCTCTCTTGTGAATGCAAAGTAGCAAAATATTTTCCAAACAACAATTCTACCTGCTCAGGAAATGGATTCTAGAATTAATTTGTCACAATTTTTTCATTTCATATCAACTTTTTAATTTCTCATCATTATATTTTTATCTATTCAAATATATTTCAAATTATTCTGATAATTCAACTCTCTACGTACAACTCGGAAGAACTATAACTTAATTTACTATCGAAAAATTACCTTCATGACGATGATGTTTTGAACATTCGCTTTTTTTTCTGTGTTTAATATGAGAGAATTTTACGATCATGGTGCAATTTATGATCACGGAATAAATTCGTAATTGACAGGTTGTTTTTTTCTAAAATAGAACTCATCAATTTCTTCGTAACATATAAAAATAGGTCCTTGTGATAAGAAAAGGAAAATCATGACACTGCCCTGATAATGCAGACCATGCGTTCCCCTTATATATATCTCTCTCTCTCCTCCCCCCAGCATGAAACGTGACGTCCTTTGGAGCGTTTCCTTCGGCGGTTTTGAAACACTTCGATTGTATGGTGATGGCGATCGATGCATTAAGGAAAAAAAAGGTATAACAACAAGTCGTATTGCATGATGTAAATTAGGTCGTTTGGTTGTCCTAGTGATAGATAGAGTAGTTATAGAATGTAGATAGATTACTTTGGACACATTAACTTATTTCAATTTTTGTCTAAGCAAGATTTAAGTTCAATTCTTTATTTAAGTAAAATATTTTATCAAAAGTAACTTAGAGTGCGTTCACTGTATTGCCATTCAACCACTACAAGAAAATCGCGATTTTCCGACGGATAATTTTCGACGGTTCTAAATCCGTCGCAATTTGCGACGAATTTTTCGACGGTTCCGTTTCCGACGGATTTTTCGACGGTTATGACCGTCGGAAATAATTTATATTATTATTTAATTTTTCGACGGTTAGGAACGTCGATATTTTCGACGGATATCCATCCGTCGTAATTTCCGACGACTTTTCCGACGGTTATGACCGTCGGAAATAAAAAATTAAATTATGTATTTTTTTATATTATTATTAAAATTTTCCGACGGATTTTCCGACGGTCACGACCGTCGAAAATAAAAAAAATTAATTATATAATTAATTATATTATTATTTAATTTTTTGACGGTTAGGAATGTCGATATTTTCGACGGATACCCATCCGATCGCAATTTCCGACGACTTTTCCGACGATTATGACCGTCGGAAATAAAAAATTAAATTATGTATTTTTTTTATATTATTATTAAATTTTTCCGACGGATTTTCCGACGGTCACGACCGTCGGAAATAAAAAATTAATTATATAATTTATTATATTATTATTTAATTTTTCGACGATTAGGAACGTTGATATTTTCGACGGATATCCATCCGTCGCAAAATCCGCCGCAATTTCTGAAGGTCGTAACCGTCGGTAAATGTATAATAATATCATATAAGGAGTATTTTATTAATATAACTAGTGACGGTCCAAACCGTCGCAATTACTGACGGTTTAGACCGTCGGTAACGATTACCGACGGTTCAAACCGTCGGTATTAAAATTTCGTTATCCCGCTTTCTTTTCCCTTTTTCCGCTTTCTTTCCACTTTTTTTCTTTATATATATTCCTCCTCTCTCTTCTCTTTCTCCCTCCTCCCTCCACTCCTCTCTCTCTCTCCCTCCTCTCCTCTCTCTCTCTCCCGGCTGCGAGCACCCCGCGCGTCGGACGCCGACGACCCTCTCCCACACCGGCGACCCTCTCCCGCGCCGGCGTATCTCTCTCTCTCCCGCTCCACGCCGGCGTCTCTCTCTCTGCTGTCGGCCGACCGGAGGTCGGATCCGGTCGTGGCCGTTCGGATCCGGCCTCCAAGCGGCCGGTTCCGACCTCCAGTGACCGGTTCTGGCCTCCAGCGGTTGGATCGGCCGTCAGGCGGCCGGATCGGCCGCCAGGCGGTCGGTTCCGGCCGCAGGCGATCGGTTCCGGCCTCCAGCGGCCGCTAATTTTTTTTATATTTAAAAAATTATTTGCGACGATTGCGACCGTCTAAAGATCAACGGTTGCGACAACCGTCCAAAGTTTCGACAGTTGTGACCGTCGAAAAGTTGCGATGGCTCGAACCGCCGCCCTTTTCCGGCGGTTGCAACCGTCGAAAATTTCGACGGTTCGGACCGCCGGTCTTTTCCGGCGGTTGCAACCGTCGGAAATATCGACGGTTCGAACCGTCGGCCTTTTCCGGCAGTTGGAATCGTAGGAAATATCGACGGTTCGAACCGTCGAGGCCTTTTCCGGCGATTGGAATCGTCGAAAATATCGACGGTTGCAACTGCCGGAAAAGCCGGCAGTTGCAACCGTCGGAAAATTTTGACGGTTCGAACCGTCGGGGACTGTTCCGACGGTCAGAACCGTCGATATTTTCGACGAATTTTTTTCAATCGTCACAAATCCATTTGCGACGAGCGTTTTTCCGACAAATCGATTCCGACTGAAAAACCGTCGGTAATTGCGTTACCGATGGTTTTCGGGCTGATTAGCGACGGTTCGGACCGTCGGTAATCCACGTTTTTCTTGTAGTGAACATTACCTAGCAATGTAGATTATCTCTCAGAAAGATTATCACTTGTTAAATTGCCAGCAATGTACATTACCTTATTTAGTATGAATAAGTCATCTATCTGGCAATCCATATTAGTTATTTATAAGAAAATATAAATTTATGAGTTAATATATAATTTTTACTAATATACCCTTAATCAAAAGAATTATACTTATGGATATAAATTATTTTTAACTTCGTAAAATTAAATCACAAATATATATTATCATCCATAAAATTAAAGTTTATAAAATAACTAATATATA
Source organism: Pontederia crassipes (assembly GCA_030549335.1). Lineage (NCBI taxonomy): Eukaryota > Viridiplantae > Streptophyta > Magnoliopsida > Commelinales > Pontederiaceae > Pontederia > Pontederia crassipes. The sequence continues at coordinate 8,184,905 of JAUKPH010000017.1, forward strand.
TTTAAAATATGATAATAATATAGTCATAATAATTATAATATTTATTTGATTAATTTTATAATTTATTTAATTATTATTATAATTTATTCAATATGTTTTAGACTTTATTTAAATAAAACTATAAAGGACAAATGCGAAAAGTAAAATGTAAAAGATTACAACCCACGTGGTAATGTGGATTGTCTACCCTCCCATAGACAATCTGCATTATCATTTCATAAACAATGTGAATTGCCTGAACAATACAAATTACTCATTACCTGTCACAAATGAACAAAGTAATGTGATGGATCCAGATAATTTAATACAACATTACCTGATAATCCACAAAGATTACCTCTAAAGAAACGCCCCCTTAGTATACATAAAGCTCTCTAACGAATCTAAAGTATAATTAGATTTTTAACCGTAATAAATTTAAAATTTTCGAAATTACTACCTCACTCGTCTCTCAACTTAAAATTTGAACTCTAACCAATTGGATATATATATATATATATATATATATATATATATATATATAATGTCTTGAATTTTATCTCATCCGTCTAATTTTAAAATATTTTCTCAGACTACGAGGATCTCGTTTAATTAATCGATGGCTGTCGCCCTCGCATCATCTTAAATTTATCAAATATTCATTCCTTCGGTGCAAAAATGTTAACAATATATATTCTTTAAATTAATTAATCGATGTGTTTGTCCAAAAGATGAGGCCATGACCACCAACTCCACAAAAGACGACGAGGGGTACGAAATGGTACTTTAATCTTTGACCCATCCACTACCAAGATTTTTTTTCCCCCTACCTTTCACGGGGAAAAAAAGTGGATTTTAAACTCGTGACTAGTTTGATTCCAAGCCATTTGCTATTTGAATGGCTCGTTACCACAAGGTGAAAAGAGGTCCTCGTAATTTATGTCCAAAGATCACAAAATTATCAGTCGGCAGTAATAATTTTATAAGTAGAACAAAGTGAGACAAGGAAGAAAATGAGTTATTGGTTCGTCACGTAAATTAATTCATAAGCTTCAAGCAAATACACGTCCAATATTCATAATCAACCTACTTTTTTTTCGATCGAGAACCAATTGAAAATGGTTCAGTTGACACGATTTTTCGGATCATTTTAGAAATCTTAAGAACACATTCTAAAATCATTTTAGAGAAAACAAAAAAGATCATTCTCTAATATGTTAGTGTTCTCGGATGTTTTAACACAATCACATTCTTAAAATTAACAACCTTTAATATATATATATATATATATATATATATATATATATATATATATATATACAATTCTTTTGAGTGGAATTCAGCTAGTTTGAGCATTAATTTTGATGTATTAAAAATCAACCCTTAATTTAAGATGAATATTGAAAAGTTGATTTGATATATTAGTTTCCTTGAGTATGAATATAATATAAAACATATTTTTAAGGCAGATGAATAAATAAATTATGATAATTAATTTTCTTTGAACATCTATTTAAAAGATTAATAAATTATGAAATTACAATATTATAATGACATCCAAATATTTATGAAATTATACGCATGAGTTAACATTCTCAAATAAAAAAAAGTTAATTTAATTTTTATAATTACATAGTTAATTAAAAAAATGAATATAAATAATTTGCATTTGATAGAATCAATTGAACTAATCCAATATAGCACATAATGCAATGCACACAATGAATATCAGCAGCTAATAAAAGTTGCCACATGATCATGAAGAATATCAAATTTCCCCTTTGTTTATTCACAAAGTTGGAGATCAGAAGAAAAAAAAAGGGCAGAAGAAATAGTATCACCAAAATGATGCGTGATTTATTTATTCATTACTTTTTTTTCAAAAAAGTTCAATGAGCTACATATTTGATACAAAGAATAGTTGATACTGTCATATATTAAACCTGAATCCTATGATGGAAAAAAAAAAGCAAAATGCCCTATTATGAAGATGCTCTTATCCAGAAAGTTTACGAAGTTTGCAACCTGTTGGAGATAATAATGATCATAGAACAATAGATTCAATGTTCACCAAATAAATGTAAGACAAATCATCATTTGAATACTACTTTCCCCCTCCACTTCAGTGAGCGACGCACTTGTGAACCCATAATATTTCGACACTAAACAGATCAGAAGAATATTTAAAGCTTTGTACTCACATTGCATGCTGCTCTACATGGCTTATGTCGGAATCAGACCAAACATTGTTTATTTAAAGCATGCTTCTCAAGCTTCTAAAAAATGGAAGTTTTTAGAATCCTGACAAGATGAGGAATAGGATTGTGGGCAAAGTGGAATGTCCCATCAAAGTTAAAGGCCTTGGTGCAATCATGAGTGGTTTGGTTAATCAGCACAATAACTTGAAGATTTATTTATTAATGTAAGCGATGTTTATCGCATACGAATACAAAAAATAACAAAAAAGTAGAGCAGCAGCAGGAAAGGATGGTTTACTGCTGACATTTTTCTGAGTTTAGACATAACTGACGTCCCATTCTGAATTAACACAGCAACTGCACGGCAATTTCAGCTTCCCTTTTCCTGGACATTGAGCTGCAGCCTTAATGAAATGCCACAGGAAGAGTCAGACTTTTATGAATTTATCCAGAGACGGGATCAGCCTTTTGTTTGCTGAATGTTCAACATTTATCTTCATCTGCAATGAGACGAACCCCAGATCCAACTACAAGGTCAAGGGGTCTCTTGTATGGTACAAGCATTTAATATATCCAGCATGCAGTTCAGTTGAATGAAACAACCGGCTGCAACTTGGAAATACTTCTGCAGATCTGCTTCTAGCAATACATATCTTCTGCCCTATTGGATTCTAAAAGGCGACGAATGAGGCTAAAGAATACAAATATTCATATCCCCCTGGATGTTGTGAGAATGAACTATTGAGACAATTGATCTAGTTACATGTGTGTTCATCATGCAAGTTTTTGTTCCCATCTTTCAAGAGAATCTTATCCTCGCTGAGACCTTTAGAGGGTGAAGTCAGCACAAAATAGAGAAGAAAATTAAAGTAGGCAGTGAAAAGGAGAGAAAAAATATGTCTAACCTAATGATTTTCTACTTTCTTCTTGACATTATGCCCTCAGCAACATCCAGTACCAAGTTTTTCCATTCATAAAAAATAATACATAACATATAAGAAATAGCGATTAAAAGAATATACTGGCCCGCCTTTCTTTCTTAAAAATATAGTCATGTTAACTTAGGAGGACATCTTTTGCCACAAATGCAAAAGGCAATGAATTTGAAAAAGGTGGTTAGATACAATGAGGTTATTATAATTTAATAACTAGATATATAGATCCTGAACAAAGACAAGCTAGCTTACTAGAAATAACAGTAGCATTATAGGATTTGTTGGCCTACATGAGAAAGGAAAAAAAGATCAACAATACAAACGTCACATTCTTAATAGTTTGTAAAAAATAACGCATCATAAATTATCATCGTTCTGTGCTATCTCCAATAACCTATCTACATGCCCGATCCAAGTATCCGTTGTTCTCAAAAACCTGATGTTCGCCTTGTTTCAATTCTTTCCACTCAAACCTTGTTTGGTTTTGGCAGTGTGACTGCTCATATCAGAGTCAGTACACCATTCTTCAACATCTGTTGTTGCGGTGTTTTTGGAGCCATTCTCTTGCATATTCTTTTCTATAGGACAATTGAATTTAAAGTGACCAAACTTCCCGCAGTTATAACAAGCTCCTCGTGGCGTCTGTCCATGTTGCCTCTTAAATTGTTTCCTCTTATGGTGTACTGTGTGATCTTGTGCTTCTCCAACTTCAAAAGTTGCAGCCTTCCTCTTGCTTTTAGCAATATTCTGTTCTATGGCCAATGGGATTGGTAGATCTGTGACCAACTTAATTGTCCTGCTTACCCGCAATGCTGTGACAGCCATGTTTAATGATTGTGGCAAGCTATTAAGAACAATTGCCACCTGCAACGATTCTGATAGAACTACACCAGCAGCGGCTAAGTCCTTAGCCATAACGATCATCTTGTGCACATGATCCATAGCATTATCATCGTCCTTCATTTTATAAGTAACGTAGTTGTGCAAGAGCAAATGTATATTTGCATTTTTCATAGCATCATATGTGTCTTTGATTGCTTTCCATAAATTATGAGCTGTTTCATGGTCTTCAAATATTCTAATCAAATTATTCTCCATATGAAGTAAAATGAAAGATCTCACCTTCTTATCGTTCTGCTTCAACAATTTCATTGCTCTCTCGTTATCATTCTTTTGGTCATCGTTACTACCTTCGGAGAGCTTAGGGGCAGCGGAGTTGATGACATCGTCCAAGTCCTCGTGTATCAGTACATACATGATTCTTCGGCTCATGTGTCGTAATTGACGCCATTAAGACGATCTAACTTGCTTAGCTCATGTGCAAGCATTGTTTCTATTGTCCAAGTGTGAATCATAGAATAATTAGGAAGTATTACCTCACTTGAATTTATGTCAACTATAGACTTAAAAAGTTTGCAAAATTAAAATAAATCAACTGTATAAACATTAATTTTGCATAGTTATAGATGAAAATTTCCCGAAAGTAATTGAACTCTAAATCGTGCAACCAAGAAATGATTGTCTCAAACAAATTTATGATTGAATAAACAAAGCTAAGTAAAAATTTGTAGACATGTAAGCACACAAAAAAAAAAAAGTATAAAATTTACTGAATTTTACTCGTAGAGAATAAACTATCTAAAAACATAACGATTTTACAATCTATAAACAATTCAAAGTGATAATTTTAACAATAGCCGTACAAAATTACATGCTAATAATTATAAATACAAATGTTCAAAATTTAACTACCAAAAATACTTAAATGAAACATAAGAGTATAGTAATTCAGCGGCCATGTATTCAAGTGAAAATACATGGATTAATCTAACGAGTAAATAATAAAAGAAAATGTATGATGTTTAATGAAGTGACCAAGGATACAAAAAGAAAAAAAATGCGTGGGAACAGTAGAAAAAAAAAGACAACAGCAATGCAAAAAGGATTAATCTACCAATTTGGAATATTATATATGTGATAAAATTTACAGGCAAGAAATGCTTATGACGAGGAAAAAATAATTTCAAGGATGAATTTTTTTGTGACTTATTTCGATAGTTAACAGAGGCCATTTGTTTATTGAGGTCAAATTTGAATGATGGAATTAAACTAATACAAATTTGTTTAATGCTAATCAATAAAGAATTGAGTTCGTCGAGTTGCATGGCACCGAAAAAAAAACATATGTTTCTATGTTGCTATGTAAAAACACATTTTAAAACATATGTTTTAATATATACTAGTAAAATAATTTAGAATCATAACATATGATGCCTAACTTTTTAAAAAATGAGCGTACTTATCATTATGTTGAAAGAAATTGAGAAATATACTCTTACAATAAGAACTGGTTAGAAGATATCAAATTTTGTGTCGAAGCATTAATGAGAGGAAGAAGTATTATTATCATAATATCTGTAATACATTAACGGTTGAGATCTAATCATATTTAAGTGATGTACGATTGAGATTAAAATAACCACAGGCGTACCTCGCCGGCAAAGTCGCGCGGTTGATCAAGGAGGTCGTCGGTCGTCGATCCGGTGCGGCGAGGGCTGGCGCAGTGGTTCCGTGTACGTCGGTGGGTAGGGTCGTGGAGTCTCTAACGATTGTGGTAAGGTGCCGGAAAACATCAGGTGAGAAGTGGACGAGGTCGTGGAGACGCCGGAAGTTTATAAACTCGAAGACGAGCAACGCCGGAAAAAGAAAAAAGAACAGGGAGAAGGGAGACGAAAGCCGATGACTCTTTCTCCTCGACGCCGAGGTGTTCTTATAGCGCGATTCCGATCGTCGAGTCCGGCCAACCGACGCGCGCCCTGACTGCGCCTCCGGCATTGAGTTCGCCGTGATTTGTGGCGAGTGGAGCGTCTTTGAAGCCCGTAACTGAATCCGATGTTTCCGAATCAAACAGATTTAGTAACTCCTCCCTTTTCAGTTACAAGAAGGCCTAATAAAAATAAATTAAAAATTAACTCAAATCTAGGGGGAAAATAAGTATTATTCGTTTACTACGTACAAATAATCTTTTCAATAATTCAAATTATATTATTTACTTATTTAAATAATTTTTAGGTAACGTACAATTTATACTAAAAATATTTGTTATCATTAAAGTTTATATAAGCCAGATCTAAATTTTAATAAAAAAACATAAAACTGATAAATTAAATAAATATAGTAATAAATATTATATATTTTTATATAGAAATAATGATAATAAATATATATAATATTCAAAATAATAGCTAATAAATATAGTTATAAAAGAATATTACAAGCCGTAAAAAGTCATATTGATTTACATTTTTTTTCTTTTTAACGAAAGTTATCTATTTAAATAAATAGAGAAGAATTGTCAAGGTCGCAAAAGTGAAAAGATAATTCCAACTAAGATTTGTAAAAAAATCTGCTGCCGTATTGACTTGGATGGTAAACATACTTATAAGAAGGATGCCCAATGCCAAATGTTGCGAATCACTGGATTTTTCATAGGCAATCAGATTTCTTATTCACTATTAGGTGTTTGGTATGTGATTAAAATAAAAATAAGATGTTTGTTCTTTTTCGTTCAAAACATCATTTTGAAGATTACGTGAGGTCCTCACAATAATAAGAAAAAATGTAAACATTTATATTCTTGATCATCTAGAACATGTTTGTTTTCATTCAAAAGACATTCTAGTTGTGTTTGGAGTCTCATTAGTTCGTGAGAATCAATCGATTTAATAAAAAATTTTAAGTTGGTGTCTGGATGAAAAATATAATGTTGAGAATTTAAAAAGTTGGTTTGATAGATAAATTTTAATGTGTGTTTAAATAAAAAGTAAGAATTAAGAATATAATTTATTATTTTATTATGTATATAATATAGTAAGTAAAAATATTATACATATTTACTTATTTAAAATAATAATTACTAGCACATAAAAAATATTATATGTAATTATTTGTTTTTAAAAAAAATAAGTTTTGTAATAAAATATTAATATTAATTTTGATTAAATCTTTATATGTTACTAATACTATAATTTATATAAATATTAAGATTCAAATACAATATAATTTTTTCTAAAAATAAATGAAAATTTTAATTAACAAAATTCTATTATATTAAATATAATATTAGACATAATATTTTACATTAATTTGATTTAATCCAAATTATAATACAATAAATGTAATTATAATATTTTTAATTAATTAATATGAAAATTTTTAATTTTCATTATACTACAATACCAAGCAAAATATTTTAACTAATTAATGAAATATTTTTAAATTATTAGAACTAAATAATTTATAATCAATAAAGTTGAATAATTTAATTTATAAGTTTAATAATGGTGTATTAATAAATAAATAATATTTACATTAAAATATTAAAATAAAAAAAAAGAAAAAAGGAAAAAAGTAAAACAAAGGAAGTCCTTGCTTCCTCCGAGTTCTTACAAGCAAGTAATTTTGTTCTTAAAAAATGATCACGTGACTAGAACTTTGTCACATAGCCAGTGTTTGACAACAGTCAAACTTCCAAATTGAAGTTTTCACGAACTCGTCGATTTGGCGTCGAAGTCCAAAGCATCTGTTTGGCGAAGTTCTGCATCGATAGGAGAACTTTGAGCTTGATTTGATTGGTTTTTGCCCTTTTTTGGCATCGAACTCGAGACAATTCTCGTGCGAGCGAGAACTTTCCAAAGTTCTTGCCTCACGCAAGAACTTAAGTTCGCGAATATTCAGCTTTGACCGGAACAAAGTAACTGGCAGTCCCATCGAAATTTTCATACCTATTTGGTAGAACATTGATTTGTTCTTATCAATTATTCCCCACCAAACGTGGCTTAGGGTGTTTGGCCAAACACACAATCTGAGAACAAAATTCTTTGTCATGGAATCTAGTGACCCCATACTAAATACTCCTATAGAGCGCCAATGCCACAGAGTTCGTCTCAGTCGTTGGTGTTGTTGCCATTTGCTTGTTCTTGGTGGAGAAAGAAAGGGGAGAGAAAGAAGACTTTGTGTGACTTCAAGATCACGTTCTCAATCTCCAAAGAACATTGTTGGCTCTCCATTTTGGTTATTCTCTTTCACATTTCAGTTTTCATCTTGTTGCTTGGCGTAGATGAAAAGTGCTTATTGTAAAGTTTGCTTGTTGAAGAACATTTATTGGAGATTTTAGGTTGATCTTAACCCCGTGATTTTTTTACCTTTGATTTGAGGAGATTTTCCACGTTAAATTGACTGTGTGCATCTGTGGTATGTGTATTGTATTGCATTTTCGTCTGATGTCATTTATAACAATCCATCTGGTTAGCATAATGTACGCTTAAATTTTGTTCATATGATAGTAGTACATAGTGTACGTCTAGACTATAGTCATTTGTGGACCGTGTAAGGAGTACGCTTAGACTAATTTGTGGACTGTGTAAGGAGTACGCCTAGATTATAGTCATTTCTGATTTGCGCAAGGAGTACGCTTAAACTATAATCAATTTGGAGTTTTGAAAGGTCTATGCCTATCTTCCGCATCTACGCGTTGGCCCTAACACTAACACCTCTTAGGTGTGTGCAATATCACCATCAGCGTCCTCATATTACATACATCAGCAAATTAGGCATTTTAATTGCGATAAAGAAAGCTATATTCTTTCATTATAGAGATAGACAAATGATCTTAACCCTTATGTTAAATATTATTATTTCAGCTCATTGTTTTGCCATGCCTTTGCAACACACATGTATGCCATTTGTTTGGCAAATATAGATTTTCTTTTTCTTTCCTTTTTCAATTAAAGGAGTGAAAATAAATCAACAACAACAATCAACAACAAAGCCTCATCCCACTAGGTGGGGTCGGCTACGACGCCATATTCGTTGATCCATATTCATGAGATTCGACAAGGTTTTACGCTGGCAGTCGGGGCCTAATACAACCCTCCTCCTTTATCCGGGCTTGGGACCGGCTATAAAACATAGGCGGAGTTAAAATTAGAAAAATCATCAAATTAAATTATACAAAACAAAGGACAACTGTAATGTCTGTAGAAGTACCATAGTGGCCAACAAAATAGTAAAAGGTAAACGAAGAACCCAGATTTTTTATTTGATTGTCTTACTAATTAATAGGAAATAAAACAAACAAATCAAGAATATTTTTTAAGGGGAAATTATGAGTATTTTTTATCTTAGTAGAATCTGTTTTAATGATGCCTAAATCAAGGATCGTCTCTTACATAAAGAAAAAGGCTAACTCATACATCCAACAAGCCAATGACAAGTGATTAATGTGACATCATTATGTTGACTAAATACATGAACATACATCTAAAGTGAAATAGTTAATGTTCTAAGAAGGTAAAGAAATACAGATCATTACAACTAATTCAAAGTATGAACAAATCAAAGATGGAGTAGAGCATACCATGTAAGTTTGCTTAAAAATAGGTAAATATCCAAGATCATCTGACTCACCCCAAGCCTCAATTAACTGTAAAGCTTTTTGCCTATTGGCATAATGCGTTTGGGGATTATCAATAACCTTTACCATGTCGTCTAACACCTTTTCTGAAGCTATCTCTGAGAAAACCTTATCACAGTTCATAGCACAAACTTCCAATAGTTCAAGACTCAAACATTGACTTTTAGTGTTCTTTCCAACAATCCTTTTCTTTATAGCCCTTACAACTTCAGATCCATTAAGTTCGTCGCTATTAAGCAAATTACAGATCCTCAGATTTAGCCCCCAGTTTGGCTCTTCCAAGTTGTCTAATGTAGCTTCTTCCACCATTTTAGCTTCCTGTGAATGACCATGAAGAATCTCTTTCATCTTACCGCTGACCTGCTTGCCCATCTCAGCACCCCCAGACTTTAGGCGTTCAACTCCAATCTTGAAGCGCTCAGCCAATGTTGCAGTCTTGAACTTGTCCATCACCAATAATACAAGAATATAAAAAGGTGTTGAACCAGAACCAAGCCGGCGACGGTGGCGAAAACAAAGAAAAGTTACATTGTTAACAAATAATAAAATACATTGTTGCTTTGGATGGATAAAAGCCGAAGACAAAGAAAAGCTCGACCAAAGGCGCAACACCTCTATCAAATTCTATATTTCTATCAGGTAAAAATACTTGCGTTTAGAAAATATTATTTAAAAAAATTAAACATTTTTGTAAAAAAAATCTGCATATTAAGTTCTTAACAGCCTTCCAGTTCCGGAAATACTGAATTCCATTGTATCCCACCATTTTGGTTCTGGCTCGTGGTTTGTTATGTTTAACGAAAAACAACAGATCGTGCACAGTCCACAAGTTAAGCATTCTCTAGTCCACATTTCATTCAGGTTTCAAAGAACTCCTGGGAGAAAAAGAACAATCGAGAATACAAAATTGGCGACTTAAACAAGAACTTGAAGTAGGAGAGTTAAAAGATTGAATGAAAATATTTCAAAAGAAACGGAAGTTCATAGGGGTAACTGCTTATATTTTCAAAAATGGAATGGCAAAGTTTCTTGAAATAACATCATACAACTATATGTAAGCATAAAAGAATGAGAGAGAGCTTACAAAATTTAGCAATTTGCTTGATTTAAGGTGGGCAACTGAAAGCCTAAACTTTGTCTTCTCTTTCTCCTCAGACTGGACATAAAACCCAATACATCTATTTTCATTTCCAAGAATGGCAACTTGAGTTGCTAATGAAGAAATCAATTCTGAAACCCATATGGCGTTCTTGATGTGTTTATCTGATCCAACAAATTATTCTCCATTTACTACAAGTGATTGAAATGGCACTCTCTTTATCTCCACGAAACATGAGTAATCTGTGTTCATTGGTTGTTTCCATGGTTCTCCGTCCATTTGCATGTACGCATCACTCCATTCGCCACCTCTGATCTCCAACCTGATGGCTGAAGCCTGAACAATATCACTTGCATATGTCAGATGTTCTTTGCATGAATTGACAGAAGCTATGAAAGAAACGAGTCAACGAGTTTGATAGATAATACTTGTGCAATGTGCTTTGCAGATATAAGCTCAACCATAACCAACGAGGCATGCCATCCCTGCTTTAGGCCAAAGATTTCAAGCAGGCCATCATCCACATGAGCTTCAACAAATCCTTTCTGGGAAACCAATCTAAATATTAATCAGCATGCAACCTTCAGGCTCAAAATACAGACCAATACATGTGATCATACATTACCCTCTCTAAATATTCAGGTTTTAAGTTACCCCAGGGGTTCCTCCCACTTCCATAGCTATGAAGATTTAAAGCAACTATTGCCCTGACACTGCATAAAAAAAAACAATGTCAGCTCAGTTCTAATTTATTGGATAACATGAACTCCTGGCTGAGTATAATAACTTTTTTTTACATGAGAATGCTCAGGAGTACAAAGTATATGGGGCACATTTCTACCAAATGAATTAACAATTAATTATAGAAATTAAATGACAAAACAAAATTAGAGTGTCAAATCAAAGATCATTTTACCTTGAAGGCACAGGAACTTGCTCCCATTCTGCGCAATTATCCTTTCTAATAGATAGATATAAAATGTTCTTTAGTCCCCTGTAAATGGAAATTTACAAATTTACCTTCAAATGGTTTAACACCCAGAAACAGTTAGAAAGGTACTTGGGACTAGAGGCAATTGTTCAACTATCAGATACGTAAATAACACAATTTTGAGCAAAAAGAAACAGAGAAGGAATCACAGTAAACATTCCATCTAGTAAGTGGACGGATCAAACTTAAGAATTCATATCACATTACTTGCATATATAGAGCCTGTATCAAAGTAATAAGCACCCAGAACGTGCAAGAAGATGTAAATCGACCTTAAACCTGGATCACTCATGCAAGGTGTAAAGAACCACCCCTGTCTGCAGCCATATCCAGAGTAAATTAGCTGGGTCAAGACAAAAAAAGTCGATATTTTTTTCGAAAGTTAGTCAAGAATGATTATACAAATAGAAACTATATTTGAAAATTAACATGGAAATACCAAAAGGATTTTTGCACCATGGCATATTCTCAGGATCAGAGTTAGAGGACAACATTTTAGACATAACCATGAACAAACCGATGCAGCCAAAGTGTACCTTGACTGTAATGATACAAAAAATACTTAAAATTGCATTAAGTGGCACTTCTGCCAGTAAAGTCAGTATATTTGTCTATAACGGGGACTCATCCCCCTTATGCTAATCTTTAAGGAATTTGTTTCCTTTGTGAATTTTTTGGAGAATGACTTTTCTATTTGTTGGGTATCCCATCCTTAACTAGAGCAAATTATAATTCCAGTGTTACAAATTTTAAGGTAATAACTTTTTTCTGGTATTGGAGTTGAGCTTTTCTTGGTCCAAAAAATTTCATCATAATGAAATAGTCAACGACTTCAAGATGATGTTCAATAATTCAGTATAAATATTTGCATTTCCCAGTGTAGGACAACATTAGTAGTGTATTATTTCTGAATATTACAAGTTTGTACTTGATGATCGTAGCATTTATACTGACATTACCTTCCAGTTATCTGTCTTTAGTATTAATTCAAACTCTGTATCTTCAACATTTTATTGTTTACTGTCCACTTGAATGACAAATAGTTCACCAGATCTTTTATCATAAAATACAACTACAAAGTACCATCTATAAAAACAATATCACTGGAACTAAAAGAAGAAAAAACAACCACCATTCAAGATGTGATAGGAATCCCCTTCTACTCCTAAACTCTAATATTCCACACACAGGAATCAACTAATCCACAGGGGAAGTAATAGATTTTTATTCATCAAAGCATATATTCCAAGTGGAACCATACAAAGTATTTATAGGGATTCCAAATAATCTTTGCCAAACAAAGAAAATAAAAGTCAAACTTCCAAAAGTTAAACTAAAGACTTTTAGAGCCAAATGTCCATAATTCTATTCTTGTCTTAAATCTATATGGCTTTGAAAAATGACAGAAACTGTGGATAAATTATGAGGAGAAGACGCCGTGGATAAATTATGGCAACAATAAACATACATAAGGAAGCAACCTTATTAGCTGTTGGACCTTGTGCAAAGTAAGGTTTCTCGTCACGTAAATGATGGAAGCCATAAGCAACTTGAGCATCCATTCCTGAAACAGCAAAGTGGTAAACATAAGTCTGGTGTTTAGCCATCAGGGACGACAGTTATGCAATCACTACAAGAAACTTATCAACACAAATCTGGGGCACAATGCTCCATGTAATCAGTAATGGAAAAATGATATCAGTAATCAGCAATGTTTATCGTTGTTTAATCAAAGTTCTAAAGATCAACAAGAATACAGTAACCAGTCATTTCAGTCTTTGGATATCAATGTACAGCAATGAAAAAAGGTAAATATTGTAAAGTTTGCATATACAACAATGTAAGTTATATGCAAAAAATTAATGGTTCATTATTTCACTATAGGAAAGGCATGTTGTTTTTCCTACAAACAGCATTTGTGAAAGAGTGAAACGTATGCTCCTGGGAAAGTAAGACATACCTATGCTGAAATAGTTGTAGAAAACTCCACTGAAGCATGAATATTTTACTGGAAACTCCCCTTCATTATCTGCATCCTAAATGTACAAATATATGTCAGAATTTAAGCTTGAAAAAATTCTCACCAGAATATCTATATCTGTATAGAACCTTTGTTAATATTCAACTAAACTCGAAGAGGTAATCAATACAAGCATTAACCAGCGATAAGATGCTGATTTTCCATTTGAATTTTGATTCAAATCATGTAGTTTCCAGTTATTTTTTTTATCCACAGTGCAATTAAAGTAAAATAATTTGGTACTAGATCTATGAAATGATGAAAAACAAAATAGATAGTAGGTGAGATTTGAAGAAAAATTCTCGAATATTATTTTAAAATACAAATTATAATTAAATATGACACAAATGTCCGAAAGTTCAGACCATCAAAGTAACAGTTGAAATTATCTAACAATTAAATTCCTCTGAAGTCACTAGAGTTCTAATCCACAGAATTTACCAAGGACTTAAATAAAGTAAATGTTCAGTAGAATTCAGAAAATCATCAATGTATAAAATGCAGAAAGAAGGGAGAAGAGACATAACCAGATCAACGTTATAATCTTCCTGATGCTTCATACAATGTGGCAGTTGAATGGTTTCACCTTCTGGTGTCAAAGCAGTGACTTGCCAGCTTCATAGAGGAAATAAAAAAGTACTATTAGCGCCAAAATGTTTGCCAAGATCCACACAGACTCTGATACAATGGCACAGATATGACGGCTACCCGTTTCACATCAGAAGTATTCATTATCCAATGAGAAAAATGTAATTAAATGGTGTAGCAAATGACATTTTATTTTGTTACACCGGAAAGAATAAAATGCAATCAGGCAGTAGTGAGATAATCGGAGGTAAATATATTTTCAATATCCCCACAGAAACTCTTTCTCGAAAGAATAGAATGCAAACAGGCAGTAGTGACACAATAATGTGATAGCAGATCAATATGGATTATAAGATCATAAAGAGCAAATCATAACAATGCTGCAGATACCATCAGAATAATTTACTTGACTTATTTTGCACCAAATGACAGAAAGGAGATATCAGGCACACCAAAAGGAATGTTTAAGAATAGTGGCTGTGATCATTATACACTTCATCTTACTCGAAAAATATGTACACACTGTGGAATATCATATTCCTGGATTGTTAAAAGGATTAAAGCAAAAGTACCACTCCAAGATGTATTGTCACCCTGGGTATTGAAGATTTAATACTATAATAAGGCAGATAAGTAGAAGAGATCAGAAAGATGAAATCATATTTCATCCATATTTCTATATAATGAACCTCCAAGTTACCTGTCAAGTCTGCAAATTGGACCGTTGATAGTTTTGCATAGTGAACGTTTAATTGCCGTCCTCCAAGCGAAAGGAAAGGAGCCCCCCTAGAGAATTGAAACATGTTGAATAAAAAACTTGTTGAGAAACATATTTTCTCTTATTATTCACCAAACACTAGTGCCTCCTATTTATAATCAAGGTAGACAATACAAGAATGGAGAATATTGCTCTAGAAAATTAGGGATGTTATCCCAAAATATCTGAGATACTATCCCAAGAAATCTGGGACACTAATCCTAACTAATATTACAAAAATATGCGAAGATATGAGAAGATATGAAAATATATGAAGAGATGTGAAAATCATATCTCAACACTTCCCCTCAAGCTAGGCGTAAATATCATTTAGGCTCAGCTTGGAACATATAACCAAGAGTTTCTTCTTGGGAAGCACTTTAGTAAAGATGTCAGCGAGTTGATCTTCAGTGGCCAAGTGTGGAGTGGATATCTTCTTAATTATAATAGCATCACAAATGAAGTGACAGTCCACTTCTATGTGTTTAGTCCTCCCATGAAGCACAGGATTGTTTGCAATAAATATTGCAGCCTTGTTATCACAATACATAGGTACTAGAGAAGTAACAGAAATTTCAAAATCACGTAGAAGAGAGATGACTCATAAGAGTTCACATGTAGTATGAGCCATTGTCTTATATTCTGACCTAGCGCTTGAGCGTGAGACCACATCTTGTTTCTTGCTGCGCCATGTTACAAGATTTCCACCAACATAAGTAGAATAATCAGTGGTTGATCTTCTATCTTCATGAGCCCCGGCATAATCTGCATCAGAATAACCCCACACTTTTAAATGTCCATGATTTTTTAAGTGAAGATCTTTCCCTGGAGAGGTTTTAGATGTCATAAAACTTGACATACACCTGCTCAATGTACTTCACGTGGTTCTTGCATAAATTGGCTTAGGCAACCAACGGCATAAGAAATATTAGGACGAATTAAGATACAGAAGTTTACCAACCATAGCTCTATATCTAGTGACATCTTCTAGAATAGGATTGCTCAAATCAGTTAGAGGCAGTTGTGGATCCATAGGAATGGTGGCTATTTTACAGCTCATCATACCAGCTTCCTTTAATAGGTCCAAGACATATTTCCTTTGAGAGAGAATGAATCCATCATCAAACTGATTTACTTCGATGCCCAAGAAATATTTTATTAGATTAAGATCTTTGGTCACAAACTGTGATTGTAGAAACTTTTTTTGCTGCCAAAATACCGTCAGTGTCTCTACCAGATATTAAAATATCATCTATATAAATTATGAGGATGACTGAACCTTTAGAAGCATGTAAAGAGAATGCAGAATGGTCTGAAAAGGATCGACTAAAATCATATTCTTCAATAGCTCTGCTGAATTTTTCAAACCATGCTCTTGGACTTTGTTTGAATCCATAGATTGCTTTCTTCAACTTGCAAACCTTAGAACACTCCCACTGAGTAATATACCAAGGTAGTTGTTCCATGTAAATCTCTTCAGTAAGATCACCATATAAGAAAGCATTTTTAACATCAAGTTGATGAATTTGCCACCCACTGTTGACAGCAACAGAAAATAAGATTCAAACAGAATTAAGGCGAGCAACTGGAGAGAAAGTCTCAAAATAATCTACTCTATAAGTTTGGGTGTAACCTTTGGCTACTAAACGAGCCTTATAACGATCAATCGTCCCATCAGGGAGAGACTTTAGGGTGAACACCCACCGACAATCAACTACTGTTGCATCAGTTGGGAGGTCTACAAGTTCCCAAGTCTCTCTAGATTGCAGAGCGGACATCTCCTCATCCATAGCAGTTTTTCGGCACGAATGGTGGAATGCCTCAAAATAGTTGCGGGGAATAAAATGACTATCTAGAGAAGCTGAAAAAACTTTAGCAACAGGAAACAAATGATCAAAAGTCATAAAATTAGATAGAAGATATTTCACACAAGACCTAGTGCCCTTGCGATGTGCAATAGGAACATCTAGATCATGAGTTACTTGAGGAGGATCTCCTTCCGACAAGTCAGGACTGTTTGGAGGATTGCGTGATGGAATCGTGAAGAGTGGTTCATTGTCTAGGTCAGGTGGAGGTTGATGAGTATGTCGGCGGCTATAAACTTTCAAGGGCGGTACAAGTGATGGAGGAGGAGACTGTGGTTGTTGTGACGGTAGATCCTGTGATGGGTCAGGAATTAGAATTAGATGACCCTCATGGTTATTCGTAGGGTCCGAAAAGTAAGGTTTGTCTTTGAAAAAGGTAACATCAACACTAACCTAGGACTTGCGAGAAGTAGGATCATAGCACCTGTAACCTTTTTGAGTTTGCGAGTACCCCAAAAAGATGCACTTGATTGCTATAGGAGCTAACTTATCAGTGTGAAAGAGATGAACAAAACATTGACATCCGAAAACACGAGGAGGGACAGGAAACAAAGACTTCCTGGGAAAAGGAGATGGAATGGAATTTGTCCATTGAGAACTGATGATGAAACCCGATTAATGAGATAACCCGCGGTGAGAACGGCATCTGGCCAATAGGTGGAGGGTACTTTCATATGGAGGAGGAGGGTGCGAGCAACATCCAGCAAGTAGCAAAGTTTTTGTTCAGCAACGTCATTTTGCTGAGATGTTTTTACACATGAAGTTTGATGAATTACACCAACAGATTTAAAAAATGATGAAAGATCAGAATTTTAAAACTCAAGACCATTGTCGCTACAAAAAATTTTAATAGAAGTAGAGAATTGGGTTTTTGTTTCTGTAAAAAATTCTCGAATAATTCGAGGAGTTTATATCTTATTGCAACATATAAACCCAAGTGATTCTAGAAAAATCATCTATCAAAACAAAGAAATATTTGAAATTTCTATTGTTGGAAACTCGACAAAGACCCCACAAATCAACATGCACTAGTGAAAATGGACTTTTGTCTCGTTTGTCAAGACGAGGTGGACAAATAGTACGATGATGCTTTCCTAGTTGACAAGCGTCACACTCAAGAACCTCAGTACTTGAAATGTTAGGAAATTGTCGACGAAGAATAGTCAAACTGAGATGACCTAGGCGGTGATGGAGTTGTAGGGACATGCTGGTAGTGTAGGCTGTGGGATTGTGGGTAGATGGTTGGAGATAATAGAGTCCATCACGTTCAAATCCTCCACCAATCTGCCTCATCGTTTAGAGATCCTGCAGAACGAAGAAAGAGTCATAAAAAAGTGCTCGCCAATTTAAGGATTTTGTCAGTTGACTGATCGAAAGAAGACTAAAAGCAAACTTTGGAGCATACATAACATTATCAAGGGAGAGGTCACAATTAACAGAAACTGTGCCAAGGCCAGTGACCGGAGAGAGGGAACCATCAGCCACTTTAACATTAAGAGGATTCGATAGAGATTTGATGGATGAGAAGAAAGAGGCATCACCTGATATGTGTGAGGAGGCACCCGAATCTGCAATCCAGTCAGATTGAGGACTAGTAGAG
The DNA here is from genome assembly GCA_030549335.1 of Pontederia crassipes. Lineage (NCBI taxonomy): Eukaryota > Viridiplantae > Streptophyta > Magnoliopsida > Commelinales > Pontederiaceae > Pontederia > Pontederia crassipes. Next base: position 8,203,412 of record JAUKPH010000017.1, read on the forward strand.
AGAGCAAGAATACTTGAATAATGCATTACAGCAGCACCAGTTGACGGAGATGCAGATTCAGTGATAGACAAAGAACGAAGGCGATCATATTCTTCTTTTGATATTAGAATATCCGACTCATTAGTAGCGGCAGCATGAACCTTTGGATGATCAGCAAGATATCCAAATTTTTTTAGCAACGGTCAGAGGGGTGATTAGATCGATGATAGTGGTCACAAAAGAATTTACCACGTCCTCCTGAATCGTTCCCACGTCCACGGCCACGGCCTTTCTTCAGGGGAGAAATCATCAATACGGGAGAGCCGAGCATGGATTTCTTCAGGGGTCGAAATAGTTTCTTGTGTCGTTAACTGATCCTTGACCGATTTATATTCAGGAACAAGATCGGAGAGAAACTGAACGTATCTAATTTGATCATGTTGTTCTGCCAACACTTCGATATCTGCAGAAAGAGGCTGATAGATATCCTGCTCGTTCCAGAGTTAGTCAATGTCCCAAAATAATTTGTTAACGGCTGATCATTTTTCTTGCATGATTGGATTTCTTCAGGAACCTTGTAAAGGTGAGATATATTGCTTTTATGAGAATGAAGTTTTTGAAGTACCTTCCACATAGTCTTGGTTGACCTATAAATCATGACCTGTTTGGCAACAGATTCGGTCATGCTATTGAGCATGGCAGAGGCGACCCAATCATTGTCAGCATCTCAAACTTCTGTACGTTCTTCAGATTTGGTGAGGATATGTTTCTTCCTGTGGGACCCTACGTAGCGCTCAAATGCCGTGGACCAGAGGAAATAATTGGTACCATTAAATTTGATATTGATACCGAGTGGAGTGCTGAGAGTGGATTTAACACCAAAGTTGCTAGATAAAGCTTTCTGATCGCCATGGCTGAGCACGATGGGTTCCACAGAGAAAAAGATCAAGCACCAATCTTGAGAACTATGGATCTAGGTCGGAATAGACCTGTCATCCATCTAGATTGAGGAGGAGAGAAGAAAACTAAGGAGGAAAGGGAGAGGAATAAGGACCAAATCGTTACTGCTCTGATACCATGTTGAGAAACATATTTTCTCTTATTATTCACCAAACACTAATGCCTCCTATTTATAATCAAGATAGGCAATACAAGAAAGAAGAATATTACTCCAGAAAATCAGGGATATTATCCCAAAATATCTAAGATACTATCCCAAGAAATCTGGAATACTAATTCTAAATAATATTATAAAGATATGCGAAGATATGAAAAGATATGGAAAGATATGAAGAGATATGGAAATCATATCTCAACAAAACTGTATACAGTAAACAAGAAAATAACAAATGTCAGTCTTTACCCAACCAAAATTCCTAGAAAGATCATTTCCAGTTCCAAGTGGAATTATGCCCACTGGAGGAACCGGTCCTCTGTTCTGCACATGAAGTTCTCCAAGGCATCCTAAGACCCACCCAACTGTACCATCACCTCCTCCAACCTACAATCAGAAGAAGCGTATCTATGAAATTTCTGCACAAACTCAGACCTGGAATTATTACTAAACATTGATGAAAACTATGGACAACAAAAGCAAGATGAGAAACAGCCCCAAAAAGAAAAATAGCATCACAGGATTGTCTATGCTATATTGATGACAACATACCAAGACTCTCAACCTTTCGCGAATTGCCCTTGCACAGTCATCACCCATGTCAGACAACTTCTCCAAACAGATCAAAGCATACTGAACGAAATCTGAAGGTTTTGTGATTGAAAGGTCCAAAACCTGCATTTTCATTAGAGAAACAAAATTATAGTTTTGTAGAAAGGAAATTTCAGTATCACATCCTAGTATCACTTATGGATGCATAAACTCATAATTAACTGCAGGTTATCTACTTACGATGATACATGAACCTATACACAATAGAACTACGAGTGGAGCAAAATGTATATCTCCATGGTTTCCAAATTTTCTCTGGTAAAAAATTCATTGTAGGTTCTAAATTGTGCAATGAATTTGGCATTTGGAATTTCTTCCAATTATTCCAAAATAGTATATTTTTGTGTATATTTTCTAAATAAGTATACTTCCCATTTGAAACTGTTCATCGTATTATAGTTCATACTAAATCCTGAGATACGAATTTTTTGGCGTAGGAACTCGCATAATGTCTGTCGTATGCATAACCCAATTCGAGAGGGTACGTTCCAGAGGTAATCTACGAATCCAGAGACCATTCTAAACCAACAAATTAACAAGCAACCGAGGAGCAATCGTGGCGAAACCTGCTCTCCGCCGATCAAATCCTGAAGCCGGCTCTTAAGGACGGGGCCGTGCCGGCCGCCGCTCCGGGAGTTGATGAACACGACCAGCGGCGACTCGGGCGCGTCCTCCTCCCCTCTCCCACCATGGATGGCGGACGCCGCCGCCTCCACCGCGGACTCCGGGTCCCGGAAGCGAATGGCCTCCGTCATGGCTGTCCGGAGCCGCTCGGGGATGACGACCCTCCGGCGGAGGTCCTCCTTGTCCCACCGCCCCAGCCCGGCGAGACCCCACCCCCTGGCCACGAACGCCGGCGACCTCGGCGTCCGAGTCGTCGCCAGCGCCTCGTTCTCGCCGTCGTCCATCGCCGGCCCCGACGACGATGCCAACCGCCACATCTTCGATCCAGCCTTCTAACCCAACAATTCGAATTTCGATTCAGATTTTTTTTTTCCTGGGCAATGGAATTTTTTGAAATTTACCGGCTAATTATATATTTTTTTCCTTCATCACGTTCTTGGTTCCTGCTTGACAGTTCGTGCATGCTTCTATTTTATTTTATTTTTTTATCTGTTGCTTTTTATTAATGTACACGAAAGTTTGTGACAGTTGGAGTCCGGTGCGCATTTAGTTGGTTAAGCAGGTATTCGGTTTCCCGCGAAATCGTCCGACTCCACGAGTCTGATCGGATACTTGGCCAATTGCAAAAGTGGTTTCTTAGAATGCCTTTGGATTTTATTAATCAACAATTTGGATCAGCACTTAAATAAACTATTATTAATTAAATTATCGATGATATTATATTAATATAAACATTGACGGCAATTAGCTGGTGAAGATGCTCTTTCAGGAAAAAATATTTTGTTGGAGTTTTTCGATTTAAAATTAGGCCACTGACCGAGCAAAAATAAAGTCTCACTCGAAATTCAAATCCTTAATCTCTATAAAATAAAATAAAAAAAGATTAGACTCCAATGAGAGTGAGAATGTCTTCTTTCCATTATTTTGATGATAAGTACTTGCCCTTCGTAATTTGGACAACTATTTTTTTTGTTAACAATGTCTTTTGGTAGATCAGGATAAAAACAGAGCATTTTCTTTTTTTTTCCTTTTTCGATATTGCTCAGTTGAATGTGGATCATACATAGATCTATTTTAATGAAACAAAATTTAGCAAATAAAAAGTCAATTAAAAATAAATAAATAAATAAATAAAACATGAATCCGAAAGCGAAATCTTTTGATTCGAGAGTGAAGAGGTGATTGACCATTTTTATCCACAAGTGAAGAGATGACTACGGATGCCTTTACGTTCGGATACCTATGATCTTGAAACTAGCACTTAAATATCCTACGAATGAATGCCTCGTTTTATAGGTTAAATGACACCTTCGGGTTTTGACTCTCCGAAAAGTATGCCTGCCCAATACTTAAAAACTTTAAAAATTGTGAAACATCGACCATGAGCAAAGTAGGAACAAAGTTTGTGACCGGCGTCTGGGGCTCGACTTCAGATGTAGTCACAACTTACAAGTTGGTCATACTTATTAACATGGATCGAAATGCAAAGCATCACTCTCGATCATGAAGTCATTGTTGCCTTTTAAATTGATCGAACAACTTGGCAAAATCTTAGATACCAGAACAAGTCAATGTTGGTCCACAACGGGCCAAAATCATAAATTTTATTCTCTGAACAAACAATTGCGAAAAGAAGTTGAACAAGAATGAAGCCCCCGTGTCTTCAGCTCTCGGTTGTATCAGAACGGATGGCTAAGAATAGACAACAAAATTGAAAAAGAGAGTTAGCAAACTAGAATATGAAACTCATCAATTAAAAGCTAAATTATTTGCAGTTCTAAACAGTATCAACATATCTCCAGTATTTTGTTTTTTTGAGAAATAACATAGCTCCAGTATTAGCTATTAAAAAAACATGAATGTGTATCCATGAATTCTTAAACCAATTCATGCTACTTGCCAAAAGCAAGAATAATGAGAACTTGTTGCAACATCTATGTAAAAATAAAGATAGAGCTATAGGACCAACCACTGCTGGTTCAATTGACCAATGGGTTGAACCCCAGAGTGAGAAGATCTCAGGACCAAATTTCATAATTGACACTGCTGGGAGAGATTTAAATCTTTCATTTTTCCAGCTGCTACCACAGTATTCGGAGTGATCGGATAAAAATCCAAATCCACTACAACCTGACTAATCTATATCCCTCCGAGTCGCATGCAGGCTTCCGGTGGGAATATTTTGCACACAGCAAGTTTCGAACTCGAGGCCTCCTTAAGTGAGGACAAAATGCTTATACCCCAATTAATCAACTAGATACTAGACATTACATGGAAAAAAAAAGAGCTATAAGAAGCAAGAGAGAACTGCTTGAAAGGATTGGAAGACATGATGTAAAAGTCAAAAGCAAAACAGGAGTCCAGATGGGTCCTACTTGACCACAGTATATTTGACCTATTCATGATGCCAAAGTCATAAATACCAGCACAACTGATGGATCATGAGAATTGATTGGAAGAAGAGGTAGGATAAAGTTGGTGTATGGAAATGGGCGCATGCATTGTATTTTTTTATTTTTCCAGAAAACCAAATTTCTAAGGATCTAGTCATGTGCGTACAGACAAAGGATTTTGATGAGCAAAGAGGCTTTTTGTTCAGAAAAACACAGAAGATATGGATTACCTAGACGATATAATATGTTCCAGATGTAGATAGCACTTGTTCGAAAATAAGAATAGTTGAATCATGACGAACCTAACAGAAAAATACAGTAATCAAAGATGCAAGGTGTCCTACTACTTTGCATGAAGCGCACACACCGATCATATATTTGCAGAATATATCAACAACAACAACAAAGCCTTATCCCACTAGGCGGGGTCGGCGACATGGATCATACGACTCGTTGATCCATGTTCATGAGATTCGACAAGGTTTTACGCTGGTTGTCGGGGCCTAACACAACCCTCCTCCTTTATCCGGGCTAGGGACCGGCTATAACACATAGGCGGAGTTTGTGTGTTGCAGAATATATCAAAGGAGAATAATTCTAAAGAGAGCATCAACTTGGTCAAAGGAAATCTATCAAATTGATGGTCGTCCATATTGGAAGTACTATTCATAAACTAAACAAGTAAACATTTTATTTCATTGAGGAAAAAAGGACTTTTCTTCTAGTTCCCAAATATATAACTAGGTCTCATGTAACAATTAAGAAAATGAACCAGATGGCCACATAATGAAAAATGCTATATAACAATCTGAATGTAGGTAGAAGGCAAATGATTCCCTGTGTTTTCATCAAACATCTAAATCAAGAGATACTGCTATGTAGCAGCATATATTTACTCCACACTGGCAAAGATTATATTTTTTATGTCCGAAAAACTGACCAATCATTCTTTCAAAGAACACATAAATCATACTTTTTTTTTAGGAGAACATAAATCATACTTGCTAGTCCCAAGTGACCTACTTCTATGTTTTTAAACCAATAATAATAACTGAGAACAATTTCTCATTATACAATATCAGCAGTCATACAATACAGTAAAGAAAAATGACTAACAGATACAGTCAAAAGAGAGGACTTAAGATAGCAACAATTGAACACAATCATTGAATTGGTAAATGAGTATCAAGTGGTAAGGTAAAGGCGAGTAATCATAAGTTTTTCCCATAAATAGCAGAAATATACGATGGTAAAGGACATGATAATCTTAATGCACTGGAATGCAATAGCTAGGTCAAGAATTTTAAAAGAGGAATAAACATTTTGAAGGGTTGGATGAGGAATCCACTGAATATAGATAAATTAAACTTTTTTTTTTTTTTGAGAGGGGAAAGGATGACTCCCATTGTGGTTGTCATCAAGGTATGCATATATAAGAGCAACTGTCATGTACAAAAGTGAGCTCTCAAGAAGAGAGCTCCAACACGGGCGGGGTGTACAATAGCTAACCGAAACCCCACTCCCGGAGAAGAAAGGAAGCATGAAATACAATAGTATCAATGAGAATATGCTCCGCACAAAAAATAATCCAATTGCGCTGAAGCCAAATGGCCCAGGCACCGGCCAAAAAAGATGTCAACAAAACTCGCCATGTCAGCCGCTGCCCAGCTCGAGCGTTGAGTGCATGCTAAAATGTCACAGCCTTTTAAGGGGGGGATATCAGCGACTCCCATGTACCCATCCTCGACTAAAAATCTCGAGATACCCTGCAGCTGAAGAAAAGGTGATCAATATCCTCCGCTGAGTCTCCGCACAAGGGGCAAGAAATGTCCGCGTGCGGTGCCCATCTCGACCTATATACCCTAGTGAGGAGCATGTCTCGCCGCATGAGCCAAGCAAAGATCTTGACTTTCAACGGCACCCGGAGTCGCCATATCAATCTACAGTCAGCCCAGAGTGCATCAGAGGATGACGATGCGGGAAGAAAGCGGAGATAAAGGCTGCTAGCTGAGAAGGACTCCGACACCCAAGTCCACCCATCAGACCTGGAGGGGTCCGGGCGGACTGGGGCCACCTGCTGCAATAGCACCAGGAGCTCCAAGAAACGCTGATCCGACAGAGCCAAAAATGGGAGTCCAGGACCGGTGTCCCTGTCATTTGTGTCAGACCAAGTCTCTGCAACAGTCGCGCTCGGATGTGTGGCTAAAGCATATAGTCGAGGGAAAGCCACCGGTAAGGGCCCCTCGGGAATCCAATCATGCCGCCAAAAAGAGAAAACCTGTCCAGAGCCAAGGGAGGGGACCATAAAAGGACGCACCCAAGGGAGAATAGATGCCACACCCCCAGAAATGAGAAGCCCCCCTAGGAAGAACAAGTCTAGACTCCCATGATAGGTCCTGTCCATAGCAAGTAAAGAAAACTGTCCTCCAAAAGCTGTCAGCTGGCCCCATGATCCGTCCCGCCCCACCGGGCTAGGAGAGCCCAATTGGTGATGCGGAGGTCGCGGACTCCAAGGCCCCCTCGAGTCATGGGCCTGCAGACGATGTCCCATGCAACCAAGTGGATACCTCGGCGATCAGAGTCGCACCCCTGCCAAAAGAATCTGCTCCTTAGTAAATCAATTCGTCTCTTTACCTGACCAGGCATCAAGAGAACCGACATGTGGCAGATGAGTAAGGCTGAGAGAACAGATCGGAGAAGAACCAGCCGGCCGCCCCGTGATAACAATCTGGAGGACCACCCATGGAGTCTGTGCTCAAGTCGCTGAATACTCGGAGTCCATCCTCGGGAACCTATGCGCCGGTCGGAAAGTGGAAGACCCAAATAGGTAAGCGGCAGGGTACTAATCGGCGTATGGAGCTCTGCCGCACAAAGATCAGCGACTGCCGGAACCATGCCAAAAGGGATGAATGAAGACTTAGCATGGTTGATTCGGAGACCCGATGCAGCACCAAAAAGCTCCACTAATATGGCCACCCGTCTGACCTCCTGGACCAAGCCCTCAATGAAGAAGACAATGTCGTCTGCGTATTGCAAGATGGGAACGAGGCTGTCGGCAAAACCTGTGAGTAGCCCAGCCCCACACGAAGCTAGGGTGCATCTGGCTAAGGCATCAACAGCTAGCATGAAAAGCATAGGCGCAAGTGGGCAGCCTTGTCGAACCCCCCTCTAGGGTTGTACCCAGCCACCAGCCAGAGCCCCATTGATCAGGTCAGAGAATGAAGCAGTAGTGATGCAACGCTTCATCCACGTGATCCAAGTCACTGGGAATCCCCTAACCTGTAGTGACAACAACAACAACAAAGCCTTATCCCACTAGGTGGGGTCCGCTACATGGATCATACGACGTCATTCCGCTCTATTAGTAACCATTCGTTGATCCATTTTCATAAGATTCGACAGGATTTTATGCTGGCTGTCGGGGCCTAACACAACCCTCCTCCTTTATCCGGGCTTGGGACCGGCTTTACCCTCCTCCTTTACCCTCCTCCTCCTAACACAACCCTAACCTGTAGTGAATGCCAAAGAAATGACCACGAAATAGTGTCATAAGCCTTAGAGAAATCTACCTTCCATAGGAAGGCAGGGGGGCGTCGGTCCTCCTCTAATGTGCTATGATCTCAATATCAATGGAATAACTGTCGGTGATACCACAGCCCTGGATGAATGCTGACTGTGCTGGGTGAATGAGGTCAAAAAGCACTTCCCTAAGCCGATTAGCCAATACCCTAACCACCAGAAGGTAGATGGCATTAGATATGGCTATCAGCCTGTAATCCTCAACACGTTCTGCCGGCGTGTGCTTGGGCAGCATGAAGAGCAGGAATCGGTTTAGGCGCTCGAAGCCCCGATTCCCGCCAGCGAACTCCTGAATGACATCCATCACATCCCCACGAAGGGTAGACCAGAACTCTTTGTAGAAAAGCAGGAAGCCGTCCGGGCCTGGCGATGCATCAGCGTTGAAACTTGACATCCCAGATTGACTATGAATCCGTAGCTCTAAGTCAAGAGTATATATTTAACTAATTCATCAGTGAAATTTTCACTAATATGATTGATTGATCAGATTCTGGTTAAGACAAACAGATTCTACATTTGAGGTATCTAGACTTGCCTACAAATCCAATACCAATAGCAACAAACTTTTGGTTCATTACTTTCGTGACTAAATACAGATTCTTAAAGGTTAAAAATAAGGAAATTGGTATACTGAACAAATATGGTTAACCTCAATGAATCTCCCTCGAACCCAAGAGTTTTATTAAAGAAAGTCTCAGTAATGGTTCTGATTCTCCAGTCCAATGTCGCTGTGGCGTCATAAAAGGGTCCGGGATCACTATTAGCCACAGTAAAGTGCCCTTATGCAAATCAAATTTCAAAGTGATTTCTCCTCAAAAAAAAATTCAAAGTGATTCAACGACTTCACTGGACGATCAAATAACCTTACAGAACCATCTATGATGTACGGCAAATCAAAACGCGACCTTTCGGTTCTCACAGCATTACTTACCGTCATCGGTAAGTCTAAAAGACAACAGCAGCCCACTCTAGGAAGCTTTCAGGCATCGGCTCACCCCCACTTTCACGAAATCTAAATTGCATTCCCCTCCCCCGATCTATGCTCGCGACGCGAGCAGGAGCCATCCAAGGACAGGAGAGGACCCATGTCGGGCTTATCAAACATCCGCTGGCACTCATTTCATCGAACACCACATGCTCGAGAGAACAGAAACCACGACTCGAAGGATCCGCACAAGATTTAAATAGACAAGAACGAACGGATCTGCAAATTGGGGGAAGAGGAACTCAACTGGGCTTTTCGGGTTTGCCAGCGGACCACTTGGAGACGGCGAAGTGGACCTTCTCGCGGTCGGCGGCCTCCGACTTGTAGGGCTCCTTCAGGCAGCCGCGGACGAGGGAGGCGCATATGTTGGAGTAGGTGATGTACGTCATCCCCGCTGCCCTCCAGAAAGGCACCGCTGCGCTCGACATCTCTCCCTTCCTCTTCTCCTCCTCTTCTTCTACTAATTGTTCCGCTTTGGACTTCCCCAAACCCCAATCGAATGCGTTGCGTTGCGCTCTTCCTGTGTGGCTTTTTTCTACTTGTACATGAGATTTAGTGGGCTTGATGATGGGTTTGGCGTCAGTTCATGGGCTCATAGTTCGGCCCTAATATGTTTTTTTTTTTAATATGTAAATTTTGGGCTCAAGAGAACGGTGAGAACACACAAAAAAGTTTTCTTTATTTTCTTGTGTCAGAAGTATTTTTTTAATTTCCTTTTTAGAACAATATAATTAGAAAAATAAAAGAATTAACAGAAAATTAGGCAATAGGTAAAGTGGACTTTTAAAAGTACACAGAGGTAAATGACTAATTACTTAGTTGAAAGGAGGTAGGTAGAAATATATAATTTTTTTATAACATATACATTCAATATTTGTACTATCCTTTTAAGTGGTAACATCTATTCCTTTTAAGGACTATTGATCGTGATTATGAATGATAAATTGACTAATTGGATAATTTTTCATTCATCGTCCAAACAAATAATTAAATGTATCATAATGCTATCCCTTAGTAGCACAATCATTTTTCGTTACCTCAAACAATGTAATTGAGTGATTTTATCTAACCCAAAATTTCATTTTCGATCCAATAGAAGAGTTTGTCAACAGGAAATTTGAATGCGTTGAATATAAGTACATGTAAAGTAGCTAAAGAACTGATCCCCGAGAAAAGAAAACTGTATACCTCAAATTTATATTAAAGGGCAATTTAAGTTTTTTGTTCAAATTCTTATGATCTTTCCTATATAAATCTTCATATTTCTATTGCTCACCTCTTTTGTCCAAATCTTTTGATGGCTAGGACTTGAAGAAGAAGAACAAGAACAAAAGGAACAAGGAGGAAGAAGAAGAAAGAAGAAGAGGAAGAAAAAGGAGAAGTATTTAAAAAAAAGTATGTAAATGGGATCCAAAACACTCTCTTCTCTTTTAATGATTTTTTTGTATTTGATTAAGAGCAAGACGACGTCATGTTCTCTTATTGGACTATGATTTGTGATTGAGAGATTTTATTCATGCAAATCATTAGATCCATATGTATATATATATATATATATATATATATATATATGCTCCTCGTGATTAGATTGGTACCATGCTTCAATTTTATGATTAGATTCAATAGTTAGGATTCATATGATTTTATTGATCATGATTGGGGATGAACCCTAAGATCTGAAAAATTGACGTTTTTTTATGGTATTTCATGTGTTTTTTTATTCTCATTGATATGTGGATTAGAAACTTTAGGATGCATTGTATTATATTTTCCCAAAGTTTTATTGAAAAATGTGCAGAACGCGAGCTCAATACGCGCAAAAGAGTGTTAATACAGCAAGAAGTCTTTAATATGGGCTGCCAGTATTTTCTAGTACGAGCTCAACACGGCCATATTGAACTCGTAGCTGGGCAAAAAGTCCATCTCACGCCGGTGATCAAATGGCACAGTCGTGTCAAAGGTTAGCACAGTTGTGACGCTAGTTGGAATGGCCGTGCCCAACACTTGGAGCAACGCAGACCGTTCCACTGTCACGGTCACGTGTGTGACCACTCCATCACGGCCGTGTGACGACTACAAGATGAATATATGATATAATTAAAGTTATTTTCAAAGTATATATACTATGTATTGATGTTTGATGATTTATATGAACTTAGATATACGTATATGCATGCTTCTTACGTAACTAGGTTAAAACATAAAGATTGAACGATGTAAATGTTTATTGATTGCAAAGCATAATGAATTCAGTTGTGGGTGATGTTACATGTTGACTCTCTATGACCTTTTATCGAAAAATTGTCTAAAATGATCGTTACACACATCGACAATGGTGTGTGCATTCCGATGTCGCCCTTGGGTGAGAGTCCAGACATCGGCAATATTGTGTGCATTCTGTTGTCACCTTTGAGTGAGAGTGGAGCATTGTCTCCACGGCTTAGCTAGCCTATTGAGAGGACAACGATATAAATCCCAACTATTGGAAGATATAACATTAATAGGAAAGGCCAATAATCGATGGAATGGAACGATGTCCCACGAAAGTCAAAGTCCAAAGGATTATAAAGCAACCTTGAGGAAAGTTATGAAGACAATGGTTATGGTAAGTGTATTCCACTTATATGCCTATTGATTGAATGAATGATTAATATGAATGTCCATACTTTATGTATTATGATATGATTACATGTATGCCATGCTATTATTATAATGCATGATGATGATAGAATGATGTTAATGTTTGACATATAGATCTTATTTTATGAACATGGCATGCACAATGTTCACTTCTTTTATATAAAGATGATGCATATCATGTAATATCCTATTTAGGATCATGGTATCACGCATGGTCTTTACATACTCTAACCGGGGAAACCTCCTCATTCTGGATTCATATAGGTGCATAAAATTATAAATGATGGCGGCTCAGCTCATGAAGAATAAAATTGCACAGTGATCTAAGATGTTAAGAGTCAATTGTCTTAGAGTCTTTTGACTATGTTCTAAAGAAATATTTTTTACTATGGTTTCCTAATGTTTTAATTATTTTTTTAGATGATGTTGAGATGTATTTCAATTTTATAATATTACTTTTAATGTTTTCATGAATTTTCCATAATTAATTGAAGGATTCTTTTATCTTATAAAATGATTTATGCTTCCGCTGATTTAATTGAGAATCATATTATTTTATGTTTATATGATGATGAATGAGTTAACACAGCTGAATGACTCAATTATTCTTAATAATTTGGGGATAAAATTCGGGATGTTACAAGAACATAATAAAGATAGGATATTTTATTAATTGTTTTCCCGTACATGAAAGCAAGAAAATAAACATGTTGATTTTTACAAACAAACGAGACCAAACGAAAAAAAAATTACATTTCATACAATTTTACTGAGATTAATTATTTGTGTATGAGCTTTCAAGTAGCTTGCCTGTGGAAGCAAAAACAATGCACCATTCCATTTTTACAAGCTAGTTTTTCCTAAGATCCGTCCATAGTAGAAATCTGCGAGGCCTGCCAAGAAATCTAGCTTGCCATGCAGGCTCTTCATTTTCGTAAACAAAACCACTCTTCTTGTATAAATTCTGTGCTGCTTCATTGTCAACAGCAACATGGACGTACAAATCAGTCATCCCTGGCAAATGTTTGTACAAGAGAAGGGCCCTATAAATAATAATAACAAAAGAATGGAGCAAATAGAATGTTACAAGATATATTTTCTTAAGAATATAATGCACATAATCCAGTTTAGCTACAAAGTTCAATCATGATGTTTCTAATAATATGCCGCTAGCAGAGTAAGAGAGCACGCGTATGCCTGCGAAAGCGATCATTCACAGTTCTTTACTATAGATTCAAAACAACTTATATCAATCTCTTGTGAAATCCATACATTTCATTCGGCTATATATACCAGTTATATTACTTATCAGAAATTTCTGAGTAGTAAATTCTGACGAAATGTTTTATTTTCACCATTTTTATTGCTCTAGTCATGTGGCAAAAGAAATGAAGCAATACAAGTAAGTAATCTACAGGAAGCAAAATAGTTACCCCACTCCTGAGCAATTAGTTTTGACTTGGCAACTAACAAATGTCCCAAACCATTCCTCTGTAGCTCGTCAGCAACACATACGTTGCACAAATATGCCCTCGTTAGGCCATCTCCAATAACCTGACGACATAATATATCTTGTTTCAACTAAGAAAATCTCAGTTTAATTATTCAGCAACAAGCAAGGAATATCTGAAGTTCTGCCAATAATTTGAGCTGCTCGAATAGAGCATTCAATTTATTAAGAAAAGAATATTCTCCTTTAGAGAAACAAAACCAACCAAATAAATGAGTAACACAGATCGTACCTCAGGCCACTTTCCTGTCAATTCAGAAGGCAAAGAATGACATTGGCTAATATCCAAGCTCCCAACAACTATTCGATCTTCTCCATTTCGTGAATACTACATTTGAATAAGAAATTGCATTGATTAGAAGATACTACCAGAATGATGGCACAGGCAATGAAAGAGTGTTTAAAAGAATATTCAAAAGTCCATAAGATTTATAACATGATTGCAGAGATGGAAGTTTGAGCAGAGCAGCTTTCTTTATCAGTGCAATGAAAGAGATGGAATGTTAGGAATAAGGCCACAAAGGTCCATGTTCAACCCGTACCAGAAGTGTATGTTATCTTGTTCTCAGATCCCTCCACTAATAAATTCTCCAAACAAAGTCTCCTTATGAGATGTTGAAGACTCAGAGATAGTGCACAATTGATCCAGAACTTCTAGATGCATATTTCCTTTGGCATACAAAAGTTATCACTATCAGACTCCATCAGACAGAAATGAATATTATCATTTATCAATGAAGTCGACAATTTTTTTAAGTGGCAATTGCACTTTAGCTGTGACACTCGATATCTGAATCAAATCTCTCATATAACCTTCATCACCACCGCACTAGTGACTTCTGCACCCCACAGCTCTTTAAATTTAAATTATCCATTTCAAATGACATGTCAGATTTTAAAAGTATCTGAGAATGGAAAAAAGATTGCAATATACTTTTAAGAATTATTCACATTACACTACATATTTCCTCCAGCTGACCTACTAACTTCATGTTGGAAAGCATACAGAAAAAGAGATTCAAGGCATGGTACATGCCGCATGTTTGGCTTAGCATACTGATGTCAACTGATCGGTTGTTGTCAGTCTCTGGCCCTTATGCACAACAAACAGACTCCCTCAAACTCTAATGGTCATGCCATGATAAATGTGTACTGGAAAACCGAATGAAACAGGCGACTGAAAATTAGGATTTTACTGCATTATTTACTAGTCATGCAAAATTTGTACTTCACAAGGACAACAGCATACATACCTTGCACAGAGAGCAGAGTTCGCTTGCAGAACTCAGATACGGTGACAATGGCAAGGTCGCATTGATGCAGCTGACTCTTTTGAATCCTATAGTCCTCCCTCCAATGCGATCTTTCAGTGCCTCGAATTCCTTCTCCGCCAGGTAGCTCCTATAATCCTAAGATAACTTGAATTGAGCAAACAAAATCAGCATTATAAAGATGACAACCCAAGCAATTAAGCTTCAGAATTAGCTCCCATTGTCGTCTCTGCTAAATCAAAGTACCGAAACTTCTAATGTCACATCTGTTTCATGGAGGCATTGGCCCATCCCATATACATTACGACATGACAGTGACTCACAGTCCAAGTAAACAATCATTGTGAGTGCTCTACTCAAACTTCTCACGCCCTCAGCAGCCGAAAACAGACAATTGAACGAGGATTGAAAGGGAAGGTAACAAAGGCGCGATCTTGGGAACGCTCACCTCGACGCCAACGGACGGGTTGAACTTGTTAAAGGTGCGAACTCGGAGGCGGACAGCGGCGAAGAGCTCGTCGTCGGACTCGGCTTCCTCGACGCACAGGGAGCTCCGGTCAAGCGTCAGCGCTTCCGGCGCGCAGATTTGCGGGGAGGCGGCACATCCTACGCCACCGACGGCGCGGTCACGCTGATACCGGACCGACCCGAGCTCGTCGGAGGGGAGAACGGCGACGGGGCAGGCGAAGCTTCCGAAAGGGAAAGATCTAGCGGTGGTGCCGCGGAGGTTCCGACGGAATCGTCCGGGAGGGAGACGTGGTGCCGGCGGAGCGACAGAGGAGTAGAGGAGCGCCATCATCGTCGGTGACTTCGCCGGCGGCCTCGCTCGGACTCGAGAGCAGTTCTATTTTTCAAGTGGGGTTATGTTTTGCATGCGGAGATGTTTATGGTGCAGGAGCTTTTAAGATGGGCCAGCAAGGCGCGGTGACGACGAACGGGAGCTTTCGCTGGAGAGAATGGTTAATCTTATTGTTGTTCGGGTGGGGCAGCAGAACGGGGATGATCCATGGATTCGTTGGTGGGAAAAGGCTCCACGGCTATTGGCTGGAAAATAAAACTATTGGTCCCTAACCCTGATCTATATGTTATTATTTTTTTCTTTCTTTTAAGAAATAACAACTCCAATAAAAATTTTAATAAATGATAACTTCACAATTTTGTCATTATTGTTTACCGAGATCAGATCAGCCGCGGCTTCAAAGCTAATATTTAGCTTTATTTAGGTTTGTTTCTATGTGGAGTCAAAGTTAACATTTAAAAAACGTTTATAATATTATTATTTTCAGCAACCCTTTTTTTCATATCTTTTTGCCTTACACATTATCCTAAATAACATTTCTGTCGTTATTAAAACTAGTTTTTTTTTTTACTATCGAGGAATGTTTTCTTATTTCTTTACGGTGCTGGTGTTCATTTTATTTTTTTATTATTTTATTAATTAATATGCTTGTCACATCAATTGTAAATTGATTACCGCTAAAAAGATAGTAGGTAAAATAAGATAGTAATTGACAATGTAATAAAACAAATTGAATTTCCAGTATCATGTAAAATTTACCCGTTTTATTTCAAATCTTAAGTACTATGTTTTAATAGACTTCGGCGCTTTAAATATTAAAAACATCTAGTACGAAAATAAAAGGATATAATGTTTATACTACCACCTCAATGCGTGTGACGCCTCTCCAGGACCCGTCAGATTCTTCATCAATGGTTTGCGATGATGTGTGCCCAAAATGCATCTGCGAGTCCCCCGAACGAGTGATCCGACGAGTGAACGTCGACGACATGCTTCTTCTCCCCTAACGATGCATGCTACCTGCTACTCGTCGACAGGCCACAATGAAGCGAGGAGGTCAGCTCGATCGACGTCAAACTCGCCGATGACTCCAGACGAACTAACAGGCACATCTTCTAGAGACCCGAAGTCTCAGTGCTTGTGTCTTCTTCTCCCCTGACAACACATGCTACTTGTTACTCGCTGGCCGGCCATGACGAAGCGAAGAGGTCGACTCGATCGACTTCGAACACGTCAACGACTTCAGACGAACCGATAGATCTTCTGAAGAGTCCGAAAGCTCGTGTCTTCCTCTCCTCCGATGACGCATGCTACTTGCTGCTCACCGGTCAGGCACGACGGAGGAGGGTGGCTCAATCGACGTCGAACGCACCGACGACTCTAGACGAACAAGCGCATCTTCTGACTCGAATGTTTGTGTCTTCTTCTCCCCCGATGACGTGTTATGCTCGTCGGCCAGCCACAAGGGGAGGATATCGCTCCGCCCTTTTGTTGGCTGATGTTCGTTCAGCTTGTCCGGGGGATGCGCACATCGATCATAGGCGTAGACGAAGAATTAGACAACCAACGCAACACCTTACAGGTGGTAGTATAAACATTATATCCAAAATAAAATGTTGTCACCAAGGCTCAATCATGAATGATATAATGACCAATTGTTTTTTTTTTTATCTCAAGTGTCATCAATATTCAATAATGATGAAGATGTTCACAATATAAAGATGTATGGAAAATAATCAGTTTTTATCAGTATATTGGCAAAATATAAAATATTATTTCCCAGTTTTTTACTTTACATGTAATTGTAAATAAATTGGAACAGAAGCATAACATTTTCTTGTACTAAAATAAAAGTAGTCATTTCTTTTATTGGGGGACAATTTTTTTATTTCTTTCTTCCCATAGACCAAAAATGGGCGACAAGTTCGATGCTACTAAAATATGAAAAAAATATATTTTATTTCAAATCTTATGTACTATGTTTTAATAGGCTTTGACCATTTTTAATATAAAAATGTCTTGTAAGGAAAAAAATGATAATGATGATAATAATAGCAATAATGATGATGATGTTCCCATCATAAAGATGCATGTCAAATAGCCAGGCTTTATGAGGAGAGTTCAAAGAGATTGCATAGAAGAAACAAGAGAAAACAGTAAAAAGAATAGAAGAAATTATGAGAAAAATAAGAAAACAGTGATGCATATATTGGCAAAATATAATTTGGACAAGATTCCTACACAATTTGTTGCAAATGAATGGACAAATGCTTCTTTATGTATTGTGTACACAGGCAAGTTAACCTCAAAATAGCCGCACAAAAGTTGCAAGGTACACTTCTTATCTAATCTTCTTTAAGAATTTCACCTTCTCAAAATCTGGGGTCACGAAGTTCTTCTCGATCTCCCAGGCCAGATGAGTCATGGAATTGAATGATGATTTCACTGCTTTTTCATCAGTAACTTCTCTGGGGAAAGGGATTCGTGCTGCAAATACTCCTTTCTCTGAGTAAATGTACAAATCGAAACCCAGTCGATCGTCCCATACGATCTTCGCGTTGCTTACTTGTCATCACATGGAAAGGCCACATTGATCATATGGAACTATCATGATACACAACAGATAAACAAAAGCAAAAATATGAGGTAGGTCAAATCACATTGCAACTTCAGGTACAAAACCACAAATGACATTGGTCTCAAATAGTTTATTTTTAGAAAACATGAACTTTAGGAAGTTAACAGAATCTATGGGTGTGTCATTGAATTTGTTTTAGCCACGAAACAATAGAAGATATCAACAAAGAAAAAAAAATATGACAATAACACTTTGTTCCAACTAATGTGCTATCATAATAACTTATTTTTATCATTGTTCCATGTTTATCTTTGAATATAACTAGAAAAAATCTGTTGATATTCACACAGCTGAAACTCTGACTCGACATAAATATTGCATAAGCGTTGAACATCTTCAATATGTCTTGTATTCATCTCGTCAACAATTTTTCCAGCAAAATTTCGAAGAGGATCGGGTTCTACATTAAGATATTCTAACGATGTCACCCACACTCCATCCTGAAAATGATTTTATAAGTTACCATGAAACACAAATACGCGAACAATTAAGTAAGTACATTATTCCACACGGAGCACAAAGTATCTTTACAAAAAAGAAAAAAAGAAAATACAATAACTAAGATAACACTCATTAGTGATTGTTGCAATCAACAAAAATGCATTCTTGTCCCCTCTGACCTTTTAGTTTATCTTGGCAGAGAATATTCATAAGAAGTTAGTGCAACTTTAGCGGGTAATTTTTCAGGATAGCTAAAAGTTACTTTAGTTAATGAAAAAACTTACTAAATCTTGGTGTTATTGACAAAATCATTGTAGTTTTTCACTCCAATAACTACAAAAATAATGCACAAGAAAAAGAAAATGTAAATTTAGGAACATCTTAAGAATAAACTTCACTGTAGTTTAGCACAGTTATGTACCATTAAATACTTGTTTTAAGGTGAAAATATGACTAGGCAAATTATCAAGGGACACTCCAGGTGCTAACGGTGGTAGAGAACTGAATTTACACAGAATTCAAGAAAAAATAGACTTGATGATGGTGTAGACAAGACTCCCTTACCAATTACCAGTGGTCTTCGAAACTATTGAGATGATACAAAGAAATCTATGGCGAAGGGAAGTAGGTTATGACATGAGTAAATAGCATAAATTAACATTCCTGGACAACTAAGTTTACCGAAGACTTCCTTACAAGTTACCAGTGGACTTAAAAATTATTGAGATGATAATGAGATGTTTAGAGAAGCAGAATCTAGAAATCTATAGTGAAGGGAAGTAGGTTATGACCTGAGAAAATAGCATAGAGTAATAGTGCTGGACAACTGAGTTCATCAAGAATTCAAGAAAACAATGAAGTGGCTTTTGACATGAATTATTGGGTTGTCTTTTGAACAGGCTCCCTTGATAAGTGGCAACTGAGAAAGAATGCTTCTGATTACTATAGGAAGAAAAAAGGTAGCTTCTGCATAAAAATTTGTTTTGAATGTCCAAACAGATCTTATCTCAAGCTGGCAACTTGGTTGTACTGTTCAAAATGACAAATCAATATAATTTGGAATTGTATATTTTGGATGACAGTCAAATTGTCTAGTTTTAAGACTAGGCAAAAATGGGACTACTATGTCTCGTGATATTTTATGTATGTCCGCAACTCAATGGATTAATTTTTTAATTCCTACTTGAAATGGAATAAGATTACATCAAATTTGGTACTCCAGAAGTCATCAAAATTGGCATCTAGGTTTGAAGCACTATCATATATCAACTTAGTCTCAGATATCTGCTTGGATCAAGCATCATCCATGCAGTTTTTTACACTACAATGAGCACGAGTCTTCAATGTTCTATTGTTAATATTTGTATTCTGAAATGAATGCGATCAATACCAAAGACTTGACCTTAGTCTTGACTAACAACTTTTTTTTTTGAGAGAGAGAGAGCAAAGGATGCATCCATTTTATTGAAGGTTGTTATATTACAAAAATGTACCGACAAACTTGGTTCATCATCCACACATCCACCATCTTCTCAGTCATTGCTAAATGTTTTCAACATATAACCTCACCCATATGCATCCATTACGTTGGATCCAAATGGCCCATAAAAAAACAAAAGTAGCCATCTGACGTCTTCTTGTATTGTACACTTGGATTCCCTTTTGGTCCCCACATCTTGTTTGGAAGGAGCTCCAAAACTGGGTTGATGGCCGAGGGACAACCCCTCGGGATCCAGATCATATCCACATCTTGACTAACAACTTATAGAAAAGGAAGTATGAATCTAGCAATTTGTCCTGAACCATCTCAGTGACTAACCAAAAATCATCAAGAATCAAGCTATTCGAATGACAACTCAATTTGGAAAGGAAAATTCTGGCAAAGATGAAGGAAAATTATATCCGAATATTTTGTTCTACAAGACACTAATGAAAATCAGGATTCATATCTTTTTAAGGTAACATTAGGATACATATGCCACCAAGCAGTATAATAAATAAATTCAGTTATTTACATTTTATGGAAATATATTTCAGAAGGACCATATTAAATAAGAAATCTTAAACATAGGATAACCTCCTTAAAATCTTCGATCTAAAGCACCTTTTCTATAGAAAGCAAATAAATAAGATCTCCTTGTATTTCTTTTCCAAATTTCTTCTCCCATTTTATATCAAGTTTTTGCCAAATGTGATAATATCATCAATAAAACTATATGGACAAAGAAAATTACTTGAGAGCAATATTTCTCGTTGATCAATCAACAAAGTATTGCTTTGAAAGTTCGAAACAAAATATAAACAGAGAAGAAAAGTAGCATGAAAATTTCAATCTAGATGAATTCAACATAGATATTAAAAGTTTCATGGGACAAACATGAAACACCAGTACTATCAGCACGAGATGAGCATGAAGATGAATAAATTTTATTTCTCATTGTCTTTTGAGAATTTCATAAACAAATGTTGTTAGTGACACCAATGCTTAATCATGGGAATACAAGGATGAACAACTTATTCCTCAATTTTCAATGATTAGAGAACTAAGATTACCTTTAGAAGAAATTCTTCTTCGGGCTTACTCAATCTCCCCAACGATGTGCATTGCATAGTACATGACCCACTTTGCTCAAACTACTCCAAAAAAACATGGAAGAGAGGGCATTACAGAATGTTAGATAAGTTCTGAAGAGAAAGTTATCAATTTCAAAGAACCTCTAAGCTGAATTTGGTGAATGGTGAAACATAAATCTAGCAAAAACTTTTAAGAATCTAACATTTTTTTTCGGAAAGAGCAAGATAATTGCACACTATGCAAAATGATTATTTCTAACTAATCGAATATCCACTACCCATAACATTAGATGTACAAGAAAATGAGAAGACAAAATACACAAAAAGAATATAAAATCATGTTCTTCGCACCTGAGCGTTAAAGAGCCCAAGGAAAAGAAAAATGAAATATAAAACAACACCAAGATCCAAAAAGGTACAATCCTTGCGCCTAAAGGCGAAAATATCGTGAAGTAACAAAACCAGAAACTTAATGCAGATAGGATCTTTGTACCTGGATGTGGAAGCTGGATAAGCCATCCACAGTGAACAACCCTTCTGGCCGGTTCAAGCACACGGTGGGGGCGCCCTAGGCATCGACGACGCAGCGGGCGCAGACACCAAGAGGTCCGCAATGAAGGTGTGAGTGCGGAGAGGGTGCCGGTGGGGGAGAGCTCCACGATGGTCCTGGAGACCTCGGCGGGGGACGGCTTCATCCGACGCTCCTCTGCCTCCGACGGCGCCTCCGTGGGGGCGGAAAGAAGAGAGCATCTTAGGCTACGGGAGGAGGATGCAGAGGATGAGAAAAAAGGCTTCTTGGAGAGAGCGAGCGAGGGGAGATGCGAAGAAATGGTGGTTGGAGAGAGGAGCGTCTGTAGCAGAGGCGGCGGCATGGTTTCCAGAGCAGAGACGCTTGCAGAGTACCTTGCGATGTGGTGATGATTGAGTGATCTGATTAGGATGGACACATTGAGTCAGAGTTGGGTTTGATTGGACACTGGGATGTTTCATATGTTGCATCGGGATAACAAGAATCATGTCCACGCCTGCTATTTAGAGCCAGAGCTCATCTGGAGTTTGGATCAGAATCATTATCCCCACAGAGTCAAAGGCTAAATTATACAAATGATTCCTTAATTTTATTATGTCATTTTTTAAGACCCATTGTTCGTGAATTTTGATAATTATTTGGCATGGTCCGAGTGATAGGGTTAATCAGATTATAGTTGAGTTAAGAAAATTTCTCCTTCCATAACATCATAAACAACAATGACAACAACAACAAACTTGAGGCATGTATGTCAATGTCATTGTGTGTTCAAATTATATTATTTTTGGTAATTTTCTTTTCTTTCAATGTAATAATTTTCTTCCCTAATTTTTTTTCCAGTGAGATTATGATAAATATGATACAATGGAAAAGTAGACAACTATATTTCTAGATAAGTAGATAATTCTTCACATAATTTTTTAAATGCCTCAAAATGATGGTATGAGAACACTTATTTACTATTTCTATACTATGTGTTCCAACTTCCAAGAATGTGAATCGACACTTCACACACAATTACACAAAAAACATATTGTTAGAGGTTACGAAGAACATGTCTAGATGTCATAAGGATTCTTAAGAGCCAAAATGATACAATGACATCAATCATTCTTTTGAGACATGGGAGGTAGTGTCTCTCCATCTCTTCCTAAAGGTAGGGCGATTTCTCCTTTCTTTTTCTTTTTTAAAAAAGAAATATATTAATTTCATAATATTAGTTTCGATTTAGTGGGCATGCTCAAGAGCATGCTATTGTCAAATTTGAAAAAGAAAATAACGATACAAAAGAAATGTTTTAATTTATGTTTTGATGATGAAATTTTGTTACTCTAGACTCAATTTTTTTCCTTTTATGTATGTCATGAGAATACAAGATACTTGATTCATATTATTCAGAGATAAAAAAGTAGTGTCGTGCAAATTGAAAAAGGGCAAAGAGAACAAACGATGTCAACGAACCAGAATAGAGGAATAAACATCTAAGATGAAAATCAACACCATTAAAAGGAGGAATTCAAATTCCCAATGAATGACATAGATAGGAGATCCTACAGACACTCGACATAATGTTCTCAAGAATTTCTTATAATAATTTTGAGTTAAAGTCAATACTCATAGTGCAGTTAAACTAGTTTAGAGGAGACCGCAATGAAGATTTGTTATATCATGTTAATCACTTTATTCAAATGTGTGCTACTATAAAGATGAATGATGTGAAAGAAGATGTTGTCAAGATGAATTTCTTCACATTTTCACTTCAAGATAAAAGCACAAGATTGGTTGAACTCTCGCCTGGAGCTTTTAATAAATGAACTAATTTGGGCATTTATGAAAAAGATTCTTTTCTCGCGGCAAGTTATAAAATTGAAGAATGAGATCACTTGTTTTAAGCCAAAAAAAGTCTTTAAACAATACTTGAAAGAGGTTTGAAACGTTACAAAGACAATGCTCCCCTTACCATGCAATATCGACTTGGTTATCGATTGAGTCCTTCCGTAAATATCCCGTGCCAAGCACAAAATTCAACATTAGTTTAACAACAATAGGAGGATCCATAATGATTTTCCCATATTCACAAGTTTGCAACTTGCTAGATCAACTAGCCATGAAAAATGGGTCATTTAGGGCAGATAAGAAATAATGATAGCTAACTCACATGAAATGTGTATAGAGAATATCGCACGAAAAGGGAGGTGAAGAAACACAGGTCTACTCAATACTCTGGTGTGTTACCCTTGAACACAAGAATACATCGAAATAAAGTTTTAAAATTTATAATCTCTCTACACTATAAAAATGTGATCCATAAGCGTACAGTGCATCATTGTAGTTCTTGAGGTTCGATCCATAGAGAAGCGGTGTTTGCGAAATTTTTCGAGAAATCCTTTGAAGCAAACTTGGTTAAAAAGGTAAATGTTAAAAATGAGGAAAAAGGATAGTGAATGCAACGCGAGAGAAAGAACTAATTGTTTTATGTGGTTTTAGAAATATAAAAGAGGGACAAGTGAGGACAAACAATTAATATAGAGAAATGTGTGAGATAATCAAATAAGAACACATACTGAGGACTTATGGGAGGTGCTCCTGTTGTAGGATTCAAAGTTCTTTAATTTAAAATGATATGAGTAAAACAACCGAGTTCCCTTTTCACGTGCGTGTTTGGATAATCCCGATAATAAAGACACTTGACTCTGCATTCACACATCCGTGTGAGTATAAAGCATGTGTTTGCACTCATGAAAAGAATTCATAAAAAGGGTGTTATTATTGCTTTCACGTACGCATTCACCAAAATACGAATTGAGCTTTACTTCATTTAGGATTTGGGTTCAGATCCCGTGACCAGCAAGTATAAGACATTCAAAAGAAATACACCTAAGGCAAAGAGGCTACGGTCGGCTCACACTTGCCTTAGTGGAATGCAAATGATCCTCTTGGGCAGAATGCAAGATACTGGTGTCTCCGAGACAGTTTAGACGCTTTAAAGGAGAAGAAAAGTTTGATTCAAACAATACGAACATAGGATATTCAAGAAGTCCTTAGGAAATAACTCATCTCCTATCTATCATACTCGGGTCACTAATTCTAAATGCGAATCAAATAACATCTCGCCTTGGGTTAAACTTCCCAAAAGATCGAAAAGAATCGAACACAACAATTGTAAAACAAAAATGTGTGATCATATTTTGAAATCGTTTAAGGTAATCCCAAATCTCTGACTCAATGCGGTCGTTTATTGCCAGGAATTCGAAGTGTGCACAATCTTTTCAGGTCACGGATTAAAGGTGGAACGACGTCTAAACCAAACTACGAAGAACTCTATTGCTGATTCTACGAAAACCCACACTATGTACCACTATTTGCCTTAGACTTGATTTCTCCACGTTCGTTCATGATGGAGCCTAAATCGTCCCTACAATCGGGGTGCAAGGCAGCAAATGGCTCAAAAAACTTCTCCAGCTTACAGCTACGTGGAAAACTCGAGAACCACGCATGCAACTGTTTTCACCCAGGCTTGATTTCTCCACGTTCATAGATCATCCCTATGGTGCAGGGTGCAGGGTGAAGATAGTTCATCAACTCAAATATATGTGCATATTCAAAAGATAGAGAGTTGACCAATGAAACAGGGATCAAACTTATAATATTGAAAACATGAGAAAGCTCAACACTTGGTATTGATCATGAAAAATAACAAAATAAAACATAGCTAAAGAACATGAATCCAAGTCGCATAAGCACGTCCCAAGCTCAGCAGGGCCGGTTTGTTGCAGTTCTTGTGGAGAATACACATTTCTCCATAAATTGCCAAAGGCATTGTTTTCTAGCTCTCAGTTCTCTCTTTCCTTCCGTCTCTCCCTCTGCCTCCCGGAATCCTCCTCCTCTTTCTATGGTTTCCTCCTCCTTTTATATCTATTTCTCCCCAACCGTCGAAAGTTTTGATGGTCGCAACCATCAAAACTTTCGATGGTCGTGAAACCCACCGAAACTTTCGGCGATCACAAACCGTCGAAACTTTCGACGATTGTCACAATCGTCGAACTTTCGACAGTCGCAACCATCGCAAAAAATTTTTAAAATATAAAAAAAATTAGCCAGCCATGACTAGATCCGACGGCTGGCTGCCAGATCCGACCGGCAGTGGCAAGATCCGGTGGCCAGGCGGCCAATCCGGCCACCCGCGGCCATATCCAACTGCCAGGCGGCCGATCCGACAACAGGCGGCCAGATCCGGCCTGACGATCGATCTGGCCCCTGTAGCCAAATTTTGGCTAGAGAGAGAGAGAGGGGGGAGAGGTCGCTGATGGGTCGTCGTCCGATAGGGAGAGGGTCGCCGGCCGAGAGGTTGTCGGGCCGGCAAAATAGGAGAGGGAGAGAGAGAGGAGAGAGGGAAAGAAGTAGAGAATGGAGAGTGGGAAAGTAATATATATATAGGGTAGAAAGTTGGAAAGCGGGAAAACGAAAAAAGAAGCGGTGGGAGAGTATTTTTTGATAACCGACGGTCATGACCGTCAGAAACTTAGTAAAGATATATATATGAATATAATATTTAATTATTTTTAAAGTTATCGATGGTCGAGACCGTCGAAAAGTATAATAATAAAATACTACTTACATATATCTAATATTTAGTTTTTAGTTTACTGATGATCCAAATCGTCGATAGCATATTATATTAATAAAAGATTCTTTATATTATATTATTTTTCACTTACTGACGGGCAGAACAGTCGAAAATTATGATAGTTTGAAATGTCACTAATTATATTAATAAAAAATTCCTTATATTATATTATTTTTTATCTACCGATGCTCTGAACCATAAAAATTACGACGGTTTCAACTGTCGCCAAATATATTAATAAAATACTTCTATATTATATTATTTTTCATTTACCGACGGCCTTGACCGTCAAAAATTGCGAGTGATAGATATCCGTCGAAACTTTTGACATTCCTAATCATCGAAAAATAAAATAATGATATAACAAATTACATAATTTATTATTTTTATTTTCGACGGATACCTATCCGTCGTAAAATCCGTCCCAAATTGTGACGGATTTCCTTCCGTCGGAAACCGTCCATCAGAAAATCACAATTTTCTTGTAGTGGTTGTTTTGTTCTTTGGCCTCTTCAACAGCCTGAAAGCAAATCATTAGTCCTTAGTGCAGACAATGGTGTATCGTTCAGCCGTTCTACTCCATCCTCTGGAGCTCATCAGCTCCCCTGCAGAAAGGGACATTTATCCAAGTAAATCTTCAAGCTAGTAAGAGCAAACTTTAGTGATAATATGCGAATGAACGTTTATGTGGAGAACATTTGAAATGCATTAAATTAGTGTCATGCACATGTGTATGTAAGGAAATAATTATATAATAGGTACTATGTGCATACGAAACAGTGGTGAAAATATAAGCCATAAATCTTCACATCAATAGCTACAAGAATCTTAGTGTAAAAAGTGATTCTTTAGTATAATTAATAGATAATATGAATTAAGAATAGGTCAATCAAGTATCCACATCTCATAATTTTTGTGAATGATATGGACTTCCCTATAGCAATTATGAGCGCACACAAACAGAGCAAGACATCTTTGTTGCAAATTAAAATAGGAGAAATAATCCATTCTTTGATACATGCAATCTAGGGTGAAATAATCATCTCAATTTTTTCTTTGAGCAATCAAGGAGAACCATCGCAACAACCAAGGCCACCTCATGAGATCTTACCATGACCACCATTCTAGACTAAGCATCAATCTCCATATCAGCAATAATATCAAGCTCCACCACATCAATCACCTGCATAACCTCAAGTAATGAAGAAGAAATCTTACGAGTATGTAATTAAAAAATAGAAATGCTACTAATGATAAATTTGGAAGATTAAAAAAAGATGGTGCAATTGATCACATCCCAGAGTACCAAGTGAGGCAGATAGTTAGCAATATTAATTTTATGGAAGAATGTAACTTTCCCAATAGGACTCAAGTAAACCAAATAAAATATTGAAAGACGGTGAAAGTGGTAAGGCATTGGAGCCACTAGTGAACAAGACACTAAATAAAGGAAAGCAAGTAATGAACACTACAAGAAAATTGCAATTTTCCGACGGATAATTTCCGACGGTTCTAAATCCGTCGCAATTTGCGATGGATTTTTCGACGGTTCCGTTTCCGACGGATTTTTCGATGATTATGACCGTCGGAAATAATTTATATAATTATTTAATTTTTCGGCGATTAGGAACGTCGATATTTTCGACGGATATCCATCCATCGCAATTTCCGACGACTTTTCCGACGGTTACGACCGTCGAAAATAAAAAATTAAATTATGTATTTTTTATATTATTATTAAATTTTTTTGACGGATTTTCCGACGGTCACGACTGTCGGAAATAAAAAAATTAATTATATAATTTATTATATTATTATTTAATTTTTCGACGATTAGGAACGTCGATATTTTCAACGGATATCCATCCGTCGCAAAATTCGTCGCAATTTCCGAAGGTCGTAACCGTCGGTAAATATATAATAATATCATATAAAGAGTATTTTATTAATATAACTAGCGACGTCGCAATTACCGACGGTTTTGATCGTCGGTAACGATTACCGACAGTTCAAACCATCGGTAAAATAAAAAATAAATATTATATATAACTAAATATATTTTCGACGGTCACAATCGTCGGTAATTATAAAAATATTTAATATTTACGTTTTCGACGGCCGAAACCGTCGGTAATTAAAATTTTGTTATCCCGCTTTTTTTCCCTTTTCCCGCTTTCTTTCCACTTTTTCCCTTTATATATCTCCTTCCTCCCTCTTCTCTCTCTCCCTCCTCCCTCCACTCCTCTCTCTCTCCCTCCTCTCCTCTCTCTCTCCCGGCCGCGAGCACCTTCTCCCACGCGCCGGACGCCGGCGACCCTCCCACGCCGGACGCCGGCGACCCTCTCCCGCACCGGCGATCCTCTCCCGCGCCGACGTATCTCTCTCTCTCCCGCTCTGCGCCGGCGTCTCTCTCTCTCTCTGCCGGCCGCCGGATCGACCGGCTTGCAGCCGCGGTGATTCGGCCGCTAATTTTTTTTATATTTAAAAAATTATTTGCGACGATTGTGACCGTCAAAAGATCGACGGTTGCGACACCCGTCCAAAGTTTCGACAGTTGCGACCGTCGAAAAGTTACGACGGTTCGAACCGCCGGCCTTTTCCGGCGGTTGCAACCGTCGGAAATTTCGACGGTTCGAACCGCCGGCCTTTTCCGACGGTTGCAACCGTCGGAAATATCGACGATTCGGACCGCCGCCCTTTTCCGGCGATTGCAACCGTCGGAAATATCGACGGTTCAGACCGCCGGGGACTTTTCCGGCGGTTGCAACCGTCGGAAAATTTCGACGAGTCGAACCGCCGGGAACTGTTCCGACGGTCAGAACCGTCGATATTTTCGACGAATTTTTTCAACCGTCGCAAATCCATTTGCGACGAGCGTTTTTTTCAACGGGTCGATTCCGACTGAAAAACCGTCGGTAATTACGTTACCGACGGTTTTCGGGCTGATTACCGACGGTCCGGACCGTCGGTAATCCGCCTTTTTCTAGCAGTGGAAGTACATTGAAGAGTTGATTTTGAACCATGGGAGCCTCCTTACACACCTTCACCTTCACCATCATATGTGCCTTCAATTCTCTTTCCTCATATGCTACAAAATTAAAGATTGAACAACAATTCGAAAAGCTCATAATTTTTTTTAAACAACTTAATATAAATATTCCTTATGCAGACGTGACTTGTATATGCAAAATTCTTGAAAGAGATGTTATTATGATCACATTGCATATAACTTGCATGTTACGCATCATATCTTATGATTTTATTGTCAATATTATCTATTTATGTGACCACAATTAAGTTGAGTTGCGAT
This sequence comes from Pontederia crassipes, assembly GCA_030549335.1. NCBI lineage: Eukaryota > Viridiplantae > Streptophyta > Magnoliopsida > Commelinales > Pontederiaceae > Pontederia > Pontederia crassipes. Next base: position 8,233,037 of record JAUKPH010000017.1, read on the forward strand.
GATTGCGACAATGATAAAATGATAAACAAATTATGGCATATTCATACTTAATTATATATGATATAGAATAATATGTATAGAGATCAAAAGACATATATAAAGGTATCAAATTTAAAATATGTATGTAGTGTTTATATACCAAATATTACATAAGATTCAATTCAAAAATGCATTTGAATTTTTCATGATTAATGAAAATATAAATTTCTTATATTTACTATAAATAGTTGGTCATGAACTTCAAAATACACAAGTTGAGTGAAAAAATTGTTCTTTTGCATTTTCATTTTTGAAAAAAGATTCTATTGTGTCATTTTCAAAATACATTCTATCGAACATCCAAAGAGTGAAGGACAATTGTTATTAGATTTTATGATAATTTAACATGGTTCAGTTTAATTTTGTATTTGACTCTTCCGTTCCATTAAATCTCCAACAGACAACACTATCCATGCATTGTGACAAATCCTATGAACAGACCAGAAGCAAAACTTTAATAGCGTTCGATCATCGAGCAAAATAACTTAATAGCAACACTTAAATAACCTGATGAAACAGCAACCATACATTGAAAACATCTGATCTTTAGAACCCAGCAAAAGAACTTAATAGCAACATTTAAATAGCCTGATGAAACAGCAACCATAAATTGAAAACATCTTATCTAGCAAATTTTCGAACCCAGCAAAATAACTTAATAGCAACACTTAAACAGCCTGATGAAACAGCAGCTATAAATTGAAAACATATGCTAGCAAATTTTAGAACATCACATCTGATGTTATTACATTTCTCTTTATAATCAGAGGAAGAAATGAATAAGAAAGCCACTGTTCAATTTAGATGGTGCATGAGCAGATCTGTTCGCCTAGATTATTTGCAGCACAAGTCAACCGTTTCCGACTACTAATAACACCAAGACGTGCATGAGCAGATCTGTTCACAAAGCTGAACTGTAACCACAAGATAATACCAGAAAGTCTGGGCTTCAGACCTTGTCTACAGCATACTGTCTGTCCTTGCTGGCAACCGCCGGAAAAAGTTTATAGGTACAGATGGCATCCGGTATCGCAGTCTTGGATGTCTCATGACATAGAAACCTGCAACTGCAGCCAGGACCTGAAATGGTGTCACATATAGTACAATAGCTGCAATGAAACATAACAACACAAATATGGTAGTGGCCCGTGGATCCCTCCAGCTCAGCAGCGCTTGAATCCTCTCCCCCTGAGTTGCTAAGTCTCCAACCACAGTCTGCACTCTTCCAGCGACACTTCTTAGGCGATCATATCTGATCTTAACAAGCTCCGGACTCCGGCTGGTGGGAAAGGTGTCAAACTCCTCATCAAGCTCATCAGGATGAACCGCCTCAGCATGAGATATTTTTGTGTTCATATGTGGGGGATACCGAGGACGATAGCGATAGTTCCAAATTCCTATGAGGAACATATACAGGAAGAATGTAGGTAAGATCAGTTCTGGGAAGCACACAAGCATAAGATAAAGAACATGCACCAACACAGTAGTGATAGGGTTCCTCCATGAGCAGACACCTGCAAACCATCTGCCTGCTTGCAACAAACCAGAAAAAACTGACATAAGCCGGAAGAAATTTGCTTTACTTCTTCGCATGCTCCAACGGTGAGAATCAACATCAGACATGTATTCAACAACTTCCTTTCTTAGAGGAGGCTCCATTCTGCTAAGTCTTGCTGCAACAATTTGGACAGCTTGGTGGCGCAGCATATCAAGTTGCATAACTGTTAAAGGTCGTATGTAATGCATCTTTGGTAGAAGAGGTCGCGAGTACATGTGCAACATGTTAACCAATGATGTAGATGAGAATCGAATGGCTAGGTGGAGTTCCCCTTTTTTCTTAACACCTGAATTTTCTAGTACTAAAAGGGGATATGAATGTGTGTACACACGTCCTGTTTCAAGAGTGGAAAGACGAATCCGAACTTTTCCAATCTTTTCATCTTTATTTCCTTCAGAACCTTTCTCACCAAGTTGGCGATTGTCAAACACACCAACTGTAAGAACCGTAGCTGGATCATAAACTTCCCATGTATATTGTTCATTGAATTTGGGGCATAGGCTGTTGATAATGGTACGTGTGCGTACCCACTTCTGCCCATACTTAGCTACACAGTAAGTGTCTGATGTACCCTTTCCATCACGAGTCTTCATAGGATGCAACCCCTCAGCATTAAGGATTCCAAGCTCAAGCAACCCAATTGCTGGCTTCCATAGTTGTCTTGCTGTTGGCCTCAAGTCACTACTGTAATGAGTGGACTCATCAAGTACATGATATCCTCCATCCAAACAGACTCTGATATGAATTCGGCTCGAAAATTTATCCTTTTTTAACTGATCTACATCAACTGCAACTGGCTTCTCAAGACTGTACCATTTACTCGGGAACATCTTGTCATCAGCTCGCTTCTCAACAGAACCAAGTGCAATAATAACACGGCCAATTACCTCATCTTTATTTGGCGCGACACGATCTTCTACAGATAGGATGAGATGATCTTCAAAGGGCTCTGCTGCCACAAACATGAATTCTTCATTCCAGCAAGGGTTAAATGTCCGAGCCGAAACCGTCTTTGTCCTCAGGAACTGATTACCTAGTTGTGCCTTTACATAAACATCTGGAAAACGAGTTTTGTCTGCTAATATAATATCTTGGGCCTCAAGAATGTTGAGGCGAACATACCACAACCTGGGACCATGGTACACTTTTGAACGTATATGAGAAGTAACAGTAGCAGCGTCAATCGTTGCAGCATCTGAGTGCCATGCATCAGGAAAGGATTCATCAGCTTGGGTGCCTATCCAGACTGCAAGCATCAATTCACCTTTTATCTTTTCTCCCTTTTTGTTCTCAAGGCGATACCACTCAGGGGCCAGAGGACTGTCTGGTGGCACACGAATTGGAACATCCATTAAATCAAACCGAACAATCCCAACAAAGTCATCTTTGACCACATCTTTGTCCTTGACAACTACCTCAACAACTGATGCTTGCAATCGGTCTCTGGAGAATGCAAATACTTCATTCCATTCAGGGTTCTGCTTCTTCTCAAAATGCTTGGTTTTTCCTTTGTAGTTACCCAATTTAACCTCCACATAAGGATCAAGGCTTCCTGTAATATCCATAGCTGGCAAGTCTCGTGCCTTCACAACACGCACAAAGAGGTACTGCATTTGCTCCACAAGATCATATGTACTACTTGGTTTCTCTGTCCGCACAACTCTACCTCCAATGACCTGCCCCCCGCCAAGGTTTGGGCTAGTTTCTTTTAGTGCAAAGTCTGCTGGCTGCTGTGATGATGCTGATGAGTACATCCTGACAATTCTAGCAGGCTGGGGGGGTTCTGGCTTCATGGAATCAGCTGAATATTTCAGAGGTTCACTAACTGGAGCAGCTAAAGGTTGCTGATAAACCTCTTTTGGAATGCTGTGAAAGGTATGCCTAGATTCTGCCTGTGGTATGTTTAGATTTGGGATTGCAACCTGTGGAGGAACTTGATGAGGTTGGGCCAGAGAAGGGTAATTTGGGAGGGAATCAACAGCTGGAAGTGGAATTGAAGCCTTTATTGAGGGATCATCTGTGAGAAACACTTTAAGACCAAGTTCTCCCTTTACACGTGAAAAGAGTCCACGCTTCTCAAGTGGATAGTGCAAGACCACAGCATCTGAAAAGGAGACAAATGAAGTTCCAGAAATTTGGACTTTGCCGAGGAAGGACTTGGTATTTGTAGCTTTGTTGATGTTGTACACATAGGCTTCAAGTGCAAGCTCAGGAAGAATGCTAGGATCTGTAATGTTGAAATAGAAACGTTCATCCCATACAGGGTTAAGGTCTTTTTCTTTTACCGTGGTACGGAACCTTTGGCCATCAAAATGAAGTTCGACAAAAGGGCTGGCAGAACCCTGCCCATCCTTCGGCATGAGGCCATGGGCACTTATAACCTCTACTCCCAGCTTATAGTTGTTCATCTTTGCCTAATTTTTTCGATAACCAAACCTAAGTGAAAAGATTTTCACCAATGTAAGTATTCCTGCATGAAATATGAGAAAATGGCTCCAGGCTACAGTAAAAGAGTGTGAAAATTGATGACATGAATTTGTGATTAGCAGATGCTTCACAATTCTTATAATAACATGGTTAAACAACAGATTATTGCTTTTTGCACCATTTATACCATCATAAAAAATACAATAAAACCTAAAAACACTTTAATCAAGTATCAATTCCGCAGAAGAAAATTAAAGATTGTCTGGTCCATAAAGAAATTAACTCAAAGTACAGTACAACATGCGTCCATCTGCAAGTTGAGCTTTTGTTTAACTGTGTCAAACTAAAACAATTCTCCTACACAAGACATTTGGATCCAAAGAACAGAGGATGGAGAGAAGAAAAAGGATTTCCAACATTTGGCTTCTTCGAGATCACAGTATGACTTCACCAAAGTGGAAATGGATCTGGATGCGAAGACCCAAAGCGGAAACTGAAATTTAGGACATAATAAATAATAGGTTCCCAGTATTAAAGAGGAGAAGACCTATTATAAAGGCAAAGTAGAAACCTCAGTAACCGCCTGGAGATTCAAAATCTTGCTCCCCAAAGTGAAAAAACAAAGCCCCCAACCATTATGTTAAAAGGTGTTCATGAATGTGCTAGAGTAACAGTTTATTAGTACTCTTTGCAGCAACCAGCTTGCCAACTTCAGCGTGTTCTGTATCAGAATCAATCAGAAGATACCTAGAGCATCTAAATGGCACCATATGCACAAACTAATCAAATTCCAAAGCTGCAAACACCCCATAGTCCAACTCCATTATACACGAAAAATGCTAATTAGCAGCCTAAATAATTACAAGGGTAAGATGGATGAGATTCCATGTTTTCCATTTTGCTCCCTTTATCGGTTCGGATACCAGGGATGTCATGAAAATCAGGAAAAACAAAGACATCTTTTTAAAGGTAAAAGCTGGGACAGTAGATCATCAGAAAGGAATGATGCATATGGCTCAGTACCCATTTTAAATAACACTAGAAAACCAAAACTTTTTGTGCTGCACGAAAAAGAGTAAAGCTAGTTATTTCCTATACAGACAGCAAGATCTACCCTAATTACAAAAAGCAGCACGATAAAGTAGCAGAACAGTACAACTGAAAAAAAAGGCAAGAGAAAAGGCGTGAACTCCTGTTAATATCAATCTAACCAAGATCTCTTAAATCACTTAGCTGGGCAGCCAAAAAATTGAGAGATTCCAAAAAGAATAACTAGAAGGAACTGAAAACATCTCTTCTCTTCAGATCCACTCCCGAAGCACATAAAGCAACCACTTATTTCACTTCCGCTGCTACTCTTCCCACCTGAAGCAGCTTATACCTACCTACTCATAAGTTTATAAAGAAAACAACAACTAATTTTCTCACTTCACACTGCGATTGAGACCGTCTCAATCTGCTTCATCACTCGACTCAAACAACTAAGAGACGCCACAGAAGCCACAGCCACTAGACACCCCGACCCAAGCCATGGCGAATCTCTTTAAACACACCCCTGTAAAAGACTAAAAAGAAAACGTCTTTCTGGCGTCCCACTGACCATCTTAACCACCAATGAACTGCTACCGCAAAGTGCACGACGAAGTGGCAGAGCGATCCCTGAAACTCACAGAAAAAAAATCGAAAAAAAAAAAAGAAGCAGATCGAGTGAAGATTTCCTTACCCTTCTCAAACCAAGGAATCGTCAGTTTCAGCTCAATGGCGTCCGAACCGACCGCAAAAATGCAGGGCAGCCCGCGAGTTCCGAGCTCCACAGCGCTGTAAGGATCGCGTAGACGGACGAGCGCCAGCGATCCCAGTGGTTGGCGAATGGCGACGGCTCTTCCTTTGAGCAAAGAACTCTTTTTGCTTGTCTTCGCTTCTTTGACGACCTCTTCTTATTTCTACCTCCACTCCTCGGCCCCTCTTCCGAGAAAAAAGTTAGAAGAAAATTTGAACCCTTTTTTTTTCTACGATGATAAAATTAGTTAATTACAGACCGTTGATTGGGGAAGCGGGGTGAGTGGCTCCACGGTTTGTGATGAAGGTAAGTTTAAATTCTACGTTTCAAAAACTTTACCAATTATTATTATTATTATTATTATTATTATTATTATTATTATTATTATTATTATTATGGATGGATGGGGAAGTCAATGTTAATGGGAATAATTTAAATTAATGGGGTAACGGACAAGAGAAGGAAGGCGCTACTTTTCACGAGATCTGATGACTACCACTCATTTGAGCTTCCAGTTTCAGAAAATAACGGAATTACCATTTCACCTTTATATATTATATAATATAAATACATATATTATAGATTTTACTATTATCGTATTGATAATAGACGACAAGGACAGTTCAAAATATATTATTATCATTTTATTTTATCTCAAAAAATAAAAATATTTAGTACTTTTATTACTCATATTCAAAATGAAAAATAATGATGTCCTGTCCGAAATAACATTTAATTATTACTAACTTAGGTCACATCTAATTAAAAAAATAGGATCAATTTTATCAAATATGTCTAATTTTAAATTGTGGACTCCGCTATATTTGTTGTGATAATAAAAAAATAGTAAAATTATTATGTTCATAGGATTGAGTGGGCAAAAAGAATCTATTTTTCAAAGATTAAGACTTCCATATTATCTGCTCAATCACTAATTTTTTTATGGTTCAGAAAGTACAATAAAGTAGAAAATTTTGATGGTTCATAAAAAAAAAGAAAGCAAGGCAAATAGTGAATTTAAAATGAGAGAATTCACACTAATGTTCAGCATATACAGCAAGAGAGGAAATAATTAAATTGTAATTTAAAAAAATAAATGAGCTTTATTGGAATAACTATATAGAAGTTGATTAGTGATAAGTGACTAGGTGGTGAATTTTCTAACTATATAGAGCAAAATCATATCAATTGACTTTAAAGCATGTAAAAATCTCTAATAGATTCACAAAGACATTTTTTTTCTACAGCATGACACTCTTTGGATTAAAACTAATAGGGCAATTCTTAAAACAAAAACTAATATGCCAAAATGATAATAATGTTACAAAAAATCATCATTCCCAAGTCATAAATACTAGCATAATTGAGGAAATGGCTTTGGGATTGTATGTAGATTTCTCCTATGTTCATTTATCAATAAGATTTCAGTTCTTTTACCAAAGTATGGGAATATCAAAGAAAACAAGATAACTACTCACACAAGGGTAAGAAACAATCTTATTATGGCACAAGTAAAGTATGGACAAAATTTTAAAAATTTAATCATTTAAATGATATAGTATTTTTTATTTGTTATATGAAGAAGTTTTCCATTTTCCTATTGCAAATCAAATACTCAGTGCAGGTATTGTTGTAACCTAGGACTTCATATCTTACCAAAAAGTAAAATGACCTTTTACAAATCTTTTTTATTACAATTAATTAATGTACTGTTTCATAAAATTATCAATGCTCTTAAATATGTTAACAGTTGATTGATAGTTTTTCTCTATCAAATGATTTAATTGATCTACCATTTTTTCATCTTATTAATATTAATAATTAAATATGAAAGCATGAATACTCTTTTTTTCATCTTATTAGAAAATTAAAGTCTAACTACTATGAATGCTTGATCCCCTTTCAAGAGCAATTCCAGCTTAAATAAGAAGCACAACTTATCTTTTAGGAATTTGTGCAATCTTTTTTTTTTAAATTGGTCAAATTAGTTTGTTGATTGATCGACTATTTTTCTCACAAACCAGATATTAATGGTTAAAAAGTAAACTTGATTATTATATTTATTTACTTGGTAAATATTTAAATTTTTTTATCACTTATTATTTTATACATATATTCTTATAATTCATCATGATAATAATTTATTATAATTTTTATTAAAATATTTTTAACAAAAAATGGTACATAAGCTCAACAAATTAAAACTATGACAAAAGTTTAGCTTCAAATTTTTTTATCAACTTTTATAGAATTTTGCAAGACATTTATTATAATAGGAGCAGTAGAAGATATTTATGCTATCAGATAGGAAAAGCTCAGTGAGATACTACTTGGCAATCATTTGCCATGTAAAACATGAATTGTTTTGCTTGTCATTTATCCTTTTTTAAAATTGAAATATACTTTGTAAAGGTTAAAGAAAATTTTTCCTTAAGTGATGGATACTTTACTTATTTGTATCAATTAAAATATATCCTATACAAATAAAGGAAAATTCTCCTTTGAAGTGATAAATACCTCTTGTTCCTAAAGTGAAACCTTGATCGCGGCTTGATTCCCTATTGATCTTCTATATTAAAGTATTATGACATTCATAACAATTAAAGAGCTTATTATTGGACAATAAACAATAAATATGGAAAGAGTTAAATGACAACTCTTGTATTAACAATGTATTGAAATAAAGTACATAGTGCAATACATTTGGAACAAAATCGACAAGAGTATCATATTTTCATATCTAACAATTAACATTGGATATTTGTTATTTAATAAGACGTCAATTGACACTTGCTATTTGATTATTGTCAAACTATATTTTTTATTTGGTTAATTGTCTACTTGACTATTTGTCATTAGATCACTAAATTATTTTTATCATTGGAATATTTGATTGATCGTCATTTGACCACACTGATTATTTGTTACTTGATCACCTGATTATATTTTATTGTACAATCATTTGATTCATTATCAGTTTCATCAGTGCTATTAACAATTCTTCATTTGTTGAAAAACTTGATTAATCAATGTTATGAAATTTTCATGTAATTGAATTATCTTATGATTTAGACGTCATAGCTCATGAAAATTTCTATGTTTCTATATTTGAACCCTACACATAGTTAATATTTTGTTTAGATTGTGGATGGAAGGACATGCAACGATAAGTCATTAAATATGAATGATTTTCACATGAGATATATTCCCACTATATCATTTATTTTCTTGATTGTCCATTTCATATTGGATAAATGAATAATACAACTAATTTTTTTTTGTTAAGCTTGAAAAACTCATTAGATCAATTATTACTTGACTTTCACAGCCTAATATGATAGATTATTTAAGCTGATTCTTTATAACTTAGGACGATAAATGGTAAATCAAATGAGACGTATTCATATGCAAGGTTAGTTGTATATTAGTAGTCCCAAATTCAATTCTCCAAAGAAAAGAATAATATTGTCCAGATGATCCTAGTTATTAGATGACATATGAATACCATTTAGAATCTTTAAGCTAGAATCCCAAAGTCCAGTTAGAGGTTGATAATATTGGGCGTCCTGTCGGCTACTTGAAAAAAAAAATGATTAAAAAGAATCGGATCTGAAATACAAATCATTATTCTTGACTAGCATAGAAAATGTGCTTAGAAGAGGAGAAACAAACTAAGATGTAAATAACTTTCAACCATATCACGATAATCTATCAATTATTCTTAAAATTATTTGAATATTGGCATTTGACCAATTTAATACTTAAGAGATAAAAACTTTTTTTCTAAATTTGTGATTTCAAAAGATAAATCTATTGATTTTTCTTTAAAATCACTATTCAATTGAGTGACTGATGTGAAGTTGATATTAATGGAGTGGTGGTGGTGGAGGTTATAACTTGGAACATTGATATTAAAAAATGGATCAACTCAGCGCACCATTCGGCGTGGTCCGTGGAGTTTTGTCGATGCATGTGGCCCCCTCGTCTGCACCGGCTCTGACGACGATGCTTCTGTCTCATCTTGTCCTCTCTCTCTCATCTTACAACATAAATATCTGTCTCTCACTCTCTGACACCTTACAACATAAATAAGCACCGAAAAAACAGTTCAATTTGATCTTTGTTTATAAAACTTGTGACGAATCAGATAAAATATAAAGAATCCAATTGCATTTGCTAAGGTTGTAGCATCCCAAGTGTGAAGCTGATGGGTTTTGTGGCACCACTGATTTATATGATGATAGGGAGAGAGAGAGAGAGATGGCAACAGCTTACCTATTGGTTAATAACTTGACGGCATCGAAGAATTCAAGTGCTCCACGTGTATTTCACTTATAATTGCCCGAAAAACAAAAAAACAAAAAGAGAACGAGGAAAACAACAAGAATCCATCTTTTCTGTTTCTTATTAAAAGGAATATGTGTAGATTCTTTAAACTTACAGTCATGTTATCTGTTCTATTAATATTTTGGATATCATTAGATCAAAATACCACAGATAATACTTAATATTCTCTCTTTTCTATTATTTTGACATGTTAAGAAGAAAAACAACAACTACTACCATGCAAGTCAAACAGGAAACTACATTTCCAAGTATGCTTATAAGCCCCAATCTCATTTGATATGTATATATATTTGAAACATTATATCATGCATTAGGCAATTGAGACAAAAAAAAAACATCTTTAGATGTTGAATACACGGGGCAATAACATCATGTATTCATATGTTAGATTTCATATATCGTTTGTAATACATAGTTGCCAAACAATGGAGTGTGTAAAATATTTCTATGCCCGTGGATGCAACAGTAGTGTTGCTACTTCACCAGGAAAGCAAATTAACCATAGTATACACCAAGTGAAGAAAAAAGAAGAAAAAAGTTGTTACAACACCGAAGTGTGGAAGTCCACAGCTAGATCTGGCCACATGAAGGTAAAAGGTGTATCTTTAATGAGTATGTTATAGTTTTACAGTGTGGAAGTCCACAGCTAGATCTGGCCATGCCTGTTTAGATTCCTTGAGGATGGCAGCTGGGGACAAGTCAATCCCATTCTCCAGCACTGCGCTGATTATCTGCATAGATGGCCTCTTGGAGGGATCGGGGTCAATGCATAAGCTCGCCACGCTGCATATCGCACCGAGCTGTTCCTGATTCACATTGGTTAGATCTGGATCTACCAGCTTGTTGATGTCACCCTCCAGATGACGGAGGTGGCGCATTGCCTGCAGATCCACCATGGTTGATGAATCAGAAGCCTTTCAGTTTATTTAGCTCGGATGCAAATGTGATGACTGCATCTTATCTTATCGGACATAGCTAGTTAAATCTCAATGATGCACATGCTTCGAGCAACAGTACACTGAATTTCGGAGTTGACTGCTTAAATGTGCATAAGAAATGACTTCTTGATTTGGACAGGTGTTTGCTCGCACCAATTAGGCTAAACATACTTGGCATGGTCAAATAACTGGCAAAATTGTCTTGCCAGTGTGGATAATGTAGCAGTTCTAAATTTAAAAAACTGGTGCTGTAAGATCGATTTATGTCATAATAAAAAAGATGCCATACCCAATCCACCAATTTTCCTCGGACTTTGCAATAAGCAGGCCTTCCACTTATAATTTCCAGCAAAAGCACACCAAAGGCAAATATGTTGTCCTGGATTTCCATGTCTTGCTGCCGTTGAGAATCCCTGTAACCATGAAAGGAGCCGCCACTGCTGATGTAACTATCATTCTTCCCAGACATGTGGAATGCAATTTTCCAGCTCTCAAAATCAACCAACTGTGTTCAGTTAGCCAGAAATCTATTAGTACAAAGCCGGTAGAGTGCATCATCCAAAAAAATTGGTGCGTAATTAGTGATATGTCAAAAATAACTCTGGAATTAGTCATACACCCCTTAGGGTTTGGAAATCGCCAAATAGATGCCAACCATCCCAACAAACATGCTCACTGCTCCAGGAAACTTGTTAGAGTGAAAAAGCTAAAGATGCCAGCCTCTTCGGCTGTTCATAAGTATTTAATTAAACAATATAACATTCTGGCTTAGCTTAGAAGTTTCAAATTTTACTAATCATCGAATGGATGGCCACATATGAAATTGAGCACAATTTTGCAAAGAAATACCCCACTTGTTTCTCGAGAAGAGATGGGAAACATGCTCAATATCATTTGATGGAATAGTTGCCTCAGCTCCTTGTTGTTTGAAGAAACCCCCCCCCCCCCTTTCAATTGGTCTTTTTTCACAAAAAGCAGACATGAGATAACAAATCAGGTCTTTCCCTAAGATTTCGAATAGCTGTTCCGAATTCAAGATGATTATGTTTCGCTTTCCCTTAATTTGTCCGTGTCAACAAACAATTCGAAATACCTCGACTTTATGATTTAAGGTTAGGGAACATAATTCAGGTGATAAGTATATGTTTATTCCAGGCATGCAACAAGGAACATGACACACAAAATAGCAAAGAACCTTATATAGGGAGGATCAATGTTTATACAAAACCAAATAGTTCAACATATCTCTCATAGATCCTCTTTATTAATCAAGCGAACTACATATAATCTTCTCCTCGAAAAACTACATATAATCTTCAACAATAAACAACAGAATGATCAGCTTCAAGTCTTAGTGAACACAAATTTACACGAATGTAATACCAAATATGGATAAGCAAATTGAATATGAAATAAAAGGGTCATATAAACATGATTACGCAAGAATTAAAGATTCTGTATGCAAAAGTAAAACAAGATTAATTAACAAGGCATGAAGCAACAGCCATTGGTTGCATTGAAATAGAACAAGTATGGAATCTTAAAAAGGATAAAAGGAACATGCAGTGCACCTCAATGCAGTGTACTACCTATGCAGTTGATGTTATAAATCTAAAATCACATTATTTTTTATTTTATTTTATTATGACAATACATGTACAGTAACCTAGTGCACTTCACATTGTGATCTTTTTATTCATAGCAACAGCATGTATAATTGTATAGAAGATAGCCAAAAGACCTAGTCTATAACACAATAACATACCTTTGGAGAAAATTCTTCAGTAAGATACACCACGTTGGAATTCAATTCACATATTGGGAAGGGGGGTTGCACATCTATATGTAAGTATCGTAGAGCACGAGAAATACCTAGTATTATTCTCATGCGTCTAAGCCAGGATAGCTGTGATCCTTCACCATCTATGTATAAGTTCCATCAGTTGGTTTCCAAATTTCAAGTCAAAGAATTGCCAAATAAGAAAATAATTTATCTTTACTCACAATGGAGGTGCTCGTATAGTGTCCCATTAGATGCATAATCGAAGACCAGCATCCTAGAAAATGGATCACTTCCCTTGCAATAACCCAACAATTTAGCTACATTTTCATGATTTAACCTTGATAAATCTGCTACCTGAAGAGCAATAACTATTTATCGCATTTTCTTCATAAATACTTCTTATAAACTAAAAATGGTATGATTTTACTTGCCTTAGTCTGAAAGATAAATTCGAAGTAGCTTGTCCAGTGTTCCTCTAAGACACATAATGATATGACGGCAATTTCACGACCATCCTCCATGGTCCCCTTATAAAACACTATACAGTCAGAAGAAGATCCAATGATGTTGCTAAAATATTCACAAGCTACTTCAAGCTCTTCACGGGTAAACCGTGGGACATTGTTCAACAATTCATCATCTGTTTTGAGCAAGAATGCATAAGTACCAGAAATATAACATTTTTTAGCACATAATGCAGAAGCATGTTGTAAAAAGACACTAGATGAGGTTAGAGCTAACCATTCAATGAAGCTGTTTCATCCTTCCATACTCGACTTTTTTTCCAGGGCATTTTAACCTTATGTTCTAGCTTACAAGTAGTGGCAATAGCAGCAGCAACGAGAAAGCAAATAATTACAAATGTTCCGGTTGCCACCGCCAATATAAGACGCCATTCTGGTTGTTGTTGCTGTTGCCCCTCATGTGATTTTTTAGACTGCATATATCTGTCCATGGGAATTGCCTGGGATTTCGTACCTACATCAAGATAATACCATCAAGAAGGGCCGATCAAATCATACAATAAATAGCTTTCACATAATTAAGGTGTTCAGCATGATGTTTGAAATTTGATTTAAAACAGATTAAACTCATATTCCAATACTATCAATGTTAAAAGGAAGACTATTAAAGTGATATGTCTTTAATGGAGATAAAAGCTAATAAGATATGCTATGTTATTTGGCTGAAGAATACAATGGTGTTTTATGTTTGCAAATCCAAAAATTTATACCATCTTATGATTTTTTTAGCATTAGTTATCTCTTTCAAATTTTCTCCATCCATATATAAGTTACATCATTTTTCTCTCCATCGTAATTTGAGTTTAATATGTCAAGTTGATCAATGATGGGAATGACTACATGTTAAAACAATTGAATGAAGAATAGTATTGTATCCACTCCCTGATCAACTTCGTGAGAGACACTCATCCTCTCAAGAGCCATGTGGGACACAAAGGCATGACCATTCCAGACTTGGTCATTAGTTTATAATTCTCAAAGCTAAAGCATCGTCTAAAGCTCATGTGATTACTATAAAACTACAATCTACATGGATATCTATGAAACATTTTAAAAAAGAATTATGAACAAGTTGTACCTTCACATATTTGAGAATTCCGCTGCAAGACAAAGAACTTATCATCAAAGCAGTTTCCTTTGAAACTTTCCCTGCAAATATATCTGAAAAATTAATAAAGTTCCATAAGAATTTCAAGAGGAGCATATGAAATTTACCTTGGAAGATATGTCAAGCATGGAGGGATTTTTCCAACAAAAAAATTGTATGAGAAATCTGCACTTTGTAGTTGTGGTGATTGGCAAAGTCCCCCACCTTTATTTCCGGGTGCAAACCTGGTGCATTGAAGGTAAGCATCAAAGTCAGAAGATGTTACAATCATGTGGTTCATGCGCTCCTTTGATTAGTCAACTACCTTAAAGTATCAAACCAAGTACGTTGTTACATCATTTTGTACAGTATTAAGTGTCACATGGAATAGCATATTCCCAAATGTTAAAATACGGCCAGAAGATAGGATTCCAAAAAAATGAAATAAGGAAAGAAAACAAAGCTCCTTGCTGACAACACAATGGTATTAAGTAGCATCACTAGTTGCTAATGTATATAACTTACCTGCCATCTGAGTTAGGAGAAAAGCTTGGTGTTTTGTTTCCAGGAATCGCCCCATCCAGTTTGTTCCTGTCTAGCCGTAGCTCCACAAGATTCTCCAGTTTGCCTAGTTCTGGAGGAATACTGCCGCTCAGCGCATTGGAGTGAAGATCTCTAACAACACACATTGGAAGCAAAATTTTAGCATATAATAATTACAGAAGCAAGACGACGGGAAGTTACACAGGCACATCCCTACATTTTGCTGATGCTATCCAAGTCACCAAGCTCAGCAGGTAGAGGACCAGTTAACCGATTCATGCTCAAATTCAGCACCATAAGACTTTTCAACATGCCAATCTGTCTGGGTATTGTTCCTAGAAGCATATTATTATCCAAATGTCTGCACAAAAATGAGGTTTGGCATCCAAAGATGATGAAATCACGTTAACTGAATGTAGTACAAGAAGAACAAGGACACCAAAACAGAATTACATACAACTCTTGTAAGGAAAGCAGCAGTCCAAGTTCTGGCGCAAGGAATCCTTTCAGTGAGGAACCTGACAGGTTTCTGCATAACCAATGCCTATAATCAGGAAACTGGGACACGATTACCCCTATCAAACTCATGCCAAGTTGACAAAAGGCGTAACATGCCATATATACAATCACCTAAATTGCACATTTATTGCCCTACCAATAATCAAGAGCTAAATAAAGGAGTCTAAAAACTAGGCTGCTTTCACAACCGTAGTCCGCCAAACATAATTGATAATTCTACAAGTAATAAACCTGAGATGCCATCGAAAAGGAGACAACAGAAGTGTCGTTTCTTACAAAGAAAGGATGCTGTCTTGATTCTGGGAGCAAATCACACCAGTCCAGCTGCATGGATTTTGGACTGCAGCATTCCAATCAGATAGAACCGAGAAAGGATCTTCAAATATCTCCCTTTTGAAGGCGGCCACGGCAGCGACTGAGAGCAGCACAAAAAGATTCAAACTTTATGAGCGAAGCTAAATGCAACTAAAGTTTCGTTACAAGTAACACGAATATGCCAAATTGAGAGCTTACCCTCATTTCCCATGACAGAGTGACAAGGAACAAAAAGAATGCTACACTCCATCGCGAGGAAGAGCAGCAGCAGAAGCTGCTGCTGCTGAAATCCAACTGAATCCTTCATTTGCTTGCCTTTACTGTATATTGTGTTGCAGACCTTCAATGCAGAAGTAGGGCAGGAGCTTGACTCCAAAACCAAGACTCAGAACGCGAGGGGAGGGGAGTCCAATATCTAGTGGTCACCAGGGAACACGGGAAGTGGAAGTCGGAGTGAAGGGCGAGGAGCTAAAATGTCGGAGTTGGTGGAGAAAGAAAGTAGTGGCGAAGGGAGGTCAGCAAAGAGGAAGGCAGACGGCCAACCACGGAAGATTTCGAACTTGGAGAGAGAGGGAGATGAGAAAGTAACACAGAGAGAGAGAGGACGAAATGTCATCGAGTCATTGTCCCTTTTCTTTTGGCCATTTGTGAATACTAAAAATAAAAAATCCAATAAGGAATTTTTAAATTAATTTCACTTTTAAAATTATTTAATGATTTAATTAATAAAAATGGCATCTACTTAAATTTATAATAAGAACGTAGCCTTCAAATACCAAACAAAGTAAACAAGTAAAATCCATTAATTATGTTGATTTTTTATTATTATTATTTCTTCAAAATACAGCTAGGATAAAGGGGTTAGCGTTGTGATATTAGAATAATTACTCCCAGTAAAAGAAATCACAAGAACAAATCATCTTTACTCATAGTATTTTTCGTGCTTTTGTTGATAAAATTCGAGCCATCAACTCCAAAAAAAGTGACGTAATAATCCACCATCATAACGATTAGTTGACCGGTTTCATAATAATAAATGAAGTAATGAACAAATGAAGACATGTGAAGTGACCATGCGAGCAAAATCCACACGGTCTCTTAGTACATGTCATGTGGTATTAATATTATTATTGATAAGTAATCAGACTTGACCTGCCCCACGTCGTCATTATCCCAAGTGTTAGAGAGCGCATCTGAATGTGGTCCGACATCATTATCATTATCATTATTATTGGATCAATTAAGTTATCACTAGAACATAAATGGATATATTCATATTTTAGTCTTGTTCACCGGTTCTTCTGTGAACTCCAAAAGGAATAATAAATTCGTTACAAGAAAAAAATTATTTTTTTTACTAGAAAGAAAAATAGAAAAAATATAATTACATAATGTCGACTTACTTAGGATGAACAAGTTGGATGTTGATGTTTACATCTCATCCGCCGCAACCATTTGATTTCTTTTTGTGGTTCCATCAGATGGGACGCTTCCAAGCAAAACAACGAACAAGGCATGACAAGTCTGAAGCTGAGGTTTCCTCGTGGCACTCCATTTTATTATTGCAAGTCAAGCAAACAAGTTTGAGAGACTACAGAATAAATCATTGTTTTCTGTTCGAGAGTTTTATTTTAAAAAGTAGTCATAGTTTCTTGTTCAGTGATCTCAAAATTTCTTTATTTTTTTCATTACCTATGTTAAACTTTTAAAAAAAATCCAAAAAATTAAACTAGGAAAGTCGAAATACATCCGTATCAATATATAGTTATGTTTAAAAAAAAATGAAAAACCACTCCACTACAGCTATCCTGCAGTGGTCGTGGACTTGTGGTACTTGGTATTAGGCTATTAGTAGCAATTAATCACTGAACAAAAAGCTCCCACCACAATTCGTTTGTACCTTCTCTTCAAGGAATTTGACTTACTTTCAACTTTGATGAAAATTAATTGTATGACTTGGGAATATAACAACAGTAACAACAATAATTTTCCAG
This sequence comes from Pontederia crassipes, assembly GCA_030549335.1. NCBI lineage: Eukaryota > Viridiplantae > Streptophyta > Magnoliopsida > Commelinales > Pontederiaceae > Pontederia > Pontederia crassipes. The sequence continues at coordinate 8,250,891 of JAUKPH010000017.1, forward strand.
TATTGGACATATTGAGATTCTATCTCTAGAAATTAGTTTATGTACCTGGTGGCAAGTGAAGGTCTCTGGGTGAGACGTCCCTATGTTTTTTTCTGACTTTTGTGTTCTACATGAACATGATTGACCAGCTAACAGGCTCCAGTAAGATAGGATTCCTGCACAGTGGGGGACTGCAACTGATGGAACCATGCATGTTTTGGTGCTTAAAGAAATGGCACAAAGAAGACTTGAAACATCCATCCTTCGCTGACTGTCTGTCCAAGAGAGTCTGTTTAACTAATCTCACATATTTTTTGTTCAAATCAGGACGCTTCTAATGTATACATATGGTGACCAATGATTTGGGCTCAATAATTGCACAAAAAACATTGATTCAAGCCACTGGACGCATGGGTGGCTGTCTGCCTCCATGACATCGAATGGATTTTGGCTCAATTAAGAGTCAACTTCGAAACAATTCAGTGGAAGCCACAAGACACTTGACAAAATGGAGGTTGATATTTTTGTTTCCATCTAAAGTTGCATATCAAAGTGGTTAAGAATAATGTTTCATACACACTATTTGAGAACCCTGCCAGTGGACCTTCAATCTTTTTATACTCCGCTATATATCTATCTATACATATAATTCATGCTACTACAACTACAGGAGCATCATGCTTGCCAGATAAATGGTAGAGTTCACCAGCTAATTCTCAATTAAAGACGCACCATCAAGAAAAGAAACTGAAGAAATATGAAATATTTAACTAGACAGGTCTGCCATAAGAAACCAGTAAGGCAAGCTGAAACAATGAGAACTTGGGCTCCTTGTTGATCTAGAAAAATACAAGCCTAAAATCAAACATTTTGTCGGGGACTCCATCATCCTTGTGTAAAAGAAATATCTAAAAACAAAAATTCCAGTCAATAGTTAAATTAAATGGATTTTCTGAGTTAACGGCTTTTTTTTGGCAACTTCTTTATGAAGCCTAAGTGCGTTGGAGCAATACTTCACAAACAGTGTGAAGTTCTTGTGGACATCAGCAATTCTATTGATCCATGAGATGCTAGGGAAGTAGTTCACTGTAACATCTAATAGCTATTTTGCATTGGCTCACCTTTAGCTTAAGCAAGTAACTTCCAGTGAAAGCTAAATAATTTGATCAAAGAATCTCTGGATGGTGGAGAGGGCATGTATGAGCACTTGCACTAGAAGGCAGGTAGTCTGGATGCGTCAACGATTGATCCTCTACAGTTTTTGGGTCCCATAGAACTTCATTGTAAGAGACAAGGCTTACTCATGACAGGAGTTCGTTTCAGTTATTGGCAAAAGGCCAGTGCGGTTACATTTTCTCCTGAAGCTCCATTGCCTCCTTACAAGATAACAAGAACACCATTTCTGCTGGAGACTTAAGTAAGCTCCAAAGCTGCTAATTTGATGTAAACCCCAAGTTTGCAGTTACATTGACATCCCACTGATGCGACAATCAGAAAAAACAGAGGTCACATAACAATCATAATTGCCAATGGTCTGAAAAACTAGTTGTCAAATAATTCAAAAGAAGTGTTGCACAAAGAAAATGTATTGTAGTCTTTTTTAAAAAAATGTGTTGCACAAAGAAAATGTATTTATCAATTTTTGAATGGACCAAGTGTATTTATCATGATTATGAAAATAGAAGCTAACCCCAGTATTTTTTGACAGAATGATTCGAGGTTGGTGGGCTTTGGATGCCAGCAACAGTAAAATGAGCTCCTTCTAAGCATATTGACAGAAGATTGATACTGGAGAGCCATGACCTGAAAAACAATAAAATCATACAATGTCATAATCAAGAAGATAGTCAAACCAAATGACATTCGCCATTAATGGGACCAGCAAATATGATACAAACTGAAAATACAACTAAAATAAAAATAGGATAACTATTATTAGTAGTAAAAGTGCAAGAATCTTAATCACAATTACTACTAATAACTTGTCAATTCGAGATGACAAATCTCCATAAGTCTATGTGGAGTGGACCAAACTCCAATTACATAATTGATCAACACATTTTCAAGGTTCCACTAAATCTAAAACTCATGCATGTATTTATAACATGCAAATACAAATATAACTAACTACCCACTATTTTCTTAACCAGCATATAACTTGTAACTACCCATTACTTAATTGACCAGCCACTAACTAATACAAAGTGGTATCTTATCAAAATATCCAACTAAAAATTCTAGTTCATCAAAATGGAAAAATGACTTTGTAGTTTGCAGAAAAAAACAATACTTTTGATGTTATTACATTTTAGTTTTGTATCGTGAACATCCCACATATAGAAGCATGTAATAGAAACTCACTGATTAGCTGGTTGGCAGATGAAATGACTTCGGATGGAAATTAAAGTTGTTTATAACCTGAGGATTCACTTAACAAATGCAATAAATTAACATATTTTTCATGCAAATACAAATGTTATTCGAATTTTTTTTTAGAGGGAAGAAGTATGACTACCATTTTGGTTGCCATCCAGAAATGGAAATGTCATGTACAAGTGACAAACTCTCTAGAGGAGAGCGGCAAAAAAAAGGGAGGATACAGACCCTAGACAAAACCCCACTCTCGAAGAAGACAAACCATGTGGTGTACAATGTTGTCCGTCTGACAACTCTCCCCACAAAAAATTGCGTTGGAGTTAGATGGCCCAGGCACTAGCCAAAAAGGTCGCCAACAAGGCTCTCCAGCTCGGTCTCTGTCTGCCGAGTCCCCTCATGGACTGCCAAAAGTCTGCATTCACTAGAGGAACATCGCCCAAAATGCTCGTCTGAGACCACACCTCCCGAGCCACTCAGCATGCAAAGAATAAATGAGTAACATCATCCTCCATCTCCCCGCACAACACTCAGTAAGTATCCACATGGGGTGCCCACCGTGCTATGTAAACTCGATTGAGGGTCCACTCGCACCTCAGAAGTCAAGCAAAGATCTTGACTTTCAGCAAAAACCGAGATCGCCGGATGAGTCTGCAGTTCACCCTAAGATCCTATGTATTTGGAAGAAAACTGAGGTATAAACTGCGCACCGAGAAAGAATTTGAAATCCAAACCCAACCATCAGCCCGTGCAGGATCCGCGAGGGAAGGAAGCAATCCTCTGGTGAAGCGCCAGCAATCCTCTGCAAGCATGCCCCCACGTAACAGTCATGCTGCCAAAAAGATAACATCTCCCCGAAGTCAAACGATGGGCTCATGTTAGGTCGCACACGGGAGAATAATGCTGCCACCCCTCTCCAAAAGGAAGAGGCATCACGACGTAGGATGGGCCTGGGGCCCCAAGATAGATCTCGACCTTAGAAGAAGACCTCCTTCCATAAGCTTTCCTCGGGTCCATAATACATCCCACCCACCGAGCAAGGAGTGTCCAGTTAGTGCAACAGAGGTCTCGGACGTCCAATCCACCCTGTGAAGTAGGCCTACAAATACTGTGCTAAGCAACAAGATGAACCCGGTGGGCAGGGCTGCATCCCTGCCAAAAAAACCTACTCCTCAGAATTAATCTGTGATAGTACCGGGCCCGGCACATGAAGCACAAACATGAAATAGATCAGGAGTGATGAGAGAACATATCTGAGTAGAATGAGACATCCACCGCTGGATAAGAGCCGAGAACTCCAGCCCTGAAGATGTTGTTCCAGCCGCTCAATGACCGGAGTCCACCTCCGAGCTCAATGATCGGAGTCCACCTCCGAAAGCCAATATGCCAGCTCGACAGAGGAAGGCCCAAATAGGTGATGGGTAGGTTGCCAACCGAAGTGCACAACTCCGCCGCACAGCGCAGAGCGTCCTCCGTCACCATGTCAAATTGGATGAAGGTGAATTTGGCATGGTTGACCACAAGGCCCAACATCGCGTCGAAGATCTCCAGCCATCTAGCCTCAAGTTCCGACTCCTCGATGAAGAAGACGGTGTCATCCGCATACTGTAGAGCGACCAGACCACCGACGAAGTCACTGAAGAGGCCGGTCTGGCATACCTCCTGAGTGCAAACTACTAGTGTGAAGAGCATAGGCGCGAGCGGATACCCCTGCCGTACTCCCCCTGTGGCTGCACCCAACCCCCCCGCCATGGACCCGTGGACTAGGACCAAGTAGTTGCGCACCGCTTCATCCAGGCGATACGGCCTGCAAGGACTGCCAAAGGAAGCACCATGAAAGAGAGTCATGAGCCTTTGAAAAAACAACCGTCCAAAGGAAGGCACGGCTGCTGCTCCGTCTCCAATGCGTGAGGATCTCGGAGGCCGTGGTGTAGCAGTCTTCATTTTTGCACTGTCTTATTGCAAAGTTTACTCTTAGCTTGAAGTTTAAACTCAGTATGTCTAGCTAATCGGTCATTGATGGATTTGAACTTGGCTTTTTTATGAAAATATGGATTTTGGATGTTTTATTTTGCATAGCACCGATTCTATTGCTTATCTATGGAATGCTATGTTCTGAATCTCCTTTCCTACGCCACAGTTCCCTGAGAAGGAGCATATGTTGCAGACATTCTAGCCATGAGCCGAAAGGTTAGCAAATTGTAATGGGGGAGATTCTTGCATGCGATCTTCTCTGGAGGTGAATCAAGAGAGGAACCTCATAGACTTTTGATGTAGTTACACTTAAATAGCAAATTGACTCGGTTCAAACACGAGAGTGGAAGAACCGAAGAATACCTTTTCACGAGAGTGAGAGGGATTCACTTTTAATGTTAGCATCGGAATATAGATTATAAGGAAGTAGCATCTATTCACCAAGTTCACCATAAAATGATCCATCGTGCCTCTACTTTACATACCATTTAGTAACACAACTTTTAATTTCGAGATTAATTTTCTTTAGATTATCAAAGTTAAACACAAAAACAACCAAAGAAATTATCAATCCAAAATTACTAAATACACATCATTGCTTTTCAATCATTTACGTTTACTTGTCATTCATTTCCACAAACCGAACTCCTTCGATACGAATAGTGAAAAACGTCCAACACTCTCCTTGTGGTTTGGCCCCAATATGTACATCAACGACGGCTGTATACTTACAACCTGAGTAGTATAGTTGGCATCTCCCTCCTGAAGCCAGTCTGCTGGAAGCACTGCCTCCACTGGATCTCCACCTTGTTGTTTTCCTACTACATGATCATCTTAGCTTGTCGACGCTATCCCACCTGAACCTCCGTGAGGTGGTGAGAATCCTCCTCCCGATCAAGCTGAACGATCGTCTCCAAAGCCTCGATCCTCCGTGCCTCCCGGGCCATTCGGATCTATCTCTGGCGATCCTAAAGGAAACGCCTCAGGCTGAGGAGCTCGGCAGCTAGAGTCCTAGCTGCCGAGTCTAACACCACAACACTCTACCGGTGCTTGGCCACCATCTGTGTAAAACCATCCTCCAAAAGTCAGGACCGCTCAAAGCAAAAGATGGATCTCAGAGATTGACCATCATTGGACCTCCGAGTAAATTACATGATTAGTCCCCCAACTTTGAGTCGTTTTCAAACTAGTCCCTCAACTTCAATTTGTAACCAAAACGTCCTTCATCTTTGATTTTCTTGCACAATTAGTCCTCTTGACCGGTGATAGTGGATTTCCTAATTACCTTGCATACGTGGCCGACACGTGAGCCATTTTTCTCTTATCCATGTCATTTAAGTCATCCACATCATTTAACGCTACAAAATCGGGTAAATTACACGGATCGTTCCCTAACTTTGAGTCTATTTCTAAACGATCCCCTAATTTTGATATTATTGCACGATTCATCCACTTGATCGGTAGAGACAATCTTCTGATTATCTTGCTGACGTGACGTAATAAAATATAATCAAAAAATTTAACTAGCTGACATCACATGATAAAAAATAATATTATAAAAATTTAAGGGCGTGGGCGAGCTGGCAGAAGGGGGTGCCGGCCCCCCTCTCCAAACTCACCCTCCGGCGAGTTGGCACAGGGGGCGTCAGCCCCCCCCCCGCTCGCCCTCTGGCGAGTTGACACAAGGGGCGCCAACACCCCCTCACGAGCTCGTCGGTGTCCTCTATCATTTTTTATTTTTTTATTAATTTATATAATATTTTATTAATATTATATTATTTTTTTATTGTGCCATGTCAATAAACTCCGCCTATGTTTTATAGTCGGTTCCAAGCCTGGATAAAGGAGGGTTGTGTTAAGCCCCGACAGCCAGCGTAAAACCCTGTCGAATCTCATGAACATGGATCAACGAGTCGTATGATCCATGTAGCCGACCCCACCTAGTGGGATAAGGCTCTGTTGTTGTTGTTGTTGTTGTGCCATGTCAATAAATTAATTTTTTTATTATATTTTATTACGTCACGTCAGCAAAATAATAGGGAGACTGTCTCTTACCGGTCAAGTGGATGAATCGTGCAATAATATCAAAGTTGGGGGACCGTTTAGAAATCGACTCAAAATTAGGGGATGAGCCATGTAATTTATCCGATTTTGTAACGTTATATGACGTGGATGACTTAAATGACATGGATGAGTGAGAAACGGCTCACGTGTCGGCCACGTACGCAAGGCAACCGGGAAACCTACTATCACCGGTCAAGAGGACTAATTGTGCAAGAAAATCAAAGATGAAGGACGTTCTGATTACAAATTGAAGTTGAGGGACCGATTTGAAAACAACTCAAAGTTGGGGGACTAATCGTGTAATTTACCCTTGGACCTCCACAAAAGGGGTGTGGTTTGAAAACGGTCGGTCCATGGCTCGGACATCAGCAAGCTAGTGGGCTTCAACTAATTCAATGGAGCCAAGGAACTTGTCCAAGGTCTAGATCTGGATGAAGGTGCCGCCGTGCTCCGCCAAGTGAATTTGCATTTCGTGATCGAGAAGACCGACAACAACTGAGAGTCAATGAAATCTCTAAATCTCTCTGCTCCAAGATCTCTCCCATGTCGTCTGGTGGGGCGATCATCCATGTCAAGTGTGCCATTGAAGTCGCCCCCGATCAACCAACGGGCGTCTGAAAGATGAAGACGGGCAACCGAGAGCTCCTCCCACATGTCGGCCCGAAAAGACTCCAAGCTTAGGCCGTAGACACAAAAGAAGAGGTAGGAGGAAACATCCATGCTACATCTCAAGTGGGCCGACATCGAGAAGCGGGTCATCCACGAGTCCACCAGGATAAACAGATCAGTCCGCCAACCAATGATACAACCACCGGAATGCCCCACTGAGCTGAGAGATGTCTTGTGACAGCCAGGAACCACTAATATGCTCCCATATCCGAGTGCTACATTCCTCCCACTCCCTCAAATAGCGGCCAAGGATTCAGCGCCTTCCCTCATCGCCGAGGCCGCGAATATTCCATGTCAGCACCTTCATAGGAAACCGTAGTCGTCCCACCTGTAGGTGACCCACTACCCACTGTTGTCCGATGTTAGGAGCCAATGTTGTCAAAATCGCGAGTTAACTCGTAGAGTCGGCTGGTTTTACGATGTTAATAGGGAAAACCGAGTTGGATCGGTCGCCAACTCGGTTTTGTCCAGCACGCGATAGGTCGTAGACTCGGTTCGTACGACGTGCTGCCGTGCCAACCTTTTTCTTATTAAGGGCATAACTCATTTTGCCCTAACCATTCGATCCATCTCTGTGCCGCCGTTTGTTGTTGTCGCCAGTCGCTGCTGTTTTGTCCAGCACCCGATAGATCGTAGACTCGGTTTGTACGACGTGCTGCCGTGCCAACCTTTTTCTTGTTAAGGGCATACCTCATTTTGCCCTAACCATTCGTTCCATCTTTGTGCCGCCGTTTGTTGCTGTCGCCGGTCACTGCTGCCGGTGCTGTTGGTGTCGCCGGTCGCTGCTGCTGGTGCTGTTGGCGTCATTGGACGTTGCTGCCCCTGCTGTTGCTGTCGCCGGTTGCTGCCCCTGCTGCTGCTGCTACTGCCGCCGCCACCTATTGCTTGCCACTCGCCAGGTTTCTGTCCTCTCACGCCTTCTCCCTACCTTTCGACCTCTTCTCACAGCTCCGGGACGTTCTCTTCTGCTCGCAAGCAGAAGAGAGCGAGTCCTCTCTGCTCACGAGCGATGAAAAACCAGAGAGCTCACATGGCTTGTGAGCCCTCTGCTTGCTGCTGCTGGTTACTCTCCTCCCTCACTCCTTTTCCTGCATTTTTCCTCCTTCCCTCTCTCCCTGTAGAGCAGTCCTTGCTCTCTCCAGAGAGTAACCTTTTTTGGGTAGGTGGAAGTCTTGTCCCAACTGCTCCTCTCTGACTCATCCTCTCTATTCAGGAGAGAGGATACAGTCTTTTCTGGATTTGCATAAAGACAGGCAATAGAGAGGGTAGTCTTTTTTTTCTTGATTTCCCAACAGGAAAAGACTTTGTACTCTCTCTACTGCAGCATACGTTTTGTTTAAACTTTTTGGTTCATATTTTTTTCATGCTCTTTTTTAAATGTTTTGATTTTCTGCAGTTTCAAGGTATTACTAATTTATTAATTATTATAACTTATTAAATCATTAAGTATTTCTACATTTTCTGAATGATATTTAATTATTAATTTACAAATAAATTAGGTGATAAGCAAAAATAATATTAATTTAATTTAAAATATAATTTGGTAGAATCGACCACGTCGTGCTACGATCTCACGTTTTACGTGTTCACCCAGCCTTTTTGTGTCGACTCCGATTTACGAGTTTGACAACATTGTTTAGATCCACCCCTCGCGAGCAACAAGAGTCGTTGGTGAGGGCGATGAATGCCAAGGGGCCTTCTCAGGGGGTCCAGCCGCACCGGAAACCTGTCGACGAAGAAACCTCGAGGACCGGGGAGGAGGGCAGTCTCGTTGTCTGCCCGAGTCCAGGCGGTTATTGAAGACGATGAGGTGTTGGCCGCCTGCTACGGCACGGCGAGGATGGAGGCGGCCGCCTTCTACGGCTGGGAAGAGGCCGCCCTGCAATGCCGCCGACGCCGGTAGACACGCGGGGCGAGCCTCTCTCGGCCGCTGCTTCATCGCCTGGGGGTCTGGCCACCGTGGGGAGGATTCCAGTTGCAGATGGTGACTGGGGTCGGCGCTACCTCCATGTGGGTTGCAGTGGTGGTCGTTGAGTGGTGGTGCAGGTGTGGAGGGGGGGAGGGAGGTACCGCTGCGAAGCCAACACCCCGGCGAGGAGGTCGCCGGAAGCAGAGGCAGCTGAGGGTGAGGTGGACGGGCGGCTGCCGGGCTGCTGGAGGCGACGTGGTGCGAATCGGGTGGTGTCCGGGCCGGGTTCCAGAGGAGGTTTGGGTGTGGTTTGGAGGAGGCCCGGGCCAGGTGTGTAAGGATTGGGAGTGATGTTGGTTGGACACGGGTTCATGGGGTTGGGCGCGAGTCTGGCTGGGTGGGCGCTGGTTGCGTGACGTGGAGGAATGGGGTGGCTGGTTTGATGCGTTGACTGCCGTGGTGGTATGAGGTGGCAGGGGAGGGGTATGGGTGGGGATATGGTTGGAGAGGGGGGGCGTTTGAATTAAAGTTCGGTCGTACGTCTCCCCACGTGTCCCTCTCACGTGTTGCTCCAAGGGCTCCGGCCAGGGCTGCCTGCTGGAAGACGCCACCGTGCCGCAAGCGACCACTTCGGCCCACGAGCCCAACGGACCAGCACACTGGAGGTGGAGTAGGTATCTGCTGTCATCGATGCTCAGGATGATCAACGGAGGAAGGCAGCTTCCAGTCTGCAATGCGACCTCAACAGAAACGGCGGACAGGTCTGTTGAGCCAATCGTCAGCAGGGAGAGCGACAGAGGGGTTCCGATGGCCAGCACGACCTCCGGTTGCAGAGGTGGAGGGGAATATCCCGGATGTCGATCACAGTCCTTGCTAGAGCCCGGCAAGGCACCGTCCTCTCGCCATGGACGCCACCTGATGGAACAGTCCAACAAGACGGGAGACAGGCAAGGCCAGGAGGGTCTCCCGCTGCTGGGGCGAGCTGGGGGCAAGGAGGCAGAGCGCTGGTGGCAGGTTGCTCACGTGAAAAGGAGGTGAGGCGCCGACAGGTGCCACTACTGCCGTTCGAATGGCCGACAGTTCCATGGGGCTGACCGCGGGTTCGCCGACGAGACAGAAATGGAGGAAGTCCCTAGCCTGCTGCATCAACGGCAACCAGGGAACGACGACACGATCACCTCCTCCCCGACGGTCGCACCAGCATCATGCACAACTGGCCTCCTCCGGCGGGAAAGGTGGCAGAGAGCTCGACAATGTCCTTCCTTCCCACACTCACGAGACACCTGAGGGGAGACGTACATGAGCGGGCGAAGTGGACCTCCCCAAGGCAGCAGAAACAATGGGTGGCCGGCAGGCGATTGGAGCGCGATCGAGAGATGGCCGACTGCCCATTGCTCAGTTGTTGTAGTCGCAGCCTCATCCCGGCCAGATGATGGACGGGTCACAACTAGCTGGCGCCGCCGGCAGGGGCTACCGGAGATGGAAAGGATGGTGCTGTCAGCAGGGGTTGCGGAGACGGCTGGTGGCGCCGCCGGTAGGGGCTACCGGAGACAAGCGATTAGTCACAACTCAAGGCCGACAACATTCTTTTCTATTAGTTCTTTCATTCGGATTACTCATGCATTTTGTTTGAAGTAGAATATTCCTTGAAGCAACCTTATACCATTCCATTTGTAAGAGAATTGGAAGTCTTGACTTTATTAGCAAAAACAAAAAAGAAAGAAACTCTTGCCTACTTCTAAAATGTCACAACTCTGAACCCAACTATCTAATGACTGCGGACTGTAAGTTCAGTAAAAGAACATATGCAAGTGGTTGTGAATTAAAAAACTGATATAAACAAATCATAGCGATACAACCTCCAAATACATAAAAAAATCAGAATGGAAACAACCTGACAAAATCATAGTTATTTTATAAGCAAACTTATATCAATATCGAAGAGGCCGAAGCATCAAGAAAGAGAAACAGAAAGATTTTCCACATTAAAAGATAAAAGATTATACAATCAAGAAAACTGCTCAATATTACCTTGAGGTTATGATAAGAAATGTCCTCAACTCGATGATGTAAAGGCAAATTGTTTTGTAAAGAAACAAAGACCTCTAATAATCGCTTCCTGGAATGGAATAGAAATTGTATATGAGATACGAAATTTATAAGAGTCCTCCAAGATCATATGATTCTTCCGAGCATTCCACTTTCATTGATATGAATGCAGTCTGATTGATCATCTCCCAACTAAAGTGCATAATCAAGCATGACACAAAAATTTCAATGACAATAATAAGACTTATTCATTACTTGCACAGAGACGACTCTGTAGATGGAGAGAATGCCCCTTTCGAGGAAGTGCCTTGTTTTCTCCCAGTTGTTCCCAGGACAACTTCATACAAACCACACTTGTTCCAACATATTGAATACCTATGAACAGAAGTCATACAGAGAACTCATTGTGTCATATACTATATTTTAGGTTATAGGGGTATCGGATGCATGATGAGGACAGATACAACCCATTGATTACCCGCATTTCAAAGTGGGTGCACCACTAGGAGACTGGAACTCTTGTGGTGGACAAGGAGCTTCAGAAATGGATGGCTGAACTAGAAATGTTAAGTTTCCACATGTGAGTTATTACAATATACAAGATATCATAATTCAAAACGTAAATCACAAACCTTAAAGGGTCTCAACTGGCTATAAACTGGGCAAGTAACACGGTTATGAATTGCTATTCCAAGAAAATCTACCATTGAGAATTTTGCAGGAACATCAGAAGGGGATTTGGCCACAGTTATTGTGGAGATATACACAGGTTGTAAAATGTGTGAAAGCAGACCACCTGTCAGCAGTACAAATAAAGCAAACACCAGGAGAATAAGATAGATTAGATTTCGGCATATATAATTCTCTCTCTCTATATATATATATATATGAAAATTATATAGTTCTTTATGACAAAACGGATATATCAAATTAGCAGAATAAAAGAAATGGGTGATACAAAATGCTCATAGTTTTCCATAGTAAATCATAATTTAGTTTGATATATAAACATTTGAAATTGAACAACTCAAGTTAAAAAGGACTACCCTTACCTCCTTGAAGGAATCACTCTTAGGTCTTAACTATATAGATTATTTAACCTAACATAACTTGACACAAAATCTCTTTCAGGAAAAGTCAAGATACAAACCTTGGATTCCTACAGCATTCCAGCGAATTATCTTATCAAAGCAACTCATGGACAAAGTTGTGTCACCACGTCCAGGCTTCTTTTGGACATTGGAAGAAACTTGAGGATAATCATTTGAAGAACAATCTACAACCTCCTTCTTGGTGGATTCGTTTTCACGTTGAAGTGATGTATCTCTTCCTGCAAAGAAGATAAGGGCACAACGGAATACAAAAAGTACCACACAAGTTTTTAGTCACCATAAATAATTACATATATTAAGGACAATATCAGAAATACTGGATAGTTTCTTTTCCAAGGGTTATTGCTGCCAATTGAATATTTCTTTTCAAGGTACAAACAATCAGACACAACAGGCTCGCACTTTTTTCTTTTGAAAACAGAAAGAGCGACCAGCAAACAGTAACAGGTTATGGGGCCCCTCTGGGTTTCCACCCTATTGATAAAAAAGAAGAACGTATCCACAATATACAAAAACGAAGTTACATCGGAGCTAACCAATGGCCCCTAGCTGACTTCGTAAGAGACTATGCAGATAAAACTACTGGTGCTTTCTTAACACTCGAACACAAAATCCCCAAAACAATCAAAAGATTTTCCAGATTAAACTTCCAATTGTTCAGGCATCCTTTTTTTGTCTTCTTGGTATCATATTTTTTCCATGTCAATTAGTTTTTTTATCTCACTAATAATGAGGTGTTTATTTTTGCCGGCCTTAAACTTACAAAATGATAACATATAACTAAATATGTCATATGGGTAGCTAGCTGCAGAGAACTTACGCCTTTTTCCTGTGATTTTGTCGTTGTGCAGCAAGCTTCCATCAGCTTGACATTCATGCACATGTGTGGCTGGCAAATCAGAATACGAAAGAATTCCGCCTACAAATCACGATGTATCAGAAGCTACATGAAAGAGGGATCGTGCATCCTAATCGCACCTAAGGAGAACTACCAAAGATCTCATACAGGGAAGCTGGGAGATATACATGTGCAATCGCCAACCAGGATTCAACTTGTACATTCTCTCGCCAGTACAACCAGTATCCAAACCAAGAGCTGATCTCGATGCATCGCCTAGCCCCGAATCACCTTCACTACATGCATTCTCACTACTGACGCGCACGAGACGTCCGATTTCGGAGTAGAAGAACCTGTTCGATAGTAAAGATTCAATCTTCCTTTGCATTTTGCGTTCAAGTTCTGAAGCAAAGTTGAGACTTCTGACAACAACAAAAAAGAAAACAAAAAATTGACACACAGGACGAACAGATAGAAGCATGGCGGTAACCTCAAGAGCGATCGCCGAGCAATGATCTCTGCATGGGAGTCGTGGACGACGTCGCCTTTCGTGCTCAAGAGTGAGCCCCCTATACACTTGGTCCCGGTCCCCATGGCCACGACTTCGATACCTGAGATGCAATCGACAGCGTTAGGAACTACCGCGCCGAGATGGACAAGTGAAAAAAAAAAAAAGAACCGATAGTGGATGCGGCAACGGCGACCATTGGAAGGGGATGAAAGGAGAAAGGCAGCCAGGACGGTGGTCTCACGGCCCTGCGGCTTGCCCTTCTTCGGGAGAGAGCGGTAGAGGGAGAGCACAGCCTCGGATATCTTCTCCCCCCATTGCCGCCGTTTCTCTTCATTCTCCTCCAAGTCCTCCTCGTCCATTTCCTCCGCCGGCGGCGGCGGAGGCCGCAAGGTCGAAGGCAGGGGAGCGGCGGCCATGGAGAATGGTTACATTCCTCGAACACGAAGCCCCAACGTATTCCCAATGGGGGGTTTTGTCGAATTGGGGTTTGGGTTTAGGGACAATGTTGCGATGTGCCATTTGATTTTTTTTATCCCGGCTAAAAAATAGATTAATGAAAACATTAAATAAAAGATAATTTAATGAGGTCTAAAAATGATGAGAAAAAAATGCATTTGTGAATGTTTTTGTCAATAATCGGATTTTAAATTTATGGTGCTACCGTAACCGTAAGTGTAATTTCACATGTAGACAAGGCAAATATAAATTTAAAGGACAGCTGAACTGGGTCGGGTCTCACTGCATCAGTCCGGACCTAGTTATAGTCAGGTATCGAGTTTCTTGATCCGGTCCTGACTCCGACCTCGGTCCCGGTCGGAACCTAGGATCGGGACATATCCAGAAAATTGAGAATCAATTCGAAAAAGAATCGAAAAATTTAAAAAGGAAGAGGGACGTTCAACGTCTGTAATCCACAAGCCGAACAAAAGGAAGAGGGCTGACGTCCATAATCCGACGTCAGTAATCCGAAGACCGAGCGGGAGGAAGAGGCCGACGTCCGACGACTCGTGAGGGAAGCAACGAAGCATATGGATTTAGGGCATGGGATAGGGAGCACGAGGCATCGCCACACCGGGGCGGAGCAATTCGAGCGGAGAGCAATGGAGCAGGGGCGTTGGGATCACGAGAGCCTAGTAGCATATTGCCGACGTCACTTCGCCTAAACTCAAGAGATCGAGCGGCAGTGACGGAGAGGGCACGGGAGGGCCTATCGAGACTTGAGAGCGACAAGAGGAGAGAATGAGAGATTTAGGGTTAGGGCACTTGCGCACAAGTCGGCGATTCGACGAATGTGGTTTAAGGTTTTTTACTTTTTTTAGTTTTTACTTTTAGAAATAAATTATTAATAATATTAATAGAATACAAAAAACCACGTCGGATCGTGGGTCCGTGTTTTGGAAGCTGCACTTGGCCCTGACCCGAAACCCGTTGGGTTTCACGAGAACCAGAACCGTTCATAGATCGGTTCTAACTGGTCTAAGAATATTTTCCGAAAAATCAGTCCAGGTCAAACTGGATCGACTCTGTTTCTGCTCTCCCCTATAAAATTATTGATAAAAAATATTTATTATATTCTTAAGGAATTTAACGGACTTTCATCCCATTAAAAATAGGGTGGACGCTTCTATCTAAGTTGGATGTCGTCGGATGATCGATCAACAACTCACGCAAATAGGTATGGCTCACTAGATGGTTCAACACAGCGATTCAACGGACAACAACCAGTTCACTCGCCGTTAATAGTCAGTTTAGAGGAACAAGACAACAGCCATGGATGGAGCTTCCACACGCTGCCTCGGCGTAGCTCGACCTCACCGCCTTGACGGAGCTCGACCTCACCGCCATCGCTGCCCTCGACCTCGCCGTCGTCACCGCCCTCATCAGCGCCATTGCAATTCTTGGGAACGAAAACGACCTTGTCGACCTCGCCTTTTGTGTCTTATCTCATGCTCATCCTCCCTCCTCTCACGCCTGTACCAAGAAACGGGGCACACAGTCTCAACTCCACCTCGAATTCGTTCGTCATCGTCGTCCTCAACTTCGCCCACTATCGTCTATCACCGCCCTCGACCTTGCCTATCGTCGCTGCCCTTGACCTCAGCGTTGTCACCACCCTCGCTGACCTCAACCTCCTCATTGTCACTACCCTCGACCCTCGTCCACGGCCCTCAACCTCCTCGCCACCAGCGTCGACCTTGCTCACCGTCTTCTGACGTCGCCACAGCCACCTCGCCACCAGACCCACATCATTGTTGCTTAGACCTCGCGCAGCTTGCCGGATCTACTCGTAACCCGTCGAGACTCACATCAATGTTGTGGTACCACTATGCTCAGACTCGTCACCTAGCCGACCTCACCGCTTGGCCGACGCTGACCTCGCCATTCCCGACCTTGCCAACTGACCTCCCAGGAACTTTTTTCCTTCCACTCGAGCCCTGCGTGAAGTTTGAGTGAACCTCATTTTCGATCTGTCCAATTTAAGGCGCGTGTCCACCTCAATAATTCAAATTAAGCTTCAGTGATAAATAACTAGTCAAATAAATATGTAATCCTTATTTTCATAAGGCTCATAACACAAGTTCACCAATGACCACCCATCACACAATAGAAAAATAGAAACCTTCTATTTTTTTTCTCTTTTATCTATTTTTAAATTTGGCAAAGAAGATTTTGAGTTTTTCCTTTTTTTCAGAGAAAACGTAATATTAAAACTCCGGGAATGCAGAATGGCTACGGACGGATGTACTTTTACCTTACAAATCGAAAGGTCGGATCGAGTTCACGCATAGAGAATTTCGTGCGTACGGCACGAAACCGCTTAACGTGTGCAAATATTACGAGGCTATAAAAGAGCTCTCCGGCACGGCAATCTTTCGCACGCACTCAGGGTCAGAGAAGATCTATTAATGGCAGCGGAGAAGCCGGCCACGTTGGAGCTGCCATCGCCGTCGCCTTCGCCGGCACCGGAGCCCACTCCGGTACCGGGGCCCACTCCGTCACCGGAGACGGAGAAGGTGGAAGAGTCTGTGCCTCCTGCTGTCGCGAGCAGTACGTCTTTTCTCTTCCTTTTCGTTCTTTCTCCCCTCTGTTTCTTTGTTCGCGTCGTTCATCTGAAACATCCCAGCTTTCAGTAAAATGTTACCCTTTTCATCTCGCAAGTTCGGGGAATTTTGGATTCTTGATGCCGTGATTTGGCGTGATGGCCTTTTCGGGGGATCATTGGCTCATTGCCCATTGGAAGCTCCGGAAGATTTTAGCTTGTGGCGAATTGTAGTGTCATAATTTTAATCTGATTCTTACTATTGCTAACACTAGTTCATTAACTCGTTTTAATTTCTTGTTCGTGCAGCACAAAATATCTCTGGAGGACCAGTTCACAGAGGTGCGAACGATGATTGTGATTTGCTAAATGAGAGTTTCGTTTATTGGTCTTTTAGGATTCAGAAGAAAAATTGATTTTTGCCTGCGCAGATGCTGTTCTCACAAAGTTAGAGAGCGAGAAGAAGGAGAATTTAATCAAGGCTTGGGAAGAAAGTGAGAGGACCAAAGCTGAAAATAAGTAAGAGACTAGTCTTTCATGTCTTGATTGAGGGCACCACAACGAATTGCCTCTCTCTCTCTCTCTCTCCATATATACATATAGATAGATCATAGTATGTATCAAGGAGAACTGCCTCAACTACAGAATGGGTTTAAACATGTCCTTGTATTCAGCATAGAGGTTCAATGCTTTCTAAATGACAAAGTTGGAAGTGTACATACTCTTTTCCCTGTTCCTTGTGATAATTTGAGTGCTTAGTATATGTTAATTTCAGAACATAATAGATATTATTTGGTTCTAACTTTATGGCCATATTTGATTCAAATTTCTACCTTTGGAACTACAAACAGAGCCCAGAAGAAGATGTCATCAATTAGTTCTTGGGAGAACACAAAGAAGGCAGCTCTTGAGGCTGAGCTGAGAAGATTGGAGGTAATGGTTTTCATTAATACTTGTTGCACCACCTGCATGTTTCGTTTTCAACTAGACATTAAACTGTCCTCGTAGTAGAATCCTCAAGAAACCATGAGAGAGCCAGAAGAGTTCTATTTAAGAGAATTCATGACACCAAAAGGTCCAAAACATAGCTCAATATAATATTACATACTTCTAAGAGGGAGAGCCAGACGGCGTTTTTATATATCCTAAAGAATTTTATTTTTGGCATGTGCTTGATTTCAAATGGTCTTGAATCTTCATACGTCATTGATCATACAATTCGGATGTCCTTAACACTATTATATGCATCGATACTTGAAAAATTGCTTTTGGGGTCTCTGATACTGATGGAATGCTTAGTTAGGCTCTTCATAAGGTTCAAATCTCAGTGTCTTAGCCGAATCTCTGTCTAGTTGATAGCTCGCATTCAGTGAAAGTGGACAAAAAGGGAATTTTACACATGTTGTGGGGGTAAAGATCTTAATGCACTCGATCATTGTTGGCAGGAAAAAATGGAGAAGAAGAAGGCAGAATATGCTGAAAAGATGAAGAACAAAGTCGCCATGGTTCACAGGGAAGCAGAAGAGAAGAGAGCGATGGTTGTGGCCAAGCGCGGGGAGGACATGCTAAAGGTGGAAGAAGAAGCCGCACGGTATCGTGCTACGGGCCATGCACCAAAGAGTAGTACTGGATGCTTCAGTTGATTAGAACTGAAAAGAAAAGAAAAGAAGAAAAAGAAAGAAAAAGGATAAACGATCCAATCTTGTTCAGAATGTAGTCTGTTTCCTAACTTTCATGTTACTTCCTGAGTGTGATGTCAGTTCCGAGTGTGCAGCTGTAAATTATGGGTGTTTTTCTTTAGCTCGAAACAAGATACTTTTCCACCATGAGATGGAAATAAAAGAAACCTCCTTATGATCAGGACTTTTTTTTTTCGTGCAAGCATTTGCATTAATTGAATCTAAGATGTATTATTTTTAAGCATACGATATCTATCCTGATCGGTTTTTGAAAGTTTACCAATTAAAATTAAAATGTTGACGCTAATTTTTTTTCTCTCTCTCTCTCCTTCACATTATATTTTAGATAATAAAAAAAATTAAATACGATTTTTTTTAACAAAAAGTTATCCTCAGTGTCACTTTTAAAATTTATAAAAAAGTGAAAAAAAAGACAACAGCACGTTTCATCTCTTTTTGTTATTGTAAGATGCATAATATGTTAATTTTCAACTTAACGGTGAGATAGACATCTTGAATTTATCAATTAAACATATGTGAAAGAGAATTTTACCAACAAAATTAAATGGAATAATTAAGTTGGTTTGTTTAGATGAATAGCATATGATAGATCAGAGATAATAATCTCGAATTTGATTTATATAATCTCCCGCTTGATCCACCTTATTCATATATATATATATATATATATATATGCTGATAGCTTTTAACATCGGAAAAAGAATATAAAAAAAATTCACATTCTTAACATCAAAATTTAGATATGTCCATGCAAACTTTTTCATGCAGTTTACTCTCTAGGGTGCTGAAGAAATGCCATATATAACTAGTTAGCTACTACATTAAAGAAAGGTAAAAAAAATGTCCATCGCTGAGAAGAAAACGTTTAACGAAAAGACGAAGAGAGAGAGAGAAAAGGGTGGTCAACAGTCAGCAATTGGATATGTCTGTCACCTTTTAATGCTCAAGTAGGTATCAATCTTTGTCCATACTTAGATTTCCAACTGCATGCACATATTAGATTTCTTTCGGCGCCAGAACAAGGACTCTCCAATCGTCTTCTTTCCTTCGCCTTTCAAGCTTTCATTAATGAGGTTGTCTTCTCAGAAACCTCGTGTTGCATTGCGTTGCATGTCCCCAGTTCCTCTTCATATAAAGCTTCTGTTCATTGCTTCTGTTGGACATCAGCATGTGGATAATGCAATTACTTAATTGCAAATTATGTGTGTAGTTCCATACTTGCACAGTTAATATAATTATGCATTGATGGCTATAAAAAGTGACGCATAGGCTTCATCTTAGTGTGCTTGTACGGCAGTCCACAGCCTCCGAGCAGTCCGACAAACTACGTGAGAGGCTGCTGAATTCCAACGACATCCGTAGTATTTGGATTGTAAACAAGTATTTTTCTTTCTTGTGATCCAGTTCTTGATAACTAAATTTATAAAACAAACTCCGATCACTGCGAGATATTTTAAAGTATTTCTATTTCATTATTACTAATTCTTTCGATATGACATTGCATCGTTCTAATAAAAAAAAGTTTATATTTCGGTCTTCACGATTTTCCATTGAGATGCGAAATGGATAACCATGTGCATAGTTTAGGCAGATAACTATTTGCATATTTTTTTTACTGTCAATGCCTATGTGACGTTGGCATGCTTGTTATTTAAATCATCCATCGTTGTGTCAAGTTATCTCTTTCCAAACTTTTACGTGATATAGATTTATATGTATATTTTATGCCATGGACGAACAGTTTAATACACTGGCGAGTGTGTGGCATGTTTGAAACATTGGAAAAGAGGTAGGTGCTACAGTGCCCTGGTACTGTAGCGTTCAGGCGCATCACACGCGTGGGCCCATGGCCTGCTCCGCGTGTCGCTGCAAGCACACCGGGCGCGGGCCAGTGGCCCGCTGCGCGGCGTCACTCGGTTGCAAACGCGCGCTGGCTACGGCCCGCTGCGCTGCGCGAGATGGCATGGACAAACGGTGCGAGCGCACTGCACAGCCCGACAACTGAACTGTTTTTTTTTTTAAAAATAGAACAGAACGTTAGAAAACTCAGGGAAATATTTAAAAATTGAGAAAAATAAGTTTTTGGAGACAGAAAAAATCGAAAATTTTCTTAATAATGTGATATTTATTTTTCGACATAAATTTATGCATTTGTTTTATAATGCATTTTATATGTTTTATTATGCCATGATAAATATATATATGACAAATTAGATTATTTCTATTTTATGCACATTATCGATTAGAAAAATTTGAACAATTTTCTGTTAATATTCAGAATATTTATTATGCATATTTGGTATTTATGCATATGATATTTTATACATTATGCCTTGTAATTATGTGAACTTCATATAATTTAATATGCATGTTAGTTATCATGTCACATTTAATTTTAAGTATGAGTGATATGTACTTAGTTAGTTTCAATATTAAAATAATCATATTATGATTTATTATGAAAATATGTATTTTTTTCATAATTATGTGATGAATTAATATGAAAATGAACTTTGTTTTTTGAAAAATCAACATGTAATGTAAATTAGAAAATTATTTGAATAAATATTCTGAATATTGTATGACATATTATTTGTGCATATTAATGTTATTATACATATTTTTATTTACATAAAAGTATTATGTTATTTTGTCATACATTAGATATGATTATGATTTTAAGTAAAATTCATTCATATATGTCATTACATGTAGTAACTCCGCATATATTTTATAGCCGGTCCCAAGCCCGGATAAAGGAGGAGGGTTGTGTTAGGTCCCGACAGCCAGCATAAAACTCTGTCGAATCTTATGAACATGGATCAACGAATGACGTCGTATGATCCATGTAGCCGACCCCACCTAGTGGGATAAGACTTTGTTGTTGTTGTATGTCATTACATGTAGTGTGTCACACTTAAATTAAATTTCCATATGAACTAGCATGCACATAATTATGTTATATTTACTTATAATGTATTTAAATTAACATGATAATTGAAATATGCACATTATTAGTTCATTGTGATTTGGACTATGTAATACGAATTTACTTTCTTTATGAAAGAATATGTGCATAATGAAATTTTGTTACATATTAGACATAATATGTGTTAAGTGAATTTGTGAGTATTTAATTTACATAGTTATATTAAGTTATGCACAAATTATTTTTGTCACATTTGTTCATGTGAAATATGCACATTAATTATGACAAATTATATTTCTTTATGAATAGAAATGAATTGTATGATTTATGTGATGAAAAATTATGCAATAAATTTTAATTAACAAGACATGTATGATATGAATTTATGTACATGATTGAAAATTATGTGACATAAATGTGATAATAATTGTGTGATTATTTGTATTGATTGAGAATTATGTCTATTATCATGCTTATGTTAATTATATAAGTGTGACAAATAACATTCATTTATATGTAAATGAATTGTATGATTATTTGCATGCATAATATACATTCATATATGTGATTTATTCAATGTTTACTTTAAACACATAAATATTTGTGAATTATGAATGCGACATGTTTAATAAAACTTAGGATGAAATAAGTTTGAAATTATGAAATATATGTAGTTCAAATAGGATTATGACATCTAATTTTGCATGATGATCATGGTAGCAATTGTTGTTGAGTGATGCGTGACATGTGTATCTCTAGGAAAGTATTTGAATAGAGATTATTAGTGAGAAATATAGTACCCTCTTTCTCTGTGGACTTACCTGATGTACTGTTAATATAGTCTCCAAGAATTATTATGTTAATATGACATGACGATATTTTTTCAATTATTATGGTGACAAGACGAAAGGGTGATGGCTTTCTGATTGATACCTTACAAATATAAGAAAGAGCTCCCATTACATAACTTTGATTGTCATAATCATTTTTTAAATGATATGTTAATTACAACATATATTTTTAAAATGATTTTGGATGTTCATTCTCGAAAATGAATAGATAGTACTTTGGCACAACATTTTATTTTTATTTTTTCGGATAATGAGAGATGAATGGGAGCATAACGACCATCTCAATGTCATTGTCTTAAAAATATTATTATGTCATTATTTATGAATATATGCAGCAAGAAGACATGCAAAAAACTAACTAATTTCCCTTATCTAAGTTTGACGATACATATGTGACACAAAAAAAGAGTCTTTGCAATATGACAAAGGCAAAATGAATATATAAAAAAGTGACACATGGCAAAATATGACCTCTGTCAAGTACGATCACTATCACGATTCTCACAATCTTGATGTAACAAAATCATCAGGAAAATAATAATTCTTACATAAATTTTCTTCAACATATATGTTATATATCTGTATATGATGATAAACTTGACGATCGAGTTAGAGAATATTAGTCATATATTTTAGAATGATCACATGATAGTTGCTCATTTCTAATAAGCTTGCGCACATATTTGATGTTTAGTGAAAATATCAAATCTTTTTTTGACATTTATTTGAAGAATGATTGTCATCTTCAAGTTGTGACTTTTTCTCCACAATAAAATAAGAGTGCTACTGCAAGTCTTAGTAAGAGGTCATAGTCCAACAATGTATAGATACTAAGAAATGCTAACGCTATTCACATCGATGTGAAAAACATTATGACAAAGTTAATATAAGCAAAACAAAGTGCTACACTTGTGACAAATACAATCATTTTCGCTTGTAATTGAATTAAGTCAAAAAATATTGATACAATCGTATGTTAGTTTTGTTTAATGATATTTTTTTCTTCACAGCAGCAGGCTAATGGCACTATTGAGCACATATTCTTTTTGTACTACCGCACACTCACCTCAAGAAGATGAGGGAGGGCTCCAAACAATATTATACGATTACCGCGAATATAATTTTCGCTCCAAGCAAAAAAAAAGGTAACCATTGCAAGAGAAAGTGGTAAAGTCTTCTTTCTTCTTCTCCTCCCATTTCTACAAGTAACCTCTCTCTCACCTCCATCCCCGGTGACCCCCGTCGGTGGCGCCACAGCTCCACTCCCCCACCCCTCCTCAACTTGAACCTTTCATGTAGGCCTACGGTTGAGTTTCTCTTCGGAGGACATGGCTCTCACTACCCTAATCAACCAAGCCCTAGTGTCATGCCCTTAAACTCCGTTGTCCACGAAACCCAAGGATGTGCCGGCCTGGAACCTTGCTCCGCCAAGACTCTAGCAGCCTCTCGGATGTTTGCCCCTGATCTCAGATGCACACCTGCACGCACAATGAAAACCTCCCAAAGATGCACAAGAGAAAGAAGCACTCAATTGAGGGGAAAAACACGGAACTCTTATTACAAGAGATTGCTCGATTGCTGCATCAATCGATGATTAACAAGTCAGCAAGGACCTCCTTATATAGGGGCTGCCCCTATGCAAGATTTACTTGCCACATATAAAGTTCCCTTCAAAGAGTCCTACACGACCGCTGATTGCAAAAACCCCCTTTTGAGTGTCCTAATTACATTCCTATAATTCCTAACCTACTTGCAAAGTTGAACACCCGGGACGATCGCCTCCGTCGATAGCCCCCTTTGATTGGCCATATGGAAGAGGGCAAACAGGCCATATGAAAGCTAGGGCCGGCCACCCTTTGCTTTCCATCTCTCAGCCCTCCTAATTAGGAGAGGGGCCTTTCCTTTCCTTCTAGCTAGGTTTCCTTCGTGAAGCCTTCGTTGGTTGCAATGGAAAGTAAGTGCCCATGCACCTTACTTTTCATTGGCTACGTTTCCTTCTTTGGAGAGAGAGAGCCGCATGCACCTGAGGTAGTCATCCCTCTAGGGGACGTCCAGGGCTTCAGAAGATGGGCCTGACCCATTAGGGTTCCAGCCGTCACAGTTGCCACGCCCTGTCGTGCTCGCGCCGCGCCCGGCCATGTCCGCACTCGCTACGTCCTCTGTCCGTTGCCAAAGTGGGCATAATGCCAAGGCATGCATTATGCGACTTTGATCAGGGGTCTACGTCCCACGATGCCTCCTCGCCTCATCCCAAGGTTGGTGCGACTTTGACTCCAAGTAAGAGTAGGAGTACGACTCACCTCCGCGCTCGTCGCCCAACGTCCACTGCCTAAATGGGCATAATGCCAAAGCGTGCATTATGCCAAAGTGGGTAGGAACCTTCGTTGCCGCCCTGAGAGCCTTCGTACCCCGAGCGCGTCCGGGGTGCGCCCGACCATGGCTCGCCTGGCCCGCTGCGCGCCCTGACGTCCCGCCTAAGTTGGGGGTGACAATCCTCCCCCACCAAAGGTGTTGCCGCCCTCAGCAACGTCGGGTCTTCCTTGTGTCATCGTCGTTTGTCTTGACTTTCCCACCTGGCTCTGCCTCGTACTTGAAGATTCATTTGCGCCTTCATAGTATCTCTTGAGCATACTCACGTGGAAGATTGGATGAAGTTGTCGTAGCCTAACGGAAAGCTCCAATTGGTAGGCCACCTTGCTTATCCTCTTAGTAATGGTGAAGGGGCCTTCGTACCTCTTCATCAATCCTTGGTGTAGATGTCGGAGAGCCTTGAACTGTCGTGTCCGTAGCTTCACAAGCACCCTGTCCTCTACTTGGAACTCCAAGTGTCTTCGCTGATAGTCTGCGAACTTCTTCATCTTCCTTGCGGATTTGTCCAGCAACACTCTGGACTCCTCCACTTAGTCTTGCCATCCTCGGGAGACTTGGTAGGCAGCTGGGCTCCTCCAAACATACCTGCCCGTAAGCGCGGCCGAGGTCACAGGCCGAAGTCCTGTGACAACCTCCTGGGTGTCTGCATATAGCTTCCACCAGCCTGGGTCCGGGCTGCATCAAGATGATCAGCCCAGTTGAGTCGGGGCAGTCCTCCGCATCTGCCCTCTGAAGTTCCTTCCTCCTTTCCAGCATCAATGGATTTGGCCACTTCGTTAAGTCGCCTGACTTCTCAGCTTTGAAGTCGTGTCCTTCGTCCTTCTCGACTTGATCCTGGGAAAAAGGTGAAGGAATGCCATGAACCTACCTCTAAAAGTCGAATGGCGCCCTTCGGGTCTTCGAACATCCTCGGACGTTCTTCCGTCCGTGGTTGCCTTCGTCCTTCTTCAGCATGCTCGGGAGGGGTGCAGCCTCGTCGCTGATGTCCCCGTGTAGACCGAGGTTCCCATACACCTCCTGTTTGCCAACTTTGGTCGATGACTCCCTTCTCGGCGCCACCGGACTTGGGACGGTCGCTGCTGGACTCGACCGCCCTGCTGCCCTCGGTCGGACTTCAAGGGGAGGGATCCATTGTTGGATCCTCCGAAGCTGGGTCTGACCAGGGGAGTCCCTTTAACTTGGAGACCTCCTTGCCCGGCCAAGGTCTGGGATCTTCCGATTCAGGAATCTCGCTTGGGTCGTTCGGACAGTCCCTTTTGAGATGGGATTTGCCGCACGCCCAACACTTGACACCCCGTCGTAGATGCTTCCATTTTCTTTCATCCTGGGTGCTATACTTCAAGCTGTGAGAGGCGACCGAGCTCGAAGAATCAAGCTCATCCCGGAACATTCGACTCCTCTCGATGTTCTCTTCGATGTGGGAGGTTGTCGCATGATTTCCTCCTCCATGAGCATCATACGAGAGAAGATTTTCTTCTCCGATTTTGCCACTGCAATGGCGATGGCGCTCTTGAACTTCGCTTCGCAAAAATGCACTGTGGGCATATACCCTTTGAGCCTCATCACTTGATCCACTAATTCTTCAGTGGTATTTCGATATTCTCGATAGACCTTGTCCTCGGCCAAATCATGCGCTGAGTTTGCAAGACTCTCCTCCGCTGATATGGTCGCTAATGTCTGTGACTTGGGTAGAGCTCTAGTTGTCGGCACCTCATACTTTTCTCCCTGGAAAACCAACTGAACACCATCTTGGGTCAGCGTTACCTCCTCGAAGATATCGATGTAGTCCATGCCCGGAACGAAGCGGTGATCATCCAGCTTGATGACCGTCAGGTTGAGGGTGCCCTCCTAGGTTTCGATGCGCACCAGAACATCTCTGGCTGCTCCAAAATTGGCTGGGAGGCTGCATTAACCGTCTTCATGAGTCCAGGCTCCTTGGTGTACGAAACACCAAGGTGCATCGCCTCCTGCACCGCGTGGAAGCTGTGTGGCCCCTATATCAACCAGGGCTGATGTGGTGTGGCCATTCACCATGACTTCTGCGAACACGAGGCCTTCGTGGCCTTCTTCGTCCCGTTGGTTGGAAGGGTCGCTGCCGTGGCCGTTAAGGCCATAATGGACCCAATATGGTGGCCCCTTCATCTTCATCCGAGGTCGCTAAGCCCGTCTTCTTGTCGCACTCCCTCGCGTAGTGCGGCCCTCCGTAGACGTAGCATCAAACGGTCTTCTTGCCGTCGGTCCTGGAAGTAGCTGTCACCTTCTTCTTTCCTTCTTTTGTCACCTTTCTTCATGGCTGGATGTCCCTTATCGTCTGCCCTGCCCTTCTCCTTAGCCTTCTCGCCAAGGTCGCGAATGGTCGCGTACTCTACCAGAGCTTCGTCCGCAACCAATGCTTCCTTCATGGTTGTCGCTTTTTACCATCTGAATTCTTCCGCTGCCCAAGGCTTCAACCCTCACAAGAAGAAGAAGAGCCATGTCGACTCTTCCATCATGCCAGGCATTTTCAGCATGATCGACTGGAATCGTTCGATGTACTCCTTCACCGAGCCGATTTGACATAGCGCTGTCAGCTTCGTCTGGCAACTTTCTAAGCATTGCCGGGGTAGAATTGCCTCTTTAGTTCTTTGATGAAATCCTCCCACGTGTCGATGACCACCGTAGCCTTCACGATTTCATCCTCCATGCGCCTCCACCATAGAAGCCCGTCGTCTGTCAGGTACCGGACAGCATGTCGATTTGGTCCTTCTCGACCACGATCTTGCTAGTCTTGAAGCCCTTCTCCAAGCACCAGAGGAAGTCGTCGATGGTCGTCGCTGACCAGACGCCATCGTACTTCCGAGGTTCGGGCCCTGTGAACTTTGGGGCGGACGCGCGTACCGACAATCCTCCTCCGTCGAGGATTTGTCATTTTAGGAGAAGGATGTCAGCCTCCATCGCTGTCACCTTCGTGTCCAAGGCTGCCTCCATGGCATGAAGTCGCACTTGCATGTCCTTCAACGCAGCGGCTCCGTCGAACGCTTCGTTGTGCTGCCCCGCCATGACTTCCAAGCCTAGGACCGCCGCGTCCGTGTCCTGAAACCTTTGGCCTAATTGGTCGACTTGCCTCTCCAAGGTGCTCGGTGGCTCCTTAGACTTCCTACGAGTCGGCCTTCGTCGCTGATCTCCCTCCGTGCCGCTAGCATGGGGACCGCCGCCTTGGGTTGACACGTCCCGGGCGCTTTGGCCACCACCTGCGACTATTTTGCGCGCGCCCTGGCCACCGCCTCCTGCGGGGCCATCTACTTTAGCGGTGCGGCTTCTAGTCGAAGGACCATCTCCTTCTCCCATCATTGTGCAGGAACTTCGCTTCGATACTTCTCTATTGCAGCGAACTCGCTCTGATACCGCGTTGTCATGCCCTTAAACCCCGCTATCCACGAAGTCTAAGGATGTGCTGGCCTGGAACCTTGCTCCGCCAAGACTCCAGTAGCCTCTTGGATGTTTGCCCCTGATCTCAGATGCACACCTGCACGCACAACGAAAACCTCCCAAAGATGCACAAGAGAAAGAAGCACTCGATTGAGGGGAAAAGTACGGAACTCTTATTACAAGAGATTACTCAATTGCTACGCCAATCGATGATTACACAAGTCAGCCAGGACCTCCTTATATAGGGGCCAGCCCTATGCAAGGTTTACTTGCCACATATAAAGTTCCCTATACGAAAGAGTCCTACACGACCCCTGATTGCAAAACCCCCCCTTTGGGTGTCCTAATTACATTCCTATAATTCCTAACCTACTTGCCAAGTTGAACACCCGGACGATCGCCTCCGTCGATAGCCCCCTTTGATCGGCCATATGGAAAAGGGCAGACCGGCCATATGGAAAGCTAGGGCCGGCCACCCTTTGCTTTCCATCTCTTAGCCCTCCTAATTAGGAGAGGGGTCTTTCCTTTCCTTCTAGCCAGGTTTCCTTCGCGAAGCCTTTGTTGGTTGCAATTGAAAGTAAGTTCCCATGCACCTTACTTTCCATTGGCCACCTTTCCTTCTTTGGAGAGAGAGCCGCATGCACCTGAGGTAGCCATCCCTCTAGGGGACATCTAGGGCTTTAGAAGATGGGCCTGACCCATTAAGGTTCCAACTGTCGCAGCCGCTATGCCCTACTGTGCCCTGCCGCTCCCGCGCCACGCCCGACCATGTCCGCACTCGCTGCGTCCTCTGTCTGCTACCAAAGTGGGCATAATGCCAAGGCATGCATTATGCCACTTTGGTTAGGGGTTTTCGTCCCACGATGCCTCCTCACATCATCCCAAGGTTGGTGCGACTTTGACACCAAGTAGGAGTAGGAGTCCAACTCTAAGTAGGAGTAGGAGTGCGACTTACCTCTGCACTCGTCGCCCAGCATTCACTGTCTAAATGGGCATAATGCCAAAGCGTGAATATGCCAAAGTGGGCAGGGACCTTCATTGCCGCCCCGGAAGCCTCCGTGCCTCGGGTGCATCTGGGGAGCCCCCGGCCATGGCCCGCCGCGTGCCCCGACGTCCCGCCTAAGTTGGGGGTGACACTGGCCCCCCCTCCAAATGACCCCTCTGCTCCTCTTTCCTCCCCCAAAACCCCCAACCCTCTCCTATACCATGCCCAGTCTCCTCCACTCTCCAACTCCATGTAGCATCCCTCCCCTCTCCCACCTTCTCCTGAATTACATGTAGCAGCGCCGTCCACTCATCAACCCTCAAACTCCATTCAGTGCTTCTCTTCGGCCCCTAGCTTCGCGCTCCGCCTTGGCACCCTACTGCGCAACCGCTCCTCCACTAGGAGCCACCTGTCCCAGGTCGTAACATTGAACTAACTCGTGAATCGAGCCGCCCCTACATCCCTCATCGCCAACGATCAGTCGTTACCAAATCTCAACCTTACATTCGTGATAGCTGGCCAACACACTCCTATCCTCAATCCCCTCGTGGACTTTCCCCTGCTCACCTCTCCTAACGATCGGATTGCTAACAACAATTTTCTCTTCTCTCGGGATGCGTCCACATGCATCAGTCGATGGATCATGTGCTTTCATCCATGGCGGGTTACCACGGATATGTGATATGTCTGCAATCGCGCAACACTCCTACTCTCCAGATCCTGCCATGTGCCCCACCCGCTGATGTTGTGTTTTCTCCCATGTCCGACATCGCCCGACACCCCGCTTCTCCCGATATCGCCACGTGCTCCACAAGCATATAATAACCACGGTCTCGCCTTCCCCCTTCTTCCCTCCCCTATCTACAATCCCCTTGTGGACTTTAGGGCTGAGCACGAGCCGAGTCGATCTAGCTCGCACCGACCCGATTATCTGGGAAATATTCTCAGTCTAGTTCTAAATCGGGTTGGGACAGGGTCCAAAAAATAAAAAAACCCGATGGATCCCGGGTCAGAACCGAGTTCAATGTATGAAAACCTGACCCGTGACCCGACCCGGTTATAATAATAATAAAATAATAATTATGATAATAATTTTAATTGTTTATTAATTTGATGATCATTTCTTCATTTTAAAATGTTTTAAAATAATGTTGTTGACTTATTATATGATAAATTAATGTAATCTTAAGCTAATTTGATATTTATTTAATCAAATCATGATTTGATTTTATTAATTGTATAAACCTTTTTATATATTTTAATTTTTTAATATTTATTTTGGATCCAGTTTTATTCCCGATTTATCGGGTTCGGCCGGTCCCGGTATCGGTCGAGACCCGGTACCGGTACCGGGTCTAAAAAATTTAGACTCGGGCAAAACTGGGTCGGGACCGGGTCACAGTGGACCCAAACCCGAACCCGATTTTGCTCAGCCCTAGCGGACTTTCCTCCTCTCACCTCAACACTGCCTCCAAACCTCCCTTACTCTCCAGCCTCCATTCCCAGTACCACAGTTTGCCTCCCCTTAGGTCTGGACCCAACCGGGGCCCCTCCGATCTCCGTCCTCATGCTCTGCACCATCCTTCTCAATTGTGCTAGCTAGTGCCCCGGGGCTCTCGCATCTTGCCATGGTTCAAACAATCACCAAATGCTTTCAACGGGCGAGTAGGCCGCGCACTCCTTCATCACAAACTAGCTCTGATGAGGATGGCCTTCCCGACCTGGATATGCTTGTCCCACCGATCCTGCCTTCATCCTAGCGTCGTGACTCGTGGGATCGAGCCCTACTTTCATGCATCCCCCTTCAAGCCTCGTCAGCCCATTCTGAAAACCTAAAGGTAAGAAAAAACTCTACGTCCAAGGCACAAACTAATAGAAATGCTCTGATTATGCAGATGCCATTGGTGATTGTCGGGAGCAACAACCCGGCCTCCACCCACGGATGAAGATCCTCATGTGGAATTGTCACGATGCCCTCCGTAGCAAGGCCCGCGACCGTCTTGCTGATTGTGTTCGCAGTCAGCACCCTGACCTCATCCTACTCGTGGAAACACATACAAATGCGACCGACTCCAAATGTGTTATCCGTCGGCCAGGCAAAGGAACAATTATATCAAATGCCCTCCAACTTCATTTTGTAACATTAATGCCCTCCATCTTTAAACTCGTTTCAACATGTGCCCTCTTTACCTGCTATAGCCCCTTATCGTAGAGCTGACATGGAGCAGATATGACGCTGATAGGACATCTTCTCTCCTCTCCACGCTGATGTGGCAATATTAAAAAAATAAAAATGCCACGACGTCGTCGGCTCACTCGCCGACGAGGTCACAAAGGAGGGGGGGCCTCCCACGCACCGACAAGGAGAAGGGGGCCCTCCATTATACGTGGTGCAATAATCACTATGGCAGGGCCTATATCCTCTGTCAGCTGGATCAGTGCTTGCTCAATCACCATTGGCTCCATGATTTCCCCTCCCTCACTCTACACACACTAGACCGCATTGCCTCTGACCATGCTCCCCTTGTCTTTAGCACAAACCACCTTTGTCCCAAGCCTCGCCTTTTTTGCTACGAGCATTTTTGGCTTGAATATGTAGACACCCGGGAGATCGTCCGTCGTGAATGGATTCCCCCATCTCTTTTCCCACCTGACATGGCCATTGTTGTCTCTTTACGTAACATCTGTAACCAAATCCTACAATGGAATCGGCACTGTCTCGGCCGCCTTGAGACACGCCTCGCCCTTACCAAAGAACAAATTCGAGTTTTAGAGCTTCAAGATAGCACGGCTACCTTATGCCCTATTGACTTTACCTCTCTTCATATTCTATACAACCTCCATGCAGCCCTTCTACGCCAAATTAACCTTAAGTGGTAGAGTAAGTCCAGGGTTGCATCGTTACACCATGACGATCGAAACACTTTATTCTTTCATCTCTCTACCATGGTTCGCCATCGAGCCAATCTTATCACTGCCATCCACAATTCTGCTGGATAGGCCTTCACTATGGATGACACAATTCATTCGTACACTCTGGCATGATGATCCCCGCCCCCGATTGACTTACCCCTCTAGCCCACTCTCTCCATCCTCTCTCAGCCATGGCACCACTTGCTGGTGCGACCGGTCTCTGGATCAGAGATCTGTAAGTCCCTCTTGGCCATGCCAACTAGTAAGGCCCCGGGCCCTGACGGCTACACCATGAAATTTTTCTAGCATCACTAGCCTATTGTTGATGATCAGGCCATCCGAGCCATCCAATTTTTTTGTCACAGGGACCATGCCCCAAGGCTGGGGTGACACCTCCCTCATTTCATCCCCAAGTGATCAAATGTGACGCCCTTCTACTCGTTTTGGCGTCACAAGGGGTGAAGCCGGAAAACCAATCATTTAAATTCAAATTCAAATCTTCAACGAAAAAGAACATTTCAAAAATAAGCAACAATTAACTTCAAAACTTTAATCATCACAGACAATTATAAGGACATTATTGGCAATTCATCAAATAGCTAAAATGGTGGGACACATGCCCAAAATAGTAAGTCTCAAGCTCACTCTCGAAATAAAATCATGAGTCAGATGCTCATATACTATATAACGTAAGCGTCATTTGCTCCACACAATTATCCAACATTTCTAAAATCTTTCAAAATATTCATCAAGTAATAAATCCGTATAAGAAAACTCAATGAAACACAAAGTTAGCTATTCAATAATCACGCCTCTGACACATACTCATTTCCTAGCCCCTTTACATTCCTTATTTGATGCTATACAAGCTTTCATTCATTATCTGAAAAGAATTAAACAAGAGGAATAAGCATAAAGAGGCTCAGTGAGTAAAATGACTATCTTAAATATTAAAATAACGAAGAAAAAACTAACATTTTCATTTTCAGAAATTATTCAAAACCCTTCTCATTTCTCCACAAAAATTTATTAAAATAATTATCATACCAAAATGAATGATATGAATGCACATGCATGATAATAAAATGACATAATAAAACTTGAGAAAATATCATCAAATATGGATATCCAATCTCCTTAATGGAGAAAACAATCTCACCCCTCGTATCACATTGACACAAAATGATTGTTCTAACTTTGTCCCTCGTATTCCATTGACACAGGACGTTGACTGTCCTTTGTATCCCATTGACACAAGGTTTCTTATCTCTTCTTTCCATCCCTCGTATCCCATTGACACATGATGGTTGTTTTAATTTCACCCTTCGTATCACTATATTGACATAGGGTGTTGAGCCTGCTCTTCGTATCCCATTGACACAGAGCATACCGAGCCCCAAATCGGTCTACCCAGAGTTGGCCAATCCTTCGAGGTGAAAATACTTCGCCTTATGCGGATTTTACATGTAATGCATGAATGCAATCTCAAAATGAAAATCTAAAACTTGAAATCATTATACTAAAGAAACATTTCATTTCAAAAGTAAATCATTCATTTCAGGTAACATGAGAAACTTCTATCAATTAAAGACTTCCACAATTCATAATAAAAACATCACAAGTCATATGAGAGCACATGTAAGAAGCATACGAATAAATATGATTTTTACATGGAGAAAAACTATCACGAAAATTGATTCCACATGAGATGAAACAATGTCACCACTCAAAGTAGTTAAGTGGTTCATATCAATTGAGATAAGTTCCCTCATCTTGCAGCACTACAAAAAAAATTGATATTTGCGGCCACAATTTGCGACCAACAAATTGTCGTTGCAATACTGCAACAATATTGCAACCACTCGGTGTCGTAAATAAATCCTATTTTTTAAGAAAATAATTTGTAATTCTTGCGACGTGTTTGTGACATTTATGTTTCACTGGTCGCAATATTTTTTAAAATTTTTTATAATTATATTTTTTAAATACTACGACCATTTATTGTGGTCGCAATCCTTTTGTTATTAAAAAATAAATAAAAAGGTTAAGTCTTTTTCTAACACCATCCCGCTTCTTTTTCATTCTCTTTCCTCTTTTTTTTTTTGCCCTAGCATTTCCTGCTCGGAGCACCTGCGCAACCGCTAACCTTCTTGGATCAACCTGTGACGATCTGCATCTTCAACTTTTCACCTTCCCTAGATACTTAAAAGGTGAACATTGTTTGCATTGACTAGATTATTCTTCCTTTTACCTTCTTATACTCTTTCTTACTTCTTCCAAGTAAAAACAAGAGGAACAATCGTAAAAAATATTTTGATTTGTAGATTTATAACATTTTTTGAGAGATCACATGGAAATAAATTGATTTTCTAACTATTTTTTTGTCCACATGCTTTTTTGCCGGTGAACAATCAAAGCCATTGTTTGATGGTATTGTTTATTTTTTTGGGTAGTGGTCATCCTTGTTTGATTCCACTGTCCGTGTGTTGCTTTGCTATGCATGACACTTGACTATTTTTTTCATATGCATGAAGACATCTGGCCATATGCACCTCTATGAAATTTTAGTGGCATGATATGGTATATAATTGTCTCTCAATTATATCTGGCACCATTTAAATTTTTTATGTGCATTTTTTAGTTTAATTTTTTTATCAATATCATGAATCGTTGGCATTTTTTGTACCGAAGGCACAAATAAAAGAGGGGAAGTGGATTAATTATATACTAATATTTAATATGAAGTAAAATTAGTTCTAAAGAAATCTCACAACTAGTTTTCGAATTTTGTTATTGTCTTTGTACTTCCCTATAAAAAAATTGATTTGTAGAAGAGAAATATTAAATGGGATTTAAACTTTGGTTCCCTTATTTTCATAGTACTAATATTTGATTTAACCATAACTCTTCTACTTGTGTATGGAATCTTGACTTAATCTTCAATGAGATGGTTAATCATTTTACTTTTATGTTAGAATGCTTTGATTAATCTTTTTATTATTCTATTAGAATTTTAGTTTGTATTCACACTCTGATTTTTAGTTATCTTTGGCAATGTTAGATGAAGATTTATTATGTATTCAAGAATATATTAGACAACGTACTTATTGATATTTGAACATTATGCATGCAACGAGGTGGATAAAACATTGACCATGAGTTCTCTCTCTCTCTCTCTCATATATATATATATATATATATGTGTGTGTGTGTGTGTGTGTGTCGAAGGAAGTAGCTAACATATTTTAAAAATACAACTAGTATGCTATTCTTTTTCTTTTTCATAAGACATCTTTTCTCGATGGTAATGTTTTTTTATTGTCATGTTGATGTTATGATGATGTCAATTATCACTTTTGTGGTAGTTGCCTCAATGAAAAGTAATAATCAAAGTAAACTATCTTTACACTTTTTTAATCAATTTTGTGAAGACATATGTGCATTAGAAGCTCAAGAATGAATACATATGATAGGACATGGATGTATTTTAGACATAATTCACGAGGATTGATTAATAGATAATTTATCGAGGGTTTAGAAACTTTTATAAGCTTTGCATGTTCTCAAACCCAATTTAAGGATGGAGAAAAGATTCGTTGGCCATGCCAAAGATGTAAGAATCGTAGGTATCATATGCCAAATGATGTACGTTACCATCTAGTAAGCAAAGGATTTGTTGAAAAATATTATGTTTGGAATTGTCATGGAGAAGAAAACAAAAGAGTTGAATCTCATTCTTCTCACGGGGATATGGAAAGTGAATCTTCTAATCCATTTCCTCAAATGATTTTAGATGCGGCTGGTCCAGACTTTAACACTAATCACACCTTTGACGTCAATGAAATAGAGACACCAATAGACTTAAACAACAATGTTGAATGTCCATCTTATTTTGATCCTGAAATGGAAAAGCTACCTAATCCGGAGGCTCAACAATTTTATGATATGCTTATGGCAGCGGATTCTGAATTGTATAAAGGGTGTAATAACCATTCTCAAATGTCTATGGTTGCCCGTTTATTAAACATTAAAGTAGAAAATAATTTATCAGAGAAATGCTTTGACAACATGGTACAATTTATTAGGGAGGCTCTACCAAATGATAACATCATGGTTGATAGTCTTTATGAAACGAAGAAACTTGTGAAGGGATTGGTTTTGCCTGTTGAAAAGATAGATTGTAGTAAATTTGGTTGGGTGGAACAATGTCATCACTCCGAAGAGTTTAGCAATTCATATCAATTGAGATATGTTCCCTCATCTTGGATTCGTCGAGTGCCCAAATTATCCCCTCGTTTGAATCCAATCAAAAGTAAACACAACATATCACATCCATTACTTGATAAATTAATGTTATAAAAATTTAATTGATAATTCATTCTTCACAATAACTCAACATACTTATCATAATCCAAGTCATATTATGGATTTGCTAAAATTCTTACCGAGAATGAAAACAAGGCCTCGTCGTCTAGTAACCGCCTAATCGAATCTAAATAATCGAATCGTCGCCTCCGATTAACAACCCCTATAAGAGAAATTCAAATCAATTTTTAAAACAACTTCCAATTAGGACTTTCACTACATTATAAAAAATTCCTTCTAGTTATCCGAGCATTCATACCACAACCATTGTAGTCACCGCTCTCAAAATCACCGCCGCACCCATCAAAATGTCGAAAAGGTCATCGAACATCTTCTTCATAAAAAATAAAATAAAGTTACTTTAAATTTGTCCACATAGCTGAAATCCAAGAACATGCACATTTTTATTCGCTCATCAACCGTGATACTAGAACGAGTCGCCGGAAAGGTCGCCAGAAAATGATCGAAATCCAAAGCCTACAAACCTAAAGAAATGATTAGCGACTAATTATTATATGAACAATAGTATGGTTTTTGTTTGCCTCATGTGTCCACCTACCAGAATATCGAGATGAGCTTGGCCAGAGTTTCCTGT
The DNA here is from genome assembly GCA_030549335.1 of Pontederia crassipes. Classification (NCBI taxonomy): domain Eukaryota; kingdom Viridiplantae; phylum Streptophyta; class Magnoliopsida; order Commelinales; family Pontederiaceae; genus Pontederia; species Pontederia crassipes. The sequence continues at coordinate 8,287,525 of JAUKPH010000017.1, forward strand.
CGGTTCGCCGGAAAAGTTCATCGGAAAGTTTACCGAAAAGTCCCAATTTCAGTCTCCTACATGATTTGGAACAAAGACATGATTAAAACCCTTCTAAATGATCATAATCGACCTGAGAATGATGTACAACTCACCAGAAGAGAGATCGATGCGAATCGAAGTCGGAATCGTCGCCGATGAAATTTCCATCTCCTCGTGTTCTAAGCTCGCTGCGTCGTGCACAATGGACCGATCATCTCCTACCATATGTCAAAATATTTGTCCCGTCGCCCTCTTTCCAAAGGTACCTCACATGTGAAAAATGGAGATCGAATGGCGACGAATGGACCGCCGAAAATGGCGGCGACTACTGCTGGTCCATCGCGCACTATAACGATCGGGCGGTAGGTGGAAAGGAGGAGATGAGTTTTCTCTCTCCTCCTTTCCATGTATTTATATATTTTTTTTTCATTTTTTTGCCCAAAATATCAAAACACCGTTCACTTTAAAACTATTGACATCTTTTTTTTACTGACGGGACGTAACACCAAACCCCCGATGTATCACTGATTTCAAGCCAATCACCCTCTATAATATCCTCTATCGTCTTATAGCTAAAATCATTGTCGAACAATTACGTCCTACCCTCTCCTCACTTATTGATCGCTGCCAGTCCGTCTTCTTATCTGATCGATCGATCTAGGACAACATCTTTGTCATCCATGAGCTGATTCACTCCATGAACTATGTTCGCACCAAGCACATGCTAATTAAGGTAGACATGGATAAAGCTTTCGATAAAATCTCATGGACCGCCATCACAAATGTTCTTCAACTCATGGGTTTTCCTACACAATTTATCTCTTGGATTAAAAGTTGCGTCTCTTCCCCCCACCTTCACTTTTTTGTGTAAACGGTGCCCATTCGACACCCTTTCGTAGTTGTCGGGGTATCCGACAGGGAGATCCCTTGTCCCCCAACTTATTCATCTTAACCTCTCAGCTATATTCCTCAACCATTCAAGTCACGGCTGAGCATGGTGCTCTTCGCCCCTTTCGCATTAACCAATTATAAATTAGCCACATGTTCTTTGTAGATAATCTTGTCATTTGTGCCTCTGCTTCGGTCCGAAATTGCCGACAGATTAAGCTCCTTTTTCAGCGCTATCTCTTGATGATTGGCCAGCATCCCAACTTGGACAATTCCCAAGTACTCCTACCTCCAAACTTAATCATCACCACCGTGCACGCATTCAACAAGCATTGCAAACCAATATTGGCATCTACCCATTCCAGTATTTGGGGGTACCCATAATTTAGAAATGCCTTACCTCCCATCAACAAATGTTCCTTCTCCACAAAGTGTCTAATCATCTCTCCGGTTGGAAGGCTCGCTTTCTTAACTTCGTTGGAAGAACCATTCTCATCAACTTGGTCTTGAACTCCATCTCGATTCATGCGCTCTCTTCTATTAACATTTCCTCTGGGACAATCCTATCACTCGAAAAGCTCATGCGTACCTTCTTTTGGACCCCGGATGGCACTCGCCCTAGCCTTCACCTAATAAGCTGGCGTACGATCCAGACACATTGGCACCTCGGTGGCCTTGGCATTCATAATCTCTCTATCATCCACACGTCATTGATTGCTAAAAGACTCTTTGTTGCCCAGAGCTCTTGCTCTGACATCTGATCCAATTGGTTACACAGAAGTACCCCATGCCCCGGCCCTGGTCACCCCTCCCTACTGCTATTGCCCTTGGGTGTTTTTCCTCGTCTTGTCGTATGCTCCTGCAGTGTGCCGTTACTATCCGGTTGGGCATGGGCCATCATATCGGCGATGGTGCCTCCACTCGTCTACTCAATGACTCCTGGCTCTCGGATATTCCCCTTAGACGCTACCCTAAAATGACTCATGGGACCTCCCCACACTCTCTCTTTATTTTGGATATGCTCTCACCTCCTGCATCACTTTCATTTACCTATCTGCTCTGTCCAATGATGATATGTGGGTCTGAGCGCACGACACCCACGGATGTCCGTGCGCTAGCAACATTTATAGATTCCTTACTTTGTCGGCTGTGCCAGATTAGGTACTTGGTAGGATGGACTGGAAGTCATTGTGGCGCATTCCAACATCCTCCAAAGTGTTGCATTTTACTTGGAAACTCCTCCACCAACGACTCCCTACTCATTCTTTGATAAACCATTTTCATCCATAATTAATCCCCCTTGCTCCTTTTGCAACAACATACCAGAAACTTGCGACCACTTATTCTTCCTCTATTCCCATGTAGTTCCCATTTGGACCATGCTCCAAGATTACTTACAGTTGCGTTTTTCCTTCTTGGATTCTTGGCCATTCGGTACTTTTCTCTCAGAAGGCTCTCAACTCCACTCATCCTCTCACCCCCAAGCTCCTATCTTGTATTTTCTACACCATTTGGTGGATCTGAAATGCACATAACAATTGGGTATTCTCTTCTCAATCAACCACCAACCACTTGATTCTTGTGCGGGCCCTAGCAGGTTGTAACGAATATGTTAATGCCCACACCTCTAAGGACACCCCCACCAGCGATTTCGTTTGGGTGAGGTGGGAGCCCCAGCCGGCCGACTGGTTGAACTCAGGCGGATCCTTTGTTGGTCCGGGCATTGGGGGGGTTACATTATCTGCTCTCACACCTCTTTTGTTTGTACAGTGCTCTCTACAGTACTGAAAGCTAAGGCTTGGGGTTTCCACATCGCATCTCTACTCGTGGAATGAGACTCCTCTAACCTGATCAACATCCTACGCCCTAGGAATGCTTCATCGCCCTTTAGCGCTCTTGCTCAACCCTCGCTGACATTCGCGCCCTACTGGACTCTTTTCTTTTTTTGAAAATTACACATGTTTACCGGCAGGCTAATCACACCGTCACCTATGGCCGATTGGCTAATTCCGATCATTTTTGGGTGGAGTTACCACCTCCGGGCATCCACGTTATCTTGTATTTGGATTACTCTGATTTCTTAACTAATAGATAATATCACTTTTATTAAAAAAAGAAAGTGGTAAAGTGAAAAAAAAAGAAAAAAATATACTTTATGCAACACATTCAGGTGACGGTCCCTGAAGTGGGTACCAGTCACAATCATAGCTTTTCTCCCCTTCCTTTGGACGAGAAGCTGTTGTCCTTCACGACTACTCAACTCAGTTGTTTGACGATGCAACACAATGGACAGAACTTATGCCATGGAAGGCCATACATAATTATTCTCTATCTTCATTGCCAAGAAAGTGACTTCAAAAAGAAAAGTTAAATAAATATGAAGGCGTCAATTATCTCCTTTTTGAGGGAGGAGTTCTGGAAACTCTGATGTGCAGGTCAGCTTGACAAAGAGGCAGCTGTCAGAAAGAACAGGAAAAGCCTTTCCAGCTTATGAAGCTACTACACAACAGGAGCAACTTTGCAAGGTATGCCAAATATATTAGTGGATTATTATTTGTGAACCATGTTGTTTCCTCTTGGTCATTCGCTTCGGCCAAAATGAAATATGCATTTCATGTTCCCTTGCAAAAAAACATTCAGGAATCGACTGTAGTACATGTTCCAATCCATTTTGTGAAACGACAAATGACAAAGAATGATATGAAACTATCAATTTTCATTTATTACATTTGATTTTATTTAAACACATCCAAAACTAAAACTAATTTATCAATTCGATTCCACGACTTGCCGCGCCAAATGGAACTGGTATGCAATTCCCAACCCAACGGTTTGGCTTGACATATTAATGTGTGATGTTATAAAATTATTACTCAAGATGAGCAACGGAACGCCGCCACAAATCCATCTGTTGAGAGGAGCGTTAACGTTTCAAACAGGTCGTGCAAAATTCAAAAATATCAAGATCGTTATTGTCTTGTGTAAGGCCTCTGATGCAGCCACTTGGGGAAACGGATAACTCATTTCTTGCCAAATTAATCTCTTCCCCAGCCAAAATTTCTTATTTAGCTTGCATAAGCTATCCTTACATTTTCACCACATTAAATTGTGAAAAAGTATGTCGACGTAACATTTTCGAGCAAAGATATGAAGGGGCCCAAGAAAAAATAATGACAATGGGGGAAAATATTCAAGGCTATTTATGCAATTTCCACATGGAACATACACAAGCATAAGGCGTAATATTAAAGATGATGTTTCATCACCTTGAATTTCCAGTACCAACTGCTTCTTCTACTGGCGATTCCACTGCATTCTTAACTTTCGCCTTGAGCTCATCCAAATCAATGACAGCAGCAATTCCTTCTCTTATCTCTTTATTCAAGCTCTCCACCTTTTCTTTGTGACCACTTAAAATCTCTGCCTTCAACTCATCTACCTTGCCTCTTAAACCAGCCACATCTATTGCCTTTTCTATTTCCTTCTTTGTTATCTCATCAGCCTTGGCTATCTTCTTCTCAAGTCCTAGGCGGGCTGTCATGTCCTTCTTCTTGCCAAAACCGATCACCTCCAAATTTGCAGACTCGAACATCCCAGCCAGCTCGTCCTTGGTCTCCTCAAGTTTATCAATTTGATCATCATCCAGCTCCTCTCCTTGTTCCAACTTCTCACATGCAATTTTCAGGAGCTCCATCTTATTCCTCACCTGTTCTCGAAGCTTTACATTGATTTCATTCTTCAGCTTCTCTCCCTTCGTTTTCTGTTCCAACAGTCTATTGATATCTTCTAGCATTCCAAGCTTCTGCTTTAGCTCCATATAAGATCCAGGACGGGATAAATTGTTTTGGAACTCCTGTACCAATCTGTCTACTCTTTCTTTTAGAGCCGGATTCAGAGTAGATGGATCAGAAGACTTGGATATATCCATCTTGAGAGACTCCAACTTCTCTTGTAAGCCCATAGCAATGAAGGCATTTGTCATTTCCTTATCTATTTCGAGTTTTAGTTTCTCTATCGTTTCATCAGAGATGGTGGAAACTGGAGAATTGCCATTGGCTTCTAGCACTGCTTTCTTTAGACTCTGGATTTCCATCTCTATATCAGCTGTAGTTTTAGAAACATCAATTTCCTTCTTCTTCATGTTACGCTTCCTCTCTGGTTCTACGGGTTCACCTTCCACAAAGCCACCAAGAATTCGGAATTTCATATGACGTTGATCAAGTACACGATCTGTGCCCATTTGTTCAAGCTCCTGAGTGAGAACAAAATAACCAGTCACTATAGAAGAAATACTAAGGAATTATCAAACATGACAACATAATACAATGTTGAAGTATTAGAGGATGCCTACTGTAGAATTACGAAATATAATTTTTTTAGAGCTGAATTACCAAATATAATTAGCTTAAGAGCTTTCGGATTTTTGGATAGAACTTAAGCTATAATTACAGGCAGTTTTTCTTGGAATAGCAACAATCTTATTTAGAGAATGCTTAGTTTTCTTGAAACGTTGCAGGAGCTAGCACATTTGCTTAATTATCACAATTGCTAGAGCGGATGTACAAATCTGAAACAGAATTATGCATGCACATAGGTTATCTGCAGATTGATATACAGGAACAATCTTTTTTTTTTTCATTATGCAAACTAATACAGGAACAATCTTTTTTTTTTTTTCATTATGCAAACTAGGTGTCATCATTAAGAGTACATTTGGAAGAATATGATTTGAAGCATAAAATAACACATAGTAAAGAGTACCAACAGGAATGTCATCGAGCAATATGAAGAAAAACAGATGGCAAAGATATCCCTTTTTCGAAGAGAAAGGACTTCATGCAAGAAAAAAAAGTCTAGGTAAAGGAAGAAAAAGATTCTAGTGGGAATGCAGATGAAAAATGGTAAGTAATAGATACCTCCATAGCCTTTGTGATTGTTATTTTAATCTGTTGAGAAGTCCAAGTGGGATCAGTATGTGCACCACCTAGAGGTTCCTGTGAGAAATAATACCATGAAATGAATAAGCAGTGGGTGATACCTAGGATCCAGAAAAAAAAGAACATAATGCGACCACAATATGTTGTCAGTATGGAACTGTGAATATACTCACAAAGAAATTAGCACTATACATAACCAACAATTGAAAAAGCCAAAAGAAAGAAATGACAAATAGAAGGTAGGGCAGTTCAGATTTCATGAAGGAAAATAGAGAACGGGGGAAAATGCAATTATCATGTAATATGATTTTTCAAAACACAACCAAGTCAATAATTTGATCTGTGAAGGAGTTGACTCACAGTAAAAAAAGGAATAAAAAAAGACAAATTTGCTCAAGCTCAAACTTAACAAACAACTCTAATTCATCTCTTTGGCATCTAGATCTAGCAACAAAACATTCCGAATTAACATCTCATGTGTTATTTGTCGTTACAGAGACATCTGTCAATACTTGTGTATAAACCCTCGTATTTCTTCAAGAGTGCAGCTCATTTCTGCAATAAAATACCTAGAAAACACCATAACAAACTACTCATTTGTACAACACAATAGCTAGAAAACACAATAGCAAACTACATTTGATAAACAAAAAATGATGAACCATATTTTAATCTTATCTTAACAAAGTAATTTTCTTTTCAACAATATCCTTTTTAAAAGGGTATTTTCAACATTCTCTGCTGCAAATAAAAAACCTGTCATTATGAGTGAAAATATTTGAAGGTGGGAAGTGAACTTACTGGAATGATTCCATCTGCAATTTTTAATTTACAAAGTTCAGTGGCTGTAATCTTCAGCTTCTCAGCTGCCTGAATAAGTGCTGCAAATGTTAAACTAAAGAAACATACCACAGGTTACATAACTTCTTTTGATCTCTAGAAAGCATGTACCTTTGGAGCAGCTTGGGAGGTCTTCCACAATATTGCAGCACATGCTTCTGGGCTGCATGTAATAAGGACAAAAGTATTGAATATGTGTTCATCATATAAAAACAATTCTGTTTTTTTTCTGCTAAGACACAGGCTTGTAAATATGAACAGGAAAAAAAAGAAAGCCAATCAGTCAAAAAGAGACCTCATGTTATAATGGAAATAATCTCCTGCGAACCATGAGAATGCCATCACAAAACAAAAACAAAAGGATGAGCAGTAGATTTCACAAAGAACAGGGTGTCAACTGCAATCATTATAAGTCGGGAATACTTATAAACTGTGATCTCTTAATACTTGGAAATACTTGTGGCAAAATCATAAGGCATCCAGCGGACCCAACTTCTAAGCTACATTGATCTGGTTACCATGCTATGTAACAAAAGCAGTAAAAGATTTTTCAGCACGCTAATCCTTGTTCTTAAATAAGAGAACCAGAAAGCTGCCATTTTGAATTCCTGTCCATAGTTATAAATTACATAGAAATTCAATTACCTGGCAACATAAAAGACAGAATTCTCCATCATGTACAATTTGTTTGCACAGCCAATAGCAAGGGCTCCTCCAGATCCGCCTTCCCCAATGACAACCGTTACAATTGGTACTTTGAAGCCAAACATAGCTCTTAAGTTGAAGGCTATAGCTTCTCCCTGCATCAGCAAAAAAAGGTTAGATGAAGGGACACGGAATATGAGTAAGATTAAAAAAAACATAAGTAAGAGCATATGATACCTGACCAAGTTCTTCAGATTTTAGGTCAGCAAAAGCTCCAGGAGTGTCAATAAAGGTGATGATGGGTAATCCATGGTGATCTGCATATCTCATCACGCGTAAAGCTTTGCGATAACTGCAGAAAACATATGAGCATGTAAGCTAGTTCCTTCTAAAAATTAAAACAACAAATCTACAGTTGAGTCCAAAAATATAGACAACTCATTATGCCCAAAATAAGTAATTATATAAACCACGAGAAGAAATGAAACATAACATTTTTTTCAAAGTGAGAAATGAAACATAAAATATTTAGTGTCAGAATCATAGTTTGCTATTAAATTTCCTGATAAAATCTTAAGTAGTCTGCTATTAAATTTCCAATAAAAAAACACAGTTTTTTCAGGAGTAAAAGAATGATTAGAACTCCGCCTATGTTTTATAGCCGGTCCCAAACCCGGATAAAGGAGCAGGGTTGTGTTAGGCCCCGACAGCTAGCGTAAAACCCTGTCGAATCTCATGAACATGGATCAACGAATATATTGTGTTGTTACTAATAGAGCGGAATGGTGTCATATGATCCATGTAGCCGATCCCACCTAGTTGGATAAGGCTTTGTTGTTGTTGTTGTTGTAAAAGAATGATTAGACTTTGCTAATCATCCAAATGAATTATGCCAAAAGACACATAATTACCCATGAGGAGTTGGCATTCCAAAGTTACGCTGAATATTCTCCTTTGTGTTCCTGCCCTTCTGATGACCAATGAACATATATGTTTTCCCGTCGATGCTTCCAAGTCCAGTGACAATGGCAGGATCATCATAGCCTGCTCGGTCTCCATGGAGTTCAACCCACTAAAGAAAGGAATCAAGGAATGGTCAATATACAGAAAATATCCAAACGAGAAAAGGAATGTCTTATGATAAAAAGCTATGGTGGGTGAACCTTGTCAGTGATGTTCAAAACGTGGTCAAGGAAAGTTGGCCGGTTTGGATGACGAGCAATATTCAGACGTTGGATTGGAGTCAAATGTGTGTACAAGTCTTTTATGGCCTGCAATGTGCAATATCCAAATGTCATGGCCAATATGGCAAAAGTTGCCTTAGGAAAACTAGTAGATGGAACACACAAATCTTCCCAAGTTAGAAGTGAAAAGTTATATGATTTATGAGATAAATATCCAGAAGGCATACATATCCTTCAAAGTTAAGAAGTTTGATTCAATTCTTTTGATATTGATACTTTGCATATTTCGGTTCACACGTGAAAGTAAGATAAGAGGTGGAGCATGCAATTCGTATGGCTAACTGCAAAAGAAATGCATATGAAGTGTGAAAAGCCATAGGCTATGCCTACCATCAGCATCAGGACAACTGGACATAAACTTATTGGCACAGTTAATTCATGCAAACCTTCCCATAATGTGCTTTAGAATTAGAGGCGATGCACTGGGATTTTAAGTTTCTTATCTAATATTTATTCATGTTTCACAAGTTTGAGAATAAAAAAAGACAACACCCAACCTGTTGATATTTGCTTTCCAATAAATTAATTTGATCACTGAAGTCCAAACCAGTTTCATCCGCCATTTTGCGCACCTGCAGGATAGTGAAAGGTAAAATGGCATGGAGAAATCAGGAAGGTCTTAAGTTACTGAATATTAGTTTGCAAAGTTGCCTTTGAAACACTCATTTAACATATTGAGAGCGATATCAAGTAGAGGTCATGGATGGAAAATTTACAGTCAGCAGCATCACCCCACATAATCTAAACTGCTGACTGCCAAGAGATGTGTGGTTAGCACATGTCATAAATGAAATAGATATCTTTCTAAAATTAAATCTTTTTTCAGGAAAAAAAAAAGATGATTGCCAATTTTTGCAACCATCCAGCTTCATTGATTTTTTTTATTTTTGTTTGAGACTCAGCTTCATTGATGCATGTCTATAAGCATTACACTTCGAGAAGTGTAGTATACAAAAACATACAAGAAGATCCAATTATCTCCCGAAGATTCCTCATGTGCAAGCCAACAGTCAAAGAAAAGATTATCAATATCTTCATGCACGATTCACAAAAAACACGTGTAGAATTTTTTTTCTGAGGGAAACGGATGTAACATCCAGTGTCAACCACAATCTGTTGAATAGATGTGAGCAGTCTTTCTCCTCAGAAAAAAAAAAGATGTGAGCAATCCTCCCGTAGCTCAGTCCTTAGCGTCTCAGCATTAGGACCATAAATGCACGAGATGAAAAATAGAGCTCTATCAAACTTTCTTGATAATAGAGTAGAGAACAGGAGACTTGGTTCTCTTGAACAAACAGAAAACCATCATTCTTCCATCTGATGAGGTAGAGTCTGGGCCGACCAATTGAATTCATTGAACAGAATCCAGTGAAAATCGACCCACCAAACTGCAGCCATATGCTTCGGGTTTCATCTTTTGAAGTAAGATATCAAATCTACCCTCCATGAGACTATATACCTCCCAAAAGTTCATCTTCTGTTCCTATCCTGAGCCCCTAAACATTTGATGTTAGGACTTTCATATGGAAACTGAATGCAACTCCGAGTTCATCCGCTCTGGTGCGAACCCCAGGCTTACAAATAAGATCTTTTTTCATTTGTCCTTAGCTTAAATTTTAATCCAAAAGAAACAAAATAACAATCAGCAGATACTTCATTAAATAGGTATTCTATTACTATTTTCACTGAGACCTAGACAATAATGATAGTAGAGGTAAGAGCTAGATCTTAAAATATTAAATATTCTTTTTTTATACTACAGCCAAGCACTTTGGCCGACACACATTTTTTCCGCAAAGCAATAGATTTCACATTACGCGTTTTATGGATGTGAAATACAAATCAGAATACAGACAGTAATTATGACTGGGGTGAACAATATGTTCTATTGAATGTATATAAAGTAGTTTCTGAAGTGTCTCACCTACAAACTAAATAGCAAATCAGGAAAACTAGACATCTCAACTCGATCAGTGAATCAAAGCCAGTTCAACCATTAAATAGAGTACAGAAATGGAATTTAGTTTTTGAACTCAGTATATTATGAGTAACAGATCAAGTTTTACATGGACTTTTGTTATCTAATAATAACAATCTGACAGCATATTGACAGCTCCAGAGCTGACGGATCCAATATTGCCCTCTTGATTATGTGAGTCACTTGTCTTAAATTTCTAGAAAGGTAACATATCTGACTCCAAAAATCGAATCCAATGCTACTAGCACACAGTGACCCTAGGAGATAACCCATTATCCAGTTGAGCCAACCATCTTTAATTGGCTCACATGGAACTTTAATAACAGCTAACTTTGGAATTTTTGGAGATCCATGCATATAATGGGAAGTCGGTTAATGGATAAGATTTCCCAAAAGCAACTTACGTCAATAATCTTCTTTTCTAACTCGACCAATGGTTTCTCAAACTCAAGGGTCACAGTTTTTGGTTTCTCTGTGAGAGGTTTGAAGTGAGATAAATAACTCAAGTGTCCACTTTTCAAGTTAGGATCAATATCTTCCGGCCAAGGGTACTCATGCTTTTGTCCTTTTTTTATCCTTGCAACAGTATAGAAGCTCCGTCGGCACCCCTTCTTCGAATGTCCAAATTGCCTTAGCCAAGCACCACTGATCCCACTGAAAAGACCTTTTTGTCGTTCAGCAACTGACACGGACTTCTGCAGATGAAAGTACGAACCAGATACGAAGCTGGAGCCCTCGCCTCCCACATTCACAGCTGGAGAAAGGGATAAAGAATTCATCTTCAAATCCTGAAGTCAAAAGGATCGCCAAATTCTTCCGAAGACGATGCTAATGCAGCAACTTCGGCCCTGCGTGAAGAAGATCAATTAGCACAAGTACTCAAATCAAAGACAAACTGATCTGCATGTCACATCACATCTTCTCTGAAGAAGGTGAATCAATATTTCATTAACAATTAATGCAAGCACTACTGCAATCACGTCATATACAAGAGCAATCCTAGCATCTTCTATCCTAAAAGCAAATCAACAACTGAGCAGCGGAAAACAATGGAATCTCGATCTATTCCCCGAAAAATTATCGTCATCAAGAACAGCGCAACAAAGAAAAAAAACATAAATTGATGAGATAAAAACAAGATAAAGTTACTTGGAAAGTACCTGGGAATCCTGGATCCAATCAAGAAGAACGCATTGGGAGAGGGAGACAACGAGGGTGATGTGGCCGGAACACAGAGTGTGAGAGAGGGAAAGAGAGAAATAAAACGAGAAAACGGAAGGGGAAAAAGAAAAAGGCGATAACTACGAAGTCGCGCTGGGGGTGAAGGGACACTTGGAAGTCATGTCCAGGAAGTTTGGACCCGGAGGAGGTGCATTGAGATACGTTCGAGGTTCCCATCCGACGGCTAGAAAGGAGTGTTTGATTGTTTTAGGGTTGGCTCATGCAGTGCAGGATTGATGCTCGGGTTCGTTTGTGTTGGTTTTATCCGCCGGCGAGCTCGGATGAGAGAGATGGTGGGCCTTGCGTTGTGGGGCCTCTTGTTTCGAATGGATTTGAATCGCTTGGTGGTCAAATTGGGGGTGAAGTATGAACTAGATTGACGTTAACACTAACACTCGGCAGGAGAGCCGATGAGACACAATTCGCTTGCTTCTATAGGCATCATCCAATGGTTACCGATTACGATGTGTCAATTTATTTTCACTAAAAAATAAAGCATAAAAGTTAATATGATTAGTTCAGTTAAAAGCTGCGTCTTTAAAATACTTTTTATTACTCACTACCCAAAAAAAAAAAAACTTTTTACTACTGTGTTCGAACGGGATGTTGGATCAATGAAGATTATTTTTCACAGTCAAACATAAAATTGATATTCTCTTCCTGAAAAAACATAACTTGATTTCATTTCGATCACGAGGTTGGGACTTAATTAAAGAAAGGAAGAAACCTTTTGTATTAAGCAAGGCTTGCAGTATGCATCTTCTCCAGCAACTCTTAACTCTCTCATCATGATGATGCATTTCAGAAGAAAAGGAATAAACTTTCTCGTGCCAAGAGTAGTTACCAAAAAAATTAAAAGGAAAATATGATTCAAGTTTGGAACTATTATTATCGGCCTTAGAGACGCTTACCCCCAAATAAAAACACAAAACTAAGCCCAATTCCCAAGTGGGCTACAGTAGCCCATTAGTACGATACCTACCAAAAGTAGTTATTTTTCTTCTTCTAAATTTTGAGTGCAAAATGCAAAGGCGTGTCACGTGTGAATCACATGTCTTGAGATAAGATACAATACAACGCAACATGATGACGCTTGTAACGGCACCACAAGATTAACTAATCATCATTTATTTAACGGCATAATAACTGGCGCCTAATGCCAATTACCTCTATCACCTCCCCAAAGTCATTGCAGGGTTCTTGCACGCTGCAAATACCTGCAAAAATTTTCATAGTTTTGATAGGCAGCCGGCGAACCAAATCGTATACGAGCAAGCATTCAGATCAATGGAGCGCGATAGCACCATAGTACTAAAAAAGGTTTCAGGTCGGTGGGAGACCGGAGAAGACCTCGTCGTCGCCGCCGCAGCGGCCGCATCCGAAGACTGCCGAGACCGCCAAGATGTTCACGACGGCCACCCACCCGATGAGGAAAGAGACCGCGCCGATCCGCACCTTCGCCGGGAGCAACAACCCCGACCGTACATCAGTCTCCCTGGAAACACTGCCGCCGCGGATCCCGACCTGCGTCGCCGCGTCGAACAGACCCTCCATGGATCCTCCCTTTTCATACAGTGACTTCCCTTTGCTAGTGGTCGCCGGAGACTCCGCTGCCGCCGCCGTATAATCCTCCTTCTCCGCTCCTTCCATCGTGTCCTTCACCGGAACTCCAACTTCGTCGTCCTCTTCTTCCTTCACGGGGAAGAGGTCGGACGATCGACCGCCGAACAGTCCGGATCCTAGAATCACGTCGTCGTCCACCTCGAAGGAGGGCAACAGATTTTGAATAGGGCACTGATAAAACAAACAGGGTCACAGAAATCACCCAAATGACTCAAAAAACAAAGAAGAGTTAGAGTTTCGATCTCACTTCGTGAAGCTCTTCGGTGACGCTGTTCTCCTCCGGAGATTGGTCCGCGAAGTCGATCGCTCTGCGGGACGGGTCCTCGGATGCGCCTGCCCCCTTCGCGGCGATCTGTGAGCAAAGCAGAGGGAGTGAGAACCGCGAAAGGCAAACGAGAAGAAATAATCAATTGTGTTCAGGAAGAGCCTTCGGGATCTTGGATTCGCCGGAGTTGGAATCCGGCCGCCTGGAGAGAGGAAGGCCGGCGTCCTTCAGTCGCCCTCGAGACGGAGTCGCGCGCGGGGTTTGGAAGGGCGACGGCTTCATCGTTCGAGCGGGAAAAATTGAAGGCAGGGAGTGGTGATGAGGACCCGTTAGTTGTATATAGTTATCGTGCTCCGGTTTACCATTTCAATAAAGACGACGAGCTGGCCGAACCGGATGATTAATTAATCATCGCCCAAATTTTGTTAATTCAATTGACTATACATGGAATCTTACCATATCTTCCTTAAATGTAATCATTTATTTTTCATATAAAAGAAAATGTACAACTATGCGCAATTTATTTTTTTTTCAAGTTTATATGCATATTCAATCTAAATAATTTCCACCGAAAAAAAAAATGTCAATAATCTGTTCAATAAATAGTTATGTCTTTCCAGCGAAAAAAAATTATGTCGATAATCTGATTAATAAATAGTTACCCAAGCTTTTTATCATGTTATTATCTTGATTTATTTTTTTTCGGTATTAACTCAGCATATATGCAGAAGTCTTGATTAGTCAAGTCTGAGGGGTGTAAATATAATCTTGATTTATCTTTTTTTTCTTTCAGTGTCTGCATGTTCCTGCACATTTATGCTTCATAAAGATTGCATGGATTTAGAAGGTTGATTCTGTATTGCAAAATGAACGGAAATTGAGAGGAACGGATATGTCCACGATACATAAATTTCTGACTGATGAAAATGAAATGGACAGTTGTTGAACATGGTATCAACATCACATAAGAAGCAACACATCGTGTCACAGCCATACACATAAAAGACATGTTGTATTCACAGATAAGAACTGAAATCAGGATTCATGCTCAGGCCATGATAAAACTGCCCTGCAGATAGAAGATTTAGGAACTCTTCTTCTGGGGTATGGCCAACTGGTGCAAACTGCTCTGAAGTCACCCCACAGCTGCTTGTAATGTCATGCAAGCCATTGGAAAAAATATCATTACTAGTTGGTGCATAATCTTCTGAGGATTCTGTCCAGTTGACTTTCTTCAAGTCTGTGTTGTTGCAGTTCCATGGTTTGCACACCCCATCATCAAAATTAGATGAGCTAGGAGCACTGGCATAGCTGGAAGATGCCCAATCTGCAAACAAAACCTTCGGGAGCTGCTTTGGAACTGACTGATCATTCAAGTCACTCTCGGCACTAGTCGTCGTTGATTGGACGGAATCCAAGCATTCAACATTTGTAATGGTCTGTTTATTTGTTTCCCGGAATGCTGCCGATCTTTGGGAATCTTCAGCTGATAAATCAGAAACATCTTTGGCTTTCATGACTTCCTTCTTGAGATAGGAATTCCAGTGATTCTTCACCTCATTGTCAGTTCTTCCTGGCAGATGCATTACTATTTGTGACCACCTGAATTTTCAAATTGATAAGCATTGTTTTCCAATATGTCTAACTTAGTCCAACATAAAAGTAAACGTAAACCTTTGGTTTGTAAAACTGATGAGAGTTGAGACCCATAAAACCCATGCATTAGTTGATTAATGTTTAGTAGAAATATCAATATTTTCCTAAGGAAAGAACTATTTATAAAAGAAAAGGCAACCGCATGTAGAAGAACTCTTCAAGTGTTGATGTGTTCCTAATCATGAACTTAAGAAAATAGAAGAATCTTATCCTTCATTTAATAAGTGATTTCAGACTTGCAAGTATTTCACTAATAGACAAACATCACATTGTTGACATATAAAACTCATAATTGCCCACATGTGATGTAAAAGTCAGCTTGATTAAAATTGTTCTGCAATTGGTTCTAGAAGTCAACTGACCATAGAAAGCTATGCAGGACAGGTTGCTTTTTTTATGTTCCATGGAATCTTATCATCACAGTTTTCTATTAATTTTCTTTTTCTTTCGATGTGAACCTCATATCCAGAGAAAAAAAAACTCAAGGCACTCTGGTTAGTTTAATAGAGAGGTTGAAGTATCAAAATTTTACCTCCTCCCAACAAATGCATTTTCTATTCTTGAGGAGTTCAAGTCACTTAATAATTGAACTAATCACTTGTTGATAGTTTCATCTTTCTTTATCACCAAGAATATAGTAATTATATATGATAATTTTAAAGGAAGCAAGACACTTTCTGAAGAAAAGAACAGTTCAAGATGATTAATAGAATACAGGGAATTTGTTGCCACCTCAACCTTTGAATTCAAAGTTCGAAAATGATATATCAGCAATTCACTAATCGTTGTTTTTTCTTCTGTGGTTGTATTTTATATTGTAATAAATAAGTTTCGCAACTTTGGTTGAGTTTGCTGTGATAGCTAACATCAGAATTGGGGGTAATTGACAGCATAATAAAAGATTCAGAAATATGTCCTAATTTTAGTCTTCTGATTCAGAAATTGCTGCAGAAAGCATTGGCTTGATATCACAAAATTGTATCTTTTTTTTTCTAACTCACAACCTCAATGATGAAAAATCATAATTTTAACTAGCAGTACGAATAGTTTCCTGCAATGGCACAAGCCAGCGCTTACTTATTTCCCAGCTTTGCCTGAAGCTTGATCACTGTTTCCTCCTCCTCTCGGGAAAATAATCCGCGCTTCAGTCCAGGCCTAAGATAGTTGATCCACCTCAACCTGCAGCTTTTCCCATTCCTCTGCAAACCTGTCAAATTCAAATGATGCGGTTTCAGTGAAGGAGAGAATACATCAATAATAACATGTACTGAGAAATAATCATCTTTTGTCCACTCCTGATCTAATTATCTGAGGTCATGTCTTTGTTCTATGCATGAAGAAGAAAAAAGGACAGTTCATGAGTAAATCTGAATTCTAAGTGCATAATTCTGTTCGAAAGGCAACTGAAAAATGTAGTTGTCTATACTCGAAATGAGCAAAGCGCATTACTTGAACTAAGAACAACTGAAGTGAAACCAAAACACTTACCAGCTCTGGCAGGAACCAGACTCCAGCAGCTGAGGCCATTCTTAATTATGTAATCTCTGAGCCTTTGGTCTTCATCAGGTGACCATAACCCCTTCTTATAATTCACCTTCGCTTTATTCCGATTCGTGCTTGCCATCTTTGTCCTCTTCGGAGTGCTGCAGCATGCAACCGAGCAGGCAGAGGGCAATGAGAAGGTTCAAGTTCAACTGAGCCTCTGGCACCTTCAGAATGTCCAAAGACAAAGCTTGCCATTTAAAAAGGGTTATAAGTACTCTTGAACTAGATAATAATAAACAAATTGAATGCAGCTCATTTCCTAGAGTTTTATATACTCCCTTAGGTTGATCTGTCTATTGCTTATGGCTTATGCTACTGTTTCATTGGAATATTTTGTTTATCTTCTTGCAGAATATTCAATGACAATTGTTCTGCTGCCATTAGAAAACAAAGAAAAATACTTGATCATTGTAAAATCCAATTGTTCAAATGCTGATCGCAAACACCTGTTTTTTTTTGTGTGTGTGTGTGTGCATTACTGTCTACAGGTAAATTCTAACCATAAAGGTTTGCAAGAAAACAAAGTTTTGACAGACCCCTTCACCAATGATTACAAGTTGCAAGTTTATTGTCTATAATTCAAGAGTTGTCAGTCCAGAGGATTTGAGTTTGTCATTTGTTGTTAGTACCAAACCAAAGAGATCCTAAAGAAACAAGTAGGATATATCTTACAAACAGCAATGGCAAGAACCAACATGCACCTGTTGTCAAAGTCATCCCTCATGTGCTAGCTGTTCACTATTAGAATACTCGATGCTTGAAGCATTTGTGTAACTCTCCTATACTTCCACCTTTTCAAGTCAAACTGTAGGCTCTCGTCCGAAATGTCTAATAGGGATGTATGCAGAAGCTATGTTTTCGTATATTTCACAGATTGGTTTCTCTCGAGTTATTGCAGAAACAAAAGGGAATTTGATATAGAGTTATCATTGCCTCTATGCTCACTGGATAAGCTAAAAAATTCAGCTTTGAAATTACATGATAGTCTCATAAATCGCCCTCTTGAACAGAATGTTCAGGCCTACAATTTCGATGAGCTAAACTTAATGACAGAATGAAAAAAAAAACAAATTAAAAAATACAGATATGATCTTTTATTAAAGAAAAAACAGTAACCACTACATAATTCTTTTTTTATTTTTCCTGCAAATTCTCTACATTCAGAATAATGATGCTTGAAACTGAAGACATAGTTGACAGAAAGATGGAGCTTATGGTCGAGTAATCGTTGACTTCAAATAATTTACTAATTCTCATTCCGTATGAAAAAGTTCCATTTTTTTTTTCTGAGCCATGTGGAGGTGGTCAGAATCACAGAAAGCACTCCTTAAACAAACATCCCCACTTCTTGATCCACCATCACCTGGTAATTAGAAGTCATGTTATGCTCCAGTAACCATCTCTGACATAAAATTCAGGGACAAATAAGCAGAACTTTGGGTCTTGTTTTATTTATTTTTCAATCGTTATAACAATATGGAAAAAAAAGTATCACTGCAATTTTATGAGTAATATCATCGTACTTTTTGTAGCCATGATGTAACGACCCTAATTTTTTAGAGTTAGAAAAATAATATTTTATTATTTATTTTGAAAAAAAATGACCATTAATATTATTATAATAAATAATTCCGAAAATAAAGGAAAATAGGGGAGGAGTTTAATTAAGGATAAAAATGTATTATGGGATATTTATTTAAATTCGGAATTATTTAATTATTAAAATAAATCAAAATTGTTAAAAGGGACTAATTAAAAGATTAAATTTGATTAGGATTTTAAGTTATAGATGAATTGGAGATAAAGATTTAAGAGCCCTATAAATAAATCCTTAGAGTCGATCGTCAAAAGAGTTTTCTTCTCTATGGGTTCTTGGTTTCCGACGACAGAGGCATGACAAGGCATGATTCAACGTCGAACAGCTACGAGGTACGTAGGGGGGTCCGTAGGTTTATTACATTGTGCAATTATTTTAAATCAACAGCAATAATGGATTTATAATGATTTAATCTCTTTAATCCTTTCGACTGTGCGAAAAAAAATGAATTGGTGTGAATTTTAAGGAAGAGAGAGAATCGAGCATATGACTCATTATGTAGCGTTCGGTGTCAAAAAAAAGAAAAAGATAAAAAAGTGAAAGAGCTGTCAATATCGAGAGGGTGAGCGGAGAAAAAGTGATAAAACGTTTTGCCCAAGGAAAGAAATAAAAATAAATAAAAATAGGTTTTCTGTTGGTGGACAGTAATGGGGAGAACGTGAGAGAGAAGGGGTAAAAACAAAAAGAAAAAAAAAAGAAATTGATGGCGCCATTGCGGGTGGATAGAAGTCATTGAGAGAAAAGGGTAGAGAGGAGGAGAGGCAAAAACATCATTTGGTCTCATGTTGATATTGCAGCCGTATGATAATAGGAGAGAGAAATGTGAAAAAAGAGGGATTAGTGCCATCCGAGAGAGAAAGAAGAAAATATATTTTTTCTTCGTTTATAATTTTTTTGACAAGAATTAACTAATTAGATTTCTCGGTCAATGAGAAAAGAAATAGAAAAAAATAAGGAAAAAGAATTGGGAGTTATTTTATTAGTTAATTCTTTTAATTACTAATTTTGTAATAATTGGCTTATTGTTGTTATTATAGGAATATGATGTGTTGATTATATTATTATTGATTGTGGTGATCATATTGTTATCATTCTTGATTATATTCTTATCATATATAATCATCATATCAGATCATATCATCATCGTATTCGATCATATTTTATTATCATATCCAATCTTATCACTGATTATGATATTGATTCAGTAATCTTTCTGATTGAGTCTTGTTTTATCTAAATTAAATTATTAAAAAATAGACATCTTAGGTAAATAAGATAAAAGTCGAAAGCTACTTGACCCATGTTCACTGATTGCCACTAAGCCGGGACCAATTGAATTGAATGGGGCAGATAATGTAAAAGCTATGGCTGTCTTGTGTATGGTCACTCGTCCCCCACCATACACGAACTCATTGAATCGTATCGGGCTTGCCGTGGCACTGATCCCCCACTGGCCTGCATGAAAGTGGCATGGTGTCCCTTAATTGACTGAACGCTCCTCATTGAATTGGATAACTCCGAACATTATAAATAGAATCGAATTAAAATAGAATTGAATTAAGTTGAATTGGATTGAAACCAAATTGAATTGAATAGATCATGGTCATTTGGAATACCGGCGTTGATTGGCATTGCCTCCGCCCATTGAATCGAATTGAATTGTAATTGACCAATGACCATTGACATTGAATTGAAAATTATTAAATTGAATAGTGTCATAGTGATCAGACATTTAATTGCTAAATTAATATTGATCGATCATCTGATCTTTTTCTGATCCTTCCTATTGATTTATGACTTTATTGTCCTATTGTTATATTGAATCATCGATCCAATTGATTAAGCAATTATTAATTGCTATATCTATTGATTGGTCTTTTGACCATAACTTAATATAGTTGCTCATATTGATAAATCGTTATATTGTAAATTGATTATTGTATTGATTGCTCAATTGACTCATCATTGATTATATCTTATTTTTAATTAAGCATATTGATTATTTAGTAGACCCTACGTACTGAGTATTTTTATACTCATGAATATTTTCCTGTACCTGGATCCGTGCAGGTGAGAGTACTTTGATAGAGGATGATCCTGCAGGTGGCTATGCTCAGTGATAGACAGATGTTGCACATGTTCTAGATTGAGTTGTCTAGTTTTTATTATTTCTGCATTTATTAGAATTGTGAACTTATTAATATTTTAATTATTTTGAATATAATGGATTATTAGATGGTATTATTGAAAAGTCTTCCGCACTTTATAGATTTTATTCCGCAAAAATATTTTATAGAAAATTGAGTAGCGCCTCTGGGACGACTCTGAGCACGTGAAAGTCACGTGGGTCTCGGGGCGTTACTGAAGGTATCAGAGCCTAAGGAGAGACACTTCTTAGCTGTCTCTAATAGATAGAATTAAGTCTATGTGCAACTGTCACGAGCAACCACTGCAGCCATCCAGTAGGGTCAAGTAAGTTTTTCATTGCGATATCGATATTGAATTCTTACTTATTGAATTGTATCGTATTGTTTATTGTTGGATGAGCACAGATGTCTCCCAAGTTGATGACCTCTTATCAATTTTATCGTGGACCGAGAAGTAAATATCGATGATCCAATTCTCAAGATACACAGGAGGATGGCCAAGCGGCCCAAGGCCCGTCAGTAAATAATGAATGGATCAATGAACATCAAGAGGAACGTTCGAACCATGGATCATCATCATATGAATCTCGAAAATCGAAAAGAAATTGTTAAGCGTGAAGGGGAACATCGTGAAGGGGAACATCAAGAGGAACGTTCGAACCATGAGTAATACTAAGAGTCATGATGTTCCCCTTCACGATAATCGAAAAGAAATTGTTAAGCGTTTTCTCAACATACAGCCTCCCCAATTTGATGGGAAGGACAATTTCGAGAAAGCCTATAGGTGGCTGAAAGAAATTGACCAAACTCTAGTGAAGATGGACTGCGGTGAGAACTGCAAGACTATATGTGCTACGAGGTGTTTAACGGGTGATGCTGGGCATTGGTGGAACGCAACAAAAGCTGGCACATTCTCCGGAAAGGACCTGATTCATTGGAGAAAAGTTTAAAAAGATATTCAAGGATCGCTATTTACCTATTTTCCGAAGAACGAGAAAACGGAAGGAATATCGAGACCTACAACAGAATACCATGACAGTCGAGGACTACACGATCGAATTCTTAAAGTTAGAGAAGTATGGTACTAGACGTCAATCAGAGAGAAATCGTGTTAAGCAATGGGTGGAAGGTCTCAAGCCAAGCCTTCGAGGACGGGTAAAATGTTGTAACTATCAGACCCTTCAAGTTGCGAAAGAGTTTGCTACCATGCTTGAAAATGATGACATAACAAACGCAACTCAACCGAATCAAGAGGATATAGATAATGATCAGAATCATATTTGGAGTAAAGATAGAAGACATCAAAGAAGAGAGAAGCGACATCAAGAAAACTACAACCGAGGAAGGCCATATCCAACACGGAATGATCCTCCACCACATAGAGAATCATGTAACTACTGCCACAAAATGCATCTCGGTGAATGTTATTGGGCGATGGGAGCATGCCTAAATTATGGCAAGATGGATCACTTCGCAAGATATTGCGATGAATCAAAATGGGTCGAACCTCTACGACAACAATAGGCCTCCAAGAATGGTGCTGAAATCACCCAAATAAATTGATATATTATGACATATGACTTGAAGCTTAATCAAGTCGAAATTGTAATCTCCACTCCAACTAGTATTTAGATATTTTGCATATCCAAATAGCATGTGTTATATAGAATGAATATAGTTTATAGTTTACTTTTCATTAAAAAAGTAATAATAATTGATCATTGAAAAGTAGAGTGTTTAATGGAAGCACTCATATGACAATATTTCTAAGGAGGTTATCGATTAGTTGGTGCTCATAATTTACCGTAAAAAGTCGAGCACTCGAACTCAATAGAAAAGGTGATGAAGTGCACACATAATGGTATGGAAGAAGGACAACATCCAAGTATGTTAAAAAATTATAGTATAGTTATTACTACATTAGTTAACCCAAGATCGATGATATTTCAATATATTCGTCAAGCCTAGAGGAACATGCAGAACACTTGCAGATTGCACTGCAAACATTAAGAGAAATAAGTATGCGCCAAAGTATCGAAATACAAATTTTGACAGAATGAGATAATGTTCTCCAGAAATATCGCATAGATAGAATATCAAAAGATGAATGCTATAATCAAATGGATTCAACCAATGGACGTGTTAAAGAAGAAAAAAAACTTCCTTAGACTTGTAAGACATTTTTGAACAGTCGCATTAGATTTGCAGAATATTAGCCGAGAGTCGCACCAGATTACTACACGATAGTATTGCTATGGACGAACCTCACCAAGAAGGACAAAAAGATATAAAAAAAATTTGAATGGCTCAGGAAAGGATAAAAAATAGGTTTTAAGAATTAGAGAAGAAATTGACAACGATGTCCTTCTTTTGAAAAGACCTTCAGGCCGAGGTTATGTCACCCACAACGATGCATACAACTCCCACATGGCATGCGTCTTGATACTACATAGGAAGAAGATAGTTGCCAACACATCAAGACAATTAGATATCGAATTAACAATTGCGGTCTTCACCCCAAGAGTCGGTGACACAACGTGTAGGATGAAGAGATTGAATTCTCCACGGACCACCAAGGTTGAGGTACACTTTCGAACATGTGTCAAAAAGAAAGAGATGGATCAAATTGCTCAAAGGTTACGAGTTTGCTATCAACTACAAAGCAAACTCAGTTGAGAATGTCTTAAGCAGAAAGGTCACTTGCTCATTGGGGGGTGAGCCGATAGAATATGAACAATGAGCAATTGTATCATCCAAGTCAGTCTAGTAACCAGTAATGATGGTGCATGGATAGCAACACATCTTACATGCAATCGAAATTACTATGAAAGGTCGAAAAATGAAAGTGGAGCATCAGAGGTCACATGGTGTACTACAAGAGCTTGAAAATCCTCAATAGCATTAAAAAAAAGATAACGATGGATGTTATTAGAGGGCTTGACATGGACACAATGTGATATGAGTAATAGAGGATCGATATGTTAAAATAGCCAATGTCATACCCATTAGAGAAAGGTTAGTCCATCGAAAGCCTCATGGTCATTTTTTTAAAAGAGGTTATCCGACTACATGGAGTGTTGATATCCATCGCGTCGGATAAGAATCTACAATGCATAGACCAATTCTGATGGAGCATCTATAGAGCAATTGGGATGTGGTTGAACTTCTAGATCACCTTCCATTCACAGATGAATGAGTAGTCTGAATGGACAATTCAGACCTTAAAAAAAAAATATGTTCTGGACTTGCATTAGACCGGAGTGATAGTTGGAACAATCAGCTCCCACTAGCGAAGTTAGTATGTGGCAACAGTCGTCACTCTGACATAGGCATGCCACTTCATAGTCATGTATGGAAGGCATTATTGCTCACCTATCAGCTGGAGCGATGTTGATGAACAGTTCGTTGATGACAATTCTCGTCATGAGAATAACTGACGCACATTCAAAAGGATGTTGACAAAATTTGCTTCATCAAGAAATGTTGAAGGTAGTCCACATGAGACAAAAATAGTAGGCTGACATAGTGAGATTACAAGAATTAAATCAAAATGGAGATCTAACATACGTAGGACACATCATGAAGATGAAGATGACATTTTAAAACGGAAAGTTGAAGTCAGAAAAGTTTTTTTTTCAAATTTGTTAGGTAGATGATGTAGTTTCGTTTACGCAAATTCGAGGATGAATTTATTTTTAAGGAGGTTATGATGTAACGACCCTAATTTTTGAGAGTTAGAAAAATAATATTTTATTATTTATTTTGAGAAAAATGACCATTAATATTATTATAATAAATAATTTCGAAAATAAAGGAAAATATGGGAGGGGTTTAATTAAGGATAAAATGTATTATGGGATATTTATTTAAATTCGTAATTATTTAATTATTAAAATAAATCAAAATTGTTAAAAGGGATTAATTAAAAGATTAAATTTGATTAGGATTGTAAGTTATACATGAATTGGAGATAAAGATTTAAGAGCCCTATAAATAAATCCTTAGAGTCGATCGTCAAAAGAGTTTTCTTCTCTATGGGTTCTTGGTTTCTGACGACAGAGACATGGCAAGGCATGATTCAACGTCGAACGGCTACGAGGTATGTAGGGGGATCCGTAGGTTTATTACATTGTGCAATTATTTTAAATCAACAGCAATAATGGATTTATAAGGATTTAATCTCTTTAATCCTTTCGACTGTGCGAAAAAAAAATGAATTGGTGTGAATTTTAAGGAAGAGAGAGAATCGAGCATATGACTCATTATGCAGCATTCGGTGTCAAAAAAAAAGAAAAAGATAAAAAAAATGAAAGAGCTGTCAATACCGAGAGGGTGAGCGGAGAAAAAGTGATAAAACGTTTTGCCCAAGGAAAGAAATAAAAATAAATAAAAATAGGTTTTCTGTTGGTGGACAATAATGGGGAGAACGTGAGAGATAAGGGGTAAAAGCAAAAAGAAAAAAAAAAGAAATTGATGGCGCCATTACGGGTGGATAGAAGTCAGAGAGAGAAAAGGGTAGAGAGGAGGAGAGGCAAAAACATCATTTGGTCTCATGTTGATATTGCAGCCGTATGATAATAGGAGAGAGAAATGTGAAGAAAGAGGGATTAGTGCCATCCGATAGAGAAAGAAGAAAATATAATTTTTCTTCGTTTATAATTTTTTTGACAAGAATTAACTAATTAGATTTCTCGGTCAACGAGAAAAGAAATAGAAAAAAAAATAAGGAAAAAGAATTGGGAGTTATTTTATTAGTTAATTCTTTTAATTACTAATTTTGTAATAATTGGCTTATTGTTGTTATTATAGGAATATGATGTGTTGATTATATTATTATTGATTGTGGTGATCATATTGTTATCATTCTTGATTATATTCTTATCATATATAATCATCATATCATCATCGTATTCGATCATATTTTATTATCATATCCAATCTTATCACTGATTATGATATTGATCCAGTAATCTTTCTGATTGAGTCTTGTTTTACCTAAATTAAATTATTAAAAAATAGACATCTTAGGTAAATAAGATAAAAGTCGAAAGCTACTTGGCCCATGTTCACTGATTGCCACTAAGCCGGGACCAATTGAATTGAATTGAATTGAATTGAATGATGCAGATAATGTAAAAGCTATGGCTGTCTAGTGTATGACCACTCGTCCTCCACCATACACGAACTCATTGAATCGTATCGGGCTTACCGTGATACTGATCCCCCACTGACCTGCATGAAAGTGGCATGGTGTCCCTTAATTGACTGAGCGCTCCTCATTGAATTGGATAACTCCGAACATTTTAAATTGAATTTAATTGAAATAGAATCGAATTAAAATAGAATTGAATTAAATTGAATTGGATTGAAACCAAATTGAATTGAATAGATCATGGTCATTTGGAATACCAGCGTTGATTGGCATTGCCTCCGCCCATTGAATCGAATTGAATTGTAATTGACCAATGACCATTGACATTGAATTGAAAATTATTAAATTGAATAGTGTCATAGTGATCAGACATTTAATTGCTAAATCAATATTGATCGATCATCTGATCTTTTTCTGATCCTTCCTATTGATTTATGACTTTATTGTCCTATTGTTATATTGAATCATCGATCCAATTGATTAAGCAATTATTAATTGCTATCTCTATTGATTGATCTTTTGACCATAACTTAATATAGTTGCTCATATTGATAAATCGTTATATTGTAAATTGATTATTGTATTGATTGCTCAATTGACTCATCATTGATTATATCTTATTTTTAATTGAGCATATTGATTATTTAGTAGACCCTACGTACTGAGTATTTTTATACTCATGAATATTTTCCTGTACCTAGATCCGTGCAGGTGAGAGTACTTTGATAGAGGATGATCCTGCAGGTGGCTATGCTCAGTGATAGACAGATGTTGCACATGTTCTAGATTGAGTTGTCTAGTTTTTATTATTTCCGCATTTATTAGAATTGTGAACTTATTAATATTTTAATTATTTTGAATATAATGGATTATTAGATGTTATTATTGAAAAGTCTTCCGCACTTTATAGATTTTATTCTGCAAAAATATTTTATAGAAAATTGAGTAGCGCCTCTGGGACGACTCTGAGCACGTGAAAGTCACGTGGGTCTCGGGGCGTTACACATGATGTTATCCGGATGTTGCTGAGTCGCTGAACTCCTTTTTTTAATCCTTTATTGTGGCTAAGATGATTAACGGACTAAAGACAAGTGAGAGTAGATTAACCACAATTTAAACCTATATCGGATTAGTTCAATGTCCAAAGAAAAATGGTTTCACTAATTGGGGTCTCCGATTGTTCATTCCACTCGATTACGAGCTCTTTAAATAGATGCATGTTTTGTAACTGTCTCCAAATTCCACATAAGGAAACCACAGTAGAAATTGGAAATCAATGCCATTAATAAAGAAATCAAAATTTCAAATGAATTTGAAAAAAAAAGGAAAGAAGAACGGCCAACAGTGGAGGAAAATCCTCCCCTGATTACCGCTCAGAAACGGCTGGCCACCTTGGCCGGCCGAGACTATAAGAGAACGCGAAGGGGCACCCTCGCGTCCCCCTCGACACCCTAGCCAATTGGCGGCGCTTCCTCTTCTTCTTCCTCCGAACCGGCGACCGACGCACACATACGACAAGCGAAGCAGAGCACAACTTCGACGATGAACGACCGATGATCCAACGCCCCCACAATGCACCGCGACCCCTCCAACGTTCATGAGGACCGGGTGTACCTTTGCACTGGCCAAGAGCGACCGACAATCGATTGGACGACGTAAACAGTACCAGCGAACTCCGACGCACGAAAATAGAGGTACTTTAGCGTCTTAAATCCCTAGACGAAGAAATAATGATCGTTTAATGCATAGGAATAGTTCATTGTGATCCTGAGATGATTATCTACATTTTTCATATTATTTTCGTCGTCGTTTGATGGCCGAAAGGCCGTCGGAAATGAAGAAGAAGTCTGACGGCCCTATTTTATCACAGGGACCGGTCGACCGATTTTATCAATGATCGACCCATCTGTGTGAAGAACCCACACGAATTTTTTACTGATCGGTCGACTGGTCACACCAGGGCGGTCGATCGATCTATATGCTAATGGACAGAATAGATTTCATGATCGGCCAATCGAACCTCAGATCAGTCGACCGATCCTACGCGCAGTGCACATTTTGTGAACCTTGAGACCGGTCACTGATCACCAGAATGGTCGACCGATCGATCGATCGATCGGTCCCACAGTGGACGATCGACCGGTTCAAGTCTCACTAGATCAGCTCGGCCGAATCAAGAGGAACAATCGACCGGTCCAGAAATGGTCGACCAGTTCAGATAGTGAATCAATTCCAACTTTAAATAATAATTCTGAGACTCTACCCAGCTCAGCTATACTGACTGAATCATATTGTACAAAGAATAATGCTCAATTGGGTCCTGAATCATATATTTCATGATAAACAAAGATAAATAAAGAAAAGACAAAGACATGGAATTGCTATGTGCCGCCCGCAAAGATTAGAGTAAAGTACAGAGAGAGGTAGGTAGTTAGCTGAGGAGACAGCGAACCTGCTAGTCTTCAATGACCACTGTTCCTGATATTTCAGGTCTTCTCTCACATGTATTTCGAACGAAGGATGATGCATTGGTCACACTTCTTCCCCAAAGAATATAGAGTATTAAGCCAGAGGGACAAATAGCTAACTGAGGAGACAATGAACCTACAGGTTCTTAAATGACCACTGTTTCTGGAATGTAGGTTCTCTCCCACCTACATTCTGAATTGGGTGATGCATTAACACACACCCCTTTCTCTTTATGGGCTTACTGGCTTCAGAGATTCAGAGAGGCACCTCTGGCATCCCAATTAATAAAGTCGAGCTCGCATAGGACAACTAACTTTAAGAATATTATAATAATATAAAAGACGTAGTGTAACTCACAGTAAAATAATGTAAAGCAGTGTACTGTAAAGTAAAGCATAAAGTATAGTAAAGTAAAGTATGCTATAGTATAGCATTTGGTATTGTAAATCATGAAATATGGTATGGTAAAGATAATGCAGAATAAAGACAAATTATAGTCAAAGTAAAGAATAAAGCACAGATATTGATATTATCAAAGAATGGATTATTGATCCATTATAGTCAATGCATAGAAATCAGAGTACAGTATCGTTCATCATTGATATATTGATTACATGATTATCATTGATCTCTATTTCATCGTCTATTTTGCTATTGTACTGTACTTTTTGCTTACGGGTATTCGATTCTCCTGCAATAGGATTTTGCAGGTGAGAATGCTAACTGACGAGGTGTTAAATGGTACAGAGCTTGAAAGATGCTGCACATGACTATTACATTAACAAACTTACTTCAATTGAATCCAGTGTTATGATTTTTATATTATCCATAGACATCATGCTATTCCGCTCATCGAACTTCTTCTGCCTATCGAACTTCTTGAGATTTATGATCTCCTATTATCTTGTTATTACATGTATGGATTAATTATGTCTTTGATATTCTGATGATTGAACTTTCGCACTAAAGTTTTCTATTATATTTTATTATAATATTGATGCCACGTATGTCATTTTGTTGAATGGTTATGGTCAATAGAGTAGTAGACAGTGTAACGCTCCTGAGATCAAACCTGATTGTCTACGTGGCAGGAGGGGCGATTTTGGGGACATTACATGTTCAATCATGGAGTCTGCCTCCTCCGCACCCATGTTGTCGCTTCGTCCCCTCATCTGAGTTGCCCGATCGTCGCACACGAATTGAAGCGCCTCGTTGAGCCAAGTCATGGCCTTGGTGGTCATCTACATCCTCCGAAAATAAAGAATAAAATAAGTTTCTATTTGATCATACTTAATGTTAAAAATTAAAAATATGTTTTTTTTATTTTACTTAAAACTTAAGGATTTAATAAAATTTGGGAGGGTGGACATGAAGTTCCTCAAACATTCAAATTCTTGATCAAGTATGAGTCTATTTGAAGTAAGAAGATTTTATGGGAATTTGTTCGATGTTTAGAAAATAGGTTTGAACAGGTAAAATTATTTATTTATTTTTTCCTGAGCGAGTGATTGGTCCAAATGAGACTAGGACTCATAGGGAAAAAATCCTTTAAGTTTGATTTCTGACTTAACTTTTTGTTATTTTATTTATGTTAATTTGTCATAAAGTAATAATAGTATACCCATGAGCATGAAATAAATGACTCAAATTATTTAGTGAAAACGTTATATACTTTGCGTTATGAGACACATTTAATTAAATAATGACGTAATTGTTTAATCATAATATCAAACACCTCGTCACTTTATTAGAAACTTAATTAAATTCATAGTGATGAAACTGCATGTAAAAAATTATGTTATATTTTAAAAATCTTCTACTGATTGAACCGACAATTTCACAATGGAATATATAAATACTTAGATAAGATACGATATTTTTATTTTATTTCTGGCCATAAACTCATAAAATCTTGGGTTATTCAAATGAAGTGTTAGGATTAGGAAAAAAAAACTTGGACTAAGTACACTTTAAATTCAATAAGCTTTGAAGAAAATAAACGTTGAAATAAATCCCATGGAAAGAAAATGTATTTTCCTTCATTTGACTATTCAAAACATTTTTAGTAGTTTTAACAAAGAAGATGGACTTGCATTGTAATGATCCTAATTTTTTTATTAAGGACAATATGATTTTTGCATCAAAACCCTTGTGACCTCATTTGTTCAAAGTTCAAACCTTCACTTAGGAATAAGAGAAGAACTACATAAGATTGATTAAAGTATGTAAATGGAATCCATACTTCTTTCTCCTATCAATATGTGCATGATTAAATTAAGAGTAATAGGGACATATTGTCTCTTTTTGAAATTTTAATTGAGGGATTGTATCTATATGATCATTAGATCTAAATGATATTTTTTGTTTTGATTCATATTTTAGATTGACATACTTAGATCCATATATTCATATCCTTATGCTCTAGACATTGTTTATGAATTTGGGAGAAACATTATAAATCTTTATAATGAATGGGTTTGGATGTTTCTAGCATATTAATATGATGTCCTAGTGTACAGAAATCAGGCCCCTATCATTTTCCATGTTTTAAATATTTTCAATGTTTTTTTTTGCTAAAAAAACTTATGAGTTTCAAGGTTGGACATAGAACTTCTAGACGTTGGCACGACCATGCCCACTCTTGGGATGATTGTGAACATGCCAAAGAAACAACTCTCGGTCATGCCTGTGACAACACTATCAATAGATATAACACATATGAATCATTGTTAATTAAAAAGATCAATGATTAAGATGTATTGTTAAAAAAGGTGCCTCGATTATATCTCAATCATTGATATTAAGGTCAATAGTGTTCCATGTGGATGAAAAAAAGGGAAATAAACCACATATTCATTAACCTTGTATTAATATAATGGGGCAAATATGTCTCTTGAACTCCTAATTTCAGTATAGATGTGTAGCATCATTATTTTCCCTTCAATTTGAATCAACATCAAAGATTAAATCATAGTTGTAAATTGGACAAAAGTACTCTTTTAATCCAAAACTCTCTCCTGCTTCCATTGAATGTGAGTTCTCTCCGATGACGAAATGTTTCTGGCAAAACGTGGCATATATGTCTCTGGATGAGAAGCTTTTTATTGTCATTTGAGTAATTCTCATGTATGATCATTTTACTTTAATCGATTCATATTTTTGTCCCCCAACTTAAATTCGTGATGGAAAGGTACAAACTTTGAATGATTTTCATGGAAAGTCTATTTTATTTGCGATAGCAAGTTTTCCAATTTTCGAGTGATATGGATTGGTGGTGGTAATAATAATAATAATAATAATAATAATAATAATAATAATAATAATAATAATAATAATAATATGGTTCCTTAGCTTTAATTTGTTCCTATTTTGATCCTTCAACTTAACTTTGTAACTAAATAATCCACAAATTTTATTCAATTTTTTTGGAGGTCCCCTTGTTTGAAACTCAATTTTTTGGATTTTCAACCTACAATTGATAAGCAAACCCATAAAAATATTAAATATATGACAATAAAGATATATGAGTAAACCTCTAAAAAATTTCTTCAAGTGAATAAAAAATATATGATTATGTCTTAAATTCTTTTTTCAACTTGCACGTGCCTCAAATGATCATCCTAACCTTACTTCCTCGCGTTCTTCCTTTACCACCCTTCGCGTCGAATGCTGGAAGATGTAACTTCGATCAACTTCACTTTCATCTCATCAAAATTAGTAAAAGTCATTGTTCTATGTCCTTCTCTTTTCTCTTCACACGTCTTGGAAGACAATTTTATTATTAAAGGAATTATTTTTAGCGATCACGAAATGTTTGTTTTTCAGTTGAATGAAACATTTTTTTAATGGTTAAGATGCTTACATGATTATAGTGATTATCATATGAGGCAATATTTTTTTATTGACTTCACTTGCCACTTAAAGTTTGAAATAAAAAAAATTGTAGTCTTATGCAAAAGGGACCTGCCATGAAAATTGGATAAATTTTGAGGATCCTTTAGTTACAAACTCAATTTGAGGGATCAAAATGATAATTGATTAAAGTTAAGGGATCATATGTGAAAACTATATTTTAAATTTGAACGCATATTATTACTTTTTTTATATTCCCAATCAAAGTCATGTCACCCAGAAATTGAAAACCTGCGATCAAACAAGTAAAAGGGACTTGCCATGGAAATCATACAAAATTTGTGTACATTCCAATTATAAATTTAAATTGTTGGACCAAAATGAGAATCGATCAAAGTTAATGGACCATATGTGAAAATTACTCATTCTTATTTAAGTATTTAACTTTTATTATTTTTCATGCATATTTCTTTGTTAGTTTGTACATATCTTTTTTTTATAGATGTACAAAAAAACTAATGTTATTAAAATCAAATCGGACCGGTCGATTCAACCAGTTCAATTATGAATTGACACTTGGTTTGATCCTATTTGACTTTAAAATTATTATAAATATTGAACTAAAAAAACCATGAATCGCTTCAATGCAATTTTTTTTAAAAAAATAGTCAATTTAAAATGAAAAGAAGTTAAGAAAATGGAAGGAATTAAAAAAGACATAAATTAAGGAAAGAAGTAATGAGAGATTAAAAAGAAAAGTAGAAAGGGAAAAAAATAAATGAAGACAATTAATAGGGAGAAAAAGGGTAATTGAAGAAAATGAATTATTAGTGGAGATTATTTGGGGAGAATAATTTGAAATTAAAAGAAAATAACAAATTCAGCGGAGATAAATAAAAATAGAGAAAATAAACATAATAAAAAATTAATAATTATTTTGGGATAAAATATGTTGATATGCTTATTATTTGGATGATGATGATGATGATGATGATGATGATGATGATGATGATGATGATGATGATGATGATGATGATGATGATGATGATGATGATGATGATGATGATGATAATAATAATAGAGTAGGTAATTAAGTTTTATAAATATAATAATCACTTTAAAAAATAATAAATTTGAAAAAAAAGAAGCAACAAAAAATGAAAATAAAAAATAAATATGGGGTAATAACAATAGGAAGAATAAATGAAATAAATAAAAGAACCAAAATTTAAAAGTGAATTAGATTTAAATAAACTAATATAACATCACAAATATTATATAAATAATTAAAATATAATAATGTATCAATTATGGTAGTTTTGGATAGCTTAAATTTAGGATTTAATGGGATCCTCCCCCTATCCGCGCCCGTCGGATGGAGATCTGACGGGTGCGATTATTTTTTACGGTTCAGATGTGTAGAGCTCCTTTTTTCTATTTTTTGTGTGATTTTTTTTTTGCGGTTCACATTCGGCAGTGGCGGCGATGACGACGACCTCGTGGCGACAGCGGCGACGACCTCCAGCAAGCAGTGGTGGGCGGCATCAACGACCTCACGGCGCTAGCAAGCAGTGGCGGGCGGCATCGATGTCGCATCGAAGAGGTCAGAACTCGCAAAATAAAAAATAGAAATGGGTTAATAAACAATAGGAATTAGCAAGAATAAATGAAATAAATAAAAGAACCAAAAAATTAAAAGTGAATTAGATTTAAATAAACTAATATAACATCACAAATATTATATAAATAATTAAAATATAATAATGTACGAATTATGGTAATTTTGGATAGCTTAAACTTAGGATTTAATGGGGTCCTCCCTTCGGGGGGAGCCCCCTCCCCCTATCCGCGCCCGTCGGATGGAGATCTGACAGGCGCGATTGTTTTTTACGGTTCATATGCGTAAAATTCATTTTTTCCCATTTTTTTGTGGTTCACATTCGACAATAGCGACGCCCTTGTGGCGGCAGCAGACGACGACGACGATGACCTCGTGGCAGTAGCAAGTGGTGGCGGCGACGACATCATGACAACAGCAAGTGGTGGCGGGCGGCATCGATGTCGCATCAAAGAGGTCAGAACTCGCTGTGAAGACGACGATGACGAGGGTTTCTCCGTTGGGAAGATGAGGTCGTGCGGGGGGAAAACAATGACGGTCGCGTTGAAGGGTTGCGTTGAATGACGAAGGGTCGCACGGTGAGGGCAACGATGGTTTGCACGGCATGGCAGGGCGGCGGGGACGATGGCGAACACGCGGCGGGGGCAGTGGGACGATGAGGATCACGCACCGGGGCCGACGAGGTTTGCGCGACAAGGACGATGACGATTCGCAGTGCGGCGAGGATGAACGATGCTTCGCTGGAAGACGATGGGTGGGTGGCAGGGATGACAATGGACGAGCGACGGTGGGCCGGCGGGGACGACGATGGGAAGAATTCTAGGGCAGAAGATTTCTAGGGCCGATCATCATGAGAGATGACGTGCGATGACGAGGGAGGATGTGCGGCGGCGAGCGAGGATGCGCAACGGAGAGAGGGGGGACACCACATCTCCACACCTGAACCGCTAAAAAAATCGAGCAAAAAAAATTAGAAAATGAATCTGAACCGCAAAAGCAACCGCGCGGATGGGGGAGGTGGGGGGGAGGAGGACCCCCATTAAATCACAAATATTATATAAATAATTTAAATACAATAATGTACCAATTATGGTAATTTTGGATTGCTTAAATTTATAGAGTATAATAAATAATAGTTTTATACTAATTTATAATTATTATTTTATTATATAATATATTAATCATGATATATATATTCAAAATTAATATAAAAATACTATTTCAATAAAATTTTGTCCAATTTGATCGAAGGTGATCAGATCGGTCCAACATGTTAACGGGTCTGATCTAATTGTCAATTTAGTTATGAAAATATTGATAAAACCATCAATTATGTTCATGGTTAGATGCAAAATAGGGTGCTTTTATGCCTATAAATAGGTAACAAAGTACTGCTTTGGGCGATGAGAAGTGAGCAACTTCAAGTGAATGTAACTAGACAGTTAGAGTACATGAGAGCTTCGAGTGAGTAGTATTATAGTGTTGTAAGTTATCGAGTGAAGTGGAATTTGTTAGTGAGCATTAGTGTTTTGGTGCTTAGTTCATATGTCAGTTGTATACTTGCACCTTTGTTGCTTCAAAGTTGTACATTATTATTTATAATACCATTTTGTTAGTGATTTTATTTAATCAGAATACCCACAAGTGTATTAGAAAAGATTGATTTGCAAGGAGATTCTATCAGTTCGATATTTTGCCAGATCAAGATGGTGCAGAGAACCATAAAAAATTCTACCGAAGCAAGTTGGTATGAGGACAATTTAGAAGAAATTCTACCAGTGCACAATATAGGATTTTGAATCTTGTTAGTCTGGGGCTATACTTACTTGAGCGATATAGAGGCATTCACCAAGATTATGGCAGATTTCAATAAGCTCTTTAAAGAAATTCAATCATAATAATTGAAGTACTCAAATGCAATATTATTTGATGGGCAAATTTTTTGAAGTAATGTTGGCTAAAATGAGACTACACTCTCAACAAATACAGAAAGAGCTAAAGAAATAGTAGTGCAAAATTGAAAAAGTCATGTACATGCTAGCTACATTAGTGAAGGATGAATTCTTTCAAAAGATTAAGGGTAAAAGAGGCACCTAAGGAAGTCATAGACATCTTAGCCACACTCTTTACGAAGAAAAATGATGCAAAAAATGCAATGACCAAAAAATACTTCTACAAGGTTAAAACTGTATTTGATGAGATTACTAAGTTAGATCCACATAATGTTATTGTCTAAACAAGGATGCGCAGAATCACCATTCATAGTTTGATTCTAAATATAATAGGTTCATCACTGCTATCAGAATTGGACTCAAGAATCAACTCTCACATAATTGGATAGTATCTTGTCTAATCAAGAATATCTGGATGCATAGATGTCCAAGGTCTCGATAAAGGAAGAAGAAAAGACTTTATCAATTAAGAAAAAGTCATCATCGTAAGGAATTACGATGGTGGAGAAAATCAAAAGGGATAGCAACAAAGGTCAACCAATATGTGGACGAGGAAGAGATCCATGACAAGGGAGAGCTAACCGATGTTGAAGCAAAGAAGATCAAGAAAAAAAGAAAACTTATTGATGAGATGTTAGTTGCTACAACTGCGACAAAAGGTCCATTGTGTGTGTGACTGCTAGCACATGCGTGAGGAAGATAATACTGCTACTTCTCATTAAAATGAAAGCGAAGAATAATAGAACTTCGAAACATCATTTGATCACTTCGACTTCTAAGGAGAATCCAAGGAAGTAATAGAGTTTGACTAGCATCGAGGAGCATTCCAAAGAAGAAACATCATTCATCACAACAAACAATAAAAGATATTAATTATCACAATGATTGAATAGTTGATTTTAGTTGTTCGAAGATTGATGAACTCTTTTGGGGGGTGGAAACAGAAAATTTGGAGGGTGGAAAGGAAAAAAAGGGATATCTTAGTTGTTTATTATGATTGAAAGATAGATATGGTTCTATGCAACTATACCAAATTCTAGGGCTTTATATTTTTTTAATGATATTGTCTCTATTGTAAAAGAGGAACACATTGTCATATATGTATTTTTATTCATTAGATCAAAAGAATATGAATAAGAAAAAAAAAATCTCAAATGAAGATAAGTTAAACATCATTTATAAATTTTTAATTCGTCGATTAAAAAAATAAGGGACATAATGTTCCTACTTTAAAAAGGGGACACCATCTTCTTATCTATTAGGATGGGGACTATGTTGAACTTGATTTTAACGAGATCCTTCTTATGTGTTATGTAATTTTGGTCAAATTATGAAATGAACCGGAATAAAAAAATTTAAAATGATGTAAGTGTGGACCATGACAATTGAGCCGATCGAGAAGCACATGCAAGTCATTGTTGTAAATGTATCAAAAGTTAGATTGATTTATTTCTTTAAACATCTCTTCAACTATAGTAATTTTTTTTGTCTAATATTAAATTATAAACTTATGGGATGACATTTTTGAATTTTACCGCAATTTTAACTTAAATTATTTCATCTAATTTTGTTAACTTTCTATTATTTTTTAAGTTTTTTATTTATGAAAAGATTAAAATGCTCTTCCACAAATTACCATCTTAAGAATAAATATTGTAAGAGGAGATTTGAGCGAAAATGGCATGAGGAGTAAAGATTATCACTTTATAAGTTTTTAGATATAAAGTGGCTTCTTCTATTTTTGTATTTGGTTATTTAGAGACTGTTTAACTTAGCTGATAAATATTTTATTAGTTGAAACTTATTTTTAAAAATAAATAATTATGCATTTAAATAAAATTATTTATATTAATAACTATTTAGTTATGGTATAACTGACTTATTTTTTTAGCACCCCTCTCCTATTTATTTTTTTACTTATAAATAAATTTGATATCTCATTATTAATCATATTTTTAAGTTACTGAACATTAACATTTTTTTAAATTAACTTATAAGTTTAGCCAAACTCCTATTTTTGAACGTTAAGAATGATCACATCGTGAGATAATTATAATTAAAATTAAGCAATATACATATATTTATTTTTTTTCTAAACTTGTAAATACTATTATTTATTTAAATAAATATATAAAAGTATAAGATTAAAAGGGCTCCATACTAGTTTTATTAATAATAATTTGACTAACCGCACAATCTACATGCAAAAAGGAAAAAAAAAAGCTAGAAAAAAATTAAACACATCAATGAAAGAAGCTTTGAATGTTTTTTTTTTTTTTTTGTTAACGGAGAAGTTTGTTGGAGAGGAGAAGAAAGTGGCACCGAAGAGTTACGAGGATGACAGTGGTTGAGATTTTGGTAGTTACGGAGATAATTTTTTTTTATTTTATTGTATAAAATACGGAGCGTAGAACGTAATAATCAAGTACTTGGAAAAAACAGAAAGAACTGGCGTACCCTAAATCTCCGACGGCGAACTGCGATACTGTGTAAGTGTGCAGAGAGGAGTCTCCAGAGTTGTTGGAGATGGTGGGCTCGCCGGTGGTGAACACGTATCCACTTTCCAACTACACCTTCGGCACGAAGGAGCCCAAGATGGAGAAAGACACCTCGGTCGCTGATCGCCTCGCCCGCATGAAGGTCAAGTATGTATCCGCAATTCGATAAGCTCTAGATTGCGATCATTAAACCCTAGTTGCACTTCAGGGTAACGAGAAAGGAAGTCACTTTTTTAGCTGGAGGCAAATTATTTAAATTTATATATTCCCATATTGGTTGCCCAAAATGCGAAATTGGAGTTGTTTTTCTACTAAACTTTGATGCATTTGCTGCGTAGATGTTTGCTGGTGTAAACGTGCTTGCGTGCTTGTAAAGGTGTGATCTTTGAGATTTTTAACCACCTCACTTTATACGCCAAATTATTTATGCAATTTTGCGTTGTTAGGTTTGTTAGCTAATTTGTATTTCGAGGTATGCATAGAAGAAATTTAGTGTATTCCATATGCTGGCGGAGGAAAATGTGCACCCAGAAGATTGCTCCACGGTTGGACATTTTCTTAAATCTACTCTTCATAAGAAGTATGAATAATTGTCGTTGGCCTAAACCATTTTCTTTTCGTTAGGTCTACTTTTTTTTTGTAGCTTCAGTTGTCAGTCTGCACTGAGTGACTACTTCAGTTCTAACCTTCCAAGTTTTAAGAATCACTATCGTTAGTCCCAATCATTGTTCTTTAGATATATATTTTCCTGTAGCTTCAGTTGTGAGCCCAGTACCGAGTGATTATACTTCTGAACTAACCTTGAAAAGAAACAGCAAAAAAGTCTTATCCCACTAGGTGGGGTCGGCTACATGGATCATACGATACTATTCGTTGGTCCATGTTCATGCGATTCGTCAGGATTTTACGCTGGCTGTCGGGACCTAACACAACCCTCCTCCTTTTTTGGGCTTGGAACCGGCTATAAAACATAGGCGGAGTTAAACTTTGAAAAGAAAATTTGAAGAAAATACTTCAGTTGTATTATGAAGGAAAGGGATATACTTGAGGGATCAAAAACTGTACAGAAAGTAATAGCATCCCAAAATAACAACAACAACAACAAAGTCTTATCCCACTAGGTGGGGTCGGCTACATGGATCATACGACGTCATTCCGCTCTATTAGTAACCAAACCTTTCGGTATATTATTCACCAATAAATCTTGCTTTATTAGTTTGCCAAGTATCCGCCTTGGCCTCCCTCTCCCTCTTTTACCAGATTATTTGATCTACTCTTCTTACTGGCGCATCTAATGGTCTTCTCTGAACATGACCAAACCATCTCAAACGATTCTCTACCATTTTTTCACTAATAGGAGCCACTCCGACTCGTTCACGTATATGATCATTTCTAATCTTATCTAATCTTGTATGATCACACATCCATCTCAACATTCTCATTTTGGCTACCCCCACTTTACGTTCATGTTGTCCCTTCATAGCCCAGCATTCACTACCATATAACACTGTCGGTCTTATAGCAGTACGATAGAATTTTCCTTTAATTTTATTGGGTACTTTTCTATCACAAAGAACTCCAGTGGCTTTCCTCCACTTACACCAACCAGCTTGAATTCTATGATTAACATCGTGATCAATCTCCCCATCTTGTCTTAAAATTGATCCTAAATATTTAAACTTTGTCACTTGAGGAATTATATCCTCCCCTAACCTAACTTCTCTCTAAGTTGTTTATTTGTGAAATTGCAATGCATATATTCTGTTTTATTCCTACTTAAACGAAAATCATTTGACTCCAACGTATTTTTCCATATTTCCAATTTTGTATTAATCTCTCCTCTTGAATCCGTTAAAGTATTATATCATTCGCAAATAGCATGCACTTAGGTACCTCCTCCGTGATACTCTCGGTTATAGCATCGATAACTAAGTTAAATAGATACGAGCTTAAAACTGATCCTTGATGTAGGCCAATTCCTATAGGAAATTCATTTGTCTCACCTCAGGGTGTCCTAACCCTAGTCAATGCCCCATCGTATATATCTTGTATTACCTTAATGTAGGCAACACTCATCCTCTTCTTTTGCAAGGCTTTCCAAAGTACATCCCTTGGTACTCGATCATACGTCTTCTCTAAGTCAATGAAAGCCATATATAAGTCTCTTCTCCTACTTCGATACTTCTCCATCATCCCCCTTAGTAAATAAATCGCCTTTGTAGTGGATCTTCTTGGCATGAACACAAATTGTCTCTCAGAAATACTAGTCTCCATTCTCAATCTATGCTCAATCACTTTTTCCAATAATTTCATTGTGTGACTCATAAGTTTAATCCCTCTATAATTTGCACAATTCTGAATATCCCCTTTATTCTTGTAAATAGGAACTAATGTACTTAATCTTCAATCATCAGGCATCTTTTTCGATCGTAAAATTTCATTAAATAGTTTACATAACCACAACACACCTTTTTCTCCCAAACATTTTCAAACTTCAATCGGTATACCATTCGGTCCAACGACTTTACCATTCTCCATTTTCTTAAAAGCTTCGCTAACCTCCGAGACTCTAATTCTACGATAAAATGACATATTAAGCTCACATTCGCTATAAGTCCTCTAAATCACAATGGAAACCTTCACATCCATCATTAAATAACTTATAGAAATACTCTTCTCATCTATTCTTAATATCTCCCTCAGTAACTAAAATCTTGCCAACTTCATTTTTTATGCATCTTACTTGATCCAAATCTCTCGACTCCTCTTTATTCCTTGCAATCTTGTAAATCCTTTGTTCATCAGCCTTTGTCCCTAACTTTTTATAAAACCCCTCATATGCTTTAGCACGAGCATCACTAACTGTCTTCTTAGCATCCCTTTTCGCCAAACGATACTTTTCCCAATTGTCAGGACTATTGTCCAAGTGTATCGTCTTGAAACAATTCTTCTTATTACGCACATTTTCTTGGATCTCCTCATTCCACCACCAAATCTCCTTATCTCGTGATCCAAAACCTTTTGATTCTCCAAAAATGGCTTTAGCAACCATTTCAACCTTTTTTGCCACATTCTCCCACATGATACTAGCATCTCCTTCTAACTCCCACACACTTTCCTCTAATAACTTACTTCTAAAAGTCTCTCGCTTCTCACCCTTTAACTGCCAGCATTTGATCTTTCGATCAAAAACTGTTCGAGATTTTGGTTTTATACATTTTATTTGCATATCAAGAACTAATAATCTATGTTGTGTAGTCACCCCATGCCCAGAAATTACTTTGCAATTAGTACAGCGTCTTTTATCAGTATTTATTGTCAAGAAAAAATCGATTTGAGACCTATGAGTTTCACTTTTGTATGTGATTAAATGTTCCTCTCTCTTCCTAAAATAAGTGTTGATAATCTTAAGGTTGTATGCTAAAGAAAAATCAATAATAGTTTGTCCTTCCTCATTCAACTCCCCAAAACCAAAACCACCATGAACCCTTGCATGTGGTCCTGCCTCTTTATCAACATGTCCATTAAGGTCTCCTCCAATATAAACTTTTTCGGTTGTTGGTATACTTTCAATCAAACTCTCCATATCTGTCCAAAACTTCTCCTTGAGATGTGATTCTGCTCCTACTTGGGGTGCATATGCACTAATAATGTTCATAGTCTCCTTTCCAACAATTACTTTCACGGATATGATTCGATCCTCAATCCTTTTAACTTCCACAACATTCTTCCTTCATTCTGCATCCGCGATAATACCAACACCATTCCTTCCCTATACCTTACCTGTATACCAAAGTTTGGAACAATTTAACCTAATCTCTTTACTTTCCTCTCCTACTCATCTAGTTTCTTGCAAGCATAAGATACTAATATTACGCTGGTCCATTACTTGTGCCACCTCGAGGCGCTTCCCATTCAACGTCCCAATATTCCAAAAACCTAATATGACCTTAGTTTCATGAACTAGCTTCTTTAACCGCCTCCATCCATTAGAGTGCGGTAGCCCTTGCTCATTTAACACTGCATTCAGGCGAGGATGCAGCGGCTCTTGCTCTCTTATCACTGTACCCGAGCTGTACAGCGTGTTACTTACGGGTAACGACCTAGCATTAACACAATATATTCGTCGATTCATGTTCATGAGATTCGACAGAGTTTTACGCTGGCTGTCGGGGCCTAACACAACCCTCCTTCTTTATCCGGGCTTGGGACCCACTGCCCAAAAAGGGGAAAATATTTCTCCCAAGTCCCACTGATTCACCCAATCATAGTTTCTCGTCCCTTTTGGTAACCAACATAAAAAATTGATGTATGTCTTCTGAATAACATCTAGAACTACCAGAAACAACACTGTTAGATGCAACCAAATGGCAAATGCATACTACTTTCAATTTGAACCTGGGTCCTCTCTCTCTCTCAAAGGAAAAAGATCTGCATTGAATCCAAAACTGCAGAATATTTTGGATTTATTTTAATTAACTTTACTAATTTAGTTCACTTCTCTTTCATATTTCTATTAAATGG
Source organism: Pontederia crassipes (assembly GCA_030549335.1). Lineage (NCBI taxonomy): Eukaryota > Viridiplantae > Streptophyta > Magnoliopsida > Commelinales > Pontederiaceae > Pontederia > Pontederia crassipes. The sequence continues at coordinate 8,330,197 of JAUKPH010000017.1, forward strand.
CATGTGTCTTTCCTTTATTGGATGGAGTTGAATAATGGTATTTTTTCCTTCTCAATCGTTTGTGTTTTACTTGTATAGAAGAATAATTGTGTTATGCATTTCACTCCAAGAGGTTGGTGCTCTGCAATTGTTTCTAAGTCGTACGTAATCTTCTATCTGTAAAGATAAGTGACTGTTTTCATTTGAAATAAAGATAAGTGACCATTTAACTAGAAACTACACAAAACATAAGCTGTCATTTTCTTAGTTGATTTTGATGCATTCTTTTGGCATTTTTTTTGAAATATTTGTGCTGTGTTGTTTTGCATCTTTTTCTTTACTTCTATGCCAATGTATGACTCATGTAAGACTTTTTTCTCTCGAAAAAATGACTGGATTCCATTCTTTGAATTCAGTTATATGAAAGAGGGAATGCGAACAAGTGTCGAAGCAATTTTACTGGTAAAAATCTGCTCTCTTTATCATGATTACTCCTTTCCTTTGTTACATGTATGTTTCTTGAGTATCTAGGAGAAAGCACTCTAAATTTTACCTCCTTTGCAAAATAAAAATGACTAAATAAAAAACCCTTCAGGTGAGCGTTGCTAGCTGTGCACGACGTTGTTATGTGTTTGTCTTAAATCTTTAGCTAATCTCGTTTCTCTGGTAAATTAGTTTAACCCTCGAAATAAAATTTCACATTTAAAATTTTGGATCGTTGCTTTATACTTTTACCACTAGATTTGTTTAATGTTACTGCACATGAACAAGTAATAAATAAGAATATTTAAAAAGCTTAATTTGAGTTTTAATTTTATTATTTAGTAAACTATTGTTGTTATTACAGGTTCAAGAGCACAATCATCCCCATATACTCTTACTGCAAATAGGGAACACCTTTTGTAAACTTCCTGGTGGTCGATTGAAGCCTGGAGAGAATGGTAGGTTCTCTTGCTACTATTTTGCAAACCCTCAACAAAAAAAAAAAAAAACTTTCTCTGGCGTATGTTTTGGAAGACCATTTATTATTATATGTTCAAAACTGAGATTTCCAAACCTCATTCAACTTTGTTCCACAGAAGTAGAGGGTCTAAAACGAAAGTTATGCAGCAAACTGGCTGTTAGTGCTCCCAAAATTCAGCCAAATTGGCAGGTAATTAGTTAATCTTTAATTTTCTCATATCTGCGTCTATTTATCGTTATAGTTGTGTATCAATAATGAATATTTGAGAATTGATTACATATATATACATATATTTTCAGAGGGTCAAGGATGAGGTGTCAAATTGGACACAATCCCACATAAGTGAATGGCCATGACGTATCACATTCTTCATATAACAACTTTCACATCTGAACACAACCATTTTGAGACCAAATAACCCACAAAAGGGCCATTGGAAGTGCCCTATCTCCTCTGCTCATGTGTGTCATAAATCCCTGATTAGTCGCGCTCTACGTCTGAATGACAGGCAGAATTGATTCTCTGAGCTTACATCCGAGTATCCAACCACCCACATCTTCTTGCTGCCCAATCATCCTTTGCAATGTTGCACTGAAATAGTGTCTTCATCCATGTGTCTTGCCACAACGGCTGCAGCTGAGACCAGAGTCCGGTGCCCATTTATGCATGTGCCTTGCCACAATGGCTGCATCTGAGACGAGTCTGGTGCCCATCTTGCCCTGTGCGTCTTGGCGACTAACTTCTGCCTCCTTAGTAGGCAAGTAGCCATGTGAAAATTCTGATGTTTAGAAGTGCCCGAGTTCTCCAAATGAGTTTACAGCTTGTTATCAAGTTGTTCTGTGGACACTCGCCTCCCCGGATTTTAAAATGTATGTCTCTCGCTTAAAAGGTTGCCGACTTCGCCAGCAATCCTTGTGTTAGATTGGCCTACCATGTAGTCCATCATTTTTATCAGCACAACAGTTTTCCAGATCCCAAAGCATTTAATCTTCATTTTTCTATATTTTTAAACTACTGTTTTTCATCTTTCCAGTAATGATTTTCCATGAGTTCCTTGACTTTTCTTGCCTTATAGGTTATTTTAATTCCTTCATAGTATCATTTAGAAATATGACGGTCGACATTTTATTTAAAGCTCTCACTAAAAAAATTCTTGAGCTTTTAAGATTCTGATCTTAAGATCAGATGGGGGTCATAAGCTTGAAGATCGTAAGATCGAATTGAGGATCGTAAGATCTTACCTATTAATAAAAAATATATTTTATAAATAATAAATATTTTTTTATAAAGTGTCGCATTTAAATATTAAATTACACTGCAGTACATCATTTTTTTATTGTTTCTTAAACAAAATTATATCAAAACATATTAAAAATAAAGAAAATATATTAAACTTCAACTAAATTAATTTTTATTATCATAAATATATTTTTAATTAACATTTAAGTGATTATATTAATCATATGAGATCGTATAGGGATTGGATAACATCGTAAAATTGCATGAAAAATTAAGATCGTATTAAGATTGTACGCATAAGATTCTCAAGATAAGATCGAGATCGGTAAGAGACAGGAAGATCATAAAATTGTAAAATCTTAATATCTAGATCGAGATCGTATAGGATTGGATAAGATCGTAAGCTTGCATGATCAAAATTAAGATCGTATTAAGATTTTACGCATAAGATTCTCAAGATAAGATTGAGATCGGTAAAAGGCAAGAAGATCGTAAAATTGTAAGATCTTAATGTCTAGATCGAGATCTTGACATTAGTTTTTATTAGGTGAACATATATTTATTGAGTTCCAATTTAGATAAGGCTTATATTTTATTGTCGTCAGTTTTAGTGTTTTGAAATTTTCAGATTGGAGAATGTGTTGCTATTTGGTGGAGGCCAAACTTTGAAACAATGATGTATCCATATTGTCCTCCTCATATTACCAAACCCAAGGTAAAGTGCTGCAAAAGCATCAGTAAGTGAAATACTTCTTGCATTATGGATGTTGTAATAAACTTTTTTGCATTTAAAAGAAAAAATTGCTTTTGCATGTAATGTTTAATGTTCTACTTCCATAAGTCATCTTTGCTTCCTTCACATATTAACATTTTACTGTTCCAAAATCTTTGTTGGTTATTTTCAGAGATCAAATTGATGTATTCCTCTACTAAAAGGAGTTGTGTATTTCGTGTATTTGTTGGTCTTTTGGTTAATCTAAATTTGGTGACTTTCCAGGAATGCAAGAAGCTTTTCATTGTCCACTTGTCTGAACGAGAATATTTTGCGGCTCCGAAGAACTTGAAGCTGTTAGCTGTTCCATTGTTTGAACTCTATGACAATGTTCAGGTGTCAACCTTTCCAATGACAAATTTATTTTTAGTTTATAACACCATTTTAACTTATGGTTTTACGACTTTAGCAGCTTCTTGTTTTTTGAACTATAATTAACGAAGAGTTGAATATGGCACAACTCAAGTAGATTCATTTTCCAAAGAGGTTATGCCTTGAAGCATAAAACTCTTTTAATAAAAAGGTTGGGCTAATATGCATAATTCGAAGCTTCTCCAAATCCCAGACTTTATTATGTTTCCTGAGGCCCCAGGGATAAATAGGACCCTGGGACTCGGGAACTTATTAACCAATTCTAGCATGACCTAACTTCTTGTTTGATTCTGTTCAGAGATATGGACCTGTTATATCTACCATCCCCCAGCAACTTTCACGGTTTCAGTTCAGTATGGTTGCGTCATGAAGACTTGAAACTGATTTGCAGCTGAAGCTTAAAGCTAGCAGCAGCCCCATTCTCTGACGAGAGGCAAGTTATAAGCTCCACGCAACAACTTGAAGCTAATCCATCCTGACTAGCCTAACTTAGATATTCACCTAGTGCGTTTGAAAGCTGTTGGCCCATGTTGGCTACTAATGTAGACATTTATCTTGGATTAGTTCTCTGTTTATTTAGAAACTGTAGCTTATGGTTGAATAGATGCCATGAACTCCAGAAGTATTTTCTTCTGAATTACATGTGTCAAACTTTGTTTGGTGTTTCGATGTCATTTCGGTAGAAGGGATACGAACTTAATATATTCTGATTTATATCTATTATGCCAATTTGTTCTTTGGTAGGAATACAATTCTCAAAGGCTGTGGTACGAGAATCGTGGAAGTTTTAAAAAGTTGATTTGAGAGATAAATTTTAATAGGTGTTTAGATAAAAAGTAAGAAGTAAATATATATTTTATTATTTTATAAGATTATTGTTATATTATTAATTATACAATATTTTTATAATTAGTAAATTAGATAGAAGAAAAAAAAGTTAAGCTAAACTAATTAATAACTAAAAAATGAAATATAAAAAAAAAATTTAACATCATATTTATATAAAATAATTATATAATTATAACTTATTTAGAATATCATAATTAATAATTTAATTATATTATATCTAATATCATACTAGTTAATTTTTATTATGATATATGCAAAGTAAAATAAATAAAAATATTTACGTCAACATATAAATAAAAATATATATTTTTCATAATAAATAATAATGTATTTTTTATTTTATTATAATACTAAGTAAATTGTAATAAATAATAAATGTACTTTTTTGTTATTGTACCTAAATAAATTATAAAATTATAATATCTATATAATATATGTATATAATATAATATATGCATATAATATATGCATATAATATATAATATATACATATAATAATATCATTAAAATAATAAGTTATAAGTCTAAAATCAGCTCCACTTACTTTTAGACCTCTAATAAAAAAGCAAAAAAAACATAGGTTATTCTTGCTATTAATAAGAACTTAATAAGAACTTTTGACTAAAAATTTTGGCCAAAGTCAAGTGACGGATCACATATGATATTTGGCTGAACAAAACGAAATTCTCTCTTTTATTATGCAAACAAATACGGTCAAAACAATCAATTATGGTACAATCCCAAGTCACGATTCACCCAACTAAGGGATCGGACAACAATCCGGATAGGTGTCCATTTTAGATCGAACCGGTTGGACCAATCGGTCGGACCGGATAGTAATAAAATATTATATTTAATATGGTATATTAAATTAAGCTATTATATTTTGGATATATACCTATATCAAAATGTAATTATGCAAAAAAACAATAATCATAAATCATAAAATTTAAATTTAAGATTTGATGTTAAAATTATTACACACTTAATAAATGGAAATTTTATTGAATCTCATTATTATATATAAATTTTCTATTCTTTAAATTTTTTATAAATATTTTTCCATTATATTATGAAAAGATTATATATTCTATAAATAAATATATAGTATAATTAGTGATTTATTAAATTTGAACCTATTAAATATTAAATTAAATAAATTTAAAATTTGTGTATATATATTTAAATATATATATAATACTATATTATATTATCAAAGAAGTTTGCACCATTCATCTCTAACTAATTTATCTAATATGACAAATATTATATATAATATAATAAATATATAATTAACTTATATTATAATATACATTTATGATATTAAAATTTTGAATAAAATAATAATTCATAAGTTAAAGTTCAAAGCTTAGCAAATTTTAAACTAAATGAAGGAAGAAAAAAATAAGTAAGGTATACAAATATAATCTCACATTCATAATACTAACAACATAAAAGCAATGGAACATCTATAAATGGGTCAATATGTTTTTTACGGAGAAAGTTTATTTATGGATATTTTTTAATTTTATAATAATAAATTTTATAAAATTATTTCTTTTGTTAAGAAATAATAAATAAATTTGGGTTGGCTTAAAATCGCGGTTCAACTCGGTTTTTCCTTATTTTGATCGATTTTGGCCGATTTTGACTGATGCTTGATCGGTCTTGACTGGTTCAACTCGGTTCAACTAGGGGTCGATCGACGATCGGACCGGTCCGACCCTAATAATATTGCACTCAACCATTATTTTTCACTCGTGGTGGAGTAACCATTGCTTATTTTACTTCACCATGGGATCCAATGTTCAATATTCTGCTTATTGCTTTTTCGAATGCTATACTTGCTAACTCAATTATTAGATTACAGAATAGAGAGGGAATTAGCTACGTCGACAATTATCATTATATCTTAAATAATAAACAATGCAGTATTACTCCATTACATAATTGTGTTTTCTTTTCAACATGTTTATATATATATATATATATATATATATATATATATATATGGATAAATAGGTGTGAACTCCACTTATTTCTAGGGGTAAAAGTAATATGGGTGGGCTCGATTTTTTTATTTTAAAAAATCATCTGCTATTTTTGGGTTATTTTTTAAATTTAAAAATCACTCTAAAATAATTTTAAAAAAATAAAAATATTCTTTTAACGGATTGGTTTTTCGAATGATTTTGTATCTCTACTTTTATATAATATATTTAAATATATATAGTAAATTAAACTAACATAAAAACATGTAATTTATAATTAAATATAAAATATACTAGTAAAATATTAATGTTACCAAATTAAAGTTTTAGAAAAAATATGAAACTATAATAAAAAAATTAATAATGAATTAATTATATAAATAAAAATTCATAAGCAAAATTTTAACTTCACGGATCCCTACAATTTTTTTAATGGAATCCTAATTTTAACAGATGGGTTTGAATTTATTAAAATTCATCCGAAATTATATTAAGCTTTTATTTTTTTTATTTTTCAATTCGGTTTTTTCATATTAAATAGATTTTTGGATATTTCTTACTTATCCATGTGAATTTACACGTTAAACTTAATAATTATTGTAAGAAATAAATTATTTCGTGGCTAACTCTGAAAATATTTATTATTTGCAAAGCTCAATTATCTTAGGAATGCGTTTAATGTATTGTGATTCAACATTACATAACAAATTAGATTGTTTCTAAAAAATTTATAGCTCGTTAAATTATCAACAATATGCATTATCTTACTTAGTATGCATAAATAATGTATTTGGTAATCTATATTAATTATTTATAAAAAAATAAAGATTTATCAGTTAATATATATATTTTATTAATATACTCCTAATTAAAAAAATATGTTTGGATATATACATTATTTTTAACTTTGTAAACTTAAATCACAAATATATATATTCTCACTCATAAAATTAAAATTTATAAAATAATTAATATATTTTAAAATATGATAATAATATAGTCAAAATAATTAATTAATATTAATTTTTTAATTTTATAATTTATTTAATTATTAATATAATTTATTCAATGTGTTTTAAATTTTATTTAAATAAAATGGTAAAGGATAATTTGAAAAGTGAAATTGAAAAGATTATAACTCAATTAATAATGTGGATTGCTATCCTCTTCGTTGTCAATTTGTATTATCACTTCATAAGTAATACGAATTTTTGGACAATGCAAATTATTTATTATCCGTCGCAAGTGAATAAGATAATATAGTGGATCCAAATAATTTAATATAATATTATTTGATAATGAGAAACGCCCCTTAGAAAGTAAAACAAAAGAAAATATTTTTTAATATAATTTTCCTTTTCAGATTATTTTAATAAAATAATTTCTAAAAATGAAATATATTTTCATTTATTATTGTATTTATCAAAAGTCCTGAACTCAATAAGGAAATAATACAGCTAATTTATATTTTGAATTAAATAACTAATTTATTTTATTTGGTAATCGCAATAAATTTTTTTATTAAATATGAAAAAATGGAAAACGGTGGTTTCTTTTTAATCACCAAAATATAGGACTGATTATATTTATCCGATATGAATGTACAATAATATAACTTTTTATTTTTTTTAATCCGACTCAGGTTAAACCAACTTCGATCGGATCGGTCGAATCTTTGGGCCGACCGGCGACGCCCCAAGTCCTATCCACCGCTTCGTATTCTCGTTTCTTTCTTTGGTTTCTTTTCGCCCGTCTTTCTCTTCCGCCGATTACTGGAGCTGTCGCGGCGGCGCCACCACCGATCAAGGTAACGACGTCTTCTCCTCCAAATCTTAGTAGTTTTCCTGTTCGGATCTCGACCCGATCGGCGGCATCAGGGTTTCTGGTCGTGATCTGGGCGATCGCGTCCTAATTCCGCTGGGCTTCTCCTCCAGATGGTTTGTTAATCTTTTCGAAACCACAACTCTCTAAAAAATTGGAGTTGTTTGATGTCAAAATTCGGAGCTTCGATATCTGATTCCCCGGGTCTGTTTTCCCCTTGATTTATGCATTCATTTCTTTGTTTTGACAAATTTGATGTCGTTGCAGGGGCTTTGTACTCCCGTGAACTGTTCGAGATGGCTGGGAGAACTCCGATCCCGATCAATAACTCTGCTCTCATTGCGATGATCGCTGACGAGGTAGACGCCAGTGAATTTGAAATATTTAGTTGTGTCTTTGTGAATGATCCGAAAACATTAAGCTTTAGATGAATAGAGCAATTAAATTACGGTAACTACAATGATTGTTTGGGTAACTTAGATACGCAATCTTATTTATAGGGCAAAGCAAATTGTGAGCGGCCTTTATGGTTACTGCTTCCAACAATGGTACATTCAAGATCAGAAGGCTTTTCTTTTCCTTGCAGCCTAACGTACCCTTGAATGGATTTCATTGCCATCAATGATTACTATTTTCATCCTCATTTAATGTTTAAATGCTGTGAATTTGGTTTCTGATCACTGTAAAGTTGCTTGGTCATTACTTTTTTTTGTTACATCGTGTGATAAACCCGATCATCTTAGGTTTTCGATAGATTCATGTCACATTCATAGGATGACTACAATCGACTTTTGAAAAGATACATGAACATCAGGGCTTTGGTTTTACCATAAATTGCTTGATCTTGGGAATATTTAGTTACAATCTGGAAGTGATTATAAGCATATTTAAAGTTATTCTTTGCATGGTTTTGGACTTTCCTTCTTTTAACATTTACATTCAGGACAGTATTCGAGTGTAAACCAATGGCTTTGATAAACCATATATGATCCTTGTTTCATTTCTTTTGAGGGCACAGACAGTTCCCTACACAATTCTCTATTGATATGTATTTCTGAACATAGGTTGCAAATGCAGCTACTTAGGTTTTCATGACATTTATCCTAAATTTTACTTGTAGCAATAGTTGTTGGACCTCAACAGAATCCTTATGCATGGGATCAGGAGCTACATTTTTGTGATTTATACAGTCTATAAAGACTATTTGATGTGCTTGTTCCACCACAACATAAATATCTTCATGATGCCCGAAAGGACTTTTTGATCTCTGTCAAACTGCTGAGCCTGATTTTGGTTATGACTTTTGAAGCTTCACTTGTTTGTTCTTGTATATATGCAGACTGCAAATTGAATCCTAATTTGGTATTTGTTTTTGGTTTAGGATACTGTTGTTGGATTTTTGCTCGCTGGAGTTGGCAATGTTGATTTGCGGAGAAAGACAAATTACCTGATTGTGGATTCAAGTATGTTTATGTATTAACAGAATACACTTTCACAAAAAAATGTATTAACAGAAGAAAAAGAAACTTGCGATCCGTTCCTTTTTTTTTCTAAGAGGACTTGTGATCAGTTTCTGTATAGTCATTTTGATTTAAATAGTCTTATTTTGGTAGTCTGATTCCCTTTTTTTTACATGATAAGTTAAAATGTATAGTATGTAATTATGCTCAAATGTTTACCTGATAATTTATCTAGAAATTTGTTTGGTGAAGTGTTTGTTATGAAAGGAAATTATTACCTCACAGAAGGAACTGTCAAAGGCCCAAAGCGCGGCGCCATGTGGGAGGAGCTCAGAGGGGCACGTGCCCGCCTCCCGGACCGGACACACAGTGGCTGATTGGCAGTGACTTCAATGTCACTCTTGACATGGATGATCGTCCCATCAGGCGACGGGGGAGAGATTCTGGAGCAGAGGAGTTCAGAGATTTCATCGACTTGCAGTCACTCGTTGATTTTCCGCCCTCCAATTGCAGATTCACGTGGAGGAGTACTGCGGCCCCGGCCGCAAGATCGAGGATTGATCGCTTCCTTGAATCCTTGGAACTAGCAGAGACTCACCAGCTAGCGGTGGTCGATGGATCGACCATTCTCGGACCACACCCCCCTGCTGTGGCGCTCCGACAACGGTCAGAGGCAGCGTTCTCTCTTCCGCTTCGAGCGCTCCTGGCTACTCGAAGATGGTTTTCGTCAGTTAGTGATGGAGCAGTGGCAGAGAGTGGAGGCCTCAGACACTGCCGCCAGGACCCTTGCATCACGCCTAGCCAGCCTTCGGTTCTTCCTTTGCAGACACAGACGCCAGATTCAAGAGGACAGGGAGAGGCGTCAGACGGACGCCCTCGAGAGGATTGCTCGGATGGACCGGCGAGAGGACTCCCACCCACTTACTGACACAGAGTTGGAAGAGTGCAGACGGGCTCAGGAGATCATCCAGCTTGAGGATAGGATCGTGGAGACCCAGTGGAGGCAGCGCTCCCGACAGACCTGGTTGCAGGAAGGAGATGCTAACACTCGATTTTTTCACCTATATGCGAGCTCTCGAAGACGGACGAACATGATTGACCAGATTGAGGTGCAGGGTCAGCGTTTCACTGGCCAGCATAGCATTGGAGAGGCCATCACCTCCTACTTCCATTCGTCGACCCGACGACAGTCTCCGAGCCCATGGCGTTGGGCCCCAGGGGATATCCTCCGTCTCACTGACGATCAGTCCTCTTTGCTTGTGCAGGCCATCTCTGAAGAGGTCACTGAGGCCCTCCGGGACCTCAACGGTGACGCCACGCCAGGCCCTGATGGCTTTTCGATTTTCTTTTATCGAGAGTTCTGGTCGACGGTGCGCGAGGACGTCCTGGCGGTCATTCGGGAGTTCACCAGCGCGAATCGGGGCTTTAATTGCCTTAACAAGTTCCTCCTCTTCCTACTCCCGAAGCGGACCCCGGCTGACCGAGCGGAGGACTTCCGACCCATCGCCTTATCCAACGCCATTTATCTTTTAGTGGCTCGGGTATTGGCGAATCGGCTTCGTGAGGTCTTGCCAGTTTTGGTCCACCCTGCACAGACGGCTTTCATTCAGGAGCGGGCCATCACCGACAGTTATACCATGGCCTCGGAGATTATAGCTCATTGGAGGAGGACTAGCCGCCAGGCCTTCCTATGGAAGGTCGACTTTTCCAAAGCATATGACACTGTCTCATGGCCTTTCCTTTTGCATTGTTTACAGGTTAGAGGGTTCCCGGAGACTTGGATTGCTTGGATGAAGCGGTGTGTTACCACCGCTTCTTTCTCGGTCTTGGTCAACGGGGCGATTTCGGGGGATTGGATTCAGCTTCAACGCGGAGTCCGCCAGGGCTGCCCACTGGCCCTCATGCTCTTCGTCCTGGCAGTTGATGCGCTGGTCAGATGAACTCAGATGTCCTGCGCGGCGGGCCTTTTCACCGGCTTTGTTGGGGCTTGGTTCCTCTCCTCCAGTATGCTGATGACACGGTATTTTTCATTGAGGGTTCGGAGGAGGAAGCTCGACGTGTGGCCATCCTCGTTGAGTTATTTGGCACCACGACGGGTCTTCAGATAAACCATGCCAAGTCTTCATTCATCCCTTTTGGCATGGTTTCCGAGGTTGCTGACAGATGTGCGGCTGAACTTCGCACTCCTATTGGTACACTGCCGATCTCGTATCTGGGCTTACCTCTCTCCGACCGCCACATCACATCCCGGAGTTGGACTCCAGTTCTAGAGCGCATGGAGCAGAGGCTCCAGGGTTGGAGTTCACGTCTCCTATCCCGGGGGGGCCATCTCGTCCTTCTCCGATCTGTGCTCTCGGCACTCCCGATGTACTATATGACCGTTCTCAGAGCACCTGCCCAGATTATCAGACGTATGGATTCTTTGAGGAGCAAATTCTTTTGGCAGGGTGGCGGTCCTGATCGGCGCGGAGTCCACCTTGTTACCTGGAGCAGCGTTTGCTGCCCCACCTCTCAGGGCGGACTAGGGATTCGGGACCTCCGCTACACCAACTGGGCTCTCCTAGCTCGGTGGGTCAGGCGGATCATGGGACCCGAGGAGGGCTTATGGCAGTCAGTCTTCTTCGCATGCTATGGACGAGACCTTTCTTGGGATTCTAGGATTATGCTGCCCCGCGGAGCTTCATCATTTTGGCGGGGCGTGGCGGCGCTGATTCCGATGGTGCGTTTGCTCATGACCCCTTCTCTTGGCTTTGGAGCGGACTTCTCCTTTTGGCGGCATGGCTGGTCCCCCGGGGACTCACTGGCGGAGGCCTTCCCCTGATTGTATGCTCTGGCGGTGCATCCTGACGCGACGGTGGCGGAGACCTGGTCTACGCCCGGTGGCCCGAGTTCGGGCTCCTGGGCCCCGGCTTTCATATCAGCCCTCTCGGATCGGCGTTTCACGGAGTTTCTTGCACTTCATCAGAGGATTGCCTCCTTCCGCCCCGACCAGTCCAGACATGATGGTTGGGTTTGGCTATCGGAGGCCTGGTCGACACGGAGTTTCTACATCCGCTTTCTTCCCGACATGATGTCGTCAAAGGATTTCAGACTTGACTGTCGACTTATCTGGAGATCCCTTGTCCCGTTGAAAGTCAAGATTTTTGCTTGGCTCATGCGGCGGGATAGACTTCTCACCAGGATGTATAGGGCGAGGTGGGCACACAACAGTGACACATCTTGCGTCCTTTGTGGTGAGGCGGAGGAGGACATTGGCCATCTATTCTTTACATGTGCGACTTCACGCGGCATCTGGCAGTGGATGCCCTTTGGGGTCCCTTTTCCTTCTGATCCTACGACGTTGTGGCAGCTTCTTCGTGGTTTGGCCCGACAGGGTCAGAGATGGCGGGCACTAGTGGCGATTTTTTTGGCAGGTTCCTAGGCGATATAGCTTCAGCGGAACCGAGTGATTTTTTGTGGGGAGCGATGTCGGATAGAGCATATTGTACACCACACTCTCTTTTTGCTTTAGGAGTGGGGTTTTGGCTGACATAATTTCTCTTTTGCCGCTCTCTTTTCGAGAGCACACACTTGTACATCTCTTCAGTTTCCCCAGATATATATATACCTGGATGACAACCACACAATTTGGTAGTCATCCTTTTTCTCCTTAAAAAAAAAGGCCCAAATCTCTATAGAGAACAAGCAACAAATTCGAACTTGCTAAAACAAATTGTTCAAGCCCAGTACAACAACAACAATAACAAAGTCTTATCCCACTAGGTGGGGTCGGCTACATGGATCACACGACGCCAATTCGTTGATCCATGTTCATGAGATTCGACAGGGTTTTACGCTGGCTGTCGGGGCCTAACACAACCCTCCTCCTTTATTCAGGCTTGGGACCGGCTATAAAACATAGGCGGAGTTTAAGGGAAAAAAAGGAACAAGCTTTCACGTGTCATAACTGAGGAAAGAATTAAAATATCTTTGACCCATGCCCAAAAGAATATTTCAAACATTGGAGTTGCAAGCAGTTTTTTTTTGCACTAAAAAAAATTCTATGAAAAAAAAAAATGTGAAGACCACACATCATTTTACTGATTGAAACCTCCACACTAACACGAGATTATGCAATGGACAAACACGTTTGTCACAAAAGGAATAAGTGGTCCCAGATTATGCATTGCAAATGACAAACCATCTTCATTTCAGGCGCATTTCAGGCGCATCAATTTTATTAACTCACACGCCAACATCCAAGATCCTATAACAGCTTGCCTATAAGCAATTGTGTTCAAAAAATTCATTGACATTAAAGCGTGAAATGTTTGGCAACACGCAAAATCTAACTAGTCAAGGGGTATTCTCCTCAAGCCGTGCTTCCCAGAGTGATACAAAAGAACCCAGTTGTTTGCTCCTGAAAGCTAAAACCCACTCGGAGTCATATTACTCCGAAAACCCCAAATACCCCAATTTTCTAATATATCAGAGTAAAATTAATTATTATCATCAAAGTAAACCCCCGAGTGGTGGTCCTTATTCAAAAAAGGAACCCAAAACCTTCGAGCAACTCACCAACTATGACGACCCTAAATGCCGTAATTGGAACAGCATGCGAAAGGACAAGCATCCACATTGTGTTCCAGGGTTGAGAGAGAGAGAGAGATGGAAGCAAGCAGCAGTAAAGATTAGACAGTAAGATCCAAAGATTCCTACATTTCCTGGTGGATCAGGCTCTGGAATGGAGCGATAGAAAATTAATGAAGTGAAACAGGGGCAGGAGATTACAGTGCTTCTGCGCCGCTCGGCGGCGATGGCGAAGCCGAACGCGGTGAGGCAGAGGGCGATGGCGAGAACGTGAACCAACGTTGATCCCTTGGCTTCCCCCATTGCTCCCTCCTCCACCTTCTTCACGTCTTCCTGCTTGCTCTCCTCAACTTGCTCGGGAGAGAGAGAGAGACCGGTGAGGGGTTTTGGTGCAGGAGCAACAACAACAACAAAGCCTTATCCCACTAGGTGGGGTCGGCTACATGGATCATACGACGCCATTCCGCTCTTCGTTGATCCATGTTCATAAGATTCGACAGGATTTTATGCTGGCTGTCGGGGCCTATCACAACCCTCCTCCTTTATTCGGGCTTGGGACCGGCTATAAAATATAGGCGGAGTTGTTTTGGTGCAGGAGCATCAAGACTTTATTTTAAAAAATATTCTCTCATATATGGCCATTAAAATAATAATGGAAGAGAGAGATCAACACTTATAATAATTGTTACGGACAGATAGACAAGGCTTTTTAATGGCTATATAGGAGAGAAAGTATAACTCTTGAAAAAATGGTGAGGAGAAGAAAGAAAGTGGTTTTGTGGCAACCAGGTATCCCAGGTAATAGGGAAGCCAGCAAGAGTAGCTCAACATGACCATTCCTGAAAGGTTATAAAAGTTTGATGACACGTGGTTACAAAACAAATTTCTAGGAAGATGTTGTTGTTGTTGTTGTTACATGCACTGATAGTGTGCCAATAACGAATAGTTAAAAAAAGAGAAAAAAGGAGTTGTGAATATTATCTGGACATCGAATAAAGATAATAATATGCATTTCTAAAAGATATATTGTAGATTGTAGTCACATGTTCAAATTAATATCTATTGGAAGTTTGTCTATATGGCTGAACATAACCATGACTTGTACAATGAGCAGCGTTCTCTATGAAGTGCTCCTGACACAACTATTGTAATCTTCAAACTGTTATATGGTCATCACTAAAGGTTTTGGATGATTAACATTCTGGCTAATCATCCTTTTTCCCCTCAAAAAAACAAAGTAAGCTTCTGTGAAAACAAAAAGATGGCTAACCTCACAAGCATTGGATAAACATATGCATATGGTCAATCGGGAGAATGGAACGAATGCATAAAAAATGAAGATTTAAGTTCTATTGCCAGAATTGACATTTGCTATAGTCAGTGAATCAACCACTTAATTTATAATTTGAATGGTTGAGGTTAAATGCTATGTAAAATAAAAACAGAATTAAAAATGTTATTCTTAATGGGCAGAGAAATGTTGTCATCTAAAGTTACCTGATCTAAGAAACAACAGGGCAGAAAACTATGGAAAAAAAACAGAGCAGATCTAGAAAGCATAAGCAAAGCAGATCCCAAAAATTGTGTTCTTTGGGAAAAAAATCAAAGACCTAAATATAATGCCATAGAAAGATATTCTATCAGTAGAGAAACATAATGCCACAGCCTTGTCATTGGAATAAAAAAAAATTCCAGCGAGAGATGAGAAAAATCAAAAGAGGACAGCTGAAGAGAGAGAAAAAAGTTCAATGGAATAAGGGGGTTCAGAGCATCTCTCCTAAAAAGGAAATAGGAATATCGATCTTCAAATTTATATGACAGCTTAAATCTACGAACTGAATGTGTGCAGTGCAATAGTGATCTGCACCTTCTTGCTTAACAGTTGGAAATTTATCAATTTTCGTGCATAGAAGAGTACAACAACAACAACAACAACAACAACAACAAAGCCTTAGCCCACTAGGTGGGGTCGGCTACATGGATCATACGACGCCTGATCCATGTTCATGAGATTCGACAGGGTTTTACGCTGGCTGTCGAGGCCTAACACAACCCTCCTCCTTTATGACGGGCTTGGGACCGGCATAGAAGAGTACAGCTGAGAATATTCGGTAATATTAGCATAATTGACCTCTGAAGTATTAAAGCAATGGGTGGTGGGTGAGTTCACATATTTATTAAATTTTATTTTGATCTTATTATAAGCAGCTGATGATGTTAGCAGATAAACAAAACGATCAACTTCTATGTATGTTGTAAAAGATCTTTTGCTTTAAAATGAATTAAAGAAATAAGGATGAGGCATGTCTAAGAACTCACAACGGGGAACAATCTTCCACCTCTGGTTTTCTCCCTTCAGCCATTCCCAAAGCACCAGAGTTGTACCATCTCTCACGCCGCCATGGTTCTTGTCTCCGTTAAAGGCATCAAAGTTCAAACGGATGTTATTGACCATTCTAATGCATCGAAAACCATCACCCAGATCTTTGCTTTCGGTCCATAGGATTGACTCATCAAGATAATTTGGATTGTATGGAATCAGCCGAACAGGATGAGTTGCTCCAATAGATGAATATAATAACCTAACACTCCTTCTTTTAAAGATAATTTCGAAAATATCTTTTATTATTGTCTCGCTACGAAATTGTATGCTTCATTGAACAATTAATTGTGTTATGTGCAATAATATCCCTCCTAAAAGTTGGAAGACTATTGGGGCCTACCGGCCTAGTTTCTTATGATATGATAAGTGAATCTTAATATTACCTGTATAGTTTCAGCTTATGCTTATTGATGTTATACCAAAACACGGAAGTTCATCAATTAATATGCTGAATTAGAGAGTCGATAACATTGTAGTTTTTGGGGCATTCATATTTGATCCTGCAGCATCTGAGAAGTGTGTTTGTTGGAATGCCAAGATGCTGATAGAGCATGATGGAGGAATGACAAGATTTTGAAAAGGAATCAGTGCTGAAGCATTTAATATTTAACAGTTCTATATGTTTTGTAGTAACCTAGTAATAGTTCTTTGTTAATAGTTATGAATTTATTGATATACAGTCCATTAAATTGTGAGAGAGATGAAAGTACAGTCAAGTTGGTTATGGACTAAAAGATGACATTGTAATATTTTGCTTGGATCATGTAGCAAAGAGCTGTGTAGCAATACATGTGTAATCTGTACCAAATTTGGCATATTAAATCTGAATAAGAATGTGGACCCAAACATGACCTTTGATATTTATTTGAGAATTGACATAATTGTCACTTTTACCTCATCTTTGTTAAATTTGCATGGTTATCTTCATTAAACTGCTGATTTGCAAGGTCTAGGAGGTGTCATTGAGTTGTATGTACATAATATTTTTGCTCAATTCAGTAACTTTAGTTCATTTCATATCATGTATTAGTTTTAATGAATACTTATTTTCAAATTTTGAGTCAATCATCTCTACATTAGATTACGTGATTTCAAGTTTTGTCAGTGTTTGCTCAAAAGAGGTTTTGCCTGTGTTCTTACTGCTGATTAGCAATTGATCTAAACCCTGGAATGGTTTATCGTCTACATGTAATACGTATTTTATATTTCAACTGGTTTTTTCAATTTTTATTGGTTTAAGAATATCTCATTTCTTAATATTTCTTGTTATGAAAATCTAGCAATTGGCATCTGTCATATTTCCTGAGCTAAATGATTTCTTTTCCTTGATAGAAACCACTGTGAAAGCGATTGAAGATGGATTTAAAGAGTTCACTTCAAGGGAGGACATAGCTATTGTGCTAATTAGTCAATACGTAAGCTTTCTGAATGCTTATATTTTGGTTAGTGCAGTGAAAATTTTGTGCTACCAAATTATGCCAGGGGAAAACTGGTTCTTCTTGTCATATTACTGATGGCCACTTTTCCATTGCTTCTTGATGCGGACTAATGATCATATAGTTTGAATTGCTCACAATGTTTCTTGTTGTAGCTAGCTTGTATATCACATTATTGTTATAATGCGTTACTTAAATTGACCATCTATACCTTGATTTCAGGTTGCAAATATGATAAGGTTCCTAGTAGATAGCTACAACAAACCTGTGCCTGCCATATTGGAGATTCCATCCAAGGATCATCCTTATGACCCCGCTCACGATTCCATTCTCTCTCGGGTGAGATACCTGTTTTCTGCGGAATCAGTATCATCAGGAAGGCGGTAGATGTGGTTGATAGCTCCACTTAATTCCATCGACAGACTCTCTTCTCAATTACTAGAAGCATACGATTCATTCAATTCGATGAATAACCAAAAGGCGATGTTGTAGAAACATTACTTTGAGGAATGTATACCAAGAGTTATGGCCCATCTTTCTTGTTCAGTGATGGTTGCTAATACTTTCTTTTATTTGATGCTTGAATTGTTTGTTTTATATTCATTATTATTATGGAATGTAATACCTAACTTTCAATTTAATGAACGAACCTTGAGCATTACTTTGTTCGCTTGGAGCATATGATGACGGTACTCTTTTACCACGTCTATAGTATGCCCAATTGCAGGGCGAGCGGCATGAAGGTGGAAGACGAGCGGAGAAATCCGTCGTTTTTTTTTTTGTTTTTTCAGTTAAACCGAAATAAGATATAAATATGAAATTTGGATAATCGGTTCATACCTCAACCTTAGATCCATGATCTGAAAGCTAGGTTCATACGGATAATCGGTTCATACCTCAACCCTATAGTTGTCATTAAATTTTTTTGGGGGCGTTTGATGCCAGCTAATTCAAATAGATTATTAGTTATTGTATTTAGAATTTTGAAAGTTTATTATTAATATATTTAATTAATTTGATAATTTTAATTATGATAATTCATACAGTAAATGAGAGTTGTTGAAATATATTTTGACGAAAATATTTATTTAATTAAAATTTTAATTTAAATATTTTATAAATAAATAAATATCATTAAATTTATTTCATATTTTTATTTTGTAGAATCTTTTATAAATAGTTCCTAATTTTGTCTCATTTTTTTATGTATATTCATTTTTTATTATTTGTTTATAATAATATGTAATATGTAATAATAATAATTCAACCGAACTAGTAATCACTCTTTTTCCTCTAAAAAAATAAAAAATAAAAATATGTAATAATTCTTAGAAATATTTTGTTTAATTGTTTTGACTATTATTTTATATTATGGGTGCTTATCAATTACTATAATATAATATTATTAATAATTTAAATATAATAATAATAATATTCAAACCATCCTTTCGTACGTTAGCTCCTGAAAATTTTAAGTGTGTTACTTTCTATAATAATGTCTTTTGGTCTTTTAGATATTGCTTACTGTTTGTAGATGATGTCTGCAATATATAACTTTAAAAAGCCGGTAAGCGACTTTTAGATGTTGATTGATGGGTAAATTTCAATGTTGTAAGACTTGATCCGGCCTTCGACCCGGATTGCTCAACGGGTCAGGTTGGATCGGTCGGACCGGGTCGGACCGGAGTATAATAAAATCGTGGCCCTCGACGCCTGCCGTCTACCAACCCAGCACCACCTTCGGCGCCCGCTGTCGCCGAGCCGCCGACCTCCAACGCGCTCATGGCCGCCCTCAAGCGCGCCCCGGCGCACCAGCGTCGTTGGTGCCCGGAGCAGCAGCAGCCCCTCCTCGTCATCAAGGTGGAACCGTGGAGCTGGAGCAACTGTTGATCTCTATCCTTGATGACCCATCCGTTAGTCGCGTCATGCGCGAGGCGAGCTTTTCCTCCACTGCCGTCAAGGCTATCGTTGAGCAATCCATCTCCTCATCCACCAATTCCTCCTCCTCGGCCGTTGCGACGACTGGTTCTTCGCCGTCGCTGTCCCTTGTTTCCACATCGCCCGCGTCACCTTCCCCAGCGGGGACTCTCGGCCGGATGGACGTGCCATGGACGCCTGGCGGCGCCTTGGCCAGCCAAGGCATGCCCTGACAACGTCTTGGCCGGCCAGGGCGTCCAGCGCCTAGCACGCCTCGTCATGGTCGGCCGGCTTTCGTCGGAAATCGAATAGGGCAAGGAAGGGATTCAAGATTTCAAGGGACAAAATTGGCAAGCCGGCAAGGGAAGAGAGAAGATCGACTGACCTGGAAGTCTGGAATGTGGATCAACGGTGAAACCAAACGGCCGTCGCTGGCTCAGCGGCGGCTGTGCTGCAGCGTCCAGGGAATGAGAATGACCACTAAGCCACCCTAGGGTTTCTCACTTTCTCTTTCACGAAAATGAACCGGCCGGCCACAAGTAATTTTTTTTTGTGTGAACCGGCCGGGTCATCGAAACCCGATGGGTCAAACGGTCAAACCCGGGTTCGGTTCAATATGGGTCGAAGGCCACTCCGAGTTTGAATCGACCCATGGCCCGTTTCACTAGCCGGACACCGATCCGACCGGCCGGGCCGGGCCGGGTTTGATAACCCTGGTAAATTTTATACACTTTTTGTAATTTGGGATTGGCCACAACTCCATTTTAATTTATTAATTAATCATTTTTTATGTGTTTTCTTTTCCCGTCAAATGTTCTGTGTCTCCTTTCCTCCATGTAGGTATGCTGTTAGAGAGATTAAAATATTATTTTATATAAATGACATATACTTTATAGTCAAATTTTGGTATGTACATATTTCTATGATTTTAGGAATCAAATCTGCATTTTGAATTTCTTAAGAGTCGATCGAATTACATGATTCTCGAACTTAATTATCTTAATTTACAATCACAATTATATTTTTCTTTTCTTATTTGTTATTTTGATTAAAGGGTAAATATGAAAGCCCATGTAATATTTTTATAATCAATATGAGATTTAATTGTTTTTAATAATTTTCTAGTAATGGAAATATGAAGTTAATTTTAATAATTTTAGTTGTTAATAATATTGAAGACTGGTGTAGTGGTATCATAGTACCCTCCCACGGTACTGACCGGGGTTCGATTCCCCGGATGCGCAATTTTTAAAGAAATTTGTCTTGGACGATACTTAGTAAAAACTATTTTTTAAAAAAAATTGAACTACAAGTGTTACCTAAAATCAATTGATTTCTGAACGAGATTTAGTGTATATGTAAGCATTCAATATTTTTATCTTGTTCTGCAGAAATATTTTGTTAATTAGCGCGAATAAAAATCACGTTAAATTTTGTTAATGGTCACTATTTAACGACAAGACGTTTATATATTTGATTAAAGGTTCGATTTTTCTTAATAAATAATATTAAGGTTTAGTTAATAATACATATATTTTTATATTCAAAACATACTGGTCTGTAAAATGACAAATTAATTTTGTTTTATTATTTTTACGGTACAACAACTATATGCCTAAAAGTACCCCTGCGGCCTCTACAAATTCTGCTATCATCTTACGAGCGAAGTTTCCAATTTTTTTTCTGCTCTAATTTGGGGTCGATTCCGCCATGGGAGATTGGCAAGAGCTCGGACAAACCGCTCTCATCGGCCTCATCTTCTCCTTCCTCGTCGCCAAGCTCATTTCCATCGTCGTATCTTTCCGGGAAGACAACCTCAAGCTTGTCCGCGAAGCCTCACCGTCCGAGGCGGTGGCAACCGCCGGAGCCGATGAGACACGAGACCAAGGTCTGCCAACAGAGGAAGAGGAAGAGGAAGAGGAGGAGGAGCATAAACTCCAGGGAGAAGGCGGCAGCGACGACAGCGACTGGGAAGGGATCGAAAGCACCGAGCTGGACGAGGAGTTCAGCGCGGCGGCAGCCTTCGTGGCCGCTGCAGCCGGCGGCGGTGGCGCAGACAAGGTCTCCCCGGAGAAGCAGCTCCAGCTGTACGGTCTTTACAAGATCTCGACTGAGGGGCCGTGCACTGCGCCGCAGCCATCCGCGCTAAAGATGACGGCTCGCGCTAAGTGGTATGTGTAATGCGCTATCGAAAGTTGTTTTATTTCCGATTCGTCAATAGACTTTTGTTTCATTTTTTCTTGTCCAGTTTCCTATTAATGATCATATTTTGGAGAAGCGATCGAATAGGACCCAACTTTGCAACTCTTTGCTTCTAGGGGAGGAAAAAAAGTGCACTTCCTTTGACACGAACCATCAGATGTTTGGATCGAGTAAAAGTAGTCATCTCAATGATTTATAGGTTTCAAATCTCTTGAGAACTTGTAACTCTACTTAATCCCACGTTGCATTGCTCCATCAGATTTACGTCATTTCCTCTATATACAAGTAAGCTAAGTTTAAGCAATCTTGGGTGAATTATACAACCATATAAGTGATCATAATTAGTTGGGTATTAAATGCAACACTTTTTCTTCTCTTTGCTTATCAGTTATCACGGGTGATTTGTCTGGTTCGTGCCAATTTGTCAATTGGTGTTCTGGGGCCATTCATGTTTTATTGCTGTTTACATCTTTGTTCATTTTTTTGGATTTGCTTCCTTTTTGTCCAAATTGCAAACTTCTTCTGGAACTCAGTGGAATTTTGAGGTTTTTCTTTACAATTAAGGTCTTTAAAATTTTATATTTCTAATACACTGTTGCATTCTAGTATTTATTATTTCTTTCACGGGAACTTAATTGTGTGAAAACATGAATTTGTAACGTGTGCAAGGAATGCATGGCAGAAACTGGGTGCTATGCCTCCAGAGGAGGCCATGCAGAAGTACATCATGGTTGTAAATGAATTATATCCTTCTTGGTCAAGCGGTTCTAAAGTGGTGAGTTCTTGGCTCACTACTCTGCTCTTTTTCTATGATCCATTCTGCTATTGTCTCATCACAATTTTTCTTTGATGATTTCATACATTTACGGAAGAAGAATGTAGAGGATATTCCAGCTTCAAGTTCGGGTGCCAAAGGACCAGTGGGTCCAGTTTTTAGCAGTTATGCTATTGAAGAGGATTCAGGAAATGAACTGTAAGTTTGCATCATTTATTAAAGGCAGCATAAACTTGTCTATTTTTGCACCAAATGGATTTAGTTTTGTGCTCTCTTTGAACTTAAGTTCTCATACAGGATCTTATGCCATCATTCGGCTTCACATTCCTGTTATTCTTTTTCCTACAATACATGAAAGCATATAATTCTCTCCTCACTCCCCCTCCAAAAAAAAAAAAAAGAAACTTGTAATCATATTAAAGTTTGCTATGTTGTTAATATTAGTCTTGTCATAGAGCAACAAACCATTTGCAATCTTAAACTACTCCTGAAACAATTGTAAGCTCTAAGTTTCACAGGTGTGGGGTATCTTAATTATATATCTAAAGTGAACTTTTTGTCTAGGTTGTTCTTCAAGAACTACTATCATATATCAGGAGATCTAAACTTCTAACTGATTGTTATGTAGAAAGCTGGAACCAATTCATGTCTCAGCTAGGGAAGGAAGAGCTGATGAATTACTCAATCATCTAGCTAATGATCTTGCAGTGGATTTGAGAGGTTTGTATGAAACACACAACAGCTTCTACATTATTAGAAGAAACTTCTTTTCACATTCTTGATCAACTTTTATTTGTTTATAATATTGGGATAGGAGACAGAAACCAACATTTAAAACTTAGATATTTTTGCAAAAAATAAAGGTGTGTTTCTTCCTGATGAATTTAGATGTGCAGTCTTTTTAAACTTCTGATGCTCTACAATTTTAAAACACATTTCTTTCAAGAGTAAAACTCACTTTTTATAGGCAATGCATTGTTTTCTGATATTTGTATATGGACTTGCTTATTTCTTAATATGTTTAGGAGATCCAAAATCTAAATTCTTTTTTATCAAAATATAACAACTATGGTTAGAATTTCCACTGTTTGATGTACCGAGTACAGGTAGCATCCTGTCATAATCTTCAGGCTGTTAAGTCGAATGTCATGTTATGCTATGAGAAGTTTCCAGTGTACAAGGTTTCCCAACTGCAGGTGTCTGGAAGGAAACTTTATAACACAGTCTTGGCGCTGATATTTCATATTCCTCCCAGAATTTCTCTAGTATGTTGGTGTAGAACTTGCATGTTCTGTCAATTGTTGCATTTATTTTCTCATTTCTGAAATGTTTTTTCGCCTGATGATCCTGGATCAATTAATAGATGTTTTCTTACCTAACTGTGTTAAGCAGTTATCAGATTTGTGATAATTCCTTGTATGTGTTTATACATTATTTCGTTATAAATCATTACTGTGGATGAAAATAGCAATTCTCCCACATCGTAACTTCTGTATTTATGTTAGTGATCATTTAGGCCTAAGTAATTTATGAGAAGGGTTATCACAAATTATTTCTGAAAAGTATCTTAGAGGTATCTACATGTACCACTTCAAAAAAACTACATATGATCTATGATCTTATAGTTCTTCGCATCTCAAATTAATGTCATTCTGCAAGTTCTTCGCTTCTCAAGTTAATGTTATTCTGTAGATAGTGAAGGCAGGACTCCTTTAATTTGGGCTGTAGATCGTGGTCATCTCAATGTCATTGAAGTGCTCCTCAGCAAGAATGCAGATGTGAATGCTAAGGTGTATAATCAACCTCCTTTGTGGGAAAATCAAATTTGTATTAGCCTTGTTCCATTGATTTTTTGCTAATCTCGCAACTCCGGATGGTGGGACAAGTAACCTTATAAAAGCTACTTGAGACTAGATATCACATGTTAAATATGTTTGAACCTTGAAGTGCCTTGCAGCATCTTTTGCATCAAACGTAGCATTTTTTTTCATTAGTACAAAAACAGCATATTTTGTGGCATAGTAGAAAACATTGGTAGGTATTTAATCAGTCTTCAGGTAATGTTAAACTGTTTACAAGATTCATGAACTGATGTAGTGGATCTAAGTTGAGTGTTTAGAACTTGTTTGTTTTTTCTGTACCCTACAAGACTTGCCTTTGGCATGATGATAGAGAGCATGAAACTCAACAAAGGGATGCTTCATATTGGAATCACGTCAGATACTGTTACTTGCATGGTGATGTGTTTCATATTTGCCTCCAAGTTGACAAAAACAAATGATTTGCACTTTTCTTTTTGTTGTAAGTTTTTCACTTTTTAGAGTGTTATGGTACTTATCTGATGCCTCTAAATGGAGGTCTGATTACCCTACGTTACATGTACTTCTTATTAAATTCTTTGCACGTTAATATGTAGGACAATGAAGGCCAGACCGCACTGCATTATGCTGTTATTTGCGGGAGAGAAGCTATTGCTGAGTTGCTTGTTAGGCACCATGCTGATTGTAATGTGAAGGATAATGATGGGAGTTCACCACTGGATCTCTGCGATTCTGAATGGGCTTTTATGACATCTCATAAATAAACAACAACAAGAAAGTGGTGTAAACTTGCAGTTCTGCCTTTTTTCTGATCATATAGAAATTTGCAAATATACAGGCATGAAATTGCTGTTGACAAATTGCTTGCATGCTGACAAGTGGACTTGGATCTGAACATATGAATTGACGGCGCAGCAGCTTATGTTTTGTATTTGCCTATATCTAGTTAGGTTATCAATTTTCGATTTATCACATGGATGCTTATTCTATGGAGTGTGTGAATTATGGTGTTATACCTTTTTCCTTTCGGGTATCCACTGGACAACTAGCTTTTCTGGCCAATTTAGTTGAGTGTATGGGTATCAAAGGTTACCCCCTCTGTTTTCGAATATAACCTGTTTCTCAGCCAGATAAAATCAAGTGATATGTTGGGGTTACCAAGAAAGATTAGTTACTCGTACTTCTTAAGAGATAATGCCAAACCTTGACAATGGCGTGGAAAGGGAATGGAGGAAAGAGGTCCATCCTTTAATTCCTCAAAGAAAAAGTCTGGACTAAAAACAACTATTTGATAAATAACTCAAGGTCAATATATACGAATGGGGAAACTGAGAATAATGCATACTTATATGCTGTAATATATTGTATAGAATGATAAGTTGATCAACTTATTATATAAATGTATTTTTTATGAACAGTAATATGTACCATAGGTTCATGCAATATATTCAGTGCCTTCAATTTATGGTTTAATAGTTAGTACGAAGGCAGGTAAATTGAAAGATAAATAGAGACATAGTTCCCAATGGCGAGCACCACATCTTTGTTCTGAGTATAAAATTCTTCTTCTCCTTTTCTTTCCCCAAAATATCATTCTTGTAAGAGTGTTTTGTCAAGATGTAATCTTGTCCTTCACCTCTTCTTCCAATTCTACGTCAGGATAGTTAATTTAACAAAATTGCATTTTCCTAATCGACTTACCATTTAATGCAGTATATCGACTTACCATTTAATGCACTATATTGCAGCATGTAAGTATCTAGTATGCTTATTTTTTTCCTAATTGAATTACTATGAAATCCGCTCCTCGTTTCTTTTTTAATTATCTTTTTTTTTCTGGAATTACAAACGAAGTAGACTTCAATTTAAAATAGGGATAATCATTAAAAAAAACTAACTTGTTGTTTACGACTTGAATTTTGATCAAATATCAGATATGATGATTGATGAGTCTCTATTTAATTTTTTTTTACTTCTCTATAATAATCAACAAGGGGCTAGACCTCGAACATTTTTTTTCTTTTGTAAAGACATGCCAAAATAAACCATAAGGAAACATCAATTATTGGGTGGGCGTTATGCATTAGCATTCGATTTATAAACTTAAGTTTATTTAATTAAAGCCAATTGCACTTTTGATTTCATCATCCTCAGCGTTTGTAAAAGTTTAATTTACAGTAAATTAGTAAAAAAAAAATGGGGTCAACGTTATTTTTTTTTCTTCTTTTGTTTTAATATTTCTGTGTAATCTAATGACTTTGACTTGATAGTTTGAGACCTTGAAATGGTTTTAGTTTCTTCTCTTCTCGATGAACAATAAAATATATGGTTGTTGGGTGCAATCAGAATATGATTGACCATGACACTTGACTTACGAACAATAAAATGTAAGTTCATAGCAATAATAACTTATATTTGTTCTTTCAACGTGAACTTCGTGGACGTATACGGAAACCATTTCATGTTTATAAAAAAAACTCATGCAAAGTATATTGCGATATAAAAGTTGTTGAACTTTAGTATTTTGCATTGACCTAAATATTAAGTAATCTTGTGGTCAATTAAGGTTTACGACAAATTGTATGTATAATAATTTCTCCTGGAGGTTAATAAGTATGTAGAGCACCCCGCTCTACATCTTCATATAAAGTATTTATTTTTTATTATTTAATTAATTTAATTATTATAATTTATTATTAAAATGATTATATACTTTTTAAATAAAATAATATATATTTATTTGGGGGATTTGATAACAAAAATATATTATATAAAGCTAAATAAATTACAGCCGTTGAATAGTCATATTTATTAACATGATTTGATCGTGACCATCAAATAATTCAATGATCTTGATTTTAACCATCTTTACTATTTAACACATAATTTAAATTAATATATAATTATTTTATTAATTTAATAAGTAAAATTAATGCTCTACATCTGTTTTACGTCAAATGCTCTACATATATATATTTCTCTTTCTTCTGTACCAAAAGAATATCGAAAAGAATAATTATTATACTTGCGAATTTAATGTGAGAAACGATAAATCACATGATTATATAATTTGATCAATCTCGCCTAATTACAAGGTCAATTTTTGGAATTATGATAGACCGCCTTGGTGGGCGATCGCGGCCGGTTCAATTCGGGCTTCATAATATTGTTCCCAACCACTTGCAATTAAATCTCTAAACACAGCCACTTCCCTTCAATGAACTTGCACACACAAAAAAAGGTCATTAACAATTTTTTTTTTGTCCCAAGTAACCTTAGAAGTTAGAACAACAACAACCGGTCTGCTGGGAATTTATTCACTACCAAATAAGTTGTTGAAGTCATAATTATTGACACTAATATGTCTTCTCTTTATGTATTATTATTATTATTATTATTATTATTATTATTATTATTATTATTATTATTATTCTTTTTCAATGGGAGTTCTCACTAGAAATTATGTGCAGGGAACGAGGAACATAGCATTCAATTTCTACTTTGACCATTGAATTGTTGGTATCTGAAATATGATTCACAACAAACTATCAAGTAACACAATTTAGGTTGTTAACTATAGTCTTATAAATCTTACACTAATCAATTCAGAAAGATTTTCTATGATGATTTCAAAAATCGATTTCCGAAACTTGATTAAAATTTAAAATGTGATTGAGCTTTCTGCTATATTAGAAGACGTTATTAAGAAATTATATATTATCATTTAATTTTAGTTATTTCAGAGGGTTCAGTAAGTAGACATTTTCATTTAAAACGTATCATAGATGTTTTTGAAAAAAAACGTGCATCACAAAAAAAATGTGCTGCCAGGATGATATATATATAATATAAATGTGTCATTTATCTGAATCATTGATATTAATGATCCAGATGCGACGTGCATTAACAATATATATATATTAAATTAAATACGTGGTATAATCTTCACGGATTTATATTTATCTTTTGTATTTGTTTATTTTTGCCAACTCCTACTTTTCATCCTGTTTTCTGTTACAAATAGCAGGCGAAGCCGTTCGTGAACTCCCCAACTTCCCTCCAGTTTTCTTCCTCTCTCTCTCTCTCACACATTCTCTCACCACTCCACCACGAAACTTCTCTCTTTCTCTCTCTCTCTCTCTGTCGTTCTTATTTCCTTCGGTTACTTCGCCACCGGAGTTCTTCGATCGAGCTCCCGAACACAGGACTAAGGGGGTTCGCCGGCTTCGTCTACGACGAAAAGGGATCAATCCGCTGATAGAGGTATGAGATCGTGTCTGCTACGTCTCGTGGGTTATCTTTTTGCCTCTCTTACTCTGATTTTTGTTTTCGTTCGTTTGGACTTTGAGTCGTTGGAGCTCGTGATTTTTCTCTTCTTCTTTTGCCGGAAAATCGAGGTTTTGGTGAGAACTACGGATGAAAGTTTGCGAATTTAGTTGGCATCTGTTCTTCTTTTCTCCCCTTTTCTTTCGTCACTTGTCTCCAGCTTTATGCATTGCAATTGAAGGACGAAATGGTTGCGTACAGCTCTGAGTTCTGTAGCGTATCTCTTTAGTTTTGCTTACTGTTGATTTCATCCATTCGCCGAGATTGCGCACGAAATACTTTGCTTGGTTTGATGGATGAGAAATATATATTCAATTTCCTTCTCGTTATCCTTTTCTCGTTTTTATGATGTAGATGTTTCCTCAAGCAATTTCTTCATTTCAAATGCTACTAGTTGTTTGCTTCATCATTTGCGAAATTGTACCGAAAGTGAAAAAGGAGAAAACGTAGCTTTCGTTCTGAAACCACGATAATTTCGTTAGGTCTCTTTATGTTATCCAGAGGAACATTTTGTTCTTCGTTCCCTTTCCACTATGTCATTTTTTTGGGAGGGACGAAGTTTTGGGATCAATTGAGTTAGATTCTAACTTCCAAATTTATAACAGAATACAATTCAGGAAGAATTGGAATGGTTGATGTTGTACTTTGCATTTGGCACAAAGTATTGTCTGAAAAACAATGTTTCCGAATCTGACATTAATCCCTCAAAATCAAGACATCTATCACATAAAATACATCAATTTCGAATCACAATCAATATTTCTGTATTATGTGGGGGTCTTTTTTATTGCGGAGTGATTTTGTGATCTTTAATCGCAGTAGGATTTAAGATATTATTAACCATTAGAGTTATTGAAAGTTGGATTGGTTAAGTATTAATAGTATAGATTTAGATCAGAAAAAAAAAAGTGTTATATCAAGCTTCAAGCTACCATTGTGGAAAAACAGAAGGAACAAAACGTAAGGTTCTTCTGGTTGTCTTCTGTCTCCTTGTAGTTACAACCTACACTAGTAAAGTTTCATAGGCCTTCTACTTTGTGCTGCTTAAAGCAACCATTCTGGCTTTTCCTCTCTCGGAGCTGCCTTCTTAAGTTTTGTGACAGCTTGCAACCATTTTTTCCCTTAAACTCAGATTTTGAAGAGCCGCTAAAGATCATCTTTTTCTCGACCTTGGTGACCTAAAATTCAGACACGACAAGATTCAATCTTTCCGCGGAATTCCCTCTATCTTATTCCTTATCCTTCTGTCTGATGTCTAATCTCCTGTTTGTGGCATCATATGATGCAATGACACTGCCAATCTACAGTAACAGTCTCCCCCAATTGGTTCGCAAATGTGGAAAGGATAAGTTCTTTTGGGGTTCTTTTGGAAATCTTCAACTGTCAATCATTTATTGAGGTCAATCAAATTGCATACGAGGGCCTTATTTTATATTGTGCATATATACATATAGGTTTTGTCATTCTTATTACTTTATCCATATTGAAATCTTCGACTGGAAATCTGGAAGGCTTGAAGCCCGCCATTTACGTTTAGAACTTTGAACTACGTCTTTTTTTTTTCTTTTTTGGCACCTCGATGTCTTTTGCACTGACTTTGTCTTCTCCCCTTGTCAGCATCCAATATAGTAATTTGCTTTGTATTTTAATTAGACAGGGAGGTCAATGTTTTTGTCCTTGTCCATCTTTAAATCCATATGTTTTGACAGTTAAATTTCTTGACGAAGAAAAAAGCAAGAAACAATCGAATTTGTTCATTCCTTTACGCTATGTCAGTTTTCTTGAATCGACAGTTTTTTTCTGCGTTCTTTGAAGCTTTTGCTGCTAACTTTTGGTAACATCCGTCTTTCTATCCGTGCTTTTAGCTTTACAACTGTGTCGTGGTGGGAGAGAGTTCAAACTTAGGTAGTGTAGATGGAATTCTCAGACAGCTCCCAGGGCTGCTTGGAGCGTGCCATGGAGAAGCACCAGAACGAGGGAGACATGCTGAGGAAGTGCGTCGACGATCCGGAGGACCACGAAGGCGCCGCCGGCCAATCCGCAGGCGGCTGCTTCGACTGCAACATCTGCCTAATCTTCGCGGCCGAACCCGTCGTCACGCTCTGCGGCCACCTCTACTGCTGGCCGTGCATCTACCAATGGCTTCAGATCGAGAGCACGGCCGCCCGGCAGTGCCCCGTCTGCAAGGCCACCCTCACCCTGAACACCCTCATCCCGCTCTACGGCCGCGGCTGTTCGGACGGCGGCCGGAAGAAGGAGGCCAACTCGGAGAACATCCCTCTCAGGTCTTCCCTGCCTCATCGCGCCATGATCGCTTCAGTCTTGGCTTCGAGCCCCCCTGCGAGGAACCAGGAGAGGTATGTCGACCATCTGAGACATGAACCGACGTGGCCGCCCTTCTTCCACCACGGCCACGGCGATTTTTACGTGCCGGCCTCGTCTGTGTTTCGTCCGTCGACGGCCGGCGGGGGCGGCGTGCTTGGGGGCTTGGCAGCCGTCGTCCTCCCATGGACGTCGTCGGCCAGGAATCACGAGGCGAGCGTGCCGCATGCAGGTCCAAGCCTGGGGCGGCAGGTGCAGGTGGAGTGCTGGCTGCAGCAGATATGGGTCGTCCTCTTCTGCTGCGTGGTGATTTGTCTCCTCTTCTTCTGAATCACGCGAAGTAGATGTGATCGATTTATGATGAGATCTATTTCGTGTAAATTACTTAAGATTGTAAACAGATAAATTGCGTGCATCTATCGATGTAGATTCTTGTGCACGACATAGGAAAGTTTTCTACCAAAAAAAATAATAATGTCGAGATAGATGAACAATAATGTGGAGAGTTCGAGTTCTGCATATAACCAATATGACTGCTCAAACTCTAATAATAATAATAGCAACAATTTTGTTATTATTATTAGTAGTAGTGATAGAAACGAATTAAGTAATTATGTACACATTTGAAATATCAATTTTAAAATTATGATGCATTTGTCCATGGTTTCTATCATATTTTAAGGTCAGGGTTACTTCTACAATTTGTACCTAATAGCTGCTCTCATCTGAGCAAGAACAGAGAGGTGCGATGAGATGCTCAAAATTGTGGGGTGTGATACATGTGCATTTATGAGAGAGGAGCATGATGTTGTATGATGACTGTTCCAGCAGGATGTTTTGAGAACAGACGAGTTCCAGAGGATAATAAAACATGTTAAACTTCATAATAGTAGAATTGTAATGAGAGAGGAAACAGAGACAAAACCACCTGCCTGAAACAACTAGTCATTTACACAACAACAACAACAAAGCCTTATCTCATTAGGTGGAGTCGGCTACATGGATCATACGACGTCATTCCTCGTGGATCCATGTTCATGAGATTCGACAGAGTTTTACGCTGATTGTCGGGGCCTAACACAACCCTCCTCCTTTATCCGGGCTTGGAACCGACTATAAACATAGGCGGAGTTAAACAACTAGTCATTTAGGTGTAATAAAATCAGATTACCTTCTTACAAATCAATCAGCATTTTATGGCTTCGTTGCAACATTTTGACGGGCCAAGGTAAGAAGTCTCGTAGGATAACGCAAGAAAAAGGAAGTTAATTGTCACAGATAGCTAATCTGTCAGGAGTAACAAAGAATAACACATAAGGAAAAGGAAGCTACTGATTAGCCAATTCATGATAATTTAAGTGAATCATGCTTTCGCCCCAAAACAACACAAGTTCAACTACCACACGTCGACCACAGGAAAAAAAAATCTAAAAGTAGGCCCAGAATAACCTCCAAAGATTTCATTATCTGCAAGAAAGATGTACTAGAAATTATTATAATCACAGAACTATTTCGAACCTTGAATTTAGCATGACATGTTCCAGTGCACGATGACATATAGTGACTTAAATTATGATAACGATATATGTAAAACACATCTTACTTTGAATGAAACTGTGATGACTGTTACCAGTTATGTAGTTCATCAGAGAAAATATAAATTATTGATCATATATGGTTCATCATTATGAGAGGTGAAAAGCGATCCCCATGAGGTAGGAGTGGCACTCGCACCCATTCGGGGCGAGGGCTATAGTCCCCGTCCCATCCCCGATGGCCGTCCTATCCCCGACCTCGATCCTCGATACGAGCCACTTGAACTCCGATCCCTGCAGATACCCAGTCCCCCAATGGGGCCTCGATCGACGGCTCGTGTGTCGTGTCTCGCAATGGTCGGAGGCAATGCAGGGGTTCGTGATGTCCTTCAGTGTCAGAGGTGCCCGGTGAACAAGGCGAAGAGGGAGGAAGCTGGGGCTGAGAGTTGGAGCGTCGGCGAGGGGGGCTATGGAAAATAGGGTAAAGAGGGAGGAGGCCGGGAGTCAGAGCATCAACGGCGTCGGCGAGGTAGGCTGCAGCGAATGGGGTGGAGAGGGAGGAGGTCGGGGCTAGGAGTCAGAGCGAAGGGAGGAGGCCAGGGCTGGTAGTTGGAACATCGACAACGTCGACGAGGCAATTTGTGATGAATGGGGCTAGGAGTCGGAGCATTGACGACATCATTGAGGTGGGCTGCGATCATAGTTGTTAGGATCCCGATCCGGATAGTAAGATCTTACGATCCTCAGAACATAAAACGATCTCGATCCTTAAACATAGGATCTACAGCCGGGTCTTAAGATCGGTAAGATCTTACGATCCTACGATATTAGTATAAATTTATTTATTCGAATAAAAAATAAAATTAAACATAAAGGTCCTTGAAAAATACTGCAACACATATGACATCAAGCTTGAGAAGACAGTTCTCAAGACTCCTCAGCAAAACAACATTGCTGAGAGAATGAATAGAACAATCGAGGAACGTGTGAGATGTATGTTTCTACATGCCAAGCTATCGAAAGAATTTTGGGATGAAGCAATGATGATTGTAATTCAACTAATCAACCACTCACCATCAGTGCCTCTAGATGATGACATACCTCTGAAAGTCTGATCAGAGAAGGATGCTTCACACAAGCATCTTAAAGTGTTCAGTTGCTGAGCCTTTGTGCACATCCCTAATGACAAGTGGTCAAAACTTAACAGTAAATTGAAAGAATGTATTCTCCTCAGATATAGAAGTGAAAATTTTGGCTATAGACTTTGGGATCCTATTAACAGGAAGCTTATTAGAAAGTAGAGATGTTGTGTTCATGGAACACAAAATAATTGAAGATCTGTCGAAAGACAAAGAGTACTACTTTCACTAATTATCTAGATGAACCGAGTTCAGTTAACGCACCGATAGAAGATGGCATTGTTCTAGAAGCTGATCAAGATGATTGTCAAGGCAGCTTATATAATTCAGATACACCCTCGGATAGTCAAGGCAGTGATGATGAGCCACATGTCGAGAATGATGCACTAATACAAGAGCCTCAGACAAAGACAAGAGTCAAAGCGATACTCCTGATAGAGTACGTGTTATTAAGAACCAGTGTGTTATCAAGAAGTCTTGCCACATGAGCAGAAGGATGAAAGTCATGCAGGACGAGATGCAATCTCTGTATGTGAACAACATTTACAAACTGGTGAAACTTCCTAAAGGGAAGAGAGCACTAAAAAACAAGTGGGTGTTTCGACTGAAGAGTGAAGATAATAATCCACACCCGAGATACAAGGCAATGTTAGTTGTCAAGGAGTTCAGTTAGAAGAAAGGAATTGATTTTAATGAGATATGCTCACCGGTGGTTAAAATGTTATTAATTCGACTGGATTAGCTGCTATCAAGGACCTAAAATTTCAACAGTTGGACGTCAAGATAGCTTTTCTCCATAGTGACTTAGAAGAAGATATTTACATGAAACAGCTAGAGGGTTTCACAGAGAAAGAAAAAGAAAATTTGATGTGTAAATTACAGAAAAGCTTATATTGACTCAAACAGGCACCTCACCAATGGTACAAGAAGTTTGAGTCATTCATGATGCAGTAATGATACAATAAGACCAAATCAGATCATTGTGTTTTCGTGAAATATTTTTCACATGATTTTATTATCCTGTTGTTATATGTTTATGACATGTTTATTGTAGTTCAAGATAAAAGTAAGATTGACAGATTAAAGCATGAGCTGAGTTAATGTTTTTTCATGAAAGACCTAGGCGCAACAAATAATATCCTTGGTATGAGGATCACTCGTGACCGAGAGCAGTGCAAGCTTTGGTTATCCAAAAAAACGTACATCGATAAAGTTTTGAAGAAGTTCAACATGAAGAACGCAAAGACAGTTACATCGCCACTTGCAAATCACTTCATGTTAAGTTATAGACAGTGTTTGAGGAATAAAATCGAGAAGCAAAAGATGAAGAATATCTCAGACGCATCTGCAATTGACAGTCTGATGTATGCAATGGTTTGCACAAGACTAGAGATAGTATATGTAGTTGGTATGATGAACCAATTCCTATCAAATCCTGGTAGAGCATTGAGATGCAGTCAAATGGATTCTCAGATATCTTCGAGGCACGTTTAAGATATGTCTATGTTTCAGAAACGCTGAACCAGTGTTAGAAGGATTTACTGATGCTAACATGGCAGGAGATATTGATAGTTGAAAGTCAACTTTTGATTACTTGATGACATTCACAGGAGCAACAATCTCATGGCAATCCAAGTTACATAAGTGTGTGGCACTATCAACAACTAAAGCAGAATATATCGCAGCTACTGAAGCAGGCAAGGAAATTTTGTGGATGAGACAATTTTTTAGGGACTTAAGTTTGACGCAGGAGAAGTATATTATCCACTGTGATAATCAGAGTGCGATACATCTGAGTAAGTATTCTAGTTTCCACTCTAAGTCCAAGCACATTGATTTATTATTGGATTCTTGACAAAACAAAGAAGAAGAAATTTTTTCTTCGAAACATTTATACTGACAAGAATACGTCAGATATGATGACGAAGCATCTACCAAGAAAGAAGATCGAGTTCTACAAGGAGCATGCAGATTTGGTGGATTCCTTCGCATAAACAAACAGGAGGAGTTTGTTGGACTTTGTTTGTCTATGCAAGTCTGACATCGACAAGGAAACAAAAAAAGGATAGAAAATTGATTGCCATGTCGAGATGAAAAAGGAATTTTTTTTCATCCGAGTTGAAGACATCCGAGTTGGAGGAGGAAACAAATTCAACACGTAGTTGTTGTCTCGGGCAGCTATAAAATAGACAATGTGCAGCCGTCAGAATACACCAAATTGAAAATGAGATCACGAGAAGAAAGAAAATTCCTTTTCTTTCTACAGCCGTGTTTATCTACCGAGAGAGAGAAAGAAAGAGAGGAGAGAAAGAAACTTCGGGGTTCAATTCGGGAATGAGTTCTTATCCGTTCTCAACGAAACTTTAGGCATTATTGCTCAACAGCTTTCTCATCTATTTCTCATATTTCGATGAGATCGTTCTCACTTCTATCCTTAGTTCCGAGATATATTTATTTTGTGGCATCCAAGATTGATTCTTGAGGTTATTATTGTATTCCTCTGCGTAGTTCAGAGAAGAGACTTTGTAATCTACTATTATTCCATAGTGAAAGATTTGCTCCTTACTCCCATAATTTTTTCCTCTCACGTTGAGAGATTTTTCACGTAAATTCTTCGCATCTTTGGTCTAATTTTTTTTATATTATTATCATCATCTCATTATTATTATGCGCATTAAAAGAAAAAAATAATTCCGCCAACTATCAGTTCAACCTTTTTTTCCCAACAGACGACGGGTCGTCATCCATTCTGCCAGAATATTCGAGATCCGACGATGTGACAAATCTGACGACATTTTGTTGCAGATGTTCTCGACCTTTGGTGATGAACGAAGCCATAGGCATCTAGGGCGACCGATGCGACGATGAACCTTGATGTATCCTCGAGGCTAGATGGTTGGGCAAGCAGCGGCTAGACGACTTCAAAGTTATTGTGATTAGGATTGTAGAGTTTAATTTAACGACTAAAAATATTTGTAGAATGATTCGACGGCTCAAACTAATATATTAAATAGAAATATTACTTTAATACAACATGGGGATCAAGGACCCACGGGACGAGGATATCAATCCCTGCCCCAATCTTCGAAATGCCTTCGGGGCATTTTTTTCCCATCCCCATCCCAACAGGAAGAAAATTCTTTGGAAACGGGACCCAAGCGGGGAATCCTTGCGGGGATCCCTGACCTTAGAGGATTTTTGCCACCCCTATCATCAGGTCAATTTTTATTTTAAAAAAACATCCAATATTGATTATATTTTTGAATTTTAAAATAGAAACGAAAATACATTCAATATTGTTATTAAATACAAAACATAACAGGAGACTTTTTAAATATACGAAATAAGAGTTGCTCATAAGGTAATGAA
The DNA here is from genome assembly GCA_030549335.1 of Pontederia crassipes. Taxonomy (NCBI): domain Eukaryota; kingdom Viridiplantae; phylum Streptophyta; class Magnoliopsida; order Commelinales; family Pontederiaceae; genus Pontederia; species Pontederia crassipes. Next base: position 8,367,437 of record JAUKPH010000017.1, read on the forward strand.
ATCTAAGATATCAATATTAAATTTGATATATCAATAAAAATACGGCTTCTTGAAGTCTTGCCATTTTCATATGGGTCCCTGATTTGGGTTTACTAACAAAACCATCCTAAAATTTAATAGACTCTTAATTTTTAATCTTTTTTTTGTTCTTTCTCGAATCCGTCTGGTCTAATCATTATTCATATTTTTTATACAAAAAAATAGTAAGAATTTTTATTAGATTTACAAGCGTAAAAATAGAGACTCCCATTTTTCTCCAGTTAATATATTAAAATTCCCTAACACATGGACATCTTCCGGATCCCTCTCCTTAACTTTGTAATAATTAATATATTTTTTAAAATATGATACTAAATTAAAATTAAAATATGATATAATATATTCATAATAATAATTAATATTATTAAATAATTAATATTTTAAAATATGATAATAATATATTCATAATAATTAACTAATATTTATTTGATTAATTTTATAATTTATTTAATTATTATTATAATTTATTTAATGAGTTTTAGAATTTATTTAAATAAAATTATGAAAAATAAATGCAGAAAGTGAAATTGAAAAGATCGGAAGTCAAATGATAATATGGATTGAGCAATATAGAAAGTGCACATGGTAATTAGCTCTAAACAAACGCCTCTAAATTCAATTTTAGATAGAAGATGTTCTATACAAAATTAATTAAGGTTCAATCGTTGATCCTGCTTTACACTTTGTAATTGTAAAAATATATTGGAAACAGTTTTAATACGAAAAACTTATAGTCCATTCATGGAAGATTAACTTATTGTACCGAGTTTTTAAAACCATGAACGTCCCTTTTCGAACACCAAGTGATAATAGCAAAAAATACTTATATCGAGTTATATTTGACCAGACCAAAATTCGATCTCGCCTAATCACTTTGCAAGTGGAGTGCGCCCAAACTGTGAACACTTTACTTGCAGAGACTCAGAGCATCTCTCTACTCATTTAATTTTGAAAAAAAAACATGTAAAAAGTGTTCGTATTTTATTTCTATGATACGAGTTTTTTTTCCTTTCTTTTTATAATAAAATCACATACTAATTACGTTATTGAACATGAGAAACGATCTGGAAAAAAAATTAAATCCAATATGAACAAAAGTCGATGCATTAGGTTAACAAAATTATTAATTTGTTTTAAAAGGTAAGGCGTGATTATATATATATATATATATTCTTGTAAAGAAATATGATAAATCAAATAACTTCTTACACGATAAGTAAATAATATACTGTGAAAATTAGCGGCCTTTAAAATTTTATAAAAAAACAAGAAACGAAAAAAAAAAAGCAAGCAAGGAACGATGCAGAGAGTATGAACAAAAGCTCTTGAAAAGAATTAGAAAAAAAAAAAAAAAAGCAAGTTCTTTATTTTCTTCCGCGCAACACCTGTTGAGATATTGCATCAAAATATGCCAATTGTTGATCGATAAAAGTGCGCGACGCCCCCCTCCCAATCGATTCCCATCGCTCGATAACCACGAGGTATCAGAAAAGGAGGAGATTAGGATTTCGTAGACGGGCGGCGGATCCGGTCGCCAGCGGCGGGACTGAAGTGCGATGTTGCCCAAGGAATGGACTCCTCCCTGCGGCAGCTGCTGCACCAAAAAATACGCGGCCCTCCTCCAGATTCCCTGTTCGTATACTGCTCCCTAGTTTTCCCCTAGTCGATAATGCTTTTGTTCAATCGGTTTCTTGATCTGAACACTCGAGGAAGAGAGTGGTTAATCGTGCTGGAATCCTTTGTTTTCCATCGGAAACGCTAAGTGATGAGATCTTTGTTCGCTGTGTAATGCTAAAGGACGAGATGTTTCCGATAGAAAAAAAAGTTCTGGAGTTTGAGGTTTCCCTCAGACAAAAGCGATGTAAATCTTAAGGAAGCATCAATCTGATCTACCATGTTCGCAATGCTGCGTTTCTTTGGTATATGTTGCTGGACGTAATTTAAACAGGGTTCAATCTGTTTTGCAGGGAGAGTTTTCTGTAAGAAAGGATGCGATACAGACAGCGAGAACTGGGAAGACTGTTAGCATCTTCTGCCTGGCTTTATAGTTTTATTTCCTTTTTTTTTCCACTCTTTCATATTATTATATTATATTTTCCAATATTTGACAGTTGTTCTTGTTGATATGTGGATATCTTCATTGAAGCTGGATTTCATTGTGTACAGATGAATGCTAATAGTTCGGTCCTGATCCTCTTCTGGCTTTAGTATCTGAGATGTAAAAATGTCTTGATCTACTGTTACAATGTGGCTTAAACTGTGTTTTGGAGGGCCAAAATTTCAGCGGTCGTGTGCTCAGATGAAACACTACTTTGAATAGCATTTTAGTGGAAATGCTGTCTAGCCGAACACAACCATATTTGCTTGAAAATGCATTCTCGGTTTAGGTTTATTTATTTGTCAAACCAAACACAGTCAGGATGGATTTGTTGAAGATACCGACAAGTTTAGATACAAAATAGTCTACTTATTTGTCTCCCTTAGTGAAACAATGGCTTAAAAGTTTATTTGTTCACAAATTTTGACACGTGTCACAAGAATTTATAGCATGATTATGACATCGTTCGAGGAAAACTAGAAGTTGAAATTCCAAAGTAATTATTTCATTTCTCCTGATTTGGTGTATGACTTTTTGGCTACCAAATATTAGCAATCAGATTAGGGAAAGAGGAATATATTGTGCATTCATGTGTAGCATTCTATGTACCACACAAAACTAACATTAAAATCTCATATGAATATTATTTTTTTGAAATTTGAAAATCTTTACTTGGTATATGAGCTGTTGGATTTCATCTGGTGGTGTAAAAGTTGAGTATTTTTTTATTTTATTTTTACTTTATTCAATGGCTCAGATGTTGATAAAAATGGAAATTTTATGTGCTAAACCATTAAATAATATCTGAACACTCTCATGTGTAGAAAACTTTATTAATTTAATAAATAAATGATATCAGAGTCATCAGACAAAATTCGATGATCCAAGTTGTGTTCTACGTATTGTGCAACACATAAAATAAGGAAGTCTCAGTTATACCACTTTAATTGGCTTTATGTTGATATTGGTTTATGAAGCTACAGTAGCTAACAGCAGTCAGTTCCTTTTTTGTCTTTTTGCCATTTAAGTATTTCGTATTCCATTGTGCATTGTTATTATTCGGATGTGATTCCTCTTACGATGTGAGGGTAACAACTAACATGAAGTTGTGGGCATAAGTTATAAAACAAAAATAATTTTGGCTGATTTGTGCAAATTGTCCAGGTATTTGATCTTTTTTTCGGCACTTCGAGTTTTAGTTTATTTACTAGTAGTCCACGGACTAGTCCTTTTTATGCAACTTTTTATGCTAATGTTCAACATAAATACTGCCAAAAATAAATGGGTCTCGTTTGATTCTGTAGAAAATATTATTACAGTGAACAGTTGTTTGAACCCTTGAAATCCAGTGCCTCCTTGATTCATAGTTCAGAATGATGAGGACTTACCTGTATTTATATTATTTATATATTTTCATAATTTCTTTGAAAATGAGGGTGATTACTTCATGAACTTCAGGCTTGGGAGAGTGTAATGAAATATGCTACAAGGACCCAGTGCTAAAGGATCAGGAATGGAGTTCATACATTGACAGGTCCCCAGGTCAAGATAATTACTCTCTGGTATGTTGTCTTTCTCCCTCCCTCCCTCTCTCTCTCTCTCTCTCTCTCTCTCTCTCTCTCTCTCTCTCTCTCTCTGTCTCGAAATACATTTTCAATTTCTTAATATTCTATCCATTTTTTACCACATCTAGTCTGGGATGATACCTAGTGCATTGGGTGAATGCGCCTAATTATTTTTTTTTCCATTTCCATTTTCCTATGAAACTGTTTTTTTATTCTCAGAAATCAAATCTTTTCGAGTGTATATTTGTTTATGCTGATTCATTTTCTATTGTATGCAGGAATGTTTTCATGCTTGTGTTTCTGGCTGTGGCTTCAAGGTCTGTACCTGTTTTGTTTTCTTTTCTTCTGAGTACCACATGATTTATTCTTTCTTCTTCCACTTTTGGCCATATTTTTTTCAAACGCAAAATTGTGCATCATCTTAATCATGGGAATCAAGAAAAGGTCCCTGTAGGTTTCATGAATCTTTTGTAAAAGTTCATTGACCATTGTCCGGAAAAATATTATACTATAAGTTATGAAAATTACTAAAATTAATTTATGTTGTATTAACCTCCTTAAAGTAAACATGCTTTCTTTGCTAGGTATGGATGAAAAAATGGAAACCTCCAAATCTGTGGTCATGTTTTTTCCCTTTTTCATGGTAAATTAAGTTATGATGAACTTCCAGATGGTATGTGATCTGTTGTGATAAATGTTAGGTTATATAATAATGTCAAGACATAATCAATAGAACTCTTCAGTTAGCACCTTTCCCATTGTGATAAGAGACCATCCTAACAAAAGGTTTCCATTATTTTGTGGTAATTAAAGATCTTGTGAAACAAAAGACAAATTAGTGTCCTCAGAACACAACATTGATAGTGTCTCATAATCAATTCATGGGTGACTTGAAGATGTGGATAAATTTCCAATTGTTGCCTTACCCTTCTGAACTGAGATAACTCTAGGTTAAATAAGATGCTACGACTCTTCCTAGTTTTTCTCTTGGTGCAATTTACAGTTAAATTGGTGTGGGGAATAGGAGCCTCGCAAAGGGCTTCTTTATCTGATACGGGTAGCGATACATAACATCCATTGGACCCCATCGAGAATGATGGAGCACATACTGAACTCTTTCAGCTTCCTTCTTTACATTCATCTCTTATTCTGAGTTTATTGTTGATTGTTGGTTCACTCGTGCAGTTTGACATTCCAAAAGAGAAAGTTGAAGAAGTTCAGCCAAACAGGCCACCTAAACCACCAGTTACCCACAAACCGAGACCTTCACTATCTTACAAAAAGCTTGATGCTGATGCTGATGATTTGCCTGGCACATCAGCATAACCTGATTAGCAATGAAGCTCGAGCTTGAGTTCTACATGTACATGGCTTGGCTTCATTCCTTCTTTCACCTAGCTACCTACCCATAATGGCTAACGTGTTACTAGTCCGGGTTTCCATAATGAAACCATAGTATATGACCAAAAGACAGGCTAGCAACATTATAGCATCAGATAGCAAATGTGGGCCATCTCCTCAACTGTGTAGAGAAATTTTGTTAACCACCTTTTAAACTCATGCTTTACTTTTGATTATGAAAGCCATTGGAGAATTCGCTCACATTTGTGCAATCCTGATGAAGCAATTGAATGAGTTCCAGATAAATTTCATTATCTCCATTCCTAGGAGTAATTTTTATTAACCATCGTCCAAAGCTGAAACAAATTGGAGTTTTGTTCAGTTTTCAGTCCTACTTACTATTTCCTGTATAGTACAAGTAGGCATGCCCTGTTTTATTGCCACAATGTACATGAATGACACTAATAATTTTTCCTTTCAAAATGCAAGGTTGGATAATCCATACACTGCTTTGTTTGGCTAGAATTCCCAACGTAACCCATGGAACTATGTAATGCTTTTAGAACTGAAATTAAGTAGTTCGGATTAGGATATATCACATTTTTTTCAGACCATTTGAAACAATTATTTCCTTGAGCTATGTTTTTTTTTCCTAGCTGCAGAAGATTACATGGGGGAAATATTTACTTGAACTAATGCATGAGAAGCTTTTCCTTTTCTTGTTACTGCTTACTAGGGAAGCTGGAGAGACGGGAAAGATTTCCGGTGGTTTCGGAAGGAGCTTCTAATGCAAAGTTCTTAAAAGTTTATAATGTACCTAAAGTTCCCAATTCGATTGGCCAACGAATTTGAATTTTGAGTTAAATGGCAGGAATGCTAATACCAAGTAATACCGAGAAATATTCCGCAGTGTGTGACATTTCGATGCTAGAACTAAAGTTACGTCGAGTTGTTGGTAACTTTTGGGATTGATGGTTTTTTATTTAGCGATAGCTCAATGTTTGGATAAAAGTTCTAAAGAACTTTGAAAGTTGATTAGACATGGAGCAAACTTTATAAACGCGTGAGTATCCGAACTTCAAAGTTCTAGTGTGGATGAGAATTTTTCGTCGAGAAGTAATCGAAACTTTAAGTTTCGATGGGACTCATCTTTGACTGAACTTCACTTAGTTCTCACGAAAAATTATCATCTAAACATTTATCTTGTTGATGATTTCTTATATGATGCTGTGTCGAAAAAAAAAACTAGGTCAAAATGAAATTTAACTGCAGCTTTTCCCTGTCTACCCTTTTGCACTGTGTGATCCTGCTAAGTTTTGCATATACTGCACGGCTGTCTTATACTACTCTTCAAACATGTGCGCATACGCTGCAGTTTTCTTTTTTCTTTTCTTTTCTTTTTTTTTGTAGGATTGCACCATCTTTTATTCCTTGTCCATATTATTCTTCATTTTTTTGACTTCCTTGTGGATGGGAGGGTGAAAAGCAACATGGATTTGTGAACTACCAACAAATGAAGAGACATAATTCTAATACCCGAAATAATAATCTGATTGATACTTGGCCATGCATTTAATCCGATCGAGTTGATCGATGACATTCCCAAAATATCGGAGCTTTTAAAAGAAAATGATAAAACCCATGGCACACTCACACATCTACCTGTACGCATACATGTAGACCAGAAGCAATGTTTTCACAATCAATATATATATATATATATATATATATTCGCAATCGAATCGACGATCGGATCGAATTTCTTACCGAGTCATGATTGGACGGATTCAATCGAGTTCGACCAAATTGAAAATTGTACTAATAACTTATTAATAATATTAAAAATTAATATAAAATAAATTTAATTTGTTAAAAGTTTTAATAATAATAAATAATAATGATTAACATTTAAATATAAATAAATTATTATTAATTTAATATCTATTATTTGATGATTATAAATTTTATATTAATAAAGTTTATTTTAAATGATTCTTTTTTTAACACTTTTCTTTTTATTTTCTTTATTTATGCCCTTTAATAATTTTCTATTTTAATGTTAGGCAATTTCAAATACTTATCTTTTTTATTTTCATTTCTATTTTATTTGATACATGTCATATTCCTTCTTTACTATTCATATATTCCTTTCTTTTTTTTCCTTTTTTAACTTTCTTATTTTTGTCATTTTTTAATTTTTTTTCAAAATTTAAATTGAACCGAGTTCAACTGACTAGACTAGTTCAACCGATTTTCTTCGGTTCAACATCAAAACCGATTTTGTACTCTAATCAGATCGGATCACCGATCGATTCACGATTGAACCAATTGAATCGATCAGTCTTCAAAACATTGTTCAAAAGTGAAATTGCGGATTAACAGTTATTTATGGAGTAACTCCAAACATGGGGATCCTCGGCCGTAGCAGGGAAACAACCCATGCTTTTGGGACATATACAGCATTTCTTTTCTGCCAACGAGGCATCTCTCACCATTGGAAAAATCCGACCGCAAGAAAATTACTCGAGCCAAGTTTCAATTTTCTAACGACACTATAACAAGGGATAAGAACTTTCTATCTCTGACGGCGAAGGAAATCTCGCATATTTGTGTGTGCCTCGCCACTAACGATTAATCTCAAATTCTTCGTATCTTGCCACAACATTCCGCCAATTTCCCGTGCAAAGTCGCACGCTGCTTCAAACACATCCTGCAGAGGAGACAGGGATGTGAATAAAATGAAGGGTAAAATAAAAAGGCAAAACTAACTGGAATTAAAATATATGATATTAACCTTAGATGGAAAATCTTCATACGAGTATGACTCAACCATCTCAACCCTGTTTCGATCCCCTTCCCAGAGCCTGATCTGTAAAAGGTTTCATTAACTATGATTTAATAGCTCACAAAAAAAGGAGTATGTTGTGGCACTTGCAAAATAAGCCAAGCCAAAAAGTAGCCAGTGTGCTCTGAACGTGTCTTTCAAAATGTCAGTACACCTTCAAGAAACTATCAATTGATCTATAGAATACAAGGTACCTGGTCTGTAACGTTTTCTGGAACTGCAGGTATCTTTTCAGCAACTCTTGGATGCGCATTTTGCTGGAGGAAAGAAATAATCTGAAGGAAAGCACATATGTAAAAAAACATCAATGAAATTTCTGATACACAGTCAAGTTATATTGCTCAAGTGATCATGAGCATATACAAGAGACAGTAGAATGGTTTAACAGTGTCACACACTGCTCATAATTAAAAAAGCATTCAACTCTACTGGCAGTGCAAATGTGGTGCTTGCCTGGTCTGCTGTAATCCCATTCTCGAAAGCTTCATACAAGCTCTCTTTAGTTATGGCTCCAACAATAAGGTTCGGAAGCTGATACTCAATTCTGATGGTACAAAGAATAATATTTTTAGTCACCATAGTTCTCCTATAAACAATACATCATGAAAGCTAGCTAATTGATAAGTAACAAAAGCAGCCGAAGCCATTGTGAGATCATTAAGGTTAATTAAGAATAAAGGCATAACACATTCCCAAGTGAACAAATATTTGTTTTTTAAATATTACATGGACTAGCTAATTTTCTCTCCTTTCGATCTCTCAAGAAAAAAGAGAAAAGACTAGCATCATTGCAAGCAAATAGAATTTTCAGTGCAAGCTTCTCCTAAATGCAAATAGAACACTTGTTGCACCCCTCAACTATGCTGTCCACAATTTTGCGGCGTGAAGTATAACAAGTTAGCAAGTAGCAACTACCAACAAATTTCTCAATGCATGCTCCCTCCGGTAAATTTTTAGGCAAGCATTATCCTTTTTACCTTGTAATACAGAGGCAACAGAAATTTTTTATACCTTGAGAAAAGACGCAGAATCTCCAAGTGTAATTTGGATGTCGAGTAGGCATACATCCTGAAGTTTGTTTCAACCACTACATATCCCTATACAATTTTGAATCATAAAATACAAATAAAAATCACAAATATACATGATATTGGCTCCTTGGGAATAAGTGTACATTCAAAATTTGATGGGACGACAAGAACAAGAATATTTCACAGCATGTGTTCCATTATCTTCTTCCCTCTCCTTATCAAAGAAAACCATTGCTTGATTTCCCAGATATAATTCAAGGTCCATTGTGCAAATATTCCAACTCAAAAAAAGATAGTTGGCCATTAATCTAATGCTCTTCTAGAAAATCTTATATCAGGAAAATGTTCTAACAGGATAATACATATACATTTAGGCGAACGGGACCTAATATAATATAAATGGATGGTCGACCACTGAATTAAGAGTCATCCCTTTAGCCCTGAAAAACAGGAGTATCTAAAACAATAATCACCAGAATAACCATCTGAGTAAAACTTAAGAACAATAAAAGATGTCAAAGATTCTAAGTAACAGATATTTTTTTTTGAGAAGAAAAAGGATGACTACCGAGTTTGGTTGTCATCCAGGTATATATATCACTGAAAAGACGTCATGTACATGTGGTACGCTCTCCGTAAGAGAGCAGCAAAAGCACGGGAGTACAAATACTATGTAAAACCCCATTCCCGAAGAAGACAAAAAATGTGATGTACAATATTATCCACCTGGCACCTCTCCCCACAAAAAATAACTCGGTTGCGCTGCAGCCAAATGGCCCAGGCACCGGCCAAAAAGGTCGCGACTGACACTCTCCAACACTGTCTCTGTCTGCCCAGTCCCCTCAAAATCTGCCAGAAATCCCCAGGTGCCAAAGATATAATATCAACAATGCTCGTCCGAGACTAGACCTCTCGGGACACCCAACAATCGAAGAAAAGGTGGGTGACATCCTCCTCCATCTCCCCGCATAGGGGGCACAAGAAGTATCCGCGTGGGTCGCCCACCGCGCCCTGTATACTCTGGTGAGGACTCTCTCGCGCCGAAGAAGCCAAACAAAGATTTTGACTTTCAACGGCACCTGAGAGCGCCAAATGAGCCTGCATCGGGTCTGGGCGGAGGGGAGCAATCCTCTGGTGAAGAAGTAACAACTCAGAGAAATGCTGATCAGAAAGTGAAGAGCCGAACAAGGGAGTCCAGGAACCCGTGCCCGGGCCGCCGCTCTCAGACCAGCACTCGGCCACAGATGCGTCAGGATGCATCGTCAAGGCCCACAGCCGGGGAAAGGACTCCGCAAGCGGGCCTCCAGGAAGCCAGTCGTGCCACCAAAAAGAGAAAACCTCCCCGGAGCCAAGAGAATAAGTCATAAATGGGCGCACCCGGGGGAAGAGTGCCGCCACACCCCGCCAAAAGGAAGATGCACCTCTAGGTAGGATAGGTCTCGTGCTCCAGGAGAGGTCCCGACCATAGCACGTGAAGAAAACCTGCCTCCATAGACTGTCCGCGGGACCCATGATCCGACCCACCCACCGAGCAAGGAGTGCCCAGTTGGTGGTACGCAAGTCCCGGACTCTCAATCCCGCCAGGGAGGTGGGCCTACATATGCACTGTCAGGCAACCAGATGGGCCCTCCGAGAAGAACTACAGCCCTGCCAGAAAAACCTGCTCCTCAAAGAGTCAATCCGAGTCAACACCTGGGCAAGCATCCGGAGAACAGACATGAAATAAGTCGGAAGTAATGAGAGAACAGATCTGAGCAGAACAAGTCGACCACCACTCGACAGAAGCCGTGAACTCCACCCCTGAAGTCTATGCTCCAATCTCTCAATAATCGGAGTCCAACTCCGAGACCCAATATAATGATCTGAGAGTGGGAGGCCAAGATAAGTGATCGGTAGGGCACCGACAAGTGTGCGAAGCGCCGCTGCGCAGCCCAAAGCGTCCTCGGAGACCATGCCAAAAGGGATGAAAGAGGATTTGGCATGGTTGATGTCGAGGCCTGACGTCTCGCCGAAAAGCTCCACCAGAATGGCCACCCGCCTAGCCTCCTGCTCCGATCCCTCCACAAAGAACGTGTCATCAACATACTGAAGCAGCGGTACGAGCCCACCAGCAAAACCGCTAAAAAGGCCCGCCTGGAAAGCCTCCTGAGTGCATCTGGCGAGGCCATCAACTGCCACTGTAAATAGCATGGGAGCAAGGGGGCACCCCTGTCGGACTCTCCTCTGTAGCTGCACCCAGCCCCCCACCATCGCCCCGTTGACCAGGACAGAGAATGAAGCAGTAGTGATGCATCGCTTCATCCAAGATATCCAGGTCGCCGGGAAGCCCCTAACCTGCAGGGAGTACCAAAGAAAAGACCATGAGAGAGAATCATATGCCTTAGAGAAGTCAACCTTCCAAAGGAAGGCCCGTCGGCTGCTCCGCCTCCAGTGCGCGACGATCTCTGAGGCCATGGTGTAACTCTCTGTGATGGACCGGCCCTGGATGAACGCTGATTGGGCTGGGTGGATGAGGTCGGGGAGCACCTCCCGGAGCCGATTGGCCAATACCCGAGCCACCAAGAGGTAGATGGCATTGGATAAGGCAATCGGCCTGAAGTCCTCCACTCTCTCCGATGGTCTGCACTAACATGGAAGACTGATCGTCAGTAAGACAAGAGATGCCCCTGGGGGACCACCTCCACGACGATGGGGTCGTCGTCTGGAGAAGTCCTGATGAAAGGATGTGATGGCCGCCCCGATCGCCTGGTGGCCGATCCTCTGTCCCATCACCTCCAGTTGGTCAATCCGATTCGCTCGCCGGCACGAGCTCGCGTACAGATGAAAGAACCGAGTATTGGCATCTCCCTCCTGAAGCCAGGTCTGCCGGGAGCGCTGCCTACACTAGATCTCCACCTTCCTGTCCTCCAGCTGAACGGTGCCCTGGGCCTGTCTGCGCTGCACCACCTCGGCCTCCGTGAGGTGGCGGGAGTCCTCCCTGTCAAGCTGGGCAATGACCTGTAGTGCCTCGGTCCGCCGTGCCGCACGGGCTGTCCGGATCAGCCGCCGGCGGTCCAAAAGGAAGCCCCTCAAGCTGTGAAGCTTGGAGGCAAGAGTCTGTGCCGCAGAGTCAGAGGTCGCAATGCTCTGCCAATGGTCTGCCACCATCTGTCTAAAGCCATCCTCCAGAAGCCAAGAGCGCTCAAAGCGGAAAATAGAGCGCAAGGGCTGACTGTCATTAGACCTCCACAGAAGGGGTGTGTGGTCTGAAAACGGTCGGTCCATGGCCTGTACATCAGCAAGCTGGTGTGCCTCAACCAGCTCCAAGTAACAGATATATACCTAACTAAATGATATCTGACACTTATTTCTCGATAATTGGCTCATGTTGGACGAATTCATAGATATATAGTTGATTTCCCCTCAAAAGAATATAGTTGATTTCTTTATAGAATCTGAATTACTACATGTATTTTGATTTATGATAGGTGTCTGAGTACTTGAACTTGCTCACGAAGAAAAGAGGATGGAAGATGGAAAAAAGAAGACCATAGAATGTCACTACATTCTAGCTGTAACAGGCATGAGACATGGGATTTTTTTTTTTTTGAGAGCACGAAACATGGGAATAATTAACAACTCAGGAAAAAAAACAGATTTTGAGGAGATCATGTTAAGTATGCCTCTGATTCTGAGAAGAAATACCCCATTAAATTTGCTAAATATCAGGAGGCAATACAAATAATGGAAATAGGATGATTGTGTATGTGAAAAGAACATGACACATTTGGACCACCAATTCAGAGTAATAGTTGTATCCAGTATTCACGCATTTATGGAACCGAAAGAGTGCTGAAATGAAAGAAAGAAAGATGGACACTGCAGTAGAATAAAACTATTTTTTTTGGTATGCAGCACTCCAAAAATAGGAGCATAGGGCAGCATATGCCTCTAAATACAGAGTGAAATAGAAAACACAAACCTCTTTGTTTGATGATGAATCGGATAAGCTAACTGAAAGATTAGTAGCCAACTTAGTAGGTATGAACCATCCTTCCTTCCTGCCCTGCAGGATACAAAGTATCAAATCTCAAAATGCCTCAACAAACTTCGAGACACAAAGGAACGTCAGAATTAAGGTAACATACACACCTGCTGAAGCTTGACTAATCCAAGGTCCCCAAGGTCTTTAATAGCACTTTTTTGAACATCAGTTAGAGTATTCAAGTTATACGCCTATGGTATCGCAAAGATAAGTGCTCATAAGCACAAGATTTAGCTAAACATTAAGTGAATGCAAATCAGATCAAAGAGGATAAGGAACTACATAACATTTCAGAAAATTAGGAGCTAGAGCTAGAAAATTTCTAATATCTCCAAGTTCATTGGAGATTAGAAGTTTGAAAGCCCAAGGCAACAAATATTCTTTATGAGGACCTCAATTTTAATATTTCAGAAAAAAATTCAATCTTGAATATAAACATGATTACACAAGATAGCAAACATGCCAATAAACTCTAGAATTTCATATGACTTGCTAATATGCAAGAACATGAGAGCCAAGTTTATGGGGCATCATAGGCAGAAGATTTTGCTTTAAAATATAATACATAACTGCATTAGGAAACTGAAATGGACACCTAATACTAGTTTATGATTAATCATACTCCGTAAGAACAATTAATGACAAAGCAAATGCTGCCATATACATGTATGGAAAAGGTTATGCATTTTTTTTCAGTTAATCGGAAGTACATAACTACATAATCATCTAAGCATGCTAAATAAACAGAAAAGGTTTGCTCTTAAGTCAATTTCAACCAGGCAATCATCTTATATGGAGATCATTTTCACAAAAGTGAGAAAGGATAACCAAATAAAACATTCAGAAAGAAAAAAATGCAAAATTGAAGTTTCATCAGAACAAGTTTTATTCACATTAAATACTGGAACATAGTGGGGGAAAAGAAATGATACCTGTCCCATAGAATGAAAACTAAGTTCAAGGAGAAATGATATCAGTTCAGTGGGATCAACCCCACGATCCTGCACCCCATGAAGAATGTAAATAATTTCCATAAAATTATATTTACAGAAGTTATAATAGAAAAAAAAATCATAAAAATGGGTCAGCTGAGCCCCCACCTCAGAAGTAGATATGTATTCCCTTATAATGTACCAAAGCTGTGCATTTGTGTCCATCAGCTGTTCATGGGTAACTGTAAGCTATGCAAAAAACTGAAACTTGAATATAGTGTATTAGTTTTGTAATACCCACAAGAAACTGGAAGCCATTCTCAGTTAACCTTGGTGGTTCATTTTCCCTGCAGATACAGTGCATCAGCAGTAAAAAATTTAGATGCATAGCAAGTACCTAATAGATTCAGTAATTTCATGAAGAATGTCATTAAGACATTTAAGTTGAACTAGAGAAGACTCTGAACCTTGCACTCAAAAGACCCCTTTGGAAGACCCTCATCATTGATTGACTGAAGCCTGTTGCCCTTCTAGCTTGATCTGAATTTATAAGTTGCAACAAGAAACGCTGGATTTGACAGGAGATTTAACAAGAAATTAATACCGTGAACTTACTAAATGTCAGAGATAGAATAACTCTGTAACTACAATCACTACAAAAACAATGCCGAATACACTATATTGACATACAAGGAAAAATAACATTTTGATAAAATATATTTCCAAGTAGCAACCTCCCATTGCTCTAAGGCATATGACTCTAGATCCTCTGCTGTTGGCAATCTCACAGTGACATTTAATGGCATCGGTTCTCTTGGAAGGGTTCCACTGCAATCACAGATTTAGGAACATAAACATCAGAATCCAAGTTCCAAGGACATTGCAAATTGCAAGTGAAAACACTCCACCCTATGAAAATGTTTTTTTTTCTTATTTCTTAGACAACAATAGTACAATAATCACTTCAAACAGAAAATAGTAGAGATATAAAACATCATCAGAAAAGACAGCATTTATTTGGGAGGCGAAAATATCACTGGTCGAGTATCTCATCAAACACTGATACATGTGCATAAAAATTGAAAACTGAAAAGTTTTATCTGCATACCCAGGCTTGTCAAAATCACAATACAAAATCGTAAACCCAAGCAAGTTTATGCACATTTTGAACTGGACTCAAACTGACTCGCAAATCAGTTTGGTAGAATTGTTGAACTTGGTTCATTCGCACAAGTCATAATTAACTTAGAGTTTGAGGGTTTTTTGTGGGAAGAAAATGAAGAAATAAAGTGATGGTTTTCTCATGAACAACTTGGGTTTTACCCCATAATTAACTGAGATCTGAGAACGAATGAGATGGGAGAGGTTCAGAGGAACCCTCATTAGGAAGCACTGTAATCAGAATCAGTAAAGGAATACAATTTGAACTTACGACAAATCGAAAACCCTAATCTCTTGTTTCCTTTAGTCCAACTCCTCTTGGGTTGCTAGGGCTTCAATTTTCGGATAAGGCAGGTGGAGAGGTGAAAAGAGGTGGTAAACATGCTGATGGTAAAAAATAAGGCAGGGAAAACTGACTTTAAGTCGGACAAAAATTTAGGTACTTCCTAATTAGGGTTCCTCTGAACCTCTCCCATCTCATTCATTCTCGGATCTCAGTTAATTATGAGGTAAAATCCAAGTTGATCATGAGGAAGAGTAAACCCTATGAATGGTTAATCTGTTCTTGAAACTTATAAATGGTTTACCGAGCCTTACTCAATCTGTCAGAATAAAATTTAAGGCAGATTATGCTAGTATTTGTCAAATTTATTGTGCTCAGTCAAAAAAGACATAAACTCAAGTAATTTTATGAGCTACACTTTAGGAAGTCTAAGTTTAGATTATTAAGAATATAAAATAATTGATGTTGCTCTTCCTAACAGTTTAAGCTTTTAGGAAAATTGGTCAGCATATTAATTTCAACATGGTATGCTAGAGGTCAAAATTTCAAACCTTGTTAAGTTCTTATTAAAAGAATATTTTCCCCCTGTCCACGTAGTGGGCTGATATAAATCAAAATTGTCACTAGCTCACACGTGAGGGGGAACATTACAACAACAACAACAAAGCCTTATCCCACTAGGTAGGGTCGGCTACATGGATCATACGACGCTTCGTTGATCCATGTTCATGAGATTCGACAGGATTTTACGCTGGCTGTCAGGGCCTAACGCAACCCTCCTCCTTTATCGGACTTGGGACCGGCTATAAAACATAGGCGGAGTTACGTGAGGGGGAACATTAAGAATATAAAATTATTAATGTTGCTCTTCCTAACGGCTTAAGCTTTTAGGAAAACTGGTCAGCGCATCAATTTCAACATAGATAAAATTGAAAGTATCAAAATATGAGTTGTTTACTACTTTATAAAAATAATACAAGTAAAGTCATTTTGTCGCAGAAACTATGAAATTTAGGTTGAATGCTTGTTTTCCTGATAACTAACCATAATGAAATAAAATATTGAACTTTTGCTGATCAAGGTTTTTGTAATATGGAACTAATCAAAATTGGGACGATGGAATTTGGTTATAAATGCCAAAAGATATGGATTTTTCTTTAGCTTGTCATAATATTAGGTCAACTCTTGTGATAAATAATTACTTAGATTATAAGAGTAAATGCATAAGTGTCATGTAACCTTTGTAATTATTTATGTTTTATGTATGATATGTTAGTGCTCAAAACATAGTGGTAATATGATCATTATTATTATTGTTATAGGAGTAGAGGAGTAAAGTAGAGAAAAAGGAAAACTTTTATTAGCACTTATACGTAAGTTGGTTCCTCCTATCCTATGTATTCACCTCTTATGAATTCAATGTGACATTGGTAACACATATTTATTGAATGTCTTTCGTTTTTATGAAAAGTATGTTTGATTGATTAATTGGTTGTGCATTTGAAAAACATATATGATATGTTATGAATTGATTTTGAGAAATACCTCATACCTTGCAAGCTACATTATCTCCACAAGAAAAAACCTCAAACTCATACTTGGCAATCACTCTCAACTGTGTTGATTCGCCATTGATTTCCAAACACAACGAGGCGACAGCTCCGGCAACAATGTCTAGAGGTCCAGTTAGTCCTCAGGCCTCTATCTCCTCTCCTTGTATGATCTGGTAGTCTAGGGCTCCAACAATCCATGATCAAACTTTCAGGTGGCCTAACCCTCACAATCTAGTGACTCGATTTGAGTTGTCAATTGGCCAACAATCTTCATGAGTTGTGATCTGGGCCTCCGAGCCTCCAATAATTTGATTTGACATCTTAAACTACTCAATCCCATACGACTCTAAGACCACTACTGAGGCTCTGATTTGAAGTGTCAAGGTGAAATAGTGAGAGCTTGGGCATGAAAGGTACTCTTGCATGCCTTGTGCTTTATGGTTTACAACTTTACCTTTCTAATACATACATAAACCTTCTATATTCATACTAGAGGTCTTTGTAAATTTTTTCTTAGGGTAAAATGTCTTTGTAAATTGGGTCTCTAAAAAATATTTACTATATCTCGCAGGTAGATATTAATTATTTTATAATGAGAGCATAGACTCTATGAGTTTGTGACATGATTTCACAGTACAGTTCACAAGGACAAATAAGTTTAGTTAAACACTCAACATTGACAAGCCAGCTTACACTGACAAGTGGGGCTGAAAGTATTGGATATTGACTCCCACTTTCATCCTACTCTCTCTATTTCTATTTGATTGGACAGTTCAAATGAAATCTAGCAAGTACTTTCAACACATCATGTTTCTCTTTTACATCTTCCTCGGGAGAAAGCTTTTTCTTACGAAGGAAAGGCAGTCACCCTATTTTAGAGCCTTAAACCATAAATATGCGCAAGTGTGTATGAGATCCAAATGAAAAATAATGCTGAAAAAATTCATTGTGGGTGTGGATACCCATAAGACAACTATTTGATTCCTCACTCCCCTACAAAAGAAGAGATGCAATGTATAATATTCTCTATGTAGCACCTCTTTGGTACAGACATAGTGTGATTACGCTATAACCAAATGGCCCAGGGAAAAAAGTGACTTCCCAAGGACGTGGTTGTCATCTTGACTCGTATTTTGATAGGACTCATAGAAAATGATGCATTAACAATTTACATTTGCAAATGTTCTTTTAAAAAGATATATCAACAATGTAGCCGACCCCACCTAGTGGGATAAGGCTTTGTTGTTGTTGTATATCAACAATGTTTCTTGAGATTGTACACACATGTTCAGTAGGTATAAAATATGTGATATTATATGTTGGCAGGTCAATAGAACATAATCCTCATATATCCAATATGTGATAAACATCAATTTCGTCGGTAGACATGCTCCCACTGGTACCCCTTCTTCCGATGGTACTATAATTCATATTCCTATCCTTGAATTATTTTTTTGGTCTATCTACATTCCAGGAAACTTTTATGCTCCATGGACAGCAAAAAGTGGAGTGTTGGTCAAAGCAAGCCGTTGTATTCTAGGCAAAAGTGATAACTACTGTTCAACAATATGATTCCTTATTAAAAACAATAGATATAGGAACACACAAGGAGCTCTTGGGAATTGGGATGAAAATATTTGTACGAAACCACAAAAGTTTCAGGATAACCACAGAAAGACTTACCCATGAACCAGATGATTCCGGATGTTATTTTGGAACTTTGGGCTCATTTTGTAACTTGTTTCCTTCTTTCTGACAACATTTGTAAACATGAGGCAAATAAAAGTTTCAGAACTAGCATCTTTACAAGTAGTTTGAAAAGACCTAATGAATGTACTGACCTATCATTAACCTCAATAAAAACTCTGAGTTGAAGCAGTCTATCAATAGCCACCTTGTGTTTGGAGTACCCATCTGGGAGCAACCATTCTTCCATTGACTTTGCAGTAACTGGGGCCTCGATAAACAGCATTTGAAGGACGTACCTCTTAGCCATAGGTGGCAAGGACCTGAGCATAATAGGCATGGATTAGACACTACACCCATCTACATTCAACTGCAACTGCCGGTTTAATCTACATAACATCAAACATGAGGAGATCACTGGAATTCCTGCTGAAACTCATATGAGTAAGTTAACGTAACAAATCTGAGTCCACAAAACACATCAGAATTCAAGCAATCCTTCCCCTCAAAAAGAATTCAAGCAATCCATCAAAAGGCCTTGAAATATGAGTGGATACTTCCCATCAAAATCTAAGCCTTCTATCAAAATACTCGGAAATTATATTGCAGCCAAGCATAAGTAGGAGGATTTTAACCTGAGAACAGCCTCGCAAATAAAAGGACTGTCATAGAGTTTGTCAAGCTTCATGGCTGGCAATGCTGCCACCATGTCCATAAAATTCTTCGCCAAAATCCGTACTTGCGGCATCTTCGCGCTACATTAGGAAAAGAATGAAAAAGAAACAGTAAGACATTGCGAGTTTGCGACAACCTCAACAGGAAAAAGCTCGCGAACATAGGACGTGTAAGTTTTGTATGGCAGTATGTTGACTATTAATTTCGCCCAAGTGATCCTTCTCACAGAGACATTTAATCAAACAAATTGAGATCGATTTCCAACCCTCTGTCCCCTAAAGCACTCACCTTTTGGCTGCTGTGTCGAGGACGATGTAGCAAAAGTATATTGGCTATGCAGCGGATTGAAGAGTCGCGAAGTAACAGCGAGCTCGCTGCGAAAGAAGCGGCTAAGCGCAGCCGTGAAAAGGTAGCGAGCACGGAGGTGGCGGGCACGAAGAAGGGGAAATGGGGAAGGTGGTTGGAATTTGTAACTCTGTTCATCAATTTATAAAGCTTGTAAAAGGGTAAAATAACACCGCGTGAACTAAAATCTCAGCCGTCCATAATCAATGGTGCATATTACGCGATGTGATCGAACGGTTGATGTAAAATCTGGCGAGATTTTGCATTCCCCTTGCCTGCCCCCTCTCTCTCTCTACTTTTCTCTCTTTCGATTTGAAGGCCACTACGGAGCGAAGGATGTCGGCGGCGAGCGAAGAAGAGGTCTTACCTGGGTCAGACCCAGCCTAAAAATTGTGGTGGTGGTGGGGTGGGGAGAGGGGAATGTATAAGTATTATGCTTATTTTATTTTTTTTAACAATTTTTATATGAAATATATAATATTATATATGGGATAATTTTTCTTTTTTTTTTGAGGGTGGGGGCTCTGTCCCTTTGGACATCATAGCGTTTGTAAGTGTGATAATTTGAAGGTCGTGACGACCGACGTTAGAGCGAAGGACTCTAGCTGGCACGATCTCAAAGAAGAAGAAAGAATAAGGGAGTTTGTTTGTTCATTGCATCCGTCAAATGAAGGAAGGCCAAATAGAGTTTGAGTAGGAGAGAGAGAAAGAGAGGAAGGGAGGAGAGATGGGATATTCTTGAGGGAGAGAGAAAGAGTGGGAAAAGAGGATCAAATTCTCGTGAGATTTTATGTCAATCATCCTATCGCATTGGGATTATTCAGATCGCGCGCTTTCTTTTGAGCTATTAGATTTGGAAGACATATTTTACTTCACACAATGTGAAACATAAGATATTTCACACGTTCATTTTATTCCATGTAAAACCTCAAAATTAAAATATAATATACATAATCTAATTTATCCAAATTATCTTTCACTTTATCCCTAAAATTTAATATTATCAACTTATTTTCTCATCTTTTCAAACACTTCTACTTATAATCTCAAATATTTAAATTAATATATTTTAATAACATCTTTACCAATTTAGCCTTATTTAATTTAAAAAATAGGATTTCGAAGAAAGATGATGCAACAAAAAAAATTGAAAAGATCACAAGTCCATTGTCAATGATCCAATATTTAGAAGAAGAATTGGAATAGTCCATTTAAATTCATATTCAAAATTACAGTCAGGTTGGAATATTAATCTCATCCCATCAAATATGTTTTAGAAATCTACATTGCTGAACATACATAACCTAACGAAAAATTTATCAATTGTTAAGTTATCTTATTATGTATAAGTAATTTGCCTATCGATTCAAATAATGTTATTGAGTTATGATAAAACAATTTATAGATAATGCATACTTTTCACTAGAATGCCCTTTATCAATCATGTCAAATTGAAAACCTTATATAATTTAGCTAAAAGTTCAAACCTAAAATTCATAAGAATAAATATTTCTATAAACATTTGATATATTTTAAAACAAAAAAAATCATAACATATTATTAATATATGCAATATTCAAACAATTATCACAACCATTCTATGTAATTTTCAAATATTTTTATTTGTATTGTTACCATTATACATATGTGTAATGTTATTTTCATATTTCAATTGTACAAATTTGGTGAAGGTAATTGTGGAAAAAAACATAAAACTGAAATTAATAAACACCCCAGCTTAGGTAATGTAGATTATCACTTTATATGTAATTTATATTACTAGACAATCTAGATTACATACAAATTAAATATGATTATATTTTGGCTATAGACATTTTTAAGTTAATTTTTTCATGTTACTACATCCTTAGGAAATCATGTTTGCTTCTTTTCTTCTTTCATTTCCTTTCTCTCTGTTTCAAAGGAAGGGGAAAGGAAAGAAGGCAAGAACAAGGATGATCCAATCCAAGTAAGAATGAGAAGGAAAGATTAAGAAAAAAGGAGTAGAATGTGAAGAAAATGTGGATTCCAAATGGTGGAATGGATTTTTTGTTAGGTAAAATATGATTAAAAATTTTGATCGGATCTTATTATGACTTCTATACAAGTGATTGTTTATGTATTTACATACATTTAAACAACCATTTTGAATTTTGATCATTGTTGTTATCAAGGTGTTTTTATTTTGAATATTTTTCTTGATAATTTCTAGATTTTTTTCTTATATGTCTTTGATTTGTGCACTTAGGTCCAAACCCTACTTCCTTCCTCAAGTTGTTGACTAGGTGAATAGTTCAAGTGACTAGTCACTAGTGTTCTTAATTGGATCACTAGCCAACTAATCTCTTGACTAGTCCATAAGATTGGACAACTTGCCAGTAGATTCGAGCTTATCAATGGGATTCGTATGATCAATCCATTTGATAAAACGATTGGACAATTTGTCCAAATAACACAACAAGATGATCAGATGACCGACCGACATGATCAAATTGTTTTTCACTTCTACTAGTCGAATGGTCAACTAGATGGAATGTTATAAAAACACAATGGATGATCGATCAAATTGGATTACTAAATCTCTATCTTGGCTAATTGAAAGTCAAAGTTTTTTATACAACCTCAACAATCAGACCAATAGTTCTCCCACAGTCCCACTAATGTGATAATCGATGAATAGAATTGGGATGACCTACCAATGGATTCACATGATTAGTTGATTGCTCGGAGGATCGCCCATTAAATCGGATGATAATCCAAAAGTTTGAACATCTTTGGTATACCTCTATAATTTGCGATATTTGTGATATTTAATTTTGATCTTACTTATTTAATCCATTAACCATTCATGTGATCATTTGACTTTTGCTTAGTGAAATTGTGTAATGACTCCTATGATGAGACTTTAAAATAGTTAAATATGCTAATAAAATAGTAGTCAAAAAAGTGAAAAACAACGAACATCATGTGTACTTATTATTAAGAAGATTATTGTTACTAGGAATGAAATTTCAAGATTGGGGCAGGCAATGTATGTGAAGCCAAAAAAAAATACAATGATAATTGTCATGAATGTAAAAACATAAACGACTACTACTTTGGTTGTATTGGACTCTCCACTTAGTATAACAAAATCTTAAAAGGGATGAGGACTTCATCGTGGTTTAATCTACTACAAACTATGTATTTGAAAATATTATGATATATGATGCATGCAAAAACTAGCATATCATCATCATCGTCGTTGCCGTCATCATCATCATCATCATCATCATCATCATCATCATCATCATCATCAAGTTTTATTTTAATTTTATTATGGCATGCATCAATATTTGATCATTTATTTATTAAAATTCATGAGTCATTGATTTGTATCACTTTGATTATTATTATAAATATTTATTAGTTCGAAGGTGAAAAATTCAAATCAATTAACTTCAGAAGGATCCAAGCCATGACATTACAAGTTGAAAGTCATGAAAAGTTATTGCAAGTCACGATAATTCAACTATGTTGTCATGATAAAAATGATCAAGTCGTGACATCAAAGGGCATTTCGATAATTCATCGCAATAGTCATCTTGATTATCCAATGTTACATAAGATAAAAATACTCAAAGTTATGACCAAATTTTCCTCAAGTCATGACAACTAAGTCCCGATATTACCTTATTACGATAAATAAATTATCAGAAAGAATTCAAAGAAATCATGATAAAACTCTAACTCCAAGTTGAAACATGCACATGAACTAATACGAACATATGATGTTGAAGGATGTATCAAATTGTGACTTCGAATTTCTGACAAAGTATAAATTATTAACTTGCATGACAAGTTACAACATCAATTTATAACATGTCAATGACTTGTTGAGTTATTTTGAAGTTGTTACTAATATGGACTCCAATAGCAAGAATCTTTATGCTTTTCATGACAAATTTGAGTTGTAATCATGATCAACTTTTTATTTCAACCATGTGATATTGTTCATCGTGATCAATCAATCTTCCATATTGTTCCTGCAAATAGAGAAACACAACAATTAAATCTAGGCATGCTTTTAAGTTTTAGGGTATCTGCAACTTGCTAGAGTGAGAGAGAGCATGACAATTAAGAAGGTGCGATGGTGGCTCCCTATTCGAGGCCTATTCAATGTGATTATTTGCGTGTTCATAAGGTTTTCTAATTTTGCTTTTCCAATTTATCACATCTCTACATAATTATATGATGAACTTCATTTATTGTTTTATTTATTTTTATTTTAATCTTAAATTTCTTATTTGAGGGAAAAATTTTTGTGAATCATAATGTTGTAATTAATTAGTCTCTTCTAATTACTTACTATTACACAATGCTTTCGATTATATTAAGATTTAGAATTAGACTATGCCTATTTGTTATACATAATGCATATTTATTTGGATTTATATATAATTGTGTATCTTTGTGTGTGTGTGTGTGTTGTTTTTGTTTATTTTATAACAACATTTTATAGATTAGGTTTTTTTTATATAAACGTCTGAGAATAAATTACTAATTCTTATAAGTTACTAAGGGTTTTAAATATTTTATCATTTGTAATATTGTTTATAATAATATGTACATAACATGAAACTATAAATATTAGATGTAAGTGATGATCTAAAATCTTAAGTACCAACTTGGATAGCAATCATTAACAACTTCTGAGAAAAAGATCTATGAAGTCACGAGATATTAAGAATAATGACAACTTGATGAGTAGTGATCACTTGGTCACAATTTGGACATGGTAGTCATGACTAGTTCACCTATCCTAAATCACATTTTTTTCTCATATATCTCATGAAACCTATTCGACAATATCATTGAGTCATGATTAGAATTCTTCATTGTCACGTGTAATGAGTTTTGAAAATTTTTTCGGTCTGACTTATTTTCTTGATATACCTAATTTTGTTGTGATATACTTTTCCTTTAATTTTTTATTAGTTTTACTTTGTTTTCTAATTGTGGAGGGCATTGATTGCATACCAAAGCACAATCAATTTTGAAACTTACTGTTAATCTTTCTAGATATCAATACATTTGATCCTGAATTAAGAGGGTTGCGTGTAGATTGAAAAAGAAAATTTTAAATGGTTGAACAAATAAGAAACACCCAACACAATGAGTAACAACAACAATATAAAAAGAAGAAATTTCTATTAGAAAATATTTCTTGACTACATACATTGATTGAGAATCATGCATGGTTCTACTACTCAACAATGCAAACAACTTTGCAATTAACCTTGGGATTGTGAGTTCAAGCATCATAGTTCAAAACAATAAATGAAGATACTTATGATTATTTGGATAATTTTTTATTACTTCAATACTTTAAAAAAACAATCATATTTCTAGTGATGCTATTATTTTATTTTTATTTACTCATTTTTTACATGATAACACATCGATCTGGCTTATAATTTTGCATGTAGAATCAATCACTGCTTACTATAACTTGTAGAGAAATTTCTTGTCAAATATTATCCACCTCAAAAAGTATGCAAATGCATAATGAAATCACAGGGACTCATTCGGTATAATGATGCAAATGATTTATGAACGTTGGAACATTACGATTCATAATAGAACCATCGATAATAAATTTTCTAGGTAAGAATAATAATGAATAACTTCTATAATGGACTGTGGTTGACTATTCAAGGCAAGTTTGAACAATGTGCATGAGGAGCAATGTTGCGATCCAAATGTCCAAGTCAGAAACTAAAGATAATTGAAGTTATAACTCCAAAGTCCAATAAAAAATGATGATTCAATTGACACACCCGTGATCTACATGCTAAGAAGGCTTAAAATCTTCTGAAGTTGAACAAATGATGTCATTGTCACTTGTAGCAATTGTGAATGAGGATATTCAAGCTATGATTATCATGGAGATAATATTTTTTTTACTTTTCTTCAGTGACGCAAAATGATTAACATCGATGGGGATTACATGAAGATAAGAAGATTTTGTTTTAATTGATATCAACTGTACTAGTCTAACTTATATATTTTACATGTGACAACTAAAGTTAGGTGGAGATATCAAATTTTCTTGATACTTAAAATAATTTTAAAATGATTTGGTAACTTCAAAAAAATGGAGGAATGCACAGAGAGAGAGAGGAATATAAGTGTGCTGCCACACCTTTGTGGTAGCACCGTGCGACCACATCTTTAGGATCGTCCGATTCGAGATGGACGTGACATATGCACATCAGTTCAAGGTGGAGGGCGAATGCGGTTTGGCGAGTTGGCTCAACACGCGAGAGGGTTGTTCAATGGTGGCGGCCCCTCTTTGCGTGCAAGCGGCGGGCGACGGAGCTCTGACAAGAGGAGATCGGCGAGAGTTGGCGATGAGTTGCGCGTCTCCTCCTCCCCTCCCCCTCTCTCTACATGACAGTGACAGGCCAGGCGATGGGAGATCAATGAGGGAGGGTTAGCGACAACCTTCGCATCCCCCCCTCTCTACACGACGGCACTAGCTGACAGAGGCTCCCCTCTAGCAATGTTCAGGCTGTGACAATTGTCCTCAGCCCTCTCTTCGTGACTTTGTTGCCGATCGAACGAGAGATCTTCGCCAACACTTCTCCATTGTCGTCGCGCCTTCGATTTGCTTCGATCCCTAGTGGAGTTGATGCCGACGATGAGGCATGCAAGGGCGTGCCGAACAACGTCAAAGATCATGGAGGCTCGTCGGTGGCAATGGAGTTCGACACCCTGCTCATTTGCAATGATCCCTGAGTTGCGCCGGCGAAATGCCCTGAAATGGAGATCGGCGAAATGCGATGGCCGACGACCGCTCACCACACCTGAATCCCATGCCCGAAATGCTTGAACCGCTCCTAAACCGCACTCTTGAACCGTCCTAAACCGTGCGCTCTCATCTCGTATGTCCATCTCAAATTGGACGATTTGGAGGTGTGGCCGCACAATGCTACCACAAAAGTGTGGTAACACACTAGTATTCCTTATATATATATATAAAGATTGTCAATATCGCTTTTTGATGTAGGATCGAGGATCGTAAAATTTTACCCCATGAATTTTTTTTAATATAAAATAATTAAAATAATATATTTATTCACAAATATTATGTTTAAATATAAGTTGATTAAACATTGACCATTATTATTTTATTTGTATTTTCACATCTAATATATATTTGTACATAATATGATATATTCTTAAAGAAATAGAATAATAATATATAATATTTTATCTTAATGAATTATAATATTTCATTAAAATTTGATATAATTTTTAGTATGCATGCAATAATGAAATTTAATTTTGATGGAAGACAATATAAGATTATATTAATAATAACATAACATTGAATTATTATAAGATATTAAAGTCACAAAAGTGAGAATAGCATATATAATACAAAAAATAATTAAATAAAATTTTCTCCATGTACTTTATGCTTACTTTTAATTTTTTTTATTCGAATAAATAATTTTGTACTAATATCGTAGGATCAAAATTATTTTCTCTTCGGATGATAATAAGATCTTACTACCTGACAACCACCCATATATATGGATTGAAGACCGTTTTGAACAAAGATGGGCTTAGTATGCAACCATCCATATATATATATATATGGATTAAAGACTGTTTTGAACAAAGGTGGGCTTGGTATGCAACCTTCATAGCATCAAAACTTCCTACTTGCTAAGAGAACTCTGACTATTTTGAATGGAATTCAGGACAGCTGGATTCAGCTATGCCTTAGTAAGTATGGACATGCATGTTCACCTGTGATCCTGCTCTAATTCAGATAACAATATAACATGGTCCTCGGATTATACTTAATACTCTCAATAAGGTTGGATTGGGCATTAGGAAGTTCATTGGAGATGGTACAAAAACAAATGTCACTGCTAACCCATGACTTTTTTGCGCTCCCGATGCTTGAAAACCTACTCATATCGCTACTGATAATAATTTGTTAAGCATTAATATATGTGATCTTCTTGTCCATAATGTCTGGAATCTTCAAAAACTTCAGTTATATTTTGCCCTAGCTTTAATTGAGCTTATAATTTCCATTCACATACATGATACATGCATGCCCCCATGATGATCTTTGAATTTGGGATGATGCTTCTCATGGCATTTCCTATGTTAAGTCTATTTATAAATTTATAGAAGAGTTAGCTATCGGTTGTAGCCATGTTTAGTGGTTGGGATGGAGGAGATTATGGCACATCAAGCTCTAACAAAAGTTCACCATTTCTTATGAAAATTATTACGTCCTAAGCTTTCTACCATAGCCATGTTGCATTCCTTGGACACTTCCATTAGCCATCTTTGTGCCTTATGTGGTGGTCGTGAGAATAAATTTGTTGAACACCACTTATTTTCTTGCCCTAGTACTGTATAATTATGGTGTTTATTCCAGCAACAAACCAGTCATCATTTCCGTTTATTCGGTCTTGGGCATCTGACACCTATCTTGATAAGGGCGAGCATCTTACTCAACATTTGTAGGACAATATCTTAACCCTTGTTGCCTTATGTCTGTGGTGTTTATGGAAACACAAGAATGATGTGCACTCCAACTCTTTTAGGCCATTTGTTTGTGTTATTTGTTTCTATTTGTAAGAGTTGTCAACTCTTGTAATATGGCGTTAGGAACTACCTCATGATCCGCTACTAGTCAAGTGATCCTCTAAATTTTCCTAACGCATAAAAAATATTATGTTGGACATTGGATCTTTCCTACAAGATTTTGTTATTTGTACCCACTCATATAAGTAGGAACCTTAATAGTACAATGACTTTTTTTACGAAGCAAGTATGTTACTTGATTTCTAATTTCTTGGGGTGAGAGATTCATCTCCCAAACTTATCCAAATTTTGTATTATGAACATGACCATTCTCTTAACTTAGGCGTTATTTGACTAAGCTTATAAGTTATTTATAAGTTAGTTTAAAAAATTTTTAATATTTGGTAATTTGAAAATACGTCTGATAAGTACATAACAAATCTACTTATAAGTAAAAATAAATAAACAGATGAAGGGTATTTTTTTCTAAAAAAATAAATCAATTAGTTGTATCATAGCTAACTAGTTATTATTAATATAAGTAATTTTATCCAAACGTATAATTCTATTTTTAAAAGTAAATTTTAACTAATAAAATACTTATCAGCAATCTAACTTTTAGTTATTTTATATCAGTTAAGCCAAACAACCCTTAATCTAATGAAATTTAACTTCTTTTTAAAATATACATAATCCCTACATTATATATCATCGCCTCTAATCCTTCGTTCATAATAAAGCTACAAAAACATACTATGTTTATTCATATATATATATATATATATATATATATATATATATATGTGTGTGTTTAGAGGCTAAATATAAGATAATCTTTTAAAACCCACCAGCTCAAATTAAAAAAATAAAAAAGAAACAAACTTCTACATTATAAGTGTGGTGCTCGAAAAATAAATAAATATAGACATTAAAAAATTGTGGATCCGGAGATGATTTCATGTATTAGGGAAATTAGAAGCACAGTGTCTATTTGTTATACATGTATATCTTGATCAAATACCTCATGGACCACGTCAATATTTCATATGATATGACATATGAATTTACGTCAATGTTTAACATTGTTAATTGTTATACATTTCTTATGTCAACGCTGCGTACAAGACAAAATAAGTTCGAAATCAAAGTGTCAGACATTGGATTTGACAAAATAATAATATACACGTGATTAATTCGCATCTCTAAATTGGTGGATTAATTTATCATCACGTGAATTTGTGGATTAATCCTCGTCAAGTGAATTTATGCAACGTTTATTCATTTTATCCTTTGTTTTCATTAGATGTGTTGAATTATGTATTATGTACAAAAAATTATGAAAAAAATGAGAAAATTGAAAATAAAAATACGTAGTCGAAGTCTCCTTTTAGTATGGACTTTTATATTTTATTATTAAAATTTTATCATATTTTCTTTTATTTATAATAAAATTTCTTTTGATCGACGATCTTTTTATCATGAATATCTTTTTTGTTCATACTGATCGAAACAATTTTATCACGTTAAATTATATGTTCATTTTTTTTTCATTATCTTGAACAATTTTCGGTGTCATATTCTCAACACTTGATAATTAAAAAAAATATTTAAACATAAATTTTGAGCGAGGAATATACATCAATTTTATTTTAAGGGATTTGGTATTGTCATGTGGAGAAACAAAATGCTCCACCACCGTCACCAATCGTGAGAATATTTGAGAAATTTACGTCTAAGTTTTGTACCTTTTTTTCCATATTTTGCTTTATATTTTGACTTATTTGTAACCGTGGAAAAACGTTTGACATACTATTCTTCTTCTAATAACAATAGAAATATATAGCGAAAATACATTATCTTCGCATATTGATTTGTTTTTCTTAACAAAAGAAATTCCAGAGGCTTTAACTTTTTTTTTCTTTTTTCAACAATGAAATAAATGTGTATATACAGAAAAGCTCGAATCATCCCTCGTCCCTTCAGTTGGAATGAAGCACGATTTATTTTTAAGTTTCTTATATTAGATCAATAATAATAATAATAATAATATTTAAAAAATTATTAAAAAGAAAAATATTATGATCCCGAATTAGGTTGGTGGGCCAACTTGTTTTGCCGTCAAAGGCCGAGGCGTCCATTTAGGCCACATCTATTTTTCGTCCGCGTCGGCAATTAAAAAAAAAAGTTAACAAGGACGTCAGTCTCTGCAGTCTATAAAACGCTTATTTATTTTTATTTAATTGATTTCATAATTAAATTAATTATATAGTTATTAATATATATATATATATATCTGAGAAATTTTATAATAAAACATATTTAATGTTAAATAAATTGTAATTATTGAATTAGTCATAATCCATTTTTTTAATTTTAATTAATTTTGCTATTTAACATATACTTGAAATTAATATATAATCGGTTTTATTAATTCAGTAAATAAAATTAATATTCTACACAACCAGGGATGGAATTAGATAAGTCTATTATATATAATAATATACCATATATTTTTCTTGAAAATATATATTAATAGACCCTCCTATTCTTATGAAATCTACATAAATATAATATATTATTGTATTTATGAGTATATATGAAAAGATTTATAGTGTAATATGTGCGTTTATGAAAAATATAACCAATAAGTTTGATTCATTTTCATAACAAATCAAACTACTTAGTTAAGTATTTTAAAAATTAGTTACATATATTTTCATCTAACCTTTTTTAAGTTAATTCTTTGATATATATATATAGATAGATAGATATATTATATTAAATATATTTATATTATTTTATCATAAAATTCAATTTACAGGATGAACAAGATAAAAAAATGCATGATGAATAATAAAAAAATATATTATATCTAAAACAGATAAAATCTATAATTATAAGTTATTTTATAATATTTATTTTTTCTAGAATATTTTTCTTAATTTTATTTTTTAAAAAATAATTTCATATTTATATATGCATGCATACATATCATATTTTCCTCTGCACTCTTTATATTTCGGTCCCTACTAACTTTTAATCTGACTAAGTCCCTGTACACAACCCATAAATAAATAAATTTAATGTTTTACATATATATTTTTCTCATTAAAAATTAGAATATGTAATATATGGAAGCTAATTACCGTTATGTCCCCTACCGTCCACCGGAAGACGCGTAACGGTGGGCGTGTCGTTGTGACGAGGATCTCCGTCAGATGGATAAGAAACGCTCGACACGATTTAAATATGTAACTTTATCCTAACCTAAAATAATATGTAACTTATTGTACGTGATCACTCTTAAGAATCTCACAGTTCGAAGAAATAAGAATATATCATAATCATAAATAAATGACTGTGGATATACAAGAAAAAAATTTTAAATCTAAATTAATTAAATTCTAATTTTTTCTCTCTCTCTCATATATAAATATAAACTTATAAGGTTAAAGTAAATCTAGTTTCTAAATCAGTATCTTTTATTTTATACGAGGATCATGTTATTTTTAATATATGATAATTATTAAATGAAGTACTCATTATATGACTAATTGTATAATAATAATAATAATGTATTAAAAAATACACTTGAATGCCTTTCTCCCTACTTATTTCTCTCGCTATATTTAACGTTAGCAAAATTATATAAAAATATAATTTAGTTTTGTTAGCAATTTTCAAATAAGAGAGCTAATAGCATTCGATTCTTAAAATTTTGATCTTTTTCTGTTGAAATATTGAACTTATGAACATATTAAAATTTTGATAATTTTTTTATTAATAAGGGTTGTGCCCTTAAGCGATGGATGTTAATAGTTTCATATTCGAACTCTAGAATCATCATGTTAGCCAGAGTATACTCTTATGTTCTTGTCTGAATATCAAATTAGTCAAGACGCTAATAACCTTAAAAATAAATGATTCATAAAGACATGATAGAAAAAAGTATATAAAAAAAAGACATATATACATATTCGGCTAAAAATATATGTACGGTTCATAAAGAAAAATAATCCGGTAAATTGTGAACTACATGAGCATCATTTATGTGTGTAGAATGAGTCTCCATTATTATTTATTAGTACTCGATATGTTCTAAATTTTTATGTCATTATCACGATACTTCTTTTATTTGCCTCATCCACATCCGATTATCCTAACTACGAGGACCATTTATTATATTTTATTATTAATTACTTATACCAGTACACCGAAAGCATTAAACAACTTAATTTAATTATTCTCTGTTTAAAGACATTCTCGACATTCCGCTCTGATGTCCCCTCTTTGAATTATTCAAATACCAACGCAAGTTGATTCAATTATTTAAATAAAAAATAACAAAAAGGTATTAATTAAGAATATATTTTCATATAGCTAGTTACGTGATAATAATTAAATATTGATGGACAATTAAAAGTAATAATAATAAGAGTTATTTTTTTAAAACTTCTTTTTACGAACTCTTCATATTTTTAATGTTAAAAATAATATAAAAAAACTAAAAAATACAAAAAATTTCGTCGAAAGGAGAGCATTAATATATAATAATAAATTAAAATTATTTTATATTTTTGCCTTTTTATTATTTTTTTAGCATTCAAAGAGAAAAGAGTTATGGAAGGGTATTTTAGTCTAACAAATAAATAATAAAAATAATAAAAAAATTAATGAAATCAAATAAAAGAATTAAAATGAAAAATGAGATAAAGCGTAGAAATATAATAAAGTAAATTCATATTTTGACATTAAACGTAAGAAAATCGTGATAAGAAAACTTTAAAGAAATAACTATAATAATAAATATTCAAACTCGTGCTTCCTTTTATTTACTCTAATAAGTACCAAATGTGATTATGATGTGATTAAACGTGGGCATATATTGTTGGACTCATCCGCAAAAGCCATTTGGTTACTTAACTCGTTGGAGTCCGTGGAGATCTTTGGTTAGATCTCCATGTCACCAAATGGGCAATACCACTTTGCGTCACGTCGACGTAGACAATTTGGCATCCTTATCCAACTCTTATCTTTATCTGCCATCATTATTATTTATTATTACTACTGACTACTTTTTTATATCATATCCCTTTGCTCATTCTCATCCTCTTATCGCCGCATAAGTAGAAGTACCACAAGATTAAAAAAACAAAAGTATATATATAAAAACATAAGATAAAAACAAAACTGGTTTTGTATAAATACCACCAAAGATTTATCCAACCTCACATCGCATTCCAGTCCATTCTTGCATCTCTTTTGTCCATATTTCTCCACAGCAACAAGAAAGCTTTCGTTGCATTGATTTCTTCTTGGCATCATTAGATAAGATTTAGATTCATATATATAACAAGTTTAGCTGATCAGAAACTGCTGGTAGCAATAGTGGTAGAAGAAGAAGAGTAGAAGAAGAATGTTGGCGATATTTCACAAGACCTTGGCGCACCCGCCGCAGGAGCTGAACAGCCCCGAAGCGGCGGCGGCGGGCGGCATGCCGCCGAAGCCCGGGGCGCGCTTCCGGCAGCCGAAGAACCCCGACGAGATCCTGAAGGACTTCCACGCCGCACACCCCGGCAACGCCTTCTCCGCCTCGTTCAGCGGCGGCGCCGCCCTCGCCTGCGTCGGCCCCCACGCCCCGCGGACCTCCTTCCACCAGAGGTACTGTGTTGCAGTCGCTACTTACTGGTCCATTCTATCCACGGTGAAAGTGTTGTTATGTTCATGTTCTTGTGTGTACACGCGCGCATGTGCAGGTTGTTCTGCAGCCTCGACGAGGTGTACTGCATGTTCTACGGGAGCCTGGACAACCTGAGCTCGCTCATCAGGGACTACGGACTCTGCGGCAGGTCGGCCAACGAGGCGCTGCTGGTCATCGAGGCCTACCGCACGCTGCGCGACCGGGGGCCCTACCCGGCCGACCAGGTCGTCAAGGCCCTCAGCGGCACCTTCGCCTTCGTCGTCTACGACAACAGCAGCGGGTCCATCTTCGCCGCTCTGGTTAGTACTCAGTCGACTAGCGATTCTACACCTCTTGCTCCTGCGACGAGAGGATTAACTTGTGTTTGTTCTTTGCCGCTCTTGTTGTCGCGATGGAACAGAGCGCTGATGGGGGCATACCGATGTACTGGGGCATTGCCGCGGATGGATCCGTCGTGATCTGCGACGACATGGAAATCATCAAAGGCAGCTGCGGCAAATCCTATGCACCATTCCCCACTGGTAACTGATAAAGCACTTCTTGCTGGATCTTGTAATGGAGCAAATCTTATCATATGCTCATGCTGTCTGATTCTGCAGGGTGCATGTTCCACAGCGAGGGAGGGCTGAGGAGCTTCGAGCATCCCATGAACAGGATGAAGGCAATGCCGAGGGTGGACAGCGAGGGGGTTATGTGCGGTTCCAACTTCAAGGTCGACGACTATTCCAAGATCAACTCCATGCCTCGGGTAGGCAGCGCGGCCAACTGGAGCTCGTGGGATAACTGCTGAAGATTTCTTATTCTGTGAACAAAAGAGAACCGAAAAAAAAGGCACTTTGAGAGCCTTATCTTGCTTTTACTTTGATTTCCATGATAGCTTTCTTCGTGTTTGGTTAAGATTTATAATTCCTACAGTGTGTTTAGTGGGAGGCAATGTCTCCTGTCATGTAATGTATCAATAACTGGTGCTAAGCTTTCATTTGTGGAATCGATCTCATGTCAAACATCATGAATCATTTTGAAACGTGAACGCCAGGTTGATTTGGGATGGAGACTTGGGAGCTCCATTAAGGCAATTACTTTGATATTTAAAAAGCTCCAAGATAAATGCAGCAAGAGCTTACCATTAACTATATCGGAAGGTTGCACAGACTTGTATGATCCATTCCATTAGCTCTAACAAACAACAAGGATCTGATACACACGCACGCACACAAAAAGAAAGAAGAAGTGTTCTCGGTTGCGTTTTGTTCACATTGTGCAGCAACAACTTTCTTTACAACAAATCTCACCTCCACCGTCGATCACTTTTTAAGTAACAGCTGCTGATCAGATTTTGCAGGCCACACAACCCTTGCATTGACATGATATGCTCCAAAAGATGCTTTCGGAATATATTATGCCTCTAGAGTCGGCAACACAAGGAATCTGTACAAGTCACGTGTTTTGCTAGAACGAGAAATATTTAGCTTAAACGAATGTACTGCGCGAAAACATTTCTGTTTGCTAAAACTTTGATCACGTCTTAAACATGAAACTAGAATAAATACTTCAGTATCCCAATATTCCTGTTGATTGGAGCTAATCACAAACCAAACGACCATTTTATCAGTTTAATAAAAACAAGACATTTTATCAGAAGAACCCGAAGATACAGCTACACTGGTCATCACCTCTAAAAGGTTTTTGAGCTAAAAGATTTCGAGGGTAATTTTTCACTTACATGACTGACCCAATATTTATTAGGCAAAAGTGGCAAGCAATAGGCCCCCTCTACCCTAAAGCACACATCTATCTAAACTTCAGCAACCCCAGCTTATCTTAAGTTCTTTCTCCGACTAAATTTCAATTGATCTTCATTTCCCTGCCTGGACTTCAGTAGGAGCTGAGGCGGCTTTTTCATTGGTTGAGGAGGTACCAGCTGTGGGCTCCTTAGAGCTTACAGGTTCTTTAGCAGTGGGAGCTGCACCAGGAGCGGGGGGTGGAGGGGGCGACTTCATGTGAGGAGGGAGATTATGCTTCAGTTTCAATAATATCTGGCGCATCCTTGAGAGATCAGTTGGTTTGCCAGGCTTTGGTCCCTGAATGACAACAATGGATGGCTTCTTCTCCTGGTCCTTCTTTCCTCTCTTCTTCTCAATGTTTGGCACCTCATGTGGGATCAGCTCGGCGATGGCTTTCCAGTACTGTTTGTCCACATTGGCATGGAACTTTTCTTGGTTGGCAAGGAAAAGCTGGGCAACAAAATTTGTAACAGTTTGATCATATAAGCAATTAGTCAAGTGTTAAAAGGAATAAGAAGAATAGGTGGTAAGACCCAAGTAATACCTTTTCTCGTTCTCTGTTCTGTGTCTTGTTGGTTTCAGAGTTTAGCTTTCTTTTCTCATAGAAGGATTTCTTGTATTCATCAGCTTCAACAATTATTTGGTTGCGCAGCTCCTTTTCCGTTCTTTCTTTCTCCTCGAGAAGGATGGCATTTTGTCTGCATGAATTGTTCATATCAAAACAAAATTCAATGAAGAATTCAGAGAAAATATTGTAAAATATATTTGGAAATATGGATACATGAATCTATCCTACTATGATAATCCCTTATCCATAAGAAAACAACTACAAAAGTGTCATTAATTTGAGTGCCCATTAATTTATCATGACCATGCAGATTCTATTTAATCATTGAACATCTCGTTTTCTCCCATGATGTATCAAGAAGGAACAATAAGGCTCCATTTGTTTCGATGACAAAAAATCACAAAGAAAAGAATTCTTAAGAAAGTAAATTCTTGGAATGTGATTTAGTTTCATGTGTTTCATATATGATTTGAAAAATAGACTTGAAAATGTAAAAGATGACTATATCGTGAGAGGAAAATAATTTCTCATTTGAAAAGGCGAAAATCATTTTTCAAGTTTTAACCTACCTTTTCAGTCAACAAGGAAATATATCCCAGCTATCAATATACTTAATGGTACCAAAGAGCAGAAAGTCAGGAAATCATTTTTTTTCAGAAAAATGTTTTATCAAAACAAACAGAGCCAAGATATGTCAAAGCCCTACATTTCAGTTTGATGTCATGTCCCTAAGGACAAATCTGTATACCACAAAATCAATAAAACCACCAGAACCTTATAAAAAAATGTAATAACTAAAAGCCACACAACAACGTTTCAAATACAGATTGTCTCTCTCATTAAAAAAATTCTTAAGCTTCTACTTGGAGGACATTTTTAGTGTTTCATGTAAATAAAAGTGAAAATAGAATACAAAATCGTAAAGGAAAGCTAAGTTAAATGAATGAATAACATGCATGTTATCTCAAATCTTTACAATAACAGACATATATTGCAAGCAAATATCATACTGTTTCAGCAAAAGCATTATTAACATGAATAAATATGAATGTATAAATAATGCTATAAAGAACTGCAACAAACAATGCCTGCTCACAGCATACGCAATAAGGAATTGGTGCGAGATGCAAATGACCTAAGCCATTGATGTTGCGGCATAGGTACACAAAACATTTTGTTTCAGATTCTAGAAGTTTCATGTATTATCAGCCACAGGTTTCCATGCCTACAGTGGCCCTGTTAATACATATATACATTTTTTTTGAAACAAATACATATATACATATATAGGCGTGAAACTAATGAAGTGAAACATAAGTCAAGCCAGTTTCCAACTGCTCATTTTTTGTGATCCTCAGCTACTTTTTTTTTTGGGGAAAGGCTCAGTTACTATGTTTCAGGTGTCAGAACTTCCACACTATCTAGTGCAAATAAGTGATACTGCATAGCTAGCTAATAATGTAAAAGGTGAATGATAAATAATTCAAAGAAAAAGTGAACAGAAGAACAAAATTAATATCACCGGACTTTAATATGGCAATGTTAAATTCATGACACTCTGATTTTTCTAAAGGCATGACCAACCAATTACTGTAGTCATGCCATGTCAGGAAGTCGCCACCGTACCAGATGCAGTATAATTGATGAAATGTTATTTGGTGTGGCCAGCATGCATAACCAACAAAGGTAGAGCGCTAGAAGGAACCAAGACAGTGCAGTGCATCTACCAAAAAGAAGAGCGAAGGGATCATACAGTCTTGTTAATGGTGAATCAAGTGGGAACTTTTGAGTTGGAAATAATCGGCAACATTGATTGACTTTTTGGGTTTGTCTTACTCCTAAGCAGCAAATGTAACTAGAAAATATGGCTAGAATGGCTTATTTTGTATAAGCCATCGTGAATTTCACTCCAGAGTTTAATCCTGTAATGGTTAACAGAGCAGAGTTTCATAACCTAACAAAGGAATGCCTCGAGTTGACCAACTTTTTGAACATGTATTGACTAATATCATTAATGACAGAAGAAAAGTGGATTGCCAAGTAACTCATGTTGCGAATGTCGATGTACCCGGTTTCTAGTCACTCAAACCCACCATGATATAACAATAAATTATGCAATTTAACATCTGATCAATAAGAACCAAGAATAATCATAGGTCATGGAGTACAATTTTAACCTAGAACTTGAACAAAAACACATGAATGCAATAGAAGATTTTCCTGGAGGTGTCAGTCACATTTTTTTTCTGAAAGTATCAATCACATTATTTGCTAGCTAGTTCAGTGACTGAAGTTGGCAACTGGGCACCAACAGTGGCCTACAGCTAATACATAATATAAAAATAAAATAAATAAACTATCCAAATAGCACGACCCGCTAGTTGGTTCTTTTAGGAAGTAAAAGGAAGATCAAGCAAAGGAAAATACACAGAAAATCAAGAACAACAAGGTGAAAAGATAAGGACAAATTAGTCTAGAAATGTCACAACCCCATAACATACAACTTGTGATGAAAAGCGACAGCACCACACACTAACAACCTGTTCAACATACATAACCCCCCAAAAAGGTTAATCTCCTTAAGAATAAGTACACAAATGCCAACTACCAACTCTGTTAGGTATTCATCAAAATAAAACGTAATTTCCAAATCCACTCATCTCTTAGCTTTTCAGTTATGTTACCTTTAACTTGGTCATAACGCGTGGCAGATGACTTCACTGCCATTAAGGAGGAAATTTTTTGTCTCATACAATTGGCATCCACCAAATGCAGAACTTTCAAATTAGACTCATGGCATCGTCCATTTAAATGGGGACACTTAAAGTTATAGCAACAGCATCTCAACTCCAGTGTCGGAACATCATAGTTGAGATCATCAGCATCAAAGCATAACCCTGATCCTTCCGTATTAATAATCCATCCAAAATGAAAGAGGCCTTCAATTCATCCAACTATTTAGTCTAAGTGTTCGTTTCAGTCATCACAATCACGAGAACCCTAAAATTGCTAGTTTGAGCATCCCATACAGCTAACAATCTCCAAATCTCAAAAATAAATTGCTTAAGAAAAAAAAAACAGCAGGCGCCAAAGCATCAGATCCAGAAAAAGCCAAGAACTTACCGACGCCATTCCCGCAGAATAAACCCTTCCTCCGTCTCCATCTCCCCTGGCGGAGGCAGGACCGGCCCGTCGGAGACGAAAACCCCTCCTCCTACCCCTCCCACCTCGTAATCTACCCCCCTGAAACCCTCCCCGTTCGACTCCGGCATCGAGAACGGAGGAGGCACTGCTGCAGATGAGAAGTCCCCGAGCGGACCAGTTGGGCGGTACCCGAACCCCTCCGGCGAAGGGGGGAAGTTGCCACCGCCGGAGACATGGCGAACGGGGATGTCATCGTACCCAACTCCTGAGGACGGAGGCTCGTCCGCAGCAATGATCTCCTCCTCTTCGTCTTCTTCGCCATCGGCGGGGGCGGCGAAGGAGGAGAAGGCTTCGAAGCGCTGAGAGGGGAGGCGGGGGTCGTATCCGAGGTAGCCGTCGTCGTCGAACGGCCGAGAGGAACCCACCGGTATCTCGGCCGCCTCGTCGCCGGCTGCGCCGAAGGTATCGAAGGAGGACGACATCGGCGAACCCTGGCGCTGTGCGGGTGCGCGAGAGGCAGCGAAGGGATGATTGAGTTGGACTGTTGGAGCGATCGAGAAGTTTTTTTTTATTTTTTTATTTCGAAAAGAGGAATTTGACGATTTTGGACCCTGCCGGCCCGCCCCTTTTGTTGCGGGTACTTTGGTCATAAGATATGCACAGTTCCAAAGTCTCCCAGGTAAGAATAAGATGTAAAATGTCTTCAACGCCGTCAATGGACGCCACTTCCAAGTCTCGTGGTTAAGTTGGATCTGATTCAACCAATTCGATAATTTTGGTAGGGTGATTGGATGTACAACGCGCATATAGATAGTAAAGTAGAGTTGCCTTTTGGATTCAAATTGACAGCTCAAACATTATGAAAGAGAAAAGGCAATGTTTTTTAAAATATAATCGATCAGTTTAATAGAATGATTGAATCGAATTTTATTAAAATAATATTTTTTATTATTTAAAAAATATTAGCAATAATCAGATATTAATAAATTATTTTTATATTTTAAGAATACATTATTTACAATTAGTTGATTTTATATTTTATTATTTAATAATTTCATGAATAATTTCCTTTTTAGATTTTCCATTACTATTACTTCCCCTCATTTTATTTTCAAATTCAAAATTTCTTTCCAGATTATTTGATTCCTTATATAAATTCATCCTATAAAATCCACTATATTATTATGTTTCTATTTTAATATTTTTAACGTATATTAATTATAATAGTTTAAATTTTGTCATCTTCTTATTTATTTTCATGATATTTTTCTATTATTTAAATTTATCTTTATTACTATCTTTCCATTTTTTTTCAAATTTAATTTACTTTCTTTATCATTTGTATCCACTCATTGTATAAAATCAAATCATTTATTTTCAATGTTATCAAAATCAGTCCTGACTACTTATTAAAATTAGGTTTGACATTGAACCGGAAAAATTCAATTGAACCGATTCAATCCGATTTTATTTAATTTTGGGAAAAATAAAAGAAAATAACAAAATTAGGAAAGTTAAACAAGAAAAAAATAAAGGAATAAAAGGAAAGTTAAAGAGAGAGAAATGATATGTATAGAATTAATTAGGATTTGAAATAAAAAAAAGGCAGATATTTAAAATTGAATAACAATAAAATGGGAAATTATTAAAGGGCATAAATAAAGGAAATAAAAAGGAAAGTGTTAAAAAAACAAATAAGAATAATTTAAGATAAAATTTATTAATATAGTATCTTTCATCATTAAATAATAAATACTAAATCAATAATATATATATATATGTTAACCATTATTATTCATCATTATTAAAACTTTTAATAAATAAAAAATATATTATTTTATTTTATAATAATTATGAAGATATAATATTATTAATAAGTCATTAGTACAATATTCATATACTATATAATGTAACTTATACTATATCTTCATAATTATTATAATAATATTATTTTAATAAAATTTGATTCAAACCGATCGAATTCAATCAAATCGGTCCAACCATGATCTGATAATGAGTCTGGGCCGATTCTGAAAATATTGCTTATTTTACTCCCCTTTCTATTTTTCCAGCTTCCCTGTTATTATACACTTTCCTTCTTTTATTTTTTTCCATATATTCACCTTTTTTTAAATAGATCGAATTGGTTTTTCAATTCAATCAGGTTTTGGCCGATTTGACCCAATTCAATTTGGTTTGTTAAACCAGGTCTTACTTACTAACCGACTGAACCTATGACTAG
Source organism: Pontederia crassipes (assembly GCA_030549335.1). Lineage (NCBI taxonomy): Eukaryota > Viridiplantae > Streptophyta > Magnoliopsida > Commelinales > Pontederiaceae > Pontederia > Pontederia crassipes. Next base: position 8,409,049 of record JAUKPH010000017.1, read on the forward strand.
TTCATGATTGAACCGATCGGATTAGATAGTCCGGTTCCATTTTAAAAACACTGAGAAAGAGATCTTGTTGAGGAGAGCTCACAACGGATAGAGAAAAGAGATGAGTTACGAGGCCGTTGAGTTCATATGTCGGATCTACAAGATGACAACAAATTTGTTGGAGAGCTTCGCGCGATACTGGGTTGATGCCGCTACGACGAGCTCAAGCATTGCCAACCTTGTTTCCCTTGAGGGTTGCCATTGCAAACTTATTTGGGTCACGGAACTCGAAGTGGTTGTTTGGTATTATCAAATTTTAATTCAAACAATCATCTTTTTTTATTACGAGTCCCACTGCAATAACTTCAAGATATGGAGAAAAATAGGAACAAAAATATTCCTAGACCATCCAAGAATACAAATTGTTCTCACTACCTCTAGTCATAGGAACATAGGGAAATCAATTGTTCTTAATTTGAGGACAGAATCAATGATGCAAAAAAGTCTCCAAAAGAACTCAAATAGGACTTTCTTTTAGAGATAGACATTGGGTGGGGTTTTGGGGAGGCGACAATGCCGACATGAATGGAAGTAGGGATGTTCACGAGTCAAATTTGACCAACTCCGGATCTGAAATGATTCACCCAATTTTAATCATTCTGGATGAGACCAGGTCACCTCTCATTGGAGGTTGTGTTGGATCACAAGGTACAAAGAGAGAGGTGAATTATAAATAGGAGGTTGGGTGGAGTGGTAAGCGGCCTATTGCTTCAATAAGATTTCGAGTTTGAGTCCTTATGAATGCAAAAAAATTGTTGAGAGTCTCATCGGCCACTGACCAAGTATGTGACTTAGGGCAAATTAGTTTGGTACGATAGTGAACCAACATCGAACTTGTGATTGTTGAGCTTAGTAGCGCCACGCGAGTTGGATCGACGATTTCGTTTTCCAGATATCGAGATTGGCTACCCAAAAAAAGAGGGGGTGAATGATATTAAATAAAAAATATTAATTATACGAAAACAAATCTTGGAAGTTTAAAATCGATTCGTAGCCCAATAGCAATCAAATTACATGCACAATAGAATATAAATGATAGGAAGAGAGAAAGACAAATTCAAGATGCATGATAGTTATTGATGAGGTTCAATAACACCTTAACCTACAATCCTACTTTGACTTTTCAATCTTCGAACTGCCAGATATTTCCTAACTCCATTCTCTAGTTTCAAATGGGGCAAGAAAGAAACTCTATACAACTCTTACATTGTCTCCGAGGTAAGGCATAGATATTCTACTTATAAGCTTTTACTTGTCTTTTTTTCGTTCAAAAGGTAAGACACAAGCTCTTTTCACTCAGGAACTAAATAACTATAACAATATCACAAGAACACTCCTCAATCTATCTTTTACAATTTGGAACCTCGCATAAGACTAAGGGAGAAAGATACAAAATTTGAAAATTTTGTAACTTGGAGTTCAAGTGGACTTCATAAATGTTCTCCATTAGTTTCCTCATAAGTCTTAGGTTTCTTGTGTGTTTTGGACATCTTTTATATCTTATAACTTCATTATAGTCGTTGGTATTCAAAACTAACCATTTCATACTTTTCTACATCGAAACATGCATCTATTTCTTCTAGCGGGCATCTGCTCTAGACTAGCCATTAAAATATAGTCGTTACTTAGATAAAACATGCATCCACTTCATGAAGTGAACATCCGTTCTAACAAAACTTGAGTCTCAGTCATTAACGATCATTATGATAGCTTTTTTATGGTTCATTTCATTCTCCAGCGAGCGTCCGTTACTCCATTGACAACCCGATAAACTAACACTTTTTTATATGTAAATTACACGATTAGTCCCCAACTTTGAATCGTTTTCAAATCGGCCCCGTAATTTTAATTTGTAACTAGAACGTCCGCCAACTTTAATTTTCTTGCACGATTAGTCCTCTTGACCGGTGATAGTGATTTTCCGATTGTCTCCCTTACGTGTCCACCATGTGAAATTTTCTCTTACATCCACATCACATAAAAATAATAAAATAATATAAAAAAGTAATTGCCTGAACTGATAGAGGGGGCCGATGCCCCCCTTTCTTCTCTTGTCGGCGCCACGCGAGAAAGGGAGGCGCCCCCTTTCTCCTCGCTAGAGCTCGACCAGAGGGGGGCCAGAATGCGCTGGAGAGAGGGCTCGCCGGCGCAAGTCGAGAGAGAGAGGAGGGGGCAATGGTCCCCCTCTGGTTCTCCCTCGTCGGAGCTCGACCAGAGGGGGGCCATTGCCCTCCTCCCTCTCTCTCCCCACTCACCGGCGAGAGAAGAAAGGGGGGTGTCGCCCCCCCCCCCCCCCCCCCTCCATCGGCGCCATGATTTTGACCTGGTTTTTTATTTTAAATATTATTTTGTTATTTTTTATATGACGTGGATGTGAGAGAAAATTTTATGTGACGACCACGTAAGCGAGACAATCAGAAAACCTACTATCATCGGTCAAGATGACTAATCGTGCAAGAAAATTAAAGTTGACAGACGTTCTAGTTACAAATTGAAGTTGGAGGACCGATTTGAAAATGACTCAAAGTTCGAGGACTACTCGTGTAATTTACCTTAACTTTTTGTCCAATTATCCAAAATAATTTATGATTCTATGTAAAGTTAAAAACATTTTCTAAAATGTTTACATTTATTATTTATCCAAAATAAAATGGAATTATAGTTGAATGTTAAGTTAAATTTCATAAAGTTGCATATTTCAAATTAAACTGTTTAGAGTTTTACTGTTTTATACATAACTTTTCATACAAGTATGAGATGATATTTGATTATATGGAAAGCTAACAAAATTATTTACAACTTTCATTCTTATCTCTTATCCCAAATCTATTGATAAAATACTTAGATATTAATTATAAGTTCAACACATAAAAATATTAATTTCAGATTGAACTTTTCAAGCTTCACTTATTTAAGCATAATTTTTTATGTGATTGTCCAAATGAGACAATTTCTAATTCTCTAAAAAGATAAGAGAATTATCTATAATTTTTATATTCACATCTTAATATAAATCTCATGGAAATATAGATAAAATATTAATTGAAAGTTTAGTTTACGAAGTAACTCATTCTTATTTAAAATTTTTCAGTATTTTAAATATAATTCTAATATTTTCATATTTATAAGATCAATATATAATTATATAAAGTATAAAAAACTTTATTCCAACAAGTTTATCCAATTCAATCCAACAAGGTATAAGCTGAAAATTTAATTTTAGCTAAAAATTTAATTTTTACATAAGATATAAGCTAAAAATTAAAAAATTAAAAAAATTGATTCTTCGAATTACTTTTCTTCTCTTCTTTCCTATGCTTCCTCATTCTTTTTTCTGATTTTCTTCTTCAATACCTACAGTGGTGGTAAAAAGAAGAAAAAATGTATTTAAAACTTTATAGAAGGAAGCTTATAAAAACATTTGTTAAGTAATCATAATTCTCCTAATTTGAAATTTATGGAGTGTTATATTTATGTTCTTACTAATTGAAAATCATATTTTTTTTTAAATACATATAAAAATATTTTCATCACAACCAGATAGAGGTGATGCGTTTTGTTATGGTTCAATGCTAATAGTCATAAATTCAAATTTTAGAGCTACCATTTTAGGTAGGATTTATTCATATCATTAATGTCCGAATATCAGATTAGATACTAATAAATCTGAACATTTATGGGTCTTGATCGAAAAAAAGAAAAAAGAGTTCCATCTCAAATGCTCTATTTTTTTGTTTCAATCAAGACAATAATTTCTTACTAGTTGAAATTTACAAATATGCTATAACTAGTATAACTCAATTGTGCTTCTCGCATTTTACATATATTTTTAAATATATAAACAAAATACATAATACTACTTTCTGTTACATAGAGAACATGGAGTAAGTCATTTACTCAATAATTGGACCCTAAGAGAAAAAAAAGCTTTTGCAATATGTCGTTTTATTGCATGTGCAAAGTAGAAAGTGAAAAAAATCTTTGGTAGAAAAGAAAAAACTTTGGTAGAAAGAAAATATATATACTCGAGTGCGGGCAACGCTTCGTCGCATGCCTGCAGCTTGGCGTTGGTGCCTCATCGCCAAGATGCACGCCATGCATGCACAAAGGACACACACCATCTGTTTAAAAAAAAACTCACCTCCCTTCCTTGATCCCCCGAGCTTCTGCATGTAAATAGCTGGCTCGGAAACAACTACAACAACAATGGCGGACACAAACTTGCAATGATACCTGCGGCTGCTCCTTTCCTTGCCCCGGCGATGTCTCCCGTAGGTCGGCCGTCTTCTCTGGCACCTTTCTCCTTTAGATATATGCAAATATCTTTAATCAATACCTTCAGAAGCTATAAAAAATGACGTTGATGAGAGTTTGCATTGGCATCTCTGTCGTGCGTGCTGCAGGTGCACCAACATGGTCGGAGTAGTTGAAAGACGCACTCGATGTGCCCCGTGCGAGGAGCACTGCTGCTGCAGCCCTTGCACGTGTGGGAGGACGGAGGTGCGCGCCACGACGTGCAGCGGTCTTGATCTTGTGGAAAGAGGGAAACTAGGAATGGCTCACGATTTCTGACGGCCAAATCCGTCGAAAACTTGATAGGAAGCCGGACATTGAAAAATGCAAGTTTCGAAGGACCTTCTGATGGGCAACTGTCACAAGCTCTGGCGAAAACTTCCCGTCAGAAGTTTCGAGGGCAATCCTCCGACAAAACTTTCGACGGAAGCTTATCATCGAAATCTTCAAGGGCTTTCACCTGACGAAGCTTTCGACGGAAGCATTCCGTCGAAACATCCGACGGGAACCCACTTGTCGTAACCTCCAGCGGGATGTACCCACCACAAGTTCCGACGAAGGGCTCTACCTTCATAGTTACTGTCACGACCCCAATTAAATTAGAGTTCGCGACTTATTATGGACGATCAAATAAAATTAGAAAAGATTGTGAAAACATGATGTAAATTTTTTTATAACATATATAAGAATGAAAATATCATAAAATAAACTACACAATTTATGATGATCCTTCAGAGCAAACTAATAATACTTAAGTTTTACATTTCACAAATGTCTTTGTCTTCTTACAAAATAATACATATGAATTATACATAACTAAACCCCTCGACATCCTAATAGAAAGATACAAAAGACTCAAATCTTTTCATCTTATCGTGAACCCTTCAAATAATATCACCTCGCATGATTCCCAAGAATTATCTGAAAAATGTTAGAAACAACAGTGTGAGCTAAAATAGCTCAGTAAGTTGATAACTCATAGCTTATGTGTTACCAACTAATCAATTCGGAGTGACATAAAAATCATACAATAATCATAATAGCAAAATAGACATTTTCATATATTTGATAATTACATATATAGCATACTAATAAGAAACATCACACTCAACTTGCAATCAATAACATATAAATCATATCAAACATGTGTATGCAAATGCCACACTCTCATATGAATGCAAGGATCACCAACTGGTCAATGGTCGGTAGGTGAACTATAGAGGTGACTCCCATCGTGATCAGGGATGTAGCCCTTAGCTCCATTCTACCCAATCCCTTTCGGGGAACAAATCATATAGCGATAGGTGAACTCTAGAGGTGGCTCCTACGGATTCTAGAGGTGGGCCCCATCGCGACTACTCGCGATGTGGCATTTAGCTCCGCATGGCACTTAGTTCCAGCCTATCTCATCTCATTATTGAGGAATAAAATGATGAATTGGACTCTAGAGGTGACTTCCATCGTGATCGACGATGTAGCACTTAGCTCCAACCATCGAACATGCAATGCAGGCAGATGCAAATTTATGATTCATCATATAACAATTATATCTCGAATATCAAAAGATGAATCATATCAAATACCATTTCAAACAGAATAAGATTGCACTTCTCATAACTCATTCATATCATATCACATATGTTTTTTTAATGTGCAATCATACAATCATTCAGCTATACTTTTCACAATTGCATTTCTCGAAAATCATAACATTCCAAAACATATTCAATACATATAATAATCGATGTCACACCGAATTCAAAAAAGGTGAAAATATAGAGTAGGAGAAATCAATTTACCTATAAGAGCTACCAAAAGATTTTTTCTTTCCTTTTTCACTACTTTACTCTTCTACTCTTATACAATAATAATAAGAATACATCACTTCTATGATCTGAACAGAAGCATATCACACATGAAACACAATTAATTGAAGAGGTACATTGAGTATTTACTAGTATAACTTAAGTAATTATTTATCACAAGAGTTAGACTACTATTGAGACAAATTGTATATATAATGAAAGAAAATTCGTATCTGCTTGAATTGATAACCAAATTTATTCATTCTAATTTTGATTACTTCCTGCTTATTAATGTATTAATCTATAAAAGTTTCAAATCTTATTTCATTGTGGTTTGTTCACAGGAAAATTAAGATTCAGCTTAACTTTCAGAGTATTTCTTTGTTCTGACAGACTGAGTGATCTTAATTGTACAATCTATATAAAATAAGAAACATGTCATATTTGGGTAACTAATTTTTTTATAAACATAGACTTTATAAGTTGCAACTCATAATATTCCTTGAACTTATATCTATATGTACTGATCATAATAAATTTAACAAATAATAGCATAATCTGCCCTATGTTTCATCCTGACAGACTAAGTGAGGCTCGGTAAAACATTTATAACTTTCCCTCAACATATCATTTTCGAGTGATTCTAATTTTTAGTGAAACGTAACATCAATTTCTATAAAACTCTAAATTGTCATATAATTTCATGACATATTGGATTTGATCCATAACTTAGAAAATTAGATAATAGTTTCAAAAGACAGAGTGATAGTACCTTAAAGATAAGAACATAACTTTCTCTACAAAAATCATATTAACTTGATTCTAAAGCTCAATAAAATTAGATTCAGAGGGAATCAATCAGAGTAATTTTTATAATTTTTGGACCAATCGAAGGTATGAAATTATATAACTAAAGATTCAAAAACCAATTGAACATGGGTTGGATTAATTTTGCTCATAAGGAACATGAGTTTTGCCCCATGGTTAGCTAAAATCTGAAAGTGAATAAGATAGAAAAGATTCAGAGAAACCCTAAGTAGAAAGGTATGAAATTAAAATAAAAAGAATGTGAAGTATGAACTCACCACATGCTAAAACCCTAATTCCCCTTCTCTTCTTTCAAATTTCTTCACATGATCCTTTTGTTCCTCTTGAATTTTGAGATGGGGCAAGGAGGTGAAAAGATGTGGTAAATGATGTAGAGTGTAAAGATAAGGCATTTGGAAACCGACCACCTTATGTCGGCCAAATATAGAGGTAGGTAATTCACCTTAGTATTGAGCTTATTTACATCTAATGTCATTTAAGTAAATGGTTTTGCATTTTCTATTTATTTATTTATTTGTTCATTCATTTACTTAAGACATTACATATAAATAAGGAACTACCCTCCATTTGGATTGAAATAAAATATTTATAAAAATAAATAATCAAGGAATCGGAATCTAATTTTTTGTCCGAAGAATAAAAATCGCGATTTCACAAATTTTCCGATTTTGCATCTATGTTTTACCTAAGTAAAACACCTCCTAAAAATTGTTAAGAAATCATATCTATAATACTTTGATATATATGAACAATTGCCGGGACTTTAATTTTCTTAATTCTAATATTTTCAAAGATCATGTTTTCATGCATTGGACAAATTTTCGTCAAATTTTCGCGATCAAATACTATGAGTTTTAACACATGCCTTAATACATATATCAATTTTCTTATCAATAATATGATATAATATTAACCCATGTGATTATATGTGAATTAAATTTGGGATATTACAATTATGACGGGATGAAATCATCGTAAAGTTATTTTAAAATATAAAAAAATCGAATCTGCGACTGGATCTTATGACTCAGGTTGATCGGGAGAGAAGGGGAGCAGGAGAGAGAGAGGCCGCTGCACGATTTGTTGTCAGTTTTTCTTTCAATGGCTATATATATATATATAGGGATTAATGTACCTACAAAATACTTTTCGCTTTGTAGGGATGCTGAGCGCATCTCAACCATTGATCCATTGATCAACGGTTGAGATAATTGATCATATCCATTAATGAGTGGATCAATGATTGAGATGCGCTCAACATCCCTACAAAATGGTGCTCAACATCCTTACAAAACGAAAGATGAGAGGTCCATAAATTATGGAAATTGAGGAGGTCAAGGTGCATTTTTTAGGTAAGTTATGAAAAATAATGAGGTGCATTTGCTCCAAAAGCCAACGAATTAATAATAACAAAAAGAAGAGCTGAAAATTCAATTAATTGAGTGGAAGAAGTGAGAATTAACAAAGCTTCTATGTAGTATAGGAGATTTTAAATCTTGTGATTAGTAACGGTAAATGATAATTATAGTAAATCATTTCATGTGCTGGTGCAAAAGAAAGAAAATAACAAACCTTCTAAAAAAATTTAGACAAAAGATAAAAGGGCATTCCTCAGGTTGGAGAAGTTTGAAATTATCCTTTATTGATGAACTTTATATAAATATAAGAACAAGAATAATTACAATAATCAATTATGATATTAACAGATGAGTTTGTATAGGAGATTTTAAATTTTGTGAGTAGTCATTTAGTAACAGTAAATGATAATTATAGTAAATCATTTCATATGCTAGTGCAAAAGAAAGAAAATAGCAAACCTTCTAAAAAAACTTAGAAAAAAAAGATAAAAGACATTCGTGATTGAGGTTGGAGAAGTTTGAAATTGTCCCTTCGACTTTATATAAATATAAGAATTCATGCAAAGTCCAATATTGTACTAGGACAAACAACAACAACACCAAAATTTATATCAAATTGCAGGAGTCACATTCTAGAATAGGCATCTAATTTATACCCCGTGTAGTTAAAAAATCGAAATTGAAATAAAAGAAATATCCGATACTTCATTCATGCACAATTATCATGTGGATTTAATGGGGTCCTCCCCTTACAGGGGGAGGAACCCCCTCACCCCATTCGCATTCGTCGGATGGAGATCCGACGGGCGCGAATTTTTTGGACGGTTTAAGTAATAAATCAAATTTTTTTCGTCGCGCTCCTCTCTCTTCTCCCTCCCTCTCTCGCTCTCTTTTCACCCTCTCCCTCTGTCTTCTCCTTCCCTCTCGCGCTCATCTCTCTTCTCCCTCCCTCTCTTCCTCTCTTCTCCCTCCCTCTCTCGCCCGACGTCGGCGGCCAGATCGGCTCCCTCCCTCTCTCTTCTCCCTCCCTCTCTTGCCCGGCGTCGGCGGCCATCTGCGGCCGGTCAGATCTGCCCGCTTGACGATCGGATCTAACTGCGGCCGATCAGATCTGACCGCTCGGCGACCGATTTAGTGCGAACGGCCGAATTTGACCGCCCAGCGATTGCCCGCGTTAGATCGGCCGCCTTGGCGGCCGGATCTGGTTGCGAGCAGCCAGATGTGGCCGCTCAGTGGCCGATCTAGCGCGGGCGGCCGGATCTGGCCGCTCGGCAGCCGGATCTGGCTGCCCGCATCAAATCTGACGAGGGCGGCCGGATCTGGCCGCTCTCCCCGAGGCCGCCGCCGCCACAGTGCTCTCTCGCCCCGCCGCCGCTGTGCTCTTGCCCACCGTGGCCTCTCTCTCGCCCTGCCTCCGTCGCGCTCTTGCCCGCTGCCACAGTGCTCTCTCACCCCTTTCCGCCGCCGGTCTCGCCCCACCGCCGCCTCTCTCGCCCCCCTCCGTCGCCGCTCTCGCCCCGCCGCCGCTGTGCTCTCGCCCGCCGCCGTCGCGCTCTCTCAGCCTTAGCTCTCTCAGCCCCGCCCGCCGCAATTGATTCTGAAATGTGTTCGACATTCGATGTTGATTCATGAAAAATGTAACTTGAGCATGTAATTGATTCTTGTTGATGTAATGTTAGATTCATGAAAAATGTAATTTGGGAATGTAATTTTATCATGTTGACGTTGTAATGTGATACAAATGTGGGTATGAGCTCGACATTGTTCTGAGATACGAGCGTCGTTTCGATTATGTGATACAAACATTGTAATTTGATGTGCCATATTTGGACGACAAATAAAATGAAATTCACCCTTTCGACAATCATGTTCATATATAAAAATTGAACATCAAAGTGCATGAGTATTCAAATTCTTTGCCGACAAATGAAATGGAATTTCATCTTTTCGACGATCATGTTCAATTCCTATTCAAGAAAAAATCGAACGACAAATGAAATAGAATTCAATCTTTCGACAATCAAACTACATCAAAGTGCACTTCAACCACATCGAAGTGCAAGTGCATACAAATTCTTTGACGACAAATGAAATTAAATACAATCATGTTCAAGTTCAAACCACATACAAATGCATACAAATTACATTTTCAAATTACATATTTCATGAATCAACATTGAATGTGAATCAATTGCGGCGGCGGCGGGCGAGAGCACGACACGACGGTGGCAGCGGCGGGCGAGAGCACAGCGATGGCGGGACAAAACCGGCAGCGGAAAGGGGCGAGAGAGCACTACGGCGGCGGGCAGGAGCGCGGCGGAGGCGGGGCGAGAAAGCGGCCGCGGTGGGCGAGAGCACGACGGCGGCAGGGCGAGACCGGCGGCGGAAAGGGGCGAGAGAGCACTGCGGCGACGGAGGCCTCGGCGAGAGCGACTGGGCGGCCAGATCTGATTCGGCCAGATCGACCATCGAGCGGCCAGATCCTGCCGCCGAGACGGCCGATCTAACGCAGACAGCCGCTGGGCGGCCAGATTCGGCCGCCCATGCCAAATCGGCCGCCGAGCAGCCAGATCTGGCTACCGACGCCGGGCGAGAGAGAGGGAGAGAGAGGGAGGGAGAAGAGAGATTAGCACGAGAGGGAGGAAGAAGAAAGAGGGAGAGCGAGAGAGGGAGGGAGCCGATCTGGCCGCCGACGTCGGGCGAGAGAGGGAGGGAGAAGAGAGAGGGATAGTGGGAGGGAGAAGAGAGATGAGCGCGAGAGGGAGGGAGAAGAGAGGGAGAGGGTGAAGAGAGGGAGAGAGAGGGAGGGAGAAGAGAGACGAGCGCGACGAAAAAAATTAATTTTGACAAAAAAAAACTGATTTATTACCTAAATCATCCAAAAAATTCACGCCCGTCGGATCTCCATCCGACGGGCGCAAATAGGAGGAGGGGTTCCTCCCCCTTTACGGGGAGGACCCCGTTAAATCCAAAATCTAAATAAGTTTCACAAATTTTATGATATGATATGAATATTTTTGCACTAATAACTTTGATATTGTTGCATGCTACATTATTCAATAAGTCAAGTTTTTTTATTAACAAATAAAATACTTCCTTTCTTGCTTAGAAACTTACGGAACAAAATTGTACGAGGAAGAAATAATTTTACTTTACATTAAAAAAAGTTAAAACAAGTACATATTAATTAGTAATATTATTAATCTAAACATATTTCGAATTCTGACCTCGTGTAAATAAAATTAATCGGATAATTAGAATAATTTTGACAAGAATTCATTCTTAAGAAAAATATAACCACCTCATCCTTTCGAAAAAAAAAACTAAGAAATAATTTGTTACTTAATTTGATGTTTGAACTCTCTAACGAACTTGGATATTTCAGCTTTATTTATTTTATTATTATTAGTTTCCAAACTTGGGGCCGTCGCCGTTGTTTCACATTCCAAGATTGCCGTCGTCCGCCACGCCACCCTTTAAAACGCAGCCGCTCCGACGTCGGATTCGCAGCTACCCGTCGTCGCGTCACAGGGAGAACACACACGAAAAGTAAGGTTCGTGTTGTTTTTTTTAGAGAACAAACCTGCGAGCCATGTCATCCTTGAGGCCTCTAATGGCGAGAGGAGGAGGAGGGGGTAGGCTGAATCCTCGAATCTTCTCCGGTCGGAAAGCGGGTGCGGCGGCGTCACCCTACGCCGCGGCGTTCGCGGCGCTGCTGGGGCTCTCCATTGTTCTGCTGCTTCTCCTCGCCTTCGGCATCTTCTCTCTCCCCGTCGAGACCAACACCCCCCACAAGGCCACCGCCTCTGGCGGCGATGATCATGCTCACGGTCACGGTCGCGACCGATCCTTGTCGGAGACGTGAGCTTCCGGATTGGGTTATTGTTGATTCATGCGTTCGGAGCTGGATCCGATCTGAGGCCGGTTGCTCTTTCTTGGTTTGATGCAGGGAGGGACTGGGGCAGAGAGGTCGACAGTGGACAGAGGTCGTCTCATGGGAGCCGAGGGCGTTTGTTTACCACAATTTCCTGGTCTGTGCTCCGAAAGAGTAATTAGATTATTACTAAAATTTTCATGTTCTCCATTTGATATGTAAATATAATTCGTTGAGTTATCTGAGAATTCATGGTAAATTAACTCTATCTCGCATTGCTTTTGTCCGTGCACTCAGGAAAGGTTAGATCGCTATGTTAATGGTTTTCCGTATAACTTTTTCAAAAGCTGATTATGGGGGTAAGAGAGACATGAAGGTCCTAGTTGTAGGGAGCATGCATCATAGCTCAGCTATGAATTTTTTAAACAAGGCATCATTCTGTTACATTGAATTGCACATTGTCAAACCCGTGGCAGCATGCATGCCACAAACTATCTTCAATTTCAAATAGACAAAGTTTGTTGCTATTTTACTGCGTCGACCTGATCATCAGCATTAATGCATAATAAATAGTTGCAACTTTGCCCTATTTCATTTTCACCTTTTTTTTAGGAGAAAAAGGATGACCACCAGAGTTGACATGATCCAGTCACTTAAACATAGGATTTGTTTTTCACCTTAATGCACAAACCATGCTGCTGTAGGATGACATTTCTCTGGCCTTGACACTTTTATGCTGTTACAGACTTGTATTGTATCAGCATTTTGTTACTCTTAATATTCCAAAAGCAGAATTATATGTTATCTTTTCTAAAAAAAGAATTATAATCTCTTTTTTTGTCTTTATATCCTCTTCTTTATATTTGAACTGAAAGCCAATATTTGTATAAGAAGAACCCTATCCACTGAAGAAAAGCACATTACATGCAGACAACCATAAAAATTTAATCCTAAATTTTAAATGGCATATACATATGAGGCAATATAAGCATCTCTTTTAGATATACACAAGGGATTGGTCCTCTTATGTCAAGATACAATTGTGATCGTATATGGATTCATTTAAACAATAGAATGTTTGCTGACCTATCAAACTGAATTCTTGGTTGATGTTTTATTGTGCACATTTCTGTTGGTTTATCTATGCATCTTTTATTCATTCATCTCATGGTATTCAATATTTGTCAATAATAGTTCTAACAATTTTGTTCTTCATAACACTTGAATATTGATCAATACGTTATTTGTGCACTGATTCATGTGTTTCTTATGCCAGTCCAAGGAAGAATGTGAATACTTAATTAAGTTGGCCACCCCTCACATGGAAAAGTCTACAGTTGTTGATAGCACTACTGGTCAAAGTAAAGATAGCAGGTTGGTGTAATCCATTTCTTTGTTAGTTTTCATAATTAAGAGTAACTTAGTTACCTTCAACAAGAAATTAGGATTCACTTGGTTGTTTGCATATATAAATGTGCAGGGTCCGAACAAGCTCGGGCATGTTTCTCCAAAGAGGCCGGGATAAGGTTATCAGAGCTATTGAGAAAAGGATAGCTGACTATACTTTTATACCAGCAGGTGTGTAACAAGCAACACATCAAATACTTAATTTGGAAACAGAATTTGTACTACTTGTCAAAATGTTTTATACTGATTTGTAAAAGAGGGATAGGCATTAAAATCAGCTACAGCGTATATGATTCTGAACTTCAAAATGAGGTATAGGCTGCTTAGAGGCATCACGCATTAGATTGGTGAAAAAAAATGTCCCACGGATGAACTAATATAAAAACTTCCAAATTAGTTCAAAATGCAGAATTTCATTGATTTTCATAGTTTGTCGTGGATTAATGTCCAAACAATAAATGTGCATGTCAAATCCACAAAGTTTCAAATGCTATTATGGTTGATTTATCAAATCATATTCAAAGGGATATTTGTAGTATGTGAAATTACATCAACATTGAAAACAATACACATGCAACAATTAACATGCAAAATGTGGCATATGTATTACATCCACGGACCATACAATGTTTGTCCATGTGTGCACTACAAAATATAGTTCATTACACATGCATTGTTCCCATTAGCATTATATTTTTGGAACTTGAAGAGAGATGGCGTGTCTGTTGGAAAATGTACTTTTTTATCAGTTCGTTTCTCTCATCATTGACAGAAACATAATGTAAGTGCTTATGTTCAAGTCTATTTTTATGGTTGTAGGTTGTAACATCATATGCCTATAATCGTAAGGATCATACAATTTTAATTGTCTTCATGTAATAAACCAATCAAATATTTTTATAGAGCATGGCGAGGGTCTCCAAGTTCTCCATTATGAGGTCGGGCAGAAATATGAACCTCATTTTGATTACTTTCTTGATGAATTCAATGTTAAGAATGGGGGACAAAGGATGGCTACCCTTCTGATGTATCTGTATGTATCTGTATATCCCATTTCCTTCCATTTGACTTTAGGACGCATTATGCTTCTTATTACTAGTCAACCAAGATCTCTTTTTACATTTTAATTTTTGCAGTTCTGATGTGGAAGAAGGAGGTGAGACAATCTTTCCTAATGCCAAAATCAACAGTAGTACTTTGCCATGGCACAATGAGCTCTCAGAATGTGGAAAGAGAGGTCTTGGTCTTAAGCCCAAGATGGGAGATGCTTTACTCTTCTGGAGCATGAAACCTGATGCTACTGTAGATCCATTAAGTTTGCATGGTTAGCTATTTATCCTTGGCTAGTTTTAATGTTGCTCATCACAACCTGATTTGTTTATATGACTATTTTAAAACAACTGTTCATATAAAATTCGTGTGTTTTATTAGCATAACTAACGAATACTCCTTATCAACTTAGGCCTACTATGATTTTTCATGAGTCATTTTTGGGTTGTCAATGATGTGGTCATCTTATTGTTCGATGTCTCCATGATTTATCTTTGCAGGTGGATGCCCTGTGATTAAGGGAAACAAGTGGTCATCCACGAAATGGATGCATGTTCATGAGTACAAAGTGTGATTTGCAAACTCAAGGTATGATAAGACATCACTTTATATTAATTAAAAAAATTAGTGAACTAATTAAGAGAATAATCAATAGTTAATTTATATGTTTATATTCTAAATTATTAATTGTTTATATAGTTTTGAAATGTGTTTACTAAGTAACAAGAATTTGGTTCACTCCACACATACTATTAATTATGGAGATTTTTTCTCTGGAATGGACAATTTATTAATAGTGAGCGTGTTTAAGATTCTTGCATTTTTGCTAGTACATTATCTATCCTATTTTCATTTCTATAATCATACAGTTAATTGTATTTAGTTTCTATCAAGGTACTCTATAATGATTGGTTAAGTTTCTATGACATTCCTTAAGCTTAGTATGTTCCCTAACTTCCGTGATCCACATCATTGGTTCTGGAAGTATAGGAGGTGTCTAGATCTACTATGATTTAGCAATTAATGTTCCAAGCACATAGGTAAATTGGAAAGTTGACATAGATAAAGATCTTTCATCATCTCCTTTTGTTAGAGAAATTTTTAATCAGTTCAATATTTAGAAAGAACATAGAATATTGCAGCAAGGGCTTTCTTTCCTCCTCGTTTTCTGACATCTCATAGCAGCTATATGCATCCTTTGTGTAGTTTCTCTGCACATATATGCCTCTACAGGCACTGCTACATAATTGATTTGTATAACATAATCATAAAATGTGTTTCCAGGTAAAGATAAAACAAGCATGTAATTCACGCGTCCACTGTGGATCATCGGAATGGGATCGAGCTACTGCACACTGTTAACGTTAAATTGTTTACTGAGCTGGATCTGTATGTCTTGAAAAAGGTTAAAGAATAAAGCAGGGCAATGTAGTAGGGTAGGAATTCTGTCATATCATGGAAATTGGGTGCTGATATTTTAGTTGTGATCTTTCCTAACTTGTACATTATACGAACAAGCAGCAGAATTGTAGGATCACAATGTAGGTTTTTGAGTCCTAATTGAATACCTAGTTCATTTATATCCTGCATACCTTTTTTTTTAGGAGATGGTGTGTAGTATCATGTCTATACAAGAAAAAGCCACTCGAATGCGTCAGAGAAAAATAGTAGTGTGCTTATTTCGGAATCTCCACCTGTTGTCATTTTCTTCAACTTATGGGATTTCAGGGGAAAAATTGTCCAAAGGTCATTATGCAAGCCCTAACATTGTGATGCTTGTTTCAAATTAAGCTCTATGGGAAAAAATGATTTTGGAAAAAGTACTATTTCATAACCGAAACATTATTTGTAAAAGATGTCTTTATTGTGAAAGAGATGTAATGTACAATACAAATAATATTGCATTACCAATATGTTTTTATTTGAAAAATCGGCAGAGTTTTATTGTGTTAAAAAACTTCAAATCTCCAACGTATCCACCAAAAGTCAAATATCTGGATAAATTACATTAAATATTTTCAACTTTAATGTTTGCTCAACGATGTCCTCTAACTTCACTTTGTAGCACCGACATCCTCCAGCATATGTGATGCTGACAAGACATATTCTCTTCTCTCTATTGGAGTTGATGAATATTTCAGGATTCCTTATTTCTCACACCGGGGTCGTCCACGTGAGCTTAAGAGAATCTGAATATTACCCAATTAACAGTGTTGCTGGCTTACGAATGAAGGGGGGGTTCGGGGAGGGGGGGCCTCGCCCCTCGACGGCGGTCCCTCTCGCCGGTGAGCGGGCGGGGGTTCGGGGGCAGCGCTCTCGAAATCTAGACGGGTTTTGGGCTTTTGTTTAGCCGGCCCATGTTGTTCGAATTAGGTTTTTTCTCTGTTTTGTTCGGGTTTGGAATCCGTTTAAGAGAGACTATTTATAGCTTATTTTCATATGTAATCTGTGTGGCAGCTGTAAACCTAAACAATATAGTGGAACCTCTTTGCATGATGTAGCCCTAATCTCAAGGGTGAACTTGAATAAATTCGTGTGTCTCATCTATTTTTTTGCAATCTCTTCGCGATTTTCTCTCTATGTTCTCGAATTTTCTCATCACTCTCCACGTTGATGTGAAATTTTTAAAAAATAAAAAATATCACGAGGGGCGCAGTTGATCCCCCAGCTCCGGCGAGGGGGGAGGGGGCACGCGTCGACGAGGAGATCCCACTTGCTGGCGATGTCCTCGTGGCATTTTTTGTTTTTAAATTATTTTTTTAATATTGCCACATCAGCGCAGAGACGAGAGAAGATGTCTTGTCAGCATCACGTATGCATCACATCAATTTCGCGATAGGAAGACGAGCTATAACAGGTAAAGAGAGCACTGAGTGAAACGAGTTAAAAAATGAAGGGTATTATTGTTATAAAGTGAAGTTGAGCAAACCTTAAAATTGAAGAACATTTGATGTATTTTATCCTCAAATACCTGGATAAATTACACGATTGATCCTCCAACTTTAAGTCGATTTCAAATTGGTCCTTCAACTTCAATTTATAATCAGAACGTCCTCCATCTTTTATTATTTTTTTGCACGATTAGTCATCTTGACCGGTGATCATGGATTTTTCTGGTTGCCTTGCATACGTCGCTGCTTTTCTCTCTCATCCACGTCAATTTCAGTAGTCGTCCACGTCATTATATATTTTTTTAAAAAAAATGAGATCGTTCACATCATTATAAAAATTTTAAAAAATAAAAAAATAAACTCCGACGAGAGAGAGAAGAGGGAGGCGATCGGCCCCCTCTGGTCGAGCTCCGGCCAGAGGGGGTGATCGCTCCCTCCTCTCTCCCGCGCGTGCTCGCCATGCTGGAGAGAGAAGGAGGGGGCGATCGCCCCCCTCCCTCTGGTCCGAGCACGCGCAGAGGGAGGGGTCGATCGCCCCCTTTCTTCTCTCTCGTCGGAGCTCATTTTTTTTAAAATTTTTATAATGATGTGGATGTCTTTATCTTTTCTTAATTATTTTTTAAAATTTTTATAATAACGCGGATGACTTAAACTAAGGCGGCACGTATGCAAGGCAATCGAGAAATCTGCGATCACTGGTCAAGAGGATTAATCGTGCAAGAAAATAAAAGATGGATGACGTTCTGATTATAAATTGAAGTTGGAGAATCAGTTTGAAAGCGACTTAAAAAAACACAGTAAGAAGTTTTTTTTATGACACTACTTTATATTTAAGATAAAAAGTTTGATCAACGAAGAATGCCGTTAAGTAGGCTACTGATAATCTTATAAAACATATTCACATTTATCTTTTTCTTCTAAATTTTTCTGTTTTCTAGACTTTTCTAATGTTTTCTCTCTTTGATGTCATAAATATCATTAATTATCTTTTCCACTACCCATTACAAACCATTATAGCCTTTCCACTCCATCTTCCTCTCTAAAAAAAGTTATCTATACTATTATAACTCAATTTATCATTTTCTATTCCCTCCACACCAGAATTAGTTATATCATTAATTTTTTTTTATCTCAATAACCTTTTAATTTCTCTTTGAAGACCAAAAGACAATAATAAATCTTTCTGTTGACCCCACGACTTCTCTCTAAAATTCCATCTGTAAAATTAAAATAATTAATCTTCTTATTATTTATTCTAACTTCATTAATAGTAATATTTCATTTTCTCTATTAAAATATCTTTCTTTCAACTCCTCCAATACCACCGCATAACATTCTCCCCCTTCTCTTCCCACCGTATAACTTTCTTCATTTGTTCTCTTCTACCTCCAACAATGGTTCTTTCTTTTTTCTTTATCATTTCAAACAGAAATGTTTTTCTTTCACTTATTTATTATATTTATATGAAATATTTATTATTTCCGGCGCAAACAGAAATATATATATATATATTTCATTTATCTTGCTCCATTGCCTATTTAGAAGCATACTCATCTTGAGAATTGTTATTTGCTTATTTGATTTTTGGAATATGCTATGATTTAATGGAGAATTTTAAGATGCACAACAAATTAAGGAAATATAAATATTAAGTCTATGATCGTTATTTTTTATAAGATGAAGTTATTACTCCTATTTAGAAAAAGTGAAACTATTTATGTTGATTGTGCTATTGGTGAGATTTATTAGAGTGCATAAGAATAAGATCAAATCTTATAAAAACACATTACTATATATTTTTAATTATAATTAGTGGAGGAAAAATTATTGTGCTACATCATCATATGCTTATTAATCACCATCTGATTCATGATGGACGATAAATTAAAAAAAATATTCAATTAATCAATCCATCATCCATCCTTACTCGGATGGTGTAGCACAATATTTTTTTCCTCCGCTAACTATAACTAAAAATACATAGTAATACGTCTTTATAAGATTTGATCTTATTCTTATTCATTCTAATAAATCTCACCAACAGTGCAGTCAACATAAATAGGTTCACTTTTTCTAAATAGGAGTAATCTCTTCATCTTCTATATAAAATAACAATCATAACTTAAATATTTATATTTCCTTATTTTTTTGTGCACCTTAAAAGTCTCCATTAAATCACAGCATATTACAAAAATCAAATAAGCAAATCACAATTCTTAAGATGGGCACGCTTCTAAATAGGCAATGGCGCGAGATAAGTGAAAAAAAGACTATTTCTATTTGCGTCCAAATGATAAATAATTTATATTATGAATATGATTTATGATAAATAAGTGAAAGAAAAATATTTCTGTCCAAAATAATAAAGAAAGAAGAAAAAACTTTTTTTTTGCCACCCCGTAAAGTGACGTCGACGATTTAATTCGGGAAAACCTTTGTTGGAGGTAAAAGAGAACGAAGTTATGCGGTGAAAAAAGAAGGGCGAGAATGTTACGTGGATCGGTGGTGGTGTGGGATGACGTATTGATGTGGATTTATAGTTGTGAAAAGAAGTTGATGAGTCAAAAGAAGTCTTTTATGGAGAAAATGAAAGATTACTATTAACGTAGTTAGAATAAATAATAATAAGATAAATATTTTAATTTTGCATATGCAGTTTTAGAGAGAACTTAATGGGTCAAAAGAAAGAATTATTTTTGTCTTTAGGTTTTCAAAGAGAAATTAAGAAGTTATTGAGATAAAATTAATTAATGATATAACCAATTTTTTTGCGGAGGGAATAGAAAATGCCAAATTGAGTTATAATAGTATAGACACACTTTTATATAGAGGAAGAAGAAGTGGAAAGGCTTATAGGCTATAATGGTAAGCAGTGGATTATAATGTTAGTGGAAAAAATAATTAATGGTATTTATGGCATCTAAGAGAGAAAACATTAGAAAAATATAGAAAAATAAGAAAATTAGAATAAAAGATAAATGTGAATGGTGGCTCGAGAATCACCTTCAATGCGAATAATTCAAATTAGTCTATCCACCCACCGTCATCAAATGATGATTAATAGACGTATGATGGTACTATATTTAAAGGATATAGTACAAATATTAAATCCTTAATAGAAATAGGGATTATTAGTTGTACTATCCTTTTGTTTATTTTTTAACTCAATATCATTTTAAAATTATATTTTATCTATAAAATTGTTAAAATGACTAGTAAATAAAAGCATTTATATTTTCATTCCGCTATAAAAGTTAATAAATTATTAATATAAGAAATTGTTGCATTTATGATGTAATAATGTATGCAGTGCAATTTGAGTATAAATATTGTACAAGCTAAGTAATAAAATATTCGATAAGTAAATAAAATTAGAAAATATTTTATAGAAAAGTGGTATTAATACTATCTTATTGAAAAAGATGGAACATAATAAACATATAAGAATATTGATTGTGACTAATATTAACTAAAATCACAATGTTCGCAACTTTCACTGCATGTACATGAATTTCAATAAATATCATTTTTAGTGCAGCATTCTAGAAATAAAAGAAAAAACAATATGAACTTATGATATAGTTAAGATATATTTATAGCATATAAACCATAATCAAATTAAAGAACAGTTAGAAATAAAGATATTTAGTATCTTGAATTGATATGCAAAAACTCCATTACGTATAGAAAGTAAAATAAGACAACATTTCATCTTTTTATATTTTTATTGACTTAAAACAATATAAATTAAATTTTGACTCATATTTATTCTTTTTCAATAAGTTTAGTTATAAAAAATTATGATGACTTATTTTACAAAAATAATAATTGATTATTTTATTACCACTCAGTTATATATTACAATTGGATTACTTTGTAAATTATTATTACTACTACAATAAACGGTAAATATTAAAAAAAGTTATGATCGCACTAATTTTAAATTGGTACGATAAGTTTTTCTAGTATTATAAATAAGACCAGCGTAGAAACTTAAATTTGTTTAACGAAAAATGTTTTGGGGTCTATATACATTTTTTATTATTTTGAAAAAAAGGGAGACTCACTAATATTTTTCTTAATATATCATTTGTTTGAAAAATGCGGCAAATCTATTTATTTTCCAAAAAATTGGACACAAAAAAAAATTGGCCGGTCCGAATGCGACATTTTGACAATTTTCTGCATCTTGTGGGATTTGACTCGCTGCGCATTGCCACGAGCAAAGTGGACATCACCACACCGTCAGCAGATCACATATTGTGACAATTTTGGTACTTTATCCCCCATCAGATCCCACTCCTCTGGCTCCATCTCCGTCTCCGGCTCCGGCGTCCCACCACCGGCGGTGACCCCTTTCGGATGGGAATCACCTCGACGGTCTCCTAGTTCGCATAGCATCTATCGGATCTCCCCCCCTTGTAACCATGGCCAAGGCCGCCGCCTCGGGAGCCTTGGCCTACCGGCGACTCACCGACGAGGACGGGAACGCCGGCGTCGAGCTCTCGTACGCCGTCGGAGGCGACTCGCGCATCCAGATCAACGGGTCCGTGGTATCGGCGCCGTCCTCTGGTCCCCTCGGCGGCGAAGTCAGTGCGGCTCCGGGCGCGAGGAAGAGCAGCTTGAAGGTGCTAATCCTCAGCTGCACGGTCGCCGCGGGGGTGCAGTTCGGGTGGGCGCTGCAGCTTTCGCTCCTGACGCCTTACATCCAGGTGAAGTTCTTGCTTCTCCTCTCTTGGCTTGAGAAAAAAAAAGGAATTTAGATGGATGTCTGGATAGGGTCTGCTTGCTCCGGTCGGCTGAAAGGATGCTATATTTTGGAATTCCTACAATAACCTGTGGAGAATTCTGTGGCATCCAATAATGTTATTTCCGACATAAATTTGGGTTAGAACGTCAGAAACAATGACTTAGTTGCTTATATAGAACCCAATTGTGAAGGTAGTGAATTTGACACACTCTATCTATTGTGCTCTGTTTTGTGCTTCAACAAAGTTATAGTGGTCATGCGGGTAGAAATTAGATTGATGCACTCTAGACACATGCTATCCATTTTGCATAACAATGAACTAGGACAATGTTAGGAACATACTGATAAATGTGGTAAGAAATACCAAATTTGGATGGACATATAATATGTGCGGGGCGCCTTTTGATAATTATTATATTCTCACCTTAAGGCGAAAGGGAAAAAAAGTTGTATGTCAGTCTTAAGTTTGTTAATACATAAATGTTACTTTGCAATCACTGGAAAAGTTTAATGAACTGATTCCTTATTCATTCCAAGATAAGCACCATTAAATTGGCTTTTGTAGTGTTCAAAGAACCTGCTGCTGATTACAATTTTTTGTTTAATGATTTTGTGCTCCTTGCATCAATGATGAACTATATTGAATGGTAGTGCATCGATTTAAGTTATTGAGGAACATGACTGTCTTGAATTCTATATGCTATACCTTCTTGGCTAATGGGCCATGATTACAATATTTTCTCATTAATTAATGCTAATTGGTCCTTTTAAATGAATATCCAATTCAAATTTCTTTCATCTAGGACCAGTCTAGAAACTGATTCTGACTTATTCTTTTTGCAGACATTGGGAATAGAACATGCTTTTTCTTCATTTATTTGGCTTTGTGGGCCGATAACTGGCTTCATAGTAAGTATCCTGTGCTTATTCTCTTTGGAAAGAACAACATGATCTTTGTTTGAGTACTCTATCTTGATGGTTAAGATTTGTAAAATACTGATGTAGAAGAGAATATGATTATAGGTCTTTGCCCTTAGATTATTAGTCTTTAACTATGAGCCTTCTGCCTTTGTATCTTCTGTCTTTTGTTTCATTTCGTTTTATTTTTATTTCTTCTGTCTTTTGTTTCATTTTTTCTCATTAAAGTTCTAGTTAAGAGTAAGATTAGCTAGGTTATGCGGATTTATCTCAGATATTCTCATAATTGGTTTTGTTGATTTAATTTCATAAGTATTTTTCAATATTGGCCTCAGATCATACTTTCTTTCACATATATTTCAAACATATAATATGTCATATTGTTGTGCATTAACTTCATCATTTACATAGTCAAATTGTCACCTGTAAACCTAAATGCTATTCTTTTTATTAATTAGTTGCTATCCACCTTCATTTTGAAAGCCACCCAAAGAGTCAATTTTTTCCTTGGCAATTGGTAACTTTTTTTGACGAAGACAGTTGATAAAAATGATTATTTAGAATGATAATCAATGAAAATTTCCTTTGTCATATACCAACTTTTCTGTGGCATTTATAAGGTGTCCTGCTTCCCACCAAAGTTACATAGACCCGAGGCTGTTAAGATGGCGATCTTACCTAAGATCATAGGAGGGTTTAAGGATTGAGAATCATGGGATTTCTTTTGAAAGATCTTACAATTTCGCCATTGATGCTCTTTCTCTATCAATCTTTTGCCACTCTGAATCTCTCCCTTGCTGTTGACATCATGATGCATGCATGTTATAAGCAAGATATACAGTAGCCTGCTGCACTTACATTATTCCCTTTGTAGATAAATTGAACCTGGAAAAAGTAAAACTAACAAAACCCTTCATACCAGGTTCAACCATGTGTTGGCATTTGGAGTGACAAATGCTACTCAAAATACGGGAAAAGGCGGCCTTTCATTTTTTCTGGCTGTCTCATGATATCTGCTGCTGTGAGTGCATTGGAAATTTCATGCAACAAGTTTCTGTTGTTTCTTCTTGTACTTCCAATTATTGATCAGTTTGAACTATTTTTTGTGATAGGTAATTTTAATTGGTTTCTCTGCTGATGTTGGTTACTTTCTAGGGGACACAAAAGAAAATTGCAGGTTTAAATAAATTTTTGCTTTTATAAATGAATCAAACGGATGATTGACCATATTTAAAAAAAAAGGTTGAGTAGGGTGCACACCAAATTTGTGGACCGTACTGCGCAGCCTTAACAAGCCTTGTGAGGATCACATCACATGGGAATCATATGCCATGTGATGTGGAACCCATTTGGGTGGTTGAGTCGTTTCTCTATAAAAGAAATAAGTTAAAATTTCAACTTGGAAATTGGATGATCTGTATTTTAATTTTCTTTAATACTGTATCAGCACTTACAAAGGTCCACGCTGGCGAGCAGCTACTGTCTTTGTACTAGGATTTTGGCTGCTGGATCTTGCAAACAACACGGTGCAAGTAAGTCTGTCCAATACTTCCTCCATTGTGTCATGACATTCTCATCACCCTAGGAACTTTCTTAACACTTTTAGGAATCATCATCATCACTCTGATAACGAATTCAATGTTAATGAACCTTCATATTTCGTCTGACTTCAATATCTTTTGTGTTGTGTTTTTCTGAGCCCCAATTTCAGGGCCCAGCGCGAGCTCTGTTGGCTGATCTTTCAGGTATTACTCTTTTTGCTAAATGTCATCGAAAAGCTGCTTCAGGGTCTTTAATCTTCAACTAAATCCATGAATGTTGTAGGTCCAGATCAGCGTCATTCTGCAAATGCAATATTTTGCTCATGGATGGCGGTTGGAAATGTTCTAGGATTTTTAGCTGGTGCGAGTGGTTATTGACACAAGTAAGACAGCATATCTATCTTACCACTAGATAATTCTGCTACTTCATTTCTCTCTCAAAAAAAGTTCTGCTGCTTTTTTTGGAACCAATTTTTTATTTTTCAACACGATTTAAGGTTTACGAGTTTCTGCGATGATAATTAAGTCGATGTGTTTGAGGCATTCTAAACACTGGTTCCTGCATATGCAGGTATTCCTTTTGCTATGCATGCTTGTTACTCTATATTTTGCCAATGAAACCCCTTTGGAAGCAAACTCTCCTGCACAAGTCTCGGACTCTTCACCTGTAACAACCAACAAAAAGATAAAAAAAAGAGAAAAGAAAACAAATCATGATGGGTGGCCGAGCAAAGCACATGGGAAATTAAAAATCAAATCCCACTCAAAGTTTGAAAGGAAAGAAAAATTAAATCTAATCTCTTCAAATTTAATTTTGAGAAGAAGATTAGATTAAAATAAAAACCTTATCTATATATATATATGTATATGAGAGGTATTCACGAGAGAATTGAGGGAGATAAAAATCAATTGGCCATTAAATTTCTGGTTCCAGCAATCTCACGAATCCTTCCCGGTTTTCCTTCGTTCCCCTCCTACGCGATCCGAAGTAGGGAGATTTCTGCGCAAGGACAGAATTCGAGAGGAGGAACAACAAGAGAACCGAGAGGGAACAAGGGCGGATTCGAACGGATTTTTAACGAATCAAGGGTAGGATCCATCGCGTCCAGGTGGGTGAATCGAAATCACCTTGCATGCCCTCTGAATTAACTCAATTCATGCCCGAATCGTTATGAAAAGAATATGAATATGATTCAAGTTATTATTTTTAATTGTTTGATTTCTTGAATTCTTTGATTGGTTGATTGTTGCATGCATAGTTATTTCTGTTTGTTATATCTCTGTATTATTGATTGCTAAGATGTAAGATTTAGAGGGGATTTCATTTTCGGTTTTATAACACGACCCAATTTTAAAATGGAAGTATTACGGCCGTAAATTTGTTGGCTGTAATTGTCTTACGGTCGAGAAAAAGATGGAGAGAGAAAGAAGTGATGGATTGGCCGTAAAGGAGAAAAAAAATTGGAGACGAGTTTTACGGCCGAGAAGTTGGGAGAGAGAAAAGAAGAGAGAGAAAGGGGAAATAGATTGTTACGGCCGAAGAGTTAGGTTTTCGGCCGTAATAAAATAGAAAAGATAGAGAGAGGGAAGATGTCGGCCGTAAAAGATGTCGGCCGTAAAAGATGTCGACCGTAATAGATGTCGACCGTAACAGATGAGTTTTACGGTCGTAAAAATCCGAGAAGTTGGGAGAGAGAGAAACGAAGAGAGAGAAAAGGGAAGATGGATTGTTACGGCCGAAGAGTATAGTTTTACGGCCGTAACGGGATAGGCCGTAACGGATGGACGTAACAGATGATGGCCGTAACGAAATAAGAGTTGAATTATTACGGCCGAAGTAGAATGGAAAATAGGGTTTTTACGGCCGTAACGTAATAAAGGTTAATTTTTTTTTGCCGTAAAGTGAAAGAAATTCTTGGGTGTAAAATCCAAAGGATTAGGGTTTTACGGCCGTAAAGTGGAGGAGATTCTTTGGGCGTAAAATCCAGCAAAATTCACCTATTAATCTCTCTTTATTTTGATATGAACATTACTGATTTCCTTATAATTCCAACATGAACTCTTTGTCTTGATTTACCTCATACCGATCATATCTCCTTCATCACATGATACAAAGAATGAAAAGATAATAAAAGTGATTAATAAGTTCAGATGAAAGATTAATGATGGGTTGCCAGTCCAAGCCAAGTGCATCAAGATAAGGGTCGCTCCCTTGGTCATGGTTTGATCACCCATTGACCCGCACAAGGCCGTATCGTTTGCTGGGCATACCCCAAGAATTAAAGGCACCTCAAAGTCACCCTGATTGTTAATTAATAACCACGATCGACAAGCATGTTCAAGTTCAAGTTCAAGTTCAAGTTCAAGTTCAAGTCAAGTCAAGTATGTCATGATTCCAAGTTTACTATGTACTATTGATCCTCATGATTCATGTATCGCTGATCTTATCCTTATTATGATCCATGATACTTATATGTTATCTTTTATGTTCAAGTTAAGCCTGATTAATTATCGCTGATTATTATATTCATGTTATGCATTGTATATCATGTGGTTCCCCACTAGGCTGTAAAGCTTACGGGAGGACCTCCTCCCCTGTGTCTGATTTCCACAGGACCAGGTCAGTAACGTGGTGGAGTAGGCGTGTGGTGATGAAGCTCTGGCGATAGGACAGCACATGAACCATAGGGCTTTTAGAGTGTTATTTAGTTTTCATTTACCTTCCGTAATTTAAATTCATGATGTAGAACTCAGTTTATTTCTTAGTAATGACATAGTCACTTTTAGACTTCCGCAATTAAAGTTATAATTTATCTTTATTTCTTTTCTTCCGCTGACGTGTCTCAGTTCTTGACTGAGATATAGTCAATATTATGGTCAAGTTATAGCATGACGTAGCGTCTCCAGATTTGTCTTCGCCACGTGGTGGGGGTCGATTTGGGGGCGTTACATTTATGGTATCAGAGCCTAAAGTCAGGACTCTCTTGACGTCCTAATGTATAGAATATGTATGGTATTGGTTCATGTGCTATCGCCGAGCAGTCGCCACACCCTCCACCGTAAAGTACAAGTAAGATTTTCTTGCATTAAGTTATTATTTATTGATGTATTGATATGTATTTCACATGAGTAGTTGATTCCTAGGAAGGTCACTCTGTATGGTAGGAATCAACTTAAATGTTATTAGTGATTAAACAAAAAAGATCATAAAGGTTACGAACAAATTGGAAAAGAATAAACAACATGCATGTGGATAAATATACCTATGTGAAAAAAAAGGTCTTACAGATATTTAAAGAATAAAATATAAGAAACGATTATGTTTCTTATAATCCTTGTTTTTCATCTCTTTCATGATTGCTCTATTCACGGACTTCTTCTGCTGACTGCAGCAGTATGAAGAGGAAAATGAATAAGTATATCAGTTGCAAAGAGATGTAGATTTAAGAAAGAAACGAAGGAATTATAAGAGTAATTAAAGGATTCGACTCACACAACACGTAGGTGTGAGATGATTTCAAATAGTAGAGGTGAAACCAAGCATGCATAAGTTATGATTTATGGTGATGACTTAGGTGGTTCCATTGGTCTACCAATATAAGGGTTCAATAAATTATCTTATATGTTTATGTTGATAAGTATGGACCCATAATGCTTCTTGCGCCTTAGACTTCATATGATCCCTTTATTATGTGGATAATGGCCCTAAGCAAATCTAAACTAGTTATACGAAATTCTTAGTTGGACTACTTTATGTGCAAAAATAATAATCAAATTATTAATTATGTTCAAGTTATGTAATATCCGTACACAAGAGTTTAAAGAATTAGTAAGCTATCCAAGAATCATGTATAAGGTATGGATGGACGAATATAGAAGCTTAAAGGGTTTAGAAGTCGCATTAGCTTGAATGAATATTAGGAGAAATTTTCAATAAGTAAATGATTATTTAAGTTAACCGAACTTTTAGACCTAGCATACTCACACACATATGTACATATAACATAATATACTTATAAATATATAAGGATAAATAAATAAGTAAACAGATTTAATTAACTTAGTTTAGTATATAGTATATTTGAAATTTTATTAATATGAAGTATATTTTTAAATAGCCATTATTAAAGAATGAATTCTCTATCATCGCAATGTATATATATTTTCAAAATAGACTAATATGATTAATACAAGAATTATATAAGAACAAGTAAGACATGAAAGGGTTACAAATGAATGTGAGAAATTTTAAAAAGATTTAAGGTCTCTTAATTGAGATATGCTTGAGGAGGATATGAGCCTCCAGCCATTAAGTATTAAAAGATCAAAACATCAAGTGAGGAAAACTTTAGAAAGTATGGGGGGTTAAGGTAAAGTATGAGGAATTTTATAAGTCCCCTACAAGATTTCTGGAAAAGCAAGTTATGCACCCGAGAGGGATGATTATGCAAGTTTTAATTGATTTATCTTGATTATTGATATAATTATAGTTTTCATAATAATGTCAAAACGTATAGAGTATTTAATTATATAATCATAGTTGATGGTTCAAGAGGAAAAATAAATCATATATATGTTTAGATAATGGGTTAAGTCATTGGATGATACATAGAATGTCCTCTAAGATGCAAGATATAAGATATATAGAATGTTCTCTAAGATGCCTCTAGGTCAGTATGATGAAAAATGTTTAAGATTTTGTCTTGATCAAGTGGACCACTTATGATTTGATCATAAGTCTTATAAAGGAATTAGTTCTCCTTTTCAACTTTAAAGTTATCCCGACCCTCTCCCATGTGCTACAAGATATCGTTAATGCAAAAGGATCATGAAATGATACGCAAAGAAGAAAAATGCTTGCTTGTATTTTGTTTGATTGATTGTTTTGTTTTCTTATCTTATTGTTTGAATTCATTTCATGTGTTCACTTGCATTCATGATGTTTTACTAAGGACTTATGTTAGAGAATGTACATAAATGGTTTTGTTCATTAAAAACTAGATTGTACTATATGATCAACCCCTCATCGTAAATATCGTTCGACCTTAACATTAATTCAAGTGCTTCAAGATACTCAAGGAAAGAACTTATTGTGATAATATATAATCACTAGCCTCCTATGGAATTATATGAAATGACATTGCAAGAACCAAATCAATGTAGTCAAATAAGTTATTCCTTCCACTCAAAAAGTTAAATGATTATGATGATGTTTAGAGTAGGGTCACATTAAACATAGGTCATCGTGAAAGTTATTGATCTAAATTGACCTTATAAGATGATTATTGGCATGATTCCATCACCAATTTTATCGAATCATATGATGATGCCATTATCTACGATAATGGACAATGTTCTTAGTGATCCTATTGATTCTTACATGGCATAGGTCACTTGATAAGGACGATGACCCTATGGAAATTACTTTAAGACAAGAGATTCATAAGACCCAGAGCTCATTTCTACATGTTCCATTTCTTTTGTAACGAAGAATGATGACTCTATGAATCTAGAGCTATATTAACAAGTTGTTAAATAAAACAACTATCAAGACATAAGTGTCTATTACCATGCAAAGATGACATATTTAAGACTAAGTGTTCTCAAGATCGACCTATGGAGTGAGTACCAGGAGTTTCGAGTTGCCGAAGAAGATGTAATGAAGGTAATTTTCCTAGCAATGAATGATCACTATAAATTGAGCGATGCCATTGGACTAAGAACATCCCTCAAACCTTTAAGTTCTCAAGAACATTGTGTTCAAACTATGCCCACATTTACGTAGAAAAAAATTGAAGTGTTCATCGTTTAAAAAAAAAAAAAGTCCTAGGTATATTTTCTTTTAGTAGTATGCTAATATGTGATAATGAAGATAACATGAAGTTTGAAAGATTATGAGTTCTCCATGAAGTACCATTTTGGTAAAAAAAAAAATGAACTCAGTTACACATACACTCAGACACAAGTGATGCTCGCTAGGCTTCATGAGGCTGCGTATGTAATGATGAAGGAACCAAGCATGTGAAACTCAAATGATGAAGTCCTAAAGAGAGAAGTACTAGATAAATAACATAAGCCTCGGTTGCGGTCCATTTAGGAATAAGTCTTATAGGAAGTATGAGATGAATATTATAAGCCTGGGTTACGATCCATTTGAAAAGTACAAAGAAGTATAAGGATGTAACCATAAGCCTGTGTTGCGATCCATTCGGGAAGGACACGGATGTATATGGATGAACAAATAGTAATGACATGAAACATGGAGATACGAAAATAAGTCCCAAGTACCCAGCATGTTAATGTGGAAAAAAAAAAAGTAGAGCATAAAAAATTCTATGAGATGATGATGCATGACGTTAAGAATTCGTAGACTTATCTTCACTGAGTATCTAACGCACATAGTGAAGCACAAGGTGCAACGTCTGAGGAACAAGGACGTAACCATGGTCAGAGTAGCTTGGCGTTACCCTCATGGCGATGATGCGACATGGGATCTCGAGTCGGAAATGCGCCAAGTTCTCTCATCTTTTCAGTAAGCCCTCTACTTAGTGCAAAATTCGAGGACGAATTTTCTTTTAAGGGGGTAAGAATGTAACAACCAACAAAAAGATAAAAAAAAGAGAAAAGAAAACAAATCATGATGGGTGGCCGAGCAAAGCACATGGGAAATTAAAAATCAAATCCCACTCAAAGTTTGAAAGGAAAGAAAAATTAAATCTAATCTCTTCAAATTTAATTTTGAGAAGAAGATTAGATTAAAATAAAAACCTTATCTATATATATATATGTATATGAGAGGTATTCACGAGAGAATTGAGGGAGATAAAAATCAATTGGCCATTAAATTTCTGGTTCCAGCAATCTCACGAATCCTTCCCGGTTTTCCTTCGTTCCCCTCCTACGCGATCCGAAGTAGGGAGATTTCTGCGCAAGGACAGAATTCGAGAGGAGGAACAACAAGAGAACCGAGAGGGAACAAGGGCGGATTCGAACGGATTTTTAACGAATCAAGGGTAGGATCCATCGCGTCCAGGTGGGTGAATCGAAATCACCTTGCATGCCCTCTGAATTAACTCAATTCATGCCCGAATCGTTATGAAAAGAATATGAATATGATTCAAGTTATTATTTTTAATTGTTTGATTTCTTGAATTCTTTGATTGGTTGATTGTTGCATGCATAGTTATTTCTGTTTGTTATATCTCTGTATTATTGATTGCTAAGATGTAAGATTTAGAGGGGATTTCATTTTCGGTTTTATAACACGACCCAATTTTAAAATGGAAGTATTACGGCCGTAAATTTGTTGGCTGTAATTGTCTTATGGTCGAGAAAAAGATGGAGAGAGAAAGAAGTGATGGATTGGCCGTAAAGGAGAAAAAAAATTGGAGACGAGTTTTACGGCCGAGAAGTTGGGAGAGAGAAAAGAAGAGAGAGAAAGGGGAAATAGATTGTTACGGCCGAAGAGTTAGGTTTTCGGCCGTAATAAAATAGAAAAGATAGAGAGAGGGAAGATGTCGGCCGTAAAAGATGTCGGCCGTAAAAGATGTCGACCGTAATAGATGTCGACCGTAACAGATGAGTTTTACGGTCGTAAAAATCCGAGAAGTTGGGAGAGAGAGAAACGAAGAGAGAGAAAAGGGAAGATGGATTGTTACGGCCGAAGAGTATAGTTTTACGGCCGTAACGGGATAGGCCGTAACGGATGGACGTAACAGATGATGGCCGTAACGAAATAAGAGTTGAATTATTACGGCCGAAGTAGAATGGAAAATAGGGTTTTTACGGCCGTAACGTAATAAAGGTTAATTTTTTTTTGCCGTAAAGTGAAAGAAATTCTTGGGTGTAAAATCCAAAGGATTAGGGTTTTACGGCCGTAAAGTGGAGGAGATTCTTTGGGCGTAAAATCCAGCAAAATTCACCTATTAATCTCTCTTTATTTTGATATGAACATTACTGATTTCCTTATAATTCCAACATGAACTCTTTGTCTTGATTTACCTCATACCGATCATATCTCCTTCATCACATGATACAAAGAATGAAAAGATAATAAAAGTGATTAATAAGTTCAGATGAAAGATTAATGATGGGTTGCCAGTCCAAGCCAAGTGCATCAAGATAAGGGTCGCTCCCTTGGTCATGGTTTGATCACCCATTGACCCGCACAAGGCCGTATCGTTTGCTGGGCATACCCCAAGAATTAAAGGCACCTCAAAGTCACCCTGATTGTTAATTAATAACCACGATCGACAAGCATGTTCAAGTTCAAGTTCAAGTTCAAGTTCAAGTTCAAGTCAAGTCAAGTATGTCATGATTCCAAGTTTACTATGTACTATTGATCCTCATGATTCATGTATCGCTGATCTTATCCTTATTATGATCCATGATACTTATATGTTATCTTTTATGTTCAAGTTAAGCCTGATTAATTATCGCTGATTATTATATTCATGTTATGCATTGTATATCATGTGGTTCCCCACTAGGCTGTAAAGCTTACGGGAGGACCTCCTCCCCTGTGTCTGATTTCCACAGGACCAGGTCAGTAACGTGGTGGAGTAGGCGTGTGGTGATGAAGCTCTGGCGATAGGACAGCACATGAACCATAGGGCTTTTAGAGTGTTATTTAGTTTTCATTTACCTTCCGTAATTTAAATTCATGATGTAGAACTCAGTTTATTTCTTAGTAATGACATAGTCACTTTTAGACTTCCGCAATTAAAGTTATAATTTATCTTTATTTCTTTTCTTCCGCTGACGTGTCTCAGTTCTTGACTGAGATATAGTCAATATTATGGTCAAGTTATAGCATGACGTAGCGTCTCCAGATTTGTCTTCGCCACGTGGTGGGGGTCGATTTGGGGGCGTTACATCACCCCTACTGAAAGATCCTGGGGCATACCATAATGATTCTTCACATCATAGCATGAAGCTTAATAATGGTCACAGCTCTGAAGTTAATGTGAATAGTAAACTCCATGTTGATGATTCATTCAATGAGGAGCCAAATATCCATGAGAACAGAACTGGGTCGGATAATGATGGGCCTGGTGCCGTACTGGTCAACATCTTGACTAGCTTGAGGCATTTGCCACCTGCGATGCATTCTGTGCTGCTTGTCATGGCTCTGACATGGGTATGCTTTAGAAGTAAATGTTAAAATTAATTTATGCATTTTCTTTACAATCATCACATTTTGGATGGGGGATCATCGAGAGTTGTTTTATCAATATTTGCAGCTATCATGGTTTCCCTTTTTCCTTTTTGACATTGATTGGATGGGACGAGAAGTTTATCGTGGGAATCCCTTTGGAGATATGAGTCAACAGTCAGATTATCAAAATGGTGTCAGAGAAGGTGCATTTGGTTTACTATTGAATTCAGTAAGAATTCTTGGGCTATATATCTCACTATTGTTGTATTTTGCAAAAATGGAAAGACGCTAACTAAGAATTTTGTAGATCTTTCTGTTAATAGATGCATGGAGGCTGTCGAGAAAACTCATGTTGGTGATGAAATTAGTTAACTTGAGAACATGGTTCACATAATCATATCCATGTTTACTGACTTTATTGTGTTCATCTCACTGGATGAAGTTTTTGAGCATGTTGTGTAACTGGGCGTATATATCTCCACTCCAACTCAAAAAAGAAAACCTCAACTTTGGAGATATCTTATAAGCATTGGAACTTGGAACCATTGTAGATTTTGTAGTGTTTTACTTTTTGAAAAGATTTATTCCATAGTCCATGACCTTTGATGTGTTGATCATCTTTTCCCCGGACATAAATGAACTTTCTTTTAATAATCTAAAGTTTTCTGTGGGATTTTTTTGTTAGTGTTACAGTGGGAACTACTTACACATAGGTCATTGGATGAACCCCAAAAAATTATTAGGCACAATTTTTTATTATAAAATAATATCACAATAGAAAAATACTAAATAATTCATAGTAAATTTAAATATAGTCAAACAGTACATGTTTAACCTTATAAATGTCTATCTTAACCACATGAGTCTGTCCCTGCTAGAAGTCTTTGTTGTTTATTTTGAAAAGGTAAAAGGATGACCAATTGTTAATCATCCAATTTCATTCATATCCAAATGATTCAAAAGATGTTACAAGCGAAAAGAAAACCAGACATGAACAAACCAGGTCGCAGGACAAAGGAAATATTCGTTTAACAGTAGAGACCCCAGTCCTTGATCATGGAATTGATGTGAAGGTGATGTTATCCACGTAGTAGGGATCACCCCTGAAAACCATCGTGTTTGTTTGCAACCTAAATCCTAAATTGTGTTAGAAGTTTTTGTGTTACACATACAAAAATTGTGTTAGTCTGAATAATCTTGTCTGTAATTTTGCATGAGTAAAATGACATTGTACTCATTAGCATAGCATTTTAATGACGTAAGATCTTGATTTCCATTTTTGAAAAGCAAACCTTGGATGACTTAATTTTTTTTACTAGCCTACTGAAGTCCAGTGGAACACCATAGAATAAGGGGAATGCCATTGGACTATGCTATTTGTATCTTCTCAAAACAGAAGATAAAAACTCTTTAGTTATATCATACGATATAACATGAAAATTCTGCTATCTCTAGCTGTATCATACTATATAGAATCATTATGATTACATGCTTCACATGGTATCTTATTTCTCAGATTGTTCTTGGGGTTGGTTCTTTCCTTGTTGATCCAATGTGTCGCAAAATCGGTGCAAGATTAGTTTGGGCAATCAGCAACTTTACTGTGTTCATGTGCATGGCAGCCACTACAGTTGTAAGTTTGCTAGCTGCCAGAGACTATTCCTCTGGAATCCAGCATGTTATTGGACAAAATAAGGGAATCAAGGTGGCAGCATTAGTCATCTTCTCAATACTCGGCTTTCCTTTATCGGTGAGTATAACACTGTGCAGCACATGCATATTCCATCATTCTGAACCTTTCTCAACTCCCTTTTGCATTTCAGGTGACATATAGTGTTCCATTTGCGGTGACTGCAGAGCTCACTGCTGACACTGGTGGAGGTCAAGGTCTGTTTCACACAAACTTCTTATACTATTTTGTTTCAAATTTTCACTTGCTGAACAATCAAACATGGAATTTGCAGGACTGGCTACTGGTGTTTTGAATCTTGCAATTGTAATACCTCAGGTTAGTCTCTATACTTTAAAGTCTATGATTGACTGATATCACTTAATAACGTGCAACTGTAGGCAACATATTGAATTCCATCATGTTCAGCCAGTATTACTAAGAACTGTGAAATGTTTATCTTGATTTTAAATCTTAATTTTTATCCCTTTGCCTTTATCAGATGTATGGTTATTTTCTGGTTGTTCTGACTTCTAAAAGCTTATTGTGAATATGTCTGGTCAAATTCTACTAACCTTTTGCACATTTGTGAAAACACTTAATCAGATAATTTATTGTCAGCTAATTGGTGCAATGTTTTGCAGATGATTGTATCGATTGGTGCAGGGCCATGGGATGCTCTCTTTGGCGGGGGGAATATTCCTGCATTTGCCATAGCCTCTGTATTCTCATTCGTTGCTGGTATTCTTGCAATAATGAAACTACCTGAAGTTTCAAGTTCCTCTGTTTCCTCCGGCTTTCACGGATTTGGTTAATCTAGCCAGCGATAACAGCCATGAGTTTTTACGGACCACGTCCACATATTCAATTCAATTTATTATTTTTACATGTACAGTTGTTACCATACGGGTACCTGAGTTCATACATATATAAGGTGTTAAAGAATTAGCATATGTATTCACAAATATATTAGCTACCAAGTACAATCACTATTAGGATCAGAGCTTACACAGGCATAGTTTATCTGCTATCTGACAGGTGTTTGCTCAGACTCTGTCATGACAATACAAGTTTATTTGTATATGAAGTTCACAAGAGGAGTACATTAATGTATTTGTAGGTAATTTCAAGTGTAATATCTCCACCAAAGATGTATATAGTTCAGTTCCGGATCAGAGCTGTGCAAACAAACATCTTTTTTAATATTGAAATTCGACACATCTGAATTGGAGGCATTGTTTGTTGTATTCATTTGGCATACGGCCTACTAAAATATGTTACATGGACGTTTTTTTGACGATTTTAAGAATGAAATCTGATTTTTAATCAAATATTTTTGTCATGTTATTTGCAAGCATTATGAGTAATGAGGTCTGTTAATGCAGTAATGGATCCCTCGTGTTGTAATCCTTATTCTACCACTTTTTGATGATAATGTTCAAGATTAAAGATCTACTGGGTAACCATGACATTTGGACAATGTTGTTCAAGGAATCTGATATATAGGAATAATAAAAGTGTATTCTAGTGTAGGAGTTTGGCACAACTCGACTTAAAAAAGACACTAATACACCACGTTACTTGCAGTGTTAGAAAGATTAAAAAACTGTGAAGTCTTATAATGACAGTACCTAATAGTCCCGTTCAAATTTTGAAGTGCATACATTGGTCAGGAAAGAAATTAAATTATTACTGTTTTGAATTAATCCGGTGCTGATACTTTCGAATACAGAAGATATTTCGTAAAGGCAATAAAAAAATTTCTAAAGAAAGTATATATATATATATATATATATATATATATATATATATATTTGGGTGTTTGACGATTGAATTTGAACAAAACAATTTATAAGCAACGTAGAGAAAAAATAGTTTCCCTCAAAAAAGTGAATAATTCATTTACTTTGTGCTGAGTGAACTTTAATTTTAGCGGATTATTTTTTTATTCAAAATTTTAATAATTCTTATTTAGTTATTTT
Organism: Pontederia crassipes; assembly: GCA_030549335.1. Classification (NCBI taxonomy): domain Eukaryota; kingdom Viridiplantae; phylum Streptophyta; class Magnoliopsida; order Commelinales; family Pontederiaceae; genus Pontederia; species Pontederia crassipes. The sequence goes on from JAUKPH010000017.1 coordinate 8,446,611, forward strand.
TTAAGGTTTAGAGAAGTATTTGTATTTATCAAAATTTTCCTACGCAATAAAGAAAGCACCGCATAAGATGGAGCGAATGAGGGAACACAGTGTCTTTGTCTCTATGGAAAAAATATATAAAGCAAGTTAAAAAGTTTAATTAGAAATGGATCAAATATCATTCTTGAATTTTTTATTTAATGATTCAAAAGAGAAAAGAAATATGATGATCCCCCATTCTATTCTAGAATATATATATATATATATATATATGGGGTCCATGATTATACAGCGTAAGAATCTGTTGTACACTACAGCTAATAAATCTTAGCCATTGGATTGAAAATGTATGGCCCTTCTATTTAGTATAAGGTGAGGAGAGAAGTCACCTTGCCCCGCCCTACTCGATCATCTCTGGATAGCGATTTCTCTTCAGGTGGTTGCCTCTTCTAGGTGACTTTTAGACGATGACGATTTCTCTTCAGACGGCAATGGCGGCAACATCTCTACAAGCAGCGGCAACATCTCTTTAGGCGACGACTTCCAGGGGACAACGACGTCTCTACAAGCGGCAACAACTTTTCTTTAGGCGGCAGTGACTTCCAGACGGAGACGTCTCACCACGGACACGCAGATTAGCGTGGTGATCATCGGACCAAGCGGCGACGACTACCAGGCACAGATGTGCAGATCAACATGGCGATCATCAGTGGCAACTTTCAGGCGGTGACTTCTCACCACAGACGTGCAAATCAATTGTGATTTAGGGTTTGTTCATAATCTGGTGCCTCCTTTTCTTCATGGAATTAGGGCTAGCTTCTTGATGTTAATCTTTGACTTCTCGAATCTTCATTAATATTAGTATGGAAACATTTCACCATTTTACTATAAAGTATTATTATGTTAGAGCTCAAATCTGTGTTGTTAATTTATTTTGTGTATCTTAATTTATTCATTGTCCATGTTAGTGAACTCAATTGATGCATTGTTGAAATGTGTCCATTTTCTTGAACTAGGATGAATTCCTGAATATGCTTGTTGTGGGATTTTTTTACAGGAAACTATATTGAGAACATGTTTAAAAATAACAAGGTCTCTTTGCCTCGGTGCAATTGCAATGAAGAAGCGGTCATAAAAACATCTTAGATCCCACAAAATTCTGGACGTCGATTTTATGACTGTCGAAATTATAAGACATGATTCTCTTTAATATTTTATTTCAAATAATGAAATGTCATCTTATAATCTTATGTTAATGTTAGTGTGTTATTTTTTGTGATAGTGTGTTATTTTTTGTGATTAGCAAAGTGAAAAATGCTCATACTTCCAATGGTTGGATGAACAAGTTGAAGAACGCTATAAAGATATGTTCAATGGGCTATTACGAAAGATTGAAAGATCAGAAGCTGAAAATGAAGCATTATTGCATAAGATTGAGACAATGGAAGTGGAGCTACTATTTGAATGCACAAAAGAGAACCAATTCAAGTGGAAGCTTGTGTCATTTTTTTCCTTTTGTAATACTAGTTATAATGTTAATAACTTAGCATTGTGATATCGCAGAGTTTAACATTATGATGTGCTAAGGATATAGCTTAGTGTTGTGATATCATGGAGTTTAACTTATCTATGTATCAAGGATATCGTATTATTTGAGATGTGTAAACTTCTTGGTTGAATTTTATGTTATATGAAATTCCTACCATTTGTGGCATTTGAGTTGTCCACCGAAATGTATAATGTTGCGAACTTCAAGTTTTAACTATAATCCTTGCTGATATAGTTCATTGGACAAGAAAAGACAACCGGAGGTTGATCAAATGATGCCCTCCTAGTGAAATGTGAAAGGGTAATTAATTGGGTCATTTCATTCTATCTGATTCAATGAATATACATACTAAAGTGACTATTCTCACTTTACAAAATTCAAAATGATTAGCCTTCATAAACTCCAGAATGTTACTAAACACAGAAAAGAAAGCACCTTCTTTTCTTATTACAAACTTGAAACATTGTTTCAATATCATGCAACAAGGATACAATATTACAAGAGAAACCCAAGTCACTCAATTGATTAATCCATGGCAACTCTCGCACTAGACATAAAGAAATATGAAATTCAGAAATTCTTTTGCTGCTGCAAAACAAATCTGAATCATGGTCCATTGAATCATGGTGCTAGTTTCTTCTGCTGCTGCAAAACGAATCTTGAAAAGAGGCATAAAATAGTTTAAATATCAATAATGAGAAGTAAGCAAGAGGCGGAGGCCAATTACACATCAGTGATGAAACAATATAATAAGGACTAGACAACAATATCAAAAGATGAAACCTGAAATCTAAAACAATGCCAATCTACTAACTTAGTTCACCCTGCTTGAAAAAAAAGAAATTATTATGACTATTCACAACATGGCTATGTACAATAAATGAGAAGAAATAATGGTGCTAATTGTTTACCCGTTAACAAGTGCGTGCATTGTGACCTTGTTTCAAGCACCTCTTACATGTATACTTAGATTGTGACATGAAAATCTTGACACTAGATTTTATCCTTTCCAACTTCTTTGGTCTACCGTTTGCTCTAACACGACATGGAACATGTATTGTAGTCATAGGAATTTGTTGGGTGGCATAGGATGGCGTTGACGATACATTTGTTTGGCTTGAACTTTCATTCCTAACATTTAATTTTTCCAATATTTTAATAAGTCCACCAATTACTGAAATTCCAATCTTCATATGCTCACGTGAATATAAACTTATATTGATGGCTCTTCTCGCGTTAATGTGAAAGCTCCATGTCTCCAATGGGGTTATATTCCCTTCAACATCCAAATTTTGAATGACACATACTTTGGTATACCTTGCATTCATTGTCCACCGGTGAAGAATGTATTACTCGGGTAAACTCATATGTCTTCTTTGCGAGAGAATTAACAATGCATGGCCTCACAAAATTCCAATTCTCTCAAACTTTTTGCATGAACATTGTAGTAGGATATTTGTATCCACATTATATTCCACAACTTTCCTTCTTTTGTCTTCCTTTCCTACCACATTCATAGAATACACAATTTTTTTTATTGTTTTTTGATAATATATCAAACCAATAGCTCAATGTTTTCTTCTTGAAAATGACTAAAGACTTGATGTATAAATTTTTTACATGACTCTCCAATGGACTTGCCGAAGCTAATTAGAGTGTTCATTGTTTTAAAATCTTCACGCTCCTCAGTATTACGTCGAGACGGTAGTGCTCGATCATACCGATGAAAAATTTAGGTAAGGAAGTATGTGAGTTTACAAAGCCATCAAAAAAGGAATTCATACTTTCAACTCGTTGTAGACTGAGCACCTGCAGTGAATACATCATTTAAATACACTTGCACCCATTGATGACGCTTTTCAAACATTTTAGCTAACCAATGCCCATCTGAAATATTGTACTTATCTTTTAAGAAATACAACATTTCCTCAAATTTATTAGCACTAAATGATTCCCTAAGCTAACTTTCATAATCATGTTGAAAGTCATTCTTTGCCATCAAGTTTCTAAGATTTGTCATGGCATTCTTTTCAATATGCCATATGCAACCGAATAGTGTTTCACATTGCTATGTCTTGGTCAGTGATCATACATAGGGGATGCTTATCATACATACATTCTAATCATGTCTCAAATAATCATGTAAAAGACTCTTCTGTCTCATCTGCGAGCAGTGCACACTCAAATAACATTGATTGCATATGATGGTTTATGCCAGTAAAAGGTGCAAATGACATACACAATTTGTTAATCCTGTATATTGTATAAAAAATGATAATATCTTCAGATGTCATGTAATTATCTCTTGATCTACCATCTGTCCAGAAAAAACTTCTTCCAACATTATTTTCATCCAACTTCCACCTGAAAAAGAAACTAGGATCACTTCTTTCTTTCTTTTAAAAATAAACTATGGTATTTCTGCATTCCCTCCCAACATCATTTTGGCGTATCCCTTTCAAATGATCTGTACAATTTTGAGGCGTAACTAGTGGATCACTGCCCAAGTTTAAAGCACGAGCTATTTTTGATGGTCCGAATCCAATTTCTCGTAGTCATGTAATAACTTCCTTAAAATTATTTGATAATTTATATTGGGACCGTAACCTTGATGCCTTTGATGGGGACATTAGTTGATGTATGTGCTCCTCGATTTTTTTACCTCCTACTTACCATCTTTAGTAATGCATACAAGAAAATGAACATAACAACCTTCTCTAATATCACATCTACGTTTGACTTCCTTTCCTGAACTTTTACTTGAAGGCTTATATCCTTGTTTTGAACAGACAAGCATGCTTGATATAATGTCATTTATTTTTCTAGACCTATGAGAATAATGCTTATGCATAGAAAAATCAATTGATTTTGCATACAAATTATAATAAAAGTATGCATCATTCTCATTTTCAAATTGCATGCCCACAAATGGTTTAGGAACAAGCTTGTCATTATCAGAATTCTCAATTATGACTGGCATATCTTTATTAATATCTTCATCAAGATTGTGCACACTATGAAAATTAGAAAAATAGACAATTAAATGAAGAAAAAAAAGTATAAAAACATCTTGCTAAAAAATTTCATACTTGTGTTCAGTTTCTTCAAATTAATCAAATATGTCAAGTTGTGACACATCTATGTCACTTTCATTGAGATTATGCACACTGTAATAGGTCAATGAACCATGTAGGTACAATAGATTAAACGAAGAAAAAGCAACTAATTGCAAGAATGAGTTTAATTCCTTTGTTGAGTGTCTTCAAGCTCATTAAGTAAAACTTGTGAACAAGGAACATTAATATCATTGTTTGTAGTTTGTATAAATTCCATAATACTACCTGGGCAAAATTCAAATAATGAGCTCGTAGTGCATTTTTTTTAAGCATTCACAAAGAATAAAGATCACATATGTGTAGAATCCATATTAAGATTGTGCGTACCTTACTCAAAATGTGAGGAAGAAGATCGCTCCACATAACTGTGCCCTTCAAGCAACTCCACAGAACTAATAATGCGTACCTTACTCAAAATGTGAGGAAGAAGATTGTTCCACATAACTGTGCCCTTCAAGCAACTCCACAGAACTATGCCATGCACAAATGAGTTGATTAAAAAAAGGGCCATGGTTTACACTACAACTTCTAATACTTTGATCCTGCATAGAAGCAGTCGTCTCTTGATAAGCTTTCCCATAGCGTGTAGAATGGTTGGATGCATCATAGAATGGCTAGATGCGTTGACGCCGACGAGTGCGGTCGGAGGGTCCACCGAGGGTGGCGTTGAGCTTGATGAGGCAGAGCGCGAGGAGGAATCAAATGTTTGCAAAAGAGAGAAGATGGATTAAAAACTTTACCTCTTCAGACAATTCTCAAGTGGATGTTTTATGGACATTCAAAGCTCATCGTGCTCTCAGTTTCTCTCCTCACATATTGTCGTGCTCTCAGTTTGCCTTCTCAATATCCTTAGGGGGCATACCTTCTCACATTACCTAGCAATCTGTATTGCATATCAGAAATATTGTCACCAATTAAATTACCAACAATGTGCATTACTTTGTTTACTATGTACAAATAATTTTTCCAATAATTTAAATGACATTACACAATTTTTACTAAAATACCCTTTATCATTAATATTAAGTTAAATATTATATAATCCAACTAAAAACTCAAATAAAATTAATAAATTTAATAAATATAATTATAAATATTTCATATCTTTTTTAAATGAAAATAATGGTAATGTATATGATATTTAAAATAATAATATGCAATTCATGTCAATAACTATAATAAAATAAATTTTAAATAAATTAATATTATTAATTGTGATGAGAATAATATTATTTATTATTGTTATATGAATTTTTTATTTTATTTGTCTAAAATTGGAAATGACACGAATGAAAAAAAAAAAAATATTGTCATTTGGGTGACAATCTATATGGACATCCCCTCCTAATCAATATGAATTGTCACTTCATAAGCAATGTTAGATAATTTAAATTACCTATAAATTAAAATAAGATAAATAAAATAATGTGATAGGCTCAGATAATTTAACTTTAAATTATCAGTAATCTAGAAAAATTATTTTTAAAAAAATGTACCCTAAAGTTGATCTCCTTCAATGCCCTAACATTCCAAGGAAATGGATTATTTCCGCTCCCAACTTTTGGTCACTTTTTTATGTAACAATTGAACAGTTGAGATGAGTTGGGATGGAAGCTATGGTTTACGGCATAAAACTTGACTGTACATTCCTTTATCATATATGTAAAAGGTGAAGCACTTATATATCTTTATATATAAAGTGTTAAGTGTGTCATATATTTTTCTTTATTTTTTAATATCTTTTTTATTAATAACTTAGAAAATGATTGATGACAACAATAAATAATTTACAGCAAAATAATTACATATTTCGTTAAATTTTAAAGACGATGAATATAGTTATTTTGTATCATTTGAATCATGCTTTTATTATTAATTATATTCTAAATTATTAATAAAAATAAAAAAATATAAATTCGTTTCCCACACGCTTAACATCCGTTAAACCCGTATGCATAATAAAGTTATTAACGAGCATCGTGAGCCGCGCGATCACGAAAAGGGCAAGTCTCTCTCTCTCTAGTTCCCCAAGTTACCGATTAAACTCGAAGAACCACCAAATCGGGAGGCGCGCCACGATGGTCGCTGCGGATACGGCGATTCAACCCTTATTGCCCGACGGTGGCCTCAAAGGAGACGCGATTTCCAACGGTGGCGCCACCCCCACTGCTGCCCCCACGAACTCCGCCGCCGACAAGAAGAAGTCTCGCGAGAATGACCGCCGTCGCCGTCGCCGCCGCCGGAAGCAGAAGAAGAACAACAATAAGAATTCCGGCGACGCCGACACTTACGATGGGAAGCAAGCCGGAGATCCGGAGGAGGAGGAGGATAATGCCAAGGATGACGCCGATGCCCGGCTTGAGGTATTCGTTCGCTTAGTCCATTAACTGAGTTGTTGGGTTTTCTTATGGTTTCAGTCGGTGCAGCCCGGGTATTTGTATCGGCGTTAGGTGTTCGCCGATGCGTTCAATTCGGTTGAATGCAATTTGACACGATTGCGGCGACTTTGGGGTTTTCTTGACGTTACAGTCTCTTGGCGGATTTTGCAGGTTGAGATGACAGTTGAAGTGGAGTATGTGCCTGAGAAAGCCGACGTGGAAGAAGGCTTCCTCGAGGCGTTTAAGCAAGTTTTCGAGAAGTTTAACTTCCTAGATGCCGCTGGTGATGCAGAGGTACGGTGGCGAATTCTTTACGAGTTTGTTATTGAGATTGAAAGTGTAAATTGTGATTTTTATCTATCCGTTTCTGTTTTTCAGAGTGATGCCAAGAAGGATGAAGCCACAGCTAATGCGGCAACTAAAAAGAAAGGTGATTCAGATTCAGAAGAGGACGAGCAGGAAGCTCAGCAGAAGGAGAAAGGACTTTCGAACAAAAAGAAGAAGGTAACTCGTGCTTTACCTTTTTCTCCTTCTCTTTGTTCAGCCATTTTCTTTCGGGGTTAAATTGTGGTCTTTATAGAAAGCGTTGAATTATTATAATCATGATACGGCGTGCATTTTTGTAGCTTCAAAAGAGGATGAAAATTGCAGAGCTAAAACAGATATGCTCAAGACCTGATGTGGTCGAGGTATGCAGCATTTTTTTTCTAAGAATTTAGGGAAAAGTTCACTTTCATGTTCCTTCTAAAAGATCATTATCATCATTTAGTATATCTGTAGAGAAATTATGTCTTCACATGCATATACAGATGGACAACGGAGTGCCTGGAGCTCTCAAAAAAAAAAAAGAGTACCTGGAAAGTGTCATAAACTAAAATTTCCTCTGTGCCCTTATGCACCTTGCAGTTGCTCTTGTTTGGAGATTTAACTGAGAAACTTATGTAAATATTTATGAATTAGCGAATTTGCCATTCTTATAAGCACTTTGCAAACTCCGCCTATGTTTTATAGTCGGTCCCAAGTCCGGATAAAGGGGGAGGCTTGTGTTAGGCTCCGACAGCCAGCGTAAAATCCTGTCGAATCGCATGAACATGGATCAACGAATAGCGTCATATGATCCATGTAGCCGACCCCATCTAGTGGGATAAGGCTTTGTTGTTGTTGTTGTTGTATAAGCACTTTGCAGTGACTCTGGCTTGGAAAACTGTTTGATAGACCCTATCTGATTGTAGTTTCAACAGAAGGTTTGCTAAGACCTCTCAAAAAAAAGGTCCATTATGAATATTCGTTAGACTGCAATCAATGAGTTTGGATTAGTTATGTATTTCACACTTGTTTTAACAAGGTTATGTCTATAGAATAACTATCATATTGACATTTTAGTATGATGTATCAACAACAACAACAACCCTTATCCCACTAGGTGGGGTCGGCTACATGGATCATACGACGCTTCGTTGATCCATGTTCATGAGATTCGACAGGGTTTTACGTTGGCTGTCGGAGCCTAACACTATTTGATGTATCACTTTGTACTATTTGATTATTTTGCATTCCTGTTGCTATTAGTTAATTTTTATGTGTTATACTATTTCTTGTAGTTCCAGAGAAACATAGGGAGTGAAATGAAATGATCTTTCTCTGTTTCTTTTTTCAGCTTGTAGTTGATATTACTTTGCTCTGTATATGATAGGATTTTAAGATAGAGGATCACAAGTTTTTTGAACTGTCTGATCTGAATGTCTCCTTACTGTTGATTCTTTGTAGATGAGTTATTACTTTATCATGACAATCTTGGTGACAGAAATGTATTTGTTTATTGGTACCAGAGAGGTTCTTTTTATCATCTTATTCTTACACAATTTTGTTCTTTTATTTATAAGGTGTGGGATGCAACTGCTACAGATCCAAAGCTTTTAGTGTTTCTCAAGTCCTATCGCAATACTGTCCCTGTCCCAAGACACTGGTGTCAAAAATGAAAGTTTTTGCAGGTGAGTTGTATCATCTTATATTTAGGTGATGTGCGTTGGTATGTGTGAATAACTAACACGAGGGAATACATGTCCTTGAGTGTTTGGAAATTGGGGTGAGGGAAGTTAAAGTCGATAAGCTTTCCACCCCGCTTATATTTGCATGTAATTCTTGCAGGGAGCCCGCTGTAAAAATGGAGCCAGGAGATGATGGTATTTATCAAGGGGGCCTCTACATTACAATGCTAGGATAGTGGGTTATAAATTAGATTTCATGGTGTACTTTCCAGAATAAAACCATATATAAATTATATTTGCCTAGTCTGGAATGAAGGATAATCTGTTGATATTCTGAAGATATAAATGAACTATTGCTTAAGTTCAAAATGATTATGCATGGGAATCAAACTGAATCAAATTCATTTTTGTATTGCAGATTCTTTGAGATGTTACAATGCCTCAGATTTTCAGTTCATGTGGTTTAGTTAGATTAAAGCAGTAGACATGTTATCAACAACAGCTATCCAGATTTTATATGCTTGTTTTCGTTATTCTCAGGGGAAGCGAGGTATTGAGAAACAACCTTTCCAACTGCCCGATTTCATTGCTGCAACTGGTATTGAAAAAATCAGACAGGTAAAGGCACACTCACACACTTGATGTTCATAGTTAGAACTTACGAACAATTTCACTTTTTTTTTTTAATGTGTAAAAGATGGCTACCAGGCTTTGGTAGTCATCTATGTTTGTAACAGTTTCACATTTTTGTTTCACTTAATTTTTCTCCAGGCATACATTGAGAAAGAAGACAGCAAGAAGCTGAAGCAGAAGCAGCGTGAGCGCATGCAACCAAAGGTGGGGAAAATGGATATAGATTATCAGGTGAATTCTTTGTGTTTTTTCATAGCATGAATTCTTTGTTTTGGTTCTTGGATCAGTAAAATATGCCTCTTGTATTCTTGTTGTAAGTGATGAACCAAATGTATCATATTCTTATATGGTTCAGTTGTAATGCATTTCACATGTCCTATTGATGCCGATTGAGCCATGTGGGGAAATCATCTTCTCTACCAGTTTTAGTTGAGATAAATTCATTTTGCTCTGACCATCTTTCTTGGTGCAGGTCCTGCATGATGCCTTTTTCAAGTATCAGACTAAGCCAAAGTTGACGACACATGGTGATTTGTATTACGAGGGGAAAGAGTTTGAGGTACCCCAGAATTTTAAAGCCATTTTCCACAGCTGTGGTTATTTTCTTTGTCCGTTACAGTTCCCATAAAAAACTAGCTGGTTACAAAAAATTTCCTTGTATGATAGCTTAAAATAAATTTATATGCACACATTAAAAAACAATATTTCTGATCCTTTAGTATTTGCATGCTATTTACTGAAATGTTTCTGACCGATTTTTGCTTCTAAGCAACTGTGTTTTACATTTCTAGGAAGATCACTAAATTTAACAGTTTATGTTGACATTGAACAGGTCAAACTTAGGGAAATGAAGCCAGGCATGTTGTCAAGAGAGCTTAAGGAAGCTCTTGGAATGCCTGATGGTGCTCCGCCTCCATGGCTTATTAATATGCAGGTTGGTTGTAATGACAGTCCTATTCTTCTGAATTTCTCATTATCTTCATTGTTCAACTGGAATGACTAAAATCAATCTTGATCAGAGATATGGGCCTCCTCCCTCATATCCACATCTGAAAATACCTGGTCTGAATGCTCCTATCCCGCCTGGAGCTAGCTTTGGATATCATCCCGGGGGCTGGGGTAAGCCTGGGGTAAGCCTCCTGTTGATGAAGTAGGTGTCGCAAATGCACTTCCATTACTTGTACTAATTTCAGAGAGTTAACCCTTTCTGTGTTTTTTTTGGGTTTTCAGTATGGACGTCCATTATATGGTGATGTTTTTGGGGTTCAACAAGAAGAGCATATTAACTATGAGGTAAACTGACAACCTGTTCTATTTTACCTTGAAGTAACAATAGGTGAAAAGGAATAAACAGAAAACTGCGTTAATTGATGTTTTTTTATTTAGGAGAAAAAGGATGACCACCAGAGTTCTGGTTGTCATCTGTCTATATATAATTGTGAACTGAAAGTCAAACTGCTGTTATATTTCAATTATCCAATCAGTGAATATGTAGCATTGTTTTTAATTCTGATGATTACATTGGTTCACAATTTTCCCATTTGTAGGTGGAGCCTGTGGATCGCAGCAAACATTGGGGAGACTTGGAGGAAGAGGAGGAAGAAGAGGAGGAGGAAGAGGAAGAGGAAGAAGAAGAACAGATGGATGAAGAGGAATTGGAAGCAGGAATACAATCTATTGACAGCCTCTCAAGGTGCTTGCTTCATCGCTTCCACTTTGACTCCCCCTCCCCTCCCTTTTCTTTTCCTAGTTATTTTCAGAAATTTATGTTTATCGTATTGATACTTTCCTTCTTGGCATTAGCACTCCCACTGGCGTGGAAACACCTGATGTCATTGATCTCCGGAAGCAACAGAGGAAGGAACCTGAGAGACCTCTATATCAGGTAATTTATTTTAAGTCTTATTCTCTAAGTTTGGGATAGATATCATTCTACAATGATCATGATGTATCTGGCATTAAACAATTTTTGAACTCATGTAAATACTACTGTGAGTAGGTTCTTGAGGAGAAAGAAGAAAGAATCGCTCCTGGAACACTGCTTGCACCTAGTCACACATACGTGCTTGGCACACAGGACAAAACAGCTGCTAAAAGGGTGACATATCTTGCCTATTTATTACCAATTAATGTCGTACATTTTCCTCTAGTATTCCCAATGGTTTTACTCATCTGGATCCCTGTTGATTCCTTTTGTTGTTAAGCAATGTTGAGCTTCTATGATGGTTGTCATAAGAAAGGTATTAATCATCTTGAACATCATCTTCTCCAGGTTGATCTTCTCCGGGGTCAAAAATCAGACAAAGTGGATGTTACCATACAACCAGAGGAGTTGGATGTTATGGATGATGTTTTGGCAGCCAAGTAAGATGATGCCTATTAAGTCTCGACCTTGCTTTAAATGCAGTTGAATTTGGGTTCTAACTTAGTGCTTATCTAATAGATACGAAGAAGCACGTGAAGAAGAGAAACTACGAAACCAGAAGGAAGACTTCAGCGATATGGTTGCGGAGGTGTGTTTACTATTTTTTCACACAGCCTTTTTCTTTCAGTACCATATTTTTCTCTCAGCTTTTGGGTTTGATTGATATCTGTATTCTGAAACCGAGGGTTCATTTTGCAGCAGGCAGCAAACAAGAGGAAGCGCAAGGAGAAAGAAGGGAAATCAAAGAAGAAAGACTTCAAATTCTAGGCATTTACATGTGCACTTTACAAACGTCTCTAACAGGGGAGATAATGTTCCTAAAACTGCAATTTCAGAACTTTTGTGTTCGAGTAAACATCAGTGAACTTTTTTTTTTTTGTCGCAAAGCTTTTAATTCTTTCAGCTCGATACTTTGATTGTCCAATTACGCAATAAACATTTTGATGTTCTTGGCTTTAATTTCTTTCGATGCAGTAACGTTCTGGAAGAGCTTTATATTACGTGCAGAATGTATATAATGGTTAAGACTTTAACATTCTATCGGAGATTCGTCGGAATTTATTGGACAAACCCCGTAAGGAAAAGATTGTGTCAAGAACGTCAGATGGATGAACATAATATAATTGACAGCAACGTCGTCCGCCGTCCTCGTCGTGTTCTGCGTCGAATGGCCCCGCCACGGCCGCCCACCACCACCACCGACAGATGTTTGGTCCTACTTGGCCCGTCCTCTCAATCAACTCGAGAGAGAGAGAGAGAGAGAGAGAGAGAGAGAGAGAGAGAATCTCGACACCGTCGTACACGCTTCCTATCACATGATGATAAACTGGGAATCTTACTAGCTCATCGCACAACTCGTAAAAGCAGAGCCACCCGTTTACGCACCAACCATCTTTGTATCCTGGGACCTGTAGGCAACGTGATCAGAGTTCACAAGTATGTATCGCAGTCCCCTGACGAACAACGCACATTATAAGATCACAAGGATCGTAGTCCTCATTCTTATGTCACCTTAAGGCCCAAGCAAAAAAACGCGACCTCCTCATGCCTCCCTGCGCACGAGTCGCATGCATCTTATTCTTCTTATAAGCGTCTGCCTGATCCAACTCGTCTACTCCTTTGTTCTTCTTTCCATCTCGAAGCAAAGCCCCTTCGCTTTCTAAATTTTGGTTGATCCCTTCTACTAGACATGGGGATCCGCTCTCAGGTATTTTATACGATCTAATAATTGTGCATGGATTATATATATATGCATATATCTTTGTCTGCCGGCAGTACGTGCAGCTTCTATATAGACTGATCATTGTGCGCTCGTGTCGTGAAGGAACGAGGTGTGGAGATCCCAAAGATCGCCGGAGAAGCCGACAGCCCGCAGCAGCAGAAGAAGGAAAAGGCATCGCCGCTGCAGTGCCCCCGGTGCGACTCCACGAACACCAAGTTCTGCTACTACAACAACTACAGCAAGCTGCAGCCGCGGCACTTCTGCAAGGCCTGCCGGAGGTACTGGACCGAAGGGGGCGTCCTCCGCGACGTGCCAGTCGGCCGCAGCCGCAAGAACAAGCGCCTCAAGACGGCTCATGGCACCGCCCCGGTCTTCGACGTTGACGGCAACGGCATTGACAGTGGTGGTAGCAGCACAACCATCGCAGCTGCGGCTGGTCAGCAGCCGCCGCCAGTAACGCCATCGGACGTCTGCCCGCCGGAGGCACTTCTCCATGAGTCCCTCCTCCACCCGCCGCAGCTAAAGCTTCCGGCTGCATGGGATTGCATCGCCGGTAGCTACGTCGACTCCGCCCCCTCTGCACCTCTGCTGCCGCAGGAGTACGTCGTCGACTGGGCGGAAGAACCTGCAGCCATTTCGAGCTACCGTTTTGAAGACATGTTCGATCCTTTCTCCCATCTGCCATCGTCGTCCTGTTCGTCGCCGCATGATGACCACGCGAGACGGGACGCGCGACTCGTTGCTGCCGACGGCGCCTCGAGCTCGTGGCAGGTGGAGGGCCATGAAGGGAGGAGCCACTTGAGCCGCTGGGACGAGGTGCTCGACATCGTGTATTCGGAATTCAATCCGCCCGGATCAGTGTAGGTTTATTAATTCCAAATCTGAACAAGGAACACAATTGGACACGGCAACCTCCATGGATTTTATTGTTCAAGCTGCAGTTGGTTGTGTATTAGGCATGTTTTGTGATGCCATATTTTTCACAGGACTCGAAGATTGATTTATTTTCTTCATGCAAATATGTAATGTAAATGGTTCATCAACAAGCAAATTAATATGGTGCCCCTCTGAGCTTTCAAATTGACAATTTGACATCAACTTGACAAGGCAGTGGACATAAAACATATTCCTTGTAAGTTGCAACAGTAGAATTGAATCTTTCTTGCACACCGTATGAACAAAGGAATGAGCGAGACAGCTGAATTATTTTATTAAATTATGTTACATATATTTTAAAATAATAATTAAATATAATTTTTTATGTTTAATATAATTATTAACTCATAAAATAATAAATTATCTCTTTAGTTCTTACTTTTATTCAAGCACATGTTAAAATTTATCTATCTAATTAACATATTACTTCTCTATAATTACATTTTTCATCCAACTAATAAGTTCTAACATTTCAGTACTAGTGACACCCCGTCTTTCCACTCCGCGCCCCATCTTTTTTTAAATGTTTTTATTATTTATTATTTTAAAATTTTAATTATTAAAAGAGAGTAATTTAGTTTTTTAATAAATAGTAAAACTAAAAAGTTATTAAAATCAAATAATTAGAATGAAAATCACGATATAATTTAGGCACGCAATACATAAGTTCATATATATTAGGATTTAGACGTTAGGTTTAAGGAATTAACCTAAGTTAGAAATATTTAAGACGTATTTGTCCTGCAAATAATCTTTCTAAATTTACTGCTAATATAAAATTAAATTATTTAGACTTACCACATTATTTTATTTACTTTATTTTAATTTGTAAGCAATTTAGATCGCTCAAACATTGCATGTAAAGTGACAATCCATATTGATCATGGGAGACATGTTCATTCATATTGTCACTCAAATGGTAATCTAATTTTATCTTCTTTTCATTTTTGTACTTTCCAATTTTAAATAAATAAAATATAAAATTATATAAGAAAATTATATAACAATAATAAAAGATATTACCAGTATTATTATAATTAATAATATTAATTTATTAATTATTATTCACAGAATTGCATCTTATTAATAATAATTATTTTGAATATTACATATATTTATTACCAATATTTTTCATTTAAAAATTTGTATTCCCTTAATTCTTCATGACCTAAAATATTCCCTAACAACACGAAGTTGATAATCAAAAGAAAATTCATTTTGGTATTGCAAAGAAAATATGTGTAATACAGATTAAAAACTCTTTTTTTTTTGGAGTTGGTCTATACGTGGAAACATTTCCAACTATATATAATAGTATTGTTCAAGACCAATGTTTTGAGAACTGAGGGGTTGCTCTAATCCGTTAAATCGCGGCTGCCACTTCGTTTCGAACTGATATAGAAATCCGATTTTGATAAAAAAAATCGGGATCAATGGGGAGAACTAGAAATTCTGGTTCAACCCGATTTTTTACTTTTTTTAGATAAAAAAATAAATAAGAGAAAATATAAAATATTAAAACTAAAATTTTAAATTCTTAATATAAAAAAGAACATGGACTTGTTTGGTTGCTAAAATCAGATGGAACCAATATTTAGCGAAACTTTTGGAACCAAGGTGTGACCTTAGTTGAGTCGGTTCTATTTTGTTTCATTTTTCTTTTTTAGACCTGACAATTGCCTTTTTTCAATTTCATTTTTTTCTTTTTTCTTATTTTTCTCTTTCATGTTACTCTTATAAAATAATTTACTTATTAAATATAAAGTATTTATTATAAAAGATTAATATAGTATTATTTATTACTTATCATTTTATTAAAAAAATAATATTTCAATAAATATAATTTATTTAAAATGGTTTTTATATTTAGAAAATATATTTTAAAACAATTATACTTATATTTTAATTAATTAAAATAATTATATTTTATATTTATAAAACCTATTTTTTAATTAAATAATCTATTAAAATTAATTTATTGCATCTATTTTTTTATATCATATTAACTTTCTAATTCCTTATTATTACATTCCACTCTGTACAAACACACCCTGAACTAATATGTCAATTCAATTATTCACATGAAACTCGAAGGAATTAATTGCCAAACACAGCACATAAGAAATTAATGAAAGAGAGAATCCAAATTATAGGAGATTAACCATTAATAGAAGAAAAATGGAAAATAATTAATTGATAGAAGAACACAAAAAAAAGTAAAATTGAATAATAGGAAAGTTAATAATAATAATAATAATAATAATAATAATAATAATAATAATAATAATAATAATAATAATAATAATAATAATAATAATAATAATAATAATAATAATAATAATAATAATAATAATAATAATACAACAACAACAACAACAACAACAATAACAATAACAACAACAACAATAGCAACAACTTTATTTTGAGCAAGCATTATTTTCTAAACCATAAAAGATATTTTGAAAAATAAAATTAGTCAACTATAAATAAAATAATAAATTAAGGTAAAAAATAAAGTAAGGTAAAAATGTTGAAGGTGAAATAAAAAAAAATCTTAACTTTATGGAATAATCATGGGAGGAGAATTAAAAATGCAATAATAAAAAAAATTAAAAGTATATAATATTTCATCACTCGTATTATATAAATAATAAACATATGTATTAGTGACTATGATTATGAATAAACATTAATTTTTAAAACATAATAAATAATATTTTCATATTAATTTATCATTAGTGATTTATTATTTACATATATTGTGCTAATTACTATGATAGATTAGTAAAAAAAGTATTATTTTAATAAAATTTGATTTAATCCGATTGAACCGATTAGACTTGATCGAGTTGAGAAAACATTGTTCGTGATCACATCAATGTTATCAAAATCGGACCGGACCGACCGGTTCAATCGGTTCAATCGTGAACCGGTCGGAAATCCGGTTCGGTTTGATGACAAAATCATTTTTAATGTTGAACTGGGCTGGTTGAACCGGTTCAACACGGTTCAAGTCAGATTTTGAAAAATAATATTTAAAAAATGATTAAAATAGGAAAGTTAGAAAAGGAAAAAAAAAGGAATATAAGAAAAGTAAAAAAGAGTGAATATGATATGTATAAAGCTAAATAGGAATTGAAATAAAAAAGGTAAATATTTAAAATTAAATAAAATTAAAATGGAAAATTATCAAAGGTCATAAATAAAGGAAAATAAAAAGGAAAGTGTTAAAGAAAAAAAAGAAA
The DNA here is from genome assembly GCA_030549335.1 of Pontederia crassipes. Lineage (NCBI taxonomy): Eukaryota > Viridiplantae > Streptophyta > Magnoliopsida > Commelinales > Pontederiaceae > Pontederia > Pontederia crassipes. Next base: position 8,464,082 of record JAUKPH010000017.1, read on the forward strand.
TAAGAATAATTTAAGATAAAATTTATTAATATAGTATCTATCATCAATAAATAATAGATATTAAATTAACAAAAATCTATTTATATTTATATGTTAATCATTATTAAAAAAATTAATAAACAAAAAATATGTTATATTAATTTTTAATATTATTAATAAGTTATTAGTATAATATTCATATACTATATCATATAACTTATATTATATTTTTATAATTATTATAAATAATATTATTTTAATAAAATCCAATTCAATCGAGTCGAACTCGATCGGACCGGTCCAATCGTGACCCGATAAGGAGTCCGATCCGGTCGTCGGTCTGGTCATGAAAACATTGGATCACATATTTTATTGAGATTTTTCTTATCACATGTTTTAATTCTTACAACGTTTTTTTAATCTATTCTATAGTATTATTTTCCATATTGATCATGACGTAATCCTACTCAAGTAGTTGTTATTAAAATCTAAAAATAACTTATACAGACAAAATATTCTAAACTCAGGATTACCAATTGATCCGATTGACCAATCAACTATATATATCGGCAAAAGGAGCAGCGCATGATAGATGAACTTGTATCATCGAAGCACCTTTACTAATTCAAACCACTAGTGACAAATTATTAACTTTATTGTTGCATCTACCGACCAGCAGAACACGAAGCGTACGTACCCTAGAAGAAGAACAAATTTAAGAAGTGGGAAGTTAACGCAACAAAAACAAGCTACGAACGAGATATGACGACTAGCATCCATGCACTGGTGCTGTGGTGCATGCATGCGCGTGGCGGTCTGATCTATTAGCACGTACGTACTCCTCTTGCAAACCCGCGCCGGGCTCAGCAGGTCGGGAAGCAGTTGCCGGCGCATTTGATCAAGCACTTGGGGTCCTCCTGCAGATTCATCAGGCCGCTGCACTTCTTGAAGCAGAACAGCTTCTTGCTCACGCACTCCTGCTCCGTGACGCAGGGGGGCCTCAGCATCTTCCGGTCGCCCACGGCCGCGGCCTCGCCGCCGGGGGAGGGCCTTTTGCGGTGGTCGCGCGGGTGCTTCTTGACCCTCTGCACGCCGCGTCTTCGATCCGTCGAGGCGACGTCGACGGCCTGCAGCGCGTCGAAGGAGATGGCTCCCTTCCTCGACAGCACACCCCGTGCCCCGCGCGCGCGCTGCGCGCTGACGTCCGAGGCCAGGTCGGTCTCCTCCGAGGGGGCGCTGCCGGCGACGGCGACGGCGAAGAGAGCTGCGATCGCGAGGAACCTGAGGAGCTCCATGACTGTGATATTTTGGTTTTGTTTGGCGTATGATTGATTCTGAATTATGCGACGTCGGAATTTATAGATAGATGGAGAGAGATGCACGCACAGCTGCCGCGAGGTTGCAGAGATGGAGAGAGCTGCGGCAGGGTAGCCATGGCGTGACGTAACGGCTTCTCAGACGTGCATGCGTCGTGTTGTGTTCGTGCATGTCGAATGCATGAGTGAGTGAGTGGGTGGGTGGGTGGGTGAGTGAGTGAGTGAGTGAGTGAGTGAGTGAGTGAGAGAGAGAGAGAGAGAGAGAGAGAGAGAGAGAGAGAGAGAGAGAGAGAGAGAGAGAGAGAGAGAGAGAGAGAGAGAGAGAGAGAGAGAGAGAGAGAGAGAGAGAGAGAGAGAGAGAGAGAGAGAGAGAGAGAGAGAGAGAGAGAGAGAGAGAGAGGCGTTGACGATTCCGAAAGGCCCAGCCCGGTTGATGATGGGCCACCTTAGTCTTGTTGTATGCTAAAAATGAGTTTTTGGAAAAGTAAATTTTAAGAAAATTTATTAAAAGCAGAGAGTTAAATTATATTTACAATTCAATTAAAATATCTATTTGTGTACTAGAAATGAGAGATAAAACAATATATATTTCTTAATTTCATTCGATCGAAAATTATTTTTCCTTGTTTAAATTAATCGTCATTACCACCAACGCATGGAAAAAAATATTAATTTAAGCTTTTTTTTTTTGCACAAAAAAGAGCAGTGACGGACCTAGGACTATATATACAACCCATGAGTAAATCATAATTAGCAAATAAAGTAAACAAATAGATAAAGTAATAAACAGTGGGTAATATGCATTTCGTTATTGTCATATTTTATATCAAAGATTTTATGTGCATCATATTAATTGGTTAACTAATAAGCGAGTTTAAAATTAATTAATAAAAGTATATATATAGTTATAAAAATATTTTGATAAATAAATAAAATTAGGACAATATGAATTTTATGTATAGCTTCAAACTTTTTTTCTTCTTGTATAAGGTAATGAAGAATTTGAATGGTGTAAAATTTTGACAAACAAGAATTTCAATGATCATTTGAAATAATTGAGCAAACAAATTATAAAAGAGAAAAAAAATAGAAATTAATAGGAATATAAAGGAAGGGAGGCAATCCAAAAAATAGTAAAAAAATTGTTTAATATATAAAAAGAATTTAATGGATATTCTACGTCCTTCAAATTCTAGTGTAGCACCTAGTCCCGAAGCGTCGGATAGGAAACTAACATTATTTCCTTTAATATTGTTACATTGTTTCTTTTTTGAAAAGAAAATGCTATTTTTTAAATTGCATAGAATTGTTCTGATACATTAGCGGAGTGAGCTCCGGAGGTGGAGCTTCCTCCAAAAAAAACATTGTTTCCGTTAATAATTATTTTTCATGTATTGTCCCATGAAATTAAATAAAAAAACATACGAGTGATAATGTAACATTATTGTCAATTCTATTCATAAGCCCTGAATTTAGGTAATGTAACTATGGTAGCTGCAGCACTTATTCTTTCTATTGGGAGGAAATAAAATTCTATTCATCATAATCCAATAAATTTTTTTTTATTTGTTCGCTCTTCAATTTTTTTGAGCTCAGATATTATGTTTCTGATTTTTAATATACTTTTTTTACCTGACTTATTTATTATGATCATAATTTTTTTTTGGTTATAAACATAACTTGTGATTTTTTATCATAATTTATTAACATCATTTGCAATATGTATTAACTAATAGGTTTCAACTTTTGTAATATATTTTAATATTGTTATGCAAATTCATGATAATATTTGTTATTTTTATTTTGAGGAATTAGTCATTAATTTTCATAATATAAATTTTGATACGTTATTTTTTTTCTTTGCCTCACAATAATACAATTCATCCATGGCCATATAATTAGCATATTTTTTTCTCAATAGAAAGTTATTTTTTTATTTTTAAAATCTATTTAAATATAATATAAGAACCTTTTTCAGTTAATTATGGTATTAGAAAAGTACTTTTAAAAAAGGTCACTTGCTTCTCATGATGATCAAGAAAGGGAAAAGAAAATGATAATGACAATACTTTGAATGACTCATCACGTCATGCTAAACAAAATCGAATTGATTTAAGTACTCTTCCATCCGATCATGGAAAAAAATTCAAGTTATCATCCTAATGATCAAGATGAGATTCGAATAATGTATTTATTAAGAGGTTCCATTCCAAACTCAGAATTATAATTTTCCTCAAACAAACATAGGGGGTAAGCTTCGTCGATTCAATCCCGATTGGTTCACACAATATCCAAATTGGTTAGAATATGGTATTACAAAAGATGCATCTTTTTGTTTGTGTTGCTATTTATTCAAATTTGATACCACAAATCAGAGCGGAGGTGATGCATTTGTCACCGAAGGTTATAAATGGCGGAACAAAAAACAGAGATTTGATATTCATGTTGGAGAAGTTGGAAGTCCTTGTAATCAAATTGTTAATAGATGTGATGATTTAATGAAGCAAAATCAATCTATTTAGGTAACCCTCAGCAAGCAATCTAATCAAGTAAAAAATAAGAACACAATCTATTTACATGCCTCTTTAGATTGTATAAGATTTCTTTTGCATTAAGGATTATCCTTTCGTGGACATGATGAATCAGAAAATTCACAAAATAAAAGGAATTTTCGTGAACTCTTACAATTTGTTGTCGACCACAATGAAGATATAGTTAAAGTTGTGTTGAAAAATGCCTCGAAAAATTAACAAATGGTGTCATATGGCATTCAAAAAGACCTTGTAAATTTTGCTGCACAAGAAATAACTAAACTTATATTGGATGATCTTTAAGATGATTTATTTGAAATTTTGGTCGATGAATCTTGTAACATATCGAGGAAAGAACAAATGGCAGTTGTTTTGCATTTCATAAATAAACAAGGCATAATTAAAGAATGATTTCTTAGCCTTCTTCATGTTAAAGATACATGTGCTTCATCTCTTAACAATTGATTCATTACTTTTTCAACATAAGTTAAATCAGTAATAAATAAGGGGTTAAGGTTAGAAATCAACACATTATATTCAATGCTTTGCTCATCAACTTTAGTTAACTCTTGTTGTTGTCATAAAAAATCATGTTGATGTTGCTAGCCTTTTTAATTGGTTCACTATGCTCGCTAATTTAGTTGGAGCTTCTAGTAAGAGACAAAATACATTTCAAGAAATTCAAGCAGTTAAGAAGCTTTAAGAATTAGTGAATTATAAAGTGATCGAGAATTAAAACAAGAAATTAATCTTAAAAAAGCTGGTGATACAAGATGGGAACACATTATTATATGCTTGTGAATTGGAAAGATATTTTTTTAACTCTTTTTTAAGCACAATTTTTTTGAAATGTTTACAATCCTTTAATTTCGCAGTTTGTCATTATTATTACAAAGGAAACATCAAGATATTCTAAATGCTATGTTACTTGTTAAAACGTGCAAAGAAGAGTTACAAAAAATGAGAGATGAGAAATGAAATTTGCTTATAATTAATAGTTTTTCTTTTTGCGAGAGGCATGAAATTTCAATTCCTAACATGGATGATATATTTGTTGCCCAAGGAAGATCAAAACATAGAGCTACAAAGATAACAAATCTACATCATTATCAAGTTGAATTTTTTATGATGGTTATTGATATGCTGCTTCAAAAATTTAACGATCGTTTTAATGAAACAAATATGGAGTTGTTTCTTTGTGTCACATGTCTTAATCCCATTAATTCATTTCAAACTTTTAATATTGAGAAAATGGTAAAGATGGGACGTTTCTATTCAAATGATTTTTAAGAAGTAGATTTGACAATGCTAAAATATCAATTAGCAATATATATTGTTTCAGATGATCGTTTTCAAAGTTTGAGTGGACTTTCTGATCTTTCTCAGAAATTAGCGAAAATAAAAAAAACATATTATATATCCTTTGATATATTTATTTCTAAAGTTGGCGTTGATTCTACCAACTGCAATAGTGGAGAGAACTTTTTTTGCGATGAATATTGTAAAGACCAAATTGCGAAATCGAATGGGAGATCAGTGGATGAATGATTGTTTGATGACGTATATTGAAAAAGATGTATTTTGTAATGTTAGCAATGATGATGTAATTGACATATTTCAAAAATGAAATCTCATCGAAATAATTCAAATTTATTCAAAATTTAAATGTTATTTATTTTATGTGCTTTAATGACTGTGAACCCAGTAAAAATATTTCTGGCTCCGCCACTGCTAAACACAAAAAGTAAGGATGAATATGTATACGACGATAATCTTTGTCTTATGTAAAGTGCACACGTGGATTAAGTCAATAAGACTCTATTGTTATTGAATATAATAGTTGAATTGAGAATGAAAAATAAGAAAAAAGTAAAATAACCATACTATGTTAAAAATTAGGTACAAAAAGAAAAAAAATATAGATATGTTAGATCAAATAAACACAAATACCCAAATGCCATGTGATAGAAGAAATTTAGAGAACGAATGTTAGCAATTTCATGTTTTGCTCAAAAAACTTTATTGGGCGTTGGTTCTTTTCGAACTTACTTTTTTTCGGATCAACTTGCTTTTTCTTATTTTGGTACTTGGTGTCAATTTCCAAAAAAAAAAAAATTTCCCTATCAATGTCTTTAGCCTACAACACATTTTGGCCCGTCGTCAAACACGAACCACCTAATTCCTCAAATGATGTGACGCGACTTGGTTCCATATCAAGAACCGGACCACATTTATTAGGAGTAAAATTAGGGTCACGAAACCCTAATTCCATCACGCAAGTACTACCATTTTGGAGGAGCTAACGATGCCCCTTTAATATAATATTATTTATCACTTATTATTTCATTAAAATTTTTAATATTCCATTAAATATAAATTATTAAAAATTGATTTTTTATATTTATATAATATATTTTCTAATATTTTTAATATATATATATATATATTTGAAATTTTAAATAGATTTGTTTTTTATTTTTATAATACATACTTTTAATTCAAAACATCCACTAAAATTAATTCATCACACCTACTTTTTCTTATCACATAAACTACTTCATTCATCATTATTAAATTTCACTCAATTCAAACACATCTATAACTAACTAGGAAAGGTTTTCGCGCTTTGCGCAAAATTTAACTATTTTAAAATATGGATTATATTAATAATAAAATAAAAAAGGCATGTCTCTTAAATTTTTATATGTATGTATGTATGTATGTACGCACGTATGTATGCATGCATGCATATAGTGCAATTGTGATGAAATATGAATATGTGCAATGTATATTGAAAAATTTAATGTTTATTGAAAAATAAATAGGAATCTAGTTATAACATAAAATCATTTACAAATATATTATTATAAAAAATAAATTTGTCTGAAAATGACTTGCTGTTTTTTTTATTCATTTAAGGACCAATTTTTCCCATTAATTTTAATATTTTCACTACAATAAATAATGAATCTTTATGTACAATTGTTCTAATGTTAAATATTGATGTATTCTTTTAGTAAAATTATGATGATTGAATATACTTGTACAAAATATTATATAACATTTTCTTGCGAAATAAGATATATGGCAAGGGAACGAAATCATGCAATAATATTTAAATTAAGAATTATTAATTCAAAATTATGTACGTATGCGACTTTGGCCTGATCATAATAATTGGAAATAGTATTTTCCTAATTGTGACAATATAGTAAAACACTGCCTTTTATCTTAGAAATAGTATGAGATGTTAATCGATATTTTAATATTTTAACAATAACAGAAATCGCCTAATTTAACAATAGCACTATAACTTTGAAACAATGCTTGTTTACTTCTCATATCAGAAGCATAGAAGTGAAACGCTATTCAGTAGCACATATGTACTTAATAACTCACAATTGAATGCTAATCAAGTGAACACACTTAATAATACTTGTGGACAAATAACCGAAAAATTCATGGTTTATTCTTAATAACCATTTCCACTTCAAAGTTATGAGAACCAATTTTTTAAGCCTTACTATTAAGAATATGCGAAGAATGTGTCCAGAGTTCCAAAAAACTAGACTTAGCCAAAAGCAAATAAAGTGTTGAAGAACATACGGATGATGCACTCGTTGGAATCCTTGAAGAGGTGCATCAGGAGGCACACCATGCGCATGCTGAAGACCTGGTTGTAGGAGGAAACACCTTCTGTGGCTCCTCGTCGTCGATGAACCCACTCCTGTTCGCGTCCGTCGCCAGGAAGCATGCCACCACGTTTCGGTCCGTCCCCGACAGGAATCCCGAGAGCGGCACCAACGATGTGAAGGGGCTCCAGTAGTTGGACTGTTGTTGGTGCTGTTGCTGTGACACCAGATGCTGCAGAAGATCGTTGTCATGCTCCTCGCCACAGCTAAGTCCATCCAGCCTCCTCCGCCGAAACCACCCGCGTGAAGGTGAGACGGGCACTGCCTGATTCCTCGATCCGGCAGTTGTATTCGGCCACAGGACATCTCACAAAGCAGCAGAAGTATGAGAAGCATGCCCTTCGTTGGAGGTGTCCTTAAAATGTAGGGGAAAAAAAATGGAACATCAAAAGTTTGGGTAATGGAACGTTGGACATTTGAAGACTGCTGAAGAACCTCCCACTTATTGATGTGATTTAGTGTCTTAATTAACTAGGTAACTCCCTCGCACACAATTTAAAATATATAATTAAAATTTTATATTTTATTATAATTTATAATGTGTAAGTAGTATTTTTGCGACATATAATAATATATGTAACAATTTGAATTAAGATAAATGTTAGTTAAGTTTATATTTTAAAATATTTAATATGACTATAAAAATTGTTATGTCATTCATAACATTAGAATAAGTACTATTTTAATTGAATTCTTAATTATTATTTAATGTTATGTCTTCCGTTATTATAGAAAATAGAGTGGAATATAAAGAGTCAACATGTAATTTGTGAAAATTTTAATTATGTTGTAAAATTTTAATATACATAAAGATGCATCCGTATATTTTATGACTAAAAAATATAATAAAATATAAAGCGCCACCTTATAATTTATGAAAATTAACCATGAAGTTAAATTTAATAGGCATTAATAATGTTGTTATATATGATTATTTGTCATTATAAACAAAAAATGGAATATAAAGTGTCAATTGTAATTTGTAATGTTAAAGCTTTAATACACAAATTAGTAAGGAGAATATCAAGTGTTGATATAAAGAATTAAATGATGCAATTAATTAATATGATATTTAATAATGAGAATATAATGTGGCAATTCAAAGAATTAAATGATGGAATAAGTTAATATGATATTGGAAATTTGGAATAATAATTACGAACATTATAATTTAAAAAAAAATACAAAAAAGACAGAATAATGAAAAGTGAAGAGGCAATCAACTATTAAAGAGTTCAGAGAAGGTGCATCACATGTGCAGTGTACATGCATCTAGTGGGATCTTCACGTAGTGACCAAGTTTGAGGTCAGCAAGGAAGGATAGTGCATGGATTATGCTAATTCTCTCATATATTTTAAATAACAAATTAGCAATCAGGCGGTTTCAGGCCGGGCGGATGCACTTCCATCTTCATTATAAATGATGCTTCCACTCCACAGTTGGTTCCATCCGGCCATCGATGCTTCCATCTTCTCACTCGCGTAGGCTCCGGCTCCGACTTCCTCTTCGACAACGGTTGGATCTTCCTCCGGCAGCGGCTCCTTCTCCCACTCGCCCTCTCCCTCTCATTGTCAACAACGCGTCGGCCAGCACGCGGCCGACCCGACTGCAGGCGGTCGGATTTGGCCTCCTATATCTAGCCACCCGGCAGCCAATTTGGCAGCCCCGCGGTTAGCCACGGCCGAATCTGGCCACCCAACAGTCGATCGTGCTACGGGCAGCCTCCCAGTGGCCGATCCATCTACGGTCGGCCGAAAATTTTCTTGTAGTGCTTTCTACTAATGTTTTCGACGATTTTTCGATATTTTTCCATGATTGTAATCGTGGGAAACAACCATTTTTCTTGTAGTGGGGCACTATGATATAGATGAACACGATAAATCCAACTGCTACATTGAGAATGGAGAACCATGCCATGCAATGCATAGTAGGCAAAACTTGCAACAAAAAACACCAGGAAGAATTGCATTGCCAAGAGAGTTGGCGTAGCGAATGATATATGTTGATCATGCCAATTTCGTATCTTTATTGGCAAGTTACCCATATGAAGAGATTACATTGGTAAACAGGTGTAGTATATATCGAGATGCCTTTGTGGAGGAAGCATGGCTGTTCCCAAAGCTTCCTCACATTGGTTGAACAATTGTAGTATGGGCATGCCCTTCTGGATGATGAAAATGTTTGTGAATTGATCTTATATATCATGTGCCAAATCCTAGAACTATTAAATATTGCAATTCCTAAGCCAAGACAAAATATTGCATATAGTGGATTCCAATTAAATCATAAAAAAGTTTCCTAATTAAAAGACAAGGGAAAAAAATGTAAAATAAAAAAATATACAAAATCTGAAACATACATCGCCGCATAGTTCATGCAAAAGGAGGAGAAAGAGAGGAAAACGGTGAGAATATGTCAATAATTATAATTAATCAGTATTATTGTGCAGTGTCAAATTTGTAATTAATTAGTCATAGTTTTAGAGCAGAGTTCATGGCAGGTGTAATGTCATGTACAGACGATTATTTATGTTGGTGTTTCATATAAAAGGTTGGTGTACTCCTCCCTTTTGCGAGTGAGTTATTCTTCCCCAATTTCTTCCATCGTCTCTTGCATACTCACGTATTCTTCCACATCAAGCTCAATTATTGACATGGTACTAGAGCAAGTTCTTCTACGTTCTTAGCCGAGGATTTGAATCTTAGTCTTCAGGTTCCAGTTGTTGATTGCTCGACAGTTTAACAGGTTATATCTTCCTACCTGTTAATTATATCCAACTTCCTCACGATCTGAATTTTTCTGCTATCATTCGATCAGTTTCTTAATCATCCATGGATAATTCTGGTGTTCTTGGTACAAACACTTCAAATTTGAGTGGATCTTCTATTGTTTCTATATATCATTCTCATCTATTATTTTTACTTCCATCGGATTCACCTGGATTGATTTTGATTCCCATTCGTCTAACTGGTAGCGAAAATTATCTTATGTGGAGTCATGCTTTTTCGAATGCATTGTTAGCAAAACATAAATTGGATTTCATTCAAGGCACTTGTAGAATGGAACAATTTCAAGGTGATTTGCAGTTTCAATGGTAGAAATGCAACGCACTTGTTCTTTCATGGATAATTTCCACTGTTTCTGATGGTTTAGTTGGTAGCATTGCATATATTTTTGATGCATCTGATGTGTGGAAGGATTTGAAGGAACAATTTGATACCAGTGGTTCCAAATTATATCATCTTCAGAGAGAATTAGCTGCTCTATCTCAAGGAACTATGTCTATAATTGATTATCATACCAAATTGAAGCTTATTTGGGAAGAGTTATATACTATTATTCCTTCTTTAGGAATTTATAATCCGGCTGATATTGAGTATTTCAAACACTTAAAAGTGAGTTCTTGATGGGACTTAATGAATCTTATACTGCTATAAGATCTCATACCATTCTTATGCGTCCATTTCCCGTAGAAAATCAGGTATATTCTATGTTAATTGAAGAAGAGCAACATCGTAGGAATAATTCTTACATGGCTAATCAGATTATTCATGTTTCTTCTAATATTCCCATGGCTAATTAGGCCAATTCATCTATTTCTAGTCACATTCAAAATAAGTATACTAAAGAAAGGAAATCTAACAAGAATGTGATATGTGAATATTGTTACAAATCAGGTCATAGTAAGGCACAATGTTATAGACTTATTGGTTTTCCACCAGGATTCAAGTTCTCAAAAAATAGGGATCAGTTGTCAGCTCATTCTATCACTACAGGAAGCAATAGTGTTCCAACAGAGAGTTCACTAATGTTAATGTTATAGCTTCTCAGTCTTCAACACAGACTTCTCATAATAACTTGATCACATCAGAACAATATCAGCAGATTTTGGACATTCTAAATCAGAGCAAAAAATCAGAGGTCATGGCTAACATGACAGGTAATGATTTCTTCTCTACTGAATTTCTCAACACTAAATGGATTATTGACTCAAGAGCATATGATCATATGATGTCAGATATCACTTGCCTTTCTGATATTCAGCAGCTAAATCAAGCTAAAGATGTCATGTTACCTAATGGTAACATATTAGCAATAACACATCTGGGTAGTTATAATGTTTCAGCTGAACATAGTCTACAAGATGTGTTATATATTCCTAATTTTAAACATAATCTTCTCTCAGTTTCAAAGTTATGCAAGGACTTACTTTGTGTAGTCATTTTTTATCCTGAGATGTGTCTCATAACAGGACCTTTACACCGGAGTGGTGAAGGAGATTGGTAGGCAGGAAGGTGGTCTTTACTATCTGGTGCAAACTACAAAGACAGTTCCTAGACAAGTGGTGGCAGGTGCAACTCAGACCAAGCAGGACAGTATTGCTCATATATGGCACAAACATATGGGACATTTGCCATATCATAGACTGTAATATGTCTTGAACTTTGATATCAATGTCTCTCTGAATAATTGTCATTGTACTATCTGCTGTATGTCTAGACAATTGAGACTACCTTTTTCAAATAGCAATTCGACTGTTAATTCTAGTTTTTATCTCGTTCATTTGGATGTTTGGGCCCCCTATCACCATCCTACACATGATGGATTTCAGTTTTTTTTCTCACCATTGTTGATGACTACACTCGAATGACTTGGGTATATCTCCTAAAAAAATAAGAGTGAAGTTCATGAATGCTTAAAACAGTTTGTTTTCATGGCAGAAACACAGTTTAATAAGAAGATTAAGACATGTCGTTCAGATAATGGAACTGAATTTGTTAACAAGCATACTTGGTCATTTTTCTCATCCAAGGGAATTTTCCATCAGACCTCGTGTGTCTATACTCCACAACAGAATGGGGTTGTGGAACACAAGCACAAACACATACTTGAGGTTGCTAGAGCATTACGGTTTCAAAGCAGTTTGCCTATTCGATTCTGGGGTGATTGCATATTAACTTCAGTTCATATTATTAATCGTACTCCTTTGTCTGCTTTAGGCAATCAATCTCCTTTCGAGAAGTTTTTTGGCCACAAACCAGTCTTGGATTACTCAAGGGTGTTTGGTTGTCTTTGTTTTATCACCAACCTGCATAATTCAGATAAATTTGCTTCGAGAGCTTCCAAGACAGTTTTCCTTAGTTATTCTCCCACTCAGAAAGGGTACCAGGTTCTCAATCTTCTGACTCACAAGATCACAGTCAGTCGAGATATTATTTTTCAAGAAGATGTGTTTCCTTTTTCAAATTTTACTACTGATTCCACTTTGTAAGTCACTTCTTCTGATAACTTGTCACCAGCGTATGTTTCTTTGCCTTCTGTTGGTTCATCTCTTGAGGAGTCCTCCTATACTGGTCCTTCTTCCATGCATAGTCTTGATATTCAGGTTGTTCTACCTGAGCCTTCTTCTTCACCTGATATTTCTCAAACTTCTTCTCCACCAGTTGTGTTGCCTCCTGAGCCATGATCCCAACGACGTACTAAGCCTCCTAATTGGTTCAATGACTATATTACCAATGCTTTTATTAGTAATGTTTGTCATCCTATTTCTACTTCTGTTCAGTATCAGCACTTGCCTCCTCAATATCAGTATTTTCTCTCTTGCTTTAATGCTATTCATGAGCCTCATTGCTTTTCTGAAGCTGCAAAGGATCCAAAATGGGTTGCAGTTATGCAGATAGAAATGAATGCTTTGCAATCTAATCACACTTGGGACATTGTGGACCTTCCACCTGGAAAAAGAGCTATAGGCTATAAGTGGGTTTATAAGGTTAAACTCTTTGCTAATGGTGAAGTGGAACATTATAAGGCTCGGTTGGTTGCCAAAGGATTTACTCAACAGGCTGGCATTGATTATAAAGAAATCTTTTCTCCTATTGTCAAAATGACCACAATTCGAGCTCTTCTTGCTATTGCAGCACTGGTCTCTCTTTCATCTTGACATTAACAATGCCTTCCTTAATGGTGATGTGTTTGAGGAAGTGTATATGGACCTTCCTCCTGGGTCAAGGGGTATTTCTAGTGTATGTCAACGGCGAAAATCTTTATATGGTCTTAAACAAGCTTCTAGGCAATGGAATTTGAAGTTGACACAAGTTCTTGTTGAGGCTGGATTTCATCAAAGTAAACTTGATTATTCTATGTTCACCAAGAAGACTCCATATGGAATTGTAGTTTTCCTTGTCTATGTTGATGACATACTTCTAATGGCTAGTCATGCTCAGCTCATAGATGAGGCCAAACAGGTTTTGCAGACAAGTTTCAAAATTAAAGATTTGGGCAATCTTCGTTTCTTCTTGGAATTGGAAGTTATGAGATCTGATAAAGGTATTTTGTTGAATCAGAGAAAATATTCTTTGGATCTAATTGCAAACACAAGAACAGTTGTAACCAAGCCAGTTGAAGTTCCTCTAGAATAGAATTCAAAGCTTATTTTATTTCAATATGATTTGCTGTTTCATCAGACATCAAGAATGATTTATTGTCTGATATCTATTCTTATCAGAGGCTTATAGGATGACTATACCTTACAGTAACTAGACCAGACATTGCTTTTTAAGTGCAATATTTGAGTCAGTTTATGCGGCAGCCAAAGAAATCTCATATGGATGCAGCTGTAAGAATTGTCAGGTATCTTAAACAAGATCCTACCGAAGGTATGTTTTTCTCTGCTGAAATCAACAATACTCTAGAAGGTTTTTGTGATGCAGATTGGGCAGCATGTCTTTTTACTTGCAGATCAGTGTGTTAAGCTTGGTAACTCTTTAATTTCGAGGAAATCAAAGAAACAACACACTGTTTCCAAATCCTCTGCAGAATCTGAATATAGGAGCCTAGTGTCGATTGTTTCAGAAACTGTTTGGCTTGAGCGATTGGTTTTAGAGCTAGATTTTCAAATCAGTCTACCAATTCAAATTAATTGTGATAACAAAGCAGCTCTCCATATTGCGATTAATCCAATTTTCCATGAGAGAACCAAGCATATTGAGATTGATTGTCATTTTGTTCGTGAAAGGTTGCTTGCTGGATTAATTCAAACTCGACATGTTCCTTCCAGTGATCAACTCGTAGATATCTTCACTAAGAGTTTATGTTCTAAACAACATCAATATCTTCTTTCCAAACTTGACTTGTTTAGCATTCACAAAACCAAGTTTGAGGGGGAGTGTCGATAATTGTAATTAATCAGTATTACTGTACAGTGACAAATTTGTAATTAATCAGTCATAGTTTTAGAACAGAGTTCATGATAGCTGTAATGTCCTGTACAGACGATTATTTCTGTCGGTGTTTCATGTAAAAGGTTGGTGTACTCCTTCCTTTTGCGAGTGAGTCATTCTTCCTCGATTTCTTCCATCGTTTCTTGCATACTCTTGAGTTCTTCCACAGCCAGCTCAATTGTTGACAGAATACGAATAGGGTGCGAGTACATGGAAGCAGCAGGGACGGAAGGCAGAACCTTGCCACGGTGGGGATGGCTACCTCAGCAAGCAGGAGGACGATTATTGTCCCGATCTGATAAACCATGATCAAGAGAAGAAAATTATTAATTTAAATAAAAATCACACAAAGATGAGAGTGATGAAAGGAAAAAAAAAACTTTGAGCTTGACCCTGCTGGAGCCGGGCAGGAGAAATAGGTAAACAAAAAAGAATTTATTCTACAGGTGTTTTTATATTGGTATGGACGGATTCCTAATCCTGAAGGGGATGTAGAAGCTGGCCATGCCCGGGATGGCGCCTATGCCGCCCTTCGCCGGACCGCCATACACGGGTGACACCAGGTACGACTGCACCATCATGAAGTGGGCATGACCCTTGATCGCCATCAAGTCCGCCAGCGCCCTCATGTACTCGTCTGTCACATCTGACCATGCGTATCCGAGTGGGTTATGCACAGAGCTTGTCGGCGGTCGAGACTGCCATTAGGAACGCAAAGGCGTTGCCCCCCGTGCGTTCACAATGCAGATCATGCGAACGTCCTCCTCGGGGCTGATGGCGATAGTCTGACACTTCCATATGCACGCCTGCAGGAACTCGAAGGTGGAGCTCTTACGCAGGCAGGCGGGCACGCGCTTCCTGAAGGCCGCGATCTTGGCAGCGCCGAAGAAGGACCTGTGGACCATGTCTTCGAGGGGGATGATGGTTCCCTTGATGTCAGGTACGTCCTCGTACTCGCGGTGGACGCAGGTGACCCAGGAGGGTTGTGGGTCTCCAAGATCTTGCGCGCCTACAGCGGTGGCAGTGGCGCCGGGAGCGAGCTCGGCGACGGCGTTCATGAACTGAAAAAAACCTGGCGCGTCGGACATAATGTGCACGAACGCACAAGATAAAACCTCCGCAAAAGCAGTCTGCATGATACGAAGTGTCGTCAGTTTAATCATCTAATGGGCGCATAACACGTTGGAATTTTAGAAGGTCACCATGCAGGCATAAGGACTGGTGATGGATTGGCTTATTGCATCTGCCATTACAACGTGTAGGTGTTCTATCTCAAAAGAAAGAAAAGGACAAAGGTTCTAAAAATTTAAGAAAAAAGATAAATGACATTGGCGAGATTTGAGAACATTGGCGAGATTTTAGAAAATTGAAACTGAAGTTTTAGTGTCGGATAAATATAAGATACATAATATTTAAAACTGTTGCATTAATTAAACAAATAGATTAAAAATTTAAAGAAATAAGAAAAAAAATAAATTGTAAAGATGGTCTTAGAATGATTTAAATACATCAGCTTTGTATATATATAGATTAGATATTTTAACAGTTAAATCACCTTAGTTATTCGAAAACATTATTAACTCTTCAAACACCTTACAATGTGAGACAAAGAGCATGCCTGAATGAGAGAGAGAGAGAAGAATTTAAGCATGCATGGGCAAGACTTGAGAGAGAGAAAGAACAGCTTCCATTTTTCTGTAAAAGAAATTACAAAAAAAGATAAATAACAATGCTTTTAATCATTTTGAAACTGTCGAAACTATCACTGAAGCAACTTTATATAAATATAAGATATGTCAATTTAACTATTCATTTGAAATTAGGAATTATAAAGTTTGTACTATTATTTTATTACATTTTATCAATATATTTTATTATTTATTATTTATTAATTTTTATATTTTTATATTATTTTTATTGCTTAGCGGGTGATAATATTATAATAAATTAAAATTTAAAAAGTAAAATTTAAGAGTAAGTATTGAAAATCATCTTTCTCCGCGTGGATCCAAATCACGTGAATTTAAGTATGGAATCTACATCAAATTATAAGTATGGCTCCACGCTGTCACGGAGGGCCTTCGCATATCCGTTGTCTTTATTAAATTCGTGCGTATGCGTGTTTTGAACGTATCGGTTTTACCCATAAAAATTGGAATGAACTAAATGACTCATTAAGATTTCAAATTTGAATTTTAACGAATATAAAAAATTATTATTAAAAATCTTATTTATCGCTATTAGATATGAGACACTGAACAAGAGCGGACCCAGATAGTAGCTAAGGGAGGTCATGTCCCCCTGAGAAATTTTTTTTCTATATATATTATATATTGATTTTAGCGTAATAGTCGCTCTATATAATTAAATTATAGGCTAATTGTTATCAGAATGTTTATTTTCTTGTATTGGTTAGCTCTCTTTTTCCAAAGTTGGAGGTTAAGGGCAATGCTATTCATTTTTGGCCCTGCAAATTTTTTAGCAATGCATTGTTTTTTTTGGGCCCCTTTGAAATTTGGGTTTGGGTCCGCCCTGACGGTGAATGACTTCGTTGAATTAATTGAGCTTGATGATGAAATAATTTTTAACATGTGGACATTGTCTTATAAGTCGTACGAATTAAATTGTCGAAACCGATTATGAGATCAGCTAAATAAAACTTATCCACCTGCAATCAACCGAACATAGAATCATGGAATGATCAATTATTTTATACGTGGGTATTAATAAATGCATCATACATTATTTTATTGACAAGATGTCAAAAATATCTTTTTATTCATCAAATTCTGAATATAGGTTTTAAACATGTGATGCATGTGCGTGCATATTTTAAATGTAACTTGTGATACAATATTATTTATAAGTGAGTGATACAATTTTTTGTATGGATAGTTTTAATAAGATATCATGATGATATATTTAAAATCTCATATCTAGAAATAAACTTGGGTGTGGTGGTAGTGTGGGTTGGACATGGGGGATTAATGAACGTAACTACATCATCTTAAATATATTCTTAATCATCATACTTTGAATATAAGTTATGGTCCGTTATTAAAATAAAGTAAATATACTTTGTGTATATGTGAATGGTATAATTTTGGATAGTTTTAACAAAGGGTCAGGATAATACGTTTATAATATTTTATTGAGAAATATAGTGGATTTGAATTGTTATCCTACAACTATTGAATAATGTGGTGGCAATAAAAAAATAGACATTTATATGAATTTTTAGGATTATTTTCATCCCCTAAACTATCGTAATTTTTTACATCTAAATTTAAATTACGAACTTATATTTTTATATTCTTAAACTATCATAATTTTTTCACTTTAATCCTTTCGTCTATTTTTGTTATATTTTTCATTACTTTTGATTTTTTTTCATTTATGAAAATACTAAATTATCTCTCCCTCCATAACACATCAAATAATAAATAAAAAAAAGCATGGAAGTCTAATTTAGTTTTTTTCATAAATGAAAAATTCTTTTGTTTTCCACTTTAACCTTTCCAATGATTTTTTATATTTGTTATTTCATATTTTTCTAAAGGAAGGGATAATTTAGTTTTTTCATAAATAAAAAAGTAAAAATAATAAAAAACATAACGTGAACGAAAGGACTAAACTGAAAAAGTTACGATAGTTTAGGAATAAAAAAAATATATTCGTAGTTTAAAAATAGATATAAAAAATCATAATAGTTTTAAAAAAATTTATGAAAATAATCCTTAAATGAATACTTAAATCAAATATCCAATCGCTTATATGCATATATTATATATTACGTCCATAAATCATGATTCGGTGCATGCACACGCTTTAAATCAATGGATATTTTGAATCGTCGAATCAAAATTTTTATTGATAAAAAATTCTGTGCATATGGACACAGTGAAATTATTTTTTTCCCACCTTTTTACCTTCCCGAAAATGGGAAAAAACTTTTTTTGGTCAAAAGAAAACTTCACTCTAAAAATCAAAAGTTCGCGAATTTGAGATTTTATGTGTTTTTTTTATTTTTAAGCTTATTTATTATACCAAATTCATGGGTTTTTCCTAAAAGAAATAGTTATGAATCTTGTAATTGAAAAAAAAAAAATTTGTGATATGCACCCATTAACCTTCATTATGGTAAATCTAAAGGGGTGCAAATCAATATTTTAATTTCCGGAAGACTAATTTGATCACAAATCGATCATTCAACTGAATTGAAATAATTGTTTATTTAAAATAATATTTTTTTAACAACTTTTAACAATAAATATCATAAGTAATACTATACAACATATAAATAATAACGACGTACTAGTAATAATGACTTAATATGAAATTGTAGTTATTATATAATAAAAGGTTAATGCTTATTCATAATAAAAATGACAAATATATTATTATTATACTTTATATTATCTATATACTAGTAATGATGCAATATTAATTTATTTACTATAATACACTCTTAAATTTCTTTTAGTTTACTTTCTTTTTTTAACCAACTTTCCTTTTCTTATTTCCATTTATTTTCTTATTACCTCACATAGTTTGTTTTTTAAATTTCATGTATGCATATGATTTTATCCTTCAACGTTTTCCATTAATTTTTACAACTCCTCCGTATCATCCTATTTTTATTTATTTCCTTGTATGCTCTCTTTTTTTATTCCATTAATAATTTTTTGAAAATATGAATAATTCTTATATGAAAGAATAAAACTAATGATATGCATTTTAGTTAAAAGGTTACTTTATAAATATTTATTTATGATATTCATATTTATTTCTTTAGCTAAAATGACAGTTGTTTTTTCTTTTTTAATCGTTGAGCTTAATTGTTTTTTTCAATATCTTCTTATTTTTCTATGTTTTCATTTTAGCTTTCATTCATATATTAGATTTCACTGTTTATTTCCTTTTTCTATTCTTCAATTGTTTTGTTTCCTTTTTTACCTCTGGTCAAATCTCTTGTAATTTTGAGTCGATCATCCTCCAATTTTTTTTGTTTCCTTTCCTCCATTAACAATTTCCAAATTATATTCTAATATTTTTTTTCTGAAGTTTATTTCCATTTTTATTCAATAAAATAAAAACCGAGTTGAACTCAAATTTCCTCTATATCACGATTCTCTGAATTTTTTGGTGTCCATATCCGTTCTTTTTTACAAATCGATTTTATATGTTTATATCGATAGGATGGGAATCGATTCACGATTGAACCAATCAGACCGTCAAGTACGGTTTGATTTTTAAAACATTGACACAAATCATAATGTGGCAACATTATTTTTCTTAATAACTTTACATTGTGATCATTTACAATTGGAAATACATGATATATCAACTGTTATCCTTGTCTATTTTTTTATGACAAGAATTTTCGAATATCAATCTTTAAGTGTAATAAATAATTACTAATACTAATATAAGGAAAAACAAGGGATAAAAAAATGTTTAAAGAAAAAATTATACTTCTATTCAAGAAATCTAATAAAAAAATATCTTACTGAAAATTAAGCATAGAGTTAAGAAGTTTTCACTTCTTTTTATTCTTTCAAGAAAAATAGGAAAAAAGTTTTAAAAAAATAGTTCGGATTAGCTCAAAATTTTAATAAAAAAACACTCGTTATTTTTTGGATCAACTTTTTAAACTACAAAAATCATCCTAAAATTATTTTTTAAAAAAATAAAAATCACTTTTTAGCGGGCTAATTTTTTTTATCCCTACTTTTAAAAAATATAATAAATCAAAATTAACATAAACATATTTAATTTTATAATTAAATATAATATACTACTATAATTTTAAAGTTACCAAATTCGAGTTTCGATAGAAAATAATGAAATTATATAAAAAATTTATTATATCTATAATAAAAAAATAGATTCCATGTTTTCGCTGCGGGTTTAATCAATTAAAAATGATCTTAAATTATATTCATACATCTAATATTTTTTTTATTTTTTTCGAATTGATTTTTTTATTGGATAATTTTTCAGAGTCAGTCAGATTTTTCTTAAAGAATATCTCGAAGATCATGCACACGAATATGTGATCCAAGAACTCGTGTTTCATGGACGCATTACTCGGAATTGTCACGTTCTGCCCAATGGCCAATATAAAAAAACACTACCGAAAATAAAAAAAACGCACACACACTGACACACACACCATGACATGACTGAGCTTGTCCCATGATGATGATGTTTGGGACCATCCTGATCCATTTTGGTTCCACCCATCAGGTCACAAAATTGTTTGGATGCAACTTCATCAAACACACGTGCCCCAAAAAAATTGGATACAAAAATGTTCAATCCTATTTTCATCTTTATTTCATTTGGATTGGTGGTGTTACTAAAAGAGAGGAAAAAAGAGATCATAGAAGAACATAACGAAATCTCGTATGGGACGGACGAATGACGTTCCAATTATTAAAGCACTCGACTAACGTAAGGACTTATTTAGAACTATAATTTAAGACATTATGAAAATCTTTTTTTTTTCACTTTGACTAAGTCAATGTTCTAAAATAAAGAATAAATTGAGGAGTCTATTAACCACTATTTTTAAAATTGAATCAGATCAGTCGGTCCGATCGATTCAATCGCAAATTGATCGTCAGTTCAGTCCGATTTAACATTAAAATTCATTTATGAAAAAAATGGAATGAATCGATTCGATCCGGGCAAAATCGAGTTGAACCAAAAAATCGGTTCAAACTAATTTTTCCTAAACCAATAAAAAATTATTATATTGAAAGAAATTATAAAATAAGAAAGATGTAATAATGAAATAAATGTGGAAACAAAATAGAAAGTATAAGATATTAGGAAATAAAGTAAATTATGAAGTGTGAATTAGAAAAGGAAATTAATTATAAGGAAATTGGATTTGAAATTTGTAGTGGAAAAATAAAGGTGAAAGAAAAAGTATAAAAATTAGGAAAGTAACAATTAGGAAGTTAAATTTGAAATTTATGAAAAAAGGAAAGAAAATAAATATATAAAAAATATTTACAAAATTCTAAAGAAAATATTTTTTTAAAAAATTATTTAAAATTTATTATAATAAATGTATGCTTAATTTTTTAAATTAGTGTTTAAAATAATAATTATTACATGATTATTTAATATTTTATACCTTTATTTATACTATGTTTTTTAAAAAAATCTAAATAGTATTATTTTAATAAAAAATCAATTCATTTTTATCTGACTTAATTGAATTGGTCAAACCCCGACCCAATTGCTTGACCGGGGTTTGATGACCAATTTGATTTTAAAAACATTGTTATTAACCGAATCCACAATATATTTTCAATAAATGCTTGTATTTTTTTTTCTTCTAGACCTTGTCCTCTCCTTGAAATATACCTTGGAACTCTCTGCATTCGTCCACTATATTTCAACAGAGTACTTGTATCCTATTCTACATGTCAACATCTTTTTTGATGTACAATGATGGGTCTGAAACGCCATGCATGAACATGCAAATTGTCCTGAAATTTTCCTCTTAATATATTTTGTACATCTCTTCGATTGCAAAGAATGTTCATGAGTCTCAGTAATAAGGGAAAGAATAAAAATAAAAAAAAAGACATGTTTGCTACTTTTTTTTATCAAAGTGGAATTCTCCAACTTTAAATTCCAAATTCTTTGTTACATATATTCTAGAGCCCCAATTTGGTAGACCAATTTAATTAAAAATGTAAAAAAATGAAAACAAACCGTTTAACAAATTATTGAAATTTGAATTTTTTTATATATTCGTTCCTACTTCGGATATTAATAATTATTAGTGTTTGACAAAATCTGTACTCGGATTAAAATAATATGTTATTTTGATATGTTGACGATATTAAAAAATGAATTTGGTACTGTTAAGCTTTCATTACTTGATTATCGGCAATCATGCTGCTTGAAATTTCAACTCTATTATTATTATTATTATTATTATTATTATTATTATTATTATTATTATTATTATTATTATTATTAATAACTTTGTTACGTTCTAGGAAGATATTTTTACCGAGGGAGCGGCAGTAACGCAACAAACAACGCAGGTCCATCAGCACTCGGCAGTAACTTTATTCATATGAATCATATCTTGTAAGCGCCGTTTCCTCGTGTCAGGGTCTTGGCGTTGCAGTGGGAAAGATCGGATCTTTTTGTTTTTTCTTTTTTATTTTGTGGATAAATGGGGAAGATTTGGTAGGAGGAGTGCATTAATGGCTTCAAGATGATATCTTTCCAAATTTGGCGAGAGGAATTCCGATACCGCCATCTATCAAATGGGTTTCGGGGAAAGATGATGGGCTGGTAATCTCATTCCTCTTTTCTCCCTTCTTTCCTTCTTTCTGTCCTCCTCTCGATCCGTTGTCTTGTTTGAAACTAGGAAAAATGAGGGTTTTGGGGGAGCAAACGAGACGAATCACAGTCTAGCTATTGATCGTGTTCTTCTATTTCCTCCTCTTTCTGTTTGATCTCTCGCTTTCCTACCTGTGCTTCGGGTTTTGTGTTGCGGGGGGAATTTGAATTCTTAGAGTTGCCGGGAGAAGATTACAGACGAGAGGAGATGGAGATCGATCGGAGAAGGCATTCCAATCTCCTCTCTTTCCTCAGTCATACAACGCCCTCTGTGCCTGCCTATCCTCTTCCAAAGGTGCCTCCTTTTTGCGACATTTTCCTTGTTTTCAGTTCTCGCAACAGTCCCCTCCTTAGTTGATACTTTGTACTGTTTGGACTAGATTTGAGTTATTTCTAACCGTGAACGATGGTTTCTTCTGTGTCTTAGACTGATTTTGTGACTCTTTCTACAAAAAATGTCTTTTTCTTGTTCTGCCACACAACTCTGTTTCTCTTTTATTTGGAATGAGATCACCATCTGGCCATATGGATGCTTTCATAC
The DNA here is from genome assembly GCA_030549335.1 of Pontederia crassipes. Taxonomy (NCBI): domain Eukaryota; kingdom Viridiplantae; phylum Streptophyta; class Magnoliopsida; order Commelinales; family Pontederiaceae; genus Pontederia; species Pontederia crassipes. The sequence goes on from JAUKPH010000017.1 coordinate 8,487,738, forward strand.
ATGCATAAAGTAGTAAGCATAAATACGATGCAGGAACTGAATCCTGCTATTTTATATATGACTTGAACTGGCTTCTTTGTACTCATTTTTTGGACTTCGTTTCTGTTACGGTATTCTGGTTGCTTTTGTGGTTTTCTTTTCTCAGATATTGCACAGTAGACGAACTTTCACTCTGTGGAAAAAAAAAAATGTATAACTGCATTTCTATTTGGTAGAAACTGGAAAAAATATCTTTGACAGGCTATTTTGTTTCATTTCTGCTAGATATTATCTCTGAAGTCTGTTCTTTTAAGTTTCTGAAGTTCTAAATTTATAAGACATTGCAGATGCTGATGCAAAATCAGAACCCCCTCTGGCAGCCTGTTGGCAAGGACAGGGCGGATTTCTTCACCATTGGAGATCTGTGGGAACAATATGACGAGTGGAGTGTCTACGGTGCTGGAGTTCCTATAATTCTCAATGATCACCAGAATGTGGACCAGTACTATGTGCCATACCTTTCTGCTATCCAACTTTACACCACAAAGTCTCCTACTAATTCAAGGTTACTTTTCGAGTTTCAGGCTAATGTTTTTATTCTAAAAACAACGTAGTGTTTATTTGAAGGAGCCTCAAGCTAGATTGCATCTTGATTTCCGTTTTGCAGAACCGTGCTGGAGGAGAGTGAAAGTGAATCTTTCAGTGATGATAGTGAGAGTGAAAGGTTGTCTAAATCCTGGGATGCTACGTCTGAAGACTCACAAGATAGCTTGTGGCCAGTGAGAGAAAATCTGGGACAGTTGTACTTCCAGTATGTCGAGTTTGGTTCACCGTATGGAAGAATACCACTTCGTGACAAGGTACTAATTTCTTTCTAGATATGTGGCAGAATTTAATCATTTTTTTCTGCTTTGAATTAAGCTGCCTGAAACTCAGTTTTTTTTGTGTCTTTAATGGACAACAATAACAACAAAGCCTTATCCCACTAAGTGGAGTCGGCTACATGGATCATGTGATGTTAATTCGTTGATCCATGTTTATGAGATTCGATAGGATTTTACGCTGGCTGTCGGGGCCTAACACAACCCTCCTCCTTTATCCGGACTTGGGACCGGCTATAAAACATAGGCGGAGTTTGTGAATAGACAATGATGCGTCTTATAATTCCATACCTTGTCTTTAATGGACACTCCTTCCAAATTTATGTTGACTAGGTGAATCAACTAGCACATCATTTTCCTGGTTTGACATCACTGAAGAGTGTAGAAATTTCCCCTGCTAGCTGGATGTCAGTTGCCTGGTAAGTCGTTATTGCATCGACTATTCAATGACAAAGGGATCATATTTAATCATTGTTGCTCTTGTGTATATGTGCAAATTATGTCAATCTATTGCATTTTGATACGCGCGCTTTAAAATCAGGTATCCTATTTGTCAAATTCCATCTCGGACGAATGTAAAGGATTTATCTGCATGCTTTCTGACTTATCATACTATCTCAGCAGCATTCCAAGGTATGTGATTTCCAATAATGAGATTGTGGCAGGGAACCCTGACAATTTCCATATTCTCTGAGGATGATGCTTTAAGTATTGTGTTTTTTTTCCTTGAGATGTGTCATTTTCTAAGCACCATAATTGGAGCAACAGAAGTTCTTAGTTTTACTTGCATGGATGTTTTTTTCTTTCTCAGTCAATTATTTTAAGCCAAGCTCTCGATGCTTCAGATATTTAAAGTTTTGTTCATCCAGTAAAACTGTCGCTTGTTGAGTGCATCCAGTAAAATTTGCATTTCCCTTGTGGGCATCCAATAAGTAGTCTAGTATATCATTTGATGGTTCTCCACAATGGTCGCATTTGGTTACATCTATAACTTAGTTCTGATTTATTAAAAATGAAACAATCTGAAACTCTAGTTTATGGTTGTTATAACACTACTTTCTTTCTTCCATTCCTCTCTTAATTTTTTTGTAAAAAGGTTTAAGAAATCGTTCCTTGTAACAAACTTGCAGATGATATGCCTGAGGACATAGTGAAAGATTACTATCATACTTCAGTTGAAAGGAAAACAAAGCAAAAGAAAGGGGCCAACTGCATTCCTCTTTTCCCTTTTGGTCTGGCCACCTACAAAATGCATGGGAGCCTTTGGAGAAACCCTGGAACTTCAGATAACGCAATTATCGGCACCCTTCAGGGTGCAGCATCCTCATGGCTAAAGCAGCTCAGGGTCGAGCATCATGATTTTAACTTCTTCACTACTCACTAGATGTAAATATTCTCTCTTTCGGTAGTTTCTTCTTGCCACCATGGATTAACCATAGAACCCAGTGATGTGTACTGCAAAACTCTAGTGACTGACCCTAGCTGAGAAAGATGTTGTTGGGTGACTGAGTCAAGGTGGAACTTACCCTGGCTATTTCGTAATTAACCTGTCATACATAGAACCTTGATTTTGTAGATGCTCTTCTTTTTTCTTATCTGTCATGTTGGAGCTGAAAGCTTTTGGCTCGTTTCTGTTTTCCTTCTCATATTTCTCCCTTTTAACTAGCCATCTCCTTCATGACATGATTTAAAACAGTGGAATCTGAAGATAAATGATCTGATGCCTGTTTCTCCCTCATGAAAGCATGGTGTAGAAATTGTCGATATTGGTTTCCCTGCAACCACTTTGAACTATTTCAAGATTCTGTTAATCTTGAACGAAAGCAAATTCTCTCTTCCTGATCGTTCGTTTGAACATGCAGCTGCATTATTGAGGTAAAATTCTTCTGAGGTACATATTTTCTGCCAGAAAAAATAAGAATTGAATTCCTGCCTGAGTTGAAAGGAATCTATGCGAAAGGACTTCCTGACATGACTGCCTTCCACAAAGGTAAAAAAAGAGCTCCAAATGATGGAGCATAGATCCTGATGGTGAAACATAAAACAAGTCCAGGATTTTTCATAATTAAAACTATTTTATGTTCTTTATTATTTAGATTAGACATTCAGATCATTTTCTTTTCTTTTCTCTAGAAATGTTTTTGGATTCTTTTCGATCCCTCACAACTTGATGTTGGATTCTCTCCTATCTCCTCCATCTTCTACTGTTGATGTTGATTTTTCTCCACCAAAATGTTTCCTTTTTGTTTTGATGCATTTGTTTTTGGAAATGGAATAATAACAAACAGAACAAATGTACACACAATTTCTTTTATTAGAACGAATATGAGAAAAATACTTAATGAGAAATCATGGTAAATAGATTATTATGAATAAAGCAAAAAACGAAGGAACAATATTTGTTTGTGCATCCTTGATTGGGGTCCATGCTAGTTTTTCTTTTTTGTATGGTTCTAATTTTTGCATATCCACACTGTCTAATGTGCTGCCATCAAATATTCTCTTTCCTTTTAAAAATTTGAATTTAATGCACTCAACACCTTTAAGAAATCTTTTTTTTTCGGTTGTCTTATCTAGATTTTAGATGAAAGATAGGGTTGGTGATGCATCACTTCATTCACAACTCATAGCCAACAATTTTCTTACTATAACATTTTTTATTATATTTTTTTATCACTGCAATTACACAAGAGAACTGAAACTCCATATAATCTTGTGAAGAATAAGTTTTGAAGAAGAATGAATTCTATATTAAAAAAACTAGAATTTAATTTCAAAACAAACTTGTGTGTGGTTCTTTATGGAAACCTATTTTATTTTATACTGTTAAATGGTAAGAAGAATATTCTGCTTTTCACTTTTTGGTCAATTAGAATTTATCTTGTCCACGGTTTTCTGTTATTTGAAAAAGAAAATATGAGCCCAGTTCATCTCGTAATAGATTCAAACCCTGAGCATGTTCATGAATCATGTTCTTGGAAATGTGATCACAATAGCCTTTTTTTAAAAGAAATGAAATATGTGAATATGTGTATGTATGAAGATTCTTTTGGGGTATTTCCTCAAATCATTCTTAAACTATCACGATTTTTTACATTTAATATCAAATTATGAATTCATTTTTTGGATTCTTAAATTATCACAATTTTTTCAATTGATTTTTTCGTCAATTTTTTGGTTATCTTTTATTTTTTTTACATTTGTAAAAAGTCCATTATATCCCTATTCCAAGTGTTAATATGTTTTTCTTAAAATAATATATAATAAACATAATAAAAAAAGGGAAAACCCATGGCTTCAAGGGGGGCTCATGAGCGAGATCGTCTGGTCGGCGAGGGGGCGGGAGGCTAAGCGAGCTATGAGGGGGAGCCCCCAGCCATGGTTTTTCTTTTTTTAATTAGTTTTATTATATATTATTTTAAGAAAAATAGACTAATATTTGAAATAGGGGTATAATAAATTTTTCACAAATATAAAAAATTAAAGATAATCGAGAAGTTACGGAATTGGACGGAAGGATCAAATTGAAAAAATCATAATAGTTTAAGGATTCAAAAAAATGAAATTCATAGTTTAAGATTAGATCTGAAAAATTATAATAGTTTAAGGTTGGTTAGAGAAAATAATCAAGAAACATTTGGAATCAGGGTCACGTTCCAACTGATTCTGCCAAACACCCTGGCGAGGCCAAGCCACCAATGGCCTAGTTCGATCCCAGGCCATTGTTTCTATTTTTAAATTTTTTGCTTTGATTTGACATCACTAATTTTTCACTTTTCACTTTTCTTTTTTTTTTCTGTTTTCTTATTTTCTTTATATTACAATTTTCTACTAAAATAAATTATTTATGAAATATAATATATTAGCTATAAAAAGGATTAATATAAAAATGTTAAGTTTTCATTAAATATAAATTATTAAAAAATTATTTTTATTTTTAAATAATATATTTTTAACAAAATTTGTTACATAAAATTTTCTAATATATATTTTTTACATTTTAATCAAATTTATAATATATATTTATTATACATATTTTTGTTTCAAAAAATTTATTATAAATATTTTTAAAACAAACACTTATTAAAATTAATCCATCACATCTACTTTTTCGTATCACATTAACTATTTTATTCTTTCACATCAAATTTCATTCTATTAAAAAATATTCTGAATTAATCTTTCAATTCAACTATTCATCGAAAATTTAATGTAACTTTAGTTTTCGTTATCAAACGCCCCTTTAAAAATATTTTTTTAGAAAAAAGGTTCCTTGGATAAAATAGTCCCACGATTATTGAAAACATTGTTCTTTTACGAGCACTTAATTCTCAGAAAAAATTTGGTATCTTTTTAATTTAATTTTAAATGTTTCTAATATCCTTTATAAGTTTGGCATCCACCCTCCGTCTCGGCACCCACCCCTGAGTCAGGGAAATTTAATTCCCTAAAACATTTACAATAAGGTTATAAAATAAAAAATAATAATTATATAAGGCATTCACACCATGTATTTAATCATTGCAAACAATAAGTACTTATACATTTACATATTACAATATTAATAGAATTAAGGTTTATTCTCTTTGACCATCTGAACTATAGTAAATTTTCTATATGACCTAGATTTCTAAAATATCACTCTACTCCCTGAACTTTTAATATTTGACAATTTAGATACATTTTAATATCAGATGGCATTTTTAACCCTCTCTCTGATTTTATTTTTTTCTAAAATAAATAAATCATAACTAGAATTGACAAGGCGGAGCATTTTTTGTCAATGCATAAATAGAGAAAAAAAAACAAAAAAAATGATTAAACCAAAATATCAAAGGAGTAGTTTAAAGTTGAAAAGCGGAATTTTAGATACCAAAGGCCATATGTAAAAATTTACTATAGTTCAAAGGGTCAAAGAAGAACTGTCCTTAGACTTAATTCAAAAAAGTAGAGCAAAGGGACTATGCCCCCATCCCATTCTGTTCAGAAGAACATATGAAGAGGAGAAGAAATTTTATTTAAAAAAAATGATCATAGCCTTATAGAACAACCTTATTTATACAAGAAAACCTAGGCATTACTCTAACTACTACTGCTATTATACCAGCTATTTGATCAATTGATCTTTAGTATGTGGTCTTCAGAGATCCTTTCTTAATCTTGTCTCTCACAAATGACAATTTGTCTCTATATATTTTTCCTTTCATGGGACATAGGATTAGAGGCTATTTAAATTGTTGCCTTGCTATCATAAACCTATTGCATTGTCTTTAGATAATTCAATCTAAAATCTTTCAAAATTGACCAAATCCATATTACTTTTTGACACTATACTTCTATATGCCCCTTAGCTAGGGATTTTAAAATTGTGCCTTGTTTCTTTGCCTTTCAAGATATCAAATTATCTCCTAATTTGATAAATGCCTAGTAATTAATCATCAAATGAGCAAGCATGATGCTCAATCAGCATCACAATAGACTCTTATTTGATATTGTTTTATTGAGAGAAAAATGGCCATTCCTAATTTATCTTTGAGGCTTCTTACGACTCTCATGGCTGCCTCCATATGGGAATCTTTTGGAACATGCTTGAATTGGCTCAAAGTTTGAATATCAAATGAAATATTAGTTCTTGACATTGTAAGATAAAGTCAAACCTACCTGTTAGCCTTTTATGACTAGTGGAATATTCAAGCTACATATCTTTGGAAATTTATATTGAAGAATTCATTCGTATTCCTTTGATGTGAACTTCAATCTCTGCTTTGAAGAAGTTGTAAAAGATCTAACACTTGAAAGCCCAATTTCAAAGATGAATTAAGAGCATAGTTTCTTTGATTCAAGACTATATCATTTTTGTTCCTTGGTATCTTAGTGCTCCAAAAATTTTGAGATCAATCTTTTATTTTAAAATTTTCTATCGAAGATTTTAGCAATTAAATTCAAGTGATTACTTGTTATGAACATATAACCAACATAAATAAAAAAGAATAGCCATCTTGTTTCCGACTTTTTTTTCATGCCCACTCGGTGCCTTCAATATCCACGACTACTACCACATAACTAATTATTCTCAACTCTTTTAGCAAGAAGAGAGTATTCAATTTTGCTTTGAACATAACCATGTATACCTTTTGGATAACTTGACTAAAATAGAGGATAACTTGCAATTCCACTATCGGCTAGCTTGTTTGAGATCATATAAGTATTTTATAAACATGTATACCTTTTGATTTCCCTTGGATTGCCGAAACCTAGAGGTGATTTCATATAGACCTCCTAATAAATATCAGTTTAAAGAAAAGTATCATTGATATTGTGAGTATCCAATCCAGTATCAATCACCATTTTTGTCATATGTGAAAATGTTTTGATCCATTAAATACCCTTCTTTGACTATAGGGAAAAAATCTTGCTTTATACTTGTCTAAGAAACCATCTAAATGATAATTTTGTAATCCCTTTTGCATCTAATTGTTTATTTCTTCAGCGGCGAATATACAAGTCTCCAATTTGTTGTTTTCTAATGCTTATCTCCACTTTCATGGATTGACTCACATTTCTATCTGGTATAGCTTCTTCATAAATATTGGATTGCCTACTCTTTAGGAATTAGATGATTTAGTAGATGTGATCAGTCCTCGTGCCATATTGGAAACTTTGCTATTTTTCAGGTAGTACGTGTCTTCATATTAAATGAAAAATATAAGGTAGAAAAATAATTTTTTAAAATTGAAGAAGGAGAAGGTAGCAAATAATTTGGAGTGGACATGAAGAAACTAGAATGGAAATATTAATCAAATCACATGCATAATAGAATACGAAGGAAAATGAGAGAATGCAAACATAAAAAAAAATGAGAGATTTATTAACGAGGTTCGGCTACACATTACTCTTCATCCCCGCTACGATCTCGAGACCGTTGAAAATTTCATTAGCACCCTTCCTTGATTCTTAATAGGGTAAGGAAGAAATCATTTACACCACATTCTTTTCCACTTTGAGAGGCAAGGTAACCTCTCCTTCTAAGAAAATTTCACCCGCACATTTTCTCCACTCAAGAGGTAAAGCACAATCTCTTATCACTTAAGAGCTAAATTACCTATTACAAGATTATGACAACACTCTACACTCCACACGTTTTCTTGATGTGTTTTGAACCTATTTTATAACCTCCATCCTTTCCCTATTGGTATTCAAAACTAATTGTTTTGAACCATTGCGCTCAACTTTTTCTGAAGTGAACATTCACATCTTAAAGTGGTCGTTCGCTACTCTATTGACAACCTAGTATATCTACACTCTTTTATATATTTCTTTTTGCACAATTATCTAAATGAGATAATTTTTTTATAATATGAAAAGTTAACATTGATATTTATCTTTCATCCAAAATTTAATGGGATCATAGTCGAAAATTAAGTCAAAGTTCAGTGCATAAATTGTCCATTTCAAATTAATCTTTTTAATCCTTTACTCTTTTATTCATAAACTTTATACGAGTTTACAAATGAGATGATATTTGATTCTATGAAAAGTTAACAATGTTATTTACAACTTTCATGTTTACCTCTTACCCCAAATTTATTGATAAGGTAATCAAATATTAAGTGCAAGTTCGGTGCATAAAATATCAACTTCAAATTTATCTTTTTGGTGTTCACATGTTTAGGCATAATTTTTGTTATGTGATTGTCAAATGAGGTTTTCTTGATTGTGTAAAAATATAAGAGAGTTATCTATAATTTTTATATTCAATTCTTAATATAAATCGCATGAAAATATAGACAAATATTAATCGTAAGTTTAGAACATGAAGCAACTCATTCTTATTTAATTTTTTTAGCATTTTAAATATAATTCTAATATATCAATGTTTGTATCATCAATATATAATTATATGTGTTACAAAAACTTTGTTCCAATGATCTTATTAAACATATAAATGCCGCTACCATTTATATCAAATTGTTCTTGAAGCTTCTTCTAAACCAGAAGCATTAATTGGATAGACAATATCACTAACCAATTCTTATGACATAAAATTTATTATCGATGCAAGAACTATAACATTCACTTACCCTAGAGATATTTAGATGAATAACTATTTCTCGAGTAAAAGAGAAATCAACTATCCGTAATTTATTCTTTCATATAAATAAAATTCTCATAGCTCTATTCCAAACAACATAGTTCTACAATCTAGTCAGTCGAAAATAAATAAGTGGAGTTCCTTGTCCATAAAATTGTGGATGATGTACGTCAATGGAGAAAAGTAAGAGTGAGCAAAATGGGGTTCGGGACTGAGTTACTCCCATCCTCGTCTCGTCCCAATTTTAATTGGGTCTCCAAAGTTTAGACTCAGTCCCGGAACCAATCCCGAATGGATTTGGACTGGGCCATCCCTAATTGAAAGCTCGCACTTTATCTTTTATTATCAATAGGATAATTTCAAGCATCTTATATATATAAAATATTATAACATGTTGTATATATAATACATACTTAACATTTTAAAATATAAATATATATTATAATATTAAATATTCAGGTTGGAGACAAATTTGAATTTTTTGAAAATAGGTTGGATTTTTTAAAATCAGATTCAGTTCTGATCTAAATATTTTGGAACGAAACTGAAAAATTGTGTTGGGTTGAGCCGAGCTTACCCTTAGAATGGCAACGTCAACATATGATGAACTTGTCATTTTATTTTAACAAAAGAAATGCAATTCAATAATCGACCAAAAAGTCTTACGCGATGCAATTTGAGAACCAACCTAGAATTCAAACAATCAATTTGATCAATTCTAAATAAAAGAGAAAAATCAAACGTGTGTTTTGGAAATAAGGATGTTCCCTTCTTGCAGAAATTGCACCGCTCTTAGATACAATTGTTGCAGCCACTAGCAGACGTTACTGATGTGCATTTGTACAGTTATTGCAACCGTTGCTTTGCAAAGAAGGCAACGATCTTGCAGTCACCATCCTTAGCCAATTCAAGTTTCGGATCAAGCACTCTGATATTATATTAATATGTACAATCTATTGGTGAACAAAAAATCGTGCAAGAACATATGGAAAGGAGAATTTTTATTCCAACAGAAATCTAATCGTATGTCGTACAAGGCGCCCTTATTTATACAAGAACAATTGTACTAACTTTTTACCTGACAAGTAATCTAACTACTGTTGTTATTATAGTAATGATGGTTGCAAAATTGACCAACGTCGACGTGATACTTCAACATGTTCCTATTAGGAATTCTTTGAAGATGCCCATATGGGGACTATTGTCGATCTTATTTTTGTATAGATGTTAATGAATATGTAAAGCACATGTTCTACACCTTTGTGGAGAGCATTTATTTTTTATTATTTAATTAATTTAATAATTATAATTTATAATTAAATTAATTTTAACATTGAAAATATCATGGAACTTAAAATTTTTATTAATGTTGACTTCGAATTAGCGGACGCTCGAAACTCAAAACGGGCGCCCGTTATCGTGATCGATTGGCAATCTTAATCGACAACCTACCGGATGATCGAAACGTTCTTGGGCATCCGGAAGTGCTATGGGCAGAAAGCCGATGACAACAGTTTTGATCTCTCTCTCTCTCTTGTGATATAATCTCGTAAAGTCTAAAGATTTTGTAACCTTTTTCCACCATGATCATGGGGATCCAAAGGTCACGAAACCCCCGCTCAAATGCTCTTTAAAAAATCCCACTATTTTCTCAATTTTTCTATTCTTGTCCTTCTTCGTGGGTCTCGGCCAGAGGATGACAAAGCTACACCAGCAGGTAGTTCAGGTGCGGGCAACATAGGAGCACGAGGAGGACACAGTTAGGATGATCCACCAAATGCCCAACTAGAAGAATCGTCCGAAACAAGTATATTTTCAAGATCTAGTTCATAGGATTTTTTCGAGAGATTTTGCATGTTTTATGGTTATGGGAGGCCTAATATCCATGCTATTATTGGTAGAAATCGCACCTTGTAAATCATTATACATACATGTATGTTTTCTTTGATTCTTGATCATGGCCGAATGTATTGCATGAGAAGTATGAGCAGTTAATGGGATGATTGATTAGATCTAGTAGCTCACGATTTAGATAGTTATATGATAATTGATTTCATGTTATAGAGTTGATAACTTTTGATGTCTGCTATCTGGAATTAACATAGATCTGAAATCATTTTATACTTTATGATAAAATTAGTAATTTACAACATATGAAAGAAAATGACATGAATGATATGTTTAGGATAAGATTTATGTTTAGATATGCCTTTGGATCATGCTATGTGTTAGGTACTATGTTAAGTAGTGTTAGATCTTTTCTTGTATTGAAAAATAATTGAAAACGTAAGGATTCCGCAATGATCTCTATTGATCCGAAGCAAATGACCAAAACCTCTTTCAAGCGTCCGATTCAATTCGACAAGAGTATAACGATATTTATATCAGATGTCCGAAACTCGATCGAATGATTGATATGGACCAGAGTGAAAGTCTGAAAAATGTTGAAAATTGAAAAATGTTGAAAACTCAGTTGTTGGTCGACCAAAACTATTTTCGGCGACCAATCTGGATTATTATGCCAGAAGATAGTGGATCGTGAAAACTAGGGATATTCATCAGGTCAGGTTGACCCATGATCCCGATGACCCAACCCGATCCGAACCGATTTGGGTCGGGTTGTGTTGATGGTCGGGTCAGTTCGAACCAGTTTGGATCGGATCGGGTTGATGGTTGAGTCGGACTCGACTCGACCTCAACCCATCAGGTCAGTTATGGGTTGAAAAATTTCAACTCGAGTCGACCTAACCCGACCTGACGACGCGACCATTTTTTATTTTTTATTTAAATGAAACTATTTTTTATCTAATTCAGAGGTTTTATATGATTAAAAAATTTTAAAATATGAAAATAAATCCTTTAGAATATGGAAACAAATAGTAAATAAATAAAATTGCTTTTATGGTTTAAAATAAATATTTAATATATATTTATATTTAAAATATTTAAAAATAAAGAAGAAAAAAAGAAAAAGAAAAGAAAAAAAGGTGGTCGGATAACCCGACCACCCGACCTGACCTGATCAGGTCTACTACCCAAGAGGCCATCAACTCGACCCAACCAAAATTGGTCGGGTTGGGTCGGGTTTGAGGTCAGGTCAGGTCCAACTTGATCCGTGAACTCCCTCAGGGAAACCACCCCCGACCGATCGAGGAAGACGACACTGTTCTCGACGGACGATCGGTCAACCCGAAATTATCAATCGAAAGTTCGAGAATCTCCCTTATGTTATAAAGGACGATCGAACCTCTCGGTCGATTAATTATATGGGGCCTTGTAACAGCCAACGAATGAACTTAGAATGGACGATTGCTCTCCCTTTTCGATCGACCGATGGACACAGACAAAAATGGACGTCCACTCCTCTTCCGGATGACCGCAAGGCATACCAAATGGACAGTCTCTTGATCTTTTGGGTGTCCGATTTGTGGATAGAAAGAACACGACTTTAATTTAAACTGCTTGATTTGATAAGTTTTTGTTCACTTGATTGGTACCGATGACTATGAACCTAAAGGATGATTCGGAGCCATACTCCATATAGCCATGGTTGTCAGGATTCTGATCCGGATAGAAAATGATCCTGATCCTACTCGGAGGATCTTAAACGTAGGATTTATATCGAATCTATAGTCGGGTTTTAAAATCGATGGGATCTTACGATCCTACGATATTGGTATAAATTTATTTATTCGAATAAAAAAATAAAGATAAACATAAAGATCTTGAGAAAATTAAATTTAACTATATATATATTGTATATGTTAGTCTCACTTTCATGAATTTTAATACCTTTTAATAATTTAATGTTTGTTATGAATCTAATACTATATTATCTTACATCAAAATATTTTTTAATATTGCATGTATACTAAGAATTATTGGACTTTAATAAATATTATAGTTCGTTAAGATCAAATATTATATATTATTTTAGTGTTTCTTAAGAATATATCATATTGTCATTCAGATTATTTGTAAAAAAATATCTATTAGACTTGAAAATATGAATAAAGTATTAATGGTCAATGTTTAATTAACTTATATAAAAAAACATAATATTTATGAATAAATATATTACTTTATTATTTTATATTTAAAAATATTTTTTTTATTCATGTGGTAGGATATTACGATCCTCGATCCGATCCTACGATCCTTGAAACACCTTACAATCCTACCTCGGAAAGAGATCTTGACAATCTTACATAATTGATCCAAGTGATTGAAAGAGAAGTTCACGAATAATAAGATAAAATAAAGATTATCATTTGCCTATCTAGATGAGAGCTTCTACAACTCTTTCTGCCTTAAACGATGTCATCTTGCCTGATGAGGCATTGGCCATGGCACTGATTCCTCATTGGCCTACCATAATCTAGATAGTACACACTTGTGTGTTTGCAATAATATTCTCTAAATGTGGAGAGCTTTTTCAAATCATGGACAAGATGAATGGAAAGACTTTGTCCTTATGAACATGAAAATGAAATGGAATAAGAAGGCATGAACCATGATGATCTCTTTATTGATTTCCCAATGATGATTCACTCTCATATCCGATTTATAAATTTGTTTTATGCATTTTCTAATGGAACTAACTTATAACATATATGAACTCACACTTAGGTTTATACTAACAGTTGAGCTTGCTCCCCTGTGTGATCGTACATGAGATTATTGCGAGCCAATTGATGTGTATGCAGTGACTTCATCTCAGGCACCATATGCACATGATCTCATATCCAATTTATATTTGTTTTATGCATTTTCTAATGGAACTAACTTATAATCTATATGAACTCACACTTTACTTTATGCTAATAATTGAGTTTGCTCCCCTGTGTGATCGTACATGAGATGATTGCGAGCCAATTTATGTGTATGCAGTGACTTCATCTCAAGCGACATATGTACATGGTTATCTAAAGTCGTTATTAAGTCTTTCATTTGATATTGAGTTGTATGGGACATATTGATATTTTACTATGATATGGGCCATTGTATGCCTTATGTCAAGACATTTGATGTACTTTTTATTTATCTAGCTTTCATCTTTCTTATATTCTTTGTTATAATAATTTCATTTAAGTCATTTCGCTTACGTGTCATTTTATTGGCCATCTGGGTCAACTAAAGTGTCAAAGAAGGAATGAAGAAAATAGCGATCGAAAAAAAATTTTCGGGATGTTACATTAATTATATACTTTTTAGATGAAATAATACATATTTATTTGAATAATTTGATAATAAAAAGGTAAATAAATTACAATCGGCATATTTATTAATATAACTTGATCATGACCATCAGATAATTCGATGATCTTAATTTCAATCATTTGACTATTTAACATATACATTAAATTAGCATATAATTATTTTATTAATTTAATAAATAAAATTGGTATTCTACTCACGTTCTACGCTAAATGCTCTACATATTCATTTTTCTCTTTTTGTATATTATAACACTAATTCTGCATGGAAGGAAGAGCATAAAAAGAGGACAACAAATGAGACCCGCTTTTCGATTTCGAATGTCACTAAAACAAACAAGGACAGCCTTTCGCGTAATTCATCATCATCTTATTTAATCAAATAAGATATAAGAACGCAATCTTCCTGTAAAATGAAAGTTTAACGTGCGGGTGACTCGGAAGGTTTATGGTCCTACGAGGCAACCAATATGACACACAAAAAAACATTTTTACCGACTTAATCTCGCACCCTCGGATATATAATACGGACGTCGTCAATGGGAAGAAAAAGTGGTCAATGTCAAACGTTACAAAATACATGGACAAGGTGCAAGATCATTTCTTCCATCGGTTAGGAGAAAAATTTGCAATCAATTAAAACATTTTGTCAGAATTATCTGATCAGTTATCATTTAGACAATGGAAAATAGAGTATTGGAAATCTACAATAACGTGGAGTAGGTACTCCAATTCTAAGTTCTACTTGTCTTGAAGGAAACCTGCACACTGCAGGTAATGCTTATAATGCAGAGAAGAAACGAAGTGCAGTAACGTGAACACCGATTTAAACTGGGATCTCATCTGTTTGCCATTTTCCTTCCTTTTTTTACGGTGTAAAGCTTTCCAAATCATTTGACGGTGCAGATCTTTATGACTGACGCGACCCCAATGCGGTGCAGCACGACTACAGCATCACCCAGCTCGCAGAGCTGTTTCTGCACTGCTTGCTTAAGCGCAGCCCGCAAGATCACATCAGTTGATTCGGATTCAGTAGCCTTCGCCGAGCCCTCAGCCAGCACGGGGATCAGCCCTCTGTAGATCAGACTATGTCTTGCTGGTGTTTCATCACTGACGGTCCAGTCAAAAGAGTCTGTTGCTAACACCGGGACAACCACGGACATGATTGGGACTCTTGGACGATACTTGGCAACTAAATTGGCTGTGGTTCCTCCTCGAGTTAAGACTACTATCAGTTTAGCCTTGGCTTTGTTGGCTGTCCGAACGGCCGAAGATGCAAGACTCTCCAATGGGCTCATGGGAAGAGGGGCAGCACGTATCATCTCCTTGAAGATAGCATCATAGTCTAGGGAGGACTCGGCCTCAACGCATATTTTGGCCATGATCTTAACTGCCAGCTCAGGATATGCACCAGCCGCACTTTCACCACTAAGCATAACACAATCCGTGCCATCTAGAACAGCATTTGCAACATCAGTAGCCTCTGCGCGTGTTGGCCGAGGAGACTTGATCATGGATTCAAGCATCTGAGTGGCAGTCACAACAGGTTTGCCAGCAAGATTGCATTTGTAAATCATCATCTTCTGGGTCAGGAATATCTTTTCGACAGGTATTTCCATCCCAAGATCACCGCGAGCAACCATGAAGGCATCTGTCTCCCTCAAGATATCATCGAAATTTATGACACCCTCCTGGTTCTCAACCTACGGAGGCCAAAAACAGGCACACGAAAAGTAGATCAGGCACAATTAAAGTTAGAAATTCTCCAAGATATAAAATTCTAAAAACTTTCAGAATGGAATCAGGGAACCACAATGAATAATGCAATTTTTTGGCCAAACAATGAATAGTTAAGCTGTATGATCATTTACTCAAATACATTGAAAAGCAATATAAGCAATATATGAAAAGGTGTATGCTCAACTTTTTTTCTTGCAAGCTAAACTTAAGATAGACCAGATGATAACTAATTCTAATTATCAGATGAATTTGCATGGAACTTTATACTGGTTCTTATGCATGCAATATTTTTACCTGGTTTCAAATGCGAAGATGCATACCTTGGACATTAATTTTATATTTTTGGCATGAGGACCAAGAACCTTTCGAACATTAACAAGATCTGATCCTTTACGCACAAATGACAGGGCAATCATATCAATATTGTTTGGAACACCCCATTCCAAAATGTCCTCCTTGTCCTTCTCTGTCAGTGTGGGAAGATCTACAACAACACCAGGAAGATTGACATTCTTCCTCTCACCTAACATAGCTGTGTTCTCACAGCGGCATCTCACAGTTCCCACACCCGGGTCACAGGAGAGAACAGTCATGGTGATGGTCCCATCAGCGCATAATATAGTATTGCCTGGCTTCAGATCTACAGGGAGCTTCTTATAACTCATAGAAATCATGTTCTCATCTCCTATGATTGTGTAGTCAGTGCTGATTGTAATTTCCTGACCTTCTGTAAGCTTAATAGATTTTTCATCCCTCAGGAATCCAGTGCGAATCTCAGGGCCCTGGCAAAGAAAAAGCACACATGATTATGAAGAGCATGCCAAAATATGGAAAGCATATGAATTATCAATGTACTTTTCTTAAAGTCTCAACTTTTTAGAAGAAAGAATATTAGTATTCATAGTATGATGATCAGATGGTGGTAGCTCCAATGCAACTGACTGAATTAATGTGATTGACAAATGACATCCCCATATAATCTTCTTCCTCAATATCTTTTAGCAGACCAGTGGCTAAATGCTGATGGGGACCATGATTGTAACATGCGTGGGTGTCATGAGTATGAAGATGTCAATAGTGATGAAGGAAATACTGTCACAATTTTGGATATTCCCCAAGTAACTTTGGGCTATTTTACGGGAGAATTACACGAATCCAATTTTGAGAGTGGTAACTATTCAGTCCTTTAATTTTAATTTGTAACATCTGCCTCTCCTCTCCGACGCACGCACAAAGGGGGAGGGGGGCCGCCCCCCTTCCCCTCTGTGCGCTGACACCTGAGAGAGGGGAAGGGTGCAGCCACCGCCCTCCCCCTCTGTGCGTGTGACACAGAGGGGGAGGGGGGCGCTCTCCCTCCGGAGCGCAAAGACAGAGGGAGGCAGCCGCCCCCTTCCTCTCTCCCATCCGGAGCCATAGGGGAGAGGGGATGCTGCCCCCTTCCTCTGGCTCCGGTGAGGGGCGGCAGGCCTCATTTTTTATTTATTTTTATTGGTTTATTAATTTTTTATATTATTTATTACAATTTTAATATTATTTTTATTATCGGTTCACATTATTTTTTGTTTTTTTGTCGCGTCATGTTGATGGGCAACGGGAAAATTCACTATTGGCATTCAAGAGGACAACGGGCGCAAGAAATAAAAACTTGATAGTATAATCGAGTCACTTGGTGACTGGCTATTCTACTTATAACCGATTTAAGCCAATTGAATTTATGGTAATTAACACACCAGATTGACAAGTGACCATTTGAATCCAAAACACAAAGTGACCCTTCGGATGATAAATCAGTAAAATCTATTTCATCAAAACCAGCGCTTAGGCTAAAAAAGAGCTTCCGTTACAACTCAGAAATAGACAATTCTGCAACATCCAAACAACGACATCCACGTGACGCCATTAAAAAAAAACTACAAAGATGTTGATCGAGCAATATGAACCATTAAATGAGAAAAACTCATATTGCAACTAAAATTAAATTGCCAACAGAAATGATGAATTGCCAGATGATGGCAATCAAAGAGAATATGAAAAGAACAAACCTTGGTGTCGAGCATGACGGCGCAGAGAATCTGCGTGTTCTGCATGGCAATCTTGAGGTTATTGAGGGTCTCCTGGTGGTAGTCGTGGGTGCCGTGTGAGAAGTTGAACCTGGCAACGTTCATGCCCGCCCGCAGCAGCTTCTCCAGCATCGGCACCGACCGGGACGCTGGCCCTAGCGTACACACGATCTTAGTCTTCGGCACACGCCCATCGTTGGGCAGCTCCTTCAGCATTCCCTCGATGTCTATGTTTCCCATTTCTACAAACACCAAAACCGCGATCGCCACTCCAATGTTTCATCAAAACCAACAGGTTGATAAAGAACCATTACGAAAGTTAACAAAAATGAAAAGCAAACTGGGAAAAAAAACCCACCGTGTTTTGACAAAAAAATATAGCGATGAAGAATTATGAAAGGGAAAACAAAACAAAACGAACATACTTGAGATCCATCAATCGAACTCCGGTCGTACAGATCAAATCAAATAAGTAAATAAACAAATAAAATGGATCGAACATAGAGGGAAAACAAACAAGATCGATCGATCCAGAAGTCAAAGACATTTACAAAAATCGAACCTTTTTAATCCTTTTATCCTCTTCTTTGTCGCCCTCGTAATTATTTCGAGCTCAGTTCCAGCTTGGGGAGCGAAAGCATGAAATATAAAGGAGCGCGAGTTCATGGGAAACGAATTCTAAGCTTAAAAAGGACACAAATTCGATTCCCAGGCGAAAATTGTATGCGTTTCCCGTTCTCGCTTCAGGCTCAAAACAGAGTAGTTCGGACTGAGGGAGAGGGGAAACGTTCTCGCGGTGCGAATTCGGCGAACGAGGACCGTCCGATGTGTTTTGTGCGGGGAGGATGACACGATGGAGCACGCGGAGCGGGAGGCACAAAAAAAAAAAGTGGGTAACGGCCCATTGGCTTTAAGAAAAGGCGGCGGTCCACCAAACCATCTCTTTAGGCCTTCCCTTGCACGAGGCGTCTTTTTATTTTTGAATAAAATTATAAAAATATATTTGGCTGTTAATTTATTTGGATATAACATAAATTTTCTGAGGTGACAGAAAAATTGGGAAAGAATATAATTGTATTTTTTTTACTTTTCATTAGGATGGGTTGCATTCTTTCTTTTCATAAAATAAATGCTTTTCCCATAAGCATTATTATCCACATCCGATAGTAAAGCTGGTGCAATTAACAACTATCACGTATATTTGTTTGTGAATATATTCTAGACTTAGAAATATATTGATGAGAATCTACACAAAGAAATTTGAGTACAATGTACTTTTAAAAAAAAATGTGCCCTTTTGTCATGGAATTTTATGCAAATCATCCAGTCTAAGGTAATAGAGAAGGACAATGGTACATAGCCCGCACTGTTTTTCATTGTTGATAAATACTCACAACAAAAAAAGGGCGACCTAACCCCGCCAGACCGGCCTAGCCAAGTCAGGCCAAAATTGAGCAGGGTCAGTCAATGTTCCTGTGAGCATGGCACAACTCAGTCCGAGGCGTGATCAAATCCGATTTGACATAATCCGACACAGCTCGAAAGTTCATCTCTACTACATAACGAGGGCCAAGTTGCGTGAGGCTCATCATCTTTAACGCTTCTGAGATGCCCTTCCAAACATGTGGTCATTCTGGAGACATTACGCACTATTATTCATTTTGTTTATCTTTCTAGATTTTGATCAATCAACATTAAATATCCATATATAAGTGGAAGATTAAAAAAATTATAACATTAACAATAGAATAAAAATATCCATGATCTTACAATTTAATAGAATTGAAGTAATCAATTATGAAATAAAACTAAGCTAAAATCATGGTATGACCATGTGAAAAATCAGCCGCCCCCACAGTGGCATTTTTTAAAAAGGAACAATACTCATAGCATCTAAAAAAACAATAACCATATGCTCCATTGATAAAGAAAATATATAAATTAATTGCGCATTTTAAACAATTATATGTGTAGTTCCATGCATCAATGGCCAATGACATACACAGCACAACACTTTTACCATCTGAAGAGTCCATCGTATCTGCAACTCTTGAGATTCATTGTACTGGAGGGTAGAGGTTCTATATAACACCATAACTATAATTTTCCCTGGAGTTTGGGTAACCATCCCTCAGTTAACGTTCACTACCCTATTTAATTAAATGATATTTTTTCATGCAACCTTAAGACAATCAGTAGACATTATTATCTCAACTTTTATTTTTTATCTCATTATTTACTTAGGATGTCTATATTTGATTTTGTTAAAACTTTTTATGCTTAGGTCATTCTACATAACAATAGGACAAATAAGCACATCAATTAATCATAATAACAAATAGTCATAAAATGATTTAAATAGTAAATAACAAATATAAAAGATGATTTAAGTGTACAAAACATAGACCAATGTTTTGTGTGGACATCATGTTGTAACTACTCACAATTTCCTCTACGAAGTCATGACCACCAGGACCACGACCTACAAAGTGTTGAACTCATGGTCACAACCCTTTTTGAGTCTTGACTCATGTCACAACTCCCAAAGTCATAACCTCCTTGTCGGGGTCCTAATAGTTGTGACTACCATGGTCATGATCCAAAGTCAATGTCACAAAAATATCATATGGGGCCCTTACACATATGGTCAATTGATGTCATTACTATCAGGGGTTGCATGGTTGTGGGTTTCACGAAGACGAAGGCCACGACATCAATGTCGTACCAATGTCAACGGAAGAAGATAACTACCGTGGAATGCATGTGAGAGAAAACGAAAGGAAAGATGCAATCATGTGAGATGACTAGGATATCATTCCCTCAAACAGCCCAAGGACTTAATCATTCTCTCAAATGTCTCCTAGTGGAGGCGATGGTGGCAGAGGAGTAAATTTTGGGCGGAAAGGATGTGTGTCATTGGTGATGCAAAAAAGGGGGCATCGCACCTCATCTCCACATCGTCGGGGGATGTGGATGAAGGCCCTCCCGTCTCCTTCGAGTTGTTGGTGAGAGGGGGGGGGGGGGGGGGGGGGAGGGTCCCCCCCCCTCTCTTTTTAAAAACTTTTTTTTGGCTATTCTTATATTATTTTTTATTTTATTTTTAAAAAAGTGCCATGTTGACAAAAATAATAGTGATACTCAATGAAAGGGACAAATTGTGAAATAAATCAATAGTTAGAGGACATTCTGATTACAAATAAAGCTGGATGAAGAATTGGAAAGAAGATAAAGTTGAAGAAAAATTGTCTAAATTTATCCTTTTTCTTATTTTGCTACTCAGGGATTTTCATTGGGTATTCCTAGTAGGTGAGGTCTTTAGTTCGGTTCTTCCACTTTGAGTATGGTTATACTTGCAAAGTATGAACAGGTGAAAGACATTTTATACATGTCCATGCAACGAAGGTAACGCTAGTTTGCATATTGCATCTCTAACCATCCAAAATATCTTGAAAGGTCGAACATTTATCATTGACCCAGCTTTTTCTTCTTGTTAAATCTCATCTCGCGTATTTGAAACCTTAAACATCACTTGGTCGCCTACAGTAAAAAAAACTATTTTCTTCGACCTCTATCTAATATAAAACTTTCAACGAGCTAGTGTGGCCCCTCGGTCTTTCCTTAATAAGGTCCACCTTTTAGCCTATCATGGTTGAGCTTCGTCAAGAACATAGAAAGTGTCTCTCGAAGTTTCTTAATATCATAATAACAATGAATTACAATAATCAGATGATATTATTCTTGCTAAATATTTTTCATAGAATAATTATTTCTCATCGAATTACTATTTTGAATATGAAGAAAACACAAAACATTTGTACTATATTATGATTACTTTGTGAATTGATCCATATTTTTTCTCTTCTCATTGGAGAATTTTCTTTACGTAAATTTAATGTCATTTTTGTCTACTATTGTTTGAATGCACTATGTTGGACTAGAGTTAACTCAAATGATGGAACTTTTCACGAATAGTGTGATTAAAAATAATTTGATAAAAACATATAAAATAAATTCAAATTTAAGTAATCTAAGAATAGTAGTTTAAATTGAATTAACATTTTTATAATTATATATATATATGTTGAAAAAATAGTATTATAAGTATTAATATAGGAGCGACATCAAATGACACAAATTTTGTTAAAATTAGGTGAAAATGTTAAACATGATTTGTAATTCCTCTTTATGATTAAATTATACGTGTGTAGATTATGGGTATACACTATATATTGTTAAAGTTCAAAATGATATTTTTATATTAAGAGTGAATTACATAATTCTGAGCTTACTTTGTAATTTAATGTATATTTAATTAGAGTTAATTAATATATAAGTTATAAAGAGGGAAATTTGGACTACTAAATGAATAATAAAAAATTTGATTTTTTCCCCCAATTTCCACCTTCTCACTTTTAATAAAATTAGCTTTGATGCTCATGTTATAGTACTAATTTATTGTCCTTTAACATATAATGACTTAAAAAAGTCTATTTGTCAATGAGTTAATATCATTAGCTATTAATTTTATTTATAAAATGAAATGATGATTTTTCACACACCATTTAAATGATCAAATAAGATTATAACATAAGATCACTACTTCATGTACCATTTAGAGAATTAAGAAAAAAATAGTTATAAGTTTAAAAAAATGAACGAATGGTGAAAAAAGAATATACCCTATAATATAATATTTTTTTTAGTAGAAGTGTTATAACTTCTAGTTATGTATATAAAATAGTAAACGCTCTCTTCTCATTCATTTTGATTACTAAAATATTTTAAGTTTTTGTTTTTTTTATTTCAATTAGTATATAAATTGCAAAGATAAGTAGGGGAAATGAGTGGAGTATGGAATGAGTAATACAGATATTATAGTGGCAACGAATGATTAACTAAAATTAATTATGAGATTAAATTTGGACAAAAAAAATTGAATAGTTTAATACATTGTTAATACAAGCACACAGTCATATATAATACATTGTTAAAGTCCGCAAGGGCATAGTTTAATCATGGTTAATTACATATTGTGGACTTAATTTTTTTAATTTAAAGATACACTAATTAAACCGGCTATTAACTAGTATACAAGTTACAGAGAGAAAAAAAAATGTGGAACCACTGGATGAATAATATCTAAAAGTAAAATCGTTATAATATTTTTCTTATATTTCTAATATGAATAAGTTAGTGGATTAACTTAATAACATAATAAAAATGAGGGATTATATATTACAATTAATGAATGAAAATTTGTAACTTAATTTTTCTAAGTGATGAAAAGAATATAGAAGTGAAATATATTAGATGAAAAACATGCAAACACATAAGAAAATCATTAATCATGTAAATACCTTGGCAGACGTATACATGCAAACACTTAACAAGTGATGAGTCTAGGTATAGATAAATAAATGAGAATATAAAATGCAAAAGAAAAAAAAAACATCAAGTAGACATTGTGTCTTATTTTATTAATTTTTTTATTCCTCTTACTTATAATCTTTTTCAACTAAAAAAATCTCAAAATAATGACTTGCATGAAAGAGAAAAAAATAATATATGAAATGAACAAAACTAAATAAAAGAATAATAGATGGACAAAACAAGAAAGAAAAATAGGAATCCAAGAACGAAATTAAATAACTCATTGTTCGGTGTTTCTTGTGATAAGAAGCATTTGATTTTGTATTTTCCTTTTAATATATTTTATATATGTAGAAAGAAAATGAAAAATTCTGTAATTATCAATGGCTTTCTATGCCACAATTATAATTAATAATATTATATAATATATTTGTTAATGGATGAAATAGATGAGAAATTTTGAAAAAAGATTAAGAGCAAAGATGAATTGAAGGTGATTTCAATATATATTCAATACCAAGAACTTATCATATCATGACAAAATTATATTCTCTTTCTTTTTCTTTCTGTCGCCAGGATCTAAAGTAAATTATATGAATTGTCCTTCAATTTTGGATACGACAATTAGATGATCCTTTAACTTTAATTTATAATTAAGCTATTTTCAAACTTTATTTTAAAAAAAACATGCCATCCTCCTGAGCGCCAATGACAAGTTCTCCAATTACATAGCAGATGTGATGCAAAAAATATTATATACTATAAAATAATTAATTAATTAAAAAAGAGGCAACCGTCATCAAAGCTGGAGTAAGGGTGCTGGAGCCCCTTCTCTGCTCCTCTTCGGCAGGAGAGGAGAAGAGAAGGGCGCCCCTCCCCTTTTTCTCTCTCGCATGTTCGTTGTCCTCTTTGCAAGTTCATTTTTTCTCTCGCGCGTATCGACGAGCGTGCAAGAGCGCCCCTCTCTGTGCGAGTTCGCCTACGAGCTCGTATAAAGGAGGTCGACGCCCACTTTTTCCTCTCTCACATGCTCACCTACACACGAGAGAAAAAAAGAGGGCGTCAATGTAACGTCCCCAAAATCAGTCATCTTGCCGCGCAGTCAAACTGACCATAAGGGCACTATACTGCCTATTACTTTTTTGACTTTGACCAGTCAACAAATGAGACACGTGACAATGGAAATAATAATAAAATGAGTGTAAGAAATGATTGCTGAAGAGATATCATTGAAAAATCACATGACATTATCATTAAATGAAATCACTCAATGGAAAAAGGAAGTTCACAAATATTAAACATTCCAGCAAATTGTCACATGTGCGACGCCAAGAGAGGGAAAACATAATATCCTTTGAATACAAGAACTAATAATGCGAATAAAGAAATTAAGGAGCGGAAAGCTTTTGAGTTTGACAAGTCATGTGCAACCGTCATTAGTTTTGCGCCCTCCATCACCTCCTTAGATAGGATTCTCATCGGTAAAATTCTAATGCAGGGGCATAGAATATCCGTGAGCAAAATGCCCAGTACACATAGAAATATAGGCGATAAAATGATAATCAGCTTATGATCAACAATAATAAATAAGGATAAATATAACACTTATTTTTTTAATGTAGGCTATGAACCATACTTGTTCATATCGATGCTTTATTCCTTACTATGACAATACTTTGTTCTGTACTTTACTCTGCTATACATTACCATAATTTGCTCTGTTCTGTGTAATGCTACGTCTTTTACATTATTATAAAGTTCTTAAAGTTCGTTATCATATGCGAGCTCGACTTGATTAGGTTGGAAAGCTAGAGGTGTCTCTATGCATCTGTGTAGCCAAGATGCCCATGAAAGGAATGGAGTATGCTATGCATACCCTTTTCGGAATATAGGTGGGAGAGGACATGTATCCAGGGACAGTGGTCACTAAAGACCCATATTTTCACTATCTCCTCAACTGAGTTACCTGTCCCTCTTGCACTTAACTTGTAATTCATGTATCGCCCCCGTGGGGGAAGAGTGTGTCAATACGTCATCCTAATTCGGAGCACAAGTGGGAGAGGGCCTGTGATTCAGGAGCAGTGGTCGTTAAGACCAGTAGGTACACTGTCTTATCAGTCCAACTACTTGCCCCTCTCAGTACCATATCTTGATCTCTGTTCTGTACTCTGGACGGCACATTAGCTATCCCGTGATTTCATCTATGCTTTACTTATCTTATTTATCATCTCTAGAGTTAGGAATCATGAATCAGTAAAAGGTAAAGTCAGAACCTTTTTTCTTGAGGAAGAAGGCCTAATACATTTTCTACTATGTTGGATAGGGCCTCAAGTGGGACTGTTCGAAGCGGGACCCGTCTATGAAAGATCGGGACCCAACAGAAGGCGCACTCTTCTGCTTGACAGAACTCGGGCCGGGTTGCGGACGACCTGAATCGAGCTTCTATCACGAGATTAGTGTGCATGACCCGGTCCGAGTTGAGATCGCCTGAACTCGGACCGAGTCGCGGGCGGGACTTTGGCCGCCATCCCGACTGAGTTAGTGCTAGGTCCGATCGATCGATTGATGCGACCCGGGCCGATCAGGGTCTAACTCGATCGGGTCATTTGCACAACTTTCTCGATCGGGACCCAACAGAAGGCGCACTCTTGTGCTTGACAGAACTCGGGCCGGGTTGGGGATGACCCTGTTCGAACTTCTATTGTGAGATTAGTGTGCATGACCCGGTCCAGGTCGAGATCCGTCTCGAACCAAGCTGCAGGCGGGACTTTGGCCACCATCCCGACCGAGCTAGTGCTTGATCCGGTCGACCGATTGATGCGACCCGGGCCGGGTATACTTATACTCGGGCCGTCCTCTGTAATGATCTAGGACAAGTTATCAGTGACTCGGGCCGGGTCACAAGTGCGCGAAATCGCATCCACCTTCTCCTCCTTCTCCGACCATCCTTTGACCGTCAATGCATGATGGTCATAACACAAAAAATGACATCTATATATTCTAGATTAATATGGGTCCATCACACGCATTATATGATTATCGAATCATCACCTATGAGGATTAGAACGTCTAAGGTACCTCTGTTAAGTCGCTGGATTGGTTCGCCGACGGATTCATTGATTTCTCCGATCCCTATCAATCCTAGTACGAGGAGAGTGTGGTTGCTCTACTGCGCGTCGAGGGAGGATCGCTGTGCGTCAAATGTCCTTGGATCGTCCCGACGTGCGTTTTGCCCTCTTGTCATTTGTTCGTCGTCCGTCAGAACCAAAGAAGAAGAGAGGAAGAGCAGAGGAGGGAGGCAGCCGAGTGAGTTGTCCAAAGGGGTGAGTGGCCCTCCTGCCCTTTTATCGGACCTCGTCCCCCCCCCCCCCACCCCACCCCACTCAGGGATGAGGTCGTGGGAGTGGGGGAGAGAATCGGGGGGAGAGGAAGTTACTCCCCTTCCCCCCCCCCCCTCCTCCCCCCCATTCTCTCGTTCTCTCTCTTTTTTATTCATTTCAAATACAAATTTCAAATTCTCTTTTTCTTTCATTTTTTGAATTGTTTTTATCCAGTCGTTACATCACTAACCTATTGGATCTAAGTTTTAATGATATATTAAATTATATTTTGATGATACAAACATCAAATGATCAAATATAAAATGCTAAAAAGTTTAAAGAAAAAAATATAACTTTATGAACTACGCTTTGATTAAGTAATTGGCACTGATCTTATAAGTTTTGGAGAAATGGGAATGTCAATTTGTAGAAAATTCTGTTAGCTTTCCATAGACTCCAAGATTATCTAATTTTGATAACTGTGCAGAAAGTTATGCTCAAAATAGTGCAGGGCGGTCAACCTACCGGTTGAAGTTATGAAGACCGGTCGAGAAAATCCGGTCTACCGATTGGAGATATCGGTCGATCGATCAAGGTATAAATCACTCAAATGAAAACTGCGAGACTGTACCGGTCGATAGTCCGGTCGATGCAGTGGCCGACCGATCAACTGAACGGGAGGAAATCAAAACTGCGAGACTGTACCGGTTGAGATATCGGTCGATAGTCCGGTCGACCGACCAAGTGCTGAAGATACAGAAATGAGCGCAACGGTCATATAGACCGGTTGACCGGTTCATTAATGCGGTCGACCGATCAGCTGCAGCAAATCAGGAAAATGAGCCAACGGTCATATAGACCGGTCGACCGACCCATAAATGCGGTCGATCGGTCCATTACTTAAATGAACAATAACACTATATTTTGAGGAGAAAAATGTGGAATTAATTTTGGATGAATTTTTCACATACCAAAGCCTATAAAAGGAGTGTCAAGGCCAGAAGCAAAAGCAAACAATCCAAGCAATGAAGCTATACTTCAAGAAATCAAAAGAAGATCCTTTCCTTGAAGTTATCATTTTAGTCGTGCTCCTCTTTCTCTCTTCCACTCTTGTGAGCCTAGCATTATAAAGAGAGAAATATTTTGTTTAGAAAATAGAAAGAGCTCCTATGTAAAAGAGGTTCTAAATCTTATCTCTTGAGCGAGAGAAAAGATTAGCTTCCTAAGAGGAGAGGTTGCCTTGCCTCTCGAAGTGGAGAAAAAGGTGATTGTGTAAAGGGCTTTCTTCCTTGCCCCATTTTGAACAAAGGAAGGGATCAGTGGAATCTCCGACGGTCTCGAGGTCGAGAAGTCGAAGCGGGGACGTAGGCCAAGGTGTGGCTGAACCTCATCAACAACCACCCGTATTCATTGTGTTTGAATTCTCTCACTCTATCTCCCTCTCATATTGTGTTTATGATCTGAATTGCAAAGGTTTTAAGAATAGATTTTGTGCTTCCGCGACGAATTTCGTGAGATCGATATTTTTGTTTAAACACCAATTCACCCCTTCTTGGTGCCCTTTGGGATCCTACATAACCTTTAAAAGAAAATTTGTCCTCGAATTTAAATCAAGGTTAAGGCTTACCGAATAATTTGGAGAACTTCTCGCGCATCTCTGACTCTACTTCTGTAGGATCCCAAAGGGCACCAAGAGGGGAGGTGAATTGATGTTCAATCAAAAATGTCGATTTCACAAAGATCGTCACAGAAGCACAAAATCGATTCTTTAAAATCTTTTAAAATAAAGCAATTCAGATCATAAGCATAATATGAATGGGGGAGAGAGAGAAAATCAAACGTAAAGACACAGTGGCTGTTGGCGAGGTTTGGTCACACTTGGCCTACATCCCTGCTCCGACTTCTCGATCTCGAGACCGTCGGAGATTCCACTAATCCCTTCCTTTGTTTCGAATGGGGCAATGAAGAAAAACCATTTACATCAACCACATTTTCTCCTCTTCGAGAGGCAAGGCAACCTCTCCTCTTAGGAAACTAATCTTTTTCTCTCGCTCAAGAGATAAGATTTAGAACCACTTTTACACATGAGCTTTCTCTATTTTTTCTGAACAAAATGTCTCTCTTTTACAAAGCTAAGCTCACAAGAGTGGAAGAGAGAAAAAAAGAAAATTCTAAATGATAACTTCAAGAGAAATTATTTTCTTTTGATTTTTTGAAGTTTTGCTTTGCTTGGATGGATGTCTTTCCTTTTAGCTTTGGCACTCCTTTTATAGGCTTTAGGAAGTGAGAAAGCCGTCCAAAAATCATTCCACACTTTTCTCCTTCAAATTTGACCGTTACTGTTCATTTGACTCAGAGGCCAATCGACTGCACATATGTACCGGTCGACCGGTACACTTTCTTTTATGAAAAATGTGACCATTGGCGAATTCTACACTGTCCAGTCGACTTGTTTTTTGGACCGGTCGATCGGTACCTCGACTGGTATAGTCTCGACATTCTGCTAGTTGAAATTATGCATTTTCTGCACTGACCGGTCGACTTGTGTTCTGGACCGATCGATCGATATTCTGGGCACCTGACTGGTCGACCTATTTTCCAGTCGACAGCTCGACCACCCTGCACTATTTTAAGTATAATGTTTTTGCACAGTTATTCAAATGAGATGATTTTTTATTCTATGAAAAGCTAACAGAATTCTCTACAACTTTGATATTTATGACTAATCCAAAATCTAATAGGATCATAGTTAATTATTTAATCAAATGTAGTGCATAAAGTTATCCCTTTTTCTTTAAACTTTTTCAGTATTTTAACTTTAATCTTTCGAAGTTTGTATCATCAAAATATAATTTTATATATCACTAAAACTTAGGTCCAACAATCTTCCCCTTTTTTATGAAGACAAATCGAGAAATAAGAAAAATGTATAAATTGCGAAAAAGTTATAAAATAAGTTGTAAAATCAATTTTACTCCCCCTAACACTCAAATTTCCTTACAATGATAGATATTCACGTAAGTATAAATTGTAAGTAACTCTTCGTATAAAGTGATATTCAGATCATATTTCTCCTATATTTCTCTCCCTTTTGTTTTATAAAAAATAATAATTTGTGTATGGAGCATATAGGAAATCATATGTAACTCCCCCTTAATCATGCCATCTTTGAAAAAAATTTATTTTCCCCTTTTTTCATATTAGAAATATGTAAAATATTGCATCATAAAGAATTCGTATGTAAAAAATAACTCCTCCTAAATTTATGATTATTTTATAATGGCGAAATGGAAATAATTTGATGAAGACCAAAACTATATATATATATATATTAATAATCAAA
Organism: Pontederia crassipes; assembly: GCA_030549335.1. NCBI lineage: Eukaryota > Viridiplantae > Streptophyta > Magnoliopsida > Commelinales > Pontederiaceae > Pontederia > Pontederia crassipes. Next base: position 8,517,739 of record JAUKPH010000017.1, read on the forward strand.
ATATGGCATAAAATTTTGATACAACAATGATATTCATGATATGTCAAAATAAAATTTAGTGTGTTACCCCTATCACTATTACCAATTTTAGATGTTCTCTCTTTTCAAAAAATAGTAATTTTAAATTTTTGAGTGAAATCAAAGATAAACGATACTTTTACCATAATCTTTGTTCCTTCACATTTCTAATTCATCCTTTGCTTTACATGTGAGGCACACCTGAAAAAATAATCATTTAAACTTTGTTACCCAAACTTCTTTGGATCCAATTTTATTAGTCAAAGTTCCTTTTGGAATCCATATCATCCTATGTTTTGAAGATTTTCTTACTTTGCATTGATAAGCATAATGGCTATAAAATCCACGTGCAAAACATGTAATATGTGATTTTCTATTGTAGAAATGATTAATCTTCCAATAAGAGTTTTCATGTCCAAAGTATTTCGTAGAAATGATTATCTTTCTTTACATAAGAACTAGTTTTATCATTATTTTGTGAATTTTCAACAGATCATTTTCCTTCTTTGCTTTTTCTAAAGAACATGCTAATTTTACAATTTCACATACATGTGTAATTTCCAAAGTTTCAATTTCATTTTTTAAGTTTTCATTCTCCATAAAACATGTATTCTTTTCTTCTTTTAAATTTTCAATCTCATGTCGTAATTTCTCATTTTCCTCTTTAAGCAAGTAATATCTTTTTATAAGTAAGGAAAATTCTTTATTTACATTCAAAGAAAGATTTTCTATGGAAGAAATCGATGAGTCATTATTTGAAGGATTAGAAGTTACCTCATCGTCATATGCCATTAGACATAAGTATGCTTCATCACTAGAAGAGCTTGACGAGTCACTTGTTTCACTTGACTCTTAATACTTTTTCTTTTTACCTTTTCGATATGTCTCTTCTTTGTGATTTTTGTATGATCTTCGGGTAGGCTTCTCATTTGTTTCTTTTTTCTTCACCAACTTGAGATACTTATCTAATTTTCTTGTGTAGGCGGGCGAGTCTCTTTTCATCAACTTATTCTTCACTTGAATCTTCTTCATTTGGATTTGTCTTTAATGCCAATGTTTTCTTTTTGGGAGCTTTTTCTTTTTTATCTTCTTGGATTGAGATCTCATATGTTTAAAGTGAACCAATAAGATTATCAAAATCCAATTTATTCAGATCTTCTTTTTTCAATTACGGTCCTCTTCGTATGCCATTTGGCAGAGAGATCTCAAAATCTTTTTTCACTTTTTGGGGGTTAGTTCTTGGCTCGCCCAATAAGGTTAAGCCATTTAAAATATCATTAAACCGAGCTATCATATCATTTATAAATTCATTATCATGCATTTTGAAAGAATCATATTGATTGTTTAAAATATTCAATCTACATTCTTTAATTTTGTCGGTTCCTTCATAAGTAGTGATGAACTTTTTCCAAATCTCGGTTGCAATTTCACAACTTGAAATCCGATTAAACTCCGTTGAATCCAAAGCACAATAAAATACATTTTTGACTTTCCAATCAAGTTTTGAAAAAATCTTTTCTTTTTCTTTAGAATCAGTAGGTAACTTTTCATAAACATAATAACATTTTTCAACTATGTCCCACATGTCGATATCAATAGAATAAATATATGCTTGAATTCTAATTTTCCAATATGTAAAATTTGATGCATTTGAAAAGGGAGGACGACTAATTGATTGTCCTTCGGAAAAATTAAAATTACTTGATGCCATAGCTCTAAAGATTGTTAAATCTTAAAACAAAGTGATCAAATCTTGAAATGATTAAAACATAAAATTATTTGATCTTAAAATAAGAGCAACCTGCTCTGATACAAATTATAGGATCCCAAAGGACACTAAGAGAGGGGTGGATTGGAGTTAAATAAAAAATGTTAATTTTACAAATATCGTCGCGGAAGCATAAAACCGATTCTTTAAAATCTTTTAAAATAAAATAATTCAAATCATAAGCATAATATGAATGGGGGAGAGAGAGAAAATCAAACGTAAAGACACGATGGTTGTTGACAAAGTTTGGTCACACCTTGGCCTACATCCCCGCTCCGACTTCTCGATCTCGAGACCGTCGGAAATTTCATTAATCCCTTCATTTGTTTCAAATGGGGCAAGAAAGAAAAGTCATTTACATCAACCATCTTTTCTCCGCTTCGAGAGGCAAGGCAACATCTCCTCCTAAGAAGCTAATCTTGTTCTGTCGCTCAAGAGGTAAGATTTAGAACCTCTTTTACGCAGGAGATCTCTCTATTTTTTCTGAACAAAACATCTCTCTTTTACAAAGCTAAGCTCACAAGAGTGGAAAAGAGAAAGAAAGAAAGCTCTAAATGATAACTTTAAAAGAAATGATCTTCTTTTGATTTCCTAAAGTTTTGCTTCAATACTTGGATTGATGCCTTTCCTTCTGACTTTGGCACTCCTTTTATAGGCTTCAGCAAATGAGAAAATCGTCCAAAAATCATTCCACACTTTTCTCCTTCAAATTTGACTGTTCATTTGACTTAGAGACCGGTCGACTGCACATATGGAACAGTCGATCGGTACACTTTCTTTTATGAAAAATGTGACCGTTGGCGAATTCTGCACTATCCGACTGACCTTTATTTTGTACCGTCGACCGGTACAATCTCGATATTCTACTGGTTGAGATTGGACATTTCCTGCACTAACTGGACGACATGTGTTCTAGACTTGTCGACCGATATTCTGAACAGGTCGACCCGTGTTCCTGACCGGTCGACCTATTTTCCTATTTTAAGCATAATATTTTGCACAGTTATCCAAATGAGATGATTTTTTATTCTATGGAAAGCTAACAGAATTCTCTACATCTTTGATATTTATGACTAATCCAAAATCTAATAGAATCATAGTTAATTAATTAATCAAGGTATAGTGCATAAAGGTATCCCTTTTTCTTTAAACTTTTTCAACATTTTAACTCTAATCTTTCGAGGTTTGTATCATCTGTTGGGTCAAAGTTTTAATGATATATAAAATTATATTTTGATGAAACAAACCTCAAAAGATTAAAGTTGAAATGCAAAAAACTTTAAAGAAAAATGGATAACTTTGTGCACTACGCTTTAATTAAATAATTAACACTGATCTCAATAGTTTTGGATGAATAGAAACAAAGTTGTAGAGAATTCTGTTACCTTTCCATAGACTCCAAGATCATCTAATTTAGATAACTGTGCAAAAAGTTATGCTCAAAATAGTACAGGTCGGTCAACCCGACGATTGAAGCAAACAAAGCCGGTCGAGATGATACCGGTCGACCGAATAGAAGATGCCGGTCGATCGACAACTACTAACCCTGCTCCAGACGACGTCGAGCCGATATCGGTCGATGTATCGGTCGACGGACCGATCGACCGATCCAGCGCAGAAGTTGAAGAAAACGTGCAACGGTCACATAGAACAATAACGATAAAATTTGAAGGAAAAATTTTTGAAACAAATTCTGGACGAATTTTTCAAACGCCGAAGGCTATAAAAGGAGTGTCAAAGCCAGAAGCAAAGACATTCATTCACTCATTGAAGAAAAGCTTCAAGTTATCAAAGAGAGATAATTTTCTTGAAGTTTTCATTTTATACATTTCTCTTCTTGCGAGCATAGAATTTTAAAAGAGAGAAACATTTTTGTTCAAAAAAAATTGAGAGAGCTCTTGTGTAAAAGAGGTTCAAAATCTTACATCTTGAGCGAGAGAAATATATTAGCTTCTTAGGAGGAGAGGTTGCCTTGCCTCTCTAAGCAGAGAAAAAGGCAGTGGTGTAAAGTACTTTCTTCCTTATCCCATTTGGAATAAAGGAAGTGCTAGTGGAATCTCCGATGGTCTCGAAGTTGAGAAGTCGGAGCGGGGACGTAGGCTAAGGTGTGGCTGAACCTCGTCAACAACCATCGAGTCTATACGTTTGATTTTCTCTCTCTCTCCCTATTCATATTGTGTTTATAATCTGAATTGCAAAGGTTTTAAGAATGAATCGATTTTATACTTCCGCGACGAATTTCGTGAAATCGGTATTTTCGGTTAAACATCAATTCACCCCCCCCCCTCCCCTCTTGGTGCCCTTTGGAATCCTACAATTGGTATCAGACCGGGTTGTTCTTATTTTTTATTTTTTTTAATCATCTTGTTTTCATATCTAATTGTTATTAGATCTAATCATTTTAATATGCAATCATCTTGTTTTAATATTTAACAATCTTCAAGAGCCATGGCATCAAGTGCATTTATTTTTTCTGAAGGACAATCAATTAGTCGTCCTCCCCTTTTAAATACATAAAATTTTGCATATTGAAAAATTCAGATTCAAGTCTATATATGTTCTATTGATTTAAACATGTGGATATTATTGAAAAAGGTTATTATTTACATGAAAAATTACCTTCCGAACATGACGAAAAACAAAAAAGTTTTACGAAATTAGATTGAAAAGCAAAGAATATTTTCTATTGTGCTTTGAATTCAACGGAGTTTAATCGGATTTCAAGTTGTGAAATTGCAATGGAGATTTGGAAAAAACTCATCACTACTTATGAAGGAACCGACAAAGTTAAAGAATCTAGATTGAATATTTTAAATCATCAATATGATTCTTTTAAAATGCATAATATTGAATCCATAAATGATATGGTTGCTCGGTTTAATGATATTTTGAATGGCTTAGCCTCCTTGGACGAGCCAAGATCTAACTCTCAAAAAGTGAAAAAGATTCTCAGGTCTCTCTCTTCCAAATGGCATACGAAGAGGACCGTGATCGAAGAAAAAGATTTGAACAAATTGGATTTTGACGATCTTATTGGCTCACTTTTAACCTATGAGATCTCAATCCAAGAAGATCTAGAAGAAAAAAATCCCCAAAAAGAAAATATTGGCATTGAAGGCAAATATAATAGAAGAAGATTCAAGTGAAGAGAAAAAGGATGAAAAGAAACTCGCACTCTGCTTAAGAAAAGTAGATAAGTATCTCAAGTTGGTTAAAAAAAAGACAAGAACGAGAAGCCAACTATAAAATCATACAAACACCACAAAGAAGAAAAATCTCGGAAAGGTAAAAAGAAAAAATATGAAGAGTCTAGTGAAAAGTAGTTCATCAAGCTCTTCTAGTGATGAAGCATACATATGCTTGATGGCACACGGCGATGAGGTAATCTCTAACCCTTCAAACTCAAATTATGACTCATCAAACTCTTCCGAAGAAATTTCTTCTTTAGATGTGAATAAAGAACTCTCCTCTCTTATAAAAATATATTTTTCAATTAAAAAGTAAAATGAAACATTAATATATGAAATTGAAAAATTAAAAGAGGAAAATAATGCATATTTTTTGGAAAATGAAAAACTAAAAAATGAAATTGATACTTTGAAAATCACGCATGCATGTGAAGTTGTAAAACTAGCATGTTCTTTGGAAAAAGTAGAAAAAGAAAATGTCTCTTTGAAAGATATACAAAATAAGATTATTTTTTACGCAAAGAAAAATGATCTTAGGAATCATCCCTATGATAGAAAATCACATTTAAAGTGCTTTACATGTGAATATTATGGGCATTATGCATAACAATATAAAATGAGAAAATCAACACAACATGACATGATTTGAGTTCTGAAAGGAATATTGTTTAACAAATTAGGACCCAAAAAAATTTGGATACCAAAGATTACATAATTACTTTTCGGGTGTGCCTCACATGCAAAGCAAAGGACAAGTGGTGAAGGCACAAAAGTTATGATAAAAGTATCATTTACTTTTTTATTTCACCCAAAAATTTTAAAATTACTATTTCTTTAATAGAAAAGAGGAATATATAAAAGATTGGTCACAGTGATAGGGCGAGCATGATTAAATATTATTTTCACATATCCTAAATATCACATTGTTTTATCAAAATTTTTATGCCATGTTTTTAATATATTTTTGTTTTGGCTTTCATAAATTAGTTTTCATTATAAAATAGTCATAAATTTAGAGGGAGTTATCTTTCAAAACTTGCAATACTCTACATATCTAATATATGACAAAAGGGGGAAGAATAAATTTTTTGAAGAATTGATTAAGGGAGAGTTACATATGGTTTCTTATATACTTCATTTACAAACGACTTTTTGATAAAATAAAAGGAGGAGAAATATAGGAGACATATGACCTGAATATACTTTATATCTCCCATTATAAGGAAAGTTAAATGTTAGGGGAAGTAAAATTATTTTTACAAAATTTTATAACTTTTTTGCCAACTCATATCTTTTTCACATTTCTTAATTTGTCTTCATAAAAAGGGGAGACTGTTGGTTCAAAGTTTTAATGACATTTAAAATTATATTTTGATGAAACAAATCTCGAATGATTAAAGTTGAAATGCAAAAAAGTTTAAAGAAAAATGGATAACTTTATGCACCACGCTTTGATTAAATAATTGTCACCGATCTCATTAGTTTCGGATGAATGTGAAAAGCCAAAGTTGTAGAGAATTCTATTAGCTTTCCATAGACTCTAAGATCATCTAATTTGGATAACTGTGCAAAACATTATGCTCAAAATAGTGCAGGTCGATTAACCCGCCGATCGAAGCAAATAAGGTCGATTGACAAGATACCGATCGACCGAATAGAAGATGTCGGTCGATCGACAACTACTGACCCTGCTTCGGATGACATCGAGCTGATACCGGTTGATATATTAGTCGATGGACCGATCGACCGATCAAGCACAGAAGTTGAAGAAAACGGGCAACGGCACATAGACTGATCGACCGGTCCAGAAGTGCGGTCGACCGGCTTCTGAGTCAAATAAACAATAACGGTCAAATTTGAAAGAGAAATTTGTGGAACAAAGTCTGGACGAATTTTCCACACACTGAGGGCTATAAAAGGAGTGCCAAAGTCAGAGCAAAGGCATCCATTCACTCATTGAGATCATTTTCTTAAAGTTTTCATTTTATAGCGTTCTCTTCTTTCTCTCTTCTCTTCTTATGAGTATAGAATTGTAAAAGAGAGAAACACTTTTGTTTGAAACAAACTGAGAGAGCTCCTGTATAAAAGATGTTCAAAATCCTACATTTTGAGCGAGAGAAATAGATTAGCTTCCTAGGAGGAGAGGTTGCCTTGCCACTCGGAGCGGAGAAAAAGACGGTGGTGTAAAGGACTTTCTTTCTTGCCCCATTTGAAATAAAGAAAGTGCTAGTGAAATCTTCGACGGTCTCGAGATCGAAAAGTCAGAGCGAGGACGTAGGCCAAGGTGTGACTGAACCTCGTCAACAACCACCGAGTCTTTGCGCTTGATTTTCTCTCTCTCTCCACATTCATATTGTGTTTATAATCTGAATTGCAAAGGTTTTAAGAATCGGTTTTATGCTTCCGCGATGAATTTCGTGAAATCGATATTTTCGATTAAACACCAATTCACCCCCCCCCCTCTTGGTGCCCTTTGGGATCCTACATCATCAAAATATAATTATATATATCACTAAAACTTGGATCAAACAACTTCCCATGATGGTGTTTCCATGCTACTTTGACCAATGTCACTGTCTTCTTTCCTCTCTGAACTTCTTAATATTCCAATATCTCTGTGGGTTGCTCCTCGTACGTTAAATCTTCCTTGAGGTTTGGCTCCTCAATTTGGATTACATTAGCATAATCGTGCTTGTATTTCTGGAGCAATGAGACATGAAAGACGTTGTGCACTCTAGCGTATGCCGGGGGTAAAGCCAGTCTTGAATCTTCAACCATATCTAAGATTTTGAAAGGCTCCACATACCTTGGGCTCAAGTTCCCTTTCTTGCTAATTCTCATTACGCCATTGGTCGGTGAGACTTTGAGTAGGACTTGTTCACTGGCCTTGAATGTGTGCTCTCATCTATTCTTATCAGCGTAGGGCTTCTGTCGATCTTGGGCTGACTTCATTCTTTTCTTTATCAATTCAATCTAATCAGTGTATTCCTGTGTCTGTTTACGGAGTTCCACACTCAATATCTTTCTTTCGCCCATTTCTCACTAACATGCCGGGGAGCAGCACGGTCGCCTATATAAAACTTCAAACAAAGACATCTCTATGCTTGAGTGATAGTTGTTGTTGTAGGAGAATTCAATAAGAGGGAGGTGATTGTCTCAATTGTCGTGCCAATCCAAAGCATATGCTCGGAGCATATCTTCCAATGTCTAGATTGTTCTTTCTGATTGACCATCCGTCTGTGGGTGAAATGTAGTACTATATCGTAGTCTTATTCCGAAAGCATTTTGAAGACTCTTCCAAAATCTTGCGGTGAACCTGGAATCTCTATCGAACACGATAACTGATGGTATTCCATAGAGTCCGACGATCTCCTGCACATAAAGGTCCATTAAGCTTTCAAGTGACTACTTTATCTTTATGAGTAAGAAGTGGACCGATTTAGTGAGTCGATCCACTACTACCCAGATAGCATCGTGTCGCTTTTGAGTTCGTGGGAGGCCCGTGATGAAATTCATGACTATCTCCTCTCATTTCCACTGGGAATCTCTAGGCTCTTCAATGTGCCTTGAGGTTTTTGGTGCTCTACTTTAACTTATTGGCAAACTATACATTTGGAGACATACTCTGTGAATTCTCACCCGTAGATCACATACCCACCCATGTCCGATGGTAAAGTGAGTATGGGCACTGAGGTCAGTCGCTTCTTCAGCTCTTGAAAGCTTTCTTCAGATTTTGAAAACCAAACAAACTTTTCTACCTTTCTTATAAGCTTGGTCGGCAACAGTGTCAATCTGGAAAAATCTTTAATGAATCGCCAGTAATATCCCGCTAAACCGAGAAAGCTTCTGATCTCGGAGATGTTCTTCGGTTGCGTCCAATTTGACACTGTTTCAACCTTGGCCGAATCCACTGAAATTCCATCTTTGATGATAATGTGACCAAGAAACATCATTTCTTTTATCCAGAATTCACATTTAAAAACTTTGCATATAGTTTCTTCTTTCGCAAAGTTTTTAAAACAATCCTCATATGCTCCTTGTATTGTTCCATGCTTGATGAGTAGATGAGGATATCATTGACAAAAACAATCACGAATTTGTCAAGGTGTTCGTTGAAAGTCTGGTTCATAAGGTCCATAAACGTTGTTGGGGCATTAGTTAATCCAAACAGCATAACTAGAAATTCATAATGCTCGTACCGTGATCTGAAAGCTATTTTCGGGATATCCTCTTCTGCAACTCGGAGTTGGTGGTATCCACTTCGTAGATCAATTATAGAGAAAACCTTTGCATTGGAAAGTTGATCGAACAAGTCATCAATGCGAGTAGGGGGTATTTATTTTTTACCGTGACCTTGTTGAGCATCCGGTAATCTATGCAGAGTCTCATTAAGCCATCCTTTTTCTTCACAAAAAGGATCGGAGCGCTTCATGGCGAGACGCTGGGTATAATGAAGTCCTTATCCAAGAACTTCTGAATCTGAGTCTTCAATTCTTTCATTTCTGTTGGAGTCATGCGGTATGGAGCCTTGGAAATTGGAGTTGTATCGGTTACCAATTCGATGTGAAAGTCGATATCTCTCCTGGGCGGTAGACTGCTAACATCTTCTGGGAATACATTCAAAAATTTTCTCACAATTTTTATGTCTTGCAGGTTCTTAGTAGGTGCTTCAATATTGGTCATGCTTGCCAAAAATACTCTACATCGCTGACTAAGAAGCTTGTGAGCTTTGATAGCAGATACCATGATCTGGGGTTCCTTACGATGTATACACTGTGACTCTTTCTTTATCGTGTGCTCATACAAAAATCTTCTTTTGTTTGCACAAGATTGAAGCATCATGGCGAGTCAGCCAATCCATGCCCAGTATAACATCATAATCCCTCATAAGTATTATGACCAAGTTAGCAGGGAAGTTCTTTCTGTCGATTTCTATCGATACATCAAGTAGGTATCTGGTAGTTCGTAGTGTTCCTTGTGGAGTAAGGATTGTTATACTGTTCTCTAAGTTCATCGTAGCTAACCCCAACGTTATAACACACTCTTCCGATATAAAAGAATGAGTGGCTCCAGAATCGAATAAAATAGTAGTGGGCAGTTTGGCTATGAGGAGCGTACCTCGAATGACTTCAGCGTCATTCTATGGAGCATCTTCCTCCAAATTAAAAAGTCATTCTTGTACAAGTGGTTTGTGCCTTGGACAGTTGACTGATATGCGACCCACCTCATCACAATGGAAATATGCTCCTGTCTTCATACGACATTCTCTGACATGGGTTCTGCTACAAGTATTGCATAAAACCCGCTCACCTATTGCAGGTTGTACTTGAGAGGCCCTGAGTTGTTGTTGTCTCTATTGTGCCGGCCGTCTTGCCGGCTGTTGATGGGGCCCTTGGCGCTGTTGTTGCTATTGAGGTGGCGCTTGCTGAGGCAAACATTGTGGTGGTAGGGTTGTCGGGGTTGTTGTTCATAACGGGGATGATCGTATTATTGTGAAGCTGGGTACGACCGGGGACGGTTATCCCGTCGTTGGTCCCGCCATTATTGGTGATGATCGTTCCTCCGGAACTGTTGTTGCTGTGAACCTTGTCCTACCTCCAACTGTCATCTTCTATCTCTCTGCAAACCTTGTCCTACCCTAAACCCCTCAATCAATGTTTTGCAGTTGACGGGCCATGTTTGGGCTCTCAGGATCAGATTCAACCCTTCTATGAAGCGGTTGATTTTCTCTAGCTTGTCCATGGTCAGCTTCAAATATTTATGTAAACAAATGTATTTGGTCAAGTATTGGGACACGTTCATCATCCCCTGTGTTAGGTTCAGAAACTTCTGCTGCTTTAACCTCCTCTAAACGGCAGGGAAGTAACGTGCTTCGAATAATCACCAGGAATTTGACCATGAAACGACCCTGACACCTGCGAACTTAGTCGCCTTGGTCGTCTTCCACCAGTCTTTGGCATCCTTGGTGAGGGTGTCGGCAACAAACATCACTTGTTTGTGTTCTAGGCAATCCAACAGTTCAAATTTATCTTCCATGGTGTCCATCCATTGCTCAGCTATGTCAATATCTCCTTCGCCATTATAGGTCGGCGATTTCAATCTCTAGAACTCTTGTATTGTGCATGGGGGAGGAAGTTGCCGTTCTTGTCGTTCTGGTTGTGATGGAGGATGATGAGTTCCCTCATCATTGTGGTCCTCAGCCTCATCATCCGATATGTGCATCCTTCTGCGGGGAGGCATCTATGACAAAGAACAATGCAATTCAATGAGAAGCTGTGAAGAATGGTGCTCTTTAAATCAAAATGAACTTTATTCTTTTATTTCATTTGCCAACCCTACGTACAAAATATTCCTCATAACAATGCTAACCCATCATAATGAGGTCTTATTCATAAAAGTAAAACATCTAGCTAAAACCAATGACTATGTGACTATAGTTCTTCGGGCCTCAACATGCGGAGGGTTTCGGGCAGTCCCAGAAGTAATGCCTAAATTATTCGCACTCTATACAATAAGTGGGTCTGTCCTTAGTAGCACGTTAGGTTTTATCGAGCAAGATGCCTCATCCCCTGGCTCTAGCTCAAGTGCCTCATCTTCCTGTCAGGTGTTAGATTTGCGAGTGTAAGGCCATTGCTTCCCACACTTTCCTGGTCAGAGTGCTCTCGTTCTTCTGGTGCCGCGGGAGGTGGGGCGCCACGTCCTCGCCCTCGCCCACGGCTATAGCTGTGCGTTGACCTTTGTTCCTGATCTTGGGAAGTTGGGGCCTGCATATGTTATGCGACTACGAAGAGAACTCTTCTTTCTCCATAGACAACTCGGGATGTTATGCGTCGAGGAGGCATCTATAAGAATGATATGTCTCAATAATATAAGAAGAATCCATATAAGGGATTTTATTTAGTACTTACTTGAGGAGTGGAGTTGTAGTTGCTCAGGATACTTGCGCATAACTTTACTATGACCATGGAATACTATTAACAGTAATAACAATGCAATGACCTATATTCTACTATGAACAATGAGGAGTCAAGAACTTAGGCTCTAATACCAAATTGTAACGCCCACAAAATCAGTCCTCTTCCCACATAGATAGTCAAGTTGACCATGAGAGCGCTACACTGCCTACTACTTTCTTGACTTTGACCAGTCAACAAATGAGACATGTGGCTATGGAAACAGTAATAAAATGAGTGTAAGAAATGATTGATCAAGAGATATCATTGGAAAGTCACAGGACATTATCATTAAATGAAATCAAGGAAGTTCACAAATATTAAACATTCGAGTAAATTGTCACATGTGCGACGCCAAGAGAGGGAAAACATAATATCCTTTGAATACAAGAACTAATAATGCAAATAAAGAAATTAAGGAGCGAAAATCTTTTGAGTTTGACAAGTCATGTGCAGCCGTCCTTAGCTTTGCGCCCTACATCACCTTCTTAAATATGATTCTCACCTGCAAAATCCCAATGCAAGGGTATAAAATACTCGTGAGCAAAACGCACAGTACACATAAAAACATATGCGATAAAATAATAATCAGCTTATGATCAACAATAATAAATAAGGATCAATAGAACACTTGTTTTTTTAACATTGGTTTCAATATTTTAATCACTGGTCTCAATAGCTTGATCATTGTATGCTATGAACCACACTTGTTCATATCTATACTTTGTTCCTTACTATGACAATACCTTGTTCTGTACTTTACACTACTACACATTACAATGCTTTGCTTTGTTCTGTGTAATGCTACTTCTTTTATATTACTATAAAGTCTTTGAAATTCATTTTCTTATGCGAGCTTGACTTGATTAGGTTGAGAAGCTAGAGGTGTCTTATGCATCTGTGTAGTGCCCATGAAAAAGGTGTATGCTATGCATATTCTTTTCGAAATACAGGTGGAAGAGGACATGTGCCGCAGGAACAGTGGTCACTAAAGACCCGTATGTTCACTGTCTCCTCAACTGAGCTATAGGCACTATATTTGTAATTCATGTATTGCCCTTATGAGGGAAGAGTGCGTCAATACGTCATCCTTATTCGGAGCACATGTGGGAGAGGGTCTGTGATTCAAGAGCAGTGATCGTTAAGACCAGTAGATGCACTGTCTCTTCGGTCCAGCTAGCTGTCCCTCTCTGTACCATATCTTGATCTCTGCTCTGTACTCTGGGCGATACATAGCTATTTCGTGATTTTATCTTTGCTTTACTTATCTTATTTATCATCTGTAGAGTTAGGAATCATTTATTAGGAAAAGGTAAAGTCGGATCCCTTTTTCCTGAGGAAGAAGGCCCAATACATTTTTTACTATGTTGGGCAGGGCCTCAAGTGGGCCTGTCGGAAGCGGGACCCATCCATGAAAGATTGGGACCCAACAGAAGGCGCACCATTCTGCTTGACAGAACCCGGACTGGGTGGGGATGACCCGGGTCGGGCTTTTGTCACGAGATTAGTGTGCATGACCCGGTCTGAGTCGAGATCCTACTTGGACCGAGCTACGGGCGGAATTTCAGCCGCCATCCCAATCGAGCTAGTGCTCGGTCCGGTCGATCGATTGATGCGACCCGGGCCGAGTCGGGGTCCGACTCGATCAGATCGTTTGCATAGCGTTCTCCGACATTGTCGGCGAGAAGACTCGGGCCGAGTATACTTATACCTGGGCCATGCTCTGTAATGACCTGGGCCGAGTTATCAGTGACTCAGGCCGGATCTCAGGTGCGCGGAATCGCGTCCACCTTCTCCGGCCATCTTCCGTCCGTCAATGCACGATGATCATAACACAAAAAATGACGTCTATATATTCTAGATTAATATGGGTCCATCACACGCGTTATATGATTATCGAATCATCGCCTATGGGGATTAGAACGTCTAAGGTACCTCTGTTCAGTCGCTGGATTGGTTCGTCGATGGATTCGTTGATTTATCTTATCCCGGTCAATCCTGGCCGGCGAGGAGAGTGCAAATGTCCTTGGATCGAGGGAGGATCGTCGTGCGTCAAATGTCCTTGGATCTTCCCGACGTGCATTTCGCCCTCTCGTCATTTGTTCGTCGTCCGCCGGAGCCGAAGAAGAATAGAGGAAGAGCAGAGAAGGAAGGCGGCCGTGTGAGGAGTCCAAAGGGGTGAGTGGCCCCCTCCTCCTGCCCTTTTATGGGACCTCGTCGCCCCCCACTCGGGGATGAGGTCATGGGAGTGGGGGAGAGAGTCGAGGGGACAAGAGGTTACTCCCCCGATTCTCTCATTCTCTCTCTTTTTTTCATTTCGAATTTTGAATTCTCTTTTTCTTTTATTTTTTGAATTGTTTTTAGCCGGTCGTTACAATCAGTCTTTTGTGCGAGCTCGCCGTGTGCCGATGTGCTTGCAAAGGGGATTGGCGCCCCTTCCTCTCTCCTCTACAGCACGGAGAGGAAAGAGGAAGGGGTGCCGGCTCTCTTAATCTAGCTTCGACAGCGGACGATTGCTGCCTCTTTTTATTTTTTATTATTTTAGCATTATTTTATTATATATTTATATTATTTTTTCTTGTGTCACATCAGTACGTAGCGTAATCGGAGAACTAGAGGTCTTCGGTGTTCAAACTTATTAACGTTCGACTAATCTAGAGTCGAGAAAATAAAATAATAAGATTGAGTTCCAAGCGGGTGCTAGGAGTCTTGAATTCAAGTCTTGAATCATCACTTTGGTTCGTTCTCTTTCTTTTCTCTCCTCCGTAAAACAATGTGGATAGATAACGTGATACTAGTTACGTAAATATGTTGCAAGTTTCAGTTGCATCATGTGTTTGTGCTCGGCCTGCTGCCCAATTAATGAGTATATGTGCGTTCCAAGAGTCGCTAGCTTGCAAATGCAGAAAGCCCCGGTGTCAAGCTAGCGATGGACCTGTCCATAAGCAATCTCATGACCTGCACCACACTCAATTAGATCATTGGTCACGTTCATCATATTTTCCTTAATCCAGTTTGAGATAAAACATAACTTAATTTGTTTCAGTCATCGTTTATATCGCATAATTTTGTCGAAATCACAAGTGTACAAATGCATGCATATATAATTTTTTATATACACAAACGTATACTGTAGTATTTATATGATATATTGTAGTCATACTGTCCACGTACATTATCTAGGAAACGGGTACATAAATACAATGCTAAATTGAGTAATAACCTCGCAAGTGTCCATGGATTTGCTTGACTTCCGGAGAACCATTTGCTTTGGTCTGCAACACTATGCGCATATGATTAATGAAAAATAGAATAATATTAATCATAGCTACCTCGCTGCCTGATCGAACTACATGTCGTTTGGTTATAGGAGGAAAGGAACTTACGAAACCAAACTCAACCTCTTGCTTTAGAAAAATGATGATTAGATGGTTGAGATTAAATTTAATAACTTAATATTAGATTTAATAGAGGTTGAATCTCGATCATCTAATTATGATTTAACGATTTTAAATTATTGATTGCATATTAATTGTACAAAATTTGATTGCATGCTATCAAACCTCGTGTGTATATATATATATATATATATATATATATATATATATATATATATATATATAATAAGAGTGTTCATTTGATCGATCCAAGTTGCATGATATGCATAAAGAAAACTAAAAATATACAGCATAATTAGGTCAAAGCTCCATGATTTTATAGAACTCGACTTCTGTGCAATTTCTAGTATTCCACTATTCCTATCAGCGTTAAAACTCTAATTTGACTTAAACACATATGTTTGCATGCTGTGATGCATTGGCTAATATATATTTGAGTAAATTTCAAACATCAGATCAATAATAATAATAATAATAATAGCAAGTGATCAATTACTATTTTATATATGTATGTTGCTCAAATTAAATGAGACGTTTACTACGTAGGAGTGATGTACAACAAGAAAATCTTTGGTTTGTGACCACGGTTTTGATTGCAAGAGAGAACTAAAGAGGAGAGAGGGAAAGAGGTAGAGACGGGAGAGGGAGAAGGTGAATAATTAAATAGGCGAAAAAAATGTAGAGAGGGGGAAGCTGGAAAAAAAAACAGGGGAGTTTGATCAGATAATTTTTTTAATTATCGATGGTCTTGACCATTAGAATTTTCGACGATTTGAATCGAAAGAATTAATAATAATAATACTAATACTAATAATAATAATAAATTTTTAGTTATCAACGGTTAAGGTTGTCGAAAGTTCTGATGATCCGAACCATCGTAAAGATTAATAATAAAATAATAATAATAATAGTTTATATTTTTTATTTACCCATTGTTCGGACTGTCGGAACTTCTAACGGATTGTCGTCCTTCCAATGCTTCGAACCGTCACAAAGATTAATAATAATAATAATAATAATAATAATAATAATAATAATAATAATAATAATAATAATAATTTATATATTTTTTATTTACCCATACGATTCTGGTCGTTGAAACTTCTGATGGATTTTCGTCCATCGGAACTTCCGACGGTCCGAGACATCGAAAAGATTAATAATAAAATATATATTTTTTACTTACTAACGTTTCGACCTATTGAAAGTTCTAACGGATCCGGCATAAAATCCGTCGCAAATTGCGAAGGATTTTCGTCTGTCACAAATTATCCATCGCAAAATCGTCATTTTCTTGTAGTGGACGATCTTTCAGAATTTTTAATCGATAAAGCCGTGTCCCTTAAAAAAATTTATGGCATGATCGTCAGTAATTTAAATTTTATTCAATAATATTTTTTATGCAAGGTGACCAAATATTAAAATAAATACTAAACAAATTTTTGAATTAATCTGGCATCAAAGAGATCTTGAGTTAATTTAGCAAGAAAAAAAACTCCAATTAAGATAAGTTTCTTTATTTAGTTGATGCAATATCATTGTTATCCCATCCGGCTAAGATTTTTATGATAGAACTATGGTAGTATAATTATGATTTTCCTTTTAGTACTATTATCTAGTAGCCAAATGGAGCTTGACTAGTAATTTTGGTTTGACATGATAAAGTTGTTGATGTTGTTAATCCTTCTTCGCGCTTCAACTTGGAGGCATTTTCTTACGAGTAATTTTTTTAAAATTACTGATAATTTAAAGTTAAATTATCTAAATCCACCATATTATTTTATTTATTTTATTTTAATTTATAGTTAATCTAAATTTTTAACAATGCAAATTACCTATGAATTAACAATCAACATTGACTATGAGTAAGATATCCATTCATATTGTCACTAAAATGATAATCTATTTTTATTTTCTTTTCATTTCTACTCTTTTTAATCTTAGACAAATCAAAAATAAAAATAATATAAAAATTCTTATAATAATAGAAAATAATATTATTACCATCAATATTATCATAATTAATAATATTAAGTTATTTAAAAATTGTTTTATTATTGTTATTCACATGATCCCGACAGCCAGCGTAAAACCCTGTCGAATCGCATGAACATGAATCAACGAATGCGGAATGGCGTCGTATGATCCATGTAGCCGACCTCACCTAGTGGGAAGGCTTTGTTATTGTTGTTGTATTGTTATTCACATGAATTGCATATTATTATTAGTTATTATTTAAAATATTATATATATATTCATTACCATTATTTCCATTTTCAAATTATATGAAATATTTATAATTATGTTTATTTAATTTATTAATTTTATAATTTCTATTTAATTGAATATTAGTGATAAAAAGTATTTTTAATAAAAGTTGTATAGTGCCATTAAATTGTCAAAAATATTATTGGTAATACACATTATTGATAATTTAATAAGTGCTAATCTTTCTATTAAATAATATAAATTGCTAGATAATATGATAAAGTAATGCAGGAAAGCCTACTAAGTTTTAATTGTTGGTTAATATGTATAATTGGCTAAAATGCGGAGTGGTTTGTTTTTACTGTATAGTTTATATGCATATATATACTATTATCCGATTGCTTATAGCTAAGATGCATATAATGATCTACTACACACGTCATTAATTTATAAGACGAAGCATTACGCAATTAACTAAACTAAATCAGTTTTACGCCTAATTCTAAGCAGTTTGGAAACACTAATCCCAAGGTTTTACAAAGAGAAATGTGAGTATTCCAGCTAGCCATGTGACAATATATGGAGATGGGGTTAAGATGTCGAGGCCATGCCATTTAATAATTAGACTTGCAAAGAGGGCATGAGGCAGATCGATATATAGTGACGGTGCAAGTCTCAAGTTTAGAAACGCGTTCGATACATTTGTGAACAGATAGTAAAAGCCACTGGTAAAAGTCAAGTACATGTTCGTATATAGGGTACGTAGAGATCTACGATCAAAATGATATTGCTGTATTACCATTACATAAAAGAAAAAGAAGAACGAAAGCAACCCAAACCCGGCCCTTAAGTCGAACTTGTGATTTTATTAACTGCCTTCTATGAAAAATTTAAATTACATAATTAGACAAATAATACACGAACTAAATTTCATTAATCCTCTCGAATATGATTCAGCAACTCTATAATCTACCACTACGTACGCATTAAGCATACATGCATGCTTCTTGACAAATGTTTTCTTCTAATGAATGAATTAAGTTAGGAGGGTGGGTAAGAACCAGATATCCTTGACTTAAACTACGTATACTCTGTAAGTACGTTCATTTTCAAATATGCTTTAGGTGTATGTATGATTATGATATATGTATATACGGGGTATACATATGAATATATTTTTCCATGCATGTTGCCCTAAAGAAATAGACAAATAGCGGTACGTACATAGTAGACGCAGTAAAATAAGAATCTTCTTACACATGATTCCATAAATCGACTTCATCCGTTTCACGATGATTAAAGAAACCTCTCGGCACCATTCGCCATGCACCGCCTGCAATTAAATCCATTTGACTTCGATTTGATCAAGTAATCAAGTTCAAGTTGCACCCCTCAGTTTGGCCGCTGATCTCTATATATACGAGAACCACACTCGTCACCTACATATCCTCAATTCGCAGAGAGCCAAGTGTAGTATTAACTACTGAGCCAAGTGAGTGCTAATAATTTGTCTAGTATATAGAGATTGAGTACTGCAATGAGGACTCTTAGGAGCACCCATCTCCTTCTTGCTCTTCTGCTTGCTTCCTTGGCTCTGAGCAATGCTGACCTCTACGGTAGCCCAACCCCTCCGCCGCCGACCACCGGGCCACCGGCCCCTCCTCCGCCCTTCAAAGTGGCCGGCAAACCTTTTCCGCCGGAGACCATTTTCTGCAACAATGCGTCCACTGCCTGCTTCAACAAGACCATAACGTGCCCGGCACAGTGCCCCATGTTCCAGCCGGCCAACCCCAACGAGAAAGCCTGCTTCTTCGACTGCAACAGCCCCAAGTGCGAAGCCGTCTGCGGAAGTAAGGCTTGCTTCTTTTACGTATATAGTTGATCGATGTGCCATTTAGCTAGAACTTAGTTCACTTGCAGAAGGATCGATTAATATAATATGCTTTTTCACTCCTTTGGTTTAAATTTGCAGACAAGAAACCGAACTGCGAAGGTAATGGCGCAGGGTGCAAGGACCCGCGGTTCGTCGGCGGGGACGGCATCGTGTTCTACTTCCGCGGCAGGACCAACGAGCATTTCACCCTCGTTTCCGACCCCAACCTCCAGATCAATGCCCGCTTCATCGGCCTGCGCCCCACTGGCCGACGCCATGACTACACGTGGGTGCAGTCCCTCGGCGTCCGCTTCGGCCAGCATACCTTCACCGTCGCCGCCACTCCTGCCACCTCTTGGGACCCCCATGCCGACCACCTCGCCTTCTCCTTCGATGGAGAGCCCTTCGACCTCGACGTCGGCCACCGTGCCTCCTGGTCCGCCCCTGCCCCGGTCGGCCTCCGCGTGGAGCGCACCGCCACCCTCAACAGCGTCACCGTGTCTCTGCCGGGGTCGTTCGAGCTCAGGGCCATGGTCGTCCCCGTGACCGAGGAGGATGACAGGATCCACAAGTACGCCATCCCCTCTGATGACTGTTTCGCCCACCTGGACGTGCAATTCAGGTTCTTCGGGCTCTCGGAGAAGGTGGAGGGCGTGCTCGGACAGACCTATCAGCCGAACTTCCAGAACCCCGTGAAGAAGGGCGTGCCGATGCCGATCATGGGCGGCGAGGACCGATACGCCACCTCGTCCCTGCTGTCCACAGACTGCAAGAGGTGCATCTTCTCCCCGGAGGTGCCGTCGGAGGTCGAGACGGTGGCCGCCGCCTTGGACTGCACAAGCAAGTACGGCAGTGGCTACGGAGTGGTGTGCAGGAGGTGAAGGGGCACCGTGGTCGTCTTAGAAGGAGACAAGTTGCATGCATGGATGCATGGTCAAAATAAATTACAGCTGATCTGTTGCCGTTGTCTGGAAGCATATATAGAGTTCATTAACTTATATTTGTTATATTGTAATAATAAGGTGTGGAGTAAAACAAGGGAGTCCATGTAATTTACGTTTGCAATGGAGTATGTGTACTATACAGCCATCCAATACGTCGGAAAGGTTCCATAGTTCCATGGAGCGTTTCAATTTGGTAACTGACTAATAAATGTGCAAATTTCTACTTATGTTTACATGTGTCTACTGTCTTGTACCATCACAGTATGACTTATGGAGGGGTCACCCTACAAATTACTTGGATCCCTTTATTATAATTTGAAGTTAATTTGAATTGTGTAACAAAGTAACAATACAGACAACTTTTGAAGTGAATATTAATTAAAAAGAGGATGTCAATTTCCTCTCAAATGATAATTTGACTTTAATATTTTTTTTCATTTTAATCTAAAACTTACACAAACAAAACATGAAATAATACAATATATATATATATTATGATAATAACAACGACAAAAATATCGTTATAATTATCACCATCATACTTAATAATATTATTTTAAATTTAAATTATTTATTATTATTCACACGAATATATAATTTATTAATTTTGTGAATTTCTATTCGAATTTTCAACCAAATTATATAAATTTTAACTTGACACTGGTGATAGAGGATATTAATAAAAAAATGTACAGTACTTAGTCATTTTTTATTTTAAGTAAATAATTTTATTTGAATTGTCAAAGAGTACATAGTAAATAAGGTAACACATATTACTAATAATTTAATAAAATATAATCGTTGTGTGAGAATGTAGATTCCTGGGTCATGTGGAAAGATATAATACAACTTATATGATGTAATATATGAATATTGTACTAAGAACCTATTGTTAATAAAAATATTAATATAATATAATTTTAATTATTGAGTTTAATAATGATATATGGAGTTTTTATTTAGTATTTAATGATGAACGACGTTGTATTAATATATTTTATCTTAAATAAATCTTATTTTTTTAATTTTGTCTTTAACACTTTCTTTTTTATTTCTATTCTTTCTGCCCTTTGATAGTTTCTTTTCTATATTACTCAATTTTTTATTTATATCTTCTTTATTTATGTTTCTATTTAATTTTTTGCATCTCATTTTCTTTCCAGCTTTTTAACTTTTTTTTGAATACTTTCTCTTTCCTTTGATAACTTTCTTATTTCATATTTCCTTTGTTTTTTAAAAATTTTAATTTGAACTAGCGTAACTTGATTCACCAGTTTTTCTAGTTCGATCAATTTCAATGTCAAAACTAGTTTGACATTAATCGATTCATACCAATTGTCAGTCCGTGATCGAATCAATTGAGTCGATCAATTCAGTTTGGTTTTAATAACATTGTGTATATTAGTAAGCAAATTTCCTAATGAACAATTGAATCTGGAAAAACGCTTTAGGATACTAGGCAACTTAGTCTTAGGTAGACAAATTGATTGAACCACACACGGCCAATCAAAGTGGAAGATTACACATCACTTTCACTATTATTGGGTCACGAGCGGATTGTAATGGCACCAATGAGATTGTAGCAGCCCTCCTCAAAACTTTAGCAGGTAAGAATAAAAAGGCACATCAATAATCACAACACTAGTAATTGATCGTAACAAGGCTTGACGATCATAGCGAGGATCCTCTTGATCGGACAAATCGAGGAGTGTACTACATTTTTAACATGATGATTCAAGCTCCATCATAGCACCCCATTCTCAATCATAGTCAATTTTATTTATGTAATTAATATTTAAAATTATTGCAAAGCTTATAATTTTAATAATTTAATTAAATCATTTAATTCATTGTCTTAAATTTTATAGATGAAAATTATGTTAATGTGATGCTTATATTTTGTTGATTGATGAACACCTAAATACTAATGCTCGATATATTATTGATACATAATAAACTTAAATCGAATATGTCATTATCACTCGTTAAATTAAAATCTTGCACTCTATGTACTTGTTTTTCGAGAAAATGTTCTCCTATGCTAGGCACTTCACAAAAATGAAGTTCGTCATGAAAAAATAGTGTGTGTGATCTTAAGGATGTTCTCTAGTGGATCATGGAGCATGACATCTTATGTACTCGATCTAATCAACTAACTAATTTGTGACTTTGACTTGATTATTAAAAAACCAAAGATGTCATAGGATAAAGGTTTTTCAAGGAGAAGTAAAAACTTGAAAGTATATATAAAAAAGGAAAGTTAAAGAACATCATTAACAATTTGTGTCTAAGAGATTATAAAGCAACTTTAATGAGATCATATAATGAAGTAACAAAATGTAAATGATAAAAAAGTACAAAGACAGTGGTTTATGCTATGATATATGTATGTTTAATTTTACAAATGTATGATGCACTCTGATGTTATATATAGAGTTTATTATATAGTACATGACATGCACATTTATTTTGGTGTTCATAATTATAAAAACTTTTATGTAGTATGATAACATAGTATGTAGAATTTTTTACATACTCTAGTTGAGCGAATCTTTCACATGCCCAAGACCCATGCAAGAAGTAAATTAACTGATTGAGGCAACTCAATTAATGACAACATAGTTGTGTGTACCAAGAAATATTAAAGTCAAGAGTTGTATTAGGCATAGTTTGCCATTTGAGTATCTTATACCATATTTGCTCATCATCTTTTAACTAAAGTCATCTATATTAAAATCTTCTACAATAATGATATTATTATAAATATATTAATGATGAGGCGAATGGTCGTAACACTCCAAAAGTTCAACAATGACATCTAACATTATGGATGATTTTTGAGGTTACAATTAAGTACCACATCATGATTAAGTCAAATTATGTTAGGATTATAAGTTCATCTTAGCATATTAGAAGCCTAAGTTTATGAGCAATAATCTTGAACAGTCATTAGGTGTTAAAGAAAACATGAAGTTTACGAATGTACATTTGAGATTCATTTTTTGTCCCATGAAAATAATTGAATGAACAATGAACATATTTAAAAAATTCTAAGTGGACTTATTGTAATATTACTTTAAATGGATATGAGTAGGATATGTCTTATAATAAAATATTTGTTCATTTGTATGATTTTAAAGATAGTGGATGTATGACAAAGAATTTATCCAAAATTGTATTCATGTTCATTTTAGGATAGATGAACCATTTTTTTAGTTCAAAAGTTTATGAAATAATTACACAGAACATATGTTGAAACTAATATATATATATATATATATATATAATGCATTGATATAATTTAGCTTTATCTTTTTTTTTGTTTACCTCCTTTTTATGTGTCCTATAACCTCCAATCTCCATCCATAAATTAATCCCTAACTCACCAATTAAACCTCCCATATATTTAATCCACTAGCTCATTAAATAAACCTTCCATTTTTATCTTCTGTGTAGCATTAACTCACCAATTTTCCTTGTAACTCCAGTATATCAATCAATTAAAAACCATTTAAACATTTAAATTTTTTTTCTAAAGTAAACTAATAAATATGATGAGACTTTTCCGGTTTCCATTTATATATTTAAAAAACTCACCTATTTTTCTTCCTTGTAACTCCCGTACATGAATCAATTAAAAAATCTTTAAACTCTAAATTTTTTTTTTGCTAAAGTAAGGTAATAAATATGATGAGACTCTTCATTTTCCATTTATATATTAAAAACAATGTGATTTACTTTCCATTCTCCACCATTCACCAACTTTACATTTGTATATTAAAAAAAGGTGTGGTCAAAATCAATTTACTTTCCACTCTCTTCTCAAACTCACAAAGTACTTTTTCCTCACCAACTCCTCTCTTCTTCAGTTCTTCTCCCAAAAACACATCCTCCTCTTCTCATCTGCAAATTCTTCTTTCCATGGATCCATCTTCTTTTCACCTTTCTTTGTCTCTGCTCTTCCGAAGAATTATGGTAAGTTCATTTAATTTTTTCAATATTTTTTCTTTTGGGTGAAAGAACATATTTTCTTTAGATGAGACGTTTCCTCTTGCCTGCAATTAGTATTTTTTTCTAAGTTGTTTTCTCTACCTACTAATGTTCTTAAAGGGTCATTGATTGTATACTCTTGCCTATCTAATAATGTCCTTAAAGGATCATTGATTGTATACTCTTGCCACTACTGAATGGTGGGGATGTGAAAAGAAAAGAGATTAAAGATCTCTTTTCTTTATAAGTTCCCTAGTCAATTGTCTCATTTCATTCAAGCTTTTTATATTATTACTTGCTTGCTTTAATCATGACATATTCACTACTCAGCCAAATTAGCAATTTAAGAGAAGATTGGTCCATTATGGTTCGGATATTTAGAATCTGGGAAGCTATTAACATGAGAAAAGATGGAGAGTTGATTAGTTTATATATGGTTCTTGCATATGAGAAGGTTTGTTTACTATATTGTTATTATGTTTGTCAGATTTGTTTGATCTTTGATTACTAAAGTAAATTCTTTTTTATCTTAGGAAAATTTGACGCATGCTTCGATTCGAAAACCTCATGTTGGCCAGTTCAAACATCTTTTAGTTGAAGGCTCGATTTATATGGCTAAGAATTTTAAAATTGTTCCAAGCTTACTAGAATATCGTCCAGTGGAGAATGATAAGAAAATTCTTTTCTTATCAAGTACTTCAGTTAAAAAGTTGGATGACAATCCAACACTCGTCCCTAAAAATGTTTTTTAATTCATAGATGAGGAATTAGCTGAAGCACGGGTAAACGATAATAGAGTATTATCAGGTATTTTTAAATTCTAGACATTAAGATTTTTATATTATTGTGTGATAGTATGATACGAATGATTATCTTTCATTGTTATGATGTTGTAGATGTTGTTGGCCATCTAACTGGGGTTGCTAGAATTGACATTGTTGGAGTTGGTCGAATGAAAAGAGACATTGAAATAATGACATATTAGTATGTTTTTTTTTTCTAATATTGATAGTTTATGATTTATTTTAATACACATTGATCATAAATATTTAACGTTGTTTATTTAAAAGATATCAATAATTATTGTTAAAAATGTATTTATGTTGTTATGGCTAAATATTTTATTTTGTTTACTTTTCATTTATCTTTCATGAATAAAATCTATTTATGTTAAAAAATAACATATTACTAATTACTTTACTATTTGTTTATAACTTCACTCAAATAGAAGGTAGTTTCAAAAAATATTCTTGCAATGAATTTTATCTAGAAAATTAGCATTGTTTCTTCATTTAGTTAATAATTTTGTGATAATATTTCCAATGAGGTCTCTTAGTATAGTGGTAAGGGGTTATTATAAATGTATTCATAAGTTTATTTCATGAATTGCTTATATTATTCTTGTAGGATCCCAAAGGGCACCAAGAAGAGGGTGAATTGATGTTTAATCAAAAATATCGATTTCACGAAATTCGTCGCGGAAGTACAAAACCGATTCTTAAAATATTTGCAATTCAGATGATTAACACAATATTAGAGGGAGAGAGAGAGTGAGAGAAATCAAATACAAATAGACACGATGGTTGTTGACGAGATTCGCCCATACCTTGGCCTATGTCCTCCCTCCGACTTCTCAACCTCGAGACCGCCGAAGATTTCACTAATCCATTCCTTTGTTCCAAATGGGGCAAGGAAGAAAGCCATTTACACAACCATCTTTTTCTCCGCTTCGAAAGGCAATGCAAACTCTCCTCCTAGAAAGCTAATCTATTTCTCTCGCTCAAAAGATAAGATTTAGAACTTCTTTTACACAGGAGCTCTCTCTATTTTTCTGAACAAAATATTTCTCTCTCTTTACAATGCTAGGCTCACAAGAGTGGAAGAGAAAAAGAAGAGCACAACTAAAATGATAACTTCAAGGAAAAGATCTTCTTTTAATTTCTTGAAATATTGCTTCAATGCTTGGATGGGTGCTTTTGCTTCTGGCCTTGGCATTCCTTTTATAGGCTTTGGTATGCGAAAAATTCATCCAGAATTAATTCCACATTTTTCTCCTCGAAATATAGACGTTACTGTTCATTTCAGTAATGGATCGGTCGATCACATTTATGGGCCGGTCAACTGGTCTATATGACAGTTGGCTCATTTTCTTTATTTGTCACAGCTGATCGGTCGACCACATTAATGAACCGGTCGACCGATCTATATGACCATTGCACTCATTTCTATAGCTTCAGCACTTGGTCGGTCGACCGGACTGTCGGCCGATATCTCAATCGGTACAGTCTCATAATTTTGATTTCCTCCCGTTCAGTTGATTGGTCAACCGCTGCATCGACCGGTCTGTCAATCGGTACAGTCTCGCAGTTTTCATTTGAGCAGCTTATGCCTTGATCGGTCGACCGATATCTCCGATCGATCGACCGGATTATCTCAACCGGCCTTCATAGTTTCGACCGGCATGTTGACCGTCCTGCACTATTTTGAGCATAACTTTTTACATAGTTATCTAAATTAGATTATCTTAAAGTCTATGGAAAGCTAACAGAATTCTCTACAAATTTAATATTTATCCAAAACTAATAAGATCAATGTCAATTATTTAATCAAAGTGTAGTACATAAAGTTATCTCTTTTTCTTTAAACTTTTTAGCATTTTATCTTTAATCATTCGAGGTTTGTATCATCAAAATATAATTTAATATATCATTAAAACTTAGATCCAATAAGTCCATCATAAATGTTTAACATTGTTTATTCAAAAAATTAATATGCATATGTTCACCTATGTTTCTTAACTTTTACTGAACGGAGTCGATAATTTTATTGAACTAAATATGATTAATGATTTTACAGTGTTATTAAACATAATTATTCATTGACATAATTATTATTAATATTTGAATGTTAGTCTAAGATCTCAAATGCATATGCTCACCTATCTTTTCTTAACTTTTACTTAACATAGGCCATATTTTTTATCTTTACGTTTCCTTAACTAAATATTAATTGTGATTATCTTTTAGATTTCTATGTCATTGAATAATACATTGATGTTTAAGACATACAATTGTGTGTTCAAACTAAAACTCATATATTTTTATTATATATTGTAGATGATATTTTGAAGTTAGTAGCCTTTTATTTAATTAAAGATGACTTACAATGTTAATTAAACATCATTATTTATTGAGATAATTATGGGTAATATTTGGATGTTAGTCTAAGATTTCAAATTTTTAAGAAAAAAGTTTTATGATATAATGTCTCAATTTTTATCCCAAATTTTTTAATCTTTTTTACATTAATGATTTATCATGTCATCTATAAAACATGTTATTCATTAAAATTCATGCATTCTCATTTTTCTTACAATTCTGATAGTCTATTTTCGCTTGAGCATTTGTTAAGACGATATTATTATCTATTTATTTTTTATGAATAAAGATTCATTTTTTATTAATATTTATAATTTATTAGTTTAGTGTGTCCTTCATGTGTTTGTCATCCTTTTGAGTTGTCCAAAAAAATGTATGTAATATCATGATAACAAATATTAAATCAAAATTCATGCAACATCATTTTATCAACACTATACAACATCTTTTTTCATCATTTTAAAATATCATGTTATTTTAATTATATACTATAATAGGACTAATTATATATGTTTAATATAATTTTTTTAGTAAATTATATGTGCTTATATATAGTTCAAAATAGGTTGTATTAGATGTGTATATATATTGTTGAATAATGTCAAAATTGTTTTTTGTTTTAAGAAGTTTTAAAATTTAGGAATGATAATTGTGTTGTATATTTTCATGTTGATGAATTTTGTGGTGCAGCTCTATTGCAGCGAAAATAACTTTATGGGGAGAGTTGGGTGATAGCTTCACACTAAGTCTTTATAACAAAGAAAGTGACTCTTCTATTGTGATAGTTACTTCTCTATTGGTAAAAAAGTTTCGAGGTAATTTAACAATTTTATTTTTTATATTGTCTATTGTTAATCATTTTTTCAAACCTTATAAAATCATTAATATTTTGTGATCTAACCAGGTGAAGTGACATTTTCTTCTACAAGAGCTTCTAAGATTTATGTGAATCTAAACATAGATTATGTCACATCTTTGATTGAGAAATTTTCTCACACATTCAGTGGTATTGAAGTTATTGAGCCTTCACGTTCCAATAACATGTCCCTCGAAGATGAAATATTTTTTAATAGAATTCCAGTAAAAGAATTACTAGAAAATAACTGGCCTATAGATGTTAAGATATGTCCACTATCAAAGATCTCATTTATTTTATATAATTCTCAAAGAAAACTGTCACTTTTGTAGGAATACATAATTACTGCTAAGGTCAAAATAGTTGACATCGATGACTACTTCATATGGTACTATGTCTCGTGTAATTTCTATAATAAGAAAGTGACTCCTCTGGATGGCATCTACATTTGTAACTCATGCAACAAGAAATGCAAATTTCATCTTGTAAGGTAAGATTGTCACATTATTCACTATATTATATTATTATAATCGGTAAAAAATTATTAATCTATATTTCATTGCATGTGTGTTTCCTATTGTAGGTATAAAATTCACCTTAAAGTAAGTGATGAAAGGGTGACACAACTTTTGTCATTTTCAATGCTAAAGTAGAAAAACTTCTTGATTCATCTGCTCATAAATTGTTTCATCGGCAATCAACCGGGACAACATCATTCCTGTGCAAATTATTCACTACAATGACTCTATATATTCATGAGATTTAACTTCCCATTTTATTTTTCTAAATTCAATTATAACAAACTATATTCCTTTAGTTGATTTTTATGTTTATATCATTTAATTTTAAATCGACTATTCATTTCATATAAGGAAAGATTTTTATTGCATGAATTTCAGTTAAGTAAACATTATTTTTATATTTTGTGTCATGATCATTGGAATGAATTATGCCACACAATTACGAAATCCATTGCTTCAATTTGAACTTGTAAATATTCGATATGCCAAATAGTTAATGAGATTAATACTCGAATATTTCATTTATCATTTATGATGTCATGCCATTTATAGACTTACAAATAATAAATTGTCTTTGTATCTCAAATATTGTGTAAAATTAAAAAACTTTCAATAATATCAAATCTCTATTAATTATTATTTACATTCCTTTTTACTGGTAATATTTTTTATTGTATCATGTACTTCTATACTTATGATCCAATAATTGTATGCCTAATTTTTATTTGTAGGATCCCAAAGGGCACCAAGAGGGGGGGGTGAATTGGTGTTCAATTGAAAATATCAATTTCACAAAAAACCATCGCGGAAGCACAAAACCGATTCTTAAATCTTTTATAATTCAGATCATAAATTCAATATGAATGGGGGGAGAGAGAGAGAAAATCAAACACAAAGACTCGGTGGTTATTGACGAGGTTCGGCCACACCTTGGCCTACGTCCCCACTTCAACTTCTCGACCTCGAGATCGTCGGAGATTCCACTAGTACTTTCTTTGTTCCAAATGGGGCAAGGAAGAAAGCCCTTTACACCAATCACATTTTCTTCGCTTCGAGAGGCAAGGCAACATCTCCTCCTAGGAAGCTAATCTACTTCTCTAGCTCAAGAAGTAAGATTTAGAACCTCTTTTATATAGGAGCTCTCTTTAATTTTTTTGAACAAAAATGTTTCTCTCTTTTACAAAGATAGGCTCACAAGAGAATAAGAGAGAAAGAATGAGAAAGTTATTAAGTGAAAACTTCAAGAAATGATCTCTCTTTGACAACTTGAAGTTTTTCTTCAATGAGTGAATGGGTGTCTTTGCCTCTGGCTTTGGCACTCTTTTTATAGCCTTCAATGTATGGAAAATTCGTCCAGAAATCATTCCACAAATTCCTCCTTCAAATTTGATCGTTACTGTTCATTTGACTCGGAGGCCGGTCGATCGAAATTCTGGACCAATCGACCGGTCTATGCGACCGTTGCGCCATTTCTCCAGTTACCGCAGCTGGTCGGTCGACCGAATTATCGACCGGTGTCTCGATCGATACAGTCTCGCAGTTTTGATTTATAGCCGTTGAGTTGTTCGATCGACCGGTGCTTCGACCGGACTGTCGACCGGTATAGTTTCGACGTCAACCAGTTCTGGATCGATCGACCGACATCTTCATTTGGTCGACCGGACTGTCGATCGGCCTTCTTTGTGTCGACCGATGGATTGACCGACCTGCACTCTTTTGATCATAACTTTCTGCACAATTATCCAAATTAAATGATCTTGGAGTCCATAAAAAGCTAACAGAATTCTCTACAAATTCAATTATGTAATCAAAGTTGTGCATAAAATTATCTCTTTTTCTTAAACTTTTTCAGCATTTTAATCTTTCGAGGTTTGTTTCATCAAAATATAATTTCATATGTCATGGAAACTTTGACCCAACATTATTGATTCGATCAAATAAAATTATTTATTTAGAAAATATTCACTCCAATAATAATATATAATTATGAGACTCATATGTTCCATTTTAATTTTCTAACTTCAATGATGACAAACTATATTTCTTTAATTCATTTTTATGTTTATATCATTTAACTTTTAATTGACTATTTAATTTCATGTTAGGAAAGATTTGATTGCATAATATTCTAATTAAGTAAAAACTATTTGTAAATTTTATGTGTTGATTTGTATGTTGCTAATGATATTTTGAAGTTAGTATTATATATACGTTTTTGTCATAAACTATGATTCATTCTAATATAATAATGAAAAGTTACTCCAATAATATAATATGCTTTGTAATACATAACTCATTTAGTCTAATGAATATTTTAAGGTGTCATTAAACATAATTGTTCACTAAAAAATATTTGTTATATTTGGATGTTAGTCTAGAATGTCAATTCTAGTTAAATTTATTAAGGATTACTTTTCTGGTATAATTATTATGAATTATGTTAATGATTTTGTCAAAGTGTAAAAATGCTTATATCATTTTATCATATATTAATTATTTTTTTATTCAAAAACTTCAATATGCATTTATTCTCATGTTGTTATGATAGAACACTTTACTTATGTTACCAGTAGACATATAGCTAATATAGTATCACATTATTTTATAATAATTTAACGTGAGTCTAAATATTTCTAAGTTGTTGAGGTATTGTATTAAATCTTTAGCTCCAAAAAAATTCAGGCAAAGTAATTGTCATTCTCAATATAACTTCATAAATTGTATTCACATATGTGCATTGAAAATTAAGTTATAGATAAATATCATATTGTCTTTATTCATATCATTATATTGCAAGTTTTTACAAAATAAGACTAAATTATATTTAATTTATATGTTCAAAGATCTACTACCAAATGAGATTGTGAGAAAAACATCAATGTATAAAATAACAAAATAATATTAAATTTATGATGCAATAAAAAGATGTTTTTTTTGTTTTATCTTTTTGAAGCATTCTCTACCTCTTGATGCATAATGTAAGTTGTAATTAACGAGCACATATATAATAAATCAATGTTCATTTGTTTGCCACCTCTATGCAAATATTTTATCCAAACAACAAATATGAATGAAAAGATAGCCGATAAGGAGAGGGGCATAACCACCACTCAGTCAAGTAATGAAGGAAACCAAATAGTTGCAGCAGGTACCCAATTTTAGCATATGATTTATAAATTATTTTTTATTTCAAATTTTACTTATAAAAACATTTTATGAGTAAATATCAAATGTCATATAATGATATTAGATATATTTTTTCTAGAGAGCACACAAGTTTCGTTGCACGTAATGAATGTACCAAGGGAAAATAAAAAAATAAAGATTCTGATACTTTATTTTGTCTAAAACAAATGTGTATCAAGCTTTCTTTTAACAAAAAGGTTATTATAATCTCTTTCATCATGTTTTATATTGAATAGATCATTATGTAAAACTTTGGAATTTTGGACCTTCAAAATACACATGCCAATATTGTGGTGCTTTCTCATGGTATGAAGAAATAACATCCAAGACAAAGAAGGTGTTAAATCCAAAATTTTCATTTTGTTGCTCAGAAGGTCGTGTGCAAATTCCTCTATTTAATGACCTCCTTCATTATTGAAATATCTCCTTAGTCAAGATTCTGAAATTAAGGGTGCCAAATTTTGTAAAAATATGCGCGCATACAATTCTATGTCTACTTTGACTTCAATTGGAGGGAAAATTGAAGGTGCATAAAATTATGAAAAGGATCCTTCGGTACTTAGAAAGACAGGACAAAGCTACCACCATATCGGTTCTTTATTGCCAGTGGAGGGAAGAAAGCTAAATTTTGCTCAACTTTATATATATGACACTAATCATGAATAGAAAATATGATTACATCTTTGAAAAAAAATTTGTTCATAATGATATTGATCCTCAAATTGTTGAACATTTATCTAAAATGTTAGATGAGAACAACATTTTAGTCAAATCTTTTAGAATGACTAGAGATCGATATAAAGAATATCCAAATTCTATTTTT
Organism: Pontederia crassipes; assembly: GCA_030549335.1. NCBI lineage: Eukaryota > Viridiplantae > Streptophyta > Magnoliopsida > Commelinales > Pontederiaceae > Pontederia > Pontederia crassipes. The sequence goes on from JAUKPH010000017.1 coordinate 8,550,623, forward strand.
CGATTGTGCCTCATTAATGGTAGAACACAAGATGACCGACAGTACAATTTTCCTATAGCTTCTGAAGTTGCATTAATTGTTGGCAATCTAAATGAAGAAATTTTTGAATGAGACATTATAGTTGAGCATAAAATAAAAGGTCTCCAAAGAATTTCATATTTGCACCCAAGTTTTATACATATGACATATCCATTGATGCATCCTTATGGTGAAGATGGGTATCGATTAGGTATATCCTTATATCAAAAACTAGGTAGTTCTTATAAAAGGGAGAAACTAACGATGAGACAATACTATTGTTTCATAATTCAACAAACTTTTAAATGAAAGCAAGACTCTTCTTCAATCCGGAAGACTCTTGGAGCAATATATACTTGACTCTTATATGGCAATCGAAGAAGAGAGATTTAGATGGATTCGACGCAATCAATCAAAACTCAGAGCAGATCTTTTTATTGTCTTGATGGATGCAATTCACCATGGTGATACGGATTGCTCAAAGATTGGAAAGGCAATAATATTGCCTTCATCTCACACTGGAGGGCCCCGATATAAAGTACAGAATTATCAAAATGCCATGGCTATTTGTAGATGGGCCAGATATATTCATCACATTTACTTGCAATCCCAAGTGGCCAAAAATAAACTACATGCTTCATTTGATCGAACAAAAGGATGATGATAGATGGGCCGACATCATTTGTAGAGTATTTGAAATAAAACTACTGCAATTAATGCAAGATCTTAAGAAAGAGCAACCTTTTGAAAAAATAATTGCATGTGAGTAATTTTTATTCTTTTTGAAGATAAAACACTTTAATTAGCATCTTCATTTGATCGAATAAAAGGATGATGATAGATGGGCCGACATCATTTGTAGAGTATTTGAAATAAACCTACTGCAATTAATGCAAGATCTTGAGAAAGAGCAACCTTTTGGAAAAATAATTGCATGTGAGTAATTTTTATTCTTTTTGAAGATAAAATACTTTAATTAGCATTACCTTAAAAGAAAAGGAAATATTTTAAAATATAAATTTTAATTAACATTATGTGAAGTCTATTTGCATTTTAAAGATAAAACATAACATGGTGTACTATATTATAGGTTTATATACAATTGAATTTCAAAAAAGATGTCTGCCACATGCACATATACTACTATTCCTACATCCATCAATGAAGAATCTTTTTGCCCAACAAATTGATAAATTAATATGTGGAGAGATTCCTTATATCCTGATCTCGACTATAATAGGTACAATGCAGTGAAAAAATTTATGATGCATGGACCATGTGGGCAATCCAATCCCAAATCGCCATGTATGCTGCATAACAAATGCACAAATCATTTTCCAAAAATAAATTGTTGAACATATGACTATTGATACTAACGGTTTTCCAATTTATAAAAGAAGAAACACCCATTTCCATGTTGAAAATAAAGGTGTATTATTGGATAACTAATATGTGGTCTCTTACAATAGAAATTTGCTTGTGAAATATGATGCACATATGAATGTCGAACTTTGCAATTATTAAAGATTGGTGAAATATTTGTTTAAATATGTTCACAAAGGATCTGATAGAATATCAATCTCTATGGAATCTATTGATACCACATCAGAGATTGATGAGATTAAAACATACTTAGATTGCAGATACATATCAGCCACAGAAGCTTGCTGACGAATTTTTCAGTTTGACATTAATCACAAAGAACCTTTTGTTGAAAGATTACCTTTTCATTTGTCGGGAGAACACACAATTGTATTTTCAGAAAATAGATCAATTGAAAATGTGTTGAATCGTCCAAATGTAGAAAAAACAAATTTTACTAAATGGTTTGAGAAAATGTATGTTGATGCACAAAATTTGACCTATTCTGATTTTTCTATGTATTGGGTATGGAATGCACAAGATAAATTTTGAATTAGAAGAAAAAAATGGCAAATACATAGAAACAGTTTATTTTGTGTATCCTTCAAACGGTGAAAGATTTTATTTGAGAATGTTGCTTAATATTGTGAAGGGAAGCACTTCATATGAAAGTATTAGAATCGTAAATGGAGTCACAAATCCTACATTCAAAGCTGCATGCTATGCTTTGGGATTATTGGATGACGATAAAGATGGAATGATTGTCTTGTAGAAGCTTTTTTGTGGGCAACATGTAATGAACTTAGGCATTTGTTTGTTACAATACTCATGAATTGTGAAGTTGGTGATCCATATTAAATTTGGAAATCAAATTATGGTATTTTATTAGAGGATATTTGCTCTTTGCAAAGGAAAAAATTCAATTACAAGCAATTACAATTATCTAAAGAGCAAATTGAAGCATACACATTATTGGAAGCATTCTCTAGAAATTGGGCTAAAGTTTGAAAGAGATACGTGAGATGCCTCTTCCCAATGCTTCTTTGTTAAATGATGCAAGAAATTGGCTAGTTAATAAAGAACTTGATTATGATTATGAAGCTTTAAATCTTGCACATCAACGATCATTCACAACTTTAAATTCTTATCAAAGGAAAGCTTATGATGTAATAATCCAACCTGTCAATAATAAAGAAGACAAATTATTTTTTATTAGTGGTCATGGAGCTACCGGTAAAACATTTTTGTGGAACACAATAGTTTCAAAACTTCAATCGGAATAAAAAATAGTATTGCCTATTGCTACTTCTGCTATAGCAGTTTGTTGCTACTTAATGGTATAACAACATATTCAAGATTTCATATTCTGATGTCACAATGGAATCTACGTGTGAAATTCGACATGGAATACAATTGGTTGAACTTCTTTGCAAAACTTCACTAATAATTTGGGATGAGGCTCCGATGGCAAATAAATATTACTTTGAAGCTTTAAATAAGTCTTTGAGAGATATTCTCAAAGTTCGATATGATAATAGCAATACTCGGCCATTTGGAGGGCTTACAGTTATTTGTGGTGGAGATTTTCGTCAAATATTACATGTTGTTCCTAAAGGTAGACGAGCATACATTGTTAATGCATCAATTAATTCTTCATACCTTTGACCGCATTTTTTTCATCACTTATGAACTTAAAGAAAACATGCAACTCCGACAAGGAAGAATTATAGATTCAGAGTTTGATGAAATAGCCTCCTTTAACAAGTGGATGCTTCAATTAGGAGAAGGATCTTTTTACGAAGATCCCATCAAAGAATTCATTCATCTTTCTTCTGGTATTTGTCTCAAGCCATGTACAAATCCTATGAAAAGCATCATAGAAGCAATCTATCCATCACTATTGAGCAAGTATAAAGATCCTACATATTTGAAAGAAAGGGCAATTCTTACGCCAAAAAATGACATGGTCCATGAACTTAATGAAATGATAATGAATTTAATACCTGGTGAAGGTAGGATCTATTTTAGCTCTGACAACGTTTGCAAAGCGGGTAACAACACGAATGACGAAGACATTTTATATCCTACATAATTTTTGAATAATTTGAAATTTCTTGATGTTCCTAACCATGACATATGTTTGAAAGAGGGTGCTCCATTTATGCTTCTTAGAAATCTTAATCAAACAGAAGAGTTGTGTAATAGTACAAGATTAAAATTATCCATTTAGGAAAATGGTTAGTGAGCGCAGATGTTATTTCAGGTACACATATTGAAACTAGAGTTACAATTCCAAGGATCATCATGTCGCCAAATGATTCAAAGTGGCCATTCAAGCTTAAGAGACGACAACTTCTTCTAATACCATGTTTTTCCATGATCATCAATAAAAGTCAAGGGCAATCTTTTAAATGTGTTGGATTATTTCTTCCAAAATAAATTTTTACGCATGGTCAATTATATGTTGCTATCTCCTGTGTTACAAGAAAAGATGGTTTGTGCATTTTAAATGTAGACGAAGAAGTAGAAAATCCACTTTTGGTAAAAAATATTGTGTATAAAGAGATATTTCAAAATGTACAAGTATCATTCTTTTCGTAATAAGTGAGCAAAAATCTTGTCTTTACTTTATCTTATTAGATATTAGATATTGTAATTTCTTTTGGTAAGATAAGTAGTTTAACTTATTGCTTCTAATGTTACCAACCTACATTACTTTTTGTGTTTTTGTCTTTTTTTCATGTGTATCAAGTAGGTTTCCACATCTACAGACATCAATGTATGTATTGGTCAATTTATTCAATTTCAAATTTGATAAGTTATTACTGCATTAATATTTTTATGTTTTTTCTTACATGCAATGAAGTTTATTTCGTCCATACATCATATTGATTTATAGCATTTTATTAATGTGACAAAATATGTTACTTTTAGTTCACACCATTTGTACAAATTCGAAATGCGTCATTTCTTATAATAACTTTTTAAATGCATTTTCAATTCCAAGTAGTTTTTTTAACAATTGAAATTATTCTAATATTTCAAATCATGACAAAAATATAAATGTAAAAAGACATCTAAGTTTATGCGACAGAAATAATATTACAATAGTTAAAAAATAATTTTTTATCAACTATTAAAATCATAAAATGTATTCAATTTGAATATTAGGACAATGAACATGTTTGTAACTTTTCATTCTAGAGTATTATATACAAATTAAAAGTAAATGATTACAAAGACATGAAATTAAAAGCATCTAAGGGTGAATCTCAAATAATCTTTAGGTGTAACACAATGATCGTGTAAAAAATTCTTTTGCTTATTCAAATTTATTTTGCCTCTTATTTTTAATTTATAGGTTAGATATTTCATTTCCTTCTTGTGTTCGACTTCAAAATGACTCAATAACAGGTTGCTTATGCTATTTATTTCAGGTTTACATTCTCAAACAATACGATGTAATGTTTGGCATCGTTTTCTAGCCAATGCATATGAGATTGTAACTTTTGTCACTTTTTAAGTCTTTTCTCTAGAGACAAATAATTTGAGTCAATGTATGGCATTTGTTTGAGGTGTTTTTTTTTTGTCCTTAGGGCATGATGCATTCACTAAAAGTTAGATAATTTATGTTCTTTATTCTATATGATTTGTTAGTAATGTTTAGTACAGTGTTATATTTGGCTAATTTTTCACATAGGAATCTTTATGATGTTACGGACATCTTGAAGTAACCAAGCTAATTTTGATTAAAGTTATTTTATCATTCAACTTTCTCATGCAACTCGAAATGACTCAATAACACGTTGCTTATACTATTTATTTCAAGTTTATATAATACGATGTGATGTTTGGCATTGTTTTTTGGCCAATGCATATGAGATTGTAACTTTTGTCATTTTTTAAGTCTTTTCTCAAACAAATAATTTGACTCAATGTATGACATTTATTTGAAGTGTTTTTTTGTCCTTAGGTCATGGTGCACTCACTAAAAGTTAGATAATTGACGTTGCATATGAACCTAACGATGATTTATATTGTCCCTACTTTCCATGTGTTCTTTCAAAATGCATAAATAAAAGACCCAAAACAAAATTACTTTGAAGTTCGAATGCTTACATTTGGCTCTTACTTCGTAGACTCCTTCCAAACTCTAATATTGATTCAAAGTATATTCGACTAAAATATTTATGAATATACATTTATCAATAACAAGACAACTCTTGAAATTTATTTTTAATATTTTATTCTTGAATATATAAATTCATGGAATTAATTATTAATATTGATTTAAGGTAAAGTGCTAAAATATGAATAAAATGAATATATTATCTAACATCTTACTTTTTTATTGTAGGATGAATTATTTTTCTACCTCAACATTCAAAGATGACAAAAAAAATTTTAAAATTTATGAATGATAGAAATAAACAAATTATACAAAAATATTTAGTATTAAACATTTTCATATCACATCAAACTTGTTATACTACCAAACTAGATTGTGAATCGATAAAATCAACTTGTCAGTTCAAATTTAACAACACTTATTTCATGCTTATTTGACTTCCACCAGAAACATAAAAAAAAAGCTAGAGGATGTGTTATCTACTCATCAATAGAAAGTCTCTAGTTTATCCATGAAACTGACTCTAGTTTACCCATGAACTTCTAGCTTTTAAGGCTCCCTCATATGTGTCGTATACAAGTGAAAGGTGGAAAAACAAACCCCCTTAAAAATGACTAGAAAGATGTGAATAAATTGTTAGCCTAAAATCCCAATGAGTAAAAGAAGAAATATTGTGGAAACAAATGTTTGCAATTTATTAATGAAATATTTCTTGTATTCTTAGGATCTCATGAGTGGAATCCAAACTGCGAAGATGCAAAAATATCACTTCTATCTTCAATAATTCTTATTTCCTCAGCAGAATTCACAAATGTCAATTCCTAAATTTCATATGTAAATTTCTATAATTTATACTTCAACCTCTTTGCACCGCAAAATAACATAGCAACAACTAAGTATTTCAATCATAACATTTTATCTACACATTTGTAACTTGATTCTTAATTATGTAAAAACCAGGGAACATGCTCGCGCTTCGCGCGATTTCAATAAATTTTTTATACTTAATAAATAATTTTAGATACATTTTTCAATTCTTTCTTATTATAAATGAATTAAGCAAAATTAAAAGTTTTAATATTGAATGTGATAGAAAAATACTGAGTTAAATAACTTTTAAAGTTGCATGAGAGAATTGATGGACTAAATTATTTGTTTCTTATGTTTAGAGGTCATATTTCGAGTTGCATCAGAAAGTTGAATGATAAAATAACTTTAATCAAAAATAATTTTCAAACATGTCCCACAACAAAATATTTTGTATGTGTAAAATGTAAAATAATTATTATATATGCATATGAGAATTGTATGCTAAGCTTATAAAATATTTGAAAATATAAATTTATATAAAAAAAGTCCATAATTAGTTTTTCTATCAAAGTTAAAATAATTTTTGCATGACTAGTGATAATATCATATAATTCAAATAATTATCTATCTCTAAATTTTGATCTAACAATAAATTAATTATTGAAAGTATTTCTTAGTAATATTACGATACTCGATACCTTGAAGGAAAATGTGCTCTCTTTTTTTCTAACATGGATATTTTTATTGTCAAGCACAAATTTTTTTTCCTGAAGCAAACAAAACAATCTTTTAACATTTGTGCAAATAATTAATCAATTGTGTGTTAAATAAAAAAGAACAAAATATTTCATCGGAGTAACCTACGCTTGCCATACATATACTTTCAAAATCAAATTCAAGATTGTATTAGCAAAATTACATATGTCTATATTTTTTTGAGTTACATATGTCTTCCACTGTTAAAATTTTGAATATACATTGTATTAGCAAAATTACTCAACTTTTTTTTTGTCATGACTCATTGACACCTAATTTTCAATGATTACTTTGGTGAAGTTAAAGTTCTAGAATTTCCTACAATATTTTAAAAATTAGATAATAAAATTAATATAATATATTAAAATTATAATTAAATTTGTAATATATTACCAAGAAATTTAAGTTATCTAAGGAATATTCATTATAAAAATTACATCAATAGTAAAATATTAATAATCTATCAATTCATTATATAAATAAAAAAGAGAAAAATATATAGTGAGCATTTGATATAAAATGAATAGAAAACATTAATTTTTCTTATTACAATAACATATTAATTTAAAATATACGTTAAATAATAAATATAACTAAAATTAATATCATCGAATTATTCGAATGTCATGATTAGGTCATTTTGATAAATATGATTAATTTCAAAAAGTATAATTTATTTAACCATAAATGATATTTTTACTATTAAGTTATCTGGTAAATATATATTATTTATCTAAAAATATATAATTAATTTAATTATAAATTATAATTAAATTAATTAAAAATAAAAAAATAAGCGTTCTATATCAAAATTTAGAACGTCTACGTGTTCATTAACCCTCAATAAAAAATAGTCCTACGAACTCCTACAAACTTTTGGTGAAATTTTAATTTGAAATAATGAATTTTATTTTATTAAAAAGGTATTTTAAATTATATATTCGAACTCTATACTTTGGGACTATTTGATTGAAGAATATTACATACTTAACTCTTATAAGAGTCCATCCTAATAACATGACATAAATAAGATAACTTGGGCCGTAGCCCGACCTGCCCATGTGCAATGTCTTCGTCAAGAGGCCCTCATCGCCGAACCTAAGCCTCATTCATACCTGCACGGATTCATAGGGTGCAGGGGATTTCTCCCGTTAGAGTATATTGAGGCCCATGCATGCTATGACCTTATAACATAATCTCTACATGTCATGACATATGCATATCATCATCATGGACACATAAATCATATGCATGCTAGGCCATGTTGAGTTCGTGGGAGAATGATAGCTAGGCCAACATGTTGGGTTCGCGGGAAGCCAATAGAGACGCCACACTAGGGGTGGAACTCACCTCTTGGGTCCGCGGATGCCCAATAGAGACGTCACACTAGGGGTGAAACTCGCCTCAACTTATGGAAACGTCACACTAGGGGTGGAACTCATTTCTCCAGGAAATGCCGCCACTTGGGGGCAGAACTCATTTCCCCTCCTCGATTGCAATAAGTCACCTTCACGTCAATTCGTCTTTTACTTATTTTCATCAATACATATAATCATTCATACATGTTGCATATTTTAGTCCTATTTAAGGTCATACATACTTCAAATCATACTATATGTGGACTTATAATCATAGCCAATCAGCTTTCAGAACGGGTGACCGTTTTGGGTAACGGTCAACCATTGGAAGGGTATCGATCGACCAGTCGGATTGTCGGTCAACCGTTATGATCCTTTCGGACGACCGAAATTAGACTTCGGTTCATTCGCTAATCACAGAATGTGACACTCTTCTAAATCGGACGACTGCTGGAATAACGATCGATCACTATTGGTCCTTTCGGACGTCCGAAATGAGCTTCGGATTGTCCGCTAATCACAGAATATTTCGTCTATTTTGATAACACATATCGGGTGACCATTTGAATTATCGGTTGACCGGTACTTGACTTTTCGGACGACCGATACAAGATGCTCGGACATCCGCTAATCAGAGAATGTGTCGAGTGTTTCGACCACACATATCGGACGACCGTTTGTAAATCGGTCGACCATTACGTTACTATCGGACGATCGGAATAGGGTGTCTGGTCGACCGTTAATCACAGAATGTTTCGACCCTTCCAAAATGATATCAGAGCCATAGTTTGGCTCGTATGTATAGAACTTAGGATGTGTAAGACATAAGTTGGTTAAAATGTCTAAGTGTAATGTCTAAGTAAGAAGTCCATGTGCAATCGTCATGAGGTGCCACCAAACCTAAAGGTAAATGTTATCATATGATTAGCTCATTGCTAATAATGTTCTATGTTTGTTTGAAAATGAATGTAGATGCCAAGACGTGCAATCGATGATGAGGAGCATGAGAGGAATTCTTTCCTTGATGGTTTAATTCGGGCAGCACATAATGCCCAAAGAAGTAGCGAGCCAAATTATTCCATTGAAATATTCCTTAGACTCCAGCCCCCAAAGTTTGATGGAGTAGGAGATCCCGAGCTCGCTAAGTCATGGATCGAAGAAGTGGGGGACATCCTCAAGGTCATGGATTGCCCTAGGGACCGCAAGGTGATGTATGCAACACATTGCCTTTGTGGCTGGGCCAAGGCATGGTGGAAAGCATTGTTGAAGACCACTCCGAGAGTGAGGAGAATGTGGAATGAGAGAGTTTTATGGAAGCATTCGAGGCTCGTTACTTCCCAGACCACGTAAAGAAAAAGAAGAGGAATGAGTTTCTCAACCTCGTTCAAGGAAATATGACTGTAAGTGAGTATGTGAAAACGTTCTTGAGGTTGGAAAAGTATGGGAAGCTCAATGAGAACGAGCTCCGAAGGACGAAGAGGTTCATCAACGGCTTGAAATCAGGACTGCAACCTTGAGTGAGAAGTGATCGCTGCACCACTATGAAGGATGCGTTGGACCTCGTCGCTGAACATGAAAGGAAGTATTAAGAAAGGAAGGACGTCAAGAAGAAAGTCATTAAGAAACATGAAGGGAAGGCCCAAGGGAATAGTCCAAGGAAGGCACCTTACTACTCTCCAAAGAAGGTAGAACCAACCAGGCCCACATGCCCACATTGTGGAAGGAGTCATTATGAAAAATGTCGCATGAAGGCCAGAACATGTCTCCAATGTGGCAAGGAGGGCCACTACATAAGGGACTGCCCTACAAAGCAAGGAGACAACAGAGACAAAGGAAAGATGGTGGCAAACCCACCGAGGGCTCCAGCAAGAGTCTTCGCCATAGAAGTGGATGAGGCCACTCTAGAAAACGATGTGATCCAAGGTAATACCCTAATTGTCGATCACTATGCGAATGTTCTATTCAATTCGGATGCAACCCATTCTTTTATCTCTCATGCATTTGCAAGCATACCAAAAGTAAAACCTCTAGTTACTAATTGTCAACTAGAAGTTGTGACCCCTACCGGAATGGTAGGCACTAGGAGATATATCCCCAATGTATCCATAGAAATAGATGGAAAGAATTTTCCAAGTGACCTCATATTGCTTTTTATGATAGAGTATGATGTAATATTAGGAATGGGTTGATTATCTTACAATGATGCTCACATGTATTGTAAGGAAAAGAAAGTTTTTATAGGTAACCATCATGAAAAGCCTACAATGATTAAGGGAATTCCCTCCAAGGAAGTCAAGGTGTTCATTTCAGCAACTAAGGCAAGCAAGATGATCAAGAAAGGGGCAACAGAATTTTTTACAAGCATTGTCAAGATGGATTCACAACCCAAGGCACTTGAATCCTTGGATGTGATAAGAGAATATCTCGATGTCTTTCCGGAAGACATTGCGGGATTACCACCAAGAAGGAAAGTTAAGTTCAATATTGAACTACTTTCGGGGACCACTCCCATCTCGAAGCCGCCCTACCGAATGGCTCAGGCGGAGATGCACGAACTGAAGACGCAACTACAAGAACTTTTGGATAAGGGGTTTATTAGGCCAAGCGTCTCACCATGGGGCGCACCTGTACTATTTGTCAAGAAGAAGGACGGCTCATTAAGGTTGTGCATCGACTACCGAATGCTCAACAAGGTGACAGTGAAGAACAAGTACCCCTTGCCAAGAATTGATGATCTTTTTTATCAATTATCATCGGCGTTGATTTTCTCCAAGATCGACCTAAGGAGTGGCTACCACCAACTAAGGGTAGCCGAGTAAGATGTTCCCAAAACGGCATTTCGTTCGAGGTATGGACATTACGAATTTTTAGTTATGCCTTTTGGACTAACGAATGCGCCCATCGCATTCATGGATTTGATGAATAGGGCTTTCCGTCCATACTTGGACAAATTTATGATAGTATTTGTGAATAATACCTCATCTACTCATCAAGATCGGAAGAGCTTAGAGAACACTTCCGCATTGTGTTGGAAACCTTGAGGAGGAACAAGTTTTACGCCAAGTTTTCCAAATGTGAATTTTGGCTTGAAGATGTTATGTTTCTTGGTCATATTGTATCAAGGTGTGGAGTAGCCGTGGACCCGATAAAGGTTGAAGCAGTAATGAATTGGAGTAGGCACAAGAATATAATCGAGATTCGAAGTTTCTTGGGACTCGTTGGATACCATAGAAGGTTTATCCAAGACTTTTTCAATATTGCCGCTCCTACGACGAAGTTGACAAGGAAGGGCGAGAAGTTTATATTGTCACAAACATGTGAAGCAAGCTTTCAAGAGCTAAAGAAAAGACTTATAACGTCACCAATCTTAGTCATTCCCATGGGAAGTGGAGGCTATGTGATCTATAGTGATGCATGTGGTACCGGATTAGGATGTGTACTTATGTAACATGGCAAAGTGGTTGCATACACTTCAAGGCAATTGAAAAAGCATAAAGTCAATTACCCAACTCATGATCTAGAATTGGCGGCGGTGATATTTGCACTGAAGATATGACGCCACTACTTGTATGGCGAAGATTTTGAAGTATACATGGACCATAAGAGCCTAAAGTATATGTTTTCTCAAAAGGACTTGAATATGAAGTAAAGAAGGTGGCTTGAGTTCCTTAAAGACTATGAGTTCGCAATATTGTATCATCCCGGAAAGGCAAACGTAGTTGCCGACGCACTAAGTCGCAAGTGGGAAGGATCACTTGGATGTTTGAGAGTACACAAGTGGAACCTTGTGGAAAGCATAGTGCAATGGGCCCCAAACATTTGTGGCCGAAGGATCATGTGTATGACTCATCATGTGATCGAGTCAAGCTTAGTAAGAAGAATAGTTGAAGCCCAAAGAAGGGACTCGGAATATGTAAGAATGATCAGTGTGCAAAAGGGAAAAGAATCACTTCAAGTATGGAAAAGATGGAGCAATTAAGTACAAGAATCGGTTATGGATTCCGAAAGACAAGGCACTAAGAAGAGAAATTTTGGATGAATATCACAAGTCCGAATTCTTCATTCATCCCGGGAGCACCAAAATGTTCAAGAATTTGCAAAGAAATTTTTGGTGGGAAGACATGAAGAAGAAGGTGGCCAAGTATGTAGCAAAGTGCATAGTGTGTCAACAAATCAAGATTGAGCACCGAAGACCATGTGGTAAATTACAACCTTTACCTATTCCAGAATAGAAATGGCAAAGTATCTCCATGGACTTCGTAGATGGATTACCACGAACCCGAAAAGGGCATGATGCAATATGAGTTGTAGTTGATCGCTTGACGAAGTCGGCTCACTTTATTCCTATGAAAATGAGTCAATCCATGGAAAGCATGATAGAGTTGTATGTAAATGAGATTATTCATTTGCACGAAATTCTAGCATCTATTATTTCGGATAGAGATCCGAGGTTCATTTCCAAATTTTGGAAAGGTCTCCAAAATGCCTTTGGAACAAGACTAAATTTTAGCACGGCATTTCATCCTCAAACCGATTGTCAAAATGAAAGAACAATTCAAACATTTGAGGATATGCTTAGAGCTTGTGCCTTGGATTGGCATGGAAATTGGGATAACCACCTTCCTTTGGTGGAATTCGCCTATAACAATAGTTATCACTCAAGTATTAAGATGGCTGCATTTGAAGCCTTGTATGGAAGACCTTGCCATTCACCGACATGTTGGAGTGAAACCGAAGAGAAAAGATATCTTGGACCGAATTTGGACCACATGTATGTTGATAAAGTGGAGCTCATCAAGCAAAGAATGTTAGAGGCGCAAAGTAGGCAAAAGAGTTATGCGGATATGAGAAGAAGAAAACAACTCTATGAAGTTGGTGATCATGTGATGCTCAAAGTTTCATCAACCAAAGGTGTTATGAGATTTAGCAAGAAAGGAAAGTTAATATCAAGATATATTGGACCATTTGAGATCCTAGAGAAAGTTGGTGAAGCAGCCTACAAGTTAGCATTACCATCTTCATATGCTAGGCTTCACAATATTTTTCATGTATCCGTGCTCCGGAAGTATGTTCATGATGAGGCGAATGTAATTCGGATCGAGGAGCCAAATATCAAGGAAGACTTGACATATGTGGAGCAACCTATAGAAATTATTGATTATCAAGTGAAGTATTTCAAGAACAAAACCATATCTATGGTCAAAGTGGCATGGAAGCATCATAAAGGACAAGAAGCTACATGGGAACTTGAAGAGGAGATGCGAGAGAAGTTTTCGAAACTTTTCGGTAAGTGAATTATGATTTACTAAAATTCGATGACGAATTTTATTTAAAGGAGGCAGGTTGTAATATCCAGAAAAAAAGGAAAAAAAACAAAAAAGAGAAATAGTTGACCGCACAAGGCCCAAGCCCATGCGCATATGGCCCTAAGCCCAACTAATGAGCTACACCCTAATCTCCCCACCTAACCACTCCCATCACCCTCCCATCTGCACATGTCGGCTGCAGCAAGAGGAACCAAGCAAAACTCCACCTTTTGCTATAGTAAACCCTTCCAACTCTCTCCCTCTCTCTCCAAGGAGCATTCGGCCAGTAAGCATAGAAACCCCATTACTGCTACAGTAAGAGTTCATGGTATATCCATTGGACAATAGCAAGCTCCCTTACTTTCACTCACTCTCTCTTATGTCTTTTCACTGTAGCAACTCGTGATTAGCATCTAGGTGGGAGAAAAAGGGATTGAAGCTAGAGGAAGAAGATTAAAGTTAAGTTTAGCTAATCAAGGTATGTTGAGGGGATCCAAATCCTTAATCACCTCCCTAAAAATATTTATATGAATGAATTAGGGCATGAAGAATCAACTTGTGTTCTTGAAATGGATGATTAAGACTTATGCATATTAGTACTTATATCTGCCATGTTTCATGAAGCTTTATGTTCTAATGCTAATCATGTTTGAAAATATGATGTTCATTGTTACTTATGCTAGTTCAAATGAAATAGTTTTATGCTTATGTACATGTATGAACTTAGATAACATGATTAGATGCTTCATGTAAAAATCTCATTATGTTTCATGATTAGTGTTCTAAGAATTTTAAGAAATATCTTATATAATGCTTGGAATCAAGTATGTGTTCAACATGTCATTGTATTAGGGCTGAGCAAACCCGATATCGGGTCCGGATTTAAGCGGACCCGGTCCCGATCCGAATTATGTCGGGTCAAAAATTTTTTGACCAGATTCCGGACCCGAACCCGGCCGAATCTGGTTCCGGATCAGACCCGACAATCCGGGAATGCCACCGGGTTTGCGACCGGAAATTGTAGGGCGAATCGGCCTAGTGACCAGATCCGGCCGCAGGCGGCCGGATCTAGTCACTGGCGGCATCCGGCGCTTGGACGGTCGAATCCGGCCGCCAAGCGCCAGATCCGGCGTTTGACGGCCGGATCCGGCGTTTGACGGCCGGATCTGGCCGCCAGGTGCCACTGCGCCAGATCCGACGCCTGGCAACCGGATCCGACCACCAGGCGCCAGATCCGGCGCATGGCCGCCGGATCCGATCGCCAGCCGCCGCCTGACAGCCGGATCCGGCTAGGTCACTAGGCAGCCGGATCCAACGCCTGGTGGTCGGATCCGGCGCCTGGTGGTCGGATCTGACGCCTGGTGGTCAGATCTAGCCGCTTGACGGCCGGATCCGGCGCTTGGCGGCCGAATCCAGTCGCAAGCGCCAGATCCGGCGCTTGGCGGCCGAATCCAGTCGCAGGCGCCAGATTTAGCGCCTAACCGTCAGGGGCCGGATCGCGAAGCTCATGGCGATCGAGCAGAGAGAGAGGGGTCGGCCGGAGTCATCGTCGCTAGCTCGCTGCCGTTGTCGCCATCGCCGGGAGAGAGAGAGGGAGATGACGAGAGAGATGAGAGGGAGAGGGCGAGAGACGGAGAGAGAGATGGCAGGGAAAGGGCGTGAGAGTTTGAGAAAGAGATGGGAGAGATAAAATGAGAGGGTGAAATGAGGAAATAGTGTGGATTGGGGTTTATATAGTGAAGTGGTAATCTGGGTCGGGTCCGGATCGGGTATTGGGATGGCAAACTCGATCCTGACCCGAGACCCGTCGGGTTTTCTTTCATTTGAATTTGGTTCCGGCCGAATTTGATCCAGGTCGGGTTATTTGCCTCTCTTTTCGGGTCGGTGTGGTCCGAGCCGATCGGGTCGGCCCGGACGTGCTCAGCCCTACATTGTACGAAAGATTTGGAATGAAATAGTATAGAAATCGTGTTCTGTCGGCCCAGAACGGGCAATCGATAAATGTATCGGTCGATCGTTCTGGAGACATATGTAGTCTCGTACTCTGTCCAAGGTCGACCGATGATATAATGGTCGCCCGTTTTGAAAGGGTCAAAACATTCTGTAATTAACGGTCGATCAGACACCTATTCCGGTCGTCCGATAATAACGTAATGGTCGACTGATTTACAAACGTTCGTTCGATATGTGTGGTCGAAACACTCGACACATTCTGTGATTAGCGGACGTCCGAGCACCTTGTTTCGGTCATCCAAAAAGTCAAGTACCGGTCGACCGATAATTCAAACGGTCGCCCGATATGTGTTGTCAAAACAGATGAAACATTCTGTGATTAGCGGACGATACGAAGCTCATTTCGAAGTCCAAAAGGACCAATAGCGGTCAACCGTTATTCCAGCGGTCGTCCGATTTAGAAGAGTGTCACATTTTGTGATTAGCGGATGAACCAAAGTCTAATTTTGGTCGTCCGAAAGGACCATAACAGTCGACCGATAACCCGACCGATCGATCGATATCCTTCCAATGGTCGACCGTTACCCAAAATGGTCGCCCGTTTTGGAAGCTGATTGTCTATGATTATAAGTCCACATATAGTATGATTTGAAGTATGTATGACCTTAAATAAGACTAAAATATGCAACATGTATGAATGATTATATGTATTGATGAAAATAAGTAAAAGACGGATTGGCGTGAAGATGATTTGTTGCAATCGAGAAGGGAAAATGAGTTCCGCCCTCAAGTGGCGACATTTCCTGGGGAAACGAGTTTCACCCCTAGTGTGGCATTTCCATAAATTGAGGCGAGTTCCACCCCTAACGTGATGTCTTTATTGGGTATACGCAGACCCAGGAGACGAGTTCCACCCATAATGTGGCGTCTCTATTGGCTTTTCACGAACCCAACATGTTGGCCTAGCTAGTCATTCTCCCACGAACTCAACATGGTCTTCCCAATCAACAAGATAAGAAAGTATTTAAGCAAAAATGAAAGATAAAAAGATAAATGATGAATGACTTGGGACATAAAATAAAGATGTTAAAGAAGCATGATGAAGTATGCACCTATGAGAATGTCATGTAAATGTTCACTTGTCACATCATATCATGACATGATGAAAAATGATAAAGTAAAGTAAGATAAGATATGATATGCATTATCATAATGATAAGTTATGATATGCTTGACTTAAAGATTATGATGTTATATGATATCTTGCCATGATGATATGCTTACATGCCATGTAGTATACATAAGTAGCTCATAGCATGCATATGATTTATGTTCCATGATGATGATATGCATATGTCATGACATGTAGAGATTATGTTATAAGGTCATAGCATACATGGGCCTCAACATACTCTAACGAGAGAAATCTCCTGCACCACATGGATCTGTGCATATATGAATGAGGCTTAGGTTCGGCGATGAGTGCCTCTTGACGAAGACATTGCACATGTGCAGGTTGAGTTACGGCCCAAGTTATCTTATTTATGTCATATTATTAGGATGGACTCTTATAAGAGTTAAGTATGTATGGCTTATGGGCTTTATGGAGTCATGTACTATTATTTGAATTCATTATGTATTATAAACTCTCGGTTGGGTCTACGTTAGAGCCTATTAGACCCATGGGCCAGATTATGTTATCTTGATATTTTATTTAATTATGTTGAAGTCTTTCGATGTTTATGATATTAATGTCTTAAGTTTTATTATATTATATTTTCGGTGTAAAATTTTATGAAATTATGTCAAGTCAAAGTGACGCCGCATGAAATTTAAATCCCTAAATTAAAGTCAACATAAAATCGATACTTATCTCATAGTAATACTGCTACATGACAAAAAAGAAATCAGCTTTCTGCTGCTTCCAAGTTGCCGCGTTGTTCCGTTCGACCAGAGCTGGAGATGAACCCCACTGAAGAAATTGGACCCAAAGTCGGCCTATTGGGGTCCAGCCCACCACTGAGGATCCAAATTCCAAGGCCACTCTCCCACGGCTCTCTTTGAACAAGTGAATCCAGAAAGCCCTAGAAATACTCTGTCGCGCGCCCTTCCTCGACGTCGAAAAATCGCACAATCTTCTCCTCGGACAGATCCTACCCACGGCGGCAATGGGCATGGAAGAGGAGGACAAGGTGGACGAGGCGACCATTTCCCGCCGCGAGAGGTTGAGGGCTCTACGCGCCGCCAAGGAGTTCGCCAGCACGCCGGACGAAGAGCCAAACGAGAACGAACCCAGCGTGGATGCTCCGACTGTCGGTGGAGGCGACGGCGGCGACGACGATAGCCAGGAGAGGCAAGTTTTTTTATTCGGTTTCAGCTCATAATATTTTTTTTTAACTTCCAAATCGCTGTTAGTACTTCCGCCGAGCTTGGGGTCGTGAGTTCAGTCATAGAAGTCGGAAGAACTATGTTAAAACTAATTTAATATTGTTGTACAATCTCATTGAACTGTTAGTTTTCTGCTACTTTTCTTCTCATAGCTAATTTTAAAACTCATCTGCCATATACTAATTAGAAGCATTTGAACACCCAACAACTAAGAGCTAATTACTGCTAGAGAGTTAATTGATAGAATTATTGCGCTAACCACGAAGGATATCACATGGCATGAAAAACCTATTTCAGATTTTCTTGAATCTCAGGTTCTTGCAGTCTTTCTGCACCTGGTTAATTATAGATGGATTTCAGCTTTTGTCGCTACCTGTGACTTTCTTTGAGGAAACGAAGAATGAAAAATGAAAGTTGAAGTTCCTTCTGAATTGACCATTATTCGTTAATCAACATAGTTACAATTACAAAGATTGAATCTTGTTGATCTGATGAATTGATGCCATGCATTTTTTATTTTTTTTGCACAGCTCACTATGTCCTATAAGTACAACTTTTGCACATTGTGATGTTATTTAAATTGGTACTGTGCGCCAGGATTAATGAGGTTGTGGAGGAAGATACTATAGAACAAGCTGCAGCTGCACGACGGGACAGGATAAAGGCTCTTAAGATGGCTAAAGAGCTTCTAGAGACACCAGATGGAGACAATGGAGAAGAACCCAATGAGGCTGAAGATGAAAAGTGGGTATTCTTATTCACTCTTTGGATATAGGACATTTTTTCATGAAAGGGATGTTCCTTTATAAATTTGAAATTCTTCATTTTTAGCCTTTTTTTCTAATTGAATGAGGATGTGAAGATGTCTACCACGTTGTAGGCATCCTATGTTATTATATTATAAAAAGGTAACTAGCACATCAGCAAAATATTTACAAAACAAAAGACACAAATCACATTAGTCGCCTGCCCACAATTTGGCTAATGACTTCGCATGTGAGATGATGTTCTCCAAAACCAGCGCTTGTGCTTGAAGACACATGTTTCTCTGCATCCAGATAGCCCAAAGGATCGCCAAAGGCAATAGTCTTTGGTGTCTCGAGACATATTTCCGGACATGCTGATGTAACCCGCCAAACCTATATGACCTCCAGAGTCCAGAACAATCCAGCAGAGGATACATTCAGCCATCCACACCCCACTGACTTCCACACCTCTGCTATCACCCGGCATGTAAAAAAGAGATGATTTACTTCCTCAGCCATATCGCTGCAGAAGGAGCATGAAATATCAACCAAATCTATCCAGTTTAATCGGTATGATTTAGTTAATAGCCTTTCACGCCGAAGGAGCCAGCCAAAAATCTTAATTCGCAATGGGGTATTTGACCTCTACATAATCCTACAATCAGTCGTTAAATCAGTTGATTCGAATTCCTCAGTCTTGAGAGAACCGAGTAAACTTTTCGCACAGGAAATTGACCAGAATTTCGATACCATGAATCTGAAATAGAAGGATCAATTGCACAGCTGTGAAGCAGCCCCAAAAGATTGAGCAATTCATGGGTTCTTTGAGAAGATATGTTAATGGAAAAGGAAGGGAGCCACACCACATTTCCTGTCTCTGATGTGGACCAATAGTCAGAAACATCTTAATTCATGGGTTTTTTAGCTTTTGTTACTTGCACATTTCAAACTCCGACTATATTTTATAGCCGGTCCCAAGCCCGGATAAAGGAGGAGGGTTGTGTTAGGCCCCGACAGCCAGCGTAAAATCCTGTCGAATCTTATGAACATGGATCAACGAATATATCGGAATGACGTCGTATGATCCATGTAGCCGACCCCACCTAGTGGGATAAGGCTTTGTTGTTGTTGTTGTTACTTGCACATTTCAATTTAAAGTTATTTTCTTTCTTATGTAGTTGATTGTGGAATGAGAATTTGAGTTTCCACTTTATGAGATAATGCTGAATTCATATCCTTATACAATCTTAGGTTCAATCAGGTTGCATCTCGATCATTTGCATTCGAGGAATTTCTTTGTTGTTTTGTTCTTTGGAAAAGAAAAGAAATGAAGGATAAAGTGAAGAACAAAAATCCTTATAGAGAAGAAGATAAAAGAGATTGTTAGAAGAGAGGGAGGACAAAAAGATTAGAGAGAAAGATGAGGACATAAGAATGTTCATGGGTCGGGTCAACCCCTTTTGAAGGCTTGGACCCCATCCGGTTTCGGGTCGGTTGGTCGGGCATCGACCACCATTTTTTTATTTTTCTTACCTTTTTCTCATCATTTAATATTTATTTTAAAGTGTAAATCATTTTAATAAATATTTAAATAATATTTTACACATTTAAATTATTTTATTTTAATATTTTTTTCTTTAAGATATAAGGTTAAAATCAAATAAAAATTTTAAAAAATAAAAAATATTGGGTCTTTGGGTCGGGTCGGATCGACTCGGGTTGGAAAATTCCAACCCATACCTAACCTGACCAACTTGACCCAAACTAGGTCGGGTCAGGTCATCGGATTTACCGGGTCGGTTAACACCCCTAGTGATGGGGTTGGGAAGGAGAGCAATGAGCTTGGTCTCAAATGTAAGGAGATAGGGTAAATATGGAATTTCATTAGGATGGAACAAGGGTGTAGTGTAGTGGACACCTTCACTCGGAAATTGAGAGGTCATGACTTTGAATCCCACCGACGATACGTATGTGCTCCTTTATTTCCAATCTTTACTTTCCTTGCAACCGAAAAAAAATGTTCCAATGGAGTTAACGACTATTTGTAAGTTCAACCTTCACCCTCTAAAAAAGAACACTATTTATTAGTAAGCTTCCCTGAAGTTCCACTTCAATTTTAGACCCTTTGCAAGGAGATAAAATTAAGTCCTAGCATTTTAGCAAGGCCTTAATAGTTCTGTTTTTTTTTCTCAGAAAAGTAAAGAATAATGCTCTTGTTATGAACGTAAGATGGCAGGAAACAGCATGTCTCTTCTTCTGTGTGTTCATCTCTTTTCTTCTGCCCTTTTAATTCACTCCATCTTTCTGATAAATGACCACCTTTTCCATCTTGACTTCGTTGCTCATATAAGTAACTTGTCAAATACATGATCAGTACTGTTTTTCAGTTAGTTCATGATCTGTAAATGCAATAAAGTTGTTGCTCATCCAAGTAAATCGGGAGTTTTGAATTTGAACATATGCAACCTAAAATGATGATGAACCTCTGCTCCTTGAAGAATTTAATAAGCTCAAGTTTAGCTGCTTCTGGAAGATGTGTTTCTTTCTTAATAGCCATTTACTCAATTAACCTAGGGATGTTTGTGCCATCAAAACTGTGTCAGGACATTCAACTCAAATAAATGTAGTTGAAGTTTGAACTATAGTAGCTTGAACCTGTATGCCTTAGTTATTGCAATCTTTCATGTCATATAGACATAAGAGCTGCTTCAGGATACTCAGATTTTTTTTTAGAAAAAGGATACTCAGATTTGTATATCAATATCACGAGTTTGTTAAGTTTCATGGGGTAAAGTAAATTTGGAAATCTCTCTTGAAAATTGATCAGAAAGCAGGCTTTTAAATGTGTTCGGAGATCGCTAAATTATCATCCTCTTGCAGCTTTCTAGGAACAATATGTACCTCTTTTGCATACGTTTGTTGTTTCAAAGATATGTATCAAATCATCATGCCCACTCTTGGTTCTGACAATTTGCTATTTGTTTATGTACTTGGGAGATGTGCTGTTTGTGTAGCAAGTACATGCTAGCTTTTGTTAAAATATTTGACTTTGGACTTATGCAAATTCTTATGGACATAGTTGCTTTGATTAACTTTGACAGCAAGCCAAATATGAAGTTCAGAAACTACCTTCCTCATGACAAGCAACTTCAAGACAATAAGTTGTCACCAGCTGCTCTTCCCAAATTTGAAGATCCAGTCACCGCTGCACCACCACAACCTGAGAAAGTTGAGGTATTCTAGGGACAGTTTCGTCATTTTCATTTACTTTGCTTTTTGTGGCATTAATAAACTTTACTTAGTCTTTTTTCCTTTTTTTATATGTAGGATCCTTTTGTAAATATTGCTCCAAAGAAGCCTAATTGGGATCTCAGGAGGGATGTGCAGAAGAAGCTTGATAAACTTGAAAAACGCACACAGAAGGCATTGTATGAGCTCATGCGTAAGCACCACACCATGACGCACCACACCATGACTCATGGCGATGATTTAGCTTTATATTCCATTTGTTCATTTCTTCCATTTTGAATTGTGCAGAAGAACAAGAAAAGGAGAGAGAAGCAAGGGAGCTTGAAGAAAATGGTGTGACTGAGAATCAGTGATTGATCACTTTGAAATTGCTAGTAGACCCTACTGATAAAAAACGAAAAGCAGAAAATGAACGTCTCTTCAAAGTGAAACACCCAACGAAATTAGGAAGCTCAATAGGAAATGAGAGTTTATTGTGTTCTTGCAGAAAATTGGCCCTTTTTTTCTATCTAAATCTTGCTCATATTACTACATGCATGGATCATGGGTTAATGCATGTTTGTGATAGTTCCACTCGAGATTGGGGATTTTTCATAATTCTACTCGAGTTTGGGGATTTGTTTTAACCTGATATGTGAATGTAACGAGCTGTGGCGTGGGGTTTTCTTTCTGTAGAAACTCGGACTCTCCAGTAACATTACATGTGGACAGAAATGACTGGAATTTTTTTGTTTTGTCTCTTCTTCGCTTGTACGTGCATGGCTTGTTAGAATTTATTCCCGATGCAGATATGGATAAGGCCGGTCCTAGTTTCTACTAATTTCTTTGAGTAGAGAAATGTGATGAGGAATTAAAAAGTTGATAACTTTCAGCCATTTAGATGAAAAACGAAAAGTTAAAATAATGTTTTTTTATGATTTATATATATATATATATATATTGTACAAGAATAGTGATAATTTCTTTTGTTGAACTAAAAAACTAGTCAGTGATATATTTTAGTGGATGCATATTCTTATTAGTTACAAAGAATTTATTAATTAAAATAAAAAATATTTTAATAACACCACGTCTTATGTGTTTATAAAAACAAAACTCAGATTTCTGAAATACTTTAGTTCTTATCCAAATAATTGTATTCAAATGGACCTAGGTAATAATGATTGAGGTAGCCCTGGCATCCTCTACCTCTCAATTTTCTGAAATTTTATTAATTCTATAATATATTAAAATAAATTCCCCCACTTTAAACATCAACTTTGAGTTGCTCCTAATCATAAAATATTTTATTTAACTAAAAATATCCATGTTTTAATCAAATGTTGGTGTGCGTGATTATTAGAGTTGATGTTTGAAGCCCTATACTCTCTTTCCTTTCAATCTCCTTTCTCTCTTGGCCTTTTCCTCCATTCCTTCTTTCCCCGTAAGGATCTGCAACATAAGGATCAACTTTATCAAGGAAAATGAGAAGGGAAAAAAAATGGAGGATCAAGAATAAAAAAAGGAGTGTAAAAAGACGTAATTATGACAAAAGCTACAACAGTCTCATGCTCCATATGGCTTGTCTTGTCGAGTGGAGAAAGAAAGCCAATAGTGGCATATCAATGATAAAAGGGGAAATCGAGAAAGGAAATAAAATAAAATAATTGTTTATCATCATCATCGTCGTCATCATCAACATCATCCCAAAACATCTTTCATGATGACAAGAGATTAATATCCAAAAAATCTTGTGGTTTGAAATTCAAATTGTGATTAAAGGTTAATCTCACATGTCCTCTCGAGGGTTTTAACTTTCCTTTGTCGGATGTCACATGCACCTTGAACATTCCAAACTTTCATATAACCTGAAGGGTGGTGTCAAGAACGTCTAGAGACTTTTCAATTATGGAATAAACTCGAGAATATGTCAATATTTTGAGAATACAATCAAACAATTTTTAGAATAAAATTATATCGATTAAAGTTCGAAAAGCGTGAAATCATTTTGAAAAAAAGAAAAAAACATCCATTTTTTACCTCGTTAGAAGAATATACTTATTCTTCTAAAATAAAAGAATATGATTATTCTAAATTTTTTTAATTGTATTTTATTTTTAAAAAAAATAATCATATATTATTATATAAATATTCTTTTGTTATTATAATATTGAACGCTAGTTCTATATAGTAAAATATTTTAAATATAAAATATTATATTTTTAAAATTTATTGTCTTCTAACCAAATGATATGCGGAATAAAAATATATTTACTTTTATGAGAATACGATATTACATTATTTTATTTTTTTAATTTTATTTCATAACCAAATGCCCCCTAATTCACAAAAGATTTTTTTATTCCTGTCGTAGACACGTGAACCTATTTTTATATGTTGAAATCTGAGCGGTCAAACACAATTTCACCATAAGAGGTGCCGAATAAAAAAAATTAAAAAACTTAGGCCGAGGTTTGTCAGTGCAAACCAAATTAGGACATAATAAAACTCCGATGACTTCTTTAAACTTTAATCAAAATTTTGAATCATAAAAGCTTGCGCTCTGGGCTTACAAACTTAGGAGAATTTTTTTATTGAGTATAGGAGAGCATTAGGGTGATAATTGTTCTATCTTAAGCTTGACGAAATCTATTGAAAAAGTTATCCAAAATGAATTCATAATTACACATAACTTCGTTGTGAAACTACCAAAGTTGTGAATTTTGGATGAACTGATTATTCTTCATTGGCTTTTACACGTTAATAATGTCTTGAATCCTATTCCAAGTGAAAACATGCCTTACCTCAAGACATTTCGAAGTAAAAGACATCTTCGCACTATGGGATCTTGCTACTCGGTCAACGAGTTTGTGGAGGGTTTATGGAAGATTCTCTGCAGTGCAGAGGCGGAGCCCCTAAATGAAAATTTTATGGGGTATTATGTATATGATTCAGAATTAATTTATTTCTTTATCACCATATAAGTGTTCTTATTTTGAGGAATTAATTCATAATCTGAGTCAATCTGTAATTCCTATCATCTGTAAAAGGGAGTGCCTATATAAATTTTCTAAGAGTCCAAACAGAAAATAATCTATTTTATAATCCTCTTCTATTTCTTTCATCTAATAAAATTATGTGTCATCTTAAATTTTTCAAATTTTCTCGTAGTGCATAATTTTTCTCGTGCAGAAGGCACACTTCAGCCCTATTCGGTGGAAGCAATCGCTAGAGAGTTTATTAGACTTGTATGTTAGAGAGGGCGTAAGAAACTTAGGAACAAGTGGTACTAGTTGATAGATAATTAATTATAATTAAATAGGGTTTAATTCAAACTAAAACTCAGATCATGAAATTGTAATCTTATTTAATCTCCATGTAATTATCCTTAATTAAATTATCTTCTTTTTCTTAGAGTTTTTTCTTCTTTCAATCAAACTCGTACTTAGGGGTATTCACGCATCGAGTTTGACTCGATCCGTGAACCGACCTGACCCAGCCAAGTTTGGCCGATTCAGATCGGATCGGATATTGCTCTTTTTTCCCTTGTGACCCGACCCAACCCGACCCGAACCGAGTCGAGTTGGGTCAGGTCGGGTGGTCACTATTTTTTTAATATAAAAAATATTTATTACTTCATTTTTAATAATAAATAAATATTTTTAAATGCCAAAATATATTGTTTTAATATTTATATATTTCTACATTTAAAATAGTTTTTTTATATTTTTTCAAATTTTAATAATATAAAATGGTTAAATTAATTTAAAATTAAAAAAATGAACAACCCGAGTCGTCGGGTCGGATCGGATCAACTCGGGTTGAAATTCTCCAACGCGAATCCGACCCAACCCTTGGTCGGGTCCGACCCGACCACCGACCCGACTCCAGATCTTCGGGTTCACCGGGTCGACCCGACCGGTGAACACCCTACTCATATCTCGTCACAACTTCAATAATTATTTATTTCTAAAGATTTTTGGAATTAAATAGTTAACTCATATTTTTATTTCTATTTTTATTTAAAATAATAATTTATTACTGTTTATTTATGAAATATTTTAAAATTAAACTTTTCTAATCTAATCTTCAGTTCTATTTCAAGTTTTACTTTAACATTCATCTCTAATCATCTTGTAATAATATTCTAAATTAAATAATTATTACTCTTTTTATCTTTTAATTTTGAAAATAAGAATCATAAAATAATATTATTGTATTTTTTGAATATTTTTTAAACATTGTTAACATTCTACATGGAGTCCTTTATTACTTAAACTTATAATCAGATTAAAATTTGAATTCTCAATCATAATCTAAATTCAATTTATGTTTCTATTAAGACTTATTTTCTTGTAACTATGCATTTTACTTTCTTTTCAAAATTCAAACTTTAAGTATCTTTAATAAATCATTAATTTTCGAAATTGTTTAATTGCGAAACCTAATGTTAATCTAATTCATGAAGAGATAGATTTTAAATTTTGGATTTGTGTAGACACGACTGACGACTCGAAATGGTCCAACCGAATTTGGATTTGGAAGACTACTGTTTACAATTAAACTTAAATATGAATATAAAAAGGCAATTTTTAATTAAAAACTTTGTTTAGATTAGAGAAACGAAGAAAAATGAAAAAAAAAATCTTTCGAGGGTCTACAGTTATCCTTAAAATTTAGTTATGTTCGAGACAATTTCTTGCAGCTTAAAATTTATGTCCTCAACAAACTATATTTATTTTATGTTCTTTTTCTGGCATTTGATGTGATTTTTTTGGCCATCACATGATTGAAAAATATTTCTTATTTGATCAAAGTAAAAAGTTGGATAGCAAAACCCTTTTTTTAAAAAAATTAATGTTCTATAAATATGGGAAAGTCGACATGTATGACTTACAATTAATTATTTGAATTTTCTAAATTGGATGTTATATGTTATTTTAATTACGTTGGCTGTGCATCAAAGCCCAATGAATTTTTTTTTTTTTCTCATCCCTAGTCCTCTTTGAACCGGAAATCGTTTTGTAGTGGCAATTTTCCGAAGAAATAAACTTTGATCCCTTAAAAGACCCTCCAGGTTTGATAAGTTGAAAATTGAAAATAATTATAAATATCTCGTTGGAGGGACAAAATAAAATACTTGCTAAAAGCATACAATAAATTTGGAGGTAAAACATGTCTCCTTTTATTGTAATAGATGAGAGCTCTCTACATTACACATTGTAAGTAATATATAGAACTCAACGAAATATATTTGATAAGCAGAAATAATAGGGTTATTTCACTCCTTCAACTATAACTTTTTTACATTTTTGCACATGTAATCCTAAATTATAAACTTACAAATTTTAATTTTCAAACTTACCGAAATTTGACATTTAGGTCATTCTATTAAATTTTATTTAAATTTAGTTGTGAAATATCCTTTTTACCTTTACATTCATACTACAAAAAAATATTTTTAAAATAAAAAATAAAAAATAATCAATAAAAAGTAAAAGTACTAATTGATAATAATATTTTTATACAATATTTAAAAATAAAAGGATAAAAATGACATTCATTTTAGACTAAATTTAATTGAAGAATTTAAGTGTGATATTCGGAGACCTAAATAAAAAACTTAACATATAAATCCTATGAATAAAAAAATATGCAAGCGGAAACAGATCACTAAATTGCTATTTATTTATTCACGCCGGCAGATAATAATTTTAAAATGCTTGGTTAAAACATATAATAACCATCGAATTTAAAGGATAACTTAAAGAAAATATTATTTTCTAAAAATAATTTTTGAAATTTAATAATTGGGTGGGGGCCGCGCGAACGCGTACCCCCGCTGACACAAATTATGACGTCCACTCTCCCGCTTGGGGAGATGGTGGGCCAGCGCACCCGCTCAGTGCAATGCGGGCCGCTGTCCCAGGCCACAGGCCTTCTTGATCGCCCGTAGACCCCGTCCAGGTAAGTATGATTCACAGCTCGACCTCCGTCCGCCTTTATACGCCGAGCTCCCTCCTCCTCGTTCGCAATATTGGAATGTGGGACTAAAATAGGCGGTCACTTTACAAACGCGAGCTCACTGTTCACGCAATTAATATATTTCGAAGTGTAGACGTCCTCTCTTCTCTCTCTCTCTCTCTCTCTCTCTCTCTCTCTCTCTCTCATGTAGACGTTTGAATAAAAACCCAATAAAAAGTTAAATGCTAACTGCAATGTTATTTAATGTGTAGCTGCTTATTTTTCTTTCTCGAGTATATGTTGCAGGAATTAAAGTTTTGATAGATATGATTATTGCTGACAAATTGACATGGTTAACGCTTAACAACCAGTAAACCTACAGGCTTACAGCTGATGAAGAGATGGCAATAGAAGTCTAATATTACTACACGTTGTCTTTTTAATATTGCGTATAACAGTTGACCAATCAGGCAGTTATCATATAGTAGAAAGCACGGAAGGCAATCAGAACTAGTTTGGCTCCAAATTCATGTGTGTTTATACTCCAAAAAACAAATGCTCCTACCAGGTGACATTCTTTAATCACATATAAAATAACGGAACCAACCCTCAAACTTAGGGGGCGTATACATAGGTATTATATTTTATTTTTTTCTTATACTATTTATGTATAAATATATAAAGGGATGAAAAATTTTGGAGAGTGCCAAGGCCCCCTCCAAAATGCCTTGGTTTTGTCCCTGCATATACACAATGTGTATAGGAAAGCAATGTACCGTTAGTGGTGTTTAACGAATCGAATAGGTTCCTAAGCCACTCGAACAAATAAATTTTAATGGAACATCACATAAGGTGATCATTAATTTGATAAATTATTATTGGACCATCTAATAGATTTGCAAACTTATTATTTTTTTAAAAAAAATAATGCATTCTTCAAAGTTTTTTTAAAATTTAATATTATTATTTCGAGATGTTTCTTACTTTTATATTGTTTTTTATACATTAATAAAATGATACAATACCTAATGTATTATTTTTTTCCTTTTATTTTCTCAATTTTTTTTAAATACTTTGACTTTTTCGTTGTTTATTCACTTTAATTTTTTATCAATAGTAGAACAAATCAAAATAATAACAAAGTTCATATGTCAATAAATTATGATAATTTTTAAATTCTTTATATTAATATTATCTTAGCATGTGGACACTTGCACACGTGAAGGATAAAGAAATATGACAAGTAAATCGCGCAGCTAAAAAATGGACGGACGATAGTAGGTATAAATGATAATTCGTGAAATAAGTTGATAGTCAGAGACAGTTTAATTTCAAAATAAAATTAAACGATATAATTATAAAAGTGAATAAAGTTGAAGGAGATTCGGTAAAATTTATCCTTCAAACCAAATCTATTGAAAAAGTTATCCAAAAGTGGATCATACCTTCTCTACGAAACTACCTAACTTGCGAATTTTGGATGAGATTCTTCCCTTTTACCCCAACTCCAACATCCGCGTCTTTAAAAAAATAATCCAGAGTCATAGGTCAAACAATATCTTCATAATCGGACAACCAATTGAATCGTGGTTGAATCTATTCGACCAAATTCAATCAGATTTGATCGAATTTTATTAAAATAATATTATTTATAATAATTTTAAAGATATATAAATAGCAATACTATATTATGTGTAAAAAATTAGTAATATATTGAAATTGAAACACTAACATAGATATATTTATTTATTATATTTAAAAAATATTATTACTAATAAGAAAAGGACTCCTAAATTGTTAATACTTAATATTAATTTATTTTCATTTATCGTTAAGTGTTATTAATAATATGTTAAATTATTTTTACTATAAATCAAGTTTCTTATCTCTCAATTGATTCTCCTGTCCGTGTTATTAGTTTCCTTTGAATCAAATGTATTTCTTTCCTTCTATTTTTTTCTTTCCATCTTTTTTCTTTATTTATATAGTAGTTTTTTTTTATTTTTTCATTTTTTTAGTTGAACCGGATTTCTTCTCATTCACTGGTTCATTAGTTTATACCGATTCAACCATTTTTTCGATTAGAAGACATTTCCGACTTTGGTTTCAAATCAGACCAAACCAATTATCAGTTCGTAATTGAACCGGCAAGTGCGATTTTAATAACCTTGGTGCCGACTGCCAGCTCACCAAGGGGAGAGAAATAATATCACATAACGAAAAACTAGCACAAGAAACTTAGGGGCAGATGGGACTAGTTTGTAGATAAATAATTCTAATTGTATAGAGTTTATTTCAAATTAAAACTCTAATAGTAAAATTGTAATCTTAACTTCATTTCACTGTAATTATCTTTAATTAAATTTATCTTCTTTTTCTTTCTTTTATCTTTTTTTTCCTTCTTTCAATCAAAACTCCTATCTCTTCACAACTTCAATTATCCTTTATTTTCTAAATATTTTTGTTATTAAATAAATAATTCATATTTTTTATTTCTATTTCTATTTA
This sequence comes from Pontederia crassipes, assembly GCA_030549335.1. Taxonomy (NCBI): domain Eukaryota; kingdom Viridiplantae; phylum Streptophyta; class Magnoliopsida; order Commelinales; family Pontederiaceae; genus Pontederia; species Pontederia crassipes. The sequence goes on from JAUKPH010000017.1 coordinate 8,581,149, forward strand.
AATAATAACTTATTACTTTTTATTTACTAAAGATTTTTAGCTTAAAATTTTCTAATTTAAGCTTCAGTTCTATTTAAAATTTTACTTTAACATTCATCTTCTAATAATATTATAAATTAAATAATTAATTCTTTATCTTTTTTAATTTTCAAAATAAGAATAATAAAATAATATTATTTTATCTTTTGAATATTTTTGAACTAAAAACTCTTGTTGCATGGCGTCCTTTATTACTTAAACATATAATTATATTAAAAATTGAATTTTCGATCATTATCTAATTTCACTTTCTGTTTCAATTATGACTTATTATATTCTAACTATACATTTCTTTTCTTTCAAACTTTAATTATCTTTAACAAATTAATTTTTTTCGAAATTATTTTGTTACAAAAATTAATGTTTATTTCATTCATGAACAGCTAGAATTAGAATTTTGGATTTGTGTAGACACGACTAACGCCTAGAAATAGTCCAATGGATTTGATGACTCGGATGGAAGACTACTGTCTAAAATTAAAGTTAAATATTAATTAAAATGGCAATTTCAATTGAAAAATGTTAAACCATATATATTGATGCTTTGTTTAGACTCGAGAAACGAAGAAAAAAGAAACGTTCCAGGGCTACAGTAAGTTTCTGTTCTCTTTTCTGGCATTGCATGTGGTCTTTTTTGGCCATCACATGATTATTGTTTCTACATTAAACCTATTTTTCTTTAATTATTGTTCTATAAATGTGGAAAAGTAGACATGTATTGATTATTTCTTTAAATAAGATTTTAAATCGGATGTTATATATTATTTTGAATTAAGTTGGCTGTGCATCAATGCTCATTAAATGTTTTTTTTTTCAACGTTCCTAGTAGGGGTGTAAAAAAAAATCTACCCACCTAAAAAATTTAACCAAATCGAAAAAATCAATAAAAAAAATCACAAATTCGGACTCCGATTAAAAATTAGATTAATTTTTTAGAATAATTAAAACCACCCGTTTAAATTATGGCACCTAATAAAAAATACGAGAAGGGTCCGACCCAAACCAAATATATATTATAAAATATTATAATTAAAATTTTATCTCAACTTTCAAATAATATTTCAAAGTTTTACATTTTTTTTACCCATATTTATTAGATTAAGCTTATTATATTATAGTTCTTAAATATCATCAAGTTATTAATCTATTTTAATAAAATTTGTATAAAATTGACTATAATATTTTAAATTATAATGTGATAATATATTAGTTTAGTTTCTTTATGAACTTAGAGTTAAATATTAATTTTTTTAAACATAGTTTGGGATGTATTTAATATCTATTAATTGTTTTAAAATTTTTATTTTAAGTAAGTCTCCGACCCGAAAAAATTGAGATCGCCTAGGTCGATTTTTTTCTTCGAAAAAAATTAAGATGGCCTTTTACGCTCTAAAAATCATCCGAAATTTAAAGATCAATTTTTTTCGACGAAAAAATCATCCAACTCGTACTTCTTTCATCCCTAGTCCCTAGTCCCTAGTCCCTAGTCCTCTTTGATGAATTGGGAAATCGTTTTGGCGGTGACAATTTTCTGAATAAATAACTTTGATCCATTAAAAGACCCTCCAGGTTTGATAAGTTGAAAAATAAAAATATATATAGTTATAAATATCTGGTTGGAGGGAAAAAAAATAAAGTACTTGATAAAAGCATAACAATAAATTTGGAGGTAAAAAATGTCTCCTTTTATGGTAAACGAGAGCTCTCTTCATTACATTTGAAGTAATAGATAGATCTTAAACGAAATATATTTGATAAGCGTAAATAATAATCTTTACGTATAAATCCTAATAATAAAAATATATAAAATCGGATACGTATCAATAAATTGCTATTTATTTATTCACACCGACAGATAATACTTTAAAATGCCGTGATGAAATATAAAATAGCCCCGTCCAACTTTCAGAATCGGATAAAGCAAATTACTATTTCCAGAAAATAAAATTTGATGTAATAATTGGGTGGGGGCCGCGCGAACGCGTACCCCCGCTAACACAAATTATGACGTCCACTCTCCCGCTTGGGGAGATGGTGGGCCAGCGCACCCGCTCAGTGCAATGCGGGCCGCTGTCCCAGGCCACAGGCCTTCTTGATCGCCCGTAGACCCCGTCCAGGTAAGTATGATTCACCGTCCCACCTCCGTCCGCCTTTATACGCCGAGCTCCCCTTCCTCATTCCCAAGATTTAATGTGGGACTAAAGTAGGCGGTCACGCGAGCTCACTGTTCACGCAATTAATATATTTTTCCAAGTTTCCTCTTCTTGCATCCTGGCTGAGCACAAACTCAGAGAGCAGACGCCCTAACACCCCTCTCTCTCTCTCTCTCTCTCTCTCTCTCTCTCATGTAGGCATTTGAATAAAAACCCAGCGACAAGTTAAATGGCAAAGACAACTTTCAGGAGAGAGAAAGAGAGTGGAGGGATGAGAGAGGAAACAGAATTAAAGGTTAATTTATATGTAAGTTATTTTATATGTAGCTGCTTATTTTTATTTCTCGAGTACATTGTTGCCGGAATTAAAGTTTAATTTCTTCTGGGGAAAAAATAAATATTTTCTATTGTAGGTTCTTTTGTCTGATTCGAGTACTCGGCCAAAAATAGCTCGTCAAATATATTATAAATGTGGTTGTTGCAGACAAATTTACATCGTTAAAAACCGGCAAATCTACAGCCAATGAAGAGAGGTAGTAGAAGTCACATTTTCCTTTGAAAATTGTGTGGCAATTGATCAATTAAGGGAAGGTGTCACAGTAGAGAAAAAAAAACTCGTTGATGGAACGTCAGATAGAGTGACCATTATTTTGACAAATTATTATTGGACCGTCTAATAAATTTGCAAGGTTGTTCATATTTTTTAAAAATAGTTTTGGGTGAAAGTAGTTGGAGTTGGATCTATTTTCAGTTTAAAAAAAAATCAATCATTATTTTTCATGTCAGTTTTAAAAATTATAAAAATCATCCTTAAATTATTTTGAAAAAAATAAAAATCACCTTCTAACGGGTCAGTTTTTTTTCGAATAATTTTTTCGGAATCCTACTTTTATATAATTATATTTTAAAAATATATTTAATAACTTAATTAATATGAAAATATTTAATTTTATATTGAATATAAATATACTAATAAAATTTTAAAGTTAATAAATTAGAGTTTGATAATGTGATAAAAAAGAATGAAATTTTATAAAAAAAATATTATATCTATAATAAAAGAATTAATAATATATGTATTAATTATATAAATAAAAATCATAAATAAAAAATGAACTCCACAGACCCTATGGTTCTTTCGGGTGGAACCCTAATTTTAGTGTATGAATTTCAATTTATTTAAGACCACCTTAAATCATATTTGGCCCCTAATTCTAATTTTTTTCGCTTCGATTCTTTCGGGTCGAATGGGTTTTTTAGGTTGGTCAGATTTTTGTTACACCCCTAGCTCTTTAAATATTTTCCAAATTTAATATTATTATTATTTCGAGACTTTTCTTACTCTTATATTATTTTGTGATACATTAATAAAATGATACAATATCTAATGCATTATTTTTTTTCCTTTTGTTTTTCTCAAAAAATTTTTAAAATATGACTTTTCATTATTTATTCACTTTAATTTTTCATGAATAGTAGAACAAATCAAAATTAATAGTGAACAAACTACTTATATTTTACTATTAAGTATATTAGCATATAAGCTTGATAGTTTATATTATTGATATAAAATTAATTATAAATACTTAATATTATTAACGAATTAACCAACCAATTATCAAATGACTTATTAATTAGTTTATTTGTTATCAGTCTCATAGTTTACCGGATGAATTCAGATCGACTTCCTTGTTATCATATTAGGTTAAACAAATAATAAAGTCAGGCCGGCCAATTTAATAAAATACTACTACTCACAGTCAAAAGTTTATCGGCCAAAACTTGGACACAGTTCATATGAGAATGAGTTTGATGTTTTATAATTTGATGAACAATGGTTGTCTAGTTCATGAAGAATTGTACATGGAAAAGAGAGGAATCTCATTTCGAATCTCTCAAGCGTCCAAGTTCTAATCTTGAAATTGTACAAGCAATCAATGGAGCACTCATGTCAACTTTTCTTTTATCATAGTTTACAACTAGACATGGACTTCCGGGTCGGGCCGATCAAATCAGGTTAGACCATGCCTTGGGCCGTGTCGGCCAACTGGGCACAGTTTCAGCCCAACCTGACCAGTTCGGACCGCTCATTTTTTTTATATGTATTAAATTAAGAAAATAAAAAAATATAAAATATAAATGGGTCAAATTTTTTTACCCTAAGATTTAGACTAATAAAAAATATTATAATATATGATATTATGATTATTATATATATAAAGTATTTTTATATATAATATAGTTATAAACTTTATTATATATGATTAAATATATTTATACTTTAATTATAAATTTGATAACACGATGGAATATTTAACTAAATAATAAAAAAAATGGTGTTCGCCGAGCCCAGGTCGGGTCGTGCATATGTCGGGTCATGCCCAGCATACTATTGGGCAGTCCAGCACGATTTGTACCAAGCTTAGCTAGGTGGTCGTGCCCGGGCCGAGCTCGTGTCGGGCCGAGTTGACCCGGCCAAAATTCGTGCGGGACAAGCCATGCGGGCCGCACGGATTTCCATTTCTATTCACAGCTTCACATTTATTAAAGGAGAATATTTATTCTCATTGAAAACTTAATTATTTATATTGTGCATTCTAATTTCATTTCAATAGTATCCCTATATATGTTTATAATTATCATAATTTATAATAACCCATTGCGAAAAGTAAATAATATAAATGAAGTTGAAGATTATGTGGACCCAAAAGTAGCTCCACACATATGGACTATCATCAATCTTAAATCAATGGTAGTATTAATTTTATTATAAATTCACTTTAAAAAGTGTTTATCAAAATTTACCATTTCCACATATTCCTTAAAAATTCAATATAAACAAATCCATCGCTTCCTCTCTCATTTTGACCAACCTATGACTTCTTCTTTTCTTCTTCGTAGGTGACCAAAGTCGCCCACGCTCCACCATTCGACGAAATGGCAAAGAGAAAGGGCGCCCATCCAATGGACCAGGAGATGGAGGAGAAGAAGCCGACAAGTACAATTGTTGTGTGTGCGGAGACCTCTGTTCGAATGGTGTGTGTAAACATGGATATAGTAGTTGGTCTTTACTGTTTGATGTCATCGAGTTGTACGTGAGACCTATGTATATTTGTATTATGGTGTGGTCCATGGATGCCTTATTATGATGTGTGATGTAACTCTTATATTACCGAACTTTCGTACTATGTATTCGCATTTATGGACTTCTACCTATTCAGCTTCCGCATTTATGTTTTAAAAGTTGTATTTTTTTTCTAAGTCTTCCACTTATGTGACACTCTTGTTGACTGCCCTGGTCAACGAAAAGGGTCAATATGACTAAAGAAAAGAAGAGCACTGCAATACCGATCCGAGAGAAGATCTTGCCACGTGGCGAGATCAATTTCGGAGCATTACATATGAACACAAGGGAGGAGAACCCTTCCACTAGCATAAACTAGATGTAATAACATATGAGTCATAAAGATGATTCAGAAAGTATGAGCACGATAACAATTCATAAATAATATCATAAGAAATAATGGGGACCATTATATATGCAACAGGTTCATTCATTTCGTTACTTCATGTAATATCTTGATCATTCATTTTTTTTCATTCATGGACCATAATAGGAAAATGTCATCATCAATGATCAATAAACATGGCTCATGGGAGCATTCATCTTTTTATTGGAAAGGCATAAGATTTCCTTGTTCCATTCTCTTTCATGTTCGTATTCATGTATCATGTTCATGTGGACGTAGTCCATTCATTCATCTTCCATCTTATCCATGGATTGGAAGAGCTCTCTATTTTTTCTAGGATATGTCACGCACATACATGGTGCAAATACCTAGCCATAATATGGGTCGGTGGGATCAATGCCACAACAATGCTCCTAAAGGGAATGGGTGACCTCGCTAAGACGGCAACACTCATATGGATGACCTCGCTCAAGGCGAAAACATCTATATGAATGACCTCACCTTAAGACAAAAACATTCGTAAACAGTAGAAGAATGGGCCTTACCCAAGGGCAGGGTCCTTCTCAAAGGATGTGGGAACAATCAGGTGGTACATGAGTAAATCATCATATTATCTTATGTTAAAGGTCATTTGTTCTTTGTCCACTTCTGAATGCCCGAAAGTTGAGCGGTTGTCCAGTCCATAGGTTCATCGGGTGCCCGATGGTCGAGCGATCGCTTGGTCATAACATGTCTTTAGGTCATTCCAAGGCCGAGCATGAACCGGACGTCCAAAAGGTCGGCGGTCATCCAATTCTTCCTTGAACAAAAAATGTGAGTGCATGGAACTTTCGGTCGCCCGAAAGTCCATCGATCATTCATTTTTACCCAAGTTGCACAATAATCATTCATTGGTTAATCGACTGAGTCATTCGATCATCCGATAATAATATCAAAATATCAAAGCGAATGTCCGAAAGGAATTTGGTCATCCATTTCAATAGTTTGCTAGCTTTTGCCAAGTCGATAACAGGTGCCCGATCCAGGATCGATTGATCGCTCCTACTGGGTAGAACTGCAAGTCATTGTGGGATCCTTAAGTTTTCAATCAGATTGTGAAACACAATATTCTACAATCGATTGTCTTTGATCAGCAACAGGATGACGTCGACTTCGACGAAGAAACCCGTTGGGGCACCGTCTTGATCCTTTGATCCAAGCGAGAAAACTCCAAGCGCCTTCGTGAACGAGCGTTAGAGTGAATTGAGCGAGCGAGCGAAGCCCTCCTGGGTTGATTAGTTAGCAATAATCTTTCTGTGGACGTCTGGAAATCTCTTTCATGCAGCTTCTTCAAAATTATATCTAACATTAACTAAACAAAACATAGAACATATGGGCATGATTCGAAATCCATAGTTTCATCTCATGCATCACATTAGACATGAAGGCATCGTAATTCATCCTTATCTTCATAGCATGCACTAATGCTTCTCATGTGATCATGCATAACATTTCAGCAACTATAATGAACATTTCATAACTATCAATTTCATGAGTAATATCAAAGAAATCCGTTCATATCAAATCTCCTTAACACAAGTTAACACATGCTATCAAACTTTAACATAAACGTCCCTAAGCATATCAAGTCTTATGAATCTGAAATTCTGAGCACTTAAGACCCTAAGCATGCATATTCATCAAGTATATTATTATATCAAAATATTCAATAGTAGTCATTCCTCCTTCGTCCTCCTCATCCTCCTTCACGATCAACGCATGTGGATTCTTCTCCAATGGATTCTTGCCGAGTCCAAGAAATGGAGTTCACACAAGAAGAATGGTGAAAAGAAAAAGATGAGAAGATGAAAGGAAATGGTGCAAATGAGAGGTGTGGAGTTTATAAAGGAGATGGAGAATGTGGCTTTGTGCCCCCACAACCCCAAGGGATATGAACATGAAGGGGTTGCATGAGATTTAAAAGGTTGTGTGAAAAAAGAGGAGATAAAGTTTAATTTGACTTCATACTTAGAAATTTGACGGCTACAAATCGGTCGCCAAAAAGTGTTTGGACCGAATGTAAAAATTCTGGGATGCTACACGATCTCTCACCTCCTCCGGAAAGATCCTCTGTTGCCCCCATGCAAATCGTATTATTCCTCGCCCTCCTTCCAAGGCTCCTGTCAAGCTTCAAGGCCACGACATCACTCATTAGAAGAGTCAATACGTTTTCTCTTTCCCTGGAGTACTAGATATTAGAATGCAATAATAACTTTAGGTAATGTTTGACAAGTGGAACTAGTTGGAACTGATTCCACCTAACAATCTAATGCGGTCTACTTTTCGAGATGAAATCAAGTATTAATTATAAGGGACTCGGGCATGTTCCACCTTTTTTGTTTTCTTTTTTCTTAGATGACCTTTTTTTTGTTTTACAAACTACTTTTTTTTTCTTATATAAAATCATTTATTTATTATATATAAAATATTTATTATAAAGGATTAATATAATATCATTTATTACTTATCATTTCATTAAAAATTTTAATATTATGCTAAATATTAATATTTATTATTATATTTAAATTCTATATGATAATCAATTTTTTAATAAAAAATAGTTTATACATTTATTTTTATTAACTAATAAAATTATATTTAATATTATATATTTTTATTCAAACACCCACTAAAATTAACCTATCACATTTATTTTTTCTTATTACATCAATTCAACTATTCATGTAAAATTAAACAAAAAAATCACCATTCCAATATCCAAATGGCCCTTAGAAGTTTCTACGTTTCTGTCTCTCTAGTCTTATATTTATATAAAGCTCATGCACAAGAGGAAGTTACAAATTGCTCTCCATGCAACATTGTTGTTTATCTTTTTTCCCCTTTTTTTGTTGTTTACATATTTTTTTATTTTTTATTTATATAAAGCTCATGCACAAGAGGAAGTTACAAATTGCTCTCCATCCACTACAAGAAAATCGCGATTTTCCGACGGATAATTTCCGACGGTTCTAAATCCGTCGCAATTTGCGATGGATTTTCGACAGTTCCATTTTCGACAGATTTTTCGACGGTTATGACCGTCGGAAATAATTTATATTATTATTTAATTTTTTGACGATTAGGAACGTCGATATTTTCGACGGATATCCATCCGTCACAATTTCTGACGACTTTTTCGACGGTTATGACCATCGGAAATAAAAAAATTAAATTATGTATTTTTTATATTATTATTAAATTTTTTCGATGGATTTTCCGACGGTCAAGACCGTCGGAAATAAAAAAATTAATTATATAATTTATTATATTATTATTTAATTTTTCGACGATTAGGACCGTCGATATTTTCGACGGATATCCAACCGTCGTAATTTCCGACGACTTTTCCGACAGTTATGACCGTCGGAAATAAAAAAATTAGTTATATAATTTATTATATTATTATTTAATTTTTTGACGATTAGGACCGTCGATATTTTCGACGGATATCCAACCGTCGCAATTACCGACGGTCAAAACCGTCGGTAAAATAAAAAATAAATATTATATATAACTAAATATATTTTCGACGGTCACAACCGTCGATAATTATAAAAATATTTAATATTTACGTTTTCGACGGCCGCAACCGTCGATAATTAAAATTTCGTTATCCCGTTTTTTTTTCCCTTTTTCCGCTTTCTTTCCACTTTTTCCCTTTATATATATTCCTCATCCATCTTTTCTTTCTCCCTCTTCCCTCTTCTCTCTCTCCCTCCTCCCTCCACTCCTCTCTCTCTCCCTCCTCTCCTCTCTCTCTCCCGGCCGCGAGCACCCCTCCCGCCCGTCGGACGCCAGCGACCATCCCACACCGGACGCCGGCGACCCTCCCACGCCGGACGTCGGCGATCCTCTCTCGCGCCGGCGTATCTCTCTCTCCCGCTCCGCGCCGGCGTCTCTCTCTCTGCTGTTGGCCGGCCGGAGGTCGGATCCGACCGTGGCCGTTCGGATCCGGCCTCCAGCGGCCGGATCGGCCGGTTCCGGCCGCCAGGCGGCCGGTTCCGGCCTCCAGGCGGCCGGTTCCGGCCGCCTGGCGCCGGATCCGGCCTCCAGCGGTCGGATTCGGCCGTTAATTTTTTTATATTTAAAAAATTATTTGCGACGATTGCGACCATCTAAAGATCGACGGTTGCGACGTCCGTCCAAAGTTTCAACAGTTGCGACCGTCGAAAAGGTGTGACGGCTCGAACCGCCGGCCTTTTCCGGCGGTTGCAACCGTCGGAAATATCGACGGTTCGAACCGCCGGCCTTTTCCGAAGGTTGCAACCGTCGGAAATATCGACGGTTCTAACCGCCGGGACTTTTCCGGCGATTGCAATCGTCGGAAATATCGACGGTTCGAACCGCCGGGCATTTTTCCGGCGGTTGCAACCGTCGGAAAATTTCGACGGGTCGAACCGCCGGGGACTTTTCCGACGGCCAGAACCGTCGATATTTGCGACGGATTTTTTTGAGCCATCGCAAATCCATTTGCGACGAGCGTTTTTCCGACGGATCAATTCCGACTGAAAAACCGTCGGTAATTACGTTACCGACGGTTTTCGGGCTGATTACCGACGGTCCGGATCGTCGGTAATCCGCGTTTTTCTAGTAGTGATCCATCTAACGATCCATCCATCTAACGATCCATAAATTTAAATCCACTCAAGTGACTGTTTCAAATGTGCTCCCACGCTCGACGTTTCCAACGTTCCATTGCCCAAACCTCCGACCGTTCCATTTTTTTCCCTTCTTTTAAAATGGAGGACCTGGAGGAACGCACACCGCCGGTCCTGCCGCTGCCTTGCCCTTGTATTCCTCTCCTCCAAATCCTTCACTCGCTGCTGGTGCTGCCAGAACCAAGTTCCATCTCCATCTCATGGGGCACAGGACCAGGCGTCGCCTCCATCCATCTCCAGACGCCGCCACGGCTGCTCCTCCTTTCCGCTGCCTGATCAGGAGGAGACGGCCTGCTTAAGAGCCCGTTTAGGACTAGGATCAAACTACGTGGAGGACGATGACTGCGACGACTCTACAACGACGTCAACGTCGGGGAAGGCTTCCATCAGTCGCTGAACCGTCGACCAGAAGACCCTACCAGAGTTTTTCGGACGCCGATGATGTCCGCGGAGATCCCTCGCCGCATTCTCTGCCTCTGTCTCTGCCTCAGTAGCCGGTGTCCGACCCGACGGAGAGGATCGCCTGGGGCCGTCGTATAGCAGAAGGTTAGAATGATTAAGCTCTTCAAATACAGTTATTTGATAGTTATTAGATATTATGAACGATGCCACAGGTCGACTGGTACGCCGTGCTCCAGATTGGCTTTTCCTTCCGTCGTCTTCCACCAATACCGCATATCGGTCAGCCCTCCTGTCTTGTCCCGACGGGGTCTGTGACCTCTGAATTGTTCGGTGCCCTCAAGATCGGCATGGTTTTATTCGGCGGACAGGCTCCCGACGGGCACAATGTCATCTCAGGAATTTTTGGTGAGCGTTGTATTTCTCTCTCTTCTTTGATTAATATTTGTTTTCGGATCTAATTGTTGTTTGGCGCATGCACGTTTAGATTACTTGCAGTAACCTGAAAAGGGAAGCATATTGTACGGATTCAAGGGAGGTCCGGCAGGAATCATGAGGTGCAAGTATGTTGAACTCACTCCATAGTTCATATACCCTTACAGGAACTAGGTAATATGAGTGTTCCTTTAGCGAAAGTTATATTTTTTATAACACGAAATGACTTGGCCCGTGAGTGCAGGAAGCTTTTTTTGCCTATTATTCGTTAGGCATGCGATATACTTTGTTTGAATTATTATAATTTTGTCCTGGATGGAAACTTTTTTAATAGGTTTAACAGGAGCTACCTTTGATATCAAGTGTTTTACCTAAACCTATCAAAGAATGAATTAATTAATAGTATAATAAATTTATCCCATATTGATTAATAGTGACTAGCATTAAAAGAATTTAAAGAGACATCTTAACTTTCTACGGACTTGAATAAGTAATATCATGACACTGCATCAACGATTTGTTATTTACGTATAAGCTTTAGTGAATGTCGTCCTAAGTTTTTCAGGTGTATGAAAGTCCATAATCCATATTTATGCTTCTGGTTACTTTTTGACAATGTATCTATCATAAGCTCCGTAAACATCAGCATTGCATGGTGTAGTTAGATTCAGCCTAATTAAGGATCGTCACATTTAGGTGCTTGTGCCAAAATATCAATTGATCTCAAACATATGATCTTATATTTTTGTAATTCCTTGTGTATCTGTGGTCGGAATTCTTTTGATGACAACGGTCTTGTGTTTAATTGTATACTTGGCCTGATGATATATTTTTATTATTGTTTTCTCATATTCATAACTTATAATGTACTTATCAATTTAAAAGCACACAGCAAAGAAACTTGACTTGGATGGGCTGGTCGTTAGATGACTCCAACACGAATGCATGCCTTCTTGGGGGGAAAACAACCAGTTACCTGCAATTGTTTTTACACCTTTTCGACCTCCTCTCAGGCTTTAACTTTTGTGAGCTTGAATAGGGACAAATATATTTTTATAAATTTAAAATCTGCAGTATTTAAGGATTATCAATCCTCTTCCCTCCCCCTCCTCCATCTCTCTCTCACTCTCTTCTTTTTCAGCATGGCCTCCCCCGGCACTCTTCTCGAACCTCTGTAGCATGTCCTTGACCGACGTCTCCTCAGCCTTCGTGGCATCACATTTTTTATCTTTCGAGCTCTCTTCGCTGCTTGCTTCCCAACACGCAGCGTTGGGCGGCGCTCAGTGTCCTCTGCTCTGTTGCATCCAAGTGAGCCACTAAACATTTGTTGTTTCTGTCAACGTTTTGAGTTCGTGATCGATTTGTTTTGCAACCAAGTTCAAGCTCCGGATACACCAAGTAAATAAATTTTCATAAATTATAGATGAGCCTTTATATTTCATTTGTATTTTGAAAAGCAATAAAAAATAATCATACATATTTTAATGTGCATCAATTCTTTAGTAACGTCTTTAAATTTTGATAAATTACATGTTAAATCTTCTTAATTCTATTATAGTTTCATATTCATACAATTTAGATTTATTTATTATATATAATAAAATATGAATATAATTCTTTTGACTTCACCATTCTTCTTATTTTTTTTATGTCATTACTTTTTAATTCATACTTTTCATTACTATCTCAACATCGTATTATTCTAATTTTTACGTATTAATGTTTTAACAATTATAATATATATATAATTCCATGAATCAAGATCTTTTCTTTTTTCACTAATTTTTTTTATGTTTTTTGTATTTTTAAAATTTATCATTTTTACAGTTATTATTCTAATATCATATTAACATATTGCATATTTAATTTTTTTTATGTTGACACTCATTATTAAATATCATATAAATTGATTGAATCATTTAATTCTTTATTTCAACACTTGATATTTTCCTTAGTAATTGGTGTATTGAAATTTTGACATTAAAAATTACATATTGATTCTTTATATATAATGTTACATGTTTTGTAATAACGAAAGACATAATATTAAAATAATACTTAAAAGTTTTCAATTAAAAAAAATACTTATTCTAAGGTTACGAAAGACATAATATTTATAGTCATCTTAAATATATTAATATAGACTTAATTAACAATTGTCTTACTTTAAATTGTAAGATACTTATAAACATATTGTACATTACAAAAATATTACTCATATATTATAAATTATAATAAAAACATAAATTTATATTTTAAAATATGTTTAAATTGCGCGAAGCGCGAGTGAGTTACCTATTTGAATGATATGAGGACAAAGTAATCCACATGGCATGGCTAAAAGTTACATTTTTAAATAAATTATAACAATAAATCATAATTAACTTAACAAAGGAATAATAAATTATAATGGACTTCTAAAACTAATTATGACAATGAAAAAATAATTAACTAATAATGATAAACTATAAGTAACCAGGTATTAGAAGAAGTAAAGTATTATTCTCTTATGGTATATCTATCATTACAATAACTATGGATACACAATGCACTTCAAACAATTTTAAATATTTTATCTAATATATTTTATTTGATTCAATTAATTTTTCACAATTTAATTCATGGAGTATATTGATAATTTATAATTATAATAATATTTTCATATTGATTATAATATAAAATTTAATCTTTTTTTATCAGAACATTTTTAAAGGAGTATTAAATTCATTATAAAATTAGGAAACTCTTCAGTTTTATATAACTTACTGAATTATGTCCTAATATCAAGAAGTGAAAATTTTATATTAATTAGTATCTATCTTATATATTGTGCATAAATAATTTTAAAATTTTCTACATAATTATAGCACAGAAAATTATAAAAATATCATTTTAAAAAACTAATTATATATGTTGATTTTAATCACTTGATGGTATGATTCAAATTTATTATTCTTTCAAAATAAAACGGACGATTTGATCGCACCTTGATGAATTTACCGTCCAAACTCGATCGGACGATACATGAGATAAACGTCACTATGCTCTAAATTGAGTATGAGAGTATATTCATTAGATCCATGTTATATTTTACAGAGATAAAATTAGGTCAACAAATTTTATTTTATTATTTTTTGTATCATGTTGTGCGTGGAGGCGTATTCATGTAGTCGATCCCATTAAGTGGGATAAGATTTTGTTGTTGTTGCGCGTGCCATGGGATTAGTACTTTTTTAAGAAAATATTTCAAAAGTTACTAGTAATATCCAACGTTTAACTTGGTGGAAATTTTTTAACAGTGGCCCTTGATGGTTGGAGAAAGCCACCAATCAGCTGGAAGTGGCGACATGTTCTGAGACTGAGTTGGATGTGGACAACTGAGCCTTCGTTCATTGGTGAAAAAAGGAAAAAAATAAACAAAACAAAAATAAGCTGCTTGATTCCTGTACACCTCCAGAACTCCCACCACCACTCTCAGATCAGTCGAGTGGTGCATTGCAACACATCTCCGTGTCGTCAATTCTCTCTGGTTGCTCTTAGTTTGATTACTCTGATGGATTAATCAATCTGAAGGAGTAGATTTTATTTTTTTTGGCTTCTTCTTCTTCATGGCTTCTCCAGATTTTGATACTTTTACTGCAGAAGTTTACAGGTGACTTTAGATTGCCTTCAAGATCTTTCTTTTGTTCTAAGATTTTTTTATAGATATTTATAATATACCATTTTAGTTGGCCATTCCAGTCATCCACAAGGCCCACTTCTTGAATTCTTCAGCCACCTGCATCGAAACCCACCGACTTGGATCTTTGTCTTGTTCCTGCGCTCTTCACCAGTCCCCCGAACCCTAATCCACGCCCATCTGTTCTTCTTCTTCAGCACCATCTCTTCTCTATGCGAGCTGTCTGATTTTTCTCATCTGGATTTACTGAATACCTCGGTTCATCAGGTCAGGACTTATCGCAATTCCATAAAGCTCCGATTTTGTGCACCTCTTCGCCTTCTTTATTTTTATTTTCTGATACCGTTAGGGCCATTTGATGCAATTGTCTGTTAGCTCCTTGTGACAGCGTAGGCCTACCTGCTCTTAAATCCGCTCCGACACAATTGTCCTTTCTTGCATGCCTGAAGGAATTTTGTTTCGTTGCCAATTTAACAACTTTACTTTGAATGTTTTCCTTTTTCTTCTACGGCGCTACCTGTGTGCTCGGCAGCAAGTGCTGGTATTGCCCATTAGCAGTGGGAGCAGAGATCCCCTTTTCCCAGTAGCTGTCCTGGAGAATTTAATGGTTCTGACCATCAGTCTGAAGTAGAAGATTGGGATATTGCAAGAAAGATCCCACCTTTATGCCCAAAGAATTTGAGCACCCTCTTTGCCTTTTTCAGTTGCTCTCTTTGGCATGTTTGGTAGTCTGAATTCATTGCAGTGATGATGGAAGAAGCAAGTTGCAGCTCATCTTGGACTAGGGAACAGGAAAAGGCTTTTGAAAAAGCTTTGTTAACTTACCCTGAGGATTCCAGCGATCGGTGGGAGAAGATTGCTGCCGATGTTCCTGGGAAAACCATCGAAGATATTAAGCAGCACTATGAGTTCTTAGTGGAGGATGTCAGTAGTATTGAATCTGGTCGAGTTCCCCTGCCTTGCTACACATCCTCTTCTGAGGGTGGTGACCATACCAGTGAAGGGGGCAGTGGCAAGAAGAGTCACGCTCATGGTGATTCAAGTCATGGTGGTAAAGGATCCAAGTCGGAACAAGAACGCCGAAAGGGAATAGCGTGGACTGAGGATGAGCACAGGTGAATATTTCTCCCTTATTTAATGTGGATACATAAGAATAAGAAAATATCATTTGTTTTACATTGTGAATCTGTTCATACACATTGCTTACGCCACATGATTATGATCCTAAGTGAATTATTACGGTCATATACTACACGATTTACATGCACAATTAACCTGACCTATGTCACCTGATTAATTTTGGGAAATTGAAATTGCCTCTTGTACAGTATGTATTAATGTTTCAGAGGTCCTAGCAACTTAGCAGTTTAGATATATCAATTCTGCTGAATATCCCGATTGTGATATTTTCTGAAAGGGACAAAGTTGACCCGATGATATGATGACAAATATGTAACGGATTAATAATTTCATTTTCCACATCTAGAAGGCATTGAGTTAGTCGGCCACCCAGAAGTTTCCCGATAGAATGCACATACGACTTTAATTGTTTGGCCACTTGCCTAAAACATCCAGTGTCATGGTAATTGAAGTTTCTTAATTTGTTTCTCAGATCTATTTCCCTGCCTTAACGGTAGAACAATTTTGGCACATATGAATTAATTATGCAAGATTTGATGCTGATCAAATACACTTAAGCATGGACATAAGGAGCCAAGATTTTGGCTGATGAGTAATACCGAAATAAAACATATTTTATTTTCTTCATTTTCCTTGTCTCTATAGACCATTGCTATCATTTGGTGATGGATTAGGAATGACTAGATGCTATAGTTTGTGAAATATGTAGCTTCCATATGACTGCCATATTAATTCTTGTAGAGAAAGTTATATTGTGTGTTTGAATGCAAACACATTATTTTCCGATCAACAGCATTAGATCCTGTGAGCCGGGCATTGGATTCAATTTTATCTAGCAGTTTAGAATCTTTAGATATATCAATTTCTGCTAAATATTCCCATTTCCGATATTTTCTGAAGTGGCAAGGTTGACCCGATGATATGATGACAAATATGTAATGGATCTATGTCTAAAATTTCATATTCTACATCTAGAAGGCATTGAATTAGTCAGCCACCTAGAAGTTTCTCGATAAAATGCACATACTCGTTTGACCACTTGCCTAAAACATCCAGCTTCGTAGTAATTGAAGTTTCTTAATTTGTTTCTTGGACCTATTTCTCTGCCTTTATTATAGAAAAAATTTGGCACTTTGGAATCGATTATACAAGACTTTAATACTGATCAAATAAACTTAATCATGGACATTACATGCCAAGATTGTGGCAGATGTCTAGCACCGGAATAAAGCATTTTTATTTTATTTATTCTTTCTGTTTGTATGGACTATTCCTATCATTTGATGTTGGAGGAACAATCAGATGCTATAGTTTGTGTAATGGTGTAGCTTCTGCATGACTCTGTCGTGTTACATCTTGTAGATAAAAAGGTGTCTTTTGTGTTTCTACATTATTTTTCAATCAACAGGATTAGATCTCCCAGGCAGGTATTGGATTCCATTTTGGCTAGCAGTTTAGATATAGAATATCCCATTTCCAATATTTTGTATAAGGGGCAAGGCACATTTTGGCACTAACTCTGGTGCATCGTTAGGCAGCGGCTGAGGTGGAGAGCACTGCTGGCGTCTATTTTGGCCAGTACCTGGGCTATTTGACTTTAGCATGACTAGATCATATTTTGTGGGGGAGCAGGGTCTAGTGGAGAGTATTATATTTCACGCATCCCCTCTTCTCCGGGGGTGGGGTTTTGGTTAGTTGTTGACTTTCCTCCCTTTTGGGGCTCATGAAAGCGTACATTTGTACTTGACGATTACTCTTACAGTTATATATACATCTGAATGACGACCACCAAATTATGGTTGTCATCCTTCCTTTTCTCTCTCTCTATATATATATCTATATACATATATACACAACAAACACACACACGTATACAAGGGGAAAGGTTGACCCAATGATATGATGACAAATATGTAATGGTTCTTTGTCGAAAATTTTATATTCCTCATGTAGAAGGCATTGAATTAGTCAGCCTCCCAGAAGTTCCTCAATAGAATGCACATAAGGTTTGATTTGTTTGGCCGCTTGCCTAAAACATCCAGCATCATAGTAATTGAGGTTTCTTAATTTGTTTCTTGGATCTATTTCCCTGCCTTTATTATAGAACATTTTTGGCACTTTGGAATCAATTGTACAAAACTTTAATGGTGATCAAATAGACTTGAGCATGGACATTAGATGCCAACATTATGGTTGATGGGGGTGCGATCATACCAGCACTAATGCACCGGATCCCATCAGAACGTTATGGTTGATGTCTTTGGCAGGCATCTTCTTCATTGTCGGTTGTGAGTTTCACCCTTTAGCAGGCATTTTCTTTGTTGTCGGTTGTGAGTTTCACCCTTCGAAATGTTTAAAAACAAGAGACAGTTTCACTGTGAAATAAGAGTATGTTGTTGTTTCTCATGGTAGTTATTATTCAGTCAATACTGGAAATTTTATTTCTCTGCTGCATTGAGTTTAATATGCTACAGGTGTATGTCAATTGGCGGTAATGACATTGTTGTTATCAATTAATTCATTTGATTCTTACCAAATTAAAGACATGACCAATTAAAGAGCTCGTGACCTGTTCAATTGCCCATATCGGCTATTTCTTTATTAATTGCTAGCAAGAGATCACAATGTTTCATCTCCTTGTTAACTTCCTTCTTTATTTTGTCTTTATATTTTACTGAGCCGGTGTGTTTGAAATGTTGCCTTCAAACTGTAACTTAGGTTTGCACTCAAATAACCCAAGAAGTTGGCTTCTTTTTACGTGAGTGTCATGAGTTAGTGCCTGAAGTACATGAGTCTCAAACACCGAGTTCCCTTATTTTCATCCGATATTCTTACTTTTCTTCAATAATAGTTTGGATGAAATCTGATAAGCCAATGTATTGACGTTAGAGCTAAATCTCCTTGGAGCATCCATGCTAAAAGCTGAATCTTGCATTCCTTTGTTCATATCTATTGTTTTATGTTCACACGTGTTTCTCCTGATTGGTAACCACTAACCAGGACCAAGCTTGCAAAGTGTGTTCTTGTTGTTGAGAAAACAATATATGGCCCTTTGCTTAGTCACATACTATATGTGTTGTGCTGTGCTGCGCATCAATATCCAGCAATATCTTGTCAACCTTCACTCTTCAGTAGCTTTAGTAGCATGATTTAGTTTTGGGCCTTGCAGAATAGTTTCCTTAATTGCTTATATCTGCTGACATTCATCAGGTTGTTTCTTCTTGGACTCGATAAATATGGCAAAGGTGACTGGAGAAGCATTTCTCGGAATTTTGTCATATCAAGGACACCTACACAAGTTGCAAGCCATGCTCAGAAATATTTCATTCGTTTGAACTCTATGAACAAGGACAGGAGGCGTACCAGCATCCACGATATTACAAGCATAGGCAATGGAGATGTATCATCTCCTCAACAGCCGATTACTGGGCAGAGTAATGGACCAACAGGAACAACGACAAAGACTTCCAAACCTGCCACTCAGCAATCTGGCGGTCCTCCTGGTGTTGGCATGTTTGGGACCACAATCGGACAGCCAGTCGGTGGCCCTCTCATTCCTGCAGTTGGTACTCCAGTTAGCCTTCCTCTGCCTGCAGCAACCCATATGGCATATGGGGTGCATGCTCCCGTTTCTGGAGCTATGGTTCCCGGTGCACCAGTGAACATCCCATCAATGACATACCCAATGCCTCCAACGTCAACGAGTAGATAGATGCAAAATACAAATACTTGGACAAAAGAAGAGATGCTTGCTCACAAGTTATGTTCAGATCCATTATCAATAAGTTATGTTCACAAGCTCATACACCTTTTAATCTGGTTTGTGTAGCACTTTGATTTTTCAAACATTTTTTGTATCATTTCTAAAACAGTAGCAAGGGAGACATGCATACATGTTCATGTGAAATTGTTGGAGTATCATGTGTATTTGGTGATGGTTTTATGTATTCAGACATCTTTTGGAACAATAACATGCCTCAATCTAGATGAAATATGTGGACCTCATCAGCTTAATTTATGATTGTTTCAGTACCATCACGAAGCAACTCCTGATGCGTGATTAACGGGACACGGAGAGGATAAAGTAATGTTTGCTGCCTTTCTCATGCTCCAAGGGGAAGTTATTTTCAAACATGGAATTTCTGAGATTTTGATCATGGAAAGGCCCAAACTCAAATCATTAAGCCAAGACTTGCCTTCTGGTTACTATGAAATTGTTATCAGAAGTGTTCTGTGCATGTCAACAAATAAATAAACAATCTCATCGTCTGATTAATATGCTGTGTTAGTCGTATCTTGTACCAGTAATGGGGATGCTCATCTGCATAGATGTGCAATAGTTAGAACTTGGGAGGTGGCAGATGATATTATTGTTAACACTGCCTTCACTGTCTCTTGAATTCTTGTTTCCTGTGAAATGTGAATAATGTAGTTGGGCTGCAACATTACAGGTCTACTCGCTCATCAGATTCAATCGCCGGCTATCATCTGATTAATTTGATTGGGCACAGTTTTGAGTGTTGAGGCCTTGCATGGCTGACATTTGACATCAGATTCAGAGGGGGTAAAGAAGTATGAGCTTTTGGATTTGCATGCAGTAGTTTGTGCATGCATTATTAGGTCACATTGATTTTTGCAACGAAATCACGAAACAATTTTGCATGCAGCTAATTATATGAATCAGGTGTTGTACATTATGTGGCCTGCACTTCTCTAGTACCAAAACATCTCACCCTTTTTTTATTTTCTTTTCAAATGATTGAGGATTGACTTTTTACAATAAATTATTTGAAACTTTGCTCCATTTATTTTTCAGCAAAGTATTTCTTTTAAATAATTTTCTCACAATAAAATAGGTTCGGTCCACATGATTAGGAGTTTTAAGTCCAAAATGGAAAGGTCCCAAGAGTTAGTAGTGCCCCAAGTTTCAATTCTCATATTGGGGTAAATGTTTTGCATTCTTGTTTCTTTCTATAACACAAGAGGAGAAAATATAGTGTGTCGATTCATAGCATTAATGACGGGTTTATCTTGTGTTATATATCATTAATAAAATTCATGTAAAACTTTACAAAAAGAAATGTGACAAGGATATATGTTGACTGATAAAGAAATAAAGCATACAGAGTATTATTTAAGAAGGGGCAAATTAATGTGATATAAATAGTGTCAGCAATTAAGTGTTCTTAAATTTTCCTAAGTAGGCCACAGAAAGATTTAGCATGATTTGTTTAAAGGAAAGGGGAAAGAAGCATCATAGGCATGCATAACTGTACATAACTTATAGAGATTGAACATTCAAATACATGTATGAATCATCAATAATTTGAAAATCCTGTGAACAGGGACATGCAGTTCTTTTACTTCTTCTGAAATATTCATGCATTTAATCATCATCGTCGTCATCTATCATAATTTCTGACAGCCCACGCCTTGTTATGTGTTGCCAATCAGAGTTTAACATTCACAATTTGACATTAATGTGCATTGATGCATACTTTTAATTAGTATTCTTGTTTAGGATTTTCTTTTTCTGGCCTCCATCACATGCTTCTTTTATATGGTAAATCACTCATATTCATGCATTTAAGGCAGTGATTCCATCTGTACTCAGTTAATTTACTAGTATTCCTATTTTCTTAATTTACCATTTAAATAATCTGTTTTAACGAACATCCTTCATAAATTCGCAAAAAAGAAACATTTTGTAGCCATCAACAACCAATTGCTTTCACATCTCAAAAGTGTTGAGCTAATAGAGATCATAATTAATGAATAATTGGAGGGTGATCGAACCCGAAACTACTAACATATCTTGGGCTCAACACTTTAGTTGCGGTCATACGCAACTTCGATGTTAGCATGAAGTTTGCGATTTATGTGAGGTACTCGACTTTAAAATACACGCATGTCGCGGTGCACGTATAATTTTTATATTCACCTTAATATTTCTCATATTATTATTATTATTATTATTATTATTATTATTATTAGTATTATTATTATTATAATAAACACGTAGGAACTTTTAATTCCCTCGCTCCCTCAAACTTTAAACTTTAGAACTTGCCTGGCATTTAATGGCGGATTGGCACGCAATAAGACAGCGGGCGTCGCTTCATATCCAACTCAAATCACTACTCCTCTATCCTCTTTCTAGTTCCAAAAAAAGGAAACAAAAACACTCGGAACCCTGTACTTATAGCATCTCTTCGACCAAATGTGAATGCAATCCATGATCCTTCATCTCAGTATCCAACTCCCTGTGATCACTATTAGACTGTACGTGTCTCAATCTTTTGCTGCTTGTAATCTCCATTCCTGAAACAAAAAATCTTTTTTTTCTTTGTTGTGTTTTTTGCCATCTCTGCAGTCCTTCTGGTCGTTCTTTTCGATCATGAAGAGAAGAGCTGATGGATATGGTGGCTACTCCACGGGAGAGGGAGGTTATGGTGTTGCTGGGGGCGAGAGAGGTGTCCCTGGAACCCAGACAGATGCATTAGCTCCCTCGCAGGGAGAGAATGTGCAGAGATGGAGGATGGAGAGAGGCCATGGATTGGGGCAACAGGAATTTCAGGACACTTATGTGTTCCCTAATCCTGCTTGGCAGACGGCACAAGGTCTGTCTTTGCTTCCAACCCTAGATTTACTGCTAAAATTGATACAGACATCAATCTGTGTTGTCAAAATGGTGCCAGATGATGCAGGGTCCATGATCCCAAGAAAAATGGACAGGTGATTAGAGGAATATAGAAGTAAAGCAAACAAGATAATCACTTCACTAAATTTAGTAAACAGAATTAAAGAACAGGTGCACAATATGCATGAATAACTGTTTACTCCCTTGGTAATTGCTTTTTTCTTTATCACTTACTAGTATATCCCTCTTGGAATCAATATCAAGAACATGCATATGTACATATGGCAGTTCCCAATTGGATACTGATTTAACGTAGCTTTTTTGGATTTATAATATCATTCGTATTACACACCTTTCACAAAATTGCACTGGCATAAGCTCCTTAGAACAATCTAGAATTATGCGAGTATGTCAATTTCTTTCAGGTAGCAGTCATTCATGGGCCTCTTCTGGAAGTTCTGGATCTTATTTTACACCCCTCATTCCTAACCAAGCTAATGAGATGAAGCTACAGGGGACAAATAGTTGGTTTATGTGGCATGCTTCTCCATATGATGATCGTGTTAATCATCACCATGTTTATCCACATGTGAAGATAAATGATTTCTGCCATTCTGATGTTGGTTCTCACTCAATGCAATCGGAAACATCAGCTCACAATGCAGCCAATCATTTCTCTTCTGGACCAGGTATTATTTATGCACCTTGGAATCGTAACATCCCATGAAATTTATTCAATCACTATTTCCATAGGCCCACGCATACTGTCTTTCGTAGTTCAGTCTTCACAGAGTTCCCAGGATGTCAGTGTGTCCAATGACTCTACACTGAGAAAAGCAAGAGAAAGAATAAAAAGTACTGTGGATGAAGAATGAAACACATAACTTCATAATGAACTTCTTGATAATTTGATATTTTGATCCTTTTTCATTTCAGCATACCAGCATGACTTAAGATCATTACAATTGTTGCCCAACAATCCTGTCTTCCCAGCTTCAACCGGTGATACCAGCATGAATTCTTTGAAGGACAAAGATGTTGAGGAAACTATAGGCCAGGAGGTAATACATAAGTTTCTCATAATCAAATCATTATGAACTTGTTTCAAGTTGCTATCAAGTTGTCAGTCGTCTGGTCATTCGATAGAATTCTTGAACTGCCTTAGGTTTAAGTATAACGTACTTCTAATAATGTGATTCATATAATGCATCTTTGTCACGCAAAAATACCATCTTTAAGTCCTTTAACTTTCTCCTAATTTTTTAGGTCTGCATACTTTTAGTATCGCCACTAGAAAAGTTGTATATTCAGATGGAGTTTAGCCTTACAGTTTTCAATAGAAATTTCTAAAGTACAATCGAATGAGATACTTTATTAACATTTCAACTGATCTTTTCCATCTTGTATGATTAAATGAATAGTTCTAAATCCTTAAAAGTAAATTTTAGTCATGGTCATTCAACTTAGGGAGCATTCCTAATAAAGTCATCTAACTTCACTTTGTAACATCACGATCATCGAACTTTAAAAATATTTCAGCCATGGTCATCGCGACTGCTTATAGCCAGTAAATAAATAAATCACTAATGTGGCACTGACGTGGATGCTTGGCAACACGTCAACATTTTCTCTCTCCTCCATGTCACATAAAATAAAAATAAAAATTGTCACGTCAACATTTTTCTCTCTACTACATCCAAACTTAATTTTATATCTACATGGTCATTCAACTTTTCAAAACTTTCAGACAAGGTCATTCAACTTTTCAAATTTTCAACCGCGATCATCATTAAAACTTAAAATAAAAAATAAATATAAAAAATAAAAATAAATAAAAATTTGAAGACACTTAGACTGACTCAGTACATTTTTTGGCACGACCCATTCGGATCGAGCCGTCCAAACTTTTTATGTGTATTAAATATATAATATTATGATAATTAATAATTTTTATTAAGGAAATATTTTTTTTAAAAAAAAATAACACACTGATTATATTTTTTGCACTAAAATATAAAATAAAAAAATATAATTAGAAAATAAATATAATTTTTTCATGCGATATTTCATCGGGGTTGAGTCAAATCGTAATGGCTCGTCCAGCAAAGTGTTGGGCACAATCCGACATGCAGCGGGTTGTTAAGCCTTGCCTAGCACCCCACTGGATAACCTAGTACGATTTGGCTCAGCCCTAATGAAATATCACACGAAAAAATGTTTTTATTTTTCTAATTATAATATTCTTTTATTATTTTAAATTTTAGTGCAAAAAATATAATCGGTATGCTATTTTTCTAATTTTATTTCCATAATTAAAAATTATTAATTACTATAATATTATATATTTATTGCGCATAAAAAGTTTGAGCGGCTTGATTTGAACGGGTCATGCCAAAACATATATCGAGTCAGTCTAAGTACCTTCAATTTTTTTATATTTATTATTTTAAGTTTTTAATGATGATCGCGATTGAAAATTTAAAAAGTTGAATGATCTTGTCTAAAAGTTTTGAAAAGTTGGATGACCACGTAGATACTAAATTAAATTTGAATAGAGCAGAGAGAAAAAATGCTAATGTGGCATTTTTTATTTTTTTAATCTGATATGGAGGAGAGAGAAAGTACTCACTTGGTGCCACATAAGCATCCATGTCAGTGTCACATCAACGATTTATTGGTTTATTGACTATAAGTGATCGCGATGATCGCGACTGAAATATTTCTAAAGTTCGATGACCGTGGTGTTCCCTAAGTTAGATGAACTGAAATTTACTCAAAATCTTAAGCTTGCAAAAATATATTATTTTACATTTATGATCAACATTTCATCTCATGTAAGGTCTGCTGTCTTTTTTCTATCCAG
The DNA here is from genome assembly GCA_030549335.1 of Pontederia crassipes. Lineage (NCBI taxonomy): Eukaryota > Viridiplantae > Streptophyta > Magnoliopsida > Commelinales > Pontederiaceae > Pontederia > Pontederia crassipes. Next base: position 8,606,664 of record JAUKPH010000017.1, read on the forward strand.
TAATAACAGTGTGAGGTTTCTTTAAACTTTCATTGGGGTTGAACTCACGACCTCTTTGACTTGTTCGTGCTATGTGGGCATTTTAATTAGTTAAATTGATCTGTCTGAAATCTTTAGCCTGTAGGAAGAAACTCAATTTTCTATAGTTTTTTCTTTTTTTAGGGGAATTTTTTTTTCTATAGTTATATTCTTACACTTCTTGAACTTGATGACTTTTTGCTGTTGAGATATATTACTATACAACTAACATGTCATGAAAGGATGAAGTTTAAATCTTCAAACATGTATCTTCATTATCCATTATTATCTTACAGCTTGAACAGATTTGTTAATATGATGAATAATCTGATTAAAAATTTTGACATAACAGCTGACAACTGGGTTTGGAGAGTTGCAAGTAGTTCTACTCAAAGATTTGACCAACAGTGATGTTGGAAACATTGGAAGAATAGTGTTACCTAAGGTAGACATGCCATTATATTTTATTGCTAGTTTCAATGTCTGATTGTGGAAAGTTGAGCAAGTATATGCTTTTGAGTTAATCATTATATTAATTCGTCATCTATAAAGATGTTATGAGATAATGCCTCAGATATTTCATCCTTATGCCATATGCTTTTATGCTTGTAGTTATACTAGTGTTGTTTTGTAGAGAGAAGCTGAAGCTCATCTTCCTCGATTGTTAGAAAGGGATGGAATGTTTCTGCACATGGATGACCTAATACTTCCAGTTGCGTGGAGATTCAAATACAGGTAGTTATTTTTATCATCTCTTCTTGACAGCAGCAATGTTGAATGCCTAGTTTTGTAATATGTCAATGTCTGTCTTCTTTTGAAATTTGAAAAAGAAACGAACACAGATAGGTCTAGTTGTCCGTAACAATATGATTCCGACTTTTTGATACAGTTGTGTATGGATTCATTTGCCATGTGCTTTTATGTTTGTAATTATATTAGTGTTTTTTGCCTGAATTCTGGTTAAAATATGAAAACTGTGATACATAAACAAAGATGTAAGTCTTGACCATGGAATGAGATTGATTCTGGTGTGATCTAGACTTGTCATAATTTGTAGTGAAATGAATGTTTAAATAAACATTGTGATATAATCCAACAAGTCAGCTCAAGTTAGATACGTAGGTTTATGTATCTGTACTTATTTGTTTCCTGTTTTTTTCTTTTTCATATGGTTTCAATTTGTAGGTATTGGCCAAACAACAAAAGTAGAATGTACATCCTAGAAAATACAGGTATCTACAATAGAAACTGATACAGGTGTCTAGAAACCATCTCACTGACCCTATTTAATCTTGTTAATTTTGTTAACATTTTCAGGTAGCTTTGTGAAAACACATGGTCTTGAGGCTGGAGACTCTTTTCTCATTTACAGAAATGGATCTTCTGGAAACTATGTAAGGCAAACTTCCTTGTATTTTCCAAACCAGTGATCTTTTACATGTGAAATCATGATTTAATGCAGCACAACTTTCTTTCATAGAATGAATGTTTCTTTGGAAACTGTGGCCCTGTTCTTCTTATTGCAGTTGTGTTTATTTCCAGGTTGTATGTGGGAAGAAGGTAATCAGACCATGGAATCCTATGCATGTGCTTCATTCTGGCCAGGATAACACATGCAACAACAATGAAGATCACAACAATGCGCAAGCCAAGAAAAGAAATAAGTTGTCGGAAGCTCTTCTTATGGGACATAATGAAAGAGAAGTAGAATGAAGTCATTTTATATGATATATGACTGGACTTGTATTCTCCATACCATGTTGTTGGATGCTGCTTTTGCCCCAAAAAAAATTGAGGCTCCTAGATCCTAATCCATTTGTTGGAATTACTTGATAGTAAATTGTTTTATTTAAATTTCTATTGTATTCATCATAATTTGTCACTAATGAGTTTATTGGTTATATCATTAAACTTTGTATCGATTTGTCTGAATCAAAGCATCTGTGTAGTAACTATAGTTCCTAGCTAATTCTTATTTTTGGCTATTTTAAAATTGATTTTAAGAATAAATTTATTTCAGAAGCTTATCTTAAAAAGAATCGCACCACTGTCTATGAATTTTAGTCTTTCCATTCAACATCATGTCATCCCCTGCAGAAGCATCATTAGCATAACAAGACGATTTAATGTTTCTCTTATATCCTTAGAAATAGAGCACAACAGAATAAAGGGGATGACTCGGTTGAAATTGAATTCTTATTCATGGAAAGCTATAACCATTCTCTTCTAGGAGTCTCATGTGTCTTAAAACTGAAACTCCCATAAAAAAATCATCCAAAAGTTTTCTCAAAGAAAAAAAAAAGAATGCATCCTATATGGAAATTTAGCAATTTAACTATTATAAGGGCAGCAAAGAATGTTTTACTGCATAAATAATTATATATGGTTCATGGACAAAGAACCTTGTTCATTTTCCTCAAATAAACAAATATCACCTTCTGACTTCGAGTGCTTGGACATTGACTCCAAGAGGGTATATATTAGACTCCGAAGGCAATGTGCCCTGTCTTCGACTAGAAATTCATGGACGAAGCCATCGATCTCTATCCAGCTATATCCTGGTTGTTTGATGACCTTCCTACTCCACATCCTTCTTCTCATCTCCAAAGCTTCTTTCCATCTCTTTGATGAAGCATACATGTTCCACAGAAGAACATAAACGCCATCATCTTCTGGTTCTTTCTTAATGATTGCCTTCCCTGCAACTTCGGCTAACTGTACATTGCCACGGGCTAGGCATGCACTAAGCAATGATCTCCACATGATGGCATCTGGTTCTGTTCTCATTGTTTCCATCAACATCTTAGCTTCACTGAGTAAACCTGCTCTTCCTAATAAATTGATCATACAGCCATAATGCTCCATTTGTGGTGTGATGCCATAGGATGTTTGCATCCTCTCAAACCATTTCCTACCTTCATCTATCAATCCAGCATGGCTGCATGCGGATAGAACAGCCACAAAGGTTACTTCATTTGGAGCAACTCCTGATTTCAACATTGATGAGAACACTTCCATCCCTTTTTTTCCATCCCCATGAACTGCAAATCCTGATATCATGCTGGTCCATGAAAAGACATCCTTGTGCAGCATCTCGCTGAAGATCTGATAGGCCATGCTCGCATTCCCACTCTTGGAATACATATCCACCAATGCATTATGAACAGTAACATCATGGCCAACATCCATCTTGCTGATGCGCCCATGTATTGCACGCCCAAGGTCCAGGGCACCGATATCAGCACAAGCAGACAAGACGCCTACAATAGTGATCAGAGTTGGATTGTGTCCCCCTGATATCATCTGTCGGAAGAACTGTAGAGCTCGAACTGGATTCTTCCCTTGCACGTGGCCAATTATCATCACTGTCCAAGAAACCGCGTCTCTCTCAAGCATTCCGTCGAAGAACTGGCAGGCCAACTCTAATCCTCCGCACTTTCCGAACCCGTGCAACATACTACTCCAAGTTACTGAATCTTTCACAATCATTTCATCAAAGACCTGCTGAGCTGATTCGATCCTTCGGTTTCTACAGTACATGTCTATCAAAGCATTGCCGACAACTGTCTCAGAGACTAAGCCGTGCCGACAAATCATTCCATGGACCAACTTTCCAGTCCGCAGGTCGCCCATTCTACCACAAGCCGAAAGGGCGCCGACGACGGAGAACCCGTCGGGTTTCCTGCCGGACAGCGTGACCTGAGAGAACAACGACAGTGCTCGGAACGGGTCGTCGGACTGAAGAAAGACTGACATGATGCTAGTGACGGATACCAAGTCGGGGCTCGGGATCTCGCGGAAAAGGCGGATGGCGCGATCGGCTGCGCCGAGCTTGGCGTAGGCGTTGAGGAGCTGACAGGAGAAGGGCTGGTGGTGAGGGTGGAGGCCCTTGACCACTGCTTGGCCATGGATTTGCAGGAGCTCCTTCAAGGTGGAGCACCTACTGAGAAGAAGGTGGTAGTACTTTGGACCCGTCATGTCACGCCTCTGTCTTGGCCTCTTTCAAATAGTTTTTTTTTTATTTTTTTTAGAAGATAAAAAATCACCACAGCAAAAAATGAAAAAATATATAAGGCTATGATAAAATTAAAATATTGTTTAATGAAAATTAAAATATTGTTTTATCCGTATGATAAAATTATAAGGAAATCACGAGATAAGTTTATAAATTTCATCAAGTAATTCATATTTAATATAATAAAAAATTATAAATGTATCCAAAAGTAAAAGTAATACTTATGCTTTTTAATAAAAAATGAAAAAAAAAGAATTCACACTAGCAAATTAGAACTTAAATATTCATTTATAGACTATTTTTGGTTTGGGAATATTTCGTGGAACATCGTGAAATATTCCCAAACAGATTACGTGACGTGATCTCGGATGAAAATATTTTAGCAAATGTTCTCGTCCAATGTTCCGCAGGAACATTCGTTTTTTTTTCAACGTTTAACTTTTTTTCATCTATTTTTTTAATTATTTTGTAATGTATGGATATATAATTTATAATATATTAATACATTATTAGGGATATTATAAAATAGTTTATTAAATGTTATTAATTAAAAACTATAAAATAATTAGTTCTAATAATTAATAAATATTTTATTAATTAAACTATTCAATTATTTTTTAAAAAATATATATTATATTTAGATCTTAAAATGTACATAAATTATACTATTAATAATATTTAAAATATTTAATCAAAATAAATAAAAATAATATTAATAATATAACGATTTACGTAAATTATAATATTAATAATATATTCTTATTTACTATAATTTTATACCTCATAAAATAATAAATTATATTCTTAGTTCTTACTTTTTATTCAAACACCCACTAAAACTTATCTATCATATCAACTTTTTAAATTTCCATCATTACACTTTTTCATCCAAACATCAACCCAAACTTTTGTATCACATCAATTAGTTCTCGAGAACAAAAATTCTCTCAATATTCCCGTACCAAACGCAGCCATAAGAAATCAAAACTTAACTATTCCCTTTTTCATTTTATTTTTTAGAAAAAACAAATTATTAATTAATTTATTACATTAATAAACTTCCATATGCCCAATGCGTAATATTTATCAAAAAAATTATGAAGTCATTTGGTGCATTACCGATTTAATTAATTGATAATTTAGATCACTACTTAAATAGATTATCATTATTTAAATTACCGATAATATAGTTGATAATATAAATAATAGCTAAAATAGTTAAAGAAAAATTACTAAAATACTCCTAAAAATATTTTACATGTACATCCTAAATAAACAAAGTAAAAAATAGAAAAGTGTACATATATATATAATAAGATGAGTAAAAAATAAAAGTTATTTATAAAAAGACTCAAATAATAAAATAGATGCAGTTAAATAATATTTATTTAATAATAAAATATTAAAATTAAAAAATGATAGAATGAATATTTTTGTCAAAATGCATATCAAGCAACTGGTAATATAGAAAGTCACATCCCCTACCTGCTATCTAGATTACCAGTGAGGTGGTAATTAAGATTATTAAAATAATTAAAATTATCGGTAATCAGTGACAGTCAAACGGGATAATGTGATGAGTCCTGAGAATTTTAAATAGAATATCCAATAATCTATCTGAATTATCTCATACCAAATAATACTTAAAGGGCCGTTTGGCACATTACCGATTTAGATCATCACTTAGATAGATTACCACTATTTAAATTACCGATAATATTACATTACAATGTTTGATAAGTACTGGTAATATAAATAATAGTCAAAACGGATAGTGACAGAAATACTAAAATACTCCTAAAAATTATTTCATATTTTAATAACATATTATTATAAATAAACAAAGCAAAAATAGAAAAGTGAATATATATATAAGATGAGACAAAATTAAGAGTTATTTGCAAAATATTTCAAATAATAAAAAATACGAAGTTAAATGATATTTATTTATTGATAAAATATTTGAAATAAACAATCTAATTGAAGAGATATTTTCGTCAAAATATGTTCTCACCGGCTAGTAATCTAAAAAGATACCTCCTCTACCTACTATCTAGATTACCAGTGAGGTGGTAATCAAGATTATCAGAGTAATTAAAATTATCGATAATTAATCCCAGTCAAAGAGATAATGTGGTGGATGCTAAAAATTTTAAATAAAATAATTGATAATCTATTTAGATTACCAAACGGCCCCTAAAAACTTATCTGATGGGAAAATATTTGGCCCGCATATATATGGTCCATCATCATATTTCAATGCAAGGATCAGAAATCAATTTTTATTTGCCTGAGTCGCTATTATCTTGGTTCAATAGCGGTTCCAAAGGTAAAACTCCTCTCGGTCCGCGTAGAAATAATCGTGAACACACACTCTCTCTCACCTGCGAAGGCTCTCCTCCGTGCTCCTAGGCTCTGCTCGCCGCCGGCCTCGCATCAGAGTCCTCCCAGCTCTGTTGGCTTGTCGATGCCGCCTTGCCTCCTCAATTTTGCTTTAGCGACGAGGAAGCCATCACCTGATCGCATACACAAGCTGATTCTTGAACACTGGGGCATCATGTCTCTTTTGTCCATGATTTATTATTTTTATTATTATTTTCTCTCTTTTGCCAGAGCATTTTATATTCTTAACTAGATATCAGGTGATCTCAAGAATGAAGAAATGCTGCCTTGGGTTGGAGCAAAAAGTAAAAGATCAATATCAACCAGAGGATTGCATGTCTGCTCCGGCTGATCAGATGGACAAGAGCAGAGGTGGATTTACATGTATAGAAGAATTTTAGGTGTATTAGACATTTTTTGCTGCATACAATATGATCTTTATTTTCCATTTCTCTTCACCTTGTACTATTTTCTAGAATCTGTGTTGTACTTCATGAAAAGAATAGACTTTTGCATGATAAGTTAAATGGAGAAAATTATTTCCAAAGTTCTTGAGCCATATGTGGCGATCTTTCTCCGGATGAGCCATACTTTTGATGCTAAGAATAGCCACTTTGTTGATGGTTATTACTTGCTTGGCAATTACAAATGTGTTGATTAAGGGGCTGTTTGGGAGGGAAAAAATGTTCGGGAACAAAATTTTCGTGACCCTGTGACTGATCTTGTTGCTTGATCCATCAAGAACAAGAATGTTGTAGCCTCCCCAAGAACATAAAAACTCAAGAATTGACTGTTCTTCTCATCATCACGCATGGGACTCATTTGCTATTAAAATGACCGTTTGGATAAAATTTTGAGAACAAGATCCTTGTCCTCGTACCGACATCAAATAGGCCCTAAGTGTTTCCACCTTTTTGTGTCTTTTGATTAATAAATCTACAAGCACTTGCTAGTTGATCTGCCACAGAATGTAAAATGTGCCACTTCACGATGTAGTTAATAAGTGGGTTTATTTAGCAAAGTGAAAAAAAATCAATGAGAGATAAATTTGCATGTAGAAGGACATATTTCATGATCTTCTACTTTTGTTCCGAAGTCTATGTAAAGGCAAACTTCTATCTGCAACTACATTTACCAATAGAATTTTTGATACAATCCTAGAAGGCAAAAAAATGGGAAAAACTTTGCTTAGCTTTTGAAAAACTGAAAAAAAAAACTTCAACCGCAGAAATATGCATTAGTGGAAGAAAGTGGCAGCTTTGACCGCCGACAGCTTCTTGTTAAAATGCACAAGCGTCCGAAACTTCAAATGATCTGCAACTTTATATGCAAATCATGAAAGAGTTTGGAGAAAGAAATATAAATAAAATGGGAGGGAATATAACTGCATCTCATTCCAAATAATCTCAAGTTACAAACCCCTCTCCCTTTTATACCAAAAAAACAAAACGACATATCAACTGACTCCGATATACTACAATATTACCTACCGCTATATACAAAACTAACTCCTTATATATATATATATATATATATATATATATATATATATATAGCTGAAATAAAAGAAATGTGAGAACTCCACAGCACAAACGTTAACAATGGTGACAACACTCCCCCTCACGTTGGGAGGCTAAACAAATCGAAGAGTCCCAACTTGAAACTAAGACGATCATCATGCCCACGATCTAATACCTTGGTCTAGAAGTTGATCTTTAGTAGATACATGAACTAACTTTATCTCCTTCTTTAGATATTTATCACGTACGAAATAACAATCGACTTCAATGTATTTTGTGCGTTTTTATGATCTGGATAGTTTTGTTGTCACAACAGATGATGAATGACTTCATTAATGGCCAAGGCAATTATGAAAATAGTCGATCAAGCCAAACGATTTTAGTTGTAACAAAAGCAATGCTATGATATTATGATTCTGCAGAGGATCTTAGAGACCACATCTTGTTTTTTTGACTTCCAAGATACAAAGGAATTTCCAAGTTTCACACAAAACGTCAAAACAGATTTGCGAGAGAAAGCCCAGTCAACATCACAAAATGTTGTTAAATTATTATTTGAACAAGGAAAATAAAATTCCTTTCCTCGGTGACCCCTTGAGATATCTCACAACTCTTAAGACAACATTCCAATGAAATTCCTTTGGCATATGCATAAGTTGACTTAGCAATTGAACAACATATATCAAGTCGTGTGTGTTAGATATAAAATTCTGCCGACCAATTTTTGAATTTTTTATGGATGAGTAAGTAAGGAGTCAATCTCAATCTTGTTTTTACAACTGGTATCATACTCATAAGTTGTATACTTTACATTTTGTTCAAGTGGTGTACCCAGTAGCTTGGAGCCTGCAAAGCCAATGTCAATTAACAAGGAAAGTGCATATTTTCTTTGTGTGAGAAATATGCCACTTTGTGATGTGAGTACTTAACTTCAAGCACTCCTAAATCTTTAATTCTGATTCTAGACTGAAAATCTTCCTTTGCCAAATCAATAAGAGTCGTACTATTTCCAACAACTAGAATGTCATCTACATAGACCAATAATGCAATAAACTATGCACCTCGAGATTTGATGAACAAGGTATAATCATTTCTACTTTTCATAAAGCCAGCTTGTGCGAGAATTTTTGTGAACTTGAGGTTTCGTTGTCTAGAAGCATGTTTCAAACCATATAAGGAACTCAAAAGTTTACACACTTTCCCTAAATTCTCCCCGTCACTACCTTCAGGTGGTGTCATATAAACATTCTCAAATAAGTCATCATTTAAAAAGGCATTGTTGACAACAATCACTATTTTTTAGCTGTAACTATTAGCAGAGCCCTAATCATGATTGACTTTGCAACTGGTGAAAAAATATCATTGAAATCAAATCCTTCTTTCTTATTATAACATCTAGCAACCAATCGAGCATTGTACCTTTTCACTTCTTAGATTCGCTTTATAAATCCATCTGCAAGACCAATTTTCTTTCCTAGTGGAAGATCCACTAATTTCCAAGTGTTATTAGCCTTTAAGGCAACCAATTCTTCATTCATAGCCTGGACCCACTTGATATCTTGAACAAATTCTCTATAGGAATAAGGCTCAAATACAATGGATCATTCAGATAAAAAAAGTTTTGTAGTGTTGTGAACATGCCTGATAACTGATGTAGTTTTGCATGAGATGTGTAAAATGTAAAACTGATGCTGAAGAAGTAACATAATCATTTAACCACTGTGGAGGTCTAGTATGTCTTTTGGGTCTAACTTCTATTTCTTTTTAAGGTAATTCTCAAACACATGGTTGATTATCAAATAATGGAGAAGTATGATTAAGAACTATGTCAATTTCTATATTATAGTCTGATTGAAGTTCAGGTCCACCTACAGATGGTGAAGAGCTGGACATAAATTGATTGAATTGAGTAGAGGACTCTTCTAGTAGATATAGAAATTGATCATCCAAGGAATTTTTGTGACTAGAAACTTCAGAGAAAGGAAATATAGATTCCATAAACCTCACGTCTCAACTAACATAAACATTTTATATTTTTAATTCCAGAACTTTGTAACCTTTTTGTGACGCAGAATAGCCCAGAAAAACACAAGAAATTGTTCTTTTATCAAATTTATTTGTTACTAATTTATTAGTAACAAAACAAAGACAACAAAAAACTCTTAGATATTCAATGTCCGGGATTTTGTTAAAAAAAACATTAATGATATGCACAACTATTTGAATGCTTTCTCCCCAAAATTGAATAGAAAGATTAGATTGAAATATAAGAGATTTTGCCACTTCTAATATGTGTCTATGCTTTCTCTTAACTATATCATTTTGTTGAGGTGTCTATCTGCAACTTGTTTGATGTATAATACCCTTTTTAGCAAAAAAATCCTTGCATGCCGAATTTAAAGATTCCGAACCATTATCAAACCTCACTACTTTTACTCTATTATAAAAATTCTCTATCATAGACAAAAAAAATGGTGATAATCATTTGTTGAATTATGATTTGCTTCTGATGAGATAAGTCCAAGTTAGTTTGCTGAAATCATCAACAATGTAATGTAGCAGTTGAAAACATTATGAGTGGAATATTTAAATGGACCCCAAGTATCCATATATATTAAATCTAAATGATTCAATACAAAATTATTAGAAGCCACATAAGGCAATTAACTCTGTCTAGCTAAAGGATAGATTATACATTGTAACATATCCATATGTTTACAATTTTTGAAATGAGAAATGCATTGGATTCTATCAGCTAGTAAATACCCCAATTTTTGATGCCACAACTTCAAGTATGTCAAATTAACAACTATTGTCAGTTTAAGATCTCTAAAATCTTCCTCCTAGAGATAGTTTAAATTGCTCTTCCTTTCACCAATATTTTCTCCCTGTGAGTTGAGTGGTCCTGAATAACACAATGAGTTGTAGTGAACTTTATTGAACAATTCAAATCTTTAGTCGGTTGACCAACTGGAATGAGGTTAAATTTAAAGTCAGGGACAAAGAGAACATTAGTTAGCTTATACCCACATTTCAAACTGAATGAACCTTTATGTGTGACATGAGATAAAGATCCATTTGACATAGAAACATAATTAAAATCAGTCAAAGATTCTATTTCTTCTAACCAACTTAGATTAGATGTCATATGGTTGGAAGCTCCAGTGTCAACAATCCAATCACAAGTATATAAAGAATCACAATTCATACCTTCCATATTGATTGTATGTTTAGTTGGACTTTTATACTATTCTTTATTGACAAGCTGCAATATAATCTTAATTGATCTTCGATGAACAAGGAAGTTTTCTTAGCCTTTGTCTAAGTCTCATTTGCCTTATCAATCTCTGAACCTGAATTTTGCTACAATTGAACATTGTTACTAGATGTCGGTGGAGGTCTTATTCCGTTAAACTTGAAAGGATACCCAGTTATCTTGTAAACTCTTCTTATGCCCAGGTCTTTTACAATGATCACATATTATATTATTATCCCTTCTAGGTTTCCAATTTCCAGATTGGTTTACAATTTCCGTTGAACTGCAGCATTACTAACAATAAGAAATTATTTTTCTTTTGTCTTTGTTCTTCTTCAATCAAAAAAGAGTAAGTTTGATTAATAGTTGGTAATTGACTTGTCAACAAAATTTGAGTTCTAGCTTGATTAAACTCATCATTAAGTCCCATAAGAAATTTGTAAAGTTTTTCAACATGTTCTTTTAGAGCAACATAGCATGAGGCTCAATTCTTGCCAAAAAAAATTTTTAATTTTGTATAATAATTTGGTATAATAAGAGAACCTTGTACTAGTGAATTGACCTCACTTTGAACCATTACACTTTCATTGCATTGTTTTTCTCAAACCTTTCTTTAAGATCTGCCCATATATCACTTGCACTTTGAGTGTATGAGAATTTGCCAACTAAACCTTTAGTACAAGTACTTGTAATCCAGGATAGAACTAATGCATTACAACGTTGACATTGGAATTGTAACGATTCATTCACCTTATCTATGGTAAACCAGTCATTTACAAACACGTGTTTGTTTTTTTTTTCCAATAAAGCATTATATAAGGCATTACTTCATTCTATATAATTTTTAGATTCAATCAATTGCTCAATTATAAGTAGTTGTCCAAGTGAATCTAAACTAGCAAAAAAAATAAAGGACTAAAAATATCGATAGAGGTCGGAATAAGATACAATGGCAAAAGAAGATGCAGATCCATGGAACGACATTGTAGCAAAAAATGAACATATGTCAAACAAATATGAAGATATAAAAATTGGTAAACCACAAATCAACCTCAACTCATAAACACCAAAGGATTTGTGAGAAGGAAACCGCAAACCAGCAAAGATGAAGCCAGATCCAGTGCCTATCAACATTGCTGTGATACCATGTCAAAATGCACAAGCGTCCATCCAATCTTATCATGAATCTGAAACTTCAAATGATCTATAGCTCTGTATGCAAAAGATGAAAGAGTTTGGAGGAACAAACAAAGATCAAATGGGAGGGAATCATAATTGCATCTCATTCATAATAATCTCAAGTTACAAACCCCTCTTCCTTTTATACCAAAAAACAAAGTGACATATCAACTGAACCCGATATACATTATTACCTACCGCTATATACAAAACTAACTCGTGATATATATATTTATACTTAGATGAAATAAAAGAAATGTGAGAACTCCACAACACAAACTTTAATAGTGGCGACAACACTTCCTCGGTAAGGCTAGTGGTGGCTTCCTCGATGGGGCCGAACATAACTTCAAGGAGGAAGTGAAAAGAAAAGAGTTTAGTGACGATGAGAGGCGGAAGAGGAGGCAAAAAATATGACTTTACTTGTAGGGTGAGTGGCAACTTTTTGGACATGGCCAAACATCATAACATCAAGGAGACGATGAGGTGAGTCTAGTGGGGATGTAGCTGACGGAGTGTGTTCATGATTGCTTCTGTGATGATGAAGTAGAGTTCTACTTTCTGAACCACCTGCCTCTTTGAACCATATGTTGAAATAAGAAAAAATAATAGCCCATGGGCAAATGAACCACGTCATGCGATTTACATATGATGATGGTCCATATATGTGGGGGTACATAGTCCTTATTTCCTTTATGAAATTTAGTATATTTAAGATGGGATTTAAAGTTTTTTTTTAATTTAAACTATGAAACTTATGTTCATTAGTACTATTAATTCCGTACTTGTAATTTAATAATAGGGATACCAAAATATTTTGAATTTTGTTAAACAAACCAAATATAACTTAAACATAGAAGGCAAACAATAATTTGGAGTGAATCTCAATATATTAAAATTATGAAAAAAATAAAGAGAAAGATGAAGATATAAAATAAATTAAAAATATTAAAAACACCCATTCTTAGGCAAGAGAGATTCAATATAAGTAAAAAAATGGCTACAAATAATATATTTTGGTTTTGTTATTTTATTAAAAAAATACTAGAAAGTAATGAATAATAGATAGATATAAAATTTTAAATAAAAATATATGAAATAGATGATAAAGATAACATTGTAAAAAATATATGAAATTGACTGATTGGTAAAGCAAAATTAATTGGTAATGAACTTGTTTAATTCCTTAGATCTAATATCCCTACTCATCTTCTTTATATTATCACAAGAAAAACCTAACTTGTTTAATTCAACAATTGTAATATACTTATCCTTTTCTTTATGTTACCATCATTTCCTATAGTGGATAATCCTAAAATTGTTGTCCTAGTAAGGGTATCTATCACATTTCGATTGTGTTTGGAAATGAAATCATAGTTCTTCTTAAGTTTTCGATGAATAGTTAAATTAAGATATGAGTTCAATGTGTGTTTAGATGGAGTGAAATGTAATTATGAGGAACCAAGGGGTTAATATGCAATTGATGTTATGAATGAATTTTTGGTGGATTTTGAATTAAAAGTAATTATTATAATTATGAATTATAATTTTATTATTAATAAAAATAAAATTAAAACTTTTATGGACTAATTTTTGTTAAAAAATATAGTATTCAAAATAAAAAATTATTATTAAATTAATTATAATTAATGAAATATTAATTTCTTTAATAAAATAATAACTATTAAATACTATTATATTAATGCTTATTATAAATATTTTATATATAATAAATAAATTATTTTATAAGGGTAATGTGTGAGAAAGAGAAAAAAAAGAAAAACTAAATACTAAAAAAAGGTCACGTCAAGAAAAAAACTTAGTTCCTACTACAGAGCATTGAAACCAAAGTCACATGAGGCCCCGATTCCAACTCGCATTTCCACTAGAATCGCGATTCCTCTAGCCGCATTTGGGAAATCAGACTGAACCAAACTGACGTTCAAGTTTGGTTTCCCAACCAAACACAGTTTTTAAGTGTAAAATCTCATGCAATGGCTAGATGAAGGGAGCGCCCAACCGAGTCCATTCGAGTACGTAGTTAAAGAATTCTTATTAATAACAAGACAATAGGTGCTCATATAGACTTTTTCATCGTATGAATGATGATAACATGCAATGAGTTACCATGGAACTATGGTTCTCGTGCTGAGGAGCAACAAAGATGCTCGAGCATTTAACATTCTAAGGCTCTATTTAGCAACATCAAAATTAGCGTTTCAAATAGCGTTTAACAGTTCAAACGCTATTTTTTTATAAACGAGAAAAATAAGTAGCGTTTAGCATTTCATATAAAAAAATTGAGAAACTACTTCTACTGGTGTTTAGCGATTAGAGGTTAGTGTTTTATAATTTTTTCCAATTTTAACCCTATTCAAATATATTATTTCTTTGTAACTTAACTGATTATTTACTCATTTTTATTTTATAATATTTTAACTATTATTTTTTTATATTCATGCTTAATTAATTAGAAATTATTTATATGTTAACAATGAATATAAAATAATTTCATAATTAATATTTTTATATGATGGGTGCACTATATAAAATGTATTGTCGATATAAATTTTTAGATATTTTAACAAAAAATAGTTGTGAAATTTTATTTTGTTTAATTGATATATAACTAATTTATTTATTATATTATAATAGAATTTGTGTAGTATTTTAATTAAATAATTTATCATATGTCTAATTGTGTCATTTTATATTCATTAGTTAATTCTATTACTAATTTTACCAAATATTTATCTGTTACTGTAACTACTAATCATCATGCTATCTGCTATTAAATCGCTATTCACTTATCAAACTACTAATAATGTCAAACAGAGCCTAAGGATCATGAGACACTTAATAATTGAACGATGTGAGTTGTCAGCCCCACGCTCTAGACAAATGCACTATAATTGAAAATCTTGCATTCACTAAATAGAATATATATAAGATCCGGAAAGGAAATAGACCTGCTTCCTTAATATATTATAGATATGAAAGTTCACTTAGTGACATGTGGTATGGAGGATTATCACCGAGGGTGCACTTTTGATTTTACCATTATTACAAGAATATTATTGACTAACTCCATACTAATACTAAGTACACATGTATGAAATGGTAAACATAGTAAAAACCATTCATAGTGATGATCTTAAAAAAAGAGAATCATCAGAAAGAATCTAGTATTTTATAAGATGATGCAATGTGAAACAATCACATGTAAGTGTTGGATGGCTATTAATGGTTGCAAATTTGGGTTGAGGCACAATAGTTCAGGCGTTTGGTCACATGAAACTGACCGATGACTTTCCCCCTCACTAAAACCATGATGACCTCAATGACATTGATTGGGTACCTGATGTTTTCCTTTTCAATTCTGACCTCGCCTGTCAAATTAGTGTCTACTTTTATCATGTTGACTTCCTCTTTACCAATGTCACATAACATCAAGATTGTCAATGGCGTTACAAAACTTGTTGGAAACTTCTTCCTCATATTTGTTATGTTTACTAATCCATTGTCTAATCTAAAATCATCATTTTGTGCAATGCTAGTGGAGTTTATAACTTGCACTATATGATTCCGGTAAGCAGTTATTCGTTCACCAATTTTTCATTGACTTCGGCTTCTCTCGGCTTGTGTAGCATGAACTAGATTTATTTACCATGTTAAGGAGACACAACTCCTAAAGAACATTGATGCGACGAGAGTATCATCATATGAGTTTGATGCAATGTTTCCATGCTGATGGCGAGGTCTCCAATGAAGCTATTTGTATGTCAAATGCAACTATTTCAACAACAATGGAGTTGTTTTGCAATTGCGACTCATCATTCACGAGCATGATTATGATGCGATGTTTCCATGCTGAGGGTGAGGCCTCAAATGAAGCTATCTTTATGTCAAATGCAACCATTTTAGCACTCTATAGCCTTTACGAGAGAGTGACATAATACTTTGATATTTGTTGTGGGCTCAATTCTTTCCTCTATTAGTAAGTCTGACCATGCATGGGGCTTGTGAGATGCATCTTCTTTCGACTTAGGACTTTATTGTTGATGCATCACACTTTTGCTCATGAAATGAGATGATGTCATTGTGATTTTTGTCAAAGATTATACGCCTTTAACAATAGCCATTTCGAATCTTCATAGCTCGACCAAAATGCTTACGAAAATGTTAAATAGAGTGACGTTAGAAACCTTTCAACTTCAACCACGTTTGCAATTGGAATGACAACTTTTGTGATAATCATTCGTCTTTCATCCTCGAGGCCTTCAATTGTTTGAGGCATTTGGATAATTTGGAGCAAGGTTGTTTAACTCACGTCTTAGTACTTAAACTCCGACGATTTACGAGTTTAGGTCTATAAACCGTATCAACTCGTTGTAGAATCGTAAATCAACATAAAGTTATTTGAAAATCTCATTCAAATCGGTAAAATTGGTAAAGTTGTTCGATTAAGTGGTAAAGTCGTCGATTTCATGAATGGTGACTAACTTGATGTCTAGCATTTAGGTGGTCATGGGTTCAAAACCCCTCTTAATCCAAAAATGTTACCACTAACCATAATGGTTAAGGAAATGTAAGTATGACAATATAATTATATAACATATTTTATTAATCCAAAAATAAATATAATGATCAGTATAATGATATAACTTTATTGTGAGTGGTCATATTAATAATGAATTTTTTAATAGTTTTGTTTTTTTATTTAATTTCTTTGGATCATAACATTGAAAAAAATACGACAAACAAATTTATTGAAACAATGCAATATTTAATATGATAAATAATTTGGTCATTACAACATTAATGTCATTTATAAAATTTGTCATATATATATATATATATATATATATATGCTCTATTTGTTTGGTATATTTTCTTAAATTTTTGGTACTTCAATTGAAATTTATATGATTTTTTAATTTGGCAAAGGTGGAATGAGATACGTTGAATATTTACTATAATATGAAGACCGTGAACATTGCTAATTGTTAAAATATCATGAATAATGCTTAGTTTGTGATTTTTTTATTTATAAATTATGTTTCATACTTGTTAATAATGCCTTGAATCTGAACCCAGTTGGTCCCTGCTTCAGCAGAATTCCCCTACGGGAGTCTCGCGAAAATTTTTAGGAGTATTCTGTATGTGATTCAGATTTGATTTATTTTCTTATCACGTGATATGTGTCTTATTTTGGAAATTAATTCAAAGTTTCAGTCGGTTTGTAATTCCATACATAGACCCATCATTATAATCATCATTATTCCATAACAAAGAGAGCCGACGCTTCCTGAGAACGTAACTCGATTTAGGGTGAACCTCGTAAATCTCTGTATTCTTCTATGTTCGTGCGATTCCTCTCTCCCTCTTTTCGTAACAATACTAATTTCGATACTTTTTTAAAATTGTTTTTTGACATACATTTACATCTAAGATATGGTTATTAGAGTTATTAATTTAATTAGCATTGTACTTACTCTATGTATTTATGAACCGAATCTACCCGCTCTAAAATGTGTTTATGTAAAATCTCGAACTTGACAACCTTAATTTGCAGTGAACCTCAATAATTGAAATTATAAAAAGAAGATGTAAAATAAATTAAAATAATTAAAGACACCACCCCTAGGTAGGCATAAACAAAAGAGGAGAGAATACATAAAAGTAAAGAAATAATAAAAAATGGAAATGGTAAAAGAAGAAAATTAAAATTTCTTATTTTGTTAGAAAAAATATTAGAAAATCGTGATCTAATTAATAAATGTAAATTTTAAATAAAAATAACTAAAAATAAATAGATGATAAGGATAACATGGTACGAAGAAATAAATATAAAATTTCACCGATTAGTAAAGCAAAATTAATTTGGTAATGAATGGTTCTGATAGATTCTTTAATTCATCGGTTCTCATATCCCTACCCTTCTCCTGTAGATTATCATCGTCGTTCTATATAGACAAAAACCCTAATTCACACTTTTATCAATGGCATCTCTTGTTTTATTTATTTTTCTTTTAATGTTACCACTAATCATAATGGTTAAGGAAATATAAGTATGACAATATAATTATATAACATATTTTATTAATCCAAAAATAAATATAATGATCAGAATAATGATATAACTGTATTGTGAGTGGTTATATTAATAATGGAAATTTTAGTAAATTTTGTTTTTTGTTTTTTAATTTCTTTGGATCATAACATTGAAACAAAAGTATGACAAACAAATATAATGAACAGTGCAATATTTAATATGATAAATGGTTTGATCATTACAAGGTTTAATGGACGTGTAACACCCATTTGGTGGAATGCCTGTGCAACGCCATTATCATGGCCATTCGTCTGATTTCAACGTTGCTGATCAAATCTAAAAACCTCCCTAGAAACCACTCTTTCTTCTCTCGAAGTCACCTCACCCATCGTCCCTTGAAAATTGTCGGATTGTGACGCCCTCGGTAGATCTCATCGTACTGCTTTCGTGCTAGATCTTGTCGTCATAGACCTTGGACGCCGATGTCGGCTCCCCACAAACCTCCCAGTCAGAGGCTGTGGCAGCCTGCAACATCCTCTTCTCCGGATCTATCTGCGCCGGCCATGGCAGGCTGCGACATTGTAATCTCCGGCATCACAAGGCTCATCATGGGTCCTCACCGCCATCGTTGCAGTAGTACTGAGCTTCCCCGACAAGGCTACCCTACCCTGATCCCACTGTTGCTGAAGTAGATCCCGTCGTCCCACCCTCGTCGAGTGAAAGTCCATTGTCGTCGATGTTGTCATCGCAGTGGTGCCTAGGGTCCCCGCCCCTGGCCACCAATGGCAGCTCCCTTTGAACATCCCGATCAATGCAACCACCTGCGACATCCTCATCTCCGACGTCACGAAGCACCAGACCTGTCCGCCTGACCACGATAGCTTGTGGCATCATCATCTGCGACGTCACGAGGCTCATCATCTAGGTCTGGAGGCGACGGCCGCCCTAGTGGCATTCCTATTGTGACCGATGGGGGCGGACCAGTTTGTCAACGCAAGGCTACAGATGGAGAACGTGGGGTGTTTGCATGCGACGGCAGACCCCAACGAATTGGCGGTGCGGCTCTTGGCTAAATTCGTCGGCATCAAAGCCGGAAAGGAGAGGAGAGAGGAGGGGTCGAGAAAGGGGGAAGACGACAATGGTTTTGGCCTCCTCCACCGGTTTTGATCTCCACCGTTGATTTTGAGTGAATGGCCATGATAAGGGTGTTGCATGGGTGTTCCACCAAATGGATGTTATACGCCCATTAAACTTATATATATATATATATATATATATATATATATATATGCTCTATTTGTTTGGTGTATATGTCTCCTAAATTTTTGGTACTTCAATTGAAATTTATATGATTTTTCTAATTTGGCAAGGGTGGAATGAGATATTTTACTATATTATGAAGACTGTGAACATTGCTAATTGTTAAAATGTCATGAAAAATGTTTAGTTTGTGATTTTTTATTTATAAATTATGTTTCATACTAATTTTGATACTTTTTAAAATCTTTTTTACATACATTTACATCTAAGATATGGTTATTAGCATTATTAATTTAATTAGCATTGTACTTAAACTTACTATAACTTGTGATGCCCTACTACTTCTTTTGGCACCACAAGAGGGGAAATCGGAAAAATCAATTATTTAAATTCAAATATACAACGGAAATCAATGTTTCAAAAATCAACTAACACTGGAAGTTTCCAATAATTTTGACATGAGTATGTGTATATTCGTTCATGCGTCAAATACAACATTTATCTATAATTTTTCACTTCATATGCAATTTATAAAATTTAATATGTACATCACTGACAGTTTATAAAGATCAAATAATATAGAACTCAAGTCCAAAAAATTTAAATCCTAATAATATACGAGTTTCGCCTCAAAACTACTACAAAAATAAAATATATCGAATATTTGTCAAAATTCATTAAGGGTCTCAGCTCCTTATCCAATTTCATGGTAGGGACTCGCACATATCGTCTCATCCATAAACCATGGGGACTCAACTTCCATCAACCAATTTATATTCACAATAAATCATGGGTCACAATACAAAATCATGTGGTGTCAAGATAAAAAAAAATCATAATAGTCAGTTTAAAAAAATGATAAGTATCAAATGAAAGAACACTGAGCCAAATACGCACCCCACGGAATCTCACACACTATCCCTTTTTAAATCAATATCTCTTTCCAAATCACACATGCAATATATGTATTCCTTTACTGTAAACATTAAAAGAAAAAAAGATGAGCATAGATTAAGCTCAGTGAATTAAAATGACTACTCAAATATTAAAACCGTTACGAAAATTAACATTTTTATTTTCAAAAAATATTCAAAATCCTCTCTTCTTCAAAAGGGAACTCATTCACATAATGAACATATCAAATGAATGTCATGTATGCACATGCATGGTGAAATCATGTGTATATATATCATCACAGGATGTTGAATCGCTCCTCGTGTCATTATATCGACACAGAGCTTATTTCTTTTCTTTCTCCATTTCATCTTTTGTGTCACTATATCGTCACAGGATGGTTGTTTCAATTCCACCCTTCATATCACTATACACAGTGTGTTGAACTTGCTCCTCGTGTCACTATATTGACACAGAGCAAATCGGACCTCAACCGGTCTACTCGGAGTTGGCCAATTCTCCGAGGTGAAATACTGTGTCTTATGCAGGTTTTTACATGAGGTACATATGATGCATGAATGCATATTCAATGTGAAGATTTGGAGCTCGAAGTCATCACGCTAAAACATTTCATTTCAAAATCGAATCTTTTATTGAAGAGAATAATAGAAAATAATAGAAACTTTTATCAAAATCAGTAGACTTCCAAAATTCATAATAAAATATCATAGTTCATATGATGACACATATATGAAGTGCACAATTAAATATGATTATGCATGAAGAAAACTAGGGGTGTTCACGGGTCGGGATGGACCCGACCCGTGAACAAACCCGACCCGACCCGACCAAATTTGGTCGGGTCGGGTCGGATGGTCGGGTCACCCGATCACTCTTTTTTCTTTTTTTTTTAAATTTTTGTCTTACTTTTTATATTTATTTTAATATAAAGAATAATTAATAATTATTAAAAAATATAATATATGTTTTTTTGAATAGTTGAGCATTATCTTCATAATTAAAATATTTTATTTTAATATTTTTTCCATTTTAAATCAACTATAGGACTAAAAATAAGTAAAAAAGTAATAAAATAATAATAAAAGTCGGGTCATCGGGTCGGGTCGAGTCGACTCGGGTTGGGATTTCCCAACCCGTACCCGACCCGAACCCTCATCGGATTGGGTTCGGGTTGGATCGGATCGGATTGTCGGGTTCACCGGGTCGACTCGACCCGGTGAACACCCCTAAAGAAAACGATCTCGAAAATTCGTCCCACATCGAATGGGACAATGTTACTACTTCAAAGAGTTAAATAATTAATATCATTTGAGATAAGTTCCTTCACCTTGGATTCCTCAAGTCTCAACTACACTGCCGCTCGAGTGCTACAGTGCCCGTGAGATGTCTCCAGTCGCCGCCCCTTCCGATCGTTCATTTTCCTCTGTTCGGCCACCATTTTTCGCACGAGATGTACCGATGAAAAGAGGACGACGAGATGAATATTTTGACATGTTAGAAAATGATCAGTCAACTGTGTGTGACGCAGCAAGCTTAGAAAATGAGGAAGATGAGAAGTTTGTCGATGATGATTTTGGCTTTAATTCACGTCAATATTTCTCCTGGTGAGTTGTGCATTATCCTCATATCGATTAGGTTCATTTTAAGGGGTTGTACTTGTAAACGTGCTCGTGCTCCTAAACTTGCATATGGACGAAATTTGGGGTTTTTCAGCGACTTTTCCGACGAGTTCGACGAGGGGTTTTGACGGAGTTCACCACGACGTTTTTGTAGGTATACACACGAGAGGGACATATTGGATTGCTGTCCGGCCAAAAGTTTACTAACAGAATCTACGATACGATTCTATCGCTCTAAAATGAGTTTATGTAAAATCTCGAACTTGACAACCTTGATTTGGAGTGAAGCTCAATAATTGAAATTATAAAAAATAAATAAAATAAGAAGATGAAAAATAAATTTAAATAATTAAAGACAGCCACCCCTAGGTAGGCATAAACAAATGACGAGAGAATGCATAAAAGTAAAGAAATAATAAAAAATAAAAATGGTAAAAGAAGGAAATTAAATTTTCTTATTTTGTTATAAAAATATTAGAAAACCATGATCTAATTAATAGACATAAAAATTGAAATAAAAATAATTAAAAGGAAATAGATGATAAGGGTAACATGGCACCAAGAAATAAATATAAAATTTCACTGATTAATACAGCAAAATTAATTTAATAATGAACGATTCTGATATCTTGTTTAATTCAACGGTTCTAATATCCCTATCCTTATTATATCCCTATCCTTCTCCTTTAGATTACCAATGTCCTTCTAGACAAAAACCCTAGTTTGCACTTTTATTAATGCCATTTCTTATTTTATTTGTTTTTCTTTTAATGTTACCACTAATCATAATGGTTAGGAAAATATAAGTATGACAATATAATTATATAACATATTTTATTAATCTAAAAATAAACATAAGGATCAGTATAATGATATAACTTTATTGTGAGTGATCATATTAATAATGGAATTTTTAATAGATCTTTTTGTTATTTAATATCTTTGGATCATAACATTGAAAAAAATGACAAACAATGCAAGAATTAATATGATAAATGATTTGATCAGGACAGCATTAATGTCATTTATAAAAATTGTAATATATATATATATATATATATATATATATATATATATATATGCTCTATTTGTTTGGTATATGAATGAGATACATTGAATATTTACTATATTAGGAAGACTGTGAACATTGCTAATTATTAAAATGACATGAATAATGTTTTCTTTGTGAATTTTTTAATTTATAAATTATGTTTAATACTAATTTTGATGTTTTCTTAAATCTTTTTTGAAATACATTTACATCTAATATATGGTTATTAGAGTTATTACTTTAATTAGCATTGTATTTAATATTTACTAGCTAAATCTACCATATGATTTTACCCGCTCTAAAAGGAGTTTACGTAAAATATCGAATTTGAGAACCTTGATTTCGAGTAAAGCTCAATAATTGAAATTATAAAAAATAAATAAAAAGAAGAAGATGCAAAATAAATTAAAAAATTAAGGCATAAACAAATGAGGAGAGAATAGCAAAAAATGAAAATGGTAAAAGAAAATTTAAATTTTGTTAGAAAAAATATTAGAAAATCATGATCTAAATCAAAATTAATCCGATAATAAACCATTTTGATAGATTGTTTAATTCAAGGTTTTGATATCCATACCTTTCTGCTTTATATTCCTTGTATATATAGACAAAACCCTAAACTTGTCGCGTCAGCCGCGCGATCGACAGAGCATCTTGTGCCGCCGCCGTCTCTAGCATCACCATGGGGCGTATGCACAGTCGCGGGTGAGCCCTCTCGTTTCTCCTTGGTTCAATTTGTTGCTCGTTTCTCCTCATTTCTATGTTTGATTTCTTCACCTCGTTGCTTTGTGTCGCAGAAAGGGTATCTCGTCCTCGGCTTTGCCGTACAAGAGGACGCCGCCTAGTTGGCTGAAGATTTCCGCTCCGGATGTGAGTTTTAGATTGCTGTTTGTGTCCGTTTTGTGTTTGTGATGTGGTTTTCTGAAACAAAGTTTGGATTTTGATGCCTTTTGCAAGGTGGAGGACAACATTTGCAAGTTCGCTAAGAAGGGTCTCACCCCGTCGCAGATTGGTGTCATTCTCCGTGACTCCCACGGCATTGCGCAAGTGAAGAGCGTCACTGGAAGCAAGATCCTCAGAATCCTTAAGGCCCATGGTATTGCTGCCACAAATCCCTGAGTCATTCTAAAATGTGTTTTTTTTTGTTGTCTTGTCCTCGATCATTCATTTAACCTACAGTGATTATCTTTGAATTTTAGAGCTTTATAATTACTGGATTACTCTGCGGGGAATGGATTTCTATTTGTGCATAATGTATGTGTATTTTATTTATGTACAGGACTCGCACCGGAGATTCCAGAGGATCTGTACCATTTGATTAAGAAGGCTGTGGCCATCAGGAAGCACCTTGAGAGGAACAGGAAAGATAAGGATTCCAAGTTCCGTCTCATCCTGGTCGAGAGCAGGATCCACCGCCTTGCTCGTTATTACAAGCGCACCAAGAAGCTTCCTCCTGTTTGGAAGTAGTGAGTTCCTGCGCCCTAAATTTCTATCACAAGATTTATAATGTCTTTTGGAATAGTGGTTATTGTGCATATATCAAACTATTGACTTTTGATGGATAATATCTTTTTTTTTTCAATTGCTGTATAATTCTGTGGCTTTTCTGTTTATTATCCAATAGACTTTTGAAAAAGAAGTTATTGTGTTTGTCCTATGTCCATACTTGGTCTCATTGGTTTCATGACAATGTGCTGCTTGCTTATGTTTTTTTGTTAGTATTCAACCCAATCTCTAGTTTTTTAACATCTTATTTGCATCTTTTTCCTGAAAATTTTCCATACAGTTGATGCAGTCTTTATTTATGATCTATGCTAGCAAATATGATAAAAAAGAAATGTATGCTGAACTAGAATTTAGCTAACCATTGTGTTTTCTAACCGTGGGTGTGTATGAGAATTTACAAGGCCCATTATTTTTTTAGACGTGTAGATATCCATCTTTATTAAATAACAATTGGATTACATTATAGCCTGGTTAAAAATGCAAAAGAAACAGACATTGTAGACCCCTAATCACCAGCCCACAACTTTGCCAATGAAGCAAGGCCCATTATTATATTTTATCACTTTAGAAAATGTGCATTATACTATGCATGGAGAGATAAAGTTCAATTTTGATGCCTAAAAGCACATCAAATTTGAATAAATTCAATAGTTGCTGGTTTGTTCTCTCATGGAACTTGCAACTCACAAGGTACACCTATGAAACAGGATTATTTGCATATTGATATATTTTTCCTTCTAAAAAATATTGATATATTTTTACCATTTTTTCATTTTGCTTGTGGAAGTTGGAACATAGCAGTAACAAGTATTTCAGTTTCTTATAAATTTTTGTCATCAAGAATGTTTAAGGTCATGGAGAGGATCACATAGTTATACGTTGACTATTATTAAGCTGTTGGTGTCATAAGGACATTTCATTTAATCCTTTTGTGCTACTAACATAATGTAATTTGTGCAATTTATGTTTGGTTTTTTATTTCTTTT
The DNA here is from genome assembly GCA_030549335.1 of Pontederia crassipes. Taxonomy (NCBI): domain Eukaryota; kingdom Viridiplantae; phylum Streptophyta; class Magnoliopsida; order Commelinales; family Pontederiaceae; genus Pontederia; species Pontederia crassipes. Next base: position 8,632,426 of record JAUKPH010000017.1, read on the forward strand.
GATTTGCATGCATTTTAAATAGTTTCTTTCCGCATAGGCAAGTATACGTCTGAAAGTTTATTATTTTCCTAGTTTGTTCAAGTGGACCTTTAGATTAGTTGATTTGCCACATCTTTTAAGATTGGCATTGTTTCTAAGTTGTCTCAATCGTTCAGAATGCTTATCTGTTGTGCTCAATTTGGCATAGGCAGCATAATTATTTTGCTAATGGATTGTTCTAGCTTGGCATAGGCAGCATAATTCTTTTGTTCTTCATTGTCTTGATTGTTGACCGGTTTATGTGGACCTGTTTCTTGTTGGTCATTACTTTCCTAACATTTCTATGGTGATGATAAATTCATAGAATATGAAATGTGCTAACCTCCTGAACTTTTTCTTGCAGTGAATCTACTACCGCCAGTACCCTTGTTGCTTAGGATTATCTACTCCATGTTGATGTTTGCTTAGCGGAATTATGAGCGTTTGGATGCTTGTGGACATCATTTTCAAGAATATGTTTTTTTTGGGTAATTTTGTGAGAATATTTTGCTCTTGACATCATGGGTAAAAGGACGGTTTAGATTTTGAAATATGATGGTCGATTTTGGCTTCCTATAATTAAAATTATGCTACTCTTTTCCTGTATTAGTGCCATAAAGAGTTATTAAGTAGAATGCCTAATTAGTTCGGGGTTTTATGCCATGAAGAGGTCATAAATAAACTTGATGTTGATGAATCATGCATAGATAAACTTGACATTATACCTTTTCTTCAGATTTATTTTCTCTGACGTCACTTTCCAATTTAATTACGGAGTAAGACTTGTGAAACTAATTCTGCAAGGATTTGTTCTTCGTTGTGTCGCATTTAATTACTCTTCCTCTGCAAATGGTCATTTTAGGGCTCCACAATCTTAATTGTCCGAATTGGATCAAAAATTGACAGAGGGAGCAACTCCCTTTTTCACCTTAAATTGGTCAAAATACGCCGAAATTGCAGAGGCTTGGTCCGACCAAGCTGCTGAGTAACGCCCCATTCATGTTTCAAGAAACAGGATGATCAGCATTTCAATTGGCAGTGACAGCCAATTCATCCTTGTAATAAAAAAGAGGTATTAAGCCTGTCAAACTTGTTTAATTAGTTAGAAAAATATGTCCAGACTCTTGAAACTTGGAATATGGTAGGGGTGCTCGATTGGATCTAATATCAATTGGGTTGGTTTAGGGTCCACCGGGTTATACTCGAACCGATTTAATTACCAACGGATAAGACAGTTGAGACAACTTAGAAACAGTGCCAATCTTCAAACACATCAATCTTAAATTTAAATTGGTTTCAAGTTCAAGTTACTTTAAACTTAATCTATTGATATATATATATATATATATATATGAAATGTTTTCAGGTGGTTGGAAAAACTTTTTTTTACTTTTAGATGAATAAAATTAAGAGAAAAATATATATATGTAGAACATGGAACGTGTTCAAGTAACTTTTAGAACACTTATTTTATTTATTAAATTAATAAAATAAATATATATATCAATATAAAGCATGTGTTAAATAGTAAATGTGATTAAATTAATATTATTGAATTATTCGATGATTAATTTAATTATTGTAATTTTTTTACGCTGAGATGATATTTTTTTGTTATTAAATTATCTTAATAAATATATATTATTTCATCTAAGGAGTATATGATTAATCTAATAATAAATTAATTAAACAATAAGAAATAAATGTTCTATACTAAAAAAGAGAAGAGCCTGATGAAGGCATGAGGGGGAAGAAAAAAAAAGGAAGTAAAGAGAATTTACATTTGAATATGGAGTTGAAATAAAATAAATGGAAGGAAAAAAAATGAATCCCTTCCCTCCGTTTCTTTACTCTTCTTTTACTTCAATTCAAATTCCATCATTTCTTTACTCTCCTTTCACTTCAATTCAAACCCTCGTTTCACCCAATGGATTCGATCAATGAAGTTCAGATTAGATCGGTTTTGTTGGTATTTTTTACCTCAATCAATTCAAATTCAATTGAGAATATCTCTAGGTCGGGCGGAAATGGTGGTGGAATAAATGAATTCTGCTCAAACTAAAAATTAGGATTTTGATCAAATTAAAGATTAAAAATTTAATTGGAAGTACTAGTTTGATTTGGGTTTAACGATCAAAAGAGCGCTAGATGTTTGAAACAGACACTACTCAAGACTCGAGCGAAAGACGACGACGCAATGTATGGCTTGCTTGCTCATTTGGTACCAGTAGCTCTTTAACACAGAAATCAAAATCTCAGCCTAATATCATACAAGCTCATGTCGAGCACAAGATTTGTATATGAAATAATTTATACAGGCTCAAAAGTTTATACAAATTGGTACCTGAAGCACTAAGCTGCAGCTTATGTAGATTTTTCAGACAAATTTGAGAGGTGAGATGGCCGCCAAGATGAAAAAGAAGTCCCATTGTAGATTAGACTAGACCACACTTGTCTCCAGGAGACCGTCCAAATATTTTTTCAAATCTACCTTTGTTATGGCACCTTCCCTTCTACTCTCTGGAACTTCTTGTCCATTCTTGAAGAGAATCAGTGCTGGCAAGCCAAAAACCTTGTATTCCTTAATCAACTCAGGATTTGCATCATGATCAACCTTTACAACCTTTATCTTGCCATTATACTCCTGAGCAGTTCCAAAATTTGCAGTCAGGAAAAGAGCAAGTGAATTGAATTGAATTATTCAGTTATTTAATGTAACAACTTTCTTGGAAAGACAGTGCTCATGAGACAAAATAACAGAAAGAAAAGCAATGGAATACAACATAATCATTAAGTAGTGGTATAATGTATAATCATAAATTGATACCTTTCTCAAATTTTCTTCTAGGAAGCCTGAAAAAACAGTTGATTAATGGTATTTAATACTGGACATATTCAAGTAACTGTTTTTTTAGGAGAATTCAAGAAACTGTTACAAGCCGAATCAGAGGCTATATGCCTATTACGCCTGTATCCAATTATGAATTATCATCTACTGAATAGTCGCTCCAAAAAAAAAACAAAAAGAATCTTCTAAAGAACAGTGTAATTTAAAGTAACAAGTGTCACTGAAAATTTCAGTTATGTAATGTAAATATTAACTGATAAGTTTTTTTTGAGAGGATATCAATTGATAAGTTAGATGGACTTTAAGGTTTCCTGGATTGCCCCTTCCAAACTTTAAAAGAAGAAAGAAAAGAATGACTTGTCATTATCAGTATGCTAATCATCTAATGGATTTTCCCCAAAGTATGCATAGTATGTTTTCATTTTGTCAGTAATTTTCTTAGGAAACAAATGAAACTATTTAGCAGCAACCAAATTGCGGAGTAGAACAACCTAAGTGGAGCTTAACACAAATTTCTATGCTAAAAATTTTGTCGTAGACACAATAGTTTTGAATATGCCACATAGAACCTTATGTATGTCACGATCGTAAAAGGCATATATAATTCCCATGTATATGGACACAGTGATTTCGGGAATAAACCACAAATTTTATTGCATAAACTGTGCTTGAATTGATCAATAGACACTGAAATTAATGCCACCTTATTGTTGCAACTTGCAACACAAGACTATTCTCATAGAAAATCTGAGAGGAACAACTTAGTAGTTGAGATATTGAACTTGACCACCCTATAATTATTTTGCTTCAATATCCATTTGATCATGCCAAATACTTGCCAGTAACACGGACAGGTGAAATTGAATTCATAGACTGCTGTTTGATGGAGAAAGGAGGCGATTTCAATGACTCAAAAGACTTCATGTGTCATTGAAGCCAAAAGTTGAGACAGGAAAATGCTATTGATGGCGGTCTCTGATGTATGAAGGAACTACAAAGCTCAAAAGTTTAGTTAAATTGCTAGTTATTAGTCAGATGGAAAATATGTAGAACATCTGCTCCTGAAATTTAGATAATCAGGGCACTCCCTTCTTAGCTTGCAAAAACTAGTCAGAATTTGGACTAAGGAACCATTTTGAGTTATCATCGACGTCAATAACTATACCATGTTCACCTCAAGAAGAAATAAGAGTTCAACTTAAAACAGTTCTAGGCTCCTGCATAGTGCTGGTTGCACATGGATTTTAAGAAATATATAATGAAAGGGGAAGCATTTTGAAACTAGGAGGTTGATACTTGGACTTATTTAATTCCTCCAGAATGCGGACAAACTGTCAGTTTGCTTGAAACCAAATGAATTTCTCAAGATCGAAATTGAGGTTATACTTCTGGTCCTATGTTTGGGAGACGTCTTAATTCCGATGGAAAGAGATGCATTGAGCTCCATTGGGGTTTTCTAGGGTGTGAACCGATCTATGAAATATTGAGTAATTACTAGAACACGAAGCACGACACCATGCATAAAGAAATCATCTTGCAGTGATTTTATCAGTTCGAAACCTGGGACGCCCATTCGATGATGGAGGCCATCAACCGGCACGGCCCGCACCAGTCGGCGACGAACTCAACCAGGACCGGCACGTCCGAACCCAGCACCGCCGCCGCGAAGTCGCTCTCTCCCACGGAATCTACCCCTGCGCCGCAGCGCACGGAGAGCCTCCCGTTCCACGCCTCCCTTCTGCGGCTGGAAGCTGCGACCGGCGCGGGCCTCCGCCGGGAGGTCAATGGAGCCGGGGCCGGGGGAACGCGGCCGGAGGGGGCGAGGCCGAGATGATGCCGTGGAGGAGGAGGTGGTGCTGAGAGAGCTCGAGCGGAGGGGAGGGGGGAGGAGGGAGCAGTCGGCTTGAGGAAGCTCGCCGTCGCCATGGACCGAGCTCGGCTCGTTGTGAGGCCTCAACAGTTGTTTACCTTTTAAGGTGACGGCCCTTTTTATTTTAATTAGAAGCCGGATCGGTTTGCTATTGGAGTCCACTCGTTTCTTTTGGTTGCAAGAAACATGAAAAACGGAGCCCACATGACTCGTCGCCATAATTTTTTTAATTGTAATTTCTTTGGGGCGAATAACTTATAATTTTGCTGTGAATATTAAATTTATAATTTTTCGATTGTCACTTAATGTTCGAAAACTAAAATTTTAATTTAATTAGCGTTAAAAATTATGCACATTTATCATAAATTAAAATATTGATTTATTATCAAATTCGATTATTTTAATCGATCAACATACTTAGTTATGAAAAGTGAAGTTTTAAAATTTTCTATGTTTACAAAAGATTTAAATTCAAAATGTTTATTTCACCCAACTCTACTTTTTTCTCATTACATTTTTTTTTCATTTTTTTCCATTCTTTTTCTTTTTATTAAAAAGGCACATAAGAAAAAAAAAACATGGACAAACAAACTTACTTCTCACGTAGAAGGCACCTTAAGGTAGAAACAAAAATACTTTATTTGTATTCTTAATAATTGGAAAATTGAGAATTATTTTATTAAATTCGATTATTTGTAATTTTGTACTCGGCTTAGCTTCAAACTCGAATAATACTCCAGAATAAAAGATCGAAAAGAAAATTTCTTTGTCCCTGGCATTTTCTACAACAGGTGCAAATTGCATATCATCAACTTGAGCATTTGGGCAATGCATTTCGATATAAAAAAGATTCGTAAATAAAAAAATATTAAATGAATGTGTCGAAGTACTCATATTTCTTTTACTTTAATTAATTATCATGATTTTTAGAGATCTTTGATCATTATCTATCGAATATAGTAAAATTTGTTGTATCGCAATACCATTTATTGTAATACATTAACGCTAATCCTAATTCTTAATTCGATTATATATCAATTCTAATTAATTCGATCTAAATAATCTAATTAATTATTAATTCGATATAAAATAATCTTGGCGAATTTATTAGTTTTGGTGAGGAGACGGTTTTTTAATCCCAAACGAGTTCCAGAATCTTCCCCCCCTACGGTCTTTTTAACTCTTGCCCCTCTGTTATTTTCCCGAGTCGCCCCTCCGTTTCTTTTTTCTGTTTTCGCCCTTTTTTTCTGTCTAAATTCCCCCAAATCTCTCTCTCTCTCTCTCTCTCTCGTCGCCGCCCCGTCGATGTCCTCCGTCGGATCCCCGCCCGGGGCCACGGCCGGCTCCGCCTTTCAGCACTACTTCTGCCACCAGTGCGAGCGCAGCGTCGCCCTCCCGTCCGCCGCCGTCGCCGGAGACGTGGACGTCGCCTGTCCCATCTGCGGCGGCGGCTTCCTGGAAGAGATCGAGTCTCCGCCCCCAAGCCGAGGCCCTACCCTCAACCCTAGTCCTTTCATCACCTTCGCCTCGCCCGGCGATTCCTTCTTCTTCTCCCAGACGCCGTCGCCCTTCATCTTCCCGCCCACAGCGGGTTCTAGTTTCGACCTCCGCCACCCGACTGATATCCTTCGACTCTTCGGCCTCTCCGGTGGTAACCAAGTTCCTGGGGCAGGTGGGGCCCCAGGGCCGATTCCCTTTGATTCTGCCGCTTTCCTCCATAATCACATCGGCGACCTGCTATCCGGTGGTGCCAACATTCAGATCATATTTGAGCGCGGTGGCCCTGGAGGCGTCGGCGGTAACTTGGGCGATTACTTCATTGGCCCTGGTCTCGAACAGCTCATCCAGCAGTTGGCCGAGAATGATCCCAATCGCTATGGTACACCCCCTGCTGCGAAGTCTGCCATCAACTCTCTTCCGGATATCATAGTCACTAAGGAATTGCTTGGCTCTGATGAGAACCAATGCGCCGTGTGCAAGGATACCTTTGAGAAGGGGGACGAGGCAAAGCAGATGCCGTGCAAGCATATCTACCACAAAGATTGCATTTTACCATGGCTTCAATTGCATAACACTTGTCCTGTGTGTAGATATGAACTGCCAACTGATGACCCAGATTATGAACAGCGTAGAGGAGGTGCGGAAAATACTGTTTCGCAAACAGGTGCAGCAGCTGGGAATGCAAGTGCTGTAGGTGGTGGAAGTGGAGATGGGTCGTCTTCTGGTTCATCTGCATGGTGGAACTCCTCTCTCAGTCCAAGGACGATTGAGAGAAGGTTTAGGATCTCACTACCTTGGCCATTCAGGGGTTTAGGCTCACAAGCTGAAGGGAACAATGCTGGTGGGAATGAAAATAATGACAACTCAGGTGGAAGTGGTGGTGATGGTGGGGGTACAAATGATACAAATACTGGTCGGCAAGGGCATTCGTGGACCGGAGGGGACGAGCTGGATTGAACATATAGGTAAAATTTTGGCACTTTTGTGTTTGCACTTTATAGGCGTCCGCCTTGTATTCATATTATTTCACTCATCTGGGTATGTAATGTATGATTCCCATTGTAAGATAATCGGAGCTTGAATATGTGATACTTTCTTTACTTTGAAAATGTTTGTGCCCATATATTATTATTCCTTGCATTATTTCCAATCCCATCATCCACTTAAAAGGTGATATGGTTTGGCTTTTCTCTCATAATACCAGGCACCCTGCTGATTCTGCTTGGTGACATAGTTCTTGTTATCTATTTTAGTTGCTTCCAGCACTATTTCTGCATTAGTCAAGATGCATGGATATATCTTCATTGCATGCAACTTTATATGTTGATGATGTAGGATGTATCAAAGCATGTTAAGCCCAACTAACATGCCTAGGGTGCAGAAAATTGGGGCGAAGTGAAAGAAAAGTCAGTTTGCAAGGTCAAAGTAGGAGGGAAACATGCTGGAATCATAGGCCAAGATGAAATATCTAATAAGTACTTTTTGTTCTCACATCAACATCTATAATCAGTAGTGCCTGGTGGAAATTTTGAGTCTAATCCTTGAAACTCTAGATCTGTTGCAAGAAACAGGAAATACATTTTGCAGAAATCTTGTAATTTTGAATTACATACTAATTTTGATAATAGAAGATGACCAGGATCACCTCAAATGCCCAATATTTTTGTGCACCATTTACCCTTTTTAGTCAAACTAATAGAGTCTATAAATAATGCTAGTATGAAAATATATTAGAATGCAAACTCAAACAAATCTAGTATGAATGTCTTGCATATTTGGATTCCTTGCATCTTCGTTTGATGTTAAGTTATATTTTGGGGAAAAAATATATTTTCTTTCTAAATTCAATCATCTGGCACTTCTGATGTTGGTTGCATATAAGATGTCTAATGCTGTTAGGATGGAGGTTTCTTAATTAATTGGGTCCTTAAATCCAATAATGATCTTCTCAATAAATAATAAAGAAAATTGATTTTTTAATGTTGCATCTAATGGAATGACTCTTAAACTATTTCCTTCTTTACTTATTAGATACTGGTATTGATGAATGGTCATAGAAGTAATTAGATAACTATGATTATTGATAGTGTAGTTCAGAAACTTAATATTAGAAGATTCTCCTGGACTAGAACTTAGAAAAAATAATCTCGATGTAGTTTTTTTCTTTCGGGAGGGAATATTGTTGTTTTTTTTTTAATTCTTGTGAATGGTGCCCACTCAGGTGAGTTGAATTTGAGGCTCCCTCCTGTTTATGGTTAGACTGTACACTGTAAATTCCTGTTTTTTCATAGGCTGCAGAGAGTATCCAATTGGACCCAAGATAATCTTTTTTGGTTTGTCTGTGTGGTCTGCCCCTTCCATTGTTACATTGAGGTGACCAGAGTGTTTCTTTTTTGGAGAGAGCATGAGACCAGAGAAATGACATTTGTTTAGAAAGAGGAAATGATGACCGAGTTTGATTAGCCTTCTGTTTTGTACTACTATAAAAAGAAATTTGGAGTATGAATGTACTACTGTAAAAAGGAAAAGGGAATTCACAATTCAAAGAATCGACCTATATAATCCTTCCGAGGAATCAGTAATAGTATTAGATAAAAAAACTCTAAGCATATTGCATCGCAGCAAATGACACAATGCATATGGAACCTCTTGTTTTAGAGTGGTAGGATGATGGCAAGTCACCAGGGGCGGACCTAGGACCCTATCCGGTATGGGTACAAATTAGAACCCCTTACTATTTTTAACAATCCGGTATGGTCCCAAGCCCGGATAAAGGAGGAGGGTTGTGTTAGGCCCCGACAGCCAGCGTAAAATCCTATCGAATCTTATGAACATGGATCAACGAATATATTAGAGCAGAATGACGTCGTATGATCCATGTAGCCGACCCCACCTAGTGGGATAAGGCTTTGTTGTTGTTGTTGTTGTTGTACTATTTTTAACAATGAAATTAAAAATAAATAATTAAAAATAAATAATTAAAAATGTTAAATTAATAAACTACATCATCTAAATTTAAAAATGGCATTGCTTAATTATTAACCTTTTGCATGTACTTATAAATTAGTATCCCAATTCAATTAACTAATTAATTAAGGAACTATGTGAGAATTCATAAATTATAAAAAAAGTTAGTGCTAACCTTTGTTTCAGATCATTAACTAATAATAATGAATTTCTAAAAAATATAGATTAAAGAGTCATAGAGACTAATGGAAATAAATAAAACAAAATAGGATTAATAAGATCTTTTTAGTGAAGGATAATTTGTCACCTAATAGTTTTCTTCCATATTTTAATTTTTTTAACAAACAGATAAATGGATTTCAGAGAGGAAAAATAATAAGATAAAAAGAGAAAAATCAAATAAGTTTCAGGATAATAAAACCAGATTGTGAAATATGTATATATAATATCAATATATACATATAGTTGTCAATATGAAATATGTATAATAATATCAATATGAAATATGTATATATATTATCAATATATATATTTGTCAATATCTTATCAATATATACATATAGTGTTATATATATAATAATTTAGTGGGGTCAATTGACCCCACACACGACCACGTAGGTCCGCCACTGCAAGTCACCTTGATGTCTTTAAACTTTGCATAGTCGTAGGTCATGAGCCCTGATCATTTATTCTGTCAACATTTTGTTATGTCTTCAATTCCCTACATTAGAAAAGGGGATCTCCTTCCCCCCTCTGCTCTTTTCACATAGGAAATGTTGGGAGAGGGCATAGTGCCCCCAGTCATTGACATGGAAGACAGTGGAGAGAGGACATATGAAGAGAGAAAGACTAGAAGTACTATCCTGGGAGAGAAAAAAAAATCAAAGAGTATTCCAATCCTTATCAAGGTGCCGCGAACTAGTTCGTTGTGCTTTGAGCTACCACAATCCCTTTTGCGCTACCACAATCCCTTTTGCCTCCCCATACCAGCATAAACCATGCATTTTTGGTCCATCATTGGGCTCCCAGGAGAGTTCAGTTCATGATATGCATCTGTGTTTGCCTATTTGTCCTAACTGCTCAACATTGTGAAAAAATGGGCTTTTGTTGTACATATGATTCTCTGCTGCAAATAAGCCTGGAAACAATAAACATATCTTCATATTTTTTCTTCTGCCAAGCGATCAACACTGGCTAAGTATGTTAGTTCGTCTTTGGTAACATGATCTTCTAGACCTGGCTATGAAAAAGGCTTAAACTCGTATAAACACACCTGCTGTATGCTACTGTAATACATGATCCTTGATTTCTGATCTTTCCTTGTTCTTTTAGGTTGATACTCAAGGTGCATTTCTTGAAGATGACATTCTGCATTCTTCGCATTGCTGGCGTACTTGAAGAGATTTTATGAGATTCCTATTTTGCAATCAGGTTTCCGTGTTGTACCTTGGGTGGAGCTGCATGATACCAGAGAATCACATGTACAATAGTGGTTTATTCAATTGGATGTTGCAGTTTTTTTTTCCTTGAATACTATAGAAGTGGAGTATTCTTATATGCATGCATGATAACAGATCTAAGCCTATGACTAATCGATAATCTTGGTTGCTTATGGCGACAGCTGGTTTGATACTCTGTAAATCAACAGCCCAAGGCTGTTTTTGCCTGTTATGGTCAAGATGAACTAATAGTTTGCGTCGGGGTTGTCAGGATAGCCAACTTGATGCACCCCGCTTGAAAATATGATCACTAGGATGGAAATTCAATGTTTGTCTCCACTGTTATAGTGTTAATAAAAAGAACTTACAAATAGACAAGCTGCAAGTACATTTCAGGTGACGTTTCAAACAAAACTTCATTTGTCTAACAAAATGCTGGTCCAATATTCTCCTGTTGCAGGCTAAGTTCCATCGTAGTGTGAATATGTGCTTATCACTTTTTAATTTCTTCTTGTAATATTGTGTGTGGTTGCACTTTGTATATGTATATAGGGTAAATGTATGTATCTGTGTTAATTGTGTATCACTTCGCATTATACATATGTATCTGTACTAATTGTGGTAAATGTATATATTAGATCACAGTGGCATACGTTTATATTTACATATATGGTATAATGTGTCTCCACAGCGGCTTTTCTTTGGAGGGATGTGGAGCTAGATCACTTTCATGTTTAATCCCACGGTCGATCTACTTTTGATGAACTGGCAAGTAGAACTGCACCCCCTCCCATGTCCCCCATGCTTTGTTCGTCGAATGGCAGCAATACGAGAACGACAGACAGTGAATGATGGCTCCGTCTAGGGTTCTGTCTGGCAAAGAACTCGTCCGACGAAGAACACCCTCCGATGAACGGCTTTGCAAAGAGGCGAACTCATTCAACTGATCGTGAATGAATCATTCACCTCTTCGTTAGACGATGGCGGGTGCTACGATTTGTCCTTCATTGTCATTCATGTCGTTCGCCAAACAAAGCCAGTCGGATGCCGAAAGGGCAGGGGAAGGTGTTCACCACCAGGACCGGTCAACGCCGGAGAGAGCAAATCTATTCACTAGAGTGTCTGACGAATGAAGCACGACATGGGGGAAGGATTGCGAACCAGCCTTGGAGGAAGCAGGAAGGTCAAATGCGTCTGACGGACGGCGAACAAGGCTGATCGCGTGCAGAACAAAGCGCGGCGCAAGGTAAGCGCGATCGTGTCGTTCGCGAGACGTGATTGCGATCGTGAGCAGAGTGTGAGCATTGGAATGGGAAAGAGATTGATCATCTGCCACCATTAAAAATGAGCATTGGAAGGGGGAAGAGATTGATCATGACTGATTTGCTAAAAAGCCGCTTGAAAAGGCCCATTATACCTGAATGACAGAACCCTAGACGGAGCCGTCGTTCGCTGTCAGTCGTTCTCGTACTGCTGCCATTCGCCGAACAAAGCATGGGGACATGGTAGAGGGGGGCAGTTCTACTCGCCGGTTCATCAAAAGTAGATCAACTGTGGGATTAAACATGAAAGAAATCTTGCTCCGCATTCCTCCAAAGAAAAGTCGCTCTCCGAGGTATAGATATAATGTATTTGTGAAGCACCCTTGCTTCACATCTTGTGAAGTGTGGTCACAACAATTCAAATCAGATATGATAAGATATCGTGCCCCATCCACCCACCCTCCCTCTCTCTTAGCGACCGTCGTCTGCCTCCATGGCCTCCGTGACACCAATATATATATATATATATATATATATATATATGTGTTCTCTCAATTTAATTTGACAATTCTCAATCCTATATATATGTATGTTCTCTCAATTTAATTTGACAATACTCAATCCGCAGGAAATTTTTATTGCATTTTTAAACCATTCTGATGCTTGAACGGATCACGGAAATGCAGAACAGTTGTTGAAATTGAAGTCCTTAGATTACATTATGATGGTGGCTTTTGGCCATCCATGCGTCATGACTGTCATTTGGATGACTGCATTTCTTGAAGAGCAATAAGGAACTTTTACAGATTGAACCAATTTCATTGCACAATAACGTGTTCGAGAGTAAGTTAATAACGACAGAAACAAACGGTAAAACAACTTCTGATGCAATTGGTTGTTGGAATGGGTGCAAGCACCAAACTGACTGCACTTCCTCACGAAGATGTCTTTCTTCGAAATCCATTCTTGTATGCCACGAGGATAATCAGGTGGCATTCATTGCGTAAGACGAGCTATCAACATACGAAGAAATTCGTTTGATTTTTAGATCGGAAGAGAAACAAGGGATTTCCGGCCTTAGCTTATAAGTTCATTAAACTTACTTTACAAGTCTCTTGGGAAAACCAACCTGGTATTAGCCAATCCAGTCTTCATCACTGTCATCCTGAAAAGAAAAAGAAAAAGAAAACATACATGTAAGAAGGTTTCGGAAATCAAAGTGTGTAGGAGTCTAGTACTAACTGAATGCAGACGCTGAAAAAAAGAATAATCAAGGTCACAAGAAGTGCACTCTTTATTTCGTGGGGCTGACCAAGTTTGGATCTTCTATTTGTTCAAAAATCACAGTAGATATAATAAAACTTCAAGTGATGGCAAAAGGTAGGGTATGCGGAGGGACAAAAGAAAATTGTCTTCTTGCCAATAAGTATATTAAAATAAATTATTTTCTTTCTTAAAGATATTTTGTAAGAAATCTTTTTTTATCATTTTGAGTCATATAAGCTTAAACTTTTATATATATATAAAAGCAGAGGTAAAAGCATAAGAGCCGAGAACGCGACAAGTGGCGAAATATAACGACGACACATGTCATAAATCCTATTTTCGAAATTAAAAAATAATATAAAATAAAAATTCAGTTTAAATCTAAAAGATAAAACAAATCATAGAAAGTTTGTTATATAAGGTAACAATACATAAAACTTTTTTTAATCAAATTGAGTCATATAAGATTAACTTTTTTTTATCAATTTGAGTATGATTAAAATAAATATTATTTTCTTTCTAAAAGATATTATGTAAGTAAAAAATAATTTTTATTTTCGGAATTAAAAAATAATATAAAATAAAATTTTAATTTGAGTCAAGTTAATATTAATATTTTCTTTTTATCCATTTGAGTATATTAAAATATTTTATTTTATTTCTTAAAGATATTTTGTAAGAATTCTTTTTTTATCAATTTGAGTAATATAAGATTAAACTTTTTTTATCAATTTGAGTATGATTAAAATAAATATTATTTTCTTTCTAAAAGATATTATGTAAGTAAAAAATATTTTTTTTATTTTCGGAATTAAAAAATAATATAAAATAAAATTTTAATTTGAGTCAAGTTAAGATTAATCTTTTCTTTTTATCCATTTGAGTATATTAAAATAATTTTTTTTCTTCCTTAAAGATATTTTGTAAGAATTCTTTTATTTTCTAAATTTAAAAGTAATATAAAATAAAATTTTAAATTAACTCAAATTAAGATTAATATTTCTTCTTTTATCAATTTGAGTATGATTAAAAGTAAAGATAAATAATCTTATAATAGTATGTTATATAAGGTAAAAAATAGTAAAAGAACTAATTTGTTATTTTCAGAACTAAAAATTTTAAATAAATAATTTAATTTGAGTATAATTAAGTTTAATATTTCATTAATATCAATTTGAGTATGATTACAAGTAAAAATAATTCCTATTTAAAAAATCATTTGTCATTTTCTGGAATAAAAAATGATTTAAAACAAATAATTTAAAATTACTTATTATTTCTTTTAAAATATAATTTGTTATTTCAGAAAGTAAAAAAATAATTTAAAATATATAATTCAATTTGAGTCATATTAAGATTAAACATTTCTTTTTATCAATCTGAGTGTGATTAAAATAAATATTACTTTCTTTTTAAAAGATATTATGTAAGTAAAATATAATTTGTTATTTTCGGACTTAAAATAATATAAAATAAAAATTAATTTGAGTCAAATTAGTATTAATATTTTCTTTTTATCCATTTGAGTATGTTAAAATAAATTAATTTCTTTCTAAGTTATAGATTATCATGACGACACTTGTCAAATAATAATAATTAATATAATTAAGAAGTTAAAATCTTATTTGCAGAATTAAAAAAGAATAATCAAGGTCACAAGAAGTGCACTCTTTATTTCGTGGGGCTGACCAAGTTTGGATCTTCTATTTGTTCAAAAATCACAGTAGATATAATAAAACTTCAAGTGATGGCAAAAGGTAGGGTATGCGGAGGGACAAAAGAAAATTGTCTTCTTGCCAATAAGTATTCATATAACTAGATGTCAAGGGTAGAAAATAGTTCAGACTCTTGTTTCCTGGTTAGTCAAATAATCTACAAACATCGATCAGCATAAGCCTTAAGAGGTCAAAAGAGTCGAAGAAACATTACATTTCCATTCTTATGCAAATGAATCGGGAAGAATTCTGATGGAATTGTTATGTTTCTCATTTGTCTATGGAGAGGTCAATGATGGACGTATACAGACATCATTCTTCTAGAGCTTGGTGCATGAGATTTTCCTTCTTTATCTCTGTGGAATGACCAGGGATAGAGCCAGCGCAAATGTTGAGAGGGATCGATATATATAGATATATAATCTTTAATATATATGATTATAGTAGTAGAAATTTCTTGCTACCTTAGTCTGAAAAAAACATTATTTCATAGAATAGTGCAACAACAACAAAGCCTTATCCCACTAGATGGGGTCGGCTACATGGATCATACGACTTCGTTGATCCATGTTCATGCATTAAAAATAAATTATATAAATAATTGTTATGAATTGCAATAAAGTTTTTAACACTATAAACTAATAAATTTAATTTTTAAGTGAATTAATCTCTACTACCACATAGTTTATTTGAAGTAACTTTATTAATTATTGTCAAATACTTGGAAAGTGAATATAAGAAACAAAGTTTACCAAGTACAATAGAGATGGTATAAATCTATAAAAAGTATATATTAAGAAGAAAACCTTTGCTTGTCCCCTTGAGTGATAATAAATAAACAAATTTCAACAAATATTGGCTGTTAATGTCATCGAATTAGTTGGGATACATTTGGACTCTAGAGCCTAGAGCCCTAGACAATAATTTTATCAATAATGTTTGTCTTTTCAGAGATTATAATTGGGATAATACTAATGAGTCCTTTCAATTAAGATTTTTTCCCTTTGAAAAATAATATATATGCAGTCGGGCTTATGTTAATTTGATGGGCTACTTAACTGTACAAATCTAAATTAATGATGTAATTCAACTTCTTATAACTATTCCAAAATCATATGTATTATAGATATATGTAAAAATAAGTTTGAGATGGATATAGCTATAAAATAAACACACTTCTGTCTATGGAAATGAAGCATGACCATAAAACAACAAAGCATAAGAAACTGTTACCAGTTCTTGAGCCTCTGAGCCACTTGAAATTTCTTCAATGTCAACTGATGCCTATAAGATGATGATTGATGAACAAGTTAGTCAGTGAAGCATGAGTCCTTTTTTTCTCTTAACTTCACCAATAAGCAACGTGAGTACCAAAAATCACTATATAATTGTGGTCAACTGGTATTTGGTTATGTTTCCAATTCTTTTCTTTTACAAAAGAATTTGTGTTATAATAACTCAAGGCTTTGAGCAATTTACATTTTTTTGCATTTTCCATATTAACAGCTTTACACTCTTACTGGAAAGTTCAAACACTAAACTCTTCCAAATTTTAAAGGGAATAGCAAAATAAATATTTTATCAAAAAGAATAGTGAATAAATCTGCTGATTATTTCGAACACTAGTTACTCAGGAAACAAAAAGTTTCCAGCTGAATAACCATTAAAGCTCTCAGCCAGAGGACATGACAAGAAATGACCAAGGCTTTGAGCAATTTACATTTTTTTGCATTTTCCATATTAACAGCTTTACACTCTTACTGGAAAGTTCAAACACTAAACTCTTCCAAATTTTAAAGGGAATAGCAAAATAAATATTTTATCAAAAAGAATAGTGAATAAATCTGCTGATTATTTCGAACACTAGTTACTCAGGAAACAAAAAGTTTCCAGCTGAATAACCATTAAAGCTCTCAGCCAGAGGACATGACAAGAAATGACCAAAAAGCAGGACCCTCAATCAATATCTTTTAAACTACCGTTCATGGGAATAAAATGAATAGATATCCTTTTCTCAAAAAATGTGCAGATAATTAATGAGGAACTGAGTGAAAGAAACTCAGAATTGTGAACCAATACAACAACAACAACAACAAAGCCTTATCCCACTAGGTGGGGTCGGCTACATGGATCATACGACGCCATTCCGCTCTATTAGTAACCAAGCCTTTCGGTATATTATTCACCAATAGATCTTGCTCTATTAGTTCGCCAAGTGTCCGCCTTGGCCTCCCTCTCCCTCTTTTAATCGGACTCCAGATTATTTGATCTACTCTTCTTACTGGCGCATCTAATGGTCTTCTCTGAACATGACCAAACCATCTCAACCGATTCTCTACCATTTTCTCACTAATAGGAGCCACTCCGACTCGTTCACGTATATGGTCATTCCTAATCTTATCTAATCTTGTATGACCACACATCCATCTCAACATCCTCATTTCGGCTACCCCCACTTTACGTTCATGTTGTCCCTTCATAGCCCAACATTCACTACCATATAACTCCGCCTATATTTTATAGCCGGTCCCAAGCCCGGATAAAGGAGGAGGGTTGTGTTAGGCCCCGACAGCCAACATAAAATCATGTCGAATCTTATGAACATGGATCAAAGAATTGTGAACCAATAATGACAAAAATGTGTGTTGATTGAATGGCACATTCTGAAGAGCAACATAGATGTTTCACTAAACATTAAGTACTCATCAATAGTACCTTGGAAGATTTTGAAGAGACTACTTTTGCTCCTGCATTAGGAAAAATAGAATTATTTTAAGGGAACTAAATTCCAATGCTGTGTACTGGTAGAGTTCATTAACTTTGTGTTTTCACCAAAAAGGGTGCAATACCAACCATTCCTTTTTCCACTGGACTTGGGTTTTTTGTTAGATTCCACCTATAAGATGAACAGAAGTACATTAAGTTGCATCACGCAAAATAAGTTGATCATTCCTGACTACAATTGTAATTCCTTAAAATCAACCAGATCAAAACTTCTTTCTGAAAAGAACCATATTATATCTTACTTGCACTTGTTCAGCTGATTGCTTAGGTGTTGACTTTTGTCTCTTCTTAATTGTCCCTGGGAACTAATATTGGTCATGAAGGAGTACAACTTGAAAGTAAGCGAGGAACTAAATATGTTCCACGTTGGTGTAGTCATTGATGCTATATCAAGAAAAAAACAAGGTAACATGTTCTATGAAGATGAAGAAAGAATGCTATAATTTGACAATGAAATGGATGCAAAAGTAGTAGAAAACCCAGAACCTTGTTTTCCAGGAGAACTCTCAGTCTTACGCTTCGGTCTCTGAAATCAAATTGATATTTTAAGAAAAATTTTGAAATGAAAACAAGTAACATAGGACTCTGGTCTCTATCTCTCTCACAGCAATCATTACTAGCTTTACGGACAGGAGAAAGCATAGAAAATGTTAGAATCACTAACCTTATTTTCTGCTTTCTCAAATAAAGTAGACAGAGTAGTCTGAACCATTCCTCCTTTCCTACCAGCTTGATGTCCCTTATTTCCTTCAGATAGCAAAGAAGATTGAGTTGCTTTTTCTGCAAGCTCTGGTGCAGTATTATCCAAGGTTTGTAGCTTGGTCTCTTCAGTCTGTGATATTCTCCAAAGTATTAAATGAGGGATAGTTGACATTTATAGGGCATAACATCAGAAAATTATAAGTTCATGTTATTCAAGCCAGAAAGTAGACATATAACGATTGCATGGCTTTGTTAAAAAGAAAAAGAGGTTGACTGTCAATGGTAATCCAGATTACTTAAATAATGTAACTGTATACTATTGTACAAAGCATCAAAAGCAAACCTCCCTTCATAAGTTATCCCAGTCCCCAGACAAAGACAAGGATGGCACAAAATGTTAACATCTGGTACCTTCGCATTTAACGCAACATCCTGGTTAGAATTTACATTTACCTTCACATCCATTATTTCAGGAGTATCAGCATCACTGGAAATCGAGTCTTCTCCAGGTGAAGATTCCGCATAACTGAGAAAATGCAGTCATTTGCTTTCTCATGATATTTTTAAAGAGAATGAAATTCCTCAAGGAAAAAACAAACATAATGATTTTTTTAGGGCAATAAACAAACATGACGATGAAAGCTTTAAGTAGGAAAAAAAACAATACAACAGAATATACCACCAATATGTTCTCTAGAACATATTGAGAAGAGAATTTCAGTCACGAGACATGACAAATTAGAAAGGTTCGACAATGGGACATAAAGAATTGAAATGCTTCGATGGTACCTTAACTTTTTCCCAGAGGTTCTTGCTGACTGTCTTGTGGGAGTTGGTACTATCACATTCTTTTCATCATTTTCTAGTTTACTATCTGAATCTTGCGGCACATCGTCAGGAGTTAGTGGCTCTTTCCTATCCGTTGAAGGTTTATTACTAGCTAATTGTTCGTCAACAGTTGCACCAGCTCCACCTTTGAAGTCGTATTCTGATGAGTCTTTATTCTGAAATTTTAAAGTTTAGGGAAAAGATGACAGACCTCACCACTACATAAACTGAAGTTATGACAGTATGAAAAAATTATAGCAATACAACCTCCATAAATTTGGGAAACTGGAGCTGCAGTTCATGTGGATTTTCTTCTTTTGTTCCAATCCACCATGCTTCAGAAAATACAATCTGTTAAAACAAGAAAAAGGAAGAGCAAATCTATTAATAAGAAGAGAAGTTATGTAACCTAACAAGAACAGAAGAGATCTAACTACGATCCAAACTGCTGCTTGGATAGTGCAATCCTAGTAGGCTAGTACTTAGCTTTGAAATTTAAAAATAGGCACTCGCATGAGCTGCAGCATTAAATCAACAATTATAGAACTTTCTCAAAAGAAAAATCAATTACAGAAATATATGCCAAGTGGAAATTTGTAGCTGTACATCAGTACATGGTGAACTTATAATAGCAAAGTGATAATTTGTGTTCTCGTGAGCATTTATAGTGTTGAATGTTGATCATAAAATGCCGAGTAAAATTAACTACATTGCTGAAAGCAATGCTAGAAGCTAACCATGCTCTCGAACACATCTTCAACCATAACACCTTTGGACGACTTGGTGAGCTGCAGCGTCAAGTATTTGTTCTTCGGGTACACATGCGTGCCGAAAAGCTTCATACGACCCTACCACATACACCAACATCAGGAGAACGCCGATGGAGAAGAGTCAGAATAGTCACAGGGGAAATCGTTTGCAAAACCTGGGGGAAGTCGAGGTACAGGACAGGGTTCTTGGTGGCGAGGTCCCCGAGCTCGCCAATCTTCCCGCCTGAGAGGGGGGCAAGTAGACCGGGGAAAGAGAAAAGGTATCGACTCTTCCGCTGGCCGCGCTTCGTGATGTCGCGGCCCTGGAGCCTGACGACGGCCTTGGAAGGATGAAGGACGACGGAGGGGTCTGCCGGGGTGCGGCGGAGGAGCTTCTGGGAGAAGGCGAGTGATCGTAGCCGCTTCTTCTCCTCCGTCTCCGGGTCCGCCGGACGGCCGCCGCCGCCGTCGTTCCCCTTCTCGCCCTTTCTCTTCGCCATTTCGTCGAACAGTGGAGCGCGGGCGGATTTAGTCACTCGGGAGTCCGAAGTCCAAACTTATAACAAGTCAAAGTTGGGTCAAAACGAGAGGGGAGGTGGATTTATTCATATTTTGTACGTTTGACAATGAGTTATTATTGCAATAATATATATATATATATATATATATATATATATATATATTACACTAGGCGTGATTGCCCGCGCAATGGGCGGAAGGTACTGAAGTAAAATTAATAGCAATGTAATAATTATGTGTCGAGTAATTAATCAATTTTAAAAATTAAACAAATAATTATATTGATAAATTTTAAAAGTGATTTCTTAAATATATAATATTTATGATTAATTATAATTAATTAGTTATTTAATCTATAAATTTAATTTTTAAAAAAAATACTTACATGTGTTACTACTCTCTACTAAAATCTGTACACTATACATATTTTCCATCTATATATGTAATATTTAAGAAAATTCCAAAAGTGAAAATACGTTAAATAAATTCATTTTTGCAAAGAAAATAATATAGTTAAGAGTTCGTTATTATTTAAATCATCATGCATCTTATTTTATGAAATTAACAGGTCACATGAATGATTTTAGTCATGAGTGGCCCATTTTATGATAATATTTTTTTCAGTCTTTTTTTTCTACCACAACTACATAAAAGAACCTACTTAAGAGTGATGCATATTTCTGTTTAATTTAATTAAAAATGGAGAATGAAAATGTGATGAAAAGATTACTAATCATTGTTTAAAACCATTTTGCTATCATTGCAAATATTCAATGGTCTCACTTTCTTTTTTTTTCAATTTTCGTATACATAAAAATTATTCAATGCTATATAATTGAGGGCACGGACAGAATGATTTATAACTTGTATCAACTCATTTACAATTATGGATTATTATCCACTATGTCAATAAACATGCAAGATATGCGAAGATGTAAGACAAATAAACATGTATCTAATAAGTAAAAACTTGTTGATTAACATAAAAAAAATAATTTAAATAACAAAACGAAATTCACATCTATGAATATTAATTTGCCAAGTGTCTTTGCTATATCATACATCTACAATTAAATGTTAATATGTAATTTACTGAAAAATAATCAAATCAAGTAGCAAGATGACAAATGGAGGTTAAAGTATTAAAACTCAACCTATATGGAATAAAAATAATTAATATGAAATTTTATAATTTAAATTCATATGATATATATGATGATGATGATGATGATGATGATGATTATTATTATTATTATTATTATTATTATTATTATTATTATTATTATTATACAACTCTATTTAAAAGGTAATAGCATACCTATTTATCATAAAAATATCAAATGTATAAGCAAATGATAGTAATTATGACGACAATGGAATTATTGTACCATTTTCTAAAATCATGATGAAATTTAAATTGAAAATAATATTTGACACTGAATTATCATCCCCATTTTTACCTACCATGAATCCCATATTAGTCTACAAACTAACCTTGACAATCCACTAATTTTTCTCCTAATTGATATCTGTATATACAATTTTTTTAATGGCCCCTAATTGTAATGACACTGTAGTTAGTAAAAAAATAATGTAATAAATATCTGAATAAAATTTAAATTTTATCTAGTAGGATACATGATTCCCCAACCCTTAAACCGGTGCCAAGTTAATGGTAAGAATAACAGTTATATATGCAGCTTGTTTGAAGTTAAACGTAAATAAATAATAATTTCTTAAATAAAATTTTAGAAACTAAGAACATGAAAAGAATTATTTGTTTTTAACATGCTGATCATGGCCAACACATCCGTCACACTGCCAAAAAAAAGGTTTTATACAAAAAAAGTTGCAATTGTCCTTGTATATTAATATAACGTGCGTGGAACTACATAGCATGAAGTCTTGTGCACACATTCGTTTTGAATTGAACATTGATACTAATGTCTTTTATAAGTATCACGAGAAAGTAAGCAGCAAGATCAAATGAGAAAGTAACTTGTATTGCATAGATTGATTTATATCACTGTAAAATTGTGTTGCATAAATATTCCTAAAACGAATCTAACAAAATTTTCGCCGATAAAATTTATATTCTCAAAGACAATAATAATTAACTCTCACATGTGATACGAATGTAATGTACATTAAGTCATTAATACATAACAAAGGAGATAAGATCATGCATTGCTTGACTAATAATAATTCATCTCCCATATACTTACATTCGTATCACAAAAGATATAATTCCATAGAAAGAAAATAAAGAATGTGAAGACTATATATATAACTTTAATTATTTTTTAATACGTAAACGTGAAACAGAAGGAAAACTTTATATAATTCGCAAAAATATAACGAAAGGAAAATTTTCAGGGTTTGACATGAATGAAAATAAATATATAATAGGAATATGTCGCAGCGAATATTTAGCATATTAATATTATTTGACAATGAATGAATATAAATATTTGTATTTTAACTATCACATGACTAATTAATTCAAATTACCTCGCACTTGGCCGTCAGACATTAGCATTATATGAAACTCCAGCAAACCACACCACACCTCACCGTGTCACTCACCATCTATTTATATATATGGGCTATAAGAGCAGTTGTAGGAACTACCCTCATATAACATGCACACAAATTTTGTTAATAAAATTGCATGTTTTCAGTTTGCACATAAATAAAAATTATTAGATTTTGTCAGTAAAATTATCGGCTTGCATAATGTCATAATTAAAAAGTTATTAATAAAATTAATTTTGGTAGAATATCTTCCATAATTATAATTATAATAATATTTTAATTATCAAATAAATATTCAATTAATTATAAGTTAATATTTTATTTTAGTTATAATATATAAAAAATAATAAATTTTTTTATTCTTGCTATTTATAAATTTATACATAATAAAGGAAAAAGTCACTAATTAATAACTAATAATTTAAATTACTAACAAATCATGAATTCAAAAAAATATAATAGTTTAATTAGTTATAAATTTATAATGCATAAAAATGGAGCCGTTGGTAATTAACTAACTATGAATTCAAACAATTATAATAGATTATGTAATGCTTTAATTCATTATAGATTTTAAAGGACACATGGCATCATAAAAATATGTCAGAAGTCATTTTCTCCTTGCAAACTTCCTTACTTTTAATATAGTATAGATCTATATATATATATAAAAACAAAGGTAAAAGCATCAGAGTCGATAACGCGACAAGTGGCGAAATATAACGACGACACATGTCATAAATCTTATTTTCAAAATTAAAAAATAATATAAAAAATTCAATTTAAATCTAAAAGATAAAAGAAATCATAGAAAGTTTGTTATATAAGGTAACAATACATAAAACTTCTTTTTGTCAATTTGAGTCATATAAGATTAAACTTTTTTTTTATGAATTTGAGTATGATTAAAATAAATATTATTTTCTTTCTAAAAGATATTTTGTAAGTAAAAAATATTATTTTTATTTTCGGAATTAAAAATTAATATAAAATAAAATTTTTATTTGAGTCAAGTTAACATTAATCTTTTCTTTTTATCCACTAATAAATTATTTTCTTTCTTAAAGATATTTTGTAAGATTTTTTTTTATCAATTTGAGTCATATAAGATTAAACTTTTATATATATATAAAAGCAGAGGTAAAAGCATGAAAGACGAGAACGCGACAAGTGGCGTAATATAACGATGACACATGTCATAAATCCTATTTTTCAAATAAAAAAATAATATAAAATAAAAATTTCAGTTTAAATCTAAAAGACAAAACAAATCATAGAAAGTTTGTTATATAAGGTAACAATGAATAAATTTTTTTTTTTATCAATTTGAGTCATATAAGATTAAATTTTTTTATCAATTTGAGTATGATTAAAATAAATATTATTTTCTTTCTAAAAGATATTTTGTAAGTAAAAAATAAAATTTTTATTTTCGGAATTAAAAATTAATATAAAATAAAAAATTAATTTGAGTCAAGTTAAGATTAATCTTTTCTTTTTATCCATTTGAGTATATTAAAATAAATTATTTTCTTTCTTAAAGATATTTTGTAAGAAATATTTTTTTATCATTTTGTGTCATATAAGCTTAAACTTTGATATATATATAAAAGCAGAGGTAAAAGCATGAGAGCAGAAAACGCGACAAGTGACGGAATATAACGACGACACATGTCATAAATCCTATTTTCTAAATTAAAAAATAATATAAAATAAAAATTCAGTTTAAATCTAAAAAATAAAACAAATCATAGAAAGTTTGTTATATAAGGTAACAATACATAAAACTTTTTTTTTTTTATCAATTTGAGTCATATAAGATTAATTTTTTTTATCAAATTGAGTATGATTAAAATAAATATTATTTTTTTAAAAGATATTATGTAAGTAAAAAATAATTTTTATTTTCGGAATTAAAAAATAATATAAAATAAAATTTTAATTTGAGTCAAAGTTAAGATTAATCTTTTCTTTTTATCCATTTGAGTATATTAAAATAAATTATTTTATTTCTTAAAGATATTTTGTAAGAATTCTTTTTTTTTTATCAATTTGAGTCATATAAGATTAAACTTTTTTTTATCAATTTGAGTATGATAAAAATAAATATTATTTTCTTTCTAAAAGATATTATGTAAGTAAATTTTTTTTTATTTTCGGAATTAAAAAATAATATAAAATAAAATTTTAATTTGAGTCAAGTTAAGATTAATCTTTTCTTTTTATCCATTTGAGTATATTAAAATAAATTTTTTTCTTCCTTAAAGATATTTTGTAAGAATTTTTTTATTTTCTAAATTTAAAAGTAATATAAAATAAAATTTTAAATTAACTCAAATTAAGATTAATATTTCTTCTTTTATCAATTTGAGTATGATTAAAAGTAAAGATAAATAATCTTATAATAGTATGTTATATAAGGTAAAAAAAGTAAAAGAACTAATTTGTTATTTTCAGAACTAAAAATTTTAAATAAATAATTTAATTTGAGTATAATTAAGTTTAATATTTCATTAATATCAATTTGAGTATGATTACAAGTAAAAATAATTCCTATTTAAAAAATAATTTGCCATTTTCTGGAATAAAAAATGATTAGAATATAATTGCTTTTAAAAATAAATATTGCTTTTAAAATATAATTCCTATTTAAAAATAATTACTTATTATTGCTTTTAAAATATAATTTGTTATTTCAGAAATTAAAAAAATAATTTAAAATATATAATTCAATTTGAGTCATATTAAGACTAAACATTTCTTTTTATCAATCTGAGTGTGATTAAAATAAATATTACTTTCTTTTTAAAAGATATTATGTAAGTAAAATATAATTTGTTATTTTCGGACTTAAAAAATAATATAAAAAAAAATTTAATTTGAGTCAAATTAATATTAATCTTTTCTTTTTATCCATTTGAGTATGTTAAAATAAATTATTTTCTTTCTAAATGATAGATTATCATGATGGCACATGTCAAATAATAATAATTAACATAATTAAGAAGTTTAAAATTTATTTTCGGAATTAAAAAATAAAAAAAATTCAGTTTAAATCTAAGAGATAAAACTAATCATAGAAATTAGAAAGTATGCTACATAAGGTAACAATATATAAAACTTTTTTTTATTAATTTGAGTCATATAAGATTAAACTTTTTTATTAATTTGAGTATGATTAAAATAAATATTATTTTCTTTCTAAAAGATATTATGTAAGTAAAAAATAATTTGTTTTTTATGAAATGAAAAAAATATAAAATAAAAATTTAATTTGAGTCAAGTTAAGATTAATCTTTTCTTTTTATCCATTTGAGTATATTAAAATAAATTATTTTATTTCTAAAAGATATTCGTAAGTAATTTTTTATTTCAAAATTTAAAAATAATTCAATTTGAATCAAATAAGTTTAATCTTTCTTCTTTCATCAATTTGAGTATGATTAAAATTAAAGATAAATAATCTTATAATAGTATGTTATATAAGGTAAAAAGAAAAAATAATTTGTTACTTTCATAATTAAAAATTTATAAATAAATAATTTAATTTGAGTCAAATTAAGTTTAATATTTTATTTCTATCAATTTGAGTATGATTACAAGTAAAAATATTTCCTATTTTAAAATTTTTTTCATTTTCTGGAATTTAAAAATAATTTAAAATGTGTAATTTAAAAATTTATCAATCGATTAAAATAAATATTATTTTCTTTCTAAAAGATATAATGTAAATAAAAAATAATTTGTTATTTTCCGAATTTAAAAAATAATATAAAATAAAAAATCAATTTGAGTCAAATTAATATTAATCTTTTATTTTTATCCATTTGAGTATATCAAAATAAATTATTTACTTTCTAAGTGATATTTTGTAAGTATTTTTTATTTTCAAAATTTTGAAATAAAAGAAAATTAAATTTATGAGTATTTTTATTATAAGCAGATTTTTTAGTTATGATTGAAATAAATAATATTTTCTTTTCTAAGAATAATGTATAGATAAAAATAATATTGTTTTATAAGAGAACATGTTATTCTCGAAATATAAAAATAGTTTAAAATAAGATTAATTTTATCTTTTTTATCAATTTGAGTATGATTGAAATAAATAATTATTTCTTTCTAAAAGGTAATGTACAACTATTACATTTTTAGAAGATATTCCTTATTTTCAAAATTTAGAAATAATTTAAACAAAGAATTCTATTTGTGTCCAATAAAAATTAAAATTTCCTTATAAAATAAATACAAATTTACAAATCATAAAAAAATTATATTTTTGGAAAATAGTTAATTATTTAAGAAAAATTAATTTAAGAAATGGGGTCTTAATAGATTGAAATTGAATTTTAAAATTTTGAAAATAGACTAACTTATTTATCACATTTAAATGCCAATAAATTAATTTTATTAATTATTATAAATTATAATATCTTAATCCTATACTATTTTTGTAATATTCATCCGTACATTCGCACGAGATTCAGGATTAGTTATTGAAAAAATGAAAATTTAAATAATTATCTTATAAATTATAATAAATAATAAACTAAACTCCTTTAACAAAGTAATAATTTAAATTTTCCAATGTGAACTTATGATAAAACAAAGTAATAAAATGAAGCTTATACATTTTCAAGATTAGAACGTTGACGCTCGAGAAATTCGAAATCGGGTTCTTTTTTTTCCAAGTTCAATTCTCTATCAACTGGATCATCCCTATTCTTGTTTCAAATTTAATAATATACTCGTTGGGAAATGCAAAATAAATAAACATCAAATCTATTGTCATATGAACTTTGTCCAAGTTATGGTCGATAAACTCGACGGCAGCCAGCATGATGTACATTAGACCAGGCTACTTCATTCTCATCGAGTCCTGCGTGCAAGTGATGCATATAATGCTGCTGTCCATAGAGAGCCGGAGCAATACATATTGACGATCTATTTTTTGAACAGACGAATAACCTACAATAGGAAACAATATTTTTCTCCCAGAAGAAATTAAGCTTTAATTCCTGCAACATGTACTCGAGAAAGAAAATAAGTAGCTACATATTAAATTAAATGACATTGCAGCTAATAATTCTGTTTCCTCTCTCTCACTCTCTTTATCCCTCTGCTGTCTCCTGAAAGTTGTCTCTTTACCATTTAACTTTCTGCTGGGTTTTTGTTCAAATGAGCCTACATGAGAGAGAGTTAGGAGAAACGTTGAGTGCTCAGCCAGGAGAAACTTTGGGTCATACAGTCGATGGGGATGCAAGAAGAGGAAACTTCGAAATATATTAATTGCTGTGAACAGCGAGCTCGCGTTCGTAAAGGTGACCGCCTACTTTAGTCCCACATTCCAATCTCGCGAACGAGGAGGAGGAGCTCGGCGTATAAAGGCGGACGGAGGTGGAACGGAGAACCATACTTACCTGGACGGGGTCTACGGGCGATCACGAAGGCCTGTGGCCTGGGACAGCGGCCCGCATTGCACTTAGCGGGTGCGCTGGCCCACCATCTCCCCAAGTGGGAGAGTGGACGTCATAATTTGTGTCAGCGGGGGTACGCGTTCGCGCGGCCCCACCTAATTTTAAGATTAATATTTCTTTTACAAACAATAATTGATATTTTCGTCAATTTCAAAAGTTCGAACAGTATTATTTCTTTAATTAAATTGGTTCCACTATTTCAATTAAATATGTTATGTTAAATTCTCTTTTACTTCGAGCTCTCATATACCACAAATAAAACACGTTTTTCACCAAAATTTTAATGTAATGTTTTTTATTAAGTATTTTGATTTTTTTCCCCTTTAACAAGTGAGTTTTGACCTGTAACATTTTTTTTCGCTTCTCAACGACATGGAACATTAACTTTTAATGAGAATTTCGGAAGGGTTTCTCTTATTTTTATATCATTTTTCTTCGTTTATCTAACCTAAAAAAAACATTGTTGGCATTTTAAAATTAAATTTCTCTATCTCATATTCATATTTAAGTTTTGATTCTATCTAATAATATCAATCCGAACTCAATTGGACCATTTTGAAGCTTCGATTCCATCGTACACAAATCGAAAGCTTTAAATCCAGTTATCCATGAAATTCCAAAATCACAGGTACCTCCTGACATGGCAATTTTTTCTTTTTGAAATTCAATTTAAAGTTTAAAATTACTCTGAAATCAGAAGTCACTAAAGTAAAATATTTATATACTCTTTGTTATTTCAAATGCTTGATTAAATAAACATATAGTAATTCGTATTAAATATAGAAAAAATGACAATATATCGAGTTTAGAAGTATCCGGTGACCCAAGTCTTGAAAACCCCCTAGTTTTATATATAGTTATTTTTCTCAGCTCTTCCACATATTTGTTAAAATATAAGTTTTAAAAGACTAACTAGTGTTTTATGTTATGTATGGCAAAAAGAAAGAAAAAAAAAACTCTTATAGTGCTTTGCCAAAAAAACTCTTATAATGTCCATGGACACTAAAGATTGTTGGGATCCGATGAAGCATTTAGACCATCTTTAATGGGAGATTGCTAATCCTTTGTCTAATTAGGATAATTAGCACGGTTGTAATATTTATGTCTAAAGGACATCATTTTTATTTATATTAACAGAGATTTAAAAAAATTTACACGCATCAAAGGCCATTGCTCCATTTTTATTGCAAGCTATGTTTTATCCATGGAACGTTGTTAATCTTAGTTCATTCGATTATTCATTTCCCATTATTTCCAAGTTTTTTTTCTTTTTTTTTTTGATAGCCTACCATCGGTATCTAAAAGTGACGCCACGCCGATTATCCAACTCATGCGGCGCGAACGCACTGACCACATGTTGAAAGGCTAGCCCACTATCGAATCCAATTAACACTACAAGAAAAATGGCCTTTAACGATCGTAATTAACAAAGAGATTCAAATATGATAATTAAACATCGTTATTAACAATCAGAATGGTCGTCAACAATAAGGACCAGTAATATTCTTATGATTAGTCGTTAAAAATTAGCAATAAGGACTAAAAAAAATATGATCCTTAATACATAATGAGAGCAAAGAGACAAGTATTAATACATAATGAGATTAATGAGTTGATATAGAGTTTTATGAAGAAGATTCATTTTTAAATATTTTTTAAATTTAAAATAATATTTTTTATCAAATTATTTGTTCACAATTTTTTTTAAAAAATTAGTCGGTTCATCCAAAACGCAGTTCAATATAATTTTGATCGATTTTAATTGATTTTGATCGGTCTAAATTGATTTAACTCGATCTAATTACAAGTTCAATTTTCTCTTATCGTTGATGAGTATTAACGTCAAAATAATAACTTTTAATGACTATATATTCACTAATGACCTAATTTCTTATAATTAATTCAGTAATATCATTTCGATTCGCGAGCTTAACGATAAATTGTCTCAATAAAAAAGTACTACACTCACGGGCGCTACCACACCACTCCACTCTTGTTAGTTATTTCCAAGTTTTTTTATGTGATAGATAAAATCCACAATGTAACGTCACCTTTCTATAGAGTCGTATTATTTCGAGTAAGGCACTTTTGGTTTGTGAAATAATGTGGAGAAAAAAATAGAAGAATCCCGTAAATGCAAATATAACGACGATGCTTTACATTAAATTCGGATTTAAAATGAACATGTTATATGTTTTAGAAAATAAAATAAAAAAATATATATTTGGTTTGTCTTTTAAAATTCAAAATAGAAGATTTTATAAACTATTCCCACATGTTATATTTTCTCTTTCGGCAGAAAAGTAAGAAAAAAAGAATAAAAGATTGCTCGTAAAATGTAAAACGAAAAAGAGAAAAATAGTGATGATCTATACCCTCGGAACATCGAAACCTAAACGTACGCCCTTAATCGCGCCAATTGCCTCACGCCGCCTGTTGGGGCCCTCCATATTTTGGGACATGATACATTGCATTTTATTCCGGTTCAAAGAGAGAGCGAGGGGAAACGCGGATGTTTGTATTCTCTCGCCTAGTCGATTTTTATTCAACTCCGAGCACCAAAACCCCGGGGAACAAAGCGACGCCGACGGCGAGGAGGCGTTGGTTGAAGCGGCCGCCGGCCAAGTCGTCGTTTCCTTAAGGCGGCGAAGCGGCGGTAAGGTAAACGGCATTTGGCGAACGGTCAGCTGCCGAAGGAGCTCCGCTACGACTGAAGCGGCGGCATGTCGTGGCGGTAAGGAAGCGGGCGAGCCGGAGGTCTGTCACCACTGCCGGACGGGGAGAGGAGGGGGGGGGGGGGTGTTTCTTGTAGATGGAGGAGGAGAGCAGTCTTGGTACGGCCTCCTCGGGTCCCAGATTGAATAGGGTTAGGGTTCCGGCGAGGAAACGAAGGACGGAGGAGCTTCCGATGGCGGAGGAGGTGAAGAAGGAGATGGGGGATGAAGCAGAAGAGACGGAGGATGAGCTAATGGTGCGCAATGACGCCAAGGAGGAAGTAAAGGTGCGAAGAGTGAAGCGAAGAGCGAATGGGAGAGAACATAAGACGCACATGCCGTTGAAGGATGTGGAGGGTGTGGAAGATGGAGGAGGGAAGTTGGACAGGGGAAAGGAGGAGGAGGAGGAGGAAGCTGAGGAGGGCGGATCAGAAGCAGCATTTTCTAATCGCCATGGAAGGGGTGGAGCCCCGACCCCGAGGAGAGTGGATAGACCCGCGAGGCTGGCAGCTTTATATGTTCGGGGGAGTTATGCGGAGGAGGATGTAGGAGAGGTGAGTGGCCAATTTCTGACCTGCTCTCTTTGTCCCAGTATGTAGATTATTTGCCTTTTCTGGTAAACTGTTCGCCTTGCTGTGTTTCAGTGGTGTAAAATTTAACGTTGATGCTAGTCAAAATCGTGCTTAGGTAGAACTTTTGACATTTTACTTGTTTTTGCTTCCTTTTAAGTTGTGGTAGATTCGTTGCAGGATGTGCTTGAAGATTGTGTAGAGAAGGCTGTGGAGAAACGGAAGAAAAAACATTCATATGTGCAAAGGTTGAAGAAACAAGTGCCGCAGTTGAATAACAAGGTTAATGAAGGGAATCCTTCATCAACAGCTTCGGCTAAGTTGGAATCAGAGGAGGAGAATGCCCATCGACCAGTAAGTATATTCTTGCCTTCTTGGCAGTGGATATCTTGGCTTTGAGTTTCGATTTAATACTTTTGTTCTCAATTTCTTTGTCTGCGTCATCCTGTGCGTAGGGTACCAGGAAGAAGCAACTAAAGGGTAATGATGCCCTCATGTGTCATCAGTGTCAGAGAAATGATAAAGGAAGAGTGGTAGTGTGTTCTTCCTGCAACAGGAAACGTTTTTGTCTACAGTGCATTAAACGCTGGTGTGTTCTTGAACATCATTTCCTAGTTAACTAAATTCTTGAGTTTTGTGTCAACTAAGCCTGCCGAATTTAGTTGTATATCATAACTTTCTTTTCGACGTTGCTTAGGTTTTACTATTTGTTAACTCTAAGCATTTCCATAATTATAGCTCCTGTACCTTTTTTGTTTGATTTGCTGAGTTGTATACTTATAAGAGGGCATAACTGCCTTCCAGATTATGTTATTTCATTTAAGTTTGTGCTGCAGGTACCCTCATTTATCCGAAAATGACTTTGCCACAGAATGTCCAGTGTGCCACAAGAATTGTAATTGCAAGACATGCTTGCGAATGATTCGTGTTCAAAAGGTTTGCTTCACTAAAACGCCCTTTTTCTGCTTTGATTGCAAAAGAAAATTTGCTACAAAACTTAAATTTTATCATTCTTCTACGATTTAATAACAGCCTAAAGGAAAGGAAATTGAAGAAGCTGACAGAATCAGGTTCTGCTGTTATATTGTAAGTTCTCTATTGCCGTGGCTGAAAGAGCTACGCCATGAACAAATGACAGAGAAGAAAGTTGAGGCTAAGATTCAAGGTAATATTGAGATAACTTCTTCTAGCCTGGTCTTTTCTCTATGTGCTCTTCCTGATGTTGCCAGACTTGGCTTCTTACCAGGTCTTGCATCTTCTAGAATAAAATTAGAAGTTATTGACTGTGCAAAGGATGAACGCGTTTACTGGTACACTTTCTTTTGACTAATAGTATGCCAGTTTTTTGTCTTTACTGCTGATTTAATATACTTAGATGTTTTTTTGCAGTAACAATTGCAGAACATCTATTGTGGATTACCACCGAAGCTGTCCAAACTGTTTGTACGATCTATGTCTGAGCTGCTGTCGAGAACTTCGAGAAGGTTGTGTTCCTGGTGGCCTGGACACAGATATCATGCAATATGAAGATAGAGGTAAAGACTATGTCCATGGTGGAAGTGCTGAACATAAAGACAACATTCAAAATTCAGCTGGGCCAGCTGATTCCTTGCACCCGGATCATCTGCTTACTCTTAGAGAATGGAAAGCCAACAATGATGGCAGCATTCCCTGTCCACCAAAGGATATAGGTGGATGTGGTTCTTCCCTTCTGGAGTTGAAGTGCATTTTCGAAGAGAAGTTTCTTTCTGCTTTAGAGGCTAAAGCTGACACAGTTGGAAGTAGTAATAATTTGATGCCGGCTAGTACCTCTGATCGTTGTTCATGTTTTGATGCTTCTGGCCAAATCAATTCCGACAGTAGTATGTTGAAGAAAGCTGCATCACGAGAGAATTCTGATGATAACTTCTTGTTCTATCCGGCAGCTAGAGATACTCAACATGGTGAACTGCATCACTTTCAGAAACATTGGTTGAAGGGTGAGCCTGTTATTGTTCGAGATGTGCTTTCACTCACATCTGGCCTGAGTTGGGAACCAATGGTTATGTGGCGAGCACTACGAGAGAGGAGAGTCTCTGAGGTTGCTCCTGAAAAGTTTTCTGTGCGGGCAATTGATTGCTTGGACTGGTGTGAGGTGTGTAAATTTCCTTTATGTTTTCGTTGTTTTATATAGTTTGGTATGAACTGGAAATATATAGTGCACAAGAGGGGTTTCAAAGGACAAGAAGCCTTTTTTTTTTTGAGGGGGGACAAGAAGCCTTTTGTTAAAGAAAATTGATTTAGGAATCTCAAACACAAATCTGCTCGTGTCAACTGTTTCTTATGGAGGGTTCAGTGCTCCTAATAAAGATACCAATGGTTCATAAGAAGTTTCATATCTTCAAAACAAATAAGAGATGAATAAGTATACTAAATGTTGATTGTTTCTTATTTTGCATACATGGAAATAGATGATTAGAAACTAAGAAAGATGTCTTAAGCGGAGCAATTCCAAAGTGGTATTGCACATAAGGAACCCTGCAAGCAGTGACAACATGTCACCCTTGAAATCTTCATCCATCATGCAAGAAATCCAATAGGTGGAAATGCTCAAGAGCTGAATTATCCTTATTTCCATGTGTCCTGGTATGTGTGTGTGTAGAGAAGGGTCTGTTTCATGTTACTTTTTGTGTATTTTAGAGTGAATACTATTTTCCTTATCCCTTCTTTGCTATCTATCTAAATTATGAACACAAAAAAAAGTATCGACACATACTATTGAGGATGAAGGGGAAACCTTGCTACGATGGTTCCATTGGTGACCCAAGACATAGTGGGTTCAATGAGAGAGCAGTTTTCCTGTGAAAGCAGGGAGATCTAGCTTATGTTCCTGTGTTATCTATTGCTGCTAGTTAGGTAGCACTTGACTCATGGATTTGCCCTTTTTCATAGCAAAGTTGTAACGCCTCGAAAACACACCTGAAATCAACGTTGAATCCTCTTTCGACATATGTCCGGATGCGCTCCCGGAACACTACGACTTAACTTTTGACTTTTACCTTGACTTTGACTAACTCCAGACTAGTCAACAAAAGAATACTTAATTGCGGAAACAAAGTTAATTAAATACATAAAATATTAATGCGAAAATAAAACTTCATAATTCAAGTATCAAACTTTAAATTAATACAACTCTAAGGACCTTGTTTTGAACATAACAACATTTATTCAAAATAGAAAAGACATTTGGACTTGGACTAGAATACTTCTCTTCATGTGCAGGCAGTCTTGTCATGAACATCACCACCCAGCAATTCACAAGACCTCTATTCCTGCACAGACCCGGTACAAGGGAGAAATTCTCCTGATGAGTATTACTCAGTATGTAATGTCCAAAATGAAAATAAACATTCATATGCATTCATTCTTAATCATAACAATATAAAGATAATATTTTTTCATATAAGGCATAAACAACATAACCAAAAGCATATGAGTGCCACATACAAGAATAACATCATTCATAGCACATGAACATATCATACATCATTTTCATTTATTTCCCGTATATCTTTGTTTTCTTTGACTTTCATCATTCTTCTTTTAACTTGTCCCATAGGAGTTATATATGGAACTTCTTTGCTCTTATTACCTTGAAGAGCTCTTCATTCTTTTAAGGTACATCATGTCACTTCATGCATAATCTGGTTGTACACACCACGACGGGCTCCTATCATGGAGCAAGAATCTAAGGATTCTAATTCGTTGCATAGGTGGAGAGTCCTGTACAACAGGAATGGTAGTCACGGTGTGTTGCCATCACCAGCTTGTAGTTTCACTATTTTGCCTTCAGCTACACTACCCATTCCTATCTTTAACTTTCGTTCTGGCACTTTCGTTCTCCCATATCAATCCATGAGCATGACGACCCTCTTTTTACAGCTTTATTAGCTTTACATTTCACAATTAACTTGTCTTATGTAGTCCTTTGAAATGTCGCATAACAAAGCAGGCAAACATTTTGGCTAATTATAGTCATTATACATTATAATACAAGCTCATATTTCAATCACAGCTCAAGTATAAATAATTAATGAACAATAAATTAATCATACAAACTTTAAAAGAAAGAACCTTAGTTTACATACATATAATTAAAGAAGAAATATTAAATTAAGAGGTTGTCGTCAGCCTGGCGCGACTCCAAAATCCAACCAGATCGAACATGGTGCAATCTCAACTTAATCATGCATCATAAATAATTTAAAAGTCTCCTAAAAAAATAATTTAAAAGAGAAACACCAATTTAATTATAAATAAAATAATGGACCAACTCATAACTAAGGACCATAATTATTCCCAGCAAAGTCATACAAAGCATACCTACATATGTGTATCAGTAACATATATGCATGCATGATCATATCTAGATTGCATATGTGGAAGGTCGTGGTACGAAGACAGATTTATCATGGCACTATCCAAAACCAGTAGTGAAATATAAATTTAATAAATTAAATTACCATGTAAAGAAAATCTCATTAGATGAATCCAAATGCAAAGAAATAAGACTCTAATGCACTTAAAGATCATGAATAACTTATATCAAAATAATTAACACTTGACCGTGGCAGTACCATCAGAAATATGTTTGTGTCCAGAGCATTATATTAGACTTATGTAACAGTAATCTGAGGCATTATAGTTAAATCATCACAACATATGGATTAATAGCAATCCTCTTAGGCATTATATTAGGCATATGTAAGCTCATGCTGTAATTTAACAATGAAATCTTTAATTACAGTTTGGTGTTTGATACCATGCGGTGCAAACTGCAAAGAAAATGAAGAAAAGGCGCCAAATCTCTCAGTAAGGCATATGTACATTCGAAACATGCAGGATATACAAGTGGCTTCATTATTGCTTTATATATAATATAATAGTAAACATTGTGGCATAAGAACGTTTGCTATGCACAATAATCATACACCACTCATTACTACTTTTTGGCACAGCGCATGCCATGTATAGTAATCATTAATCCACCTGTAAATGTTTCCTGAGGTGTCATGCAGCAGGATGTATATACATTGTCTCTTAAGTAATTGATATTATCAATTAAAACCAATAACCTACCTATCTGGATCACTTCCTGTGGTCCACTTTGTATCCAAAATAGAAAAGATAAATCATAATTTACATGACTATCAGATGTATAATTTGGTAGCGTCAATTAATATACCTAGATGATAATTTAATATTTCTATATCATCATTTATAAATTCGAGAATCATTATCATTTCTCGAAGAAGAAAAATAATAAAATTGGATACCTGTTACATACCGTTTTGATGATGGTTTCTTCCTCGTGACCTTTGATCTTCCTCTTTTTCTTTGTCTCTTCTCCTCTGTCTACTTGTTTCTCCTCAATCTCCTATTGCACGTCCTCAACAATGAGTGAAGAGAAAGTAGGGAAAATGACAGCTGTCGTGTGGGTGTGAATATGGGAGAAAGAAGAGAGAGAGAAGGCTTTTACTTGGGGATTTTATGTGGTGTGAGTGGTTATTAGTGTCATAATAGGCATGAGGGTGGTGGTAGCGTGAGAAGCGCTCCTCCCTCATGGCCCTTTTTTTTTACGTGACGCCACAAAAGTGGTATGCAACAGTCGCTCATATTGAATTGTTAGATTATTCATTTACCATTTTATAAGAAATTTAGTTTTGAGTTCCCTTATAAATACTTTATTTGGAATATATATTCTGTTAACATCAAAGTGAAAATTAATACCTGTGATTTTGTTTGTTTGTTGGGAATACTAACTAGTGAGCATATTTATCTTGTAATAGCTGATAATTTTCATGTGAACATGGATCTAACCATTGTGTTGGTAACTTCTGTTTTTCCTTCCCTTGAAGCATTTTAGAACGTTACTTTGCAGGGTCTCCTTTAACTCCTAGGATTTATATTGGGTAGGCTATGGTGTGCTGACTTTTTTTTTCAAGGAAGGTTATTCTAAAAAATCTTTGTTTGTTTCAGGTTGAGATAAATATCCACCAGTTTTTTGCAGGATATGCTGAAGGACGAAATCACTGGAATAAATGGCCTGAAATGCTCAAGTTAAAGGATTGGCCCTCAGCCAGTTCCTTTGAGGATCGTTTGCCACGCCATGGTGCTGAATTTATCACAGCTTTGCCATTTCCAGAATACACAGATCCTAGGTTTGGTCCTCTGAATCTTGCAGCGAAACTGCCTGAAGATGTTCTGAAGACAGACCTGGGCCCAAAGACATATATCGCTTATGGTCTTGCTGAAGAATTAGGCAGGGGTGATTCTGTCACTAAGCTTCACTGCGACATGTCAGATGCTGTATGTATGACAATTTAATGATTAATTTTTTTTTAGTTTGATTTATGTCATAGCTACATAAACAAACTTCATATCTCAATATCTAGACTACAGTGCATGCATCATCCTTGTCCAGGAGTTTGAATATGCATGCTGACCACAATGTTTTTTTTTCTTTTCACTTTTGTCATTTTTTATATTCTGGAACCGGGGGTGCTTGATTTCACTACTGATGTCAAGATAAAAAGCATTATCTTTTTATCTTTCTCCTTCACTTTTATATGTATGCTGGGCACTAATGATTGTGGTGATGATTTTCTTTTTCTTTAACACAAAGTGGCTGTGAAGTCTGTATTTGAAGCTATATATAGAGTAAAATGTATGTTATATATATCTGTACGACATCCTCATTGGTAAATGTGTCATTTGGTTCCATTATGAAGCTATGCCTGTCATTGTTGGCCACAAGTTAAAAAATGTTCTGCATTGTGTGGTGCTATCAGGATCTTGTAGCTTTGCAACATCTTGTCATTACTTCGCCTTTATTAACTGTGACTAGGCATTGACAATATGATATCTCTTATTCAGGTGAACATCTTAACTCATACGGCAGAAGTAATTCTTGACAAGAGACAGCTTGTTGCAATAGAGAAGTTAAAAAAGAACCATAGGCATCAAGATATACGAGAGAAAGTTTACACTGAAAAAACACATCCGCATAAAGCCACTTCTGATAACCTTGATGAAAATAGAGACAATGTCATCACAACTGTCGTAGGGTTAGGAGATGTTGATGTTGGAAATAGCGAAAGCCCCAGCAAAGAGCAACCTTCTGATGAAAGTGTAAGTCAACAACATTATGAAGGTGGCGCCCTGTGGGATATTTTCCGGAGAGAAGATGTTGCAAAACTATGCGATTATCTCACAAAACACTCGAGAGAGTTCAGGCATGTCTATTGTTGCCCAGTAGAAAAGGTAAGGGTCTTTTCATGTAAGTTCAACACATTCATCTACTTGGGCAGTATCGTTAGTAATTGTTACTATCATCAGGTGAATAATCCTATTCATGATCAGTCATTTTACTTGACTGTGGAGCACAAATGGAGGCTGAAGGCTGAATATGGTTAGTTTTCTTACTTCAAAAGCTTTACAATTCATAACAACTATTTCATTTGTCTTCAATTTCAACAATATGTATTATTTCTACAGGAATTGAGCCTTGGACTTTTGTACAGAAACTTGGTGAGGCTGTCCTTATACCAGCTGGATGTCCCCATCAAGTTAGAAATCTAAAGGTTTGTTGTTCCATGATCTGGTTATATAGCCTTATCAACTTGTGAACTTTCTTCTTCAACAGTAGTTTCTTTTTAAATACTGCTATTAATAGATGACTTAAATTATTCTTCTTTCACCTCTTGAGCAGTCGTGCATAAAGGTTGCCGTGGACTTCGTTTCCCCTGAAAACATCCGTGAATGTATAAAGTTGACTGAAGAGTTCCGTAAACTACCAGATGAACACAAAGCCAAGGAAGATAAGTTGGAGGTTTGCTTACCTTTAAAACATAATTGGTCTGTTTGTTTGTGTGTTTTTCACATTTTCATGCAATCAACTATGATTTTATTGCAAATTGATCAGGTTAAGAAGATGGCTATTCATGCGCTCAGTAAAGCCATAACGGATTTAGAAAGTCGCAATTTCACTCCAGGGTGAGTTACAGAAAATTTCCTTGTTTCGAATCTTATTGCTGAATTTCTTTCATGCATTTACAATAAGTTAATACTAGTGGTTCACCTATGCTTCAATATTCCCGTGTAATTTTCTAGATGGTTATCAAGAATCTATCAGCAGCACTGTTCATCCTGCTTCATCACCTTGGGGCCTTTAGCTGACTGTCTTTTCTCCATTATCAGGTCTGCAGATCAATACAAGGAAGATCAAACGAAGAAGAAAAAGATCGGTTCGAAGAGGAAAAAAAAGTAGATGACCAATTAAGCTAAAGCTGGAAATCCACCGTCATATTTTCATAGCGACGTTCAAATTACAATGCATGGCAATTGACACAGCGGGAATAGTTCTCCAATTTATGCAAAGGTCTACCACCTGATAGAAAACAATCCTTGTTCTATGTACCCAAAAGAAAGTTCCTTGTTCTGAAGGGTAATGTTGTTGAGTAACAGGGTAGGCAGCCTGATATATGTTTTTTTTCCAAAAGAAATGATTCGTTTGTGCTACTCACGAATTAGTGAAACACACTCGTTTAAATGTTGATTGTGTTTCTTCTTACGGGTAGAGTAGACTTGTCGAAATTATTTTATTCTCACTCCCTTTCTCATCCTCTCATCCTTTCTTTTTCATTATCTTATTAATCAAATTGTAAAACTGACAAGCAGAGGATGGTTTGGCAAGTCTAGCTTTATTTTCGAAGACGTCAAAAAAGTTAATAACCTCAAATTAT
Organism: Pontederia crassipes; assembly: GCA_030549335.1. Lineage (NCBI taxonomy): Eukaryota > Viridiplantae > Streptophyta > Magnoliopsida > Commelinales > Pontederiaceae > Pontederia > Pontederia crassipes. The sequence continues at coordinate 8,672,971 of JAUKPH010000017.1, forward strand.
TTGTTTAATAAAAAATTATTACTTCCTCAATTATGTGTTAATAATGAAATATCAGTTGACTACAGAAAAGGGGGAAAAAAAGAAGAGAGCAACAGAAAGTAACAAGTCCTTCCATATCCTACAACTTTTTTTCCTTTCTTCCGAAACTAAGTATGCAACAAACAAATTCACCTGATCAGACACTAATTATGTTCTGAAAACAAAGGGAAAAAAGCCTCTCCACTCCTCACAGTTACTACCACACAACCCTCACACCACTACTAGCACTAACTACGCACATTACATCACCAGCTTCACATCCTCCGGCAGGTCTCCTCTCCTGCACCAGGGTAATGCAACGCCAGAGGAAACACGAGGAGGAGGTCTTCCATGGCCTCCGTCTCGTCTTCCTCGATGGTGTCCAAGGTCCTCCTCTGCGCCTTGTGCCTCACGACCGTCACCATCGCCGGCGGCGCAACCTCTGTGCCGAACTGCAAGCCGTGCACTCCCGCCATCTCCTCAACTTCGCTGCCGGAAATCAACAAGTGGGTGTCCAAGGTGGAAGGAAGCTGTGAAAATCTTGGCCTATGCAATCACTGGCACTACGTCTGGTGGATACTTATAAGGGGATTCTTGTGGAGATTCCTGTAACAGGTGCCAGGTTCCAAGCGAGAGCGCAATTGAAAAGTCCGGAATCGGCCACGAGGTGTTTGGCTCCTTTCGCGTTCATGTGCCTCACATGGGGCTTTGAGGTGGATTGGAATTTGCAGTCTGAGAACATTTACTGCAAGAAAAGTGGCAGCCCTATTTGCTCGTTTCGGTGCGAGTGAGACGATCGACTGTCTCAATGCGCACGCCAAGTGCTCGACGCAGTGGCTGCATGTGTGGTGAGTTCTGTTTGATGCTAACACGTTCTCCTCTCCGGTATGCAAGCAGTCGCACTGCATTTGGAACGTGGCCTTATTGATTCGCATAGTATTTATCCTTGTGGCCAATTTCAATCCACACGTGATAATAGTTATCTCTATTCTAAATCCTTAGTTTTTTTTTTCAATTTCTAATTAATATTCAGATCACTTGTTCCGTTTAAACAAATTATTAACAAAAGTAATTTAATTAGTAACTATTATTATTATTATTATTATTATTATTATTATTATTATTATTACTATTACTACTATTGAAAAGCAATATCGATGATTCAATTCGTGCAACATTAAAGTACGAATTATCTATAAATCGAATGGATCTACAATCGAATCCAACTAATTCGGTTAAGTCATCGGATATCGCATACCTAACCTTATAAAAATTTTCTATATTCATATTGACTCAAACTATTAATATTTTTTTGGAACTTTGAAAAATAACACGCCCACAGGTGTGGGGGGGGACCCCTCAAAATTTTAAATTTTAATATCGTAATATACAAAAAAAATCTCAGAATTAAAAATTAAATTTGAATCCCCTTAAATATTTTCAGTATGGTATTGCTAACAAAAAAAAAAATTTGTTTTGGGTTTTGGCTCTCAAGAGGTTGGGGCTCAAAACTTGGATGCGTAACACACTGTACGTTAGAGATCACAGTATTTGCTCATCCAATCGATGAAATCACGTTCATCAAAGAAGCCACTAATGATAATTTTCACTCGAATTGACGACTTAAAAATCAATATTGTCAAAATAGAGATGTTACCTAGGAGGATCAGATTGAGAATCTTAATATTCTACATATTATTAAAAAATACATATTCTAAAATAACAAATACTCTTTTGATAAATTTATCACATTTAAATCCTAAATTAAACCTCCTGGATCATATTTTTATCGGTTCTTAAGTAAAATTCTATCAATTAAAAATGAATAAAATATATTAAGATTTATCCATGTTAATTACGATTATAATAAATATATAATTTTATTAATATTTAAATAATTATATTAATAATATGGAATCGTATAAAATAGAATAAGATCATAATATCGTGTATTCAAAATTGGCATCATATTAAAATTTTACACATAAAATTTTAAAGGTAAGATCGAAATTAGTTAAGAATAAAAAGATTTAGATGGTAAAATTTTAAAATCTAAATTGAGATCGCGACAACTTTTAGATTGAATTGGATGGAAAAATCATAGCATCTAGATTCTAGAGTTGCTCAACTAGTCTCTCTTTTCACTTCACTGGTATTAGAGATGTCATCAACAAATTTTGTTTCCGACGAATATTTCAAGTCTTCTGCTCGCAACACACAGTCCTCTTTTTTTCTTCTTTACGCAATCAGTTCCTCTACACTTCAAAATTTTCCTCGTCTTCTCCGCCGACTTCGCCGTATTCCGGTGAATTTTACGAACCCGGCAACCATCGGAAGATTCTATCGGAGTTGCACTAATCACATGTGTCACGCTCCCGGGGCAGCTCCTCCCACGCCGTCGAATCATGATTCGACGCGCGACGAGGCTGGCCCGATGGCGGCGTCACATCGAACTATACAATGGTGGATTTGAAACAAACGCATCAGAAATTTAAAGCACATAATATCAGTGGATGAACAACCACCAAATGTTAACATAATCCTCATAAATTCCTTGACATGTTCTAGGACAACAACATACACATAATTATGAATGAACTTAAACATTCAAGTTACATCCATGAGTCACATTAAAATGTATACTCCAGCATGGGCAGCATGTTACAACACTTGAAACATAGTTCTAAACATAAACATAAGGCCTACTAATTGGCCATGAAAACTTAATCCTAGACATGCCATGCCATGTGCAACTCTTTCATTCATAAGCAGCAGTACCTTTAGCTTGATTTTCTACAAGATCCATTGCAGGAAAAATACATTCCATTAGAGTATGTAAGATCTAAGCCATAATATGAACAATTTGCATAATATGACATGAAATACTATTATGGACAGCAATTAACAATGAACAATACTATATAATTCCATTGATCATCTAGGTGTTTCTTTAACCTAAATTATATCAATTTCATTAAATATATAGGCTCACCAATATTAAGCAAGAACCATGCAATCAATATGGCATTGTCATGCCCAATGTGACCCATGGTTCAATAGTGTTCATGCTTAATCAATTAAAGTAATTATCATATTTGTTATCATATGACGAGTGAAAATTTGCACCAAAGCTTCCAATATTCGGTTCCCATGTACCCATCCCTTGTTTCTCACCACATGACGACACCAATTAATCAATTCAATTCAATCAATATATGAGCCTTTAAACAATGAGTCGAAGGGCTGAATCTTGCCTTAGTCCAGTGGTTAGCTAGACCACGAAGAATCTATCCGTTCCCCAAACAATGGGTGTCCCGGAGGACCAATCAATCAATATGGAGGCATCTACCTCCCAATGGGACATGCTCATCAATTAAGTTCCTCCGACAAGTTCATTCAATCAATCAATACATCATTCATTAACTGATTCTATTTACGACTGAACATGCATATCGATATCAACTAGATTATCAATCAAATATAATCTAAACAACACTGTTCCTATGCTGGACCGGTCGACCGGTCAAAGTTTCGATCGATCGGTGAAGCCTTAAAAATTGACCGATCAATATATGACTGGTCGACCGGTCATACATGATCGGTCGACCGATAACATATGAACATCAGTCGGCCGATCAGACATCTGTTCGATCGATAATTACATAATCACCGGTTGATCGACCTCAAATATCGGTCGATCGGTCATATCGTAATTTCTACGATATGAACATACTGCTATTACCAATCGACCGGCCATGCCCAACGGTCGACTGGCCATGCCCAACGGTCGACCGGCCATGCCCAACGATCGATCGGCCATGCCCAGCGGTCGACCGATATATGCTGTAGAATGGAAACTAGACCATTTTCCTAGGATTTTCAAAATGCAATACAACATACATTATGCCACGCAATCACATAACATGTTAGACTCACATTCAAGACAAGAACATGACAAAGTGAACAACATGCTATGTCCTAGGTTTAGATGAATCTAAACATGCTTCTAATTTTTGTTTCAAAACTGGTTTTTCTAATAAAATGCATCTAGGGCAGAATTTATGAAACTATCCCTAGAGTTCATTGAGCTTAGATCTACCTTCGTCTATGACCAAGGTAGGGATCCACCTTACATACCAAATTTTTAGCACAAAACCTCTTTTCTTCACTGCTATCCTCCTCTTTCTTCTCTCCTGGTTCTTCCTCTTCTTCCTTCCCAGCTTGGTCCAGCAGCACCTTGTTCTAGCTCCAACTCTTCTTCCCTGCTGCTGATCTACTGCAAAGAAGGAGATGCACCTCCCTAGGGCAAGAAGGGCTGTTGGATTCTTCAGGAAATGGGAAAAAGTGGTGAAGAGAAGCTAAGGGAGGGTTTATATTTATAGGCAGTGAGCAGGGGTTTGAGTGGGTTTTGGGATCCAATGGGGTGTTGGCAAGTGTCCCACTTACCTTGTTTTTCTTTTATATTTCTGCCAGGTGTTACAACGTGAACCAACATCGAATTCGATTCAAGCTTGCCATTGATGGAGAAGATGACCAAGGCCACGAACGAAAACGAAGGTAATCAATGACTCTGCAAACCTTATCCACCATTCGAACAACGTCGACATTCATCAAATCATTGGGAACAAATCTCACCTAATTCTCGTACATCACGGTAGTCGAAGGTAGCAAGGCGATGAGCAATGTTCATTAACATAATATCTAATCCTGTTCGTCCATTCCATTTGACAATCAGATCCTTGCGTCGGCTGCTGATTTTATTCTGAACCATTATTGTTTCTATTAATCAAATCTTATTTGTTTATCGTCCTTGAATTAGATCTTGTTTGTTCATTGTCAACGATTTTAGTCGTGTATAATATATTTAAAAGTTATTCTTTTTACACCAAACAGGTGAGAAAATAAGACCACGACATGAATATTATATTCTTTTGAATAACTTTTACTACTTTTTAAAAGTTATTTTCTGCGACCCCTTAATCACATCCATTTGATATCTTTCTTTGAATATGAACCATTATAATTAGGGATTGAAGATTGTGCGGATGTTTACTCAATGATAGTCTTAAAATTATTATAAATTCAATTGAAAAAAAAATATTTATCATGAATCACCATTCATTTATAAATTAATGGTGGGTCATTCACGTATTCCTTAAATCATTGTAACTACATTTTTTACCATTGATTGATTCATAATTTAACCTGGATCATTGATTAAGTTTTAATCAGATATGAACGACATACACTTTATTTTAATAGTATCCATTGATCCTTTCTGATTTAATCATCAGTCATAATAGTTTTTTTTTAAAAAAAATTGGACCTTTGATAGGTTTTTTTTAGATCGCTCTTTTGGTCATTGATCAGGTTAAATAGCAATTGTTATAACTTGTTTTAAATCCCTGCCATTGGAACATGCTTTTTATGTTTATAAGCTTTAGACTATTTTATTAATATGTGTGGATGGGTTTAATTAATCCACAAACTTCTAGTAATAGTAAATTCATTATAAATTTGATTAAAAATATTTATCAAGGATCATCGTCCACATGCCACACGTTCCCTTATTTATTAATAACCCATTTAATTTTTATAGCATTTCTTATTTGTTTTAACATTTTTTTACATTTAATATGTAGTTAATTTTCTAGGTTAATATATTTAAATTAAATCTGGAAAATTTTAATTAAAGTTAATTTACTACTCCTGTTACTTATTTTTGGATTTAATTCGGACATTTTTGTTAAGTTATTTAATATTAAGTTAATTAATTCAATATTAATATTTAATCTCATTATTAAATTAATATCCAGTTAATTTTGAATGATACTTTATATCAATATTTAATTTAATATTAATTAGTAATGTAGGATAAATATTTGATTGCTAAATAAATTTCCACAAAATAAATTTTATTGATATTTAATCTGTAAAAAAATAATATTAATTGGTATGAATATTAATATTTTCAGATTAATATTTGATTGTTTAAATAAATAATATTTCAAATTAATCTTAGCTTGATACTTAATCTCGATAAACTTAACAAAATTTTTGAATCAATATTTAATATTAAATTAATATCCAAATTAATTAAGTTTTAAGTGATAATTAGAGACTATTTGGTAATGACAAAAAAAAGTAAAGCATCAAATAAAAGATAACGTTTTTATTGAGTCAAAATATATTTGTAAGTATTTGATAAATGTTTTTTAGAAAAATTTAAATTTGATAATAAAACTTTATAAGCTAGTGGAAATAGCTTATAAAATATACAGTATAACTTATTTCACATTTTATTCTTAATATATTTTCATTCTTTTTAATAAAAAAATTGCTTAAATGCCAAACATAATATATTATTTTTTTATTTCAATGTTTCACTTATTTAATTTTACTTATAACACGAGTAAGATTTTATTTTAAAATAATAAACATTTTTATATTAAAATAATATTTTTTAGAGAATATTACTAGTGAAAATAAAATATCAACAACTAATTATTACAAATATAATTCTTATACGAACAAGAGTAAATTATATTCTTGTTTATATTTTTGTCATTTATACATATACATTAGTTCAACCCATATATTTACCAAATAATCTTTATCAAACTTATAAACAAATCATTATCCGTTATATGTTAATATCTAACGGATATTCTCTAATTCAAATTGTTAGCATCTAATCAAATCGATAACTTTGTTAAACATAGTCGTAAGAAGGACCATTTAAATTTCTAGCATAGTCATTGAAAGAATCCATGTAAAGAAATAACAAAAATCAGAGGAAGAAAGCAGAGGAATAACAAAAATCCATGTAAAGGGCATTGTAACCTCACCACGTGATAGAGCCCTTTCTCCTGAGCACTCAAGTGGAGTTGTATCTTGACTTACTAAAATAAAGTAAACAAATGGAAAATATACAACTGCATACAAATATTATATTTATTACATAAGCTCGATAATCACATAATAAATTGTATATCATCCCAATTACGTCATAAATAATTTAGCCTTAAATGTTCGATATTTTGATACAAGACATAGTTGATACATGACACAATACTCATCCATGTGCACACCATCACCGAGTCACAATACTGCACACACACTGCGTCACTGATCATGCATGTTAATTAATACTTTTTTCATTAAGAAATAAGATATTAAAACAGTTTAATTATTCCACTCCAAGACTCTTTATTAATATAATGATTCCACTTCGACCCTTCTAATTAATATAAGAGGGCATTGAATATACTGTATGGACTATAATAAATTGATCGACCTATTATATATATTACTGTTCGTCAAAATCAAATTTATATAATATATCCATCTATCTATATTCAATGCAGTATACTACAGCATATAAGCATGAAATATACTCATTTTACTCTTAATATAATTCCTCCCTCACCATTTTCTTCTCATCTCGCTTACCCTTTTGTTTTAACATATTTTCCCCTTTTGTTCACTTATCCTCACTTTTTCGCTTCAATCTTATTTTCTTTCTCCTCTAATCTCCTCCTCACTTCCCTCTTTCTTTTAATCTCATCTTCTTCTCTCCTTTAATTTATTTTACGGGTTTTCTTTCTCCGCTAATATCCTCTCTCCCTCTCTCCATGCCCTCTTATGTCCTTTCAAAACAAAAAAAAAGAACACGTTAATCATAGAATTACATTTCAATCTCCAACCAAATAGAACAATATTTAACTTCTAAAATGTGACACGGGAGAATTTAATCTTATAAAATCCTTATATTTAAAAATAAAAAGAAAAATTACATCACCTAAACCAGACAAAACTTTAATATGTAGTGCAGTGCTATTTTATCTTTTTTTATCATCCTTGACAACGTCCAACAAATGTGACGTCCATGAAAATATAATTTATGCAAAACTTACTCTCATGCTTTCTTCTTCCACGAAGACAATGTAAATGGACGAAAGAACAAATAATTAAACCCTGAAACAGAAATGGGACAGACAAGCGTGCATCTGTACTTTGCAAGCTGGCCTTTCTATCACAGCTTGACCAAATGTAAGAAAATTTGCGTAGTCATATACAACTTGTGTTGGTTGAAAATAACAATCTTTTTGGTCTTTTTGCGCGTATATGGAATCGCTAATTTCTTCGGCATTCGAATAAAGATATCATGGCTTCGCTTAATCTAATGCTGTTTTGCTCCTCCAAGCAATAATTGGTTTCTGTAAGCCATCAAAAAGTGGTTTCGCAATCAAATCGGCTGTAAAAGACCATTTGGATGATTGCCTCACGACAGAGCTGTTATCTGATTCTTGCAAGTCCGAAGTGCTTGACGACTTCCTTACAGCAGATAATTTGTCAAACATGAAACCATCTTCAGCTGGATTTGTGCTCAGGCGTAGGAAATCTATGTCTGACCGGCTCCCCAGCTTTGGCCTTGGAAGAGGTGGTACTGACCTCCCTGCAAGAGCCACACCCTCCTCTTTGGCCATTAATAGTGGCATGCGTAAAGGCTCCACATCATACTTTTGGCGTCTTCGGACTGACTTGTCACTTTTAGATTTCTCAGGATCACCGGAATCAGCAGCTTCCTTCACTACTAGATCCTGATAAAGTTCACCATAACATGGCTGGAGATTGCTGACTGAACTTGTCGGTCTTCTATTTTGTGGATCAGGTGCCGGAGATACCTTAGGAAGTGAGTCATCCTCAAAGCGCAGGGCATTATCAGTTCTGTATACTAACATTTCAGTGCCTTCACCTGATAACTTTTTTTGTGTTTTGAGACCATAATATCCTTGTAAGCTATTCATCGCAGGTGAGATATTGTGTTGTTCATTCCTCAACTTCGATGATTGAAATGATTCTACGATTCGTGTCTGAGGACAACGGGATGGAGTTTGTTCTCTGCAAAAATAATGCAACAGTAGAAACTAAATATCAAACTTAGTCCATAATAAAGGGTATCACGAAAAATGCATTGGGTACAAAATGTTGCAGCTTAAGAGGGAAATTCAATCAAGTGGAAAGGAGGATCTACAGAAAACTGAAAATGAAATCTAAAACAAGAAAGGCATCAAATTCCTCATTATAGACATCAATGTTCAATGCTATATTTTCTAGGACAACAACAAGAAGTTGTTGTCCTACCTAGAAGTAAATACTCACCACTAGATTGTTTTAGCACACATTAATAGCATTCGTAATATAAAGAAATACCAGGGTAGTTACATATTCACTGGATGGCCACTTGCGCCAAATGTCTTAATTTTCATTTGATACACAAACCTCCCTTATTTTTCTGCATCATTATATTGTCGCTTGTAACTTGAAGAGAGGAGAAAAGGTATCCACAATGGCATTTTTGTTACTTTCTCGTTTCGAGAGTGATCATATTCTCTGATACTGGCCTGTTTCATGTGACTGAACCACACACAATCACTAACATCCATGAAACTCTCAAAGAGTTTGACCTCACCACTCTATTTATGTTTACTCTCTCAATATGACATACATCCTCCAAAGCGCTTATAAGCTGACCTTCGAACTAGCTCAAGCTTCCAAGCTGGATTTACAGGTTTAAACTGAAATACAGGGAAAGACATAAGCTTACCAGTATGGGAAAGAGTGTTTATATGACAAGGACAAATGCCACTTAAGCACTGATCTTTTTTAAACATGATCTGCCGCCATACAAGGGCCAGAACCTCAGCCCACTTAAACATGATCTAATGCCCATACAAGGACCATAAAATTAAAGATCAGCATCACCTCAACACCATTCGCTCATATCTGTTTGACAAAACTTATTGAAAACTTGTTCTACAGCCCATAGAAGGACAAAGAGACTTGAGCTTAATATCCCTAAATAAACATAAGAATCCTTAATTGTCTCATCATTCAACTTCATTCCTTTTATGTCTACTGATATAGCTAGGCTCATTTTAGGAAATCACATTCCAGAAAATAACATTTCAAACAGGCAAGTTTAAGGCTCCCTTTCAGCTGCATATGTCACATGATACAAAATTATGTAACAATTGTTAAGTTCATCAGGCTATCATTTATGAAACTAACCATTTGTTGTTCCAAAGACATTAGGATAACAGTCAGCAAATATTTCGAGGAAAATATTACAAACCATTTACGTACAACTATGTGACAGTGAAATGCAAATGTCACTTCCTCTTGGCATGAAGTCTCAGCTACGAAAAATCTTACCCATGATTTGCCGCACTGATGGCCTGATTGGGTGATGGGGAATGTCTTCCTGGCAGAGGAATCTGCAATGATTTGTGCGCAAACATTTGAAGGTCGGTCACCAAACCGTTCATTCTTTTTATATCTGCCACCTTCTCAAAGCAATAAATGTTATCTTCCACTTTATCATTCATTAACAAAACATTCAACATTCGGAATAACCATATAAGATGCCAGAAACTTATCATTATATGATTGGAACTCTGAAAAGGTAATCTAGTGTCTTAGTATAACATAATGCAGTAATTCACAAGTACACGAAGACACTAGCCAATAGTTCCCAAGCAAAATATATTCTTGAATCTTATGCGTGGCCAATTCCTGAGGATGCAAATCCGCAAATGAAATCATTTCACTTCGCTTGGCAACACTAATTAAGCTTATTGGACAACCGGTTCTTGCCCTTTCGAAAAGTTTCATGAATCATAACAAGGTTACTACTTTAGTTGCTATTTTCATAACACAAACCCTAAAGCAAACATTTTTAGCAGACAAATCACTACAATTAATTCTCAGGAAGACAACAACAAAAAAAAGGCTGTAGTTTACCTCAACACCATACTTAATGGCGATCCCTGCGAGCGTGTCCATCTTCGATACCTGGTGTTCGATGTATTTAGCACCCGAAGACGAAGAAGTACGAGAACTGTTACTGTACTGAGAAGATAAGGGAGATGCATATGCATCGATCTCCTCTCCAGTGTACACAGCTCCCATTTCTATACACAAGTAGACCAAAACAAATCGGAGAAAGAAAAATCCAAAGGTAGCAGGAACTTAAACTTTTCCAAAAGAGACAGGACCCTTTCCCTTACATCAGGGGTTCGAGTGGGAGAAAAATATTCGACAAATGGGCAAAAAAAAAGCGAGCGAAATCTGATGAAAGTTGGGTCGATCGATAGATCTCGAGCTCTGGAGCTTGATTCCAACTGTTCTGTCGATCAAATTAGAGGATTCCCCGCGATATGTGTTGTATTTGATATCGTCGGCAATCCAACAAAGAGCGAAGAGAGCTCGAGGCGCTGCTGCTGCTAGTTTTGCTTGGACGACGCGGTTGAAAAAGTGTCGGTTTTTTTTTTCATTTCATTTTCTTATTTCTTTAATTTATGTCGCTGGGTTGCGTTGGCACGTCGCCGTCTCTATTATTATTTTTAGACCAAAATCCGGCATTTAAAAAATTGTTTATTGGTATTTTTTATATAACATTTTTTTATGACCATGATCAATTATTACTATTATTATTATTTGGTATTTAATCCCAGACTAATTCGGTTGTGAATTATGATCACAGAAATTAATTAAATAATAAAATAAAAAACACATGTAGTAGTCATATTATTCTCAATAATTTAATATTGAGCAGCCTATTTATTCATTCTTATATTAATATATTTATGTATAATTATTATTACTACTACAACAACAACAACAACATCATGTGTTCTTAATAATTAAATTGTTGGCGTTTTCTGTGGTCGTATCTTGGATTCGCTCGCCGACGCATCCCCTCCAAGAACTGTTGGATGTTTTTAACAATAATTAGCACAAACTTAGAAATATCAGCCAATCGTTAGCTCCTACAATTATTTTCCACTACTTTCTTTTAACCTTGCATAAAATAATAATAATAATAATAATAATAATAATAATAATAATAATAATAATAATAATAATAATAATAATAATAATAATAATAATAATAATAATATAATAATAATAATAAAATGATGATGTTGTCAAGTCTGTAAAAGTGATTGATTAACACAAAAAGAAAAAAAATACTCGTGGATCAAGTCTCCTCTTTATTTCATGATTATAATTGAAAATCGAAATGTGACTTGTCGTGCATTAAATTTCTGATTAAAAACACTTAAATAGAGCACAACTCGGTGTCGTGGTGTAGTTGGTTATCACGTCAGTCTAACACACTGAAGGTCTCCGGTTCGAGTCCGGGCGACGCCAAATTTTTTATTTTATTTTTAATCTCTCACAGTGACAGCGTTGCGTTCTCCTACTGCTTAATACGAATCATTGCATGAAATCATTCGATATCTTGATATGTTATTGCAATAATTACTCCTAAGATAAAGATGCATATCAAAGTTTTTTTTATATTTGCTCTGCAATATTTGTGGCAGTCAATTTTCGCCTTATTTTGGGTATCAAATTTAGTGTTCCAAAAGTTTTTAGGCCTCCACTATTATCGTTTAAGGTGAGGATGTTAAAAAAAAAACAATTTTCCCAAGGCCAATATTTTTCGAGAACTAATTTCTTATTTCACCAATTTTTGCATCAACTTCACCCCAATAGTTAATGGTGCTTTAGCCACCTTTTTTGTGCCCCATAGTTCTTCCGGTGGTGCTCAAGTCTCTATTATATATCTTGATCAGGTTGAGTTGTACTGTATTTTAAGGTGTTCAATTGCATTTAAGACAGTCATATGAATTCCATGCATTACTAGGTCGAAGTGTGATGAGTTCCATGTGGTTGGTCATCCAATTCCAATACGAGGAGTTCAAGATTGAGCCTTCTGTCGCGTTGGCAATCAAGTTGACCCCGAAGATGTTATATTGCATGTTATAATCTTGACCATTCAACAAATGTCACTACAAGAAAATGACGAATTTACGACGGATATTTTTCGAAAAAATGATTTTTTTCTCATTTATTGACGGCAGTTACGACGGATATGAAACTCCTTTCGAATTATTGAAGGCCAAAACGTCATTCGTTATTTACATCCGTCGATAATTTTGAAAGAAATATTCGTCGGTAATTATATTTATAATAATATATATAATATAAATATATATTCAATATTTTATTATCAAATTATTATTTTATTTACCGAAGGATAGTGCCTTCGAAATTACCGAAGGATTTGCATCCATCGGTAATTTCGAAAGCATTATCCTTCGGTAATATATATAATATTATTATTATTATTAAACATTAATAATAGTATATGTGTTGATATTGATTATATATATCCTTCTAAATTAATTATATGTTATATTATAAATATTTTATGAAAATAGAATAAAGAGATGTGTTATATTATAAACATTAATAATATACTATTTTATTTACCGAAGGGTGATACCTTCGTAATTATCGAAGGATTTAGCATCCGCCAATAATTTCGAAGGACATTATCCGTCAGTAATTATCGAAGGAAAATGCCTTCAAAATTACCGAAGGATTTACATCCTTCGATACGATAATTTCGAAGGCATTATCCTTCGATAACATATATAATAATAATATTATTAAACATTAATAATAGTGTATGTATTGATATTAATTATATATATCCTTCTAAACTAATTATATGTTAAATTATAAATATTTTATGAAAATGGAATAAAGAGATGTGTTATATTATAAACATTAATAACATACTATTTTATTTACCGATGGGTGGTGCCTTCGTAATTACCGAAGAATTTAACATCCGTCAGTAATTTCGAAAGACATTACCCGTCGGTAATTACCGACGGAAAATGCTTTCGAAATTACCGAAGGATTTGCATTAGTCGGTAATTTCGAAGGCATTATCCTTCGGTAATATATATAATAATAATATTATTAAACATTAATAATAGTATATGTATTGATACTAATTATATATATTATATATAATTACAATCATTAGTAATATTGTGTTATATTATACATATTATAAAAATGGAATAAAGAGATGTGTTATATTATAAACATTAATAATATACTATTTTATTTACCGAAGGATGGTGCCTTCGAAATTACTGAAGGATTTAGCATCCGTCTGTAATTTCGAAGGACATCACCTGTCGGTAATTATGAAGGGTATTACCCGTCGGTAATTTCGAAGGACATTACCCGTCAGTAATTACTGAGGGAAAATGCCTTTGAAATTACCGAATGATTTGCATCCATCGGTAATTTCGAAGGCGTTATCCTTCGGTAATTAAAATAGTATAATTTATTATCAATATTTATATATAATATTATTATTAAACATTAATAATATTTATAATACAATATTATGATTATTAATATTTTTAGTCATATACGTTAATATATATAATATCATAGTGTTTAATAATAAAATTTCTTATATAAATATTGATAAAAATACTACTATTTTATTTACCGACGGATACTATATCCTTCGATAATTCTGAAGAAAATATCCGTCATAAATTCTAATTTTATCCCGCCTAATTCCCCCCCCCCCCCGCCTTCTCTCTCCCCCTTTATATCTCTCCCACGACAGCGCATCAACTCCGGTGGCGGCAGCAACTCCGGCAGCGACAACTCCCGACTTTGGCGATCCCGGCCGTCGACTGCCCTCACCGACTCCCTCTCTATCTCTCCCTTCTCTCTCCTGTCGCACTGGTAATTGATAGAGCAATTCTTGATCGTAATTTCCAGTATAAGTACTGCGTCGAATAAAAAACTTGTGATTGGTAGTAAAACATCGATTTTCCTCTTGAGACACCGTTCTATCTTCAAAGATTTCTCGAGATATCTTCTTACGAAGATTCATGTCCAATATACATACATTATTGGACCTTTTGAGTAAGAGTCAAGAGGATCTTACGAGAATTGAATATTTTCGCATGGAAGATGTAGAAGACATATTGGACACTCTGCAGAAATATTTTGAAATGGATTTACCTAAGAATAAATTCTCATTTTAAATCTATTCTAATTAGTTCATTTTCTTTTTTTCTTATAAAATTTTTCGACGGACGTCTCTGTCGCACTCCACCAGTGCGTGCGATGGAAACCGCCCGTCGAAGCCTTCGACGAGTGTTTCCCGCCAAAGGTTTTGATGGGTCGAACCCGTCGAAGCCTTCGGCGGGTCCTTACTCACCAAATGGTTCGACAGGTCGAACTCGTCCGCCGAAGGTTTCGACGAGAGTCCTCCCGTCAAAATTTTTGATAGACAATCCGTCGAAGTCGGTCGAAACTTGAGAAGGGGGAACACTCCTGCCTCCGGCGCGGCAGTCGGATTAGGAACTTCCGATGACAAAATCCATCGGAAGTTTCGAAGGATATCCTTTCCTTCAAAACTTCTGACGGATTTTATCGGTCAAAAATTGTGAAGGCAATTTTTTCATCGGAAGCGTCCGTCAAAACTTTCGAAGGATTATTTGAGGACCGTCAATAATTTTTTGCGACGACAAATTTTCCAACTAACCGTATCCGTCGAAAAATTCATTGCAAAGACATATTTGCGACGGATTGCGAAGTTTTTGCGATGGATAAATTCATCGTAAAATCACAATATTGTTGTAGTGTGTAATACGTGTCAACAATATAATAATAAAATAAATAACAACTTTATTGCAGAAGAGTGAATGTTAGAACATCAAAGGACGCTAACACTTAATGCAATCCATAAGAAAGAAGGAAATGACCACAATCTCCAATAAGTTCGAGTAAACGACCATATGTTCAATTCCAAAGAGAAAGTCATAACATCTTTCTAATGCAAGGACCAATTATTCGACTAATGCAATTAAAAGATCTGGATGCTATTGAGTTTGATAAGTCAGGTGCGGCTATCCTCAAGCTCTGCGCCCTCCATCACCTCGTTAAGAAGAATTCTCACCTGCAAAATTTCAATGCAGGGACATAGAATACCCATGAACGAAATGCCTTGTACAATAGAATCATAGGCTATAAAATGATAATGAAATAAGCAATAAGTAAAATGCTTTAATAATTGATCTCAATATTTAATTACAATAGGCAATGAATCATACTTTGTCATATTGATGCTTTGTTCTTTATCATATATGTACTCTATTCTTTATTGTGACTATACCTTGTCTTTACTTTATCATACTATGGACTTTACTGAAATAATACTTTTATCTTTTCCATGCCATGTTCTGTACTTTACCGTGCTATACTTTACCATGCTTTACTTTACCATGAGTTGTACTACATCTTTCACATTACTATGCAGTTCTTGAAGTTGTTATCCTATGTGAGCTCGACTTTATTAAGTTGGGAAGCCATACGTGCATCACTAAAGATGCCCATTATAGGGAATGTGTAATGTAATGCATACCCTTTTCGAAATATAAATGGGAGAGTACTTGTACTCAAGGAACAATGATCACTAAAGACCTATAGGTTCGTTGTTTCCTCAGCTACATTACATGTCCCTTTGGCGTTATAACATGTGATCCATATGATGCTCTCTTTGGGAAAGGGAAGATGTCAATGCATCATGTTTACTATCTCCTCAGCTCAATTATCTGCCCATTCTTCTGTATTATACTATGATCTTTACTCTGTACTTTGGGTGGCACACAGCAATTTTGTAATTTCATCTTTTCTTTACTTATCTTATTTACCATATGTAAAATTTAGAATTATAGATCAGAGAAAAGATAGAGTCAGATCCCTTCTTCCTGAGGTAATAACATTATGTTCTATCTCTTTATTTCTTTACACCAAGTCCCGGCTCATCTTATAAGGTGGAAAGGCTCAATAGGGTCCTTACCCTATTGGACATGACCTCAAGTGGGCCCATCGAAAGTGGAGCCCTACTAATGAAACTTGGGCTGGTTGAGGGGGATTCGGGCTGGTTCTTTTGTCGAGGGTCCATGCGTATGACTCGGGCCGAGTCGGAGTTCAACTCGGGTTGAATTAGTGTTCGTACGTTGAAGTCGGTGCGGGACCTCCCTATCATGACCATGCCATTGTCTGGCACGTCCGTGACAACCATGTCATGATCGTGCCTATGTATGGCACTAATCGAATCGATTGACCATTCCCATTGGACGGATCAATTGTTCTCATTGGACCGACTCCATATGGTTGGTCGACCATTCTCCTAACAGGGCACATCATCGAGTCAGTCAATCATTCTTATTGAACCGGTCGACCGCTTCTGACGGGCACGCATGTGTCTTACCAAGTCGATCGACCGATCTCATTAAACTGGTCTACCTCTCCTGATAGGCACACTTGTGCCTTACCGAGTCGGTCGACCGATCTCATTGAATTGATCGACCGCTCCTGACACACGCTTGTGCCTCACCGAGTTGATCGACTGATCTCATTGAACCGGTCGGCCGCTCCTGATAAACACACTTGTGCCTTACCGAGTCGATCAACCAATCTCATTGAACCGGTTAATCGGTTCAATCGCTCCTGACAGGCACATTTGTGCCTTACTGAGTCGGTTGACCAATCTCATTCAACCAGTCGACCGCTCTTGACGCACGCTTGTGCCTCACCGAGTTGATCAACCAATCTCATTGAACCGATCAACCGCTCCTGACAGAGGCACGCCTGTGCTTTACAGCATTGGTCGACCGCTTCTTCGACTAGAAACATGGCGCAACCTACGTTTGTCGTCTTTTCCTTCTCCGATCGACTTTCGATCGTCGGATCACGATGCTTACAATACGAAAAATGAAGTTCATCTACTCTAGATCAATAAGGGACTATCACATGCATCACATGATCAATGCTTCATATCCAATGGGGATTATAGCGTCTAAGGTGCCTCTTTTCCGATCGTTTGATTCGTCGATGATTCGTGCATCATCTTCTTGGACTCCGATCATTCTTGGCCGGTGAGGAAGTGCGGTCGACCTTCAAGTACGTCGAGGGAGGGCCCTTGTGCGTCGGATGTCCACTGGATCATCCCTACGTACGCATGCGGTCGCCGGAACCGAGGAAGAAGAAGAAACAGAGGCAGAGGAGGCGGTCGATGGCGGCCGATCAGAGGGGGTTCCAAGGGGGTGCGAGGGTTTCTCCTCGTGCCCTCTTATAGCCTCAGCCAGCCCCTCAGCCGGTCGAGTCAGAGGAGCAATCGGGGGAGGAGATTCCTCCTCCGATTGTCATTTCTCTTTTTTTTTAATTCAAATACTTTCCATGTTTGATCCTTCTACGTTTAACTTTTCTAGTTGTTACAGACTCATAGTCCATTAACCCATTTAATCGGATCCAAAGTGTTAGTTTTGGTGACCAACATGATCATCAAATAGGTCGGATGATGCATTCCTCCAAGGTGCGTCCGCTTCCTACAGGCAATCGGTGTGCAACGTTGACATTGTTGTGGGAGGACGCATATGAAATAGCGACCATGACGCAAGCCGAAGGACGGACGAAGGTGATGGTAAATGCCTATATATAAATCTCATTCGTGAGGTGGAATGATGATCGATTCGAAGAACATTGAACTATTGTTTCATTGCCCACATATCTCACAACATACCCTTAGTAAATTAATCTAAAGTTGGATTTGTAAGATGACACATCCCTTCCCTTGGTATAAGCTAATAGAACTTGTAACATTCCAGCATTTCAATAGGGGAAAGAAAGTAACTTGTAAATTAAAAGTATGGTTGAAAAGGAAAAATGAAAAGAAAGAAAGATTTAATCCTATTGAGAGTAGAAATTGTAATTAGACTGTGAATAGAGATTTCAATTTGATTTGAGATTCAATAGAATGTTTAATGATTATAGGACTCCCAAATAGAATAAGATTGAGAGTTCTTTGGCTTAAAAAATATTTCAACCATTAAAATAATATATTTTAATTAAAAAATTAGGTGATAAAATATTATTATATTAATTAATTCCGAAAATTAGATAGATGAAGAAAATAAAAAGATAAAAATAAAGGTATAGTTTGGTTAACATAAATTAGATAAAAAGATAGATATAGAGATGGATTGAGAGAAGTTACGGAAAGGATAAAAATGAATTTGAATAGAGATGGATTTTGTTAAGCATGATAATGGAATAAATTAGTAAAATTTGAATAATTAAATCTGAATATTTAAGAGATGATAATTAATGATGGATGATCATGATTGATAGAAAAATAGTCCAAGGTCCAATAAGAGTAAAAAATCTTACTTAAGGGCTATAAATAAGGTTTAAAGGTGGTTAGAAAGTATTATTTGTCTTCACAGAATTTTTGCACGAGAGCTCATCTTGCTCCTTCATTTTTTCACAAATCAAGGCACATGAGAGCGCAGACGATACACCGTTTCGAAGCCCCCATAGAGGAGAATAAGATTCAAATCGTAACCGATGATTTTTTAATGTCTATAGGGAGAAATCATCGGCCAAAGATGCGACGTCCATGCAGTCCACATACAACAGAAACATAGTTAATTTTTCAACCAACTTAAGGTACATAGGGGGATCCCCCGATTTTCCGTGACATGAACCCTTATTTATTATACAGAGACTATATATTATTTGCATCAATTGAATATCGAATGACATAAATAGGATTATTGAAAATTATGTCGTAAACATAATTCCTAACAGTGACAGAATTCGGCCCGGGTTCTCTGACACGGCCCAAGTTCCATTTAACACGCCCGGGCAGCGATCAACGTGGATCGGGTTCTAGAATATAAAACATATTTTTATGAATTGATTTATAGTTTATTGAATAGTTAAGATTGTTAATCATTGTCGATCATTTAATTAACATCCTTGATTTTAGTATGATCATATCTGATCAGATTGTCATCATATTGATTATTATTGTCATTACACCCAATCATGATATTAATTATGGTATTGATCCATTGATCTTATTATTGATTGATCATGATCAAATTGTTAT
Organism: Pontederia crassipes; assembly: GCA_030549335.1. Classification (NCBI taxonomy): domain Eukaryota; kingdom Viridiplantae; phylum Streptophyta; class Magnoliopsida; order Commelinales; family Pontederiaceae; genus Pontederia; species Pontederia crassipes. Next base: position 8,692,847 of record JAUKPH010000017.1, read on the forward strand.
CGTATTCGATTGATCATCATCATATCTGATCATACTATTGATTAATATATTGATATAGTGATTTTTTTATTGAGTCATGTTTAATATAAGATAATTGTTAAAGATATATATCTTAGATAATTGAGATAAAAGTTGAAATTATTGAGCTCATATCTACTGATTGGGCCTTCAGACTAATATTGTACCTTCGGACTGATTGAACCTTCGAGTTAACTATGTCTTCGGACTGATTGAGTCTTCGAGCTAATATTGTACCTTCGGGTTGATAGGACATTCGAGCTAATATTGCGCCTTCAGATTGATAGGGCCATCGGGCTAACTGCGCATTAGAATCGATAGGGCCTTCAAGCTATTTGCACCTTCCAATTGATAGGGGCTTCGGGCTAATTGTACCTTCGGGCTGATGGATAATTGAATTGGGCAGATTGCGTAAAAGAACTATGATCGTCCTGAGTATAGTCCTTCGTCCCCCATCATACTCGAACTTATTAATTGACATGAAGTGATATGGTATCCCCTAATAATAGAGAATTCTCGTATTACCCCCCAAAAGAGTTAATTGTAACTCCTAAGATGAAATTGATCATTGAATTGAATCAAATTGAATTGATAATTGAATTTCACCCTGGTTGATGGACAATGATTTCGTCCTAGTAGTTGATAGACTATTAATTTCACCCTCGAGGTTGATAGACTATTGATTTCGCCCTTGTGGTTCATGGATAATCGAGTTGCGCCTTTATGATTGATGGATAATAAACTATGGCCTTTGTTCCTGATAGATGAATTGATAAATTATTAATAGAATTGAATTGATAATTATTATGGTGGCCTTAATTGACCTTTGATCAATTGGAAATTGATCAATTGTTAATTATTAATTGTTTCTTGAATTATTAGTTGTCGAATTGTGGCATTCACTGATGGTCAATTGATGATTGATTAAAGGTAAATGATATTGACTTGACAATTATTATTGAATAGAATTGAGATATCGAATTGAATTGAATTGTTAATCGAATTGCGCCTTAGAGGTGGATAGATAATTGATTTTGTCCTAACGGTTGATTGATAATTGAATTACTTCATAATAGATGATGGATAATTAAATCGATAAATTGTTCATAGAATTAATAATTGATAATTGTTGATTGTGGCCTTCATTAACTTATGGTCAATTAATAATTGATTTAATATAACTGAATTGAATTGAATGGATATTGGTCATTAGTAATTAATGATATAGATATTTGTTTTGATTGACCAATTGATTATTGTTAATTGATATATAGTTGTCTTGACCAATCATAGATTGTTTATAGATAATTGTTTATTGATAGAGTTGATACTGATACTGATATTGATATTGATCCATTCTTCATATTGATAATTGTTATGGGTGGCTCTACGTACTGAGATTTCTCATTGGACTTTGTTTCTGTACTTGAACCCATGCAGGATGAGATTGATGACGATAGTGAGACGGTTGGTGGCTCCTATGACGAGTGACATACGGATAGATATAATGTCAATTATTGTATAGACGTGAATTCTAACCCACAGGTTATTGAATGTTGTATAAATGACTTCCATGTGTTTTATAAATCATTGTAAATTAAGTCTTTCACTATTGTAAACTTACATATTGACTTGTGATAGATAAGTCATAAAATTGAATAGTGTCATCAAGATAGCTTTGTGAGTAGGCAAAAGATAAAAAATCTCGAGACATTACAAAACTAGAGATGTTACCTTCTCATGGTTGGATTACTAGAAATAGAAAAAAAGGAAAAACAAGGAGGATGATGGTGTTTGATCTCGAAGGAGAGGATAACAATAATATAACAAAGAAAAAGAAAGACGAGATAAGATATGATGATGATTAATTGGAAATTTTCTATATAGATAAAAATATGTATTTAATCTTATGCTTACACTTTTATTTGTATAATAGGTATATGTTTATTACATCATTTATATAATTTTATAAAATCCACATATGCTTTCACACTTATTCTTTTAAATTGTAATTTATTGTTTATAAATATTTATTTTAATATCATTTTGTATTGCAGAGATTTAAGGTTTGAATATTTGGCTCCAAAAGTTTAGACCATAACTGAAAGGAGAATAAATGATAAATAAATGCTTTATTCACTTGGGACTTAAAAGGCCGTTTAGTTGAATATTATTTTTAAGTGGGGCTGCTTGCTTATGTCGTTCTTCCTATCTAGTCAAGTGGTTGAACCAAGCCTCAGATAAACTAAGGTAATAGTGTATTCTTAAAAAAAGTATTATCTTATTGTTCTCAATTGTGTTAGAGAATATAATTTGGAAACATGATATTTTATAAAAAAAGACATTTTATTATAAATAATTAATGTTTGTTATTATAATAATATAATATAATAATACATGAATAAATTATAAAAAATAAAATACAGTTGAAAAAATTTGAAAATATGGTAATAGAGATATTCTTATGCTTCAAAGGAATATTTATATTTTTACCGTAAGATTAAAAATGACAGTTTCAAGAGTTTTGAAGTGGTTTCTTAATTTTCTATGTTTGACCAAAATATTTCTATTCTAACTCATGTTTGTGTATATTTTTGAAATACAATGATATTATGCCATTTATTCTCGAAACAATCGGTTCCAAAGGATTGTTGGATAGATGGATAAATAATAATGATAATGTCAAATATATTTAGAATGAGGTGAAGTTAATCTTTTTTAAAATCATATCGAAGTCAACAAAATCATTTTTTAACAATAGAATAACAATTAGTATTGATAGCAAGAATAAAATTATTCAACATTTTATTTATTTTTTCAATTATATTCTGTATTTTATTCACTTTGTGACAACCATAATTTAACTAAAAGAATAATTTATTTTTAAAATAAATAAAATAACATATTCTACCTTCTTATATCTTATTCTTGTAAAAGTTATTCAGAAACCAAACACTCCACTAGTATAGGTAATTTGTTCAACACCTTAACCTAATTTATTAATTCTTGTGAAAAACATGAATAATAATGCTTGTTTTTTTTCTCTTAACAAATATCTTTTCATTTTTTTTATTTTATACCATCCAAACATTCAGGTTAAGAATAAGTTTAATAAATAACAAAACCATCAATTTAACTAATTCTTTTTTTAAATAACATTACTTAAAACAAACATCACCTTAGATCTGGATAAGCTAAAATATTGAGGTTATGTGACACTGTAATGATAGAAATAAGGAAATGATTCCCATAAATGGACAATGCAGTAGAAGACAAAGTATAGTTCCTAATACTTTGGTATAAAAAAGTTTCTTAATTAACAAGTAACAATCTCTAGAAGTTGTTTGGCTCTTTAAAATTATTCTTAGAATATGATTAATTAATTTTTAAAGAATATTTTTTTAAGGAATTGAATCATTGGTTAAACAATTCTTTTAACAATACGATGCATTGAATGATCAGAACAATATATGATAATTAAGAGAAATGTGATCAAACGAATTTCAGACAGTGGAATTATCAACATTAAGATTCCTAATGAACCAAGTAATCAATATTATAAATAGATGAACTTAATCACAAGATTATCAACCTTATAATTAACAGCGGAAGTTTTCGAAGAACGAATTGTAAGAATTTCCTTAGAACAAAAGCAATTAAGTCATAGTTATAGAGATTCAAAGATGTCTAAAATAATTACAAATATCAGTATTTATAAGTCCTAGATAGCAGAATTTGGGATGGAAGAAAATACCCTAACTTAGTCTACAAGAAAGATAACTAGTTTTCTGAAATAACTAAATCAATTCATCTTACAAATCTCAACAGAATTTTACATATATAATTATTCAAAAAATTCCAACTAAATATGGTTAAATCATAATTTATTTGGCCCAAATTATGTTAACTCTTCACGCGGTTCAATTTGTAACACGTTGAGAAGTTAGATCTGATCCAACTTGATCTTGTAATGTGATAAATTGTACATCGCAAATATTCTTGAATACCTTTAATTTTTTTATGTATGAGATCCACAACATTATCTTGATCATCCAACTTTGCTAGAACATTTTTCTATCACCGGCTGACAATTAAATAAACATATCCATATTCATATCACAAAAATTGCTTATCTATTTTTTTTCCCGTTGATAGAGATAACATTTTTTTTAATCACACTTTTACTGATCATGATTATGTAGGAATAAATCTAGTGTTTAGAAAAAAAATTAAAGGAATAATCTTTATTCTAATATTCAAACATCAAGAATAAAAAAAAGTACTACTACGTTTTGGAGAGGCTCGACATTTTAGTTGAGACATCACACATTCTAAGAGTCGAGAAGAATGTCGTCTCATTTTTAATGGAGTTAGGGATACTATTAATTTTGAGAACAATCAAGAGGTGCCATCATTTTATTTTATTTAAGAAAATCAATTTATGTTTACCTCTTGACCATGAGAGTGATTATGTTTTGATTTTAGAATCATTATTAACTTTGTAAATTCTTAAATATCAAATCGTAAGAGTGCAGATTCTAGGATAATATTGTTTTTAGCTTTAAAAGAAAATATGAAGTTTGACAATATTGATACAATATATATGACCTAGCTATTATTTTCATTATTAAATAACTTTGTCATGTATTTTTCTCCTTAGTCCAAATATATTTTCTATAAATACCAAAAAATAAAATAATTAGTTTAAGATACATTTTTACATTTAAAAAATATAATTCCAATTGATTTAATCCTATCCGGGAGTAGCTCAAGTCTAGTGTGAACAAATAACATTTTCTTCCTATGGATCAATCCTATAGAATGCTACAATAAATTATTATGAATTTATAATTATGACTGTGTATTCAGTATAATAGACATTTTGAGAATCAATACTACAAACATCCAATTGAGAATCAAAATTTGTTATAATTTATACTCTCTATTTAATAGTTAAGTGGTATCAATTTTTTCAGACCAACTACATATTTTATCACACTTTCACCTCAACATCATAATCAACTAGTTGTACTACATATAAAGTCCAATATTAAGATTATGATGCAAAACCTCAAATAAAAAAAGCTTCTCAAAATGAAACATTTTCAATAATAATGTGAAATGATGGATGAGTTGTTCATCAAAATAAAGGACTTTCATGCACAATCCATGGTCCTAGAAGCTCAAATTTGCTTTTTGTCTCATAACATTTATAAGAGTGAATAAAAATATTACCAGCACAATCAAACCCGAACTTATGATGACAAAATCAATAAGTGACAATGAGAAATAAAGAAGAAACTTATAAAAGAAAGGTGAGTTGAAACTAAAAAAAACTAGTAGCGAAGAAGAAATCACCTCAACTAGTGTTAAATCTACAATTAATCATAACCTAAGGCAATCTAACCCAACATGATAGAAGAATTTTAAAAATTATCAATGAAAAATGAAGAGATTAATGGTAGGACAAAAGTTGCTTCAAAGGAGAAAAATATTAGCTCATTTATAATAAAATATCAAGCTAGAAATGAAAGAAAAACTTCAACCACTAGTACAAGGTTTAAAATTTCTCAAATAATTATAATTTTTATTTAGAACCACTATATGATCAAACTATATACAAAGTTTAAAATTTATCAAATAATTATAAGTTTTATTTAGAACCACTATATGATCAAACAATAACTAGAGGTAATTCAACAACTGCCAAGATATATCAATATCTATCCTTAAATTTGAAGATTCTCCTTCAACATCTATGACATTAATTTCAGATGAAATTATTAAAAGATTCAACATTGAAGAAAATGATTTATAAGATTTAGATGCAAACTTTCATCCAGAAATGCTAGATACCTCTAATAATGTCACATATGTTTCCAATTATAAAGTTATCGCAAAATTGTCAATATCTAACCACATATACCCAACACTTGAAGCAAAACACTAGAGACAATATCAAGTTTACTTACACAAAAATGATACACAACAAGGGGATATTCTTGATTGTACTCATGAAAAAAGGACATTGTATTAGGAGAAATAATTAATTAAAAGTCTTTGAAAATTCCAAAGAGAACGTTATTGAAAATTCAAATATGGTTGCTATAGAATCAACATAGGATAAGTTAGGAATCCCATTATCACAAATGACATTGAAAATTTCAACTAGTAAGAAAATTTAAGTTTCTTTGAGTTAGTACAAAAATTGCACACCAAGTTATCATTTTTTAAAATTTTAGAACAAATATCTTTTCTTGCTATATTTTTTAAGGATGTTCGAATTCCAAAACATCTTAAACTTATTTTTTATTAGATGATAAAGATGTCTCAACTAATCAAAAAGTCAATTTTCAAAGTGGGTTGGTAAGTATCTTCTGTAAAATGATAACACTATGAAAAAAAATACTTATTCACATGAAGGCATACATGATGATTCATTTGTAAAATTAAGAATATAATTTAGTAGAAGTCTAAAGTTTCTAATGAAAATATATTGAATAAATTACAAGCTAAAAGTGAAAATCAATCATTCAATTCAAGGCTTAACTAAGAAGTTGAAGATTATTTCATCATGTTATTACATTTGTCTTTCATAAATTAAAAATATTTAAGATTGTTGGAGGAGATAGAAATGAAGACTCACAAAATTGAAAATAGAATTGAGTTTTAGTAGTACTAACTCTAGCCTAATATGTAAACAATGACACGATGACCCTTGTTGAGAGACAACTCAATCTAACATTTGTGTATTATTTGTTTTTACAAGAATCAAATAGTTTTAATTGCTAAAAAAGTCCGCAATCATTTTGGATCTGCCTACAAATATTGAAAACTACTCTTAACTATTGAAAACTTACCTCTAATTTGAACAAAGACAACATATAACTTGACTAAATATCTTATTGTCGAGAATTAGAGAATAGTTTCAAAATTAAGAGAACTACTTTCTATCGATATATTATTTTTCGTCAATAATTAACCCCGTAATCTCTTCTAACTTATACTAACAGTAATAATAATGTTGTATTTAGTTTGGAAAAGTCAATGATATGATCTAAAGTCTTATATATGAAGTACCATATATTTTTTGAAATGCTTTAATGATTTGTCACCAGAGGGATTTACATCCTACCTGGCATATTAATTGCTAATAGCTATAAGTGAAAATCTTGTTTTTTTTCAAAGTTTCTTTTTTGCCCTTAGACTTTGATTTGAAATCATAAGCACGGATTTATAATTCACCTTTTTTAGGTGCATTAATCTTAAACATCTCTAAACATAGGATAAGAATTTATTTTACTGAAGTAGTACCAAACTTAAGGACAACAAGTTCGATTCTCCTTGCACCTTCATTTAAGCAATATAATTTAAGTTCTCTCTTGATTTATTGAATTGTGATATGTTTGTGTACAAAAGTTGTCATCATTTTGTGAAAATAAGAAAATATTTTTGCCCTTTTCTACAAATATCATCATACTGGTTCCTAAAAGTTTTTTCAACTTTCTTAAATAAATTACTCCAAACATGTCCCCAAAGTATTCTCATAAATAACGATGAGAAAGATTATGAGAACTGTACTTTTCTCTCACTCAATTAACTATTGTCACCTCATTTGAGAAGATTTAAAATATGTCATTGTTGCACACATTAAACACACAAGCCAAGTATTCTTAGAAGAAAAACAAAATTAATATTGAGGAAAAATACCTTTTTATAAACATATTTTGAACCATGATTGAATGATATTGGTAGAATGAAAAATGTTTAGTTAAGAAAAAAACGTCAAAACTATAAAGTGCAAATATAATAAAAACTTGGGCAGGACTGAAGAAAAAAACTGAAGTGAATGAAATTGCTATCTTTTAAAAGTAAACCCCTATTTATGTCATATATTGGTAAAATTTCAAGTTATAAGAGTTCGTTGTGAGATTAATCATATATGTTTTTGACCCCATAAATCATACTTGAACTAGAACTTAAGTGGTCTCAACCAAGCATAAAATGTTAAATAGTTCTTATTGTTGGTGTACTATGGGTTGTGCAAGTTGTATCATATCCATTTTGTGATTGTACAAAAGTTATACATCTTATTTTAATTTTCCAATTTTTACTTGAGAACAAGCAGTTTGAAAAATTTTGGTGATGAAAATTTTTATATGTACTTTGATACAAAAAATAATGTATTTGATTCATATTACACATTTATTTGCATTATTATATGGTTATGATATGATTTACACATTTTTTATGAATTATTTTTAGGGTTATTTCCATAAACCTCATCTATATTATCACGATTTTTCGCATTTAAACTCAAACTAAGAACTTATTTTTTTTTGTATCCTTAAAGTATCATGATTTTTTTTCACTTTAATCCTTCCATCTACTTCTATTACATTTTCTGTTACTTTTGATTTTTCATATTTATGAAAAGACTAAATTACCCCTTTCTCCATAACATATCAAATAATGAATATAAAAAAGAAAAAGAAAAAAAATCAGGGGGAAGGTAATTTAGTTTTTTTTTTCATAAATGACAAATTTTTTTTATTTACCACTTTAATCCTTCCAACATTTTTTATTTTTTATATTTATTATTTCATATTTTTCTGGAGAGAGGGGTAATTTAGTCTTTTCATAAATGAAAAAAATAAAACTAATGAAAGATGTAAGTGATGGGAGGACTAAAGTAGAAAAGTCGTCATAGTTTAAGGATAAAAAAAATAAGTTCATAATTTAGGGTTAGATGTGAAAAATCGTAATAGTTCGGGGAAAGTTTATGGAAATAACCCTTCTTTTTATGTATGCAAATTAACCACAAATATACTAGCAAGTATACTAAATGATATCAAGTAATAAAGAGTGAATAGAGCGCCCAAGTCAATCTAAGTTATTATCTTATAACTTATTTTATCAAGTCAAACATAAGAAGTTTTGATTGAAAATAAAAATAATATAAATTGATTACAATAAAAGAGAACGATGCTTTAAAATTGTGAGAAAAGTAAGAATTTAGATTTTGTGTCCCTATTGTTCTCTTTTAATTATAAAGTAATAAAAAATAAAATAACATATAAAAAAGAAATGGATAAAATGTATAATATTAAAAACTTGAGAGCTTAATAACTCTAATTGAGAATATGTCAAAGCACGTGAAACTCAATTCATTTTAATCTACCTTGGACAATAATGTTTTAATGTAGTAATGTTTCTTAACATGATTAAAATATTTGAGGGCCTGACTATCATAAGTAGAAGTAAAGTTAAAAATATTGAAAACTCGATCAACTTTATCCTACTTTATCTAATATGCTTTATATTGTAATATCCATTTAATGAAACAATTGTTAGCATTTAAAATTAAATTACTAAAAAATGTAGCAAAGTTAGAACTCGACCCGAGCGTAATGAGACTCGGCCCAAATCATCTCTTTTGTTTAGTTCAATTACAATAATGAACAAAATCTGACCCGAGTTAAAACAGACTTGACCAGAGTTCTTTGCACATGTGAATTATGATGCTAATCGATCAATTGTTTATTATGAAAATTAAATAAAACTAATGTAAGAAATTATTCAGTTCAGATAAAAGAACTAAGCATACATCATACTCATCTTCTCAAATGTTTAAATAATAAAATATATTAACATAATAATGAAGTTCAACATAGTGTTCCTCTAACAAATAACTATTTTCAAAGAACTAACATCAAATTTGAGGAGAAAATTATAATAAAAAGTTTTAAAAATTTGTAGAACAAACTCCCAAGTGATAAATAATATCTTTGAAAATAAGTCTTGGTCGAGACTATGTCTCAAAACTTTGAAACTTTAATTTTTTTATTGATTCATAGTGGCGCATAATAAAGTTTATTCTCTCATTTTCTGTATGATTAAAGCTTCAAATTCCGAGATTCTCTATCATTTGGATTCATGGTTTATTATTATTTATATGTATGATGGTCTTCTAGGATTCTGAGTTAATTCTTGAATTCAAATTTGTGTGGAATGCATTAGTCATCCATCAGTTTGGCTAATAAAATTTGATTCAGAATTGATTTTTAATAGGTATCCAATCCAAATATGATGCCAACTTAATCTAGGTTCTTGAGTAACTTGTCCATATGTAATGTTTCGACTTCATTTTTTGTACTATTTTTATTCCATCATTCGACACTTTCATAATAATGATTCTGGGAATAAAATAAATCAAAAGTGGATAGCTTTTAAGTCAAAAGAATTTGATAATATAAAAAAAATCAATGCATGCAATGATCAAATTTATGAAAAATAGTCTCAATAATGTATGCAAAATATGTATAAAAATGCATGCACCATCTCTGCATACTTTCATGATTATTATCCCAATTTGTGATTTAGTAAGTAAAAAATTCATTTTAATGTCAAATTGTACGGTAAGAGCTTGACTGCCTGAGTTGAATATGTGATCTTGAGAATTTTTAGATTTGGAGAAAGTTAAAAGAGTTAAATTCTAAAGATACATTACATTGTGATGACAAAATGAGAAAGAAGACAAAGGAAGAAAAAGATAAATGACACGATGGGAGCTGAGAACGGTAAAAGAAAGTTGAGTCTCATTTTTATATTTTATACTTATTTTAGTATAGTTAGAAATATTGTCTAGTTGACTATTCTGTGATATCAAATATATATGTTATATATCTGTGTTTTATGTTATTTTATAGTTAAATAGCCTACCTAGAAATAGAAATATTAATGAACATGTTTAATTTCATCTATTATATGTGATTCTCATGATTTTTATGGCCGTTGATTTACTCTTATAATTGTTGTGATTTTTGTGTTCTAAATGCTATGGCTATAGTCCCTTCTTTTGAATTGTTATTGCCCGAAGATTCCTTTTTGTCTTGCAATGCAACTTCAAGATGAAAGATGAATGTATTGCCAAAGGAACCACAAATTTAGAGATGCAAAAGAGTGTTAACTTTTGAGATCATAAACAAAGTGGTCATGCCATCTTTAAGGTAATTTTAGGGGCAGCAGAGAGCTATCATCATTTGATACTACTTGAGCAAATTAGCTTGAGGAGTGGTTGAATTTATCTTTTTAGAATATTCGACAACATTGTAAATCCTCAAATATCCAGGCATCATAGTGTGTAGGGACTCGACAAGCTAATTGTTACGAGAGTATGATTATAGGTTTAATTAATTATGAGCCAATTGTATGTAGCCTTAAACACAATATGTTGGCAATCCAGATACAATCTCTATATCCTAACTATTACCTCCATTGCTAAAGTCATGTATTTTTCTTCTTAGTCAAGTTTTAATTTTTGTCAATACAACCCCCTCCCACCCCACCCCACTCATATTCAAAATTCTAATCCAAATTAAATTAGCCTTGTTTTAGATTAGTTTAAGGATAATGTGAACATATAACATTTTTGTTAATTGACTATCATTAACCCATCATCATTGAGACTCTTTTCATTTTTCTTTTTTTCGTATAAGTTTTTACATAATCCTGGATCGTCAATAGGAATCACATTAAAATCATCAAAGTCTTTTAAACCAAGGATGATTGGATATGATCATAGAGGTGTAATGATGATCATACATAATCATGGTAAATACTTGGATCAAAAGTGTTCATAATATTCTGAACAATAAATGGATTAAAAATCATGGGGAATTAACATGGGCCCTTTGAGTGTCATGGGATGTGTTATGTCAACATGGGCCATGTTAATTAAACATGACCCATATTCGCCCTAATTTTAATGTTTTGTCCCAAGTTAATACACCATTATTCCAATGCGGTTCGTGCACTATCTAGTCGCAACAACTTTATCATAATCATGTCAATCTAGTTGGAGGCACATTAAATCATGAGTCATGACATGGCACGTGTTCCCGATAGTCCAGACATTTGTGCCGTCATGTTGCAACATCTTAATTAGGGTTAGTTATGATTTTACATGCAACACAACCGTTGTATTTCTTGGAAGGTGGGTCTTCTTGGTTGGAACACACATCAAGTTTCATGGAACACACATCACGTCTCATGGAACACACGCCATGTTTGGCACGACAAAAGTCGTGTTCTTTGAACATAAGCCATGTTATTTCCTTCTCGCGATGATAGTCGTTCCTGGTGCATTTTTTTAATTTTTCTTGTGATTTCTTTGATTGCACATCACGACATGTAAAACTATTTTACGAAAAACCTGTTTGCGTACTTCACCAAGTCATGACTTGTTTTGACTTTAACTCTCCTTCATTCTTGCATCGCGTCCTCCTCGACCCCTTTGATGCATAGAAAGAGGAATATAGAGAGAAAGAGAGAGAAAAATGAAAGATAGGATAAGCAATTTAATTTATAAAGAAGAGAGATAAAGTTTAGTTAGAATAAAACTAAAATAATTTTTATATGTTATTTTTCTAATAAACTAATTAAATTATTTTATTTATTTGATTATTCTTAAATGATTTTATTTATTTGATTATTCTTAAATTATTTTATTTATTTGATATTCCTAAATAATTCAGTGGTTAAAGACAAAGATATCATTGGATATGTAAAAAAAAACTAACAAAAAAGATGTTGATGGTTGGCTAGAGTGAAAACTGGAGCTAGTAAACTGTGATAGAAATTTTTTTCCAATCCCATCACCATGCATTTTGATAAAAAGAAAATACATATATGAGTAGTAGCCTTAAATTTGATTCCCAACGTCATCACTTTAATTACAATTTATTCATATTGCTTTCTTCCAAATATCGAATTAATCAGGTGTTAATAGTTTTAGATACTAAGGTCCATTTGGTTGGGGGTTAGCTTTGCATCGGGTTAAAACATATAACTCATCCGAATATCCAAACTTTTGAAGTTTGCACTAACTCTCATATTTATATTCCACGTGTTTTAAAGAATACATTAACTCTCATATTTTCATTATTTACGAGGTTAACTTTTTTAAAAATGATAATTTTGCCCATTGTACTTTTTGTAGAAGAACAAGTGTGTTTGATTATAATCCATGAAATATCTACGTCTTCCATCGATTAATCCCCAATTAAACACTACCTAATTGGTCTCGACCGAAAAAAATATATCTACGAGACTATGAACTATACTTCTTTCATACATGCAAAAAATTGGATAGGTCAGTATAACTATGCCTATAATAATAATAATAACTACTCCAATATTAGTATGCATGGACATTATGTCCTTATTTTTAATCAATGTTTCTAAAATCGGATTGGATCGGTCCGATCCAATTTAGTACGAAAACCCATCTTATAAGAAAAATAAGAGATAAGCGGTTCGATCCGGGCAAATATTTTTTTCAAATCAATAAAAAAAATTATTATATGAAAACAAATTATAAAATAAGGATGGTATAATAATGAAATTAATGTGAAAAAAATAGAAAATTGCTAGATTCATTTGCATTTCGATCTAATTCGGTTAAATCAATCGAATTATTTGACCGGTTCATGTTCGATCCGGTTTTTAAAATATTGTTTATAATAAACAAAGCTCAAAACGTCGTGGGTCTCTTCACCTTGCTGTTAGAAGCAAAAGGGGACAAAAAAAAAAGGAAACTGAACCCTCGCAAATGCCCCTCCGCCTCCGGCGGCGGCCACCATTTCCGGAGGCCACTCAATGACCGATGAACGGAGCACGCGCAACGCAGATGTCTTCATCATCCACAGCCCCGGCTCCCCTCCTCTTGGCCCCTCCGCCCCCCTCCACCCCAGCGCCGCCCCTCCAGTCGCACAACCAGCTCCCGTCCTCTCTCTCCCTCGGTCTTCTCCCCCTGCCTCCCCCTCCGGCAGCTCCCATGCCCTCCTCCCTGCTGACGGCCAATCTGATCGACCATGAACCCCCGCTACCGCCGCCGCCGCCGTCGGCTGCATCGCCCATCGGACGGGTGAAGCTGGTTGACATCGCACCGTACGAAGGGGCTCCGTCCGGAGTCTATGTTAGGGCAGTGGAGACGCTTTCTGCGTCGTTGATGAGGCACAACGCCGCGGTGATCGAGCTCGGGAGCGAGGACGCGGTGGTGGTGAAGTGCGCGCTGGAGTCCGCCCGGATGTATTTTAAGATGAAAAGTCAGTGTGGCGGCAGTGCGACGGCCGGGTGGGGGAAGTCAATCCGCGGGGTTTACACGTATCGAGCTGGGAGGTAGGAAGTAAGGCGCTTTATATACAATTTGTACCTGTATCACATGAATTAAGAATGTCTCCGGAGCTGGATAGATTGCTGGCACCTTTTATTTGATTTAATTTCGTGTCACTTTGATTAATGCAAGTTACTTACCTAAATTGTTAGCCATATGTCGTGGTTATTGGTTATCCAGTTTAAAGATATGTATATAACTGGAGCAAGTGGAATAGGAACCACTCGCGAGACTGCTCGAATAAATCATGTTATGAACTTCTTCCTTGTGTTTTGAGTCATTAACGATCCATCTTTTAGCTGAAAATATGTCAAATTTGATAAGACCAAATAAATGAAGAAAAATATGTGATTATGAACATATATCATCGCAAGGTCACAGCAAGTTTTGACAGGAAAGAGCCTTCTGCTTTTGTTCTTATAATGCATTAAAATTCTAAGTTGATCAGCCTTGTTTGCTTAGGTGTCTATTTTATGGTATTTTTCCATCTTTGATAGACAAACAAAAATGTTCCATGTATTTAGTTGATTTTTGGTTTATCAATACTGCCAAACTTACATGACCAACCATAATGAAGTGATGTATTGTGAATACACTTGTCAAAATCAAGTGTAGGAAAGACGGAGATTGAAGTTCACTCGGTTGGAATACACCATGAGGAGTTAATACGTTTCAATCATAATGCACTTGTCAAAACCAAGTCCGAGGGGGTCACCTACTTTTGTTTCGCTCTGTTGTCTTGTCCCTCCTGACTTACTACATGGCATTCCTCCATCTTCCTGCATAGGTGGTTGGACTCCTTGAGGAGCAGTTTCTTTTGGCAGGGTTGATCTCTCGAGCTCAATCTTCTTTGCTTGCTATGGCAGAGACTTATCATGGGAGTCCCGCCCAGTCTATCCACATGGGCATCATCTTTCTGGTGTGTCATTCGGACACTACTCCCTCTAGTGTGCCCGTTCATGGTCTCCTCCCTTGGATCTAGAGAAGCATTCTCTTTCTGGCGACATGAGTGGTTACCTAGTGGCTCATTTGCAGCAACTTTCCTTAGGCTGCAGTCACTGTCGGCTGACACAGCCGCATCAGCCGCCGTGGCATGGTCAGAGTCTGACGGGCTTTGTGGATTTAATACTCCTCTCTTCAGGTCCTCGTTCTCCGACCTGTGCATCTTGGAGTAACTAGCCCTTCATGAACGGAAACCCGCTTTCAAGTCAGGTGCATCTAGGAGAGATGGCTAGGTATGGATCTCGGAGAGTTCTTTTTGCTCGCTGGCTCTACCTTCACGCTCTCACTGAGTGGACAACCTTGACCACTTTCCAAGCAGATTGCAGGCTTATATAGAAATCCTGTGTGCCACTCAAAGTAAACATCTTCTCTTGGTTTGTGCGGCGTGAGCGAATCCTTACGAGAGTATATCGTGGGAGATGGGCGCCTAGCATCGAGACCTCATGGCCTTTATGTGGCGCGGAAGGCGAGAACATCACCAATCTGTTTTTTAGGTGTGCTGTGGCACAGGAGTATGAAGACAGATGATATTTTTGGCAATCACTTTTTTTAGGAGATTTTTGGCAATCACTTGGGCCATATGGTTATGAAATAACCGAGTTGTCTTTTGTGGTGAGAGGGGTTCATCATATATATTTTATGGTATAGAGAATGGGACTGGGGTAGTTGCTTCACTTATTGTGTATTCTTCGTATTGGTGTTTTCTTTACAGAATACACACTTGTACAGCAGTAACCTTTGATAATATAGTACTACGGATGGAACCATAACACAGTTGCCATCCTTTTTCGCCTAAAAAAAATTGTCAAAACCAAGTGTAGAAAAGATGAAGATTGAAGAGCACTTGGTCGGAATACACTATGAGGTACCAATTCATTTCAATTGTCTACCAGCTTATAGTCGAACATGTGGGAGAAATAAGTATTCATATGAATGTGTGAAAATATATGCCTTTTGGAAATAACTGTGCTATGTATGAGTGCTTCTCTGCATATCTGTATAATTTCACTGTATAATATGACATTCTCTGATATGCTTTTATGATTAATTTGTTTTCAACAATTTTTTTTTTATATTTCTTGGTTTTAATTTTACTAGTTCTTTAAAGTATCATTTCTTATAGGTCTGTGGAGGATGGAGATTTTTCACCCGCATGCTTGAGTGATGCTTTCAGATGTATGGGAAAAGCAGCTCGCACTGCCCTTTGTGCAATAGCAAGACATCTTCGTCTGCGTAGCGAGTATAAATTTGTCTTTTGTTTTAGATTGTAATTCATAATTTAACTTTCATGACCCTGCTAAAAGAATTTAACTTTCATGACTATAGATTTGTCAACTATTTGTTTGATATAATAAAGTTTTCCAACTTCTGGCAGTGTTTTCAATCATTTACTTGATGATAACCCATTGCCTGCCGGTGATGTGTCATCATCAATCCTTGTTGCTGCATCTTCTCATGCTGCATTAATAAATGGCAAGAGCACTACTGGTATAGGAAAGACTTCCAGTACTGAAGTTGAAAAGGGTTTGTTGACTTTAATAGCTTCAGAGAGTCCTGGGATTCAGGTTAGGTTTCCTATAGTTATGACTTTCAGCAAATCTTGGGTGCCTCTTTCTCCTCTTGTAAGAATCGTTCAATGCCAAAAGGTCTCTGGGCATCGTCTCATTGCCTAGCAAGGATCTTGTATATAGTTATGTCATTTATCATCTCAATATGCATGTTTATACCATTGCATTAATTTTGTCCATCTGTTACAATGTCTAATTTCTTCTGCTGACTCTTCAGGTTTGTGATCCAAATGGTCGTTGGTACCTGGCTGATGGCAATTCAAGTCCAAGGGACATGTTGTTAATTACAGGAAGGGCACTGAGCCATGCTACCGCTGGTCTCCGACCAGCTGCCTCATACAAGACCATTGTTGATCATCCATCCATGATAAATAGTGGAAGGTTAAGATAATCCTTGATATTATCTACTTGTGACTTTATGTGTTGACATGCTAGATTAGGCTCTTGTACAAGTAAAGTTCTCTTTGCATTTGTAGGTCAGTGCTGTTATTTAGATTGATGCCTCAAAGCAACGGTGTTTTGGATTGTTCCCCAGTTGCTGCAGCTGGGCATGTTATACCACAAAGTTACCAACCAATATCAGTTAGCCAGTTTATGGATGATCTGTCAACTGATGAAGATGTCATATATAGCCACCATGATAATGTTCCTGTGAGTCGATGCTTTTTGGCTCAACCGGGCTCAATGCTTTATTATTCTCAGTCATATAAAATGGAAGTTTGATTCAGTTTAATTTGATTATGCTTATTCTGAGTATTACGTTCTTTAGAGAGGTATATGTTGTTTATTATCTTCATATACAAAATAAAACATTTTATCATTTTCCAAATCTTGGATGCTAGCATGGAATACTATTATCTACTTCGCCGGAGATCAAACTTGAGTGTAACAGATCAAGATGGGTTCTTGGGATAGTATGATATCATTTTTTCTCTGAGGTGATAATAAATTCTACTAATTTGATATTTAATATCTTTAGTGATCAGATATGTCATGTGCTCTACCTGGTGTTGCACAGAATTTGATCATGTTATAGGAACTTAAAATGTGACAAAATGATACACTGAATCACTGCAAAGAAGACATACACACAGAAAAACTGGGACAGGAAAAAAGATAGTGGAGTTGGAATCCGAGGAAAGCCTAATGATTGTTGTAACTCAGTAATTTACAGAATCCTGAACAGTTCATCAGTGTCAATACAAATACTCATGCCTTAAGAACACCTTTTCTATATCTTTAGATTGATCTCCCTTATGGTTCTTATAACTAGCCACACATTTATTATTTGGAAACACAACTTTTAGACACCATAAATTATGCCATATGCACGTAGTACATTCCCTTTAGGCAAATTAAGTTTGTATGACAAAGCATTGATCATGCAGTAATTGTGTTAATGGTTAGTTGAAGATATAAACATTTGTAAAATAAAAAAGTTACACGAAACTACCAGTTTTTCCCCGTCTACGCTTCTTTGTAGCACCTGATAATATTTAGGACTTGCAAATTGTATTGACATTTTTTAATATCTAGCACATGGTCTGTGTTAGATCTTGGTAAATTATCTCGATGTATGATTTCGTGCCAAGATTTTTGTTATCTTGGATATTTGTAAGTGATTTTATAATTGACAATAAAACATGACATACAATGGCTTGAGTCAACTAATATTTTAAAATAATTGCCCACTTATTCATGTACGTGCTAGTTTTTTAATATCTAGGTCAAGGGCTATGATAGATTTTGGGAAATTATGTCATAATTCTTGCAATGGATGTATGATTTTGTGCCGGTTTCTTTTTTATCTTGAATATATGAAAGGATTATATAGTTGACAATAAATCATGACATACAATGACTCCAATTAACTTGAATTTTAAAACAAGTACGCTCACTTGAATTTTATCTTGAATATATGAAAGGATTATATAGTTGACAATAAATCATGACATACAATGACTCCAATTAACTTGATTTTATAATTGACAATAAAACATGACATACAATGGCTTGAGTCAACTAATATTTTAAAATAATTGCCCACTTATTCACGTACGTGCTAGTTTTTTAATATCTAGGTCAAGGGCTATGATAGATTTTGGGAAATTATGTCATAATTCTTGCAATGGATGTATGATTTTGTGCCGGTTTCTTTTTTACCTTGAATATATGAAAGGATTATATAGTTGACAATAAATCATGACATACAATGACTCCAATTAACTTGAATTTTAAAACAAGTACGCTCCTTTTCCAAGTTCAAGCTTGTTTCTTAATATCTAACTCCTGGGCTATGTTAGATCTTGGCCATTATGTCATAATTCTTGCAACCAAAGTATGATTTTGTGCCAAGTTTTGTATCTTGGATATACGGTAGTGTAGTTGACAATAAATCTTCACATACAGTGACTTGAATCAATTAGCATTTTAAAATAATTGCCCACCTTTTCCATGTTCATGCTAGCTTGTAATTGCATGTTTGCATCTTGTTGTAATGTGGCAATTATTCTTGAAGCCCAAATTATGGCTGAAATTTAAAATGGAAAAGAAGATTTTAGCATCAGCTACCCCTTTGTTATGTGAAGTTGTATGCTTTGTAGATATTGTGATTACATTCTTTATCAGCGGGGTTGGGGAGCACTCTTTTAGCCTTTGACGTGCAGTGGGTAGGTAACTAGAATATTTTTTTTCTCTTTTGTCCATGGTTTATTCTTTTACTTCCATTCAGCTTTCTTTTCATGATTTATTTACTTTGTGTGTTACCTTTGTTCTTTCCTTGTCAAGTTTATCCTTCTTACTGCCATTTTTTTAAGGTATTTATTTAATGTCATATTGCAGGAATCTCAAAGTAATTTTGTCAAGGAGCCATCTCTAAGAAGTGTACTTTCTGATCCTTTATCGTATGTTTTCTGTTTTAAATTATCCTTTTTTTCAATTCTCCAAATTTTTTTATATTATCATGCAAATTAAAAAAAAAATTTAGAGGTGTTTGCTAGCATTCTCTGTGTGTCAGTGTGAATTTTTCACTATTTACTACTACATTCAATTTTGAGATGTGCACCCATTTCAATGTGATATGGTCTTGATGGATTTGTCTTGCATTACACAAATTTATTAGTGGGGCTTTCCTTGAAGATGCTGTTGTCATCTCTTGTGGGCATTCATTTGGTGGCCATATGCTGAAGAAAGTCATAGATATGGTATGGATTCAGCATACCCATTGATTTTTCTTTTTTTTTGTTATATTTTTTTCTTCAGAAGCAGTATATGGATGTAGCTCTTGTGTATGTTCATTTTCTTGTTTTCTTACCTTAAAACCATCAAGAATTTTATGGTAACCATTTTTAGGTGCAAACTTGATGATCAATTTTATGCTACAGGCATAAACAACTTGATCTTGATCTTTTTTATATGGCAACGCATCTAGGAACAGGATCTGTTTTATTCACTCTCACTGTGGCCTTGAACATAAAAGAGACAGGCAACCAAGTATGGTTGATGAGCAAAAAAGACCTCATAGTGAGAGCCTAATCAATTATTTTGATTTTTGAAGAGATCATGGCCGTAGATTATTGTTACCTATCATGTACTTGCACCACTGCCTGACAGATAACCATAATTTACAAAAACTATGGGACTAATAGGCATTATAACCTTCAATGTATAAACAAAAGACACAAATGGGGGGATGTCCTTGATTAAAGTATTATAGTATTTGAAGTAAGAAGCAGCATCGTTCTTCCCATGAAATCATACGATTTGAATGAGAAATCATTTGATTTGAATCTGAAATTTAGACTCAAAATATGAACCCAGCTTCCGAAGTGTATGGTATCTCTTCCTCAAAAAAAAAAAAAAAAAAAGAGAAGTATATAATATCTTTTAGTTCACCTAGTTTTGCCCCTTGTTTAATATAGCATATTGCAGTCGTAATCCTCATCAAGAGGAAAGAATATGTAAATTATGCACACAAACTCATATTTCATATCTTTGTTTTTGTATGCTAGTTTTCACTCTTCACTTGCTGGAGTTGAAAGTTTGTTGCTTCTTTTTCTCCCCAGGCCAGATGTACGATATGCAATGTAGAGATTGAGACTGGGACATTGGTTCCTAATTTTGGTACATTTTGACCTTGTGATTTTGTCAGACATTTTTATCTTCAGGATTGTCCTGGTCGATGATAAACTCTTTATAGTGACTCTCTTACAGCTCTGCAAGCTGCAGCTAGAGCAGTAAAGATGGAGGATGAGAGGAGACTTTTCCATAATGCTGCTCTACGGAAACGTAGGAAAGAAGTTGGTGACCAAATGGATGGATTGAAGAGACTAGGCAAAGTGAACATCTCATGATAATCGTCTAAAGAACTTTTCTTTAAAGTATATATAAATTGCTAACTTTTTTATCTTTATGGTTTTTCTTGGATTTATTTTCAGGAAAATGGTGAGATGGCCATGGAGGATGACAGTCCTAGACATATAAAGGGAGTCCAGTATCCATTTTCGGTTAATGAGAAAGTTCTGATTAAGGTCAGATATTGTAATATTACCACGACAAAAAGACTATACGCTCCGTTGTAAACAATTTATTATTAAGTAGTTTTCTAAAACATGCAGGGAAACAGGAGGACTCCTGATAAACTTGTTGGAAAGGAAGCAATAATTACATCTCAATGCTTGAATGGCTGGTATAGTTCTACGACTTTTAATATTTTTCAGCACATTGGAGGACTTAGATATTTGTTTGTTGTGTAACAACATCCTATTAGCAGTAGTTTCACTTGTAGAACATAAGAAAAGTACTGCAGATTCCTTCATTTATAATAACTTAGCCTTCAACTGTCAGGTATTTACTTGAGATCCTAGATACTGGTGAAAGTGTGCGCCTGCAGTACCGTTCTCTCCAAAAAACTGGCAAGTTCTCAAGCTGACAGTAAAGCAAGGCCACAAGTATTGCTTCTATCTAGCGATTGACTGAATGACATGGTCCTCAGAATGACCTTTAGGGCCTTGTCACGGCAGCATCATTTTGAGCATCTGCAAATGTGCCATGTACATTAGTTTCCATCCAATATAAGTTATCCAGGAAATGAACATTGTGGACACAAAGGATACAAGGTATCAAATCTTGTAAAGACGCATGTGTTGTTGTGATAGTGATATTCAAAGTGAGCGGTTTATGTTGATAAACAATCCATTCCTTACTATGTTTGATTGATATCCCGAGAGCATTTGTAGGTTTAACAATGAGAAGTGATAGCCAATACCGCTATCTCTGTTTCTTTATATCGATTCTTTTTATTCATTCATCGATGTGTCACCTACACCAAAGACTATTGCTACTTGTGATGAAACAAATTTCTTGCTTACTTGGGGTGGCCATTTGTTGCAAAAGCCGTTTTGGGTGGGATGTGGGGTATCGGAACTAGGGATGATAACATTCTTCGATCCTTATGAGTTCTCGTGGGGAACTCGATTGGACATTTCGAATTTGGAGAATTTTGCTCTCATGGGGTCGGAGATGGGCCTACACCTTGTTTCGAGAATTAGAACGGGATGGATTGTTTTCGTCCCATCGGGTTCTTAAATTTTCACATCTTAATTATTATTATTATTATTATTATTATTATTATTATTATTATTATTATTATTCACTCATCATATTAAACATTAAATCTCAGAAATCCCACTTTTTTCTCTTTCCTTGGTAACCTTATTCTTTTTGTTTCTTTAAGCACAAAAGTGATTGAATCATTGCTTCATTTTTCAACTTTTTTTGCTATTTTTTTGTTTAATATAGGAGATTGCTATTTATGCACAGAGTTGATTGTTATTTCTTTTTGTCCTAATTACTTTATGTCGAGGGACTTTGTATAAAAAACATAAGTTTATTTTGTAGAACTCATAACAATGATATATTTGTGTTATATTAATTTTGTTAAATTGCTCATATTAATTTTTTATTTAATGAGTGTGTTACGCGCTTTTCGTGTCTCGCGCATGTCAAGTGCTTTTACGCATATTTTTATTTGTTTTTTATATATTTCTTTATTAATAATTTAGAGGATAATTGATGATAATAAAATATTATTTAAATCATCAATAATAATTATATTCATTATTTAAAAAATTTTACGAACTTTTGCACATTATTATCCTTCATAATATATAAACACTTTCTATGGCTTCTTATGTTATAAAACTATATTTTGTTATTATCGATGATCCTCTAATTTATTAGTAAAAAAGATGATGAAAAAATAAAGAAAAATATGCGTAAAGTTATTTGACACGTGTCACATGGCATGCTCATTTTTCTTATTAATTTTTAATGTTTAATTATGTATATTATAAATATTGGATATTTTCTAATATTTTCAGCTAAAAAATTGAGGAATTAGGTTTAAGGATTAGGGGGACTAAATTTCTCCCACACCGAGGATTCGGAGCAGGGATGGACGGCGGAGAAGTGTAGGATGGGGCAAGGGATACATCCCTCGCCCTCGAACCTAATGTTTTTTTTACAATATTAGGTTGGATCATTAGACCACCCAATTTTACAATATTTTGTTATTAGTTAGTATTTTTATAAGTGAGAGACAATTTTTTCTTCTTTTATAATTTTAAAAAATAAGGTATTTTACTTTAATATTTGTTAATTTTTGAAATACCTTTAAAGTTTAGATCGAACTAAACCAATCTATTTTTTTTAAAAAAAGGTGAAATTTGGTTGGGTCATAAAAAATTCAAATCCTTACTTGTCAATGGGTTTTGCTCAGGTTCATTGCCAAATCAAGCCCCCATCTATGAACAGAGTTTGTGCGCTCACTTTTTATTTCGGGAGTTACTTTGATCAAACTATTTTTTATTTCTTTCTTGTTCTTGCATTTCGATTCGACTTTACTGTGATCAAACCATTTTTTTTATTTCTTTCTTGCATTTCGACTTTAATACATATGATATCAAACACACTTATTATTTTTATTCAAAATTGATTAACAAAATTGTACCTTATTCTCTATTGGAATCAATAATATAGAGTTTGATTTTTTTGAAATCTCAATTTAATTAGAACCCAGCTTCAGCTACTTTCTTGTTTTGTGTTGGAGTACGTTTATTGGTAAGTTCGCCCGGACGTAAATTTATTCATCTTTACTGGCAGGAACTTACTCCTTATTTTGACAATTTTAACAAAACTTACTCCTTATATTTACATGTGTTTATGATAGTTCTAATGACAACTCGCACGTAAAGATAAGGACGTAAAAGACAGTTCATGAATGTTTGACATGTGTTTAATTTCTCAATCCCTGTGGGAACGACTAAATTAATAATAAATAGTTAATTATGCATAGATTAACTGACTTATCTTTCTAGAAAAAAAAAAGAAGTCCTCTTCCTATTTTTTAAACTTACTAAAACGCCTTCTTACTAAACATGAATATATATATATATATATATATATATATATGTCCTTTTTTTTCTATATCTCCGGAACATGGATGTTTAGTAAATCTATATCTTACGAAAAGAGCAATCACAAAATAACACACGAAAGTTACGAGATTTATCTTAAATTAAGTTATGTTCTCGGACGGTGACGACTCTTTTTGTTATGAAAAAATGATGAATATAAAAATACGGAATAATTCAGTCGTCATGAAATTTATATAGAGAACTCTAACACAAAATATAAAACAGAAACTCTAAAAATGTTTTCTCCGCCGCCCGTGAGACACCCGTGAAGGACGGAAGGCTTCGCCATCCCCATAGAGGTTCATATATATGTTCACATATTATCCACGTCATCCATATTCCAAACTTACTAAACATGACTTTAAACATACCTTTAAGCTACTTAGCTTAGTCAAAAAGGGCCTAAGTGGACGACCTGAGCACTATCACCATTTTTTTTATGATACCATGATTTATCTGCGTGATCTTGTCCATGCAGAATTTTTATCCATCCTATTACTGCCTAAACTTTTATACTGCTGAAATTGAGATGCTAAAAGGTATCATGTCACGACTGACACCATCAATGAAATAAAGGAAAGAACAATTATGGAAATAATTCAAATTAGAATTCGAATAAAAAATAAGAAGAAGAAACAGATAGAGAATCAGGGGAGTAATCTTCTCCATGATTTCGCCTGAGAGTCGGATGGCGAGAGGCAATAAAAGGGGCACGAGGAGGAGCCCTCGCGCCCCCTTGGAAACCCTCCGACGAACCGCCCATCGATCGCCTCCTCTCCCTCTGCTTCTTCTTTTCCTCCGGCGACCAGTGCACATCGATCGACATGGGTGGCACACACAGAGCAGGGGCAACTCGACGGACCTCCGATGCACAACGACCCTCCCTCGATGTACTCGAAGGTCGACTGCACCTCCTCACCAGTCAGGAATGATCGAAGTTCGAGAAGACGACGTACAAATCACCGATGAAGAAAATGATCGAAAAAGAGGTACCTTAGACGTCGAAACTCCATAGGCAATAAAATGTTAATAATTTGATGCATGTGATGATACTATCTTTCCCTAGAGTCGACGAACTTTACTTTTCATATTGTGATCATTGTGTTCTGACGACTAGAAGTCGGTCGAAGATGAAGAAGAGACCGGGTGCAGATCTGCGCCCTATTCTGGCCGATCGACGGTACGGCCGTGCCAAGTGGTGGCACGGGCGTGACCGATTAAGAGGATAATGGTTGAGTCACGACAAGAGCGTACAGGATGAGAGGCACGACCGTGCCTCCCATAAGAACGATCGACCAATCATGAGTGAAGGGTCGATCGATTTGAACCTTAGCAGATCGATTGTCAGGACACGAGCATGCCAGAGATCGATAGGGCCGTGACGATGGCACGGTCATGCCATAGAGTGACATGGCCATGATAGCGATATGGGCGTGCGAAGAGTGACACGACCGTGACATCGACATGGACATGCCAGAGAAGGAACGGCCAATCAATGATGGCACGATCGTGCCAAAAGAAGGCATGGTCGTGACATCGAAGTCCGGGACAACTTCAAAGTATGAACATTAATCTTGCTCGAGTCGAACCTAGACTCGGCTCGAGTCACGCGCATGGACCCTACACAGAAGACCCGACCCAGGTTTTCCTTACCCGGTCCGAGATCTATCGTAAAAGATGTAAATACCCTTTGTGGGCCTGAACTTTCATAAATGGGCCCCAACCTCGACAGGCCCACTTGAGGTCATATCAAATATTGTAATGATTTTAATGAACCTTTCCTCCCTAAAGGATGTATCGGGACTTGGCATAATGAATAAGCATTATGACATTATTACCTCAGAGATAAGGGATCCAACTTTAACCTTTTTCTGATATATGATTTCTAAATTCCACATATGTTAAATAAGATAAGTAAATAAAAGATGAAATTACGGGGTTGCTACGTGCCACCCAAAGTACAGAGAAAGATCATAGTATAATACAAAGAAGGGACGAATAGTTGAGCCGAGGAGACAGTGAACCTACAGATCCTTAAAGACCACTGCTCTTGGAGTCCTCTGTTGTATTCCAAAAAGGATGATGCATTGGCATCTTCCCTTCCCCAAAGAGAGCATCATATGAAACACATGTTATAGCACCAGATGGGCATGTAACTTAATTGAGGAGACAGCGAACCTACGGGTCTTTAATAACCACTGTTCCTAAAGTACGGATCCTCTCCCACCTGTATTAAGAAAAGGATATGCAATGGCATTAAACCTTCCCAATGATGAGCATCCTCAGCTTCACGGATATATAGAGGCACATATGACTTTCCAACTTAATAAATTCGAACTCGCATAGAACAATAAACTTTAAGGACGGCATAGTAATGTAAAAGATGTAGTACAATTCACAGCAAAGTAATGCATAGTAATGTATAGTATGGTAAAGTACAGAACATAGCATTGTAAAGATAAAGTATTGTTTAGTAAATTACAGAGTATGATATAGTAAAGAAAGACATAGTCACAGTAAAGAACAGATTTCCGACACGATAAAGAACCAAGCATTGATATGATGAAGTATGACCCATTGCCTATTGCAATAAAAGTATTGAGATCATTTATTAAAGTATGCCATTTTACTGCTTATCCATCATTGATTTAAATATCATCTGATTATCATTTTATAGCCTATGATTCTATTATACTAGACATTTTCGCTCACGGGCATTCTATTATTCTGCATTGAGATTTTGCAAGTGAGAATTCTGCATAGAGAGGTGATGGAGGACACAAAGCTAGAAAATGCTGCGCATAACTTATCTAACTCAAAAACATCCAGTTCTCTTAATTACATTAGTCGGACAATTTGTTCTTGCATTAGGAAGATATTATGATTTTCTCTTTCGAAACTAAACATATGGTCAATTGCTCGAAGTCATTGGAGATTATGGTCATTTTCTTCTTCGTATGGGTTGCATTAATTATTAGTGTCCTTTGATAGGCTGACGTTCACTCTTTCGCAATAAAGTTCTTAGTTATTTTATTATTATGGTTATTACCACGTATTATATTTGTTGAATGGTCAAGGTCATAATATGGTCAATAATATAGCAGACAGTGTAGCGTCCCTAGGGTCAACCTGACTGCTACGTAGCAGGAGGGCCAATTTTAGAGGCGTTACATATCATCTCATGTTTGCCGATTGGATGTGGTGTGCCTATCTTTCATGCCAATGCTCTGTGATTAGTGATTGGATATGAAAACAATTCTCTTGTCAATACTACTTTTTTGGTTTAGGGTTTTGGGAAAGTATCAGATTAAATTCTTAAACAAAAAATGATCTTGCAAAAGAAAAATATTTTAGTAGCTCATGTCTGAATGCATAATCATGCAGCAACAATGCAACTTCAACAGTAAGTAATCTGATGTTATGTGAATTGGGCTCCATGATTCAAAACTCATCTTCTGTAGCCTACCTAACGAACTTCTAACCCCAAGCCTCAAATCCGGGATTAACTATTCCAGGTAAATGTTGGTAATGTGAAATTTTTGTGAGGGTGACAATCCAGATCAAGTTGCTTGGAGTCACACCATTAGAAGGAGAATAAGAAAACACCCATGAAGCAATAGGCTTAGAAAGCATATATTGGAATCATTACCTTTATTAGAGACATATGAAATCAATACCGAGGAACTAATTAACTCAGACTCATATTTAGATAAAATATCGGTTATTTTATTTTTAATTCTCAAGATCCATTACATTATTTTGTTTGACTGTAATAAACTATCGATATTTTTAGTCAGTAGTAGGCAAGGAAGATAGTTTTCCATACCACTTGCTTGACATGTATTTTAATAAAAACATACATTCCATCAATAATTTTAATTTTAAATATTTTATTAGTAAATAAATATCATTTTACTACTTCTTCCTTATTAGTTGAAATTTTTTACAAGTAACTCTTAGTTTTGCCTCATCTTATTTTATCTATATTTATTTTTCTAATTTTTTATTTGTTTATCTACACTATTATGTGATGAAAATGTAAAATATTTTTTAGGAGTATTTTGATAATTTGCTCTCTAACCATTTTAGCCATTATTTAAACTACCAATAACTCGCCAAATACTATAATATTATATTATTGATAATTTAAATAGTGATAATCTAAATTACTAATTATTTAAATCGGTAATGCATCAAACGACTCTTAGGGGACGTTTCTCTTGAGGTAATCTTTGTAAATTACCAAGTAATATTGTAATAAATTATTTAGGCCTATCATATTACTTTGTTCACTTGTAACAGGTAATGAGTAATTTACATTATCAGACAATTCATATTGTCTATAAAGTGATAATACATATTATTTATGAGAGGGGAGATAGCCCACATTACCACCCGAATTACAAATTTTTCAATTTTATTTTTCATACTTGTCCTTTACAGTTTTATTTGAAAAATTATAAAACTCATTGAGTAAATTATTATAATAATTAAATAATTTATAAAATAAATCAAATAAATATTAGTTAATTATTATGACTATATTATTATCATAATGTAATAAATACATTAATTATTTATAAATTTTAATTTTATATGTGAGAATATATATTTGTGATTTAACTTTACGAAGTTAAAAATAATTTATATATCTTTATTAACTCATAAATCTTTATTTTCTTATAAATAACTAATATAAAATGTTAAACAAGATAATGTATATTGTTGAAAACTTAATAAGCGACAATTTTTACGAGAGATCATTTATATTGTTAGATAATGTTGGACGGTAATATAGTGAATGCACTGTTAGTGTAAAGGGTTTCAAGTTTAAGTTATTCAAATGTCTTCGTTGGAAACTATGAACTTGTTACCTTGAATGATTAAAAATAGGAAATTGGATTCACTTTAATTTTCATTGGATATTGGTCACTATTAGATGCCACTGAGAACGACATGTCCCTATACTTATCATAATTTAATGTCAAATTTGAATGAGTTCACCGACTAAAAATTATAAATTCATAATTCAGGTTTAAATGTGAAAAAAAAATTCAAAGGAGGTTGACTACAAAATAATCCTATTCACTTAAAAATAAAATAAAATAAAATAAAATAATCCTATTTTTTTAATATCTTATCCAAAATATATTTTCTTCAAAAACTATCCTGGTGGTGTTCTTACAATTGTGAGTGACTATTTTGCTGGTGTTCATGACTGAGGACTCTGTGAGCAAAGTCATATTTGATATGCAAAGCAATTTTATCACTTTGTTTTGGATATGTCAAGAATCATATCTGTTCTTTGCACGAAGGCAGGGCCATCTAATTATGCGTAACTCGTATTTCCCAGTCGATGTCGAATTCATCATATTCATGTGATATTATGTCCACATTTAACTTATGAGCTGGTACTTTCATGGCGTCGACGTCGATTTCCTTCTACTACAACTGCGAAGGTCCCTTGGGCTCCTTAGCCGCCTCCCTCCTCCAGCGGTGCGCCTCCTCCGGCACCCTACGAAAAGCCTGCCAACTCCACGCCCTCGTCCTCGTCGCCACCCCCCGCGATTCGCCTCCCTTCCTCCGGAACAACCTCCTGTCCCTGTACTCCAAATGCGGCGCCCTGGAGGACGCGCAGAAGCTGTTCGGCACAATGCCCACTAGGAACCTGGTCACGTACAATGCCATGATCTCTGCCTACTCCAAGTCCCCCTGCCACGCTGCCTCCGCCCTTCGGCTCTTCGGAGAGTTGAGCCACGTCGGTCTCAGACCAAACGCCTCCACGTTCCCTAGCGTCGTCCGTGCGACCTCCTCGCTCGAGGAGCCACGGATCAGTCGCGCGCTGCATTCCAAGATCATAACTTGTGGCGTCGCGAACAACTTGTGCATTCAGACTGCGCTTCTTGGGATGTACTCTGATCTTGGAACTCATGACGCTGCAAAGCTCATCTTCGCCGAGATCGGAAGCGCGAAAGATGCCGTCGCTTGGAATGCTATAATTGTTTCCAGTGTCAAGAATGATGAAATAAAGCAGGGACTTTCGCATTTTGGAAGCATGTTTTCAGCAGGAGTCGCACCAAACAATTGCACCTTGACGACAGTTTTCAGCGCTTGCAGCAAGGCGATGGATTGGAATAGAGGACGAGTTATCCACGGGAAGATGATCAAATCTGAGCTACAACTTGATCTCCCATTACAAAATGCACTTATTGACATGTATTCCAGCTTTGGGGACATGCCCACAGCATTACTAGTTTTCGAAAGGACTGAAAATCCGGACTTGGTCTCATGGAACTCGGTAATTGCTGGTTATTCTAGCGTTGGTGAAGGAACAAACGCAATGAATGTGTTCACAGAATTGCAAGCAGTGTCTCATTCCGCAGGACTTCGTCCAGATGAGTACACATTTGCTGCTGCTGTATCAGCTACTGCTTCTTTGTCCTCTATGTGCTATGGTCGACCTCTTCATGCCCAAGTCATTAAACTGGGGTTGGATTCCAGCATATATGTTGGAAACACGTTGATTAATATGTATTTCATGAACAATGAGCCTGATTCTGCTCGAACTGTTTTCAGTTTTATTCGGGAGAAAGATGTTGTGGTTTGGACTGAAATGGTTGCTGGCCATTCAAGATTAGGTGAGGGTGAGTTGGCAATGATATACCTTCGCTCTATGCTAGCTGAAGGGCACAAAGTTGATAGCTTTTCCCTTAGCAGTGCATTGAAATCCTCGGGTGACCTTGCAGTGTTGAAACAAGGGGAAACGCTATATTCTTTGGTGCTCAAGGCTGGATACGAAATAAATATTTGTGTCTGTGGAAGTCTAGTCGATATGTTCTCTAAAAATGGTGACCTAAAGAGTGCTAGTGCAATCTTTTACAGAATAAAAGATCCTGATTTAATATGCTGGAATTCGATTATTGGAGGGTATGGTAATTGTGGGAATGCGGAGCATGCCTTTGTGCTGTTCAACAAGATGGTAGAGAAGGGGCTGCAACCTGATCATGTTACCTATGTGTCTCTGCTTTCTACATGTAGCCATTGTCGCTTGGTCGAGCGAGGAAGGTTCTACTGGTTTTGTATGATGACAGACGGTATAACCCCAAGCATTAAGCACTTCACTTGCATGGTAAACTTGTTAAGTCGAGCAGGTCTACTGCAGGAAGCAGAGGACTTCATTGCAAGATCTCCTTTTGTCGGATCTCCGGAGCTATGGAGAATCTTGTTGAGCTCATGTATCATCTTTAGAAACTTGTCTATAGGTCTCCACGCAGCAGAAAGGATTTTAACATTTGAGCCAGAAGATAGTTCAACCTATATAATGCTTTCAAATCTTTATGCTTCTACTGGAAGATGGGAGGATGTTGCTAACATGAGGAAAAAGATCAGAGAACTAATGGTAGTCAAGGATGCTGGTGTAAGCTGGATTGAAACAAACAGTATGGTTCATGTTTTCTCTGCTGATGATGGGGCTCACCCTCTTATAGATGAATGCAGAAATGAATTGATTAAACTGAAGAGGAACTTAGAAGGACCCAAGTTATCAAACTCACCAAATTCTTCTCCATTGTTGGATGAATATGTATATTCAATGGACTAACTTGGAACAAACGGACTGCCATAAACAAGGACTACCTGTTTGCAGTGATGAGCTTGCCAGCATGGCTATATCCAAGGCTTTAGTCAGTTGTATATCTTAGAGTAGAATTTAGCCAAGAAAAGTTCTGATCATTCTTGGCATATTACAGGACTGCAGAAAGTATGAAAGAATCCGAAAACAAATCATTGTCCTACACAATTATTATTCTACTACAATTCAACTGTCCCAAGATGATATTATTACATTGAAGACCATCCTCAAAGGTACTTCGTCATCTCTTATTCTTAAATTCAATCCAGCCACATGCTTAAACTAAATATATGATATTTATCAGGGTTCTTCCAAACATGGTACTAGTTACACAACTTGTTGATTTTGACAACACGACATCATCCTATGGTATGTTGGATGTGAGATATGCCAGTGTTTTTCTTTGTTCTTTCTTAAGCCCTCAACAATATGATGAAGAACTAGTATCTGATTGTCGGATCAAATGGAAGACAGTCACTCGTTTGAATATCAAGATCTTCCCTTGGTTACTTAGACGTCGAAGACTCATCACCAACTGATGTCTTATGTGCACTTTGTATTAGTGCAACTGAAGACATTAACCACTTGAATTAAAAGGTAAAAGTGAACATGACAATCCCAAGTACCAACTTTTGATATAAAATAACAAATAACCCTACTATTCAATGATATGCAACAAAGATCATGGAAAAGAAAATTGATAAAGATGGTGAAATACAAATAACCCAGCTCAGACTATTCAAGCACATAGCATCAGGATAATAGTAGAACTCTTTTTGGGGCTGTGTGACAACGGGTCAGCGAAACCTGGAACAAATCCCAGAATGTTCTTGATGGGAACAAATTTGTTCTTGGGGGGAGCTGCTTTTTTTCTTGTTCTGCAATTAATAATGTGGGGTCCACCAACATGTAAAATATGGCATTTGGCAAAAAAGCCAAGAACAAGCCTCTGTCCTTCAGTTTCTTCTCATACCAAACAGGCCCTTTAAGAGGTAAAACTAAACATTAGGAGTGTTTGATTGCATACCTTCAAAAAGTTAAGACAACCATGTCAACAAGCCCTTTCTCGATTGTACAAGATCTCTAATATAAATTGAAGGCAGTTTATTTTTGTTTCCCCTCATTCCATTCTCAAGATTATTAGACCAAGGGTTAACGACTTGTGCTGATCAATTTGTTATCATTTTCTCACTTGTAGTATATGATTAAAGGTCTTTGTAGTTTAATGAAATCCACTCTTCAATTAGAACTATGAAATTTTCATTTTGAATACCCAAGTATTGTTGTTTCTTTTTTGAGAAGTATTGTTGTTTCTAGTTGGATAGTCGATACTTTAGTGTTGCATAATATTTTATCTCACTTGATGAACCTGAGCATCATTCTTGATCAATTTGCATGTTCCTTATATAAGGATCCATGCAGTATGCATATACCATCTCACGCGCTGGTGTGGACATAACCCGAGTGATAAAATATCGTGTTATTGTACTTTTTTTTCTTTTAGAGTGGTACTGTTTGCAGGCTGTTCTAGACTTCCAAATGTTAATTATTATAAAAGGAACATCATAAGAATAAATCTTCTTTTGAGAGGAACAATTACTGTTTCTTTAATGGGCATCCATGTAAATTACAAATAATACTAAATAAAATGGAACATTTTAATTAAAATAAGTAATCTGAATAAAAATGTTTTTCTTATAATAATTTCTCTTTGGCAGCCTGTCAACCAATTCATTTAACATTATTGAGTAATGTGGATGCTAATACTAACACTAATAATTATGTGAATTACGCCTATTTCAATATATGCATTTAAAGAGGTAAAATGCTATAAATGAAAAACATGCAAGTCCTTTTTTTTCCTTCCGAAAGGGTAAATTACATGACATTTCAAAGAACTTGCATAGTTCCATGACATGGATTTATAATGTCTCTCTTGTCTTCTCACTCATTAACTGTCAGCATCCTTCATTGTCCCGCCTTCGATGCACATGTTCAGCATCTCCTGGCAGAAAACAAAGAATGTATGAGATTGCTTGAAGGAAATATTGCATATGGCGAGGTAATCCTCTCTCTGTTACAAGAAATTGTTTTTTAGACGAATCTTTCTAGAAGTCATTCTACCATGTCCTTCATTAGTTGAAGCAGATGCATGGGGAATTGTTTTTTTCTTTTTCTTTTTCTTTTCTTTTTTTTCGAGGATGTAAATGATGTGTAAACCATTCCTTGCATAAAGAAATCTTGATTCTTCTATTTGACTGTCAGCTTAATTCCTCCTAACCTGTTCTCTCTCACTTTTTTGTATAGGGTAGGGGTCTTCTTTTTTCTGTATGTAATTTTTTACATTATTTTGAGCGACAGTTTTGATTTGATATTTAAAAGAAAACGTCCTTGAATTTAAAAGAAAACTAAAATTAAATTTCACACGTTTGGGACAAAGAGTTGGTTCGCGTGAACATTCTAATCTTTGGTAAAATACATTATTACCTAAATTTGCCACTCGCCCAATATCCAACGAAGTAGACGACACTATTGTAAAAAACAAATAACATGTGCTATTTTGTTAAGTCCAAGTAAGTAAATTAGAAATAAGTGAATTTGAAAAATCTTGGCATATTGTTGTGAGTGACGATCAAGGGGTCTTGAGTCTCTTGACACGCACACACAAACACAACCTTAGGTAGAAGGATGATCAATTGCAACAAGTGCAAGTAGTTACAATGTGGATTGGATAGCAAATTTTCTTTAATATATTATTTTCTGAAATATGTGTGCATCTATTTATGATCTTTTAGCTGCATTTTCAGATATCTTTCCCGTTGACTGAAGAGTATAAATATGGAGACTTGATTACATGGACAATATACATTGAAGTGCTGGGGAACTCTCACACATACTGAAGAGCCTTAGCTAAATTGGATGAACGGCTTCATATGGGAAAAGTATATCTTTATGCTGCATCTTATTCTCAATAGTTTTGAAGTCTTTGTCCAATCACAGCCTTTACTGCTAAGAATAGCAACAGGTCATGTGAAATAAAATTTGGGAATCTCCAAACTCACACTTTCAGTTGCAATTGATTTCGGCGTCAATCGCAGTTTCTATCCCAACTGTTTATAATCTCACAGGGACTTCAGTATTAACATCTAGTAACATATTTCTTCATTCTTAGTGTATTTACAGATAGCGAGTGCATAGTATATTTATCTAAATATTTCCATGGTGTTTCTATTCAGAATTAAACCCCGCCTATATTTTATAGCCGGTCCCAAGTCTGGATAAAGGAGGAGGGTTGTGTTAGGCCCCGACAGCCAGCATAAAATCCTGTCGAATCTTATGAACATGGATCAACGAATAAATGACGTCGTATGATCCATGTAGCCGACCCCACCTAGTGGGATAAGGCTTTGTTGTTGTTGTTGTTGTTTCTATTCAGAATTACTGTATCCACATTATTTTTCCACCTTTTGCATAATAAAATTGTATGAACTTTTTATCCACTGCAAACCAAAGTTGTTTTGTATATGTTTTACTATCCATCACGTACACGATGTTGTTGAATTCACGATTGTTTCCATGGTTTTCTGTATGCATAGCATTTCTTCTTAGATGCATGCAGCTTTTGGGTGTTAGAATGCATGCATTATTACTAGAATGATTCACTTAACTGAACTTGCCTTTATCTGATTCTTCCTTTTTGTTCTGTTCATGCATTAAAAAAAGGTGTAAGGTCTTTTGGCCTTTGCTACGGTGTTTCTTTGATCGCTGAAACTTTTCATTATTTGTTCTCGGGCAGGAAGCATCTTTCTGGGCATGGATGAGTCTCGGGCAAGACTGACTGAGGAGAAATACCAGTGATTTGTGAACAATGAAGTGAAAGTGGAACATCTACAACAAACAAATGGTGGTTTTTTTTTCCTTTCATCACATCACGTGTCTGCGAACGAGCGTCCATGGCGCCCTCAGAACATGAACCTTCTCAGCTTTGCATAATTGTATCCACATCGAATTTTATTGTTTATACCACGATACCAAGCACTGGAGGTCGCCTTCTACTCTCAGATCGATCCATCACAAGTTTTGTTAAAGACTTACGTCCGAGTAAAGATTAAGGAGTAAGTTTTGAATGTTTACATGTGTTTAAAGATAAGGATGTGACCCATATTCCCTAGTTGTCTATTTGAATTATTTTGACACGTGTTTTTTATTGATTATTATATTAATTGAAATTCAAAATTAATTAAATAAGTTGATAAGATAAAATTCAAAAAAATTAGACTGCCAAAATGTACTAATTATCATATCACATCGCATTGGAGAAATAGGTAGCATAGTTGTTGATGGTAGTTAGAATTCAAAGTCTCATTGTTCCTACTATACTAGATCCTTCATCCCATGTAATGACTTTATAACTCCTTGCTACATCATAAGATCCAATCATGTAATAATATGATTGAAATATTAATTTTGACTGATCATTTGACCAAAATATAAAATAAGTGGAAGACTTCAAAGAATAATAACAGAAATATCACAAAATGCAGAAGCTCAAGATAATACCTAATATAAGGCTTAATCTCAATAACATTAAGAGCTAACGCTGAAGTTTGATAAAGCTAATTAGAAAATCGCGATTTTTCGACGGATAATTTCCGACGGTTCGAAATCCGTCGCAATTTGCGATGAATTTTTCGACGGTTTCGTTTCCGATGGATTTTTCGATGGTTATGACCGTCGGAAATGATTTATATTATTATTTAATTTTTCGACGATTAGGAACATCGATATTTTCGACGGATATCCAATCGTCGCAATTTTCAACGGATTTTCCGATGGTTACAACCGTCGAAAATGAAAAATTAAACTATGTACTTTTTTATTATTATTAAATTTTTCCGACGGATTTTTCGACGGTCAAGACCGATGGATTTTCCGACGGTCAAGATCGTCGGAAATAAAAAATAAATTATGTAATTTATTATATTATTATTTAATTTTCTGACGGATTTTCCGACGGTTACGACCGTCGGAAATGAAAAATTAAATTATGTATTTTTTATATTATTATTTAATTTTTCGATGATTAGGAACGTCAATATTTCCGAGGGATATACATTCGTCGCAAAATCCATCGTAATTTTCGAAGGTCGTAACCGTCGGTAAATATATAATAATATCATATAAAGAGTATTTTATTAATATAACTAGCGACGGTCCAAATCGTCGAAGTACCAACGGTTTTGACCGTCGATAATGATTACCGATGGTTCAAACCGTCGGTAAAATAAAAAATAAACATATATACAACTAAATATATTTTCGACGGTCGTTTTCGACGGCCGAAGCCGTCGGTGATTAAAATTTCGTTATCCCGCTTTAAATATTATATATAACTAAATATATTTTCGACAGTCACAACCGTCGGTAACTTTAAACATAGTTAATATTTACGTTTTCGACAGTCGGAATCGTCGGTAATTAAAATTTTGTTATCCCGCTTTTCCTTTTTCTCTTTCCTCGCTCTCTCTTTCCCCTTATATTCCTCCCTCCCTCCTCTCTCTCTCCCTCCTCTCCTCTCTCTCTCTCCCTCTCCCGGCTCGCACCGGATCCTCTCCCGCACCGGACGCTGGCGACCTCTCCCGCACCGGCGTCTCTCTCTCTCTCTCTCTTTCTCACTCCGGCCGGAGGCCGATGGCGGCCGAATCCGGCCCCCAACGGCCGGATCGGCCGCCTGTGGCCGGATCGGTCGCCTGGCAGCCGGATCTGGCGGCCGATCCGGCCACTGGCAAGCGGATCGGCCGCCTAGAGGCCGGATCCGCGCTGGCGGCCGGATCCAGCCGCCTGCGGCGGGATCGGCCCATCCTGCCGCGGGCGGCCGGATTTGGCCGCGGTCCAATTCGGCCGCTAATTTTTTTTATATTTAAAAAATTCTTTACGACGGTTGCGACCGCCGAAAGATTGACGGTTGCGACGACCATCGAAAGTTTCGACAGTTGCGACCGTCGAAACTTTCGACGGTTCGAACCGTCGGCCTTTTTCGACGGTTGCAACCGTCGGAAACTTTCGACAGTTCGAACCGCTGGCGTTTTTCGGCGGTTGCAACCGTCGAAAACTTTCGACGGTTCGAACCGCTGGCGTTTTTCGGCGGTTGCAACCGTCGAAAACTTTCAGACGGTTCGAACCGCTAGCGTTTTCCGGCGGTTGCAGCCGTCGAAAATGTTCAGACGGTTCGAACCGCCGGTCTTTCTGGCGGTTGCAACCGTCGGAAAAGTAGTTTCTGACGGTTCTGATCGTCGATTTTTCCGACGGATTTTTTCAACCGTCACAAATCAATTTGCGACGAGCGTTTTTTCCGACGGATCGATTCCGACTGAAAAATCGTCGGTAATTACGTTACCAACGATTTTAGGGCTGATTACCGACGGTTTGGACTGTCGATAATGAGCGGTTTTCTAGTAGTGTAATACAACTTCATATATCTAGAAAGGAAATAACTAATGGCAGTGACAATATATTCTAAGACCACTCTATGTGCACATAATCATCACGAACGACAACAATCACTTGGGCTTATCTTTTAGTGTTCTAATCACCAACAGGATCAATGTAACTATAATTCGTGAGCTTCGTAACTCAATAAGTAAATAATAAACTAATGAAAACAATAGAAAAATATAAGGTCAATGAAAAGAGCGATGTGCAATACCTTGAATCATCAACGGAATAAGATTAGTGGTAAGATCAATAACAATGAGCAAAATCGTAATCCATGATAAATACCAATAAGGATCAAATAGAAGAAATTAATACTCTGATTGTCGATGAACAATGATTAATATGATGCCCATGAGTAAAATCAAATTAGATTGAGCAATGCAATGAGTCATTGTGTGAGAATAATAATAATAATAATCCAAAGAGGAGATTTAAATCATGGTCATTGGGTAAATCACTTAATCGGTACAATGTTCTAGATTAGTCTATTTTGTACTTTAATGCTTCGTACTATGCCTTAAGTCGATGGATGATAATTCTATGCAATTTCATTGTTTAACATATTCGTAGCAATGAGATATCACATACTTCATGAGAAACCAATGATTATGTACATCACAAAAAACATCCTCTTTAAAGGGGGTATCCTCTTTTATACGATGGAGAGTAATCATATAACGGAACATACCATAGTTCATAAATTGATAATATAATAATAAAATATAAAATGACCCTTTTGCAGTGGAATTCATGCTGAGTTATCCCTGGCTCAGGGCAGGTTCCATGAACTCAATGGGCTCGAGTGAATTCAATCGAGGTGTAATCTAGAGACTAGATTATGATTAAGTATTTTTCTCTGAGAACTCGGTCTAGGTTTGTGGGATTTCGGTCCAAATTTTGATCTACTATTTTAGTTGATGAAGTGTGTAAGTTTGAGGATTAAAATTTGTAAGTTTATAATTTAGGGTTAGATGTGGAAAAAAAAGTTATAGTTGAGGGGGTGTTAAAGGAAATAACCTTTAAATAAATAAATAGCTCTTCTTATAACAACAAACATAAAAAAGAGTTAAAAAAAGAAAATTCTTCCAAAATGTATTTGAATAAAATATATAGTGCAACGCATTAAATGTAAGCAAAAGATCATATTGATCCGAAGTCTCACATTGATTTGTATAAGATTATTGAACAACGATTATCCATGATTTGTTATATTATAAATTTCATATTGTCGTAGTTCTTTTGTACCGGGCTTCATAGTTTATGGGAGTATGATATCTTTTGTATTTGCATGATATAAATAATCGAGATTATTATGTGAAAATAGTGACGTGTGATGGTTAACGTTGAAGTTTAGAATTTATTTTAATACCGATCCGAGTTTGCAAGTTTTTCGGTAGCGCCCGACTTATTCGGAGTTGATAGAAAGATAACGAATTATTTCCTAATCAAAATGATAACTCCAAAGATTAAACATAGGTTACTAATACGGTAATACGCTTAATCAATTGGACTCAATTCGGCTAAGAATCTTTAGATGGCTATTTTTGTGCTATAAACGAACTGTATTAGTCATCTTTTGATACGGCACACGAGTACTGACTTTCCCAACGTGTTCCTTAAGGTAGGTATTGTACAAGTGTTTTCACGTTGATCAATTACTTTTTCGCACTTCTAAAACAAACATATTTACAGTCAAAGCCAAAGTAATTTGATAGCATGAGCATATTGTAACTTCGTGTTATTAAATTTTAAAGCTTGGTTCAAATAATTGATATTTGTTTGTTTATTACCCAAAAAAACTAAATATATAAAAGATTATATTTGTACAATGCACAATATTTTAATGATTATCGTTTTATTTTATTTTTTTTCACATGTTTACTATGCACTGTAATTCACTTTTTTTTAAAAAAATATTTTAGTTTATTTTTAAAATTTTGTACTGTAGTGTTGTGCAAAATGGACGAAGTACAGAGAAATAATTAACACTTGCATTAACAACTGAATCATACAGAGGCGTTCTAGAAGTCTCCAAGTACTAAAAAAAAATGAGCAACCGCGAGCAACGAAACAAAATTACTGCAGAATTTTATCGAAGTCCCAACAGTGGCTATTTCCAATGAAAGAAAGACATTTAAATACAATATGAAGATGGTTGTAAGTATTTATGGAATGAGCAAAACAAGGTCTTAATAACTAAATAATAATAGCCATTGTACTCTCAAACGACTTGGTAAGAATCAGCTATCAGCTGAATCCTTTGTGCGTACTTTGGAGCAGCAGCATTGCCTCTAAGCGGCATGAGATTTACGACCTGGCAAGGACATTCAAGGATAACATTTAGTGACACAAGATAGATAATCTTTTGAACTTCCTATAAAGTGCGATCTAACGAGGAAAAAACTTGTACGAAGTATCGTGAAAAAAAAAATTGCATATGCATCAAACATAAATTGGAAATTCAAGTAGGCTTTACAAGCCTACTTATTTTTTTTGAGGTTTTACCGGCTGGTGATTGTCTGAAACGATGCCCGTTTAGGTCCTGGCCATTAATTAAGTATAGGGAAGAATCTAGGTTTTTTCTTTCTTTCACAAAAAATGCATCCAAAATACCAGTAATTTTTCCACAAGACTAACAGTCATTGACACACCAGCACAAAAGATGTGGAAAGAAATTCCGTAAAATAACTAAGTACTCACTTTAACATCACTATATGTGCTTGCAGCCGTAAATCTGATGGTGATGGGGAAGAATACTGATGAATCAGCAGGAGGCACAACAAACTCCATCGAACCACTGAGAATGGACAAAAGGAAAAGTTGAAAGTCAAATTACCGTATCATAACAAGCAAGTCAATGATATTGGAATTGATATGATGCAGAATGGTTGCTTCTTATACCTTCGATTGGAGTGATCAATCAGAAGAATTGACCATTCCAATGTTGAATTCCTCGAGTCATACCTGAAGATTACTAAAGTGTCAAAGAAAAGACTCAAAAAATGAATTAAGATGGAATTATAGAGAGATCTTTTACCAACAAGCCCAGAAACCACATAATCTGGTGATTACTAGCAAAAAGATCTTTTTTTTTCTGCATGAGGAAATCAAATTGCAAGTGATTATTGGAAGGTCCTACCTCCATTCTCCATCTATCTGTCTTATGCTAGGTGCATCCCTAAGTGCTGGAAGAGGTATGGAGATGACAACATTTTGCAAGTCAAACATCTCCGAAGCTTCATACTCAATGTTGACAAAAGTCTCACCACCAGAAACAGAGGGCCAGCAGTTGACTACAGATAACAACATCATATTGGTAAGACAGTAACTTTTCTATTAAAGGTAGTAAAAAGTTTATAGTATGCACACCAGTCAAGGGCAAAGCAGATTCATCCATGCCCTGAATTCTCCACTTCATAAGGCCAACATCATTTTGTCCTGTGGGAAAAGGTCTATTTGGATCCTTTAACCCTATAACATGCTTGCTGTTAAATAACTCCTTGTTGATGTTGGGATGTGTTTTGAAACTAAGGCCGCTTACATCTCGGTTTTCTATCTGCAAAATCCAATGCATACATCAATGGAGTTGGATGACCACCATCTTGATGGTAATCTTTTTTACTCTAAAAAGCAAACAGTGCAACATCTGCAGGAATGCAAGAACTGCCACACCATATATTCTATAATGGAAACAATGGAAGAAGACCTGGTGTTTAACATGCACATATTGAGCTTTCAGAATATTACTAGATGGAAGACCCTTCACATACAAAGAATAATATGAACAGTTGTGCAGACAAGCATACAAGTACTCTGCGCAGCTAGCACACAAACAACCAAAACATATAGGTGGGAGGGGGATGTGAGAAGAGAGAGAGAGAACCTCAAACTGGATAAACCCATCTTCTTGATTAAGAATTTGCAGGGAAAGTGTTCCTTGAACATCAAAATTGTTAAGGCCACCATCTCTTCGAATTACAACATTTAGCCTCTCCTCGATGGACAATGTTATGGGATCAGTTGGAGGAAGAGAAACCTTGGACTGCACAGTAGTCGGTTGCACATCCTCAAGAATAACCTCACCTTCTGCTTTTAATGATTCCAAAAACTGGTTTGTCTTTTGTGTTTTGCCCAGCTTCATACCGAGGCCTTTTGGTGGTGCATTTGCGGGTGCAGCTGGACGACCTACAGAAATCAATCATCAAGATTAAAGAATTAACCGTCAAAAGAAATACAAAAGTTAAGTATTAGACATCAAATGAGACCTCATTTTATAAAATATCACATCAATTTGTCATCACACATGTTTTCAGTCAAACTAAAGTAAGTATCCTGGAAGTACTATTTGCATGTCCGAAGACTGAGTTGCTCGCTACTATTCCTAGCCATTTTAGTTAAAGAGCAATATATGGCAGCTTTTCCGTGGTTTAATACAGTTGTTGTCATGCATGCACATTTGTCTCTCCTAATAGAGCAGTAGTCATCTTTTCACGCTCAAAAGAAATATCTAGAGTGAAGGAGAATCTGAAAATTTGATATACAAAAAGTGAAGAAATCAAGCAAAAGATGTTTGCTCGATGATGTATAGTCAAAAAAGAGCAATGCGTGGCAAAATATACATCCACAGACTGATATACAGATGGTAAATTAAACCTTTGGGCTTGCTGGAGAGTGAATCCACATCAGTG
This sequence comes from Pontederia crassipes, assembly GCA_030549335.1. Lineage (NCBI taxonomy): Eukaryota > Viridiplantae > Streptophyta > Magnoliopsida > Commelinales > Pontederiaceae > Pontederia > Pontederia crassipes. Next base: position 8,735,899 of record JAUKPH010000017.1, read on the forward strand.
CTCAATCCAAAACCAGAACCACTTCCAAAACCACTTCCAGTACTAGAAATACTCATATCACTGAAGCTATTCTCAATTCTTCGAGGACCAGAGATAGCCATAAGCCCTCCTTTGTCGCCTCTGTTCTTCTCAATCTGTTGAACAATACATAAAAGTACATAAGAATTTGGCGAGACAGGAACTTGGGAAATCTCATGACATTCAAACATTACAGTTATGCCTCAAAAATCTGATGTAACTAACAAAGTGAAAGGTCAAAATGATATGCTGGACCCACTGGAAAGGAACTTCTGTGTTAAACTAACAAAACCCATTCATCGAAGAAAAGTGATAAAACCTTAGTGTTCTTCAAAATATAAATGAAATATGATTCCAAAGAATATAGCAGCTCATGCTAGAACTTTAAGCTGGGAATCTCCCAGCTTGTGATGGCAATAGATTGTATTGATAGCAGCCTTTTGTCCATTTTTCTTACAGAAATAAATTATGGATGATTAATGAACTTGGATAATCATCATTTACTCCCTTGAAAAAAGACTCAAAATAGAGATGCTTTTGCTCTGAAATTGCAAATATAGTGGTTAGATAAACTGTAAGTATAAGGAAAGGATTTGTGCGTGGAAACGGGTTTGGGTTACAGTTTACAAGAAAGGCTTTGGGTTTTATATGCACCTGTGTCTACAAAGTTTACAATTTATATGAAATTGTAGTAGTCCAGTAACTCCAGTTTAAGACATTAATCTATGTAGCACATTTAAGGCATTTGAATAGTAGGAGATAAGCTGATGGCATGAACAAGATATCCTGTTGCAAAAGGAACCATAGATGGAAATGTCAAAATCATTAAGCTTAGAACAGAAAATGTGTCAAATGTCGTAATAAACCTTGCTCTTGTCAATCTCGCTTGCTTTTCGCTTCATAACATCCTTAGTTTCATTAATTTTACTCTGCATAACCAACTTATGCAATCGCTCTTCATGACTCTCCATTTCACAGTATTGTTTAACTTGGGTAACAGTGACATTTTCCTTGTGACCCAGGGAAATAGCTTCATCAAATGCAAAAAGCAACTCAAAGGCTGTCTTGCAGATGCCCTCCTCATCTATGGAGGGTGAATATTCTGGAACCTGCATATGAGTCAAGGAAATATTTTCCACAAGTTCCTGCTATGAGACATGAACCATCTAAAATTTTTTTTTTTTTGAGAAGGGAAAGGATGACTACCAGTTAGGTGTCATTCGTGTATATATATATCACCAAAAAGAAACATCATATACAAGTGAAACACTCTCCAGTGGAGAGCGGCAAAAATATGCTAACCAAAACCCCACTCCCGTAGAAGGTGACACATGTGATGTACAATATTGTCCTCCAGACATCTCCCCCCACAAAAAATGACACGGTTGCGCTGGATTAATGAAACATCTAATGAAACCTTTATTGAGAAGGGACTTAATGAAACTTCTGTATACAGGCAGGCACAATAAATTAAAGGCCACAGTACCATCCTCGTAGAGATACAAGAAGCTTTAGGTCACAGCAATAGATAATGATCTTAACAACAAGACTTTGCAGATTTCCAATAAAGTCCTGGTTCTTAAATAACAAAAGTATTATGCTTCTTCACCATCTAAAACAATATTTTACACTGTTATGCATTAAGAGGTCATATCATGCACACCTTGTGTGTCTCAAATTAATGCAATCCAAGCCACCTAAAGAGACCAGAAGTCAAACCAGAGCTTAGATACTAATCAGTCAAGAACATTCTCCACTCTGTACAATGTCATGTACCATTGTTACCACGACAGGATTCTCATACTAGAAGATTGTTACCACGACGGGATTCTCATACTAGAAGATGAATATACAAACAAAGAAGATCCTTTGCGGAGAACCTACACATGCTTCACAGAAGATTATTGTATCACAATGCTCAGTCATGTTTCTACATAGAGTTATCCATCATATGCATGGTCTAGATTGTTCAGTAGTCATATTTCTACACGGATTTATCCATCATATAACCAATTCTGGATTTCAACTTAATCAAAGGGGTTTTCATGGCTTTAATGTTGAATACACTATTTATACTCCCTGCCTAATGAAATATTTGAAAAAATGCAAAAGATTCTAGACATGGACAAAAGGCATCATAAGGAAAAAAAACTATGACTGTGTAATTCATTAAAATGTAAACATCAAGAAAATACAAGGATACAAGTTTTGACAGAAGCCGCAGCGTTTCTAGATCTTCAAGAATGTTACTCTGCTTGTTTGTAACAAGTAGCAGATAGAGGAGCTCCATAGGTTGGTAAACATAGCGCACATTCTCAGTCTCAACATATGTGTGTTGTTTTCCTGTTCCCACCAACTTTGGAAACGCAGCAAGTAGACCTTCTATTCTTATCCGTGACATGTCCACATATTGTCTTGAAACTAGTGCTGCAGTTGGACGTGGAAAGATATCAGACAAAAGGAAGAAATATGGTTATTCTAGCCCAAAGAAAGAAAGATGGATCTTTTTTTTTTGCAAGATAGAAAAATGAATCTTAATAAGACTAACTGTCTGCAAATTTAGTAGGTCCCAGTCACAGACACATGTATTTCACAATTTAGAATGCAGCATCAGATAAACTAGAAATAAGGTCAAGCATAGGAAACATTTCTAGCAACTTGAGAACTTATGTCTCTATTTGACCTCAGTCTCCAATTTAAATTTATTTTCACTAACAATTTCCGGTTAGTGCACCATAAGCATACTATAAGGACCGGGTATTTAGCCTGGTGCTCAAGAAGATTGCGTTTCATTTGTTACTTTCAACAACAATTAAACTTCTGAAGTTAGTATCATGTGAAAATAGAACGATATTTATATGGATATGGTAGCACAACCCATTTTTGTTCTCTTTGTCTTTATCTAATATGAAAAGAAAGACAAAAAGTCTGGGAATACACCTGAAAGCAGATATGACTCATTAACCCTCATTAGTTACATAAAAATTCTACACCCAGAGTGAGAGAACAGCTTAGTCTCTTAATATCAAATCAGCTTCCCCTTTAAAATTTAATATAAAGTTTCCTCAAAAGACAATTTAATATCAAGTCATCTTTGCTCCAAAAAACTAAAGAACTCACCTTTCCCAGATTTGGTGACAATTGAAGCAGCAAGAACAACCTGATCAGAAAAACGAATGAAAATCAGTCCACATATTTAACATAGAATACAGACTTATGCTTATATTTAATCCTGTCATATATCTAACATAGAATATAGACTTATGCCAAACTGAAAAATAAAGTGCGATCAAACCCTTTACCATCTTTGCCAAAACTAGATCGCCAAACAAACAATAACTCCGTCAGATTCCTGCCAGCAAATTCAGAAGTCACAAGGCATCAAACATAAATGCGGCGTAACTATACAGCAACAAATCAAACCCGAACATTGATATTTTTACACAATAGCGTGTGCGCAATGCATATATCATCTAGCCAAGAAATCGATATGGAAACAGCATTTGAGACTACGATTCAAATCCGAAGACTGGTGTTTTTATGCAACTCAGATCATAGCAACAGCAAATTAGAATCACCTAATCCCCGTTTTGCGTGCTCAGATCGACAATGCGACCAGATTCAAATGTGGCACTGAAACATGAGATCAATTATTTCTACTTCCAATTCACGCTACGCAATTCGAGATCCGAAGTAAAGTAAAAAGTTCCAGATCTAAGCAGGTGGAGCAAAGATTCGTGCCGGAGCACGACGATCTCGTTCAGAGTACGAAGATCGAACAATTAGAAGCAAATTAGAGGGGGAAAAGAGCGAAATCTGTGGGGAGAAAATCGCTCACCTGATTCCGAACTCGAGGGTTTACGCAACGAGAAGATCGATCGACCTGGAGAAGAGGAAGGCGTCGAAGAAAGAGATCGGAGGAGGAGGAGGAGGAGGAGGAGGAGAGACGAGATCTCGATCCAAAGCGGAGAAGGTCGCAGGTCGCGCGAGCGTGGGAGCGGAGCGGAGCGGAGTTATGGGTTTCGGGGTTTGGGCTCGATGAGGAAGACTAGAGAGGGAGTCGTGATGAGACCACGATCCGCTAACTGCAGCCGTTGATTCGTCGATCGGACGGCTGCTGTTACGGCGCCATTTGTTAGCTCGTTTACTTATTTATTTGCTAGATTAATTATGTTTACCGGTTATAATAGTGAGTCGGATGGGGTCCACGACCCGACCTTAAGATAATAAAATCTGATCGAGTCGGTGGCCAGTGGGGGTTAAGTAACTAAGTTGAGTAACGCCGGGTCAAACTTTTAGTGTGCTTAATTGTTTTATTATTTAATAAACATAAAAAATAAAAATAAGTTGAAAAAATAAATTACTAAGGATTCCTAAATTATCAAATTAAATTATATGTAAAACAAATATTAACACTAATATTTTCGGATCAAACAGGAATAGATATCGTTGTAGCACTTGATGCCCAACTCAAAACCTTCTAGCCGGACTGACTTGGAGATCCGAAACTTTTTTTATTGAGTCGAGTATTTAATTATATTATAATGGGAAAAAACTGATAATGTTATTTTTTTATTTTTTTTACTTTAGAAAAAACTTCATCCACAACATGCACTTTCATCACTCACTTTCATTATGACTTTTATGTTTTCACATCTACATTAAGAAAATAATCACTTTCTTTCTTAACAATAGAAGTATTCACTTTACTTAATTCATAGTTGTGAACAGACTTACTAAAAAACCTTAATTTTATCACGGACTTTTCTTAGCTATACGAATATTTCCCTTTTAAGAGAACTTGTGAATAATTCAATATTGTATGCAAAAGAATAACGAGTAAATATGTCCAGTTAAACTAAAATTAATATAAGTACTCATTTTAAAAATACACAAAATGACAAGGTCATAAAAAGAATAATTTTCAAATAATATTATATAAAAAAATGTTTGCAAAATTATTATTTTTTACATTTTTCCTCAATAATTGTACCGAAGAATATAAGAAAGAGGACATTGAATATACTACATGAACTATAGAAAGACTTATTGTACATGTTACTATTCTCTTATATAATAAGTCGATCGACCTGTCATTTTATGCATTATACTGCAGCATATAAGAATACTCATTTTCTCATTAAAAAAAGTGGGATCTTCTCTTTTAGGCCGATTTGAGTAATTTTGTGACCCAAAACCAAACTTGCCCTTGCAAATTGATATGCGAGCATACGTACTTAGGGTCTCTTCATCTATCAACATGTAGTTGGATGTGTGGGTGTGTAGAACTTCGTCGTGTGGTAAGTATTCTTCATCTACTTCTCCATTTTTGTGAGATTGTGATTTGTTCTTTACGATGAAACAATGTCATTGATTCGTGATATATGTCATTGCAAGAATTACAACAACAACAAAGTCTTATCCCACTAGGTGGGGTCAGCTACATGGATCATACAACGTCATTCCGTTCGTTGATCCATGTTCATAAAATTCGACAGGATTTTACGCTGGTTGTCGGGGCCTAACACAACCCTCCTCCTTTATCCGGGCTTGGGACCGGCTATAAAATATAGGCGGAGTTATATGTCATTGCAAGAATTGTTTGTAAAAAAATGAACTTGTTACTCACGTATCGATATTTTTTATTTATTCTTGTTTAATGATAATTCATATTGCAAATGCAAGGACTTTCTGTTAGTTGATTTATGGTGAAGTCAAATTCTATTTTGACTCCAATCTTTTTGTGTTATTTTTTTTCTTTTTCGTTTCAATTTTCGTTATTTTTATTTATTTTTTTGTTTTTTTTTTCTTTTTTTTTTAATTTTTGTTTTAATGATAATTCTTTCTGTGCTATTTTGCTTGAGCAGAAACTTTTTTTGTGCAGTTACAAATTCTATTTTTTTCTTTTTCGTTTCAATTCATTTGTGTAGAGACTTTTATGCCATCCTACTATGTTGTCGTCAAATTCAATACATCACAGAGCTTCTAACAAACCACCTCAAGAATGATATTCTTGATTCCACAGTCACATGCTATTTCCAGGCCAATTCTCATATCCTAGAGTTTTGCCACCAATGGTGGGGCAACGCCAATTCTGTAGCAAAAACCAAATACGCATACATCTCTTCCATCTCAAATTTGACCGAAGCCTCTTCCCTCTCAATTTGACCTCACTACTAGCCCAATTACTAGATCATCATCATCCCACCTCAATGTTGAAGACTAGGTCCATTAACTGCATCAAGCTGAAGACATAGACATTATGAAGACTCTCTAAATATCACTTAGATAGGAGCATTAACTTTCTGTGCAACTTTTTTTATATGTACAAATATATGTAGCAGACAACATAATAAAAGTAAGGTGTAAAGTTAATTATCAATTGAAACGTCATTTATTTCGTCGTGATATTAGAGCAGTGTAGTTAGATCTAATGAGATAACCTGCTCCAATAGTCTTTACTTCTTCCTTTTCTTCCTCTATCTCTCAAACTGAAGCTCATATCTCCTCTTCTCCACTGCCATCCTTAACTCAAGCTGCACAATTTCTTTCCTTTAAATTAACTCCTAGCAATTATCTCCTATGGCGAACTCAATTTCTTCTCCTTCTCCGAACATAACGATTTCATCCATCATCACCCAAAACTCCTCTAGTCATTTCTATAGCCAAGGCAACTCCAAATCCAACAGAATAGCACTACAAAGACCAACTGCTCCTGAGTTGGATAATTGCTTCTCTTTTGGAAGAGGTTCTTCCCCATATTGTGGGCCTCCCCGCTTCACAAGCTGCCTGGACTGTTCCATCTCACACATCTTTTACAATTACAAATACAGTTACATCTCACCTTCAAGTTTTAACGCAATAGTATTCAACAACATAGGACCTACCTTTAGTGAAATGGTCTCCTCGTGTCCTCACGGCCAAAGCCAATTTCCTATTCTGAGTTAGTTAGTCATGAAATTCGATTAGAACATCTTCATACAATAATATATTCTACTATAACTCCCACAAACAATTATGTCTCACCATATCCTTCAGCTTATACCCACAACAACAAGAGAAGTAGAGGCCGCAAACGAGGACGTAATCATTCTGATCATTGAAGCTACCCATGTCTTGTATGTGGAGTCCAGGGTCATAGTCCATATAACTATTGCCTTCATCATCAGAATTGCAATCCTGCTCAGACATACTCAGCTGTTACAAATTCAGAGTTACAATCCGAAACTTCCAGTGCTCGCCCTTAGGTCTTCCACCGAAAGTGGCAAATGGTATGACTTTACCAATTACTCACTTTGGAACTTCCACTCTTTCCTCTACATCCAAAAATTTACATTTGAAAAATATCATATCATATGTGTTCCTGGACACAAATTCAACGCTTTGCTAAACATAATTAATGTTTCTTTGAGTTCCATCCTAACCGTTTTGTGGTGAAGGACCTTCAAACTCAGAAACCACTCCTTCAAGGGTCAACCACTAATGGTTTCTACAACTTGAAAACACCAGTCCAACCATCTTCTTTACTTGTTGCATGCAAACCTCAACTTTTTATTGGTATGCAGGCTTTGGGCATCCATCCATGGGAACAATTCATTCCATTCTATGACAACATCACATGCCTTTGAATTTTTATGCAGCTTCCAATAAATGTCCAGCTTATTTCTCTAGTAAATCAATAAAGTTGCATCTCCCTTCATCACCTAGACAAAAGCTCTTCCCTACTTCAACTGGCCTTCAGCGACATTTGTGGACCTTCTCCCCATCTCTCCATGTATGGTCATCGCTACTTTGTTGTTTTCATTGATGAATTTTCATGGTTTTATCCACTTGCAAATAAGTTTGATGTAATTGTTGTTGTCAAACAATTTTATCTCCTTGTCGAGCGACAATTTTATTGCAAGCTTCAAATATGTTTGATTGATTTTGCAACTAAGTTCAAGACTTTGACTTGTTATTTTGTTTAGCATGGCATTCTTCACCATTTTTAAGTACCATATTAATCCCACAAACAAAATGGCAATGCTATAAAAATAGTAGACATACAATGATAAGTTCAATTCTGAAGTAGACATAAAACCACGAACAAAATGGCAGTGCCAAATCATGTATGTCTACTTCAGAAATCATTGTATGATTTAAAACAAATGCCTCGGATGTGGTTTTAGAAGCTTCACTTAGTTTGTTTTTCTTTCAGCTTTGTACATTCTCATAATGATGCCATCTTGTTTATTTACCAAAAGAATCAACATAAAGCATATCTTTTTTTTGTATATGTCGATGACATTATTTTAATATGATCTTGCATTTCTGTAGTTCAAGTTATAATTCCTCACCAAATGCTTCAACCTACATGATTTGTGCTTTTCAAGGTATTTCATTGGCATTGAGCTTCTGCAATAACAAAGTAGATATCTTCTCTCTTAGCACAAATATATTCGAGATATTTTGGGCCACTGTCAAACTCCTTTGGCAGTATCTAAAATCACATCTTTATAAATAAATCGTAGGAGCGTTACAATATCTCGCTTTAACTCATCATAAATCTTGTGTTTACGGTCAATATTGTATCCCAATTTGTAAATGCTCCTACTGATGCACATTGGCAAGTAGTCAAAAGATTACTTCGTTATTTATGACATACAACATCACTCGATTTTCTCACATCCACACCATCATTGACATTGCAAGCATTTTTCAAATGCAAACTACGCAACCTCCGTCGATGATCGAAAATCCATTAGCGGATATGCTATATATCATGGACAATTTCCTAGATTGCAAAGAAGCAAAAATTTGTTTCTCGGTCTTTGACAAAATCTGAGTATAAGCAAATGGCAAATGCGACATCATAACTTATTTTGATATGATCCTTACTTTAGGAACTTAGTTTCTCTCCCTCAGTAACTCATATTTTATGACGTGATAATCTTGGAGCATTGTTTCTTGCCGCTAATTTAGTCTTCGAAACTAGGACAAAACATATACAAATAGACTTTCATTTTGTTCGTCAAGAGGTTGCCGCCCGTAGGTTACAAATTCACTCTGTTTCCTCCAAAGATCAAATCACAAATGTGTTCACCAAACTTCTGTGTGGATTTCTATTCCAAGTTTGTAGAGACAAACTTCGGCTTCGCTCTCTCAATAGTCAAGCTTGCAAGGGTGTATTAGATCAGCATCATCCATTGCCATCTCAATGCTAAAGACACAAACATTATGAAGACTCTCAAAACACCAATTAGATAGGAGCACTATTGCAACTTCTTTTTATGTGTATAAATATATGTAACAGACAATACAATAAAAGTAAGGTGTAAAGTTAATTATCAATTGAAACGTCATTATTTCATCACCAAGATCTCCCTTTTGCGGAGCAATCGATATTAAGTTTGAACCAGTTTGGTGGTGGCTTATTCCATTCCCCATATTGATTGTCAAACTTAGTATACAAGGATAGGGGGCTTAGATTCCATATTTGATATGATTTTTAGAGATCTTTCAAATCTAGAGGCCTACAACTAGATAGTCAGGAGGAGATGTCGTGCGTTTTTTTTCTTTTTGTTGGGTTATTTGGTCCCAGCGCAATGTTTTAATCTAGGGAGGAGAGATGTTATGTCTAAAACATTATATTCATGACAAAAAAGAGTAAATTATGGCAGGAAGTTTATTATAGAAAATATAACATAGTCCATTAGTAATATATGGATGGCTGAACACTTGGCAAAGATCATTTGCCTTTTTGAAAAATTATAAATAAATAAAACAAGATGTTTCGCCAATTTTATGTAGGTAATGTAAAGATAATTTTCATCCAACTTAGAAGTATTTCCACTATGATCATTAAACTTCATTTTGTAACATCATAGTCATTCAACTTTAAAAATATTTCAACCACGATCATCGTGATCAATTATCTTTAGTCATTCGGTGGATTGCTGATGTGGATGCTTATGTGACATCATGTCAATATTTTCTCTTTCCTCCATATCAACTTTTAAACTAAAATTGTTGTGAATGTTTGCTCATGAACCCTTTTTGCATTTTAATTTGAGTCATCTTTGAGTTTATTATATTTGATTGCAATAATGTTTAATTGGAAAGCTCATGAAAAACATTACATGTCGACATTTTTGTTGGCAAAAGTGTTCTTCTCAAAACAAATTGTAGATGTATGACATGTTAACTATGAATGAACTAAGATACTTCTGAGGCCATGTACTGCTGAAATTTGATTAACAATTTTTATGAAAGCTATAATAGAGATCCTTGTTTGTATAGAAGCAAACTTCTGGTACTTTAATTCTTGCATCAATGATTCAATTTCTCTATTGTATATTTGTTGAGAACTACTATTTTCGTGCTTTGGTTATTAACACCAAAGCATGAACTTGAAATCAACACCTCACACCATTTTTTTACTTGAGCCTCTCTTGTAGCTCACAACAAGGAGAAGAACAACCACTAATGAGGATGAAAGGGTGTGAGGTGTTAGAAAGAAAAGAAGGAAGAAAGGCCAAAGGAATTGGAAATAAAAAGAAGGTAAATTAGAATTTGTGTTCTCTAGCTCTCAAGAGACATGAACACGAAATTGAAATATAATTCCCTTAGAGTTGAGTTTGAATAGTAAATTCCCCTTTTTATTCTGGTGGCCAAAAGTTGGATAGTACTACCTTGAGGATTGGGCGGACGACTAATCAATTTTGTTTTATTTTTTTAGGTGTTACAACTTTAGTGTCACATAATATATTATATCTCACTTGATCTTATGAACTTCTATCATTCACAATCAATTTGCCTTTTCTATACAGAGAATCCAAGTAAGCAGGAAGAATGAATATATCAACTAACACTCACTCAGATGTCAACTCAACTTAAGTGGTAAAATATTCTGCTCTTGTACCTTTTTTGTAGAATAGTACTGTTTCCTCTCATCAACCTCGGGTTGTTTTAAAATTTCAAACGGTAATATTTTTTTAATGTTATTTCTTTTATAACAATTACCAGTTCTTCGATGGACATTCATGTAAGCTGATTTAAAAAGTTAAGGGCATGTTTGGTTCAAAATTCATTAAGGGGAAGGGAAGGTAAATAGTGAAAAGAGAAATGATGATAAGAGAATGTAGGAGAATGAAGGTAAATAGTTACTCCTGTTTGGTTGATATCATTAAAGGGAAGAGAATGAATGAATGTTAAGTGATTAATTTATTTAAACAATTTTATTCTTTACATATCAAGTTGTATATTTAATTTATTTGGTCAAAATTAAAAGTACATATTAAATATGTCTTTTCCCTCTTTTTCATTCCGAATTGGAGGGAAAAAAATGGAACATTGGAGGAGAATGGAAGAAAAATGAGGGAACTTTTCCTTTCTTTCCCCTCAACTTAAACTCAACCAAACGAGGTGAATGGATTCTCCTTCTTTCCGTCCCACTCTTTACCGTCCTTTCACCCCAACAAAATAAAACCTAAATTCTAAATGCTTAGGTTCTTCATTAGAAAGAATTTATAAATTTCATTAGAAAGAATTTATAAATACGCTAGTAAAAGTAGTTTTTCAATATTTTTATTCAAAATGTTAAACTCTACTTGATTATGTATTTTACCAAATAGAAAAAATAACGTTTGAACCGTTAAATGCTACTTCAAACGTTCTTTTTGTCATTGCCAAATAGAGCATTAATAAGATATATATATATATATATATATATATAATGCTTAGGCCGAGGACTCCCATTGATTTAAAAGGGCTGTCCCATACATTTTCTAGCGATGAATGAAAATACCACAAATTTTTTGTGGTGCATATATGATTTACAGAAGGCCCTTTGAACCTATTAGCATTCATTAATAATCTCAATTTTGAAGCTACTAATATTCGTTAATGACTTGATATTTAACTCATCAATTGAACCAATTGTTACTTAAACTTGTGTTTATTTTATGCTTAGATGATAAATCAGTGTTGAATATTCTTGGATTGATATGAATACAAAAATAAAATATAATAGGAGTATAAAAATTAGAGGTGTTCACGTGTCGGGTCGACCTGTGAACCTGATGACCCGACCGATCCGAATAAGTTTGGATCAAGTCGGGTCGGGTCATCCGACCAGGTCGAGTACGAGTTGAAAAATTCCAACTCAACTCAACTCAACGTCCCAGCCATTTTTTATTTTTTATTTAAATTAAAATATTTTTTATCTAATTTAGAGGTTTTATATGATTACAAATTTTAAAAATATGAAAATAATCCTTAAAAATATAGAAACAAATAGTAAATAAATAAAACATTATTTTTATGGTTTAAAATAAAATAATATATATATTTAGATTGAAAATATTCAAAAATAAAGAAGAAGACAATAAAAAAGAAAGAGTGGTCGAGTAACCCGACCACCCGATCTGGCCCCGATTCAAAACCAGTCAAGTCGGGTCGGGTTTACTATCCAAGAGGCCATCAACCCAGCCTAACTCAGCCTGACGAAAGTCAAATTTGAGGTCCGGTCGGGTCCAACCCGGCCCGTGAGCACCTCTAATGAAAATGATGGGTTAATATTTTACTAAAGGGTTTAATGGGGTGCTCCCAAATTTTTGGTCGCCAAATCTGCTTTGCATGACTAAGATCGTACACACCCGTGGAGGCCGTTGGATTCACACATGATGGTGGAGATGCGCCCGTTTTTTCTCACACGCGACTGGTTCTCTCCTACCCCAATCCCATATTTGCCTTCTCCGTCGTCGCTCAACCTGATTCCTCCCGACCATCGCTTCGACCTCGTGACGAGACCTTTTGCAGTTCATCACCACCACCGCCTTCGTAGGTCGCCGCATCAACCACCTCGCGTCGCTCGACCCGATCCCACACGCGCTTTGACCTCGCTCGAGAACCCTCGTCGGCGGCCGCCTGAGAAACCTTGCGTCCTCGTCACCTCCTTCGCGGCCACTCGCCGTGACCTCCCAATAACCCTTGTGCCCTCACCGGCCCCTTCACGACCATTCACCACCACCGCTCGGGAACCCTCGCGCCCTCGCCATCCCGTTCACAACCACTCACTGCCATCACTTGATAACTCTCGCGCCCTCGTCGCCCCCTCTGCGACCTCTCTCCGCCACCACATAACCCTCGTCATCGCCGACTGATAACCCTCACAAGCTGCCACTTTGCAGGTAGTAAAAAAAAGAAAGTTGATGTGATGAATCACAATCGTGATGCACAAATCGGACAATTATGAAATAACGTGTGATTCCAGCCTTCCAAGGCAAAATTGGAGGGAACCCCATTAAATCCTTTAGGCCCTGTTTGAGAACGATGGAAAATTGAAGAAATGGTAAAATTTTGTAGTAATTTTCCTATTTTCGTAATTATTACAAAGTGCTGTTTGGTTGTTAATTTCACAAAGTTCAAAACCATGGTATGATATTCAAAACTAAGTAAAAAAATTAGGAGGTGTGACCTCCATAATTTTTTTCTTTGCCACAACAGTCGTCAGTGCAAGAAAACTATGAGACTACATTTTTTTTATTTTTTTTTCATGTAGTCAGTTTATCACCCAAACATCTCCATTGGATTATTTACTACTATCTTTTTAACTGAAGTATGTCACTTTTCAAAAAGTGGTACGCATTCGGGAATTTTTTCCCTGCAAGGGCGGGGATGGGACCAAACTGCCCCCCTCCCCATTGGGGATCGGGGCGGGGATAGTTCACCCTGCCCCGTCGAGTCCCCGAATCCCCGACATTATTTATAATTAATAATTTATTATAATTACATTCATTAGATTACATCTGAACCATCCATTTTATATATATGTATATAACATCAAACCCTAACTCTCCCTTTCTTTCTTCCTTTCACTCAAGTCTCAACTCTCAACGAGTCAAGACTCAAGTACTCTCAACTCTCCATTGCTGGCCGCCGCCGTCGAGACTCTCCACTCGCCTAGCCGCCGACCGTAGACCGTCAGCTTCCCTTCGTCAGTCATCAATGTTGTCTTCGGCGATGAATCAGATTCCATCTTCACAAGGTATCCATTTTCAACTCTTTCTTTATCATATGAAATTTACGATGGCCGAGCGGCGTCCTTCTCCCTCACCTCTCCGTCGCAGCCGCCCGCGTTGAGTCCAAGCGGCGTCGTCGAGGGCGGGTCGTCGAGGGCATCATCGTCGAGGATGGGTCGTCGAGGGCGGGTCGTCGAGGATGTCATCATCGAGGGCGGGTCGTCATCGTCGTCGAAGGCATCATCATCAAGGGCGGGTCCTCATCGTCGTCGAGGGCATCACCGTCGATCCGGTTGTCATCGCGGGCATCGTCGATCCTGATGGGTCGGTTCGGTCATTGTCGATCCGAAGGGGGCGTGTCGTCGTAGTCGTCCTAGTCGATCCGAAAGGAGTGGCGGCCCTCGTCGTCGTCGACCGTCAACGAGGGTGATTCACCTCTGCGCACAGTCACCTCTGTGCACAATGTAGAGGTGTTGCGCACGTTTATTTTATTTTTTAATTATGATATTTTTTGTAATTTTTTTAATTACTCACATTTTAATTAATTTAGATTTTTATGCAAAAATAGATGAAACCTATAATCATTCTATCACCCCAGTTGAAAGCAATGCAATTCAATCTGAGAATACCCGGCAAGTTCTGAAAATAAAAATGAGAAGTTAGAAGTCCAAACAAAAAAGGTTTAACTTCTCAAGCATGGAGTCATTATCATAGAGAATTAATTGACGAAAGATTTTGTGCAATATGCAAGTATTGTCAAAAGAATTTTTATGGTGATACAAAAAAATGGAACTAAGCATTTGCATGATCATCTAAAAATTTGTAAGTTTCGTACAACAAGAGGACCAAAGCAAGCAACTCTAAAAAATTTATCCGAACAATAAAGGTGATACATTTGTTGTTGATAATTATTCATTTAGTCAAGACGTTACAGGGAAGGAACTTGCAAATATGATTGTCCTTCATGAGTATCCTCTTTCTATAGTTGATCATGTTGGGTTTAGACGATTTTGTGGTACTATGCAACCTTTATTCAAGGTAGTTTCTCGTAATACTATAAAAAGTGATATTATGAAGCTATTTGAAAAAGAGAAGAATAAGACATCAAATATTCTTGAAAGGAATTCAAGTCGTATTGCAATAACTACTAACATGTGGACTTCTAGTAATCAAAATAAAAGTTATATGGCCATTACAGTTGATTTAATCGATGACAATTGGACTTTGCAACACTGACTTGTGAGATAATTAATTGATTACTCTTGATATTATGTTTATTATATATTTTTGAAACTATAAATTTTAACACGCATCATTTTTATTCTTATAGGTTCTTTTATGTTCCGATGCCGCATAATGTCGAAGGACTTTCGAAGGTCCTTTTGAATTATTTATATGATTGGAATTTGGATAGAAATGTATCAACTCTAACTGTTGACAATTGCTCAACTTGATTTTTTATAAGATTCCTTCAACTTTTTTTATTTTGAGAGGGATAATATTTCATATGCGATGTTGTGCTCATATTCTGAATCTAATTGTCAAAGATGGTTTATCTAAAATTAAAGATTCTTTGAAAAAGTTTAGAGAATGTGTTAGTTTTTGGGTTAGTACACCCAAAAGGAAGAAAAATTTGGTGATACATGTAGACAATTGAATATTGCTTATTTCAAAAAATTTGTGCAAGATTGCAGAACTAGATGGAATTCTACTTATTTGATGATGGCCTTTGCTTTGCCATATAAAGATGTTTTTTATCGTTTAAAGCAACGTGATTCTGAATGCAAATATTACCCTAGTGTTGAAGATTGAGTAATGGTATTTGAAGTCTGTGATAAGTTGGAAGTTTTTTATGATATAACTGAACTATTTTCTAGTTTTAACTATTCAACTTTAAATACTTATTTTCCTAAAATTTGTGAAATAAGAATTACTTTAGATGAATAGTTTTCTTCTCCTAATGAAATTAAGTGATGGTTTTGAGTATGAGTTTTAAATTTGACAAGTATTGGAAAAAAATTAATAGAGTGATGGCAGTAGGAGTTATTTTGAATCCAAGATATAAGATGAAGTTGTTGTACTATTGTTTTCCAAAGCTATATGGAAGCCAAAGCAATACTAAATTGGAGAAGGTAAAAAGATTGTATGAAGATTTACTTCTTGAATATCAAACTAATGATACTAGAAGTGTACTTGTTAATTCTTCATCTCCTATTATAAGAAAATTGGGTCCTCCACCGAAAAAATAAAAATGGAAGTGTGCTTATGTTGATTTTGTAGCTGAGACTTCTTCACAAAATAGTTTGAAATCAGAATTGGAAAGTTATTTAGAAGAGCCTATTTTAATTGTTAAGTCAAATGATGAAATGTTTGACATATTGAGTTATTGGAAACAGATTGGATTAAAGTACTAAACTCTACAAAAGATTGTAAAGGACTTTTTAGTTATTTTCATTTCTATAGTTGTTTCAGAATCTGCATTTAACACTGGAGATCGTGTATTGAGTACACACGGTAGTAGATTGAAAGAAGACACTGTTGAAGCATTGATGTGTTATCAAGATTGGTTGCATAATATATTAAAAAGTTACAATTTATCATTCATTTAATAAATTATGATGTGTCATTTTTTCAAAACTAACAATATTTTTTGTTAGGTCATTCTAATGGAAAGTGTGCTTTCTACACAATCAACGAAGATGAAGATGTAGATGATTGAACGATGAAGTTGTGGTAACTTTTTATCATTTTTTAATTTTATTCAATTTAATTTTCTTGTACTAATCATTTTTTTTATCAACTTGTAGAAAACTTTGTAAATGTGTGAAAGAGAAATGAAGAAAAATGATGAATGTCCTCTTATTGAATTTTTACAAATGTTGTTAAAATATTTGGTGTTGTAATTTAAACTTTATGTTAAGAAACTTGTATCAAATTTGAAGTTTGTGTTGTGATAGAATTTGAAAATTATGTTGTGGTGGAAAGTGTGTTCAACAAAGATAAAGATGTAGATGATTAAATGATGAAGTTCTGGTAATTTTTTATTATTTTTTAATTTTATTAAATTTAGTTTTATTCTACTAATTATTTTTTTATTAACTTGTAAAAAACTTTGCAAATGGATGAAGGATGAAATGAAGAAAAAATGATAAATGTCCTCTTATTGATTTTTTACAAATGTTGTTAAAATATTTGGTGTTATAATTTAAACTTTATGTTATGAAACTTGTATCAAATTTAAAGTTTGTATTGTGGTAGAATTTGAAAATTATGTTGTGGTGGAATTTATATCAAAATTTGAATTTTATGTTGTAGAATTTATAATAATGATATATTTATAATTGTATACAAGAATACTTTATAATAATTGATTATTTTCTAATTTTTACATTATTTAATAAAAAATTTGAAAAATCGAAGTCCTCGTAGGGATTTGAGACCCCGCAAAAATTGAGACGGAAAATAAAATTTCCTCCGAATAGAAAATTGAGGACGGATTGAGAGAGGGGGGGGGGGGGGTTCATCAAGTGGGTCGGTGCCACCCCTAATAGTATATCATATAATTTTGCATTTTAGCGCCCTTGCTAAAATAGTGAAATATTGTACCCCAACGGGACAACCTTTGAAAATGGTGCAACCAAATCGTATCATTAACTCCATCTATCTCTTTGGCAATTTTTACCGGAATAACGATAGCGTAAATATCACGAAATTTAATTCCCACGAAAAGAAAACGCAGGGAAAAAAAAGGTTTAAATCCAACGACATGTCCTCGGAGAAAACCCCTCGGTAAGCCCTAAACCCCAATCCGCTGTCGCCCCTCGCCTCGCGATTCCACCGTCGACTTCGGCAGTCGCCGATATTGTCAAAATCGCCCGATTCTACGATCCCACCCCTAAAAATCGTGATGGTTTTACTCAAAAACGTTTCCTGCGATCTCACACTTTTTTTTTAAGCCAAGTTGAAGAAAGAAAAAACCGTGCCCTAGTTACGTCTGCCTGCCGCCGTGCCCTAGCCGTCTCTGCCTCCTGCCATTGCTGTCGCCTGCAGCCAGTTGCCGCCGCCTGCCGCCTCGCGTTGCTCCCGCCACACATTGCTGCTGTCATCACATGCCGTGAGTCGCAGGTACTCCGTCCCTCCATCTCTCTCTCTCATGCCGTTCTTTTCCTGTCGTATGGGCTATTCTTTTCCTCCCTCCCTCAATTCGCGAGTGGTCTCCCTGTGCGCGACCTCAGCGCGCAGGTGAGCAGGGAAGCAGGGCTGCTCTGTTGTCTCCCTGCTCCCGACCTCAGCGTGCAGGGAGCAGCACAGGACTCCCTGCTCGCCAGCAGGGAGACCTTCTGCCCGTGCAGGGCTTGCAAACCTCGTGAAGAGGAGACCAGTGTTTATGAATTATGACTTTAAGCTAGGAATATGACTATATAAGTAACTGTTTAAGACTTTAAGTTAGGATTATATAAGTAAGTTGTTTTCCTTCACAAATGTAAAGGAAAAATGGTATCTGGTTCGGGTTTAGGAGTTGGAAACGCAAATGTGCCTTAATGTGGAAGTGCTGGAACATTTACAGCTACAAGAGTATCCAGAAAAAATGCTGGCGATGATTAAATGCTGTGATATAATTTGAAAATTATGTTGTGGTGGAAAGTGTGTTCAACAAAGATAAAGAAGATAAAGATGTAGATGATTAAATGATGAAGTTCTGGTAATTTTTTATTATTTTTTATTTTTATTAAATTTAGTTTTATTCTACTAATTATTTTTTTATTAACTTGTAAAAAACTTTGCAAATGGATGAAGGATGAAATGAAGAAAAAATGATAAATGTCCTCTTATTGATTTTTTGCAAATGTTGTTAAAATATTTGATGTTATAATTTAAACTTTATGTTATGAAACTTGTATCAAATTTAAAGTTTGTATTGTGGTAGAATTTGAAAATTATGTTGTGATGGAATTTATATCAAAATTTGAATTTTATGTTGTAGAATTTATAATAATGATATATTTATAATTGTATACAAGAATACTTTATAATAATTGATTATTTTCTAATTTTCACATTATTTAATAAAAAATTTGAAGAATCGAAGTCCTCGTAGGGATTTGAGACCCGCAAAAATTGAGACGGAAAATAAAATTTCCTCCGAATAGAAAATTGAGGACGGATTGAGAGGGGGGGGGGGGTTCATCAAGTGGGTCGGTGCCACCCCTAATAGTATATCATATAATTTTGCATTTTAGCGCCCTTGCTAAAATAGTGAAATATTGTACCCCAACGGGACAACCTTTGAAAATGGTGCAACCAAATCGTATCATTAACTCCATCTATCTCTTTGGCAATTTTTACCGGAATAACGATAGCGTAAATATCACGAAATTTAATTCCCACGAAAAGAAAACGCAGGAAAAAAAAAGGTTTAAATCCAACAACATGTCCTCGGAGAAAACCCCTCGGTAAGCCCTAAACCCAATCCGCTCTCGCCCCTCGCCTCGCGATTCCACCGTCGACTTCGGCAGTCGCCGATAATGTCAAAATCGCCCGATTCTACGATCCCACCCCTAAAAATCGTGATGGTTTTACTCAAAAACGTTTCCTGCGATCTCACACTTTTTTTTAAGCCAAGTTGAAGAAAGAAAAAACCGTGCCCTAGTTACGTCTGCCTGCCGCCGTGCCCTAGCCGTCTCTGCCTCCTGCCATTGCTGTCGCCTGCAGCCAGTTGCCGCCGCCTGCCGCCTCGCGTTTCTCCCGCCACACGTTGCTGCTGTCATCGCACGCCGTGAGTCGCCGGTACTCCGTCCCTCCATCTCTCTCTCTCATGTCGTTCTTTTCCTGTCGTACGGGCTATTCTTTTCCTCCCTCCCTCAATTCGCGAGTGGTCTCCCTGTGCGCGACCTCAGCGCGCAGGTGAGCAGGGAAGCAGGGCTGCTCTGTTGTCTCCCGGCTCCCGACCTCAGCGTGCAGGGAGCAGCACAGGACTCCCTGCTCGCCAGCAGGGAGACCTTCTGCCCGTGCAGGGCTTGCAAACCTCGTGAAGAGGAGACCGGTGTTTATGAATTATGACTTTAAGCTAGGAATATGACTATATAAGTAACTGTTTAAGACTTTAAGTTAGGATTATATAAGTAAGTTGTTTTCCTTCACAAATGTAAAGGAAAAATGGTATCTGGTTCGGGTTTAGGAGTTGGAAACGCAAATGTGCCTTAATGTGGAAGTGCTGGAACATTTACAGCTACAAGAGTACCCAGAAAAAATGCTGGCGATGATTAAATGCTGTGATAGAATTTGAAAATTATGTTGTGGTGAAAAGTGTGTTCAACAAAGATAAAGAAGATAAAGATGTAGATGATTAAATGATGAAGTTCTGGTAATTTTTTATTATTTTTTAATTTTATTAAATTTAGTTTTATTCTACTAATTATTTTTTTATTAACTTGTAAAAAACTTTGCAAATGGATGAAGGATGAAATGAAGAAAAAATGATAAATGTCCTCTTATTGATTTTTTACAAATGTTATTAAAATATTTGATGTTATAATTTAAACTTTATGTTATGAAACTTGTATCAAATTTAATGTTTGTATTGTGGTAGAATTTGAAAATTATGTTGTGATGGAATTTATATCAAAATTTGAATTTTATGTTGTAGAATTTATAATAATGATATATTTATAATTGTATACAAGAATACTTTATAATAATTGATTATTTTCTAATTTTCACATTATTTAATAAAAAATTTGAAGAATCGAAGTCTTCGTAGGGATTTGAGACCCGCAAAAATTGAGACGGAAAATAAAATTTCCTCCGAATAGAAAATTGAGGACGGATTGAGAGAGGGGGGGGGGGGGGTTCATCAAGTGGGTCGGTGCCACCCCTAATAGTATATCATATAATTTTGCATTTTAGCGCCCTTGCTAAAATAGTGAAATATTGTATCCAACGGGACAACCTTTGAAAATGGTGCAACCAAATCGTATCATTAACTCCATCTATCTCTTTGGCAATTTTTACCGGAATAACGATAGCGTAAATATCACGAAATTTAATTCCCACGAAAAGAAAACGCAGGAAAAAAAAAGGTTTAAATCCAACGACATGTCCTCGGAGAACCCCAATCCGCTCTCGCCCCTCGCCTCGCGATTCCACCGTCGACTTCGGCAGTCGCCGATATTGTCAAAATCGCCCGATTCTACGATCCCACCCCTAAAAATCGTGATGGTTTTACTCAAAAACGTTTCCTGCGATCTCACACTTTTTTTTTAAGCCAAGTTGAAGAAAGAAAAAACCGTGCCCTAGTTACGTCTGCCTGCCGCCGTGCCCTAGCCGTCTCTGCCTCCTGCCATTGCTGTCGCCTGCAGCCAGTTGCCGCCGCCTGCCGCCTCGCGTTGCTCCCGCCACACGTTGCTGCTGTCATCGTACGCCGTGAGTCGCCGGTACTCCGTCCCTCCATCTCTCTCTCTCATGCCGTTCTTTTCCTGTCGTACGGGCTATTCTTTTCCTCCCTCCCTCAATTCGCGAGTGGTCTCCCTGTGCGCGACCTCAGCGCGCAGGTGAGCAGGGAAGCAGGGCTGCTCTGTTGTCTCCCGGCTCCCGACCTCAGCGTGCAGGGAGCAGCACAGGACTCCCTGCTCGCCAGCAGGGAGACCTTCTGCCCGTGCAGGGCTTGCAAACCTCGTGAAGAGGAGACCGGTGTTTATGAATTATGACTTTAAGCTAGGAATATGACTATATAAGTAACTGTTTAAGACTTTAAGTTAGGATTATATAAGTAAGTTGTTTTCCTTCACAAATGTAAAGGAAAAATGGTATCTGGTTCGGGTTTAGGAGTTGGAAACGCAAATGTGCCTTAATGTGGAAGTGCTGGAACATTTACAGCTACAAGAGTACCCAGAAAAAATGCTCCATGGAAAAAAAAATGCATTAGTCGTCTTCTAGGCATATGCCAATTCGTTATTTTGTTAAAACTTATTTTTGTTTTGGGAATATGGTATTGGTCCTTTGACGTGTTTTTTTTAGAGAACCTTTGACATGTTTCTTAATATTTGATTTTGCTTTATTACAAAAAAATTATAATATTATATTTAGGTTCGTGCTAATTAATATGTAAATAAATAATCTGGTCGTGTTACGTATTCACAATTTACATTTTTCCCAGTCCTCCTTGTTGTGTCCATTTTTCATGTTTGACAACATTGGCAGTCGCCATGCCGAAGTTGGCAGCTCGTCGGCAGCAGGAGACGAACTCCGACGAGCATATCATTTTCGAGACGAGTCCTGGCGTCGAGGTCATCACCAGCTTCGAGAAGATGGGCTTCCGCGACGACGTCCTACGGGGGATCTTTCAGCATGGCTACGAGTATCCGTCTCCAATCCAGCAGCGAGCCATCTTCCCAATTCTTAAGGGCCGTGATGTCATCGCCCAGGCGCAGTCTGGGACGGGAAAGACCTCCATGATCGCCCTCTGCGTCTGCCAACTAGTTAACACCTCCTCCAAACAGTAAGAACACGGCAATTGCTCCTATTTTCTCATATCTGAGACGAACAAATCTAATTATGCGAGGTTGTTTTATTTGTTTTCTTTCATATGTAGAGTGCAAGCTCTTATTCTTTCGCCCACTCGCGAGCTTGCAAGCCAGACAGAAAAAGTGATTTTGTCAATTGGGGATTTCATGAAATTGCAAGCCCATGCTTGCATTGGTGGAAACAGTAAAAGTATTACTGAGGATGTTAAGAAACTACAACACGGTGTACATGTTGTATCAGGGACTCCAGGCAGGGTTATTGACATGATAAAGAGGAGGGCTTTGACAACGAAAGATATCAGGCTTCTTGTTCTGGTTAGTTCTGAATTTTCTTCTTCCTATTTCTATGTTATTCTTTCTTTTTCTGATGTCTCTTCCCCAGCTTCTAAGTTACTGGTGTTGCCATAGGATGAATCCGATGAGATGCTGAGTCGAGGTTTCAAGGATCAGATATATGATGTATACAGATATCTTCCTCCGGAAATTCAGGTCCTTCGTGATTAATAAACCTTATGTTCTCTTACATACCATTATAGGATAATCTGAGGCCTGCCGCGTAATCCATTTTGCCAGTCTTGTGTTGATGAGATCCTGTTTTGGAATATTTATATACACAAAAATATGTACTTCAGAGGTTTGTGAATAGGGGACAACATTTTTCGGTAATTAGAACAACTCCCCATGTATTTAGAGAAGATTTGTCATAGTTTCAATTATTTCACCAAGATATCCTTATAGATACACTTGCATTAGTTGTAACAACATATTTAGGTAAACTTCCATGAAGTTCAGTTGAGACTTCATGATATATGCCATGGTTAAACACTTTACTTCATAAATTATCTTGTTGAGAAAGGAAAATGATGACTATTAGTGGTCAGCAGTCATCCATATTTTATTGATGCATAGGTATAAGAAAGAAAGTATTTGTCAAAAGTACACCTTGATTCCATTTGCTACATAGTCATACCCTTTGGAAGATGACCACATTTGTTTGGATCTTGATGCCCCACAGAGAGAAAAATGGCTGCATCCTCTCTTGATGAATACAAAAATGCCCTTCCTGGCTTGTCCCTTCTGTCCTAAAACTCTTAGAGGTCTCTCATGTTGATCCAATCAGTGGCTGACAATGTCTTAATATCTCTCATTTGGCTCATGAAAGAAGGCAATGTTCATCCGATCTAGTCCCACCTTACTCTATAAGTCCTTATAAGTTCTTGTCAATGAAGCGGCCATGTGAAAAATCTAAATCAATTATATATTGATTCTTCAAATCAACTGGCAATTCAGTTGATCGGAAATATTAGTTTCAAAGAAAAAAGTTTTTTTTTCCTTAAATTATGGGTATTGGCTCTCCAAGATAGTTGATGCATGGGGTTTCTCTCTCAAATGATATAAACTGTTCTCGTTTCCAAAATATTGCAAATAGTGTTTCCCAAAGTGTGAAAATGCGATGTATTATTGAGTTCATGTTTTTGGATGTAATAACTCTCCTACACCTTTGAGTTTTAAAACCTAATGGCACATGCAAACAATTGAGATTGTGCATACAATTTTGATCTCCTTGTAGGTTGTTTTAATATCTGCAACACTTCCACACGATGTTATGGCAATGGCTAAGAAGATCATTGTTGATCCTGTAAAAATCCTTGTTAAACGTGATGAGTTGACCTTGGAGGTAATGTTTTGTTGCTGTGTTTTAACTCCTCATAGCTCTGTGAATACTTACCTCTTTCTCTTTTCTTGTATATAGGGAATCAAGCAATTCTATATTGCAGTAGGAAAGGAAGATTGGAAGTTTGATACCTTATGTGATCTTTATGATACTCTCAATATCGTACAAGTTGTTATATTTTGCAACACAAGGAAAAAGGTAAACATCGTCTCCAACTAGTTAACAGGAATTAAAACATCAATAAATAATTTTCATTATTAATCTATAAAAAGTAACACAATAATAAATTCAGAATAATAACAGCAATATATGAATCCACTTTATGAAGCAAATAATAACTACTAGAATTATAAAAAAATCTCTCTAAAAAAAGAATTATAAAAATTGTTTTAACATAATAAAAAAGTAGCCTAGTCCCCCTGTGGTTCTGTTCACGACCAGAGAGATGATTGGAAATGGAATCGTGGAAAAGAAAGAGAACAGAGTGGGATCCTGGAAAGAAAGGGGAACCTCTTTCGATGCACGAAGAGAGATGGAGAGAAAGAGAAAGGGAGAACGGGAAGAGAAAGGGAGAGAAAGGGCAAGGGAAGGAGAGGGGAGAGAGAGAAAAGGAGAGAGTGCAGGAAGAGAAAGGGCGAGACAGGGAGAGGGAGAGAAAGAGAAAGCGCGAGACAGGGAGAGAGAGAAAGAGAAAGGGCGAGTCAAGGAGAGGGAGAGAAAGAACCTGTTAGGTCGGCGGTGGCGGTAGCAGTCAGCAACGGCGTCAGATGAGTGGCAACGGAAGCAGGACGGCTGCGGCAGCAGAGCATAGTGATGAACCGCAAACAAAAGGAGAGATGAGTGCCGCCTTATAAAATGTAAAAAAAAGGATTGTATCCTACAGACCAGCACGCGATCCTACCGCATGCTGGCCAAAAATGTTTCCAGGTGGGATCTAACCCAAAATGCAGTGGTGAAGTTGTAAAATCAGATGTTTTTGGGAGTCAGCATGTGTTTGTGACAACATTGCTCACAGTGGCACATCTTGTGTGCTATGCAGCAAGACAAAGGAGGACATCACCTGCCTATTATTTTAGTGCCCAACATCTTGAGGCATTTGGCTGTAGATGAGCATTACAAACTTGTTCTCACCCGACTTGGAAATTGAGTGGCAATTTTTTTGGCTGGTGCCTAGGCCATTTGGTTCCAATGCAATCGAATCAATTTTTTGTAGGGGGAGATGTCAGGCTGAGAATATTGTACACCACATCTTATTCGGGAGTGGGGTTTTGGCTAGTCGAGATACTTTCCATCTTTTTGCCGCTCTCTTCTACACTTGTGCGTTACTCTCATTTCACAGTTATATATAGATGGATGACAACTACAACTTTGGTGGTCATCCTTTTTTCCCTCAAAAAGGAAAAAGAAAAGAAAAAAAATTAAGGATGAAGATGACAAGAGATATAAGAAACATATAAGTGAGGTTGAAAATATTGGTGGATGGGGTGAGAGAAAAAAGATGAAAAGTTGAAAAGACACATGTTGGTTAAGGAAAAGTTAAATTAATTGCCTGACAGGCTGACAACTGGCACCTTAATATAGAAAATGGGAAAAGAT
This sequence comes from Pontederia crassipes, assembly GCA_030549335.1. Taxonomy (NCBI): domain Eukaryota; kingdom Viridiplantae; phylum Streptophyta; class Magnoliopsida; order Commelinales; family Pontederiaceae; genus Pontederia; species Pontederia crassipes. The sequence continues at coordinate 8,761,710 of JAUKPH010000017.1, forward strand.
GAGAAGAGAACATAATAAAATAGCCAGTCGATCTACTTTAATTGTTCTTGCTACTGAAATGAATCGAGATTGGTAAGGAGTCAATCATGCATCTAATGTTGGTTGCATTCTGACAAAAAACCTCATGTCTGATTCCTTCTCGATTTCTTGAAATATTTGTTAAAAAGGCGGTGAAAATTTCCTTGAATGTGATGATTATCATATTTCATTTTCCAGATATTACATATTTTTTTAACTTGCTTTCCCTTTCAACAAACTTATCTTGAAGATTCTTTCTGCAGGTTGATTGGTTGACCAAAAAAATGCATTCGACCAATTGTCCAGTATCATCTATGCATGGTGAGATGCCACAAACTAAGCGAGATGTAATAATGAAAGAATTCAGATCTTGTGTAACACGCATATTGATTACAACTGATGTTTGGGCTAGGGGCATTGATGTTCAACAGGCAAGTCCTTCTTTCCTTAATCTAGCTACAAATCGGACAAACATCAGTTTCTTTTGCCGAAGGCAGCAACTTCCACGATCAACTCTTGGTCCCATGATGATCAGTATAGCAATTTTTAGGCAGTATCAGATGCATTTGTAATTTGGACGAAGTTAATTCGTTACCTAAACAATGAACTCCAGGGGGCATGATATTGTTCTTTTACCTAAACACTTGTTAATTTAATATTTTTCAAACTAAATAAGCAATAATGATATTTTGTCTGTTTGTCTTAGGCAATTAGATTATTTTTCTTCATAGTCATGTTGGAGTATTAACCTTCACATTTGCTGTCAACAATTGGAGTATTTTGTGGTTATTTGGGTCCATGACAAGTTATACTGTCCGCCCTTAATATCTCATCAATTGTTAAGGATATATTTGAAAAATAAAGCTTCTGTGCTCCTCACAAAAGTAATATCTCTTGTCTAGATAATTTATTTCAACTCTGTCAAAAGAATTCAATATATGATTTTACAGGTAAATCTTGTGATAAACTATGATCTTCCAAGCAGCCAAGATATATACCTCCATCGGATAGGACGCTCAGGGCGTTTTGGGCGCAAGGTAAACTGAAGTTCATTTTTGAGATGTTCATTTTGTACAAGGAAGTCGAGTTCAATATTTGTTGTAGGCATGAACTTTTGTTGCATTCTCATATTCCTTAATTACATGACACGTTGGTTTGATACGCCTATGATGAAGATGGTATTGTAATTTGCAATAGCAATATGCTTGAACATATTACCAGTCTTGGAACATTTTTTTTTCTTTTGTTAGGTTGAGATTATTAGATAGCTGCACCTATAGATATTTGTAGATATTCTCTTGCACTTGTTCCTTGAGCATGTATATTCTATTCCGTTTTAATTGTAGATGAAAAGTGCTTACACGTGTGTGGATATTGCAGGGTGTGGCCATCAACTTTGTGTGCGACGAGGACAAGACCCTTCTTAGGGACATTGAAAGGTATTACGGCACAAAGATTGTTGAAATGCCAGCGAACATTGATGAGTTTATGTAGAACTGGACAAGGCTGAGCCAATGTGTCATCATAGAACTTACTGGGTTTGCTTTGAGAAGATGTATAGAGCTCCCCCTCCATGTGTAATCGGCAATTAACCTCATCTTTTTTCATTGAGTAGAATTTTTGTGTAAAGTTTAACATTATAATGTATTTATTGAGGCGCATAAAAGAAGACGTCCTTCGATGTTATGTATTTATTTAAAACCTTTAATTAGGAGAAAGTTGATAATTGCCAGGTGGAGAGCTGAAATATTACATTTCTACTCGTTTTTTCTGCATCTCAAGCTATAAATCAAGTTTTAAATCAAAACCCAACTCTACCGATGAGCTATAAATAGAGCTGGTGAATCAATAACCTTTTTTTTTCTTTTTTAATGAAAGTTTTAACTATTGATTACTTTGCAAAATTGAGAAGGTCATAAGGAAGATTCTCCTCAACAAAAATTTGAAGATAGCAATGTTGAAATCGAATAGCATCGAAAATATTAGTTAGCGCACTTTAGCAACGATGTTCTTTATGTCCCTCCTACATTTCTCCATTCCTTGAAGCAGCCCCCAAGCTTCTAACTCAATGATTCCATAAGCTTCTCGTCTACAGCATCCTGCAGCCACAAAAGTGTTGTTAGGGGTCCGAATAATGTAGTCCGCTCTCCTCGGCCCGACTGAATCAACAAATGATCCATCCGAGTTAAGCTTGACCCAAGGGTCAACCGAGGGCTTCCATCGGACTCCAACAGAGTCCTAGGGGTTCATTGCCTTAGGAACATGGGTGATCACATGTTCCCTATGAACAATGATAGTTCGCTCCCAGACATTTAGCATGATTATTTGCTTGGAACTAAAGTGTCGCTCCCAGACATTTAACACGATTGTTTGCTTGGAACTAAAGTGCTTATCGTTTTTTACATTCCAAATACCCCACAAACAAAAAGTGAAAAGCGAACGGTGAATAATTTTGGATCTCTGATCAAGATCTAGACCTTTCTTGATCCAATCCCTAATATGCCAAGAATCCACAAACATAAAATTGTAGTTAATCTTCTGTTGAAAAGTTGACCATAGTTCACATGAAAATAGGCATTGAAAAAACAAATGGACATTCGTCTCGACGTTTAAACCACACAGAGGACGGTCATCATTAAACAAGTGATCAAACCACAAGAAAAAGTCCTTTGTAGGAAGGCAATTATACATTAATTTCCATAAGAAAATTGAGATTTTATGGGGGACTTTAATCTTCCACAATGAGTTCCAAGCAGTGCTAAAGTCGAACAAGAGTCACGGCAAAGAAATCGATATACTGATTTTGCATTAGCCGAGCCGTTTGGATCATAAATCAACACTCATGAATCATCATTGGCATTTGCGACTAGTAAATGTATTGAAAGAATTCTAGAGACCAAGTGAAGACCAAAAGCGGTGTTAATCAGATTAACATTTCATGCATTATCAGTAATAAACTCAACGACATTTTGATACAAAGATAACATATTCATATTAGCAAAAGTAGGTGTGAAAACAAGTGGGATGTCGGTAACCCAAGGATCCATCATTATACTAGTGTTTTTCCCATTTCTTATACGTTTAGAGAAGCCACCCCTCAATTTAATTACCGCATCCCTAATGATTTTCCACGACAGGCTGGAGTAGAATTATGGCTTAACTGAATGTCCTGCGAGGTGGGGTATGCAATGCTAGACCAGGGATGAATCTGACCATATTTTTCTGTTACTAGTTTAGTCCATATAGTATTATCCCTTTTTAGCTGTGCATGTATCCTTTTAGCAAGTAGAGCTAGGCAGATGTGAGCCAGCTTCCTAATTCCTAAACTTCCTATCTTCTTAGGCATCTGGATAGTGCTCCAGTTTAGGAGGTGTAAACCTCTTTTGTCCTCAGAATCCCATAAGAATCCACGAGTGATTTTCTCAAGGTTATTCAACACACCTGTCGAAATATGGGTCACCCCTAAGGAGCACATAGGTATAGAGTTAATAACTGACTTAATAAGGGTTATTCTGCCCGCCTGGTTAAGAGTGCACCTCTTCCATCCTGCCAATTTCTTGAAAATATTTTCAATTATTCCTCTTTGCCTACTAACTGGAATCTACTTATATGAAAGGGGAACAACTAAGTAGATAAAAGGGAATGAGCCTACTTGCATGCTCAGGAGCTGCCTAATGATATTTTTCCTATATATTGATAGCTTAGCTGGTAGGCATAATTCAGACTTTTGGGGATTTAGCTTTTAGTTTGTTAACATGCCATAAAGCATAAGTGCTTTTTTTTTAAATTTACACAATTATTCCTAGTAGCAACTATGCATATAAGGAGATTATCTGCATAAGCAAGATGGCTCAGGCTGAAATTTCCAATATTAAAATGCTTGATATGTTACCAATAAATACCTCTTGGTGCAGTATGGATGATAATACTTGTGATGTTAGTATAAAAAGATATGGGGACAATGGTCCCCTGCCTAATGACCTAGTGGCTTTGGAAGCTTTCAGATAGGACCCCATTCACACAGCATCTAAAGTTAGGAGACATTATACATGCTAAAATCCAATGAATGAACTCAGGAGGGAAGTTCATACCCTCTAAGATAGTTTCAATGCCATACCAAAATATCCTATCAAAGGTCTTTTTCATATCAACTTTAACCAGCATGTGCGGCGGTCGTCTTTATCTGCGCCACGAGGGGGGCGGCACTGTTATGGGACCGCCAGCAGATCCCCCGCCGTCGGTGGCGAGCTCAAGCGTAGTGAGGTGTAGCCGACCGAGTTCGGCCCGGATGGCCTTATGGAAGTAGACAAAGATGAGCACCGGCCATCGCTCCGCCACCGTTGAGGCGACCGTAGCTGAGCCGTCCTCTTCCGCCATTGGCGTGTTCGCCGTCGGATCGATCGCGTTCACTACCTCCTGGGCATCGACGAAGTCGCAGAAGGGGGGGATGGTGGCTTTCTCTGCCGGCGCGCGCTGAGCGGCACTGCTCTACGAGTGCCCCCAGGTCCCCCTTGCCGTCGGTGGCGAGCTCAAGTGCCACGAGGTGCAGCCGGTCGAGCTCCGCCAGGATGGACTTGTTGAAGTAGATGAAGATGAGCACCAGCCATCGCTCCGCCGCCATCGAGGCGGCCGCAGCTGAGCCCTCCTCTTCCGCCGGTGCGGGCAGAGGAGGGGCGTGGAGGAGAGAGAAGATAGCGATGCCACGGAGGAGGGAGAAAATGCCACGTCGGCCACTTCAATAGTACCATGGAATAACAGTTTATAATCGGTGAAATAAATTAGAAGATGAAGAATAGTCTTATTATAAATAAAATTAGATGATAATATTTAAAAATAATTAAAATTGAAAAGTATTTGTCCTAACTAATTTACTCTCTCTACGTACATAAATTTTAGGTGAAACAAAAGAAAAAAAAATCTGAAAATTATTTAAGAAAGAAATTGATCGAAAGAGAAGAAAGAACGTCTGAAGCACTTTTTTTTTGCGTACTTAAAAAAAACTATTTATCAAAATATCAATATTTGAGATGTGACACTAATATATAGTTTTGTCTTAAATATATCTCATGATTCTCAACCTTTAATGTTAAGATAAAAAGGTATTTCCTATGCACGAAGCAAATAGTTTTCACATAGTCCTTAGCCTTAGTATAAAATAACAATATTATACAACCGAAAAAAATAGCAATATTATATAGAAAGAATTTATAAATATGAAATCCAACATATAAGATATTTAAGGATTTCAATCAAATTTAAAATTCAACTTAATTTAGCACATATAAAAAAAATGTCGCCACATCAGAATTCAATATCATAGCTAATTTAACTATATTACAATAATTTATGAAACCTATTCAGGCCAATTACATTACAAACTTAGAATTCAACTTGATGATTTTTACATCAACTACACCAAAATAGTTAAATCCACTAATTACGTGAAAAAGAGTATGCAATAAACAATGTTATAGTAAAAAAATGGAAATATTCTTTGAATTTGATTCTGGTCGAGCTTCCTTTTTTGTTAAGTGCTTTAATTAAAGCGGATCTTTCATTTTTTCTAAAGTAAATTTCACAAATGCCTTTTAACTTTATCTGCTTTCTTAACTCTATCTCCAAACTATACCTAACTATATTGCCCTTACTATTAACTTCTTTCATCAAATGCACTTTTCACTATATATTGAGAATTTGCAATCATTTTACTTACGTGACAAAACATTAAAAATAAAATAAGTATAAAATAATATTATAATTCTAAAAATAAAAAAAAAGAAGAGGAGCACCACTCCCATCAGCACTAGAGGGGGGAACCACGCCCCTATTGAGCGGGGAGGGGTGTGTGTGGAGGCGACGGCCCCCTATGGTTGGACGCATCAACGATGTGAAAAGAGGGGAGGCAAAGAACCACCTATGTTGGGGGAAAACACTGGCCCTTTTGTGCTACAGAAGGAGGCAACACCAGCCCTTTTCTCTGCGTGCGCAAATGACCCAAAAAGGGGGGTTCACCCCCTCTAGGAGCTTGTCGGAGCTCGCAAAGAAGCGGCAACGCTCCACGACACCAGTGATGTATAGAAGGGCTGCCGGTGAGGTCTTCGGAGGTTGAGAGGAAGGGGACGACACCTCCTCCTTTTCAAATTTTTTTATCTTTAATTATTATATTATTATTTTATTTTTTAGTTACTTTTCACATAAGCAAATGACTAGTAAGTCACAATTAATGAAAAAGAGTTAATAAGTCGGGGGACATTTTAGTTGAAGAATAGAGTTAAGAAAATGATAAAGTTAGAGAGCATTTATTGAAATTCAAATATTCATTGAATTTGCTTCTGGTCGAGCTTCCCTTTTTTTGTTAAGTGCTCTAATTAAAGTGGATCTTCCTTTTTTTTCCTAAAAGTCATCATCCTATTATTATCTTGTTATGTTATTCAACTAAATTACATATTAACAAAAATGTGTCTAATCTTTCTTTTTTGGTGAGATATCTTAATTTTAATAGTTGGCTATCTTTTAACATTTTATATTTTGGGTAAATTACACGATTGGTATCCAAATTTTGAGTCATTTTTAAATCGATCCTCCAATTTCAATTTATAACTAAAACATCTCTCATTTTTAATTTTCTTGTACGATTAGTTCTCTTAACCGGTGATCTTAGATTTTCAATTGCCTTGCTTTTGTGACCGTCATGTGAGTGATTTCTCTCTCATCCACGTCAATACAAACCTTCTCTCCCGTTAAAAAATATTATAAAAATAATAAAAAAGTGAAAAAGAAGGCGCGATTTTGCCACCGGTCGATGCTGACATCCGAGTTTGCCATCGGTCCAAACCGGGGGGCGGTGGCCCCCCTGCAAATCTCGCGCCAACGTGCGAGATTCGAGGGGGAGCACTGCCCCTTACGAATCTCGCCTGTTGGCGAGACTTGCAGAGGGGGGCCGCCGGGGCGACGGCCCCCTCAAATCTCGCGCCGGTGAGACTTGCAAAGGGGGCCGCTGCCCCCCTCTGACAAGTCTCGCCAGCACGAGATTTGCAGGGGCGCACCCCCTTTTTCGCCACCCGAGGGGGGGATCAGCGGTGAAATCGAGCGTCGGCCCATTTTTTTATTTTTTTATTTGCAGGGGACGTCATCTCAGCAAAAATATGGGGATTTCACCTTGACGTGAATTATAGAGAAACCACTCACGTGGCAGACACGTAAATAAGGCAACAAAAAAACTCACGATCACCGGTTAAGATGACCAATCGTGCAAAAAAATAAAAAATAAAAAATGAGGGACATTCTAGATAAGAATTGAAATTGGGGGATCGATGAAAATGACTCAAAGTTAGGGACCAATCGTGTAATTTACCCGTTATATTTTTCATGGGTATAAGAAAGAGTTAGTAAACTAGACAGGAAACAAGGAAAAAAAATAAAAGATAATTTATATGAAATTAATGTGGTACTCTGCATTTCTTTTATTTCTAAATATATTTTATATGAAATATAGAAAATGCTAGTAACCTATGTAATCTTAATCTTAATAGAAGTTAAATAAGAGAAAAACAAACATAAACTTATTTAATGGATGGCTATACAGTATCTTCAATATCGTCTACTCTTGAACATCAACAAAGCGCTATTATCCCCACCTCTCTACTTTGCTGCTCTTCTTTCCGAGTTATTTATTCTTTTGTAAACCAAAACCAACAGCTAAAGCCTTGGAGACTCCACCCTATCTCCCTCCTCTCTCTCTCCCCTCTGCGTCTCGAGAACAGCGGAACAGTAGGCCTTGCATTGGAACAAGGATTGACATAACACAAACGAACGTGCATTCCCATTGACAGATCTCCCCCACAGTCGAAGAGATTGCAAAACGGAGCCACTTTATGCTTCTTCTCCACCATACATGCATGTGATTTTCTTACTGAGTCGAAAAGGTGCGATTTTTATCAGCGTTTGATCATCTTTGTCTTTGTCATGACTCATGAGATTGCAAACGCAGCAGAGGAAATAAAAAAGAATTGTTTGATCTTTGGAATGTCCGTCAGGTTCTTCTCCCCGTCTTCTGGATTGAAAGATGTTGCATATTTCTCTTATATATGGCAATGCTGCGATTTAGTGATCGAATAACTAAGTTGCCATCTTGCTTCTTCTCATTTCATCTTTCTTTTTCTTTCTTCTGCTATGAAGTTAGTATTTTTCCGCTCATTCTTTGGCTTGTATCTCTGTATGTTCATAAAGATGACTCTTTTTCTTCTGAGAGATTCTGTTTTTTGCGTTAGCTCCAGTGGGAAAATTATTTTCTTGGAATCCAAAAAGAAAGAAATTATTGGATCGCACGCAAGGCATTTTCGGATAATACAAACTGATTTTTCAGTAGGTGGTAACAGCAATTTGTCCTCCTAATTCTGTTCTAAAAGGTTAAGTTAAATTCAGTGTTTTCTTTGTTTTTCTTTCGTAAGTTTTACTTTTCTTATAAGATATCATTCGATATAAAGGTTCTTACCTATGTCATAGTGTAGGGACAGTGGGGCCAAAGATTTGGATCTTTTGCCAACCATTTATTTTTTGCGCCATCCGATCTTTGTCTGCGTCATATATCTATCCATAGACCTGATTCTTATCCAAAAAGCAGAAAAAAGATGGAATCCCATATCTTCCAAATCCAGGTGCCATGCAGTTCCTAATTGAGTTTTTTAGTGGATAAGCTCAATGAAGGTTGTTATAGTTAGTGCATCAAAGGGAAAAAGGACAATAATTGTGGGCTACATCAATCCATCTTTTGATGATTTAATAGCTGCAATCTGTTTTGGCTCACATTTTTATTATCATATAAATACATACTGATTGATATGGTGCGTTAATGTGCTTGCTGTTGCCAGATTTCTTTCCTACGTTTGCAAAACTTAATAACATGAATTAAGTGCCTATTTCCTTTCAAGCATTCAATTATTTCAGGCCTCAACTGTAAATTTTTGTTGGTGTCACTATCAGAGCTATTTGTAGTAGTTCTTTTCATAATACATAATACATAAGACTGATGCTTATATGGTATGGTGTCGGTTGGGAAAAGTTATGGTTAGATATGCACTAAAGAAATATAATAAATAAAAGGGCACTGTGATGAGAAAGTGGCAAGAGATGGAGGTGCTATTTGCTTACTTGCATGCCAAAAATCTGTAACGTTTTGGAATAGATTTCAATCTTTGTTGACGGAAAGGAACTTAGGTGTTGGTAAGTGTAGGAAACATGTCAACATGAGATCTGTCGGAACCGTTTTCCTTGTGATTATTGAGTTTCTGGAAATTTATTTGACAAGTCAGAGTTTACACCACATTCTTGAGCAGTATTTGTTTATTGTCATCCTGTTCTTTGCAGAGCCGTAATTCAACCATGGATAAAACTGGAAATGTACTCTTGGATATTGAAAGCCTCACCCAGACACCGGAGAAATGTTGCTCTGGAAGTCCAAAAATAACGGTAAGTTCACTGATTATCCAATTTCCATAGTTCATTGCACTTTTGTTCAAGCTACAATAAGTATGACTTCAAATTCTCATCTGATCTATGCATGACCATCCTTTTGTAATATACAGAAGGCTCTTTCTCGTAAAGGTTCGAGCCGCATGGAAAAACGACCTAGTGAGAATCAAGAAGCAGTTGATGTGGCAGAAAAAATTTTACTGAATGGTAACACGAGTTTTCCTACAGATCGCTACATTATTCCTTAAGACTGCACTTTACATTAGCGATGAGCCGATTACTTGTCTGTTATAGATGCCCAATACTGGATAGTCCTCAACAAGTTTCAAGGGCATTTGTTTTTACAGGAGATTTTTGCATTTGTCATTTAAGTTTTTTTATGTACGAGTATGTATGTCTACTACAGCTTATCCAATTGGTTTGGAGAACCCTGGTAAAATTTTGTTTGTTTCCATCTTTTGGCGCAGCCTCACATCACATTCTTTTAAGTCTAAGTTGGCCCCTGTATGGGGTGAGACTAGTCATCCATTCAACAGTGAAAAAAAAAGAAACAGAATCAGATACCATGAATCCTCTGAAAGATGCAACTTTGTTTGATGCTTGCTTTTACTTTATTTGAACACATAATCTTGTGCTTATTTTTATATGATGGCGATCTGTATTTGCAAATCAAAATTTACTGTTGGCAGTTATACCATCACAGCTGGAGTTCGTAAAGCAACCTCTGGTGTCTAGTAAAACTCTTGTAGCTACAAGCCCAGTCCTCACAGATTCTGGAGAAGTAAGAAACAAGAGATTCAATCGACTATGGATGATTCACCCACGAAAAGTTCTTCTGCTATTTGCTACAGTGTAAGTGGACACAGTTAATCTGTTGACATAGTGTCATATCGATAGCTAACATTGGATGGAATAGAATAAGATATTGCTTTCTCCCTTGAATCAATAGAGATTGATGTCTATTCGTAATCCACCATATCTATTTCCAAAGTTGAAAGGCAGTAACTAAAAAACTCCTTAAGGATTATCTTGTATCTTTTCACCTTCAACTCCATTAGTGTAACACTTGTTTTGTTTCTTTACAATCCTTTGTTTCTGTGATAGTGCTTTTTTCAGGCTAATTTGAATTGAAGAAAGTTTTAAGCCTATTTATACCAAGAATTACTTTGTCATGCTCTGATATCTTTGAATCTTATACATTGGCAACCAGCAACTCTCTTCTAAACTCCAAAGTTTCTTTCTCCTGAAATTATTGACAGGTCGAGCATGGGGACGATGATTCTCATCTACTTTACGCTCGCCATCAATAGGAAAAGTGGAGTTTAAATACAGTTTCAGAAGTTGGCAGAAATGACTCAAAATTTATTAGTTTGCAAGGCTTGTTTTGGGGGATCAAACATCACACGTGCTCCCATTTATTTAGTGTGCACAGATGGGAGTTCTTCTCTCTTCTCTCCTCCACCATGCGATGATTGCAGGGTCATGACATATAAATGAAGAGCATTTGCTTCGTACACCTGTTGTTAGGTGGTCATGGAATGCATCCATATTTCCAGCTGTGGATGCTTTTATGTACGCGCCCCAGTAGCAGCAGAGTTTGTTGAATCCTTCGGAGGTCTGATTCATTGCTCCACCACAGTGTTCCTTTTTTTTCTGATTGAGCTTACAGTACAAAGAGCTGAGAACATTTGCATGTTTTCTTGCTCTGGCTTTTATCTTCCATGTGATGTGAATTTTGGTGCTTGTTTCTGAGTTTTGAGAGGAGAAATTTTACTAGATATTTTGTTGGTGTTTACTTTGGTTTATAGCAATATTATTTTTTTCGATTACAAGTTACAACAGGAAATTGAGAGAGCTGATGCAAAGAAGAAATATTATTAACCTTGCAGTCTGAGGATTAAAGCAAGGCTCCTTTTGCAATATAAAATCCGGGTGTTTTTATTTTGCATAAAAGAAATGAGAATAAAGGTACATTGCTCTCAGGGACTGAAACGGATAAAATCATTTAACACTTTTTCGATTATCTAACTAATTTAAGGTTTGAATATAAAGCAAGCATTAAAACCGACACTGCAGATGTTTTCTTCTATAACAAGGGAAAAAAAATTAAATGCTTTATTTAATTTACTTATTTTAAAAGTTGCATGAAATTTTTAAGGATTATTTTCATAAATCACTCCTCAACTATTACGATATTTCATATTTAATCTCAAATCACAAACTTATTTTTTTATTCCTAAACTATCACGTTTTTACTTTAATTTTTTTGTTTACTTCTATTATGTTTTTCATTACTTTTGATTTTTTTCATTTATGAAAAAAATAAATTACTCCTTGCATAACACATCAAATAATAAATATAAAAGGGAAAAAAATCGATGGAGGATAATTTAGACTTTTTCATGAATAATTTTTTTTTACCACTTTAATCCTTCCAATAATTTTCTTATTTTTTTATTTGTTATATCATATTTTTTTAGAAGGAAGAATAATTTAGTCTTTTCATAAATAGAAAAAATAAAAGTAACGAAAAATATAATAGAAGTAGACGAAAAGATTAAATTAAAAAAATCGTGATAGTTTAGAAATACAAAAAAATAAGTTCATAATTTAATATTAGATGCGAAAAATTACGATAGTTTAGGAAAAATTTATGAAAATAACTTAATTTTTAAATAAATAATTATGTAGCCATTAAAATACGGTCTAAAAAATAACACCCTTCCTTTTACTTTGACGTTCCGTCTCCGTATGGATAAAAAGTTGAACCCATATGACATTCATTGATTTTATTTATAATGCTTCTTGAGAATGAACATGCCTTCTTGAGTTTGATGTACCTCGGTACAAAGATAATAAGACAATGCCTGTAATCTTAAACTCATGTGCCATGATCTTCTAAAACTTTTCCAACATACATGGATTATTTCCCGTGAGAATCAAATCATGCACATACAAGCAGGTAGCATATTTTTATTTTCATTTACTTGAGCATATTGATGAGGGCATTTAGTGAATCCATTATCTTAATAGTGAATCCATTATCTTAAAAATATTTGTCAATTATATTTTTCATGCCTTTGGAATTTGCTTTAAACCATATAATGATCTATTTATCTCTTCATGCCCCTTAACAAAGTTACTCGGTGATTGTTCAATATATATTTCTTCTTCAACGTAACCATTCAAGAATGTAAATTTAACATTCATTTGATATATTTTCCATTTAATTGAGCAGAAAGAGAAATAAGCAATCTTATAGTTTCAACTTTCAAGGCAAGAAATAGGAGCCAACCAATACCTCATCACTTACATTTTGTTTATAGCCCGTTGCAACTAGTCGTGCTTTGATTTTTTCTTTGTTCCATTGCATTCTTTTTTTGCCTTGTAGACCCACTTTATTATGATTGTCTTCTCTAGAAATGTTGTAAGCTCTCTAGTATGATTCTTTTCAATTGCTCTTATTTTTTTTATCTATGTTTTGCATTCATTTCTCACTTTGAGTTGCTTTGTCATATCTTCCTCTAAAAGATTGTGACTTGAAGGCAAGACATATCAGCGTATATTAGCTCCAATTGCCTAGGAAAATTCTTTTTGTGCTGCTTCCCAAATAGACATTCTTTAGATAATTGATTTGGAAGATCGACGGAGGCAATATTCTTATAGTGTTCTTTTTTATAATAAGCTTAGACCAATAAAATTTAAATATCCATATCTTAAGTGCCAAAGTAAAGATGCATCCTTTTAGACACTTGACAACATCATTTTGGATATTTAGCAAGAACATTCCATTCCACTCATTGACACTTTTGCTATTAAATTATATTTTATCTCTTATTTAGGGAACATATCCGACCCAAATCGAGGTGGGTCGGATCGGGTAGTCGAGTTACTTGACGATCATTTTTTATTTTTTAATCTCTATCATATATTTATTTAATATAAAAAATAGTATCTATTATTTATTTAAAGCATGAAATAAATTTCCTAAATATCTAAATATTATTTCCATGATTAAAATAATTTATTTTATTTTTTATAAAAAATAATCAAATATAAGCTTAAATTTAAATTTTAAAAGTAAAACTATATATATATATATATATATATATATATATATATATATATATATCGAGTCTTCAAATTGGGTTAGGTCGACACATCCCTACTATTATTGAAATATCATAATCCTTCTTACGAATATCATAAAATTTTTTCTAATAGTTGACTTAAGTTTAAACTATTATTTTCATATCTGACACATAGTAAACATTAGAAATAAACTCATGCATTCCTTCTTGAGTCAGATAAGGTTTTCACCTTTGCCTTTTACTAGTACTTTTAGGGAGTCACCAAAGATAATATTTTCACTTACCGACTCATCGAGTCCTATGAATATATGTCTCCGTATATATGATTGCTTATGCCAGTGTTGAGATACCATATGTTCTTCCCTTCCTTTTATGCATCTTTATATGCTAACATTAAGTTGGGGATTTGTAGGAAGAAAATCATCGCAAAAATTTAAAATCGATTCAACAATCTTTAGATCAACACAAATCAAATCGCATCACACACATCATAATATGAGAAGGAGAGGAGAGAAAAATCAAACACAAGTGAACACGGTGGTTGTTGACGAGGTTCGGCCACACCTTGATCTACGTCTTCACTCCGACTTCTCGACCTTGAAGCTAATCTTTTCTCTTGCTCAAGAGATAAATCTTGAACATCTTTTACATAAGAGCTCTTTTAATTTTTTCTGAACAAAATGTGTCTCTCTTTTATAATACTATGCTCACAAGAAGAGAAGAGAGAAATAAGATAATACTTTAAAATAAAAATTTTAAAGAAAAGGTCTTTAACTTGAAGTTTTTCTTCAATGAGTGAATGAATGTCTTTGCTTATGACCTTGGCACTCCTTTTATGGACTTTAACATGTGAAAAATTCGTCCAAAATTTATTTCACAATTTTTTCCTTCAAAATTGACCGTTACTGTTCATTGACCCGGAGGCCGGTCGACCGCACATCTGGACCGGTCTATATGGCCATTGTGCGGTTTTTTCAGCTTGTACATTTGATCGGTCGATCGGACCATCAATTGGTCAGTTGGCAAGTATTGTCTCAGCGTCAATCGGGGCAGGCTCAATTTTGATCTCTCGACCAGCATTTCAATTCGATCAATCGGTATTGTCTCGACCGAATATAATCATATTTGAACACCAAAGATCAATTTTTTTTTCAATAATTCAAGCATATCTATTTTTGCACTATCTCTTTTAAGTTGGTTAGTAATTGAGAAAACTCTTGAAAGATAATTGAGGATTGTTTCATAATCTTTCATACATAAAACTTTAAATTCATCACAATGTATGAAGGTGTAACTTTTTTCATCTTATCTCTTCCTTTATTTAGATTGACAATAATCTTTCAAGGTTCTTTAGAACAAGTAGTGCGTGAAATATATCAAATTGAGCTTGGAATAAGATCGCCTCATCCTTCACCTTGACGTAGTACTTTTCAAAAATCTCCCATAAATCATAAGACACTAGTAGGAACTTCATCTTGTTACTAATGATCAAAGTTATATTTGATGAGTTGTGACACTAAAAATGAAAGTGTATTTTGAGCCATCTTGTACTCAAGAAAATCTTGTCACTACCTCTGATGTTATTATGATGGAAATGGGAAGTGTGGTGGACGTGGTGGACTGCAAAATTTGGAAGAAATAATTTGAATGTAGATTAAAAGAGGAACTTGACGCAAAAAGAATGATGAACGTCATGAATTAGAAAAAACAGAGGGAACACTAGATTATGAGATTATTTGGCTAATCTTATAAGTTACTTAAAATGATTTATAAGTAGTTTTGAAGATATCTCTCTGTTTGGTAACTGATAAAAGGAACTGATAAGTACTTATTTTAATTGCTTATAAGTTAAAAAAATAAAGTGGAGGACCCCAGCTTATTTTGTGTGAGAAAAAAAGTTGATCAGTTTGATGAATGAATGTACTATTTTACCCTTATAATATATATAGCTTTCTTCATATATTTCATCTATCATAATATTAAGGACTTTTTTTATCACTTTTACTAAAATAATAACTTATAAAAAATTTTATTAACAAACATGTAACTATTTATTTTTTAAAATTAGCACTTCAACTTATCAGCCCTTTTATATCAACTAAACCAAACGGATCCTATGACTAGGACTTGCTTCTTTTAACTTAATGATCCTAATGAAAAGACTCCTCTGTTTATAACCCTCCATGGATCATTCTACCCATATTTTTTTTACATTTATATTTTTCTACACACTTTACTATTTTATCTTTACATCCTTCAACACACTCTAATATTTTACATTTACGCTCCTTCTCACATTTAAGACATGACACTCTTCTATATTTAAGATGATACAATGAAATGGTTTAGTAACTTGGTAAATGCTTTCGTACTAATTGTTGAGAGTTTTACAGGATCTATTTAGTGGGCCTTATTAAATTCATTTCTTAGTTG
This sequence comes from Pontederia crassipes, assembly GCA_030549335.1. NCBI lineage: Eukaryota > Viridiplantae > Streptophyta > Magnoliopsida > Commelinales > Pontederiaceae > Pontederia > Pontederia crassipes. Next base: position 8,777,723 of record JAUKPH010000017.1, read on the forward strand.
GCCTAATTAAGTCTAGCAACAACCTCCACGTTTGCTGTAATCACCCCTTTCTATTATTACATTTATCATTTATTTTTTAACGTTTTTTAATCTCTACTTAAATTGGTGAGCTGTGACTCATATCTCCTTTCTATTAATTTTATTATTTTTCCTCCTTTATTATCACATTAATAACACTAGCACAAGAAAGTGTTGTACTATTTATCCCCTGATACCAATTTGTTTTACATGGCTCCTAATGAGATGTTAGTTAGATGCTATTACTAAATCATAATTGATGGGTTTGAAGATATTACGATAACTGAAAATTTGAAGACTTAAAAAAATTCTACAAAAAAATATTATATTTTTTATTAATATATTTTTAAAATATGGAAAGTTCAAAATACATAACTATTAATGAAAATTTATATACATATATATATATATATATATTAATATGAACAAATAAAATTACAAGATGGAACTATTAAGATTTAAGACCTAATGGAGAGTACAAACGACAAGACAAATCCTCCGTGTGTGTGTATATATATGAATTTAATGTATATCCTCTCAGGGGGGAGGATGGTTCTCCTCCATCCGCGGTCATCAGATGTGGATCCAATGGCCTGCGTTTGTGCGCAATTCAGTAAAGATCCACGGTTCACTAAAGAGGAATGGTGAACGGTTTAGCAGTTCAGGAAAAGGGATGAAAATGGCATGGTCCCCGTCTTGACACTGTTCGTTATCATCCTCGCTGTGACACCGCGAAATTGCCGACCACGTTGTCATCCCCGCCAGTGAAGACCGCTCTCAGTGTCGTGTCGAGGTTGTCAACATTAGGGCATGATCCTTGGACGGAGGTGCGTTCACGTCTGGTCGAGCGCTAAACAACAACAACCTCTGTTCCAAGATGTCTCCGCTAACCATGAACAGATGAAGGGCCGATGTTAGGGCACGATCCTTGGATGAAGGGGTGTATGCGAAGTTATGATCTGTCGACCACGATCGGACGATGACCTGCCGAACATGATCGGAGGAGGAGCCTTCGTTGAATTCGATGAATCACACTGGAGGAAGAGGGCGTTCACGAAGGTCGAGCATGAAAGAAACCTGCGACCCTTGATAGCTTCTTGAACTGCGCCTCCCATTCATCGAACCGCTCCTCTCCCTTTAGTGAACCACGCACACTAATGTGGCCGTCACATCCGCATCCGACAGTCGCAAATGGGGGAGAACCATCCTCCCCCCTTACAGGGGGAGGATATATATTAAATCCTATATATATTGTCGAGTGCTCCCCGCCCGCCGCCGTCCTCATATTTGCTTGCCATAGATCCGTCGCCCCATTTAATTTGCCCCCCCATTTGCCGATTGCCGACGGTCTGTCCAAAGAGAGAGATAGAGAGAGAAGAGAGAGATAGAGAGAGGAAATGTCGGATGAATCTCAGCCTTAGATGTAAAATGAATGGTCCAATTAGGGCACTTCACCAGGTTTCACCAAAGGAAGGTTACGTCTCCAATAATCTCATATATATATATATATATATATATATATATATATATATATATATATATATATATAGAGAGAGAGAGAGAGAGAGAAATGTTTCATGTAGAACGGGTGTAGAGCATTAGTTTTACATATTAAATTAATAAAATAATTATATATTAATTTAAATTATATGTTAAAATCAAGATCATCGGATTATCCGATCATCGTGATCAAGACATGTTAACAAATATGACTAATTCAACAGTTGTAATTTATTTAGCCTTAGATGATACATTTTTGTTATTAAATTATCCAAATAAATATATATTATTTCATTCAAGAAGTATACAATTAATGGTAAATTATAATAATTAAATTAATTAAATGATAAGAAATAAGCGCTCTACATACTCATTTACCTCATATATATATATATATATATATATATATATATATATATATATATATGGAAAAAATGAGCGTGTGAAGCGCTTTCCGTGTGAAGCGCGTGTGAAGTGGCATTAGACATATTTTTCTTCATTTTTTTCGATAGTTTTCTTTACTAATAGCTTAAATGATCATTCATGATAACAAAAAAATAGTTTTATAAAATTAGAAGTTATATAAAATGCTTATATCCATTATGATGGATAATAATATGCAGAAGTTCGTCAAAATTAAAAAATGATGAAAAAATTTATTGTTAATGATTTGAATCATATATTTGTTATCCCCAGGAACCCTCTAAACTATCAATGAAAAAAAATGTCGAAAAAAATAAACATAAGTATGTCTAAAATCATTTTACATGTGCTTCACACGGAAGACGGATAAAATTGAGGTGTCCCATTGGGGAATCGGGTGGTATCAGGTTCCAATTATCAAATAACCCCAAAGGGTTTAATGGATATACACGTAGGAACATCCTACCTAATTGCGTGATCATCCAATCGTGAAAGGATTTTGGAGAAAAAAAATTGGTCGTTCAAAGAATTTGCCTCTTCCCGAAATCTTCCTGACGTATCCTGCATGAGGAGATCTGAGCCACGTCATGAATGATGACGCGCACAATGCCGACCCTCTTTTTTTTTGAAATAAAAAGTTATCTATTGATCAGTGAACTAGAGGAGTCTGCGTACAAAATATTTCGGAGGCCCAACAGTGGCGAATCCTCCCAAAACAGATCGGCATTGGCCGATTGGCCAAAATTGGCTAAGAAATCGGCAGCGCAGTTGGACTCCCGGTATACATGCGTAATTTTCAAAAAAGGAATGTTGTCTAGGAGCGCGCGGATGTCAGCGACGAGGTTAGTAATGCGCCAAGGCGGAGCAGTAGGAGGCCGAGGAGCACGCGGTTGAATGATATCTATCAGGTTGGAGGAGTCACTCTCGACATGGAGGTGGGAAATGCCACAATCAACGCAACGTTGGAGTCCCCAACGAAGACCCCAGGCCTCGGCGTCAAGCACATTGGAAAAGCAGCGGCAAAGAGCACCTGCACAGACAAAAGAAGTGTGAGAGCAGATAATGAAGCCTGCTCCCCCGGGGTTGGATGGACCGGTAAAGGATCCGTCGGTGTTTAGCTTACACCATCCGACCGGCGGGGGCACCCAGATGGGGTCACTGGTGGGGGTGTCCTTAGAATCGTGGGCGATCGCATATTCATTACAGCTTGCCAAGGCCCGCATCAGGATCAGGCGAATGGTGGTTGACGTGGAAGAGAAGACCCAATTGTTCCGCGCATTCCAAATTCCCCAGAAGGTGTAAACTATGCAAGCAAGGATGGTGAGGCGGGCGCGCGAATGGAGGTGCACCCCCTCGGAGAGCCAGGCACCAGAGTGCCAGGAATCAAAATGAGAAAAACGGAGGCGGAGGTGTTCCTGTAGATTGGTCCAGATAGGAGAAATATGAGGGCATTTAAGGAAAAGGTGCTCGGAGGTTTCAGGGTCAATGCCACAAAAGGGACAAGCCAGATTAATGTTAGGCGAAAAACGGTGAATGAGGGACCGAGTAGGTAGTTTACAATGAAGGAGCTTCCAAGCAAAGTGTAAGACCTTGGGGGAGGCCGGAATGCGCCACAACAACTTCCAGTCTGTCCTACCACTAGCACTGACCGGCAGAGCCGACGAAGTAATGAATCTATAGACGCTACTAGCGCGCGGACAACCGTGGGTGTCGAGCGCCCAGATCCACATATCATCCCTGGACGAGGCAGGCAAGTAGATAGATGTGATACGAGCGATTAATGCATTTCCAAAATAGAGCGTCAGGGCGGGGAGATCCCAGGAGCCGTTGAGGATGAGGGAGCTCACAGTCATGTTGGTTAAGTTGATATATGTAGTGATGAAGGTGGGCGAGCGATTGAGGGGGATGTCCAGGAGCCAAGGGTCATTGAGCAGGCTGGTGGAGAGGCCATTCCCAATGAGGCGGCGGATGCCCAAGTTAACAGAGGAGGCGCACTGAAGGAGCATGCGCCATGGCTAAGAGAGATGGCGTTGAGCAGCGGCAGTGGGGGGAGGCGCCCAAGGGTGGGGAGGAGGGTATTTTTGCAAGACGAGCTGCGACCACAGGTCAGAGTGAGAGTTGAGGGCAGCAAAGAGGCGTTTGACAAGAAGTGAAGTGCGGATAGCGGACAAGTTCCAGACACCCAACCCACCGAGGTGCTTGTGGGATTGACGGTAGGCCAGTTAAAGAGGTGAAGACCAGAACGGGTGCCGTCCGGGGACCAGAGGAAGCGACGCGTGAGTTTATCAAGAGCGGAGATGGTACCGACCGAGATGCTAATAGAGGAAAGAGCGTGGACTGGGATGGAGTTCAGGACAGACTTGATAAGGACGGTTTTTCCAGCGGAGTTGAGGAATCTAGCCTTCCAGCCTGAGAGGCGATTAGACACCCGGTTAAGGAATGTTTGTTGGGGGGAGGTGAGGCGCTTGTATGTGATGGGGACACCTAAATAGTGGAAAGGAAAAGATCCGATAGTAATCTGTAGAGCATGTTGAATGCGATTCTGACAATTATGATTGAACTCCGGAGGGAGAAAGAGTTGTGACTTGGCGAGGTTCGGGTGTTGACCAGTGAGTGTGTAGTAGCGCTCAAAGAGGAGCTTGATTTGGCGACAGTTTCGGACAGAGGCAGAAGCCGCAATGATGAGGTCATCAACATAGAGTAAATGACTTAAGTGAAACTGGTTGATCCGGAAAGGGCACAAGGTGCCATGCGCAACAGTAGATTGAATGATGGCAGTGAATAGCTGGGATAAGATGAAGAGGTAGGGTGAGAGGGGGTCGCCCTGACGGATGCCCCGATGATTGCGAAAAGGAGCCGAGTGGGCTCCGTTGACACAACAAGTGAAAGTGGGCAAGGAGATACAACTCTTGATCCAGGCAATGAAGGAGGTGGGAAAGTTCATTAGCGAGAGGACATTAATGATGGCAGTCCAGGAGACTTTGTCAAACGTTTTGTTCATATCGACTTTAATAAGCATGTGTTTAGTGCAACCGCGGGTCATAGAGTGGACTAATTCCTGAACAATGAAAATGTTATCCTAGATGGAGCGATCAGAGAGGAAAGCTGTCTAGCATCGATCGATGATGGAGGACATGACCGGCCGTAATCGTTCAGCCAGAATCTTTGCGAGGAGACGATAGAGTACATTGCAGAGAGCGATTGGTCGGTAGTCCGTGACAAGCAGGGGGTTGGGCTTTTTTGGAATGAAGACGAGAGAGGTGTCACCCCAATCACGGGGCATGATGAAAGTGGCAAAGAAGTCCTCGAGAGTGCGAAAGACTTGACGACCGACAATGGCCCAGTGATGCCGAAAAAACTCCGTGGTGAAGCCATCCGGGCCCGGAGCCTTGCCCAGAGGCAATGCTCGGAGAGCGGAGAGGAGATCAGTGGGCGAGAGTGGCCGAATGAGGGAGGGGCACCAGGGCTGAGGCAGTGTGGGTAAGATGGGCCATAGGTTTAAGTCGATGGCAGGACAAGGGTCGTCGTGCCAGAGCATCAAATAATGATTGGCGAAGGTATTACAGATATCAGTGTCCGCAGACAGCACCAGACCATCGGGCATCTGAATGGTGGAGATGAGATTCGCGCGATGATGCGCCATGGTAGAGAGGTGGAAGAAGGATGTGTTTTGATCGCCATGGTGGAGCCAGCGAACCCAGGCTTTGCTCCACCACTTTATATTGATTTGGCGTAGGAGTGCGGCATGAAGGTTATACAACGCACGGAGGGAGGAAAAGTCTGAAGGCGAGAGGGTGGAAGTAGTATCCACAAGCTCCAAGTTACGAATACGGAGCTTGGTGGCCTTGAGACGGGATTTGAGGCGACCGAGGCAGTGCTTGTTCCAGGACAAGGTCTTGTGACGGATGTTTGTTAAAGAGTTCGCGATGGCGAGGTCAGGGGGTATGTCGGATTCCGTAAGCCATTCCTGACGAACAATCTCGTGCGCCTCCTCGTACTCGAGCCAGAAATGCTCATATCGGAAGAGGCGGGGTTTTGGGGAGAGATGGTTGGTGTCGAAAATGAGGGGAGCGTGATCGGATGCTATGCGGTCAAGAGCGCGGAGGGTGAGAAACAGAGAATACGGGCTCTCCCACACCGGTTGTTGCACCAAGTGTAAGGAGAGCCAGAAGGAGGGATATCAAATAGACTCTGACGGGAGATGAAATGATCGAGCAGGCGGGAGGCCCGGTTAGGGCGAAAGGGAAGACCGCCCCACTTATCTCATCCCCCGTCTCTTTCTTTTCGCTGTCGGTCTTGTCACCGTGAGGAGGAAGTGCCACCCCACTGCACAACTATAGAGATCGTGATCATCGACACTCGAACCCACTGCACCAGCCTCGTCGCTAATCAACAATGGCATCTCCTGAACAACCCGTTGCCATCTCTCGTGAAACTACGCGCTCGAAAACATCGACCGCTCCACCTCGTCACCAACTGCTCACTAGCATAGGACCAACCCAACCTCCGACAACACTTATCTCTTGCTCAATCCTCAATCTGCCCTTGACCTTGCACGACCATGTCTGCTTCGGTGATCTCCCCCTCGAGCCTGACGTAGCAAGGGAAGATCGGCGTAATTGCCTTGGTTGAGGAGAGATCTGCAGAGCGAAAGTGTGTTGTTGTATGAGGTCAAGCTGACGATGGTGAGATCAGGAGATTGGCAGAACCACAATGTGGTCATACGGGGTCGAGCTGATGAGATTGAGGGGGAGATTAGCAGCGTGATCAAAGGGGGTCGAGCAGAATATCATCATGCCATGGTGGAGAACAGGATGGTCACACGATTCTAGCAGACAACGATGATGTCGAGTAGCGAATGAACAACAGCATGTCGAGGAAATATCAAAAATAATGGTTCAATTCAATTTGCTTCATTTTCAGTTCGGCCTTATTTTAGCCTCTTTGGACAAACAAATATCGAAATCTTTTTAAAGAGTAAGGCAAGGAATTAAAAGAGTTAGTTTTCGATTTTGGAGTGATGATACCTCCCAAGACATGGGAACTACCATTCTACACTAGGAAGGTAATAAAAAAAGAAAGAAGATGACAGTACAAATCTCCTGCACTTTGTACATATCTTCAGACATGTTCTTGATCTTAAGTTGGACGGTTATCCCTCTGTGACCTTCCAAGATGAAGTCAGTAGAACTATCTCGTTAGTTGAAAGGTGGTAAAAAATTTATCAACATTTCTTAGCGTCAGGCTTTTCATCTTTCTTCGAACAGCAAGAACGAAGAAGAACGAAGTGTCACTAAGATATAGCTGATCGAAGTTCCTGATGCTTTGACTTTTTAATTCGTTATGCATACTGGAGTCTGAGAATTATGATGCAACGGTGACAATGGCTTTCTTGGTGAATCAACTGCATTGAAATCAATGACCCGTCGAGAAGGGCTACAGTTTATTATTGACTTGCGCTTTCCCTGTGCGAAGGAATGAACAATATGGTGTCACGTTCAGGTCAATCTAATTTCTCTGGAAGTACTAATATTGATGTTAAAACCGAGAAAATTTCAATGGAACATGTGAAAACTGATTCCAACTTCATCAAACCAAGCATGACAGCAACGGCTGGGATTAAAATTCTTACTTTGGCAGAAGAACTGGCAGAGCACTTGCTGTCAGATCCTTGGTTACTCTTTTCTCTTTTCAACAATTCCAGTAGTCTCTTATTTTCTGAATCCAATATTTTGTTTTCTTCAAACAGAAACTTGACCTTTAATGGCACAGATAAAATGAGTTAGGACTTGTTATAGAAATGAAACGGTGAGAATTTAAAAGCAGTTATTCTGATGAGCATACCTCCTCTTCAGCTCTGTGGAGATTTATCCTCAAGTTTTCTTTGTCATTTTGCAAAGATTTGACTTCAGCAGTTAATGTTGACACCTATGAAACAATGTGGGAATATTATCAGTAACAAGATAAAGCATGCAAATCACACGCAGATGGGAAGATGAAAAGAAAAGTAGATTAGATCCAACTGAACTATCTAAGAAAATTGAGCAGCTATACTTTGACCCAAAAACTATATAATAGCTATAGCATGTTGGAAGGAAAGCATGATATTAGTAATATACATCAATCAGGAAAAAAGGAAATTCGCTTGTTTAGGATGAAGATGCATATACGGCAGAGAAACTATTGATCTGTGGAGTTTCTTGACAAGTACAAAAAACATGCAAAATAACACCTGCGGGGCAAGAGTAAATTGAAGATCCACCAAACACTATCTAGTGAATATCAATAGTGATTGCATAAAAGAAGGGACTTAACATATACACAATATTAGATAATATGAAAATATACAAGATAAAACTGAAGTGCATACAGGAACTACTTGAGGATGGTGATAAAATTGGAAAAGTATACTGGATCCAACAGAACTATCTGCTTAGTAGTTATATCATAAAAGAAGGAAATAGCAAAAGTAACATTGGATTCGCAATGTTGAAAAAATCTGGGAAGTTACAAGTTTAAGATGATGTGACAGAAACCATTGACGTGAGGAACTTCTTGAGAAATAAATGAAACCATGGAAATAACATGAGAGAGCTTGAAGCAGTCATCACTATCTATAAAATTTTAATAGCAAGATCATAAAAAAAGGAAAAAGTAACAGATAAGCAACATTAAAAGAATCTAGGATTTGTTATTCAAATATAGATAGATATGCGGACAAAATATTGAATTGAACAGCGAGACTACTTGGTAACAAATGAATATGAAGTATCCAGAATCCAAATATATAGGAACAGGTGGCAACAATCTGAGTTCTTAACTTTATTCTATTTAAATTTTAGGTTACATCGTTTGAAATTAGTATTAATGTGGACATTAAATCCTAAATGTTTATAGAGTCAAAACTGAAAATTACATCACACACATCTTCATGGCTGTAACCCTATCACTGAACTAAGAACTTCAGTATGTTCAAAAACCCTATCAAGGTATAATAATTTCTAATTCCCTATCAAGGTATAATAATTTATAATTCTCTCGGGAGTTTATAATATACAAATGATCCACAATTTAGAATAATTCGGCAATCCTATGAAATGGATAATACCATATTCAATCAGGTCATCAGCATGTATGGTAACAGAGCAAGCAACTTAGACATACATCAAGAATAGTGCTTTCTTTTTTAAAAAAATAGTCCATTGTACACAGGAATGTCTAATCTATTCAACACTCCATATCAGAAAATAAGTAAATAACATGCTAGTAAAATTAGCTACTGGTGGTTGGAATTTTTAGCACGAAAAGATTAGGCCAATTATCTGGAATGTGTACTACAAGAAACAACATGGGAAGCTAATATTTAAAGATTACTCCAGATGTCTGAACACGTCAAGAAACAATGTCAGATGATCCTCATCTGGAATGCGTATAATAACAAAATAGAAAAAGGCCAAAAGTTCCACTATTCCACTAAAACAACCAAGAAGTCATCACTTACATCTGATTCCTCATGGACACGAGCACGGAGCTCCTCGTTCTCCTTCCCCAATTCATCGCAGGACTCCATCGCTCTCTGCAAGTCGCGTTCGTATAGGGAGCACTCCTTCTCCAACTTATTGCAGTGAGCGATCAACTCCGAATACGCCGAGGCCATCATCTCCTTCTCCTCCACGAACCGCTTCACCGCCTGCGCGTTCATCGTCGCCTCCGCCTATTAAACAACCAATCAACCAAAAATTCAAAACTCTATTTTTGTCACCCAATTGAATCCAAGACCTAAAAAAATCAATCTTTCTTCACAACATAGTCCGACATCCGACGATTACAAGAACAAGAAGGAAGGAATTATGTTTCGCGAGATCACAGACCCTGCATTTCTCGAGCCTCTTGTCGGCGTCGTTGAGGCGGCCCTCTAGGACGAAGAGCTGGTCCTGGAGGCGGCGGCGGGCGTCCTCGGAGGCGAGAAGCTTGAGGCCAAGGTTCTTGGCGGAGACACGGAGACCAAGCGAGCTCTCGATGGACTCCTTGATGTAGTCGTTTGTATCTTGGGGAAGGCCCATCGGCTCCATGCGGAAGGTTTCGGAGAAGGAAAGCACGGAACGAACGAAACCCTAATCGCCGGCCACCGGAACGGTGGTTCAAATTGGAGCTTAAATAACTGGAGCAGTTGGTGTGCAAAGTCGTCCCGGGGACTCGGGGAGGGGGCAAGGGGCGAGAAACGAGTGATCCGCTGACGTGGCTGTGTTTAATTGGAGAATGTTGGAGTAACGCAGTCGAGCATTCGGACATGGATAGAAGAAGGGCAAAAGTGGATCAAGAATAATAATCTATAAAAAGTAAAATTATTTTTATTCCCAGATGCATAATCACTTCTATAATTTATTTTTTCTTTAATTTATATCAATCAACATATTAATATATATCAAATAAATATTAATATAATAAATTTTATATTAACGCAAATAATCTATACAATTAATTTGATTTTACCATAAGCAAGCCATCAATGTTTTGAGAATCGAATCGAACCAGTCCAATTGTAAATCGATTGTCAGTCTGGTCTGACCTAATGTAATAACTAGAGTGAACCGGATTGAATCGAAAAATCGGATTGAAATGGGAGTTCGTTTTTCTTATTTTTTGAATAAAAAGGAAAGCATTAAAACTAATATAAAAAAGAAAATAAAAAAAATTAATGCAAGAGAGAATATCAAATTATAGGAGATTTGAAAATTAAAGGAAAAAAGGAACATAATAATTAAGGTAAAAATATTGTAAATTATAAGAACATTGTTTTGGAAAAGGGAAAAAATGTTGAATGAGAAATCATTGAATTTAAAAATAATTATGGGAGAAGAATTAAATGTATATAATATTGCATCACTAGTATTATATAAATAACTAGGGAACTTATCGTGCTTCACGCAATTAACAAAGGTATGATAATATAAATTATTTACTATTAGGAGAACATGAGTAGTTTTTAGACTGCTAAAAATAGCAATACTTTTCAAATTTGAATTTACATATTTAATTGAGCCAAATGATATATTCAATTTATTTTTTTCTCAATTAAAAACTTTAACAAGGTTCAAACATTAGATTATGTTGAAAATTTATTTTCATAAAAGGATTATCATGTACTTAATCAACAGAAATCACCCCGCCATGTATTGTACTGTTCTAATAGAACCCAAAATCAACTAGTGTTTTACTGCACTCAACACAAGCACCATTAAGTATCTGCACAATGCACGAAAAGTGCCTATATCTCGAAAGATTGGGCAGGATCAATGTATTGCAAGTGGAATTTGTGAGGGGTGCATTGTGAGAATAGATTCATTAATGGGCATGGAGAGCTAGCCGTTTAAAATAGAATGAAGTTTAAATGCATATAATTAATTATCGTACGTGTAATTTAGAAATGAATAAATATGAGAGAGAGGAGAGAGGAGAGAGGAGAGATAAAGAGTCTTGTGACTTGTGAGTAATCATTTAGCAACGTCCTGTGAGCAAGTTAACAAAGCTTCTAAAAATTTTAGGAAAAAAATAAAAGATAGTGGCGAGATTAGAACAATTTGAAACGACTACTTAGTGATAAGCTTTATATAAATATAAGATAAATATATATAATATTATTGTCTATGATTATGAATAAACATTATTTTTTTGAAAACATAAGTAAATAATATTTTAATATTAATTTATCACTATTAGTAATTTATTATTATTGTCTATATATTATATTGTGTTAATTATGATATTTATATTGCAAATTATTATATAAAATATTATTTTAATAAAATTCGATTCAATGTGCTTAAACTCAACCAATTGGACCCAATTAACCTTCATATCCGATCTATTATGAAAACATTGCATAAGATACACAATACCTTCAATATTAGAGACCTACATTTATAAAGCACTAGGTCTCCATCTGCAAATTATTCGTTAAAGGAGATATGTACAAATTCAATTAATGAGAATAATCTAGTATGTACAGTCCCTCATAATAACAATATTGAACAAATCAATATGCATAACGATAAATAATTTACAATTAGCATATCCTTAGCAATTAATAATTGATCATGAATAATAATTATCTTTATCATTAATGTCTGATGATCAATCAATCTTAATTATCAATCATCTTTAATTAATCATCAATTAGTCATAATTCAATATTAGTCATATTTAACAATTATCAATTTAACCATTATTCATCAACCACAATGGTCAATTTATTATTAATTAGTTAAAAAAATATTATTCTTCATCAGTCACAAATATCATAATTAATTATCCATCAACCACAAGATCATAGTTAATCCCAAGTGTTGCAATTTAATTATTGATCGACCATAAAACTTACTTGCGGATGTAGTTTTTTTAATTGGAGAATGCTACTTTTTTAATATAATTGTTGGAGTAATGAATTCGAGCATCTAGACACATCCGGACGTGGAACGAGAGGAATCAGACTGCATACCTGAGAAGTTGGTTATACGAATAAGAGTGGAGTAATAATAATCTATCTAAAATATAAAATTATTCTTATCATGTTTTATACTTTTTCAATGTGAATTTTTAGCGTTCAAAATCTATCTAAAATATTAGTTTTTTTACTTATGAGATATGATATGTAATGGTTTGGAAATTATACATTGAGCGTGCGATCACATGTCATGCATATGCACTAATCAATTCCATAATTTAACTTTTCCTTTAACTTTTATGATGTGCATCAACAAATATTTAATTATAATAAACTTTGCATTAACAAAAATAATCAATACAATTAACTTGATTTTACTAGAACAAAACTATACGATATATAATGGCATGTGGATTATAGACATACATAGATACATGTATGTATGTATATATGTATATATATATATATATATATATATATATATATATATATATATATATATATTAGGTCGCAAATGCTCATATCCATGTGAAATTTAATCATCAAAGGAATCCAAGTATAGAGAAAAATTTTAATGAGTATAAACTTAGTACATGTGGTCATTCATCAATAATAATATGTGCTACTGTGCATAATGATAAATAATTTATGTTTAACATATACACATATTAACAAAAAATGATCAATAAAAAAATATTTTTATCATCAAGGTTTGATGATTAATCAATTCTCGTTATCAATTAAATTTAATCAATCATCAATGGGTCACACATCAATATCAACCTCAATTAATAATTATCAATTTAATCACAATGATCAGTTAGGTAAACATTATCATTTATCCATCAGCACACAAGGGCCACAAATCAATTATCCATCGCGATCAATCACAAATGTTGCAATTTAATTATCGATCAACCATAAAACTTACCTACTTATGTGGCAATTTAATTATCGATCAACCATAAAACTTTCCTATTTAAGAATTATCAATTTAATCATTATCCATCAACCACAACAATCAATTAGTCACAATTATTAATTGGTTAAAAGTTATTATTATCCATCATTCGCAAAGGCTACAATCAATTATCTGTCAACCACGAAGGTCAAAATCAACCATGATCAATGATAAAGTTTTTAATGCACTATCATTTTTATTCATTTAGTATTTGAAGTTATTCATGCAACCATAAGGATCCTTTGGGAGCTTTCATTTACTAAAAGAACATCATGCGATGGAGTCCAACAATCATAAAAGCCACAATACGCAAAACATGGCGATCCACAACTTTTGTCTTTTATCTAATTTATTTGTGACGTCTATCTTTATCATTTATGCATCTTTATGTCTTTTCAATTTTGAATACAATGGTGGAAATATATAAGTCATCATGCCATATCAATCAGTTGTCAATCAATTAGTTACATAATACAATGATTATCAAGAACTAATTTTTCATTGATTTTAATTTTTCTTCATGAATTATTAACAATATATTATTGATTTAAATATAAATAATTTATGATATATAATTATCATAATAGTCAATCATAACAATAATTCAATCATTAGTGATTAATTATAATAACAATATGAGCAAAATTAATCAATATAATAGTCATCATAAATAACTATAATTAAATTACTTGAAAATATTTTTCTTGAAACTAGGGATGATCATTATTTATCTAATTTAATTTTAATATTAGAACCTAGCTAGGTCAGGGTAGACTTTAACCGTGTTCATCCCTTTGGGAAGAAATTGAGTCTAGTCTAATGTAACTCAGACCATGCATATTCATCTCAATTCTATCCATCCACCATTGACGGAACCTAGGTTGAATTTATGAGAATCTGTTTCGGATTAGCTTTACTTCTCTTCTTATAATTCTCATTTTCAGAACCAAAGTCGAACTAATCGAAACCTTGTCTGGATTCTATTCACCCATATGTCTCTTGATTCGTGTCACTAGAATTCGAGCCGCAAAACATCATGACCTGGGATGAGTTCTTGAACTTTCTCCTGAATTCTCACAAACTCTAGTAGGACTCATATGAATTCAGGCCGAGTACTATTGAAGTCCATCTTAAGACATGTTTTTTACATAACTTTCAATCCTATTTTTGAAATAATTAATGACACAATTTTATTGATCATTAACCCATACAATGCACCATATATATAACATTTAAATTATTATTTTAAATATAAAATTCAAGAAGTAGTTATTTTAATTTTGAAAACTCATAAAAATAAAAGATAAATTATGCATATGAAGTATAATTAAGAGATATAATTAGAATAGAGATTGGAGTCTTTTCCTTATAATTATGGATCAAGTTGTTTTTCTTCTCTTTCACATTTGTGTTTTTCTTCAACTTTGAGCCACGTTTTCTTCCTTCTCGGTGTCCGTGTGACTACAACTTTCGACAATCCCTTCGTAGTACATCTCTCTATCAAAGGATGCCATAGTCATCATCGAAAGTCATACCATTTTGCCAAAAAATGTGCATGAAATATCATATTCAAGTAATTATGGCTGAACAAGGCACGTAAATATTTAATATTCACTTTTGGATGTGATTTCTTAATAGAATAATTAAGTTAAAGAAATATTAAAAAATATTTTATGTTCCCTTATGAATAAGAAAATTAATTAAGATCATGTCATTTTAGTACCCAAAGTTTGGCCCAAAGATGAAGTAAAATTTTGTTCGACGTTCGATCGTTATAGTCCGACCCAAGTTTTATCTAATCTGATTTGAGTTCAACGTTAGAGTAAGAATATGAGTGTTCAGTGTTTAACCCAATGATCTGGCTCACATTCTTGACCGGGCTGCCAAGTCAAAAAAAAGAGAGAAAATGCGTCGATGTAAATTCGTACGGAGCCACACTTGGACCTGACTGAACTTTTGAAGCCACCCGACCCAGATTTTATTTCACCCAGGCCGAGTTCTAATAAGTGTTAAAAAAATTTTATTTATAATTTGATCTTTTGTTAATGACCATTTTATCTTTGCCCTTAATTTTATTAAACTAAAGCCTCAAAAATAGTTAAGTAGATAAGAAAGAGGGTGTTCCAAAACGAATAAGAAATTGTAATTATGTTTGAAACTTGAAACTACAACCTTGGAATTATATTCTTATATTTTTTGAACTCCCACAATTATGAAAATAAATCTAAATAAAAGTACTTTTTCGAACTCTAAGATACCATGGTTTTTGGAACTATATAATTGGATAAGAGTTGTGTGCCAAATCTTAGATGTCATTTAGGTTGTTCCATAAAGTAACTAGTATGAGATGATAATTTGATCATAATTTGAGTACTTAAAATTTTATTTTTGTAATTATGGAGCTTTTTAGACTAGCTTTATTCGAGTACTTGGAGGCTATGCCATATTAGTCGTATGCTTTCTAGAGCAATTGTGTTTTGTGAAAATAATATATGCATTCAAAATTATAAATTTTCTTCATATAACACATAATTTAATAGTTTCAAAAATAAAACAAAACATCTTTAAATCTATAATTTTTTATAGATTAATATAGAATGAGAGAAATTGTAAAGTTGATATGGTTTCAAGCTCATGAACGGTAGTTTTAGAAGAAATTTGGAATAGAATGCATATATTAAAATTTATGAATGTTAAACTAATCCTTAAACAATTTTTTAAGATTCAAAATTGAAGAAAAATATAGCTTGATCTTATAATTTTTCGATGTCAAAATTAAGAATTTTATGCTAATTACATATGTGGAGTCCTTTTTCACTAAAAAAACTATTTGATGTTAATAAAAAATTTACACTAATTATCATGTATTTTATATTGTGCACGACACAATACATTATATGTAGAATGGAAACAAGGTCTTTGTTGTTATATAAATATGTGTTATGTAAATTCAAAAGGTGATTCATTTTTATTTGTGCAATTACCATTACATGATATGATGTGCAATTACATACAACATCCAAATATATGATCATGAAAGAGCCATGCATTTGTATTGCATTTATCCTGCATTTAAATTATCACTATCGATTCACTAGTTTATTATTGTATGGTTGAAAAATCATGTAAGGCTAAAACTTTTTCCTTCTATGGTTGAAATACTTTATAGGGTCACATTATTTTCGAAAAAAAATTAAGCTATTTGAAGCTAAGTGTTATAAATCAAATCGTGGCAATACGATTCATCTTTTGAATTCATAGGTCCACCTCTAAAATTCACCATCACTAATTCAAATATTATGAAAAGATGATATGATGTCTCTGATTAGTTGGTGATATGACATGCACTGTAAACTCCAAAATCGAACCCTGTCACGTGGCGAGAATCCAACCCAGGGGCGATACTGACTATGCAATGAACTTGACCAATAACTTGACTTTGACTAGTTTCTTGACTGATAAAATAAATGCGGAAGACTTAAAGAATAAAAACAAAATATCCAACGAAAAGTGGATTTCAACAGTACTTCAGAATAAGGAGTATCAAGTGTGGAAGGTACATATACAATGCCTGAGTTCATAAAGAAAACAAAAGGAAATGTGATACAACAAAAATAGCAAGGACCACCCCATGTGCACATCATCATCACTAGCAAAAACTGTCGCTCTGGCTCATCCTTCCATAACTTGTTTACCTGCAGGATCAATGCAGAAGAAACGATATCTCATGTACTTCGCAGCCCAGTAGGAGAATAATAAACTAATAGATTAATTAAATCAACAACAAATAAGCTTGATCATAAATATGAGAATGACAATTTGGCTTTGAATTCATCGATGAGAGGAGATAATAATAATAAATCATATGACAATGGAAAAGTCAATGTGTTCAATGTAATACTCTGATTATAATGAGAGAAGAAATCGATGCGATGCTTTGATCTTTGTATTTCGCTTTTTCATACTTTGAATCAATAGGATAGCAATGCAATGTAGGGAGTTGCTTTCAACTTCCAAATCATTGATCTTTTTGTGCAATGACATTCTTTACATTTTCGTTGCGATGAGGTACTATGTACTTCACGAATGGCCTATGGTTGTGCACACCATGGCAAAAGTCATCCTCGCTATAGGAGAGGGTACCCTATTTCATTACACGAGGGGGAGCACTCGCGCAACAAGGACATGTCTGAAGCTATGCCCCGACCATGCGATGAATAATACCATGCAATGAACTATCGTCAATCCATATCATAAGCACCCTGGCTTTTATATTTAATTAGTTGGGTTCTCGTCTTCGCCTGATTTGGGACTTTGGATCATATATATGCAATGCGAATAAGTAATGTTCATCTTGAGATTGATAAGCTGAAGATAAATCAGCTGGGATCAATAGTACCTCAATCATAACAGGAAAATGAAAGGATTCAGGGATTGCAAAGTTTCGAATGTATCAGCAGCTAATTCATAATCGGATAACAGCAGGACTATATTTAAATCCTAACCATACCATAACACACACATGCAGAAAAGACATATCACTAAACATGCACATATATAACATTGGTGAACTATTACAACTAGTTTATTTATATGCATGGTATAGTTTAGGAAAACTTATAGCATCTCATATATTTGTTTTTATTTCTTGGATAGCAAGATACTGACGATAAATCTTTTAGAGGTTTACTAATTATGTGCAACCTTAGCTAATTAATCCCCCTTTTACTATACCATTTCTTCCTAATATTTTGGCACTCCAACAATAATAGACAGAGATTAGCTAGTTTGACCCAAATTGGTTAATATGGCTAATTTAGTTTTGTTGCATTGTAGTGATCTGTAGTACAATTAACTAAACAAATCGTACATGACTGGATGAGGTGAAAAGATCCAATGTTACACATTTCAACTTTACTATAAGAATTTAGGCCAAAGCAGTAGAATACAGTGAAATATGATTAGGTCATATGACTCATGAAGTTTCATTCATCATACATCTTAATAGCTTGGGTGTCCAAAGTGCAGGGGAAATGCATGAATTCTGCGTTGCCATCCATCTGATATGTGTATAATGATTTAGGCAAAAATGTTGTGCATCCTGTCACTTAAGTAGTGCTGATCAAGAGTGGCAGCAGCAACACAATGAGAGATTAATAAACTTGAAGTTCAACAGTGGACAACAACCACAAAATAGAGCTAATTAACATGAAGCCTAAGATTATTTCAGGAGTGGACTGCAGTAACAAGGTGAGAGACTAACTAAGCTTGTAGGCCTAGTAATTAGTTTCAGCACATGGTTAATGATATGGCCTAGCAACTTATGTCATTAGTATACCCAAATTGTCTCTCAGGCATTATAGTAAGCAATTTGAGTGCAGTCACAAAAATACAAACACTAAATCAACATTTAACATCAATCCCCACATCCTAGTACATCAAAGCATTACCAATGAACATCACTTTATGTTAGCATTCATGCACTGTAATGATACCATGGACAAACATATTAAGATTTATGTATATGTGTTGCCCTTAATTGATTTATCCATCCGATAGGTTGATCCAACACATTCTTCCTACCTTATTGTGCAGAAATGTCTCTTAGCGTTGCTGCCTCCAAGCTCCTCAATCTCCCCTCCGTTCCTCTCCTTCTCTAGACGTCCTGGATGGCCTAGCGAAGTAAGGATCCACTTGCCTGCTGCTGGTGTGGATCAAGGAAGAAATAAGGGAAAACAAATTTGAAACCAAAATGAATAAGAAAAATAGGGCAACATCGAATGATCATCTCTTTTCACCTTGTTCTTCTCTTCTTTCTCTCCCGGTGTCTTCCCAGCCTTGCCTGAGGCGTGTAGCAGTAGCTAGATCATGGCCTCAAACTCTTGAAGATCCATGAGCAGCAGCGAGGATGAACAAAGAGATCGTACCAGCACGGAGAGGGAGAACGACGAAGAGGGGAAGGATATGTAAATGATAATGAAAACCCTATTGCTTTAGCCCTAGGAGATTACCGGATAGAAGGTTATCGGAGTGCATGTGAACATCCGTTTTGAGTTTTTTTTCTTCTTTTTTTTTTTTGGAAATCGCTGGTGTTACATGCACATTTATATATGATTTGTGCATTAATGTTCACTTATAATGTGTGATATGATGTCGTGCATTTCATATCAAATGATGATATAAGATGTACATGTGTTACAAGTTATATGACATGATGAAAGCATGCATTTAATTAAAGCTTATTGTTATATAATATATGCTAAAACAAAATGGTAATCATGATTCAAGTATGCTGAAATAATGTTAGTCTTATTATTTTTTTTCAATGGAACATATGATAATACATAAGTTTGAAGTTCTTAGTGAACTATTATTTGTTCATATTATTATTTTCAATATTTCATGTAATTATGCATGATGATTCCCCATTTAAGATTGGAGCACTTTTTTCTTCTACGTTTTTTTTGAAAGGATAATTATTTTGCATTTTATTATATAAGCAAAAAATAGAAAAGTTCATTTGACACGTGTGATACTAAGCTTGTATAAGTGAAATGTTTGTAGCATGTGGTAGTTGCTCTTAATAATATAATATCATATTGTCTAGTTTATATATTTCAAATATATTTTTTAAGTAAATTATGACATACTTCCCTAAATTATAAGTGATTGTATTCAAATGAGCAGCGATCTTGAAGTTACATCAAAATTTAGATTGGGATCCTGGCAGCTCGACTTTTCATTGTACGATTTCACCAAACCACGGGGTTATTTCCACGTGGCCTTTTTTTTTCTTAACCACTATTTTTTTCTTTTTTTCTTTTATTTTTTCTTTATCCATAAAATTAAAAAAAATGACCGCCTCTTTGGTTACCATTTCACTTTTACTTTTATCCCAAGACTAATCTTTTGTTTCCATTTTTTTAGTTCACCTTTGCCCGATACACTATCATAACTAAGCAATCAAATAAAAAAAAATTGAAGAATCTTCTATTTCTGTTATCAAAGTCAGCCTCTGTGATTTTTTATTGGATCAAATACTGCTTGACCAACCAACAAGCGACCATTCTATTGAAGAAAATAAAAATGCACTAAACAAAATTTTAAAAATATATATAAGAGATAATATATATATATATATATATATATATGTTAGGGTTATACGGAGACCTTCTCGGTAAAACAGATCAATTATCAAAATTATTTGAACTGTTTCAAAGATCCAACATGCATTTTGTTGCATTGGGCTCTTTCGTAAACTGATATAAAGATCAGTAAGGCCATCATCTTCACATTTTGATTTTTTTGGTTTTTTTTTTTTGGGCTCGGGATGTGAATAGAGGAATATGATCAGAGTAATTCGATTGAGTTGAGAATTCTAAGAAACTGAGAAGGTCCTTGAAATTATTGTAAACCATAATCTTCGTACTTGTAGGAGTAGATGATTCCATAAGGTTGGGTGTTACTTTTAGTTCATTGCTTTAGCTTTATCACTTGTCCTCAGCTTTTTCCTTTTAAAAGCTTCTGTGAAGCGTTCTTGGTTCGCTTGTGTTGCATAGAGCATGAGTTTATTGTTCCATCTAGAAAGGTTTTGCATATAGGGACGGGCCAGCCAATGATATCAAACGAGCCTATAATATTTATATTATTTTTTCATTATAGTATATATATATATATATATATATATATATATATAGTATAATAATAAGAACGGATACTAATTTACTTGGGCAATTGTAAAAGAAAATATTAAACGGGAAAATAATATGTAAGAAATATTTTTAATTCCTAAATTATGTTCCATAATTCGTGGTGCCGTCATTCATCAACACCTTGGCCACCCCGAGTTTCTGAAATTTTTTGTGTTGTCCTCTATTAAAACTCAATGTAGATTTGACATCATCTTACCATTGTCAAGTTTCAAGTGTCTCAAAGGCAACGTTGCAAAAATATTAGTTCAAGTGTATAATTTTGGGGCAACATAAACTTTCAATGCAACGCGTCTAACCACAATATATAGCACATTGTGTCCTCGCCTCCTTCCCATAAACTAGAAAATAATAATAACTATACTTTAAATTAATTAAATATCAAATTATCTCATATGGTAGAGCGCTCGCTTCGCATGCGAGAGGCACGGGGTTCGATTCCCCGCACCTCCAACTTCCATATTTTTTTAGTCCGGGAGATAAATCATTTCTTCGTTATTTGGTTTCAGTTATTATCAACAAAACCAAAGCCTCTTAAAAGCCCATTCTGACCCAATTATTATGGAGATAAAAATAGTTACAATTTTGTGCCTCCTAATTCTCTCCTGTGCCGACCTAATTATTATAGAGATAAAAAAGTTTTAATCTTTTGTTCCAATGTTATTTTTGTTAATTAATTATTATGTTCATTTTATTGACTTCTATGCCAACATTGTTTCCTTTATGGACAAAATTGAGTACACAATCTTTTATACTTCTTGTGACGAAAGGGATTCCGTGAGACAATTAAAGAATAAATTAAAAATAGATATAATACAGACACTATTACTCACTCGAAATATGAACAATTAATTTCTTCAAGAATGTTAAAAAATAGAATTAAAATTCTTTTGATAGAATTTCTAGGGATGTTCTCCGGGTCGAATCGATCCAATGCACTCGATGATCAGACCCGACCTCAACCCGATCGAGGTTTGAGTCGGGTACGGATTGGGATTTCTCAAATCGAGTCGACACCTAACTTTTTAATTATTATTTTTACTATTTTTATATAAAATATATATCAAAATAAAATATTTTTATTATGGAAATAATACTCAAATATTCAAAAATAATATTTTATAATAATTAATAATTATTTTTTATATTAAGACTAATATAGAAAAGTAAGAAAATACCATCCAATCTGAATTGAGTCGGATTAGATCAGATATTTTTGCCCTAGGGGTTTTGACCCGAATCGACCATGGATCGAATTTGTTCATGGTGACTCCAATCTGACTCGTGAATATCCCTAAAAATTTCAGTTATTTGGTTTCAGTTATTATCAACAAAACCAAATCCTCTTAAAAGCCCATTCTGACCCAATTATTATGGAGATAAAAATAGTTACAATTTTGTGCCGACCTAATTATTATAGAGATAAAAAAAAGTTTTAATCTTTTGTTCCAATGTTATTTTTGTTAATTAATTATTATGTTAATTTTATTGACTTCTATGCCAACATTATTTTCTTTTATGAACAAAATTGAGTACACAATCTTTTATACTTTTTGTGACGAAAGGGATTTCGTAAGACAATTAAAGAATAAATTAAAAATAGATATAATACAGACACTATTATTCACTCGAAATATGAACAATTAATTTCTTCAAGAATGTTAAAAAATAGAATTAAAATTCTTTTGATAGAATTTCTAAGGGTGTTCTCCGGGTCGAATTGATCCAATGCACTCGATGATCAGACCCGACCCCAACCCGATCGGGGTTTGAGTCGGGTACGGATTGTGATTTCTCAACCCAAGTTGAAACCCAACTTTTTAATTATTATTTTTACTATTTTTATATAAAATATATATCAAAATAAAATATTTTTATTAGGGAAATAATACTCAAATATTCAAAAATAATATTTTATATTTTATAATAATTAATAATTATTTTTTATATTTTAGACTAATATAGAAAAGTAAGAAAATACCATCCAACCTGAATTGAGTCGGGTTAGATTAGATATTTTTGCCCTAGGGGTTTTGATCCGAATCAACCATGGATCGAATTTGTTCATGGTGACTCCAATCTGACTCGTGAACATCCTTAAGAATTTCATTCAGTTTTTTTGAGAAAATAAGTAAGCTCGCCTAATCCTACATTACCATTTATTTATTTTAACTAATTGGATTCCGTACATATAATAATAGATTACTTAATTGCCTACAAAATATCGAATGAATAGAAGTGTACTACACGATCTATAAAAAACTAAAATATTTATTTTTCTTCATTTTAGTTTAGGTACAATGCAACTCGATTCAAATACGAGCAACTTTCATTATCTCTTTAAGTTATATATTTTATCTTTTCGTATCATATCATGAAGGTCCATACTTCTAGTTTAGTTCAGTTAAAAAAAAACTTTTGCTTTGGATCTAATACAACAATGGTTGCATGATGAATATTAATTGTTCCAACGTGTTCTATTTCCTTCATTAAACATGATCCACTATTGTATTTTGTGTTATAATATATTTTTTGTACAACGAACTTATAATATTTGCTTTCTATTAGCAAGCCAATAATTGAAACCTTATAAATTTTTTGAGTGATTTTACATACATAGAATTATGCATGGACAAAGGAAAAAAAAAAGAGTAAAAGAATCATGTGTGAGTACTGACTGAGATTATGTTGTTATGCCAGAGGAAGGATAGCTATACTGATTCGGTATACTCAAACTACACCTTTGGTATAAAATTGGTGATTTCACAAAGACAACATAAGAATCGATTTCTTTTTTAATGTACAAAATATTTACGGAGCTTAGCATGTCTACAGACACAGGAGAACATTCTTTTGTTGATATTATTACCAGTATTCGTTATTGGGTCATTCATAGCATTACTATACCTTTCATATTCATTGTCGGTTGGTTATTCATCAGTAGAGATTTAGCTTATAATGTATTTGGAAGTACTGGGTCTAGGGATGGCAATATCTCCCGTCCCCCTGCGGGACCCTGAGGGGAATTTTTTTCTCGCGAGGAATTTTTCTCTCGCGGGGCCGGGGATGAGAAAAAATTATCCCCGAACCCTCTTTCGAGGATTGGTGCAGGGGGAGTTATTCTCGCCCTACGGGCCCCGAATTTTCACACCCCAAAGAATAAGTAAGTATACAAAATAGTCTCACGTTGATAGTAGTAGAAAAGTGAGAGTAAATAGACAAATATAAATGAATGAGGAGACTAATGGATTAATATTGAATGTTTATGGAGAAAGTCCATCTTTAGATATTTTCTAAATTTATAATAATAATTTTTATCAAATTATCTCTTAGTAAAAAATTAATAAAAAATTTTGACTGAACCAAAAAATGCGGTTCTACCCGGTTTTTTTCGATTTTAATCGATTTTGACCAATTTTTTTATTAATTTGATTCGATTTAATTCGGTCCAAACTAGATTCGGAGTCTCTACGAGGTTCGAGGTCCCCGCGAGGCCCCGAACCACTGCAGGAGGGGGGATAAAATTCCCCCCAAACTGGGGATTCGGGTCGGGGTGGGGTGGGGGGGGGGGTAGTTAACGGGGTCGGAGTGTCCCCCGCCCCGAACAGGGTCGGGTCCACTCCTACCTAGGTCAAATGAGTATTTTGCAGAGAGCCGACAAGGGATTCATAATCGAATATTTTGATTTTTTGGAACAACTCAATGAATTTAGTAAATCCTTTTAGGATGCCTCCAATGACCATAGATGGAACCTATCCAACTTTTGACTAATTTCTTTTTTGGGGTCAATGTCAGCAATGAAGTTCATTCGATGATAAGACAAAAGCTAATTCGAATTATAGAGCTACGACACAATGAAAACCCAATGAATAAAATGTTGAATTGAATCGTACCAATCTACACCGGGTTTATTACTAATTTCTATGCTTGTTGTTCTATTTTCCAATTATTTCTTCAATTAATTGAGAGGAAGAAAATAGTAGAAATTTTCTTATCCGATTTGGAAAGATACCATCTTCATAATTATCCATGACTATTTTTGTCTCTAGCATGACCATTTGATAAAATGTGGAGGAAAGTACGGGAAATGACCGATACTACTTACTGCCCATACCTGATTGGGTTCATCTCTCTAGTAATCATGGTTTAGCAATACTTCGATCTATCTCATAACATGAAAATTGAAAAACATAAAAATTGGAATGTTATCCGGTCAACATAACCAATTATATTTGTGGAAATGACAAAACAACTTTTTTTTCCTATAATGTTTCAAACGACTCACTCTACTATATTTTTTGTTTCTTAATAATGTTTTTTAAGAATTGAATATATTTATTGATTGATTCATAATCTCTACCGTTCTTTCATAATATTAACTCTTACACGGATAAAGCAAGAAACAATGGAATTTCTAAATAATACAATATTTTTATATGTATTTTTAGGTAGGATACATCAAGTAAATCATTAAATTAATAAATAGGACTTTCTCTATAAAAACTACATACATTTTTAATAGAAAATTTAAAAATATTATATATAAAAATAAAAAATAAAAATTTTAATGAGATAATAAACTAATGAGGTAATAAATAAGAGTTTGGATATTATATTCGTAAAAATCTAATTCGTCTGTGAACCAAATTCTTTCCCTGACCTAATTATTATGGAGATAAAAATAGTCACAATTTTGTGCCTCCTAATTCTCTCCTATGTCGATGTAATTATTATAAAGATAAAAAAGTTTTAATCTTTTGTTCCAATGTTATTTTTTAAATTAATTATTGTGTTCATTTTATTGACTTCTAAGTCAACATTATTTTCTTTTGCGAACAAAATTGAGTACACAATCTTTTATACTTTTTTTACGAAAGGGATTTCGCAAGATAATTAAAGAATAAATTAAAAATAGATATCATACGTACATTATATTCACTCGAAATATGAACCATTAATTTCTTCAAGAATGTTCAAAAATAGAATTTTAAAAGCCTTTTTCTTTAAATATGTGATATTTTTTGTTTATTTATTTGCAATACTCTAATTTTATTATTTATTTACTTAGTAGTAAATTGCGAGTCCAAACCCACCAAAAAAAAAGAAAAGAAAAGAAAATGCGGTTATGAATAGTTAACACAAAAAGAAGCATATGAAGTGGATAAAATCATGTAATGTATTTGTGCTGCTTAATTTGTCTTCCAAACTCCGCTGCTTAATTTGTTCCTTGTGGCGTTGGCGTCTTTCAGGTGGTGTTTTTTGGACGTTGGAGCCGGCAACGAGCTCAGACGCGCGCAGCGGGGTGGCGCAGAAGGAAGCGCCCTTCCCACGTCGGCGGACCCACGCGCCGGGTGCAGCTGATCACAGGAGGCAGCAGGTCTCAGCTCACAGTGCAGGGCAATCGGAACCTCCAGGGAGCCGCATGGTTACAAGCGCATGAAGACGAAGCCCTCGCCGTCCCCCCCACCCAAACCTTTGTCACCTTCGTCTCCTCGTCAGCGGCTTCCTATCGGGACCTCCGTGTAAGTGTCTCCGTCCTTTCTGCTGCTGGTTTTGTTTGCTTTATGGGTCCTCCAAGCGTTTGATAAAATGCCCATTCCACACATTATATAATAACATGTCTGGATTGTTTTGTTAATTAGGCGGATTACTGTTAGGACCGACGTCTCGTGTGAGTTATGGGCATGCTAAGCATAAGCGCGTAGGTACGTAGTCAGTTGCCCCCACACATCCATCATTTGTCTCTGCGCGCGCGTCCCCACCTTGATAGCCGTCTTCCTCTCCATTCCGTGCCTTTGAGGTGTGCCCATGGTGACCACTGAGAGAAGAGAGAGCCATTTCTTAGGAAAACTAACAAAGAGTCCTCTGACTCCCAAAAGAAAACAAATTGAAGCCCCCCACCCATGGCACCTTCCTCTTATTGATCTTGCATTCACCCTCAAGCTTGTGATTTTGCACATCGGGATGCTTTCGATGGATTCTTATGACAGTTGTCTGTGTCTGGTTAACATATAATTTGAATCTCAGTAAAATGAAGGATATTACTGTTCATTGGAATAAGAATTGATTACTTTTTGTCGCCGCTAACATTTTTTTATAACTTAATGTAAGAATACCCTATTTGTGTCGAATAAAACATTCTCTGTAATATATTCTTATTTCTTTGTTATTAGTTTAAGAATTACTAAAGATGAAGAAGGTGAAAACCTAAGATACTGTTTGATAGATCAATGAAGTAGAGTACAAAGTAGCGGATAAAATTTTAACTGAGTCAAAATGCTAATATAAATATTTGGTAAAGAATGTTTCAAAAATGGCATTTAGAGATTTGAGTTCAAAATTTTATAAACTAGTGAAAGTAGTTTATTGAGTATGGGGTATAATAGTTCTACATTTTGTTCCTAATATATCATTATTTATTTTAATAAAAAAATATTTATTTCTAAATAATATAAATTATTTGGTTAAATAATCAACATTTTTATATTAAAATTATTCGTTTAGAAAATGTTACTATCCAAAATAAAAAATCATAAATTGAATATGATACATATAAGAATAAGCATAAATTATATTCTTATGTCTATTTCTTTTATCATTTTATAAGTATACAAACCTCTATATTTATCAAATAGTTTTTATTAAATTTATGAATAAATTGTTATCCACTATTCGTTATCCTCTAATTAAATCAATATTTTTTAGTCAAATCGTTATCCTATTAATTTTTCAAATGGAGCCTAAGTCTTTTCAACTCGTAACCCCTCACTAACTCAACCAACCAATTATATATCGATACATATTCTCTTTTTCATATAAACATCACAATATACAGATAGAGTAATGAGGAAATTAGCTCATCATCGAATACAAACTAAAGATGCCCAAAAATAATAAATTCCAATAAGAAAAGCTGCTGTAGAAAGACATCAATTCCAATTCTTGAATATCATACTAGCAATATAAAAGGACAAGAAATGAATCTATAAGTTCTGAATTGCAATAGATATTTGTGTTAAACAGATGAAGTTTTATTCCATTGAAATTCATTTCTGTGTTTTAATATTGGAGAGTAGTTTGCTTTTTTATTGATATAGAAAAATGCTAACGACAAATTGGAAGAAAAGGGTAATGGCTAGTTCTTTTTTTTTCTTTTTTTTCTTTCAAAAAAAGTTCTTGTTTCTGACAGGGTAATGACTAGTTTGAGAGGGTAACATTCTTTTATGTAGGTCAAGACTCCAACTTGACTACGTAGAGGGGGGAAGTACTATTTACTACTTAGACAGACATAGGACATGTCAATTCCCTGCTTTCATGCTTTGATGTGCGTGTCCTCTGAATATACATATATATAAAATAAATATATGTGTATGTCATCTTGCAGTAGATAGAAAAAAGTGCAACGCTGAGCTTTATTGTTATGGGAGCCTTTTACTCATTGTCTTCTTTTCTCCGGAGAATCTTATTCCAGACAAAGGTGCTGCTGTTCCCCTGGAAAAAAGATGGGATCCCCTTTTCTCTCCTTCAATATACCATCTATTATAAGGGAGAGAGAAGAGGAGACATTGTAATGTAGGGTGGAGGTGAAAACCCTGAAGACAAAACGATAAGAACATCCCTTGTTTGGGATTTGGTGACAGTTCTCTTGCCTTTAGGGTGAAAAGCTGATGGTGGTGTTAGTTTACGGACATAGATATGTGTTATGTATATATTATATATGAACCCGACCGTGACATATCTTTTAGGTGAAGAAAGAAAACAAGTGAAAAGGAGAGTGGGGAAAGGTACTTAGGATATAATAATTGGTTAGTTCAATTTAATGATAAAGTTTATATTTTTAATTGAGAAATGGAATAATTAATCTTTCAAATTGGAAATATGGAAAGATGTATTTTTTTATTGTTTTATATTATCTAGATTAAGAAAATAATTTATCCTATAATCCTAGACCAAATTTTTTATTGTATAGAAGGGAAAAAGTAATTCGGTGTGTGTGAAAGGCGGGGACTTTGAAATCTGACCTTGATTGGTCCCGGCGGCCGGCATCGTGAGGGCTCAATGATCAGAATCAGATGGACACACGAACACACCACGAGATGGGGATCGTGTGGTGGTTGTGGTAGTGCGTAATGTAATCTGCCCATGCCACCATGCACTTGTCCCCCTTCTCTCTCTCAGTCTTTCTCATATACACACATTATATATATATATATATTAGTTTATGTATTCCTCGGTCCTTACAAGGCTGCTCGAGTCTATCTATTGGCGTCAAGCTTTATCATAAAAATAAAAACTTAGACAAGTCAAGATAAGAACATAAACTTTTCACGTAGTTCTTTGAGATTTCTAGGTTTTTTTTCCATATGTCATGAAAATGGAGAGTTCAACAACTCCATCAACAGCAACTATGTATCTTCTTTTCTTCAGTGAAATAAAATGATTTTTTTTTTCGTTTTTAGAGCATCAACTGTAGTTTTCTTGCTCATTGTGGCATTACGTAATTTTTTTATCTTATTTAAGTATGAAATGCATGCACATACTCCATCAAATTTAGCGACATATATATGTTACATAATTACGTGACCCTCTTCACTTTGTTCATATCGGTGTCATAGTCACAGGAATTTACTCGAACTTCTTTGACCGTCGACTAATTAAATTTGCGTTTCGTATTTCTTGTAAGAAAGTTTTTTTGTTAATTTTAATCATTAGTTAAATCTCTGGGTAGAAAAGATTCTCATGCGGCCAATGTTATCTTTTACATATCTATCTAATCGAGAATGACGACTCCATAGTCTAAGTTGATTATTTGAACAATTGCACACACTTGGACTTGTTTCTATATTTTTTTCGGGGGTAAAATACCACTTTTCAAAGTTGATGATAATTCTTCGGAAACTACAAAGAAAACGACTGCTCGCATATTGAAGTGTTTGGAATATTTCTCATTCTTCTCACAGTAGCTGCATCCATTAAATTGTTCGTTTTATCTCACAATTATTCATTAAATCGTGTTTCATTACTTCCTAACAAGTTCTCTTTAAAAATATCTCCATGTATATATATTTATTTATTTAAAGAGGACTGTGTATTTGTTTAATCATTAAATTAAAAACCTGTGAACATATTTAACTCATTTTTATTTAAAAATATTTTATCTGATTCATAAGTCTTTTGTCTGATTAATAAAAAAGAGGACGACCCCAAATCTTGACTCTTAAGTTTTTTAATTAGCGGCTTTAGCTCATTATCAATGAAACCACCAATCAAATGGTTGATTATGAAGATTTTTACTTAAAGAGAACTAGACTCAAACTTTTTTTTTTGTTTTTCTTTGTTGAGAAAATTGCATGCATAATGATGCCTGACCTATGAGTCTGATTCGGTCTTCGCACGCATAGCATAGTGGAATGATGTGATCCCACAGAAATTTTGTGAAATAATTGAAGCATCCCTCTCAGCAATTTGGTAATGTCCCTTTCATTTGGGGATCACCAACCAACTGTAACTTAGGCGATGGTACATTTTCAATGTCGAGGGTGTTAATGTTTCTTTTTTTTTTCATAATCTTATGAAGTTTGCACATAGAAGCATTAGAAAAAAAAATATGACTTATTCAAGACTGTGATTAGAATCAAATGTTGAATATGGTCTACAAGTAAAACTATGTATGTCATCACATGGGTACCATATTTTTCGATCTTTTTTTCGCAGTAAAATCAACATTTCCAAGATAACGATGGGCTTTTATATTCATGTTAAAAAAGTGCGTGCCTATTATAATCTTTAGTTTTCTTCAGTGTGTGCAGTATATATTTTGGGATTAATAGTTTTACATATCCAATCAGTTTTGCCCTAACACTCACACACCGGTTGAAGTAATGCTAGCACATTCCTCTTTATCCAATTATAACTTTATATGTTATTGCCGGTGTTAATTAATAAGACTTGAATGTTTGAACTTTTTAGCTATGCCATTGCTAAACCAAGTGGGGATCTGGCAACAACTTATATAGTTGTCAATTAATTAAGAAGGAATTGTCTGAAAATGACACAGAACTTCACATTTCTTTATTCTTCTATCCACGTACCTCCGTGAAGGAATCTTGTGCTCGACTTGTGATCTAGTAACTATCACTAGGCCTGATAACTCTCATTGAAGTTTGTGGTAGAATTGAAAGATCTCATTATATATATATATATATATATATATATATATATATATATATATATATATATATATATATGTATATATGTGTGTGTTCACGTATAGCTGAAATCATAAAAGGACATTAAGGATATATGCCAATGAATCACATCTTTGATGATTTTGTGACGGCTGTGATCAACTCCCTTTTCGAACTAGCAAAATAACGAAATTAAAATATATCGTACATGTGTCTACTAACATTAGAACATAATTTCGTTATTCGATCGTGCTAAGTTAACTACCATTTCACTATATACTTTAATTAGTACATCTGTATATTCAATTTTAGCCATTTATGTTCTTATGAAATTAAGACAAAATTTCATTCAAAATCGAAGCAACTGATCATAATATATTTTATCCACTTCATGCCAACAATAATGTTACAGCAGCCCGAATATAAGTCCATGCGCTACTGGACGGTGGTGCGTCCTTGTCTCGCATTGTTTCATGATACAGAAAAAAAAAATGAAAAAATCTCGTGTTCCAATCACTCGATTCGGACAGCTTCGGTTGTGGAGGCAACATCACTCTTTTTTTTCTCCTTATTTATATCGTGGGAAGATCCAAACAATTACTCGGCGTTACCGCAATGGTGAATTGTTTATTTATTTTTGATCTTGTGATCGAGATCAGTAATTTTTTTCAGAAAATAATATATTATGCGTTTTTTTCTTCCAACAATTGGCATTATTCTAACTATTTTTACTGACAATTAATATAATTTTTCAATTATGTTTTCCGTCAATTAGTGTGAATTGTATTCTTTAGCTTGAAAGAATTATATGTCAAATATATTGGTCATGATTTCTTATTATCAATTTTTTTCTAACACCCCTAAAATCTTATCTAAGGTGGAAGCATCAAATGTAAAGAATTCTAAGGGTGAAAGTAGTTCGGGTCGGGTTGAGTCTTAAGTAAAAAAAAAATAATCGCTATTTTTCAAGTCTATTTTTAAAATTTAAAAATCATCCTAAAATTATTTTGAAAAAATAAAAACCACCCTCTAGCGATCGATTTTTTCGGATGGTTCTTTTGGGTCCCTACTTATATATAATTATATTTTTAAAATATTTGTAATAACTTAAAATTAATATAAAAATATTTAATTTTATATTAAATATAAAATATACTACTAAAATTTTAAAATTATTAAATTAGAGTTTGAAATTGTGATAGAAAAGTATGAAATTTCATAAAAAATATTATGTCTATAATAAAAGAATTAATAACATATGTATTAATTATATAAATAAAAAATCATAAATAAAAATGGGCTCGACGGGCTTCTACGATTTTTTAGAGTGGGGCTCTAAATTTAGTGGGTGAATTTTAATTTATTAAAAATAATTTTAAATTATATTCGGATCCTTAATTTTTTATTTTTTCACTTCAATTTTTTCGGGTTGGATGGATTTCTTGGATTACACCCTAAAGAATTCCTTTGCTGATGCTATTGATTAATTAGTTGAACTAAATAATTGATCAAATTACGTTTTTTTTGTAGTGGACGTATTAAAATCGGATCAACAGCTAGGAAGCTCAACAGTTGTATTTTTTATATACATTATATTAGCTACAATTTCCCCAATGTCACGGGTCCTGATAGCTTAATTGAACTATATGATATCATATCATATATTAATTTTCTAGGAGCAAGAGGCCTAAACCCTTTGAGGCCCCAAAGCCTATGGGAATGTCGTTGTATGTGCTGTGGAATAATTTTCGGATAATGTGATTATATATATATATATGTTAGGGGACCGGAGAATAATTATAAGAAGAATGTTTTTATTCTCAGTATCTTTATTTTAAATATTTCAGAACGCAATGGACTGTGTCATGCCTAGTAAGTAATCAAACATGCCGTGACGCTTATGTAATTAAGCAATTATGCTACTTGGTAGCTCCTATTAATATGCACCATTTTAATTTGTTGAAATGGTCATGGTCATGATGTATGGAGACATCAATTTTTTTATATATAACTATTCATTTTGTTCTAAAAAAAGATAATTCATCTCCTCTCTGTAACTTGGAAAAAAAAAGTAATCGTAATTTTATGCATATGAAAAATACGTCCTAAAGCAAATTTATTAATTAACATTATTTTGCCCATGGAGAAGTAGGGTTAACTGGGAATCTGTAAATTAACATTATTATACCCCTTTTTTCATCTCTTAATTTGTTGATTCTTGAATTTCATTTATATAGCTAGGTCTCATGATGAATTTTATGTTTACTATCGTTTTAATAGCTTAACGGATACCAATTAAGGAATAATAATAATAATAATAATAATAATAATAATAATAATAATAATAATAATAATAATAATAATAATAATAATAATAATAATAATAATAATAATAATAATAATAATAATAATAATAATCTCACTTCCCCTTTAGAACATAAACAACATGGAGAACAACATTCATTACCACTAGTTAATCGCCAAACATATCCTAAAAGAATTGACGCATGTCAAGAATTTTTCTAAGCAAACCCTTTAAAATCCGTGTAAATAATTATTTTATGACATATTTCGAATGGGTCATGGATATGGGAAGAATGTTCATTAAAAATATTATTTTCATCGCAAATTTCGAAGGACAAATCTAAAATTGAAATTAAGAAGAAAATTATGAACTTTTCACATTCCGAAGAATATGTTCTCAAAAATTAAGAATGACAGCGTGTTATTTTCAATTTATGAAGGATTTTTCTCCCACATGTTAAGAAAGACAAATCATCCTTCTGAAATTTTACGACGGAGTTTTTTTTTTATTGCAAATTGAGTGAAATGGCACACACGATAATTGGTAGATTAAAATGTCTAGTAATTTATACATCTCATATTTCTCTTTTACTTTTTTTTATTAGTTCATGCGTCGCAAAAGAACAATATAGCCATTTTTGAAATAAATGCATTTCCACGTGGCATTTGTCTTAATTGGTCGCATGTGACACGTGACCCTCCATGTCATTTTATGGAGGTTCGACAAAAATTGGCCGGTTCATCTAACCATGCACACACACACTTGATTGCTGTGATATGAACCTACGGTCAATTGTTTTCTTATTACATCTATTGATGCCCTTCATTAACTTGTTGCGAAGCATGATGTTTAATTATTACGCCCACTAAATTTGAGGCGAATAATTGTTTTTTTTTCCTTGTCCGATTACAAGGTGAGAATACATCTTAAGCAAGGAATAAATTATTCGTGCAATTGAGCTTAAACTTTGATTTACAACAGTGAAATTTCATGACAAGAAGTATATTCTATGCGGACAACATAAATTTCCTGTGTTTGTTTCTGTCATGTGGTGTGATTTCGTCCTCTTTCCTCCTTTGTTGCTATTTGCGATTCAATAAATACAAATGCATCTAAACATATGTATTTATTTATTTTCTCTCAGCTTCTTGTCCATAACTGGATACATATATATATATATATATATATATATATATGGTCTTTTTAATTAATTTGCTAGCGACTACTACGTACTCAAAATGAGTTTGCATGAACAGTAAGCTACAAGAGGTATGCAATTCCATAATCAGCTAAAACAACAGATTTGAGGACGGAGGAGCAAAAATCAACTGGGTGAAGTGTACAAAAGATGCTGTGAGAAAACATCTTGTTCATCAGACCAGAAAGAAATCCCTTTCCATCTGCCGTTCCTTCAGTATATATTTACTGAATTCAAATCTCGTTTTCGTAGATATTATCATACTGCAGTGACACTGTCCAAGTCTATGCGTTTACCAATAGGGACAGTGTGAGAGAGAGAGAGAACACAAATACACAGAGAATGGGGAGAGAGAGAGAGATGGGTATGAGACGCTGGCTTTTGTCCTCACGTCGAGATGGTGAGACAGAAAACAAAAGATGGAGGTGGAGAGGCCAAGGGCTACAGCTCCTGCAGGACCCATCTCTGCGCATATCTGGACACGCTTTACCTGCTTGGGACTCCATCAATGGGCTCCCTCTCTCTCTCTCGTGTGTGTGTGTGTTTAATTATATAAGTTTTTTTTTGTTGGAATTATTATTCGTGGTGTGAGAGCCAATGGAATGAGAGGAGAATTGAAATTGGAAAAAAAAATGAATATATAGGCTGGAGAAGTATGACAAGGAACTCAAAAATATCACAAAAGAACC
Source organism: Pontederia crassipes (assembly GCA_030549335.1). Taxonomy (NCBI): domain Eukaryota; kingdom Viridiplantae; phylum Streptophyta; class Magnoliopsida; order Commelinales; family Pontederiaceae; genus Pontederia; species Pontederia crassipes. The sequence continues at coordinate 8,813,157 of JAUKPH010000017.1, forward strand.
TTTTAGTTTCTCTCTCTTCCTCGCTTTCCCTACATACGAACAAGGAGTAGTAGTTGAGTAGAAGAGCAAAAGAGGAGGAGGAGATCTCCTTAGGTTTGGTTCTTGTGCTCTCTCTTTTTCTTCCTTAATTCCTTGTCCTCTCTCTCTCTCTGTCTCAAGCATCCACACAGACACACTAATTGTTGCATCTCTTTAACTTGTTCTTGAGTGCAACTCTTTGTTTGGATTTCCAGCTCTGTTTGTTCTTTAGTAGATCGAGACGTTGGCAAGAGTCAGCTTTTCCGGAGGGTGTGTATTAGATGCATAAGTTCCATGTACTAGAGATCTTTGGGGGTCTTCCCTTCTCATCATAAATCCACACCATCAACAGCTACTTTGGCGATCTTTGTTCTTGTCTTTTAGATTCAGACCACGGGGTTCGGATTTGAATTTTGCAGTGCATAAGAGCTCGGTCAGATAGCTAGATAGACGAGTGTGTGAGAGAAAGATATATATGAACAAAACAGGAGATCGATCGATCATGGTGCTGTGTTGGGTAGTGACAGGTATCTTGTGCTGCGATTTGGACTCATCAGTAATCCTCGGCAGTAGCCCAAAGATAAGAGAGTAGGTGAAGGTGGTGGTCGGAAGAAGATACCAAGAGGACGAACGCCGCGGAGGTCAATTTTGCAAAGGAAAAAGGAAAAAAAAAAGGTTCTCTTCTTTGTCTGGGTTCAGTTTACTTTGCAACCTCAGGAAGATGGCCGCCGACTCGTCGTCGTCCGTACCTTTCTTCGGCGTCACCAACGACCACTACGGTACTCAACAGCAGCAGATGATGCTGCTGCAACAGCCTCCGGCGCAGCAGCAACAGGAGCCGAGTTCATCAGCCGCCGGTCAGCCACCTTCTGCAACTCCTCAGAAGAAGAAGAGGAACCTCCCTGGAAATCCAAGCAAGTACCAGACTCTTTCTAAACCATATCTTCTCTTACTTTTCTTGTTGATGATCTTTCTAATTCTCTCTACATGTTTCTTCTTCTTTTGCATCCAAGGATTGGATTCTCGTTGAAAAAAAGAATAAGAACGAAGAAGGATTCATATTCCACTGACAAAAAATTTCCTCCCTAAGTTCAAACTACATATATAGATTCTTGTTCTTCACTGCTGAATGTTCGATTTCATATTAACAGGTTGCTGAATCACAAAATACTTGTAGAAGTCGATAACTAGACCTCTTTCCAATTTGTACTAACAAATTGAAGTAATCTTTGCCTGCACTTTGGAGTAATTAACAGAACTCTTGTATTAATCCTTTGGCGTTTTTTTTATCAGATTTTAATGCATGTGATTATGGAACAATTACATATAATCTCACGAGGCATTGAAATCTCATAACAAATCCAACGCAGATCCGGACGCGGAGGTCGTAGCTCTGTCGCCCAAGTCGCTGCTGGCGACGAACCGCTTCATCTGTGAGGTCTGCAACAAGGGTTTCCAGCGCGAGCAGAACCTGCAGCTGCACCGGCGCGGCCACAACCTGCCGTGGAAGCTGAAGCAGAAGAACCCCAAGGAGGTCCGCCGCCGCGTCTACCTCTGCCCGGAGCCGACCTGCGTCCACCACGACCCCTCCCGGGCCCTCGGCGACCTCACTGGGATCAAGAAGCACTACTCCCGCAAGCACGGGGAGAAGAAATGGAAGTGCGACAAGTGCTCCAAGCGCTACGCCGTGCAGTCCGACTGGAAGGCCCACTCCAAGACCTGTGGCACTCGTGAGTACCGTTGTGACTGCGGCACCCTCTTCTCCAGGTACCTACCGTCGCTGCATCCATCTCTAAATTACGCCTCATTATCGCATGGCCTTTTGCAATGTCATATCGTCGTCGTCGTCGTCCACATTGAAGTCACGGTAAAAATTGGGTTGGTGCACGTCGCACAGACTCAGTAGACAGACAGCAAACAGTTGGGTTCCGGTGACGGAACGCATGCAATGCATGATTAGGGTTTAGCCGTTTAGGGTTAGGGTTGTTACGGTTGGATTCCCTGTCGTCAGGAGCGAGTGAGAAGAATAGATCTTAGAGAGCGAAGCGAGAGAACTGCTGCCACGTGAAGTGCGGCCATGGAACTAAAACTGACATGGTCATTGAGATTAAAGAGAGAGAAAGAAAAGGTGCCTATCTTCTTTCATCATCGAAACCGACGCCTGTTCTTTCTCTTTCTCTCTCCAATTCACGTGGTGACTCCCAGAGGGTTTAAAGGGATCATCTGAGGGGGGTTTTGTTGGCTTGCGGGTTGGAGATTTGTGAGAGCATGAGAGGAGAGAGAGAGAGGCGATTAAATGGATCTCAGGTCCACAAGATTTAATTGCAATAGGGATGTTTTGTTGGTGTTTTGACAAAAAAAATATAGATATGCATACAGAGGTGGCCAATTGGTGGGCTTTCATGATTCAGGAAATATTCTGCCATTGGAGGTACACCAAGGTGTTCATGTTTCCTGCAAACAAATTCTCCTACTGCATTAAATTCATGTGTCAGTAAAAGAACCCAACTTGGAGATCAACTACAATCCACATCTTTTGTTCCTGTCGGCTTGTTCCTTCCTGCATCAACAAAACAAACAACAACAAAGCCTTATCCTTCCTGCATCATTCATTTCAAATGATCAAACGTCACAAAAGAATGAAAATAAACAAAGAAAAGTAACGATTTCAGACAGCATATTATTATTATCGTACAGATGTGATTGCATTCTCTGGCCAAAGTGCAACGGTTACAGATCGGAACTGATTAAACCTACCTTGTAAATGCAGGCGTGATAGCTTCATAACACACAGGGCCTTTTGCGACGCTTTGGCGCAAGAGAGCGCAAGGCTTCCCTCGGGGATCAGCGGCATTGGAGGCCACCTGTACGGCAATAGCTCATCCATAAACCTCGGCCTCCCTCCGGTGAACTCGCAGCTGTACTCCTTGCAAGACCAAGCTCGCTCCTCATCCGACCTCCTCCGCCTCCGGGGAGCAGCCGCCGGCGCAGCGCAGTTCGACCAGCTGAGCGCTTCCTTCCGGCAGCCACAGCAGCCGCCGCAGTCCTCTCCTTTCTACCTCGGCGCTGCTGCTGGGGGCGCCTCCAACCAAGAGTTCAACGAGGAGCACCAACAGCTGCTACAGAGCAAACCCTTCCATGGCCTGATGCATCTCCCGGACCTCCAAGCCAACAGCAACGTTCCAGCCACTTCTTCCGCGGCAGCGGCTGCGGCGAATTTATTCAACCTCGGCTTCTTCTCCAACGCCATGAACACAAGCGGCATCAATGCCTCCGGGAACCAAAGTGGCCATCTGTTGATCCATGATCAATTTAGCAACCCGGGTGCAAGCGCTGAGACAACCACACTCTTCGCCGGGAACCTGATGAGCAACATGTACAACCCTTCAGCAGACAACCAGACACCGGTAATGCCGCAGATGTCGGCGACCGCACTGCTTCAGAAGGCCGCCCAAATGGATGCGACATCAAGCAGTGGCGGCGGCGGTACTGGGAGCTCGATTCTTAGAGGCTTCGGCAGCGCCTATTCAAATGCGAAGCAAGCTGATTTCCGGTCAAGTTTCGCCGACGTTGGCAGTGGTGGGAGCTCCAGAACTCCTGTGGAGAGCCAAAGCCATTTCCAAGACCTCATGAACTCGCTTGCCAACGGAAGCACCAGTATATTTAGCGGTGGCAACGAGCAGGCTGCCGGATTTGGGAACTTCAATCAGGGAATACCTGCAATGGACGAGGGAAAGTTGCTCCGAAATTTGTCGTCCGGCAGCGGAGTTGACGGCAGCGGTATCGGAGGATCCGACAGATTGACAAGAGACTTCTTAGGGGTTGGAAGCATGCTCAGGATTTCACAGAGGGATCAGCAACTTGGAATTAACATTGGATCATTGGATCCAGAAATGAAATCGGTGTCTCGGCCTTTCGGTGGCGGCAGGGGCGGTCTGTAATAAAGGCGGCACCGGCGGTCCATAGTAAGGGCTTGAAGAAATGGAAGTGAAAGGAAGCAAGGAGATGAACCCTAAATAGTTATATTAGGGAACTTAGATCCACTTTGATCCAACACATTGTGGTAGCTAGACCCATGGAGGTGTTGTTATTGCACTCCTTGTTATTTAATTAACAGTTAGTGGAATTAAAACCAAATAATTGTATGTCAGTTTGGGGAACAAGTTCTAATTGTTGTCAATCACAAACCTTATTTTTTTTCAGGGGAGAAAGTAAAAAAAAGGGATCAGATGCTATGTTAATTTGTATCTCCTCCATTTCAGTTTTAAACACCAAATAATTGTTACTCGAAGTTTAACATCAACTACCTAGATAGCATTTTCAGTAGTTTTGGAGCATTTGACCTGTTCAAGATTGAATTTTGAACAGGATTTATTGATATTCTCTTGAATTATTGCAAGCTTAAATTCAAAATTGTGAAATTTGGGTGTCAAGCTTATTTTTTATTTTATTCAGTTGTTCTATTTTTAAAAACTAACTTGCTCATGCTCATTTAATTATTACATAACTTAATAATTGAAAACTTATAATTATTTTTATCTTTTAATTGTTGATAAACACTTGATGAAATGGAGTTTCAAAACAGTAACACTCAAGGAATTTTTCTTTTTCAATGAGGAATGCACTACTTTCATGTTTTCAGCAACATAATTTATCTATAATAGATTTAGATTTTTAAGCATCGAATTAAATGAGATTTAATATGTCATTTGGCCTCTACTCAGATTATTATCATATATTATGTTAATTAATGTGCCCAGAAAAAAAGTTTATCACTTTTATCTGGGCATTAAGATATTTTGGCAATCCTTATAACTTTTACATAATAAATCAATATTGGATTATGATATCCAACAAAAATATGTGAATCATTTTATTTCATCTCGAATCAGTTTAATCAAAAGATAATGAATATCTAAATAACAGGATTAATTTCATATACTCAGAGTTCAAGAGTCATCGCCGTTGGAATGATTATTTGTTGGTACCATATATATCACTGGCTTGTCTTGTGCCTCTCTCTCTCTTTCTCTCTCTCGTGTGTGTGTGTGTGATTGTAGAGGATCATTAATCAGGTTGAAAGTTGCAGTGCGTACGTAAAAAACTCAAGGTTGAAAGTTGCAGTGCATACGTAAAAAACTCAATACCTTGCAAGTTGCAAAGCCTGCAAGTGTTGTTGTTTCCGGAGAGAGAATGACCATAAGATAACGATAAAAACGTATATGCATGCACGTGAAAAAAAAAGACAGTTGATGCATTTTGAAAAATTATAAACTTCGCAAGTGGATAAAATTTTTTAGGGGATAATAACGATGCTATAATTATATGAAGATTAATTGGAGATTATTAACCCTTAAAGATAATAATGAATTCTCAACGGGCATGCAATTATGTATATATTTGAGTAGATCTCATATGATAAGATGTGCAAGATCTATTAAAGAGTCCATTTGCGTTGTTTTTTTTTTCTGAATCACTAGACATAATTTGATGTTTAACTACGTTTATGTTTTCTTTCTTTAGGTTGTGGTAGATTTGTATGTTTTTAGTTAATCTTAGAGGTGTGCCATATGATATGTGTCAGGTACCATCATCATCGTTTTGCTGTCCGGCTGACGATTTTTCTAACAAGAAAGACGAATTATATTCTCATTTTTACTTGTCAAAATAAAAATCAGTGCGGTGGTTGTTGATTCTATTACTATAAAATTAAGTTAAAAGATTTTAAAAACGTCAAAAGGTGTAAACTCAAATTCTTAATCTGCCGAGTAAATAATCTCCCCTACGTCTTAATTTGTCACCTGCATTTCACCAACTAAATGCATGTAAAAGAAATATCCAAAACATTAATTAGAAATAAAAGTGCAGGGGGGGACTCGTTCTTGTTAACAGGCAGGTCGCGACGATCAATGACCATTGAAGAGTGATCAATGGGGGCCACGAAGCATGGAGAGATGATGATCATTGACAACCAAAATGAACGTTGATTGAATTAATAGTCATTCGAATGATGATTGGATCGGTTGAATCAAGTTTGATCAGATTAAAAGAAATTTTATTTAAATAATATGATTTCAATTATTTCTGCTTATAAATAAAAGCACAAAAGGTTAAAAAAAATAATAGAATGAAATCATGTTAATCATCTCATTCTTTGTTTTCTTTCTTTAATTCATCCTTTAAATTTGTTTTTATTAATTATCCTCTCCTTCCTTTTCTCAACATTCATACTGAAATGGGTTTAATGGGGTGCTCCGAACTTAAATTGTGCTCCCAACTATTTGGACCACCCGATAGTCGCGCGACGGTGAGATTTCGGGAGCGCATTTCATCCAAGAACAACCGGTTCACTTGCAGCAAGTCCACGACGGTGGAATTTCGTGAAGCGTCGGTTCGTCTCGACATTTTGCCCCTCCAAACAAATTGAGTCCAATTTTCGCCGCTCGAACATCCCGCTCGTTCTCTAGATCGCAAGGCGTGGTGGCTTGCGTCCTCCGAATTGGTGGCTCCGCTTCGGCATGAAAAGGCCTTGACGGCCTCGATGTTGTCGCTTGCTCGTCCTCGGTGATGACGTGGTCACTCACTCATACTTTTTTTTGAAAGTAAAGATTAGCTATTCATTAAAAGCGGATAATCCTGATACAAAAGGTGTTGGAGGCTCAGCGGTGGGTGATCCTCCCAAAAACATGCAGAGCCATTTTGACGGTTCATGCGCGAAAGGAAGTCAGCTGAACGATTACAATGTTGGCTAATGTGTTTACATGTGAATTCCTGCAGTAAGGAACTATAGTGCCAAATGTTCCTTAAGATATTAAGAATGCGCCAGGGGCAAGATAAGGTGTGTGCAACGATCTTGATGAGCATCTCCGAGTCAGTACCGCATGCCACACGTTGGTACCCGCGATGAAAATAGCAACGAATCCCCTCCATGAGAGCCCAAGTCTCAGCTTTAAGCGCATAATCGGCCCCACAAATGAACGCACCTGCACATAGAAAAATGCCATTAGAAGAACGGATAAGGTAGCTGGCACCCTCAGGAAGTGCGGATCCAGAGTAGGATCCATCGGAGTTGAGACAGACCCAACCATGCGCAGGGGGCTCCCACTGAACCCGGATTTGACCGCGGGGGGAGGGATTTCTGCGTGCCTCAGACAAGATAATTCTAACATATTCACTGTGCCCCGCCAGGGCCCTCTCCCACACCACCGGTATGATAGCAAACTTGGACTGAAATTGAGCATTATTCCGTGAAAGCCAAATATTCCAAAAAATAAACCCGGAAAGAGATCTCAGGGATGATCTAGAGGGAGGCTCTAGATTGACACCTTCCTCGATCCATTTGCCAGTATCCCATTCATCACGAAAGGAAAACTGACAATCAGTAGTGTTTGCGCATAAATCCCGTAATGAATTAGCAAAAGAACAGTGGATGAACAGATGGGTAGTGGTCTCAACCGCATTACCACAAAGAATGCAAACAAGATTGATATTAGCATTAAAACGACTAATGAGATCCAAAGTAGCCAAATTGCAATGCATCAGCTTCCAAAGAAAAACCTTTATTTTTTGCGGAATAATAAGCTTCCAAATTAAAGTCCAGGTGTGCTCCCCAGATATCGGCGGTAGAGTTGCCCTGCCGCATAGACACTCTTGGTGGATGTGGCCCCCAGGGGATCCGGGCTCCAGATCCACCGATCATCATCGGCGGAGGCAGGCAAGCACAACCCAGAGATGCGCGATATCAAAGAAGGGCCAAAAAATTGAGATAATAAGTTATAATTCCAAGAAGATTGCAAGATAAGATCAGAAACGTTTAAGTGATAGGCAGGCATATGAACATTCACATAAGTAGGCATACAATGTAAAGGCACAGAAAACAACCATAGATCATTCATGACATTAGTGCTGAGCCCATTTCCAATGTGCTTAATGATGGCACCCTTGATATTAGTAAGACAGTTAACAATAGAAGACCAGGAGCGAGTAGAGGAACCATAAGAAGTCTGATAATTCCAAGGATGCAAGGTATCATATTTATTAGAAACTAAGTTAGCCCACAGAGAGTTTGAATTGTTTAAAACTTCAAAAACCCATTTTGCCATTAAAGAGGTTTTAACGGTGTGTAAGTTACGAATATCAAGCCCACCATCAGCCCGTGGAAGCTGAACCGTATGCCACCCGATGAGGTGTGCACCCTTACCATTCTGCGAGATGACCAGAGAAACTTCCTGCTGAGCTTTTCAATCATATCAACAGTGGAGCCAGAGATGAAAGTAGAACTGAAAGCATGAAAAGGCAAGGAAGAGATGACAGAATTAATAAGAGTTAACCTGCCCGCCTGATTTAGCATTTTACCTTTCCAGCCCGATAGCCTGGTCGGAACTTTCTGGACTAAGAACTGTTGTTTACCTGTAATCTGCTTATAGGACATGGGAATTCCCAAGTATAAAAATGGAAAGTTGCCTTTAGAAATACCAATAGCATTTTTCAGAGCAAGCTTGCGACGGAGGCACAGCTTGGGAGGTAGGCAAATCTGGGACTTATCCGGATTGATGATCTGATTTGTGAGCGAGTAGTACTCCTTGAGAGTTTTAATGATGTTTTTGCAGTTTTCACCGTGGCGGCAGCACATATAATCAAATCGTCTGCATAGAGTAAATGACTGGAAATGAAGTTGTTAATTTTAAAATGTTTGACTTTGCCAAGGTGACATTGATGATTTAACAGAGAAGAGAGCACTTCGTGACCAGGATGAATAAATACGGCGAGAGGGGGTCGTCCTACCGAATGCCTCTATGACTTCTGAAAGAGATTGAGGGGGTACCATTAATAATACAGTGGAAATTGGGAGAGGTAACACAAGTCATAATCCAAGTAATAAAGGTCGTGGGGAAATTCATGATAGTGAGCGCGTTCGAAATAGCCATCCATGAAATACGGTCAAAAGCCTTGGACATGTCGGCTTTGATAATCACTGATTTTTGTCTACCAGATTTCGTAGAATGAGTAATCTCCTGAAGAGTAAGGATGTTATCGTGTATGGTTCTGCCAGAAATGAAAGCAGTCTGCGAGCATCGATGAGATGAGGAAGGGTGGGCTTCAGGCGGGAGGCAAGGATGCGGGCAATCACTCGGTAGAGAACATTGCATAATGCGATCGGGCGGAAATCAGTGACTTTGTGGGCAGGTGTAGTTTTGGGAATAAAGATAAGATTTGTAGTGCACCACTCCGTGGGGAGGAGCCCAGTTTGAAAAATAGTAAGATCTCATCAGTAATTGAGGTTCCGATAATGTCCCAATAGGTCTTGTAAAATTTCAAAGTGTAGCCGTCCGGTCCAGGGGCCTTGCTAGTTGGCATGCCCCAGATGGCCGCCCTAATCTCCTGGGGTGATAGGGGACAGAAGAGAGTGATGCCAAAAATTGGATATCCAAGGGCGGGAAGGCTAATTCGTGAGAGGGATTTCAGGCAAGGAGGAGGATTTCCAGAGGTCAGTGTAGTGTTTTACAAAGGTTTGTTGAATTTGGGCTTCATCAATTATAAAGATGTCTGGGTTATTAGGATTGAGGACCTTTGTTATGATGTTTGACCTATGCCTGATGATAGTAGTCATATGAAAAAAATTAGAGTTTTTATTGCCATGTTCCAGCCATGTGCTACGTGATTTACTCCACCATTTAAGAGTTATTTGTCTAAGGAGGGCCGCATGGAGCTGATAAAGGGAGCGAAGGTGGGGAGTGAGGTTGTCATCAAGGCCATGCCTATCATCCCTAATTTCAAGCAAATCGATCTCATGTTGGACGACAGTCAAGCGGGTCTCAAGGTTTCCAAGCGTATTCCGATTCCATTTTAATATGTCTTTTTTTTATTTGTTTGACTGCGGCGGCAGTGCCATTAGTATGAGCATGGGATTTCCAGATCCTATCGATAATCTTGCGTGGTTCATCGTGTTCAAGCCAGAAGTGTTCAAACTTAAAGATTTTGCGTTTCTTTCTAGTTTGATTTGTTGTAAAGACAAGAGGAGAGTGATCGGAACAACAACGAGTGAGATAGTCTAAAGAGATGTTAGGAAAAGTAAAAAACCAGTGGGGGCTGACGAGGATGCGGTCAAGGCGACACAAGATGCGAGCGCCCCCCGCCGATTGTTGCACCACGTGAAACGTTTCTCAAAACCTTCAATGTCAAGTAGTCCCTGCGCCGAAATGAAATTGTTTAAGTATCTGACCGACTTGGTGAAACCAAAAGGCTTACCCCCCTACTTGTCGCGGGGCGAGGAGAGGCAATTGAAGTCTTCGACAAGGAGCCAGGGGATGCCACTCATGTCGATTTGGGATAACCTGTGCCAAAGCTCAATATGCAAAGGAGACAGAACACTAGCATAGATACAAGTCAAAAGGAAAGAAAATTTTTGGAAGGTAACAATAGCATGTGAGAATTGTGAATCATGGTTGATAACAGAGACTTTGGTGTCTAGAGCACGCCAGTCGAGCAAGATACCACCCGCATGACCCGTGCCCGGCTCAAAAACACCTTGCCAGTTTGATCCCAGCCTTTTGATAACCTGTAAGCTCAACATGGGGGGGGGGGGGGTTCCAACACGAGCTCCTCATCCACAGGTTCATCTTCAGAGTCAGAAGACGCCGCCACCACGGTAATAATTCTTGCAAAACGTTCCAAAACAGTAGAGACAAGCCCCTCATGGCTCATCGGCGATGTCGCAGGGCCGGGGAGGGGAGTCGATGGGGGGAGCGAGGACCAAGGGGGCTAGGGAGATGGAGGGGCGAGGCTCCAGGTGATGAGGTAGGAGGCATTGGGGCGGTGCGCGGTGATTTTCTCGACAAACAAGAGTGGCCGAGAGTGAGGGGGGGTATGAGCGGGGGTTTGTGATTTAGGGGGGTTAGTGGCAGGGACAGGTGGCGAGAATCCGTGGGATGTTGGGTGATGCACAAAATCTGGATCATCCACAAATGACCCAATTTTGTCATCGTTCGATGGCGGATGGGGACATGTGGCAGACGTCTGACAGGTCGCGGGAATGGAGATGCTCGACAGCTGGATGGCAGGGGTAGCAACAGAAACATTTTCAACCGTTTGATTTGCGAGGGGGTAGGTGACAATCATCTGCTCGGGTGCAGAAATCAGAGTGCGCGACAACTGTGAGGCAAGACCCGCGGCGACCGTTGAATTGCCTGACTCAGCAAAGGCACCCGAGCCTAGAGGGGCAGGCTGCTCGTCCGGCTGAACCCGAACCACCGCAGACGGGTCCATCGGCGCAGGCAGTGGAGGCCATGAGGCCGCTGAGCATGAGACCTATGAGTCGCAGGACGCGAGCGACGTCGGACCGACGACACCAACATCCACGGCCCATAGAGTAGAACCCTAGCGTTTGACGGCGCCGCCACCGTGCTGGAACAGCCGTCAAGCCGATGCCCCACGACCCCACACCTGAAACAGAATAGTGATATGTTTTCGTAGAGAGTCCGCTGAAGGTAGCGGGTGCTATCCGGAAAACTTACCCATACTCCCTGTTTGATCAGCAAGCGAATGTTCATGTCCACACAAAAACGTGCAGTGAAGCTCGGTCCGCCGACGGGGTCTTCCGATGACGCTTCCACACGAAGGGGGGTTCCAAAATATTCAGCGATACATCTGATAGCAATCAGGGTACAAAGTTCGAACGTCAACCCCGGGAGCTGGACCCACACCGGAATGGAGTCAGAATGAGCCTCCAACGGCCGGAAGAATGGCTTGTAGTAGCTGACCGAGAGGAGGTGGCCCTTGTAGACTTTTGGCGGTCGAGTGAGCACCTGCAAGCGATCATCCATGTTAGAAAAGATATACAACAAATATGCATTACCCAACTCACGGATGGCAATATGTCCCTCTATCTCCCAGATCTGTGGCAGGGCAGCGCCGAGGGCAACAAGCTCAGCACCGGTGCCCAGGAAACGACCCATAAGGCTCCATTCAAGCACATCCAGTTGAGGCTCCACATCAGCCATAGGAATGCTGATCTCATCGGTGATCATCGACTAAAGACATCGCCATTGTCGTGGGGAAGGCACCGACAACGCCGATCGTCGCTCGCGAACAATATCAGACCAAGATCCACGAGCAGGGGCAGGGGGGCTGATTTGGGGATCTGAGGGAAGGCATGGGACTGCTGTGCGATGTTGGTGGACACTGGTGACGGAGGTTGTTGGGTGGCGAGAGAGAGAGAGGAGAGTGGGAGAGGAGGGGGGTCTGGGGGCTTGGTCATGGCGCAATCCCACTAGCTATTCCTCGAGTTGGTTCAACATGTCATTTCACTCGCTCGTACTTTGGCTAAGGTTGTTTCTGTTCTCTTGGGATTTCTTAAATTTGGCAGAGCAATTTGTTTTGCGTACATTTCACGGCATCTCTTTTTTTCTTTCTTTTTGCTAGTTTTTCTAGCAGTTGCGAGAGGGAAAGGTGGGATCTTGGATAGTAGTTGACCAATCGTTCCAAATTGCAAGCATAAATCTTGGGTAACTTCGGCATTTGTTCTTTCATTGTTCTAGAATGACATTTGTTTTTTCAATGTTCAGTGTCCAGTTGAAGTTCATTTAAACAAAAATCAAATTGAGATGAACCCTAATTTATGAAATATACGTGGACGAAAATCAATTTTATCAAGTGACAGACCACGTTTTTAGCTAATTTATGAATTAGCATACCATAATTGACATTCAAATGGGAAATATATTTGTAGCTAGTACTTTTAGGTAGAAAAATTATGGTGCCATGATTTACAAAGTACAATTAGATATTCGGTATGCATGGACAATTTGGATTATAATGAGAATACATTTGCATGCATGGAGAATTTAGATTACAATAAGAAGGCTGACAAATTGAAGTTTGATATTTCAAAGCATGTTCTCCGTATATTCCATGACAGCAAGGTTCCATGATTTAAGCTCTCCCTGTGTGTTGTTTGATTTAAGTGCTCTAAGTGTGTTATTGGTCTTTAGATAACAATTTCCCTTTTTCATCTCATACTTCATTTTTTTATGTTGAATTAAGCTAATACACAATGACTGCCAAAATGTTGTTGCCAACAAGAAGTTGTGATAGGATGCACCAAAATCTAGATCGAAGGTTCTATGGTAACTCACAATTTATGGTACTTTGATATTTTATAACACAATGTATTTGGATATTTTCTAACACAATGTATTTGGATATTTTCTAACATTTGATATTTCTTCATTTTTTTTATCATGCATCAACAAAGAGCATATGAGTATTTTGAATGGGGATGCATCTTTTGAACCAAGATCAACACATGTAATAAATGGCATAGGATGGAAGTTCAAAATGGAGTTGAAATTGAAATCAGGAATAACATAAACGGATTGAAGTTATGTTGTATTTTTTATATTTATTGTTGTTGTAGCCATTTTGGTTATTTTTGTTTGACTTTGTAATCAAGTTTGCAAAGTATGGCATGATTAAACCAAAATAAAACAATCAAATAAACGTCTTTTCAATTTCATCAACAAGTAATACACAACCAAATAAATATAATCTCTTATGATGATTAATATTAGTGAATGAAGTAAATGAAATTATTAAATTATTTATTTGATATGTAGTATCGAATAGGGATGGCACCCGACCCTATTCGGGGAGGGGAACACCACACCCATCCCGACCCCGACGACCCGCCCTGAATCCCCAGTCCGAGGGAAATTTTATCCCCCGCTCCGATCCCCGCGGGGTCTCGAATCCCCACGAGGACTCCAAACTCCGCGGTCCGATCCTCGTTAGGACCGGATTAAATTGAATCGGACCGATAAAAAATCGGCCAAAATTAGAAAAAATCGGATCGAATCATATTTTTTGGTTCAGTCAAAAATTTTTATTAATTTTTTACTAAGAGATAATTTGATAAAAATTATTATTATAAATTTGAAAAATATCCAAGGTGGACTATCTTCATAAACATTCAATATTGACCCATTAGTCTCCTCATTCATTTATACTTGTCTATTACCCTCACTTTCCTACTACTATCAATGTGGGACTATTGTTGTATACTCACTTTTTCTTTGGATGTGGAGATTCGGGACCCGTGGGACGGCGGGGCGGGGACAACTTCCCCTGTCCCGATCCCCGAAAGTGGGTTCGGGGACAATTTCCCCCATCCCCATCTCCGCGGGAAAAAAATTCCCTGAGTTCGGGGCCCAATCGAGGATTCCCCGCGGGGTCCCGCAGGGGGCGGAGAATATTATCATTCCTAGTATCAAATACAACAACAACACCGAATATTAAATACCTATTCCTTGATTGACTATAAGCCCAAAAGAAATTCATCACAAATTCATCCTCATCCAACTTCCATCTATCAAAGAAATTCAGATCACTGGTTGACTTATTTCTAAAATTAGATATGATATTTAGGCATTCCGATGTGAAGGTTTCTTTTTTTTCTCAAATGATCAATATAACTTTGAGCTATTATAAGTAGCTCATTGGACATATTAAGTGCTCTGGTATTTTTTATGGACCCATGCCATATTTATGTAGATTGACAAGATCTTCTTTCGAAGTAGTTGAGAACATAGTTATCAAGATTGCGATCTTGATTGTAAGATCGCACGATCTTATGATCTTACTTGCGATGTCATGTTTCATATCATTTTTTGTAGGATCGGTAGGATCGTAAGATTTAGATCATACGATCATAAGATCCTATTCCTACTAATCCTACTAATATTGTTCCATTTTTTTTTTGCAAATTTTTTAAATTTTGACTAAGTGCAACATGATTTATGGAGAAATAAAATTAAAAATAAGTTGATGATTGATTATAACTAAAATTTTAAAGTTAGTTTTTAACAAAATAAATGTAATATCAATATATATTAAAATATATTTTATATAATTTTACTTCGTATTAATCATATTGTTATCATTTTTTGTCAATTCATATTAAAGTATTATTAGCTAAGTAATATATGTAGGGAAATCTTAATGGGATAATAGTTAATTTAATATAAATAATTATAGATTTATTAAAATCTATTTTTGATATAACCTTATATATTAAATTAATATTTTAATGTATAGGTAAGATCTTAGATCCTCGATCCGATCTTACGATCTTCGATCTTACGGACCCCTTTCGATCTTATGTAAGTTCCCGATCTTGACTACTTTGGTTGAGAACACTTTTTGAGATCTTAAATATTTTACTTTTAAAGGAGTTGTTAAAAGATGCTTGTGTTCTTTACGAAATTTCTTTATCTCCCACTTAACATACTTTTTCTAAGCAATGTATAAATTAGCGAGGCAACCATATCTAACTTATCTTTTCTGTTTGAAAACCTTATCAAGACCTTGTTTCAAAGACGTGACATTTTTTAGAGCAAACGAAAGTTCCATTTATGACATTTCCCGTGACTGCAGACTTATGTGAAGAATGCTTCCTAATGAAAAATTCTACTAATTTAGCATGCATATTATAATACTTATATGCTTCCTCGTCGATGTCAAATGTCATGCCAACTTATGATTTTGGTGGTTCATATGATTTGACATAGTTTGAATATTGAAAATCAGAAGCATTCATCTACTCATTATTTTCTTGGACTTCAATCCATTTATTAATTTCCTCCTTGTTAACTGCTTCTTCGATGAATTCAAGAGATTACTGAAATAAGGCAACAATAGATTACACACTACATTGCAAGAGGACAATCAAGACACGTACACCGACACGACAAATAGATTTTGAAGGTCTTGGTTGACGAGGACAACAATGTTGCGCTCCCTCAAAGCTGCATTACAAGGCTCGATTAGCAAGTTCAGTGGAAAGAATATTAATCTCATTCCAAGGCTCGGTTAACAAGATTAGTGGAAATAATATTAATCCCATTGCAAGGCTTGCCCCACAATTGTTACCTTGTGCACATCGATGATGCTTTTCGTGGAAAGGTCGCCTTCTTAATCCCTACCTCGGGCTCCTTAAGCATCAAAGCCCTAACTCGCGAAAAGCGCTCCTTAAACATCTAAGCAGAGAACCCCAATTTGTGAGAGGTGTCACGAGCGCGCGTCGAATGCAACGAACAAGTCAAAATTCGACGACGAATAGGTAGACTTCTTAAGGCAAAATGATACCAGCGAAGTTAGGCGATGACATTTTGTGTGGTGATCTAAATAATACCAACGAAGTTCACCAATGATGTTTTGATTAAGAGTGACTCTGGCGAGCGAAACTGGCTAGCGTGAGTGTGTTTCGATCGCGATCGCGAGTGAAGAACGCCAGCATTTTTATGTTAGGGATTGATTTGTTTGGTGGGGCAAAATGTCAAGACAACTGGTGCTCGCAAAATCTCACCATCGTGGACCGTTGCAAGTGAAGCAATTGTTCTCTGATGAAATGTGCTCGCGAAATCTCACCATCGTGCAACTATGGAATGGTCCACATAGTTAGGAGCATCCCATTAAATTCTACTCAAATATACTTTCCTTATTTGATTCATTTTTTTTCTCTCTATTATGTATTTTTGTATATTTTTTAAAAAATGGAACGAATCAATTTTCTGGTGCTAATTTTTACCCAGTTGGTCCATGTTTCTTTGAAGCATTTGACCTTTGTTAAGAAGATTCTTGCTCCACACTTGGTAGTATTTATTGAATTGACCTGGAATAATAAGAGAAACCAAATATATGCCCATTCTTCCCCGTTGGATAACACGAAGAACAAAGAATTAGGATTAGAACAGTGTACGCTTAGAGTTCAATGTCCATTGCACACATACATGATTTGTAGTTCTGCAAATCATAAATGAATTGGAAAAGGAACACATTCAAGGAGGACTTTAAAAAAGTCGGGCGATCGACTAATAGAAGTTTTTTCCCTCGTTAAAATCCATCTTAAACAATTATATCATTCAATACTTTGAATTATAGTACATATATCAGTTCATATACCGATCCTAAGTTCACCAGGAGTAATTCAGCACGGGATGATAGGTACAACAATGATCTTATAAGAATAGAGGAAAAGAAAAGAAAAGAAATAATACAGCAAATAAGTTAATTTTTCATTGTGATATTTTATATAAAAGTTGCCATGGCTTATAAGAAAAGATAGGAAAGTTTCACATAGCTCTCACTAATGAATTTGAACTCAAGGGCTGTGTTTAGATTGGAGATTTTAAGTTTCCGTAAATTCTCGAGAACTAATCGATTTGATTGAAAAGTTTGAGTTGGCGTTTGGATAAAAAAGTGTAATGATGGAGATTTAAAAAATTAATTTGATAAATAAGTTGTAGTAGGTGTTTAGTTAAAAAGTAAGAACAAAGAATATATTTTATTATTTTATGAGTTATAAAATGATAGTAAATAAGAATATGTTATTAATATTATAATTTACATAAATTATTATTATTATTTCATTTTATTTATTTCATTAAATATTTTAAATATTATTAATATTATAATTTTTGTAAATCTAAATATCCAAATATAATAATTTACGTACATCTTACAGTCCAAATATAATGTAATTTTTTTAAAAAATAATTGAAAAGTTTAATTAATAAAGTATTTATTAATTATAAGAACTAAATATTTTATAATTTTTAATTAATTACATTTAATAATTTATTTTATAAGATGATTAATAATGTATTAATATATACTAAATTATATATACATACATTATAAAATAATTTTAAAAAAAGATAAAAGAAAAAAGTCAAAAGTTGCAGCTGACATGACATAAAAAGTAAAAAAGTCACGTGATACACATTGTGTTTGACAGAACTTGAGCCTAGAAGTCTTGATTTATGAGTTAAGAATCGCATGCTACACTGCATTAGATTGGGAAAACATACGATGTTGAGGGATACATTAGAATGAAATATTAAAGCTTAAATTCGTTCTTATGGATTGTGTTTGGGTAAGAAAAGAAAGGGGTGAACTTTGTTAAATTCTGCCAAATAGGTGCGTAAATTTCGGTGGGACCGCAAGGATTTTAATTTCGGTCAACGCGATTTGTTCTGCGATGTTCTGGCAAAAAAGTTCTGACTTCTGACCAAAACTCACGAGTTCTCGCTCGGCACCGCAGACTTCCCCAAATCCCACGCCATGTGAAGCTGTGCCTTCTCATCCGAAGTTGAAGACGTTCACGTGATTTGAAGAGTTCATATGAACATGCCAAACACCCAACAGAACTTTGGGGGGAAAACCATCCGTGATTGTCATCCACACATCAATTGAAGAGTTCATATGAACATGCCAAACGCCCAACAGAACTTTGGGGGGAAAAACATCGCGTCGACCGTAAAAATTCGTTTGTCCTTGAATGAAAACGAGAACTTGCTAGTCACGTTAAGTTTCGACAACTTATGTTCCAAAGTTTCATATTTACCAAACACAGCCATCACGTCTCAATAACATTTTCATCCCTGCTCCTTTGTACTAATATTTCATCCAAATTATTACTACCCCAGGATGGTTAATAATTTCTAATAATATTTACTACAACATCTATTTTTTTTTATTTGAAAGGAAGACTAAATTTTAAATAGTAAGAGACGACAGAGATTGTTTCATGATGAGAGGGAAGATAAAAATATTTGAACACGGTGTTGTATTCCTATCAATTGCACTTTAGTTCAGTTTAAAAAAATATTTGAACACGGTGTTGTATTCCTATCAATTGCACTTTAGTTCAGTTTAAACTTCCCCTTGGAAAACATTTTTCAAAAAGGTAATTATTTCATATCTGGTTTAGAGATCAGTATGTAATACTACTTAAAGATGCCGTCTCGACTTTTTAATCATTAAATTAAAAAAACTTGGGTTTATTTTTATTTGGTAAATTTTAATGTACTTAATTCTTCGTAGTTAATTTTATAAAGCAAGATAAATAAATACGGTCATTTAAGGACATAATCGCAACCTAGTTAAAAGATGGCAACAAAGATAGTTATGATTAATTAATACAAGCACGAGAAAACAAAATCATAGAACTAAGATTTAATGCGACGGAATCAAGATACAACTCACACGAGAGCAAAAACCAACACAGCAATAAAATAACATTTAAGGAGTCCATGTCAGGTTTTCTGAGACGAATGTCATCAGAACAAAAAGCACACAGCTAAACATTTTCCAAGCACACAAACAACGTTTTGTTTCAGGACCCAAATAGAAACCGTTCTGGGATCGCAAATTTAAAGACAACACACCACAATAAAAGTCGACGTACGGAAGGCAAAGCAACGCTCAACAGTAGAACACGACCTTCTTGACATTTTCCTTAAGGGCAGGGAGGGGTCTAACAGATCCGCTAACGGGTACCCGAGTGCTGCTGCTCGGTCCTCCGCCGCCACCTGGAGCGCCACTTCCATGAGCTCCGCTCATCATCGAGCCACTGTCTGATGCCTCTGGTTCCATGTAGAAACGAGCTCGGAAAGCAGCCGGATGAGCATAATAAGCAGGATGAACTGTAAAAAGAACGAACCAAATCAGCAAAACCAGGGAGAGTTTGGGAGGATGAAAGTTTTGTCTGGAAAGTAACGGAGGGATGAACATATCCGCCGCCACCTGGAGCGCCACTTCCATGAGCTCCGCTCATCATCGAGCCACTGTCTGATGCCTCTGGTTCCATGTAGAAACGAGCTCGGAAAGCAGCCGGATGAGCATAATAAGCAGGATGAACTGTAAAAAGAATGAACCAAATCAGCAAAACCAGGGAGAGTTTGGGAGGATGAAAGTTTTGGCTGGAAAGTAACGGAGGGATGAACATATACCGATGGATACAGATCTCGTGCATCTTGCACAACTGAAAAAGGGGGGAAATATCAGTCTAAAAGAGAGTCGGTAACATGAAATAAAAGAAAAGGCAATAACAGATTGTAACATGAGAGTCGGAGGGGGCCGCTGCGGTGCAACTCTGCCACTGCTGCCACCAGGCTCATAAGATTCAGAGCTCTCTCTAGAGCCAGGGAGCTCAGTTCTGCGCTTTTTCACCATTCTCTCCCACCTGCACATAAGATTCAGTAGGGTTAACATGAGACATATAAACAACAAGTAAAGATGAAAAACAAAATCCTCAGAACATCCCGTGATACAATAGCGATAACAACATAATTGTGAAATATGTGCTGCGATTCCAACCTGCTGATTGAAACAGAATGACCCAATAGATACGGTGCAGCGATGAAATGATAAAAAGTGTGCAGCAGAATAACCATGTGTCTATATGACAAAGTAGAAAACTGGATATCTCATCGACAATAGCAAACGCAATATACAAGCAAATGATGACATTAACATGAAACTTGAACCGCGAGCACTCACATCATCAAGCAAACCATAACCCAACATCAAACTACCAAAACTACATCATCAACCAGAAACTATGAACCAATAGGAAATTATGAACCATTAGAAATCAAGTAAAAAAAAACCAGCTTCCCAATACTGTAAAAAAGAACACACAAAATCTAGTTCTGGTACTATTTTCCGAGATCTAAGATTCAAACTGCGTCGCCTCTCTGAGGAACATAAACCAAGAACCCCCGATGAAACACTAAAAAAGTAGCAACATAGAGATGGACGGCGAAAGGGAAGAAAAATCCGCAGATCCATAAAAAAAAAAACTAACCCAAACCAGAGATGAAATCCATCGCATACCAAATAAAAAACTCCGAGACCTCGCATGAAAAAAACATCAACGATCGCACAAAGAAAAAATACAACAAAATCGCCAAAAACTAATCCCCAACTTTAAACCCAACTAGATTATGAGATTACCTCAAATCGAGATCAAAACATCAATCTAAAACACCCAGAAAACCCTCTAGATCGTTTCAAAAAACCCCACGAAGTGAGCGCGCTTACCGGAAAAATGATCGCTCTGCCCCAAAAGCCGCCTCTCTCTCTCTCGGTCGCTCTTTACTCTTTCTCTCCCCCTTCGAAGAGCTAATAAAAAAAATAGGGAGAGGAGCAGGGTATTAAAAAGGAGCCGAACGCGATGAAATGACCTAAACGGGCAAAGAAGGGCGGTGGGTACTGGGAGCGCAAAAGGCCGGGGGACTCGGACCCGACTCAGCTCCACGCGGACCTGGACCTATGACGCATCACATTCCGCCGGCCAAGTGTTTCGCGGGCCCACTAGCGGGGGCCTTGCGTGATGCGGTGCGAGAAGAAACCCGAGTTCCCGGACACGTGTCGAACTCGTGGGCGCAGTGCAACACTTTCGATAATTCTGCTCCGGCGCATCCGCGCCCCACCTCGCCCCCCTCGCCCCCTCGCCTTCGAGGGGTCGTTGGCGCGGACGCGCGCACGAGGCTCGCATGCGGGACGGGTGACGCCGCAGGATCGTGGCGCCTGGATGAATCCGGACCGTCCGTGAGAAGTGGTGAGTTTGGGGCCCACGGTTTCGGCACGTTTGACCGGTTTCTCAAGGGAAAAAAAACTGAAAAAACGGACGATGACACTTTTGAGTCCAGTCCGTACAGGTGCCTCGCACCACCCCATCTGACATGCGTTACGTGGGCCCCTTTCCGCGCATTGATGCACTCCGCCATCTTGACACGTGTTCCGGTATTCGACTCTCCCCAATGAGGAAGAGTGTAAACGTCATCATGGTCTATTTAATGTATTTATCAATTAATTAGGTTAAAATAAGAACATAAGAAAAAAAAATTCGCGTCGAACTTTTTGTTTCCGACCCTTAGGTGAAGATTTTCAAAATTTATTTGGTCTGTTTCAAGTTAGAAATAAAATGATTTGTTTAACCAATCTCAAGATATTGAGCTATAAAATATAATATTATTAAAATCGAACCGGACCAATTATTCGATCGGTTCAATCACGAATCGACACTTGGTTCAGTAGTTGTGAGTGTCAAATCGAAACATATCCGGTTGAATCGAAAAAAATCAACAAACTGATGAACCGGTAAAAATTCGATTGAAGTTAATTTTGGAAAAATAATTAAGTTAACATGAAAAGTAAGTTGAATGAAATGAAAAGAAAAATAAATAAAGAAAGCTTTAATGAAGGAATCAGGTTAATCGGATCAAAATTTAAAATAAAAATACAAAAATAAATGTAGGGAAATAATTAATGGGCAGAAAATAAATTTGGAAGTAGAAAAATAAATAAGGCGTAAATTAGAGAATTACACAAATATAAATATAAGAACATAAATAATAGGTAGAAAAAACAAATTTAAAAGTAAAAATATAAATATAAAAAAATCAATAATAATAAAATAATTGATTAATTATTATATTTTTAATATAATAAATAATTTGAAAAAGAAGTCCAATTCAACTATAAACATGAAAAGAAGGGAAATAAAAAATAATGGGAAAAATGAAAATAAAAAGAAAAATGTGGAAGGATATACAATTAGAAGAATAACTGGAAATAAAAAAGAGATGAAAAAAGTGAATTAAATTTAAATAAAGTAATATAAAATCACTGATATTATATTAACAATAGAAAATCAATAATAATCCATTAGATTTGGATAGTTTAACTTTATACAATATGTCAAAAATAATTTTATATTAATTTATGATTACTAGTAGTTTATTATAATAAAATATAATATATTAATTATTATATTTATTCAAAATTAATATAAATATTATTATTTTAATAAAAATTTGATTCTTTATGATTGAACCCGATCGGATCGATCCAATCACGATTCAATTGAAACGCCGATCAGATGGTCAGCCCGATTATAATAACATTGATAAACTGGATTCCATCCATTTTAGGGTGAATGTTGATAAATCATTTAAAAATTAAATAAAATAAAAGTGAAAGAAAGAAAGAAAAAAAAAGAGAAAAAGCCCGACGAAAGCGATGGACAACTTAAAGTGCTGATGGTGGCTTCCTCGGCAAATATCTTGACTCTTAAGTGTTAAGTAAGAGAAAAATGGGGAACCTAGAAAAGTGGTGAACCGCGTGAGTTCCACTTCTTTGATTCCTTGCTTCCCCTCTCGACATCTCGCTTAACTTTTGAAGCTGCATTCTCTTGCAGCATCAAAATCCTTGACAATACGTTCCATTTTTATTCCTATGCACTGCCACCATAAAGAGAAGAGATCCTCTTTTCAATATTTTATCTGTATATTTTTTTAGATTTATGATGCTAAATATTTTATACATTTCTTAAGTAAAATAAAAATAAATAAATTGTGCTATAACCTGTTAGGGTTGGTGAATACTTCAGGGCCCCTTGTTTCTCACACCGGATTCGCCCACGTGAGCTTAGGGGAATCTGAGTATTACCCAATTAACAGTATTGCTGACGTACGAACGAAAGGGGGGGTTCGGGGGGCCCCGCCCCCCGACGGCGGTCCCGCTCGTGTGGTTCGAATTAGGTTTTTTCTCTGTTTGTTTGGATTTTAAACCCGGTTTGGAGAGGCTATTAATATCCTAATTTCTGATGTAATTTTTAGTGGCGGCTGTAAACCTAAACGATATAGTGGAACCTCTTTGCATGACGTAGCCCTCATCTCAAGGGTGAATCTGGGTAAATTCGTGTGTCTCCTCTATTTTTCTATAATCTCTCTGCGATCTTCTCTCCTTGTTCTCGAATTTTCCCATCAATTGGTATCAGAGCACAGATTGTTCGAGGAATTAGGGTTTATTCGAGATGTCAGGAGGATCGCGGTTTGAGATAGAAAAATTTGATGGAACGCGATTTGATCTTTGGAAGATGAAGATGGAGGATCTTCTCTGTGATCGAGATCTTTGGACGGCAATCGAGAAGGAGAGGCCAGGCAAAGAAGCGGCGACGGCTGCAGATGCGGCGAAGGCTTCAGATACGGCTTCCTCCAGTCAGGCAGATCCAAAGGCGATCGAAGAGTGGGATCAGATTGATAGAAAGGCGAAGGGTTTGATTCGGCTGTGTCTCGCGGATTCAATTCTTACGAATGTGATGGGCGAACCTACTGCCAGAGATCTGTGGAGAAAGTTGGAATCCCTATATCAAAGTAAGTCGTTGGTTAACAAGTTATTTCTGAGGAAGAAATTGTACAATCTTCGGATGCAAGAGGGTGACTCGTTTTCTACCCATCTTTATAACTTTAACACGGTGATCAGTCAACTTGTATCAATCGATGTTAAGTTTCAAGATGATGATAAGGCAATAACATTGCTCTGTTCGCTGCCGGATTCATGGGACAATCTGATTGTTGTGATTGGTGGCGGGGATAAAGAACTTTCGTATGAAAGTGTATGTGCTGCCTTGTTATCAGAGGAAATACGGAGAAAGGGATCAGCAAGTTCTGGTAAAGAGGCGCTGGCGGCCAGAGGAAGGCAACCAGAAAGGAATCAAAATCAGAGAGGGATATCCAAATCTCGTGGGCGTTCGAAGAGTAAGGATAAGAAGGTGCAATGCTGGAGATGTCAAGAGTGGGGCCATCTGAAGCGAGATTGCAAAAACAAGCCGGTTCATAAGAAAAAAGCTGAGTCAACCTCGGACAAAAAGGAGGCTGAGGCAGGAGATATGTATGTGGCTTCTGCATGTACGGCACAGTCAGATAAAGATGTATGGCTTATCGACACTGGTGCTTCGTACCACATGACGCCTCATAAACACTGGTTCTGTGAATATGAGGAGTATAATGGTGGGGATGTCATGCTCGGAGATGACACTACAGTTCAGATTGTTGGACGTGGCAGGGTGAAGTTGAGGATGAATGATGGCACGGTGAAGACTCTACCAGATGTGATGCATATACCACTTATGAGTAGGAGTTTATTATCTGTTGGTACAATGGCTGACTCGGGTGTTATATTCAGTTGCGACAAGGATTCGTGCAAGATGATCAGAGGGTCGATTGTAATTGCACGAGGGGTTCGCTATGTCACGTTGTACAAGTTGCTCGGAGAGACAATATCTGTGGGCTGCGGATTTATTTCTGAAGAGGCCAAAGAAGATGAAGACAGCAAATCTATGTTGTGGCATCAGAGATTAGGTCATATCAGTGAAAAAGGACTCTCCACTATAGCATCAAGTCAGATGGTAGAAGGAGTTCCAGATTGTTCTGTGGGCTTCGGGTTCTATGAACATTGCCTCCATGGAAAACAGAACCGAGTCAGTTTTCAACACACAGGTTCAAGAGCAACGAAGATTCTCGAACTGATTCATAGTGATGTCTTTGGACCAACTCCGACTCCATCTATTGGAGGGTCCAGGTACTATGTTTCTTTTATAGATGATTTTTTGAGATACAGTTGGATTTATTTTATCAAGAATAAGTCAGATGTATTCGATAAGTTTCGAGAATTTAAAGTTTTGGTGGAAAATCAATTGAGCTGCAAGATCAAGGTTCTTCGTACAGATAATGGAGGTGAATTTTGTTCAGATAAGTTTGAGCAGTTCTGCGTGGACAATGGTATTGCTAGGCAGAAGACAACTCCATATACACCTGAGCAGAATGGAGTAGCTGAAAGGTTAAATCGGTCACTCATAGAGAAGGCCAGATGTATGCTGAGTTGGGCTGAATTGGGGCAAGAATTCTGGGCAGAAGCTGTAGCCACAGCAAACTACCTGAAGAACCGCTCACCGACCTCATCAGTGAAGGATCAGACACCTTATGAGGCAATGTTTGGGAAGAAGCCAAATTTGTCTCATGTTCGGGTGTTCGGATGTGACGCATATGTTCATATACCCAAGGAAAAGCGGGGTAAGCTTGATAGTAAATCTGAAAAGAACATATTTGTCGGATACAAGGAAGGGATCAAGGGCTACAAACTGTGGAATCCAAAGTCAAGGACTATTGTTTACAGCAGGGATGTTATTTTCCGTGAATCACGTTCCCAAGTTGAAGTTCAAAAAGGTGATGAACCTAAGAAAGTGGTAGTGCTTGAAGAAGATTCTGATTCTGAAACTTCAGAGATGGATGCACAAGATACTTCAGTTGAGTCTATTATAGAACCGGATCAAGAGGACTCAGATAATGAAGTTGAAGATGCAGATTCAGATGAAGACCCAGATATTGGTACTACCATACCAGTTCTCAGGAGATCGACATGAGAAAGAAGAGCACCTTTGAGATACTCTCTTAGTGCTCTGAGTTCGTTTCATGCTTTGAGCATAATCGGAGAAGAACCTAGTTCTGTAAAAGATGCAAGGTCTATGGATGATGCAAATCAGTGGGAGCTTGCTATGGCAGATGAGATGCAGTCACTGGATAAGAATGAAACATGGAGTTTGTGTAAATTGCCTAAGGATAGAAAGGCAATTGGTTGCAAATGGGTGTTCAAACGAAAGCTGAAACCGGATGGGTCTGTAGAGAAGTACAAGGCGAGGCTGGTAGCTAAAGGGTACTCTCAGGTTGAGGGAGTCGACTATGATGAGATTTTTTCTCCCGTGGCGAAAATGACTTCAATCAGATTTGTTCTATCTCTGGCAGCAGCATATAATCTTGAGGTAGAGCAGATGGATGTGAAGACGTCATTCCTTCATGGGGACTTGGAGGAAGAGATATATATGAGGCAACCAGAAGGCTTTGAAGTTCAAGGTAAAGAAAAGCTGGTGTGCAAATTGAAGAAGTCTTTGTATGGATTGAAGCAGTCGCCAAGGATGTGGTACCAGAAGTTTGATACGTACATGCTCGAACTCAAGTTTGTACGTTCAGATTCAGATCATTGTGTTTATGTGAAGAGAGTTGAAGATCAGTTTGTCATTCTTACACTGTATGTGGATGACATGTTGCTGATTGGAAACAGTATGAAGATGGTGAATTCAGTGAAGGGTTTGTTGGCCAAGAAGTTTGAGATGAAAGACTTGGGACCAGCGAATTTTATTTTGGGTATGCAGATTAGAAGGGATCGGCAGAAGAGAAAGTTGTGGCTAGGACAGGAGAAGTACATAAAAGAAGTGTTGAAGAAATTTAACATGTCGGACTGCAAGCCAGTGGGTACTCTTATGTCTCTAGGAACCAAACTTTCTGCAGAGCAATGCCCGAAGACGGATGAAGAAGCCGAAGAGATGGACCGTGTGCCATATGCAAGTGCAGTGGGCAGCTTGATGTACGCCATGGTTTGCACGCGTCCAGATATAGCCCAAGCAGTGGGAGTCTTGAGTCGGTATATGTCTAACCCAGGCAGGGAACATTGGAATGCTATCAAGAGAGTTTTCAGGTACCTTCGTGGAACTTCAGATTTTGCTTTGTGCTTTGAAGGTGCGGGAAAAGGAAAGATGCTTGATATTGTGAGCCATGTAGATGCTGATTGGGGTGGAGACATTGATAGTAGACGGTCCACTAGCGGATATGTTTTTACATTATTTGGGGCTGCACTAAGTTGGATGAGCAAGAGACAAAGCGTGGTGGCACTTTCTTCTACAGAAGCAGAATATATGGCTCTTACTCATGCTGCAAAAGAGGCCATATGGCTACGACGGTTGTGCTTGGAGCTCGGATTTGAGCAAGGTGCTATAGAGGTGAGATGTGATAATCAAGGTGCTATTCAGTTAGCTAAGAATCCCGCATTTCACTCACGCACAAAGCATATTGACATCCAATACCACTTTTATTCGGGAAAAGGTGGAAAAGAAAGAGGTTCAGCTTGAAAAGGTTGATACAACAGAGAATAGTTCTGATTTTCTGACTAAAGCAGTTACAGGTGTAAAGTTTGAGTGGTGCTCTACTGCTGTCGGATTGAAGAATAATGTTGCTGGCAAGGCTCTCATTGGTGTGAAGTATCCACCAAATGGGAGAATGTTAGAGTTGGTGAATACTTCAGGGCCCCTTGTTTCTCACACCGGGTTTGCCCACGTGAGTTTAGGGGAATCTGAGTATTACCCAATTAACAGTATTGCTGGCGTACGAACGAAAGGGGGGGTTCGGAGGGCCCCGCCCCCCGACGGCGGTCTCGCTCGTCGGTGAGCGGGCGGGGGTTTGGGGGCAGCGCCCCCGAAACCTAGACGGGTTTTGGGCTTTTGTTTAGCCGGCCCGTGTGGTTCGGATTAGGTTTTTTCTCTGTTTGTTTGGATTTTAAACCCGGTTTGGAGAGGCTATTAATATCCTAATTTCTGATGTAATTTTTAGTGGCGGCTGTAAACCTAAACGATATAGTGGAACCTCTTTGCAGGACGTAGCCCTCATCTCAAGGGTGAACCTGGGTAAATTCGTGTGTCTCCTCTATTTTTCTGCAACCTCTCTGCGATCTTCTCTCCTTGTTCTCGGATTTTCCCATCATAACCAAACGATCTTTTTTTTAAAATATGAATGCAGTTATCTATTAGAATATTTAAAAAAAAATACAAAATTTGAAATAGTTTCCGATGAAGATCTCCGTCTCAAAAAATATCCAATGCATTATCTTCGAATATCCAATGCATTATATTCGAAGATGTAAAAAATTTTAGCATATCGAAAATATAAGTTATAAGATGTTGATCCTCCTTGGATAAGGAATTTTATTATTGGTGATGCGAGTGAGCATAGATGAATAAGTAAGCATAGTATTTATCTTTGTGTATTCCGGCATCCTCGTCCTCTTCACGTCGTCTAGCAGACGCAGATTTCTAACTTTAAAATTGTCTTCGTATTCCTTCTAAGTGCCTCTACAACAATTAAAGCATCGTTAGCGGAGGCGACGACATATGCCTACTTATGAGTGCAAGTGCAGCACTAAAACTGTCTATAATATGTGTGCAAGCTCAATTGGAGCTTGTACATGAGAGATGTCTCTTTAGATGACTAGGATTTGATTCCCACCATTCACTTATGCACACCCACTTATTTTTTTCTACCATTCCCACCATTCAGGAAGTGCGGATCCAGAGTAGGATCCATCGGAGTTGAGACAGACCCAACCATGCGCAGGGGGCTCACACTGGACCCGGATTTGGCCACGAGGGGAGAG
Source organism: Pontederia crassipes (assembly GCA_030549335.1). Taxonomy (NCBI): domain Eukaryota; kingdom Viridiplantae; phylum Streptophyta; class Magnoliopsida; order Commelinales; family Pontederiaceae; genus Pontederia; species Pontederia crassipes. Next base: position 8,842,059 of record JAUKPH010000017.1, read on the forward strand.
ATTTCTGCGTGCCTCAGACAAAATAATTCTAACATATTCACCGTGCCAGGGCCCTCTCCCACACCACCGGTATGATAGCAAACTTGGACTAAAACTGAGCATTATTCCGTGAAAGTCAAATATTCCAAAAAATAAAGCCGAAAAGAGATCTCAGGGATGATCTAGAGGGAGGCTCTAGATTGACACCTTCCTCGATCCATTTGCCAGTATTCCATTCGTCATGAAAGGAAAACCGATAATCCGTAGTGTTTGCGCATAAATCCCATAACAGATTATCGAAAGAACAGTGGATGAACAGATGGGTAGTGGTCTCAACCGCATTACCACAAAGAATGCAAACAGGATTGATATTAGCATTAAAACGACTAATGAGATCCAAAGTAGCCAAACTGCAATGCATCAGCTTCCAAAGAAAAACCTTTATTTTTTGTGGAATAATAAGCTTCCAAATTAAAGTCCAGGTGTGCTCCCCAGATATCGACGGTAGAGTTGCCCTGCCGCACAGACACTCTTGGTGGATGTGGCCCCCAGGGGATCCGGGCTCTAGATCCACCGATCATCATCGGCGGAGGCAGGCAAGCACAACCCAGAGATGCGCGATATCAAAGAAGGGCCAAAAAATTGAGATAATAAGTTATAATTCCAAGAAGATTGCAAGATAAGATCAAAAATGTTTAAGTGATAGGCAGGCATATGAACATTCACATAAGTAGGCATATAATGTAAAGGCACAGAAAATAACCATGGATCATTCTTGACATTAGTGTTGAGCCCATTTCCGATGTGCTTAATGATGGCACCCTTGATATTAGTAAGACAGTTAACAATAGAAGACCAAGAGCGAGTAGAGGAACCATAAGAAGTCTGATAATTCCAGGGATGCAAGGTATCATATTTATTAGAAACTAAGTTAGCCCACAGAGAGTTTGAATTGTTTAAAACTTCAAAAATCCATTTTTCCATTAAAGAGGTTTTAACGGTGTGTAAGTTACGAATACCAAGCCCACCATCAGCCCGCGGAAGCTGAACCGTATGCCACCCGATGAGGTGCGCACCCTTACCATTCTGCGAAGATGACCAGAGAAACTTCATGCTGAGCTTTTCAATCATATCAACAGTGGAGCCAGAGATGAAAGTAGAGCTGAAAGCATGAAACGGCAAGGAAGAGATGACAGAATTAATAAGAAATAACCTGCCCGCCTGATTTAGCATTTTACCTTTCCAGCCCGATAGCCCGATCGGAACTTTCTGGACCAAGAACTGTTATTTACCTGTAATCTGCTTATAGGACATGGTTCCCAAGTATAAAAATGAAAAGTTGCCTTCAGAAATACAATAGTATTTTCAAAGCAAGCTTGCGACGGAGGCACAGCTTGGGAGGTAGGTAAATCTGAGACTTATCCGGATTGATGATCTGAATTGTGAGCGAGTAGTACTCCTTGAGAGTTTTAATGATGTTTTTGCAATTTTCACCGTGGCGGCAGCACATATAATCAAATCGTCCGCATAGAGTAAATGACTGGAAATGAAGTTGTTAATTTTAAAATGTTTGACTTTGCCAAGGTGACATTGATGATTTAACAGAGAAGAGAGCACTTCGTGACCAGGATGAATAAATACGGCGAGAGGGGGTCATCCTGCCGAATGCCTCTATGACTTCTGAAAGAGATTGAGGGGGTACCATTAATAATACAGTGGAAATTGGGAGAGGTAACACAAGCCATAATCCAAGTAATAAAGGTCGTGGGGAAATTCATGATAGTGAGCGCGTTCGAAATAGCCATCCATGAAATACGGTCAAAAGCCTTGGACATGTCGGCTTTGATAATCATTGATTTTTGTCTACCAGATTTCATAGAATGAGCAATCTCCTGAAGAGTAAGGATGTTATCGTGTATGGTTCTGCCAGAAATGAAAGCAGTCTACGAGCATCGATGAGATGAGGAAGGGTGGGCTTCAGGCGGGAGGCAAGGATGCGGGCAATCACTCGGTAGAGAACATTGCATAATGCGATCGGGCGAAAATTAGTGACTTTGTGGGCAGGTGTAGTTTTGGGAATAAAGATAAAATTTGTAGTGCACCACTCCGTGGGGAGGAGCCCAGTTTGAAAAATAGTAAGATCTCATCAGTAATTGAGGTTCCGATAATGTCCCAATAGGTCTTGTAAAATTTCAAAGTGTAGCCGTCCGGTCTAGGGGCCTTGCTAGTTGGCATGCCCCAGATGGCCGCCCTAATCTCCTGGGGTGATAGGGGACAGAAGAGAGTGATGCCAAAAATTGGATATCCAGGGGAGGGAAGGCTAATTCGTGAGAGGGATTTCAGGCAAGGAGGAGGATTTCCAGAGGTCAGTGTAGTGTTTTACAAAGGTTTGTTGAATTTGGGCTTCATCAATTATAAAGATGTCTGGGTTATTAGGATTGATGACATTTGTTATGATGTTTGACCTATGCCTGATGATAGTAGTCATATGAAAAAAATTAGAGTTTTTATCGCCATGTTCCAGCCATGTGCTATGTGATTTACTCCACAATTTAAGAGTTATTTGTCTAAGGAGGGCCGCATGGAGCTGATAAAGGGAGCGAAGGTGGGGAGTGAGGTTGTCATCAAGGCCATGCCTATCATCCCTAATTTCAAGCAAATCGATCTCATGTTGGACGACAGTCAAGCGGGTCTCAAGGTTTCCAAGCGTATTCCGATTCCATTTTAATATGTCTTTTTTTATTTGTTTGACTGCGGCGGCAGTGCCATTAGTATGAGCATGGGATTTCCAGATCCTATCGATAATCTTGCGTGGTTCATCGTGTTCAAGCCAGAAGTGTTCAAACTTAAATATTTTGCGTTTCTTTCTAGTTTGATTTGTTGTAAAGACAAGAGGAGAGTGATCGGAACAACAACGAGTGAGATAGTCTAAAGAGATGTTAGGAAAAGTAAAAAACCAGTGGGGGCTGACGAGGATGCGGTCAAGGCGACACAAGATGCGAGCGCCCCCCGCCGATTGTTGCACCACGTGAAACGTTTCTCAAAACCTTCAATGTCAAGTAGTCCCTGCGCCGAAATGAAATTGTTTAAGTATCTGACCGACTTGGTGAAACCAAAAGGCTTACCCCCCTACTTGTCGCGGGGCGAGGAGAGGCAATTGAAGTCTTCGGCAAGGAGCCAAGGGATGCCACTCATGTCGATTTGGGATAACCTGTGCCAAAGCTCAATATGCAAAGGAGACAGAACACTAGCATAGATACAAGTCAAAAGGAAAGAAAAATTTTGGAAGGTAACAATAGCATGTAAGAATTGTGAATCATGGTTGATAACAGAGACTTTGGTGTCTAGAGCACGCCAGTCGAGCAAGATACCACCCGCATGACCCGTGCCCGGCTCAAAAATACCCTGCCAGTTTGATCCCAGCCTTTTGATAACCTGTAATGAACGATGAGAAATAGTATGTGTTTCAAGCAAAACTAAGAAGTCCGGTTGGTCCTTTTTTATGATGTCCGAGAGGCGATCGCGGACCTTACTGCGGAAGGCCCCTCGACAATTCCATGTAATGATCTTCATATGTTCAGATCCAGCACGGTATCGTCCACTGTAGAGGATCCGACGCGATTTACCTGCAAAGAACTATGATCAGAAGGTTTGTTACGAGATAATGTCTTTTTACCTTTTGTCGATGGTCGTTTCTCCTTTTGTTTGAGGACCGGAGCTGAGGGAGGAACTAGCGCACGGTGGGCGCCAGATCGCTTCAGGGTGGAGCACATGGGGGGGGGGTTCCAACACGAGCTCCTCATCCACAGGTTCATCTTCAGAGTCAGAAGACGCCGCCACCACGGTAGTAATTCCTGCAAAACGTTCCAAAACAGTAGAGACAAGCCCCTCATGGCTCATCGGCGATGTCGCAGGGCCGGGGAGGGGAGTCGATGGGGGGAGCGGGGACCAAGGGGGCCAGGGAGATGGAGGGGCGAGGCTCCAGGTGATGAGGTAGGAGGCATTGGGGCGGTGCGCGGTGATTTTCTCGACAAACAAGAGTGGCCGAGAGTGAGGGGGGTATGAGCGGGGGTTTGTGATTTAGGGGGTTAGTGGCAGGGACAGGTGGCGAGAATATGTGGGATGTTGGGTGATGCACAAAATTTGGATCATCCACAAATGACCCAATTTTGTCACCGTTCGATGGTGGATGGGGACATGTGGCAGACGTCTGACAGGTCGCGAGAATGGAGATGCTCGACAGCTGGATGGCAGGGGTAGCAACAGAAATATTTTCAACCGTTTGATTTGCAAGGGGGTAGGTGACAATCATCTGCTCGGGTGCGGAAATCAGAGTGCGCGACAACTGTGAGGCAAGACCCACGACGACCGTTGAATTGCCTGACTCAGCAAAGGCACCCGAGCCTGGAGGGGCAGGCGGCTCGTCCGGCTGAACCCGAACCACCGCAGACGGGTCCATCAGCCAGGCAGTGGAGGCCATGAGGCCGCCGGCGAAGCATGAGACCTATGAGTCGCAGGACGCGAGCGACGTCGGACCGACGACGCCAACATCCACGGCCCATAGAGTAGAACCCTAGCGTTCGACGGCGCCGCCACCGTGCTGGAACAGCCGTCAAGCCGATGCCCCACGACCCCACCCCTGAAACAGAATAGCGGTATGTTTTAGTAGAGAGTCCGCTGAAGGTAGCGGGTGCTATGCGGAAAACTTACCCATACTCCCTGTTTGATCAGCAAGCGAATGTTCATGTCCACACAAAAACGTGCAGTGAAGCTCGGTCCGCCGATGGGGTCTTCCGATGACGCTTCCACACAAAGGGGGGTTCCAAAATATTCAGCGATACGTCTGATAGCAGTAAGGGTACAAAGTTCGAACGTCAACCCCGGGAGCTGGACCCACACCGGAATGGAGTTAGAATGATCCTCCAACGGCCGGAAGAATGGCTTGTAGCAGACTGAGAGGAGGTGGCCCTGGTAGACTTCTAGCGATCGAGTGAGCACCTACAAGCGATCATCCATGTTAGAAAAGATATACAACAAATATGCATTACCCAACTCACGGATGGCAATCTGTCCCTCTATCTCCCAGATCTGTGGCAGGGCAGCGCCTAGGGCAGCAAGCTCAGCACCGGTGCCCAGGAAATGACCCATAAGGCGTCGACTGAAGACATCGCCATTGTCGTGGGGAAGGCACCGACAACGCCGGTCGTCGCTCGCGAACAATATCAGACCAAGATCCACGAGCAAGGGCAGGGGGGTTGATTTGGGGATCTGAGGGACCTGAGGGAAGGCATGGGACTGCTGTGCGATGTTGGTGGATGACTGAGGGCAGTGGATTTGGTGGACTCTGGTGACAGAGGTTGTGGGGTGGCGAGAGAGAGAGGAGAGAGGGAGAGGAGGGGGTCTGTGGGCTTGGTCATGGCGCAATCCCACTAGCTATTCCTCGAGTTGGTTCAACATGCCATTTCACTCGCTCGTACTTTGGCTAAGGTTGTTTATGTTCTTTTGGGATTTCTCAAATTTGGCAGAGCAATTTGTTTCGCGTACATTTCACGGCATCTCTTTTTTTCTTTCTTTTTGCTGATTTTTCTAGCAGTTGCGAGAGGGAAAGGTGGGATCTTGGATAGTAGTTGACCAATCGTTCTAAATTGCAAGCAAAAATCTTGGGTAACTTCGGCATTTGTTCTTTCATTGTTCTAGAATGACATTTGTTTTTTCAATGTTCAGTGTCCAGTTGAAGTTCATTTAAACAAAAATCAAATTGAGATGAACCCTAATTTATGAAATATACATGGACGAAAATCAATTTTATCAAGTGACAGACCACGTTTTTAGCTAATTTATGAATTAGCATACCATAATTGACATTCAAATGGGAAATATATTTGTAGCTAGTACTTTTAGGTAGAAAAATTATGGTGCCATAATTTACGAAGTACAATTAGATATTTGGTATGCATGGACAATTTGGATTATAATGAGAATACATTTGCATGCATGGAGAATTTAGATTACAATAAGAAGGCTGACAAATTGAAGTTTGATATTTCAAAGCATGTTCTCCGTATATTCCATGACAGCAAGGTTCCATGATTTAAGCTCTCCCTGTGTGTTGTTTGATTTAAGTGCTCTAAGTGTGTTATTGGTCTTTAGATAACAATTTCCCTTTTTCATCTCATACTTCATTTTTTTATGTTGAATTAAGCTAATACACAATGACTGCCAAAATGTTGTTGCCAACAAGAAGTTGTGATAGGATGCACCAAAACCTAGATCCAAGGTTCTATGGTAACTCACAATTTATGGTACTTTGATATTTTATAACATTTAATGTATTTGGATATTTTCTAACATTTGATATTTCTTCATTTTTTTTTATCATGCATCAACAAAGAGCATATAGTTTTTTTAATGGGGAAGCATCTTTTGAACCAAGATCAACACATGTAATAAATGGCATAGGATGGAAGTTCAAAATGGAGTTGAAATTGAAATCAGGAATAACATAAACGGATTGAAGTTATGTTGTATTTTTTTTATATTTATTGTTGTTGTAGCCATTTTGGTTATTTTTGTTTGACTTTGTAATCAAGTTTGCAAAGTATGGCATGATTGAACCAAAATAAAACAATCAAATAAACGTCTTTTCAATTTCATCAACAAGTAATACACAATCAAATAAATATAATCTCTTATGATGATTAATTTTAGTGAATGAAGTAAATGAAATTATTAAATTATTTGTTTGAAATGTAGTATCAAATAGGGATGGCACCCAACCCTATTCGGGGAGGGGAACACCACCCCCATCCCGACCCCGCCGACCCGCCGACCCGCCCTGAATCCTCAGTCTGGGGGAAATTTTATCTCCCGCTCCGATCCCCGCGGGGCCCCGAATCCCCACGAGGACTTCGAATCCCGCGGTCCGATCCTCGTTTGGACCGGATTAAATTGAATCGAACCGATAAAAAATCGGCCAAAATTGGAAAAAACCGGGTCGAATCGTATTTTTTGGTTCAGTCAAAATTTTTTATTAATTTTTTACTAAGAGATAATTTGATAAAAATTATTATTATAGATTTAAAAAATATCCAATGTGGACTTTTTTCATAAACATTCACTATTGATCCATTAGTCTCATCATTCATTTATACTTGTCTATTTACCCTCACTTTCCTACTACTATCAATGTGGGACTATTGTTGTACACTCACTTTTTTTTTGGGGTGTGGGGATTCAGGACCTCGTGGGACGGCAGGGCGGGGACAACTTCCCCTGTCCTGATCCCCGAAAGTGGGTTCGGGGACAATTTTCCCCATCCCCGACCCCGCGGAAAAAAAATTTCTAAGTTCGGGGCCCCAATCGAGGATTTCCCGCGGGGCCCCGTAGGGGGCGGAGAATATTGTCATTCCTAGTATTAAATACAACAACAACACCGAATATTAAATACCTATTCCTTGATTAACTATCAGCCCAAAAGAAATTCATCACAATTTCATCCTCATCCAACTTCCATCTATCAAAGAAATTCGGATCACCGGTTGACTTATTTCAAAAATTAGATATGATATTTAGGCATTCCGATGTGAAGGTTTCTTTTTTTTTCTCAAATGATCAATACAACCTTGAGCTATTATGAGTAGCTCATTGGACATATTAAGTGCTTTGGTATTTTTTATGGACCCATGCCATATTTATGTAGATTGACAAGATCTTCTTTCGAAGTAGTTGAGAACATAGTTATCAAGATTGCGATCTTGATTGTAAGATCGCACGATCTTATTATCTTACCTGCGATGTCATGTGTTCATATCATTTTTGTAGGATCGATAGGATCATAAGATTTAGATCATAGGATCATAAGATCCTATTCCTACCAATCCTACTAATATTGTTCCATTTTTTTTTTGCAATTTTTTTAAATTTTGACTAAGTGCAACATGATTTATGGAGAAATAAAATTAAAAATAAGTTGATGATTGATTATAACTAAAATTTTAAAGTTAGTTTTTAACAAAATAAATGTAATATCAATATATATTAAAATATATTTTATATAATTTTACTTCGTATTAATCATATTGTTATCATTTTTTGTCAATTCATATTAAAGTATTATTAGATAAGTAATATATGTAGGGAAATCTTAATGGGATAATAGTTAATTTAATATAAATAATTATAGATTTATTAAAAGCTATTTTTGATATAACCTTATATATTAAATTAATATTTTAATGTATAGGTAAGATCTTAGATCCTCGATTCGATCTTATGATCTTCGATCTTACAGACCCCTTTCGATCTTATGTAAGTTCCCGATCTTGACTACTTTGGTTGAGAACACTTTTTGAGATCTTAAATATTTTACTTTTAAAGGAGTTGTTAAAATATGCTTGTGTTCTTTACGAAATTTCTTTATCTCCCACTTAACATCCTTTTTCTAAGCAATGTATAAATTAGCGAGGCAACCATATCTAACTTATCTTTTCTGTTTGAAAACCTTATCAAGACCTTGTTTCAAAGACTTGTGACATTTTTTAGAGCAAACGAAGTTCCATTTATGACATTTCCCGTGACTGCAGACTTATGTGAAGAATGCTTCCTAATGAAAAATTCTACTAATCTAGCATACATATTATAATACTTATATGCTTCCTCGTCGATGTCAAATGTCATGCCAACTTATGATTTTGGTGGTTCATATGATTTGACATAGTTTGAATATTGAAAATCAGAAGCATTCATCTACTCATTATTTTCTTGGACTTCAATCCATTTATTAATTTCCTCATTGTTAACTGCTTCTTCGATGAATTCAAGAGATTACTGAAATAAGGCAGCAATAGATTACACACTACATTGCAAGAGGACAATCAAGACACGTACACCGACACGACAAATAGATTTTGAAGGGCTTGGTTGATGAGGACAACAATGTTGCGCTCCCTCAAAGCTGCATTACAAGGCTCGATTAGCAAGTTCAGTGGAAAGAATATTAATCTCATTCCAAGGCTCGGTTAACAAGATTAGTGGAAATAATATTAATCCCATTGCAAGGCTTGCCCCACAATTGTTACCTTGTGCACACCGATGACACTTTTCGTGGAAAGGTCTCCTTCTTAATCCCTACCTCGGGCTCCTTAAGCACCAAAGCCCTAACTCGCGAAAAGCGCTCCTTAAACATCTAAGCAGAGAACCCCAATTTGTGAGAGGTGTCATGAGCGCGCGTCGAATGCAACGAACAAGTCAAAATTCGATGACGAATAGGTAGACTTCTTAAGGCAAAATGATACCAGCGAAGTTAGGCGACGACATTTTGTGTAGTGATCTAAATAATACCAACGAAGTTCAACAATGATGTTTTGATTACGAGTGACTCTGGCGAGCGAAACTGGCTAGCGTGAGTGTGTTTCGATCGCGATCGCAAGTGAAGAACGCCAGCATTTTTATGTTAGGGATTGATTTGTTTGGTGGGGCAAAATGTCAAGACAACTGGTGCTCGCGAAATCCCACCATCGTGGACCGTTGCAAGTGAAGCAATTGTTCTCTGATGAAATGTGCTCGCGAAATCTCACCATCGTGCAACTATGGAATGGTCCACATAGTTAGGAGCATCCCATTAAATTCTACTCAAATATACTTTCCTTATTTGATTCATTTTTTCTCTCTATTATGTATTTTTGTATATTTTTTAAAAAATGGAACGAATCGATTTTCTGGTGCTAATTTTGACCCAGTTGGTCCATGTTTCTTTGAAGCATTTGACCTTTGTTAAGAAGATTCTTGCTCCACACTTGGTAGTATTTATTGAATTGACCTGGAATAATAAGAGAAACCAAATATATGCCCATTCTTCCCCGTTGGATAACACGAAGAACAAAGAATTAGGATTAGAACAGTGTACGCTTAGAGTTCAATGTCCATTGCACACATACATGATTTGTAGTTCTGCAAATCATAAATGAATTGGAAAAGGAACACATTTAAGGAGGACTTTAAAAAAGTCGGGCGATCGACTAATAGAAGTTTTTTCCCTCGTTAAAATCCATCTTAAACAATTATATCATTCAATACTTTGAATTATAGTACATATATCAGTTCATATACCGGTCCTAAGTTCACCAGGAGTAATTCAGCACGGGATGATAGGTACAACAATGATCTTATAAGAATAGAGGAAAAGAAAAGAAAAGAAATAATACAACAAATAAGTTAATATTTCATTGTGATATTTTATATAAAAGTTGCCATGGCTTATAAGAAAAGATAGGAAAGTTTCACATAGCTCTCACTAATGAATTTGAACTCAAGGGCTGTGTTTAGATTGGAGATTTTAAGTTTCCGTAAATTCTCGAGAACTAATCGATTTGATTGAAAAGTTTGAGTTGGCGTTTGGATAAAAAAGTGTAATGATGGAGATTTAAAAAGTTAATTTGATAGATAAGTTATAGTAGGTGTTTAGTTAAAAAGTAAGAACAAAGAATATATTTTATTATTTTATGAGTTATAAAATGATAGTAAATAAGAATATGTTATTAATATTATAATTTACATAAATTATTATTATTATTATTATTATTATTATTATTTCATTTTATTTATTTCATTAAATATTTTAACTATTATTAATATTATAATTTTTGTAAATCTAAATATCCAAATATAATAATTTACGTACATCTTAAGGTCCAAATATAATGTAATTTTTTTTAAAAATAATTGAAAAGTTTAATTAATAAAGTATTTATTAATTATAAGAACTAAATATTTCATAATTTTTAATTAATTACATTTAATAATTTATTTTATAAGATGATTAATAATGTATTAATATATACTAAATTATATATACATACATTATAAAATAATTTAAAAAAAAAGATAAAAGAAAAAAGTCAAAAGTTGCGGCTGACATGACATAAAAAGTAAAAAAGTCACGTGATACACACTGTGTTTGATAGAACTTGGGCAAGAATTTGCCCAAGTTCTGCTACCAAACGCAGCCAAGAAGTCTTGATTTATGAGTTAAGAATCGCATGCTACACTGCATTAGATTGGGAAAACATACGATGTTGAGGGATACATTAGAATGAAACATTAAAGCTTAAATTCGTTCTTATGGATTATGTTTGGGTAAGAAAAAAAAGGGGTGAACTTTGTTAAATTCTGCCAAATAGGTGCATAAATTTCGGTGGGACCGCAAGGATTTTAATTTCGGTCAACGCGATTTGTTCTGCGATGTTCTGGCAAAAAAGTTCTGGCTTCTGATCAAAACTCACGAGTTCTCGCTCGGCACCACAGACCTCCCCAAATCCCACGCCATGTGAAGCTGTGCCTTCTCATCCGAAGTTGAAGACGTTCACGTGATTTGAAGAGTTCATATGAACATGCCAAACACCCAAAAGAACTTTGGGGGGAAAACCATCCGTGATTGTCATCCACACATCAATTGAAGAGTTCATATGAACATGCCAAACGCCCAACAGAACTTTGGGGGGAAAAACATCGCGTCGACCGTAAAAATTCGTTTGTCCTTGAATGAAAACGAGAACTTGCTAGTCACGTTAAGTTTCGACAACTTATGTTCCAAAGTTTCATATTTACCAAACACAGCCATCACGTCTCAATAACATTTTCATCCCTGCTCCTTTGTACTAATATTTCATCCAAATTATTACTACGTTGACGAATAATTTCCCCAGGATGGTTAATAATTTTCATTTGAATAATTTCTATTAATATTTACTACAACATCTATTTTTTTTATTTTAAAGGAAGACTAAATTTTAAATAGTAAGAGACGACAGAGATTGTTTCATGATGAGAGGGAAGATAAAAATATTTGAACACGGTGTTGTATTCCTATCAATTGCACTTTAGTTCAGTTTAAAAAAATATTTGAACACGGTGTTGTATTCCTATCAATTGCACTTTAGTTCAGTTTAAACTTCCCCTTGGAAAACATTTTTCAAAAAGGTAATTATTTCATATCTGGTTTAGAGATCAGTATGTAATACTACTTAAAGATGCCGTCTCGACTTTTTAATCATTAAATTAAAAAAACTTGGGTTTATTTTTATTTGGTAAATTTTAATGTACTTAATTCTTCGTAGTTAATTTTATAAAGCAAGATAAATAAATACGATCATTTAAGGACATAATCGCAACCTAGTTAAAAGATGGCAACAAAGATAGTTATGATTAATTAATACAAGCACGAGAAAACAAAATCATAGAACTAAGATTTAATGCGACGGAATCAAGATACAACTCACACGAGAGCAAAAACCAACACAGCAATAAAATAACATTTAAGGAGTCGATGTCAGGTTTTCTGAGACGAATGTCATCAGAACAAAAAGCACACAGCTAAACATTTTCCAAGCACACAAACAACGTTTTGTTTCAGGACCCAAATAAAAACCGTTCTGGGATCGCAAATTTAAAGACAACACACCACAATAAAAGTCGACGTACGGAAGGCAAAGCAACGCTCAACAGTAGAACATGACCTTCTTGACATTTTCCTTAAGGGCAGGGAGGGGTCTAACAGATCCGCTAACGGGTACCCGAGTGCTGCTGCTCGGTCCTCCGCCGCCACCTGGAGCGCCACGTCCATGAGCTCCGCTCATCATCGAGCCACTGTCTGATGCCTCTGGTTCCATGTAGAAACGAGCTCGGAAAGCAGCCAGATGAGCATAATAAGCAGGAGGAACTGTAAAAAGAATGAACCAAATCAGCAAAACCAGGGAGAGTTTGGGAGGATGAAAGTTTTGGCTGGAAAGTAACGGAGGGATGAACATATACCGATGGATACAGATCTCGTGCATCTTGCATAACTGAAAAAGGGGGGAAATATCAGTCTAAAAGAGAGTCGGTAACATGAAATAAAAGAAAAGGCAATAACAGATTGTAATAGCTTACGTATAACAAAGATTGTTAGTAAGACTCTGCAATTGATCAGCAGAGAACTTGTTCTCATCCCATAGAACATGGTAATGAGCAGGCCGGCTTGTACCCTTAAAAGATGCAGTAAGGATTATTAATAATTTGTCAAGATGCAAACACGATATAAAATAAATAAATGAAAGAATGGGACAACGATATAAATATTACTTGAATTCCGGCGTGACTGCACAAGAAGAAATCAAACTCAGTCGGATGACAAATCTTCGTATCAACAACAGTACCTGGAGAGAGCAACATTAAGTCATTGTATATCTAAATACAGAACAGAAACACGTATAAATATTTAGCGTTGAAAATGCAAACCTGCCAGTATATTTGAACTCCTGTCAACTGAATTCGGATCATTGTAGTTGTTAGCAAAAAGCCTTGTATGATGACGTTTTTGAACCACAACAAAGGTTACAGGAGGCTGATAGTTTTGCTCCAGAGAGGCACATGCCTAGAGACATTTAAATTAAAAAAAGATGCCAAAAGAATGAATTTATTCAACCTGAACTCAAAAAATATTTGGATAAAAAATCTGCCAAAAGACTGAATTCGATCTGAACTCAAATATTTGGAATCTACGGTACTTTACCTTTCTAATTGCATCAAGCTCATGAAGCAAGACTTGATAGAACTGTCCCTCGCTGACTCCATCCCTGCAAGTAATTGTCAGTAATGAACGTATGATTATGCAACTTCACAACGATACAACTTTTCAAAATACCTGTAAAAGATTATTCGCTGCGGCTTTCCACCAGTAGCCTTGTAGAAAGAAACAAGAAGCTCTCTGCACAATTCAACATTTCATGAACCCAAACGAACAAAAAAATAAGATTTTTGTGCGCAATGACAAAAACAATGGTCAATACTTAATCATGCCACCACTGAGAGTCCCACGCTGAGGATCTTGCCAGACTTTAAACAGATCTTGGATCAACTCCTGGCGATGCGCCTGAGCAGATACAAGTCCAGCATACTTTGTAATTTCAGGCCAATCTTGAGAAGCAACAACCTACAGACAAAGAGAGCTCAACTTCAATAAAAGACAGCAAATCCATCTAAAAAGCAACACACTAAATGCAGATGTATCAAAATCAGAACAATCTGCTTACTGCAGCAATAGAAGGGCTAGAGTCCTCTCCAGGATGAGGATGGGTAACATCAGCACCAAATATAATGGTAGGCCTGTCACTAACAAGAGGAATGCGCCTTGACATGGCATCCACAAGAACAGTGTTCCTACCGCCAACCTATGCATATAAAAAGCAATCAACCTTCAAAAATCAGGGAAAGAAATTCTAATCCTTGAAACAGTATAAGCTTCCACCTTCACATTTATCTTTAGAGCAACATTAGCTAGATACTGCTGCTTGTTCATCTTAAGCACATGCTTAGTCAGACAGCATTGTGAAACAACTCCAAGATCTGTTTCACATATCCGTTTAAGGTCGCCTGTGATAATGGAAAACACAGCTTAGGTTAGCCTATAAACTCGATGCAAAACGAATAAACAATGATGTTCAAGTATCATGGAGCTATTCTAAAATTGATGTATAATGGAGCTATACATTCACATTTGGCAACCATGATGCAGATGCTACACTGCTTTCAATGAACTGCAAGAAAATGAGCATCAAAGAGTATTACCATAAAGAGAACCATTGTTTTCAGGCAATATAACAATAAGCAAATCCAATTCCCCTCCCTGAGGTAGAATTTTCATTACATCCTGAAATCGTGCTTTCAAAACTTTCTCCACTTGATTTGCTCGTCCATTATATGGAGGAAGCAAAGGCTCAGGAGCAAAGTCCTGTATGAAACAGATGGCACATTAAATGAGTCACAGAAAAATAATGAACAGTATTGTCAAACCAAAACTAAAATTCACCATTCCAGATGTCTTGCACATGTCAGCAAGTTCATAACAAAAGTTCTCGGCCACATGCTCTTTAACAGTAGGTGAAAAATTGATACAGATCCAATGGTTGACACGTCCACCATTCACCATTTTCTACATTGTAATCAATGAAGAACAATACTTTAGATGAAGTTCTTATACATAGGATTCTATATGAATAAAACGTGAGCAAGTAAAATTCATAACAGAAAAAAAATCTAAAGTAACAAATTTGGTGGAATGAGAAGCAGAATAATTTTCAAGCATTAGCAGTCCCAGCATTTGGTAATATACTCCCAACAAGCCACACTGCTCCTTTCATGCACTGCTAACCAATTACAACCTCAATACCCACAATTATTCTAGAAATGGGTGTAAGCTGTCATTTCAAATGAGAAAACAAAACCTGCCCTATGCCGCATCAGGAAAAATGCAAATCAGTATTGTTTTCCATTTTAAAGGAAAAAGGATAACTGGAAGGTTTTGTTGCTCGCCCAAATATAATATATTATGAAAGGATACATGTACAGATGAGCAAACAAAAGCACTTCTTGGGTGCTATCCCACTATCAAACCTCAGTATAATCAAACAGACTTATCAGATACATTTGCATAAAAAACCAAATCACAATGAAATTTTCAAAGATCAATAAATAGCACAAGCTTTACAAATTACAAGGAATAAGTACCTTATTCATCATATTCCACTGGCCAACTCTTGGTGTGCATTCCCTTTCTCTACCTGTTTCATGGTACTTGAGCTGCACTTAAAAGACAACTGTTAAGAGAAGATCGCCATGATACACAAAACAAACAATGTTAGACTACTAACAAGTGAAAAGAGTAAAATCAAAATGGAAAGTTTAGGGTTCACCTTAGGTGGAGGCAGAACACGTGCCTCAACACGGGCAAGTTCATTACGGATATTGATCCCGAATTCCTTGGCATATATATCCTGATCGTACGCATTAAGCTTAACAGTCTGAAAGGAAAAGGACACAACATTAGGATCACAGCATTTGAGTATTTCCATAAACTCAGTCTTCAAATTGTAAAATTAATATCAATCATCAAGTATATGATTTATCGTTTTGTCAGAAACTGAGAAGGATTCACAGTTCTCAAAGAGAGTAATGCTAACACATCATTCTACACTTCATCATCTGGAAAGTCGTATCTGATATCTCTCTATCAGTCTCAAATGTGCAGATTACAAAAGAAAGGGCTCAATGATAGTTAAGTTTAACCAAGAGCCTGCAATAATAAGTTGAAATACAACCTGGAGAATGTCACGTTCTCGATCATAAGGCCTTTGGCAAGTCACTTTTAAAAGGGCTGTTATTTGCCTCTCATTCAACTTCTTAGTATATCTCTGCCCTTCCACAATCTTACAAACCTAAACCATCAAGATAAAACAAAGGATGAATATGGGTCGAATGGAATGAACCCCAAGTTTTTATTATCCAAGAGAGTAGTATACAATAAAGCTACTATAATACCCACCTCCATGGGAAGGTAATTTGGACGTTGTTGGTTTCCCACCTCCAGGCAAGGCAAATTGATATGTTGTATTGTAATGCCATAAGTTTCTCTGAAATACTGTACGACAGACTTTGTGCCTCTCTCACCAACAGAGAAACTATTTATTGAAGTATAAATGCATCATAAACCAGCAAGACAATTAATAGTGTTTTTAAAAAAAAACAATGCAAATAAATTCATTAGCAGTATCAATAGAAGATGCATACGTCAAGTCTCTCGTAGCCTGCGAAGTTAATCCAGAAATTCGATACTTTCTACGCATGTTACCACGGTGAGTGACCTCTACTTTTACACCCCGTAAAGCTTTCTTAATCTGAAATAGATCCATAGATGAGAAGGCACCATTATATAATGTAACATGCGCTATGCAAAAAAGAAAATGAATAACCGTTACTCATTGGACTTCTCCAAGGGCAAATAATGTAAGGCACAAACCTTCACACGATCAGAATCAGATAATGGCCTTGCTCGGACATCCCTATTGAGAAGCTCAGCAATGAAATCAATTACATGCAATGGCTCAATGAAGGCGGTGGAGGACATATCTACAAGGAGAAAAGTTATTACTCACAATAAACAAGCCAAACTTATTTTACTAGAAGGGAACAAGCAATCATATTACATATTTTAGATCTACAAGTAATGTCTTCCAATTTTCAGAGGAAGAGCCTAGTATAGGATCACTAGCAGCTATCAACTGGCGAAACAACATTTGATTTATAATTTACTGTGAGTTTTCAAGAGATACTAATCTACTGTCACTATGTGACATGATTGGAGCTCACTACAGCAAAACAAATGCTGTGTTTTCTAGAATTGGTTACACCTTGGTGTTAATTCTTCCTATACAAATAAGAACATGTATTCAAAAGTAGTATAATGGTTTAACAACAGAAGTATCTCAAATGAATTTTCCACCACTACTACACAAAAGGATAGCTAGAACACATTTGATTTAACATTGACAAAAATATTAGCATGATTCACAAAGATCTAATAAGATGATATGATTACCAATATTCAATGAGAGGCCCATTTGTGTCGGTCGAATACTCTGATAGAAGCCTCGCCAACTTTCAAGCCCATCACCAAGATGTTGCTTCCCACCCAAGTCAGGTGAATAGAAAGAACGGCCAACAGGAGTGTATTTATTACTTCACAAAACATTACATTACATGAGTTCAATAATAACAAATCTACTAAAAAAGAAACAAACGTCCTAACTATAAGGTTTACCTGGTGGTAGGAAGCTCACGCAATACAATATCAAGGACTTGAAGAGCCTCTTGGGGTGCATCAGCTTGCCTCCCAGCTAGAAACATCCCAAGGTGGTGCAAATCAGCACGAGCAGCAAATTTTATGACAACCTTAAATGTCCTAGGTTTCCTGTAAATGAAGATAGTTAACATGGATGATTTCAAGGAAAAAAATATCTAAATATATCAAACGGTGTGAATTTAAATAAAATCACACCTTTCAGTGCCAGCACCATCGTTCGCATCGACCAGGATGATCTGAAATTCTCTAGATGTAAATGGTAAAGGGCCAGCTGTATATAGACTTTTCCTGCCATCGTAAGCAGGAAGACGGCCTCCCAAATAGGTTTCCCGGTGCAGTGCAACTAATTGTTTCATTACGACACGATTGACACCTCTGGAAGTAACCTCGGGTGTAATAGACACCTAAACACGAGAACAATAAACAAACAAAAATCGTAAGCCTTGCACTTTGGAAGAAACTTCCAATAAACTGGAGAAAATGTGAAGAAACTGCTCACATCATACTGATGAAGGTCCTTGTCAGGCAACTGCACAAAGAAATGGTTGGCTTTCACCACACATTTCTGGCCATTCACACCTTTGCCAGGACGTAAAGCAAACCTCACAGACTTGCTTGAAACTGGAGGATTTACAGGTTGAATTGCCTGACTACTTGAAGCTTCACTCTGAACTGATAGCTGTTTAAGTGTTCCTGTCACCTGGGTAACATTAGCATCCGGCTCTTCTGATAACTGGGATTGATGTACTTGCGTGGTCTGATGAATAGAGGCTTGGTGCAGCTCGGGAGCTGGTGGCCTTGATGGCCCAACAGCTGAAGGCCCATATCCTCGGCCAGCAGCCATGGTTACACCTCCTCCGCGTCCCCGGTGTTGCTGTTGAGGTGGCATTGCTCCTCTGGGGTGAGAAGGTCCACCAGCACCTCCATACACTGGAGCTGTTGTGCCAGTATGGGGCGGTGCAGGTTGAAGCTGCTCACTCCCTCGCGGTTGAGGGTATCCTCTTCCACGCCCTCCTTGTTGGGGCTCTTGTTGTGGCGAAGTCAAACCTCGGCCTGCCCCGACACCTTGTTGCTGCTGCGGAGGGGGCCGCTGCGGTGCAGCTCTGCCACTGCTGCCACCAGGCTCATAAGATTCAGAGCTCTCTCTAGAGCCAGGGAGCTCAGTTCTGCGCTTTCTCACCATTCTCTCCCACCTGCACATAAGATTCAGTAGGGTTAACATGAGACATATAAACAACAAGTAAAGATGAAAAACAAAATCCTCAGAACATCCCGTGATACAATAGCGATAACAACATAATTGTGAAATATGTGTTGCGATTCCAACCTGCTGATTGAAACAGAATGCCCCAATAGATACGGTGCAGCGATGAAATGATAAAAAGTGTGCAGCAGAATAACCATG
Organism: Pontederia crassipes; assembly: GCA_030549335.1. Classification (NCBI taxonomy): domain Eukaryota; kingdom Viridiplantae; phylum Streptophyta; class Magnoliopsida; order Commelinales; family Pontederiaceae; genus Pontederia; species Pontederia crassipes. Next base: position 8,861,114 of record JAUKPH010000017.1, read on the forward strand.
TGTCAATATCACAAAGTAGAAAACTGGATATCTCATCGACAATAGCAAACGCAATATACAAGCAAATGATGACATTAACATGAAACTTGAACCGCGAGCACTCACAACATCAAGCAAACCATAACCCAACATCAAACTACCAAAACTACATCATCAACCAGAAACTATGAACCAATAGGAAATTATGAACCATTAGAAATCAAGTAAAAAAAACCAGCTTCCCAATACTGTAAAAAAGAACCCACAAAATCTAGTTCTGGTACTATTTTCCGAGATCTAAGATTCAAACTGCGTCGCCTCTCTGAGGAACATAAATCAAGAACCCCCGATGAAACACTAAAAAAGTAGCAACATAGAGATGGACGGCGAAAGGGAAGAAAAATCCGCAGATCCATAAAAAAAAAAACTAACCCAAACCAGAGATGAAATCCATCGCATACCAAATAAAAAACTCCGAGACCTCGCATGAAAAAAACATCAACGATCGCACAAAGAAAAAATACAACAAAATCGCCAAAAACTAATCCCCAACTTTAAACCCAACTAGATTATGAGATTACCTCAAATCGAGATCAAAACATCAATCTAAAACACCCAGAAAACCCTCTAGATCGTTTCTAAAACCCCACGAAGTGAGCGCGCTTACCGGAAAAATGATCGCTCTGCCCCAAAAGCCGCCTCTCTCTCTCTCGGTCGCTCTTTACTCTTTCTCTCCCCCTTCGAAGAGCTAATAAAAAAAATAGGGAGAGGAGCAGGGTATTAAAAAGGAGCCGAACGCGATGAAATGACCTAAACGGGCAAAGAAGGGCGGTGGGTACTGGGAGCGCAAAAGGCCGGGGGACTCGGACCCGACTCAGCTCGACGCGGACCTGGACCTGTGACGCATCACATTCCGCCGGCCAAGTGTTTCGCGGGCCCACTAGCGGGGGCCTTGCGTGATGCGGTGCGAGAAGAAACCCGAGTTCCCGGACACGTGTCGAACTCGTGGGCGCAGTGCAACACTTTCGGATAGAATTCTGCTCCGGCGCATCCGCGCCCCCCCTCGCCCCCTCGCCTTCGAGGGGTCGTTGGCGCGGACGCGCGCACGAGGCTCGCATGCGGGACGGGTGACGCCGCAGGATCGTGGCGCCTGGATGAATCCGGACCGTCCGTGAGAAGTGGCGAGTTTGGGGCCCACGGTTTCGGCACGTTTGACCGGTTTCTCAGGAAAAAAAAAAGAAAAAACGGACTATGACACTTTTGAGTCCAGTCCGTACAGGTGCCTCGCACCACCCCATCTGACATGCGTTACGTGGGCCCCTTTCCGCGCATGATGCACTCCGCCATCTTGACACGTGTTCCGGTATTCGACTCGCCCCAATGAGGAACAGTGTAACCGTCATCATGGTCTATTTAATGTATTTATCAATTAATTATGTTAAAATAAGAGCATAAGAAAAAAAATTCGTGTCGAACTTTTTGTTTCCGACCCTTAGGTGAAGATTTTCAAAATTTATTTGGTCTATTTCAAGTTAGAAATAAAATGATTTATTTAATCAATCTCAACGTATTGAGCTATAAAATATAATATTATTAAAATCGAATCGGACCAATCATTCGATCGGTTCAATCACGAATCGACACTTGATCCAATCTAGATTGACTCCAAAATAGTTATGAGAGTCAAATCGGAATATATCCGGTTGAATCGAAAAAAATCGACAACTGATGAACCGGTAAAAATCCGATTGAAATTAATTTTGGAAACAAATTAAGTTAACATGAAAAGTAAGTTGAATGAAATGAAAAGAAAAATAAATAACCGATCAAAATTTAAAATAAAAATACAAAAATAAATGTAGAGAAATAATTAATGGATAGAAAATAAATTTGGAAGTAGAAAAATAAATAAGGCGTAAATTAGAGAATTACACAAATATAAATATAGGAACATAAATAATAGGTAGAAAAAACAAATTTGAAAGTGAAAATATAAATATAAAAAATTTAATAATAATAAAATAATTGATTAATTATTATATTTTTAATATAATAAATAATTTGAAAAAGAAGTCCAATTCAACTATAAACATGAAAAGAAGGGAAATAAAAAATAATGGAAAAAATGAAAATAAAAAGATAAATGTGGAAGGATATACAATTAGAAGAATAATTGGAAATAAAAAAGAGATGAAAAATAAAAAGTGAATTAAATTTAAATAAAGTAATATAAAATCACTGATATTATGTTAACAATAGAAAATCAATAATAATCCATTAGATTTGGATAGTTTAACTTTATACAATATGTCAAAAATAATTTTATATTAATTTATGATTACTAGTAGTTTATTATAATAAAATATAATATATTAATTATTATATTTATTCAAAATTAACATAAATATTATTATTTTAATAAAAATTTGATTCTTTATGATTGAACCCGATCGGATCGGTCCAATCACGACTCAATTGAGTCGCCGATCAGATGGTCAGCCTGGTTATAATAACATTGATAAAATGGATCCCATCCATTTTAGGGTGAATGTTGATAAATCATTTAAAAATTAAATAAAATAAAAGTGAAAGAAAAAAAAAAGAGAAAAAGCCCGACGAAAGCGATGGACAACTTAAAGTGCTGATGGTGGCTTCCTCGGCAAATATCTTGACTCTTAAGTGTTAAGTAAGAGAAAAATGGGGAACCTAGAAAAGTGGTGAACCGCGTGAGTTCCACTTCTTTGATTCCTTGCTTCCCCTCTCGACATCTCGCTTAACTTTCGAAGCTGCATTCTCTTGCAGCATCAAAACCCTTGACAATACGTTCCATTTTTATTCCTCTGCACTGCCACCATAAAGAGAAGAGATCCTCTTTTCAATATTTTATACATTGCCAAGTAATTTCTTAAACCCAATTTACTAGCAGATAAAATGGTTAATATAATTTTCTAGCTTCACGCAGCCTTGGGTGTTGATTGTTTGTAACCAATTTAACCCAAGGTGGCTGTGTCTAATCTTCGTTAAGCAATTCGAGAGCCTTAGTGGCAAGAAGTGCAGGTCGAATGAGCTGCATGTTCCTAACTTCTAGACCCCCATTTTTCTTCGGTATTTGTTCTATGCTCCAATTTTCCTAACAATGATCTAACTAGCTTCTTTAATGAGCTAAGGACCATGTTTGAGATAAAAGTTGAACTCAAAGCATAAACTGGCATGGAGTTCACCCAAAAAGTAATAAGGATCACGTAATTCTTGATGATACATTCTCAAGTAATTTGTTTTGCTCACAAGTTGGAATAAATTTGTATGATGTGCACACTCCAAGATAATTAAATGGGAGCCTCTCAATTTTGATCTTTAGGGTATCACTTATAATATTCTTACAGCTAGTGTCTAACTTTCTAGGCATGGATAGTTCAGATTTACATGAATTCATCGTATGATTTGTCAAGATTTCATATAGTTTGAGCACCTCCTTCAAGTTTTTACATTTTATTTTAGTTGCAACAATACAAATGAGTAGGTTATCTGCAAACATCATATGACTGAGAAAAATTTTCAATAGAAAAAGGAATAATGGATCTAGAAGAAACACGATAATGCATAATAGATGAAAAAGACTTGAGAAACCGTAATAAACAAATAAGTAGACAAAGGATCCTCTTGTCTAATGTCATAGTAACTTTTAAAATATTTAGATGGGGTTCCATTATTAACACATTGAAAAATAGTATATTGAATACACTTAGAGATCCAATAGATAAATTTATATGGGAAGTTCATGGTTTTCATCACATTTGTTATTGCTTGTCGTAACACCCTATCAAAGGCTTTGTCTATATCAGCTTTAAACCTTGTTAATTAAATGTGTTATTTCATGGGTCATTAAAATATTATCTTGAATTGACCTAATAGGAACAAAGGTCAATTGAAAATGATCAATAATTGAATTTAAAGTTGGTCTTAATCTCATACCTAGGATTTTAGCAATTAAGTAATACATTACATTGCATAAAGAAATGGATCTATAATAAGTAATTGACTTGGGATGCACTTTATTAGGTAACACTCACGGTACATTTTCATTAAAGAATTTCATAATACACGTAGAAATCTTTGTGCACACAATGTCCTAATAATTTATATAAAATTCTATTGTGAAACCATCATGACCAAAAAGCTTTTTCGGGGGTCATGTTCCATAGACAATAATTAATCTCATTCTGAATGGTCGGAGCCACAAGCCCCTCCACCCATGAGCTGTCTAAATTGGGGAGGGAAGGCCAGCCATGTGGAGGAATCGTTTGTTGATTTTGATGTTGTCATATGTAGTATAGTGTAGAACAAAAGCCTTGCAAATATGATTACCTAGGTGATCTGGATGGCAAAGATCATGCTCACTATAAGAAAAAAAAAACCATTTCGATCATCTATAATTTGTCGAGAACTGTCAGAAATGATATTTTTCGACGGATAGCATCCGGGCGAAAAGGACGCGTCGCAAACTATTTTCGACGGTTATCTCATAATCGTCAAAATCTTCGATGGTCAAGTTGGCAAGCTGAGCCATCGAACAATGAAGAGTTAAGGCGGTTTTAGCCATCGAACAATGAAGAGTTAAGGTGGCTTTAGCCATCGATATGTATCGAGGGTTTGAGCTCTCGATACTATCGACGGTTTCAACCGTCGAAATGTACGTCGACGGTTTGACCGTCAATAACACCATTGAGTTTCGACGGTTTTAACCGTCGATGCTTATCGACGGGTCCGATCGTCTATAAATTTGGACGGTTCAAACCATCGATGGTTATCGACGATTCCAACCGTTGAATATGATATTATCGACGGTTTCAACCATCGGAACAAATTAAAAAAATTGACACAAATGTTCTTGTCGAACATATTAAAGGAATTGATTTAAGTAATTAGTTTAATAATCAAATTAAAGAAATAATCATTTGAGTAATTAATTTAACAAAAAAACAAATTAAATAAATAATTTATGTTCAAACGTAACGAAATTGTAATTGAATGTCACGCATAATGTCAAATGTCAACACAACATCGTCCAATGTCAAATGTCCAAATGTCAAATACAACACAAAGAAGCTACATGCAGTACTACATCGTCATCGTCGAACTCGCCATGCATAATTTCGCGCATCATTTTTTTATCTCTTTCTTTTGAGCTAATAAATTGTGACGCTCACGTTCTTCAAACTCTTTTCTGAATTTCTGCGTAACCTCTTGTTTGATCTCTTGTCGGACATCGGATAAACGTTGTTCCCACATATTGTCAAGCAATTATTGCATATTTTGACTCGGGGAACCTGATATCGATTTACGATCATATTCGATATCTGCACTACTAATAGATTACTAATAGATGATCCGAGTTCGTAAATGCGATCCTTCTTGACGTCAACGTGGTCTGTCCAAAATTGTCAAGGTGTCAGCGGTGTAGTCCCCTCCTGTGTGACTTGCATAATGTACTCGACTTCTCTTATTTTGTAATCCTCCTGAAATTTAAAAAAAAAACAAATCAACTATATTATTTAAAATGGCGAATTTACTATCTTATGTTATGTAACCCCCCTGAAATTTAAAAAAAAAACACATCAAATATATTTACTTACATATGTCTCCCGAGCAAACAATGAAATTCATTCTTTATTTTTCTTCTGATGAGTTTTGAGAAATATTTCATCTTGAGTAGGTGCTCTACCCGTCTCTTTCTCCTGCAATTAAAAATATCAAATAAAGTATAATATTTTTTAAAATATAATAATCTATTCGAAGACTTTACCGTTCTTTTTCGCAATCATGCTCGTGGATATACATTCACTCGAATGCAAACATGCTCCCTAGTCGGACTCTTGACTTGTCTTCGCTTTTTCGCATTTAGATTTGTACTTCTCGGTAAATCACTTCCTTACCAATTTGATCCAAACAGCCTCAAGGATCCAATTGAGTCATTCTCCTACGGCTCGAGCTTCCGAAAGCATCGAGGACAATCTCTTTGAGCATCGAGAATTAAAAGTCTTCCACATTTGTTACACGTGCTTAGGATCCCACCACACATCAGCATTCATGTACATAAAACTAATTGAATTGGTATGAAGATAAATTTAAATGACCAAAATTAGCTTCCTAGGATACCTAAAATTCATTAAATAACATCTGTCTCATGGCATATAAAATTTCCCTCCATGTAAGCCACCCATCAGTATACTTATATTGTATTACCTTAGTAACTACGACAACCGAGGGTTTCGACGGTACAAACCTTTACGAATATGAAATTATAAAATTCGATGTATGAATCACAAAATGTAAGCATTTTGAAAAACATAAAATAACACTTATCCTAGATTACCATCTGGCTGTACGTATGCTTTGTAACATGATTTGACGAGGCTGCATTTGAAGATTCTTCCGGCAATTTGTATCCAAGTCCACAATATCAGAAGCGGGCTAACAGGCTCCACAAAATCAGCGTAAGAGGAAGGAGCTGACGGAGGAGACTGTCATTCAATTATGCAAATGCCCGTGACTAGTCTAGACACTTTGTCTGAAGAAGTATCTTTAGGAATGACCTTTTCTTTTCCCTATTTTTTCCTTTCCCAAAACGAAAATATCTGCATAATACAAAATTTAATGCACTGTAAATTTACATTTCATACAGGACGTTAAGTTTACAATGTAACAACCTGACGTTTGACTACATCTTATGTCGCATCTTCAGGAACTGAATCATAGGTATAATATGAGAACCAATTCCTAATATTCGGAGATGCTTTTAAAAAATAAACAAATTAATTTATTTTTTATTTGAAAATTTGTGATAATTATTTTAAACACTCACGAGAAGGAATCGAATATGGAAATGCAGCGTCCTCGTTAGACATTCATCGATCCAAATGATCGTCAACATGCATCGTGACTATGTTTAAAATTCATCGACACGTGCTTTGTTCTTAATCGTCTTTTTAGTTCGATTAAGATATCTTTCAAAAAGATACATCCACCTATATTGTACTGGTCTACCTACCCTTACATCATATGGCAGATGAATAGGTAAATGCTCCATGAAATCAAAGAATCCCGACGAAAATATTCGTTCCAACTTACATAATATTATCGAAATATTACACTCCAATTGAATTATATTTTCCACAGTTAATGTTGTTGAACACAATTCTTTGAAGAATTGACTCAATTCCGTGATTGGCTTCCAAATCTTCTCCGGCAAGGATGAAAATGCAGTAGGAAGCAAGGTTTTCATAAATATATGATAGTCATGACTTTTCATGCCAAACAAACGCAAGTTATTCATGTCCACACATCTTGTCAGATTTAATGCATAACCATCCGGCATTCTCAGCTCTTAGATCTATCGACACACTTGCGTCTTCTGCTCTTTAGTGAGAATATAACTTACCTTCAATTTAGATAATCTACCGTTAGGTAAATTAATTAAGTACAACTTTGGCCGTCGATAGTACTCCTTCAAATCTAGTCTCGCCTTAAGGTTGTCTTTTATTTTACCCGTAATATCCATTATAGTGTTGAATACATTCTCAAATACATTTTTCTTAATGTGCATAACATCCAAATTGCGGCGTATCAAACAATCCTTCCAATATGGTAAATCCCAGAATATACATCATTTGGTCCAATTATGAGTAACACCATACTCATTGTATATGACATTTAAGTCCTCGACAATTTTACATAAAGCATTGACAATGCAAAGTAATTGAGGTCCTGAGCGTCTGACTGGAGCCATGTCGTGCACAACTTTATTCCGTCAAAATACATTTCTATTATTTTTGTACAGATGATCTGATCTAGGAAATTGTCTATGATAATCAAACCAGCCATTTTTAACCCAATTTCTCAAAGTGAATGCATCTGAGTGTTTCATGCAATATGGACAAGTTAGTTTCCATATAGTCATCTAACCAGATAACATCCCATAGGCAAGAAAATTATTAATTGTCCACAATAATGTAGCTTTCAAGGTGAAGTTTTGTTTGATTTGGTCAACACATCATAAGCGACGACACCATTTCACAATTCTTTTAGCTTGTCAATTAGAAGCTGTAAATATACGTCTATCTTCTGCTTAGAACTATGAGGATAAAAAATAATGCATGTAAAAAACATATAAGGTGCGGACATACAAATCCAGGAGGCAAATTATATGGTGTTACTATGACCGGCCAACATTAGTAAGGAACTGAAGTCTGACCGTACGGTGTAAAACCATCTGAGCCTTATGTTTCTTTCTTCACTAGCAAAATTTGGATGCATACGATCAAAATGTTTCCACACTTCACCATCCGATGGGTGAAGCATGACACCTTTAGAAGTATTATGTTGTGCGTACCACTTTATTTGCGACACTGATCCTAGAGATGAGTATAGTCTTTTAAGTCTTGAAATAAGAGACAAATAATGCATTCTCTTCGCAGTAACTTGAGTCTTGTTAGTCACTCTATATCGTTCGGCCACACAAAATTTGCATTTTCTGAGATTGACGTCATCACCATAATAATTTATTTTATTTGAACCGAGACTAAGTTTAAAAATAAGTCTTTTTGTCCTATAATAATTTTCAAAAATGCGAGCCCCCAATGGTGTGACCTCTTTTAAAATATTTATAAATACATCAAAACATGCTTGTGAAAAATTATGATCTGCTTTCAGATTTAACATTATAATAGCAAGTGATAATTCAGAATGACTTTCACACCCAGGCAACAAGGGTTGGCTCGAAGCGTTTAGCAACTCAAAGAAATCATTTGCTTCTAAATTTGGTATCTCCTTAGCCTGTTCAAATCCTATGTTATCATACTCAGTTGTTGCAGCGTCATAAACTAATTCTTCATATCGCGAAGTCAATCCTTCATGAGAATCGACAAAATAGCTTGTAGGATTTGACACGCTCATTGATGGTGCTTCTTCACCTAAGTCATTCCATTGCCAATAATTTGATTTAAACTCCTTTCTATACAAATGAACCTTAACTATCTCTAACGTTTACAATTTTGTGCTATAACATTTCAAACAGGGATACTTAATTGTTCATTTCCGTTGAATTTGCAAAGATTGACAAGCCATATTAGTGTAATATTTGACGCCATCTATGAATTCTTGTGTCAAACTTCTATGGCCGAAATTATTTCTATTGTACATCCATCGACGATCATTCAGTGGAGACATAATTTCTGCATCATTGGTTGGTTAGACTAATTAATTTTTACAAACTTCGAATAAGGGTCATATCAGTATATAATCTTCTCACTATACAATCTGTTAATGTGGTCACATGAAGAATGGAGATTCCGGTGCAAACAAACATGAATAAAAAATCGCTACAAATTTTTCAAGGTTCTAAACATATATACATGTCGCAATATTAAAATTAAACATATTAAATATCGCTAATTAGCAACTAAACATCATACCCACATACTAATAAAATAGCATTATGTAAGAAATGTTCTAAATAAAATAGCAACTAAACATCATACTCACGTACTAATCATATTTGCGCTCTAAAATTAACGAAAAGTACAATAGACATTCTAAAATATTTCATAGAAGCATAGAAATAATAATGACATAAATCATACACAATCATAGGCAATCTAAAATATGTCATATAATTTACTCAAAAAAATCATAGAAATAATAATGACATAAAAATAAATAACTTACATCTTTTTTAGTAACAGTCAATGATAAAAGAATTCCAATAATTTGTGAAATAAACAGAAGACAAGAAAACAAAAAAAAAATTTGCATATAAATAGAACTCAATTAGCATTCTTAAAATTTTGAACTTGTCTAGATAAAGAGAATGGATTAATCAAAGAGTTAGAGTCTAAAAAAGAAAATCAAGTCAGAAACTTGTTAAATCACCCATCTTACCGAAAGTCAATAAGAAACAAAATGTTCAAATCAATTTTTCGCATATGATAGGAGATTTAAAAGTGATGAAAAGCAATGGTCACAAAAGAGTGCTAATTTATGGCGTCCCACTAGCGCCGCATTTATGGAACACTAGAAATAGGTGGCTAATGACGTCGCAATAGAGCCAATAAAAATGGAGACGCTGCTAGCGCCAGTTGTTGACGCTATCTCAACGTTATTAAGATCGTGGTGTTCGACTGGGAGCAGTAGAAATGCATCGCTAAGTCGACGCATATGTGGCGCTAAAGCTGAGGCATTATTCCGACACCCAAGAGTCACTAATGTTAAATGTTCGTAGACGCTATTTCGGCGCTACAGTGCAAATAGGGGTGTTCAGGGATCGGGTTTAACCTGACCCGTGAACAAACTCGACCCAACCCAGCCAAGGTTGGCCGGGTCGGGTCAGGTCGGGTCGAGTGGTCGGGTTACCCGATCATCTTTTTCTTTTTTTTGTTAATTTTTTGTTAATTTTTTTAATATAAAAAGTATTTATTAATTTATTTTTAATACAAAATAATGTATTTTTAAATACCAAAAATATTGTTTTAAATATTTATATACTTTTCTACATTTAAAATAATTTATTTCATAATTTTTTAGATTTTAAATGATATAAAACTATACATTTAACTAAAAATAATTAAAAATAAAAAAAAGAAAAAAACTAGGTCATCGGGTCGGGTCGGGTCAACTCGGGGACCACCGACCCGACCCGGGTTGGATTTTTGGGTTCACCGAGTCAACCCGACTCGGTGAACACCCCTAGATGCAAACATGATGGTATTTGTATTGTCAATGAGATGCTAATATGACGCTAAGAACGATATATTTAATTTAGCGTCGACTATGTTGGCGACGCTGGCAATATGAAAGCATCACGGGCATAATATGAAAGCATCACATGCATAATATTTAAGATAAGAATACGAAAAGTAATAAACTGAACTAACAAACTATACGTATATTTAAGTCTATAAGTGACAAAAGCATAGTTTGTATCCATGGTTTGTTTCTATCATAGGTTTAGAAGTTATTGTTATCATTCCAAATGTTCGACTCAGACGTGCTCGGTCCATGACCTCGTGGGGATAGATTCTGCGTCAAGATCAATCCCTGAATCGCCTACAATAGTAGAGCCAACTGTTACGACAACTGCTGCGACACCTGTCGCGATATCTGCTCCGATAGCTATTGTGATAGCTGCATCATATCAGGTGCAACATATGAGCTCGGAGCAGATGGACCGCCTGCATATCCTCTGATCCTCCTAGGTATCTGAGCGACTGTGCTGAAGTCACGTAAGTATCCCCTCATGTCGTGCGGCCACCTCCTCCCAAACAGTAGGATCTTCTACGAAATAGAAAAATTATACAATCATATAATATATAAATTATATATAAAAAATACATAAATTAAAAATATGACAAAATCAACCAAGAAACATTACCTGGTGGCTGAGTACTCGGATCATCTTCGTACTTTTTAGCCATTTCGCATTATACTCATCCTAAAAAATTTAAACATTGAGCATTTCAAAAATAGTGCACTAACGTCAATAACCAAATCAACATGTCATGAGACTTACTAGAAGCCTACGAACAGTGGGTGTGACCAAGTCGTTTATCTTCCGACTCTTATGCGTGACCTCGTAGATCACGCGAAAGTCTGCGGGATCGCCTTCTTTCTCCTCCTACGCGGAAGAGAATAATGAGATACCTTATGGGCATTGTTGACTCTTGTTTTCCGCTATGATGGAAATCGATTTATAGACATGCATTATAGACACCTCTTAGGATCATGAGATTAATAAGCAAAAATTTATCTCTAATTATGTTTCATATTATAGAATGATATTCATTGCAAAGAATAACTAAAGCAAAACTGTATGAAGTCGTCAACTATTAAAATTGAGTTTGTGTATACTCAACGATTGTATGAAGCCTTCTGGTTAAGTAAATTCTTTTGATCTTGTATTGATAAGGGTCAACTATGCCATTTGTTACAATAAGTATGCCACTATTGTTCTATTAAAGGATATGCCATTGTAAGGGAAAATACATTAATGTATAGTATCACATGACAATGTGAAGAAGATAATATTGATAAATACATGTGTAAGTATGAGATACTTATTAAGCCATGTTTAATTGACGCATTTATATGCGCAAGGCTTATGCAATAATATATTCTAAATCTTCTTGTGATGAATAAAATTATATTAGTTTTATTCTATTAGTGATTTTGATAATGCATGTAGGGTATACCAACTAGACAGAGATTATTATTCACACGGATAATCGCCTCTTGAGCTTAATATATAACGAGTAGAGATGGAATGATTTAGATCCAAATACCTTGACATGTTCAAGAAAATGACGAGTTTATACATAATTTTGTGTAGTTTGATAAGAGAAGTCAAATGCGAGATCTTGTGGTGTCAATTCTTGAATGACTAGTGGACTCGAGTTAGATGTCATGGGTAGGCGTACGATTCTAATCTATGTGGTGTTATGAGTTTATGATGTACACTCCTTTAGTGAAAGTATCCATTGTAGTACTTAGTTATGTATCTTGTACGCTAAGTCGGCTCTAAAGCTTGACGAATAATTATAATATTATTGTGAGTCTATAAGGATTGAACAAGTCCAGAGATTACCCTTATGCTTTTGACCATATTTCAAGATAACGAGTTAGTGTTGCTATTTTAGTGAGATATCCAAAGGCTAAAAGTGTATGCAGCCCATCAAGCCACAACTAGAAAAACAATTGTATGAAGACGAAAGAAAGAATCACTAGTATTGCAAGTATTTGCAATGCAATTGGTACTAAATACGTAAATATACAAATACAAAAAAAATTGAAATCTTGCATCATAAGACCTGTGTTGTGTGGAGTATGCATGCAAAGTATTTTTAGGGCAAAATGAGTAATATGAATGTTTAAGTGACTATGTATTATTGATAAATTGACTCTCAAGATATTTGAACAATTATAGCGCGAGCTTACATGTTGATTGAGGAGTTATGTGATCATAACTTTTGGCTCTTTAATTAATCGAGCAATTATATATTCCTAACACATTATAATATAGACTCTCAAGTGGTCCTTAATTGTGGATGTACTTCGGGGTCGCACAATTCATTTATCATAATGGATTTACTAGAATCAAGTGTGGATATCAGGCTATTATGTGCGAGTGGAAAATTGTTGGACGCATGTGACATAATTGCACATGAAGTTACAAAATTGCATAAGTGCAGTTAATAAAAATGCATTAGCAAATTTTCCTTCAGAAAGTATAAAAGAGGCTGAGTGGCTTGTGCAATTGATAAAAGTCTATTTGCAGTCCACACTTTAAGGATTTCGATATTGGAAGTTTTTGGATTGTGAAACAAGTGTTTTTTCTTCATTCGTGATTGAGTTCCCTACTAGGATATCGAAATAATGTAGAAAATTCTCCTACGCAGCTAAGGGTTTTTTTATAATATCCAATTATTTATTATACAAATTCCTTCATCGATGAATTCAGGTCGGATGCTCATTGAACAACATTCGTTGGCAGAACCAACTCATCGAAAGGCTCTTCTCATGATCTTAGCCATGACGATGTGACATAATGACGATCGACGAAATCAAAGAGGGATCTCATCCTCCTTGTCTTGTCTTCACGTCATCCATCCTAAATAGTGATGATTTGTTCTCTCCAAATGGTTTTCTTTTCTTTGAAGAAAAAAACAAAACCTTTTTTAAAGTTTTTGGACCAAATATGGTTTGCTTGTGCTTGGCCCATAGGATTACGGGTTATCACTATAAGATTATCATTCCATTTGAGTAACCATAATCTTAATTATCACCTAATAAGAATCATATTGGATAAAATATTTTCTTAACAGATATATTGTTTAGAAATATTATCCCAAGAAACATTGCATTTTTTTGCTTTAGGATATATATATATTTAATGGGATTAATGGAGTTGTAACAAGTATTAGATGAAACATTATGTAACATTTCGATCTAGACCGTTCAATTTACATCTACGGTCCAAATTGTTAAACATTTTCCTCTCTCTCACACACATAGATGTTTTGCCATAATTTGCCTTCCCCAATCACCTCCCCCCTTTGTGTGCGCCTATCGGTTATCGTCCAAAGAGAGAGATAGAGGGAGAGAAGAGAGAGATAAACAAAGATAGAGAGAAAATACAAAATCTATCTAAGCTCATATTGTCATAATTACTTTTTGTTATTTTGATCATGTATTTAATGAGTATTTATTTAAGGTAATTTCTATATCTATGTAGGAAAATGTGTGTTTTTAGAATTATTTTAACTCTGGAATAAATAGTTGTCCACATTTAGGAGAATTAAATTAGATTGTGATTTGGAAACACAATATTCTCGTATGGATTGCTGTTTGAAATAGCATTGATTAGGAAATTATTGTGCCCTTAATTTTGGACGAATTTATAAATCATATATGTATATATGTGTGAGATAGAGAGACAAGGGATTTAGAATGAATCTCAAGTGACCATTCATCCCTACCTTTTTTTTCTCTCTTTTTAATTTTTTTATACTTTTAAATATTTCAATCTATTAGTATCATACATATTATCATTTAATTCTTAGAACAAACACTTTGTATTACCATTATTAATTTATGCATTAAAAGTTTAATATCATAATTAATTATTCATAATTACATGTTTACTCTTATATATATAATTCCGAGGAGCCAAATTGAATCTTAAGCCAAATTCAAACCTATTTTTCCTAATTTTTTTATTTTTTAATATTTCCATAAATTAGTGTCATAAATATCAACATGTAATTTTGAGCGCAAATACTTGGTATTCTCATTATTAATTTTAAAATAGATAATATTATAATCAATTATTTACAAATTATATGTTGACTATATTTATTATATTTTATAATAAAATGATCATACATAAATGGATATTTAATTAATGTGTATTAAATTTCACAAATTATATGTAAACTCTTCAATTATGTTATATTTTTTCCTCATAATAAAAAGAACATGTGCAAACTAATGAATATTAATTTTCTACATTTTTTTAATATTCTTATGTTTTAGTATCATAAATATCATCATTTACTTCTTACCATCAACTCATGGTATTTTGATTATTGATTTATTTATTAGAGAAAAATATATATGTAGAACATTTGACGTAGAAGGAGCGTAGAACATTAGTTTTAATTATTATATTAATAAAATAAATATATATTAATTTAAAGTATATTCTAAATAGTAAATGTGATTAACATCAAAATCATCGAATTGTTTGATGATCATAATCAAGCTATTTTAACAAATATGATTAATTCAACAATTATAATTTATCTAGCCTTAAATGATATTTTTCTTGTCAAATTATCTCAATAAATATATATTATTTCATCTAAAAAGTATATCATAATCTAATAATTAATTATAATTATAAAATTAATTAAATGATAAAAATAACATGATCTACACCAAAGTGTAAAGCAGAGTGCTCTACGTACTCGTTAATATCTATTTATTAACATCCACCTCGTCTTGTTTTCCCGTTTGAAGGCATGATGATCCATCCTAAATAGTGATGATTTGTCTTGGATTTCTTTTCTTCGAAGATTTTTTCAAAGTTTTTGGGCCAAATCTAGTTTGCTTGTATTTGGCCCATAGGATTATGTATTACCACTATAACAGTTAGATTGTCATTCCATTTGAGTAACCATAATCTTAATTATCACCTAAAATAGTAGTGGTATAAAATTCAGTCCGACTCGGCTGGTCGGACCGGTGTCTGGAAGAGAAAACGGGTCTTGGGTCGATCGAAATCTGACTGACCTTTTGACCCATGTTGACCCGGTCAAAATTCGGGTTGAACCGGTCGACTTTTTATTTTTTTTAAAAATGGTCAAAACTTAAAGTAGATGAACCGGAACCTCTAATGCTCTCTACTCATGTCGTTTCGACTTCGATAAATCAATCATAACCCAATGACTTCAATGAATTTTGATGGTTGATGGAGGATTTGACGAAATGGCAACATTCCGATAATGATAGAGGACATTAAGCTTTCAACATTTCAGCTTACCTCCTAAGTCGAAAGCCGATTAAATATGGTCAGCCATACATCATAACTTGTTTGATTACGTTATGAGTCATGTGATTAAAAGTACATTATCATTAATAATATAAAAATATATGTATGCTAATTTTATCCATATAATATATTCCGATGAACATGTGTAAACTAAGGAATATTAATTTTCTACATTTTTTTAATATTCTTATGTTTTAGTATCATAAATATCATCATTTACTTCTTACCACCAACACGTGGTATTTTGATTGTTGATTTACTTATTAACATTTTAACATCATAGTTAATTGTTCATAAATTACATATTATCTCTTTATATCCCATTATACTTTTATTCACACACACACGGATCTTTAATTATTTATATATAAAGTATAGGATAAAATGGGTACCCCCCATTTCAAATGGGGGGACAGTCCCCCCATTTCCCTACGCCCGTCCGATCTGGATCGGACGAGCGCAGATGGAAAAAGGATTTTTTGCTTGAACCAACATTTCGATAACGGTTCACAATGCCGGTTCAACATCAAATCGGATCAGACCGTTTGGAGTAATAAAAACCCATTGCAAACTCTTTTCCTCCCATTTCCCGGCCTCACGCTCTCTCTCAACTCTCGCTCTCAACTCTGAGGCTCTCGCTCTCCTATCTTGTTCAACACCGTCTCGTTCGACTAGCTCTGACAAGACGCCAACCAGATCTGGTCGTCGACGGTCTCGTTTGATCATATTCGACCAGATCTGGTCATCGGCGGCCTCATTTGACTAGATCCGACCAGATCTGGTCGTCAGCAGCCCGGTTCGACCAGACGCCGACCAGATTTGGTCGTTGTCGGCCTCGTTTGACCATATCCGATCAGATCTGGTCGTTGGCGGCCTCGCTCGACCAGATACGGCCGCCCTGCCACGCTCGCAGGACCCCGCCCGCACGTCGCCGGCCGCTGGCCGCCCTGCTACGCTCGCACGACCCGCCCACACGTCGCCGCACGCACGCCCCCGCCTGCCCTGCCGCGCTCGCACAATCCTGCCCGCACGCCACCGGCCGCCTTGCTGCGCTCACACGACAATGCCCCCACGACGCCGCACGCACGCCCTCGCCGCCCTGCCGCGCTCGCACGACCCTGCCCACACGCCCGCCGCACGCCCAGTCGCGCTCGGACGTCCCCGGTGACCGTGCTCTCTATGCTAATCAATCAACTTAATTGTGGTTGCTTCCTCCTCACGAAGTTTAATTTCACATTTATGTGATAATTTTGTTAGTATGAACTATTAAGTTTGATATATCTATACATATGTGCGTTTTATTTTGGTGTATTCTCGATTAAATGAGTTATATGCGTAGAAAAAGGACCTGTTATTCTCGATTAATGTTGATTGAAACAACTTTAACTTATAAAATTAATTCCCAATGACATATATATATTAAAAAAATGTTAATTTTTGTATTTTTTTTTGTCCCACGCATAATTAACAATTAATATTAGTGAAATGCTCAAAGAGCACGATGCATGGATCATTGCCTTGCTTTATCTGGCAAGCAACTAATTAAAATTTGATCTTCACATCGACAACTAATTGGTTGATTTGTCCATCACGACTAATGCTACATGTTAAATGTAGTACCTCTAGATAGATAGCTAGTCCACCAATTATAAGTGATCTATACATGCATATGCAGCTTTAACGCCACATATATATTGAGTATATCATATCGTTAAACGTCACATATATAGGCTAAATTCCATGAGAAAATTAACTAACAGCTTTACTTTGTATAATACGGTGGACAGGACGAATAAGAAATGAAACATGCATGGTCTTACTTTGCTACAATGAAATGTACATAACCAATACAACATATATATCCATTTCAAGCGCCAAATATTAGTGGCACGAAGACTTTGTTAAATGTTCGTGGCAGGGCGGCCGGCGGCGTGCGGACGGGGTCGTGCGAGCGAGGCAGGGCGGCCGGCGGCGTGCGGTGGGGTCATGCGAGCGCGGCAGGGCCGTCGGCGATGTGCAGGCGGGGTCATGCGAGCGCGGCAGGGCCGTCGGCAGCGTGCAGCGGGGTCGTGCGAGTGCGACAGGGAGGCCGGCGGCGTGCGGGCAGGGTCATGCGAGCACGGCAAGGCGGCCGGATCTGGTCGAATTTGATCGAGCGAGGCTGTCGATGACCAGATCTGGTCGAACGAGGTCGGCGATGACCAGATCTGGTCGGAGCTGGTCGAACGGGGCCACCCCCTTTTTGTAGTCCGCCGACTAATTCGCTGAATCGCGCCGGCCGATCCATCTTTTGATCGGTTCACAATGCCGGTTCAAGCAAACTAATCCTTTCATATGGATCGGACGGGTGCATGAAAATGGGAGGGACTGTCCCCCCATTTGAAATGGGGGAATACCCATTTTATCCTAAAGTATATGTTTGAGTCTTTATATCGTAGGCATAAGCTAGAATGACCAATGATTGTCCTCATGTAGTATGGGAAAAATCCTACCATTTTGTATTATTTTTACTCTTGAGTTCGGTCATATATCAGGAGTGTAAAATGTTATATGCAAGGGTATGAATATCAAATTCTAACACTATCGAAACAATGTGCTACAAGTTTTGAAATCTACACTAACTTAGATTTTACAAGCATTTACTATAGTATTTGAGATATTGAATCCATAAGGAGGAAAAGTAATGCTAAACTAGAATTAGATATCCTAATTTATGAGTTAGTTATTAACAAAAGAAATTAAGACAACTCTACTCTAGATATTCTAATCTTTTTGTATTTCTCATATTATGTTATCTAAGCTGAGATACATAAGATGTAGGTACAGACAAAATAGGAATCAATGCAAAGAAATGGCTAAAAAATTATTTTTACTACACTTGTATGTATTTTATCTAGTCATGTATCATAAGATTGTAAATCAACACTCAAACCCTAGCTCGTTGCATTATCCAACTCTCATCACAGCAACTTCTCTGAGGAGTTAACATAATTACTCTCGCAGCTCATATATGTTAACATTGGAGGAGATCATTCTTTTCAACACCGTTCTTATGAATTCTTGCTTAAAGCTCGATAATGGATACACCATCTCTCGTGTGTTGTGCTTTTAAGCTTAATTTTAAAAACTCAATCTCTAAGTGTTATAAAAGAAAATGATCTCTCGACCTAATTCATAACAAATTAATACTCTTTCCTGACTGTGATTTATTGATAATACAAATTGGATGTAAGCAATGAGGATCTCCCAACCTCTCAAAATATTTGTTGATGAAAAATACTTTTAGAATATGGTATTAAGGATAAGAGTTAAATAATAATGAAGTCTTGTCATTAAAATCAAGACAAAACATTTAAATTCAAATACACAATTGAGCTACACTAACTCCGAAGCTCTTATCATCACAAAATTGATGCAGACAAGGAGACAAATCCACAATAGCAAGAGATGTCTGGTTCTTCTTCCAACTCTTCCTTCAGCTTCTATTGGCCATCCTCCTCTTCCAAGAATTTCCTTCCCCCACTGACCTTTAGAGTCCTCTTGATCCTTCTTTTATAGTATTTCTTCATCATCTTGCACATTTTCTCATTTTTTCGAAGTTTTAATGTTCCATTCATGATCAAATGATCCTTGTAAAACTTGTTGCACTTTTGTACTTGTAATTACTTTTTAAAATTTTGTCCTTTTCTATAGAGGTCAGAGCAGCTCTTCTACAAGGGAGTGATTTTGCATTCTTCTACTTTGTCTTTTGTTAAATGACAAGCGGTGAATTAATTTCACAAAGAAATGGATTATCATTCTAAGATAGCTCTAGACACATCTGGTGGTGGAATATTTGTTTTAATAATAGTAGGATGAAGTGTATCAATTTATAGAGAATTTGGTCAAGAATCACTATTTTCTGACTCATGATGGAACAAGGAGGCCACAATCAAGTTAATAGTAAGGGGAGCGAATTTCCAAACTTATATGGTCTGAATGTTCTAAGCTATTGAAAATTTTAGATGTTTGGATCCGTTGGTTGGACGGCGGGTCATGAGTGATAAGGATTTGGATATTAGTCTTTTAGACTTTTCGAACATTTAGACCAAATAAGTGGGAAAACTCTTTGCAAGTTTGATTGACACATCCTTTCAGCATTGTACCTTGCATTATAGAATTCTCATCAAGTATTTTTCATGTGAAATTTTCTTTAAATTTGGCTCTTAGTTATGGCCATATTGACATAATTATCTCGATACTTCTTGAGCATGAACAAATAAAAGATATCGTACACCCATTTATAAGAAAGGGGCAATGCCAATCTGCATTCTCCTCCTTCGACTAACTCCAAGATCTTGGAGGGCCTATAAATCTAGGATTTCCCTTCTTCCTGAATGAAATAACCCATTTTATTAAGAATACATTTAGAAGCACTTGATCATGGCTTTGAAAACAAGTTTCCTTCTTTATTTGTTTTTTGGTATAACTCTTTGATATTGATTGGATGATTTTCATGTTCTTAATCCCCTCCACCTTCTCAGTGTGCCAACTTCTCACTACTGGTTGTTCTTTCACCAACCTCATCAATGTGTGGGTGGGTGAAAGAATTAGCCTTCAGTCCCAATTGCATCATACTTGCAATTAGACCGATTCCCAAATTTTCACTTGTCACACATTATTAAAAAATAAAAATAAAAAATAAAATAATATTATAATTTAAAATAAAATAGTTAAAAAGAAAAGAGGTGGGAGCGGCGTCCTCCGGCAACTCTCGCCAGCGTCGGGGAGGTTGCGGAGGAGGGGGTGGTGGTACCCCTTCTCTCGATAGCGTCACACGTAGAGAAAAAGGTGTGTGGGGGGAGTGGGCATGGGCAACACCCCTAGCACAGTCTCCGGCACATAGTGGGGCATCACCCACCTTTTTTGCAACGCCGGTGATGCACATGAGCCCTTTTCTACGTGTGAATTGGCAGAAAGGGGGCGCCGTCCCACTTTTCGCGTTGTCGATGGCGCCTCCCCCTTTCCCACCTTTTCTTTGAAAAAAAATTAAATTATATTTTAATAACATGCCACATAGGTAAATAAAATGGGAAAACTGTCTATATCCGATCGAAAGGGCCGCTGTTTAAATAAGTCAATCTAGTTATAAAATAAAGTTGAAAGAAAGTATAAAGTATGAAACATTTACTTAAATTTACGCGCCATTCTTTCGAACACCTTTGTAGCATTAGTAATGCTAGCTAGACAAACTAAAATTACTGATATTATGGTGTTAAATGTGCATGCATTGGGTTTAAAAGGTCAAAATTTCACTATTGCCATATGTCGACTCCAAGATGCCTCTAACCAAATCTATCCCCTGAGCCTCGTAGAGTCCTTTGATAAGTGTATTGTAGGTGATGTTATTCAGCATCTCATTGAAGAGCCTTGCAACTTGGCTCGAAAATAACTCGCTACAATATCCACGGATCACCGTGGTGTATGAGATGAGGTTTGGGGACAAGATGAGAGTTATTCTTACGCATTCCATTCAGGAGGTAAGTGGTGACGTCAGTTGTTGTAGAATGTAGGCAAGATGCAACATCAAAAACATTGAAACTTTTTAGCAAGCATCCACATAAGATGCAACAAAAACATCATCAGCTAAAAAACAGAAACAAAAGCAATGTGTTACAATGATGCAAGATGCATCCACATAAGATGCAACAAAAAAACATCCTCTAAAGAACAAAAACACAAGCAATGTGCCACAATGATGCAACATGTTGTATACTTATTCGGATACACATGCTGCAACAACCTGAATGTTTAAAAAATAAATAAAAGATATTATTTTAATTTAAGGGATCTAAAAATTCGTATCATAATGTTATGGAATTAATTAATTCTAAAATTGATGGAAAATTATGGAATAAGTTGGAAGGATAAGATGGAATTTGAAAAAAAGATAGAATTTCTATGGAGATAAATATTGGATTGTTAAGTATATTCAGATTTAAATAAATCTGAAAAATTATGAATTGATTAATCATTAATAGATGATCAAGATTAATTCTAAAAGAGTCTAAGGCTTAATAAAATTGAAAATCTTAGCCTGCACTATAAATAAACAGTTGGCTGGAAACTCCCTTTGGTCAAAAAGAAATTTCGCACCACGAGCCTCTTTATTCTTTTCATTTGCATGTGAATCGAGGCACCCTAAGAGCACGCGACTGATTTCAAAATGGCGTATAGGAGAAGAATTTTCAAGTGGTGGCCACGAATTTCTGGATATGGATAGAGAGAAATCGCCGTCCAAAGATCAGCATTTGTGTAGTTTTCCAGAGGAGGGATTACAATTAGTTTTTCAACAACTTTAGGTACGGAGGGAGAATCCCTATGTCGTTAATTTTCTGCGACATGGAACCATATTCTCTTCTCTTTTATACCGTGAATCCATTGATATATTGTATGCATAGATTGGACATCGTATGGAAAAATTATGGTGGCCGAAAAATCGTGTCGGAACACATTTTTTTTTGTTGGCAACTGAACTCGACCCGGGTTATGACCAACACGGCCCGGGTTGAGGTCGACACGGTCCGGGTTCAGGTAAGCACGGCGCACGATCAATAGAACTCGGACCACGTTAATGTGCATTGAATAGGGATCGGACGCGGACCGGGTCAGCGACAATGATGCCCGGATTTTCTTCGGACACGGTCCATTTTCTTCAGACATGGTCCGTGTTTGATCAAGGAATCATTACGGGCATGAACCGGCCAATCCAGCTCGGGTCACACCGAACTTGGCCTAGTTTTCCCTGGCTGAGAGGATTTTTTATTGTTTCAAACATGGCCCGAGTTTCACCCGACGCAGGCCAGGGTCTAGGGTCAAAAAACTTATTTTTGGGTATTTTACTGTGGATAATTGAATAATTATTATGGGTCATTATTCTTGATCATCCCAGATCATATGATTAATAGATCTGACCTTATCATATCTATTAGATTAGATTTGATATTATTATTATTGTTATTCCATCAAACCGTGTGATTCTTCATAGTATTGATCCCTTGATTGGGTGCTTGTTTCACCTAAACAAAAATGGTTAAAGATAGGTCTATTAGGTAAATAAGATAAGATAGAAATTGTTGGATCTCTATGTTCTCCGATTGTCTCTAAATCCACGGTCATATTATTATGGTTATGGATATTGTATGGGACAGATAGTGTACCTAGAGGTTTGAGATGTCATATTTTAGGAAAGCTATGGCTATCACACCATAGTCCCCCGCTATCACGAACTATTATTTAGCGTTATTATTGGAGGGCATTTTGCATGACTTGATCCCTCACCGGCTTACATATGAAAGAGACATGGAGTTTCCCTAATTGATTTAGCGCTCCTTATTGAATTGGATAACTCGAAAGATTGAATTAAATCAAATTAAATTGAATTGAATCATGGTCATTCGAATTTTGATGTTGACCGACCTTGCCCTGCCCATTGAATCGTATAGAAAATTGTTATTGGCCGATGACTATTGATATTGACATTTGAATTGAAATTATTAAATTGGATAGTTCCATAGTGATCAAGCATAATTGATAATTGATTATTGTTAATTATTATTGATCGATCTATTTACCTCCTTTCCTAATCCTCTTTATTAAGTTATGGCTATATTGATTTATTGATTATTGAACTCTTATCATATTGGCCAATTTAGTGCTCTATTGATTATTATTCCACATTGTTATTGATTTATCGGGCACTATTGATTATTGATTATCGTTATGGTTATTCTACTCATGAGTTTTTTCCTGCATCTGGATTTATGCAGGTGAGATGATGGAAGATGGTGATGCATGTGGTCAGACTCAATGACAGAGATGTTGTACATGGTGCAGGATTATGTGATTATGTCCTACTAAATTATTTGATTAGTTATTATTTTTCACATTTTTAGTATTGTGAATTCATGAACCAGCTCCTTGACATTTTAGATTTTTATATGTTACTATTATTATCTTGTATTTTATAGAATTTATTTTTTGCAAAATCTCTTTATACAGAATTGTGTAATGTTTGTGAGACGACTTTGAACACGTGAAAGTCACGCGAGTCTGGGGACGTTACACATGCTATCCTACACACATATACATACATATATATATATATATATATATATATATATATATATATATATAATTCCAAGGCATGATGGCAGCTTTATACTCAGGATACACGCCTTCTCCTTTCACCATGTTCATTTATATTTTTTCCTGAATTTTTGAATTATTTGAGCTTTACTTTATTTCTTTGCATTTTACTTTATAACCATAATGATATCAATTTTCAGCTACAACTAATAATTTTATTAATAATAATATATTAATTATATTGAATTTTTGGTTACATTCGTGTTCTTCTAACATGTCCATTAAATTATTATTTTCTAATTGATGAGGGAGTTATTATTGACATTATAATATATTTGATTTTCTTATTTGTACCTTCCCCACATTTTGTGGTCATTATAATCAGCCCACTAACTCATTAATTTTAGGATTAATTCTCCCATAACCTTTGTATAATACTCTCCCAATATGTATTATTTTAAATATTTATTATATTATATATTTATTGCATGAGAACCAATGACAATGTAATAACCCACTTTTAATTTTTTTATTTAAATGTATTCTGAAAAATTATAACAAAATATTTGGGACTTCTCCAATTTATTCCACTTTTTTTACCCTCTCCACAATTTTTGGTAATTATAATCAGCCTACTAAGTCTTTATTATTATAATTATTACTTCATTATAATTAGCCCACTAACTCATTAATCTTAAGACTAATTATCTTAGCCCACTAACTCATTAATCTTAAGACTAATTATCTCATAACGTATGTTCATTCCTCCTCCCACTAACTTATCTCAATAGTGGAAACCTTCTCTATTTCCTCCCTATAAATTGAGATGAGAATTTTCTTCCATGGTGTGTTTGTGTGCAAGAAAATTTTTACTTTCTTCGTTAAAATGACATATTCTCTTATTAGTGAATTAAGCAATGCTCAAGATGATTGGGTCATTAGAATTAGCATATGTCTAAGATGGTAGGCCATTAATTTTTAAAAAATATTGGGGAGCTTATTAGTTTGGATATGATTTTCATAGACAAGAAAGTTTATTATTTAGTTTTTTTATTAACATCTTCTTATTTTGATGTTGTATGTATTTATCACTTACCTATGTGTTTTTTTCAAGAAGATATGATACATGCTTAATAAGAAGGAATCATATGAGAAGATTTGATCATTTATTATCTGAAGGCTCTATTTTTTAAATACGAAATTTAAAAATTATTCATGGATTAGCCGATTATCATCCTGTCCTTAATGATCAAAAGATTATTTTCTTGCCAATTACTTCTATAAGAAAGCTTGACATAATAGTATCTTTATCCCTCTTAATGGTTTCCACTTCATAACGAGGATATGGTAGAAGAACGAGTTAACGTCAACAAAATCTTATGAGGTTATTTGTATTATTTTAGTATTTCCATTGATAAATATTTATTTTATGTATGGAATAATATTTTATTATCTTTCATCGGTGCAATTTGTAGATATTGTTGGTTGTCTATCTGCTGTTGCTAAAGTAGAAAGCTTTGGAATTGGGCATAAGAAAAGGGATATTAAAATACTAACTGATTAGTGAGTAGTTAAATTATATTTATATTATTCATGTGATTCAATTTTACAGATAAATATTTATTTTTATGTTCATATTATTTACACGTTATCTTATTAATAGTATCTTAAAATCAATGTTTCATATATTTATCATATCTTATTCTATGAGCTTCAAATATATCATGAACATCTTCAATTACAACCACATATGACGATCATTTTATTGTTTTGAATATTTGCAATGTAACTACAATTTTCATCATCGAGGAGTATTCCTGTAGTTGGTTTATTTTTTTCATGCACATTTCATTGTGAAAATGTATAATCTTGAAATTTATGTGTATTTTACAGGTTGTTAAAATTGGATATGATAATGTAAATTAGCATCTTGAAGTGATTGGTCAATCAATAAAAGTGTTGGCAATCAATAAAAGTGTTGGCAGATGATTTGGAACACACTTCCATGCATATTGTTCTTAATTTTAAAAATAATTAATGTTGTAATTTAGTCTATTCAAGATGAATAATTAGATTAGCGAATGAAGATTTGTATTTGAACATATGATTCTCATAGGAGTCTTTTCATCCTCTCCTATCAGGAAAGGAATTTTCCCCAATAAGATTTTCCTTCGCACCCATGTGGGGGAGGGTTTCCTCGGATGAAAAAAAATATTAGTAAAAATTATTTAAAATTATCGTGCAAAAGTATTATGTATAGAAATGTGCTATATTAATAGAATTTAATGTCAAATATATTTTAATATATATATATATATATATATATATATATTACAAATTTAAATGAGAGTACATAATAAAAAGATAAAGAAATTTCAAACATTTTAAATTTGTATTATCATAAATATTCAATAATCTAAATATTATTACATATGTAAATATTAAAAATATATTTCAAAATTATATTTTACATATGTAAATATTAAAAAAAATTTAAAATTATTATAAAAATAATAATTTTAATCGCACCGTTAGATCGGTGATCAATGGTTCAACGGTTGAGATCGGATGGTTACAAGTTGTAATCACTTTTTTATGGTTACACAGTACTTAACCTCTATTTAAAAATATTTCATTTTTTTTACTTTTTTTTATCTTAAAACAATATAAATTAAGTTTTTTTACTACTTATGTTTACGATAAGTTTGCTCATCAAAATTTATGGTGACATCTTTTGATGAAATAATTAATTATTTTATCATCACTCAATTGTATATTTAAAATGATCACTTTGATTATTATTATCATTATTATTACAAAAAATGATAAATATGTAAAAGACTATCTCTAGATTAAATAAACACGATCTCTCACTTACTATCTCATAAAATTTATAACATATCCAATTTATCCTATCCACTATCTGATAAATCTCATATTTTTTTCTTATTTTCTAACATTCCTTGCAATTAATTTCTCTTTGTTTCTTATGATTAATCACTTCTCTAACTCAATACTTCATTTGACATAGAATAACCCTGTATTACAACTATATATATATATATATATATATATATATATATGAGGAAAATTAGGCTTGATCTCACCCTGAAATCAGTACATCTCGGCCGTCGAGCTGGTTGAGGGCGCACATCTACACTCCAAAATCACTTAGGTTGAACCGGTTGCCAGGGGTGAAAAAAAACACTCAAACCGGCTGCTCCCGACCTTGATGCCCAAAATGAGATTGGGAGAAGAACCATTGTGAGCTTGCCCTAGATCTCCGTTCAAGTCCGCTTGAGTCCTCCGACGCCCGACGGCAACGTCGCCCGCTCACCACGAACGACGCCCAACGTCTATTCGAGACCCCGACTCATCACGACTGACGCCCGACGTCGAGACCCTCGACTCGCCACGGCCGACGCCCAACGTCTATTCGAGACCCCCGACTCTCCATGGCCGACTCACCACGATCGACGCCCAATGTCCATTCGAGACCCCAACTCGCCACGGCCGACGCCCAATGCCCATTCGAGACCCTCGACGATGACATCGCCCGACCAACCAAAGCCATTCAAGACCCCGACGGTGACATCGAACCCCGACGGGGACATTGCCTGCTCGCGATGACCTATGCCCAACGCCCATTCAAGACAACGACGGCAACATCACCCGCTCACGACAGTTGACGTCCGACCGTAGACATCTGAGACGACCATAGACATCGACCGCCTAAGCGTGCTGAGGTAATAATCTTTTTGGCTTACTAGTTGATTTATCTCTTGATGTTGGAATGATTAGTAGCTAATTCTTCAGAATGATTTCCATTTGTGGTTGTTCATTTTTGTTAGTTTTTATAGATTGATTCTTCATTTCTCTGGTCTAGTCATTTTTGGTCCCGATATCGAAATCTTTATAATGTTTGTTAGACATGTTTGAGTAGGTGATGTGGCTGCTTGTTAAAAACTTATATATGCTGCTTAGTTTATATGCCACTTAGTGTATATAAATTGGTTTAATTATTGCATTTGTTTTGAAAACTCCAATGACATATAATGTAAACAATGATACGGATACAATTTCATCCGAATGTCATGACAATTTTTTTTGACAAAACTAGCAAAATTCAACAAGTGGCGCAAGACATTAATATAAAACATGTGTTGCACATGAAGAAGCATATAGTTTTTATAACGTATATACTAGAGCAATTGGATTCTCAGTCTGAAAAGCTTCTTTTATTAAGGCAAGTGAAAGTAGAAAATTCTCCATTAGGTTGTTTGTTTGTTCGAAGGAAGGTTACAAGGATCTTAATCGCAATGTTGGAAATAATGTCAAATGAAGAAGGGAAAATCGAGTTGGTTGTGAAGCTCGCTTATTACTTGGTGAAACATGTGACCAAAAGTGGATCATAAAAAGATTTCATGAACAACATAATCACATGTTGGCCACTCCTTCAAAGGTTTTGAATTTGCGATCTCATACTAAGTTTTGTGATGGTTCCAAGAATGTTGTTACCATATTAAATGAAGTTGGTCTTGATCCTTCAAAAATTGCTAAGGTTCTAAATTTCTTCGGTGCTCCGTCAGTTACAACACAAGAATGTATAAATCATCTGAATGCAACAAAACAGAACAATGTTGGTAAAGAACGCATGGGTGTCATTGCATATTTCAAACAAAAGAAAAATGATGATTTAGGATTCTATTTTGAAATGGTGTTGGATGAAAGTAACACCACAAGAAATGTTTTTTGGGCTGACAGTCGGTCAAGGCATAACTATTCGACCTTAAGAGATGTAGTAGTTTTTGACACTACTTATAGAACTAACAAGTTCTGCATGCCCTTTGCTCTTTTCATAGGTGTTAACCATCATATGCAGTCTACTTTATTTGGATGTGCATTGTTAGCCGACGAAATAGAGGACACGTTCGTTTGGTTGTTTTAGACATGGTTAGATTGCATGAATGGGAAACAACCTACATGCAGCATTATTACATATCAAGACATTGCCATAGGAAATGTCATACGTAAAGTATTTCCAAATACAAGACATCGATTTTGCATTTGGCATATTCTAAAAAATGCATTGATTAACACACGCAATTTATGTGCACACGACAATTTTATGAGAGATTTTAAGAAATGGATATATGGTTCGATTTCCATCAAAGAATGTGAAGATAAATGGATTGAATTGAAGCAAGCATATGACATCCCAGAGGATCATTGGGTAGCAAACATGTTTAGTAAGCATCATTATTGAGTGCCCGTATATTTCAATGACATATTTTCTGCAAGCATGACTTCGTCCCAGAGAGCGGAGAGTATGAATTCCTTTTTTGATGGTTTTGTAAATTCTCACACTTCTTTAATAGACTTCGTGGTGCAATATGATCAAGCCCTTCACTGTCGTCGTGAAGCTGATGAACGTGAGGATTTTAAAAATCTAAACACTTTACCTGCATTAACTTCTAAACATCTCTTGGAAGAGCATGCATGTATTTGACAAATTTCAAAAGGAGTTCAAGATTGTGAATGACTACCGATCACAAAAAATTGTCAAAGATGCAAATCAAATGGTGTACTCTATTTATTTAATGGGGACTAAAGATCAAGGAAGGTACATGGTGGAATATAGTAATCATGGAACGGTTTTGGTAAGGTGTTCTTGTAAAAAATTTGAACAAGAAGGTATATTTTTGCGTCCACATCTTGAATATCCTCAATAAAAAAGGGATAACATGTCTATCGGAGCAATACATTATCCATCGTTGGACACTTGATGCTAGGTATTCGAAAGCACGCTTAGTTCATGACCAAGGAAGTACTTCTAAAGATGGACAACATCTAAAGAAATGGGCTTGGCAATCAAATATTTGGAGAGTTCATACTTTTGAATTGCGTTCAAATGATCATTTAAATTTTGGAATGTCTCTTATAAGTGAAGTTCTTAAGAAATTTGAAAATTTTAAAGTTACGGATTCACATGAAAGCATCCCATTTGAAACGGAATCAACTTTAAATGAAGATCGAGAGGAATTAGAGATTATGATTAATGACCCATCATATGTGAAGTCCAAAGAAAGACCCAAGAAAATCCAATGAATTAAAGCTGGGATTGAGATTGGAAAGTCACAAGTTGAAGTTAAAAAGAGAACATGTGGTGAATGTGGCATGTTAGGTCATTATAAAACTACTTGTCCAAAAGCCAAAGGGAAAACAACGAGAATCACTTTAAATTCTTCAACTATTTTTTTATTAGTATCATTTATTTACTCTTATTTCTCTTCTTATCTAAAATACGACAACGAACAAGGCGAAACTGGATGATGTACAAGAATATGATGAGGATGAATGTGGCGACTAATTACTCATTGTTAGTCTTGTAATTACACTCTTATGACCTTTTAGTTAACTAATTACACTCTTATGTTCCATATATTTTATTCTTTACACTATTACAAATATGCAGGTTGCAGGTTGCAGTTTGCCTATACATGAGCAGTGGAAAAACAAATCTTTTGGAGGTTGATGTCATTAAAAGTGGAGTTCAAGCTGTTTGTTGTTTTTTTTTGGTATTTAGCTGCGGACAAAGAAATCTTGTATCTATTATAAACGTTTTACACTCAAGAGTATTACTCATTTAATTCCATATTATTTATGTTCATTGATTGTCAAAGTTGCCATCAATCTGCTCTCGGAATGCTTGAGTGCTGATGATTAGCTCTTTATACTGAAAGTGGTGACCATGTGTACTAAACTACCTTCATTCTAAACACGAAAGTGGTGACCATGATTAGCTCTTTAGACTGAAAGTTTGACATCTATGTTAAGTTGATACTAAACTACCTTCATTTTGTATTGCTGAATGTTTTTCAGACTATACACGAATAAAGCGTTATGTTTACACTATTCCTTCTTTCGACGTGAACTACAACATATTTGATAACTATGATTGAACAGGCCATTGCAATATGAAGAAAATGAAGGTAGTATCAAGAAAGACTAGTCTCTACTATTTTTATTGAATCGCTGCACAAAGTATGAATAAACAAATATTGTGCATAGACTACTAAATGTTAATCGCCGCCAACCATCATGAATCTGACACAATGACATATTTTGCTACGTTAACTTCACAAGAATAAATTAAACACACAAATCTGCAGCACATATTGTAGAATTGAAACATTACTAATCTTTTGCAAGTACACACAACTAGTTTTGCAATACACATACAAACCCCATGAAGATCTTATTACAAATCACTTCAAAAAATACAATACTAATATCATAATAAACATTGCTACATTCCTAAATAGTCTACATTTCTGCCTCTCAAATTCAATAGTAGCTTCAAAATTTTTCCTTTCACTTTCACGTTCTGAGTCCGATAGCTTAATCTTCTGTAATAAACCGTTAATAAGAATCTTGCATTGATGCTCAGTGTCAGAATCCAACCATTGAAAGTATCCACAAGATCTATTTTCCTATAAAAAATGAAGACAATTTTAACATATTAGCAATAGTAAGTGAAATCAAAATAACCATTAAGGACACTAAAAAAATAAAAATGTAATTCTTACTTCATAATTTTGACAACTATAAAATCTACGGCCAGGATTAGCTTAAGTCCATAATGTCCTAATGATGACTTCATCTTGACAGTAGCATTTTACAGTGAATTTCATCTTACCTAAACATAAATACCACCACAGATCCATTATTGGCAAAAAATACTATCACAGAAAGTAGAATAAGCATATGGAAGACAATATGGCAAAGGTCATTACAAAACTATGAATCACCATATGACATAAGCATATGGAAGACAATACCACCACAGCTCCATCATTAGTATTAGAATGCAATTTCGACAATAAGCATTTGATATGACAATATGGCAGTATCAAATTGATATGGTAAAAAAGCACTACGACAGAAACTAGAAGATGCATATGACACTATGATATGATTTAGCTTTAACCGACCTTTGGTTTTCACGACCATCTTCCATGAGTTCGTGACCTAGGTAGAATGTGGACCGTCAAAGACAACTATGCTTGGATGAAATGGAGAAAGAGCGGAACAACATAAACAAAAAAGAAAGGATCTTACCTCTAGCCTAGCACTCATGACCGAGATCGACCTTTCGCCTGGAATTCGTGCACCTTGGTCAATAAAAAGAAGAACGCCCGAACCAAATAATCAAACAAAATAACCAAATTTCACTATAAAGTATGAATAAAACACAAGTTACAACACGAACCTTTTGCAGATTAAATGGACAAGGAAATAAAACTTCGGATGAGCGGGTTGACTGCCCAAGCGTTTGGGTAATCCTGCTCCTAAATCTCGATAGAGAGAGGGAGAGGTGGAGGAGACCTTTCCTTTCGCTTGGCATCATTTGTTCGAGAGTGATCTGGCGTAGGGAAGTCGAGCGATCACACGGGCGAGCTTCTCCGGCGAATCAGCTCGTGATCAAGAGAGGGTGAATCAGATCACAGGGAAGTCGAGCGGAAGAAGAGGAAGAACGATCACATGGGAGAGCTTCTCCGGTGAACTCGTTCTGAAGATCACGATCTAGGGCAAGCGTAATGTCGGAAGTTAGGGCAGAGGGACGGGACGGTTTGAGTTTATTTTTTGGGCATCAAGCACATATAGGTCGGGAGCAGCCAGTTTGAGTGTTTTTTTTTCACCCCTGGCGACCGGTTCAACCTAAGTGATTCTGGAGCGTAGATGTTCGCCCTCAACCAGCTCGATGGCTGAGATGTACTGATTTCAGGGTGAGATCCATATACTTGATCTCACCCTAATTTCCCTCTCTCTCTCTCTCTCTCTCTCTCTCTCTCTATATATATATATATATATATATATATATATATAATATTCAATATTGGTTTCTAAAACATATTCAAACATACCAAGTGAAATCAAGAAGAAAAATAATAAGTGCTACTTTTATTCTTTATGCTTTGTCTACATATTCCACCATTTTTTTTAATTATGTCATAGTATGCCTTAAATTTTCTTAAGAAAAAACTTATGACAAAACTATATATATTAATTTTTTAGTGTTTTCTTTTGATAGCATAAAATGTTAGAATTATTTAAACTTTGATGTCATTTTGCATGTTCTGATAACATACATACACTTGGCTGAGAATAGCCTCACATTACAATTATATATATTTATTTTTCTTATCGTTTTGAGATAAACATTTTTGTCACTCCTATCTTATTTCTATAGATATTTTATTAACAGTCTTTAAAAATTAATTGGGGATAAATAAAATTTTCAAGAATATCATCTTTGTGGCTAGACTAAAATAAACATAGTAGATGCAATACCAACATTATTGTTTGGGCTTATTAAAATTAATATAATAAGTATATTCAATAAAAAGTTTTCATCCTATTGTATGTTTTTTATGATATTGCTAACTTATTTTTTCAAGTTTTTCTAATATTAAGGATCCATTAATTGATGTACAAATATGATGAAAATCATGTAATTGGAAAAGAGTATTTCTTAGCATTGTGTCTTCTCATTAATGTATAATTAATTAAATAATTTTATCTGCTTTTATGCAGAAAATATTTTAATCTATCACTACATTTTTGCATATTGTTAAGCTCGAGTAACATAAAAAAGCACAGGAAAAAATGAAAAGAGAACAAGAGCTAGAGTTGACATAAAATTATGCCTACACATCATTTTTTGACACTTAAATTTCACTTAAATTGTAATTTTATATATTGTAGATGACTTTTAAATTAAGGAGAGCACTTGTATTATGGATGAGCAAAAATATTTGTTCACAAACAAGTCCTCACACGAATTGAAGAATTATATTTTTAGGTCTAAAAATTTAAAATCACAAATGCATGTTTAATTTAATATTAAAAAAGTTTAATTGTGCAAAGCGCGATAGAATTCCCTAGTTAATTAAATATGACAAGTGCTCTCTTCTCTCCATCAATATAACTTCACAAATATTATATATACTAGGTAACTTACTTGCGCTTTGCGCAATTTAATTATATTTTAAAATATAAGTTTAAATATATAATTAAAATATAAATTTATATTTTTATTATGATTTATAATATATAAATTCTCTTTTTAGTATGCAACATATCTATAAATATCTTACTAAGACAAATGTTACCGACAATTTTGCTATCGCAAAATGCATTAGAATTTAACTACTGACAATTTGTTAAATATATTATCTAAAATATTTTTAAATTTTTTTGAAATCCTAGTCTAAATAATAACAAAGGCGATATGATTAACATATGTGTTCTTTAAAATTTAAAAATAATTATAAATATTCATAGTAATTAAAAGTAATGAATGAAGTTAAATAAATATAAGATATGTGACTTTTTAAAATTTTTTAAAAATATTATTTGACATCATTAATAAAAAATTTAATAAACTTAAGTTATCATAATTTTTCATTAAATAAGTGTATGCATGAAGTCAAATAATAGAATAAAATAATTCAAAACAGGAGAAAAAAGAAAATAAAAATGGAGAAAGGATTGAGGTTCTTCATGATTATAATTATATTATAAGATACATAATAATTAAATATGATATGGTTAACATATGTAATCTTTCAAACTAAAAAATAATTATGACTCTTCATATTAATTAAAAAAATTAGTGGTGTTAAGTAGATATAAGATATGTGATTTTTTATATTAAAAATAATTAGGATTTGCCACTATTAACTAAAAGTAATTAATGAAGTAGATATAAGAATGACGTCAAAATCTTATGCTAATTTTGTTTAGCAAAGAGTTATATAAAAATATTGACCATGTCATATTATATTTTAGCAACTATAGTTATATAAAAAATTTCCATGGCAAAATACAAATGCTAGTGTATAATAGCATATTCAACATTGTGAAGAGTGGAGATGTCTTCTTGTCTAAAAACGAAAAGGACCCTCATATCGATGTATATTAATTATAACCATCAAAGAAAGTGAGCTAACGAATGGATTATTAAGACTCGAACTAAAACAACAAATATACACACATTGTAATCGAGTCAAAATCTAGGCAAACAAATGGAACAATCATTCTATGGCCCCTTTTGTATTCCCTCAGCTTGGTCTCGTCTATGGCACATTGGTGGCCATAGAAAAACTGAGACCTGCGACTTGTTTTCCTTCTTGATCTAAAATAACTGATATCCATCTCTCACCCAAAACAAAAAAAACAAAAAAAATTGATGCCCATCATATATATAAAACCACCTAACATGCATGAATATTGCGAAGCTGGCTGTGAGCGGACTGGCCACCTGAAGAAAACTTCAAACGAAGTCAAAAGGCAAGAGAGCCTTCATGTCAGTGGTCTAGTCATATTTGTTGAGTCGGTCTTTCCTTTGGCACTCACAAAGCTGTCGTATCTTTCTAGGTCTGCATCTGTTATAAGAAATACATCCTCACCAAGGATTGTTGGACTCTATGTTCAGAGATTTTACATGAGCAGATGTTCTGATCATTAAGCAGCTCCTCATGCATTATAACCCTCAAGATATGCTTCAGATATTACTACTACACCTGTTTGTAAATACGATAGCGTTGAACTTTGAATCGCAGGGAACTCCACCCTACGCCTACTGTATTCCTGTACAGCCTCAAAATTCACTGTTATTATTACTTCATTGTAGATATGACTTGTGCTAAAAGTTGTAAAAATTATCCTAGAGCACCAAGAATGTCATGGGTACATGTGGAAGATATTTGATTTTTCTGTGCACTCAGAGATGTCAAAATTACATGCCAAAAAGAATAGTTAAAGGCTCAAAGAAATTTTGCATAAAAAGGAAAAAAGGACCAGAAAATAGTGAACTGGAGTAAAAAATATAGAGTTGGAATGATCTTAAAGAAAATAAATATGATTTGGAAGCCATTTATGCATTCCTGTAGTTCTGATTTCTCCAAATCATGTAAATTGTAAATATAAAGAAAAAGGCAACAAAGACGACAAAATAAGATGCAACATAATTAAACTTTGTGTAAAGCTGCAAACAAAAAGTTTGGAAATTATTCTAGATAAAATAGTTCCAGTTGTGGATTGCAGGAAAAAAAAAGTTAAGGCATTAGCAATATTTGTGCTCAGTGCTCACAGTGCACAATTTTTTCAATGTTTTTTTCCCATAAGTTATAAATTTTAAAGAAGCGGAAAAACGGAAAGAAAGGAGATTCAGGACGATCATGTAAAGTTAACATTTGGCTAACAGAAATGCAAAAGTCATAGAAAGCAATACCAATATTCATACCTGCCTCTGTGACGGTGCCAAAAGAACTTGAGGCCTTCTTGATCGCATAATCCAGAGCAGCTGCTGGTGTCATATGTTTATACTCTACCTGAATTAAGACAACAACAAAGATAATGGGTTCTTGTGCCATAAACTATAATATCAAAGATAAAGGAGACTTCGAAGTACGGAGTGGGATAAGTTTGGGGAGAGGAGGTGGCGACTGGTAGAGGCCACACATGAGCTTGGGGAGATAGAAAGGGAGGGGCTTATCGTGGCCGGGTGAGAGCTTGAAGAA
This sequence comes from Pontederia crassipes, assembly GCA_030549335.1. Lineage (NCBI taxonomy): Eukaryota > Viridiplantae > Streptophyta > Magnoliopsida > Commelinales > Pontederiaceae > Pontederia > Pontederia crassipes. The sequence continues at coordinate 8,897,906 of JAUKPH010000017.1, forward strand.
GGATGAGACGATGTAGTCGATGAGCTGCCGGGCTCCGCTAATGCACATATCACCTGCACACCATCTGAGCATATTTATAGATATGCAATGAATACACTGCTATAGAGGATATTGAATGTTCTCTTCCTCTTCCAAAAAATTGATATAGAGGAAATCGACTGTTCTCTTCCTCTTTCAAGAAACTGTTGTTGTTAGGAATGAAGAAGAAACTGATGTCCCCAAATAACTTCCTCTGTTTATGATTTATGATACATCTTTCTTACAAGACTATGAATAGGAGAGAGAATAAGAGGATGAATGCACATAGAATAAGAACAACAGCAAAAAAGAAAAATAGCAATGGCTAATGGATAGAACTTTGAAACTGCCAATGGATGATCAGCTTATAACGTCGGATAGCTTTCAGGAGGACACTTAAATGGAACGTTTTGAAAAGTTGTCGAGACTTTTAAATAATACATGGATGATTAGATAATTGGAGGGGTATGCATGTTAACATTAGAATGTGAAAAAAATTCACTAACACTTGAAAAAAAAGATAAAGCTACATCCTGCAATGTCAAGCCTCCCAATGCATCAGCTTTATAGAGATTTAATGAGGTGGAACACCCAAAAACTGTTCTATGGTGAAATACATTTACATAGGCCGTTGGATTTTGGATAAAGGGACGAGATGAAAACCAACCATGTGGAGTGGCTGTTTTCTCTTCTGGATAGAAAAATTGCCACTCCATTGACCCCGTCGCTGCCAAGATATGCCACCATCAATCTCTCACTGTGGCCATCAGTCCCGCCGACGGACGCTTCTCTCTCCTGCAACATATTTCTTCTCCTATCTCCTGCAACTTATAGATTGTGATATTTTCTTGTTAATGCCTACCTTATCGACAAACTTATAGAACTGTCGGTGATCAGTTGAGTAAATTAGTAATGATGGGACTGGCAATACGAGGAGAAGGATCAAATATTTGGAGATTAACTAACCATTGAAATATATGATACTCCTTTGTGCGCAACATCAAATAACATTTCGTATACAAGACATTAATTCGAATGACTGAAATGTACCCTGAAATGCATGGAGAATACAGGGAACGAGAAAACTGAAAATTTTATGTACCGACGATAGAACATTAATGGCTAGATTTACTTTGCATTTCCAATGTTACAAGATTTAATTTGTTTGCCAACGAACTCTGATTCTCTTGATCTTCCATCTCTTTCTAGTGCAAGCTTTAGAGTAGATAAGCTATTAGAAGGAAATGAAAGTCTTCTTTCATTCACTTCATAAAAGAGTCCAAATGCCTCTGAAGTTCTTCTGTTCGCGCACAGTCCATGAAGCACCACATCAAATGTTTCTATGCCAAATTTCTGATGTTGTTTCAAGCCAAACAACAACATCTCTTGGGCCTCTAAGAATTTCTTGTCATCACAAAGATGTGTAATCAACTTCTCCATTTTCACAGTATAACCACTGTCATATATCAACTTTAGAATCTGAAATGCCCTGTCAAATAAACCTTGTGCTAACAAACTATCTAGAACCTCTGTACAAAGATCAATGTTCTGGCGGATCTTCCTCTCCAACATCACACACAGCAATTCGGCAGCTTTTTCAGCATAATCATTCTTCTTGAGAAGCCCCACAAGCACAGAATGAAAAGTATTGGTACTAGGCCGATGGCCACAATTTAGCATCTTCTTCAAAGCTTCCCAAAGCAAACCAATGTTGTTCTTTTGTAGAAACCCCTGAATCAAAGCCTCGAAAGTCTCCATGTCTGGCACGAGATCTTTCTTCACCATGGAGGCTAGCAGCTCGTACCCTTGCTTGAATGCACCTTCTTTGCAGTGACCCAAAATCACTGTCTTGAACGCTGCATTATCCAGTTTGACACTCCTCTCAAGTAACTGCTGAAGCAACCTTCTCGCCTTCTCTGCTCTACCCTCCTCGCTCAAGTACCAGAAAATGGGGTTATAAGCTGCAAGCAGAGGAAGGGATCCTCCTTTTCTTCCCAGTACGTTCTTCTCCAACAACTCGTCAACAAGCTCCTCTGCTCTCCCAAACTCCCCATTTTCGGCAAGGCAACATATCAGGGTGCTATAAGTCGCCGAGTCAGCCTTCACTCTCAGTTGCATCATTCTTTCAAACACCTTCATAGCATCAGTAATGTTAGACAAATTGCAGTGGGCGGATATTATGGTGTTAAACGTGCATGTATCCGGTTTAAAGGTTGAAACTTTGCTATCGCCCTCTGACCGCTCCAAGATGCCTCTGACCAAATCCATCCTCTTGGCCTCGCAGAGTCCTTTGATGAGTGTATTGTAGGTGATACTATTCGGTTTCAGTCCCTCCGCCGCCATCTCTTCGAAGAGCTTTGCGGCTTCGTCCGGAAGTCGCTTGCTGCAGTATCCACGGATCACCGTGGTGTATGAGACGACGCTGGGTGCCAGAACAGAGCTACTCTTACGCATTCGATTCAGGAGGTTGTGCGCAGTCGGAACGTTGCCAGCGCGGCACAGGCCGTCGAGGAGCGTATTATAAGTGACGACGTCGGGGGCGCAGCCGTGTCGCGGCATCTCGCGGAAGACCCTGAGGGCCTCGTCAACCATGGAATTGAGGCAGAATCCGCGGACAAGGGTGTTGAAGGTGCAGACGTCGGGACGGATGGCGGAGGCGAGCATATCGTCGAACAGCTCGGCAGCGGCGCGGGTGCGCCCGCGGCGCAGGAGCGCCGCGAGGAGAGAATTGAATGAGAAGGCGGAGGGTGATGGTATGCGATGGAATATGCGAACGGCGGAGCGGAGGTGGCCGGAGGCGGCGAGGCGGCGGAGGAGGGCATTGTGGGCGTGGTCCGGGAGTGCGGTCGGTGGAAGCGAAAGGAGGAAATCAAGGGCCGGGCGGAGATGGCGAGATCGGAGGAGGAAGTGGAGTTTCTTTGCATTTGAGGAGCATTCAGAGAAACCGACGGAAGCTCGACAGTCCACCGCGGGAGCGACGGCGGGCGGCGGTGGCGGCGGACGCGAGGGAGACCGGAATGCGCGCCGGAGGCGAGACATTTCCGAAACAAAAACAAAAAATAATTAAATATTTCAATTACCAATCGATTGAACGTGGCGCGTAGATTTTAATTTGGGTATTTGCTCGAATCAACCTTTGGCTATTTCAAACCTAACATTAAATTGAGAACTCAATTTTTTGCTTCCTAAATTATCATACTTTTTTTAATTTGATCCTTCCGTCAACTTCTCGATTATCTTTGATTTTTTATATTTGTAAAAAGTCCATTATATCCTTACCTTCAATGTTACTATATTTTTATTTAAAATAATATATAATAATAGATATAAAAAATAATTAAAAAAACAAGGCAAGGAGGATGTCACCCCCCTGTGATCAGTGGTGTCTGGTCAATGCCGATGTCAATGTCATCCTCCGTCAGTTGGATAACCGATTTCCTAGTGGAGCTAGATGCCGCCAGAGCACAAGGGGAACGGATAGGGGTGTTCAACGGGTCGACCCACAAGTTTGGATCTGGTCGGGTTAGTGGTCGGGTCGGACCCAACCCAACCCGACCTCGACCTGACCCTCGGGTGCGGGTCGAAAAATTTCGACCCAAGTCAACCCGACCTGACCCTCGGGTGCGGGTCGAAAAATTTCGACCCAAGTCAACCTGACCCGACCCTTAATTTTTTTTTATTTTTTCAGCCGATATTTTGTATAAAAAAGTAAAATAATAGTAACATGACCATCCGATCCGATCCAACCCGACCTGGACTAGACTCGAACCAGGTTGGGTTGGATCGGATCCAACCTTCTTAAGAGGCGATCCGACCTGACCCGATCAAAATCGGACGGGTTGGGTGGGGTTCGAGGTCTCGTCTAGGGTCAGGTCGAGTCAAACCCGACCCTTGAATACCTCTAGGAACAGATATGAAGAGGGTGACAAAGGTAAAGACGTCATCGAAGGGGATCCCGACGCCGATGGCAAACCGGCTGATAGCACTAGCCGAAAAAAGTGCGGCGACGAGGAAGTTGGCGATCCAATAAAGATGCAGCATGACAGCTCGGAACTGCTTCTCGTGAGCGACTAGAGTAGCGGCCGAGAGTTGGGAGAGCAACTAGAAGAGCAGGAATAGCGACTAGCTGCCACTTTGACACGGACAACGTAATGAGAGTGGCGACGAGGAGGACGGCGTAGGAGACCACGAGAAAGGCGGAGACAACCAGCGCGAGCTTGAATCGGAAGCTGGCCCAAACGGCCATCGTCCTCGACTCGGGGCAGGAGCGGCTTGTCCACGTCTTGTTCGCCGCCGCGGCTTGTCACGCGTGAGAAGACCTTGTGCAGGGCGAAGGCCAGGAGGAAGATGACATCTGCAGCGGTGAAGAGGAGGCGCTACAGGCATGGGGAGAGGAAGATGAAGTGAACCCACTCTAGGAAGCCGATGCTGGTGCGAGCTCGCGCAGGGGGATCCCGGTGCCCCTTTTCTCTCTCGCCACGCGCGAGGGAGAAAAGGGGCTAGGCTCTCCTTGTTCTTCTTCGCCACTCAAGAGGAAGAAAAGGGGCGCCCATGTCCCCCTAGCTTGCGTGGGCGCACGAGCTCGCTCAGGGGGCATCGGCCCTCCTTTTCTCCCTCTCGTGCGGTGAGCTCCCTAGGGGGCGCCGATGCCCCCTTGCGTGGGCTTGCGAGCTCACTCAGGGGGCGCCGACGCCCCTCCTGAGCAGGCTCGCTAGCGCGCGCGCTCACTCGGGGGGCGCAGACCCCCTTGCGCGAGCTCCAACAATCGCGGGTGCGAGGGCGAGCAGGGGGGGGTCGTCGTCCTCCTTGCCTTTTTTCTTTTTTAAATTATTTTTTTATATGTATTATTATATATTATTTTAAGCAAAAATAGACTAACACTTAAGAGATGGGTATAATGAACTTTTCACAAATGCGAAAAAATAAAAAATAATCGAGAAGTTGACGGAATTGGACGGAAGGATCAAATTGAAAAAATCGTTATAGTTTAGGAACTTAAAAAATGAAGTTCATAATTTGAAGTTAGATCTGGAAAATCGTGATAGTTTATGAGTGGTTTGAGGAAATAACTCTTTTAATTATCAAGTGATGGAGGATGTGTTGTTGCATACAAATAAGACTTTTAAGATATTTTGATATCAACTATTCAATAAATTAATTAAAATTTTCTATGCAAAGAGCGATACGATCTTACTTATTAGTTTAGCACATAATATCTATATTTTTGTTAACACCTAAATGTTTGAATCCACGGCATCGGCAACTTTGTCATTAGAGAATGCAATCAGTGGCCACAACTGAAGTGTTGTTGAATGAGATGTTGTCTTCATCTGTATTATTAGTTGCATTGTACTAGTTTAGGCTTTATCGGTTTAATCTACTTCATATCAATTGTTTTTTTAGTATAAATAGATTCGGTTGATTGTAATTGATAGATGAGTAATTTGTAATCATCTATAGAGTTCTTTTTCCTCTGCATTTTCTTCTCTGTCTCCCCGACTCGTGAACAAGAGTCCGGCGATTTAGAGCTCTCCAAATCTTGACATATTATGAGATCCACGTGATTCAATCCACATGAGCTCCTTCTCCGTCACCGCTTATCACCGCAGTTGTCGGAAGTGGATGGTCAGTAGTTCTTCGTCAGGTGAAGCTATGCTAGCCTACATGACTTCTGCAAGTCCAAAAGGTGAAGTTCTTCATCTCATGTTTATGATCAAAGATCGGCATTTCTTATTCCCCCTTTTCTCTCTCTTTCTGGTTCACATTCTTCATTCTCCATGTCACACTCCATTCTATGACTAAATTCTAATCTCAATTATTACTTTTCTTAATTATGTTTAGTAATTTTATAAATAAAATCAGCAAAACCTCCCCCCTTACTTATTTTGTGTTATTTGTCAATACATACAAAGGATGCATATATATATATTCATCAAAGTTTAAATAAATAGTTATAAAATATATCATTCACATATAACACCCTCGCAAAAGTTTTTTTTTTCCACTAACCACCTCACATATAACACCCCACAAAATCAAGTTTTATACAAACTTACAAAAAGTTTTCTCACCAACTTAATTACAATATCTAGGATTATCTATTACATACATGTTTCAAAAACAAAAGTGAATGAGAAAATAAAAGTGAAAGAAAATAGCAATGCTCTGGCTGTTTGAGCTCTTTTATATGCATCAAACTAAGCTTCGAGTCAACTCAACTCGAGAACTTAGAATTATCTAAAAAATTCAATAAGGGTAATGTGAGTAACAATCATTTGCTCAGTGAGTGAAATAAATATACAACATATGTGAAGAATACGAGTGTATATAACATTTAAATAATTAGGTTTTCCATGTGAGAAAACATTTAAAGCATAACTCATATCACATAAGTTTTCAAATCATATGAACTTTTACATAAAAATTATTCAAAATATCATCGTATTCAAAGTTAACTTTATACATGTATCATTACACATACTCATCATGGGTCAATACGTATCCCTCTATAATCATGTGTCATACAGTTAAGCAGAGCATCATATTTAAGAAGTCTCAAATACGCAGAGCAAATCATGGGTCAATATGTATCACAATCATGATTTTCAGATATGTAGAGTATATTATGGGTCAATATATATCCATCCATGATTGTGTGTCATACAGTTAAGCTGAGCTTCACAATCAAAGAGTCTCAAATATGCAGAGCAAATCATGGATCAATATGTATTCCAATCATGATTGTGTGTCACCCAATCATGATTATCAGATGCACAGAGTATATCATGGGTCAATACGTATCCCTCCATGATTGTGCGTCATACAGTTAAACAGAGCTTTACAATAAAAAAGACTCAAATACGCAGAGCAAATCATGGATTAATGCGTATCCCAATTATGATTGTGTGTCATCCAATCATGATTCTCAAATACGCAGAGCATATCATGGGTCAATACATGCACGCAAAGCATCCCCAAAGGGTAAAGACATCCAATTTATGTTCCAAAGGCTTCATGTATATCAAATGTGATCCCCAAAACCTTTTTCAAATAGCATGGCTAATGAACACAGAGTTTATCAATATCAAAATACTCATGTCATAATTCTCATATCATTATCAAATGAAACTTATTTTAACTTCACAAGCATTGTTCCCTAAAATATTTTTGTATAAAAAGTTACTCCTATCTTATATGATATTCTTGAAACATATCATAAATATCTTTCATAACTCAAGATATGTTTCAATAATAATAATAATAATATTTGCTTGAGATAATATCATAAATTAAAGAACTAACATATAACATTTTGCTATGTTGTAAATTTACCCACTCACCTTGTACTTTATCCCTTCAAGGAGGTTTATTAGATTTCCTCTCTTTCACTTGCAACTTGATGTTTTCCTACAAGTAATCATGTCTTTTTACTTGCCAATCACTAATAAGGTAATATGCAATGCATGCTCTTGATGCATGAATGTTATGCACCCTAAAATGCCTATAATCTTCTTTAATTTCAATTTCTAACTTCAGATATTTTTGTTCATAGGCTATTTCACAATTGGATCTTCTCAATCCTTCATAGTTTAACTAGGTGTTGTCTCAGAATTTTAGACTCAGTACTTGTCAATGAATAACTCATAACTTCTTAACCACAAAGGCAAATCTCATGATTCTGAATAAATTAGAAACTAGACTTACTAAGGTTTCCAACCCCCAAATATAATTAACTAAGTCCAAGTGAGTAATTGAAAACATCTTAGGAAATTTGACCTAGGGTTTGTGTCCTGATAGACTGTGTGTCAATGAATAATTAATTTATATCTTTAACAATACCTATCTATTTGATGAGATCCTAATTTTCCTAGAATCTAGACTTCAACGTTAGGCATAAAAATTGTAGAATTTAAATCATTGTATGCCCTTATAACAAAAATAGTTAATTAGTGTTATGATATGTCTATGTCCTAGAGTCTGACAGAAACATCACTATGAAATAAAAAATTTATTTCTCCCAAAATACAAGTCCAAATAGGATGATTCTACTTCTCACCGAACTCTTAGAATATCTAATTAATCATATTCAAATTTTAAACCCTAATTCATTATATTCGAACCGTGCCCTAATTTACAAGTTGAACCTCTATCAGACTCGCGACAAGATGAGTGACCAGCGAAGTTAAGTACATAACTTCCTTTATAAAACTCCTTCTTTGGTGATTATAGGGGCCATAACTTCGAATGGATTAACCATACAAAATTTCATGATTTATGGTTTGGTAATCACGAAGGCATGATCCTCTCAATCAGAAGAACAATTTTCGGATCAAAACTCACTTTGAACAGTCGATGTTCTTGATTTTTCCCAGGTCGTTTCGCTCGACTTCTGATAATTTTTTTTACGATGAAAGGATAATGTTAAGTGTCTTATATTTTTTTCAGAATTTTCTCACGACATAAGGTGGTTTGGAAAAATATCCCTTTAAGCAGTTGTTCACCTGTCTACTTCAGCTGCTTGGAACTTGTGATGGTCAATCACATTTTTTTGTCATAACTAAGTATTTTAATCCTAATTAAGCTTACTTAATCCTATTTAAATATATATTATAATATTTGAAAATTTTACAATTTATTCATAATAAATTTATGTAATTACTTTTGTAAAATTTATCGACAGTTAAGTAGTCATTATGCTCTAATCAGAATATTAATTACTATATACAAATATCACTAAATGAACATTCAAACTAACTTAATATGTTAATTAAATGTATGATTATGTAGAAATGACGTTTGTAGCGCACGTCCGTGACACTCCATCTTCGTGTTTGTGTGTTTTCTTCTATTTTTCTTCTTCCCTGCTTTCTCATCTCCTTCCTTTTCACTTCAGTCACTTGTTTTGTTTTCCTCTTCTACTCTTCTTCTTCCTTGCCGATCAACTACCTCTCTGTTTTCTTTATTTTCATGGCAATTGATGGCCATCTAATTTTTCATCTCATTGTCTTCTTCTTTCGGAGCTTTGGTCTCTGGTTGCGGTGGCAATCACTATGTTACCAATGTGTGTTAGAGTTTTGGAGTTTTATTTCCATCTCTTGGTGTCAATAACCAATTTCACTAGTGGTTATGTTAGATTTTATCCCTATGCAGGAGTTTAATGGAGTTTCTCCTTACATCGCCTATGGCGAATTGTGGCAATCGACGTCCATTTTCAGCATTCGACGTTAGTTTCTGGAACTTAACATCCCTGATTTTTTGACATTAGGTCATTATCAGTGATTGCTCGAATTTTCTTCAGGTGTCATCACCATTTCAGAGCTTCATAGCTCGAGTTATTCGATCCTTGTCTCGGTTGTTCTTCAGTACTGTTTTTCGGCTGCTATTTTTTTATGTATCGCCTTTGGTGAAATCCTCTCTACTTGGTCGTAGGATGCCACATTTCAATAGTCGTCATCCTTCTGTTTCTTCAATGATTGCATTTTCTTTGTCCATGTTCATCGTTTGTTCTCCAATTGCCATCTTCTTTTTCCTTATTCAATCATTTTTTCCATCTACATCTTCGGTAGTGGCAGCATCTTGCTCTCTTTTTTTGTCATATAATTTTTTCTTCATTCCTTCCTGGTTCTTGTCATCCTCGATTTATTCAATTCACACTTCATTCACCTGATCCACTTCTATTTCGATCGTTGTCATTTTCATCACCAATCACATTTTTTCATTATTATCATTCTCCTATGTTCGATCCACCGCTTTTCCTCTCGTTTTCATTTACCATTTGCTTCTGATCTACCACTAGTAAGGTCAAGTGCTCAAGGAAAATGGTGTTCGATGGTTTCTTTCTTGGTGGTCATCGTTGAGTGCCATCGACTGTCGAGAAACTTTTATTTGTCCACTGGTCTCTAGTTTGTCTTCTCCATAAGGACAGAACCTGACAACATGGTGTTCTGTGTCTCCAACTGCCACATGTTGTCTTTGTAGGTGTTCGATGAATTGACTCTCTAGTTCTGCAACCTCGATGAGATGTTCTGCCGCTGTTGCATGGCTTTAAGTTGTCGCAGTTCACTTTTTTCTTGGCATCAGCTTTCTTAGTTTAAATTGTGTTGAGGAAGGTAAAGTTGTTGTCTAACAACATAAAGTTCCTAATTAGGCAATAATCACACCAACATGAAGATGTCTCAACAAATTGATTATGAGGACTTTTTCTGAACCTAGAAGCCATCATTTGAATCCCCTATTGAAATAACTCTCCAAGAAATTATATCAAATCAAAAATCAAAAGAGTCAACTTTCGAACTTGCGACATCAAAGCTACGAGACCAAGGATGTCATCACATCACTTCTCAAATCAAAGTCTTCAGTTGAGATAAAAGTTGACCTCAAAGGGACGATGCGTCAACTTATTACAGCTATTGAAAGGAAGTTACAAATGCAAGATCAATATATTCAAAACTTGATAGCTCAGTTAACTCAAATCCTCAAGCAAATCGAAGTTGATGGCTCTCTTCAATTTTTCGACAAGGAGCTTAAGTTTGATGCGCAGAAAGCAAAGTTGCATGCATTAGAGATTCTTTACACAATTGACTTTTCTAAGTGGTGAATCTATGAAGCACATCGACAAGAGTCCAACCATTATCATGTGTCCATGCCACTATCAAACAAAGTGGCATCCAAAACCAAAGGTTTCAGCAAGGACAGTGACTAAGAGATGGCGTGTAAAGGAGACAAGTGCATACATTATAGAAGATGGACAAGTACGAAGGAGGAGCTAGCCTTACGAGGTCTCAACTATTCAAAATTCATCTCCGACATCATTAACAACACCAACTACCACAACTTTGCAAATTTAGAAATCACCAAGGAGAAAAGAACTTTACCGACATCATTAAAGACCTCTCCGACTACCATGATGCAATGGCAAATCAAAGGAAAGTAGAAATGCATATCCCCAGCTAACACAAACCATATCAATTCAGTGGCGACCCATGAATCATCTAATTACTCATGATAATCAGCGGCGCAAACTCCAAGTTCAACTTAAGAAAGTTATTGCACTTGAAGAACCTCCATTATCAGACAATGACAAATGGAGACATTGGGCATCATCCACCAGTACACGTGCCAATTCTCACCATGACAAACATTCACAATCCCATCAATAATCTCAGTGAAATTGCTCCTTAATCGCATATCTATCTACATTATACTCTTAGTCTCATGAATGAACTATTTTTCTTTATCTCTTAGTTTAGATTTTAATTTTCATTTGATTCAATTAGTTTTTTTAGTTGTTTTAATTTTATTTTATTTTACCATCTTCTTGAGGTGCAGGTCCAATTTCAATTATTTGAAAAGAAAAACGCTCTATCACAAGTTGTTATTTACATGTCACGGGCATTATCTCCAACTCACGGGCCATCCCTAAAAATTCATGGGTTCCATCACGGGTCGTTAAATGACATTTACGGGTCTCACATGTTTCACGGGACGTTATTGGATAATCACGGGCGTTATAGTATGCTCTTATAATAACCACCCTTGTTTCACGGGGCGTTATAAGACTGTCATGGTCTTTTTCAATGTTTCACGTGTTATTATCATCATGTCGTGGATCCATCAGTAGCCAGTATTTTAGATTTTAGGTTTTCACGAGCTGCTACTTAAATGGTCATAGGTCCTAAAACATCCATCACGACGCCCATAGAAAATTTCTTACCTACTCATTACCTATAAGTAACAACCCGTTACTAATTCTAACTATGTCTTTTTTCTTTCACCTATTTTCACAAGTCGACAATAGAATGTCACCAACCATTATTTTTGGGTATCACTGAGCTTTACTGGTTGATCATGGGCTAGTAGGCTGTTTCACGAAGTCGCCGATAATCATCACAACTCAGACAAGACATCACACAATCACCCACGAAGCTTTTCACTCAAGAAGATTTGCACCTCTGGCAATTGCATCAGTTTTTGGCGAGCACTTTGCAACCAATTGCATCACCCACGAACCCACGAAGTCTTCAGCCAGTTTTTGGCCACGAAGCTTTGTCGCCGACATGTCATGGAACAACTTCATCAGTAAACCACTTGTCTTCACTAAATTCTGCAAGCATTTGGTCCATCACCCTCACCATCAACCGTGATTTCTACATCGGGTTGTCATCAACATACCTTCATGGGCCATGGTTTGTAGTTTCATGCCCACACATGCGACATCTATAATCAACATCTCCAGCTCTGACAAAGCACTTCAACGATGATTTGCAACATTGGCAACCCAAAATATCAACCTCCAATCTCAACTCTGGTGAATCAGTTCTCCAACCTTAACTCCGACAGTGGGCGTCTTCATCAAACACCGGCGGTTCATCCTCTCGCCATCTTCCTCACCGGCGGATGCCAATGGCATACTCATCTTCGTCCACAACTCCAATAAGCTTGGCTCTCTTCGATGATTTCCAACAACTACATCGTCGTTCTCAATTCCAACGAGGCACCCCATTTACTCACACCAACAAACTCCATTGTAGCTCTAGTGAAATTCAGCGGCTTTTCATAAGGAAGAAGATGATGTTTCATGGCCGTAACCAACTAGTAACAGCCCATGAATAAACCTTCAAGCTAGATCTGACACCATCAAATTAACGGATGACTTTAGTGAAGGAATTCAAGATTGTGGAGGCCATTACACATTCATAATGCATGTGACATTGCTGAATGCAGTTTTCACTGGTCATTAACTTCAAAGCAAAAATTGTGATTTTCATCTACAAAACCTTCATGTCCCATGATGACGGAAACCAGAGAGAGAGAGAGAGTGAGAGAGAGAGAGAGAGAGAGAGAGGAAAGAAAATTCCTCCACAGTTGAGATTCTTCAGTCACAATTGTTCCTCTTGAGGTCACCTCGCCGAATCATGAAAAAAATATTTTCAAGATTCGAAAGCAACCCTTGCAGTCCAGACCCCTTTGAGCAATGCGTACAATCATTATGGAGGCTATTTAAATTTGACAACTTCACTTTACACTTGACCTCCGATACATATAGATTGACTTCTATCTACAAGATCAACATACATCAAAGAGGGATAAATCAGGTTTTAACACTGGGACAGTGTTGATTTCAAGCTTATGAGAGTTTGCATATTCATGCATCATGTTTATCTTTTCACGCATACACCCTCGTAATGTTTTATCTCATGTTTGCATATTTAATTTCAATTCCATATAGAAAATCAATAAAATTCAACTGATTTGGTATTGCAAAAATATTATATCTTACTTTTTTCATGTTTTAGTATTTGCTTATTTTTCAAATATTATTTAAGGATATCATATTAATTAACAAAATTCGAAGCACTATTATTTTATCATTTATCGCCTTAGTATTGGGTATTTGAAATGTGAATATTGCCAAATAGAACTATGAATATTTGGATGGCAAATTCTTGTTCATGCTCATTTGTTTAACTTTTCTTTGGTCTTGATAATAATTGTCTCATTGTTGAACGCTTAAGTGTTTATTGATCTTATAGTAAAACAAAAAGAAGAAAAAAGAGGACAAAATAAAGAGAAAAAAAATAAAAGAGGGTTAGTTGAACCCCGACAAAAATAAATAAAGTATAAATGTGTTATTCGGAATCTTTGCCTCAAGGTGATTAGATCCATATGGGGTTCTTGCTTGACGACCTGAGCAACTGCTCTTAGATCCGTCGGCCAAAAGTCCGTTACGTGGACCATCTTGCGAAATATGTAGCACATGAGTACCAAATCAATGAAAAATAAAGTGAACAGAAGGAAAAAAAGTGTTATATGGAACTTTGGTGTGTCCAGATGATTAGATCCGTATGAAATTTTTGTCTGACGATCAATTCTGAATTTTCTTTATTTTGAATGGAAACATGTTTCATTTTATTCCCTGATCACATGAAAATTCAAATCTCTATAAATAGAGGCTTTATATCGCTAGAAGAAGAGATGTTAGGGCCTGCAACATGTGCTTTGAAAAGAAAAATGTTGGAGCAACTTGAAGAAAAATCAAACGGACTTTTATGCAGTGATTTTGGGCGAGGATTGTGCATTAATTTTTTGTTCTATTTCATAGAGTACTTTCAGTTTTATTTCATATTAGGATGCATCAATTTATGCTCTAAAGTTTTATCATTATAAGCTCTGTAATATGAATGCTTTAGAATCAGTTTTGATCTTTTAAGTTTTTGTTTTATTTCTGCAAGAGTTGTTAAGACAACTTGTGAACATTTTTTTTATTGATTATAGTTTGTTTAACTTGAACATGATTGTTGTATTTAAGGCTTTTCATTAGTTTTATTTGAATTATTAGTTGATTATTAACTTGACGGTGTTTTTAAATAATTCATGTCATAATCTAATAGAACCAGATGGAATATTAGATCGTATCTGGCAAGTTGATTCGAGTGAGAGATTTGGTAGCGTAGGAATCACAACTTAAAGCATTCTAATCTACGTAGAATTGAGAGTAGAGGCGGTTGGAATATTATTATCTTATTAGGATTAAGAATAGTTGGTTTACCCAGTTAAAGAGATCATACTTTAGGTATTCCTAATCTATCTAAAAGTTGAACCTATTTATCATTGATTAAATCACTTACTACAAAAGTTAAACAAGGTTATTCTTAATCATTTTAACTCATCCTAAGACCCTAGACATCGGTAGTTTAATTTAATTTAGCCTTTATTCTTTTGTAATTTTTTCTATAACTCTTTTACTTGCAATCATGTTGTCTCCTATTAGTCTCTGAAATTAATTTAGTAAGGTAAGTTAATTTCTCGTAGGTTCTACACTCTATTAACTATAATTTATTACTCAAATGATTAGTGCACTTGTTATCAATATAATTATTAATAATTCTCACATCACATGCGCAGCGCGTGAGAGGGCGACGACCCTCAAAGAGGGAGGGAGCCCTCCCTCCCTTTGTGCACAGAGCGAGCAGTCACCCCCTTTTTTATGACAAGAGAGGGAGGGAACCTCGCGCTTTCCATGCATAGAGGAGTCAGCTTGCCCCCTCTGTGAAGATGAGAGGTTTAGGGCCGGTGGCTGCCCTCATTTTTTTATTTTTTTTCTTACAATTTTTTTATTTCTTTTGTTGAATGTTGAAATGTTATTCTTATGTTAATTATATATATATTAAATATAGCATAAATACTAAATATTTTATATTTAAAATGTAAATTTTGAGAATTTGTATCATCACAGTGGTTTGGGGATCGGAGCCGGCGATTAAATTTCCCCTGCACAGAGTCTGGGCGGGGGGAGTGTCCTCCGTCTTGAATAGGGTCGAGTGCCATCCCTAGGTGGCGCCCCATCAGTATAAAAATTTTGTACGACACCATTAGTAGTTCCAACAACTGCGCCCATCAATATTAAATTTTAATATATAGATAATATAATATTACAATAATGACTAATATTTATATATTATTATAATAACTTATCAACTCCGCCTATGTTTTATAGTCGGTCCCAAGCCCGGATAAAGGAGGAGGGTTGTGTTAGGCCCTAGCGTAAAACTCTGTCGAATCTCATGAACATTGATCAACGAATATATTATTTACTAATAGAGCGGAATAGCATCGTATGATCCATGTAGCCCACCCCACCTAGTGGGATAAGGCTTTGTTGTTGTTGTTGTATAATAACTTACCAACGAGCGACTCCATTATAACTTCCAATGGCGGTGGTTCTCATTGGTATTTGAATTTAATATTTTATATTACAATGCTAGAGATGAATTACACAAATAGTCCCCAACTTTAAGTCGGTTTCGAAATGGTCCCCCGATTTCAATTTGTAATTAGAACACACGTCAACTTTAATTTTCTTGCACGATTAGTCTCCTTGACCGGTGATAGTGAGTTTTCCGATTATCTCGCTTACGTGGCCGCCATGTGAAGTTTTCTCTTTCATCCACGTATGTAAAAAATAATAAAAATATATAATAAAAATAATATTAAAAACAAAATATGATCAACACGTCTGGTCAAAATCGTCGGCGCTGACGGAGGGCGCCGATGCCCTATTTCTTCTCTCGCTGACGCTGCACGAAAAAGGGGGCCCGACGCCCCCTTTCTCCCTCGTGGCCGGAGAGGGAGAAAGGGGGGTGCCGGCACCCATTTCCTCTCTCTCGCGCCGGCGAGCACAAGCGGGAGAGAGGCGATGAACCTCTCTGGTCGAGCTCGCCGGCACCGGAGGGCTCGACCAGAGGGGGACCATCACCCCACCCTTTCCTCTCTCTCTTGTGCCAGCGAGCGCGCGCGGGAGAGAGGAGGGAGGGGGGTGATGGCCCCCCTCCGGTCGAGCTCGCCAGCGCCGGAGAGCTCGACCAGAGGGGGCCATCGCCCACCCTTTCCTTTCTCGTGCCGGCAAGCACGCACAGGAGAAAGAAAGGGAGGGGGCGTCAGAGGGCTCGACCAAAGAGGGGGGCATCGCCCCTTCCCTCCCTCTTCCGCGCGCGCTCGTCGGCGCTGCGAGAGGACATTTCTCCCTCACGACCGATGAGGGAGAAAGGGGGGCACTGGCCCCCCTTTTTCGCGCGGCGCCAGTGAGAGAAGAAAGGGGGGCATCGGCCTCCCTCTTCCAATGCTGACGATTTCGACCATGCTGACCATTTTTTATTTTTTTATATTATTTTTTATATATTTTTTATTTTATTATTTTTTACATGACGTGGATGAAAGAGAAAACTTCACGTGATAGTCACGTAAGCAAAGCAATCGAAAAATTCACTGTCACCAATCAAAAGGACGAATCGTGCAAGAAAAAGTTAGTGGACGTTCTAGTTATAAATTGAAGTTGAAAAATTATTTTAAAATCGACTCAAAGTTAGGGGACTATTCGTGTAATTTAGACTAACACTATAATATTATTGTTCAAACGGGCACGTGGGTAATCTCGTTGGTATATAAAACATAATATATAATATTGTTAATAATAATAATGTAACAATGTATACGATATTACTATTTTAAAATTTTAAGTATAACATTAAACATAATATATAATTAGTGTTCCGACGGGTGTCGCCGTTGGAACTTCCAATGGGAGGTCCGTCAAAAGATTGGTAGATAATATATTATAATTTACCGAGGGATCTTAGCCGTCGGAATATCCATTGGAAACCTTATAAAAATTGCAAACCCACCCATCTTTCAGCCAATGTCCTCACTCCAACGGTCTCCCTCTCCGCTCGCACTCTCGCTCTCTTCCGCGCATTCTATTCCTCCACTCTCCTACTTTGGCCAACGTTCTCTTGGGCCAATGACTTTTATGAGTTTCGGCTTCTTCAGGGGGAGCTTGGCACACGTCTTCTTTGGCATGCTCTCATTTTCTCCGACAAGTCCCTCTTCCATGTCCCTTGGCAGGGATGGCAAGTCCGGTGCCACTTCTCGTCACCCATGTCAGACGACGAGGGTGCCGCATGGACGACCAATTTTTTTAAACTTCTATAAATTTATTTAATTGCTAGAATAAAAATGATAAATTATTAGAGTAAAATTTTATTCTTATGTTTGTTTAGACAATTCATGTTTCATAAAATTAATTATTAGAATTAAATTATATTGTTATGTATGTTTAGACAATTTTTATTTAATTAATTATTAGAGTTAAGTTATATTGTTATGTATGTTTCAACAATTCATGTTTCATTGAATTAATTATTATGATTAAATTATATTATTATGATTACTTTAATAATTCATAATTATTTACTTAAATTATTAAGTAAATCCACATGTTTCAAATTTTACAATATTGAATAGAAAAATTAAAATAATTGCAAAAATAATGTACAGTAAAACTAATCTTGCTCACATAGAACTAATAAAAGAATTCATAAATGGAGTTGAATACTACATAAATATAGGTGTCAATAAACACAATTTCTACATTAAGGAACTATTCTCAAAAGAGGGGGGGGGGGGGGTTTGAATTTGAAGAGAAGAACCATGGTCAAATTTGATTAACGAAGAATACTTTATTTCTAAATATCAAATTTTGGTCTACGGTACTACTGCAACAGAATGTATTGATATTAGAATTTTGCAAAACTGCAAAGAAGCGTCACCACATTCAGAAGCATTATTTTTTTTTTTACTTATTAAACGCTTCAAGTCAACCTTCATAGCCTACGTGTGAAAATCATTCAGAATCATTACTAACTATTAAAATATTATTGGATGTGACACCATCCGATGGCCGAATATTTTAAAATTGTTGTAGAAAAAAAGACACATTTCTAAACTTGACATTGGATCAATAAAAATTTATTGTTGGAACAGATGCGTGTTATTTATGATGTTGATATCGACTTGAGGGAATGCAAGTTAATGCAAATTTTGTGGTGTTCAGTATTACAAATCACCTAATAAAAGTGATGTTCAGTGGAGAGAATACATTATTTGTTTTTTATAGTAAGAGTTAACAGATTCTACTTTTTTTCTAAGCAGACATCACAAATAAAATGAGATAGCTAATACAAAGCAACTGAAGTTATCGTGCTCCATCCATCAGCTACAATTCAATAAGCAAATAATAAGGGGTAGGTAATATTTATTTCTTGTCCGTAAGTAATTCAACTTAATATGCTCAATGTAACTTCGGTATTATGAAATAATTTAGGTAATAGACTCATTAATTTAAAATTTGTAATTATAATAATTTATGCGTGATGCGTATGATTATTAACCGTATAAGAACTTAAACTTGGTGTCCTTACGTCAATGACAACAACAACAACAAACAACAACAACAACAAAGCCTTATCCCACTAGGTGGGGTCGGCTACATGGATCATACGACGCCATTCCGTACGTCAATGACAGCAGTGAGAAATTTATTTACATGAAAAGATGGAAAAATTAACACGATCGCCCCCTTGGTACAAGATCAATTCATTTTGAGAAAAAAGTTACAAAGTTCAAGTTTATTATGAACTTGTATTGTTCATATAACAATATATAATAGAGATTAAGGAAATTATATTCATTTTTTAGTGCGCTCCTATATATAAAAAAATGTTGACATAATATGCACATTTATCTTATAATAGTTACATGTATGTTAAAGTGATGTGACCCCTATATTATTTGAGGTTAAAAATATGTGTACTTTACTTAATCCTAGGATGGCAACCTCACATAACATTCATTATTATTCTATCATTGATTATAAGTAGACATGGAGCTAGGAGAGAAAATACTCACATTTTTATCATAATAATATCTTAACTAGTAAATCTAGCTTGTATAAGAAAATAAAAGAATGCTTCCATTATATTTAGAAAATAGAAAATAATGATGGAGTTGAATAAAATGATATAATTAAAGCGCACAGTATATGTTTTAGCCATCAGTACCCATGCACCATCAGCTAAATCTTTGAATAAATTCTGAAAGTAGTGGTCGGGTCAAATTTTTTATTTTAAAAAATTTACTTTTTAGGTCGATTTTTAAAAATAAAAAATCACCCTAAAACCATTTTAAAAAGATAAAAAAAACACCCTATAGTAGGTCGGTTTTTTCAGGACCCAACTTTTATATAATTATTTTTTAAAATATATGTAATAACTTAAAATTAATATAAAATATTTAATTTTATATTAAGTATAAAATATACTGCTAAAAATTTAAAGTTATTAAATTATAATTTGATAATGTGATAGAAAAGTATGAAATTTTATACAAAAATATTATATCTATAATAAAAGAATTAATAACATATGTATTAATTATAAATAAAAATCATATATAAAAAATTTGCTCCACGGACTCTACGATTTTTTTGGGCGAGGCCCTAATTTTAACAGGTGAATTTTAATTTATTAAAAATTATCTTAAATCATATTCGGACTCCTATTTTTTTGTTTTTTTTTGTTTAATTTTTTCCAAACAGATGAATATTTTGAGTTGGTCGGATTTTTTAACTAGAAACAAATATATATCATGGGGGCACACTTAATAGTTAATACAAGATGCATGGCCGGTGGATGGATTCCTCCGCCCTCCTCCGGTTATTTAACTAGAAAATATATAACTAGTAGCAGATACAAGAAAGAAATAGGCCAACCCGTAGAGACACTTCCACTGTAGATGCATTTATTCTGACGGTAAAAAACTGGCGTCGCATCATCTCCACCTTTTGCATGCATAAATTCTCATTCCATGCACGCACGCTCGCGAGATCATGCATGGTCAGGGGGAGTAGTGCATCGCGTCGGACTCCAGAAAGTTCAGGCACTTCTTCCAGCCGGGCCGGCCGGTGATGTCCTCCCACCAGGCCTTGACGCGCTTCCGGCTGTCGAATATGTAGGCCATGCCGCACTTCTCCACGAGGATGCGCGTGGCCGGGATGTGCGTCAGGTCCGCCAGCGTGAAGTCGTCCCCGGCGAGGTACTTGGTCCTGGACAGCTGCCTCTCGTAGATGTCGAACACCTCCTCCAGCTTTGCCGCGGCGGCCGCGGCCTCCGCCTTGTTCCCGGTCTTGCCCAGCATGGGGAGCACCACGGTGTTGAACACCACGGTGAAGGCCAGGGGATTGAAGTTGATGCCCTCCACGTCCAACCACTGATTCACCTTCGCCCGCTCCTCCGCCGTCCGGCCGAGCAGGTTCGGCCCCACGTCGCCGTACTTCTCAGCGAAGTACCGCACGATGGACCGGGACTCTGTGACGCACGCACAGTTATAATATGACATCTGTCTATAGTTACAGCCGTTAGAAAGATCAGACGACGGAGTCGACCGGAGACTAATTTACATACCGAAGAGTTCGAATTCTCCGTCAGCGATGTAGGGGACCTGTCCGAAAGGCTGTGGACCAAAATATTGCTCAAAAACCGAAATGGATTCATCATACGGAGTTATATACATAATTAAGAAGATGACATTAGAGAGAACAAAAGCTATTAAATGCGACACTATTTGAGATGCTTGAAACTTAATCGAAAATGCTATGTTTCTTGTATAAAATGTATAACGACTGTACAGTACGTAACTGATCTTGTAAGTTTGCTTCCAATTAAACATTTCTATATCACGCACTTGGCATAGCTACGAATATATATCTGATTCATATAAAAAAAATTCTAGAGTTCGCTATCATCAATTATAAAAAAATATTAATTTCAATAGTTATAAGACTAAGTACTTCGGTCTAGTATATGCATACATCACATTGTAATTAAATGAGAAAATATTTTACTACCCCTTCATTATGGATCTATTAATTGAATAGGCATATGCATGCATGTGGTATACGTCCGTACTTGTTTCTCCTTGAAGGGGGGCTGCTTGTGCACCATTGAGTCGACGTCGACGTGGACGAGCTCGAACTCGATGCCCTTCTCCACGAGGCAGTGCATGACCCTCTGAGGGCACACCCCCAACTTCATGCCATACACCTTGACCACCATCCTCGTTCTACCTTTTAATGGCGATGCCTCTCTTGCTTTGGGAGGGAGGGAGGGAGGGAGGGAGAGCACCAGTACTGTCGTGCCAATGGACCTCTGGTAGCTCTCTGCTAATAGCTATATGCTCCTAGCTCTGCTCTCACTTTCGCTGCCAATGGCAGGAGGAGGAGGAGTCCGTCATTTAAAGCAAAGGTAGGATGTGGTAGGTGAGGTGGTGGTGGTGATGACTGGTGACCTTGGCGTGGTGCATGCACACAGCATCATGCCACTAGTTCATTAGGATCTCTCCATCGTTTGACCGGTAGTTGAAGATGCACCCACGACGCATGGCCATCTTCATCCGACTGTCAACTGCTCAATTGGTGTGCTTGTTGTTGCGATTGAGGCACGTGTGGTGTGTGTGACTGTCCTGGCTATTTTTTTGTCGACGTCATAACAAAAACAGGACGGCCGTGCAATATATTTATAGTCCTGAACTGCTAACCAAGAGTAAATATCCACGTTAACCTTGATCAATTTATCTTTGATCAAGTTATCTTTGATCAAGCAATTTCAAAGATATTAGTTCGCCCAATCGAATAACGAAATGATATTAGTAATTTCAAATTCAATTTGTATCAAAGTTCATTCATGCCACTTCTATACGAATGTTGAATTAATGGATTGTTAATAATCTTGAATATCGAGGTGACTTGACACATTGTTACCCTAAGAAAGACCGACAAAGGTTCAAGCCTTTGTTAATGTCGAAATTTTTTTATTTCCCATCGTGAAGCAGGCAGCGTGGAACATTATTACTGAATCAATGAACTGAACTTTAATATGCGTAGGTTCCAAAAAAAAATGACTATTAAAAAACCATTTAAATACGATGATTAGATACACGTTTGAAAAAAAAAAGTTAGTTGGGATAGATTTGAAGTGAATTAAATGAACTGAACTTTAATATGTACCCGTGGTCCCGGACTTTTTGTCCCTTTGCTGTTAATTAATACAATATCACCCTTCAATTTTCACTACAGGAAAATGATCTATTTACTACGGATAAAATAAACCTTCCAAAATATAGGTTAAATTCCTTCACTACTATCGGCGAAAATTTTTCATCGGTATATAAGTATATGCTTAATATTTTATTATTAAAATTATCACAGTCCTAGTTCTTTCGATAATTTCAAATATTAGAGCTGTCGGTAGTTATTTTTATAATAAGATATATGTACTATAATATAATCAAGTATATGCTTAATATTTTATTATTAAAATTATCGATGGACCTAGCCTCAGTAATTATCGACAGATTTACATCCGTCGATAATTTCGAAAGCTAGATCCGTTGGTAGTTATTTTTCTAATAAGATATATGTAATATAATATAGGTATATGCTTAATATTTTATTAGTAATGTTTATAATATAATAATACATATTTCTCTTTCTACATTTACTCATATTCTTTTCTTGATGCATTATTAAAATAATATATTAAATAAGTTCTCATTATTTTTCATTTTCTCATAATTGTCGTTAATATTTTTTTCATTTTACTTATTGCCTTTTAATATATTTATAGATATAAAATATAGATTCTAAATAAATTTAAAATATAAAATAAATAAAATTTTAAGTTACTTAAAATTAGTTAACTTCATATCCAAGATATATCTAAATTTAATCATAATATAACTAATTTTAATCATAAGTATAATTTTGGATTACATCTTGGATTCACAAAAAATAATTTTTGTAAAAAAGTACATTTACAATTCTTTTATCATTATAATCTTATTGCTTTATTATATGTTTTAATGAGTATGCACTAATTTTAAAACATCGAGAAAAGTAAGAACATAGCCTTTAAATTCTATATCAATTAATGACATAAGATTGAGATAAGTCTTTACCACAATTTAAACAAGAAAAATATTAGGATAAGTCTTGATAAAGATCAATATTAAGATATATATTATTGTTGGTATATACACATATTGATTAACATTAGTAATATATATACATTAACATTAGTAATATATATACATTAACATTAGTAAGAAGGATAACTCCAAACTTCTTGTCAACTTTAATGTATCGAGGCGATTCCTATATCTTTTATAAGACCACAAAGACTATGAGGCTGTTTGGCATTCATGATCTTGTCCTCAGAACAAAAAAAAATGTTCTCGTTGTGTTCTTGCAGCAAGAACAAATCAGGGTCGTGTGTTCTTGATAGGAGCTAGAATATAATAACTCTATTTTTGCCTTGTTCCGCCCATGGATGCAAAATAAGGCTGTTTGATAAAAAAAGGTGAAGTTAATTAAGGGGCTGTTCTTGTGGTTGTCCCTTACCAAACAGCCCCTATGAGTTTAAAACATAGAACCAGTACAAATTGGATCAAAATAGTAAAGGAAAAATCCGATAAACTCTTACTTGAGTTCGCTTAGGCGTGACTTGAGTTTAGTAGAACTTTGTCCAAGTTTAGGATATTCTGACATGGGTTCTATAAAATCCAATCAGGATTCGGGATAATATGAAAATATTTGTAAGTGAAATAATTAAAAATAGTATAACATGACTTGGCTTTCTCGACATAATTAAAAATGCGTCGAAAATAAAAGAACATGGTCAGAATTTCGAATTCCTTTGAGATAATATTGATTTAGAAAATATCTGTAATTGCTATTATTAATAATAATATTTGTTTCTGATTTTATTGTTAATTAAATTATGATTTTTTGTGTGCCCTTGATTGCGGTTTGCCTTGAGGTTAATGATTAATCGATAGTCTTTCTCGATTAGGCCAAATGAATAACACATTGTCATTACCAAATAACACATTGTCATTAATGAACATGGGTCAAAGAGAACTAATGTAAAGAAAGAAAAGGAGAACTAATGACATTTCAGTCTCATGTGTTGATGTGGAAATGACTTGATGTCAGTAGTCATCCGAAATGCCTATTCTCAAGCAAAGTAGTGTGTCTCAATGATTATATTTTTCTGAAGGTCTCAATTATTATAATAATAGCTAAGATGAGTCAAGCCTTGCATAGACACCGTAAATACACAACACTCCACAACTCTCAAAATAACACGAGAGTGCTTGCCTTTTTTTATCAAATATGCTGCTTTTTTTTCTGGAACACAATATAGAATAATCACGACCTTATATAGAAATAAATATCTTTAATGCTGCTTTAATTACTGTTCCCCTCCCGAAAAGCTTTGGTCCAATGATCGTAAATGAAGTGAGAGTAAAGGATTTGTTGGGAATTCCATAAAAGGCATATCAAAATATGGTGCAGGAAGATCAAAATGGAAATGAATGAAAGATGTCTCTAAGATATTGTTTTTTTTATCCGTTTATTGGAAAGGACAGGGCGAGTGGACAAGTCTTTCAATCGGCTTCAAATCAGGTAGAGGTTGATTTTGGTTGGGACAAAGTGTTTCATTGTGTCTTCTTAAGAATGAGCTAACCCCATGATTTGGACTTTCCTGGCGGATTAGGGACGGAGTCAAAAAAATATTTTAAGGAAGTGGTTCGGGTCGAGTCAATTTTTTAGTTAAAAAAATCATCCATTACCTTTTTATCGATTTTTAAATTACAAAAACTAACCTAAACCATTTAAAAAAAGAAAAAAAATCATTCCAATTTTTTCGGGTGATTTTTTCGAACTTCTATTTTAGTGAAAAATATATTATGAAAAAATATATAATAAATAAATAAAATGGACATGGACCCTACGAGTTTTTCGAGTAGGGCCCTGGTTTATGAGGATTAGTTTTATTCTATTAAAAAGCTATGGTAAATCGTATTCAGTCTTCTAATTTTCAATTTTTTTATTTTGTTTTTTGGGTTGAGTAAGTTTTTCGGATTGATCAAATTTTTCTTACATTACTAACACACACCATAAAATATATACTTTAAAATATAAATGAAATAAATTAAAAGTTAATTAATTTTAACTGAATAAATAAAAATATTACTAAAAAATACTAAAGAAAAGAAGGATAAAAGAAAGTATAATAAAAAATAGCAACAAAAGAAATGCAACAACAACAACAACAAAGCCTTATCCCACTAGGTGGGGTCGGCTACATGGATCATACGACGCCATTCCACTCTATTAGTAACCAAACCTTTCGATATATTATTCACCAATCTATTAGTTCGCCAAGTGTCCGCCTTGGCCTCCCTCTCCCTCTTTTAATCGGACTCCAGATTATTTGATCTACTCCAACAAAAGAAATGCAACTCTAAAAAAAATAAAAATTTCAAATTAATGCATTTGGTCCCATATTTTTTAGATCCACAAATTATATTTACTGCATTTAATATATAATTAATTAAATTATTATATATTCAAGTTACTCCTAACACACACCCAATAAATGAAATGTAAAAAAATAAAAAAAATAATATGAACCTGAATTCGACCACGAGACCTCCAAAACTTTGAATCATGCACTTGCTAGCAGAACAGCCTTGAATTTTTGAAATTTTAAGAGAGGCCAATCTATATACTAGTTTAGTCTTACAGGTTCATACGTAGTGCATATTAGTATAAACTCAAAAACTTGGGGGGGCCGAGCCCCCAAGTTAACTTAGTTCCGTCCCTGGGGCGGATATAGGTCGAACTATTGGAAGCAAATGGAAGAGACAATGCCAAGTGGGATTAAGTAAAGTAGTAGACTTAAATTATACAACTAGGGAACGGCCTCGCACTTTGCGTAATTTTACTTAATTTATAAATATTTAATATTAAATTTATTTATAATTTTTATTATAATAGTACTAAATTATTTTATATCTTTGAAAAGTTATTAGTATTTTATTGAAGAAACTTTCTTATTTTTATATCTCAATATTTATACATGTATGTGTAAATGTATATTACCACTATAAGATTTTTAATGTTGTTGACGTCTCTAGAAGCAATTGACGTATATGTACAGTAGAGATGGTTATTACGGTTTGTACTGTAGCTCCATATGTACTGTAGCGTTTTACTTATTACGAAAACTTGTACAGAACTCATACCATAAATAGAAAAGCATACATCTTAGCAGTGTGATTTTTTCCTGCTAAGTGTTTTTGCCCCAATCGTGTTACTCTCGATAGTTTTAACATGGTATCAGAGCAGGTTCTCAAAATTTAACCACGACATTCTCGACAAGAAGACGATTGTAGAT
Source organism: Pontederia crassipes (assembly GCA_030549335.1). Classification (NCBI taxonomy): domain Eukaryota; kingdom Viridiplantae; phylum Streptophyta; class Magnoliopsida; order Commelinales; family Pontederiaceae; genus Pontederia; species Pontederia crassipes. The sequence goes on from JAUKPH010000017.1 coordinate 8,924,557, forward strand.
CGGAGCTCTGCAATCGTAGCTAGAAGCTTCTTCTTGCAGAGTTCTTCTGTAATCAGGTTCTTATTCTCATATCTTCTTCTCTTGATTGATCTTCCGGATGGCGAACTCATCGGATTCTGGAGCTTCTTCTGCGGTTCTTGCTCTTGATCACACACATTCTTTATATTTGCACCCATCGGATACGCCTGGACTTGTGTTGATACCTTTTCGTCTGATTGGATCTGAGAATTATGCCCTTTGGAGTCGAGCCTTCTCGAATGCACTCTTGGCTAAGAACAAGTTGGGATTTATAGATGGTTCTTGTCGTCCACAAAACTTTGATCATGCTCTGCAATTTCAATGGTCACGCTGTAACGCTTTGGTACTTTCCTGGATTCTTTCATCAGTTTCTGATACTTTAGTTGGAAGTATTGCCTAAAGTTCTTATGCTTCAGCTGTATGGAAAAATCTAAAAGAGAGATTTGATTCTATAAATGCTTCTAGGGTGTATCATCTTCATAAGGAAATCTCTATTTTATCTCAATGTTCTTCTACAATCACAGATTATCACACGAGACTTAAAATGCTTTGGGAAGAACTTTTTAGAATCATTCCCACTTTGGGAATTGCAGATCTAGAGAATGTTCTATATTTTCAGAGATTAAAAGTCTTTCAGTTTTTAATGGGATTGAATGAATCATATGTTGTAGTTCGTTCACAAATTGTTCTGATGATGCCTTTTCCATCTGAGAATCAAGCCTATGCAATGTTGCTAGAGGAAGAACAGCAATGTAGAGATGCTTCATGTGACACATTTCAAAATCTTGCTAATTCTGTGACTCCAGAAGTCAACACAGTTATTCAAAATGTTCCTAAGGGCAAAAGAAACAAGAATTTAATTTGTGATCATTGCCACAAAATAGGACATGTTAAAGTCCAATGCTATAGAATTATTGGTTTTCCACCTGGATTTAAGTTCAGTAGAAACAGAAATCAGATCAATGTTCATAGTGGTGCAGCTGCAAATATGGCAGGTAACAAATTATTAAATTTTAATCACTCCAAGACTGACTGGATAATAGACACTGGGGCTTCTGACCATATGGTTTCTGATATTAGTTCATTAGTTGATGTTCAAGAATTGAAACAAACCAAGCAAGTGAAATTGCCTAATGGAAAATTCTCACGAATTACACATACAGGCTTCTGATGAATTCCACACAGAAATTGACTAGTGTTTTATATTTGCCAGACTTCAAATATAATCTGTTGTCGGTCTCCAATATCACGAGTGAACTGTCTTGCACCATATGTTTCTATCCTGATTTTTGTATTTTTCAGGAACTATACATTGGACTGGTAATAGCGGTTGGTAGGCGACATAATGGGCTCTACTTGTTGATAAGTTTAGAGTTGAATTCCAATTCTAATGGAAATGCATCCTGTTCTACTTCAGTTCAGAAGGATATGCAGTCAACTAACTCTTTACTTTGGCACTCTCCATTGGGTCATTTACCTTTTTCCAAACTTCAGCATTTCAAAGAGTTTGTTAAAGGAGACATTGATAAGACAATTCCTTGTAATATTTGTCATGCAGCACGACAGTCTCGTTTGCCCTTCGTAGACAGTTTGTCCTCTACTATTTCTAGTTTTGCTTTAATCCATGTTGATGTTTGGGGACCCTATAAGTATCCCACTTACAATGGATTTCGTTTTTTCCTAACTATATTGGATGACTATACAAGAATGACATGGGTATATCTTTTGAAGTTTAAAGGAGATGCTGGGTTGTATCTTAAACATTTTGTTCACATGATTGAAACACAGTTTGATTCAAGAATAAAAGTCATACGTTCAGACAATGGAACAGAGTTTACTAATACAGCCTGCCAATCATTTTTTTCAGAGAAAGGCATTATCCATCAGATTACATGTACATATTCTCCACAACAAAATGGGGTCGTAGAACGTAAACATCGTCACCTCTTGGAAGTTGCTCCTGCTATCAGATTTCAGGGATCTCTTCCTATTTCTTTTTAGGGAGATTGTGTCTTGGATGCAGTTCATATCATTAATTGAACTCCACTGTCAACCCTGCAAAATAAGAGTCCTTTTGAACTACTCTTCTAGTACTTGCATAATCTTCGAGTTATTGGTTGTTTATGTTACAGCAGTAATCTGCCTATCACTGATAAATTCCAATCACGAGCTTTTGCCTGTGTTTTCTTGGGGTATTCTAATAATCAGAAGGGTTACAGAATTATGAACTTGTCCACAAGACAGATTGTCGTTAGCAGGGACATTCAGTTCTATGAACATATCTTTCCTTTTTCCACTTCTGATAAATCTCTTCTTTCCTCTTCTTCTCTTATCTCTCCCACACATAGTCAGTTTGTAGATCTTCATTTTCATTCTACTACCTTTCCTGCTTCTACATCAGCTTCTACTTCTGCTGAAAATGTAGAGCCTTCTATTTCTAGTTCCTCTTCTCCCTGCACTGAGATTCAGCAGTCTTCCTCTGCAAATCCAACTGATATTTCTTCTGATCCTACTCCTACTCTTGTTCCTTCTACTCGTCCTAAACATGTCACCAAACCTCCTGGTTGGTTACATGATTATGTAATCAATTCCTCTGAATTGGCTTCTTCCACCACTCCTTATCCTATTTCTTCCTATGTCTCATATTCTCATTTGCCTACCCACTATCATGCCTTTCTTGTTTCTCTTAATGCCACTGTTACTCCCTCTTCATATTCTGAAGCTGCGAAAGATGCCAATTGGATCAGGGCCATGCAGGAGGAAATGGATGCCTTGCAGGCCAATCACACTTGGGACATTGTCGATCTCCCTTCAAACAAACATGCTGTCGGTTGTAAGTGGGTCTACAAGATCAAATTAACTTCTTCCGGGGACGTTGAGCGTTATAAAGCTTGGTTGGTTGCCAAAGGCTTCACTCAATTGGCGGGAATTGATTACAAGGACATCTTTTCATCTGTTGCAAAAATGTCCACAATTCGATGTTTATTGGCTGTTGCTGCTCAACGCCATTGGCCGCTTTATCATCTCGACGTCAATAACGCTTTTCTCAACAGTGATCTTGACGAAGAGGTTTATATGCAGCTCCCTCCAGGCTTCTGTCGTCCGAGGGAGAATAAAGTCTGTCGTTTGCAGAAGTCCCTATACGGCTTGAAGCAGGCTTCTCGCCAGTGGAACTTGAAACTCACTCAAGTTCTTGTCGATGCCGGTTATGTTCAAAGCAACCTTGATTACTCCATGTTCATCAAACATTCAGGACAGGATATGGTTGTTTTTCTAGTATATGTTGACGACATTATCCTTACGGGAACTGTTGAGACACTTATTGATGAGGCAAAAGCAGTCTTGTTTTCCAAGTTCAAGATTAAAGATCTTGGCGAACTCAGATATTTCCTTGGTCTAAAAATCATTAGATCAGAAGAAGGAATTGCTCTTAATCAGTGCAAGTATGTCCTTGATCTCATTACTGATACTGGAATTTCAGGATGCAAAGTAATTGATGTTCCCTTGGATCGTAGCATCAAGCTGACCTCACTTGAGTATGATAAATACTTCCCACAGAACATGTCAGATCCTCAACTCACAGACTCGGCTCCATATCAGCGTCTGTTAGGCAGATTGATTTATCTTACTATAACCATACCCGATATATCTTTTCTGTACAGCATTTGAGTCAGTTTATGCAAGAACCAAAAACTTCACATATGAATGCTGCTATTATAGTTCGATATCTGAAAAAGAATCCCTGTGCTGGCATTTTTTCCCTGCACAATCTGGTGAAGCTTGTTTAGAAGGATACAATGATGCTGATTGGGCGGCTTGCAATCTCACAAGACGATCTATTACAGGTTATTGTGTCAAGTATGGAGATGCTCTTATTTCATGGAAATCGAAGAAACATGACACAATCTCGCGGTCTTCAGCGGAGTCTGAATATCGCAGTCTCTCCAGTTTGGCTGCTGACATTGTTTGGTTGGACAGTTTATTCACTGAATTGGGCGTTCATGTACCCAAACCAATCGCTGTTGCCTGTGACAATAATGCGGCGCTCCACATTGCTAATAATCTTGTTTTTCACGAATGGACGAAGCATATCGAAGTAGATTGTCATTACTTTCGTGAAAAAATTCTGAAAAAACTGATCAAGGCATATTACATTGCCTCTTCACAGCAGTTAGCAGATATCCTAACTAAAGGCCTTGGAGCTAAACAGCATGATTACCTTATGTCCAAACTCGGCATGTACACCTTGCCAAGTTTGCGGGGGAGTGTTGACGTCTCTAGAAGCAATTGACGTATATGTACAGTAGAGACGGTTATTACGGTTTGTACTGTAGCGCCATATGTACTGTAGCGTTTTACTTATTACGAAAACTTGTACAAAACTCATACTATAAATAGAAAAGCATACATCTTAGCAGTGTGATTTTTTCCTGCTAAGTGTTTTTGCCCCAATCGTGTTACTCTTGATAGTTTTAACAAATGTCCGTCGAAAATCTCGTGAAATTCATCGAAAAATTCATTTTCCAATATTTTTTTACGAGAAGAGGGTCGTCGGAATAACTATCGTCGGTAACAATATTTTGACTGATGCACTAAATTGTCGATAGTTTCAACCAACGTTGTTAAAACGGACCAGACCGGCCAATTCAACCGGTTCAACTGCAAACTGGCCGATGATCCAGTCCGGTCAAGTGTCGAAAATCATTTTGACATTGAACTGGGCAAAATCGATTGAACCGGCCGGTTGAACAAGTTCAACTCGGTTCAATGCAGATTTTGAAAAAAAAAGTAAAAAAAATGATAAAAATAGAAAAGTTAAATGAGAAAAAAGGAAAGGAATATAAGGAAGTTAAAGAGGGAATATCATATGTATATAATTAAATAGGCATTGAAATAAAAAAAGGTAAGTATTTAAAATTGAATAGTATTATGAAAGGGCATAAAATAAAGGAAATAAAAAGGAAAGTGTTAAACAAAAAAGGAAATAAGAATAATTTAAGATAAAATTTATTAATATAACATCTATCATCATTAAATAATAGATATTAAATTATTAATAATCTATTAACATTATCATTATAAAACTTATAATTAATAGAAATTATGTTATATTATTTTTTAATATTTTTAATAAAGTTATTAGTATAATATTCATATACTATAACATATAACTTATACAATATCTTTATAATTATTATAAATAATATTATTTTAATAAAATCTAGTTCAATCCGGTCGAACTCGATCAGACCGGTCCAACCGCAACTCGGTGATGAGTTCGGTCTGATCGCCAGTCCGGTTCTGAAAATATTGGTTTCGACGAAAACATTCTTCGAAAGTTCCGAATAGTAGTCCCTTTAGAAGTCCAGACGAGTGATCCCCATTGGAAACTCCGACGGGAGTCTACCCATACAAGCGGCTGATCCGATCGCTTGCAGCCGGATCGAGCCACCTGGCGGTAGGATTCAAGAGTGAGGGAGAGGCAGCGAGAGAAAGGTCCGAGCCGAAATGGTCGGAGAAGAAATTGTTAGATATTATATAGTTACAACATACACACACACACACACACACACACATATATATATATATATATATATATATATATATAAGAGGATACTCACAACTAAACATCCTCAAACAGACATTGCACTGATGCGCAAGCGAGACGTCGCCATCATCGTTGTCAACAACTGGGCTTTGCTATTGCAAGAAATGGGCCTCACGATGAACGACGCCGGCCTCCGGTGGTTATCAGCTAAAACTCTATGCTCAGACATGTTCTCAAACATGGCTCATGACAGATATACATTCGTTATGCTTGATCTCTAATAGAGATGACACACTTATTAAAATTAAATTAGACTTGCTGAATAATCGCTCTACATGTGTACGTAACTCAAGAGCTGATTTCACACACGTTAAATAAATGCAAACGATGAAATATCATTGACGATTAATAAGAATAATGATGTACGATGTGTTCTCAAACATTTATTGTCTTCTCATCATAACGATGAATGCGACGGACTACGAGAATTGCTTCATCCGAACCTGCTGTGGAACCAGAGCCGCAGCAACAGAGCAGCCTCAACCTCACAGATGGGTTGAGAGGGCAGCGCGGAGTTGACCAGCAAGGTCGAGAGCGTTTGGCAAGATCAGCAGAGACAAGAGCCTGGACGTCCTGCAACACGAGCTCCTAACGCCTACGAGCCTCAAGTGCGTGGGCTCGGCGGAGGAGTGCTCGGGGGAAGCCAGGCTGCGTCTAGAAGGCAAGGGAGCACTCGGCCGCGGCGGCGTGGTCTACGAGCTTCATCTGCATGAAGCACATGACGCGATGCGAGGCATCAGCCGGAGGAGCGCCCACGCTGTGGCAGGCTGTTGCTCGGAGGTTGCTATGGATAGGGGTGTTCACCGGGTCGGTCGACTCGATGATTTGATCCGACCCGAAGATCCGACCCGACCAACGGGTCGGGTTCGGGTTGGAGAATTCCAACCTGATTGACCCGACCCAGGTTTTTCTTTTTTAATTTTAAATGATTTTTATAGTTAATTTAAGAGTTTATATTATTAAAAATTGAAAAAATATAAAAATAAACTATTTTAAATGTAGAAAAATATATAAATATTAAAACAATATGTTTTGGTATTTAAAAATATTTTATTTAGTATTAGAAACAAAGTAATAAATATTTTTTATATTAAAAAAATAGAAAGAAAAAATTAAAAAAAAAAGAATAATGGTAGTCGGGTAACCCGACCACCCAACCGGACCCAACAGGCCGAGTCGGGTCACAAGAGAAAAAAGGGCAATTTGATCGAGTCGGGTCGGGTTTGTTCACGGGTCGGGTCAAACCCGACTCATGAACAACCTTAGCTATGGAGGTCGACGAACATATTCTTTTTAAACGATCTTTCGACGAAGAAACTGAAGTCGTTTGGATGGTCGTCCATTCAAATTAAACAGGAAAGAAAATAACTGATCTATGCACTCTGACACCATTTCATATTTCATGGAAAAAATTAAAAAAAAAATTAAAAATTTGAGAAAAAAAGATAGATACGCTGAATGCAGATTAATTCGTAACCTCATGTACCTTTATATAAGTATAAGATATATAAATACATTACATGTTCGTGACGTTACATTTGGTGTACTATCAATTTAATTAATACAAGTTAATATTTTAATTAATAAATTTGTGGAGGAAATGAATTAGAAAATTCAAAAAAAAAAGAGAAATTTCATATTTTAATTAATATGAAAGATGGAAGGAGAATGATTCCAAATCAATAGCTTGCTTCCTACGGCGGTTTAATATTCGGCGACATCTCAAGTAACCTTTCGGATCTCGTTTGTCATTGTATCTTAACTTAATCAATATCATTTGTACATGTTGAATACGTATATATATAATCATTCATGGATTACTTTGAAGGTGGAGTGACATCCATGGACTCGTTCCTGAGCAAGTTCTTCCATGGCGTGTACGTGAAGGAGCAGCTGCAAGTGACCAGCAAGTTCAACAGCCAAACGGTGACAAATGTTCACGTCTTTGCTCTACCTGGCGGCTCTGGTGGCTTCCTTCTTCGCGTTCAAGGTCACGAGGTCGTTCGGGAGGAAGGTGTCCACATGTTGGCAGGCAGCACCGTCTTCCTCGCTGGTGCTGACATCAACAGTTTGCCGAGAACGTCGTCGTGCTCATCATTGGCCACATCCTCCTTGGCCTCGGTGTTGGTTTCCCCAATCATGTGTATATCACAATTAACGTAAAGACAACTGCATATTCCGAACGATGGAAAAGAAGCTCACCTGGCTGCTGGTAATTGAGGGGCAATGAGTGAGAGGTCGAGGAGGACGCGTGAGGAGAGGTACGTAAGCGGTTCGCTGACATGGAAAAGAAGCTCGCGTAGCTGCCACGGTCGCCGCTGGCTGCCACTGGTCGTCGAGGGCATTGCTTCATGTGATGGATGAGTGGATCGGGGGGCGGGTGAGGAGGTGGTGAGAATGAATACACATACAAAACAGCGAAGCAAAATATAGGGAGGCGCAATGGAACGTACGTTCGCTTGATCAATAGAACGTCCGACTTTTCAACTGTTCTGCGCCGGCTTGTGGAAAGAGAGAAAAAGAGAGAGGAATTATGTTGCAAGTAAGAAGGTGAGAGAACTGTTCTGCGTTGGCTTGTGCATTAATGAGAGAGAGAAGAAGAGAGAGAGGAATTATGTTGCAATGTAAGAAGGTGAGAGAAAGAATGCTTTCATTTTTTTTGTAAAAAAATGATAAAATAGATAAATAAGAATGCTAAACCCTCGTCGCTTTGAAACGGTTGTTAAAGCCTTTGAATTATATATATATATATATATATATATATATTAATGAGAGAGAAGAAGAGAGAGGAATTATGTTGCAACGTAAGAAGGTGAGAGAAAGAATGCTTTCATTTTTTTGTAAAAAAATGACAAAATAGATAAATAAGAATGCTAAACCCTCATCACTTTGAAACGGTTGTTAAATCCTTGGAATTATATATATATGGACTAGGTGCAAATTTGGACATCACTGGCTCACCTCATTCTCTGGCTCTGTTTGTGGCACTTCTTGCTCGCAATGAATGGGGATGGTCAGCAAGTCATTTCTTATCTCATACATGGTGGATCCTACTCTATCTTTGTAACGTTTTTTTTTTTTTAAAAAGGTGGAATTAGTTTAAAAAAGAGGGACTGTTTGATCTTTTTGCAGGGGACAGCAAAATAATAAAAAAAATATATAAAAAATAAATGACGTGTAAAAAAAAGGGGCGCGCTGGTCTTCTTCCTCCCCGACTGCTACAGTGCCGCATGATGCCTCAAGCTGCCCCTTCTTCTGACCACCTTTTCTTCGTCGTCCGGCCACCATTTTTTCTGTGTGAAGTGTTGTTGGAAAGAAGGCGACGAGACGAACATTTTTTATATGGGGTAAAAGATGATCGGTCCACTGTAGGTGACAAAGTAAGTGCCGAACGCGAGAAAGAAGGAAAGTTCACCGGTAACGTTTCCAGATCCAATTCGCATCGATCTTCCTCCTGGTGAGTTGTACATTATTCTCAGGTTGATTAGGATCATTTTGATGAGTTTTAAGCGTATTCTAGTTCCAAATCACTTAGGTGATCGAGTTGGGATCTTTCGACAAACTTTCCCGACGACATTTTTTCGGCGAGCTGACGGGGAGCTCCGGCCGAGCTCATCACTATGTTCCGGTAGGTGCACACATGAAGCAGAAAGAAATCAGATTGCTGTCCGATAAAAGTTAAACCGCTAATCCCTTTTAGGTTCGTGAGTTTCGGATTTTGATCGTTCTCCGATGACTCTACTGATGACTCATCCTCAAATCGGAGTTGGTAATGAAAATGTACATTGAATTTGATTTCCATTATGTGAACTAGTTTTTAAGTAATTTTATTTTATTATGTATGAAGAAGTCTTTCGATGGCTTTTTGACATTTCGACGTATACGACTGTGGTTCAGAGAGTGATGACTACCGTTGTTATGGTATGAATGTCCCCATAGCTGAGAGTAATTATTTATAATGTAGTTAAGGTCCTAATTAGGATTTATTTGAAGTTTGATTTGAATTTCGCTTATAGGAGGTTGTTAAACGGAAGGTGATAGTTCATTGGTTGTTGAGATTTGATTAGGCTACTACTAGTCGACGAGGCCTTTATTTTCTTCTCGGCAAGTATTGTAGTAAATCCATAATACGACTTGATTTATGATAAGCATGTCGAGTTACTGTGAAGATTGAATTATCAATTAAATTTTTATAATATAATTTATCAAGTAATGGATGTGATAGATTGTGTTTACTTTTAATTGGATTCAAACGTGGGGGTAATTTGGGACCTACTGAATCCAATGTAAGAGAACTTACATCAAATGACATGAATTTCCTAACTTTTTGGAGTGACAACATTGTCTCATTCGGTGGGATAAATTTTTGTGATAATTTTTTTCATGCATAATCATATTTATTCGTATACTTCATATGTGCCATTATATGATTTGTAATGTTTTATTATGAATTTGAAAGTTTATTTGATAAAAGTTTCTCCTATTCGCTTGAAGGAAAAAAATTGCTTTTGAAATGAAATGTTTAATTATGATAATTTCAAACTCTAAACCTTCATTTTTAATTCGCATTCATGCATCGTATGCATTACATGTAACACCCGCATAAGACGGAGTGTTTTCATCTCGGAGGATTGACCAACTCCGAGTAGACCAATTTTGGACTCGGTATGCTTTGTGTCAATGGGATAAGAAGAGCAAGTTCAACACCCTGTGTCAATATAGTGATACGAGTGGTGAAATTAGAACAACCATCGTGTGTCAATGGGATACGAAGGATGTAAAGGAAAGATAAGAAGCCCTATGTCAATAGGATAAGAAGGGCAGTTCAATATCCTGTGTCAATGAAATACGAGGGACGAAATTAGAACGATCATCTTGTGTCAATGGAATACGAGGGGTGAAATTGATTTCTCCATTGAGGAGATTGGATATCCATATTTGATAATGTTTCCCTCATTTTATGATATTTTATTGTTTCCATGCATCTGCATGCATGACTTTCATTTTGTATGATTATTAAGTGAATGAGTTTTCTTCTGAAAAAATGAGAAGTTTTTGTAATATTTCTCGAAAATAAAGATGTTGATTTTCGCAATGGTTTTAATACTTGAGGTAGTCGACTCACTGAGCTTCTTGATGCTCTCGCATTTCATTTAAATTTTTGCACGTACTGAATGAAAGTCATACGTGCTTGCTTGCTTAGCATGAAATAAAAAAATATAAGGGACATGGATTAGTCATGATTGAGAGGTGTGATCGTTATTTTAGTTTCCTTGTATTTCATTTATTTTCTTATACGAATTGATAGCTTGAAGAATGTTTTGAATGATTTTGAGAGATGTTGAATTTATAACGTACAGCGATGGTCGCTCATGATATATGATTTATGAACATCTGGCTCGTGATTTTAGTTAAAGAGTGATCTTGTGACTCATCGTTTTGGGCATGCGTCCCACTTTTTTTCCTATTTATTGAATTGCCAGTAATGACCTTATTAACTTTATAAATTGCATGTGAAGGATATGGATAAATATTGTTTATGACGTTAGACGAATTTAAGTATACGTCGTGTCGAAATTTTTGAAAATTTTTAGAGTTTTTTCATTGAATATCTGAATTTAAGTGTTTGGTTTTACGATTTTCCCCTTGTGACGCCAAAGTAGTAGTAGGGCGTCACAATCATGGTTGTGTATGCCAAAACAATAAATAGGTAAGGATGTGATATGATATGAAATACCTGTAATAAATTAGAGCTCTAAATTACAACCTTTGTTATTGATGGATAACAGCAAAACTTAATGAACAATTAATAGCTTCACACGTTGAAAAGATTAAAGAAATTACGATATAATGACTTGTAAATTACAATCTGTTGATGAATTATAGTTGATGGACAATTGTTGGCCAATTAATACATTGTGGCTAATGGATAATTGTTAGTCGATTAATAATTGCCGCCATTTGATTATTATAATTGATGGACAATGGCTTAATTATTAATTAAATTAATAATTGAGATCAGTTGATTAATGTAATCAATTGATAATGGTTAATTGAGATCAAAATTGATCTAGGACTAATTGATAATTGATCATGAATTATCAACAATGGATAACCAAGAATTGAAAATCGAATATCAACAAAAAAATCGATTATGGATAATGAATGTATTGTTATTGATATTGATTTGCTGATTGTTCAATTGACGAGATATTGTTATCATCAACTGCTAATTTTTTTGTCCTTGATTGAATCGTTGATTGATTGGTAATCCATGTATTGATATTTTATTTATACCTATTCATATGATATTTTATTGCATTGAATTCTAGTGCATATGATAAAAGTTTATATATTCATATGCCAAGTGTTATTATATCCATTGAGATTTTTTTTTTCTCTACGTGGATCCATGTAGAATTCATAGATAGTGATGGTGAGACCATTTGTGCCTCCGACTATGTACTTGCAAAGGTATGAACATAAATAGGCACATAATAGTTAGCAATAGTGAGAAAATATCCTGTAGATGTGAGCCCACATAATCAACATATTATTGTACATTACATAGTTCACTTTCGTTAAAATAGAATTATTATATTCAAGTTTTTTGACATGTCAAAAGTAAAAGGAAAATATTAAGTTATAGAAAAAGGTAGAACTAACTTCTAAAATTAATCAATATATGTTCATAGACCGACATGATCATCAAGTTAATAAAGATAACTTGATCCTGATAATCAAATAATATGTTAGTCATATAATCATGACTATTTAATTGATAAAATAAATTAATAAGTAGTTCAATCAATCGAAGGAACAGAAAATAGATTAATAGTCATTTCTCTCCATAAGCCATACTTATATAGACTCAATTAATAGATTATGATAACAAGCTTCTTAATCTGTGATATGGCAACATAATTATGGCTCTACATGTACATGATCCACACAGCCTAAGGACATGTTTAGAAATGCCAGAAGATAATGTTCAATTAAGTTATCAACTGAGATAGAAATTAGCTATTACATGCGAAACCCTTCACTATAAATTCATGTTATAGTTTAGCTCATATGATTTCTGTAAGATTTTTTTAGTGTACAAAATCCGATGATGTTCAATCACTCTCAAGATCTTGAAGTCGAATAAGATCTTCTCTGTAACGTATCGGCCTTTAATAAATAATAATAATAATAATAAAGAAAATTTGAAACAAGCGGTCGGCAAGGGAGGCGTCGCCGACGCCTCCCCTGGCCTTCCGCCGTTTCGCCTCCGGCCGACCAAGGGTCGGCCGGGGCGTATAAGAGGGGGGGGAGGGCCACCCTTGCGCTCTCTTGGAACCCCCGACCTCCTCTTCTCCTTCGTTCTTCTTCTCTTCCACCGCACCGGCGAACGACGACGCGCGATGACGAAGCAGAGCCGAGACGAACAACGAACGAATCGATCCCTCTTCGACGCATCTCGACATTCTTCGACGTGTGCGAGGGGCAGACGAATCCTTCCAGACGACAACGAACGTCCGACGACCGTCAGACGACGAGAAAACGACCAGCGAATCCATTTGAGCGGAAAACAATGTACCCTTAGTGTTTAATCCCATAAACGAAGAATTATGGATCGTTTGATGCAAAGAATTATACCATAGTGATCCTGATAGTGTTTCCTTTAAGTTTCGTATTCATATTGTATTGAATTGATGGCCGAAGGACCGCCGGAATCGGAGGTAAAGTCCGACGGCCCTGTTTTATCACAAGGACCGGTCGACCGATTCCAGAGACCGGTCGACCGGTCTATGCACCGAACTTATATGAATGCATACTTATCGGTCGACCGGCCACACCACGGCGGTCGACCGGTCTCTTTGTTAAAGAATAAAAGCTGACCTTACGATCGATCGACCGGTCCCAGAGAACGGTCGACCGATCCGTTGCGCACTGCGCATCCTCATGGCCTAACGAACGGTCGACCGACACCCTGGACGGTCGGCCGGTTCGCAGACACCGATTTAGAGAACTCGGCCGACCGATCCTATAGGACCGGTCGACCGGTGCCAAGAGAACGGTCGACCGGTCCAACAGGAGCGGTCGACCGGTCCGACAGGCAAACCCATTGGTCAGGCCTGATCGGACTAATCCACTTCCAAATCGTAACTAGAACTCTGACCAGTTCACCTATACTGGCTGAATCCTATTGTACAAAGATCAAAGTTCTATTGAACCCTAAATCATAGATTTCACAATGACTAAAGATAAATAAAGCAAGGACAAAGGCATGAGATTACTATGTGCCGCCCCCCAAAGTTAAAGCAAAGATCAGATATTAAAGTAGAGGAGGGATAGGTAGTTAGCTGAGGGGACAGCGACGCTACTGTCTTAAATGACTACTATTCTTGAGATTTCAGATTTTCTGACACCTGTATCTCGAATGAAGGGTGATGCTAAATGACATACCCCTTCCCTTAAAGATTTAAAGTATTATGCTAGAGGGACAGGTAGCTAGCTGAGGAGACAGTGAACCTACGGGTCTCATAACCGACCACTGTTCTTGGATTGTAGGAATTCTCCCCCCTACCTTTCGAACTGGGTGAGGTAGTAACACCCACCCCTTTCCCTTTATGGACTTTCTGGCATCAGAGAATCAGAGAGGCACATCTGGCTTCCCAACCTAATAAAGTCGAGCTCGCTTAGGACAACCAACTCTAAGAATAATTTAGTAATGTAAAAGACGTAGCACAACTCACAGTAAAGCAATGCAAAGTAAAGCAATGTACAGCAGAGCAATGTAAAGCAAAGCACAATAAAGTAAAGCAGAGATATTATAAAGCAAAGCATTGTATAATATAGCAAGGACATTGTAAAGTAAAAGCATAGTAACACAAAGATAAAGTATTGTTATAGTAAAGAACAGAATACTTATATGATTAAAGACGTATGCATTAATTTCATGATCGTCATCGATCTTTATTTCACCGTCTATTACTATTGTACTAGGCATCTTTGCTCATAGGTATTCTATTCCCCTGCATTGAAATTTTGCAGGTGAGAATGTCAACTGAGAAGATGATGGAGAGTGCAGGGCTTGGAGAAGTTGCACATGACTGATATTTCTGCTCCGAGCATTCTTATTGCATATTTGTTTAAATTATTTTATTGTTCAGAGACATCATATTTTCTTCCGTACATAGAACTTCAGACAAGCTTATTTATATTTCTGCATAATTTTTTATATTGCAAAACACCATGAACTTCCGCATACTTTCTGTAATATAAAACATCACAGACTTCCGCATATTTTCTATAGCATGAGACATTATGAACTTTCCGCATTTTAGTCATTCGTCACGGCATTTCAATTACTCTTCCGCATTAAAAGTCCTCTATTACGTTATTATTATTTTATTAGTGCCATGTAAACAGTTTTATTGAATGGTCAATGTCAGTAGAGCAATAGACAGTGTAGCGTTCCCGGGGTCAAACTTACCGCCCATGTGGCGGGAGGTACGATTTGGGAGCGTTACATTCTCCGACAACTCATTTGACCATAATGCACTCTCACTTGCATCTCATAACACAATGAAGAACAATTTTATATATCCGTTGAGCAATATCGTCGAACATGTTTTGTGCAATGCCATGCCATAAGAAAAAAGAAACACACAGAGAAAACGAAGGATACACACCTGAGAGAAATATCATTTAGTATACACACATGTACTTGATGTCGCTATTAGCAGGCCAAGGTGACATGGTTCCGAGCGAAGCCGTCAAGTCTGGGAGGAGGGAGGGGGGCGCTTGGAGTGGAGGTAATCCTGGAGGGCTTGCAGCTGCTCCTTGGAAGGAGGCTTCTCGTTGTCCTTGATGGATCTGTGCACGTCATACGTAGTCGCACCCAGGAAGAGGATCCTGTCGTCGTTGACCACAAGTTGTTTGCTAAAACTCCTAGGAGAGAGATGGAGCTACGGGAACGTGTTTTAAACTTACCCGGAGGCGAACAGCACCAGTTGCCTGGGAAATATGTGCTTCCCAAACAGCCTCATCTTTAGCTTTCGTTAGTCTCCTAAGAAACAATGGAAGTCAATTAAATATCGTTTAGCGTTGCGCTTATATATGAATCGCACATGAATTATCAATATAAAATAATTATTTCTTTACTGCAAATTATTTTTTTATAAATAAAGTCAGCTTGAAAATTCGATTATGAGATTTAAAAAAAAACAAAATCATAAGAATACTTTTTCAATGAACACTTACCTTATTAGCATTGAATTAATTTAATGTTCATGAAAAATAGACTCTAATCAATATTTGTAAATATGATCCGCTAACTAATTAACTAAATTTTGAACATTTAAAACGTCCCTCTTTTATTATTATTATTATTATTATTATTATTATTATTATTATTATTATTATTATTATTATTATTATTATTATTATTATTATTATTATTATTATTATTATTATTATTATTATTATTAATCTTTCAAATCTTGATTTTGATTTTTTTTTTCGGAAAATTGTTATCCAGCTGAATTTGTTTTAGTTGCGATCTTGTTTCTTTGAGAAATTCTTTATCCCATGTTATTTATTTTTAAAACAAGGATAATTTATATTTTAAGAAATAATTTTGCAACATGGTAATTCCAGAGATAAAATAATATGTGATAGATTCCTGAATAAAAATCTATTTCACATTTTATGCCACAATATCCCCTCGTTGTATATGATGCGACTAGTGATGATAAATTGAGTATTATTTTTTTTTTATATAATCGTGGCCTTTTGGAGTAGTCTTTTGATTTGATTTCTTGAAAGCATGACTTTATCATGCTAATGACCTAATTTTCCTATCAATGATCAGGTTTTTTCGTATTATTTGTTCCAATTTTTTAATGGCACAGACTAATTTGTTTATCATGGTAATCTGACTAGTTCAATTTAAAGCAAGAAGAAAATAAGTGGAGCTAAGGAGATTTGGGGAGTCCCAAATTTTTTTGGTAATAATTACATATGAATAAAAGGAAAAATTATACTTATATATATTCTGTAGTTTGGGCCCTGTGTTTGGATTGGGGAACGAAAGTTCCCCAAAGTTCCCAAGTTTTGTTATGTGAAATAGAAGTTCTATGGCGTTTGGATATAATTTTTGACGCAGAACTTGAACACAAGAACTTGGACTCCGCCTCCTCTGTCGCCTACAACTGCCCCGCCATCTTCTCCAACCCTCATCCTCTCCTCGTCGCCAATCCCCTCCTCTTCCTCCTCTTCGGATGCTTTTTTCCCGATGGTGGCGACATCGTCTCTAGAGGAGATCTCATCGCCGGTGGAGCGGCTCGTCAGTGATCCATGCTGGCCTTGGTCTTTGGACCCTCTTCGGCAGCGGACGGAGCTAATCCAAAACCAGGCCAGCGACCACGCCACGCTCGTGGTGGCCTACGCCTCCTACATCCGAAAGCTCAAGTTTGAGACATCCATGATAGGTTCGCCTCTTTGCCGACCTCTCTCGCAACCTCTCCTTCCTCCTTTCCACCTATCGCCCCATCCTTCATTCCTCCAATAGCGACGACAGCGACGTTGCAGTCGATGAGGATACTATTTGCCGCCTCGACTGCGTATGCGTGGTGAAGGACCGCATCGTGGCATCGGCCTTCCCGAGCACTGATCACCGATGCTAAGGACTTATTTGACAACCAGCTCAAGATCCTCTCCCTCCGCACCATCGCCGCGTAGACGACGCACAAGATCTAGCTTAAAGATACAATCTTCTTGACCGACAATTGGGGCAACAATAGCGACGAAGATGATGAGGGCGGCAGCGACAAGAAAGCTAAAGAACTTTTTGCCAAGAATTTTGTCAAAACAATTTCGACTCAACATCACATAAACTTTTTGCCAAAAAACTTTCAAAGTTCTCGTCACAAAAGGTGTTTGACAGAATTTGCTCTGCTGCCAAATACAAACTTTAAATTCCTTCCCTACTCCGTTATTAGAATTACACAAAAATCATTTTATTGATTTACATAAAAATATTTTTTGCCTTATATATTTTCCTCTGACCTTTATATATTATATTTTCTCTAGTCTCGTCTTTTAATTTTACTGTATTTTAATACATATATACATAAGTTTGATTAACTTTTATAAAAGAAAATCAAACCCAATATAATTTAGCATATTACAGATATTAGTTTATATATATATATATATATATATATATATATATATATATATATATACATATATATATATATATATCTCAACTTTCTGGAATAAAAAATGCTACTGTTAAATTTTCTTTCGTTCGATTTGATGATGGAAGAAAAACATTTACAGTAGTGCGGAGTAAAATCGACAATCTAAACGGTTTAACCTCTAACTTTTGCCTGATAAAGAACTGAAATGCAGACTTTTAAATTTAATTTATCAGCACAAGAGAAATGTCAATAGGTGAGAACACAGAAAATAGTTGGAATGCACACGTTGTTGTAAGATTGATCTTAGGTTGCAGTTTCAACTTCATCAGATGCCACAGCCACCCCATTTGGTCCCTCATCAGCACGAAGTTGGGAAGAGACATCATCTATTGCGGCATTCAGTTGTGCAATCTTGTCTGTCAGTACCTTCCTGGTCTTCTGTTGTTTGAAATAGAAAATGATGCTTGTTAGTGCAGGTCATGTTTGAATCTACAAAGGAAACATTGCAATGCTTTGGATTCAGATTTCATTCGAAGAACATGAAGGAAAGAAGTTTCACGTATGATAACATCTCGTCCACCTTCTCAAAAGAAGAAAAAAAAACTCCCCTCCAAGCATATATAATATAGTCCTACAAATTCCATGAAACAATATGAAGACTACTTCCACCATAATCTTTTTTCGGAAATGCCATATATCCTATGTCAGTATGCTGATACAATAATCCATTGAATAATATTTATTACAAGTGGCCCTCAAAATTATTTACCACAATTCATTAACTTGATATGTCAGAAAAGGCTGACAATTTCTCTCCTCGGTCACCAAGATAGAAATTAGGACACATTAATTAAAATATGATGCTAACTGCTAACAAATACTCCTTCAGAAGGGATTCTTATGATGTTTAGTCAGAAAGGCTTATTTCATTCTTAACAAATGCAAGCTCCAGCTAAGTTAAGCCTAGGGTTGGATTTTTATGAAGAAAACATCTTTTAAGCAAAAATCTCAATCCAATCTCTGATTGGCAGTTTTCATGGTTTAAATCAGCAATCTGATCAATGGGCTCTTCCAGAAATGGGTTCAGCAAATTCTCTTCATATCTTCCACAAGCTAACCTTCTAGGAGTTTTTCACAAGGGTGACACTATTTCCACTCCATTTATTAGACACAAGGGTAAAAGTGTCCAGTACTCACATAAAGGAGTGACAATAGTGTTTTTTCGAGTGGCAATAGTGGTGCCCTTTCACAAATAGCAGTCTTGAGGCATTGTAGGTAACCAAAATACTTTCCATAGAATAAGAATTTGAATTAGCCTGAGAAGAAAACATCCTCCCCAATCCCCATACCTATAAAAATTTTCACTTGGTATATGCACAATTTTCAATGAACTTACAAAAGAATCCCGTAAATAAAGAGGACATGTGGCCTTGGACCAAAAAAGAAGGAAGATAAAGGGATATTTCTGGTTAAAATAACATAATCATACTCAAGCCAAACAAGGAGTCAGTGATTCACAAAAAATAAAACTCGAACACTAAATTTCTCTACAGCCATCCAACTTTATTCATCTTCCCAATACAGTCAGTCACTGAACTTTGATTCTAACCAAACCACCAACCATGGTTGTCAAAAACGCGTGTTAACTCGTAAAAGCGTACGATTTTACGTCTTCACCTTTGCATTTCGTGCTCGATCTCACCTGGAAACGTTTTTGGCCAGCACGCGGTAGAATCGCGTGCTGGCCCGTAGAATCGGTGGAGACGCACGACTCCACCGATCCCACAATATTTTTTTTTTAATGTTTTATAAGCGTGATAGGCACTCATCTCTTCCATTTTGTTTGCTGTCTGCCGCTGTGCCCTGTCGCTGCCACCACTGCTGTCCTGCTGCCACCGCTCACTGCTGCTGTCGCCACTGTTGCTCGTCTGCTGCTCGCGCTGCTTCCGCCGCTCACTGCTGCTGTCGCCACTGTTGCTCGTCTGCTGCTCGCGCTGCTTCCGCCGCCGCGCTGCTGTCCTGATGCTGCTGCCACTGATCTAACAGGTTCCTCCCCCGTCCCTCTCTCGTGTTCTCTTTCTCTCCCTCTCCCTTTCTCTTCCCGCACTCTCTCCCTTTCTCTTTCTCCCCTCGTCTTCTCTCGCCCTTTCTCTTTTCCTCCCCTCTCCCTCTCTCGCTTTCTCTTTCTCTCCCACACCCTCTCCCTTTCTCTTCCCGTACCCTCCCCCTTTCTCTTTCTCCCCTCTTCCTCTCTCGCCCTTTCTCTTTTCCTCCCTTTTCCTCTCCCTTTCTCTTCCCACACGAGAATATGTTTTTTTTCTCCTTTTCTCTTTCTCTCTCTCTCCCTTTCTCTCTACAAATCGAAATAGGTTTCTTTTTTTTTTCCACGAACCCAATAGTTCTCCCCATTGGTGAACAAGGGCCATGGCGACCTTTTTACTTTCTATTATGTTATAAAATTAAAACATTTTTATATTTCAACTATGGTTAATATTTGCTTAATAAAGTGGAAATCATCAATTGCTTTTAATATTCTGAATTTATTATTGTGTTAATTTTTTATATATTAATAATGAAAGTTATTTATTGATGTGTTAATTTTTCATGAATTAATTATATTGATGTGTCTGTTGTTATTCTGTTATTATTACAATTTGTTAAGGTTGTGAATTAATATATATATAATTAAATAGGTATTAATATCATGAAGTGTGATGTTAAAATTATAAATTTGGACATGTATTATTGCATTTTGTACTTATAAGTTCAAAGAGAATTTGCATTTCACTACTAATATCATGAATTTATATATATTATTATATATTAATATATACATTTAATATTAAAAAATACAACAACAACAACAACAACAAAGCCTTATCCCACTAGGTGGGGTCGGCTACACGGATCATACGACGTCATTCCGCATTCGTTGATCCATGTTCGATTCGACAGGATTTTACGTTGGCTGTCGGGGCCTAACACAACCCTCCTCCTTTATCCGGGCTTGGGACCGGCTATAAAACATAGGCGGAGTTTGAGGAAACAAAAGCAGGGGGGGCACATTTTCTGCAATAGCTTTTACAGGTTTTTTCAAAAGAAAAAACAGTTTTCTAAAAAGAATCATATAAATGTTTATAGAGGCTTGTCAAAAAATTCAATTACCTGAAATACAGAATGTGATCATGTGTATGACAGACAATGAAATCAGACATGGAATCATTTAGTCGCATCTTTCCAACAGATTTCCCAATAGTACCCCGATTTTGCAGGTTAAATGTGTTAGGTTTCATGCGCTTGACATATCCCTTCTCACAAAAGCATTTCTTCATTGGGAATAACATCTATTTCCTCAAGAATCTGGTAAAATCGGCCGTGTCGTGTTACGTGTTCACGATTTACGAGTTTTTCCGGCCCTCCGTGTCGAGTCCGTTTTACGTGTTTGACAACATTGCCACCAACCAATTTTTAGAAGTTTGGAAGCCCAATGGTGTTGCCTTGCTATGGTGATGCCGGATGTCTTATTTGTTATGAGCCTCGGTGTCAGAAGACTTGGTCTATTTTGAATTCCTTTTATTCAGCTTCTCTTTTATTTAGATTTTTTTATTTTATTTAGATTTTCTTTTATTTTATTGGTGAATAATATACCGAAAGGTTTGGTTACTACTAGAGCGGAATGGCGTCGTATGATTCATGTAGCCGACCCCACCTAGTGGGATAAGGCTTTGTTGTTGTTGTTGTTGTCCTTTTCTTTGATGCGATTAGGGAGAAAGTCACTGGTGTTCCTGTTTATGTCTCCCTGACTTTTCTCAATACCTTTTGAGCGTGCTTGGAATTGTGATGCATCTGGAATGGGTATTGGAGGGGTCTTCAGTAAAGAGGGATGCCCGCTGCTTTCTTTAGTGAGATACTTAATGATGGTCGCTTTCTTTAAGCGATTGTTCAATATCTTCGACAATATTATTCGTTACCTCAAGTGTTTGTCTTATGGTCTGATCATCAAGCATTACATCATTTGAGTTCACAAACACTTGATTGACCATCATGCCAAATGGTCTGAATTTCTTCAGTTTTATGCCTTTGTTCTCAAGAGCCGATCCGGCATAGAAAATAAGGTTGCTGATGCTTGGAGCTACTCTGTAGCTCTTACATCTGTTAGCATCTAAGTAGGAGGTTCTCGTGTCCTGGTTTTGGTGACATTCATCACACCTTTGGACAGTCACCATTATTTAGTGAGTTTGTTGTTCGCGAGGGATATCTTTTTTCGGGTAATCATTTATGTGTGCGTCAAACCAATGTCAGAATTTTCTTATTTGGGAATTGCATACTGGTGGTATCGTCAGTCATTTTGGCTGCTATAAAACTATTGCCTTGCTTCCGTACGATTTTATTGGCCTTCCTTGTGCCGAGATGTGGCTCGTATAAGTGTCCCCCCACAAATAAGCCACTGGTCTTTATAGTCCCTTACCAGTCCCTCATAAGTTATGGATTTTATTCTCGGACTATCTTGTACTCAAAGTGGTCATGACCTATTTTTTTGTCATTGTGGATGCTTTTTCTAAGATGGCTCATTTCATTCCTTTAGTAAGATTCTGAATGCTTTCCACCTTGCTCATTTATTTTTTTGAGAGATTGTCAAATTACATGATCTTTCTCCATCTAGCCTTTCATCGTGATGTCAAGTTTACAATTACTTTTGAAAAACTCTATGAATTTTTTTTGGTACACAACTCAAGTTTTCTTCGGCCTTTCATCCTTAAACTTACGGTCAAACTGAAATGGTTAATCACAGTATAAAAAACTTATTACGATGTCTGATTGGTAATTGTCTCGCTGAATGGGATCTTTCACTGACAACCACTGAGTTTGTCTATAATAGTTCGTCTAATAGGTACATTGTTTCTCCTCCCTCAAAAAAAAAACCTACATTGTTGTAGTCCCTTTGAGGTTGTTACTGGTTTCCAGCCATGTAAACCTGTTGACCTAATCCCTTCACCGTCAAGCAGTCATCCTTCCAAAGCTGCCATTTCTTTTGTTCAACATATTTCTAATGTCCATGAAAGAAATCGACAAAAATCAATTTGAAGTAATGAATTTTATAAACATGCTATCTATGTGCACCACAAATCTGTGGACTTTCAGGCTGGTGACTATGTGATGGCTCGTCTAGATCCTAAACAATTTCCACATAATTCTTTTAAAAAGTTACATGCACGAGCAACTGGTCCATTTAAATCATAAGTAAATAAGGACTCAATGCTTATGTACTTGATATTGACAATGTTGTCAAAGTCACGATTCTAGCTCGTGGAATCACCTGATTTTATCCAAAGGATTTCATGCCGGATTGTAGCACGTGACAGAATCGTGTTGTTCGTCCAAAGACCATATTCTAAGTATTTTGATAATAACAATCAAGGAAGATGATGTACTAATATTGCTCGAAGTGCTAGTATGAATAGGTTAAATATTTTTCAAAGAAGAAGTCATCGTAAGTTTTCTGCAGCTAAAACGAACGACCAAAACATTATCGGGCGCTTTGACATATAATGGACGACTAAAACAAATGTTGAACGGCCGCTAACAGAGAGAACTGACAAGAATCACTTTCGGTCGACCGATCCTGAGCAACAAATGAAAGAACATGTACAAAACGAACAACCGAAGTTGCTGCCACAACGACAGCTAGTTATAGAGAGCTCGGACATTTCTAAATCAAATGACCAAATCACTTTTGGTCGACCGTTCTAAGTGACAAAAGAATGAACATATACAAAACAGACGATCGAAGTCGCTATTGAAATGACCGCTAGTTACAGAAAGCTCGGACATTTCTAAATCGGACGACCGAATCACTTTCGGTCGACAGCAAAGGCAAACGACAACGGCTAATCCTTCTACGAACTACCATCAATGGACAACTGAGCAAAAAAGACACGGCAACGGCTATTTTTCTATACAAAATGGACGCCTAATATTATAACGGGAGACCGCTGAGCATAGACAAAAAAGCGCAACAACTAGTTCCTGTGCAAAACGAGCGCTCGAAACTAAAACGAGCGACTGTTTCAAAAGTGACAGCACAACTCTTTTAAAAAAGTTTTGCAACGGTCATATTTTCAAGAGAAGCATATAAAAGCAATTCAAAAGACTAAAGGAAGACTACATGAGCAAGGCAAATCACTCTATAGCACTTTTCAAGTCCAAAGCATTTTTCTAGAGCTCAATCTTGCAAATCATCCCTTCCCTCTTCTAGTTCCTAAGTGTGTGCGTTCTTTGTACGAAGAGAGAATTGGAGAAAATTCTTGTGTTCTTGTTTAGTGTGTTTGAGAGCTCCTTGTAAGAAGAGGTGTGCCTTACGTCTTGAACGAAGAAGAAGGCATTATGGTGTAAAAAGAGTTATTCTCTCCCTATAAGAAAAAAGAAAGCTAGTGAATCTCCGACGATCTCGAGGCCGGGAAGTCGGAGCGGGGGCGTAGGCCAAAGAGTTGGCCGAACCTCGTCAACATATTGTGCCTTCCTGAGTTTTGATTCTTCTTACTTGCCTTTTACTTGCTTGTGATCGTATTCTCTAAAAATCGACTTTTACATTTTTTTTTGTTAAAGTTTTTAAAACACCAATTCACCCCCCCTCCTTGGTGCTTTCGATCCTACACGTGTGTTGGCTCGTAATATTGGTGGGCACAGTGTGCCACTGATCCAATATTTTTACCAGTCATTGCAGTTTCTATATCACCCCTGCTAAGCCATCTTTGTCATACCGCCATCGCCACTGTCTTCTTTAGGAGAAAAAGAATGATAACCAAAGTTCTGGTCGTCTTCCATCTATATATATCGATGTGAAATGAAAGTCATGTACAAGTGTGGGCTTTCGAATAGAGAGCGACAAAGAAGGAGAAGATGAAGATGTATAATGGCTACCCAAAACCCCACTCTCGAATACAAAAGGAGACGTGTATAATAGGAGCTAGATGGCCCACGTATCGGCCAAAAAGGTCACCAAAGGTGCTCTCCAATGGCAAGACCTCGAAGTGACCGCCAAAAAGTCTCCGAGGTGGATGGGAAGAGGCCCGCAATGCTCGTCTGCTACTAGACATCACGAGATACCGAACACGCAAAGAATAGATGGGCGACGTCCTCCTCCGCCTTGAAACATAGAACGCAGGACACGTCCGCATGGGGCATCCATCTTGCTTTGTACCTCCTGGTGAGAAGTCGATCACGCCACATGAGTCGAGTAAAAATCTTGACGGCTGCCGCCGCTAGATCTCCGCCACCGCCGCTGCTAGTTTTCTATCGCCGCCGCTGCTAGGTCTCCGCTGCTGCCATGCCACCAAGGTTGTTGTCGTGCACTGCTATCGCCACTCCCCCATCTCACAGGCCTGTACCAATCACCATCTTGCATGGCTCATGTGAGAAGCCCCTGTGAGAGAGGGGAGCCTGTAGTGGACACCGTCTGCTCATGGGCAGAATCATGCAGGGTGTTAAAGTCGATGTGCTGACCAATTTTTTTAAAAGCTTAAACCGTTAGGAAGAGCAACATCATTGATTCTTAACACTCCCCCACTCCCCCTCACATGTGGTTGCTGACAACTTTGATCTAGCCCAGCCCATCACAGGGACAACAAAGAGAGGAAAATATTTCTTTTCAATACGAATTTAAAGAGGTTTGAACTCAAGACCTCTAGCTCTGATACCATATATCATGTTAAATTTGATGTGCTGTCTGACCAGTTTTCCTAAAAGCTTAAACCTTTAGGAAGAGCAACATCATTGATTTTATATTCTTAACATAGGGGTTGACTTTTAGGTGTGGTCAGGGGACAAAATCTGGCCTCAGCTCATGTCCAAGGGATGCTTTTGGGTCCTCGTGCCCTTTGGGCAGGTAGGGAATTAAAGGTATCACCTGCCAACAATTTTCTTTCTAACAAATGTTTTTATATATATGATTATATCAGTTTAATCATTTTAAAGAATAAACAACAACAACAAAGCCTTATCCCACTAGGTAGGGTCGGCAAACATTTTAAAGAATACTGAATATTAATTATTATGTTTTATAAATAAATCATAATCTTTGTTTGATCATGTTGGTTTGAGCTTGAAACCTTCCTTTTTCTGAGAAACCTTGGAAAATTTTTCATTGCACAACTTATGACTTGAATTAATATATTGAAATTTAATTTATTGGATGCAATGAAACTTATAATTTGGAAGCTTGACCCACTAATTTTGGGCATTTATAACTTAAAGAAGTTTAAATGTTTGATATATTGAACTGCATAGTAATTTGTATTATAAATTTAATGTTTTATAATTTTTTTTATTTTTTTCTATTAATTAGTATGCATATACAACAACAACAACAACAAAGCCTTATCCCACTAGGTGGGGTCGGCTACATGGATCATACGACGAATTCGTTGATCCATGTTCATAAGATTCGACAGGATTTTATGCTGGCTGTCGGGGCCTAACACAACCCTCCTCCTTTATCCGGGCTTGGGACCGGCTATAAAATATAGGCGGAGTTCTATTAATTAGTATGCATATATTTAAAATAAAAAATGGTAGAATAAGATGTACTACAACTCCGCCTATATTTTATAGCCGGTCCCAAGCCCGGATAAAGGAGGAGGGTTGTGTTAGGCCCCGACAGCCAACATAAAATCATGTCGAATCTTATGAACATGGATCAACGAATATTACCGAAAGGTTTGGTTACTAATAGAGCGGAATGGCGTCGTATGATCCATGTAGCCGACCCCACCTAGTGGGATAAGGCTTTGTTGTTGTTGTTGTTGGTAGAATAAGATGTCTCCTATTACAATCCCACATTTTATGTGTTCACCCAGCCTTTCCGTGTACACTGGATATGGGCATTACCTCGGTATTCAATGTTGAACATTTGTATCCTTGTTGTGGAATATTTGAGCTCCTCCGCCTGTTGTGTCTCTTGTTATTCGTACTCTAGAGCCAGTTGTTCCTTCTACTCCATTGCCACCGGTGGTTTGCATTGCCAATATTCTTGAGGATCAAACTGTTATTACCTCTACTAATCCTGTTCTGCATTCCTTGGTTTGTTGGTTTGATTATCCAGCCGTGGATACTTCATGAATCACTGAGGAGTAATTTCGCTGCATTGATGCTGATTTATTGGATGCTTATCATCTTAGTCACTCGTTGGAGCCAAGTTATTTTCAGACAGGGAAACTTGATGTAGGGCAGCCTCCTATTTGTTATGAGCACAGGCATTGGAAGGCTTAATCTATTGTAAATTCCTTTTATTCAATTTTTCTTTTATTTAAAATTTTCTTTTCTTAGTTTGTTAAGGAACCTTTTCCTTTTATATTAGTGTTTCCTTATCCTAGTATATTTGGAAACCCATATTTTCGGATCCATATAAACAGACTTGGATGGTTTTGTAATGGGGATCATTTTGAATTATACGAATTAATCTGATTTTTCATTAAACAATTAGTCTGGTTGCATTACCTGGTAGCACGAGTGTCTTTCTACCAGATAGACATTCATTCGTAAAAACATAGTTTTTTCTCTCTAGTACATGCCAAATAAAAGAATTCTCATTTACCGTTACAGGGGAAAAAATTTTCTTGGACACATAGGAGAGAGAAACTATTTTATTAATGAGTCTCGGCATGGCTGAGAGAGAAAGTCGTCTATGTGCTATTGAGAACTAGCCATAGAAGGTCAACATGATCGCGCCTGCATGCTTTTAAAATTTGGATGGCCATTTGGTTGCAAACTAAAGTTTAGTGACCATATTGGGAAGATGAGTAATTTGAGTGACCTATGAAAAGTTCACTTTGAATAGAAGGTCATCTCAATCCGGCCATTAAGATATTATGATCATTTAGAGAGAAAATGATTCCGATCTTACCTACAAAATCTTAGACATAGGATCTATACAGGATCTTAGTATCGGTAGGATCGATCCTTTCGACCTTATGATAATGATACCAATCTTCTTATTCGAATAAAAAAAGTAAACATAAAATACCATGGCTAAATTTGGTTCGATCATTTTATCTTTATATTTTATATATTATTCTCACTTGTGTGAACTCTAATATCATATGACAGTTCAATGTTATGTTATTCTTATGAATTAACAATTATGATGTCTTTCATTAAAGTTAAGTTTCATTTTGGCACATATTATATTAATTTTTAAGAGAATAATGTACTTCTTTTAAGGTTCAATATTATATAAATATTATTTTTAGCATTAATTTAAGAACATCATATTATACTTCACAATATATATAAAAATATATTATATTTGAAATAATTCTGAACAAAATATCAATTATTGACTCATATACATCAAGTATTTATTAATAACTGTATTGTTTTTAAGTATTTTAAATTAAATAATTTTTTTTATTAATAACGAAGGATCAACGAATATATTTTACTAATAGAGCGGAATGGCGTCGTATGATCCATGTAGCCGACCCCACCTAGTGGGATAAGGCTTTGTTGTTGTTGTTGTAATAACGAAGGAACTTATGATCTTGGATCTGGTCTACTCAATCATCATAAGGATCCTACCTTGGAAAGTGATCCTAGCAACCTTGGTACATACAACAACAACAAAGCCTTATCCCACTAGGTGGGGTCGGCTACATGGATCATACGACGCCATTCCGCTCTATTAGTAACCAAACCTTTCGGTATATTATTCACCAATAGATCCTGCTCTATTAGTTCGCCAAGTGTCCGCCTTGGCCTCCCTCTCCCTCTTTTAATCGGACTCCAAATTATTTGATCTACTCTTCTTACTGGCGCATCTAATGGTCTTCTCTGAACATGACCAAACCATTTCAAACGATTCTCTACCATTTTCTCACTAATAGGAGCCACTCTGACTCGTTCACGTATATGGTCATTCCTAATCTTATCTAATCTTGTATGACCACACATCCATCTCAACATCCTCATTTCGGCTACCCCCACTTTACGTTCATGTTGTCCCTTCATAGCCCAACATTCACTACCATATAACACTGCTGGTCTTATAGCAGTACGATAGAATTTTCCTTTAACTTTATTGGGTACTTTTCTATCACAAAGAACTCCAGTGGCTTTCCTCCACTTACACCAACCAGCTTGAATTCTATGATTAACATCGTCATCAATCTCACCATCTTGTCTTACAATTGATCCTAAATATTTAAATTTTGTCACTTGAGGAATTATATCCTCCCCTAGCCTAACTTTCAAATCGTCTCTAAGTTGTTTATTTGTGAAATTGCTATGCATATATTCTGTTTTATTCCTACTTAAACGAAAACCCTTTGACTCCAACGTATTTCTCCATATTTCCAATTTTGTATTAATCTCTTCTCTTGAATCCGCTAAAAGTACTATATCATCCGCAAATAGCATGCACTTAGGTACCTCCTATGTGATACTCTCGGTTATAGCATCGATAACTAAGCTATAACCGAGAGTATCACAGAGGAGCAACCTTGGTACATACAACTAGGGATAGTTCTTTCAAGAACTACTACATACAAAAGTTGGTAGCTTTAGAAGCAAGTGATATGCATCAAGTGAAACATATCACTGACTGTCATGTCAATGCATATTTAGCAAATATCATAAAGTATCATTGCTTGTAAAGATAGATCTGGTGTAGATTATTTTTGAGTAATCAGTGTAAAATGTTATGAAAAGAAAATACATACCTCTAAAGCTTTTTCCTCGTCATATATAAATTTTGGCAGCTTCCTCATCAGATCTTTTTTGTCAGTCCCAGCCAGCGCCTTGCTAATCTGAAATGATGTTGTTCATTAGTACTTATCTTTTTAACGTGACTCCAAGCATGATTATTTCACTAAAGTTGAATCAAGATTCTAGAAACATTGACTAAAATTTCAGCTTATTCTACATTTTTGTATATGCTATAAAGTAATAAACTACTTCATGTATTCAAGATGTAAACACAGAGAATATGACACATCATTCTAAATTGTTCTTACGGAAATGAGGTGAGAACATGCAGAGTTTTTTCTCATCTCGGAAACTACATATATGGATTCTATTCTCCTTTCTTTAAGAATATGCTTGGATGATTATTGACCTCAGAGAGCCATCCTCAGTTCCTTTTCATTCTCAAAACATAATAAACTTCATACGACCTTGTAGAAGACAACACTGGTATTGATCATTACTTAAAAATAAAAATCAAAGTTAGCAACAACAAACGTATCAATAAGATGAACACGAAGATAATACCAAAGGAAGAAAAAAAGAGAAAAAAGAAAATTGAAATATATCATGCCTTTAAAAAAATTGAAATACACCAAGCAGTTGGAAGTCTCCAGTATATGATTGGGACATACATACACACATTGAAGAAGGAACAAACAAAGGTAAAAAGAATATAACGACCCCAATACCTGAGGTGCATATACACAAGCAAGTGCTCCGACCATAAGTCCTCCAAGCACAAAGCCACCAACAAATATGCTAGCACTGCTTGACCTTCCACTATCCCTAAAAACGGGTGCAAACAAGAAGAGAAAGGAACTTTACACTCTTAACTAAACAAGCTTGAGAAAAAGTATTTGAAGTCAAACATTTCAAACAAAGGAGACAGCAATAAACATACAGAAATAAGATCCTTCTAATGGCATTGAATCCCAATTTATGATAACAGAGATGGGCCAGGAAGATGACAGTTATGTATATGATGCAAAGAATAAAATAAATAAATAAATAAATAAATGCATGGTGATGTTCTTGTTGATTCTTTTTTCTTAGGAAACATTCTATACCATGGCTCAACAAAGTCATAAAGCTTTGTTGGGCTGTTTCTCTAATCTTTTGTAATCATTCCCTGGCTTCTCTATAAAGGGAATCATAACAAAATAGTTATAAACTAAGAAGAAAAAAATGCTTAAAGAAAATAAATAAGGGAAGGAAAAAGTAAACTACAGGTAGGCCACAATTATCTGTACATCACTCTCAAATAGGATTTTCTGACATCCAGGCTTAAGAAAAGAGTTAGTGTTCATGAGTCAATAGCATGCTTAGTTCAATAACTGATATATACATATTTGATATCATTCTGAAAAGAGAAGTACCATAACTTGGATGAACTGTGACAATTTGATCTTGCTCAGTGCTCACTACAAGCGTCTTAGCAAATTGAAACATCAATCTAGATAACTTCTTAAAGACCTTGACAATCCAGCATTAGTTAGAAATGAAACCCTAGTTCTTTTCAAACTCCAGGTGGAGTTAGCAATACACACTGCATAAAATTCAAAGCCGCAGGACTAACTTTACACAAAATGCAAAAAAAAAGTCAAGATATTTTCTGGAACAGACATTGACTTTTATTTAGGAAAGAACAAGCAGGTCAGGGATAGACCGTAAGTTGTGAAAATGACTGACCAGATCATTTTACAAGTTATTTTTCTGTGAAAATCTAAAAGTTCATTTTACAAGTTCTTCAGGTAGTTGCAAGCATGAAAAAGGTCCCTGGTGAGAGTTCTTTTCAGCATTGGGCTTAATTTTTTATTCGGTCATCACATTTTCTTTTTCTGTGGGTTATCACATTTATTTTGAATGTACATAAAGTCCACAAATGTCATGCAGTACTGACGTACCCACAATTGTATAGTTACTGTCCTCAGAAAATAACCTAATGTTTTTTTTTTCCTAAGAGTAACTGCCAAACTTTAGAAATTTCTTCAGCACTGTAATTAACACGGAATGCAGTACCAAAAATATAGACGTGAAAAATTCATGTAATTAGCATAATTTTGACAGCTTGACAAAGTACCCGAGTCCACTTCGAACTGTTAGCCGGCTCCGACATCTCGTTGCACTGCCCACTTTCCAGTGCCCAAGGGATCTAAGGTGCAAGCTCTTCTTGTGGCACATCAGAAGAGGCCGCTCTGACAGCTTCAATGGACGACCTTTGTGAAACCAGCAAACGCTAACATTATTTTTTTTTCTCACAATAACACATTTTGGAGAGTAGAAAAGCACATCATCCTTCCAGTAATTGCCCATGGAAGTACACCACCAAACTAATGCACAAAAAAACTCTCGTGCCTCACAAGGCACCAAGAATCCCATCAAACAACTCAAATATCAGATAACTACCAGCTCGAATGAGCCCACAAACAATTGGCGAAACCTAACCGAAAGAAAGATCGCCTCTTTTCCACATATCAGCACACTAACAAGTATCAAGTAAACAAACACACTTTCGATCTAGAACTGTTCATAACGACGGGAAATTGCCTGAAAACTCCGAGGCATCTAAAAGAACACAAGGAATTCAATCAAACGTCTCACGAAGATTGAATCCCCGCAAGCTAAACATAAGCGTAGATCAGCTCCACAATTTTGATCAGGAAACAGACAAGCTTTTGGGAAATCGACGAGGAGCACACTTACCGGAGGGCGCCGTGAGGCGCGGATCCAACGAAACGAACGAGCCCGCGACCGCTGCTGCCATTGCGAGCACTCGGAGGAGGGGGAGGAAGCAAGAAAATGGTGAGGAGAAAAAAGAAAAGATTTCTCTCTTCCTCGATGTTATCGACGCTCCGATCAGAAAGGGGCCCAGAATTTTTTTAAGAGGGGACAAAAATGATGTTATAAAAATTATAAAAACAAAATATTAATTAATTAATATTAAAATAAAATTAAAATTTAACTTAAAATGAAAAATAATAAAGTAATCATTTTAAATTAATTTATGTGTGTGCGGAGAGGACGGATAGTGATGTTAATCGTGGACAACTCGGCTCGTTTATTATCTGACCTTACCCGTTCATGTTCGAATTCGAGTTCATCCGATTTTTTTAACGGACCTATGTCTATATTAGGCCAAACAAGATTTTTTAGCCATTTGTCCGATATCGATAAGATATCTGTCCGGCACTCATTCGATAATTAATAAGTCGTCCCGTTCATTAACCCATTAATATATTAGTTACATAATAATACTGATTTGCTATTAATAAAATATATAAATGAATCGTATAACATCCTGCTTAATTAATAACCATGATAAAAAGAATCCTAATAATATTGGATTGCATGGTGGTATGTTGATATGCTGCCGGAGACAATCCCATTAATATTAGACTATATGGCACACTGTATCATGAATTAATTTCAAGAATCTATGACGAGAGGATTTTATAGAATTTAC
Source organism: Pontederia crassipes (assembly GCA_030549335.1). NCBI lineage: Eukaryota > Viridiplantae > Streptophyta > Magnoliopsida > Commelinales > Pontederiaceae > Pontederia > Pontederia crassipes. Next base: position 8,957,579 of record JAUKPH010000017.1, read on the forward strand.
AATTCATAATATTAAGACTAATTTTTTATCGTGATTATATGCTGACGAATTTTGTAGCAACTACCGTAAAATGCGGCTTCATAAGAACTTCAAATTCAAAGTAAATTTATTATGACATAATTTAATAATATAAAAAACAATTATACTCTCTAATTGAAAGTTTTGCTAAAAAATATGAAAAATTAAAATGTTTTAGTGGGCTTGTCCGGTCCGTCCATTTACCGATCAATATAATGAGTCAGTCGAGTCCGTCTGATATTCGTGTCAAAGCTCGATTGACTAAGCCTATTAGAAGTCCTTCCAATTTTTAAACGCCGTTAGATATGGGGTTATTTAATTTTTAAATTCTAGATATAATACATATATAGCAGGGGTAAGTAAAAAAAATAGGGGCCAAGCAACTTATTATTTAATTTTAAATTTCTATATTAATACATATATAGTAAAGGTAAATTCCGAAAACTACCCTTCGAGGCCCGTCCGAGTTTGGGGCCGTCTGCTTAGGCCCACTTTAAAAGATATGTTCCTGTTCGTAGTTTTTCCCACGTAATATATTCGCTTAAAGGATGAGTTTTCTCTTCCCCTTTTCGTTTTCCAAAACTTTCAGATTTTTTTCCAAAAAAATGTTGCCTTGCAGATTTATCCATAGACGAAAGAGAAAAAGCCAGGGATTTTTTACTAGTTGGACTAGTTAAAATAAATCAAAGTATCCGAAGAAAAAAAAGTAAAAATTTTCAATAAAATTTGGTATATGATTATTGTATTATGTATTAATTGACAGGATTCACTAACATACAACCTTAACTGTGTGATACATAATTAAATATATTTTTATTCAAATGGATATAAAAGTAGAGGCAAAAGTATGAAACGTTTAAAATTTATACAAATAATTCATTTAATCAAATCAAAATTAGTGACTAATTTTTTAGGGGATAAGGATTATGTGGAGCAAAAAGTTATCCATATATATTAATACCATTGGATCGTGATATGATGATTTATAAATAAGTATAATAATAATGTATACAAATAAGTGCATATTCGTGAACTGTCATATTATATTCCAACGATGATCTATATATATGGGTCACTTTTTTTTCACACAATCCTTATTCCTAATTTTTTATATGGCATATTTTTTTTCAGGTATAGATATACTATATTGTATATAACAAGTTTTTATTATAAGATCATTTCGTCCTATTAAAAAGTTCTTGAAATGAAGTATTTTCTTAAAATAATTCGGCACTTAAAAATACTTTGTCATAAATCATTTCATTTTTTTCTCTTGATAGGTTGATAGGTCTCCTGTAAGACATGTGAGAGATAGAGAGAAAAGATAAAAACAAAGAGAGGATAAACTTTATAATAAGATGCACTATAATTTGAAATGCTATGTTTAACAACTTATACATAACATGCAGTGTTATAATTCATCAATGACACACAAAGACATTACATATCTGATTAATTCTTACACGCTACAAATTGTTTGCACAATTATGACGACATAGTTCAAATATTGATGCCTTACCTCTATAATAAGAGTCAGACCAGTACAGGATCTGCTCAAGGTGGGGCCACTCAAGCATTTACTTGAGACATTAACTAATGAAAAGTCCCCTAGTTATGTACTAAATATTAATTTTAATAATATTTAATTATTATTATTTAGGTATAATAATTTAAGATCTTTATTGATTTAAAATCCCTAAACACATATCTTATCTTCATTTTAAATATCATTTACCTTCACTACCTAAATCATAATTAAATATATTCTTATCGTTTAAAATTTAATTGTGTCATTTTTCATATTTGATCTTTTTTCACAAAAATCAATAATACTTCGATTAATTTTTTTTCATTAATATTATCATTACTCGTGTTTATGGTTAACAACATATTTATTCTTTTGTATTGAAATTGAAGAACTGCACTTAAAAATTTATTTCTTATTTATTATTTTCATAAACCAATTGTTTTTAAATATATAATTATACATTTTATATCGACAAATTAAATAAATTAAATATAATAATATTTTTATTTATTTAATATTTTTGTAATTTTTTTAAGCCTCGAATCTCTTGAGCCTGCCCTCAGCTAGTGAGTATTTGAGCTAAACTAAAAAGAGTTCCCAAGTTATGATAATTATTTTTATGTGATACGAAACAGAAAATAAAAATAATGATGTAGGAGAACTGAAGATTACGAGTGTCATGAGTCATGACATGATCAAATATAATGCAAGCACAACAATATGTGCACTACACGTTTTTAGCCTAAATTAATGTGTAATCTATATATAGATTATGTGCACGTGTAATGTTTTTTATAATTTAATTCAGAAGGGTAAAAAATGCACGAGGGAAAAATGGAAAGATCCGACCGCATTAGAATTTGTATCCAGATTGCTGACTCATTTAATGCATCATGAACACCTCGTACCACGTGCGAGTACCTTTTTTTGTTTCCATATGGTCGGAGTGCCTGTCTCATAGCGCCACATTTTTTTAATGTTTTTTTTTATTATTTTTAAAATGTTCTCTCGTTTGCGCTTCGCGTCCTCGTCGTTACTTTTTAGTCAGATCTCTCTTGTCGCGGTCTCACTCGCGTCCAGGCCTCTCTTCTTTCTTCTGCCTGCGCCGCCACTTTCCTTCGACTCTTGCTCGCCGTCCTCCTCCTCCATTTCTTACCCCTGCGTCTGGTTCGCTTTTCACGTACTCCTGCGACGACGAACGGAAGAGTTTTGATCGGCTTTTGGTGGAACCCTTCGGTTTCTTTCTGGGTGTCGCCGGAGGAGCTGAAGGATGGCCGGCGGTGGCGGCGGGGCCAACTCGCGGGAGCTCGACCAGACGCCGACGTGGGCGGTGGCTTCCGTCTGCGCCGTCATCATTGTGATCTCCATTTTACTGGAGAAGGGGCTGCACCATCTCGGAGAGGTAAAATGATGCTTCCCCGTCGTTTTTTTTCTCTCCCCTTTCTGACCGTTCTTTCTCTTACTTCCCTGGCATCACTTTGGGGAGTGTTCGATATCCTGTTCGTGATGCTGAGTTTTTTTTTGGAGAAGTTGATATTTTTTTGAAAATGCGGGTCCTTGAAGGCATGAACATTTGATTTTTTTCCTTCAGTATTTCTTTTATTTCCCTGTTCTTTCTTGTGTATGATTCACTGTAATGCCTATTTCGCCTAATTTTATTTTGTTTGTTCACGTCCAGATTGATGAGTAACCATTTCCCCTACTTCTCTGTCTTTTGTTTCTTTTTTTTTCTTTAATTCTTTGGAAGAAAGTTTGATAAGTCTCTGTTTTCCGTATGTGTATGCTCTTATTTTTCAGTTTTACAGTACTCATGAAGCGGGGGACTTCTTTTTCGTTTAACATTTCACCGTTGTGCGTACTTTAAGCCCGGAAGTGATATTTCCTTTTCTTTCAGCACTTTCTGCTTGTCTCGTTGGAGAAGTTTGAAAGTAAAAAACACGTGATGCTCATCTTTCTGAGATTTTTTGTTCTTGTCAGTGGTTTACAGAGAAACGGAAGAAGGCATTGTTTGAAGCTCTGGAGAAGATTAAAGCTGGTAAGAATAAAGAATTTAAAATTGTTCAGAAGTTTGATGAACGAGCTCAGTTAATCCGCTTGAATTTGATCCTCCTTTGAAGTTGTTCCTAAGTTATCATTTTGTTTCTCTTTTGCAGAGCTGATGATTCTTGGTTTCATTTCCTTACTGCTGACATTTGGGCAGAACTACATCATCAAAATTTGCATACCTGAGAAATCTGCAGAAACCATGTTGCCTTGCTCGCTCAGGAATAAGGACATGGAAATTGAAGGAAGTGACGATCACCATAGGAGGCTTTTATGGAATCTCCTTGGGAAAATTTACCCAATGCGTAGAGAGCTATCAGGGGCTTCTTCATCTTCTAGCTGTCATGAAGTGAGTAATTTTCAACAACTCCTGTGGACTCTTGAGTCATTCTTGGTGGTTCCAACGTGTTTCCGAGGCATGTTAATTTTTCATCTTATAAGTCAATATGTCAATTTCCTTTGGGGAAATCTTTTTAGCTATACATATTCTGGATGTTGGTGTTAATATCATGCAGTGATCAGGGGCAAAGTGTCAAGAACATTATTAATTGCTCTCAACAACCTTATATCTTAATGCGTATCGTTGGCATTTATTATCTATGATAAACTAATGATGGAAAAATTTACCATTTATGTTATAATTTACCATCAGTATTTAATGCTCTCATGACCTTGTTGATCTTCTTTGGTGAAATTATGTGTTGGCAAATATTTTTTCTTAGCTAGATCTTGCTTCAGAGATCATTCTGAATTGTAGTCCTTATTGTACTTATTTTGATCATTAACAGGGGAAGGTACCTTTGATTTCACTAAACGGACTGCATCAGTTGCACATCTTCATATTTTTCTTGGCAGTCTTCCATGTAGCATATAGTGCTGTAACAATGGCACTGGGAAGAGCAAAGGTTTGTCATCAGACATCACTTGGTGTGACCATTAATTATCTCAAAAAAGCTTAGCTAGGAAGGATTTTATTCTGTTGTTTCTTACAATGTCAATACCATGCAGATCCGTGGTTGGAAGGAATGGGAAACAGAGACGATCGCACCAGATTCTGAGTTCTCTAATGGTAATTACATCAAAAAATTATGTCACCAAAATTTCATTCTTGAGGTAGATTCTTATAGAGAATCCTTCTAGGTTCTTTCTTGTGATCCTATCTGAGTACAATTCAATTCTGAGGTTTTCCTGCATCATAACTCTGTTGCCGGATGATAGAACTACATGTGATTTGATTATATAAAAAGGATTTCCTACATCATGTATTTCTTTTGACTGTTTGACAATATACTCCTTGGCTTTTACTCCATGTCTCTTTTACGATAAACGAAATTTATCCCTAAGATGTTGAGATTTGAACTTAGTAACCATGGGTTTGTTTACTTAGCACCCTATCAAAAAAATGTACTCAGCAGACTTCTTGTGGTTAAAATCCTAAACACACAGTCTAGAAGACGTCTTAATTTTCACTAGTTATTTGTGCCTCTATTTTCTTTCTAGAAAATCTAATTTGGTTTAACATGTGTTGGTTTCAAAATTGTGCAGACCCTTCAAAATTCAGATTTGCACATGAGACTTCTTTTGTCAGAATGCATACAAGCCTTTGGAACAAAATTCCAGTTTCATTTTACTTTGTAAGATATGCTTGGCTTGGAATATTTTTCTTATTTCTTTTTGTTTGCTCTGTCTTATCTATTTTTGTTTCGTGTATTTGCAAACTATTGTAGACAGCAATAGCTGCAATGCACAAACATTTTTATCAATATTGTCTTGCCTCTTATCTGCTGAAATCATTGTTGTGCTAGCTTTTGACTTCTCTTTCCTTTGTTTTTCCGATAAGCACATAAGTACTATGTACAAAATTGTGAATATCAAGATGGTATGCATTTGATAAACATCTTTGCAGGTTAGTTTCTTCCGTCAATTTTTTAGGTCTGTTCGTAGAGCTGATTACTTGACCATGCGCCATGGGTTTGTCACTGTAAGTTCTTCCATTAGAGGTATTCTTGAAGTCATATATGCTTTGTCTGATAATAGCATTTTACAGACTCATATAGCTGTTGGTACTAAGTTTAATTTCCAGAAATATATCTTAAGGACACTGGAGGATGACTTCAAGGTTGTTGTTGGAGTTAGGTATTGAATTATATTCTATCTATCCTTTATCAAGTTAATTTGATCACTCTTCCTCCCAAAAGTTAATGTATTCATTATTAGTTTGATCTATGTATTTCTTTACCAAAATTACCGATTTCCTTTTTTTCTAGTTTTGTTTGTTGTTTATCATTTTTCTGCCACAAATCACTTTTTCACTGCACTACAATATAGCATATTTTACTACAATTTGCCATGATGTATCGAAATCACTATAGGGGAGGCATGCAAATATTGGATAAACATGATGTGTAGAAGCAAAGCAATTTTCACTGTCGATAAAAGATCCTTGGTCATATAACCAATGATCGTATTGATGGCCGTGTTCTCCAGAGTTCAATGCTATATATGTTAATATGAACTGCATCATTCATGTCATAGTACCTTTCTTTGTGTCGTGACTCAGGCTGCTAAGCTACTGAGTAAGCTACCACATTTAATTAGGTGTGGCAGATCAAGAACCAATGGATCAGTCTTTCAAAACATTCTACTGCCTAATTGTCACCATACTTCTCTAAAGAACCAGAAAAATATTTTTTTTTAGGAGACCAGAAAAATGTATGAGAAAGTTAATAGTTATCTCTTGTTTATCTCTTTCCTTAATTATTCGAGTATTCCCTGCTGTTTCAAATTTTCATTTTATCTGAATAATTGTGTTGGGGAATTGTATTATCACTATTTTGCTCCTAAATGCTGATACTAGTCTACTTTGTTCTGGTTTCTCGCTATCTAACTTGTTTCTTTCATTCCTATCATTTCTCAACAGTCCTACTTTATGGGCTTCTGCAGTGATCTTTTTGCTTCTTAATGTCAAGGGTGGGCTTCTCGCAACAATTTGTGCCATTTTTTTCTGCCAATTTCTTTGGATTGCTCTAACATCCTCTTTTAACTTCCAGGATGGCATACTTTATTCTGGATTTCTGTTGTTCCTCTATTTGTAAGTAATAGTTATTAACCCTTATGCATTTGTTTCCCAATGCTTCATGACGATCCTTTTCGTGATGGTTAATTTATGCTTTGGCAACCAAATTGTCATGGGTTCAATCTGCTTCTGTGTTGAATCAGGAGGGCTGTGTGCCTATTTGTCTACCTTCCATACTAGCACTAGTCAAGAATTTGATATTAGTTTCTTTTTCTCATTCTTTGATGCTGCTCCTGTGTATCTAATAATCAAAGTTTATGCAGATAATCTTAGCTGTGGGGACAAAGTTACAAGCAATCATTACAAGGATGGCCATTGAAATAAAAGAAAGACATGCTGTAATCCAGGGAATTCCTCTTGTACAGCTCAGTGATCATCATTTTTGGTTCGGCCGACCTCACTTTATGTTGTTTCTGATTCACTTTGCACTGTTTCAGGTAACTTTATTTTCTCTGTTTTTTTTCTTTTCCATTTACATGCATCCATTAGAAAATATACATTGCCTGACCTCCTTATTAATGGTTTACAAGTATGTACGAGATCCATGTGACATGTTACATGCACTATGTCATTAGGAGCTTATACTATATCATGCAGTGCATATCATGAGTTGTGTATATTATAGTGAAGGCATGAGAGGTGTATGTATAAGGCATCTTGTTTTCTTTATCTCATCTTCATTCCCCATTCTGTGCTTGACGTCAATTTTGAGCACTTAACTCTTAAGATAAATTGAAACAACATTCTCAATGAGCTAAGTTCATATTTATGAAGTCAATATGACAAAGAATTTGCAAATTATAGAGTATAATACTCTTAGACACCTAGTCCATGGACCGACTTCTGATTCTCTTTGTTATTGCTACACATTTATCTGTAACTATGTTGAAAGTCACCTTTATCCTCCTATCTAAACAATGATTTTCTAGTTGAACCAAGGAGTTATGTCATGCTTTTGAGGAAATCCTCTTTTTCTTTCACCAAATTTACAACTTAACTTTTGCAAGCTTTATTTTTTATTTTATGCTTTATCATGCTTTGGGTGAGTTTTTCTTTGTCTTGACATTGTAGAAGTGCTCTATTGATATTCTGGTGTATAATATCTTTCTGGTCCATCTGCTGAACTTTAATTTCTTGTGCTTTAGAATATAGAGGCACTTTGATACCTAGCCTTTATATGCTGCTTGAAGCCCTCTTCTTCTTTTCTTTATTCACTTGGCAGCTATTAATCACTTTAAACTTTTTTTAATCTCTGCAGAATGCTTTCCAGTTAATATATTTTCTATGGATTTGGGTAAGCTTTTACTCTCTTTTTTTCAGTTGATAATCATAATATTCTTTAAGCTTGTCAAAGTTGACAACTGAATGTCTTTTGCAGTATGAGTTTGGTTTGGACTCTTGCTTCCATGACAATAGAAAACTTGTTATCATTCGAATTTGCCTTGGGTAAGTTCAGTTATGCCCTTTTACCTGTTGTATAATTAATTGTGGACTCATGCCAGTACAGACTGTACTTTTATGCATTTTTTTGCAGCATTCCCTTTTTTTGTGTTCATTTGCTAGTTCTGTACTTTTATGCATTTTGCAGCATTCCCTTTTTTTGTGTTCATTTGCTAGTTCTCGCAACAGCTAAACCTTGGATTCTAACCGAAACATCATTGACCATACACATAAGCCCTCTTTCTTCTGTCTTTAAAGACTAGAGGACCATTTCTTCACTTCATAAATGAAAGAAATAAAATTATCATTAGACTGATGTGCTTGTCGGTGCTCTGAAAGTTGGATTAAGTTTCACATGATATGCATTAATCTAAGATTGCAGTTCTGTGCTCTGAAAGTTGGATTAAATTTCACATGATATGCATTAATCTAAGATTTTAGTGTATAGGCTTGCTTGTGATATGTCATTAATATTTTAAAACTGATTTAAAGTTAGAAAATGACTGCATATCAGAAGATATTATTGTTAAATTATAAATATCAAAGGTGCTTTTATCCTTAGAGATTTATGTTTTTTTGTTTTGAAAGATAGTTAGCTTATGAAGTTAAAAATGACATATTACCTAATCAGGTTAGAGAGGTTGTTTTAAAACCTCGACCAGCTCATAAAATTGAAAATGAGTTTTCTTACACATGATTATCTAAAGCCAAAAAGAGTTCTTCTCTGCACAATTGTTAAAAATAAAAGATGACTTCATAATCTACAAACATAAGTTTTTAGGATACTAATATGGTCCCCTCATCAGATATAAAAAAAATTGACATTATATTATTGGTGACTATAAGTTGGTGTGTTTCTGATCTATCTTTTCTCCTGGATTGTCTTTCATGTCTTTATGATATTAGTTGTATATGTTTTCTGATTTCAAAAGTCAACCATCTCCTGAATTGCAGACTGAAGAAGTGTTCATGTTGCAACTTGCAAGGATACTTAGAAACATCAGCATGACATGGTCTGCAATCACTTTTACATCGCAGAATATGAACTATTTTTAGTATGAGCTTGTAAACGCACGCGAATCTGTATGTCACATCAATTCATGTGACTTGTTCAACTTTTTTTAATGAACTGAACATGATGTGATTGTTTGTCCTCCTGACTGATAATTTCAATTATTAGAAATTAGCTATCGTGTAGATTCAGTTATTTAGGACACTATGGTTCATCGCAAGCAACATTCGCCATATGGAATCCGGAAGAGCTACTCGTATGAACCACTAGGATGGGTTTGTACAACCTTAGCATCTTGTCTGTCTGCTTCACATTCGCCACATGGAATCCAGAATATGCATAATTTAATGTTTTGAGTATATGACCAAGGAAATTAATATTTGTTCTAGTGATGCTTATGTCCTGAAGTAGATTGTTCTGTGCAGTTTTCTACTTGATGACTGTCAGTGTTGGCATGTTAATTTATAATTTTCTCCAAACTTTCAGTGTCGTTTCATGGTTTACTGTCAATGCTAATTTGTAATACATTTATATGTTTCTTGTTGTTTTAGAATTGGCGTGCAGTTCCTATGTAGCTACATAACGCTGCCACTTTATGCACTTGTTTCTCAGGTATGATATATGCCAGTTCATTGTGCACATCTAGGCATATTATAGAAAAACGTTATGATGTTAAATAATATCAATACTCATATTTCATTTAGTAATTTGCAAATTGATGAAAGAAGAATCTGCTTTTTCATTCACAATTTTTTTTGAGAAAAAGTACTCTCTGAAATGTAGCTTAAATAGAAATAAAAATCATTAGCTCCCCACAAGCTTTGCGACTTGTTGATTTTCTGAGGGTCTATATTCCTTCGGAAGAACAGATCTTCCATATTAGTTGATGTTTTTGAATTTTGAATCTTTGCACATATTATCTGTGTTACACATGGAATATGTTTTAATCGATTTTTGCCATTGTTGGTTTTCCTATCTCAAGTATAGATTTTAAAATAATAATGTTTATCATAAAGAAACCACACCTAGTTTTCTACTTGTGTTTCCAACAAGTTATTAAAGTTGATTGGCTTATTGCTAATTCTACATAAGGAAGCTTTTGATAGCATAGAACATTGAGCTTATTACATCCTTGAAAAATACCATTTCTTTTGATAGCAGAGAATGTTGAGCTTATTACATCCTTGAAACATATCATTTATGTAACATTATTCTTTGTATGAAATTTATGCATATAATTTCTGCACACAAAGGAAGTAAAGTTTATTTATGCCATCCTAGAAAATATCCAAGATATGAATTCTCACTTGAGGTATCTTATGTTTGGAACTGAACTATGCTACAGATGGGTACACACATGAAGACGTCCATCTTCGATGGGCAGATATCCAAGGCTCTCAAGAAATGGCGCAATGAGGCTGTAAAGAAGAAGAATGCAGGGGCAACTTCCCCATCTAGATCCCCCGGTGGTAGTCCGGAAGCAAATGTAAATTCTCCACCCGTGGGCCCGATAAATCGATTCAAATCATCCGGAAACTTGGGGCACGCCCCTTCTCGGCGGCGCCCGAGCATGGATCAGGATGCCCGCGACATTCCCGTTGAAGTGCAGTTATCAGCAGTGACCAGTGCTGCAGCTCCAGCCGACCTTCTTACAGGCACAAGACAACAAGACATGCATGTGGTAGACTTACAACATGACACTGAAAATAATTAAAAGTCATAAAGCTCACATATCCATGACTGAGGAATACAAGACTGAAGTTGTCTGATTTCTAGGATATCTGACTTACAACATAGCAAAGAAGATGGATCCAAATTCAGAAAGCATCACTGACCCATGACTGTGGAGTATGACACTCAGGTTTCAGGATTCGTAGGCTAGCCCTTGATTGGTGTAGGCATCTTACAGGGTAGTTAGATGTTGTAGGCATTCTTCGACATGATAGCATATATTTCAGGAAGGCTGTGAGATCTCATTGTTGGCAGTGCATTTTCATTAGCTAAGTTTATCATTAGTGCATTCCTTGGCAAACTGAAGGCTAGACAATTAAATTTTGTCTTTTTGATCTATGACCTTTCATTACAACTGAAAATAATAAATCATCATTTTCCATAGTACATTTCTTCTCATTTTTCAAGAAGTTTATAATATTCTTCTTCTTTTTCCTTTTGTAATGTCGACATAGTGAAGAAGCATTGAAGAACGATTGGATCAACCTCACTGTCCTTATGGTCTCTTTGGCTAAGTTTATAAGTCACTTAATAAACAATTTTAAAAATATCTTCATATTTGGTAACTGATAAAAAGAACTAATAAATACTTATTTTAACTATTTATAAGTCAGAAAAAATAAGCTTGGGGACTCAACTTATTTTGTATGAAAAAAAAATTAGTTAGATTGATGAATGAATGTACTATTTTGCCCTTATAATATAGATAACTTTCTTTATATATTTCATCTTTCATAATATTAAGGACCTTTTGATCATTTTATTAAAATAATAACTTATATGTCTTTTTATCATCAAACACATAACTGTTTATTTTTTAAAATTAGATTCAACCATTAAACTATTTATCAGCACTTCAACTTATTAATTATTTTGTATCAGCTAAGTCAAACTGGCCCTTATTCGAAATTAGCGGACTGATGGAGACGGAGTTGGTAACTTCTGAAGGCATTGTAAAAAAGAAAAGCATAACTAATATAACTGAATGGGCATTTTAAAGTTAGTTTTAATTTAGGTAGTTTTAATTATTTTAGGTAGTTTAATTTCAACTAAAAATATTAATGTTTATTTAGCTTTTGACTCTTTTAATACTAGGTGATATTTTAATTTTATTATCAAAGTTGTAATTATTCTACTAACAAGGGTTGGGGTGGAGTGGTAAACGGCTCCTCCTCGTTTAAGCAAGGTCTCGAGTTCAAGTCTTGTGAACACAGAAAATTTTTGTTAGGAGTCCTCACCTATCACTGTTAGGTACGCGGCCGGAAGCGACCTTATCGAATTAGTTAGGTTTGATAGTGGGTTAACTTCTAATATATGGACAGTGTGTTCTTTAGCACCGCGCGGGTTGAATCGTCGCACCGTTTCTTAGATACCGAGGGTTGGCTAAAAAAGTTGTAATTATTCTTAATTTGATCAAGATATTAAAGAATAATGATTTTTTAAACTTCCATTTGTTGGGTCCGATAAAGGTCCAACCCAATCCAATTTAGCAACCGACCAATCTAATCCGAAATCTATGGATCCCTGGACGATCCAATGTTTTTGGATTGAACTCGGATATGACTCAAACCTCAAGGACTATCACACCTGAATAGGCTGATAATGCACTTATAATATCCAACTAATCATAATAAAATATCTTAGTTAGTGGTCTTTAATTAATTCGGTCCCTAAGTGGACCGAACAACCCGCTCAATTAAGAAGCCTGCCATTATCTTAATGGATTGTAACGCTTCCGAAATTCATCCTACAATACGTATTGCGAGTGGGTCCTGAAGTACCCTATGTGATGGACATTACAACAACAATAACAACAACAACAACAACAACAACAACAACAATAATAATAATAATAATAATAATAATAATAATAATAATAATAATAATAATAATAATAATAATAATAATAATAATAATAATAATAATAATAACAACAACAACAATAATAATAATAATAATGATAATATGTATTCAATGTGAGCAACGGAAACATATGCATATTAAGGTATAATCAATAAAAGCATAGCGGAAGCATGATATAAAAATAATAACATCATGGTATAGTAATGGCAAGGGCCCAATGATAACATGATCAAGCATGAAGTCTACTTTTCAAAATAAAACATAATCCATAAAGTTTCTCATTAGTGAGAACATAAAACATGATACAATAAGTTCATAATATAAGCATGTGAGTTATAATACATGTCCACACTAGATAATGACATAAAGCACTCAATACTATGACACCTTATGCAACACTTTATCATGAGCCCATCATCAGCTCATGTTACTCCTGTATACCTGCACGGATCCATGAGTTACAAAATATTTTTTTCCATTAGAATATGACAAGATCCATGCATGCTATGATCTTATATTATGAATTCAATATGGCATGGTATATGCAATTAGTATCATAACATAAATAATAATTATGCATGCTATGAGCTATGACATGTATATGCATGATCCATCCTGTATTGTATATTATACAATCAATCATGACAAGATAATACTTCGCATAAAGGATAAAATATTTGCTTAAAATCATAATATGAGCTTATCTTGTTTATCTTTGCCATCATAAGCATAAACATCTCATAATATGGAACATGCATTCATTTGCATACTTAACAAAACACAATATTAGTATCTTCATCAATATGTTCAAGTCATTACATTTTATCGTATCATAGGACTTCTCTTACTTCATCTTTAATCTTTTATTAAGATGACGTACTATCTTATTTGATTATTAAACTTACTGTGATTCATAAGATAGGCCATGACATAATTTCTCGAATACACCATTATGGTGTAGACTTTATTTCACAGAGACTGAGTCCCTCTCACACCATTATGGTGTAAGTTTTATTTTTCGAAGACTATGTCTCCCTTACATCATTATGATGTAACATTTCTTTCGTGGAGACATCATCTCCTTTACACTATTTCTAGGTGTATATTTCATTTATCGGATGTTCATCTTTCCTTATGTCCTAATTGGCATAAAATTCATTCATGGAGACTTTGTCTCCCTCGATGATCATATTATATTTTTTTAGTTATAATAATCAATACATTCAATCATTCAACATATGTGACATATTTAATCTCTAGTTACGATTTTCCATACAACTCGAATTTTGTGTGTCAAACAATAATGTCATAGTATGATCATCCTGTAATATGACACAACATAATCTTCAATAAAGCAAGTTCAAGACATTCATTCCATCAATATCTAATAACTATTCAAGAATTGATAATAAACCTTAGACATGTTTAAAATGGAGTTAAAATTAGTCAAAATCCCTATGAAAATATGTTTCACGGCCATTCTCGAAGGCTGATTTTCGGCCTAAGCAATGGCGCGACCGTGACATTCCCAGTCACAATAAAAGAGCCGTGACAGCTTGACTGCATATCACAAATTTGATCATAACTTTTCATAAGAATTCCAAACAACATGAAACTAAATTCTATTTAAACTATACTTTGATATTTATCCAATGACATATTATTAATAATTTTATCACGAGGCACAATTGTGAACAACATTTAACATGGTTCTTTGTCAATTAGACATTAAAACACTCATGTTCTATATACATATCATTTTGAGATGAAACTTCTCTAGAAAGGTGACTTGATTATATACCTACTTCATAAATTTCATGTTCAGATTAAGAATGAATTTTAGTGCATTTTACAACTTAGTCTCATTGTTGCGTGATACAAGTTGGTAGCATGTCACTTCTTTGGTCATAATTTTTTATAGAAAACTCCAATTGAATTGAAACAAAAACCTAAGGAAAGTAGACATCCAACTTATATTATTCATAATTTTTTGCAAAAAAATCTACTAAAAACTCATTCAAACAAAATTCACGAATTTGGATAGACCAAGGGTTGACATGCTCTTAATCTTTGGACACATAAACATCATCATAATTAAACAAGATTAAGAAGAAAAGCAGCAACATTACATGGTGGTTAATTAGAATATCACTAATGAAACAATAACTTTTAGATCAAATCATCTAGTAGGAAAAAGAAAGAAATTCTCAAAGCTCTAAGAATTAAGGTGATTATTATAAACTTTAATTCATTCAATAGTCATCCTTAAGTTAGTGAATTATGACTTGAAACCCCTCGATAAGTTAAAATTCTGACCCAATTTCTGCCTTTCTTTTTCTCTCTTAGCTTAGGCCCTCCTTATTCCTTAATCCTCTTCTTCTTTTCTTTCTTCTCCCTAAGCTTGATGTCTCATCTCCTCCTCCATTACCTTCTTTTATGTAGAAATTTGGAGTTTCTTTGGGACTTTTGGGGTTGTTGGTGGCTGGAGAAGGGATTAGGTGAGAGTGGATTTTCTGTGGACAAGTTAGGCTTATATAGGATTGGACTTAATGAGGGTTTTAATGCTGGATTTAATGGGCTTAAGTGGCAGCGGTCTTTTTTTTCTCTCTTTCTCTTTTTTTTTAAGGATATGACATGGAATTTGTTTATGGGCTTGTGTGATATCTAAGAATCGTCCGGCATGGGGAACTCCAATACACATTCGTAAGTTTTTTTAATTTAGATGTTTTTTTTATACTAAATCAACTAGTGCAAAGACAATGCACAAACATTATAAAAATAAATAATTATATAATCAAGATAATTTTTAAGAATGATTAAAATATTTATTTTAATAATTAAAGGTGATAAATAATTCAATCTATTTTGGGAAAAAATATTGACTCGATATAAAAAAAATAATTAGATCATTTTAATCATTAGAATATGACAGATAAAATACATTAAACATGACTGTTCTCTAGGTATATCGTCATTAAATTTTCAACTAGATCATATGAATTGATGGTTTTTCTTAAAACAACATAAAAAAATATTTAAATATTAATCTATTATATAAGCAAATTAATATAAATATATATATATATTCAAACAAAAAACTCTTACATATGTTCAAATTTAAGTTAAGTATTTGGATTTTATTCTCCTTTTATTCTTAAGTTGTATATAAAAACATTTTATGATAATTACAATGGTTTTTCTATTAATTGAGAAAATTCAAAAGTTTAAACTTTTGGGTTGATAATAGTTGATATGTTTATATAAGATGAGTAAATTATGAAATAATTATTAAGAATATTATATTATTTATTATTTGATAAAATTGATTAAAGACTCTCACTTTTAGTCAAATTAAATTTCCTTTGTTGGATTCAAAGTTAGTTTATTTTTAGACATACAAATCTTGCTATCTAATGGAATTTGTAAAAAAAAAACTATTGTCTTTATTTAACAAAAATAATTATCATATAATTGATATTAAGGATTATCAAAATAATTTTATAGCAATTAAAAAGTGATAAATAAGTTAGTTGAATTCTTTGAATCAGCCTACCATTATTTTTATTAGGACTTTTAATTTTATTAATTTATTTGGAAAAATTAAGATTTTTTAGATCATGTTTCTTAATATTTTTTATCTAGTTAATAAAGACAATGATGATAAAGATGATATGTGCGTGTTATTTTTTAGAATGCATTATTTATTTTGAAAAAATATAGTTATTTATCTTAGTTATACAGAAATTAAATTCACTTTTTGTAAAACTAAGAATGCCATTATCTCCGAGTTTTACTTACACTTTACCTATTTATTCTAATATTTGTTTATTTTCTAAAAAGGAAAAGATTTATTATCTCAAACTGAATTTACATATGCTCATATATTTAGGACTCTCACTTTACTTAAATTTTGTCTTTTAACCTATTTCTTAAAATACATAAGAATAGATAATTTATTTTTTTTAACAGAGGACAGTGATGCTCCCTCCAAAAGTTGGCTATGGGAAGAAAGGAATGAACGAAATGTCAATAAGCATACTTTCTAATTTTTTTTTTATTTCTTCGATACTAAAACGAAGGCCTAATAAGTATTAATCATAAATGTCATTTCCTTACTTGAAAAGGTACTAGCTAGTTATATCATAATAGTGGTGTCAATCGAAAGAATATATATAAACCAACTTTAAGGTTGGTTGCTCTATGATTAAGTTCCAATTTCATTGAAGTTTAATAGTCTTACATTTGAGTCATGATGACTGCTCTACTTTTTTGCTTCGAATTAGTCAGATATTAAACTTAGACCGTTAAAAAAAATACTTTCATCCTTTCTTATTTTGCAGCCATATGTCAGTTTTGAACTGAACATGGAATTTTTAGAAGTGAGGTCACCAGCGTCAGGAATGTAATTCATACTATTAACCGGATCATGCATTTAAACTTTTTTTGTCCCTTTTGGTTCCCACTCGAATGTAACTTTGTTTCTATGACATACCTTGAAGTCCTATTCGTCATTACTGTAACAATTGGCAAAAAAATTCAAATATGGAAAGATCAAAACATGAAAAGAAATTCGAATTAAAAAAAAAGAAAACGAAGAACACGTATCGGGGGAGAGATTTCCTCCCCCGACTCTTCTTCCCCAACTCTTCCTCGGATTTGGCCGGGGCTGAGGCTATAAGAAGGCACGAGGAGAAACCACGCGCCCCTTCGATCTCATTCCACCGGCCGCCCCATCGCCCTCTTCCTTTGCTCCGACGAACCACGCGAACGGACGACAAAGCGACCAGCGGACGTCTGGTGCACAGCAGCCATCCCTCGACGTGCTCGTGAGGCCGGCCGTAGTCCCTCGTCGGCCAATATCAACCGATATAGGATCCCAAAGGGCACAAAGAGAAGAGGTGAATTGGTGTTCAATTCGAAAATATCGATTTCACAAAAATTTCGCAGAAGCTTAAATCGATTCTTAAAATCTTTGCAATTCAGATTATAAACACAATATAAGAGGGAGAGAGAGTAAAAGAAATCAAACACAATAAACACAAGTGGTTGTTCACGAGGTTCAGCCACACCTTGGCCTACGTTCCCGCTCAGACATCGAGATCGTCGGAGATTCCACTAGCACTTCCTTTGATCCAAATGGGGCAAGAAAAAAAACCCTTTACACCAATCACATTTTCTCTGCTTCGAGAGACAAGGTAACTTCTCCTCTTAGAAAGCTAATCTTTTATCTCGCTTAAGAGGTAAGATTTGAAACCTCTTTTACATAGAAGCTCTCACAATCTTTCTGAAAAATAGTTTCTCTCTTTTACAATAGAACACTTACAAGAAGAGAAGAGAGAGAAAGAAAGCTTTAAATGATAACTTCAAGAGAAATGATATTATTTTGATTTCTTGAAGTTTTGCTTCAATACTTGGATGAGTGCTTTTTCTTCTGACTTTGGCACTCCTTTTATAGGCTCTGGGATATGATAAATTCATTCAGAATTTATTTCACATTTTTCTCCTTGAAATATAGTTGTTACTGTTCATTACAGTAATGGACCGGTCAATCGGTTTATATGATCATTGCGCTCATTTTTTCAATTTCTGCCCATGGTTGATCGACCGACTGTCGACCGGTATTATCACGACGTCGATTGGGAAAACTCATGTATTTGTCGATCGACTGGCATCTTCAATAGGTCGACCGGTATATCTTCAGTTGGCCTTTGTCTCGACTGGCAAGTTGATCGATCTGCACTGTTTTGAACATAACTTTATGCATAATTATCCAAATTAGATAATCTTAGATTTTATGGATAGCTAACAAGATTATCAACAATTTTAATATTCATGATTCATCCAAGAATCTAATAAGACCAGTGTCAATTATTTAATCAAAGTGTAGTGCATAAATTTATCCATTTTTACTTAAACTTTTTCAATAATATACTTTAATCTTTTGATATTTGTATCATCAAAATATAATTAAAACTTTGACCCAACAACCTGAACTAGAGAAGATGATGCAAGCATCGCCGACAAACCAAACGCGATTGAAAAAGGTACTCTAGGCATTCAAATCCTCGTAGACTATGAATTGTTAATCATATGATGCATGTGATGATTCAATATTGGTCGAGAGTCTTTCAACTTTATTTTTCGTATTTTGACCGTCATGATCCGACGGCCGGAGGATGGCCGGAGGAGAGAAAGAAGAAGGGCGGCCGATTCGACCAGTCTGTTGGACATGTGGCCGAGTTACGGCACGGCCGTGCTAGGTGGGTGGCATGGGCATGCCCGCTTATAAGAGCGAGTGACTAGGCATGAATGACTCACGGCACGGACGTGCGGGGTGGGTGGCACGAGCATGCCCGATTATGAGGTCGGTCGACCGACCGAATAGGACGGTCGACCGGTTTGGAAGTTAGTGGCTCGGCAACTAGTTAGGTCAGGGCAAGGGTGTGCCTGAAGAGTAGCACGACCATGACGTCGGTGACACAGGTGCGCTAGAGGAATAGCACGGTCGTGATGTCAGTGGCACGGACGTGCCAAAGTAGCACGATCAAACTTCGATGACACGGGCATGCCAAAAGAGTAGCACGGTCGTGACGTCGGGCACGAGCATGCCAGAAGGGTGGCACGACTCTGATGTCGGGGTTCCAGATTTCAAGGCACGTGACTCGGAGGTCTTGTCCGACATTGTAAAAATCCTTAATAGACCCATTCCACCTCTAAAAAAGGAGGTCAGACTTTGACATAAAAGACATAGAAATAAGGCATATTTCATTGTCTCAGAAAAAAAAAGGAATATGACTCTACTCTTCCTCTGATCTATGATTTCTAAACTCCACATGTAAATAAGTTAAGCAAAGAAAAGATGAAAATCACTGGATTGCTATGTGTCGTCAAAAGTAAATATCATTGTCATTGTCATTGTTCACAGAGGAGGGACAAATAGCTTAACTGAGGAGATAGTGAATCTACAGGTCCGTAATGATCACTGCTCCTAGGTATGGGTCCTCTCCCACCTGTATTCTGGAAAGGGTTATGCAATGCTATATCTTCTTCCCCATTGAGGGCATTATATTGAATACATTGTTTATAGCGCCAAAAGGACAGGTAGCTCAGTTAAGAAGATAGTGAACCTACGAGTCCTTAACGACTATTGTTCCTGAGGTACATGCTCTCTCCCACCTATATTTCGAAAAGGGTATGCATTGACATTACACCTTCCCCATTGTGGGCATTCCTAACTTCACATCTACTTCCCAAATTAATAATAGCGAGCTCATATAGGACAATGAACTTCAAAGATTATATAGTTAATATAAAAGATGTAGTACAACTCATGGTAAAGCAAGGCATAGTAAAGTATGGCATGGTAAAGCACATAATATGGCATAGTAAAGACAAAATATTGTCACAGTAAAGAAGAGGGCACGGACATAGTAAAGAACAAAATATGGATATGGTAAAGAATGAATCATTGTCATTGTACAGATAAAGCATTAGCTATCACAGAAAAGTATAGATCACTTGTTCATAATAAAGGATGGTTATCTTATTGTTTATCCATTATTGATTTAAATATTATTTGATTATCATTTCATAGCCTATGATTCTATTTTACCGAGCATTTTCGCTCATGGATATTTTATGCCCCTGTATTGGGATTTTGTAGGTGAACATCCTGCTTAGAGAAGATTAATGGAGAGCGCAAAGCTTGAGGATTGCGGACTGCACATGACTCATTGAGTTTTATAGTGTCCTTAATTTTCTTTTACTTACATTAGTTGGACAATTCATCCCTGTTTCAGATGGATAATTTGGTCTTTTCTTTTGTAATTGGATATGTGGTCATTTGCTTGAATCTGTTGGACATAGTAGTCATTTCCTTTCCCCGTGTGGATTGCATTAGATGTTGGTGCCTTTTGACATTCTGACGCTTCCTTCGTCCATAATAAAGTCTTTGTTTAGTTTATTATTATATTCATTGCAACATGTTACATTTGTTGAATAGTCAAGGTCAGATTTATGGTCAAGAATATAGCACGCAGTGTAGCATCTCCGGAATCAACCTGCCTACGTGGCAGGAGGGCTGATTTTGGTGGCGTTACAATTGTTGTCGAATGTACAAGACTGCAAAGCGCCTAAACCTTCAATATGCGCCTAAGCCTTCAATATCATGGTTGGATAATCATATTTTTTGTAAATAAAATACTAATGTAGAGCTTCTAAGATTTGAACCTAAGTAACATGAGATTCAAGTTTTTTTTTTTGTCTTCTTGATGAAAGCACAGTTCAACTCCATGTAAGACTACCATGTCAGAGTTGTTACTAACATTTCAAGGTAAATTAATTTAACTCATATATTATGAGATTCAAATTTAATCTATAACTCAGGAAACATAAGCAGTGCATCAAATATTTCCTTCAAATTTCTCAATTTGCATCATACATTTTGATTAAATTGTGCATTACAATGTAATGGAAGTTCCATATGTAGGTATTGGTTAATATTTGTGATCAACAAAAATATTGCCATAGAGAAAATATATGATTTTGGCTAGGACAACTCAAGTTTAAGTTATAATTCACTATAAAAAAAGATCTAATTGAGAAAGAGACTCGTGATATATAGAATAAAGTTAACAAAAAATTATAACCCCAGATTGACATATTTATACAGTGAGTAGAAAAATAACTCATAATTCAGGAAAGACAAATAATCTTGACTCTTATCATGTTCAATCATAATTAATAATGTTTTCATATGCAGTGCCCTTTCGAGCATTTGTCAGCAGAGCTTTTAAATTTGATATTTAATGACATCTCACAAGAACTTTAAATTGTTGATACATTTGGATAGAAAGTTTCAGTGTATCTTCAATATTGCATGCACTCCTTTACACATCTTGCACATCTGCCCTAACAATAACCTCCCCCTTTTCCTTCCACTCTTTTCTTTCTGTATATATAAGCCCTCTAGAGCACCCATCTGTAGATCACTTTTCATAGTAAAAATCCTCTGCGAGAGAGACGGAGAGAGGAGAGCTAGGGAGAGTCTTCTAATCATGGAGACGTTCTCCTTAACTGATGACTGGTTTTCTTACGAGAACAATGTGTTTGAGGACTTTTTTTCTGAGCTCGATCTTGATGGTCCTACTTGGCTTGATCAGCTCAACGCAAGGCTGCCTGGTAAAACCATAGACCAAGTGAGAGATCACTAGTTTCTGGATCTCATCTGCAATGTAAACAACATGGTGATGGACCAAAGCTCCTTTCATGATCCTAGTGACAGTAGTACGATCCCCTAATGAGCAAGGAAACAGTACGGATGGTTTAGGGTTTGATCCAGTGGGCAATAGAGGATGATGACATAGTATTGCCATCAGATGAGGAGATGATTGAAATGGAGACTGTACTTGGAGAACTTGAGGATCTCATGAAACTGCCACCGGCATCGCCGGAGAATGGTGAGAAGTTGATTGGAAGCTAGCCGTTGATCAGGCCGCCATGCAGGTAGTGTAATAATGGAGGATGGCAAAGACACATATAAATGTTGATGGTTAACAAAGCCAAGCTGTCTCTCTCTCTCTCTTGTTATGTGATGATAAGAAATCGGATATTTAATTAAGAGTAACTTTTATAATTTTCGCAGTTGAAATGTTTATATATCTGAAGATACATGCATGAAGTGAATATTGTATGAGATCAATTCTAGTATATGTAGTTGAGCATGTCCAACAAAAAAATGAAGAAAGAAAACTATCACATACTTCATATTTTTATTTCAAAATTCTCAAGATTTTTACTTTATACATCAAACTTTTTTCCCAAAGATATATGGAGAAATAAAAGGCACACATGTGCCTTTAACGCGATCTTGCTCTTATAAAAAATTAAGCTTAGGAATTTGATTCACGTGTACTTTTAAAGATAACTTAAGTTATAATTACAAAACAATATTTAACAATAGTGCTTTATTTAAAGGGCCGTCTCGACCATAATTGGGCCAAGAATATTTTACCGGAAGCCCAATATGAGTTTGGTTTAACCTTTGACTTTGACTTAATTATAAAATAATTATTTGTCTCACGGACAACAATAACATAATAATTTTGATAAAAATTGCCATTTACATGTTGTAATTATGGATCATTTTAATTTACTTTCCATGAAAATTTTGCCACTGCATAAACAGGATTTTGATATAGCGGAAAGAATCATACGTCATGACCAAGGCTTTAATCTGCCCAGTGAGCCATAGCATAAATTTAATGGTAAATGATTATTATTTGTGGGATGAAAATAATTATACAGGTTTTAAATGGATGTAGAAAACATTCTTTTCCTTTTTTACAAGGTTTGCTGCTCTCTTTAAGTGTGAAGATGTTTTTTTTTCTTTGATGAGTTTGCTAATTAAATTCAAGATATCACAGGGTCATATTGTGACATGGAATTCAAAGAGATTCCACATTAATTGTAATGCTCCGAGATCCACATAACTTTTACGTACTCAAAGTCGTCCTAGAGACGCTACAAAATTTTTTATAAAATATTTTTTTTGAAAATATAAATTATAAATGCAGAAGACTTTTCAATAATAATATCTAATAATTCATGATAATCAAAATAATAAAATATTCATAAGTTCAGAATTCTAATAAATGCGAAAATAATAAAACTAGATAACTCAATCTAGTGTCATGTATGTAGAATCATCCTCTATCGAAGTTTTCTCATCTGCACGGATCCAAGTACAAGAAAATATTCATGAGTATAAAAAATACTTAGTACGTAGAATTTACTAAATAATCTCAATCGAAACTAAAATATGATATGAATTAATTGAACAATCAATACAATAATCAAATAACAATATAATAATTTGTCAAATGAGTAATATATCATGCTATGGTCAAATGATCAATATAAATCAATAATAATTTTCAATTAATAATTATTAATTATCTGATCAATAAATTAATATTCAATTAATAATTTTCAATTCGATAATTGATGGTCGTTGTCCAATAATAATTCGATTCAATAGGACAATAGCAATTGTCAACTCAATGTCAATATATTCAAATAATCATCTATTCAATTCAATTCGATTAGATTTCAATCCAATCCAATTCGATTCGATTTCAATTCAATTCAATTTATAATGTTCGGAATTATCCAATTCAATGAGAATTGCTCGGTCAATTAAGAAGAATTTTATGTCTCTTTCATGTAGGCCAATGGATTCAACTCTCGGCAAGCCACCCAATAATAATAGCGCTAATAATAATTCGTGAATGGAGGGGAATCATGACCAAACACAGGATAACTATTCTCTAAAGGATGATGACACTTCAAACCTTTAGGTACATTATATATCCCATTCAATTCAATTGAATAATAATATGATCTGTGGGCTTAGAAATAATCAGAGAACATAAAAATCTAATAACTTCTAACTTTTATTTTGTTTATTTAAAATATCTATCTTTTAACAATTTAATTTATATGAAACAAGATCCAATAAAAAAAACTACCGATTGTAATGATAAGATTAGATATCATAATTGAATAATCAGATATGATGACGAGATGATATGTTATGATGATAATATAATTCGGACTAATCAATTATAATACAATCAATATATCAAATTTAAATAATAATAAGAGCAAGATAATCAAATCACAATTTTGCTAAAAAAAATAACCTTCGACGTCTCTATATTTTTTTCTCTTCTATTCAATTCCTGTGGTTAAGAAATGCAATAAATGAATTATTAAAAATTTGAAGTTCACAAAACTGAAACAAATAGTCTATGGTGCCTAACATTTCTTTCCCATATTATATTTTATTTTATTTCATCTCTCCATTACTTCGGCCAAACCTCGTTTCTCTCTCCATATTCCTTTCTCTCTCTTGGCCGTGAAACTCTTATCCAGTTTGTCTCCTTTTCTTTTTTCCTTTTGTTTTATTCTTCTTTCTCTGTTTTTTGTTTTGGGCACTGTCTTATCAATTTCTCTCTCATTTGTTTGTTCACGTTCGAGTTCTTCACCTTTTGTTTTCCCTTCTCTTGTACAATGAACCAACACGTTAATTCCTCTCTCTCTCTCTCACGTAATCCTTTTTTCTATTTGTTTGACTATTTCTTTTGCACTGGCCGAGAAATTCTCTCTAATCCAATTTAGCCGCCACTATCCCATTTGTTATTTCTTCTCTTTTTCTCTACATCATCTGCGTTCTTCTTTTCTCCATGCGCGAAACGTTGATTCTTCCTTTGTATTGGGCACAAGGTATATCTATTTTTTTATATCTATTTCTACTAGAATTTCGTTCGGCAAAAAATAATGGCGCCCGAAAAAATCTATTTTTTTCTCCAACATAATAAATAATCCTACAGATCTCCTTACGTACCTCATTTCACGTGTTTGATGCTGAATCACGTCTAGTTATCATGGGACATCACACCTCCCTTTCTTCTTATTTTCAAGACGTCATGCCGCTGTCGTCGGACATCGAGAACTAAAGAGAAAGAAATTTCTTTGACGACTGATCCTAAGGGGCCGTTTGATATGAGATATATATTATCGATTATCTTATTTAAATTTCTCAGAGCCCACCACATTAACTCGATTGGTTGCGATTAATTACCGGTAATTTTAATTGCTCTGGTAATCTTGATTATCAGAGGAGGTGTGTTTCCAGATTGCCAACTAGTTGAAATATATTTTGACGAAAATATCCCTTTCAATTAAATTTTTTATTTCAAATATTTTATTAATAAAAAAATCATTTAACTTCATCTTTTTATTATTTGAAATATTTTGCAAATAACTCTTAATGTTATCTCATCTTTTATATATATATTCACTTTTTTATTTGTTTCTTTGTTCGTTTATAATAATATGTTATTAAAATCTGAAATAATTTTTAGGGATATTTTGGTAATTTTATCACTATTTATTATGACTATTATTTATATTACCAGTACTTACCAAACACTATAATATAATATTACCGATAATTTAAATAGTGATAATCTATTTAAGTGATTATCTATATTACTGGTTACTTAAATTGGTAATGCGCCAAACGACTCCTAAGAATTTGTTTATAAGGATCTTAGATCCCTGATTTGCAATCCATCTATAACTTCCAATCATGATTAAATTTAATATTTTAACTAATCTCTTTTAACAAAATCTGATTTATTCCAATAATTAAATAATCCTGAATTTAATTAAATAATCCCAGAATACAACTTATCCTTAATTAAACTCCTCCTCGATTTTCCTTTATTTTAGGATTATTAATTATAATAATAGTAATTATTATATTTCTCAAAATACAACTATTATTTTATCAAATTTTAAAAATCAGGCTCGTTACATTAATTGTCAAGTATTCTCAATCTCTTAATTAGTTTCGATCTAATTGGATTTAAAATTTTGATAGATTAGTATTTAGGTCGATTTCACTAACAACTGATGCTATATGTTTTTCATATTATGAATATAACAAGTTAATTAATTAATGAAAATTTTGTGATAATAACAATGATAATAAATTTAGATAGCATTCCGTATTCTTTTTCTGATTTTTATTATGTTTTTAAAGGTAATTTCATTAGTATTAAGTAGTTACTCCAATGAAGTTAGAGTACAAAAATTGGGCAAGACATAGAGGTGGTCTCCCAGCCAAAAATTATCGCTATGATTGGTGCGGCCAAAATGCGCAAGGTAATCAACTGCCCGATTAGCATTGTGGGTGCGATAAGAAATAATAGTAGGAATAATAGCCATAGTGACTGTCCGGATGTCGGCAATGATGCCCCTCATTCTCCATGGACAGCTTTTCTTATTGTTGATGATTTTGACGGGAGACTTTGAATCCGAGTCAATTTGAATGTGAGATAGTCTAACTTCCTTGCACTTCCGAAGTCCGGTGAGCATAGCACGGGCTTCAATTTTCAGCAAAAAGTCCACTAGCATGGTACTAGTGTCTGCAAAAATAAAAAGTCATCGTGAGAGAAGGTTAAGTATCCAATACCCTTACCCCAACCAGCCCAAAAATTTTGCGCTGGGTACCGAAGCATTTGATAATATAATGTGACACTTCTACTTTTATAGAGAAGCACTTGAGAACTGAGTACGTAGAAGTAAAATAATATATAAGGAGGTCCAACATAATACCTTGGATACCGAAGTGTATCGTCCATATGACTTTTCTACGAATGTTTGGCGAATTGTACTTGTATAGAATCAAATTCTATGAAAACGCAACATGGAATTATAGCTCAAATGCAAAGAAAGGAAAAAGAATTTAGTATTATAATAAGTGAGAAAAATACACAAGTGGTACGGCAAGTGTCCGATAAAAACACATTTTAATGCCTTACCTAAACAATCTTGCCCACACACACCCCTTAGCATTCACACAAGACTTCCTTAAGTCATCATTTATAGCTGAACTCGAAGTCAAGCTTTGAAAGGCCCTGACATGGCTCCAAAGACTTGTTATGGTAGTCATGCCTTGCATGGCCACACGGCCTTGTGTCATACTTTGTCTAACTCATATGGGTGCCTAACATTCTTTTACTCATACGATATGAGTTTAATGTCTCACTTCGAAAATTCACAACAATGTTATGTGTTCTTGTTCACCTTTCAATATAACATGACTATAATAGAGTAAGAATTAACATCATATAGATAATTACATTATTAAGCCATAAATAAAATAATATAAAATCTTATTAAAATATGCAAACTCTAATGGTTCATGACAATGAAGCTTAACAAAATACTTCAAGGTTCAATGACTCCACTACAATGATCACTTATTCAACCTATTCATGTGCAAAATCACTCACTAGGGTCATACTTTTGGTTACTTGCACTGATTCATGATAATTTCTCAATTGAAGTATGTAAAGATTAGGCATGACCTATAATATGTATTTTGTATGGCAGGAATGGAACAATTGTCATAAGAATACAAAATAACTTCATAAATGGAATGAACTAAACATGCCTCTACTGACGCACCATACAATCCAATTTTATTAATAAAAAATAATAGCATTCACCATACATCACATAACAATACTCAACATATAATCATGAAGCTGTGTGGATATGTTCACATTCATTACTTATTTTCCTCCTTTGTCATATAAGTAAATAGAAGTCATTTTAGAATTTCTTATATGATGTCTTTACTTTCTTGATCACATAAGTACAATAAAAGTCATTTATAACTTTTGAGATAGTAATAATATATGACATATTTACTTACAATATTATATGACAATTGAACTTCACTTTAGATTTTTTTGACTTGTCATATGATATTTTATATCTCACAATACTTGAAGAATCATGTTATAACTGTAATAAATGGCTAGTTAAGAGGAATGTCTATTTTGCACTCTAATTGCTCTACTAGTAAGCACCTCTTAGACAGGACACATTATTGAGAATGTGTTGACACTTGTCAATAGAAGTGCACAAACTTTGAGAGATACAAGGACAACTCCTTTCGATCAATTGATGATATATTAAGATAACTTATTCTTAAATTATTATTTTCTTTATTTTCAATACAAAAATCATAGTACAACTATCTTGTACTTTTAAATCTATTTATGATTTAACATGATAATAAGATGTATAGGTATACATCAATGCATCATTCAAGATTTTCCTTAACGCATATTCAAAATTAGGCATTAAACATAAATAACAATTACTAGTAACTCAATATAGGTCAAAATAGTTCCTTGAGCCAAATAATTCATTTAGACTTTATAGGTGTAACACCCCACGATTTCATCAAGGGTGATATAGTAATTTTATAATTTAATTGGAGTATTTGATGGGAAAAAAAGAAAGATTAAATCTTATTTGAGAGTATAAATTATAATTAGATTGAGATTAGGGATTTCAATTTGATTTGAGATCCAAAAGAATGTTTAATGGTTATAGGACTCGCAAATAAGATAGGATTGAGAGTTTAATGATTTAAAAATATTTCAATCATCAAAATAATATTTATTATCATTTTATGATAAAATATTCTGAAATTAAATAATTCCAAAATTATAGAAAAGTAAGAAATAAAAGAAAAAGGTGAAAGTAGAGTTGGATTGAAAGAAGTTATGAAAGAGATAAAAATGAATTTGAGTAGTGATGGATCTTACTTGAGATCCAAGCCTTTTTATTTCCTTTTTTTTCTCAGATAGATAGATAGAAAGGCTCTGTAAGAGAAGTATGTCTCACATCTGTAAAGTAAATAGGGTTAAAAATAGAGATTTTGAATAAGATATGGTTATGAAATAATTAGTGAAATTTGAATTTAATTAAATATGAATATTTAAGAGATGATAATTAATGATGAATGGTCATTATTGATGGAAAAATAGCCTAAGCCTCAATATGAGTCAAAAACATTTATTGAGAGCTATAAATATGATCTAAACGGTGATTAGAAAGTATTATTTACCTTCACAGAATTTTTGTACAAGAGCTCATCTTTCTCTTTTGTTTTCTCACAAATTGAGGCACTTGAGAGCACAGACGATATACCGTTTCGAAGTCCCGACAGAGAATAACAAAATACAAGTGGTAGACAAAGGTTTCTGGACGTCAGTAGAGAGGAATCGTGGGCCAAAGTTGCGACATCCGTGCAGGCCACAAATAACAGTAACATAGTTAGTTTGTCAACCACCTTAAAGTGTAGGGGGATCTCTATATCGACGGTTTTCATCGATATAGACCCTTAGGACCTTGTTCTAAGTATTGACTATTGTATGAATAAATTATGAATTGAATTGCATGGTTAATCGCATAGAAAATAGAGCAAGAAGTTGCGTTAAAAATGCGATTTCTCGACGGAAATAGAACTCGGGCCCGGCTCGAGACTTGAAATCTGAGTGGCAATGGAATTGATCCATACCGAATTCATAAGAATCCGACCTGGGTTACAAGGTGCCCAACCCGAGTATAACCCGAGCACGACATGAAAGGATTAGTAAGAATCCAGACCGGGTTCTGACTTGTCCGACTCGGGTTCCGTTGATGTTAATGGATGAATGAAAAGCCAATAGGATTCAGACCAAATTTCAGATAGTCCAGTTTGGATTTTCGTGATGAAGATGTTATCAGACAGAAAAGAACCGACTCAACCTGGGCTTTGACGGATCCGACCCGAGTTTTATCAATGTTTAAAGTAGAAGTGAAAAGATGAATAAACTGGTCCGAGTTTCACCCTACCCGGCTCAGGTACCACTGACCGAGTTAAAATTGGGATGAAAATCGGACGAACTGGCTCGAGTTCGACCATATCCACCCTAAATTCTATAAAAGATGATGATTCGGTATAGGAACTTGCCTGGGTTCTATCCCACCTGGCTCGGGTTCTAAAATTTGAAAAAGAGATTTTTAAGTTATTAAAGTATGTTTAATTATGATGATTGTGTTATTGCTTATATCTGATCATATTATTATGATATTGATCTCATTGTGATGATATTGATTATACTATTATGATATATTGATTGATGCCTTGTGCATCTAAGATTGAAGAGAAAGTTTAAATGAAAGCAAAGATAGACGTCATAAATTAATCAAGATAAAAAATGCAAGGTACCTAAAATTGTAAGAGCTCTCAAAGCAGCCTATATGATTGAAGCCGTCATTGTGGTTGAAGGATAACTCAAAAAATAAGAAAACACTTGTTATAGTTGAAATTAATTGTTAAAAGTTAAAGAATAAATATTACACATCCTTTATGGTTGAAGCAGCCTTAGTGGTTGAAGTATTGAGTAGTCCTTGTAGTTGAAGCAGCCTTTACGATTAAAATTAAAATAAAGATTGATTGATTGATAAAATATTGAATATCAGCATTTATGGTTGAAGAATAAGATTGGATAATTGATTGATATTGAATTGCAACCTTCTAATTGTTGTTACGATTAATAGAATTGTTATTGACAACCTTCATGGTTGTAGTATAAAGAGATAATTTATTGAAATGAATAATTGAATTGCAGTCTTCGTGGTTGAAGTAAAATAAAGATTATTGAATTGTATCCTCTATGATTGAAGTAAAATAAAGTAAAGACTTGGTGATTGATAAAGATAATTTATTGCAGACTATATAGTTGATGTTATAGTTGATGTTATAGTTAATGAAATTGTTATTGCTAGCCTTTATGGGTGATGAAAAAGGATGATAAAATTTCTTTTTCCAGTCAATTGATTCTTATATATGATGAAAAATGCATATTGATAATTGAGATTGCATTGATATGATAATATTAATATTTGCTTATCATTATGCACATGTTTATTATTATCGACATAGTTTATATTGTTTATTGTTATGGGTGACCCTATGTATCGAGTTTATCTCACTAGGCTTTGTCCTTGTACTTGGATCCGTACAAATGATGGAGATGATGATGGTGAGACAGTTAGTGGTTCCTCTGACTGGTGACACACATGAATATAGAGTCCATTATTATATAGATGTGGACCCTAACCCATAGATTATTGAATGTTGTATAAATAGTTTTCACATACTGTAAGGTTTGTTGACCGATCAAATTTGAGTCATAGAATTGAGTGGTGTTGCTGAGATAACTGTTGCGAAAAGAGAGAGCAAGAAATCACACAATAAGAACACACGAGATTTATGAGGTTCACCCAAAATCGGGTTACGTCATCGGACGACGGCGTCTCTCTTTATTATGAAATAATGATGATTACTAAGATGCAAAATAAAGAGACCTCCGTAGAAATATATGCGCATGATTATATATAAGGCTCATATATGATTATAACTAGGTTCAAATTTAAGGCATTATCAATAATAGCCTTTTGGACAGGAAAAAAAATCTTGGGACGTTAGGATTGAATAATGAATGGTCACGATCTTAAACCATCCTTCACACATTCGCGGCCTTGAAGAATATGTTTGATTCATGACCATGAAGAAGGTATCCTTGAGGATCTCGAGCGAGAGTGTTGAAATATATGGTTATCGGTGACTTCTTTCTTCACTGCGGCATCTCAAATGAAGCAGCGTTCATAGTAGTTGTAGAGTTGCAGAGCTACCATTTTCTTCCTTGTGTTTGTAACAGTAGTTAATATCATATTTAGTTGACATATCAGTTTACTAGTAGTATAAATAGGTGTTAATTGATGTAATAGATGGTCTGAGTAGTTTTAACAATTCATTTGATTAGAATAGTATTTTCCTGTCTTCTTCTTCATTACGATCCTGCGCTTTCCACTTCGTCTTCTACATCTTTTCTATTGTCAATTTCTTTCCGGCAAACATCTGGGAGCTCGATCATATTTTCTAACATGGTATCAGAGCCAACCCATTGAAGGTCCTGCCGAGCTCCTATGTTGTCGTCTTCACCGTCAGCCCGTTGTCGAAAGTTCGTCTTCAAGCTCTCGGTCATCGATTGAAGATTTTTCAACCTACATGGCTCCGGCAAGCGCCGGAGGGCGCCGATGTGTTCCTGGCCAACGCTGATTTGGCCGATCTGCCCCAGATCTAGTTCGTCGGAGGCCGATCTGGTTTGTCGGAGGCCGATCTGCCACAGATGTAGTTCGTCGGAGTACGAATTGTGTCCGACGGAGTTGATCTGATCTTCAACACTCGCGATCAGAGTTGGATCGTTCTACTGATCTTGCTTGCATCGAGACCCGCAATCGGAGACTGGTTTTTTCTTGTTCCTCTTCATTTTTGATGTTCTTCCATCATTTCTTTTGTTTTTTCGTTGATGATCTCATCATTTCTCCATCAATCGTCGTTTCCCTCTCTATTTTTTCATGTTTGCTTTGCTTTTTCCTCTGCGTTTTCTTCCGATGTACAATCAGATCCGTTTCATCGGGTGAAACCGTCAGCCACATTTCTGATCTGGTTCTTCTTGATTTCTTCTTCATTAGTTCCTCTTCTTTAATCTTCCATTTCTCTTTTATGTTTCTCTATTTTTCGGAGATCGGGAGGTTTTCTTCCATGGAGCTATATATGATTGTTGTCGATCATTCTTTGATTCGACGATGATCGTTTGCAATCTCCTTTCTTCCATTCCATGGCGCTACGTTGTTGCCGATCATTCTGGATTCGGTAATAATCGTTTGCAACTCCGGCATTGTCGTCGGACGCTTTCGGTGGCGATTGCCGATCGGAGCTTAACCTCCGTATTGCCGTAATGTTGTTTATGTCTCTTGTCGCACTATCGGTTGTCCGCGTGCTCATCTTCTCTGGTTGTTCTAGTTGATTCGTCCTTCTCGTCTTGTATCACTTTGATTGTGTTTCTCAAGTTCATTCTTCATCTCGTTATCCAGCACCTTGTATCGTTTTAGGCTTTGTTTTTGCTCAGTCTCTTTGCACTATTCGCTCTATTTCCTTCCTTTTCTTCGAATCGTCCAAGTCAGGAGTTCTCTGCATTTCTTCTTCTAGCTTCATCTTCTCTTATTTGCCAAGTGTTCTTGTCCCTACAGCGTTTTCTTTCGACACTCAGATCCTTTGGTTCTTCATTTTTTTCTACTTGAGTTTTGCCGCCTCCATAGTATAGGCATGTCTTGCGAGCACAAGATCTGGCCGCAAGCTCTCTATTCTTCAATTGCTTCTTGTCAGAGTCTCCAGCAGGTATTTGATGGATATCATGTAACCAATGGTTCAGTGGATCTACACGACTATGGATCTCTCTGGCATCTGCAACTATCTACATCATGCTGCCAAGCGATACATATATGCCGCACATCTGCAAATTAGCGAAAATGTTGTTCGTGGCGTGTTCTCATGGCGTCTGCAACTTCATCAGCACCTCGCCTCTGCCACGTCAAATTGTTCTTGTCTATAGCTCGTTAGGGAATATTGGAGTTCTACTATCGGCTGCAAGCTTGTCGTGTGAAGACAAGTTTAAATGGTGGATGATGGCGTCTGCAACTGCTGTCAAGCTTTTTATCACTCTTTTGTACAAGTCTTTGTGGCCTTCTCTGCATCCCTGTTTGTGCCTTGAAGAGGGGCGAATTCAAGGTGTTCGATGATTTGTCAAAATGTGGTATCGTCGCCGATTGACTTCAAGTCGCCGTCCTTCAATCTCTTCCCGGCGTCGACTTGCGGGGGCATGTTGAAATATATGGTTATCGGCGACTTCTTTCTTCATTGCGGCATCTCAAATGAAGCAGCGTTCATAGTAGTTGCAGAGCTACCTTTTCTTCCTTGTGTTTGTAACAGTAGTTAATATCAGATTTAGTTGACATATCAGTTTCCTAGTAGTATAAATAGGTGTTAATTGATGTAATAGATGGTCTGAGTAGTTGTAACAATTCATTTGATTAGAATAGTATTTTCTTATCTTCTTCTTCATTACGATCCTGCGCTTTCAACTTCGTCTTCTACATCTTTTCTATTGTCAATTTCTTTCCGGCAAATTCGCATCCTTTCACTTCTTGGTGACGCAGGAGATGACAGTAAAGGCAGAGGCAGCCTTGGCGCCGACGGATTCGGAGCTCAAGGGATTGCCAGGGGCGTTGGCAGAAGGGAATGGGGGAGAGAGAGAGGATAAAGGGGGCACGATACAAGTTCACCGTGGAGACTCCTCGCTTGACAACAAGCTTATGTTCAATCGGTGACACAAATTCATTAGGGCAGAGCGATGGGGAGACGATGGCTAGGCTATCACGATCCTACCTCCTCAACCAACGGCGACGATGAGGCGACTTCGTGCAACACAAAGGACGAGTTTGCCCGTGCGGTTTCTCGTCACGAGATGACCTCGCAGTCAGGATGTGTAACGCCCCGAAACTCACGTGACATTCACGTGCTCAGAGTCGTCCCAAAGGCGCTACTCAATTTTCTATAAAACATTTTTGCGGAATATAAACAATAAATGCGGAAGACTTTTTCATTAATAACAGCTAATAATCCATTATATTCAAAATAATTAAAATATTAATAAATTCACAATTCTAATAAATGCGAAAATAATAAAAACTAGATAACTCAATCTAGAACATGTGCAACATCTGTCTATCACTGAGCATAGCCACCTGTAGGATCATCATTTATCAAAGTACTATCACCTGCACGGATCCAGGTACAGGAAAATATCCATGAGTATAAAAATACTCAGTACGTAGGGTCTACTAAACAATCAATATGCTCAATCAAAAATAAGATATAATCAATGATGAGTCAATTGAGCAATCAATGCAATAATCAATTTAAAATATAACGATTTATCAATATGAGCAACTATATCAAGTTATGGTCAAAAGACCAATCAATAGAGATAGCAATTAATAATTGCCTAATCAATTGGATCGATGATTCAATATAACAATAGGACAATAAAGTCATAAATCAATAGGAAGGATCAGAAAAAGATCAGATGATCGATCAATATTGATTTAACAATTAAATGTCTGATCACTATGACACTATTCAATTTAACAATTTTCAATTTAATATCAATGGTCATTGGTCAATAAATTTCCATTCGATTCAATAGGCGGAGGCAATGCAAGTCAACGCCAGTATCCAAATGACCATAATCTATTCAATTCAATTCGATTTCAATCCAATTCAATTCGATTCAATTTTAATTTAATTCAATTCAATTTATAATGTTCAGAGTTATCCAATTCGATGGGAGCGCTCGATCAATTAAGGGAAACTCCATGTCTATTTCATGTAGGCCAGTGGGGGATCAGTGCCACGGCAAGCCACCCAACAATATAGCGCTAACAATTATTCGTGAATGACGGGGGACCATGACCAAACACAGGACAGCCATAGCTTCTCTAAAGGATGATGGCGCCTCAAACCTTTAGCTCCACTATCTGCCTCATTCAATTCAATTCAATTCAATAACAATATGGCTCGGGGGCTTGGAGACAATCAGAGAACATGAAGACCCATCAGCTTTCAGCTTTTATCTTATTTACCTAAGACGTCTATCTTTTAACAATTTAATTTAGGTGAAATAAGATCCAATCAGAAAGGTCACTGGATCAGTATCATAATCAATGATCAAACTAGATATGATAATAAAATATAATCATATATGATGACGATATGATCTGATATGATGACTAATGTGCTAATATTATTACCAAAAATGATAAATAATATAATCAAGTATAATATTCAAGATCGATCAATAATAATCTAATCAATATATCACAATCTTAATAACAAGACCAATATAACTAGCAATAATAACATCAACGTAGTTATTATAAAACTGATAATTAATCATATTAACTAAATAAATTACCACCTGCTCTTCCTCGCAGTTGTCGAGAATGTTAAAAAAAATGAAGGTAGATTCCTTTCCGAGAAAATCAAGAAAGAAATCAAAGACTTCTCTTCCACTTCTCCGACACAAATTGTATTGTTTCTTTTCCTTTTTTTTTAATTCCTTCTCTCTCCAGTTCATTCTTTTTCCCAAGAGACCTTCCCTTCCATTTTTTTCTTTAATTCTTCTTCTCTATGTCACGCTTACATACCCCCTTTTTTTCTCACGATTATTTTTTTTTCTCGTCCTCTATTAGCATACGGCTGCAATCTCTCCTCTGGCACATGAAAAAAATATGATACCATATGTTTTTGCCTCTCTCTCTCCACATCCTTTAAGGCCCTTATGCTTCTTCTATAATTCCTTTTTATTTTCTTCTTGGCTTACTTTAATCTCTCTCCCTTAATCTCTTTAGTCTCTCTCTTCAAATTATTTAACATGATCACATATGGCGCCTCTCGTCCTTTTTGTTATCACTGTATTTTTTTTTTCCTTTCTCCTTCAGCGTCGAAACATTGTTGACCGATTTTTTTTCTTCTTTCGAACAATTCGTTCTTTACTTCGGACATTAATTAATCTATTCTTATTTTTAAACCATCACGTACAGTATTAATCCAAATAAAAAAGTAATCAAAGAACCTACGGATCCCCCCTACGTATCTCGTAGCCATTCGACGTTGAATCATGTCTTGCCATGCCTCTGTCGTCGGATACCGAGAATCAAAAAGGAGAAAACTCCTTTGACGGCCGGCCCTAAGAATTTATTTATAGGGTTCTAGATCCTAGATTTTCAATCTATCTATAATTTTCAATACGGATCAAATTTAATATTTTAATTAATCTCTTTTAACAATTCTGATTTATTTTAATAATTAAATAATTCCAAATTTAAATAAATATCCCATAATACATTTTTATCCTTAATTAAACTACATCCCTATTTTCCTTTATTTTCGGAATTATTAATTATAATAATATTAATGGCCATATTTTTTTCTAAAATAAAATGATAAAATATTCAGTTATTAAATTCTGAAAAATCAGGTCGTTACATCATAACCTACTTAAAAATAAATTCGTCCTCGAATTTGCATAACCGAAACTACATCATCTACCTAACAAATTTGAGAAATCTTTTCTCATCTCAACTTTCCGTTTTTAAATGTCATCCTCATCTTCATGATTTGTCCTACATATGTTAGATCTCCATTTTGATTCAATTCCTCTAATCTCACTATGTTAGCCTACTATTTTTATCTCATGTGGACTACCTTCAACATTTCTTGATGAGGCAAATTTTGTCAACATCCTTTTGAATGTGCGTCAGTTATTCTTGTGACGAAAGTTGTCATCAACGAACTATCCATCAACCTCGCTCCAGCTGATAGGTGAGCAATAAGGCCTTCCATACATGACTATGAAGTGGCATGCCTATGTCAAAGTGGCGACTGTTGCCACATACTAACTCTACCGACGGTAGTTGATCGTTCCAACTATCACTTCAGTCCAATGCACAATCTCAGAACATATTTTTTAAGACCTTAATTGTCCATTCAAACTACTCATCCATCTGTGGATGGAAGGAGATGTAGAAATTCAACCATCCCAATTGCTCTATAGATGCTCCATTAGAATTGGGTTATGCACTGTAAATTCTTATTCGACGTAATGGATCACTACTCCATGTAGTCGGATAACCTCCTTAAAAAAATGAATGTCCATGAGGCTTTTGATGGACTAACCTTTCTCTAATGGGTATGATGTCGGCTATCTTATGTCAATCCTTTATTATCCCTATCGCATCATTATCATGTTGAGTTTTTGGAAGCCTTCTTATGAAATCAATCATTACCTTTTCTTAATGCTATTGAAGATTTCTAAGCCTCAACTTCCATTTGCCGACCTTATGTAGTATTTTCGACTACATGCAAGATGTGTTATTATTGCTGATCATTGGACTGACTTGGGTGATGCAATTGCTCATTGCTTATATTCCATCGGCTCACCCTGAAATGAGCAAGTGACATTTCTTTTTTTTTCCTGCTTAAGATATTCTCAACTGAGTTTGATTTGTAGTTGATGACAAACTCGTAACCTTTCAACAATTTGATCCATTTCTTTTTTTTCGACGCATGTTTGAATCTTGTTGCGAGAAAGTGTACCTTACCTTTGCTGGTATGTGGGGAATTCAAGCTCCTTAACTATTTTTCTATGTAGCATCAAAACACATGCTACGTTAGTGTTTGTATGCATCATTGTGTGTGACATAACCTCCTTGGCCTGAAGGTATTTTCAGAAAAGACATCGTTGTCAATCTCTTCTTCAATTCTAAAACCTATTTTAGCCTTTCCTAAGGTATTCGAAAAAAAATTATGTCCTTCTTGGTGAGGTTCGTCCATGGTGATACTATCGTGTAGTAATATGGTGCGACTCTCCGCTAATATTCTGCAATTCTAAGAAAGTTTTTTTTAACACATTCTTTGGTTGAACTCATTTAATTATAGCATCCATGATATTCCATCTATGATATTTCTGAGGAACATTATCTCATTCTACCGAAATTTGTACTTCGAGACTTTGGCATATACTTATTTCTCTTAATATTTGCAGTGCGATCTGCAAATATTTCACATGTTCCTCTAGGCTCAACGAATATATTAGAGTGTCGTCGATCTTGGGTTAACCAATGTAGTAACAACTATAATTTTTCGATATACGTGGATGTTGTCCTTCCTTCATACCATTATGTGTGTGCACCATCACTTTTGCTATTGAGTTCGAGTGCTCGAAATTTTTTTTTTGCAGCAAATTATGAGCACCAGCCAATCGATAACCTCCTTAGAAATATTGTCATATGAGTGCTTCCATTAAACACTCCCCTTTTCAATAATCGATCTTTCATTTTTTTGAAAAGGAAACCATGAACTATATATGTTTCATATAACAGATGCTATTTGGATACTATAACATATCTAAAGTCTAATTGAAGTGAAGATTACAATTTAGACTTGATTAAGTTTCAAATCATGTCCTAACATATCAATCTATTTTGGTGATTTCTGCACCATTCTTGAAGGCCTATTGTTTTCGTAGAGATTCGATCCATCTTGATTCATCACAACCTCTTGCGAAGTGACCCATCTTACCACAATTTAGGTATGCTCTCGTCGCCCAATAGCATTCACCGAGATGCATTTTGTGACAGTAGTTGCATGATTTTCTATGAAAGCTCATTCCGTGCTCGATATGACCTTCCTTATTTGTAGTTATCTTTGTGCTTCTCTCTTTTTTTTATGTCTTCTATCTTTACTCCAATTATGATTCTGATCATTATCTATATCCTCTTGATTCAGTTGAGTTACGTTTGTTGTATTGTCATTTTCAAGCATGGTAGCAAACTCTTTCGCAACTTGAAGGGTCTGATAGTTACAACATTTTACCCATCCTCGGAGGCTTGGCTTGAGACTTTCCACCCATTGCTTAATGCGATTTCTCTCTGATTGACGTCGAGTATCATACTTCTCCAACTTTAAGAATTCGATCGTGTAGTCCTCGACTGTCATGGTATCCTATTGTAGATCTCGATATTCCTTCCATTTTCTCGCTCTTCGGGAAACAGGTAAATAGCGATCCTTGAATATCTTTTTAAACTTTCTCCAAGGAATCAGGTCCTTTCCGGAGAAAGTGCCAGCCTTTGTTGTGTTCCACCAATGCCTAGCGTCACCTGTTAAATGCCTCGTAGCACATATAGTCTTGCAGTTCTCACCGTAGTTGTCACGGACGTGCTCCACAAATATCATTTTAACATAATCTTACTTTTAATGAGCATTTTAAGTAAATTTAGATGCTTATATAGTCATGGTTGCATGTAGCAATTAACCCTTGGATTAAAGCATAATCAAAATTAAATTATCGATAAGTGTTATAAAAAATTTATATAAGATTATTAAGAATAAATTATAATAATTATAAATATTATAATAAACATGTTTAATTATGATTAACTAATATTAATTAGAAGTTTAACACTAATTTTTAACCAAATAACATGATTGGACCTCCATTTCAACCAATAGAGTTTCAAGCAGCTGAAGCAGGTAGCTCACCAGCTGCTTAGAAAATGATTTTTACATACCGTCATATGACGTGTTAGAATTCTGAAAAAAAATATAAATCATTTATTCATATTATCTGCAAGCTGAAAATTTTCCAAGATCAGATCAGTTGCCGAACAGCCTGAGGAAATTCGACAAGTTCGCTGGATTAGGGTGAATCTGCGGGTCCAAAACTGACCTACAACTTCATAAGATCATATCTTCGTGAGTAGTTCTTCATAAATCCTGAAAATTTCCATGATTCATCCTCCCGATGTTAGCTTTCCATGACCACAAGAAGCATACAAAAAGAACTTCTATAGAGGAAGTTATGAACCGAGAACCGTAGGTCACTCACTCTGTCCCGAGTCAGAGACAGGTCCGCCTTGTACATTAGGGTATGATTATGGTAAATAGAATTAGGGTTTGAAATTTATACGTGTAAATTATACTTCACAAGGGTTCAGTGAGAAGTGGAAGCATCTAATTTGGATATGTAGAGGCGGAGAAATAAATTTTTCATTTCATAGTGAGTCTTCTGTCAGATTCCAGGACATTGACAGATTGCGACCCAAATTAACTATTTTTGTTATAAGTCTATATATCAAGTTAAATTCTCTAATTTTTATGACAAATACTAATGAAGTCTAATTTTCAGAAAAATTATGCCCTAGTTAAATGGACAAGTACGAAGAAACATATAAATCAATATTTCAGTGACACACAGTCTGCCAGGGCACAAACCCTAGGTCAGATTGCTTGGGATGTCCTAACTTACTCACTTGGAATTAGTAAATGAAGTTTGGGGGTTGTAAACCTTAATAAGTTTAGTTTCTAATTTATCTAGAATCATAAGATTTGCCCATATGGTTAAGAAGTTATGAATTATTGATTGACACACACTCAGTCTAGAATCCTGAGACAGCACCTAGTTAAGTTATGGAAGATTGAGATGTTCCAAGTGTGAAATAGTCTATGAATATAAATATTTGAAGTTAGATATTAGTACTAGAGGGGATTATATGCATTTTAAGGTGAACAAGGATTCATGCATTGCATATTGTTATTATTAGTAATTGGAAAGTGAAATAGCATCATTGCTTGTAGGAAACCAACAAGCTACAAGTGAAAAGAGGAAAATCTAGTAAACCTTTTTGAAGTGATAAAGTACAAGGTGAGTGGGTAAATTTACAACATAGCAAAATGTTATATGTTAGTTCTTTTATGTATGATATTATTTCAAGCAAAAATTATTAGTATTATTATTATTGAAACATATCTTGAACTATGAAAAGTATTTATGATATGTTTCAATGATTTTATATGAGATGGAACAACCTTTTACATGAAAATATTTTCAGGGAACAATGCTTGTGAAGTTAAAATAAGTTTTATTTGATAATGATATGAAATTATGACACGTGTATTTTGATATTGTTAAACTCCGTGTGTTCATTAGTCATGCTATTTGAAAAAGGTCTTTGGGACCGCATTCGATATACATGAAGCCTTTGGGGCGTATATCGGATGTCTTTGCCCTTTGGGGGCTGCTCTGCGTGCACGTATTGACTCATGATCGCTCT
This sequence comes from Pontederia crassipes, assembly GCA_030549335.1. Lineage (NCBI taxonomy): Eukaryota > Viridiplantae > Streptophyta > Magnoliopsida > Commelinales > Pontederiaceae > Pontederia > Pontederia crassipes. Next base: position 8,999,282 of record JAUKPH010000017.1, read on the forward strand.
GCGTATCTGAGAATTATGATTGGGTGGCACACAATTATGATTGGGATACGTATTGACCCATGATTTGCTCTGCGTATCTGAGACTCTTGATTGTGAAGCTCTGCTTAACTGTATGACACACAATCATAGAGGGATACGTATTGACCCATGATTTGCTCTGCGTATCTGATACTCTTGATTATGAAGCTCTGCTTAACTGTATGACACACAATCATAGAGGGATACGTATTGACCCATGATTTGCTCTGCGTATCTGATACTCTTGATTATGAAGCTCTGCTTAACTGTATGACACATGATCATAGAGGGATACGTATTGACCCATGATGAGTATGTGCAATGACACATGTATGGAGTTTAACTATGAATATGATGATATCTTGAATAATTTGTATTTATGTAAAAGTTTATATGATTTGAAAAGTTATATGAAATGAGTTATGCTTTAAATGTTTTCTCATATGAAAGAAATGTGGTTATTTAAATATTATATGCATTCGTATTATTCCCCTATGTTATACATTTATTCCACTCACTGAGCAAACGATTGTTGCTCACATTACCCTTGTTGAATTTTTCAGATAATTATAAGTTCTTGAGTTGAGTCAACTCGAAGCTTTCCTTTGATGCATATAGAAGAGATCGAGCCGTTGGAGCACTTTTATTTTCTCTCCACTTTCATTTTTAAAAAGCATGCATATAATAGATAAACTCGAGAGTTGTACTAGAGTTTATTAGAAACTTTTTGTAAGGTTGTATAAGACTTGATCCTGTGGGATTATATGTGATGTGGTTTGTAAAAAAAATTATAATGACAATATGCAAATGTCATATCTTATAACTTTTTATTAAACGTTGATGATTATATATGTGTCTTTTGTATGTATTGTCAAATAACATAAGATAAGTAAGGGAGGAGGTTTTGCCAATTTTATTTTTGAAATTGCTAAACATAGCTAAGAGTTTGATAATAGGGATTAGACCTTAGTCACAAAGTGAGGTGTGACAGCAGTCCATCTTCACTAGAGTTTAGTCAATTTCTTTCAGCCACCTATAGGCTTTCTCGAAATTGCCATTCCCATCAAATTGGGGAGGCTGTACGTCGAGAAAATGCTTAATAGTTTCTTTTCGATTATCGTGAAGGGGAACATCATGACTCTTAGTATTACTATAGTCTCTGTACATTGAACGAGGTTCATATGATAATGATCCATGGTTCGAACGATCATCTTGATGTTCATTGATCCATTCATTATTTACTCGTGGGCCTTGGGCCGCTTGGCCATCCTCTTGTGTACCTTGAGAATTGGATCATCGATATCTACTTCTCGGTCCATGATAAAATTGATGAGAGGTCATCAACTTGGGAGACATCTGTGCTCACCCAACAATAAATAATACAATACAATTTAATAAGTAAGAATTCAATATCAATATCATAATGAAAACTTACTTGACCCTATTGGATGGCTGCAGTGGTTGCTCATGACAGTTGCACATGTGCTCAATTCTATCTATTAGAGACAGCTAAGAAGTGCCTCTCCTTAAGCTCTGATATCTTCTGTAACGCCCCGAGACCTACATGACTTTCACGTGCTCAGAGTCGTCCCAAAGGCGCTACTCAATTTTCTATAAAACATTTTTGCGAAATATAAACAATAAATGCGGAAGACTTTTTCAATAATAACAGCTAATAATCCATTATATTCAAAATAATTAAAATATTAATAATTTCACAATCCTAATAAATGCGAAAATAATAAAAACTACACAACTCAATGTAGAACATGTGCAACATCTATCTATCACTGAGCATAGCCACCTGCAGGATTATCCTCTATCAAAGTACTCTCACCTGCACGGATTCAGGTACAGAGAAATATCCATAAGTATAAAAATATTCAGTACGTAGGGTCTACTAAACAATCAATATGCTCAATCAAAAATAAGATATAATCAATGATGAGTCAATTGAGCAATCAATGCAATAATCAATTTACAATATAACGATTTATCAATATGAGCAACTATATCAAGTTATGATCAAAAGACCAATCAATAAAGATAGCAATTAATAATTGCCTAATCAATTGGATCGATGATTCAATATAACAATAGGACAATAAAGTCATAAATCAATAGGAAGGATCAGAAAAAGATCAGATGATTGATCAATATTGATTTAACAATTAAATGTCTGATCACTATGACACTATTCAATTTAACAATTTTCAATTTAATATCAATGGTCATTGGTCAATAACAATTCCATTCGATTCAATAGGCGGAGGCAATGCCAGTCAACGCCAGTATCCAAATGACCATAATCTATTCAATTCAATTCGATTTCAATCCAATTCAATTCGATTCAATTTTAATTTAATTCAATTCAATTTATAATGTTCAGAGTTATCCAATTCGATGGGAGCGCTCGATCAATTAAGGGAAACTCCATGTCTCTTTCATGTAGGCCAGTGGGGGATCAGTGCCACGGCAAGCCACCCAACAATATAGCGCTAACAATTATTCGTGAATGACGGGGGACCATGACCAAACACAGGACAACCATAGCTTCTCTAAAGGATGATGACGCCTCAAACCTTTAGCTCCACTATCTGCCACATTCAATTCAATTCAATTCAATAACAATATGGCTCAGGGGCTTGGAGACAATCAGAGAACATGAAGACCCATCAGCTTTCAGCTTTTATCTTATTTACCTAAGACGTCTATCTTTTAACAATTTAATTTAGGTGAAATAAGATCCAATCAGAAAGGCCACTGGATCAGTATCATAATCAATGATCAAACTAGATATGATAATAAAATATAATCATATATGATGACGATATGATCTGATATGATGACTAATGTGCTAATATTATTACCAAAAATGATAAATAATATAATCAAGTATAATATTCAAGATCGATCAATAATAATCTAATCAATATATCACAATATTAATAACAAGACCAATATAACTAGCAATAATAACATCAACATAGTTATTATAAAACTGATAATTAATCATATTAACTAAATAAATTACCACCTGCTCTTCCTCGCAGTTGTCGATAATGTTAAAAAAAATGAAAGTAGATTCCTTTCCGAGAAAATCAAGAAAGAAATCAAAGACTTCTCTTCCACTTCTTGGACACAAATTGTATTGTTTCTTTTCCTTTTTTTTTAATTCCTTCTCTCTCCAGTTCATTCTTTTTCCCAAGAGACCTTCCCTTCCATTTTTTTTCTTTAATTCTTCTTCTCTATGTCACGTTTACATACCCCCTTTTTTTCTCACGATTATTTTTTTTTTCTCGTCCTCTATTAGCATACGGCTGCAATCTCTCCTCTGGCACATGAAAAAAATATGATACCATATGTTTTTGCCTCTCTCTCTCCACATCTTTTAAGGCCCTTACGCTTCTTCTATAATTCCTTTTTATTTTCTTCTTGGCTTACTTTAATCTCTCTCCCTTAATCTCTTTAGTCTCTCTCTTCAAATTATTTAACACGATCACATATGGCGCCTCTCATCCTTTTTGTTATCACTGTATTTTTTTTTCCTTTCTCCTTCAGCGCCGAAACATTGTTGGCCGAATTTTTTTTATTCTTTCGAACAATTCGTTCTTTACTTCGGCCATTAATTAATCTATTCTTTTTTTTAAACCATCACGTACAGTATTAATCCAAATAAAAAAGTAATCAAAGAACTACGGATCCTCCCTACGTACCTAGTAGCCGTTCGACGTTGAATCATGCCTTGTCATGCCTCTGCCGTCGGATACCGAGAATCAAAAAGGAGAAAACTCATTTGACGACCGGCCCTAAGAATTTATTTATAGGGTTCTAGATCCTAGATTTTCAATCTATCTATAACTTTCAATCCCGATCAAATTTAATCTTTTAATTAATCTCTTTTAACAATTCTGATTTATTTTAATAATTAAATAATTCCGAATTTAAATAAATATCCCATAATACATTTTTATCCTTAATTAAACTACTTCCCTATTTTCCTTTATTTTCGGAATTATTAATTATAATAATATTAATGGCCATATTTTTTTCTAAAATAAAATGATAAAATATTCAATTATTAAATCCTGAAAAATCAGGTCGTTACAGGATGAGTTTGCTGACGGGATGACCTCACACGACATGAAATTTTGGCAAGATCCTACCTCCTCAACTGGCAACGACGACGAAGTGTTCGATAGTTCGATGCACATGACGAGTTTGTCGACGCGGTGGTGCGGGATGACCTCGTGGGATGACGATTTTGGCTAGGGCAAATCAACTTGGAGGCGACGAATCGACAGGATCACCTACTCGGAGTTCACGACGAATCGGATGAACATGGCCTTTAGTGACTAAACTGATGCTCACGAACCGGTCTTCATCCATCACCGTAGAAGCAATATTTTTATAACCAGATTGGCCACCCGACCGACGTCCCAATTGGGTCGTGATTAGACCGGTTCGATCGAGTTCAACCGTAAAGAATCAATTTTTTATTAAATAATAATATTTATATTAATCTTGAATAAATATAATGATTCATATATTATATTTTATGGTAATAAACTACTAATAATCATAAATTAATATAAAATTATTTTTTGATATATTGTATGAAGTTAAACTATCAAAATCTAATGGATTATTATTAATTTTCTATTATTAATATAATATCAGTTATTTTATATTACTTTATTTAAATTTAATTCAATTTTTATTTTTCACCTCTTTTCTTTTTATTTCCAATTATTCTTCTAATTGAATATCCTTCCACATTTATTTTCATTTTCCCATTATTTCTTATTTCCCTTCTTTTCATGTTTATAGTTGAATTAGGCTTCTTTTTCAAATTATTTATTATATTGAAAAACGTAATGCTTAATCAATTATTTTATTATTGATTATTTTCTTATATTTATATTTTTAGTTTTCAATTTTAAATTTGGCTTTTTTCTATCTATTAGTTATCTTCCTATATTTATATTTGCATCATTCCATAATTGATGTCTTATTTATTTATCTACTTCCAAATTTGTTTTCTATGATTAATTATTTCCCTACATTTATTTTTGTATTTCTATTTTAAATTTTGATCCTGTTAACCGATTTCCTTATTCATGCCTTCTTTACTTTTTTTTCTTTCCATTTCATTCAACTTACTTTCCATTTTAACTTGATTTTTTGTCAAAATTAAGTTCACCCGATTTTTTACCGGTTCATCGGTTTGCCGGTTTTTTCATTTCAACCGGATGTTTTTCGATTTGACATCCACACCAATTTTGAATCCAATAAGGGTGAGCAATGGTCGGTTCGGTTAATTAACCGAATCGACCAAAAAAAGTTTAACTGTTATCCGGTCCGAAAAAATCGGTTTGGTTTGGTGAATTCACTATTTTAACCAAAAATTAAAAACCAAAAAATATTATTATAAAATCCACAAAATCTGTACATATATTAAAGTAAAAATTAAATATGTTTTCAAAATAAAAGATAAATATTAAATTTTAACAAGGTATTTAGATATAAATTATTAAATAATTGCGATACAAATGGAATTAAACAAAAAAGTATAAATCCATATACATGCAATAATTTTTTACAACAAAATACTAAAAAATACATAAAAAATAAATATCGGTTAATTCGGTTTTTAACCAAATTTTTGGTTAATTATTCATAACCGACCGCTTTCATTCGATTAACAAATTTGTTATCCGTCAACCGAACCAAAATTAAATTGGTTAAAAATTTAATCGGTTAACCATGATTAACGGATAAACAATTAATCATGCTCAATCCTAAAAGCCAATTCGGATCAGATCAAATGCTGATTCATAATTGAATCAATCGAACCGACTCGTCCAATTTGATTGAATTCCAATACTGCATTTTGGTAGGACTGGCCGTAAAATCCATAAACATTAATCCAATGCATATGTATTATTATATACTTTCGGATATCCGGATGACAATTTTAGAAAAATGGAACCATTCCCGAGATCCATTCCGGACCAATAATCCAAACCCAGTCGAATAATATAATCTTGACACGCTCGTGCTGATGCAAACTTTTGCATTTACAAGTTCATAGCGTGATTAATTTAATTTAAAGCAAGACAAAAAATATATATAAAAAGAAAATTTATTAATGGTCGATGGGATATTTCTATCCACAACCTTCTTCTGCTTGCAAATTTTTAATAAGCTGAAACAAAAAGAATCTAATCGAGTGGAGGACATTAATAACCTTCACAGACCGGTTTTTACTTTTATTTTTATTTTCTTTTTTTAGTATATTTATGTGGCCGTCGTCACATCACCGCTACAGGTGCCGGTGGCGTGTGGGTGATGACTTGGCTAAAAGCCACCAATAGCAGCGCTTCGCTCCACTTTGTGACCAGAAATGTCTTCATTTGACCTTGCTCTTTCCGGTCCCTTCCAGATATTTTTTAAACCACACATTTTTTTAAAAATAAAATTAATAAAAAAGAAAATTAAACAAATATCAATATTTTAAAAATCATTATGAGACTTTCAATGGAAAATAATCATTTTATTGAGTTTTTAAAAATTATTAAATGGAAAATTTTCCCGTACTTATTCGATATTTAATTATTTACTATAAATATCTTGCTTTGCACTATGTGGCAGTTTCTTACTTTCTTTATCAGATATTATGTTTGCCGTCAAATCGACATCTAACGGACCAAATCGTCGGAGAGCTGCCAGCCACATACGAGTCGTACGGCTTAGAAAAAGACCCAACGACCAACTGGGCCGAGTGGGCTCTACCACAAGATAGTTTTTTATTACGAAAGGGCCCCCTCAAAACTCGTGGCCGTCCATTTTTTCTCAACCAATTAAAATCTTTTAATTTAATAATATAACATAATAAAGAAAGGGATCAATTCAACTAGTGGTCAAGAGCAGCACCAGGTATTAGACCTCTCAATTATTATTGGTTTTTTGTTTTATTTTCTCAATTTAATGTGGACACTTTTTTTTGTATCCTGCCTTGTGAGATGATGTGGCAATAAAAAGTGTAAAGTGGCCAATATTTTTTTCCCCGGCACTTTGCACTTTGCAGCTTCCAGATGACCACGAGATATTTTTTTTTCGTCTTCCTGTTTTTTCTTTTTCTGGGGGGGATATTTATTGGGTGTCCTGATGTTTATCCACACAATTGAGATGTGGATTACAATTTTTTTAGCCTTTTTGGATGTTTTATCCACTCCCCCACTTCTCTTCACAGCCTCTCACAAATCAAGAGGTCTTGAGGTGTTTACCTTTCTGGTAAATCAGCAAAAAAATAAAAAAATAAACAATAAAAATATAATTCTTAATTTAACATATTCATAATTGAAGGAACCTAATTAAATAAATTCTCTTTGATTATATCGATAAAAACTAATTGTTGAAATATTATATTTTATCAAGCTAAATATATATTTTTTTTAAAATTGGGTTTTAAAGTTAACTCAGTTAAATAAGAGATTATGAGATGTTAATTAATTATTTCATAGAAACTTATCCATGGATGTAATGAGGGAGGGAGGGAGGGAGGAGGAGGAGAGAGAAAGATAAACAAGCAGCGCCCGGGGATTAGCGAGAAGCCAGGGGCAGAGCGACAAAAGCCCCGCCACGTGTCAGTGCGCTCGAACGCTCTCAGCCACAAGACAGCTGAAGCCAAAAAGTGCAAGAAAAGCCCCGCTGACGTGGCGAGGCCTTCTTCTGCCCCCCTCCCCCTTCACCTTCCTCTCAAAACGTTTCCTCTCAGCTCTCACAACAAAAGCTCCCTCTTTTCTTTCCCCCCTCCCCTTCAGATCTCCGGAACACGAAGGCGAAGCAACAGAGAAATCGGTCTCGAGGTTCGATTTTGGCGAGAGGCCCGAGCGGCACGAGGTGCGTACGATCGGCCCCTGGTGTTTCCATGTTTGTGATTCCGACGATTTCTTTCGTCTCTGGGTGTCGATTGATCGTTTTTCGTCGGAGCTTTTGATTGATCTTGTCTTTGTTGTTCCCGGTCTCCCAGTCGATTTATTTTGGTTCCAGTTATGGGTCTCTGTTTCCTCGGTTCATTTGGTAAGCTCTGAATATAGTTGGAAAGAAGAAAAAATTGATTTTTGGGGTCATTCCAAACAGTTCGATTCAAAATCTTCTCATGTTCCATCCTCTTGATGTGTATCCCTTTTTGTTCTACGAGATTTCAGATCACCCGCAACCTTGTTCTGAACAAGAAATTTTTTTACCTATTGTAATCGCCACTCCTAGATCGCCAGTTCCCTTCCCCCCATCCACACCCCATCCCTTCTCTCTGTCGCTCGCTCCTTGCTCACAACTTTATTGAAGCTTTTGATTGATCTTGTCTGTTTGTTGTTTTCGTCTCCTAGAATATTACTTTTGGTTCGTCTTTTCGGTCTCTATTTCCTCGGTTGATTCGATAAGCTTTCAATAAAGTTGGATACGTGTTGTGTATAGCGGTGTTCGATCGGAAAGGAAAAGAAAAAAAAGATAGATCTTTGGGGTCATTCCAACTATTTGATTCAAAATCTTGTCATAGTCTATCCTCGTGGTGTGTGTCCATTTTTTCTTCTGCGAGATTTTGACATCGCTCACAACCTTGTCTTCAGCAAGATTTTTTTTTTCTTTTTGCCTGTCGTAATCGCCACTGCTAGGTTGTCAGTCCCTCCCCCTCTCCTAAACAGGACGCTCTCTTTCTCTCTGTCTCACCTCTAAGCAGGAGACTTGCAGATGAGGAAAACTTCCGGCTCTCTCCTGCTGGTGATGGTCCCTCTGCACGTGGGAGGGGGTGGGATCTGGGAGCATTGCGGGCTCCCCCTGCTCGTGGGCAGCGGGAGCTAGTAATGTTTTCTTTAGTAATTTCGATATGCTATAGTCGTTTTCTGTCCAAATCCACTGGTATACCCGTCCTGATAATGGAAGATTTTGAGGATTGGTTGATATCATATGATTATTTCATATATATTTATTTTTAATCTAATTATTTCTGTGTTTTAAGGATGAAATTTAATTACTATTTGACCTTACATGTTTGTGTTCTAGATATGATTTTTTATAAGTTTGTAGATATGTTTACATTAAATATTTATATTTATATGTTTATTCCAGATTATTCCACTTTACCGATTCCACAAACAATGAAGATTTGATTATTAATTATTTTTATGGGTAAAGTGCAATTATTATTTGTCTTCATGTTTGACATGTTTATTTGCTAAGTTAAAGATTAACATATTAGATATGTTGGTATGACATGAATTATAGAATTAAACTTCTGTATACAAGTGCCTTCCTTGATATAAAAAAAGAAGATTTATTATGTTATATGAATTATAATGGTGATATACTTAGTTTGTTGATTAGGTTTTTTTCTTTTTTGATTAATATGTCCAACGTAATTTGAATTGCATACTGTCCTAGTTGTGTGACTATACATTTCTTGTGTGATTTGGAAACTAATCTTGCAAATCTTGTTAAATTTGGGTGTAGGAGTAAGAGTTTTAGAACTATGAGTAGTATCAAGATGCTAGATCAGCAGTTGTTTATTGGCGTTGGACAATCATCTGTTGATTATCTTCAATCGGAGGAGATGGATTCACTAACAGATGAGCTGGTTGTCAAGGTAATTTTCTTAGATGGACAAGGGAAACTTTGATTCGATTCAGAAGCTTCACCTTTTTTCCTGCTTAGGAAGTACTCTATCTAATCTAATCTAATCTAATCTTTATTCATAAGGTGAGGAAACCTTACACTATTTCAAAACAGCGAGAAAAGTGGACAGATGAGGAGCACGAAAAATTTCTAGAAGCTTTGAAACTTCATGGTCGTGCCTGGCGACGAATAAAAGGTACTTCTGTAACTAATAGTTACCCAAATGTATGTGGGTCTGCATTGCTACCATTTTTTAACTAGCAAAATGTTACTTGCAGATCATATTGGCACGAAGACAGCAATTCAGATCAGAAGTCATGCACAGAAATTTTTCTCAAAGGTTTACTATTATTATTCCAATAACTATTTCTTGTCCATTTCTTAATGGGTGGCCTTACTTGAACTATAGAGTAAGTCATTCATTCATATGCTTGCTGGATTCCTTATAGATTGCAAACTCAACTTAATTGTTCTAACCTGGTTATCTTGCATCTAGGTGCTCAATGAGCCGATCACCGAAAAGTCAATTGAAATCCCGCCTCCTCGACCAAAGAGGAAACCACTTCATCCATATCCTCGTAAGATGGCACGTGTATATCCGAAAGGTCTTTCAGTAGCAGTGCGGCGAGATGAGCCTTCCTTACGAATTCCATCAACCTCTGAACACGAGAGTGGATCACCAGTATCAGTTATATCTGCAGCTGGATCAAAATCTGTGGTATCGCCAGTCTCAAATTCACCACCCTATTGCACATCACCCATATCGTCTACTGTTAGGCGAGATCCTGATGAACAAGTACTGGCAGAACAAGCGAGTGGGTGTTGCTCACCAACAATTTCAAACATAGAAGATAGGAGAATTTTGTCCTTTGAAAGGGCGATAATTGCACAGACCAAACAAGATACAGCTCAAATGGTGATTTTTCTTATTAATCATCCTGAAAGGTTACAATATCATAGTTTTCATAATTCACTTGCTATTTAACAATATGTATATGTTCTAAAAAACCCCATTTCATCTTTCAGGAATTGGATATGCATTTTGAAGGTAACAAAGGAGTTCCTCAGCTACAACAATCAACTTCCTTCAAATTATTTGGTAATATAGTATCCGTAACTGAATCTTTCGACTGTCAAAGAGAAAGCTCTTGTACTGGGGATCCACAATATTTGCCTAGTTCAAGTGCAAGCAACCATGAGGATTCAATTGACCTGGGCGTGCAGATTCAGCTCCCTACGAGTTCCGGCACACAAGAACATCCTAATGTGGTTCCAGAAATTAGCACACAGAGCCAATGGCCTGACAGAGTATCACCTGTATACTACTTTCTGGCTCCTAATTGTGATTCTATGAATCTAGAGAAGACGGCAATTGCTCCTTTACCTGTCTGGTTGAGTCCCTACGGCGACTCGCCATTCCAGTCATTCAAATTGCTAGACATGTGTTTGAAGAAAGATTGCCCTAAAGAAACAAGAACCACAAACGATGGAAATTATCAGAAGGAAGATTCTTCAACTGGATCAAACTCAGAATCCACACTGGGATCAGGAAATGAGAATGCCAAGTGCATTGTGGTAGATTCTCATGTGCATCAATCGGAACTGCCACATGCTTTCAAGTTGAATCACAGCGAGAACTCGGCTTTTGCACCAGTGAAAGGCCGACATTGATATTCCTGCTAAGATGTTGTTCCACATCTTGTTTGCTCGGAGATAAACTTCACTAAAAGGACAGTGTGGAAGTGAATCTGTTGGGTTGCCTATAGCAAAATGTAAAGTCTTACTTCTTCAGCTTAGAGATATGGTAGTTTCGGCAGTTACATACAATTTTTTTTCGCTGTAGACTACCTCTGCTGAAGTGAGTCATGACATTGTGACTGACAGGGTTTCCTAAAGCACCATAGATTATATGTTTCTTTCTTTTTTTGTGTGTAAATCAGTTTGTTGTCTTTCTCAACACTTCAGCTGCGCTATGTAAAATTTACAAGTTTTGTGAACACTATGTTTTTGGGGAGTGATTGATTCTAATGCTATTGTTCTTGTTTTTTTTTCCCACTTTAATGAAGAACTATTGCTGTTGCATCTTATGAGTATTCATTCTCCTTTCAACAGTGTTTGCCCAACAAGAGAGGTAACGGGGACCAATTTTATAAAATTAAATATGAAAATATCAAATCAATTTATCATAATATTTAAATCCGAAGACTCTTAATATAAGGGGACTCATAAGCCGAGTGATAGTCGTTCAGATCGTTTGCAAAATTTCAACTGATCACTCATATAGCGATTACAAACTTCAACCGGTTCCTGAGCTGCTCTATCACCTAAGTTTGACTAACCTGCATTATATTTGACATAATTTTTCACACAATTATCATAACGAGATGATTCTTCACTTCTTAAAAAAAAGCCTAATAAAATTACGTACAAACTCTATATTTTCATAATAATGGGAACATATTCAAATATCAAATTGAAGTCCAGTATATATAATTATCAATTCTAAATTAAAAACTTTCGATGTATTTTAAATATATAACTCTAATTATTTCCATATTTTGTATCATCCTCATATATCGGATAAAGCATAAAACTTTTGTTCCAATAGTATCTTTCGTCATTGTGCCTGTCTCGATAGTCATTTGCCAATTAATCCTAAATTGTGATATATATCCTACTGATTGAGACAAAGAGGATATTTATATAATAACGTTATTTATATTTATATAATATCTTTATGCATATCGTTATTATATAAATATCCTCTTTGTCACAAAGAGACAAAGAGGATATTTATATAATAACGTTAAAGAGACAAAGAGGATATTTATATAATAACGATATGCATAAAGATATTATATAAATATAAATAACGTTATTATATAAATAACGTTATTTATATTTATATAATATCTTTATGCATATCGTTATTATATAAATATCTTGACAAAGAGGATATTTATATAATAACGTTAAAGAGACAAAGAGGATATTTATATAATAACGATATGCATAAAGATATATAAATATAAATAACGTTATTTATAGGATATTTATATAATAACGTTATTTATATAATAACGATATGCATAAAGATATATAAATATAAATAACGTTATTATATAAATATAAATAACGTTATTATATAAATATCCTCTTTGTCTCAATCAGGAGTAGGATATATATTGTGCTTTAAATGTTAATCCCCTGCTCATTTTTGTGACCATTTTCACCCTATATTTTTTTATTTATGTTACATACAAAAAGTTATGTTCTAGATAATTTGAACAGGTAATATACGAGTTTGAGTGTGTTTTTTTCAATGATATTATGAAAGATTGATTTGACCGTGAAAATGAGATCATGACTGTCACATATGAATTTCACATTTGTGATGATTCTAGTCACTAATGAATGACAAGAGAAATGTCGAATTCGTTCACAATCGTGAAACAATAGTCACGATAATGAAATATACATTCACTATAACATTCTTGCTTTTAATTGGTGAATTTCAGACTTATTAAATAAAAGTAGACAAATTTGCTCTCAAAAGTAGAGTTAATTAGATGATAAATATGGCATATGACAAAAAGAGGGTTGAAATTAGCCCTAAAATTTCAAAACCCTTTCTTTCTTCCCCATCTTCTTCTCCATTCAGCTGCACTATCTTCCAGAACTCAAGAGAGTCTTTCATGGTGATTTAGGTGCTGAAAGAGAGCAAGGAGAGCAAGGCATTGAAGGAAAACTCAGCTAGGGTGGAGGGAGGCTAGAAGAGGAAGAAACATCCTTAGGAACGCTTAGAGATTAAGGTATGTAATGGGTGAACTCATAAGCTCTCATTCTAATCATCTTTAGGATGAAGACGTATATTGCACTCTTTGAATTGGATTCGATATGGTTTCATGACGTCTTTCGATATTCTTTTAAGGGTTTTGAACATGAACGCTTCATATGAAGAAGTGATTCTTTCCCTCGTTTTTTTCCTATTTATGGACTTGCAAATATGTGGAATATAGTAGATGAACTAAGGAGTATAAACGATTGGGTGTATGAACGATGGATTGAAATCATCGATTCTATGATTTTTCGTCTTAAATCGGTCGACCGATCGTATAAATCGGTCAATCAATCTATGAATTTTCATACATGTACCGCTACTATTTTAATCGGATGAAGTGTCGGTCGACCGACTGGGTGGCCGACTAGGATATTTGAATGCTTCTATTTAAATCGGTCGACCGGTCCATGAGTTGTTCCATACGTGCATGCTTTTGTTTAATTCAGATGAGGCATCGGCTCGACCGGACGGTCGACCGATCCAATAGGTAAAACAATGGTTGTTTGTCACTACTTTATTCGATCGTGTGACTGATGGGTCAATTGGCCAACCGAAAATCATTGTTCGGATACTAAACATAATGTTTCTTTCAATCATTGAATTGTTAGCTGATATCATGTCATTCCATGCCATGTTTACTGTTGTTATTGATATGATTATCATGATATTGATTATTTTACCTAGAATTCGAAATGCATGCTCAGTTGTAAGATTAAAATGAACCATTATATTGAATTGGACTCATTATGGTTTAAGCTTGGCCCTCAACGAATTGGACTATTGTTATTATGTATATGTATATACTCATGGACCCAGATACGAGATTATGGATTTACACGACTTCGGGCTGTCAATTGGTTTTGGCCAACCCATCATAGCGTTGAGAACAACCAAGCACCACAATACATCGAAGGGTTAATTAATATCGATTGTTAATGTGTGATAACCCTAAAAGCGATAAAAAGATCACTTGAATCATGAAATGGCTAGAAAATAACATTGTTATCGTTCATGGGCATTAAATGTTAATGCAATCATTTATCGGCTAGCGATTGATAACGCATGGACATTTAATGTAATGCAATCAAAATCATTGTTATTGAATGAATTAAATTGTTCATGAATAATTTATCAACATATTTCATCAAGTTTCCTAGATCATATTTTATTGTTTCATCGCAAGTTATTGTTTTCATTATGGCCCTTACATACAATTAATGGGAGGTGGGCCTCCTCTGCATCCGAGTTCGTGCAGGTATGGAAGAGTAGGCAGAAATCAATGGCGGGCTCATGACGGCGGATTGCACATGATGTCAGCCTTGAGTTGGGCCTAATATTTTATCTTATTTACGTGTCATGTATGAGTTGACCTATGGGCCTTATTATGGATTGTGTTGAAGTTGGACTTATTTGTAGACTTTGAGTCCTTTATGTATTTGGACTACCTGTCATGTATACTTTGATGTTATTGAGCTTAGTGTCATATGGTCCATTATGTTTTATTGCTTTCGCTATGTCTTCAAGTAGAATAGTTTTAAAAAGTTTATCATCTTTCGCTATTTTTATGATATCATATTTTAGTTGACTTGAGGTTAACTATTGTATTATCCACCGTGTAACATGTTTCGGGATCCGCTTGCGACACGTGTCTTGGAGCTAATTTCGTGGGTGCTACATTCACAAATTGTGAACAAAAATTCACGACCTAAGTGAAAGTTTGAAGGATTTTCGAACTATTTCACATGTAGTAAACATGAGTAAAATCCTTTTGTGAATTTAATTCAAAGTTGTGAACCCTTATTCATTGGGCATGATTTCTATATGAATCCAATATATAGGTTTGACTCTTTTGATTTTTGTTTTTTTTCTCTTACCTCTAAATTATGAACCTTTTCCGCACCTATGGACTTTTGAATTTTTCATTGACCTCCTTTAAACTATGTCGCTTTTTTCACTTAGGTCTATCTATCAACGTCGGTTAACTTTCTCATTCATTTTTGAGTTATTTTCATAAACATCTCTTAAACTATCACGATTTTTCCACTTTAGTCCTTATGTCTACTTCTATTACATTTTTTGTTACTTTTGATTTTTTTTTTCATTTATAAAAAGACTAAATTAACCCTCCCTCCCTAACACATCAAATAATAAATATAAAAAAAGAAAAAAAGGAAAAAATCGGGGAACAATAATTTAGTCTTTTTCATAAATGGCATTTTTTTACCACTTAAATTCTTCCAAGGATTATTTATTTTTTTATATTTGTTATTTCATGTTTTTTTGGAGGCAGAGGTAATTTAGTATTTTCATAAATGGAGAAAAGTAAAAGTAACAAAAAATGTAACAGTAGTGGACGGGAGGACTAAGGTAGAAAATTCGAGATAGTTTAGAGATTCAAAAAGTAAGTTCGTAGTTTGAGATTAGATGTGAAAAATCATGATAGTTTAAGAGGGGTTTATAAAATAACCAAAATTGTCCTCGATGCAAGAGAGACACGCGAGAGAGAAGGAGGCGTCGACCCCCATCGCATGTGCCGATGAGAAAGAAGGGGGAGTCGACCCCCTGTCTCGCCGCAAAGGGGGTCGACGTCCCCCTTCTCTCTCGCGTGCATCAGCGAGAGAGAAGAGGGGTGTCGCCCCCTCTGTCGCACCGACAAAGGGGGCTGACACCCCCCTCCATGCTCTCGTTGGCTCCTGAGGAGAGAAAAGAGGGAGGGGGGCATCGCCCCCTTTTGTCGCACCGGCAAAGGGGGGCCGACCCCCTTCTCTCTCGCATGCATCGATGAGAGAGAATGGGGCATCCCCCCCTCTGTTATGTCGGCGAAAGGTGGCTGACACCCCCAGCTTTCATTGGCTTCCGACGAGAGAAAAGGGGGACGTTGCCTAAAGATGGAATTTCGGATGGGCCACACGGTCTGGCACGCCGTCAGCCTGCCCAAATGTCATGCCGGCCCGACCAGACATGGATACGACCTACACATGAGAAAACGGGTCGTGTTGTGCCATTTCGTGTTGGGTCGACCATCCGCACTGTGGGCACGGCACGACAAGAGCACGATGAACACTGATCCGCACGGTACGGCCCGTTTTGACATGGATTATTTTTTCTGCGCCAACACCGATCACGTATGGCGCACAAACGCGGCCTACTCTAAGATCACACGACCTGCGTTATTTCAATTTGACAATACATTCACGGAGGGGGTCATAGACACGCCATTGAAGGAGGACAACACGAGCCATGTTAAAAGGAACGCGAATCGTGTGAAATTTTTTTTATTATCTCTCTGCCACCTATAAAACTCGGTCGGGCTCCTCTTCCTTCCTCACACTTCCTCCTTCCCTTTTCCACATGGAAGAAAGAAAAATGGGTCGCCCGACTCGACATGACCCGCCCTAGTCGGCCAGGCTCGTACCGTATCATGGTCGAAAAGGACCATGTGGCATGACATGACCCATTTTCAAAATGGGCGTCGGCATGACATGACCCATTTTCACAATGGGCGTCGGCATGAGGGGTGTCGCCCTCCTCTGTCGCGTCAACAAAGGGGGGCCGACGCCCCCTTCTCTCTCGCATGCACCGACAAGAGAAAAGAGGGGTGTCGCCCCCCTCTGACGCGTCGGCGAAGGGGGACCAACAACCCCCCCTTCGTTCTCGTCGGCTCTCGATAAGAGAAAAGCGGTATCACCCCTATGTCGCATCGGCAAAGGGGAGTCGAGTCCCTTCTCTCTCGCATGTGTCGGCGAGAGAGAGACGCCCCCCTCTGTCATGCCGACGAAGGGGGTCTCTCGCATGCACCGGAGAGAGAAGAGGGGCCCCTCTCCATCGCACGGAATGTCCCCCCTCTCTCTCACTTGTCTCTTTTGTGTCGAGGATAATTTGGCCATTTCATAAATCAAAATAAAAAATTATGGGAAAGTTAACCGAGGTTGACAGATGGACCTAGTAGAAAAAGCAGCATAGTTTAGGGGAGGTCAACGGAAAATTCGAAAGTCTTTGGTAGACGTGAAAAAAATTCATAATTCAAGAGAGGTCAGAGAAAAAAACCCTTGATTTTTTACATGATTCCTAATCATATGACCTTATTACTAAAACCGAGTTTTGATCCTACAAACTTATTTACAATTTTGATTTATACTAATCATATCTATTGCATGATTCTTGATAAATCGAATAACTTAAATAAAATAAAAACTAAAAAATATTAATTGAAAATTTCTAAAATTATTAATTTATAACGATCAACTAGAGAGTTGAAATATAATTGATCTAAGGAGTTGAAAAATACTCCATCTCAAAAAAATTGGAAAACACTATATCTCATAACATTAAAAGATACTTTTCTATACCAACATAAGTTGAAATATACTACCCTAACCCATTCAAGGAGTTTCATGCACCACATAAGTCCACAATCATTTTCATAATTTTATTCATAAAATAACCGCCCTTAAAAATCAATTAAATGAAAGGAAAAAAATATAAATGTTATAGAACATACAATCTATGAGTTAATTTCACTAAATGTCCTCCAACTTTACCTATTTTATCAATTATATTCTTCAACTTTACTTTGTAATCATCCTCCAATTATCAACTTCTTTCACAAATTGCCTTTTTTATCGAGTATAGATGATTTCCAAGTCATTTTACTTATGCAAAAAGTCATAAAAAATAAATATAAAATAATTATTAAAATAAAAATAAAAAGAGGAGGGGGCACCGCCCCTCCCCCTTTCTTTGGTGTCGGCGAGTGTCACCCCCTCTAGGAGCGCCAACAAAACAAAATGGTGGGACGCCCACTTTATATTTGGAAAAAGGGAGGTGACGCCTCCCCATTTGTGAGCTCCGATGAACTCACAAAAGTGTGTGTGTGTGGAGGGGGGGGGGGGACCTCTTTTTCACGTCACTGGCGCGTGCATTGAAAAAACATCCCCTTCAACTTGCAGAAGGGTGGAAGGGACGACACCTCTCCTTTTCTGTCGTCGACGCATCGAGAGGCACCGCTTCCTCCTTCCGACACCAATGAGACCGTTGAAGGTTGATGGAGAGGGGGCAACACTCCCTCCTCTTTTTATCCTTTTAATTATTACTATTACTATTTTTATTTTTTATTTGTTTTTAATGACTTTTTGCGTAAGTAAAATAACCTACCTACCTCCGATGAAAATGACAGTTGGTGAAAGAAGTCAGTAGTTGAAGGACGATGTGATTACAAAGTAAAGTTGAAGGACGATCCAAAGTTTAAGGACTAAGGGTATTAATATATAGTCTCATATGAGTAAAATACAAAAGTGATTATGAACTTACATGTAGCTACTACATTCATATATTAAGACACATTTTAAATTCATAAAAGATTCAAAGTGAACAATATCGTAATTGAGTCAAAATGATATATTAATTAGAGCGGACTTCAAATGCAAACTTGAATCATGTTAGAAACACAAGCCAACATAGATCGTCTAACATGGACATTGAGATCCATAAGGAAAGAAGATTCCAACGATCCAAAGTTTAAGGACTAAGAATATCAATGTAGTCTCACATGGACAAAGAAAAAAAATGATCATGAATTTATATATAGTTACCTCATTCATCTATCATGATACATTTTGTACAGGCCAAGGTCCCATTAAAAATAATATCTTGATTGGGAAAGTGTGCTATATTCAAATTGAGAATGATATAGAGAAAATTAGCATGACCCTAGGTCACACACAAATAGAGAAATAATCTATATTTTTGTGTAACATATGATATTGTTAATTTTGAATCTCTGTCCGCATAATTAGACTATGTTTTTATATGCATCCAACATATCTCTTGTGTTTTATGAATGATTGGTCTATTATACCTTTGCCCACTTAGAGGATCCCTTCCAAGTGTGACATTATCCGCTTTCAGATTTAACCACACAATTTTATCAAAATATATGACATTTGATTAAACCCATGTTCATACAATACTTATGCATGAAAATAATTTAATATATGCCGCACGAACTCTTGTAAGAAATAAAATGACGTTAAACACCATTTTTTGAATATTATCTAAAGAGATATGAATTTGCATCGACAGATGACGTTCAAAAAGGAGAGATGAATTTGCATCCACATAACTATTGGAAGCATAATTTACATTTACTAATTATTGCGTCAAATTAATAATATGTATATCAGCTATAAATTTTCATTTATTAAAATATTAATATATATAATAAAATAATATTTATGAAATAATAAATATTCTTTTTACTTACATTTTCTACATCTATTACAACTTATGAATTAAATCACATTTCTAGTTCTTCATCGTTCTCCCAATTTTATAAAGTTAATGCAAGTGCAATCTTATATGCTCATGATCAAAATGAAAATTAAATAAGTAAAAGGAAGGAATAAAATTAAATACCGAATAATAGTTTAGGATAATATAAGATATGAATTAATTAAAATTAATATTGAAAATAACATAAACAATTTTAATTATGGAAAGGAAAAAAAATATAAAAACAAAATAAAGATAGAAGAAAAGTAAAAGTTAAGATAAATTAATAACTTAAAAAATAAAACATAAAATTTAATATTTTAACTAATTGTAAAAATAAATGAATGTAATATTATACTAGTTAATCACATCATATATTATGTAAAATAATTATAAATTAATTAGAAGAACTAATAAGAAGTTCCACTACAAAGAAAAATATATTAACTAACGATAATTCCTCCCCAAAAATTTGAAAGATAACACAAAAATAAAATATTAATATATTTAATTTGAAATATAGATATTATTTTTTAGATTCCTCGTATCTCAATTTTTTACGTCTATCAATGATTTTTAAATTTTTTGCAAACATCCCCTTAACTATATCATTTTTTTCTTAGATTTATTCGTTAACGTCCATTAACTTTCTCGTTATTTTGTACTTTTTAAATTATTAAATGATGAAAATACTCTCGCAGAGTTCAAATAAATGAGCTTAAAATAATACATAATAATAATAATAAAAATAATACATTTATTTGAACTCATAAAGAGAATTTTAGTCATTTTATAATTAAAAAATAAAAAAATAATAGAAAGTTAAATGAAAAAAGTGACGTAGTTAAGGAAGATTTATGAAAAATTTAAAAATTTTTTATATGCACAAAAGAAAATTCATAATTTAGAAAATGTAAGAGAAAAAACTCTAAGGTGATGTTTGATTCGAAAGTAGTTATTTATGGGATAAAAATATTTATTTTATCTTTTTAAAATTTGAGGTAAAGAATAAATGCTATTTCATCATTTTAGTGGAATAATTAATCTCTGTAAAATGCACTATTCACCAAGTTAAACTTTTTTAATGACAAATTTATCCTTTACCTTTTTAATGAGATAATCATTTTATTTGGAGGGATAAAATAGAATAAGATTCTATTCTACCTTTTATTCCTAAAATAAAGAGGGCCTAAATTTTAAGCGCATTTCTCGAATTTTCGATTTTAAATTATTAATTTTCGGGTTCATCCTTTTAATCTTTTTTTATTACTGTTATTATTAGTCAAAGAAATGAAGTGCCACTTATCCACGTGACTGTCATTACTGTCTATTTTGTTCCCACAAAATATAATAATGCTTTCGCCATCAGTAACAAAAACACATATCGCCAGGTCAGCGATCCATAACGAAAAGCAAAATGGAATATCAGCCATTAATTCAGATCTAACCGCGACAATTCGCTCTACCTCGGATCGCCAATACTTTCCATGTTCCCACCTCTTCCGCCTTCAATCTAAATGCAAAATTCCAAAATATTCCCGCCAATTCCTCATCCATATAAATATCATCCGATAACGCTTCGATTCCTAGCACCTTCGTCTTCGTTGGCGTGTCGGAATCTTTTTCTACGTTTCTCTTCTTCCCGCTCTCTCGATCCGTATCTTGGTAGCGCCATGTCCGGCCGCGGCAAGGGGGGGGGGGGCAAGGGGTTGGGCAAGGGCGGGGCGAAGCGCCACCGCAAGGTGCTGCGCGACAACATCCAGGGCATCACCAAGCCGGCGATCCGCCGCCTCGCCCGTCGAGGAGGCGTCAAGCGCATCTCGGGACTCATCTACGAGGAGACCCGCGGCGTGCTCAAGATCTTCCTGGAGAACGTCATCCGCGACGCCGTCACCTACACGGAGCACGCCCGCCGCAAGACTGTCACCGCCATGGACGTCGTCTACGCCCTCAAGCGCCAGGGCCGCACCCTTTATGGCTTCGGCGGCTGATGGGCGCGATCCCTTCGTGCGTCGCCCCTCCTCCGCCTGCGTCTGGTCCGCTGCCGATGAACGCTACTGTTTTGTGCATGGAGGGCGATAAGAAAAGTGGTGAAAACTGTGAGATTCTGGATAGTGGAAGGTTTGTAAAATAGGGGAAGATTTGGAAGTTGGAGATGTTTTAGCCTTTTGGATTGTGAAATGGAAAATTGGATCTTTTTGATTCATAAAACTATCCTGTTCTACATTATGCTTATCGCGCTTTCAATCACCGATGAAAAATCATATTGATGCCTGATGAAACAATGCATTTAGCTTTAGTGAATTATCAGTTAATTTGATCCTGAAGAGCAAATATTCTGATGCTTGTTCTCGTGTGCCAAACTTTTTTTTGCAATAAATAATTCGGTTTTTGTTGATTATTCGAATCATCATATGATTAATACTAATGCTTGGTGGGTTGAGGGGAAAAAAGTGGATGAATGTAATATGAATATATTTGTAATCGAGGTTTTCTTGCATGAACGAGATTCGTTTTTGGCATCAAATTATGGAATTGTGCTATTTGGCTTTACATGATATTTGTGTGGGTTTCATGGCCATGTTACCCATACTTGCCTGCTGTCAGGTTTTCCATGGTGGGTGGGTCGGATTGTTCATGGAGGGTGGACTTAAGTTGATTTCTGGTAAATGGTTCTGGCTAAAGCTTATTTTTACACAATCCATGGGTTTTATAATTGGATTTTTAATGGAGTTGTCCCCTACTTAATTAGGGGATACCCTGCATCCTAATTTATCGGCCTTTGGACCATGAATCTAAAACTAAAGTATCAATCGATTATTCATCTCATATTGGCTTAACAAAAAGAAGTCCTATATTGGTTTAACTCTCATATTCAGCATTCTCTGATGGCATCTCCGTCTAGAAGGGATATGAGCCGAAAAATTCAAAATGGGATCCCGCTCAGAACATTTGAAAATCTCCTGCAGACAACAAGTCACCAGCAATGTTCAATCTAGGGGTGACAATATTCCCCACCCCCGTGGGGATTCCTCATTCAGGGTCCGCGGGGATTCCCCATTCGAGGCCCCACGTTCGGGGAATTTTTTCCCTGCGGGGGCTCTTTCAGGGATCGGGGTGGGGTAGCTCCCCGTCCCGTCGGAGTCTCAAATCTTCGATAAATTATTTATAATTAATAATTATATTTATTAGATTACATATGAATCGTCCATTTTACATATATATATATATATATATATAACATTAAAACCTAGCACCCTTTTCCCTCAGATCTCACTGTCGCCGCCGCCGCCTAAAGGCCTGAAACTGCTGACCGCCAGCCGCGTAGTCACCTCTGCGCGAAGTCGCCGCGGCGGCGGCGATGCCTCTGCGCAAAGTCACCTCTGCGCACAGTGCAGATTTTTTTTAATTACTCACCTTTTAATTAAATTTGGGGAATCGGATTCCCCGCGGAGATTCGGGGCTCCGGGGGATCGGGGCGGGATTAAAATTTCCCCCGAATCGGGGATTCGGGGCGGGGTCGGGGACGGGTCGTCGGGGTCGTGGCGAGGATGGTGTCCCCCGCCCCGAACAATGGCGGTTGCCATCCTAGTTCAATCAATAATAGGTTACAAAAACGCTGTGATGTACCAGTGATTTTGGACAATCCATATCCTGATGGAGGGATGGATTTTTTTTACCGGTGATTGGATCTAACTGCTTTAGATTGTTGGCACTTGGTAGCGTTAAAGCTTTGCAAAGCTCTTTCTTTAGATGATAAGGGAGGAGAGAGATATCAGAGCAAGAGGAAGGATTAAGGCTAGAATGGTCAGGGGTGGAAGACAGTGGTCGAGTGACGTGCACAATTAGGGGTAACGATGGTCGAGCAAAGAAATAACTGAGATAAGATATAAAATGAAATAGAAATAACTGGCTCATACCTCAACCTTAAATTCATGATCCAAGGGCTAATAAGTTAAGAGTACAAGATGTCCCCTAATTAAGTAGGGGACACCTCCATGAAATCCTTTAAAATTGTATAGTATTATAGTAGAGAATTTTTTCTGTGCTTTTTGGAGATGTTTGGTATAAGAGCATATGAGAGAATAAAGTAGATAACTCAGGTTAGCAATCAAACAACCTTAAATTTGATTACGTGGGCTTCACGATTTTTTGTTCTTGGGTTAGAAGTGAATATGAGAACAAAATGTTCTAGGGGGGAGGTGGAACAACATGGTGTCAATGAGAGCAACAATTAGAAAAAGGTAAATGTTCTGGGTTATCATTTTTTGCATCCAAACGCTTTATAAGATAAAACAGACATATGTTCTCATCTCATTCAAACAAAAAGAGATGTAAAGAAATATGAATATAAATAAGATGAGAACATTGAGACCCTATTCTTAAAACATTTAAGATTTAGGATTTTATTTTACTGGACATTTTATCCTTGCTTTTCATCTCTCTAACCACAAATTAGATTGGAACTACAAATTAGTGTGTCGCCGTCGATGTCAAATTACTGCTAGTGAGCTTTGTCAAAAAATTTTGTAAAGCCAACCATAAATTATTGTTAGTGAGAAGGTTGAAAACATAGTTAACTTAATGTCAAATTTTAGTTAAATTTTTTTGTTGCTTTGTTGATTTTTTGTGTCTCTTATACTTATTATGTATATGTTATTGTCAATAAAAGGTAGCAATTAAAACATGGATTGAACATAACCTTGATAATAGATATTGTGACTCAATTTTACGGAGCAATTTTTCTCCATAAAATGTTTATTGTCAATAACCCAAGAACTTACAAAATATTGATTGTCATAGATTTCATGATATTTAACTTAGCCCTAAGTTTAGGTTAGTTTCAAATCTTTGCATCATGTGGATGTTATCTTTGGTCTATGTTTTGCCAAAAGCACTGTTGGATTATCATTTTGATTTTTTTCCTTTTGTTATAATATTTCATGATAACTTTCATATGAATTATTATTTTCATTTTGGATCTTCTACGTATATGAATTATTTGTGATATGGTTGGTATAGACGTGTTTTCTATGTATCTAATGCGAATGGATAATATGCATATGTTTCATCTTTGATACTTGTGCAAGTTGTCCACTGACTTTTAAATTAAAGGTCAATATTGAATACATTATCATAGCTCACTTAAAGGGCAGTGTCAAATACCAATGTTTAATACTCCTGTTGATGTAGTGAAGTTACATATTTCAAATTATTTTCAAGTTATTAAACTTCAAATGGATTAAGGAACATTAAAGAGTAAGATTTCTTATGGTAGTTATTATAGCTCATGGGTTTTTGTTTGAGATGTAAGGCATACATTCAACAGTGCGAAAACTTATAATTGACCTGGTAATGATGTACATATCATGGCTGACATCATGACTTCTCCTATTATCCATGGCATTTTTGAGCCAAAGCTTACGAAGAGAAAGTTGACAAACAAAGAAAAGAGGAATCTTATCAACCACTTGCAAAATATTGAATAAATGGAGCATCAATAAGAATGTACCATAACCAATTCGATAGCCAAATATCATTACATGATAAATACATGATATGGAGTGTCAATAATAAATATCCATCATAACCACACAACACAAACTCACGACTCAAGTAGAGTAAGTACTTCAACATCACAAATTGACATAACTCAAACTAATAGTACAATAAGTACATCATAATCAAAGTAGGTAAACAAGATTTTGATACTTGAAAGTTCAATAAGTATTCAACATCACAAATTGAATACATTGGATCCATTTGTTCAATGGCACATCAAGATGAAATAATGGAGGCTTGTAACTAGCATTTTGCTAATGTTGTTAGGACCGGACACGGATAAGTATTCGTTTCAGGTCAAATCGGTTGGTCAGACCGGATAATAATAAAATATTATATGTAATATGATATAGTAAATCAAGTATGATATTTTGATTATATAATTATATATGATGTCAAAATATAATTACACAAAAGAAAAATAACAATAATAAGTCATAAAATTATAATTAATTTTAAGATTTGATATTAAAATTATTATACACTTAATAAATTAACATCTTAATGAATTTAATTATTATATATAAATTTTCTATTGGTGAAATTTTTTTTATATTTCATATCTTTATGTTTTTTTATGTTAGAAGCAACAAATACATATTTTTTTTCAAAATATTATGACAAGATTATATATTCAATAAATAAATATATAGTATAATTAGTAGTTAACTATTTAATTTGACTTATTACATACAAAATTAAAATTTAAAGTTGTGTATATATATTATTATATATAATACTATACTATACTACGTATGTTATAGTATTGTTGTATATAACACATATAACAAAGAAGTTTGCACCATTCAACCATAACTAAGTTATCTAATACGATAAATATTATATTAATATAATAAATATATACTTGATGTATATTATAATATGCATTTATGATATTAGAAAATTGAATAAGATCATAATTCATAAGTTAAAGCTGAAAATTTAATAAATTCAAGACTAAATGAAGGAAACAAGAACAAGTGAGTGTATAAAGATAGTCCCATATTGATAATAGTAGCAAAGTGAAAGTAAATGGACATGTATTAATTAAGGAGGAGACAAGTGGACTAATATGATTATTTATAGAGAAAGTCTATCTTTGAATATTTTTCAAATTTATCAGATTATGGCTAGTCCAAAAAAACACAATTCAACTTGATTTTTTTTCAGTTTTGGCTAGTTTTAGCCAGTTTTGATTGGTTTGATCCGGTTCGAATAATGGTCCAATTTTGGGACTTCAAGTGGACTGCATTGGTGGCCGATCAGTAGTCGACCCAATACGATCCGCCGGTCTGGCCCTGACAACATTGCATTTTACCATCATTCTTTGCTGAACATCTTTTCATACTAGAACTACTACAAACTAAAAAAGAGAAGGGAAACAATTGGGCATTAATTAAAAAAAAGATATGTACTTTAAACTAGAAATAAATAACTTACCCTTTGTGCTACACATAAGATAATAAGACTTGTGACAGTTGAGAAACTATTTCATCTTCGTTATCAATATGTTTAGTAATATGCAAAGTAAAGATAAAAATGAGATTGTACTATCATTGAAAAGGAGATAAAAATAGCTAGTCAGACATGCTACACCTTAAGCAATGGACACGCACTTTTATCATGTCCATTCTTTTCATACTTTTCATAACTCCTCTTTTTGAAATATTTTTTTGACATTAACATTTTAGCCTCGAATTTTATTCTTACAATATTTTTTGGTCTACCTTTAGCTTTTACGCGAAGCGGTTTGACTTGTAAGAACTTCATTTGTGTTTGGTTGACTTGAAGCTGCATGCACATTTGTAATGTGAAATGTTCTAAATTCACATATCACATCATCTGTGATTGGTGTTCCAATACTTTACAAAAACCAAACCCATTTTTTTATTTGTCAAAGATTACTTTGATGCATAAATTTTTGAAATGAAGTTATGCAATCATTAAAAGACGATGATGCTTTATCATATACCACACGACTATTTGCATATCTCACATTTATTGTCCAACGATTAAGGATATATTTCTTAGGCAAATATCCCACACCATTTTTTATGAAGAACAACTAAAACATGACAACAAAAATTTCATCTTGTTCAAATTTCTTATACAATATTCTTACCTCATCGACACTTTGCACTGAATATACTAAGTACACATATTTATCGTCAGCCATAAAAAACTTTACATTCATATAAGTTGAAAGTTTGTGCATGTTCTTTTTGGAACTTGCAAAACACATTATGTGTTATGTGTATATATCTTTCCTACTTCAACATCTAATGGATTATTAGTAAGATGCACATGAGTAAAGTTCATAATATGAAAATCTTCTCATTTTTCAAGCTCACGATGTGTTTGAATCATTTTATCGTATTGTTCTACAAAATTAGATAGGCATATTTTTGCACTAACAAATTTGCTAACAATGCGTTAATAATTTTTGCTCTTTGAGTAAATATACACGTCTATAGTAAAAAGATCTTCAAAATATAATGAAATCCATTATCTACATTAATTTATTGTACATGCTCTCTAACTAGTGACCATATAAGATATCAAATTTTTGCTTCAAAGAAATTCAACCATCTTCAAACTTATCTACACTTGTGGATTCATAAAACCATTTGTTATATTATTTTTTAAATGTATCATGCACATATAGGTTTTGAAGATAAGCCATTGCATTTCTTGCAATATACCAATTGCAAAAAATATGCCAAGTGTGTAGACAAACTTTACTACAGCGTTGACCATTGCAATATCTTGATCGATAAAGATGCAAGCATGATTCTTTCCATTCATACATTTAGACCATGTTGAAAACAATTAATTTAATCTCATCAACTAATAATGCACAACCAAATAAATATAACACTCTTAAATTATTTGTTCAATATGTTGCATAAAAAATAACACCACCACTGAAAATCAAATTACTATCCATTGACATATCGTCGGCCTAAGAGAAATTTATTACAGTGACATCTGCA
The DNA here is from genome assembly GCA_030549335.1 of Pontederia crassipes. Lineage (NCBI taxonomy): Eukaryota > Viridiplantae > Streptophyta > Magnoliopsida > Commelinales > Pontederiaceae > Pontederia > Pontederia crassipes. The sequence goes on from JAUKPH010000017.1 coordinate 9,027,641, forward strand.
TCCAACTCCCATCTATTAAAGAATCATGTTTAACTTATTTCGAAAATAAGATATGATATTTAGGCACTCAAATGTGAAATTACCTTTTTTTCCTCTCAAATGGTCAATACACACTTGATACATATTAAGTGCTCTAGCTATCTTCGATAGACCTATATCAAATTGTGTAAGTTCACAATCATTTCTTTAGAAGTTTTCGTGAATATTTTTTGTGATCGCAAAAAATTTACATTCGAGGGAGCTGTAAAGGATTACTATATTCTTCGTAAACTTTTCTTACTTTCCATTTGTTATCCTTAGACCAACATACAAATGTGCAAGACAATCGTCCCTAATTATTTTTTGTTTAGACACATTTTCAATGCTGTGATTCAAAGTTTTATGCCCTTTCTTAGAACAAACAAAAGTTTTATAAATAATATTTCCCGTGATTCTGACTTATGCGAGACATATTTTCTAATAGAAAAAGTCCACTAATCTTGCATACATATTATAATACTTGTATGCTTCATTGTCAATGTCAAACATTATTCCAACATGTGACTTTGGTAGCACATAAGATTTCACAAAACTCGAACCTTCAAACTCTTCAACATTCACTTCTTCATTAGTGTCTTTGTCATGCAACTCCTCATTAGTATTATAAAATTCAATCCCTTCTTGAACATCATAATTTCCAACCACTTCTCAGATAGATTCAAATTTGATACCTTCCATTTTCATGGTACTTATAACCAATTTTGATGTGGAAATAGTAATGAATTAAACCAATTGAAAGATTATGAACACCTGGAAGCTTACTGCTCCGCTCCGTATTGTTCAGGTAGGCAACTACTATGTGATGTTCCACTTTGCGTCTAACAATGACCGTATGCTGGTACTCACCGGCGGCCCATGGACCGTCGTCGGCCATATCTTTGATGTGTCCATTCCGCAGCCTTTCTTCCACTTGGAAGAAGAGCTCATCACATAGTCTCCATGCTGGATCAGGCTTCCGGGACTTTCCTTTGAACTACGCTATAGCTCAACTGTCGTTCGCATCGCTAGGCAATTTGGCACTCCGCTGTGTGTAGATGAACTGCAAGACAACTGTGAGTATGCCAAAATCTGTGTAGATCTTGATCGATCTTCATCTATGAAATAGGGTATTTGGGTGCAAAACCTTGACAGTCGAAGATACTTCCAATACGTGCAATATGAGAACCTGCCTATCCTCTATTACCGGTGTGGCACACCCGGTCATTGGCTAGAGGCCTGTCCGAAATTGCAATCGACTGTTTAGGCGGATCTGCCCAAGGGAGTTCTACTCTTCGGGTCATGGCTTCAAGCGTCGATGGGGCATCCGATGCGGCCGTGGCTTGCGCAGCTGCCACTGCAGTTGATGGTGCGTGCCCCGTTGCCGGACTTCAACGGGCTTGGTGTAGAACACGTGCTCACCGTTCGTTCTGTCACCATCGGCTCATCTGATGCATAGATGCAACCGGTCGGATGGGCCATCCAACAGCTCAGATTGCCTGCGGTCTAAGGCTGACGTGGATGACCCGGATGCCACTATCGTGGCATCGGATGACCCCCATGCTACTCCATCACCTACTGTTCATCCCGCTCAAAATCCTCAAATTGGCCTACACGTGGATGTGCAAGTTGAGGGGTCACATATAGGGTTCTCGCAGATGCCAAATTGTGTGGTGCCTGCCCTAATCTCGGACAAAACCATCACCCCGACGAGATCTACCCCCATGTCGGAGCCACCAAGGTCAGATCAGCTCAATCAGCACCGGGAACTGGTTAATCAAGTGCTTCTGCATTTCGCCCTTCCAGATCGTTCGTCGACGGAGCCTTCATCGGTGGTTAAGTCTTCTTCGGCAGCGGCTTCTGATGAGGAAGGCCCAGACGCTGATCTCCTTCCCTTGAGTACGGAGATGCCTGCATCACCTCATCGTAGGAAGCTCCCGTCAGCGCGACCTCCTGATCTCCAACCACAGTGCCACACAACAACCAAGAAACCCCGCGAGGTAAGAAAGGTAACTCATTGGGTATTATCGACTTACAATTTGCAAACCTGTTGCAGGCTGCCCCTCAGGGCTCCCCTTTCGGGATCAAATGAAGATCATAAGCTGGAACTGTCGGGTGGCGGGTCGTAGCAAGGTCAGGGACCACCTCACGGAGATGATTAAGCACAATAAGTCTGACATTTTGGTTCTACTGGAGACACACATAAATCAATGTGAATCCACAAAGGTCATCCATCATTTGGGACGTGCGTGGATGGGGCACTTCTAGGCCGGGAATGGCACCTCCGGTGGCACCCTCGTCGCTGGCGGGGTAAGGATACCCAGGTGACTCGCTCCATACCTCATCACAAATTATCCATGTTGTTGTTACTCGTAATGCTTCTTCCTTCCTTCTCTCTTGCATATATGCTAGTACTCTCCCTTTGATACGTTTAAATCTTTGGAATGAACTATCTAATTTGGATATGAATAACATCCCGTGGGCTATTGTTGGCGATCTTAATTCCTTAATCACTCATCACGATAAAAAAGGTGGATCCACTTTCAAACTCACGAAATCAATCCAAGCTCTAAGAAACCTCATGCACACTCATGGTCTCACCGACCTCAACACTCACAGGCCTAGATTTATTTACATGGTGCAATAACCGATCCGGAGCTGCTAGAAACCTATGCAGACTTGATAGGGTACTTGTCAATAGTCATTGGTTGATATCCCACCCAAAAGTTAAAATATAAACACTCCCACGCTCTGCCTCTGATCATTCCCCTCTGATTCTAACAACCTCTCACCTGGGTAGAAGACCCAGTTCCTTTAAGTACGAGGCTTTCTAGTTTGATCATGATGAACCTAACACTACAAGAAAATGGGCGCTTAGCAACACAAAGTAGCGCCTCCAAAAACTGTGACGCTATATAGACGCCACTAGCGCCTCCATTGCGTCTACTTCGCGTCACGTGAATCAGACGCTACTTGCCTCTCGATAGCGTTTCATTCGCGTCTTCTTAGCTACTCAGGGGGTTGACGTTAACTCTAGCGCAATCGAGATGCTACGTAGATGCTATTATTTCGTGCCACGAACCGCAAATGCGTGGTAGCACCTAGCGCCATTCTGGCGTCGACCACTTTAGACGTGACACTAGCGTCCCATGTATGAGGACTCTAAAGAGACGCTATATGACGTCTCAAACAAAGGAGACGCTAATGAGACGCTACTATATATATTTAAACACTATATTATATATACTATATGTCAATCAATAAATTCATTAAATATTATATTAGTATTAATTACACAATTATCAACATATTATCAATAGCATATTATCAACATATATATGTATTAATTACACGATTATATATATATATATATATATATGTATTTTTACATGATAAGAGTGTTCCTAAATATATAATTTGTTACCTATATTATTTATGTTATCTATACATATAACATATATAATATCTTAATTATGCATATATCTTAATTATGCATCTTCTTAGCTATTCAGCGGGTTGACGTTAACTCTCTAGCGCAATCGAGACGCTACATAGATGCTATTATTTCGCGCCATGAATCGCAAATGCGCGGCAGCACCTAGCGCCGTTCTGGCGTCGACCACTTTAGACGCGACACTAGCGTCTCATGTCTGAAGACTCTTTATGCATATATTATTATATACTTAATCATGAGATTACGATGGTTGATTAAGTGAGTCATATTTTAGCGTCACAGTAGACACTCAATAGTGTCTACCTAGCGTTTAACGAGAGCCGCAGATTGTGTCGACGCTATCGTGACACTATGGCCATCTCTCTAGCGTCGCATGTTGGAGACGTCATGTGGTTTTAGACGCTAGTTCGGCGCTACGGTGTCGCTAAATGAATCTAGCGACTCAATGGCGTCTGTATTGCGTCTCCTAAGCCGACTTTTTATCCCTCGCTCAATCGGGCACATATAAATATATAAATACGCGTATATGCTGATACTTATATATAATAAGTGCATATATACATATTATTATAACCTAATCTGACACATATAAACAAATACACATATATATTCACTTCGAATACGTATACATAAACACGTTATCTATATATATATGACTCGCACATGTATAGACATATACATACACATATATATTTATAATACATATAGGCGAAACACATTATTGTAACTTAATCTCTCACACGTAGACATATATATACATACACATATATTACATATGTATATGTATACACACACAATTGTGTTATATACGCATATACATACATATTTATAATTTTGTATACATACATGATAGATTATCGGAAGAAAATAAAATAATTGGAATGGGCATAATGCGATGAGACGTTACATCGATAAATAAAATTTCATACATATTAAAAAAATTGAAAAAACTTTTAATGAGTGTCTCAATGGCGTCGCGATGATGAGGCGCTACACCATTGAGACGCCCTGACGACGCTATGGTGTCGCTGCGTTATCTTAGCGACACATTAGCTTCTCTATAACGCCGCTCTAGTCGAATTTTGACAGTGTCGGCGCCTACATGGCGTCTACGTAGTGTCTCGTTTCTTTGCGACGCTAAAAAATTACTTAAATCCCTAACCCCTCTTCTTCGTTTTCGCTTTTACTGTTTACCATCATTTCATCCCGCCCGCCCGACGCGCCCCGATGCCCGACCTCCGACGCCTGTCGCCCGATGCCCGACCTCCGACACCCTCCACTGCTGCCTCCGCCCTTCGCCCAACGTCCGGCGCCCCACGACCGCCCTTCGCCCAACATCCGGTGCCCCACGACCGCCCTCCACCGCCGCCATCGCCCTTCGCCTCCTCCTCCCTCCCCGACGCCCGCCCTCCACTGCCGCCGCCGCCCTCCTTCGCCTCTGCCGCCCTCCGCATTCGACCACCGCCCTCCGCATTCGATCGCCTCCCTTCGCTTCGTCCTTCTCCTCCCTCCGCCTCGTCCGCCCTCCACCACCGCCGCTGTCCTCCTCATTCGACCGTCGCCCTTCGCCTCCTCATCCTCCTTCCTCCGCCTCCACTGCCGCCGCAGGGTGCCTCCGCCGCCCTTCGCCTCCGCCGCCGCATCATCCACCCTCCGCCTCCACTGCCACCCTTCGCGTCCACCGCCGCCTCGTCCGCCCTCCGCCGCGTCCTCCCTCTACCGCCGCCTCCGTCCGCCCTCCGCCGCGTCCTCCCTCCACCGCCGCCTCCATCCACCTCCGCCGCCACTGCCCTCCGCCTTCACCGTTGTCTCGGCCGCCCTTCGCCGTCCTCCGCCGCCGTGTCATCTGCCCTCCGCCTCCACCGCCGCCTCGTCCGCCCTCCGTCGCGTCCTCATCCACCGCCGCCTCCGTCCGCCTCCGCCGCCACTGCCCTCCGCCTCCACCGCTGTCTCGGCCGCCCTTCGTCGTCCTCCGGTTAAGAAGGTAGTAGCCCGCCACCATGTAAATTAAGTTAATTATTAATGCATGAAGTTAAATTAAGTTAATTATTCATATTAAGTTAAGTATTACTTATTGATGTTATGAATTAAGTTAAGTAGTACTTAAGTTAATTATCATCTCTTTGGATCAAGCTGGTATTACTTATTAAGTATAATATTAAGTATCATCTCTTAGGAATTAAATTAAGTATTACTTAAGTTAAGTATTACTTATTCATATTATGAATTAAGTTAAGTAGTACTTAAGTTAATTATCATCTCTTTGGATCAAGCTAGTATTACTTATTAAGTATAATATTAAGTATCATCTCTTAGGAATTAAGTTAAGTATTACTTATTCATGTTATGAATTAAGTTAAGTATTACTTAAGTTAAGTTAACTTATGAACTAATTCATGTACTTCCACATTCTTGGTGATAAAATAAGATTATGATTTGACGATGAAGTACTTGAAACATGTGATTTTGGACTTAATTCGTAAGTTCAAAGTCACACGTTTCAAGTACACGAATTTGATTACTTGGCATAATGTTCGCCGTTACAGAAATGATAAAGCCAGATCGTAGTTGGATTCGTCGTTGGAAGGATAAACATGGCGTCATAACTGAAAATTATAAGGATGGTGTTGATGAATTCATTAATGTGGCATATCAAAATGAAGGTGTTGCTTCTTCATATGGCAAAATCTTATGTCCATGCCGGAAGTGCAAATGTTATTAGTGGAAAGTAAGATATGATGTGCAGAAGGATTTATATTACAATGATTTCTTACTTACATACACCAATTGGTTCTTTCATGGCGAAGAAAGATGGGCTAAAGAAACAAGTAATGTAGATACTGTTGTGGGCGACTTGAGCAATCCGTACAGGAACATGATACGAGATGCAATGTTAGGAGAAAATGTTGGCAAAACATCGATTGAAGAAGACCCGAATCTTTCGGCTTATAAGTTTTATAATCTTCTTGAAGAGACAGATAAAACTTTATGGGATGGATGCATGAAGCAAACTACACTTTCTGCAGTGGCACAACTAATGAACTTAAAATCAGAATTTAATATGAGCGAAAGTTGTTTTGACCGCATGCTTGCCATTATTAAGAGTATGCTTCCAGTTTCCGAGAAATTATCGGGACATTTTTACAAGTGCAAACGGTTGATGAGTGATTTAGGGTTGAAATATCATAAGATTGATGCATGCCGCAATCATTGCATGTTGTACTACAAGAAAAATAACTCACTTATGAGTTGTTCTATTTGTGGCGAGCCCAGATTCAAGCTGAAAAAGAATTCTCAAAGTTCAAAAAAATGTGGCAAATGCAATATTTAGATACTTTCCGATTGTTCCAAGATTACAACGACTATTTCTTTCTGAAAAAACTGCATCATTTATGAGGTGGCACAGAGAAGGGGCATGTGAAGATCACAATTCAATTACACATCCTTCGGATGCGGAGGCATGGAGACGATTTGATGCACTTCATCCGAATTTTTCAGCAGAATCACGCAATGTTAGATTTGGACTTTGCACCGATGGCTTCAACCCATTTGGCTCATCGAGTACTGCTTATTCATGTTGGCCTATTTTTGTGACACCGTATAATTTGCCTCCAAGCATGTGTATGAGACGAGAGAATATATTGCTTACCTGTATGATCCCGAGTTCTCGATCTCCTGGTAAAAGTTTAGATGTTTACTTAAGACATTTGATTGATGAACTCAAAATGTTGTGGGAGGATGGCGTGGTTACCTATGACAAATCTAAAAAGCAAAATTCCATTATGAGAGCCGCATTAATGTTGACTATAAGTGATTTTCCGACATATGAAATGTTGAGTGGTTGGAGTACAAAAGGAAAACTTGCTTGTCCCATATGTGAAAAGAATGCAAAATCCTTTTATTTGAAAACCTGTAGGAAAGTTTGCTGGTTTGATTGTCATAGGATGTTTCTGCCATTGGAGAATTCGATGTGCCGTGATCGAAACTCATTTAAAAAGAATACATTCGAGAACACTTTGTGTTCAACTCATTTGACAAGAAAAGAATTGCTAGAGCAAGTAAACAAGCTTAGTGAAGTCTCATTCAGACTGAATGCTGGTAGTTATGAACAAATTGGGTTTGGAAGTGAACATAATTGAGAGAAAAGAAGTATTTTTTGGGAGTTTCCTTATTGGTCTTTAAATTTGGCACGTCATAACTTGGACGTCATACATGTGGAGAAGAACATATTTGACAACATCTTCAACACTATTATGAATGTTAAAGGGAGAACAAAAGATAGCATATAGGCTCGCGAAGACATGAAATTAATATGCAAAAGACCAGAGTTAAATATCATTCATCTTCAAAATGATAAATGCAAAAAGCCAAAAGCTACTTATGTCTTGAACAATGATCAAAGAAAAGTGGTTTTCGAATGGGTAAAGCAATTGAAATCCCTCGACGGATATGTATCAAACATATCTTGTTGTTTTAACTTGGACAATGGGAAGATACACGGGATGAAGAGTCATGATTGCCATATTTTTATGCAAAGGCTGCTTCCAATTTCTTTTAAATAACTTTTGCCAAAGGCCATTTGGGAGGTTTTAATAAAGTCTATGTTCTTTAAAGAGCTTTGTGCATCCATCGTTCGGAAAGAAGACATATCTCGGTTAGAGGCTTCTATTGTGATTACCGTGTGCAAGACTGAGAAGATATTTCCACCTTCTTTGTTTGATGTGATGGAACATTTGATTGTATATCTTCCATATGAAACAAAAATTGCTGGTCCGCTTCAATATCGATGGATGTATCATTTCGAAAGGTGCATGTTATATTTGAAAAGGAAGACGAAGAATAAGGCAAAAATTGAAAGCTCCATATGTGAAGCATATTTCATTGAGGAGGTGTCAAACTTCACTTCAAAATACTTTGAGCCACACATACAATCATGACACACCCAAGTTCCAAGAAACGATGATGGTGGTGAAGGAGAAGTTGACATGAATATTTTATCTATCTTCAAGTACCCATGTCGACTTCTTGGTGCAGGACGCAAAGTTATCTTGGTGCAGGACGATTACTATCAAGAAGATAGAGTGAATGAGATGATTGATGTGGCCGATGGAGTTGAGAATTTTCAATTGGTCGATGACGCTGAGCCAATGGAAGAGTTCAATTCAAATGACCTCTTGGATGTGAACTTTGATAATTTCGTTGACGATGACTCGAACCAAGATTATAGCGACGATGATGAAGATGATGAAAATGAATCAGAATATGAAACAAGCGAATGGATCCCGTAGTTATTCTAATGACATAAGCTTTTTACTTTTTTTTAAGTTATATATGGTTACCGATAATAAGAGAAGTTTCTTTCTTTTTTTTCAATCATGGTTATTAGGGGTCGAGCATCTGGGTCATCTCGCTCTTCCAGGCGTTCACTCCAGATGAGTCGCCATCACAACCATCAGGTAATATATTTATTGTGAGCTGCTTATTTATAGTTGATTATAATAGTTAAATTTCTTTTTTAATAATATCAGTTCCTCCGTCGCCGACGGGGCACGTAGCCAGATCATCACATAGTAGGCGATTCATTGGTGGGTTTGCTCAGTGTATCACTCAAGTACGTGACACATTGTAGGCAGTAGACAATAGGAGATAAAATTTTTTAAATATTTTTCTTTTGTGACAGTTGCTCCACCATCGACGAAGAACATAGTCGGTACGTCTCGATCACACGACGACGATCGTCATGTCATACTAGGTTATTTTTTGTATATTACTTAATTTTATGTAGGAGCCAAATTTTATGTATTTTCTTATGATGGCAGTTGCTACCCCACCGCCACCGTCGAGAATACCAGACGCTTCACCACAATCTAGCGTTGGCGAGCGACATCTTACACCAGGTGATATATTTATTGTTATTGACATTTCTCAATTAATTATATTAATTATTTTTTAATAATGTCAGTTGCTACGCCGCCGATAGCACAAGCACCTGGCTCAATTCATTCAGACGAGCGGACTGCCACTGATCATGCGGTACACATCAATCGAGGTGAGAACATTACTGTGCATCTATCAATTATCATAATTTTAATTTGGTTTGACACTAATGATTTATTATGTATTAGGGCCCGTAGCTGATGTCGGACCTTCACAGCCTACCCCATCTGTACCAGATGATGATTCCTCTTCGAGTGATGAAGAGGGGTTACACGATAATGGGGTGGTCATTGTGAATAATATTGCTCGACTGTAAGTTAAATAATTTGTATAGATTACTTGTTATAGTTTTAGTTATCATTAAAAATTAATTGTTCTTTGTAATTGGCAGGACCACTTTCATACCCGCTAGTACCGTGCGGGATGTCAGTGCTCTCGTTCTTTCCCACTTGTCGGAAGGGGCAGGATTCTGGAAAGATGTCCCAATTCAAGTGCGAGATGACATGTTTCGAGCCTTTACGGTACGATCTTCTATTTGGGTTATATAATTTGATTTATATTATTTTGAAATTACTAAGTTCTAACATTCTATTTATAGGAGGCAAATCAGTTTCATCCGGATCTTAGTCTAGGGATGATCCGGAGAGCTTTTGAGGAGGTCGCTGCGAAATGCCTTCGAAATCGATTATACAAGTTTCGCAAGGTCGTCACGTCCGTCGGCCTCACTTTGGAACAGGGCATACAAAGATGCCCAAGACATATTAGGCGCTCGGTTTGGGAGTCCCTCTGTAGGAAGTGGTAAGTATGTATACTTTTACATTATTTTTATGAAAATTATAGTTTTTTGAAAGTGTAAGTATTTGATGTTCACAAAAGGACGGATGAACGATGGCAAAGGAAGTCGGAAAAGGCAAGAGTTAACCGTCTTTCGAAGCTCGAGGCCCACATCCACATAGAGGGATTGATGCGATTTGATGAGCATCGACGACGCATGGTAATTTACATATAAATTCAATTTATCAAACTTTTGACTTATACTTATGTTATCAAATTTGAAACATTATTGTAGGAGGAGAAAGAAGGCGATCCCGTAGACTTTCGTGTGGTCTATGAGGCCACACATAAGAGCCGGAAGACAAACGACTTAGTCACACCCACTGCTCGTAGGCTTCTGGTAAGTCTCATGATATGGTCATTTGGTTGTTGCACTATTTTTGAAATACATAATGTTTAAATTTTATAGGATGAGTATAATGCGAAAATGACTGAAAAGTATGGAGATGATCCGAGTACTCAACCACCGGGTAATGTTTCTTCGTTGGTTTAGTCATGTTTTTAATTTATGTGTTTCTTGATATATAATTTATATATTATATGATTGTATAATTTTTCTATTTCATAGAGGACCCTTTTGTTTTGGAGGAGGTGGCCGGCACGACACGAGGGGGATACTTGCGTGGCCTCGGCACAGCCGCTCAGATATCTAGGAGGATCGGAGGATATGCAGGAGGTGCATCTGCTCCGAGCTCATCCGCTGCACCTGATATGACGCAGCTATTACAGCAGCTGACGCATCTATCACAGCAGCTATCGCAGCAGTTATCGGCGCAGATATCGCAGCAGGTGTCGCAGCAGTTGTCTCCTCTATTGCAGCCAATTCAGGGATTGATCCCGACGCAGAATCCATCCCCGCGAGGCCATGGACCGAGCACGTCTGGGTCAAACATCCAGAATGATGACAATAACTCTCAAACCTAGGATAGAAAACAAACTATGCATTTGTTACTTATAGACTTACACATACATATAGTTTGTTAGTTCGGTTTAGTAGTTTTCATATTCTTATGTTATATTTTATGCATTTGATAGTTTTATATTGCCTGTGATGATTTTATATTACCTGTGATGCTTTTATATTGCCTGTGATGAATATCAATGCATTTTGAGATGCATTATAAATTGTATGGGCGTGGGAAGGAAAAAATGAGGCTGGGACATGTAAAAAAATGTGCAAGTAGCGACTCCATAGTGTCTCATTGGAGTCGCAAAACATGTCGACTTGGTTTTAAATATATCGCACTTAGCGCCCTCTGAGCATCTCATTAATGACGCGTGCATGATCATATTTGCATCAATTTGGCGCCCTTCTAGCGCCTACAGTAGCGACATGTGGACGCCGGAATAGCGCCTCAAAACTAGCGCCCCTTGCACGTCGACTGAGCGACGCTCCTCTGCTTCGCACAGCCGCAAACGTAGCATCTTAATAACGTCGATATAGCATCAACAAGGGGCGCTAGTTGCATCTCATTATCTTTGACTCTAGTGCGACGCCACTAGCCACTGATTTTTAGCATCTCAATATTGCGGCGCTAGTTAGACGTTAAAGAGACGCTCTTCTCAACAGAGATGTAATAGCGTCTCCCTAGCGTCTCCTATGTTGAGTCGCTAATCGCCAATTTTCTTATAGTGTAAGGAGATCGTTAGGCGTGAATGGGCCAAGCATTCATTCAACTGCGACCTTAACAATATTCTCAACAACATTAAAGAAAAATCTATCAAGTGGAATAAGAATGTCTTGGGTAAGTTTGAGGTGAAAGCCGAGGAGGCTCTTGAGCTTATTACCCAACTTGAGCACAAAGATGAGCGGCAAGGTCTCAATGAGAATGAATTAATTACATTAAAAGCTACCTATAACAAGCATCTTGCTCTATTAAGATAAATTAGCATTAAGTGGTGGTCCAAGTCTAGAGTTAACTGGTTGAAGCAGGGGGACAAAAACACTAAGTTTTTTCATGTGTCAACCATCATTCGATCAAAACAAAATCATATCCCTTCCATGATTCCCCTGAGGGGCAATTGCTCACTAATGAGGCACAAATCAGAAACACCTTTGTGGATCATTACAAAGAATTATGGGGCCCTGATTCCCTTTGCTCTAGCACCACTGCTTGGCCTCCTCTGTCTAAACTTCATCCCTCTTGGGCTAGGCACTTGACTGCTCCTATCTCTGATAATGAAATCAAGGAATCCCTTTGGAGTTTAGGCCTAGGTAAGGCCCCTGACCTTGATGGCTTTATAGTGGAGTTTTACAGAAACTTTTGGGACATCATTGATGTTGACATCTGTAATCACATTAGAAATGCTCTTAATGATAATAATCTTCTTGTTGCTTGGACAAATACATCCCTTGTATTTATCCCCAAAAGGGAACATCCTTCCAGGGTAACTAATTTTCGACCTATATCCCTTTGTAATGTTTTATACAGAGTAACCACCAAAATCCTTACACAAAGGCTAAAACCCACCTTGGATTGTCTCATTGATCCCTCCCAATCAACATTTATCTCACATAGGTCAATCCAAGACAAAAAGTTCCTCTTGCTCACTCTATTGCTAAGGGCAAAAAAAAGTTCCTCTTGCTCAAGGTTGACATGGAAAAGGTCATTGACCGAATCTCCTGCTATTGAGCAAACCTTAACTAATATGGACTTTCCAATAACATTCATCAATTGGGTACTCACTTGTATTAAATCTCCTATCTTTACTTGTAATATAAATGGGTCCGCCTCTCAGTCTTTTACTAACTTTAGGGGCATTAGGCAAGGAGATCCCTTTCCCCCTATTTTATCATCATCGTCTCTCAAGTGTTCACATCTTGATTGACCATCACACCACCAATGGCACCATTATTCCTTTTTCAATAAACACCTTCAAGCTGAGTCACTTGATGTATGCTGATGACCTCCTCATCTTTATTGCTGCCACTAAAAAAAATTGCAAGGTTTTAAAATAGATCTTCACAAACTATGAAAAATTGACAAACCAGAAGGTGAACCATACCAAATCAGAAATATACTATCCACCTAGGCTGGCCACAAACAGAAAACACATTATCCAGAACATCCTCAATTTTAAAGTTGGTTCTTATTCTTTTTCTACCTTGGGGTCCAAATCTCTTATAAATATATACCTATGAAAGCTCAGAATCCTATCATGGATAAAATCACTAGAAGAATATCTAGATGGAAACAATTGCTCTTAAATCAAGCTGATAAAGCCACACTAATTAATTTTGTACTTAATTCTATTCTTGTATAGGCCCTGGACTCTTTCTACATGGCTAATGGCATCCTGCAGGCTATTGAAAAGCATAACAATCTTTTTTTGGGACCCTGAGGGAGGTAAGAGGGGGGCTCATCTAATCAACTAGAAAACTATTCAATTACCCAAAATGTTTGGGGGTTTGGGCATAAAGAATCTATCTCATATTAGAACTGCTTTACTTGCCAAAAGGGTCCTTGATCTCCTGAACAAAAAGAATTCTCCTTGGGTTCAATTAGTTACATACAAATATGATCAGGTGCACCCTTGGACTCCTTCCAATTGTTCTGATTCCTCAGCTTGGGGATGAAGAGCAATTCTCCACTCGATGGAACACATTAAGCTTGGACTTCAGGTCCAAATTGGAAATGGCTGTCATACATATGTCTTCTTAGACCCATGGGTCTTCTCATCATCTCTCACTTGGATGCTTACATATGTCAATGTGAATCTGATTTCTTATTCTGTGAAGGTTAATGAGCTTATCTATAACAATTGCTGGAACTTTGAATTACTTACTAACATGTTTGGTCCTGACCTTTTAAACTGTATTGGTGCTATCTACCTATCTTCCCAAGCCTATGACGATACATGGAAATGGGTGAAGGATACCCATGGTGCTGCTAAAGCTAAGTCAGTCTATTGATTCGTCGTGGACAAACCTTTACCGCCTGCCATACTTGGAAGGCCTGCTTGGAATGTTCTGTGGCAAATCAATGTTGCGCCAAAAATCTAAGTTTTTCTTTGGAAACTTTTACATAAGAGACTTCCCACTCATGATATCATTTTACGCTTTATTCCCTCAAGTAACCCTTCCTATAAACTCTGTGGTTATCGGTTAGAAATTGTGGAACATCTTTTCTTTTTGTGCCCTTTCTCTTCCTCTCTCTGATCTATTGTTCAATGTGAGCTGAATTTTAGGTTTGAACTACTCCTCTAGTGGCATTCTAGTTATGGCTGTTTGAAGGTTCCACCTTGAACCCCAGTTCAAAGCTAAAATTGAGATCCATCTTAGCCTACTATTTTTGGGCCATCTGGTCTGCCCGGAATGATGTTCTTTTTAATTCCAAGCAAGTAACCACTAGTTTGGTTTGGCAGAAAGCTTTGTCTAATTACACTGAATATGCTGATTGCTAGGTACATGAGGCACCTCACCCCCACGGCCACCTGTTGTCCAGGTGGGAGCCCCTTGTGGAGGGGTGGAAGAAACTGAACACATATGACTCACTTGGTGATATCGGGAATGTTAGGGGTGTCGGTTTCATTATTCGCTCTCACGATTCCTCTTTCTTTGCTGCAGGTGCCCTTGCGTGTAGGTGCAACTCGGTGCTGGTGTTAGAGGCGTAGGCTATCCTGTCGGGCATCAAGCACAGTCTCCAATGTGGAATTAACAGGCTGCACATCGAATCTGATTCCCAAACTATTGTCCGCACTTGAACGACGGATCTTCGCCTCCATGGACCATTAGGCAGATTATCTTAGATATTAGGCTCTTGCTAGAATCTTTTGTTCAATGGAAGATTTCACATTGTAATTGGAAAGCCAACTCTATTGCTCATTATTTTGCGAATTTGGCATGTCATCAAGATCATGATGTTTTTTGGGCGGATTCCCCTCCGGTGGGGGGTTGTAATGTTTTGTATTTTGACAATTCGAGATGTTTCATCAATAGCTAGTTTAACTTTTCATTAAAAAAAAGGTCAAGATGCTTGAAATTGACATGAATACAATATATAATTCACGAACTTTGATAAGAGAAAATTGTTTTAAAGTGGCAATAGTTAACAAGTTAGGACAAATTTCAAGGTTACAAAGTGAATAGTGACAAAGAGAAGTCAAGAACGGGTGAGCAGCGACACTAAAGTGGGTGCGACGAGATCATTCGGCAATGCAGATGAGGTGAGGCTGCCATCATACAATGTAAAAAAAAATGTAAAAAAAATTGATTAGAATTGCATTGCTAAAGGAATTGTGAAAAGAAGAAGTTAGGATGACCAATCACACTAGATATCATTTGGGTCTAGGGAAACAAGCGGTCATGCAGCTCAGAAGAAGAACTCGATCGGCTAGGGCAACAAGTGATCATGCAACTCAGACGAAGAAATAGGGCATATTCAATAGCATGGGCAATGTCGAACTATGATGAGGTCCTCACTTGATGGAGATGCCAACTTTGATTAGTGGAGCATGTGAAGAACTTGATCGGCTAGAGCCTCCCTAGGTCGTGTAGCTCAGATGAAGAACTCAAGCATATTAAGTGGACTACGATGAGGTCCTCGCTCGACCGTGGTGGCAACTTCGATCAGTGGAGTAGGCAAAGAAGTCGATCGTCTAGGGCCCCTCGATCGTGCAACTTAGATGAAGAACTCAGGCATTTTCAATGGCGCAATTCGGACTGCGTTGAGGTCTTTGCTCGGCGACAGTGGTGGCGACTTCGATTAGAGCAGCAGGCAAAAGACTCGATCGGCTAGCGTAAAATGTACCTGTAGATTTCAATGGCTTGAACACGCTTGGGGCTTTGAACCAAGCCTCTGAAACTCTTCCACTTGCTTGAACCATGCTTGAACCACGCCTGTTTACATTTGACCTCCATGGACAATCTGACAATGCGCAAGATAGGGAGCACCATGCTACTGTATTTTTATCATAAGTGTTAACATTTATGGGAACCCAATGTCGTGAGACTAGTGGACAACAATGAGTTAACAAAAATCGTATACTATATGCAAACTAAAAATTAATTAAGTATTATTAATGACATTAATTACTAAATAAACCAACTCAACATTATTCATTTTTATAAAAAAAATATAAGTTTTTTGCCACTTACATTATAACTAAATGCAAATAGTATATAACTACCATTGGCTTGTCTTTACGGATCTAACCACTTTAAAGAGGACCATTGTTTTATGTGAAGCAATTAGCTTGATTTTTTAAACTTTCATCCTTGCCTTTCTCTTCATCTTTAACTTTCCCTCTTTCTTTTTTTTATAGAGGGACAATGGATTTCATGGGATCCTACCTCCTTTGCAACCTTTCGACATTTGTACTTCCATCACTACAATTGATCATTGCTTGCGGGCTATAGCTGTCCTGCCTATGCGTACCCTACAATGGTGTTGCTGCAACAACCTCCTCCACCGTGACTCAATTGATCAACTAACTATGAACTTCTTTCTGCAGCCAATGACAACACTTATCATAGTGACTTGCTACAACACAACCCATGACAATGTTGACATTGAGAGCCATTATGATTGGTCACTGCTACTCAATTGGCTACTAACATATGCCAACACTATCATTAAGACATACACCTCTTCCTTTCATTGTAGATTTTGCAGCCCCCATTACTCCACAGGTTGTACCTTTATTCTCTTCATCTGCGATGTTGATGCTTAGTTACCATGTTTACCAAATTAAACATAACTAATGTGATGTAGATGTGAGTTCATATAAATGTGAATTCATCAAAGTGATGTGTTATATATGTTTGTATTGCTCATAAATTTTGGGTAGCTAAGACTTTAGATTTCACATTGGCAGGGAACTTGACTCAAATATGTATCCAAGTGTTTTGAAGTTGCTTTCGATGTTTCGATAAGTTGTGCGTTGCTTATTTTGTTTAATTATCATGCTATCATGAAATTTTACTAGAATTGTTAGATTAAATCTACACATTCTTGTTATACTTTAATGTAAATTATTTGATTATGCACAAACTTTTTATTATTAGCATCAAAAGCATCGAATGTATGGGCAAACTCATCTCAACATATTTATGGTCATAGTATCACGAATTATTATGATAGTGAAGTTCTACATTGGTGCAGAGTTAGTGATGCACTCATAATGGGTTAGTATCCAAATTTTCAACTTTAAGATTTGGATTGGTGTAGTTCAGCACAACTACCTTGCAATATTAAGTTCCTCATCACCTTATGAGAATTAAAGTTGTACAATCTTTTAATTTTATTATGTTGATAAATATTTTGGTGTCAAGTGTGTCTCGCACTATGATGACATCATACATCATTTATTAATGAAATGACTTTAAGGACTATATTATGTAATATTCAATCATTAACATATGATTATATCATAGGACATAAAAAATTAAAAAAACATCATTATTTTTAGATGCCAACATGATTTTATTTATTAGATTGGGTTTAGAAACTCACAAAGCCATACATTTCATCATATTTTTATTAGATCTTATTGTATTTTATCAAGAAATTAGTTTTACTTTGAATGTTATCAATATCAAGAAATTGTTCGCTAACCATCCTCTATATGGTAAAGTTGATGGCCTACTCATTGCTTCGGCCAACATAAGTCATAGTTTGATGTTGTTGCAAAATGAAAAATTAAAGAGATGCTTGCAAAAAAAAAAAAAAATTATAAAACATTGCTTCAAGTTTGTGTGTATGTGCATGAAATCAAAGGTTTTGGACATAATACAAATGGATCATTGAAGCATTGTGTTGATGAATTCTGTGCCACATAGCCTTCCCAACATGGATGGAATTAAGTATGCTAGTGGTAAAGGGTCTTCAATATTTAACATAGTGTTATTGCTATATGTCAAAAGAAAAATAAAATTAACAATCGAATGATGCACATATGAACAATATACTCAAGAGTAACTCCACTTGAAAACATTCTTTTATCAAATTTGTCAAACAACTAAATACAGGAGCAGATAGTTGACGTCGTCAATGATTCCTTGGTAGCAGAGGAGAAACAATTGTAAAGGGGGAGTAACATCTTCTAGGAGGTCACATGCTAGGATTGCAACATCAATGAAAGTAATTTAAAATTTGGTTGATTTGGCCGGTCCAACTTGATTTCTTATCTGTCTATACCATGTTAACAAAGTGATTAAGTTTGGGGTGACCTATGAACTAAATTTGATCTTGAATCATGGTCTAAATTAAATATATAGTAAATAATTTGAGTCAATAAATAATTCGACTCAAGAACTAGATTTTATTTTATATTCATAATATTAAATAATTTGAGTCGATATATTTTGAACTGATGTCCAAATTGAATTGTACTAAAATTATAATTGTTCTTGTCATTTATTTGTTTCGGATTATTTTTCAAACCCCAATAGTTAAAATATAGGAAAATGTCTATAAAGTATCCTGCCACTTTTTATTTTATATATGCTTATTTATAAAAGAAATAAATCTAGATGGTAATTATATTTTCATCCATTCACCTTCACCAAACATAAATTTCAGCCATGATCATCCAACTTAGGGGGTACTTCCAGCAAGGCCATCCAACTTCATTTTGTAACACTACGGTCATCGAACTTTAGAAATGTTTTAACCACGATCAGCACGACTGGTTATAGCCAGTAGACATGTTAATCGTTGACGTGGATGCTTATATGGCACCAAGTCAGTATTTTCTCTCCCCTCCATATTAGATTAAAAAATAAAAAATGCCACATCATCATTTTTCTCTCTGCTCTGTCCAAACTTAATTTTGTATGTACATGGTCATCCAACTTTTGAAAACTTTAAGACAAGGTCATTCAACTTTTCAAATTTTTCAATCACGGTCATGAATAAAAGCTTAAAATAAAAAAAAATAATATATAGTATATAATATATAAATAAATAAATAAATTGAAGGCACTTAGACTAGTTCGGTACATTTTTTGGCACGATCCACCCGAATCGAACCGACAAAAATTTTAATATATATTAAATATATTATATTATTATAATTAATCATTTTAATTAAGGAAATAAAAAATTAAAATAATAATATACCGATTATATTTTTTGTCCTAAATTTTAAATAATAAAATAATTATAATTAGAAAATTAAAATATTTTTTCGTGCAAAATTTTCTCAGGGCCGAGCCAAATCATATAAGATCTTCTAGCGGAGTGTTGGGCATGACCCGACATCCAACGAATTGTTGAGCCAAATTATTAATTATCATAATATTCTATAAATTATGACTTAGTTCGGCCTTGATGGAATCTCGCACGAAAAAAAAATATTTTTATTTTTATAATTATAATATTTTTTATTATTTCAAATTTTAGGGCAAAAAATGTAATCGGTATGTTATTATTTTATTATTTTATTTCCTCAATTAACTATTAATTATCATAATATTATATATTTAATACAGATTAAAAATTTGGTTGGCTTGATCCGAGTCGGTCGTGCCCAAAAAAATGTATCGAGTTAGTCTAAGTGCCTTCAAATTTTTTATTATATATATATATTGTGTATTATTATTTTTTATTTTAAACTTTTTAATGATGATCACGATTAAAAATTTGGAAAGTTGAATAACATTGTCTGAAAGTTTTGAAAAGTGGGATGACTATGTAGATACAAAATTAAGTTTGAACACATCAGAGAGAAATATATTGACGTGACATTTTTTATTTTTTAATCTGACATGGAGGAGAGAGAAAATACTAACATAGTGTCACATCAGCGATTAACATGTATAACCAGTCGTGATGACAGCGACTGAAACGTTTCTAAAGTTCGATGACCGTAATATTACAAAATAAAGTTGGGTGACCTTACTAGGAACACCTCCTAAGTTGGATGACCATAACTGAAATTTACTCCACCATTCTCTAACCTATAAATACAAGTCAGAGCATTATGAAGTCTCTCCTTTATCTTTTTCTTTTATTTTTTATTATTTCTTAGCAATTAAACATAATTATATCATCTAGTGACTCATTTAATATATTAGCATTTAAATACTATCAATATATAAATAGTCATTGACAACTAATAAAATTAGTATAATTAATTACTTGTATAATTAAATATCATCATTGATGACCAATTTAATATATTATCATTTTAAGAGACATTATGAAATAAGGAGACATTAAAAGATATTTAAATAATAGAATTAATTTCATATATAAGAAATATACTTTTTTATATTAAAGAAATATCAGTACATCTTTTAAGGGCCATTTTAATATACTAAACCATTAATAAATAATGAGTAACTGAAAGGTAATTAATTAGTATCATTAGTTACCCATACAGGGAAATTTATTCTTTGTCATTAAAGAAATATCTCTACACCATTTAAAGCAATTGAATATATTAGCATTTAAAACATTGATAAATAATGAGTCATTTTAAAATGTAGGAAAATATCTATAAAGTGTCCCGTCACTTTTTATTTTATATATGCTTATTTATACAAGAAATAAATCTTGATGGTAATTATATTTTCATCCTTCACCTTCACCTTCACCTTCACCAAACACCACCATTCTTTAACCTATAAATATAATTCATAGCACTATTAAGCCTCTCCTTTATCTTTTTATTTTATTTTTTCTTATTTCTTAGCAATTAAACATAATTATATCATCTAGTGACTCATTTAATATATTAGCATTTATAAATACTATCAATAAATAAATAGTCATTGACAAGTAATTAATATTCTTAATTATTAGAATTAGTATAATTAATTACTTGTATAATTAAATATCATCATTGATGACCAATTTAATATATTATCATTTTAAGAGACATTATGAAACAAGGAGACATTAAAAGACATTTAAATAATAGAATTATTTTCCTATATAAGAAATATGTTTTTTTATTAAAGAAATATCAATACATCTTTTAATGACCGTTTTAATATATTAAACCATTAATAAATAATGAGTAACTGAAAGGTAATTAAAGTATCATTAATTACCCATACAGGGACGTTTATTCTTTGTCATTAAAGAAATATCTCTACACCATTTAAAGCAATTTAATATATTAGAATTAAAAAACATTGATAAATAATGAGTCATTTTAAAATATAGGAAAATATCTATAAAGTATCGTCACTTTTTATTTTATATATGCTTATTTATACAAGAAATAAATCTACATGGTAATTATAGTTTCATCCTTCACCTTCACCAAACACCATCATTCTTTAACCTATAAATATAATTCATAGCACTATTAAGCCTCTCCTTAATATTTTTCTTTTATTTTTTTCTTATTTCTTAGCAATTAAACATAATTATATCATCTAGTGACTCATTTAATTTATTAGCATTTAAATACTATCAATAAATTAATAGTCATTGACAAGTAATCAGTATCCTTAATTATTAGAAATAATTAATTACTTGTATAATTAAATATCATCATTGATGATCAATTTAAGACATTATCATTTAAGAGACATTATGAATTAAGGAGTCATTAAAAGACATTTAAATAATAGAATTATTTTCCTATATAAGAAATATATTTTTTATTAAAGAAATATCAGTACATCCTTTAATGACCGTTTTAATATATTAAACCATTAATAAATAATGGGTAACTGAAAGATAATTAATTAGTATCAGTAATTACCCATACAGGGAAATTTATTATTTGTCATTAAAGAAATATCTCTACACCATTTAAAGCAATTTAATATATTAGCATTTAAAAACATTGATAAATAATGATATTTTTTTGGTACTTCATATTGACCATAAGTACGGAGTCACGGAAAGGTAATTAATATTATTAATTACTAGAATTAGAAAACTTAATTACCCACATAATGAAAATTATTAATAAAATAAGTTAGAAATAAATTTAATCCATATTATATAGTGAATGCCCACAAGGATGCTTTGTAATTGGGTTAAGTAATTTCTCTTTCACCATTCTTATTTAAACTTTTTAAACATTTTAGGATTCACTACCATTTTTATTTACTCATTAACTGCAAGGTCATTATGTTTAGAGTTCATATGAATCCTATCAAGCTTTGATAGACTTGAAATGTATATTCAATTCATGAATTTATAAATTTTAGGATTATTTCCTTAAACTATAATAAAATTTTGCATTTAACACTGAATCATGAACTTATCGTATGACATCCCTAAACTTTATTCTAATTTTACAATTCTTCAGTCCTTCTGTTTGATTCTATTAATTTTTTCATTGTTTTTATTTTTTCTATTTATGAAAACATTATAATGCCCTTCCATGAACTGTTCTCTCTTTTAACATTCAAATAAAATATATTTTGATAAGTTAGCATGCCAAAAATCCTCTTTTTTTTAATATTTTAGTTTTTATTTTATTTATTATTATTTTTAAACATTAAAATAGAGGATACTTCTTGGAAGGATATTTTAGTCTTTTCATTTTAAAAATAAATAATAGAAAAGTTAATAGTCTCAGACTGAAGGATTAAAGTGAAAATCACGATAAAGTTTAGTGATGTCATACAATAAATTCATAGTTTAATGTTAGACGTGAAAAATCACTATAGTTCATGTAAGGTTTAAGGGAATAACCCTAAATTTTATGTACAAGTCAATTTTAATTATAAATACGATATTACTAATTTAGCCTAATAATTAATAATACAATGCCATCTAAATCTAGCACCTAGCATGGTAGCTAGCACAAAGTTATAAACAATTATGACTTGAAGTACAATTTACACTCAACATTCCACAACTCTCTCCAAAACACTATAAAACAATAAACCAAAGATGTCAATATGAAGATCTTACATAGGATCCGAGGAGGAGCCATAAGATCGAATCAAGAATCATAAGATCATACCTATTATTAACATATATATTTAAAATAATAAACATTGTTTTGATCAATTTATCATATTTAAATATTAAATTACATCTCATTGAGTCATAATTATATTAGTTCTTAAGCAAAATTATATCAAAATAAATTAAAATTGAAGAAAATATATTACAACTCATCTAAATTAATTTTTATTACCATAAATATATAAAATTATTAATATTTATGATTATAGTAATCATATAAGATCATATAGGATTAGATAAGATTGTAAGATCATGTGATCAAAATTAAGATAGTATTAAAATCTTACACATAATATCCCGATGGTAAGATCAAGATCAATTAGGGGAAGTAAGATCGTAAGATCATCGAGATCCTAACAGCTTGCAACATCCCATCAACTCATATGAAGTTATAGTCCAATTGTGAAGGCCTACATTAGCTACATCTTTGCTGTTTTTTGGAGCCATCGACAAGTTTGTTGACCTAATTGCATGTTGATCATTGATGCTTTATGAGGTAGACAAAGGAGAGTAGTGCCAAAGCGTGAAGAATAAAGTTTGTTTGCCTAGATTCATAACTTGCAAGGTATATGGACGAGAATATTGATAGAGAAAAAGAAAATAAAAATTATAAATGAAAAATACCTTAAGAGGTTATTGTAACTTTTTAGATCAAAGTTTTGATCGTTGACTTGTTAAAATTTCATTTGTGATCATGTCAGAGGCTAAAGTGATGTTCAGGTTTTGTTTTCAAGCCTTTCAAGAAGAAATATATATTGGAGAATCTAATCATTTTGAAGAAAAATGAAGAACACACATAATAATTGATTCTACACATACACACTTAGAGTCTATCGATTGAATGAGTTTAACAAGTTAGTGCATGAACTTATTGACTCCACACCATATTGCGATTCAATCTCAAGTTAGTCCAAGTTTATGAGTCCATTTGTAAGTTTGACAACCTTGATTAATTGAAACAATTTGGTCTCATATAAAATATAATAACAAGTTGTTATTTGTAGGAAGTTAGATCCCTCTCCTTCCCCTCCCTTTATCTTTTTTCTAATTTTTCCAATTTTTCTAACTTTTTCTCAGTTATTATCAAAGAAGATGTGATAACACTTAAGTTCACACCGCCACATATTAATAAGACTACAATTACAACTCACTTCCACTACCTATCATTTACATAGTAATATTCTATTACAGCTTCTACTCTTCGCATTCATCATAGTAAAATCAACAAACAATGAAGCTTTTTCTCAAATATTAAGAAAAAAGATATATAGGAACACTTAAGTACAATTTACTACCACACATTAATAGGAAGAGACACTATACAAATGTAACTAAGGGATGAGCAAGAGTTGAGATGTTAGGACCTCCATCAGCTCGAAATTCTAGACTTTTCTATGGCAAAGTTTTTGGATTGTAAATGTAATATCCCTACGTTAATCACATATGATTAAATGCATTAATATTATATTATGTGATAATTTTATTCCATGATATATATGATAAAGTGGAAGGTCCAATTTTAGGTGTCAAAGCGCAAAAAGTGACGAAATTCGCCTGAGTCATGAAAAGATGATTTTTGAAAATGTTAGAATTAGTAAAATATAAATCCCGATAATTGTTCCCTTATGTTAATGTACGATAGATATGATTTTTAATAATTTTCAGGTAAAGTCTTGGTTAGGTTAAATGATAGTGCAAAATAAAAAAAATGATCAATTTTGTTTTTCGGACGAAAATTCAGATTTTGATTCCTTTGAAATTTAATTTTATAAATATTTTATTTGAATCCAAATGGGGGGGGGGGAGGTAGTTTCTTATTTACATGTAATGTCTTAAGTAAATTAATAAATAAAATAAATAATAGGGAAAGTGACAAGCCATTTACTTTAGGGATTCCAAACCAAGGGAGTAAACAAGTCAAGTAAGTGACAAACCAAGGGGGGTAAACAACATATCAAGGGTTCATCTTTAGGGATTCCAATTCAAGTAAGTTGAGAACTCCTCTCCTATGAATTATCCATATGAAGTTGGATTAGAACAAGTCATCCATAATCTCTAATAGCTTTTCTCCATCCTTTATTTCATATGATTACGAAAGATGACCTCTTAAGATGATGAACCAATCCCAACTAGTACTAAAATTCAAATCCATAACTTCTAAATTACGTTCTCATACCTTTTGTACCTCCAACAATTATGAAAATAAATATGCAAATACTTGTGGATGTCTACTGTTCAAGGCCTTTGGAATTGTATGGATTGGATATAAAAGTTATGCATGAAATCCTAGGGGTCACTTAGGCTGTTCTAGAAAGTAGTTAGGCTGAAATGATAATTTAAGGAATAGAAATAGATGTCTATAATTTCACACTTAAGTTTTTATATTATAATTTAAGGAATAGAAATAGATGTCTGTAAGAGTTCTGGAGCAATTGGAATTTCATAAAAATAGTATGTGTACTAAGAATTATAATTTTTATAAGTCACAAACCATAGCTTGTCAATTTTAAAAGTATGATAGGACATATCCAAATATAAAAATCTTTGTAGATGAATAGTGAATGAGAAAAAATATAATATCGATATTAATTCAAGCTTAGGAAGTCTAGTTTTGTTAGAAATTTGACTTCATGTGATAGGATGTACATCCAAAAAGTTATGAATTTTATATTAAGTACTTTGCAGTCTATCACGATTATACAGTGAAGCAGAATATATGTTAATTCTAAAAGTTTCTAAGGTCATTTTATAATGAGTTAAATTATGAATTTAATGTTGATTATAGTTGATGAAGTCTTCTGTTACTAAAAATTAGTTTCACATCATTATGAGTTGTGCACTAATTGTTATATATTTTATATTGTACATTGTGCAATCTGCTATATGCAAATAGAAACAAAGTGCTTGTACTTACACGACCATATCATGTGTGAATTTAAAAACTTATTAATGTTTTTTTCATAATACATGATATGATATGAAATTATATGTTATATGAATAGGTGCTATGTGCACATGTAAAGTGTGTTAATTATTATGTGTGCAATTATTTATTACAAGAGATGATGTGACATGACATGATATGAAATGACATGATTTCACAAAATATGTAAAAATGTAATATGATATGAGATGATAGGACATGACATGATATGATTAGATCATGCATTTGCATCTTATTATCATGCATTTGCATTACTCTTGTCAGATAATATTTTATCCTTTATAATTGAAAGACTTGTAAGACCGATAGTTTATCCTTGCATGGTTGAAAAATTGTGTGAGGCTAACATCTTACCTCTATTTGGTTCAAAAACCTTATAGGACCGACAGATATCCCCAAAGGAAATTTTAGGTTGTTTGAAGCTAAGTGTCATGTGAACCGAATTGTGGAATCACACGCACTATATGTATTTGCAAGGGACACCTCTAGAATCCATCAACCTCCTTGACAGGGTCGACAATATCCCGGAAGGTATGCCTCTGGCCAAATGACGATATGACATGTACATACATACATGATTCATGCATTCATAATTTGTACATCGATGTCTCATTCTTATGTATGATATGATGATGATACTTTTTACATGACCATTAGAAGTATAGATGTTTTTCATATCTTTATGACATGATAAATGTTTGAATTTCTTATAACTTATTGTTATATGACATATGCTGAAATAAAATAGTAATACTTTTCAAGCATGAATAAATAATGTTAATATTATTTTACTCAAATGGAATATGTGATAACACATATGTTTACTTATTTTGAATGATATAATATCATATGGTGTGGGTTGGATATTTTAATTATTGTACCTTCTAAATAAATTATAACACGCTTCTGCAAACTATATAAGATTACATGTATCAATAAAAATCTGGATTATGTCCTAACCTAGTTGTATACTACATAATAATATATTTTTTTATTGATATTGTTTAAAATTTGGATATGTTCTTATATATCTTAAATGTATAACATAATAAAATGTATAACATATTAAAATGTTATACATATAAAGCATAATAATAATAATAATTATATTACCTTATATACTACATTACATTATAAGACATATTTTACAATTATTTAATATACCATTTTATTTAATTATAATTGAGCTAGATCAATCGGAGTGTCTCAATCAGAGTCATAATTCGCTTAGTGTTTGTTTTAAAAAATACGAAAAAAATCATATCAAGATCGGGATGACCTTGTCTTCGTCCCATGTTGAGTTATGCTCAGGCCTAGTAATATATTAATATTTTTTAATACCTTTGTCTCTTCACAATCATCATAATAAAACAACGCAAGATAAACTAAAGCACAAACAAAAGAAAAAAAAACTTCCATAAGAACTCCTTGGCTCCACCTTTGATTATCATAGCCATGGTAGAGGACATTTAAGAGAACCATAAAATTTTTATTTCCATAAAAGATACAAAGACTTGTTTGTAGAAAATGAGCTTCGAGCATTCACTCCAGATGTTACAACAGTTTTTCATATCTATTTTATCAATATTTCATTTTGTAAATATAACTAATTTTTACTTTTGTATTCATTTCAAAATTAAAGATAACTTAATTTATTAAAGTAATATTACTTAATGATTTATTTAGTTAGTTACCATGCACTTACAAATATAAGCATTAATAATACAGTAAAACACAATAGACTTCCTATTATCTTGAAATGAAAAAGCCTCCCTTTCTTACTTTTTTTTTGTAGAAGACAAACATATTTAAATTTATTTCTTATAATAATAGTAAATCTAATAATGAAAATTATGATAAGGTTTGTTTGAGTAAATAAACGCCGATTTTATTTCTCATAAACTTCATTCCCTTTTTCTTTTGTCTCCCTCGTTTACTCTTGATTCTCTCTCTCCATCATTGTTCATAATATTAGAAGACATAATGCATATCTCACAATGGTTTTCATTATTGTATACTTATATTGTGCTTGCTTTTTGTGAAAAATATGACTAATAAAGCTTGTGTTTCCAAAGAAGTGATATTGAATTTCGTTGTACTTAAGACTTGCATGTTTATAATGTTTCAATGTCAAAAAGAAATGTTGTCAGATTTATTACCTTATATTTATTTCATGTTTCTCAAAGTTTTTAATTATACAAGCTACTATTTGAAGCTTATTTTGCACCATTTAATGTCTTTTGAGCATGTTTTCATTGGTCTCATATGATTTAAGTGGATTGTCTTTTTTACCTTTTATATATTTGTATTTGATGAAAATAATTATGAACCTAGTATTTTGGCTTGTAAAACCTTTTAAGACATTTAAGGATCACAATAATCTATGATAAAAATAAAAATCTTCATTATGCTCATCGGTACATGCGACCAGGGTAAGCTAGGGCATATTGCATAATGACACTATTTGAGTTTTCTTTCAGCCGATTTTCACATAAATACCACCTGAATCAACTTTTCCTTAAATATAGGATGGATATCTCTACTTCACAACTTTAAGCATGCTATGTGTAGATTCCATTTTTTATATGTAAACAATCTACTGATACCTAATTGATATTTACTGAAAAAGGTGCTAGAATGTGTGTTGAACAAACCTAAATTCCATAATATTATAACTAGGCCCTGTGAAATAAAATCCACCCATGATACTATTATCGTTGCTCTAATGTGGATGGTATATCTACATTATGATGCGTATATTAGTTGTTTGTATACAATGCTTGTATGTGATCTTCAACTTACGTAGAAGAATTTGCGATGTCAATTGAGTTAGAAATAAATATGAGTAGATGACACTTATCCCCTGTATGTACCTCAATGTTTATTTGCAGGGAACATAATAATACAATTTTAGAAAGATTGACTAAATGATGTACAATAAAATTGCTTCTTTATTCCAAGCCTATCTAGTTGAAGTACAAGAATGGAGTGTGCATACTTATGGTTGCGAGGAAAGCGATAGCATAATCATGAACTCTAATTTATAATAAATGTAGGCTTTTATCCTTCTTGACATTCTAAACATGGATGTGGAGCTTGGTGATATTTAATTGTCATTTAAGTCATTTGTATTTCTTCCTTCACATATTTTATATCCAACATCCTATATCAACAATCAATTGAAATACAAGTGATGAATTATTGGAAATCTTTTATTAGTGCACTGTTATATCTACTTAGTACTTACTCCTCCTTTCACATTTGTTTGCATTTAGTATTCTAATTTATTAATTAGGAAATGCCAATTTTACTTAACTTATATGTGTTAGTTATAATTGTTCGTGTTTTATTATTGCAAAATGCAACTTTTTTCCTTATGGCTTATTTCTTTTTTTCTTTCTTTGCCATACTTTGAACTATTTTTCAATCTAGATACACTAATTAGTAATAGAGGAAATTCTTTGCTTGTTCTTTGCACTATTTTTGTTTTAAATTATATACTAATAACAACTTATTGACCAAGATTAGTCAATTATCATATATAAATAATAATAAATTAGGACAATATGTGTTTGAAATATGCCTCTTTTTTAGATCATCATTCTTATTTTGGATAAATGAATGGAGAAATTACTTTAAAATGAGGCATGAAAATAGTAAATGGTCTTGATAGCCATCATCATTGAAATATGCCAACTGAAAATTTTAGTTCATCATTGAAATAACTCTTAATATAAAATCAACCATGGAGTAGGTGAAAACCATAAGATTAATAATACAAACATCATGTACCTTTGTCTCAATAACTCCTTTTCCTTTTTAAGATGAACATCATTTTTTTTTCATTTTTGAAAGGCATATGTATGTTGAATTATGATTCTACTGGAATAGCCATGTTATAAATAAAAATAAATTAACTTATTAAAATAAAATTATTAGTACGTTAAGACATTTAATAACCATCGTTAGATAACGAAGTTCTTGAAGGTAATTTCATAAGATATTTATACTTTTTTTCATTACTTGTGTTAGATTAAGAAAGACTATGTTGCCATTTTGCATAATGCTATTAGTTTTTTAATCACATAATATGTTCATAACATGAAATTCTAACAAAAAAACATATCTTAAATGGCAATAAATTAATTGGTTCAACTTGTAAATCGATAGCCACAATTTGTTGAATGACCTAGATCAAAGCAAGATTGTCAATATTGTGATGTTGATCATGGGATTAATCTTACGAAGGGTCACAATCTTGATCATAAGATTGAAGACATTAAATATTAAAATATCATATCTTTTGTGATTTGGAATGTAGTATCAATAAAATGTTCAATCTTACCAATCTTATCTTCTTCTTTACAAGACATCTTTGACAAATAGTGTGCAAGTTGAAGCACCACATAATGTTTTTATTGATATATATTGAACATGCACCAGTTCTTCATCAGGGTGCTTGAGAATGTCAATGGTTATGGTTTTGTAAACTTGTCACACCCAACTCCATGACTGAGTTTTAATCCCAATTATTGTTATGTTTAGTAATTTTGAAAATAAAATCGGCAAAACCTCCTCCCTTACTTATCTTGTGGTATTTGTCAACACACACAAAAGACGCATATATATTCATCAAAGTTTAATAAAAAGTTATAAAATAGGACATTCACATATTGTCATTATATTTTTTTTCCACAAACCATCTCACATATAACCACACAGGATCAAGTCTTATACAACCTTACAAAAAATTTCTCACAAACTTAATTACAACATCTAAGACTATCTATTACATGCATGCTTTCAAAAACAAAAGTGAAGGGGGATTAAAGTGCTCCAGCGGCTCGACCTCTTCTATATGCAGCAAAAATAAGCTTCGAGTTGACTCAGCTCAAGAACTTACGAGTATCTAAAAAATTTAAAATGGATATTGTAAGAAACAATCATTTGCTCAATGAGTGGAATAAAAGTACAACATAGGATTTCAAGCAGCTAAAGCAGACAGCTCACCAATTGCTTAGAAAATAATTTTTCCAAATTGTTCTTGTAAGAAATTTTTTTGAACTGCATGTATTTTTTTGTTACCAAAATTAGTTTTTGATGTAACAAATGTATTTTCACATGATATTGCATATATTTTTTTATTTTGTCTTAAAATTTAGCAATCAATAATATATGTATTATATGACAAAATAACTTTTGTTGTATGAATATTTTTTATTACATATATGTAATTAAGGCATGTGTAATAAAAAATAATATTTATCCTAATTTTATACTTAATTTATCAAAATAAACAATTGTACTGTATCCTAATTTATCAAAATTTATTCTTATTTTGGCGTTTTTACTTTCAAAATTTTATTGTTATGTAGAATCTCTTTAAAACATTATTATAGTTTGCACTCACTGACTGTGGAATCCTTAGGTCCCCTGTAATTACCCCTTCAAGAACTTTAAAAGAAAATTACGAGACCAAATTATACCATAAATTTTACATATCAAGAAAATATTAAATATAACTAAAATAAATACATAATAATTTAAATCTATTATATATTATCATATTCGAACTATTCTTTTACAAATCATTTTTATAAAAACCATTCTAAACTTTAAAAAATTGGTTCACACTGTTCCATGCTAGGCTAGTGCAACGGGGAAGACAATTGTCCATAGATTTTTTTTTTGGCACAATCTAATATTGGAGTTGTGTTGATAGTGCTAGTAGTTTCAAATTAGATTTCCAAAATTATTACTTTAATCAGAATTTATCCGCATCATTTCAGACAGGGTAAAAGGATGAAAATAGAAGAAAAACAATTTTGTCAACTAAAAATGGCCATCATGGTAGTGCTGTAGGGCAGATAGCTGTCAATGTTATCCCGAGGAGGTGGATGCCGCCACAGCCCTTGGCACTGTTCCGTGCTACTTGGAAAGCCGCCGCCGCCTCCAACAAACCTGTGCAGCAGCAACTGAGCTTTTCCTCCTCCCCCTCCTCCTCCATTTAGGAACACGCACTTGTCGTCGTCGTACCACACCAGATCCATGTCGAGCTGCATGCACAATGTCGGCGCCGCAACTCGCTTCTCCGGCGACCACACTCCCCACCTGCCGTAGTCCGTGAGCGTCCAGACGCGGATGCATCCCACGTCCAAAGAGGCCATGCTCAGGCGGCCGTCGGCGGTGCTCCCTAGGCACGGCTTTCCAAGCGGCTTCCACGCTCTCGGATGATCCAGCAGGGAAGCCTCGTCCGTCGCCGTTTCGAACACCACGACAAGCCCGCCGGGACTCGCCATCCAGTGCACTTTGCCCGCGCAGTAGACCGACCGGCCGTAGGCTGTGACGGGCTCGTGGAAGGAGTGCACGACTCGCCGCCACTCGAGATCGGCAGAGGAGATTATGCTAAAACTGGCGCTGTTAATGTCATGGAACCGCCGTTCCAGGATGACCACCTTGAAAGGCACGACAGTTGATGCGGCGGCGGCGGGGGCGTCGACGTCGAACGCCAAACAGTACAAACCGGCGCGCCAGTAGAAGAGACCTCGAAACGGGTGATTGATAAAATCTAAGGTACGCCTTGGGAGGGCCACGAAAGATTTCGTTGTCGGATTGCCGACCATGAGGACGGACCACTCGAATTGGTCGACGCCGGCGTCGAGGGGGAGATATCACGCGGTTCCCACCGGAAGACGACCAGTCCGGAACATGTCGCCACCACCGTCGCCATCACGTCCTGCGGGCTGCCGAGGCACCACAGACCGTAGGTGTGGCGCCCGGCACAAGGAGCAGCTGTGATGATGTTCTTGGACTCGTCCAGAGACAGGTAGGCCGTGACGCATGAATGATCGACGTAATTTTGGATGTCGGCGATCAGGAACTGCGGCTTCGTGCTCCATCTCCGGGCATGGCGAAGCACGAAGGAACGCTTGGATATGATCTGCCGCCACGTCTTGCTCACAAGTTTGGCTTGTCCGAGCGTCTTCGCCGTCGGTACTCGGACCAGTATTTCTTCAAGAAGGTCTTCGGACAATAACATAAGGCCTCCGTCGTCGTCGTTCATATTTGCAGCCATGGCCGGCAAAAGTTTAAGCGGTGGGGCGGCCGGAACAGAAATTGAACAGTCAACAGATCTGCAAATCATGTTATATATAGTACATGTATATTTATAAGATTTAATGGAAATCTGGATAGAATATATATATATATATATATATATATATATATATATATATATATATATATTGGATTTAATTGCGGTGCATATCGATTATCAAACTTACCATGTCAATCAAGTATTTAAATCATATGTCGATATTTCTTTTAAAAATAATTAATTTAACACTATAATAACTTGATGTTAGATTTGATTCCGGCCATTGGAGCTCGATTCATGCGTACAAGAGAAAATAATGATTTATGAATCACGGACACAGATACGCATGCGTAATATTATCTTCCAAATTATAATCCACGTTCTAACCAAGTTTATGTTATCTTAAAAAATCGTGAAGCAATACACATATTACAATATGTTCTGATAGAATCCGAAAAAAAACATTCAATCATTGCAAATAATAACATATCTAATACTCAATGAGAAAATATTAAGAAAAATCATGAGAAAATGATACATGATACATGAGAAAGATCATTACAAGATTTTTCAAAGGTTGATGGAATTCGAAAAATCAATCAATCCAAAATGACACATGAGAAAATGTTAAGAGGATCACAAGAAGTAATTTGACCTGATTATAATTGCTCCTCCGTTTCACACGGCCGCCAACGCAGAGAGAACAAGAAACGAGTAGGGCATTTTTCTTAATTAATCATGTTGTCCAACTTTATACGTGTCCAACCTCAATTTTTTAAGTCTAACTTGGAATGAAATTTTGGGATTAAAGGACTCTTAAAATTATAATAATATCATCATTCTGTAATAAGGTGCCACTTTAGGATTCGAATTAAATTCAGACTCTTGGAATCGATCCGCTCAATGAATAATTTTGTGTAAATTCGATTTGTTAAATATTTAATTGTATCATACATATATAATAATTAGGAAAAATTATCGCGCTTCGCGCAATTTAAATTTTTTTATCATTAAGAATTATTAAATTTTATTGAGATTTATATATGGATTATTATTCATAAATAAAAATAAAGTCAAATGATCTTATTGTAAATTACAGATTTTTATTCATTTATTGACAAATAAAACAAACCTTGTATTTTAAATCAATTTTCTCCCTTTTTTATCATACTATTCAAATAATAATAATAAAACGACTTAACAGGGATTTCCCCACAATTCATAAATCATAAAAATATAACTTAAATACTTTTATTTTCTTATTATTTAATTCAATATAACTTTACACTGAAGTTCTATTCTTTTTCATATATGCCATATATGCGGATATAAAGTTATAAACAATGATATGATGGCAATCAGTTGGTAATATATTGTCTTCTGATTATAACAATAGATTATTGAAAATTTAACTTCTTTATGTCTTTATATTTCCAATTGAATATAATTTGACAAAAATAGTGAATCAATCAAAATTTTATTTTTCTAAAGAATATTTTATTGGGTACATTTTAGCCCATTTATGCCTTTAAAATTTGTGCAAATAACTCATAATCTTAAATTTGGTATTAGTTTTCTCTCTAAGTATCATAAGATATTATTAGGGGATTCTCATTCCTGATAACCTTGATTTGTGGTTAACACAAATCGAATCGTTCAAAAATAAAATAAAAACTTTAACGTGTTGGAGTTCAGTTGATTTATGACCCTGTCTAAATCTTTGATGTCAAATTTCTTTATCCTTATTTTCATATAATGCGATAATTCTCAATTGCTCTTGAAATGTCAAAGTTGGAAAAGAACACCTGGACGCAATGGAGATTCCAGCTAAGGAACAACCGAGAACATATTACAATTTACGGATCGCAACATACACACGCCATCTTTTTTTCTCTCTCCTCTTGTTCTCGACATCCCAGCCAGAGTTTCACTTTTTATTTGTTCATCGTGTTACACAGTTAACTTACTGACATCGCCGTCAATGAATCTACCCAAGAACTAGTGTTCCTTCCAAGCAAAGATCATTTCCTCGATGGACACGTTCTTGATCTCCAGGAGGAAGAGGGCTATGAAGGTCGTCATGATGAGCATGGCGATGATGACCACGACAAACTCGAAACTGCAGAACACGGTGAGGAAAGCCTGCACGATGATGAACGTGAAGAACATGTTCACCAAGATGTTGATGCTTTGCCCGGCCGATTGGATCTATAGCGGGTCGAAGATGATCTCTCTGTAACATCGTGGACGCTGATCGCATTAAATCTGAAATAATGAAGCAACATCACTGACTAACATTATGTAATGGTTTTAGAGTAGAGCATCTGAGAACCACAACTGACACTAACAAATGAGCATCTGAGAGCCACCATGCAAGAAGAGCTTCCAGCGGCCAATGTTGGCCCAAGAGTGCTTGACGATCTTTGCCTCATCACTGGCGGCCACGAGGCCATTGAACTCCCTGTCGATGTCGTCCGTGGCACGGATGCATCGGTGCATGGACTGGGCCTTTGTCAAAGTGGCCGTGCTTGATGAGGAAGTTGGGCGTGTACAGGAGGATGATGGCTACGAGAGTGATGACGCCGGCGGGAACGACGGCAAGCTCGGGAGACACACGTCATCCCCGTACGCCAGCGATCTTGGCGGTGCTGTAGTTGATGTGGTTGGCGGCCAGGATTCCACAGGTGGTCATAAGCAGAAATCCGATGTTGCTCTTATCATTTCCACAAGCAATTACTTTTATTAAAAAAATACAAAATAAAATGATATGGAACCCACAAAGCTGATGTCACAAAGGATGCATGCAACTCGCGTATTGTTGCCTATTATTTGGCGAGTTATCACAGATGATATATTTTTCCACCAAAAAAATCATTGCTTGGCAAAATTCGCAACTTTATATAGAAGAAAGTTGAGATCACATAATAATTGGGTTAAAGCAAGAGATATAAAATACGAGTAAAAATGTTTGATTCAAATATGAGAAAAGCTCTAGGATTTAGATCCAAAATTATTGGATGCAAACACATTTGTTAGAAATTGTAGTATATTCATCAGTTTTTTCAATTATATAGACGTCATCAAAGAGGAGAGGGAAGACGATCAGAAAAATAAAATACTCATGATTTCCTGACGCAAGAGCTCTTCTTGGTGCATACCTATTACCTAGTTTGTGAAACCAACTCTGATGCTGAGGAGGATGCGTCTGAGGATGAGAATGTGCACGTTGGACGTCGCCGCCTATTGAGCAACGTGAAGAAGAAGGCAACCTGCGCCACCAGGTACAACGACGACGTGAAGGTGGTCAGCAGTTGGCTATCAAACTTGCAGCACCAGTTGCCGATTTCCCGCTCTTGGTCTCCTCCTATTGCTCATGGACGAAAAAAACTTTCCCAAGAATGGATCCATCGACGTCACCCCACCTGCATGAGTCAGTAAGAACACAGCAAGGAAGCCAATAACTGAAGGTTTTCTCAGAGTGGATGCGATGCAAGTAACCAAGTACTCGCCAGAGATGCCGATGTCGTAACCCGCCACCTGGACGCGTGACATATCTCTATCGCATTATATGAACTTTCAAGAGCATTTGATGGTATTTATGGAGAAAACCTCATTGCCGCCTTCGACGCCCTCCGCCGTCTGCCGGCGTCGACTGCTTCGTAGGGGTCGCAGCGAGCAATCCTTTTGAACTCTATTCATCTTAAAAGAAATCGGCACAGTTGAAAAATAAAAGTCCAGTGAGTTCAAAAACTTCTTCGTATCCCATGCATTCATTGTCATTTAGGAAGCAAACATCTCTACGTTTTCTTCATTGTAATATGCACAACTTAATTATTAGGTAATTGATGAGTTAGACGTTCTCTTCCTATTCCACAAACTGTCACTTTCAAACATACGGATGCTAATAAATAGAATGGGAGAGCGAATGCAAATAAAATGAAAAAAATCAGCAAAAAGGATAAATGACAATGGCTAAAGGATATGACTTTGAAACTGTCAGAAGAAGTTCAGCTTTATATAAATATAAGAAGATATCATCATCTAGTGCAATCTGCCTCCGCATTAGATCGATTATTAAATGCAACTATAACATTTTGTTTACCTGAGCCACATCTTTTAATTATCCTATAATTAATAATTAAGAAAATTAGGACGGCGAAGCAATTTGTTGATTCAATTTGTACACATGAGTCAATTTTGATCAAATTTTCAAAGGATTATTGATCATGAATGTATACCAAGTGATTCTTGAGTTTATATGCAACCAAAAACTAACTAATGAATGAAATGTGATAGTGGAATAGTAAGTTTTGTGTTTGGATAAAAATCTATGATGGAAGATGAGTAGCTGTTTAGCTTTTATGTTCAGAGAATAGAATGATATTGTTAAGCTTATATTGGTTGTGAGTAAACCTTAAAACTATGGAGAGTGAAGATCTTGAACTCCCAACTTGCCATGGCGGCAATGCATATTGTTGATTGATTGTCACATGGGTTGCACATAGGGCGATGATGAGTGACCTACAAAGAAGATAGAAGAGAATTTTATTGGATCATATTTAATATTGGGTTTAATATGAAAGTAAATTATATAATTAATATATTGTCAAAATAAGTTAAGATCCAAATAAAAGTGATCAATATATATTGGACATAGTAATTAATATATTATGATATGAAATATAATGTGAAGAGATTAAAAGGTGCATTGGAATTTCTATGATAGATAAAAATTCAAATCACATGAAAAAGTTCTTTTATCAATAGATGGTCATGGTCCCTAAAACACACCTCTTGTTGAATCATTTTGAAAGGTTGTCTTCTTCTTGGCTTTCCCCATCTAAGAAGAGAATAAAGAGATTCTTGATATTATTTTGAAAGTCCATTTCGTCAAGTTGTTCTTCATCGATCATCAGCGATGAATAATTATAAGTTATTATATTTATGTATTTAAGTTTCGTAATGGTTTGACATGATTCAATCAAGCCTTATAATTTTGATTCTTTTTAATTGGTGTCAGAGCTTGCATGTTAAAGCATTAGGAAACTTTTCTTTTCGGCGATGAACAGTATTTTTCTTTTTATGCCTTTTCGGTGACACCTTATGTTCCTTCTTATGCTTCATTCTCATCTACGGGTCTACGCTTTCCTTTCTCGTGTATGCATGAAAGGTTTGAATGCTTTCAAGACGTAATGCATATAATTAGTGCAAGGGATGGTTGTTTCATCGTGTAATAAAAAAAAAAGAAAGGTCTTTTGTCATTTGGACGTATTGTGATTCTCATGTGCATGCCATTGTTTATTTTTTGTTTACATGGGTAACTTGGATACTCTTTACGAATGCATGCAAACCATGGATCATGGATGAATAGTATCCATCCATTTTGGTATCTTGATTACATTATTTTATTTACAACATGTATGTAAAAGTTGCACTAATAATGTGAGGACATTTTTTTTGGGTTAATAATATAAAACTGTTCATTTATATTTCTGGACATATGGACATGTCATATGCAGTTATTTATGTAGAACCTTATTGTCGTTATGTGGAATATTTGATTTTAATTAAATCTGTAATGATGGACTTGGACTGTCTACACATGTACATGCTATTTGCATTTTTTTCTGTTCATCGTGCTTTCCATTAATGTCGCATTAATGATAAATTGAAGGATTTATTATTATTATTCTCTCTCTTTACTCCTTTCGGATGTACAGTAGACAATAATCCATTATTATATTTTGTACAACATTTTTTTAATGTATCCAGTATGACTTGATTGACATTTTGCTCATAATGTCTTATCTTCAGCGATTATTGATATTATTCAAATCAAAAAGCTTGCATGGGTGTGCATGGAATGAAATAACTCAATATTATCTATTATTTCTTATATTTATTATTATTATTGTTAATGATAAATCAGAAATAGATATGAGTGTGTTATATTGCACAACATGTTATCAAAGTAATCTTTTTTGTGTAGTATGATTTATTTTAAAATGTAAATAGTGATCTATGTGTTACTAGTCAAATATTGAGTGGACCAAAAGAAATTTAATATTTAAAAATGTAACATATAGAATTGTGGTAATATTTGTAATAATTATTTGGTGTTACATATAAGTAATAAATTTGCCCCAAGGAAAATTTATTATTTGACATGTTATTTTATTATCATTTTTTTATTATTACCTTGATTAAGATATTACTTGCAAGTTATTTCTATTCAAAAACTAAATATTAATGTTGTATCTATATCTTTTGATGGGGTTTGCCCATATTTATATTTTGTTATTATTTAATGTGGTACTTATATTTATTTTGTTCTTTGTTCAATTTCTTCATCTGTTACTAATATCAATGCGAGCATCAAGTCCATTCCAATATTAAATGGCACATATTTTAAGGCATGACAAGAGAGTATTAATATTACTCTCGGAGTCATAGATTTGGACTATGCTTTGAGGATCACAAAATTCACAGAAATGACTGATGTGAGTACCCCTGGTGAAAGGAGGGAGATGGAAAAGTGGGAGCGATCCAATTGCATAAGTCTAATGATAATTAAGTTTGCCATTCCAAAAGCATACAGGGGCACTATGCCAGAAGATGTGGATACAACCAAAGAATTTCTTGAGGCCCTTGAGAAAAGATTTGCTAAGAATGAAAAGGCAGATACTAGTACACTCTTAGCAAATTTAATCTCAATGAAATATCAAGGCAAAGAAAATATTAGGGAGTACATCATGAAGATGTTTCATATTGCTTCAAAATTAAAAGCACTCAAGTTGGATTTATCTGAAGACTTGCTTGTGCATCTGATTCTTTTATCCCTTCATGTACAAATTGGTCAGTTTAAGGTGAGCTACAATTGCCAAAAGGTCTCTTGGTCCTTAAATGAGCTCATCTCACACTGTGTTCAAGAGGAAGAAATATTGAAGCAAGAAAAGATAGAAAGTGCTCACTTGACTACCACTTCTAAAGAAATGAAAAGGGGACTCAAAATAAAAGTTCAAAAAAATGTTGCAGGTGTAGCACCACAAAAGAAGCAACATAAAGAACAAAACAAGAATGAATGTTTCTTCTGTGGTGCAATAGGTCATCAAAAGAAGGAATGTACCAATTATCATGCTTGGCGTGTAAAGAAAAGTACATTTTTTAATTTAGTTTATTCTGAGGTTAATTTAGCTTTAGTACCTAGACACACATGGTGGTTAGATTCCGGTACCAAAACTCATATAAGTGTATCTATGCAGGATTGCCTGAATTATCGAAAGCCTAATGATGATGAGAGATACATCTATGTCGGTGATGGCAAGAAAGTTGAAGTTGGAGCAATTGAAAAGTTTAATTATTGTTAGTATGGAATATATTTGGATTTACATGAAACTTTTGTTGTACCATCTTTTAGATAAAATTTAATTTCTATTTCTGTATTGGACAAATTTGGTTATTCTTGTTCATTTGGAAATGGAAAATTTATTTTGTTTCATGATTCAAAATTAGTTGATTCTGGTTCTTTATCTTATTGTGATAATTTTTACTTACTTGATTCTATTGCTTCATATCATGAAACTCTGCATACTACTCGAGGCATTAAGAGAAAGTTAACCAATGAGAATTCAGCTATGCTATGGCACAAGAGATTGGGTCACGTCTCCGAAAGAAGAATAGAAAGACTTGTGTCAAATGAAATCCTCAATCCCTTAGATTTTTCAGCATTCAACATTTATGTTGATTATATCAAAGGGAAACAAACTAATAAAAAGGGATTATGAGCCAATAAGACTACAGATCTTTTGGAACTTTTACATACAGATAGTTGTGAACCATTTTCTTTAGCTGCATGGAATGGTCAACGATATTTTATAAGTTTCATATATGACTATTCTAGATATGGCTATCTATATCTCATTCATGAAAAGCCACAATCACTGGATGTGTTCAAAAATTTTAAAGCTGAAGTTGAGAATCAACTTGGCAAAAGGATTAAAGCTATCAGATCAGATCGTGGTGGTGAATACTACGGTCGATATGATGGTTCAGGAGAATAACGTCCAAGACCTTTTGCTAAATTCCTAAAGGAACATGGTATCGTCCCACAATATACCATGCCAAGTTCGCCTAGCATGAACGGTATAGCTGAAAGACGAAATAGAACACTTAAAGATATGATGAGGATCATAGTTTGTCATTCTACCTTACCAAAATCACTCTAGGGAGAAGCACTTAAAACTGCGGCATATATTTTGAACAGAATTCCAACAAAAGCAATAACAAAGACTCCATAAAATGATTTAAACTAGGTTTTTTACTAGTCCAAATCTCATATATATGAGATTTGGACTAGTAAAAAGCCTAGTTTAAATCATTTTCATATATGAGAATATCCTGATCTCACAAGCAGATTAATTTTTGAGACGGGTAATGCTCAGTTCTTTGAAGATGTTGAGTTTGAGGGAGGAGATAATATTATGAACATTATTTTTGAGGAGGAATCAATTGATATTCCTATTGACATTACTCAAGAATTTATTTATGATAATGGGAATGTCACTATTCAAGATAATGTTGCACAATCTCCTATATTGAATGTTATTTCAAAGGAACAAACTTTACAACCTCAAGAACAATTGCCATTAAGAAGATCCACTAGAGAGAGGAGAAATGCAGTGCCACATGATTGTATTTTGTATCTCCAAGAACATGAGTTTGATATTTGTATAATGGAGGATGATCCATTCAACCTCCGTCAAGCTTTGGAAAGTTCTAATTCTCAAAAGTGGATTGATGCCATGAATGAGGAAATGAAGTTCATGTATGATAATAAAGTTTGGGATCTCGTTCCATTGTCTGAAGGTGTGAAACCCATTGGTTCTAAATGAATATTTAAAACTAAAAGGATTCAAAGGGCAATGTAAAAAAATATAAGGCGAGACTTTCGCACAAGGCTTTACACAAAAGGAAGGCATCGATTATCAAGAAACCTTCTCTCCGATTTCATCGAAGGACTCCTTAAGAATTATAATGGCATTAGTGGCTCACTTTGATCTTGAATTACAACAGATGGATGTAAAGACAATGTTTCTTAATGGTGACATTGATGAAATGATTTCCATGGTGCAACCAGAATATTTTGCATCCAGTAATGCAAAGTCTATGGTTTGCAAATTAAAGAAATCCATC
The DNA here is from genome assembly GCA_030549335.1 of Pontederia crassipes. NCBI lineage: Eukaryota > Viridiplantae > Streptophyta > Magnoliopsida > Commelinales > Pontederiaceae > Pontederia > Pontederia crassipes. The sequence continues at coordinate 9,069,997 of JAUKPH010000017.1, forward strand.
TATGAACTTAAGCAGGCATCTCGATAATGGTATCACAAATTTTATGAAGTTATTATCTCATTTGGTTTTGAGATGAACTTAGCAGATAATTGTGTATATCATAAATTCTGTGGGAGTAAGCATATTTTCTTGATTTTATATGTGAATGACATATTACTTGCCACAAATGATACATGATTATTGCATGAAACCAAGAATTTTTTTATAAATCATTTTGAGATGAAAGATCTTGGTGATGCATCTTTTGTATTGGGAATTCAGATATATCGAGATCATGCTCGAGGTATCCTAGGATTATCCCAAAAATCCTATATCGAGAAAATTCTAAAGAGATGGCATGCAAGATTGCAAACCAGGTAGTACCCTTATATTTAAAGAAGACAAGTTTAGTCTTGAACAGTGTCCTAAGAATGATTTTGGAAAATTGAAAATGCAGAAGATTTCTTATGCATCAACAGTAGGAAGTCTTACGTATGCTCAAATTTGTACGCGCCCGGATATTGCGTATATTACAAGGATATTAGGTAGATATCTAAGTAATCTAGGAATAGATCACTGAAAAGCAATCAAAAGGGTCTTGCGATATTTACAGAGAAAAAAAGATCACATATTGACATATCAGAGAACAGATCAGTTTGAGATCGTTGAATATTCAGACTCCAATTTTGCTGGATGCCAAGATAGCATGAAGTCCACGTCGGGCTACATTTACTTGCTTGCCGGGGGCGCTATATCATGGAAGAGTGTCAAATAAGACACTATTGCATCTTCCACCATGGAAGTAGAATTTATCGCATGTTATGAGGCATCTAATCACATAATTTGCTACAAAATTTTGTCACGGGACTGCGCATAATAGATGGTATTGAAAGACTATTGAAATTATTTTGTGACAATAAGACAGCAGTTGCATATTCCAATAACAACAAGAGCTCGTCAAAATCCTCACACATTAATATCAAGTTTCTTGTTGTTAAAGAAAGAGTGAGAAAAAAGTTATTATCTGTTGAGCATATTAGGACAAACTCTATGATTGCGGATCCGCTTACAAAGGGATTGCCACCCAAGGTGTTTCTCTAGCACACCGTTAGTATGGGTGTCATTTTGGTTCAGGATATTTAGTTTCAGTGGGAGTTTATAATTATAAATGCACATGTTATGAACATTTTGTTTTGTTACTTTTGTAGGATCAAAAGCACGGGGGGGGGGGGGGGGGGGGGGGGGGGATAAGACATAACTGAAAGATAAAAAAGGAGGCACAATATGATGACGAAGTTCGGTCTCAATTCTTTGGCCTACTCTCCGTTCCGACTTCTCAACCTCGAGACCGTCGAAGATTCACTATCTTTCTCTTTTCTTGTAAGGAGAGAACAACCCTCTTTACACAACACACCTTCTTCTCCACTCAAAAGGCAAGGCAGACCTCTTTTACAATGAGCTCTCAATCTCACTTAAATCAGAAAGTAAATATTTCCCTCTAACTCTCTTCTTTTAAAATTTTTCTCACACTCAAAGCTAAGAAAAGGAAAGGAAAGAAATTTACAATTTTGGGCTCAAGAACTTGAAAGGAGCTCTAGGATGTTCTTGCGTGCTTAGATGATTATTCCTCAGGCTTTGGCACTCATTTTATAGGTTCCTACAGGTGAAAATTCGTTCAAAAATTCTTCCACAATTTTCTCCTCAAAATAATAGTCGTTACTGTTCATTTGACTGAATGACCGATCGACCACTGGGATGGGCCGGTCGATCGATCAATGTGACCGTTGTTGCATTTTTTCCGTTTTGACGCTGTCCGGTCGATCGGTAATGCCTCGACGTCGACCGGTTCATATCATTGTCGACTGCTATTGTCTCGTCTTTTCTTTCGCTGAATATCAATCGACCGGTGCCAAGGTCGGTCAACCGATGGGTCGACTAATATTTTGCTGAAAATTTTTTCTGCTGATTTTAACTTGTCAATTTCTTCTGCGAATGTGGTCATATCAATTCTACACCTGCATTATCATCACTTGAGCATAGATTAGTAACTTTTATGTCCATTTTAATTTATTATCATCAAAACATAGGATTCAACAATCTCCCCCTTTTTTATGATGACAAATTAGGACGATAAAAAGAGAGAGAAAGAAAGAAAATGAAATAAGTGAGCAAGTTTAGATAGTAAGTATAGATAGCAAGCTCCTCTTACATTTATGCATATTTCATATTTTTTTCCCTAAATAGGTGGCATTTATATTCTCATAATAATTTGGGATAATATGAACATATTGCGCAAAATAGATATAAAATCAAATAAGACACTTCATCATGAAAAAAAAGTCATCACATTACATTAATAAAACACCGTGTGTTCATGCACTAACAAATGTGACTGTAGTCACTATAAAATGGTGCACGACATTAGTACAAATATAACATAACATCATAATATAACATAACATAACATCATTATATCGTCCTAAACTTCTCCCCCTTTTGATATCATCAAATAGGGAGATAACTCTACAACTCCTCAAGACTATCATCCTCACGAGCTACGGGCGAAATAAATCCTTGCGATGCATAGTAGGCCTGTAGTGAGCCAACAAGGTATCAGGAGTCATGCTCCATCCGTCGAACACGACGATCCATCTGCGTCACACGACGACCTATGACATCCATCTGTTGTGAAATAGTCGTGAAATCATAGGTTCTATAAGAAGCTGAGGCTGTAGAGGGTGGAGGAACACTAGTGCCAGCCTCCGGTGCATCCTGAGTGTCCATCGACACTAGCTCTCCATTGATGGCATCATCACCATCGTCATAATCTATCGGTGCCTGATCACCAATCCTAAGATGTTTTCGATGCAAGGTCGCTGAACCGATGACATCAGTGGGGCGTGGTCAAATGTACTCCTCGTCCACAGGAATGTTGACACCAAAATGAAGTAAAATCCGAGTGATCCAGGTTGCAAAATAGAGGGGGTGGCGACCACGAGTACCAGCGAAAATCTTTTGGAAAGTGGAATCCATGTGATAGAAAAAAAAGTGACCAAAATGAAGAAAGGAGACATCTCGACAGAGACAATGGAGAAGGAACAAATCAAAGTGAGTAACCTCGGTATAGTGCCCGGCTCGAGGATGATCATACGACTTAGAATATGGTGAGACATTTTCATGGATGGATGAAAATGCCTATAGGACGATTCGATGGTGTAGTGGATATCTTGTCCACCAAATACCGTATTAATGCCATCTGTCATTGGTAAATAATCGAAAGGCCAACCATGAGTGACAAATGAATAAAAACTAGGTAAGGAGCATGCAACGTCAAAGATATGACATAGTTGGTTAGGATCAAGGCGAATGGATATGCCAAGGACATAGGTGATTATAGCTTCCCGAGTGATCATCATATTCCGTGAGGGAGAGAAGTGGCAGCCAACCGATGTTTTCGAACATCTCTTGAACGTCTAGAATGTTCAGAGTGTCCCAATTAACAGTGTAAGCTCTCCGGACATTGCGAAAGATATACAAGGCATCAAAAGAAGTGGAGATGACCCTAGAGACAAAGAGATGATTATCAAAATCAGTAGGGTCAGTGGAAGGTGGCTGATTAGCACGGCCATAGGATTGTCCTCGTCCACAGCCTCGTCCACGTTGGACAGACATGGGTTCAGATTTTGATTTTGGGTCAGGCTCATTTGGGATTACATGTGATCACCTGAGCCATAGAAATGACGACGACGCTAAGACTAACCGAAGAGGTAGAATCCATTCATCATCGGTCATGGGTTCAACAATGATGATCGAAAGAATGAAATGATGGCCGGAGGGGAATTGAAAAGGGTCTGGTCAGCCAGTATTCAAAAGGGGCGCTGGAAGAAGGCTGATCAGGGACTAGGCGGTCGAGAGGGAGATGGAGATGGAGACGGCGGCCAGAAAGAGAGAGCTGTGACGAAAGTCACGGTGGTCGACTAAGAGAGGAGGGCAGTCGGAGATAAAAAAGAGATTGGGTGACGGAGAAGAGGACAAAGAGGAGGAAGAAGAGAGGGGTCGAACGGTCGAAGAGAAGTGAGTGGTCGATGGAAGAAGAAGGAGATGTCGGCCGGAGTTAAAAGAAGAGAGAGAGAGAGAGAGGAAGCCAGATTGAGAGCAGGGCGACCGGTCAGAGGAGGGCTGAGAGCAAGGCGACTGGTTGAGGAATGGCCGGACGACTTGGATGGTGATGGAGTTTGATTGAAGAGGGACGGATGTCTGGAGAGAGTAGAGGGTTGCTGGAGAGCTGAGGAACGTGATGGAGATAAGAGAGAGAGAGAAAGAGAGGGCGACAGGCGGTGGTCGACGTGACTGGCGAGAGCGGCGATCGTCGAAGGAAGTGCAGAGGTGGTGGTCGAGGCAGCAGCTAGCGAAGAGATTAGAGGGCGGCAGTGGTCGTCGAGGGAATTTACCGACGGCAGGCGGCGGTCGGCGAGAGGGTTTGGTCGGCTGGGCGGTCGCTGGACGAATGCACGGTCGAAGGTTTAGGGCAGCGGTTGAGGTTTGATAAGAAAGAGATCGACCGATTCACCCGATCGAACTATATAAGTGTTTGATTTTCACAAATACCGGTAGACCGATCCTGTCCAGCGGTCGATCGAAATTTTTTTCAAACAAATGATCCATCGATCGATGGATGACAGTCGGACACAGTTATATACCGGTTGATCGGTCTTTTCCGGTTGGTCGACCGATCATTCCTTATTTACTAATTTTTCTATCTTTTTCAAAATTTTAACCATTAAAATCATGTTCCACAGATATATGTCATAAAAATGTAAGTATTGTGCAACACTTTTAATGTTCAATTCATGTCAAAAGTGATTTTGCATAACCAAATCGCTTACTTGTACTTAGAATTAATATGCAATCAAGATGTAATCATTCCTAATTCCCTTCTAAGCATGCAAAACCGTTCTTCACTTAAAGGTTTTGTAAATATGTCTGCAAATTGGACTTCAGTGCACACATGTTCAATGACAATGTCCTTAAGTGTCACTTGTTCTCTAATGAAATGATAACACAAGTCAATGTGTTTAGTCCTAGAGTGTTTAATTGGATTTTTGATTATTTCTATAGCACTTGTGTTATTGCACTTCATGGGTATATTGAAACAACTTACACCATAGTCAATAATTGTTATTTTACCCATAGTATTTGTGCACAACAACTACCGATGGCTATATATTCAATCTCGACGGTAGAAAGTGCGATGGAGTTTTATTTCTTATTAGCCCATGAAATGAGAGAGCTACCAAGAAAGAAACACATCTTAGTGCTTATTCTATCAACCTTACACCCGGCAAAATCCGCATCGATGTAGGCATGCAATTCAAATGGGGAATTTCTATCGTACCAAATGCCTAATTCACATGTATGCTTTAAATAGCGCATTATCCTTTTTACGATGATTAAATGCGGTTCTTTGGGAGCGGATTGAAACCTAGCACACAAACACACACTAAACATTATATCTAACCTAGATATCGTTAAATAGAGCAAACTATCAATCATACCTCTGCACCTTTTTTTATCAATGGACTTGCCTTTTTAATCTTTATCCAATTTTGTAGTAGTGCTCGTAGAGGTTATGCTCGGCTTGTATTCTTTCATCCCGAATCTTTTAAGCAACTCTCTTGTATACTTTTCTTGATTGAGAAAAATGTCTTCATTGGATTGTTTCATTTATAGGCCTAGAAAGAAGGTGAGCTCTCTTACAATACTCATCTCAAATTCTTGTTGCATAAGAGTTTCAAACTCTTTACATAGACATTCATTAGTAGCACCATAAATAATATCATCAACATAAATTTGAACTATTAAAATATCATTTTTAAAATGTTTTAAAGGCAATGTGATGTCACCTTTCCTTTTTTGAAAACCATTTTCAATTAAAAATGAATTCAATTTTTCATACCAAGCTCGATGGGCTTGTTTCAATTCATAAAGAGCTTTTGAAAGTTTAAAAACATGATGGGAAAAATTTGGATTTTCAAAACCTTGAGGTTGTTCAATATAAACTTCCTCATTTATAAAACCATTCAAGAATGCCGATTTAACATCCATTTGAAAAAGTTTAAAACCTTTATAACATGCAAAAGCCAAAAGCATTCGAATTGCCTCAAATTCTTGTTGCATAAGAGTTTTAAACTCTTTACATAGGCATTCATTAGTAGCACCATAAATAATATCATCAACATAAATTTGAACTATTAAAATATCATTTTTAAAATGTTTTAAAGGCAATGTGATGTCACCTTTCCTATTTTGAAAACCATTTTCAATTAAAAATGAATTCAATTTTTCATACCAAGCTCGATGGGCTTGTTTCAATTCATAAAGAGCTTTTAAAAGTTTAAAAACATGATGGGAAAAATTTGGATTTTCAAAACCTTGAGGTTGTTCAATATAAACTTCCTCATTTATAAAACCATTCAAGAATGCCGATTTAACATCCATTTGAAAAAGTTTAAAACCTTTATAACATGCAAAAGCCAAAAGCATTCGAATTGCCTCAAGTCTAACAACGGGAGCGAAAGTTTCATCAAAATCAATCTCTTCAATTTATGAGTAACTCTTGACTACTAATCTTGCTTTGTTCCTCACAATGACACCATTTTCTTCTAAATAGTTTCGAAAGACCCATTTGATTCCAATGATGGGATGGTCCTTGGTTCTTTCCACAAGTTTTCACACTTGATTTCTTTCAAAATTATTTAATTCCTCATGCATTGCATTTATTCAATTTGGATCTTCAAGTGCTTCATCTATATTGTTGGGCTCAAAATTTGTAAGGAAAGTTGAAAAAGCACATAGATTTTTTTAAAGAATTTCTAGTTTTTTATACCTTCATTTATATTACCTATAACTTGATAAAGTGGGTGTGATGAGACATGTCTCCAATTTCTTGGGATGATTTGATTCTCTTCTCTTTGAGGTTCTTCTATTTCTTCCACCTTTGAGGAGTAAACTTTTGCTTCCTCTATGTCCACAACTTCAAGTTGTCTTTGACTTCAACTATTTTTTCATCGTCATCATGTATTTTCTTGTTCAAAAAATCATTAGTTTCATTGAATTTAACATTAATAGACTCTTCAACAACTAATGTTCTTTTGTTATATACTTTATAAGCTTTACTTGTATTAGAATAACCAAGAAAAATAATATCATCACATTTATCATCAAATTTTTCTAGTTTATTTTTGACATTCAAAATATAACATTCAGACCCAAAAACTTTGTAATAGGAAATATTTGGTTTCTCGCAAAATAACATTTCAAAACATGTTTTCTTCTCAAGAGGTCTAAGTGGAATTATATTGAGAACATAGCATGATGTGTTTACGGCTCCCATTCAAAAATATTTTGGTAACTTGCTTTCATTTAAAATTGTTCTAGATATTTTTTGTATAGTCCTATTTTTTCTTTCTATTACTCCATTTTGTTGAGGTGTTCTAGAAGTGAAAAAATTATGAATAATTCCATTTTATTCACAAAATAACTCAAATTTATGATTTTCAAATTCTCCTTCATGGTCACTTCTAATTTTTGAAATCTGTTGTTCGAATTCGTTTTGAATTTTTTTTGCAAATTTGGAAAACATGTTTAGCGTTTCATCTTTACCAGCGAGAAAAATAGTCCAAATGAAATGGGAGAAATTATCAACAATTACAAATACATATCTTTTTCCTCCTAAAATTGTCACATCAATAAGTCCAAACAAGTCAAGATATAAAAGTTTCAAAATTCTATGTATACTAATAACTCCTTTTAATTAAAAAGAACTTTTGGTTTGTTTACTTTTTAGACATGAATCACAAACATTGTTTTTCTCAAATTTGATTTTAGTCAAGCCTCTAACCAATTCATGATTTGAAAGTTTATTTAGTAATTTATAGTTTTCATGTCCTAATCTTCTATGCCACAAGTTTATGTCATCATGCATAGCACTAAGACATTTTTTATTTTTTAAGTTATCAAAATCAATTTTGTATATATTATTGTACATAAAACCCATGTGTAAAATTTTATTGTTTTCATTTAGTATCAAACATTTGTCTTTTTAAAATTTGACTAAATAGTTTTTATCGCATAATTGACTTATGCTAATTAGATTATGTTTTAAATTTTCAACTAGCCCAACATTTTTCAAATATACTTTGTCATTCTTATCAATATTACTTATATCAATTACTCTTCATTTACTATTATTTCCAAATGTGACTTTTCCTCCATTTTTTTTTCCAAATTGATGAAATTTGATGCATCGCCGATCATATGTCTTGAGCATCTACTATCCAGATACCATTTATCTTCATTGTACTTAGAAGCTTCCTCGTGGCTATTAGCCATTAGACATATGTAGGTTTCTTCGTCATCACCAGAGAAGGTGTTTGAGTCATCCTCTTCATCTTCGCTTCCATCCTAAGTGGTTTGAAGAGCATTTTTCTTTCATCTTGAGCTTTCTCCGTCTTTTTCCTTTTAGACCAAATTTGGACATTTATTTTTATAGTGTCCAATCTTTTTGCATTCAAATTGAGTTATTTGACTCTTACTCAATGACGATATTCTCTTGGTGAAGCCTTTCTTCTTCTTTTGCTTAGTAAACTTGAGATATTTGTCAAATTTCTTTGCATATAGGAAAAACTTCTTTTCATCAAGATCATCATCCTCTTCACTTGTATCTTCCTCATCTTTATTTGTCTTGAATATCAGTGTTTTCCTTTTTGGAGTATTTGCTTCTTCATCCTCCTTGATCCCGATCTCATAGGTTAAGAGTGAATCTATAAGATCATCAAAGTCTAACTTGTTCAAATTCTTTTCTTCAATCACCGTCCTCTTTGTATACCATTTGGATGAGAGAGACCTGAGAAATTTTTTCACTTTTTGGGGGTTAGTCCTTGGCTCGCCCAAAGAGGCTAAGCCATTTATAATATCATTAAAGCGAACGGCTATCTTATTTATAGATTCATTTTCAAATATTTTGAAAGAATCATATTGATGATTTAAAATATTTAATCTAGACTCTTTAACTTTATCCGTTCCTTCATGAGTAATAATAAGTTTCTTCCAAATCTCATTAGCACTTTGACAACTAGAAATTCGATTAAACTCCATTAGATCCAAAGCACAATAAAAAATATGTTTAGCTTTCTAATCTAGTTTTACTAAAAGTTTTTTTCCTTCAGTATATTCTAAAGGAGTTTTTTTACTTAGATCAAAATCTTTTTGAATAATATTCCACATATCAATATCAATAGAACAAACATAGGTTTGCATCCTAATTTTCCAATATGCAAAATTTGATGCATTAAAAAGTGAAGGACGAAACCTTCGAAAAAATTGAAACCACTTGATGCCATAGATCTAAAGATGTTTTAAATATTAAAACTAGAGCAACCCGCTCTGATATCAATTGTAGAATCAAAAACACCAAGAAGGGGGATGAATTGGTGTACAAAAATCTTTTCGCAAAGGCACTTTCGAAAAAATTAATAAAACCAATCACAAACAAATAAAGATAAGACGTAAGTGAAACATAAAGAACAAACGCAAGGAGACACAATATGATGATGAGGCTCGGCCTCATCATCATATTGTGTCTCCTTGCGTTTGTTCTTTATGTTTCACTTACGTCTTATCTTTATTTGACGTAAGTGAAACATAAAGAACAAACGCAAGGAGACACAATATGATGATGAGGCTCGGCCTCAACTCTTTGGTTTACGTCCCCGCTCCGACTTCTCAACCTCGAGACCATCGGAGATTCACTATCTTTCTCTTTTCTTGTAGAGAGAGAACAACCGTCTTTACACTACATGCCTTATTCTCCGCTCAAGAGGTAAGGCACACATCTTTTACAATGAGCTCTCAATCTCTCCCTCTAACTTTTTTCTTTTAAAATTTTCTCACACTCAAAGCTAAGAAAAGAAAAGGAAGAAATTTATAATTTTGGGCTCAAGAACTTGAACGGAGCTTTAGGATGTTCTTGCTTGCTTGGATGATTATTCCTCAGACTTTGGCACTCCTTTTATAAGCTCCTACAGGTGAAAATTTGTTCAAAAAGTCTTCCACAATTTTCTCTTCAAAATAATAGTCGTTACTGTTCATTTGATTGAATGGTTGGTCGACCGTTGGGATGGGCTGGTCGACCGGTCAATGTGACCGTTGTTGCATTTTCTCATTTTGACGTTGTCCGGTCGACCGGTACATCGACCGGTGATGCCTTGACGTCGATCGGTACATATCATTGGTGTATCGATCGGTAATTGTCTCGTCGTTTCTTCCGCTGAATATCAATCAATCGGTGCCAAGGTTGGTCGACCGATGTGTCGATCGGTCATCTGTTGAAAATTTTTTCTGCTGATTTTAACTTGACGATTTCCTTTGCGAATGTGGTCATATCAATTCTACACCTGCATTATCATCACTTGAGCATAGATTAGTAACTTTTATGTCCATTTTAATTCATTATCATCAAAACATAGGATTCAACAGCTTTTAGCATATGTGTAGTTTAGTTTTCTTTTATGTTCACTCTTTTATTTAAGTTTGATCTCAAGTTAAGTGGGCCAGTTGAAAGTAGACATGTATGATCACATTACATGTAACTTTCATGCTTCACATCCATATCATGATCTTGTCATTGATCATATTGATATACGTGACCATTGGCGAGTTAAGTTGAGGTGATTGCGACAAATACTAGTTTGATCCTATATTGATATATCGATGAATGAGATTGATTCTTTGGATTATGATTTTAACAATAAAGCTGAGCTCACTTTGGTACTTATGGTGTATAATTATATGGTTTCATATATAACCCAAGTGAGAGATTGTTGGATCATATCCAACATTGAGTTTAATATGAAAGTAAATTATACAATTAATATATTGTCAAAATAATTTAAGACCCAAATAAAAGTGAACAATATATATTGGGCATAGTAATTAATATGCTATGATATGAATATAATGTAAAGAGATCAAATGGTGCATTGGACTTTTTACGATGGGTAGAAATTCAAATCACATGAAAATATTTTTTATAAATAGATGGTCATGGTCTTCAAAACACACATCTTGTTGAATCATTTTGAAAGGTTATCTTTTTCTTGGCTTTCCTCATCTAAGAAGAGAAGAAAGAGATTCTTGCTGTTATTTTAGAAGTCCATTCCATCAAGTTGTTCTTCACCGATCATCACCGATGGATAATTGTAAGTTATTATATTTATGCATTTAAGTTTCTTAATGGTTTGATATAATTTGATCAAGCCTTATAATTCTGATTTATTTCAAATTTACCCAAATAAGCTCCCTAGTTGTTGCGGCAAATGCTCTATATTCAGCTTTGGCAGAAGATCGTGATATTGTTGGTTGCTTCTTTGTCTTTCAAGAAATAGGACTGCCACATAGAGTTATGAAGAAGCCGATCATGGAGCACCGAGTTAAAGGGAAACTTGTCCAATTAGAATCACCATATGCAATAAGATTAAGAGAATCTCGTTGTAGAAAAATCCCAGCTCTAGGAGAAGATTTTAAATAATGAATGACTCGTAGAGTGGAATCCCAATATTTTTCTTAGGATCAGAAATGAATTGAGCAAGGACATAGGTGGAGTAAGAAACCTCGGAACGAGCTATTGTGAAATAGATTAGACGTCCAATGAGACGACAACATTGACTAGGATCTGCCATGGAATCACTAGAATTAAGAGCAAGTTTGTGCGTGGTTCAATTGGGAAAGCAACTGTCTTTGCATCCAGAGAGGCCACATTCTTTTATAATATCCATTGCAAACTTCCTTTAGGAAAGAAAAAGATCAGCATCTTTGCGAATGATTTCTATTCCCAAAAAATAATGCACACGCCCAGGTCCTTTAGTAGAAAACATGTTTGTAGGAGGCTTAAACATTGTGCAATATGTGTTGTTGCTAACAAGAAACAAATCATCCATATATATGAGAAGACCAATAAATATATGACCGTTATTATATGTGAAAAAAGGATAATATGCATGAGATTGCTAAAAGCCATATGCCCGAAGAGCCTCACTAAGTTTGTAAAACAAACTAGGAGAAGCTTATGGAAGACCATATGAATAGTTTTGAAGACGACAAACCATATTGTAGATACAACAAAACATGGACGGAGATGTATCATCGAGATCTCCATGAAGGAAGGCATTGTGGACATCTAGTTGGTGGATTTTCGAACAATGTGCAAGAGTAATAACAAGTGGGCACCTCATAGTTACAAGTTTGGCAACAAGTGCGAATGTTTCATTATAATCCACGCCTTCAACTTGAGTGAATTCTTTGGCAATGCTTTATAAGTTCAATGTTGGCATCGGCATTGCATTTGATTTTATACACCCATTTGCATCCAATAAGGTGCATATTTGGGATTGGCTGTTGTAATATCCATGTCTTATTGAAGAAAGAGAATTAAGCTCATCGGACATGGCTACACGCCAACGACTATCTTGAATTTCTTCATGATAGTTATATGGTTCATGTTCAGTGTCGAATGCAACAAGGAAAGATTTATATGGAACATAAAAATTAGATTACATGACATAATTACCAATTGGATATTTCGTACTTGAAGATCTAATGGAGCTAGACGTCGAACTAGAAGAGACATCATAAGATGTAAAATGGCATATGTAATGCTTTAAATAAGTTGGAGCCTGGAAGGTCGAGAAGTGGTAACAATGTCACCGTTGCCATCAATAGAAGAAGCAATACTTGAATCAAACATCTCCAAATCGGGAACAACATCTTTTGTTACAAGAAAATAAAATATATTGTGTACAAACATCATATATACAAGTAGTAGATATAGTGGATCTTCTCAATTGTTAAGATTTGATAGAATATTAGCAAACTGACTTCTTGTTCAGCTTTTTTTGTTCAGAGAGTATCCTGATACTACTTAGCTTATGCTTGAATGAACCCTGACTTGTTCTTTGGGTGTAGAACATTGTGCATTGCAGGAGACCAGGTTACATATTTCGTGCCATTTAACAAACATGAAATAGGAGTATTTCCTAAACTATCTAAAGAATTCAAGTGGTAGATGGAATGAACTTTTGCATGTGAATAATTTTTTAGAATGATTCTTTCGTTGGAATGTGATTTTCAGCTCGGATACTATAAGAACGTTCAAAAACCAAAATAATGGAAAGGGGTAAAACACTCCAACTTAATTTCTTCTATGATTGATTTTATTTTAACTTATTGTATCATCTTTATTAGTTTCAAGAAAATAAAATCTGTTGTGTACAAACATGGCATATACAAGTAGTTATAATGGATCTTCTCAATCATTAAGATTCGATAGAATATTAGCAAACTGACTTTTTGTTCAGCTTTTCCGTTTGGGAGAATATAATGACACTATTCAACTTCAATGATTGTAACTGAAGCTTCTTTCTATTTAATTTTTCTGATCGGAGAAGAGAATGATATTGTTAAGTTTTACTAATTGTGAGTAAACTTTAAGAGTAGGCTTATCCACTCCAAATTCCTCTTCAGTAATATAAAATTTATAAAATTTGAATTATCTTAGCAGATAACTAGAGTATTGCTAATTAATTATGTTTTACGTCGGCCTCTTAATCATATTTTAATTAATATTAATAATACTAAACTAACATTAAGATTTAATAATTTAAGATTTTCATTAATTTAATCATCAGTAAATATGTATATTATCTTCAATTTTGAATATCAATCACCTAAATATAAGACTAGGAAAACTCATTGCGCGCAACTTAAGACTATTTATCCTTAAGTATTATTAAATTTTATTGAAATTTAAATAGTGATTACTATCCATAAATAAAAATAAAGATAAATATTATTGTTTATAAATTATAGAATTGTTATTCATTTATTGACAAATAAAACCTCAGTAATTATTAATCTTGGAAAAAAATGTATTTTGAATCCTTCTTCCCCTGTTTAATAATAATAATAATAATAATAATAATAATAATAATAATAATAATAATAATAATAATAATAATAATAATAATAATAATAATAATAATAATAATAATAATAATAATAATAATAATAATAATATTAAAAGGGACTTTCCCGCAATTCAAATTGTGGTATAAAAAATAAAAAAAACCTTAACTATTTTTGGTTCTATTATCTTTATTATGAAATATAACTTTTTACTGATGCTTTATTCTTTTTCAACTATATATATATATATATATAACAATAATATGATGACCATCTAAACAGGTTGTCTTTTGGTTATAATAGATTATTAGTATCTTAGCTTTTTAATAACCTCAATTATTATCTCACTGATAATTAAAGTTGTCTATTCAGATTAGATGTATTTTGACCAAAATATCAATTCAATGAATTTTTTTTAATATTTTAAAATAATATCAAATCATTTTATCTTCTTTATGTTTTTCAATCTTCTACAAATAACCCATGATTTTGACTCTTCTTTTATCCATATATATTTTTTATCTTTTATTTTGGCTTATGTATAATAATATGTGATTATGTTTCTTGTAAGGAAACTAAATACAAAATGAAATAAAAATATCAAGAAAAAATATTAATTCTTGTATTGAATCTATTTGGGTATAGAACTTTGTCAAAAAGAAAAAAAAACAAAAAGAATCCTATTGGATAATTGGTAGAGAGGTGTCGCGGCGCAAGGTTGTCAAAATTGTTTTATGAAATAAGATTTTTATAGGTTTTTAGGCCAAATAATTATATAAACAAATTGAGAAAAGTAAAATCCAGCTTTATGGATTAAAAATAATATGTATATGTATTCATAAATATTTTAGATCTTACCCTATCAATTGTCTTTTTCAAATCTGTGCGTGTGCGTGTTTATGTTGTATATTATGAAGCACAATACGTTTTTTTTTAAACTTAAAAAGAAACAATATTAGTTATATAATAATGGACCTTAAAAATATAACATTATGTTAAGATATAATATAAGTTTACGTGCAAAATGGAATTCAATTTCAGTAGAAGACTTCATAATTCGAATTGTAGGATAATATTGAACTATTTGATTATATTATAGTGAACACAAGCGAAAATAACATATAAAATATAAAAATAATATAATCAAAATGAATTTAGTTGATATCTTTTATTTTTATTCTAATAGAAAGATATTGTAGAATTGTAGGATGATAAGATACTATTGGTCTCCCACATAGATTCTATATTTAAGATGATTGGAATGTAAGATTTATTAGGTGAATCTAAATCCTTAAGTACAATGTTTTAAGAGAATTTATAGGGAAGCAATAAATATATTTAAAAAAATAGGAAAAGAATGGTGACACACTGAAAGAATATGCAAGTCTGTAGTATATAGATAGAACACAATGATGAAAAAGTATAATTAAACCTAATTTTAATTAATAGCAAGAGCTCTAACATGGAAATGATCAAAGATGGGGAAATGATGGACTGCTCCGAGAAACTTCGAATATAGGTGGTTTTTCTGACGGATATAAGTGGTTTTTCGATGGAAAAATTCGTTGGTAATTGACAAAAAACTTGGAGAATTCTCCTTGTAGTTCGCCTCTTTATTTTCTTTCCCTTCCAAGGCTTGGGAGGTCCGCGTCCTATTTCCTATAGTCATGGAAGTCAAAGAGTTGCTTTAGCTCTAAGCTGATAATAAACGTTATAACTATATTATGAAACCAATATCTCTAATTCGTAATAAAAACAATAGTCATGATAGAATATAAATACAATAACATTTGGTTAAGTTAAAGATTATATTACTAGCCGGAAGCAGGTGAAGATAACAAAAAAATGATTGTAATATGTTTATAAGAGGACAACATGAACGTTTTATATATAAGATACAAAAGGCTTCTTGATGACCTTTGAGTAGGCATTAAATTGAATTAAAATGGTGGGTAATAAATACGTGGGTGATAGCAATTAGGGTCTATTTGACAACATCAAAATTAACATTTCGAGTAGCGTTTAGCGGTTTAAATACTAATTTTTTTGTTTGATAAATGATAAAAATAAGTAGCGTTTAACGTTTCATACGAAAATATTAAAAAGTTACTTCTACTAAATTTTAGCGTTTAGAGGTTAGCGTTTTATAATTTTTTCTAATTTTACCCCTTATTCAAAGACAATATTTCTTTCTAACTTATCTTATTATTTTATCATTTTTATTTTATAATCATTTAGCTATATTTCTTTTTATATTCATGCTTAATTAATTACAAATTATTTATATGTTAACAACGAATAAATAATAATTTCACAATTAATACTTTTATATCATGGGTTCACTATATATAAAATTTATTGTCAATATAGATTTCTATATATTTTAACAAAAAAATTAATTGTGAATTTTTTTATTTAATTAAGATATAAATATTTACTTTATTATATTATAATACAATTTGTATAGTGATTAAATTAAATAATTTATCATATATCTAATTATGTCATTTTATATTTATCGACTAATTCTACTGCTAAATTTATCAAACACTTATTTGTTACAATCTCTAACCGCTAATCATCATCTGCTACCCGCTATCCGCTACTTAATTCGCCATCTGCTAGTTAAACCGCTATCCGCTTATCAAATCATTAATAATGCCAAACAGTGTCTTAGATATATTAAAGAATAATAAAAATAAAAATAATTGATAAGTAAGAATGAAGACATGAGAAATTCGGTCTTTTGTTAAATATCATTTCAAAATGGAAATAATATATACAAATAAATAAAGTAAATACATCAACATAATAAGAGCTAGAATTTATATTCAAATATAAAAAATATGCATAAAACAAATAAATAAACAAAATGCATAAGTTTGGATTCTCATCCTTATCCTCGAGTTGATTGGCATTCTTCTTGAGGCTTTTTTTTAAGATTTGATAGTCTTACCCATCCTTCAATTTTTATATAATAAAAAAAGCAACAAAAGTTACAGGAAAAAAATAGAAGCTTAGGATTTTATTAAAATTAATCATGAAAAGGATTATCTCAAAAGCTTGATGAAAAGAAGGTGGTAAAAAAGACAAATATGAATGTGAACAACGAATTATCTATGGATTAATACACTATTCTCTGATTCTTCTATTGATATTTCCCAATTACCCTTGGTTCATCTTCATTTCGGAGCCTAGCAATCGCCGAGTGTTGAAAATAAGTGGGGAAGATGGAACAAAATCAGACTTCAAGACCGGACGAATTGCTATCTTTAGAGAGTTATTTACCCCCACACAAAATTTGCTATTGGGTTACAACAATTACACTCCCAAGATATATCAAGCCTTAGAGTCCTTCAACTAGTAATATTGAAGAACTCACAATCTCTTACTCATTTAAAAAATATTAATTTATACAATTACACATAGTGAAATGTATCGTTAGATTTGAACCTTCTCTTGGTGTAAACTTTTCAAAGTTCAAACAGGTAACTGGTATCTATTAGATTTGAATCATTACACTTAAGCCTAAACTGAAAAAGTCACACACACAATTGTATTTAATATTTCCAATAAGATATTAACATTATAGCACTATTATGGTCATGTGCTTATCCTGATTTCATGAATATTTACCCGAGCAAAACCTCTAAAACTCTAGGCTGAAGCGACACCATTTCTATATTCATATAGGTGAAATTCTTCGAAAACACATATCCATCCATTAAGAATTTTTTTAACTCATCCTCAATAATATTTGCACTAATTCTTCATTCTTAGTGCACTATTTGGACTTTGAGTCAATTACTAATAATTATAGGTTTTAAACTCATTTTGTCAGAAAAGTCCTTAATTTTTCTCTTGGCATACCTTTTGTCCTTGAGTTTGTCAAATTATCAATTGATTTAACATAGGTGATAGTAATCACACCACCATCTATCAATGTTCTTATATATTTATGTCTCAAGCTAATATGTCTAGACTTTTCATTGTTACTAATTTGAGACATGGTAGACTGACTGTTACAGAATACAGAAATGACTGACACATGTTGTGGCAACAACTTAATATCATAGAACATGTTTCTTAATAATTTCGCTTCTTTATTTGTAGCTGTCAAAGCGACAAATTCTGTCTCCATCGTTAAATGAGTAATACAGATATTTTCTTAGAAACCTAATAAACAATTCCTCCTCCAATACTAAAAATCCAACTATAGTATAATTGGTGTCACTAAGATTTGACATCCAACTTGCATCTGTATATCCTTCGAGTGCAATTGGATAATTATTATAGCATAGAACAAATTAATGGTGTTCTTTAAATAACCTAAGATTTTACAAATATCTTTCCAATGATCCACACTAGAATTGTTTGTAAATCTTGATAATTTGCGTACAGCAAATACGGTATCGGGTCTAGTGCAATTCATTGCATAAATTAAAATTTTTATAGCACTCGCATACTCTAATTGTGTTATTCCTCTTCCAGAATTCTTGTCTAATTTGGAATTGAGATCATAAGGAGTATTAATTTCCTTGATATTAAGATGATTGAATTTCTTCAATACTTTCTTAATATAATGAGATTGACTTAGTGCAAAACCTTTATCATGTTCTGCAATTTAATGTCTAAAATTGTATTTACATCATTTAAATCCTTCATTTTAAATTTTGAAGGTAGATACTTCTTGATTTCACAAACACCTTCTAAGTTCGTATCAAATATTAATAAGTCATTCACATATAAGCAGATAATCACTCCATAATTTTCAATAAATTTTGGAGTAAATACACTTATATGCATCATTATGGATAAAGCCATCCGATATTGCTATCGAATCAATTGTTTAGGTGCTTACTTTAAGCCATTTAATGACTTAACCAATTTACAAACTTTTTTTTTCAGAAAGCGCATAGCCCTCTGATTGTTCCATATAAATTTCTTCATCGAGTTTACCATTTAAAAATGCAATTTTAACATCCATAGCTTCTTTCTAAAATGTTGAGTCCCTTGAAGCCATTGCTTCTTTATAGGTTTGTGGATCTTCTTTCACATTCAACATTATAGGAATTTTATTAATCACAGTATTTATATTTCTTTCGATAAGAAATACTATTGATTGTGATGAAATAAATTCAGGACCTAAATCTTTTTCTTTTCTTATTCGTTGTCTTTTCGTTGGTTCTATATAATCATTATCATTGAGACGCTTATGACTCTTATCATCAAAGATTTGTGAATCTATTTGTGAATTCTCAAAACTATCATTTGAATCATAAGAGAATTTATTTTCAATAAATTCTACATCTATAGTTTCAACGATTGTATTAGATGTCAAATCCAATATTCTATATGCTTTGAAATTTTGAGCATAGCCCACAAAAGTTCCTTTCAATGTCCTTGATCCTAACTTAGTCCTTTTACGATCATTGACTCTATAAAATGCTAAAAACCCCCACACTTTAAAATAACATATATTTGGTTTTCTTCCTTTCCATACTTCATATGGGGATATATTTTTTGTGAAGGGAATAATGCCATTATGAATATGACATGCAGTCAATAATGCTTCACCCCATAAATTATAAGGTGATTTTTGCATTTAAAATCATGGAGTTAATCATATCTACTAAGTACGATTTTTTTCTTTCAGCTAATCCATTCTGTTGTGGAGAATAAGGTATTGTACATTGATGTACAATATCATTGTTTTCACAAAACATATTAAATTCAGCAGAAAAATATTCTCCACCTCTATCACTATGAAGAAATTTAAATTTTTTTTTCATGCATATTTTCAACTTCAGATTTATAATGTTTAAACATTTCAAATGTTTCCCATTTGTTTCTCAACAAATATGATGTCATTTAATTTATAAATATCATAATGTATTAATTCTAACACGTATTTTTCTTTCAATTGCATGAAAATGTTACTTCGTAGTTTTGGTTGCATAAAAATTTCACATTTATCCTTAAAATACTTATCACTAAGAGATATGTAATTCTATGCATGCATATTTCGAAGAGATCGATAATTTAAATGTGCTATTTTAGCATGTCATAATGAACAAGAATAAACAATATAAATGAAAGAATAATTCATATTATTGATACTAAGCTTGAACATACCCTCGCTACAATATCATTTTCCCACAATTTATTATTAAGCAAGATAAATTTATCAGATTCAAGAATAACCTTGAATCATTTCTTACAAAGCAAACTAGCAGACACTAAATAAAAATTTTCTCAATTCTGAAATATAAAGAATATTCACTAATGTCAACTTCTTTCCAGAAGTGAAATTTAATTTCACCATTCCTTGCCCAAGAACTTTAATCGAATTGTTATTTCCCATGAGGATTTCTTTATTGGCTTTTGAACTGCTCTCTATTATTACAAACATGTACGGGTGTACTTGTACCATTGCAAGTAAGTTCTTTTCTTCAATAACATTCACATTAGAAGTAGGAACCTCCTTAGAATGGTAGCCCTTCTTTGGTAGTCTACATTGATTGGCATAATGCTTTCTTTTGTTACAATTGTAACAAATTCACTTTTTCTTCAAATCTTGTCTTTATGAGTATTATTCTTTTCAACTTCACCAACATATACAATTCACTTTAGAATTCGATGGAAGATACACAAGATCACGCTTTCTATTTTCTGATGGGAAAATTCGAGAACAATGAGAGAAGATCGCAGAGAGATTGCAAGAAAATTAGAGGAGACACACGAATTTACCCAGGTTCACCCTTGAGATTAGAGCTACGTCCTGCAAAGAGGTTCCACTATATCGACGGCAGAGGGACCGCCGTCGGGGGGCGGGGCCCCCCAAACCCCCCTTTCGTTCGTACGCCAGCAGCACTGCTAATTGGATAATACTCAGATTCCCCTAAGCTCACATGGGCGAACCCGGTGTGAGAAACAAGGGGTCCTGAAGTATTCACCAACTCTAACATTTTCTTCCTCGATGTACAAATGCCTTAGTATCTTTTCTATTGTGAAGTTATCTACTATATGCAGGACTTTTTTCTTATAGTCATTCAAAGTTGTGGGCAATTTTGAAATTATTCCTCCAACTTGTACTGACTCGGGAATCACAATTTTTAGGTCTCGAAGCTTGTTTACTAGGACTTGTACTTCATGGACTTGATTCAAGATGAGAATGCTATCAAACATTTTAAATTTGAAATGCTTAAACATAAGGAATTTATCAGTACCTTGTCGCTCGATTTTGTACTTGTCCTCTGACGCTTTCCAGATTTCAAGGGGAGACTTGATTGACATGTAAGGATCGTAGGAGCAATCAGACAAGGTGTTTAGGATGTGTCCTTTGCACAAGAACTCATCATCTTCTCTTTTCTGCTTTTGCTTTGTAATCTTTGCTCGTTGTTCTTCGCTTGCATTATCAATCGATTCTTCTGTTAGTTTCAATTTTGGATCCAAGATATATGAGACAGTGAGCACCGTAAGCAGGAATACCATTTGATCCTTCCAACGGTTGAAATTCGTGCCATCAAAATGATCCAATTTCATAAACTCTTGATTTATCACTTTGAACGCAGCATAAGCCTCTATTGCCATCTTCACAACAAATCTCTAAAATTGTTGGAAATAAGTGGGGAAGATGAAACAAAATCAGACTTCGAGATACGATGAATCACTATCATTAGAGAGTTATTTGTCCCCCTTCACAAAGTTTGCTATCGGGTTATAACAACAACACTCTCAGAATACAATGAAGCCTTACATTACAAGAAAATTGGAATTTTCCGACGGGCTATTTCCGACAAATAGAAATCCATCGCAATTTGCGATGAATTTTGCGACGGATAGCTATCCAACAAAATTTTTGACGATTACAACCGTCAGAAATAAAAATAATAAATTATAAAATCTATTATATTACTATTTTATTTTCCGACGGTTCCCACAACCTATCAAAAGTGGTCAAAACCTTGGAGAATTTTGAAAATAACTTAGATTTTTTAGACGGTTTGCACCGTCTGAGAAAAGCACTTTTCTTGTAGTGTTAGAGTTCATCGACTAGCAATATCGAAGAACTCACAATTTCTCACTCAACGAATTTGCAAAGCAAGTGAAGAAATGAATTATTTCAAACCAAGAGGGAACTAATATTTATTGGTGTTGAAAAGACACTATTTTTTATGTAAGGACACAACTCTTTAGGTATGAATTTGTTTCTTACCAAAGATTGCAATCTTTCATTCAAAAATATATCTTTACAAGCTTTAGTCTTTTCATTCAAATAATGCACTCCTAAACTAAGAACCCTTTTGCGTATAAGCACAAATTTGAAATCTACAAATTTCTATCACCAGGCACACCTGAGAAGCATCCTTCTTGAGTCTTAATGAAGTAAATAATTTTTGTGACATCCATAGTGACCTCAGTGTCGCCCTCAAAACCCATCTTCATAGTGGGCACCTTGACCTCTTGACAGCTCGACAAATCGAGCCATGTGTCCAATATGGAGAAGCTTGGCACCGAAGGGGACCTTGCAAGCTGCTTCACGAACTCCTCCTTCAATGCCTTGTACACAGATGGCATCAGCTTCATTGCGATTGTCCCCAAATAGATCAGAATCTTGCTAGTCAAGAACCCCGAAGCCTAGAGAGCCGATCATGCCAATGAGCTTGAGGAAGTAGAATGGTGCTTGGTCGGGTCTGCGATCATTTTGATGTATGCACGAACGCAGGTGTTGTTGTAAAGTCAAATCGTCTCCAAGAAGCAAAGAGCCCGACGAGTTGAAGGATCAAGCGGGGAAGCAGTACGAGAACACCCCTTCGAACTGGGCGGTGGTTTGAGATACCAAAGAGAGTAGAGTCCTTCCGAGCACCATGAGGGCAGAGGTCCCCCAAAATAGCCCATGGTTGCTCCGACGGTAGTCGAAGACGAAGTTATCCACATCGACGCCGCCAAGGTCGAAGCTCTCTCGTGTCAGGATGCTATGAGTGTAGGAACCTTTGCCGTATCTAAGGGGGTAGTTGCAGCGGACTTGTCTAAGCCGCAAGGGCCCGAGCTGCCGGTGGCCGGCTGAAGGGAGCTGCATGTGGATGAGGAGCAGGAGATGGCTTGGTAGGAAGGGGAGGCCGACGGATCGAACATGGGTTTCCTGCTGGTCGTTTACATTATTTCCTCGACGACGATGGCGGCCACTATAAGGAGGAGGACCAGCAATCAAGGCAGCAGCGGCGAAGGAAAAATGAGAAGAAAGAAAAAAAATGTTATGGGGAAATGGATAATTAAGCCCAACTCTATAAAGAAAATAACTGCTCTCACATATTCTGAAATGGAAGACCTTTCACGTGTGGACTTGAAATTATAAGAAAATAATTTCTCTATTTATTATGACAATATTTCATATTTTAAGATGAATATTAGAAAAAAATGTAAGACACATTGAGAGAAAAGATAGCTACCAATGCTTGATAGAAAACAGTTTGAAATCGTTGCTTGTAGTTGAACTTTATATAAATATAAGATCATTAAAAAAGGAGTTACAGATGGTTAACATTCAAAGATTAAATGCTATGAAATATTTTAATGATTCATTAAAAAAGAAGTCACAAATGCTATGGATTATTTTAAAATTTCAAGAACTTAGAAAAAAAAGATAAAACCATATCCTGCAAACTTTATAATATATATATATATATATATATATATATGGGATTAATGGGTGTGCAACGCCTAAATCACAGCCGTCCATTTGATTTCGACGACGTAGATCTCATGCGAAGGAAGCGCCTCTCCCGATCGATGGCGGCGGGATCCTGCAAGTGTGCCGGTGCTCCTGACCTCTGCGTTCGCCGCCCTCGAATCTCGCGGGTGCCAGAAGGAAGCCCCCATCATCTCTGCCACAGCGAGCGTCGGCGGACACCCATCATCCAACCCTGTGCGACATCCCCTTGTCTTTCCCTCCGACGCCCTAACTGGATCCCGCGAGCGTCGGGCGACAATCCCAATCCTCCTCTCGAGCATCAACGCCGACCCATCATCCCTGTGAGCATCGGCAGCCCCCATCATCCCCGACTCGCGAGCGTCGGCATTTGAGAGAGAAGGGAGAGGTCGACGCCGTCAGCACCCACATCTGCAATCTTCTCTCGCTCGATGATCGACTATCGACGGCGGGACCAACCTCGACGGCGGGATTTGGGGGGCGGCAATCATCTCTCTTCCTCTCGATCGATCGGTGATGAGATTAGGTTCGATAGGGGCGACAATTTCAGAGTTCGGGGGCAACAATCAGGGGCGGCGATCGCAAAATTGGGGACGATGATCGCCGGCTCGTCGGATCATCGAAACACTCGCAGAGGGGTCGTGGGTGTTGACCGTTGGAGCCGGCACCGAAGGGGAAGACGAGGGGGAGGAGGGGAGGTCGCGCGGGGTCAGGAATGATGGGGGGCCACCGGCACTTGCAGTGAGGTCGGGATCCCGCCGTGGTTTTCATCATCATCGAGAGAGAAGAGACGTCGATCTGGGCATCTTCGTTCACGTGCGATCTATACCGTCAAAATCAAATTGACAGCTACGATTTTGGGCGTCGCACGGCGTTTCACCGTATGGGCGTTGCACGCCCATTAATCCCTATATATATATATATACTAGTAAACTTACTCCCACTTCGCGCAATTCCAATTTTTTCATTAAAACTATTTTTAAAATTGATTTGTTTTAAAACATACATAAGTTTAAAGTTTAATTTTATTAAATATAAAATATAATATTACATAAAAAATCAATATGTAATTTATAAATAAATTTAATAAACATTAATTAAGGATGCATAAATATTTTATGAAATTTTTGTTATTTTTATTAAATATAAGTATTTTTTTAATGTAAGCAAAACATATTATAGAATTGAATAACATAGTTTGCTAAATTTAATACACACTAATTACATTAATTAAGGATGCACTTATATAATTATTTTATATTATGAAAGATATAATAGAGTATAAAAAGGCAACATATTATTTATATGAATAATTAAGGATTATTACATCGTTCCACATCGCCACTCGTTTCGCGTGCGCACGTTTCTAGTACGCGATATAACTATGCATTCATTACAGCATCACTATCTCTTCTATGCAGGTATTGATAACTATAGAAAATAAAACAAAAATTAAATAAACATCAGGAAGCCATGCAACTGAGGGACACGTGCGATCCCACTTGTCCTGTGATCTCCCTGTAACGCTTCTAAATCGACAAACGCCACGTGGCGAGGATCTCTCTGAAAACGCTACGTAAAAACTATAACTTCGACTAAAGACTGACCAAAACTCCATTAAAATAGTGACATGTCAGCAATAGAAATAAAAAGAGAAAATAAGAATATCATAGTAGCGGAAGTCTCAAAGTACTATAAAATATCCACAATAAAAATTACATCTGAATTACATCCAAGTTCATAAATGTGAAAAATAGATAAAATGATAACTAGGCCCTTTTTCAGTTCATGTGCTTTATTATCACTCGAGCTGGTCGCAGCACACGATCTCAACATCATCACTGACCTGGCCTTGTGGAAATCAACACAGGGGAGAAAATCCTCCCGTAAGCTATATAGCCTAGTCGGGAGACAATATAGTACACAATGCATAACAATAAATAGAATTAGTCACAATCAGTCATCACTTATATCAAGATCAGGTAGATAGCATAAGATCATTTAATTTGAGATATCAATGGATATAAGAGATAGAGATCATGTATCAATCTTATAATCATGAAAAGGATGCAGTTATCATTCTGGATTAACAATCTTTCATCATTTACCATCATACTCATATCATTCATACATTCTCTTTACTCTTGAATCTTTTCCTTAACTTGAGTGACTTTAGGTGTCTTTAACTTTTGGGAGTTTTATGCCGATCAAACAATACAGTCTTGTGCAGGCAATGGGTGATCAAGCCATGGCTAAGGGAGCGACCCTTCACTATAATCACTTAGCATGGGCTGGCCACCCACATTTTTATCCTTTCATCTTTCATCTTTAATCACTTTATCAATTCATCATTCTTTCATTCTATAAGAGGATTGGATCATTGGACAGATCAATCACAAGAAAATGATTCAGTCATACAACAATTCAATCAGTAGGGAATAGCATATCATAATCATGGAAAGAATCTAGATCAATCAGCAAACAAGATGAAATCTGCTTAAGGGTCAGTCCACGGATTCTCCATGATCGGTCGACCGGTTAACTATCACCGGTCGACCAATATCTCTGGATCGGTCGATCGAAGGATCTATGCCTATTCAATGGGGCTCGGTCGGCCGGTTAACTATCACTGGTCGATCGATATCTCTAGATCGGTCGACCGATGGATCGGTGTATGTTCAATGGGTCTTGACCGGTCGGTCGGCCGAACTAAGCGGTCCTGAAGGCATGATCAGTCGACCGGTCTCTATCGGTCGGTCGATCGATTTCCACATCACCAGTCGACCGATATAAACGGTCGACCGGTCGGCGTAAAAATAGATTCGGACAAAAATCAGATTTTCAGGGTTTTTCAATCTTAAATGCAATCACAGCTTACAAACAATCATATGAACATGGAGTAATGATACAAACACATCATTAGTAGCAGAGAAGCACAAATCAGGGATCAAACAACAAGAATGTAATCAAACACTTCGTTTCGTTCAATCTTTCCATTTGGCTATAAGCATACCATTCTAGCCTAATCCTATTTAAGTTATGGAGAAGGATTTCAGATTCACCCACCTCTTTCCTTAGTTGATCCGTGCACGAAATCCTTCCGTTCACCTGCGGTCGTCCTCCCCTTGTCGTTCTCCACCTACGAGGCAATCCGATTGGAGAAGAAAGTAAGGGAATGATGTTTGGGAATCAAAGAGAGTGCAGAAATGAAGAAACCCTTATTACTATGATCCTTGGTGGCACAAAGGGGGAGCTTCTACAGCAACATTCTTGATGGTAAAGAGGCAAATGGAAGGGAAGGTAGATGTCCAAGAAGGAGCCCATTTTTATGGGGGTTTTGGTGGGAGGAATTCCCAATTTTGTCCCTAGAGCTTTATCCATTCATTGGTGACATATTTGATCTTATCCATTTCTTTATTCATTTATTTATTTATATTTTTTTCTGGGTGTTACATCTCCAATTCCATTCCTTCCATATGCTTTGAGACGTTTGCACTCTCGTAGTTAGCTGCACAGTTAGATAGAACACGAGATTGTGATCCAAGCTTGCCAATGGAAAATCTGATGGACATGAAAGTTGTAAAACCTCTTTGGCCTAGCGGCACCGTGAACAGTGAACACGGACTTATCCCACTTGCACGACTTCTCCTCCCCGTTGCTCCACATTGCCACTCGTTCTACGGGTGTCCTTAAGGGTGCGTTTGGTACGTTCTTTATTTGGATGCTTTTTTGAAAATCTCTGAAGACATGTTGGATGTCAACCTTTGGAAGTGTATTATATTGGAATGCATTTGGTAATATTACATTCCGGAAGCAATGAGATTCATGCCAAATGAGCAAATCTCATTCCATTGAAAATGGAAGTAATCTCACATTCCAAGATTCTATCTCACATTCCAATGCCTTTTTCCCTACTATAAATTCCGAACTCAAACCAAAACCAAACATAGTTATGTTTTATTTTTTGGAATGTGAGTCCAAGTTATCATATTCCTTGGAATGCTAGGATTCCAAGGAAAAAATTAATCAGCCAACCAAACACACCCTAAGGGAGAAGCCATCGAGGAGTCAATGTGCAGCCACCCGCAAGCCCTTGAGATCGACATGCAGGAAGGTGCAACCGTAAGACCTCAAGATTTTAATAAAAACAAATAAGTAATTTGGTCTAACCTCAATTGTTAAAAGAAAAATTAAGTCATATTTGAAGTAGGAATTATAATTAGAGTGATATTAGAGATTTCAATTTTATTTGAGGTTCAAAAGAATACTTAATAGACATAAGTCTCCCACATAAAAGGTGATTGAGAATTTTATGGATTAAAAATATTTCAGCCATTAAAATAATATTTATTATTTATTTTAGTTCAAAAATTAAGTGTAAAATATTGTGGAATTAATAATTCTAAAAATTAGATGATAAAATCTTATCATATTAAATAATTACGAAAATTAGAGTAAAGTAAAAAAAATAAAGATTGAAAGAACTTATAGAAGAGATAAAAAGAAATTTAGTAGAGATGAATTTTTTTATTAGTATTGTTATGAAATAATTAATGAAATTTAGATTTAATTAATCCTGAATATCTAACAAAGGTGAATTAGTGATGGATGGTCAAAATTGGCTCAATAGAAGTAGGAACCCTTGGCTACCACTATAAATATGACCTAAATGGTGGCTAGAAAGTATTATTTGCCTTGACAAAATTTTTGCACGAGAATCTCTCTTTTCTCTTTCGTTTTCTCACAAATTGAGGCACATGAAAGCATGGGCAACATACCTTTTTGAAGCCTTGACAAAGGGAAATAAGATCCAATTGGTAGTCGAAGGTTTCTATACGTCAATAGGAAGGTTCGTCGGCCAAAGTCGCGACGTCTGTGCAATCCATAGAAAACAAGAACATAGTTGAGATCCCCATGGTGTCGTTTTTCCGCGACATGGACCTCTGGACTCTTCTCCGTTATGCAGAGATTATCTTGATATATTGTTAGCTTGGATATCGTATGGCATAAATAGGATGGTCGGAAAGTCGCATTGAAACGCGACTTCCCGATGGTGGCATAACTCAGCCCGGGTTATGCTACTCGGCCCAAGTTCTTATTAATCCGGTGTGAATAGGAATGAAATCGGGCCAAGTTCAATGAACTTGGCCCGGGTTCGATAGGTAATGTGACTCTAGTTCCCTTATCCGAGTGCGATGTGGAGTTGGATCAATTGGACTGGACCAGGTTCTGGCTTATCCGACCCGAGTTTGAAGACCCATTGATAATAGATTGAAACTGAGCCAATCCAGCTCAGGTTCCACCCAACCCTACAAGTGATGGTGATGGCAATGATGAGATGGTTGGTGACTCCTCTGACGGGTGACATGCACATGAATATAGGGTCTATTATTATATAGACGTGGGACCTAACTCACAGGTTATTGGATATTGTATAAATTACTTCCGCATATTATAAAGTTTATTATAAAAATTAGTCTTCAACTTATGTAAGTCAGTTTGTTGACTGGTCAAAGTTATGTCATAGAATAAAGTGGTGTGACCGAGATAGCCTTCTGGACAGGCAAAGAAAAAAATCTCGTGACGTTACAAAGGTATCGAAGCCTAACAAGATACACTTGATAGCTTACTGTAATAGAATAGAGTTCATGTGCACATGTCATGAGCAACCTCGAACCATCAAGAAACGGGTCAAATAAGTTTTCTGAACTATAATTAGCTTAGATAGCTTTGAAATGCAATATAGAATATGGAGTCTTTCAAGACTATGGATAAAGTGAGGGATGACATAGATCCTTAGGCGATGGAAATAGAATTGCTTCATTGAAGGTATAAGGTAACGCCTAAGGAGGTTATTCCGAAAGGAATATTCCAAGTTCTAAGGAGGTTATTCTAGAGAGAATAACCCAAGTCCAAAGGAGGTTATCCCCAAATGATATAAGAATTGGATAAGATTATTTCTAGGACATTTACATGATTTTGTGAACGTAGATGCCTTCGAAGAGTATGGAAAAGTAGATAGAAGTTGGAGGTGAACTGCGGTTAAACATAGCGTCCACCTTATGCTGGCCTTAGTAAGTTATGGTGTTTTATGGTCATGTATTAGTCAGCCCAGTGTCACGCCCCGCTTTCTGCCATGTCCAAGGACTGGGCGCTGCCCACTTTGGCAGCGGGATGCACCCTGCCCGATTTAGCAGCGGGACGCACCTTGTCGGGTTTGACAGAAATCCCACTTTGGCATTATGTCCGAATTGGCATAATATGCAGTTTGGCAGTGGCTATGGTACGATGGTGCGAGGTGGCTCCATGGGATGCAGGAATGTGCCGCCTTCACTTTGGCAGAATGCCCGGTTTAGCATTTTGCCTAGTTTGGCAGCGGACGGCGTGCAAAAATCGTGGAGGATCTTTGGAAGATCCAGATGGACAGGAAGATCTCAGAGAATCAAGGATGATCAGGAGGATCATTCCAGGCAGATCCTGAAGAGGAGATTAGAGAATATCTTGAGGAAAACAGGGAAGATCTTGAGGAGATCTTGATGCCAAGGAGGTTTTGCAACAACTAGGGAATCGAGGAGGATCCCAAAATATCAGTCAAGGAATCAAAGAGGATCCCAGAAATCAGGGTGATTATGAGGATCATCCTTGGTGTGATCCTTGGAGAGAATCAATGGATCTCGCGGATAAGATCATGCACCAGAATGAGAGTTTTGCTATAAATGGGAGGATCGCGTAGGATCTCCCTAAAATCAAGGATAATGGAGAATCCCTATTATTACAGCTAGATTTGGGGAGTGGTTAGATGTCAACTCATCTTCTTGTATATAAAAACCCATGTTTCAGTCATTGTGATTAGGACCGATTGGATGGAATAGATAATAAGCTTTCCCCCTTTATTCTTGTGTGTTATATGTGTGTTCTACCTATGCATTGTGTTGTGGCATGCTGAGGGATGAACCAGAGAGGTGTCTGCAGTGTTCTTGGAGGCTGAACGAATTTCCCGGAGAGGGGAGGTGTTGTGCCGCACGAGATTTTCGAGGAAGCGAAAACATTGCTCGTGACACATGGGCTTCATTATGGATTATGTTATATGTCTCATATGAGGAACATTATGAAGGCATTATATGACTTCGAGTCTTATTTGAGTTATCCATCATTGTGTGCTTTGATGTCATTAGGTTTAGTGCCATGTGTCCCATTATGTTTTATCGCTTTCGCTATGTTTTCAAGTAGAATAATTTTAAAATGTTTATCGTTTCCGCTGCTTATGATTGTCGTATTTTGTTGACCGAATGTCAACTAAAATATTGTCCACCGTGTAACGTGTTCCGGGACCCGTTCGCGACATGTGTCGTGTGGCTGATTTTGGGGCGTTACATTTTCTAATTTATGGTTGACAACATTAGCAATTAAAATCGTCTTCCTCCCATTAAGAAATTATGATAATTTAATCACAAGGATCGAGACAAAAGTAATTAATAATGATGAGAATAGACACTTTGATGGATATTATTAGTAGATGCATGAAAAATGAATGATGAGCTTATGTATATTGATCGCCACCAGTAGTCTACCTTGCCATGCGGTACTATATCAGTGCTAGCACTCACCGAAGGACAACAAAGTAAAAGATCACGAACAAGAAGCTTATTGTATATGTTGGTAAGAAAAATGAGTACATATGGTAGATGCTGGTAAGAAAAATGAGTGATGAACTTATGGATATTCACTATGAGCAGCCTACCTTGCCATGCAGGGACCATTACGCTAGGCTCCTAAAAGACAGCACAGTAAAAGACCATGGACATGGACTCATGGAGGATATTGTAGATGGTGGTAAGCATGCATCTCCCACGAGAAAACATTTCTGGCTTAATCTGTTTGCTAATTTTGATTTTGCTTCATATTTAAGCACAATGAT
Organism: Pontederia crassipes; assembly: GCA_030549335.1. Taxonomy (NCBI): domain Eukaryota; kingdom Viridiplantae; phylum Streptophyta; class Magnoliopsida; order Commelinales; family Pontederiaceae; genus Pontederia; species Pontederia crassipes. The sequence goes on from JAUKPH010000017.1 coordinate 9,101,625, forward strand.
AAATAGTTTCGGAACACAAAAGGTGTTTTTTTTTTCATTGATCGTGGAGTTTCGTTAGGCTCTAATAAATGCAAAGGATATGTAACTCCTCTCAAATTGATTAAGGATTATAAAGAAATAATGATAACAGCAGAAGTTTAATAGGTTAAGAGATGAAGTTTAAAATGAATAAAAATTCAAAAAATGGAACAAAAAGATAAATAATAGTGGAGGCTTGAGGATGATCCCAATGCATATATACATATATATTTTGGAAGTCTGACCAAACAGTTTGTATGAAAGCATAGTCTGGCCAAACAGTGTGTATGAAAGCATAATCGGATTTCCATGCCAATCAAAGAGAGATGTTTCATTTGAAAAAAGGGAATGGGTCCAAGAGAATTTGCAAGAAAAGAACAATTTCATGTGATCTCCTGCTTATCAACTAGACGTGTGGAAAAAGAAACCAAGAGGAAGGCACTTTTTCATTTGTTTTAAATTTTGTTACACTTAGGTTCTTGGTGCAGGTACTTTCTGGCAACTATTACATTTAGAATAACTCAGATTATTGTTAAGGTTTTATGAACCCTATTTTGCTTTTTCTGTATCTTAAACTTTGTTCTCTCAGTTTATGGAAAACATACATTATAAATTTACCACTTCCATAAAAAATATTTGGTTGTAAGATGTTGCATGATTAAACTTTTGGAACATGGTTATCACTTCCAGTTCGAATGGGATTAATAATTACTTTTTTTTTGGTTCAGACTCAACAGTGTTTTATGCTATTAGCACTGACGAATTCCATAGTGAAACAAAGTATTGACTCAATAAACAATAATTGGCTCACTCAACCACCATTTTTTCCTCAATTTCTCTTTTAAAGCTTGACTGATTGAAGCTCGGTTCAAACTCGTCAGCGTTGGGCGATTTCCCTGAATAACTACAACAGTTTAGTACGCGTTGTTATTATCTTTTTTCATAGTGGATTAATGGCTACTCTCTTTTGTGGTGGATGCCTAGGAACACCACCATTGACCATACCATGTGGTTGTGCACCTTCAAGAAGAGCCAAACGATTAACAAGGTCATTCTTCCCTTTTTTTTTTCTTTCTTCTTTTCTCGCCTTATAATCCTGGTATAAAGAAAGTTTATTGGTTGAAACTTAATTATCTAATAATAATAATAATGATTGTTTAATAGGCGGAATCAGGAAAATTAAAAATTAAATAAGGAAATAATTTATGAGGTAATTGGAAGATAATAAAATGGAAGATGTAATCAAACGTTGCAACACAAAGTTGAACTAGACTTGAGTCTATTAAAGTCGTTCTGTTTATGTCTGATGATTTAACTCATTAATGAGTTTAAATTTCGGGTCGTGAGAGGAAAGAGCCAATGAGAATTCTTTATTTTTTTCTTCTACCAAAGCTTCTACATTTTTTTTATCAAAAAAATGCATGCATATAGTTTTTGTTATTACAATTTAGATGAGCAATGGGAAATCACATCATCTGTTCACATCTCATCATTACACTCTGCATTAGCAAATGGTGGATGGGGACATCATTTTTCGTGAAGATAGTGGAGTAGTGTTGGTAGGCAATTTGGCCGTACATTAGTAACACTTAATCACATTTGTTCAGGATTTCTTGTCTATTTATCAATAGATGATCAAAATTAATGCCTATGACTCCTCCGGGGAAATAAAATACTTGCGTAATTTCCATCAATTGCATATTCCCATTTTTTTAATTCTTCTCAAAACTTTTTTTTTGGAGGGCTGGGCTTGTCTTTTTTGTAACAAATAAAAAGAGAAATTACCGAAGAATTATGTTGTGGTGCTGTTTGTCTTTTTCATTTAACATTTGATTTTTTATGCACTATTGGAGCCTTCACCACTGCATTTTTTTGTTTTCCTTTAATTTTAATAGTTAGATGAAATTGTGCACTAACAGCTACTGTAGATAATTGCACTATAAAAGGAGTGAACTTCTGCCAACTGTCATTGTAAACAAAAGTAGATAGAAATCCTATGTATTTTAGATAGGGAGCCCTTTCTAAATTTATTTTATTTACTTTAATAGTTTTTCGATTGAAGTCAAATATTTAATTGCAAATACTTATAAATAGAGCCTAATCATAATACAATATATTCACCGCAATGTTTCTATTTCTTGTTAATTCAGTTTCAAGATTCATTTTTTTATCTTCTTATATATTTGGGATGTTTTATTAAAAATATAACTGTACATAGAAAAAATATTTCTTGTAACCCCTGCTCAGATTAATTCAGCGTGAGTCGTCACTCATGAAAAACATATATACATATATATATATATATATATATATATATATATATATATATAGATAGATAGAGAGAGAGAGAGAGAATGATACTTATTCAATTATAAACAGAGATATTCTTAAAGTATGACAGGTGTAAGTGGTGCTTGGATAAAAAATTTCCACAAGGGAACAATGCAAAAAATTGAAATGAAAATGGCGACTTTAAGAACTTTTTCTAAAGAAGTTATTAACAAATAATAATAATAATAAGAAGAAGAATTAAACTTCTTCCTCACTCATCTCCCAAATGGCAGTAACATAATTCTTCCACCTACAAGAAAAGGTGCAATGCAGCCTTCTTTCCTTTTTCAACAAGGCATGTTAGACAATTTCAGATCTATAATTTTCGCGTACTTTTTACGATTGTTTACATTGTTTCCATTTTCCGTCTGAATTGTATTCATATTAACAAGTACCATATATATATATTGGAATTGTCGAAATTAATAGACAATTCATTATATTACCATTATGTATGTACATATCGCCTATAAAGTATAAAAAATTATTAGAAAAAAAAATATCTAGTCGCCTTATAACATAGATTATATATACTACGTGTGTGCGCGCCAGAAGTCAGTGCAGTGGCATCTCCACTTAGATCACAGACTCGCAGTTCACCATGGATCACCAGCTCACGACGCTCTTCATGGCCGCATTGCTCTGCGCGCTTCCATTACTGTCTCTCGTCGCCTCCAGCCCTCCGCCGGACCCGGTGGACTGCTCGTCCGCCGCCGGGGCCGCACCCGGCTCGTGCACGCTCACCAACGCCTACGGCGTGTTCCCCGACCGGTCGACGTGTTCGGCCGGGGGCGTCGCGTACCCGAACACCGAGCAGGAGCTCGTCGCCGTCGTTGCCGGCGCGGCGGCCCGCAAGATCAAGATGAAGGCCGCGACGCGATACGCGCACAGCATCCCGAAGCTGGCGTGCCCCGGGGACGGCCGCGGCGGTGGCCTGGTCATCAGCACGCGCCGCCTGGACAGGGTGCTGGGAGTGGACGCCAGGAGGATGACGGTCACGGCGGAGGCGGGCGTCGTGCTCAAGGACCTGATCAAGGCTGCGGCAAGCGCCGGCCTGGCGCTGCCGTACACGCCGTACTGGTGGGGGTTGACGGTCGGCGGCCTCTTGGCGACGGGCGCGCACGGGAGCTCCCTCTGGGGCAACGGGGGCGCGGTGCACGAGTACGTCGTCGGCCTCCGGCTGGTGGCGCCGGCGACGGAGGCAGAGGGATATGCCAAGGTCTGGGAGCTGAACGCAAGCCACCCTCTCATGGACGCGGTCAAGGTGTCACTAGGAGTCTTAGGTGTTATTTCACAGGTAAAATATTATTATATTTATAATAATTAATTTTATGTTACTAAAGGACCCCTTATGAGGCTTAAATATATACATATAAAAAAATAAAATAGTGTAGCATAATGAATTTTTAACTTGGTTCATAGGTCTGATGCAGTGAAAATAAAAACTGAAAATAAATGAGCATATACATCTGACTCATGAGATTCTCAACTCACAATCTTCTCAATTTTCAACTCATGATATGTATCACTATGCTACATCTTTCTTCTCAAATTTTTAAAGAGAGACTTTAATTTTCGGTCAACAACAAATGGATTTTTCCATTGACATTTTTCAAATAGTAATGAGATGAAACTATTTTTCCAAGATCATACTTTCATAAAAACTAACAGGAGCCTAATAGGAAATTGATGTGACATTAATAACCTTGTAGACATAAAAATTAGCATGCCAACAAGTAGCATGTATATGTATGCACTATGCACTCTTCACGAAGATTAAATTAAGAAGAATCCATCCACAGTAGGCGCCCAATAATCACCACAAAAAAAAAGCTGAAACATATATAAAAAATTATGTTTATATATTATGCTGAAACTAATATATTTATTTGATTAATTTTATCATTCATTTAATTATTTTTTATAATTAATTTAATTAGTTTTATAATTTATTTAAATAAAATGTTGAAGGACAAATGAAAAAATAAAATTACAAAAAAATGCAATTCAAGTGGCAATTTTCATTATCACTCCTTTCATAAATAATAAATATTCACTGAATTGCTGTAATTGTTTAAATAAAATAAATTATTTATTATGAGCACAAGTAATTTAATATAACATTACATGATAATCTCTAAAAAAAATATCTATAAATTAAAGCCCCCTTTCAAGACGGCGAGTTGATGCCTTGATGGACATACGCCTCAAAATTACTAAATATTTCTTTTATAAGACCCAATTCTTTAATCTGAATATTTGCAGTCTTCCATATATATCGGCAACGGAACTACGTGGAAGGGGTTTGATCCTCTCCAAAATTTTAATCCAAAGTAATATTATATTTATTATAGAAAAAAATTGTGCCACATCTTTTAATAATAGCACCATCCTACACTTATTAATGATAGATAAAAAAATTCAATTAATTAATTCATTATCCATTATGAATATTAATAGGCGTATATCACATTTTTACATTTCTTAGAATTTTCTTTTGTTTTGGTTTTCTGTAGGTCACCTTGGCCTTGCAGCCTCTGTTCAAGCGGTCCATCACCTTTAAGGAGAGCCATGACGACTCCAACCTCTCGGACGTGGTTCTCACTTTCGGCAAGCAACACGAGTTCGCCGACATCACGTGGTTTCCGGCCAACAAAAAGGTCCTGTACCGCCTGGACGACCGTGTCCCAGCCAACGTCTCCGGCGACGGCATCAACAACTACATCGGCTTCCGGTCCACCGCCACCCTCATCTTGGCGGCCAACAGATTGATAGGTAAATTTCGATTTTTATAGCATAAAACTGAACAAACTTATTGATTTGTACTTTTTATGGTCTGATCGAAAGAGGAGGGACTGGAAGCCACAAGGAATGCAGCAGGCAAGTGCACAGCCTCAAATGTGACCACGGGCACGCTCGCCCTCGCCGGATACGGCTTCAAGAACAACAAATTGCTGTTCACGGGCTACCCGGTGGTCGGCTACCAGCACCGCCTGCAGTCCTCCGGCGGCTGCATCGACGGCCGAGAGGACGCCTTGCTCACGTCCTGCCCCTGGGATCCCCGTGTCAAGGGGGAGTTCTTCCACCAGACCTGCGTCAGCATCGGGCTGTCCAAGGTCAGGGACTTCATCCTCGACGTGCAGCGGCTCCGGGACATGAACCCGGACGCCCTCTGCGGCCTCGGGCTCTACAATGGCGTCCTGATGCGCTACGTGAAGGCCTCCACGGCGCACCTGGGGAAGGCCGAGGACTCGGTGGACTTCGACATCACCTACTACCGCAGCCACGACCCGAGGGCGCCGCGGCTGTACGAGGGCGTGATCGAGGAGATCGAGCAGATGGCGCTGTTCAAGTACGGCGGCCTCCCGCACTGGGGCAAGAACAGGAACTTGGCGTTCGATGGCGTAATCAGCAAGTTCGCCAAGGGCGGCGAGTTCCTGCAGGCGATGATGGAGCTCGACCCCGAGGGTCTCTTCTCCAGCGAGTGGAGCAATCAGGTCCTGGGCGTAGGAGGGGGGACGACGAGCATATGGAATGAGGGGTGTGCGCTGGAAGGGCTGTGCATTTGTTCCGAGGACAGCCATTGTGCACCAGACAAGGGGCATCACTGCCGCCCTGGTAAAGTGTTCAAGGATGCACGAGTCTGCACTCGGATTTAGTTAAGAAACGTGCTTTTAACTAAGGACCTAATTTATTACTTCATAAGTATGTGCTTGTGATAAAATTAATTCTCACATTGATAATATAACTCATATATGGGTAACATGAAGGTGTGAAGCGACATCAAAACTCTGGAGATGCCGTCCAGATCTAATTCGATGGTTTATTTTCATCTCCATCTCGTGAGATGAACCCTCACTCCTCCCCTCTCTCTCTATCTATGCAGACCTGCCCGTCGACTCTCTCTCTCTCCCGACTCTCCATCGTCGACAGCCCTTTATTGTCGGTTGCTCCCTCCCTCTCCTTCGCGCGCGCACACACGTGATCCAAAACCGTGCCTCTCGCCAACGCCCTTCACCTCGCCGTCGCCATCGCCGTCGCTTCGCCTCGTCGTCACCATCGCCATCACCCTCACCTCATCAAAGATTGTCATCGGGGAGAAAGGGGGAGAGAGTGACGTCAAAATCTCACGAGATATGTCAAAATATTGCACGAGAGGATTCCATCCGATCTCGATTGATCTCGACGTCACGTGGTGCTGAGCACATTCATTTTAGGATGAAATTTGGTGTGCAAGGCCTACATCTCAATCGTTTGATCCAAGAGACGGTTCATATGAGATCTAGCGCATCCCTCTCCTTCCCTTGCGATCCAACCCCTTAACCTCCCCACTCAGCGAGCACCAGCAGCCCCCGACCGTCGGCATCTACAACCGCTAGCACCCCGACCGTCCTTGATCCCCGGCACCCCCACCTCTGCTTGCGCCGGCATCGTCGATCGGGCCCATCTCTGCTTGTCTCTTGAACCCCGAACTCTGCGATCCTCACCCCCATTCGCTGCCCCCGACGAACCAAATCCTGTCGTCGATCGTAGAGAGAGAGAGACGATCGTCGCCCACTAGATACCGCTGTCGATCATCTAGCGAGAGAGAAGATTGCAAAGGTGGTGTCGACGGTCAGATCCCGCCGTTGAGGTTTGTCCCGCCATCGATCGTCGAGAGAGAGAAGATTGCAAAGGTGGGTGTCAGCGGCGGCGGCCTACGAGCGCCGGCCTGCGAGTGTCGACCTACGAACGCCGGCAACTTGTTCCTGCTTGTGCCGCCAACCGATGGCTCTGATTGCCGCCAGTTGGTGGGAGCCGCCACCGAAATATGGCGATCAGGGTTGGGTGCTCGTCGCGGGGGCGGCGATCGGAGTGTCGACGGTCGCATGGGATCGGCTCGCAACGGTGATCGTAGAAGGCAGCTCTCGACAGCGGTGCTCAGAGGGCAACACATGTCACGAGGTTATTCTCGGACGCTAGACCACGTGCAGCGACTAGGCGGATAGGCACATAGCAAAGCCTGTTTTGAATTTGCAGCGGAAGTTTTATGGTCGAGACGACTATGCCGATAGTCGCTCTTATAGGCATTCAATTGCGGACATGACTAGAGTGTTGGACTACTCGTCATGAGACCGTGGCATTAACGCGTTGCGGCACCAATGCAGGCGCTTGGGCGCTTAAAGTCCGAAGGGACAGTCGAGGAAACACGAGACGCGTCGAAGGGATACTGATGTGGGTTGTATTCCCACGCTCAAGGCCATGACACTAGAATTAAAGGGAAGCTTACTTGTATTAAATATGATGAAATATAACATACAATTGGGCCTTGGAAGGCACTAGTGAACTCCTCCCAGTGTACCGTAGGTGTAGGAGTCTTATTACATATTGAAGATGCAAAAGACGTACCCTACGGAAACGTTACCTACTTGGCCATTCATAAGGACGACCTTACAAGATAAATGTCCTAAGGGCGGATAACTTGGTACTCCGCAATCATTACACAGTGCGGGGCGACTGCATGTGTTATATGATTTTGGCGCTGAGCGATCGAGTGCTATAAATTGAGCGGTTGAGGCTTCACGCTTCGTGTCACGAAAAAATGCTCCATGACATTCTCCCCCACCAAAGTCGGCGACGCCCCCGACGTCGTTGTCCGGGCTTTCTCGGGGCCTTCGTCTTCAATCTTGATTTCACTTGTCTCATTCAATTCTATCTTCTTTGTCTTGACTTCTACTTCACCAGCATCGCGCAGCGCCAGGAATGCCCACTCTTTAGGGTCTCGCTGAGGACTCCTCCCTCAGGCCTACTTCGCTTGCTGATCCTTCGTCCAATCCGAGGTCATCACTTGTGCAGCGCTAGTGGAGTCCGCCATGAGCGGTCTAACTTCATCAAGCAACTATCCGTCCATCAAGTCTCTGTTGGCTTCATTTCTCTTCGACTTGCGCAGCGTCAACTTGTGAGGTTTGACTTCCTTGGGTTGAAACAACTCTTGTATGCCTTTAGGAGTAGCTCGGAGAAGAGTTACTTCAGGATCATGCAGAACACGGTGAAGACTCTTGTCATTTGACCTGCATGACTTGACTCGATACCTTCATGTTGCGGGTGGCCGCAACACAAGGTCTCCCTTCCGTCGAATGCGAAGTACGGGACCATCTCACCCTCTATGATCGTTCTTGAATTTCGACGGCTTGAAACAGCACAAGCTCTTTGATGATGACATTTGCAACTTGTCTACTTCGGGTGCCTTGGGACTCTATGATGAGTGACAAGAGTCTTCCCACGGATGCTTCGAGACGCTTCAGGTCTCTTTGTGGGCTTGACTCAACATCTCTATGTTGCAAGTGGTTGCAACATAGAGTCTTCCATTCCTCCGCCAAGTGAAAAGCGCAGGACCACCTCCTCCTAATCACCTGATGTTTCGACAATTTTGAGGCGAGACAAGGTTCTTTGATGTAACAATCTATGTCTTGTCCGTTCCAAGTCGCCATAGTGGGCGACAAGAGTCTCCCCACGTTCCCTTGTAGTTCAACTCACTGTCTCCAAGTTGCAGATGACTGCAATATGGAGTCCTTCATCCATCGAGTGTCGAGTGGGAGACCACCTTACCCTTGGCGGTCGTCTAATGTCTCGATGGTTTGAAGTAGAGCAAAGTTCTCGGATATGACATTCTCTACCTTGTCCACTTTAAGTTGCTATAGTGAGTGACGGGAGTCTCCCCACATTCTTGTGGTTCAACTCGATCCTCCTGCTTCGATGGGTTGTCTTTGTCTTTGGCATGATAGCTTCCTCTATGCGACTTGCACTTTTCTCCCCCACCATTGTCCTTGCCCAAGGGCTTTGGTGGTATGGAAGTTGTCTTCGCATGAACGCCTTGGCAGTGGCGACTAGCGAGCGGAGGTTGGGCAATCCTGTCGTTCCAACTCCGTCCTAGTCCAAAGCTTCAACCCCATCTGCTTGAAGAACACCAACGCTGGGTCTTCATCCTCTTGGGAACACTGTAGGTGGAGCTTGGTGATATCTTTCACATCCTCCTTCAACATGCCCATCTGGCCGATACTGAACACAATGACCTTGACCTCCAGTCCCAACTTGTCAATGCTTGTATAATTAATGAGCTGCCACTTCATCTATCCCACAACTCGATGGGATCCATGTTTGCCACACTCCACATTGTCACGATGGCAACGCCATCCTGAGTTTGCCACATCTTGCAGGGTTCTTGGATATGCCTTCTTCCGATCCTGGGACCTCTTTTGAAGCTTAGGCAACACCTTGGGGTATGGACGGGGCGAGATCGTTATACTCGTTCACGAAGAGGATGCACCTTGGATGCTCGTCTGTCTGCTACTTGGACGAAGTAATGCCATTACGCTTGTCGGCAAGGATCATGCACCTTTGACATACTTGTCCTTCGGGCGGCTGACCCTTGTGAAAGAATAGCCGTTCCAGGTCTTCACGAACCATGGGGGTGCTCATGAAGACACTCTGCTTGGGGCAAGCGGATTGTGGTTGGTGAACTCATGACATGAGCTCCCAACATCACCTCCATCTCCATTCGAAGGGACGACATCGTCAGTGTGTCCTTCGAAACATTTGAATTGCGATCCTTGGAGGCCGCTTCGATTGCTCGAGGCGCTGTCTGAGAGAAAAGGGTACTCCTTCTTTCGGTTGGCAGCGGAACGCTTGACAGTAGCATGCCAAGGTTCGCCGATGCTCGATGCTCAGACTATTTGCCAAATTGGTCGCTGAATTGAGGCGTCAATTTGTGTTGACATGTAGCAGGTTCATCCCAACCCTTGATGGTTGACATCACGCCGCTTGCGGGGCGACATTTGATGAGGCCGACAAGGCTAACAGGTCGTCCGCAAGTGTTTGCAAGTAATCAACGCTTTGCTCCATCCTTGAAAGTCATCGTGGCATGGCAGACGATGCTGCGGCATGACAAGATGCTTGTGATTGATGCTCCTTAGCCGAGAGGAGGATATCCCTTAGCCGAAAGGGATCATGAACCTTGATGCTTAAACTTGATTCAACTTCTCCCGTGAAGCGGTTGTGCACTTCACGTTGCATGACTGGGCATGCAATGCGATGTCACAATATACCGAGCAGCGCCATATCGTCACGATAATGCATGGCCGACAGTCCCTGAATGTGACACGGGTCCACCAAGTTACACGACGCTCGTGTAAGCGACCCCTTGGTATGAGTAACTCAAGACCATCATGCGGGGCATATGGTCACTGTTGACGCAGCGCGACACTTCAAGATTCTCGACTGTATATCTGGGGTGGTTGATATACTCGAGTGAGCGACGCATGACCATCCCGGTTAGGTGGAGCGATCAGTCCTCCATCGTGATGCATGACAGACGTTCCTTGACACGACACGGGTGCATGAGGAACATGTTACGGGGCACGACTGGGCATGCGGCGAGGAAGCTTGTCATGCATTCCTCGTTGGCGTTCATGATCGGAGACCATGGTACCAATGCGCTTGGGCGTGATGAAGTTTTTGAGCGGAAGCACATTTCCTACGCCAGGGCACATTGCGACGACACAAGCGAGTCATCGTCGCTGGATAATCCAAGCAGGAAGAACTGCTCTGATACCACTTGTCATGGGGTCATTCTCGGACGCTAGACCACGTGCGGCGACAAGGCGAATATGCACCTAGCCAAGCCCATTTTGATTTTGCAGCGAAAGTTTTATGGTCGAGACGACTATGCCGAGAGTCGCTCTTATAGGCATTCAATCATGGACATGACTAGAGTGTTGGACTACTCGTCATGGGACCGTGGCATTAGCGCGTTGCGGCACCAATGCAGGTGCTTGGGCGCTTAGAGTCTGAAGGGGCGGCCGAGAAACCACGAGACGCCTCGAAGGGACACCGATGTGAGTCTAGAATTAAAGAAAAGCTTACTTGTATTAAATATGATGAAACACAACATACAATTGGGCCTCGGAAGGCACTAGTGAACTCCTCCTAGTGTACCGTAGGTGGAGGAGTCTTATTACATATTGAAGACGCAAAAGACGTACCCTACGAGAACGTCACCTACTTGGCCATTTATAAGGACGACTTTACAAGATAAATGCCCTAAGGGCGGATAACTTGGTACTCCGCAATATTACGCAGTGCGGGACGACTGCATGTGTTTCATGGTTTTGACGTTGAGCGGCCGAGAGCTATAAGTTGAGCGGCACTGGTGCCGCGAGACTTCACGCTTCGTGTCACGGAAACACGAACGCCATTGAGATTAAAGAGAGAGAGAATGAGGTGTCCTCTGGTCTGGACCATACATTTAAAATGGACGGTTCATATTAGACTGTTACTAGGGTGCCATACAATGTTACACATGTTACAACTTGATTAATTCATAGGGAAAATAGATGTGTTTCTCACTTATTCACCGCAATCTACAGTGCAATTCAGACCGTCCATCGTGTTCAATCACGGGGCTCCGATCTGTCTTGTTTTTTCTCTGCGATTTGGGGATGGGAACACACGACTGCTCTTCAATCTTCATCTCTTCCTCTTTTTTCCTCACTCAGCATTGAATCTCTCCATCTTGAATTTTGCTTTCCTGATCTCCAACTTTAAGGTACAAAAGATTGCTCAATTATGAGTTTTTGTGCTTCTTACCTGCTATGTGAAACTAATTATTTCATGTTGTGATGCTTTTTTAGTCTAAGATGTCATTATCTGCTTACGTCAATAATTTTCCTCGTGGTGGGTTTGGCATTGGATTTGAGCACATGATCTGGAACATGAAAATTATTTGCATTACTGTGTTGGGAACTTGGAATGCTCGTAAATTTTAACTGTTTTATTGTGATGGAAACTTAGTTAACGTTTGTAGGTTTTATTGCGATGTTACTTACTTGGATGGCATGTGACTATATGTTGGAAAGTTCATTTGAAGGTTTATTGCTTTTATTCTAGTTTCAAGATTGTTATTTAGTTAATTTGTGTTTTGTTTAATACTATATAATACCATGTGGATCTTATGTGAATTGATCATAGACAATATCATGTCGTTGCACATAAGAGCTCACATAAGACAAGAAAGGGAATAAGTGCATTGTTAAGTCTAAATGTCCATCGCTTGCAGCATTCACTACACGAAAAAGGTTAATTACAAACGGTCAAAACCGTCTGTAATGAGCCCCAAAACCGTCTGTAATGAGATTACAGACAGATTTATCGACAAAACTAATACGTCGAAAAAATAGTCGTCGCAAATCATTTTTCGACGGTCGGAGCGCGGCCGCCGAAAGTTTTGGAGGTCAAAACTGTCGAAACTTTTGGCGGTCGTCGCAACCCGTCGAAACTTTCAGCGGTCACAATCCGTCGAAACTTTCGGAAGTCGTCGCAACCATCGAACTTTTGACGGTCGCAAAGATGTTTTAAAATATAAAAAATTAGCCGACCGCCCGACAGCCAGATCCGGACGCTCGGCGGCAGATCCGGATGCCCGACGGCAAATCCAGCCGCTCGCGACCACATCCGGCCGCCGATCCGGTCCCTCGCGGCAAGATCCGGCCGCTGACGGCCGGATCCGATAGCCAGAAGGCCGATCCAGCTGCCCGCGGCAAGATCCGGCCGTCAACGACCAGATCGGACCGTCGAAAATTATTTAATTATAAAAATAAAATACTATATTTAGTTATATATACTATTCATTTTTTATTTTACCGACGGTTTGAACTGCCGCTAACTATTACCGACGGTCGGAACCGTCGAAAATTGCGACGGTTCGGACTATCACTAATTATATTAATAAAATACTCCTCATATTATATTATTATATATTTATCGACGATTACGACCGTCGGAAATTGCGGCGGATAGATATCCGTCGAAAATATCGACGTTCCTAATCGTCAAAAAATAAAATAATAATATAACAAATTACATAATTTATTATTTTCATTTTCGACGATTGTAACCGTCGAAAAATTCGTCGAAAATTGCGACGGATGGTTATCCGTCGAAAATATCGACGTTCCTAATCGTCGAAAAATAAAATAATAATATAAAAAATACATAATTTAATATTTTTATTTCTGACGGTTGTAATCATCGGAAAATTCGTCGAAAATTACGACAGATGGATATCCGTCGGAAATATCGACGTTTCTAATCATCGAAAAATAAAATAATAATATAATAAATTACATAATTTAATATTTTCATTTCCGACGGTTGTATCCATCGGAAAATTCGTCAGAAATATTTTCGTCACAAAATCCATCGCAAATTGTGACGAATTTCTATCCGTCGGAAATTGTCCGTCGGAAATTGACAATTTTTTTGTAGTGATTAAGAGATTCACAATACAAAATATGAGTGTTTTTACATCAACACATCTCTACAAAGTATGCAATGATAGAAAACAAAACACCATTTAAAGTATAAAATAAATTATTCTTTCCTTCGACGACAATTGATAATCTTCAATCGCCATAAGGTCACTAAGCCATTCTACTAAATTTCTCTTATGATAGCTGGATCAAACCCTTAAAAAAGTCACAATTTTCGATCCATGGAGAAATTTTTCCTACAAGTGAATATAATTTTATTAAATTATAAAAAAAATTATACATCCACAGTGACCTAGTACTTTGGACACTTCCAAAAATACCTCCCGAAATTTTTGGCAGTCCATGATATAATTATGCAAACCTTTTCTCTACAAGCACAAGATGGAGAAGGTCCTGACATGTAGGAATCATATGATGAAATCTTAGGCTAAAAGAGCATCACAACAAAAAAGATTTTGTTTCACAACAACAGATAAGAAGGGCAAGAAAATACATAATTAAACAATCTTATGTACCTTAAAGTTGGAGATCGGGCAAAATTTAGAATGGAGAGATCCAATAAGCCAATAAGGAGAAAGGCACTCCCTACTTGTTGCTCTGCAACTGATGTGGCAAAAGTGTCGTCAAATTGTGACAAAAAATGGCAACCATAAAGAAAATGTGACACAACAGCAACTAAAAGAAAAAATCTACAACCTTGCGGGAGATCCTCCTTAACCGTAGAAGCTCTTGAAAGATAAGACAAAAAAAAAAGAGTAAAAAATATTGTCAACCGTGATGCTGCTGGCGAAGCGAAAGAAAGGCAAATCACCTTATGAGAAATTTGCAACCAAGAGGGATCATGGGAGAAGGAGGTTGCTTGGCCCTCTTCACACCAGAACGTGCGATGGAGCATGCTTGGCCTCTACGTGTCAGCAACCAAGATGAGAATGAACAAGAGCGGTGATGTTCCCAGGGCGTTCCACATCTCAGCTTGCGAAGGAGACATGAGAGTGGCCTGATTTTCCATCCCTACATCACAAGGGAGACATGAGAGTGGCCTGATTTTCTAGTGGTAGTTGGTGCTGACTGTTGTAACGGATGCAAACTCCATACAAAGAAATCCATGCAAATAAACTGAAATCAATTCAAAATTGATTAGAAATCAATGAATTAAATGTCAATCAAAGAGGAAAATCAACTCATAATCCCGCTCGGAGTCGGCCGGCCACTCTGACCGGCTGATGCTATAAGAAGGACCATGATGGGCGCTGTTGCGACCCCCTTGGATCCCTCTGCTCCATCTTCTCTCCTTCGTCCGACGGACGGCGCGCACCAGAGACGAAATAGGGCGCGACTTCGACGACGAACAACGGCTCATCCGAGGATTCTTCCGACATCCAGCTACTTCCTCGACGTACACAGGAGCTAGGCGAGTTGTCCTTGTCAGCCAAGAACGACCAGTGATCGGCAACCGACGAGAACAGGACAGGCGAACTCGAAAAGTCGATCGAAAAGGTACCTTAGCATTTTAAATCCCCTAGACGAAGAAATATAGATCTAATATTGCACATAAAGTTATTATAGTGATCATGAATGTCATAGAGGTATTTTTCGTATTGTGATCTGCTCGATTCGGCGGCCGAAAGGTTGCTGGAGTTGGAGAAGACGACCGGCGCAATTTCTGCGCGATAGAACCTGACCCGAGTTATCCATGACCCAGCCCGGGTCATATCTAAACACGGTCCGAGTCCATACAGACCCGGACCGAGTTGTCTCATCGGGTGACGTCGCGCGAACGTGACCAAAAATCCGACCGGGCCAGGTAGCAACCCGGCCCGGGTCGTACCGAGTCGAATCGAGGGCGGATCCGACTCGATAACAATCATTGTATTACCAATGACCCAACCCGGGTCTGACCTCAACTCGGACCGGGTCATGCACAAAAAAAACTTATCGACAGAGACTCGGCCCGAGTTCCATCAACCCGGCCCGAGTTCTGTCCACCAGAGTAGCGGCCTTTTTCCGTGAAACTCGATCCTTCGGAAATTAGGTTCCAATCTTCATCAGAATTGTTTGAGAACTTATCAGAGACCTTAAAGATTATAATGAACCTTATCGTGCTCTAAAGAAGATCCAACTATTAGTGAAAAGGGATCCATCTCTTTACTGATTCTAACTTTATCAAAGATAATTAAAGAAAAGCAAAGTAAAGATAAAGACACGGGATTGCTATGTGCCGCCCCAATGTTAAAGCAAAGATTAAAGTTAAAGCATAGGAGGGATAGGTAGTTAGCTGAGGGGACAGCGAAGCTACTGTCTTCAATGACTACTATTCCTGAGATTTCAGGTCTTCTCCCACCTGTATCTCGAATGAAGGGTGGTGCTAGAGGACACACCCATTCCTTTAAAGATTAAAGTATTATGCCAGAGGGACAGGTAGCTAGCTGAGGAGACAATGAACCTACGTGTCGCTTAATTGATCACTGTTCCTGAATTGTAAGAATTCTTCCCCCTATCTTGCGAACTGGGTGAGGTCGTAACACCCACCCTTTTCCCTTTATGGGCATACTGACTTCAGAGTAAAGAGGCACCCCTGACATCCCAACCTAATAAAGTCGAGCTCGCATAGGACAGCTAACTTTAAGGATAGTATAATAATGTAAAAGACGTAGAGCAACTCACAGTAAAGCAATGTATTGTAAAGCAATGTAAAGCAGAGTATTGTAAAGTAAAGCAATGTAAAGCAGAGTACTGTAATATAAAGCAGAGTACTGCAAAGTAAAGCATAGAGTATAGTAAAGTACAGTAAAGCATGGAACATGGTATAGTAAAGATTTTGCACAATAAAGAATAAAGTATGGACACATCTATAGTCAGCGATTGATTTATTGAATTACATATTTATCATTGATCTTCATTTCTCCGTCTATTTGCTATTATACTGGACTTTATGCTCACGGGTATTCGATTCCCCTACAATGGGATTTTGCAGGTGAGAATGCAAACTGAAGAGGAAGTAGGGCACAGAGCTTGGAGAACGCTGCACATGACTGTTACATTGCTTAAAGTTTTCCTTGCTCTATTTCTTTCAAGTTGTAATTGGTTTAGAGACACTACATTATTCCGCTCGTCCAACTCCTCTTTCGCATGTTGAATCGATGCATTCCCATATTTTGTCATGAACTATGTTACCACTTTCCGCTTTGATGTTTAATGTTTGAACTTCCGCATATTGAACTATTTACATTATCAAATGTTTTCTTGACATTCCACCTTTTAATCTTCCGCATTAAATTCTTTAATTATATTTTTATTATCAAATTAGTGCCACTTAATCCACATTGTTGAATAGTCATGGTCAATAGAGTAGTAGATAGTGTAGCGCCCCCGGGGTCAACCTGAATGCCTACGTGGCAGGAGGGGCGATTTTGGGGGTGTTATAGTTTGGTATCAGAGCCTAAGTTCTTGGCTCCCTCATTGATTATAGTAGGATAGGCGTTCATGCATAGCATTGATTATTCATATTATTTTCTTAGCTCAAAGTAAAGTCATGTGCAAGCTTCTCAAGCATCTGCGGCTCCACTCCTCATGTAAGTAATGAGTATATTCTTATGTGAATTATACTTATGTTATTGGATTAACTTGTTTTATAGATACCTCCATGTCGCATGATGACCAGAGCTATACGACGAGGTAGGGGTCATGTAGCTGGGACAAGTACACGCCCACTACCTCCTCCTATTCTGGACGTGGAATACGCACCAGGACGTGAGGATAAGTACTTAACTCCACCGCAGCCAACTTCAGAGGAGCGGGCGTATCCATATATGGAGAGAGTAGAAACTAATAATTATCATTCTGAGTCTGAGTCATTTTCTCCACGCCACTTATACTCTACGGGGATACGTGAAGGGATAATTCAAAGGTGGCACTATTATACGAGAGGAGGACGTATAGACAATCCTATTACTATATCTTCTAAAGATGAAGAAGAAGTTCCCGCACCACCAGGGGAATTAGAGTTCTGAGACGCAAGCCCCATTAGCCAGACAGATCCAGAGGAATACTACGGTCTCTGTCATCAAGATGGACATGGTGATGCTGAGTGCCCAAATCCCCCTCCAAAGAAGAAGAAATCCGGGAATGAACTTGGAGAACCCTCTAGGCACAGCGATTAGTGATAGTTATTTTGCTTTATAAGAAGACCTTAGTGTGCCTTAAACAGATTTATTGTTTTCTTTGACTAACCTACAGTGATATTAACTTTTGCTTTAAGCGGATATTGAGCCGTAAGGTCTCAATTTTTATCTAAGATTTTTATTCCAATTAAAGATCTTTGATTTTATGTGCTTTTCTCAATCATTGCTATGATCTTTTTATAGATGACATATCAAAGAAGGGAACATGGTTCCACCAGTGGAAATGTGTATCAAATGCCCAATGAAAGGGAACCCTCCTACATTCCTCCACCTCCACCTTACCCACCCCCACCTCCACCTCCACCTTCTCCTCCTCCACCAAAACCAACCGCTCAACAAGGACGCCAAGTCCCTTCTACCTGCACATTGCAAGATTTTTGGAGGTCTAAACCTCTAACGTTTAATGGTGAAGGAGGCATTGTAGTGGCGGAACAATGGTTAGAGGCTATCCAGGACAAATTTGATATGCTTGATGTGCCCGAAAGTAAAAAGGTGTTGTTCGCTGGAGATATTCTCCAGAAAGACGCTAAAGAATGGTGGAAGGCAAGAAAGGCCACCAGTTTTCCTGACGTAAGGGTTGTTGCCTGGGATGACTTCCGTACGGCATTCGAGATGTGGTACTTTCCTAAATTTCAAAGGGACTTAAAACAGAAAGAGTTCCTAGACCTAGTACAAGGAACCATGCCAGTGGACCAATATATGACCACTTTTCGCTTTGATGTTTAACGTTTGAACTTCCGCATATCGAACTATTTACATTATCAAATGTTTTCTTGACATTCCACCTTTTAATCTTTCGCATTAAATTCTTTAATTATATTTTTATTATCAAATTAGTGCCACTTAATCCACATTGTTGAATAGTCATGGTCAATAGAGTAGTAGATAGTGTAGCGCCCCCGGGGTCAACCTGAATGCCTACGTGGCAGGAGGGGCGATTTTGGGGGTGTTACAGCTGATGCCTTTCTTTAGGTTGACTGATCGAACCATTTTGATAATACCTTTTTTTGGATGCCGCAGCGAGGTTAATTCCTTGATGTATAACATAAATAGGTTAGTTTTGACAAGAGAAAAGAGTGCCTCCTTAGCGGGCGCTAAGGAGGCTGCTGAGCAGCATTGTGTACCGTCAGATCTCATCCGATGGTGCACATTTTTTTTAACATTTTTCTTTACCTACGTGATCTCCATCGTCCGTAGCAGCTTGGACGGTCGAGATCGAACGAACCAACCCCCCTTTTTCGTGTGGACGAAGTCGAGGAAGAGGGTAGCGGCGATGGCGTCCGGGATCCGGCAGTGGCGCGAGCAGGGCAGTGGTGCGAGCAGCAAGAGCAGGGCAGCGGTGCAAGCGGCGGAGGCGATAGCGGCGGCGGCGATAGCGACGTGAGCAGTGGCAGCGAGCAGGGCAGCGGCGCGAGCAGATCGATGGATCGACGAAGGAGAGGATGCGAAAGAGGGAGAAAGGGAAGATGACGAGAAGGCGATGGCGGCACCGAATCGAAAGGCATATGGAGGAGGAGGGCAGCGGCGGCGGCGTGATAGCGGCAATGGCGTTCCAGCGAGCAGATCGGTGGCGGCCGGTGACAGCAAATCGGTGGCGGCCGGTGACAGCAAATTGGTGGCGGCCGGTGAGAGCAGATCGGGAGCAGCGGCAATGGCAGGAGCAGCGGCAGTGGCAACGGCAGGAGCGGCGGCGGCGCGACAGCGGCAATGGCGTTCCGCAGCGGCGAGCAGCAGCAGCGGCAAAGACGTTTGGCAGCGGGCACACAGTGAGCAGATTGGTGGGGCCGGCTAGAGCACGCGATGGCCGGCAAGGAGATGATCGGAGAGGAGGTGGGGGATAACACGAAAAAGAAAAAAAAAGGAGCCGTCGGATGCCATCCGACGGCTCAAATGCCGTCCGCACCGCTCTTTTCTCTTTTGACAATGCCTTTTGTTTTCTTCTTCTTTTCAACGGGTCATCCTTAATTATTTTTTAACTCTATGATCGAAGCCTCGTCGAACAACGCTTCATCGAGTGCAACCTGCCTGTTACTAAGAAAATTTTATTAAGAAATTTTTATTGAGAAATCAGTGACAGCATTTTATTTTATCCTATGGTTATTAAGAAAATTAGAGTACAATACAACAAGTTGTTGATTGGTAACGTGACTTAAATTATTTCCTTTTAACATGTCTGAACTTTGTTCACATGTAACCTTAAATTTTAAATTATAAATTATAATCCTTAAATTTCTTTTAATTTGATGTTTAAATCATTCAGTTAAATTGGATCCAAATTTTTATTACATTATTTTTTTATTATTTATGAAGTATAAATATCATACTTACCTTTTTAAACTAAGAAAAATTATAAAAAAGAATAATTAATTAACATGAGCATGATATTTTATAAAATATTATTATCACATAATCATTTTCGCTTATTAGT
Organism: Pontederia crassipes; assembly: GCA_030549335.1. NCBI lineage: Eukaryota > Viridiplantae > Streptophyta > Magnoliopsida > Commelinales > Pontederiaceae > Pontederia > Pontederia crassipes. Next base: position 9,121,889 of record JAUKPH010000017.1, read on the forward strand.
TATTTTTATTTTAAAATATTTTTCTGCAATAAAAAAGTAAGAGCAAAAATGATATTTCGCAATTATTAAAAATGTTGAGAAAAACTTGTAAAAAAACTATAGTTCAAAAGAGTTAAAAAAAAGTAACCCATTTTTTAAGTAATTTTTATCTTTTATTAAATTAATCAAAGTTAGTCATATTAAAAGAAAGATAAGTAGAGCACGCACAAGACTGTCTTCTGTCTTCCCAACGTTATCCTCAAACTTCACTTTGTAATAAAATTGTCCTCTATCTTTTAATTTATTTCACCCACTATTCTTTTGACTTGTGATAGATGATTTCCCGGTCGCGTGTGGACATGGAGGCTATGTGGCAAATTTCTTTCTCCTCCACGTAAGCAATCGTCCGACGTAGCATCATTAAAAAATAAAATAATATTAAAAAATAAAAAAGGTGAAGCTAATAGAGGTAGCCCAACCTCGTCGGAGGTTGAAAGGGGGGCGACACCCTTCTTCCCTGCACTCGTCATCTCGAAGCGCCCCCCCCCCCCCCCCCTCTCCCTACGTCGGTGAGCGCAGGGAAAAGGGATGGGCCACTGTGATGCGACGGGAAAAATCACCCCCCCCCCCCTCCCCTCCCTGCATCCCTTTCCCCGCTCGCTGGCAAAGGGAAAGGGGGCCTCTGCGACCTCCGAGCGACATTCCCAGAGGTCACAGAGGGGGCTGACCCCATCATCCCACTTTTGCCCAGAGATCGGCAAACTCTTGGATTCTCACATTTTTTTAATATCTTTTTTAATGATGTCACATTAGACGAATGCTTGCATGGAGGAGAGAGAAATTCATCACATCAACATGCGACCCGAAAATTGCCTATCATAGGTCAAAAGGGATAGTCGGTGAAATAAGTTAAACGACTGGAGGATAGTCTTATTACAAATTGAGGATAGCACTGACAAAGATCTTAAAGTTGGAGGGTATTTAGTGAAATTTATCTCAGACTTAGTCAATCGTGTTGATTAACTAAAATTTACCCATAAACAATTAAAATAGTAAAAAATGTGATATAATTTTATATTAGTATCTTAGAGGATTACTTAAGCATTAAATTTTTACTCGAGTCATTTTGAGTTCATTAAAATTACTAAAACATCATTCTTTTGTGTTGCCCGTGAATCCCACCATTTCATCACTAAAAAAAGCATTTTACATCCAATATCTCGATCTAACTTATTAAATATAGAGGTCAGTAAAAAAATACAATAATGATGAATGAAAGAAGAAAATAAAAAAATCTTTTAACCAAATAAGGGGCGAATGTAGACAAATGAATCAAGATAGTGGATTGTAATTTAGCATGTGTAGTTTCAGTTCCCATTGTTCACTCGTCACATTATTTCAAATTTTAAAAATTAAATTTTTAATATTCCTATTTGCGGAGACAAAAAAGAAAATTTTTAACTATATTTTTTTCCTTTTCCTAGTTCTTCTTCCAAGAGCAAGATAAGTAGGCATATAAATCTCAACTTTTTAACAATAATCAGGGATAAAATTAAATAAACTTTTTAAAGGGTATTGATAATTAAATTTTAAGACAATCAATTTGACATATTATATGTTTTATTACATCTTTATTTAGTTACCTGATGGCATTGAAAACATTTTCAACAAAAGAAAATAAAGGTGGTCTTATTTATTATATCAATTGTAGTATTTTCAAGCTTTAATCGGATATGGAAGAACAATCAATTCAAAAATTATACATGTAAAATTGTACCATTTTAGATGTATAATATGCATAGATTTATAACATTCATAAAATAAACTCATTTTTGGACTCGATTGTCACTACAACATTTGTACCTTCATTGCTCCTAACCTATGCAACGCATCCATCTTGAAGTGAGTTGCCATCATCATCTATTCTTTATCATTTATATAGATCCATAATGCATAGTTTTGTAAGTAAGAATACATAAAGGCCATGCATGATATGACCTATAATCACATACCTATAATCATAATACTATACATGATATGCATTTGTCATAATAAAATCATAATTATATATGTTCTCTGTTATTTCATAATTTTTTACATGACATAACATCACATGCAACCTTCTTAACATAATAATATAAGATAGGACATACATTCATCATATCATTCAGTCCATCGGGATCATTAATACATTCATTTTATTGTTTCATTCTTTTCTCTTTCTTTATCATGTAATCTTTAGGAGTTACTTTATAACTCCATTAATATTATTTAATTACACAACATATTCACTTTCTTTCTTTCGCCCTCTAACTTAACATTTTCTCAAGGTTGTTTTAGAATCCTTTGTGCGTTCTTCATTGTTCTTTATATCTTTGAAATTCACTATGACTTTACATTCTTTAATTTTATCACATGATATTTGATCTTGACTTAATTGGAGGCTTATGACAATATCATTACATTGGTTAGCTAGGCCAAGTAGTCTCTATGTTTAAAAAAAAAACACGATCACTTTGTGGGTGAAAGACATTATTTTTTGAGAACTCCCAAATACCATAAGGTGTTTCCTTGAACTTTAATGAGGTAATCATCATATCAAACATTTGCAATTAATTATTTTTTTTATTTTTTAACTTAATTATGGCTTAGCATAGCAATTTGATGTCTAGGTAATATCATTATGTTAATCATGTTTTAGGAATAATCTATCCTAAGCATAAAACCCTGTAACTTTAATGATTCAACAAAATTTAAAAATATTAATATCAATAATAATCACTAAATATTCAAATACATTGATAAATAATTAATATCAATCATAAACATAATTTAAAAATAATTTCTTGGCCATTACAATCATGATGTTCCCATTCATGTTGGTAAAGCCATCTCATGAAATTTACCTTTGATTTCTCATGGCCATGAACCTTAATTTCATGCTCATGGCATGACCAACTCATGATCATGAAATTAACTATGTTTCACGATCATGAGCGAATTCCAAACTTTCTTAACCTCTCGCTCGCTCGCTCATGATTGTGACAAAATAGGTCATCCCCATGTTGTCTAGTCCATGGATTTGAAAAGTACTTTCATGATCATGAGTGACAAAATGATCTGTCATTTGCTCGCGCTTGTGACACAAGTACCGTGTCCGTGACTCAGTTGTCATCCTTGTTCCTTAGTACATTTTTAGAATATTTTAATGGCTAGATCATAAAGAAACATTTATTTTTTCTCAGGAAATCATTATTTAACATTTAAGTTAGTCGTTATAACATAATAAGATCACAAGATTGATGTTTCTTAATCAAAATAACATAGAATAGGAAAATTTTCTCCAAATTATCATATAAATATCAATGCCTAATGCAAATTTAATGATGTGCGTCCCTTGTCACCATCCATGATAAGAGCATGTTGTTCTTATCTCTCTAATGCAAGAATTGATAATAATTAGATGCTAACAAGTGTACTAATCGTTCAAGTAATAAAGTATAAGAGTAGAGTGTTGAACCCACGAGGAATTAATTTACTTAACTAAACTAATTTCAGAAACTAATAAGAGACGATATAAAGTTTGAGTAAACAAGTGCAGAACATAAAATAATAGAAAAATAAATACTAAAACTAATGATGCATAGGTCCTTAGGATAATCTATAATGATTAGAATAATTTGTAATTTTTGTAAAATCAATAATAAATATAAAACTCAGATTTAGTTTTTAGACGGATTAAGAATACTAAAGATATGATCTTCCGCGTGGGTAAATCAACTATCTTAAGATATTAATAATCTAAAAAACTCTACACAAAAATGCCTTCAGTTATTTTGAACTTAAAATGCAATACACTATAATCCCTAAACTACATAATTGCCCACACAGGTCAATTCATGTAGACCGCATAATCTAATATGCCGCATGGTTTCTACTAGATTACGATATGGATTGCTTTAACATAAAGTTAAGAATCGATTTGAACAGAAGATGATGAATTAAGGATTAATCACATACACAGTCAGTAATCATCCTAAAAATTATTAAGTCCTGAAGAAAAGCATTACACATAGAAATTATGTTCATAAAAACTAAACTAATTAATTGATTAATAAAAAAATAGAAATTATTATTACAGTAAAACTCTTTCAACTAAAGCAGAAAGGAAAAAATATAACTAATAATCCAAAGAACTACACTAGATAGATAAAGCATGAAAATCTAAAGTATCATCCCAACGTAATGTAGAACAAAGAGTACTCTTCAGAAGCAACGATGAAATTGCTGCGCAATCCTCGCACGAGTCTACCCCGTAGAAGTCTTCTCTTTTTCCCTTCAGAAGTGCTCCTTCATTCTTCGTTTAAAAAGCTTCGGTTGCAGACCCTAGCATGATCTCTTCTGGCTGTGGAAAACCTCTATTTATAAGGGTTTAGGTTTTCATGTGATTGGAGAATAAATGGAAACCTTATCTATGTGAAATACGAAAAATTTGAATCTGAATTAATTCTGAAATTTTGACCTTGTCAAACTCCTCCAAATCATCCTAGAATCATATAATATAAGTATGAGTCTTTGTGTAATTGAAATTCTTTGAATTCAAATCTCGAATTTGGTGTCTGTCATGGCCTGTAACAGTGTTTTAACGGCTTAAACAGTGTCCGAATCGACTTAGAAATGGGTTTTCACCACCTGTAAGAGGCTTTTCACGGCCCTTACAGTGTGAAAATTATGAATTTCATGGCCTGTGAAGGCCTGGTCACTATCATGACTCTGGGTAACTTTAAATGCATTTTAACAACCTATTAATGAGTTTGACTGCCCTTTTCACGACCCATTAAAATTCCGTTAAAGTGCTATTTCAGCCTTGCTTCATTGTTTTCCACTTTTTGACTTCATTTTAATTCTGATTTGAGTGTGATTTCTCCGTTGGCTTCATAATTCAATTTTCTTGCTTCCTAGACAATGCAACATTTTGATAGATTTTTATTTTTGTAAAATTAATATAAATAAGCCCATAAAATTATGCATGCGATAAGAAAATGAATCAAAAAATTAAATATGATACTAAATATATGTTAAATTTTTCATGCATCACTCTCAATCTACGCAGACAATCCATTGAGAAAGGAGAGATGGGTTAGAACCACATTACATGCATATATTTGGGTCTTTATATTTTAAAAAAAAATTTTGTCATTCCCTTCTTAACCTTATCCTCTTCTTTTTTTTCGTGTGCCCTCCTCATTTTTCTCCTTCCTCAAGCCCTATGTTACATAGTCATAAAAAGAATATGAAAAAGAGGGGCTATGGACCTTTATATAGCATCAAGCTTAGGTTTGGGTCAAAATGCTCAAATACACTTAAATTTTTTAAAATTTAGGGTTATTGCAAGTATTCATTGAGGCATTGTTTGGTGCCAAGATAAACTAAGAATAAGAGTCTTGTTGCTTTTTCTTCTACCTGCAGGCCCCACCTGCAATGATGATAAGAACAACAAAAGACCGGAGCAAATGAGTTTTTGGTGAGGTCACGAACAACCTTTCTCCTGCTGGAACAAAAGTCAGGGACATCAATTAATGGGGACAAAACAATAATATTCTGGGACAACTTCTTTTAACCCAAACAACCCGTGAGAAAATACTAACAAAATAAACCTAAGAACTAAATATTCCCCCTATGCCTTGTTGTCTCTAATGCTGTAATTATAAACATAAGTTAAGTTTTAGTGTGTACACTAAAAAAAAGTATGATCTGCGACGGATTTTTTCATCCCAATGTATGAGACGATCACAAATGATCATTTATGATGTATTTTTTGATGAATTATGATCGTTTGAGAAACATTCATCGCAAAAAAAATTTGTGATAGCTTTTTGTATCCTTAACAAATTTTGACGGATTGAACAATCACAAATATAACCTTTGCAAGTCCTTTGCAAATTTTGACATAAAAATGTCAAAAATTTTGAAGGTAACTTTTCCCTTAGCAAGTTATGATCGATCATTCTAATGAAACTTGCCAGAGAATTTGCGACAAAAGATATCATAATTTTAGAGGTCGACTCGTCCTTCATAATTTTTTATTAATTCATCCATAAAAATTGTGAAGGATATCCAAACTATTGCAAATTAATAGATGTATATAAATATATTAACTTTTATAACTTATGTAGATATTAAATTTATACTTTTTGCTTAGATTAAATTTAATTATATTACATTTCTTAATAAAAGATTAATTTTTGTATATTTACATATTATAGTTACAAGTTATATTTAGAAAAAAAATTAGAGAGAAGAGGGAAATGGAGAGAGAAGAGGGAGAGTCCAGAAGGGAGAGAAAGGTAGAGAGAAGAGGGAGGGGAGACAAAGAGTGGGAGTGAGAGACAACTCGAGAGAAGTGGGACGAGAAGGAAAGAGAGGGCGAGAGAGGACAGGTTTTTAATAATATCAAAATATTATTATAATATAAAAATGTATTTAATAATATATTATTTTTTACTTTTTATGAATATATATAGTTTGTCAAGTTGCGATGGTTCAAAACAAATGTTATAAGACCCGATCCGACCGTTGACCCGGATTGATCAATGGGTCAGGTTGGACCGATTGGATCGGGTCGAACCGGATGGTCGGATTAGATAATATAAATTAATAAAAGAATAAAATAAGTTAAAGAGATTGTTCTTATTAATATATAATATCTTATTTAACAAAAAATATAAAATATAGTATAATAAAGTAAAATAAATAATTCAGGTTAAATAATATAATAAAGTAACATAAATTAAATAAAATAAAAATTTTTTGTGAGGTAATTATAAATTAAAAAAATAGTGAAAAAATTATATATGTGACAAGAGGACATTAAAATTTAAATTTCAAGAAATATATATATATATATATATATATATATATAGTATGTCTAAATATTTTAATAATTTTGTTTATGTTTCATTTTTTTCATTTTAACAATTGACCCGGCCGGGTTGGTTAAACCCGTCGGGTCGGCCGGTTGAACCCGAGTTTTGACCGAGTTTGATCGGGTCAAAGCGGGTTAAACACTTCCCCGGGTTTCAATCGACCCGCGGGCCGTTTTAGGCCCCGGACACCGGTCCAACCGGTCCGACCGGCCGGACCAGATCGGGTATGACAACCATGTTCAAAACTATGAAGGATATATTCTTCGTCGAAAATTTAAATTATTATATGATTGGGCTGAACTTATTAAATATAAAGAAGTTCAATAATATGTTATCTTTATATTTTTGCAGATAACATATAATATATTTGACATGGGGAATCCAAACTTCTGAAGTATAAAAAAATATTTAGTAATGTATTATTTTCAAAATTTTGTCAAATTTGTCTTCCTAATTTCCTATGGATATTTGACATCAGGAAATTTAAATTATTCTATTATATATTTGACCTTGGCAATCCAAACCTCCTAATAAAAAATATTTAATAATATATATTTAAAATTTTCGATAAATAAATCTTTTGCAATTTTCTGCAGACTCAAATTCCATCACAAATTGCAAAATATACTCTTCAAAAATTTTTAATTATGACATTATATATTTCATTTTGGAAATATGAACTTTTAAAATTTAAAATATTTAAAAATATATTATTTTTAAGCTTTCGACAGATATATCCTTAGTAAGTTGGGACTGACTCATTCAACATTTGAATAGTTTTTTTTAAGGAAAGCTAATTATGTATTAATATAGCAATGTGAGGAATCAAAATACATTTGATGGAGGGCCTCCGAGGGAGTTGGCGCTCCCAAAAAATGTCGTGCAAAGAACGACGAGCAAAATGAGCAAAAAAATGTGCGACAACGTTTGCTTTTCTATTACAATGTGAAATCCTATAATCAGTAAGAGATGGAAGTAAGCGTTTAATGTCAGCGACGATCTGCCGGATGCACCAAGGCGGCTTCAAAATATCATTGATGGTGTTCACGAGCATCTGAGAGTCAGATTCAATGTGCAAGACGACAATGTTTGCTTGTATGCAGTACTTGACCCCCTCGAGAATTTCCTCGTGCTTCAACTTCAAGTGCAGTGCGGCAATGCGTAACAAGCGCACCTACAACCAAAAAAGAGGTATCGTGAGAGCGACAAACAAAACCCAAACCCGTGGTATCACCAGAAGCCCCAAAAGCAGCATCAATGTTTAATTTTCTCCACCCCATGTGTGGGGGCTCCCATCTAGCTAGCGAAGGGCCATGGGGATGAAAAGCCTCAGGAACTGGCAATTAACATATTCATTGTGAGTGGTAGAACACTCTGCCAAATCATTCTCGCTATTGCCATCTTGGAACTGAACACAGCCTCATTTCTAACATACCAGATGCCCAAAAATAGTTTGTGATAATAGATCTCAGCTTAACTCTTGAACTAGGAATTAGGGTAGAACCCTCGCGCAGCCAGGATCCCACAGGCCAATGAGCTAGGATCCAATAGGCCATTGAGGCAGCAGTTCAAAATCAAAATTGAGATCAGATTGAACAATAGACCAAAATTGCATGGTGAAAGGGCAAGAAAAGAAAAGGTGGTCAATAGACTCAAGGTGAAAACCACAGAATTTGCAAGATGGGTTGCTACAAGGAATGAATCGCAGGATGATATCAGTAGTGGGCAACCGCCTACGGAGGAGCTTCCAAATGAAGATTTTAATTTTTGGGGCAATAGGCAGACGCCAAAGGAGGTTCCAAGAGGGTTGAGTAGGCTGGTTGTGATTCCAAGATGGCCGTCCAGACGAGTATGGCGGTAAAAACCTGTCTACAATGAATCTATAAACTGAGTTAGCTTTCACAACACCATGAGTATCCATCACCCAATGCCAGAAATCATCATAGGCAATATGAGACAAGTAGATAGACACGATGCAATTCATCACAAATAATTCAGCAAGCATATTACAATTCCAGTTATTATCACAAAGGATCTCATTCACCATCATGTTATCAGCAATCAAGTTAATATTAATGTAAGTAGGTTTCCATGCAAGGGGTATAGAGAAGATCCAGGGGTCATGGAGGATAGAAGTATTATTCCCATTCCCAATTTGAACCATAAGACCAAGTTTGATGTTGTCAAGAGTATGTAAGATTGCTTTCCAGCACCAAGCAGAGGATTTGGGAGGATTTGACAAAGACCAAGGATGAATGACACCATATTTCTACCGAACAAGCTACACCCAGGGGGTATCCTTATTATTTAGGAGGTCCAAGGATCTTTTAGCAAGAAGAGAAGTACGAATATGCTTTAGGTTCTTAATACCAAGACCCCCACAAAGCTTGGAGAGCTGGATAGATTCCCAATTAATCAGGTGTGCACCTCTCTTCTTACCACTGCCAGGATTCCAAAAAAAAGATCTATTGTGTTTCTCAATAGCATCGATAATACCATTTGCAATGAAAGAGGAGCTGAATGCATAAACTGGAATGGAGTTAATCACTGAGTTGATGAGAATGGCTTTACTAGCTTGATTAAGCAGGATTTGTTTCCAACCAGTTAACCTTTTGGTAATTTATCCATAATGGCTCTTTGGGAATTGGCTGGGATGTATTTATGGGAGATTTGGACACCCGGATAAGAGAATGGATAGGATCCAACTTTAAAATTAAGAGAGTTCAGTATTGTGTGCTTCCTAAAGAGAGCAATCTTAGTGGGGAAGAAAATTTCAAATTTAGCATATTACCTTTTGATTAGTCAGACTTTCATAATGCTTAAAAATCTTCTTCAAAGTGATGCAGTTAGATTTGGTGGCTGCAGTGCAAATTGATGGGAAAATTCGAGAACAAGAAGAGAAGGTCGCAAAGAGATTGCAGAAAAATAGAGGAGACACACGATTTACCCAGATTCACTCTTGAGATTAGGGCTACGTCCTGCAAAGAAGTTCCACTATATCGTTTTGGTTTACAGCCGCCACACAGATTATATATGAAAATAAGCTATAAATAAGCCTCTCCAAAATGGGTTTAAAATTCGAACAAAATAGAGAAAAAAATCTAATCCGAACCACACGGGCCGGCTAAACAAAGCTCAAACGGCTAAACAAAGCAGGACCACTGTCGGGGGTGGTGCCCCCTGAACTCCCCTTATGTTCGTACGCCTGCAGCACAAGTAATTGGGTAATACTCAGATTCTCCTAAGTTCACGTGGGCGAACCCGGTGTGAGAAACAAGGGTTCATGAAGTATTCATCAACTCCAACACAAATGAGAAGGTCATCAGCAAATATCAGATGCTAAGCTAAAAAGTATTACTGGAATATGAGATTAAAGAGCCTAAGGAGACTTGACCATTGATCAAGGAGGTGAGCACCTGAGAGGTAAGAATGAATAGGTATAGGGAGATGGGATCACCCTGTCTATGACTAGTAAAAGAACTAGAGATAGAACCATTAATATTGCATGTAAAGGTAGCAGATTTGATATAAGTAGTGATCCAGGAAATAAAGGTTGGAGGGAACTCTATTTTAGTGAGGATAGTCTCCATGGCATACCAAGAAATTTTGTCAAAAGCCTTTTCCATATCAACCTTAAGCATCAGGAACTTCTTTCTTCCCTTAGCAATGGAGTGAGTAACTTCTTAGGCAATGATGATATTGTCTTGGATGGATCTTTGTGAAATAAATGCAGATTGGCAAGGGCCAATCAACCTATAAAGAGTAGGTTTGAGTCTTTGTGCAAGGATTTTGGTAGTGAGTCTATAAAGCACATTACACAGGGAGATAGGCCTGAAGTCAGACATTCGGGAAGGAGAATCCTTCTTGGGGATAAAAACCAGGGCAGTATTGGTCTAGTCACAAGGCAGGGTGTTTGTGTATAAGGCATTTCTAATATGATTACAAATGTCTTGGCCTATAATGTCCCAATAATGTTTATAAAATTTAACAGTGAACCCATCTGAGCCCGAGGCCTTGCCAAGACCAAGGCTCCAGAGACTATCTCTAATCTCAAGGTCAAGTTGTCCCACCAAGTATGATCAAGCTTTGGAAGAGTGGGCTAGATAGAAGGGTCATGGTTGAAAGAAACATGGCTCCATAGATCCTGATAATTCCACACACGTTTGACAATCTCTCTATGTTCATCATAATCAAATAAGAAAGCTTCATACTTGAAAGATCTAGGTTTATTCAATTGAATATCAGTATTCATGAGGATAGGAGAGTGATCAGAGACAATGTGGGGTAAAGTGTTTAAAATGGTTTGAAGGAAAGACATGAGCCATTGATTATTTGTCTAAAAATTGTAAGTAACTATTCAAATGTCATCGTCGGACATTTGAATAGTTACTTACAATTCTTCCTCCTATTCTTGATATAGTGAAATTAATTAATAATTATATGACATTAATTAATAGCAGTCATCAGAAAACATATATGTCATATCATTCATTTGGAAATAATGTTTGATAATTAATGATAAGGGAGTGAGAGATGGTAGAGTATTAAATATTATGTTAGGTAACGGATTAGGAATCAGGATGAGTTGAAGTATGAAATATTTATTTATTCAAGATTATGGTTATCCTTCATTATATATAAGTTATTTATATTGCATATTTATATATCTATTACTCAATTTTATTACCTCCTTGATATTTTTGTGCATCATTTTTTTCTAAATCGATCTTCTCTAATTTGTATTCTTCGTGTCTATTTTCTTTGTCTTTGTTTGAAAAAGATAAGAAAAATACATGTTTGTGCTACCCTTTTAAGAAGTCATCAGATGTCATCCATCACCGTTAAATTCACCATGATAGTGAATTTATTTAATTAAATTTTTTTATCAACTCTATATCACTATGAGAAAATAGAGAATTTTTAACGGACGGTTTCCAAAGGGAACAAATCCTTCAAAATTTTTGGCAAATCTTATGGCGACTCAAATCTTCCTTCTAAAATACCGACGGTGATGATAGCCTTCGATAGTACCATTGGCCAATAATCGTCGGTAGTATACCAATGGGTTAAGCCTTCCGTACTACTGACAAAAACATTACAGAAGGTCGAATTCGTCGATACGTCAGATTATAACATAACATCTCTCCATAACAAATATACTATTTTTGGCGTAGTGTTTCGACGGTTGAGGCCTTCGACACTACTAATGGGGACATTGTCGTCGGTAGAATCGAAGGTACTCTCTGTCGCGACTAAAATTTATCACATAATATCTTGAGCGTCGTCAAGTTCTGATGGGCATGTTCTTCGCGCGGACATCAATCCGTCAGTAGTTTCGAAGGCATTCCCCCGTCACAAGGTCAAATAGATATATGGTTCACACCCTGTGCTACTCCGCATGTTCCGACGAGGCATCACCTTCGCTGCTACTGACGGCTACACTACCATCGGTAGTAGCGAAGGCTGGTCCCCGTCGGAAAAGACTATTTTCAATATATCAACCTATTAGTACGTTTTGACAGCTACCGCTTTCGCTACTGATCACTAGCTAATCATACTAAATTTCTACCCATTTTCCAACTTAATTCATGTGCATATAAGCTCTAAAATGTTCATATTCATCAAAATATGCTTAATATACATTCATTTATCTCCTCAGCATAATATTATCCCATTTGCACATTTGAGCTGGATAATATATTGGTTTAGTTCCTATGTGTCTAGTTTTTATTTTGAGAGTTTGATGCTTGTTATTCATGATGTTGTAGGATTAAATCAAGTAGAAAAAATAAAGAATTCTGTTGGAAAAGTTTGAGGGGACCACAAGTGTGCAGGCTGCCAAAAAGCAAGAAAAGGAATCTTTTTGAAAGGAAGAGAGGACCAGGACAGATGGTATAAATCAGAAGGAATAAAAACTTTTGATTGAGATCAAAGGGTGATGAGATGCCATATAAAAGGGGGAATTCCAGGAGAAGAAGAGGGCTTCCACCATTTTTCCAGATTTCTGCACCTTGGAGCTGAAGGAAGGAGAATAAGAAGTCTAGAGGAGATTTCAAGCTGATTGTGCCATTTTCATATTTTAGAATGTTTTTTATTCTATTCCTCATCTATTTTGTATTGATTTCATCATTTATGAGGAGCTAAATCTTAGCTCTCTTAGGATAGGGTAGTAGTCTAATTCCTGCTATGAATGGATGATGAACAACACTATTTTTTTCCACTAATGCTAGTATAGTTCTAAATGTTTTGGAATCTGTTCTTATTGATGTGAATCCTACTTTGTAATGACAACTGAGAAGTTGATTTTAGATTCTTTTCATACTTAGAAATGAGCAAAAAACATTGATATTATTTTCTGATTCCAATCTATCCATGCTGAGTTTTGATATATCCATTTAGCTTTTGTTAATGTGAATCTCATATTAAAATGGCAATCGAAAGATTGATTCTAGATTCCCTTGATGTTTAGAGATAAACCAAGAGCATTATCATTGGTTTGTGGATCTGATTATGTTTGTGTTGTGAGCTGAATCATTATCTTGTCTTGTGATTGCTACTACCTCTAGTTTGTGACTTTACTTGTTATGCTTATATCTGAAAGGAAGGTTAGCATATTAGTAGTTGTCATAAGTTCCATGATTTGAAACACTTTTAAATCAACCTAACTAACATTCATATGAAGGTATGATATTAGTTCTTATTTCAATGCACTGTGAGAGCAGTTTGTATAGGTTGAAATTGGCGTGATTTTATTGTTGAATTGTTCTAATCCATCCATAACAGAATTAGATGAACCCCATTCTTAGGAGAATCTGTCATTAACTGTTAATCCCCTTTAAGGCTTTCAGCTAAGTAGTTAGATTTCATTCCATATTAATCATTTTAAACATCTAAAAGAGTTATCTCCTAGTTATAGTTTGATTCGGGTCTTTATCCTTTCCTTTTTACTTACTTGTTACTTTAGCCCTTTTAGTCTAGGATTAATTTAGATTAGTTAGTGAATCTTTAGTTCTCAAATCATTGTGGATACGACATTCGAGTCTACTACTCCGATCTGTGCACTTGCAGTTTAGTGAAGTAAGGAGTTTATACCATATATCATTTAGTTGCATTTTCAATTCTGTGCTATAAATCAATCAATTAATCACACTCCATACAATTCACATCAGCTACTACCGATGGGTATGCTACCGTCAGTAGAGCGAAGGATGGTTCTTGTCGGAACGTCAACCTAGAATATGCCCTCTTACTTGTGTTATATCGCAGGTTCTGACGGCTGTGTCCTTTGCTACTATCGATGGATGTGTGACCGTCGGTAGTAGTGAAGGAGAAGCCCCGTCGACGTCAATCACTAGGGAGACCTGCTTCTTTAGACGTTCCGATGGGCTTGTGCCTTCGCTACTACCACTGGTCGACCATCAGTAGTATCGAAGGCGATGCCTTGTCCGAAATTCAGTTAATATTATAAATTAATTTATCGGGCACAATATCATAATCTTTTATAATTAACTATCCGACAGATGTTACCCATCACTATGCCGTCGGGTGCTGAAATATATATTACCCGTCAGCGGCAATATTTAACTTTTTTCCTCACTCTCTCGAACTCGCCCGGTCACTCTCTTCCCTCTCTCACTCATAGCTTCCACGGTCTCGTCCCCCGGTCCCACAAACTGATCCCTTACTCCTGCCTTTGGACAGCTCCGGTGGACTGCGGCCTGGCCACGTCAACCATTCCGACGATGAGGTACCACCTACTCTTCTTCGGCCCTTTCTCCCTCCCTCTCTCTCTTCTTCTGTATGGCACAGGTAGGTAACACATTCGAGCTGTGGGATCTGGCATTTAGCTAGCGGATCCGGCGTCTGACGGCCGGATCTGGCGTTTGACGATCGGATCCGGCCTCTTGCTAAGGACCCGGCAGTGATCCGACCGGGGCAGCACCGTGTCGCCCTCCTGCATGGGCGGCACCGTGTCGCCCATCAGCACTCTTGCACGAGCGAAGCTGCATCACCTGTCAGCACTCGCCACGCCACCTATCAGCACTCGCCACGCCACGCCGCGCCGCCTCCTGCACGGGCAAAGCCGCATCGCCCGTCTGCACTCGTGCCACCACGCTGTCCTCCTGCACAGGCTGCATTGCGCCTCACCGGCATCCTGCATGGTGGCGCCGTGCTGCCCTCCTGCACGGGCAGCACCGCTCTGGCGATCTCTCCGCCGCCCTCCAGAATGAGCGGTCTTCCCTGTTGAAGTGTGTCATTCAGTTTTTTCCTTTTCCAGATTATTTGAGTGCTATCTTCTTTTAATCTCCATGTTTGCTTCGTATTTTAATCTATCCTCGTATCATTAGCAGCCTTTGTTCTTCGATTTTCTCCATTGTGTTTATTCATGATATAGGGGCAATACAAGTGATGAGGATAGACTTGAGACATATTATAGTAAGCATAGAACATCTTCCTATGACAACATTTAGCATGTTTCCTTAGGTAATCTTCATTTAATTTATAATGTATGTCGGTATCATTAAAGTAATATATCAAGTACTTTTCTTTATGTGAGGGCGGGCAAAAAAAGAAGAAATCCCATATGTACATTGATTGGTCTCAAAGCACGATGTTCAAGGTTAATTGACATCTTATGATGATTGACCCCTTTAGTGCATTTAGTTTTTATCGGAAACAATGTTATCATTTCACAGTAGTTACTTGCTACTTATATTGAAAATTAGAATTAATTGGACTTTTATGAAGGTTTAAAATGCCTTCCCCATGTCATTAAAAATCAATCCACATTAAGAGGATAAAGTAACATAACGTGGATTCATCTTTATTCACACAATGTTGTTGTTGCCGTCATTAGCTCTCCCATACTCCTCCCTCGATCAATCTCTCTCTCGCTATCAGCATTCTTTATCCGTCTTCTTGTCATCGTTATTTTTTTGTCTCATTCTTCTCGACAGAAGTCGACGGGCTCGGAGGTGTCGGAGGTCTCCTTGCTCATGCAGTGCAACAGGAAGGTTGGCACCATAGTTGTCAGGATCTCGATCCGGATAGTAAGTTTTACAATCTTACGATCCCCGGACAGAAAATGATCTCGATCCTACCCGGAGGATCTTAAACGTAGGAATTATACCTGATCTATAGCTAGGTCTTAAGATCGGTAAGATCTTACGGTAGGATCTTACGATCCTAGCGATCCTACGATATTAGTATAAATTTATTTATTCGAATAAAAAAATAAAAGTAACATAAAGGTTCTTGAGAAAATTAAATTTAACTATTTTATTTATATATATTGTATATGTGAATCTCATTTTCATGAATTTTAATATCTTCTAATAATTTAATGTAATGTTATGAATCTAATACTATATTATCTTACATCAACATTATTATTTTATTCTTGCACATATACTAAGAATTATATTGCACTTTCATAAATATTATAGTTCATTAAGATCAAATACTATATATTATTATTTTAGTATTTTTTAAGAATATATCATATTTTCTTTCAAATGATATAAAAAATATCTATTAGACTTGAAAATATAAATAAAGTATTAATGGTCAATGTTTAATTAACTTATATATAAACATAATATTTATGAATGACTATACTACTTTATTATTTTATATTAAAAATAATTTTTTATTCATGGGGTAGGATCTTACGATCCTTGATCCGATCCTACGATCCTCGATCCTCAAAACTCCTTACGATCCTACCCCGAAAAGCGATCCTGATAACCTTGGTTGGCACCTTTAATTAGGATTATGTAAGTGTATGTTCAATTAGGTGTGAATTAGGTTTCGCTTGTTGAATGTTTGTATCATCCTGTTCGGGTTCAAGAGTTGGACATGCAAATGCACCTTAAGGTGGAATTGTAGGTATAAGAGTACTTAGAAAAGAAGGTAACATGGAATAAGAGTGATTCATATGGAAGCCTGATTTCATAGTTAGTATATTAAAATATTAATATAAATTATAACATTATATTCAGTTAGGTGCTATTTAGTATATATCACGTATAGGGTAATGTTGCTATTTGAATAACAATTTAGATGATGATGCTATTTGAATAAAGACTCAGTGGTTTCACCTCGCCATCGATTTTGCACATGGCGTGTGCAAATTCGATATGTTATCCTGCTTTTCAGTGTACCCATAGTCCTTACAGCCTGCATGATCTCACATTCTGATTCATAAAATATTATCATTAGTTGTATGTGCAGATATAACGTCTCCTCCGAAACATATCCAAGACGCGTAGGATTGATAGTGGTTGTACAATATAATGTCTTCTTAAGGCATTCATCTTGTTTCTTTGTTCCAACTTACCATGAGAAAGTTGCAGTGTACATCCTAATTTACCTTATTATTCAATTATTACATGCCTCACACATCTTGCTTTACGTTATTAAGGCATTCTCTATTTTTTTTTTCAGGCCCGGAAGGAGGATGTTCATCATAGTTTGAAGATGGCTCTGCTTAATGCCCAGACAACTGAAATTATGGATATTCTATGAACAGTTTGTATTATGAACTATTAGGAGTTCCAATAGTTTCACTTCTTCGAACCGTTTGTATCTATGTGTGTAATTTAAAAAAAAAAGAATCCAAAAGTTTTCAACAGGCTTTGGCCCGTCGAAAACCACTTTTAAAAAAGGAAGTTTGGAGGTTCTGACTGCTGTTCCCATCGGAAGCTCCGGAGGAGACAACCCGGTTGAAGCTTTCGACGGAAAGCATCATCGAAAACTTCGAAGGGGACTACGCCTTTGAAGTTTTCAATGGTAGAAACTGTCAAAAACACCGAAGGCGACGAGATCTTCCATCGGAATTTTTGAAGGGAGACAACCCTCCCTGAGATTCCAGCAAGCTGCTTAGGTTAAGTTGCGATCGGTGTTGCCCGTCCAAAATTTCGAAGGAAATCGTTCCTTCTTAAGTTGCGACAGGTGTTGTCCATCCAAAATTTATGAAGGAAATTAATCCTTCGAAACTTTCGACGGACAACGTTCGTCAAATATTTATCAAAAGGCAATTTAGCCATCGCATACGTCCGCCGAAACTTCCGAAGAAATATTTTAGGACATTCGGTAACTCTTTCCAACGGCTGAGATTCCGACTGACCGTTTATCGTTGAAAAATTCGTCGGAAATCCATATCTGTGACGGATTCCAAAAGTTTTGCGACGGATATATCCATCGAAAAATTACAAAATTCTTGTAGTGCATCATTAATCGAACATGAGTGGATGTCTAATAGTACTACAATTTAAATTAGTAGCACAATTATTTTTTTCTAAAAGTAATATAAATACATTCCTATTTAATCAATGGAGATTACTGCCAAACCGTCAGCATTTTTTTCTCATTTAAGAAAGTCCAAGCGCGAGTTTTTTTTTTTTTTGGCGTATCCATCTATCTCATTATTGATAGACTTTTTTTTTTGGATATCATTGATGGACTCATCTTATTGCAAAGCAATCGTTCTCACGCTCATCACCCGGCATTTATATTGGATCTTTTATCACATGGACGAAAAGAAACAATATCATATTTTCCCCTTCTTTCTGATTGACTTTGTAACTAACGCACGTTATTAAACACCAAATGGGATGAACAAGTTGGTGGAGCCCAAGCCTTCGGTCAACTGATCCATGGTCAACCAACATCGCTGGTTGATGTAATTTGTTACGACAATATTTTGCTAGAAAGCTAATAATAAGTCTGGATTGTGTGGTGTTTTGATTTATAAATTAATAATAATTTTAATTTTTTAAAAAAGAATGTTGATCAAGAATGATCATGAGACCATTTTTACATATTCCTTAAATCCTAAGTTCTTGATTCTTGATTTTCAACGAAAAAAATTATAATAAATTACTTTATATCTTCTCCTTGAATTTTCTTTTTTTTCATAGAATGCAAATCATGATTACATAAAAAAAGAAAAAAAAAGATAAATGGATTCATGAAATCAAATTTCACCACTATCCAATTTTGTTAAAAGAAAAAAAAAGAAGTGCACGCCAAATCCAGCAATTAATAATTGTTGAATGACGTCCAAAATAAATAAAAAATAAAAAAATAAAACGTGATGAACCGCACGGCTGGAAGGATAAAATCCATATCCTAATCAAAGTTAGGAAAAATCTGACCTCATTAAATCAGATTAGGAGAGGAAAGTTATAAAAGATAAAAATAGGATTTGTTAAACCCTTTTTCTCTCAACCTCTCCCCTATTCGTTCCTTTTCGTCCGTGCGCAGAGGCCAGGGAATTGTCCATCTTCTCTAGGTGCAAAGGAAGTCGAGAGGACACATCGATCCCTCCGTTCCTCCTCTCGCACACATCTCTCAATGGTTAAGATCTGTTGTAGGGGTAGCTGATTACTCTTCGTTGTTTCTGCAGAGAGTGGCCGAGAGGGAGATCAGGGGAGAAACAGGGGAGGGCGCTATTAACCGATTTCTGATGAACGAAAAGAGAAATTGATCGCGAACCAAGGTGGGTGAATCGAAATCACCTTGCATGACCCCTGAATTGTACTAATCCATGCCCTAATTGATAATGAAATGAAAATGATCAAGAAGTGTTCCTAGGGTTCTTGTTTAATTATTGAATTGTTTGAATTATTTGATTTGCTTATTGTTTGAATTAACTCTGATTGTTCTATTTCTGTCCTATTGATTGCTAGGATGTAGAAATTAGGTTAGGGCGAATGCATGTTGAAGATCCATGAAATTTGTGTGTTGAAATCGGTCGGAACCCACCGCCGTCACGACCGTGCCATTTCCTGGCACGCCCGTGCCAATTACCGTCATGGCCGTGCCACCGCCTGGTACGCCCGTGCCAACTACTGTCCGGCCGTGCCACCCTGTTGGCACGCCCGTATCATGAACTAAAAGATCGGTCTCTGCCGGTCGATCGAACGCTCAACCGGTCATGGCCATGCCACCCTTTCGGCACGGCCGTGCCATGTCCACCCTAGTCGCACGTAGGAGAATCGGTTGACCGTGAATCGGTCGACCGATCTCACCCTATCACGACTGTTCTCTCCTTGGACACGCCCGTGGCACCTATGTAGAACCCGATCCTTAGGTCGACATGGCTGTGCCACTAGGTTGTCACGGCTGTGCCCGACCACCAAACACCCCCTGACTTCTACTCTTTAGACTTCCTTTACTTTGATATGTACATTATCGATTGTTTTATGTTTCCAACATGAATTCTTTATCCTGATTTATCACATACTGATCATATCACCTTCATCGTATGATACAAAAAATGACAAGTTACTAAAAGTGATTAATAAGCTTAGATGAAAGATTAATGATGGTTGTCAGTCCAAGCCAAGTGCATCAAGATAAAGGCCGCTCCCTTGGTCATGGTTTGATCACCCATTGATCCGCACAAGACCGTATCATTTGCTGGGCATACTCCAAGAATTAAAGGCACCTAAAGTCACCATGATTGTTAATTAATAACCAAGATCAAGAAGCATATTCAAGTCAAGTCAAGTTATTGTCATGATTTTCAAGTATGCTATAAGTTCAAGTTTATTAATCATCATGTTACTCTCCTGATTCATGATATCCTATGATCTTATTCTTATTATGATCCATGATACTGACATGTTATATTTCATGTTCAAGTTAAGCATGATTATTTATCATTGATTATTATATTCATGTCATACACTATATACCATGTGGTTCCACTAGGCTGTAAAGCTTACGGGAGGACCTCCTCCCCTGTGCCTGATTTTCACAGGTCCAGCTCAGTGACGTGGTGGAGTAGACGTGTGGTGATGAAGCTCTGACGATAGGACAACACATGAACTTTAGGCTTTTTAGAGTGTCTTCTAGTTTTCTTTTATCTTCCACATTCTAGATTCATGATGTAAAACTTACTTTATTCTTAGCAATGATATAGCCACTTTTAGACTTCCGCATATGTATGTTATTTTATGTCATTTTATTATTTTTCTGTTGACGTGTCTCAATTTTTTACTGAGATATGGTCAATATTATGGTCAAGTCATAGCATGCCATAGCGCCTTTAGGTTGGTCTTCGCCATGTGACGGGGGTCAATTTTGGGGTGTTATATTTATGGTATCAGAGCTAAAGTGAGGACTCTCTTGACGTCCTAGTGTATCGTATAGTATGGTATTGGTTCATGTGCTAACGCCGAGCAGCCGCCACACCCTCCACCGAAACGCATTGTAAGTCAAGTTAATGTTTATGTCAAGTTATTGTTTATTGATGCATGACTTTATTTCATGATTAGAGGATAAGCATGTCACGACGATCAGAACGGATTGAGGAGCAGATGGCCAGAGCGGACTGGAATCTTATGAGGCATCGGAAGGCCCACTCCCTGAAATGGAGGCCCAGCCGAGTCGCGGACATGGTCGTGGCCGAGGCCGTGCGCCAGGCCACAGAAGAGGCAGAGGCCGCGCAGCTAGAGCGCCAATAGAAGAACACGTGGATGAGTTTGCTCCCCTTGAGGGTAGTCAGGCTGGGGGTAGTCCGCCGGCGTCTAGACGCCGCAATCAGGGAGCACACCATGAAGCGTCTGAGGACACCATTCAAGCCTTCCTGAAGCTTCACCCGCCTCAGTATGATGGGAAGACGGACTTTTTCAAGGCTGGAGAGTGGATTGAAACCATGGACCGCATCTTCAAGCTGATGAGGTGCGCGGATGGACAAAAGGTCTTATATGCCACTTACATGCTTACTGGTACTGTAATGAACTGGTGGAAGTCTACAAGGGCCACCAGGTTCAGAGGACTGGAGGAAGAGGATATTGTTTAGGATGAATTCAAGAATGCCTTTATAACTCGCTACACTCCCGAGCATGATCGCATCAACAAACAAGAGGAGTTCCTGCAACTGCAGCAGGGAACTATGTCTGTGGCGGATTATCACACCCAGTTCATCCAGCATAGTAGTATTGCCCGATGCCATTTGAAGGGCGCATTCGGGCTAACAAGTTCATTAATGGGCTGCAGCAAGCACTGAAGACTGAAGTCCTATCTGGAGACTGTGAGAATCTGGAGAAAACTGTGAGGTTGACCACACGCATGGAAAAGGATCAAGCTGAACATAAGGCCAAAGCTCCAGCCAAAGCAATAGAGCAGCCCAGGCCTCGGACGGAAGACCAGCGAACATTTAGAAGGAATGATCGCCGTGATTGCCATTTTCGACCATACCAGCAGAGGGAAGCTCCACGACAGGTTCAAGCTCAGCCACGTCCTACGCCATTGCCAGCACAACCACTGAGACAACTGCCACCACCACCGCGCCAGCCACAAGTGCCACAGAAGCCATTATGTCCTCACTGTGGCCGTCACCATGATGGAGAGTGCCGTAGGCCGAACGGCTCCTGCATTCAGTGTGGACAGTTCATCACTTTATCCGAAAATGCCCACAAGCTTCCAGAGGAGGTCGAGAGAACCGGGAAGCAGGAGGTGCGAATTCCGTTGTGCAAGGTCGTGTGCACAGCTTAGAAGCAGAAGCAGCCTAGAATGACAATGATGTCATTAGAGGTACTCTCCCCATCGCCAATTTGTCTACTACTATTCTATTTGACTAACACACTCATTTATTTCAGAGTCGTGTGCCCAAACACTTGGTTTACCTCTTAAGCAGATGCCCCATGCTATGCATGTGAGTACACCTATGGGTACTCTCTATGTTGCTAGGTACATTCCGAATGTACCTGTTAATGTGGAAAAGAAGAACTTTTCTACAGACCTCATAGTCATCCCCATGGTGGATTATGATGTTATCTTGGGGATGGACTGGCTTTCATATCACGAAGTAGCCATGCACTGTAAACAGAAGAAAATCGTCATAGGGACACAAGGCAAGCCTAAGGCAGTGATCAGAGGCACTCTATCAACAATGAACAAGGTCATTGTCTCAACGATCAAGGCACAGAAGTTGTTGCAGAAAGGATGTTGTGGGTACTTAGCTAGTGTGGTCAAGACGGATGCACCTGTCACTGAGCTCCAACAGATAGATGTGGTGCGGGAGTTCCCAGATGTGTTTCCTGAGGACACATCCGGACTACCACCGAAATGGGAAATCAACTTTAAGATAGATCTCCTCCTTGGGACAACACCCATCTCTAAAGCACCCTACCGCATGGCACCCGCTGAGATGCAAGAGCTGAAGAAGCAGATAAAGGAGCTACTAGACAAAAGATTTATCAGACCGAGCGTCTCACCCTGGGGCGCACCGGTCTTGTTTGTCAAAAAGAAGGACGGCTCTGCATCGACTATAGGATGCTCAATAAAGTGACAGTGAAGAATAAGTACCCCCTGTCTCGGATAGACGACCTTTTTGATTAGCTGTCAAAAGCATCGTTGTTCTCTAAGATAGACCTACGTAGTGGCTACCATCAGCTGAGAGTGGCCGAAGAGGACATACCAAAGACTGCCTTTCGGTCGAGATATGGGCACTACGAGTTCTTGGTCATGCCATTTGGACTGACAAATGCTCCTGCCGCGTTCATGGACTTAATGAACAGGGTCTTTTGACCATATTTAGATCAGTTTGTCATCGTGTTCGTGGATGACATTCTGATCTATTCTTCTAGTCCAGAGCAACACCGAGAGCACCTCAGGATAGTATTGGAGATCCTGAGGCAACAAAAGCTTTATGGCAAGTTTTCAAAGTGTGAATTCTGGCTGAAAGAGATCATGTTCTTGGGACACATAGTCTCCAAGAAGGGCATTGCAGTAGACCCAGCGAAAGTGGAGGCGGTGATGAATTGGACAAGACCGAAGAATGCTTCTGAGATTCGCAGCTTCCTTGGTTTAGTGGGTTATTACAAAAGGTTTACCAGGGACTTTTCCAAGATTGTTGCACCCCTCACAAATCTCACAAAGAAGGCATAAAAGTTTATATGGACAGACAAGTATGAGCAAAGTTTTCAGACTCTGATGGACCGTCTGACTTCGGCAATACCGACAGGCAGTGGAGGCTTCGTGGTCTACAGTGATGCATGTGGAACAGGATTGGGCAGTGTACTGATGCAACACGGCAAGGTAGTGGCCTATGCTTCTCGGCAGCTAAAGAAGCATGAGGTGAACTACCCCACACATGATCTAAAATTGGCGGCTGTGGTCTTTGCCTTGAAGATCTGGAGGCATTATTTGTATGGGGTGACATTTGAGATCTTCACTGACCACAAGAGCCTCAAGTACATCTTTGAGCAGAAGGTTCTGAAGAGGTGCCAGAATGAACCAGCGAACTTTCAAATCTTTGCAGATGGAGGGATTAGATATCGGGACAAGTTGTGGATTCCCACTGACACTGATGTCCGACGAGAGGTACTGGATGAGTGCCACAAGTCAGAGTTCGCTATCCATCCTGGTAGCACTAAGATGTATAAGGATGTCCAACGCAGCTACTGATGGCCGGATATGAAAAGAGAGACGGCGGAATATGTGTCCCGATGCCTAGTGTGCTAGCAAGTCAAGATTGAGCATCAACGACCATATGGCAAGCTGAAGCCGTTGGAAATTCCACAATGGAAGTGGGATAAGATCACTATGGATTTTATGTCCAACTTACCTAGGACTAAGAAGGGGCATGATGCCATATGGGTGGTCGTGGATCATTTCATGAAGGCGGCACACTTTATTCCAATTCGATGGAAACAATCAGTGGAGAGTCTGCTAGACCTGTATGTGAGAGAAGTAGTCAGACTCCATGGTATCCCAGAGTCCAATAGTGTCTGATCGAGACCCCAGATTCACTGCCAGATTCTGGAGGAGCATGCAGGAAGCCTTTGGTACAAGGCTTAATTTTAGTACTGCATTCCACCCTCAGACTGATGGGCAATATGAGAGGACCATCCAGACACTAAAGGACATGTTAAGGGCCTGCGCACTAGATTGGCAGGGTAGCTGAGATGAGCACATTCATTTGATTGAATTTGCTTATACTAACAGCTACCACTCTAGTATTGGTATGGCACCATTTGAGGCTCTGTATGAATGACCTTGTCGTTCACCTGCCCATTGGAGTGAAGTATGCGAGGAAAAGATCATGAGTAAGGAAGAAGTAAAAGAAGCTATGGAATATGCTGAAAAGATAGAATTGATTAGCAAAGGATGAAGACTGCTCAAGGAAGGTAAAAGAGTTATGCTGACAAAGGCAGACGAGAGAAAATCTTCCAAGCTGGTGACCAAGTTCTTCTAAAGGTATCTCCTATGAAAGGAGTCATGAGATTCAGCAAGCGAGGAAAGCTCAATCCTCGCTATGTAGGTCCCTTTGAGATACTTGAGCTGGTAGCCATGCAGACTGGCTCTACCCCCATCTTATGTGAGAGTGCATAACGTATTTCATGTATCCATCTCAAGAAGTACAAGCACGATGCTGCAAATATTCTAAGGAAAGAGGAGCCAGATATAGCTGCAGACTTGACCTTCGTTGAGTATCCAATGCATATAGTGGATCGCAAAGTGCAACGTCAGAAGAACAAGGATGTCCCCATGGTCAAAGTAGCTTGGCGTCACCATAGCGGAGATGATGCAACATGGGAACTCAAGTCGGAAATGCGCCAAGAATTTCCTCACCTTTTCGGTAAGCCCTCTATTTAGTGCAAAATTCGAGGACGAATTTTCTTTTAAGGAGGTAAGAATGTAATAATAGGCCCAATCAGATAAAAAAATAAATAAATAAAATGTGATGAACCACACTGCTGGAAAGGATAAAATCCATATCCCAATCAAAGTTAGGAAAAATCTGACCTCATTAAATCAGATTAGGAGAGGAAAGTTATAAAAGATAAAAACAGGATTTGTTAAACCCTTTTTCTCTCAACCTCTCCCCTATTCGTTCCTTTACGTCCGTGCGCAGAGGCCAGGGAATTGTCCATCTTCTCTAGGTGCAAAGGAAGTTGAGAGGACACATCGATCCCTCCGTTCCTCCTCTCGCACACATCTCTCAATGGTTAAGATCTGTTGTAGGGGTAGCTGATTACTCTTCGTTGTTTCTGCAGAGAGTGGCCGAGAGGGAGATCAGGGGAAAAATAGGGGAGGACACTATTAACCAATTTTCGATGAACGAAAAGAGAAATTGATCGCGAACCGAGGTGGGTGAATCGAAATCACCTTGCATGACCCCTGAATTGTCCTAATCCATGCCCTAATTGATAATGAAACGAAAAGGATCCAGAAGTGTTCCTAAGGTTCTTATTTAATTATTGAATTGTTTGATTTTTTATTTGCTTATTGTTTGAATTAACTCTGATTGTTCTATTTCTGTCCTATTGATTGCTAGGTGATAGTGATATTTGAGTTTTCTAGTGATAACTTGCTGAAATTAAGTAAAGTGTCAATTTTTCATTTTTTGGTCTCCCAACTCACTAGCTGCAAGTGCACAGGTAAGTTGTAATAGACTCAGGTTATCGTATCCACAAACATTTAAAGTCCTAGACTACCTACAAACAGTTTGGATTAATCCTAATTAAGGTAGCAAAAAAACAAATTTTTGATTAGTAGTGAAAATAGATTTTTTTAACTAGTGCATAATGATAACAGGTTTGGGATTTTGGAAACTTTTGCAAAATTGAATTATAAATGTTAAATTAATGGCTAGAAAGGTTTAACTATCAATGAGGAGGGTTCTTCTAGGATTTGGGGTTCATCTAAATTAATTAAGGATGGAATGGATCAAGTTATCATTAAATGTCCAACTTTGATTCAATAATGAAAATGGCTGTTCCCACAGCTCAATTGGCATCTAACTAAGAAATATATTGTCATATAGTTGTTAGTTAGATTGAATCAATAGAGAGTCCTCACTAAAAATCAAGTTATCATTCAGCTCAATTGGGAGTTCATTGCTGATTTTTTATAATTCAAAGAAATTCTGTAATGATAACCTGTAATTGCAATCTTAAAAAGATAGAATCACTTCAATTGGTCAAACCAGAATGAAATCTACTCAAATATGGTGCTTGTGCTCCTTGATTCATCTCTGAATTCCAAGGGGATTTAAATTCAACCTCTCGGTTGCAAAATCAAATGAAATCCACACAAACACAACTCAATTGAATGTGCAAAGCATATGACCACAAGAATTCACAATTGCCATTGCTCCTTGGCCTATCTCTAGATCTCAAGGATGACCTAATGACTACTTCTCAGCAGTGGATTAAGTTGAGGCTTGACAATGGAAATCAGAATTTAAATAGAAACCAGAAAAAAGGAAGTAGAATTCTGCAATTCAGAAATTCAGAACTATAGATCAATGGAAATCTGGTTTACCAACTGATTCTTGACCCATCTCTGGACTGCAAGACATCCCTAAAGTTCACCTCTCAGTGTTTGGAAGAAATCAGGGGACTCAATTGGTAAATCAGGTTCCAGCAGGAAATTAGAAAAATTAGAATTCAGATTCTTAGTCTAGAAATCAAAGAAACAATCTGATTTGAGTCAAAATGATTGTCCAAACATCTTGATTCATTTCTGAACTAGATAGGAATAATAGCAAACATCCCAATGACTCAATTAATCAAATTTAGAGTGAAGAGCAGGTTCAAACAGCCACAAAAATCAGAATCAGATTCAGAAATCAGAAAAGAACAATTTGATTTGGGCCAAAGGTATGCCAAACTTCCTAATTCATCTCTGAATAAGATTGAGGCAGTAGCAATCTTTCAGTTGCCCAATAAATCAGATTTAGAATGATTAACAGATTCAATCAGCTTGAGAAATCAGATTCAGGAATTCAGAAAATCAGAAAACTGGAAATCAGAAATCAGATTGCAATAAAATGAAATCCAGTAACATGACATTGATTCCTAATTCATCACTGAACAAGAGTTAGATCTAAAGATAACTTCTCAGTTATAGATTACAAATAAGACCTATCAATGGCATGAATCAATGCAAAATGGTTCTGAAATATGAAAACAAATTTGATTAAAGTGCAGGATTACAATTCTGTCCATATCCATCCAAAACTAATCTAAACTACTACCCTATCCTAGAAGAAATGGAGTTTAGCTCCTCATGTTTACAAAGCTTGACATCAAAGAGAATGAGAAACAGATACAAATCATTGATGCTTGAAGCTCTCGACCAGCAGCAGCAAGTCCAGCAGCAGCTCCACAACAGCAGCCCTTCTTCCTTGGTCCAAACCCTTGCTCAAACCCTCAATGTCCAGCCCCCCTTCCTCCTCCAGAAATTTCACATTTTATATGACTCCTCTTCACCCTTGGATCAGCATCAGAATGTTCTTTATCCTTTGATTTGAGCCACCTGTCCAGTCCTGGAAGAATCTGCCTCTGCAGCACCTTTTTGTGTAGGAAAAAGTAGGTGGTCCCCCCCTACTTTTTTCACTTTTTGACCAACTTTCTCCCTGCTACAAATCTGCAAACAGCAAGCATCAAAGCCCTTGAATGGTATTTTGGCAAATAAAGATTAAGATGATGATAGTTGCTAGTTCAAATATCAAATGGTATTAGGTGTTGTGCAGGAATGAAAACTTGTATCAAAATTAATGAATTAAGGGGTCCGGAATGATAACTTGTCACAAATCATGGAAATTATCCAAATGCAAGTGATTCAAAGCATTAGAAGCATCAACTGGACTAGAGTAACAAGTGAGTGCATTCAGAAATCAAATATGAATGAGATTTCTAAGGAGTGATAACTTGGGTGCCCAAAAATGATAACTTATATGACTTAAAAATGATAACTTGTGATAACTTGAGTTGTGGTTATCCAAATGTGATGAAATTTGACCAGCAATGAGTTAGAACAATAATAAGATGATTGCTTAAGGTCCCTGTGCAGAATTAATGGTTTTGCATGTCGAGATGACAGAATTGCTCTTTAACGATAACTTGGCACTTAAAAAATGATAACTTGTTCAAATGGGCTTAAAACTTTGCACAAGTTGAGATGTGACTATCCAAATATGATTTATATATGATAATGATGGATTTAGGGCAAGAAAACCATTGAAAATCGGTTCACTCAAAATAATGATAACTTGACACTTAGGAATGATAACTTGTCGTCAAAATGATAACTTGGCATAGAATTTAAATATTAATGGATTTTGGCATTTCAGAACCTCTATGTACATGGAAATAAGTATGAAATGAGGAATATCAACTAGTTATCACAATGTATGCATTCCAAGTATAATTGGCACAAAAATAGGCAAAAATGGGACTCGATATGTATGAATTGCATCTAAAATGGGTTAGGAACATATAGTGATCAGCAAGTGATCAAACTCCCCCAAGCTTAGCCTTTTGCTTGTCCTCAAGCAAAACATTCATAAATTAAGGACAAACTTGAATTAAAAGTCCACAAATGAAGCAAAGATTAGCTGAATTGAATCCAATGAGTTTCCCACTTTGCCAACACTTCATTCTTTCCAAAAACTCAATTTCTAGCTAGAGAATCACAGAGGCTAAAGCAAATTTAAGCCATGGAAGAAGTACTAGTAATAACATGTTTGAATTGTATGAATTGTCAACTTTACAAAGAGGTTGAACTACAAATCTCTTCATTAACAGATTTTCAATTGATTAAACAAGTTTAACACCTGACTTTTATTCATGAAATGCATATAAACAGGTTTAGCACCTGATTTTTATTCAAGCTTTCTTTAGGAGAGATTCCTTTGAAAGTTTTGCTCTCCTAATTCCTTTGAAAGAGTGATACCTTTGGAAGTTTTGCTCTCTTCCTTTTTTCTATGCATGCATGCAACCTTTTACTTTTCCTTTTTCTCATTTTTCTATCCTGTTCATGAAGTGAGCAATAGTTCAAACTCAAGTATAGTTTAGATCCCTTTATCCAAAAAGTCAAGTTTTCCTATTTAGCATGGCAGCAAGAGCCTTGACTCCCTTCTAGACATCTGATATTACTAATTCAATCCATAAGTATCAGCTAGTGTGACCCACAAAAAGAAAAAAATTTCAGCTGAAAATTTCATTCAAATGCCTCTGAATTCATAATGCCAATTAAAGCAAGAAGGCTAATGGCCAAGTTGGCCACTTGGTATTGGAGTGCACCCACTGTCAAAATGAAGTATTCTACCCATTTCAGAGTTAAATTGAATTCAGAATTGAGTTGGATCCAAAAAATGATAACCAAGTGATAACTAGTGATAACTTGTGAAAACTAATGATAACTTGCAAAATCTACTGATAACTGGTGATAACTAATTTATGAACATTAAAATCAATTGAAAACATGGTGTAAAGGTTAGAAAAGCACCAGGTTTCCTCCCCCAAGCTTATTGTCAACACTGTCCCTAGTGTTGAAAATAAAAGGCAAGGGAGAGGGGTGGGTGGGAGTGAAATGCATGGAATTGGGCACTTGAATCCTCTTGGCATTTCATCCAGAAGCTTTGGGTGATCCAATCTTCATTAGTTGCAACTAATCCTGCAGAGAAACAAAGGATATCAGTTGGTATGGCAGATTTGCAACTAATCAAATTTTTGAGTGCAGAATTCAGCAATGCATTGGGAATTTCTGAAATTGGGCTATAGCAGATTTGGATAACTGATATGGGTGTAAATTCAGATGATGATATGATCAATGAAGCATAATGAGAAAGATAATAACAGTTATCATTAAGTTTTCAGTGTAAAAATCAGAAATAGGGGTAAGGGTACTCCCTAAATTTTGGAATTATGGATGAATCTGATTCCTCTCTTCTTTATTCCTGCAAAATAGAAAGATTAGGTAGATAATGGCTTGGGTTACCTCCCAAGAAGTGCCTTTCTTTAATGTCTTTGGTTAGACATTTTTTTAACTTCTTCATGTCAAGGAAGTTTGAATAGTATGATATGATCAAGTAGAGATCTCAATTTGTGGACAGCTTCACTAATCAAGAATGGATCTCTTAATTTGCCAATGATTGACCTTTGCTTCTCAGTTTGATTTTCTCCTCCATTGTACAAAAATTCCCTAACTTCTCATCCCAAAAATCCTCATGTATGATATATGAATCCCTGGACTAGGAAGAGGTTTCAGCTCAACAGAGCTGACCCATTCACTATCTGAAATGGAATGCATGATCCCAGCATTCAGCAACTTTAATATTTCCTTCTTGATCACTTCCTTCATGGTTGGAATGAGCTCCTTTGACATTCAATGGAGGGCTTGTAGTTGTCCTCCGTAGGGATCCTATGCATGCAAGTTGAGGGATTAATAACCTTGATATCATCAATAGAATAGCCTATTACCTCCTTGTACAGCCTTAGTTTTTTCAACAACTCTTCAACTTAATCCTTTGGCAAATTTGCATTAATGATAACAGGGAATGTTGAATTCTCTCCCAAGAATTCATACTTCAGGTTGTTGGGGAGAGGCTTGAGTTCCAATTTGGAAGAATTGGCTTGAGTTGAGTTGAATTGAGTCCCAGCAGTGATAACTTCCTGCACTTGGTGCTGGTTTTCTGAATTTTCCACTGGTTTGGATAAATTCAATGTTGATTTGTTTGCTTCAGCCTCTGGATCCTCTAATTCATTCAAATGATCAAACATTAGAAAATTTGGTCTACTGATAACTTGTGCCAAATTAAATTCTATCTTCTCCTCCCCAATTTGAAAGGTCAATCTGCCCTCCTTGACATCAATGACAGCCCCAACAGTGACTAAGAAGGGTCTCCCAAGAAGAATGGGGGTATTCAAGTCCTCATCCATGTCAAGTACCACAAAATCTACTAGTATGTAGAATTTGCCAACTTTGAGGGGTATGTCCTCAATGATTCCATGTGGGTACTTGATGGATTTGTCTGCCAGCTGTAGAAACAAATTTGTAGGCTTCAAATCTCCAACTTCAAGCTTCCTACAAAGTGAAAGAGGTATAACACTCACTGATGCACCCAAATCACATATTGCCCTTTGAATCTTCCTATTTCCAATTTCACAAGGTATGGAGAAGCTTCCTGAATCTTTCAACTTGGATGGCAATTTGTTTTGGATGATTGCAGAGGCTTCCTCAGTCAAGGTAATAGTTTCATGCTCTATAATCCTCCTTTTCTTGGTTAAGATTTCCTTCAAAAACTTTGCATAGGAGGGCATCTCCTGAATTGCCTCCACAAATGGCACATTGATATTTAACTTCTTTAGGATTTCAATGAACCTTCCATACTGCTGATCCTGCCTTGCCTTGATTAATCTTTGAGGGAAAGGTACCCTATCAAAGACCCTGGTACTGACTTCATTTTGAGGGCCTTTGTTCTAATTTTCTCCCACAAGTTCAGCTGGTTCTTCAGCAGCTTTGGACTTTGGATTCACTTGGGCTGGATTGTCCTCTACTTTCTTCATTGGTTTTCAATAATCTTCCCACTTCTGAGTTGGAAAGCATGGACTTGTTCCCTGGGGTTCAATTCTGGTTGTCCAGGAAAGAATATAGGGGGTCTCGCTGAAGTGCTAGCCTGCTGAGCAAGTTGACTTTCAAGCATCTTGTGATTGGCACTTAAGGCTTCCATTCTAGAATTGATTTTCAATATCTCCTCTCCTTGACTGTCCTGCTTCTTCAGAATCTGTTGAAGCATCTCCTTCATTTCATTTTGGAATTGAGGTGCTTGGACTTGTGGTGGTGGCTCATACAGATTTCTTTGAATTGGTGCACTTTGGCCTTGATTTCTATAAGGTGGTGGCTAATTCCTTGGCAGGATTTTGGGATGCCAATTTGAATTCTGCATAGGAGCCCCTTGATAGTTATTGCCCTTGTAAGAAAAGTATGGATGATTCCTGTTTTCTAGAGTATAGAACTCAGCAGGAGGTTTGATTCCATAATTGCCCACAGCATTGATTTAATCCACTGTTTGCTCCACTTGTTGCATAATCAAATTGCAATTTTCTGACATATGGCCTTGATTCCCACATACACAGCACCTTGTTTTAGGATTAGAAGCCCTATTTCCATTGGGAGTCAAGTTCAACCTCTCCAAAGTCTTGTACAGCACCTCTTCAAATTGGGTTGACAATTGGTTCACTGAATTGTCCATAGGTGGCCTCCTGGTCCTATCATGTGTGAGGAAGTGATGGTTCTTTGCAATGTTCTCTATCAATTGGTAGGCCTCATCTATATTCTTGGATGCAAAGATACCTCCTGCTGTAGTGTCCAAAGCCACCTTGCTAGAGTAGCTCAATCCATTATTAAAATAGTTGACTAATTGCCACTTTTCAAATCTATGGTGGGGACATGTCCTTAACAACCCTTGAAGCCTTTGTCATGTCTCACAAATATTTTCTTGGTCCAACTGATAGAACCTCACTATTTGATCCCTGAAATTATCAGTTTTTGAAGGAGGAAAGAATTCTGAAAGGAACAATTGAACAATTGATTCCCAAGTGGCTACCTCTTCAGGATTCAATCCTTTATACCATGTCTTGGCCTTGTCCTTGAGTGAAAAGGGAAACAATCTCATATATACTGCATTCATGGGGATATTATTGAAGTTCACAGTGCTACATATCTCCTTGAAATTGTCCAAATGACAAGCTGGATCTTCAATCCCAAGTCCAGAAAACTGACTTTGCCTAATCATAGAAATCAAGGCTGGATTAACTTCAAAGTTTGCCACAGGTGCTAAGGCTCCTCCCCCTGGTTGATTCCTTGCATTGCTTGGTGAATAACAGTCCCTAAGAGTTCTAGGAGCTGCAATATTCTGATTCACACCTCTTTCCATTTCATGGTTGTGTGCCTCTTCCCCAAAAATCCTACTTCTAGCCTCTTCTCTTTGGATTCTTCTTCTTCTGTTAAAGGCTCTCTCTGGTTCAGGTTTTGATAGGTATAGATCCTCTTGATGGTCCAAGTCCCGCATAAAGAGATTCAGAAGTATCAAATTCAAGAAAGAAATGAAAACTAGACAAAAATGAAAAGTTAGAAATGATAACTTGCAAAAATTAAAAATTGGCCTAACAAATAAACTAAAAACGAATCAAAAACTAATCTAAACTATCTAAGTTATCCTAATTGACCTCAAATCCCTGGCAACGGCGCCAAAAACTTGATAGTGATATTTGGGTTTTCTAGTGATAACTTGTTGAAATTAAGTAAAGGGTCAATTTTTCATTTTTTGGTCTCCCAACTCACTAGCTGCAAGTGCACAGGTAAGTGGTAGTAGACTCAGGTTGTCGTATCCACAAAGATTTAAAGTCCTAGACTACCTACAAACAGTTTGGATTAATCCTAATTAACGTAGCAAAAAAACATATTTTTGATTAGTAGTGAAAACAAATTTTTTTTAACTAGTGCATAATGATAACAGGTTTGGGATTTTGGAAACTTTTGCAAAACTGAATTATAAATGTTAAATTAATGTCTAGAAAGGTTTAACTATCAATGAGGAAGGTTCTTCTAGGATTTGGGGTTCATCTAAATTAATTAAGGATGGAATGGATCAAGTTATCATTAAATGTCCAACTTTGATTCAATAATGAAAATGGTTGTTCCCACAGCTCAATTGGCATCTAACTAAGCAACATATTGTCATATAGTTGTTAGTTAGATTGAATCAATAGAGGGCCCTCACTAAAAATTAAGTTATCATTCAGCTCAATTGGGAGTTCATTGCTGATTTTTTATAATTCAAAGAAATTCTGTGATAACCTGTAATTGCAATCTTAAAAAGATAGAATCACTTCAATTAGTCAAACCAGAATGAAATCTACTCAAATATGGTGCTTGTGCTCCTTGATTCATCTCTGAATTCCAAGGGGATTTAAATTCAACCTCTCGGTTGCAAAATCAAATGAAATCCACACAAACACAACTCAATTGAATGTGCAAAGCATATGACCACAAGAATTCACAATTGCCATTGCTCCTTGGCCTATCTCTAGATCTCAAGGATGACCTAATGACTACTTCTCAGCAGTGGATTAAGTTGAGGCTTGACAATGGAAATCAGAATTTAAATAGAAATCAGAAAATAGGAAGTAGAATTTTGCAATTCAGAAATTCAGAACTATAGATCAATGGAAATCTGGTTTACCAACTGATTCTTGACCCATCTCTGGACTGCAAGACATCCCTAAAGTTCACCTCTCAGTGTTTGGAAGAAATCAGGGGACTCAATTGGTAAATCAGGTTCCAGCAGGAAATTAGAAAAATTAGAATTCAGATTCTTAGTTTAGAAATCAAAGAAACAATCTGATTTGAGTCAAAATGATTGTCCAAACATCTTGATTCATTTCTGAACTAGATAGGAATAATAGCAAACATCCCAATGACTCAATTAATCAAATTTAGAGTGAAGAGCAGGTTCAAACAGCCACAAAAATCAGAATCAGATTCAGAAATCAGAAAAGAACAATTTGATTTGGGCCAAAGGTATGCCAAACTTCCTAATTCATCTCTGAATAAGATTGAGGCAGTAGCAATCTTTCAGTTGCCCAATAAATCAGATTTAGAATGATTAACAGATTCAATCAGCTTGAGAAATCAGATTCAGGAATTCAGAAAATCAGAAAACTGGAAATCAGAAATCAGATTGCAATAAAATGAAATCCAGTAACATGCCATTGATTCCTAATTCATCTCTGAACAAGAGTTAGATCTAAAGATAACTTCTCAGTTATAGATTACAAATAAGACCTATCAATGGCATGAATCAATGCAAAATGGTTCTGAAATATGAAAACAGATTTGATTAAAGTGCAGGATTACAATTCTGTCCATATCCATCCAAAACTAATCTAAACTACTACCCTATCCTAGAAGAAATGGAGTTTAGCTCCTCATGTTTACAAAACTTGACATCAAAGAGAATGAGAAACAGATACAAATCATTGATGCTTGAAGCTCTCGGCCAGCAGCAGCAAGTCCAGCAGCAGCCCTCCTTCCTTGCTCCAAACTCTTGCTCAAACCCTCAATGTCCAGCCCCCCTTCCTCCTCCAGAAATTCCACATTTTATATGACTCCTCTTCACCCTTGGATCAGCATCAGAATGTTTTTTATCCTTTGATTTGAGCCACCTGTCTAGTCCTGGAAGAATCTGCCTCTGCAGCACCTTTTTGTGCAGGAAAAAGTAGGTGGTCCCCCCTACTTTTTCCACTTTTTGACCAACTTTCTCCCTGCTACAAATCCGCAAACAGCAAGCATCAAAGCCCTTGGATGGTGTTTTGACAAATAAAGATTAAGATGATGATAGTTGCTAGCTCAAATATCAAATGGTATTAGGTGTTGTGCAGGAATGAAAACTTGTATCAAAATTAATGAATTAAGGGGCCCGGAATGATAACTTATCCAAATGCAAGCGATTCAAAGAATTAGAAGCATCAAATGGACTAGAGTAACAAGTGAGTGCATTCAGAAATCAAATATGAATGAGATTTCTAAGGAGTGATAGCTTGGGTGCCCAAAAACGATAACTTATATGACTTAAAAATGATAACTTGTGATAACTTGAGTTGTGGTTATCCAAATGTGATGAAATTTGACCAGCAAGGAGTTAGAACAATAATAAAATGATTGCTTAAGGTCCCTGTGCAGAATTACTGGTTTTGCATGTTGAAATGACAGAATTGCCCTTTAACGATAACTTGGCACTTGAAAAATGATAACTTGTTCAAATGGGCTTAAAACTTTGCACAAGTTAAGATGTGACTATTCAAATATGATTTATATATGATAATGATAGATTTAGGGCAAGAAAATCATTGAAAATCTGTTCACTTAAAATAATGATAACTTGACACTTAGGAATGATAAGTTGTCGTCAAAATGATAACTTGGCATAGAATTTAAATATTAATGGATTTTGGCTTTTCAGAACCTCTATGCACATGGAAATAAGTATGAAATGAGGAATATCAACTAGTTATCACAATGTATGCATTCCAAGTATAATTGGCCCAAAAATAGGCAAAAATAGGACTCGATATGTATGAATTGCATCTAAAATGGGTTAGAAACATATAGTGAACAGCAAGTGATCACTAGGATGTAGAAATTAGGTTTAGGCGAATGCATGTTGAAGATCCATGAAATTTGTGTGTTGAAATCGGTATCATGATTTGACAGAAGCTAAGTAAAAGGTCGGCCGCTGCCGATCGACCGAACGCTCAACCGGTCATGGCCGTGCCACCCTTCCGGCACGACCATGCCATGTCCACCCTAGCCGCATGTAGGAGAATCGGTTGACCGATTCTTGAATCGATCGACCGATCTCACCCCATCACGGCCGTGCTCTCCTTGGACATGCCCGTGCCACCTATGTAGAACCCGATCCTCAAGTCGACACGCCCGTGCCACCTATATAGAACCTGATCCTCAGGTCGACACGGCTGTGCCACTAGGTTGTCACGGTCGTGCCCAACCACCAAACACCCCCTGACTTCTATTCTTTAGACTTCCTTTATTTTGATATGTACGTTATCGATTGTTTTATGTTTCCAACATGAATTCTTTGTCCTGATTTATCACATACCGATCATATCCAACATGAATTCTTTGTCCTGATTTATCACATACCGATCATATCACCTTCATCATATGATACAAAGAATGACAAGTTACTAAAAGTGATTAATAAGCTCAGATGAAAGATTAATGATGGGTTGTCAGTCCAAGCCAAGTGCATCAAGATAAGGGTCACTCCCTTGGTCATGGTTTGATCACCCATTGACCTGCTCAAGGCCATATCGTTTGCTAGGCATACCCCAAGAATTAAAGGCACCTAAAGTCACCCTGATTGTTAATTAATAACCAAGATCAAGAAGCATGTTCAAGTCAAGTCAAGTTACTGTCATGATTTCCAAGTATGCTATAAGTTCAAGTTTATTAATCATCATGTTACTCTCATGATTCATGATATCCTATGATCTTATTCTTATTATGATCCATGGTAGTAACATGTTATATTTCATGTTCAAGTTAAGCATGATTATTTATCATTGATTATTATATTCATGTCATGCATTGTATACCATGTGGTTCCCCACTAAGTAGTAAAGCTTACGGGAGGACCTCCTCCTCTGTGTCTGATTTCCACAGGACCAGGTCAGTGACGTGGTGGAGTAGGCATGTGGTGATGAAGCTCTGACGATAGGAAAACACATGAACCTTAGGCTTTTTAGAGTGTCTTCTAGTTTTCTTTTATCTTCCGCATTCTAGATTCATGATGTAAAACTTACTTTATTCTTAGCAATGATATAGCCACTTTTAGACTTCCGCATATTTATGTTATTTTATGTCATTTTATTATTTTTCCGCTGACGTGTATCGGTTTTTGACTGAGATATGTTCAATATTATGGTCAAGTCATAGCATGTCATAGTGCCTTCAGGTTGGTCTTCGCCACGTGGCAGGGTCGATTTGG
Organism: Pontederia crassipes; assembly: GCA_030549335.1. NCBI lineage: Eukaryota > Viridiplantae > Streptophyta > Magnoliopsida > Commelinales > Pontederiaceae > Pontederia > Pontederia crassipes. Next base: position 9,160,112 of record JAUKPH010000017.1, read on the forward strand.
GGGCGTTACAAATTGCTTCCCCATCTTTGGAGCCCCGTTCTATTTAATTTTCTTGAGCACAAACGAGATGTGATGCGGAGACCCAAAACAAAGCAACGAGATTAAGGCTTCGGCTTTGCTCTCGGCCGCCATTTGCGCGGCCTCCTTGCTCGGTGCCCTGGCCGAGCAATGCGGTTCGCAGGCAAGCGGCGCGTTGTGCCCCGGCGGCCTCTGCTGCAGCTAGTATGGCTGGTGTGGAACCACGGCAGAGTACTGCTGCAAGGGCGCCAGAGCCAGTGCCAGTGCTCCGGCCCGGCCCCTCCTCGTCCTAGTGGCGGCGGTGTCGCTTCGCTTCTGAGCTCGAGCGCGTTCGAGCAGATGCTGAAGTACCGGATCGACCCCCGATGCCACGCTAATGGCTTCTACACTTACGACGCATTCGTGGCCACGGCGAACTCCTTCCCTAAGTTCGTGAATATCGGAGACGACGCCACCCGCAAGAGGGAGATCGCTGCTTTCTTCGGGCAGACATCCCATGAGACGACTGGTTGGTTTCTTTCCTCATCTCGGCTGATCTACACGTGTGGATGCAGTTAATCGCTTAGAATTCGGACGTACGCAGGTGGAAGTGGGTGGGATGCGCCGGACGGCCCTTATGCATGGGGCTACTGCTTCAAGGAGGAATAGTCCGATCGATCTAACTGTGTTCGGAATGACCAGTGGCCATGCGTTTCCGGCAAGTTCTATTACGGCCGAGGTCCCATTCAGATTTCCTAGTAAGTAGTTTCTGCCTGATCGATCAAGCAACATTTTTTTTAATTAGTACGTTAACTGGATCTTGTTTCTCTCTAGCCTTTTTCATAAGTTTCTTGTTTCTGAATCAGAACACCGAGCTCTACAAACTGGTATTCGTCAAAACTGAAGTCTCACAAACTAGTATTCGTCAGATGAGATTAAAATTAAGACGCATTAATATGAAAATTCTAGACTATTAATCACTCCACAAATTGATATAGATTAATAGACCACATAGATCTAATTCTCTACACACTAGTTATTAAACCTATGTCAATTTTTAATTTCACAATAAATCATTTAATTTAACTAAATAAAATATGAAATTAAGTAGTCCACAAACTGGTAATTACTTAACTCAGAAATTTAAATAATTAAATCAAAAGCACTAAACACAATTAAAAATTGATCAAAAGAAATTCAATAACAATAAAGTAAGGGTTCACAGAATTTCCCTTCAATAATAATCTCCTAAAATAAAATAATTAAGAACATGGAGTTCATCCTAGAATTGCAGAGAGATAATAAAATAATAATAATAATTGGAAAAATTATACCAAGAATAATATCGGGACCCTCGGATGTCGTCGGAGCGTCTAGAACAGCCGTCCGATCGAATCTCTCTTTTTCATCGAAGCCCGTGAAACTAACGACTTGCTGTGGAAGAAAACCAAACTTCAAGGCACGAATTGGGACGATGGCTCTCTCCTATATTTATAGGGTGCGGACGGTCTTCAATTTGATCACGGACGTGATATCGTACGGTCAACTTTAAATTTGTGAGATAACATTTGAGTTGATTACGGCCGATAAACTTTGTTTCTCTCTCTGAATCTCGGCCAAAACTATAAAGCTTTATGCCCAAAAGATAAATTCTTCTTATCTTTACTCCATTTAAACCTTGGCCAAAATGAAGATTTCCTTGACATTACGCCCAAAAAGATAAAATCTTTTTTATCTTTACCCCCTTCGTATCTCGGCCAAAACGAAATTCTTTTATCTTTACGCCCAAAAAGATAAACTCTTTTTATCTTTACTCCCTTCTTCAAATCTCGGCCAAAATCTAAATCCTCTTTGTAATCTCGCCCATAATGATGAATTGTGATCTCGGCCAAAACAAAGAATTGTAATCTTGTTACGCCCAAAATTCAAGTTGCATTCGTTTTTTACTCCCAACGAAGTAAGATGTAATTTATCCAACCATGAGATCATCTCGGCCGAAATATAATTCTTTACGGCCGATTCATATTACCTGCAAAATAATAAGAATTAAGTAAATTCTTCTTTAGTTAAAATATTCAAAACATTAATAATCAAAATCGATAAATCTGGAATTACGATTAAAAGTGACTAAAAATGATGCATGCCATGAACAAATTACAAAACAATTAATTAAAATAATAAACTAAAATATGTTATATTTTGCGTGCATCATTTATATACCATCTTCATTTATACAAGAAAAAAAATATCGTGTACACACAAGATATATATACAAGTAGTTATAATGGATTCAAATTTAAGATTTGATATAATATTAGCAAATTGACTTTTTGTTCGGCTTTTCTATTCGAAAAAGTGAATGATACTATTCAACTTCAATGGTTATAACTGAAGCTTCTTTCTATTTAGCTTTTATGTTCAGAGAATAGAATGATATTGTTAAGCTTATAGTAGCTGTGAGTAAACCTTGATACTCTGGAGAGTGAAGATCTTGAACTCCCAACTTGCTGAGCGGAAATGAAAATGTAATAACCAACAAAAAGATAAAAAAAGAGAGGAAATAAATTTCGGCCGAACCCAAAGCCCAATTAGGATTGGACTCAAGGAAGGATTTAATTATGTTGATGAGATAAAAATCTGATCTCATTAATTAAATTAGAGTGAGATTAGGAGAGGAAGATGAGATAAAATTTAAAACCCTTTATTAAATCATGTACGGCTGACCTCACGAAAGAAGGACCCCCCTTTTTGACATCCTACGGGCACGTTGCTTTCGGCCAGGAAGCAAGCCGCCGGGGATCATGCACGTCTTCCTTTCCCCTACTGCAATTACCTGCACCACACGCCCCGTCCTTCAGTCCTCTTCGTTGAATTACAAGCGTTGATTGGTCGAGAGAACCGAGAGGGAATCAGGGAGGAAACAGGGGCGGATTCAAGCGGATTTTTAACGAATCAAGGGTAGGATCCATCGCGACAAGGTAGGTGAATCGAAATCACCTTGCATGACCCCTGAATAATGTTGAATCATACACTAATCGTACATGTAAAGAAGAAGAGAAAAGTGAGTTCAAGTTTCTTGTTTTGCCTTGTCTGATTTTCTTGAATTCATTGATTGATTGATTAATTTCATGCGTAATTCATTTCCTGATTGTTCTATTGTTGTTGTGATTGATTTGCTAGGAGATAGGAACTAGGTTAGGTAGAGATTACATGGAAGAATTGATGAAATTCGAGAGTTCCTTAATTTTTTGGACGCTGACCGGTCGACCGGTCCGTAGGCATTGTGGCAATCGGTCGATCGATAACTGCCTACCGTCGGCTTTTTGCATACGTTGATTGGTCGACCGATCTCTGTCACCGGTCGACCGATCTCTATCACCGGTCGACCGATCCTTACCCACCGATTGAACATTTAACTAAACGGATCGACCGACCCGATTAGCCCGAATCAGCCAACCGGTCGATCGATCTGAATAGATCGGTCGACCGATCAACAGGCCACCGGTCGACCATTCCCCTGAACCGGTCGACCGATTCCCTAGAAAACCATTTACTATATTTATTAATTATTTTACTTTTATCTAGATATTACTTATATATAGAATTAATCCTATTGTCTGACCCCACAGAGATCCCTCACTGATTTACATGATCTACTCTCTTATGGATTTATTTCTCATTGATTCTATTGTATCCATTGAAACAAGAACAAAGAGCCACAAATTGTTAAAAGTGATTAATAAGTTCAGATGAAAGATTAATCATGGGTTGCCAGTCCAAGTCAAGTGCAGCAAGACAAGGGTAGCTCCCTTGGTCATGGTTTGATCACCCCGCACAAGGCTGTATCATTTGCTCGGCATACCCCAAGAATTAAAGGCACCTAAAGTCACCCTGATTTTAATAATAATACAAGATCAAGAAGCATGTTCAAGTCAAGTCAAGTATGCTATGATTCTAAGTTTACTAAGCATCATTGATTCTCATGATTCATGTTCTATTTTGATTTTTATTCTTATTTCTATTATGATCCATGATACTGACATGTTATCTTTCACGTTCAAGTCAAGCATGATTATTTATTGCTGATTATTATATTCATGTCATACATTGTATATCATGTGGTTCCTCACTAGGCTGTAAAACTTACGGGAGGACCTCCTCCCCTGTGTCTGATTTTCACAGGACCAGGTCAGTGACATGGTGGAGTAGGCGTGTGGTGATGAAGCTCTGGCGATAGGACAACACATGAACTATAGGGCTTTTTAGAGTGTCTTTTAGTTTTCTTTACCTTCCACATTTTAGATTCATGATGTAAAACTTATTTTATTTTTAGCAATGATATAGACACTTTTAGACTTTCGCAAATTAAAGTTATTAGTTTCTTTATTTTCTTTATTAGTCTTTCTTCCGCTGATGTGTGTCGGTTCTTGACTGAGATACGATCAATATTATGGTCAAAGTCATAGCATGCCGTATCGCCTTCAGATCGGTCTTCGCCACGTGGCAGGGGTCGATTTGGGGGCGTTACATAAAGTCAGGACTCTCTTGATGTCATAGTGTATCATATAGTATGGTATTAGTTCATGTGCTATCGCCGAGCAGACGCCACACCCTCCACCGAAAAGCATTGTAAGTCAAGTAATGTTTATGTTAAGTTACTATTATTGATGCATGATTTTATTTCATGATTAGAGGATAAGTATGTCACGACGATCAGAGCGGATTCAAGAGCAGATGGCCAGAGCGGGCCGGAATATTTATGAGGCATCGGAAGGCCCACTCCCTAAGATGGGGGCCCAGCTGGGTGGTGGACGTGGTCGTGGCCGAGGCTGTGTGCCAGGCCGCGGACAGGGCAAAGGCTGTGCAGCCAGAGCGGCATTAGAGGAGCACGTGGATGAGTTTGCTCCACCTGAGGGTAGTCAGGCTGGAGGTAGTCCGCCGGCGTTTAGACATCGCAATCAGGGAGCACGCCATGAGGCGTCTGAGGACACCATTCAAGCCTTCCTGAAGCTTCACCTGCCTTAGTATGATGGGAAGGCGGACTTTTTCAAGGTTGAAGAGTGGATTGAGACCATGGACCGCATTTTCAAGCTGATGAGGTGCGCGGATGGACGTAAGGTCTTATATGCCACTTACATGGTTACCGGTACTGCAATGGGCTGGTGGAAGACTACAAGGACCACCAGGTTCAGAGGACTGGAGGGAGAGGATATAGGTTGGGATGAATTCAAGAATGCCTTTATAACTCGCTACACTCCCGAGCATGATCGCATCAACAAGCAAGAGGAGTTCCTACAACTACAGTAGGGAACTATGTCCATGGCAGATTTCCACACCCAGTTCATCCAACTGGAGCAGTATTGCTCGATGCTATTTGAAGGGCACATTCGGGCTAACAAGTTCATCAATGGGCTGCAGCAAGCATTGAAGACTGAAGTCCTATTTGGAGACTGTGAGGATGTGGAGAAGGCTATGAGATTGGCCACACGCATGGAAAAGGATCAAGCTGAACGCAAGGCCAAAGCTCCAGCCAAAGCAATAGAGCAGCCTAGGCCTCGAACGGATGATCAACGACCATTTAGGAGGAACGACCGTTGTGTTCGCCATTTCAGGCCATACCAGCAGAGAGAAGCTCCAAGACAGGCTCAAGCTCAGCCATGCCCTGCGCCACTGCAAGCACAACCACTGAGATAGCTGCCACCACCACCACGCCAACCACAAGTGTCACAGAAGCCTTTATGTCCTCATTATGGCCGTCACCATGATGGAGAGTGTCGTCGGCTGAACGGCTCCTGCATTCAGTGTGGACAGTTCGGACACTTTATCCGAAATTGCCCACAAGCTACTAGAGGAGGCCGAGAGAACCGGGCAGCAGGAGGTGCAAATCCCGTTGTGCAAGGTCGTGTGCACAACTTGGAAGCAAAAGCAGTCCAGAATGACAATGATGTCATTAGAGGTACTCTCCCTATCGCCAATTTGTCTACTACTATTCTATTTGACTCTAGGGCTACACACTCATTTATTTCGGAGTCGTGTGCTCAAACTCTTGGTTTACCTCTTAAGCATATGCCCCGCGCTATGAGTGTGAGTACACCTATGGGTACTCTCTATGTTGCTAGGTACATCTCGAATGTACCTGTCAATGTAGAAAAGAAGAACTTTTCTGCAGACCTCATAGTCATCCCCATGGTGGATTACGATGTTATTTTGGGGATGGACTGGCTTTCATATCACGACGTAGCCATGCACTTTAAACAGAAGAAGATCATTATAGGGACACAAGGCAAGCCTAAGGTAGTGATCAGAGGCACCCCATCAAAAAGGAACAAGGTCATTGTCTCAGCGATCAAGGCACAGAAGTTATTGGAGAAAGGATGCTACGGGTACTTAGCTAGTGTGGTCAAGACTGATGCATCTGTCACTGAGCTCCAACAGATAGATGTGATGCGGGAGTTCCCATATGTGTTTCCTGAGGATACATCCGGACTACCACCAAAATGGGAAATTGACTTTAAAATAGAGCTCCTCTCTGGGACAGCACCTATCTCTAAAGCACCCTACCGCATGGAACCTGCTGAAATGCAAGAACTGAAGAAGCAGATACAGGAGCTACTGGACAAAGGATTTATCAGACCGAGCGTCTCACCCTGGGGTGCACCGGTCTTGTTTGTCAAAAAGAAGGATGACTCCATGCGGCTCTGCATCGACTATAGGATGCTCAAAAAAGTGACAGTGAAGAATAAGTACCCCCTGCTCCATATAGATGACCTTTTTGATCAGCTGTCAAAAGCATCGATGTTCTCCAAGATCGACCTGCATAGTGGCTACCACCAGTTGAGAGTGGCTAAGGAGGACATACCGAAAACTGCCTTTCGGTCAAGATACAGCCACTATGAGTTCTTGGTCATGCCATTTGGACTGACGAACGCTTCTGCCGCGTTCATGGACTTAATGAACAGGGTCTTTCGACCATATCTAGATCAGTTTGTCATACTGTTCGTGAATGACATTCTGATCTATTCTTCCAGTTCAGAGCAACACCGAGAGCACCTCAAGATAGTATTGGAGACCCTGAGGCAGCACAAGCTTTATGGCAAACTTTCAAAGTGTGAATTCTGGCTGAAGGAGATCATGTTCTTGAGAGACATAGTCTCCAAGAAGGGCATTGCAGTAAACCTCGTAAAAGTAGAGGCGGTGACGAACTGGACAAGACCGAAGAATGCTTCTGAGATTCGCAGCTTTCTTGGTTTAGCGGGCTATTACAGAAGGTTTATTAGGGACTTTTTCAAGATTGCTGCATCCCTCACAAATCTCACAAAGAAGACGAAAAAGTTTATCTGGACAGACAAGTGTGAGCAGAGTTTTCAGACTCTGAAGGACCATCTGACTTCGGCACTAATTCTCACTATACCGGCAGGCAGTGGTGGTTTCGTGGTCTATAGTGATGCATGTGGGACAGAATTGGGCTGTGTGCTGATGCAACACGGCAATGTGATGGCCTATGCTTCTCGGCAGCTAAAGAAGCATGAGGTGAACTATCCTACACATGACCTGGAATTGGCGGTTGTGGTCTTTGCTCTGAAGATCTAGAGGCATTATTTGTATGGAGAGACATTCGAGATCTTCACCGACCACAAGAGTCTCAAGTACATCTTCGAGCAGAGGGATCTTAATATGAGCAACGTCGATGGCTTGAGCTCCTCAAGGATTATGAATTTGCTATCAATTATCACCCTAGTAAAGCAAATTTAGTCGCCGATGCATTAAGAAGGAAATAGGAAATCTCGCTGGCCAATATGAGACTACGCGAGTATGAGATGCTGGATGAGATTGAGCAATGGTGTTCCAGGCTGGGCAATAATGGAGCTCTATGAATAATGCATCAGATGAAGCCCAGCTTAATTGATAGGATCACAGCAGCTCAGAAAGTGGATCCTGAGTATGAAAAGATGCCAGAACGAGCCAACAGATTTCCAGATCTCTGCAGACGGAGGAATTAGATATCGGGACAGGTTGTGGGTTTCTACTAACGCTGATATTTGATGAGAGGTACTGGATGAGTGCCACAAGACGGAGTTCGCTATCCACCCCGGTAGCACCAAGATGTATAAGGATGTACAACGCAGCTACTGGTGGCCGGACATGAAAAGAGAGATAACGGAATATGTATCCCGATGCCTAGTGTGCCAGCAAGTCAAAATTGAGCATCAACGACCATATGGCAAGTTGAAGCCTTTGAAAATTCCACAATGGAAGTGGGATAAGATCACTATAGATTTTGTGTCCAACTTGCCTAGGACTAAGAAAGGTCACGATGCCATATGGGTAGTCGTGGATCATTTCACAAAGGCGGCACACTTCATTCCAATCCAATGGAAGCAATCAGTGGAGAGCCTGCTAGACTTGTATGTGAGGGAAGTAGTCAGACTCCATGGTATCCCAGAGTCTATAGTGTCTGATCGAGACCCAGTTTCACTGCCAAATTTTGGAGGAGCATGCAGGAAGCCTTTGGTACAAGGCTTAATTTTAGAACCGCATGCAGTCTGAGAGGACCATCCAGACACTAGAGGACATGTTAAGGGCCTGCGCACTAGATTGGCAGGGTAGCTGGGATGAGCATATTCATCTGATTGAATTTGCTTATAACAACAGCTACCATTCTAGTATTGGTATGGCACCCTTTGAGGCCCTGTATGGAGGACCTTACCGTTCACCTACCCACTGGAGTGAAGTAGGCGAGGAGAATATCATGAGTAAGAAAGAGGTAAAGGAGACAGTGGAGTATGCTGAAAAGATAAAATTGATTAAACAAAGGATGAAGACTGCTCAAGGAAGGCAAAAGAGTTATGCTGACAAAGGCAGATGGGAGCAATCTTCCACGCTGGTGATTAAGTTCTTCTGAAATTATCCCCTATGAAAGGAGTCATGAGATTCAGCAAGCGAGGAAAGCTCAGTCCTCGTTATGTAGGCCCCTTCGAGATACTCGAGTTGGTAGGCGAGGCAGCATGCAGACTGGCTCTACCTCCGTCTCATGGGAGAGTGCATAATGTGTTTCATGTGTCCATGTTCAAGAAGTACAAGGGCTGCAAATGTTCTAAGGATAGAGGAACCAGGTATAACTGCAGACTTGACCTTCGTTGAGTATCCAACACATATGGTGGAGCGTAAAGTGCAACGTCAGAAAAACAAGGATGTACCCATGGTCAGAGTAGCTTGGCATCACCATCATGGTGATGATGCAACTTGGGAGCTAGAGTCGGAAATGCGTCAAGAATTCCCTCATCCTTTCGGTAAGCCATCTACCTAGTGCAAAATTCGAGGAGGATTTTTCTTTTAAGGGGGGTAAGAATGTAATAACCAACAAAAAGATAAAAAAAAAGAGAGGAAATAAATCTCGGTCGAACCCAAAGCCCAATTAGGATTGGACTCAAGGAAGGATTTAATTATGTTGATGAGATAAAAATCTGATCTCATTAATTAAATTAGAGTGAGATTAGGAGAGGAAGATGAGATAAAATTTAAAACCCTTTATTAAATCATGTACAGCTGACCTCACGAAAGAAGGACCCCCCTTTTTGACATCCTGCGAGCACGTTGCTTTCGGCTAGGAAGCAAGCCGCCGGGGATCAAGCACGTCTTCCTTTCACCTACTTCAATTACCTGCACCACATGCCCCATCCTTCAGCCCTCTTCATTGAATTGCAAGCGTTGATTGGTCGAGAGAACCGAGAGGGAAACCGGGGTGGATTCAAGCAGATTTTTAACGAATCAATGATAGGATTCATCGCAACCAGGTGGGTGAATCGAAATCACCTTGCATGACCCCTGAATAATGTTGAATCATACCCTAATCGTACATGCAAAGAAGAAGAGAAAAGAGAGCTCAAGTTTCTTGTTTTTCCTTGTTTGATTTTCTTGAATTCATTGATTGATTGATTAATTTCATGCATAATTCATTTCCTGATTGTTCTATTGTTATCCAGATATTACTTATATATAGAATTGATCCTATTGTATGACCCCACAGAGATCCCTCACTGATTTACATGATCGACTCTCTTATGAATTTATTTCTCATCGATTCTATCATATCCATTGAATCAAGAACAAAGAGCCACAAGTTGTTAAAAGCAATTAATAAGTTCAGATGAAAGATTAATCATGGGTTGCCAGTCCAAGCCAAGTGCAGCAAGATAAAGGTAGCTCCCTTGGTCATGGTTTGATCACCCATTGATCCGCACAAGGCAGTATCATTTGCCCAGCATACCCCAAGAATTAAAGGCACCTAAAGTCACCTTGATTTTAATAATAATTCAATATCAAGAAGCATGTTCAAGTCAAGTCAAGTATTCTATGATTTCAAATTTACTAAGCATCATTGATTCTCATGATTCATGTTCTATTCTGATTTTTATTCTTATTTCTATTATGATCCATGATACTGACATGTTATCTTTCACGTTCAAGTCAAGCATGATTATTTATTGCTGATTATTATATTCATGTCATACATTATATATCATGTGGTTCCTCACTATGCTGTAAAGCTTACAGGAGGACCTCCTCCCTTGTGTCTGATTTTCACAGGACCAGGTCAGTGACGTGGTGGAGTAGGCGTGTGATGATGAAGCTTTGGCGATAGGACAGCACATGAAATATAGGGCTTTTTAGAGTGTCTTTTAGTTTTCTTTACCTTCTGCATTTTAGATTCATGATGTAAAACTTATTTTATTTATTAGCAATGATATAGCCACTTTTAGACTTTCGCAAATTAAAGTTATCATTTTTCTTTATTTTCTTTATTAGTCTTTCTTCCGCTGACGTGTCTCGGTTCTTGACTGAGATACGATCAATATTATGGTCAAAGTCATAGCATGCCATAGCGCTTTCAGATCGGTCTTCGCCACATGGCGGGGGTCGATTTGGGGGTGTTACAGAAAACCTATCATGTCCCAAAACTTTGGTAAAGATGTTTGCACGCTCAAACAATGACAATATGCTTGCCTTGGACATGATCTCAAATAAAATGATAAATAATCTCTGTGTTTGGTTTGCTTATGGAAATTAGGACTGGTGATAGTGATATTTGGGATCGAGTAGTGATAACTTGCTGAGTTTAAAGAAAAGGGTCAAATTTTTAAAGTTTTGGTCTCCCAACTCACTAGTTGCAAGTGCACAGATAAGTTGTAGTAGACTCAGATTATCGTATGAATTTGAAGTCTAAGACGTCCTAAAATAATCTAGATTAGTTCTACTCTAATGGCTAAAAATAGATTTTTAAGTTGGAAGTGAAAATAGTTTTTTTAACAAGTGTAGAATGATAACAGGTTTTGGGGTTTTGGAAATTTTTGCAAAACTGAATTATAAATGCTAGATTAATGTCTAGAAAGGTTTAACTGTCAATGAGGAAGGTTCTTCTAGAATTTGGGGTTCATTTAGATTAATTAAGGATGGAATGAATCAAGTTATCATTAAATGTCCAACTTTTGATTCAATCTGAAAATGGATGTTCCTACAGCTCAATTAGCCTCTAACTAAGCAACATATTGTCATATAATTATTAGCTAGATTGAATCAATAGAGGGTCCTCACTGAAAATCAAGTTATCATTCAGCTCAATTGGAGGTTCATTGCTGATTTTTACAATTCAAAGAAATTCTGCAATGATAACTTGTAATTGCAATCATAAAAAGATGGAATCATTCCAATCAATCAAACTAGGATGAAATCTACTCAATTATGGTGCTTGTGCTCCTTGGTTCATCTCTGAATTCCAGGGGGATTTAAATTCAACCTCTCGGTTGCAAAATAAAATGAAATCCCCACAAACATAATTCAATTGGAAGTGCAAAGCATATGACCACAGGAATTCACAATTTTCATTGCTCCTTGGTCCATCTTTGGATCTCAAGGATGACCTAATGACTACCTCTCAGCAGTGGATTAAGTTGAGGCTTGACAATGGAAATCAGAATTCAATTGGAAATCAAAAAATAAAATTCTGCAATTCAGAAATCTGAATTATTAATCCATGGAACCAGGTTTATCAATTGCTTCTTGACCCATCTCTGGACTGCAAGAGATAAGGTTCATCTCTCAATGATTGAACAAAATCAGGGGATTCAATTGATAAAATAGTTCCAGCAGAAAATCAGAAAAATCAGAATTCAGGCTTTCAGTTCAGAAATCAGAGGAACAATATGATTTGAGTCAAAATGATTGTCCAAACATCTTAATTCATTTCTGAATAATATAGGAACAATAGCAACATCCCAGTGACTCAATTAATCAGATTGAGAGTGAAGAACATGTTCAACAGCCACAGAAATCAGAATCAGATTCAGAAATTCAGGAAATCAGGCAACTAGAAACCAGAAATCAGAATTAAAAATATAGTGCAATCCAAGAAATTGATAATAACAATTTGTTCATTGCTGGAAGAAGATTAGATCAATGATACTTCTCAGATATAGATTACAATGGGATCTAATAACTTCAACAGTGCTGAAATCTGAAAACTAGAAGTAATTTCAGTGCAGGATTATAATTCAGTCCACATCCATTCAAAATTAATCTAAACTACTACCCTATCCTAGAAGAAATGGAGTTTAGCTCCTCATATTTACAGAACTTGACATCAAATGGATTGAGAAACAGATACAAATCATTGATTAATTGAAACACTCGGCCAGCAGCTCCAGTCCAGCAGCAGCAGCTCCAGCTTCAGCAGAAACCCTTGCTCAAATCCTCAATGTCCAGCAGCCCTCCAAAATGGAGGCTCCCCTCTCTCCTCCAGAAATTCCCTCTTTTATATCACTCATGTCCACCCTTGGATCAGCATCAAAATATTCTTCCAAACCCTGATTAAGCCACCTGTCCCAGCTCTGAATTTTCCAGCTGCTATAGACAGCTTTTGGTGCAGGAAATTAGTGGTCCCCCCACCTTTTTCTACTTTTTGGCCACCTTTTCTCCCTGCTACAAATTCCAAAATAGCAAGCATCAAAGCCCTTGAATGATATTTTGACAAATAAAGATTAGGATGATGATAGTTGCTAGCTCAGATATCAAATGGTATTAGGTGTTGTGCAGGAATGAAAACTTGTATCAAAATTAATGAATTAAGGGGCCCGGAATGATAACTTTAAGTAAATCCTGGAAAATGTCCAAATATGGGTGGTTCAAAGCATTTCAGGCATCAAATGAATTAGAGTGGCAAGTGAGTGAAGTCAGAAATCAAATATGAATGAGATTTCTAAGGAGTGATAACTTGGGTGCCCAAAAACGATAACTTATATGATTTAAAAATGATAACTTGTGATAACTTGAGTTGTGGTTATCCAAATGTGATGAAATTTGACCAGCAATGAGTTAAAACAATAATAAGATGATTGCTTAAGGAACATGTGCAGAATTAATGATTTTGCATGTCGAAATGATAGAATTATCCTTTAACGATAATTTGGCAAAGGAAAAATGATAACTTATTCAAATGGACTTAAAACTCTGCACAAGTTGAGATGCGACTATCCAAATATGATTTATACATGATAATGATGGATTTAGGGCCAGAAAATCATTGAAAATCAGTTCACTCAAAATAATGATAACTTGATATATGGGAATGATAACTTGTCCTCAAAATGATAACTTGACATAGAATTTAAATATTAATGAATTTTGGCATTTCAGAACCTCTATGCACATGGAATTAAGTATGAAATGAGGAATATCAACTAGTTATCACAATGTATGCATTCCAAATATAATTGGCCCAAATATAAGCAAAAGTGGGACTCGATATGTGTATGAATTGCATCTAAAATGGGTTAGAAACATATAGTGATCAGCTAGTGATCAATTGGCGGCAATGCATATTGTTGATTGATTGTCACATAGGCGATGATGAGTGACCTACAAAGAAGATAGGAGAAAATTTAGGCAAATAAGATTCCTAGTTGTTGCGGCAAATGCTCTATATTCAACTTTGGTAGAAGATCATGATATTGTTGGTCGCTTCTTTGTCTTTCAAGAAATAGGACTGCCACTGAAAGTTATGAAGAAGCCGATCATGGAGCACCGAGTTAAAGGGCAACTTGTCCAATTAGAATCACTATATGCAACAAGATTAAGAGAATCTAATTGTAGAAAAAAAAACCTAGCTCTAGGAGAATTTTAAATAATGAATGACTCATAGAGTGGAATCCCAATATTTTTCTTAGGATCAGAAATGAATTGAGCAAGGATGTAGGTGGAGTAAGAAAGCTTGGAACGAGTTATTGTGCAATAGACTAGACGTTCAACAAGATGACAATATTGACTAGGATCTGCCATGGAATCACTAGAAATAAAAGCAAGTTTGTGCGTGGTTCAATTGGGAAAGCAACGGTCTTTGCTTCCAGACAGGCCATATTCTTTTATAAATCCATTGCAAACTTCCTTTGGGAAAGAAAAAGATCAGCATCTTTGGAATGATTTCTATTCCCAAAAATAATGCACATGCCCAGGTCCTTTAGTAACATGTTTGTAGGTAAGGCTTAAACATTGTGCAATATGAGTGTTATTGCTAAAAAGAAACATATCATCCACATATATGAGAAGACCAATAAATATATGACCATTATTATATGTGAAAAAAGAATAATATGCATGAGATTGCTAAAAGCCATATGCCCAAAGAGCCTCACTAAGTTTGTAACCCAAAGAGCCTCACTAAGTTTGTAAAACAAGCTACGAGCAGCTTATCGAAGACCATATAAAGGGTTTTGGAGACGACAAATAGATACAACAAAACATGGATAGAGATGTATGAAGGCTTCTTCATCGAGATCTCCATAAAGGAAGGCATTGTGGACATCTAGTTGGTGGATTTTCGAACAATGTGCAAGAGTAATAACAAGAGGGCCCCTCATAGTTACAAGTTTGGGAACAAGTGTGAATGTTTCATTATAATCCACACCTTCAACTTGAGTGAATTCTTTTGCAACTAGACGCGCTTTGTAGGTTCAATGTTGGCATCGACACTGCATTTGATTTTATACACCCATTTGCATCCAATAAGATACTTATTTGGGATTAGTTGTTGTAATATCCATGTCTTATTGAAGAGAGAAAATTAAGCCCATTGGACATAGCTACTGTTGATGTGCCTTGAATTATGTATCATGTACTCAAAATTATGAAAGAAAAAAAATGAGAAAGAAGGAAAAATGAGGATATGTGGCGGAAGCGGAGTAGGCCCAAGCCTGTAGCCCGTCATTGATTCTCATGTTGGGTGCGAGAGGCGAAGCCCCCCGTGGTATGGACCTTTATATATGAAGGTTAGGGTTTCAATGATGTACTCTCTTTTTGCTCATGGTGAATTCTCTCTGGCGGCGACCTCCTTTGTCCATGGATGTTTTTTTCTTGTTCACATTGATCAAGAGAGTTTCATCACGTTAAATCCCTGTGTTTATCTTCTCTTTCTTTCGTTATTTTGATTATTGATCGATCCTCGGTGTTCTATTCCCCACAGCTACATGCCAGCGACTATCCTAAATTTCTTCATGATAGTTATATGGTTCATGTTGAGTGTCGAATGCAACAAGGAAAGATTTATATGGAGCATAAAAATTAGATTACATGACATAATTATGAATTGGATATTTCATACTTGAAGATCTAATGGAGCTAGATGTCAAACTAGAAGAGACATCACAAGAGGTAACATGGCATATGTAATCCTCTAAATAAGTTGGAGCTTGGAAGGTCGAGAACTGGTAACAATGTCACCATTGCCATCAATATAAGAAGTAATATTTGAATCAGACATCTCCAAATCTGGAACAACATCTTATGTTACAAGAAAATAAAATATATTGTGTACAAACATCATATATACAAGTAGCTATAGTGGATCTTCTCAATTGCTAAGATTTGATAGAATATTAGCAAATTGACTTCTTGTTCAACTTTTTTGTTCAGAGATAGATATTGTTAAGTTTTATTAGTTGTGAGTAAACTTTAATAGCAGGCTTATCCACTCCAAATTACTCTTAAGTAATATAAAATTTATAAAATTTGAATTATCTTAGCAGATAACTAGAGTATTGCTAATTATGTTTTCATCAAATTTATTGGACATATTGTATCTTAATTGCATCTCTTCTTTCTTTATTTTTTTTCAAGCTTTGTTTGGGATGAAAGGAGTGCAAGGGAGAAGTGAGAAAATATATTCTTCTCGTCTGATTGAATTTAAGTTGGAGGCGAATGAATGAAAAAAAAAATCTCCTTTTTCTTGCATATTTTTTTATGGCTATTTTCCCTACGGGAACTCCGCCTATGTTTTATAGCCGGTCCCAAGCCCGGATAAAGGAGGAGGGTTGTATTAGGCCCCGACAGCCAGCGTAAAACCCTGTCGAATCGCATGAACATGGATCAACGAATAGCGTCGTATGATCCATGTAGCCGACCCCACCTAGTGGGATAAGGCTTTGTTGTTGTTGTTGTTGTTGTTGTATTTTTCCTACGGGTCAAAATCCTTCACATTTTTTGACGAAATTTACGATGGTGAGAAATGTCCTTTTGAACTACCGACGGGCAAAGCACTTGTTGCTAATGCTAATGACAAAAAAAATTGTCATTATCATATTAAGGTTTCCAACGATCGTAGCTTTCAAAATTATCGATGGATTTTGTTCGGTCGATAGTTTCCAAGGCTAGGACTGTCAAAATCTGAATTTTATATTTTAATTATGTATAATAAAATATTGACATATGATTAATATTTTATTATTAAGGTTTTTTACGGTCTTGACCTTCGAAATTATTGACATATTTTATTTCATCGATAGTTTCGAAGGTAAGGACCATCGAAATCTGAATTTATAATAAAACTTATTATAATACCATATAATAAAATATTGGCATATGATTAATATTTTATTATTGAGGTTCCCGACAATTGTAACCTTCAAAATTACTGACGGATTTATTCCATTGGTAGTTCTAAAGACTAGAACCGTAAGAATCTTAGTTTATAGTAAAATATCATAATACTATATAATAAATATTGACATATGATTAATGTTTTATTATTTAGGTTTTCGATGGTCGTAGCCTTCTTGACGGATTTTATATCGTTGGTACCTCCGAAGGTTAGGACCATTAGGCCACTTGCCATCATATTTGTCCGCACTTGTGGTTGGATCTGACCGCTTGCACTTGGATTTGGTCACTTGCGGCCGGATTTGATTGCAAGAAGATGATTTTTTAAAAAAATGTTTCTGATGAAACTAACCCGTCGAAAGTTTTGAAAGAAGAGTGCCCTTCGGAAGTTCCAACTGACGGGGGCCCATCGAAAATTCCATGAGCAACTCTTATCAGAAGTAGTCTCCGAGCACACATTCTTCAGAAGTTATGACAGGTTAGTCTCACTTGAAGTTTCGAAAAGCATCTTTGATACAGTTGTACCTAGCAAAAATATCAACAATTTTAATCCATCCATCGGAAAACCATTTCCGACAAGCATTTTTTCAACGACATGGCCCTTTCTCAAAGTCCGTCATAAATTAGATGTTGTGATGAATTTTACGGAGTTTCCGGCATATTCTGTCGTCAAAATTCAAAAAAAATGTTGTAATGTTCCTCCAACCTTCTTCCATATTTTTTCAACCTCAAAATAGGATGAGAAAAAAGCTAATCAATATATTTTTTATTCATATTTAATTAAATTATAAAGTATGTATATCTAATTAAAATAGGAATACATATGAAAAGCGCATATTTATTCAAATAAATTTATTATTCCATTTAATTTCTTCATTTCTCTTAATTACTCCATCTATGAATATTTTCACCTCCATTCCTTCTCTCTTTTTTTCTTTCTTAAAGAGAGGAAAAAAATCCTCTGTTTCATTCGTCTGACAATGCAGAGAGATCAAGAAGCAAGTAGGGCAATTTTTTTTAATCATGTTGTCCAATTTAATACGAGTCCGACCTCAATTTAAGTCCAACTTGAAATAAACTACTAGAGGACTCTCTAAAATTATAATAATTATTATATAATAAGGTGTCCCTTTAGAATTCATATTCTAAATTAATTTGGACCCTTGAAATCGACCCGGACAATAAATATATTTAAAATTGATTTGTTAATTATTTAACTCTATGATTGAAGCCTCGTCGAACAACGCTTCATCGAGTGCAACCTGCCTGTTACTAAGAAAATTTTATTAAGAATTTTTTATTGAGAAATTAGCGACAGCATTTTATTTTATCCTATGGTTATTAAGAAAATTAGAGCACACAATTAATACAACAAGTTGTTGATTGGTAACGTGACTAAAATTATTTCCTTTTAACATGTCTGAACTTTGTTCACATGTAACCTTAAATTATAAATTTTAGTCCTTAAATTTGTTTTAATTTGAGATTTAAATCATTCAGTTAAGTTGGATCTAAAATTTCATTAAATTATTTTTTATTATCTATGAAGTATAAATATCATACTTACCTTTTTAATCTAAGAAAAATTATAAAAAAGAATAAAACAATTAACATGAGCATGATAATTTATAAAATATTATTATCAAACAATAATTTTCGTTTATTAATTATTTTTATTTTAAAATATTTTTCTGCAATAAAAAAGTAAGAGAAAAAATTATATTTCACAATTATTAAAAATGTTGACAAAAAGTTAAAAAAAACTATAGTTCAAAAGAGTTAAAAAAAGTGACCTAATTTTTAAGGAACTTTTATCTTTTATTAAGTTAATGAAAGATAGTCATATTAAAAGAAATATAAGTAGAGCACGCACCAGTGATTTCATGACTCCATATGTAAATTAATTCCATCATACGATTTGTTTGGTAATTAGCTAAGGAAGAGATCGGAAATGATAATGGACTGGAATACTAAGTTTTATGTTTAGATAAAATATTATGAAAGAGGGTGAGTTGAAATATAAAATATTTATTTGTTTAAAAATTACTTTTATCCTTCATTGTTTATAAACTATTTATATTATATATTTATCTACTACTACATTTTATTTTCCCTTTTATATTTGTGTTCACCTATTTTTTTCTGGTTTACTGTATTCTTTATTTCCTTTTTTTATTTATTTTATTATTCATTGTGAAAAGAGAGATTAATTATGTAAAATATTATTAATCTTTTTCAATAATCATTCTCGTTTCATTTTCGTAAAAGATTGGTGACTATAGGGTTTGATCTACTAAGTTACTCAAACATAATAATAACTATACTGCCACCCCATCTAACAAATTGGTGACTATAGGATTTGATCTACTAAGTTTTGTTAATATGTGGTCTCAAACTAAGTGTTAGACTTAAGTGAATAAATTTCATCAAATACCTTTTAACTTTGGACTCTTTTTCTATGTTATACTCAAGCAATTACGTGGATGTAGCAGTTACGTGGCGAGTTTCTCTCTCCTTCACGCAAGCAATCGTCCGACGTGGCATTGTTAACAAAATAGAAAAAGAGGAAGCCAAGAGAAGTTTCCCGACCTTGTCGGAGGTCGAAAGGGGGGAGACCCCTTGTTCCCTGCTCTCACCGGCGCGAAGGGGGTCCCCCCCCATTTCCCTGCGCTGGTGAGAAGGGAAAGTTCTCTCCCTCCCTCACCCCCCCCCCCCCCCCACACACACACCTCTGGCAATCCCACCCGGAGGTCACATCAGAGAGGGGGGAGACCCTCCTTTCCCTGCGCTCGTCAATGCAGGGAAGGGGGGTGCCGATGAGCGAGGAAAAGGAGGGGGTGGCCCCCCCCTCTGCGACCTTCGGCAAGTCGCATGAGGTCAACGAAGACCTCCCCCCCCCCCCCCCCCACCCTCCTTGCACCTGCGAGCGGATGGAAAAGGGGGGCCCTGCGATGAGACCTTCGGGCAAGGTCGTAGAGGGGGCTCAACCCCCATCCTCTAAGACCTCTGAGCGAGGTTCCAGATGGGGGGCGACCCCCTTTCCCCTCTCGTTGACACAGGGAAAGGGGGGCCTCTACAACCTCCAGACAGCTAGGTCGCAGAGGGGGCGATGTTTTTGACCTCCGACGAGGTCGGACGATCTCTTAGCTTCACCAATTTTTTTATTTTTAATATTATTTTTATTTTTTTAATGATGCCACATCGGACAAGTCAGTGAAATAAGTTACACCATGGATGGTAGTCTTGTTACAAAGTGAAGTTTGAGGATAGCGCTGAGAAAGAGTCCAAAGTTGAAGGATATTTTGTAAAATTTACCCCAAACTTAGTCAATCGTGTTGATTAACTAAAATTTACCCATAAATAATTAAAATAGTAAAAATATGATATAATTTTATATTAGTATCTTAGTGGCTTACTTAAGTATTAAAATTTTACTCAAGTCACTTTTAGTTCATTAAAATTACTTAAGCATCATTCTTTTGTGTTGCATATGAATCCCACCATTTCATAACTAAAAATAGCATTCTATGTTCAATATCTGGATCTAACTTATTAAGTATGGAGATCAGTAAAAAAATACAATAATAATGAATGGAAGGAAAAAATTAAAATAATCTTTTAGCTAAATAAGGGGCGGATGTAGCCAAATGAATCAAGACAGTGGATTGTAATTTTTCATGTGTGGGTTCTGTCCCCATTATTTACTCATCACATTATTTCAATTTTCAAAAATTAGATTTTTAATATTTCTATTTGTCGAGACAAAGAATAAAACTTTTAACTATATTTTTTACCTTTTCCTAGTTCTACTTCCAAGCGCAGGATAAGTAGACAAATAAATCTCAACTTTTTAACAATAATTAGGGATAAAATTAAATCAACTTTGTAAAGAGTATTGATAATCAAATTTTAAGGCAATCAATTTGACATATTATATCTTGTACTCCTTCTTTATTTAGTTACTTGATGGCATTGAAAACACTTTCAACAAAAGAAAATAAAGGTGGTCTTATTTATTATATCAATCATAGCATTTTCAAGCTTTGATCGGATATGGAAGAACAATCAATTAAAAAATGATACATGTAATATTGTACCATTTTAGATGTATAATATGCGTAGATTTATAAAATTCATAAAATAAAGTCAACTTTGGACTCAATTGTCGCTACAACGTTTGTAACTTCATTGGTCCTAACCTATGCAACGCATCCATCATGATGTGAGTTGCCATCATCATCTATTCTTTATCATTTATATAGATCCATAGTCCAGAGTTTTGTAAGTAAGAATACATAAAGGTCATGCATGAAATGACCTATAATCATAATACTATACATGATATGCATTTGTCATAATAAAATCATAATTATATATGTTCGATGTTATTTCATAATTTTTTTACATGACATAACATCGCATGTAACCTTCTTAACATAGTAATATAAGATAGGACATACATTCATCACATCATTCAGTACATCGAGATCATTCATACATTCATTTTATTGTTTCGTTCTTTTCTCTTTCTTTATCATGTAATCTTTTAGGAGTTACTTTATAACTCCATTAATATTATTAAATTACACAGCATATTCACTTTCTTTCTTTCGTCCTCTAACTTAACATTTTCTCAAGGTTGTTTTAGAATCTTTTGTGCTTTCTTCATTGTTCTTTATATCTTTGAAATTCATTATGACTTAACATTCTAATTTTATCACATGATATTTGATCTTGACTTAATTGGAGGCTTATGACAATATCATTACATTGGCTAGCTAGTCAAGTAGTCTCTATATATGTTTCGAAACAAACTCAATCACCTTGCGGATGAAAGACATTATTTTTTGAGAATTCCCAAATACCATAAGGTGTCACCGTGAACTTTAATGAAGTGTTGTTGTATTTCTCCCAATTGGATGTTTTAGTAAAGTAATCACTGTATCAAAAAATTGAAATTAATTAATTTTTATCTTTTAACCTAATTATGGCTTAGCATAGTAATTTGATGTCTAGGCGATATCATTATGTTAATCATGATTTATGAATAATTTATCCTAAGCATAAAACCCTGTAACTTCAATGATTCAACAAAATTTTAAAATAATTAATATCAATCATAATCACTAAAGATTCAAATACATTGATAAATAATTAATATCAATCATAAACATAATTTTAAAATAATTTCTTGACCATTAACCATGATGTTCCCATTCACGCTGGTAAAACCATCTCATGAAATTCACCTTTGGGTTCTCATGGCCATGAACATTAAGTTCATGGTCATGGCATGACCAACTCATGATCATGAAATTAACTATGTTTCATGATCATGAACAAAGTCCAAACTTTCTTAACCTCTCGCTCGCTCGCTCTTGACTATGACAAAATAGGTCATCCCCATGTTGTCTAGCACATGGATTTGAAAAGTACTTTCATGATCATGAGAATGACAAAATGATTTGGTCATTTGCTCGCGGTTGTGACACAAGTATCATGTCGGTGACTCAGTTGTCGTCCTTGTTCCTTAGTCAATTTTAGATTATTTTAATGACTTTGATCATAAAGAAGCATCTATCTTTTCTTAGGAAATCATTATTTAACAGTTATGTTAGTCGTTATATCATAATAAGACCACAAGATTGATTTTTCTTAATTAAAATAACATAGAATAGGAAAATCTTCTCCAAATTATCATATAAATATCAATGCCTAATACAAATTTAATGACGTGCAACCCTTGTCACAATCCATGATAAGAGCATGTTGTTCTTATCTCTCAATCCAAGCAGACAATCCATTGATAGAGGAGAGATGGGTTAGAACCACATTACATGCATATATTTGGTCCTTTATATTTAAAACTTTTTTTGTCATTCCCTTCTTAACTTTCTCCTCTTTTTCTTCCTTGTGTCCTTGATCACTAGCTGATCACTATAGATTTTTATCCCATTTTAGATGCATTTCACCCCTATCGAATCCCTATTTTGTTCAACTTTTGGTCAATTATGTTTGGAATGCATGGATTGTGATAACTAGTTGATCTTTCTCATTTTATACTTAATTCCATGTGCATAGAGGTTCTGAAATTCCAAAATCCATAAATATTTCAATTCTATGTCAAGTTATCATTTTTAAGACAAGTTATCACTCTTATATGTCAAGTTATTATTATTTTGAGTGAACTGATTTCTAATGATTTTCTTGTACTAAATCCATTACTATCATGAATAAATCATATTTGGATGGTCATATCTCAACTTGTGCAAAATTTTACGTCCATTTGAACAAGTTATCATTTTTTTCTATGCCAAGTTATCGTTAAAGGGCAAAACTGTCATTTCGACATGCAAAGCTGTCAATTCTGCACAAAGGCCTTAAAAATCATTATATTATTGTCCAAACTCATTATTGTTCAAATTTGATCACATTTGGATAACCACAACCAAAGTTATGACAAGTAATCATTTTTAAGGCAATTAAGTTGTCGTTTTGGGCACCCTAGTTATCATTCCTATGCAATCTTATTCACATTTGATTTCTGACTTCACTCACTTGCCACCCTAATTCATTTGATGTCTTCAATGCTCTGAACCACCCATATTTGGATATTTTCTAAGATATATTCAAAGTTATCATTCCGGACATTGATAAGTTATCATTTTTAACCTTGATTTGCAACTCTGCACAACACTTAATCATACTTGATGTTTGAGCTGATCATAGTGGCTCTCATTATCCTTATTTGTTCATTTCCTATTTAAGGATTTTGATGTTTGGTGTTCTACCTCTTCTAGCAGGGAAAAACAAGTTACAAAAAGGTGGAAAAAGGTGGGGGACCACTACTTTTGGTTGTCCTAAAAGCTGCAAGCAGCTGGAATTTTCAGGGTCATCTGGATAGGTGGCTTACATCAAGGCTAGGGAACATTTGGATACTGATCTAAGGATGATGATAGGCCATATAAAAGCTGAAGAAACCCTAGGAATCAGGGGGGAGGTCGGCCATTGCAAGGAGGATAGATTCGGAGCTGGATTGAGGAAGAAGGAGCTAAAGGAGGGCAATTTGCTACCAACAACCCTGAAGCCAATATGATTTGCATTTGTTCTTCACTTTATTTTGTATTTATGCTTGTAAACATGAGGAGCTAAATCCATGCCTCCTAGGACAGGGCAGTAGTCTAATATATATTGTGGATGGATTAGGGACAAAACTAATTTCCTGCACTGAATCATTTAATTTTCTAAAATCTGAATTGTTCTGCATTTGATTTTTTCATTGGAAGACTCTACTTGTATTAGCTACTGAGAAGTTATCATTTGGTCTACCCTTTGTTCAAGAATGAATTAAGGACCAATGCCAAGTTCTGGATTCTATTTTAATTGAAAATCTGATTTCTGTTTTCCTGAATTTGAACTTCCTAATTTCTGATTTTCTGAGTTGTCTGAATCCGATTGTCATTGGGAATTGAATTAATTGAACAATTGAGATGTTATCATCTATCCCAATCTTGTTCAGAAATGAATCAAGAATCAATGCTAAATGTTCAGGTTCTAATCCAATTGAGATTGCTGATTTCCTGAATTCATATTTCTGTTTTTTCCCAATTCTGATTTCTGAAATGCCCAAATTTGTTTTCATTATTGTGGAGCCCTAATTGATTTATAACTGAGAGGTTACTTATGGTTTCCTTCTTGTTCAGAAATGAAACAAGAAACAATGGTGTTCCAAGGTTCAACTCTTTGATTTGTTGCAATTCTTTAATTCTGATTTTCTGAATCTTCAATTCTGATTTCCTGCAAATTGAGGAACCTGCTTTGCTAGTTGTTAAGCCTCTGAATCTATTAATCACTGAAAAGTGAATTTTAAAGTTTCCTTGCTGTTCAGAGATGAACCAAGGAGCAATTGCTTGTACTGAGTTCCCATATATGAATTAAATGTTGATTTCTATCCAATTCATTAATGGAAATGTGGATTTCATTTGAATTTGCAACTGAGAAGCTGATTTTAAATCCTCTTGTAGTTTAGAGATAAACCAAGGAGCATTTGAATTAATATTGGATTGATTTCATCCCTGTTTAGTTGATTGAAGCATTCCTTTCATTTTCAAAGTGCAATATAAAGGTATCATTTCAGATTTTATTGAATTGAAAAAAAATCAGCAATTGGCTTGAATTGAAAAAAATGATAACTTGATTTTCAGTGGGGATCCTCTTCTAATTCAACTTGGTTAAAAATTATATGACAATATATTGTTTAGTTCTGGTCTAATTGAGCTGTGAAAATAGCCATATTGAAAGTTGAATTAGATTTGACTAAAAAGTGATAACTTGTCCATTTTCAGCCATAATTAAATTAGATGAACCCCAACTCCTAGGAGGACCTTCCTCATTGATATATAATCATTTTTAGACTTTAGATTAGCATTTACAATTCAGATTAATTAACTTTCCAGCAATCTTCAACAAGTTATCATTCTGCATTAATAAAAGAAAAAAAATCTGTTTTCACTTCCTTTAAAAAATCTATTTTGGCCACTTTAAATAGGATTAGTCTAAATTATTTTTAGGTAGTCTAGAACTTCAAGTCACTGTGGATACGACATTTAGGGTTACTACAATTGACTTGTGCACTGCAGTAGAGAGTGAGTTAAGGAGTTGAAATAAAATTAAAAAAATTAACTTTTGACCCAAAATTCAGCAAGTTATCACTCAACCCCCCAATATCACTATCAAGTTTTTGGCGCCGTTGCCGGGGATTTGAGGTCAATTAGACTAACTTAGATAGTTTAGATTAGTTTTAGATTAGTTTTTAGTCCATTTGTTAGGCCAATTTTCAGTTTATGCAAGTTATCATTCCCAATTTTCCATTTTTGTCTAGTTTTCCTTCTTTTCTCAATTTGATACTTCTGATTTCATTTATGCAGAATTTGGACAATCAAGAGGACCATTATCAATCAGATGCTGAGCCTGAAAGAAGATTCTTAAGAATGAGGAGATTGCAAAGGTTAGAGGCAAGAAGAAGGATTTTTGAAGAAGAGGAAGAGGAGCAAGACAACATGGCTGCACCAAGGACATTGAAAGATTGCTACTCACCTAGTAATGTCAGGAATCAACAAGGAGATGGAGTCCTTGCACCCGCTGCTAACTTGAGGTGAATCCAGCCTTGGTGACAATGATAAGGCAATACCAATTTTCTAGTTTAGGGAATGAAGATCCAGCCTCACACTTGGATAATTTCAAAGAAATTTGCAGCACAGTCCACTTCAACAATACACCCATGGATGCTATCTACATGAGGCTATTCCCATTCTCACTCAAAGACAAGGCAAAGATATGGTACAAGACCCTCAAACCAGAAGAGATGGCTACTTGGGAATCTATTATTCAATTGTTTCTAGCTGAATTCTTCCCACCTAGCAAAACTGATAACTATAGAGATCAGATTATGAGGTTCTACCAATTGGATCAAGAGAATATATGTGATGCATGGCAAATACTTCAAGGCTTACTGAGGGCATGTCCACATCATGGCTTTGAGAAATGGCAACTTGTCAACTATTATTCAATTGTTTCTAGCTGAATTCTTCCCACCTAGCAAAACTGATAACTATAGAGATCAGATTATGAGGTTCTACCAATTGGATCAAGAGAATATATGTGATGCATGGCAAAGACTTCAAGGCTTACTGAGGGCATGTCCACATCATGGCTTTGAGAAATGGCAACTTGTCAACTATTTCCACAAAGGATTGAACTACCCTAGCAAGGTTGCATTGGATACAGCTTTAGGAGGGACATTTGCATCAAGAAACATTGATGAAGCTTATCAATTGATTGAGAACATGGCCAAGAACCATCATTTCCTTACACATGACAGGACAAGGAGGCCATCCAATGAGAATCAAGTCAACAACATTATTGTCCAGATTGAACAAGGCTTGCAAAGTGCATTGGAGAGGCTGAATTTGTCGACTAATGTGGGAAAATCTTCAAATGCTGAATCAAGGCGTGATGTGTGTGGAAATCAGGGCCATATCACTTAAACTTGCAACCTTATAATGCAGCAACATGAGCAAAGTATAGACCAAGTTAATGCAGTAGGAAATTATGGAGTTAAACCCCTACTGAATTCTACACTCTAGAAAATAGGAATCATCCCTATCTTTCCTACAAGGCCAACCATTTCCAAGGGTCACCAATGCAGAATTCAAGTTGGCAGCCCAATATTTTGCCAAGAAACTAGCCACCTCCACATGCAACTCAACCCTCAAATGTTCCAATACAAAGGACTCCCAATGAGCTGCCTCCTCAAAACCAGGCTTCCCTATTCCAAACTGAAATAAAGGAAATGTTGGAACAAATCTTGAAGAAGCAGGACAGCCAAGGAGAGAAAATATTGAAAATCAATTCTAGATTGGAAACCATGAGTGCCAATAACAAGATGCTTGAAAGTCAACTTACTCAGCAGGCTAGCACTTCAGCAAGACCTCCTATATTCTTTCCTGGACAACCAGAATTGAACCCCAAGGAACAAGTCCATGCTGTCCAGCTCAGAAGTGGGAAGATTGTTGAAGAACCAATGAAGGAAGTAGAGGACAATCCAGCCCAAGTGAATCCAAAGTCCAAAGCTGCTGAAGAACCAGCTGAACTTGTGAGAGAAAATCAGAACAAAGGCCCTCAAAATGAAGTCAGGACCAGGGTCTTTGATAGGGTACCTTTCCCTCAAAGATTAATCAAGGCAAGGCAGGATCAGCAGTATGGAAGGTTCATTGAAATCCTGAAGAAGATAAATATCAATGTGCCATTTGTGGAGGCAATTCAGGAGATGCCCTCTTATGCAAAGTTTTTGAAGGAATTCTTAACCAAGAAAAGGAGGATTATGGAGCATGAAACTATTACCTTGACTGAGGAAGCCTCTGCAATCATCCAAAATAAATTGCCACCCAAGTTGAAAGATCCAGGAAGCTTCTACATACCTTGTGAAATTGGAAATAGGAAGATTCAAAGGGCAATATGTGATTTGGGTGCATCAGTGAGTGTCATACCTCTTTCACTTTGTAGGAAGCTTGAAGTTGGAGATTTGAAGCCTACAAATATGTCTCTACAGCTGGCAGACAAATCCATCAAGTACCCATATGAAATTATTGAGGACATACCCCTCAAAGTTGGCAAATTTTACATACCAGTATATTTTGTAGTACTTGACATAGATGAGGATTTGAATACTCCCATTCTTCTTGGGAGACCCTTCTTAGCCACTGCTGGGGTTATCATTGATGTCAAGGAGGGCAGATTGACATTTCAAATTGGGGAGGACAAGATAGAATTTAATTTGGCACAAGTTATCAGTAAGCCAAATTTTCAAGAAAATGATTTTGAGGAAGGGCAGCTAGATTAAGTTGTTCAGCAAGTTTCTGCCATAATTTCCATTGAAGATCCATTGCAAAGGTGCCTAATGTTTGATCATTTGAAGGAATTAGAGGACCCAAAGGCTAAAGCATACCAATCTGCACTGAATTCTTTAAAATCAGTGGGAAATTCAGAAAATCAGAACGATGTGTATCAAGTTATCATTGCTGAACCCCACACTAATTCAACTCAGGACACTTCCTCCCATTTGGAGTTGAAACATCTTCCTAGTCCAGGGGATTCATATATCATACATGAGGGTTTTAGAGATGAGAGGTTAGGAGATTTCTGGTACAATGGAGGAGAAAATCAAGCTGAGAAACAAAGGTCAATCATTGGCAAATTAAGAGATCCATACTTGATTAGTGAAGCTGTCCACAAATTGAGATCTCTACTTGATCATATCATACTATTCAAACTTCCTTGACATGAAGAAGTGGAAAAATGTCCTGCCTAAGACATTAAAGTATGACACTTCTTGGGAGGTAACACAAGTCACTTTACACAACTTTTCTGTTTTGCAAGAATAAAGAAGGGAGGAATCATATCCATACACAATTTGAAAAAAGGGAGTACCCCTACCCTCATTTTTTATTTTTCTCACTGAAATCCCAATGATAACTGATATAATCTTTTCTCTCATGCTGAAATTATCATATTAATATCTGAATCATCATGCAAATCAGTTATCCCAATTGATCCTAGCTGAATTTCAGTGGATTTCAGTGAATCTTAATGCCTTGTTAAATTGTGAACTCTAAAAACCTGATATTGAATACCCCATTGATATCTCGTTTCTTTGTAGGAATTGCTCCAAATCATGAAGTATGGAACACCTGAAGACTTAGATTGGAATGCAAGACCATTGGAAGGGATCAAATGCACAATTCCATATATTTCATACCCTCCCAATCCTCTCCCTTGCCTTAACTTTCATCACTGTGGACAGTGCTGAGGCTAAGCTTGGGGGAGGAAACCTGGTGCTTTTCTAACCTTTACATCATGTTTCAATTGATTTTAATGTCCATATATCATTTATCACCAGGTTATTAGTAGATTTTGCAATTTATCATTAGTTATCACTAATCAAGTCCAATTCAAGTTTTGTCTTTATTTTGACTCTAAAATGGGTGAAATACATTATATGACAGATAGTACACTCCAATACCAAGTGGCCAACTTGGCCATTAGTCTTGTTGCTTTAATTGGCTATTCAATTCATATGCATTTGAATCAATTTTCAGCTGAAAATTTTTCCTTTTTGTGGGTCACACTAGCTGATACTTATGGATTGAATTAGTAATATTGGATGTCTAGAAGGGAATCAAGGCTCTTGTTTCCATGTTAAATAGGAAAACTTGACTTTTTGGACTAAGGGATCTAAACTATACTTGAGTTTGAACTATTGCTCACTTCATGAACAAGATAGAAAAATGAGAAAAAGGAAAAGTAAAAAGTTGCATGCATACATAGAAAAAATGAAAAGAGCAAAACTTTCAAAGGAATCTCTTTTCAACGCAAAAAAAAAAAAATTAGGAGAGCAAAACTTCCAGAGGAATCTCTCCTAAAGAAAGCATGAATAAAAATCAGGCTTTGACCTGTTTACTTGCATTTCATGAATAAAGGTCAGGTGTTAAACCTGTTTAAGCAATGAAAATCTGTTCATGAAGAGATTTGTAGTTCAACCTTGTAGTAAAGTTGACAATTCCTAATATTTAAACATGTTATTGCTAGTACTTTTTACATGGCTTAAATTTGCTTTAGACTCTGTGAGTTCCTAGCTAAAAATTGAGTTTTTGGAAAGAATAAAGTGTTGGCAAAGTGGGAAACTCATAGGATTCAATTCAGCTGATCTTTACTTCATTTGTGGACTTTTAATTCAAGTTTTTCCTTAATTTATGAATGTTTTGCTTGAGGACAAGTAAAAGGCTAAGCTTGGGGGACTTTGATCATTATAGATTTTTATCCCATTTTAGATGCATTTCACCCCTATCGAATTCCTATTTTGCCCAACTTTTGGCCAATTATGTTTGGAATGCATTGATTGTTATAACTAGTTGACCTTTCTCATTTTATACTTAATTTCATGTGCATAGAGGTTCTGAAATGCCAAAATCCATAAATATTTCAATTCTATGCCAAGTTATCATTTTTAGGACAAGTTATCACTCTTATATGTCAAGTTATCATTATTTTGAGTGAACTGATTTTTAAAGATATTCTTGCCCTAAATCCATTACTATAATGAATAAATCATATTTTGATGGTCATATCTCAACTTGTGCAAAATTTTAAGTCCATTTGAGCAAGTTATCATTTTTTTTCTATGCCAAGTTATCGTTAAAGGGCAAAACTGTCATTTCGACATGCAAAGCTATCAATTTTGCACAAAGGCCTTAAACAATCATTATATTATTGTCCTAACTCATTGTTGATCAAATTTGATCACATTTGGATAACCACAACCAAAGTTATGACAAGTTATCATTTTTAAGGTAATTAAGTTGTCGTTTTGGGCACCCTAGTTATCATTCCTATGCAATCTTATTCACATTTGATTTCTTCTTGCCACCCTAATCCATTTGATGTCTTCAATGCTCTGAACCACCCATATTTGGACATTTTTCAAGATATATTCAAAATTATCATTCCGGGCATTGATAAGTTATCATTTTTAACCTTAATTTGCAACTCTGCACAACACTTAATCATACTTGATGTTTGAGCTGATCATAGTGGCTCTCCTTATCCTTATTTGTTTATTTCCTATTTGAGGATTTTGATACTTGGTGTTCTACCTCTTCTAGAAGGGAAAAATAAGTTGCAAAAAGGTGGAAAAAGGTGGGGGGACCACTACTTTTGGCTGTCCTAAAAGCTGCAGGCAGCTGGAATTTTCAGGGTCATCTGGACAGGTGGCTTACATCAAGGCTAGGGAACATTTGGATGCTGATCTAAGGGTGATGATAGGCCATATAAAAGCTGAAGAAACCCTAGAAATCAGGGGGGAGGTCGGCCATTGCAAGGAGGACAGATTTGGAGCTGGATTGAGGAAGAAGGAGCTAAAGGAGGGCAAATTGCTACCAACAGCCCTGAAGCCAATATGATTTGCATTTGTTCTTCACTTTATTTTGTGTTTATGCTTGTAAACATGAGGAGCTAAATCCAATGCCTCCTAGGATAGAGCAGTAGTCTAATATATATTGTGGATGGATTAGGGACAAAACCAATTTCCTCCACTTAATCATTTAATTTTCTGAAATCTGAATTGTTCTGCATTTGATCTTGTCATTGGAAGACTCTACTTGTATTAGCTACTGAGAAGTTATCATTTGGTCTACCCTTTGTTCAGGAATGAATTAAGGACCAATGCCAAGTTCTGAATTTCATTTTAATTGAAAATCTGATTTCTGTTTTCCTGAATTTGAACTTCCTAATTTTTTATTTTCTGAGTTGTTTGAATCTGATTGTCATTGGGGATTGAATTAATTGAACAACTGAGAGGTTATCATCTATCCCAATCTTGTTCAGAAATGAATCAAGAATCAATGCTAAATGTTCAGGTTCTAATCCAATTGAGATTGCTGATTTCCTGAATTCATATTTCTGTTTTTCCCCAATTCTGATTTCTGAATTGCCCAAATCTGTTTTCATTATTGTGGAGCCCTAATTGATTTATAACTGAGAGGTTACTTATGGTTTCCTTCTTGTTCAAAAATGAAATAAGAAATAATGGTGTTCCAAGGTTCAACTCTTTGATTTGTTGCAATTCTTTAATTCTGATTTTCTGAATCTTCAATTCTGATTTCTTGCAAATTGAGGAACCTACATTGCTAGTTGTTAAGCCTCTGAATCTATTAATCACTGAGAAGTGAATTTTAAGGTTTCCTTGCTGTTCAGAGATGAACTAAGGAGCAATTGCTTGTGTTGAGTTCCCATATATGAATTAAGTGCTGATTTCTATACAATTCATTAATGGAAATGTGGATTTCATTTGAATTTGCAGCTGAGAAGTTGATTTTAAATCCTCTTGTAGTTTAGAGATAAACCAAGGAGCATTTGCACTAATATTGAATTGATTTCATTCATGTTTAGTTAATTGAAGCATTCCTTTCATTTTCAAAGTGCAATCTAGAGGTTATCATTTCAGATTTTATTGAATTGAAAAAAAAATCAGCAATTGCCTTGAATTGAACTTAATGATAACTTGATTTTCAGTGGGGATCCTCTTCTAATTCAACTTGGCTAACAATTATATGACAATATATTGTTTAGTTCTGGTCTAATTGAGTTGTGAAAACATCCATATTGAAAGTTGAATTAGATTTGACTAAAAAATGATAACTTGTCCATTTCCATCCATAATTAAATTAGATGAACCCCAACTCCTAGGAGGACCTTCCTCATTGATAGATAAACCTTTTTAGACTTTAGATTAGCATTTACAGTTCAATTTAATTAACTTTTCAGTAATCTACAACAAGTTATCATTCTGCATTGATAAAAGAAAAAAAAATCTGTTTTCACTTCCTTTAAAAAATTTGTTTTTGCCACTTGAAATAGGATTAGTCTAAATTATTTTTAGGTAGTCTAGGACTTCAAATCACTGTGGATACGACATTTAGGGTTACTACAATTGACCTGTGCACTGAAAGCAGTAGAGAGTGAGTTAGGGAGTTGAAACAAAAATTGAAAAAAATTAACTTTTGACCCAAAATTCAGCAAGATATCACTCAACCCCCCAATATCACTATCAGTCCTCCTCCTCATTCTACTCCTTCCTCGAGCCCTATGTTACATAGTCATGTGGTAGAAACGAATAAGAAAAAGAGGGGGTATGGACCTTTATATAGCAACAAGCTTAGGTTTGGGTCAAAATGTTCAAATACACTTAAATTAAAATTTAGGGTTATTGCAAGTATTCATTGAGGCATTGTTTGGTGTCAGGATAAACTAAGAATAAGAGTCTTGTTGCTTTTTTCTACCTGTGGACCCCACATGCAATGATGATAAAGAACAATAAAAGAGAGCAAATGAGTTTTTGGTGAGGCCACGAACAACCTTTCTCTCGCTAGAACAAAAGTGTAATAATATTCTGGGACAACTTCTTTAACCCAAACAACCCCTGAGGTTGTGTTTGGCATCGTGAGAACTATGGATTTGGAGTTCTCGCGAACTCAACGAATTGACGTCGAAGTCCGATTCAGTTGTTTGGCAATGTTCTGATCGATAGAAGAACTTTTCGTTTGATTTGACCGGCTAATTCATTTTTGTTCTGAGGGGCGTTTGGAGAGAGTTCCAGCGGTCGAACACAGGAGAGATTAACTAACAACCGCTAATATCTTGCTGTGCACGGAAAAATGAAGTGTTGCATGAGAGAGAAGCCAAACACAATGTTAAGAAGCAACCACAAGAAACTAAACGCCAAGATCGCAGCAATACTAAACTACATGATGATAGATTTACATCAATAGCAATACGAAGATGCCAATGTAAAAAATGTCGCGAACGGTGCGAATACATCATTGAACATATGGGTAGCAGTCTACACACATAAATATAACCCTCCAAAAGAGGCATGAGAAAAGAAAGCAATCTAGGTCCCAAACATTTCAGACATCCAAACCGCTATACAGTGACTGACCGGTAACACACACAATCATTCCAATGAACAAAATATATACCGTGACAATGTAATCATAATAATATGAGAGCATGATAAAATAGGCTAACTAACAAAAGTAAAATAAGCAGCAAGTACCCCTATTAAGTAGGTTAGAGTACAATTACACTGTCCCAAACACTTGGACAACACAACATTCGAGTCTTACAAAAACTGAGTCCCACATCACACATAAGTATGCAAAAGAGAAATACCACAGCAATAAGAACTTCAGTCACTCAATCACGCCTACAATACTTTCCAATGTAGAAACCCAGTACATATGTGAATGCAACAGTAAGCGCTAACACCAACGTATTAACCCTAGGCTTGCATATGCAGTTCACGGAAGAGGGTCTGTCCTCGGCTCCAATAACCCCGTGCGAAGCTGGAGAGTTCATAGATAAATCAGTAACTGGTTCAGAAGAGTGCATACTAAAGTAACTCTACAAAGAAGAATAGGCGGCATCGTAGCTATCAAATTTTTTATACGCGCAACCACGATATCCCAGCACTTGTGCTTGACAATATGCCCACGTGTCAAATATGATGGTATTGCGACCTTCGTAGACAACGTAAAATTTTCTCGTTGAGATGCTAACTCTCGGCGTCTTCAGGTCCTGCCATTTCAACATCATAGCAAACAAAGTAATACATGAACGAAACCACATGAAAGAGTGAGTGGTAATGCAACGAAAGTCCACAAGCGTCTTGTGTTATTCACATTATTGGAATGCAAAGTACAAAAAAACATGAAGTCCGACTACATGACACAATATTAAGATATTGCAGGAGAGAGGAAATTTAGAGAAGCAAACACAATTTCAAAAAGAAACTACAAGATGCTACAATGAAATCATCTACTAGGTCCACTATAACGAAAGTCCACAAGTAAGTAGCTTGAAAATGAAGTACAGACATGGATCAATATATGTGAAAAGGATGTGTAAGAGCTACAGAAAAGTAATACAACAAATTAAATAAAATTCTCACCTCTATGCCTCTGATGATCAGCCCAAATCCTAGAAGCTATCCCATCCTGCAACATGTCCCCTCTGGTTTTCTCAAACGTAGAGGCGAGCATAGATGGCAGCATGTCACCCGCACGTATCACTTCTGGTTCTGGCAAAATTGTTATGTTGAAGTATTTGTCGTCCCCGGCATGATGCCTAACAAAATTGTGAATGATGCAACAGGCGATGGCGATATACTTCTGTAGCTTCAATGGATACTGGCAGGGGCTACGAAGCAATCTAAACCTTTTTTTCAAAATTCCGAAGGACTTCTCCACACAGTTTCGCAGTTGCACATGTCTATGATTGAAAATATCATTCGCATCGCGATACCGACCTGCTGGGGTGTTCTCTGTAAAGGTCCCCATATGGTACCTTCCACCCCGATACGGTGCTATGAACTTATCGGAGTTTGCATAGTCGGAATATACAAGATAGTACTTTCCTATGTCGGACATGTGAAATAGAGTTAGGGAAACCAAATAGTGTAACGGAAAGAGGTATTTTGGGACTGAGGTCTACAGAATCATACCATCAGGCACACAAAATTCATTCCTCTCCAAGCACCAATGCGAAATCTTCATATCGCCGGCGGAGCCGTCCCAACCAGCGCATACAAAGAGAAAAGTGTCATCGAAGGTTGTTGCTGCCATCACATTTTGTGAAAGGAATCCCTTACAATTCTGATATGGTACTGCATTTGACTTTTGCACGTGAGCGGGTATGTGGGTCCCGTCGATGGCACCGAGCACATTCTAAAAAACACGTAGGAAAAATGCAAATAAACGGTGTATCCAAAAAAGGAAAATAAGAAAATGCAAAGTATGAAGAGCAATTTACCACGAAGTATGGATAAAATCTGCGGGAGTCCCGCACTCGTGGATGGACGCTGACATCTGCACCAGGTAACACAATGAACTCCCCACATAATGAACATATTGCTTTTAGGACATTTCGAAAGTAACGTGATATCGTTTCACCAGAGTGCTGGAACTCCTCTTGCATGTCTCTATTTATCTCGTCACGACGAACAGCAAATAAGAAAATGGCTAGTTGTTCCCTCGCGCTGACATGCTTTGTCGACGCAAGGAGCCCTCGCGAGACAAGCAGTTCCTCAAACATCAAAAAGGTTGTGTTCTTCAATCCGAAATGATGGTAGCCTCTTTTCAGGTGTCCATTCAACATTTCGTTAACTGTCTGAACCCCTGTGAATGGTCCTGTCTTACACGGCATCCTCGGAATGCTAACAGAGGTCGCAGCTGAGCTATAGTAACCTAGCGAGGAAAAAGTGTCATCCTCGAACAATTCATCCTCACCCAATAAATCTCACATCTCGTCAAGTTTCATCTAGCACAGCATAATGTGGAAAGTGAAAAATAGAATAGAGGAAAGACAAAGCAGACCAAATTGAAGCACACATCTAAAACGTTTTAAGACAGCCGAATCTTTGGTCACAAACTAATACATGGCATACCAAATTCGAAAACACATGATAATAGTCATACTTCGGAATTAGAGTACAGACCACTAACGACCTCATAATAGTCTTCGGACACACTAAGTTGCACGACTCATGCAGACAATAGTACATACCACTAACGACATCATAATACAACAAGAAACAAAAGACACTACTCCGTGTCGCTCGAGTTAGCCTCGGCTCCACTGGATTTTGTAGGTCTGAAACGACGAGACGGAACAGCGTTTGGGGGATTCGCAGGCCTTACAAGTTTGCTGGGACTGAAGTAAGAGTTGGAGACGTTGAGTGGAGATGGCACGCTTGGGAAAGTTGGAAAAGGGTTTCCCATGACACTTGCTTCGGAGAAAGGTGACGGACGTCCGCTACATAGATTGGCAGGGGCGCTGCATAAGTGACGGCACTCGCAAAAGGTGCTGCCCCAAATGGTACATTCGACCTCCCTTGATCAGCACCAAAAGGTGTCAACCCAACTGTCGGCGGCGGGGGAGGTGGTAGACTGTAGTACTCGTACACTTTTCTCGCTATCCAAGCTTTAAGCATGTGGTCATCACATTGCATGAAAGTCCATAACTCC
The DNA here is from genome assembly GCA_030549335.1 of Pontederia crassipes. Taxonomy (NCBI): domain Eukaryota; kingdom Viridiplantae; phylum Streptophyta; class Magnoliopsida; order Commelinales; family Pontederiaceae; genus Pontederia; species Pontederia crassipes. The sequence continues at coordinate 9,197,170 of JAUKPH010000017.1, forward strand.
TTTTTTCCTTTAATGCATCCGCGACAACGAGCTTCACATGCGGAGGAAGGTTGGGCATCTTGGCCTCCAACTTCGCCCAACAAGCATCTGCATCCCCATATTTTTTATTCTTTAGCGCCAGCATTTCTTCCATGAGATGTAACTTCTTCATGGTTAACTCTTGTACCACCCAATCCACATCCCTCGCAGGTTTCTTCTTCTTCTTCGATGAAACTAGAGTGGATCCCGATCGAGTTCTCTTTCTGGAAGATGTGGTTCCATACGAAGCTGGTTCCCACAGGTTAGGATCATTCTCCTGTTGTCCTTCAGTTTCTGCTATGGTCATGTCGATAATGTTGTCGTCGGAGCTGTCTTGTTCTTCTTCGAGGTCTACTAGCTTCACGGTCGTACAGGCCCCCTTCCCCATGGCTGTGTTCTTTGCGAATAGGAAGACGAAATCATCATAATGTGGGAATCGTTTATTTTTCACTCTCGCGTAGTCTTTGTTCCCCTATCACAGCAAAACAATTCTGTCAGAACATCTCTAGACCAAAGGACAGTGTGCATTTATGAACTGAATTAGTACTCACTAGAATGACCTCATCCCACATTCCCTCTTCCGGTGGCTCGGGCATGCATTTTTCCGGATCCCAACCCCATCCACTCTTGTTGGCTAGGTTATACACAACTCGAAGTTCCTTTTCATCACCTTTAGATGGTTTTTCATGTGCTCAACCGTCATCCTCTCACGGAAGTGTTCATTGAACCTGTTACTAAAATGGCCTCGTGTTCTAAACTTGGCATGTGTCTATGGAATATGTAAGTTAAGGTAGAGTAAACATAGTAAACACGTTGCAAACATGACAACTGTCAAGCGGAATATGTTAAGAGAGGTTGCGAAATCTATAATTTGGTGCCATATGTTTCAAAGATGTGTCTAATAATTTATAAAGATAGGTAACTTGTTTGCAATATGATTACCCATACGTGATTTAAAATTGCATCGAAACACACATCTAACTCATCAGCAGAACACAATAGAAAAGAGGAACAAGGGGTGTCTAGGGAAAAAGTTACATTGTCATTAACTGCACTACTATCACAAAAACAATAGGATAAAATATAATGAAATTAATACAAAACTATAGTAGTTACTGTTGTGTGGCTGATGGCTATGGATTCTCATATATAACTGACAAGACAAAGAACAACCATGTCCAAATGGACAGATAGCCACATTTGCACATCCAGATGGTGAGTAAATACATTCACACTCCACGTCTGCCTAACTCTACGTAATCCTAGCAACCAACATATGACAGCTCCAATAATTCAACGAAGTCTCAGTTTACAAACTAACTGGAACCTGAAAGGACCTAGGAATTAACTCAAGAGATAGCTTTGGCATTACGGAATTACCTCGATGGATGTTGCTGGAAGGGAAGTCGCCGTGGAAGGGCACCGCGGGATCACTACTTTCTCTCGTCTTACCTGCCCGAATGAGAGACATTAAAAGAGATACACTCATTAAAGGATGTCAAAGACCAATTGCGAAACCACATAATGCAACATCAGGGAAAAAATTAGAAAAGAGAGAATATCGAGGGAATAAATGTCACATATCTCCATAATTCCATACTTCAAATATCAACATATTTCTCATATGATAATTATCTGCCATGGATTTTATTTTGACGATTTGCATTGGCACAAGAGATCGTTGCCCTTGACCATAGACAAATGACTCTACTTGCACACGACACAGTGTCAAATTATGAACACAGACGTGAGCATTTTACCGACATCTATACACTAAAATAAGAACATATAAAAGAATAACAATAAAAGAGAAAAAGTTGCATGCCAGTTATAAGAGGATGACTTAATTATCATATACTTCCTTTGTATCAAACTCGTTCATCATTTTGTCCACTTTTGGAAAAAATATGATAACATTCAAAATTTTTCGACACCTATCTTTATTTAGTCTAAGAATGAAAATGATATCTAAATTTTGTAACTACAATCATGATATCTAACTAAGGGATGGTTTGTCACTCTTGCGAACCACACTTTTTTTCACTAGTTCTGAGGAATTTTATGCAAATTAGAAAAGAAAGAACAATTTCGTGAATTCAGTTTGGTGTTTTTTACAACACAAGTATCATAAGTCAAGTTATGAAATTGTATAAATTTTTGGGAAGATAATAATCTGGAAGTAGTATTCCCCAAAATGTAGCCGTTATGGTGAATGATTCCTCAAGTCAATCAAAATGTGCCGGCATTTCCTTTTCGTCGGCAAAAGAGGACCGTTTGATTAGTTGTATTGCGTACGAAGAATGAAGAAATTTTGCAATATGTGTGGAACTTAGAAAACATAGGGGTCGAAATCATGTCCAAAGGTAGAAAAAATCGCAAGACTCGACCGCGATCCAGAAACCCTAAATCAGGAAACGACGGATCGTGAAACTTTGTTCAAAATTCACGCGTCTAGAAAATGATCCAGAAAACCCTGGGTATCCGGTGAGCAAACATTTTTGTGAAGATGAAAAACAACGGCCGACGGTGAGGCAAATCACAGATTTGAAAAATAGGAACGTCGACCTACACCTAGGCAACATGGGAACGGCAATAAAAATGTCTGACAGACGAAGATTGCAAAAATCGACTGGCGGTAGAGATTTCAAAAGAGGACGCAAAAAAATCTTGATGAGGGAAAATGAAAAGATGATCTGCGATGAACGAAAGACGCCAATGAGAGCACTAACATGCGAGCACGATTTTTGCCATTTCGTCGTGTCGTCCGGGGTCACAGATTGAATGAGGAAGTAACGAGCGGCGTGTCCTGCAGCTGTCGACGGAGAGCGATTTGTGAAGCGGACGAGAGCTGTGCAGGCGGCGAAATGAGAAAGACATCGACTTTTTCTCCAACTTCGGCGTGGGTTTCGAGGTTGTTCGCTGGCCCTCGCGAACAATCCAAAGTTCATGCTCGTGGCAAGAACTTTGGTTCGGGAACAATCATTGTTGACCGAAATAATTTTTTTAGCGGGCCCCACCTCAGCTGTCGGGTGTGTTTGGCAGAACATTCGATTGTTCGGATGTTTTGTTCTCATCCAAACACACCTGAGAGAATACTAAAAAAATAAACCAAAGAACTAAATATCCCCCCTATGCCTTGTTCTCTCTAATGCTTATAAACATAAGTTTTAGCGTGTGTACACTACAAAAAAAACTACGATCCGTGACAAATTTTTTCATCATAATGTATTAAAACGATCACAAATGATAATTTGTGATGTATTTTTTGATGAATTATGATCATTCGAGAAACACTCATTGCAAAAAAAAAATTGTGAGAGCTTTTTATATTCTTAACAAATTTTGACAGATTGAACCATCACAAATATAACATTTGCAAGTCTTTTGCAAATTTCGACGTAAAAATGTCAAAAATTATGAAGGCAACTTTGCTCTTAGCAAGTTATGATGAATCATTCTAACAAAACTTGCCGAAGAATTTGGGACAAAAGATATCATGATTTTGGAGGGTTGACTCGTCCTTCATAATTTCTGATGAATTTATTCGTAAAAAATTGTGAAGGATATCCAAACTATCGCAAATTAATAGATGTATAGAAATATATTAATTTTTATAAATTATGTAGATATTAAGTTATATTTTTATTTAAATTAAATATAATTATTACATCTCTATAATAAAAGTTTAATTTTTGGATATTTACATATTATAGTTGCAAGTTATATTTAGTAAAAAAAATTAGAGAGAAGAGAAAGATGGAGAGAGAAGATGGAGAGGCCAGACTCCACAGAGGGGTGAGAAAGGTAGAAAGAAGAGGGAGGAGAGACCAAGAGTGAGAGTGAGAGAAAACCCAGGGGAGGCTAGAGAATGGGAAAGAGTTGGAGGGCGAGAGAATAGAGAGGACAGATTTTTAATAATATCAAAATATTATATAATATAAAATGTATTTAATAATATATTATCTTTTATGAATATATATACTTTATCAAGTTGCCATGGTTCAAAATTCTTGGCAAACTACGAAGGATATATTAGTCGAAATTTTAAATTAATTATATGATTGGGCTGAAGTTATTAAATATAAAGAAGTTCAATAATATGTTATCTTTATATTTTTGCGGATAACATATAATATATTTGACATGGGGAATCCAAACTTCTAAAATATAAAAAAATATTTAGCAATGTATTATTTTCAAATTTTTGACAAATTTTGCCTTCCTAATTTCCTATGGATATTTGACATCAGGAAATTTAAATTAATTATTCTATTATATATTTGACCTTGGCAATCTAAACGTCCGAATAAAAAAGGTTAATGCTATATTTTTAAAATTTTCAATAAATAAATCTTTTGTAATTTTCTACGGACTCAAATTTCATCACAAATTGCGAAAATATATTCTTCAAAAAATTTAAATTATGATATTATATATTTCATTTTGGAAATGTGAACTTTTAAAATTTAAAAATATTTAATAATATATTATTTTTAAGATTTTGACAGATATATCCTTGGTAAGTTGGGACGGATTCATTCAACATTTGAATAGTTACTTACAATTCTTCCTCCTATCCTTGACATAGTGAAATTAATTAATAATTATATGTCATTACTTAGTAACAGCCATAAGAAAATATATAAGTCATATAATTCATTTGGAAATAAATGTTTGATAATTAATGATAAGGGAGCGAGAGACGGTAGAGTACTAAATATTATGTTTAGGTAACGGATTAGGAATCAGGATGAGTTGAAGTATGAAATATTTATTTATTCAATATTATTTTTTATCCTTCATTGTATATAAGTTATTTATATTGCATATCTATCTATTACTCAATTTTAGTGCATCATTTTTTTCTAAATCTTCTCGAATTTGTATTCTTCAGTTTCCTATGGTGTCTATTTTCTTTATCTTTGTTTGAAAAAAAAGAAATAAATATGTTTGTTCTACCCTTTTAAGAAGTAGGTCATCCATCGTCGTTAAATTCATAATTAATGACGAATCTATTAATCATTTTTTTATCAAATGTATATCATTAATGAAGCATGAGTGGATACCTAATAGTACTACAATTTAAAAGAGTAGCGTAATTATTTTTTTCTAAAAGTATATAAATACATTCCTAATTAATCAATGGAGATTACTGCCAAACCATCAGCATTTTTTTCTCATTTGAGAAAGTCCAAGCTCGAGTGTTTTTTCTTTTTTTTTGCGTATCCATCCTCTCATCAATGATATTGATAGTGTAATAACCGACAAAAAAAAGAAAAGATAAAAAAAAAAGAGGAAGAATCGAGTTTGACTCAAATAACCGGCCAATAGATAACATAACGTTATCTTATTAAGAGTAGAAAAAAAAACGTATCCATAGGGGATGAATCCTATTTGATTTAAAGAGACCTAGGAGATAAAACCCAAAGAAGATATTAAAATCCTCCCAAGGAACTCACGAAAACCTCTTTTTCCCCTAACCCTCACGGTCTCCTTTCCCCTTGGCTTGCTGTCCTGCACACGACTTGAGAGGAGGCCGCCCCTGGTCGTTTTGCAGCAACCACTGATCTGCTAGGAGAGAACAAGGCGCAGGGAGAAGGGAGGGGATGCGACCGATAGTTTTTCCGACGAACGAAAAGAGGGATTAATCGCGAACCGAGGTGGGTGAATCGAAATCACCTTGCATGGCCTCTGAATTATCTCAATTCATGCCCGAATCGTTATGAAAAGAATATGAATATGATTCAAGTTATTGTTTTTAATTGTTTGATTTCTTGAATTCTTTGATTGGTTGATTGTTGCATGCATAGTTATTTTCTGTTTGTTATATTTCTGTATTATTGATTGCTAAGGTGTAAGATTTAGAGAGGATTTCGTTTTCGGTCTTATAACGCAATTTAATTTTTAAAAGTAGAAGTATTACGGCCGTAAAAAAATTGTTTGGCCGTAATTTTCTTACGGTCGAGAAAAGGGATAGAGAGGTAGAGAATTTCGGCCGTAAAGGAATAGAGAGAATAGAATTTCGGCCGTAAATGAATAGAGAGAATAGAGTTTCGGCCGTAAAAGAATAGAGAGAATAGAATTTCGGCCGTAAAAGAATAGAGAGAAAAGAAGAGAGAGAAAAGGGAAATAGATTGTTACGGCCGAAGAGTTAGGTTTTCGGCCGTAATAAAATAGAAAAGAGAGAGAGGGAAGACGTCGGCCGTAAAAGATGTCGGCCGTAAAAGATGTCGGCCGTAATAGATGTCGACCGTAACAGATGAGTTTTACGGTCGTAAAAATCCGAGAAGTTGGGAGAGAGAGAAACGAAGAGAGAGAAAAGGGGAGATGGGTTGTTACGGCCGAAGAGTATAGTTTTACGGCCGTAACGGGATAGGCCGTAACGGATGGGAGTAACAGATGATGGCCGTAACGAAATAAGAGTTGAATTATTACGGTCGAAATAGAATAGAAAATAGGGTTTTACGGCCGTAACGTAATTAAGGGTGGATTTTTACGGCCGTAAAATGAAAGAATTCCTCGGGCGTAAAATCCAAAGAATTAGGGTTTTACGGCCGTAAGGTGGAGGAGATTCTTTGGGCGAAAAATCCAACAAAATTTACCTATTAATCTCTCTTTATTTTTATATGAATATTATTGATTTCTTTATAATTCCAACATGAACTCTTTATCTTGATTTACCTCATACCGATCATATCTCCTTCATCACATGATACAAAGAATGAAAAGATAATAAAAGTGATTAATAAGTTCAGATGAAAGATTAATGATGGGTTGCCAGTCCAAGCCAAGTGCATCAAGATAAGGGTCGCTCCCTTGGTCATGGTTTGATCACCCATTGACCCGCACAAGGCCGTATCGTTTGCTGGGCATACCCCAAGAATTAAAGGCACCTCAAAGTCACCCTGATTGTTAATTAATAACCAAGATCGACAAGCATGTTCAAGTTCAAGTTCAAGTCAAGTCAAGTATGTCATGATTCCAAGTTTACTATGTACTATTGATCCTCATGATTCATGATATCGTTGATCTTATCCTTATTATGATTCATGATACTTGTATGTTATCTTTCATGCTCAAGTTAAGCCTGATTAATTATCGCTGATTATTATATTCATGTCATGCATTGTATATCATGTGGTTCCCCACTAGGCTGTAAAGCTTACGGGAGGACCTCCTCCCCTGTGTCTGATTTCCACAGGACCAGGTCAGTAACGTGGTGGAGTAGGCGTGTGGTGATGAGGCTCTGGCGATAGGACAGCACATGAACCATAGGGCTTTTAGAGTGTTATTTAGTTTTCATTTACCTTCCGCATTTTAGATTTATGATGTAGAACTTATTTTATTTCTTTTAGACTTCCGCAATTAAAGTTATAATTTATCTTCATTTCTTTTCTTCCGCTGACGTGTCTCGGTTCTTGACTGAGATATGGTCAATATGATGGTCAAAGTCATAGCATGCCGTAGCGTCTCCAGGTTGGTCTTCGCCACGTGGCGGGGGTCGATCTGGGGGCGTTACATTTATGGTATCAGAGCCTAAAGTTAGGACTCTCTTGACGTCCTAGTGTATAGAATAGTATAGTATGGTAAAAGGTTCATGTGCTATCGCCGTGCAGTCGCCACACCCTCCACCGAAAAGTAATGTAAGTCAAGCTCATGTTTATGCCAAGTTACTGTTTATTGATGTATTGATATATATTTGATATGAGTGGTTGATTCCTAAGAAGATTATTCTGTATGGTAGGAATCAACCTAAATGTTATTAGTGTTTAGACAAAAAGGTTCATAAAGGTTACGAACAAAGTGAAAATGAATATGTAATAAGGATGTGGATAAATATACTCATGTGAAGAATGAGTCTTACAGATATTTAAAGGGTAAAATATAAGAAATGATTATGTTTCTTATAATTCATATTTTTCATCTCTTTCATGATTGCTCTATTCACAGACTTCTTCTGCTGACTGCAGCAGTATGAAGAGGAAAATGAATAGGCATATCAGTTGCAAAGAGATGTAGATTTAAGAAAGAAACGAGAGAATTATAAGAGTAATTAAAGGATTCGACTCACACAACACGTAGGTGTGAGATGATTTCAAATAGTAGAGGTGAAACCAAGCATGCATAAGTTATGATTTATGGTGATGACTTATGTGGTTCCATTGGTCTACCAATATAAGGGTTCAATAAATTATCTTATATGTTTATGTTGATAAGTATGGACCCATAATGCTTCTTGCGCTTTAGACTTCATATGATCCCTTTATTATGTGGATAAAGGTCCTAATCAAAAAAATAATAATAATAATAAATCAAATTAGTTATACGAATTTCTAATTAGATTACCTTATATTGGAAATAGGAATTAGAAAGATTAATCATGTTCAAGTTATGTAAGATTAGTTAAACAATAATTTAAGTATTAGTGAGCTGCCCAAGAATCATGCATAAGGTATGGATGGACAAATATAGAAGCTTAAAGTGTTAAGAAGTCACCTTGGCTTGAATAAATGTTAGAAGGAACTTTCAATGAGTAAGTGACTGGTTGAGTTAATCGAACATTTAAATCTAGCATATTCATACGCATATGTACATATAACATAGTATACTTATAAATATATAAAGATAATAAATAATTAGATTTAATTAACTTAGTTTAGTATAGGGTAGATTTGAAATTTTAATATTATGAAGTATATTTTAAATAGCCACTATTAAAGAATGAATTCTCTAACATCGCAATGTATATATATTTTCAAAATAGACTAATATGGTTAATACCAGAATTATATAAGAATAAGCAAGGCATAAAAGAGTTAAATTGGATGTGAGAAATTTTGAAAAAAATTTAAGATATTCTAACTAAGATAAGCTTGAGGAGGCACATGAGCCTCTAGCCATTAAGTATTAAAAGATCAAAACACCAAGTGAGGAAATTTTTAGAAAGTATGGAAGGGTTAAGGTAAAGTATGAGGAATTTTATAAGTCCCCTACAAGATTTCTGGAAAAGCAAGTTATGCACCCGAGAGGGATGATTACGCAAGTTTTAATATAATTATAGTTTTCATAATAATGTCAAAACGTATAGAGTATTCAATCATATAATCATGGTTGATGGTTCAAGAGGGAAAATAAATCATATATGTGTTTAGATAATGGGTTAAGCAAGCCATCGGGTGATACATAGAATGTCCTCTAAGATGCAAGATATAAGATGATATATAGAATGTTCTCTAAGATGCCTCTACGTCAGTATGATGAAAAATGTTTAAGGTTTTGTCTTGATCAAGTGGACCACTTATGATTTGATCATAAGTCTTATAAATGGATTAGTTCTCCTTTCCAACTTTAAAGTTTTCCCGACCCTCTCACATGTACTACAAGATATCGTTAATGCAAAGGATCATGAAATGATGCACGAAGAAGAAGAAGAATGATTGCTTGTCTTCTGTTTTGTTGATTGTTTTGTTTTCTTGTCTTATTGTTTGAATTCATTCCATGTGTCAACATGCATTCATGATGTTTGACTAAGGACTTATGTTATGTAGTGCACATAAATTATTCTGTTAATTCTGGATTAGAATATACTATGTAGCGACCTCTCAGCGTAGATATCGTTCGACCTTAACATTGATTCAGAGTGCTTCAAGATACTCAAGAAAAAGATTTATTGTGGTCATATATAATCACTGGCCTCCCATGAAATGATATGACCTGACATTGCAAGAAACAAATCAATGTAAGCTAAGAAGTTAAGATTGAGGGCAACTCTCATGACAATCATATCAAATAAAGCATTGGCACAATGTGTCGAGAAAAAAAAAAGGGGGGGATAACAAATGACATTGATTAAGAAACAACCCTATTCCAATGACATAGAATGCCAAGAATGATCCGTCCTCAATTGATTTAAAGGACTCTTGAGTGATATCAAACATAATTGTCTTATTTGACAATTATTCATTTTTATACTTTATTTAATCCTTTAAGATATCTGATTTAAGATGAAGATCAAGTGACCATAAAGTCCATGCTAGTGATACTAATGACGATTGAAGATAAGATCTATTTTTCACATCAACTAGAAACTTCTTAGGAGGATTGTGATGGGATTTCTATTTGATTCTTCCTCCTAAGATGTATAAGTATTATGCAAAAAGAAGAAGATAGTTACTGGTATCCAAATCGTCTAAAAGGTTATCGTTCGAAGTTGAGTGTCATATCGACCTCTTTTCAAAGTATGACATTGATTTCTAATGCCCCATGACACATGAATCGAAAAGACAAATTTAATAACTTCAAGACACGGGGTTTATGAGACTGATGGTCTCATTTTTAGATGCTCCACATCTTTTGTAAAGAAGAATGATGACTATATAAATCTGAAAATTTATTAACAAGTTATTAATTAAAATAACCATCAAGACATAAGTGTTTGTTACCATGCAAAGATGACCTATTTAAGACTAGGGATTTTCAAGATCGATCTATGGAGTGAGTACCAACAGTTTTGAGTTGTTGAAGAAGAAGTAATGAAGATAATTTTTCATGGCAATGAATGATCACTATAAATAGAGCGATGTCATTGGACTAAGAATACCCCTCAAACTTTTAGGTCCTTACGAACATTGTGTTCAAACTATGCCCACATTTATGTAGAAAAGATTGAAGTGTTCATAAAAAAAAAAGGAGAAGTACTCGATAAATAACATAAGCCTGGGTTGCGGTCCATTTAGGAATAAGTCTTATAGGAAGTATGTGATGAATATAATAAGCCTGGGTTGCGATCCATTCGGGAAGGACACGGATGTATAAGGATGAATAAATAGTTATGACATGAAACATGGAGATACGAAAATAAGTCCCAAGTACCCAGCATGTCAATGTGAAGAAAAAAAAATAGAGCATCAGAAATCCTATTAGATGATGATGCATGACGTTAAGAATTCGTAGACCTGACCTTCGCTGAGTATCCAACGCACATAGTGGAGCGTAAGGTGCAACGCCAGAAGAACAATAACGTAACCATGGTCAGAGTAGCTTGGCATTTCCATAAAGGCGATGATGCGACATAGGAGCTCGAGTCGGAAATGCGCCAAGAATTTCCTCATCTTTTCGATAAGCCCTCTACTTAGTGCAAAATTCGAGGACGAATTTTCTTTTAAGGGGGTAAGAAAGTAATAACCGACAAAAAAAAGAAAAGATAAAAAAAAAAGAGGAAGAATCGAGTTTGACTCAAATAACCGGCCAATAGATAACATAACGTTATCTTATTAAGAGTAGAAAAAAAAACGTATCCATAGGGGATGAATCCTATTTGATTTAAAGAGACCTAGGAGATAAAACCCAAAGAAGATATTAAAATCCTCCCAAGGAACTCACGAAAACCTCTTTTTCCCCTAACCCTCACGATCTCCTTTCCCCTTGGCTTGCTGTCCTGCACACGACTTGAGAGGAGGCCGCCCCTGGTCATTTTGCAGCAACCACTGATCTGCTAGGAGAGAACAAGGCGCAGGGAGAAGGGAGGGGATGCGACCGATAGTTTTTCCGACGAACGAAAAGAGGGATTAATCGCGAACCGAGGTGGGTGAATCGAAATCACCTTGCATGGCCTCTGAATTATCTCAATTCATGCCCGAATCGTTATGAAAAGAATATGAATATGATTCAAGTTATTGTTTTTAATTGTTTGATTTCTTGAATTATTTGATTGGTTGATTGTTGCATGCATAGTTATTTTCTGTTTGTTATATTTCTGTATTATTGATTGCTAAGGTGTAAGATTTAGAGAGGATTTCGTTTTCGGTCTTATAACGCAATTTAATTTTTAAAAGTAGAAGTATTACGGCCGTAAAAAAATTGTTTGGCCGTAATTTTCTTACGGTCGAGAAAAGGGATAGAGAGGTAGAGAATTTCGGCCGTAAAGGAATAGAGAGAATAGAATTTCGGCCGTAAAGGAATAGAGAGAATAGAGTTTCGGCCGTAAAAGAATAGAGAGAATAGAATTTCGGCCGTAAAAGAATAGAGAGAAAAGAAGAGAGAGAAAAGGGAAATAGATTGTTACGGCCGAAGAGTTAGGTTTTCGGCCGTAATAAAATAGAAAAGAGAGAGAGGGAAGACGTCGACCGTAAAAGATGTCGGCCGTAAAAGATGTCGGCCGTAAAAGATGTCGGCCGTAATAGATGTCGACCGTAACAGATGAGTTTTACGGTCGTAAAAATCCGAGAAGTTGGGAGAGAGAGAAACGAAGAGAGAGAAAAGGGGAGATGGATTGTTACGGCCGAAGAGTATAGTTTTACGGCCGTAACGGGATAGGCCGTAACGGATGAGAGTAACAGATGATGGCCGTAACGAAATAAGAGTTGAATTATTACGGCCGAAATAGAATAGAAAATAGGGTTTTACGGCCGTAACGTAATTAAGGGTGGATTTTTACGGCCGTAAAATGAAAGAATTCCTCGGGCGTAAAATCCAAAGAATTAGGGTTTTACGGCCGTAAGGTGGAGGAGATTCTTTGGGCGAAAAATCCAACAAAATTTACCTATTAATCTCTCTTTATTTTTATATGAATATTATTGATTTCTTTATAATTCCAACATGAACTCTTTATCTTGATTTACCTCATACCGATCATATCTCCTTCATCACATGATACAAAGAATGAAAAGATAATAAAAGTGATTAATAAGTTCAGATGAAAGATTAATGATGGGTTGCCAGTCCAAGCCAAGTGCATCAAGATAAGGGTCGCTCCCTTGGTCATGGTTTGATCACCCATTGACCCGCACAAGGCCGTATCGTTTGCTGGGCATACCCCAAGAATTAAAGGCACCTCAAAGTCACCCTGATTGTTAATTAATAACCAAGATCGATAAGCATGTTCAAGTTCAAGTTCAAGTCAAGTCAAGTATGTCATGATTCCAAGTTTACTATGTACTATTGATCCTCATGATTCATGATATCGCTGATCTTATCCTTATTATGATTCATGATACTTGTATGTTATCTTTCATGCTCAAGTTAAGCCTGATTAATTATCGCTGATTATTATATTCATGTCATGCATTGTATATCATGTGGTTCCCCACTAGGCTGTAAAGCTTACGGGAGGACCTCCTCCTCTGTGTCTGATTTCCACAGGACCAGGTCAGTAACGTGGTGGAGTAGGCGTGTGGTGATGAGGCTCTGGCGATAGGACAGCACATGAACCATAGGGCTTTTAGAGTGTTATTTGGTTTTCATTTACCTTCCGCATTTTAGATTTATGATGTAGAACTTATTTTATTTCTTTTAGACTTCCGCAATTAAAGTTATAATTTATCTTCATTTCTTTTCTTCCGCTGACGTGTCTCGGTTCTTGACTGAGATATGGTCAATATGATGGTCAAAGTCATAACATGTCGTAGCGTCTTCAGGTTGGTCTTCGCCACGTGGCGGGGGTCGATCTGAGGGCGTTACAGATAGACTCATCTTATTGGAAAGCAATCGTTCTCACGCTCATCACCCGGCATTTATATTGGATCTTTTATCCCGTGGACGAAAAGAAACATTATCATATTTCCCCCTTCTCTCTGCTTGACTTTGTAACTAACGCACGTTATTAAACACCAAATGGGGTCAACAAAGTTGGTAGAGCCCAAGACTTCGGTCAACTGGTCGATGGTCAACGAACATCGCTAGTTGATGTAATTGGTTACGACAATATTTTGCTAGAAAGCTAATAATAAGTCTGGATTGTGTGGTGAATTATGGTTGATTTGCAAATTAATAATAATTTAAAATTTATTTTAAAAATATTATCAAGAATGATCATGATCCCATTTTTATATATATTCCTTAAATCCTGCGTGCTGAGAAATGAGTTATGGCTCAACACATATCGATATCGAGCTCTTTACGAAAAAAAATTGTAACGACATGAAATTTATCATTGAATAGTACCATATGAATAAAACATGAATAAAACTATCCACTTCATTTATCAATATATGTGAGTCAATGATCCAAAAGTTCTTAATTCTTGATTTTCAACGAAGAAATATAATAAATTAGATTATATCTTCTCATTGATTTTTTTTTCATAAAATGCAAATCATGATTGCATAAAAATAATAATAAAAAAATGGATTCATGAATTCAAATTTCACCACTAACAATTTTGTTGAAAGAAAAAAAAGAAGTGCACGCCAAATCCCGCAATGAATAATTGTCCAATGACGTGCAATTGCTTTCCCGCCTTTGGAGCCCCGTTCTATTTAATCACAAACGAGATATGATGCGGAGACCCAAAACAAAGCAACAAGATGAAGGCTTCGGCTTTGCTCTCGGCCGCCATTTGCGCGGCCTCCTTGCTCGGCGCCCTGGCCGAGCAATGCGGTTCGCAGGCAGGCGGCGCGCTGTGCCCCGGCGGCCTCTGCTGCAGCCAGTTTGGCTGGTGTGGAACCACGGCAGAGTACTGCTGCAAGGGCTGCCAGAGCCAGTGCCAGTGCTCCGGCCCGGCCCCTCCTCCGCCTAGCGGCGGCGGTGTGGCTTCGCTTCTGAACTCCAGCACGTTCGAGCAGATGCTGAAGCGCCGGAACGACCCCGCGTGCCACGCTATTGGCTTCTACACTTACGACGCATTCGTGGCCGCGGCGAACTCCTTCCCCGGGTTCGCGAATATCGGAGATGACGCCATCCGCAGGAGGGAGATCGCTGCTTTCTTCGGGCAGACCTCCCATGAGACGACTGGTTAGTCTTTTTCCTCATCTCAGCTGAGCGATGCGTGTGGATGCAGCTAATCACTTAGAATTCGGACGTACACAGGTGGAAGTGATAGGAAGGATGCGCCGGAATGGGGCTACTGCTTCAAGGAGGAACAGTCCGATCGATCTAATCATTGTGTTGACAGCGCGCAGTGGCCATGCGTTAAGAACAAGTCCTATTACGGCCGAGGTCCCATTCAGATTTCCTAGTAAGTAGTTTCTGCCTGATCGATCAAGCAACATTTTTTTAAAAAAAATTTAGTACGTTAACTGGATCTTGTTTCTCGCTAGCCTTTTTCATAAGTTTCTTTTCTTCAAGTTTTCTGAATCAGAACACTGAGCTCTAATGCATAAAAGTAGCTTCCTGTTCGCTACGAACTCACCCCGTCCGTCCATCCTTCATGCAGCAACTACAATTATGGGCCGGCAGGGAAAGCCATCGGCGTCGACCTGCTGAACAACCCGGACCTGGTTTCGACGGACCCGATCATCTCATTCAAGACCGCGCTGTGGTTCTGGATGACGCCGCAGTCGCTGAAGCCGTCCTGCCACGACGTCGTCACTGGGAATTGGAGTCCGACGGCAGCCGACAAGTTGGCCGGACGACTGCCGGGGTACGGCGTCATCACCAACATCATCAATGGAGGGGTGGAGTGCGGCAGAGGGTTCGACGCTCGCGTCGACGACCGGATCGGATTCTACAAGAGGTACTGCGGCCTGCTCGGCATCGGCTACGGGGACAACCTCGATTGCTACAGCCAGAAGCCCTTTGGCCAAGCGGTGGAACAGCAGCAGCTGCCGCCTGCAGCATCCAGCTACTCCATGTAGTAGTTTTACTCAATAAACTATTTGGTGTTATGTTGCTTATGCATGCTCAGAGTCACAGTGTCCGTATGTGCGATGTGATCCTGTGACTTGCTCATCGCCTTCAAATAAGAGTCTCATGTGCTTGGGACCATGAATTTATAAAGTTTGTACGAATCTTAATATAATACAAGTCTTTTAAGTTTTTTTCAATTGTCTATCCCAATATTTGGGTAGCTGTGTCTCATCCTGAATTCGGCTAAACGTTGGCGGACTTATCCTCTCATCCCCTCACTAACCTGGTGTTATTCCGCGTTGCGAACTGTTTCCCCTCTTCTGAGCATATCCATCTGTCAAATCAGCGTTCGAAATAAAGGAGTCGACACGCTTCGTCTTCGAATGACGAATGATGAATGATGATTGATGATTGATGATTGATGATTGATGATGTATGCACTACACTCTTTTTCCATGATCTAAGCTTAAATTCTAATCTTTCACTCAACATATCTAGTGCATCTCATTCATTGATTAATGAATTAATGATTAAGATAATTAATATTTTTAAATCATAAAGTTTAATAATTTTTTATCAAATCCATTTATACAATAATTAAGATGCGATCAACATCTCTACAAAGTAAAAAATATTTTGTAAGTACATTAATCCATTTCTATAATGTATTATTTCAAGTTTACAATTAACATCGTTATGATATTGAATCGTAAAACGTTGTTATAGAATAAATTCGTTAGTGAGTGGCTGAGTGCGGTAAAAATAGTAGTAGGAATGTCGCGAGAAACTGTTATTAGTTATTTAATTTCATAATTTGATAAGAGAAAAAATATTATTTTCTAAATATGTTTGTAATTAAAAAATAAAATAGTGAAAATAAAATAATATAATAACAATTTGATGATGAGGTTTAGGCCTTAATGAGAATGATTAAGCATGTGAATCCAAAAAGATTAACTTAGTCTCTTAGAGTTTTCCTAAATTTTTAATTTAATAAAAGTAAATTTTCACGCTCCGCTCGATAAACAAAATGAAATAGATCATTGAAGCATGAATAAATATAAAAAATCAACAAAAAAAACATATGCACGCGATGATTAAATTTAAAAGATAATTAGGATATAATACTAAAATATGTTAGGCTTTACACACATTAAACTCTCACAAACTTAAAGGATTTCTTGTTCTTAAGTAAAATTCGAATCAAGACAAAAAAATAAGGGTTTCAATAATAATCTCCACAATACTAACTAATTTTCCAACGTTGTCTTTTGCACGTCTACTACCCTATATCTCATCACTTTTCATTTAGTTAGTTAATTACATATAACATCTTTTATATGTAGCACATCTTTTATGTCACTAGCAAAACTGCCTTTTTTATTTATTCACCCCAAGCACACCGAAGTTCCAAAAAACACATTCGTATTACTTAATTTATTTTTCTTTTTTCATTTTTTTATTTCAACATTATGTGTTTTTTTTATTTTATTTCATTTTTATAAGTTCAAAAAGTAATTTTAATTAAAGGCTACTACTATCAAGAGTAAAATAAAAATAAGAAATAAAAGTATGCATAAACATAAAATTGTAGTGTGGACATATAATTCTTGTTCATGGCACATAGATCAACGTTAAGGCATTAAATGATATAACATAACTAAATAAGTGAGCATTATATAATTAGAAAGTATTTTTTCTCTTGAAAACATAACTTGTTTCCAATTCCAAATAAGACAACCAAATAAGTACTAAAGAATGGACACATATCTTTATAGTGAAGGACTAAAATTTTAGGGATGACAAAAACTCTTAGAGATGGGGTCACACATGTCTTTTCGACATATACTTAGGATTGCGTTTAATTTTTTTATCTAATTTGCACATGGCATTCTTTATTTAATTAATCTATTTGAGTTAGTAATGTACTCTATTTTGGTGATATTTTGCATAAAAATACTTGAAAAAGGTGAAAACATGATAGAAAGAAGAATCATGCAAAAAGAAGTTAAATTTGCTTCTGAAATATAAAAAATTATGGATTTCACTTGCCATGATGTCATACCACGACTGTTGTAGTGCCAACTCCAGGTCTCGTCATGGTGACTACAGTGCGAGTATGAGGAGAGACAGAAGGAAACACTGAGTCGTTACAAGTACATATATTGATGTTATAAGCAAATTTCACGCTTCATTATAGTGGCATCACAGACATTAGGATACATACAATGAACACATAACATAATATAATGGGTCGTTACAGCTCCATAACGACCTGTAACTTCAGCTTTCATGAAAACAAACACGAGTCGTAATATTAATATAACGACTTTCACAGAGAAGTTACAATGAGAAGTTAATTATCATTGGTTGTTGCTTTTTCATAATGATCGAGAAAACTTAAGTTATGAGATCAACTTGAAAATCAATCCAATTCATGGGTCATGACCACCAAGCACCAATTCTATGCCAAGTTTGATTCAAACAATGCATTGCCCGTTACATACACATCAAGGGACTATGATTACGTCAAAATTTGAGTTGAAAAATTATTTTCAAAAGAATTTCATATGCACACGGACTCCAACGGATACAATATGCTTAAAATATTTTATGATTAGAATCTCGGAGTTTGACAAAGCTAATATTTTATATTTACTTCATATGTGGATTTACCTTATTTTGATATAGAAAGGAGTTCTGCCGATCACAAAAAATTCGAAGCCTTATAAATTGAGGCCCTCTTCAACTTGGAGAGAGGATGCTATAGTATACAACCGAAGTTTTAAAACCAAGAACATGAGATAATTCATATGATTTGCTAGAAAATTTCTACAAGGTTGACTCTTGATGAGGGTTTCATCATTGTTTCAATACTCTATGATTTACCTTATGTTGGGATGATATCATACTTAATTGATCTATTTTTCTATTTTTTGTTATCTGAATAATTTAGTTTTATTTTTGTTTAAGACATTTGTAATAGTTTAAATGATAAGATAAATTATTAAAATACATTCATAATTGTTTAAAGTATAGTTTTCCTTTGAATATGCATGTTATTATTAAAGTATTTCCAAAGATTATTTGTCTTCTCTAGATAACTATTATTCTAGTAGGACTATAATATAAGTGTTAATAATTTAGAGTTTACATTTTAATGCATCTTGATCTCATGTTTGATTATACTAGATGCGGTAGTCTCAATCTTAATTTAATTAAAATAGGTCGGTTGATTATAGACAAAAATTAATACATCTAGTAGACTTTAATCCATATTAAAAATTAACTTGTATTATTCGGTCAAATCAGATTGTCTACAATATAAGGCCCTAAACATCAGTAAATGTAATTATATTTATATTTATATTTATATTTATATTTAATATTTATTTTTCTGTAATTCTATTTGTTGAATACTTTATTTGAAACTAATAATCTTTTATTAGTATATGAGATTAGTTTAGTTAAGTAAATTGATTTCTCGTTGGATAGTCAATCTTTACTCATTATATTTTATTACTGAAAAACTAGTGCACTTGCTAGCATTATATTACTACCAATTTTCGCATTGCGGGGACTTCTAAGAATCCCTCGTGGAGGATAGAAATGACCGGAGGACATTTAGAGAATTAGGATGTAGATCAATTCTCTCATGTCACAGGGTTCTAATTCCTAAAATTAATATAAATTTGTTTTAATTTTAATACTTATTAAATAGTTTATTTTAAAGTATTTATATATTTGATTTTATTTTGTGATTGTATAAGTTAATAATATTTTAATAACTTAATGCATGTCTATGTTATTTTATTAAATATTAAAAATATTGATAATTTTGTATATGATAGTGGTCCAAAATCCTCACATTTCACTACAAGAAAACTGTCGAATAACGACGATGGTTAGTGTCACAAGATGTGGTGATGCTAAGTCGACGCCAATAGCGTATATATAGTGAAGCAATTGTGCCAAGGAATCACAACACTAACTGCCTCACTATAGCGGCACATTAGTGTCACATTAGCGTATAGAAAGTCGACGCTACATACAATGCCATGGAGACGCTACTTCGTCCCTATTGTTACGCACCAGAATGAGGAATGTGTGGTATATCGTAGCATTGTATTGGCGTCGACGGAAGCCGATGCTAAAATAGCATCACAATATGAGTGATGCTAGTTGGCACGACAGATAGAGTCGATATTGGGCGTCGCCCGCTTGCACTATGTTGGCGTAGACTTTCTGCGATGCTAATTAGCGCCACCAATGTTGCGAGGCTATGTAGACGCTTTGCGAATTAAATATTCCTAATTAAATATATATGTTACCAGTTCCTACATTTACCTACATATGTATTCCTATATTATGTGTTACCTACATATATATTCGTATACTATATGTTAGCTACATTATATGTATTACCTACATATATATTCTTATACCATATGTTACATATATATATATTATAGATAAATTATTTTTATTCTTAATCATGGAATACGAGGGTTGAACTAAGTGATATGATTTAGCGCCACAGTATATATAGACGCAATGGCATTGATATAGTATTCCAATACATATATATTATACTAAGTTAGAGCCACCACTGCATCAATTTAGCGCCGCAAGTATTTGGCATCTCAAAGATGTGATGCCGTGTCGACACTATTCGGTCGCTATATATTTTAGCCACGACGTAGCACCGAAATAGCGAGGCAACCCCACCAACCTCCTCCTCTGCCTCCTCCGACCCTGCCACCCTGCTCCGACGCTAATGTAGATTCCTCCTCCGCCGGCCTCCTCTGACCCCATCGCCCTCCTCCGCTGCCTTCATCCGACCCTGCCGGCTTCCTCCTCCATCAACCTCCTCCTCCCTTGCCCTTCTCCAACCCCGCCGCCCTGCTCCGATGCTAATATAAATAGTGTAACATATATATATATGTATTTATGTATGTATGTATGTATGTAGACATATATATATGTATATATAGATATATTCTTATAATTAGGTAATATAAACTTATAATATATACATTTGATAATATAAATATATGTATAAAATAGTTTATCTAATATGAACACCTGCACACACACACATCATATATCATATCATATCTTAATTATATATCTATAATATTAATCAAAATATTTTAAAATTAACTATCTATAAACTATATTTTTTATCTCCTTAGTTATATAATTATACATATACGTATATGTTGATATAGATATACATATATTTATTTATGTGCATTCAATCAATTTATAGTGACACATTAGCGTTATATTAGCGACACCATCCTTCTAGCGACACATTGGTTGTAACATTTAAAAAAAGGTGGAATTTGTTTAAAAGTTAAGGGCAATTTCGACATTTTGCAGGAACTGACAACAGAAAGAAAAAATAATAATAAATTGACCGTGTGGTAAGAGAAAAAAATAAAAAAGGATCGTCGTCTTCCCCACCCCGTTGTTGTAGTACCCCCCACGAATGCTCCAACCGTCACCCATTTCGGCTATCGTTTCTCCTCCGTCCGGCCATCATTTTTCATGTGTGAGGTATCTTTGGAAAGAGGACAACGAGACGAACATTTTACATGGGTTAGGAGATGATCGGTCCACTGTGCGTGACACAGCAAGCTTAGAATGCGAGGAGATGGAAATTTCGTCGACAACGATTTCGATGATGATTTTGACTGTGATTCACACTGATCCTTCTCCCGATGAGTTGTACATCATTCTCAGGTTAATTAGGATCATTTTGAAGGGTTTTAATTATGCCTTCGTTCCAAAACACGTAGGAGACCGAAATTGGGGCTTTCCGGCGAACTTTTCTAGCGACCTTTCCGGCGAACCGACGAGGAACTCCGACCAATCTTATCTCGACGTTCTGTACATGAGGCAAAAAGAAATCGGATTGTTGTTCGTATAATAATTAATCACTAATCTTTTTTTAAGTTCGTAGGTTTTGAATTTCGATCATTCTCTGGCGACCTTTCCGATGACTCGTTCTCGTGTCGCGATTGGTAAGGGAATAAGAATGTGCATGTGATTGGATTTCAGCTATGTGAACAAATTTAAATTAACTTTATTTTATTATTGATGAATAAGACATTCGATGGCTTTTCGACATTTTGACGGGTTCGACAATGATTTTGAGAACGGTGGCTACTGTGGTTGTGGTATGAATGATCGGATAACTAGAAGTCAATTTTTATAATGCAGTAAAAGTCATAATTGGATGTTGTCTTAAAAATTGATTTGAACTTCGCTTATAGGGGTTGTTAATCGGAGGCGACGGTTCGGTTGAAATTTGATTAGGCGGTTAATAGATGACAATGCCTTCTTTTCCTTCTCGGTAAGTATTTTAGCAAATCCATAATATGACTTGGCTTATGATAAGTATGTTGAGTTGTTGCGAAGAGTGAATTATCAATTAAATTTTATAATATTAATTTATCAAGTAATAGATGTGATATGTTGTGTTTACTTTTGATTAAATTTGGACGAGGAGTTAATTTGGGCTCTCGACGAATCCAAGATGAGGGAACTTATCTCAATTGATATGAACCACTTATCTCCTTTGAGTGATGACATTGTCCCATCCGATGTGGGACTAGTTTTTGTGATAATTTTTTCCCATGTAAAAATCATATTATTTGTATGCTTCTTATATGTGCTCTAATATGACTGTGATATTTTATTATGAATTGTGGAAGTCTTTAATTAATAGAAGTTTCTCCTGTCACCTGAAATGAAGGATTTACTTTTGAAATGAAATGTTTCTTTAGTATAATTATTTCAAGTTTTAGATTTTCATTTTGAAATTGCATTCATGCATTACATGTAAAATTCGCATAACACGGAGTGTTTTCACCTCGGAGGATTGGCCAACTTTGGGTAGACCGATTTACGAAGAGCATGTTCAATACCCTATGTCAATATAGTGATACGAAGGGTGAAATTAGAACAACCATCCTGTGTATGGGATATGAAGGATGGAAAGTAGAGATAAGAAGCCTTGTGTCAATGGGATACGAAGGACAGTTCAACGTCCTGTGTCAATGGGATACGAGGGACATAGTTAAAACAACCACCCTATGTCAACGTGTGGGGTGAGATTGATTCCTCTATTGAGGAGATTGGATATCTATATTTGATGATGTTTCTCCAAATTTTATGATGTTATCTTATTATCATGCATGTGCATCCATAACATTCATTTTGGTATGATCATTATTTTAAAGAATTTTCTTGGAGAAATGAGAAGGGTTTGGAATAATTTTTTAAAATGAAAAGTTGGTTTTTCCTTCGCTGTTTTAACATTTGAGATAATCATTTTACTCACTGAGCATGTGTGAGAGGCGTGATTATTGAATAGCTAATTTCACGTTTCATTGAGTTTTCTTATACGAATTTATTTCTTGATGAATGTTTTGAAAGATTTTGTAAATGTTGGATAATTGTGTGGAGCGAATGATGCTCACGTTATATGGTTTACGAGCATCTGACTCGTGATTTTGATTTAAGAGTGAGCTTGAGACTCACTATTTTGGGCATGTGTCCCACCATTTTAACTATCTGATGAATTGTCAGTAATGTCCTTACAACTGCCTATGATGATTAAAGTTTTGAAGTTAATTGTTGCAATGAGATATATATGACTAATTGTATATGACGAATAAACGAATTTACGCATACGTCATGCCGAAATTTTTGAAAATTTCCAGAGTTAGTTTATTTTTGAAATGTTAGTTTCCGTTGAAGATTTGAATTTGAATTTAAATGATTGATTTTTCGGTTTCACCCCTTATGGCGCCAAAACGAGTAGAAGGGCATCACAATAGCATCGCCGACTGTCGATGCCACCCTTGCACCGTGCATAACGGTGCATCCCAAGCAATCAACGCCAATGAGACGCGAATGTTAAACCTTAGCGTCGCAATTTTAGAGTCGCTAATACATGGCGCTATCCGGCATATTTTATAATTAATTATCTATTAACATGACATGACATTAGCAATGCAATAGCGTCAGAACATATGTGTCACTAATTGGTGATCCATGTGCTCGTTGGAGAACGAATCCTAACCCTCCTTTCTTTTAATCCAACACTTTGCATTCTATTGTCACTTGCCATGGCACCACCAACATACTCTCTTTTTACCCCCTCCTCTTATACTCCTTTCGGTAATGATCCGTGTTGCTCAATTCCTCCACCTCCACCTCCGACGTCCACAAGCTCTACACCATACGCGCCGCCATCGCCCACCTCCACTCTGAAGGCGGGCGATCGCCACCACCACCACCGCCACACTGCGGCTCTTGCTCTACTCTCGCATCGGTCCAATCGCCTCCATGTGCTCCGACCATTGGGACTCCACACACCGCTGCTGCTTCGCCCTCTTCCTTGACGACTCTGCCACTATTTCTTCACCCTCTGCCCTGACGACTCCGCTGTCGCCATCGATTCGCCCCCCCAAGATCCCTCCCTCCTTCCCCATCCCCTCCGACCCCTTCTCCTCCCCTCTACCTGATGCGGCCTTCTGTTGTCATCGCCGCCGCCTGATTCCCCACCATCCTTGGCTTCACCCAGAAGGGCGAGTTCGGACATTTCCTCTCCGCCAAGTCCACCCTCGGCCTACCCCTCCTACAACTCAACCTCGCCAGATCCGCCTAGGCCAGGCCTCGATGTCAGCGGCAGCGTGGGGACACTCACCGCACAACTTCGGTGACTGTGCCACCGTGCTCACACCACCCATGGCTAAGGTGCAACGGGGGCGTAGGAGGCCGCCGGAAATCGGGTGCAGAGAGCGGGCCAGAGTCCGCTGGCGGAGGAGGAGGAGGAGTGCGAGAACGCTGAGAAGGGGGAGTCACTGAATTTTGATTTTGATTGTATTGAGCTGTAATTTGATTGTAAAATAATGAATTTACAATTTTAATGAACTATAAAACTCCTTAATATCTTAATGCAATGGTGTCGAATTTTGATTTCTCTTTTGATTCGAGACGATGTAAATTGAATGTAAAATCATTTGAAATCTTAAGATGTCTCCGACGTGAATATTGTGATAGTGGTGATTTACAGTATTATATAAAATATTATTTAGCATTGACAAACAACATCGTTTGAACGCCACAATAGCACCGTGATGGAGGATTATTTTTGCGCCTGAATAGCATTACCATGGCATCACTCACAATAGCGCCGCGATAGAGTCAACTTTTGAGACATTAAAAGTGATTCCCCGATCCTGCAAATAATGTCATCGTTGCATCGGTGTAGCGCCATGTGACGATGACAATAGCGTCACACACTTGTGGGCACAGCTGCGACGCTGATAATACCATAACTTTTGCGTCGCCACGTCCATGGTGCCAAGTCGATGCTAATGTGTCATGATTTTGATCAGTGCCTAGTTAATGACGCATTAGCAACAATATAGTGTGTCGCTAATTGATCAATTTCTTGTAGTGCATTGGGATTGAGGATCAATATTTAACTCACTCCACCAAGAGATTTAAGGGCTAAGTGGGGCTAGAACCCTCCTACATAGGGTTGAATGCCATCTTCATAAGACCTTTAAATAATTTTATTTTGTTTGAGTCCTTCAATGTTTTTATATTACACTAACAATTAAAATGCCAATAATTAAGGATAAATTGCATAAAAAGCCCAAACTTCAATTTTATTCTCAAGCCTAAGGTAAATTTTTAGTTTTTCATAAAAAATCATGAACTTTGAAATTCCTATTACCGTGTTTTGGAATTCTAAATTTCCAATTCTAAAAATATCTCATGCTTGATTTTGCCATACGATTTTGAATCTGTATTATTGACTTTGGAATTCTAAAGTTTCAATTACTAAACATATTCTAGGGTCCTTCCGGGAGGGTGCAGAAATAATAATGAAAATATTAAAAATATTTTATGACATTACTATGTTATCACTTTCAGAAAGATATCGACACCCTATTCCTCGATTTTGATATGCTTGATGAGTTCCATGATTTTGCTATATTTTTTAAGATCGATTTAAAAAGGATACAATCAAATCAGGATGAGGGAAGGTGATGAATAGAAGACTATCTTTAAAACAAAACATAATGAATCGAGCCTTGCATGCTTTTATAGGCAAATTTATTGTTGCATATTTTGATGACATCTTACTTTTATGCATTGGTGAGAGCTTTAGAGATTTGGCAACACTATTTGTGATTAAAAAACATTTGTCATTCGTTTAGGCCATGAATCCTTAAAACACTCGAAGGGACAAGGTAAGCTAAATCGATGGCATGATCACTGAGTTGAATTCATTAAAATATTTCCTTTTGTTATCAAATATTATAACTATGGAAAGGAAAACATAGCTATTGATGTGTTGTCATGAAGTATACACTTATCTCATAGTTGATGCAAAATTTTTGGGTTTTGAATATTTCAAAGATTTGTGTGAGAAAGATACATATTTTTCTGTTGTGTTTAAAGCTCCTGAAAAATTTTGGTTTTGACATTTTTTACAAATTTGAAGGGTATTTGTTATACAAGAATAAGTTATGTATTTCTCAATGTTCTATGCGTGAATTATTTGTTAAAAACTCACATGCAGAAGAATTGTTGGGGGATTTTGGAGTTTTGAAAACTTTAAAAACTCTGAAAGAACATTTATTTTGGTATCATATGAAGAGAGATGTGCAATGAAATTACAATAATTGGATAGCATATAGGAAGACTAAATATAAAATTAGGCCTCATGGATTATATATACCTTTTCAGTTCTTAGTCATCATTGAACTCATGTTTTCATAGATTTTGTTCTAGCTTTGCTTAGGTCTAGAAGTGGCAAAGGCACTATATTTGTTATTGTTGATAGGTTTCCGAAAACGGCACACTTTATTCATTGTCATAAAACTAATTATGCCACTAATATTGCAGATTTATTTTTTAAAGAGGTTGTGTGTCTACGTGGCATTTTAAAGATTATTGTAAGTGATAGGGATGTCAAATTTCGGAGCCACTTTTGACATATTTTATGGGATAAGTTTGGTACAAAAATATTGTATTCTACTACTTGTCACCGGTAAACTAATGGGCAAACCAAGGTAGTAAATCAAACTCTTGGTACTTTATTGCAGGCTACGATAATGAAAAATTTGAAATCTTGGGAAGAATGCTTACTTGTAATTGAATTTTCTTATAATAGAACATTGCATACATCTACCAAGTTACTCCTTTTGAAGTTGTTTATGACTTTAATCCATTAAATCATTTAGATTTGATTCCATTGCTAGTGAAAGAAGTTGCCAATCTAGATGGCAAAAGAAAAGTAGAATTGATTAAGAAGATTCATGAGGATACCAGGGATCATATTTTTTAAAGAAATGAACAAGTTTCTAGTCGCATGAATACCAAGAGAAAGAAGATTACTTTTCAACCAAGAGATCTCGTTTGGGTGCGTTTTAGAAAGAAGATATTTCCATAAGAACGAAAATCAAAGTTGCATCCACGTGGAGATGGTCCTTTCGAGATTCTTGAGAAAATTAATGACAATGTCTATAAAGTCAACTTGCAAGGTAAGTATGAAGTGAGTTCTACTTTCAATATTACTGACTTGTCTTCTTTTAATTTTAATACAAATTCGAGGATGGAGTCCTTTTGAAAGGAGGGAAAAGATATGAACGTGAAAGTTTCCATAAATGCAACTGATGCTAAGAATGATGTTCCAGCAATGTTTTATGATCAAGATAGTGTTGTAGATCTTAGAGATAATGAAACTAAAGCTAATCAAGAACCCTTGCGATTTACAATTGGTCCAATTACAAGATCAAGGGAAAAATAACTTCGGGCTACGGTAGAAACTCATTTTCAATGCGTCTACAACTATGGATCGGATAAATTTTACTAAATACCCTCCAACTTTGGACATTTCCCGACGCTACCCTCAAACTTCATAACTTTTTTCACCAACTACACTTTTGACCTTTGATCGAAGGTTTCCTGATCGTACTATCGACGTGGCAGCCACACGATGATTTTCTCTCTCCTCCAGGCAAGTAGGTCGTCTGACGTGGCATCATTAAAAAATAAACTAATATTAAAAATAAAAAACCCCAGTGATGTCTTCGCTTGCGTCGGTGAATGTAGGTATGACCCACCCTCTTGTTCCCTGTACTCGACAGAGCAGGTGGGCCCCCCTTTCCCTGTAGAAAAAAAGGCGGGTGGGAGGTCGCCCCCCCACCCCCCCCCCCCCCCCCCCCCCATGCGACCTCCGACAAGGGGTCCCCCCCTTTCCATTGCGCTCGCCCATGAAGCGAAAGAGGGCATTCCCCCATGTGACCTCCAGGCAACCTCGTTGGAGGTTGCGAGTGGGGGCAGGGGGACCGCCTTTCCTTACGCTGATTCATATTTTTAATATAAATTTTTTAATGATGCCATGTAGGATATTATTTTCATGAAGGAGAGAGAAAATTATCACGTGACAATCATGTCGATAGCATGATCAGGAAACCACCAATCAATAGTTAAAAAGGTAGTTGATGAAACAAGTTAAAAGATGAAGGACACTTTGGTTGAGAGTAGTTGAGAAAGTGCCCAAAGTTGGACGGTATTTGGTGAAATTTATCTACTATGGATTAGATTCAACTTTTCAACATGTTATAAATTGGGTCATATGAAGAGTCAATATAATTTGGGCCAAATAAATTATGATTAACCATATTTATTTGAAAATTTTGAAATTAGGTATATATAAAAATTATGTTGAGAGTTGTAAGAGAAATTGATTTGGTTATTTTTGTTATCTTACTTGTAGGCTAATTTAGGAATTTTTTCACCCCAAATTTTGGTTTCTAAGGCCTATAAATACTAACATTTGTTATTATTTTGGACATCTTTAAATCTATTGAATTTTGACTTAATTGATTTTACTATGAGAGAACTCCTACAATCCATTTTTCATGAACTTTCATTGTTAATTACAAAGTTCGTAATCTTATGATTAAATTCATCCATTTATAATATCGATTGTTTAGTTCATATTTCGCTACCTGAAATTTGTTTGATCTTATTTCTTTTTATTATTATATATTATTTCAGTCACTCAAGACATCGTTCTTGAATATAGGATTACAAGGTATAAAGAAAGTTTCATAAATTTTATGACTAATCATTTAATAGATAACTTTAACATAATTGCAATAGTAGAAAAAAAATAAAATCTTAAACAAAATACGAAAGAAGCAACAATGAATGAACTTTATAATTATTATGAAAATAAGGCATTGATTGTGATGGTAATGTTCTTGTTGACCTTTGTAGATTTTGCTGTGCACTTTGCCGAGTTTGAATATCAAATAGCATTGATTGTGTATGAAAATTATCCACCTTAGTAAATAACTCATCCATCATCCTACAATGTTCTTCTTATTGACTGTTGAGGTTACATATGTTCTTCTTCCCGAAATTTAGGTGGAGTCACATATGCAGATGAGGCTAAAAGACTTGATACCACTTGAATGTTCATAGTGGATTTGCATTTGACATCTAATTTTGATCCTGAATTTGAGTTGATAATGCTGATCATTGTAGGATCAATTTTCTTGATAACTTTACAAATTTGTATTTTGAGCATATGAAAAAGAAGACTTATTTTTCGATTGATTCCTCTAATTATCCATGAAATTGAGCTATCCATATGGTGTCACTTGAAGATAAGAAGTGCATGGCTGCAATAGGAATAAGCTTGAGAAGTTGCAATAGCATTGATTTTGGACCTTTCAATTGCATTTCCAATAATGTTTTCAGCTTTAGCACACAAGTGTTAAATCACAAAGTAACAAAAGGAGATTGAATTATTGTTAAATAAAAATAATAATTTCACAAAAACTGAAGCTTAAAATCTATTCGTTAAACTTTAAACTAATACAATAATAGTCAAATTACATGCATAATAGAATATGAAAGAAAGGGAGAGAGAAAGAAAATTATAGTAAGGCAAGATCCTTTCTTGACAAAGTTTGGCCACATTGTCCTCTTGACATGACATAAATTTCATAACTTTTCCTTTGTTCTAAATGGAGCAAGGAAATCATTCTTTACATCACACCACTTTTTCACCAAATATGAACTCTTTCTACTTTTTAAACATCTTTCAATTTCTCTCTAAGTTGTAATATACAAGCAAGATAATAAATTAAGACTATCATCTGCATATCAACGATAATCCACATGTGTTCCTGCTTTGGATCCACTTAATCCCACTAAATCATCAAGGATTTATGAAATATATGAACCCAAAATAGGTCTACACATATGGATTCATCGTTAATTTATAAATCAATTGTAGTCCTTTATAAGCACTTTTTAAAGTGAATTTATAATGAATTTAAGACTATTATTTATTTGCAAATCGATGATAGTTCACATGTGTGGACCTATTTTGGATCCATACAATCCTCAATCCAATTAAATCATCAAGGGGGCATTTGGTATACGAATAAAGGGAAGAACAATGTCTTAACCCCCAGTTTTTTACCAAATGATAATTTTGTTGATGAGTGGGGTTCACATCATTAATGGCAAGAACAAGGCAAAAGTAAGAGCAAAATGGTTTCAGCTCAATCGAGGAACAACGCCGCTCCCATCTTGCTCCCACTGCAAGAACACGTCAAGAACAAAAAATTTTGTTCTCGAAACAAAATGGTGAGTGCCGAATTGCCCCAAGGGTTTCATGAATATGTGAGCCCAAAATGGGTCCACACATATGGATTTCTATTGATTCATAAATCAATGGTACTCGATGAGCACTTTTTAAAGATAATTTGTAATGAATATAAAATTACCATCAATGATGGTCTACATGTGTAGACATGCTTTGAATCCACACAATCCTTAATCTCATTAAATTATCGAGGATTTAAGGAAATGTATTCACACATATGGATTCATCGTTGATTCATAAATTATTGGTACTTGTTTATAGGCACTTTTAAAAGTAAATTTATAATATATTTAAGACTATCATTGATATGCAAATCAACGACAATTCATATGTATGGATTTGTTTTGAATCCACACAATTCTCAATCATATTAAATCATCAAGGATTTAAGGAATATGTGGACCAAAAATGGTTCCACACATATGAATTCATCATTGATTCATAAATCAATGGTAATCGTTGATAAACACTTTTTAACTTATGACATTAAAGTCACTTCACGTGAGCCTTTGTGTATGGTGGGTTCAGATCACTCAACGAGGACGTTGAGTCTCCTAAAGGGGAAAGGGACTCTAAGGGGGAAAGGATGCATGAGACATGCATTGAATTAGTCTCACATGCACAAGTCATGAGAGATATGCTGGATATATATATGGGAGCAAGCTCTTGACTTGGTAGGACGCGTTTTAAGAAAATCGTGCGGGCGGAGGCTCAAAGCAGACAATATCCTATGCAAGTGCAAGGATGTTACATATGATATCAAAGCCACTCCGATGAATCTCTATGCATGGTGGAGTACGATCACTTAACAAGGATTTTGATTCCCCTAAGGTGGAAGGATGCACGAGGCATACCTTAGATATATAGGTACATGACCTTGTTCAGATGTACGCATTAGAAAACCATGAGCTTAGGGGGTGCATTTTGATAAAACTGTACGGGTCGAGGCCCAGAGCGGACAATATTACACGCTGATCGAAAAATATTACATATGAAAGTAAATTTGTAATAAATTTAAGATTACCATTGATTTGCAAATCAACGATCCTGCTTTGGATTCACACAATTCTTAATCCAATTAAATCATCAAGGATTTAAAGAATATGTGTACCCAAAATGGATCCACACATATGGATTCTCCATTCATTCATAAATCAAGGATAATCCATAAGCACTTTTCAATGTGAATTTATAATATATTTAAAACTACTATTGATCTGCATATCAACGATAGTCCTACTTTGAATCCACGTAATCTTCAATCCCATTAAATCTCAAGGATTTAAA
The DNA here is from genome assembly GCA_030549335.1 of Pontederia crassipes. Classification (NCBI taxonomy): domain Eukaryota; kingdom Viridiplantae; phylum Streptophyta; class Magnoliopsida; order Commelinales; family Pontederiaceae; genus Pontederia; species Pontederia crassipes. The sequence goes on from JAUKPH010000017.1 coordinate 9,228,761, forward strand.
TCAAACAATAAATTCATGTGTGCATGGTATCAAATTTTCAAATAAAGATTTAACTATGAAAAGAACAAAGCACAAGTGGATTTACTAATGGTGATTTTGAGTAGGGGATAAGGATTATGTGAGGAAAAATAGTTACTCATATATATAGACCAATGTAGCTAAAGTATTCAAATGCCTATCATGATCTAACCAATGTTGTCACGATCACCGAACAACGAACCGAAAAAAGGCTCCATTTTAGGTTGGACCGGTCGAATCGGTCGGATTGGTCGGTCGGACCGTTCAGTAATAAAATATTATTATTTAATATAATCCATTAAATTTAGACATGTACCAAAAAAATTTAGACATAATAAGTTAAAAGATTGTAATGAAATAACATCATAATGTTTTAAATTCTAGCAAGTAATACCAAAATAATAGACATTAATAACTAACAACAAGACAACAAGTAATTCATATGCCATAACTTTAAAATTAAAATTCAAATTTCACAATCACATGACATAACTTCAAGTTCACAATCACATGTCATAACTTCAAAATCAAAATTCAAAGTTCACAATCACATGCCATAACTTCAAATTCAAAGATCAATTAAATTCTAACACAAACTACAAGTTCAGTAGTTCACATATCCATGGCTTCAAATACAAAATACAATATCAAATATCATTCTCTTCTCAAATAATCTTCATCTTCTCGTGGAAAAGAATCCAAGTTAAAATCCATAGCTTCAATCCTTTCTTCTTGCACATCACCTTGTAAAAAAAAGATAAATTAATAATATACAATAAATCAACTATTATAATGATGCATAAAATAAATAATCATTTAAATTTTTACCTTCTTGTGTACAAACTTTTGGACATCCAAATCATTATAAATATTTTTTTCTAACTCATCATAATCAAGTAATGAAGCATCTTCATCTTCTACAATTCAATAATCAATCTTTTCCATACTTTCATAATCAATGGGATCAAGAAGAGATTTCTTCTTGTTAAGAGCCCTATAAAACAAAGAAACATATATAATCAATCAAATATGAACTATAATTTTTTTATAAATAATAACTTTTTTGTAACACATACCTATTTTTCAAACCCATATTATAATGAACATACACAAGATCATTTAATCTCTTGTGTTCTAACTTATTTCTTTTCTTTGAATGTATCCTTTCAAACACACTCCAATTTCTCTTACAATCAGAAGAAAATGCAATTTGGCTTAATAGTCGAATTGCCAATTGTGATATTATTGGAGCATTAAATCTAAAACTATGCCACCATTGATCTGTCATAAAATATAATATAGAAAGATTAGTAACACTTAACAAAGTTAATGATATACAAAAAATTAAAAAATGAGATTATTACCTAGTCTTAACTCCTTAGTTGTTTCAATAGTTAAGTGATTACCAAAGCTTATGATTCGATCATGATATAGCCAAATTTGTTTTAAGGCTTCAATTTTTTATGTGTAACAAGTGTGTTCAATACATCAAGTCATCCTTGTTACACTTCTGGTTTGATACAAAAGTTCTCTGTCATAAAAAAATGCGGGATTAAAAAAATATGCAGCATAATGAATCTTTTTGCGAAGTTGATTATCCCATCTATTCTTGATGATTCTTGTATAAGACTTGTACAAAGATCTTTTCATCATAAATATTTCCTTAATTGTTTTCTTTGCTCTGTAGATGCCATCATATACATAATCAACTGAAGGTTTATCATCTCCATCAACAATTCTTAGCAATCGAACCAAAGGAGCTACAACTTGCACAATAACACCACAATCATTCCAAAACCTACTATACAAGATAATAGCAAAACGAGTTACTCTAGGACGTAAAATTTCAGTCCAATTTGATCTTTTTCTTAACCAAGCAAGTAAAAATGGATGATTATAAATAAACTTTGTCACCTTACTTGCTTTTTCTATCAAAACAGTCACAAGCTTCATTTTTTCAAGATCTCTTAAGATCAAATTCAAATAATGTGCAATACAAGGAGGCCAAAAAATAGTAGAATACTTTTCATTCAATAATCTACCTGCAGCTTTATAATTTGCAGCATTATTTATAATCAAGTGCACAATATTTTCCACTCCAACAAATTCAACCAATTCCACAAATAAATTACAAAGAGTTGGGGCATCTTTAACAATATTAGAAGCATCAACTGATCTAACAAAAAATCCTTTTAGAGAATAAATGAGAAAAATAATCAGTTGTCTATTCTTTCGATCTTGCCAACCATCATCCATGATAGTGCAACCAGTTTCTTTTCAAGCATTTCTAAAAATTTCAACCAATAATCCTACCTCCTTCTTGATATCATATAATAATTTAGTTCTAATAGAATGATAAGAAGACCCTTTGTATCCCGGACCAATAGCATCTATTATGAGTTGATAATAAACTAAATTTGCACAGTTAAATGAAATACAATAATCATAAAAGAATCTAGCAACAACCAAATCAGCTTGATATATAACATCTTTATCTGCCATAGCACTTCTAATAGAAGGTTGTGCACCATGACTTGTCCTTGGAGCAAAAAAAGTGGTTGCATTTGTTATTTCCTTTCCCTTCTCTTTTGCAACTTGTTCTTGTGAACATTGAACATCTACATGTGACTGTTGACTAGAATTTACTTCATCTCTTTGATCAATGTTTTTTTCTTGGATGCAGATGCCACTTTCAATTGCTCTCCAAGAAGATACTTCACCTCATGACTAACTTTAGGACAAGACATTACGTCTCCTTTTTGTCCTGCAAGATACATCTTCATTCTATGTATTCCTCCACCCTTAAAAACTTTTGCACAAAATAAACATTTAAACCATTTTTTCCTTCGGCATCATAACAAATTTGGCAATGTTCCCATGCAACATGAGTACTAGCAATTGCAAATTGAGTGTTCGATGCTACTGTTTGAGATTCACCAGCACTACTTCCGGCAGATGCCATGATTTAAGCCTACATAGTATAATCAAGATAATAATATAATCAACAAATAATCAAGACAAAAATAATCACTGATCACATCACATTTCACATTGCATAGCTTAGTAATTAGTACACAACTACATTTACTACTCTATATCACATTTTTTATAAGCAATCAATAATCATCATTCACAACAATATAATTAATTAAAAAACTGTTATCATCAATATGATAACAGTCTCATCCACTCGGCCGCATTACAACAATCTCATCATTCTGCTGTATCATCCACTCGGCCACTCAGCCGCATTACAAGTTTACAACAGTCTCGAGATCAGAGGATTTAGAGCCAGACCGCATTACAACAGTCTCAAATCATTCTGCTTCGGCTTGCACGACTGACGATGACATCCGGCACGGGACGTACACCATGAGGCGCGAGCATCGTAGCCAGACAAAACCTCCGTCGGCCATGCCACTATGATCGGGAACGGCCATGGCCTGGCCTCAGGGATGGCACCGCGCGCTCACGTGGCGATGTACAATGCGGTAGGAGATGGTCGCGGTCTGAGATGGCGGTCGGAGTCGGATGATAGGAGATTGTGGACGAAGATGAGAGGAAGGAAACTGAAATGAAACTAAAAATAAAACTACGAGATCATTTACCATTTTTTGTTGGTTGCAGGTGCTTGTCGATAGTCGGCAATTGATGGAGTCGTCGAGTCGCGCACGCTTGATAGGAGTTGCCTTCACCGCCGACTGGCGTTCGGGACCTTCGGGTTTGCCTTCACCACCATCGGAGTCGCGCACGTCAGCCACCGATTTGCCTTCGCCACCATCAAAGTCGAGTCGCGCGCGTCAACCACCGAATCCGATTTGCCTCCCGCCTCCGCCACCGCTGGAGTCGTGCGCGTCAACCACCGTCGTGTGTTAGCCATCGTCGTCGTGTCATGTGTGATTCGCTCGCTCTGTCACCGTCGGCCGGATTAGGGATTGCGGACTGCGAGTGCGAACTGCGGGGCAGAGTTGTCGATGTTTAGGTCATTTAGGTTTAGGTCGTTTAGGTGTCTTGGCCAGCCTTTTTGGTCTTTGAGTTTTATTTTTTTTCTTTTTATGAACCGATCGATCTAGCAAAACGCGGTTTGATCCAATTTTTTCGGCTTGGATTTTTGAACGGTTTTGACCGGTCCAATCCTGTCCAATAGGGTTCCTGATTTTAGAGGTAATCGTGTTATTGCCCGATCGATGGTCCGACTGGCCGGTCCAGTTCGATCGTGACAACACTGGATTTAAATAGGTCACTTTTTTTCTTCCCACAACTCTTATTACCTTTTGAATATTTTGTGACTTTGAGATAATAAAATATCAACTAACAGAAATCTTTTTTCCCGGCATTTTACACTTTTGCTTTTAAGTTTTAACAGAGGTTATAGTTGCATAATCAGCTGTGTAAATTAAGAAATAATAAATAAATAAATAATATGTTAAACCCGCTCGATTCTTAATTAAAAAATTCAAAAGCCCTAAAAAGAAGTAGCCGACTCCCCCTTGCTATCACGAACCTGCACGTCGGCGACGAACTCCCATCTCCGATGAGCCGCCGCCTCTCCCTCTTTCTCCGCCACCGTTGCTCCTTCTCCTCTTACGCCTTCTCCCGAGCACAACACCCTCGTCCCACCTTCCCTCCGCCGCTGCAGCCACCGCCCCCGCCTCGGTCTCCTGCTCCACCTTTCCTCGCCGGAGACCACCAACATCGCCGCCTTCTCCCGGCAGTTTCAGACCCCCTCGCACCCTCGAACGACCCAACGAAGCTTCTCCATGACGATCCCATCTCCCTCTGCTCTGCGATGTGGCTCGACAGCTTCCGCGACCCCTCCGCCACCGCCACGAACATCTCTCCGCACCTTCGTCGCCTGGAGCTTTGGGTTCTCGCCTACCAGAAGGTATACGCCGACGAGACCGGCTCTTACCTCCCCAAGTCCTCCGTCCCTCCGGTCGCCCTCCATTCTCTCTTAGCCCTTCGCAACGCCGTTCTTGATGGCCGCTTCCGCTGGGGCGCCCGCGTGAACCTTATCCTGCGGTCGCCGCGCGATACCACTGACCCTGCTACTCTTTCCAAGCGCAAGCTCCGTGCACTCTTGACCTCTACCCAGCCACCGCCCTTCCAGGACCGGGTCGTCCAGGAGGTCCTCCTCATGATCCTCGAGCCTGTTTTCGAGGCTCGGTTCTCCCAGAAGTCATTTGCCTTCCGCCCAGGTCGCACGGCTCACACCGTCATCCGCACCATTCGCCGCAGCTTTGCTGGATACTTGTGGTACATCAAGGGCGATCTGAGCACAATCCTGGATGACGCCAAGCCGGGATTCATCATCAATGCATTCATACGGGACGTTAGGGACAAGAAAATTGTTGATCTGATCAAGTCAGCCCTCACAACACCAGTCATCACTGGGAGGCCGATCGATGAGGCAGAGGCCAAGAAGAAGAAAAAGAAGCGGAAGTACCAGAAAAAGCGAGTCTTAGCGGAGGATGAACCAAAGCCAGATCCTTATTGGCTCCAAACCTTCTTTGGTTTTGCCCCAGAGGAGGCCGTGAAGCTACCGAATTGGGGGCATTGTGGTGTCCTAAGTCCATTGCTTGCAAATGTATGTTTGGATGAATTTGACAAATGGATGGAAGAGAAGATTAAGGAGTTTTATAAGCCGTCAAAATCAGATGTTATATGGAGAGGGGATGAGGGAGAGCAGGAGAACACATCGTGGCCAGAGTTTGTGCCGACCAGTGGTCCTGACAAGACACGGAAGATAGACTACATTAGATATGGTGGGCACTTCTTGATTGGAATTAGAGGCCCCCGAGCTGATGCTGCAGTACTTAGGAAGCAACTTATTGAGTTCTGCGACCAACGGTTTCAGCTTAAATTAGATAATGAGAACCTCCCTATTGAACATATCACTAAAGGGATCATGTTTCTGGACCATGTGTTGTGTCGCCGAGTAGTTTACCCAACATTGAGGTATACAGCAACAGGAGGGAAGATAATAAGCGAGAAGGGCGTTGGCACGCTCTTATCAGTCACTGCAAGCCTTAAGCAATGCATAAAACAGTTCAGGAAATTGGAGTTCCTGAAGGGTGATAGGGACCCCGACCCACAACCCTGTTTTAGGATGTTCCATGCTACCCAGGCACACACAAACGCTCAGATGAACAAGTTCTTACAGACCATGGTTGAATGGTATAGGTATGCTGACAACCGTAAAAAGGTGGTCAATTTTTGTTCTTACATCATAAGGGGTTCTTTGGCTAAGCTTTATGCTGCCAAATATAAGCTAAGATCAAGAGCAAAGGTGTACAAAATTGCATCTAGGAATCTAAGTCGTCCTTTGAAGGAGAAGAAAGGGCAGTCACCAGAATACCAAAACTTGATGAGAATGGGCTTGTTAGACTCGATTGATGGGCTTCATTATACCCGGATGTCTTTGGTGCCTGAGACAGATTATACTCCATTTCCTAGTGGGTGGAGGCCAGATCATGAAAAGGTTTTGTTGGAATACATAAGGTTGTTGGATCCTAAGTGTCTAGAGGAGCAGAGAAATCATCTCAGTGAAGAAGGGCTCATAACACCACAAGATAATATTTCAATGCTTGTTTGGAATTACAAGAAAAATGCTCTTGCATTGCCCCCTCTAGGGGAAATTGATTTCGAGAGAGCCAAGGAAGAGCTATTGGAGTTGAGTAGAGACAAACTCCGGGATAGGATAAGTGATAGTGAGAAGAATGAATTCTGAGCTAAATCATACTACTTAGCGCTCAGACTTAATTTTAGCTACTTGGGCTTGCAAGCCAAACTAATGTCCTTTATATTATTGAGGTATGTTGATTTTATAATTTTCACATTTAAATACCAAGAAAATGTTTCTTTTCTTGAACCCTGAAGTGCATTTAATTGTGACAGATAAATTTGCATTGTGATCTAACATTTTGTTCACCTAACCAGAGGTGTAGTGCAAAGAAGTTGATGCATCTCTTGAAGTGCCAATATGCAGAACGTGTCCAATCAGTGGTTACCTATGTGTATATTCCTCAATATTGTCTGGAAACAATCAGTCCTGATACTTTTTTGAGGGGCCAAAAGATGGCTATAATGGATTGTCATCCATGCAATCCTCTTGATATTATATTTTAGATGGTTCATCCTAACCATGCAAACCTGATAAGGGGGAAACCTAATTTTGATGATACCAGCACTGTACCTGTTAAAGTTATAAATGTTTCCTGCATTTCATCCTCATGATGGATTTGTAGTTGATTGAATTTGATGATACTTGATTTCTAAAAACAAAAGATGATGCTTGTTTGATGTTTTGCCCATGTAGTAACTATAAGCCTTATTTTTTGTATTCTTTCATGTTGCAGTCTTTGATTGAGCTTTTGATGTGAAATGATTAAAAGTAAACATGTTTATAAGTTTTGTTGTTTATCAATGCAACTGCCACTCTTTACCAAGGACATGTAAAATAACCTCACTCTTCTGAAGGAATTTCGTAGGATGAACAGGTTTGCAAATGATATAGCAAGATTCTGTTAGATTTTTTTTAAATCTTGATATTTGGATTATAAGATATTTTGGTTTCCTATTTTTTATCTTAGGAATATTTTCTTTTTACTTCTAAGTTTTTTAGTTGTAGACAAACTCCTTTGTAGAACTTCATATAATAGTTTTTTGGGATGAATAAAATAAGACTTTAAATATTTTTGTCTAATTGAACTTTGGTTCTTTTATCATGTGAATTCACGATGCCTTTGACGGACTCCGAAGAACTCTGGTGGATTCTAGAGTGATTATTTGAAGCAAAAGGCATGCAGGTCGTTTTTTTTTTTTGAGAGATTACAGGTCGATATTGTTGGTGGATTCTGAGATTGTTCACTTGCCTCATCGCCATTGTCGCCCTGCCTACACCCATCTTCCACAACCCCGCTGCATCAACAAATCTATTTTGTGCTCCAATTAGACAGTGATGATGACAAAGAAGAGCTTGCAGCTCCTTCTGTTACTTTTTGTTCAAGCCTGTGAGTCCCCTTTGCATTGATGAAGCATGTGTTCTCTATTTTATGACCACTCAAGTCCATTGAATTATGTCAATTGATTGGACAGTGTTTTCAAATCTTATCCTTCTGATTTTGAAGTTTGCCAAAGTTTCTTCTAAAAAAAGAAAGAAAAGGATCATGAGAGCTTGCTGTAATTCTTTTTGGCATGTGTTAGCTGCATATTGATAATAAATTGTCATTTAGATCTTGTACGCGGACTTATGATATGCCGTGTCATAAATTAATGTACACTTTTGTTGGTTTTAGTTGGTATCAGGGCACAAAAAATCATATGAATATTTTAATTTCATGTATATGGTATTATGATATCTCGTGAGTATCTGCGACCTAATTGATTAACCAATTATTTTATGGATTATTTTTGGATGAATACTGAATATTAACTCTATTTCCACATGGTAGCAAGGGAAAAGCCAATTATGAAGAAAAATTTCAAGTACAAAAGATTACATCCCAGAAGAAGGCATCCTACCTTCAGATTCTTGGAAGTTATACAGCGTTGTTTGGGGATTGGCTTAAAATGGCAGGTAAAACCATTCTTTCTTATTCTTTTTTGTGTAACTAGATGAAAACACATTTTTTATTTGTTTCCTAAGCTTAAAATATGCTTATTAAATTTCATACTGCACTCCTGCTTCATATATGTCACGAAGTTGTTGCATCCAAGTTTTATTATTTCATGAAATCTTGCACTGCAGATTCAGAATTCATAATTATTTACTTCTCTCTAGCATTCCTCTGTGCAATTATATGTTTGTGTTTTCGTATATTTCTAAATATGTTAGACATGCACCATTTCTGCCTTTATATTTCCACCCAAAATCTTGCATTCGGCTTTTTCTCAATAATTTGAATTCCCATGTTTAAACCAGTTGAACCATATATACTGTAGCAAGTATACATTTTCTGCAATCCACATCTATGAGAGTCTGAGAATATCATTGTTTATATGATATTGTTTCTCATAAGTCATGTTTTACCTATGTATAAAAATATATGATTGCATTGCCAGTGCGTTTTTTGCAAATAATCTTGTTAGTTACTATGGTTGATGATTGCAAAAAGATAGCAACCATCCTTCCCGCTCTAAAAAAATTATTAATATAATGGAAACATTTTTTTTCCTAAAGCAAACTGATAAAAAACTAGTTTGATGTATAAAGCAGAGTCTTCACCAGGTTGAATTTTTTTCATCATCAGTACATGAAAAATAGCTCCTCACTATTCATTTGAATTCTTTCATCATGTGTCTAGTTATGTTAACTCTGCAGATGATTCTATAAGTATGCCTTTTATTCTCTTAGATTACAATTACAATTATTTATACATTCTTCACTGTGTAATTAATTCTTGCAATTCGCTTAAAAAAAGGACTAATTCTTGCAATCAGTAAGATTCCTCATAACCTTTGCCAATCGAGAACACTATTAGAGGGTTATCTTATTAAGATTTCTGAATAGAGGGTTAAAAATTATTTATATTTTCAACTTTTTCAATAGTAAACAGTTGCCTCAAACTTCAACAACAACAACAACAAAGCCTTATCCCACTAGGTGGGGTCGGCTACATGGATCATACGACGCCATTCCGCTCTATTAATAACCAAACCTTATTCGTTGATCCATGTTCATGAAATTCGACAGGGTTTTACGCTGGCTGTTGGGGCCTAACACAACCCTCCTCCTTTATCCGGGCTTGGGACCGGCTATAAAACATAGGCGGAGGTAGTTGCCTCAAACTTCATTCTATGTAAATTTCACGCATTGTCGTCAACTTCGTTTTGTAACTAGACTATCCTCAAAATTTAAGTTTTTTACACGTGTTGTCCTCGTGACCGTGGTTAGTCAGTTTTCTGATTTTCTTGCTTACACGGTTGTCACATTCCATGCTCTCTCTCTCCTTCACATCATTTTACCATTAATAAAATGTTTTCTCCTTTTTATCACCCCACTCTGCTTGCAAGCGCCCTTGATCGTGTGAAGAATCAGTAGCGATGGCCTTTGGCTTGTTCCACCTTCAGGTGCTCGTCCATTGCTGGCTGCTGCTCCTGTACTTCGTCACCTGGATGGCCCGCATCATGGCTACTGTGGTGGTGGCGGTCTTCATGCCGGAGATGGTTTTGTATGGGTGGTCTTGCCAGCTTCGTCCTTCCACTAGCCCTGCGGCGAGGGCTCCATGAGGATTCCCTTGGAGGGTTTGCCAGATGAGGTTTGTGTGCCAGCAGACCTCTTCGACCGGTCTGGCCTTGACGTGTTTGCCCCCTAGTCTGCGTCGTCATGGTGGTCCTTTTCTCCCTCTGCGTTACCAGAGCCAAACATGGACTTGTGAGAGTCCAACAACAGTGAAAAAGGGGAACAAGAAGACAACAAAGAGAGGATTATATGAGATGATCTTGCGATCAATTAAAAATAATCACCAGGTAGTGATGTTCAACTGCGAATTGTTGTTGCTGGTGGTCATAGAGATGCCGAATTCATAGCAATGATGACAAAAACTTACACCCTAAATGAGGCTTCACACATCAAACACATTTCAGCAAAACAAGCCAGCAGCAAAAAGGGCGGCACAAAATGACGACCAAAGATAATGAAATAACTCACGTCAAAGATTCAATATTAAGAAACAAAACTCCTCAGCAACATTGGCGAAGTTTTTCAGACGTTGAATTGGTGAGAGGGGACCGGAAGCTCACCTTGTCGATACACTGGCAAGACTCGTCGATGAAGTCGAAGGTGGGGTCCTTGAGCAGCTCCGACTTGAGGTGGGAGTAGATCTGAAGGAACACAGCCTTCTGATTGGTTGCGGCCAGCACCGGTGACCCCCCCCCCCCCCCCCCCCGTTGGCAGAGGCCTTTGATCCACCAGCAGGACTCGTCGATGAAGTCGAAGGCGCGGTCCTCAAGCACTTCCGACTTGAGGCAGGATTAGATCTAAAGGAACACAACCTTCTGATCGGCTGAAATCCCTAGTTGGCAGAGGCCTTCGATCCACCGGGGGGATTCGTCGATGAAGTTGAAGGTGGGGTCCTCAAGCAGCTCCAACTTGAGGCGGGAATAGATCCCCCGTTGGCAGAGGAGAGCAGATTTTGAGGGAGGGAGGATGAAGAGGACGTGGATGAGATTTTTTAATTAATAGTTAGATGAGTGGAGGAGAGAAATATGAGACGTAGCAGTCATGTAATTTATCAATTGTCATGGCACACGTGCAAAAAAATTAAACTTCAATGATAGTCTAGTTACAAAATGCAGTTCGGGGACCATATAGACCATGTAATTTACCCCAACATTCTTTCCTTTTTGTGGCTGACTGGATCCTCAGGGCTTTCACTGATTATGTTATGCCTAATGGCAGTGGCTGACTGGATCCTCAGGGCTTTCACTGATTATGTTATGCCTAATGGCAGTCAGGTTGTATGGAAGTCGAGGAGTCTGGTATTTTATACTAACATGTCACATCTGAAATCCTAATGAACATCACAGCACCAACAAGGGCTTATTAGATAAAGTTTTGTTCTGTTTTGTTCTTGAGTTTTTCCCTAATTTATCTTACGTATATTAGTCTATTTTTAAGTCTCCCATTGGTTTTTATTGCCCATTTCATGTTTGTTGCCTATCCAAAGGGATAGATGGGTATTCCTTCTGTTGTATGTATTTATCAACTTCTTTCTTCAATGTGTTTGCCGTTGATGCTCGTCTAATGCACTTTCTGGGCATGTGATGCTAATATTATCATTCTCTTCTTACAATATGGTGATGACACATTATCTTTTATGGAATATTCAACTGAGGTGGCAAGATGGATTGCTAAAATCATCTTCGGTGAGTTATTCGGGCTTCGCATAAGTCACTTTAAATCATTTTTTATACCTTTCAGAACAGAAAGTGAGAAAGCTGATAGGTGTGCAACATACTGAGGACACCCATCTATAGCCTCCTTTTATCATCCTCGGGGCTACCTCTCTCGGATAGGATCTAATCAAGAAACTTTACCGGTTCACTGTCTGGTCAGATCTTTACAACATTGCATGATATCCGCAATCTTTCTAAATTGAAAGGTTAGGGCAAATCATTACTTTCAAGAACATACACCATGAATGTAAAAGGCATCATGTCGTATCTTTAACTTTAATGATGTGTTGAGATATTTTCTTCAACTTGATACTTTATTATGGTTAGCAATATCAAATATCTATATAATGCAGTCTTCATTTTTTTCAATGTAATCACAATTTATCATGAGAGTTCGATGTCTAAGTGAATATCAATACATCAGTAAACAATCTGAAGCATAGAGCATAGACAAATGTAGTATGTTAGCAACTTATCATTATTATAATTCATTAAGAATGTAAATAAATGAATAAATAATTAAGTAATTAATGTGAATCATAAGTCATCTTAGAAGAACTTCATGGTAGTCACAGTCGTAAACCCTAGTTTACGTCCATGTCATAAAACTCATGAATAGTCCACGACCTTTGATTAGTTGCTGATAACTCCATTATGTTTGTAAATCATACATGAACATTGGTATTAACATATCATTATTTCTTTACTTCATCATATAACATTTTCATTAGTTGCTTCATAACTCTGATGTTTATTTATTACATAACATCTTTATTATTTATTTATTCCATTATCATATGATTTCCTGGAATTTCACTTTGATTTCATTGCTTTCATTTTATCATATGATAACTTGGAGCTTTCTTAATTGAATGCAAATGGTAACGTCATTAGATTGGTCAATGAGGCCATTGCTCATGAAACTTGACAAAAACATCATGTTTTGTAAAGCAATTGCAAACTACCTTATTTTTTTACGAGTTATTTTTAAAGTAACAAAATAAAAGAGAAAGGTCCCAAATGATCGCCCATCATTTCATAACATCATAACTATAATAAAGAACATTTCTAAATTTATTATGACGTCACTCATTGCTTTCTTTCTTAGCCACAAAAAATAATGCAACATATGTTGGGGATGGAGAGAGGAGTTATATCTTTTACAACGATCTCTTTCTTCGTTCTTCTTCCTCAAACCCTAATGTCAATATTAAAAATATTTATCAAAAGTCTGAAATACTCTTACTCAATTATTTGAAATATTACATCATGCTAGAGTCCTATGAGTCGTAGTTCACAAGAGTTACTCCAAACATCAGAATCATATCCACGCCATGGCCGAACAACAAATCAGAAGATTTCGACGTCAGAGATAAATTATAGCTAAAAAGGGGTTGTACAATATTTATCTAAAAAAAATATTATTTATTTTTTATATTATTTTTGTTTAGTTAGAGATAGAAAAAGAAGTGAAAGACGAGGGTTTTGAATTTGTTATATAAGCTCCAAAGTTTTGGGCTGAGATTCTACAATCACGAGTTTCGACGCTCGCGGCCCAAATCCTAACGCAGTGGGGGCCCATTCGATTTGTTTTCACAATGGCTAAGAAAATGAATAAAATCTAAGATCCATAAACCAGAATGTTAGATTCGAGACGGTGGGTCTTCAATTCATAATTAGTGCACATAACTTTGAACGCCACCTGAAATCGTTGAAAGGTGTCCCTTCCGAAGCACTGGGTGACAACCATGAAGTACCGTAATCTTTTTCATTGATTGAAGATAATCAAGAGTATGAGAGTATTAAATGTTAATATTTCTAAGGAGTCCGAACATTGCTCATTAGCTCTTCCTCGTGCCATTTGAATCAATTTACTTATCAACTCAGTCAACGTCTGCAACTTAATTCTATATATTTTTTTTATACACATTCGTGACTCCGGATGAAGGCTCTATTTGGCAGTATTAATAGTTTGATAAGCGAATAGCAGTTTAATAAATAAATAACGATTTGATAATGGATAGTGATTTAATAGCGGATAGTACATTAAGAGGTTCTAACAAATAAGTGTTCGATAAATTTAGTGGTGGAATTAGTTGATGAATATAAAATGATATAATTGGACATACAATAAATTATTCAATTCAAGCACATATAAATTATATTATAATGCAATAAATAAATTATTTATATCTCAATTCAATAAAAAAATCTTGCAACTAATTTTTTTTAAAATATATAGAAATTTATATAGTGCACCCATGATATATTATTAAATCATTTTTTGTTCATTGTTAATATATAAATAATTTGTAATTAATAAAGCATGAATATAAAAAAATATAGGTAAATTATGATAAAATAAAAATGAAAAAAATAATAAAATAAGTTGAGAAAAAATAATGTTTGAATAAGAGTAAAATTGAAAAAAATTATAAACCATTAACTTTTAATCATTAAACTCTAATAGAAATATAAACGCTAAATACTATTTATTTTTGTCATTTACAAAAAAATAATGTTTGAATCGCTAACGCTACTTGAAATGCAAATTTTAATATTACCAAAAAGAGCCAAAGAGTTGAACAACTTGATAGGGACTGCATGAATGGGACCAAAGTCTTGGACATCTTGCTGACCATAGAACTCAATCTTGTCATCAACCACACTTAATTCTATACTATAATTTCTAATTCCAAATTTAACTAATGTTACGAGGTTCATGAACCTAATGCGCTTCTTAACTAAGATTTGAATGATTGAAGAACCTTTTATTTTTAAAAGAATAATGTGATAATATAAGTCATTTAGTCTTTGTGCATGGTGGGGTGCGATCACTCAACGAGGACGTTGAGTTCCTTAAGAACGGAATGATGTATATGGCATGACTTGAATTAGTCCTACATGCACAAATCACGAAAGAGATGCTAATTATATATAGGAGAATGATTTAAAAAATCATAAACCTAAGGGCAAAATGAACAATATCTTACCAAGTACATAGACTTCAAGGGTAGTGGGCCATTGTGCCACTTTGATACTGAAAGACACATTTTAATAAAATCGCGAGGGCAAGTTGGCAACGACTCCATGCCAATGAGAATAATGTTAGGTAGGAATACCAAATGACGTGCCACTTTTGTGGTCATCCAAGCAACTCTTGGTCACCACACCATGCAAATAAAGGTAATCCAACTTCTAATCCCTTGATAAGAAATAGAAGCCAATTGTTGCCTCAATTCTTTTTTCTCCGCCAATTGCTTCTTTTGATTAAGATTCCGAATGAGACAACTAGTCGTCTAAAGCATGACATGAATGATTCCTTCTTCTTGGCAACACACTCACAAGATTCCCATGAATATGAAAGGTTTTAAGAAAACATATATAGTGAAAACTCATCCATTAGAAATATCATTGGTGAAACTCGTATAACTTTCATCATTTAGTCATAATATTGAGTCTTTTGTTACTTAAAGTTATATGCATTAATGACTCCGAAACAAGTTATTAAAAAAGATTCAGTGATTTTTTTTCTTTTTCTAAATTGATTTACGGTCATTTTTAAAATGTGAAAACATTAATGTCTGGCAATTTTTGTTGCCAAACTGACCCAAGTCAAGCTATTTTCACCTTTAATATTACTTTTGTTTTCATATTATCAAAATATATTATATAACTAGGAAAAGAAAACGTATGTAGTTAAAGATCCATTAACTATTTTAAATTCTCGCGGTTCTAGCTAAAAAAAATCCACAAGAATGGATAAAAAATATAAAATTTCAGTTACAATTTAAGAATAAATAAATAAAAATGGTAAAATCAGGTAACTAATTTGATTAGTAATTATGATTAGTTTAGAGTGGGGATACCTATTAGGGTATGATAATATGAGCCAAAAAATATTCTCCTTTAGGTTGCCAAAAATAAGATATGATTCATTTGACTATTTAGATCAAGCTAAGCTGGTTACGTCTTTTTCAATGCCCAACTAATTTGAGCTCATTAGTTCCAAATAACTAGTATGCCTTTATTAATCACTTAGCACTAATATTCTTAAGTATTTATTTCAAATGATTTATGTTTTTTTTAAAAAATCGTAGCATCTAAATTAACATAAGATGTTCTTTAATTTAAATTTCATGGAATCTCCTATATAAAAAAAACTATTCATCTAATTTAACAAGTAATTCTAAGTTATTTTAGTCTCATATCTCTGGTTAATTGTGCATTTTTTATTGACTGAACATTTAATTAGTAGACTTACATCTAAAGAAAATATAAAAAATATTGTTCTTTTATTGTCGTAAAAACAATTTCATTTTAGACATTCAAATCTAAACGGATTATTTTTTTTAAGTACCTAATTCGAATTAGTACGGTATTAAAAAGTGTATTGTCCACAAGTTGAAGATCGGCCCATCAACGAATCCAACTAATCTGATTAAATTCTCTTGTATCGCGTATCTAACAGTAGTATGTGAGATTTTAAAAAAGATCTTACATTCATGTAAACTCAAAATTAAAATCTTACTTGAACGAAAAGAAATCCAAATTTCACACTTTCAACCGAACCAATACGCTCCTGTGGACTACTGAAAGGATCCCTGGAGCATTCTTGTTCACAACTCAGAAGACCCACAAGCTTTTGGTCTTGTGGTGTCAGCTAGAGATTGGGATCCGGAGAGATGAAATAAAAACGTGTACTTTGTCTAAGCATATCAAATTGATTTGAAATTACATCTTTCATGCTTACACGTACGGTACAATTCGATTGTGACACATATAGTGGTGACATGGTATCATTAGCCGACTCCTATTACATGCCATAATTATCTGACGTAATTTCCTAAGTAGTTGAGGTACAAAAAATTATGTAATTAAACAAATAGTTAGAAATTGGAGTAAGAAAAATCATTTACAAAGTTTATTATTGAATTACATATATAGTGTGATAATTTATTATTTCTCATTTCGTTTCGTTTTTCCGGAGACATAAAGTAATAATCTAAAATAGCCATCATCCAAAGTCTACACAGGTGGTCACAGTCGCAACATCCAATCATGAACTAATTGGTCATGTCCATGAACTATGTATAATCCCAATACACCAAATAAACACGGGAGATGAGGTCATTTGGATTAAAATACTAGAATATTATATTTTTGTGTACAGTAAAAAATTATATATATATATATATATATATTGTATCTTGTGATTAAATTGAAAAGAACAAAATTATATAGTTAAACTATTTAATTATAAATAGTTTTAATTAATTACAGTGGTAAATACTGAAATAATATTATATCATCGGATTGAAATTTTTAAAAAATATGGTTAAAAATAAGACGAAAATTAGAATATAAACTATATTCTTTCAATATGCAAGAATAATTATATTCTTTTTGAAAGGTTAAAACGTGTGTTTGTTCATTTTTCTATTCTAAATTATTTGTCAAAAGATGAGATTTGACAAAAATAAATTTATTTTAAATTAATGTTTAATTGTATTCTTAATATTCGAGCGTTCATTCGTCAATCAAATGGCTACGTCGGTTCCTTTTTGCCTTTTTTTTTTGCGTCCCTTCGATTAACACATGACATAATATATAATAAATAATACAAAGTTGATTTGATGGCCGTGGTAACCTCCCCTATTAATGAAAAGCTGATGTTAATCGCTCTTATTACATAGGCAAATGAGACCCACGATATCATTAAAATTTAAATATTAAAAATGAATATATATATATATATGCCAATTTTAACCATATCTAAACATTGTATCATATAAAATATATCATATTAATAATAAGTAATTAGGAAACTTTGAATTTATAAGCGAAAAGGGGTCCTTAGGAGTCTTTTGGCGACCCCTAATTAAGAGGCCGAAAAATTTCCACTAAAATAGACTTTTCTTTTTTTTTTTATGAAATTTTCTTATATTAGCAGCTATGCACTTAATGTTTTTCCTTCATTTTCTTGTGCACATGAGAATTTGATAAGTTGGCATGACTCAATTAACGGATTTCTTCATTACAACTCAGATAGCGACGATTTCTCTGCTCCCTGCGGGGATGGAGTGATAGAAATATTGAGAATTTAAGATAAGGTCACAGCGAGACGTGTCATTTTTTGTTTCATTTGATTTCGTCAAATGATATGACATTTAATGGAATCGGAGACGGAACGTGAAATGACACATTTTGTGATGAAGTCGGAGACGGAACGTGATTTCAAAAAAAGAGGTCATGTGCCATTTTTTTCTTTCACTTGGTGGAATATGTAGCAGTCACAATCTTTTTTTTTCTTTCTTTATTTCTCTCTCACACACATGTATGTTATAAAATAATTTATTTATTAAATATAAATTATTTATTATAACATATTAATATAATATTATTTCCTACTTGTTATTTCATTAAAAAAGGTTTAATATTTTACTACATATAATTTATTAAAACGCCAATTTTTTATATTTACATAATATATTTTTTAACAATTTTTTAAACAAAATTTTTAATTTTTACTTTTGTTTTTATTTATTAAAAATATTTTATTTTATATTTATAATATTAATTTTTATTTCAAAGCCCATAAAAAATTAATCCATAATATTTACTTTTTTTTATCACATAACACACCCCGAATTAATATGTCAACTCAAACTATTCGCAAAAACTTGGTAGAACTTCAATTTCCGTTATCAAACGAACCTGTTTTGTTTTTTTTTTCTTATTTCAATCTAAATAATCTTGTTATCCTTTTCGCACAATTTAGCATGTCAGGACTGCAACATGCATGAATCAATGTATATATATTACAGCAAACGGTACGTTCGGGAATGTTGGGCACGTTCAATGTTCCACAGCACATACATCGCTTCTGCCTCACTGCGTTCTACGTACTATGTGTGCTATTGCATGCATGCAGGCACGCATACAGACTTGTCGTCTTGAGAGCTCTGCAATAATAATGGTGATATGTGGACATGGAGGTCATCCCTGCACGTCCATGGCCGGCCAACCAGTACGCCAAAGGCCGGCCATCACCCACGTACGTACGTACGTATGCTGCCCCCACTCTGCAACTTTTCTCGCCCCAGGCCATACAATTAATTAGGACCTCCATTTTGTTGCAGGTGACGAAGGTCCATCTTTTGGAGTAGAAGAATTTGCCTGTGGAGAGTGTACCGTCGGAAAATTTTTGCGACGAGCAAGTTTTTGTCGGTTGCCTCCCATCGGAATAATCGTCGAAAATATACAGTTTTTTCATATTTCCCTTGTAACCATGGGAAAAGAGCGATTTTTCTTATAGTGCACTTTTCAAAACATTTCTATTAATTTATCTTCGAAGAATGATTATACACATTATCCGCTTATTAGAAATAAATTCATCATCGAGCTCAAATAATCCGATAAAATCTTAATTAAGCCAAGAACCGTTCCCACTACCAATTTTATCCTTGTATTTGGCTTTTGGACTCGTTATAATTTATAAGATAGAAAGAGAAACATAAGACATATTAGATTATATATCATTGATTTAGAGAGATCGTTCGTACACGACAATTCTTACAAATGTGTACAACTTTACCTACCAGCTCCAAATATTTGTCAGGATCATAAATTCTCACACTTGAAGTTAATGAATTATATTTCTGATAACAGAAAATTAACACACTTTATTTATTGCATGAACGATCATTATTCCATATATTTGATCTTGTTAAATTAATGAAGAACCGTTGGCATTTTAATAGTACCGTAATTGTAAATAAACCCTTTCATTACAAGAAAAACTCATTTTGCCACCAAAATTGTGCTTAAGTCATGAACAAAAAGAGATTTATATACGTAATGAAGCCCACCCACACACACACACAAAAAAAAAAAGAATTACCTTAAATTTGACTCTTGATGGTTTAGTCAGATGCTATTACTTTGGTACAATGGTAAGCCTAGATAAAAAAAATGAATTAGACATATGAATTGATTCCATTTTACTGCTTGTCCTAAACTATATCATATCTATTAATGTTATTTACTTGCATTTCTTCGAACTTTAAAGTAGGCTTAACCCAATTGCCTACATGTTATTTTCTTTAATTACAAATTTACCTTATTATTATTTCTAAAAAATTAAAGAACAAAAATCAAATAGGGTGAACACTCTCCGATCATATTCTTCACTTGATTTTTAATTTTCATATCTAAATGTAGTAAATAAATAAAAGTAAGTACACAAAGTAAAATGCATAATTAAAATGATACAAATTTCAGGCATATGGGTCCAAGGGAAAATATTTGAAAAGTTGAAGGGAGGTACTTGGGTAATATTAAAGTTTAGTAGGGGTGGAAATGTGGTATTTATAGTTTATGGGAGGAAAATAAGATTAATTGTGTATATATAACGAATCAATAAAGTGGTTTTACGCAGACCTTGGAAAAAAAATTTAATGCCCGCTCAACTAATTCGCCTTTTGGACTAATCGATATTCCCCTTGAGGTGCATTAATTATATGCAACTTTTAGTTGTCTTAATTTGACTCATAATTAAACAATAGGGCATTAATCACACTACACTTTAAACTCCGTTAATTGCGTGCATCACGTACATTTAGTATTGCATATGAACTTTATTATTATCATATATGTGAATATATATATATATATATATATATATATATATATATGTATATATAGAGATTAATGGAGGTGTATGCATATATAAGGTCACTCTAACAAGGTTACTATGGCAAGACAAGCTATATTTATACACATTAGCCTCCTAATTTCTAGCTAATTAACTAATTTTTTTAGAGGTCAAATTGAGGCAACATTTGGTCAGAAGTCATCTAATTAATGAAAGGTCAAAAAGTTAAATCATGAATGAAAAGTGTTCTTGACGAGTAGAGAGATAGATGATAGATGCATGCATTTGTCACTCCTTCAAAACTCAATTAGTTAATTAATTATCAAGAAGAATCTATTTAAAGTGCCAAGGTTTGTGCCAGATGACCCCTGTGATCATGATGTGTGTTTATTTTCAGCCTAGTTGGTAAGCAGTCATCAATGGCCTGGCCTAATTATTCTCTATTTATCCAATTAATTAGATCCTTATAAAATTGAAGTATTGGTCATCTAAAACTTATCATTAGTTCTTTAAGGATTGCTTGACTTGCTCCACAGATATGTTTAGCTCGATTTCACTTTTATGCAAACGAAAAATCGAGAGCTTTATCATCAGTAGATTTTTGACTGGAAGTCTGAAAAGAGATGAGCTGATGATGAATACGAGGGAGGGATTCCTGTGGCGTGGCCTCTGAATTCGTTCGCTGCAACAAGTAAAACAAACTGCAGTTAATCAGATGACACCATCTCTTAATCAGCTGCAGCATCATCCCTCATCATTCTTTCTTTCTATCTACCCAACCCACACACCCCCCAACCCTTCCCACTTGTACTACCACTGCATCTCTCTCTCTCTCTCTCTCTCTCTCTCTCTCTCTCTCTCTCTCCAGCTTTAACCTAATACGCAATAAACAACACTGTCCCTGTGACTGTCTGTCTGTAACGTTAGAATGTAGCACCAGTATCGTTGCTCTTTATTGCTGGTATCGTTCACTCCCATCCTGTTATGGCAACCAATACAGCTGTTTGTGCTGGAGCATTCGTCTCTCTCTCTCTCCCTCCCTTTGCCCTTTATTGCTGGTTATTATCTGCCTCTATGCACGGCCCTGAACAACAGCTACCGAAGTTGACACGTTTCTTGTATCCGCAGAGAGGTGCGCGGCGCTGTATCTCGTAGATGAGTAGTATTATTGCAGACAAAAGCATGTAGTATTGTAGTGTATACGTCGTTATCTGTGTGTCTGTGTGTGATACGTTCATACGTATAAGTGGACAACAAGCAGAAGTTGAGAGGAGAGAGGGAAACGATGGATGTGCGAGTTTACGAGCGAAACGGAGGGCCTACACGTGTGGACGGCTTCGGAGCCATGCATGATTGCTTGTCCGAAACCCGAGACCCTGCCCCAGTGCGTGTGTGTGAGAGAGAGAGAGAGAGAGGAGAGAGAGAGAGGGGTGACGGTGGTGGGATGTCGGTTTGTCATTCTGGTCTCTTGGTGTACATGTATAATAAAATGACAAAAAAAATGGTAAATCTTCCAGCAATTAGTAGCTTCATTACACTTTGGTTCCTCTTCGTCGATCATTATCCATATTTTATTTTATTTTACTATGACGGCATCATTTACCATATTATACTTTACAATCTGTTATCGAAGGAATAGTTCTTCATTAAAATAAATGGAAGACAATAATTTTAAAAAATAGTATAAAAATCATACCTTTTTCTTTTCTTTGATGCCATTAACTCCTATCGCCAATATATTTGTTTTCTGAAAATTTCTCCAAGTTATGAAAATTATGGATAGAAAGGAGATAATCAGAGTAAAGCAATGAAATTAGTAATAGTCTAGCAACTGTTGATTTTGACAGACCGTTTTTTCCAACTATCGCCTGCCCTGCTCTGCTTTGCCAGAAAATTGAATAAAAAAGTTAAAAACAGTGATATACATATGAGAGAGAGAGAGAGAGACAGAGACAGAGAAAGAGAGAGAGAGGGGGAGGGAGCTCATATTTGTTTTTTTGCTAGGAAACATTTCGTTTGTCTTTGCTGTGGACACTGTACAACAGTGCATGAACGAGATGAAAGAAGCCAAGAGGGGGTTGGCAAAGGGGGCTATAAGTTGGAAGTATCACAACTCTCCTGGGGGCCCTTTCTAAGGCATGACCAAAGCAGGAGGGATCTGCACAACAACTACAGTGCCCAAACAAAAGGCCAAAAAGGAAGGCGTTTAGAAGAGAGAGAAAGAGTCGTGTGACTGTACTCTTCAGATTTTTCGTCAGCTGAAAGGAGTTGGGGAGAGAGAGTGGAGGAGGTAAATGGAGGAGAACAAGGTGATGGTGATGGTGGGAAAATCAAGGTTCAAGAGGGTGTGCGTCTTCTGTGGGAGCAGCACCGGGAAGAAGGATTGCTACCAGGATGCCGCCGTAGAGCTCGGCAAAGAGCTGGTATTTTGTATTTGCTGAAGCTTCCCCTTTTTTTTTCTAAGTACTTTTTCTAGCTTTCTCTCTCCTTGTCCTCAAGATCCCAACCTGTATCTTGAAGGCTTCTGATTGGATGTGCACAAAACTATATTTTCTTAAGTCGCGTGGCATGTCGCAGGTGGCCAGAAATGTCGATCTGGTGTATGGAGGTGGAAGCTTGGGGCTCATGGGTCTGGTCTCTGAAGCTGTTTTCAGAGGTGGAGGCCATGTCATTGGGTGAGACTGCTTGCTTCTATCATGGCTTGTTTCCTAGCTTCGAAACCTCTCTCTTTCTCTATCTCTCTCATGTCTATCTTATTTAAGTTTATTTCTGTTTTGCCAGGATAATCCCAAGGACCCTGATGAGCAAAGAGGTTCTTATCGAACAACCTAGTAGTACTTCCCTGATATCACTACTAATAGCATTATGTTAACCTCCTTTTATCCTTGTGTGTTTTGGTGATGGTGGTGTTCTCAGATAACCGGTGAGACGCTTGGCGAGGTGAAGCCAGTAGGCAGCATGCACCAGCGCAAGGCTGAGATGGCTCGCCATTCTGATGCCTTCATAGCCCTCCCTGGTCTCTCTCTCTCTCTCTCTCTCTCCCCCCCCCCTCCCCCTCCATATCATATCGAACCTTTTGTTAGCACAGTGCAGAGTTCATCGTTATGTGTGAATCATCCTTGTCTGGTCTCATAGGTGGCTATGGAACACTGGAGGAACTCTTGGAGGTCATCACCTGGGCTCAACTTGGCATCCACAACAAACCCGTAAGTAAGCCATATCCCACTTCCCCACCTTAACTATTCTACAAGGACACACAGGGAAATGCTTGAAGCAGGCACTGACATATCCCCCGTCTTTTCGTGTCCATGTCTACAACACTTGCATGATGTATGCAAATTAAAAAGGTGGGTTTGCTCAACGTGGATGGGTACTACAACTTCCTCTTGGCCTTCATAGACAAGGCCGTGGACGACGGCTTCATCCAGCCCTTCCAGCGCCACATCATCGTCTCCGCCACCAACGCCAAGGACCTCGTCCAAAAGCTCGAGGTAACCATATACATACACATATGTACCAATGCATGGAGAGCTCCCTCCTACGTAACCATTAAAAAACACATGGATCTATGGATCCTTAATTAATTTACAACACTTGGGCTTGGACAAGTATATACCTATCTACATAAGAAGACCATAAAGTGGCAGTAGTACCAGACGTCGATCGTCGTCGCCATTATTTCATGCGCTCCTGCTTCTTTGACTGCTGCCTTACTCGTTTTTTTATGCATCGATCCGACTGCTTTGTTCGACCTGTGACGCAGGATTACGTCCCCGTCGAGGACGCAGTGGCAGCAAAGCTTCTCTGGGAAATGGAGCAGCTGAACACGTCTCCCCAAGTTGAGATAGATCGGTAGATCGCAAGCTAGGAGCAAAGAAAGACACGGAGACTAATCAAACAGGCCCGAACTTATTTGGTGTCTTCGTCTCATGCATGTTAGCTGATCGATGTTCTTGTACTTTTGGTCGCCTCTATCACAAGTTCTAATCCTATATTGTAAGCCACATATATATAGAGATTACGTTTGCTTCTTGTGGTCGACTGGGGGATGATTGAAGATCAAGCACACATCGATGCTTGTTATTGAACCGTGCATGTAGTGTTCTTCTCACCATTCCACATCCTTTTCTTTCTTACTTCTGCTCTTGTTTTCTTTTTTCTTGCTTATGATAAAACTATAGATTATGTAATGTGGATGGCGCCTTTTTTAGCTACAGAACTCAGATACACAACATCCGTTCATCGGGGCTGTGGCCTTCTCTAGTGTTCATGTGCTGTGAATGCTATCAAATTCTCTCTCTCTCTCTCTCCCTGCCTGTATGGTTCAGGGTGTACGTATCTGATGAGGAACTGAGCAACGTGTGGGACTTGGAGCTCTTGTTGGTAATGATGGCCCTGGGAGCAATCATGGCTGTTGTGGTGTTGTCTTGAGTTATCCTCCTGAATCCATGTCTGTCATAAAAAAGCACAGCTAGCTGGACTTGTGTAACCTTTTGTGCGCTGTGGTGCATCCAAGGGGCCCTGTTGTGGAGAATAAAATAATATGCTACTCCGGTGAAGTAACGCAATCCCGCATCTTAACTATGCTCCCTCTATTATTTGTGAGTTCACTACAATCTGAAATTAGTTCCTTTAACCCTTGTGACTCATTCACTGCAACGTGCTTTGCTAATGGATGAGAACGCTTGGCTGCTCGGGGCTCCTGTCCTGGGTGTTGAGACACCCAGGTCGCACGTTTGTTTGCTTGGTGAAGCCATACAACTCTTGCAGTTGGCACTTCCTCATACGTAGTCCCCTGATAATACTGTCCGGCCTGACATCATGGAGATTGAAGAAAGCTGGAGATCAGTCAAGGACCATCAATCCTTTTATTTTATTGCACTGCAAAGTACTCTGATTTGATTGACTACTAGTACGGTTTCATGTCAAAAAATTAAAACTTATCTTTTCATGCATAATTAGGATCTTGTTGTGCATTATATGCTTGTTGCACGAACGGTGAATTGAAATCGTTCTGTTTTTTTTTTTAATCCTGAATAAAGTTAGCATATGTCTAAATGCCATTAAGCTAACCAGTAACACTCACTCATACAGAGTTGCCTGGGCGTTTTTCAATATTAAGTTCACATTAAAACCAAAGGTATCAAATTAACAACTTAGATTATTCAAAGGGTGCATTGACACTATAGTTTTGAAGGAAAATAGTTAGTGTTTGAATGCTGTAATTAAAAACAGATAAATGCACCTTCGACTCAGAAAGAAAAAAAAAGAAATAGATGAAGGCACTGCCATATGTGCATATATCTAGTGATTTATGATGCTATTAACATTTGAGATGATAACTTTGCTCTTTCAAAAAAAAAAAAAAAGGAAAATTTGAGATCACAAGATGACGAGCTTTCCTCTCCCAACCTTTCGCCATGACAAACTATTTTAGCACAGTGAAACATGCCCCCTTTCTGTGCATATAAACTTTCTGGACATCATATGTTGTTTGTTATGTTTCTTTTTTTTATTTTTTCTAGTGAAGGACACCACCTATTCTTCGGCATGTTCCTTTATGAGGGTGGCCATGGCGTTATGAAAAAGGTGGAGTAAATGCTCACAGTAGATAGTGCTAGGGAGGGCTTAGGATTTGCACAGCTCATGTTTCCCAAAAATGGTTAGGCATTGAGTCACCTTTTGGTATTGCGGACCTTTAATCAGTTGGGAGCTTATAAAGTAGTACATTTGTGTGTGTTGGCAGACAAAGAGAGAGAGAAAGAAAGAGATTGTCCATACTGTTCACTTCAAACAAGAGCTTTCAAATCTTCACTTCCTATTTGGATGCAAAAGCACTTAGATGTCTCGTGTGGAGACCATTCTGATCATATGCCTGTTTCTGATGCCACCTCTCTTGCTATTTTTGCCAAACTTGTTAATGCTGCCCCTCTCCAATTTATAGATGGTGGCTGGTCTAACATGTTAGCTCCTTTCAACAATCAA
Organism: Pontederia crassipes; assembly: GCA_030549335.1. Taxonomy (NCBI): domain Eukaryota; kingdom Viridiplantae; phylum Streptophyta; class Magnoliopsida; order Commelinales; family Pontederiaceae; genus Pontederia; species Pontederia crassipes. The sequence goes on from JAUKPH010000017.1 coordinate 9,255,318, forward strand.
TGCTATCGTCTTTAAAATGCACCATCATCTTTTTAATTAATTACTATCCCTGCTTCAGTCTTTCTCATTAGAGAAACACAGGTTTAAATTTAAAATTGGACCTGTTATAGTTTATACATTGTGTGTTTTATTAATCCTGTGGTTAATTTTTGTACATTTTGTTTTTAAATTAGAATCATCCTTTTTACACAAGCATACTTCTTTTCACATCTGACCATGAATTATAAATTTAAAAAATATCACTCTCTCAAATTTTTTCATTTAACAAAATTTTCATTTCATCAATTTCTATTTATTTTTTGTTTGTTCAGAACTTACTAGCTAGTCTACCCTTTGTAACTCAAATTACACTATAAACTTCAATAAAGAAGCATAGCCCACATTTATTTATTTATTTGTTTGTTTGTTTAAGTATAAGATTATTTTCATAAACCACTCCTAAATTATCACAATTTTCACGTTTAATCCCAAACCATGAACTTATTTTTTGAAGTCCTTAAACTATCATAAATTTTTTAATTTGATCATTCCATTCAATTCTATTAACTTCTCTGTTATCTTTCATTTTTTCATTTATGAAAAGTCTAAATTGTTCCTCCTTTCATCTGATCTAGTATTTAAAAAATAAAATTAAAATAAAAAATGCAGTCGTCGGAGTAAAAAAAATTGAGGGGGGGGGGGGGGGGGGGGAGGGGGGGGGCGTATCGACGCCCCCCTCTACGATGATGCGAACGCAGAGGGGGGTAGCGACCACCCCCACCTCTTTTTCCTTGCGCCGACGACTTATTTAGTCCTCTTACGGGCTGTCATCGACGATTGTATTTATTTTTTTATTTTTAAATATTAAAGAGATGAAAGAAGAGGCAATTTGGATTTTTATAAATAAAAAATAAAAGATAACAGAGAAGTTGACAGAATTGAACGGAATGATTAAATTGAAAAAAAAAATGTGATAGTTTAAGAATCTAAAAAAATAAGTTCGTAGTTTGAAATTAGATGTGAAAAATCGTGATGGTTTAGGAGTGGTTTATGAAAATAATTCTTTAATATATGACTTATTTAGTCCTGAGAGTCATCTCCTAATGAAGTATTTGCACTATTTTTAAAATTTTTAGTAATCTTTTTATTACATAAGTTATATATATATGTATATGCACATATCTAGATGAACGTGTAGGCCGCGCATTCTTTTCTTAATTTATTTCGATTTTTTATTAGTTATAATTTAGAAAATACCATGCATCAAATAATCGACAATAATTACATTTATCATCTTTAAGATTTTAAAAACTCTTGAGAATTGTGAACTTTGATACCAAATCTAATCTTTTTTAATAATTTACTGTGGTAAAATTATTTAATGTTTATCTCAATTCTTTCTAGCTAAGCTATAGCTAACAGAATGTATCGGAATAAAAAAATGATGTGAGGTGTGACATGCGTATATGAATTCCTTACATAATATGCATCTTACATCGTAAATTTTACATTTTAAACTCATATAAATATGATGTGAAGTGTGAACCACATACTAAAGTTACTTATATGGTACTATTATTACATTAGCACAATACTAGTTTGACTTATTATTACCGAATAAATAATCTCAAAAAGTGTTTTGACTTTTGCCTGCCAAAAGCCTCCAAAGTTCTGGAGAGAATGCCGTCCACATTCATAGTAAGGATGACGACAAATGCTGATACATTTTTTTGCATAAAAGTTAGAAAACCAAATGGTTGATATTTTTAACCGATGTGTTGTACACTCACCTTCGCAACGTTCATACACATAAATGGAATAAACAGTGATGAACAAAATCATTTTTTTTTAAGTAAAGAAAAAGGTAAAGCTAATGACTGCCTGAAACCTTCAAATCTAAGCACCTGCAACATCTTCTTCTCCCATCTGAAGACTCAATGAACAGTAAAAGACTTCAGAATCACAGGTAAGGTTGAAGCTACATGAACTCTTCATCTAAGATGGCACGCCAATATAACTTGATGCAGTATAATGACTGAATATTTCAAGCTTGGCGGCGAATTCATAAATGGCAAATTGTGTTCATATCCCACGCCTGTACTTGAACTAGTGCTGGCAATAGCTAGCATCATGTTCCACTCCAGAAGCCTTGTCATGAAGCTTACAGTACCATGTTCATACAGCCAACTTCTCTTCATCTAATCCAGGCACTGCTACATCATCTCTCATCAGCCCAGCATAGCGCTCCCCAACAGTGGCGCCTGCCTGGGCGAGGAGTTCCACTGCTGCTGGAAGTTTCCCATAATACCTCCTCAGCTCATTTACTAGTGGCTTATCACTCTGCGGATCAGGTACATGCCATACGTACATGGGAGGCACAAGATCGTCTATGGTAGCTTCCTGCCAAGCGTGCTGCCCGTCCCTCATCTGGTGCTTGTAAGCCTGGCAGATCCTTGCCCGATGACCTTTTGGCCCAACCTGAACCTCAGGACAAAATCCACATGTTTGAACAGGGTATTTTTCCATGAGCTTTGAGATTCCAGACTGAACCTTTTCCCAAGCTTTCATGCCTTGTGTAGCTATATCTGTACCAGGATGCATCCAGGATTACATAAATGAAGGAAAACAAGATTTAAAAGTGTATACAAACAGATAGAAGAACATCAACCGCAAAGTGTTAGCTCTGCACATAACATTTATTTGAAATTGAAAATATCATCACAGTGCTGTATTGAGATTGGACTAGTGGAATGTTTCCTTGAATTGTTACAAGTTTGGTAAAAGTAACACACTGCACAATCAGAATGGAAGAGTTATGTCTGGATTCATCCTCCTCTATCTAGTTATGGACTCCGATGTATGTTACAATTCGTTCTAGTAGCTATACAAAGTTACGAAAGAATATAAAGTGAAACAGGCATGCGTCCTTGATGGGTGGATAGACCAACAGAAACTGCAATTTTGGGCTTGACAATCTGTAATCCCGGGTAGATGCTTTCTCAAGGAAATCTTGCTGTATTAATCACTGACATTTCATCACATTTGCAGTTGTTTTTGTAATTTCTACAGCATAACATTTGCTGATCTTCCCTTCTTTGATCTCTTTTAACAATCCATAAACCAAATTTACCAATCTTAGATCTCCTTTAACATGGTGTTTGCTAAGTGCGCAAAATTCCTCCACAGTATTTTTCAGTCAAGCAGGGTGTCATCACTCGTAAGTAAATATCTCACTAACGTCTGTTCAAGGATGATCAAGATGTGCTATTTGGGCGTGCATCTCTGTTCTTTCTTTTCCTTGATACGTTTCTTTAAGCATTTCATCCAGCTACTTTCTATAATAATAATAATAATAATAACAATATATATATGTATATATATATACTCTTTAGAATTGCCCTATTCAACACGAGTTATATTGCAAAATAGTCAAAACATAGTCATTTATACTGATCAATTGTCCATTGCGATTAAAACTCAAAGAAATATTGAAGACGTGTTTTATGGTGCTTTTATCTATCAAACATATTTTCTAAAGCCCTCATGATCTGTAATATATGCAATAATCATCAAAGAGACTTCTAAAGTCTGATAAGTTTGACTCTAACTGGCACACGAAAAAAACAAAAGCATTTTATAAGAGAGTTTCTATGACTTCATATAAATGATATAGTTTGAAAAGACTTTGAAGTATGTTATATGTATATACATCAATCTCTTTTAATCCTATCAGGCACAAAGTAGGGTTAGATAAGAACAAGGGCCATTTGAAACATTGAATTCACCACCAAAGTATAATATGTACAGGCTTTCTCAGGAGCACCTAAACTCACACTTGTTTTTCTTAAAACTATACTCGAGGTCAGGTCATGAGTAAAACAATTTATATCTTCACATGAAAGCTCCAAAAATCAATTAGTCATATGTACGAAATACTGAAGTTGCATAGCTAACAAGCTTCAATCAGTTCCATAGCATAGGGGGAAATAATTTTCTGCAATTTCTCATCCCATCGACAATTAATAAAAAAAATTGTAAGTCATCTGTCACAGGTGCTATAGGCATGTTACTCCAACCTAAGAGCCGAAGCGATGAAATAGGCATACCTTGGATGCTATCGAGAGGCGTAAATTGTGGATTACCAGCATCATTTTGGCTCACCTTCTTCCTTTTCTCCCAAAATCCAAATGGGGTGATATCTTTCCCACTAGTATAATCTCTAGGAAACTTCCTCTCAAAATCGATCATCTTTCCAGCAATGTTATAAACTGGAAACACCCTTCTCTTTGTCGGGTACTCTGGAATGTCGACTCCTGCTTGCACACACAGCTCCACAACCGCAGGGATCCTATCCACCAGCAGCCGCTCCTCATGCGAAACTGCTCTACCCAGCCTGTCATATAGATGGAACGACTCAACCAGAGGGAGAACATGCTCAGTTCCACCCCTAACCCACCTGTGCAATCTCGTGGACAGGCTACCCGAAACATTGCAAGTACGTATCTGATGGGGGACTCTTCCCACATGAACTTCGCCACACACACTGCATCGTTGAGCAATCACACAAGTCACGGAATAGAACAGCACAGTGATCTAAATGTATCAAAATTTTGTTTTTCTTTTGTTTCTTTTCAGTAATAGAAGTATGAACTAAAACAAGCTCAAGCGATGCGACATCGACTACCTGCAGACGTGAACGGAGACGGCCTCTATGACCTGGGAGACGCAGCTGAACAGCCTGTTCCGGGCGCTGTAGACGTCGCGGGCGACAGGGATCAGGCTCCTGACAAGGAGGCCGTTCTCTGGCGGGCGCAGCGCGATCTCGCGCACCTCCTGCCGCGACTTCCTCTCGGCCCTCGCCAGCCGCTTGAGTTCGGTGATGCCCGTCACGAGCGGCTTCCTCCGGGAGCCTCTTCGCCTCGTCCGGAGGTCGGCGTGTTCGGCGGAAGCGGCGGCGCAAAAGGAGGAGGAAAGGGTTGCCGGAGTATGCCGAGGGATCACGCCGTGGCGGTTCGTAAGGACGTGGATTCGCCTGGACAGCATGAACGAAGAGGGGGCCGAAAGAAGGGGCACGGGAAACAGGGGCAAGGTCGGAGGAAGCGGGTTACAACTTAAGGATGGTGTTATTATATATATGAACCGGGTTCATTTGAACTATATGTCATCACTTTTTTTTTAATTAACGAACGCAATTTACTGTGTCACAGGGCAGCATAATCGATCCGGCCATTCGATATTTTAGCAGGGTTGTCAAAGACCGGATCGAACTAATCGGACCGGTCGAGTCGTAAAAAATGATCCAAATGAAAATTGGATCTTTTTCAACGGCTTTGAATTAGTCAAAAAATCTAATAAGGTAAACAAAAAATTTGACATGGTCTACTCACCTTCTTGATGCATGGGACTATTTATTTGTACATGTCTCTTTAATTTACTTGTTTAATAACTAAGCTTTCTTAATGTGTGACTATTTATTTATACAATTGTTTAACAAATATTATTTCTCATTTATTTAATTTATGAAAATTAAACTATTTTATATACATACTTTTTTCTTTTTACTCTCGGTTTATGTCATTTTAATTTATAATACAACAATATTTTTCAATAATTGTTTCATATAAAATCTTTATATTAAATATTAGTATAAATTTATTAGCTATTAAGATAAAATGTATTATTTCTTAAAGTTTAACTTATGATGTAATTCTATATAATTAATGCAATATGTAAATTATAATATTTTAATATTATCTGATCGGACCGAACAGATCGGTTCAGTCCAACTTGAAACAAAAACTTATCTGCACAAATCATTGGTCTGATTTTCACAATAATGAATTTTAGGTTGGAGTTGTTGAGATGAAAGTAGTTTCCTACCAAAACGATAACTTCTTTAGGGAAAGAATTGTATGGTCCTTAAAGAAGGCTACCTCCACGAAAATGTATCACCTGTTATAAAATTAAACAACTAATGAATTTATATTTTAAATAAATTTATTATATGTTTTTTTCCCTAAAGTAACATGCAGAAATAGTGGAAAACAAAGACATAATTATATTTTGAAGTTATCATTTTAAGTTGCGACTTCTTTAATAATAAAAGAAAATTGTTCACAAGTGAATAGCAAAAGGACAAATTTCACCACATGAAAATGTGAGACGTTTGGGGGCAAGCAATAGAAACCCCCCACTATCAACAAGGCACCATTTGTATTTGATCCAAAGATATAGGAGCTCATTAGCATGCAAACAACAAAAATGGGAAAAGCAAGTTATACTACAAGTGAAGAGTTCAAATTGAGAGAAGAATCAACCAAAAAATTAGAGCAATGTGGATTGACAGAAGTCGAAAGAGAGTAGTTGCATCCAACAACCAACTGGCAGAATAGCTCGAAGTCATAGGATAAGATCCGAGTAAATCACCCTATAAGTGACCAAAAAATGATGAACACGTCAAAGGTCAATGCCCTAAGGTTGGACTTGCTTCTAATGTGCTAAGGCCGAACATTATATAAGATATTGTTCAAAAAATGTGGCGACCAGCGCAATAAGGGAAAAGGAAAGTGATGCATATAAAATACAATATATATTTAATCATGCATTTAATTTATTTTGAATCATTTTCTAATAGCATGCATTAATTTATGAGCTTATTTATACTAATTTTATAAAAATGAAAATATACCTAAATATTATATTTTATTATGTAGAAAGTAAGAAAAATGAATTACGAAGCTAATAGAGAAAATTATGCTCAAATCAAAATTAAAACGAGTTTAGAAAATGAAAAACAATGAAGCTTGTCATGGGTGGGCCATGAAGAATTTATCACACTGCGAAACAAGGCCATGAAACCATTTTAATAGGTCGTTAAAATGCATTTTTTTAGCATGACTATGACCAGCCTTTTATGGGTGGTGAAATCCACTATTTTAACTCGATTCAAATATTGTTTAGGTCGTGAAACACCTTTAACCACCCGTGACGAAAGTCAAAATTGTCCTGGAAATATATTTTTAAAGGAGTTTCAAGTATACAAGGACTCTTACTCAAACCACATGTCCTAAGGATCAATTGAAAAGATTTTATAGCTCAAAATTCAGAGTTTGACAAAGTCAAAATATCAAAATTAAATCTACTCTGAATTTAACTTATTTTCATAGAAAAAATTTTCATTTATTCTCCAATCACGTAGAAACTTAAACTGCTATAAAAAGAAGTCTTCTATAGTTATGAGAGAAGATGTGTAACACCCTGACATTTTGCGAATTAAAAATTGATTTTCGTAATTAAAATAAATTCAAAATTTTGGGATTTGTTAAAGAAAGATAAAGTTTGAAAATAAATAAAAGTATAGTTAGAGAAATGATAAAAGGAGAGGAAAAGATAAGATAATAAAAGTTTGAGTGAGAATGAAATTGTTATTAGATAAGAAGTAGGAAAAGAAGATTCATAATTAGATTAAAAAGGCCCTTAATGAGAGTTAAAGATAAGGGTTTTATGTCTAAAAATATTTAAAAGATAAGATAAGATAAATACTTATTTATTTAATTATGAAATTGAGGAATAATTATATTTAGGAGAGATAAAATGAAGAAAAGATAGTTAGAAGAGGATTAGGGATATAATTTGTTGAAGGATTGAATTAGGACTCTTAATGAGGTTGAAATTAAGAGTTTTAAGGATAAAAATATTTTGAAATAAAATAATAATAAATTAGTATTTTAATTTTGAAAATCAAGAAATAGTATTATTAATTATTTATTTAAATTTGAAAATTCATGAAAAATAAAAGATGAATTATGAATATGAAGTATGAGCACGAATTCTAATTAGATTAGAACTTGGGAAAATTTTTCCCTATAAATAGGTCCCAAAGACCTTTTTCAACACATCTTTCTCTCATTCTTTACATGAATTTTTTTCTCCATCTTTCAATTATTTTTCTTCTCACTCGATACGCGTGCATGGGAGTTTCGACCGACCATTCAATTTCGGATCTACCTTCTGTCCAAGGACGTCGGCCTCGTGGTTAGTCATCGCCAAATCTCATTGGAAATCGCGCCTCAAGTCTTGGGTTTTAGGTATTCTGAAACAGTTAAGGTACGTGAGATTTCAGATTCACTTTTGGGTACAATTTCGTAATGAAATAGTTAAGTTGATGAATGAATTATGATCGATATATGTTCTCCTATGTCTTATGAATAGTTTCATATAGCTTTTATGTTGAAAGAAGTATTATACCGAAAGTTATTATAGGCCAAAGTTGACGAAAAATCACTCGAGTTCTGCTTTGTCAAAACCCGGCCCGAGTTGCTCCAAACCCTGCTCAGGTTATTTTTTTCTGACGTGTTTTCACCAACACCGAATCTGACCCAGATTTGATGTAACCTAGTCCGGATTTCATTTGAGAGTATGAATAGATGATTTTGGGTCTAAACCCGGCCCGAGTTTCAAAGTAGAATAGGAAAAGATATGTTTGAGCATTTTGTTCATCGTTCGACTGCAACGACTCAACCCAACTTTCATATAACCAGACTCGGGTTCCATTCTAGAGTATGAATAGATATTTTTGGATTTCGACCCGACCCGCGTCGACCTGCAACTCGATCTGGGTTTTGAAGCAAAGTAAGAAAAGGAACATTCAGGCGTTTCATCCGACATTCGATCGCGATAACTCGGCTCGGTTTTCATGAAACTCAACTCGAGTTTCCATGTTAAAAAAGTAGGAAGAAGAAATAGGAGAGACCTAGACCGAGCTTATTATGCCGGCCCGAGCTCCAAGGCAGTCCAACCCAAATTTGATCATACCCGACTCGAATTTTGCATATATTGCAAATATGATTTTTGTATTGATGTCAAATGATTTTTTACCCTTATATTGTCACGTGATGAATTGAATAGAAAAGATAGCTAAATATGAAAAGATGAAAGTTGTAAAATGGGATTCTCATGTGCACTAATTGTTATAGGACAAAAGACGGGTATTAATAGCCTCATCATGGCAACGTCATGAGATGGGTATTAATAATCCCACTATGATGATTTTAAAGAAAACCAATAGGTGGGTATTAATAGTCCCACCACGACAACGTCATATGAGGTGATTATGATCCCTTTGACAGTTTTAAAGAAAAGAAAATCTTTGCGATTCTACTTGAGTGGATATGTGAAGCTCAAGTCTTTTGTGAATAAGTAAATGCTCATCTGGTCCTAGTTTGATCTACATTGACCCATCGTTATAGTCATATGAAAGTGTCATGTTGATCCATAATAAAAGAAGTCGAACTTGCATAAGACAACACATATAGATGTCTCAGGAATGGTTTAAAGTAAAAGATGTAGTGAAAAGAAAAAATTTTGAAAAGAACAGAATGGAATAGAGAAAGAACATAAAAGAATAGAAAAAAAAAACAAAATGAAAAGAACAGAATGGAATAGAACAAAAAAAGTACAGAAAGAATAATAAGAAAAGAATAGAAGTGTTTTCTCATAAAGAAAGCTGGCTTATTTTTATTAAGTCTTCTTATTCATTTGTATTATCACATGTATTGAATATTTTTATACTCATGAAAATTTAATTTTTCTATGTTTGAAACCCATAGGTAGTTGAATTGAAAAGTAAGGATGGATACGTAGACAACAACAATGTTCGTGGTGATGTAAATTTGCACATGAAAGTTGAATCAATTAAAACTCCTATAGTTATATGATGTAAAGTTAAGTTACCTTTGTAGGGCTATTAGAAAATAATAATTAGAAAGAAAAGTCGCTTTCACACTCTATTAAAGAAAGATGAATAGTTATTTCATTTTCACATTATATGTAAGAAGGCTTAGGAAGAATGAATTGTAGGTAACTCGAGCCAAAATAAGTCCAAATGTCACATGATAGGAGGGTGAAATTTTGAGGCATTATAGGATGTGAGGGTCTGCAACTTGTGCTTTGAAGACAAAAACGTGGAGCATCTTGAAGAACAATCGAGAAGATTTCTGCACAGTGATCTCGAGCAAGAACCGTATAGTGATTGATCGTTCGTTCAAGAGAGTACTTCCAATTTTATTTTATATTGGGATGAATCAATTCATGCTTTAAAGTTTTATCTTTTTAATCATTGTAATTTGGACAATTTAGTTTAGTTTTTTTTATATTTACTTTATTTCTACAAAAGACTTATTGTTAAGATAACTTGTGAACTTTTTTTAGTATTGATTATAGTTTGTTTAACTTTAAGAACATGATTATTGTGTTTAAGACTTTTTGTTAGTTTTACTTGAATTAATAGTTGATTAATAAGTAGACACTGTGATCAATCTATTGGTTCATAATTTAATTAAGTAATTCATGTCGTAATCTAATAGAGCCGAACAGAATATTAGATTGTGTGGTCTGCCAAGTTGACTCCGATGAACGATTTGATAGCGCAGGATAACACATAACATTCTAATCTGAGTAGGATTGAGAGTAGAACTGAGTAAAGTATTCTCATTTTATTAGAATTATGAATAGTTGGTTTACCCGGTTAGGGAGATTATACTTTAAGTGTTCTTAATCAATCTAAAAGTTAAACTTGATTATCTTTGATTAAATTAATTACTACAAAAGTTAAACAAATTTATTTTTAATCATTTTAATCCATCTTAAGGACCCTAGACATTAGTAGTTTAATTTAGTTTAGTATTTCATTTTATGTTATTTAATTTTTTGCAACTCTTCTACCCAAATCATGTTATCGCTTATTAGTCTATGAAATTAGTGTAGTTAAGTAAGTTAATTCCTCGTGGATTTGACACTCTACTCATTACACTTTATTACTTGAGTGACTAGTGCACGTACTAGCATTTATTTATTACCAATTCTCGCATCAGGAAGCAATGAGAGAATTCATCAAGGGCCTCAGAACGTGTGCTTGTTACGCAAGTGGATGAAGCTCTCCAATCGATTTTATCCAAGGTAACTTTCTTGTTGTAAAACATTATGCAAATATCAATATTGAATCATTTCCATGAACCGCACCAATTTTCAAACCTCCTTACAGAATTGGTGGAGATGCATGAATTGAATACTCAATTACAAGGGGGTTCGAATCCTTGGAAGTGATAAGGACATCATTGGACCAAGTGTGTCATTTTGGGGTGCATCGATCTTTTTCATTAACAAGAATGATGGTTTGTTAAGGTTGTGCATCATCTTCCGAATGTGAAAAAAAGTGACGATAAAGAACAAGCATCAATTGGCATAGATTGATGATCTTTTTTATCAATTATTTTCGACATCGATTCTATCCAAAATTGAATTAAGAAGCGGTTACCATCAATTGTGAATAGTAGAGAAAGGATTTCAAACAAGGTATTCCGATCAAGATATGACTAATATGAATTTTTTTATTATACATTTCGGACTAACAAATAGGCTTGTCGCATTTATGAATTTGATGGATAAGATCTTTCATCATCGTCTTTGTAGATGATATCATCATCTGCTCATCAAGTTTAGAAGATCACTTTCGAGTTTTGTTGGACATGTTGAAGAGAAACAAGATCTACACTAAATTTTGTAAATGTGAATTTTAGCTTGAAGAAGTAATGTTTCTTGGACTCATTGTCTCAAAGCATAACATGTCCGTAGGCCTAGCAAAAGTGAAATAAGTGACCAATTGGAATAAACAAATAAATGTTACTGAGATAATAAGATTCTTACAACTAGCCAAGTCTTATAAAATATTCATCCAAAACTTCTCCAAGATGAGACACCGATTACAAAGTTGATGAGAAAACGCAAGAAGTTCATATGGTCTTAAGAATGTGAAATAAGATTTCAAGATCTCAACAAAAGATTGACACCGATAGTAGTCATTCCTACGAAGAGAGGTGGTATGTCATCTATAATGATGTTAGTGGCATAGGTTTAGATTATGTTCTTATGCAACATGGAAAGATAATGGTGTATGCATCTTGAAAATTGAGAAAACATGAAGTTCACAATCCTACGCATGACTTAGAGCTAGCAACATTTGTCTTTGCATTTAAGATATGACTATATTATTTGTACGACGAAGAATTTGAAGAGAACATAGATCATAAATGTTTAATGCGTTATTTTTTCTAAAAGGAGTTGAAAATATGGCAACAAAGGTGACTAGAATTCCTCGAAGACTATGAATTCAGCATAATTTATCATCCATGAAAAACAATGCATTGAACCAAAAATAAGAAGGATCACTTAAATCATTTAAGAGTTCACAAGTGGAATATTATGAAAAAATAAAGTGCAATAGATGTAAAACATATGTGGACAAAAAATTATATGCATGGCTCACCATATAATTGAATCAAGCACGGTGAGAAGAATTATTGAAGTTCAAAAGAAGAACCTAGAATATGTGAGGATGATCACCATTTGCAAAATAGAAATAAATCACTTAAAGCATTGAAGTGTCACGAGACAGAGAGATTGCCTTGACTCATGAAGCAAAGAAGATGTTGTAAGTGATTTCTTACTTGCTCCATTTGAAACTAAGAAAGGATGATAGTGAAAATCACCAACTATATCGAGGTCGAGAAATTATAATGGGAACATAACTTAAGGCATGATTGAACCTCGTCAACAAATCATTTTGTCTGTGTTAACATTTTTTTTTCTTTTCCTCCTCTCTTTGTATTGTGTTTGATTTTAACTTTTATGAATCAGTTTTTTGGTTTCCCTATATATTTGAAAAATTAATTTGTTAATTTTAAACATTAATTCGTTCCTCTCCCTCTCTTTTTGTTGCCTTATGATACAAAAAATAAGGGTTGAGTCCATTTGGGTCTTCAAAGAACATCGTAATATTCAAACATAAATTAATAATGGTAATATTCAAATCATTATATTCATCTTATCCTAAGTCTAGCCAAGTCATCATTCATACAATCTTAATGATATTAAACATCACATGGACCTATATGGATCAAAATCACAACAACATACTACAATATATTGCAGAGCACTCCAAACCTCATTTAATTCAAATAACATTTGAATGCAAAGGATATTTTATTATAGACGTTAAACAATCCAAAATAAGCCTAATCTATTTTATTCAAGTCTATGTTCAAAATTGGAAACTATATTAGTCACAAGGTGAGGGTCTAAGCATAATTAAAATTCATAGAATCATATTTTAGAGTATGAGGATAGTTCTAAATATTCAAAGGTAAAAATCATTAATATGTTTTTCACAACAATTGTCCTGCAATCCTAATTTAGTATTTCATCTTTGATAATCATTATGAGCATTCATAGCTACTTAATGACTAGCATTAACTTAAATCTCATAAGACAAAAAAGAATAAGCACATGACTACGATCTCGTTAAACAAACTTTTTTCAATTACTTGCTTCGGCGACCTCTTCTTCTTCTCTTGGTATATTCCTAGTTCAAGGAACTTCCAAGGTCATCGTTTTATGAGCACTCATAACTACTTAATTACTCGCATTAACTGAATTATCATATGATTTTAAATTTGTTGAAACTTCCAAGGAAAACAAACACATGACTTAGATCAATTAAGCACACTTTTTTCCAACCACTGCTTTGGCCGCCTCTTCTTCTTCCTTGTTCAGGGGACTTCCAAAGTTACCTTTTTCTCCTTTTGTATCCAAGCCATTGAGGAAGAGAGCTTGCATGAGAAAGGGTTCAAGCAGGAAGAGGGAGAAAAGAATAAAGGAGAGGTGAATTATGGGGATATAAATTAGTTAATAAATTCACAATTGGCTCAAGGAGAAAATAAAATAAAATTTGGATTTCTCCTCTAGCATCATGCTTAAAACTTTTGATCATCCGGTCTTGGATCCAAATATTTTCCTTGTTGCAGGTGGAACTAATTGAGACCAAGACTAATACCAAAGTCACCAAACACTTTCAATTATATATAATAATTTTGATTATGAATTATGGCATTTGTTGTGTTACTAAATATGTAAGAAAACACGATGGGATATATTGTTAACAATTATGATTGGTTTGCTTTAGAAATGGACTTTCGGACAAGCCGCCCGTCCTGGCCCGCCGGCGGCCCGGACACGGCCTTCGGGTCAGGTTTGTGCCTACTCGTGCCGGGCGACCCAGTTGCGCATTGGGCATGGAACGGCCCAGCATGGAGAACACGAACCTGACCCGGTCCAACATGGTGTAACACATCTTTTTTATTAAATTTTTGTGCACTAACCTGGGATGTGTCATTAATGTATGTGGCGTTAACACGGTCGGTGTGCCATTAACATGGTCCGCGTGAAGAAAACGACAATCGAAACAATATAACAATTGATAGCAAGGCACCCAAGACTGCTAGATGTTATGAAAAACACGGTCCGTGCGGAGTAAACACGAGCCACACTATCATTTAAAATAACTTTTTGAATAGCGCACGGTCATTTCAAACTTCAACACGACCCACATTGATGACACACAACCTGCATTGTTTATTTGAACAAAATTATCATCGCGGATTTCTGACTTAATAATATGCTCGGTCAAAAAAGACAACATGAAACGTGGTTAAAGAATGTGGGCCGTGTATAAAGACCGTGGACCATCCCCTAACCCCCTTCATTTTATTCACGAAAACCTCTCATCTCACCCTCTCTCTCAAGTCTCAATACTCTCTCTTTCTCATTACTCTCAAAGTTTCTATGTTTCTCGAATCTCAATACTCTCTCTTATAATCTCATTCTTTTACATAATTGCATTATATATATATATAATTGAACAATATTTTAATTTTTTAATTATTATTACTATTAAAAATTAATTACATTTACAATGGATTCATATGTATATATGATGATTATGCTGCTTATTTACCTTATGATTCACCTACATATTCATATGATACACCATATGTTACCAATATTGGTGGTGATTCTAGTTTTTTATCGGCACAAGTAAGTGATTCATCCAGTTATGTGAAAACTATGACGCCATCAACCAATTGCTCAATTACTCCAACTATCTACATTAATTATTTTATCATTCCTAATCTTAATATTACTTCAAGGTCTGCAGGTCCCAAAGGAGATGGTGCAATAGTGACACCCACAAGTCTATCAAGCTCAAATGCTACTGCACAGAGTGAGGCAATATGTAAAAAAACACAAAATTAACTAGTGAAGTTTGGAATTATTTTTAAAAAAATATAAATGAAAAATGATCCAAAAAAAATAGATCTATTTGTAAAATTTGCAAAGCTACTTATGTTTTCATCTCTTCTTGAGGCACGAGTAGTTTAAAACAAAACTTACAATCACACCGGTTAAGGACTAGGGAATAATTATTGGAAGGTCAATTACCGCAATAAACTCAATAAGTTGCACTCTTTTTATCGTGGCATTGTTCGGAGCTCTTTATTTGTTTATAATCAAAATAACATACGTGAAAGTTTAGCAAGATATATTATACATGTAGAAATGTCATATACATTTTCTAAAGATGAAAATTTTTTATATTACAACAAAAATTACGTACAATGTGCCTTTAGAAATATTAGTAGAAAAACTATTAAAGAACTGTCAATTAAATTATATTGTAAAAAATAAAGTAACAAATTATTTTTTAGATTCTAAATTCATGTTTAGTTTGACTTGTGACATATGGACTTCTTTAGATGATGATAATTTTTATATGTTAGAGTGTGATACAAATTGAGTAGTGCAAAAAAGAATTATTGCATTTAAAGAAATTGAGAATCTCCATAATGATTTTCAAATTGTAACACATGATACAAGAAGTAATTAACAAATATGGTATTAAAGATAAAATTTTGTGTCTTACTCTTGATAATGCAAGTGCTAATAATTTCGCTGCATATCATTTAAATGTGATTCTTTTCCATCCAAGATGTGCAAATCATATTATTAATTTATGTGTTAAGTGGATTAAAAATAGATGTTAAATTACTTGAAACTCGTAGAGCATTAATTACAAATTTATATCACTCTAGACTTATGAAATAATAATTTAAAGAAATTTTACAGTGTTACAATATTATGTATAGAAAATTGAACACCAATGTGTATATAAGACGTAATAGTACTTATGACATGTTTAAAGTTTGTCTTTCATTTAGACATGCACTTACTCGAATTACTTATTCGACATGGATGTTGCTAATGCAATTATAAAATTGTTGCAAGTTTTATACAATGGTACTTTAGAATTATCTATCATTTACTCTCCTACTTCACATTTAATAATTAATCAACTTCATGAAATAACAAGTTCATTTACTGAAAAATGTAAATCATCAAATCAATTGTCTAAAATAATTTATTTGATGGAATAATTTTTTTTTAAAAATATTTGAATAATTTACCCCTCATGAAAATTTTAGCAATGATGATGGATTTAAATTCAAGGAATATGGTCTTAAATGGTACATAAGATGAATTAAAAATTATTTTTTTGAACATCATATAAGAAATCATTATGAATTACAAAGTGATGGTTTCATTAATATAAATTATGATTATAAAAATATAATAAATAACTTATATAATATTTATGAAGCAAAATTGGGTGTATGTAGAGAGCGAGCATCTTCATCACGACCACTAGTAGCACCTAGACCTTCCAATAATAAATTATTTTTCTACTTTATGTCTTCTATTTGGGAGGCACATCAACAAGCTCGGATGAAGGTTCATCTAGTTCAAATGTCCTTTCGTATACTTCAAGATTGTTTGTCATGTCCAAATGAATGTAACAGTGATATCGATGTCTTAAGATAGTGGAGATTAAATGGCCATGCGTATCTAGTTCTCTTTGACTTAGCTCGAGATTCCGATGTCTGCAATGACATTAGAACAATGTTTACATATTGTAGGATAGTTGATGAGATAAGAAATAAAATGAACTCTAGATCAATGGAGGTTTGTATACTACTAAAAGATTGGTTTGATACCGATGATCGAACACAAGGCCAAAAATTCATATTACCATACTAGACACCTCCGCTTATAATTCTTCATAAAATAATTATTATAATTCTTTGTAAATTTTCATTTGTTTCTTATTTAATAATAATAAAAATCTCTCTCGTGGATGTATGCTAATAGTCGAATCATGTAAATCTCAGTGTCCATTATTACTTTTAATATATAGTACATTAGTTCTTAACTGTCTAATTATATATAGTACTAAATACTAATGTTATAGACTTATACTAATTTGATATTATACTATTTATGAACTATACAATATATTATAATACTATTTATTATTTACTTTATTTATTAAATACCTACAAATTAATCATGACTTAACGTATTTAAAATTTTAAATATTGAATTACTATATAACATAACAATAATAATAGTTAAAGTACTCACTAAGTCATATATAGAATATTAGTATTATATTCTATAATAATTATAAATATAAATAATAGGGTTATTTCTCAAACCACCTCTAAACTATTACGATTTTCTAGATCTAACTCTAAACTATGAACTTCATTTTTTGGATCCTTAAACTATCATGATTTTTCCAATTTGATCCTTCCATCCAATTTCGTCAACTTCTCGATTATATTTGATTTTTTCACATTTGTGAAAAGTCCATTATACCCCTCCTACAAGTGTTAGTATGTTTTTGCTTAAAATAATATATAATAAAAAATAATTAAAAAAGAAAAGACGATGACGGGAGGCATCGCCCCTCGTGTCGCCGGAGCGAAAGGGGGCAGGGAGTGGGGCTCCCCCACACCTAACAAGGGGGGCCGACGCCCCCCTTATGGCAGGGGGGGCCCTCCCCCCTTTCGCTCCGGCGACATGGAGGACTCCCCCCAACCATCGTCTTTTTTTTAAATGCAACTACTATGGTAGTTGCAAGGATTTTTCTTGTAAATTATTTTTTTATATTTTTTATTATATATTATTTTAAGAAAAAAAACATACTAACACTTGGAACATGGGTATAATGGACTTTTCATAAATGTAAAAAATCAGAGATAACCGAGAACTTGATGGAATTAGACGGAAGGATCAAACTGAAAAAATCATGATAGTTTAAGGACCCCAAAAATGAAGTTCATAGTTTAAGGTTATATCTAAAAAATCGTGATAGTTTATGAGTGATTTGAGGAAATAACTCTAAATAATAATAAATAAAATCAAGATTGAAAATTAAAAAAATGAACTGCCTGACCCGGCCCGACTTGGCCATGAATGGACTTTGTCGGGTTGGCGTAATGTCAATCTAGTATACGGTACGACCTGCAACCCGATAGGTGCCAAGCTCTCCCCGTTGCCCCCGATCAAACATGAATTAATAGTCACAATCATGGTCCAATAGAGTTTGTTTGTCCATCTCTAGTTTGCTTTCAAGAATTTATGTTTGCTTATGAGAACTTTAACACTTCAATTCTTTTGGAACATAAGTGAATGAGAATGGGAGGAAGGATAAAGAGAGTAAGAAAAATTAATCTAATTTGGGAACGGAAGGGATGATAAATTTGATGTGCTGATCAGTTTTCTTAAAAGCTTAAGTCATTAGGAGCAACATCAATGATTTTATATTCTTAACACTCCTCATGTGTGGATTCTTGACAATTTTGATCTAGCCCAGCCCGCCACGTGGACAACAAAGTGAAAAAAATATATTTTTTTTAACAAGAGCTTAATGAAGTTTGAATTTAGAGCTAGAAGCTCAGATACCATCATAAATTTGATGTAATAACTAGTTTTTCTAAAAGCTTAAGTTATTAAGAAAAGGGAGTAAGAAATATTAATCTCATTTGGGAAGGGATGATAAATTTGATGGGCTGACCAGTTTTCTTAAAAGTTTAAGTCGTTAAGAAGAGAAACATCAATAATTTTATATTATTAATAAAGGAGAAGAAGGTGAAAGGAGAGACAAAAAGTTAATAAATAAGTGAATGGACAATTAGACTTTTTATTATATTTTTCTAATGTTATTTAAGAGGGTGAATAAGCACTTTAACATAACTAATTTCTTTCCCTATGATTTGGGGTTGAAAAAATGGAGGAAAATTTTTCCTCTATTTTCTTTCATTCACTTTCAATAGAGCCATCCAAAAAAGGGGGAAAATGTTTTTCATTTCCTTTCTCCCTTTTAACTCATTTTCTCTTCAATCAAAACAGTGATGAATAATAGACCATATGTATATGAACAAATCTGACACTGGGCACATTAAAATCAACGATAAAAGTAAGATTTTCCAAATCAATTAGTTGTCTACACTACCAACTTCAAGTTCCTTTTTTGGGATGCAAAGCAATTTTGAATTATTGGAAAATGTTAAGATTTAATATCATATTTATTGTTGCCATTATAAAGTAGGACCTTGAAGCTTTAAAATTTTTAAAATTTGGATTGGAGCTTTAAGATTTGGATCCAAATAGGACTTTGAGTAGTATAGATAATAACTTCCATCCTGCAACCATCTTATGTTCCTAGTTGAAATTTCGATCTTAACAATAGTCACTCTAAAGTAAAAAGATTAGGACGTTTCATCTCCTAATTGTCCCCATTGAGATTGTGGGTGGAGGATGATTATGTTATTTAATATCATATTTATTAATGGTATTTTTAAAAAATATATGATTTTTCATTTGTAGTGTTTATTTTTGCTTTTGTTTTTTTTAGGTTTTATAAGTTTATATATTCAATAAAAAATATTTAATATCATATTTGTTTTTATCTTCACCGTTTTTACTATAATAACATGCTAATATTATTACTAGAATAGTTTTACATGGCATGCACTTTTCATCAAGCGACTCACTATAAAATTTTTAAGTTAATGATACAGATTGTTCGTGCTTTAATCAAAAAGAGATTTTTTGAACTCCATGGCACATTTTGTTCATGTCTGCAAACTATGATCGCGGATCTATTATTCCAAACACTTGGAATGAAATTGGGGACCGATAATCAGCGTTGATTGGCACAATTGGATAAGGAATGCGTCCTGGAGACTGGGTATTAGTAATATCAAGTTCAAAATTCAGAATTATCACGTTAGTTAGGATTTATTCATATCACACACGTCCTCACACCAAATTTTAGTCCTCAAATCGAATTGAGGATTCACACAAATTTGTCTGCTCGTCATTCCTCGCATAAAACACTTTAATCCTTTCTCGGGTCTCAAGAATTTCCAAACCAGGTGTCCTAAATAAAAGTAGATTTTCCTAGAAAATATGTTTGTTTTGATAGATTCTTCCTCCCCTAGCATTATCAGAAGTGATAGTTGGAATGGATTTGGGATGGTATAGGCATGTTTGCTCAACTTTGCATATGACATCGTTCAGAATAGTACTTTACACTACACTCTTACACCACAAGAGCAAGAATTTCCAAAGCAATTGCCGTAAATAAAAGTAGCTATTCCAAGAAACTTTTTTTTTTGCTTTGATAGCTTCTTCCTACCCTTGCGTGTCAAAAGTGACAGTTGGAATGAAGTTGGGGATGACATAAGCTTGTCTGCTCAACTTATCACATTGTTCAGAATTCTTTACATTACACACTAATATTTGGCCCTAAAAATGATAGTAGAAAGTCCAAGGGTATAACCTTGCAAATAAAAAGAATGCAGTGTAGTACTAAACAAAAAGGATGCACAGCAGTAGTAAATAAAGCCTTTACTTAGTATAATTTTGTTCGGACATATAAAGTGACATTTTATTTCTCGTCTTGCCATGTAAAAATGATGAAATACACAGTACATAAATCATTGCACATACTCTGCAACTTCTGTTGCAACAAAATAGCAACTTTTGTTGCCCACTCTGAGCATGCCATGAAGATAACAATAATCCATTTGTTCCCACGCCAGTCATTAAGTAAAAGTTTGTCACCTCTATCTATGCATAAAACAACATCCTTTCTTCTTCCTATGCATTCAGAAGAAAACTTGCTGGTTCAGATTTTGCAGCAAATCCAAATTTAGAGGTACTATACTTTCTGAGAACCGCAGTGAGCTTTCCTTGCCCAGCCTTCTGGTGAAATTGTACCATCATTCTAGAACACTCCCTGCAAATGGAAAAAGGTCCAAATGTTAATCAACATAGAAGAGACATGTTGAATTATTCAGAAACAGGTGCAAATGTCATCAAACATACAGAAGCTGGTTCTCTGAATATCGACTGTGATGCTCACAAGGTTTACTCCAGTACCCGAATCCCTTGAGTGTGCATTGCGCAGTATAGACAGCAGCAGCAGCCAACAAGGATGGACGGAATTTGAGCATTTCGTACTCGACAAGACAAAGCTCAACGAGGAAAAAGGACAGAAGCTCTAGCTGGTAAAAACATACAGCAGTTTTTAAATGCCAGTTTTTTTTGCCGCAGGGGTATTTCTTAGACTTTTGTTCATAATTTCTGTTAATATGTATGCTAACCTTTTTGTCAGACTCAGCTGCCTTAAGAAACCTCTGCATAAAAACATATGAAGTTGGGACTGACATGTTGAATTGCAATGTATTCACCATCAACCTCTCCTGAAATTTTCGCCAAGGAGCTGAAGTGAAAAAAGCTAACAGAAGTTTTTTTTTTAAGTTAAGGAGCTGAATTTCAATGTATTATTAGTTGATATGGTTAAAGATCAAATGATACACTTGATGATAGGCATACATGAAAATTAAAAATAAGAAATGGGTGAAAATGCAACAACAACAACAACAAAGCCTTATCCCACTAGGTGGGGTGAAAATGCATTTCACCAATTTAAATATAATAAAATACTATTGGCAAGCTGGCCACTTGGAATTCACTCTATGAATCCTTGGCAACATTACTAATAGTTTGGAACCAAACTAGAATATTTATTATTGAATATATGTGCATCATTATTTAATTATCATCATGAATAAATGTCATGGTGGATCTAGGAATATTACCATATCAAGAACTTCTGCCCTAGTGTACGCACGATCTGATATTAGGATAAGATCTTCGACGACAGGAACAGAGACCTCCTCATATTTGCATGCAAGAAGCATGGCAGTTACTCCTACTAACTGAAGCTTCTTCCTTACCACTGTTTGACGGGATAAAAATCTATCTATGACGTTCACCGTGAGAAACAGCGTCTCATCCATAAGCTCAAATTTATAGTGCACCTGTAAATGTGAAGATCATCCTTACATATTCCCAGATTCCACTGGTGAAGACAACTCAGTTAATGAATGGGTGATTCTGAGATTAAGATCCTCACCTCTATCAGCCAATCAATTAGTATAGCGCGCATCTTCTCGTTAATGTCAGACTGGTGCGATATGTAATCAGGAGATACACAACCCATGTCCTGAATGTTATTAGAAATATTATATACTTCAGCATCTTTATCAAATGAAATAATATCTGGAGGAACAGAGGATGTATATGAACTAAATTTTAAATGTCTAAGCTATGACTGCCAGCCAGTCCAAGTAATATGGTAGCATTTTTATGGATCCTTGCATAAGCCCTTCCAGGCAGTTCTCTGTTCTAAGCAGTCTATGAAATGGAACCCAGTGCTATTGCTTTAAGCACGAAATTTGACAACAAAATCAACATTAGCATATCAACGACTTGAATTATGAAATCGAATTATGCAGTGGAATTGTCACCTCCGTTTTCCTGTAGAAGTTGTAGATATCCTCCACATACTCAACAACTGCCAATGGATTGTTGGCATCACAGCTGTCAATGTCCTGGAGGCGCTCCTCATCTATATCCTCCATTTCTACCTCCTCCAGCTCACAGTTAACCTATAAACAAGATTCAACATTACAATTATCTTTCAGCATATCCTGAAGAAGATCATATGCAAGCATGTTTTCTATTGTTTGATAAGATCCGTGCTATGTACTGACCATGTCTTCTATTTCCTCTAGCATTGGAAGTGGGAAATCATCTGCAGGCTTGAAGCCATCCACATCAATGGCAATCGAAGTATGATCATTTAAGATTGGTCCAGAATGCAACGAATTTTTCTGCCGTTCACATCCAATGGCTCCATATCTTGCAGCAGATCCCTGTGCAATTTAAACAACACAACATGAGTGGCCATATGCTTCGGTAATTGAATTCACTAATCACATATTGGATGAGACTATTACCTGGCGAGTAATTTCAGGTTGGTTTGCCAGGGAAGCAGCAAAGCTTCTTTTGAGTCAATTCATCAACAAAGTTATCAGCAAAAGATTACCGGAAAACATTATAAGGAAAGGAAAGATCTTGGAGGGGTCTGCCAACCTTGTTATGGGACGATGGCCTACGGACCTTTTTGAGTTTTTATCGTCCATGACATCTTTTCTGCAATTCCCAAAGCACGCATCAGAGCTACAGAAAAAAGAAGTCTGCCGCACGGTAAACAAGAGAAATCATCAGGGATCAGTCAATCACCGTGACAAATCCTTCTTGCCCAGTGGACAGCGGTTCAAACCAGCGACTCCGGTGACGTTTCTGATGTCTCCGAGCACCACGCGCCGTCCACCCGCCGCTGCGTCAGTGCCAAATTTAACTCCTTCCATTGGGGCACCTGGTAAAGAAAAAGACACAGCCAAGTCTCATGAGATAAAAGGTGATTAGCATCCAAGAAACAGAATTCATTCATTCCCAGCTGGAACTTTGAAGCCGGATCCAAGCAACCGGCGATCATTACCTCCAGAACTCGCCGGCTTGACTGCCCCTCCGTAGTTTTCATCGAATCTCTCCATCCTTAAACCCTACAACGACGGAACCGCCACAAGACCCAACATCATCGAATGAAACCAAGAAAAAAAATTCCAAGAAATCTGGAACCAAGAAACCCAAAAAAATGCAATCTTCAGAACCAAAACATCATTCCCTCACGGAAAGATCAAGTTTTTAGACCCAGGAAGCAACATTAACAATCACTCTCAGCCCACTAGTCGGAACCAAGAAACCAAAAAAGAAAGAAAGGAAAAGAAAAACCAATCAGAACCAAGAACCAAAGAAAACTACGACGATCTTTAGATCGAAACACCGTCTTCCATATAGTAAAAGATCATTCTTTTATAAGAATCCATCGAAAAGAGTCTCAACCTTCGACTAAGAAATCCTCCCAGCTGTTCCACGGCGTTCTTCTCGGATCAGGAATTCCTCTGCGGTGCAGTGAGAGGGATCAGAAGAGCTACTACTCCAAGAACACCATTAGAGATCTCTTCCTCTCCCTCTCTCTCTCTCTCTCTTAATGAGGAATCCAAAAGAGTCCGCGGGGGGTAATTAAAAGGGAAGGCGGAGGCGAAAAGGGGGCGTGTGTAAGGAATGGATTCGGGACGCGAACAACGGATACTTGTCCAAGGAAACTTTTTTTAAAAACAACGGTTAGTGAGTGGGAGCCGTCGGATGGCGCAGTACGCTGTTCAACGGCTATGGTTTCCGTGTGCTTTCAAATTGTCTCTCTCTCCTCTCTCCTCTATCCTCTCTCCTCTCTCCTTCCATTCATGTTTATCCTGTATATTCTATTCTGCTTTTGCAGCTGTGGATGGGTTGCTGGGTCTCGGAGGAGAGAGAAACACTAGTCTTGTGACATCTGAAAAAGGATTGGGGATGTTCTCCCATTGCCTCCAATGTTAGCAGCCTCTATCTCCCCCATCCCCCTATAACTCCTAATTATGTTCATTTTTTTTCTCAAGAACATCAATTTTAAGTTTACGCCTATGTTCATTATGTCTGATTTAATCTGACAACCTTTTTTACGCTGATGACTTACGAATTTATTTGCAATTAATGAAAGTCGTAACGACGAATTTCATTTATTATTGCCTTGCTTTATTTATTTGCAAAATGAAACACTCGTTCTTTTTCATTAATTGTAATAAATGAATTTGAAACTCATTTTTCATATTTGTAATATGTTAATGAACTATTATGACCCTTATTACACTTTTCTTTGACAAATTAAACTAGGCATGATTACGATCGATTTCTAGGGTTATACCTTGCGTAATCGGTTATACTTTCTTTTTTTCACGATGTGTGGATTTCTTCGCTATCAATAAAAGTCATAGCGATAAATGCTTGAATGATTACTTCACATATTATTGCATTAGCATGTTTGATTTCTATGAAAAGTATTTTGCTCATCCTTTAATTTATTAATTACAGTGCATGGATTTCATAGCTGGCCTCTTCTAATTTTATGAGTCAATGACCAATTATATTGTGAAATATTAATGCACTTTTCTTTGGCAACCTTCTTTCTTTCCTATCCTTGTTATTTTATGTCAAAAATATCTTTAATTTGTTATATGTGTTTTTTTTATGATGAGGTATGTATATATAATTTATCATGAGATTTGTAACTTACTAGGTTTTTTCTCTCTTTTATTTTCATATCTTGCTTAGGAAGAATAAATATTGTGATGAAATTTTGATCAAAAGATTATAAGATGAGATTTAAGTAGCTATATTTGACATTTCATTGTTAAAGTAATAATCAAACTAATAATGAACATAAGGACATTTTTATCATAATAATTATCACATCAGTATCATTAGTTTCTCTTTTTCTCATTACCTTTCTCAAATATGTATCTTATGGCAAGCACTTACATAGTTATATATGGTTTAAAATTTCTATCATATGATATGGGAGGATATACAAATGAAAAATATCATGACATTTTCTAACAAGTGTAATCTTTCTCATTCTCTTTAAGCAAACCAGTGAAAAGTTTTTTGTACATAATTTGTACAGTAAACTTAATATTACAATCATTCTTTATGAGTTATATACTATGTAAGTTTGTTATAGTGCCTGATCCAATTTGACAATTTTGAGTACCCTTTTTCAATCACTTGGGAATTTGTTCACAATCAATAAATCTCATGGTGAAAAATAATTGAATGATTTATATGAGAGGTAAAATAGCTATCATTCTTTTATTAGTAACATTGAATGGATTTCGTTGCCCACATGTCATAATTTAATTATCAATCAATAATCAATTATTGTGAAAACATTAATGCACTTTTGCTGGCAACCTTTCTCTCCTTGTTGGTCTTGATTCAGTTATTTATTCAAAAATGTATTTGATTGGTTCATGTTTTGTTTGTTGATCACTTATGTATATATCATATATAACAAGACTTGTGACGCGTATGCATTATTATTTTCTCTTACTTCCATATCATGCTTTAAAAAATAAATATTGTGATGAGATTTGATCAATGGAAAAAAATTTGAACAAGATTTAAATAACTATGATTGTTATTTAATTATCTGAAGTATTAAATTGTGCCATCAATCTAGTAATGACCTTTATTTTTCATACATCATGATTATTTCATCAATGTCAATTCTCTCTTATTAACTTTCTCAAATCTATGTATTATGGCAAGTATTTTGCATATATATGTTTTAAAATTACTGCCTTAATTATGATGATGATGATGATTATTATTATTATTATTATTATTATTATTATTATTATTATTATTATTATTATTATTATTATTATTATTATTATTATTATTATTACCATCATCATCATCATCATAAATGTAAAATATATCATAACCTACTTTGTTTTTCTTAAAGGTATGTTGAACGATAAAGAAGAGGAAGAAAAAATAGAAAGAAAATGAAAGCGAATGAAGGTAAATAGTTAATTGTGTTTGGATGACATAAATAAAGGGAATGGAAGAGAATGAAATAATAAATGATAATTTTATTCTTTATACATGTATTTATATGTTTAGTTTATAAGTTAAAGATGAAATGTATATTGATTATATCTTTCTCTTAGTTTTCATTTTGATTTGTGGTTAAAAGAAGAATGAAATGTCGGAAGGTAATGGAAGAGACGGTATCCTCCTTTCTCCTTCATTATAAATTCAACCAAGTAGGATAAATCATCTTTAATTTGTGAAGAAAAACTTGTGTAAAATCATACATTATGGAATTTCTGACATCAAAATAAGTGAGCATCTTAGAAAAATGTAATCACCTTATGAGTAAAATGCATTATTTTTCAAGAAGGACAATAATCATAAATGTTAGATGCATTACTTATCTTCAACTTTAATAATAGACCGAGATATTTTCTTCACTTGGATGTTTTAAGGACATCAATATGTTAAACATTTATATAATACATATTTTTTTATCTTTTAAACATAATTACGACTTATCATGACAATTTGATATCTAAATGAATAAAAATACATCAATCATGATTAAAAAATATTTCTAAACATAAAGCATAGACAAAAACAATTGTTTAAGAATTTATCATTATCATGAATCATTAGATGTCTAATTAGATCAATAAATAAATAATATAAGTCATGATAATCACACGAGAAAAGGTTTTAATCATATGAGAAGAGCTTCCTAGCAGTCATGGATGTGAACTATGGTTTACACCTATGAAACCTCATTCATGAACTTTGAACATTGGGCTCTCACGATCGTGAACCCCATATTCACACTCACAATCATGAGCGAGAATAAATATTTGTCATAATTTTAAGTTTACACCTATGTTCATTATGTCTAAATTAATTTGACAACCTTCTTTATGTTGATGACTTACGAATTTATTCACAATTAATGAAAGTCATAACAATGAATTTCATTTATTATTGCCATACTTTATTTATTTGCAATACGAAACGCTCGTTCTTTTTCATTAATTGTAATAAATGAATTTGAAACTCATTTTTCATATTTGTAATATGTTAATGAACTTTTATGAACCTTACTACACTTTTCTTTGACAGATTAGACTAGGCATGATTATGATCGATTTCTAGGGTATACCTTTCGTAATCGGTTATACTTTCTTTTTTCACGATTTGTGGATTTCGTCACTATCAATAAAAGTCGTAGCGATAAATGCTTGAATGATTACTTCACATATTATTGCATTAGCATGTTTGATTTCTATGAAAAGTATTTTGCTCATCCTTTAATTTATTAATTACAGTGCATGAATTTCATAGCTGGTCTCTTTTAATTTGAGGAGTCAATGACCAATTATATTGTGAAATATTAATGCACTTTTCTTTGGCAATCTTCTTTGTTTCCTATTCTTGATTTATTTATTTTATGTCAAAATACCCTTAATTTGTTATATGCGTTTTCTTTATGATGTCGTATGTATATATAATTTTTCATGAGACTTGTAACTTACAAGGTTTTTTCTCTCTTTTATTTTCATATCTTGCTTTGGAAGAATAAATATTGTGATGAAATTTTGATCAATGCAAAAGATTATAAGATGAGATTTAAGTAGCTATATTTGATATTTCATTGTTAACGTAATAATCAAACTAATAATGAACATAAAGACATTTTTATCATAATAATCATCACATCAATATCATTAATTTCTCTTTTTTTCTCATTAACTTTCTCAAATATGTATCTTATGGCAATCATTTACATAGTTATATATGGTTTAATTTCTACCATATGATATAGGAGGATATATAAATGAAAAATATCATGATATTTTTTAATAAGTGTAATCTTTCTCATTCTCTTTAAGCAAACCAGTGAAAAGCTTTTTGTACATAATTTGTACACTAAACTTAATATCACAATTATTCTTTTGTGAGTTATATACTATGTAAGTTTGTCATAGTGCATGATCTAATTTGACAATTTTGAGTACCTTTTTTTTTATTCACTTGCGAATTTGTTCACAATCGATAAAACTTATGATGAAATATGGTTGAATGATTTATGTGAGAGGTAAAATAGTCATCATTCTTTTTTTAGTAACATTGAATGGATTCCATTGCCCACCTTTCATAATTCTAATTATCAATCAATAAATAATTTATTGTGAAAACATTAATGCACTTTTGTTGGCAACCTTTCTCTCCTTGTTGATCTTGATTCAGTTATTTATTCAAAAATACATTTGATTGGTTCATGTTTTGTTTGTTGATCACTTATGTATGTATAATATATAAGAAGATGACACATATGCATTATTATTTTCTCTTACTTTCATATTTTTCTTTTGAAAATAAATATTATGATGAGATTTTATCAATGGAAAAAATTGAATAAAATTTAAATTACTATGATTTATATTTAATTATTTGAAGTATTAAATTGTGGAATCAATCTAGTAATGACCTTTTTTCATACATCATGATTATTACATCAATGTCAATATTTGTTTTCTATCTCTTATTGACTTTCTCAAATTTATATATTATGGCAAGTATTTTGCATATATATGTTTTAAAATTGTTGCCTTAATTATGATGATCATATTATTATTATGATCACAACTGTAAATATATCATAACCTTTTTTAGTATGTGGTATCTTCCTTTGTTTTTCTTAAGGGTATGTTGAATGATAAAGAAGGGGAAGAAAAAAAATGAAAAAAGAATGTAAACGAATGAAGGTAAATGACATAAATAAAGGGAATGGAAGAGAATGAAAAGATAAATGATAATTTATTTAAACAATTTTATTCTTTGTACATGTATTTAGATGTTTAGTTTATAAGTTAAAGATGCAATGTATCTTAATTATATCTTTCTCTTAGTTTTCATTTCGATTTGTGGTTAAAAGAAGAATGAGATGTCAGAAGGTAATGGAAGAGTTTGCATCATCCTTTCTCCTTCATTATAAATTCAACCAAATAGGATAAATCATCGTTAAGCTGTGAACAACTTGTGTAATATCATACATTATGGAATTCGTAACATCACAAATAAGTGAGCATCTTAGGAAAATGCAATCACTTTGTGAGTAAAATGCATTATTTTTCAAGAAGGACAATCATCATAAATGTGAGAGGCATTACTTATGTTCAACTTTAATAGTCGACCGAGATATTTTCTTCACTTGGATATTTTATTAAGGACATCAATATGTTAAACATTTATATAATACATTTTTTTATCTTTTAAACATACTTATGACTTATCATGACAATTTGATATCTAAGTGAATATCAATACATCAATCATGGTTTGGCAATAATTCTAAACATAAGGCATAGACAAATACAATGGTTTAGGAATTATCATTATCATGAATCATTAAATGCCTAATTAAATTAATAAATAAAAATATAAGTCAGGATAATCACGTGAGAAAAGCTTTTAATCATATGGGAAGAGCTTCCTAGTGGTCACGGACATGACCTATAGTTCACATCTATGAAACCTCATTCACAAACTTTGAACATTGGGGTCTCATGATCATGAACCCCATATTCACACTCACAATCGTGAGTGAGAATTAGATATTTGTCAAGCTTCTCTCACTTGCTCGGTAGTCACACCCATGGTATTTGCTTCACGGTTATGAAAGATCATTTCAGATTATGAGTGAGATAAAATCATCCACATATCATGATTCAGATGTCACACCCGTAACATGATCACAAACACTTGCATTTTTGTCGACTCTAAATTATTTTGCATTAATTTAAAGAAGAACATAATCTTTTGAAGAAAATCATTACCCAACATTTTACTCAAATTATAACACTATGAGATCATCAAATTGGAACTTTTTCAATTAAGAATAAATTAGAGATTTTTTTTCAAATGATTACATGTGTAAAAAAGTCTCATGCACTATAATCATATTCTACCCTAACTAATAGCAATCCATTTAAGAACAAGAAGGTTTTATCTTCATAAATCCAAACATTCATACATTGAGGATGAAGAGAGTGATTAGGTCCCCTTTACACGTTTTTGAGCATTTAGACTTAAATATATTTTTTCCTAATCATCTCTTATCGACCTTCTTCTTCATGAAGAATCCTCAAAGTTATTGTGTCCTTGACATGGTAGTCTTAATAGTTAATCCTTTCATTCAAGTCCATTGAAGATTCCCTACCATGAAGAAAACTCTAACATTTTTGTAACAGTAAAAAGGAGAGAAAAGAAAAAAAAAGCTTAGTAGTTGATTTGGGAGAGAAAAGAGGTTTGAGGGGTGGTTAGATTTTTATAGATAAGGTATAGAAGGATTTTTATGTTAAGACTAAAATATTCTTTTAGAAAATTTAAGGCAATAAAAATCTAATGTTTGAAACAAGAGTTAAATCAAATCTCTCATTATTGTAGCACTTTCATTATTTGATGATATACCTTTCTTTATTTTTTGTTGTCCATGTTGTTGTCTCTTGAACTAATCATTCGGTTGGTAATACTACAAGAAATCTGCGGATTAGCATCCCAAAAGTTGTGGCACTAAGGCGACGCCCTTAGTGATGGAACAATTTCGTTTTAGCGTCGCAAACTCGTGGCACAAATAGCCTCGCCTTTGCCTAAGTTTAGCATTCCCTTAGCATTTAAAAAATGTGACGCCCTTTTGGCATCATCTCGGCGCTACAATGACACTATAAATATGCGCGCGAAAATGCAAACGAGTGACAAATATCAGTGCCCCTTTAGCATTGCAAACTCGAGACGCTATGTTGAATACTTTAGCATCTAAAATAGAATGATGCCAAGGTGACGCTAAAGTGAGAGCTTGTATTCACCATCGCCTTGATGTGGGCACGCTATGGTGATAAACATGTGGTCTCACATGTAGTTGTGAAGCCATTGTGGCGCTAAAGTTGCGTCTTCAAGTTGCGTCGCTAATGTGACGCGAATGCGACGCCTTTGTCACATACACTTCAATAAACTTTAATTCATAAATTAAATATACATATATGTTGATATACATGTATACATATACATATACGTATATGTACGTACATATATATATACATGAAAATTTTCATCAAATACCCTTTCAACTTTGACATTTTCTTAGCGCTACCATCCAACTTTAATTTGTAACAAACTGTCCTCCATTTTTGAACTTGTTTCACAAAATACCATTTTCACCGTTTGTAGCATGTTTCCCGGTTCACTGTCTATGTGGCATCCACATAGCTCTTCTCTCTCTTCCACACAAGCGAATGTCCGACGTTGCAACATTAAAAAATAAAATAATAATTAAAAATAAAAAAATGGAGAGCTCCGACGAAGGTGGAGCTCTGACGGGCAAGAAGAGGGGCCTCATCCCCTAGGGTCGAGCCCACCTTGTCTTCGTCGGCATGCAAAGACGGGGAGGGAGGGGGTGAGGTCGAACGTCGCAAAAGGGGGCTGGCTCTACGCGTCGGCGAAGACAGAGGGTGGGGGTGGGCGGTGGGGGGGGCTCGCCCCTCTACGACCTCCGGCGAGGTCGGAGGTCATAGAGGGGAGCCCCCACCCACCCTCTTGCCAAGCCTCTTATATTTTTTAAAATTTTTAATTATTATTTTATTCTTTTTAACCTTGTCACGTTGGACATTCATTATTGGAGTAAAATTTTAAAGTCCTATATAATTATATTTTGATGATACAAATATCGAAAGATTAGAATTATATGCCGAAAAGGTTTAAATAAAAATGAGTTGTTTCAAGCATTAAACTTTCGATTAATAATTGTCGAGGGAGGGGCTCGCCCCTCTACGACCTCCGGCGAGGTCAGAGGTCGTAGAGGGGAACCCCCATCCACCCTCTTATATTTTTTAAATTTTAAATTATTATTTTATTCTTTTTAACCTTGTCACATTGGACGTTCACTATTGGAGTAAAATTTTAAAGTCCTATATAATTATATTTTAATAATACAAATCTCGAAAGATTAGAATTATATGGTGAAAATGTTTAATAGAAATGAATTATTTCAAGCATTAAAATTTTGATTAATAATTGTCTATATTCCCATGAGATTTACGTTAAGAGAGAACATCAAAGTTGTAGAGAATTCTGTCAACTTTCTATAGAATAAAAAATTATATCATTTGGATACTTATATGACATGTTATGAATAAAAGAGTAAAGGTCTAAAATGTATTATTTAAAATGGATAAATCATTGAACTATAATTTGAATCAATATTTGACTATGGCCTCATTAGATGAATGATAAATATCAAAATTGTAGAGAATTTGGTCAGTTTTCCATAGAATTACAAATCATCTCATTTGGACAACTGTGTAAGAAGTTATACTCAAAATAGTGCAAGGCGATCGACTTGGTGGCTGAAATATCGGTCGACCGATCAGGCACACCGGTCGATCGGTCAGTGTAGAAAATGCCCAGTTTCAGCAAACAAAATGATGGAACTGTACCGGTCGACCAGTTGGTGGGTCAGACAGTGTAGAATTCGTCAGCGGTCATCTTTTTCAAAAAAGAAAGTGTACCAGTTGACCGGTAGGGCAGAACGATCGATTGGTCAATGTGTAGAATGTACTATAACAATCATATTTTGGCCCCAGAATTAGAAAACAAGTCCTAACGACTAAATGGATTTAAGAAGCCTATAAAAAAAGACCAAGGGATACATAATTCATCAAGCACTCAACGGAAACATCAAGAATCAAAGGAAAATTAGTTTTTTGAATTTCTCTTCTTTCTCTCTTCTTTTCTTATGAGTTTCGTATTGTAAAAGAGAGAAACTTTTCATTAGAAAATTGAGTGTGAACTCCTTAAGAAGTTCTATCTTACCTCTCGAGCTAGAGAAAAGATAAGCTTCATATGATGAGAGGTGTGTCTTACCTCTTGAAGTTGAGAAAAGATGGTTTTATGTAAAAGATTTCTTCATTGCCCCATTTAGAACAAAGGAAGAGTTTAGTGGAATCTCCGACTTCAAGGTCGAGAAGTTACAACAGGGACGTAGGTCAAGGTGTGGCTGAACCTCGTCAACAAACCACCTTGTGTTCTTGTGTTTGGTTTCTCTCTTCCTCTCCTCATATTATTATGTATGTGAATAATTTGATTGTTATTGCATTGATTTGAATATTGACGAATCGATTTCAAGTTTTCGTGACGTATTTTGTCAAATTGATATTTTTGAATCGGTATATTGTCAATCAATTAGACGTCCTCCGCTTTTTAATGCATCAAATTTTACATATTAAAAAACTATTATTCAAGCATATATATGTTCCATTGATATTGACATGTGGGACATTGTTCAAAAAGATTATTATTTACATGAAATTTTACCTTCAGAATATACCGAAAGAGAAAAAAAATTTGCAAAACATTATTAGAAAGCTAAAAATATTTTTTATTGTGCTTTGGATTCAATGGAGATTAATCAGATTTCTAGTTGTGAAAGTGCAAATGAGATTTGGAAGAAACTCGTCATTACTTATAAAGGAACGGATAAAGTTAAAGAATCTAAATTAAATATTTTAAATCATCAATATGATTATTTCAAAATGCAAGAAAATGAATCCATAAATGAGATTATTATACGGTTTAATGATATTGTGAATAGTTTACCCTCCTTGAGCGAGCCAAGAACTAACCCCCAAAAAATGAAAAAAATTCGCAGGTCTCTCTCCTTCAAATGGTATACAAAGAGGACCGTGATTGAAGAAAAAGACTTAAACAAGTTAAATTTTGATGATCTTATTGTTTCACTCTTAACCTATGAGATTGGAATTCATGAAGAAGAAGAAGAAAAAGAAAAAAACTTTCAAAAAGAAATCATTGGCATTGAAGGCAAGCAAAAAGAAAGAAGATTCAAGTGAAGAAGAAGTTGATGAAAAGAAACTCGCACGCTATACAAGAAAGCTTGACAAATATCCCAAGTCAGTAAAAAAATAAAGAGAAAAATGAGAAGAAAATTAGAAGATCGTGTAAACATCACCAAGAAAGATACTCAAGTCTCACAAAGAATGACAAAAAAGAAACAATCCAAAAAGGAAAGAAGAAAAAACATAAAGAGTCAAGTGAAAGTGAAGCAAGTGACTCATCAAGCTCTTCTAGTGTGGATGCATACCTATGCCTAATGGTACATAACAATGAGGTAACTCTTCTAATTCAGATAATGATAAAAGATTTTTCCTTTGATGTGCACAAAGAATTTTCCTCTCTTACAAAATGGTATTTTGCACTTAAAGAGGAAAACAAGAAATTACTACATGAGTTTGAGAAATTAAAAAAAGAAAATGATACATATTTTATGAAAAATGAAAACTTGAAAAATGAAATTGAGTATTTGGAAATTATACATGCATGTGAAATTTTAAAATTGACATGTTCGTTATAAGAAATAAAAAAGGAAAATACTTCTTTGAAAAAATATACAAAATAAAACTATTTCGCATGTAAAGAAAAGTAGTTCTAGAAAATACTTTAGACATGAAATTCCTAATTGGAAATCCAAATATTCTTATGATAAATCCTTTAAAAATTCACATATTACTTGTTTCTCATGTAAATCATTACCCAAAGAAGGTTGGGTACCAAAGATTAAATAATTTCTTTTCAAGTTCGTCTCACATATAAAGCAAAGGACAAGTGAAATTGAAAATGCGAAGACACAAAGACCATGATAAAAAAAGTATCATTTACGTTAAATTGTGAGCATGCAAAATTGGTTATTCTTTTCATTTAAACATTTGTGAAGTTGTGGGTTTGACATTAAAACAAGTCAAAATTTTGAAATATTTTCCATGAGCATGAACCTACATTTTTGTAAAATTACTTGATTCTTAAGTTTTTGAGTTTAAAATCTTTGTGTTATGAAAATTAAATTATGACCCATCATTCATAATGTTGTCATTTTTTTTAAAGATAAAGGGAAACATATAAAGGTTTAAAGGAAAAGAGAAAGAAAATTGGCCATATTCATAGGGAGAGCTTGTTCAAAAATTTGAAATATTATTTCATCCACCCACTTTGAATATGATTTTTGTTATCCTTATTGTCAAAATACGTGATTATTTTGCAAAACTCAATTTTGACATATCATTGTTGTCTCAAAGTTTTATGCAATATTTTGATTCTTAATATAATTTGTTTTGAGGCTTGCGTTATTCATAACTTCTAGATCAATTTGATTTCATATTTTGCCATTATAAAATAGCCATAAATTTAGGGGAAATTATTTTTGCCTATCGCATATTTTATATATGAAACAACTCTTTATGTGACTTTACATGTTTCTTATATGACAAAAGAGGATAATAATATTTTTAAAGATGACATGATTAACCGAGAGTTACATATTGTTTCTTATATGCTTCATGTGCAAATTATTTTTTGATGAAACAAAAGTGATAGAAATATAGGAGAAATATGATAAGAATATAAGGGAAATGTATATAAGAGAAATATATATTACCCCTGAATTATTATGTGGACTCAATGAATATAACTCTATACGAAAAGTACCTTACAATTAGTACTTATGTGCATATGTAAGGAAAGCTTAGTTTTAAGGGGAGTAAAATTGATTTTATTTTTTTCACAACTTATATATTTTCATATTTCTCGATTTATCTTCATAAAAAAGGGGAAATTGTTGGAGCAAAGTTTTAAAGCCCTATAATTATTTATTGATGGTACAAACCTCAAAAGATTAGAATTATATACTGAAAAGGTTTAAATAGAAATGAGTTATTTTAAGCATTAAACTTTAGATTAATAATTATCTATATTCCCATGAGATTTATGTTAAGAGAGGTAAATATTAAGATTGTAAAGAATTCTATCAATTTTCTATAGAATAAAAAATCATCTCATTTGGATACTTATATGAAAAGTTATGAATAAAAGAATAAAGGTTTAAAATGTATTATTTAAAATGGACAAATTTTCGTACTAAATTTTGAATCAATATTTGACTATGGTCTGATTAGACTTTAGATGAATGATAAATATCAAAGTTGTAGAGAATTCTATTAGCTTTCCATGGAATAAAAAATCATCTCATTTGGATAACTGTACAATAAGTTATACTCAAAATAGTGCATGACGATCGACTTGACGGCTGGAATATCGATCGACCGGCCAAGCACATTGGTCGACCGGTCAGTGTAGAAAATGTTCAGTTCGAGGTACCGACCGGTTGATCGACCAGACAGTGTAGAATTTGCCAAAGGTCATCTTTTTCAAAAATGAATGTGTATCGGTCGACCGGTGAGGCAGAACGGTCAATCGGTGAGGCAGAACGGTCGACCGGTTAGTGCGTAGAATGCACAACGATGATATTTTGACCCCAAAATTAGGAAACAAATCCCAACAGCTAAATGGAGTTAAGAATCCTATAAAAGAAAATCAAGGGGTTCAGAATTCATTCAGCACTCAAGGAAAACATCAAGCATTAAAGGAAAATTAGTTTTTTGAAGTTATTGTCAAATCTTCTTTTCTTTCTTTCTTCTTTACTTATGAGTTTAATATTGTAAAAGAGAGAAACATTTTATTAGAAAATTGAGTGTGAGATCCTGTGTAGAAGAGGTTCTATTTTACCTCTCGGGCTAAAGAAAAGATAAGCTTCATACGAGGAGAGGTGTGCCTTATCTTTCGAAGCGGAGAAAATGTGGTTTGGTGTAAAGGATTTCTTCCTTGCCCCATTTGTAATGAAGGAAGAATTTAGTGGAATCTCCGACGATCTCGAGGTCGAAAAGTTAGAGCAGGAACGTAGGCCAAGGTGTGACTGAACCTCGTCAATAAATCACCTTGCTTTCTTGTGTTTGATTTCTCTCTTCCTTTCCTTCTCATATTATTATGCATGTGATATGATTTGATTGTTATTGCATTGATTTGAATATTGACGAATTGATTTCAAGTTTCTGCGATGTATTTTTGTGAAATCGATATTTTTGAGTTTTAACACCAATTCACCCCCCCCCCCCCTACCCCCCTTGGTGCCTTAGGATCCTACATTCACAGAAAGAGAAGCATCACGTGGACGCCATGTAGGTAGCGAACCGAGAAATGGGCTACAAGCGATGAAAAAGGTATTTGGTGAAACAAGTTAAAAGATAGAGAACAGTCTTGTTACAGAGTGAAGTTTGAGGATAACGTTGGAAAATGGCTAAAGTTGAAGGGCATTTCATGTAGTTTACCCTATTTATAATCATGTATGTATAACATGGTACATTTAATGTATATACCTACATGTCAATATATTATACATACAATATATATATATATATATCATATGTTAATTATACATAAAATATTTTTATATTCTTAATCATGGAATTATGATGGTTTATTATTTGACATGATTTTATTACAAAAATTGAAATATAGTTATATAGTAAAAATTAATACAATTTAGCGCCACTTTAGGGACGCAATGGAGTATGCGATGCTATTTCAGCGCAACTTGGCATCTCTTTAGTGCCACAATATATGTCGACGCAAGATTGGAGCCCGCGTCACTTTAGCATCGCAACTTTCTGACGCTAACTCGGCGTGTAGTGGTGTCATGGAAACGCTAATGAGTCGCTACATGATTTAGCCACGACGTAGCACCTCTTTAGCATCACAAATTTGAGTCCCTATTTGTAGAACTTTAATAGATCACTTAAGATTTTGTGTAATATCCCTATGGTTGTTAATTTACTTGATTATCACTTTTTTTTAATTTATGAATGTTATTTATCATTTGATAACATTCAACTTAGAACTTTAATGGATCACAAATCTTAGACAACACACAATAAGCCATATTTCACTATATATATATATATATATATATATATATATATGTATGTATGTATGTATGTATGCATGCATGTATATATACATATATGTGTATATTTGCATATGTTGATATGATTAAGTAATATACATTTATAAACTTTTGTTGATATAAACTTATAATATAAACCTATGTTCAATGAATATAATTCTCTTCATATTTTTAATTATGAAAAAAAATTCTTGATATTTTCTTTGTATATAGCGTCTCTTTAGCGTCGTCATTTTGCTTTGATGCTAATTTAGAGTCAATTTAGCACCAACTTAGCATCGCATCTCCACCGATTTCTTATAATTTATTCTTCGACACCGATGCCAATGCTTGCAACCGACAACGTCGACAATCTCCGATGTCGCCGACTCATCCGATCTCGTCGACACCTACAATTGCTGCCCTACAAGAGACGACCCTGATGCCTACAACCTACGACCCCGATGCCTGACCGCCTCCTCCAAGCTGTAACCGCCGCTGACTCCTCTGATAGGATGGATGAAGAATGGCAAAAAAAAGGTTTGCAAAGGCAAAAGTTAATAGACTTTCGAAATCCCACTACAAGAAAAATGTCGTTTTTCGACAATTTTATCTGTCAAAACATCAAAAGAATCCGTCGAAAATAGAGGTTTTCGATGGATTTATCGACGGAATTGATCGGTCGAAAAAGGAGGCATCGCAAATCAATTTCCGAAAATTCGAAAACATATGTGGAAAGTTCATACGGTTGTAACTGTCATAACGTTTCGACGGCCACGATCGTCGAAACGTCTCGGCGGCTGTGACCGTTGAAACATCTCGGCGACTGCGATCGTTGAAACATTTTGGTGGCCGCAACCGTTGCAAACAATTTTTAAAATATATAAAAAATTTCCGAGGTGGCCGATCGAGCCTCCTGGCGATTGATCTGGCCAGCTATGCCCGGATCGATCGCTTGGCAGGTAGATCAGGCCGCCTGTCGGCCGATCCAGCCGCAGCAAGCCAGATCGGCCGCCAGGCGATTGATCGAGCCGCCTGGCAGCCGATCAGGCCAGCTGTGGCTGGATTGGCCGCCTGGCGACCAGATGAGGGCGCCTAGCGGCCGATCAGGTCACGACCGGCCATATGAGGCCACCTAGCGGCCGATCAGGCCGTGCCGTCCAGATCAGCCGGCCCAAGTCGGCTACGGCCGAATCGGAGAGGGAGATCAAGAGAAAGGGAGAGGGAACCAGAGAAGAAGTTGGGGCCGAGCCGGAGAAGAACTGCTACTGCTGTCGCTGTTGGAGGGGGAGAGAGCCGTAGCCAGAGGGGGAGAGGAAGTGCGAATGAGAGGGAGGAGAGAGCCGGAGGGGGAGTGGAGGTGATGGAAGGAGAAAGAGGAAAAATATAAGAAAAATTGGCGGGAAGGGTGGGCGGGAATAAAATTAGAACTATTGACAATTTGGACTGCCGAAAGTACCGACGGTCCAAATCATCGGTAATTAAATAAATAAAATATATATTATATTATTTGTTATTATATATGTGGTTATAATATTTAATTTTTTTACGGTTATCGACATTTGGGACCGTTGAAAGTACCGACGGTCCAAACCGTCGGCAATTAAATAAATAAAATATATATCATATTATATAATATGATATATATAGTTTTTCGTTGGTAATTGTAATAATAAGATATCACCAACTACATTATATATTAAATAATGTTATATATTATATAATATTTAGTTATTTTTATTACCGATGGGCGCGACCATCGAAAGTTTAGACGGATAGGCATCCGTCAAAAATTTCAATGTTCTGAACCATCAAAAAATTAAAAAAATAATATAATAGATTTCATAATTTATTTCTTTTACTTTTGATGATTTCGACCGTCAAAAATTTTGAGGGGTTCCCATCCGTCATAAAATTCGTCACAAATTGCGAAGAAATTGTGTCTCTCAGAAATTGTCCGTCGAAAAATCTCAATTTTCTTATAGTGTCCGAGGCTCACATCCACATAAGCAGGTCGATTCAATTTGACAAGCATTGGTGGCGCATGATAATGTAGATATAAAATTGAGTAATCAAACTTTTATTTTGTATTTACTTCTTTTATAAAATTTGAAACTCTATTGCAAGAGAAAAATAAGGTGGTACTGTCAACTTTTGCACAGTCTACGAGATTACGCATAAGAGTAGGAAAATCAATGACTTGGTCATGCTTACTGCTCGTAAAGTTTTGGTAAGTCTCATAACATGTTCATTTGGTTGTTCACATTAATATAAATAATTACTCAAATGTGTAATGTTTAAATTTTTTAGGATGTGTATAATGAGAAGATGATTTGTAATGTATCTCGAAAATGATTCATATTTTTTAATTTTATATAAAACTTTATATGTTTATATGTTTTTTATGTTATATAATTTATATGATTTGTAATGTTTATATGGTTATATAATTTTTTTCTATTTTGTAGAGGACGTTGTTGTTTGAAAGGAAGTGATCGACACGACATGAGGAGGATACTTGCGTGGCCTAGGCATAGCCGCTCAGGTTCTTATGAGGAGCGAAGAATATGCAGGCATGCCGAGTTCATCCGTCGCACATGAGCTCACATTGGACAGCATTAGGGGACTTATCTCTGAGCAGCTGTCTCAACAACTTTTTAAGCAGCTTCCTCAGCATCTTCTCGCTCCCATCTTGCATGTGATCCAGACCATGCTCCAACCATAAACTCAATTCTCATGGGGCCAAGGAACGAGTACGTCGACATCGAATGTCAGGAATGACGACGACGATGATATTAGTTTATGATAAAAACTTTTGTATGATATTATATTTTAATATGATTTTGTTATGATGTGTGATAGGATTTTTTTATCATATTATATTTGTGACGTTGTTATGATGTGTGATATGATTCTGTTATCATATTATATATTGTGACATTTATTAGTTTTCATATGTATTACTTTTTATTATTATTCTGATGAATGTGAAAATGCATTATATGTGCATTGTACAATTGTATGGTGTGTAAAGGGAAGAATATGGCTAAAATGTGGCAAAATAATCAGCAATTAGCATCCCATTAGCATTGGGTTAGCGATGCAATATGGTTAGACGCTATTTGAAATATATCGTAATCGGTGTCACGTTAGCATTACATTAGAGCAACCTTTAGCGTCAAGTTAGTGTCGCACTAAAGACGCAACACGACATCATTTTGGTGCTACTATAGTGTCGAGACTCACACATTTAGCGTCACTTGGGCGTCTACATAGTGTTGCAACATAGTGCCGTCTTAGTGTCTATGTAGCAACACAATAAGGATAAATATAATACCACCTTAGCGTCGGAGTAACGTTACAAGTCTCAGCGCCATGTTATCGTCGATTTAGCGAGGAGTTAAAACATCGATTTAGAGACGCATTTTAACTCCTCGCAACGACCCGTTTCACGTCATCATAACGTTGTAATAGCGTCAACATGTGGCGCTAGTAGTGTCATTCGACGTCTCCTAACTGCGACACTATATATGTCGACGCTAATGTGTGATTATTTCTTTTAGCCATGCTTTAGCGACGCACGCTTGAGTGGTTATTTGACAAATTTTTTTTGTAATGTAATTGTTGGATTGACTTTTATTTAAGAGGAATAAGTTGTTCTAATCAAAGTTAAATCCCATGTGATAACATATCATCGTAGTCCTTTTTCTCTCCCTGTCCTAGTTAATTGCTATATCTTGGTGCAAAGAATAATTACGAAGTTTTTTTTAAAAAAATCCAATTAAGTTTTTTATTTAGACGATTTAAAGTTAAATTAACAATGAATACAAAATCCCCTTTATATATACATAAATGTCTCATTAAACATTTGGACTAACAACGTATCGTACGATATAGAATTATCCGCCTTTGTGCATTCAACCCACATGGTAAGATTGAAATCTAGACTCACTATATATTGAGTCTTCGCTCCGGGTGGCACCCAACAAAAGTTTTTTTTTTGGCACACTAAGAAATTGAATTCACTACCTACTTAAATGTTGACTATTAATGACATCATCCAATCCCATTGTTAACAAAATATTTTTCGAGATGCCAATAAATGTTAAAAGGGAAATGCTAAATCCTCATATATGCACCCCCAAGTCATCAGACCATTGTGAAATCATCATATATGTTACTATATGAAATTCAATTTTATATAACTAAACTTATAAAAGATTTCACCAAAGAAGTGATTGCCCTGCTGACATAGTCTAACATTGCTGATATGGAAATGCGTTAAGAAAATAAAAAAAAAGGTAAAACTTTCAATTTCATCTTTATATGAAAACTACCTTTATGTTAGTGACCTTTTATAGATGACATTAAAACTACACGATGATAGTCAAAGTACGATGACTTCTTTGATTATTTTACAATGCCTTAATGACCTATATATAGCATATCAAACCGTGTACTTGCTCAAATTAATTCAACTACGATGATCCATAAATTAAAAAATGTGGATATATAGTAACATCGATGAAGAGAAATATAGTAACAAAGATGAACGCACTAGATTATAACACGAAGAGGGGAGTATCCCTTTTATTGGAGGTTGAACATGCTGACATCCTTGTCAATAAAAAGCTTATAACATTAACTTTACCATTTGTACATGAGTTCGTATCTATTCTTCTCCTCAGTGTAGAAGTAGCCTCCATCTTTTCGGATGCTCCACCAGCACTTCCTATCGCACCGGTAAATGTCCCTTTTCTCATTGTAAACGTCGAACTTCCCGGTGACATTCTTCCACTGCATGGAGCACGTGAACACAGTGACAGAGATGAAGACATGCGGCCTAAATTTCCAAGCGTAAAAATCCTCTTCCAACCCTAAGACGTGCTGGCCAAGGTTATCATCTTTGGATTTGCAGTCGATGGTCAATGGAGTGTTATCGCCCAGATTATTTATCACCCTCATGTGGACTATGCTGTAGCCTAAGATGATACGGCCTGAAGCCACCAGCGAAAGAGAGAACAGGATGATGATGGAAAGGTAAATGCGACGAGTGGTATGAAAGGTCATCGTTAACGTTCTTCTTCTCTCATGGGAGGTGTGATCAGCTGCCCCTAAGAACTCTTATATATAGAGAGGTATGGAGTCAAAACAAAAAGAGAATTTAATGTCACTATATCTTTTCTTATCTAGAGCCTCTTAATTAATATTGTCTGATATTTAATGGCAATCTCATCTTATCCATGAACTTAGTTGACTTGGGAATATATATATATATATATATATATATATATATATATATATATATATATATATGGAAAAATGAATGTGTGAAGCGCTTTTCATGTGAAGCGGCTTTAGACATATTTTTATTCAATTTTTTCGATATCTTTCTTTACTAATA
Organism: Pontederia crassipes; assembly: GCA_030549335.1. Lineage (NCBI taxonomy): Eukaryota > Viridiplantae > Streptophyta > Magnoliopsida > Commelinales > Pontederiaceae > Pontederia > Pontederia crassipes. The sequence continues at coordinate 9,299,159 of JAUKPH010000017.1, forward strand.
GTTTAAAGGATCATTCATGGTAACAAAAAATAGTTTTATAAGACCAGAAGTTATATAAAATGATTATATCGATTATGACGGATAATAATGTGCAGAAGTTCGTCAAAATTAAAAAATGATTAAAAAATTTATTGTTAATTATTTGAATCATATATTTGTTATCCCCAATAATCCTCTAAACTATCAATGAAGAAAGATGTCGAAAAAAATAAATAAAAGTATGTCTAAAGCCGTTTCACACATGCTTCACACGGAAGACGCTTCACACGCTCATTAAACCCATATATATATATATATATATATATATATATATATATATATATAAAGCACCTTCCACTTTGTAGAGATGCTGAGCATCTCAATCGTTGATCTAACGGTTGAGATAATTGATATTTTTAAATTATGAGATTTAATCACTTTTGATCAGATCCATTAATGAGTGGATCAACGGTTGAGATGCGCTTAGCATCCCTACAAAGCGGAACGTGCTTTGTAGGTATATTAATTCCATACATATATATATATATATATATACATATATATATATATATATATATATATATATATATACATATATATATATATATGACGTTTGTGCCATTATTAAAGAGATTGTACTTGTCATGTAATATAAGCAGATAATGAGGACTTTTTTTTAAAGGAAAGTCAGTTAACCATTGATATAGCAACGTGAGTTGTCCAAGTACAAAAATTGGAGGACCTCCGAAGGAGGATGGCTGTCCCAAAAGGCTTCGTGCGACGAGCGTAATGAGAAAAAAATGGGCTACCGAGTTCGCTTTCCTATTACAAAGTGAGATCCTATAAAGTGTAAAATGTGGCGAATACTCTAGGGCGGCTCCATGGATCCAGTGATGGTACTGACGAGAGACTGAGAATCCGACTCCATATGAATGTTCCGGATGCCCCTATGAGTGCAACATTTGATGCCTTCCAACATGGCCCACGCCTCAACTTCAAGAGCATTCCGACATCTTCTCATCATCGCACCTGCAACCAAAAAAGAGATTATGAGAGCGACATATAAAATCTAATCATATAATGAGGACTTTTAATTAGCATGTTTATAATCGAAACCCATGGGTTAGTCCCACTAGTAAAAAAAAATTAAACAAAAAGATGGTTTTACTCAAATTTTCCATAACAATAAAAAGAACAGAATATATAGGAAAAAAATGAAAAATAAGGAAAGTATATTTTACCAAGGACCATGAGAGCATGGGAGGGAGAAAATTACTAATAAATTATATTATGAAGGATGAACAAAAAAAGAAACTAATAATAAGAAAAGTAAACTTGATTGTAAAAATAAAATATGAAAAAAGAATAATAAATAAAAAAAGAGAGAATTTTTTTGACAAAATTCTTAAACGAGAAAAAGATAAAAATAATACATATTAAAAAATATAAGAAACTACTTTTTATTTAATTCTTTTAATTATTTTTAAATGATAATTAATATGCTTTTATTATATTATTATTTTTACCTTTTATACTTGTATTTATATTATATTTTTAAAAATAATTATTATTATCTTCATACGAATTTGGTCTAATTTGACTAAATCCAATTGAATTGGTCGAATCATATATAATTAAATTGACTAATAGTTTCAATTGCCGGTCCGATGTTAAAATTATTGCTAAAGAGGTAGTTCATTTTAACACTATTATTGTTTGAATACTCCTAAAATTGATGTTTTAAGATGATTCAACACATTAATGCTGGTATGCTAACACTTTATTCGTTGTTTCTTGTACGCCGAGATAATATTACTCGCCCTAGAATAGTTTCACCAGTACTTTCTATTCATAAGACCATATTTTCATATTGTCTTAGGACTTTCTTTTTACAATCCTTAGCTTAATACGTTAACTTCTAAAGTGTGATGAAATTTCAATTTGGAAAAAATATCATAGGTAAATCATGCCTAAAAAGTTGTTTAGAGTTAATTAATATTTGTTAAAGATTTATGATCCTACTAATCTCTTAAAAATTTAATAAATTCTACAATTTCAAAAGACAAAGAAGCAACAACCAATAACTAGTTGATTGGTTGAACCTTAATTAGAAGATGTCACAAGATTAAGTATCTTTTTTATGCAACCTAAGGGCTTTTTTCCCAAAAGAAAAATTTATAGTGGCACTGGTCTTTCACTACAAGAAAATCGCGATTTTCCGACGGATAATTTCCGATGATTCTAAATCCGTCGCAATTTGCGACGGATTTTTCGACGGTTCCGTTTCCGACGGATTTTTCGACGGTTATGACCGTCGAAAATAATTTATATTATTATTTAATTTTTCGACGGTTAGGAACGTCGATATTTTTGACGGATATCCATCCGTCGTAATTTCCGACGACTTTTCCGACGGTTACCACCATCGGAAATAAAAAATTAAATTATGTATTTTTTTATATTATTATTAAATTTTTCCGACGGATTTTTCGACGGTCATGACTGTCGGAAATAAAAAAATTAATTATATAATTTATTATATTATTATTTAATTTTTCGACGGTTAGGAACGTCGATATTTTCGACGGATACCCATCCGTCGCAATTTCCGACGACTTTTCCAACGGTTATGATCGTCGGGAATAAAAAATTAAATTATGTATTTTTTATATTATTATTAAATTTTTCCGACGGATTTTTCGACGGTCACGACCGTCGGAAATAAAAAAAATTATTATATAATTTATTATATTATTATTTAATTTTTTGACGATTAGGAACGTCGATATTTTCGACGGATATCTATCCGTCGCAAAATCCGCCGCAATTTTCGAAGGTCGTAACCGTCTGTAAATGTATAATAATATCATATAAAGAGTATTTTATTAATATAACTAGCGACGGTCCAAACCGTCGCAATTACTGACGGTTTTGACCATCGGTAACGATTACCGACGGTTCAAACCGTCGGTAAAATAAAAAATAAATATTATATATAACTAAATATATTTTCGACGGTCACAACCGTCGGTAATTATAAAAATATTTAATATTTACGTTTTCGACGGCCGAAACCGTCGGTAATTAAAATTTCGTCATCCCGCTTTCTTTTCCCTTTTCCCGCTTTCTTTCCACTTTTTTTCTTTATATATATTCCTCCTCCCTCTTCTCTTTCTCCCTCCTCCCTCCACTCCTCTCTCTCTCTCTCTCTCCCTCCTCTCCTCTCTCTCTCTCTCCCGGCCGCGAGCACCCCGCGCATCGGACACCGGCGACCCTCCCACGCCGGACGCCGGCGACCCTCTCCCGCACCGGCGACCCTCTCCCGCGCCGGCATATCTCTCTCTCCCGCTCCGCGCCGACGTCTCTCTCTCTGCTGTCGGCCGGCCGGAGGCCAGATCCGGCCTCCAGGCGGCCGGATCCGACCTCCAGCGGCCGATCCAGCCGCCATGCCGCCAGATCCGGCCTTCAGGCAGCCGGATCCGAACGCCAGGCGGCCGGATCCGGCCGCTAATTTTTTTTATATTTAAAAAATTATTTGCGACGGTTGCGACCGTCTAAAGATCGACAGTTGTGACAACCGTCCAAAGTTTCGGCAGTTGTGACCGTCGAAAAGTTGCGACGGCTCGAACCGCCGCCCTTTTTCGGCTGTTGCAACCGTCGAAAATTTCGACGGTTCGGACCGCCGGCCTTTTTCGGCTGTTGCAACCGTCGGAAATATCGACGGTTCGAACCGCCGGCCTTTTCCGACGGTTGGAACCGTCGGAAATATCGACGGTTCGAACCGTCGGGGCCTTTTCCGGCGGTTGGAACCGTCGGAAATATCGATGGTTGCAACCGCCGGGGACTTTTCCGGCGGTTGTAACCGTCGGAAAATTTTGACGGTTCGAACCGTCGGGGACTGTTCCGACGGTCAGAACCATCGATATTTTCGACGAATTGCGTTACCGACAATTTTCGGGCTGATTACCGACGGTTCGGACCGTCGGTAATCCGTATTTTTCTTGTAGTGTTTATTTATAAAGTTGTTTTTTTATACTTACCCAAAGAAAATATGGAAAAAAAATTGTGTAACATCTCTAAAAAATAGATAAAAGATCCACACTACCGATCTCTAGTGGATTCACAAAAAATCATTTGTGTTGATGTGTCACACTCAATGACTAAATTTTAATCCTAATTATTATAATTCTTAATCTTAGTTTTATTTTAAAATAAATTTGGTAAAATTTCCTCCCTTATTTAATGATGTCACTTATTAATATAAATAACAAATATAATTGTATTCATCAAATTTTAACCAAACAATATAAAACATATCATTCACATGTCGTCATTTTTATTTCACACACACAGCACTCTAAATAGTTAAGTGTGATCTCACCTCACAAATTCTTTCTAGTTACCATCTATTACAACACATGCTTTCAAAAACAAAAGCGAAAGAAAAATAAAAGTACTTCGACGGTTCAACCTCTTTTATATGCATCAAATGCAAGTTTCGAGTCAACTCAATTGGATAACTTAGAATTATTTAAAAAATTTAACAAGAGTAATATGAGTAACAAATCATTTGCTCAGTGATAAGTGAGTGGAATAAAAGTACAATATAGGAGGAATAATACAAGTACATATAACATTTAAATAATCAGATTCTCCATATAAGAAAACATCTAAAGCATGACTCATATAGCACATATAAAGCATGATCATATGTCATACAATTAAGCAGAGCTTAATAATCATGACTCTCGAATACACAAAGCATATCATGTGTTAATACGTATCCTTCCATGATTGCTTGTCATATAGTTAAGCAGAGCTTCACAATCATAATTCTCGAATATGCAGAGCATAACATGGGTCAATACTAACTCTCCATGATGGTGTATCATATAGTTAAGCAGAGCTTCACAATTATGACTCTTAGATACGAAAAGCATAACATGAATCAATATGTATCCCTCCATGATTGTATGTCATATAGTTAAATAGAATTTCACTTGAATACACAGAGCATAACATGGGTCAATGCGTACACGTAGAGCAACCCCTAAAGGGCAAAGACACCTGATATATGCCCCAAAGGCATCATGTATATCGAATGGATCTCAAAGACATTTTCAACCAGCATGACCACTGAACACATAGAATTTAACAATATTCAAAATACACATGTCAAAATCACATATCACTAAGTAAAACGTATTTTAAAACTTTACAAGTATTGTCCTCTGAAAATATTTTCATGTAAGAGTTTACTTCATCTCATATGAAATTCTTGAAACATACTATAGATATTTTTCATAACTCAAGATATGTTTTCAATAATAATAATAATAATAATAATAATAATAATAATAATAATAATAATAATAATAATAATAATAATAATAATAATAATAATAATAATAATAATAATAATAATCACAATTCTCGCTTGAAATACTGCCATACATAAAAGAAATATCATATATCATTTTGCTATGTTGTAAATTTACCCACTCACCTTATACTTTATCCTTTCATATGAGTTTTATTATATTTTCCTCCTTTCACTTGTAACTTGATAGTTTCCTACAAGAAATAATGCTATTTCACTTTCCAATTATTATTAATAATAATATGTAATGCATGATCATGATGCATGAATGCTTATGCACCTTAGAGTGCACGTGCTTTCTTCTAAATATTTAGTATTCAATCTCAGGTGTCTATGTCCATAAGCTATTACACACTTCAAACTACTTATTACTATCCAATCTCCCAAAGCTTGACTAGGTGTTACCTCAGATTTACAGATTGGATGTATGTTAATAAATAATTCATAAGTTCTCAAACCAATGACTTAATATTATGATTTTGGATGAATTAGAAACTAAACTTACTATAAATGTCATCAACTAATTTTCAATGAGTAATTTGACAATCTAACCTAGGACTTGTGTTCTGACAGACTGTGTCTTACTAAAGGAATATTTTATATCATTCTTAATAAAAATTATAGAATTTAATTACTTGTATAATTTTGTCACAAAAATAGTCAATTCGACTTGGCTTCTATCCACGTTCTAAAACTAGACAAAAGAAATCATACAAAATGAAAAAAATCATTTATCTATATATACAAGTTCAAATTGGATGATTCCACATCTTACTGAACCATTGTAAAGTTTAATCAAGCATATCCAAATTTTAAACTATAATTCAATTTAACCTAATCATGCCCTAATTTACAAGACGGATCTTTCTCTAACTCAAGACAGAATGAGCGACCCATGAAACTAGGTTTATAACTTCCTCTACAAAAGTCCTTTTGAGGTGATTCTAGAGGCCATGAAATGCTCACGTAGAAAGGATGAATCACGTAAAAGTTCAAAATTTTTGGAGAAGTAACCAGGAATCTATGATCATATGAAATGGAAGGTCACTTTCGGATCCAAAAATTCACCTTAAACTAGAAATCTTGTAGAATTTCTTCAGTCAGTTCGGCTAGTGATTTGCTCTTGGAAATTTTTAGGCTAGAAGATAATAGGAGCAAGTGATTTATATATTTGTTTTAGAATTTTAACACATCATATGACGGTTTGAAAAACAATTTTCTAACCAGTTGGTGAGCTATCTGCTTTAGCTGCTTAAAACCCTATTGATTGAGGTAAAGGTCCAATCTATTTTTTTTGTTAAAAATTAGTATTTAACCTCTAATAAACCTTAATTAATTATAGTTAAACATATGTATTATAATATTTACAAATATTAAAATTTTATTCCTAATAATCTTATATAATTGTTTTATAATGCTTATCGATAATTTAATTATTATTATGCTTTAATGCAAAGGTTAATTACTTCATGCAGTCATGACTATATAAGCATCTAAACTAACTTAATATACTATTTAGAATCATGATTATAAAAAAATGATATTTGTGGAGTACGTCCGTGATATTTGGTCTAAGAGGGGTGAAGAAGTTTGTCGTCCAACTAAATAGAACATACCTTCTCATTGGAATTAGATCAACTTCTCGATTTCGTGCATATAACTTCATGAAGACCTTAAAATTTACTTGTACTCAAACATAAGTGTTGGAATTTGAGCTCCAATGTGCTTTGACTACTCACCTGTCGGAAGGACGCCGGAGAATAAGGAAGAAAGAAAAAAGGGAAAACATAGAAGTGGAAGTAAATGAAAAATTGAATCTATTCAAGAGAGAAGACGAATTACAACTGATGATTCTATAATTACAACCAACCCAACTATTTTTACTAATACTTGATTGACAAAAACAATATTAAAACAACATTTGATGTTGTAACGTTGGCGATTGATGCATGCATTTTATAAAATTTAACTTAAGTTGCATTTAGGTTTATTTCCGTAATTTTCTCGTAGCATGCATCCATCTTGTTCTATTTATTACAATTATTTTCTTGAACTCTCCAACTACCGAGGTGTGCATTATTTTATAGGAAAATATCTTATTTTGATGGAAAATTATCAAATAAAAGTATCCAAGAGAAAAAGAACGAAGAAATTAATTTCAGAAGCAAAAAACAAGCTATCTCACGGGCAGTGATGAGTATATAGCACCCATTCAACCATTTCTATGGCCCGCAAGACGTCGCTCATGGCCTTCACAAAAAGAACACCAGACGCTCTTAGACTCTTCACCGGCCGTAAGAGCATGCTAACGCCCCTCTAGTGGGAAGATCGAACGACTAAAGATGTTGATGGAGATAGGTGGCACAAATCGGAAAGAGGAGAACCAGATAAAGAATGAGAGTGAGGGAGGAAGACGTGGATACCAGAAATGAGAGTGAGGGAGAAGGATCGAAAGCAATGAGGAGGAGAAGATCATCTTTAGTCACTCTAATCAGCAGGATGAACATTCGTTTTAATTTGTGCCTTCATTTCCGCATGTTATCCTATTGCATTAATTTTTCTTGTTAGCTTGAAGTTTAAGTTTAGTATGTCTAACTAATCAGCACCTGAGGCTAAGGGATCATTTGAAGGGTTTGGACTTGGTTTGATGTTTTTATTTAATTTCTGATTATTTGCTTTCATGGTATTTGATCTTATTGCTATTCCTATGAATGTTGTGATTGCAAGTTCTTCTTCATGCGACGGATTCCTGAGAAGGGGACATGTCGTTGACAACATGCTATGAGATGAAAGATTAGCATGGTTGCAAAGAAGAGGAACCATAATAATAGTTTTTATTTTCCTAAATAGAACGAATCGAGGGAGGGTTTCTACGGACTTCTGATCTGATATCACCTATTAGTGAAGTGCCTCGGTTCAAATATGAGAGTAGGAGAACCAAATGTTACTTTTAATGAGAATGAAAAGTATCCATTATTAGTATCATCATTCGATTACAACCTTAAAAAAAACAATATATGTTTGTCAAGTTCCCCCATAAGAATGATCCCTCGTGCCTCTATTATATATAATGTTGAAGCAAACTCTATATTTTACTTTACTTAGTTTTCTGGTTAAACACAGAAATAACAAACAAATTACAAAATTTAAAATATAAAATACGCCCTTACTTCTTAGTCATCTACCTTTCCTATCGTTTCTTTTCTGTAAACGAAATTCTCTAGACAGTATTAGCGAAATATAATCTAAATTCTCTTCCTGTGGATCGATCTCAATCTGTACATCGACGACAATATGCTTGCAACCTGAGAAGTGTAATTGGGAATTATAAATTGAAAACTTGTTTATTTATGCAAAAGGGATTCTAGTCTCCACGTACCAGCATCTAGCGTGCGAATACTATTTTTCATACTTACATAGATTTCTCACAACAAGTTTAATTATAAAATAATAAGAGAAGAAATTATTAATTCAAATCCAATTGAGGCAATGGAGGCCCTTATCAAATCCAATCCACTTCTTTCTTATGGTGGCTAAAATTACCAAGGAGCCCCAACAACCTAGACCGCCACAATATCTGAAACCTTCAACACCACCCAGTAACCCACCACCGTACCTAGCATTACCACAACCACCACCATTTAAACCTGATGTGCCTATCCAAGAAAAATATAGCCTTGAGACCTTGTTGGAGAACCCGACGAAGTAGTAAGAACAACAGAATGAATTTATCTAGGAAATGTCTTCAAAGTTGGAAAGTCTTGCTGCACATAATAAAATACTTAAGCAGCAAGCTAGTTCATCTTCACGTTCCCCAGGAACATTTCCAGGTCAACTAGAAGTAAATCTTAAGAAGTAGTGTAAAGCAATGGAACTACAAAGTGGAAAGCAACTGAAGGTGAATATCAAATATCTGATCTGGCAGATAATTCTAAAAATGACACACCTGAAGAGGCACTAGTGTAGAAGCAAGAAAGCAATTACGATCGAAATTTCATTCCCTTTCCGCGGAGGTTGTCTAAATCCTAAAATGATTGACAATTGGCACGGTTCATGGAGATTATAAAGAAATTGCACATCAGCATTCCATTTGTAGAAGCTATTTAGCAGATGCTCTCATATGGTAAGTTCCTGAAAGATATCTTGTCTAAGAAAATGAAGATAGATGTTCATGAAACTATAGCTCTGACTAAAGAAGCAAGTGTTATCATTCAGAATAAGTTAATATCGAAATTAAAAGACCCAGGGAGTTTTTCAATACCTTGTGGAATAGGGAATCTTCAAGTGGATGGAGCCTTGTGTGATCTCGGGGCAAGCGTCAGTTTAATACCCTTGTCCCTTTGCAAGAGATTAGATGTCAGTGACTTGAAGCCGACAAATTTAACTCTTCATCTCGCAAACAGATCAATCAAAAGACCTTATGGCATTTTAGAGGATATTTCGATCAAAGTGGGAAAATTCTATATTCCTGCCGATTTTGTGTTACTAGATATAAAAGAGGACATAAATGTACCCATGATCTTAGGATGGCCATTTCTTGCCATAGTTGGAGCAGTTATAGATGTGAAAAATGGTCGATTATCATTTCAATTAGGGGAGGATCATATTGAGTTCAACCTACCACATGTCATGAAATCTCCAGCATACGAAGATTGTTGCGAAGCCTCTAATGTCATAGATGAAGCCACTAGATAAGTTATTGCCATAATCGCCATTCCAGTCCTTCTGCACAGATGCTTAACATCTGAAGTGAGTGAGCATATTAACGATCCTCAAGGAACAATTTGCTCTGTTATGATGAACTCCAACAATACTTCTTCTCATGAACTAGACGTGCTCCAACCCATTTATCTGACCAATGAAGATTCTTCGAATGCAAATACTCTTCCAAAGGTAGATATGAAGGAACTCCCCTCGACTTTGAGGTATGAATTTCTGGACGAAAGCTCTACATTGCCTATCATTGTTAATTATGCTCTAAGGAAATAATAGATAGCTGAACTTCTCACTATCCTTAGACGACATAGAAAAGCCATCAGATATTCATATTAAAGGTCTTAACCCTTCCCTTTGCATTCATAGAATCCCCCCTTGAAGGAGATTAAACCCCATCCTATAGGAAGTGGTTAAGAAAGAGTATCTAAAGTTCTTAGATTCAGGCTTAATCTATCCCATTTTTTATAATGTCCAATTCAGATGGTCCCAAAAAAGGGTGGGATGACGGTAATCGAAAACTCTAAAGGAGAAATGATAGCTACCCGAACAACCACGGGTTGGCGGATGTGTGGAGACTTCTGAAAGTTTAATAAGGCCACAAGAAAAAAAAAACATTTTCCTTTACCTTTCATTGATCAAATGCTCGAACGACTTGCTATGCATGATTATTTTTGCTATCTTGATGGTTTCTCTGATTTTCTACAAATACCTATACATCCCGCTGATAAGGAGAAAACTACTTTTACTTGTCCCTATGGTACTTTTGCTTATCGACAAATGCCATTTGGTTTGTGTAATGCTCTAGCTACTTTTCAACGCTGCATGATTGTCATATTCTTTGATTTTATAGAAACAATTATGGAGGTGTTCATGGATAATTTTTTCGTCTATGGATCCTCCTTTTCTCAATGTCTAACAAATCTTTAACGAGTGTTACAGAGATGCGAGGAAGTTAATTTAGTTCTAAATTGGGAGAAGGGTCATTTCATGGTCCAGCAAAGGGTTGTTCTGGGACATGTCATATCAAACAAAGGAATTGAAGTGGATCCGGCAAAAATTGAAGTCATTGCCCAGCTGCCCCCACTTGTTAATGTAAAGGGTATCTGCAGTTTTCTAGGGCACGCAGGATTTTACGGACGATTTATCAAAGATTTCTCTAAAATTGCAAGACCCCTTACAAATCTTCTACACAAAGATACGGAATTCATTTTTTATGCCGAATGCCTTGCCGCATTTTATCTGCTTCAGATAGTATTAACTTCTGCTCCTATCATGCAACCTCCAAACTGGACGTTGTCATTCGAAGTTATGTGTGATGCTAACTATTCCTCTGTCGGTGCTGTACTAGGCCAAAAGGTGAACAAACTCATGCATATCATCTAGTATGCTAGTAAGACACTCGACTCGAACCAGCAAAATTATACCACTACCGAGAAAGAGCTACTGACTAAAGTATATGCTATGGAAAAATTCAGACAATATCTGGTGGGATCCAAAATTATCATACACATAGATCATTCTGCACTTAGACACTTATTTTCAAAGAAAGAAACGAAGCCTAGCCTAATATAGTGGATCCTTTCTCTGTAAGAATTCGACATTAAAATCATTGATAGATGTGGATCTGAAAATCAGGTGGCAGATCATTTATCCAAACTAGAAACCACCGTCGGATACCAAGGATATCACACCGCCAATACGAGGAACATTATTAGATGATCACATCATGTCAATTACCCTAATGCCATGGTATGCAGATATCGCCAATTACCTGGCAGGGGGAGTAATACCACCAGACCTCACGAGATACCAGACGGATAAATTCTTTAGTGACATCAAGTACTACTACTAGGACGATCCCTTCTTGTTTAAGGAATGTTTTGACGAGATGTTGCACAGATGTGTAGTAGCTGAAGAGACTAGGGACATCATTGAATTCTGTCATACACCCGCCTACAGTCGACATGGGGGTACACAGTGCATAGCTACCTGCATTCTCCAATCAGGTTTTTTCTAGCCAATAGTCTTTAGAGATGTTCATCAGTTTGTTTCTTCATGTGATAGTTGTCAACGGTCAAGAAATATCGGACGACGACATGAGATTCCACTGCATGGAATCCTCGCAGCAGAGTTATTCGATATATGGGGAATAAATTACATGGGTCCTTTCCCAAATTCTGAGGCCTATAAATACATATTGGTTGTTGTTGATTATTTTTCTAAATGGGTTGAAGTGATCCCCACTGTACGATGTGATTCCCGTTCAGTCCAGAGACTTTTCACGAAGATTATCTTCCCACGGTTTGGTATGCCAAGATTAGTCATTAGTGACGGTGGAAAACATTTTATCCAATGAAAATTTGGAAGTCTCCTAAAGAAATACGACATTTTTCACAGGGTATCCACACCCTATCATCCGTAGACTTATGGGCAGGTGGAGGTATCTAATCGTCAAATCAAGAGTATCTTGGAGAAAATAGTTTCCCGGTCACGAAATGACTACAGCTCTAAGTTAGATGATGCACTATGGGCTTATCGGATGGCATTCAAAACATCTCTTAGAGCAACACCTTACATATTAGTCTATGGAAAAGCTTGTCACCTACCAGTCGAATTAGAGCACAAAGCACATTGGACAATCAAGTCAATCAACACAGACATGAGAGCTGCATGTGAACAACGACTACTGCAATTATTAGAACTAGATGAATTACAACTTATGGCTTATGAGAATTCTCTCATATATAAAGAAAAGTCCAAGCAATGGCATGCCAAGAAGATTCTCCGAAGACATTTCAGTGTTGGCGATCAAGCCCTATTATTTAATTCTAAATTCAAGTTCTTCCCTGGTAAATTGAAGACTACGTAGTCTGGTCCCTTCACTATTACTCGAATTTATGATTATGGGGCTATTGAGTTAGAGAATGGACAAGGTGAACGTTTCACGGTTAATGGTCAACGTGTGAAGCACTACACGGCTCAGGATTTTCATGGAACGGTGGATAACCTCGCTCTCTCACCACCTGACATACCCCCTGACTAATGGGATGTGAGGTTGTCTGGTTAAAGACATTAAAGATATCGCTTCTGGGAGGCAACCCAGTCATATGCTCTTTTTCCTTTCCCACATTCCCTTAACCTTTTTACATAATCTTCCTCCTTGATTGAATAATTGGCCGAGACCACTATATCCATTTTACCCTTTTTGTTCGTCCGATTTATCTATATATATCAACTCCATTTTTTGAAATTCTACCATTTCTGCATGTGCGCCACGTGTCGCACGTCGGTTCCTCTACCCCACTACACCCTGTACCCCAATATCTCCACTTCGGTTTCTCTCATACATTCCAATTCATCTCTCTGCCAACATCACCTCTCACTCCTATTTCCATACCTCTGCTACCTTTGTTCTTGTGAAGGTTGATCGCGTGTGCAACCATGGTTTCCACACGCGATCAATCTTCTGATAAGAGAAAGCGACCAGTCCCTCCGCACGCACATGGATCTTCATCTATGGATCCTTTGGAGCTCGAATCTTCTCCTTCACCTACCCTCACTCTCCCGGAGAGTTCATAACCACCAGCTATAGCGCTTCAACTTACATCCACTACCCATAAGCGCAAAAAGGTTATCTCAAAGCGCAGCGGTGCTCCCTCCTCAACCACAGCTATCCCCGTTAATCCTTCATCACCTCCACCGCAAATACCCTCCACAGGGAAGGGGCCTGACACCGCACCTACTTCGCATGGACTGCAAGGGAAATAACATGCTACTACCGCAACACTGTCATCAACCACATTACAGAAAGGAAAGTCACCTGCCATCGCACCGGCTCCCCATCGTCTTCTAGCTTCATCCACTCCAGACGCTGCTAACCTACCGTTCCTTACAAAGCCCACGAGTATCATATTCCGCACAAACACACAACAGATCAGGTATTCCAACCTTGTCAATCGTTCCTTCTCCGCCACCAAGTACTTGGATATTATTGTTTTGGAAACATTAGGGTTTTATGATGATTTTGATTTCTTGACCTCTTGCATCCAAGCACGAAAGTTCTTTTTCTCTCGTTGGCATACCTAGCCCGAGTTAGCTCGGGAGTTTTTAAGTTCCATCATCACCGAACAGAAGAAGCAGATGATCGTATTTCGACTCTTTAACACAAATTTTAACTAGACATTCTATCGTTTCTACGACGTTATGGGACTCCCCTATTGCTCTGCCCCTTCTGGTACCCCCGAGCTATGATGAAATATAGACTGCTATCACTGGCGAACAATCCCTCATCCACACTAAAACTAAGTCTACATCTATTTCCAATCCTATAGTTAGATACTTACATGGCATCTTAACGAATACCCTGTTAGGAAGAGGGAACACTGAATCTAGAGTGCATGAACCTGAACTCCTAATCATTTGGTCTTTTCTTACTGGTAATGCAATAGATATTGGCGGTATTTTTCTCAAATTCCTATATCGCATCACTACCTAAGAATGAGGCCCCATCATCCTCAGTGGCCTCATTACATCGAAGCTTGTAATGTGGATTTTAGCCAATTGAATTTCTTAGCGCGAGGGACCCTTAATCTTCGTACCTTTATCCATGTGCGCATGGTTAAGTGCATTGAGGATAGCTATTATCTTCACATCACCCCCACCAATAAATTGGTACCTCTGTCTAATCCACCTCGAACTTCAGTCATCTCTGGCACTAATTGGATACTAGCAATGCCTGTCCCGAAACCTCATCAAGCCTAGAGTACCTTTACCGATCCCAACAGCCCTCTTGAAAATTTTGACGATCACGACGTCCAGCGTGCCACCACTACTTTTATATGCAGGTCACCGAACGCACCACCAACAACAGACCCCACTAAAGACATCGTTTCATCTCCTGCTAATGAACCACAATCAAAATCTTCAGAACAACCACAGGTAAGCCCTTCTCAGAATTCTCCTTCGCCGCTAATTTCTTCCCCTCTTGTGTAGGAAGAAGTCCCTGTTTCTGATGTCGCCCACCAACTCCAACAAAAGAAATTATTAGCATGCCAACTTAAGTTACTGCGTAAGCGACAAAAGAAACATATGGTTCTACTAAAGGATATCAATGCCAAGTTGGAGATCCTACTGGCCTCCAACTTCCCACCCTCCAACTAGTACTCCAGTCTCTCCCATTCTTGTTCTGGCACTAGGGACAGTGCTAGTAATAAATTTGGGGGAGCCAATGGTATGCTCCTTCAACTATTATCTTTTAAACACCATACCGTTATTTTGTTGTGAACATCATTATCTGATTTTGGACTCATGAATATTCTGCCGTGAACCTCTTATATGACTTTGGACCCTCATGAACCGAATAGCCCCCTTATCTCATATAATTATCAAAGAATATTTTCTCGGGTCGAAAATACTTGCTTAAGATGTTTTTTCCATTTGAAATAATTGCAAAACCCTCCAAGAAAGAGTTAGAGAGCATGAGGAGCTGATTAGCCACTGACACAAGACCTTTGTGAACAATATGTTTTAATCATCCCTTCACTGAAAACTGTCAAAGTAAATTAGACCCTCTAGGTTGAGTCAAAATGATGATTACTCATCCGAAACATGCTATCAATTCTCTAGACTTAAACATCCACAAGTTAATGCAGCTTTAAAAATTCTCAAAGTGAAGTGAAGTACACGTGAAATTGCATGAAATTGACACTACAAAATCCCTTACCCCATCTTAAATTAAGTACCAGGAGGAGTAAAAATCTTTTTTCAAAAAAAACTCCTGAGCCTACTAATTGTAATATGCGTGGCCACTATGTATAATTACAGAGTTGTTGAGCATATTTTCATCCAAATGTTATTCTTACTCTACGTTTAGGGGAAATTTGAAAGAAAAAGGAAAAAAGTGAAAGTAAATTGTGAATGAAATAAAGAGAATTTAGGAGTAGTTCTACATCTAAACTTCAAAATGGATGCTTAAGCCTAGAGAGATTTGTTATAGAAACTTGGGAAGGATGCGGTTGGGAGAATAGAAACCCCCTCCCCCTAGAATCATTTCTTCAGTGACTCGACCTTGAGTGTGAATTTAAATCATATTAAAATGGGCTAAATGATGTCTAAACTGTTGTACATAAGGGAAACTTTGTTGTTATTCCTAGTGTGGCCAATTCTCAATGAATACCTTGCACTAAATCTCTAAGTTTTTGCTTGAGGACAATCAAGAATTTAAGTTTGGAGGAATTTCATGGATTTTCATACCTATTTTAACATGGAAAAAGCATCATTCTTTGATAGTAAATGAAAAACAATTTGCACTACATGTATTTACCCCTTTTTCCAACATTCCAAGCCATCCAATCATTTTTCGACCCATGTTTACATATTCTCCTTATATCGGCCGATAATTCCCTTATCTGTCGCATAGGTGCAGGCAGCCCTTAATAGATGATTGGCGAGACAAGTGGACGTGGAAAAAAGAGAGTGTGTGCAGCTTAATCAGATGAGTTTGGACCACAAGACAGGTGTCACCACCCGCATATACCATCTGGCAAGACCTATCGAAGATTGAACAACTAAAGATGTTGATGGAGACAGGTGGCACAAATCGGAAAGAGGAGAACTAGATAAAAGAGGATATAAAAGAGCAAAAGACAGAGCATTTGAGGGGGGCAGAAGAAGAGGACACTAGAAATGAGAGTGAGGGAGAAGGATCGAAAGCAATGAGGAGGAGAAGATCATCTTCAGTCACTCCAATCAGCAAGATGAACATTCACTTTAATTTACGCCTTCATTTCTACACGTTATCCTATTGCATTATTTTTTTTTTGTTAGCTTGAAGTTTAAGTTTAGTATATCTAACTAATCAGCACCTAAGGCTGAGGGATCATTTGATAGGTTTGGACTTGATTTGATATTTTTATTAGATTTCGAATGATTTGCTTTCATGGTATTTGATCTTATTGCTATTCTTATTAATATTGTGATTGCAAGTTCTTCTTCATGCGATAGATTCCCTGAGAAGGGAACATATGTCATTGACAACATGTTATGAGCCGAAAGGTTAGCATGGTTGCAAAGAAGAGGAACCATAATAATGGTTTTTATTTTCCTAAGTAGAACGAATCGATGGAGGATTTCTATGGACTTCTGATATGATATCATCTATTGGTGAAGTGGCTTAGTTCAAATACAAGAGTAGGAGAACCAAATGTTACTTTTCATAAGAATGAAAAGTATTCACTATTAGTATCATCATTCGAATTCAACTTTAAAAATAAACAATATCTGTTTGTCGAGTTCCCCGTAAGAATGATCCCATGTGTCTCTATTCTATATACTGTTGAAGCAACGATACTTACTCTAGATTTTACTTTACTCGAGTTTTCTAGTTAAACACGAAAACAATAAACAAATTATAAAATCTAAAATACAAAATATGCTACTTCTTAGTCATCTACCTTTCCTAGTCGTTTCTTTTTTGTAAATGAAATTCTCTAGACAATATTAACGAAATATAATCTAAATTCTCTCCCTGTGGATCGACCTCAATCTGTACATCGATGACGGTTGTATCCTTGTAATCTGAGAAGTGTAGTTAGGAATTATAAATTTAAAACTTGTTTATATTTCTACAAAAGGGAATCCGATCTCCACGTACCAGCACCTAGCGTGCGAATACTATTTCCCATACTTCACAAATTTCTCACAACACTTTCGCGAATTACGCCCGCAAAAGAACAAGTCAAATTCATTACGGGTCGTAAGACACAGAATACAGAACTAACTTACATACCGTAAGGAGATAATCATGACACACACAGAAGCCGAACATAGAATTTCCCAAGTTACGGGCCATGACATCGTTGTTACGGGTCATGAGATTGACATGAAAACTTCGAGATTGGGCCGTGAACACCTCATTACTGACGAGTGATGATTTTCAGTGATCATTGATTTTTCGAGCGGATTTTGATTGAATTGAGATGTTAGAACAGTACCTAACCTTCTAGAAGATTTATTTGATGATAAGCGCATGGAATTAGAGATAAATCATGAGATTTTTAGGTTAAAGAGGAGTTTTAACTATAGATTATTCTTTGAATAAGTTTTGGACTTCCAAGTTATCGAGACTCATCGGGAACCTTGGAATTATAAATATAAGACCTCAGAAGACTTGAAAATTCATGCTTGAGACCTTGGGAGCCGTGCTTATTGCTGACGAAATCAATTCAAGTTGAGAAAGATTGTTGGAGAAGAAGTAGGAGCAACCCAGCGTTAAGGCTCCAAGTTCATCCCAGAAATCATCTAAAGCAAGAATCTTTGATCTCTTCTTATTATGGATGCTCTATTAATTGTTTATTTTCATTTTTAATGTTTTAGTTTGTGATAAAAATTTATATTTGTTTCTAGAAAACTGCACAAACTAATTTAGTATTGAATTAACATAATTGCTAGTTCTTTTAGATTATGATTGTGGCATGCTTCATCTTGTTTTCTGAAAATATCATGCTGTGAGTTTAGATTACAAACCAATTGTGGAGTGATTTAATGCAAAACATCATACTCTTTAGAAAATAAAATCTTAACTTATAGGTTAATTCAATCATAACAAAAATCTTGTAATTCAAGGCAATACTCGATTTTCTGCAGTCTAATAGATTATATCCAGTGAGAATAATTATTAGTCTAGGATTTACAATTTCTTGCATCTCAGTTTTCTATTGATCAAAGGGTCTACTGATCATTAGATATCTCTGAAATTCAGGAACTAAGATAGTTTGATTAATCAGTGCAAAAATCATTACTTCATGTGATCCTAATCTGCCTTGGGAATTAACATCTGAATCTTTTTATTAAAAATTCAATCTTTTTTGTTTCATGAGTCGACCTTAATTTTGATCATCTAGAATCCTTAGAGCTCTTAACCACTTACTTTTAAGTATCAATACGTTAATTTTATGCAACTTTTATATTTTTGTTTTAAACGCAACTCACTTTTCTTCTCATAGTAGATTTTTAGGATAGAATTAATTTAGATAGTTCCTCGTGGATTCGACACTCGTTACTCTTTTCATTATATTACTTGAGCGATTAGTGCACTTGCTAGCGAATTTATTTTGCTACAACTTTTTACGTAACAAGTTTTTGATGCCGTTGCCGGGGAAATATAAATTAAATTGTTTTAAAATTTTGTTCTAATTTACTACTTTGAGAATTTATATCTTTCAGAAATTTTTAGATTCCTTTGATTCGTTTCTGATTTGCAATTGTGCAGACTATGCTGATGCATTAGCGCGCAATTTTTGAACCTGGCTACTTCAAGCTCACAATCATATCATAATACAAGAAATTCAAAAGGACCTCTTCTGTTAGATCCTGAGATTGAAATCACAGCACGTAAGTTGAAGAAAAAATTGTGAAAGATGGCTGAACAAGCACGTAATAATCAACTTCAACAAGGAGAATAGCCAAACAACTAGTGTGAAGGTGAACAAGAGTCGTCCATGAGAGAATACATATCAACAAGATACATTGATCGGGAATCATGCATCCTACTTCCTGACATCAACGTCAATAGCTTTGAAATCAATTCAGGAATTGTGAGAATGATCCAAGCATCTCAGTTTGGGAGAGCACTTCATGAAGATCCTCATGAGCATCTAGATAAATTTATTGCCACTCTTAGCACTTTTAAACACAATAATATTCCTAAAGATACTATTCGTCTTTTGTTATTTCTTCAATCCCTACGTGATAAGGCGTCTATCTAGTTTAAGACTTTGCCTGCAGGATCAATTCATACTTGGCTAGAAATGGTTGAGAAATTTATTGGAAAGTACTGTCCACCTCAAAAAGTGGGAAAATATAGACGAGAACTTTGAGCCTTTGTGTAGGAAGATGATGAATCTCTTTATGAGGCTTGGGAACGCTACAAAGAATTGCTGTCCAGGATAGCGAATTTATTTTGCTATAGCTTTTTACACAATAAGTTTTTGGTGTCGTTGCCGGGGATAATCGAACTCCGAACTAGTAGATTATGGAGGATTTCTACCATGGGTTATGAACTTCGGATCAAGACAAGTTGGACCAATTCGTTGGAGGAACGATGCTAGGAAACAAAGGACCAAGTGAAATTTAAGATATTATTGAAGCATGTGCCCTGAAACCCACTCAAGAAAGAGGACCTACTCGCCGCACTCATGTTGTGCACGCAGTTGAAGAAACAAATTCTAAACTAATGGCTCATCTGGAGTCCTTAAATCAAAAGTTCGACAAGATGCTGAACTTGATGGTGTGCCAACAATGTGGAGGAGGACATCCAACACATGAGTGTCCCGCAGGTAACTATAGAGGAGATGATGACAAAGGCTATGAATACAGTTCAGACCATGCAAACAACAATGGAGACCCGTGTCAACAACCAAGAAGCTTCAATTCGAAATTTGGAAATGCAAGTTGGACAGATGGCGAATCTAATGGCCGGAAGGGCACCTGGTTCTCTCCCAAGCAATACTGAAAAGAACCCGAGAGAAGATGCCAAAGCTATAATAATTAGGAGCGACAAACAGCTGGAATACCCAATATCACGTAAATCACAAAACATGGAAGACATTGAAGGAGAGGAGTTCTAGAGATCAACCAAGGAAAATCTAGCTGGAAAGGACACTCCTCAAATCAATTCGAAAGGGAAAGAGACCATCATCTCATATGTCCCCAAGCAAACGGGAGAACTACCATTTCCGCAAAGACTCCGCAAAGAGCAGTTAGATAAGCAATTTTTACGCTTCATTGAGATTTTTTAAACAATTAACTATTAACATACCTTTTTATGAAGCTTTACATTTGATGTCGAGCTATTCCAAATTTATGAAGGATGTTCTCTCTCAAAAAAGAAACATCGAAGCTATGGGGACAATAAAGATGACAGAAGAATATAGCAATTTATGAATGTAACATACCAAGGAAGCAGAAGGAAATTGGCAGCTTCACGATACCATGCACTATTGGAAACTATCATTGCGTTAGAGCACTTTGTGATTTAGGAGCAAGTATAAGTCTAATGTCCTACTCTATTTTCTTGCAGCTGGGTTGTGGAGAACTTGAGGACATTTCAATGGTGCTTCAGTTTGTAGATTCTTCTACAAAAAGACCAAAGGGAATACTAAGAGATGTGCTAGTTAAAATAGACAAGTTTGTGTTTCCAGTGGATTTCATTGTGCTAGACATGAAGGCAGATGAAAAGACTCCGATAATACTAGGAAGACCCTTTTTGGCAACAGAAATACTTTGATAGATGTGCAACAAGGGCGACTAACCTTTCGTGTGAACAAAGAAGACATAAGCTTCAATATTTGCAACTCACTAAAACATCCTCTTGAATTTTCCCCTTGCTTTTCTATTGACACTTATGATGATGACACAACTGACGAGTTTGATGCTATTATTCCTGACATTGTTCCAGATCCTTATGAAGGTACAGAAGAGGCGATGGAGAACAATAAAGAAGTGACTAAGCTAGTTTTGGTGGTAAAATTAGAAAAAGATAAAACAAAAACAATAGAAGACAATGATGTTATTCCACCACCAACATCTGAACTCAAAACTCTTCCATCTCACCTTCGCTATGCCTTTTTAGAGACTAACTCATATCCTGTAATTATTTCTGCAAATTAATGGGTGATATGGAAGAGCAACTACTTAGCATGCTCATGAAACATATGAAGCTTATCGCATGGTCAATCTCAGATATTAAAGGCATATCTCTGACTATATGTCAACATAAGATTTTAATGGAGGAAAATGCAAAACCAGTAGCACAATTTCAAAGAATACTCAACCCCACTCTGAAGGAGGTGGTAAAGAAAGAAGTGATCAAGTTATTGGATGCTGGGATCATATACGCGATTTCAGATAGCCCTTGGATTAGCCCAGTACAAGTAGTATAAAAAAAAGAGGTATGACGGTAGTAAGTAATAAAAATAATGAGCTCATACCACAATGTACTGTAACAGGTTCGCATGTTAGTATAGATTATCGAAAGATGAATGACGCAACACGAAAGGATCATTTTCCTTTGCCCTTCATTGATCAAATGCTTCAGCATGTTTTAGGTCATAGCTACTATTGCTTCCTTGATGGCTATTCGCGCTTTAATCAGATTGCGGTAGCTTTAGAAGATCAAGAGAAGATGACATTCACATGTCCATATGGGGCATTTTCTTACACGAGAATGCTTTTCGCGGACATGAATGAAAGAATACTAGAAGTATTCATGGATGACTTTACATTGTTTGGTAGCTCTTTTACTAGTTGCTTGTAGAATCTTTCGGCTCTCTTATAGAGATGCGAAGAGACGAACTTAGTACTTGATTGGGAGAAGTGTCACTTTATGATAAAGGAAGGAATAGTTCTAAGTCACAAGATCTCGGAGAAGGACATTGAAGTAGATAAGGCCAAGATAGAAGTTATTGTGAACTTAACACCTCCCACAAACGTGAAAGGCATTCAAAGTTTCTTGGGACATGCAGGTTTTTACCGGCGTTTTATTAAGGACTTCTCCAAGATAGCAAAGCCTTTGACAAATTTACTTGCAAAAGATGCTAAATTTATTTTTGATGCTGAATGTCTTACTGCATTTAACTTGAAGGATAAATTAATTTCTGCCCCTGTGGTGATAGCACCAAATTGGGAGCTTCCCATTGAGCTCATGTGTGATGCAAGCGATGGTGTTGTAGAAGCTGTTTTAGGGCAACAATGAGAGAAGATATTCCACGTTATTTATTACGTGAGCCAGACATTGAACTCTGCCCAACTAAATTACGCGACAATAGAAAAGGAGTTTCTAGCTATAATTTTTGCATTTGATAAATTTCACTCCTATCTCATTTGTTCCAAAGTTGTCATTTTTACATATCATGCAACCATTAGGCATTTGTTGGCCAAGTAAGATGCGAAACCACGCCTAATAAGATGGATCTTGCTTCTACAAGAATTCTACGTGGAGGTTAAGGATAAGAAGGGAACAGAGAATTTAGTTGCTCATCACTCGTCACGTCTGGAACCTGTCCCAAGTGTAGAAAAAGAATTACTTGAAGACTTTCTAGACGAGAAAATTTTTCTTGTTTCTGAAAATAATGAATTCTCTAAACCTATTCCATGGTATGCTGACATGGCAAATTTTCTTACAGGAGGACATATTCCGAAAGGTCTTAGTCATCATCAGCAAAGGAAGTTTTTTTTCCTGATGTAAAGAATTATCATTGGGAAGACCCACATCTTTTCCGTCTGTGTGCATACCGGATCCTTCGGTGGTGCGTACGCGAAGATGAATTCAAGAAAATACTGCGACATTGTCATGATAGAGGCTGGGGGCACTTTGGACCCAACCGAATAGCTGCCAAGCTATTAGAATGCAGACTCTACTGGCCAACCTTATTCAATGACGCATGTAAATACTCTAAGTCATGTGATCAATGCCAACTGTCAGGTAACATCTCGAACAAAATTGAAATGCCTCTTAACAATATTTTATACTGCAATATTTTTTATGTTTGGGGGATTGATTTCATGGGTCCGTTAGGTAAGGAATACATACTAGTCATGGTAGATTATGTGTCAAGTGGGTAGAAGCTGAGGCCAGTGTCTACTGATGCTCAAATCGTTGTCAAATTTGTTAGGAAAAATATTTTTACCGATTTGGTACACCTCATGCTATAATTAGTGACAATGGTACTCATTTTCGCAATTAGCTTTTGGCCAAAGTACTGAACAGATTTGGAGTCACCCATAAACTGAGCACACCCTATCATGCTCAAACTTTGGGCAAGTCGAAGTCTCCAACAGAGAGAATCCTAGAAAAGACGGTAAATGCATCTAGGAAAGACTGGGCTAGTAAGTTAGATTATGCTCTTTGGACCTATCAAACAACATTTAAAACATCCATAGATATGTTCCCTTATCGGTTAGTATTTGGAAAGTATTGTCATCTCCCTGTCAAGCTAGAGCACAGAGCTTACTAGGCAACGAGACTCCTTATTTTCGACTTAGAGGCATGTGGAAAAGAAAGGGGTATAAAATTAAATGAATTGGATGAATTCATATTGCAGGCATATGAAAATAGCAAACCTTATAAAGGAACGCACTAAACAATTGCACGACAAACATATTACGGATGTAGAGTTCTTACTTGGTCAACAAGTACTCCTCTATAACAGTCGTCTACGTCTTTTCCCAGGAAAATTTAGATCACGGTGGACTGGTCCCTATGTAGTTGTCAATCCCTCAACCCATGGCGCCATTGAAATTCGAACCTTAGATGATACTTCTAGATTCAAGGTCAATGGCCACAGACTTAAGCATTACCTTGGGGGAAATTTTAATCTTGACATGAACACGATCACTTTAGAAGAACCTTAGTGCAAATAAGGCAAAGTCAAGCTAACAACTATAACTTAGAACTAGTGTGCCTAAACTCTTGTCTCTATTTAGATTAATAATGTTAACTTAGTTAGATGTAGATCTTTCTAGTTTTGGGTTATTTTTTATTTAGTTGTTTTTTAATGAATTTTATCATCATCATGAGGGCCCGGAAAGCACAATTATATTGATGGTCGACTTTACGGGTCATTATATCAGGTTCACGCCCTCACGTAGATGTTATGGATTGTGCAGTCCGGTTCACGCACCACATAGAGGGTATAATCCAAGTGTTGGATGAATTACAGGCCATGGGTTTCACTTAACGACCCGTAAGCTCGACCTAATCTTAGTCCTAGTTGTCAATTACCCCAACTCATGACCCGTCACTTTAGTTTATGACATGTTAAGCCAGTTTGAAAGCATTAAGATTCTTTAACGGGTTGTAATATTTAAATCACGACCTATAACATTTCTGAGAAACTCAACTTCACCATCGAGCACAAATTATGGGTCGTACCCTCTTTCTCACGAGGCTCACAAAGTCTGACATTCATCCTTAACCGACCATAAGGAGTATTTCACGGGTTTCACAGTGCCATATAATGTCTGAGCCTATTCATTACGGAACGTTACACTAGGTTAATGGGTCAATCAGTAGCCCTAAGTCACCAAGCCTTCACTTTCACGGGACGTAAGTTTATTATAACGGGTTGTAAGTCACAGCTCACACAAATCTTTTACCTCATTAGCCCGATTTACGACCCTCCCTTTTCAAATACACCTCGTTAAAACTCTGTGTCATGTAACAGGTTGTTATCCACATAATATGACCCGTTAACAAACACCACCTACCTCGAGAACATCTTTCAATAGGTCATAATGGGTCGTGCTTTAGCCTTCACGCACTTCACAGTATTGAGTCACTGTCGGATATTATTTACTGCAGATCATTAAATAACCCTCACAACCCGTTATGTGATATTATAAGCCTTGATCTGTCACGTCGCTCTGTAACACGTGCCCCGCTCAATGGTAAAAAAACACGTCATCAACGCCTCGTTACATGCACACCACACCCGTGATGGACACATGGCTACATCGATCGTAATGCCCATTTATATCGTTCTAACAATCTTTCTTAAATGGTTATTATGGGTCGTTATCACTTGGTAACGGTCCTATCTTATAGGTTTATTTAAGCGCAGAATCGTGAGGAAGGCATTCGCGCCCCAATCTTCGTCTTCTCAACCGCCAACGAGCATCTCTTGCACAGCTCTGCGACTACTCCACTATGATTCGGGTGCGATCTTTCACCGACGAAAAGATTGCCCGCAGACCATCGACCACTCCGTCGCCGAGATTTGCCGAGTCCGTCTTCACCACCATGATCTTCTTTCAATAACGGTTGAGCATTTCACCGGTGATCGTTGCTCTTTCGGCACCATCGTCGCTTTCCTCTGCACCGGCAAGTCAACAATGGTGGGGAGGACGCCCTCCTTTGAGCCACAAATCATAGATCATCTCCGACATTTCTCTAGACTTTGTAAGCCATAAGCAACACTTCATGACCAGTGACCCCTACATCTTCTTCATCTCACCACTGTAAGGGTCATGATCATCATATAACGGCATGTTATAGTACACAGAAGGGTCGTGAAGCTTCTTTAATGACCCATGAGATTGATCTCGGAGCCCTCTCTTTCAATTTCACAGACATCTATTTCTTTTTCATGGCTCCTCGTACCAAAGCTCACATTCGTCGCCGCCTATCCACACTGGACACTCTTGTCAAGCACGAGCCTGCCCTAGTCCATGTAGTACTTCCAGACGAAAGAGAATGGCTTTCACAAGAGAACAGAAAGAGGGAGCAAAGTCTGGATTTCTTGCCGATCACTCCAACCCGGTTTGCAGACCGGACAACGATGCTTTCATGGAATCTACAAGACTTTATTGTCCGCCTTTTCTCGAATATTGGCATGGGGCACTTCGTCCAGTAGTGGTGGCCCACCTATTCCGCATAGAGTTCTTGTGTTCACTACAGGTTGAGCATCTTGAAGCCACTGGACGCCGGCAGGCCAAGGTCTCATTCTAGATGTTAAATAGGGAGTTTGAGATGTCCCTCGAAGATCTCAACGCCATATATCAGTTTCCACATGGGGGTCACCTCAAAGTTCCAAAGGAATTTAAGCCATTTCAGTTCTGGAATCGTATTACTGGTGAGGGTCACCTGAAATTTCAAAGGGCGAAGTCTACTTTTATTCAGAATCATGTCCTTCGATATGCGCACAGGATTCTCAACAACACTATATGTGGATGAGGAGACATCAGTGGGTCGATAAATGAAACTGAACTCTTTCTTCTTTGCATGACTTCTTCCACTTCAGTGAGCGCTTTTATGCTTCATTCCTTTTTGCGAACTACTAACAAGGTGAAGGGAACAATCATGGTTGGTGGCTTAGTCACGCCCATAGCACTTCACCTCGAGCTTGATTTAGATCAGCTCCATCCTTTGGACGGCTCCTCTTCCCTGGACAGCTATGTCATCACATCGTCCTAGCGCTTATGATGATTTCTACTTTCGTTTCTACGATTCTGACATGGCCATTCCTTACACAGAACCCTAGCCCTTCAATCCTGCTAACGAAGTGAATTGGGTCTATCTTCCAGTGGCACAGCCACACATTCCGAGTCTCCAGTTCCATCAACAACAGATCCAGGCCTCGAGCTCCGCTCAGGAAGGCACCGAGGACCAGATACACATTGATCCTCCCAGAAAGGTCTGACCGATTTTTCTGCTATGCACTAGCTCTTACTTACCATGCAGGCCGAGCAGCGCCTGATGCACGTTGAGTAGCGGACGATGCACCTTGAGCAGCGCACTATTCACGATGAGCAGCTTCGTTAGGCCACGGAGATTCGTGACATGGGGGCTGCTATCAGGGATCTTGCAGATCAATAGGAGCATGCAGATACTATGATTTGTATGATGCATGACTACCACACAACACATGGTCACTATGATCTTTTCCTCCCACCACCGTCGCCGCCTATGGATTAGAGGGTTGTGTTTTTTCACTTTCTTTCTATTTTTCCTTTCTTTCATTTTCAGTTTCTTTCATCTTCTAGTTTCTTAATCATGCTTGTATCTCTTTTACGAGTTCGATCTTAAACACTGGGGACAGTGTTAGGCTCAGACTTGGGGGAGTTGCATATTGCATGCATCAGGTCTTTAAGTTCAATGTTACCTCCCTTTCTTTTATGTACCGAAAAAAAAAAGATTCAAATCTTCCTTTTGCTTGATTCTTTGCCTATCTTCAAGTTATGATCAAGGACACCCTGCTAGAAAAATGAAATTCAAAGCATCAAAAGTTTATTAATCTATCGCTTTTGTGTTGAGAAATTGGTAAGAAGAAAGTTGCTGAGTGAAATCATGATTGTTTGACAACAAATCATGATTGTGCACCTCAGTAGGCGAGATGTCATGAACTCCAACATCCCCCTATCCCCCCTCAAGTTGGTAGCTGGGAGAAGCTAGCACCAACCTGGACATGGGCGACACACTCGTCATCATGCAAATTCGCGGAATGCCATAAATCAAGCTCTGATGCTCAAAAATGCTAATGAACTATGACATGCAGACGATATCTTCTTCCTTCTTAGATGACGATGGACAGAATGCTGCTGACAACAACTTTCAACTAGGATGATGCCGCATCGAAAATTGGAGATATATCAGAGACTTGGAGATGAATATGATGAAGAAGACAACTATCATAGTAGAAACAGAGCAAGAAATAAAATGATCGGAGAAGAAAACCAATCGGATAATGAAATAACGAAGAAATAGGAGGGCGACCACGATGATCAGCCATCAAGAATGCTTAAATCTTGGAGATTAAACTCGGGAGAAAAGGAACGAGATGATCGGTGAAAATGGCGATGATTTTGTTACTGTGAAGACAAACCGGCATGCATGCACGAGAAGAAGAAGAAGAGCCCACAAGTGACATTGACAGGGGTGAGAGAGAAAGCACAAAGAACCATGATCAAAGATCGGAACACCAATGAACTTATGTAGAGGGACGATGCCAACAAGATTTTTTATTATTATTTTAAGACACTTTGAAGTTATACTTATATTTCATCTTACTTTATCTTATGACAATCTTTGATCTTCATTTAGATGAAGAATCAAGTTATTAACATCACATAACTACGTTGTCGACATGAGAATTTTGCTCTTGAGAAACACATATGCACAAGGTATAAGAATCTTATTTCTCAACTTCACTTTTACTTTGATGTGTGACAAGAACTTATTCTTCAACTAGTCCATCATACTTTAATAATCATTAAATAATTACATCTCTTAGTCTTTATATTTTAATTTAATTATGACTAAGCATGCATAACATTTATCTATGTGTCGTATACAACTAGCAATCATATATACATAATCTTTGCACTTCAGAAAATAAGTTTAAAATACATAACTCGACCCGACCCGCCCGATTTTGATCGGGTCGGGTTGGGTTGGGTCAACCCTCCAAAGAGGATTGGATCCAATCCAACTCGACCCGAACCCGACCACCATTTTTTTCTTTTAATTTTTTTCTTAATTTTTTTATTATTTAATATAAAAAATATTATATAAATTTTATTTTAAAAACATAAAATAATGTGTTAAACATTTAAATATTATTACATATTTAAACTATTATTTGAATATTTTTTATTTTATATAAAATATAAGTTTAAAATTAAAAAGTAAAAAAAATAAAAAATTATGGTCTTCAAGTTAGGTCGGGTCATTACCTGACCGAACTCAAACTGATTTAAATCGGGTCATCAAGTTCGCGGATCGATCCGACCCACTGAACACCCTAGTTTAAAATAACATATATTATATTTTTCATCAACTAATAATGATTGGGTATGTATTAGGTGTGATATACAACTAGCATTTATCAACATAATCTTTGTACTTGAAAAAATACATTTAAAGTAACGTATATCATATTTTTTCATCCGTGACATAGCATCACGCCTAATGCTCACCATGACCATGAATAGGATATTCATGGGCATGACCGAAGCCCTTTTTTTTGTCATTTTTTCATCTTTCGGTCATAGCAACGTGTCATGGTTGTGCTCTTGCCTTGTCACAACCATGAAAATGTGTTTCATGGGGAATGATTGAAAGTCAATTATTTGTTCAAATATGTAGATCATAGAATCATCAAGCTTTAGGACTTTTCCTTGAAGCATTCAAATACATATTCTATAATCATGGATCATATTAATATTCTATAAAACTCTATATCTAAATTACGAGGAGACATGCAATCCTTCAATTACATTCCATAATAAAAATTGGGTGTTCTTAAATGTCTCAATCCATTACTGAAAATGATTAAGAGATGAGAGAAGAGTTTGAATCCCTCTTTTACATATCTTGATCAACTTCAATTTCATCTTCTCCTCTTCCTTCCTCTTTTTCTGCTTTCTCTTCTTTATTTTTATGCTTATCTTTCTCCTTTTTTATTCTCTAGCTGTCACATTCACATGTGAGAAAAAGGGAAAAATAAGAGGGCCTTTGGGCTTTTTATAAAGGAGATATAGGCATTGTTTGGTTAGAGGATAGATATACCATGAATAAATACATTTATTTTGTGGTATTAACTTTTTATGGATTTTAGAGTCAAGAATTGCCCTATTCCACCTTTTAAGAGGAATAATTTATCTCTAAAAAGTATACTATTCACAAGGTTAAATTTTTGTAAATGACAACTCTGCCCTTTTACCTTTTTATGAATAAGTGATGTATTTGCCAGAATAAAAGGCATTGTTTGGTTAAAGGATAGATATACCATGAATAAATACATTTATTCTCTCATATTAACTTTTTATGGATTTTAGAGTCAAGAATTGCCCTGTTCCACCTTTTTAGAGGAAAAATTTATCTCTAAAAAGTATATTATTCACAAGGTTAATTTTTTTTATAAATGACAACTCTGCTCTTTTACTTTTTGATGAATAAGTGATATGTTTGGCAGAATAAAAAAGAATAAAAGCTTATTTCACCATTTATTCATGAAACAAACAGCACCATAAGGGTTTTGAGGAAAAAGATCGTAATACACTTTGATAAAAATTAAGGTGTTACAACAAGAGTATATTACATAATTAAACATTGAAGTTTTGGAAATTCCATTACTAGAAGTAAAATTATTAAGAAACTTGAATTGGTGATCGATTGAGCTTGGCGAGGGAATTTAAAAAAACACTAAATATGACATTCTAGACCCAAATTCCAATTGAAGCTAAATACTAAGGTAAAAAATTTAAAAGTTAACAAATTTTGACTATAGTCAATCTCAACACTGGAAGTAGAGGTCTTATCCGATCATGACTCGACCTTTGGTCGAATCAAATATCGGGTTGGAAAATTTCAAAGAAAGTAAACCAGATCCAATCTCATCGACCTAGTTTTTTTATATTTTTATATTTAAGTTTAAGCTTATATTTTATTTAAAATATACAATCACTAAATAAAACATTTGAAATATGAAAATAATATTTAATATTAGAAAATATTTTTATTTTAAATTAAATATTAAATAATTTTTATATTAAAATAATATAAAAAATAATCGGATAATCCAAACACCCAATCTCGAGTCAGATTGGATCAGATTGACAATCCGACCCAATTCAATCCAGCAAAGTTAATTGAATGGAATCAAATTTCAAATTCGATTGGATCCAATTTGATTCGGAAACACTAACCCCAAGTGATGGATTTTAAGGTTAGACCCCACCTAATCAAAAGAATGACCATGTAAATAATTTGGGTGTGGATTCAACTGCTGCATATCTTAATGGAAAAAAAATTCAACATGATACATTTTATATTTGGGTTTTTTTTTTCACTGACCCCCTTAAACTATGAACTTTTTTCGTGAACTCACGTCTTTTGAATATTCTGCTGACCCCTGAACTATACCACATTTTCCACTTAAGTCCATCCGTCAATTTCTATTAACTTATTCGTTAATTTTTATTTTTGTATTTATAAAATGATCAAATTATCTTCAGAACTTAAAATAATATAAATAGTAAATATAAAAAAAATGGGAAGGGGGACGTTGCCCCTCTGACGCCCCTAGTGAAGTAAATTTTTTTTATTTTTATAATATATTATTTTATATTTTTTAATATTAGAGGGAAGGGTAATTTGACCATTTCATAAATAAAAAATAAAAATTAACGAAAAAGTTGACAAAGGTTGACAGATGGACTTAAGTGGAAAAGATGGTATAGTTCAAGAGGGGTCAGCAGAATATTCGAAAGACGTGAATAAACGCGAAAAAAGATCATAGTTCAAGAGGGGTCAGCGGAAAAAACCCTTTATTTTTTGTCTTTGTAAACTAAACAAGTTCAATTTATTTTGAACTTTAAAATGCATCAAAATAAAATTACTCATAATATTTGAAAATATTTTTAATATGAGAAAAAAATCATTCATGCTTAAACTAAAAAATATTAATTGGAGTGATTTATATTAAAAACAAACTACCAAAAGAGTTGATGAGGTTGAATCAAGTCCACCATGAATGCTCTATTAATTTACAACTATGCTTTTCCTTGACAGTTTTCCTTCATCTCCATTCTTTACCAAAAAAAAAAAAATCTTCCTCCGTCTAATACAATTTCCTTATTTATAATTAAATTATATTACTTTACCTTAATTAACTTAATTAGCAACGGACTTTTCTTCACACGTTAACTTTAAACCGTCATAATAATAATAAAATTTCCCCCTTACTCTGCGCCCCAATTGCCCCCACTCCTCTTCTCCCCTTACGCCGACCGCACAAATCGACGGACCGCCACAAACCCTAAATTCCTCTTCTTCCCCCCGCAGGATGCACATTTCCTTCTTTTCTCCCTCCTTTTCCCTGTCAATGCCGGCGACCGCCTCCCTCTCTTCTTCCCCATTTGCCCGTCATTGCCATCCGCGCTGAGTCCCAACCCCCCTCGACGGCCTTTTGCACCGGTGGAGGTCTGCGGGAGAAGGGGCCAACCCATTGATGCAAAAGGATCCCCAAGAGGTGTCTGAAACCCGAAGAAGAAACCGGCGACATTCCAGTTTGAGCCAAATCGAGTGGAAGCTTTTACAGGTGCCTTTCCTGGTTTGAGGGCTTTCCACCTATATCTGAGCATGTTATCTTAACTTTCACTAATTTACGAACTAATCCTGGCGAATAAGATGGTTCAAGTGGGATTTTTAAATTAGTTGTCGTGGATTGTCGTTAGCAAGTCCAAGAATCGACATTTCTTGGTTGCCGGGGGATTTTGAAACAGCGGAAACTGTGAGTAAAGATGGTTCATTTAATGGTCGCTGGCTAATGTAAGAGTCTAAGAATTGATTTCTTTGAGTGTATGATTGTTTCTTTCATCCATTCTAGACTTTACATTTTTTTGCTGGGCTGCACTCGGAATTTGAACATTGCAGGTAGAAATACTGATAATGCTGAAACTTTCATCAGATGGAAATTCAAGTCTGTCTTAACGATTTACCTGTAAAAAATCTTCTCTGTAGTGTAAAATGTTGGGAGTGACAAGTTATTTTTTTATTTGAGAGAATGTGTTTAGGAAATTGAGCAGAAAACTACAGATGATTATGTATTAGCAGGCTGGCACTTCATGGTATTTTTTGTCAAAAAACCGCTGCTATTTGATCAGCTTTGGCCTTCAGAGTGCTTTAATACTTGCTTTTTGTGCTATGTGATGTTTGATTAAAACATAAGCTGAATAAACTGTTCTCTTTTACTCTATATATTTTACTTTTTTTAGAGAGAATCTATATATTTTACTTGCATGAAAACTTTTGGCTTTTTTCATAATACTAGCCAAATGAGATGAGAAAAAAACTCAAAGAGTTGCATGCATTGGGATTGTATTTCTCCGTTTTTGCACTTATGTTTATCCTCATGGCTCTTCTTAGCATGCTAAATCACTTTCACTTTCTTATGTTCTTTGAAGCTGGGATTGATTATCTTTCAAGATTTTAGCTTTTTATAAGGACCTAGCTGGGAATTGAAAAGTGCCTCAAATAATAACTTTCTTATTGAATTGCTCGAGGAGCATGCACAAATAACTGATAGTGCTGTATTTGCATTATCAGTTCTACTTGCAAAAAACTGGTTCCTTTTATATCATAACTCAATTGTAGATAATTTTCTCTATTCTTATTTTTCTCTGGAAGAAAAAGCTGACTATCTGAATATAGGCAATCAGAACATTTAAAGTTAGGAATTCTGTCGTTTGTTTGCTTTTCTTGTATTTTCTAAGAAAATGCAGCTATAAGATTAGTTCTATTTCTTCTATTCTTTTTTTTTCTTTTGAGAGTATACAACAACAACAACAACAAAGCCTTATCCCACTAGGTGGGGTCGGCTACATGGATCATACGACGTCATTCCGTTCTATTCGTTGATCCATGTTCATGAGATTCGACAGGGTTTTACGCCGGGGCCTAAAACAACCCTCCTCCTTTATCCGGGCTTGGGATCAGCTATAAAACATAGGCGGAGTTTTTCTTTTGAGAGTATATTTCTTCTTTTTCTGTTATAGAGAACATTTTATCTTATTGACTTCCATCATCTTCTGGCGCAGTTCCCCAAATCAGATCTTTGTTATCCACATCCTGCTTGTAGTTTAATGGGGACTTCAACTTTTGGTTTCTGTTCTAGAAATTCTTCCAGTAGTTAAAGCAACTGCAGAAAAACAAATAGAAAGAAAACTTAGATGTTTTGCACTACCCAAGTTTTGTAGTCATCCTTTCTGCTGTCTATATATATACAACAACAACAACAACAACAACAAAGCCTTATCCCACTAGGTGGGGTCGGCTACATGGATCATACGACGCCATTCCGCTCTATTAGTAACCAAACCTTTCGGTATATTATTCACCAATAGATCTTGCTCTATTAGTTCGCCAAGTGTCCGCCTTGGCCTCCCTCTCCCTCTTTTAATCGGACTCCAGATTATTTGATCTACTCTTCTTACTGGCGCATCTAATGGTCTTCTCTGAACATGACCAAACCATTTCAAACGATTCTCTACCATTTTCTCACTAATAGGAGCCACTCCGACTCGTTCACGTATATGGTCATTCCTAATCTTATCTAATCTTGTATGACCACACATCCATCTCAACATCCTCATTTCGGCTACCCCCACTTTACGTTCATGTTGTCCCTTCATAGCCCAACATTCACTACCATATAACACTGCCGGTCTTATAGCAGTACGATAGAATTTTCCTTTAACTCTGCCATCTATATATATGTGTGTATATATTTATAAGTTTTGCTTGTTATACTTATCAAGTGAAAATGAAAATGACCTGCTCATGTCAAACTAGTTATAATATTAGCGATCCTTTAACTCCTAAGAAAACTCGTTTATATTTGCATATGGATCAAAAGAGTTGAAACAGTAGATAATATTCGTGTGGATGTTGTAGGTTTTAATGTCTTAAACATTGGTAAATACACTCATAAACAAATTTTTTTACGCTTACTTAACAGTAGATTTTTTAGTTCACTTTTTTTTTTCTTTTTTCAGGTTGTCTCCAATCAGGAGATTTTCCATCGTTGAAAGGTCACTAATTTAGTTATCTTTATGAATACTTAACCATTTACATACATTTTTATTATATCCACAGTTGATAAACCAAGGAGGAAACTTTTGTGTATTCTGCTGGTTTTTTCTGAAGTTTTACGTGATGTCTATCTCATGCTTGATTATGTTCATATATTCTCATATTTGTCTTGTCAATATTTTCTTGATTCTTGGAATTGTGTGTGTTTGCTTCTTGATGGATGTGTTAGAGCATGTCGAACCTATGAGATTATGAAGATAGATGATTCTCAGATCATGTATTTGGTATCTCCAGTTTATATTCAGACTGTCAGTACGAGTATCTGGACCTTGCATCTCTTGTTTAGCTATAGATCATGTTTTGCCTTCTTTTTCAGCTTTCTGGATGAGTGGCTGCTTGTTCTATGGTTCAACAAATGTTCAAATCAATTAGTGCTGCGAGTGCAATGCCTACGGGGGACAAACAACAGCCTACCACAATAAAGAAAGTAGCTTTGAAGGAGTTGTCTAATGAATCTGGAAATATTATTAACAGGCCTCCTACATCCTCCGTGCCTTATAAAGAGAAAAGGCAAACAGATCCTGTTAAGGTAACCAGTCCGGACTCTGACAAGTTATCTGGAATTAAGAGACAACAACCGGAGGGGATATCAAATCCTTCAAATTATCAGACCCCAAGCAAAACTGGTATAAATGGGAATCTGGTGTATGTACGCAGAAAGCTTGAAACTGAACAAGCGAAGGTTTGTGGCTGTGTCAACGTAGACAACGCAGTTTCCCCAGGATCAAGGAAGCACAGTGGTGCTAAGTCAAGCAAGCAACAGAGCCAGAATCTAGATAATAAGGAAGCTCCCAGTGCCACTGTGAATCCTTCGGCCTCCTCGCCTACAGCTCCATCAGCTGGCCACTCCGGTGAAAAGCCTTTCACTGTTATATCATTACAAGAAACTAGTCAATCGGCTAGTGCTGGAACCTCCGCTGTTATTCTTAATAACGTGGACAATCAGGATTGGAAAGATAGATTCATTCGCCTACAGATGTTTCTGAAAAGCTGTGACCAGTCAGGCCAGGAGGATTACATGCAAAGTAAGCTTCTTTGTGGTCTTTGAGAGCTTTAGTTCAACTTGAATGCTGACTACTTTGATTTCTTCTTTTCTTTGACATAGCACTGCGATCTTTATCTGCTGCTGGTCGAAGTATGCATGCTGTGGGATTAGAGAAAAGAGCAATCCACCTCTTGCTGGAGGAAGGTAAGTTTACCTTCTTCTATTGTTGTGTATATATGCTATTAACAACAGTACCTTTCATTGGAAACCCTAGCTTTGTATGCATAATCAGTTGAAGTTAGTGATGCTTATTGTTTAGACATCAGATGGCAGTAAAATTCCTTTTTCCTGTTTTCAGGGAAGGAACTGCATCGAATGAAGATTCTGAATGTTCTGGGTAAAACTTCTTCAAATAACAGTTCCCCCGTTTTGTCTCAAGCTGCTTCCTTACAGTCCCAGTTTCCCGAGATGAGAAAGTCGGTAAACAATCACTGATGTACGAAGTTGTAGGTTGATCCATTTTAGAATGTACATTAAACGAAATTTTATGCTTTTGTTAGAGACGGCCTCTTGTGTTATGCCATTTTGTGATGTGACGAGCATTTTGGTCTAGGAAATCTGTGCTGTCTTGTGATTCTTCTTGTAGTATATTGGTGGCTTCTTGTACCTCCACACGAGCATGAGATGCTGAAACTGTAATTAGACTAATGTTGCTATAATGTGTTTGCATTGCATTAGAAAATGCCCTTTCACATATTCTCTGCCATGGTCTGCAAACACAGAAATGGCAATTATGTTCCTAAGACAACTCTCCAGGGTCATTCCCCCTCTGCCGCCATGGCATTGTGCATTAATTACGGAAGAGTGCCAAATATTTTTTTTAGTGCTAAGATATTAGAAATTTTTATTTCCAAAGAAAGATATTAAATGTTTTATACTAAAGGTATATTATATTACGCTTTAAATTCGATTAAATGCAGACAAAAATTGGCAGGTTATTTATTGCTTTAAATTAAAGGTCGATTAATTTGAGGTCACGAAACTTTTCTTTTCCTGTGGATAATTTTTTTTAATTACATTGCATGCCTAACAATAACTCATCGAATATATCAGGGATGCTTATTTTTAATGCGTTGAACGAAGAAATCGCAAATGATAGTATAAAAATCAACATTTTGATGCAAAATAGGATATCGTATTGCAACGATTGATATAGATCATATGTAACAGATACCAATCTGATTAATCTTCATATATTTGGTAAACTTGTATCCAACTGGAATGAACAAACAACCTACTTAACTATCATAATTTAAAAGTAAAACTAAATCTATCATTATTTTGATTGTGATTAATCTCTGAATTTTATCTGCGTAAAATGTGTTTGCATGCATCCTCTTCCAAAACAACCAATATTATCTTCGTTCATTGTGTGCTCCTACCAACTGCAAACTATACTTTATTAAAAGTAAAAATATATTCGTATGCTCTTTTTTCCATTGGCTAATTAATATTTAGAATAATATATATTCCACCAAAATTTCTTAAGAAAAAAATCTTGTTCCCTATAAAAGAGGAGACAACAAATTAGGAAGATAGAAAAAAAAATGCAACAGAAAAAACCCCGCTAAAACCCTCCCGCCAGAAATAGCCGCCTAAAGTTGCACCATTTGGCCTAAGTGACGTAACTGATCGGTCTCTCTTTTAAATCCCCCCCTCAACGCCCACTTCGCGTCTCCTCTTCCACGACGCCACCACCACTCGCGGCCTCCCCTGCGGAGATCGATCGGCTCCTCCTCCTCATCGCTACTCCATCAGCTCAAGATGAGCGCATCAGTTAGAGTTCAACTCCTACCTTGTCTTCCCGCCGCCGGCGGCGGCTTCGCTGCTGCAGGTGGCGCCGATGGAGGCGACGACCCGTCGCGCCGGAGGCGCAACCTCGATCGGACCCACGAGTTCGAACGCCACGTTGAAGAGGAGGAGAGCGACGAGAGCGAAAGAACTGCAGGGAGTGCTCCCCCTCTTCCTCCTCGAGGCCGCAGAGGGCGGAAGAACGCGGCTCCGGCGGCGCTGGTGCTGTGCCAGGTCTGCGGCCGGGGCTTCGCCTCCGACAAGGCGCTCCACGGCCACATGCGGACGCACCCGCAGCGCTCCTGGCGCGGAGTCCTGCCGCCTTCGATGCGGCCCGGGAGTGAGGAGGAGACCGCAGACTGCTTGATCCTGCTGTCCGGGGACGGGCGCGCCGCCGAGCGGCGGAAGTACCCGTGCGCCAGCTGCGGAAGGGAGTTCGAGACTCGGCAGGCGCTCGGCGGCCACCGCGCGAGCCACAGGAAGCGGGAAGGGTGTCACGCGAGGGATGCCGGCAGACCGCCGGTGCAACTGCTTTGCGAGGCGGACTGCGCAGCTGAAACGTCGAGTCTGGTGAGGGGACCATCCCCTTCGGGGAACTCGGCGGGCGCTTCCACGTCGACTAACGCTGTGCAGGAAAAAGAGCTTACTTCCGAGGCCACGAGGAGGAGGCGGCGGCGGAGGAGAAGGGCATTGGATCTAAATCGGCCGCCACCGCCGCCGATGCAGACGTCAGACAGTAACAATGGGGACGGCAGCGGAAGTACGACTGACAGTGGCGCCGGAGACGACAGAGGGGATCGCAACAAATTAAGTTCGATCTCCGGCGGCCGGAATAATATGTAACGGTGCCAAGTAGAAAGAAGAAGAGCAGGTGAATGTGGTGGTGGACGCTGATGCTGCTGCATGCATGGGAACTTTTAGTCTTCTCAACGCTTTGGAACTCTGCAGTATTTGTTTAATATATTTAGTTAGTCAAACATCAATTTGATGTCTAGATAAATATAAATCTCTTCTTCTTCTTCTTCTTCTTCTTCTTCTTCTTCTTCTTCTTCTTCTTCTTCTTCTTCTTCTTCTTCTTCTTCTTCTTCTTCTTCTTCTTCTTCTTCTTCTTCTTCTTCTTCTTCTTCTTCTTCTTCTTCTTCTTCTTCTTCTTCTTCTTCTTCTTCTTCTTCTTCTTCTTCTTCTTCTTCTTCTTCTTCTTCTTCTTCTTCTTCTTCTTCTTCTTCTTCTTCTTCTTCTTCTTCTTCTTCTTCTTCTTCTTCTTGACATTGGTGAAAAGAGAAATAAATCTCTAGATAATTGTGTCATAACCTTATATGTACTATATCTTCGTATTATAAAACATATATGACATTTGTGTTGGCCCCTTTAGATGGATAATAGTAAGATTAGAGGTGGCATGATAGAATTTTTGGATACCAATCAATCATTGTGAGGTTGAGAAATGTGTACGTCTTATGTGAAATAGAGATACATTTTTTGTATATGTATTATGTACAGCGAGGGAGGGACCGCGAGAGAGAGAGAGGGGGGGGGGGGTGATAAATAAATCTTTTGCAGAGAGAGAGAAGTGATAAATAAACCTTTTGCAAGGAACAAGAATCTCCCTTGGAACACGAAAAAATGTTATTAGAAGACTAGTATCAACGCCATCTAAAGATTATTTGTAAATAATGAATCCAATTGATAACAAACGATAAATAGAAATCCAATTATTATTCTCACGAAAAGACTTTGCCATCTGATCAGAATTTAAGATCACAACTCATTCTACTCATCTGGATTACTATTACTTTACAGTATCGATCGGTTAATCTCCGAATGAAGACAAAACGAATGATTCAGAAGAAACAAATATGTTGGACAAGTACCAAGGTTAAAAATCTGCACATAGTTGATACGTAATTACTAATTCGTGAACAAGTGGCAGCATCATATTACAGTCCCATATAGAGAGAGAGAGAGATAGAGAGAGAGAGGGAGGGAGGGAGGGAGAGAGTCCCCTCCCTGCCTTGGTGAGTTCTTCCTGATCGGCTCCGAACATCTGATACATAGTCGATTGAATTGTCTGTGTCTGCCTGGATCTTTTCTTCTGCACTTTTCCTGCCTGTTGCTTATTCTGAGCTGAAATTTACGGAGTGATGGAAGAACATCTCGCTGGGTCAGACTTCAGTTTGCCAGCAGGATTACTGCTAGTAAAGTAATATGGCAAAATTTTTTATATTTTCTTTGGATTCCACACTAAGTTAAATTTGTCTGTTAAAAAAAGTTGAACATGGATGGCTTAGGGAAGGGAGGAAAAAGAGTATGATGAAACTCGAAGGAAACAGGAAATGGCGCCGCGTGGCCGAAGACATTGGGAAAGGGCTGCTCCTGATGTGATCCAAGCCAAACTTTTTGGGAGAGATCGAGTCGTTGCCAAAAATAAATAAAGTTATATTCTTGGCTTGAAGACAAATCTAAAGCCGCCGCCTTCAATTTACAAAATATATGCAATTTTAAATTGCCCAAAGTTTCAAACCTACGACATGTAATTTTTACATTTCTCCAGTGCTAATTGATTTTTCCATCAATTTTTTCGGAGTAAGCATGGTGAATAATCTACAGTTGGTACATGTACTTTATTTTTATTATTTTCTTCTTTGTATTACATCAATTGATTTCCTTTTGTACTTGGAAAAAAATATATGTTTTGAGGCATTTGATTGTGTGCCGGTCATGCAGTCATGCTAATGGCCTGGGGCTGTTCTGTTGTTGGATGCCTTGCAGCCTAAAACTAAGCAAAGGTGAGCTCTCTCTCTCTCCCTCTCTCTCTCTTGCTCCCACCCATAAAAATGACAACATAATCTAACGAACTTTGCCGAAATCTGAACAGTATTTTGACTTAGCCGCATGCGCATATAACCTGTCAAATCAGATCCTCTCAAACTGCAGCCCAACCGACTTTTCGACAGATCATCAACAACGCATCCATCTACAGGAAGCAACTGAGGATGGGATCTTGGCTTTCAAGACATCCATTCTTTTGTTTCGAGC
The DNA here is from genome assembly GCA_030549335.1 of Pontederia crassipes. Lineage (NCBI taxonomy): Eukaryota > Viridiplantae > Streptophyta > Magnoliopsida > Commelinales > Pontederiaceae > Pontederia > Pontederia crassipes. The sequence continues at coordinate 9,340,253 of JAUKPH010000017.1, forward strand.
GCAAGGGATAGAGTGCTGACGGATGCGCCACTGAGCAATGCTGCAGCCATTAAAAAGCTTCGAGAGGTGCCTCCGCTACAATGGGAGCTCTTTTGAAACTGAGGCGAGTTCTAATTCTGCAAGATCTCTGATAAATATAGTTCGGTGTGAGATTGAATCTGATGCTTGGTTGTGTTTGATTCCATTGCAGCAAAATATTTACCAGTTGCTGTTCGTGCTCGGCTGAGCCTTACAGAATGGCTGTGAGCATACAAATAGAGTCCGATCACGTAAGATATATATCATTGTCGTAGTGAACTCCCTTGCGTTGTATTTGGTTACTTTGACTGCAGAATTGTTATTTCAGAACAGTCCATTTATATAGATTTTAGACAATTGTGGGCATGAAATGGAATAAGCATGCAGGTCATGATTGATAATGGAATCTTACAACTGACCTTATCCAACCCTGGTGGACTTATTACCGGAATCAAATACTGTGGAGTCGACAACCTGTTGGAAGTTCTTAACAAAGAAGGAAATAGAGGGTGTGTCATTTGTGCTTTCTTTTGTCAGTTTACTTCATTTTCTTGTTGAAAAGAAAAAAAAAATCAGAATTGGTTAATGCAGGTACTGGGATCTTGTGTGGAATGAACCTCAGGGTTCTGGTACATTTGACGTGTGAGTAAAACGTTCATGACTTGCTATCCTTTTTTGCTTCTGCATTTGAACCAGGTTTATATAATCCATGACCGGCTTACAGGATTCAAGGAACAAAATTCCAAATTGCATATCAGGATGAAGATCAGGTAGAAGTGTCTTTCACAAGAAATTGGGACTCCTCCCTCAAAGGCAAGGTCGTTCCTTTGAACATTGACAAAAGGTACATTATTATTCATTTTCCTCTCTTACTTTCTTGCTAATTTCATTTTCAACTGGCCAAACTAGCAAGTTGAGAAGAATAAAAAAATCTATAGGTTCATAGTTCTCCGAGGATGCTCAGGATTTTATACATATGCCATCTATGAACACCAAGAAGGCTGGCCAGACTTCAATTTGGGTGAAACTAGAGTGGCTTTCAAGCTTAGGAAAGATAAGTATGTGGCGCCGCGCCCCCTAGCTTTCTCATGTGTTTTGCTTCAATAATCATGCATGAATATAGTATATTAGCTATTTACTGGCTTCTATATGACACTTGAAAATCTTATGAGCTACCTCACGATCTCGAGGAAACAACCAGATGTTGTAGGCTTCTGAAATTTAATCATGGCAAAGATTACAGATTGTTTATTGTTTGAACTTCAATAGTATGTTATGTGCAGATTTCAGTACATGGCGATATCGGATAGTAGACAAAGAATCATGCCTTTTCCGGATGACCGCATGCCTAACAGATCACAGCAGTTAGCATATCCTGAGGCAGTCCTTCTCACTAATCCAATTAATCCTGATCTTAAAGGAGAGGTAAGTCTGTTTACATCCAAATGCTTTCTACTGACATCTTCATGAATTTTGGAGAAACACAAATTATACAACAGCTGAGTTTATAAAAGTGATTCTAAAGGTGGATGACAAGTACCAATACTCCTGTGAAGACAAGGATATAAAGGTCCATGGTTGGATATCTTTCAATCCTCCTATTGGATTTTGGCAAATCACACCTAGTGACGAGTTCCGAACAGGAGGCCCTCTTAAGCAGAATTTGACATCTCATGTCGGTCCAACTACACTTGCTGTAAGTATCACCTATCTATTAAAGTTCTGATATTTCTTATTCCTTGTTGATAAGTGATAGTTCTCAGCTTCTGAATGAATTCCTTGCTGACAAGTGATATCTCTTCTCTGATGCAAACCAAATGATCTTTGTTCGAAATACAAACTCCTAATCCTCAATATCTGGATATTGATATATGTTAATCATCCGGGTTGAATACCTGGTCCATTTTCTACTTTAGCTGCTTTTCATGAAACTACAAGAACAAATGTTAATCAATTTCCCAAAAGAAATTTATTATGATCTCACTGAAGAAATCCAAATAGTAATGGGTCGCAATTTTCTTTTAATTTTATCTTTAACAATTTATCAACTTGTTCATATATATATTTGCTTCATTATATCCATGTTTCTGTTTTATGTCGGTTTTGAGGTGAAAGATTCAGAGATTTATCCTTACACATTTTTTATTAGTAGCTTTGATACTTGTGTTGATTACTGCTCCAGTTTCCCTAAGTTTAAATCATAACACTAATCTTTTTGCTTTTTGTGACCTATAAGGTTTTCATTTTTATGGAAAAAATGATGAGATACAACAACGTGCTCTATGAGTTTTAAGATGTATTGCACAGAGTACACAAAGAAAACAACATATTGTCAGCTTGTTTATATTGTTTCCTTGTGTGGCTCCTTCTCTGGTCTGAAAGTTGATTTCAAAGTCTTCGCAACCAAGAAACAAAATTTGCACAAACCAAACTTATCACACATGTACCAAAGGCCAAAGTGAAAAAAGTTTCTGGTTTTGAAAGAATTTTTTTTTGTTTCGAGTTTTTGATGTTGCTACTATGTTAATTTTCTACCAAAATCTCTCTGCAGAAGACTTGGAAAGAAGGATTGCTCCGAAAATAATTAACCTACCTTTGTTCAATGAGATTTCAATGCTTAATAAATCATCGGGAAAAATTAAGTGTTTAATAGGAAGAAAGTTTTCTTGAAAGTGGTGAGTCTACCTTTGATTGATGAAAATTCTGATGTTTAATTATTTGGAAAAAATCAGTGCTCATTAGTATGATTCAAGATATATAAAATAATACATTTGTACAATATGACATGAACTTACAGGAAGTTGTATTAATTGACATCCTAAGGAACCACTGAATGACTATGGTGATTTTTTAGACTTTGAGCATATATCTCTTTGATGTAATACCTGTATTTGCAATTTCAGATGTTTCTGAGTGCTCATTATGCTGGAGAAGATCTTGTTCCGAAATTTAGGAATGGAGAATACTGGAAAAAGGTCTTTGGCCCTGTGTTCATCTACCTTAATTCCAGTTTTGATAGAACAGAACCACAACTTCTTTGGGAGGATGCCAAAGTACAGGTGATAAATCGAACTCGCTTAGAGAGTACAAGTAGATAATTAATTCCTTTTATTAACATCATGTTAAAACTATATATACGTATACATATTTACACAGCATTTCTGGTCCTTGATTTTGTATGTTTGTTCAAAAGAACATAGAAGCTAAAGGGTGTTGGAACAACAGAATGATACTTTTATGTTTTTATGCTTCCATGTTCATTGTGAAAACAGTGGCAGATTGAACGTGATTCTTGGCCCTACAATTTTCCAGTCTCAGATGACTTCCAAAAAGCCGAGCAACGAGGTTGCATTAATGGCAGATTACTAGTTCGAGATAAGTAAGGCCTGTTCTTATTAAATACACAGGAAATGTCTGGATATATTTCCTGTTCTGAAAGTAGTTTCATTCTCCGGATATATTTCTTTGCTAGTTGCACAAGTGAAATATTTCTTTTTGTATAGGTTCTTAAATGATGATTACATGCTTGGAAATGGTGCTTTTGTTGGCTTAGCTTTGCCAGGAGAAGCCGGATCTTGGCAACGAGAATGCAAGGTTATAACTGATAACATGTTATTCTATCTTTCCCATACTGCTTTCTTTTTACACTCATAAAATAATGTTTCAGGCATACCAATTCTGGACTAGAGCAGATACTGAAGGGTATTTCTCTATTAGAAACATCATAACTGGAGACTATAATCTTTATGCATGGGTTCCTGGATTTATTGGGGACTATAAACTAGATGCAACTATAACCATCACCTCAGGTAACTATCACAGTAGTTCAGTGTGTTTTAAATCATGATCTTGTAAATGATCCTGATCACATTTAGTATTAAATGAGCAGGATGCCAAACTGATTTAGGTGACCTTGTTTATGAACCTCCAAGGGATGGTCCGACCTTGTGGGAGATAGGCATTCCTGATCGTTCTGCTGCAGAGTTCTTTGTTCCGGATCCAAATCCTAACTATGTCAACAAACTCTATGTTGGTCATCCTGATAGGTTATTCAATATGCAGTTCTTAATCATTTGAAACTACGTATATCTATGTACTTTGGGAATGATGCCTACTAATGTGCATGTACGTCCTCTCTATTATGAATAATAGTCCACGCCATGTTGGAAACTCAAGTAAAGGAGTTGCTTTCAATTTGAAATTCTAAATGGAGTTTCCTCGCTAGTTTAATATAATATTGAATGCTTTACTGAAACTTATGTTATTTCTTGACAGATATAGACAATATGGTCTATGGGAAAGATATGCGGATCTATATCCAGATGGTGATCTGATTTATATTATTGGTGTCAGTGACTATAGGAAAGATTGGTTTTTTGCTCAAGTTACAAGGTTTGTTCTTCGGCATTGGATCTTTGAGCTCAACATAGCTCATGCACTATGCATACATGTGCCAATTCGTTTCGATTACCTCAGTCACTCCAACATTCAAGGTTTTTATAGTGTCAAAGTTGGGATGGAACTATGAAAATTATCTTGTCTATGCAGTTTGTTGAGAAAACTATGAAAATTATTCACCTTCAACACACGTGAAATATCATTGCACTACTCAGGGTTTCTCTCTTTGTGATTCCTTTGCAGGAAGACTGAACAAAACTCTTATCAGGCAACAACATGGCAAATAAAGTTCCAACTTGGAAGTATCAATCAAACTGGAGCCTATAAACTTAGAATAGCACTCGCATCCTCTGCCCTCTCGGAGTTGCAAGTATTTTCCCTCTCTCATTCCTAAATGTCAACATTTCCTCAGGTATCATCTTGATTGATCAAATCCCTTATCTGTGTAGGTTCGGTTCAATGATTCAGCAGCAAGTCCTGCTCACTTCAGTACAGGACTAATTGGAAGGGACAATGTAATAGCTAGGCATGGAATACATGGTTTATATTGGCTGTTCAACATTGATGTACAGAGCACTAAGCTTGTTCAAGGGGACAATACAATCTACTTAACTCAGACTAGATGTCAAAGTCCTTTTCAAGGGATCTTGTATGACTATATTCGTATGGAGGGCCCCCGAGATAAGTAATCCATATGTGATGTAATCAACGAGTTATACTTCAACTGTAACTTGGATGCATAGTAATTAATGTATCAGCTTCAGCATCCCTAATCAGATCATTTGGAAGTGGACTATAATTCTGCACCTTCAACACAGTTGGAACAGAAATTATTTCAAAGTACTGCATCACTCGTCCTACACTAAATGCTCCCATCCTCTTTTACGAAAGATTCATTTTTTGGGTCCTCTTGGTTGGCTTCTTGTTCAAATACATGTCAAAGTTCCTGAGTCCCAAGAAATTAACTTGCTTTCTGTCCCTCTGGGCAAATATGCTGATGTAGCTGCTAACGTTACAGCATACAACAGAACTGCTATAGACTGTATAACAGCTTCTTCATATGTGTGAAGGAAATATTCCTCGTTATTCTTGAGCACCACCATCTTTCCAGTAACATAATTAACTTTCAGGTTGGTGAATGTCATCCTATCTTTCTGTTGTCCTGAAGTTCATGACCAAGCTACATAAAATGGAGCAAGGTGAACAGAGCAGATATTGCAATCATTTTCAGGAGGAAACTCATGCTTTTCAACTTCCTGAAAAAAAAAACTCATCATCAGTGTAATCTAGCATTTATGAAATTGGTGACTGGTTCCAAGTAATTTAACTTGATAATCTTGCTTATGTAAAACATTTTTAATATAACGTAATAAATGCCAATAATTAGTATGTAGCTCAACTTCTCAATTAAGCCCCAAGTTTTTGTATTATATTTTAACCATTAATAGTAAAATAAATTATGCCCATATGTATTTTTGTTCCTTTTTTTATAGTCACATTGAAGGCCATGTGATGAAAGAGGAGAGGTAAAAAAAAAAAGCGAACCAAGAAAAGAGAAAAAAATTATTTCAATCACGTAGATTTTGAATTTGATTCTTATTAATTATAGAAATTTCAGCTGGAGAAAAATATTATTTAAATCTTATCTTCTACGTCTAAAGAAGGTCAGTAAATTTGATTGGGATCAAAAGTAGTTTGAGTAGGTTGTGCAAGCACACTTGAACTTGCATTGATGTTTTGAAAGTTGCGAAACGATTCAAAAATTATAAAACATTAATGCAATATAAATAAAAGAGTAAAAGATAAAAAAAAGATGAAATAAAAAATTTGTTGACAAAGTTCGATTCAAGTTCTTAAGTTATGTCCTTGCTCAGATGTTTGGATCTCAAAACAGAGTTTTACAGTGAAATCCTTCCTTTGAATACGGAAAAAGGTAATTCTTACATTGGACACACTAGTTTCTTTGCTCCGTAGGTGGCGTGCAAAAAGATGGAAAAAAAAGGTGAAAAGCCCTCTTACATGAAACTAACTCATTCGTTCACGGTTAGCGGGATTATGTTCATACTAATAGTCTTAGATTCGATCTTTAAAGTTATCACTATTGGACAGAGTATACTTTTTTGCTCGAACCCGAACGTTAAATTAGTTAAATGCTGATAACCTCGAACACTAATGAATACATGATAAAAAAAGAACTCACTCAATCTTTTTTTTCTTTTCACTCACGAGATAAATTGACAAACATTTATAATGACCTCTCAATCTCTCAAGAAATATAATATTTTTTCTACAATAGTCTTTTTTCAATATTTCACTCAAACACAATATATAGAGAATATTAATAAATTTTAGCATAAGAAGCTTCAAAATTGATTATATTGGACTGCATAATATTTCACATCACATTGGCTCTTTGAAAGTTCTTTTATAACCTTCAAAGTTCAATATAAGATTTGTTAACTGGTTGGACAAAAAAAAAAAGAATTAAACGTTAGAACTTTTTAAATTTTATACTCTTATTGTATTTTAGTCAAACATTCAAATAAACTTTTTTTTTATTCTTTGTCAAGATAATAAACTTATTTACATTTTAACTATTTATAGCTCAACTCAAATCTAATGAAAAGGTTTTCAAATATCTCTTTTGAATTTAGCCTACTAAAAATTAGTGGTTATAATTTTTCAACTTGATACTTATGCAGTATTTTGATCAATTTTCTGCACAGATGTACAAATAACTTGACTATTATTTTTTTCCGAAATTCTAACAATTTGTCCAAATTTCATCTAGACCCAAATCTGATGAAAAGATATTTGAATATCCCATTGAGCTTCAATCTATTAAAAATTAAGAGAATATTTTTTTAGCTTGAAATTCTTTTATACAGTAATTCAAATGAGACAATATTTTATTTTCTAAAAAATTAAGAGAAGTATCATTTATACTCATTTTTAATCCAAAAAAGCATAATCAAATATTAAGTTGAATTATAGTGCATATAATTGGACTTTATCTTTTCATACACTTGTCCCGTTTTTAAATGTGAACATATTTTTTATATGAAAATCGAATTAAAATGGAATTTTTTATGAAAAATAATATGATTTTGTATAATCTTATAGTCATGTCTCGATTAAAATATAATATGAGATTGTCAAATAGTAATATGAACTTTTAACACAAAATCATATATATTTTTAAATTAATTTTGTTTACATACAAAAATACTAATCATAAATATTCAATTTTGTTATCATTAAAAATATACTTAAATAAGATAAAAAAAAGGTATATGTCTAACACGTCCATTAGAATCTCAGTCATGAAATTATGCAAATAATGGAATGGCTCTATTTATAAAAACTGTCACCCAAAAATGTTATTAATAATTAATCGAAAAAATATAGCTGAAAGAAGACATTATTTAGATATTAATCTTCTCTATCCAAAGTTCCCACTTCACTTGTCATATCATTTTAAATGCAGTCTGCATCAGCATATAATTGCTTTCTAGATATCAAGGACCGGTCAACCCAAAAAATCATTTTAAATACAGTCTGCACATTGCTTTGTGTAAATACGTGTACAAAAACCTTCCCCTTTTCTGCGCCAGCTTTGCATTAACGAGGCTCATGATTCAGATATAGCTCAACAGAGGCTCATGATCCATGAATAATGAACAGCTCAAGATTGGCAAAAACTTCGATATCAAGCAAAAAGCTTACCAGATTCCCAAATCGATATTGATTCAGAATTCCCGTCATTTTTACATTACAATGGCAGGGAAACCGCAAGTTCTTTTTTTTTTTGGGTATATTTAGACTAGGATTCCAATCATATGTAAAGCAAAACATTGTTGATCCGGGAAAGCTCGTCTCTACTAGTACATTGTAAAATGAGTGAGTTTTCCAACTCTGGACCACAATATCATATCTAGGATTCAAAGTTAATTTCAATAACAATTAATCTGTACAAATTCCCCTTTCACTTTTACAACAATATGCTGATCCCGATTGTTAGAAACGAACCTGCAACACAGATGACAAATTTCCAATATCTTGAGAACACATCTTGCAGTGTGCACTGAATTGTATATGGAAAAAAATGTGTCAATTCAGAGTTGCAATGCAAGATTAGAATGTTGTGAATCTACCAGCACACTAGAAGCAGGCGACCTGGGTGACTGCAGCCCAACATTCAGATCTGGTGGTGCCGAAACAGGCTTCATGTTCTGTAGGCCTTGGGTATCATGGCTGGAATCATGAAAGTGTTGGATAGACTTTGACAAAGACACACTTGGATTGACCACTGAATTCACCTTTTCGGTATTCAAATTATTGATACGTGCATGGTTGACAAAATTCTTATTATTTCTTGAAATCATATCCAACACTTGAGAATGTGTCGCTACTTCTGACCCATAGTTATCCAATTGTTTGGGTGGCATGACAATACCTCCCACTTGAGACAGCTGTTGAAAACCCAGTTGGTTGCTAACACCATTCAAAGTGGGATCCATCGCAGGATTCTGATGAAGCTGGAAAGGGGTCCTTGGCCAAATACTATAACCACTACCACCACTCTGTGCTCTAAACCCAATTTCCTTATTCCTCCCAGTTTCAACTTCCTCCATAGACTTCATCGATCTATTAGGATTAGTAGATGAAGCAACTGTACGAAGATCCGCAGTGCTTGTGCAGACTGTTTCAACAACCAAACCACTTGAGGGATGTTCATCAGCAGATACCCCAGAAGTCGATGATATGGTTAAAGGTTGGGACGAACATACAGGAAATTTACTTAATAGAACTGTCGGAGAATGTTGCGGGATATCATTCTCTCCAATCCAACCATGACCAAACTTCGTCCCGGGAGAAATAACTCTTTCAATTTTCTTGGAAGCAACATCCCAAGCAACAGGACCAAGATTCGCAGCAAACCTAGCTAAACTCCTTGCATATGCATGCTCCATCTGAAGCCCGACCTGATGCAGAGAGATCTTGTCAGAATGACTAAAAACTGTAGACAATGGTAAGTATAATAAGATGTACAATTGAAAATATTGAACATATTAAGAGAAATACAATAATTAAGAAAATAGAAATTTATGAAATGCCAAAACTAGGAATCTTATTTTAGCTAAATATTTTAAAGATATATGACATTTCTTTTTGAAAGTTTTAAAGAAATATGACATGATTGGAAAACCAAAAGTAATGTGACACTTACAGGCATCAGCTGCTTCCTGTCCCCATCAAATGTCATCAGCACCGATGGCTCACATTCAGGGTTGGAAGACTGAGATTCCTTATATGACATGCGACGATTCTCATCTACAACAGAAATCTTCTTCCCATATTTCATCCCACTACTCCTCATTGCAGAGCCTATACAAATAGTTTGTAATCACAACTCTGATTTCCATGTAGACGATTGAACATTATCTTGTGAAAAGTAAACCAAACCTGAATTATCTTCATTCTTTTCTGACTTGAGCTCACTCCAATTATGAGCTTCAAGATTCCTAAGGCCAAAAGGCCTTGTGAGCAACTCCAATGATTTTTCCGGTCCTTTATGGGTTAAATCATGTAACACCTTCGAACCTTGGTCATTGTCACCAGCATTAGCAGGTGTCGCATTTGAGAAATCGGAACCAGCACGTTCAGCAGGAGAACGACCAAATTTCTTGAAAATACTCTTGCTGGATGGTCTGCCTCTCCTAGCTGGTTTAGTATGTTCCAGTTCATCATCATCGCTTTCTTGCCTTAGGTTCTCAAAGTCCTTCTTTGCAAGTTCTTGTATAGCACGGGCCTGCAGAAATAGGCAGAAATCTGAATGCATGCTTAAAAGACAGTGTAGGCATTCAATTATCCTAAAAGCAGGATATGTAATAACTCGAACAAGGCTCAAACCTGTCTGAAGTAGATAGTGTCCGGTGCATTGTAACGCATCGCATTAGAGCTTATTAAGAAAACATCTTTCTGCAAATATGTGCAACATATAAGTCACATTCTCTTGAACTTAAAAGCCCCGAGCCAACGACAGATTCTAAGAAAAGGCAATGATTTAAAAAATGTACAAAGTTATTAAAAATTAGATAAATAATGTGCATCTCAAGAGCTATAACTTACAAGATTCATAAATTTGTTAACATACCCCAATTACAACTTCCAAATGTCGATAAGTGAAAAGTGTTTTGGTTAAGAGGACATTCTGAGTTCACTTCCAAATTTAAAGTCTCATTTTTTATAATTTTTCATGCACCAAGCACTGGCAACAAACAGATAAAAGTAGCCTTACGTAACTAGAGCCCATCAATTTCTGAAAGGAACTAGAGGGATCATGAAACATGATCTTTTCCATAGGAAATTAAATTAGGTATCAAGAAATAAATGTTTTTGGTGTGTAAAAGGATGACTACCAAAGCTTAAAGTCATCCACAGAATATATGTTACTATGATAGACACCCTTGCTTGATAAGAGCTTCCTCACAAGAACTAACACAACAAAGCTGTCACAATAACTATAGTGCATTAAAAACCAAGGTGTCGTATCAGATTATAATGCAAAACCTGAGTCCAGAATTTAGCAGAACATTGGCACAAAAGGAATGCAGCATAAAGCAAAAAGATCCATAATAAAACTACAAGTAACTCCCAAAAGACAGCATCATAAAATAACAAAAAAGCTGATTGATAACATTGATAACACTTCTTCTGAAGAAGAGCAAATCTACTTCCTAACACATGCACAAAGGTATTTTTAAACAAAAGAAAAACCACAACATGATGCTAAAGTTTTTTTTAGTCAACAAACTTCACAGAGGCTACCTTCAGAAAAAAAAAAACATCACAAACAGATAGAGTATCCTTGAACACACATGAACTATCATATCGAGAATACCATTAACTTTTTAACTGACCTCGAATTGTTCAAGATTGGCATAAGCTCCCTCTGCGACATTCTTCCGGATGGTTGCGAAATCCATTGGATGCTCAATAATATCATGATAGTCTGGAAGCTAGATGGAAATACACAAAAATACTAAACCACAAAAGCCCAAACAAATCTAGCAGCATACTGCTTTATGTACCACCAGTAATTAGTAAAGGAGTCCATGACGCACCTCATCTGGATCCACAGGTTCTGAGAAGACTCCATATGTGTCTTTCCTGAAGCCAAATATATAAATGTCTTATAAGAACAGCTTCAAGGAAGAACTGAAATACTGGGGGCAGAATACGAGAAAATGGTAACTTAAGGAAGAGAAGAAGAAAAAGCATCAAGTGAGATCCAAATAACAAGTACAGAAAGCTGAGGAAATTCCAGCACTCACTTCTGCAGCCTATCGAGGATAAAAACCAACAACTTGCTGTCAGGTAAAGGGGTCGTGGGTCCCGAATCTACTGGCTCTGTGACCAAACAAATAAACAAACAACCACATGAGCATCATCCAGACACACAAACACAAAATCCAATTCAACAATATCGGATTTTCCCTGCTCCATTCCTCGAAATTAATGCCAAAAAAAAAAGGAATCCATAACTCCCCAAACCTTGCAGAGCGCCCGTCGCTTTCGATGCTTGATGCTCCCTCTCTCTCTGAAAATAAAACATAAAAGCAATACGTTTACCATATCAGTCAAAAAAAAAAACCTGAACAGCACCCAAAAGGAATGAAAAGATAGAAAATGCATCAAAAATGGAATAACGAAGTACTATTCACAATAATAAGCGCACAGCAGACAAGACAAAGATCCAGCCTTTTTTAATCTACAGCAGATCAGGGTCAAATTTAACGCTAAAAATTAAGCAAAAGGAAAGGGAAAAGCAAGAAAAAAATTGCAATCAAACATGAAAAGATGCTTCCTTTTTTATCCCTCTATATCTGAGGAGCAAATGATTAAAAGGCTGACTTAGTCAAACCCCGCAAACGTTGTCACTGAAAATTGCAAAATAAAAAACGAAGGAAAAAACTCTTGCATTTTACGCGGTGAGCAGAAATGCGTCCAGAAGAAATTATTAGGCAAAAGAACAAGAAACCGATCCAAACAAAGGAACCCGATCCAAGAAACAAATCCCAATCTAACTGAAACCCCTGCGAGATCCGCGATCCAAAAGGTCGCACAAACCAAATCTACAGTTTAAATCTTCTGCAGTCCACCCAAAAGCCTCGAAATTTAAAAAGGAAATCATCCGCCTCCACTTTTTTTCCCGCATCTTCGGGGACAATTGGCTCCAATTCCAGTACCTTGCAGCGGCGCTCGGCGGGGGAAACGGAATCGGAGTCCGGACCGGAGGGGGACTCGGGGACGCAGCGGCGACTCGGGGAGATGTGGAGGACATGGCGAAGCTTTTTCGGCCTTCGCCCGCTGGATCCCACTCCGTCCTCGTCAGAGGAGGCGGACGGCTCGGCAGAGGCATCTGGATTCCGACGGGCGGAGCGGCGGACAGGGGTGGCGGAGGACGGGAGGCGGGCGGGGGGGTTAGGGTTAGGGTTTACTATGTCATTGGCTTCGTCCTGGAGCTTCTGGAGGCGGAGGTTGCGCTTCTGGAGGTCGATCAGTGAGGGGCGGCCCTTCTTCTTCCGCTTCGTCGGCGCTGCCGCTGCCGTTGCCGCCGCCGTTGCCGCCTTCGTGTTGCCCATTTCCACTCCCTTTCTCTCTCCTCCCCCACAGACTCTCTCTCCCCCCTCCTCCACCCCTCTCTCATTCTCGCTCCTCTACTAGCTCCCCTCTTTTTCTCTCTCTAGAAACACGTGACAAAATTTTGTTTATTTTTTATTTTTGGGGATTTTATTTTTTTATTTGGTTTTTAAGTTTTTTTGGTGGACCGCTTTGTAGTCAACCCAGGAATAACGACAAGTACAAGACCCCGTGGGACCCAGGGGTTTTCGAACGGGTAATAGCGCTCCTCGTGGTTCCGTTGGCTGTGTCCGCATACAAGTTCTCGTGCGGACGCTCCTTCTTGTGGATTGTCAGAGTAGTCTCAGCCCAATAAAAGGATTTCTCAAAGCCCAACTGAACTATTTTTTTAATTTAAAGTTTTTTTAAATTTTAAATTTTAAACCAATAAAAATATATTTTTTTATGTTATAACACATTTTTCTACTATTTCTATTTTGAAAATATTTTTTTATTTTCTAAAATAAAATAACCTACTTTGGCCAGTGCATAGTTATAACAATTAGAAATTTTCATTCGGATCGAAACGATTGAATTGATTGGTGTGACCAAATAAAAATAAAATATTATAATTTTAAAAGATATGTTAAATCAAATTATATATTATCCATAATCATATAAAATGGCATGATAAGTTAAAATTTAAAATCTAATACATATTAATTAATAAACAATAATTTTATATTAATATTTAATAATTTTTAATGTAAATATTTCATATAAAAATGAAGTCACAATTAACATTTATTGAAATAACCATTATATATTATATATTAAAATGTTAAAAAATAGAATGTATATAAATATAAAGTAGCTTAATATTAATAATTTATAAAATAAAAAAATAATGGATAAAAAAGTTGTACAAATAGATAGTCTCAAATAAACGATAATAAAAAAAGGTAAAACAAAGTCTAAATATTAAATGAAGAGAGAAAAGGAAAAATAAAACATATACAAATGAGATAATTCCCAGTAGAAAGTGAGGGAAAGACCATCCATATAAAAACGACTTGAGAGATGATGCGGCTAAAATAATTTTTGGTTGGCTAAATATTTTTTCCTCTCAGCCAGTTCACAATTCTACTCAGTTTTAATTGATATTTTATCGGCTTAAGATGGTTCAAGCAGTCCAATCTCACTCAAAAGTTACATAGATTCACTATCTATGATTAATCTAATGGCAATAAATGGAGGTGGGATGGTATTATCCCTAAAAAGAGTAGCACAAACATTAAACTCAATTAAATAATATAAATCACTAAATATCGATTCAATTATTTTATCATGTATAATTTAATATTTAATTCTCAAGCTTAATATCTCTAACTTTGTTAGATATAAATATATTATTATTTTAAATTTATATAGGCTAAAACATGAGTGGTTTCCTATTAAGGAAAAAATTGCATGCGGTAAAATGGTAAAATACTAATTTTTAATTTTTAAATCTAAAATTTTATGATATATCATCCATATTTTTGTGGTAGTAACTGAATTAATATTTAATATTTTTCATTAAAAATATAATGATAAGCTAGATTTATAATTATTAAAAAGTTCGTGAAAAATAATTACCAAGTGGAACCCAAAAATATTAATATTAAAAACAAATTTTAAATGTATAATTAAACAAAAATAACAAGAATAAAATATTATTTGTTTTGTTTTTACAAAATATTATATGACATACTTTTAGTATTTTTATTAACTAAAAGAACACATCCCAAATATTATATGACATACTTTTAGTATTTTTATTAACTAAAAGAACACATCCCATCTTCTTCTTTTCTCTTTTTATTCATAATCTTTTTTTCATTTTTCTTTCCTTGTTTTGTCACTTCGCATTTATTTATTTAAATTCTCTATCATCGTTAATATTTTCCGTCATTTTTTTCTATCATAATTCTTTCTTCTTCAACTTTTTTAGTTAATTGCCTTCACGACGTCCATTAAATCTTTTTTTATTCTCTATTTATAAATTTGTAAAAAGTATTCAATAGTTTATGTAGCATAGTCTACTTGTTCACCGAGTAAGTGAAAGAATGTCAAGAGATTTTATATTTGGAATTTTTAAGTGACAATGGTAAAAATTAGATTGGTACAAATATTTTTTTTTCTCAATCTTAGATTGTAATTACTTCATGTTAAAAATATTTAATATATAAGCCTTTGTTGCATATATTTCATTATTGTAAAAAATACCATAATTTAAAAAATCTAGAATATACATTTTATATTTTGAAAGAAAAACAAAACCTATTTGAATATTTTAAACATTTTCTTTGCAAAATATCTAATTTGAAAACATTAAACATAGAAAGTTTATTAAGATCACTCAAGGATTTTTTTTAATATTTCATTTTGTTCATTTGCAGCTTATTTTTAAATTTGTTTGTACCTGGTGAAATGTTGTTTTCTGTAAATCTTATTATATTTTTTACTAATATAATAATTTTTCTTGATCTATTTATTTTATTTAATTACTTTACAACTTTTCTTTTAATTACAAACTATTATTTTTAATTTTAAAGGAAATACACTTGCTAAGAGAAAATAGTGCCAACTTACTTGTTATCATTTTCTTCCCCTTTTTTTTCTAATATCTTTTACTCAAATAGTTTTCATCCTTTATTATAAATTATTAATTCTGATGTAAAAAAGCTACAATATCTAGTGGAAAAAATCACAGACCATCATAAAAAATATATCTATTTTGTAAGAAAATAAAATTAATTTATAAGATAATTTTCTTAATTGTCCATAATGTTAAACATTCTTTGGAGTATATTTAGAATCTTCTCCTTTTTAATGTATTTTTTATTATTTTGTTATTTTGTTAATTAACATAAAAAAGTTAATAATTATGTCAGAAAATTCATAACCAGCAAATGAATAATGAATGACATACATTATCACGAAAGCAATTATTTACCAAGTTTGAATTTAACCATTTTTTCCTTTGCAGATATTTTTTAACTTGAAGATTTTTTCCTATAAAAAGTGTCATTAACACTACATCAAAAGCAAAATAATATAGGTGGAGAATTAGACACATAGCGAAAGTAGAAGTCATCGTGTGTTCTAACTAACTTAAATTTAAATTTGTATGTTATTTGTAAAGTTAGTTAGTAGTTAAAAACTTAGTAATATTTGTAATGCTTGCTTTTTAGCTAACTAAAAAATTATATTAATATTTTATCTTTTTATACTTTAATGTAGAAGCCGTCATTTTGTCATAGCTTGTATGCTGACAAAAGTTATTTAATAATAGAAAAGCTTAGTAATTTGTAGTACTTTAGTTAATTTAAAATGTTTATAACATTATTTTATCTATTCTTATATATTGGAAAATCAAAAGTTGTCATGTACTCTAACTAATTAAAATACACTATAAGAACATGGGCGCTTAGCGACGTAAAATAGCGTCGCATAAGAGGTGACGCTACATACACGCCACTAGCGCTTTTATGGTGTCCACTTTGCGTCACAACAACGAAACGCTATTTGCCTCTCGTTAGCATCTCATTAGCGTATTCTTAGCTATTCATGAAATAGACGCTAATACTGACGCAATGGAGACGCTACGTAGACGCTATTATTGTGTGCCACAGAGCAAAAATGCGCGACAGAATCTAGTGCCGTTCTCGCGTCGACCACGATCGACGCGAAACTCGCGTCGCAAGCTTTGCGGCTCTAAAGCGACGCTATATGGCGTCACAGGCTTAGGAGACGCTATGTAGACGCGAATGTATATCTATATCACTATTTGTTTTATATTTAAACCCTATATATGATATATACTATATGTTAATCAATAAATTAATTAAATATTATATTAGTATTATCAACATATATATGTATTCGTACATGATTACCCATATTATATATATGTATTACACGATTATATATATATATATATATGTATTTTTACATGATAGGAGTGTTCCTAAATATATAATTTGTTATCTATATTATTTATGTTATCTATACATACAATATATATAATATCTTAATTATGCATATATTGTTATTATATACTTAATCATGAAATTACGGTGGTTGAATTAAGAGAGTGATTTGCTACAAATTATTCCATTTTAGCGTCTCCGTAGAGACTCAATAGCGTCAACTTCGCGTCTAACTAGAGCGATGTCGACGCTATGGTGACACTATCGGCATCTTTGTAGCATCGCCGACTTGAGACACGACAAGGTTTTAGACGCCAGTTCGGCGCTACGGGGTCGTTAAAAGTACCTAGCGACTCAATAGCGTCTATATTGCGCCTCCTTAGCTGACTTTTTATCCCATTCACTTAATCGGGCACATATAGACATATAAATACACGTATATACTTATACTTATATATAATAAGTACATATATACATATTATGAACACGTAATCTCACACATATAAACATATACACATATATTCACTTCGAATAAGTATACATATACACGTTATCTATATATGACTCGCACATGTATAGACGTAAACATACACATATATATTTATAATACATATAGATATACATACATGATAGATTTATAATACTTAATCTCCCACACGTAGACATATACATACACATATATTACATATATATATATATACACAATTTTGTTATAGACACATATACATTTAGACTTATAATTTTATATACATACATGATAGATTGTCGGAAGGAAATAAAACAATTGGAACGGAGCACAATGCGATGAGACGCTATATTGATAAATAATATTACATACATACTAGAAAATTTGAAAAAGACTTTTAATTAGCATCTCACTGGCGTCGCATTTGTGGGACGCTACATCTATGGCGACGCCCCTACGACGCTATGGTGTTGCTACATTAGCTTAACGACACATTAGCTTCTTCATAGCGTCGCACTAGCCAAATTTTGATAGAAGCAGCGCCTACATTGCATCTACGTAGCGTCGCGTCCTTGGGAGACGCTAAAAAGTTTACTTAAATCCCTAACCCCTCTTCTTCGTTTTCACTATTACTATTTTACCTTCCACCGTCCGACGCCCGACCTCCGACGCCCGATACCCGATGCCCGACGTCGACGATCAACTCCTCTGACGCCCATCGCCCGACGTCGATGAACGACTCCTCCGATGCCCGACGCCTCCGCCGCCCTCCGCCATCGACGCCTTCAGCCTCCTCCGTCTCTGCCTATGCTGCCTCCGCCTCCACCGCCGACGCCTTCAGCCTCCTCCACCTCTGCCTCTGCTGCCTCCGCCGTCGATGCCTATGCCTCTTCTGCCTCCGACGCCTTCGCCTCCCTCGCCGTCGCCGCCTCCTCCTCCACCGCCCTCCTCCTCCTCCACCGCGCCGACGTTTGCCTCCACCGCCCTCCACCTACACTGCCGCCTCCTCCTCCACCAAGTCCCTCCGCCGCCCTCTGCCTCCACCGCCTTCTCCTCTGACGTCCGCCCTCCGCCTCCACCTCCTCCACTGCGCCCCTCCGCCTACTCCACTGCCTCCTCCATCGCGCCCGTCCGCCACCTCCACCGCACCCCTCCACCGCCCTCCGCCACCTCGCCGACGTTCGCCTCCGCCTCCACTGCCTCCTCCTCCTCCTCCCTCTGCCTCGTCTGCCCTCCACCACCGCATCCTCCTCTTCCACCGCCTTCCGCCAACGCGCCGATGTTCGCCTCCGCCGCCACCGTCTCCTCCTCCTCCCTCTGCCTCGTCCGCCCGCCGACTATGCTCCTCTATCGGCCGTCGCCC
Source organism: Pontederia crassipes (assembly GCA_030549335.1). Lineage (NCBI taxonomy): Eukaryota > Viridiplantae > Streptophyta > Magnoliopsida > Commelinales > Pontederiaceae > Pontederia > Pontederia crassipes. The sequence continues at coordinate 9,359,097 of JAUKPH010000017.1, forward strand.
ACTACTTTCCTCCACCGCCATCTCTCACCGGTTAAGAAGGTACTAGCCCGCCACCATATTAAGTTAATTATTAATGCATGAAGTTAAATACTACTTAATTACTTGAAAGTTATAAACTAATGCATATTAAGTTAAATACTACTCAATTACTTGATTATTTTGTTATTAAGTTAGTTGGTAATGCATGTTTAGTTAAATACTACTTAATTACTTGAAACTATTGTTGTTAAGTTAGTTACTAAGAATGTACTAAGTTAGTAATGCATGTTAAGTTAAACTATTTTTTTCATAATTCTAGAACCTCTTTTTGATCATGTTCTCATAAATTTTACTAAGGATGTACTTCCACATTCTTGGTGATAAAATGAGATTATGATTCGACGATGAAGTACTTGAAATATGTGATTTGGACTTCGTAAGTTTTTGCCATTGGAGAATTCGATGCGTCGTGATCGAAACTCATTTAAAAAGAATACATCCGAGAACACTTTGTCTCCAACTCATTTGACGAGACAAGAATTGCTAGAACAAGCACACAAGCTTAGTGAAGTTTCATTCGAACTGAAGGCCGGTAGTTACAAGCAAATTGGATTTGAAAGTGAACATAATTGGAAGAAAAGAAGTATTTTTTTGGAAGTTGCCTTACTGGTATTCAAACTTGATACGTCATAACTTGGACGTCATGCATGTGGAGAAGAATGTATTTGACAACATCTTCAACACTATTATGGATGTTAAAGGAAGAATAAAAGATAACATACAGGTTCGCGAAGACATGAAACTAATATGCAAAAGACCAGAGTTAGATATCATTCATCTTCAAAATGGTAAATGCAAAAAGTCAAAAGCTACTTATGTCTTGAGCAATGATAAAAGAAAAGTGGTTTTCGAATGGGTAAAGCAATTGAAATTCCCTGATGGATATGTATCAAACATATCTCATTGTTTTAACTTGGACAATGGGAAGATACATGGGATGAAGAATGACTGTCATGTTTTTATGCAAAGGCTGCTCCCAATTGCCTTTAAAGAACTTTTGTCAAAGGTCATCTAGAAGGTTTTCATAGAATTGTCTATGTTCTTTAAAGAGCTTTGTGCATCTATCGTTCGGAAAGAAGTCATCTCTCGGTTAGAGGCTTCTATTATGATTACTGTGTGCAAGGCTGAGAAGATATTTCCACCTTCTTTCTTTGATGTGATGAAACATTTGATTGTACATCTATCATATGAAACAAAAATTGTGAGTCCGGTTCAGTATCAATGGATGTATCCTTTCGAAAGGTGCATGTTATATTTGAAAAGGAAGGCGAAGAATAAGGCAAAAATTGAAGACTCCATATGTTAAGCATATTTTATTGAGGAGGTGTCAAACTTCACTTCAAAATACTTTGAGCCACGCATACAATCATGACACACTCAAGTTTCAAGAAACGATGATGATGGTAAAAAAGAAGTTGACATGAATATTCTAACCATCTTCAAGTACCCATGTCGACTTCTTGGTGCAGGATGCAAAGTTATCTTGAATGACAAAGATCTCACCGCCGTTAAGAATTATGTTCTTGCAAATTGTAGCGAAGTGACGTCGTATCTCGAGTAAGATAATTTGTTATATAATTTAAAGTTAATTGTTGCTATATGATTTCATTATATGAAAACTATGAATTCAGAAAATTTGAAGAATTACAATGAGAAATCAATCCGTTAGTTTCAAACAATGAGTTATTGAAATTACGAGATGAACATTTTACCGAGTGGTTGAGATGTGAAGTGAGAAATCTTTCAGCTTGTTCTTATAAATTGTTATAAGTTCGTAACTTTTAGTAAAGCTTTTAATTAATTTTATTATAGGTTATTAATGGCTCAGTCAAAGAGAACAAAATACGAGATCTTGGTCATGGCCCGAAGAAACAAGTTCTTAGCTACTGCGGCGTCATAGTCAATGGATATTGTTTCCATACAGAAGAATATAGCCGACAATGTTCAACTATTAATAGCGGCATATGTGTTCTAGGAAGCATGTACGGAGATAACGACTTTGATTACTATGGTGTTATAGAAGACATCCTAGAATTGTCTTATTTGGGAAAATCTAACAAAGTCATTGTGCTAAAATGCCATTGGTTCGATCCAGAGAAAGAAGTTCGGATCGATCAAAAGTTTAAATTAGTGGATATTAACCCTCGGTCGAGACTTCAGTCGTACGATCCATTCGTATTGACGGAACAAGCACAACAAGTGTACTACACTAAGTATCCATCGAAAAGAATCAAGGATAAATGGTGGGCATCATGCAAGGTGAGGAGTAGACTATTCTTAGCAGAAAGAATGATAGATGACAATGAAACATCATCCGTACATAATGATGTGCACATGGACGATTACTATCAAGAAGGTAGAGTGAATGAGACGATTGATTTGTCCGATGGAGTTAAGAATTTTCAATTGGTCGATGACGCTGCGCCAATAGAAGAGTTCAATTCAAATGATCTCTTGGATGTGAACTTTGATAATTTCATTGATGATGACTCGAACCAAGATTATAGCGACGATGATGAAGATGATGAAAATGAATTAGAATACGAAACAAGCGAATGAATCCCGTAGTTATTCTAATGACATACGCTTTTTACTTCTTTCTTTTTTCAGTCATAAAATGAGGGGTCGAGCATCTAGGTCATCTCGCTCTTCTAGGCATTCACTCCAAATGAGTCAGACATCACAACCATCTGGTAATATAATTATTGTCAGCTGCTTATTTATAGTTGATTATAATAGTTAATTTCATTTTTTTAATAATATTAGTTCATTCGCCGGCGATGGGGCACGTAGCCGGATCGTCACATAGTAGGCGATCCATTGATGGGTCTGCTCCGCATATCACTCCAGGTACGTGACACATTGTAGGTGATATACAATTTTAAATAGGAGCCAAATTTTATGTATTTTCTTATGATGACAACTGCTACCCCACCGCCACCGACGAGAATACCAGACGTTTCACCACATTCTAGCATTGGCGAGCGACATCTTACGCAAGGTGATATATTTATTGTTATTGACATTTCTTAATTAATTATATTAATTATTTTTTAATAATGTTGGTTGCTACGCCGCCGATAGCACAAGCAGCTGGCTCAATACATTCAGACGAGCGGACTGCCACTGATCATGCTGCGGTACACATCAATCGAGGTGAGAATATTACTGTACATCTATGAATTATCACAACTTTAATTTGGTATGACACTAACGATTTATTATGTATTAGGGCTCGTAGATGACGTCGGACCTTCACAGTCTATCACAGCTGTACTGGATGATGATTTCTCTTCGAGTGATGAAGAGGGATTACATGATAATGGGGTGGTCACTATGAATAATATTGCTCGACCGTAAGTTAAATAATTTATACAAATTTTGTTATAGTTTTGGTTATCATTGAAAATTAATTCTTCTTTGTAATTGGCAGGACCACTTTCATACTCGCTAGTACCGTGCGGAATATCAGTGCTCTCGTTCTTCCTCACTTGTCGGAAGGGGCAGGATTCTGGAAAGATGTCCCAATTCAAGTGCGGGATGACATCATTCGAGCCTTTACGGTATGATTTTCTATTTGGGTTACATAATTTGATTTATATTTATTTTAAAATTACTAAGTTTTAACATTCTATTTTTAGGAGGCAAATCAATTTCATCCGGATCTTAGTTTAGGGATGATTTGGAGAGCTTTTGAGGAGGTCGCTACGAAATGCCTCCGAAATCGATTATACAAGTTTCGCAAGGTCGTCACGTTCGCCGGCCTCACTTTGGAGCAGGGCATACAAAGATGTCCAAGACATATTAGGCGCTCAATTTGGGAGTCCCTCTATAGGAAGTGGTAAGTATGTTTACTTTTAAATTATTTTTATGAAAATTATAGTCTTTGAAAGTGTAAGTATTTGATGTTCATAAAGGACAGATGAACGATGGCAAAGGAAATCGGAAAAGCAAGAGTTAACCGTCTTTCGAAGCCCGAGGCCCACGTCCACACAAGGGGATCGATGCGATTTGACGAGCATCGACGGCGCATGGTAATTTACATATAAATTCAATTTATCAAACTTTTGACTTATACTTATGTTATCAAATTTGAAACTTTATTGTAGAAGGAGAAAGAAGGCGGTCCTATAGACTTTCGTGTGGTCTATGAGGTCCCGCATAAGAGCCGGAAGATAAACGACATACTCACGCCCACTGCTCGTAGGCTTCTGCTAAGTCTCATGACATGGTCATTTGGTTGTTGCCGTTAATGCACTATTTTTGAAATACATAATGTTTAAATTTTATAGGATGATTATAATGCGAAAATGGCTAAAAAGTATGGAGATGATCCGAGTACTCAGCCACCAGGTAATGTTTTTTCGTTGGTTTTGTCATGTTTTTAATTTGTGTTTCTTGATATATCATTTATATATTATATGATTGTATGATTGCCGGCACGACATGAGGGGGGTACTTGCGTGGCCTCGGCATAGTCGCTCAGATACCTAGGAGGATCAGAGGATATGCAGGCGGTCCATCTACTGCGAGCTCATTTGCTGCACCTGATGTGACGCAACTATCACAGCAGCCATCGCAACAGTTATCAGAGCAAATATCGCGACAGGTGTCGGAGCAGTTGTCGCAGCAGTTGGCTCCGCTATTATAGGCGATTCAGGGATTGATCCCAACGCATAATCCATCCCCGCGAGGTCATAGACCGAGCATGTCTGGGTCGAATGTCCGGAATGATAACAATAACTCCCAAACATAGAATAGAAACAACCCATGAATGCAAACAATGCTTTTGTTACTTATAGATTTAGATATACATATAGTTTGTTAGTTCGATTTATTATTTTTCATATTCTTATGTTAAATATTATGGTTGTGATGCTTTTATATTACATGTGATGCTCTTATATTGCATGTGATGCTCTTATACTGCCTGTGATGCTTTTTGCCTGTGATGAATATCAATGTATTTTTATATGCATTATATAATTGTATGGTATGGGAAGGGGAGAAATGAGGATTGAATGGGTAAAAAAAATTTGAAAGTAGCGACTCCATAACGTCCCATTCGCGTTGCAAAGATTGTCGACGCTGAGTTAAATATATTGTCCTTAGTTCCATAGTCATGTCTCATTGGCGATGCGTACACCATCATATTGCATCACTTCAGCGCCTTCCTAGCGCCTAAAGTAACGACTCGTGAGCGCCGAAATCGCGCCTCATACCTAGCGCCCCTTGCGCGTCGACTTAGCGACGCATGTCTTCTACAGCCGCAAATCACACGTCTTAATAATGTCGAGATAGCGTCAACTCGTGGCGTTAGTAGCGTCTCATTTCCTTTGGTTCTATTGCGATGCTAGTAGCCACCGATATGCAGCGTCCCATTTTTGTGGCGCTAGCTAGACGCGAATGAGGCGCTCTTCACCACGGAGTACGTAATAGCGCCACCCTAGTGTCGCTTATCTTGGATCGCTAATCGCCCATTTTCTTGTAGTGATATAATTTATATATTAATTGATAAGTTATTTAATAATTAAAACAACAAAAATATTTTCTTCTGTTAATCATTTGAGAAATCTTAAACCATCCATTTTGATGGTTCATCATATATAGTTTCTTCTACTACCATCTCAATGATTGCATATTGCATACATGCTAGAAGTATATGCATTAAGATGAGTAATTATCCTCCTTATGCATATATGAATGAGTACTAATAATTCTCCCCAAAAACCAACATGAAATTTTTTTCATAATTCTAGAACCTCTTTTTGATCATGTTCTCATAAATTTTACTAAGGATGTACTTCCACATTCTTGGTGATAAAATGAGATTATGATTCGACGATGAAGTACTTGAAATATGTGATTTGGACTTCGTAAGTTTTTGCCATTGGAGAATTCGATGCGTCGTGATCGAAACTCATTTAAAAAGAATACATCCGAGAACACTTTGTCTCCAACTCATTTGACGAGACAAGAATTGCTAGAACAAGCACACAAGCTTAGTGAAGTTTCATTCGAACTGAAGGCCGGTAGTTACAAGCAAATTGGATTTGAAAGTGAACATAATTGGAAGAAAAGAAGTATTTTTTTGGAAGTTGCCTTACTGGTATTCAAACTTGATACGTCATAACTTGGACGTCATGCATGTGGAGAAGAATGTATTTGACAACATCTTCAACACTATTATGGATGTTAAAGGAAGAATAAAAGATAACATACAGGTTCGCGAAGACATGAAACTAATATGCAAAAGACCAGAGTTAGATATCATTCATCTTCAAAATGGTAAATGCAAAAAGTCAAAAGCTACTTATGTCTTGAGCAATGATAAAAGAAAAGTGGTTTTCGAATGGGTAAAGCAATTGAAATTCCCTGATGGATATGTATCAAACATATCTCATTGTTTTAACTTGGACAATGGGAAGATACATGGGATGAAGAATGACTGTCATGTTTTTATGCAAAGGCTGCTCCCAATTGCCTTTAAAGAACTTTTGTCAAAGGTCATCTAGAAGGTTTTCATAGAATTGTCTATGTTCTTTAAAGAGCTTTGTGCATCTATCGTTCGGAAAGAAGTCATCTCTCGGTTAGAGGCTTCTATTATGATTACTGTGTGCAAGGCTGAGAAGATATTTCCACCTTCTTTCTTTGATGTGATGAAACATTTGATTGTACATCTATCATATGAAACAAAAATTGTGAGTCCGGTTCAGTATCAATGGATGTATCCTTTCGAAAGGTGCATGTTATATTTGAAAAGGAAGGCGAAGAATAAGGCAAAAATTGAAGACTCCATATGTTAAGCATATTTTATTGAGGAGGTGTCAAACTTCACTTCAAAATACTTTGAGCCACGCATACAATCATGACACACTCAAGTTTCAAGAAACGATGATGATGGTAAAAAAGAAGTTGACATGAATATTCTAACCATCTTCAAGTACCCATGTCGACTTCTTGGTGCAGGATGCAAAGTTATCTTGAATGACAAAGATCTCACCGCCGTTAAGAATTATGTTCTTGCAAATTGTAGCGAAGTGACGTCGTATCTCGAGTAAGATAATTTGTTATATAATTTAAAGTTAATTGTTGCTATATGATTTCATTATATGAAAACTATGAATTCAGAAAATTTGAAGAATTACAATGAGAAATCAATCCGTTAGTTTCAAACAATGAGTTATTGAAATTACGAGATGAACATTTTACCGAGTGGTTGAGATGTGAAGTGAGAAATCTTTCAGCTTGTTCTTATAAATTGTTATAAGTTCGTAACTTTTAGTAAAGCTTTTAATTAATTTTATTATAGGTTATTAATGGCTCAGTCAAAGAGAACAAAATACGAGATCTTGGTCATGGCCCGAAGAAACAAGTTCTTAGCTACTGCGGCGTCATAGTCAATGGATATTGTTTCCATACAGAAGAATATAGCCGACAATGTTCAACTATTAATAGCGGCATATGTGTTCTAGGAAGCATGTACGGAGATAACGACTTTGATTACTATGGTGTTATAGAAGACATCCTAGAATTGTCTTATTTGGGAAAATCTAACAAAGTCATTGTGCTAAAATGCCATTGGTTCGATCCAGAGAAAGAAGTTCGGATCGATCAAAAGTTTAAATTAGTGGATATTAACCCTCGGTCGAGACTTCAGTCGTACGATCCATTCGTATTGACGGAACAAGCACAACAAGTGTACTACACTAAGTATCCATCGAAAAGAATCAAGGATAAATGGTGGGCATCATGCAAGGTGAGGAGTAGACTATTCTTAGCAGAAAGAATGATAGATGACAATGAAACATCATCCGTACATAATGATGTGCACATGGACGATTACTATCAAGAAGGTAGAGTGAATGAGACGATTGATTTGTCCGATGGAGTTAAGAATTTTCAATTGGTCGATGACGCTGCGCCAATAGAAGAGTTCAATTCAAATGATCTCTTGGATGTGAACTTTGATAATTTCATTGATGATGACTCGAACCAAGATTATAGCGACGATGATGAAGATGATGAAAATGAATTAGAATACGAAACAAGCGAATGAATCCCGTAGTTATTCTAATGACATACGCTTTTTACTTCTTTCTTTTTTCAGTCATAAAATGAGGGGTCGAGCATCTAGGTCATCTCGCTCTTCTAGGCATTCACTCCAAATGAGTCAGACATCACAACCATCTGGTAATATAATTATTGTCAGCTGCTTATTTATAGTTGATTATAATAGTTAATTTCATTTTTTTAATAATATTAGTTCATTCGCCGGCGATGGGGCACGTAGCCGGATCGTCACATAGTAGGCGATCCATTGATGGGTCTGCTCCGCATATCACTCCAGGTACGTGACACATTGTAGGTGATATACAATTTTAAATAGGAGCCAAATTTTATGTATTTTCTTATGATGACAACTGCTACCCCACCGCCACCGACGAGAATACCAGACGTTTCACCACATTCTAGCATTGGCGAGCGACATCTTACGCAAGGTGATATATTTATTGTTATTGACATTTCTTAATTAATTATATTAATTATTTTTTAATAATGTTGGTTGCTACGCCGCCGATAGCACAAGCAGCTGGCTCAATACATTCAGACGAGCGGACTGCCACTGATCATGCTGCGGTACACATCAATCGAGGTGAGAATATTACTGTACATCTATGAATTATCACAACTTTAATTTGGTATGACACTAACGATTTATTATGTATTAGGGCTCGTAGATGACGTCGGACCTTCACAGTCTATCACAGCTGTACTGGATGATGATTTCTCTTCGAGTGATGAAGAGGGATTACATGATAATGGGGTGGTCACTATGAATAATATTGCTCGACCGTAAGTTAAATAATTTATACAAATTTTGTTATAGTTTTGGTTATCATTGAAAATTAATTCTTCTTTGTAATTGGCAGGACCACTTTCATACTCGCTAGTACCGTGCGGAATATCAGTGCTCTCGTTCTTCCTCACTTGTCGGAAGGGGCAGGATTCTGGAAAGATGTCCCAATTCAAGTGCGGGATGACATCATTCGAGCCTTTACGGTATGATTTTCTATTTGGGTTACATAATTTGATTTATATTTATTTTAAAATTACTAAGTTTTAACATTCTATTTTTAGGAGGCAAATCAATTTCATCCGGATCTTAGTTTAGGGATGATTTGGAGAGCTTTTGAGGAGGTCGCTACGAAATGCCTCCGAAATCGATTATACAAGTTTCGCAAGGTCGTCACGTTCGCCGGCCTCACTTTGGAGCAGGGCATACAAAGATGTCCAAGACATATTAGGCGCTCAATTTGGGAGTCCCTCTATAGGAAGTGGTAAGTATGTTTACTTTTAAATTATTTTTATGAAAATTATAGTCTTTGAAAGTGTAAGTATTTGATGTTCATAAAGGACAGATGAACGATGGCAAAGGAAATCGGAAAAGCAAGAGTTAACCGTCTTTCGAAGCCCGAGGCCCACGTCCACACAAGGGGATCGATGCGATTTGACGAGCATCGACGGCGCATGGTAATTTACATATAAATTCAATTTATCAAACTTTTGACTTATACTTATGTTATCAAATTTGAAACTTTATTGTAGAAGGAGAAAGAAGGCGGTCCTATAGACTTTCGTGTGGTCTATGAGGTCCCGCATAAGAGCCGGAAGATAAACGACATACTCACGCCCACTGCTCGTAGGCTTCTGCTAAGTCTCATGACATGGTCATTTGGTTGTTGCCGTTAATGCACTATTTTTGAAATACATAATGTTTAAATTTTATAGGATGATTATAATGCGAAAATGGCTAAAAAGTATGGAGATGATCCGAGTACTCAGCCACCAGGTAATGTTTTTTCGTTGGTTTTGTCATGTTTTTAATTTGTGTTTCTTGATATATCATTTATATATTATATGATTGTATGATTGCCGGCACGACATGAGGGGGGTACTTGCGTGGCCTCGGCATAGTCGCTCAGATACCTAGGAGGATCAGAGGATATGCAGGCGGTCCATCTACTGCGAGCTCATTTGCTGCACCTGATGTGACGCAACTATCACAGCAGCCATCGCAACAGTTATCAGAGCAAATATCGCGACAGGTGTCGGAGCAGTTGTCGCAGCAGTTGGCTCCGCTATTATAGGCGATTCAGGGATTGATCCCAACGCATAATCCATCCCCGCGAGGTCATAGACCGAGCATGTCTGGGTCGAATGTCCGGAATGATAACAATAACTCCCAAACATAGAATAGAAACAACCCATGAATGCAAACAATGCTTTTGTTACTTATAGATTTAGATATACATATAGTTTGTTAGTTCGATTTATTATTTTTCATATTCTTATGTTAAATATTATGGTTGTGATGCTTTTATATTACATGTGATGCTCTTATATTGCATGTGATGCTCTTATACTGCCTGTGATGCTTTTTGCCTGTGATGAATATCAATGTATTTTTATATGCATTATATAATTGTATGGTATGGGAAGGGGAGAAATGAGGATTGAATGGGTAAAAAAAATTTGAAAGTAGCGACTCCATAACGTCCCATTCGCGTTGCAAAGATTGTCGACGCTGAGTTAAATATATTGTCCTTAGTTCCATAGTCATGTCTCATTGGCGATGCGTACACCATCATATTGCATCACTTCAGCGCCTTCCTAGCGCCTAAAGTAACGACTCGTGAGCGCCGAAATCGCGCCTCATACCTAGCGCCCCTTGCGCGTCGACTTAGCGACGCATGTCTTCTACAGCCGCAAATCACACGTCTTAATAATGTCGAGATAGCGTCAACTCGTGGCGTTAGTAGCGTCTCATTTCCTTTGGTTCTATTGCGATGCTAGTAGCCACTGATATGCAGCGTCCCATTTTTGTGGCGCTAGCTAGACGCGAATGAGGCGCTCTTCACCACGGAGTACGTAATAGCGCCACCCTAGTGTCGCTTATCTTGGATCGCTAATCGCCCATTTTCTTGTAGTGATATAATTTATATATTAATTGATAAGTTATTTAATAATTAAAACAACAAAAATATTTTCTTCTGTTAATCATTTGAGAAATCTTAAACCATCCATTTTGATGGTTCATCATATATAGTTTCTTCTACTACCATCTCAATGATTGCATATTGCATACATGCTAGAAGTATATGCATTAAGATGAGTAATTATCCTCCTTATGCATATATGAATGAGTACTAATAATTCTCCCCAAAAACCAACATGAAATGAGAGAAACCAATGCAAGAATCCACCATCATTATTTGGTAACACACGTATTGTCCCTTCAAATCAAATGAGAACTACCACCAAGTGATGTAATCCAATAGGTTAAGGAAGCATGATTTGATAATTAATTACTTGTGATCAAAATGTGTCTTTCTTGCCATGATCCATAGGAATATGAATTTCGGTAAACTTGACATGATTATTTCATTAACTTATGATCATATGATTTTTCTGATATGCTTCTTTAATAGCAATTTTTTTTTACAAGTTTTAACATTTGTATGGATGCTTATTATATTTCTGCAAAATTTCACATGTGACAAGTTATGTATTGTGCCAAATTGATACATAGATAAATAAACGATACGAGAGTTATGAAGTTACCGTTGATATTTACATTACAACATTAAGAGCTAATATATAAGGTATTGGTCAAAATAAAATAAATAATATATTGTTGAAATGAGTGATGAAAATGTCTTATGAAATTACTTCATGAAAATATGTAATATACCTATAAAATAGAAATTACATATATAAATATTTATTTTTGTTATGGTATTAAATGTTAAAGTTATATTTTAAATTAATTTATGACATATAATAATTGATGATTCAAGATCATAATTGAATCCCCTTTATATGGTTCTCTTAATCTTTTTTTATAGGCAGTAGCATCGTCCTAATTCTTATAGAGGTAATGTTCTTTTGTTGATCAAAGGGTATCTAGAAACTCGATCACACTTTTTTGAAAGAGACTCAAGTGTTGTGAAAGCTGGGGTGTGATCTTACATTCTTCACTTAGTTTCATCCTTCTATAATCCTGCAAGTAAAGTGGAGATAAAACAATATCATTTGACTCACAAATGTATGATAATTAAATTATCAATTCAAATATTATAGGCATACATTAGAGAATATCACAAAGTAGAATAAGAGTTTTAAGAATAAAGATATATCAAAATGGGAATTAAAATATTTTGTGACACAAATTTAGTGTGCATGGTTAGATGCACATCAATCCCCTTTGCATATCTTTGAGTTTCATATCAAAATTCATTCTTTCTTATTTTCTTCTTGTTCTGCTCTCTTTTCTTCCTCTCAATGTCATTCTCCTCCTTGTTTTTCACTTCCTTCTTCCCCAGGTCTTAGGCCACCTAGTCATCATTTGGGAGGAGAAAATAGTAAGAAAAGAAGAAACAATTTGGACTAATGTCAATGCTAGTGCTTTAATAAAAAGTCTTATCTTTACCTAATTATTTTGAATATCACATTCTTCCCCTTTAAAAAAAAAATTTCCTTGGAACTTGAACTTAATATAAACATTCGCCAAATAATCTTTCTTCGCCAACATTATTCAATGATAAGGAGACAAAGGATATGAATTAATGAACAATCCTAGAGTCAACTAAGGCATCAACATAATGGAATTTAACTAAGAATTTACCTTGGTTCTAGTCATCTGAATTTGTCGCATCGTCGATTTCCATGGTGTAAACTTGGCTCAGAGATTTCTAACATTGAATGCACGCCCCAAATTTCACCAACACTCTCTATGTGGAAATTCATTAATGAGGATCAATTTTCCATCTTCATCTCTCCCGAAGGGATTAGGGTTTTCAATTCATTTTTCTTTATCATGTCATTGTTCCTTCCCATATTTCTTACCCGAGTTTAGCTTCTTTATATTCTCATATTTTCTTGTGAGATTAGAGGTGTGCTCAATAGCAAGCATTGTTGTTTTTAGGTTACTACACATAACCTCAGGGTTAGCTTCATACTCTTAATAAACTTTTTTACTCTAACTTTTTAGTACTGTCTAGAAAGTTGTACTTTAGCTAGGTCAAAAGCTTGTTGAAGTATCTTCCACAGAAGTATCACATGCTTGCAAGTTCATGAACTCCTCCTGCTTTGTTTAGCATGGAATGAGAGCTAGTCATTTTTAAATGTATCCTTGAAATTCTTCCAAGAGATATTATCATGCTTAGACAAATTAGTATTTAACACATATCTCCACTAATGTCAAGTTTGATTGATGAATCGATGTGTAACAAAGTTTGCCTAGTGCCTTTTTACCAATGCCTCACTCAAAACTTATATTCATGTCTAATTATTCTTCAGTCTTGTTAGCATCTCTGATTCTGTTAAATGTTAGAAGGATTCAACTTCAATACAAGAATGACACAACATCCACCATTTTTCTCCATTGCCCAATTTATTTCATTCATGCTTTATATGTTCTCTCGTTTTTCCATAGTCGTGTTCCCATCAGAAGAGTTTTCTATTTCATACTTTTCAAAATGATCATTAACTACATGTTAGTTGATTAATCATAAACATTCATAAGTGAACTTAAACATTGCATATTATTGACTTGTCATGATTGTTAATGACGACTGCACATGAACTTAGATTTCATAATATGTTAATAGTTAGACTTATCATTTTATGGGTTAATCTTACTTTGATACCAAACTCTAACACCCCATTATTAAATGTGCTCCAAAATTAAATGTCACAGGGACTTAATGCCCATACGTCTTGCATCATATTTATAATAAAACAAGTAAGACTTCATAATAAAATAAAATATTCATATGACACGTGATATAAAAACATTCTTTACCAATATATTTTTTTACATATATGACTCCTATCATATGCAACTCTTTTGTCATGAGGTTTTTTTTTACCTATTTACCTACGTAGACTTATGATGCAAGGTTTTTCAATTATAATATGAAAATGACATGCATGCTATAACTTATCATATGACACTACATAAGATGATCTGGTCTATCATAAAATTAGTAACATGAATGGTATGAACTATTTTCATGAAACCTAACATGGTATATCAACATTCATAACATAGAAAGATAAGACATTCATGACATTAACATACATTCATTATATAAATTCATACATCATAATAATACATAATACATCCTCTCTCTCTCTCTCTCACACACACACAAAAAAATTTTTTGATTCATAACTTCATGAGCTTTACTTCTTATATGACATATTTGTTCTCTTTATTTCTTTAACATATCATATGATTTCCCCTAAGTTCGTTTTGATCACATTCTTTAACTTTATCATATGATATCTTTGATTTTTCTCATTGACGACTCAATATAATGTTATTACATTGGTTAGACAAGCCCTTGAGTTCCTATGTTCCTACCCCAAAAAATGAGAATCTTGAATAAATATAGTCATCTTGTGAGTGATATACATTAATTTTGGATGTCTTAAATATTATAAAGGTGAAAATAAATCATTTCTCATCTTTAACTTTATTAATTGGTCGAGAAATTTTCTTCAATTGTGTACTAAATTAAATGTTTGTATCATACAGTCTTCATCTTTTAGAACTAATTTTGTCTTCACATGGCAATTCATTGTTTAGGTGAATATTAATACATTAATCATAGTTTCATAACAATTTTAAACATAAAGAATAAACCAATGAAATAATTGTGCAATTTATTAATAACATACATAATTAAGCATCTAATTAAAACAATAAGCCATTTGTACAAGTCAAAATCATCACATGGGAAAAGCTTCCTAACGGTCATAGTAGTAAACTCATGCTCGCACAGTGAATTCCCTTTCATGAACTTACCTTCGGGTGATCATGGCCATGAACCTCATGTTCATGTTTATGATATGTCTTCTTCACGATCATGAAATAATATTCACATTCATGAATGAGACCCAAACATCCTAAATATTCTTGCTCACTTGCTCATTGTTATGGCATAGAAGTAACGTTTGGATGTCCGCTTCATGACCATGATCAGTCATGAGTGAGAACAAATTATTTATTGGCTCACTCATGGCCATGACACAGATGTCACACCTGTGACAAGATCATAGTCTACCTTATTTTTTATTATTCTATGTTGTTTTTTAGGTATTACATCAATGAGAAACTTCTATTTTTAAGAAAATCATTATCTGAATATTTATTATAACACTATGGGATCATAAGGATAACATTTTTTGATAAAAAAATAATATTGATTATGGATTTTTGCCCAAATCAATAAATGAACATAAAAGTCTAATGCAATGTAATGATATACTACATTCATTACACTCCATACAAGAATAACGTGTTCTTATTTTCCTCAATCTCCCCATGTCCTTCTCCACTTTTTCCTCCTTTGTCATTCTTCCTCAAATTCTAGGACACATAGCCCTTGCGTCGGAGGGAAAATAATAAGAAAAGAGGAAGGGTTTTGGTCCTTCATATAATGTCAATCTTATAATTTGGTCAAAAGTTTTAAATACTCTTATCTAGATATTACACTCTATACTTCTCTTCTTCCCTTTTCCAAGCATTGCTACTAATTCCTTAAAGATGGGATCTTAGTGAAGGAATAAGGGATAATGACAGAAGGGAAAGCTTCTTGCAATGGTTTTGTTTGCAATGGTATGCTACCTTCAGGAGCAAGGAGGTGGGAATGAGAGAAGAGCAATGTAGGGACAAGGAGGAGGAAGAGGTATTTTGTATCTAAAAACTATGACCAACCAACAAAGGATGCAACTCGTCATCTGCGAGCAGCTCGTCACATAAGGCCTTCACAGCATAGCCGTACTACCTCTCAAGTTTGCTTTCTTTTTTATCCCCTTCAATATTTTAGACTCGGAGGACACCAGTGCATAATTTTTTTAGGTCTTTTGTAATACCATAAGGACATTTTCGACTTCTATCTAAAACTTCCTAATGTCAACATTATATAGAGGACAAACCCCTCCCTCTTTTTCTTATTCTTGTCCTCTCATACATCGACTATAGAACCTAGGGGTTTGATGCATACAAAATATAGCATATAACTAACCATGAATTTAATCATATTTCAATTCATTTTCATATAGCATACATCATTTTATGACCTTATTTGCTTTAATTTTATAAAAATAAAAATATATCAAAATTCTATGTTTTATTGCATAAAAAGGAAGAAAATTGAATTACGAAGCCACTAAAGAAAGTCACACTCAAATCAAAATTAAAACGGAGCCAGAAAGTGAAAATAAGTGAAGGTTGTCAATACTGAAATGAATATAACGGGCCGTGAGAGAACGGTAACGGTAGTAGGACCTTGAAACAGCCATAATGGGTCGTGACCAAAATTTATGGGTCGTGACCAAAATTTATGGGTCGTGACCTTGAAACAGCCATAATGCTACAGAAACTTGTTTGAGTTATGGGTCGTGACCAAAATTTATGGGCCGTAAAAACACAATTTTTACTTTGATTTGGACAGTGTTATAGACCGTGAAATCAGTGTTACGGGCCGTAAAGAAGTCACATTTAGACCATTACGAAGCTGTTATAGGGCATTACGAAGGCTGATTTTGATATTTCTTCCACTTTTTTTAGGGATTTCAATTGAAAATCAATTCCAAACTTTATCATAAGTCTCAAGAATCATTCAGAAATATATTTACTCAAATTTAAAGAAATTTTGGATGGTTTTAAAATCCAATCAAAGTCTATTCAGATTTTTTATTATTTTGACATAAAAAGGCTCCCGATCAAATTGAAACTTTATCAAAATCCTTGTGACACCTAGAGGCTATAAATAGAGCCCCTAGGAGACAGAAAATGTGTGCTTGTGTGTTGAGTGCTTGTGGTGCTTTGGTGCTTGAGACCTGAGAGCCATGCTACATTGTTGAGGACGAATTTCAAGTTTGAAGAGGATTTTTTGGAGCAACTATGGAATAACTCATCGTTTGTGTTCTGCACAATTCAAATATCATCGAAAGCAAGAATTCAGTCTTCTAATAATTGTTCGGATGCTCTTTACCCATACTTTTTATGCCTAATTAATTCTATAATAGAGATTTTTAATCTTTACAAAAACTGCATGAAATCAATTATTATATTTGAATTAATATAGTTTTTCAATTTCTTTTTATTATGATTGTTGTGCGTAATGTTTTTTACTAAAATTATTATGAGATAAGACTACAAACAATGTGTGGGGTGGTTAGTTTTAGAATTTAATAATTTTCAGCAAATCATTTTTTAACTTGAGAGTTGAAGTAATCATAACACGAAACTAGTAACTCATCGTTTATGCTAGATTTTGTGTGGTCTATTAATTTATACCTAGTGTGGATGATTGTTAGTTTAAGACTTACAACTTCATCCATCTTAATATCTTTCTTAACTGAAGATTAACTCAACAGAGATTCTAAGTTTGTGAGAGTTAAGATAGTTTGACTTACTCAACGTAGAGGTCATTAGTTTAGATAATTCTAATACGTCTCAAGAACTGAATCTATTCATCATTGTTATAATTCAATCTTCATAGTTGTTCATGCTAATTAATCATTATCTTTAATCATCCATCATCCATAGGCTCAACACCCGTTTATTTTATTTTTTGTTATTTATTTTTTGTTATTTAATTTTTTGTACATTTATTTTCTGCTTTTATATCACAACACCATTTTCTTCTCTTAGTAGATTATTGAGATAGACTAGATTTAACTAGTTCCTCATGGGTTAGACACTCTATTCGCTACTTTATTACTTGATACAACTAATGCACTTACTAGCGAATTTATTTTGCTACAACTTTTTACGCATCAGGGTTGAGGAAGGAGAGGAGGAGAATGTCAAGGAGAACGATATACAAGGAAGGAAAAAAAGAAAAAGATAGTTTGAGAGGCGAGCAAAGGGGATTCAACTACTCACTTCATCCTTACGATACACATTTTTGGATTAAGGAGGATAAGAATACCATGTTACTATATGAACTGCAATGAGAGTTTGTATTGTACATGTAGTACCTTACATTTTATATGCCTACGGAAGTTTTCGTAAATGATAAATATTGAAAGATTGTACCCATTATGTTATAATTATTGGTAAGTTATTTATGTGATAATTCTCATCAAAGTTGGTGTCCTACTTATTTTAATATATAAAAAAAAGAAGAGTCAATGAAAAGCTTGCTTGTGATCGTATCCTAGGCATGACCTCTTTTTCATGACCGTGAAAAGCCATCGAGATATTTGTCTTCCTAACAGTCATAAAAAAATCTTTCATGGCTATAAAGCAAACACCATGGGTGTGACTACAATGTCATGACCATGAACAAGTGAACATCTAAAGGTAAAATTGTCCTATTAAATTGTAATTAGGTTTAAAAGATTAAAATTGTATGATATAAAAATTTAATGCACTGTTAACCTAACAAAGCAATCAATTGAAGAAAATGTTAGCTCATCATTAAAGTTAAAGATCAGAATTCACCCATATGCCATCTATGTTTTTAAGAAAATAATGTCTTTCGAGTGTGACTATATTTTCGTAATATGATTTTCATAAGATGCCCACTTATGGAGTAGGAAACTCCATGGTATAGCTAACCAATATCATGATGATGCATTAAGCCTTTAATTAATAAAGTTTAAAATATCATATGATAGGATAAAAGGGTGTGAGTAAAAAGTGAATGTCAAAACAATTATATGACAATGAAATAAAAATAGTAAAAAAAAGTCTTATAACAAGTAAAGTTTGTGGAGTTATGATGCAACTCACCAAAAAGTTATTCCATAAAGTAAAGAAAGAATGATACTTAATGTTCACATACAATGATGATTATCTTAATGTTTGATGTTATGATATGAATGTTCTCTTCTTATTAAAGTAAGCATGCCATATAATGATCATGAAGTAGTCATATCATGCATGTCCTTAATCTAATGCATCTCATATAGTATCATATGATAGATTATAGATTTTGGCATTATGATCCTTTACAAATTCTAATTGAGAGATCCTTCCTCGTGCCCTACATCTTTATAGGCAATTAGCTCATGATAGAAATGTTCCACATGTTAGAGTCAAAGATGTTATAGTGAAATTGTATTTGAAGAATGCTTTTATGTTACAAGTGTTCTATAACTATTTCTATATTCGGTGCACTATTTGGATATTTTACTAATTAAATATCATCTCTATCAAAGTTCCTTATATTTAAACTCTTACGATATTTAGTGATTATTGTTATTTAAGGTGAACCGGTATGATGCACTCAAAGTCCACCAATAACATCTAATTTTGGGGTGGATCTTCGATGTGTTAGATTGTAAATTGTTGGAGACCTTTGGGCTCTGAGATTTCAAACATATCAAAGAAAAAAGAAATTCTGGAAGGCTTCTTGTTTTGTACATGATGCGTTAGTTTGCTCTATGTACGTACTTCTCTTTTAGTTCAACAATATTAACACATTGATAATTGATGATTTTGTGTTGACGGTTAAAGTTGAGATATGTTCAAATTTAGGACTTGTGTCATTAATTCCATATTCGTATCTTTTCTTTTTTCCAGGATTCGATTCAATGATAATGCTTGGACTGTGTTTAATAATATTTTGTCTCTTCCTTTGGCTGTCATATTTTTTCTCAAGTTTAGGCAATTAGGAACAAGCTATTGGTGTTATTGAAAGAAAAATCTTGTACTTATGCTAAGTAAACTAGCCATGGTACTTCTTCCATGTTTGCTTCACCTTTAGGTTAATTTGTTCACTTTGAAATTGGTGTCGGTACTTCTTCCAGTTGAAGATTTAGGCTGGTCAAGAAGGCAATTATCAATCTGATACCGGCATGATTGAGCTTGCCATCTACTAATAAGATAAATCTAAGGAAGTTTGAGAGTGTAAGGGTTTAGGTAAGGTATTATCAGGTACACAATGTAATCTATAGGCATCTTCATGTATCATTGATTTATGTCGAGATTTGACTTTGCATTGAACAGCAAACTTTGTTCTCTAAACTGAGTAAAGGATGTTGTACACTTATGTCTTAGAGCAGTCAGAGAAAAGGATTTTGAATCACCGAGCTCTACTTCCTCTCATCCCGAGTAAATGTGGGGGATGAATGAGGAATAGGAGTGTTCCAATTTGTCTCTTGGTAGACATGGATGCATTAGCCAAATATATTGCAATATGACAACTAGATATTTTTAAAGCAGTAACAGAAAAATAAATAGACTATACTGGTTGAAACATTGTTTTCCCTAGCAGGAAGGCAACTGGAATTGATATCAAATAAGGGATTCCGATTCTTTATGATTTGAAGTTAAGCACTCTTTAAATTTCTAGTAGAACCACCATCCTAGAGAATGGGGATCATCACGGAATGAAACAAAATTTACTTTTTTGTTCTGATGCAACTTCTCAAAATATGCCGGAGCACCGATTTAGGTATGTCAATCAGTGTAACGGGTGTCAGCTTCATGCTACTTCTAACTACTTACTTATGTTCTTGTCCTCATTTATCTCGTGATTAATTACCTCCAATAACTACACATAGACAGATGGCAAAGAGGGAAGTCGCATATTTTGAAACATTTATATTCTCATGTCAAAATCTCAATTTGGAAAAAAAACATTTGACTTTGCATTGAACAGCAAACTTTGTTCTCTAAACTGAGTAAAGGATGTTGTACACTTATGTCTTAGAGCAGTCAAAGAAAAGGATTTTGAATCACCGAGCTCTACTTCCTCTCATCCCGAGTAAATGTGGGGGATGAATGAGGAATAGGAGTGTTCCAATTTGTCTCTTGGTAGACATGGATGCATTAGCCAAATATATTGCAATATGACAACTAGATATTTTTAAAGCAGTAACAGAAAAATAAATAGACTATACTGGTTGAAACATTGTTTTCCCTAGCAGGAAGGCAACTGGAATTGATATCAAATAAGGGATTCCGATTCTTTATGATTTGAAGTTAAGCACTCTTTAAAATTCTAGTAGAACCACCATCCTAGAGAATGGGGATCATCACGGAATGAAACAAAATTTACTTTTTTTGTTCTGATGCAACTTCTCAAAATATGCCGGAGCACCGATTTAGGTATGTCAATCAGTGTAACGGGTGTCAGCTTCATGCTACTTCTAACTACTTACTTATGTTCTTGTCCTCGTTTATCTCGTGATTAATTACCTCCAATAACTACACATAGACAGATGGCAAAGAGGGAAGTCGCATATTTTGAAACATTGATATTCTCATGTCAAAATCTCAATTTGGAAAAAAATCAAGCAGCCAACCTAGAGTATTTTCAATTGTCCCATTTTGAATGGCTAAACAAAATGCTTTGATATAGATGTTTCATTTTCTTAGAAAAAAAGATCTTGAATGTTCCTCGTGGCATGTTAATATACATGCACAGAATTGTGATATTCCTTATCCAAAAACAACAAGCATTTGGTTACTGCAACCCAAGTAGTGCTATGTCCTTCCGAGGAAATAGACAGGACATTCAGTTTCCTATTTTGTCCAGTAGTAAATCGTTATTGCACTTGTTGCTCTTGCAGGGATGAAACTTGAAAGTCTACGTGTTGATTTGATTCTCTGTAGGTTCTTGGGGTCCATAAGATAACTGCTAGGCACCTGGAGGGTCAATGCCAATGCCAATTGAATTGGCGTGCCAACGCCAGGCACCAGGGATGAATTGGCGTGCCAATGCCAATTCCGTTTATCACTTCATTGCCAGTTACCCTTCAACAATTGCATCTCGAGGGTCATCTTGGAACTGTTTGTGGAAGATAAAGGTCCCTCGAAAGATTTTGATATTTTTATGAAAATTGATGCACAAACGACTGTCGACCTTGGATTTCTTCATGCATTTTGATCATTCAGTAAACTCTTCATGCTTATTTTTTGGTTTGTCTGCAGAATCAAATGTCCATCTTTTCTTCCAATGCCCTGTTCCCATGGTTTTATGGGATTTGTTTCAGCTCCATGTTAACTATCGATTCAAGCATTTTACCTCTTGGCATAAGGGGCATTGGATCAAGGAAGGTTAGGACTTGGACTAGAGATCAATAATAGTTTTTGTCACTTTTTTGCTTTTTGTCTCTGGGGGATCTAAAGGGCAAGGAATAATCTCCATTTTAGTTTCAAGATGACAACCATGCAGTAGTGTGTCTGGGAGTCAGCAATCGCTACCGTAAATGAGTATGAAGTAACCCAAATGTCTGAAGCAACTCACCCCCATGACTCCATCCGAGTCTGGTGGACTTTTGCTCAATTTGGATGGATCCTTAGTGGACCTAAAACTTCCAGGGGAGCGAGCTTTATCACTCGCACCCCTATTATTGCTGCACAATCCTTGTTATTGATGGCAGACTCCATCCTTATGCTGGAGGCTTGGGGACTAATGCATGGAATCCTGGCTTGTCGACGCCTTGGCCTCCGGAAGGTTCTAGCAAAAGTTGATTCACAAACGTTGGTGCAAATTGTTAAGAAGAATGCTCAATGCTAAGGAGTTTTCTGTGCACCATTTGGGACACTATTGAGTTCTTCATCTCTCTTGACATTTGCCATACTTATCGACATTGTAATAGGGTTGCAAATTTTTTTACTTCACTTGGAAGAACTAGTACTTCCGACGTTTTTTGGGAGGATGTACCCCCTCCCGACCTCCTTCAAATATTGTATCAAGACTCGTCTAGATTATATTTCAATAGATAAGTCTCGTTTAAAAAAATCAATGTAACGAGTGCCAACTTCATGCTACTTCTAACTACTTACTTATGTTCTTGTCCTCGTTTATCTCGTGATTAATTACCTCCAATAACTATCTCGTGATTAAATAATAGTGATGGCAAAGAGGGAAGTCACATATTTTGAAACATTGATACTCTCATGTCAAAATCTCAATTTGAAAAAAAATCAAACAGCCAACCTAGAGTATTTACAACTGTCTCACTTTGAATGGCTAAACAAAATGCTTTGATATAGATGTTTCATTTTCTTAGAAAAAAAGACCTCAAATGCTCCTCATGACATGTTAATATACATGCACAGAATTGTGATATTTCTTATCTGAAAACAACAAGCATTTGGTAATTGCAACCCAAGTGTGCTATGTCCTTTCGAGGAAATAGGCAGGACATTCAATTTCCTGTTTTGTCCGGTGGTAAATCGTTAATGCACTTGTTGCTCTTGTAGGGATGAAACTTTTGTTGAGTAGGGATGAAACTTGGAAGTCTATGTGATGATTCTCTGCTGGTTCGTTGGGTCCATAAGATAATTGGACTCCAATAAGCATGCAATTGCAAATTCTTGACAGCGTATTTTGAGCAAGATCATGGGACTCCAAGCAAACGAACCGAAATTGAAGATAACTTGTTCCACAGTAGAAGGGCAAGATGGAAACAGGAACAAACAGTTGAGCTACAAGTTATTACTGAATTTGAAGTTGATGCAGGTGATGAATTCAAACCAGATAATGGCCCTTATAATGACAGACCTTTGAGTCACTTGATCCCTGATTTGAACATTCGAGGGGGTGTTTATCTTTTCTAAACATCAGGTGAGGTTACCACTGTGAATGTGCACGTTCTAATAACAACATGGGAATCTTAAACCCAAGCTTATTTGTTAAGAAAAGAGGAAGAGAAATCGCACGAAAACAAAAGAAC
The DNA here is from genome assembly GCA_030549335.1 of Pontederia crassipes. Classification (NCBI taxonomy): domain Eukaryota; kingdom Viridiplantae; phylum Streptophyta; class Magnoliopsida; order Commelinales; family Pontederiaceae; genus Pontederia; species Pontederia crassipes. The sequence continues at coordinate 9,382,851 of JAUKPH010000017.1, forward strand.
ACAGAGATTTATGAGGTTCACCCTAAATCGGGTTATGTCCTCAAGAATTAGCAGCTCTCTTTGTTATGGAATAATGATGATTATAAGGATGGGTATTTGTTTGGACCCGTAGGAAGTTTATATAGGTACTCATTTTGACAGATGATAGAAATTACTAATTGGGACTCTGAATTAATCTCTCAAAATAGGACACCTATCTCGTGATAAGGAAATAAATCAATTCTGGATCATATACAGAATATCCCTAAATTTTTTTGCTGAAACGCCTGACTAAGAAAGGGGAATAATTGGGTTCAGATTCAAAGCATTATCAACATTATCTACGAACGAACAAGAAACCATGATACGTAGGATGCAAGTTTGAGCCCTCGTCTTTTTAACTTTAGTTTAAAAAGAGGGTGACATTATTGCAGTAGTAAACATTTTTACTAACGTCTAATAAAATGAAGTGATAATATTTTCAAAGTGACAATAATGTCACCTTAAAAACAATCGTGAGCTAAATTTGTAACACCCAAAAAAAAAGGATTTAAATTTCAAAACCTAACAGCAATAGCCAGTTGTGTTGTGAAGAGATAAAAACTCTAGCAACATACAGTTAAGAGGGATTCGACCAACTAAGGAGATTAAATGGCAAATCTGGAAAGTTAATGGGGGTATAAATACTAAAGACTCTCTCTCACTTTCCACACCAATAGAATAGTCAATCCTCTCTTTTGTTCCTCTCTACATTTCTATTCGCATCTTACCTCACGAACACATTGGGGGAAGGAAGGTGATCAGCGCTATAAAACAAATTGTAAGAATTATCATAGCATGGCTCGCCCCCTCCTCTCATTCATTTCTAGATTCCTCTATTATCCCCTCACACCCTATGGTCGATCGGATTTCCTCTACAGATGACGAACAGTTCAGAGGAGGTGGTCCTGTGCCAGAACAAAGTGGGAGAAATTGTTGAACAAGACAGGATCAATCACGAAAAATCAAGTGGGTGAAACTGAAATCCCTCTGCATAACCTAAATAGAATTAGGTCAAAATCATTGATGTGAAAATCTTATGACATGACCCCTAATCGAATGAAGAAAAGAGAGAATAGATTGTTTGCCTTTGATTTTAGATTTGTTGTTGATTGCTGATATGATTGTGTTTCTTGTTAATAATTCCTTATGTTGATGATTGCTTTGAAGTGGTAATTCATTTAGGATTGAAATCCCCCAAAGTTTAGATGCCCTATTAGAAATCTGATAGATTCCTTTTGAATCGCACAGCTCGGTTGACTGATCGATCGAAAATCCATTGAACGAACCCAGTATTATCGGCCGACCGATCAAGAGATATCGGTCGACCGATACAAATTAATCAGTCGACCGACCAGGAGAAACCGGTCGACCGAACCTTGAGTCTGACTTTACTTTTTCTTATTATTAAATCTAGGTTTTTATATGATTATTAATTGTTCTCCCTTCTGATTGGTTAATTGTATGACTGAATCCAAAGACTTATTACTGTCCATCCTTCCTATAGAACAAAAGAACGACAAATTGGTAAAATGATTAATAAAGGAAGATGAAAAGATAAATGGTGGGTGGCCAGCCCATGTCAAGTGCTTATAATGAAGGATCACTCCTTTGATCATGGCTTGATCAACCAATGACCGCACAAGGTTGTATTATTTTGCTCAGCGTAAAATTCCAAAAGTTAAAGGCACCTAAAGTCACTTAGGCTAAGAAAAAGTTCAAGGAAAAAGGAAAATGTACAAATGATATGAGTATGATGACAAGTGAAGTATGATTATTAATTCAATGTGATAACTGAATCCTTTCATGATTCTAAGATTATTATGTGTCATCATGAGATTTCTGTCCTCTTTTATCCATTGATATCTATTCTCAAATGATTTTATGCTCACTACCTGATCTTGATAAAGTGCTTATTGATTCTGACTGATTCTATTTATCCGTTATGCATTGAATAATTATATTGATTCCCCACTAGACTGTATAGCTTACGAAGGACCTCCTCCCCTATGTTGATTTTCACAGGACTATGTTAGTGATGGTGTGGTGTTGAGATCGTGTGCCGCGACCATGCTCAGGCAATAATAAAGTACATGAACCAAAAAGAACCTAATTATTATTTTCTTTCCTTTCCGCACTCATGAACCTTGATGTAATTCAAATGTTATATTTATTATAAAAACTTTGTATTACTTTTAGACTTCCACTATTACGACATTTTTATTTTTCCTCTTTACTTCCATTGTTGATATGTCATTATTTTTAACTGAATCTTGATCAAGAAATTATCAAAGTTGTAGTATTAGTAGAGCTTTCAAATAGATTTTCGCCACGTGACATTAGTCGATTTGGGGGCGTTACAAAATCTATTTTACACTACATGCAACCATCAAATCTGCGTCACGAACTGTATATTCATGAGTAGATTAGGCTTAGAAAGATATGAAACATGGCGTGCCCATCACTGCTCGGTGGAATGGTCCATAAATTTTGTTAGATTTCACGAGTTATCAATATTTTATCACGAATACATTTTATTGACTGTAACAAATGAATAGCTCTTACAGAACAGTACAGAACCCCTCGAAGATTCACGCTAAATGTGTTAACCAACCTCAAGTTGGGATAAGAATTTATATACATGCCGCGTATACATACATTTTATACGGAAGCCTACTGAGTGATTCAACCCTTACGAAACCTTTTAGCCGAGTCGAGAAGCATTCGCGCACGCCCAATGCTGGGTACATGGTGCCGAAGGCCATGCCATGCCCTATTTGGGCCACCTCCGTGCACATTGAACTTCGACAACTGCTCGTGAAGTGATGCAATGTTAAGAAGGGGGACAGTAGTTGGCCGGCCATGAGCACACTGTAAACAATACAAACTCCATGGTTAAAGGTGAGAACAAATCTCTGTATGTCTTGCAACATTAGTGCTCATCTGTTCACTACTAGCAACTGATCAGCAAGACTGCTTACCTGAAAACACAGTGACGTCTTTTTCAGTTCCTCAACAATCAGCGAACACTCTGATGGTAACAAGGAATCACCAAACATGATAGCACCTTTTACACAAATTATAGAAACATTCAGTCCAAAACAAGGGTAGTTGCACTCGTAGACAGTTGAGATATTAACGAACAGGCCCAACTTTTAATGAACACACCTCTGCACGCTTTGAAGTTGAGTATACGAACCACTGATGGCGGGATGCTGGATGATCCATCTGTCTGAATAAGCTGGATATCAGGAAAAAACATAATCAGGGAAGACTAGAAGCATTAAAGGCAAAATTATTCAAGCATCCTGGTGAGCACCACCTCCCAGAAAGTGCCCAATACCATTTACTGCAAAAATATATCAAAACCAGATCAGTTTTATCATCTTATTCCATGCTGAAGTGATGCAACACGATTTTTTAGTGAATGGGAGAGAGAAAGAGAGGATGCAACACGATTTTCTAAGTGCTAAAGCCTATTAAGTTTTGGTAGAAGAAAATATCTCAAATGCACCGACTTTGTGTGTAAAAGCACATCAAACTCAAATGAGGAATGTGACATCAACTTGATGTCACACGTTCTAAATTGAAGAGTTAAGAGGGAGGTAGGAACATCTAAATGTATCAATTGTGGCATCTCTACCATGTGTTAAGTTTGATGTCAACAAAAATTGTATGCTTCTATTTGGTGTAAAACAAATTCAAACTATGTGCTCATAGTTTATAAATTTGAATATATGTAGATTTTCCACAGTAATTCTTCATGAGGGAAACGAACATGGGTACCAAAAGAGGAAAATGGTGCCAAATTGTTTGGAATCTAGATTTGAAATTTTTGCATATACCCAAACCATGTATGACAACATGGGCATGTGTACTGGAGACAGAATGGTCGTGGTTGCACTATGTGTACTTGAGACAGAATGGTCATACTTTATGGGTCCTGGTCAATGAATTTGAAATAACTTAGTTTGATTCTCCATGCACATCTTTCATTCTTAATGGGTTCTCAAATATACTTGTATACACTTTTCCATTTTTTTGCTGCTCTCTTTGAGAGACCATATTTGTATATGTTTACCATTTCATAGTTATATATATACCTAAATGACAACCACATCACCTGGTGGTCATCCTTTTTCCTCTCAAATAAATAATGGGTTTTCAAATATATCAAGCTACATTGGATTTTGAGGTATCTCAAATTTCAACAGATTATTCAAGGGCTTCAAGATTCTTTTGAAGATGTATTTTTAAGACTTTCAATGGCCAATGGAAACATAAGTATACTTTCTATCGCAAAGCTTAGACATCTTCACAAAGTCCCCTAGGTGTTCAAGTTTGAAGTATGCTCAGATAATACTAGATTAAAAGGAAAAAAAATAAAGATTATATTATGGGAAACTTGTATTATGCGAAGAAATATATCAACCTACATTGGATTTTGAAATAATCTCAAATTTCAATGGATTATTCAATATTTTCAAGATTCTTTTGGATATATATTATAAGGCTTTCGATGGCGAATGGAAACATAAGCAAGAGTATCAGTGTATTTTCTATTGCAGAGCTTAGACATCTTCACAAATTCCCTTAGGTGTTCAAGTTTGAAGTATGCTCAGATAACACTAGATTAAAAGGAAAAAAATGAAGATTATATTCTGGGAAACTTGTATTACGTAAAGAAATAAATGGGTTTCCCAACTAAATGTCAAGAGGACCGATTATAGAAGACCGCAAGCTTTTTTTATATTTTCTACCAATCCCTGCTTGAAGCAAGGACGTACTCATATTTCCATGTGAGACCAAATAAAATTTCTGTTAGCTTACATCTAACCCATACATTAAAGGTATAATTAGCCCATATATTTTGGGCTTAATCTAAATCACCAATTCGTTATACGAAAAAAATCATCAATTGGGTCTTCACAAACCCGACTGAGTAGACACTGAAGTTGACATTCAGTAAAACATTGACAATGACCAATGAAACTGCAAAAGTTTTGACAAGAACAGGAAAAGAAGGTGGTCAAGAACTCAAAAGCTACAAATATAGATTTTATACTTGAACGATGTCTAATATATACAAGCACTTCTTCATGTATCCATATATGGTTGGTCAAGCTAAAGTTTCTCCAACTGTTATTTCATGGACGGTTTAAAAGTCGACATTCTATACTCCACCTTTTTTGCACTTTGGCCCTCTAATCTCAATTTGTTGCTAAATAACTATCTCAAATGCATGATTAAAAGATGCATTACCGTTTCTTTAAATATTGAATTCATTAAATTAATGAATATTACATAAGTCACTATATACATAATGGTAGTAAACCATGAGATAAAAGAATTATGCAAATATGAGTTCAAAAGGAATAAATGACAACGTTTAGTTTAGTATACACGCTTTTCATATGTGGTGACTTTATGTTAAAATTAAATTGTGTGTGAAGTGTTAAGAATATAAATGGTATGGCCGAGCTATATCAGAGAGCTTCACAATGGCTTCAGAAATTGCATCATTTTGGCGACAATCCAAGTAAGGATTTATGTGGAAGGTGGATTTCTCCAAGGCGTATGATTCCTTAGATTGGCCTTTTATTCGGATCTCCCTTTAGCGACGGCGACATGGATTTCATGGATGAACAGATGTGTGTGCACCGCCTCTTTCTCTGTCCTTGTGAATGGGGGACCATCAGATGGATGGGTTTTTTTAAAACGAGGTGTCCGGTAAGGCTACCCTTTGGCACCGATGCTTTTTGTGTTGGTTGTTGATGCTCTTGCCCGATGCACTTTCTCAAAATGTGATGCTAATATCATCTCTGGTTTCACTTTAGACCCAAACTGAGGTACAATAATTCCGTTGTTAAATATGCTGATGACACATTATTTTTTTGTAGAAGATTCAACAAAGGCGGCTAGAAAAATTGCTATGATCATCAACATTAGTGGTGACTTCTCCGGGCTTCACATAAATCACTCAAAAACATCTTTTATACCTTTTGGAATGGAAAATGAGGAAGCTAACAGGTGTGCAACATTGCTGAAGACACCCATCTGTAGCCTTCCTATATCATACTTGGGGCTACCTCTCAGTGATAATTGAATCTTATCAAGAGATTGGAACCCAGTAATAGAGCGCATCGAAAAAAGATTGGAGGGATGGTCTTCACGAATCTTGCCCAGAGGTGGAAGATTGATTATGATCAAATCCGTCCTTTCAGCCATTCAGATATACTACATGTTGATGCTCTAAGGCGAGGATTTCTATGACAACAAGCCAGTAATGGTGGACGAGGTTTACATATGGTGGCATGGGCAGAGGTATGTCGTTCGGTGGCAAAAGGTGGACTAGGAATAAGATCTCTTTGAAATATGAATGATGCTCTTCTTGCAAAATGGTTGATGAGGTTAATGAGAAGCTCCAACCCTGAAGATGTTTGGCTCTCTGTAATGAATGCTTGTTATGGTCACACTTTATCATGGGAACAAAGATCTACAAATCCACCAAGACCGTCCTATTTTTGGAGGAGCTTCACATCTGTTATTCCGAGAATACGTCCTTTTTTCGTCGCTTCCTTGGGTTTAGGAATGAGCTTCCGTTTTAGGGAAGATCCATGGATCTCGAATGAGCCTTTTTCAAGGATGTTTCCGAGATTATATGCTCTAGCTCAAAATAAACATGCAACTATTTTTGACTGCTGGTCAGGAGATCCTCTAGAAAATGGAGTTTGGATGCCACGTTTTGTTTCTCACCTCTCTGAACAGCAGATGAGTGACCTCCTTTTAATTTTGGAGAAACTTAAAGGGGTGAAGCCGAACAACTATAGACAAGATTCTTGGACATAGGCAGTTGGAAACTTTTCAATCAATAGTCTTCAAGATCATGGATAGCACAAATACAACTAGTGACCATTTGTTGTGTATAGATTGACGCCTGATTTGGGTGCTTTGTATACCACTAAATTTTGGGTGGTTGTTAAGGCATGGTCGACTTCCTACACGATGTTACAGACAAAGATGGGATTGAGATGCGAGTACAACTTGTGTACTATGTAATCATGCAATGGAAGACTTAAACCACTTATTTTTCAAATGCCCAGTATCAAGACTGATATGGCAGGGTTCCCGATGCTCGTGGCTTGATGTGACTTCTACGAACAACTTCTGGAGATCATTTCGGCATGGTGGGCCAAATTTCAACATTCAAGCATATGTACCCCAGCGACGACGAAATGAACCTTTTGCTATATTGTGGTATATATGGACACAAAGAAATGGCTGCTTATTTAGAGGGGAAATATGCTACACTGAAAATATTTTATCTACAGCGACTAAGTTGATGAAGGATTGGACAAATATTTAAGTTTTTTCTATTCTTGTAAATTGTGTATGTGCAGTGTGACCTTTTTTTAAATAAAATTGGATGAATGCAAAAAGGCATCCACCCTTTATCCTCTCAAAAAAATAAATAAATAAATAAATGGTCAAGTATCATGTTCTAAATCACAGATAGTAAAGTGTAAACAACTCAAATCACAAGTGAGCCAAGTATATTTTTTTCTTTCTTTGTTTACATGTCAAAAATTAATATATCAACTGTTACCTGGTCAATGAATTCGAGTAAATCTTTCTCAGTCAAATTGATACCTAAAATACAAGGAACCTGCATGACAATACGATATATATACTCAACCAGTTAAAACATCAATAACAAGTTGAGAACATCCGATGAGAACACTGCAGCAAGCACACTACCCATTTGTCAAACTATACGTGACATGCAAAGCAAAAGTGTGTAATGTAAAAAGAGAAAAGGTGCAAGGATGATCGATATGGCACCAACAAGCTTATTATTGCTAAATAGGACTATTTTTTTTACAAAATCCATTTAGAAAACAGTTTTTTGGGGGATGCAATTGTTAATCAGGCTATTTCTATGCAATGTCCGGCAGAAAAGGAGAAGATCCGGTCTACCTGCTTTTGGGGAAGATAATCTCAAATTTACATGGGAAAAAGAGAAGAAACTGAAGAAATGCACAACTTGTTCTGTTGTAAATCATATTATCCGAAGATTATTTACTTTTCTAAGACAACAACAACAACAAAGCCTTATCCCACTAGGTGGGATCGGCTACATGGATCATACGACGCCATATTCGTTGATCCATGTTCATGAGATTCGACAGGATTTTACGCTGGCTGTCGGGGTCTAACACAACCCTCCTCCTTTATCCGGGCTTGGGACCGGCTATAAAACATAGGCGGAGTTTGGCTATGATTACGATAAACTTCTATTATAGTTGATTACCCTTGGAACCATCAGGACTATCTGATAAATAAAAGCATATGACTGTACCTGTTCATGACCCCCGAGTTTGGTTACTTCCCTCCATAACTTGAGACAATTTACTTTTCTAAGAATTCCATAAATACAGACTTTATTCATTCCAATCATATGCGCCCCACCCTAAGTTTTGCAAGTGTTGCTTAAGAACCATATATATGTAGTAATTAAGAATGTGTTCTATGATAGAAAAGGCACTTACAGCAATCAGAGTTACACCAGATTCACGCTTTTTAAGAATATTCATGTTCCTGAAAAATGAAGTTCCTCGTATAGATTAATATATGTTAACAAAATGAAAAAGAAACTTAGATATGATTGTATTAACTATCAAATTCCTTTTCTAATCAAACAACTTAGAGATTGTTATCAATGATATATGGTAAGGGAATCATACTTTCCAAATGACCCAGAAAACTGGCTTTGAGTGTTAAAGATCCATCCCCATTTCTGTATCTTCTCTTTGTACTTTTGCAATAGTTGAAATCCCATCTCAGGAAGAATCTGATGTTGACAGAGAATGAAGTTAAACAGCTATAAATGATTTACAAGTGAACCGACATCAGCGGCCTCAAGCGATAGAAATGCCATGAAAGAGGCAAGTATGACATACCAATTCCTGTTCAGAATCCAGATAAGTAACTGTGATACTTTCACCAGCTACAACCTGTCATTTAATTCACCAAAACCAAATATTGGAAATCTGGAAAGAGCTTTCCCTTTCTAATATTTTAAACATATTAACCTTTTGATGCAGCTCTTCTAGGCGAATCCGTTCATCCGCAGCATGCTGAAAAGATAAGGTAATTTTGAAGAAACATGTAAGTTTTGGTATGTTTTTTATGCCACAAGTTCAAGTAACCTGTGGGTTTATCCTTACATTGTAACATCAGGAAAAAGTAATAAATTTCTTCTAAGAACACAGAATATGTCGGGCAAATTACAATAGCATCTGTGCGTCCAACAATAATACAGGTATCCACTAGCCTCAATAACCTTGTTAGGTTCTTCTTTTTCAAACAAATGATCAGATGATAATCAACTTCTAGTTCAGGCTTTCCGTTCACTCATTTCACGGCTAATAACTGATGAAAACTACAAAATATTGGAACCACAGAATTCTCAAAGGTAACTTAATGATATGACTCAATTAATATGATTACTTTAGATACTGATCTATGGAATTCTCACTGAGAATAGATGTTCGTCCAGATAGAGCCAGCATTGTGGACATCATAAAAAAACATTTGCTACAAAAGTAAAGTCATATGGATATCTGACATAAGGCTTGGATATATTAACATGTTCAATGTTTTGCTCTTGCCCTTCTCAAAAAAAATGTTTTGCTCTTGCTTTGAGGAGCAGATACTGGTTAATCATGCAGAATTACTTTGGGAGGTTTTATATTCAAATCACATAATATAAAGTTATATCTGCAATAAATTCATTCAAACTGTCTTTTTAGATGATCCTTCAAGGCATCTGAACCTTAGGAAATAAAATTGAAGGTAAAAAGTGCCCTTAATGAAGGCATTGAGAAGAAAAGAGATGCCTTCTATACGAACGAACCATAGAGAAAGTATGCAATTTATTTCGCTTACGAAAAATTATTTGTGCCTATCTGCTATTGATTAGTGCACTAAACCAGTGAAACTTAGAAAAGTTGGAAAACTTTTTTCTGTGTACCTTTTTACAGAAGCTTTTTTTTATGTATGCTTCAATTGAGTTATAACATATCACTAATAACCTTCATTAAGATTACAAAATTACCAAATCCTCTATCAATGCAATTAACTCAGCAGAGGTATTGCAATGCGAGGTACCATGATATGTAAGAAAAGAAGTGCTAATATGAACTTCAATCTATATAAACAATCGAAATCAGACCTGGTCTATAATAAGGAGTGTTCCACCTGCTACAACAGGAATAAATTTTCTATCTAGCTGAAGCAAAACTCTGGCATCCTGAAGGCTTTCTTTGTCAACTGACTCAGGCACTAAACCACCAGATAGGAGTAAAAGACCAGAAGAAATATCAAGTACATCGCTGATTTGTTCTGCTGACTTGAGTGAAAGTTCTCCATCCTAACATAAGGACACGACAACTATTATTCCTTCAGTACGATGAAACATTAAAATTCTGATACAAACTGAATAAGATTTGATGACAAAAACACTTAGCTATACTCTCTGGAATTTTGCCATGCCACTTCACCAGTTCAGCTGTTGAATGTTTGGAAACATCATTGATATCGCTCATGTGGTGTGAACTTCTAACTTTGAGAATATTTGGATTATCATTAGCTAGGTATCTGATTAAACAAAAAGAGGAAAGAACCAAAGTTTCTGGGTGTACAACTCTGCAAAATAGCATCTAGCAAGAAGCTACCTGATACATGGCTGGGAATCGTCTGTGAGAGAAACTTCAGGAAATGGTTGTGACGCTGGAAGCTGTGGAATATCATTTTCTAAGCATGAGATATCTGCAAATTCAAAAGCAGCGCATAAGAGATATTGAGTACCATGCTCTTTCAAAGCATGTCTGCATGCAGTAACTTGTCATCAACGAAAGGTTGTCATTTATAATGCAAACACAGAGAAAATTAGTTAAAACCTGTCATTCTGGGGAGAAAATCATGCTTCTCTTCTGCTTTGGTGGTCAGATAATCGCATAACACTGAGAATTTGTCTTTCTTTTTGTAACATGGTGGAGCTGAATGGCTTCTCTTTGTGCTTGCCCGACATGATGAATGACTCAAGCTTTCCTCAGTACATGAGATTTCATCTGCCTCAGCATAATTTTGTATGCATTGCCATCTGGATTGGGAATCGTTCTCATTCTTGATAGTATTCTGATATTCAGAGTCTAACCAGAAGGTCTCATCTTTAGCAAAGGTTAGCTTATCTGAAGGATAAGTGTGATGCATCTGTATTCTGAGCCTTGAAATATGATCCTGCTCCAGTTTTGTCAATTCAAAGCTTGTGTCCGAATGTGCCGAACAGCACCTGCTCCAACTGTTGACTTGTTCATCCCTATCTTCCACCATAGTTTGGACCCCAGATCCATCACCTTTGAAAGGCATCAAGTTCCTTCTGGATGAACTAGTTTTTGCAGGACCCCATATTTCCTTAACACCCCCAACATTCCATACAAATGGTGAAGGAAAATACCATTCTGCCTCTGGAGAACAGGCTCCAATTCGTCCTTCTTCTAGTCCTAATTGGAAACCCTTATCATCAATTGCAAAAGGATTATTGAGGAAATTAGGTTTATATGGATCAGCTAATGATGATTTTAGATTTCTTTCAGTATTGCATTTTCTAATTACACAAGGAGAAGGTCCTGAGGCCTTAACTACTTCCTTATTAAGTCTGTTGCCTAGGCCCAAATTTGTATCCACAACTGTAACACCTCTGGTGTCCCAAGTAAAATGTTCCTTTCTCGAGTGACAAACCTCATAGCAGTCATCATTGTATACCGAAAAAGAAGTTATGTTATCCATCGCAGAATGGCAATCTAAACTTGGCTCCACGAGAGCACCCAATACATTCAATGATTTTTTGTCATCATTTATGGCACTAGAAAAATCAGAGGCAATATTCTGGAAAGACTGATTTCTCACAATGTCAGGAACTTCGCAGTTCCATCTTGAGCTTGGCATATACTTCTGTCTGATTTGAGGCATCAGATCTGAAGTCAAACCTTCATCCACAGGAAAAGAACCTGCATCCCCCTGTTCAGTGTTGCAATCTAAAAAATCCTTATGATTGTATTCTGATCCAAATACATATTCCATATCACTCAAAGGCTGTACGAAACTGCAATTTTCACCAACATCATTGGTCCGACTTAGAGTTGATTCCACTTCCCTACAAATTTTCTTTGATTTTCCATGGCTTTCGGAAGAATCAATATATTCTAGAACAGCGTTCATGGTTGTAAAAGAATTATCATAAGAGTTCTCCTCTAACTGGTTCTTGCCTCTCTTCTTTCTAATTTCCACACTTTTCGAAACATCTGAAGCAGAAAGCTCTAGCAAAGGTACAAACAAAAGTATGATGAAGAGAAATGAAACCACTGTTTCTATGGTAACAAGTATTTAAAGCATTGACTGTATAATGAATTAATGATGATAATCCTGAAGTTAGATAACATCTTAAATTTAAAAACAAGAGCTCTTAAATATGCAAATTAAGAATATTTCCAGAACAACTGTCTATTGTGGATGCAAGGCCAATACCTTCTTTTTGTGAGACACTTTTCCCAGATGCCCCAGTTATCAGGGAAAAGGAAATCCCTGCATGAGAAAGTAACTGTAAAGAATCACAAGAGAATACAAGTGTAAGATATGTAAACAAAATATTTAACCTCAAATGCAAAATATGACCTTCCAACAGCTCTGGTGAATAATGCAACCAAAAGTGCCTTACGGCTTTCTCAAAAAAAGTTAAAATGGCACCCCAGTCCTACAAAGAGAGAACGAGAGAAGGATTACACAAGAAATATGTTTCCAACCGAGCTGAAGAATTTCATAAAAAGAGAAACAGCTTTCAAGGGAATGCAACAACAGGAAATAGGGAGAATAGGGAAGATCCCATGATCTAGTTTAGAGAAAAGACCAGTCAAACTTAAATTAAGATAAGCAAATGCAGAAACAGTTTTAGGCCTCACATTGTCACATGAAACAATTACCCAATAGATTTCAAAACCCACATAAAATAAATGTGCAAAATGTTCATCTCCTGCAAATTTAATGACTAATTCTCAACTAGATAAACCACCAAAATAGTCGAGCAATTTTATCTGAGCAAGCTTGAGTAATTTCATTCAATCTGACAAAGATATAGGCCGATACTGGCATCTAACCTAAAACAAACACAAATCCAAAGAGTTTAATACTTCCAGTTGAGACAAACCTATGCATGAGGTGGCTTGATGAAAAACTTATTTATAGGCTTTATTATCATGTGCTTTGTTGTTCTGTATACATTTGAGTGGTAGAATAGTACCTAGGCACTCCGGAAAGAAATCACAATAAAACGACGAGACTGTAGGATGATAAAAGGTCAAGAACGTGCATTGTGTTATCCATCTGGCTTCAGTTTTTTTTTTCACCGGTGAGCATTACATCCCATAAATGTGCTTTCATACATGATATTGATTGTGTATAATTCTCTTGTTATACTTATACACACTGATGAAGTTTCATTTTGAAAAATGGTTTTCCCAGAAAAATAACCACCTTGGAGAAATGCGCTCTTGATGATTTAGACTTACCTATATAGTTCTTATAGGTACAGGACACAAAGCAGTTTTTTTTTTATTTTGTCTTCAGAGAGAAAAGCAGTAACATTCTAAAATAGCTTGACATTTCTAGTTTAATTCTTATATTTTAAGTTCCAAAGTTGCCAGGAAGGAGGATTGAAGGCCACATGAAAGAGAGTAACTGGGACTGGTAACTAATAAAACCAGATGAGATAACTATAACTATCCTAATCTAATGCATAAGTAAAGCATGACATTGCCCTGGACTCTCCACTGAGGCTCCCATGGGAGTCCACGCCACATCTCAGTCCCAGTGTGAGTGACTACCTGGAAAACCAGCTAAGCAGCATTTAATGCTAGGAACAGCTATACGTGCTATGTTGCAGACCTTTTAGTTAAAAAAACTAAAGAATACAGAGATGATGAGATTTGGGACCATAAAGTCAGCATCTAAAATGAGGAAAGAATTTGCTATATATAGTAGAAGCTAAGTCAGGAACCAAGGCCCAGGACTGATGAAGGAGGCAAAATACAACAGAACCCTTCAAACATTCAACCTCGTGCAGGAGGATTGATGTCAGTCTTAAGTATCAATTGGTCTTTAGAGTGTTAAACAAGAGAGAAAGAAATTGTGATAAAGAAGTCTTCATCTCATACATGTATGCTTAAATTGTAATACATCATGAAGACAAATTATTTTAGAGGAATTTATATTTTTAGAGGAGCAACTTATCTATTGAAAGAAATTTTCTCACTTTTTGTGAGAGCCAAGTACAACAAAAACAACCAAATACAAGCAAAAACGTTGGTAACTTCATGCACTTGAGTAAGAAGACATATATATCAGATGTGGCATATAGGATGAACAGCAGCCCGTGTACAACATAAATGAAATGTATGATTTACTTTTAGAATCAGATAGTTCATTCTTTACAATAAATTGTACTACTTGTACAACAGTCTATCAATTCTACCTGAGGTCAATCATCTATGTCAAAGTGATTAAACAATAGAAAGAAAAATGAGCAATATGTCAGATTGACCAAGAACTTCAATGTTGTAGTGTTGTGTCTGTTGCAACAATCATATACCATAGTTGTAAAATATGGACATGCAAAGAATGACTAATTGTGTAAGTAGGTGCATAATGAAAACATATGAACTTGAATTAAGTTCCAAGGAAAAGAATCAGCACCCTGAATTCAATAATTGTTTTCGACGGTTCAAAATTTAGATCATAGAGAGATAAAGAGCAGCTCAGATTAAGCATAAAAGCTGGATAAGCTTGAATCTTATGCCTCTTTCCACTTTGAATTTCTGGAATCCTCCGCTGAGCCAAGGAAGACCTAATATTTGATGTCATATTGTTGAGCAAATTATGGATCGGACTCTTGCTCACAAACCTTGAGTTGATATCTATGTTCATTAAGTTGGACTATGAAAATGATTGAAAAGAAGACACACAATATAACACCCATTAAGGATACATAGATACTGGAAAGCCTGCAAAAAAATGGAAATGGCCAGTGAATCTCATTCACAAATCAAAAAAAAAAAATTCTACTTTTTACTTTAGCAAAAGAAAAAAAATAGTGAGATGGGATTTATTTTTGAGAGCAATAAGTGAGAAGGGATTTATTTTTTAGAGTAATAAGTGACAAGGGGTTTATAGTAATACTTTTCTCAAGAAAACATCACTAGGTTCCGACATATATCCAGAAAGCATCAATGTCTGATCAGAAAAGACTATCTTGTGAAGAGAACAGGAAACTTCAGTGCCAAATGCCTCAGACACCAATGGTAAAGGAGATGAGGAAGCAGTGGTGCACAATAGTTCATCATCACTGCAACATATCTTATGTCAATTTCAACCAAAAAATATATGTTATGCCAAAAACTGGGGGCAGAATTCCAGAAAAGCTAAAAAACTCACTTCTCAATATCAGTTACTCTGAATGAAACATGTGAATGAACTAGAGCAATCCGAAGAATACATTTCTTTATTGAAAGCAACACCTTCTTGGGGCTTCAGGACAAAATGAAACCATCAATGTTTATATCCTTTTAATCCTCAAATAATATATGTCCAAATTAAGAAGGCTTGAGCTTGGGCACCCAGAAGAAAAGATAAAGTTAGGAAAAGGGAACCTAGACTGCATGTATCTCCGCCGTACAGGTTGATTGTAAAACAAATCCCGAACAATGACTGCAAAAGATGTGAACATCAAATTTATAATAATAGTAAATTATAATGTATCAGAAATTAAGACTCTGGTGGAAGCAATTCCTCTTCAAAGAGAAAAAGGAAATAAATTGGGCAATTGGCTTTCTGGAGAAGTATAATCCCTTTTCCAGCTAAAAGTATGCCTAAGGATAAGACAATAATGCAAACTGACCAAACATCTTAGAATATATCAATTTCCTATAAATAAAGTTAATCAAATTTACAGGGTCATAAGATTAGTATCCAAAAGCAACCACAGATATCAAAGTACCAAGAGAGGAACCAAACAATAAATAGTTATCCACCATGGTGGTAGCCTTCATATCTGGAGGTCCTAAAGTCTCATCATGGCCTTCTATTACATAAAAATAGATCTTCATTCCCTAAGTTCTTTTGTCCTTTCTCAATGTGTTAGTGTTTATTTTCCTTTCAATCATGGCAGAACAACTTTGGAATTAGCCGTTCATTTTTATCATAGGTGTTGAGGTCTTAGTCTTACTTAGACATAACTTCATCAGTTCATTTAAGCATCCTTATTATCAACAAGATGTATTTTAAATTAAACTTAAGTGGTACAGTTTTACTCAGCAGAAGATTGGCTTCTAGTATTGAGGACTAAATGAGTTACACCGAGATCAGGAGTTGTTGAACAAACATAGTTATGAACCCATTAGTTCTCGTAAAAACAGATCTACAGTGAAAACCAGTCAGATAGTTGCTTTATTAAACATTACTATTCAAATTTGTTTTCTGCCTTGCAGGATGATGACACAAACAAGAGTGCATGCCAGGAAATATTATGAAACTGAATACAGGGAACTTGTACAAGTCATATTGAGAAAATCCAAAATTGCACATACAGATGTACATTACTCAACGAAGCAAGACTAGCTATACATGCCCTTAGTGGTTTTTTAGCGCAAGGTAAGGTAAGACCTTGCTTGCACAATTTTTTGAAACAAAATATAGATACTCCAATGGTCAACATGTTATACAAGATTTTACATTATTTGCAAATAGGAGTAGATGACTCCATTCTTGTGCATGGTAATATGTATGAGATTTTAACAAAGGTTAATAATGGAAAATGCAAGGCTAAAATAAGTTGAAGCGGCAATTCAGTCGCTACAATTGGGAGAATAGAAAAATGTGCAATGCTCAAGAAAGAGAAAAATGAACGGAAAGAGTTGTTAGTAAGGAAACATATTGCAAGCTCATATTGAACTTGATATTTAGCTGAAATCTTAAGAGTGAGGCAATCAGATACAAGAGGCAGAGAATTGCATTAACATCCTGGTTATTGATTGGAATCCTATACAACAACAACAAAGTCTTATCCCACTAGGTGGGGTCGACTACATGGATCATACAACGCCATTCGTTGATCCATGTTCATGAGATTCGACAGGATTTTACGCTGGCTGTCGGGGCCTAACACAATACTGATAAAAGACGCTGTACTAATTGCAAAGTAATTCCTGGACATGGGGTGACTACACAACATAGATTGTTAGTTCTTGATATGCAAATGAAATGTATAAAACCAAAATCCCGAACAGTTTTTGATCGAAAGATCAAGTGGTGGCAGTTAAAGGGGGAGAAGCGAGAGACTTTTAGAAGTAAGTTATTAGAGGAAAGTGTGTGGGAGTTAGAAGGAGATGCTAGTATCATGTGGAAGAATGTGGCAAAAAAGGTTGAAATGGTTGCTAAAGCCATTTTAGGAGAATCAAAAGGTTTTGGACCACGAGATAAGGAGACTTGGTGGTGGAATGAGGAGGTCCAAGAAAAGGTGCGTAATAAGAAGAATTGTTTCAAGGCGATACACTTGGACAATAATTCTGACAATTGGGAAAAGTATCGTTTGGCGAAAAGGGAGGTTAAGAAGGCAGTTAGTGATGCTCGTGCTAAAGCATATGAGGGGTTTTATAAGGAGTTAGGGACAAAGGCTGGTGAACAAAGGATTTACAAGATTGCAAGGAATAAAGAGAAGGAGTCGAGAGATTTGGATCAAGTAAGATGCATAAAAAATGAAGTTGGCAAGGTTTTAGTTACTGAAGGAGATATTAAGAACAGATGGGAAGAGTATTTCTATAAGCTATTTAATGATGGATGTGAAGGTTCCCGTTGTGATTTGGAGGACTTGACAGTTAGCGAATGTGAGCTTAATAGGTCATTTTATCGTAGAATTAGAGTCTCGGAGGTTAGCGAAGCTCTTAAGAAAATGGAGAATGGTAAAGCCGTTGGACCGGATGGTATACCGATTGAAGTTTGGAAATGTTTAGGAGAAAAAGGTGTGTTGTGGTTATGTAAACTATTTAATGAGATTTTACGGTCGAAAAAGATGCCTGATGATTGGAGATTAAGTACATTAATTCCTATTTACAAAAATAAAGGGGATATTCAAAATTGTGCAAATTATAGAGGGATTAAACTTATGAGTCACACTATGAAATTATGGGAAAAAGTGATTGAGCATAGATTGAGAATGGAGACTAGTATTTCTGAGAGACAATTTGGGTTCATGTCAGGAAGATCCACTACAGAGGCGATTTATTTACTAAGGGGGATGATGGAGAAGTATCGAAGTAGGAAAAGAGACTTACATATGGCTTTCATTGACTTAGAGAAGGCGTATGATCGGGTACCAAGGGATGTACTTTGGAAAGCCTTGCAAAAGAAGAGGGTGAATGTTGCCTACATTAAGGTAATACAAGATATGTACGATGGGGCATTGACTAGGGTTAGGACACCCGGAGGTGAGACAAATGAATTTCCTATAGGAATTAGCCTACATCAAGGATCAGCTTTAAGCCCGTATCTATTTAACTTAGTTATCGATGCTATAACCGAGAGTATCACAGAGGAGGTACCTAAGTGCATGCTATTTGCGGATGATATAGTACTTTTAGCGGATTCAAAAGAAGAGATTAATACAAAATTGGAAATATGGAGAAATACGTTAGAGTCAAAGGGTTTGCGTTTAAGTAGGAATAAAACAGAATATATGCATAGCAATTTCACAAATAAACAACTTAGAGACGATTTGAAAGTTAGGCTAGGGGAGGATATAATTCCTCAAGTGACAAAGTTTAAATATTTAGGATCAATTGTAAGACAAGATGGTGAGATTGATGACGATGTTAATCATAGAATTCAAGCTGGTTGGTGTAAGTGGAGGAAAGCCACTGGAGTTCTTTGTGATAGAAAAGTACCCAATAAAGTTAAAGGAAAATTCTATCGTACTGCTATAAGGCCAGCAGTGTTATATGGTAGTGAATGTTGGGCTATGAAGGGACAACATGAACGTAAAGTGGGGGTAGCCGAAATGAGAATGTTGAGATGGATGTGTGGTCATACAAGATTAGGAATGACCATATACGTGAACGAGTCGGAGTGGCTCCTATTAGTGAGAAAATGGTAGAGAATCGTTTGAGATGGTTTGGTCATGTTCAGAGAAGACCATTAGATGCGCCAGTAAGAAAAGTAGATCAAATAATCTGGAGTCCGATTAAAAGAGGGAGAGGGAGGCCAAGGCGGACACTTGGCGAACTAATAGAGCAAGATCTATTGGTGAATAATATACCGAAAGGTTTGGTTACTAATAGAGCGGAATGGCGTCGTATGATCCATGTAGCCGACCCCACCTAGTGGGATAAGGCTTTGTTGTTGTTGTTGTTGTTGTTGTCGGGGCCTAACACAACCCTCCTCCTTTATCCGGGCTTGGGACCGGCTATAAAACATAGGCGATAATGCATACATATTTATATTGGTATGCCAAAATTTTCTTCATTTTTTTAGGGGAAAAAGGATGGCTGCAAACTTGTCAGTTGTGACAGTCATCCATATTTATATTGAAATTTGAAAATCGACAAATGTACAATTTCTTTTAGGTGTGCCTAAAACTGAAAGCATGTATGATTCAAATCTTCTACTATATCCATATTTTCATTAGGGAGAATCAGATAAGTTGATCCATAACCATCTACAGGAGGAGAAACTGTGGAATAAAAGGAAACAGTGAAAAAACGATGTACTCAAACTTACCAGTGGTACCAGCATGTTCCCTCTGGTCATCAATCCCAAGAAACAAGCATCTCGATCCCTAGAAGTAGTTTTTGACAATATATCTATAAGGATAATACATGAAAATGTCAATATTCTAAATACATTATATATATTCGAGAAGAAAATTGACCTTTATGATCTTGCAATATGCGTTTGGCTTCCCACGACCTTTTGTTCGAATTTCCACCACAGAAATATCAGAAAGTGAACTAAGTGCCTCTCCCCTAAAACCCAATGTTGGAGCACTCCTGTCATCCATGGCTCCAGCCTTGGACGTTGCTGTTTACCCATGATAGTACAAGAATTCATATGGCATTTTGACAATACTTGAAAACTACCATCATAATGTCTGCTAAAATATAAAGCACGCTTTTGTAAAGGCACAAATTTAGATAGTTTTTTTTTAGAGGAAAGAGGACGACTAGCAAGGAGGTAGTAGTCCAGAAGTTTCATTAATGAAAAACAAACATAATGGAAAAGCAGAAAATAAGTTGGCAGCTCCACCAGTAGGTCCAGTACACAAGAAATTTCTACATTACATATATTTCCTCCATTCCCCATATATTTCTTAGGGTTGCTGGTTCTGTCCCTTTTACTATCTTTACTTTTTAGATAGTAAAAGGAACAGAACCAGCAACACTAAGAAACTGCCCTTTGATGACATATACAGGATATATGCTTAATGAAAATGCTAAGCACAATACCAAATCAACATCAACTAAGGGAATCTCCATACATAATATATAGTGAATGAGAAGTAGGAAGAAGAAAGAAAATATTCACCATATTTTTCTCCCATAATGACTAGTTCATCGCGTGTGATGCCATGACCTGTTACCAAAATAAAATAAATTAAACCAATGATAAATTCCAATCTGTTTTACACAAATAAATTCACTCACCATCATCTTCTACCTTGATAAAATTGGCTCCAATATTTACAAAGACCGAAACCTGCACGAAGAAGTATAATTTTACCACCCAAAAAGTTGTATCAATCATGGGGTGCCGTGAATTTTATTAATTTACTGACTCTAGTTAAACAGCAAACATAATGAGATAGTTTGCCCTGGACTAATCCATAACCATTATAAAGTATTTACTGACTCTAGTTCTCATTAGGTCTTAACTGATTTAGGAAATCAGAAATTGCAATATTTATTTGTTAGCTAACCTGAGGGTTGAATTTATTTTAGAAATAGCTGCTAAATCAGCAGTATGAGACGAACCAACAAGTTTACTTATAGGACCTTATTAAGCAACTTCACCACCCAACAATAGCAAAAACTTTTGGGCATAGAACCATTCTTAGTGAACTGTGGGATGTCATTCTTACTGGGATCAGAAAGAACTTCATTGGAACAAATACAGTGTTGCATAACTTTGAACAACAATTATTACCTTAATAGCGTCAGCATCCAGACTATTATTAACCAACTCCTCCACTACTCTTGGCAAGTCAAACAAGACAACTCCAGATCTCAATGGCCCACAAATGCTTCTTGGCAAATGCCATATGTTCGGCATTTGTGATATAAACTGAAGGGAAGCAATCATATAGGAAGTTAATTGAGTCCCATTAAATGCATCATTTAGGGTTGCATGCCTAAACAATTCCCTTGAGTGTAGAAGACTCGTTAATCACATACATGGTGGGCATCTCAAATCCAAAGATAACAAAGTTGTAAACAAAAAAAAAGGTTGAGGGATCAAAACTAGTCACATTCTTTCACTTTCAAAAAGTTGTAAAAAAGAAAGTAAGATTTCTAAAGCATTTAACTATTGGCACAAAAGCTGTGAACTTTTTCTTTTGAAGAGAAAGTTTAACGAGTAAAATAAGAAAATATCAAGGATGCCATGTGGAGAGGCCCTCCACCCAAAAAAGATCCACAAAATATAATCTTAGGTGATTAGCAAGAAGGTCAGAGGCTCTATTAGCCACACGAAGTATATGATCAATTACATAACTTTCGAATCAGTATATCCCAGAAACACAAACGTGCAAGGCTAATCAAAATTGTTTTATGATAACCTCTTAAATCCTTTTAATGCTTGCTACAAAGTTGAACATTTCATTATTTTGTTTAAGACGTCTATAACTGGACACGTAAACGCAAAACTCAACGGAAGAACGAAGCAAAAAGTTAGGCATTAATTTTTTTAAAAATGTGAAGTATCAATCGAATTTTATGGTTTATTCCGTATAACACTCATCTGCTGCACAAATAAATACTCCATCGTAATTGTTTACAGAAATAAAGCAAGCAGACGACAAAACTAAAACTGAAATCGTCGAAACATCGAAAATAATCACATCAAGAAACGAATACGCGAGGAAATGCTGATAGCAAAACAAGAAAACAACCAACTAGAAAAATTACGGAAGTTGATGGAAACGTTGGGAGAGCGAAAGAGCCCTAGAAAATAATACCCCGCGACCTCCCAACGAGAGGAAACAGAGGAGGAGCTTGCGAGATGACACGACGAGTAGCAGTTCCGACGACACGAATTCGAAGAAGAGCCCACAGAGTTCGGTTTGGTTCCAAGAACAGGAATAAGACCCTTGGCTTCTTCTCGCCGGAGTCCTTGTCGCCGGTTTCTTCTCGCCAGCCGCCGGGATCCGAGGCGCCAAGCCGTCGGCAAGTGCTGAAGAGCTCGCGAGTTTTTAAAATGGGGCAAATTTTTGCTACCGCCGATCCGGCCCATTTATATTCCGGGTCGCGGATTCAGTTGTCAGAGAGGATCCAACAAGGATAGCCTGCCTAAGCAATTAATTTTCGTAGTCCTTAAATTATAAAAATAATCATTATACTCTTCCAACTATTCAAACTTCCATCTACACTTGCAAAAAGATTACGCTCCTGGTATTGAAAGGAGCGTAAAATGTCGTTACTGTATGGATAACATCTCTTAGGCTTTTTTTTACTTTGTTTTAAAATGTTGTTTCTAGCATTTATTATAAAATACAACATAAGGCTTAACATGTAAATTTTCGTCATGAACTCGAGTTTATCTTTCTATAATACTAGTCCTAAATCCCACGGATGACAAATATTATAAAAAATATATAGTATGTAATTAAAATTTTATGATTTATAATAATTATCAAAATTAATCTATTATTAATTAAATGTGATAAATATGTTAGTCGATTTTGAAAAGTTTAAAACTCAATTTAAATTTACCAAGATCCCAACTTCTACTTAATTTTTTCTGATTTATAATTTTTTATTTATTTTCAATTGTCTCAAATTCAATCATTGTTTTAAATTATTTTTAATCTTTGAAATAAAATAGTATCATCTAAAAATGAAATAGTATAATATTTTATTGTACATGTACATTACTTTTAGAAAGAAAAATATTTATTTTAATCACACTCAAATTGAATATCTGTTTTTTATTTATGAAATAATACATTTTCTTTTAAGAAGGAAATATTACTTTTTTATTATACTTGTCAATTATCTTTTAAAAGGGAAAAATTAACCTTATTTCGGTCTCAATTTTATGAATTTAACTTATTTTTAATGTAAATAAATTAATAAATATTATTTATTTCATTATACTGCTACGACGCCTTTGAGAAAGGAAGGATTATTTATTTTAACAATAATCAAATTGAATAATTCATTTTAAATTTATGGAATAATACATTTTTAAAAAGGAAAATATTATTTATTTTATTTTACTTGTCCATTTTTTTAGAAACAAAAATTTAATCTTAATTGGACTAAAATTGAATTATTTATTTTAAACTGTTTTTAAATTATAAAATAACAAATTATCTTTTAGAAAGGAAATATTATTTATTGTACATTATCTTTTATGAAGAAAATTTATTTATTTTAATCATACTAAAAAATCTACCTCTAATTAAATTATGATATTTAATCTTCTTTTATTTTTTGTTATCTTATACAACAAATCATGTTAAGATTATTTTTTATTTTCTATAATTATTATGTTTGTTCATTATATTTAAAAAAGAAAAATATAAGCAATGGCTAATCTTAATTGGACTCAGAATCATTTATTTTAAATTATTCGGACTCAATCAAATTCATTGTTCTAAATTTAAAAATGATACATTTATCTTTTAAAAAGAAAGATTGTTTTTTTTTCTTTATACTTGTACATCGCCTTTGAGAAAGGAAATCTATTTATTTAATTCCAAAAATAAAATATTATTTTTTAGAAAGGACATATTATTTGTTTTGTTACATTCTGTGCATTACCTTTTAATAAGGGAAGATTATTTATTTTAATCATACTCAAATTGATAAAAAATAAAATTAGTCTTAATTTGACTCTAGTTGAATTATTTATTTTAAATTATATTTTATTTCCAAAATTAATAAAAATATTTTAAAAAGGAATTGTTATTTAATTATATATTATATTTAAGAAATAAAATATTATTATTTTCATCATACTCAAATTGATAAAAGAGAAAGATTAATCTTAATTTGACTCAAATTAAATTATTTTATTTTTAATTCCAAATAATATTTTATAAATAAATTATTATTTACTTGCATATTATCTTTTAGAATGAAAATATTATTTATTTTAATCATACTCAAATTGATAAAAAAGAAAGATTAATCTTAACTTCACTCAAATCAAATTATTTATTTATTCCGAAAATACCAATTATATTTTAAGAAGAAAATATTATTTATTTTAACCATACTAAAAAAATCTGCTTCTAACCAAAATATGTTTATAAATTTAATAATCTTTTTTTTATTACCTTATATAACAACTATTCTAAGATAATGTTATTTTTCTGAAAAAAAACTAAATTAGATTTATATATATATTAACTTGCATAAAAATATTATTTTCTTAATTTGGCATAATTCTCAGAGAGAGAGAGAGAGAGAGAGAAAGTTCCAAACTCAAATAACACAAAATTATTTATTTACGAAATTTATTTGTAAATTAGAAAATAAGCATCTTATTCAAACTAAAAAAATAAAAACAATATATATGTGGTAACTAAATAGAATAATAGTTATAATATATTTTGGGATTTAACTAATATTAAGTATTAGGATACAAATCTTTATATATCATATTGTACGTATTATGATTAGGATACGCCTTATGACGTTACTATCCGATATTATTAAACTTCATATCATAATTTTAATATTAATATATGTTCCAAAAAATTGACTCGGAGTTGGATAATATTTTTAACTAATATTATTTTTTCATTGGATGACACATGTCTCGTGGCAAATGTAATACGATGAAAAGTATTAAATAAAATAAATGTATTGGGATCTTATTAAAGATTATTATTGTTTTATTGTTGAACTTAGTATCCTAATTTTAGTCATTATATATATATATATATATATATATATATATATATTAAGAAAGATAATATCATATGGAACTCTTAAGTCATACTTAGTTTTATACTAATATTTTTATATATGGATATACTAATACTGTTAGGATTCTATCCAATATACTAATAAAATATATTATTATGATTAGAATTTAAATTTAGGATAAATTATTATCATTATTAACTTAAATATTTTTATCCAATATTATTAAACTTCATGTCATAATTTTAATCCTAATATATGTTCCAAAAAATCCACTCGGAGTTGGATAATATTTTTAACTAATATTAATTTTTTTCATTGGATGACACATGTCTCCTGGCATAATGTAATACGATGAAAAGTATTAAATAAAATAAATGTATTGGGATCTTATTAAGGATTATTATTGTATTTATTGTTGAACTTAGTATCCTAATTTTAGTCATTATACATATATATATATATATATGCGTGTGTATTAAGAAAGATAATATTATATGGAACTCTTAAGTCATACTTAATTCTATACTAATATTTTTATATAAGGATATACTAATACGGTTAGGATTCTATCCAATATATTATATAAGATATATTATTAGGATTAGAATTTAAATTTAGGATAAATTATTATCATTATTAACTTAAATATTTAAATGACATGTGTCGATATTATATGATGCCACTTGTCATGCTCTCATACTCCATGCTTTTACCTTTACTTTTATATATAATAGAAAAATAATTATATGAGTTGAGATTATGGATAATTCTAAGGGGTGTTTTTTTATATATAATCTTTGTAAATTATATATTAAATTATTGGATAATCTGAGATTTTGGACTGCTTAGATAATTCAAGTGTCAACACAAATTGTCACCTGAGTTACAATATTTTTTATTTCACTTTTTTCATTTATCTTTTGAAGTTTTATTTAAATAAAGTATAAAACTAATTATAAAATTAAATAAATAAATCTTAATTAAATATTATGTATATATTATTATCATGTTTTTAAAAAACAATAATGATTTTATACTTTTAAATTTTATGATTGAAAATATGTGTTTGTGATTTAAGTTTACGAAATTCAAAATAGATTATATATATACATAGTTATTTTGATTAAGAGTATATTGATAAAAACTGTATATTAACTCATAATTTTTTATTTTATTATAAATAATTAATATGAATTGTCACATAAATTAATTATACATATTAAACAAAGTAAGTACATTGTAGACAATTTCATAGGTGACAAAGAGGTAATTCACGTTACTAGATAATCTTAAATCGCAATTTAATATGTAAATCTTGAGTGTGCATTTACATATTTTAATAATACTTGTGAATATTAGAAAATGTAAGTTAGAGTAACTTTTTCATATTTAAAAGAATATAAATATTCATTTTGTTTTACAACTCAAAGACATAAGTCCTAATGGGATTTTTTTAATTAAGGGGTAAAAATAATTTATATCAAGACGATTTTTCGAATGCTATCTTTTAAAATCCTATAAAGAGCTCCCCCTAGAGCTCGGGGGGCTTTTGTGCTACATGCGCCGCCGATGCACGCAAACAAAAAGAGAGGCATCGCCCCCTCTGCAGTGTCGGTGATGCACAACGAGGGGAGGAACGTCGCCCCCCGACGTCGGTGACACGTCGAGGGGAGGGGTGCCGTCCCCCCTCGAGCTCGTCGGAGCTCACAGAGGGGGTGACACCCTCCTCCCCCTTTTTGCACTGTGTGCGTTGTCGACGCACACAGGAACAAGGGGGCGGACACTCCCCACTTCAACACCGGCGAGCTTGCCGGAGCTTGCAAAGAGGAGCGACGCTCTCCCTCCTTTTGTGCTACGTGCGCCGGTGGCGCACGCAGGCAAAGGAGGTGCGTCACCGCCACCCCCCCCACTAGCTGAACCAGGGGGCGGACACTCCCCACTTCAACACCGGTGAGCTTGCCGGAGCTTGCAAAGAAGAACAACGCTCTCCCTCCTTTTGTGCTACGTGCGCTGGTGGCGCACGTAGGAAAAGGAGGTGCGTTGCCACCCCCCCCCCCCTCCTTTTTTCTGTGTGCGCCGGCGATGCACGCAATGCAAAAGTGGGGGAGGGAAGCTCGCAGGGGACGACACCCCTCCCCTGGACACACGTCGGCGTCGTAGATGGGGGTGACCCCCCCCCCCCCTTTGCATGTGTGTGTTGACTACGCACGCAGCGCAAAAGCCCCATGCTCCGACGAGCTCACAGTGGGCGGGGGTCGCGACGCCCTCCACCCCCCTTTGCTTGCGTGCATCGGTGATGCACGTAACGGAAAAGGGGGGCCGTCGCCCCCCTCTGGCGAGCTCGTAGGGGGCCGATGCTCCCTCCCCTCAACACACGTCGTTGGCATCGCAGAGGGGGCGACACCCCCCTCCCCCTTTTGCATTGTGTGCGTCGTCGACGCACGCAGGCCAAAGGGGGTTCATCCCCCCCCCCCCCCCCTTTCATGAGCTCGCAGAGGGGAGGGGGGGACGCACAAAATTTAGTCAAGCTAGATAGGGAAGTCAAAATTATGTTTTAATTGTATTTTGGCTTCCACAAAATTTAGTTGCATTTCGACTTGTCAAAATGCACATAGAATTTGGAAAAAAATTACTCATGAAAGAAGTGACAAAGTTGAGGAATCAAGGCTAAATATTATGAATCACCAATACGAATTAATAAATAAAATGATTGTTCACTTAAATAATATTATGAATAATTTAGCCACTTTAAATGAAATGATTGTTCGCTTTAATGATATTTCGATTATCAGAATCACCACTTTGACCGGGGTTTATTCATACCACTCCCGCCCGAGCATTTGATGTAGCCCTAAACACTGATGGGTCTCGACCGAAAAGAAAGTAAAAAAATGATGTATTTTTCCTCTAAATGACGCACAAAGAGATGTGATCGAGGAGAAGGATCTAAACAAGTTGAATTTCGAAGATCTCATAAAATCATAATTGACTTATGAAATTGGAATCAAAGAAGATGAAAAAACAAATGTGTACAAGAAAAAAACTTGATTTTAAGGGTAAACAAAAATGAGGAAAAGACAAGTGAAGAATATGAATACATTGATAAGAAAAAACTTACATTATATGCTAAGAAGTTTGACAAGTATTTTAAATTTTCTAAACAAAAGAAGAAACACAATTTGTCAAGAGAATGTTCTCATCAAGCAAAAATCAAGTGACTTATTTTGAATGTCTGAAGGGTAGAAACTAGAATTAGTATCCAAACCTAACTAAGAAAAATTTGCACCTAAGAAATCATAATTATCGTTAAAAGAATAATACATTATTTCAAGCATACTTGTGATTTAGACACTTGATATGGTAAGAAGTCTACTTTTGAATTGCATGTCTACATTGATGCGAAGTTTGCCCGATGCAAATTAAGTTGATAGAAAAAACATTAGTGAAATGTATTAATTTTTGTAGTTTTCTTATGTCATGGGTTAGTAAAAAGAAAACTTCATCACACTTCCTACTATCGCGAGGCCGAATACATAGTTGTCAATAGTTGTTATCACAAAAATTATGAGTCAAATAATAATTGCTTCATTAATAAACTATTTGCTCAAATGTACTCATTAAGTTTTATAACACTAGCACTATAGAAATGATTAAAAACTTAGTCAAACACGCCAGGACAAAAAAAATATTGATTTAAAATGACATTTTATTAGGGACGTGAGTAAAAAAAGAACAATGAAATTGAATATATCTCTACTATAGTGGATATCTTTATAAAACTCTTGAGTGAAGTATGATTTTGCATGATTAGATGAGAATTATGAATAACAGAATTTTCATTGCATATCAATTCCAAGCAAAAATGATTTCTTATGCAATATTCATTTTTGAATTGAATTGAAGATCAAATGGTTCTACATAGCACATAGATTTACATGCCTTCATTTGCAAACATCAAAATTTATTTTTGGAGTGAATATTAATTGGAAGAATCAAAATATATTACTAAACGGTCGAACTTTCTCGACCAGATAACCATCACCGGTCAACTGGTATGATGATAAATAAATATTGATATTGAATATGTTAATTGGTTGACCACGTGAGATGACCGGTCATTTAAGAATTAGCGTCCAAACCTAGCTAAGAAAATATGCGCCTAAGGAATCATAATTATCATTAAAAGAATAATACATTATTTAAAGCATACTTGTGATTTAGGCACTTGATATGATAAGAACTCTACTTTTGAATTACATGCCTACACCGATGCAAAAGTTTGCTCGATGCAAAGTTGATAGAAAAATCATTAGTGGAATGTGTTATTTTTTGTAGCTTTCTTATGTCATGGGCTTGTAAAAAGAAAACTTCATCACACTTCCTACTGTCGCAAGGCCGAATACATAATTGTCAGTAGTTGTTATGCACAAAATTTATGAGTCAAATAATAATTGTTTCATTATGAAACTATTTGCTCAAATGTACTCATTAAGTTTGATATACTCATTAAGTTTGATAACACTAGCACTATAGAAATTATTAAAAACTTAGTCAAACGCTCCAGGACAAAAATATATTGATTTAAAATGTCATTTTATTAAGGACCATGTGAGTAAAAAAAGAACAATGAAATTGAATATATCTCTACTATAGTGGACATTTTTATAAAACTCTTGAGTGAAGTATGCTTTTGCATGCTTAGATGAGGATTATGAATAATTGAATTTTGATTGCATATCAATTCCAAGTAAAAATGATTTCATTATATAATATTCGCTTTTGAATTGAATTGAAGATCAAATGGTGCTACGTAGCACTTAGATTTACATGTCTTCATTTGCAAACATCAAATTTTATTTCTGGAGTGAATATTGATTGAAGATTCAGAATATATATTGAACTTTCTTGATCGGATAACCATCACCAATAAATAAAATATTGATATTTAATGACTGGTCATTTAGGATTTATGAACCCTTATTTAAACCTTCATTTTATCAATTGACCTATTCCACCTTACTCCGTGACCGCTCGCTGGCCCGACACACGACCACACGAACTTTATTTGATCTTTTCCAGTCATCTCCATCCATGTCGATCTCCGAGGCACTTTTGGCATCGAACCAGAGTCACCTCTCACGTGATCGCCCTCCATTTCAGTCAGCAAGTGCGATCATCTTCCTCGATAAAAAAGACTAATTTGTTAGATCGATCGCACGATCTTCACATGCCTCCACATGATCAATCATCCTCCACCAATGGTCAACTCCCTCTGAAAATCAACTACGGTCCTGGACCTCTTTTTAGTCTCTCACATTTCATATGCTTTTTCTTTCTTTTCCACCACCAGATTCAAGTCGTTGGAACCCTAAATCCAATCGTCGAATCCTAATTGTTTCATCCTTGTCGTTGTTCACTGTCAACCCAATGCCTAACGGCCAGTCATCACTCATTGCCCTCGTGTAGCCTTATGTTTGCCTCTAGCGATTTTCAACCTCTTTTTTCATCGTTGAATCCATTTCATTTGATTATTGGTGCTCATGTTTGACGAACGTTCTTCTTACATATTTCATTCCCTTCACTCAACATGTCATATGTTTATTATTGTCGTCTTAAACATGCTAATGTTGATATTGAGCTCGACCTAGAGCTTGAACTCAAACTTGTAGTACATTCATCAAGGGGCCTATCACGAGTACACATTCGCCATTCACCTTGTAGTCATAGCCCTCCTAGTCATCCTCTTTCTGCATGTACTCGTCGCCCACCTTCTAGTCATAGCCCTCCTAGTCGTCCTCTTCTCCTTCCTCAACATCGACTTTTCATAGCTTATGATATTATTTTTTCATGAGTCAGACGGTAACCACAACATTTGATGTTCTCTACTATGCTCAAGATGTCTAAAAATCCATCACTATTGATTGAGACGCCTTAAATATGTCTGATATCCATGAGATGTTTTCTTTTATTGGATGGCCATCCTTATTGTTCACCATTAAGTGTGTGTATCCATAACTTGTTCACCTCTTCTATGTGAACACAACATTTTAGTGCGAAAACCTTCATACTTGTGTTCTCGGAGTAAACATTTTTTCTACTCATGATGGCGTTTGTAGCATTTTTAGTCTTCCCTCACCCACACCATATCATCATCAGTTTGTCACACATGGATAAGCACATAACTACCTTTCTCTTGAGGTGCTAGTCTTATCTTTGGTAAGCAAACTTTCATTAGAAACTGACAAGGTGCTGACAAGGTGCATCAGTTTCTATCTCTGCAAATGAAATTGGCTCATCACATTTTTAGTAACATAATTACACAATTTGGTCATTATATGGAAGTTACCTTATTTGACATATTTTTTCTTCATTGTCTCTATGTTCATGATGCCACTTACCTTTATTCTGGGTCTTATTTCTTTATAACATGGAGAACATTAAGTAGAAAATCACTTCTGGTGCTTGGGGAAGACAATCCTCTTTACTTTGGTTCATGGATCATGAGGATCCTTTTTTATTTCAAAGTACCTATTCTTGATGATGAGTATATTTGGCTTCGATCATTTGACATTACTTAGCACAAGATGCATCTTCGTCATGTTGAAGACACTTGGATTGAGGAGGATGTAGATAGTGGCTTAAATGATTCGACTAATGATCTTGAGTAATCAACAACTATGGAGATTGATCACACCCACTGAGGAACTTGATTGGAGTACTCACACACCTCCACACCATGCACCCTCTGAAGGAAATTAAAGAACAAACTATGAAAATGATTCAGTACATAACAAAGTAATTGTCACACCCCACTCTGTGACTAAGTTCTAATCCCAACTATTACCTTCCTTAATTATGTTTAATAATTCTAAAAATAAAATAAAATCAGTAAAATCTCCTCCCTTACTTATTTTGTATTATTTATCAATACATACAAAGGATGTATATATATATTCGTCAAAGTTTAAATAAACAATTATAAAATATATCATTCACATATAACACCCTCACAAAAGTTTTTCCACTAACCACTTCACATATAGCACCCCACAGGATCAAGTTATACAACCTTACAAAAAAAATTCCTCACCAACTTAATTACAACATTTATGATTATCTATTACATGCATGTTTCAATAACAAAAGTGAAGGAAAAATAAAAGTGAAAGAAAAATAGCAATGCTCTGGTGGTTCGACCTCTTTTATATGTATCAAACCAAGTTTCGAGTCAACTCAACTCGAAAACTTATAATCATCTGAAAAATTCAACAAGGGTAATGTGAACAATATTCGTTTACTTAGTGAGTGAAATAAATGTACAACTAGGGGGACAATACGAGTGCATATAATATTTAAATAATCATATTTTTTCATATGAGAAAATATTTAAAGCATAACTCATATCACATAAGTTTTCAAATCATATGAACTTTTACATAAATATAAATTATTCAAGTTATCATCATATTCACAATTAAACTCCATACATGTGTCATTGCACATACTCATCATGGGTCAATAAGTATCCATCTATGATCATGTGTCATACAGTTAAGAATAGTTTCATAATCAAGAGTATTAAATACGCAGAGCAAATCATGGGTCAATACGTATTTCTCTATGATTGTGTGTCATATAGTTAAGTAGAGCTTCACAATCAAAGAGTCTCATATACGCAAAGCAAATCATGGGTCAATACATATCTCAATCATGATTGTGTGTCATCCAATCATGATTGTCAGATACACAGAGCATATCATAGGGTCAAGATGTGCATGCAGAGCAGCCCCCAAAGGACAAAGACACTTGATATACGCCTCAAAGACTTCATGTATATCGAACGTGATTCCAAAGACCTTTTTCAAACAGCAAGGCTACTGAACACATGGAGTTTAACAATATCAAAATACTCATGTCATAATTCACATATCATTATTAAATAAAACTTATTTTAACTTCACAAGCATTGTTCCCTCAAAATATTTTTGTGTAAAAGGTTACTCCATGTCATATGATATTCTTGAAATATATCATTAATATCTTTCATTTAAAAAAAAGGTTTCAATAATAATAATAATAATAATAATAATAATAATAATAATAATAATAATAATAATAATAATAATAATCTTTGCTTAAGATAATATCATAAATTAAAGAACTAATATATAACATTTTGCTATGTTATAAATTTACCCACTCACCTTGGGCTTTATGTTTTCAAAGAGGTTTACTAGATTTTCCTCCTTTCACTTGTAGTTTGTTGGTTTCCTACAAACAATGATGTTATTTTATTTTTTAATTACTAATAATAACAATATGCAATGCATGCTCATGCATGAACACTTATTCACCTTAAAATGCATATAATCTCTTCTAATAATAATGTGTAATTTTAGGTGTTTATGTTCATATGCTACTTCACACTCTCAACTATTCAAATTTTTAAAGTTTAACTAGATGTTGTCTTAGGATTTTAGACTGAGTGACTCACAATAAATAATTCATAACCTCTTAACCACATGAAAAAAAATCTTATAATTCTAGATAAATTTAAAACTAGACTTACTAAGGTTTCTAACTACCAAATATCATTAATTAATTCCAAGTGAGTAAGCCATAATATTCAAAACAATCTGACTTAAGGTTTGTATTCTGGCAGACTGTGTCACTGAAAAATTGATTTATACGTTTCTTCACACTTGTGTATTTACCTAGATCATAACTTTTATGAAAACTAGACTTCAGTAGTGTGTAGGCATAAAAATTGTAGAATTTAAATCCTTGTATGACCTTATAACAAAAATAGTTAATTAGGGTCGTGATCGGTCTATGTCCTGAAATTTGACAGAAGCATGACTATGAAATGAAAAATTCATTTCTCTCAAAATACAAGTCCAAAAAGATTATTCCACTTCTCCCCGAACTCTTAGAATTAATCATATGCAAATTCCAAATCCTAATTCATTATATTCGAACCGTGCCCTAATTCACAAGTTGAACCTGTATCAGACTCGGGACAGGATGAGTAACCAGCGAAGTTAAGTACATAACTTTCTCTATAAAAACTCCTTTTTATGTGATTTCAGAGGCCATGGAAAGCTAATTTTGAGTGACTTAATCATACAAAATTTCATAATTTATGATTTAGTAATCATGAAAGAAAGATCCTCTCAATCAGAAGAACAATTTTCGGATCAAAACCTCACCTTGAATAGCTTATGTTCTCGATTTTCCCCAGGTCGTTTCGCATGAGTTTCCTCTGAAAATTTTTCGACCATCAAAGGATAGAGTTAAGTTGTTTATATATTTTTTTGAGAATATTCTGACGTCATATGACAATTTGGAAAAATATTCATCTAAACAATTGTTCACCTGTCTACTTCAACTACTTAAAACTTAAGTGATGGTCAATCACATTTTTTTATCATAACTAGGTGTTTTAACCCTAATTAAGCTTACTTAATCATATATAAATATATTATAATATCTAGAAATTTTACAATTTATTCCTAATAAACTTATGTAATTACTTTTGTAAGATGTATCAATAGTCATTATGCTCTAATCTGGATATTAATTACTATATGCAAATATCACTAAATGAACATCCAAACTAACTTAATATATTAATTAAATGCATGATTATGTAGAAATGACGTTTGTAGAGCACGTCCGTTGATACCGAAAATTGTCACACCCAACTCTGTGACCAAGTTATAATCTCAATTATCATAATCTTAATTATATTTAGCAATTCTAAAAATAAAATCATCAAAACCTCCACCTCTTACATATCTTGTGTTATTAGTCAATAGATATAAAAGACACATATATATTCATCAAAGTTTAATAAAAAGCTACAAGATATGACATTTGCACATTGTCATTATATTTTTTTCCACAAATCATTTAACATATAACCCCACATGATCAAGTCTCATATAACATTATAAAAAGTTTCTCACAAACTTAATTACAACATCTAAGACTATCTATTACATATGCATACTTCAAAAAAAAAATAAAAGTGAAGAGAAATTAAAGTACTCCAGCGGCTCGACCTCTTTTACATGCAATAAAATAAGCTCCGAGTTGAATCAACTCAAGAACTTACGAGTATCTGAAAAATTTAAAATGAGTACTGTGAGCAACAATCATTTGCTCAGTGAGTAAAATAAAAGTACAACATAGGGAAACAATACGAGTGCATATAACATTTAAATCATTTCTTTCATATAAGAAAATATTTAAATCATAGCACATATAACATATTTTGTCAAATCACATGAACTTTCATATAAATAAAAGTAACTCAACATATCATCATTTTCATAATTAAACTTCACACATGTGTCATTCCACATACTCATCATGGGTCAATACATATCCTTCTATGATTATGTGTCATAAAGTTAAGCAGAGCTTCATAATAAAGAGTCACGGATACACAGAGCAAATCATGGGTCAATACGTATCCCTCTATGATTGTGTGTCATATAGTTAAGCAGAGTTTCACAATCAAGAGTCTCAGATACGCAGAGCAAATCATGAGTCAATACTTATCCCTCTATGATTGTGTGTCATATAGTTAAGTAGAGCTTCACAATTAGGAGTCTCAGATACACAGAGCAAATCATGGGTCAATACGTATCCCAATCATGATTGTGTGTCACCCAATCATAATTCTCAGATACGCAGAACATATCATGGGTCAATACGTGCACGCAGAGCAGTCTCAAAGGGCAAAGACACCCGATATATGCCTAAAAAACATCATGTATATCGAATACGGTCACAAAGACCTTTTTCAAACAGCATGGCTAATGAATACATGGAGTTTAACAATATTAAAATACATATGTCATAACCATATATCATTATCAAGTAAAACTTATTTTCACTTCACAAGTATTGTTCCATGAAAATATTTTTGTATAAAATGTTACTCCATCTCATATGAAATCCTTGAAACATATCATAAATACTTTTCATAGCTCAAGATATGTTTCAATAATAACAATAATAATCTTTGCTTGAGTTAATACCATAAATAAAAAACTAATATATAATATTTTGCTATGTTGTAAATTTACCCACTCCCCTTGTACTTTATCCCTTCAAAGAGATTTATTAGATTTCCTTCCTTTCACTTTCAACTTGATGTTTTTCTACAAACAATAATGTCTTTTTACTTTTCAATCACTAATAAGGTAATATGCAATGCATGCTCATGATGTATGAATGCTTATGCACCCTAAAATGCATATAACCTACTCTAATACCAATTTTTAGCTTCAGACATTTATATTCATAAGCTATTTTACACTTCAAACTTTTCAATTTCCCAAAGCTTAACTAGGTGTTGTTTCAATATTTCAAAATGAGCGTCTGTCAATAAATAATTTATAACGTCTTAACCACATGGACAAATCTTATGACTCTGGATTAATTAGAAACTAGACATAGTAAGATTTTCAACCACCAAATATCATTATCAAATTTCAAGTGAGTAAGTCAGGACATCCCAAGAAATCTGACATATGATTTATGCCTTGGCAGACTGTGTGCCATTAAAATATTAATTTATATTTTTCTTCGTACTTGTCCATTTAACTAGGACATAATTTTTCTGAAAACTAGACTTCATTACTATTATATCATAAAAATTAGAGAATTTAACTCGCTGTATAGACTTATAACAAAAATAGTTAATTCGAGTCATCATTTGTCCATGTTTTAAAATTTGATAGAAGAATAACTCTGAAATGAAAAAATCATTTCTCCCAAGATACATGTCCAAATAGGATGATTTCACCTTTCACAGAACCCTAAGAATGTCTATTTAAGCATATCTAAATTTCAAAACTTAATTTACTCTACTTCAACTGTGCTTTAATTTACAAATGGAACTTATATTAGACTTGGGACAAGATGAGTGACATGCGAAGTTAAGTTCATAACTTCCTCTATAAAACTCATTTTTAGGTGATTTTTTAGGCCATGGAAAGCTAACTTATAATGGATTATCCACACAAACTTTCATAATTTATAGTTTGTTTATCACGAAGTAATGATTCTCTCAATTAAAAGAACAATTTCCGGATCAAAACTCACCTGGAACAGCCGATGTTCCCGATTTGTCCCAGGTTGTTTCGCGTGACTTCGGCCTTTGGTAAATTTTCGACGATGAAAAGATAATATTAAATGGCTTATATATTTTTTTCAGAATTTTCTAAGGTCGTATGGAGGTTTGGAAAAATATCCATTTGAGCATCTCTCACCTGTCTATTTCAGCTGCTTGGAACTTAAGTGATAATCAATCACATTTCTTTATCATAACTAAATGTTTTAACCCTAATTAACTATTTAAATATATATATATTATAATATTTAGAAATTTTACAATTTATTCCTAATAACCATATGTAATAACTTTGTACATTTTATCGATAATTAAGTAATCATTATGCTCTAACCGAAATATTAATTACTATATACAAATATCACTAAATGGACATCCAAACTAACTTAGTATGTTAGTTACATGCATGATTATGCACAAATAATATTTCTAGAGCACGTTCGTGACAATTCTTCCTTCCTTAAAAAAAAATCGTCCCCAAAATTAAAGATGTTGATATTGCCAAAACTGCCTTTAGAACTCGGTATGGACACTATGAATTTCTGGTGATGCCATTTGGCTTAACAAATGCGCCCCCAGCTTT
This sequence comes from Pontederia crassipes, assembly GCA_030549335.1. Classification (NCBI taxonomy): domain Eukaryota; kingdom Viridiplantae; phylum Streptophyta; class Magnoliopsida; order Commelinales; family Pontederiaceae; genus Pontederia; species Pontederia crassipes. The sequence continues at coordinate 9,420,850 of JAUKPH010000017.1, forward strand.
TATGAATCTCATGAACTGTGTTTTCAAATTTTATTTGGGTAAGTTTGTGATTGTTTTCATTAATGATATTCTATTTTATTCTCGAAGCGAAGAAGAGCATGAAGAACATTTAAGAATTATTTTGCAGATACTTCGAAAGAAATAATTATTTGCAAAGTTTAAAAAATGTGAATTTTGGCTCAACTCAGTAGTATTTCTAGGATATGTAATCTCAGCAAAGGGCATTTGTGTAGACCCAGCAAAGGTTGATGCAATATTGAAGTTGGAGCCTCCAAAAAGTGTGACAGAAGTGAGAAGTTTTCACGACCTAGCAGAATATTATCGACGTTTTATTGAATGTTTCTCTATGATTACAGTTCCATTAACTAGACTTCTTCAAAAAAATGTAAAATTCGAATGGACGAAGCAATGTCAAGATAGTTTTGAAAAGTTAAAGAGATGTTTAACATCTGCTCCAGTGTTGAGACTCCCAACAGACAATGAAGACTATGTGGTGTATAGTGATACTTCTAGACAAGGGTTGGGTTGCGTTCTAATGCAACATGAAAAAGTTATTGCATACGTTTCTCGACAACTCAAACCACATGAGTTAAACTACCCAACACATGATTTAAAATTGGCGGCAGTTATTTTTGCTCTTAAGATATGGAGGCATTATCTTTAAGGAGAGACATGTCACATTTTTACGGATCATAAGAGTCTAAAATATCTGCTTATACAAAAAGAATTAAATTTACACCAAAGAAGGTGGATGGAATTACTAAAGGACTATGGCTGCATAATTGATTATCATCCGGATAAAGCAAATGTGGTTGTGGATGCACTTAGCCGAACATCGAATCTTCTAGCCCATATAAACGTATATCAGTTACCATTGCTACTTGAACTGAAATCCTTAGGAGTTGAGTTGAAGACAAGTGAGAAATGAGCACTCTTTGCACACTTTAGAATTAGACCCATTCTAGCCGAGAGGATACACAAAGTACAAGATCAAGACAAAGAGAGTGAAAATCATCAATCAAGTAAAAAACGGAGAGCAAACACAATTCGATATTGTCCGCTTTGAGCCTAAGCTCGCACGATTTTCTCAAAACGTGTCCTACCAAGTCAAGGTCATGCTTTCATATATACCCAGCATCTCTCCCGTGATTTATGCATGTGAGACTAATCTAAGACATGCCTCATGCACCCTTCCCCATTAGGGGACTCAACGCCCTCGTTGAGTGATTGCACCCCACCATGCACAGAGGCTCACGCGGAGTGGCTCTGATACCATATGTAACACTCTTACCGTGAGCCCAAGGAGGGGGCAGAGCAGACAATATCACACTGAGTATAGAGGTGAGCCGCTGCGCTACTATGATACCAAGTGATGCGTTTTGAGAAAATCGTGCGGGCGAGGCCCATAACGGACAATATCACACGCTGGTGGAGAATGTTACAGTAATCAAGAAACATTCTTTTGATAAAAAGAAAAATATCATTGCATGATATATTCTGCCTTATTAAAACTCAAAATAAGATGACCTATAAATAGACATACAATTTCAGAAGATGAAAAGATAATGTCTAAAAATGTGAGAGATCATGCACACACTCACCACTAACATACTATTTCATATTTTTTTTTTGTCATTTTTTTGTGGTGACCTATGCCACATATATTTGTGCATGTACATGTATTGGATATGTTCTGGATCATTTTGACGATATATGCTTATGCTACTCTTGATGTTTATGGTTATATCAGTTTATGCCAAATAATTATTGCTTTTGTTACATGCTCTTGTGCTATTATATAGTCCCATGTTTATCGCACCTCAAAATGTTAAAAATCATGAGCATATATTCAGGGGAGGAACTTATTATATGCATACATGTTGGGGGGAGTGTGCTTACATTTATGATATATTCTATCTCTCCACCATTTAATAAGTGTGTCATCATAAAAAAGAGAGATTGTTGAATTTCGTAATTCATTTTCAAGTTTTGATTATAACAAACAAATTTGGACGTAAAGTTACTAATTTATATTTAAGTTGTGACAATACATATTTCAAAAGATTTGCGAAGTCGAAAGCCGAAATTAAAATTTTAATATGTGGTCGATCGACCGACCAATCGAACTTGTGCGACCGGTCGAAAAATATTTGAAAAGGAAATTATGAAGTTGATAGGTCTCTTTGCCGGTCGACCGGACTTCCTAGTGTGTTCACCGACTGAAAAATCTCAATGAGCCGATCAATCGCTCATATTGATTGTCCATAGACAATCTTGATGTTGAAGAAAAACCATGACTAGTCAAATGATTGGTCGACCGACTTTACAAAAATTGTGAATGATCATAAAGTAGATGTGCATGAGTTGATCGACCGATCGAATCGATCTCCACCAGGTTGCTATAGTAATGGCTAATTTTTAGACTTTTTTTTTAAATCCTCCCAAATGGTCATATTTTCACAAGGGTTATAAAAAGTGATGTCAAAGCCTGAAGATAAGTCATTCATATAAGTCAAATTATTCTAGAGTTTCTTTAAAGTCCGAGAGCACATTCTTGAGCATTCCTTGCAAATCTTCCTTTTTGTCTCTTTATTCTTTTATTGTAAGCCCCCATTGTAAGAGAAGAATGTTTGAGAAATTTCTTTGTTTCTTTGTGGTGAAATTGTGAGCACATTGTAAGAATATGTGTTTTTTTGTCTCTTAAGTGAAGAAGAAGGTGGTGCGATGTAGAAGAGTTCTCCTCACCCTATAATAAAAAGAAAAAGATAGTGAAGCTTCAACGATCTTAAGGTCAAAGTGTTAGAGCGAAAATATATGACAAGGAGTTGAACCAAACCTCGTCAACATATTTTAACTTCTTGAGTTTGCATTTTTTACTTATTCATTATTATTGCGCACATGTCTTCATTCGATTTTTCTAAAGCGCTTTTAAACTTTCGATTATAATTTTAATACATCAATTCACTCTCCCCTTCGATCCTACAACATCCATAAATCCACCCAAGCACATAATAATATAAAAAACCCTACTAATTTGAAACTTAACACAACAAACAAGTATTTCAGATTTGAAACTTTATTAAACTTTAAATTTTAGAATAACTCACTTAGTATGTGGATGATTATTTCCTATCATTGTTTCAATTTTATTATTATATTATTATATAACTCACTTTAAACAAAAAAGTTACTCTACATAAGGGGTGTTTCAGAGCTAAACACAATCGGCTCAAGGATCATTGAAAATTTTCAACCTCGAACTAATCTTTTTTATTTTTTTATTGAGTTAATTATTTTTATGTAGTTTTGATGTTTAAGTAGGGTGTTCATCGGTTTGATCCGACTTGACCTGAGGTCGGACCCAACGTAGGGTCAGGTCCGAATTGAATTTTTTTAATCCAAGTCGATTCAACCTGATCCGATGATTCAAATATTTTTTTATTTAATTTTAAGTTCATATATTATATAAATATTAAAATAAAAAATTTACATGGAAAAAATATTTAGATACATAAAATTTATAATTTAAAATAAGTACTAAATAATATTTTTATATCAATTAATGGATAAAACATAAGAAAATAAATAAAAGAAAAAATGGTAGCCTAGCCGCCTATTTCAATCCAACTCAATATGAATCGAGTTGAATTGGATGGAAAGTCTTCAAAAAGAGCTGTCCCAATTCCACACGATAAAAATTGATCAATCGAGTCAGATCAAATTTGATTCGTGAACATCAATAAAATTTTACAAAAATCATTAACATGATATTTTCATAATTAAAAATAATTATTAAATAAAAAAAATGATGATAAGATAATCCAACTACTCGATCGAATCCTGATTGAGTCGATGCATCACTCGACTCAAGTGATCTCGGTGAAAATAAATCATCCGGTCAACTTAAAACAAAAAAAAATGGCATTTCAATCAATAAATTAGATTTGGCTATTGAATTATTTTATTATTATTATCCCTTATATATCATTATATGCAAGTTATACGGCAAAATAAATAAATTAAGAATAATAATAATGCCCGCGGAAAAAAAAACGCGCGTCTCCTCCTCTTCCTCCCTCCCATTTAGGGTTTTGTAGCCGCCATCGCTGGTCTGCGGACTAGGGTTTTTTTTTATCCTGCGATGGCCATGGCGGCGGCTAAGATCGAAGAGTTGGCCAAGTTGCTCGAGATTGATGTCGCCACGATCAATTTTGACGACGTTCAACTCCCTCCTGACGAAGATTTCGGCATCAAGAGGTAGCAATCCTAACAGTTTGCTCAAAGGTCGAAATTTTCTTCGTGTTTCCGACTTTTTGGTGCTTTGTGGGGGTTGAATTCCTGTTCTTTTGTAGCGACGACGACGAGGAGTTGTACGACGAGGAGCTTTTGGAATTCGACGACGACAAGTTCAACAATGTGGTGGTCGTCGACAATCTTCCGGTCGTACCGCCGGAGAAGTTTGAGAAGCTCGAAGGAGTGGTCCGGAAGATATATGGGCAGATTGGGACTATTAAAGAAGGCGGCCTTTGGATGCCCGTAAATCCGGAGACTCAGAAGACTTTGGGTTACTGCTTCGTCGAGTATAATACTCAGCAGGTAAGTTTCGGCGGTCCTTGATACTTGCTGTTTGGTCGTCAAGTGTAGGGCAAGCAGATTTGATGGTTGGATTCCCGTCGCTGTGGCAGGAAGCAAAAGTTGCGAGGGAGAAGACCAACGGGTATAAATTGGATAAATCACACATATTTGCAGTTAATTTGTTTGAAGATTTTGATAAGTACATCAAGGTACCCGACCAGTGGATGCCAGCTGAAATTAAGCCATACACTCCTGGGGTAGGCATTTTAACTTCTTTATTTTATGTTGCAGTCTTGAAGATATGTAATTCTTTTTTGAGAATGTGAATATATGTAATTTTAAGCTTAAAAATTTGAGCATTCTGTTTAGTTAGTTGCTTGTCATTTTGAACACTCTAATAACTGAGGGGATAATGCTTACCATTGAGTGCTTGATCATGCAAATACTAGTGAATTGCAAGTCTCTTATTATTAGCACCAGTAAGCCGCAAGAACAAAGTGCTCATTACCAATGTTTCACTTCTCCGTGACCTGAAGTTCAAACAAGTGTTCAAGTGATTTTATAGGCGGGCTATTCTTTTGATTGAACTGCATTCCACAAAATCTTAGTATTTTAAAATTTAATGCAGATAAAAATTAAAAACATCTGCAAGATTAGGTGCAATCTTAATGTATATGTTGACTCTATGATGCCAAACCTATCCCAAAACACTTTTCAGTGTCGTGGAAGCTGCATTAGTGTGTTCATCATTTGTTCTATCATCTATGATTAGAACCAAAAGGAACCTTTTTATCACAAAGATGGTCTCCAACTTTTTGATATGATGTGTCCAGACTTCTTGGTTTCATGTCTGGTCCTTAGGGTCTAACTAAAATGAGGAACTCTGGCTTTCAGGTTCTTCTTGGCTTTGTCATCGTCACGAGTCTGTTGAATTGAGGTTCTGGATGCTTGAAATCAAATTACCTGTGCTTCAAAACTGTTGCTTGTTCGTTTAAAAAAAAACTGTTGCTTGTTAATGTTATCTTCTCTAATTGCAAACTTTCCTTCTCTGATACAGGAGAATCTGCAGAAGTGGCTTACTGATGACAAGGCTAGGGATCAGTTTGTGACCCGTGCAGGTTCTCATACCGAGGTTTTCTGGAATGATGCTAGACAAATGATGCCGGAAATGGTATCTCGTTGTCAGGTAAAGCAATTTTATATGAATCTTACAACAGGCAATTTATGATGAAAACAATGGTTTATATTTCATCTCCAATCAAAAATTGTTTTCCATAATAGGCGTTAGGTAGATTTGCATTATTGTTTGGAATTTAGATCCATGTATGGTGCTGGGTTTATTTTGAGCCGTGAAGTCATATCATTTCTGCATCAACTTTTTACTATAAATCTTTATGCAATCTAATGCTCCTTCATTTTGCTTTTTGGGTTCATTTGTTAATGGTTAGTATTTTTTCTTTTCGATGTGGCAGTACTGGACTGATAGTTTTGTCCAGTGGTCTCCTCTTGGAACATATTTAGCTACAGTTCATAGGCAGGGCGCCATCACCTGGGGAGGTGCTTCAACATTTGAACGTTTAGTGCGTTTTGCTCACCCTCAGGTCTGATACATTTCTAGTTAGCACATAAATTTGAAAGTGAGTGGTCATATATCTCTGATGGAACTGACGTATTCTTTTAACAGGTGAAACTCATTGATTTTTCTCCTGGTGAGAAATATTTGGTCACTTTCAGTACTCAGGAACCCAGCAATCCTCGTGACACACAGGTCACCTATCCAAACTTTATACAAGTTTCTGTTCTTCCTGTGGTCAATTGTGACCTTATACTTTTGTTACAGAGGGTCGTGCTGAATATTTTTGACGTGAGAACTGGCAAACTTATGCGGGATTTCAAAGGAAACATGGATGAATTCACAACTGGCGGAACTGAACTTTCTTCAGTTCCATGGCCTGTATTTAGGTGACATTCAATATCATACCACTAGTTGATGGATTTTCTGCAGACCCTAGCTGAGTTTTTCTTTGCTGGTTGTATTTTGATGATTCAGGTGGGGTGGAGGCAGAGAAGACAAATATTTTGCCAGAATTGGAAAAAATGTGATTTCAGTTTATGAAACAGAGACTTTCACCCTCATTGATAAAAAGTCAATGAAGGTGGAAAATGTAGTGGATTTCAGCTGGTCCCCTACTGATCCTATATTTGCTTTATTTGTTCCAGAGCTTGGAGGTGGAAACCAGCCTGCCAGGGTCAGTTGATATTTATTCTTGAAGCATAATTTGTGTTGAGTTCTTTAATTTCACGAAAGTTTCTTTTTGCAATCAGGTGAGCCTTATCCAGATTCCTGGAAAAGAAGAACTTCGCCAGAAGAACCTCTTCAGCGTGAGTGATTGCAAAATGTATTGGCAGAGTAATGGGGAATACCTTGCCGTTAAGGTTGATAGGTATACTAAAACAAAAAAGAGCACTTACACAGGTTTTGAACTCTTCCACATCAAAGAAAGAGACATCCCAATTGAAGTGCTTGAGCTTGATAATAAGAATGACAAGATAATAGCCTTTGCGTGGGAGCCCAAAGGCCACAGATTTGCAGTTATTCATGGCGATAGTCCTCGTCCTGATATAAGCTTTTATTCCATGCGAACGACCAATAACATTGGTCGAGTGTCAAAGCTTACCACTCTCAAGTCCAAGCAGGCTAATGCACTTTACTGGTCTCCTGCTGGACATTACATTGTCCTTGCTGGTCTCAAAGGCTTCAATGGCCAGTTGGAGTTTTACAATGTTGATGAGCTTGAAACGATGGCTACCAATGAGCATTTTATGGCCACAGATATTGAGTGGGATCCTACTGGACGGTAAAGTTCAATACAACTTAGCCATGCTGATATATGCTCGTTTAATTCCAATTAGACTATAACCTATTCTTACTTTTTATATGCCTTGTTTAGATACGTTGCAACCTCTGTTACATCAGTCCATGAAATGGAGAATGGCTTCCATATATGGTCTTTCAATGGAAAATTGCTATATAGGATACCTCGAGATCATTTCTATCAGGTGAAAATGTCACCTTATCCATGTTTTTTTTATCTATCTTGTTACAGTGAAGCTGACTTTTTTGCAATTTCAATAGTTTCTGTGGCGTCCAAGGCCGCCGTCATTGCTGAGTGCTGAGAAAGAAGAAGAAATCGCCAAGAACCTTAAGAAGTACAGTAAGAAGTATGAAGCAGAGGATCAGGATGTCTCCTTGCAGTTGAATGAGCAGGAGAGGAAGAAGAGGAAATTGTTGCAGGAGGAATGGGCTGAGTGGGTGAGCAAATGGAAGAAGTTGCACGAGGAAGAGAATGGGCTGAGGGTTCAGTTGAGAGACGGTGAAGCCAGCGATGAAGATGAAGAGTATGAAGCTAAAGAAGTGGAAGTCGAGGAAGTTCTAGACGTTCAAGAAGAGGTTGTTGCATATGACATGGATCAAGAATAAGGCTCATATTAAGCTTTTTTAACTTTATTTTGTAGCACTTTTTGATTCATTCTAGATATTCTTTTCTCGAACTAGGAGATGCCAATGCAAATCCCCAGTTTTCCATGTACGCCTTCTTTGCAGTTTAGTTTTTTTTTACTCAATTATTTACTCTCTTGTTCGCCTACAAAGTTATGTATTCTCTTTTGCACAAATGTGACAGATTTTGTTGTGCTGAGATGCTGAATTTCCTAAGACTCAATATGCACCAGTTTTTATGGAGTGCACTAATATATATCTGCAGAATCTGTTTGACCAACATAAACTCATTTGATTTTTGGTAATGGTTACCTTGGAATGCATTAGTTCTAGTTAATTACTTGTTACCAATGTTATAAGACCCGACCCGGCCGTCGATCCGGATTGATCAACGGGTCAGATCGGACCGGTCGGATCGGGTCGAACCGGATGGTCAGACCGGATAATATAAATTAATAAAAGAATAAAATAAGTTAAAGAGATCGTTATAATTTTATTAATATATAATATTTTATTTCACAAAAATATAAAATATAGTATAATAAAGTAAAATAAAATAATTCATATTAAATAATATAATAAATTAAGTCATCAATATAAATAAAAAATTCTTGTGAGGTAATTATAAATAAAAAATAGTAAAAAAAATTATATATGCGACAAGATGACATTAAAATATAAATTTCATGATATATATATATAATGTCTAAATGTTTTAATAATTTTGTTTATGTTTTAATTTTTTTTATTTCAATGACCCGGGCCGGGTCGGTTAAACCCGTCGGGTCGGCCGGTTGAACCCGGATTTTGACCGGGTTTGATCGGGTCAAAGCAGGTCAAACCCGTCCCCGGATTTCGACTGATCCGCAGGCCGTTTTAGATTTCGGACACCGGTCCGACCGGCCGGGCCGGGCCGGGTCTGACAACCATGCTTGTTACAAGATGGATGCATTCTTGCTGCAGGACGAGAAAGACTGTTTGGGTTGCAATGTTAAACTGTAAGATAAAAACATCAATCTTAAACCTTACGAAGTTGTACATATTAATTAAATGGTCATGATATCTTCTGCTTTCTTGAGCCAGACGATATAACTGAGTAGACATGGAGGAGATTTAAGAGGATGTTTCATATATTGTGTGAGCGTGGAGAATCTCGCCATCTTTAAATTTTATTTTGTTCGTCACAGAATTGCTAGGCGCTTATCTATTTTGCTACACGAAAGCCACTTTCCGATATGATCTCTTCAGTTTTTGTGGTTTGATCAAGATTAGTAAAGTAAAAATGCTTCACAGAGGATGCCTTTAGCATTGCAGTATACAGTTTCAATTGAAAATAGTAACAAAGTGATTCTAGGGCAAGACAGTACTCTGTGCCGAGAATGCCATGTTCCATAACCAAGATCAGTTCAAATTTGTTTCAGGAACTTAACAAAAAGGCAGTGTCTGGGCAGTTCCCAGAGTTATGGTTGTGGTATGTTTGCACCTGCTGTGCATAATTACAATAAGTGATGTTTTATCACTCATGAAGCCATGAATGTTGGAGGCATTGTTCTGCTGTAGGCCGCTTCTCTGGTTCAAAATTGAGAAGAGGGTAAAGAAATTCCGCAAAACACTGAGCGTCCGATTCCGAAAATTTGTATTTATCAGTCAAAAGTTGTTCTAGTGGACATGACTTGAGCCTGCGGATCCTCTTGAGGTCCCCATGCCTGTCAAAGAAATCTTTTGATCGAGTTCCTGCGGTAGCTATCTGAATTCACCAAGCTGGGCTGTTAGCAGAATGTATGGAAAAGAAAAAAAGTTGGACATCCAAAAATTTTCAATAACCTCACCTTTCGAGGAAACTTTCCAAGAACTTCAATCATCAAAGCTAAATGATCCTGCAAGCAGAAAGATACCATTTGCACGTAAAAAACCAGATTTTTCTCTTGAAAATTATCAAAATACATTTTTTTCGAAGTTTCTGCTTTGTGACAGCCCATAGAAAACCCGTTTTGAAACTCTTTTTAGATTCGCAAATTGCAGCCATTCTCTTTCAGAAGTAAGGAACATCTGTTGATGGACGAGGTCTACTCATTGAATGTATCACAGATTATATGGAGAAGGTACAAGCCAAGAATATGAAATTCGTTCAACTTAATCAACCCATAGAGAAAATGACAATTAACCTTGACAAGTCAGTGTCTGCTTTCTAAAACTTGCCAACTCTTAGGGAATATTGTGGATCTTTTATTGTTCTAAAAGAAATCATCGAACATCATTCTGAAGCATCCACATTATTAGTTTGCAGCTTTAACTAGTTTTACAAGACAATGCAAACTATTTAGTGTTTCAAAGTAGGACTATCACATGATGAGTGCTGCGGGGTCCTGAGCACTAAGATTTCATTGAGAAACTGAAAAGCAAAAAGGAAAAGAAGAACATTCTCCAAAAGCTTGCCAAGAAGTAAAAAGGAAGTCAAAGCAAAGGCTTGTCATGTCATTCTCATAGAACAGCACCGAGAAATTCAGTCAAGACCAACATTAACAGTTATTTTGTTGAAGTCATTACCATGACATCCATGATTCTTGTTCACGCATGCGATCATCACATAAGTTTTTTTCAATTAGCTTAAAAGATGAAGGGCGCTACAACATCTTTTCTAACTTCCATGCTTGTGTGAAAGAACTTTATAAAAATTAGTTGAAATCGTAACAAAAAGTTCAACGAGGAGTGTAACAGAGAGCAACCAGTAGATTGAGACAATGGAACCTGAAATCAACACTACATAAATTGCATAATGTATTTATCTTGCATTTATCATCATTTTCACGACCAGTAAATCGAACATCTGTAAATACATAAGAAACTACTCAAATCACATATCGACCAATTTAGAAATCTTTTGTCATATTCATAAATTAATCCTGAACTATTAGTCTTACCCTCTTAGCACTCTGCCGTGTTTCTTCATATGCATTTGCATGTTATATGGTAGGTGTCATAGTAAAAGTCAAATCATCACGTTACTTGTACCATCTGAGCACTCCAAATACTTCAATTAGTTTGTGTTATTCGAGTTTATTTCAAACTCAATCATGACGAAGTTACAAGCTTTAAGTGACATGTTTCTTTAAATCATGAGACGGGTATTGGCAAAAGGATACTATAAAAAAAAACAAAACAAAACTTATTTTTCCATTCTGAAAAAGTGGCATTTCGAATGTAAGCAACACTTGGAAATGATGATTAAAGTAGGTAAAGTACCTCATCTTCGTTGAATCCTTGACCACTTTTAGGAGTGAAAAGCAAATCACCAGTGGCAAGCTCAAAAGCTATGCAGGCAAAGGACCAAATATCAACAGAGAAGGAGTACCCAGATCCAAGTATAACTTCGGGAGCTCTGTACTGCCTTGTCTGAATTTCATCTGTAATTTTCCTATCAGACCAGCAAGCATTTCCAAAATCCACCACCTTACACCCCAGATCAATGCCTTCCAAGCTTCTCTCCAACTCCATAGGCCCCCCCATGGAGACTCTCCTCTTAGAGATGTTTACCAAAGCTTTCCTTGCCTTCATCCTAAGTTTCTTTTCAAATATATTAACTGCAAGATTAACATTTGGGTTTCCTTCCTGCTTCTCAAGAATAGGTGTGAGCTTGGACCTTACAGGATCCTTTGCAGGATCAATGGTTGAGACAAGCAGAATGTTTTCTAACTTCAAATCTGTGTGGATGACACCGAGTTCCCTATGCAAGTAATCAAGACCCACCAACACCGACTTACAGATATCCCTAACTCTGTTCAGTCCAACTCCTTTGTTTCGGTTGAATCGAACCAGCCTGAGTAGACTGTCCCCTAAGAACTCGACCACTAGGCAGAGATGCTGCCCATTAGGTCCGGCATGCTTGAAGTGGTCCAGTAGCTGCACAACACATTTGGAATTCGAGGGATCTCCTTCGGCAATGGCCGAAAGAATCTCAATCTCATGAAGTGCAGCTTGCGCATACTCCTTGGCACTCTTTTGGATCTTGAGAGCAACAAATTTCTGAAAGATACAGACCCAAATGTAAGCAGCATGCATAAACACCCAAAGTTGAAAGCCTCAATGTAGATTAATTAAGAAAAAAAGCAAACCACATTTATGATTTGCAGAAACTTACATGAAAGACAGTAATGCTCTTGAATATGAATATGAAGAATATTATGAGTCATCAAGTTCAAAGTTCATGCGCAAAAGGAAAAATCAGCCATTGCACAAGGTCTGAAGACAAAAGAAACGCAGATTGCCAGAACAACAAATTAAATGTTAGTCAATATGTTAGCAAAATGACATTTTTTTTTCCAAGAATGCGCATAATGTCAGCAAAACATGCGAGGTCGCACGCGTGAAATGTTCTAGGAAGTATCATAAGTGGATTGTATCAGTTTTTTTGACAAAAAAGAAAAAAGAAAAGAGGGAGATGGAACAACGATTAAACAAAGAGTGCCCAATCCTTCATTACTAAAAAACAAAACTCATGGAAGTGCATTAAAATCAAACATCGGACATCAAAATCCAATCTTTCATGAGAAATGACGGGCCACGAACAAAGAAAAAAATCATCGTGGGCATACATTGGCGTGTGTGTCGTAGGCGAGCCAGACGGTGGAGAAGCTCCCCCAGCCAAGCTTCCGCTGGGCGACGTACCGGCCTGCGGCGAAGCGGTCGCCGGTCCTCACGGCGTGGTAGCCTCCCTTCCGGTAGCCGTCGACGCCCTCGTCCTCCTCCTCCGATGACGAGCACCAAGACATCGTTCCCGCTCTCGCGTCCTCTAATTTTTTCTGTTTGTTTGGTTTCCCTTAACCACACAACACTTGCGGCACCTGAGAAAGAGAACAAAAAGTGGGGAGAGAAAGAGAGAGAGAGCGCTCCCTTTTTTACAAGGCCTAAATAAATAACTTATCGAAAAATAAATAAATAATAATTTTCGAGAAAAAAAGGCGTAAAGTGGCCAAAATTTGAGCCATTAGAATTAGAATGTTCATTGTTAAGCGATCTAAAATAAGATAAGTTTTCACCTAAAAACAAATAAGATGAGTTCATGATTGGATCGGATATTACAATATATATATATATATATATATATAAACAAATTAAAATTTACTATTATCACTTCACAAGAATAAATGTTCATAATTAATATGTAGGACTTTTAAGAATGGCAGTAAATATGACTAAGATTTATTGATGTGTTATAAAATTTAGGTGTAAAATTTTAATTTGAAGATCTGTACTTTTTATTTTGATTTCAGATCTAATCCAAAAATTTTAGTTTTGTATGGACTTTTAAATTTGTTACAAGTATAACTTATTATTTAAGTTTTTAAAGTGTTAATTTAACTATCTTCACATGAAAAAGTGAATCATATGTCACCAACTTTTGAAATTTTTAAAAATAATTTGCCAGACAGTATTAGTCAAAATTTAACTTATATAAATTTAAAATAATATTATATATGTGTAACGAAGTAGAAAAAACATTAAATATGTGACTTAACATAAAATCAATCAAACTTAATATTCAATTATACACGTAAAAAGTGTTGAATAGACAATCAGCAAAGTTATTTTTATCAAATTATAATATATCTGGGTTAGAATTGTAACTAATTTAAGAATTCGTAATTCTTTTTAAGGCTAGTTCCGCTATCAAAATAAATATTTAGACTTTTTCTGTACAATTTATTCAGTTTAATATATGTCTCCAACCAGTTATTAAAGTTACTCAAATGAAAAAAAATAGCTAATTATGTATTTCTTTTTTTGTTTTTGACTAATTTGTGTTCAAATGTGTGCGATATGAATAAACGTGGTAACTCCTACGGTATTATATTTTTATAAAGAATTTAATGGATATGCTCCCTAAGAGCATACTGCTACTTACATCCAACAGCGTTGGATCAAATTTGGATGGCAGATGATATCAAGCGCGGTTCAACAACGGTTTAAAGGGCACACCAACGATTTAATTTTGGTTCATTCTTTTGGATTCATCTTTCTCTTGAGACGATTCATCTCTACCCTAGCTGACCTGCTACCTCGCTGACACCTCATCCGGCCACCTCGACGGTGGCACCTCGTTAGACCACCTCACCCAGCGGCCATGACCTCATTCTCGTCCTCTTCACTCCTGAACTCGTCGACGACCACGACCTCATCTTCCTTGCTCTTGAACATGCCAACACCTTTCTCGTCCCCGCGGTCGCCAACCACCACGATGTCATCCTCCTTGCTCCCCAACTCGTCGGCGCTCGCGATCTCTTCTTCCTCCCTCCCAATTCGTGGGCGCTCGGTGTCAACAACCTCGATCTTGTCTCCTGCCCACAGTGTTGACGACTACGATCTTGTCTCCTGCCCACAGCGCTGACGAGGTGCCTCCTCGTCTCTCCTCCTCTCGAACTTGTCGGTGATGATGACCTCCAATGTAACATCATGAAAAAAATAAAAAAAATAAAAAAATAAAGGTGTCAATACTTTTAAAAGTAGGGGCACTTTGGTCATTGTGCAGAAGAGGACAAACAACAAAAATAAATAAATAAAGCAACGTGGAAAAAAAATGAAACGCTCCTCCCCACCTCCCGACTTGCTACAGTGCGTGCGGCGGCACTGTAGCACGTCCAAGCCGTCGCCACTTCCGGCCGTCAGATATTCGCCATCCGGCCATCGTTTTTCGCACGAGAGTTACCGATGGAAAGAGGACGACGAGACGAATATTTTGATTTATAGTATGAGATAATCGGTCCACTTGCGCGACGCAGTGAGGGAAAAACGCGAGGAGGGCGAAAAATTCGCCGGCGACGATTCCGACGATGATTCCGGTTCCGATTCACACCGATCCTTCTCTCGGTGAGTTGTACATCATTCTCAAGTCGATTAGGATCATTTGGAGGGATTTTAACCATGTTTTTGTTACAAATCATATAGGACGCCGAAATTAAGGCTTTCCGATGAACTTTTCCGGCGAGCCGATGGGGGGCTCCGACTAACCTTACCATGACATCCTCGTAGGTGTACACATGAGAGAGAAACATATTGGTTGCTGTCCGTAAAAGTTTTAATCACAAATTACTTCTAGGTTCATCGTTTTCGGGTTCCGATCGTCGGGCGATATTTTCGATGACTTGTCCTCAATGTGTATTGGTAAGCGAATGGAAATGCACAATAAATTTGATTTTAGATATGAAACTGATTTTTAATTAATTTTATTATGCTACTAATGAAGAAGACGATGTTCGACGTTCGGCGGGTATGATTTCGATTTAGAGAGCGGAAGGGCCTCGTTTATTGTGGTAAGGATATGATTGGTGATCGAAACTATTTATATGATTTAATTTCTTAATTAATTAGAATCGGTTATAGAGTCTAATCCGAATTATTATATACTTAATTGGACATAATAGGTGATTGTCCGATGAGCTTTGAGTAGGGTGCTATTAGTTGGCGATTTATCTTTTCCTATCGGTAAGAATGCTGAAAACCTATAGTGATGATCGATTTATGAAAATTAATTTATTTGATAGTTATAGTTCACTAATTATGTACTTAGGCAAGAAAATTATAAATTATAACTCTAGGTACCAAGATGTCATTAGAAAGGATTATTATGAAGTGATTAATGAATTAAAAGATAAATGCTATCTAGAAGTTATAAATGTCTTAAATGATAAGATTATGTTCTTAAATAAAGTTTAAATGGATGTAATAAGTATTTATCCCCTTTGAACAGATTCGGATGGAAGTTAGTTGAGACTTAAGGAATCAAATGTGAGGGAACTTATCTCAAATGATATAAATTACTTAACTCGTTGGAGTGGTAACATTGTGCCATCCGATGCGGGGCGAAATTTCGAGATCATTTTTATTCATTCATAATCATACTTATTTGTGTGCTTCATATGTGTGCCATCATATGAATTGTGATGTTTAATTATGAATTTTAGAAGTCTATCGATTTTGATAGAAGTTTCTATTGTTTTCCTGAATAAAATATTCAGTTTTAAAATGAAATGTTTTAGCGTAATGACTTCAACTCCAAACCTTCGCTTTGAATATGCATTCATGCATCATATGCACTTCATGTAAAAACTCGCATAAGACGGAATATTTTCACCTCGGAGGATTGGCCAACTCCGAGTAGACCGATTGCGGTCCGATTTGCTCTGTATCGATATAGTGACACGAGGAGCAGGTTCAACACCCTGTGTCGATATAGTGACACGAATGGTGGAATTAGAACAACCATCCTGTGACGGTATAGTGACAC
This sequence comes from Pontederia crassipes, assembly GCA_030549335.1. Classification (NCBI taxonomy): domain Eukaryota; kingdom Viridiplantae; phylum Streptophyta; class Magnoliopsida; order Commelinales; family Pontederiaceae; genus Pontederia; species Pontederia crassipes. The sequence continues at coordinate 9,437,205 of JAUKPH010000017.1, forward strand.
GAGGGATGGAATGAAAAAAGAAAAGAAACAAGCTCTGTGTCGATATAGTGACACGAGGAGCGGTTCAACGTCATGTGGCGATATAGTGACACGAGGGACGGAATTAGAACAACCACCCTGTGGCGATATAGTGACACGATGAGTATGCGAAGAAGCACTCGATTGACGAGTGGTATGAATATCCGTGTTTAATGATGATTCCCCAACTTATATATCATATATGTATGATTTCACCATGCATGTGCATACATAACATTTCTTTTGCATGATCATTATGTGAACGAGTTCTTTTTGAAGAAGAGTGGATTTTAAATATTTCCTAAAAATAAAATATTAATTTTTGCAACGGTTTTCATACTTGAGATAGTCGTTTTAACTTACTGAGCTTAATCCATGCTCACGCCTTTCTCTTTTAATGTTTACAGGAAAGAAATACATATACTGTATGGTTGTTTGAAAATATGTATTGATTCAAAAGGGATAGTGTGTGAGATTCCACGAAGAGCGTATCTGGCAATGTTGTTCTTTGATACTTATTATTCTTTTAAACTGACTATTATAATTGTATTTATCTTGACGCGGTCTGATTTTGGGTTGTGACCCATGATTTCTTGTGGATTTAAATTGGTCAATGGGAGCGGATGCTCCATTGTTTATAAATGAGACGATATGGACGAGTCCCTATCATGAAATTGGATAAAGGCTTGAGTCTCTTAATGGATTTGTCAAGCATTCGATATATTTTGTTTGTGTAAAAGTTTTATGACGAAACTCGTATGTTGTTATAGTTTGGAAATTTTGGGCTTGAGTCTCATATTATTTGGTAATTATAAACTGTCAGTGATGTACATATTAAATTTTATAAATTGCCTATGATGTGAATAATTATAGATAATGTTGTATTTGATGCATGAACGAATTTACGCATACTTCATGTCGAATTTTTTGAAAATTTCCAGTGTTAGTTGATTTTTTTGAAACGTTGGTTTCCGTTGAGGTTTTGAATTTGAATTTAAACGATTAAATTTCCGATTTCACCCTTTGTGACGCCAAAACGAGCAGAAGGACGTCACATCCAACCTCACCATCATGCTTTGGCCGCCTTCTTTCGCAACTCAGACCTCCTGACCACCCTACCTCATCGTCTCCCTCCTCTGTCCCGCTCTCGCCCTTCGTGCCGCCTCCGTCGCCCTCTTCTGGCTCGTTCTCATCCTCCTACCATTCTCTCGCCATCTCGCCCTCATCGGCGACCTCGCTTTTCTCCTCGCTGCCTCACGTTCCTCTCCGACCTCCTTCCCCTTTCCCTAGCATTTTCTCCCGTCAATGCTAGCACCATGGATCTCGGATCGACCATTACCCTGGGCTGTCTCTCTAGATCGCGTGCGGCGGCTCGTCCAGAAGTGAGGAGGACGACCGTCGGCGAGCGAGGTCAGCGAGGGCACGATTTTGATCTCAAACTCATACCCAGTTGAACCCAAACACAACTGAACCGACATTAAACCATGATTATTACATTCTAACCTCTACCAAACCGAGTAACGATGGATCTAGCATTCAAATCTGATTAGACGATGCACAAGATAGGCAGTAGTTGCTCCCTAATTGAGTAGGGAGCATACCCATTATTCATTAAATCCTTTTATAAATTGTGTGTTGTAAAACTAAATTTCACTCTATGAAATGAACTGCATGCAACGTACTCGTTAACCCACTATTGAAATGTTTTGTTTTGTTTTGTCGAAAAGAGAGGGTAATAGATTTATGTAGATTATTAGCTGATAAATTTAAATGTAATTACTGTCATCATTACCGGAATCGTAAAAACTAAAAATTATCAAATAAAAAATGATATATGTGCTTTAAAATAAAAAAAAATTATGGTGTTTAATCACTGAGTTGGGTTAATAAAATAAAAAAAATGAAAATCCATTTTGATTTATTTAAATAAAAATATTTTAAATTTACTTTAAGATGAGTTGAAAAACGAGAAAAAAAGATATGCTAAAAAAATAACAAATATATTTGTTGTTTTTTTAATAAAAAATTGGCCCATGTGGAATAAAAGAAAATAACCCAATAGATGGATCCCCTCAAGGGATAATCTAATTTCGTATCACACCAAAAACTCACAAATATTCTTAATCCTGTCATCATTATAATAGAACTCACAAATACAGTAAACAAAATGAGAAATAAGACTTTTTATTTATTGTTTTCATTAACTACTTCCATGCTTATTTATTGTTTTCCTTCTATTTTTTTTAAATGTGACCAACTTGAATCGCAAACTTTGGCACGTCTTTTTTTTTTATTTTAGGAGTTGACTCATAACTAAATGAATTAAGTTAATAATTGAAATGTCAATGCTAACATCCTTGAGTTTTCTCTAAATATTTTGTGAAAATAATATTATTTGATATGTTACATATTAGGCTCTATTAACAATTTATAACGAATTGTAATTTGAGCTAGAATAATTGATGGCGATTAATGGTTAAATGTGCATTTATGATATTAATAAATAAATATTTAATAAACTTAGCTAGAATTAATTATTGAATATAAAATGACATAGTTAGACCAGCGATAATTATTTAATTCAAGCACTATATAAATTTATAATAATGTAATACATAAATCATTTATATCTCAAATAAAATAAAATAAAACCTCACAACTAATAGTTCTTATTAAAATATATACGAATTTATATTTACAAGACATGTGACATAGTACATGTATGATATGAAAATTTAATAATTATATTAATTTTTTATACATTGATAATAAATTAATATTTCTTATTAATTAAACATGAATATGAAAAAGAAATGCAATTGAATAATGATAAAGTAAAAAATGAAAAATAATAAAATAAATTGAGAAAGAAATAATGCATATTTAAATAAGGATTGTATTGAAATATATATAAACCTCTAACCTTTAGTCGGTAAACGCATGTAGAAATAACCTTTCAATCTTTTTTATTCAAAACATTGAACTGCACTTGTTTGTGTCATATACCAAAGAAAAAGCAAAGTGTTTGAAGTGTTAAACGCTACTCCAAATGTTATTTTTGTGCCAAAGAGAGAAGTGTTTATAATTATGCATTCAAACATGCAAATATAAAAATGAGTAACATGCATTATAAGAATTATATGATATTTCTATACGATCCAGAAAGAATGAAGCACACTCACAGCTGAGACAATCCCCAAATGGACTACTTGTTCAAATTATTTGAGAGGTATTGTAAGAGACGCTATGAAGGATAGCTTCAATCGTCGGAAACTCCGTCGAAACTTGTAGTAGATGTGCGACCGTCGACAATTGCCGTTAGAAAATCATATATTTCTTGTAGTGATTCATTTTTTTTATCCTTCACATGTTAATGCGTATGCTTACATATGTACATAGAATAAATGTAGTAAATAGAATCATGATAAAAATATATCATATAATATTCAATTATCCATAAATTATGTGATCCACAAATAATATTTTTATTTATATCTATATTCATCACAAAAGCCAGCAGCAACATAGTCATCTACTTATTCTATACAAATTCAAATATAAGAAAAAGGACATTAATCATATTACATCCTTCACATTTATATAAAATCATGAACATAATTCAATGACAATGCCATTAATAATTCATGATATATTATGAAGCATTTAAATAATTATATCTGACTCGCATAAAGTATGTATAGAGAATATCGCACGAATAAGGAGAGGTAAAGACCTCTATGACACAAGTTTACTCTATACTCCGGCGTGTTACTCTTGAATACAGAAAATAGTACGAATGAAGTTTTAAAATTTATAATCTCTCTACACTATCGAAATGTGATCCGCAAGCGTACTGTGAATCATTGTAGTGCTTGAGGTTCGATTCACATAGAAGCGATGTCAACCAAATCTTAGAAAAATCTCTTGGAGCAAATCTAAGAGGTAAAATAATTGTTGAAAAGAAGAGGTAAAAAATAGCGATGAAACACAAAAGTATATTTTTGAGGTCTTGTGTGTAAAAGAGAAAATGATGTAAGAGTTGAATGATTAGTGCATTGAGAATGCGTGAATCAATATAATAAAGATGTGTGCTGAGGACTTATGAGAAGTGTCGATGCTGTAAGACTCGATGTTATTTAATTTAGCATGTTATGGCAAAGGTAGCCGAGTTCCCTTCTCACGTGTATATTCGGTGAATCTTCACAATGGAGGCACACGAGCTCCCACGAACACGTTCGAGTTAGTGGAAAGCCTTTGTTTACGTGCAAGAGAAAAGTTCGGACATAGAAATAGGGCATGTGATTGCTATGGTACGAAATGAGCTTTTCTAGGGATTTGAGCCTAAGTCTCAAATCCACCAAACCCTATGCATTCTAAGAAATATGCCTGAGGCGAGGAGGCTGCAGTCGGCTCACACTCATCTCATGGGAATGTGGAATTATCCTCCCGAGCAGAATGCATAGTCTCGGTTTCTTCAAGATGGTTAGACGTTTTCAAAAGAGAAGATAGAGACATTGAAAACAATGATAGTTAAGTAGAAGCATACGGTCATTCTTTGAAATCGTTCAAGTTGATCTCAAATCCCTGACTCAATTCGGTCATTTAGTGTCAGAAATCCGGAGGGAGTGTAACCTTTTCAAGATTCAGAGGATGAACGACGTCTAGCTCAAATCAATTAAGAATCCATCACTCATCTAGTGAGAACTAAAATCATGAACCACTGCTTGCCTGAGGTTAGATTTCTCCACATTCTATCGCGATGGAGACTATATTATCCCTATGATTGGGGGTGCTAGGCAACAGGTAATTCAGAAAACTCCTTCTATCAGATGCCAACATGGAAAGCATAGTGACCATGCATGAAACTATTTTGACCTTAGGCTAGTTTTCTTCACGTTCGGTCGCGATGGAGACTATATTATCCATATGGTCAGGGGTGCAAGGTGAAGATAGTTCATGAGGCTTAAATCCGTATATAAATTAGAAGATAAAGAATTAAACAGTGAAATCAATGAAACTATCGCGTAATCTCAAAGACTCAGAAAAGCATTAATACTCGATATCGTTCATGACATAAATCCAAATAAAATGCAGCCACATAACATTCGAATCCAAATCACATCAACACCTCTCAACCTCAACAGGGCCAATTAGTTACAAAACATATGGAGAATATACTCTTCTCTATGAATTGCCAAAGGCATTGTTTCATACTTGCTTTTTCTCCTTCACTCCTTCCTAGCTCGATGCTTCTTCTCCCAGAAAAACTCTCCCTCTAAAAATGCGTCCTCGTCTCCTTTTATATCTCCTCTTCTGCCTCTCTCATGCACCTCTGTCCCTTTTGTCGGATTCCTGCTCCTCTCTTTTGTTGCCCTCTGAAAGCTTGACATCTATCGTTTTGTAGTCCTCTGAAAGCTCAACATCTTTTGTAGTCCCCTCTATCGTTTGGGGAAGCTTCCTAGCGCCCGGGTGATGAAGGAGCTTGATTGGTCCCCATGCCGTGGAAGGTGTTTGCTATTGTGTTGCTTGGCTTTTTCCTCACTCTCGCAGCAAACATCGATTCATGTTGCAGATAAAAGTGCATGGCTCAACCGCGCAACTTTATCCCTGGAGCTCATCAGCTCCCCTGCAAAACAAAATAAGGTTCAATTCGAAAATGAGTCGGCAGATGTATCAATTGGTGATATGCGAGTTCATGCAGAAAATATTCGTCATGCATTGAATTGGTGGTATATAAATATACTTGTTAGGGAATAACCACATAGAATGAGCATTATATGCATGCGAAATAATGATGAAAATATAGGCTATAATTCTCCACATCAATATCGATCAATGAAATAATTATAAATGATTAGCAATCATCAATTGCAAATCAATCATCAATCATTCGTTGTCAATAATTTTTAACTTATCAATTATTAATCATCAATTTTCAATTGACCATAATCAACTACGGCTCCATGTGTGGGGTCATTAATTTTCAACTAACAATTTATCATCATTAATTGATCATAATTATCAAGTGGCCCCAAGTATCAATCGATTGATGATTTTTAATTATCCATCGATCACAATTAATAACTATCCTCATTATAAGTTATCATTTCTTATTTTTATATCTTCTTAAGAGATTGTTAATGATTAATTATTTGTTAGGAGTTTTTAATCAACCATAAAGACCCCAAGCAATATATTATTTCCATACTTATCATCATCGGTGATGTGCACACAGCAACGACTATATCAATTCCAAGAGTAGCATTCACCATACAATATACCTTATTTACATAGGAGTTCTTTACACAAGATGCCTTAAAATCATAGGTTCTTATTTATATACTAGTAATTACAAACTATATGAATGATAATTGTTGAAATGTCTTAGTAGTTATATGCATATATTCATGTTTATCTATATTACATTATTATGATACAACTTTGCATGGACATAAATTTTTTAGCAATTACTACAACAATCAAAGTTCTCCAACAATTACATAGTTTGATGCATTGAACATCAGATTGTCTAAGTAAGCATCGATCAATGGATAGGTTCAATATCAAATATCTAAAAAGTTCTAACAATTATTTCAATTGTGGAACATTATAGGGTTTTTTTCCTCTAAGTTCCCCTTAACTATGAACTTTTTTCGCGTCTACCAACGACTTTCAAATATTCCGCGGGCCTCCCTTGAACTATGCCACTTTTTTCACTTAGGTCCACCTAGCAATGTCTGTTAATTTTTTTCATTTTTTTTGAATTATGAAATGACTAAAATACCCTCATGAAGTTTAGATAAGTATGCTTAAAAAATGGTGGGGGAGGGGTCGTCGACGATGTCCTCGCATGTGCCGGCGAGATGGGGGGACATTTTTTATTTAAATCTTACTTATCTAAACTTCACGAGGGTATTTTGGTCACTTCATAATTAAAAAAGTGAAAAATAACAAAAAAGCTAACAGACATTGACAGATAGACCTAAGTGAAAAATGCGACATACTTCAGGGGAGGTTCGCGAAACATTTGAAAGTAATTCGTAGACGCGAAAAAAGTTCATAATTCAGGAGAGGTAATAGGACAAAACCCAACATTATAAGAAGACCCTCAAATGACTCCAAGAAAGTGTATTTTTATAGTTAAATCCATTATATCTTGGAGCATACTTTGAGTTTCACTTATAAATCTCTCTCTTATGCTTGTTAGATCAATTGTAATAAGAGAGTGGTTTGGAAGTTTTTATAACACCCCAAAATTTTTCAAATTTTAAAATTAATTTTCCTAATTAAAATAAATCCAAAATTTAGGATTTGTTAAAGAAAGACGAAGTTTGAAAAGAAATAAAAGTATAGCTAGAGAAAGGATAAAAGAAGAGGAAAGGATAAAATAAGAAAAGTTTCAATGAGAATAAAAGTGTTATTAGATAAGAAATATGAAAAGATAATTCCTAATTAGATTAAGAGTTAAAATTATAATAAGATTAGGGATTTGAAATTGAATTTAAATCTAACTACAAGTTTAGGAGATAAAGGACTCCTATAAGAGTTAAAATAAAAGTTTTATGTTAAAAATATTTAAAAGATAAAATATGTATTATTTTATTCTGAAAATTAAAAGATTATAATAGTATTAATTTATTTAGTTCTAAAAATTACGAAATAATTATGTTCATGAGATATAGAATAAAAAATTGGTTAGAAGGGGACTAAGGATAAAGTTTGTTGAAGGGTTGAATTAGGATTCTTAAGGAGGTTGATATTAGAAGTTTTAAGGATAAAAATATTTAGAAAATAAAATAATAACAAATTATTGTTTTAAATTTGAAAATTAAAAAAATAGTGATATTAATTATTTAAATATGAAAATTTGTGAAAAATAAAATATAAATTATGGATAAGAAGTATGATTAAGAGTTCTAATTAGATTAGAACTTGACAGGCTTTTTTTGTAAATAGGACCTCAATTATGTCTTTCAAGATATCTTTCTCCCCTCCTCCACTTGAGCTTTTTCACCATCTTTGGGTTATATTTTATCCTTCCTTGGTGCACGTGTGTGGCCATCTCTTAGTGGTACATCATTTTGTCTAAGAACATCGGAGTCATTGTCGGAAAAGAAGCGTGGTCATCGGAAAGATTGTCTAAAATTTTGGGTTCCATGTAGTTCTACCTGAATGAGTATATGTTAATGTTGGATTCACTTTGAATATAATTTCTTAATAGATTTGATTAAGTTAAGAATAAGAATTAGTACCCACATGTTGTTGATGACCCAAAAATACTTTTCCTTTGATTTCATGTTGAAAGCATGCATTTATTGATAGAAAAGTAAGAGCAAAGTTTTGAAAATTCGACATCAGAATTCCTCTGCACAAAAACCCAGTCCGATCTAAAAGAACAACAAATTGGAAATACTGCACGCACTTATGCAAAACTCGACCTGGGTTTGCACTAAACTCGGCCCAAGTTCATGGGAGCCTGGCTCGGGTTCTTCCCCAGATGAGAAACTACGTTTATGGCCGGCCAAACTTGGCCTGGGCTTATGACACACCCGACTCAAGTTACAACTATAAGAGAGAGAGAGAGAGAGAGAGTGAGAGAAGAAAATAAAACGAGTTGAATCAGAGAATCCGACTTGAGCCATTTCGGACCCAACTCGAGTTCTTGTAAGAAATAAGTAAAGGCTGATTTTGAATAGAACCTGACCCGAGTTGCACTGGACCCGTCCCGATTTTTCATAGAAAAATATATTAATGTTAGATTGTACTAAAATTCGATCGGCACCTGACCCAAGCCATATTGAACCCAGCCTGGGTTTGTATTAACATGACCCAGATTATGATTGTTTTCAAATATGATTTCTTGTTGATTTGTTATGATGTTAAATGACTATTTACCCCTGAATTGATGTATAATTAATTGAATAGAAAAGATACTTAATCATGTAATAAGATGAAAGGTGAAAAAGGCAGGAAACCATGTTTACTAATTGCACACAGACACTTCCAGATTATGGTATAAATCCTAAGAGGAGATTAAATAAAATATCATTAACCATGAGGGATTGGAACTAAGTGCCATGCAAAAGTAAGTATTATACTTTATGAAGGAAAGGTAGGAGTCACCTCTAGAATTCGTAAAGGTCACCTTTAGAATTCAATTCTAAGCAAAGAACTACATGAAGTAACATGGCTACCTTTAAAGGAAAAGTAAAAAAGAAAGAATAGGAATAATAAAAATTAAATAAGAAAGAACATGAACAAATGCAAGGATCATGGACATGAAAATAAAATATGTCATGAATATGAATAAGGATATGAATAAAAATATGAACATAAATATGAATATGAACATGAACATGAACATAAATATGAATTATATGAATATGAACATGAACAATAAAAAGAAAAATAAAGAGAATGTTTATTAAAGTACATAATTATTGACTAATGACTTTATGATTGTTTCATGATTAAGTTTGATTTATTTTTATCATGATTTTATTCACTTTAGTATTACCTCATGTCTTGAGTATTCATTACTCATGAAAATCATATTTTCCTGTGTTTGAATCCTACATGTATGTGAACCGATAAGTAAAGATGGATGCATGGGCAACAACAATATTCGTGGTGATGTAAAATGCACATGGGTATTGAGTCATTAGAACTTTTTATTGTTAATTAATATAAAGTTATTTGAAAGTTAGTTAACCTTTGGAAAACTATTAGGAAAAAAATTAGAAAGGTGATTCGCTTCCACATTCTGTTAAAGAAATATGAATAATTATTTTGCTTCCCTATTATATGTAAGAAATTCCCAAGAAGAATGATCGTAATTAATAGGCCCAAAATAAGCTCAATTGTCACGTGATAGGAGGGTGAAATTTTGTGGCATTATAGTTTTAAAATTGTGTGAAATTATATCAGAAAAATTACTTATTGTAAAAGTTTTCTTCATTGTTAAAATGAAAAAAAGATGGTTATAAGAGTGTTCCCTCCCCTAAGGGAAGAAGATTTGGACATAGTGGGACATGATAGCTGTAGGATCCCAAAGGGCACCAAGAGGGGGGTGAATTAGTGTTCTATCGAATATATCGATTTCACAAAAATCATCGCGAAAGCACAAAATCGATTTGTTAATTCTTTTAAACCAAAGCAATTCAAATAATAAATATAATATGAGAGGGATGAGAGAGAGAGAAAATCAAACACAAACACACGGTGGTTATTGACGAGGTTCGGTCACACCTTGGCCTACGTCTCCGCTCCGACTTCTCGACCTCGAGACCGCCGGAGATTCCACTAATCATTTTCTTTGTTCCAAATGGGGAAAGGAAGAAAACCCTTTACACCGTCGCCTTTTCTCCGCTTCGAGAGGTAAGGCACACCTCTCCTCCAATGAAGTTAATCTATTTCTCTCGCTCAAGAGGTAAGATTTTGAACCTCTTTTACACAGGAGCTCTCTCAATTTTTTAACAAAAGTGTTTCTCTCTTTTACAATTCTATGATCATAAAAAGAGAAGAGAGAAAGAAGAGAAAGCTATGAAATGAAAATTTCAAGAAATAATCTTTATTTGATAACTTGAAATTTTCCTTCAATGAGTGAATGTGTACATTTTCCTTTGGCTTTGGCACTCCTTTTATAACTTTCAGTGTGTGAGAAATTCATTCAAAATTTTCTCCACAAATTTCTCCTTCAAATTTGACCGTTATTGTTCATTTGACTGTGAGGCCGGTCAACCGCACATCTGCACTGTTTTGATCATAACTTTCTGCACAGATATCCAAATTAGATGATCTTAGAGTCTATGAAAAGCTAACAGAATTCTCTACAACTTTGATACGTATTATTCATCCAAAATATAATCATATCATAGTCAATTATGTAATCAAAGTTCGTGCATAAAGTTATCTCCTTTTTTTTTAAACTTTTTTAGCATTTTAACTTTTAATCTTTTGAGGTTTGTTTCATCAAAATATAATTTTATATGTTATTAAAACTTTGACCCAACAATAGCCTCAAGATCGAGAGGTTGAGACACATTGAGTAATTTAATAGGTTGGGATAAACCATGATAAAAGGTGTTATCCGGTAACCCTTCATTATCGATTGCTTGCATTTACTTTTGTGAATTAGTTTTTAATTTGGAACAATTATTTTTTTTATTTATCACCTTTTGCAATGTTATTTTATTAAATGCCAATTCACCCTCTTATGGACATAAAATTGGCATCAAGCGTGGTTAGTAATTTGTTATTGATTTTGATCGATTTAAAAGATCCAATAATCTTTGAGCTTTATGGCATCGGGAAATTTTAATTTGGAAAAGAATAATTTACCACTAAGCCTTTGACTTTTAGTGCTCTAATTTTGATTAGTTTCCTATGTAAGATTTTATTTATTTCATTGATTGTGTTCTTTGGGACATCATCGAATATGATTTATCATTCTTATTTTGATTCCTTCTAAAAGTACAAAAGTTTTAATCAAAATGGATTGGAAGATGGATAATATATTTTTTGTAGTGCTTCACACTCTATGAAAGTTAATTGAATTTTTACTTGCGAAAATTGATGAGTGATAAGGAGCATGTGCCAATTAGATGTAGAATGAATGAATATGTGGATTAAAATAGATACTAAATTCAGTGATATTTTGAAAATGATTTTGCCATTCTTACTTCTGCTCCTTAAAAGTGAAAAAAAGCTTGAATCAAATTGAATTGCAAGGTGAAAAATATCTTTAATGGTGCTTTACACTATGTAATTTAATTGAATTCCCACTTGCAAAATTTGATAAGTGGCGAGGAGCATGTGCTGATTAGATGTAAGATGAATAAATACATTGATCAAAGTGGGATCTAAACTTAGTAATATATTGGATACAAAATCAGTCTAATTATACTTATTGCAAGTATTTAAATTGAGTCATATCCATAATGTATAAGGATTCATCCAATGATCTTAACCTAATACATGCCAAAAGATAACTTACCAACTATTGAGGTGAAGAAAATTGAATTCAAGAAGACAATTGAGACACAAGGATATATGAATTAAGTTAATTCTTTTTTGAATATTATAATAGCTAAACAAAAGATGATATTAAACTAAATAATAATAATAAAAATAAAAGATACTAAAACAACTGGTAAAGATTTTTGAGGGAGAGGTCTCATATGAAGTATTAGTGTGAATAGACTTACAACAATTAAAGCACATTTGGAACGCTAAATACAAGAAAAAACATATTACATTAATTCATAAACTAAAAACTCTACTATGAAAATCAATTAGCTACACTATTCTCAAATAGCATCATAGAGAAATTCACACAAGCAAACTTATCATGGTAGCCTTGTGACTTAATCTAAAGTTAGCATAAACGAGCCAACAAGAAATACTTTTAAATTAAATATTCATGACTCAAATCATATAACTTAATCCAGGACCAACAAAGAAATGAAAATTGCATAAAATAAAAAATCTACTCTAAGAAAACTAATAAAAAATGGATAATCTAGGTATATATATAAACAAGTCATCCACATAATGGTTGATTATGAATAAAAGATACAAAAAAGATTCAACCCAAATCAACTAAAATGTTTAGTGAAATAAATCAAATAACTTTCCTGTCGATGACAATAAAGTTTGATGTGAATTGTGTGGGGGAATATGAATTTCAATATTATCTTAATAACTATCAAGATATGCATTTATAATTCTCATACTTAGACACAGTGCAACCAGTATCGCTACCTTAGGACACAAAAAGTCGGAAGCTAAGAGGAGAAATAAAAAAATGCCTTTAGATATCTGAGTTGTCCTAAATTTGACAAAATTGTCCCCAAATGACTCATTACTACAGTCAGAGTTAAAATTATAAACATAAATACACAACTATGACCATAAAAGAAATTGAGTATTATCACTATACTCAAGCTACTTTAAAAAATGCTAAAGTGATTGGTGATAAAATTTTATCAATAAATTGATTGAAACTAAGTCATAAACAATTCATTTATGTTATTTGTTTTTCAAAGATTGATAAAATTAGATCTAAAATTAACAGGATAAATAACTAAGGAGGTATAGAGACATTTCAGCTTTATCTTTAACTTTGAATTTAAAATAAAAAATGGCTTGATATCTAATCTCACAACAATTAACTTCTCGAATATGTACTCTGTAATACGAAATTTCACTCTAAAAGCTAGAGGGCAATTAGATTATTTCAGCAGTGCTGACCCATTCGCCATCACTTAATCGCAATAATATGATTTGACAGTAATGCAACGAAAACTAATATTCATTTAAAATAAGATAAAATCATCATATGTTAAAACATCAGCAAAACTAATGTCATAGAACATAATAAAAATATTATTCATATTCGTATCTAGAACAAACTTTAGTGACTCATGACTCCATCTATTCTTATGCCATGTGTAATTTCGTCATCATGAGTTGATCAGCCATCCATCCAAGCATATTAATTACCTGCACGAATCCAGAGTATAGAGTTTCTTAATTAGAGTATGTAAAGGCCAATGCAGTAAAATGTGATGCATTCTAAACATGATACTACATGATATATATAACAGTTATATTCATGACATGAAGGTGCATGAATGTTGTGCCATAATCATAAGAAAAATGTCATTATCCATATCATCCATATCATAATGTCATCATTAATAGTAAGCATATTTGACATAAAATTATTTTTCTCATATAACAATTAGTAACAGTAAGCATACCAGGTGGCTAGCACTTGTTATTACCTTATTTCAGGAATGTCCTTAGGGTTGCTTTATAACCCTTTGGGTCCCTATTTTCGTGGTCATCATTGTTTTCAGTTAGTCAGTAATAATCTTTAATTTTATCAGTAATTGAAAAATCAAGTCGTTGCCCTCCAGTAGGCTAGCTAGGCTACGTGGGAATATACATACCGTTGTCGTAAGATATAGTTATTCCCCTAAAAAATACTAACTCCAAGGTGCATGCCTCAATAATTTTCTGAAAGAAATTTTAACACAATGGACCAGAGCACAATATTTCTCATCAGATTGAGGGGAGACAAGTAACAATATTATTCAATTGGGTTCATTATTATCACAGTCATCAAATATTTTACGTCCCAGTCTTCATATTTTAACCTAGTTACGATTATCCATGCATTTCGTGTATCTAGGTTCATATACAATTATCATTCATAATTACTTAATAGCAAATACCTTAAAAATAACTTAAATATAACATAATTTTATTTTTCAGACTATCACGGCCGTGATAGGGTTGGCCACGGTCGTGACAAAACCTTGAACTTCATCCCTTTCTGTCATGGTCGTAACTGACATCGTCACAGTTGTGCTGACCTTGTCATGACCGTGACAATAGATGTCACGAGCGCGAGAGAATGCTCAGTTTCAGCCCATTTTTCATCCTCCTGTCACGGGTGGCACGGCCGTGACCGAAGCCACAGTGTCATCCATTCAGCTCGATTTTCATCAGTTTTGATGTAGAAACATGAGGTACTTCATATGAATCACTTTTAAACACTTATACATGATTCTCGGACATCTTAGCATTAGGAAAACACATGAAAAACATGATAAAACAATCATTCAATCAAATGGTCCCTTTCTTCCCAAATCATAAGAACATGATTTTCCAATAAAAAGCCCTAGCACATGGATCTATTAATGATAGATCTTAACATGGAACATATGATAAAGATTCAGATCTCATGAACTACAGCAAATTCCTCATAAAAAATCCTACTAAGAACTAGGGTGGTCTCAAATCTCTCAATCCATGAAATCAAATCCATTGAGAGGGATTGAATCCCCTTTACATATCTCGATCTTAATGAATCATTCTCTTATTTCTTCTCCTTCTTCCTCTTCATTCTTTTCTTTCTCCTTCCTCAACCCTTAGCCGCTAAGATGTGGAGAAAAAGGTAATAAGAGAGAATAGGGGGCTTGATGCGTAAAATGATGTAGCAAAATAAAATCGTTAGCAAGTGCACTAGTCGCTCAAGTAATATAAAAAATAGGAGTAAGAGTGTCGAACCCATGAGGAATATTATTAATCAAATATCTGAATTTATAAATTAATAATAAAGGAAAAATATGGATTTTTGAAAATAGGTTTTGTAAAAATAAAATAAAATAAAGAAAATAAGATAAAATAATGTAGTAGTGTTGAAGTTAGGCCTTAGGATGAAAATAGATCAGGATAAATATTTGAACCATAAAAGATAAATTTTATCTTTAAAGATGTATTAGAGTCTCCCTAAAATAATCTAACATGATTAACTTGTGGACTCCACGACTAGCATCCTCAACCGAATCATATAGAACTATCATAATTTAATAAGAATTAAAATCTCCACGACTGACATCCCATCAAATCATATTAATATTAAGAAGCATTAAATTATATTCCCTAGACTATTAATCACTCCACAAACTGGTATAGATTAACATATCATATAAACTTGATTCTTCGCACACTAGTTATCAAATTTATATCAATTATTAATTTCATATAAAATCAATTAAAATTAGTATCATGACTTCTGAAATCAAACACTCCACAAACTGGTATAGCTTAATTCAGAAATTCAATTAACTAATATAAAAGCATTAAGCACAATTAATAATTGATCAGAAAAGATTAAAATAAATAAAATAGGGTCCAAACATTTCTCTTCAATTAATAATCTCCAAAAATAAAAGATATAAAAACATGGAGTTCATCCTAGAAATATTGGAGAGATAATAAAATACATATGATAAAAATTGGAAGAATTACACCCAAAGTAAAATCAGGATCCTCGAATCTAGGCCGACAGTCGGACAACCTCTCGAACTTGATCAGAGTCGCGATCAACCTCCAGCCGTCGCACCTCTCTGCTCTTGGTCGTAGCCTTCAAAGCTCACGACTCAACTGTGGAAGAAAACCTGAACTTCAGAGCACGAATTGGATTGATGGTTTTCTCTTCTATTTATAGGTGTGGACAGACTTCAAGTTGGTCACGATTGTGAATATCGTACGACCAACTTTAAATTCGCGAGATAAACTTTACGGTGTCGATAAAACTTTCGTTAATGATAAAAGGTTATTTGTTTTGCACATCTTCGTTCCCGACCATAAAATGACAAACTTCTCTTTGTTCTCGGCCAAAACTATAAGTCATTACGTCCAAAATGTATGGATTATGCCCAAAATGATAAGTCTTCTTATCTTTACTCTATTTCTTCTAATCTCGGCCAAAATATAAATTCTCTCTTCTAATCTCGGCCAAAACGATGACTCCTTTAATCATTACGCCCAAAATGATAAACCCTTTCTTCAAATCTCGGTCAAAATGATAAGTCATTTATGCAAATCTCGGCCAAAACGTATGGATTACGCCCAAAGTGATAAGTCTTCTTATTTTTACGTCATTTCTTTTACGACCTGGCTGATTGTGATCATCTCGGCCATGTATGTGTATTTTGTCCAAAATAATGTAGTTTACGACCGATTCATCCGTTAATTCGGTTTGCTTGCAAAATAATTATAAAAATTAAGTAAATCCCTCCTTATTTAAAATAATCAAAACATTAATGATCAAAATCGATAAATCCGGAATTATAACTAAAAATGGTCTAAAATGATGCATGCTATGATCAAATTACAAAAAAATTAACTAAAATAATAATATAAAATATGTTGTATTTTGCATACATCAGGACTTTATATATGAGAGATCATGAGGGATTTGATAAAATGTCCAAATTGCCCTTGATAAAAATCTGAGGTATTACATACTCACTATCATGCTCTAGTGCTTGAAGATTCAACAAGATTAAATTTAGATTCCTTAGAGAAAATCAAGCTACTCTTGTGATAAGGACAATCTCTAATGTTGATTGCTTATATGAAAACTGGATAGTAAAAACATCTTTGGTGCTCCAAATATTGAGAAATGGTCACTAGCTTTTGAAAAATAACCATACAATTGTCATTTTTGCTTCCAATAGTTCATGATGCTCCTCTCTATCCTAGACCTAAATCAACATCCATATGCAATCCTCAATTTTGGCCTCCGTAGTGTCCATGCCCAAGGAGAGACCGTAGCAACTCCCTAATGTCTTATTGAATTATAGTATGTTTGTACTCAACTCACGCTACTGTCCAATTACTATTGTATTTGTCGGAGTTGCACGTGGAAGCATCGGGTTTATGTAGATGTCAATGGCACTCCCATGCAACCCAAGTCGAAGATGACCATATTGCAGCATGTGTTGTCATTGAGCCAAAAATAGAGGTGGCCATATTGTTGTTTGTGTTGCCGCCGAGTCAAAGTCAATGTTGTTGCTGAGATTGAAAAAGGAAGAGGGTCAAACTATCTCTCTCTCTTTCTATTCACCTACAATAGTAATTCATTTTGCATCTCTTGGAGAAGCCCATAACTTTATTTTTTATCTTGGGAAAGAAGAAATAGCAATGTTGAGTTGGCAAAACCCCTCCTCTATCCCTCTTTTTTTTATGATGGGGAAGGAGACGACCCTTTCTCTCTCTCCTTTATCATAAAGAAGAGAGGGAGGCATCACTTAGAACCATTGGAAAGGGGAGGGGGAAGGGGGGAATGGCAGTCTCCATTGTCAAATTATTTTTCCATCTTTTATTTTATTATTATTTTATTATTGCTTATTAAATTTTTACCACTACATCAAAATTATAATCAAATAATAAGTTATCACATCTCAAAGGGACTTTAGTTGAAATAAGTTATAAGTTGAAGGATGATCTAGTTACAAAATAAAATTAAAAAATCACATTATAAAAGAGGATAAAATTCTAAATTCTAAATTCATTGCCAAAAATTATTTGGATATGTAGCTACAGGGCAATTATAATAAGACCATGAAATTAAGCAAATCTTATTTTAATTATAATCGTATTAGTAGGACAAGTATGAACAACCACATATCAAACATGTCAAAACCTATAAAAAAATCACCGTCATCCTAATTTCATTATAACAATTCTAAAATTTAGATAGAGTTTATTTGATTTTTTTTGGCATTCTAGTTTTTATTTTTCTTTTGATTTCAATACTTTCTAATATTAATGCACCTATTTAGATAACAACAAATTTTCATTCAATTAAAATACTTAATATTTTCTTTATGGGATAATATTTTAGATATTGCACAGTTGGCTCTAAGCCTACTTAGGAGATAGTTTAGTTTGAAAATATAGAATTAACAAAAAAATAAATCGATGCTTGAAAAAAGGTGTTAAAGTTCTAAAATTTGGGCAGCAAAATGAAATTGTGATAAACCATAAGAAAATTGCAAATAGTTGAGAGTGTGAAAGAATAATTAACTCAAATTAAAAATGTTACAAGCCTAATCTTTAACTAAGAGTATTTAAGATTTTCATATTAACCCTAATGTTGATGCTATATCAAGGTCCAAGCCCTCCATATTTTCTTATTCTTTCCTCCTCCCATAAGATCTACCTTGCCTGGGGTTTAATGGAGAAGGAGAAGAACACAAAGATGAAGAAAGAAGTAATTGAGAACAATAAGTGAACTACAAAAAAAATGTTTTAGTGTAAAACCTCCAACATGTATAAAAGGGATTTAACCCTCTATTTTCTTCATAATGTGTTTTATATGTTTGGATTGAGGATTTTAGAAATGTCTTGCTTCTATAGTGTGGAATATTGAAATTACATAATGCCGTACATTAATTGTAATCTATCCAAATTTGTAACTATCATTATAGAAAAAAACATTTAAATTGATTTTAATCGTTCAAAATTTATAAAATTTATGAATAATACATGATTAAAATATCCAGAAGTCTACTTTCTATAGAGTTTTGTTTCATAGAATTTGGAGATGTATATAAATAGTTTTGATATGTAAACCTAATTATTATCATGCTTTGAGCTTGAAGTTTATAAAGTATTTAAAAGTTTATTTGATCTTTCTATAGTACTTAGAATTATTTGAAAAGGATAAGTTTTAGAAGAAGTTGTAAATATTTTAATGTCTACTATCATATTAGTGTAAGAAAAAGATTTTGACATTTTTTATGAGTTTTCTGAGAATAATCTTTAGAAGATAAATTATGTAATTTTTATATATGATTCTTATGAATGTCTAGTTGGCAAGAAAATTAAAATAATTCAAAAAATGTACATAAACAGATTTTTTTAAATTTTTTATCAATATGTTATTAGTGTTGAAAAGTAAGATTGTATTATTTAAGTATACTTTTGTTATGATTGCTATATTAATATTATGAATTTTCATTAATTATTTATATATTTTTCAAATGTTGATCTATAATATTTTATGATATTTTTGTGCAGTTTATATATTCTGTTATTTGTGAAATTATGATTGAAGTTTTGATAATCACGTAGATATCAAAATCTTATGCTAAATCATAATTAACAATCCGATAAATATTTGTTAGATTGCTTATGCATAATGTACACAACTTAAAAGAATATGTTCTTCTCCCTTATCAAACTAAGATTGAAAAGTAAAATCCTTTACTTATGGATTAAAGAAACAAATGAATTGATGTTGTGAATGTTTATGTTGATTTTGATGTCATGTTACATGAATGTCTCTTATTATTAATGTATCAAGATCGTTATGCATGAAATAATCATGCTATGACAACTGTATATCATAATTATAGATGATAGCATGATTCAACTCACCATGAAAAAGTTACATATATAATGGTTATTAAAGATTATTTTGTCTAATTATGTATGAAGTAAAGCCTTTTAAATCGATATTGTGTTTTATTGTTTTTTATACTTGTTATGTTGCAAAAAAATCAATTCTAACTTTTGGTATGATTAAATAATGAGTAAATTTCACCAAATACTTTATAACTTTAGACAATTTTTTAACGCTATCCTCAAACTTTATTTTGTAACAAGATTATACTCCATCTTTCAACAACTACCCTTTTTACCTTTAATCAGCGGTTTCCTAATCGCGGGGCGATTTTTCCTTCATATACACAAACAGTCATCTGATGTGGTATTAAAAAATAATATTTAAAAAATAAAGAGCCGTGGACATGTCGAGGGGGGTGACCATCCCCCTCCTTTCCTTGCACTCATCGACGCAAACGCGGCGTAGGGAAGGGGGGGGAGGGGTTGCTCGTACTCTACGACCCTCCGGCAAGATTGCAGAGTTTAATTTTTTTATAATATCATGTCAGACGATTGCTTGTATGGAGGAAGAAGAAATCACCACTTGGATGCCACGTCAGGATGACAAAATCACCGATTAAAGTTAAAAATAGTAGTTGATAAAAGAAGTTAAAAGATGGAGAATATCATTGGAAAAGTAGAGGGTAATCGACGAAATTTACCGATTAAATAATTGACACCTAGCAAGCAAAATAATGAGAGTTGAACCTGACTGCTGATATTTACTGTATACTAATTACAATTAAACTTTCGCATAGTTTGTTGCCTCATCCTCCGATTAAGCAATAGTAATAACTATCGCATTATTAACAAACTTTGCACGGATCCGTCACCCCACACCAGCAAATGACGTAACATCCCACCAAACACGTGCACTACTTGATCGGGCGGCAAAGAACACCCGCAACGAGGACCGTCGGATCCACCTGACCACCAATCTCAAAGCCGCCAATGGCAATGCCCGAATTAGAACACATCGTTCAGTGGCAATTTCGTCATGTCAATACGAAATTATCTGTCTTCACCTTCTAAATAATACAAATTGACTCCTCTGCGTGCTCTCCCTTTTTTTTCCACCAAAATTTCCCATTTCTCGTGTGTTCCTCGCAGTCGAAACCTCGCGGAGATCTCGTCGTCCTCCGCTCGATTCCCTCCTTCGAACCCCTCGACGGTGGTCGCTCTCCTCGGATCGCTGCTCGTGTGCGCACGCACGAGCGGTCGCTCGCTCGGCGTCTATCGAGGAATTCGATCAGTTTTGCCTGCGCTCCAATCCCGTCGGCGGCGTCGTGGCGTCGGAATCGGGATCCTGAGCCAGGTTCGGGTTAAATCCTGGGAGAAATGGCGGCGCGGCCGGATCAAGCCGCAAACGCGATGGCTTTCGAGTCCTACTTCGTCATGGCCGATGCGAACCGGGACGGCAGGATCAGCGGTGATGAGGCCCTAGTCTTCTTCCAGGGCACCAATCTTCCGAAACCGGTTCTGGCGAAGGTGAGGGCCGGCGGATCCTATTTCTTTTTGGCTTCCTTTCCAGTTCTCATGATGAAGATGTGGACTGTTAGTTTGTTCTTCTGGTGATTTTGGCATGCTGGCAGCTTGTTTTGAATTGTGACTGTTCACGAGATCTGTGGCGCTGGGTTTAAGATCTAGATTGGGTGTTTTGCAAAGTTTTCTTTTGCTGAATTCTTACAGACTAGTGATTAGATTGAAGCGTGATTTTTAGTTTGGTAGGACGATGATGAGGAAGAACTGAGGAAAGTACCCTGCTCCAGCATTGCAATATCAGTACGTTTTGATGGTGCAATTATATTGATGGAGAAGGAATCATTCAGATCAGTGGTTGGGTTGTTAGTGGAAACTTGTTCCGACCAGATTATAGGTTTCGATTCTAATGACTTGTAGATTTCTTATTCACTTTAGATCAGTGGTTGAGTTGTTAGTGAAAACTTGTTCTGGCCAGATTATAGTTTTGGATTCTAATGACTTGTCGATTTAACTTATTCAATTGTTTGCTTAGGCATACAGTGATATTGGAAACAATGCTTTAAGTGTTGATACTAATAGTACTTATTGGGAGTTGTCTTGAATTGTCGGATACCTGAATCAAGTCATTTTTTTTTTGAGGAGAACCTGAATCAAGTCATGATCCGTCTTTTTTTTTTGTTGAAAAGATAACTCAGAACACATATTTGCCTTTAATTTAGGGCGTAAGCTAAGAATTTGATGTGTCTTGCAGCATTGATGCTGGTTTTCTGTGGCATAGTGCATGCACAATGCCAGGAAGAATATGACATTTCATTGTGCCAGAAAGACAGAAACGAGCTAAGCTGGATAGAAGAACAGGAAGAAGGAAAGAAAAAAAGAACAGAACAAAAACCTATATTGTGGTCAAATTGAAGTGTTAAAAAGGAAATTGGTGACAAATTTGGAGTTCCATTGCATACATAATTAGGCTCAGACATTTTTCAGAGATACTGTTTCCTCCAAGCTTTTGTCTTGGTGGGAATCGATATCCTCTTTCCTTGACCAATGGTGTAGTGAATGCACAAATTTAGAACAGTGATGGTGTTGGTTTTTCCTTTATCTCGGACTGATGCTTCTGTTATACAAACTAATTGAGGCCCAGCTTTCATGTATCTAAACAGTTGATTGTATACTTATTGCCTCTTGCGTTGTTTTGGTTTGCTTTGTAAGCAGTGTCACATGGTCCATATTGTGCTAATAGGGTTGTGACCTTGGTAGTGTCACATGGTTTGCTTTGTTGCAGACCTTTCGGAGCATGTTGCATTAGAGACAGAGTTGGCGAACGCCATTGATGACCTTCTTGGCCGGTGCGTGGGCCATTTGGTTTCAGCGCAACCGGATTATTTTTTGTGGGGAGCGATGTCAGCCTGAGCGTGTTGTACACCACATCTCATTTCTTATTAGAGAGTGGGGTTTTTCCGTGGTGACTTTGGTCACCTTTTGCTGCTCTCTCCGAGAGCTCTCACCTATACATCTTCTCATACTTTCATATATATACATTGATGGATGACAACCACAACTTTGGTAGTCATCCTTTTTCTGCTAAAAAAAAAATATTGTGCTAATAGGGTGACTATTTAAGTTCTCTGCAAATCAAGGAGTATGTCAAATTTATCAGACATTATCAGGTTGACAAGGTTGCTTTGACCATTTCAAGTAGAGTGTGAAGAGATTTGTACAAATTCTAATACCTGAAAAGCATTAGTACACTACTGGATTCTTTGTTATGTTCCTTTTACATCGTTCAACATTACTTTTCTTGAATAATAAAGGTCCTTTTCTTGAACAATCTGCATCGTGGTTTTGGAGATCATTCAGATCTGGTGGCCTATATCACAACATACAAACCTATATGTCAAGAGGTCGTCGAGCCACTCCTAGTGCTTTCTTATGGTCTATTTGGCTCCAACACAATAGATGCATATTTAGAAGGGAACGTTGTTATGTTGAGAACATAGTTTCTGCAGCTAGAGCTATGTTGAGAGAATGGTTGGAAGGATGAGTTTGTGTAACACTTGGTGCAATTTAAACTTATATAAATAAAAGTGGATGAGAGGACCTGACTCTCATCCTTTACCTCCTCAAAAAAATAAGAAAAATACAAAATAAAGGTCCTTGTCAGTATCGTAATATTTCCAATCTCTTTGCTATCTTGGCATAGAGTTTTCTACTAACTGTATGTTTTATTTTCAGATCTGGGCGCATGCTGATCAGAAGCAGGCTGGATTTCTGGGGCGTGAAGAGTTCTATAATGCACTAAGACTTGTAACAGTTGCACAAAGTGGCAGAGAACTAACACCAGAAATTGTCCAGGCTGCCTTAAAATCTCCTGCAGCATCTTCAATTCCACCGCCAAAGATTAATATGCCAACAAATCCTCCATCTCAGGTGAAACTAGGAGCCACTCCTATTCCTTCTGCTCAGGTTGGTCCTCGGGGACCTACAACATTTCAAAATCCTGGATTTATCGGACAACAATTACCTCCAACTGCTGCTCTGAGCCAACAGTCTTTTCTTACTGGAAACTTACCTCAGGCCAGACCTGCTTCTTCACTTCCGTTGCAAGGAGTTGGTCAAAGGCCACCTGGGGCAAGTGGCATCGCAGGACCACAATTTTCAGGTTCAAATGCACCAAACTTGTCAACTGATTGGTTTAGTGGCAGGACTAGTGGTGCCTCAGTTCAAAGAACCACACAAGTTCCTGTTAGAGGCATTACACCCCCGGTGGGTCAAAATGGGTATGGACCATCCAGTATTGCGTCATCTATTGCAGTGAATCCTCAAATTCAAACACCAGCTTCAGTTTCACAAATGTCATCTAGCAGACCAGATTCAAATGCATTAGTTTTGGCTGGTAATGTCTTTTCTTCCAACTCACATGTTGGAAGGGATAAAATTTCTGTGATTTCCCATGTTGAACTTTTCTTACTAAGACCTTGTTTGATAATTATGCGGCTAATTTTCAAATATTTGCCTCAGGCATCTCTGGATCTCAAAATCCCAATGCCCTTGGGATGGGTGATCCACCGCAGAAGATGTCATTGGTTCCTTCTAGTGGCAATCAACTTCAGCAAAACCAGTCGTTGGTCAATCAAACACAACTGAGTGTTGCACAAAGCAGTTCACCGTTGCCTGTTTCCAATGTTTCAGTTAGACGTGATGATTCATTTTCTGGACAGTCACAAAGTCCATGGCCAGAATTTACTCATGCACATGTTCACAATTATACTAATATCTTTCTAAAGGTAGACAAGGATAGAGATGGAAAGATCACTGGACTGGAGGCACGCACTTTATTTTTGAGTTGGGGATTACCCAGAGGTAGATACTCTTCTATGGCCACTTCATTACGTCCACATTTTCTGTTTAGTGTTCCTGTAATATAATATGCTTTTTGCTGTTTTTATCATTGTGTTGCATGACATTGGGATTCCAATAACTAGTTTAATTAATGCGCCATGTGGTTTTTTCTTTTGCCGTTATTGTATCTTCCTCCCTCAACGTTCAATGATGCATTTATCTCCCACTATGGTTGTTTGTCTTTTCCATTGGTTACCCATCAATGCTTCACGCTTTCCATATTTCTTGTTTACTTTGTGTCAATGCTCTTGTTTAAGTGTTGTATGTTTCCTATAATTTCAGAGGTCTTGAAGCAGGTCTGGGACTTATCTGACCAGGACAATGATAGTATGCTCTCTCTGAAGGAGTTCTGTATTGCATTATATTTAATGCAGCGATACCGAGAAGGCCGCCCTCTACCACCTGTGCTTCCAGATAGTGTCAAGTCGGACCAGACACTATTACATGCTACTACTCAACCTTTAAGTGGGAATAATGGCTCAATATGGCAGACAGCTCCAGGTGTTTCTTGAGTAAACTCACCTGTTATAATCCGTCCCTTGTCATTCTTATTGTCCAGTATACTTTGGGTTTCATTTTGTAGTTGGTTGTAGTTGTATAATAATCGAACCTTCATGTTTTGGGCTTGTCAATACAAGGTTTCTCTGGATCACGACCTCCGCTTCCTGCTAATTCTGCAAAGCCACCTGTGCAAGCGCCAAAAGCTCCCCAAGCAGATGATACAGAAAAACCTGCTGAAAGTAAATCAAGAGTGCCGGTGCTGGAGAAGCATTTGATTGACCAACTGAGCAAAGAGGAACACGATGCACTGCAGTCAAAGTTCCAGGAAGCATCAGACGCAGACAAAAAGGTTATTTCTTGTGCGCTAACTATTTTTCATTTTTTTCTGGGGTCTTTTTTACTTGAATTCATGTTTTAATTCAGTCAACCGTCTGTGTAATTCTTTTCTGCCATTTACATACCAAGCTTTCATAAAAAAGAATTACTTATCAAATTGCATAATCCAAGACTTATTACAGATTCAATGGATCACACTGGTATTTGGAAATCCACTTGAACCTCTTTGAGCTTATTATGACACTTTTCCCCCTTCAATCTTTAGATGTTGTTTAAAATGCCGTGACATGGGAGGTGAGATATGCTATGCTATACTTGTTGTAAGGTTGATGTAATATATGTGCTGGTGGAAAAACTATTAAAAAGCATAAAAAGATGGTTCCAGTGCATATACGGAAAGAAGAGTTTTTGAGTGACGTGGAGATCGATTGCCCAAAAGAAGTTTGCCGGCTGAAGAAACACGATTTACTGGAGAAGAGGATTTGCCGGCGCCTTGCTCTGATGTCAGTGAAAGGAGAGAAGAGAGGAGAGAATGTATTAGGGGACTCCTGATGCCGTGGGCATTCCAATTGATTTATATAGGAGCGACTTTACATTCGTTCATCCTGTTGTCTGCCATTAACGCTCACTGATCACTGCTCCGTGAATCCGGTGATATACAACGTTAGTTGCCGATTCTGATTTGGCATCAATTCCCTGTGATCGCACGTCGTGATTCGACGATTTGCAACGCCTCCTTCATGCGCGCGCATCACGCCTGACGACCATGACCTATCAGCCACTTACTAATACATGTAAAAAAGAAGGTTTGTGTCCACTAATACGTGTCAACAAGGACTGAAATGCAAAACCCTGCAATCATTGGTATGGTTTGCGTTTCCGTGCTGAAGCATGACATGATTTTATGTTTCGTATTTCCTTGTTTTCCTTTACCTTTTCGTTTCATGATTTTCGATTTGTAGTACAAGCTGATGGCTACCATACTGGTTTTTTCTTAAATGGCACTTGCTCCCACCCGATTCTCAGCCTTAGTGCCCCGGATCAACTTCACTCGGTCTTTTTGGTAGAAAATGGAGCCCACCTTTGCCTCTGTAGCAGAATGACCAATACATTTGGTCAGTCATCCCAACCATCCTTTTTCGCCAAATAGATCCTGTTGCTTCATCAAAATATGAGCATGGGATCCTGTGCTCTTCTTGTGTGATGACATACTTTAGCACGTGAAAAAATTGCTTTAATAGTGTTAGCTGTTGATGCTTAATGAAAGTGATAAGTAACAAACACCCATTTATCCTGATATTTGTGTACTGTTCGATGATCAAGACAAATGAAAATAAAATGCTCTCTCTGTAGTAAGACATTCTTATTTTGCTGTTTAACTGAGCTAGCCACGATAACTTATAGCTTGTATCAACAATTGATTGTCTTTTCTCTTTATAAAAGGTTCTTCAATTAATATCTTTTACGTCAACAGGTTCAAGAACTGGAAAAGGAGATTCTGGAGTCCAAAGAGAAGATTGAATTTTACCGTGTAAAGATGCAAGAACTCGTATGTGGCTTATTCTCATCAATGTTATTCTTCAACTATTCAGTTTCCTTGCAGTTTACAGTTGGCTCAATATTCTTGATATATGACGATCTTCTTATCACCTATTATGTATATTTTTAGGGTAAAATGGATGACTAGGTTATTCTTTTCTTTTTTTTTTTTTTGAGAAAAGTATGGCTCTGTGAGTCTCAAGAACATCTCCAAAGAACCCCATCATGGTTGGAAAGATGAGCACAACATTCTAGAGGACAGCATTGCTCTTCAGCCTTCATCTTTTTCGTAGCTAAGCACTTCATTGGTGGCATTTTTTTTCCTCCAGCTTCTCAACAAAGCTAGTGAATCAGCCTTCATATCAGCTGCCTCCATTTTCGATGAAAACAAACCTTATAAACCTTTTTTTGAGGAGATGAACCTTATAGACTTAACCCTAAACCAACACGTGGCATCTAGAAAAGCTGGGGAACTGGGTGTGTTTTGTAAAGTTATATGAATGGGCTTTGCTGGGCCCATCTAGAAAAGCTCAACTTTCAAATTATTTGCACTGCTTGATTAATAATTATAATGATTGTGTAGAAAATTGTAATTTCTCATGTATATATATTTCTAAATGCTCTTTCTATATGTAAAGTACATACGTCATGTTCCCTCTTTCTCCTTTTGCTTTTTTGACCTTACACTTGTACAGCTTACTTTTTACAAGAAAGATTTAATACATGATTATATATATATATATATAGCATTCTTGGTTTGATTTATTTCTTATTCTTCGACACAACAGATTCTCTACAAAAGCAGGTGTGACAACAGGCTGAACGAGGTCAGCGAAAGAGCAATTGGTGATAAAAAAGAGGTATATAATTATTTGTGGTGATTTTGCTGCTTTGCAAATATGAAAAGAAACATTGTATTACAGTCGGTATATTTGTGTACTGATTTTGCATCTCTTATAATGCTATTGCTAAACAAGGTTTGTGATTTACATGTTGTGGGGTAAACTGCCAAGGTTCATTATCATACCATACCAAACTTGAATATATTTATCTGCGCAACTTAAAGTATTGACTTACTGCATACTAGCTCATGCTGAGTAGTATAAACGGATGTTGTAAAAGGTCTGAACTGCATACCTGCCCAGTCTGCAATATGCCCAGTATGAACTGTCAATTTGGGCACTTCAGTTTTCTGATATTTTTTGTGAAGTCTCTTTCTGTTAACTCTTAAAATGCAGTCACTTTAGCAAGGTGTTTGTTCCTTTTTTGGGAACGTGTTGCATAAGGTACATGAAGGGTAAGTCACTCTCACGGTGCCAGAAGCTGTTGGTAGTATGGTCCCTGAACATTATATTTTTCCTTTCGTAGCATCTTTAACAGGTTTTAGTCGATTTGCGATTGTCCTGTTGATTGAACAGAACTTTCTCCATGACTCCATACTCTCCTAGGTCAAGTCCACTCATCCAAATAATTGATTTAAAACTTCAAAAGAATAAAAATGTGGGTTCCACCTTCTTGGACCATGCAGGTAAGAAATTGTAATTTAACTGAGGGAAGTGACATGGGGATTGGGGAGAGTGTTTTCCAGTTGGTAGAAAAACAGTCTGCATGCTATTACTAGGACCACAACAACAACAACAACAACAACAACAACAAAGCCTTATCCCACTAGGTGGGGTCGGCTACATGGATCATACGACGCCATATTCGTTGATCCATGTTCATGAGATTCGACAGAGTTTTACGCTGGCTGTCAGGGCCTAACACAACCCTTATTACTAGGACCACAAAGGGAAAAAAAAATGAAACAAGGGAGTATATGTAACGTCTGCAAAATTCAACATAAGGAAATCACATTAAAGAATTGGAAATCAAGGCAATTAATGAAGAAATCGGAATTTGAAACGAATTAAAAAAAAGGAAAGGGAGAAAGAGGAAACGACCGACGTTACAGTATATAGGTAACAAAACTGGAGGACCAAACTTGTAACATGCCAAAGTTCGGTGGCCATGAGTGTAATTTGCCCGTTACATGAATTTTGTAGTGTTTGGTATCTGTGTATAAACTGCAACCTGTTCTGATAAGCTTGCCAACTAATAGTTCATCTGGAGACTCTTCTCAGCCTTGATTCCGGGAAGCTTCTGTTAGATGAGTTCAAATCCTGACAAGATACATGATTGAAGTCCCTCATAGAAATTGGGAGCTGGCTTTTACATCCAGACATAATAGCTGCAGATAGACTTGTTGGTCCATGTAGACATAATGGAAGTTGCTAGCTGTGAATGCTACAGGAATTGAAGGTGGATGCCATTGAAATTTTAAGGCCTCTCAAAGAAAACAATTGAAGGTCTCGAATGCAAAAAGAATCAAAATTAAGAAAGATGACTATAAAAAGAAACAGTCTCACTAAGAATATAGAAATAGGAAAGTTTTGTTAAATAAGTTTGTTTAATAAGTTCTATGATAATCACAACAGGAAGGCAACATAAATGAGAAGGCATCATTGATTGATGAGATACAATTTAGACAGACCTTGAGTGGATAAAGACTATGACACATGATCTTGAGGTTAAATGGTTTATGCTGTATAATGAAGTTGTGTTCCATGAAAGAAGTTGACTTATTATGTAGATGTACCTTCAATTCTATTAAATTTGTTTCATGTACATTCCTTTAGCGTGATTTTCTTTTGATCACCTAATGTTTTAGGTCGAGTCTTTGGCTAAAAAATATGAAGAGAAGTACAAACAAACTGGGGATGTTGCTTCCAAATTAACGATTGAAGAGGCCACCTTTCGTGATGTTCAGGTATATTGTCGTCTTTGCTGTATTCATCTGATTTAGCTCCAACAATTTGAGTTCCAGCAAGTTTCTCTGTTTTTCTCCCTTAGTCTGCCTTTGCATAAATGATTTATTTATAGGAGAGAAAACTGGAATTGTACAATGCAATAATAAAAATTGAACAAGGAGGGACTACAGATGGCTTGCTTCAGGTAATCTTTAGCATGTATGATTGTCGTTTTCCCATCTTCAGCAATTCTAACTTTTCTTGGTTTTCCAGACTCGTGCTGATAAGATACAAGGTGATCTTCAAGAACTTGTTAAGGTTTTGAGTGAAAGGTGCAAACAATATGGTCTTCGTGCAAAGCCAACCTCGTTGATTGAACTTCCTTTTGGTAAGCTTTGATATTCAGCTTTCTCATATCTGTGGTGGGTGCTGTTGAAAACATATAAGGATGCCATATTAGCTTTATGTCAGTTTCTACCTTTTGGGTTTACCTATCACAACTTCGGTAGGAACTTTCCAGTAACCTTTGGAATTGTTCCTTATGTCTGCACTATTTTTTAATTTCTTTATCTCTACCCTATTGACACGTTACGCTATGAAGCTTTCTGTATTTCAGTGCCTTCTCAGATTTCATCAACAAAATCTAGCATATATGATTATTTTTCCATTTGAATGCTGATTTGAATTTTCTTTAGTTTCTCAAAGGAGAGAATTATCATAATGGCCATTTATGGTTTCATATTTTTAGAGAAAAATGTCATAATTTGCTCATTATCTCACAGTTATTGTCATCCATGCCATGGTTCTGCATATACTTTTATTAAAAGGGAAAAGGATGACTATGTCTTAAGAAGTCATTCAATTGTATTAAAAATTAATTTGGTAACATGTACATTTGTCGTCGAGAAAGCAACACAATCAAAGCGTGAAGGAATAGGGTTGTGGATGTACAAAAAAGGAATCATTAAACCACATCCCACTCCTCGGTAAAAAGGATGTGTGGTATACAATATTATCAGCATAATATCTTTAATCCAAAAGACACTGATTCTTTCGTAGCCATATTGCCCAGAGTGCTGCAGTAGAAACTGGACGCGTCTCAATTGCAGAAAATCTTCTACTGGTTCTGAACGGTGGTCTTTCTGTTGTTTTCTTGTGTATAATTTGTACCATGATGTTTTGCAGCATGACTTTTCTTGGGTGATATTTGCCAGATATTTGAAACAAGTCGCTTGTACAAGTTCATTATACTATCTTTTTCTTTTGAAGAAAGGTGAATTATGATGCTATGAGTGATCTTCTGGGCTGAGGGGTGCAACATCCCTTGAGCCTGCTCATGGCAGTCTTTTGGGTTATTTGATTTCAGTGTAACACCACCATATTTTGAGAAAAGATTTGCTGCATCTATAAAACATCTCTTTTTTTTTTTGCTTCTTTTTGTTTTTTTTTTGCTTTATGCTTATGCATGTATATCTTCATGGTTTTTAGCTGTGATTTTTGGGAGTTTGATGGGGCAACAGAGAATCTAATGTTAAATAATTGTTATTGATAACCTGGAATGCTGGTCTTTCGAGAGCAAGAGAGGTCCAAGTTGTTGAGGAATGACAGGGAGCCAAAATGCAGGAATAGGTAGTGGAAGATAGGCAAACTGAAATAGATTAGGAGAGTGGTCTTCTGAATAGACCTGTTTAAGTTTCAACATTCTTAGAATTGGGAAAGCACAATTATGACAGCAGAAAGCTACAAAACGAGATACTTGAATCACAGATTGCTTTTATTACTGGTCATTTAACATTTTTATGTAAACATTGAGGTTCTTTTACAATTCCTGACCATTGAATACGTTTTGTGGGCCTTACTGTTGTTTCTTGTCTCAACCTTTCAGACAACACACTCAAAATAAGAAAAAAACCTCTTATGCAACCAAAAAGTGGTCATTGACTCATCAAGCATGTATTCATTGAATACTTGTTATGTGCCCTTTTATTTGCACACACTTCTTATTCTGTTTCCTTTTTTTTGTTACTTTTTTTTGTCTCAATATTCCCACATTACATACCACTTATTTTATAATATAAGCAGATGACTGCTCAAGCATATAGTCATCCATACTTCTTAAAAGGAAAACAATTGCCTTGAAATTTCCATCCAAGGCCTTATTAGTAGTGACAGATGTGAATTTCCATGTAATGCCTTTTTTCGATCTTATGCATTTTTCTTGAAGGGCCTAGAGCCTTAAGTTTAATATAGATATAAATTGATTCAACAACTTTGTATTGGCTTCAATTTTAGTGTTTATTTTGATGGTCTGGCTTATTCTGGTGTGTTATTTTTTGTGAGGGTATATTCTGATGTGTTATTGTTACCATGCCATTCCCTTTTTCTTTATCAGTACAATTAGAATGATTATGTATTTTTTTTTCTATTTTGAAGGTTGGCAAGCTGGAATACAGCAAGGCACTGCTGATTGGGATGAAAGTTGGGACAAATTTGATGATGATGGTAGGGCTTTTTCAATCTTTTGTGCTGAACATTATCGGAATTTGAGTTCACAAGAAGTCATTCAAGTATCATTTCTTCCATATTTATATAACTCCATGGAGTTTAATGTTTTCTTTTGTATGTTTGAAACAACAACAACAACAAAGCCTTATCCCACTAGGTGGGGTCGGCTACATGGATCATACGACGCCATTCCATATTCGTTGATCCATGTTCATGAGATTCGACAGAGTTTTACGCTGGCTGTCGGGGCCTAACACAACCCTCCTCCTTTATCCGGGCTTGGGACCGGCTATAAAACATAGGCGGTACACAAACGTAGGATCAAATTGCCACTAGATAACAACATACACATATTTGTTTGGTTCTTCTCAAATAAACATATGACATCCTATAATATACAGGGCAATATCACATGTTAATATGCAGTATAAAGTCAAAAATCCAAGTTAGGATAGTTTTACGAAATATACAGGCACAGAATCTTTTTTACAGGAAATCTATTAGTAATATATAAGCAGAATTGCATGCGGATAAAGAAGAATTAAAATTCCATACAAATAAAAGATGTAAAATCCAAAATTGGTAGAGAACATGAACTTACTGAATCAACTGATGCAATAAGTGAAACAACACACATCACTATGGCCAATTTCCAACTGAAAATAGGCATACCCCATTGCAGTGGATAAGGAAACCGAAACCAGGGTGAAGATTTTAAAGCATGTGAGGTGTCAGCACGGCAGTGCTTCATTCGTGGCACATGCTTCCTGCAGTATTCTGATACATTGTTTGAGGCAGGTATATTTATATCACAACCTTTATAACTATAAACTCCAGATTCTGTGAGAAGAAAAGCTATGGCCCATGTGATTCCAAGTCCTAAAGGAACCTGTAAATGAATGGTAATAAATGCTATGCTGCTGAAATATATAAAACAAATCAACCTCTATAGATGTTTTTTTAGCTGACTAAACATCAATTTACTTGAACCACTTACCGCATAAATTAAAAATACACGATGACCAAGTAAACGTATTTTGCGGAGATACTGAAACAAGAATTTCAAAGGTAGTTAAAAATCAGTAACCAAATGCAGAAGAGATATCTTATAAAAACATTATGGCATGTTGCAAAAAGTGGAAAGCATAAAAGTTGTAGGATTAAACAATTTGTCATACTCACAAGTGAAAAAATTATTACAAGAAATATTTGCAACACTCCAATCTCCAGACAAGTTCCTACTTGGGTGAAACCATAACTAAAAAAGGAAAGTCCCACTGCTGCAATGGTTGGAGATAGAACAACTGGGTTGATCAACCTGAAAGAATTATTGGTTAAGGGTAAACAAACATGCTACAATGTAAAATGGAACAAAAATGCAATCTGCTTTTGGAAAATAATATCATGTAGTTTACGATTTTATGATCTTACTATCCGTTTAGGGTTTAGGGTTACCGATCACAATCTTATCTCTTATGCGTAAGATCTTAATATGATCTTTTGTATGTTTGAAAATATGCCATTTTTAAATTTGACGGTCATATGTAGGGCATAGTAAGCAGTTTACCATGTGAACTCAGAACTGTTTCTGTACTTAAAGGATGTTTGAAAACTTCTCATGCGACTTTGTAATTGGATTTTCATATGTAGGACATGGTAGCCACTTGATCATTTTGAAATCAGCACACTAGTGAACATGGCAGACTTTTCTTTTGCTTAGGAGTTCATTACTGACATCTTAAGAGTTATTATTGGTCCACATTACATCTGCTT
Source organism: Pontederia crassipes (assembly GCA_030549335.1). Lineage (NCBI taxonomy): Eukaryota > Viridiplantae > Streptophyta > Magnoliopsida > Commelinales > Pontederiaceae > Pontederia > Pontederia crassipes. Next base: position 9,471,296 of record JAUKPH010000017.1, read on the forward strand.
TCTACTACTAATGTATTTGCCATTTTTTTCTTCTTCTCATGATTATGGCATCCGTTGATCACTTAAAAACAATTGATGTTCGTTCTATAACAAGGCATATCGTACCTGTGCCTCTTTCAGGATTCAATGTTATAAAAGAGCTCACTGTTGAAGTGGAAAATGTTGCTCCGCCAAAACAAACCAAATCCTCAGCAGTGCAGAGTGATAAAGCTTCCCAAGATGAGGCATCACAAGTTTCATTGCCCTCTAATGCTGAGAACAAGGTCGAGAAGTCTCCTGCTGCAGAGCAGACTCCCGATAATGGATCAGTGGTTGCTGATAGTGAAGCTGGTCCTGCAAGAAGTCCCCCCAGAAGTCCTGGAAGAAATGCTCTTGATAATATTTCTGAAGATACCCACCCAGTGGACTCTGGAACGCATGATATGTCCCCTCATGCTAATGAGAATGACAGGTAAGAATTCTTTGTCTGCCATGATCTTCTATTCTTAATCCAAATTTTGTTGCTTCTTTCTCGAAAAAAAGTATCACTTATGATTTTTTGATAGAACATTAGGCAAGACGAGATAAGTGCATGCGCCTTTTATTCATTTTTTAAGTGGAAAGATGACTACCAAACTTAGTAGTCATTCGCTTTGATTTAAACTGTAAATGCAAACGATTTAAAAGTGTGTGGAAAATCAAAGCAAAGCCAAAAGATGGGTGAAGGGTCCCTGTGAAAAGAAAACTATCCCTCTCCCCACTCTCTTATAAGAAAGACTATATGATGAGCAATGCTATCCATATAGCACAATTCGCCCCTGAAAAGAATGCAATTGCGCTCAAGCCATATTGCCCACATGACCGCCAATGCTGTCAGCCATGAAAGTCTCTGACAGTTTTATTCTTAATTTGCCATGTCTGGTTATACAATGTCATAGGCATACATCATCTGCGTAACTTCAGGTGTCACATAAATAACTGCACTGATTGTCCTAAATCTCACCTAAAACTAACAAACATAGTATATGTACATCTAGATCACAAAGGCCCATGATGAGTTGATGCCATCCTGGAAACTTGCACCGAAGGTGTTAGGATGCGTCATCTGTAATATTTCAACTATTCTATTGAAGGAATGAAAACATGTCATATTTCATCAAAAAATGGTGTCCAGATTTAATATTTGAAGGTCTTACCTGTATGTTGATGCAGTGATCATGGTGGGGCTGAGTCCTCTATTTCTGGCGATAAGGCTGCTGGCGAGATTTCATGGGGCCCAACTTTTGATCACGGTGATGATGCAGATTCCTTGTGGAGTTACAATCCAAAGGTTAGAATACTTGATATAAATGACTGATTTTTTCCCTCAGATTGAATGGAGCTGTTAAGTTTGAATTCTTCTGTCCTGAATTTACATTTTTGTTCAGGATGATGATAATCAAAACCGAAGACCGAACTTTTCCTTTGGATCCGAAGATTTTGGTTTATTTCCTATTAATACTGGCTCTCCAAGTGCAGCGAGCGTTGCGGGGAAGGAGAAGGGTCCCTTCTTTGATTCTGTTCCGAGTACACCTCAATTCAACTCAATGTTTCCTATTAATACAGGCTCTCCAGGTGCAGCTAGCATTGTGGGGAAGGAAAAGAGCCCTTTCTTTGATTCTGTTCCAAGTACACCCCAGTACAACTCAATCTTCTCACCACGGTTTAGTGAAGGACCAGATAGCCATTCTTTTGACACTTTTTCCCAAAGTGATCCTTTTGGCACGAATGACACTGGAGCTTATTCTCAGCGTGATACCTTTGGAAGGTTTGACTCATTTCGGAGCACTACTGACTATGCCAAGGAGTCGAACCTTGCAAGTTTTGACTCAATACACAGCACCTCTGACTATGGTAGAGGTGAGAACACCTTTTCAAGGTTTGACTCAATGCATAGCACAAACGACTTCGGCAGAGGTGATAGCAGCTTTACAAGGTTTGATTCGATGCATAGCACAGCTGATTACGGTAGTGGTGACAGCAGCTTTACAAGGTTTGATTCAATGCGTAGCACAGCCGACTATGGTAAAGGTGACAGCAGCTTTACAAGGTTTGACTCGATGCGAAGCACAGCTGATTATAGTCACGGCTTCTACCACGACGGCGAGGGCGATTTGTTTGGTTCTGATACATTCAAGTCCTCGGAAACCCACAGCCCAAAAAAGGGGACTCACAATTGGGATGCGTTCTAGGAAATATCATGAGTGTGTCTCTCATTGCTTCTCAAGGCAGTTTTTTTTTCCGATTTTTTTTTAATGAACAAAGAGGTTTGTTTGTTTGTTTGAAATTTGTTTCCACGCCTTTTCTACTTCGCTGTTTTTTTTTTCTTTCTCCTTTGTAAAACTTTTGAGAGATGTGAAAAATGAACAGTCACCTTTAGGTCTTCTTTTTCGCCCAAGAGAAATGGCTATTTGAATATTACCTTGTCAACTTCATCCATGTCGGAAATATTCAAGGCAGCGCAGTCGCGACTGCTCGTTCCTTCTTGGTCTTCACGGGGGGAAGATTTGCTTATTCTTGGGAGATCTGTGGAGATGCTTTGGTCGTGGTCGATGCAACGTCATTTGTGTCATGTTCTATGAGATTACGATCTGCCTGTTGTCACAATTTGGAGATGGGACGAATGCTTCATCCAAGTGTAAGTTCTGTAGAATCTTGTCCTTCGGTGACCAGCACATTAGAGAGAGTGTGTACTTTCTGACAAACAAAGTTTGGGGCATGGATCATTAGTCATATAACAAAAGTGTGACTTAAAATATTACCCTCCCTGTGAATGTGGAAAGGTTGGTTTTATTCTCACTTAAAAAACACCAATGCCGTTCCTTTTTATTAATAATAGGACATTTTTATCTCTATCCAAAAAAATAGAATGGCGATAATATCTTTTGGAGGATAGTATTTTTTTGAAGCGGTAATAGAATCACCCACTTATGTGGAAAATGCTGAAGTCCTCGAGCCTCTTTGTTTTGTTGATAGGTACAGTAGGGACCAAATAGGCGGCGGTTAACAAAGAGATTTTGGGCAGAGATTCTTGAGCAGCTATCGTGGAGAAATGAATGCATGTGTTGCGGATGGGGGAAAGAAGTTTCACCCAAAGAAATGAGTGCAAAATGGAGTTGTGGCGATGGTGTGGGAGTTTTATTTGTCAATTAGTCTATTATGTGTTGTGAGTCCTTTTGCCACATCCAGGCAACGCTCCAAATCAAATAGGACGTCGAGGTGCCCCACGCTTGCCGTGACTGTGCCGGGTACGTAGATTGTGTCGTCAGCGGTGTTTAATTTGGCCGAGTTAGTGCGTCACCTTCAGGTGAAAGGTCTGGCATTTGTACATAAATTATACATTCAAGCGTTGGAACGCGATGAAGAGAGGTACATGTAGAATGCAAGTAAGGTTAGAAGAAGGATTTCTTATGAAGAATCAGCCATGGCATCCTCATGTCTAAAAATGAATGATTTAGGAGACAATCCTCGGATATTTCCTGACAAATTTGAGCAATTTTACTATTAATTAAGGATGCGTTATTACTTAGCATAGATTGTCTTTTAAAAAAATTTTCATTTATTAAATTATTAGCAATGTACATTATCTTATTTAGTAGAACACCTCGTTCTATATCTCGGGATAGAACACTTATTTTTTATTATTTATTTAATTTAATTGTTATAATTCATGATTAAATTTATTATATACTTCTTAAATAAAATAATATATATTTATTGTGATAATTTGATAATAAAAAATACCATCTAATACTAAATAAGTTATTGAATTAGTCATGTTTATTAACATATCTCGATAACAACCATTGGATAGTCCGATGATCTTGATTTTAATCATATTTACTATTTAACACATACTTTAAATTAATATATAATTATTTATTACTTTAACGAGTAAAAATAGTGTCCTACACTCTACCTATACATTTTCCTCATGAGAATATAGTAAGCCTAGAGTTAGTCTTCAATCATAGGAGTACATAGTAATAAGTCCTGTAGGTATAAAGTAGGGTTAAAAACAATGCATCTGGTCACAAGGGAGCAAAATGACCAGTCACGACATGCCCAATGCAAGATTGTGACTTTGCCTACAGCAATGTAGATCTCTCAGTGCAAAATCTCCACTCTAAAAAAAATTAGAATAAGTGATTGCAATTCTTTAAGGGACCGTTTAGTACGAGGTAATCGAGATAGATTACCGGTTATTTTATTTAAAATTTTCATTATCTCGTTTGATTGTGACTATTATAAATTGTTCTGATAATTTTAACTATCAGAGCACTTGTAATCTAGATAGCAAATATGGGAGGTGACTTTCTAGATTACTAGCTGTTTGACATATATTTTTATAAAAATATCTTTTCAATTAAATTTTTTAATTTTAATATTTTATTAATAAATAAATAAATATCATTCAAATTCAGCTTCTTTATTATTTGAAGTCTTTTACAAATAACTCCCTCATTTTATTTTAGTTATATTTAATTTTTTTATTTTTTCTTTGTTTATATATAATACCATGTGATGAAAATAAAAAAATAATTTTTAGTGGTATTATGGTAATTTATTCTCTAACTACTTTAACCATTATTTATATTACTAATACTTGACAAACACTATAATGTAATATTATCGGTAATTTAAATAGTGATAATATTAGTGGTTAATAATGCACTAAATGAACCCTAAGAATATCATCTTGTGTCTAAAATTCTCACTCATATTCGGCTCCAAAAGGTACACCCGAGTTATCGTAATTTTGCAACCACTCATCAAATTGGGCGGCAATCATAAGTAACTTACTTCATATAACTATCCACTATGAACTCATAGCCCTCTCATATTAGATCTAGAGGTCATTGTCCCCTTTGATCGGGTATATATATAAGATCAATCTCTTGATCTAACAAATGTAATTAACTTTATGCACCAAAGTGGCTAGGTAATACAAAAATTCACATATGGGGTTTAAGAGACATGAAAATAACTCCCGAGTGTAGGGTGCTTACAATTTCTCCTTCATCTACCTCTCGATTTTGGAGTAACTAGGTAATCCATTCTAAACAATATCTTGCATATAAAACTTCTTGAGTATCTCACTACAAGAACTCATAACTATGGAACATAACAATGTCTCTCTTGAGACAGTATTCATCCATAGGAAAACCATCATGGAGAACAACATAAATAAAAAAACATACAACCCACCAATGTGGATTTAATTTTTTTAAAATGATACAAACTCAAGCAATACTACACAAGTTTATATTGAATTAAATGAAACTATAAATGAAATGTGCATTGTCGTTGAGCATAAAATTAGAAAGCTAGAACTAATTACATAACACCCTAAGTCTAGACTAATCTTGGAGTTGGGATTTAGCCGCTAATGTTCATCAAATACATCAAACACATTATAAGTTCCATTATCCTAAAGATACATAGCAAAAAAATGTAGATTAAACCAAGATGAGTATGTATGTATATATATATATATATATATATATATATATATATATATATATATTTCAGAAAAGCTATACAACTCCCAAAGTGGATGCCTTTCTTCTTGGACCTTCTCCTCTCCAAGTGTATAGCCATTGAGTGTCCAATCCCCCTTTACTCCTTCCAACATGTGTCCTTGAAGTCGTAAAGAAGCTTCCTTGGAGTACATTCTAGTTACACTTGGTAGGATGTGCTAGAATTCTACCAACTTTTTGGATCTTGCCATTTTTTACGGTGAGTTGCAAGTATATGTGTCACGGACGTGCTCCACAAATATCATTTTAACATAATCTTACTTTTAATAAGTATTTTAAGTAAGTTTAGATGCTTATATAGTCATGGTTGCGTGTAGCAACTAACATTTGGATTAAAGCATAATCAAAATTAAATTATCGATAAGCGTTATAAAGAAATTATATAAGATTATTAAAAATTAATTCTAATATTTTTAAATATTATAATAGACATGTTTAATTATGATTAACTAATGTTAGTTAGAAGTTTAACACTAACTTTTAATCAAATAATATGATTGGACCTCCATTTCAACTAATAGGATTTTAAGCAGTTGAAGCAGGCAGCTCACCAGCTGCTTAGAAAATGATTTTTCCAAACCATAATATGACGTGTAAAAATTCTGAAAAAAATATATAAATCATTTATTCGTATTATCTATAAGCCAAAAAATTTCCAAGATCAGATCCATTACCGAACAGCCTGAGGAAATTTGATAAGTTTGCTGGGTTAGGGTGAATCTGCGGATCTGAAATCGACCTTCAATTTCATATGATCATATCTTAGTAAGTAGTTCTTCATAAATCCTGAAAATTTTCATGGTTCATCCTCTCGATGTTCGCTTTCCATGACCACAAGAATCATGTAAAAAGGACTTCCGTAAAAAAGTTATGAACCGAGCACCGTAGGTCGCTCACTCTGTCCTGAGTCAGAGATACTTCGGTGAGAAGTGGAATCATCCAATTTGGATACGTAGATGTGGAGAAATGCATTTTTCATTTCATAGTAAGTTTTCTGTCAAGTTCTAGGACATTAACAGAACACGATCCGAATGGACTATTTTCGTTATAGAGTTATACAAGGAGTTAAATTCTCTAATTTTTATGACTACAAAATAAGGAAGTCTAGTTTTTGAAAAAATTATTATCTAATTAAATAAGTAAGTGTGAAGAAATATATAAATTAATCTTTTAGTGACACACAGTCTGTCAGAACATAAATTCTAGGTCAGATTGCCTTGGATTTTATGACTTGATCATTTGGAATTAGTAAATGAAGTTTGGGAGTTGGAAACTTTAGTAATTCTAGTTTCTAATTTATTCAGAATCATAAGATTTACTCATGTGATTAAGAAATTATGAATTATGTATTGAGAGTCACTCAGTCTGAAATCCTGAGACAACACCTAGTTAAATTTTGAAAAATTTAATAGTTGGGAGTGTGAAGTAGCATATGAACATAAACACCTGAAATTACACATTAGTATTAGAAAGGATTATATGCATTTTAAGGTGAATAAGTGTTCATGCATGAGCATGCATTGCATATTATTATTATTAGTAATTGGAAAGTGAAATAGCATCATTGCTTGTAGGAAACCAACAAGCTACAAGTGAAATGAAGAAAATCTAGTAAACCTCTTCGAAAGGATAAAGTACAAGGTGAATGGGTAAATTTACAACATAGCAAAATATTATATGTTAGTTCTCTTATTTATGGTATTACCTCAAGTAAAGATTATTATTATTATTATTATTGAAATATATCTTGAGTTATGAAAGATATTTATGATATAATTCAAGGATTTCATATGAGATGGAGTAATATCTTATACCAAAATGTTTTCAGGGAACAATGTTTGTGAAGTAAAAATAAGTTTTATTTGATAATGATATGAGATTATGACATTTGTATTTTGATATTGTTAAACTCCATGTGTTCATTAGCTATGCTGTTTGAAAAAGATCTTTGGGAAGTATTCGATATACACGAAGCCTTTGGGGCGTATATCGGGTGTCTTTGCCCTTTGGGGATTGCTCTACGTGCATGTATTGATCTATGATTGCTCTGCGTATCTGAGAATCATGATTGGGGTGACACACAATCATGATTGGGATACGTATTGACCCATGATTTGCTCTACGTATCTGAGACTTTTGATTGTGAAGCTCTGCTTAACTGTATGATACACAATCATAGAGAGATGCGTATTGACTCATGATTTGCTCTGCGTATCTGATACTCTTGATTATGAAGCTCTACTTAACTGTATGACACATGAATACGTATTGACCCATGATGAGTGTGTGCAATGACACATGTGTGGAGTTTAACTATGAATATGATGATATTTTGAATAATTTGTATTTATGTAAAAGTTCATAATTTGTAATTTGAAAAGTTATGTGATAGTAGTTATGCTTTAAACATTTTCTCATATGAAAGAAATATGATTATTTAAATGTTATATGTACTCGTATTGTTCCCTTATGTTATAAATTTATTCCACTCACTGAGCAAACGATTGTTGCTCACATTACCCTTATTTTCAGATAATTATAAGTTCTCAAGTTGAGTCGACTCGAAGCTTGCCTTTGATGTATATAGAAGAGGTCGAGCCATTGGAGCACTTTTATTTTCTCTCAACTTTCATTTTTAAAAAGCATGCATGTAATAGATAACATCGAGGGTTGTACTAGAGTTTATTAGAATCATTTTATAAGGTTGTGTGAGACTTGATCCTGTGAGGTTATATGTGAAATGATTTGTGAAAAAAAATATATAATGACCATATGCGAATGTCATATCTTATAGTTTTTTTTATTAAACTTTGATGAATATATATCCATCTTTTGTATGTGTTGGCTAATAACACAAGAAAGTAAGGGATGGAAGTTTTGCCGATTTTATTTTTGGAATTGCTAAACATAATTAAGGAAGGTAATAGTTAGAACTAGCACTTAGTCACGGAGTGGGGTGTGACAATATTGCAATCCAAAAATAAGAGTATCATAATTACTTGTTCAACTCCTTTTTCAATTGCCCAAAATAAGCATAGAACCATGATCAATTCACCCTAGCACTAAAGAATATGAAATGCCATAGTGATGAAAATAGGAAAAGATGCATATATGATAAGAAATAGATCTCAACAATATAGAAAATATTGATTTAGACGCATAATTCATTAATGAAACTATGCACAAATAGCACACACATCAAGTTCTCCTAAACTTAAAACCTTGCATGTTCTCAGGTACATGTTAGAAAATTATGAATAAGGGGAATGATTTTATCCCTTTAAAGCATGAGAAACGAGCAATTATAGAGAAATATATTTAGGACACATCGAAGTTGGCATTAAGTCCATTTTAATTCCTGAGTCTTATTCCAAAGGCAATTAAAGCTATTTCATAGTGTGAATTTGAGTCATAATCTTAGATATTTACATGTCACAATCCTCTCTTGGACTAAAAAAGTTCATCCCCTTTAATCATTTGATAGCTAAGCTACTTGAGAGTCCATTTAACTTTATTACACTATTCATTTTTTCTTTCACACTTTTTACTTTGCTTTTGTTTCTTTTTCATGCTTTTTTGCTTCACATTCCTTGTTTTACCTTGAATGCAATAGAAATAAAAAGAAGATTGCCCACAACATTTTCTCACTTTTTGTTTGAGAGTATTGAGCTTGGATTCTCATGATGCTGGTGAACAATATATTCTGGGTTGCTTCAAGTGAAGGGTCAAGGGAGTAGTAAACTATGGGAGGACAAGAAGGTCAACATATCATCCATGCCCATTTTTTCTTGAATACTTGGACACGATGCTTGAAGACTTCTTATTGAAAAAAGGAAGAACCCACTCAGCGTCAGAATAACTTAACTACTCAAGTAATTGAAAATTACATCAAATTTAGGGATAAATGAGATGTTGTGACAAGAAACAAATAAGATGCATAATACTATCCCCCATTGTTGAGATTAAATCCTTCATCACATTTAGTGGCTTTGTTTTTAGCATCTCCATCCTTGCCAACTTCAATTTTCTTTTCAATTCTCTTCAAAATTTTGAGTATCTCATTGTTCTATAGAATAAAATCAATGTGTGTTAGATTGACATTTATACTAAAAAGTATAGAGGATAATTTAGAAGAGGATGCTGCTACAAATGTAGAGGCCTTGTGAGTGTTGTTTGCCTTTTGTTTCTTGTTGGCCCTAGGTAAATGACTTTGAGTTATTTCGATTAATTTTGTCATAGCATGCATCATTTTATGAGATTGTTTGATTTAATTTATGAAAACAAAAATCTATACAAGTTATGTTATCCAGAAAGCAAGAAAAAGAGTTTGTGAAACCACTGAAGAATTTACACTTAAATTAGAGCTAAAACGAAGCCAAACCATGAAAATTAGTGAAGTTGTCATGGGGAGAGAGGGAGGGGGAAGGACGTGATAGCTTTCACGAGCCATGACACATGTCGTGAAGTCACTGTAATGGTATGCAAAAATGCCTAATTTCAATTTTAAAAGTTGTCGAGGCACCAACCATGATGAGCATGTCATGGATTTGTCGCAAACTATGAAAGACACTTTTCAACTTTAAATCGGACACTATAAGGGTTGTGAAACATTTGTCACTATAAGGACTATGAAATCACATTTTTAGTGGACTCTGACTTCGTGGCATAGTCTGAATTCAAGTTTGGACTAATATTTTGAAGAATTTCAAGTATGAAAGGACTCCAACACTTACCATTTGTTTCTAGGATCAATTTGACATGAATTATGGCTCAAATATCAAAGTTTGACTAGGCAAAAATCTCAAAATTGATTGTATTTTGAATTTACCTTATTTTGCATGGATTTTTTTTTGTTTTTTTTTGTCTCTCATCACTGAAACCCATAATCTCCTATAAATAAAGTCTTTCTACAATTTGGAGAGAGGATGTTAGGGTTTGCAATCGGAGTAAGCCAAGAACATGAGGAGATTTAGAGGGTTCACTGAGATAATTGTTTGCATGTTTGACTCTTGATGAGGATTCAACAGTAGTTTGTCAACATTTCTAAAGAATAATTTTCGTTCTATTTTATGTTAGGTTGATCTTAGACATCATTTGTTTATCTTTTTACCTTTTGTACTTTGGATCTTTTAGTTATCTTTTTGGTTAGAACATTCGTAAGAGTTTTTATGATAAGGAAAACTATTAGACTTCTTATCATAATCATTTGAAGTTCAATTTCTTCTGATTATGCATGCTATTATTAATGTTTTTTAGAGATTAATTGCACTTGGTTAATTATGATTGCATATTTTTGTGCAACCGATTTAATACTTTTATGTCAAAGTATCACAAAATGCAACTCATAGTGTCCTTAATGGAATACTTGTTATGCAGTCTATTAATCACTATTACAGTATGAGTATTAATAGTTTAGAGGCTACATCTCAATGCATCTTAATTTCAGGTCTAATTAAATTATGACCCTAGACATGTTAGTTTTCATTATATTTGAATTTAAGATAACTTGATTTGTTTTGATAGGAAATTAATAATTTGAGTAAGCTTTAATCCGTCATAAAAAACAACTTAATAATTTTAGGTTCATCAGTTTTTCTATTTTTTAATTTATCATACTAAGGATCTACGCATCGTTAGTTTAACTTATTTTTAATTCTTTACTTTTTTTTTGTAAATTTATCTTTCTAAACATTGTTTACGCAGTTTAGTTTGTCTCCTATTAGCTGCTGAAATTAGATAGATAAGTAAATTAGTTCTCCACGAGATCGACAACTCATATACTTTTATATTTTATTACTTGAACAACTAGTGCACTTACGAGTATAATCATATTGTTATCAATTCTCACATGCTCGAGTGTGAAAATGATCAACTTTCTCCAATTTCAAATATTCGTCTTCTCAAGTCAAGGTAATTGAAGGGTTGTGCTTGTTGCAAAATACTGATCTTCTCACAATATAAATGACTTCCATATTCAATAGGAGAACAATATCATTCACCATTCCTCAGGTTGTTTGCACTTGAGATAAATCAAGATTGCATTTTTATGGGAATAAAGGTAATCGCGCTACCAATTGTGATTAGGTATCTTTTCTTGAGTTTCTAGAAACTCAAAGAAAAAATGCACTTTCTTAAGAGCTTGCTGATGCCCATAAGCTTGTGCACACGAAAATGTTTGGACTTTCTCAAGTGATAGAAGATGACAGAAAGACTCATAAGAGTTGTCGATGACTTATTCCATCATTAATGTGAATCCTAGACCAGTGGGGGAAAAAGAGCATATGCACATCGAGAATAGATATCTATGATAGCTAGCGGGACCCTCACCATGAATTGTGACTGACAATGATTGTTGGACTTTGGTAATAAGAAAGTAACAAGCATTCTAAAAATATTAAGCTACACCAAGTTAAACATTTTTTACTTTCCAATAACCTCTTGGTGATATAAAGTTCAACTTCATGGACCTTGTCCTCCTTGTTATGCCTTCCTAGAGTTGTGTTAGGTAGGACTTTGTAGAAGTATCTTAATGTAGGATTTTGAATAGTGGTGGATTTTGTAAACGTAAAATTTAATTGTGGTCCCTCGTGACCCAAGTCGGGTATATTTTATTTTGTCACCAATTGTCTTCTTCTTTAGTGCATTTATAGGGAAACCAATAACTAAAGAGAAGTCCTTAAAGGTCCATGTGAAGTCATTATTAAGTAATCAAAATGAAACTTCGACATTGTCCTTTGATTCAATGATTTCCATGGAGCTAAGGAACTCTATGACAAGAATAGGGTGTGTTCCATCGTTTGAACGAAAGTGATTATCTTCTTGATCATATGTTTTAGGTTCGTGTAAAATCCAATATTCTCTAGTTTGTCGATATTAAGAGCTGCATTGATATGTACTAATGAGTACGAAGCTTCTTGTACAACTTCCTTCATGCCACATCCCTATATGCTATAGTGGCATGCTTCTAGATGAGATCGAGGAGGTGTTGGAGATGACTCTTGTAAGGCATTATCAATGTCACTGATAGGATTCGATTGGTTCTCCTCTTCTTCTAGTGTTGGCAAAATTGAAGGAATAGTATCAGTGGCTCGATCTCCATGTTAGCCACTAGAGCTTCATGTTGTTTAACAAAATGTCTAGGGGTGAAGGGAGTTTTACAAATAACTATAGCTCTAGTTGGTGGTTATTGACAAATGCAGTGTGAGCTATAGTTCCTGGAAAAGATTTGAGCTCAACAATGAAATTTCTAGGGGTGAAGGGAGTTCTACAAATAACTATAGCTCTAGTTGGTGGTTATTGACAAATGCAATGTGAGCTATAGTTCCTGAAAAAGATTTGAGCTCAACAATGAAAATGCCATCATCAATGGCAGAAGTGTTTGCTAGTGTGGTGGGGCAGAGACAATGTTGCATGAGAAGTAGATGCTTTTATTACCATAGTTCAAAGAAGGGCGAAAGTGGGAGATATTGATCCATTGAGTGGTTGTGGCTCCTTTGCTAGAGCGTCATGTCCCGAAGCTGAAGAATCACTAGCTTTTTTCTTATGGCGTTTAGTTGGATGGGTGGCTAACTTCTCCATTTTTTAGTCTTCTCCCTAGAAGCAAGCAATGAAGGCCATGTTAGTGCTACGGACAAGGGTGCTTTCCCCTCCTTGTCGATGTCCATGGAGTTACTACAATCACAACTTTTTTCTTTGATTTCGGCCGTGATACGTCCCTAGTAGTTTGTCCTCTGGTGGCTACCATGCTTGTACTACTATGTAGGTGGAGAAAATGTAGGATTGTGGTGGGAAAAATGCGGAACAATTGAGCGAGATCATGGGATGATAGTTAGGGTTTTAGGATAGAGGAAGGTCGAGGTTGATGCTTTGGGGTGAAGATGGATGAAGATGATCGATCAATGGTTTAGGGCATGGATATAAAAAGGTGGCATGGAGAAAGTAAGAGTAATGGTGTGATTCAATGAATTGAGAAGCATGAGGTGGAATAACATTGGTTGGTGATTTGTGTCGCGATTGGGGTAATGGATATAGAAAGCCTACTCAAGATTTGCCATATGCTGCTTATTTCAAATTTTTGTTTACTAATAATAATGGAGATCAAAGTAAAGATCCATATAATAATAAGGTATATTGTGAAAAGTAAGAGGGACCGAGAAGAACTATCCTGAGGTTGCAAATTTATAAATTTCTAGATGAAAATCAAGTTAAGTTGGATAGGCGAACAAAATTGCAAATGCAGCATGAATATAATATACAATAAATTTCCTTGCAATGAGACAATATATTCAATGGGGAATATGAATACCATAACTAATTATTCATCTTATTTCATGGTAGTTCTTTTAATAGGACTGATTGAAATAATTATTGCATCACAATCAATTCTTTTAATAATAATTTTCAACACTTGAACACATGAATACCATTAATTCGAAATAACTACTTTAACTTGTGGAATATAAAGCACTATACCTATATACAAATACCCAATTATTGATGAATATTAGTTAACATGCAGAAGGTTGTACAAATATTTTGTATTTTTTAGGTGTGTATGTTGCAGATTGTGACTAGTTTTTTGGATGTGCATTCATTAATTATGCATATATGCATGTATCCTTGTCACTCTTGTAACTCATACGAATGAAAACAAAGTTCGATATGAATCAAATTCAATGTTGTGAAAAGAACATACATCTGATTGAGTTCTTTGGTATTATTTATTTTCTAATATTTATATTGTATGCATGTTATGTGCACCTACCCTTATGATTATCCCTAGAACACACATTATAAGCAATCATAGACTATTTAAAGTCTTGTTGATTACTTATTAACTAGCCAATATAATCTTATGCTTCTTTTTGTCTCATTGGAAAAATAGCCTTGCATTTTTCAACTAAAAAAATCTGATTTTTTTCTTGCACAAACAAAGAAAACTAATTCATCAATTATTTTCTTGATTTGCCTCCAAGTAGGCATCACAATTTATAGTCCTTGGGTAGGCTCATTGCTTGTTGATTCAGCTCAGAAGTGGTGGGTCTAAATTGCATGTAATCAAATGAGACCTATTCTAAGTGTCATATCCAGGTGACAACAAGTATGTAGCAACATGAAAATAAGATAAAAAATTCCTAATCACAATCACAATTACAAGAGTATGATTTTTATTGTAGTACAAAATTTATCGGATCCACAAGGAGCTCAAGCTTGATAAGGGCTAAATTATCAAGGTTGATCAAAGATCAATTATGATAGCAAAATAGATTTTTGACATAATTGCATAGAATTAAGGGGAAATAAAATTGAATTAGAGTAGATACTAATGCTAACTAATACTAAAGAAAGTGGTACTTAACAATTAAATTAGCAATTGAAAAGAGAATATGGTTGGTATTCAGCAGTCCAACTATAAGAATGCTTTCCTGTAAATTCTATAAAGATAAAGTTAAGTTAAAGATAATCTATTTTACAATAGGGAGCAAGACAATCACTCTTGATACATTGAATGCTAATTTTGTGTCTTTGACTACTCTGTTAATAATAATTTCTTGATGCAAAATAAACAGCCCAATAAAACTACAATGAGCAACTACAACACCTAAGACTTTATCATCTCAATTAGGCAATGCTAAATAATACTAAAGAAAGTGGTACTTAACAATTAAATTAGCAATTGAAATGAGAATATGGTTGGTCTTCAGCAGTCCAACTATAGGAATGCTTGCCAGTAAATTCTAAGAAGATAAAGTTAAGTTAAAAACAATCTGTCTTATCATAGGGAGCAAGACTATCACTCTTGATACATTGAATGCTAATTTTGTGTCTTTGACTGCTCTTTTAATAACAAATTCTTGATGCAAAATAGACAACCCAATAAAACTACAATGAGTACCTACATCACCTAAGACTTTATCATCTCAAGTAGGTGCCTAAGACTCTTTCACATACCTCTTAGTTCTAGAAGTTACACTCGAGCTATCACAACCTTGCAACCTCTCATCAAATTAGGCAACAACGATAGGTAGCTTATATATGAGATCACTACCCAATATTGACCCACTATCCTCTCGAATTAAATCCATAGTTCATTGTCCTCTTTGATTGCTTATAGACATAGGGTGGATCTCTCAATCTAACCAATGTCATTGATTCTAATCATTAAAAAGTTTTGCACATATAAGATTTAAAAGCCATACAAATAACTCTCGGAAGAGCGTAGTTAAGTGCCTAAAATTCTTCATCAACCATTTATTTTTGGAGTGGACAAGGTTGTTAGGTTCACTTTTCGAGGTAGGATCAGAACGGGTCAGGAGGATCGAGAATCTAAGATCCTATCTTATGAATATATTTTTTAAAACTTAATAATAATAATAATAATAATAATAATAATAATAATAATAATAATAATAATAATAATAATAACTTAATATTTTACTCTCAATACTAACATTATACTTAATTAATATTTTTTATGGGCTGCATAATAATATAGAATGTTAGAACAAATACTAATTATGAGCAATCAACACTAGTAAATTTCCTCATATGGATTATAAAAATTTATATGATTTCTTCTTTTAAACATTATTTTTTCAATAAGTTTATTAATTAAAATTAGATCATACATAAAATATGAATAAATAAAATGAGAGAAATCTTATATACTTACTTGCCATTTTTTTTAATATTCTATTTTTTTAGTTTTTTCAATTTAAAAAGTAATTAAAACTTTAAAATTAAAATCATAGGATCTGCATGAGAGAGAGAAAGAGAGAGTCTTAGCTCTTTCTTGTCAATTTTTTATTTTTAATATTATATTTTCTTACTTTTTCAATTAAAAATGTAAAAAATCAAAATCATAGGATCAGTGGAATCTTAAGATCTAGCTATAGATTTACATACGATCTTATATTTTCGATCTTCAGAATGAGATCGAGATCGTCGATCAGCTCTTGGATCGTTAGATCTTTCGATCTTACAATCCTAAAAGCAATCTTGATAACCATGGGAGTGGGTAATGCACTCTAAACAATCTGTTGTACCTAAGACTATTAGAGAATCCAACTTCAAGGATTCTCAACCACATGGAATGCAAGATGACCCTTCATTACGATCCATCCTTAGGAAATCATCGTAATATGAGATGAATAATTGAAATGAACATAAAAGTTGCTTGCTTGGATTCAAGTCACTCATAATGATACCAACACAAGAGATAATACACAAAAGTATACAAAGGTAAAAAGTATAAACAAGACTAGCATTGTCATTGAGCATACAACTAGAAAATCATAACTGAGTATACAGAGTTAATCAAAACATCCTAAGTTCGAACCAACCGTACAGTAAAGATTTAACCACTAAAGTTATCAAATGTATTATAAGTTCTGTTATCATAAAGATTACATGAGAGAATGGGATATTAAACCAAGAGGAATGTGTATAAGAAAAGTTCTATAACTGCCGAGGTGGATGCTTTCCTTCTTAGACCTTATCCCCCTCTAAGTGTGTAGCAATGAGTGTCTAATCCCCTTTTGCTCCTCAGTTTTGGGTCCTTCTTATACCTACATGTGTCCCTGAAGTCCCAAAAAAAGTTTCCTTAATTATAGGATATTCCAATTGGGATGTTAGAACGATGTGTGAGAATTCTTTCGACTTCTCAAATCTTATCCTTTTTAGCATCGAGTTGATGTGACAACTAGAATGTAAGGGTGCGAAAATCGCTTCAACTCATTCAATTTTTGAAAATAAATCATAAAAAGATCAATACACTCAAATATTATTGATGTGGCTTTAATTATATACCTTAGTATCCAAAATTATGAAAGTAAAAAAATGATAAAAAGAAATAATGAGAATATGTGGTGGAAGCGGAGGTCTTAGGCTATTATATTCTCTTTATTGTTCATAGTAATTTTTTTATGATAGTCTCATTTGTCTGTGAATGTTTCTCTTTTGTTCACACCGATCAAGAGAGTTTTACCATGTTAAATATATGTGTTCATCTTTTCTCTTATTCATTAATGGTCTTGATTATTCATCGATCCTCGATGCCATATTGCCAACAAATATCATTCAATATCATGAGTTAACAATATTTAAGGATATGAAAAGACACATATATGATAAGAATTACATCTGAACAAGATAGAAACTATTGATCAAAATGCATGGTCCAAGTTTGAAACTATGCACAATCAGAGCTCACATCATTTATCTAAAAGAGTGTATAACCATTAGAGCTAATTCTCTAGTAAGTATGCATTTGATTCGAAACTTTATTCTTGTCCTTCCAAAGCTATGAATTGTGTGATTTAGCCTAAAGTTTGACACACGGTAGTGATTCGTTCGTGTGCCTTGCTTTGATCACTAGCTGATCATACTACATTTCTACTCATTTTTCATCTCAATTCATGTGCATATAATCCTAAAATGTTCATATTATGACAATTATGCCTAATTTACATGCATTTATCTTCTCAGCATAATATTATCCTACATTTGCACATTTGAGCTGAATAATATATTGATTTAGTTCTTATTTGTCTAATTTTCATTTGAAGAATTGATGCTTGCTGTTCATAATGTTGTAGGATCAAAATCAAGTATAAAAGATAAAGAATCCCGCTGGAAAAGTATGAGGGGATCACAATGCAAGCTGCCAACAAAAAATAATGAGAAATGAATCTTTTTGAAAAGAAGAGGGGACCAGAGACAAGTGACAAAATCAGATGGAATGGAATATTTTAATAATGATCAAAGGGTGATGATAATCCCATATATAAAGGGGATATTGAGGAGCAAAAAGGGGGGCTCCTCTCCTAGCCATTTGGTTGGAGGCTGCGCTCTTGATTGCTGGAGTTTTGGAGCTGAGAGTTGTGTTTTTCTTTATGTTTTAGGATGGTTTTGATTATGTTCCTCATCTGCTTTATATTATTTTCATCACTTATGATGAGCTAAATCTTAGCTCTCTTAGGATAGGATAGTAGTTTAATTTCTATTTATGGATGAATGATTGAAGGACATTTTTGCCATTGCTGTTAGTGCATTTCTGAATGTTTTTCAAATAAGTTCTATGTTGATGTGAATCTTATTTTACAATGGTAACTGAGAAGTTGATATTTGATTCTTTCTTGCTCAGAAATGAGTCAAGAGTATCATCATTTAGTTTTATTCTTGTCAAGATCTGAATGCATCCTTTTACTTCTTGTTAATGTGCTAGATTCTCTTTAGATGTTTAGAAATAAACCAAGAACATTAATAATTAGTTTCCAGATTAAATTTCATTTGTTATTTCTGTTGACTTGGTTTCCTAGTTCTAATCTTTCTATGCTGAGAATGGATCAATTTAGCTTTTGTTGATGTGAATCTCGTATTGGATGGTAGCCGAGAGGTTGATTTTATATTCCCTTGTTGTTTAGAGATAAACCAAGAGCATCAGCACTAATTGTATATTTGATTGTATTTATGCATTGATCTAGAGGTTTCATGATAATCTAATATCAGTGGAAACCCTTGTTGAATCAACCTAACTAATATTTATATTTAAGTATGATACTTAGTTCTAACTTTAAGCAGTCTTTATAAGTTGAATCTAGTTTGATTTGTATTGCTAAGTTGTTCTAATCCATTCCATAATAGAATATTAGATGAACCCCTTTCCTAAGAGAACATTTCATATCTGTTATATTAGTCAGTTAAAAACACCAAAAAGAGTTAACTTAGTTTAGGATTAATCTAGATTAGTTAGTGAATCTTTAGTTTCAAATCACTGTGGATACGACATTCGAGTTAACTACTCCGATCTGTGCACTTGCAGTCCAGTGAAGTGAGGAGTTTAGACCATATATCATTTACTTGTATTTTCAATTTTGTGCTACAAATCAGTCAATTAATCACACTCCACATAAATCACATCAAGCATCTAGTGCTTGCACCCATCGTGTTTAGCTTTACGATAAAGTCAAGAGCAAAACTTTATTCTTGAGTTTTCAACCAAATGGTGGTTTGGATTAAACTATGGGACTCATATGCAATAATGACAAGAACAAAAAATTAGAATTTTTTTTAATTTCACCTAGAGTATCCTTACACCCATTGGATTAAGGGGGTAGAGCAAACTTGAGAATATTAAAATTTTGTTCTCAAATAAAGATTTTTCATCCAAATGGGTAAGTTCTATTTTTGGCATAAGAAGTTCCATCCTAGTTTAGTTAGCATGTTCTCAATAATTTGTTCTGCCTTCCGGTCCTAACCATTAATTCCTAAGGTTGACAAATGACATTCTAGTTTAGAAGATGCACCTTTTGTTGATCCTTTGAATGTCATCAAACAAAATTATTGCAAGCCTTGTTTATGTCATTACCAATGGATCAAGGGAGTTTGATGATGTGCATGAAATAAAATGATAGTGTTGATGTGGATTAGGTGTTTATCTCATATTTCATTTTGTTGAGTTAAAAGCAAGATAAACCATAAATATTTATATTTAAATCTATAAACATAAGGACGTCGTCCCTTGCATATAAATGATTCATATTTAAATTTACAAACACCAAGTTTGTTCTCCCTTGCATCTTGAGGTGTTGATTTAGAAAAATGCATGGAAGTCTTTTTGATATTAACCATTTGTACCAGCATATGCAAAATGGGATTTACTATTGATAAAAGTAAGTTGATTTTGGTGTTTGATGTTTCTATAAAGAGAAATATGTCATCAACAAAAATATATGGAAGATTAGAGGCTGCTACTATGTGCTCAAATCATTTTTCTGATATTGAACAAAATCATTTTATTGATGTTGTGTGAGCGGAGCTCCATACATAACACAAATATGCAAGTATGTGTAATTGGAGTTTATTTGATATGATCTTAGTAATAATATTCTAGGTGGTATTTCCACAAGTTAATGACATTGAATTAAGTGAAACAATGTTGGGTTATACCAGATTATATAAAAAAATTGTAATAAATTATGAGAGATCGAAAAGTTACAAATTTCTAAATGTTGTTTCAATATTGTTTCAATTAAATTGAGATCCTAAAACTCACTTCCATCCCAACTTAAAATTGCACCACGCGAGTAGATTATGATGTCTCAACGGGGAAAAAATATAATTATCTCCATCATGACACAATTTTGATATAAAAAAGAGACAAATAGTACTAACTAGGGTCAAGTATGAAAATTTTTATTTGAATTAAAAATTATATGACTTTGATTTCCCGCTCAAGTTAAAAAATGACATTCTTAATCATTATAGAAAAAACATTTATCATCTTACTAAATTTTAATTTGATCCTTTGTAACAAACTAATGAATAGATAATAAATTTTACCAAATGTAAGAAGCTAACATTGTCATTTTTTTTAATTTATAAGTGAAACACTGGTGTGAACATAATGTGGAGAATTGATTAACAAATAGAATAATTAAGTGAACAAATACATAAGAATATGAACATAAATCTTTAATGTGATAAAAATCTTGACGATTATGAATAAAAGGAAAGCATCAATTGACAAAGAAAAAGTTGTCGTCTAAAAAGAGTAAATGATAATAAATCCTAATCCTTATACATAAAGATATGTGTCGCGAGAGCTTCATCCCTCACTCCCATGTAAATCATACGTGTGCTATGGCAAGTCCGCCACTTCTATCTGAATTTTTTAATTTTCTTTTTCTTTCACAATTTCAGGTACAAGGTTATAATAGTTCAATACTTTTAACAAATTAATTAACATTCCATGGCTTGATCTTTGTAGATTTTGATCTTGATTTAAATAGTATTTAAACTTGAAAGCAACTAAGCTCTGTGCCATCATATGCTATATTATCATGAGTGCTGATCTCTTGCACTTAAACATATTTCTTTCTATCTCACCATGAATAAAATGATACCTCATATAAATGTGTTCTATCTGTTCATGATAGATTCAATCTTTTATAATATGTATTGTACTTTAGCTATTGCAATATATCTAGTAACTTTCTCCTATATTTAGCTTCCTAATTAAACATATGACTTCTTTTACTATTTCAATAATATATAATTTTGGTGTATAATGATAGTCTATACTGCAAAATAGTTTTTGAACACATAACACAATGAGTGATAACAACATAACATGTGATTTTTTTTTGTCTATATCTCATGCAAAATCTAAATCAACATATAGCTAACTAAATCAACTAGACCTCTATCGAATTCCAAATACACATTAAAGTAGATCACAAATATTGCAAGATCTACTTAATTTTTTGACACTTCTTGAATTACACATATACCTATTAAGAACATGAGATATATTTGGCAGGTGTAAATTATAAAGAAAAACTCATTGGACTAGGTGAACATGATACCTAGAGTTTAAAATGTACAAAGTGCATAACATTTTCTTATTATACTAAGAAGAAAATTAGTCTTTCTATCATCTATCTCTAGATATTTTCATCCCAAGATTTTCTTCGTTGCTACAAGATTCTTTAATATACCAATTTGAGAAAGTTATATTATATTTCAATATACCAATTTTAGGCATGTTTTTAGTTACAACCAATATGTCATTAACATTAATAAATGAAAAGAAAAATGTTCTATCAATAAGTTGATGCAAATAAATACAAATATTATGCTTGTGTGTGAAAATCATTTTCACATCTAGTTGCTCAAGTGTTATTCATATAACCAATAGTAAGCAAAGTACGAATATAAGTACATTTTATAATTGAAGTTAACACATCATGAGAATCAATATCCTTCATCCCAATTTAAGATTTTTCCACCAATATTGCCTTGTACTTTGTGTATCATTATCATACATTCCTTCATCTTGAACACTCATTTACATCCGATAATTCGATTGTTGGTTTCATTACTTTTCAACTGTGATTCCTCTTGCATAGTTATTAATCATTCGTAGTAGTTTGGACATAGAATAGGCATTAGAGGGCACACACACACACAAATATGAGATAGGAGATAATTATAAAATATCAAAAGGAGGGGGGTTGACTTAGTTCCATCACATAGTAACCAAGTTGAGAAAATCTAATGACTCATGTTAGCACAAGCTAGGGTGATGGAGGTCTTCTCATGTTCTCACTGTTGGAACAAAGTTTTTATGCCCTATATAATTATATTTTTATAATACAAACCTCGAAAGATAAGAGTTATATTTAAAATTCTAAAAAAATTTAAATAGAAATGAGTTGCTTCATGCATTAAATTTTCGATTAATATATCTCTACGTTCCCATGAGATTTACATAAATAGGTGAATATCAAGTCAACTTTTTTATTTTTATCTTTGTAAAGAATCGAGAATCACCTCATTTGGACAACCATATAAACATTTATGTTTGAATAAGTGAAGCTCGAAAAGTTCAATTCGAAGTTGATATTTTTATGTGCTAAACTTGCACTTAATATTTGAGTATTCTATCATGAGATTTGGATCAAGAGATTAATATAAAAATTACAAATAATGTTATAACATGGAAGATTGATACTAGGGTGATAATTGATCATGTTTGAAATAAAAACTAGGCTCGATTTGAAAATCATATATAATGTCAGATTGTCTAGATCAAGTTGAAACAAAAATTGTGTGAAACTCAAACTAACTCAAGTTACAATATCTTAAAATCATTGTGCTAGTTTGGAGATTATTGGCTTTGATTACTTTTTTCCTTTTTCTACGAATCATAATATATTTTAAATTAAAATAATATACTAATAAATAAAATCATGATTAAAAGTTATAAAATTGAATAATTTAATTGTCTTTGAGTTATTGAATCATTCAATATGTTGTTTGGCAAGAAAATAGTCAGGTGAAGTTTGACCTAATTCAAAATGGTGACTCAACACACAAAATAATGTTGATGCAATCAAATTAAAATTGTGCTCACCCATAATTGTAAAGTCAACTTGTAACACCTCGGCCAAATCAAAATAATACACCATGAACCATTGATCAATATAAATTTAAAAGACATTTTGATAGATGAAGAGGGCAGCTACTCATGATCACGTCTATCTTTTATCTATGTGAAATTATGTATTGAAACTCTTGATCTATAATCTTGGATTATCACATTATCTCTCTTCGCTTATCAAGATTCATTTTAAATTCGTACGGTCAATAACCCAAAGTGAATAACATTTTGATTCATGGTATTAGTGTGTAAATTTGAGCCCTACAAAAAATAGAGCCATGAATCAATATAGGTCATTTAATAAAAAAAACATTGAACCCTTAAAAGGGAACAATGTGATAATCCAAGATTATGGAATGATGGTGTCAACTTATAGTTTCACATGGACATAACATGGAGATGGTCATGTTATAGCTACGCCTTCACTTATGAAGATGTGTTTTAGATTTACATGAACCAATGATCCAAAATGAATAATATCTTGATCAGACTATAAGGTGTTACACAACCCATGTATTATCTTATAAGATATTGTTCAAATGATTGCTTTGTATTTGTGCAAAATTTTTTAAGGGTCTATTTGATTCAAAATTCATTAAGAAAAAAGAGAAGGTAAAGAATGAGAAGAGAAATGATAAGAAACAAATGTAGGAGAATAAATGTGAATAGTTGATCCTCTTTGGTTGGTATCATTAAAAGAAAGCGAAAGAAATAAATTTTAAGTAATTATTTTATTTAGACGATTTTATCTTTTACATATATCGTTATATATTGATGCGTAAAATGATGTAGCAAAATAAAATCGCTGGCAAGTGCATTAGTCGCTCAAGTAATATAGAAAATAGAAGTAAGAGTGTTGAACCCACGATGAATATTATTAATAAAATATCTGAATTTATAAATTAATAAGAGAGGAAAAATATGGATTTTTGAAAATAGGTTTTGTAAAAATAAAATAAAATAAAGATAATAAGATAATAATAAGATAAGATAATGGTGTTGAAGTTAGGCCTTAGGATGAAAATAGATCAGAATAAATATTTGAACCATAAAAGATAAATTTAAACTTTAAAGATGGATTAGAGTCTCTCTAAACTAATCTAACATGATTAATTTGTGATTTCCACAATTGACATCCCTCAACTTAAGCATGCAGAACTATCTTAATTTAATAAGAATTGAAATCTCCACAACTGGCATCCCATCAAATCATATTGAAATTAAAATACATTAAATTGGATTCCCTAAACTATTAATCACTCCACAAACTGATATAGATTTAATAGACCACACAAATTTGATTCTCCACATACTAGTTATCAAATTTATGTAAATTATTAATTTCATATAAAATCAATTAAAATTAGTATCATGAATTCTGAAATCAAACACTCCACAAACTGGTATAGCCTCATTCTGAAATCCAATTAACTAATATAAAAGCATTAAGCATAATTAATAATTGATCAGAAAATATTAAAACAAATAAAATAGGGTCCAAACATTTCCCTTCAATTCATAATCTCCTAAAATATAAAATATAAAAATATGGAGTTCATCATAGAAATTCTGGAGAGATAATAAAATATAAATGATAAAAATAGAAAGAATTACACATAAAACAGAGATATCGAATTTGGGCAGATAGTCGTGCAACCTTTCGTACTTGATCAGAGTCATGATCAACCTCCAACCGTCGCACCTCTCTCCTCTTGGTCGAAGCCTACAGACCTTCGACTCATCGTAAAAGAAAACCATACTTCAAAGCACGAATTGGGACGATGACTTCCTCCTCTATTTATAGGTGCGGACGAACTTTAAGTTGATCACGGTCGTGAATATCATACGACCAACTTTAAATTCGGCTAGAGATAAAACTTGGTTAATGATAAAAAGTTATTCATTTTGCACCCGATGATAAACTTTTCTTGATGATTCTCGGCCACCAAACTTTGTTAATATTGTCTTTTATGCCCAATGATTGGAGTTCTCGGCCGCAAAGCTTCATGTTTGTTAAGGATAAAAGTTCTCCATCGCTTTATCGCCCAATGATATATGTTTGGATTTTTACGGTCGATAGTCTTGATTGGTGTTGGTGTTTTTCCCCCAAGATAACTTGGAGTTCACGACCGATAATCACCATGATCTTGGTTGATGATAAGATTTTGCGCCCAATGATCTTGGCCGCAAAAGATGAATCTCGGTTAATGATGAAGTCTTATCGGCCGCAAAAGAATAATTCTTGGCATAGATCCGTCATCTGGACTTGTCCAACTCGTCTGCAAAAATAATTATAAAAATTAAGTCAATTTATTCAAAAATTAAAATATTCAGAAAATCAATAGTGAGACTACATGAATCCGGAATTATCATTAAAAGTGACCTAAAACGATGCATACCATGAATAAATTATAGAAAAATTAACTAAAATAATAATCTAAAATATGTTATATTTTGTATGCATCATATATTTAATTTATATAGTCAAAGATGAAATCATATGCTAAGTATGTCTTTCCCCTCTTTTTGTCATCCTGATTTAGAAGTTAAAGAAAAATAAAATATTAAAGAAGAAACGAGAGAAAATTAGGAGATTTTCCTTTTCATTCATCTTTAACTTAATTTCAAACAAACATGAATCAGTTGTCCTCTTTTCTCTTCGCATAGATTATCATTCTTTTACCTCACCCTAAAGGATTGCTTTGTATTTGTGCAAATGACGATTTCTTTATGAGATTAACCTCTGTGTGGATTGATTGAAATGGATAGCACATATAATAGTTATCAGTCTTATAATTAAGTTTAATAAAAGTATTTGGTAGTATAACGATTGAATTAGTTAATAACTATAAAACACATGAATATATAAGTTGGAATCTCACATGCATAAGATTTTCTCTTATTAAAAAATAACATTTTTTTTATTTTCTAAATAATTTCCATTTATCTTAAAAAATATGACAGAGATAGAGAGAAAATGAAGTAATTAAATAAATTATGAAAAATTAATTTATGTTGAAAAAGATAAAAAAGTAAAATATTACAAAATTACAATATAATATTTAAATATTAAATATATATTTTTAAATAGAATGGAAAAGGTATATTAGAAATTAATGTCCATCCACAAAATTATAAACTCTAATTGCGTACCAAATAGTAAAATAGAGTATACAACTTTATTCACTATTCAAAAATCCAAAATTGGAACGTCCCAGAGCCTAGACAAAATAATATGTTCTAGAAAAAGAATATAAGTATATTTCTTAAGACTACATTTTGGCACTCTTAAATTTCTTATCTATTTGAAGCCAATATTTTTTCCCCAAATTATACATGCAAAATGAGTTGATAAACCAAAACTTAGACAATATTTAAAAAAAAATGCAAAACAAGGCCCATAAAAAGGCCTAACTATTGGGCCTCCTATTTGGGTCCATTATTGGTCTTCGCGTAGTCTGAAGGTTTGAGTCAATGAAACCGGTCAACAATTGAAAGAAAGCGAAGACGAACAGCTATACAACATCTTCGTTTTGGATCGACAATTCGATGTAAAAATAAAAAAAATAAAGGAAAAAAGAAACATGGCAAGAAACATCTGCGACATCCGAATACTTTTGGCAATCGCCGCCGCCTCTTTCATCTATATTCAGGTTCGATCGACCGATCAATCAATCGTTCTTCCTCCATCTGTTGCCGAAGTCTAAAATATCCTAGAAACTTATTGCACTAGTGTCAGTCTTAAAGCGACTCCGTTCTTAAATCGTAATCTAAATTGTGGAAAATTTGGATCAAACCGAAGAATAAGATGTATGTCGCTGTGTTGTGTGCCCTTGGAAGATTTGGATCTGAAACCTTTCTTTCTCCTCACATTATCCAACACTTTATTGGTTTCTTCATTTTCGTAGTTAATTAGGGTCGAATTGCTGCTGCTTAAAAGCACTTTTGTTGCTGAAAATTTCTTTCGAATTCATTGCTTTCAGGTGCGTCTTTTTGTGACGCAATCGGAATACGCAGATCGTTTGGCCGCCGCTGTGAGTAATGCCTGATCTCCTTTCTAACAAGAGCTTACAACATTAATTGCTTGTATAGGAATTCGGCAAAAATCTCAGTTGAATGCAGTATTTTGTTTGCTGCACCTTAGTTATGCAAGCCTGCATCAAGCTTCTAAGTTCTGAAACATTTTTTACTTACTTTTATTTGTAACCTGCAAGATTGCAACTAAAGATGATCATTGGCTACATTTATTTCTAACTTTTGAGGTTCAAGGGTTTCTAGATGCTGGCAGTGTATGTTATGCATTTATATATTTCTAAATGTATCATCTTCGTGCATTTTGACAGTTCATTTTTTTCATGAATTCACAACAGGTTGAATCTGAAAACCAATGTACAAATCAAATGCGCTTGTTGATTGATCAAATCAGCATGCAACAGGGGAAAATAGTTACCTTAGAAGGTATATGCCTTGTTAGTCATTGTTATTGTTTTCTGTTCATTCTTATGTTATCAATGCTCATGGACATAATTACCGGATCATATCCATAGTACACAAAATTTACGCCGCATTAACGTCATTGATCCTGTAACCTATTTTTTTGTTAACTTCTCAAATGTACATTAACTTCTTATGAATACTTAGTAATGATTTGATAAGTGAATTCAATGGACGAGCTTATCAATACATTGCCAGTGCATTTAAGTGTTATTCATTTTCTTGCTGCAATGCCTTAAGAGATTATATGTGAGGGAGCAAGTGGCTCTTTACATAGATAACATCGTATTTGGGGAGCAAGTGGGGAGGTGGATTGTGCATTTTGATCCTTTCATTTTATGCACAATTGTGTAAATTCCACGTTTTGTTTTATATATATGGTGGATGACTACCACAATCCCGTAGTCATTATTTCTTTCATCGTAAATAAACAAACGAACATGAAATTGGTCTTTCATTTTTCCCAGAAAAGTGTACATGGGTTCAACTAGCTATCTGTTGGAAACAAGCTTGTTGCTCTTATGTTTATAATAGTTTAATTTTGTTTCTTAATAAAAGTTAAGCGTGTCACTCTTATTCATATATCCTCATGTCTTGTTTCGGGGGTGACACTTGAATATTTTATTGATCTTATTAAAAAAAATGTTTCTCCCTTTCAAAAAAGTAATGTTTCTAACTTTCTTTGGCCCTTGAACCCTAATTTTAGCACCCCAGTTTATGATTTTCCTAATTCTGTGTTCCTCTTTTAGTTTAAAAACTAATTTTATTGACTACTTTCATGTTGTTCTCCTTAAAGGGTGATAACCTCCAGGATCACTGAGCTTGTGCATAAACTTTACCCTTATCATGCATTCCAGTAAGATAATCATAAATATACTAGAACATTTAATGATGAATGTCATTGACCATTGTGAATGAAAAACTTTGTTTTTCAAAGCTAAAAAAGATGTTTCTTGCTGCGTATTTTTTAGTCATTAGCAAGAAAGTTTTATATCTCATGATGAGATGAATATTTGAACTATGAAAATTTTAGATTCTAATATGGTGCTAATATATCAGAGGCAAAAGTACGAAAAGAGGAAGAGTGTGCCCAACTGAAGACTCTAGTTCGAGAACTTGAAGGTATACATTCTTTTAAATTTTCTTAATGCTAAATAAGGTTTCTAATTTGGTTGACACATATTAACGAGACCTTTACAACAACAACAACAATAACAAAGCCTTATCCCACTAGATGGGGTCGGCTACATGGATCATACGACGTCATTCTGCTTTATTAGTAACACAATATATTCGTTGATCCATGTTCATGAGATTCGACAGGATTTTACGCTGGCAGTCGGGGCCTAACACAACCCTCCTCCTTTATTCGGGCTTGGGACCGGCTATAAAACATAGGCGGAGTTATTAACGAGACCTTTATTGTCATTATTATTTTTTCCCACATCACTTAACACAATAAAAATCTTTCTCAAATGCATTGAAGAATGTTACACTGGAAGTTTCATTGTTAAAGAAATGTTAGCTAAGCGTCATTGCATGTCAAGATCTGTTCATCATATTTAGGTGCTATGAAATTCTTACACCATAATGTGATGTATTAATTTTTGTGGATGCTTTTTGGCAAGTAACAATTTAGGCAAATCATAAGTTGTTGAGTATTTTCCGTACATCACGTGGTAGTCTGGGAGGCTCTCATTGTTGATATCTTTGCTTGATATCTGGTCCATTTGGATACAATGTAACATCATTTTTGGGGGGAGAGAGGCAACAACTTAAACAATGTTGCACATCATATCTTATTTTTGTCTCATGAGTGGGTATTGGATAGTACTTTTGTGTGGGTATTCACACCCTTTTGGGCCTTTGTTTGTTTCTTGGATTCATACGTGTACATTTCATAGTTTCCATTTTAATACTAAATGTATAGCTATCCAAACTGGGTAGCATCCTTTCCTAACTAAAAAAAAAACCCTTACAACAAAAAAAAAACAAGTTATATGTCTTGGTTTTTATTTAGCTACCTTGCATATGTGGTGAATTTAGAACCTCTCTTCAAAATACCATTTGCATTCCACTGGAATGAGTACAAGAACATACTTTGCTAACTTTAGTCTTTGTAACATACTTACAATGCGGCTGTAAATATTATATGTTTTTTCCAAACGATGAGAAAAATAAATAATTTAGAAGTTCAAACAATTACCTTCATTCTCTTTTGTTCGATTTGTTTTTTCACATGATAATATTAATTAACAGCATTGGGTTACTAGCTAAAAAAATATTCTAAGAAAACCAGTGGTGTAATTCCTGGCTTTAAAAGAGATAAATGTTGACCTAAAATGGTTTTCATACTTGTTTTAAAGAATAGCTTGTAGCATGTCAGATTACTTAATAGGACTTATTTCTTAGGAGAGTCAACAACAACAACAACAACAACAAAGCCTTATCCCACTAGGTGGGGTCGGCTACATGAATCATACGACGCCATTTGTTGATCCATGTTCATGCGATTCGACAGGGTTTTACGCTAGCTGTCGGGGCCTAACACAACCCTCTTCCTTTATCCGGGCTTGGGACCGGCTATAAAACATAGGCGGAGTTTTATTTCTTAGGAGAGTCATGTCTATAAATATTATATGTTTTTTTTTCCTGAAACGATGTGAAAAATAAATAATGCAGAAGTTCAAAAATTACCTTCGTTCTCTTTTGTTCGATTTGTTTTTTCACATGCAGATATTTTTTTTCACATGCAAATATTAATTAAAAGCATCGGGTTTCTAGCTAAAAAAATATTCCAAGAAAACCAATGGTGTAATTCCTGGCTTTAAAAGACATAGAGGTTGACCTAAAATGGCTTTCATACTTGTTTTAAAAAATAGCTGACAACATGTCAGATTACTTAATAGGACTTATTTCTTAGGAGAGTCATGTCTCCAATCCCAAATAAGTGGTGTTACTGGTTTATTATTATTATTATTATTATTATTATTGAGAACTCCGCCTATGTTTTATAGCCGGTCCCAAGCCCGGATAAAGGAGGAGGGTTGTGTTAGGCCCCGACAGCCAGCGTAAAACCCTGTCGAATCTCATAAACATGGATTAACGAAGTCGTATGATCCATGTAGCCGACCCCACCTAGTGGGATAAGGTTTTGTTGTTGTTGTTGTTGTATTATTATTATTGAGGGGATTGTTATTTATTGTTATTGTTGTTCTTCTTTATTTTCTTAATTAGTGACTTTTTTGTCTGGTCACATATTTGAATCTTCTTCCTAAACCTTTATTGCAAACTGACTAGCTACTCATCGTAAATAATCTAGTTGGCGCCATGCAGATTCAGTATCCCCCATTTTTCATTTTTCCTTCAAACTCCTTGGTCCATCCTCTCTTTGGCCATTCTTATCATTGTCTAGAATCAAAATCAACTTTGGCATGTAAAAATTTACTCCTTTCTATGTACAAGATATTGTTGTTGTAGTCGAATATTTACTAGAGTGGGGTGAGAGCATTGTCGTTGGATACTATTGCCCTTGGCAAATCTGGAATACTGTAAATATCTAGTTTCTATTTGATAATAATGGATGACTACA
The DNA here is from genome assembly GCA_030549335.1 of Pontederia crassipes. NCBI lineage: Eukaryota > Viridiplantae > Streptophyta > Magnoliopsida > Commelinales > Pontederiaceae > Pontederia > Pontederia crassipes. The sequence continues at coordinate 9,502,884 of JAUKPH010000017.1, forward strand.
ATTATTGGCAGTCATAAAAAACAGCTTACCATTATTGGTAATCACTCTCCCGTTTCGAAAAACAAAGTTTACTCCTTTTGTAACTTTACCTTGAGAAATGCATTGTATGCTGCAGCTTCTTATGATATGGATTTTTTAGTGGATGATATTGGATGTTTTTTTTCTGAAAAAAAAAAAAATTACAACAATAATCATTCCTTCTTCTCATAGTTCTGCACTTCCATGCAATGTCATTTTGGACATGTGAATGAAAAACTGCTTTCACCACCAAATCAATTATTCCAATGATTAGATTAAGGTGATATGAAACATCATGCAAGCTTACCAATCCCATGGACTAGTTAGCACCATGAAAGTCACGAATAAAGTAAGCACATATTTTAATATTTTCTGCTTTTTCCTTCTAAAAAAAATCTGCTTTTTCCTTAATTGGACTGCAATTAATATTGCACCTCTAGCTTCCCTGTCCAGAAGTTGGACGTGCAAAGATTTTTTAACTTTATGAATTTTGGCTGCAGCAAAGAGTCTTCAGAAGCTTATGGTAAACAATGAGGTATCTTTAAAATCTTCAATTGTTATTTAAGAAAACATAACCGATTAGGTCAGGTATCTGCTAACTCTTCTGTGTCTCCTTTCCTTAGGTGCCTGTGGCAGCAGTTGTAATAATGGCTTGTAATCGTCCAGACTATTTGGAAAGGACAATTAATTCTATCTTGAAGTATGTCTGAATTCTATATATATATTCTCTGTATAACAGGGATGATTAATTTGGCATTTATCCTTCATTGAATAGTTACTAAGGTGTTAGTTGAACTTTTATTGTTCTTTCAGGTACCAGAGTTCAGTTGCTTCAAAGTTTCCGCTTTTTGTCTCCCAGGTTTGATGGGTATCCTTTTATATTATATCCAGTGTGATCATTTTCCGAACTGTTTATTGTAATCTCAATGTTCTACCATTTTGCAGGATGGCACAAATCCAGATGTTAAAGCTAAAGCTCTGAGTTATAAACAAATAACTTATATCCAGGTTTGAAGCTTAAACTTTCTCATGGTCATCTTCTTACCTCTTGAATTTGCCTTTTCTTTTCATGAGATACTCTGTTAGAAAATTTGCACCGCCAGTTGGGATGCTGAGACTTTGTTATCTGAGACACAAGGAAACTGTTTTCTGGGGGAACCTTCTAGCAAAATAGTCCTTTTTTGAAGGGGAAAGGATGATTAGCGATTTTGGTAGTCATCTGATATTGTATCTTTAAATTCCAAAACTACGTCCATGTGTGTCGAAAAGGTAACATCCAAAGAAAAACAGGAAGGCAACCCCCCCACTGCAAAATGGACTACCAGACCCGTGCTCATGAGTAAAAAAAGAATTATGTTGTACAATTTTGTTTATGTAGCATCTCTCTCCCCCTAAAGAGGGTACAATTTTTTCTATGTAGCATCTCTCCCCCCCAAAAGATGGTGTAGTTCCGCGGAAGCCAAATGGTCTAGGTGGCTGTCAAATACCTTGTCAGCAATGCTTAGTCTAGGACCTTGTATTTTATATTTAAATTTTCTTCTATTAATTAACCAATTTTCAGAAAAAAAGGATTTCTCTAGCAGCATAAGGATAAAGAACCAACATTCTTGCTAAAGGAATTATACGTTTCATTATCTATAGGCTGGCTCAAGGGTCGGTTGATGAGATATCTTTTCCATATGTTTTTAAACAGCCCATAATCTGCAATATTCTTCACTATTCATTTTTTGGTTTAGTTGTTTATCTAACAACTGGCCATCAATGGGCACATTCAATTAGTCTTAAGCCTCACATAACTAGAAATTTGTATTCATTGGCATTGGCAATAATGTTTGCTGCAGGCTATAGGTTTAGACTTTCGATTTATGTTTAAGTTCCAAAATAACAACGCGCCAATAAAATTCTTGACTGTTATAGTAATATGTACTTTCTTATTTGGATGTCCTCTTAACTGTTGGTAGCATGTATTTATGGGCTGTGGTTAGCCTAAAAAGGCATTCACACGTGAATGAAGATAGCAAGTTCATCTGAAATTATATACCAGACTTGCAACCCTAGAGGCACTCGCCTGAGGGTGGTCAAGCCTGTTGGAAGAGGAAAGCTGAAGGCAGGTAATGAAGGTTGAATTGGTAGGTTTCCGTTGGAAAGTAACCCAAGTCGATCAATAATGTGGCAGGATTGGGAGATTAGCACTTTAGCAGGTTGGACATCTCTAAATATTGCATTCATATCAATTCTGCCTGGTGTCAACCTATTGTCTAGTACAAAGGAAGACTAATAAGCAGGAGCATAAACATCAACTTGCCTGTAATTGCTTCCTCTCTCTCAGTTCACCCATAATTCCAACTTAGCATGCCATTCCACTGTCATCAGAGTCATCACTGATATATTGCTTATCCTACCTTTGCACTATAATTGTGCTTGGAGATGCTTTTGTTTGGTGTTGATGATTCATTTCTAGTAATTTGCTGTTAACTTCTTATACTGAAAGTATGCGTTACTTCGTGAGAATATCTAGTTTGTTGTCTGATTCACACTTCACATTGCAGCATTTGGATTTTGAACCAGTTCATACTGAAAGACCCGGAGAAATTATAGCATATTACAAGATTGCTAGTAGGTGTTAATTGTCTCCTTTTTTATGAAGATTCTCAATTCGATAAAGTTCAACTTGGCATGCCTGCTGTTCGCTAAGAGCACTAATCTTTTCAGGTCATTATAAGTGGGCCATGGATAAATTATTTACTGAATACAATTTTGCTAGAGTGATTATATTAGAAGGTTAATATTTCTACTATCCTTCCTCTATTTCTTGCTGCATAAGTTCCCCCTACGCAGACATCCTATGAGAAGAGTTCTTGGCCATTGCAGATGATATGGAGATTGCTCCAGATTTTTTTGACTATTTTGAAGCTGCAGCTACTTTACTTGAAAAAGACAAGTATGTTTCATGTTGATTTAGTTGTGTTCAAGCAATTCTTTTGACTATATCTTCCTAGTCTTATTTGACCCTAACAAATTGTGGAATGCTATTGAAGATCAATAATGGCCGTGTCTTCATGGAATGATAATGGGCAAGTTCAATTTGTTCATGATTCTTGTAAGTCACTGTAAAAGATTTATATCTTCTTTTCTCCATCAATAAGAAAACTGGAGTTCGGAAAAGAGTTAGTGTGTTTGACAATGCATTTAACTTGTCAGACGCTTTTTAAGAATTTTTTTGACTTTCAATTGTAACTACAAGGATGTATTATGAAATGCATATTTTGCATTTGAAAAACGTTAAAAAGATATCATGAAAAAATGTGTTTCCAAGTCATTTTACCAAGGATAAAAAATTCTCAAATTGCTTTGTAGAACAAAAGAATTTTGGAAATGTATTCCCAAAATTGCTCTTAATATGTCAAAAACGTTCTTTCTCTTACTGGTTTTAATAAATTGTGCAGATGCCCTTTACCGATCAGATTTCTTCCCTGGACTTGGCTGGATGTTAACAAAATCTGTATGGGATGAGTTATCGCCCAAGTGGCCTAAAGCATATCCTTTAATGACTCCTTGCCCACTTTCCTCTCCCCTTGCCTCTTGTATTCTTTTGTTTCTTTGCTTTTTCAAAGTTTGGCTTCTTTGTTAGTGCATTTTTCCTTGACACTGCTTTACTTACTGGGATGACTGGGTAAGGCTAAAGGAGGTGCACAAGGACCGGCAATTTATACGTCCTGAAGTTTGCAGAACGTACAATTTTGGTGAGCATGTATGTTAATCTGACACTCTTTGATATCCAGAAGTTCAAATTTTCTGAATTATTTATTATTTAGAGGTGATTCGTCTCATCCCCAAACTAAATCTTTTGCATGTTACCTCAAAAAAAAAAAATCTTTTGCATGTTTGTGTACTCCTTGTCTTGCGGTTGAGAAAGCACTAACTTAACATGCCGATATTATATATTACAATGATGCCTGAAAAATATTGTGAGGGAAAATGTCCCATGTTGCACCCAATCTAGTTCAGCTCGGAGGACAAGTCGAGTTTGAGTGGAGTCCTTATGTTGTTATTCTAGTTGTCGAATTATAATGAGGTCACTATCATCAGCATGTATACCAATCAACATGTTGCTTAATCTATCCAATCATATCACAATCTGCAGTTTTTATGCCTCTGAATTTCATTCAGTTGTCTCTTGAAATGTTCTATACAAATTATTCAATTCAACACAGAAATTCGAATGCCTTCCAGTATTTAGAATGTGAAATATACTAATTATTTAGAATGTAAATAATTGGGACATCTGGTCTGTAAAATTATTTTTTAGTTCCAGTCCATTAATGAATTCCAGATCCTTGTAAGCACATATTTTTGCATGAAAACTGATTTTTCTTAAAAGAAACATGAAAAACTGATTTGGGGGTCTCTTTTCCATTCATTGAACTCTGTTACACAATGCTAGTCGACATGGACTATGAAATGTGCTTAATATGCATGCAATGCTATCCAAAAATTGTGGTCGAGAAAGTTAAAATTGATGTCCATACTGTCATTACAAGTGGTATTGAATCTAAATGTAGCAGATTATCTATTGGAAACTAAGGGATATCAGAATAGATCCCCTATTAGATGTCACATTGTTTACCATCACTTCACAAGTACTAGGAACCTAAAAGGGGTTTTTTCCTGTTGACTAGTATTTAATGAATGCATTAATTCTTTTGCCATTTTTTATCTTTACAACGGACATGTATTAAGAGGATATTAGATGCCCTTCAAAGAAGTTCTTTAATTCCCTCAAACAAAGAAGGTTTCAAATGCATTAGTAAATAATTCATAGTGTTCTGAATTGTGCGTGTTAAGTGTCTTCTCTCAGCTAGTACCTTTTAGGATAAAACTATAGGTTGTTAGCATCCAAATTGATATGACTGATAATTTCTTGAACAGGAAACTAAGACCGTAACAGTAATTTCCTTGATTTATGCTGATAATTTTAGTACACTTACTGATCGGTAGTGAAAGCCATTAAATCCTTCTTTGTTTTTAAAACTTTTTTCTGTAAACTCCAATTTCGCTTATACTTTTGAAAGCTAAAAGAGAATACTAGTGGTTTATGATAATTCAGCTATCTTCCTAATTATTGGATTTCTATGCATAGTTTTCTTGTTGATCATTTTATGTTATTTTCAGGGATCTAGCATGGGGCAGTTTTTCAAACAGTATTTGGAACCTATCAAGTTAAATGATGTCCATGTAAGTATATTGTTCATTGAAATTGGTGCATGAGTTAAACTCCTACGTCTCAGTTTGAGTTTCCTTTTTTATCAATCACTTGTTTAGGTGGACTGGAAATCACGTGACCTGGACTACCTAATGGAGGTAAAGCATTTGTCGTTTTCATTTGTTTCTTTTTAATGCATCAAAGACGAAAGTGCACGTAATCACAATGTATACCTCACGCCGTGATGTATTCATTGACATGCAAAGCATATAGAAACAAAATGCATTCCCCGGGCATCTGATAAAACACCTATCTATCTCTTTTTCTGGTATTAACAGGATAAATACTTGAGCCATTTTGCTAAGATGGTATCAGAAGCTAAACCAATTCAGGGATCTGATGTCACTCTAAAGGTGCAGAATATTGATTCTGACATAAGAATCCAGTACAATGATCAGGGAGACTTCGAACGCATTGCCCGCCAATTTGGAATATTTGAAGAATGGAAGGCAACCTCTTTTTTCCTTTGAATTATAGCAGAATTTGGGCATAATTTAACTTAGGACTAAAATCGTCTTTGCCTTCACAACTTTCAGTATGTCTTTCGCATATTTTAAATTTTTTAATACTGTGCTTTTGTTTTGTTTGTCGTATGATCTATTAGTTCCCTTATGGTAATTTTGAAGTGTAAAAGACAAATATGGCATGTTGAACTAGGGCTTCAAGGTTGTATGATTTGAATAACTAAATAGGTGAATAATATAGGTAGCTGCTAGGCACTTGCGTAAAGTGACATCCATATGGGAAAAAGAGACGGAAATAGTTAGATGTCAAGCTGATTGTTAACTATCTTGGCCAATGGGGAGATTGGGTAGTTGCTCTGTGAACCCCCCACTCCCATTGATTTTCTTTTCTGTTTCATTCTATTAGACTTGTGAATCCCTAGCATTAATATTTTATACAACATGGATGCCACACAAATCTGGTATCTATCCTTTTATCTCACAAAAAAAGATCCTTGACCATACATAACTTATCTTTTAAATTAATCCATTTAAGCAATTTTATGTCATCAGTCTGTCTTCACTCGCATAATTGTATATGTATATTGTTATTGATGTCTCAACAAAATGATCGAAAATAGAATAGCTTTGACATATTGTTGATCTGCCCTAAATATCCAGCATACTTACATGAGTATTCCCGCCAACTTGTGCTGAAAACTTGAAATAAGTACGTAATCTTTAATTATGTTGTTTTCCATAGCTAATTTCTCATATAGGAAGTATTTAATCAACTCAGATGATGAAATGTTGACTTCATTAGTTGTATCAACAAACATCGCAATTTAGTCTCTCTGGGATTTATCTTGAAATTTAAGCTAGTGTATTTTTTTTCATCCTGTGTTATTTTTTCTTTGGTTGTATACCTAATGTGTGCTGCTCGTTTGTTATTAGTCATTTTGTAATCATCAATAATACTTTTTTTCAGGATGGCATTCCAAGAACAGCATACAAAGGAGTCGTGGTCTTTAGATATAAGGGTCATAAGCGAATATTCCTCGTCTCTCCAGATTCTCTCCGGCTACTTGGAATAAAGCAATCATGAATTTGATCGTATGATTTAGGGTTTCATTGAGTTATTGTGTCATCCATGAATGGATGGCCAAGGAATGCGGTGTGTCGAGACAACTTGAAAGCGAGTTGGTAGGTTTTAGAAGCTTGTTTTCCTTGCTGACTCAAGGATAATGCAATGTAACCCTCAACAGTCATCATCATATTATCTTAAGAAGGAACGTTGGATCTGAAGAGTTTCTTTTGTACTTCATACTTCATATGTAGCTTCTGTTAGAAGTGTTTGATCTTTGTTGCAGGAATATTCATAAACCTGCGTGTAATCATCCCTCGCCTTTAGTTTCATGATTTCCTCTGATGTATCGCATGTTCAGTTGTGCCTCTGACTCTTTGCGTACGTCGATAAAGGCACAATGATAGAAGCAAGGCTCTGTAGTGGTCACCGGATTATAGAGATGTCTACTTATTAGTGCCAAGTATTTGTGCTTCTTGCTCCTCAATGCATGCTGATTCCAATCCTTATTTGGGGACTACAAGTGCACTACTATATTTGCTTGTTCATCTACTTGTGTGGTGATTAAGAAAAAAGAAAGACATGAAATAAATAACAAACAACGAAAAAAAATTCAAATACAAGGCAATAAATTAGAAGAAATGATTTTCCTTTTCTATGATAATTAGTTGATGTTACTACCAATTGAGAATCCACTTTGTTTTTTTTTCTTTTCAATTTTAGATTTTGTCTTATTTCTTAAGATGTTCCCATACGCATATAATCTATTTTAGGTTTAGTTTAACTGAGCTTTATTAATTGTATAATGATTATGCTTAGACTGCTTTGTAAATAGGAAATCATAAGATTAGCACGTACTCATACATGTACAAGAGGAGCGTTTTCAGAATTATCTTGTTTCAGAACCTGGCAGACGAAGTTTCACATAATCCTCTAGGTATAATCGAGAAGATGCACTTTTTGAATCAAGCTGTAAACTGTTTTTTCAATCGCTAGTACTCGATATTTGAAAAGCGATATTGACTACTTCCGTCACACATATTATACACCGGTCCACATCGAGCTCATGGGATTCCAATAGAATTTTTACATTATCAAGGTGTAAACTTTGTCGATAAAATTATTTCCATCGTGTAAGGTTGGGGAACTAGGTTGAAATCAGTCTCTAGTTCCAAGTAGTTCCCCAAAGTTCAAACATCATGAAATGTGGGACTAAGTTGCTTGGAATCAGGGTCACGTGATCCTAATTCTAAGACTCCGATTTGGTGGAATCAAAGCACTTTTGTGCAACGCCCCTTTTTTCAACGTGACAGCTAATTTTTTTTCTAATTTTTTTCTTATTTTCTCCCCCACACATTTCTCTCATAAAATAAATTATTTATTAAATATAAAATATTCATAATAAAGGATTAATATACTATTATTTATTATTTCATTAAAAATTTACTATTTCATTAAATATAATTTATTAAAAAAATGTTTTTTACTTTAAATAATATATTTTTAACAACTTTTTCCATAAAAAAATTAATTTATACTTTAATTTATATCAATTGTAATAATCATATTTTATATTTATAACACCTAATTTTTATTCATACAACCACTAAAATTAATTCATCATATCTATTTTTTTCTATCACATCAATTCTTTGAACACTACGTTTCATTCCATTTATACACATCTTAAATTAATCTGTCAATTCAATTATTCACGAGAGAAACTATGATATGTTCTCTTAGAGAACCAAGAACCAAGTACTAAAAAATTATTTGAGTGAGATACCAAGTTGTTTTTTTTTACTAAGATCCCAAATCCGCAGGATTGTTAACATAATTTAACCAGAATTAAAATAAATGAAAGCTTCGCACTTCAGCCGTCGCAAAGTAGCTTATTTTGCATGTAAAATGTTTGTTATTTGTAATGTATATGCTGCCTTGGTAGTTGGTACTCATTTTTTCTGTATTATAATCTCCCTTTACATCACTGTTATATATTGAATGAGCACAACAGATTTGTTAACGCCAAGTATCAACATTGATATTGGAAACCGTATACGTCGATCCATTTATACTTCTGCCATGGCCGTTTGATTCCATCTCATGCATTCATATTCTCATATTCAGATAAATGAAATAGGACTACTTAATTTGCAAGTTTACCATGCCACACCGATCTATATATAACAAAGAGAATAAAAGTTAACAATGGACCAAACTGGTGAGAATTATTTTTTATTCCATGCAAGAACACAAGTACAGCAGAAAGTTCAAAGCGAGCACAAACTGATGGACCAAACTAAAGACTCATTGCAAGGACTCAAGCAAATACTTGTCGAATTATTGTCCCCTTATAACCAGCTAGGGCAGACAAGTTCCGGCTCACTTCATCTTTCATGATCAGTTCCTGCAGTTCATAGATTTTCAACTGTTATCATATGGGTAAACCAAATGTAAAAGCTTGAGAGAAGGATATTAATATACGTACTCACAGAATAAAGAAGAATCTACAAAACAAAAAATAATTAAGAGACTGATCAGGGTGTCCATGGCAATAAAAGTAAAATACAAACAATCATATTTTCTATGCCAACTTTTTTTTCCAAGGAATCAAGAAATATATGTATAGATCGTTAGAAGTGGCATCAAATCTGCTAACATATATCATATTGACTAAAAATATTTTAGTAACTTATTTCTGATCGAAATTCGTAAGATAGTATTGTGAAATATTAAGGTTTTATTATGCTAAAAAACGGGTGGAATCTGGTAATATACCTTGGGCGCCGGAGAGACGGCTTCATCCATGACACAAGTTTCATGATGCGGAAGCCGGCGTAGTTGGTGCGCACCGTCGAGGAAATCCCGGTCGCAATGTCCAGGACCTTGATGTCGTGCGCCTGGCCGTAGTACGGCTCAAAAGGGTCATGGTCGGAGAAGTAGATGCTGTTCTGCTGGCACCCGAAGAGATTGCTCCCGATGTAGCACGAGTTGCACATCAGAGTTAAGAAGATTGTGCTGTCACCCATGTCTTTCACCTTCGACTAGCGTGGCGCGTCTCCCTGGAGATCGCTCTTGTACACCCCGTGCCTCCCTAACGGACTCTGTTACGAAAAGAGGGAGAGAGGGATCGCACGAAATACAGAAGAATACGAAGAGGAAAAATAACGGCGGCTCTTTGTTATGGAATAATGATGATTACAAGGATAGGTCTCGGTCTAGACCCCTAGGGAGTTTATATAGGCATTCCCTTTGACAGATGATAGGAATTACATACGGACTGGGACTCTAAATAAATCCCCTGAAAATAGGACACCTATCTCGTGATAAGGAAATAAATCAAATCCGAATTACAAACAGAATACCCCTAAAATTTTTCGCTCAGGGGGCTCCGCCCCCTTGCAACCCCCGCAGGGGGGATCCCCCTGGATCCCCCCTTGACCCCCACAGCGAGATCCCCGTAGGAGAATTCTGCTGAAGCGCTTGACTATGTAGGGGGACCAACTGGGTTCAGATTCAAGGCATTATTAACAAATCTCCACATTGACTTGAATCATCTTCAGAGCACAAAAGCACGCCATGCCGCCGCCAGTCCCATCTTAAAGCTATTACCAAGTATTTATGTTAAACAAGTCCAAATAATGTTGGAACTTGCCATAAGGAACAGATTTGGTGAACATATCAGCTGGATTATCTTCAGTGCCAATCTTCTTCACCTTGATCCTCTTCTCAGTGCGGATGAAGTGATATCTGACATCAATGTGTTTGGTTCTTTCATGATGTACTTGATCCTTGGCTAAACATATTGCACTCAGACTGTCACAGTGCACTATAGCCTGCTCCTGATGTAATCCGAGATCTCCAACTAAACTTTTTAACCAGATGCCTTCCTTGGCAGCTTCCGTCAGTGCCATGTATTCAGCCTCTGTGATGGACAATGTAACTGATGGTTGAAGTGTAGCCTTCCAACTAATAACTGAACTGCCCAAAGTGAAGACATAGCCTGTCATAGATCGTCTTCCATCAACATCTCCAGCATAATCTGAATCTGAGTACCCTGCAACCAAACACTCTTTATCACTTCTGTAGATGAGGCCAATATCAGATGTTCCTCTCAGATACCGAAAAATTCGCTTCACTGCTTGCCAGTGCTCCTTTCCTGGATCGCTCATGAACCTGCTGACAACACTGACTGCATGAGCAATGTCTAGTCTTGTACAAACCATGGCATACATCAAACTTCCAACTGCACTAGCATATGAAACCCGAGACATGTACTCCTTTTCTGCATCTTACTTTGGTGCGAAGGCAACAGAAAGATGAATATTTGCAGCTGATGGAGTATTCAAAGGCTTCGCTCCAGACATTCCAAACCTGGATAAAATTTTCTCAATATAACTTTTCTGAGATAAGAAGAGTTTACCCTGTGCGCGATCTCTTAAAATTTCCATCCCCAGAATCTTCTGTGCTGCACCAAGATCTTTCATGTCGAATTCTGCACTGAGGAGCTTCTTCAGATTTTGAATGTCTGCCATGTCTTTGGCAACAATAAGCATATCATCAACATACAAGAGCAGATAGATGGTGGAGCCGTCCTTCACCTTCTTGTGGTATACACAGCAATCATAGGGACTTCGACTGAATCCCTTACTGATCATGAAGCTGTCGAACCTCTTGTACCATTGTCTGGGAGACTGCTTCAAGCCATACAGAGATTTCTTCAGACTGCAAACTTGATTCTCCTTTCCAGGAATGGAGAATCCCTCTGGTTGGCTCATAAGAATATCTTCTTCAAGTTCTCCATGTAGAAAAGCAGTCTTCACATCTAGTTGCTCGAGCTCTAGATTCTGATGTGCTACAAGAGCAAGTAGCACGCTGATAGAAGTATGTCTGACAACAGGTGAGAATATCTCATTGTAGTCCACACCTTCTTTATGACTATAACCTTTAGCAACTAATCGTGCTTTGTATCTCGTGCTTTCAACTCCTGAAATTTCTGCTTTCTTCTTGAAGATCCATTTACAGCCAACAACCTTCCTGCCTTTAGGCAACTTGACCAGCTCCCACGTCTGATTCTTGTGAAGAGATTCCATCTCCTCACCCATAGCATCGATCCACTGTCCAGATTCGGCACATGTGATGGCATCCCTATAAGAGGACGGCTCCAGGGACTCCACCTCTTCAGCTACCTGTAGTGCATAAGCAACCATGTCCTCGAAACCATATCGCTTAGGAGGACCCACTTCTCTGCGAGGACGTCTAGTAGCAATTAACTCCTTTTCAGGTTGCTCATCAGATTCTTCACCTTCTGGTTCTGCTTCTTGATGTGATCCTTCAGCATCATCCTCAATTTGAGTGATTTCAACCTCCACCTGTTTACTGACACTCTCCTCAGCCTCCACCTTCAACTGAAGCATTGATGCTTCATCAAAGGTTACGCTTCTGCTGTGGATGACTTTGTGTTCTAAAGGAGATCAGATTCTGTAGCACTTCACTCCTGCACCATATCCCATGAACACCCCCTTCTTTGGCCCTTGGCTCCAACTTCCCTTCACTGACGTGATAGTATGCTGGACAACCAAAAACTTTCAGACAAGTATAATCAGCAGGATTTCCTGACCATACCTCAGTTGGAGTCTTGAGATCAATTGCAGTCGCCGGACTTCGATTCACCAAGTAACAAGCTGTGTTAACAGCTTCAGCCCAGAATGTCCTATTCAGACCAGCGTTAGAGAGCATGCACCTTGCCCTCTCCAGAAGTGTCCTGGTCATTCGTTCTGCAACTCCATTCTGCTGTGGAGTACACCTGACTGTGCGATGTCTGGCAATGCCTTCATCTTTGCAGAACTGGTCAAATTCAGCAGAACAGAACTCCAAACCATTATCAGTGCGAAGACGCTTCACTTTCTTCGACGTCTGATTTTCCACCAGAACCTTCCACTGCTTGAAGGCCTTGAAGGACTCACTCTTGTATTTCATCATGAATACCCAAGTCATCCTCGAGTAGTCATCAATCACAGATAGGAAGTACCTCGCACCTCCTAATGATGGAACACGAGAGGGATCCCAACAATCGGCGTGGATGTAGTCAAGTGTCGCCTTCGTCCTGTGCACTGCCTTGCCAAACTGAGACCTTCGCTGTTTGTCGAATACGCAGTGCTTACAGAAGTTTATCTCAGATATCTTCTTCTCCCCTAGAAGACCTCGTTTGCTGAGGATATTCATCCCGTTCTGACTCATATGCCCAAGCCGCATGTGCCACAGCCTGGACCTTTCTGATTCGGATGAACTAGCCACTGCAGCAACGCCAGAGACTGTCTTGCCTTGTAATACATACAAGGACTTCTGTCTGATTCCCTTCAGAATCGTAGCATCACCTTTCATGACTGTGAGGAGGCCTCCAGCAGCATTGATCTGACACCCTTTAGAGTCGAGGACTCCAAGTGATATCAAATTCTTTTTCAGTTGCGGAACATGGCGGACATCTGTCAGCGTCCTCACAAGATTGTCATGAGTCCTGATCTGCACAGAACCGATCCGAACTATCTGACAGGCTGCATCGTTGCCCATGATGACGTTTCCACCATCAATCTTCTGATAAGTTGAGAACCACTCTTTATTCGGAGTCATATGATAGGAACACCCCGAATCCAGAACCCAACTATCCGCCAGACATCCTTGATCAGAAGCAGCCAGAACCAAATCATCTTCGGAATTTCCTGTTTCATGTGCCACCGCAGCGACAGGGGCCTTCTTCTTCTTCGGACAATCCTTCTTCCAATGACCTGGTTCCTTACAGTAATTACAGATGTCTTTCGCAGTGATTTTCTTCTTCTTCGACTTGGATTTCTTTGAATTTGAGGACTGTCCCTTCTTTGCGGTTGATATCAAACCCGCGGCCTGAGTCTCTACAGAATTTCCAGATGCCCTATCCGAAGTTCACGAGTATGGAGACTCGATCTTACTTCTTCCAGACTTATAGTTTCCTTCCCGATAATCATAGACTGAACGAAATTTTCATATGATGGAGGAAGCGAAACTAACAGAATTAGGGCAGCATCTTCATCCTCGATCTTAACATCGATATTTCTGAGTTCCATCAATAAAGAATTTAACTGATCAAGATGTTCCTTCAGAGGGGTACCTTCTTGCATGCGGAGAGAGAACAGACGTTGCTTCAACAGCAACTTGTTGGTGAGAGACTTCGTCATATATAGACTCTCGAGTCTCAACCACAGACCGGCCGCTTTTTCTTCATCTGCGACCTCGATTATCACCTCATCCGTCAGACACAACAGGATCATCAAGTGCGCCTTCTCCTCCTGTGCCGCCAAAGTTGCGAGGTCGATCTCATTTTCTTTACCTTTCGAGTCTTCCTCCTTTGGCTTGTTCTTCGACACGTTTGAGAGCGGCGCCCAGACTCCTTGTTGCTTCAAAAGTGCCCGCATTAACAAACCCTAAGGCTCTGATATCAGTTTGTTACGAAAAGAGGGAGAGATGGATCGCACGAAATACAGAAGAACACGAAGAGGAAAAATGACGACGGCTCTTTGTTATGGAATAATGATGATTACAAGGATAGGTCTCGATCTAGACCCCTAGGGAGTTTATATAGGCACTCCCTTTGACAGATGATAGGAATTACATACGGACTGGGACTCTAAATAAATCCCCTGAAAATAGGACACCTATCTCGTGATAAGGAAATAAATCAAATCCGAATCACAAGCAGAATACCCCTAAAAATTTTCGCTCATGGGGCTCTGCCCCCTTGCAACCCCCGCAGGGGGATCCCCCTTGACCCCCTCGCTGACCGGGCAGCGAGATCCCCGTAGGAAAATTTTGCTGAAGCGTCTGACTATGTAGGGAGACCAATTGAGTTCAGATTCAAAACATTATTAACAGACTCCTCAGGTTTCTCTCCAAGTGAGCGAACGAGGAGCTGACCACCATAAACAGCTCCCCGTTGTGCTCCAGGAACTTGGTGTCGTGGAAGCCGTAGGGTGTCCGCAGGGACACCATCGGGGTCACAGTCGCGTGCCCCGGCGGTCCATCGGCGGGGATCTCACATGCGACCACGTCGCCGTTCCAGTCCACGATGAAGAAGCGGCCGCCGCAGTGGCGGACGGCGCGCACGGGGCCGATCAGGCTCGTGTCGAGGACAGTCCACGCGGCATCAGCCCCGATGCGGTAGAAGGCGACCCTGTTGGAGCAAGCCAGGGTGAGCATGATGGTGCAACCGCCATCGGCGTAGGGGTCCGAGGAGAGGGCGACGTCCTCGACGAAGGTCTTCCACACCCGCTCCAGCTTGAAGCTACCGAGGCCGTTG
The DNA here is from genome assembly GCA_030549335.1 of Pontederia crassipes. Classification (NCBI taxonomy): domain Eukaryota; kingdom Viridiplantae; phylum Streptophyta; class Magnoliopsida; order Commelinales; family Pontederiaceae; genus Pontederia; species Pontederia crassipes. The sequence goes on from JAUKPH010000017.1 coordinate 9,518,021, forward strand.
GGGCTGACACGGTACACGCCCGACATGGAAAAGGGCATGTTGGAGTGGCCGACGAGCGCGTCGGTGGCGGAGGGGAGCGGAACGACGTCCCCGGTGAAGGGGTTCGCCATGGACATTCTGCCGTCGCGCTCGACGAGCGTCAGCCCGCTGCCGGAGCACCCGGCGAGGGCCGCGCCTCGGGCGCCCGTGTACGGGAAGAGGTGGACCTCCCCGTCGGAGGGGCTGTAGAACGGGATCCTTCCAGTCTCAGGCCGGAAAGAGAGGAGCAGCATGGGCGGGAACTTTTTCAGCGGCGCGGCCGAGAGCCAGCTTGTGCAGACACTCCTGAACGATACGTAGTCCAGGCCGTTCCGGACGTTATCTACTATCAGGGATAACAGGTCGTTGTGAAGTGACGTCCAGTCACGCAGTTCAGCCACATCCTCCTGATCTTGTTCCTGCTGTTCAGAAGCGGCAGCAGATGGTGATGATGGTATTAATGATGATGAAGAAGAGGGACCTGTCATGAAAGTAAACTGCGAAACGGAGGACGAGGAAGGATCCTCCACTAGGATGAATTGAGAAGGAGAGGTTGCGGCGGCGGCAGCAGCAGCCGATTTATCGATTATGACGTACTGAGAAGAAGCAAAAGAAGAGGGATCCGCCATTGGGACGTCTAGGACTTAGAAAGAAAGAGAGAGAGACAGAAAGAGAGTGAGAGGATTGGTGGAGGAAGGAGGGGGAAGCACAGCAGTATTTATAGAGGAACGGGGCATACATGTAATGTCCGCCCCCCTCCGTTCCTCCCCTCGGTGCAACGGTGCCGTTGGGGTTGATGGCGGTGGTGCGTGAACGAGGGGATGCATGTATCTATCCAACGTTAGAGGGAAAATAGCAAAAAGGCGAGGAGTGACGCGGGGAATTCAATGTCCTGCATCGTTCACTCATTGCCAGTAATGAAAACTACGAGCGTTACGACTCTCTCTCTCTCTCTCTAATAATTACTGGAAGCTCTTTAATGAGGGCAGTAATGACGTGAAAATGTTGCCAAAACTCACTCCCATTGATTATCTCGCGAGTCTATCCATTGGGTTCATTAACTTGAAGAGATAATTAATTAAATGCGTATGTCTGGAAGCCCCATGAATGCTTTTTTTTTTCCTTGTGTTTGTATGTTTTATGGTTCTGACCTCTCTGGAATCATTGGAGACGACGATCGATGTTTTAGATGTCAATTTAGATGTTCATATATAGTTGACGACACGATTACAAATCAAGTTCATGAACAGTTCGGTCTGCATGCTCTGGATCGATATATGTCGTTGACCAGATATCCTTTATGTGCATAATATATGTTTTGATTTGTTCATGCATGGATCCGTTATTCATGTTCTAGATATTGATATATACATGACATGTTGGTATTCCTGAATATATTGATATTGGTGTTGTATCTATGGAGAATTTGTAGCAGTACAATATACACGCAAGAACTATCAAACTATTCTGGATGATTTTTTGCATTTTCCTAAGAACTTGCATCCAAGAATTAAGGAACAAGAGCGCACGTGGAAACTGGAAATTGTCACTGCTCTAGATAGCATCCAGATAGGATTAAGTCAACCATGGATATATATACTTAGGTGGTGAAAACTTGGAATTAGCATCAACAATTTAGTATTAAAATCAACTTCATGCCAAGTCCAGATGGGAGTGATACTTGGCATGAAGTAGAGTCAATTTGCAACTTGAAATGAGAGACTTGCTTCATACATAATCCTTCTGTTTACTGGAGGTACAAAATGGAGATGGAACAATCCAATTCCTATGTTAAAAAGAGCTGTATAAACATTGCAATACTAAGTTATCCAACTTTTAGCAGATACATTCTTTTTGGATTACGTATAATATAAACTTTTTAAAAAAATAAAAGAAGGAAAATATATCATTCATTAGTCAAGTGTTCAAAATAATCAGGGTACAAGAAAGGGAGGAGTCCTTGAGATGGAACTTCCTCCCAAAATTACATAGGACGTCTCGGGCCGACACCCAAAAAAAATTGCGTAGGATATCAACTTAACCTCTCTAGGTGAATTTTATTTCAGGATGATGATTTCATATGAGGAAAAGTTGTGAATATACAAATTAATCATGCCTTTCCATATACAATAAGAAATTCAACTTTTATGCACAAGAGAATTATCTATCTACCTTGTATCTTAGGTTGAATATGTCTAGGTTCTTGGTTACATTTGAAGACAAGATGAGATCATTGTTTGCGACATTGAGAGTTTTAGGGTTGAGCCAAATATATTAGATTTAACATCATCCATGTGGAGTTATTGGTGACATTAATAGGAATGTAGTATTGCTATCCAAGAATCTTGTAATACGACAATTATTATTGTTCGAGTATTTTCTAGTTACTATGATCATTATTGTTCGAGCGTTTTCAAGTTACTATATTTTCCAATATTGTTGAATGCTTAGAAATTTAAACATAAAAAATAAAGAGTAGCCATAGAAACTAAATCAATCACTACAGGAAAATGGGTCTTTAACGAAGGAATAAATGGTCGTTAATGATTGAATTTTGGTCATTAATTATTATTAATGGCCGACATATTTTGGTCGTCACCCATCGTTATAGGCTCCGCCGTTAAAGATCAATAACGACGGAGCAAATGATCTGGTCGTTAATAGGTATTAACGGCCACATGATTTCTTGTCGCTATAATACTTTCAGCGACAAGTCTTCTTGCCGTTAAAAATCTATTGACGACCAAGTTTAGAGTCATCTTTAATAATATTAATAACCAAAGATCTGGTCCTTAATACTTATAATGACTCAAGAACTTGGTCATGGTGACTCAAAACTTTTGTACTAAATATTTTTTTGGACAATACAAATAATGCTTACCAACTATATTTTAGGAACAAGATGCATATTGATGATCAGTTGAACTCGATCGCTTGGAACAATGAACAAAATAACTAAGTTCTGAATGTTCATTCAAAATTTACATTGACATTTAACTTCCATTCACTTGTAACATATATTATAAGAAGGTCACTGCACAATCATTCATAATATTCAAGTTTGACAACATTTGCTCCTAACATTCTATTTTCTTGTGTCGATATCATGGTAGACATCCAAAATCTACAAAAGAAAAAAGTTGTAGCTTCAAGAAAACAAGATGTGTTTTGACTTTCGGCCTCTATCTTCAAATGTGTTGCATACTTTGGAACTTGCAAAATTATAATATAAATGGTTATAATACTTACTTAAAATTTATAATGAAAATGTGATAAAACACGACATATGACTCGTCTCATGTCTAAATATATATCATTGTATTTCATCTCAAAGGCAAATGATATCCTGTCATATTATAATTATCATATGGGGGATTGTACATAAATGTGAAGAAAGAACTCTAAGTTAGTTAAAAAAAATCTCGAAAGATGCTTATGTAGGCTTAATTGCAACAACATGGTTGCAGCAATTTACAATAATGAGATACAATTGGAGTGAAAATGGCCATCCTTTGAACAAAGCTATAGAATGTTATTAACTATCTATGCTTATATCATATGCAAAACATACACAAATGAAGTAATCGATATCAAAGTTGCTAAGATAAGACAACTCACTTGGCCGATAAAGTGCTTTCCCATTATGCTTTAGTTAATTGGTTGTACAAAAGGAGATGATGGATATGTCCTTTTGGCATTTGCAACTACCTCTTCATTGATCAGTTAATATGGCATCTACATCTAACAGTTCTTCTGCAACTAACATTTATGAAAATGAGTGAATGGAAAGCTTAGCACTAGATAAAAAGTGGATAACTCATCTAAATGACAAAGAGAAAACATTTATCTTCATGAAGAGGATGTTTTTTGTATTAAAATTTCATGACATTCTAATGTAACGATTTTATGGAAGGGAAAGCAAATTTTTTCCTGCTTTAAGAAAGAAATAGAATGGGGAAAACAAAGAAAGAAATAGGATAAACAATGGCAAATTCCTATTTTTTCATGAGATAGGATAAACAAAGAAAAATAGGATAAACAAAAAAAAAATAAAAGAAATCAAATAGGAAGCTTATTAGATGGCAAATTCCCACAATTAATTATTTCAAAATTTTCATGAGATTAAGCAACTTAGATTAGAAAAATATAGAAGATTAACTCCTTGGAGTAACAAAGAGAATTAAATTGGCTGGCCAAAAATAATAACAAAAAATTGGATGTTCTTATGTTTAAAACGTGTGCAGCTCCAGAAGATGTGCATCATATTTTCATATTGCAACATAAAACATTTATCTAACCAAATTTTACTCCATAACCAAAAGAGAGGCATCAGTTGGACAAATAAGCCAAGGATTCAAGCAAAAGCTCCAAAGTATGGTCTCGGACTCTCGGTGAATCATTTATTTCTCCTCCTGGAGTTTTTGCTACAGTAGGTGTTGCCTTTCAATTGAAGGCCATGGCTGACAGCCCCCTCATATACTAGAATCTCTTGTGGCATCCAACATCACCAACTCCTCATCCTCGTCTCAGAAAGAATCATAATTCCTTTTTCTCCCTTGTAAATCATCTCATTATTTACACTGCAGCAGCAGTAACTTGAGGCATACCCAACATCACCAACTTTTCCCATCCTCATCTTAGAAAAGAATCACAATTCCTTAATTTTTTTCCCTTCTAAATCATCCCATGCATTGTTTTCGCCATATCATATTGCTGTAAATATTCAGCAAAAGAAAATAGGAAAACTACAAAAGCAGAACATTCAACAGAAAATAATATAGGACATTTTAAATAGGAAAAAGCTCCCACTGCACGAAGAGTGGCAAAGATCCACCATTTACCTTGGAGTTAGATGTCGCCAGATGAAGGAATTCACTCTTAGTGCCTGCTTTGGATGTTTCCTCCTCCCTCTTTCCCTCCCTCCCTCTCTCACCATCCCACTCATATGTACACAAATGATGCTAAACATCCCCAACAGCAACACAACGATCTTCGACATCAACCAAAACCCTTATTCCTTTCGTCACCACCTCACCCTTCGGTTAACATCCTGTCCAGATTTATCCCAATATCTTCAAGACCTAATTTTTCCTCCATCATCTGACTACCACCTCTTCAACCATGATCTCCTCATCCCTACTTGCGCTTCTTCTCAACGAGTGTGACTGAGCAAAAATTGTGGTTGGGCGAACATGGGGCTGCCTTGGTTCGGAGATGATCCCAAAGAGCCTTGCCATCAATGGATTTGGTGATCTGATGCGAGCCATGGGACAAAGAAAGGAGGAGACATGAGGAACAAAATGGAAGGAGTTTGCAGATTTGGGAAAAAGAAACAAGGACCCAAAGAGCAGATAATGAGGAGGAAGAATCAATAAGTTTTTTTTTCATTTAGGTTTTCAATCATACAGTGAATCTTTATTGATCACCAAGGAGAACATCGGACGGTAAGAGAAATTTAATCAAGGAAGATTATATTTAGTTAAATTTTCAATTATTATTAGCTATAATTTTTTATTGACAATTTTAATGATCTTTAATCACCTAAAATCATATTCTATATCATTAACGACCAAGAAACAAGATGTCGTTGTTGACTATTTTTAACGACGAGAACTACATTTTTTTGCGACCATCCATTTCACTTGTCGTTATTGACAAGCGTCTTAGAGACTAGATTTATTTATGCAAAAATAACGACCGATTTTACGGTTGGTCATTGAAAGGAGGTCATTAATGATCACTTTTCTTGTAGTGAATAAACACGTTCTCAATCGAAAACATGTAAAAAAAATTGCACTACAAATGTACGTTTAGTTTTTTTTTTTTTCATTTTTGTTTTTCATCCATGAGTATCCATGGTTATAAGCATCTAAGTAGTTTAGCATCTAAGCCAAAATATATGTTGGCTTGGAACTTGGCTATATATCCGACAAAATGTGATCATTCAATGGATTCACACAGTTTTAGTCGTTCATTCAATTAATTTCTTTGTCATTTATAGCATGATTATTCATTCATAAAAAAATAAATATATGGTTCTTTAAAGATTATTGACTTAGACTTTTATTGATACATTGGTGATTCAACCACTTAATGTCTTGTCAATTATGTCATAATATTATTAATCTCATGATGCATACATATTAATAAGGTCTGGCATTTCAAAAAGTAACCATGTGTAATGACCCAGCTTTTTAGAAAAGACAGGAGAAAAGTCATTATTAAAGAAATTATATGATCACGTACATCCAATTATTGCCATGTCCCTCTGTCTCTTTCCAAAGACTCATGCCAACATTTTATATCGTTACCTATTCTCTCTCTCCCTCATGCTAGTTTCTTCGTTCTCACGATTACAACATACACGATAGTGGAATGGATTAATAAGCAAGAGACGACCGCATAATGGAGTGAATAGTACGTAACAAGTGCAAAGTGAGGAGGAGAAATAAGGCGAGGATGTTAAAGGAGGAGTGCAAGAAGGATCTAATAGGAAAAAATGAATATGTTTAATATGGATTTCCTCCCATGATGATAATATGAATTTAGATAGATTTCTCCTCAAAATAATTATGAATCAAACCCTAGCAAGTTTTCTTATGATGCTTATTAAATGGAAAGACATGATAGTTCATTGCAATTGTCTTTCTAATCACACAGATGACTAAGGACTGTCATGACAAGCAATGTCGCACCAAGGCACATCTCTCTCATGCATCATCACACAAAGCGACATCACACCAAACACACGGCGTGCCCATGCGTGGTCACGACAAGCAAGGTAATGAATGTCACATACAAATTAATAAGCTCCACTATTCCTAACATTTGAAAAAGTAACATCATGATTTATGACAATCTAGATTGATTTATGAAATGAGCAATGAATGTGCCAAAGTCGTGCATTGGAGAATGTAGCATTTTCAAAATATAGTCACTACACTATCAACTTAACTAACTAATTTCTTGTGATTCATAGTTTCATACTATTATCATATTATTGATTAATACATAATGAACAATTGTTTATTTTTAAAAGGTTCTAATTTTATCTTATCGTTAAAAATTCAATCAAAAGATAGTATACAAATATACATGTATAGTATGTTACTTTGAATGTAAGTTGGAGATCTAAGCCACTAGACAAATGTGACAATTGACTAAAGAACTTTAACTAAAATTTCATGTACGAATATATCATCTCTTAGTCAACTAATTTATTGCCATGTATAAGATGACTATTCTATTAAGATATTCATGATAGATAGATATATTACAAAGTTACACATCCACTCTCATTAATGAAAAGAAAGCATATAAAATATTAAAATAATTTTCCTTATCCTTATGTAAACCTCAAAGGCTTAACCATCCGATCAAATTTAATCAGTTAAGGTCGTTGAGTATGAGTCCATTGCCTAGGCAAACAAATAATTTGCTATTCATAATAGATATACTAGAAAATTATGAAGATGGAATTTGGAAATGTTTAACGACATAAGTTGTGTTTTATCACTATCTTGATCAAGTGTTACCCAAATAATGTAACTTGAATATTTCTGCAATTAATTCGACAAGATGCTAAAATCTTTACATCCTAAGACATTGGCAATTCAACTAATTAACTTAGTGTCATATATGACATGATACAATTCCAAAACTATTAGAAATTTATAATTAAAGTAACATGATTTTTCTAATCAAAACATGTAATAAAATAACTATACACATAACAAAGAGGTGTAGGAAGGTGCACATCCAATGTGTGCAGCCCATTTAGACTCATTAACTTACAACTTAATGATACACATAAATTATAAGAGACTACATAGGGTTGCATGCATTAGGATTGCATATTCCCTTTTCCCATGTCTAAAAGTAGTATCTTATGAATGTACATTGGAGAATTTTGCTATCCGACAAATTGGGGCAATTTAACCATCATACGTTATTGTCAGTTCAACTAATTAATTAATCTACTTCCATTTGTAATATGATTAGGACTTGCAATACATGCATACTAGAAATTTTAGCATTGTTAACAGTTTAAGAATCATCATGATTTATCATAGCTCATGGCATGCATGCAATGAAGATTATTAACAATCATCATGATTTATCTTAGTTCAATCCACAGTGTGTTTCGTATCAGAGCCACTCCACGTGGACCTCTGTGCATGGTGGGGTGCGATCACTCAACGAGGGCGTTGAGTCCCCTAAGGAGGTAAGGGTGCATGAGGCATGCTTTGGATTAGTCGCACATGTATAAGTCACGGGAGAAATGCTGGGTATATATGAGAATATGTCATTTACCAGGTGTGATGCATTTTGAGAAAACCGTGCGGGCCGAGACCTAGAGCGGACAATATCACACACTGGTCAGGATTATGTAGACAATATGATTTAAGTTTAAGGTTATGTGATATTATTTGTATTAGATTGATAGTGCATGCTTTTGATTATTTTTCATATTTTATATTTTGAAGGTGTAAAGATATTACCACATGAGTAATGTGGCGAGGGACAATTTGATATTATTGACATTTGTAAATTTGCTCCGCCTGACGGTCGACCTATTAGGAGTTCATTTTCATCTCATGCATCATGCATTAGTACAGGGTGTGGCATTTTATGCCAATAATGATCCTCCCTCTGTGATGATGTGATCATATTGAGTCCATCAATAATGTTTCATGATGACAATGTTAAGGATCAAACTATTGATTAATTCCTTGCAAAAAGATATAAATGAATATGGAGTAAAAGTAGCTGAATATGAAATGATGACAGAGTTCATTTCTTTAAATATCTAAGACTGTAGTGTCTTACTTGAAGTGGATTGACTAGTTCATCATGTAGGATCGAAAGCACCAAGAGGGGGGGGGGGGGTTGAATTGGTGAAATTAAATTTCCAAAAATTCACCTTCGGAGAAAAACGATAAAACCGATCATAATCAAATAAAGATAATGCATAGATGAAAAACAAAGAACAAACACAAGAAGGCACGATATGTTGACGAGATTCGGCCTAACACTTTGGCCTACGTCCCTGCTCCGACTTCTCGACTTCGAGACCGTCGGAAATTCACTATCTTTCTCTTTTCTTGTAGGGAGAGAACAACCCTCTTAATACAACTACGTCTTCTTCTCCGCTCAAGAGGAAAGGCACACCCCACTTACAAGGAGCTCTCAATCTCACTATATTTCAGAAAGTGAATGTTTTCCTCTAACTCTTTTCTTTTACAAAACTTTTTTTTCACACTCAAAGCTAAGAAAAGAAAAAGGGAAGAAATTGTAATTCTATGCTCAAAAACTTGAGAGGAGCTCTAGGATGTTCCTTCTTGCTTGGATGAATTTTCTTCAGGCTTTGGCACTCCTTTTATAGGCTCCTAGGGGTGAGAATTCGTTCAAAAGGTCTCCCCCAATTTTCTTCTTCAAATTCTAGTCGTTACTGTTCATTTGACTAAAGGGTCGGTCGATCGCTAAGATGGACCGGTCGACCGATCTATGTGACCGTTGTCTTATTTCTTCACTTTGACTCTGTCCGGTCGATCGGTCCTTCGACCGATACAACGACCGGTAATGTCTCGACGTCGACTGGTCTATATTGCTGTCGACCGGTCTATCGACCGGTGTAGTCTCGACGTCGGCCGGCATCTTCTCGTCTTTTCTTCCACCAAATATCAATCGACCGGTGCTTCTGGTCGGTCGACCGATGGGTCGACCGGTCGTGCTGAAAACTTTTCTTCCAACTTCAAATTTGGCGATTTCTTCGGCGAATCTGTTCATATCAATTCTACACCTGCATTATCACTACTTGAGCATAGATTAGTAACTTTATGTCCATTTTAATTTGTTATCATCAAAACATAGGATTCAACAATCTCCCCCTTTTTTATGATGGCAAATTAATTGGACGATAAGGAGAAGAAAGAATTGAAATGAAATGTAAGTTTTACATAGAAAGTAATAAACAAGCTCCCCCTACATTCATGCGTATTTAACTTTTTCTCCCCCTAAATCGATGGCATTTATAGTTCAATAATTGATATGACGAGAAATAAATATGAAATCAAAGGTGAAATAAAAAAAGTCATCACATAAGAAAAGTCATTTCATTACATAGTCAATAAAATATCATGCACTAACAAATGTGACTGAAGTCACTACAAAATGGTGCACGATGCAAATGTGACAGAAGTCACTACAAAAATGGTGCATGATATGCACGATACAAATGTAAGCACTAAGACACATAACATATATCGTCCTAGACTTCTCCCCCTTTTGACATTATCAAAGAGGGAGACAACCAAACTACTCGTTATCGGGACTATCATCCTCACGAGCTATAGGCAGAATAAAACCCTGTGATGCGTAGTATGCCTGTAGTGAACCGACAAGGTAATGAGAATCACGCTCCATCCGTCGAACACGTCGATCCATCTGAGTCACACGCTGATCTATGGCAGCCACCTGATGTGAAAGAGCTGTGAAGTCATAGGTGCCGTGGAAGTCTGAAGTACTGTGCTGAGAAGGACCAAACTGCTCAGCGGGTGCCGATGGTGGCGGGAAGCTAGGGTCAGCCTCCTGAGTGTCCATCGGTGCTGGCTCACCATCTGTGGCATCATCTCTATCGTCAGAATCTGGTGCTGCCTGCTCACTAAACTTAAGTCATATCTGGTGTAAAGTCCCGGAACCAATGACGTCGGTGGGACGAGTTCGAATGTACTCCTCGTCAGCAGGGATGTCGACACCAAAGTGGAGTAAGATCTTCGTGATCCAAGCACCAAAATATAAGTGGTGCCATCCACGAGCAGCAGAAGAGATCTTCTGAAAGGTGTAGTCCATGTGATAGAACACATAATGACCGAAATGTAGAAAGGAGGCATCACGGATACAGAGACAGTGAAGAAAGAAGAGATCGAAGTGAGTGACCTCTGTATAGTGCCCGGCTTGAGTAGTGATCATTCGGCTAAGGAGATGATGTGCCATTTTCATCAGTGGATGAAGATGACGATAGGCCGTTTCGACAATATATTGGACGTCTTGTCTAGAAAAATGGTTTGAATACCATCTGAGATGGGAAGATAGTCCGAAGGCCAACCATGAGTGACAAATGAGTAAAGACCAGGTAATGGGCACGCAACCCCAAAAATATGACAAAGATGGTCTGGATCAAAACGAATGGGCATGCCAAGGACATAGGTAATAATAGCCTCTCGAGTGATTGTCATGTTCGCATAAAAATGACGAACAAGACGAGGGTACACACGCTCCGTGAGGGAAAGAAGTGGCAGCCAACCAATGGTTGCGAACATCTCTTGAACATCTGGAATGTTCAGAGCATCCCAATCAATGGTATAGGCATGCTGGACTTCGCGAGAGGCGTACAATGTGTCGAACCTGACAGAGACGTCCCGAGTGACAAACAAATGACTATCAAACTCAGGGGACTGGGAAGAGGATGGTTGACGAGTACGTCCACGGGATCGTCCTCGTCCACGGCCTTGTCCACGTTGGACAGGCAAGGGTTCGGGTTCAGGTTCTGGTGGGTGGATATGAATTGTACCACCGAAACCGGGGAAACGATGACGACACTGAAAGACCATCCGAACATGATAATGTCTATCATCGTCGGCCATGGGATTCAACAATGGTGGTCTGAGGTGAACGAGAGGTCGGAAAAGAACTATGGTGAATGTCGGAAGGAGTGTGTCGGGCTGCCGAGTTTGAAGAGGGTCGGAAATCGAGGAGCAGAAGGTCAGCGGGTCGTCGGAATTTGTGTTTCCGATGAACGATGAGAGAGAGATGGCTGGCGAAGAGAGATCGGCCGTGAGAGATAGAGAAAGGCCGGCGGGAAGGTCGTCCGGTGGTGGCAGTGCGACTGGCCGGAGAGAGAGAGAGTGGCAAAGGAGAGAGAGAAGGCCGACGGTGGCAGGGCGCCGGAGAGTGAGAGAGAGAGATGGGTCGGCTGGAGAGTTGGCCGGAGATTTGGCCGAAGAGTTGGCCGAAAAGAGAGTGAGGAAGAGAGAGTCGAAGATAGAGCGAGAGAGGGAGAGAGAGTTGATCGAGGAGGAGGCGGCCGGTCGCTGGAGTCCGGTGATCGTAGGGTTTGCCGGAGGGGGAAGGTTGTCGGCTGGCCGGAGGTTGGTCGGTGATTGTTTGGCAGGAGCGACGGTCGCGTGGAAATGGGGATTAGGTCGACCGATTTGAGCGGTCGACTTCTTATAGCTCACGATTTTGGCATATATCGGTCGACCAGACATGCCCCGCGGTCGATCGGACACTTCTTTTCCAAACATATCATATAGCGGTCGCTTCGATGTCAGCCGATCGCTGTATATACCGGTCGACCGGTTTCGTCATATCGGTCAATCGATCATTTGTATTCGTGTTGAACCTTCTATTGTATTCGACAGGTCCTTTCAGGCGGTCGACCGGTCCTGCAAGTAGATCGACCGATCCCTGTAGTTTTCAAATTTTGAACCATTTAAACTCATTAAAATCATAAAAATCATATTCCAAAAAAGATCATACAAATGTAAGTGTTGTGCAACACTTTTAATGTTCAATTCATGTCAAAAGTGATATTGTATAATCAAGTCACTTTTAGTTTGAATTGATATGCAATCAAGAGTTAATCATTCCTAATTCCCTTCTAAGCATGCAAAATCGTTCTTCACTTAAGGGTTTTATAAATATGTCTACAAGTTGAACTTCAGTGGACACATGTTCAATGGCAATGTTCTTAAGGGACACATGTTTTATAATGAAATGATACCGTAAATCAATGTGTTTAGTCCTAGAGTGTTGAATTAGATTTTTGGTCATTTCTATAGCACTTGTGTTATCGCACTTCATGGGTACATTTGAACAATTTACACCATAATCAAGTAATTGTTGTTTTACCCATAGTATTTGTGCACAACAACTACCGGCGGCTATATATTACGGTAGAAAGTGCGATGGAGTTTTGTTTCTTGCTAGCTCATGAAATGAGAGAGCTACCAAGAAAATAACACATTCCACTAGTGCTTTTTCTATCAACTTTACACTCGGCAAAATCCGCAACGGTGTAGGCATGCAATTCAAATGGGGAATTTCTATCATACCAAATGCCTAAGTCACTTGTATTTTTAAATAATGCAATATTCTTTTTACAGTAATTAAGTGCGATTCTTTGGGGGTGGATTGAAACCTAGCACACAAACACACACTAAACATTATATCCGGTCTAGATGCCGTCAAGTAGAGCAAACCACCAATCATACCTCTGTACCTTTTTTGATCAATGGACTTGCCTTTTTCATCTTTATCTAATTTTGTAGTAGTGCTCATAGGAGTTGTGCTCGGCTTACATTCGTTCATCCCGAATCTTTTGAGTAGTTCCCTTGTATATTTTTCTTGATTAAGAAAAATACCTTCCTTGGATTGTTTTACTTATAGGCCTAGAAAGAATGTGAGTTCTCTTACAAGACTCATTTCAAATTCTTGTTGCATAAGAGTTTCAAACTCTTTGCATAGGCATTCATTAGTAGCGCCATAAATAATATCATCAACATAAATGTGAACTATTAAAATATCATTTTTAAAATGTTTTAAGAACAATGTAGTATCAACTTTCCCTTTTTGAAAATCAATTTCAATTAAAAATGAACTCAATCTTTCATACCAAGCTCGAGGGGCTTGTTTCAATCCATAAAGGGCTTTTGAGAGTTTGAAAACATGATGTGAAAAATCTGGATTTTCAAAATCTTGAAGTTGTTCGACATAAACTTCCTCATTTATAAAACCATTCAAGAAAGTCGATTTAACATCTATTTGAAAAAGTTTAAAACCTTTATAGCATGAAAAAGCCAAAAGCATTCGAATTGCCTCAAGTCTAGCAACATGAGCAAAAGTTTCATCAAAATCAATCCCTTCAATTTGTGAGTAACCATTGACCACTAATCTAGCCTTGTTCCTCACAATGACACCATTTTCATCTAACTTGTTTCGAAAGGCCCATTTGATTCCAACGATACGATGGTCCTTGTGTCTTTCTACAAGTTTCCACACTTGAATTCTTTTAAAGTTATTTAATTCTTCATGCATTGCATTTATTCAATTTGGATCTTCAAGTGCTTCATCTATATTGTTGGGCTCATAATTTGCAAGAAAAGTCGAAAACGCACATAGATTTTTTAAAGAATTTCTAGTTTTTATGCCTTCATTTAACTTACCTATAACTTGATCAAGTGGGTGTGATGAGGCATGTCTCCAATTTCTTGGGATTATTTGATTATCTTCTCTTTGAGGTACTTCCATTTCTTCCACCTTTGGAGTGTTATCTTTTGTTTCTTCTATGTCCACACTTCAAGTTTTCTTTGTACTTAAACTATTTCTTCATCATTATCCTGTGCTTGTTTGCTCAAAGAATCATTAATTTCATTAAATTTAACATTAATAGACTCTTCAACAACTAATGTTCTTTTGTTGTATACTCTATAGGCTTTACTTGTATTAGAATAACCAAGAAAAATACCATCATCACATTTATCGTCAAATTTGCCTAATTTATCTTTAATGTTCAGGATATAACATTTACATCCAAAAACTTTAAAATAGGATATGTTTGGTTTCTTACCAAATAGCATTTCAAAACATGTTTTCTTTTCAAAAGGTCTAAGTATAATTCTATTGAGAACATAGCAAGATGTGCTTACGGCTTCCGCCCAAAAGTATTTTGGTAATTTACTTTCATTTAAGATTGTTCTAGCCATTTCTTGTATAGTTCTATTTTTTTTTCTACTACACCATTTTGTTGAGGTGTTCTAGGAGTGGAAAATTATGAGTAATTCCATTTTCTTCACAAAATAATTCAAATTTATGATTTTCAAATTCTCCTCCATGGTCACTTCTAATTTTTGAAATCTTTTGTTCAAATTCGTTTTGAACTCTTTTTGTAAATTTGGAAAACATGTTTAGTGTCTCATTTTTACTAGCGAGAAAATTGTACAAGTGAAACGAGAGAAATCATCAACAATTACAAATACATATCTTTTTCCTTCTAAACTAGTCACATCAATAGGCCCAAACAAATCAAGATGTAAAAGTTCCAAGGCCCTATGAGTACTAATAACTCCTTTTAATTTAAAAGAACTTTTGGTTTGTTTACCTTTTAAACATGAATCACAAATATTGTTTTTTTCTCAAATTTGATCTTAGGTAAGCCTCTAACCATTTCATGATTTGAGAGTTTATTTAGCAATTTGTAATTTGCATGTCCTAATCTCCTATGCCACAAGTTTATGTCATCATGCATGACACTAAGACATTTTTCATTTTTCAAGTTATCAAAATCAATTTTGTATACATTATTGTATCTAAATCCCATGTGTAAAACTTTGTTATTTTCATCTAATATCAAATATTTGTCCTTCTCAAATTTAACTAAATAATTTTTATCACAAAGTTGACTTATGATAATTAGATTATGTTTTAGATTTTCAACAAGCCAAACATTTTCTAAATACACTTTGTCATTCTTACAAATATTACCTATATCAATTACTCTTCCTTTGCTGTTGTATCCAAAAGTGACTTTACCTCTATTTTTCTTTTCCAAATTGATGAAATTTGGGGCATCGCCGGTCATATGTTTTGAGCATCCACTATCCAAATACTATTTACCTTCATTGTACATAGAAGCTTCATACAAGAAAGAAGTTAGGAGTTTCATGTTTTTGGTACCCAAACTTGTTTGGGTCCATCTTGGTTAGTCATGGTCCTTTTCGGGACCCAAATTTTCTTCATTCCTTTACTTATTCCTTTCCTAATTTTGCAATCATAAGAATAATGCCCTTCATATCTACAATGAAAATAAACAATTTGTGATCTTGTGTAATCATGCAATGCTTTAACAAATATAATTCTTTTGTCATTCTTCTTTTCAAAATAGGTGAAACCAAGTCCTTTTTTGTTTGAAGAAATTTTAGATCTATTAAGCATTGCGTCTAACATTTTATTTCCATTTGAGAATTTTTCAAGTTCAAGTTTCAATTGATTAATTTCTTTGTTCAAATATGCACTTTCTATAATTTGTCTTTTACATATTGATTTTAGTGCATTATTTTTCGATTTCAATTCTTCAATTGAGAGTTCTAAGCTAGAGTTTTCTTTATTCAATATATCACACTTTTCACATGCTTTAACATTCTTATTTTTATTTTGCAAATTTTTAAACTCTATTTTTATCTCATCATATTTTTTTAGGCATCCATATTTATTAATTAGACCTCTAAACTCCTTATGCACATTGAAATATTCACTATCACTATAATTAGAAGAGTTAGATGATACCTCATAGCTATTAGTCATTAGACATATGTAGGCTTCCTCGTCATCACTGGAAGAGGTGTTGGAGTCATTCACTTCATCTTCACTTTTGTCCCAAGTGGCTTGAAGAGCTTTTTTCTTCCTTCTTGAGCTTTCTCCATCTTTCTCCTTTTTGATCAAATTTGGACATTCATTTTTGTAATGTCTAATCTTTTTGCATTCAAAGCAAGTTACTTGGCTTTTGCTTAATGATCTTCTCTTGGAATAGCCTTTCTTCTTCTTAGCGAACCTGAGATATTTGTCAAGCTTCTTTGCATAAAGAGAAAGCTTCTTTTCATCAAGATCCTCATCTTCTTCACTTGTATCTTCCTCATCTTTGTTTGCTTTCAATACAAGTGTTTTTCTTTTTAGAGTGTTTGCTTCTTCATCCTCCTTGATCCCGATCTCATAGGTCAAGAGTGAACCTATAAGATCATCAAAGTCCAACTTGTTTAAGTCATTTTCTTCAATCACTGTCCTCTTTGTATGCCACTTGGAGGAGAGAGACCTGAGAAACTTTTTCACTTTTTGAGGATTAGTCCTTGCCTCGCCCAAAAAGGCTAAGACATTTATAATAACATTAAAGCGAACAACCATCTCATTAATGAATTCATTTTGAAGCATTTTAAAATAATCATATTGATGATTTAAAATATTTAATCTAGACTCCTTAACTTTATCCGTTCCTTCATGAGTAATAATAAATTTTTTCCAAATATTATTAGCACTTTCACAACTATAAATACGATTAAACTCTGTTGGATCCAAGGCACAATAAAAAATATTTTTAGTTTTTCAATCTAATTTTACTAAAAGTTTTTCTCCTTCGGTATATTCTGAAGGCTTTTTCTTACTTAAATCAAAAACATTTTGAATAATATCCCACATATCAATATCAATAGAACAAACGTAGGCTTGTATCCTAATTTTCCAATAAGCAAAATTTGAGGCATTGAAAAGTGGGGGACGATTAATAGATTGACCTTCGGAAAAATCGAAACCACTTGATGCCATAGCTCTAAAGATATTTCAAATCTTAAAGCTAGAGCAACCTGGCTCTGATACCAATTGTAGGATCGAAAGCACTAAGAGGGGGGGTGAATTGGTGAAATTAAATTTTCAAAAATTCACCTTCGGAGAAAAATGATAAAACCGATCACAAGCAAATAAAGATAATGCGTAGATGAAAAATAAAGAACAAACACAAGAAGGCACGATATGTTGACGAGGTTCGGCCCAACTCTTTGGCCTACGTCCCCGCTCCGACTTCTCGACTTCGAGATCGTCGGAAATTCACTATCTTTCTCTTTTCTTGTAGGGAGAGAACAACCCTCTTAATACAACTACGCCTTCTTCTCCGCTCAAGAGGAAAGGCACACCCCACTTACAAGGAGCTCTCAATCTCACTATATTTCAGAAAGTGAATGTTTTCCTCTAACTCTTTTCTTTTACAAAACTTTTTTTTCACACTCAAAGCTAAGAAAAGAAAAAGGGAAGAAATTACAATTCTACGCTCAAAAACTTGAGATGAGCTCTAGGATGTTCCTTCTTGCTTGGATGAATTTTTTTCAGGCTTTGGCACTCCTTTTATAGGCTCCTAGGGGTGAGAATTGGTTCAAAAGGTCTCCCCCAATTTGACTGAAGGGTCGGTCGACCGCTGAGATTAGCCGGTCGACCGGTCTATGTGACTGTTGTCTTATTTCTTCACTTTGACTCTGCCCGGTCGACCGGTCATTCGATCGATACAACGACCGGTAATGTCTCGACGTCGACTGGTCTATATTGTTGTCGACCGATCTATCGACCGATGTAGTCTCGACATCGGCCGGCATCTTCTCGTCTTTTCTTTCAACAAATATCAGTCGACCGGTGCTTCTGGTCGGTCGACCGATGGGTCGACCGGTCGTGCTGAAAACTTTTCTTCCAACTTCAAATTTGGCGATTTCTTCGGCGAATCTATTCATATCAATTCTACACCTGCATTATCACTACTTGAGCATAGATTAGTAACTTTATGTCCATTTTAATTTGTTATCATCAAAACATAGGATTCAACACATCATCGTACCACTCCACATTATTTTAAGAAAGAAATTTGTTTTGAGTTATCAAAAAAATTAAGAGTTACATTTTCAGATAAATGTTAGAATTTTCCCCTCTTGCATTATTTATATAGTAATGATAGATAAGTTGATTAGGAAGGAATGAGAAACATACTTTGCTTCTCTCATTGATATAAAGGTAAAAGGAGTCACGATTGAAAAATATTCCAATCATATATGAGTTTGTTAAAATACTAAGATCTTCTTAGATTATGTACCGAGGAGATAGAGAGAATTCTTTGTGGATCTAGTCTATAGAACTATTCCTACTTCTAAGACTCCTTATTGTATTACACCTATAAGATTAAAAGAACTATAGGAGCATTCCGATGAATTATGCATTCATTCGAAATTCTAGGCTTTAGATTTATTCTTCAAGAAGAAAGATAAGTTCCTTAGTTGGGCATAAATTATATACATTTTAAGTAATTATGAAGAATAACTTATTAAGAATGGATAACTTGCTTGATCAGTTACAAATTTCTCAAAAATGAATTTAAAATAGGGATATCATTGGCTAAAATTAAAGAATGTGATATCTCAAAAGTTATTTACATGGAATTCACTATGCTTATTACAAATTATTGGCCATTAAACCATTCATAAACGCATGATCTCATAGTTCCTAAAGTCAGTCACATCATGAGAAATATTTAAACACTATTTCGCAAAATTCTTATGAAAAAATAAGACTAAAGCCCAATTGAGTGAGCTTTGGCTTTATCTCGTGATATTAGATCATGGCAATCCTAAGGAAAACAAACCATGTCCTTGGTGCATATGACCATTTGAAATATGAGTTTGATCAATTATTTATCATGTAGCATTTTTTTCCTAATATAGAAAGAAGGCACAATGTGTTTCCTTGTACCCAATCTAAAAAAGTGAACTAATCATTTACATATTAATTTGAACAAGAACTTGTCACATAAAAACAACTAGTTTGTATCTTACATTGTAAGAGAATGCAAAATATAAGAAAAGTCACATCCTAAGGTATTGTGTTATAAAACTTTTATCAATGAGACATTGTGTTTTGAAATACAAATATTTAAATATTGTTAAAGTATGATGAAAGGATACTTAAATGCCACCATTCATAGTTTGTATTTAACATACATTGAATTACTCATATGTATGAGAATCAGATAATAGATATGTAATACATTATTGATATTCAAATTTTAATAATTAAGTCTTTGGGTTTGAACACTATATTTGTTCGACTCTTGTAAGTGATTATGGTTATTCTAAATTTATTAATAACATACGTATGAATTGACTTTAAAGCTCAAGATTGGGATTGATCCTGATAAAACATGTTGATAGAAAGATTTAAAAAAAAAACAATAAAGTATAGTTATGTTGTTTTGAATAGTCAAAATCAATATGCAAAATGTGCTATAAATAACATAAGTGAAATATGAATATGATCATGAAAACTTTATAGATATATATGAATGATCTTTAATATGAAATTAGAAATTACTTGTGTTGGATGTGTAGATAATATAGTATGAGTTTTCTTCTTCGGGTTTGAGAACATCAAATCTTAACAAAATTATACGAAATATTGAAGGTTCGGTATGGACAATTAGTAAGAGAATAGATGCTTGTAATTCTATGAAGACATTATGAGATGTCTATATTAATAAGAAATGGTAAACAATTTATAGAAATGGATAATAATATTAGACTCGCATAAGGGTTGAAGAATCAATCATCAAATCAGTTTAATGTTAAAAATTGATACCTATTTGATAGAATTGAAATTATATGATGATCATTAAATTATCATTGTCTAATGTGAATTATTACTAGTGATCTTGAAATCACTATGGAACCTTGAATTACTATTATTGATATCAGAATTATTGTCAACTTCCAATCCATCGTTGTCAAACAACATTCTTATAGATTTTGCAATTATTGATGTTCTTGATTAATTGTCATCGATTGCAATTCCTCATATTTGAGTAGTGATTTTTAACACATCAAACTCCATTTAGCGTGATTGATTAACTCATCATTGTCACTCCTTTATGGGTGATAAATGATTTGCCTCTTCGGACTTTAGTACGTCCACCAATTTTGAAAGTTTAAAGACTTGTGAGAAAGCTTCTCATAAGATAATTGGAGTGATGCATCCTCTGATCGTCTATTGAGAGCTTTAACTAGGTGTTTTTGAATCATGAAATGTTAGTTGGATGTGTAGCGAATGAGAGATTAGAGGGGACGCCCTTCTGATCCTCGATCGCAAACTCGAATGACATTTCACCATTGTAAATCAATTAGATAGGCAAAGTCTTATTCACAAAACTCATTGTTTCTCACACTATGACAGTAATTTTTATGAATGATAGTAATCGTATTTGACTTATGAACACATAATAATCGATGGGTATTATGTCGTTCCCTTTATCCAATGTGTCATCTTCTTTTGCTTGGCATGATAGACTCATATAATTGTTGAAATATTACCCATTGTCCTTGTTATCCATAAAGTTTGTTAAATATTTGGAAATTTCATTGCAATTAGTGTTTCACTCATAACCTTGGTACTTATCTTTATGAGAACTTTGTATAAAATTAACCACGGTAACAAGATTAGATGAGAGAATTAATTCTTTTATGGAATTTTAAAATATGTACATTAGGAAAATGTTATAGCCAAAAGAATATAATAAATGCAGGATTATTGTGAAATGTCAAGAAAAAAAAGTAATCACAATATTAAATTCACAAGGACAACATTACCTAAAAAAACATAAAGAAAAGTTATGTCCATGATACATAGGCCCATATGAGATTTTGGCATGTATTAGGTCAACTGTTTATTTGTTAAATTCTACCACTATAGATATTGTGTATTAATGATATCTTCAATGTTTCTTTGATGGTATCGTTCAAATTCTTTGTAGACAAGCTCGACTCATCAATCAACAATGCATAACCATATACGTATAATCCATCAACTGAAACAACATCTCTAATTCATAGATGTACTACATCTTCGACTGCCAAATCATGAATAGGAATTTTGTCTGTGTTCATCTCTGATCACCTGGACTAAGATATTTTTCTTTTCCTTATCTAAGTCTCTAAACTGCAATGGTTTTTGGTTGTTATAACTATGAAGAGCAAGAATATGCTAAGTAATATTTCTAAACCATCGTATGCACCCTTAGGCCAGTCTTCAGTTAGAAATCCAAAAATTACAAATATCAAAGCTCAAATCATAAGAATGATCAATGTCAAATCTTGTAAAGCATTCCAACATCTAGAAGCTTCTTGGTGATTTTTCAACATACTTGTTAAAAAAATATTTTGCTTGTCATTATGCCAGCATCAAACACCTAGTCCTCCATTGGTCTTCAAACCCTTGTTATTATGTCCATGTGCAATGGGTGCTAACTTATCTGGGTTGATGCAATAACTAGCTTCTCTCATCTCTTCTTGAATATGATAATCCGGTGTGCTATGTGTTAAAGCAAAAACCATGGAGAGCAGAACATCAACAAAGAATAGTACATACAATTAGCTTCTGCTCATACAGAATTAGAGTTCGTACCATCAATAAACTGCAGAGCAGTCTTCTGCACATAAAAAGTAACTCAATCTATTCGAATATTAGAGAAATTGTCTTGAGTAGAAAATATATTATAAATTGTAGGAGTTAATGAAAATGAACTTTGGTAATGAAAAATTTATTCAGTGTTAGTGTTATAGGGAAAAAACCATTCAAGTGAAGAGAAAGTTGGAAGTGAGACTGACCAAATAGGAAAGAAGGAAGTATTTATTCTTATTTCTCAGAACATGTATCTAAATTTTGGAGACGAAATTTTTTTAAGGAGGGGAGAATTGTTACGGATGTGCTCCATAAATATCATTTTAACATAATCTTACTTTTAATTAGCATATTAATTTAGATGCTTATATAGTCATGGTTGTGTGTAGCAATTAACTTTTGGATTAAAGCATAATGATAATTAAATTATCGATAAGCATTATAAAGAAATTATATAATATTATTAGGAATAAATTTTAATATTTGTAAATATTATGATAAACATGTTTAACTATGATTAACTAAAGTTAATTAGAGGTTTAACACTAATTCTTAATACAATAATATGATTGGACCTTTATTTCAACCAATGGGACTTCAAGCTCACCAGCAGCTTAGTAATGTATTTTTTTCGAACTGCCATATGACATGTTCAAATTATAAAATATATATATTACTTTTTCTCATCCTCTGCAAGATGAAAAATTTCCAAGATCAAATCTATAGCTGAACAGCGTGAAGAAATTCTACAAGTTTGCTAGGTTAAGGTGAATCTGCGGATCCAAAATCGACCTTCAACTTCATACGATTGTATCTTCCTGATTCTTCTTCATAAATCCTGAAATATTACATGATTTATCCTTATGAAGTTATCTCTCCATGAGCACAAGAATCATCTAAAAATAACATTTATAGAGAAAGTTATGAACCGATCTTCATGGGTCGCTCACTCTGTCCTGAGTCAAAGACAAATCCGTCTTGTAGATTAGGGTATGATTCGAATAAACTGAATTAGGGTTTTAAATTTGGATATGACTAATTAGTGATTCTTTTAGAGTTAGAATCATCCAATTTGGATTTGATTATGTGGAGAAATGAATTTTTAATTTCGCATGACCTCTTCTATCTAGTTTTAGGACATACACAGAACATGAGCCGAATTGATTAATTTTGTTATAAGGGAATATGAGTTAAATTCTACAATTTTTATACCTAAACACTGTCGTCTAGATTCTATAAAAGTTAAAATCATGTCAAATGAATAAGTATTGTTAAAGATATAAATTAATCATTCAGTGATACATAGTCTGCCAGTGCATAAATCCTAGGTCAGATTGCCTTAAATTTTATGTCTTCCTCACTTGGAATTAGTTAATGATATTTGAGAGTTAGAAACCTTAATAAGTTTAGTTTCTAATTTATTTATAATCATAAGATTTTCACTTAAGGTTAAGAAGTTATGAATTATTTATTGACATACACTCAGTCTAAAATCTGAGAGAGCATCTAGTTAAGCTATGAAAGATTGAGAAGTTTCAAGTCTAAAGTAATATATGAATATAAATAACTAAAATTACACATTAATATTAAAAGGGATTATATGCATTTTAAGGTGAACAAGTATTCATGCATGAGCATACATTGCATATTGTTATTATTAGTAATTGGAAAGTGAAATAGCATCCTTGCTTGTAGGAAACCAACAAGCTACAAGTGAAAGGAGGAAAATCTAGTAAACTTCTTTGAAAACATAAAGTATAAGGTGAGTGTGTAAATTTACAATATAGAAAAATGTTATTGTTAGTTCTTTTATTTATGTTATTATTTCAAGCAAAGATTATTACTATTATTATTATTGGAACATATCTTGAACTATGAAAAGAATTTATGATATGTTCCAATGATTTTATATGAGATGGAATAACCTCTTATACGAAAATATTTTTAGAGAACAATGCTTGTGAAATTAAAATAAGTTTTACTTGATAATGATATGTGATTATGACAAGTGTATTTTGATATTGTTAAACTCCATGTGTTCATTGACCATGCTATTTGAAAAAGGTCTTTGAACCTCATTCGATATACATGAAGCCTTCAAGGTGTATATTGGATGTCTTTGCCCTTTGGGGATTGCTATGCACGCACGTATTGACCTATGATATGTTCTGCGTATCCCAGATGATTGGATACATATTGACCCATAATTTGCTCTGCGTATATGAGACTCTTTGATTGTGAAACTCTGCTTAATTGTATGACACACAATCATGGAGGGATACGTATTGACTCATGATTTGCTCTGTGTATCTGAGATTCTTTGATTGTAAAACTTTGCTTAACTGTATGACACACAATCATGGAGGGATACCTATTGACCCACAATGAGTATGTGCAGTATCACATGTGTGAAGTTTAACTATGAATATGATGATATCTTGAATAATTTTTATTTATGTAAAATTTCATATGATTTCAAAACTTATGTGATATGAGTTATACTTTAAATGTTTTCTCATATGAAAGAAATGTGATTATTTAAATGTTATATGTACTCGTATTGTTCCCCTATGTTGTACTTTTATTCCACTCATTGAGCAAATGATGTTGCTCACAGTACCCATTTTAAATTTTTCAGATACTTGTAATACTCAGAGCTTATTTTGTTACATATAGAAGAGGTCGAGCCGTTGAAGCAATTTTATTTTTCCTTCACTATTGTATTTTTAAAAGCATGCATGTAATAGATAAACTCGAGAGTTTTACTAGAGTTTATTAGAATTTTTTTGTAAGGTTGTATAAAATTTGATCATGTGGGGTGTTATATATGAGGTGATTAGTGAAAAAAATATAATGATAATATGTGAATGATATGTCTTATAAATGTTTATTTAATTTTGATGAATATATATGCATGTTTTGTATGTATTGGCAAATAACACAATATCAGTAAGGGAGAAAGTTTTGCTGATTTTATTTATAGAATTGCTAAACATAATTAAGGAAGATAATAGTTGAGATTATAACTTAGTCACGGAGTGGGGTGTGACAGAGTTATGATACCAAACTCTGTCACACCCTACTCCGTGACTAAGTTCTAATCGTAATTATTATTTCCTTTAATCTTATTTAGCAATTCTAAAAATAAATTGACAACACCCCCCCCCCACCCTCCCTAATTATCTTATTTCATTTGTCAATGCATATAATAGATGCAAATATATACTCATCAAAGTTTAATAAAAAGTTATAAGACATAACATTTACACATTATCACTATTATTTCACAACTCATTTCACATTTAACATCCCACAGGATCAAGTTTTATACAACCTTACAAAATAGTTCTTATAAACCCTAGTATAACTCTTGAGTTTGTCTATTGCATGCATGTTTCAAAAACAAAAGTGAAGGGGAAAATAAAATTGCTCCAATGGCTCGACATCTTCTATATGCAACAAAACAAGCTCTGAATCGATTCAACTTGAGAACTTGCGGGTATCTGAAAAATTTAAATTGGGTACTATGAGCAATAATCATTTACTCTGTGAGTGAAATAAAAGTACAATATAAAGAAACAATACAAGTGAATATAATATTTAAATAATTAGATTTCTTTCATATGAGAAATCATTTAAAGCATAATTCATATCACATAAGTTTTCAAATCATATGAACTTTTACATAATAAAAATTATTCAAGATATCATCATATTCACAGTTAAACTCCACACATGTGTCATCGCACATACTCATCATGGGTTAATACGTATCCTACGCAGAGTAAATCATGGGTCAAATACGTATCCTTTCATGATTGTATATCATACAGTTAAGCAGAGCTTCACAATCAAAGAGTCTCAGATACGCAGAGCAAATCATGGGTCAATATATATCCTTCCATGATTGTGTGTCACACAGTTAAGCAGAACTTCACAATCAAATAGTCTCAGATACGCAGAGCAAATCATGGGTCAATATATCCCATCATCTGGAATACGCAAAGCATATCATGGGTCAATACGTGCATGCCAATGGACAAAGACACCCGATATACGCCCCAAAGGCTTCATGTATATCGAATGCAGTCCCAAAGACCTTTTTTCAAATAGCATGATTAATGAACACATGAAGTTTAACAATATCAAAATACACATATCATAATCATATATCATTATTAAGTAAAACTTATTTTAGCTTCACATTGTTCCCTGAAAAAAAAATTTCGTATAAGAGGTTACTTCATCTCATATGAAATCCGTGAAACATATCATAAATATATTTCATAGCTCAAGATGTGTTTCAATAATAACAATAATAATCTTTACTTGAGATAATACCATAAATAAAAGAATTAACATATATTATTTTGCTATGTTGTAAATTT
The DNA here is from genome assembly GCA_030549335.1 of Pontederia crassipes. NCBI lineage: Eukaryota > Viridiplantae > Streptophyta > Magnoliopsida > Commelinales > Pontederiaceae > Pontederia > Pontederia crassipes. The sequence goes on from JAUKPH010000017.1 coordinate 9,544,456, forward strand.
ACCCACTCACCTTATACTTTATCCTTTCAAAGGAGGTCTACTAGATTTTTCTCATTTCACTTGTAGCTTGATAGTTTCCTACAAGCAATGATGCTATTTCACTTTTCAATTACTAATAATAATAATATGCAATGCATGCTCATGATGCATGAACACTTGTTCACCTTAAAATGCACATAATCCCTTCTAATATTAATGTGTGATTTCAATATTCATATTCATATGCTACTTCACACTCCTAACTATTCAATCTTCCAAAGCTTAACTACATGTTGTTTCAGAATTTCAGACTGAGTGACTCTCAATAAATAATTCATAATTTCTTAATCATATGAACAAATATTATGATTATGGATAAATTAGAAACTAGAGTTACTAATGTTTCCAACCCCCAAATGTCATTCACTAATTCCAAATGATAAAGTCATAAAATTCAAGACAATCTAACCTAGGGTTTGTGTTCTGGCATACTGTATATCACTGAATGAATAATTTATATCTTTAACAATACTTATCCATTTGTCAAGATCCTAATTTTCTTAGAAACTAGACTTCCTTAGTATTTGGTCATAAAAATTAGAGAATTTAATTCATTGTATAACTCTATAACAAAAATAGTCAATTCGGATCGTACTCTATCAATGTCCTGGAACTTGACAGAATAATCACTATGAAATAAAAAATTCATTTCTACACATCTACACATCGAAATTGGATGATTCCACTTCTCACCGAACCCTTGTGAAGCCTAATTAAACATATCTAAGTTTCAAATCCTATTTCATTATATCCTAATCATGCTCTAATTTACAAGTTGGATCTATCTTTGATTCAGGACAGAGTGAGCGACCTATGGTACTGGGTTCATAACTTTCTCTAAAAAAGTCCTTTTTATATGATTCTTGTGGTCATGGAAAGCTAACTTTGAGAGGATGAGCCCCATGCAAAATTTCAGGATTTATGACCATGAAGAGATGATCATATGAAAACGAAGGTCAATTTCAGATAAAAAACCCTACCTTAACCAAGCGACCTTGGTGAATTTGCTCAGGAGGTTCTGCTAGATATTTTCCTCTGAAAATTTTTTGCCTCTCCGAGGATAAGATGTTTTAATATATCTATTGTTTTCAGATTTTTAATATGTTCCATATTATAAATGAACATTAAAAAATAATATTGTGCACAATTTTTTCACATATATAAAATAATATAATCTAATATAATTATGTTCATAACATAATATCAAAACATATTATAATATATACATGACATTTAAATTTTGCACACATGACATATCAAGAAATGTCCATAATCATGTCATATGGATTTCAAGAAAATTTCAGTAAATTTTATAACATAACATAATTACATGCAAGACATTTCATATAAAAAACATATGTCACATTATAACACGTCACAAAATATCTGATATGCATAATAATTACAAAAATTAACTAAATATTCATATTATATGTCATGGATCATCAAGACAATTTCAAAAAAGAAAAGATAAAAAAAATAATGAAATCAGATTTGGTTTAGGAACGGTCGGTAGGAGATGAGAAATAAAAAGTTAAAATATCAAATCCCAATGAGAGTAAAGGTTAGTTAGAGATAAAATGTATTTACCATATTAGGAGTCCTATGCTATAAAAACAACTAAAGCCTTAATTCTTTTTTTTTTCTTTTCAACCCACGAATCTTTTCTCCCTTCTGCTTCGTCGCCCCCTGCCGGACGCTATTGGAACGTCGACCAACACCTAGGAGGCAAGCCGATGAGACCAATCAATTTCTTCCTTCTCCCTCTCTCGCAAACCTCTTGGTGTTGCAACTCATAGCAGGGTTGCTGATGTTCTTCGTTGGTTTGTTGTAGGCGGAGACCGAGAAGAAGAACAGAGGGGAAACAGGGGACGTGTTCAATAGGATTTTTAACGAATCAAGGCAAGGATTAATCGCGAACCGAGGTGGGTGAACTGAAATCAACTTGCCATAATCCATCCCTTAATCGATCATGAAAAGAAGAATATAAGAAGAAGGTCCCAAGGTTATCGTTTTGGTTGTTTGATTCTTGATTTCTTTGATTGTTTGATTGATTTGCATATTGTTTTAAGTCATATTGTTATGTTTGTGGTTGATTGATTGTTAGTAAGTAGGAACAAAATTAGGATGAGTTTATGCTAGAGGTTTTCAGGAAATTTCGAATTTTGGAATCCATCAGGACGTCGACCGGTCGACCGACCTGTATGCTTTGCCAGACACCGGTCGACTGATTTATTGAACCCATAGCCGACTTGCATGAACCTATCGGTCGATCGACCGAGCGGCCGCTCTAATCGACCGATCGACCAATCTATCAGTCTTATCAGCCGATCGGTCGACCGTTCAATAGAACGTATCGACCAATCCTCCAAACCTACCATCCAACTTTTCGAAAACACCGATCGATCGATTGGAGCAGATCGGTCGATCAATCCATAGCCCACCGGTCGACCGTTCCCCAGAATCGGTCGACCGATTTACGTAACTCTGTTTATCATGTTTATCAAACATCCTAAATCTCGATTTGAATCTTGCATATCCTTATTTGATTTATTATAATAATGACTAAATTCAAGCTACATGATTTGTTCATGATCCATCCATGATTCAAGATATGAATTCACAAGATAATTCATTCTACCATTGATCCTCTCCATTTCCATGTCATGATTGAACAACGAATAATAAGATTTCAAAGTCATTAATAAGTTCAAATAGAAGATGAATAATGGGTTTTCAGTCCAAGCCAAGTGTCTCAAGATAAGGATCGCTCCTTTGGTTATGATTTAATCACCCATTGACCCGCACAAGGCAGTATCGTTTGCTCGGTACTCTAAGAACTAAAGGCACATAAAGTCACATTGATTTCTAATAATAAATCAAGATCAAGAAGCATGATTAAGTCAAGTCAAGTTATCGTCATGATTTTCAAGTATGTCATGATTTCAATATTTACTAAGCATCATTTGATTCTCATTATTTATGATATCTTATTCTTATTATGATCTATAATGCCTTCATGTTGTCCTTTTCACATTTAAGTTAAGCATGATTATTTACCTCTGATTATTCTATTCATGTTATGCATTGTATATCATGTGATTCTCCACTAGGCTGTAAAGCTTACGGGAGGACCTCCTTCCCAGTGTCTGATTTTCACAGGACCAGGTCAGTGACGAGGTGGAGTAGGTGTGTGATGACAAAGCTCTGGCGATAAGAAAACACATGAACCATAAGGCTTATTAGATTTCTTATTGAATTTTCTTTTTCTTCCGCATTTATAGATTCATGATATAAAACTTCATTTTATTTTTTAAAGATGATATAGCTACTTTTAGACTTTCGTAATTAAAATTATCCTTTTTATTTATTTCTTTATTATTCTTTTTTTCGCTAGCATGTCTCGATTCTTGACTGAGATATAGTCAATATTATGATCAAAGTCATAGTATGTCGTGACATTTCCAAATTGATCTTCGCCGTGTGACGGAGTCGATTTGGAGGAGTTACAAAAGCAGCCCATGTCATTATGCTGCGCGCAGGAACTGCCCGCGCTGCATGCCGCGGGTCCTCAGGCCTGCGCGCTGCATTATAGTGTGCGGCGTAGCAGGCCAGAGGCCCACGCGTCATTTCTCCATCAGCGCACTGCGCGGTAGACCTCAAGCTCACGCACAGTGCATGGATGCAGCACTGTTCATGCTATAGTGCCATGCAGCACTATTCACATTGAAGAAATTTTTTTTTGAAAAATTACGAAAAAATATATTAAAATTTTGTACTAAAATTTCTGTTGAAATTAGTAATGATGGATGATAAAAAAATTAATTTTTTGTTCTTTGGTTATGCTCATATAACCAAAGGTAGAAGAAACATAATTTTTGCACAATTCCATGTTATGAAAAAAAATAACGAAAAGAACGATTATGGCTCTGATGTCATTTGAAAGTTTTAACATAGGAAAACCAACCTTTTACAGTGGAATAAATAAAGTTCTCTTACGTTGTTTCGTACAAGGACGAGACGACGATCATCAACCGACTATAATATCACAATCCAAGTACTTACATAATTACAACAAAAATTAGACAAAACAAGGAAAATTGGGATAGCATTATTTTCAGCAATGCAACTCTATTTTTTGAGTTGCATAGATATCTGCATCTCCATGCAGCAGTTTTTGCAACCACAAATCATGTGATTTGGGTAAGCACATCATGTGCGTATGTCCAACACTTTCAATTTCCGCTCGGCAAGTTGGGAGTTCAAGATCTTTACTCTCCATAATATTAAGGTTTACTCACAATCACTATAAGCTTAAAATCTATACTATATTATAAGCAAATAGTTTGCAAGGAGAAGTTAGACATTTAGCACATTCATAGAGTGCCACATGTTCATATCTTAATAGTTATTATTTTAATATTTTAACACTTAATAGCATATTCATTAGGCAACTAATTTAGTAAATATAGGATTTGGTAACTGAAAGAAAAAACTATAATCATTAAAAAACTTAACAAAAATTTCATAAGTCTCTGTGTTGAAAAGATATAATCTTTTAAAAAATGTTTATCAAATTATTATCTCGTAGGATAATTATTTTTAAATAATTAATTATTACAGTTGGTTACAAGACATCATTTGACAATTAATTAATCATTGAAAATTTTTTCCGTCGATAAATGAATTAAAAACTTAATATATGATACAATATTAACTAATTAAATTATTAATACATGTTGTGCGTGCAATTTTATTCTTGCCTTTATTATCATTATTATTATATAGTCACATATTTTTTTAGTCACTGATATTAACATGGAAATAAAATTAAAAATCTAATGCAAAATAAAAAAAAATAGCATGACAATGGACGTTATCTAGAAAACTAAATTTTGGTACATAATAAATGTACCTATGTATATATTATTTATGATATAGTAAAAGCAAAGAAGTTTACAAGAATTTGACATAATCATGTGTGGACAAGTGTCCGTAAAATATTTTTTAAAATTAAGAAATATCAGTTATATGATTATAAAAGAAGGATAGTAAATAAGGAGAAATTGACATTTGGAATTGAGAATTATTCCTAAAAGTTTTAATAATAATGATCGGTTATGATTATGTGATATGATAATTATGTAATTTTATTATCCATACTATTTATAATAATTATACATGCTTAGTATTTGCACGGTTATAGCTATCCTAGGATTATTTGTCCATATTCAATAATATTTTTTTTCTATAAAATATTCTCATTTAATATTTTTTGGCTCAGATAAACAAAATGTTATCGTTGCATTTAATAATCGATCTAAAGCAGAGGCAGATTGCACTGGACGATGATATTGTTATACATGTCTGATACAGTTAAATAATTAACAAATCGAATTTACACAAAATTATTCATTGAGCGGATCGATTTCAAGAGTTCGAATTCGAATTTGAATTCTAAAGGGGCACCTTATTACATAATAATGATATTATTTTTTTAATTTTAAGAGTCCTTTAATCCAAAAATTTTATTCCGGGTTAGACTTAAAAAATTGAGGTTGGATAACATGATTAATTAAGAAAAAAGCCCTACTCGTTTCTTGTTCTCTCTGCGTTGGCGGCCGTGTGAAACGGAGGAGCAATTATTAATCAGGTCAAATTACTTCTTGTGGTCCTCCTAACATTTTCTCATGTATCATTTTCGATTGATTGATTTTTCGGATTCCATCAACACTTGAAAAATCTTGTAATGATCTTTCGGATTGATTTTTGAGTTGATTCCATCAACATTTTTGAATTGATTGATTTTTCTCGGATTCCCTCAACACTTGAAAAATCATGCATGCATGTAAATCATACAGATATTATTATCATTATTTTTTGTATAATTGTTCATATAATTAATGTGCGATACCTAGTTTTGGACTCGTGGCAATCGAGCGATATTTTCTTCAAAGTAATCTGGTTAAATTATTTTTACTGATTCTTAATATTTTCTCATTGGGTATTAGATGTGTTATTATTTGCAATGATTGATTTTTTTTCGATTCTATCAGAGCTTATTGTAATCTGTGTATTACTTCATGAATTTTTTTACTCTTTTGTGATGTATTTTTCTACGTGGCCTAGCGATAACATAAACTTGTTTAGAAGAACTCCCACAACGAAATCATTATGTTGTGGATTATAATTTAGAAGATAATATTACGAATTGATACGTCATGCGTCAGAGATCGATAAATCATTATGTTCTCTTCTACGTATGAATCGAACATTCAATGACTGAAACCAAATCTTATTAACAATATACAATAAATAATATTGTCTTTTCTACTAGTTTAATTTTTTTTTAAAAATGATTTGCAAATCAAATTTAATATGGTATTAGAAAACCTGGGCTCACACAAAAATATAAAATAAATGATATTACTGCTTAAGTTTTTTAAAAAATTGATCTAACACATCAATTTTAACAAAACTGAAGTTATTATAATTTTAAACTAATTAGTTTTTTTAGAAAAACTATCGAGATCCAATTTGAATACGTGTTTGACATGGTGAGTTTGATATGCAACTCAATTAAATCCTATATATATATATATATAGATTTTATTCAGATTTCCATTAAATCTTATACATATACATGTACTATGTATAAGAGGATTTGATAATTGATATACTACATATATATATATAACATGATTTGCAGATCTGTTTAGCCAATATTTTCCTGTTCCGGCCGCCCCAACGCTTCAACTTTTGCCGGCCATGGCTGCAAATATGAACGATGACGACGGAGGCCTTATGTTATTGTCCGAAGACCTTCTTGAAGAAATACTGGTCCGAGTACAGACGGCAAAGACGCTCGGACAAGCCAAACTTGTGAGCAAGACGTGGCGGCAGATCATATCCAAGCGTTCCTTCGTGCTTCGCCATGCCCGGAGATGGAGCACGAAGCCGCAGTTCCTGATCGCCGACATCCAAAATTACGTCGATCAGTCATGCATCACGGCATACCTGCCGTTGGACGGGTCCAAGAGCATCATCACAGCTGCTCCTTGTGCCGGGCGCCACACCTCCGGTTTGTGGTGCCTCGGAAGCCCGCAGGACGTGAAGGCGACGGTGGTGGCGACATGTTCCGGACTGGTCGTCTTCCGGTGGGAACCGCGTGATATGTACCCCCTCGACGCCAGCGTCGACCAATTCGAGCGGGCCGTCCTCATGGTCGGCAATCCGACAACGAAATCTTTCGTGGCCCTCCCAAGGCGTACCTTTGATTTTGACAATCACCCGTTTCGAAGTCTCTTCTACTGGCGCGCCGATTTGTACTGTTTGGCGTTCGACGTCGACGCCCCCGCCGCCGCGGCATCAACTGTCGTGCCTTTCAAGGTGGTCATCCTGGAACCGCGGTTCCATGACCTTAACAGCGCCAGTTTTAGCATAATCTCCTCTGCTGATCTCAAGTGGCGGCAATTCGTGCACTCCTTCCACGAGCCCGTCGCAGCCTACGGCCGGTCGGTCTACTGCGCGGGCAAAGTGCACTGGATGGGGAATCCCGGCGGGCTTGTCGTGGTGTTCGACACGGCGACGGACGAGGTTTCCCTGCTGGATCATCCGAGAGCGTGGAAGCCGCGTGGAAAGCTGTGCCTAAGGAGCACCGCCGACGGCCGCCTGAGCATGGCCTCTTTGGACGTGGGATGCATCCGCGTCTGGACGCTCACGGACTACGGCGGGAGGGGAGTGTGGTCGCCGGAGAAACGAGTTACGGCTCCGACATTGTGCATGCTGCTCGACATGGATCTGGTGTGGTACGACGACGACAAGTGCGTGTTCCTAAATGAAGAAAAAGTAGGAGTGGGAGGAGTAAAAGCTCAGCTGCTGCTGCGCAGGTTTGTCGGCGGCGGCGGCGGCCCAAGTAGCACGAAACAGTGCCAAGGGCTGTGGCGGCATCCACCTCCTCGGGATAACATCGACAGCTATCTGCCCTACAGCAGTACCATGATGACCATTTTTAGTTGACAAAATTGTTTTTCTTCTATTTTCATCCTTTTACTACTGCTCTGACTTGTGGCGAACAAATGTATATAAGCGTCTTTTTGGTTCGAGATTGACCACCAATGTTGCTATTAGCATTCGACTTTGGAACAAAAATGATATGAATAAATTTTTTATTTTAGAAATCGAATTTGGAACTACTAGCACCTAGCGATATATAACATAATCTCGTTATCCGATTGTACTAATAATTCTTGATTATTATATATAAGCTTTAGAACCAAGCTTTTAAAACTTCTTAAAAAATATTTGAAAATTTATTGAATCTTAAAATCTATCTTCAGTGGTGATTGGCGCAACTGAATAATCATATACAATTTCTAAAATCATCATATTGATTAAAATTTATTTATATTACCCTTGTGAAATATCAAAGTACTAGTAATTTTGAACACACCTAGGAGACCAAAAAATCCTAACATATAAAAAATCTATGGACAACTGTCTTCCCTGTTGCAGTAGCATACATGGAACAATGTGAATCAATTTTTTAAAGTTTAAAATGGTTTTTTATAAAAGATGATTTGTAAAAGAATAATTTGAATATGATAATATATAATACATTTATATTATTATGTATTTATTTTAGTTATATATAATACTTGCTTATTTGTAAAATTTATGGTATAATTTGGTCTCGTAATTTTCTTTTAAAGTTCTTGAAGAGGTATTTAAAGTTTTTGAATAGGTATTTACGGGAGACCTAAGGATTCCACAGTCAATGTGATGTACCAGAAGCCATCATGGCAGATGATGTGGCAAGTGGAGATAACAATATCATCTAGAGTCATAAGTTTAGCCCATTGTTTATCTGATCAGCAGTTAGATATTAGTTTCAGAAGTTTAACTTTTATTTATCTCTTAGACAATTAGATATTAATAGGCTAAGGTCTGTTGCTTCTTGAAATACGAGTGCAATATTTATCTCAATCTGGTATTCGGAATACCAATCTCCCTTTTTAGTCATTCTTGCATCAAGTGGTATCAGAGCGTGAAGGTGCCAATGGCGAATACTACGACATGGCCAATCCACCTCCGTGTAGTGAGATTGAAACTTTGAAACCGGAGGTAGGAGAAATCAAGGCTTCGATCCAACGTCTCACGGTAGTGATGGATCAACTTTTACGAGAACCCAAAGTAACAGACCCAGCCAAGGAAAACGCACGTGGAAAACAACTGCTGCATGAATCGACTTATGACGAAAGTGATAATGAAGTCCCACTAGCCCCAACATCCTTGCCATAGTCAGGATTCAAGATGAAGAGGACCTGCCAGCTTTTCAGCAGACAACTTCAAATAGAAGATTTCCTGGATTGGTTGGCTGAAGTGGAAAGATTTTTTGAATACATGGAGATCCTTGCTCATAAGCAAGTTCAATTCGTACCCTATCGACTGAAAGGAGGAGCATCCGCATGGTGGGAGCGCCTCCAAGCCAAAAGACGACATCAATGGAAGAACCCTGTTCAGTCTTGGGTGAAGATGAAACAACTTCTCAGAGATAGGTTCCTTCCACCTGATTTTGAACAAACTATCAACAGCGGCAAGATTGTAAACAAGGAAGTCATTCTATTCTGCTATACACCACATAATACCATAGGCTATCTTCACGAATTGCTCACTATGTAGGAGGTCTTTGACCCAGGATTCGAGATCGTGTGGAAATGAATCTTACATACTCATTATATGAGGCTATTACCTTGGCGAAAAGAGCTGAGCGCCAATTGGAACGAGGCTCACGGGGCACTTTTCGTTTAGGAGAACAAGCTAAGCCTTTAAATTTTCAACCTCCAAATAATAGAACCACCCAAGAATCAAGCACCAGCACCACCAATCTGCAAGGTACTCGTGGCGAAACGAGCATTGCAAGATCATCAACTACTATGGCCGGAAGAACTTCCAATCATTATGGGCGTCCCAACCCACCCATCTGCTATAGGTGTCGACAACCTGGTCATTGATCTAACGAATGCCCGCAGCGCGCACTTGTCAACTTTACTAGCTGCGAAGATGCACCTTCTGAAGAGTATCAGGAAGCTGCAAATGGGGACAACATTGAAATTGATGAGATACCCGCTGAAGAAGGAGAGCACCTGTCCTAATTTTAAGAGTCCTTTAATCCCAAAATTTCATTCCAAGTTAGACTTAAAAAATTGAGGTTGGACTCGTATAAAGTTGGACAACATGATTAATTAAGAAAAAAGCCCTACTCGTTTCTTGTTCTCTCTGCATTGGCGGCCGTATGAAACGGAGGAGCAATTATTAATCAGGTCAAATTACTTCTTGTGATCTTCTTAACATTTTCTCATGTATCATATTTTAATTGATTGATTTTTCGGATTCCATCAACATTTGAAAAATCTTGTAATGATCTTTCTCATGTATCATGTATCATGTATCATTTTCTCATGATTTTTCTTAATATTTTCTCATTGAATATTAGATATGTTATTATTTGCAATGATTGAATGTTTTTTTCGGATTCTATCAGAACATATTGTAATCTGTGTATTACTTCACGATTTTTTAAGATAACATGAACTTGGTTAGAACGTGGGCTACAATTTGGAAGATAATATTACGCATGCGTATCTGTGTCCGTGATTCATAAATCATTATTTTCTCTTATACGCATGAATCGAGCTCCAATGGCCGGAATCAAATCTAACATCAAGTTTTAAATTAATTATTTTTAAAAGAAATATCGAGATATGATTTAAATACTTGATTGACATGGTAAGTTTGATATGCACCGCAATTAAATTATATATATTTGTTTATATATATATTCTATCCAGATTTCCATTAAATCTTATACATATACATGTACTATATATAACATGATTTGATATGCCATATAACATGATTTGCAGATCTGTTTGACTAGCCAATATTTTCCTGTTCCGGCTGCCCCACCGCTTCAACTTTTCCCGGCCATGGCTGCAAATATGAACGACGACGGAGGCCTTATGTTATTGTTCGAAGACCTTCTTGAAGAAATACTGGTCCGAGTACCGACGGCGAAGACGGTCGGACAGGCCAAACTTGTGAGCAAGACGTGGCGGCAGATCATATCCAAGCCTTCCTTCGTGCTTCGCCATGCCTGGAGATGGAGCACGAAGCTGCAGTTCCTGATCGCCGACATCCAAAATTACGTCGATCATTCATGCGTCACGGCCTATATACCTGTCTCTGGACGAGTCCAAGAAAATCATCACAGCTGTAATGCCCTGGAGAAATAAAAAAAAAAAAGAAAAGTGAGAAAGGCCCAACGCCAAAGCCCAAGCCCAGCTCACTTAAAATAATGACCTAAAAGCTAAACTCACTCACCCTCTCACTTCCCAACTGAAAGCACACAAGAACCCCCACCAAAAACCCCAATGCAACAGTGAGCTACCCACACACTCTCTCTCTCTCTCCCCATTTCTTCCCCACTCGGCCAGCAAGCAAACAAGGAGGCTCCCAAGTGCTGCTACCACATTGTCCTCTTTAGATCTTAATTATTAGCATAAAGTTAACTCTCTTTCTCTAGTTGAACTAAGGGATTAAGAGAAGGGCATAGTGCTAGAGTTAGGGATTTAAGCTTAGTTACTAAGGTATGTTGAGGGGATCCAACTCTAATCATCCTCTTAATGATGTATATTTTTGTGGATTAAGAGGTATTAAGACCACACTAGTCTTATTAAAGCATGATTAGGGAACGTGCACTAGTGACTTATGTTCATTGTTAATCATGAATAGAATGTAATATGTTTCATGTTATCATGCTCACTATATTTTTGCTAATCATGCTTAGAATATCATGTGATTCATAGCTTAATGCTCTATTGCTAATTATGTTTACTATTAGAATGCTTACTGCTCTTATGTTAATTTATTATGAAGTTAGGTAAAGCTTATGTACCTTTATAAGTGTGATTAGCATGTTGGATGCCTTTGGTGAAAACCTCTTTATGGTTCATGATTAGAATGCTAAGAATGTTAAGAAATATCTTACATGATGTTTGGAATTAAGTATGTGTTCAATATGTTAATGTATGTAAGATTTGAAAAGAAAGAATGTAGAAATTGTGTATCTGCCAGCTCAGACCGGGCGACCGATAAGGTATCGGTCGACTGTTCTGGAGACATACGTAGTCTCACACTCTGTCCAGTGGTCGACCGATTCTATAATGGTCATTCGTTTTGGAAGAGTCGAACATTCTGTGATTAGCGGATGACCAAACACCTTGTTTCGGTCGTCCGACAGTAATGTAAAGGTCGATCGATATTCTAACGGTCGTCCATACGTGTGGTCGAAACACTCGACACATTCTGTGATTAGCAGACGTCCGAGCACCTTGTTTCGGTCATCCAAAAAGTCAAGTACCGGTCGACCGATAATTCAAACGATCGCCCGATATGTGTTGTCAAAATAGTCCAAACATTCTGTGATTAGCGATCGAACCGAAGACCATTTTTGGTCATTCGAAAGACCCATAATGATCGACCGTTATACCAGCGGTCGTCCATTTTAAAGAGTCGTCACATTCTGTGATTAACGGACGAACCGAACACCCGTTTCGGTCGTCCGAAAGGATCATAACGGTCGACCGATAGCCCGATCGATCGATCGATACTCTCCCAATGGTCGACCGTTACCCAAAATGGTCGTCCGTTCTGGAAGTTGATTGATTATGATTGAAAGTCCACATATAGTATGATTTGAAGTATGTATGACTTTAAATAGGATTAAAACACACAACATGTATGAATGATTGCATGTATTGATGAAAGCAAGTAAAAGACGAATTAGCGTGAAGGTGAGTTGCTGTAATCGAGGAGGGGAAATGGATTTCGCTCTGAAGTGGCGGCATTTCCTGAAGAAACGAGTTCCACCCCTAGTGTGACGTTTTCATAAGTTAAGTCGAGTTCCACCCGTAGTGTGGCGTCTCTATTGGGCCTCCGCAGAACTAGGAGGCGAGTTTCACCTCAAGTGTGGCATCTCTATTGGCCTCCCACGAACCCAACATGTTAGCCTAGCTAGCCATTCTCCCACGAATTCAACATGGTCTTCCCAATCAATAAGATAAGAAAGTATCTAAGTAAAGATGAAAGACGAAAAGATGAATGATGAATGACTTGGGACATAAAGAAGTATAATGAAGTATGCACCTATGATGATGTCATGTAAATGTCCACTTGTCACATCATATCATGACATGATGAAAGATGATAAAGTAAAGTAAGATAAGATCATAATATGCATTAGCATAATGATAAATTATGATATGCTTAACTTAAATATTATGATGTTATATGTTATCTTGCCATGATGATATGCTCACATGCCATGTAGTATGCATAAGTAGTTCATAGCATGCATATAATTTATGTCCCATGATGATGATATGCATATGCCATGACATGTAGAGATTATGTTATAAGGTCGTAGTATGCATGGGCCTCAACATACTCTAACGGGAGAAATCCCCTGCACCCCATAGATCCGTGCAGGTATGAATAAGGTTTAGATTCGGCGGTGAGGACCTCTTGACGAAGATGTTGCACATGGGCGAGTCGGGCTACGGCCCAAGTTATCTTACTTATATTATGTCATTATGATGAACTCTTGTAAGAGTTTTATGTATGGCTTATGGGCCTTAAGGAGTCATGTATTTTACTTGAACTCATTATGTTGTAAGAACCCATTGTTGGGTATACGTTAGAGCCTATTAGGCCCATGGGCCAGTATGTCATCTTGAGTTTTGTTATGTTTATCCATGAAGTCTTCAGTTGTTTACGATGTTATTATTTAAGTTCATTATATTATGTTTCCGCTGCAAAGTTTTATGAAATTAGATTATGTTAAAGTGACGTTGTCCGGACTTCGGCAACTATATTGGGGCCGTATTTTGGGGGTGTTACAACAGCTGCTCCTTGTGCCGGGCGCCACACCTACCGCCTGTGGTGCCTCGGCAGCCCGCACGACTTGAAGACGACGGTGGTGGCGACATGCTCCGGATTGGTCATCTTTCGGTGGCAACCGCGTGATATCTCCCCCCTCGACGTCGGCGTCGACCAATTCGAGCGGTCCGTCCTCATGGTCGGCAATCCGACAACGAAATCTGATAACTACCATGACGACCATTTTTAGTTGACAAAATTGTTTTTCTTCTATTTTCATCCTTTTACTACTACTCTCGCATGTGCGGAACAACTATATATAAGCCTTTTTTTACCCAGACTAAACACCCGACTAATTTAATATTTGGACGAAATGATGCGAATAAATTCTAATTAAAGTAATAATTTTGAAAATCAAATTTGAAACTACACTTACAATCAACACAACTTTACTATTCCATTGTGTCAAAAAAAATCTATGGACAATTGTCTTCCCCGTTGCACTAGCCTAGCATAGAACAGTATGAACCAATTTTTTAAAGTTTAGAATGGTTTTTTTATAAAAAATGATTTGTAAAAGAATAGTTCGAATATGATAATATATAATAGATTTAAATTATTATGTATTTATTTTAGTTGTATTTAATATTTTCTTGATATGTAAAATTTATGGTATAATTTGGTCTCGTAATTTTCTTCTAAAGTTCTTGAAGGGGTAATTACAGGGGACCTAAGGATTCCACAGTCAGTGAGTGCAAACTATAATAATGTTTTAAAGAGATTCTACATAACAATAAAATTTTGAAAGTAAAAACGCCAAAATAAGAATAAATTTTGATAAATTAGGCTACAGTACAATTGCTTATTTTGATAAATAAGTATAAATTTGGATAAATAAGTATAAAATTAGGATAAATATTATTTTTTATTCCACATGCCTTAATTACATATATGTAATAAAAAAATTTCATACAACAAAAGTAATTTTGTCATATCATACTTATATTATTGATTGCAAAATTTTAAGACATAATAAAAAATATGCAATATCATGTGAAAATACATTTGTTACATCAAAAACTAATTTTGGTAACAAAAAATATATGCACTTCAAAAAAATTTCTTACAAGAAGAAAAAAATTATTTATAAGTTCCATATTATAAATGAACATTAAAAAATAATATTGTGCACGAATTTTTTTCACATATATAAAATAATATAATCTAATATAATTATGTTCATAACATAATATCAAAGCATATTACAATATATACATGACATATTTAAATTTTGCACACATGACATCAAGAAATGTCCGTAATCATGTCATATGGATTTCAAGAAACTTTCTGTAAATTTTATAACATAACACAATTACATGCAAGACATGTCATAAAAAAAAACATATGCCACATTATAACATGTCACAAAATATCTAATATGCATAATAATTACAAAATAACTAAAAATGCATATTATATGTCATGGATCATCAATACAATTTCAAAAACTTTTACAAAATTTTTTGAAGCATAAAACAAGCATTTTTAATTTTAATATAATTTCTCCAAAATTTTCCTAATACACTATAATTTCAAAATAAAAATGGTAACTGTTCATGACTAAAGTGGCCCATGTCATTGTGCTGCGCGCAGCAACTGCCTGTGCTGCATGCGTGGGGCCTTAGGCCTGTGTGCTGCATTATAGTGCACAGCGCAGCGGGCCAGAGGCCTGCGCGTCGTTTCGCCATCAGCGCGCTGCGCTGTGGACCTCAAGCTTGCGTGCAGTGCGTGGATGCGGCATTGTTCATGTTATAGCGCCATGCAGCACTATTCATGTTGAACAATTTTTTTTTTTGAAGAACTACGAAAAAAATATATTAAAATTTTGTATCAAAAGTCCCGTTGAAATTAGTACATGATGGATAACAAAAAAGTTTAATTTTTGTATTCTTTGATTATGGTCGTATAACCAAAGGTGGAAGAGACATAATTTTTGCACAATTCTATATTACAAAAAAAATAACGAAAAGAACTATTGTAGCTCTGATATCATTTGAAGGTTTTAACATAGGAAAACCAATCTTTTACAGCGGAATAAATAAAGTTCTTTTACGTTGTTTCGTACAAGGATGGGATGACGATCATTATTGAAAATCGACGTAATATCACAATCCATGTACCTACAGAATTACAACAAAAATTAGACAAAACAAGAAAAATTTGGATAGCATTATTTGCAGCAAATATGAGTTCCGATAACTGCATCTCCATGCAGTAGTTTTTGCAACCGCAAATCATGTGATTTGAGCAAGCACATCATGTGCGTACGTCCAACAATTTCAATTTTCGCTCGGCAAGTTGGGAGTTCAAGATCTTCACTCTCCATAGTATTAAGGTTCACTCACAATCACTATAAGCTTAACAATCTATACTATATTAAAACCAAAGAAATTTGTAAGGAGAAGTTGGCATTTGATACATTCATAGAGTGCTACATGTTCATATCTTAATAATTATTATTTTAATATTTTAACACTTAATAGCATATTCATTAGGCAACTGAGTAAATATAGGATTTAGTAACTGAAAGAAAAAACTATAATCATAAAAAAAAACTTAACAAAATTTTTATAATGTGGATAATCATAAATTAAATTTGACTATGATCTCGTTTGGTTTTGGATGAATGATGAAATTCAAAGTTGTAAAAAAATTTATTAGATTTTCAGAGAATAAAAAATCATCTCATTTGGATAATTGTGCAAAACGTTATGCTCAAAATAGTGCATGATGGTCAATCTGGCAGTCGAAGCACTAGTCGATCGGTCAGGCACACCGATCGATCGGCCAGCACGAAAAATACAGAAATCGACCAGTCAAAACCAACATAAGGATGAGACGATGTCAGTTGAAGCACCGATCGACCGGTCATTCACCCGGACAATGTAGAATTCTCCAACGGTCCTATTTTTTCAATGACTATGTAAATCGGTCAACCAGTGGGGTAGAATGGTCGACCAACGTGCAAAAAATACATTACAACAGTCATATTTTGACCCAAAAAAATGAAAAATAAGTCTCAACAGCTAAATGAAGTTAAGAAGATTATAACAGGGATCCCAAAGGAGAAGGAATTCATAAGACTTCAAACAAAAAGTTGGAAGAACATTTGAAAGTCCATTTGAACTCCAAATTGCAAATATTTTATTTCTTTCTCTCTTACTCTTGTGTGAGGTTCTAAAGTGTAAAAGATAGATTGAGGAGTGTTCATGTCATATTATAATAGTTGTTTAACTTTTGAGTGAAAAGATGTTGTGTGTTACCTCAAGCGAAGAAAAGACGTGTGAAAGCTTCCGAGTGGGAGAGGTATGCCTTGCCTCTTGAAGTGAAGAAAAGACAAGAGTTATAAATGATTTATTCATTGTCCCATTTGGAACGAAGGGAGGGTGTTAGTGGAAACTCCGGCAGTATCGAGGTCGAGAAGTCAGAGCGAGGACAGACTAAGGTGTGACCGAACCTCGTCAACAAACCACCGTGCACCTTGTGTTTATCTTTCTCTCTCTATTCTTCCTACTCTATTATGTATGTGATTTGATTGCTATTGTGTTGGTTTAAATATTAATGAATCAATTTTAAGCTTTCATGATGATTTTCGTAAAATTGATATTTTTTATTTAACACTAATTCACCCCCCCTTTTTGGTTCCTAGTGATCCTACAATTGGTGTGCGAACAAGATTGCTCTTATTTTAAAGATTTAACCATCTTTTAGAGCATGACACCTAATTTTCTAGAAGGTCGAACAAATTTTATTTTCTGTCGAGATTTGTTGATTTAGTTTTTTCCCAATGGAAAATTTCCATGCCTATTTATATTCTCTTGATTATGACTTGTGGGAAATAGTTGAATATGGTTTTGAAAGGCCTAAGAAAGTTATAAATGGTGTCTTCATTGATTTTTCATTTTTCGGGTACAATGCTTTCATATTTCACTCGCCAAACTCGATTCTAAAACTTGAGATGCTTTTTTATTGTGTTTTGGACGTAGAAAATTCAAATAACATTTCTACTTATTCCGCACCTCATGAATTTTGGAAAATTTTGTTAGATAGATATGAATGTAACAATTTTAATAAAGAGAGCACATCGTATGTGGACAAAGACAATGGTAGCAATATTACTTTCACAAATGACAAAGAGTGCAAACGATGAGGTAACCTCGACTTCATTTTATTACTCTACTTGTGGTAGTGATGATGATGGTGATCTCAATTTTGATATGCATAAAGTATTTGCTTCTCTTATTCAAAAGCATCTTTCTCTTAAATAGAAAAACGGATTATTAAGAGATGAATTGCATAATTTGAAAAATTAAATTGAGATTTTGAAAAAGAAGAAAGATACTTTCCTAGCTCAAAATGAAACTCTAATGAAATGATTTTAAAAAACTAAACAAATGAAAAGAATGTTTGATTAGTTCAAATTGAAATTTTAGGAAAAGAAAATAATGTATGTGCAATTAAAAATGAACTTTTGATAAAGGAAATTGATTCACTCTCCTTGACAATTAAAAATTATGAAAGTTTGAAGGCAGAGAACTCAAAGTTGATTATACTACAAAATGAATCACGAAAGAAAATAACTTATTTGCAAAATTATAAATGATAAAATTGTTATGCCTTTGAAACATACTAATAATGTTCAAAAGCTTATTAATTTTGCAAAGTCAAATAATTCTGAAAAGGAAATTAATTTTATGAAAAATGTTAAATTCACAAAAGGATGTGATTTAAAATATTCTTATTCTTCAAAATCAAAGCATGCTAATAATTATTATTCGAATAATAAACACTCTTATGATCGTTCTTTTAATGTTAATATTAATTATTCTCATGCATCTCATCATGATTATTTAAAATTGAGATATGTTCATGATCATTGCATTAGACTATTTGTCATTATTGTGATGTTTATGATCACTAAGCCTTTGAATGAAAAATTAAAAATTCTATGAATACGCGGGTTATAAAAGGAACCATAACTAATAATGTTCAACCCAAGCAACTTTGGGTACCAAAATGCAAATAAATTTTGTTTTGGTGCACTTCACAAGAAATTACAAAGAAAAATTCAAGTAAAGTGAATGTACACACTTTTTGGTAAAAGTATTCTTGAGACAAAATTTAAATTTATTTAGTGCATATGTGATTTGAATTGTGACTTCTCATATTTAAAATATACATTTTGACTTGTATGTATCAATTCTTGATCATAATTATTCAAAGCTCAAATGCATAAAAACTTTCAAAGCTTCATATTAACAAAAATTATGATATTTTTTTATGATTAAGTGTGCATGTGCATTTTTACTTTATCTACTAAACTTTTGATGATTTTGTGATTTGAACTAAATATATTTTATGAAAGTTTCATTTTAATATCTATCTCATGGAAGTTGCATTTTAATATCTATTTTGATGATAAATACTTGTATATAAAATTAAGATGATCTTACTTTTTCTCATACATATTTAAGACATTTAAATTTATCTTGATATTTTTAAATATTTTTTAGTACATAATTATAATATTTTGAACTTAATTTTGTGTCACAATTATTTGAGATTTAAATTTATTTACTAGTTATCATAATTTTTACATTAGACTATGATTTTTGGAAAGTAAATTCTTGTGCATAATAGTATCATTTTACTTTGAAAATGATTATGTCTATATATGTTAACCATTGAAATATGAGCAAGTATATTTGATTATGTTGTTACTACATCTTATTTAGACATCTGATGCATTATAATTTTAAAATTGAAAAAACTTATAAACTTGGAATTTAAACATAAGAACAATTTTTTGAAATTTTGAAAATAAAGCTGGAGAGAGTTTTAAATTTTGATATCATAATTTCTTTTTATTTGTGATAATGTGTTTGCAAAATATCTTTTCTCACATGTCAAATAAAGTAAACTATATGCATATCCTAATCCCTTACCATATTTATTATAGTTGTCATTTTGACTTGGCAAAACAAAATAATATATGCGACCGCTTTTTGGTAAATCATTTTTATATTAATATTTGACAATCATTTATGCATTGTTAAGATTGATACATAAATAATTTGATTTGATAAAAAAGAAATATTTTTGAACATCATTATGTTTACTTTTATAAATTTAAGCATGCCCATGATATACTTGAAATATTATTCTCTGTGTTATGCATATGAATTTCATGATCATTATTCTTTTGAATGCAAAGTTGAAAAACTAATCATAGTAAAATGAAATTAATTCCAAAAGGAAACGTGACTAACAATTTTGGACCCAAGTTAATGTGGGTACCAAAATTCAATACTTGTAGTTTTGTGTCACATGAAAAGAAAAATAAAAAAATGAAATTGAAATGAGGTGAGGCATAAAGTTTGCGGTACATGATACGAAAATTTGAACTAATTTTGATATAATGCATATTTACGACTTGGATTTATTCATTTATTATCGTAATATGTGCATAAAGTTAATATTTGTTAAAAGATTAGGAATCTTGTACATATTAGAATTATATCGCTCATCTAACTTTGAAAGTGTCTATAGTTCTTATTTGGCTTAAATATGCTTGATGGGAATATGATAGTTGTTAAATTGATATTTTTGAACTATCTTACTAATTTAATATGAGTTCTGATAACTGCATCTCCATGCAGTAGTTTTTGCAACCGCAAATCATGTGATTTGGGCAAGCACATCATGTGATTTGGGCAAGCACATCATGTGTATACGTCCAACAATTTCAATTTTCGCTCGGCAAATTGGGAGTTCAAGATCTTCACTCTCCATAGTATTAAAGTTTACACACAATCACTATAAGCTTAACAATCTATACTATATTAAAACCAAAGAAGTTTGTAAGGAGAAGTTGACATTTGATACATTCATAGAGTGCTACATGTTCATATCTTAATAATTATTATTTTAATATTTTAACACTTAATAGCATATTCATTAGGCAACTGATTAAATATAGGATTTAGTAACTGAAAGAAAAAAACTATAATCATAAAAAAACTTAACAAAATTTTCATAAGTCTCCATGTTGAAAAGATATAATCTTTTAAAAAATGATTAGAAAATTATTATCTCATAGTATAATTATTTTTAAATAATTAATTATTGTAGTTTGTTACAAGACATCATTTGACAATTAATTAATCATTGGAATTTTTTCATCTTTAAATGAATTAAAAGCTTAATATATGATACAATATTAGCTAATTAGATTATTAATACACGTTGTGCATGCAATTTTATTCTTGCCTTTATTATTATTATTATTATTATTATTATTATTATTATTATTATTATTATTATTATTATTATTATTATTATTATTATTATTATTATATAGTCACATATTTTTTTGAGTCACTGATGTTAACATGGAAATAAAATTAAAAATCTAATGGAAAATAAAAAAAATAGCATGACAATGGACAGTTATCTAGAAAACTTAATTTTGGTACATAATAAATATACATATATATATGTGTATATATATATATATATATATATATATATATATATTATCTATGATATATTAAGAGCAAGGTTTGCAAGGATGTAGTATTTGACATAATCATGTGTTGACAAGTGTCCATAAAATATTTTTTTAAATTAAGAAATGTCAGTTATGATTATAAAAGAAGATAGTAAAGAAGGAGAAATTGACATTTGTCATTGAGAAATATTCCTAAAAGTTTTAATAATAATGATCGGTTATGATTATGTGATATGATAGAATTACGAAAAGAGGGAGAGAGAGATCGCACGAACACAGAAGAACACGAAGATTTACGAGATTCACCCTAAATCAGATTATGTTTTCGGAAAGCGGCGGCTCTTTTTGTTACGGAATAATGACGATTACAAGGATGGGTCTCTATCTGAACTCCTAGGGAGTTTATATAGGCATTCCTTTTGACAGATGATATGAATTACAGACTAATTAGGATTCTAAATTAATCCCCCAAAATATGACACTTATTTCATGATGAGAAAATAAATAAATTGTGAATTACATACGGAATACTCCTAAAATTTTTCGCTCAGAGAGCTCCGCCCTCTTGTAACCCTCATAGAGGGATCCCCCTTAACCCCTGCTCGTTGATTGAGCAGCGAGAGTCTCGTTGGGAAAATCTATTGAAGTGCCTAATTAAGAAAGGGGAATAACTGAGTTTAAATTCAAGGCATTATCAATAGATAGTTATGTAATTTTATTATCCATACAATTTATAATAATTATACATGCTTACTATTTGCACGGTTATAGCTATCCTAGGATTATTTGTCCATATTCAATAATATTTTTTTGTCTATAAAATATTCTCATTAAAATGATGTATGAATTGTAATATAAAATATTATGGAGATTTCTTACATATATTGTAATATCCTCAAAGAAATAAATAAAATAAAAATAAAATAAAATAGATAAAATAATGCTATATTCATTTAAGGCCCAATTATAAAGCCTATTACCTATAAACCCTAAAACTTAAGGTATAAATATCTATACTTGCCGTAAACCTCTCACCTAACCCCTCCCTCCCATTCCCTAACACACCCAGCCGGCAGCTCACCCAAGGGAGCTCCATTGAATCACATCACTCTCTCTCTCATTTCTACCCTCTCACAGCAACACAGTAGCATCACTCCATTCTCTCACCCCCTCTCACACTAGGGTTTTAACCAAAACTTTAAAGGTATGTTTGAGGGGATTCACTCACCATAATCTTCCCCCTAATGATATTTGATTGTGTGAATTAGGGATTAAAGAACAAACCCTTTATTCTTAGATGAAGATTTAAGGAATGTGCATTTGATGCTTCATGTTTATTTATATTATTATTCTATTGCTATCCATAATTAGAATGTCATGTGTTTCATAGCTTCATGCTCTATTGCTCATTATGCTTAGTATTAAAATGTTTATAGTTGTTATGTTAGTTAATTATGAAAACATTTAAAGCTCATGTATATTTATGATCTTGATTAGCATGTTAGAGGACTTTATGTGAAAACCCTATGTGGATCATGATTAGAGTGTTAAGAATGTTAAGAAATGTCTCATATGATGTTTGGAAGTCAATATGTTAATGTAGGCAAGATTGGAAGGAAAAGATGTAAAAATTTTGTGTCTGTCATCCCAGAACGGGCGATCATTCTGGAGACAAATGTAGTATCAAACTCTGTCTAACGATCGACCGATATCCCAACGGTCAACCGTTTTGAAAGGGACGCTACATTCTGTGATTAGTAGTCGAACCGAAGCTCAATTTTGATCATTCGAAAAATATGTAATGGTCGACCGATTTTCCAGCGGTCGTCCGATTTGAGCAGTCGTTATATTCTGTGATTAGCGATCGACTGAACGCCCTATTTCGGTCATCCAAAAGACCTATAACGGTCGACCGATATTCCAACGGTCGTTCGATTTAGAGAGTTGTTGCTCTATGTGATTAGCGGTCGACCAAATGCCTAGTTTCGGTCGTCCGCAGACGTGATAACGATCGATCGATATATTAGCGGTCGTCCAATTTAGAGAGTCGTTACTCTCTGAGATTAGCGATCGACCAAACGCTCAGTTTTAATCATCCAAAAGGACCATAACGATTGGCCGATAACCCTATCGGTCGTCTGATACTAGTCCAGCGGTCGACCGTAATCCAAAATAGTCATCCATTTTGGAAGATGATTGATTATGATTGAATGTCCACACTTAGCATGATTTGAAGTTCCTATGACCTTAAATAGGGTTAAAATATGCAACATGTATTGAATGATTGTATGTATTGATGAACATGATTAAAAGATGAATTGATGAAGGTGTGACATTTTTATGACTTGGGACAATCAGTACCATACCTAAGACTCCACCGACGGGTGGGGGAAGACCTCATTGATGAATAAGAGTTATGACCTCTTCTACGGGAGAGGGTTATAACATCACCTACGGGTGAGAGTTACGACCTCGCCTACGGTGGAGGGTTAAGACCTCACCTACGGATGAGGGTTAAGACCTAACCTACGGATGAGGGTTATGATCTATGAGCCACCACCCTTCTCAATCAATAAAATAAGAAATTATTTAAGTAAAAATAAAAGATGAATGATGAATGACTTGAGACATAAAGCTAAAGATGATAAAGAAGTATGAAGAAGTATGCATCTATGATGATGTAATAAGAATGTCCAATTGTCACATCATATGATGTCATGAATAAAGATGACAAAGTAAAGCAAGATAAGATTATGGTATGCATAATGATATGTATGATGATAAGTTATGATATGCATGATCTAAAGATTATCATGATACATGTTATCTTATCTTGCCATGATGATATGTTTACATGCCATATAGTATGCATAAGTAGCTTATAGCATATATATGATTTTATGTTCCATGATGATAAAATGCATATGCCATGACATGTAGAGATTATGTTATAAGATCATAGTATGCATGGATCTCAACATATTCTAACGGGAGAAATTTCTTGCATCCCATGAATCCGTGCAGATATGGAGGAGGCTTAGGTTAAGCGGCGAGAGCCTCGTGACGACGATATTGCACATGGGTCTGTCGGGCTACGGCCCAAGTCTTTTTACTTGTATTATGTTATTATGATGAACTCTTGTAGGAGTAATTTATGTATGGCTTATGAGTCTTATGGAGTCGTGTACTTTACTCGAACACATTTATGTATGACGAACTTTTTATTGAGTATACGTTAGAGGCTATTAGGCCTATATGCCAGTTTATGTATATTGAGATTTTATTTACTTATGAAGTCTTTCGCTGTTATGGTATTGATGTTTTATATTTATATATGATTATGTTTTCGTTGTAAAAGTTTTTATAAAGTTAGGTCAGGTCAAAGTAACATCGCCTACGATTCAGCGATTTAAATTGGGGGCGAATTTTGGGAGTGTTACGTATATGGACTTTCGAATCATAGCCAATTTAATTTCTTTATATACTTTGTTTGTTTGCACGAATTTTTTTAAGAATGAGTGGCTTTCTCTTTTAGAGTTTTTATTTCTTATATTCACAAGTAATTGGTTACAACAGTCTCTTGCCTTCTTTCATTCGGTTTTGACACTTATTGGGCCGCTTAGACATCTTATATAATTTTTTTTATGTTAGATATCAAGTTTTATAAGTTAAATGATATTTATTATATCATATATATGCTTAAAGGATGGTGGATGAGTTGGTGTTGAACCGATAGATAAAATAATCCTAGTGGAGTTTTCATCGTGTAATGTCATATTCTTATTCTGGTGATGCACGCGAGGGTGGTGCCCCGGATCAGTAATTATAGTAGAAAGAGGAGGCCAAGTTCCTAATGTGGATGCATAATTTCATGTTTTGTGAATGTCATGCATACTTATGTATCTTTAAATTCTTTTCTAAATTTTTCTTTACTCATAAATTAAAGGATAACAAAAGAACTATTTAGACCTTTAATAATATATATTTATCATTTTTAAAATTTTATGAACTTCTAAATATACCTTCATAATGAATATAATCATCTTTTTATAATTTCATATAATCTAAAACTATTTCTAGCATAAATTATATAATTACATAAACATTACCATATGTAAGATGTTACTTGACTCCTCGATTATTTTGAATGTAATACTTTAACTGATGATGATGATGATGATGATGATGATGATGATGATGATGATGATGATGATGATGATGATGATGATGATGATGATGGGCTCTTAAAAATAAATATTCTAAGAGGGTATTTGGTAGAAAAAATGTGAGAAAATACATATTATCATTTTACAATATAAATGTTTGTTTTTTTAAATTATTCTCATTTAATTTGGTTATCTATTGTTGATTGAAGACTTTATTTATATGTGCTACTACCGATCAAGATAATTTAAGCAAATTAATATATATATATACATATATAATTTTCTTAAAATTATTTTTATAAAATTATATTCAAGATGACAACCTATTGTATTATTTTATAATTAAAAATGTATTTTTATAATTAAAGATGGATTTATATGTGTAGATTCATGGTTGAATCAATATTTAAGAGTAGATGATCATTTAAAAATTATTTGATAATGTCATGCCATCAAATAAAGTTATTTTAATTTTCTATATTAAGATCCACTATCAAAATTTAATTCAATGACTGAATTTCATGTGCAAATCAAATTTACACGTTTTTTAATTTAGAAATAGAAGAAGATTTAGTAGGAGTGTTTTTACTCCTTCCCATTATTTTGGTCTATGAATTTTCTTACCCACTAAGTTAATTGAATGAGCAGTTAATATTTTTTTAGTAGATTAACCTCCTCTCTTTCTGTTTTGGAATTAGAATGATTATTAAAAAAATAAAAGAAGGATTACACATATAAATAGATATTTTATACATCTACTCATTTTCCATCGTAGATTTTTATCCAAACACAAAACTTATTATTCCACTTTCACATTTCATTCATTAGTTAATTGCTGGTTCCATATAGACTCAAGAATCACTTGGTATACTTGTTCTACATATTTTCTTTTTTTTTTTTTGAAAAAATATGACTATCTCTGATTAATTAAATTCAGGATAAATAAATTCTTTCAAAACTGACTCGTGTACAAATTGAATCAACAAATTTCTGCGTGTCCTAATTTTCTTAATTATTAATTATAGGACAATTAAAAGACGTGGTTCAGGTAAACAAAATGTTATCGTTGCATTTAATAATCGATCTAATGCAGGGGCAGATTGCACTGGACGATGATATTGTTATATATGTCTGATACAGTTAAATAACTAACAAATCGAATTTACACAAAATTATTCATTGAGCGGATCGATTTCAAGAGTCCGAATTTAATTCGAATTCGAATTCGAATTCTAAAGGGGCACCTTATTAAAGAATAATGATATTATTGTTATAATTTTAAGAGTCCTTTAATCCCAAAATTTCATTCCAAGTTAGACTTAAAAAATTGAGGTTGGACTCGTATAAAGTTGGACAACATGATTAGTTAAGAAAAAAACCCTACTCGTTTCTTGTTCTCTCTGCATTGGCGGCCGTATGAAACGGAGGAGCAATTATTAATCAGGTCAAATTACTTCTTGTGATCCTCTTAGCATTTTTTCATCTATCATTTTGAATCGATTGATTTTTTGGATTCGATCAACACTTGAAAAATCTTGTAATGATCTTTCGGATTGATTTTTGAGTTGATTCCATCAACATTTTTGAGTTGATTGATTTTTTGGATTCCCTCAACACTTGAAAAATCATGCATGCATGTAATTCATACAGATATTATTATCATTATTTTTTTGTATAATTGTTCATATAATTAATGTACGATCCCTAGTTATGGACTCGTGGTAATCGAGCAATATTTTCTTCAAAGTAATCTGGTTAAATTATTTTTACTGATTCTTAATATTTTCTCATTGGGTATTAGATGTGTTATTATTTGCAATGATTGATTTTTTTCGATTCTATCAGAGCTTATTGTAATCTGTGTATTACTTCACGATTTTTTTTTACTCTTTTGTGATGTATTTTTCTACGTGGCCTAGCGATAACATAAACTTGTTTAGAAGAACTCCCACAACGAAATCATTATGTTGTGGATTATAATTTAGAAGATAATATTACGAATTGATGCGTCATGCGTCAGAGATCGATAAATCATTATGTTCTCTTCTACGTATGAATCGAACATTCAATGACCGAAACCAAATCTTATTAACAATATACAATAAATAATATTGTCTTTTCGACTAGTTTAGTTTAATTTTTTTTTAAAAAATGATTTGTAAATCAAATTTAATATGGTATTAGAGAACCTGGGCTCACACAAAAATATAAAATAAATGATATTACTACTTAAGTTTAAAAAAAAATCGATCTAACACATCAAATTTAACAAATCTGAAGTTATTATAATTTTAAATTAATTAATTTTTTAGAAAAACTATCGAGATCCAATTTGAATACGTGATTGACATGGTGAGTTTGATATGCAACTCAATTAAATCCTATATATATATAGATTTTATTCAGATTTCTATTAAATCTTATACATATACATGTACTATGTATAAGAGGATTTGATAATTGATATACTACATATATATGTAACATGATTTGCAGATCTGTTGAGTGGCCAATATTTTCCTGTTCCGGCCGCCCCAACGCTTCAACTTTTGCCGGCCATGGCTGCAAATATGAACGACGACGACGGAGGCCTTATGTTATTGTCCGAAGACCTTCTTGAAGAAATACTGGTCCGAGTACCGACGGCGAACACTCTCGGACAAGCCAAACTTGTGAGCAAGACGTGGCGGCAGATCATATCCAAGCGTTCCTTCGTGCTTCGCCATGCCCGGAGATGGAGCACGAAGCCGCAGTTCCTGATCGCCGACATCCAAAATTACGACGATCAGCCATGCATCACGACATACCTGCCCTTGGACGGGTCCAAGAGCATCATCACAGCTGCTCCTTTTGCCGGGCGCCACACCTCTGGTTTGTGGTGCCTCGGCAGCCCGCAGGACGTGAAGGCGACGGTGGTGGCGACATGTTCCGGACTGGTCGTCTTCCGGTGGGAACCGCGTAATATCTACCCCCTCGACGCCAGCGTCGACCAATTCGAGCGGGCCGTCCTCATGGTCGGCAATCCGACAACGAAATCTTTCGTGGCCCTCCCAAGGCGTACCTTTGATTTTAACAGTCACCTGTTTCGAGAAGTCTACTACTTGCGCGACGATTTGTACTCTTTGGCGTTCGACGTTGACGCCCCCGCCGCCGCCGCATCAGCTGTCGTGCCTTTCAAGGTGGTCATCCTGGAACCGCTGTTCCATGACATTAACAGCGCCAGTTTTAGCATAATCTCCTCTGCTGATCTCGAGTGGCGGCGATTCGTGCACTCCTTCCACGAGCCCGTCGCAGCCTACGGCCGGTCGGTCTACTGCGCGGGCAAAGTGCACTGGATGGCGAATCCCAGCGGGCTTATCGTGGTGTTCGACACGGCGACGGACGAGGCTTCCCTGCTGGATCATCCGAGAGCGTGGACGCCGCGTGGAAAGCTGTGCCTAAGGAGCACCGCCGACGGCCGCCTGAGCATGGCCTCTTTGGACGTGGGGTGCATCCGCGTCTGGACGCTCACGGACTACGGCGGGAGGGGAGTGTGGTCGCCGGAGAAGCGAGTTACGGCTCCGACATTGTGCATGCAGCTCGACATGGATCTGGTGTGGTACGACGACGACAAGTGCGTGTTCCTAAATGAAGAAGAAGAAGAAGGGGGAGAAGTAAAAGCTCATCTGCTGCTGCGCAGGTTTGTTGACGGCGGCGGCGGCCCAAGTAGCACGGAACAGTGCCAAAGGCTGTGGCGGCTTCCACCTCGGGATAACAGCGACAGCTATCTGCCCTACAGCAGTACCATGATGACCATTTTTAGTTGACAAAATTGTTTTTCTTCTATTTTCATCCTTTTACTACTACTCTGACTTTTGGCGAACAACTGTATATAAGCTTTTTTCTTGGTTCGAGATCGACCACCAAAGTTGCTACTAGCATTCGACTTTTGAACTATCAAAGTACTACACCTAGCAGGGGGAGAAGCAAAAATAAGCCGGGGGGCCAAGTTTCGATTCCAAGACCTCTCAACCAAGAAAACAAGCTCAAAAGTCAAAACCACTGTACCAACAAAAAATCTCATGCAAAAGAGGTTAATAAACTCATTTAAGGGGACACAATTGATTTATAACTCTAAAAATTACATATAATATAGAATCAAATATTACATACAATTTTGGATCAAGAGATTATTAATATAAAATCTTTACATATAATCAAATATCATCTCATTTAAATATTCGTATAACAAGTTTTGTATAAAAGAGTAAATGTCTATTATATTTTATTTGAAATGGACAACTTTGTGTACTGAATGTTGAATTAAATTTGACTATGATCTCGTTTGGTTTTGGATGAATGATGAAATTCAAAGTTGTAAAAAATTTTATTAGATTTTCAGAGAATAAAAAATTATCTCATTTGGATAATTGTGCAAAACGTTATGCTCAAAATAGTGCATGATGGTCAATCTATTAATCGAAGCACTAGTCGATCGGTCAGGCACACCGATCGATCGGCCAGCACGAAAAATACAAAAATCGACCAGTCAAAACCAACATAAGGATGAGACGATGTCAGTTGAAGCACCGATCGACTGGTCATTCACCTGGACAATATAGAATTCTCCAACGGTCCTATTTTTTCAATGACTATGTAAACCGGTCAACCAGTGGGGTAGAATGGTCGACCAACGTGCAAAAAATACATTACAACAATCATATTTTGACCCAAAAAAATGAAAAATAAGTCTCAACGGCCAAATGAAGTTAAGAAGATTATAACAGGGGTCCCAAAGGAGAAGGAATTCATAAGACTTCAAACAAAAAGTCGGAAGAACATTTGAAAGTCCATTTGAACTCCAAATTGCAAATATTTTATTTCTCTCTCTTACTCTTGTGTGAGGTTCTAAAGTGTAAAAGAGAGATTGAGGAGTGTTCATGTCATATTATAATAGTTCTTTAACTCTTGAGTGAAAAGATGTTGTGTCTTACCTCAAGCGAAGAAAAGACGGGTGAAAGCTTCCGAGTGGGAGAGGTATGCTTTGCCTTTTGAAGTGAAGAAAAGACAAGAGTTATAAATGATTTATTCATTGTCCCATTTGGAATGAAGGGAGGGTGTTAGTGGAAACTCCGACAGTATCGAGGTCGAGAAGTCAGAGCGAGGACAGACTAACGTGTGACCGAACCTCGTCAACAAACCACCGTGCACCTTGTGTTTATCTTTCTCTCTCTATTCTTCCTACTCTATTATGTATGTGATTTGATTGCTATTGTGTTGGTTTAAATATTAATGAATCAATTTTAAGCTTTCATGATGATTTTCATAAAATCGATATTTTTTATTTAACACTAATTCACCCCCCCCTTTTTGGTTCCTAGTGATCCTACAATTGGTGTGCGAACAAGATTGCTCTTATTTTAAAGACAACCATCTTTTAGAGCATGACACCTAATTTTCTAGAAGGTCGAACAATTTTTATTTTCTGTCGAGATTTGGTGATTTAGTTTTTTCCCAATGGAAAATTTCCATGTCTATTTATATTCTCTTGATTATGACTTGTGGGAAATAATTGAATATGGTTTTGAAAGGCCTAAGAAAGTTGTAAATGGTGTCTTCATTGATTTTTCATTTTTCGGGTACAATGCTTTCATATTTCACTCGCCAAACTCGATTCTAAAACTTGAGATGCGTTTTTATTGTGTTTTGGACGTAGAAAATTCAAATATCATTTCTACTTATTCCGCACCTCATGAATTTTGGAAAATTTTGTTAGATAGATATGAATGTAACAATTTTAATAAAGAGAGCACATCGTATGTGGACAAAGACAATGGTAGCAATATTACTTTCAAAAATGACAAAGAGTGCAAACGATGAGGTAACCTCGACTTCATTTTATTACTCTACTTGTGGTAGTGATGATGATGGTGATCTAAATTTTGATATGCATAAAGTATTTGCTTCTCTTATTCAAAAGCATCTTTCTCTTAAAAAGAAAAAATGGATTATTAAGAGATGAATTGCATAATTTGAAAAATTAAATTGAGATTTTGTAAAAGAAGAAAGATACTTTCCTAGCTCAAAATGAAACTCTAATGAAATGATTTTAAAAATCTAAACAAATGAAAAGAATGTTTGATTAGTTCAAATTGAAATTTTAGGAAAATAAAATAATGTATGTGCAATTAAAAATGAACTTTTGATAAAGGAAATTGATTCACTCTTCTTGACAATTAAAAATTATGAAAGTTTGAAGGCAGAGAACTCAAAGTTGATTATACTACAAAATGAATCACGAAAGAAAATAACTTATTTGCAAAATGCTTTAAATGATAAAATTGTTATACCTTTGAAACATACTAATAATGTTCAAAAGCTTATTAATTTTGCAAAGTCAAATAATTCTGAAAAGGAAATTAATTTTATGAAAAATGTCAAATTCACAAAAGGATGTGATTTAAAATATTCTTATTCTTCAAAATCAAAGCATGCTAATAATTATTATTCGAAGAATAAACGCTCTTATGATCGTTCTTTTAATGTTAATATTAAATATTCTCATGCATCTCATCATGATTATTCAAAGTTGAGATATGTTCATGATCATTGCATTAGACTATTTGTCATTATTGTGATGTTTATGATCACTAAGCGTTTGAATGAAAAATTAAAAATTCTATGAATACGTGGGTTATAAAAGGAACCATAACTAATAATATTCAACCCAAGCAACTTTGGGTACCAAAATGCAAATAAATTTTATTTTGGTGCACTTCACAAGAAATTACAAAGAAGGATTCAAGTAAAGTGAATGTACACACTTTTTGGTAAAAGTATTCTTGAGACAAAATTTAAATTCATTTAGTGCATATGTGATTTGAATTGTGACTTCTCATATTTAAAATATACATTTTGACTTGTATGTATCAATTCTTGATCATAATTATTCAAAGCTCAAATGCATAAAAACTTTCAAAGCTTCATATTAACAAAAATTATGATATTTTTTTTATGATTAAGTGTGCATGTGCATTTTGACTTTATCTACTAAACTTTTGATGATTTTGTGATTTGAACTAAATATATTTTATGAAAGTTTCATTTTAATATCTATCTCATGAAAGTTGCATTTTAATATCTATTTTGATGATAAATACTTGTATATAAAATTAAGATGATCTTCCTTTTTCTCATACATATTTAAGACATTTAAATTTATCTTGACATTTTTAAATATTTTTTAGTACATAATTATAATATTTGAACTTAATTTTGTGTCACAATTATTTGAGATTTAAATTTATTTACTAGTTATCATAATTTTTACATTAGACTATGATTTTTGGAAAGTAAATTCTTGTGCATAATAGTATCATTTTACTTTGAAAATGATTATGTCTATATATGTTAACCATTGAAATATGAGCAAGTATATTTGATTATGTTGTTACTACATCTTATTTAGACATCTGATGCATTGTAATTTTAAAATTGAAAAAACTTATAAATTTAGAATTTAAGCATAAGAACAATTTTTTTAAAATTTAAAATGAAGTTGGATAGAGTTTTAAATTTTGATATCATAATTTCTTTTGATTTGTGATAATGTGTTTGCAAAATATCTTTTCTCACATGTCAAATAAAGTAAACTATATGCATATCCTAATCCCTTACCATATTTATTATAGTTGTCATTTTGACTTGGCAAAACAAAATAATATATGCG
This sequence comes from Pontederia crassipes, assembly GCA_030549335.1. Lineage (NCBI taxonomy): Eukaryota > Viridiplantae > Streptophyta > Magnoliopsida > Commelinales > Pontederiaceae > Pontederia > Pontederia crassipes. Next base: position 9,577,880 of record JAUKPH010000017.1, read on the forward strand.
ATCGCTTTTTGGTAAATCATTTTATATATTAATATTTGACAATCATTTATGCATTGTTAAGATTGATACATAAATGATTTGATTTGATAAAAAAGAAATATTTTTGAACATCATTATGTTTACTTTTATAAATTTAAACATGCCCATGATAATACTTGAAATATTATTCTATGTGTTATGCATATGAATTTCATGATCATTATTCTTTTGAATGCAAAGTTGAAAACTAATCATAATAAAATGAAATTAATTCCAAAAGGAAGCGTGGCTAACAATTTTGGACCCAAGTTAATGTGGGTACCAAAATTCAATACTTGTAGTTTTGTGTCACATGAAAAGAAAAAAGAAAAATGAAATTGAAATGAGGTGAGGCATAAAGTTTGCGGTACATGAATACGAAAATTTGAACTAATTTTGATATAATGCATATTTACGACTTGGATTTATTCATTTATTATCATAATATGTGCATAAAGTTAATATTTGTTAAAAGATTAGGAATCTTGTACATATTAGAATTATATCGCTCATCTAACTTTGAAAGTGTCTATAGTTCTTATTTAGCTTAAATATGCTTGATGGGAATATGTCATATGCATGATGGTTGTTAAATTGATATTTTTGAACTATCTTACTAATTTAATATGGAAATCATATTTAGCAAAATAAGGGCGCTTATATTAATACTAAAAATTTACGTGCATATATGATCCTATACACTCAAAATATGTTGATTTTGACATTGAGCATGTGTACTTGATGTATGCAAATCTTATGTAGTACTTGACAATTGTGATTCAATATACTTATATGATGCTTATGATTTTAAAAGTATAAAAGAATTATATTTTTTAAATATGAGTGAAAATAATGAATTACTTTGTTTGGTTGACGTTTGATTAGTTGATGACACTTCGATGTTTTAAGAACTTAAAACTGAAAGAAGTTATAATCTTAATATAAGAATTGAATATATTTTCAATATTTTGAGATGCAAATTTATGAATTTTTTTAAATTATTACATAATTTCTTCTTGACTTGTGATAATATACTTTCAAAATCTATTTTGTTCACATGTCAAAGAAAAAAATATGCCTATTTTTACCCTTGTCATATTTATTATCACAGTTATCCTTTTAATTTGACAAAAGGAAAAGACTTATTAAGTATTCTAAATTTGAATAATTCTTTCATTATCTATAAAGAATTCATATCTATAACAAATATGTTTGGCATAATTTTTTTATGATTTATGTCTTTATGAGCTTTATGTGCATGAACTTATTATGAATTTTAACTTGTTACAATATGTCATTTAGGTATACATGCACATTGTGATATTTAACAAATTAATTTGAAATGAGATGATTGATTATTATTTTGTGTGCCATTTGAAAATTATTGTATAAGACATTTAATTCCCAAACTTTATGTTTATGCATAAGTTTGAAATGAAGTATATTACTAAGAAGATCATTTTAAACTTGCTATATACAAAATTGATCTTTGCGCTTATCTTTGTGAAATATTTTGACATAAATTTTATCTTTTCATATTTCAAATTATCATGTCATATATTGGAAGTTATTTCACTCGTTCATAATTTGAAATAGCTACTATCAAGGAATCATGTAAAAGACTAAACTTCGAATACCTTTTCAGTTTCATTTGTCACTAAACTTAATTATTATCTTGTGACAGAGAAAGAAAAGGAATAAATAGATTTGAAAGAGTGAAGACACGAATTTTATTTTGAACATATAAATGAAAAGTTATGTCACAATTATTTGTGCTAACTTGTATACTAGTTATCATAATTTGTGCACAAATCTATGCTTATTGAAAAGTCAAATTTTGAGTGTATTCTTGACTTTGCAAATGTTTATGTTATTTATCATGCTTATCTCTTAAAAATTGTGACTATGTATATTTATTTGACCTTTTACTATTTCTTGATGCTTTGTAGGTTTGTAATTGAAAGAAGTCAATTTTTTGAAACTTTACTCAAAATTTGGAAAAAAATTAAAAAATATGTTATACCTCACTTGTATTTGTCTTGACAAACAAACTCTTGTTTTATAAGATTAATGTGCATAAATTTATATGGTCATGATTTGTTATCATTTGAGTATCCATATATAATGAAATGATATCTCTCTTGCACAAATGAAAATATATGTAAGACTTTATGACTTGTGCAATAATGTATTTACATTTGTGATATTTATGTCATATCATGAAATATATCGATTATTTGACTTAAATGAGCATGGAGTTATATTTTCATGATTTTCAAAATTATTTTATTATCATATCTTAGCACAAATGTTTTAAGCTTAAAATCTTTATGTTATAAATTAAGTTTTGTCCCTTTATTCACAATGTTGTATTGTTATCGTTTCTTTGGAAGAGAATGAAAACATAAAAAGGACTAAAGGAAGGTAGAAAGAGAAAAAAAATTGGTTGTAATAATAGGGAGAGATTGTTCAAAAATTTGAAATGTCACTTTGAATATGATTTTGTTATCCTTATTGTCAAATCTTTGATTATATAATTTGAATTTGACATTTCATTGTTGTCTAAAAGTTTTATGTAATATTTTGATTCCTTATATAATTTTTTGAGACTTGTGTTATTGATAACCTCTAGATTCATGAACTTAGGAGGAATTATTTTTGCCTATAGCATATGAATTTATACTTGAAACAATTATTATGATGTGACCAAAGAATACAAAATATTTTCATCTCTCTAATGATATTTTACATATTGTTTCTTATATGATAAAAGGGGGTGAATGAAAAATTTAGGAAGCTGGCATAATTAAGGGGGAGTTATATATTTCTTATATGCTTCATGTGCAAACTAGTTTTTGATAAAATAAAAGGGGGAGAAATATAATAAGAACATAAAAGAAATATATATAACCTTTGATTTATTATGTGGATCTCATGAATATAACACTTTATGAAAAGTTAAGGGTGAAAGTGGTTCGGGTCGGATCAATTTTTCGGTCCAAAAAAATCATTCGTTATTTTTTGAGTCAGTTTTTTTTAAATCACAAAAAGCACCCTAAAACCATTTAGGAAAAAGAAAAGCCATCCTCCAGCGGGTCCATTTTTTTCGGATGGTTTTTTCGGACCCCTATTTTAATAGATAATATTTTTAAAAATATATATAATAAATTAAAATTAATATTAACTTATTTAATTTTATAATTAAATATTGGATATAGTGTTAGAACGATTAAATTAGAGTTTCATAATGTGATAGGAATATATTAAACTATATAAAAAAATATTACACTAGTAATAAAATAATTGATTACATCTAAATTAATTATATAAATAAAAGGGGGCTCCACGGACCCTATGACTTTTTTGGGTGGGACCTTAGTTTAAGCGGGTTGGTTTTACTCTATTTAAAAATCACCCTAAATCGTATTGGATCCCCTAATTTTCAGTTTTTTCGGATCGGGTAGTTTTTTTTGTTCGGTCATATTTTTCTTGCACCCCTATGAAAAGTACCTTACAATTAAGATTTATGTGCATACCTAACATTGTAAGGAAAATTTAGTTTTAGGGGGAGTTAAATTTTGGCTTTGATATTTTTTCCTTCCCAACTTATATACTTTTCATATTTTTTAGTTTGTCTTCATAAAAAAGGAAGATATTGTTGGAACATTTTTTTTATATCCTATATAATTATATTTTAATAATACGAATCTCGAAAGATTTGGAGTTATATATAAAATGCTGAAAAATTTTAAATAAGAATGAGTTGCTTCATATACTAAACTTCCGATTGACATTTTCTATGTTTTCATAATATTTACATTAAGAATTTAATATAAAATTTATAGATAATTGTCTTATCTTTTTAGAGCATCAAGAATCACCTCATTTAGATAATCACATAAAACATTGTGTTTAAACAAGTGAAGCTCGAAAAATTCAATTTGAAGTTGATTTTTTTATGTGCTAAGTTGGCACTTAATATTTAGTATTCTATCATAATATTTGAATCAAGAGATTAATATAAAAGTTATAAATAATGTTATTAGTTTTTCATAAAATCAAATATAATCTCTGATATGAAAAGTTATGCATACAAGAGTAAATGTCTAAAATGTTTTATTTGAAATGGACAACTTTGTGTACTGAACATTGAATTAATATTTGACTATAATCTCATTATATTTTGGAAGAATGATGAATATCAAAGTTGTAGATAATTTTGTTAGCTTTACATAGAATACAACATCATCTCATTTGAATAATTGTGCAAAATATTTTGATCGACCCAAGCTCATCGATCGATTGGTCCGCACAAAAAATGCTATTCACCGGATAGGCTCATTGGTCATTCAATTGGCCAGTGCAGAATTCACCAACGATTCCTATTTTTTCAATGACTATGTGGACCGGTCGACCGGTGGGGCAAAAGTGTAGACCGATTGTTCACATAATACACTATCACGATCATATTTTGGCCCAAAAAGAGGGAAACAAGTACTAATAGTTAAATGGAGCTAAGAAGACTATAAAAGGGAATCAAGGGTGAAGGAATGCATAATACTTCCAAAGAAAAGTGACAAGAACATTTGAGAAGTCCATTTGAGCTCAAACTTGCAAATATTTCATTTCTTTTTCTTTTATTCTCGTGTGAGGTTTCAAATTGTAAAAGAGATATTGAGGAGTGTTCTTGTGATATTATAATAGTTGTTTAGATCACGAGTGAAAAGATGTTGTGTCTTACCTCTTGAGCGAAGAAAAGACGAGTGAAAGCTTCCGAGTGGGAGAGTGTGCCTTACCTCTTGAAGCGAAAAAAAGACAATAATTGTAAAGGCTTTCTTCCTTGCCCCATTTGGAAGGAAGGAAGGGTGTTAGTGAAATCTTCGGAGATCTCAAGTTAAAGAAGTCAGAGCGGGACGTAGGCTAAGATGTCGTCAAACCTCATCAACAAATCATCATGTATCTTATGTTTATCTTTCTCTCTCCCTCTTCTTACTATTTTATTATGCACGTGATTGATTGCTATTGTGTTGGCTTAAATATTAGCAAATCAATTTTAAACTTCCATGATGATTTTTGTAAAATTGATATTTTTGGTTTAATACCAATTCTCCCTCCCCCTTTTGGTGCATTGTGATCCTACACACGAGACCCATCTTTAACTTCAGATTTTAGGCGCATTGTGATCCACCATCCGATTTTAGGTGTCATAACTATCCATTCATTTAAAATTGAATAATATTAAAATGGAAAATTATAATAGGGCATAAAATAAAGGAAATAAAAAGGAAAGTGTTAAATAAAAAAAGAAATAAGAATAATTTAGGATAACATTTATTAATATAACTTCTATCATCATTAAATAATAGATACTAAATTATTAATAATCTAATTGTACCATCATTATAAAATTTTTAATTAATAAAAATTATGGTATATTATTTTTTAATATTTTAATAAGTTATTAGCACAATATTCATATACTATATCATATAACTCAAACTATATCTTTATAATTATGTAAATAATATTATTTTAATAAAATCTAGTTCAATCCGGTCGAACTGATCGGATTGGTCCAACCGCGCCCTAGTGATGAGTCCGATCTTATCGCTGGTCCGATTCTGAAAACATTGCGGTTGTCCCCTCGCCCTCTGCATCGGGTCCCCTTCATCTCTAGTGACATGCGCGTCATTGCATTGGTTGACACCAAGAGCTGCACCACCCTCTTCGATGCCTCCAAGATCGACACCTGCTCATCGACTCCTTCCTGCACCTGTCGCTGTAACGTCCTAATGAAATAAAAAAAGGAAAAAGAATGGCCACTTGAAGCCCACCCGCATAAGGCCCAAGCCCAGGCGCCCCAAACACCCATGAGTCCACACATGCTACAGTGCCCTAAGTGCTAAACATCTCATCCTCTCTCTCTCTCATTCCCACCTAACCCAGCCGACACACCTTAAGAGCCCCCCCTATTGCTACAGTGCCGAGAGCAAGGGAGCTCACTCTCTTAGCTACAGTAAGTTCTTCCCTTACCTCTCTTGATCTCTCTCACCTCACTCTCTCTCTGTTAACGTGAACAGCAAGGGAAGAAGGAAGCTAAGATAGGAAGGAAAGGAAATAGAGGAAGAAGATTAGGAGTTTAGGCTAACTAATCAAGGTATGTTTGAGGGGATTCAAACTCTAATCATCCTCTTAATGATGTGTACTTGGATGGATTAAGAGGAATTAAGGCCAAATTAGGTCTTATTAAAGTATGATTAGAGGATATGCATTTTATGACTCATGTTCATTAGATTTCTATTCTATTACTATTCATGATTAGAATATAATGTGCTTCATGTTTATCATATTTACTGTTCTATTGCTAATCATGTTTAAATGTAGGTTGTTTAATGCTTCTTATGTTGGCTTAAAAAGGAATTAGTTCAATGTTCATGTACCTCCATGGTTGTGATTAGCATGTTTGATGTCCTCATGTAAATATACTGTCTATTTCACTATTAGAATTCTAAGAATGTCTCATATGATGTTTGGAAGTAATCTGACCGGTCGCCCGATATGTAGTCCGATGGTCAACCGTTAAAGAAACGGTCGTCCGTTTTTGACAGATGATTTGTTATGATTGAAGGTCCACACATAATATGATTTGAAGTATGTATGACCTTAAATAGGGTTAAAACAAGCAACTTGTGATGAATGAATGTATGTATTGATGAATGCAAGTAAAAGATGGATTGACATGAAAGTATCTTGTTGTAATCGTGGAGGGAAATAAAGTCTTCACTTGCTAGCTTATGTGATGTATTCCCGGGAAAGTAAAGTCTTACCATTTTGGTATGTACTTCCAAGTGGGACAATCGTCCTAGCCTAGCTAGCCAAGTTACCCGCGAATCAACATGGTCTTCCCAATCACCAAGATAATAAGCTATCTTAATCAAGATAGAAGATGAAAAGATGAAGTAAAGTGGAAAGTAAAGTCTTACAAAAAGATGACTTGGGACATAAAAATGAAGATGAAGATGTAGCTCCAATCGGATGCTAATGTATGTCCCCTGATCATAAGATGTTATGAAAGATGTTGAAGCAAAGCAAGATAAATGATGATATGCCTTAGGATAATGATAAGTTATGATATGCTTTGACATGATGATAATGATGTTACATGTTTATCTTATTTTGTCATGATGATATTTCATATGTCATATAGTGTGCATAAGTAGCTCACAGCATGCATATGATTTATGTTCTATAATGATGGTATGCATATGCCACGACATGTAGAGATTATGTCATAGGACCATAGCATGCATGGGTCTCAACATACTCTAATGGGAGAAATCTCCTGCACCCCATGGATCTGTGCAGATATGGACGAAGCTTTGGTTCGACGGCGAGGGCCTCATGACGAATACGTTGCACATGGGCTGATCGGGCTAAGGCCCAAGTTATCTTATTTATTTTATGATGATGAGCCCTTGCAAGGGTTATGCATGTATGGCTTATGGGACTTTATTGAGTCATGTACTATATTTAAACTCATTTATGTATGATGAACCCTCTATTGGGTCTTACGTTAGAGCCTATGTGGCCCATGGGCTAGTATTATTATCTTGGAATATTATCTATTTATGAAGTCTTCCGCTGTTGTTTTATGATTTTACTGTTTATGTTTATTATAATTATATTTTCGTTGTAAAGTTTTATGAAATTAGGCCAAGGTCAAGTCAATGTGACGCCGCCTAGGGTTCGGCAAAGTTTTAAATTGGGGCCGAATTTTGGGGGCGTTACAGTATGGTATTAGAGCCATAGTTGTGGCTCTTATGTATAAGTTTTAGAATATGTACAAGCCATAGGTTGGCTAGAATGTCTAAGCGTAATGTCTAAATGTGAAGTCCATGTGCAATCATCATGAGGTGCCACCGAACCTAAAGGTATATGTTATCATATGATTAGCTCATGCTAATTATGTTTCTATGTTTGTTTTACTATGAATGTAGATGCCAAGACGGACAATTATTGATGAAAATTATGAAAGGAAAGCATTCCTCAATGGACTAATCCGGGCAGCATAAAACGCCCAAAGAACCAATGAACCAGATTATTCCATTGAATGGTTTTAATGCTACAATCTCCGAAGTTTGACGGAGTAGGAGATCCCGAGCTAGCTAAATCGTGGATCGAAGAAGTAGGGGACATCCTCAAAGTCTTGAGATGCCATGAAGATCGCAAGGTGATGTATGCAACACATCGCCTTTGTGGCCAAGCTAAGTCCTGGTGGAAGGCCCGCTTGAAGACTACCCACAAGAGTGAAGAAGAGGTCGAATGGGAAGGCTTCATAGAGGCATTCGAGGCTCGTTTCTTCCCTGATCATGTGAAGGAAAAAAAGAGAGACGAGTTCCTCAATATCGTCCAAGGAAGTATGGCTGTGGGTGAGTATGTAAACACGTTCCTAAGGCTGGAGAAGTATGGAGAGCTCAATGAGAATGAGCTCCGAAGGACGAAGAGGTTTATCAATGGGCTGAATCCCGAACTGCAACCGTGGGTTAGGAGTGGTCGCTGCACCACTATGAAGGACGCGGTGGAGCTTGCCGTCGAACATGAAAGAAAGTACCACGAAAAGAGAGATGCCAAAAGAAAGACGATCAAGAAGTACGAAGGAAAAGATCAAGGAAAGAGCTCAAGGAAAGTTCCTTATCATTTACCAAAAAAAGTGGAGCAAGGGAAAAGTGTGTGCCACCATTGTGGTAAATACCATTCCGGCGAATGCCGCATGATAGCCGGGACATGCTTGCAATGTGGGAAGACAGGTCACTATATAAGGGATTGCCCGAAAAACAATGGGGACAACCGCAACAAAGGAAAGATGGCTATGGATCCCCCAAGGGCTCCAGCAAGGGTTTTTGCCATGGAAGTTGATGAGGCCACTCAAGAAAATGACGTGATCCAAGGTAATATTCTAATTGCCGGTCACTATGCAAATATTCTCTTCGATTCGGGTGCAACCCATTTCTTTATCTCCCATGCATTTGTTAGTATGTTAGAAGTAAGACCTCTAGTTACAAATTATCAACTAGAAGTAGTGACTCCCACCGGCATGGTAGCCACTAGGAGATGTATTCCAAATGTACCTATAGAAATAGATAGGAAGAATTTTTCATGTGATCTCATATTGCTTCCTATGATAGATTATGATGTAATCCTAGGAATGGATTGGTTATCATATAATGATGCTCGCATATATTGCAAAGAAAAGAAAGTTTTTATAGGTGACCATCATGAAAAACCCACGATGATTAAGGGAATTCCCTCCAAAGAAGTCAAGGTGCTAATTTCAGCAACTAAGGCAAGCAAAATGATCTAAGAGGACTTTTAGCAAGTGTCATCAAGATGGATTCACAACCCAAGACACTTGAATCCTTAGATATGGTGAGAGAATATCCCGATGTCTTTCCGGAAGACATTGCGGGATTACCACCAAGAAAGGAAGTTGAGTTCAATATTTAACTACTTTCAGGTACCGCGCCCATTTCGAAGCCACCCTACCGAATGGCTCTAGCGAAGATGCATGAATTGAAGACACAACTACAAGAGCTTTTGGATAAGGGGTTCATTAGGCCAAGCGTCTCGTCATGGGGCGCATCGGTGCTGTTTGCCAAGAAGAAGGATGGCTCCTTAAGATTGTGCATCGATTACCGAATGCTCAACAATGTAACAGTGAAGAACACGTACCCCTTACCAAGGATTGATGATCTTTTTTATCAATTAGCCTCGACGTCGGTTTTCTCCAAGATCGACCTAAGAAGTGGCTACCACCAATTAAGGGTAGCCGAGCAAGATGTTCCCAGAACGGCATTTCGTTCAAGGTATGGACATTACAAATTTTTGGTTATGCCTTTTGGACTAACGAATGCGCCCGCCGCATCATGAATTTGATGAATAGGGTTTTCCGTCCATACTTGGACAAGTTTGTGATCGTATTTGTGGATGACATCCTCATTTACTCATCAAGCCCGGAAGAGCACCGAGAGCATCTTCGCATCATTTTGAAAACCTTGAGAAGAAATAGGCTCTACGCAAAATTTTCTAAGTGTGAATTTTGGCTTGAAAATGTGATGTTTCTTAGAAATATTGTGTCAAGACATGGAGTGTCTGTGGAGCTTTGTATAGAAGGCCACGTCGTTCCCCGGCATATTGGAGTGAAATCGGAGAGGAAAGATATCTTAGGTCGGATTTGGTCCACATGTATGTTGACAAAGTAGATTTTATCAAGCAAAGGATGCTAACGGCTCAAAGTAGACAAAAGAGTTATGCGGATTTGAAGAGAAGAGAGCAACTTTATGAAGTTGGAGATCATGTAATGCTCAAAGTTTTACCAATCAAGGGTGTTATGAGATTTAGCAAGAAAGGAAAGTTGACTCCAAGATATATTGGACCTTTCGAGATTCCAGAGAAAGTTGGTGAAGCGGCTTATAAGCTAGCACTACCACCATCATATGTTAGACTTCACAATGTTTTCCATGTATCCATGCTCCGAAAGTATATTCATGATGAAACAAATGTAATTCGGATTGAGGAACCGAATATCAAAGAGGACTTGACATATGTGGAGCAACCTATTGAGATCATCGATTTTCAAGTGAAGCATCTCAAGCACCATCGAGGACAAGAAGCTATATGAGAACTTGAAGAGGAAATGCGAGAGAAGTTTTTGAAATTTTTCGGTAAGTAATTTAAGATTTACTAAAATTTGATGACGAATTTTCATTTAAGGAGGGTAGGTTGTAACGTCCTAATGAAATAAAAAAAGGAAAAAGAATGGCCACTTGAAGCCCACCCGCATAAGGCCCAAGCCCAGGCGCCCCAAACACCCATGAGTCCACACATGCTACAGTGCCCTAAGTGCTAAACATCTCATCCTCTCTCTCTCTCATTCCCACCTAACCCAGCCGACACACCTTAAGAGCCCCCCTATTGCTATAGTGCCGAGAGCAAGGGAGCTCACTCTCTTAGCTACAGTAAGTTCTTCCCTTACCTCTCTTGATCTCTCTCACCTCACTCTCTCTCTGTTAACGTGAACAGCAAGGGAAGAAGGAAGCTAAGATAGGAAGGAAAGGAAATAGAGGAAGAAGATTAGGAGTTTAGGCTAACTAATCAAGGTATGTTTGAGGGGATTCAAACTCTAATCACCCTCTTAATGATGTGTGCTTGGATGGATTAAGAGGAATTAAGGCCAAATTAGGTCTTATTAAAGTATGATTAGAGGATATGCATTTTATGACTCATGTTCATTAGATTTCTATTCTATTACTATTCATGATTAGAATATAATGTGCTTCATGTTTATCATATTTATTGTTCTATTGCTAATCATGTTTAAATGTAGGTTGTTTAATGCTTCTCATGTTGGCTTAAAAAGGAATTAGTTCAATGTTCATGTACCTCCATGATTGTGATTATCATGTTTGATGTCCTCATGTAAATACATTGTCTATTTCACTGTTAGAATGCTAAGAATGTCTCATATGATGTTTGGAAGTCAATATGTGTTCAAAATGTTGATGTATGAAGGATTTGGAAAGAAATTTTGTAAAAAATCGGGTTTCTGTCGGCCTAGAATGGGCGATCGATAATGTATCGGTCGACCGCTCTGGAGACATTTGTAGTCTCGCACTTTGTCCGACGGTCGACCGATTCTATAATGGTCGTCCATTTTGGAAGGGTCGAACATTCTGTCATTAGCGGGCGACCTTCGGTCGTCCGATAGCCATATAAAGGTTGATCGATATATCAACGGGCATCCGATATGTATGGTCGAAACATTCGACATATTCTGTGATTAGCGGACGTCCGAGTACCTCATTTTGGTCGTCCGAAAATCATGAACCGGTCGACCGATATTCAACCGGTCGTCCGATGTATGGAGTCAAAATATTCTATGATTAGCGGACGATCCGAAACTCATTTCAGACGCCCGAAAGACCTATAACGGTCGATCCATATTCCAACGATCGTCCGATTTAGAAGAGAGTTACATTCTGTGATTACTGGTCGAACCCAAAACTCCTTTTCGGTCATCCGAAATGATCATACTGGTCGATCAATAATCTGACCGGTCGCCCGATACGTAGTCCGGTGGTCGATCGTTAAAGAAATAGTCGTCCATTTTGGACCGATGATTTGTTATGATTGGAAGTTCATACATAGTATGATTTGAAGTATGTATGATCTTAAATAGGGTTAAAACAAGCAACTTGTGATGAATGAATGTATGTATTGATGAATGCAAGTAAAAGATGGATTGGCATGAATGTGTCTTGTTGTAATCATGGAGGGAAATAAAGTCTTCACTTGCTAGCTTATGTGATGTATTTCCGAGGAAATAAAGTCTTACCATTTTGGTGTGTACTTCCAAGTGGGACAATCTTCCTGGCCTAACTAGCCAAGTTACCCACGAATCAACATGGTCTTCCCAATCACCAAAATAATAAGTTATCTTAATCATGATAGAAGATGAAAAGATGAAGTAAAGTGAAATTCCAAAGATGACTTGGGACATAAAGATGAAGATGAAGATGTAGCTCCAATCGGATGCTAATGTATGTCCTCTGATCATAAGATGTTATGAAAGAAGATGTTAAAGTAAAGCAAGATAAATGATGATATGTCTTATTATAATGATAAGTTATGATATGCTTTGACATGATGATGATGATGTTACATGTTTATCTTATCTTGTCATGATGATATGTTCATATGCTATATAGTGTGCATAAGTAGTTCATAGTATGTATATGATTTATGTTCTATGATGATGGTATGCATATGTCACGACATGTAGAGATTATGTCATAGGATCATAGCATGCATGGGCCTCAACATACTCTAACGAGAGAAATCCCCTGCACCCCATGGATCCGTGTAGGTATGGACGAGGCTTAGATTTGACGGCGAGGGCCTCATGACGGATATGTTGCACATGGGTTGATCGGGCTAAGGCCCAAGTTATCTTATTTATGTTATGATGATAAGCCCTTGTAAAGGTTATGCATGTATGGCTTATGGGCCTTTATTGAGTCATGTACTATATTTGAACTCATTTATATATGATGAACCATCTATTGGGTCTTACGTTAGAGCCTATGTGGCCCATGGGCTAGTATTGTTATCTTGGGATATTATTCATTTATGAAGTCTTCTGCTGTTGTTTTACGATTTTACTGTTTATGTTTATTATAATTATATTTCCGCTGCAAAGTTTTATGAAATTAGGTCAATGTCAAGTCAATGTGATGCCGCCTAGGGTTCGGCAAAGTTTTAAATTGGGGCCGAATTTTGGGGGCGTTACAGTCATCCTCTTCGATGGCTACCAGATCTTAAAATGGCTCCATGAAGATAGTCTCACAGTTGATCTCTAACCACACCTCCTTCTTTAGCGTTCCAAATATTGGTGGGGAACTCATCCATGTGTTATGGATCTCGTTCAGCATCATTGAATACATGAACGCTAGTCGTGGGAGCGGAACCTCCAGGTCGAGTACTCAGACCAACCAGGCCGCGATGATTTCATCCCCTTCCCCTACGCCGGCGACTAACCAGGCCTGCATCCTCACATCCCCACGGCGCTCCACCTGTGCTAATCGATTGCCACCCCCATCCCCAGTGACGATGGCATCCCCCTCGCCTATATCGGCGAGGCGCAATTGCGCCTACCAACTGCGTCGATTGTCTCCCTTTCCCTAGTCTGCTCCCACGTCGGACGATCATTTCCACCCCCTCCCCCCAATAAGCTTGCCTAGCGACAATGTCATCCCCCTCTCCTGCGTTGGCGACCAACCAGGCCTGCATCCCCACACCCCCACTCCCTGGCGGGGCCCCCTATTCGAATGGATCCCCCTCCCTGTGCTCGGTGACGATGGCATCCCCTCTCCCCGTGCTTGTGCTGCCTTATGTCAATGGCAATGGCATCCACCTTGTATGCAAGGCAACCAACGAGTCTACATCCCCCACCCATCATCCGGCGACAATGTCGTCCCCCCATCACCGGCCGACGACGATGGCATCGCCCCATCCCCCAAGTGATGATGTTTGCCCCCTTAATCAGTCGACACCGGGTCATCGACGAAGATGGCGCAGGAAAGGGAGGAGGATCTCCACTTTTTCTTTAATTTTTATCTTATTAATTATTTATAATATTTTTTATTATGCCACGTCAATATTGCAACCGAAAAATCATCTATAGGCGGTCAATAGGACACCCCGTGAAAGATTTCAAAACTTAGAGGATAGTCTCGTTACAAAATGAAGTTGCGTAACAATTTAGTTATTGAGCTAAAGTTGAAGAACAACACATGTATACAAAATGGTCAATAATTATAAGAATTAATAATTAAAATAATATAAACATGCATTAAATTATTAAAAGATAATTAATTATAAAACCACAACACAAAATTAAATCTAACAGATCATTTAAAAATAAATTACTTAATAAGTATTAAAATGGAAATAGATATATATTAATTTTAGGAGTTAGAACCTTGAGGTGAGAGCGGGGGAAGACCTAGGGGATTAAAATTTTATTTATGTTTCATATAGAAATATGTAAAAAAATAAAATAAGGATGTATTCTAATATATCTTCCCCCTCCCCATTATTTTTGGGTTGGGTCTGCTCTTGGATGAGAGCATTGATCTGCAACTTGATCCTCAAAATGTCCTCGACAGTCATTTCTATTCTCCGTTCCCCGTCCTCATTTATTTGAGTTTTGTCATCCCTAAAAATCTTAATTAGTCCATTTAAGTGTCCATTCTTTAGTTGGCAAGTACTTATTTATTTGTCTTATTTGGAAGGATTTAATGGGGTGGACGGGTGGACGCTCCTTCCTATCACGGTGCACATCTGATGCCATCGGACGACCACATATCACATGCACGATTTAAGAAAAAACCGGCTAATTCACGTTTTAATAAAAAAAAGGTCATTGCCCCAGTTTGCGTTTTAACAAAAAAAAATATCAAATTCATTCGATCTCCAATTCCTTCACATGTACATTAAGAGTATCACATTGATTCATTGATACTTACATTATTATATGATTGGTGATTATCATCCTCTCATTGATCTCAGAGTTAAATGACTATCTTCATACTATGATCATGCTTATCACGAAGCTCTTGAGATATTATTTGATCCTACAGGTAAACAAGTTATGGAAGAATGAACTAGAGCCATAAATATTGCTAGTGATGATGATGTGCACATGAAGTCAAGTTAGTGATCAATATCATTGCATAGTTGTAGCGTCCCTGATTCTCCGCATGTGACCAGATTTGATATGGGGATGGATGTTACAACTTTGAGCATTTGTTCAAACGCGTTGGAGCTCAGAAGCAAGGCCATGCTGCTATCACCACTAGGTGGACGAGTGCCGCCACTAGGCGAGGAGGGGCCGGGATGGAGCACTGGCATTGGCTCTGGCAGCCGCTGCAGCAGTAGTCGGTCATGGTTCCACACTAGCCATACTGTCTCTAGCAGAACACGTCGAGGCACAGCCTGTCGCCTACCTACGAACTGCATTGCTCGGCCGAGCGCCGAGCAAGGAGGCCATGCAAATGGCGGCCAAGAGAAAATCTAAAGCCTTCATCCCGTTGCTTTCTTTGGGGTATCCGCTTCACATATCGTTTGTAGTCAAGCAAATTAAATAGAATTAGGCTCCGAGGAAGGGGACGCAAGTGCATGTTATTCTAGAATTATCCATTGTGGGATTTGACTTGCACTTTTTTCAAATTATTTTCTTTTAACAAAATTGTATTACTATTTATTTTTTTTAGTTTTTTTATTACATCATGATTTGCATTCTATGAGAAAGAAAATTCAAAGGGAAGATATAATCTCAAGTGCTATATTGTTTATTTCTTGAATTTGAAATAATATGTACCCACAATATTTTTATTAAAGACTCATGTTCTAGTTAGAGGAAATCAAATTAGTAGGAATGATATTAAATTGAATTTCTATTGCTAATCCTGGATATATACTAGCAATTGTATCAAAACCGGCAATATTTGTTTACGCTTGATTGGTTGACCAAAGGCTTGGGCTCGACCAACTTGTTCATCCAATTTGGTGTTCAAACATGTGTTATTAAATCAATCAGAAATAAGGGGAAGTATGATATTGTTTCTTTTTTCTCAAGTGTGATAAAGGGTTAAAATAAATTGGATGATGAGAGTGGAAATGATTGACTTGCAATAATTACAATCTACCAGAGATGATAGGATATGCAAGAACTCAAACTTGGAGCTTTCTTAAATGAGAAAAAATACCAGTGATATTAAAATTAGCGTCCATCTCGCCGGTTCATTGTAAAAATTGATCAAATCGGTGAATCGACAAATCGGATGAAACCCGGTTCAATTAAAATTGAAAAAAATTAAAATGATTGAAAAAAGGAAAGTAAAACAAAAAAAACAATTAAAGGAAAAGTAAAAAAAAAGATTTGAATATGCAATTTAAAATACAAAATGATATTAAAAATGAAATAAAAGAATTACTGGTGAAAGAATAAATTGATAGAGAATAATATTATGGAAGGAAAAGAAACTTTTGAATTGGTAGTTAGAGAATTTAATAAAAGTAATATTAATAAAGAAAAGGAAAATTTTAAAAGAAAGGTAAAAGAATGATTTGAATAAGTAGAATTGAAATAAAAAAGTAATAGTAGAAACGAAAGTATTAACAAAGAAAGTAAGATACAAATAAGAGTGATTATGATAAAACCAAATTAGTTCAAATAAAAATTAATTATAAACAATAAATATTAAAAAAATTGTGAGTAATTTTCACATCAATATTAATATTTTGAAATAAAATAAATAAACTTTTGTGTTAATATTTGTTTTGAATTAGTAATCAATATTTTTTATGTATGATATATCTTTTGTTATATTATATCACTAAAATTATTATAAATAATATTGTTTTAGTAAATGTGATTGAACTGATCGAATCGTTCCAATCACAACCCAGTTACGAAGATGGTCTCAGCATGATTTTGAAAACATTGATAAATAGATATCGTTTAATTGTAATCTCCAATGGAAATGTATTTATAAATTTATATTTGTTTCTTATTTATGTTTTCTCACGACTCTTATTAAGTAATGTCATATAATATTAATTAATTTCACCATGTTATTCCATGATGTAAGTAATTACTCAAATGTCGAACCAAATCAAGATATATCTTTTAACAATTTCAAATAATGGATATTTACAATTTTTTATGAGTAAATAATTAGGAGTTTTAATTTTATCAATACCTTTAATTTACCCAATTTTCCTTCACCAATATTCAAAATCTAAGCAACAAAAAATAAAAAAAATACTTAACTTGCACTATTGGCATTAATAATATTAGATTCTAATTTCAATAAATTACTAATATTTTCTTAATGACTTAAGTAAAAATAAAAAGATTACTAAAATATGAATAAAAATTTGATATCCCATATTAATGCATATAACATTTAAAATTGGTTAATGGCACTGTTGTTAGGAAAATTTTAAAAGTGATGATATGAGCATTTATCTTGACAATGTCTTAGGACATATAAAAGAACTAAGACAAAAACGATGAGAAAGCATGCACTTCAAATGTGTAAAATATTAGTCAATCCAAGATGCTTTAAAGAATATGTCCGATGGAGTGGACAAAAGAGTTTGAGAAAGATTTATTAAAGAGTATTATAATAGTAAAAACTTTAGGGTTTGATTATTTGTGAAATTTTTATTATTGTAATTCCTGCTTTGATGTTTATCTTTTATGTAGTATTGTTGTATATGTTATATGTTAATATAGAATGCAAGTGATAGAAAAACAAAAGATAGAGCAAAGTTAATCATGCCACACTGCAGTAGCATTAATCTTTCATAGAATTTGTCTACCGATAGATATTAAAATTAAAATATTTTTCTTACATTTTTTTAGTTGATGTCTTACTACCTTTTATGTAAAAGAAGGTAAAAATAGTAACATGTTGGATGTTGCAATTATTTTTTTGAAACATGCAAGAAAGATTACAAACTTGTTGAACCCATACCATCTAAAGATATGTATGTTCGATACTATATTTTCATTTGATCTTCATAAAACGTGTGTTAATATGACTTTAATTTTTTTTGTAGGCTAAAATACAAGTGATTGTGCAAGATGAATCTACAAAATAGTAGAGTGACATTTTTATCCTAAAAACTGCAATTATAGTTGGCTTTGTAGGTGGAAAATCATGACAAAATAAATGAAAGAAAATATTTCTTAAAAGCATGAATTATTAGATAAATTATGCACAACTACGGAGAGAAAATAAATTGAAGGAATATGTAGCCTTTATGAAAGGTCAACTGCAACAATTGCATAGTCAATAATATAGTGCTCAAAATTCAACACCACCACAATCTTGTGAACAAGCACTTGATGCATAAGATTAGTAAGAATAAAAACATTTGATTCATGTTGTTTTGTCTTATTTTGTTATATAGTTTATTTTATACTGATTGTTTAATGATTATATTTGATTAAATGAATTTTTTTCACTAGTGAGTATACATATAATCTGAATTCTTGTAATAAATTACATTTACTTATTGCCAATAATAATTTTTACTTTGATTTTACAAGTCTTTTATGAATGTTTCTTTAAATTGGAAGGGAAATGAATGGAAGAAAAGTCTTCTTCATATATATATATATATATATATATATATATATAGTGTGTATGTATGTATGTATGTATAAGAAGAGTTACTTGGAATTTGTAAATATTTGAATGAAAATGTTGAACATTGCGTAAGAATCTTTTTGTTGAATATTAAGTATTGATGTTGAATTTGATATTTTGAATATGAAGGTTATCAATTATTTAATTTTTATTATTTTAGAAATGTTTATGGTTTGAAGGAATAAATATATGGAATTTTATTATTTGAAATGTATTAACGATTGAATATTTCACTACAAGAAAACTGCCTTTTACCGACGGTCCTAACCGTCGGTAAAATGGCCAGATCCGTCGGAAATCACGATTTTCGAAGGTTCTTTCGACGGACAGTGTCCGTGCGAAAAAGGGGCGTCGCAAATATTTTGTGACGGTTTCTTCTAAAACGTCGGTATTACAGATGGTCTACCTGGCGGGCGCGGCAGTCGAACGTTAAATATCGACGGGCGAACCGTCAATATTATCGACGGTTAAGACCGCCGATATATATCGACAGTTTGAACCGACAATAGTATTGACGGTTCGAGCCGTCGATATTTATCGGCGGCTTAAATCGTCGATAGTATCGGCGGTTCGTGCCCTCGATATCTATCGGCGGCTTGAACCATGGATACTATCGATGGTTTTAACCGTCGATATATATCGGCGGCTTGAACCATCGATAGTATCGACGGTTTTACTCGTGGGCTACGACCGTCGATAATTGTGTACCAATGGATATAACCGTCGTAAGTATCGAAAAAATCCGCTGAATATTGCAATATTTCAGCTATTTTCGACGGTCAGGACTGTCGGAAACATAAAAAAATTTAAAAAAAAATAGTGAATTCACAGATAATTCACACATATATTACAACACATTTGATCCATAATGGAACGACATAACGTAATTCACAGATAATTCACATCACATCACATCACAGATTCAATTACATCACATCACAGATAATTCAATTCGGCATAACGTAATCCAAACATGATCCATAATGGAACGAGATAATGGAACGACACAATTAATTCACATAATCCAAACATGAAACAAATTGAACATCACATAATGGAACGGCATAACGTCTTCGTCACGACGAAGAGCTGAAGTTCAATTCGCATAACGTCTTGGTCGCACAAAATTGAAATAGAGTAAAAGTTATAACATATGAAAATGCAAAAAAAAAAACATGAATTCAGTTTTGTTAAGTGTTGAAGAGCAAAATCTAAAGTGCACACTAAATTGAATCTAAAATATAAAAACATAATTTGAATTTAACATCAACATAATTTGAAAAATTCAATAGAAGATGCGTAAACTAACAAGCTAACGCCGAATCTCAAAATTGAAGCAAAATCGAGCATAATCATCCAAAATAATAGAAAGAGGCATATGACTTTTAATCATCATTACCATTTAAATCCAAAATGCCAAAGTTATCATTAAAATAAGGTTGCTAAGTTTTTTCCTATGATTTCATGCGGTGATCAGGAAGTATGTTGAAGTTCATGACCAATCAGGAAAAAATAGGAAACATAAACTATAAGTATATTTATTTATACTAAGTACTGACATTTACATGATCCAGCTGTCTGCACTCCATTTCCGGTGAAAACTTTGAAAGTCTACAGATCTAACTGAAAGGGATGAAGAGTAAAATCTAAGTTAGTACCTATGTTGATGTCAAAGTGCATATGAATCTAATGAGTACAATGAACCATCAGATTAAAGCAAATTCCAAAAATAATTATGTATTATATATGAATCTACCTCAGCGTCATCGTCATTCAATTCGCCACGCATAAAGGCACGCATCATTTTCGTCATTTCAAGCCTGTTACGACGTTCACGTTCTTCGAATTCCTTTCTGACCTCTTCCCTAATCTTGATGGTCACCTGATCCACAATTTCTTGCATACTAGAAGGAGATGAACCTGAGGTACTTCGTCGACCATATCCAATATCTGTGTCACACACAGAAGATCCAAGTCCGTAAATGCGACCCTTCTTCACGCCGACGTGGTCCGTCCAAAATTGTCTTGGGGTCAATGGTGTAGTCCCCTCCTGCGTGGCTTGCGTAATATCATCAACTTCTTTTGTTTTATAAGACTCCTGAAATATAAAAAAATAATTAACTACAAATGACGACTAGGTGATCGACTTCAAAGTTTTGTTAATTAATTATTAGCTTGCAATTTAGAAAAAAAATAAAGGCACAAAAATTTTTTGTAAGGAGGATCTTCCTTGTAATCTTCTTAGTATCTTGTATCAAGATGTCCTTTGGCATGCAAATTAATAGTTAACTCTTTCGTTAAAAAGAAAAATACTTCCTGGTTCAGATAGGACATGTAACATAGAATACAAATTCTGTGTCGATCTTCAGAAAGAACCATTGAAATGGGCCAACCTTCATTAGTGGCAATGTCTTATTACTATTTTCCCGTCAAAGGATTACTTCATCAATGTGTTCTCAGTTGTGTCATTATTGTATTTTCAATATCTGATTGAGAATAAAAATTATGATAACTTTGCCTATGAAGATGTTTTCGAAATAAAATATATATAGATAAAATTTCATGCAATTTTTATTTGAAGCTAAAAATCCTTCACTATCTTTCAGGGTGGAAGAATAAATTATTCTATCATATGAAAGATTATAAGATTATTTTGATATAATAAGTATATATAACATAATTGTCTAGCTACAAAGCATGCTTGGTCCTGACTATCATGATTGTAACCGAGTCACGTGGCTTAATTGATATTTGAAATTGCTCATGGACCTATGCGTGGAAGCTTTTTTGCTCACGGATCTGGCCGCCACCAGAAGGGCGGCCGGATCTGGCCGCCACCGCGCAAGGGCGGCCGGATATGGCCGCCGTGCGCGGAGGGCGGCCGGATCTAGCCTCCGCCGCGCAAGGGATCCGGCCGATCCGGCCGTCGCGCACGGAGGGCGGCCGGATCTGGCCGCCGCGCGCGAATAATGGCCGGATCTGGCCGCTGCACGGAGGGCGGCCGGATCTGGCCGCCGGAGAGACCAATATATATCCAAGGAGGGCGGGGATCGGACCTACCTGCGCCGGAGATTCCAGTCGGCGGCGGAAGCTTCAGGCGGCAGCGGACGCGGGAGGTGGTCGACGGCCGGACGAACAGCGGACGAAACGACGGCCGGACGTATCGGCGGACGAACGTTCAAAGCGTTTAAAGTAAGAGTGGGGTCGGGTTTTTATATAACCACTTTTCGACGGTCGAAACCGCCGCAACATAGATAAATATAATATTATATTAATTCGCGTTTCGACGGCTCGAATCCGTTGGAAAAACCGTCGATAGTTTCGACGGTTATTCAAACCGTCAAAATGTTGACGGTTTTAGCCATCGATAGTTTCGACGGTTCTTCAAATCGTCGAAATATCGACAGTTTTAGCCGTCGATTCCCATAATAATAAATTTTCAAGATATCAACAGATCTATAGTTTGTGTAAATTATAAATTTCCATTTTCGACGGTTGAGACTGTCGAAAACAATTAAGCTAGAATATTTTATTTAAATACTATCGACGGGTATGACCGCCGAAATCTCGACGGTTGCTTCGAACGTCGCAAATTTCGACAGTTAAAACCGTCGATAAGTTCAATAATTGTACGGAACCAACATTGAAATATTTCGACGGTTCAGACCACTAGAAATTTCGACGGTTAGATAAACCGCCAAAATTATCGACGGTCATAATCGTCGAAGTATAAATATTTTCGACGGAACCTTTCGACGAATTAAGAACCGTCGAAAGTTTAGACGGCTAAAATCGTCGAAAATTATCCGACGAAAATATCGACGGTTTGGAAGATCCGCCGAAAAAACCGTCGATATTTTAGACGGATGTCGGACCGTCGAAAATGAATCGTCGGAAATACGACTTTTCTTGTAGTGTTTGTCACTAATATAGAGAGATAAGAAAATTGATCCTTAAACTAATATTCTAGCACAATATTAATGTCATTAATGACTAGTATATATATATATCATTTAAGTGGTCCTTATAAGTTATACAAAGATGATGGACTAGTCGTTCTTCAATTTTTTAGTAAGATAATTATGTTGGTCTCTAAAATGATTCAATGGACAGTTATTAATAATGAACATTGAAATTTTTTAGTGACTGGACCTATAAAGAAGTGTCACGTCCAATTTTTTTTTGTAGTTAATAAGTATTAATGTCCATATGATAATTTTTAATGACTACATGACATTTCCCAAATGATTCAATTTTTTTGTAGTGAAACATCATATCTTCATGCCAAGTCAAGTGCATCACATCCATTGTTAGTGTTCCCTTCAATGGTGTATTGTATCGTTCCCATAAGAAGAGGATATCTGATCATTGACATACGATTATATTATTCACAAAGTAAATAAAGAACTCATCCAATATTTAAGAAAGGGATGAGAAATTGCAAAGCTTTCAATGAAGTTATATACATTGAACATCATTAACATTGATGAATGATCACCATTACCGAGTCCTTGAATATCATCGGATGTGAAAACGTGGTACATTGATTTACTTCTTATTTGAGATCGTCTTTCAATAATTTTTTTTTATCGATGTTTTACTTTTATCTATGAAAATTAATGCATCTAGTCATGATTTACTTGTTTTATTCTGATATAAAATATTATTCATTGTTTTTATCGATGGCAAAAGAAGAGGGTGAATGTTGCCTACATTAAGGTAATACAAGATATGTACGATGGGGCATTGACTAGGGTTAGGACACCCGGAGGTGAGACAAATGAATTTCCTATAGGAATTGGCCTACATCAAGGATCAGCTTTAAGCCCGTATCTATTTAACTTAGTTATCGATGCTATAACCGAGAGTATCACAGAGGAGGTACCTAAGTGCATGCTATTTGCGGATGATATAGTACTTTTAGCGGATTCAAGAGAAGAGATTAATACAAAATTGGAAATATGGAGAAATACGTTGGAGTCAAAGGGTTTTCGTTTAAGTAGGAATAAAACAGAATATATGCATAGCAATTTCACAAATAAACAACTTAGAGACGATTTGAAAGTTAGGTTAGGGGAGGATATAATTCCTCAAGTGACAAAGTTTAAATATTTAGGATCAATTGTAAGACAAGATGGTGAGATTGATGACGATGTTAATCATAGAATTCAAGCTAGTTGGTGTAAGTGGAGGAAAGACACTGGAGTTCTTTGTGATAGAAAAGTACCCAATAAAGTTAAAGGAAAATTCTATCGTACTGCTATAAGGCCAGCAGTGTTATATGGTAGTGAATGTTGGGCTATGAAGGGACAACATGAATGTAAAGTGGGGGTAGCCGAAATGAGGATGTTGAGATGGATGTGTGGTCATACAAGATTAGATAAGATTAGGAATGACCATATACGTGAACGAGTCGGAGTGGCTCCTATTAGTGAGAAAATGGTAGAGAATCGTTTGAGATGGTTTGGTCATGTTCAGAGAAGACCATTAGATGCGCCAGTAAGAAGAGTAGATCAAATAATCTGGAGTCCGATTAAAAGAGGGAGAGGGAGGCCAAGGCGGACACTTGGCGAACTAATAGAGCAAGATCTATTGGTGAATAATATACCGAAAGGTTTGGTTACTAATAGAGCGGAATGACGTCGTATGATCCATGTAGCCGACCCCACCTAGTGGGATAAGGCTTTGTTGTTGTTGTTGTTGTTGTTTTTGTTAGTATTCATCCATAATATAAATTAATTGTTTTTGTTTTTGTATTAACTCTTGTCCACTTCCGCATTTAATTAAAATTTTATCCTTATTTTCTACCATTTGTTATTCATTTATTAACCAAACTGATGTGTCATAGTTGTTGACGACGAGACGTTACTAATTGCCTCCACTCCCTTTTAACCTGGGGCAGGGTACATTTTTACCAGATAGTTATTATGTATCAAAATGTTAGTTGTAAATTAAATGATTTCCAACAGAACGCTCAGTTACCGTGCATCATTATGCTCAGTTATTTTTGGGTGGGGTTGGCGGTGGGGAAGAACAAGGACAATTATTTTGAAAAAAAATTATTATAAATTAAATGATTTCGTATTACGTAGTACTATCAACGTGACTGAAAAATTCAGAGAGTCTCAGAAGAAGGCTTGTATTATATTAAGATTCCTACAAACTTCAAAATTTCATGGTCCCGAGTAGTGACTTTTAATAGTTTCGAACGTTGGTGAGTTGGACATGCTCTTTCTATTTTATCCGGTCAGTTAAGGTTTAATAGATCGGTAGATCGGCTAAAGGATGAATCGAGCAATCCTATTAATTTTTTTTAAAACAATTTATTCTTTTCATTTATTTTTAAGTTTGACATTTATTTTTTCTAAAATTTCTTATATTCTTTTTGTTGATGCACTAATATAATAATATAATAATTAAGCTATCATTATTTTTAATATTTTATCTTTTTACTCATTTGTTTATTTTATTTTATTTTTTCATTAATAATAGAACAAATCAAATTAACAATGAATAAAATAAATATTATTATATAAACATACTAACTAGCGCTAAATAAGTAATAATTAATTTTATTTAAATATTTAATATTATTAATAAATTGACGATCGGTCTATCGAATAATTTATTAATTAATGGATGGGTATCTGACAAACAGCTAAAACATTCGGTCAGCCCGGTACAGGGATTTAGATCAAACACGTACGAACTTACTCGTTATATTCGAACTGTCTAATTAATGTAATAATCACCACTAGTCCGGACATGCATTGCATACTCGTATTATTTTTTTTTTTTGGGGGTGAAAATTGCATACTCTTATTTGAAGTCGCGGAGCAAGTCACAGGATCACATCACAGATACTGTGACAGTGAGCATGCAATGCATAAGTCGCATAACATCAAGAAGATTACAAGTAAAACTGCTACATGGAGTAGCTGGAAGCTGCAGGCGGCAGCTGTTGCTGCCGCTCCACCGTGAGGCCAAAGTGCCTCTGGTTGTAGCAGTCGATGTTGTCCCCGTAGCCAACGCCGAACATGTCGCAGTACCTCTTGTAGAATCCGATCCGGTTTTCGACTCGAGCGTCGACTCCTATGCCGCACTCGAGCCCTCCGTTGATGATGTTGGTGATGACGCCGTAACCCGGCAGCCGTCTGGCCGCAATGTCCTCTGCCGTCGGAGTCCAATTCCCGATGATGACGTCATGACAGGACGGCTTCGGCGGCTGCGGCGTCATCCAGAACCACAGCGCGGTCTTGAAGGAGATGATCGGATCCTCTGCCACCAAGTCCGGGTTGTCGAGCAGTCCGACGCCGATGGCTTCCCCCGCCGGCCCATAGTTGTAGTTGCTGCATGAAGGACGGAGGGACGGACGGAGTGAGTTCATAGCGGAAAGAAAGCTACTTTTATGCATTACAGCTCATTGCTCTGATTCAGAAAACTGGAAGAACAGAAATTTATGAAAAAGGCTAGAGAGAAGCAAGCTCCACTTAACTTACTAATTAGAAAAACGTCGTTTGATCGATCAAGCAGAAACTACTTACTAGGAAATCTGAATGGGACCTCGGCCGTAATAGGACTTGCCCGTAACGCATCTCCACTTCTTGCTCTCAACACAGTAATCTGATACAGCGCCCACTTCCTCCTTGAAGCAGTAGCCCCATGCGTAAGGGCCGTCCGGCGCAGTCGGCCACCCGCCTTCGTACGTCCAAATTCTAAGTGATTAATTGCATCCACACGCATCGATCAGTGGAGATGAGGAAATAGACTAACCAGTCGTCTCGTGGGAGGTCTGCCCCAAGAAAGCAGCGATCTCGGCCTTGCGGGTGGCGTCATCTCCGGTCGTCGCGAACCCGGGGAAGGAGTTCGCCGCCGCCACGAAGGCGTCGTAGGTGTAGAAGCCCTTAGCGGGGCACGCCACGTCGTTCCGGTGCATCAGCATTTCCTCGAACATGCTGGGGCTTAGAACCGCGGCCACGCCGCCGCCGGCGCTAGGCGGAGGAGGGGCGCCGGCACTAGGCGGAGGAGGAGGGGCGCCGCCACTAGGCGGCGGAGGAGGGGCGCCGCCACTAGGCGGTGGAGGTGGTGAGGAAGAGCACTGGCACTGGCTCTGGCAGCCAGTGCAGCAGTAGTCAGGCGACAGGCCGCACCATCCCCACTGGCTGCAGCAGTACCCGGTCTGGCACAGCGCGCCGCCCGCCTGCGAACCGCATTGCTCGGCCAGGGCGCCAAGAAAGGAGGCCGCGCAAATGGCTGCCGAGAGCAAAGCTGCACTAGTATTCATCCTGTTGTTTCGTTGGTCTCCGCTTCATCTCGCTTGTGGTCGAGCAGATTAAATAGAAGAGTGACACTGAAGTAAAAAAAATAAGGTACCCAAGAATTGAACCCAAGGTAAAAAAAAAAATAATAATAAGAGAGAGAGCCAAGAATTGTTCCCTCCATGGGCAATATTGAGGCAACTTCACGTGCTCTCCCAACGAGAAAATGATACAACTTCACGTGCTCTCGTACAGAGAGAGAGGTTTGGGACCTATCGTTTTCTGACTATTGATTTTGTCTTTTCGTTGGAAAGCAATATGATATTGTTTCTTTCCTTCATGTGTTATATGAATCAACGGTGGATCGAGATTCTTCTTGAATTGATGGCATTTCACACGTGTTATATGGATAATCGTCCCCCATCGCTTCCGGGGAGAAGGAATGAGGGGGGAAATATGATATTGTTTATTTCCTTCACACGTGGAACCTCGTGAATAATAAAATATTTAGAGATGAGTTATTCCATTAAAAAGATAAAATATTTTATTTTTCACTCGAACTTCTGAAATATAATTAATTCATCAGAATAATTATTCTTATTTCAAAAAATAATTATTGAAAGATCAAACAGCACCCAAGTGTATACAATTTTTATATATATATATAGGTGCACGTACATATATAAGTAACATCAGACTCGTAATTCATTTGAATTATTTGATTTTAAAATATGGGTCTCAGATTTGTCATCCTCGAAACGGAGTTATTGGATCATCAGTCTCCGCAAGTTCCCGACCCCTAATGGTCTCCCTCATTCAAATTTATCAAATTTAATGTATTTCTCTTTTAACACTTTTAAAATTATTCAAAATATTCATCCAACACAAAATATTTCATTGCATTATGAATTACAATATTGAGACATGAAAGCCATGTACAATGATCTTGATATTGTAAAAATATTCTTACTACAAGAAAACTAATAAATAGCGACACAAATTAGCATCTTAAAGTAAGACGACGATACGTCGACACCAACAGCGTCTCCATAGTGACGATATTGCGTCAAAGTTAAGAGACGCTAATTGTGTCACCATAACTTTAGTTTAACGTCGCATTGGCATTACAAAACGTCGACGTTAACTGTGACGTCCTAGAGACGCTATTTCGCCGCCATTATCACACGTGAAAATGAGAAAATGCGTGGTAGATTGTATCGTTATGGTGGCATCGAAAGGTCGCGATGCTATATTAGCGTCACACACGATGCGACTCTACCTCGACGCTAACGTGGGTGTTGACATCTTGAGTTATATTGGCGTCGACAGTTCACGATGCTATATTAGCGTGACATAAGTCACGACTCTAAGAAGACGCTGATGTAATGAATAAGTAGATTAAACTAATGACTAATAAGTAAGTTCTCCAAAGACATCTTTTGAGTGCATGCTGCAACTTAAAATTGTTTTATATTGTTTAGCTCAGCACCCCTAATGCTAGTCATCATCATTACATCAAAGAAAAATTAACTAATACTAGCTATAAGCTATTTACAAAGTAACAAGAAGCCATATTTTATTCAAGAGATAATGGGCAGGTGCATCCAGATATATCAAATAGATTTCTATAATCATAACAAGAGGGAATGACTTTCCATGTAATCCATTAAATTGAGACCTTCCATCAGATTTATAAAGTTCACATTTTGAATCTTATGTAAGAAGACAAATGTCCACGACGCTAAGAAGACACTAAGAACAAATGTCCTAACTATATATGTTACTTACATATGTACTTCCTAAATACCATAAGTTACATATATGTATTCCTAACTATATATGTTACTTACCCCGCCGACAAGTCCTATATAATATGTATTGTTGATAATTTTTTATATTCTTAATCGTGAATCTATGAGGGTTGAATTAACTAACATGATTTTGCGATATTGTGGCTCAATAGCGCCTGCATAGTGTCACCTTGGTAACGCAAGAGATGTTGTCGCCAATTTAGAGCCACAACAACGTCGACTTAGCGCTGCGAGTCACCGATGCTAATTTGGCGTCTCGGCCCTGAGACATAGAGTCGATGCTATGTAAGTAGTCGCTAAAATATTTTGCCACGACATAGAGCCAAAATAGAGATGCCTTTTTGTGTCTCTAGATGCACTTCACATATAGATATACATACATATAATATAAATATACATTCATATAAATACATGTATACATATGTACATATATATATATGTGTATGTATGTATGTATGTATGTATAAACTACTTATGAATATACCCTTATAGTTTATACGTATATAAACTATAAGGGTATATTCATAAGTAGTTTATACATACATACATATATATAATATAAACTTATAATATAATATAACCTATTTGATTGAATATAAATTTACAATATAATCTTGTAGTATAATATGAACATATAATATAAACCTATTTGTTTATAACTTAAAAAATTAGTGTAGTGTCACTTTGGCGACAACATAGTGTCGACATTGCTGAGACGCCAATTTACTGTTTACTGTTTACACTTAAGACTGACGATAGACTGCGACCGTGCGACCGATGATCGACTGCGACCGCCAACCTCGTCCTCTGCTTCCATCCTCCGACCCGTCACCCTCCTTCGATGCTTTGCTCTGACGCCACAGCGGGATGCCGCCATCCTCCGCCTCTTTCGCTTGTCCCATGATTCCTCCCTCTGTGCCTGCCACTTGCCGCCCAACGCGAGCACCTTCGCCTCCGGTCAGCTGCTCCGCAAGCACCTCCATCCCCTCCAGCCAGCTGCTCTGTGAGCACCTCCACCTCCTCCCTATGCCCAACTTCGGTTGTCACCTGCTGCACTCCGCCGCCACCCACTCTCCTTTGCAGACGACAGCCCGACGCCATTCTCCTCCGCCTTCCTCCTCCAACCCTGACCCCGATGCTGGCCTCCTCCTCCAACCCCGACCGTCAGCCTCTTTCGCCCGACGCCTCCCTCCGTCACCCTATGCTGCCACTCGCTCTCCTTTACAGTCCCACCCTCCTCCTCCTCCGCCGATGCCACCCTCCTATCGTTCTCCTCCGCCCGATGCCGTCCTCCTCCTCCTCCAATCCCGTCGCCACTGCCATATTGCTCCAGCTGCCACCTACTGTTTCGACAGCCACCGCCCACTGCTTCGACCGCCGCCTTGCATGAAGGTAGGAGCCCACCGCCGACCATAGTTCATGTTAATGTTGTTTAATCATTAGTATTGTTATGATTGCATGATAGATGTTGTAATGCCTAAGAAATGAAAATTAAGTTGAATGACAAGAAATTAGGTTGTTGTAATGCCTAATGAATTATTCTAATGCCTAGTTAATTGTTATAATGCCTAGTTAATTACTTTTTCTTCATGTTCAATGCATAAACATTCATCTCATGCATGTAAATTGATATTCTTGATGTTCAGATGATGTATCCTTAGTTAATTTGCTAGGAATTAATCTTTTTTGCGAGTAATTAATTCTTATGCCAAATAATAAGATCCATATGGCATACGCTTTAATGCTACCATATGCAAGGCGATAACTAATAATGTAGATCCACATTATTGGAAAATAAAATGAGAATATGGTAATGAAAAGAGTTCAATTTAAATGACCTTTTAGAAGTGAACGTTGACAATTTCACTGACGATGATTCGAATCAAGACTATAGCGATGATTCGAATCAAGATTATAGCGATGACGACGAAGATGATGAAAATGAATTAGAATACGAAATAAGAGAATGAATCACGTAGTTATTTTAATAATTTATAAAATTATGTGTTTCTAACTTTATAAATTAAATATAACAATAACATAAGTTTGTTATTTTTTTAGTTATGGTTACGAGAGATCGAGCTTCTGGATCATCTCGCTCTTCTAAGCGTTCACTCCATATGAGTGAGCCATCACGACCACCAGGTGATATATTTATTGTTAGTTGCTTATTTATAGTTGCTTATAATAATTATGTTATTTTTTAATAATGTCAGTTGCTCCACCATCGACGGGGCACGTAGTCAGATCGTCACAAAGTAGGCAATCCATTGGTGGGTTGTCTTCATGTATCACTCCAGGTTATTTCTTGTGCACGATCGACATGTCACACCAGGTCATTTCTTATATATTCAATAAATTTAAATACATGCAAGTATTTTAAGTATTTCTTTATGATGACAGTTGCTACGCCATCGTCGAGATTACCGGACGCTTCACCACATTCCAGCGTTGACGAGCAACATCTTACCCATGTGATATATTTATTATTATTAAATTTATATTTCTCATTTAATTACATTAATCATTTTTTAATAGTATCAATTCCTACGTCACCGATAGCACAAGCACCCGGCTTGTCACATTCTGACGAGCGAATCACCACGAATTCAGACAACGATTGGCATCACTCGAGATGAGAACTTTACTGTACATATATCAACTATCATTAGTTTAACTTTATATTGTAAATTGTAGGACCACTTTCATACCCGCTAGTACTGTGAGGAATGTCAGTACTCTTGTTCTTTTTCACTTGTTGGACGAGACATGATCGTGGAATGATGCTCCAGTTTTTGTGCGGGATGACATCTTTCGAGCGTTTACGCTATGATCTTTTTTTTGGGTTACATGATTTATTTTATATTTTTTAAATTACTAACTTTTATAACATTGTTTAGGAGGTAAATCAGTTTCATTCGGATCTTAGTTTGGGTATCATCTGGAGAGCTTTTGAGGAGGTGGCTGCGAAGCGCCTCTGAAATTTATCATATAAGTTTCGCAAGGTTGTCATGTCCGCCGGCCTCACTTTAGAGCAGGGCATACAAAGATGCCCAAGGCATATTAGGCGCCCAGTTTGGGAATCGTTATGTAAGAAGTGGTAAGTAAGTTTACATTTGAATTATTTTTATTAAATTTATAATTTTTCAAAGTCTAAGTATTTGATGTTCATATAGGATGGATGAACAATGGTAAAAAAAGTCGAAAAAGACAAGAGTTAACCGATTTTGAAGTCCGAGACCCACATCTACACAAGCGGACAATGTGATTTGATGAGTATCGACGACGCATGGTATTGTAGATACAAAATCGAATAATCAAACTTTTACCTTATATTTATTTTATAAAATTTTAAATTTTATTACACGAGGAGAAACAAGGTGGTCTTGTGGACTTTCGCGTGGTCTACGAGGTCACACATAAGAGCTGAAAGACCAACGAGTTGATCACGCCCACTGCTCATAGGCTTCTGGTGAGTCTCATATGTTCACTTGGTTTGTGACATTAGTGCAAATGGTTTTTTAAATGTACAATGTTTTTTTAAAGCTACCGATTTTCTACGTCTCATATTATGGGCGCTATGTCAATGCTAAAACGATGTCATATTTTCAACCATGCATTAGCGCCGCAATAGTGTCTCAGAGCCTACCTATGTCGCTATTTGACAATTTTCTTGTAGTGAATTATCACTTGTGAACATTGCCATGCAAAAAGTTTCAATTAGTTGACATCCAATAAAAGTAATACAATTAATTCATTCCAATAAAAGTTACAATATAAGAAATGTCATCCAACATAGTTTAAACTTTTAATATATTTGTCTTCCTCCTTGCACAACATAAACTTTCCCAGAAAGAAATGAGAACATTTGATAAGTATATTTGAACAAATGAATGATGTATTATGTAATATCCAAAATCTAATTCATATTGGATAATACGTTATATAACTATAATCAATTGAATATATGTGGCATAGTATAGTTTGTAAAGCCATATATTGATATAATAAGAATTTATTAAATTTAATTAAAGCATTAAAATATGATTAATAATCATATTATTCTAAAGTATATACTCATATGGTTAACTATGCATAACTATGCATGTTTTTTTGTTAACATTTGGATTAAGTCTAATAGACCCATCAAATATCACCAAGTGGCATATGGGATATATATTATGTATAACAACAATTAGTATATATAAAATATGTGAATAAAGTATATGGATTTTATACTAATGTATATTTAATAACAATTAAAATCCATGTTAATTAGGGATGAAATTAATGATTTTAAATGTCAAATTTTGATTGGACAAAAATGTTAACTCATGACATGCAAGCTGTCAGCAAAGCAAACACCTTAGCTGATTTTTTCAACAGCATTTCTCATGTAATAAAAATCCGAAAAAAATCTTCTTGTCTCCATTGCATGTTTAGCACTGGAACCTAAATTTCCAAACCCTGATCATTGTTGGATATAAGTTTTAACGACATATAAAATTATATTTTGATGATACAAAACTCGAATGATTAAAGTTAAAATGTTGAAAAAGTTTAAAGAAAAATGGATAATTTTATGCACTACACTTTGATTGAATAATTGGCACTGGTCTTATTAGTTTTGGATGAATGTAGAATCAAAATTGTAGAGAATTCTGTTAGCTTTCTATAGACTCAAGATCATCTAATTTGGATAACTGTGCAAAAAGTTATGGTTAAAATAGTGCAGGATGGTCAACTTGCCGATCGAAGCTATCAAGGCCGGTCGAGACAGTCCGGTCGACCGATCGGAGATACCGGTCGACCGATCAAGGCATAAACTGCTCAAATGAAAACTGCGAGACTGTACCGGTCGACAGTCTGGTCGAAGCACCGATCGACCGATCAGCTTAACGGCTACAAACTTAAAATTGCGAGACTGTACCGGTCGAGACATCGATCGATAGTCCGGTCGACCGACCAGCTACGGCAACTGGAGAAATTAACGCAACGGTCATATAATCCGGTCGACCGGTCCATAAATGCAGACGATCGGTCCATTACTGAAATGAACAGTAACGACTATATTTTGAGAGGAAAAATGTAAAATTAATTCTGGACGAATTTTTCACATACCAGAGCCTATAAAAGGAGTGTCAAGGCCATAAGCAAAAGCATCCATCCAAGCATTAAAGTAATACTTCAAGAAATCAAAAGATCTTTTCCTTGAAGTTATCATTTTAGTTGTGCTATTTTTTCTCTCTTTCAAACTCTTGTGAGCCTAGCATTGTAAAGAGAGAAATATTTTATTCAGAAAAATAGAGAAAGCTCTTGTGTAAAAGATGTTCTAAAACTTACCTCTTGAGCGAGAGAAATAGATTAACTTTATAGGAGGAGAGATTGCTTTGCCTCTCGAAGCGAAAAAATGTGATTGTGTAAAAGGCTTTCTTCCTTGGCCCATTTGGAACAAACAAAGTGTTAGTGGAATCTCCAACGGTCTCGAGGTCGAGAAGTCAGAGCGAGAACGTAGGTCAAGGTGTGGCCGAACCTCGTCAACAACCACCACGTCTATTTATGTTTGATTTCTCTCACTCTATCTCCCCTTAATATTGTGTTTATAATTTGAATTGCAACGATTTTAAGAATCGGTTTTGTGCTTCCACGATGAATTTCGTGAAATCGATATTTTCGGTTAAACACCAATTCACCCCCCTCTTGGTGCCCTTTGGGATCCTACAATTGGTATCAGAGTGGGTTGCTCTTGTTTTAAGATCAAATCATTTTAAGATTGAATCGTTTGAAGATTTGATCACCTTATTTTAAGATTTAACCATCTTTAGAGCATGGCACCATTTTTTGAAGAAGAATCTTTCATTTTTGACCCACCGAGTTTTAAAGACTATTCTTTCTCTTCTTGGAAAATTAGAATGAAGGTATATTTATGTTCAATTGATTTTGATATGTGGGAAATTATAGAAAACGGTTTTGAAAAGTCAAAAAAGATTTTGAATGGTGTTTCCATTGATCTTTCTTTCTTTGAATATGACGATTTTCAAATATCGATTGAAAAACTTGGCTACAATGCCAAAAATGCCTTTTACTCCTCTTTAGATTCTTTTGCCATTTTCAAATGCTCCACTTCTCATGATATTTGGCAAGTTTTGTTAAATAGTTATGAAGGGAGGAACTTTGACAAAAAGAGACTGGCTTGAATGAGACCCTCGCCATTTGTTACAGCTTACAGGTGAACTTCTACGAAGAAAATGAAGAAAATGACGATGTAACGTTTAACTCAAATAGATACCTTAAAAAGGAAAAATGATTTTCTTTCATTATCTTGTGCATCTTATTAATCTTTAAGAGTTGAGAATTCAAAATTGATTGTATTGAATCGTGAGTTACAAAAGAAAAATATTTCTTTACAAAAATTCTTAGATGAAAAATTATTACATAGGATTGAAAAATTAAAAGAAGAAAAGAATACATATTTTGTGGAAAATGAAAACTTGAAAAATGAGATTGATTCTCTGTAAATTACACATGCTTGTGAAATTGTGAAACTAGCATGCTCTTTTGAAAAAGTAAAGAAAGAAAATGCCTCTTTAGAAGAAATACAAAATAAAATTATTTCTCATATAACGAAAAATAATATTAAGAATCATTTTGGACACAAAAACTCTTATTGGAAATCCAATCATTCATATGGTAGAGAATCACATCTCAAGTGTTTTACACGCGGATTTCATGACCATTATGTATATCAATGTAAAATAAGAAAATCATTACAACATGGCATAATTTGGATTCCGAAAAGAACTTTGACTAACAAAATAGGATCCAAAGAAGTTTGGGTATCAAAAATTACTTGATTATTTTTCAGGTGTGCCTCACATGTAAAACAAAGGACGAATGAAAATGTGAAGGCACAAAAATTATGGTAAAAGTATTAGTGGGAATACTCTTGCAATTTTTAATTATTAGGCCTATTCTTTTGATTTCACTCGAAAATTTCAAAATGAATATTTCTCTAAAAGAAAAGAAAAAGAACAAAAGAAAATTGGTCATAGTGATAGGGGGAGCATGTTCAACTCTATTTTGTAACATATCATGGATATCATTGTTGTATCAAAGTTTTATGCCATATTTTGATGCTTAACATATTTTTCTATGGCTTTTATAAATTGGTTTTCATTATAAAAATAGCCATAAATTTAGGGGGAGTTATCTTTCAAAACTTGCAACACTCTACATGTCTACTATATGACAAAAGGGGGAAGAATAATTTTTGAAAAATTGGCTAAGGGGGAGTTACATATGATTTCTTTTGTGCTTCATATATAAATTATTCTTTTTGATGAAACAAAAGGGGGAGAAGTATAAGAGAAATATGATCTGAATATTATACGAAGAGTACCTTACAATTAATATTCATGTGAATATCTACTATTGTAAGGAAAGCTATATGTCAGGGGAGTAAAATTATTTTTACAAGAATTTTACAACTTTTTCACAACTTACATAATTTTTATATTTCTCGGTTTGTCTTCATAAAAAAGGGGAGATTGTTGGATCTAAGTTTTAACGACATATAAAATTATATTTTGATAATACAAACCTCGAAAGAAAAATGGATAACTTTATGCACTACAATTTGATTGAATAATTGGCACCAATCTTATTAGTTTTGGATGAATGTGGAACGTTGTAGAGAATTCTATTCGCTTTCCATAGACTCCAAGATCATCTAATTTTGATAACTGTGCAAAAAGTTATGCTCAAAATAGTGCAG
Organism: Pontederia crassipes; assembly: GCA_030549335.1. NCBI lineage: Eukaryota > Viridiplantae > Streptophyta > Magnoliopsida > Commelinales > Pontederiaceae > Pontederia > Pontederia crassipes. The sequence continues at coordinate 9,614,520 of JAUKPH010000017.1, forward strand.
GGCGATCAACCTGTCGGTCGAAGCTTTGAAGGTCGGTCGAGACAGTCCGGTCAACCGATCGGAGATACCGATCGACTGATCAAGACATAAGCTGCTCAAATGAAAACAACGAAATTGTACCGGTCAACAGTTCGGTCGAAGCACCGGTCGACCGATCAGCTTAACGGTTACAAACCAAAACTGCGAGACTGTACCGGTCGACAGTCCGATCGAAGCACTGGTCGATCGATCAGCTTAACGGCTACAAACCTAAAACTGTGAGATTGTACCAGTCGAGACACCGGTCGACAGTCCGTCGATCGAATAACTGCGATAACTGGAGAAATCAACGCAACGGTCATATAGTCTGGTCGATCGGTCCATAAATGCGGTCGATCGGCCCATTACTGAAATCAACAGTAACGGCTATATTTTAAGGAGAAAAATATGAAATTAATTATGGACAAATTTTCCATATACCAGAGCCTATAAAAGGAGTGCCAATGCCAGAACCAAAAGGATCCATCCAAGCATTGAAGCTTTCAAGAAATCAAAAGAAGATCTTTTCCTTGAAGTTATCATTTTAGTTCTGCTCTTCTTTCTCTCTTCCAAACTCTTGTGAGCCTAGCATTGTAAAGAGAGAAACATCTTGTTCAGAAAAATAAAGAAAGCTCCTGTGTAAAAGAAGTTCTAAATCTTACCTCTTGAGCAAAAGAAATAGATTAGTGATAGTGATATTGGGGTGTAGTGATAACTTGCTGATTTTGGGGTCAAAAGTGCAATTTTTAAATATTTGATCTAACTCCCTAACTCACTCTTTGCAAGTGCACAGGTAAGTTGTAGTAGACCCAAGTTGTCGTATCCATAGAGATTTGAATGCTAAAGACACACTAAACTAACCTAGACTAGCCCTAGACTAAGTGGTAAAAATAGGGAATTAAAAGAAGTGAAAACAGATTTTTAAAAGTGGTAAAAAAGATAACTATTTTTTGATTTTTAGAAAGTTATCAAAACTGAATTATAAATGCTAAACTAAGGGCTAAAAGAGATTATCTATCAATGAGGAAGGTTCTCCTAGGTGTTGGGGTTTATCTAATTTAATTATGGATGGAATGGAACAAGTTATTAATTTTTAGTCAAATCTAATTCAATCTTAACATGCTGCTCTCACAGCTGAATTTGTCCAAAACTAATCATTATATTCTCATATAAATGTTAGCTAGATTGAATTAGAGGAGGATTCCTACTGAATATCAAGTTATCATTAGGCTCAAACTCAAGTTCCTTGCTGATTTTTGGCAATTTAGTGAAATCTGAAATGATAACAATCAATTGCACTTTAAAAATGAGGGAAATGTTTCAATTGACTAAACAAGAATGAAATCAATCCAACATTAGTGCTAATGCTTCTTGGTTTATCTCTAAACTACAAGAGGATTTTAAATCAGCATCTCAGCTGCAAATAAAATGAAATCCACATTTTCACTAATGAGTTGAATGAAATCAGCACCTAATTATATATGGAAACTCAGCAATGTCATTCATTGGAATTCAGCACATGCCAAATGCTTCTTGGTCCATCTCTGGACAACAAGAAATCCTCAAAATTCACCTCTCAGTGAGTAAATAAAATCAGGGATTCAAATGGCAAAATAGATTCCAATGAATCCAGGAAATCAGCAAAGGAAATTCAGAAATCAGCATTGAAGAGTGCAACAATTCAGGGAATTAAATCTCGGAAGTACCATTGTCCCTTGATTCATTTCTGAACAAGGATGAAACAATAAGCAACCTCTCAGTTATAATTTCAATTAGGACTCCACAATGGTAGAAATAGATTCAAACAATTCAGGAATTAGAAATAAAAAAATCAGAATTCAGAATTCAGGAAATTAGATTCTTAATTGGGATTTAATCTAGAAACTTGGCATTGGTTCTTGATTCATTTCTGAACAAAGAGTAGACCAAAGGACAACTTCTCAGTTGTAAATACAAATAGGATATTACAATGTCAAGAATCAGATTCATATGAAACAAATTTCAGGAAATAGAAATTGAAATCAGAACTTGATTCAGTGCAAGAAATCAAACTTGTCCCCAATCCATCCACAATTAATCTAGACTACCACCCTATCCTAGGAGACATGGAGTTTAGCTCCTCATAACATGAAGTTTAGCTCCTCATAATTACAAAGTTTGATACAAAATAGAAGGGGAAGCAGATAGAAAACATCCTGTTTAAAGGCTGTTGATAGAAATTAGAGTTGCAGCTCCACTTCAGCTTCCCTTCTTTCCTTCCTGCTCAAACCCTTGCCAATGGCAGCCCCCCCTGATTCCAGGATTTCTTCAGTTTATATATGGCCTTTAATTACCCTTAGATCAGCATCAGAATGTTCCATAGCCTTGATGAAAGCCATCTGTCCTAGTCCTGAAATTCCAGCTACTGCAGTAATTTTTGGACAGCAAAAGCAGGTGGTCCCCCCCTTCTTTTCCAACCTTTTTTAGCTTTACAATACCTGCTGGAAGAAATAGAACACCAAACATCAAAGTCCTCAAATAGAAAATAAATAAATAAGGATGAGGACAGCTACTAGGATCAGCTCCAATATCAAATAAAATTTGATGTTATGCAGAGGTGAAATCAGTAAATGAAAATGATAATTTTGAAGACTCGGAATGATAATTTACACCATATCATGAAAATTATCCAATTATGGGTGGTTCAAAGCATTGAAGGTCTCAAAGGGATTATGGTGGTAGATGAATGATGTCAGAAATAAAATGTGGATAAGATTTCATAGGAATGATAACTTGGGTGCCAAAAATGATAACTTGATGTCATAAAAATGATAACTTGTCATAAGTTTATTTGTGGTTATCCAAATGTGATCAAATCAGGGCAGCAAGGAGTTAGAACAATAATATAATGATTGCCTAATGTTTTTATGCAGAATTGATAGCAATGCATATCGAAATGATAGTTTTTCCCTAAAAATGATAACTTGACATTAAAAAATGATAACCAATGAAATGGAGTGATAACTTTGCACAAATTGAAATATGATCATCCAATATGAATAATTCATGATGGCATGAGATTTAGAGCAAAATTATCACTGAAAATCAACTCAATTAAAATAATAATAACTTTGCACATTGGAATGATAACTTGCCCTAAAAATGATAACTTGACATAGAATTGAGATATTTATGGATTTTAGCAATTCAGAACCTCTATGCACATGAAATTAAGTATAAAATAAGAAAGAACAACTAGTTATCACAATCCTTGCATTCCAAGCATATTTGGCCAAAAGTTAGGTAAAAATGGGGCTCGATATGGGTGATTTGAATAGAAAATGGGATAAAAACCTATTGTGACCAGCTAGTGATCAATTAGCTTCCTAAGAGGAGAGATTGCCTTGTCTCTTGAAGCGGAGAAAAGGTGATTGTGTAAAGGGCTTTCTTCCTTGCCCCATTTGGAACATAGGAAGTGCTAGTGAAATTTCTGACGATCTCGAGGTCGAGAAGTTGGAGCAGGAACATAGATCAAGTTGTGACCAAACCTCATCAACAACCACCGTGTCTATTTGTGTTTGATTTCTCTCACTCTATCTCGCCTTAATATTGTGTTTATAATCTGAATTGCAACGGTTTTAAGAATCGGTTGTGCTTCTGCGATGAATTTCGTGAAATCGATATATTCGATTAAACATCAATTCACCCCATCTCTTGGTGCCCTTTGGGATCCTACAATCATTTCTGTGGAGGTCAGATGAAATTCTATATGACAGATCACTCAAGGTGATAGATCTAACCCTAATCTGATGATCTTTTTCATGATTACTTTTTATTCATCCCTACTTTTCCAAAAATTATGAAATTTATTACGATTGCTCCCCTTTGATTCTTCTTTTATTGAGATTTGGAATGCATTTAATCAGATGTCTGTAGATAAATTTAGGTTCTCTTCTTTAAGGTGCTATCATTTTGTCCGCCGAAACTATTATCAAATTTCATAAATTATATATTAAATTCAATGTCATGAAATTATTCGATAATTTATGTTCTTAAATATACGAATGTTAAATTTCATTTACAATTAGAACCACACGAAAATAATATGTGTAGTTCAAGTTATAAATGGTTTACCGAATCTTACTCAGTCTATTAGGATGAAAGTTAGGACAGCTTATGCTAGTATTTATTAAATTTATTGTGCTCAGTCCATATAGATATAAATTCAAGTAATTTTATGATTTGCAGCATAGAAAGTTTACTTTTAGACAAAATTAAAAGTTAAGAATAGGTAATATTTACTATTTTATGTAAATCATAAAAGTAAAGGCACTCAACCTGTCAAAATAAATAAACAACATGAAACTTAGGTTGAATGTTGATTTTATTGAGAACAAACCACAAGGAATTAAGATCTGAAACTTTTAAAGGTTAAAATATTTTTGTAATATGAAATTAGGAAAAATTAGAATGATGTCATTTGGTTATGTATATAAGAAGATATGTATTTTCCTTTACAAGGCATGCAATCTGTCATGGTATGAGACCTCTTATTTACTTGGGTTATAAGAGTAAATGTATAAGTGTCATATACCCTTCGTAATTATTTATATTTCGTGTATGATATGTTAGCATTTAGAACATAGTAGTAACATGATTGTTATTATTATCATTATAGGATTAGATGAGTAAAGTAAGAAAATAAAGGAGAAAATCTTTTGATTTGTACTCAAACAAGGTAAGTTGTTTTCTCCTATTCTATGTATTCAACTTTTTTGAATTTGGTGTGACATTGTGATATGTATTGAATACGTCTTTGGAAAACTTCATTTGAAAAGTATATTTGAAATATTGATCAAGTGATTGTACATTTGAAAAGTCTATTTGATATGATATGAATAAATTTCGAGACGTGCAATCATATTCCATTTGAAATTTAGTATACGATATGATTCTTTTTTTGATATTCGAGATACAATTATTATATGATGAATCATGCATTTACGTCTGTCTATCATGCATATGGTGGTTGGAGCTAAGTGCCATGCGGAGTTAAATGCTAAATTATAGTGGGAGTCATCTCTAGAATCCGTATGGGCTATCTCTAAAATCTAATTCATTATTTTGTCCCAAAAAAATGGGATGAGATAATATGGAGTTAGGTGTCATGCGTAGCTAAGTGCTACATTGTGGAAAATCATGGTGGGAGCCACCTTTAAAATCCGAATGGATCACCTCTGAAAGTCATCTATCACTTTCTAATATGCTCTCCATAGATGTGATGAAATAAGATGGAGCTGTGTCGTACGGAACTAAGTGCTACATCGTGAGAAATCATTATGAGAGTCATCTCTAGAATCCGTATGGGCCACCTCTGAAAGCAATCTATCATTGTCTGACATGTTCTTTGGAAATTGGATGAGATAAGATGGAGTTAAGTGATGTGCGGATCTAAGTGCTATATTGTGAGAAATTACTGTGAGAGCTACCTTTGAACTAGTCCGCTGGTGATCCATCCATTCATGAGAGTGTTGCATTGCATATATATGTTTGATATATTTAAACAATAGTGATTGCAAATTGGGTGTGATGCTTTTGATTAAAATATTGTATATATAATTATCAAATGTATGAAAATGCATATTTTGGTATTATGACTATTGTATGTGCTTTTATGTCTTTCCAAATTGATTAGTTGGTAGGTTATGAGTTATCAACTTATTAAGTTATTTTAGCTCGCTTTGTTGTTTCTAACATTTTTCATATCAGTATAGCTTCCTGCATCGTGCGAGCTCATAATCTTAGCAGATTTCGCATCCTTTAATATAAAAGTATTGAGGGGAGTCATTACTTCGATAGAGTTTGTTGTGTGTGTTATATATGTATTATTTTGTAACTCGTAAGAAAGCAAAGTCATTTTGTGAAATGTAAAATTTAAGGAGTATTTGTCTGTTAAGAAGGATCATCATAAACTGTGTAATTTATTTTATGTTATTTTTATTCTTGTGTATGTAAAAAAAAATGATCATGTTTCCACAATCATTCCTAATTTTATTTGATCGTTCGTAATGAGTCGCGAACTCATATTTAAATAATAGCTTAAATTGGGACCGTGACAATATTGGTTAAAAAACAAGAGGAGGATTGGGAAAATGAATTTATAATGAAGAAATAACTTGACACTTGAAAAGAAGAAATGATAAATATATTTTAAAATAATTAAAAGGTACATTATTATCATTGTTTTACTGCATTCCTTTCCACCTCGTACAAATTTTCTTCAAAAAACAAGAAATCAAATAATAAAATATTTAACAAAAAAATTAAGAAATGATTGGATAGATGAAATTGTCACGACCCCGATTTAACCCGCGAGTTAAACCGGAGTTCGTGACTCATTACGGACAATCAAATAAAATTGAGAGAGATCGCGAAAACGTGATGTAAAATTTTCTTTTTAACATACATAAGAATGGAGATCATAAAATAAACTACACAATTTATGATGATCCTTCAGAGCAAACCTTTGCCTTCTTATAGCATATAAAATATTACATATGCATTACGTATAACCAAACCTCTCGAAATCCTAATAGAAGGAAATGAGAGACTCAAATATTCCCATCTTACCACGAACCCTTCAAATACTATCATCTCGCATGATTCCCAATAATTATCTGAAAAATGTTGGAAACAATAGAGTGAGCTAAAATAGCTCAGTAAGTTGATAACTCATAGCCTATGTATTACCAACTAATCAATTCGGAGTGACATGGAAAAGTATGCAATAATCATAATAGCAAAATAGGTATTTCATATATTTGATAATTACATTTATAACATACTAATCAGAAACATCACACTCAACTTGCAATCAATATCATATGAATCATATCAAACATATATATACAAATGCAACACTCTTATATGAATGCACGGATCACCAATTGGCCAGTGATCGGTAGGTGGACTCTAGAGGTAGCTCCCATCGTGATAAGCGATGTAGCACTTAGCTCCATTCTATCTCATCCCTTTCGGGGAACAAAACACAGCGATAGGTGGACTCTAGAGGTGGCCCCTACGGATTCTAGAGGTGACTCTCATCGCGACTCTTCACGATGTAGCACTTAACTCTGCATGACACTTAGCTCCAGCCTATCTCATCCCATTATTGAGGAACAAAATGATGGATTGGACTCTAGAGGTGGCTCCCATCGTGATTAGCGATGTAGCACTTAGTTCCAACCATCATACATGCAATGCAGATAGATGCAGATGCATGATTCATCATATTGCAATTGTATCTCAAATATCAGAAAATGAATCATATCAAATACCATTTCAAACCGAAAAAGATTGCACTTCTCATAACTCATTCATATCATATCACATATGCTTTTCAAATGTGCAATCATACAATCATTCAAATATACTTTTCACAATTGCATTTCTCGAAATCAATTCATAACATTTCAAAACATATTCAATATATATAACAATCAATGTCACACCGAATTCAAAAGATGTGAAAACATAGAGTAGGAGAAACCAACTTTTGCCGTTTCTCTTCAATGTTATTCTTTTAAACCTATGTCAATAATATGTATTCTTATTAATACTATGATGTGAGTACCAATGTGTTTTACATGGATACAATAATGACCGACGCTCTATATTACTCATGCATACAATCCTATAGCCTAATTAATTGATTAATCAAAAGAATTCGTCCTCTACTCGCAAATCACATACTTGGTGGAATAAAAAATATATCCTTTGTTATACGTAACCAAATCTCGTGAGCTAATTATATATGAACGTAGGCTTAACCAAATTTAAATTCCAAATCACAAAAACATTAGACTACGTAATGTACAAAATATACTAGTTATGGATTTGTACTCATCAAAATATATATACATAATATATACATCTCATTGTGTTGTTCATACTTCTAATAACTAATGGGCACCACTTATTCTCCTCATATGCCTCTCCATGCAGATTATTTTGATATGGTTCAAATTGGATTAGAACCCTCATTCATATAAGTTTAAGGTATATAAAATTTTTAATTTATCTCTATGAATAAAATTTATAACTTAATTATTATTTAGGACCACTTATACTACTTCGAACAACAAGGCATATGCTAACCAATTAGCTCATAACTTTCTAAATACATGTTATTCTACAATAAATCTTTCCCCTCTGAAAACTAGACTTCTAAAGGATCAGTTTCTATGAGTTTCATAATTTTATAATCATTTTAAGATATTTGAACAACGTTAAGATATTACACTTAAAACAAGAAAATTGTTTTCCTTTACTGGTTCCCATATATGTAACAAGTGATCTAGCTTTCCTTATTCATTCCATCGATATTATATACAAAAGTTTTAATTATAATTTTTGAAAGCTTGAAATAACACAAATCTACAAAATCAAAAGTCGGATCCCTCATACTTACCATATTAATTTTTCCTTTCTTCTGGTGGACAACAAAAGAAAAGAAGGAAAACCTTCCTTTCTCTCTTCCCTCTCTTCTAATCGGCCAATAATAAGGAAGATAATAATTTCTTTCCTTCTTCTCCTTGTTGACAGCAAAAGAAAAGAAGGAAAAACCTTCCCTTGCCTTTCTATTTCCTCTTATGGACGGACAGCAACTAAGAAGGAAGGAAACTTCCTTTGTTTCCTCGGCCACCTATGTCGTAACCAGTAAAGAAGTTGTAGATTTAATTTTCCTTCTATTCTTACATTTTCTTTCCATCCATAGGAGATGGCTAAACAATTGCATGTTTTGCCTCCAGAGCATGAGCTGTCACTAATTGGAGGATTACAAGATGAGGTGGAGAATGTATGGCGGTGGAAATAAAAGGAGTAGCTCCAATGTTATCGGTGATGTGGAGATAAAAGAATATTAATTTAATTTTAACTAAATTTACAGGTACATATATAACTAATTAAACATTCACGTACCTTGTAATTAAACTATCAGTAGCATTACCGTTCCTCCATGTTTCCTCTTATGGCCGACCACCTCACGGACAGAAGGAACCTTACTTTCCTTTCATTCTTTGGCACTTAAAGGTAAGTCTTCATTTCCATTTTCTTATGGTGGTCTCATGGTGGCAAGAAGGTATCAAACATACTGTATGGCCATCTATGTATATATATCGATATAATATTATCTGATGTAATATGAGGCATATGAGGCGGTTGCTAAGTCCAGAGAGTCCAAGTCGGTGCGGCGCACAGACACACACATATATATATATAGACACATACATATCAAACATACTGTATGGCCATCTATGTATATATATAGATATAATATTATCTGATGTAATATGAGGCATATGAGGCGGTTGCTAAGTCCAGAGAGTCCAAGTCGGTGCGCGCGCGCACAGACACACACACATATATATATATAGACACATACATACATATATATATATGTATGCATATATAATATACATGTGTATATATAATATGGTAAGATTATCTTTACCAATTGTGTGGTGACCGATTCTTACTTATACAAATGTGGTGGCTTGTATGAGGTCTACGTGAGTAGATGGATGCAACGTGACGTAAGGTTGTGGGGGTGGAATACCTTTAAGCTTAACTATTTGATTAGTACAAAGAGCATAAAACAAGTATTGAATAATTCATTCTAATCAAATACTTCAATATGAATTAAATCATAGACCAAAGAACAGTAATTTATTTGTTATAATAAATCAAGTAAATAATAGTCATTAATTTACCAAAATCCTTAAACAAGTTAAATAATTAATTTTTACATAAAAATTACAATACAATATTTTGATCAAACTTACATCAACCAGTCATTAACTTACTAAATCCTTGATTAAGCTTAATTAACCTTTTGTAATTAACTTAAGAGAATTCGGAAGTTAACATCAAATTATACTATATAATCAAAAACAACTAGCTTAATTAATGATGGATTAAGTTAATTATTTATGTAGTGAAATTTTGGGATGTAACAGAAATTGTTTTTAACATATTTTTATCACTAGTCCGTCATCATTAATGGTATAATATTGATCATTTTCTTTGGAATAACCTAACAAAGAGGATAATATTACATTAGATTTAAAGAAAAATTAAATTACCTATAATGATGCATACCCTGTTACATTGCACTTTTAATATACTTTTATATCAATTTTGATAACACATTAATGCCTCGACAATGCCTTCTTTTAGTACACTATGGCGTGGATTGAAAACATGGCCTCTTGTAGTAGGAAATGTTGAAAAATATCTTTCAATTTTTTTTGTCAAGTGGGACATTTTCTCCAATTTATTTTCAATAATTCAAAATATCAAATGTTCCATCAACTTCATTTGTGAAATATAGTTGGCTCCTCTAAGTAGATTACGAATTCTAACTTGAAATTATTCTCTAAAAAAGTTTCTTCTATAAATTGAGAGTAAGTATATTTCCACTTTTGTTGTGAAGAACACATTTCCATGGCAGATGAAGATACAAAATCATTGCTAGATGAAATATTTCTTTTGTCATTAGCTTAGTACTCAAGAAGTAGATCTTCACATAACACCTTCACTAGTTCACTATTGCTTTCAATTTCATATTTTCAGGGAAATAATTATTCAATAATATAAATTTATATCTAGATCTAAAAAAATTTATTACCATCACTTCATTAACTACATTTCAATACTTATCTAACTTTGAAATCATACTTAAAGCCATTACTTTTATAACTTGGTTAGAAAAAAGCCACTCACTAAAACATAATATAGTTTCATAAACTTTACGAAAATAAACATTTGCGGTAGGATAAATAGAGCCAAAGAACAACTTAGATACATTATCGTGCAATGAGCATTTAGAATGCAATATAGCATAGACTACCAAAAATCCCGAACAAAAATCAGGTGATTCTAGGTTTGAGTAGTCTGAAAGCACGAAGTGACCTCACTCGAATAAATGGATCAAAATTAGTTTTTAAATTTATAATTTCTTAACACACAGATCGGGGCAGTAAGCACACGACAATCTTTGTAGTACTTAACTTCAATCCATAGGGACAAAGTCAGAAAATTCACACTTGATTAAAATTATTTTGAAAGAAAAGCTAAATCTACGGATGTTGATTAAATTAAACAAGTAAAATTGTACTAGACTAGAACTTGTTGTAAATTTAAATTATATTAATTTAGATGATTGATGTTAGAAATCTAAAACACTCGAATAGAAAATAGAAAAATATGAAATTTGGTTATGTCCAAAGTTCGCCTCTCGACTTTCCTTAATATTGGTCGCCAACTTCCCTTTTGACACAACTTAATGTGCCATGGCCTGACCTTTTGGCCCATATGTTGTGATTGAGGAATAAGATTACCCTTTCAGATAAGGAAAATTGATATAAAAAACTAAAAGTATTTGAGCAAAACAACATAGAGTTCGAACAAGTAGATGGAATGCACATATCTAAATTTAAACCTCTCTTTAAGTAACTTTGTTGGAGTGTTCTCTCAATGTCTTAGAATAAACCAAGGAATAACAACACTCTCTTGAGCATGGATGAATGAAATGCAACATCATCAGAGAATATGACTCCTTAAAAACCAATATAGTAGTATCCTACAAGAAGAACTAGATAAGCAACAATTTCATGATATTAAAACATAAAATTGATGTGTTCAAAAACAACATGTTGAATTTCGAATACTGTTCCAATGTTTTGATGATAACAAATAAAATTGGTTGAAAAGATACTAATGAACTTTCAAAGTGATATATATAAAAGTGTAAGATCAACAGGTGAACATATCTCAAAGAAGTCATAGCATAAAAAATTGAAAAGATATTTTTGTGGCTCAGCCAGTCGAGTTTTTGCAACTGGCTAAAGGATCGACCAAATGATAATCGAAGAATGTTACATAAAATGTGATTGGACGTAGAATCAATCAGACATATAACTAAAAGATTATGAGAGTTAGAAATTTTTGAAGACTTAAGATCGATCGAAGAAGCGATAGACTAATAAATTACGAGAGAGGCTGAAAATTTGAAGTCTGAAGCTTCGACGACCGCCTTGTTGGATCGGTTGATTGGCCCAAGCAAAAATCCTATTCTCCTTATAGAGCAGTTGAGAAATTGTGACCGGTCATCAGGCCAGTCGACCGACTCAACACTAATGTTATAGTAACAACTATATTTCAAGTTGATCTTTTGAAAGATCTTCCCAACAGCCATATTTCGCTAAGAAGCTTAGAAAAGACATTCAAAAGGCTGAAGAGAGTGGACTTAGGCTAGCAAAAACATCCAAGAGCCCCTACAAAGTTAAAGATCAAATTCTTTTATCATTCTTTTGCAAAAACCCTAGTTCCCTTTCTCTCCTTTGTTTTAAAAATGTGAGCACTTGTGAGAAAGGTCAAGAGAGATTTCAAATTTCTAATCTTGGAAGGTCCTTTGTGACAAGAGGGACTGCATTGCCTCTTGAGGTCGATAGTGGAACTCCGACAATATCGAGGTCGAGAAGTCGGAGAGGGGGCATAGGCCAAGGAGTGAACCTTGTCAACAAACCTTGTGTTTGCATTATCTAATATTTTCTTCATCTTCATGCATTGATTGCATTCACATCCTCACGAAGTTTTTGAAAACAATTTGAAAAAAGAACTTGATATTGTGCTTTCTTTTTTTTTACACCAATCCACTCTCTCTTGGTTCTTTTTGATCCTACATTTGGTATAAGAGAGATGTTGCTTTTTGTTAAGATTTAATCATCTTTAAGAGCCACGACATTCAATAATTTTATTCTTAGTGAAGGTCAATCAACCAACCACCGTCCACTTTTCAATGCATCAAAATTGGCCTATTGAAAAATAAGAATGCAAGCCTATGTATGTTCCATAAATATTGACATTTGAGATGTCATTGAAAATAATTTTAATTTGAATGGAAAATCATCATAATCAAAATACAACAAAGGAGAAAGGCTTTTGGTAAAATTAGACTGGCAAGCTAAAAATTTCTTTATTGTGCTTTGGACACTACTGAATCCAATCGTATTTTCACTTGTCAAAATGCATATGAAATATGGTGAAAAGATATTATCACTCATGAAGGAACAGGGAGAGTTAAGGAAAGGTTAGATCTTTTAAATCATCAATATGATTCTTTTATAATGCTTGAAAATAAAGCAATAGATAGTATGATTGTTTGCTCTAATTATGCTGTGAATGACCTAGCCTTTTTGGACGAGCCAAGGGCTAATGCTTAATAGGTGAAAACGTTTCTCAGGTCGCTCTCCTCAAGATGACATATGAAAAGAACTACGTTTGAGGAAAACGATCGAAAACACTTTGGACTTCGATGATCTCATAGGATCATTACTAACCTATGAGATAAGAATGAAGGAAGATGAAGAGGCAAGTATCACAAAAAAGAAAGCCCTAGCCTTAAAGGTAAGAAATGATGAAGAAGAAACAAGTGAAGATTAATAGGATGTTGATGAAAGAAAATTGGCGCTGAACAAGTATTTGAGATTTGTCAAGCAAAGAAAGAAGGGTGAATCGTCTAGAAAAAAATCAATAAACAAGAACCAAATCACTTATTTTGAATGTAAAGAAATTGACAATTAAAAAAATGAATGTCCAAATCTTGTTAAAAAGGACAAAGAGATTGAATCCTTAAAGAAAAAAGAAAAATGCTCTCCAAGTGTCTTGAGATGAAAACAAGTAAGAAGAAGATAGCTCTTCCTCAAATGATGAAGATGAAGCCAACCTTTGCCTCATGGCAAAGGACGGGGTATATTCCAACTCATGAAATGATGAGTTAAGCACCTTTGATATGCATGAGAAATTTAGGAAGCTTATTAAAAAAATATGAATCACTAGAAAAGAGGCATGATAAGTTGAAAGTAGAATTTTCAAAATGAAAAACATAAGTATCATGATATATGTAAGAAATGCATATCATGAGAACATGAGTTAAGAACTCTTAATTGATAAATTAGAAATGAAAAATGATAACTTAAATACATGTGTTAGTTCACAAAAAATTGTGATTGAAATGTTGAACAAAGAAGTTAATGAATTAAAAGAAAAATTCTAAAAGTTTTCAAATAGAAGAAAAATGTTAGATGTTATGTTTAGTGGTTTTAGGGTACTATCCAACAAGAAATGTCTTGGTTTCAACTTTTTTTAAAGAATTGCATGATTCAAGAATCTTGTTTGTGAGGGATTCAACTGTACACAATTCAAATATGACTTGTTTCATTGTGGTTTATATGGTCACTATGCCTTTGAATGCAATGTTAGAAAAGTCATAAACTTTGAAATGAAAAAAGTTTAGGTTCCAAAGAGAACCAATACTAATTAACACTACAAGAAAATGGGCGCTTAGCGACACGAAGTAGCGTCGCATATAGTAGTGACGCTACATAGACGTCACTAGCGCCTTTATGGCATCCACTTTGCGTCCTAATAATGAGACGCTATTTGCCTCTCGATAGCGTCTCATTAGCGTTTCTTAGCTATTCATGAAATAGACGCTAACGATGGTGCATTGGAGACGCTACGTAGACGCTATTATTGCACGCCACGGAGTGAAAATGTGCGAGAGAACCTAGTGCCGTTATCGCGTCGACATCTCTTGATGTTAACCTCGCGTCGCACACATTGCGGCTCTAAAGAGACGCTATCTGGCGTCACATGTTAAAACGATGCTATGTAGACACCAATGTGATTACTTGACAACTATTTATAGGTTATCTATATTTATATCACTATTTGTTTTATATTTAAACCCTAAACCATATATATTATATATACTATATGTTAATCAATAAATAAATTAAATATTATATTAGTATTATCAACATATATATGTATTCCTACATGATTACCCATATTATATATATGTACTACATGATTACATATATATGTATTTTTACATCATAGGAGTGTTCCTAAATATATAATTTGTTACCTATATTATTTATGTTATTTATACATACCATATATATAATAACTTAATTATGCATATATTATTTTTATATTCTTAATCATGAAATTATGGTGGTTGAATTAAGAGAGTGATTTGCAACAAATTATCCCATTTTAGCGTCACCATGGAGACTCAATAGCGTCAATTTCGTGTCCAACTAGAGCCGCCGACATTGTCGAAGCTATGGTGACACTATTGGCGTCTTTGTAGCGTCGTCAACTTGAGACGCGAATAAGTGTTAGACGCTAATTTGACGCTACGAGGTCGCTTAACTCCTCTAGCGACTCAATAGCGTTTGTATTGCACCGTCTTAGCCGACTTTTTATCACACTCGCTTAATCGGGCCGTATATACTTATACTTATATATAATAAGTACATATATACATATTATTATCACTTAATCTCACACATATAGACATATACACATATATACACTTGGAATATGTATACATATACATGTTATCTATATATGACTCGCACATGTATAGACATATACATACACGTATATATTTATAATATATATAGATAAACACATTGTTGTGACTTAATTTCCCACACGTGGACATATACATACGCATATATTACATATATATATACACACACAATTTTGTTATAGACACATATACATATAGACTTATAATTTTATATACATACATGATAGATTGTCGGAAGGGAATAAAACAACTGGAACGGGGCACAATGCGATGAGACGCTATATTGATAAATAAAATTACATACATAATAGAAAATTTTGAAATAGAAAAATAATTAGCGTCTCTCTGGCGTCACAATTAAGGGATGCTAAATCAAAATCGACGCCCCTACGACGCTACGGTGTCACTATAGTAACTTAGCGACAGATTAGCTTCTCTATAATGCCGCATTAGCCGAAGTTTGATTAAAGCGACGCCTACATTGCGTCTACGTAGTGTCGCGTCTTGATGAGACGCTAAAGAATTTACTTAAATCCCTTACCCTCTTCTTCGTTTTCACTATTTACTATTTTACTTTTACCCCTCCGATGCCCGACCCCCGACCCCCGACGCCCGACATCGACGATCGACTCCTCTGATGCCTGACGCCTCCGCTGCCCTCCATCGTCGACGCCTTCAGCCTCCTCCGCCTCCTCTGCCTCTGCTGCCTCCGCCTCCGCCACCGACGCCTTCAGCCTCCTCCGGCTCCTCTGCCTCTGCTGCCTATGTCTCCCCCTCCTCCACCACGCCCCTCCGCCTACTCCACTGCCTCCTCCACCGTGCCCCTCTGCCTCCTCCACTGCGCCCCTCTGCTGCCTCCGCCTCCACCTCCCCCATCGCGCCCCGCCGCCTACTCCACCGCCTCCTCCACCGCGCCCCTCCGCCACCCTCCACCGCCCTCCACCGCCGCCTTCGCTCCTTTACCGCCCTCCGCCTCCTCTACCACCCTCTGCCTCCTACTCCTCCGCCGGCCTTCCACCGCCTCCTCAGCCTCCTCCTCCGCCTCCACCACTGCCTCCTCCTCCTCCTCCCTCCGCTTCATCCGCCCGCCGACCATGCTCCTCTGTCGGCCGTCGTCCACCGCCTTCTTCCACCGTTGCCCGCTGCCCGTCGCCATCCCTCTCCGGTTGAGAAGGTACGAGCCCGCCACCATATTAAGTTAATTGTTAATGAGTGAAGTTAAATAGTACTTAATTACTTGAAAGTATTACTGTTAAGCTAGTAACTAATGCATGTTAAGTTGAATACTACTTAATTACTTGATTGTTTTACTGTTAAGTTAGTTACTAATGCATGTTAAGTTAAATACTACTTAATTACTTGAAACTATTGCTGTTAAGTTAGTTACTAATGCAAGTTAACTTAAATACTAGAACCTATTTTTGATAATTTTTTTTTCATAATTCTAGAACCTCTTTTTGATCATTTTCTCATAAATTTTACTGAGGATGTACTTCGACATTCTTAGTGATAAAATGAAATTATGATTCGATGATGAAGTACTTGAAACATGTGATTTTGGACTTCGTAAGTTCAAAATCACATGTTTCAAGTACACAAATTTATTGACATATGGCTTAATGTTGTCTGTTACAGAAATGATAAAGCCAGATCGTAGTTGGATTCGTCGTTGGAAGGATAAATATGGCGCCATAACTGAAAAATATGAGGATGGTGTTGATGAATTCATTAATGTGGCATATCAAAATGAAGGTGTTGCTTCTTCATATGGAGAAATCTTATGTCCATGCCGAAAGTGCAAATGTTATCAGTAGAAAGTAAGATATGATATGCAGAAGAATTTATATTTCAACGGTTTCTTACTGACATACACAAATTGGTTCTTTCATGGCGAAGAAAGATGGACTAAAGAAATAACAAATGTAGATACCGTTGTGGGCGACTCGAGCAATCCGTACAGGGACATGATACGAGATGAAATGTTAGGTGAAAATGTTGGCGAAACATTGATTGAAAAAAATCCGAATCCTTCGGCTTCTAAGTTTTATAATCTTCTCGAAGAAGCAGATGAATTTTTTATGGGATGGATGCGTGAAGCAAACTACACTTTTTGCAGTGGCACAACTAATGAACTTAAAATCTGAATTTAATATGAGCGAAAGTTGTTTTGACCAGATGCTTGCCATTATTAAGAGTATGCTTCCAGCTTCAGAGAAATTACCGGGATATTTTTACAAGTGCAAACGGTTGATGAGAGATTTAAGGTTGGAATATCAGAAGATTGATGCATGCCGCAATCATTGCATGTTGTACTACAAGGAAAACAATTCATTTATGAGTTGTTCTATTTGTGGCGAGCCTAGATTCAAGCCGAAAAAGAATTCCCAAAGTTCGAAAAAATGTGGCAAATGTAATATTTAGATACTTTCCGATTGTTCCAAGATTACAATGACTATTTCTTTTTGAAAAACTGCATCATTTATGAGGTGGCACAGAGAAGGGGCACATGATGATCAAAATTCAATTATACATCATTCGGATGCGGAGGCATGGAGATGATTTGATGCACTTCATCCGGCTTTTTTTGTAAAATCACGCAATGTTAGATTAGGACTTTGCACCAATGGCTTCAACCCATTTAGCTCATGTAGTACTGCTTATTCATGTTGGTCAGTTTTTGTGACACCTTATAATTTGCCTCCAAGCATGTGTATGAGACGAGAGAATATATTGCTTACCTGTATGATCCCGGGTCCTCGATCTCTTGGTAAAAGTTTAGATATTTACTTAAGACCTTTGATTGATGAATTCAAGATGTTGTGGGAGGATGACGTGATTACTTATGACAAATATAAAAAGTAAAATTTCATTATGAGAGCCGCATTAATGTGGATCATAAGTGATTTTTTGGCATATGGAATGTTGAGTGGTTGGAGCACAAAAGGTAAACTTGCTTGTCCCATACGTGGAAAGAACATGAAATCATTTTATTTGAAAAATTGTAAGAAAGTTTGCTAGTTTGATTGTCAGAGGATGTTTTTGCCATTGGAGAATTTGATGCGTCATGATCGAAACTCATTTAAAAAGAATACATCCGAGAACACTTTGTCTCCAACTCATTTGATGAGACAAGAATTGATAGAGCAAGTAAACAAGCTTAGTGAAGTCTCATTCGGACTGAAGGCCAGTAGTTACAAGCAAATTGAGTTTGAAAGTGAACATAATTGGGAGAAAAGAAGTATTTTTTTGGAGTTGCCTCATTGATTTTCAAACTTGGTACGTCATAACTTGGATGTCATATATGTGGAGAAGAACGTATTTGACAACATCTTCAACACTATTATGGATGTTAAAGGAAGTACAAAAGATAGCATACAGGCTCGCGAAGACATGAAATTAATATGCAAAAGACCAGAGTTAGATATCATTCATCTTTAAAATGGTAAATACAAAAAGCCAAAAGCTACTTATGTCTTGAGCAAGATCAAAGAAAAATGGTTTTCGAATGGAAAAAGCAATTGAAATTCTCCGACGGATATGTATCAAACATATCTCATTGTTTTAACTTAGACAATGAGAAGATACATGGGATAAAGAGTCATGACTGTCATATTTTTATGCAAAGGCTGCTTCCAATTTCCTTTAAAGAACTTTTGCCAAAGGCCATCTAGGAGGTTTTAACAGAATTGTCTATGTTCTTTAAAGAGCTTTGTGCATCCATCGTTTGGAAAGAAGACATCTCTCAGTTAGAGGCTTCTTTTGTAATTACCGTGTGCAAGGCTGAGAAGATATTTTCACCTTCTTTCTTTGATGTGATGGAACATTTGATTGTACATCTACCATATGAAACAAAAATTGTCGGTCCGGTTCAGTATCGATGAATGTATCCTTTCGAAAGGTGCATATTATATTTGAAAAGGAAGGCGAAGAATAAGGCAAAAATTGAAGGCTCCATATGTGAAACATATTTCATTGAGGAGGTGTCAAACTTCACTTCAAAATACTTTGAGCCACACATACAATCACAACACACCCAAGTTCCAAGAAACGATGATGGTGGTGAAAGAGAAGTTGACATGAATATTCTATCCATCTTGAAGTACTCATGTCGACTTCTTAGTACAAGACGTAAAGTTATCTTGAATGACAGAGATCTCACCACCGTTGAGAATTATGTTCTTGCAAATTGTAACGAAGTGGTGCCGTATCTCGAGTAAGAAAATTTATTCTAATTTATTATATAATTTAAAATTAATTGTTGCTATATGATTTCGTTAATTGAAAACTATGAATTCAGGAAATTCGAAGAATTACAGCGAGAAATCAATTCGTTAGTTTCAAATGATGAGTTATTGAAACTACGAGACGAACATTTTGCCGATTGGTTGAGATGTGAAGTGAGAAATCTTTCCGCTTGTTCTTAATTGTTATAAGTTCGTAATTTTTAATAAAGTTTTTAGTTAATTTTCTTGTAGGTTATTAATGGCTCAGTCATAGAGAACAAAATACGAGATCTCGGTCATGGCCCGAGAAACAAGTTCTTAGCTACTGCGGCGTCATAGTCAATGGATATCGGTTCCATATAGAAGAATATAGCCGACAACGTTCAACTATTAATAGCGACATATGTGTTCTAAGAAGCATGTACGGGGACAACGACTTTGATTACTACGGTGTGATAGAAGACATCCTATAATTGTCTTATTTGGAAAAGTCTAACAAAGTCGTGGTGCTAAAATGTCGTTGGTTCGATCCAGAGAAAGGAGTTCAGATCAATCAAAATTTTAAATTGGTGGATATTAAACCTCAGTCGAGACTTCAATCATACGATCCATTCGTATTGGCGGAACAAGTACAACAAGTGTACTACACTAAGTATCCATCGAAAAGAACCAAGGATGAATGGTGGGAGTCATGCAGGGTGAGGAGTAGATTATTCTTAGCAGAAACAATGGTAGATGACAATGAAACATCATTCGTACACAACGATGTGCCCATGGATGATTACTATCAAGAAGATAGAGTGAATGAGAATTGATGTGGCCGATGGAGTTGAGAATTTTCAATTGGTCGATGACGCTGAGCCAATGGAAGAGTTCAATTCAAATGACCTCTTGGATGTGAACTTTGATAATTTCATTGACGATGACTAAACCAAGATTATAGCGACGATGATGAAGATGATGAAAATAAATCAGAATACGAAACAAGCGAATGAATCCCGTAGTTATTCTAATGACACAAGCTTTTTACTTCTTTTTTAAGTTATATATGGTTACCAATAATAAGAGAAGCTTCTTTCTTTTTTTCAGTCATGGTTACTAGGGTTCGAGCATCTGAGTCATCTTGCTCTTCCAAGCGTTCACTCTAGATGAGTCAGCTATCACAACCACCAGATAATATAATTATTGTCAGTTGCTTATTTATAGTTGACTATAATAGTTCAATTCATTTTTAATAATATCAGTTCATCCGCCAGTGACGAGGCACGTAGCCAGATCATCACATAGTAGGCGATCCATTGGTGGGTCTGCTCCGCGTACCACACCAAGTACGTGACACATTATAGGTGATACACAGTAGGAGATAGAGTTTTTTAAATATTTTTCTTTTGTGACAGTTGCTCCACCGTCGACGGGGTACATAGTTGGGACGTCTCGATCGCACGATGACGATCGTCATGTCACACCAGGTTACTTTTTGTATATTCCATAATTTTAAATAGGAGTCAAATTTTATGTATTTTCTTATGATGACAGTTGCTACCCCACCACCACCGGCGAGAATACCAGATGTTTCACCACATTCTAGCGTTGACGAGCGACATGTGAAGGCTATGATGGAACTTTCTTGAGCCTTGCTTTGAATTTTTGCTTGAGGACAAGCAAGACTTTAAGCTTGGGGGAGTTTGATGCATGCAAAATACAACATATTTTAGTTAATTATTTTAATTAAATTTTATGTAATTTGATCATGGCATGCATCATTTTTAGTCACTTTTAATCATAATTCCGGATTTATCAATTTTAATTATTAAAATCGCTGAATATTTTAATTGTGGATAGATTAACTATATTTTGATAATTATTTGCAGGAAAATTCAAATCTCGGCCGAAATTCAAAGAAATTCCTTACGGCCGAGATTTGGCTTTACACCCAAGTCGTTACGGCCGAGATTCAAAAGGAATAACAAGATTTAATTCTTTGTTACGGATAACATTTGAAGGCGTAAAGATAAAATGTTTTTATCTTTTGGGCGTAACAGGAGAAGTCCTTCCTTACGGCCGAAGTCTCGTCCTTCCTTACGGCCGAAATTCGGAGGGCGTAATGGCATGAAGATGAAGGGCGTAACAAGATAAAAATGAGTTTATCTTTGGGCGTAACAAGACATTTGAAGGCGTAAAGATAAAAGGATTTTTTATCTTTTGGGAGTAATGGAAAGGAGTAAAGATAAAATATTTTCATTACGGCCGAGACTCTAAGGGAGTAAAGATAAAAAGGATTTATCTTTGGGCGTAATGATAAAATGATTTATCTTTGGCCGAGTTTATCGTATAATTTTAAAGTTAACCGTACGATGTTACGGCCGAGATCAAATTGAAGACCGTCCGCACCCTATAAATACGTGAAGAATCCATCGTTTCAATTGGTGCTCTGAAGTTCAGGTTTCTTCCACGGCGAGTCGTGAGCTCTGCAGGCTACGACCAAGAGGAGAGAGGTGCGACGGCTGGAAGTTGATCGCGACCCTGATCAAGTCCGAGAGGCTGCCCGACTGTCTGCCCAATTCGAGAGCTCTACTTCTATTTTGGGTGTAATTCTTTCGATTATTATTGTTATTTTATTATTATCTCTCCAGAATTTCTAGGATGAACTCCATGTTTTTAGGATTATTATTTTAGGAGATTATTAATTGAAGGAAAATGTTTGGATCCTACTTTATTTGTTTTAATCTTTTCTGATCAATTATTAATTGTGTTTAATGCTTTTATATTAGTTAATTAAATTTCCGAATTAGGCTATACCAGTTTGTGGAGTGTTTAATTTCAGAATTTATTATACTAATTATAATTGATTTTATTTGAAATTAATAATTGACATAAATTTGATAACTAGTGTGTGGAGAATCAAGTTTGTGTGGTCTATTAATCTATACCAGTTTGTGGAGTGATTAATAGTCTAGAGAATCCAATTTAATGCATCTTAATTTTAATATGATTTTGGGGGTACCAGTCGTGGAGACTTCAATTCTTATTAAATTAAGATAGTTCTATATGATTAAATTGAGGGATGCCAGTCGTGGAGACCACAAGTTAATCATGGTAGATTACTTTAGGGAGACTCTAATCCATCTTTAAAGATTAAATTTATCTTTTATGATTCAAATATTTATCCTAATCTATTTTCATCCTAAGGCCTAACTTCAACACCATTATCTTATCTTTATCTTATTTTCCTTATTTTATTTCATAAAACCTCTTTCCAAAAATCCATGTTTTTCCTCTCTTATTAATTTATAATTTCAGATATTGAATTAATAATATTCCTCGTGGGTTCGACACTCTTACTCCTATTACTATATTACTTGAGCGACTAGTGCACTTGCTAGCAAATTTCATTGTTACAAATACAACGCATCAAGTTTTTGGCGCCGTTGCCGGGGAATATTTTATTAATTAATTTCTGATTTTTATGAATTATTAGGAGATGTAAATAAATTGTAAATAATTCTCTGTGCATATGTATTAATTGTTTTAATTATTTTTGTGAATAAACTAACATTTTTTTTTATTTTGCAGATAAAGGTTACGATAATTTTTTTTATTTGTCTGCTTTCGGTTTAAAATCCGACGCCGATTGAATTTTTTGAATTACACTGTCGACTTATGATTTTACGACCGAGATTTAATATGTCGGCTTTATCAATTTTACGGCCTCGCAATGAATAATTTCTGAATTCTAAACTTTCAATCTTTACGGCCGTAATATTTTTATCCGAACGTTGTTTTTACGCCATGAGTAATTGATATTGATTTGATTTGTTACGCCCGGTTTATCGATGGTTTAAATTTTTTACGCCTTATTCGAATCAGTTTTCATTCTCGGCCGTAACATTTTAATTGTTTAAACTCTTCATATGATTTCGTTGTTTTACGACCGTAAGGAATTGCTTAATTCATTTTCGGCCGTAATGATTCAATTTTCGACATTTGAGTTTTATTCGAAATTATTTCGGCCGAAACCCTATTTTTCTTTACGGCCTCGTGTTGACATCATCTCGGCCGAAGTGACCTCATTGACGATTTAATCTTTTTACGGCCGAAATGATCTCATGTTTCATTTTTACGGCCGAGAATTAATCTCATGGTTTTACGGCCGTAAAATTTCTGAACATTTGTTTTTTACGCCATCTTCCGACCCCAATTTATTTGTGATTTTTTCATTCTCGGCCGTAACATTATAATAGTTTGAACTTTTGATTTGACTTTGTTTTGGCCGAAGCGATTTAGTTTGTCTCGGCCGTAATGGATCATCCATGGATTTTACTCCTTTTCGGCCGATTTATATGTGTTGATGTTTTACCTCTCTTTGTTTTACGGCCGATATGAACTATAATCTTTGTCGGCCGTAATGATTCTTTTGGCAACATTTCATTCAATTTTTTTTTTCGGCCGAAATAATTCATCGCCATGCTAATTTTTACGCCTTCACGTTGAATCCCTTTCAACACTGTCTTACGATTTTTACGGACGAACGAGCCTCGGATTAATTACGATCGTAAACCCTTATTACGGCCGATCAATCTTATTTCTTCTCTGAAAATAATTTTTGATTATTTCTGATTATTAACTTTACGGTCGCAAATTAGTTCGGACTTATTTTGTGCGATTTCTTACATCATCATAAATTCTTTCGGTCGATATTAATTTTTGGTATTCGTATTGGTTTGAAGAATTTCTGAAAAGTTCCTCTCGAAAATTAATTTTAATGACGAATTTTCACATTCTATCATGCCGAAAGACTTTATTTGTAAAAAAACTCATCTTTCGTGACCTATTATCTGAATTTCTTTCTTCTTGTATATATTTTATTTTATTCTTTTATCTTACTGAAAATTGGTTGTTGCAGGTACTAATTGAAAATTAAAACACAACCAATCCTGGAATCTTCTGATAAGCGCACTAGAAGTTCAAATCCACTGTTGGAATTTGATCCTGAAATTGAAAGGACCTATCGTCGATTACGAAGAAATATAAGAAAAATGGTGGAACAAGCATGCGACAATCAGAGACTGGAGCAACAGAATGAACTGGTTCCACCATATAATAATCGGCGAGAAGATGAAGCAGAACTTTCTATGAGAGAATATGTCTCGGCCAGATACAGTGACCGAGAATCATGCATCGTGCTGCCTGATATTAACGCAAATAATTTTGAGATAAATCCCGCAATCGTGAGGATGATACAAGCATCCCAATTTGGAGGAGGATTTCATGAAGACCCTCACGATCACCTTGATAAATTTCTTGCCACTCTGAGCACCTTTAGAAATAATAATGTTTCTTCTGAAGTTATTCGTTTATTATTATTCCCTCAATCTTTACGTGACAAAGCTTCCACTTGGTTTAAAACTTTGCCTGCAGGATCAATCCATTCTTGGTTGGAGTTGGTAGAAAAGTTTGTTGGAAAATATTGTCCACCACAAAAGGCAGGCAAATATCGAAGAGAACTGAGGGCATTTGTTCAAGACGATAACGAGACGTTATATGAAGCCTGGGAACGATATA
Organism: Pontederia crassipes; assembly: GCA_030549335.1. Taxonomy (NCBI): domain Eukaryota; kingdom Viridiplantae; phylum Streptophyta; class Magnoliopsida; order Commelinales; family Pontederiaceae; genus Pontederia; species Pontederia crassipes. The sequence goes on from JAUKPH010000017.1 coordinate 9,639,747, forward strand.
AGGAACTGCTGGCCAGAGTTCCTGACAACCGAATTCCAAAATGGCAAGTAATGGAAGATTTTTACCATGGATTACGACCTGCAGATCAAGACAAACTCGATCAATCAGCAGGAGGGACAGTACTGGGATCTAAACGTCCTAGTGAGATACAAGATATAATTGAAGCTGTAGCCCTCAAGTCGAGCCAAGAAAGGAGACCACCTCGCCGAACTCATGATGTGCATGCTACAGAAAGTAAAAATTCTTCTGAAGTAGTGACTCAGCTGGAGTCACTGAATCACAAATTTGAGCAGATGATGTCATTAATGGTGTGCAACAACTGTGGAGGAGGACATGCGAGCAATTATTGTCCTCAAGGTAACATTTCTAATCCTGATCATATTGAAAATGCTAACTTTGTCTCCAATCCATTTTTCAGGAATAATGACTATGGTTGGAGGAACAATCAGAAGTTTCCTTACAGGTCAAATCAAGGGCAAGTTTTTGAGAAATTTCAGAATCAAGCTCATCCACAAAATTATACACTTTTGAGAAAGCAACAAGAAGCTCCTGTCCAACAATCGACTAATCCTATGGAAGAGATGATGGCAAGAGTTATTGACACTATGCAAACCATGCAGAAGACAATGGAAACAAGGGCAAACAATCAAGATGCTACAATCAGGAATTTAGAAATGCAAATAGGACAGATGGCCAATATGATGGCAGGACGTGCACCAGGGACTCTTCCAAGCAATACAGAGAAAAATCCTAAAGAAGAGACCAAAGTTGTGACTCTTAGAAGTGGGAAACAATTGAGAAGTCTGAGATCAGATTCCCCGCCAAGAGTAATTGATCACAAAGAAGAAACTGAAGTATCAAAGACACAAGATCAGACAACTGTAGATATCAATCTGAAGAAAAGAGAAACTGACAATTCAAAAAATACCAACATGAAGGATCTGCCCTATCCACAGAAATTTCGCAAAGAACAACTAGATAAGCAATTTTCTCGCTTTCTTGATATTCTGAAGCAATTATCTATTAATATTCCTTTTCATGAAGCTTTACAGATGATGCCGAGCTATGCTAAATTCATGAAGGATATATTATCCTCAAAAAGAAAGTTTGAAAACACTGGGAGAGTAATGTTGACATCGGAGTGTAGTGCCATTTATGATCGAGATATACCTAAAAAAATGAAGGATCCGGGATCCTTCACCATACCTTGCACTATAGGAAAATTCTTTTGTGCACAAGCCTTATGTGATCTTGGTGCTAGTATAAGTTTAATGCCTTACTCTATATTTGTGCAGCTAGGTTATGGAGAACTAGAAGAAACAAGCATTACTCTTCAATTTGCAGATTCTTCATGCAAAAGACCCCAAGGAATATTAAGAGATGTTTTGGTAAAGGTTGATAAATTTGTTTTTCCTGCAGATTTTATTGTTCTGGATATGAAGGCAGATGAAAAAACCCCCATCGTCCTCGGGAGACCATTCCTAGCAACAGGAAATGCACTCATAGATGTTCAACAAGGGATGCTCACACTTCGCGTCAACAACGAAGACATCACTTTCAATATAAAAAATTCTCTCAAACAACCTTTCGATCACTCATCCTGTTATGCTATTGATTCTATAGAAGATGACATGACTGATGCTTTTGATGATATTGTTGCAGATTTTATTTCGGATCCATATGCTAAGGAAGCTTTGGAAATGATGGAGGATTCTAGAGAAATTGTGGGAGAGGATAATGTGCCAATAACAACAGAGACATTCGAGGACGAAATTGAAAAATTGGATTGTCCTCCAAAATTCGAACTTAAAGAACTTCCATCTCATTTAAGATATGCTTTTCTTGAAAATAATACTTACCCAGTTATCATATCTGCTGACTTGACAGATGACATGGAGAATAAACTTCTGGAAGTATTAAGGCAACACAAGAAAGCAATTGCTTGGTCTATTTCAGATATCAGGGGAATCTCTCCTACAATTTGCATGCACAAGATTTTGATGGAGGACAATGCCAAACCAATTGCTCAATATCAAAGAAGGCTCAACCCAACTTTAAAGGAAGTCGTAAGAAAGGAGGTCATCAAACTCCTTGATGCAGGTATTATATATGCCATTTCTGATAGTTCATGGATAAGTCCTGTGCAGGTAGTCCCTAAGAAAGGAGGAATCACCGTGGTAAGTAACAAAAATAATGAATTAGTTCCTCAAAGAACAATTACAGGTTGGAGAGTCTGTATAGACTATAGGAAGCTTAATGATGCTACCCGCAAAGATCATTTTCCATTACCTTTTATTGACCAAATGTTGGAGCGTGTTGCAGGTCATAGCTTTTATTGTTTTCTAGATGGCTATTCTGGATACAATCAAATAGCAGTAGCACCTGAGGATCAAGAAAAGACAACGTTCACATGTCCATATGGAACGTTTGCCTATAGAAGGATGCCATTTGGTCTATGCAACGCTCCAGCAACATTCCAAAGATGCATGATGTCAATCTTTGCAGACATGAATGAGAAGATACTCGAAGTTTTCATGGATGATTTTACACTTTTTGGTAGCTCTTTTAATAATTGTTTGGATAACTTATCTCTAGTTTTGCAGAGATGTGAAGAAACGAATTTGGTCCTTAACTGGGAGAAATGCCACTTCATGGTTAAGGAGGGTATAGTCCTTGGCCACAAAATTTCAAAAAAAGGAATTGAAGTGGATAAGGCCAAGATAGATGTTATTGCAAATCTGCCTCCTCCAACCAATGTGAAGGGCATTCGAAGCTTCCTTGGGCACGCAGGATTTTATCGCCGTTTTATCAAAGATTTTTCAAAAATGGCTAAACCCTTAACTAATCTTCTTGCTAAGGACACAAAATTTGATTTTAATTCAGATTGTCTTGCTACCTTTAATTTATTAAAGGAAATGCTAATTTTTGCACCTGTTGTTGTTGCACCAGACTGGTCTCTACCATTCGAGATGATGTGTGACGCGAGTGATGGTGCTATTGGAGCTGTGTTGGGGCAAAGAAAGGATAAAACATTTCATGTCATATATTATGCAAGCCGAACATTGAATGCTGCCCAACTAAATTATGCAACAACAGAGAAGGAGTTTCTTGCTATTATTTTTGCTTTTGACAAGTTTAGATCATATCTAATTTGTTCAAAAATTATTGTATACACAGATCATGCAGCCATCAAGCACTTGATGAGCAAACAAGATGCCAAACCTAGACTGATCCGATGGATACTACTTTTGCAAGAGTTCGATGTGGAAGTAAAAGACAAAAAAGGGACTGAGAACTTATTAGCTGATCACCTATCTCGGTTGGAGCCATCTCCAAGAGAAGTCACAGACATACTTGAAGAATTCCCAGACGAGAAACTTTTTTCTATCTCTACAATTTTTCAAATTTCTGACACTACACCATGGTTCGCTGATTTTGCTAATTACCTTGCAGGACATTACATTCCAAAGGGCATGATCACTCATCAAAAAAGGAAATTCTTATCTGATGTTAAGAATTATCACCGGGAAGATCCTTACCTTTTTCGATTATGTGCAGATCAAATAGTTCGAAGATGTGTTCACGAAGATGAGATTGATAATATCTTAAGTCATTGCCACGATGGACAAGCTGGAGGTCACTTTGGACCCAATCGAACAGCAGCTAAAGTACTTGAATGTGGACTATATTGGCCAACCATTTACAGAGATGCAAGAAACTACTGTAAGTATTGTGACAAATGTCAAAGGACAGGTAATATTTCTCGTCGAGATGAAATGCCTCTCACAAATATTTTACAGTGTGATATTTTTGATGTTTGGGGCATTGACTTTATGGGACCATTCCCTAAATCCTTTAACAACCAATACATCTTAGTGGCAGTTGATTATGTTTCCAAATGGGTAGAAGCTGTAGCCACACCAACAAATGAGGCCAAGGTAGTTGCCAACTTTCTAAGAAAAAATATTTTTACTCGATTTGGAACACCTAGGACTATCATAAGTGACAATGGAACACATTTCTGCAATAAAATAATGTCAACTCTTCTTAATAGATTTGGAGTCAAACATTTTTTGAGTACACCATATCATGCCCAATCTTGTGGACAAGTGGAAATTTCAAATAGAGAGATAAAAAGGATTCTAGAGAAAACTGTAAATTCATCTAGGAAAGACTGGTCTTTGAAATTAGATGATGCACTCTGGGCATATAGGACTGCTTTTAAAACACCCATAGGTACTTCTCCTTATAAATTAGTTTTTGGAAAAGCATGTCACCTTCCTGTAGAGCTAGAACACAGGGCTTATTGGGCAATAAAATTTTTAAATATGAATCTAAAATCATCACAATCTGAAAGGTTATTACAATTAAATGAGCTTGATGAATTTAGACAATATGCATACGAAAACAGTAAGCTATATAAAGAACGCACAAAAAATTTACATGACCTGCGTATCAAACATAAAGAATTTTTACCTGGTCAACAAGTACTTCTTTATAATAGCAAACTCAGATTATTTCCTGGAAAACTTAAATCAAGATGGACCGGACCTTATGTTATAATTAATTGTTCACCCTATGGAACTTTTGAGATTGAATCATTAGACAAAAAACAAAGACTCAAAGTGAATGGACATAGATTGAAACTTTATCATGGTGGCACTTATTATCATAACCTTTCTATGATCACTCTTTATGATGTGTGAAATTTTCATCAGAACTAAGTCAAGCTGACGACTATAAATCAGAACTATTTTTATTCTTTTTATTTATTTTGTGATAATAGTTTTATTTTGTTGAGTCATCTGCGGAAGGAGAGACCTCGGACAATCGGCCAAGCTCTTACGACATGACCCTTCACATTGGAAAGGTAAGTTTACGCCCGAAGTTTCATCTATAAATTTTGACCCCTTCCACATCTTTACAGATCTAAATCTTCGGCCGAGCTTTACTTCTTACGGCCGAGGTTCTTCATCGACTTACGGACGAACGAAAAGCCATTACGGCCGAGCCTCTGTTCCTTACGGCCGAAGTCTCAACGCCAACCGCCGATCCTTACGCCCAAAGTTCCACGCCCCGGGTTCGTTACGGCCGGTCTTCCACCGCACACCGACATTTATTACGGCCGAACCAACTCCTTACGGCCGAAGTTTCACCATTACGGCCAGTTTCTTACGGCCGAGATTACACGGCTGAGATCTTCATCAACAAAATTTTGCGGCCAAGCTTTTACGGCCGAGATCTCCTCTCACCGACACCATTTGCGGCCGACACCTTCGTCATGCCGAGCATCTCTCCACCGACAATAAATCCGGTTGTATATTTTCCCTTTCCTTTATTTTCATTTCTTTAGCTTTTCTATATTATCTTTTCACTTTCCTTATTGGCTTAACACTGAGGACAGTGTCTAGTTCAAGCTTGGGGGAGTTTGCATTTCACGCATTGCATGTTTCTGTCTATTTATTTGTTTATATTTGCATCTATTTATAAAAAAAAAAAATTAAAATTTTCTAAAAAATATCATTGCATGCATTTATTTTGCTACCATCTTACTAACTTTTGTCTTATTGTTTTAATTATCTTTAAGTAAAAGTTCAAAGACATGTCGTTAATTGATGAAATTTGAATACTTTTCTTTCTTATCACTTGCTATTTTAGTATCAAACTTATGGACTATGTGCCTATGCTAAGTAGAATTATGAATGCCTAGACGACAAAATCATATTCATGCCTTTTTATTTCTTTTAAGTCTTGATAATAGTAGACTTATTATTGACCATATCAAGTACTTTTTGAGCTTATAAAAAAGAAGGGTTAGTTAAACCCCAACAAATAATAATAATAATAATAATAATAATAATAATAATAATAATAATAATAATAATAATAATAATAATAATAATAATAATAATAATAATAAAAGTTGAATAAAGTTATGTGTAGGTACAAAAGTGTTATCCGGAACCAAGGTGTGTTCGGGTAATTAGATCCGTAGGGGTTCATGCCTGGCGACCTAAGGGCAACTGCTCTGGGATCTGTCGATCGAAAACCTGCTACATGGACCATCTTGTGGAATATGGAGAAACACATGAGTACTGAATCATGGCTAAGTTCGAACTCTTCATTCAGAACCTTGGTTGTTCGGGCAAGTAAACTCGAGGGGTGCTTTATCACCTGGTGCCCTAAGGCCATCTGGTTTGGGAGTCATCAGTCCAAAGCCCGCTACATGGACTTCCTTGTGCAATCCTGCTTGAAGATTAGAATTTTTAAAATGATTGAAAATAAAGTTGAAAAATGAAAAGAAAAAGAAAAAGAAAAAGTTTTAAGCTCAATTAGTACTTATGTGTTCAATATTAATGCTATTATTTGATAGACAATTTATTTTACAAGGCTGAATTTGAGATTGTTTAAATTTGTGTAGCATTCAGAACTTCTATAAAGCTAAGTGCATGGAAAATGATAAGATACTAAATAGTAGGTGTGCAGAAGCACTGTGTGAGAAAATTAGTCAGTTGACAATGTGGAGGCTATGATGGAACTTTCTTGAGCCTTGCTTTGAATTTTTGCTTGAGGACAAGCAAGACTTTAAGCTTGGGGGAGTTTGATGCATGCAAAATACAACATATTTTAGTTAATTATTTTAATTAAATTTTATGTAATTTGATCATGGCATGCATTATTTTTAGTCACTTTTAATCATAATTCCGGATTTATCAATTTTAATTATTAAAATCGCTGAATATTTTAATTGTGGATAGATTAACTATATTTTGATAATTATTTGCAGGAAAATTCAAATCTCGGCCGAAATTCAAAGAAATTCCTTACGGCCGAGATTTGGCTTTACACCCAAGTCGTTACGGCCGAGATTCAAAAGGAATAACAAGATTTAATTCTTTGTTACGGCTAACATTTGAAGGCGTAAAGATAAAATGTTTTTATCTTTTGGGCGTAACAGGAGAAGTCCTTCCTTACGGCCGAAGTCTCGTCCTTCCTTACGGCCGAAATTCGGAGGGCGTAATGGCATGAAGATGAAGGGCGTAACAAGATAAAAATGAGTTTATCTTTGGGCGTAACAAGACATTTGAAGGCGTAAAGATAAAAGGATTTTTTATCTTTTGGGAGTAATGGAAAGGAGTAAAGATAAAATATTTTCATTACGGCCGAGACTCTAAGGGAGTAAAGATAAAAAGGATTTATCTTTGGGCGTAATGATAAAATGATTTATCTTTGGCCGAGTTTATCTTATAATTTTAAAGTTAACCGTACGATGTTACGGCCGAGATCAAATTGAAGACCGTCCGCACCCTATAAATACGTGAAGAATCCATCGTTTCAATTGGTGCTCTGAAGTTCAGGTTTCTTCCACGGCGAGTCGTGAGCTCTGCAGGCTACGACCAAGAGGAGAGAGGTGCGACGGCTGGAAGTTGATCGCGACCCTGATCAAGTCCGAGAGGCTGCCCAACTGTCTGCCCAATTCGAGAGCTCTACTTCTATTTTGGGTGTAATTCTTTCGATTATTATTGTTATTTTATTATTATCTCTCCAGAATTTCTAGGATGAACTCCATGTTTTTAGGATTATTATTTTAGGAGATTATTAATTGAAGGAAAATGTTTGGATCCTACTTTATTTGTTTTAATCTTTTCTGATCAATTATTAATTGTGTTTAATGCTTTTATATTAGTTAATTAAATTTCCGAATTAGGCTATACCAGTTTGTGGAGTGTTTAATTTCAGAATTTATTATACTAATTATAATTGATTTTATTTGAAATTAATAATTGACATAAATTTGATAACTAGTGTGTGGAGAATCAAGTTTGTGTGGTCTATTAATCTATACCAGTTTGTGGAGTGATTAATAGTCTAGAGAATCCAATTTAATGCATCTTAATTTTAATATGATTTTGGGGGTACCAGTCGTGGAGACTTCAATTCTTATTAAATTAAGATAGTTCTATATGATTAAATTGAGGGATGCCAGTCGTGGAGACCACAAGTTAATCATGGTAGATTACTTTAGGGAGACTCTAATCCATCTTTAAAGATTAAATTTATCTTTTATGATTCAAATATTTATCCTAATCTATTTTCATCCTAAGGCCTAACTTCAACACCATTATCTTATCTTTATCTTATTTTCCTTATTTTATTTCATAAAACCTCTTTCCAAAAATCCATGTTTTTCCTCTCTTATTAATTTATAATTTCAGATATTGAATTAATAATATTCCTCGTGGGTTCGACACTCTTACTCCTATTACTATATTACTTGAGCGACTAGTGCACTTGCTAGCAAATTTCATTGTTACAAATACAACGCATCACATATTGACATCACTTCATTAGAGATCACGTGAGTCAAAAGAATATAGCAATTAAATAAGTATCCACTGACATCCAATTAGTTGGTATCTTTATCAAACCCTTGAGTGAAGAACGATTTGGTATGCTTAGATAGAAATTAGGAATGATTGGAATTTGATTGATTATTAATTCTAAGTAAACGTTATTTGGTTATGCAAACTCACTTTGACCTGAATTCAATATCAAAATGATGTTGCGCAACATCTATACCCAAATATTATTTTAAAAATTGACCAAAATAAGTTTTCACTTGAATTACAACAAAAGGAGTGATATTTTCAGTGGTCAAGCAAATTGGTCGAATAATCAGATGAGTTTGGTCGACCGATTGGACATCTCCTTCAACTAACACACCTAAATCCATAAAATGCTCATCACTGGTCGATCATCCTACCAGAATCGATTGGTGCGAAAATCACAACTGACACACATTAAAACTAGTTTTTAATTCAACCAAACCCTAATCCATCCTATCTCACTTGTGACTACTGCCCTCCTTCATCACCTTCTTTCATCGATGTTGATCCTTGACCTCGTTGGCGATGAAGACGCCCTCTCTGGCTAGGTGGACGCTGCCCACATCGTGGATTGTCCCCCTTTTAGGCTAGCCACTCTCATCTCCATTCTCGACCATCTGCTCTCCTACCTTCATGATCTCCCTCCTTGATCAAGCTCACCTTTCTCAACAATGCTCGAGTTGAGTCAATTAGGTTGGTACAAGTTCTTCCTCAAGGGGAGTGTTTGTCTCCAATTCGGTTGACCACTCATGTGTGATCGACCCCCTTTTTTTCTTCCTCTACCACTAATTTCTCTTTCTTCCTCAGTTGTTGCTTGACCAGATCACCAACCACTTGAAGAAATCACGAGGGTTGTCCCAGATTTTAATTAAGTGTGAGTTTTCAACCTTTTGTTCATGTGAATTGAACCTCAAGTACTATAGAGATTGTTGTGTGCTTGCCACTTTGATTTGTGTGATATTTTGCAATCATATTTTTTGATATACCTTCGAGTATAATCCGTCATATGATTGGTGCACTGTTTCTTCTGATATTTTTTGTAATTTTTTTACTCTACTTGTTTTTAGAAGTTTTCATTTACTTAGATAATGCACTTATCTTCTTTAATCTACCTATTTATAGATCCATCATGTTGTACGTACATAGTTTATACCTTGCTATTTCCATATTTGTGCTTAGATTAGATATTCATTTTTTGCATTTTTATCCTTAAATATTTATATCAGTTCTTAAATTTCATATTTAAGTAATTATAATATAAACTTTATCCTAAGTTTTCATAGTTTAGAAACACTTCTAAACATGCATTCTATGATAAAATGAAAATGAAGAGTACAGTTGAAAGTCAAATAGGGATGTTTTATGTGAATTCAGTGACCATTTGACAAAATTGAAATTGAGATGAATTTGAATTTTTCAAGTTGGTTAATTCTTGTCAAACAAGTGGGATGTCAAATTTTGAAAGTTGGGACTACTTGTATGCTAGAATTGAAGATATTGTTGAGAATGTAATTACAAAGTTCAAACTGAATGTGCTGCAACTTCTCAAGTCTATTGTGATCAAATACCTTATTATGTTCAAGAGATATCATATGGGCCATTTCATTGCGTGGAATCAATTGAAAAATCAATTTTCACTCCATATGCTCAAGATTCAAATGTACAATTATAGAAAAAAATGGGTCTGTAATGATCAACACTATATGTTTTCTTTTTCCACCTCATAGTTTCAATATTAAATCATCACATTATTGACAGGCTATTATTATGTACCCCATTATTTAATTCAAAATCCTTACACAAAGAAGTCAAAATTTTCTACTCTTTGTGAACTATCTTTTGTCATATACATATGCTATTATAACAATCATAAGTTAATAATAATAATAATAATAATAATAATAATAATAATAATAATAATAATAATAATAATAATTACTACTACTATTATTACTATTATTATTATTTAATTTATTGAAGTTGCTTATTAAAATGTTATCATGCCCAATACCCTTTTTGCACATAACTCTCAGTATGCTCTAAAATTATTATTATTATTATTATTTAATTTATTGAAGTTGCTTATTAAAATGTTATCATGCCCAATACCCTTTTTGCACATAACTCTCAGTATGCTCTTATTAATGCATTACCAATTAGATTGATCATGTTATTGATTTGGGGTGCCCTTTACCCCTAATGTTGCATCAATGATTTAATACTCAAATATATAATTCATAAAATAAATAATAAAAGATAAAGACTAAGGGATGCTTTGTTAAGCCAAATGCATCATTGCTACCATTTATCGATAAGGGTCCCTCTTGAGGAGAGTGATGTACCCTTCCCGTGAAAGAGGGCATTTGTCATGGCCTGATCCACCATCAACCATTGGCATGAGGCTGTTTTGTTCGCGTTGCATACCCTATAACTAAGTGGAGAACTCTTCTAATGTTATAACGTATAAAGAGTTGAAAGTCAACTTCCATTGATCAAATCAAAGTCATTGATTCACCGAATATCGAATGGTTGTTTCTATCGATGTCATTGCCATCATAAAGTAAAGTCATTGATCCATCGAACATCAAATATTTATCTCCATTATCATAATGTCCATTGGAAAAGGAAAAATAATTGATTTATCAAACACTGAATGTAACATCATCAACATTATGTTCATGGATATATTTTGATGTAATAAATTTGGAACTATTTCTTTGATACATTGTAATAACTCTTCGACTTTTGTACTTTATAATGATCTTTCCTCATTTTTATCATTTTATCTTCATTGTTTCATCTTGTTGATGTGCCCTACATTGATTGATTCAATTAAATATTTAGTCAAAGTCATAGTATTTCGTAGCATCTTCAGGTCGCTCCTTGCCATGTGACGGGGATGGATTTGGGAGCATGATATCCCATAGTATGGCATTGTAATAATTCATGTGAAAATGTCCAGCAATCGCCATGCCGTCCACGATAAAATATAAGTAAGATCTCTCTTGCTTTGCATTACTCTATATATATTGATTAAGGTTTTATATTAGTGGTTGATTCCTAAAGATGTTATTTTGAATAGTAGGAATCAATTTAAGGGTGGTTGATTCCTGACGATGTTATTTTGAATAGTAGGAATCAATTTAAAGTTTAAGATTGATTGAACAAACGATTATAAATATGCTATGAATGTTGGATAAGAACGCTCGCTTATCCAGGATCAATGACATGATAAACAACAAAAGAAAAAGTGTCACATTGCCATAGTTCATGTTTGGATATGAGTTATCATTCAAAGATAATAATGATAGGAATAAAATTCGTCATCCATCATTTGTTAACGAATGTTTAACAGTTGTAAAATGATAATTATCTATGTCATGATCAATGAAAGGATAAAAAAAGGGACCTGACACATACACTCACCCAGGATCATCTCAGTGATGTCTCAATAATAATTCATAATTAATAATATATATTTGTATTATTATTTTAGTTTTCCATAATTCCCCATTTTTCTTTTCCTCTCATGTCTTATCATTTTCCTCATGATCATCTTTCTCATGCACCTCTTCTGAGTTGATTGCAATAGTAGGAGAAGGAGAATGAGGAGGCATATAGGTAGCAAGGAGATGCAGGTAAAAGACATTTAGGGACCTTTTGGTTCGAGAATAAATGGTAGAATATCATCATATTTTAGGAATATATGAAAACATGAACTAGAATAAGATTATTTTGGTCAAATATCAAAAAACATAAAACTACCTTCTTACTAATGAAATCGTCATTTTTATATTGTGAAGAAAAATATATGTATCCTTCTAAATGGCACAAATATCTCTATTTCAACTCTTTTCTTCTTTTTTTCCTTACTGTGTTTTATTTTTTCATTTTTAATCACATATTATTATATCATATTTTTATAAGAAAAAATATCTAATATTTGTAATAAAATATTTTTAATTATAAAATATTATAATTTTATTTTTATTCTCTTGAAACCAAACATAACATAAAAGAAGAATGTACTCACTTTTTTAAGAATATCATATTCCATCATTTTATTCCATTCAAATTTATCTTCCAACCAAATGACACTTTAAGGAGGAAGAAAATCTAGGAGTGAGAACAGATGTAAAGATCTAGCTCACACCACAATTAAGTGTGTTAGGTAGATCAAACATGTCTAAGGATACTAAAGTTCAATTATGATTTATAGGTTGCAGTGCAATTATAATGACCTATACAGTCTCATTAAGGATATAAGGCTATATTGAATTGATTAAATTTACTTAACATTGCAATTGAAAGTTATAATTGTTAACAATGATCCATCTTGTGGATTAAGTTGTATGAGATTTTAAATATGATATACTTATCCACACAAAATAAATAATATAGGGATGGACAACTGTAGAATTCTAGTCTTAGGAGAATCCAAGGTCACATTGAGATGAGCAATGCTAGAGGAAGTTATGACACAATGAGTACCACATTGTCTCATCATATTACATTAACCAATTTTAGAGTTGGTGTATTTATTAGTATAGGTACTTATAACCTATAATATGTATAAAAAAAATTTAGGTGTACTATATGATTTAATAGCTACTAAAACTTATTTTTTGTAAGATTTAAAATTTCTCTAATATGAAGTGTATTATATATATATAATTAAAATAATATTTTTTTTATCATTGCATCATAAATATTTTTTTTAAAAAAAATGGACCAGGAACGGTAGGTAAGTAAAAGGATAGATCAAATAGGAGTATGAAACACACATAATACTTGAACAAATTAAGAAACCTTTAAAGTATCATGAAATCATCCAATTTAGTCATGAATGAAGGGAAATAGGAACCTTCTCCCATCAGCAATTAAAAGATTAAAACATACTATGAGTAAGTTTACTTGGACATCCTTGAGGTCAATCTGTATTAAAATAAAATATGAGATATAATTTATTTATATAACTTGTTGATATACAGACATTTTATGTAATATTGTCCAAAAATTATGATGAATAAGGACATAGTCATGACCGGCGGTTCAAGTGGAACATAAAATAATAACGTTAGAGATTGGATTATATAAGTCACTAAATGATACATTTGATGTTGTGGCACGGATAATTAAAAGAAAAATTTGTTAAATGTCACTAAAAATCTCCTCTATGCATATGGTGTTCACTAAATATGTACCTCTATGGTAAATAATATATAAAGTAGTGTCTCAATCATGTGGATTATTGATGATCCAAATTGTATTTACTAAGTACAAGTTCATTTCCTTGTTGATTTTAGGCACACATCGACTTCTCATTAGGGTTTATCACATAGTCCTCATTAATTTGGAGGGCCTTCTACTCCCCCATGACTATTAAATAGAATCATTGTACAAGATATGGAGTTGAAAGATACTTTATTGTCGAATTGAGCATACACTCACTTTGTGAAGCGTAGTCACTAACCTTTAATAAAACTATATGACACATTATTGTAACAAAGATGTTAATCAAATGCACTATAGTGATGATGAAGGAAACTTCCACTAGCATTATAGTGAACAAAGTGCCGATACAATGCATTGAAACAAAGTAATGGTATTGAATGACATCGATTAATGAATCACTTGATCTCATGGTAAAGATGGCTAAGAATGATCCGGCCTTATACTGTCCATAAGATGAGACTTTAACATAGTTGTCTAATTTGGCAATTACTTATTACTAGTGTCCCATGATATTTGATCTAATCATAACTTCAAGAAATTACCATCGCTCTCAATTTAATTCATAATGCTATTGATTAAATATTTATTCCATAACATTGACATCAAGCATTAATTTTCACAGATTTCTGATGATCATCTGATATCGAATCCCTAATTGCAATGAATATCATATCATATATATATTATTGGATCAAATTCTATATAATTATATGACTTATATTTTAGCGAATGGTCTTTAGAGTTTACAAAGTTATGAAACCATTAAAAGTACTTCCCAAATTTCAAAATTAATTGTTAGGAAATAGTAAATTATCATGAAGATAAAACTCATATTAATAACTTAATCGATGATAAATATATCAATCTAAAATGGCACATGAGTGTGAGCAATTATCGGTGATATGTATCTCCACTATCATGGGTCAAGGATAGTGGTAGAATGTGGAATTTATATGGAAATGACCACAAGTTTATGAAATGTTGATGTGGTATGTTAAGGTAACTCCATGAGGCTAAATATGAATATAACTCCCCATTTTAAATTATATATATATGTGATTGGAAATAAAAAGAATCATAACTAACACTTCTTCTAAGGAGGTTATTGACCCAATGGGTCATAATGCTATACACATGAAGGATAGTAAATCAACAAATTTTATAGATATGGGACTTTAATCACATACTATTGTCATGACTTTCTTAAGATTAATGAGGAATGGTTATGAAAAAGAGGATCGTGTATTTAAATCTTTAAATTCTGTTGATCTTTATATATTTTGGTTATATGAGATTATAATAGATGAGAAGAGAGAATTAGATACCATATAAACATCTAGAGACGTGATCCCTCTAAGTCGAAAAAAATATTGAATTTGGTGATACAGAATGTGAAAACACCAGAGATACGATTTCATTCCTACATAGCAAAAGATCATTAGAATTACCAGTATAGAGTACCACATAAGAAGGCATATACGCATAGAATAACATGAATTCTAGGCCTTATGATAGGGTTAATAATAAATCTCCAAATGTTTTTATGGTTGTTGAACAATTAAGGTCATTTGACTTCGAATTTGAAAACTGAGTGGATGCAAGTGAGACATTAACGGATAAATATCTTTCAATAAAATCTAATAATATGGATCCTAGTTGGGCATGATTACTAGTTCTGATGATTTTATAGCTTGGGTAAACAAAATGATGAAATTATGAGAAGATAAGGGTTCTATTAGGACGTTAATGTTATAATTCTAAACCACAAAGTAGCGCACTGAAGAATAGGAGAATTTGTGTGTTCAAAAAGAGAAAGCACAACTTATAGAATTACATGCACAACTTGGACACTAGGAGCGAATTTATTTTTAAGAAGGTTATATTGTAACCACTCAGAAAATATAATAAATAAATAAAATAAAAATGAAACTGTCATGTGAAAATAAATGTCACAATTTTTGGCATCATGGCTTTTATTGTTGGTAACATTACTGGAGCCAAAAGAATATTATTGGATAACCAAGGAGAACCAACACTATTAGAAAAATGCGGATTACCGACTGTCCGAACCGTCGGTAATCAGTCCGAAAATCGTCGGTAACGTAATCACCGACGGTTTTTCAGTCGGAATCGATCCGTCGAAAAAACGCTCGTCGCAAAGGGATTTGGAACGGTTGAAAAAATTCGTCGAAAATATCGACGGTTCTGGCCGTCGGAACAGTCCCGGGCGATTCGACCCGTCGAAATTTTCCGACGGTTGCAATCGTCGAAAAAGTCCCTGGCGGTTCGAACCGTCGATATTTCCGACGGTTGTAACCGCCGGAAAAGGCCGGCGGTCCGAACCGTCGATATTTCTGACGGTTGCAACCGCCGGAAAAGGTCGATGGTTCGAACCGTCGCAACTTTTCGACGGTCGCAACTGTCAAAAATTTGGACGAGCGTCGCAACCGTCGATCTTTTGACGATCGCAATCGTCACAAATAATTTGCCGACGGTCCGAGCCGTCGAAATTTCCGACGGTTGCAACCGTCGGAAAAGGCCGGCGGTTCGAACCGTCGCACCTTTTCACGGTCGCAACTGTCGAAAATTTGGACGGGCGTCGCAACCGTCGATCTTTGACGGTCGCAACCGTCGCAAAAAATTTTTTAAATATAAAAAAAATTAGCGGCCGGATCCAGCGCCAGGCGGCCGGATCCGGCGCCAGGCGGCTGGATCCGGCACCAGGCGGTCGGATCCGGGCGCTGGAGGCCGGAACCGGCCCGCCTGGTAGCCGATCCGGCCGCTGGAGGCCGGAACCGGCCCCTGGCAGCCGATCCGGCCGCTGGAGGCCGGAAACAGCCGCCTGGTGGCCGATCCGGCCGCTGGAGGCCGGAACCGGCAGCCTGGCGGCCGATCCGGCCGCTGGAGAGGGTCCAATCGGAATGATAATACTAAAATGTTATTTTTAATATACTAGATTCAATCAAGCTATTATATTTTAATTATATACATATTTACATGATGTCAAAATTTAACTATATGAAAGAAAAATAACAATTATAAATTTATAAAAAAATCTCATGTGAAATGCTATACTAAAATAATATACTTTATATTAAATTAGTAATGTACATATATCAAATTCACAAATAGTAAGTTCAAATTATATATATACACTTGATAAATTAAATTCTTATTAAATATTTTTTTTGTTATTTTTTGTGTATTATATATTAACTATACTATAATACTATCTGTATATTATGCAAGTTTCATCCCTCCATTTTTAACCAATTTATTTCATATGATAAATGTTATATATAATATAGTAAATATATTATTAATTTATATTACGCACATATATGACATTGAAAATTTTAAATACAATAATAATATAATAAATAAGATAAAGTTTAAAGTTTAACAAATTCTAAATTACATAAAGGAAAAAGAACAAATAAACATATTAGTATATAACATAGTCTCACGTTGATAATAGTATTATAGTAGGAAGGTGAAAGCAAGAGACAAGTATTAATTGAGAAGGAGATTAATGTGCCAATATATTAAAGTTCTTCTATAAGAAAAGTCTATCTTCAAATCTTTTCCAAATTTAAATTAAAAATTTTATTAAATAGAATATTAAATAATATCTAGTTCAAAAAATTGATTCTACTCGGTTTTCTATTTTTGACTGGCCGGTTTTGACCGGTTCTTGACCGATTTTGATAGGTCCAATATGATTTAATTGCATCTCTGTTGTAGGCCGAATTGAAACCCAATTGACAGTTGGACCGATTGGTCCGGTCTTAGCATTTAGGGTTATTTTTTTAACACTATCTCAACTATAACTTTTTTCATATCTAATTCTAAATTATAAAGTTACAAATTTTAGTCACCAAACTTATTCAAATTTAACACAGGTTCTTTTATTAAATTTCAACTAAATTTTGTTAAATTTAATTATAAAATATCCTTTTACCCTTACGTTTATATTACAATAAAAATATTTTAAAAATAAAAAAATCAATACAAGTAAAATTACTAATTCATAATAATATTTTTTATACAATATTATATTTATGTCAATGTTTTTTTTTATTTTTAAAATATTTTTCATGTTAAAAATAAGGGATAAAAATAATATTTCATAGTTATTAGAAAATGAAACTTAGCAAGCTTTAGATCTAAACATCGACAAAAATATAATATTGTATAATAATATTATTATCAATTAGTACTTTTACTTGTATTCATATTTTTATTTTTAAAATATTTTTATTGTAATATTAACATAAGGGTAAAAAGGTCATTTCACAATTAAATTCAACAAAATTTAGTTAAAATTTAATAGAAGGATTTAAGTATCAAATTTGGATAGATTTGAAGACTAATATTTGTAAGTTTATAATTTAAGCTTAGATGGAAAAAAAAGTTATAATCCAGGAGGTGTTAAAAAGAAATAACCCTTATATTTAAAGGAGATGCATTGCATACTCTTATTTGAAGGCGCCGAGCAAGTCACAGCATCACATCACACAGATACTGTGACAGTGAGCATGCTGCATGCATAGGTAACATAACATCAAGAAGTTTAAAAGTAAAACTGCTACATGGAGTAGCTGGAAGCTGCAGGCAACAGCTGCTGTTGCTGCTCCGCCTCGAGTCCATAGGGCTTCTGGCTGTAGCAGTCGAGGTTGTCCCCGTAGCCAACGCCGAACATGTCGCAGTACCTCTTGTAGAATCCGATCCGGTCTTCGACGCGTTCGTCGGACCCTATGCCGCACTCTTGCATTCCGTTGATGATGTTGGTGATGACGCCGTACCCCGACAGCCGTCCAGCCTCAATATCCTCGGCCGTCGGACTCCAATTCCCGGTGATGACGTCGTGGCAAGACGGCTTCGGCGGCTGCGGGGTCATCCAGAACCACAGCGCGGTCTTGAAGGAGATGGTCGGGTCCGTCGCCACCAACTCCGGGTTGCCGAGCAAGTTGGCGCCGATGGCTTCCCCTGCCGGCCCATAGTTGTAGTTGCTGCATGAAGGAAAGACGGACGGACGGACGGACGGAGTGAGTTCATGGCGAAAAGGAAGCTACTTTTAGTTTTGCGTTACCAGAGCTCATTGTTGTGATTCAGAAAACTGGAAGAACAGAAATTTATGAAAAATACTAGAGAGAAACAAGCGCCACTTAACTCATTAATTAAAAAAAAGTTGTTTGATCGGTCAGGCAGGTTTACTTACTAGGAAATCTGAATGGGACCTCGGCCGTGATAGGTCTTGCCCGGAGCGCATGCCCACTGCGCGTTCTGAACACAGTAATCTGATGGAGGCTCCTGTTCCTCCTTGAAGCAGTATCCCCATGCATAAGGACCGTCATCAGCAGTCGGCCACCCGCCTGCGGACGTCCAAATTCTAAGTGATTAATTGCATCCGCACACATCGATCAGTGGAGATGAGGAAATAGACTAACCGGTCGTCTCGTGGGAGGTCTGCCCCAAGAAAGCAGCGATCTCCTTCTTGCGGGTGGCGACATCTCCGGTCGTCGCGAACCCGGGGAAGGAGTTCGCCGCCGCCACGAAGGCGTCGTAGGTGTAGAAGTCCTTGCCGGGGCACGCAGGGTCGTTCCGGTGCTTCAGCATCTCCTCGAACGTGCTGGAGCTTAGAACCTCGGCGACGCCGCCGCCCGCATGCAAACCGCCTTGCTCGGCCAGAGCGCTGAGCAAGGAGGCCGCGCAAATGGCGGCCGCGAGCAAAGCTGCAGTAGTCTTCATCTTGTTGTTTCTTTGGTCTGTGCCTCATCTCGTTTGCGTTGCAGCAGATTAAATAGAAGAGACTCCGAAGAGCGGGAGACAAATTCCCCTGCCGTGCCGACGAGAATGAGACAAATTAGTGGAATGATATTTGTTCACGGGAGGGAGGTTTTGTTCATCCCTTTCCGTATTTAACCATGTGATCATATGAAGGGACAGAGATCCAAATCGTGAAGAGTGTGAATAATAGTTTTAGCTAATAATTTTCCACTCGGACGCATTGGATTTCTTGGTGAACATAATTCAAAAATAGTAAACGAGTTTGGCCTTATGTCCGTAGCCATCTCTTAAAAGTAGCATCTCTCAATAGCAAAAATGTGCTCCACAGCTCCATTAAAGTCTCATCTTTTTGTGGCACGACGAGGACGCTAATGTGTTGCTATCACCTTTAGTGTCTATTCAGCGCCACTTTAAATACGCAATTCTATGTCTCTAATAAGTCTCTCTTGTTGTGTTCGTAACATCCGCATTTGTAATACAAGAAGCTCTTTGTCTGCAAAGATTCTCTTAACACTCACGAGTTCTAGAAGATGTAATGAAAAATGATGGTGTTATTCTCGAAAACCAAGCAGTCATTTCCTGAATTAAAGAACGAGAAAAATTTATTGCGAAGAAAAACATAACGCCACAGAGTAAACACACAAAGTAAACATTTATACAAGATAAATTTGTGAGGTTGCGTTTGTTTACGGAACCGGGGCGGAACCACGCCCTTATTCCGTTCGGTTCCACCAAACACCTCCTAAAATCGAGTTCCGGGACTGGAACAAAAGTGGTGAAACCGGAGTCACGTGACCCGGTTCCACCACTCCAGTGGAACCGGAGGTTGCCTTTTTTTTTGTTTGACACGACATTACTTTTTTAAATTCATTTTCTTTTTAATTTTTCTTTTCTCTCACACAATAATCTTCATAAAATAAATTATTTAATAAGTATAAAATATTCATAATAATAGATAAATATAATATTATTTATTACTTCATTAATATAATATAATTTTAATTGACAGATTAATTCGAATTTTGTTTGGTTGGAGTGAAATTTGATGATGAAAAATAAAGTGGTTGATGTGATAGGAAAAAGTAGATGTGATAGAATGAATTTTTGGTAGGTATGAATTAAAAATAATTATTATAATTATGAAGTATAATAACTAAAATAAAATTATAAAATAGATATTTTTATGAAATAATTTTGTTAAAAAATATATCATTTATAAAAAATATTTTTTAAAATTAATGAAATATTAAATTTTTAATGAAATAATAAGTAATAAATAATATTATATTAATCAATTATTATGAATATTCTATACTTATTAAATAATTTATTTTATGAAAATTATTGTGTGAGAGAAAAGAAAAAGAAAAAAGAAAATGAATTTAAGAAAACTAATATGTCGTGTCAAACAAAAAAAAAAGAGGCAACCTCCGATTCCAATGAATTTAGGAACCGGAGTCACGTGACCCTGGTTTCACCACTTTTGTTCCAGCCCCAGAACCCCATTCTGGGGGGTGTTGGCGAAATCGTGCAGAATAAGAGAGCGGTTCCACCCCAGTTCCGTAAACAAACGCAGCATCACAATTTTATCTCGTATAAATGTTTACTTTGTGTGTTCACTCTGTGTCGTTATGTTTTTCTTTGCAATAAAATTTTCTCGTTCTTTAATTCAAGCAATGACTGAGAATAACACCATTTTTCATTACATCTTCTAGAACTCGTGAGTGTTAAAAGAATCTTTGCAGCCAAAGAGCTTCTTGTATTACAAACGCGGATGCTATGAACACAACAAGAAATAGACCTATTAGAGACATAGAAATGCGTATTTAAAGTGGCACTGAATAGACACTAAAGGTGATAGCAACACATTAGCGTCGTCGTCGTGCAACAAGGCCGGCTATGCAAACATTCTGGTTCCAATAGCATTGTCATCGCGCCAATTACACATCGACGCTACAGAGATGCTATCGTGGTACTGTTTGCCGCATGGGGGAAACGCTTTTCGCGTGCAATAGTGGGCGCCAAAACTCGCGACGCCATGATGACATCACCGTGGCGCTAATATGTGGTGCTACGTTGATGCGATTTAGGCACGAAAGCCATCGTCACATCTCCTTCCACATTATCACTTGCGTTGTTGTTGTGATGTTAAGACGACATTATTTTGGCGCTAACTCCCGGTGCTAACTCGCAGCACTAATTAGATGCTACTATGACGCCAATGTTATGGCTTTACAATGCTAATGTGACGCTACACTTGACAAGCAGATAGGGACACCATAGCGTCACATTAGCGTTGACCACTAAGAGGCACTATATCAATCAGTTTAGCATCGCCGTGCTGTGACGCTACGGCAGTGCTATATTTTAGCATGCCAACTTGCATAATATTGGTGACACCATAGCATCACAAAGGTATCTGCATTGGCGTCGACATTTTGTAATGCAATGAAGACACTAACTTGAGGCTATTGTGAGGCAACTGATGTCAATGTTTCTAACTCAAATCAATGTTTGTGTATTCGTAGTACTCCCTCCACGATGACATAAAGCAAGGTTTCTAGCTTTTATGACGCATCTTTTCATTTGTTTTATCACCTTCCAATGTTGGTGTCCATAGTTTGTCCACAATAACATAAAGCAAGGTTTCTAGCTTTTATGAGGCATCTCATGATTCTTTTTATCATCTTCCAATGTTGGTGTCCATAGTTTGTCTAATATCTACTTGGTAACATATATACGGTCTAATGCACAACATATTCATACATAAAGACTACGTGTCACACTTGTGCTGGAACAACATACATCTCCTTTATTCTTCTAGTGTCTCATGTCAATATTGACATTTAAAACTTCATCTTTCATAACAAGAGTGTTAATGGATTTGTGTTTATCCATTAAAAACTATTCAAAAAAACTTCTTATGTACGATTCTCGAGGCAAAGCAAGAATTTTCTTAGGATGATCTCGTTGGATTCTTACACCCGATATATCGTTAAATTCACTCATGTTATTCATCTCAAATATGGAAGAAAACCAAATTTTAATGCTGAGTCTAAAACTCTTGTTATTTTCTATCATTAAAATCTCATCAACATATATCATAATGATGAACTTATACTCATATTTATAAAAACACACATATGATTTTCATCCATTATTTCTAAATTGTATTCCATTATGGATGGATGGAATTTAATGTATCATTGCCTAGATGATTTCTTGAGAATGTTTCACCAATGCCAATGTAATATATTATTCTTTGCTTATTCTAAAGGACATTTTTTATTGATTGAATGATGTTTATGCACAATCTTGAAAGTTGCACATAAATTTCTAAGTTAGGAAGTTGCATTAGCAACTTTTGTTCCTATGTAGTTAATTATGTAGATATCTTCGGTCTATTTTAAGTGATTATAGTATCATAAGTTTTCAAACATTAAATAGGACATACAAATATCCTTATGTGCATCTTTTACTTTAGAAGAAAAATTGTACATTGAACATTCTCAAAACTTGGCCCGAGTTACTCAATACTCGAACCGAATTCATTCCAAAATGAGCACGACTCACCCTCAATTCGGCCTTCAACATCCAACTCAGGTTCATTTAAATCTGACTCGATTACATGTAGAGAAAACCTTAGATTGCTTGACATTATTATTGCTCGGTCCGAGATCCACCACAGATATGTGTAGTATAGAATCTAGCCTCGGTCCCCTACTTACTAACTTGACCTCTGTCAAATCGAACTATCCTTTGATTTTTTTAATACCTAGGTTCCCATCCATTCCAACTCAGGTTCCCATCCATTCAAGCTCAGTTTCCCATCCAATCTGGGTTCCATTACCAGTCACCCCATGAATTATTTCTAACTTGCTAACACTTAAGTTAGATTGAGATTAGAATTACGAAATCATGTTTGTTAACCCTAATGTATTAAACATTGAATATCAGTTGGATAGAGATTATAATAAATGTAAAGATGGCTAACAAGTTAATAAGATGAAAGATAAACATTGGGTCATCATGTTAGATCAAGGGCATCATAGTCCTTGTTTATTTATAAGAGTCCCCCTCAAGAAGTGTGTTATATTCTTCCCTTAAGAAGATTACATTTGTCATGCCCTGAGAGATACAACTACTGACCATTGGCGCACGCTTGTGTTGTTCATATGCTAAATAAAGAACTCATCCAATAAGAAAGAAATGGACGAAAGCTTGAAAGGCTATTGATCAAGTTGACATCGAATAATTATCAATGGAGGACTTTCATTGCTCGAAGTCTTGTTTGACCTTGTTGAATTAGGAGACAAAAACCAGTAGGGAAAACTAATGAAAGTTGGTGAAAGATGCATAGAAAAGTTGTGGGGATGATTAGAGAATTTATTGATGTAAGTGTTTTCATCATGTTTGTGCATGAAGCTGCAAGGCTTATACCAAAGGAATACTATTCAAACTAAAGCTTTCATGATAAAACAATTGGTGAACTTGAACTTTAAAGATGGAAATTCTTTTTATGAACACTTGAATGAATTTTAAAAAATAGTAAATCAGTTGGAAGTAATGAAAATAATTCTTGATGATGAGATGCAAGGATTAATGCTCTTGAGTTCTTTGCAAAATTCATGGGAAACCTTGGTGATAGAATGATGCATAAAATGATGTAACAAAATAAATCTACTAGCAAGTGCACTAGTAGCTTAAGTAATCTAGTAAAAAGAGCAAAGAGTGTCGAACCCACGAAGAATATTATTAATTCAATATTTGATTTTTTAAATTAATAAGAGAGGAAAAATATACTTTTGAAAATAGGTTATCTAATTATAAAAAAAATAAGATAATAATAAACTAAGATAATGATACTGAAGTTAGGCCTTAGGATGAAAATAGATAAGGATAAATTTAATCTTTTAAGATGAATTAGAGTTTTTCTAATTTAGAACTAACATGATTAAATTGCAGTCATCACAAACTGTCATCCTCTCAACCTAAGCATACAGATTAAGCTATCTTAATTTAGTAAGAGTTAAAATCTCCACAAACGACATACCATTAAATCAAATTAAGATTAAGATACATTACATTGGATTCCCTAGATTATTAACTCCACAAACTGGTATAGATTAACAAACCACAAATCTAATTCTACACACACTAATTATCAAATTCATGTCAATTATTAATTAAAAAAATAATCAATTAATTTAATCAATGGATTCTGAAATCAAATAGTCCACAAACTCGAAATTACTTAACTAAAAAATCCATATAATTAAATTAAAAGCATTAAGCATAATTAAATAATTGATTAGAATAGATTAAAATAAATAAAATAGGCTTCAAATTGTTTCCTTTCAATTAATAATCTCCAAAAATAAAAATCCTAAAAATATGGAGTATATCCTAGAAATGTTGGAGAGATAAATGACAAAATGACAATAATAATTAAAAGAATTACACCAAGAATAAATCAGTATCCTCACACTCTCTCTCTCTTGGTCGTAGCCTATAGTCTCTCGGCTCAACAATGAAGAAAACCAAACTACAAGGCACACCACTTTTCAATGGAAGATTCATCATGTATTAATAGGTGCGATGAGTACCTCACGTCTATCACGATCATTAATATCATACGATAGAACTTAAATTGTGCGGATAAAATTTTTTTTAACTTTATGCCCTCCTTAGAATCTCGGCCAAATTAGTTTGATAAGGTTTAATACGTCGTACGTCCAACTTTAGACCAATAAAATTCGGCCATGTATGCTTCCATGCAGTGGCACCCTTGCAATTGATAGTAATATCGGCCAATAAACCATTACATGTCATAAAATATCGGCTAATGATAAACATCTTCAGCCACTTAGTGTCTGCTAGACTCCTCTCAGATTTGATTCTCGGCTAATAATAACTTCATATGATAAAGTTTTGGCTAATATCCTCTTAATGCCTGATATGGATTCACGATGAATTTTAGCTCCCAAAATTGCCCTGCAGCGAACTCTTTAGCGTTTTACACTTGAATGAATCAATCTCGGCTTATGATAAAATGAATCAAGATGATTTTATCGCCTGTTGCTTAGATGGGTTTGGCGCCTTATTATCGAAGCTCGAAGTGATATAATATGTTGGATAATCATCCACTTGATGTAAATTCGACTTTCCCTACAAAGTAATTATAATAATTAAGTCAATCCATTAATTAAAATATTCAAAGGATTAGTAGTCAATATCAATAAATCAAGAATTATGACTAAAAATGGTCTAAAATGATGTATGCCATGATTAAATTACATAAAAATTAACTAAAATACTAGACTAAAATGTGTTATATTTCACGAGCATCATAGAACTTGGTAATTATGCTCCTAATAGTGTTGTATCACTCTCCATGATCAAAGATTATTTATTCAATGAAGAATCAAGAAGAAAGAGTATGGGAATAATACTACATAGGTTTTCTTGTCAGGTAGAGACAGAAGGAGAGGACAAAAAATTGTGGCAATAATAGGTGACATTCCAAAGGAAAATTTATGTGTTATCACTATTCCAAGGAAGGGCATATCAATAAAAATTGTAGATACTAGAAGAGGCAACAGAGTCAGAAAAATCAAAATGATGCATAATACTGATGATCTCATTTTTCTTTCAGAAGAAAATGAAGAATGCAATATCCAAACTCTTCAGTTGAGTTGATCATCGATTCAAGAGTTTCACATCATACAAATCCATTAAAAGAATGCTTCATTGTGTACAGTACTATTAACTTTAGCACAATGAAGATGAACAATAAGACAAAGTTTAAAATTGCAGGAATTGGAGATTTATGCATTCGAACATACATTGGTTGTGAGTTGATTATGAAGGATGTTAGATACTTACAAGATTTGTGCCTCAATTTGATTTATCCTTGACATTTGAATTAGGAAGGCTACTACAATCACATAGATGATAGAAAGTAGAAATTAATCAAAGGATCATTGGTTGTTTCTAAAGGAAAGTTATCAGGAGTCTTTTACAAAATTCAAGTGAATTTGGTTGGATAGTCAATTAATATAATAGAGGAAGAAGCTTCACCATATTTATGGCACAAAAGATTAGGACACACGAGCGAGAAAGGGATGCATATTGTGTTCTCATTATTGAAGGTAAATTTCTGAATACTTGTGATGATTGTTTATTTGGTAAATAGTGTAGAGTGTCATTTGTGTCCAGTTCTAAGGAGAAGGATAATAAATTGGATTTGGTGCATTTTGTTGTGTGTGGTCCCATTGAGATAAATTCGTTATGTGGCAATAGATATTTTGTTACTTTTATTTATGATGCTTCACAACATTTATGGATTTATTTCATGAAGACAAAAGATAAGTATTTCAAATTTTTAGAAGTTTCATGTGAAAGAGAATTCAAGGATTATTGTGTAGAGCATGATATCAAACATGAAAACACAATACCTAGAATTCCACATCATAATGGTGTTGCTGAAAGAATGAATAGAACCATTTTGAATAGGGCAAATATATCTTAAGGATGACTAATTTGTTGACGATCTTTTGTAGTGGAACTATGAATATAGAATTCTACGTGATTAATAAATCTCCATAAGTTCCTTTGGATTCATATACTCTTAAGAAAGTGTGGGCTCGTTAAAATGTATCTTACTCTCACTCGAAGGTTTTTTGTTGCAAAGCTTCTGCACATGTGGCAAAGAAACTAGGACAAAAAATTAATAAAAAGGCTCAAGAGTGCATATTTATGGGTTATGGAGATACAAATTATGAATATAAGTTATGGGATCCAAAGAACACTACATGAAATAGGCAGATTAAAGACAACATGGATGCGCCTCTAAAATAGTACTAAAATGTGTAGCGACAAATTATCATCGTCGAAGTGCCACGAGGTGTGTGATGCAAACATTCTGGTGCATATAGTGTTGCAGTCGTGCCTATAAAAACTACAATCAGTGGTATGATGACTCTTTTTGTTGTTGGATCTAAGTTTTAATGACATATAAAATTATATTTTGATGATACAAACATCGAATGATTAAAGTTAAAATGCTGAAAAAGTTTAAAGAAAAAGAAATAACCTTAGGCACTACATTTTGATTAAATAATTGACACCGGACTTATTAGATTTTGGATGAATCATTAATATCAAAGTCGTAGAGAATCTTGTTATTTGTTAACTTTTCATATAATAAAAAATAATCTCATTTGGATAACTGTGCAAAATATTATATTTAATAGTGCATGGCGGTCAAGCTGTCGGCTGAAAAATAGGTCAACCAGTCAGGATCACAGGTCGACCGATCAGGAACACAGATTGACCGGTCAGTTCAGAAAATGTCCATTTTTAACATACAGAATGTCGAGACTGTACCGATCGATCGATCTAGAACACAGGTCGACCGGACAGTGCAAAATTCGTCAACGGTCATATTTTTCATAAAAGAAAGTGTACCGATTGACCGGTCCATATGTGCGGTCGACCGGCCTCTGAGTCAAATGAGCAGTAACGGTCAAATTTGAAGGTGAAGTTATGGAATAATTTCTGGACGAATTTTTCACATACTAGAGCATATAAAAGGAGTGCCAAGGCCAGAAGCAAAAGCACCCATCCATGCATTGAAGCAAAACTTCAAGTTATCAAAAGAAGATCTTTTTCTTCAAGTTATCATTTAAAGATTTTTTTCTTTCTCTCTTCCACTCTTGTGAGCATAGAATTATAAAAGAGAGAAACATTCTTGTTCCAAAAAAAATAAAGAGACCTCCTGTGTAAAAGAGGTTATAAATCTTATCTCTGTTACCTTGCCTCTCGAAACGGAGAAAGGATGGTTGATGTAAACGGCTTTCTTCCTTGCCCCATTTGAAACAAAGGAAGAGACTAATGGAATCTCCGACGATCTCGAGGTCGAGAAGTCGGAGCGGGGACGTAAGCCAACGTGTGACCGAACCTCGTCAACAACCACCATGTCTTTGCATTTGATTTTCTCTTTCTCTCTCTCTCTCTCTCTCCGTTCATATTATGTTTATGATCTGAATTGCTTTATTTGCAAAGGTTTTAAGAATTGGTTTTGTGCTTCTGCGATGATCTTTGTAAAATCGATATTTTGATTTAACACCAATTCACCCCCACCCTTGGTCCCCTTTGGTATCCTACAATTGATATCAGAGCGGGTCGCTCTTGTTTTAATTTTTTGAATCATCTTATTTTAAGGTCTAATCATCTTTAGATCTAATTCTTTTAAGATTCAATTATTTTGTTTTAAGATTTAACAATCTTTAGAGCGATGACATTAGGTGGATTTATTTTTGCCGAAGGATAATCAATTAGTCATCCTCCTCTTTGAAATGCATCAAATTTTCAATATTAGAAAATTAGAATCCAAGCATACATTTGTTCTATTGATATTAACATGTGGGATATCATTGAAAAATATTATTATCTTCATGAAAATTTACCTACTGAACATGACAAAACACAATTTTTTTTTGAAATTGGATTGGAAAGCAAAGAATATTTTTTATTATGCTTTAGATTCAACGGATTTCAATCGGATTTCTAACTGTGAAAGTGCAACCGAAATTTGGAAGAAACTCGTTACTACTTTTGAAGGAATGGATAAAGTCAAAGAATCTAGATTAAATATTTTGAATCATCAATATGATTCCTTCAAGATGCATGAAAATGAATCCATAAATGATATGGTTGTTCGATTTAATGATATTGTGAATGGCTTAGCCTTTTTGAGCGAGCCTAGAACTAACTCTCAAAAAGTGAAAAAGATTCTCAAGTCTCTCTCCTCCCAATGGCATAAAAAAAGGACGATGACTGAAGAAAAAAATCTGAACAAATTGGATTTTGATGATCTTGCTAGTTCACTTCTAACCTATGGGATCGGAATACAAGAAAAAGAAGAATCCAACACTCCCAAAAAGAAGACATTGGCTTTGAAAGCAAGCGAAAATAAAGATAACTCAAGTGAAGAAGAAGTGAAGGAAAAGAAACTCGCCCTCTATGCAAGAAAACTTGACAAATATCTCAAGTTGGTGAAATCTAAAGAAAAGAGTGAGAAGTCGAAAAGAGGATTATGTAAACATCACTCAAAAGACAAAAAAGAGACATCTCAGAAGAAGAAGAAGAAGAAATATGAAGAGCCAAGTCAAATGACTCATTAAGCTCTTGTAGTGAGTTACATACTTGTGCCTAATGGTACACAACGATGAAGTAACTTTAAACTCTTCAATTTCAAATAATGAGTCATCGAGATTTTTTGAAAAAAAATGTTTTTTTTGATGTAAACGAAGAACTCTCCTCTCTCATAAAAAGATATTTTTCAACTAAGAAGAAAAATGAAAAATCACTATATGAGATTGAAAAACTCAAAAAATAAAATTGAAACTTTGAAAATTACACATGCATGTAAAATTGTAAAACTAGCATGTTCTTTAGAAAAGATAGAGAAGGAAAATGATCTTTTGAAAAACTCACAAAATAAGACTATTTCTCATGTAATGACAAATAATCTTAGGAATCATTTTGAACATAAAAATTCATATTGAAAATCCAATCATCAATATGGTAGAAAATCACATCTCAAATGTTTTACATGCGTATTTTTTATCATTATGCATACCAAAAGGGAGTGAAGTATAGGAGAAATATGATCTGAATATCACTTTATATGAAGAGTATCTTACAATTAATATTTATGTGAATATCTACCATTATAAGGAAAGCTATGTGTTAGGGGAGTAAAATTATTTTTACAAGAATTTTATAACTTTTTCACAACTTACATATTTCTCGATTTGTCTTCATAAAAAAGGGGGAGGATGTTGGATCTAAGTTTTAATTACATTTAAAATAATATTTTGATGATACAAACCTCGAAAGATTAAAGTTAAAATGCTGAAAAGTTTAAAGAAAAAAAGATAACTTTATGCACTACACTTTGATTAAATAATTGATACTAGACTTATTAGATTTTGGATGAATCATTAATATCAAATTGTAGAGAATCTTATTAGCTTTCCACAAAAACAAATCATCTCATTTGGATAACTGTGCAAAAAGTTATGCTTAAAATAGTTCAGGGCGGTCAAGCTGCCGACTGAAAAATAGGTCGACCGGTCAGGAATACAGGTCGACCGATCTGGAATACAGGTCGACCAGTTAGTGCTGAAAATGCTCATTGTCAACATACAGAATGTCGAGACTGTACCAGTCGATCGGTCCAGAACACAGGTCGATCGGACAGTGCAGAATTCATCGACAGTCATATTTTTCATAAAAAGAGTGTACCAATAAACCGATTCATATGTGCGGTCGATCGGCCTCCGAGTCAAATGAATAGTATCTATCAAATTTGAAAAAGAAATTTGTGGAACAACTTTTGGACGAATTTTTCACATACTAGAATCTATAAAAGAGAGCCAAGTCCAAAAGCGAAAGCACACCCATCCATGCGTTGAAGCAAAACTTCAAGTTATCAAAAGAACATCTTTTTCTTGAAGTTATCATTTAGATATTTATTTCTTTCTCTCTTCCACTCATGTGAGCATAGAATTGTAAAAGAGAGAAACATTCTTATTCAGAAAAAATAGAGAGACTTCTTGTGTAAAAGAGGTTCTAAATCTTACCTCTTGAGCGAGAGAAATAGATTAACTTCCTAAGATGAGAGGTTGTCTTGCCTCTCGAAGCTGAGAAAAGATAGTTGATGTAAAGGGCTTTCTTCCTTGCCCCATTTGGAACAAAGAAAGGGATTAGTGGAATTTCCGACGGTCTCGAGGTTGAGAAGTCGGAACGGGGACATAGACCAACGTGTGGCCGAATCTCGTCAACAACTACCGTGTCTTTGCATTTGATTTTCTCTCTCTCTCTTTCCGTTCATATTATGTTTATAATCTGAATTGCTTTATTCGCAAAGGTTTTAAGAATCGATTTTGTGCTTTTGCGATGATCTTTGTAAAATCAATATTTTGATTTAACACCAATTCACCCCCCCCCCTCTTGGTGCCCTTTGGGATCCCACATTTGTTGCCTGGGGGAAATGCTTTTAGTGTCGCATATGTCGGCACCAAAGTGGTGCCAAGTTGCGTGACGCCATGGTGACACCATTGTGGCGCTAAGGTGCAGCGCTATTTTGACTCTATTCAGACGTTAAATGCATCGTCACATCGCCCAACTTCTTTATCACCTGCAACGTTTGACTCGCATAAAGTGTGTATAGAGAATATCGCACAGATAACAGGAGGTAAAGACCTCTATGACACAAGTCTACCCTATACTCTGTGGTGTTACCTTGAATATAGAAAACATTACGAATGAAGTTTTAAATTTTATAATCTCTCTACACTATTGAAATGCGATCCACGAGCGTATGATGCTT
The DNA here is from genome assembly GCA_030549335.1 of Pontederia crassipes. NCBI lineage: Eukaryota > Viridiplantae > Streptophyta > Magnoliopsida > Commelinales > Pontederiaceae > Pontederia > Pontederia crassipes. The sequence goes on from JAUKPH010000017.1 coordinate 9,671,559, forward strand.
CATTATAGTGCTTGAGATTTGATCCATAGGAAGCGAGGTCAGCTAGATCTTAGAGAAATCTTTTAGAGCGAATCTAGTAAGGAAAATAACTGTTGAAGACAAGAGGTAAAGAAAAATAGCGATACAACGGGAAAGGAAACTAAAGTATACTTTTGTCGTTGTCTGTGTGTAAAAGAGAAAATGCTGTAAAAGTCGAATGATTAATATACTAAGAAGATGCGAAACAGTATGATGAAGACGCGTGCCGAGGACTTATGGGAGGTGCCGATGTTGTAAGACTCGATGTTCTTTAGTTTAACGTGTTATGGCAAAGGTAACCGAGTTCGCTTCTCACGTGTATATTCGGTGAATCTTTGCAATGGAGACATGAGTTACCACAAACATGTTCGGGTTGGCGGAAGGCCTATGTTTACATGCGAGAGAAGGGTTCGTACAAAGAAATAGAACATGTCATTGTTATGGTAAGAAATGAGATTTTCTAGGGATTTGAGCCTAAGTCTCGAATCCACCAAATTCCATGCATTCTAAGAAATACACCTGAGACAAGGAGGATGCGGTCGGCTCACGCTTACCTTAGGGGATTGGATCACCCTCCTGGGCAGAATGCATAGTCTCAGTTTCTTCAAGATGGCTTAGACGTTTTCAAAGGAAAAGATAAAGAAATTTAACACATTGATGGTGAAGTAGAAGCACACGATCATCATTTGTAACCATTTAAGTTAATCCCAAATATTTGACTTAATTCGGTCGTTTATTGACAAAAATCTGGAGGGATACATTTTCTAAGATGAACGATGTCTAACCCAAAGTAATTAAGAATCCATCACTGATCTTGCAAAAACCAAAGTCATGAACCACTGCTTGCCTTGGGCTAAATTTCACTACGTTCGGTTATGATGGAGTCTATAATATCCCTACGGTCAATGGTGCAAGGTAGCAGGTGATTCGAAAATCTCCTCCTATTAGACGCAAACATGGAAAACACAAGAACCATGAATGGAACTATTTTCACCTCCTATTATGTTGCTTGGCCTTTTCCTCACTCTGGCAGCAAACACCGATCCCTAATGCAGACAGCAGTTCATGGCTTGATTGCTCGACTTCATCCCTAGAGCTCATCGGCTCCCCTGCAAAGCGAAATGAAATTCAATCCAAAAATGAATCGGCATAGGTATCCATTAGTGATATATGAGTTCAGGCAGAGAATATTCGTCATGTATTGAATTAGTGGCATATAAACGCACTCGTGAGGGAATAACCACATAGAATGAGCATTATCAGCATGCAAAATAATGATGAAAATATAGGCTATAATTCTCCACATCAACTCCTCTAGACTTAAAGTTTTGCTTGTCCTCAAACAATCAGCTCAGAATTTAGGCTTGGAGCACATCATGATCATGCATCATAATTCCTCATTACTTTCCCTGACACCTCCTACTTGTCATTAATCCTTTTTAATCTGTTTCAACGTTATCCTGATAAAATCATCACAGAAGCACCCGTACTAATGAGGCACACTAATCCTCTATCGGATAGTTGTCTACATGCATATTTCCTAAAACATTCATACAACAATGTTTGTCCTCATGCTGAAAAAGGGCTAACCAAGTTATTTATTTTCAAAAGTTCTTTGGTTTTATACACAATAGCTCTTCAATTGCATGATATAATAAAGAAAAATTTTAGTATAGGAGATTCCACTCAACATTCCCTAGATTTTTTTCCTTGAATAGTAGGCGTAGGGTGCTAGCGGTGCCCTAGGGGCATACTCTTGTCTTTCCCAAACGGGGCATGCAATGGAGTACAGTTATTGGTGCTTTTATTATATTATATTATATTATATATATATTTCATGGTCCCATAGCATTCTTCACCGGTTCTTCCTAGAATAATAGGATGGGGAGCTTGGGCTTTTATTGAAATAAGAAAAATTCCTATCATGAAAAGGAAGAGCTTTTGCACATTATCAAGCATATTTCAGTATTTCAAAATGTCGGTCAGCAAGTTTCGAGCAAGTGACAAATCATTTGTTTGCATGAATGAACCTAGGTAAGAGCATGTAAAGGACCATCCAATATCTAGTGTCGGGCTTGATGTCTTGCCAGGGTATCAAAATTAGAGTTTGTGAAATTTTTGAAGTGCTGACATTCAGGTATATCGGGTACACAGAGTGAGGGGTAAACAATGCATTCCATGATGTTTCATAACTAAATGCTGGAGGATAATTCAAAAAATTTTCGTAAGGTGTTCATGCGATGCATGTTTATATAAAATTTTATCAACAAATCTTAAAGAGAACTAAACAAAAGGCGTAGCTACTGGATTTATATACAATTGTATGTAATGAATTGGGGAATAAGGTAGAGGACATACCATTATACCCCCAGACTTAAACACAACATTGTCCTCAGTGTGTTCAAGCCGGGGCAGGAGTAAGGCTTAAGAGGAAAACGTGTGTGTGGGGGGGGGGGGGGGGGGGTGAACCAGTGGGTTCCCCCAGACTTGCTTCAATTCGTTGGAGGACAACAATCTGGAGTAGGCATTTGATGCAAAGGTTACTACGTTGGAGCTTGCGTACCTGCACGGAGAGTTTAGTAATAATTTGTTGGAGGTCGGAGAGGGATGACTCAGCAATATTGGTGTTTGTCGGTTCTGGTTCAAGGGACTTTTTTTTCCTTAAAGCTGGTGACACAGGATCAGAGTGGTGGTGTTCTGGCATTGACTCGCTCTTCTCAACATGACTCGGGGTGATCTTCCAATTGGCCTCAGAGGTGATGGATACTTTATCGGGGATTGGGAGTCCTAGCTTGTGATGGGTTTCTTTAATGAGCAAAAATTTGTGGCGCCCTTGAACTTTGATTAAGTTGCATTTTCTGAAGTCTTCATGTCAATAGTCATGGACCCTCGGGCTACTTCTAGAGACCCTAGCTCTAGATCACAACGGACACCAATGGTAGTGATAATTCCACCAGAGGCAATTGCGCCTGATTTCATCTTAATACATTTATTTCAATTCGCCAGCAGGTGTCCTAGGAGGTTCACTTTCTTTCCATACGAAAGTGCATCAAGGATGAATAGATCGGAGTCGATAATATGGGACTCCGTATTTGCTCTTCCTAGGATCATGGACGATATCAGGCGATGGAAATATCGAATGATCGGGTTAGAGATTGGAGAAGCTCTTGCCCGTGCTCGCTCAGTTTGGTCATAGATGATTTTAGTAGGACGCCTTGGGTGTTGAAACATTGGGGGATGAGGCATCCAAGAAAATAGGATAAGGCGAGGACTCGGCTTAGCTTCTGATATGACCATTGGAAATCCTCATTGAATAGGCAAAAGGAGATAGTTTCTCTATGTAGGAATTGAGAAACTCTAAGACAAGACGAGTGGAATCCTGTGTGGGGTAGTTTCTCTGTGCGGGGTAGGAATTGAGAAACTCTAAGACAAGACCATTGGAAATCCTCATTGAATAGGCAAAATAGTTTCTCTGTGTGGGGTAGACTGACATAAAGAAATCCTAAGCGCCCATTGCCTCAGTGGCGCGCTCTATGTCATCTAGGAATTCTAAGGAACACAAGACATCATGATCTATGAATTTTGTGGAGAGGATGGGGCACTTCAAAAGCGAACGATACTGACGTTGCTGGTGGGGGGAAGTGAAAACAATCTCTTCCGGAAGATAAAGGAGGAGGAGGTCTCTGTTTTCAGAAGGGACAGATGCATTAGGAGAAGATACATGAGTTTGTCGAAGAGTGGAAGGTGATTCTTGTGGTGATTTACCGAAGGAAGGGGATGATGGAGGACCAGCGACTTCTGTGGGTGAACGCTCTCCGTGCATCCAATGGAAAGAAGAGCTCGGGGAGATGGGTCCAGGAGAGAGTTCAATCGGGTGAGAGGAATACTCAAATGAAGATCGATGGTCTGGAATGAGTGTGGGTAATTTTGGTGGAGAAGTCGGTTTAGGCAGAGAAGGAGATGGGGTTCTATTTAGGTCTGGTGGTGGGCGGTGGGTGTATGTTTTGGCGAAAGGTGGAGGAGTTGAAGAATATGTGGGAGTATAGTTTAAGGGGTCGAACCCTGTTCCTTTTGTGGTAGGTAGTAGGGCTGTTGTCTCCTAGTACCTTGAGTCAGCTTTCTTCTTGCTTCGTCTTTCTTGGGTGGTGATGCGTAAAATTTGTGACAAATAAATTTGCTAGCAAATGCACTAGTCGTATCAAGTAATAAAGTAGAGAGTAGAGTGTCGAATTCACGAGAAACTAATTAAATCTAATCTATCTGAATAATCCATTAAGAGAAGAAAATGGTGTTGTGATATAAAAGCAGAAAATAAATGTGCAGAAAATTAAATAATAGAAAATAAAATAAACAGGTGTTGAGCCTTGGGAATTATGGATGATTAATGTAACGATAAACGTGCATGATTCTCTATTATAGTTGAGTTATAACAGTTAATTTTGATTCTTATGACGAATTAGGAGTACCTAAAGTATTGACCTCTCAAGACGAGTAAACCAAACTACCTTAACTTCTAATAAAACTAATAACCGCAAACAACAAGTCAATTATTAATTTTACAGAGAATTAAGATGCATGAGTATGAATCTCCTACACTATTATTCACCACTAAATCTGGACAGAATAATAGACCACACAAAATTTGACACAAACGTCGAGTTACCGAACACGCGTTATGTATGCTTCAACTTAGAAGTAAAAGATTAATTATCAAAGCAATAATAATTTCTGAAACTAATCACTCCTCATACAGGTTTGTAATATAATCTCGGGAATAAAATTACTTATCAAACGACAATAAACTCAACATGCATAATCAAAAGAAACCGAAAAGTTTAATTAACTCAACTAATAACAAGGTTCAAACATTTTTTTTAAAAGAATATATAATCTCTATTAAAAAATAATAAACTATAATAATTATATAAAAGAGCGTCCAAATAAAAGATAGAAGAAGAATTTTCAACCTTTGGGACCTCTGGACCGTTACACAACACAAACGACGAATTGTTGCACAATCTTCTCCTTCAGTTGATCTTCAAGCCTTGAAATTCATCTTTTGCAATATGACACGGCTCCCAGGTCTTAAGCACACCCAAACACCATAAGCACACATTTTTCTGTCTCCTATAGCTTGTTCAAAATGAGTACATTGACTTATTTGCTGCGAGGGCTACTGTCTCTTGAGAATCAATTTTTCTTTTTCTTGATAGAATCTCTTTCAAAAAATGAGCATATGTTGGCATTTGCTGGATTGCCTCCGCGAAATGAATATTGATTTGAACCTTCTTCAGAACTTCCAAGAACTTCAGGAACTATTGATCAGTTTGATTCTTAACTAATCTTTGCGGGAAGGGTAAGTACTTGGGGTCGATTGGTTTGCCTTCTCCATCCTTCTGTGTAGGATTTCAGACTTCAGTCAAGTCGGCTGCTTTCAAGGATGAATCACTCGAATCTTCAACTATATTTTTCCCTTTTTGCTTTGGATTGACTGTCTCTGTAGGATGTTCAACTTGCAGGGGTAATTTAGTTCCGCTTCTTTGTACCACTACTTGGCAATGTTAATCCCACGTCCTGATTGTGTCCATGCCTTAGCTCTGTTTCTTATTATGCTCGTCAAATTGAAACAACCCTCTTGTATGAATGGGAGCTTTAGGATTCAAAAGTCTATTAACTTTTGCTTTTTTAGACTCTCTGCTAATCTTCATCAATCTTGAATCAACATCCACTACAAAAAATCTGCCAAATAGCGACTTAGATGGGCGACGCTAAAGTAGTACTACATCATGGCTAAAAAATATCTACACTTTAGTGTCAACATGTGCCACATAGAGGAGACGCCGACCAGATGGGCGACGCTAAAGTGGTGCTAAATCGTGGCTAAAAAATAGCTACACTTTAGTGTCAACATGGTGCCACGTAGAGGAGATGCTGACCTTTAGCAACTGTTAGCGTCTCCATGGCGCCAAAGATGACTGAGACGTTGTTGGCGTCACGTGTCGACACTAGTTAAATGTTATGATGATGCTATAAGTCACGTTGTGTAGTAGTAATTTGAGGCGCTAATGCGATGCTAAGGTGGTGCTAATAGCGCCGACGCCATCGAAACACCATTATGACGCTAAAGCCAGATACTATTATGATACTAATGTGGCGCTAAAACAATCCTCCGAATGTTTTCTTGTCGTAGCCTGTGGCACTACTTAGGCGCCGAAGAGTCACTAATTGTCCCTATGTAGGTGCAAAGGTGGCAATAAGATGCGTACTGCCTCGACGCTATTGTACAACTAATGTTATATCATATAGCATCTCTATTGCGATGCTAATATGGCGCTAAAGTGATGCTAAATACGATATGTTTCATATCGTACCCAGCCCTAATGCGTCGCTATTGTGACGCTAAGGGGGTGCAAAATACCAATTCTTTTGCCCCCTTCTCACCCCTATTCTTCCCTTCCCTCCCCCATACAATTAAAATGCATATATATAATGCATTCATCACAATGATCTAAGCATTGATAACAATAAAAAATAAAGAGTAATGCACCTAAAAAACTAATAAACATCGCATAAATGTTAATTACATAACAAACTCGTGTCAAACATCACAGTAGTTATCAAAATGTTACAAAAGTTTCTATCCTAAATTATTATCGTCATTATGTCATTCCTGACATTGGACGATGACGTATTTGGTGCTTCATCTCGTGGGGTCTGAGTTTGAGGCTTGATGATGCCCTGAATTATTTCCAAGATCGGAACCAGATGCTAAGAAAGCTACTCCAAAATAACTTCCCTAACACTGTCCAATGTCAGCTCAGGTTAGACGAATGATAGGGACTCCAAACATTTCTTACCATTTCCTACAAAGGGACTTCCAAACTAAGCGCCCAATATATCTCGAGCATCTCTAGATGCTCTGCTCAATACTAAGGTTGGCGGACGTGATGGCCTTGCAAAAGTTATATAACTAGTTTCGAAGGCATTTTGCAGCCACCTCCTCAAAATCCCTCTAGATAATCCCTAAATTAAGATCGGCATGAAACTGATTCAAATCCTAAAAAATGAAAATTAGTAATTTATAAATATTATAAAATAAATTATATAATACAAAATAACATAAATCATTCCATAAATGTGCCAAAGATGTCATCCTTCACTTCAATCGGGACATCCTTCGATGATCCTATCTCTTTTGGCAAGTGAGAGTTGACAAAAGTACTGATATCTCGCACTGTAGAATTATTTTTATATGAATTTTTATCTTTTGGCAAGTGAGAGATGACAAGTAGTCCTGCAATTTAAGAACAAAGAATTATTTTTTATATGAAGCTTGTGTCAAAATTATATTTAATTTATAAAATAAAAAACATATGACTGTGTAGATTGTTAAAAGAACTACGTCATTGTCTTGTATTTTGATTCATTTTCATCGTCGTCATCATCATGACTATAATCTTCATTTGAGACATCATCAATAAAATTGTCAACGTTCACTTTCAAAGGATCATTTGAATTAAACTCTTCCACTAGCTCAGTGTCATCCACTAATTGAATATTATCAACTTCTTCAACTACATCAATTTTTCGGTTCACTCGATCTTCTTGATAGTAATCATCTACTGAGACATCATTCAGTAAGTTAATGTTTCACGATCATCTATCATTATTTTTGCTAAGAATAATCTATTTCTCACTTTGATGCTTATCATTCATCCTCGGTTCTTTTTTATGGACTCTTAGTGTAATACACTTGTTGCGCTTGTTCTATCAATATGAAGGGATATGATTGAAGTCTCGATCGAGGTTTAATAGCCACCAGTTTATACTTTTATCGATTTGAACTCCTTTTTTCGGATCGAAGTATTTTGCCACACGACTTTGTTCAATTTTTCAAAATATGACAACTCTATTGTAACGACCTGGATCTCGAGCCAGCGAAAAGCGATTTTTTTATTTAATTACTCAAGCGTATGATCATTACTTGTATCATCGTGTCATAAGTGGAATTCATAAAATAAATATTTTCTTTATATTATACACATATACAAACACTAATATTCATATATTAAATAGTGACACATTCAGATATTATTACAAGGTAATGTACTTAAAGAAAACTCTCTAACACTCAGTTCCATGGGCCATCACTTGTGATGAGCATCGACCACTCGTGCTTTTGATCTGCAGGATTCAAGTACGGAAAAATATATGCATATATATTGTACATAAATGTTCATATGTGCATCATCCCCATGAGTAAAGGCTTGTATGTAGGGCAAAATAATATTTCTTAAAATGCACTAACTTATAACTTACTCAAAACATGAAGCATTCATTTGATCAAGCATGATAATATTATATGAGAATTATAAAGATCAATACATATTTATCATTACTCTAAAAACATGAATTATCTGATCAAAACATATGTTCATGCACTTAAACATTTTCATAAAAGCATGAGCTACCATTACACGTCATAATAAAATCCTATCATATCATATCAACACATTTCATATACTATAAAATATCACAATCAATAATGCATCAAATGACATGCTCTTTAAAGTGGATGTATGCAAGAACAATCATGCATGGACATCTCATATCCAGAGGCATCCCTTTTGGGATATATGTCGACCCTATGAATTCAAAAATTCACTCACAATGATTCCAAAGTTTTTCAGCCATGCAAGGGTAAACTATTGGCTTTGTCAAAATTTTCAATTATACAAGGGTAAACTGTCGGCTGGCAGGGGTAATGCAAATGTATGATAATGAGATCTAATGCATATGCATGACTCAAGAATGTCATATCATATTAGATCATATCATATCGTATCATACCATATCATGTCATTATAACATGCATGTTCTATAATGTCATGTCATTTTCTGTCATATCTTGTCATTATGTCATGCCATATCATATCACAAAATATCATGTCATGTTGTGTCATGTATCATTGTATTAATAGCAATAATCATATAATGATGTATTATGGATAATATTGACATTTTAATAATGCATTTGAGATCTTATTCATGTCTATATCATATCAATTCATTTTTCATATATTGTTTTACACTCATATAACAATTTCTTAATTATCATATGAAACAAAATATAACAGAGCCTTTGGCAAGTATTCACTTTTAAAATTTCATGTTGCATGTATCATGACTAAAAACTTATAAACAAGGAATACAATAAAAGCACATGCACCCTACATACCACTTCTTTAACTTGCTCCCTTTAAATTCTTACACCTTATGCCAATGGATCATTCTCTCTTTTTACTTATGTTAGTATTCCTTCCTATAACCATAATATATGTTCATAATACCATACATGGAATCAACATAAACATCTATCACATGGTATTATAAGAATCATATATTCCCCTTAAGTTGAATAGTATTAGTACTTTAACACATGCAATTCCTATAACATAACCCTATTGAGTATGCACATATTTTCTTTTTGGCAAATTGTATGCTTTCTCGAATAAAATTCATATCTTATATTATACATGAACAAATTATGAATCCAATTTTATATGAACATAGACTTTTACAAAACTAATTAGTAAAAAATTGAGATAATATTTCCTTATGATTGCTTCTTAAGAAAATTAACACTCAACATATATTTTGTGTTAGTTTCGTCTTATAGCAGACTGAGTGACATTGCTTCTAGAATTTTTATCCATTACTAAGTGTCTGTTTGTAACGCCCGAGATTAATAGGAAAAAGAGGAAAAGAAAATAAAAGGAAAAGATAAAAAGGGGAAAAGAAGAAAAGATAAAAATATGAGTTTGATTTGATTTGATCCTTTGACTACCACACGAACTCAGGTCTCTCTCCTATATATATGGGATTAAATCCAACAAATCAGCCATTTTTCCCCTGTGCAAGCTGGCCCTAGTTCTTCTCATACGTGCGCCCTTTTCGTTCCTTCTTATCCCTGACGGCTGCCGCTATATAGAAGGTCAACCAGAGGACTTGGACGACGCTGGACGTGCACCTGAACCGAGAGGAGCGGGTAGAGGAAGAGGAAGAAGAAGAAGAGGAAGACAACAGTAATAGTTTCTTGGATAGAAATAAAAAGGTATGGAACTATGATAGATTCGTGATAGAATCCTGATTTTAGACTTGAAGCATGTTCTAGGTAGTTCCTGGCTAATACCTGATGTTTTATGATGAAGAAGATGAACACATATGAATAAAAAACCCTTCTTATGATGTATGGCTTTTGCCTTTCTCATGATAACTCTTTATGATCTTTTATTCATATGTTTTCTTTACATGCTCTTATCATTTATGATCATGACTCTTTCTCCGTTTAATGATGATGTTACCTTTATGATTCATGCTTAGTATCATGATCTTATTACGATATTTATCTTACTTCCATACTGAGTTGTAAAACTCATACGGAGATTCTCCCCTGCATGTTCTTAAATGCAGGCCAAGGTATGAATGATGATGGTGGCCAACGGTGACAGATCAGCTCGTAGGTGACTGCACATGGTTATCGAGTCCTTTAGATGATGGATAGCTTTTTCCTTTCTTTTTATCATTTGATGTATTAGCTTTCCATTGGACTCTTAAGAAGTCATTTATCAATCTTCCGCATATCATAATGTTATTATCTTTGATTCTTAATGATGATTTAATTATTCCGCATTAATCGTTACTGAGTTGACCAGTCAAAGTCTTCCTTTTGGTCAACATGATGTACACGTAAGGATGACTCGTAGCGTCCTCGAAACGTATTCTACCACGTGGCGGGGTGCGATTTGAGGGCGTTATACTGTTATTTTAGTACTTTAATTTTTTTCTTAGAGTAGACATCCTAAAGTTTTTTTCCCAAAATTCTTAAGGTTTATATTAACAAATAATAATCGTAATAATTTTGACAAATAAAGATCATGTTCCTCCTAAGTTTTATAATGGCAGATAGGGTAATGTTCAATTTAACATTTTATAACTTCTACAAACCTTCCATTTTCATGTGATTCTAATTTTTTATACAACTAGACATCATGAACTCATAAAAATTGTATGATTCATTCATTGTAAAACGATCATAGTAAATTTCTCAACCTTGATCGTGTTCTGATATATTATTCATCATTACAGAAAGAGTCATGTAGAATGATAAATCAATAACTTTTGATAGACATATTATTTTAGAGTGATTTTAATGTAATCAGATGTTAAGTTAATCCCTTCTAGATACTTAAAAATCAAATTATATTATTAGATATCCAATTTAATGCCTAATTTACAATTCGGACCAACAACTTTATTTGATAGTATGATAGACCCTTAAACATGCTGACATAACTTTTGTTTCATAACTCCAATTAGTATGATTTCAAATCTCATGTAAACTAGACTCTGAAAGGATCATATATGTTAAATTAATAATTTTTAAGGAAGAATTGATACGAAAGAATGCCTTAGGAAGAATACCATTAGCCTATATCACCTTGAATGACCTTACTTATCGAATTTCCTTAGAAATCCATGAAAGGAGTCGCGGTTTGAACTTTTTTGTGTGTTGTCTAAAGAGAAGGATAAAGCCCTAAGAAAATTTTCAGATTTTTATCACTTGAGTAGGTCGGGGAAAATAAACTAAGCATGAGGTGGCAAGCTGGCATTGTCATAAGTTAGAATCCTTGTCCAATCAAAATTTGAAAATCAAAATCATTAATTTCATCTCTAATAAAGACGAATTAAATATTATTAAATATTAATTATTATAATATAATCCATGTAATCTATTCCCATATTTTATATATTAATTATTGTTCCAGACATATATATTTTTCATATGCCACTCGACGACATTTGATTGGTCCACTAGTAAATCCAATATTAACAAATCACATACATAGTTAACCATAAGAGGATATGCTTTATCATAGTATAATTATTAATCATATTTTAGTGCTTTAATTAAATTTTATAAATTCTTATTATATCAATATATGACAGTACAACCTATACTATAATTCTTATTCATTAATTGATTATAATCATATAATATATAATCCAATATCAATCAGATCATGGATATTACATCTATGATTTCGTTTATACTATCATAGTAATCAAACTCATTGTCCCCATACATGTCTTCTAGAATACATATGCCGCTATTAATAGTTGAATATTGTCGACTATATTCTTCTGTATGAAATTGGTATCCATTAACGCCACGCCACAATAGCTACAAATTTGTTTGTGAGGTTCTTGACCTAAATATCTGTCACGGAGTCATTGATCACCTATAAAATATTGAAAGACAAAGTTAATTTAAAGTTATAAAAAAATAATATTTGTGAACAATTGAAGAGAGTTCTCACTTCATTTCTCAATCACTCGACAAAATGCCTGTCTCTTAATTTCAACATTTCATCGTTTGAAACTAAATGATTGATTTCTCTTTGCAGTTCTTCAAATTTCCTGAATTTATAGTTGTCAATTAATCAAATCACAGTCTTACTCAAGATATAAATTTTATAACATATTAAAATAAATACTCGAGATATGGCAAGTGCTCCATCGTATCAAAAAAAGAAGGTGGAAATAATTTTTCAACTTTACATACGGTTATCACAATAGAACATTCTAGTGGAGACGTGTTTTCTTCACACATGGTGGATGTACAAAACTCTTTAAACAAGTTTCTCTTATGCCCTTTGGCAAAAGTTATTTAAAGATAATTGGAAGTTAAATGCAAATATAACAATTATGACTATTCATACTATGTATCTTTCCACTTTCCATGTTAAAACAACAAGATATGTTTAATGCATATCTGTCTGAAAATTTCAATTGTTTTATTCATTCGAAAATTAGTTTTTGTTGATCATTGTCCAAGACGTAAGTAGCTTTTTACCATTTTTAAGATAAATAATATTTAATTCTTATTTTCTATATATAGTTTTCATGTCTTCGCTATCTTTTGTTCTTCCTTTGACATTCAAAGTAGTGTTAAAAATATTGTCAAATATGTTCTTCTCCACATGCATGACATCCAAATTATGCCGAACCAAAATTGAAGACCAACAAGGCAATGCCTAGAAAATATTTTTCTTCTCCCAATTATGTTCGCTCCCAAACCTAATTTTCTTATGAGAATCAACCTTCAATCCCTGAAACTTCATTCAGTTTGTTTACTTGCTCTAGTCCTTCTTGTCCCGTCAAATGAATTGGAGACAATATGTACTCAGTGGTATTCTTTTTAAATAGTTTTCGATCATGACACATCGAATTCTTTATAAGCAAAAAACATCCAATGACAGTCAACCTAACATACTTTCCTATCATTTTTCAAATAAAATAGTTTTGTATCTTTTTTGCATATGGGACAAGCAAGTTTACCTTTCATGCTTTAAACATTCAGCATTTCATATGCTAAAAAATAACTAATTGTTCGTATTAATTTAGCCCTCATCATGAATTTTTGCTTTCTTGATTTAGCATAGGTGAGCACATCATCCTCCCACAACATATTGAGTTCATTGATCAAAGTCCTCAAATAACCATCTAAGCTTTTTTTGGACGATGGAGAACCTAGGATTATGCAAGTAGCAAAAATGTTCTCTCGTGCAAGTTATAAGGTGTGACAAAAATTGACCAACATGAATCGCCTGATGAGCCAAATGGTTGAGCCCATCAATGTAAAGACCAATCTGACATTGCGTGATTTTGCTGAAAAAGTCAAATGGAGTGCATCAAATCATTTCCATGCCTTAGTATTTTAAGGATGTGTAATCGAAGTCTGGACTCACCACAAAGAGAACAACTGATAACTAAGTAATACAATATACAATAATTGTGATATACATCAATCTTTTGATATTCCAATTCTAAATCTCTCATGATGTTAGGCAATCATCCAGTCAAAACAACTTTTGCTTATATTAAGTTTTGATTTCAAGTTCATCAATTCTGCCACTATAGAAGGAATACTTTGCTTCATGCATCTATCCCACAAAGGTTCGTCAATTTCTTTAAGGAGCTTATAAAAATTAGAAGCCGAAGGATTTGGGTCTTCTTCAAAAAATGTTTTGTCAATATTTTCTACTAACATTGCATCTTTTCATGTCCACGTATGGATTGCTTGACTCACCCACATTGGTATCTTTATTCGCATCGATTGTTATTTCTTTGACCCATCTTTCTTCATCATGAAGGAACCAATTTGTTTACTTAGTTAAGAAACTATTGGAATATAAATCATTCTTCACGTCTTATCTAACTTTTCATTGATAAGTTTTACATATTTGACATGAGCATAAGATTTCACCACATGCAGTAGGAAAACCTTCCTATCCATATGCTACCTTAATAAATTCATCAAAGCCATCCTTATATTCTTTTATTATAGTGCCACGTTTATCCCTCCGATGACGAATTCAACTATGATTAAGTTTCATCATTTTTGTAATGAACGGAGAATTAAATCTTCTTACATATGGATAGCATTAAGGCATATGTCATAAGGATCATATTATTTGGCTTAGAAATTTTCACATTTTTTCTAATAAATTTATGATTACACTCAACTTGAATCCAAATATTGATCAATTTTTTGTCATATTTTGATGCCTCTTTTTTTATCATATTTTATGAGAATATAACAAAGAGGCACCGGAATATGGCAAAATAATTATCAATGTTTGATTTCAAGTTGAGTCTGAACCCAAAGTTATTAGAATAAGTAAAGCATTTGCTCCATTTTCATTATGATGACTAATGCTATTGAAGAAATTCTCTTATAATCTTAAAGATGTTATTGTCCAGTTAACAGTTTAACATATCATTTCTTATATAATACACATTTTCCTTACGGATTTCACATGATTTATGGTTGACTTATGCACTAACTTGCATGTAAAAAAAAAACATACTAATAAAATGAGAGAATGTTGCATGTTAATTTCTATGTATACAAAGAATAAATTAAATGTGCTCGAATATACTAAATCATACTAATAACAACTATATAAAAATGTAAGGGGAAAAATATTAATTAAATAAAAATGAAAACTTACTGTAGCTCTTAGCATCGAGATCGGTGGACAAGATAGTTGGCGGCGTATGGCGGTTAGCTTGTTCTTGCAGTATGACTACATAATCATTTTAATAACATGATATTAGATGATAGAAAACGGAAATATTGCACTGACGAAAATGCATTAGAAAATGAAACTAAGTTTCACTTAAGGAAAGAACTTGGACAAAGTACAAATGCCATCTAAATGATCTACAAGATATATTGAGTTTGGACAAGGTACTTTTTGCTTTCTCTCTCTAAATGTCAAAAGTAAAAGAGGGTATTACATAAAATACAGGATAAGTCTACTCCAACTTGGAGAAAGCCACTTTTTCTCTCTTTGGTCTCACAACAAGAAAAATATGCTTTAGAGACCACTATTTAGGGCCCATTATATGTTGGTTCATAAAATGTATTTATTAGGGACAAAGTGATAAATGGTTCCTAGTTTTTCAAACTTTTGGGACAAAAATTGAGTGGTCTCTACAAATGAATTTAAGGAAACCAACTTAAACATTGGTCCCTAATTAATTTAATATTAGGCACTAATAGTAGCATTGGGGCTTAATAATCTCATTTATAGGGACCAGTCCAACTGGTCCCAATAATTTTGCTTTTTTTCTCATTTAATGAATTTACTTAATAATCTCATTTAATGTGATACCTGATTCTGCTACCATTGGCAGAACTTTCTGAGATTTTTCCAAAGAAAGTTTTATTCAACTCCAGCAGAGAATCAACTACAATAAAAACTACTCGATGAGGAGCCTCCGGTGGTCGTCAATCCCCACGAGCTTGTCCTCCTCAATGAGATGCGCTGAGTTCAACATGCGTAGGCTCAGCTCGCTCTCCTCCGCCGACGTGGGCGCGGTGTCGATGCTCCGGTTCAACTACGCTAGGTTCTCTTCTATTCTCTCCAGCTTCCTCGCTATGGACCGCAGGACGCCTCTCCTAGGATCACTGGTCACGCTGTGGAGGTAAGACTTGAGCCGGCTACTTCTGCCTCTGCTTCGTCCGCCCATCACGTGGGTGTACTCGTCCATGACCTTCTCCATCTCGTACGAGGCGTCCTGCACCTGCTTCGCCGACCAAGGCCTGCCTATTGCTGCCTTTGTGCAGCTCTATGTTCCTAATGAGTTGGTTCATGACCTCAAGCTCAATCTTGATCTCAACCATCTTGCTGTGGACTCCCGCCGGCGGCTTGGCGAGGGAGGGAAGGGCCTCGGCTGCTCTCCCTGCCAAGGTCGAGGTGATGCTATGAATCAAGCTGATGATGGCTGTGAAAGGCTAGGATGACAAATGATGTTTAGTCTTTGAGGTTAGCTTGACAGTGAAAGGCTAGGATTTTACTTTCGAACATTTATAGTTGAGAAACTTCAATTGTAACGTGAACCCCCCAAGTGTTTGAAGTTTTGCTTGTGAGAAAAACTAAATGATATGTTAAGAATTTCTATTCAAGAAAAGGTAAGAAAGTTAAGAGGATGATATGTTTTGATGTAGGTATGTGCACAATTCCTTGACCGAACAAAGAGCATTAACATAGTCATCAACATTACATTAGGTTGAGCTTGTTGATCACTAGCTGATCAATATAGGTTTTTATTCCATTTTAGATGCATTTCACCCCTATCGAATCTCTAAATTGCCTCTTAGCCAATTATGTTTGAAATGCATAGATTGTGATAACTAGTTGATATTCCTCATTCTATACTTAATTCCATATGCATAGAGGTTCTGAAATGTCAAAATTCATAAATAATTCAATTCCATGCCAAGTTATCACTCATATATGCCAAGTTATCATTATTTTGAGTGAACTGATTTTCAATGATTTTCTTACCCTAAATCCATTATTATCATGAATGAATCATATTTGGATGATCATATCTCAACTTGTGCAAAATTTTAAGTCCATTTGAACAAGTTATCATTTTTCCAATGTCAAGTTATCGTTAAAGGACAAAACTATCATTTTGACATACAAAACTATCAATTCTGCACAAAGGCCTTAGGCAATCATTATATTATTGTCTTAACTTATTGCTGTTCAAATTTGATCACATTTGGATAACCACAATAAAAGTTATGACAAGTTATCATTTTTAAGGCAACTAAGTTATCGTTTTGACATCCAAGTTATCATTTCTATGAAATCTTATTCATATTTGATTTCTGACTTCACTCACTTGCCACTCTAATCCATTTGATGCCTTCAATGCTCTGAACCATCCATATTTGATCATTTTCCAAGATTTATGCAAAGTTATCATTCTGGGCATTTATAAGTTATCACTTTTAACCTTGATTTGCAACTCTGCACAACACTTAATCATACTTGACATTTGAGTTGATCCTAGTTGTTTTCCCTACCCTTATTTATTCATAAACTATTTGAGGACTTTGATGCTTGGTGTTCTATCCTTTGTAGCAGAGAAAACATGTTGCAAAAAGGTGGGAAAAGTAGGGGAGACCACTGATTTGGTGGTCCAAAAAGGTGCCTTCTACAGTTATTTTTGGGACCAAAAGACACATGACACAATCAAGGCATAGGAAATTATCTGATGCTGATCTAAGGGTGATTAAAGGTCAGATATAACCAGGGAAACCCTGAAGGAAGAGAAGGAGGTCGGCCATTGCAGGAAGGGGAGAAGGCAGCAAGGTTTTGGAGCAAAGGAGGAGAAGAAGGCTGCTGCTGGGATTTCTGTCAACAGCTTCTAACTCAAGATGATTTACCTCTGTTCTTCACTATATTTTGTATCAAACTTTGTAAACATGAGGAGCTAAATTCCATGCCTCCTAGGATAGGGTAGTAGTATAATACATATTGTGAATGGATCAGGGATAAGTTCAAACTTTCTGCACTGATTTCTGAATTCTGAATTTCTTGTTTTACAATTCTGAATCTGAACTGTTATGAATCTGATCTTGTCATTTGAAGACCCTATTTGTATTTATAACTGAGAAATTATCATTTGGTTTAACCCTTGTTCAGGAATGAATTAAGGATCAATGCCAAGTTTTGGATTCCAATTTAGTGGAAAATCATATTTTTTATTTTTTCTGAATTCTGAACCATTTGATTTTTTATTTTCTGAGTTGTCTGAATCTGATTTGTCATTGGGGATTGAATTAATTGCTCAACTGAGAGGTTATCTTACATCCCAATCTCGTTTAGAAATGAATTGAGAAGCTTTGACATTCCTATGATTCAATTCTGAAATCACCTTTGGTTTTTCCTGATTTAAGTGCATTGTTGATTGCTGATTTCCCTGAATTCAGAAAATCTGATTGTCCATTGTTAAGCTCCACTTTAATCCACCATTGAGAGATGATTTTAACGCTTTCCTTGAGATTCAGAGATGAGCCAAGGAGCAATGAGAATTGCTGATTTCTCAACTTGTGATTCTATGCATTTTAATTCCAATTAATTAGTGTGAAGTGTGGATCTCAATTTTAATTGCAGCCGAGAGGTTGAATCAAGGTCCTCTTGTAGTTTAGAGATAAACCAAGGAACGCTAGCACTATTATTGGATAAGTTTCATTCCTACCAAGCTAATTGAACTGATCTCATTATTTTGTGACCATACATTGATGTTATCATTTCAGATTTTATTGAAATTGCCAAAAATCAGCAAGTGTCTTGAATTGAACCTAATGATAACTTAGTTTTCAGTGAGGATCCTTTTCTAATTCAACTTGGCTAACAATCATATGACAATATATTGTTTAGTTATGGTCTAATTGAGCTGTGAAAATAGCCATATTGAAAGTTGAATCAGATTTAACTAAAAAATGATAACTTGTCCATTTCCATCCATAATTAAATTAGATGAACCCCAACTCCTAAGAGGACCTTCCTCATTGATAGATAAACCATTTTAAACTCTAGATTAGCATTTACAATTCAGTTCAATTAACTTTTCAATAATCTGCAACAAGTTATCATTCTGCATTTTTAAAAGAAAAAAATGTTTTCACTTCCTTTAAAAATCTATTTTTGCCACTTTAAATAGGATTAGTCTAAATTGTTTTTAGGTAGTCTAAGACTTTAAATCACTGTGGATACGACATTTAGGGTTACTACAATTGATCTGTGCACTACAGTAGAGAGTGAGTTAGGGAGTTGAAACAAAAATTAAAAAAATTGACTTTTGATCCAAACATCAGCAAGTTATCACTATACCCCTCAATTTCACTCATCACTTGTTCATAAAGGGCATTTATTACTCCTATTAGCAAGGGGAAGAACAGTGGATGTTGCATGCAATTATCCTATTATTCAGGTGCTTCTACTTTGGTAATTTGTATATATGTTTCTTTATCATTTTCCTTTTTCCCTTTGTGTTAGATTTGGATTTATTGAAAGAAAACATTTAGGTAAAGTGTCATTCAGCTTACAAGTATAGCTATGTTTCTTTTGCATGGACCTTTTACAATGTCCTTAATTCTATTCATACTGTGTCATGCATTTTTTTTACCAAAAAAGAAACAAGGGACATTTTAGTTTTGAAGTGTTATTTTATATTCTGATTGTATCAAATGATATCAAATAATAAGAGTTCTTTTTAAGTGACAATCTAATTTGGTCACATGTTGTTTGTCATTTCTTCTGACTTTTGCACTCACATGTTGCCAAAGTTGATTGTAGAAATCCCACAGGATTTTTTATTGTCATTTCTGATGTGATTCACATCATAGTTCCTTATTTATTCACTAATCATTAATTTTGTTACTCAGGTTCCTCATTCATTAATTAATTTGTTTCAATAATTTTCTCAAGTAATCTGTGATACAATATGACTTGTGAAATTCGAATGTTAAGATCTCCTAATAAATTACAAATATTAACAAATAGGTTTACAAAACGAGGTATGTCAACATTGTTATTGATGGTTCTGAAGCATAATTTGCTTACTTGTCTTAACATCTCTCTAATGTTTCCCTTTGTTTTACATAATTATAATTGATCCCTCTCATTTTTTTTATCATTTGAATGTAGGCCTTGCTCGATATGAATGGAGTGTTATTTAACTATGTCGTGATTAGCTAAAGGGTTCATTGTAGGTCGAGAGAAAAGCAACATCGGATAACATAGAATAAAGATATTTTAAGATAAAGACTTGTGATTGATTATATGGGAAAGACATTCTAGCTAAAAAATTTAAAGCTTGACACTTTTTCATGTTTTTCAATGTATGATGTTTGTAATGGATCAACGAGCAATAAGATTTATATATGATTATTTATAGAAAATTGTTTGTGTACACAAATAAATACTAATCAAATTTGTAGCTATAATTATTTTGGTACACTTTTGCATTCAAATATATAATATTGATATGGTGACACCTTTAGGGACCAAACTCATCGGTTCCTAAGAATATATTATTGGAGACCAAGCTAACTAGTTCCTAAAAGTCTATTACTAGGGACCAATCTGTCTCTATCTAAAAGTTTATTTTTTTGAGACCTAAAGAAATTTTTAAGTCCCTAAAGCTTTTAAAGACTAGCTTCTAGGAACTAAAAGGGGCCAAAGAGATATTGGTCTAAAAAAGAATTAAGAACAAAAATAAGTGTTTCTGGAACCAATAGTTTTAATTCCTATAAACTCTTTTTGTTATAGTCTCTCTCAATCTCTCCTCCTCCACCATGTCTCACCAACAATTTTGGTGGTAAGGGCATGCTTGGCTAGAATTAAGGGAACAATGAGCTCTGCCACACTTGGTCTCTGTCTACTTTAAGGACATATTTGGTTCAAAAGTTAGGGAAAGGAAAGGAAAAAATGGAAAGAGAATGGAAGATAATGAAGAAAAATAGTTAATCTTGTTTGATATGAATAATGAGAAGGGTGGAATGAAGATTTAATAATAAATTTAGTTAGACAATTTTTTCTCTGGTATGTGTATTCATATGTTAAGTTTATAAGACTAAATATGAAATATTTTTTTTCCTCCTTTAAACTCCGATTTAAAGGAGAAAAATAAAATATTAGAAGGAAAAGTTTTCTCATTTTCTCTCCAACTTAAATTCAATCAAGCAAAAAAAATTGCTCTTCTTTTCCTTCTCACTCTCCTTTCACCTTCAATCAAACGGAACCTAAAGGAGATGAAAAGGTAAGGGAAAAAGAAACACATGGAAGTGGCAATCACTTAAAGTTCCCTGCCATGCATGCAGGACGTTGTTGATAAAGTGTAGGATGTGTGATGATTCCTTAAACCTCTAACTATAGAGAACTCCATATATAAGCATGATCAGAAAAAATAAATTGAAGTGCTGAAAAGTTCAGCAATGGCATACCTTTTCTATTCTGCTTTCAATTGCTTGGAGAATTCCTTGAATACACTTTACTCACGATGACTTGGAAGTTCGAACGTTATTTTCCTTAGTCAGCTTAAAATGAATGGATGCCACCTACGAACACAAACCAAAGTAACTTAACATTTCGTGAAAGACTAAAAAAAAGGTAAACTCTCAGAAATCTGAGATGTCACAAAAAAAACGAAAAGTTAAGGAGACCATGGTAATAAGAAGAGATCCAGAAACAGAAGAATAAACTAGGAACAGATATTAAGTTAAGGTTATGTTTACTTAATATTAAGATACCACTGCTTTGTGCTAAATTGTTAAGTGATATAACTAGGAAACAAAGATTAATGGGTAACACATGCCATTAGCATAAACTAGGAGAATTATCATATAGAAGAAACTTGGACTGGTGTGTGCTGGAAACTCGGACAAGAAGTAGAGTTCATTCCCTGCATTCTCTTCAGATCACGTGTGCCATAAAGGTCTATGTGCTTTTGACGAAGTTTGCATTCATGTCTGACGAAGTTTGCATTTATATATATATATATATATATATATATATATATATATATATATATATATCCAGTACTCTTTGCAAGTTACCAGGGGGTTTCCTTCTGAGCCACTCTAAGAGTGAAGGTGGGGAAAATTTGCTCCTGCCTCATCCAACATGGTTTCCAGTTTCTGATGCATTTTTTTTCATTCTTTTATGAATAGCAGTAATGGTCAATCCTGATTGATGTAGATCTTTTTAGTAAGAGCAGTTGAAATTGGAAAAACTGAATATGCAGAAATTTTCTGAAGTTTTGCCACGGCAATTGTAGACTTAGTTTAACATGTCACATGAATGCTTGCGTAATTCCAAAACGAACATATTAAGTTGTAATTGAATCAAGACTTACCCAACAATGTAATTTATTATTCGGCAAGAGACAACTATGGTGGAACGACATTGGCAATGGTGGAGTGGTGAATGGTGACAATGTCAAGAAAAGAACGGTGATGGCAGAGCGACGACGGGCAGCGATGGCAAAGTGGAGCGGTGATGACGGCGGAGTGGTGACAACGACGTCAACGGTGGAGCGGCTACGACAGCAACAGTGGCAGGGCGAGAGCGGGCGACAGCGACAATAAAGTAAAATGTTAAATCAAAGTTACGGATTAAAGGTAATTTTTTTAGCGACTCCAAATGAAATGGCGCTATCAACACCAACTTGGCATAGAAAAAAAAGTAAAGAAATCTGATTCAAAATAAAGTAGCGTTTGAATGTTCGCGACGTCACTAAACATGCGTTGTAGTTTCTTGCACATATAAACATTTACATATACATATATACCTTTAATAAGTATACATATAAACATTATTATCATTTAACTTCGCACACATATAGACATATACATACACGTAAATACTTATAATACATATACATATACACGTTGATGTGACTTAATCTCGCACATATAGATATATACATACACATATATATAGATATACATATATAGACGTAACAAATGTATTTATGAACTATATATGAATATATACATATGTATATATGAACTACATATGAATATACACTTATAGTTTATATATATATATACCTAACATACATACATGCATACATACATTATATATTTATATAGATATACACAGATATAATATAAAGTTAAAAAAATCAATATCGCGTCGACATAGTGTCGACATGTAGGAGATGCCAAGGTCGAGTCACATTAGTGTCTAACTAGCGTCACACACTTTGGCGATGCTAAAAATGAACTTAAACCCCTAGGTTCTTGCCCATTTTTTATTTTTCATTGTTTACTATTTATTAAATAGTTCTTCTCCTCCGCGGGACGCCGACCGACGACCTCCTCTGCCGGATGCCGAACTCCTCCGTGGGACGCCGACCTCCTCCGCCTCCTCCGTTGTGACGACTATGACCCAGCCAACCTCCGCCTCCTCCGCTGTCCTCCGCCCGGTGCTGCCCTCCTCCGCCTGCCGCCCTCCTCCGCCTGCCGCCCTCCGCTGTCCTCTTTCGCCCGGTGCCGCCATCCTCCTCCGCCTGCTGCCGCCATATTCCGCCCTCTTCCACCTCCTCCGACGCCCGCCGCATTCCTCCACCCTGTTGCCCTCCTCCGCCCTCCTCCACCTCCTCCGCCCGTCGCCTTCCTTCTCCGCCGTCTTCCACCTCCACCGCCCTCCGCCATTGCCCTCCACCGCTGCCCACTACTAGCTGGAATTGCTCCGCCGCTCCACTGTCGGACAGCAAGTTCTATTTGTTGATTTATTTTTGTTAACTTGAAATTGAAGATGGTCATGTTCTTAATTGCCATAATTTATATGAATATATGAACAGACTAAATTATTTTTAATTTTTCCTTAATTTACATGAATATATGAACATATGTTCTTAGTTATGTTAACTTGAAACTCTGCTTTCACTATATGAATATCGTGACTTAAAAAATAGATGAACAAATTAAATTATTTCTTAAATTTATACCTCCAATTAGATGAACATCGTGACTTGAAAAATAAATGAACAAATTAAATATATTATTTTGAATTATGCATCAAATATGTATTCGATGATATTCAACTTGAAATCAAATAGTGATAAAATATTATCATATTTTTGTCTTTTTATCATGTTCTCATTTTAGTGAACATAGAAGGTGGATGAATATTATTTTTAATTAAAATGAGAACATTGAAAAAAGAGACTAGAATATGATAATTTATTGAACAGTAAAGATGATCAAGTACTTGAAACATGTGATTTTGGACTTCATAACTTCAAAATCACATATTTCAAGTACAAGAATTTATTGACATGTGACTTAATGTTGTGTGTTACAGAAATGACAAAGTCATATCGTAGTTGGATTCATCGTTGAAAGGATAAACGTGGCGTTATAACAGAAGAATATAAGGACAGTATTGATGAATTTGTTAATGTGGCATATCAAAATGAAGGTGTTGCTTCTTCATATGGCGAAATCTTATGTCCATGCCGAAAGTGCAAATGTTATGAGTGGAAAATAATCTTATCTATTGTGTGCGGTCCCCTAAACTCAATTATGAAGATGATCGGCCTGTTGAAGGTAAAGGCATCGGTAGAAAAGTAATAGATAAGCTAAAACAAACATATGATAGTGAACTAGGGAACAAGAATTTTGCGTACAACGATGAGAAGAGTTTATTCACTCTGGGTGTTCTTCATCAAGTAATCTAGTTACTAATAATAACACAAGTTTATAACTTTTTCCAGTCATGGTTACTAGAGGATGAGCTACTGGATCATCTCGCTCTTTTAGGCATTCACTCCAGATGAGTGAGCCATCACAACTACAAGATATTATATTTATTGTCAATTGCTTATTTATAGTTGCTTATAATAGTAACATTCATATGTACTTTTTAATAATGTCAGATGCTCTTCCGCCAATGGGGCATGTAGCCGGATCATCACATAGTATGTGATCCATTGATTGGTCGTCTCCACGTATCACTCCAGGTACGTGTCACACAGTAGGCGATACAGTTTTCTAATTATTTTATTATTATGATAGTTGCTCCACCATCGACGGGGCACATAGTCGGGATGTCTCGATCACACGATGATGATCGGCATGCCACATAAGGTTATTTTCTATATATTCCATAAATTTAAATAGAAATCAAATTTTATGTATTTTTTTATGATTACTACACCACCATCACAATTACCATACACTTCACCACATTCTAGCGTTGGCGAGCGGCATCTTACCCTAGGTGATATATTTATTATTATTAAAATTATATTTATCATTTAATTACATTAATCATTTTTTTAATGATGTCAGTTGCTATGTCGCCATTAGCACAAGCACACGGCTTGTCACATTCTAACGAGCAGACTGCCACGGATCATGCAGCGATACACATCACTCGATGTGAGAACTTTACTATACATGTATCAATTATCACTAGTTTAATTTGGTATGACGTTAATAATTTATTTTGTAATAGGATCCGTCGATGATGTCGGACCTTCTCAACCTACTCCAACTGTACCGGTTGATGATTCCTCTTCGACAGATGAGGAGAGATTACATGATAATGAGGTGGTCACCGTGAATAATATTGCTCGGACGTAAGTTAAATATGTTGTAGAGAATTTATTATAATTTTGCTTATCATTAAAAATTAATTCTTCTTTCTAATTTGTAGGACCACTTTCATACCCACTAGTACCATGCAGGACGTCAGTGCTCTTATTCTTTCTCACTTATCGGAAGAGGCAGAATCATGAAAAGATGTTCCAATTCAAGTGCGGAATGACATCTTTCGGGTCTTTATGGTACAATCTTCTTTTTGGGTTACATAATTTATTTTATATTATTTTTAAAAATTACATACGTTACACCCTTTCATAAATGTCGCACTATATCCCTAGATTCCATTTTAATTCAAAGTTTATAATATTCTAAAATATTTCCAACATCATTAAACAAGAGAACTAGTAGTTTTAGATTTAATTTTAATGAAGTACTATTGATGTTCAGTTTTATTAACATTCAGTTGCAGAAATTTTATAGTTATACCCTTTTTTAACCGAAATTATTACCTTTTGCTTGTCTTTGAACGACCAATTGATCGAACGTAGGAAATATAAGAAAGAAATCTTGACATAGACTTTCAATTCTTAATGATTCTAACGTAATTTCAAGTAATTAGTAAAAAGTCCAGTCAAATTAAATTATATTAGTAGATTATTTTATCATTAATCATAATGCATAAGTTATTTTATATGCATTTTATAATAAATAATTTTATTTTTAGTATAATTAATCTTTCTAACACCTGGCTTTTATTTGTTGAATTTATATATTTTTGTGTTCATACATATCCGATAACTTTGTGTTTATTTATTTATTTTTATTGTGTTCAACTTAACCTCCTTTCTTTCGATATCCATAGGTTTTGATTTTTTAAAAAATATTTTATTATTTGGATAAATTGATGAATTCATATAATAGAGCAGAAGATTCTTATTAATCAAAATCCGTTAACTAAAAATTTGGAGACAGTTTGGGAACTTAGATTAACTTAGTTAACTAGTAAATTCCCTTGCATTTCGCATAATTTAAATATATTTTTTAAAAAAATTATTTTATATTTTATTATAATTTATAAAAATTTTGTTTTTTTTAAATTACAACATTCTTATAAATATTTTGTAACTTTGAAGATAATATGATAATTAAGTTTACACTATTCATTGTAATACTAATATTTTTAGTTTGAAAAAAATAATTATTTTATTAGATAGAAAATAATAAATATGTTTTAATGGCTAATGTGTCGTATCCATATGTGAGGAACGCAACATGGA
Source organism: Pontederia crassipes (assembly GCA_030549335.1). NCBI lineage: Eukaryota > Viridiplantae > Streptophyta > Magnoliopsida > Commelinales > Pontederiaceae > Pontederia > Pontederia crassipes. The sequence goes on from JAUKPH010000017.1 coordinate 9,698,340, forward strand.
AAGGGAGCGGCCTTGCGCTGGCACAGCAAGATACAAGAGAACATGTCATTATTAATAAAAAAAAATCAATTTTGTAGTATTTCGAATACCAAGTAATCTAGATGTAATACAAAAGATCATCACAAATAAACCTCATGCTTTTTGTGGCACTTTAAGAAACCAACAAAAAGTTTATATATTTCATACAGTATATATATTTCATACAGTATTGTGGGTTTCAAGGTTGATTATTGTATAATATTATTTTTACTATAAAAAAATTATCATATTATGTTTCACGATATATATATGTGTGTATATATATATGTATATATATAATATACACACACATATATGAACGAATTTCAATCTTGGTGGTCAATTAATTCATGTATATATGTACATATGAAAATTGATGAATAAATATTTTATATTAAGAACTTTTAATTGTTTATTTGAAGATATAATTTTGGATTGTCAAAATTTCCTACAATCATATTTCAGGAAATAATCCCGATAATTTTGCTCTGGATGTCAAAACATATCCAACTAGGAAAGAGCATTAATATGAAGTGTTTAAAATTTCTTAAGTCATGTAAATAATTATATCACCAGGCCAATATTGGAGATTGATATTTTATTTTTATTAACAAAAGTAATAGATTTAGCTCGAGAGCATTTATTATTCAAATCTATGACATCAATCGATAGAAGACTTGATATTTACATTAGAAATGGGGAGGTATGATATTTACATTAAGATTTATTCTAAAAAGTAGGTAATCACAATTGAAATGTATTTTAAACTATAAGTTTATATTTTTAGTGTAATTTATATGACAAGTACTATTCTGTATATACAACATATTTAAAAATATCTTACAAAGACATTATGTAAGTTAAAATGACTATAAAAAGTATTGTCTTTAGGAAATAATTATTCTACTCAATTTACATTCATGCATGTGTCTCGGAAAAATATATTACAATTTTGCTAACAATTGATAAAGGACAATAATAACTATTTTATTCAAAATAACATCATATATTAGAAAATAATAGTAATATTGATCTTTTCAATATATTTCATGGATTTGGTATCTGCCTATTCGAAAAGAAAGAAATGAAAGTTGCTTTAAGTTCGAAACTATTTCTTATCCTAATTTTTCTAGAGATCAATTTTAATTATTGAAGTGAAATCAATCTGGTCAACATTGCTTGTCATGACTAAATTTTATTGATTTTTCAAAAGATGATGCCCTTCAATTTGTTCCATCGTACCTTCCCACATTGATTATGTTAAATTGAAATCCATAAAGATAATTAACTAAATTAAAAACTTTACAACACAGAGTACAACAATAAATAATTATAGATAATACTCAAATAATGATGGTGGATTCTGTAAGCATTACGATCATAATTTGAATAATTTGTTCAACACTATTGAAGAATTTGTCTGAATTAAAAATGGATTAATGATATCATGTCCGACGGACATAAATTGCATTTCTTATGAACTGAACTTAATTATGCGTTAAAAAAACTGTCGTTGATGAGGGACCATAGAGGAAGAAAAGAGTGAAGTCCATTAATTTCACACGAGTCCACTCTAAATATTTTTAACAAATTCAATATTACCAAATTACATTGTCAAAATGTTTCCATGTCGGAGCTTAATTTGCTTTAGTTCACACAATAATGTTAATCAATTCAATATTTTGTAATTAAATTTCTTTTGTCACAAGTATATGTCTTAAAATTGGACCAATTAACATTAATAAATCAGATTTCATTAACATAAACATGGAAATCATTTTGACATCAAAAGCATTTTCCTTAATAATAATAATAATAATTTGGATAGATTTATGTGATGAGGGGCTTATATGCATGGGAGTTTGCCTTATTAGTTTAAACTAATGATAACTGTTTTTATCGATTTCAATGCTCAAATATCATTTTTTTTAGTACAGTTTTGTTTAACTAAGATCCATATATATTGACCAGGATATTTTTTTACATTAAAGAGATAAAGGAAGATGCTTCAAATTGGTATTGTTAGTCGGTCGAGATCAAATGCCAAGCCGCTTTAGAAGAGGCTACCACATCGAATTATTGCCAGAAGTAAATTAATAGTATTTTGGATACCAAGATGAAAAAAAAAAAGAGTTCGAGTTGGTAGAGGATATATAGATATAGACAAGTTGCTTTAGTTCACACAATACTATTCACACGGTATCTGTGAATACTAGGACCATGCGAAATGCATTGATCAATTTTCAGAGCTCGCGGCCTGGGATGGCCGCCTGACGGCCAATTTTTTTATTACTTTATACCTTATCTAGTATTTCTATGTTCACATGATCTTTCTAGTTCCGACTAAACATGATAAAATGTATAGATACCTTGATATTGAGAATACAATCTTTCCTAGTTTTCTTAATTTGCATTAATATATATATATATATATATATATATATATATTTGTGTGTGTGTGTGTCAACATTGAGTAATATGCATAAAGATAATGCAAAATATATAAGTAACCATCAGTTCATTTATTCACAAAAGAGGAGTAATACATTAGAAGTAAAATAATGAAACTTAAATTTTAGGAGACTTAAAGTTAAAGATAAGTGTGTAACAAATGTAATGTATAAAAAACAAAGTTATCTTCTTACCAAAAAAAGATAATTATCTCCATATCGAAAGAATGCTCATGACAAAAGGGAGTTGCATAATTTTTTTAGACGTGTATGAAAGATTGATATGTTGTTTGCACTTGCATTGGTTGAATAGATTTTTATACTCTCATATGACTTTTAATCTTATTATCAATTAAATTATGATATTTAAGTTTCAAATATTTTGATTGAATGATACTTTTACAATATTTTTATCTTCTTTTAACTTTCCATCTTTTTTAAGCATTTTTCTATGCATTTCTTCATAAGATACATCTCGTAATGAACTAAATATAGTAAATGGTTCACCTTCTCTATAATGTTTTTTTATATTCTATTAATTTTTTGTATTCTTTAAGCATTTAGTCTCATAATAATTTAATGAGAATTAGGATTTTTTTTGGAACAAAACTAATTAAACTTATAACTTATAACATGAAAAATGTTAATGGATTATAATGGTGTATAAATGTGGGGTTATAATGTTAGTGACAAAGATAATTAATGATATTTATGATAAAAAAATGAAAGCATTAAAAATATAGAAAATTATAAAATTTTAGAAAAAAGGTAGAGGTTAATAATGGCTTGAGATGGATTGTGAATGCTCGATATTATATATAGAAAATTCTTATTAATCAAAATTGGTTAATTGAAACTTTGGAGTCAGTTTGGGAACAATGCACCCTTAGATTAGCTTCTTCAACTAGTTAATTAATGGAACTGAGCTCCTACTAGATGTAAGGAAAGTAAAAAATTAAAAGTAAACAAGTGCATATATTTCACTAAGAAAATTCAAACTCGCTAGTTTCTCTTATTTTAAAAATTGCCAATTTTAATATCCCACAATATTGTTGATGATGCTAAGCAAGGTAGTCAAGATCAAAATTTTATGTAAGATTGAAAAAAGTCTGTAAAATCAAAGATCATAAGGTCGGATCGAGGGTCGAGGATCGTAAGATTCAACTTATATATTAAAAAAATAGTTTAATATAAAATTATATAAAAAACTGATTTTTTAAATAATTTTGTAATGGTTTATATTATAAATAATGTTAACTTGAGTATTATCCTATTAAAAATTTCTACAAATGCATTTATATATTATTTATATAATAGTAATTTCATATGAATTGACAAAAAAATGACAATAATATGGAATAGCATTATTTAATAACTTTTCATATACATTGATAATAAAATTATTTTGTGAAAAAATATTTTTAAAATTTTGATTATAACTAATCATTTTCCTCTTAATTTTATTCTTCCAAAAATCATGTTACACTCGGTGAAAATTTTAAAACAATGAAAAAATTAAATTCCTAAGATTGGTAAGATCTTACAACCTTGTTATTACGATCCTACTAAAATGATTTTAAAATCAAGATCGAGATCGTATATTTTAGAAAAGTTCGTACGATTATACGATAAAGATCCATATTTTAGATCACATAGACTATATTATCAACAAACGTGATTTATTTTAGATACATATTTTAGGATCAACTGTGATCCTACCATAATCATATAAATATTTTTATTAGTCTAAACAGATATAAAATGTAAAATCACTCGATTAGATTTATGTTGATTATGTTATCTGTATCTTCTGTAATCATCCAGTATTTTAATATTATTTTATTTTCTTTCAAAAATTATATATCTTTTACTAAAATCAAGTATCATTTTGCACGTGAATTAATAGTATATATATTTTATACAGTATCGTGGGTTTCAAGGTTGATTATTCTATAATATTATTTTTACTATTAAAAAATATCATATTATGTTTCACGATATATATATAATATAATATATACACACACATATGAACAAATTTCAATCTTGGTGGTCAATATATATGTACATATGAAAATTCATGAGTAAATATTTTATTTTAAGAAGTATTAATTGTTTACTTGAAGATATAATTCTGGATTTTCAAAATTTCTTACAATCATATTTCGGAAAATAATCCCGATAATTTTGCTCCGGATGTCAAAACATATCCAACTAGGAAAGAGCATTAATATGAAGTGTTTAAAATAATGGAGATTGATATTTTATTTTTATTAACAAAAGTAACAGATTTAGCTCGAGAGCATTTATTATTCAAATCTATGAAATCAATCGACTGAAGGCTTGAACTCCTCAACTTTTACATCCTATTTGGCATTTAACCACATGTTTCTGGAAATCAATTAGAAATGGGGAACTATGATATTTACATTAAGATTTATTCTAAAAACTAGGTAAGCACAATTTAAATGTATTTTAAACTATAAGCTTATATTTTTAGTGTAATTTATATGACAAGTACTAAATTGTATATACAACATATTTAAAAATATCTTACAAAGACATTATGTAAGTTAAAATGGTTATAAAAAATATTGTCTTTAGGAAATAATTATTCTACTCTATTTACATTCATACATGTGTCTTGGAAAAAGTATATTACAATTTTGCTAACAATTGATAAAGGACAATAATAAATATTTTATTCAAAATAATATCATATATTAGAAAATAATAATATTGATCTTTTCAATATATTTCATGGATTTGGAATCTTCCTATTCGAAAAGAAAGAAACGAAAGTTGACTTTAAGTTCGAAATTATTTCTTATCCTAATTTTTCTAGAGATCAATTTTAATTATTGAAGTGAAACCGATCTGGTCAACATTGCCTGTCATGACTAAATTTTATTGAGTTTTCAAAAGATGATGCCCTTCAATTCGTTCCATCGTTGAACAACCTTCCTACATTGATTATGTTAAATTGAAATCCAAAGATAATTAACTAAATTAAAAACTTTACAACACAGAGTACAACAATAAATTATTATAGATAATACTGGTCCAAGAGGAACTCAAATATCACGTGACATGATGATGGATTCTGTAAGCATTACGATCATGAATAATTTTTTCAATACAATTGAAGAATTTGTGTTGCAACTTCAGTGGTAATGTTAATTAAGTAATGATAACAACTATCGTTGATGAGGGACCATAGAGGAAGAAAAGAGTAAAGTCCATTAATTTCACAAGAGTCCACTTTAAATATTTTTAACACATTCAATATTACCAAATTACATTGTCAAAATTTTCCCACCATGGAGCTTAATTTGCTTTAGTTCACACAATAATGTTAATTAATTAAATATTATGTAAATAAATTTCTTATGTCACAAGTATTTTCCACGCTAAAATAAATTTTATGAATTTTTTTGTCCTAAAATTAACTTAAAATTGCATCATCTAACATAATTAATCAAATTTCATAAACATAAATATGTAAATCATTTTGACATCAAAAGCATTTTCCTTATTAAAAGAAATAATTTGGATAGATTTGCACGAGGATAGGCTTATATGCATGAGAGTTTCCCTTATTAGTTTAAAGTAATGATAATTGTTTTATTTATTTCAATGATCAGATATCATTTTTTAGTAGACATTTGTTTAACTAAGATCATATTGACCAGGATATTTTTTTAGTAGACTTCTTGGTTCATAAATATAAAAAAATAATTTAAATTAATTTATAATATTTTGAGTCGTTATTTTTCTTCCAAACTCTTCCTTGTTTGGATAATCAACAAATTGAGTGCTACCACCTCTCATGGAAAGAGAGTTAAGTAATCATCAAATCTTTGAATAAAGAGAAAAGAGTACGAATGCAATATTTTCTAATGATTATGTATCTCACTTTCATCTTATATATATTTTTATTATCTAATAGTAGACATATGACTTCCTTTCATCCTTTCCAACAAGGCAAATTAATATATCACACTCCACATATCAAGTTGGATTCCTACCACGGGATCCTTCTTTGTTGTAGAGAGACGGAAAAAAACTATTAAAATTAAGTATATTTGATCATTGCATGCCTTTGGATCGTTAAAAGCGAGTACAATCTGTAACCGAGAAAATTCAGGTCAGAACATTTATTAACATGTAACTGCTGTCTTCCAACTGTAAATAATGATGCATTAACCTTTCTTGAATGCATGCTTCTAAAGATTTGCCCTCTAAAGGAGAATTAATTCAAGAGTTAATGGGTGGACGAATCTTTTAACCAGATATATCACACTTAATGATTTCCAACTGTATACAATTAATTCATTTGCTTTTTTCTGCCCTCCTGCATGCATTGCCACCTTCTTGCACCCTCTCAGTTTCATGCACCCCATCATTCACATATTGAATCTCTCTGGGATCGGCAGAGGAAGAATAAGAAACATAAAAATCCATCATATATCATTGTGGCTTCTTTCTCCATCTCTCCCTCTCTTGTGCACAGACACCCATCGACGATCACATCTCATCTACCTCTTCTCCTCTACAATGCAATCCAGCATTCACTCCATGGATCCTTCCATTCCCATCAACAATGAGCGTGCACAAAATATGAGGCCTATGGAGGAGCCCGATCTACCAATGAAGATGGCCGGGGAGGAAGCCACAACGGTGCAAGTGACTGCACCACGACATGAGAGCCCCAACATCTCTGCTGAGAACTATCCAATACATGATATAGAGGAGGCTTTAAAGGCCATGGATGAGATCGATGAGATGAATAACTCCCACCTAAGCCTGAAGTCCCCTTCAGAGCTTGCAAAGGAGGGAGATCTCATGAGCGAAATGCTACTTGAGATGGGGCTCTCATTATTGGTTGATGATTTGGAGACGCCTGGGAAGATGGATGGCGAGCAGAATGTTCAACTAGCACTAAAATTGAATATAGCAGTGCCAATGGATCCGACGACGGTGATCGAGCCGCAAGAAAGGATCACCACAGGGGAGAAGGCCCTTGACGTCGAGGATTACGAGGAGGCGCGGAGCCCAGAATGGCTTCCTCAAGGGTGGAAGACAATAGTTGTGTCAAGGAAGTTGGGAAGAAGTAAAGGGCACAAAGACAAGGTAATTAGTTTAACTATTCCGACGATTCCATTAGTCTACACTAATGTATAGATAAATTCAGATATGTCATCCTTATGTAAAGGTTAGTCTACATTAACAAATGAATGTCTTTAGTATACTACATGTCCTTAACAGCAAATTCTCTCATTTTTTATGTTAATATTATGGTGAGAACATGTCCCCTAAACTAAGCTAGATCTAACTATCCTCTCATGTCTTTGACATAACTTTTACTGTCACTCAAAATATCGATGCCTCTAATGCCATGACTAGTTTGCTCTTTGCAACTATTAAGAGAAATTAATGTACATTTTCGTTAACAGGATTTGGAAGTTGGAATCTTAGACTTACCCTTTGCTAACATAAAGATACTATTCATTTGAATAAATTAGTAAAAAAACTCTATTATTTGATGTTTACAAAAGATTGTGTTGCTCATTTCAATTATCTAAATTATTTTTAAAAAAATTACATCAAAATGATTGGAGATTTCAGTGCATGTTAAATGAAAAAGAAAAACTTAGAGAGAAATTAAATAGCTCAGTACAATAAAAAGTAGGCTTTGTGTTGGACTATAGACTATAATGAAATAAAATTAATTAAGCTTCAAATGAGCTTAAAAAATATATATTATATTTATTGCGATAAACAAGTCAAAGTAGTAATTTTTCTCTTCAAATGGCAAGTTATCATTTTTTGGATCGATATGGGTGAGTTTGACATGTGAACATTTTATAGACACTTATTGATGATGAAAGTACTTTGAGCTCATGAAAATTGATGATGAAAGTACATTGTAAATTTGACCTCTTGTGAGATATCATATTATTTAATTTGTGTTGCACACTCGATGACTAATTAAGAAATCCTTAAAACTAAGATCAGTGTAGGAATGATAATGCCACATGGCCCAAATTAATTTACAACTTTGTTTGGCAACAATCCACCGATATACATAACTATTAACACCTAACTAACTCAGTGTTCGAGCCTAGAGCAGTAAAGAAAGAGAAGCCCTAGCCAAGTCAAAAACTTTAGGGATTGATTTCGGAGCTACTTGCATCTATCAAATAACCACTAATCAATTATGTAAAATTAATGTACAACTTTAAAGAAAGAGGTGAAATACTAAGTTTTTTATTGTTCTAGGGTTAAAACGCTGCCACGCCAACATCACGAGTCAAAATTTTACTTTCTACAACTATTAGCGCAAAGAAAGAGGTGTAATACCAGATTTTCATTGTTCTATGATTCAAACAATCTTGAGGCTCAACCAAGAACAATTTGGGTTAAGCCAAGAATATAAACAAATAAATTACCATAGTATTTGACTCATGTGGCATTAAACAAATATTAGAGTGGAAAAAGTAACATAAGCTTCAAAATCATAATCGTTTTCAATGTAGGCATTCCTTCCTTCAAGAAAAGAATACAATCCCGATATCTAGAAAAGATAATAGATAGTAGTGTATTTCCTAAATTCAGTTACATTATAAGATAATCAATATATCAATAACTTGAACGTTTGACAATTTCAAGAATTAAGCAATCATAATTCGAGCTAATATTAGGTTTCAACACAAAATTAGGTCAATTAATTATGTTAGATTCCTAGCTAGTTTGCATCGTACACACTAGCTTGTCACCTTCTAACTAGTCCTGCACATCCCAAAATTGATATAATATCATGGTCATAGTAGACCTCTTTATTCTAGTGTTAATCTTATCTTATCTAGAATTATATGAAAGGACGAGGTAGATAATATCCAAACAATGAATATATACAATCAACATAAATTCAAATTATTTGAAGAAGCATTACTTGAACTTCGAACCCAATCCTTTCTATTATAGACATTCCTCTCGTCAATAAAATAATACAATCTCAATATCTAGAAAAGATCATATATAGTAGTCTATTTTGAAATTTTATTTATATTGTAAGATAGCCACATCATCAATAGCTCGGATGATTGACAATTTCTAGTATTGGACAATCATAATTCTGACCAATATTAGGCTTTGACATAGAAACTAGGTCAATTCATTAATGCCGTGATATGCCTAGCTAGTTTGCATCATACACACTAGCTTGTCATGTTCTAGCTAGATCCTACACAACCGAAGATTCGTAACATATAAAGGTCATATTAGGCCTCTTATTCTAGTGTCAAACTTCTTTTGATCATCTAGAATTAAAGGAGCAGGTATATCGATAATATTCGAACAATGAAGATACACTATCAACTTATATCTAAATTAATTATTTGAAAAAACATTAATGAAACTTAGAACTCAAATAAAGTTCATGCTAACTCACCTCACATAGAACATGTGATGATATGTTTGCTATCCAAGAGCACATTTACTTTTGAGCTTAGTTCATGACGGGAGAATGTTGCTTGGCTAAAAGCACATTATGATATTTAAGGCTCTTTATGATCTAAGAAGATTTATTTCTTGAGTGACCATGCCTTGTAGAGTTTAAGAATTCTTATGTTTGACATGATTAAAAACATTACAAAGATATTTCATAATTGGAAAAAAATTTGTATGAAGGGACAATTAATCATGTTTCCAATAACCTGTGGGAAATGAAATATATGAAGTATCTTAAATACCATATATCTTGCCATTGTGATTAGTTGTCAACAAATTATTCAATTATATGTATAATGATTTATTATAATAATAAAATAGATGAAATAAAATATAATAGGTACATGTATATATATATGATAATCATCTTTGCTTTTATCTTCCTATTTCATAAGTGTTGGGGAAATGCTAGTGGTAGTGTCTCTACATTTGGTAGTTTATTACCCCATGGAAGATCCGTAGAATGATAGAACAAAAATTATCTAGGATTCTAAGTAATTTTGACAATAGGAAGATGCAATTTTATGTGACTTTCACATACGATCTCATGGTAATATGAAAACATTTGCTAACTACTTTAAAGTGAAATTTAGTTATATTTTGATCACTAACTTTGCTTTAAACTTGGTGCGTTAATCATCATAAAATGAAAGATATTGATTAACTCATAGTCTATAATAATCAAAATAATTTTACGATTTGGACAGGAAGATAAGTACATTTTAAGGAAAATTAACTATTTTCCCAATATTTTGTGATAAGTAAAATTTCACTTTTTTTCAAATAAATGGTTCCACCAAAATAATTAAAAATATTTCCATAAAAGGTTAGTGTGAGAGTTTGGATTATGACTACATAAAATGCTGAAAATATTTATTGAGAAGCAATGTCAAACTATTTTTGCAAGAATAATTTGTTGCGATGACTACAACAAGATCCTAAGGTCAGATGAAATATGTCGAGAATATGTTAGAGATTTTCTATGTTAAAAATGAAATATGTATTTGCTCTACAATTAATGTTGTCATTTCTCTCTATTAGATTTTAAACCAATCTTCTAATGAAAACTTATTTAATCGTCCTATTGATATATTGAGAATCCATACGGCTTTAACCCGACATAGGGACACTTCTTCTAAAGTAAATCTCAAACTAAGCAACATATCACTCATAAGAAACAACTAGAAAAGAATTATTTCATTTAAAAATAGTAGACTTCCATCATTACTATATTAATTTTATATCTCGCTTTTTATGTTGAGGTTCACGTCAAGCATTAGATAAGAAGACTATTTCTCATTTTTGTATTTTTATCTTACGTCTTAAAAATTATCGAATATAATGAACCAAGGTCTATAGATTGGGATACATCATCCTTTTGTCATTATTTTGCACATTAATGAATTTCTAAGTATACGTTATTGTCAACGGTTAATGTCACAAACAACTTATGAAAACTTTACATTAATTAGTTTTCAATAATACATTCTATCTTTGTTTCTTGTCAAAATATTAGTCTTGTTCTAAAAGAAATTCTTTTATGCTATGCAGTATTATATTGATCTGATATTTAATAAGAGACGGCGATCTAAGAGAGAAGTCTTAGAGTTCCATGACATATTAATGAAGCTACAATTGTACTCAAAAAATTCATTACCAAAGGTATATGCATTTCTTTTTCCTTGCTAAAGCTTACATTTTCTCTGACTATGAAAGTTATAAGGATATTTTTCTTAGTTATTTAAATAAATTCCTAATTATTTCTTAGCATTTTGTGATTCAAATGTTAGGTATGGTTATCTACAGGAAGACAAGTTGGAACTATTGAGAGATGTACGGGAATTGCAAAAGCAAGAAAAAAGAAAAAATGATATGTGAAGAAGATGAAAATAATGTTTGTTCCTTACATAAACTTCTATTTAGTTTGATTTGTTTGACTATATTCTTTCTCTTATTAATGTGTCAATTATTCCTTTCAAGAATTGATTGATCTTCTTCCTACATATCTCTGATAGAGCCTTTAATGGATAAGCTAAACTGCCTTTGTGTTAAAATTTACATGCAAAATTACTTTACATTTATATGATAATAATTTTGAAAGAAAATGGTAATATTTTATGTCTAGATATCAAGGACTTCCCAAATGCCTCCAATGTTCAAGGTGATTACTAAAGGATTTGGTGTGTTAATGGTCACAAGTGACTTGCTTAGGCAAATGGAAGGTATTCATACATACGTACATATAAATGTTCAAGGTCCTTTTATACATGCTTTACTAGGATTAATGTTGAATGATTCATCTGTCTATGAATTTGTGTATGACAAAAAAACTTCTATGGATGTCTAATAGGATAAATTTTTTTGCTTCTACTAAAGTGTACACATGCACTCATGTAGCTTATATATACATCAAAATATGCTTATATATATGTGTATATATATATATATATATATATATTCTTGTCACAAAATGGACTTTTTTCATTCCAAGAATCTTATGTTTATAAGGAGGTTTGAAAACAAGATGTGTAAAGTTATGTACTTCTTTTTCTTTTTTGACAAACCTTTTTACATTGGTATATTAATGAATTCACAACAACCCATAAAGAAAACATGAGTAAGAAGATGATAAATTTGCAAAAGATATGCTCTTTAACTTAGGAATAAACTGTGAGAAAAATGAGAATGACATTGAGATGATGTAGAAAATTACAAGCAAATGGAAGGTATGCACACATACATACATACATACATACATACATACATACATACATACATACAATGTTTGTATGTATGTATGTATGTATGTGTATGCATGTATGTATTCAAGATTGTTTTATACATTATTCACTAGGATCCTAAGTTATTCATTTGCCTAAGAATTTGTTTACGTTAAAAAATCTTCTATGAATGTATAATATGATAGATTTTTTTCTTGTACTAAAGTGTACACATGCACTCATGTAGCTAATATATACATCAAAATATGCTTATACATATATAATATTCTTGTCACGATATGGACTTTTTTCATTCTAAGAATCTTATGTTTATAAGGAGGTTTGAAACCAAAATGGGTAAAGCAATTATTTTGTGTGCTTATTTTTCTTTTTTGACAAACCTTTTTTACATTGGTATATTAATAAATTCACAAAAACCCATAAAAAAAACATGAGTAAGTGGATGATAAATTTCAAAAGATATGCTCTTTAACTTCGGAATAAACTATGAGAAAAAAATGAGAATGACTAAATATAATGGATGCAAATTATTGAATTGTAATTAATAATTAAAATAATAATAAAATAAAATAAAATTAGGAAACATAATATAAATAAAGAATCCATAATCCCATCGGAGTATTAATTGCATATAAAGTTTAGATCATACGATATAATTATAACAGTAGTAGTTATTATTATATTACCAATAGTAAACATTAAATAATTAGTTATTATAGCAACGTCAAAAGGGATGATAAATATCTTGTATGGATAGTTTTTGTTATAAAAAAAAGAAAGGGATTGGAAGAGACTGCAATGCATGGTCATGAAAAATTCACAATACGTGATTTTATTATAAACTATGAAAATTTAACCATGAAACTTATATAAAAATTTTGATTAGAAAAAAATTCAAAATAATCAATTCGATAAAGTATATGTTAAATGTTATATATTTTATACTATATTAATTACAAAGTGCTTAAAAGCTAACATCAATATTAGTGGGACAAGTTGAACCCATAGCTTGTGATGATGGCTCACTCTCGAACGCAATACATTTTAGTTTAGGACATGCTTCGTGAGGTACGCTTCGATGCTATGGATTTTATAAATGTCTTGCTTTATTCTAATATGATTTCTTGATAGTTTAATATTCACTATTTTATTATTTTCATTCAATTGTAATTTTTTTGTATGTTTTACATGTCAATTACCTTTTTCTTGACATAGGTAAAGACAACATATGCACAAGGGAGGAAGAATTTGCAAATGCACACATGGATGAAAGAAGTTAAGCAAAAAAATCAAAGAGGAAAGCTAGACCATTTTACCTAAATTGAAGAAATTAAACATTACTTGGGTTATGTTTTACTATCTTAAATATTTAGATGTAGTAAAATAGGTTATACTATAAAGTTGTTATATTAGAAATGTACAAAGGCAGTCCCTTGTCTCATCCTTCTAGTAAAAATCAAATCATTCTCTTGCATATGTTGCCCCTGAAAATTTGAGAATTCTTTACCTTTTCCAGTTGATTGAAAGATATACATATTGAATGATTATGAAGTGTCAAGATGTGCTATGCAATAGGTGAGTTTTTCTCTTAAAATAATTGATTTGTTTACTTACTATGAGAATAAATAAGACATAATATTTGTTTGCTCATTGCACACATTGTTTATCATGCAAATGTGGCACATGCATTTGATGAATAAACAATTTATCTTTTATACTTTGCACTAGAAAAACTTATAACAAGTGTAATGATTTTATGCTAATAAATAGTGTTTGTGACACACGTTAAAAAAAAATTTCTTAAGATTTTTTTTGTGATTAACTACATGTGTTATGCTTCTATTATCTATTGGCGAAATTTCCATTTATCTTGACACTTTGGCACTACACTCCTCTCCGACGTCAGAGGGGTGGTGGTGTCATCCCCTTACTTTGTATTTTTATTAATTTTTTATATTATTTATTATATGTTTGTATTATTTTATGTTACATCACGTTGTAATCGAGGAATTATCTATTAGCTGTTAGAAGGATAACATGTGCAAGGAAAATAAAGTTTGAAGATAATCTAGTTACAAGTTAAAATTGAAAGACGGTTAAGTAACCACGCCCAAAATTAGGGATGATTCACGTAATTTAAGGATGGAGGAGTGGGAATTTCTCATGATTTGATTACTGCTTCTACTAAATGCAATATATTAATGTGCCTTTTATAAATGATGGAAGGTTTCAACTTCAACGTAAAAAGTTGATGTCAAATGTGCCCCTTAATTTCAAAGGTCGAATTTTGCTCCTTTTCACAAATATTGCACCTATGTCCCAAGGATGCATCTTAATGCAAAAGACGCATCCCTTAATTAATGAGAGCTAGTATTATGGATTGAATTTTTATAATTGTAATTTTTTCAGATTTATTTATTTTGCTTGCGTTTGTACATGGAGTCGAACACGGGAAAGATTTCCAGGTCACCTACAAACTTTATAATTCCATGGCCCCAACTCCAAGGGCATGCACACTCTTATTTGAACGCGCTCAAAAACAAGTTTAAGCAAGTACATGATCGGAGAATCACATCACACACGGACACAGTGACAGGTGAGCATGCGCAACTGACATTATCAAACGAATTACAGAAAGACTACTACATGGAGTAGCTGGAAGCTGAAGGCGGCATCTGCTGCTGCTCGCCCGTAGCCGATGCCGAGCAGGTCGCAATACCTCTTGTAGTATCCAATCCGGTCGGCAACGCGAGAGTCGGGTCCTTTGCCGCACTCCAGCCCTCCGTTGATGATGTTGGTCAGGACTCCGTACCCCGGCAGCCGTCCTGCAGCCATGTCATCGGCCGTGTGGGTCCATCTCCCAGTGATGACGTCGTGGCAGGACGGCTTTGGCGATTGCGGCGTCATCCAGAACCATAACGCTGTCTTGAACGAGATGGTCAGGTTCGTCGCCACCAGCTCTGGGTTGCTGAGCAGGTTGACGCCGATGGCGTTGCCCGCCGGCCCATAATTGTAGTTGCTGCAGGAAGGACGGATGGAGTGAGTTCATAGCAAACAGAAAGCTATACGTTTACGTATTAGAGTCCTTGTTCTGATTCGAAAACACGGAGAAGAAGAGAAATTTGTGCAGAAACTACTTACTACGATATCTGAATTGCGGCCGTAATAGAACTTCCCCGGAACACAAGGCCACTGCGAGCTCTGAACACAGTAATTTGCTGCAGCGCCCACTTCGTCCATGAAGCAGTAGCCGACCGGCGCAGTCGGCCACCCGCCTGCGAACGTCCAAATCGTAAGTGAATAATTAATTGCATCCACACGCATCGATCAGTCGGAGAAGAGGAAAGAAACTAACCAGTTGTGTAACACCTCCAAAATCGTCCCTCCTGCCACGTAGGCAGTCAGGTTGACCCGGGGGCGCTACACTATCTATTACTCTATTGACCATGACCATTCAACAATATGGCTTACATGGCACTAATATAATAATAAAATATTATCAAAGACTTTAATGCGGAAGATTAAACGATGGAATGTCAAGAAACATTTGATAACATAAATGGTCCAATATGCGAAAGTTCAAACGTTAAACATGAAAGAGGACAGTGGTAACATAGTTCATGACGAAATACGGGAATGCATCAGTTCAACATGCGAAAGAGAAGTTTAATGAGCGAAAGTCATGATGTCTCTAAATCGATTACAATAATATGAACTAGATATAATAAGAAAACTTGAAGCGGAAGATTAGTCATGTGCAGCGTTCTCCAAGCTCTGAGCCCTCCATCCTCATCAGTTGGCATTCTCACCTGCAAAATCTCATTGCAGGGGAATCGAATATCCGTGAGCAAAAAGCCCAGTACGATACAAAGAAATAAAGATCAGTGATAAACGTGGAATTAATAAATCAATCTCTGACTATAGCAAGGTCCATACTTTATTCTTTACTATATTATTCTTTGTCTTTACCATACTATGATCCACATTTTACTATACTTTACTCTATGCTTTACTTTATTGTACACTGCTTTACATTACTTTACATTACAGTGCTCTGCTTTGCATTTCTTTACTTTACAATGCCTTGCTTTTCATTGTCTTACATTACATTGCTTTACTATGAGTTGCACTACGTCTTTTACATTACTATGATATCCTTATAGTTAGTTGTCCTATGCGAGCTCGACTTTAAATAGTTGGGATGCTAGGGGTGCTTCTTTGCTCTGAAGCCAGTAAGCCCATAAAGGGAAAAGGGGTGAGTGTTACGACCTCACCCAGTTCGAAAAGTAGGGGGAAGGATTCCTACAATTCAGGAATAGTGGTCAATTAAGAGACCTGTAGGTTCACTGTCTCCTCAGCTAGCTACCTGTCCCTCTGCACGATACTTTAATCTTTAGGGGAAGGGGTGTATCCTCTAGTACCACCCTTCATTCGAGATACAGGTGGGAGAAGACCTGAAATCTCAGGAATAGTGGTCATTGAAGACAGTAGCTTCGCTGTCCCCTCCGCTAACTACCTATCCCTCCACTGCTATAACATTGATCTTTACTTTAACATTGGGGGTGGCACATAACAATCACATATCTTTACTTTACAATATTTATCTTTGATTAGTATGACAATTATAGTGCAGAATTCAACTAGAAATTAGTCTCTGTTCAATGGGACTCAACCAATATAGGTAAATTGGTTAGGGTCTCAGAATCTAATTTAATATTGGTGTTGGGTCACTATCGGAACCGGTCGACCGTTTCTGGATCGGTCGATCGTTCCTATGTGACCGGTCGACCGGTCCTCTGGATCGCTCGACCATATTTCTGGTCGAGCCGTCTCTAGGTCGGCCGACCGTGCACATACGGCCGGTCGACCGCTACTCTATGATCGGTCGACCATTCTGGTGGCCGGTCGACCGGTGGTAAAACCGTGCAGACACACACTGTAATTAAATCGGTCGATGATTGGAAGTTCGGTCAATCGATTTCCTAAACGGATCTGTCCGTGGACAGATTGATCGGTCGACCACCATGGTGAGGCCGGTTGACCGATTATGACGAACTCGCGTGAGTTCTGCAAATGGACCGGTCGACCGTTGAGTATATCGGTCAACCGGTCTGAACGATAAAACAGAGCCGTCGGGATTCATTTGCAAATGCGGCGATCTTCCGGCCGTTAAATCACCACGACATGAATAGGAAAATCATAGCTAACAATCTCAGGATCATAATGGACTATTCATGCGTATCAAATAATCAATATTTCTTTGTCTAGGGATTTCGAACGCCAAGGTACCTCTGTTTTCGTGTTTTCCGATCGTCGGTCACTGTTCGAGTCGTTGGGACGATCGCCAGTCGTCCTGGGTTAACGAAAAGTCGCGCTTAGTCCTCATGGAGATCGAGGGAGGTCGCTGGTCATCGTTGGTCGCTCGACTGGTCGCTGTTCGTCGTGGAAGTTGCGTCCTGATCGTCTCCGACGGTCGCTGTGCGTCGGCGTAGAAGAAGAAGAAGAAAAGAGGCGGCGTCGGCAAGGTTCCAAGGGGGACGCGAGGTCTCCCTCGCATCCTCCCTTTATAGGATCGGCCGGCCTGTCGACCATTTCTTTTTCCGATTCATTTCCTTTTTTTAATTCGATTCAAATTCTGAATTGATTCCTTTCATTAATAGCATTGATCATTATGGTTTGAATTCGAATTTTGCCATTAATTCTTTTGTTTTCTGAATTTGAATTTTGTTTTCCTTATGCAAATTTCACATCCGTTACAATATTACCCCTTTAAAAGAAAATTCGTCCTCGAATTTTGATAAGAGTTAGGACTTACCGAATAATTGCGGAAAATTTTCTCGCATCTCTGATTCTACTTCCCAAGTTGCCTCATTTCCTTGATGATGTTTCCAAGCTACTTTGACCAATGACACTTTCTTCCTTCCTTGTTGGTGTTCCTGATACTCCAAGATCTCCATGGGTTGTTCTTCATATGTCAGATCCTCCTTGAGGTTTGGTTCCTTAATTTGAATCACATTCGCATAATCGTGCTTGTACATCCGGAGTAAAGAGACATGAAGATGTTGTGTACTCTAGCATATGCTGGGGGTAGAGCCAACCTGTATGCTGAGTCTCCCACCATCTCTAATATCTCAAAAGGACCTACGTACATTGAACTCAATTTTTCACGCTTACTAAAACGCATTACTCCTTTGGTGGGGGAAACTTTGAGTAGGACTTGGTCTCCTGCTTTGAACTTATGTTCTCGGCGCTTCTTATCCGCGTAGGCCTTCTGACGATCTTGAGCAGACTTCATTTTCTTCTTTATTAATTCCACTCTATCTGTGTACTCTTGTGTCTGCTTCTGTAGTTCGGCACTCAAGATCTTCCTTTCGCCCACTTCACCCCAACATGTCGGGGAGCGACATGGCCGTCCGTACTGTGCTTCAAAAGGAGACATTTCTATGCTAGCATGGAAGCTGTTGTTGTAGGAGAACTCAATAAGAGTTAGATGCTTATCCCAGTTACCATGTCAATCCAACGCACATGCTCTAAGCATATCCTCCAATGTTTTGATCGTCCTCTTCGATTGTCCATCTGTCTGGGGATGAAAGGTTGTACTGTAGCGAAGCCTAGTCCCAACAGCATTCTGGAGGCTCTTTCAGAATTTGGAGGTGAACCTGTGATCTCTATCAGACACAATAGTTGCTGGAATCCCGTGAAGCCTAACAATCTCCTGTACATATAAATCCATTAAACTTTCAAAAGATTATTTTACCTTGATGGGTAGGAAGTGAGCCGATTTGGTGAGTCGGTCCACTATTACCATATTGCATCATGTCCTTTCTGAGTCCGGGGCAAGCCGGTGATGAAGTCCATTAATATCTCTTCCCACTTTCATTGTGGGATGCCTAGACTCTTCAGAGTTCTTTAGGGTTTCTGATGTTCTATCTTGACTTGTTGACACACTATACATTTGGAGACATATTCTGCGATCTCTTTTTTCATATCTGGCCACCAAAAACTTCGCTGGACATCTTTATACATCTTCGTACTCCCTGGGTGAATTGCAAATTCAGACTTGTGGCATTCGTCTAAGACTTCCCTTCGAAGTTCAGTGTTATTTGGTACCCATAAGCGATCACGGTACCTAATGCCACCATCTGCTGAAATCTTAAAGTTGGTGGTCTCCAGACTAGTCTTTACCATCGTCGTCTGATACTCGGCATCTTCTACCTGTGCCTCAATGATTCTTCCAAACATGTTTGGTACTATACGCTGCATCATCATTAGTGAGCCATCATGTCTTACCCTTTGTGTCCACTTAAAGAGTTCTTCCATCATTTCAAATTGCCGAAGACGCATGAAGGCAGCAGATCCTTCCCACTTTCGATTGAGTGCATCCGCTACCGAGTTTGCTATACTAGGATGGTAGTTGATAGCAAACTCATAATCCTTTAGAAACTCCATCCAACGTCTTTGGCGCATATTCAGTTTCTTCTGTGTAAAAACATACTTTAAACTCTTATGGTCAGTGTAGACCACAAATTCTTCTTCGTACAAATAATGGCGCCAAAGTTTGAGGGCAAACACCACTGCTGCCAATTCGAGGTCATGGGTTGGATAATTGACCTCATGTTTCTTCAGCTGTCTGGATGCATAGGCCACTACTTTCTCGTGTTGCATCTGTAACACCCCAATCCTGTGCCATTAGCATCACTGTAAACTACGTAACCACCATTGCCCGATGATAACGTCAAAATTGGTGCAGAAGTTAGCCGCTTCTTTAATTCTTGAAAGCTTTCTTCACACTTGGGCGACCAGGTAAACTTCTCTCCTTTCCTTGTGAGTTTGGTCATTGGCAATGCAATTCTTGAGAAGTCCTTGATGAAGCGTCTGTAGTAGCCTGCTAAACCAAGAAAACTCCTGATCTCGGAGACATTCTTTGGTTGTGTCCAATTGGACACTGCTTCCACCTTTGTTGGATCCACTGAAATCCCATCCTTGGATATAATATGGCCTAGAAACATCGTCTGTTCTAGCCAAAATTCACATTTAGAGAATTCCGCATATAATTTCTTTGCTCGTAACGTCTCCAATACTATTCTCAGATGTTCCTTATGCTGCTCTATGCTTGGTGAGTAGATGAGGATATCGTCTACAAAGACAATTATGAACTTATCCAGGTGTTCGTGGAAAGTTTGATTCATGAGTCCATGAATGCTTCTGGGGCATTAGTTAACCCAAACGGCATTACCAAGAACTCATAGTGCTCATATCTTGATCGAAATGCCGTCTTTGGAATATCCTCTTCTGCTACCCTTAACTTGTGATATCCACTCCTCAGATCGATCTTGGAGAACACCTTTGCTTTGGATAGCTGATCGAACAAATCATCGATGCGAGGTAGCGGATACTTGTTCTTGATTGTGACTTTGTTCAACATCCTGTAGTCAATGCAAAGTCTTAATGATCCGTCCTTCTTTTTGACAAAAAGGACTGGTGCACCCCATGGTGAGACACTAGGCCTGATGAAGCTTTTGTCCAGTAGTTCTTGAATCTGATCTTTTAGTTCTTTCATCTCTATTGGAGCCATGCGGTATGGAGCTTTGGAGATTGGTGCTGTGCCGAGTGCCACTTCAATATGGAAGTCTATCTCCCTTCTAGGTGGTAGACCACTAACATCGTCAAGGAATACATTAGGAAATTCCCTCACAATTTCGATATCTTAAGGGGTCTTGGCTGGCTCTGTTATCTTGGTAATATTTGCAATATAACCTCTACACCCTTTCTGAAGTAGTTTATGTGCCTTCATGACAGACACTATGATCTTTTGTTCTTTCTGTGCAATGCCTCTGATAATTACTTTATCTGTACTCTGTGTACCTATAATCACTTTCTTTTGCTTGCACAAGATAGAAGCATCATGGGAGGTTAGCCAGTCCATGCCCAAAATTATATCATAATCTCTCATAGGGATAATGATAAGATTAGCAGGAAAGTTCTTTGCCCCTATCTCTATGGGTACATTAGGAAGATATTTTGTAGTAACTAGAGTTCCTTGTGGGGTCAAGATGTTCATCTTAGGCTCTAAGTTTATTGTAGTTAGCCCTAATGTCTTGGCACATTCTTCAGATATAAATGAATGGGAGGCACTAGAATCAAACAATACTATAGTGGGTAGCTTAGCTACGAATAGCATACCTCGAATGACATCAGCGTCATTCCGTGGGGTGTCTTCTTCCAAATTGAAGAGTCTCCCTTGCACCAATTGTTGCTGCCCACATCTTGGACAGTTCGTTGCGTAGTGGCCCATTTCGCCACAGTATTAGCAGGCTCCAGACTTCATGCGGCATTCTCCTGCGTGGGTCCTGCCGCAGGTGTTGCATAAAACCCGCTCACCTTGTGCGGGTGCTGCCTGAGGAGCTCTGGGAGGCTGTTGCCTCTGTTGCTGGGCTGGGCACCTCTGCGCCTACTGTGGGGGCCTTTGGTTCTGCTATCATTGTTGTTGTTGCTGTTATTGCGGTGGAGGAGCTTGCTGTGGAGGACGATATGGTTGTTGCTGTTGAGGGCGGTTGTACTGTTGGGGCGCTAGATAAGGACAGGGCCGGTTATCCCGTCTATGTTGCTGACGGTTGTTTCATCTAAATGGTTGAGGCTGGTGATGGGAACTCTGCCCTACAGCTTGTTGGGCCTTTTGGGTCTTCTATAGATCTTGATGATCCTTCTCAGTCAAAGTAGCCAAGGTGATGGCGTCCTTTAAAGTTCTGCAATTCCCCGATCTTGTATAGGACCTCAGAGTGGGGCTCAGTCCATCCACAAAGCGTGTGGTTACATCCAGTTCATCCATCACCAATCGGGAGTACTTCCTCAGTCTGACAAACTTCGTCATATATTGGTCCACTGACATGGTTCCTTGCACTAGGTCTAGGAACTCTTTCTGTTTTAAGTCCCTTTGAAATTTAGGAAAGTACCATGTCTCGAATGCCGTACGGAAGTCATCCCAGGCAACAACCCTTACGTCAGGAAAACTGGTGGCCTTCCTTGCCTTCCACTACTCCTTAGCATCTTTCTGGAGTGTGTCTCCAGCGAACAGCACCTTCTTGTTCTCGGGAACATCAAGCATATCAAATTTATCCTCTATTGCTTCCATCCATTGTTCTGCCACTACAATGTCTCCTTCTCCATTAAACGTTAGAGGTTTTGACCTCCAAAAGTCTTGCAATGTGCAAGTAGAAGGGACTTGGCGTCCCTATTGGGCTGGAGCTTCTGATGGAGGAGGAGAATGTGGAAGTGGAGGTGGGTAAGGTGGAGGTGGGGGAAATTAGGAGGTTTCCCCTTCATTGGACATTTGGTACACATTCCCACTGGTAGGACCATGTTCCCTTCTTTGGTACGACATCTATAAAAAGACCATGACATTAATTGAGAAAGCACATATAATCAAAGATCTTTAATTAAAATAAAATCTTAGATAAAAATTGAGACTTACGGCTCAATATTCGCTTAAAGCAAAAGTTAATATCACTATAAGAATGTAAGTTAGTCAAAGAAAACAATAAATCTGTTTAAGGCACACTAAGGCCTTCACAACAAAACATCAAGCGCTAGTCTCTACATCTAGAAGGTTCTCCAGGTTCATTCCCGGATTTCTTCTTCTTTGGAGGGATTCGGGCACTCAGCATCTCCATGACCATCTTGATGGTAGCGTCCACAGTATTCCTCTGGATCCGTCTGGCTGATGGGGCTTGAATCCCTGAACTCTAATTCCCTTAGTGGTGCGGGAACTTCTTCTTCATCATCATAAGATATAGTAATAGGATTGTCTATACGTCCTCCTCTCATATAAAAGTGCCACCTTTGAATTATCCCTTCACGTATCCTTGTAGGGTATAAGTGGCGTGGAGAAAATGACTCAGACTCATAATGGTAATCATTAGTTTCTACTCTCTCCATATATGGATACGCCTGCTCCTCTGAAGTTGGCTGCGGTGGAGTTAAGTACTTATCCTCACGTCCTGGTGCGTATTCCACGTCCAAAATAGGTGGAGGTAGTGGGCGTGTACTAGTCCCAGCTACATGACCCCTACCTCGTCGTATAGCTCTGATCACCATGCGACGTGGAGGCATCTATAAAACAAGTTAATCCAATAACGTAAGTATAGTTCACATAAGAATATACTCATTACTTACATGAGGAGTGGAGCCGCAGATGCTTGAGAAGCTTGCATATGACTTTGCTTTGAGTTAAGAAAATAATATGAATAATCAATGCTATGCATGAACATCTATCCTACTATAATCAATGAGGGAGCCAAGAACATAGGCTCTGATACCAAACTGTAACACCCCAAAAATCGCCTCTCCTGCCACGTAGGCAGTCAGGTTAACCCCGGGGGCGCTACACTATCTATTACTCTATTGACCATGACCATTCAACAATATGGCTTACATGGCACTAATATAATAATAAAATATTATCAAAGACTTTAATGCGGAAGATTAAACGATGGAATGTCAAGAAACATTTGATAACATAAATGGTCCAATATGCGAAAGTTCAAACGTTAAACATGAAAGAGGACAGTGGTAACATAGTTCATGACGAAATACGGGAATGCATCAGTTCAACATGCGAAAGAGAAGTTTAATCAGCGGAAGTCATGATGTCACTAAATTGATTACAATAACATGAACTAGATATAATAAGAAAATTTGAAGCGGAAGATTAGTCATGTGCAGCGTTCTCCAAGCTCTGAGCCCTCCATCCTCATCAGTTGGCATTTTCACCTGCAAAATCCCATTGCAGGGGAATCGAATACCCGTGAGCAAAAAGCCCAGTACGATAGCAAATAGACGAAGAAATAAAGATCAGTGATAAACCTGAAATCAATAAATCAATCTCTGACTATAGCAAGGTCCATACTTTATTCTTTACTATAATTATTCTTTGTCTTTACCATACTATGATCCACGTTTTACTATACTTTACTCTATGCTTTACTTTATTGTACATTGCTTTACATTACTTTACATTACTTTACATTACTTTACATTACAGTGCTCTGCTTTGCATTTCTTTACTTTACAATGCCTTGCTTTTCATTGTCTTACATTACATTGATTTACTATGAGTTGCACTACGTCTTTTACATTACTATGATATCATTATAGTTAGTTGTCCTATGCGAGCTCGACTTTAAATAGTTAGGATGCCAGGGGTGCTTCTTTGCTCTGAAGCCAGTAAGCCCATAAAGGGAAAAGGGGTGGGTGTTACAACCTCACCCAGTTCAAAAAGTAGGGGAAAGAATTCCTACAATCCAGGAACAGTGGTCAATTAAGAGACATGTAGGTTCACTGTTTCCTCAGCTAGCTACCTGTCCCTTTGGCACGATACTTTAATCTTTAGGGGAAGGGGTGTATCCTCTAACACCACTCTTCATTCGAGATACAGGTGGGAGACGACCTGAAATCTCAAGAATATTGGTCATTGAAGACAGTATCTTCGCTGTCCCCTCAGCTAACTACCTATCCCTCCAGTGCTATAACATTGATCTTTACTTTAACATTGGGGGTGGCACATAGCCATCCCATATCTTTACTTTACAATATTTTTCTTTGATTAGTATGACAATTATAGTGCAGAATTCAACTAGAAATTAGTCTCTGTTCAATGGGACTCAACCAATATAGGCAAATTGGTTATGGTCCTCTGGATCGGTCGACCGTGTTTTTGGTCGGGCCGTCTCTTGGTCGGCCGACCGTGCACATACGGCCGGTCGACCGCTACTCTATGATCGGTCGACCGACCGTGCACATATGGCCGGCGACCGGTGGTAAAACCGTGCAGACACGCACTGCAATTAAATCGGTCGACGATTGGAAGTTCGGTCAACCGATTTCCTAAACGGATCTGTCCGTGGATAGATTGATCGGTCGACCGCCATGGTGAGGCCGGTCGACCGATTATGACGAACTCGTGTGAGTTCTGCGAATGGACCGATCGACCGTTGAGAATATCGGTCGACCGGTCTGAACGATAAAATAGAGCCGTCGTGATTCATTTGCGAATCCGGCGATCTTTCGGCCGTTAAATCACCACGACATGAATAAGAAAAGCATAGCTAACAATCTCAGGATCATAATGGACTATTCATGCATATCAAATAATCATTATTTCTTTGTCTAGGGATTTCGAATGCCAAGGTACCTCTGTTTTTGTGTTTTCCGGTCGCCGGTCGCTATTCAAGTCGTTGGGATGATCGCCGGCCGTCCTGGGTTGATGGAGGGTCGCGCTTGGTCCTCACGGAGATCGAGGGAGGTCGCTGGTCATCGTTGGTCGCTCGACTGGTCACTGTTCGTCGTGGAAGTTGCGTCCTGATCGTCTCCGGCGGTCGCTGTGCGTCGGCGTAGAAGAAGAAGAAGAAAAGAGGCGGCGTCGGCAGAGTTCCAAGGGGGGCGCAAGGTCGCCCTCGTGTCCTCCCTTTATAGGATCGGTCGGCCAGGGTGGCCGGCCGATTCCGAACGGGATTAGGGGAGGAAATACCTCCCTTGCCGGCCGTTTCTTTTTTCGATTCATTTCCTTTTTTTTAATTCGATTCGAATTCTGAATTGATTCCTTTCATTAATAGCATTGATCATTATGATTTGAATTCGAATTTTGCCATTAATTCTTTTGTTTTCTGAATTTGAATTTTGTTTTCCTTATGCAAATTTTGCATCCGTTACAAGTTGTCTCATGGGAGGTCTGCGCCAAAAAAGCAGCGATCTCCCGTTTGCGGGTAGCGACATCTCCAGTGGTCGCGAACCCCGGGGAAGGAGTTCGCCGCGGCCACGAAGGCGTCGTAGGTGTAGAAGCCCTTGCCGGGGCACGCGGGGTCGTTCCGGTGCTTCAGCATCTGTTCGAACGTGCTGGAGCTTAGCAGCTCGGCGACGCCGCCGCCTGCATGCGAACCGCATTGCTCGGCCAGGGCGCCGAGCAAGGAGACCGCGCAGATGGTGGCCGAAAGCAAAGCCGCAAACTTCATCTTGATGTGTTTTGGTGTCCGCTTCATCTCGTGGCGGATTAAATAGAAGGCACCACTTGGAGTTTTTTAATTAGCCAACAATTGAGATTTAGCTCGAGATCGTATTTTCCTAAGCCATGAAGCAACGTTCCTTCACGTTGGCCGAAGGCATGCAACTTGAGCATCCCACTTGGTATTCAAGAACGTGTTCTAAAATTGATTAGAAATATAAGGGGAAATATGATGTATTTTCCTTCAACTGTGATAAAAGATTAATATGTATGGGTGATAAATATGCAAATTATTGACTGAGTTTAACGATGGACACATAAGTTTGTCGAATATTAATGGTGGCTAGATGGAAAGTAAGAAATAAAATAAAGATCAAATTTTTTAGAGGTCATATATTATTGTATTTAGAATTTTTTATATTCTTGAGTATAATATAATTAGACAATTATCTATTCTCACATAAATTTGCTATCAGATTTTGATAATAATATTGCCAGTATATGATAAAGATAAATAAATTGTCAATTATCAATATGGCAAATTTACTAATCTATCTCCTACTCTAATGATTTAAATGTTACAAATAGACAAAGAAACTCGATTTTTATAGGTATCGAATGGAAAAACTTTGAACGAGAGAACACACCTCTTCGTTTTTTTAACATTTTTATTAAAAAAATATTTATCTTTTTATTAAAAAATGCATATCTACATGATAGCCTCGTTTAACTTTTCATGATTAATTTTCATTAGTAGTCTTCTAATTTTGTCTTGATCTCATTTCGATCCTCAATATTTTTTTAAAATCTCCGAACGTGCAATTTATGATATAAAATAATCTCCTTAACATGCAATCATTAGATTTTGAATTATTTTGCCCACTGACATGCTGACGTGAATGCTACATCACATCTACATAAATTAGATCCTAATTTTTAAAATATAGTATCTATATCTTAAATTATAAAAAGAGAGAGAGGGATCACTTAGGGGTGTTCGACCCGGTGAACCCGAGTACCCGATCCGGCCCGAACCCTTTTGGGTCGGGTCGGGTTGGGGGTCACCCGATTTGACCCGACCCGACCCGTCAACCCGATTTTTTTTTATTTTTTTTAATTTTAAATATTTTTTATTCAATTTAAGTAGTGTATACCATCTAAAATTAAAAAAATATATAAAATAATGTATTTTAAATAGAGAATAATATGTAGATATTTAAAACAATATTTTTATGCCTAAAAATACTTTATTTTATATTTAAAATAAATTAGTAAATACTTTTTTGTATTAAAAATTAAAAAGAAAAATTAAAAAAAAAAGGAAAAGAGGTGGTCGGGTAACCCGACCACCCGACCCGACCCAACCCGGCCCGGGCCGGGTCGGGTTGGGTCGGGTCCTTTGATAAAAAAAATTTGAAACCCGACCCAACCCAACCCGACCAAACTCGGCCGGGTTGGGTCGGGTTTGTCATGGGTCGGGTCAAACCCGACCCGTGAACACCCTAGGATCACTTCTCTTGGAAGAAGAAAGAGAGTTCATCTCTTACGTCGGAAGAGATGTTAAACGAAAAACTAAAAGAGAAAAATAAATTGTGTTAAAGTAATAAATATTTATTAGGCAGGAGATATTATAAATAATTTACATATAATAAAGGATAAAAATGACTTTTTAATAAATAAAATATTTATTTCTCGTACCATTATTTTTTTACAACTTACTATTTAAATATGAACTTTCTAACATCATACTGCACCACCCCGTCTCTCACTATACCATTCCATCTCACCCCTATATTAATTGATTGTCAAACATACCTTCAGATCTTTATAACGAACAAGTATGGTTTGCGCCACCTTTGGGATGACCACTCCAGATCCAATCCTTGCGCCTAATTCTTAATGCAGTAACCACCCCTAGGCTAGGTCCTAGGAAGCAGATTGGTACAGGAACAACCACCTCTATCCTCCTTGATCCTTGGTTTTTCCATATTTCCCTCACCTAGATGCCTACATATGTGAACATGGACATACCACACGATAATATCGTTAGCTACCTTCCTCTTAACGAAGCTTGGAATGATATGCTCATGTTCTCTATCTTTAAACTTGATCTATGTGCTTTAATTAACTGCATTTATATCTCATCTTTTGTCTATGATGATGCGTGGGTGTAGGCGATTGATACTCATATATTAGTTAATGCAAAGTCTATTTATACTTTTGTGTATCTCCTCTCTATGCCGCTTATCCTCCTGGATGGCCGTCGTGGACCAAGCTCTGGCAGATTTCTATCCCACCCCCCCCCCCCCCCATTTTATATTTTGTTTTTTGGAAACTTTGTCATTATAAGTTACCTACTCTCGACACTATTCTCTTTTTTTTATAGCACTATTGACCCTACATGCTCCTTTTGTGGTTTGGCTCTAGAGACAAATTCACACCTCTTTCAGTGTCTTGTGGCGCACCATCTCTAGTCCCTCTTCCAAAATAAGCTCCATATTACCTTCGGTCTCACTCCATCTTGGCAACTTGGCTCCTGGGTCTAGGAGGGAGTCGATATGGATCATAAGTCACAATGAACCTTTCTCTCAATTTTTGCTTATTGCCTTTGGGAAACTTTGGAATGGTATTCACTTCACGTCACAGTGTGCAACTGTATGGCTTGGGAGAGAGCTTCGGATGGTTATCATTTTACTGATACCCACGCCCCTAGGCCTACTGCCCCCAATACTCTCCACAAGCCGGTGGGAACCCCCAATATTGGGTTAAGCTTAACTCTGATGACTCCTATTAGGGAGCAATAGAGGTGGGAGGTACTGTCTATCTTCTTCGATCTCACGATGAATATCATATTTTTGCAGGATCATCTAGGTGCAGCTCAGACTCGATTTTGGAAAGCGAGGCATTGGCAGTGCTCAAAGGTCTTCAAAGTTGCAATGAGAAAGGATTAACTCATACACATATGCTCCAACTCGTCTAAACTCATCAGGAAGGAATCCAATGGAAAATGAAGGGGCTAATGCTTGACACATTCAATTTTTGTATCTGGACTCCATTGGAGTAGTTACTTAATTTATGCAATTTTTTTTAAAAAGACCCCCTACCCTCTATGCCTCTCAATGGAGAGAGAGTGGGAAGGAGAGGGAGAGGGGCATCACCCTCTCTTCTTTTTTATATTTTAAAAAAAATACTTATCTATTATTTCATTATATGTTACATTTTTAAAGGTTTTAATATTATGATTTTCAGCATCTCAATCACTAAAATAATTTGGAAGTTTAAATTTGCATGTTAAGAATATTGTTTCGTTATAAATATATTAATTCTTTAGGAAAAGAATTTGAATGATTAAAACTAGAGTAAAGAGGTTATGCTTAGCGTCCTCGCTAAGCAACCTTCAGGGCTGATTAATTTTCATCGTCCATTTTCGTTCAATAGTCTGGATACAGCGTCAAAAATTTCACATTTTTTAACCTTCTTGACTAAAAACACAAGTAAAAGGGTGCGTGAAATTTTGCACCCCCGAAAAATTTTCGCCCGAGTCCATTTTTTCATCCCAATCATCTCACCATGCATCGACAGGCACGAAAGCGTCGAAAATTTTGCTTCTTTTGACAGCGTAAAAATTTCGTATTTTTTTACCTTCTTGGCTGAAAACACCATTAAAAGGTGCGCGCGCGAAATTTCGCACCCCCGAAAATTTTCGCCCGAGTCCATTTTTTCGTCCCAATCATCTCACCATGCATCAACAGGCACGAAAGCGTCGAAAAATTCACATTTTGACAGCGTAAAAAAGTTCACATTTTTTGACCTTCATGGCTGAAAACACGAGTAAAAGGCGCGCGCGCGAAATTTCGCACCCTCGGAAAATTTTTGCCGGAGTCCATTTTTTCGTCCCAATCATCACACCATGCATCAACAGGCATGAAAGCGTCGAAAATTTTGCATCTTTTGACAGCGTAAAAAATTTCGCATTTTTTGACCTTCTTGGCTGAAAATACGAGTAAAAGGCGTGCGTGCAAAATTTCGCACCCCCGGAAAATTTTCACCCGAGTCCATTTTTTTGTCTCAATCATCTCACCAAGCATCAAAAGGAACTAAAGCGTAGAAAATTTTGCATCTTTTGACAACGTAAAAAATTTCACATTTTTTGACCTTCTTGGCTGAAAACACGAGTAAAAGGCGCGCGCGCGAAATTTCACACCCCCGAAAAATTTTCGTCCGAGTCCATTTTTGCGTCCCAATCATCTCACCATGCATCAACAAACACGAAAGCATAAAAAATTTTGCATCCTTTGACAACATAAAAAATTTCACATTTTCTGACCTTCTTGTCTGAAAACACGAGTAGAAGGCGCGCGCGAAATTTCGCACCCCCGGAAACTTTTCGCCCGAGTCCATTTTTTCGTTCCAATCATCAAACCATGCATCAACAAGCACGAAAGCGTCGAAAAATTCGCATCTTTTGATAGCGTAAAAAATTTCGCATTTTTTGACCTTCTTGACTGAAAACATGAGTAAAAGGCTCGTGCGCGAAATTTCGCACCCCCGAAAAATTTTCGCCCTAGTCTATTTTTTCGTCTCAATCATCTCACCATGCATCAACAAGCGTGAAAAGCGTCAAAAATTTTGCATCTTTTGACAGCGTGAAATATTTTGCATTTTTTGTCCTTCTTGGCCGCAAACACGAGTAAAAGGCGCACGCGCGAAATTTCGCACACTTGGAAATTTCACACGTGCGCCTTTTACTCGTCCCAACCATCTCACCATGCATGCACGAAAGCGTCGAAAATTTCGCCTCTTTTGACAACGTCAAAAACTTCACGTTTTTTTACCTTCTTAGCTGAAAACACGAGTAAAAGAGCGCGCGCGAAATTTCGCACCCCCGGAAACTTTTCGGCCGAGTCCATTTTTTCATCCCAATCATCTCAACATGCATCAACAGACACGAAAGCATAGAAAAATTCGCATCTTTTGACAACGTAAAAAATTTCGTATTTTTTTACCTTCTTGGCTGAAAACACGCGCGCGCGAAATTTCGCACCCCCGAAAACTTTTCGGCCGAGTCCATTTTTTCGTCCCAATCATCTCACCATGCATCAACAGGCAAGAAAGCGTCAAAAATTTTGCATCTTTTGATAGCGTAAAAAAATTCACGTTTTTTGACCTTCTTGGCTGAAAACATGAGTAAAAGGCGCGCGCGAAATTTTGCACCCTCGAAAAATTTTCGCCCGAGTCCATTTTTTCGTCCCAATCATCTCACCATGCATCAACAGGCACAAAAGCGTCGAAAATTTTTCATCTTTTGATAGCATAAAAATTTTTGCATTTTTTGACCTCCTCGGCTGAAAACACGAGTAAAAGTCGCGCGCGCGAAATTTCCCACCACCGGAAAATTTTCGCCCAAGTCCATTTTTTCGTCCCAATCATCTCACCATTCATCAACAGGCACGAAAGCGTCGAAAATTTCGCATCTTTTGATAGCGTAAAAAATTTTGCATTTTCTGACCTTCTTGGTTGAAAACACGAGTAAAAGGCGCGCGTGCGAAACTTCGCAACCCCGGAAAATTTTCGTCCCAGTCCATTTTTTCGTACCAATCATCTCACCATGCATCAACAGGCATGAAAGCGTCGAAAATTTCGCATCTTTAGAAAGTGTAAAAAATTTCGTATTTTTTGACCTTCTTGGCTGAAAATACGAGTAAAAGGCACGCGCGTGAAATTTCGCATCCTAGGAAAATTTTCTCCCGAGTCCATTTACATCCCAATCATCTCGCCATGCATCAACAGGCACGAAAGCGTCGAAAAATTCGCATCTTTTGACAGCGTAAAAAATTTCACATTTTTTTACCTTCTTGGCTGAAAACACAAGTAAAAGGCGCGCGCGCGAAATTTCGCACCCCCAAAATTTTCGCCCAAGACCATTTTTTCGTCCCAATCATCTCACCATGCATCAATAGGCACAAAAGCGTCGAAAATTTCACATCTTTTGGCAGCATAAAAATTTTCGTGTTTTTTGACCTTCTTGGCTGAAAACCCGAGTAAAAGGTACGCGCGAGAAATTTCGCACCACCGGAAAATTTTCGCTCGAGTCCATTTTTTTCATCCCAATCTTCTCACCATGCATCAGCAGGCACAAAAGCGTCGAAAAATTCGCATCTTTTGACAGCGTAAAAAATTTTGCATTTTTTGACCTTCTTGGCTGAAACACGAGTAAAAGGCTCGAACGCGAAATTTCGCACCTCCGAAAAATTTTCGCCCGATCTATTTTTTCATCCCAATCATCTCACCATGCATCAACAGGCACGAAAGTGTCAAAAATTTTGCATCTTTTGACGGTGCAAAAAATTTTGCATTTTTTGACCTTATTGGCTGAGAACACGAGTAAAAGGTGCGCACGCGAAATTTCGCACCCCCGAAAAATTTTTGCCCGAGTCCATTTTTTCGTCCCAATCATCTCACCATGCATCAATAGGCACGAAAGCGTCAATAATTTTAATTTTTTTTACCTTCTTGGTAGAAAACACCAGTAAAAGGCGCACGCACGAAATTTGGCACCCCCGGATAATTTTTGCCCAAGTCTATTTTTTCGTCCCAATCATCTCGCCATGCATCAACAGGCACGAAAGCGTCAAAAATTTGCATCTTTCGACAGCGTAAAAAATTTCGCATTTTTTTTACCTTCTTGGCCGGAAAAATGAGTAAAAGGCGCGCGCGAGAAATTTTGCACCCCCGAAAAATTTTCGCCTGAGTCCATTTTTTCATCCCAATCATCTCACCATGCATCAATAGGCACGAAACGTCTAAAATTTTTCATCTTTTGACAACGTAAAAAATTTCGCATTTTTTGACCTTCTTGGCTGAAAACACGAGTAAAAGCGAGCGCACGAAATTTCGAACCCCCGAAAACTTTTCGCCCAAGTCCATTTTTTCATCCCAATCATCTCACCATACATCAACAGGCACGAAAGCGTCGAAAATTTCACATCTTTTGATAGCTTAAAAATTTTCGTATTTTCTGACCTTCTTGGCTAAAAATACGAGTAAAAGATGCGCGCACGAAATTTCGCACCCCCAAAAAATTTTCGCCCGAGTCATTTTTTTCATCCCAATCATCTCACCGTGCATCAACAGACACCAAAGCGTCGAAAATTTTGATTCTTTTGACAACATAAAAAATTTCGTGTTTTTTTACCTTCTTGGCTGAAAACACGAGTAAAATGCACGCGCGCAAAATTTCGCACTCCCGAAAAATTTTCGCCCGAGTCCATTTTTTCGTCCCAATCATCTCACATGCATCAACATGCACGAAAGTATTGAAAAATTCGCATCTTTTGACAGCGTAAAAAATTTCGCGTTTTTTGACCTTCTTGGTTGAAAACACGAGGAAAAGGCGCGAGCGCGAAATTTCGCACCCCCGAAAAATTTTCGCCCGAGTCCATTTTTTCGTCCCAATCATCTCATCATGCATCAACAGGCACGATAGCGTCGAAAATTTTACATCTTTTGATAGCGTAAAAAATTTCGCATTTTTTTACCTTCTTGACTGAGAACACAAGTAAAAGGCGCCCGCGTGAAATTTCGCACCCCCGAAAAATTTTTGCCCGCCATTTTTTCGTCCCAATCATCTCACCATGGATCAATAGGCAGGAAAGCGTCAAAAATTCCGCTTCTTTTGACAGCGTAAAAAATTTCGTGTTTTTTTACCTTCTTGGCTGAAAACACGAGTAAAAGGCCCGGGCGCGAAATTTTGCACCCCCGGAAAATTTTCGCCCGAATCCATTTTTTTGTCCCAATCATCTCACCATGCATCAACAATCACGAAAGCGTCAAAAATTTTGCATCTTTTGACATCATCAAAATTTTCACATTTTTTCACCTTCTTGGCTGAAACCACGAGTACAAGGCGCGCGCGCGAAATTTCGCACCTCCGGAAAATTTTTGCCCGAGTCCATTTTTTCGTCTCAATCATCTCACCATGCATCAACAGGCATGAAAGCGTCAAAAATTTCACATCTTTTGACGGCGTAAAAATTTTCGTGTTTTTTTACCTTCTTGGCTGAAAACACGAGTAAAAGGCACACGCACGAAATTTCGCACCCCCGAAAACTTTTCGCCCGAGTCCATTTTTTCGTCCAAATCATCTCACCATTCTTCAACGAGCACGAAAGCGTCGAGAAAATCGCATCTTTTGACAGCGTAAAAAATTTCGTGTTTTTTGACCTTCTTGGCTGAAAACACGAGTAAAAGGCCCGCGCGCGAAATTTTGTACCCCCGGAAAATTTTCGCCCGAGTCCATTTTTTTGTCCCAATCATCTCACCATACATCAACATGCACGAAAGCGTCGAAAATTTCGCATCTTTTGACATCATCAAAATTTTCACATTTTTTGACCTTCTTGGCTGAAAACACGAGTAAAAGGCGTGCGCACGAAATTTTGCACCCCAAAAAATTTTCGTCCGAGTCCATTTTTTCGTCCCAATCATCTCACCATTCATCAATAGGCACAAAAGCGTCGAAAAAATCGCATCTTTTGACAGCGTAAAAAATTTCATATTTTTTTACCTTCTTGGCTGAAAACACGAGTAAAAGGGCGTGCAAAATTTCGCACCCCCGGAAAATTTTCACCCAAAAGTCCATTTTTTTGTCCCAAATATCTCACCATGCGCACGAAAGCGTCGAAAAATTTGCTTCCTTTGACAGCGTAAAACATTTCGCATTTTTTGACTTTCTTGGCTGAAAATACGAGTAAAAGGCGCGCGCGCGAGATTTCGCACCGCCAGAAAACTTTCACCCGAGTCCATTTTTTCGTCCCAATCATCTCACCATGCATCAACAAGCACGAAAGCGTCGAAAATTTTGCATCTTTTGATAGCGCAAAAATTTTTGCATTTTCTGACCTTCTTGGCTGAAATCACGAGTAAAAGGTGCGCGCGTGAAATTTCGCACCCCCGAAAAATTTTCGCCCGTGTCCATTTTTTCGTCCCAATCATCTCACCATGCATCAACAGGCACGAAAGTGTCGAAAATTTCGCTTCTTCTGACAGCATAAAAAATTTCGTGTTTTTTTACCTTCTTGGCTGAAAACACGAGTAAAAGGCCCGCGGGCGAAATTTTGCCCCCCCAGAAAATTTTCGCGTGAGTCCATTTTTTTGTCCCAATCATCTCACCATGCATCAACATGCACGAAAGCGTCGAAAATTTTGCATCTTTTGACATCATCAAAATTTTCACGTTTTTTGACCTTCTTGGCTGAAAACACGAGTAAAAGGCGCGCGCACGAAATTTTGCACCACTAAAAAATTTTCGCCTGAGTACATTTTTTCGTCCCAATCATCTCACCATGCATCAATAGGCACAAAAGCTTCGAAAATTTTGTATCTTCTGATAGCATAAAAAATTTCACGTTTTTTAACCTTCTTGGCTGAAAACACGAGTAAAAGTCGCGCGCGTGAAATTTTGGCCCCTGAAAACTTTTCGCCCAAGTCCATTTTTTCGTCCCAATCATCTCACCATGCATCAATAGGCACGAAAGCTTCGAAAATTTCGCATCTTTTGATAGCGTAAAATTTCGCGTTTTCTGACTTTCTTGGCTGAAAACACGAGTACAAGGCGCGAGCGCGAAATTTCGCACCCTCGGAAAATTTTCCCCCGAGTCCATTTTTTCGTCCCAATCATTTCACCATGCATCAACAGGCATGAAAGCGTCAAAAAAATCGCATCTTTTCACAGCGTAAAAAATTTCGTGCTTTTTGACCTTCTTGGCTGAAAACACGAGTAAAAGGGCACGCGAAATTTCGCGCCCCCGGAAAATTTTCGCCCAAAAGTCCATTTTTTCGTCCCAAAGATCTCACCAAGCATCAACAAGCATGAAATCGTCGAAAAATTCGTTTCTTTTGACAGCGTAAAAAATTTCGTTTCTTGGCTAAAAACACGAGTAAAAGGCGCGCGCTCGAAATTTCGCACCCCAGAAAAATTTTCACCCGAGTCCATTTTTTCGTCCCAATCATCTCACCATGCATCAACATACACGAAAGCGTCAAAAATTTCGCTTCTTTTGACAGCGTAAAAAATTTCGTGTTTTTTGACCTT
Organism: Pontederia crassipes; assembly: GCA_030549335.1. Lineage (NCBI taxonomy): Eukaryota > Viridiplantae > Streptophyta > Magnoliopsida > Commelinales > Pontederiaceae > Pontederia > Pontederia crassipes. The sequence continues at coordinate 9,735,150 of JAUKPH010000017.1, forward strand.
CATGGCGGAAAACACGAGTAAAAGCACGCGCGCGAAATTTTGCACCCCAGGAAAATTTTCGCTCAAAAGTCTATTTTTTCGTCCCAATCATCTCACCATGCGCACGAAAGCGTCGAAAAATTTGCTTCTTTTGACAGCGTAAAAAATTTCGCATTTTTTTATTTTCTTGGCTGAAAATACGAGTAAAAGGCGCACGCGCGAGATTTCGCACCCCCGGAAAATTTTCACCCGAGTCCATTTTTTCGTCCCAATCATCTCACCATACATCAACAAGCACGAAAGCGTCGAAAATTTTGCATCTTTTGATAGCGTAAAAAATTTCGCATTTTCTGACCTTCTTGGCTAAAATCACGAGTAAAAGGCGCGCGCGCGAAATTTCGCACCCCCGAAAATTTTTCGCCCGAGTCCATTTTTTCATCCCAATCATCTCACCATGCATCAACAGGCATGAAAGTGTCGAAAAATTCGCATCTTTTGACAGCATAAAAAATTTCACGTTTTTTGACCTTCTTAGATAAAAACACGAGTAAAAGATGCGCGCGTGAAATTTCGCACCCCCGAAAAATTTTCGCCCGTGTCCATTTTTTCGTCTAAATCATCTCACCATGCATCAACAGGCACGAAAGCGTTGAAAATTTTGCTTCTTTTGACAGCGTAAAAAAATTCGTGTTTTTACCTTCTTGGCTGAAAACACAAGTAAAATGCCTGCGCGCGAAATTTTGCACCCCCGAAAATTTTTGCCCAATCCATTTTTTTGTCCCAATTATCTCACCATGCATCAACAGGCACTAAAGCATCGAAAATTTCGCATCTTTTGATATCATCAAAATTTTCATGTTTTTTGACTTTCTTGGCTGAAAACACGAGGAAAAGGCGCGCGCACGAAATTTTGCACCCCTGAAAAATTTTCGTCTGAGTCCATTTTTTCGTCCCAGTCATCTCACCATGCGTCAACAGGCACGAAAGCGTAAAAAATTTTGTATCTTTTGATAGCATAAAAAATTTCACGTTTTTTGACCTTCTTGCTGAACACACGAGTAAAAGTCGCGCGCGTGAAATTTTGGCCCCCCGAAAATTTTTCGCCCAAGTCCATTTTTTCGTCCAAATCATCTCACCATGCATCAATAGGCACGAAAACGTCAAAAATTTCGTGTCTTTTGATAGCGTAAAATTTCGCGTTTTCTGACTTTCTTGGCTGAAAACACGAGTACAAGGCACGCGCGCGAAATTTCGCACCCCCGGAAAATTTTCCCCCGAGTCCATTTTTTCGTCCCAATCATCTCACCATGCATCAACAGGCATCAAAGCGTCAAAAAAATCGCATCTTTTCACAGCGTAAAAAATTTCGTGATTTTTGACCTTCTTGGCTAAAAATACGAGTAAAAGGGCGCGCGAAATTTCGCACCCCTGGAAAATTTTCGCCCAAAAGTCCATTTTTTCGTCCCAATCATCTCACCATGCATCAACACACACGAAAGCGACGAAAAATTTGCTTCTTTTGACAGCGTAAAAAATTTCGCATTTTTTTCCTTTCTTGGCTGAAAACACGAATAAAAGGCTTGCGCGAAACAAGCATGAAAGTGTCGAAAAATTTGCATCTTTTGATAGCATGAAAAATTTCGCATTTTTTAACCTCTTGGCTAAAAACACGAGTAAAAGGCACGCGCGTGAAATTTCGCACCCCCGAAAAATTTTTACCCGAGTCCATTTTTTCATCCCAATCATCTCACCATGCATCACCAAGCATGAAAGTGTCAAAAAATTCGCATCTTTTGACAGCGTAAAAAATTTCGTGTTTTTTAACCTTCTTGGCTGAAAACACGAGTAAAAGGGCGCGCGAAATTTTGCACCCCCGGAAAATTTTCGCCCAAAAGTCCATTTTTTCATCCCAAACATCTCACCATGGATCAACAGACATGAAATCATCGAAAAATTTGCTTCTTTTGACAGCGTAAAAATTTTTGCATTTTTTGACTTTTTTTACTGAAAAAATGAGTAAAAGGCGCGTGCGCGAAATTTCGCACCCCCGGAAAATTTTCACCCGAGTCCATTTTTTCGTCCCAATCATCTCACCATGCACCAACAGGCATGAAAGTGTCGAAAAATTCGAATCTTTTGATAGCATAAAAAATTTTGCATTTTTTAACCTTCTTGCCTGAAAACACGAGTAAAAGGCACGCACGCGAAATTTCGCACCCCCGAAAAATTTTTGGCCGAGTCCATTTTTTCATCCCAATCATCTCACCATGCATCACCAGGCATGAAAGTGTCGAAAAATTTGCATCTTTTGACAGCGTAAAAAATTTCGTATTTTTTGACCTTCTTGGCTGAAAACACGAGTAAAAGGGCTCGCGAAATTTCGCACCCCCGGAAAATTTTCGTTCAAAAGTCCATTTTTTCATCCCAAACATCTCACCATGCATCAACAGGCACGAAATTAACGAAAAATTCGCTTCTTTCGACACCGTAAAAAATTTCGCATTTTTTTACTTTCTTTGCTGAAAACACGAGTAAAAGGCGCGCGCGCGAAATTTCGCACCCCCGGAAAATTTTCACCCGAGTTCATTTTTTCGTCCCAATGATCTCACCATGCATCAACAGGCACGAAAGCGTCAAAAATTTCGCTTCTTTTGACAGCGTATAAAATTGTGTTTTTTGACCTTCATGGCTAAAAACACGAGTACAAGGCGTGCGCGCGAGTACAAGGTGCGCGCGTGAAATTTCGCACCCCCGAAAAATTTTCGTCCGAGTCCATTTTTTCGTCCCAATCATCTCACCATGCATTAACAGGCACGAAAGCGTCGAAAAATTCGCATCTTTTGACAACGTAAAAAATTTTGCATTTTTTGACCTTCTTGGCTGAAAATACGAGAAAAAGGCGCGCGCGCGAAATTTCGCACCCCCGAAAAATTTTCGGCCTAGTCCATGTTTTCGTCCCAATCATCTCACCATGCATCAATAGGCACGAAAGCGTCAAAAATTTCGCATCTTTTGAAAGTGTAAAAAATTTCACATTTTTTGACCTTCATGGAAGAAAACACCAATAAAAGGCGCGCGCGAAATTTCGCACCACCGGAAAATTTTCATCCGTGTCCATTTTTTCGTCCCAATCATCTCACAATGCATCAACAGGCACAAAAACGTCGAAAATTTTGCATCTTTTGACAGCGTTAAAAATTTCACATTTTTTAACCTTCTTGGCTGAAAACACGAGTAAATGGGCGCGCAAAATTTCACATCCTCGAAAAATTTTCGCCCGAGTCCATTTTTTTGTCCCAATCATCTTACCATCCATCAACAGGCACGAAAGCGTTGAAAATTTTGCGTCTTTTGACAGCGTAATAAATTTCGTGTTTTTTGACCTCCTTGGCTGAAAACACGAGTACAAGGCGCGCACGCAAAATTTCGCACCCCCGAAAACTTTTCGCCCGAGTCCATTTTTTCGTCCCAATCATCTCACTGTGCATCAACAGGCACGAGAGCGTTGAAAATGTCGCATATTTTGACATTGTAAAAAATTTCGGATTTTTTGACCTTATTGGCTGAAAACACGAGTAAAAGTCGCGCATGCAAAATTTTGAACCCCTGAAAACTTTTCTCCCAAGTCCATTTTTTCGTCCCAATCATCTCACCATGCATCAACAAGCACGAAAGCGTCAAAAATTTTGCATGTTTTGATAGCGTAAAAAATTTCGCATTTTTTGACCTTCTTGGCTGAAAACACGAGTACAAGGCGCGCGCGCGAAATTTCGCACCCCAGAAAATTTTCGCCAGAGTCCATTTTTTCGTCCCAATCATCTCACCATGCATCAACAAGCACGAAAGCGTCGAAAAAATCGCATCTTTTGACAGCGTAAAAAATTTCGAATTTTTTGACCTTCTTGGTTGAAAACACGAGTACAAGGCGCGTGCGCGAAATTTCGCATCCCCGAAAATTTTTTGCCCGAGTCCATTTTTTCGTCCCAATCATCTCACCATGCATCAACAGGCATGAAAGCGTCAAAAATTTTGCTTCTTTTGACAACGTAAAAAATTTCGTGTTTTTGATCTTTTTGGCTGAAAACACGAGTAAAATGCGCGCGCGCGAAATTTTGCACCTCCGGAAAATTTTCGCCCGAGTCCATTTTTTTGTCCCAATCATCTCACCATGCATCAACAGGCACGAAAGCGTCGAAAATTTTGCATCTTTTGACATCATCAAAATTTTCACGTTTTTTGACCTTCTTGGCTGAAAACACGAGAAAAAGGCGCGCACACGAAATTTCGTACCCCCGAAAAATTTTCGCCTGAGTCGATTTTTTCGTCCCAATCATCTCACCATGCATCAACAGACACGAAAGCGTCGAAAATTTTGCATCTTTTGGTAGCATAAAAAATTTCACGTTTTTTGACCTTCTTAGCTGAAAACACGAGTAAAAGTTGCGCGCGCAAAATTTTGAACCCCCGAAAACTTTTCGCTCAAGTCCATTTTCTCGTCCAAATCATCTCACCATGCAACAGGCACAAAAGCTTCGAAAATTTCGCGTCATTTCATAGCGTAAAAAATTTCGCGTTTTCTGACCTTCTTGGCCGAAAACACGAGTAAAAGTCGCGCGAGCGACATTTCGAACCCCCGAAAACTATTCGCCCGAGTCCATTTTTTCATCCCAATCATCTCACCATGCATCAACAGGCACGAAGGAGTCGAAAATTTTGCATCTTTTGATTGCGTAAAAAATTTCGTATTTTTTGACCTTCATGGCTGAAAACACGAGTAAAAGACGCGCGTAGGAAATTTTGCACCCCCGGAAAATTTTTGCCCGAGTCCATTTTTTCATCCCAATCATCTCACCATGCCTCAACAGGCATGAAAGCGTCAAAAATTTTGCTTCTTTTGACAGCGTAAAAAATTTCGCATTTTTTAACCTTCTTGGCTGAAAACACGAGTAAAAGGCACACGCGCGAAATTTCGCACCCCCAAAAAATTTTAGCCCGAGTCCATTTTTTCGTCCCAATCATCTTACCAAGCATCAACAGGCACGAAAGCGTCGAAAAATTCACATCTTTTGATAGCGTAAAAAAATTTGTGTTTTTTGACCTTCTTGGCCGAAAACACGAGGAAAAGGCGCGCGCGTGAAATTTCGCACCGCCGAAAAATTTTTGCCCGAGTCCATTTTTTCGTCCCAATCATCTCATCATGCATCAATAGGTACGAAAGCGTCAAAAATTTCGCGTCTTTTGATAGCGTAAAAATTTTCGTGTTTTTGACTTTCTTGGCTGAAAACACGAGTATAAGGCGCGCACGCGAAATTTTGCACCACCGGAAACTTTTCGCCTGAGTCCATTTCTTTGTCACAATCATCTCACTGTGCATCAACAAGCATGAGAGCGTCGAAAGTGTCGCATCTTTTGACATTGTAAAAAATTTTGGATTTTTTGACCTTCTTGGCTGAAAACACGAGTTAAGTCGCGCGCACGAAATTTTGAACCCCCGAAACTTTTCGCCCAAGTCCATTTTTTCGTCCCAATCATCTCACCATGCATCAACAAGCACGAAAGCGTCGAAAATTTTGCATCTTTTGATAGCGTAAAAAATTTTGCATTTTCTGACATTCTTGGCTGAAAACACGAGTAAAAGGCGCGCGCGCGAAATTACGCACCCCCGGAAAATTTTCACCCGAGTCCATTTTTTCATCACAATCATCTCACCATGCATCAACCGGCACGAAAGCATCGAAAATTTCACATCTTTTGACAGCGTAAAAAATTTCGTATTTTTTGACCTTCTTGGCTGAAAACACGAGTGAAAGGCGCGCGCGCGAAATTTCGCAAGCCCGGAAAATTTTTGCCCGAGTTCATTTTTTCGTCCCAATCATCTCACCATGCATCAACAGGCACGAAAGCGTAAAAAATTTCACATCTTTTGACAACGTAAAAAATTTCGTGTTTTTTGACATTCATGGCTGAAAACATGAGTAAAAGGCACGCGCGCTAAACTTCGCACCCCCGGAAAATTTTCGCCCGAGTCCATTTTTTCATCTCAATCATCTCACCATGCATCAACAGGCATGAAAGTGTCGAAAAATTCGCGTCTTTTGATAGCATAAAAAATTTCACGTTTTTTGACCTTCTTGGCTGAAAATACGAGTAAAAGTCGCGCGCGAAATTTCGAACCCCCGAAAACTTTTCGCCCAAGTCCATTTTTTCGTCCCAATCATCTCACCATGCATCAACAGGCACAAAAGCGTCAAAAATTTCGCATGTTTTGATAGCGTAAAATATTTCGCGTTTTCTAACCTTCTTGGCCGAAAACACGAGTACAAGGCGCGCGCGCGAAATTTCGCACACCCGAAAAATTTTTGCCCGAGTCCATTTTTTCGTTCCAATCATCTCACCATGCATCAACAGGCACGAAAGCGTTGAAAAAATCGCATCTTTTGACAGCGCAAAAAATTTCGTATTTTTTGACCTTCTTGGCTGAAAACACGAGTAAAAGCTTCGCACACCCGAAAAATTTTCGCCCAAAAGTCCATTTTTTCATCCCAATCATCTCATCATGCATCAACAGGCACAAAAGCGTCGAAAATTTCGCATCTTTTGACAGCGTCAAAAATTTCACATTTTTTAACCTTCTTGGCTGAAAACACGAGAAAAAGGGCCCGCGAAATTTCGCACCCTCGAAAAATTTTCGCCCAAAAGTCCATTTTTTCGTCCCAATCATCTCACCATGCATCAACAGGAACGAAAGCGTCGAAAATTTCGAGTCTTTTGACACCATAAAAAATTTCGCATTTTCTAACTTTCATGGCTGAAAACACGAGTACATAGCGCGCGTGCGAAATTTCGCATCCCCGGAAAATTTTTGCCCGAGTCCATTTTTTCGTCCCAATCATCTCACCATGCATCAACATGCATGAAAGCGTCCAAAATTTCGCGTCTTTTGACGCGTAAAAATTTTCGTATTTTTTTACTTTCTGGGCTGAAAACACGAGTATAAGGCGCTCGCGTGAAATTTTGCACCCCCGGAAACTTTTCGCCCGAGTCCATTTCTTCATCTCAATCATCTCACTGTACATCAACAGGCATGAGAGCGTCGAAAGTGTCGCATCTTTTGACATTGTAAAAAATTTCGGATTTTTTGACCTTCTTGGTTGAAAACACGAGTAAAAGTCGCGCACGCGAAATTTCGAACCCCCGAAAACTTTTCACCCAAGTCTATTTTTTCATCCCAATCATCTCACCATGCATCAACAAGCACGAACGGGTCGAAAATTTCGCATGTTTTGATAGCGTAAAACATTTTGCGTTTTCTGACCTTCTTGGCTGGAAACACGAGTACAAGGCGCGCGCGCGAAATTTCGCACCCCCGGAAAATTTTTGCCCGAGTCCATTTTTTCGTCCCAATCATCTCACCATGCATCAACAGGCGCGAAAGCGTTGAAAAAATCGCATCTTTTGACAACGTAAAAAATTTTGTATTTTTTGACCTTCTTGGCTGAAAACACGAGTAAAAGGGCGCGCGAAGTTTCGCACCCCCGGAAAATTTTCGCCCAAAAGTCCATTTTTTCTTCCCAATCATCTCACAATGCATCAACAGGCACAAAAGTGTCAAAAATTTTGCATCTTTTGACAGCGTCAAAAATTTCACATTTTTTAACCTTCTTGGCTAAAAACACGGGTAAAAGGGCCCACGAAATTTCGCACCCTCGGAAAATTTTTGCCCAAAAGTTTATTTTTTCACCCCAATCATCTCACCATGCATCAACAGGAATGAAAGCGTCGAAAATTTCACGTCTTTTGATACCGTAAAAAATTTCGCATTTTCTGACTTTCTTGGCTGAAAACACGAGTACATAGCGCGCGTGCGAAATTTCGCATCCCCGAAAAATTTTTGCCCGAGTCCATTTTTTCGTCCCAATCATCTCACCATGCATCAACAAGCACGAAAGCGTCGAAAATTTTACGTCTTTTGACAGCGTAAAAATTTTCGTGTTTTTTGACTTTCTTGGCTGAAAACACGAGTATAAGGCGCTCGCGCAAAATTTTGCACCCCCGAAAACTTTTCGCCCGAGTCCATTTCTTCGTCCCAATCATCTCACTATGCATCAACAGACATGAGAGCGTCGGAAGTGTCGCATCTTTTGACATTGTAAAAAATTTCGGATTTTTTGACCTTCTTGGCTGAAAAGACGAGTAAAAGTCGCGCACGAGAAATTTCGAACCCCCGAAAACTTTTTGACCAAGTCTATTTTTTCGTCCCAATCATCTCACCATGCATCAACAAGCATGAAAGCGTCGAAAATTTTGCATCTTTTGATAGCGTAAAAAATTTCGCATTTTTTGATCTTCTTGGCTGAAAACACGACTAAAAGGCGCGCGCGAGAAATTACGCACCCCCGAAAAATTTTCGCCCGAGTCCATTTTTTCGTCCCAATCATCTCACCATGCATCAACAGGCACGAAAGCATCGAAAATTTCGCATCTTTTGACAGCGTAAAAAATTTCGTATTTTTCGACCTTCTTGGCTGAAATCACGAGTAAAAGGCGCGCGCGCGAAATTTCGCAACCCCGTAAAATTTTCGCCCGAGTTCATTTTTTCGTCCCAATCATCTCATCATGCATCAACAGGCACGAAAGCGTCGAAAATTTCACATCTTTTGACAACGTAAAAAATTTCGTATTTTTTGACCTTCATGGCTGAAAACACGAGTAAAAGACACGCGCGCTAAACTTCGCACCCCCGGAAAATTTTCGCCCGAGTACATTTTTTCATCTCAATCATCTCACCATGCATCAACAGGCATCAAAGTGTTGAAAAATTCGCGTCTTTTGATAGCATAAAAAATTTCACGTTTTTTGACCTTCTTGGCTGAAAACACGAGTAAAAGTCGCGCGCGCGAAATTTCGAACCCCCGAAAACTTTTCGCCCAAGTCCATTTTTTCGTCTCAATCATCTCACCATGCATCAACAGGCACAAAAGCGTCGAAAATTTCGCATGTTTTGATAGCGTAAAACATTTCGCGTTTTCTGACCTTCTTGGCTGAAAACACGAGTACAAGGCGCACGCACGAAATTTCGCACCCCCGGAAAATTTTCACCCGAGTCCATTTTTTTATTCCCAATCATCTCACCATGCATCAACAGGCACAAAAGCGTTGAAAAAAATCGCATCTTTTGACAGCGTAAAAAATTTCATATTTTTTGACCTTCTTGGTTGAAAACAAGAGTAAAAGGGCGCGCGAAATTTCGCATCCCCGGAAAATTTTTGCTCGAGTCCATTTTTTCGTCCCAATCATCTCACCATGCATCAACAGACACGAAAGCGTAAAAAATTTTGCGTCTTTTGACAGCGAAAAAATTTTCATGTTTTTTGACTTTCTTGGCTGAAAACACGAGTATAAGGCAAGCCGCGAAATTTTGCACCCTCGAAAATTTTTCGCCCGAGTCCATTTCTTCGTCCCAATCATCTCACTGTGCATCAACAGGCACGAGAGCGTTGAAAGTGTCGCATCTTTTGACATTGAAAAAAATTTCGGATTTTTTGACCTTCTTGGCTGAAAACACGAGTAAAAGTCGCACGCGCGAAATTTCGAACCCCCGAAAACTTTTCGCCCAAGTCCATTTTTTCGTCCCAATCATGTCACCATGCATCAACAGGCACGAAAGCGTTGAAAAAATCGCATCTTTTGATAGCGTAAAAAATTTCGTGTTTTTTGACCTTCTTGGTTGAAAACACGAGTAAAAGGGCGCACGAAATTTCGCACCCCCAGAAAATTTTCGGCCAAAAGTCCATTTTTTCATCCCAATCATCTCACCATGCATCAACAGGCACAAAAGCGTCGAAAATTTCGCATCTTTTGACAGCGTCAAAAATTTCACATTTTATAACCTTCTTGGCTGAAAACACGAGTAAAAGGGTCCGCAAAATTTCGCACCCTCGGAAAATTTTCGCCCAAAAGTCCATTTTTTCGTCCCAATCATCTCACCATGCATCAACAGGAATGAAAGCGTCAAAAATTTCGGTCTTTTGATACCGTAAAAAATTTCGCATTTTCTGACTTTCTTGGCTGAAAACACGAATACATAGCGCGTGTGCGAAATTTCGCATCCCCGAAAAAATTTTATCCGAGTCCATTTTTTCGTCCCAATCATCTCACCATGCTTCAACAAGCACGAAAGCGTCGAAAATTTTGCGTCTTTTGACAGCGTAAAAATTTTCGTATTTTTTTACTTTCTTGGCTGAAAACACGAGTATAAGGCGCTCGCGCGAAATTTTGCACCCCCGGAAAATTTTCGCCCGAGTCCATTTCTTCGTCCCAATCATCTCACTGTGCATCAACAGGCATGAGAGCGTCGAAAGTGTCGCATCTTTTGACATTGTAAAAAATTTCGGATTTTGTGACCTTCTTGTCTGAAAACACGAGTAAAAGTCACGCACGCGAAATTTCGAACCCCCGAAAAGTTTTGCCCAAGTCCATTTTTTCGTCCCAATCATCTCACCATGCATCAACAAGCACGAAAGCGTAAAAAATTTTGCATCTTTTGATAGCGTAAAAAATTTCGCATTTTCTGACCTTCTTGGCTGATAACACGAGTAAAAGGCGCGCGCGAGAAAAAAATTTTCGCCCGAGCCCATTTTTTCGTCCCAATCATCTCACCATACATCAACAGACACGAAAGCATCGAAATTTCGCAACCCCGTAAAATTTTCGCCCAAGTACATTTTTTCGTCCCAATCATCTCATCATGCATCAACAGGCAGGAAAGCGTCGAAAATTTCACATCTTTTGACAACGTGAAAAATTTCGTATTTTTTGACCTTCATGGCTGAAAACAAGAGTAAAAGGCACGCGCGCTAAACTTCGCACCCCCGGAAATTTTTCGCCCGAGTCCATTTTTCATCTCAATCATCTCACCATGCATCAACATGCATGAAAGTGTCGAAAAATTCGCGTCTTTTGATAGCATAAAAAATTTCACATTTTTTGACCTTCTTGGCTGAAAACACGAGTAAAAGTCGCGCGTGCGAAATTTCGAACCCCCGAAAACTTTTCGCTCAAGTCCATTTTTTCGTCCCAATCATCTCACCATGCATCAACAGGCACAAAAGCGTCGAAAATTTCGCATGTCTTGATAGCGTAAACATTTCGCATTTTTTGACCTTCTTGGCTGAAAACACGAGTACAAGGCGCACGCACGAAATTTCGCACCCCCGGAAAATTTTCGCCCAAGTCCATTTTTTCGTCCCAATCATCTCACCATGCATCAACAGGCACGAAAGCGTTGAAAAAATTGCATCTTTTGACAGCGTAAAAAATTTCGTGTTTTTTGACCTTCTTGGCTGAAAATAGGAGTAAAAGGGCGCGCAAAATTTCGCATCCCCGAAAAATTTTCGCCCGAGTCCATTTTTTCGTCTCAATCATCTCACCATGCATCAACAGACACGAAAGCGTAAAAAATTTCGCGTCTTTTGACAGCGTAAAAATTTTCGTGTTTTTTGACTTTCTTGGCTGAAAACACGAGTATAAGGCGCGCACGCGAAATTTTGCACCCCCGGAAACTTTTCGCCCGAGTCCATTTCTTCGTCCCAATCATCTCACTGTGCATCAACAGGCACGAGAGCGTCAAAAGTGTCGCATATTTTGATATTGTAAAAAATTTCGGATTTTTTGACCTTCTTGGCTGAAAAGACGAGTAAAAGTGGTGCGCGCAAAATTTCGAACCGCTGAATCCATTTTTCATCGCAATCTTCTCACCATGCATCAACAGGCACGAAAGCGTCGAAAAATTCGCATCTTTTGACAGCGTAAAAAATTTCGCATTTTTTTACCTTCTTGGCTGAAAACACAAGAAAAAGGCGCGCGCGCGAAATTTCGCACCCCCGGAAACTTTTCGCCCGAATCCATTTTTTCGTCCCAATCATCTCACCATGCATCAACACGCACGAAAGCGTCGAAAATTTTACATCTTTTGATAGCGTATAAAATTTCGCATTTTCTGACCTTCTTGGCTGAAAATACGAGTAAAAGGTGCGCGCGCGAAATTACGCACCCCCGGAAAATTTTCGCCCGAGTCCATTTTTTCGTCCCAATCATCTCACCATGCATCAACAGGTATGAAAGCATCGAAAATTTTGCATCTTTTGACAGCGTAAAAAATTTCGTATTTTTCGACCTTCTTGGCTGAAAACACGAGTAAAAGACGCGGGCGCGAAATTTCACAACCCCAAAAAATTTTCGCTCGAGTTCATTTTTTCATCCCAATCATCTCATCATGCATCAACAGGTACGAAAGCGTCAAAAATTTCACATCTTTTGACTGCGTCAAAAATTTCACATTTTTTGACCTTCTTGGCTGAAAACACGAGTAAAAGGCGCGCGTGCGAAATTTCGCACCCCAGAAAAATTTTCGCCCGAGTCCATTTTTTCGTCCCAATCATCTCACCATGCATCAACAGGCACGAAAGCGTCGAAAATTTTGCGTCTTTTGACATCGTAAAAAATTTCATGTTTTTTTACTTTCTTGGCTGAAAACACGAGTATAAGGCGCGCGCGCGAAATTTTGCACCCCCGAAAAGTTTTCGCCCGAGTCCATTTCTTCGTCCCAATCATCTCACTGTGCATCAACAGACACGAGAACGTTGAAAGTGTCGCATCTTTTGACATTGTAAAAAATTTCGGATTTTTTGACCTTCTTGGCTAAAAAAACGAGTAAAAGGGCTCGCGAAATTTCGCACCCCCGGAAAATTTTTGCCCAAAAGTCCATTTTTTCATCCCAATCATCTCACCATGCATCAACAGGCACAAAAGCATCAAAAATTTCGCATCTTTTGACAGCGTCAAAAATTTCACATTTTTTAACCTTCTTGACTGAAAACACGAGCAAAAGGGCGCGCGAAAAATTTTGCACCCCCGAAAAATTTTCTCCCGAGTCCATTTTTTCATCCCAATCATCTCACCATGCATCAACAGGCACAAAAGCATCGAAAAATTCGCATCTTTTGACAGCATAAAAATTTTTGCATTTTTTGACCTTCTTGGCACACGAGTAAAAGGCGCGCGCTCGAAATTTCGCACCCCTGGAAAATTTTCGCCCGAGTCCATTTTTTCGTCCCAATCATCTCACCTTGCATCAACAGGCACGAAAGCGTAAAAAATTTTGCATCTTTTGATAGCGTAAAAAATTTCACGTTTTTTGACCTTCTTGGCTGAAAACACGAGTAAAAGGCGCACGCGCAAAATTTCGCAACACCAGAAACTTTTCGTCCGAATCCATTTTTACGTCCCAATCATCTCACTGTGCATATACAGGCACGAAAGCGTAGAAAATTTTGCATCTTTTGACATTGTAAAAAATTTTGCATTTTTTGACCTTCTTGGCTGAAAACACGAGTAAAAGGTGCCGGCGCGAAATTTCGCACCCCCGGAAAAATTTCGCCCGAGTCCATTTTTTTGTCCCAATCATCTAACCATGCATCAACAGGAACGAAAGCGTCGAAAATTCCGTAGCGTAAAAATTTTCACGTTTTTTTACCTTTTTGGCTGAAAATACGAGTAAAAGGCGCGCGCGAAATTTCGAACCCTCGGAAAATTTTCGCCCGAGTCCATTTTTTCATCCCAATCATCTCACCATGCATCAACAGGCACGAAAGCGTCGAAAAATTCGCATCTTTTGACAGCGTAAAAAATTTCGCATTTTTTGACCTTCTTGGCTGAAAACATGAGTAAAAGGCGCGCGCGCGAAATTTTGCACCCCCAGAAATTTTTCGTCCGAGTCCATTTTTTCGTCTCAATCATCTCTCCGTGCATATACATGCACGAAAGCGTAAAAAATTTTGCATCTTTTGACATTATAAAAAATTTCGCATTTTTGGACATTCTTGGCTGAAAACACGAGAAAAGGCGCAGGCGTGAAATTTCGCACCCCCGGAAAATTTTCGCTCGAGTCCATTTTTTCGTCCCAATCATCTCACCATACATCAACAGGCACGAAAGCGTCAAAAATTTTGCAGCGTAAAAAATTTCACATTTTTTTGACCTTTTTGGCTGAAAACATGAGTAAAAGACGCGCGGGCGAAATTTCGAACCCCAGGAAAATTTTTTCCCGAGTTTATTTTTTCATCCCAATCATCTCACCATGCATCAACAGGCATGAAAGCGTCAAAAAATTCCCATCTTTTGACAGCGTAAAAAATTTCGCATTTTTTTACCTTCTTGGCTGAAAACACGCGCGCACGAAATTTCGCACCCCCGGAAAATTTTCTACCGAGTCCATTTTTTCGTCACAATATCTCACCATGCATCAACAGGCACAAAAGCATCGAAAAATTGACAGCATAAAAAATTTTGCATTTTTTTGACCTTCTTGGCTGAAAACACGAGTAAAAGGCGCGCGCTCGAAATTTCGCACCCCCGAAAAATTTTCGCCCGAGTCCATTTTTTGTCTCAATCATCTCACCATGCATCAACATGAACGAAAGCGTAAAAATTTTGCATCTTTTGACAGCGAAAAATTTTTCACATTTTTTGACCTTCTTGGCTGAAAACACGAGTAAAAGGCGCGTGCGCAAAATTTTGCAACACCGGAAACTTTTCGCCCCGAGTCCATTTTTTCGTCCGAATCATCTCACTGTGCACATACAGGCACGAAAGCGTAGAAAGTTTTACATCTTTTGACATTGTAAAAAATTTTGCATTTTTTGACCTTCTTGGCTGAAAACACGAGTAAGAGGTGCAGGCGCGAAATTTCGCACCACCTGAAAAATTTTGCCCGAGTCCATTTTTTTGTCCCAATCATGTAACCATACATCAACAGGAATGAAAGCATCAAAAATTTCGCAGCGTAAAAAATTTCACATTTTTTTACCTTCTTGGCTGAAAATACGAGTAAAAGGCGCGCCCGCGAAATTTTGAACCCTCGAAAAATTTTTGCCTGAGTCCATTTTTTCATCCCAATCATCTCACCATGCATCAACAGGCACGAAAACGTCGAAAAATTCGCATCTTTTGACAGCGTAAAACATTATGCATTTTTTCACCTTCTTGGCTGAAAACGCGCGCGCGCGAAATTTCGCACCCGCAGAAAATATTCGCCTGAGTCCATTTTTTCGTCCCAATCATCTCAACATGCATCAACAGGCACTAAAGCGTAAAAAAATTTGCATCTTTTGACAGCGTAAAAAAGTTCATATTTTTTGACATTCTTGACTGAAAACACTTGTAAAATGGGCGCACGCGAAATTTCGCAAACCCGGAAAATTTTCGCCCGAGTCCATCTTTTCATCCCAATCATCTCACCATGCATCAACAGGTACCAAAGCGTCGATAATTTTACATCTTTTGACAGCGTAAAAAATTTCGTGTTTTTTGGCCTTCATGGCTGAAAACACGAGTAAAAGGAACGCGCGTGAAATTTCGCACCCCCGGAAAATTTTTGCCCGAGTCCATCTTTTCATCCCAATATCTCACCATGCATCAACAGGCATGAAAGTGTCTAAAATTTTGCATCTTTTGATAGCATAAAAAATTTCGCGTTTTTTGACCTTCTTGGCTGAAAACACGAGTAAAAGGCGAGCGCGAAATTTCGCTCCCCTGCAAAATTTTCGCCCGAGTCCATTTTTTCGTCCCAAACATATCACCATGTGTCAACAAAAAATTTTGCATCTTTTGGCAGCATAAAAAATTTCGTATTTTTTTACCTTCTTGGCTGAAAATCGGAGTGAAAGGCACGCGCGCGAAATTTCGTACCCCCGAAAACTTTTCGCCCGAGTCCATTTTTTCGTCCCAATCATCTCACCATGCATCAACAGGCAAGCGTAAAAAATTTTGCTTCTTTTGACAGCGTAAAAAATTTCGCATTTTTTTACCTTCTTGGCTGAAAACACGAGTAAAAGGCGCGCGCGCGAAATTTTGCACCCCAGAAATTTTTCGCCCGAGTCCATTTTTTCGTCTCAATCATCTCACCGTGCATATACACGCACGAAAGCGTCGAAAATTTCGCATCTTTTGATATTATAAAAAATTTCACGTTTTTGGACCTTCTTGGCTGAAAACACGAGTAAAAGGCGCAGGCGTGAAATTTCGCACCTCCGAAAAATTTTCGCTCGAGTCCATTTTTTCGTCTCAATCATCTCACCATGCATCAACATGCACGAAAGGGTTAAAAATTTCGCAGCGTAAAAAATTTCACGTTTTTTTGACCTTTTTGGCTGAAAACACGAATAAAAGAAGCGCAGGCGAAATATCGAACCCTAGGAAAATTTTCTCCCGAGTTTATTTTTTCATCCCAATCATCTCACCATGCATCAACAGGCATGAAAGCGTCGAAAAATTCCCATCTTTTGACAGCGTCAAAAATTTCGCATTTTTTGCCTTTCTTGACTGAAAACATGCGCGCGAAATTCCGCACCCCGGGAAAATTTTCTCCCGAGTCCATTTTTTCGTCCCAATCATCTCACCATGCATCAACAGGCACAAAAGCGTCAAAAAATTTGCATCTTTTGACGGCATAAAAAATTTTGCATTTTTTTACCTTTTTGGCTGAAAACACGAGTAAAAGGCGCGCGCTCGAAATTTCGCACCCCCGAAAAATTTTCGCCCGAGTCCATTTTTTCGTCCTAATCATCTCACCATGCATCAACTGGCACAAAAGCGTAAAAAATTTTGCATCTTTTGACAGCGTAAAAAAATTCACGTTTTTTGACCATCTTGGTTGAAAACACAAGTAAAAGGCGCGCGCGCGAAATTTCGCAACACCGGAAACTTTTCGCCCGAGTCCATTTTTTCGTCCCAATCATCTCACTATGCATATACAGTCATGAAAGCGTAGAAAATTTTGCATCTTTTGACATTGTAAAAAATTTTGCATTTTTTGACCTTCTTGGCTGAAAACACGAGTAAAGGGTGCAGGCGCGAAATTTTGCACCCGGGGAAAAATTTCGCCCGAGTCCTTTTTTTCGTACCAATCATCTAACCATGCATCAACAAGAACGAAAGCGTCGAAAATTTTGCAGCGTAAAAAATTTCACGTTATTTTACCTTCTTGGCTGAAAATATGAGTAAAATGCGCCGCGCGCGAAATTTCGAACCCTCGGAAAATTTTCGCCCGAGTCCATTTTTTCATCCCAATCATCTCACCATGCATCAACAGGCACGAAAGCGTAAAAAAATTCGCATCTTTTGACAGCGTAAAAAAATTCGCATTTTTTGACCTTCTTGGCTGAAAACACGAGTAAAAGACACGCGCGTGAAATTTCGCACCCCCGAAAAATTTTTGCCTGAGTCCACCTTTTCATCCCAATATCTCACCATGCATCAATAGGCATGAAAGTGTCGAAAAATTCGCATTTTTTGATAGCATAAAAATTTTGGGTTTTTTGACCTTGTTGGCTGAAAACACGAGTAAAAGGCGCGCGCGAAATTTCATTCCCCTGGAAAATTTTCACCCGAGTCCATTTTTTCGTCCCACTCATATCACCATGCATCAACAGGCATGAAAGCAACGAAAATTTTGCATCTTTTGACAGCACAAAAAATTTCGTGTTTTTTTACCTTCTTGGCTGAAAATCAGAGTCAAAGGCATGCGCACGAAATTTCGCACCCATGAAAAATTTTCACCTGAGTCCATTTTTTCATCGCAATCTTCTCACCATGCATCAACAGGCACGAAAGCGTCATAAAATTCGCATATTTTGACAGCGTAAAAAATTTCGCGTTTTTTGACCTTCTTGGCTGAAAACTCAAGAAAAAGGCGCGCGCAGCGAAATTTCGCACCACCGGAAACTTTTCGCCCGAGTCCATTTTTTCGTCCCAGTCATCTCATCATGCATCAACAGGGACGAAAGCGTCAAAAATTTTGCATCTTTTGACAGCGTAAAAAAAATCGCATTTTTTGACCTTCTTGGCTAAAAACACGAGTAAAAGACGCGCGGGCGAAATTTCGAACTCCCGGAAAATTTTCTCCCGAGTTTATTTTTTCATCCCAATAATCTCACCATGTATCAACAGGCACGAAAGCATTGAAAAATTCTCATCTTTCGACAGCATAAAAAATTTTGCATTTTTTGACCTTCTTGGCTGAAAACACGAGTAAAAGGCGCGCGCTCGAAATTTCGCACCCCCGAAAACTTCGCACCCCCGGAATTTCGGACCCCCGGAAATTTCGAACCCTCGAAAAATTTTTGCCTGAGTCCATTTTTTCATCCCAATCATCTCACCATGCATCAACAGGCACGAAAGCGTCGAAAAATTCGCATCTTATGACAGCATAAAAAATTTCGCGTTTTTTGACCTTCTTGGCTGAAAACGCGCGCGCGAAATTTCGCACACGCAGAAAATTTTCGCTGGAGTCCATTTTTTTGTCCCAATCATCTCACCATGCATCAACAGGCACAAAAGCGTAAAAATTTTTGCATCTTTTGACAACGTAAAAAATTTCACATTTTTTGACCTTCTTGGCTGAAAACACGAGTAAAAGCGCTGCGCGCGCGAAATTTCGCAACCCCGGAAAATTTTCGCCCGAGTCAATCTTTTCATCCCAATCATCTCACCATGCATCAACAGGTATGAAAGTGTCGAAAATTTCACATCTTTTTACAGCGTAAAAAATTTCGTATTTTTTGACCTTCATGGCTGAAAACACAAGTAAAAGGCACGCGTGTGAAATTTCGCACCCCCGGAAAATTTTCACCCGAGTCCATCTTTCATCCCAATATCTCACCATCCATCAACAGGCATGAAAGTGTCGAAAAATTTGCATCTTTTGATAGCATAAAAAATTTCGCATTTTTTGACCTTCTTGGCTGAAAACACGAGTAAAAGGCGCGCGCAAAATTTCGCACCCCTGAAAAAATTTTCGGCCGAGTCCATTTTTTCATCGCAATCTTCTCACAATGCATCAATAGGCATGAAAGCGTCAAAAAATTCGCATCTTTTGATAGCGTAAAAAAATTCACGTTTTTTGACCTTCTTGGCTGAAAACACAAGAAAAAGGCTCGCGCGCGAAATTTCGCAACCCGAAAACTTTTCGCCCGAGTCCATTTTTTCGTCCTAATCATCTCACCATGCATCAACAGGCACGAAAGTGTCGAAAATTTTGCATCTTTTGACAGCGTAAAAAATTTCGCATTTTTTGACCTTCTTGGCGGAAAACACGAGTAAAAGGCGCGCGCGCGAAATTTCGCACCCCCGAAAACTTTTTGCCCGAGTCCTTTTTTTCGTCTCAATCATCTCACCGTGCATATACATGCACGAAAGTGTCGAAAATTTTGCATCTTTTGACATTATCAAAAATTTCGCGTTTTTGGACCTTCTTGTCTGAAAACACGAGTAAAAGGCGCAGGCGCGAAATTTCGCACCTCCAGAAAATTTTCGTCCGACTCCATTTTTTCGTCCCAATCATCTCACCATGCATCAACCGACACGACAGCGTCAAAAAATTCGCAGCGTAAAAAATTTCACGTTTTTTGACCTTTTTGGCTGAAAACACGAGTAAAACACGCACGCGCGAAATTTTGAACCCCCGAAAAATTTTCTCCTGAGTTTATTTTTTCATCCCAATCATCTCACCATGCATCAACAGGCACGAAAGCGTCGAAAAATTCCCATCTTTTGACAGCATAAAAATTTTTGCACCCCCGGAAAATTTTCTCCCGAGTCCATTTTTTCGTCCCAATCATCTCACCATGCATCAACAGGAACAAAAGCGTCAAAAAATTCGCATCTTTTGATAGCATAAAATTTTTTGCATTTTTTGACCTTCTTGGCTGAAAATACGAGTAAAAGGCACGCGCTCGAAATTTCGCACCCCAGGAAAAATTTCGCCCGAGTCCATTTTTTCGTCCCAATCATCTAACCATGCATCAACAAGAACGAAAGCGTCGAAAATTTCGCAGCGTAAAAAATTTCACGTTTTTTTACCTTCTTGGCTGAAAACACGAGTAAAAGGCGCGCGCGCGAAATTTCGAACCCTTGGAAAATTTTTGCCCGAGTCCATTTTTTCATCCCTATCATCTCACCATGCATCAACAGACACGAAAGCGTCGAAAAATTCGCATCTTTTGACAGCGTAAAAAATTTCGCATTTTTTGACCTTCTTGCCTGAAAACGCGCGCAGCGCGAAATTTCGCACCCGCGGAAAATTTTCGCTCGAGTCCATTTTTTTGTCCCAATCATCTCACCATGCATGAACAGGCACAAAAGCGTAAAAAAATTTTCATCTTTTGACAGCATAAAAAATTTCACGTTTTTTTACCTTCTTGGCTGAAACACGAGTAAAAGGCGCGCGCGCTAAATTTCGCAACCCCGAAAAATTTTCTCCCGAGTCCATCTTTTCATCCCAATCATCTCACCATGCATCAACAGGTATGAAAGTGTCAAAAATTTCACATCTTTTGACCGTAAAAAATTTCGTGTTTTTTGACCTTCATGGCTGAAAGCACGAGTAAAAGGCACGCGCGTGAAATTTCGCACCCCCGGAAATAGGCATATCGTCCCAATCATATCACCATGCGTCAACAGGCATGAAAGCGTCGAAAAATTCGCATCTTTTGACAGCGTAAAAAATTTCGCCTTTTTTGACCTTGGCTGAAAATCGGAGTCAAAGGCACGCGCGCAAAATTTCGCACCCCTGAAAAATTTTCGTCTGAATCCATTTTTCATCGCAATCTTCTCACCATGCATCAACAGGCACGAAAGCGTTGAAAAATTCACATCTTTTGACAGCGTAAAAAATTTCGCGTTTTTTGACCTTCTTGGCTGAAAACAGAAGAAAAAGGCGCGCGCGCGAAATTTCGCACCCCCGGAAACTTTTCGTCCGAATCCATTTTTTCGTCCCAATCATCTCATCATGCATCAACAGGCACGAAAGCGTCGAAATTTTTGCATCTTTTGACAGCGTAAAAAATATCGCGTTTTTTGACCTTCTTGGCTAAAAATCGGAGTCAAAGGCACGCGCGCAAAATTTCGCACCCCTAGAAAATTTTCGCCCAAATCCATTTTTTCATCGCAATCTTCTCACCATGCATCAACAGGCACGAAAGCGTCGAAAAATTTGCATCTTTTGACAGCGTAAAAAATTTCGCATTTTTTGACCTTGGCTGAAAATCGGAGTCAAAGGCAGGCGCGCAAAATTTCGCACCCCTGAAAAATTTTCGCCCGAATCCATTTTTCATCGCAATCTTCTCACCATGCATCAACAGGCACGAAAGCGTCGAAAAATTCGCATCTTTTGACAGTCTAAAAAATTTCGCATTTTTTGACCTTCTTGGCTGAAAACACAAGAAAAATGCGCGCGCGCGAAATTTCGCACCCCCGGAAACTTTTCGCCCGAATCCATTTTTTCGTCCCAATCATCTCATCATGCATCAAAAGGTACGAAAGCGTCGAAATTTTTGCATCTTTTGACAGCGTAAAAAATTTCACGTTTTTTGACCTTCTTGGATAAAAACACGAGTAAAAGGCGCGCGCGCGAAATTTCGCACCCCCGAAAACTTTTCGCCCGAGTCCTTTTTTTCGTCTCAATCATCTCACCGTGCATATACATGCACGAAAGCGTCGAAAATTTTGCATCTTTTGACATTATCAAAAATTTCGCGTTTTTGGACCTTCTTGTCTGAAAACACGAGTAAAAGGCGCAGGCGCGAAATTTCGCACCTCCAGAAAATTTTCGTCCGAGTCCATTTTTTCGTCCCAATCATCTCACCATGCATCAATAGGCACGAAAGCGTCGAAAATTTTGCATCTTTTGATAGCATAAAAAACTTTGTGTTTTTTTACCTTCTTGACTGAAAACACGAGTAAAAGTCGCGCGCGCGAAATTTCGAACCACCGAAAAATTTTCGCCCGAGTACATTTTTTCGTCCAAATCATATCACCATGCACCAGCAGGCACGAAAGTGTCAAAAATTTTGCATCTTTTGATAGCATAAAATATTTTGCATTTTTCGACCTTCTTGGCTGAAAACACGAGTAAAAGGCCTGCGCTCGAAATTTTGCACCCGCGAAACATTTTCGCCCGAGTCCATTTTTTCGTCCCAATCATCTCACCATGCATCAACAGGCACGAAAGCGTCGATAATATCGTATCTTTTGACAGCGTAAAAAATTTCACATTTTTTGACCTTCTTGGCAGAAAACACCAGTAAAAGGCGCACGCGCGAAATTTTGCACCCTCGGAAAATTTTTCGCCCGAGTCCATTTTTTCGTCCCAATCATCTCACCATGCATGAACAGGCATGAAAGCGTCGAAAATTTTGCATCTTTTGACAGCGTAAAAAATTTCACATTTTTTTACCTTCTTGGCTGAAAACACGAGTAAAAGGGCGCGCGAAATTTCGCACCCCCGGAAACTTTTCGCTCGAGTCCATCTTTTCATCCCAATCATCTCACCATGCATCAACAATCACGAAAGTGTCGAAAATTTTGCATCTTTTGACAGCGTAAAACATTTCGTGTTTTTTACCTTCTTGGCTGAAAACACGAGTAAAAGGCGCGCGCGCGAAATTTCAAACCCCCGAAAACTTTTTGCCCTAGTCCATTTTTTCGTTCCAATCATCCCACCGTGCATCAACTCGAATGAAAGCGTCGAAAATTTCGCATCTTTTGACATTGTAAAAAATTTCGCGTTTTTTGACCTTCTTGGCTGAAAACACGAGTAAAAGGCACGCGAGCGAAATTTCGCACCCCCGGAAAATTTTCGCCCGAGTCCATTTTTTCGTCCCAATCATCTCACCATGCATCAACAGGCACGAAAGCGTAAAAAATTTTGCATCTTTTGACAGCGTCAAAATTTTAAGTTTTTTTACCTTCTTGGCTGAAAACACGAGTAAAAGGCGCGCGGCAGCGAAATTTCGCACCCCAGAAAAATTTTCGCCCGAGTCTATTTTTTCGTCCCAATCATCTCACCATGCATTAACAGACAAGAAAGCGTCGAAAATTTCGCATCTTTTGACTGCGTAAAAAATTTCACATTTTTTGACCTTCTTGGCAGAAAACACCAGTAAAAGGCTAGCGCGCGAAATTCGCACCCTCGGAAAATTTTTCGCCCGAGTCCATTTTTTCGTCCCAATCATCTCACCATGCATCAACAGGCACGAAAGCGTCGAAAATTTTGGATCTTTTGACAGCACCAAAAATTTCACATTTTTTTACCTTCTTGGCTGAAAACACGATTAAAGGGCGCGCGAAATTTCGCACCCCCGGAAACTTTTTACTCGAGTCCATCTTTTCGTCCCAATCATCTCACCAAGCATCAACAGGAATGAAAGCGTCAAAAATTTCGCATCTTTTGACATTGTAAAAAATGTCGTGTTTTTTGACCTTCTTGACTGAAAACACGAGTAAATGTAGCAAGCGCGAAATTTCGCACGCCCGGAAAATTTTAGCCGAAGTTAATTTTTTCGTCCCAATCATCTCACCATGCATCAACAGGCACGAAAGCATCGAAAATTTTGCTTCTTTTGACAGCGTAAAAGATTTCGCATTTTTTTTACCTCCTTGGTTGAGAACGAGAGTAAAAGGCGCGCGCGCAAAATTTCACACCCCCGAAAAATTTTCGCCCGAGTCCATTTTTTCGTCCCAATCATCTCACCATGCATCAACAGGAACGAAAGCGTCAAAAATTTCGCATCTTTTGACATTGTAAAAAATTTCGCATTTTTTGATCTTCTTGGCTAAACACACGAGTAAAAGGCCTGCGCTCGAAATTTTGCACCCGCGAAACATTTTCGCCCGAGTCCATTTTCGTCCCAATCATCTCACCATGCATCAAAAGGCACGAAAGCGTCGAAAATTTCGCATCTTTTGACAGTGTAAAAAATTTCAAATTTTTTGACCTTCTTGGCAGAAAATACCAGTAAAAGGTGCGCGCGCGAAATTTTGCACCCCCGGAAAATTTTTCGCCCGAGTCCATTTTTTCGTCCCAATCATCTCACCATGCATGAACATGCATGAAAGCATTGAAAATTTCGCATCTTTTGACAGCGTCAAAATTTTCACATTTTTTTACCTTCTTGGCTGAAAACACGAGTAAAAGGGCGCGCAAAATTTCGCACCCCCGGAAACTTTTCGCTCGAGTCCATCTTTTCGTCCCAATCATCTCACCATGCATCAACAGTCACCAAAGTGTCGAAAATTTTGCATCTTTTGACAGCGTAAAAAATTTCGTATTTTTTAACCTTCTTGGCTGAAAACACGAGTAAAAGGCGAGCGTGCGAAATTTCAAACCCCCGAAAACTTTTCGTCCTAGTCCATTTTTTCGTTCCAATCATCTCACCGTGCATCAACAGGAACGAAAGCGTCGAAAATTTCGCATCTTTTGACATTGTAAAAAATTTCGTTTTTTTACCTTCTTGGCTGAAAACACGAGTAAAAGGCGTAGGAGCGAAATTTCGCACACCCTTAAAATTTTTGCAGAAGTCCATTTTTTCGTTCTAATCATCTCACCATGCGTCAACAGGCACGAAAGCGTCGAAAATTTTGTTTCTTTTGACAACGTAAAAGATTTCGCATTTTTTTTTTACCTTTTTGGCTGAGAACGAGAGTAAAAGGCGCGCGTGCAAAATTTCGCACCCCCGAAAAATTTTCGCCTGAGTCCACTTTTTCGTTCCAATCATCTCACCGTGCATCAACAGGAACGAAAGTGTCAAAAATTTTGCATCTTTTGACATTGTAGAAAATTTTCTTGGCTAAAAACACGAGTAAAAGGCGCGCTGCGCGAAATTTCGCACCCCCGAAAAATTTTCGCATCTTTTGACAGCGTAAAAAATTTCACATTTTTTGACCTTCTTGGCAGAAAACACCAGTAAAAGGCGCGCGCGCGAAATTTCGCACCCCCGAAAAATTTTCGCCCGAGTCCATTTTTTCGTCCCGATCATCTCACCATGCATCAACAGGCACGAAAGCGTCAAAAATTTCGCATCTTTTGACAGCGTCAAAATTTTCACATTTTTTTACCATCTTCGCTGAAAACACGAGTAAAAGGGCGCGTGAAATTTCGCACCCCCGAAAACTTTTTGCTCGAGTCCATCTTTTCATCCCAATCATCTCATCACGCATCAACAGTCACGAAAGTGTCAAAAATTTTGCATCTTTTGACAGCGTAAAAAATTTCGTGTTTTTTGACCTTCTTGGTTGAAAACATGGGTAAAAGGCTCGCGCGCGAAATTTCAAACCCCCGGAAACTTTTTGCCCGAGTCCATTTTTTCGTCCCAATCATCTCACCGTGCATCAACAGGAACGAAAGTGTTGAAAATTTCGCATCTTTTGACATTGTAAAAAATTTCGCATTTTTTGACCTTCTTGGTTGAAAACACGAGTAAAAGGCGCAGCCGCAAAATTTCGAACACCCGAAAAATTTTTGCCGAAGTCCATTTTTTCGTCCCAATCATCTCACCATGCATCAACAGGCACGAAAGCGTCGAAAATTTTGCTTCTTTTGACAGCGTAAAAGATTTCGCATTTTTTTGACCTTCTTGGCTGAGAACGAGAGTAAAAGGCACACGCGCAAAATTTCGCACCCCCGAAAAATTTTCGCCCGAGTCCATTTTTTCGTCCCATTCATCTCACCGTGCATGAACAGGAATGAAAGCGTCGAAAATTTCGCATCTTTTGACAGCGTAAAAAATTTCACATTTTTTTACCTTCTTTCTGAAAACACGAGTAAAAAGCGCGCGCGCGAAATTCCGCACCCCCGGAAACATTTCACCCGAGTCCATTTTATCGTCCCAATCATTTCACCATGCATCAACAGGGATGAAAGCGTCAAAATTTTTGCATCTTTTGACGGCGTAAAAAATATCGTATTTTTTGACCTTCTTAGCTGAAAACACGAGTAAAAGTCGAGCGCGCAAAATTTTGCAACCACGGAAACTTTTCGCCCGAGTCCATTTTTTCGTCCCAATCATCTCACCATCCATCAACATGCACGAAAGCCACGAAAATTTCGCATCTTTTGACAGCGTAAAAAATTTCGCATTTTTTTAACTTGCTGGCTGAAAACACGAGTTAAAGGCGCGCGCGCGAAATTTCGCACCCCTGAAAACTTTTTGCCCGAGTCCTTTTTTTCGTCCTAATCATCTCACCATGCATGAACTGGCATAAAAGCGTCGAAAATTTTGCATCTTTTGACAGCGTAAAAAGTTTCACTTTCTTTACCTTGCTCGCTAAAAACACTAGTAAAATGCGCGCGAGCGAAATTTCGCACCGCCGGAAACTTTTCGCCCGAGTCCATTTTTTCGTCCCAATCATCTCACCATGCATCAACAAGCACGAAAGCTTCGAAAATTTTGCATCTTTTGACAGCGTCAAAATTTTAACTTTTTTGACCTTCTTGGCTGAAAACACGAGTAAAAGGCGCGCGCGCGAAATTTCGCACCCCCGAAAAATTTTCGTCCGAGTCCATTTTTTCGTCCCAATCATCTCACCAAGCATCAACAGGCACGAAAGCGTCGAAAATTTTGCATCTTTTGACGGCGTAAAAAATTTCACATTTTTTGACCTTCTTGGCAGAAAACACCAGTAAAAGGCGCGCGCGAAATTTCGCACCCCCGGAAAATTTTCGTCCGAGTCCATTTTTTTGTCCCAATCATCTCTCCATGCATCAACAGGCATGAAAGGGTCGAAAATTTTGCATCTTTTGACAGCATAAAAAATTTCATATTTTTTTACCTTCTTGGCTGAAAACACGAGTAAAAAGCGCGCGCGGGAAATTTCAAATCTCCGAAAACTTTTCGCCCGAGTCTATTTTTTTGTCACAATCATCTCACCGTGCATCAACAGGAATGAAAGCGTCAAAAATTTCGCATCTTTTGACATTGTAAAGAATTTCGCATTTTTTGACAGAAATTTCGCACACTCGAAAAATTTTTGCCGAAGTCCATTTTTTCGTCACAATCATCTCACCATGCATCAATAGGCACGAAAGCGTCGAAAATTTTACTTCTTTTGACAGCGTAAAAGATTTCGCATTTTTTTTACCTTCTTGGCTAAGATCGAGAGTAAAAGGCGCGCGCGCAAAATTTCGCACCCCCAGAAAATTTTCGCCCGAGTCCATTTTTTCGTCCCAATCATCTTACCGTGCATCAACAGGAACGAAAGCGTAAAAAATTTCGCATCTTTTGACAGCGTAAAAAATTTCACATTTTTTTACCTTCTTGCTGAAAACACGAGTAAAAGGCGCGCGCGCGAAATTCCGCACCCCCGAAAACTTTTCGCCCGAGTCCATTTTATCTTCCCAATCATCTCACCATGCATCAACAGGCATGAAAGCGTCGAAATTTTTGCATCTTTTGACGGCACAAAAAATTTCGTATTTTTTGACCTTCTTAGCTGAAAACACGAGTAAAAGGCGAGCGCACGAAATTTCGCACCCCCGGAAACTTTTCGCCCAAGTACATTTTTTCATCCCAATCATCTCACCATGCATCAATATGCACGAAAGCCTCGAAAATTTTGCATCTTTTGACAGCGTAAAAAATTTCGCATTTTTTTAACTTGCTGGCCGAAAACAAGAGTTAAAGGCGCGCGCGCGAAATTTCGCACCCCTGTAAACTTTTCGCCCGAGTCCATTTTTTCGTCCCAATTATCTCACCATGCATCAACAGGTACGAAAGCGTCGAAAATTTTGCATCTTTTGACAGCGTAAAAAAATTCGCATTTTTTGACCTTCTTAGCTGAGAACACGAGTAAAAAGCGCGGACGCGAAATTTTGCACCTCCAGAAAATTTTCACTCGAGTCCATTTTTTCGTCCCAATCATCTCATCATGCATCAACAGGCACGAACGCATCGAAAAATTCGCATCTTTTGACACCGTAAAAAGTTTCGCATTTTTTTTACCTTCTTGACTGAAAACACGATTAAAAGGTGCTCGCGCGAAATTTTGCACCCCCAGAAATATTTCATCCGAGTCTATTTTTTTCGTCCCAATCATCTCACCATGCATCAACAAGCATGAAAGCGTCGAAAAATTCGCATCTTTTGACAGTGGAAAAAATTTTGCATTTTTGACCTTTTTAGCTGAAAACACGAGTAAAAGGCGCGCGCGAAATTTCGCACCCCCGAAAAATTTTCGCCCGAGTCTGTTTTTTCGTCCCAATCATCTCACGATGCATCAACAGACACAAAAGCATCGAAAATTTCGCATCTTTTGACAGCGTAAAAAGTTTCACATTTTTTTACCTTCTTGGCTGAAAATAAGAGTAAAAGGCGCGCGCGCGAAATTTCGCAACCCCAAAAAATTATAGCCCGAGTCCATTTTTTCGTCCCAATCATCTCACCATGCATCAACAGGCACGAAAGCGTAAAAAATTTTGCATCTTTTGACCTCGTAAAAAATTTCGTATTTTTTGACCTTCTTGGCTGAAAACACGAGTAAAAGGCGCGCGCACGAAATTCCGCACCTCTGGAAACTTTTCGCCCGAGTCCATTTTATCGTCCCAATCATCTCACCATACATCAACAGGCATGAAAGCCAAAAAAATTTTGCATCTTTTGACAGTGTAAAAAATTTCGCATTTTTTGAACTTGCTGGCTGAATACACGAGTAAAAGGCGCGCGCGCGAAATTTCTCACCCCGGAAACTTTTCGCCCGAGTCCATTTTTTCATCCGAATCATCTCACCATGTATCAATAAGCACGAAAGCGTCGAAAAGTTTGTATCT
The DNA here is from genome assembly GCA_030549335.1 of Pontederia crassipes. Taxonomy (NCBI): domain Eukaryota; kingdom Viridiplantae; phylum Streptophyta; class Magnoliopsida; order Commelinales; family Pontederiaceae; genus Pontederia; species Pontederia crassipes. The sequence continues at coordinate 9,763,786 of JAUKPH010000017.1, forward strand.
TTTGACAGCGTAAAAAATTTCGCATTTTTTCACCTTATTCGCTGAAAACATGAGTAAAAGGCGCGCGCGTGAAATTTCGCACACCCGAAAAATTTTTGCCCGAGTCCATTTTTTCGTCCCAATTATCTCATCATACATCAACAGGCACGAAAGCGTCGAAAATTTTGCATCTTTTGACAGCGTAAAAAATGTCGCATTTTTTTACCTTCCTGGCTGAAAACACGAGTAAAAGGCGCGCGTGCGAAATTCCGCACCCCCGAAAAATTTTCGCCCGAGTCCATTTTATCGTCCCAATCATCTCACCATACATCAACAGGCACGAAAGCGTAAAAAATTTTGCATCTTTTGACAGCGTAAAAAATTTCACGTTTTTTGACCTTCTTAGGTGAAAACACGAGTAATAGGCGAGCGCGCGAAATTTCGCACCCCCGAAAAATTTTCGCCCGAGTCCATTTTTTCGTCCCAATCATCTCACTGTGCATCAACAAGAACGAAAGCGTCGAAAATTTCGCATCTTTTGACAGCGTAAAAAATTTCACGTTTTTTGACCTTCTTACTGAAAACACTAGTAAAAGGCGCGCGCGCAAAATTCCACACCCCCGGAAACTTTTCGCCCGAGTCCATTTTATCATCCCAATCATCTGACCATGCATCAACATGCATGAAAGCGTAGAAATTTTTGCATCTTTTGACGGCGTAAAAAATTTCGTATTTTTTGACCTTCTTAGCTGAAAACATGAGTAAAAGGCGAGCGCGCGAAATTTCGCACCCCCGGAAACTTTTCGCCCGAGTCCATTTTTTCGTCCCAATAATCTCACCATGCATCAACAGGCACGAAAGCCTCAAAAATTAATTTTGCATCTTTTGACAGAGTAAAAAATTTCGCATTTTTTTAACTTGCTGGCTGAAAACACGAGTTAAAGGCGCGCGTGCGAAATTTCGCTTGAAATCTTTTCGCCCGAGTCCATTTTTTCGTCCCAATCATCTAACCATGCATGAACTGGCATGAAAGCATCGAAAATTTTGCATCTTTTGACAGCGTAAAAAGTTTCACATTTTTTTACCTTGCTCGCTGAAAACACGAGTAAAAGGCGCGCGAGCAAAATTTCGCACCGCCGGAAACTTTTCGCCCGAGTCCATTTTTTCATCCTAATCATCTCACCATGCATCAACAGGTACGAAAGCGTCAAAAATTTTGCATCTTTTGACAGCGTAAAAAAATTCACGTTTTTTTACCTTCTCAGCTAAGAACACGAGTATAAGGCGCGCACGCGAAATTTCGCACCCCCAGAAAATTTTCACTCGAGTCTATTTTTTCGTCCCAATCATCTCACCATGCATCAATAGGCATGAAAGCCTCAAAAATTTCGCATCTTTTGACCGTGTAAAAAATTTCGTATTTTTTGAACTTGCTAGCTAAAAACACTTGTAAAAGGCGCGCGCGCGAAATTTCGCCCCCCGGAAACTTTTCGCCCGAGTCCATTTTTTCGTCCCAATCATCTCACCATGCATCAACAAGCACGAAAGCGTAAAAAATTTTGCATCTTTTGACAGCGTAAAAAATTTCGCATTTTTTGACCTTATTCGTTGGAAACATGTGTAAAAGGCGCGCGCACGAAATTTCGCACCCCCGAAAAATTTTTGCCCGAGTCCATTTTTTCGTCCCAATTATCTCATCATACATCAACAGGCACGAAAGCGTCGAAAATTTTGCATCTTTTGACAGCGTAAAAAATGTCGCATTTTTTTACCTTCCTGGCTGAAAACACGAGTAAAAGGCGCGCGTGCGAAATTCCGCACCCCCAAAAAATTTTCGCCCGAGTCCATTTTATCGTCCCAATCATCTCACCATGCATCAACAGGCACGAAAGCGTAAAAAATTTTGCATCTTTTGACAGCGTAAAAAATTTCACATTTTTTGACCTTCTTAGGTGAAAACACGAGTAATAGGCGAGCGCGCGAAATTTCGCACCCCCGAAAAATTTTCGCCCGAGTCCAGTTTTTCGTCCCAATCATCTCACCATACATCAACATGAACAAAAGCGTCAAAAATTTCATATCTTTTGATAGCGTAAAAAATGTAGCATTTTTTTACCTTCTTGGCTGAAAACATGAGTAAAAGGCTCGCGCGCGAAATTTTGCACCCCTGGAAACTTTTCGCCCGAGTCCATTTTTTCGTCCCATTCATCTCACCATGCATCAACAGGCACGAAAGCCTCGAAAATTTCGCATCTTTTGACAACGTAAAAAGTGTCACATTTTTTTTACCTTGCTCGCTGAAAACACGAGTAAAAGGCGTGCGCGTGAAAATTCGCACCGCCGAAAACTTTTCGCCCGAGTCCATTTTTTCGTCTCAATCATCTCACCATACATCAACAGGCACGAAAGTGTCAAAAATTTCGCATCTTTTAACAGCGTAAAAAAAATTCACGTTTTTTGACCTTCTTAGCTGAGAACACGAGTAAAAGGCGCGGGCGCGAAATTTTGCACCACCAGAAACTTTTCACCCGAGTCCATTTTGTCGTCCCAATCATCTCACCATGCATCAACAGGCATGAATGCGTTGAAAATTTTGCATCTTTTGACAGCGTAAAAAATTTCGCATTTTTTGACATTTTTGGCTGCGCGCGCGCGCGCGAAATTTCGCACACACAAAAAATTTTTGCCCGAGACCATTTTTTCGTCCCAATAATCTCACGATGCATCAACAGGCACGAAAGTGTTGAAAATTTCGCATCTTTTGACAGCGTAAAAAATTCGCATTTTTTGACCTTCTTAGCTGAAAACACGAGTAAAAGGCGCGCGCAGCGAAATTCCGCACCTCCGAAAACTTTTTGCCCGAGTCCATTTTATCGTCCCAATAATCTCACCATGCATCAACAGAGAAAGCGTCGAAAATTTTGCATCTTTTGACAACGTAAAAAATTTCGCTTTTTTGACCTTCTTAACTGAAAACACGAGTAAAAGGCGCGCGCGAAATTTCGCACCCCCGAAAACTTTTCGCCCGAGTTCATTTTTGGTCCCAATCATCTCACCATGCATCAACAGGCACGAAAGCGTCGAAAATTTCGCATCTTTTGACAGCGTAAAAAATTTTAAGTTTTTTTACCCTCTTGGCTGAAAATACGAGTAAAAGGGCGTGCGAAATTTCGCACCCAGGAAAATTTTTGCCCGAGTCCATTTTTTCGTCCCAATCACCTCACCTTGCATCAACAGGCACGAAAGCTTCGAAAATTTTGCACCTTTTGACAGCGTAAATAATTTCACATTTTTTGACCTTCTTGGCTGAAAACACGAGTAAAATGCGCGCGCGCGAAATTTCACACCCCCGAAAAATATTTTTCCGAGTCCATTTTTTTGTCCCAATCATCTCACCATGCATCAAGAGGCACGAAAGCGTAAAAAATTTCGCATCTTTTGATAGCGTAAAAAATCTCACATTTTTTACCTTCGTGGCTGAAATCACGAGTAAAAGGCGCGTGCGCGAAATTTCGCAACTCCGGAAAATTTTCGCCCGAGTCCATTTCTTCGTCCCAATCATCTCACCATGCATCAATAGGCACGAAAGTGTAAAAAATTTCGCATCTTTTGACAGCGTCAAAATTTTCACATTTTTTTACCTTCTTTGCTGAAAATACGAGTAAAAGGGCGCTCAAAATTTCGCAACCTCGAAAAATTTTCGCTCGAGTCCAATTTTTTCGTCCCAATCATCTCACCATGCATCATCAGGCATGAAACCGTAAAAAATTTTGCATCTTTTGACAGCGTCAAAAATTTCACATTTTTTTACCTTTTGGGCTGAAAACACGAGTAAATGGACGCGCGAAATTTCGCACCCCTGGAAAATTTTCGTCCGAGACCATTTTTTCATCCCAGTCATCTCACCATGCATCAATAGGTACGAAAGCGTAAAAAAATTTGCATATTTTGACAGCGTAAAAAATTTCGCATTTTTTGACCTTCTTGGATGAAAACACGCGTAAAAGGCGCGCACGAAATTTCGCACCCCCGAAAAATTTTCGCCCGAGTTTATTTTTTCGTCCCAATCATCTCACCATTCATCAACAGGCATGAAAGCACCGAAAATTTTGCATCTTTTGACAGCGTAAAAAATTTCACATTTTTTGACCTTCTTAACTGAAAACACGAGTAAAAGGGCGCGCGAAATTTCGCACCCCCAGAAAATTTTCGCCCGAGTCCAATTTTTCGTCCCAATCATCTCACCAAGCATCAACAGGCACGAAAGCGTAAAAAATTTCGCTTCTTTTGACAGCGTAAGAAATTTTACGTTTTTTTACCTTCTTGGCAAAAAATACGAGTACAAGGCGCGCGCGCAAAATTTCGCACCCCGGAAAATTTTCGCCCAAGTCCATTTTTTTGTCCCAATCATCTCACCATGCATCAACAGGTATGAAAGCGTCGAAAATTTTGCATCTTTTAAGAACTTACAACATTGCGCTTTTTTTGACATTCTTGGCTTAAAACAAGAATAAACGGCGCGCGCGCAAAATTTCGAACCTCCGGAAAATTTTCGTTTGTGTTCAATTTTTCGTCCCAATCATCTCACCATGCATCAACAGGCACGAAAGCGTCGAAAATTTCGCATTTTTTGACAGCGTCAAAATTTTCACATTTTTTGACCTTTTTGATTGAAAACACGAGTAAAAGGGCACCCAAAATCGCACCCCCGAAAAATTTTCGCCCGAGTCCATTTTTTCGTCCCTATCATCTCACCATACATCAACATGCATGAAACCGTCAAAAATTTCGCATCTTTTGATAGCGTAAAAAATTTTACATTTTTTGACCTTCTTGGCTGAAAATATGAGTAAATGGACGCGCAAAATTTCGCACCCTAGGAAAATTTTCGCCTGAGTCCATTTTTTTGTCCCAATCATCTCACCATGCATCAACAGGCATGAAAGCGTAAAAAATTTTGCATCTTTTGATAGCGTAAAAAATTTCACATTTTTTGACCTTCTTGGATGTAGTGAAAGGCGCCGCGCGCGAAATTTCGCAACTCCGAAAAATTTTTGCACGAGTCCATTTTTTCGTCCCAATCATCTCACCATGCATCAACAGGCACAAAAGCGTTGAAAATTTTGCATCTTTTGACAGCGTAAAAAATTTCACATTTTTTGACCTTCTTGGTTGAAAACACGAGTAAAAGGGCGCGCAAAATTTCGCACCCCCGGAAAATTTTTACCCGAGTCCATTTTTTCGTGCCAATCATATCACCATGCATCGAAAGCGTCGAAACGCATCTTTTGACAGCTTAAAAAATTTCACACTTTTTTACCTTCTTAGCTGAAAACACGAGTAAAAGGCGCGCGCGCGAAATTTCGCACCCCAAAAAAATTTTCGCCCGAGACCATTTTTTCGTCCCAATCATCTCACAATGCATCAACAGGCAGGAAAGCGTCGAAAATTTTGCATATTTTGATAGCGTAAAAAATTTCGCATTTTTTGACCTTCTTGGATGAAAACACGAGTAAAAGGCGCGCGCGCGAAATTTCGCACCCTCGTAAAATTTTCGCCCGAGTCCTTTTTTCGTCCCAATCATCTCACCATGCATCAACAGACACGAAAGCGTCAAAAATTTTGCATCTTTTGACAGCGTCAAAATTTTTACATTTTTTTATCTTCTTGGCTGAAAACACGAGTAAAAGGCGAGCGCGCGAAATTTCGCATCCCCGAAAAATTTTTGCCCGAGTCCATTTTTTCATCCCAATCATCTCACCATGCATCAACAGGCACGAAAGCGTCAAAATTTTGCATCTTTTGATAGCGTAAAAAATTTCACATTTTTTTACCTTTTTGGCTGAAAACACGACTAAAAGGACGCGCGAAATTTTGCACCCCCGAAAAATTTTCGCCCGAGTCCATTTTTTTGTCCCAATCATTTCATCATGCATCAACAGGCACGAAAGCGTAAAAAATTTCCCATCTTTTGATAGTGTAAAAATTTTTACATTTTTTGACCTTTTTGATAGCGTAAGAAATTTTGCATTTTTTGATCTTTTTGACTGAAAACACGAGTAAAAGGCGCGCGCACAAAATTTCGCACCCCCTGAAAATTTTCGCCCAAGTTCATTTTTTTGTCCCAATCATCTCACCATGCATCAACAGGTATGAAAGCGTCAAAAATTTCGCATCTTTTGAGAACTTACAAAATTGTGTATTTTTTGACATTCTTGGCTGAAAATACGAGTAAACGGCGCGCGCGCAAAATTTCGCACCTCCGAAAAATTTTCGTCCGAGTCCATTTTTTCGTCACAATCATCTCACCATTCATCAACAGGCACGAAAGCGTCGAAAATTTTGCATCTTTTGACAACGTCAAAATTTTCACATTTTTTGACCTTCTTGGCTGAAAACTTCCGTCTCACTCCATCCTAGCAACTTTGCTCCTGGGTCTAGGAGGGAGTCAATATGGATCATAAGTCACAATGAACGTTTTTCTCAATTTTTGCTTATTGCCTTTGGGAAACTTTGGAATGGTATTCACTTCACGTCACAGTGTGCAACTGTGAGTATGTCTTGGGAGAGAGCTTCGGATGGTTATCATTTTACTGACACCCATGACCCTAGGCCTACTGCCCCCAATATTCACAACAAGCCGGTGGGAACCCCCAACATTGGGTCAAGCATAACTCCGATGACTCCTACTAGGGGGCAATAGAGGTGGGAGGTACTATCTATCTTCTTCGATCTCACGACGAATATCATATTTTTGTAGGATCATTTAGGTGCAGCTCAGACTCGATTTCGGAAAGTGAGGCATTGGCAGTGCTCAAAGGTCTTCAAAGTTACAGTGAGAAAGGATTAACTCATAAAAATATGCTCCGACTCGTCTAAACTCATCAGGAAGGAATCCAAATGTCCATGGAAAATGAAGGGGCTAGTGCTTGACACATTCAATTTTTGTATCTGGACTCTATTGTAGTAGTTACTTAATTTATGCAATTGTTTTTTTAAAAAGACCCCCTACCCTCTATGCCTTTCTCAATGGAGAGAGAGGGGGAAGGGGAGGGAGAGGGGCATATTATCTTTATATTGATAATATTATATATATTGATTTATATTGATTAGATTTATATTGATTTATATTATCTTTATCTTTTGTACATATCATCCAATAATTCCATATTATTTTATTTTCTCTCGGAAGAAAATACATCTTTTACCATTTCCATTCCATTTATATATATACATACATATATTTTTATAAATAGATATTTTATATTAAAAATATATTAATTATTTTGAAGAGAGAAGGCTAGGATTGTCGATTTTCAAAATTCCTTACAATCATATTTCAGAAAATAATCTTAATAATTTACGACTAGGAAAGAGGGTTAATATGAAGTATTTAAAATTTTTAGCTCCATCTCCTGTAAAGTTTGGGATCAACAATCGAGGTTGATATTTTTTTATCGAGAAAAGTAACATATTTAGCTCGAGACAATGAAAGTTGGAGTGGCAGCTCCTTCTTGTTGAAGCAAAATTTTAGATGAATGTAAAAAAAATTATGGAGAAATTTATTTATAACTGTTTAACTACGTAATGCAGGACAATCTAGTTAAATTAATTGAACTTATCCATCTTCAATTTAACATGAATTAAATTGTCCACCTTCCTTTCCAGATAGAGAACTTTAAAAAATTATATTTATCTGGAGAGCACCTATTGCCCTAATCTCTGACATCAACCAGCATATTCGTTCACGTTCGGCCACTTGACTGAACGTTGGAACTCGAACAACTTGTGCATCCCATTTGGTATTCACCACGTGTTTCTGAAATCAATTAGAAATAGGGAACAATGCGAAATTATATATATAGAAAATTCCTATTAATCAAAGTCAGTTAATTGAAATTTTGGAGTCAGTTTGGGAACAATGCGCCCTTAGATTAGCTTATTCAACTAGTTAATTAACGGAATTGAGCTCCTATCTAGATGTAAGGAAAGTAAAAATTGAAAGTAAAAATTAAAAGTAAAAAAGTGCATATATTTCACTAATAAAATGCAAACTCGCTAGTTTCTCTTATTCTAAAATATTGTCCCACAATATTGTTGATCATACTGAGCAAGGTAGTTAAGATCGGAATCTTATGTAAAATTGAAAAAAAGTCCGTAAAATAAATATCGTAAGATCGAATCGAAGATCGTAAGATTCTACTTATATATTAAAAAAAATAGTTTGATATATAAAATTATATAAAAAATATTTTTTTAAATAATTTTGAAATGGTTTATATTATAAATAATGTTAACTTTGAGTATTATCCTATTAAAACTTTCTACAAATGCATTTATATATTTTTTATATAATAGTAATTTAATAATGGCAATAATATGGAATATCATTATATAATAACTTTTAATATACATTGATAATAAAATTATTTCGTGAAAAAATATTTTTAAAATTTTGATTATAACCAATAATTATCCTCTTAATTTTATTCTTCCAAAAATCATGTGACACTTGGTGAAAATTTAAAAAAAATGAAAAAATTAAATTCGTAGGATTGATAAGATCTTACCATTACGATGCTACTAAAATGATTTCAAAATTGAGATCGATATCGTATATTCTAAAAAAGTTCGTACGATAAAGATCTATATTTTAGATCACATGGACTATATTATTAACAAATGTGATTTATTTTAGATCCATATTTTAGGATCAACTGTGATCCTACCATAATCATATAAATATTCTTATTAATATATATATATATATATATAATATATACACACATATATGAACGAATTTCAATCTTGTTGGTCAGTTAATTCATGTATATATGTACATATAAAAATTCATCAGCAAATATTTTATATTAAGAAGTATTAATTGTTTATTTGAAGATATAATTCTTGATTTTCAAAATTTCCTACAATCATATTTTGGAAAATAATCTCGACAATTTTGCTCCGGATGTCAAAGCATATCCAAATAGGAAAGAGAATTAAGATGAAGTGGTTAAAATTTCTTACGTCATCTAAATAATTATATCACCAGGCCAATAATGGAGATTGATATTTTATTTTTATTAACAAAAGTAACAGATTTAGCTCGAGAGCATTTATTATTCAAATCTATGACATCAATCGACTGAAGGCTTGAACTCCTCAACTTTTACATCCTATTTGGTATTTAACCACGTGTTTCTGGAAATCAACTTGAAATGGGGAGCTATGATATATACATTAAGATTTATTCTACAAAGTAGGTAATCACAATTTAAATGTATTTTAAACTATAAGTTTATATTTTTAATGTAATTTATATGACAAGTACTATTTTGTATATACAACATATTTAAAAATATCTTACAAAGACATTATGTAAGTTAAAATGACTATAAAAAGTATTGTCTTTATGCATGGGAGTTTGCCTTATTAGTTTAAACTAATGATAACTGTTTTATTTATTTCAATGTTCAAATATCATTTTTTGGTACAATTTTGTTTAACTAAGATCCATATATATTGACCAGGATATTTTTTTACCTTAAAGAGATAAAGGAAGATACTTCAAATTGGTATTGTTAGTCGGTCGAGATCAAATGCCAAGCCACTCTAGAAGAGGCTATACCCACATCGAATTATTGCTAGAAGTAAATTAATAGTATTTTGGTTACCTAGATGAAAAAAAAAGAGTTCGAGTTGGTATAGGATATATAGATATAGACGAGTTTCTTTAGTTCGCACAATACTGTTCACATGGTATCTGTGAATACTAGAACCATGCGAAATGCATTGATCAATTTTCAAAGCTCGCGGCCTGGGATGGCCGCATGGCGGTCAATTTTTTTTATTACTTTATACCTTATCTAGTATGATCTTTCTAATTCCGACTGAACATGATAAAATGTGTAGATACCTTGATATTGAGAATAGAATCTTTCCTAGTTTTTCTTAATTTGCACTAATATATATATATATATATATGTCAACATTGAGTAATATGCATAAAGATAATACAAAATATATAAGTCACCATCAGTTCATTTATTCACAAAAGAGGAGTAATGGATTGTGTAAAGTAAATAATACATTAGAAACAAAATAATAAAACTTAAATTTTAGGAGATTTCAAGTTAAAGATAAGTTTGTAACAAATGTAATATATAAAAACAAAGTTATCTTCTTACCAAAAAAAGATAATTATCTCAATATCGAAGGAAGTTGCTTGATTTTTTTAGACGTGTATGAAAGATTTATATGTTGTTTGCACTTGCATTGGTTGAATAGATTTTTATACTCTCATATCTCTTTTAATCCTGTTATCAATTAAATTATTATATTTAAGTTTCAAATATTTTAATTGAATGATACTTTTACAATAATTTTATCTTCTTTTAACTTTTCATCTTCTTTAAGCATTTTTCTATGCATTTCTTCATAAGATACATCTCGTAATGAACTAAGTATAGTAAATGGTGCACCTTCTATATAATGTTCTTATATTCTTTTAACTTTTTGTATTCTTTAAGCATTTAATCTCATAAAAATTTAATGACAATTAAGTTTTTTTTGGAATAAAACTAATTAAACTTATAACTTTCGGTGGAGAGGGAATATAAAATGACAAATGTTAATGGACTATAATGGTGTATAAATGTGGGGTTATAATGTTAGTGACAAATATAATTAATGGTATTTATGATAAAAAATGAAAGCATTAAAAATATATAAAATTATAAAATTTTAGAAAAAAAAGATAGAGGTTAATAATGGCTTGAGATGGATTGTGAATGCTCAAAATTATATATAGAAAATTCTTATTAATCAAAATCAGTTAATTGAAATTTTGGAGTCAGTTAGGGAACAATGCACCCTTAGATTAGCTTATTCAACTAGTTAATTAATGGAACTGAGCTCCTACTAGATGTAAGGAAGGTAAAAAATTAAAAGTAAATAAGTGCATATATTTCACTAATAAAATACAAACTCGCTAGTTTCTCTTATTTTAAAAATTGCCGATTTTAAGATCTCACAATATTGTTGATGATACTAAGCAAGGTAGTCAAGATCGAAATTTTACGTAAGATTGAAAAAAGTCTATAAAATCAAAGATCATAAGATCGGATCGAGGATCGTAATATTCAACTTATATATTCAAAAAACAGTTTAATATATAAAATTATATAAAAACTAATTTTTAAAATAATTTTGTAACTGTTTATACTATAAATAATGTTAACTTGACTATTATCCTATTAAAACTTTCTACAAATGCATTTATATAATAGTAATTTAATATGAATTGACAAAAAAATGACAATAATATGGGATAGCATTATATAATAACTTTAAATATACATTGATAATAAAAATATTTTGTGAAAAAATACTTTAAAATTTTGATTATAACCAATCATTTTCCTCTTAATTTATTCTTCCAAAAATCATGTTACACTTGGTGAAAATTTTAAAACAACGAAAAAATTAAATTCGTAAGATTGGTAAGATCTTACAACCTTATTATTACGATCCTACTAAAATGATTTTAAAATTGAGATTGAGATCATATATTTTAGAAAAGTTCGTACAATCATATGATAAGGATCCATATTTTAGATCACAGAGACTATATTATCAACAAATGTGATTTATTTTAGATCCATATTTTAGGATCAACTGTGATCCTACCATATTCATATATATATATATATATATATATATATAAGTCTAAACAGACATCAAATGTAAAATTCCTCTATTAGATTTATGTTGTTTATGTTATCTGTATCTTTTGTATTCATCCAATATTTTAATATTATTTTATTTACTTTCAAAAATTATATATCTTTTACTAAAATCAAGTATCGTTTTGCACGTGAATTAATAGTATATATATTTTATACATTATTGTGGGTTTCAAGGTTGATTTTTATATAATATTATTTTTACTATTAAAAAATTATCATATTATGTTTCATGATATATATATATATATATATATAATATAATATATACACACACATATGAACAAATTTCAATCTTGATGGTCAATTAATTCATGTATATTTGTACATATGAAAATTCATGAGTAAATATTTTATATTAAGAAGTATTAATTGTTTATTTGAAGATATAATTCTGGATTTTCAAAATTTCTTACAATCATATTTCGGAAAATAATCCCGATAATTTTGTTCCGGATGTCAAAACATATCCAACTAGGAAAAAAGCATTAATGTGAAGTGTTTAAAATAATGGAGATTGATATATTTTTATTAACAAAAGTAACAGATTTAGCTCGAGAGCATTTATTATTCAAATCTATGACATCAATCGACTGAAGCCCCCCCACACCCACCCCCCCCCCCCCCCCCTCCCCCCCCAATTTTATATTTTTTTTGGAAACTTTGTCTTTATAAGTTACCTACTCTCGACACTATTCTCTTTTTTATAGCACTATTGACCCTACGTGCTCCCTTTGTGGTTTGGCTCTAGAGACAAATTCACACCTCTTTCAATGTCATGTGGCACACTAACTCTAACCCCTCTTCCGAAATAAGCTCCACATTACCTTCCGTCTCACTCCATCCTAGCAACTTGGCTCCTGGGTCTAGGAGGGAGTCAATATGGATCATAAGTCACAATGAACCTTTCTCTCAATTTTTTCTTATTGCCTTTGGGAAACTTTAGAATGGTATTCACTTCACGTCACAGTGTGCAACTGTGAGTATGGCTTGGGAGAGAGATTCGGATGGTTATCATTTTACTGACACCCACGCCCCTAGGCCTACTGCCCCCAATACTCACAACAAGCCGGTGGGAACCCCCAACATTGGGTCAAGCATAACTCCGATGACTCCTATTAGGGGGCAATAGAGGTGGGAGGTACTATCTATCTTCTTCGATCTCACGACGAATATTATATTTTTGCAAGATAATTTAGGTGCAGCTCAGACTCGATTTCGGAAAGTGAGGCATTGGCAGTGCTCAAAGGTCTTTAAAGTTGCAGTGAGAAAGGATTAACTCATAAAAATATGCTCCGACTCATCTAAACTCATCAGGAAGGAATCCAAATGTCCATGGAAAATGAAGGGGCTAGTGCTTGACACATTCAATTTTTGTATATGGATTCTATTGGAGTAGTTACTTAATTTATGCAATTGTTTTTTTTAAAAGACCCCCTACCCTCTATGCCTTTCTCAATGGAGAGAGAGGGGGAAGGGGAGGGAGAGGGGCATCACCCTCTCTTCTTTTTTATATTTTAAAATAAATACTTATCTATTACTTCTTATATGTTACATTTTTAAAGGTTTTAAGATTATGATTTTCAGCACCTCAATCACTAAATAATTTGGAAGCTTGAATTTGCATGTTAAGAATATTGTTTTGTTATAAATATATTAATTCATTAGGAAAAGAATTTGAATGATTAAAACTAGAGTAAAGAGGTTATGCTTAGCGTCCTCCCTAAGCAACTTTGAGGGCTGATTAATTTTCATCGGTCATCTTCGTTCAATAGTTTGGATGCTCTTTTTTCTCCTTTTTCGCATAAAGGGCGAGGGCGAAACGGAGGAGGAGGTGGCACAGCAGACGGTCAACCTCGACAACGACGGTGTTGGAGGCATCGAGAAGGACGAGGGCAAAGCAGCGGAGGAGGAGGCGGTGAAACAGCCGGTCGACCTCATGCATCGAGGAGGGCGACGCCGGAGTCGAGGTGCTCGGCAACGGCTGCCTGGTTGGAGGCCAACGAGTCTGGTTCGGAGAGCACTGTGTCGACGTCAGATATGGTGAGGGCGAGGGCGACGGAGAGAAGGTAGGGAATAGACACGGAAAAAAAACAAAGGAATCGTCGGATGGCTCCGCAAGCTAGGTAAAACTGTTCCATCGATTAGATTAGAATAATTTGAACTATTCCATCGATTAATTAACTGAATCGAGCACCGAATCTTTCTACTGACGATTTGTTGTCTCCTAAGCGCAAGTGGGGGCATGCAGTCGTATGATATCTTTGCTGCTTTGGTATATGCGCTTCGACCTTAAATAATAATCATGAGCTATTTATTAATTTGTGGTCAACCACTTAAAACATTTAAATAATAAGATATTAATTAAACTTAAGGGAACACAGAGAGACAACGAATGAAAGGGATGCCAGCAATGGCACGTTTTCTCCATTCTTTTTCTTTTTTTTTTGTTTGTCTTATTTTAAAATTTGTCGATCTTAAGATTCCACCAACTGTAGTATTTGGATATGTCTGAGACTGAGAGATCCTTTATATTCGCCTACTCTCTCTCTCCTTATTCATGGGAATTATATTATATTGTATTGTATTCTAGGATCAAGGAACGTGAATAATTATTTTAAATTCAGATCCTAGGACCAATTGTACCATAATGATATAAAGATTTCTATTAGAATAATATATACGTAAGATACCTCGATTAGATTTATCTTGATTATATTATCTTTATCTTTTGTACATATCATCCAATAATTCCATATTATTTTATTTTCTCTCGGAAGAATAATACATCTTTTACCATTTCCATTCCATATATATATATACATATATTTATAAATAAATATTTTATATTAAAAAGATATTAATTATTTGAATGAGAGAAGGCTAGGATTCTCAATTTTCAAAATTCCTTACAATCATATTTCAGAAAATAATCTTGATAATTTACGACTAGGAAAGAGGATTAATATGAAGCATTTAAAATTTTTAGCTCATCTCCTGTAAAGTTTGGGATCAACAATTGAGGCTGATACTTTTTATCGAGAAAAGTAACATATTTAGCTCGAGACAACGAAAGTTGGAGTGGCGGCTCCTTCTTGTTTAAACAAAATTTTGAATTCAAATTTAGATGAATGTAAAAAGGAATTGTGGAGAAATTTTTTTATCACTGTTTAACTACGTAACAATCTAGTTAAGTTAATTGAACTTATCAATCTTAAATTTATAGATAATATAAATTTCAACATGAATTAAATTGTCGACCTTCCTTTCCAGACACAAAACATTAAAAAAATATATTTATCTGGAGAGCACCTATTTCCCTAATATTTGACATCAACCATCATATTCGTTCACGTTCGGCCACTTGACTGAACGTTGGAACTCGAACAACTTGTGCATCCCATTTGGTATTCACCACGTGTTTCTGAAATCAATCAGAAATAGGGAACAATGCGAAATTATATATATAGAAAATTCCTATTAATCAAAGTCAGTTAATTGAAATTTTGGAGTCAGTTTGGGAACAATGCGCCCTTAGATTAGCTTATTCAACTAGTTAATTAACGGAATTGAGCTCCTATCTAGATGTAAGGAAAGTAAAAATTAAAAGTAAAAAAGTGCATATATTTCACTAATAAAGTGCAAACTCGCTAGTTTCTCTTATTTTAAAAAATTGTCGATTTTAAGATCCCACAATATTGTTGATGATACTGAGCAAGGAAGTCAAGATCGAAATCTTATTTAAGATTAAAAAATGTTCATAAGATAAAGATCGTAAGATCGAATCGAGAATCGTGAGATTCTACTTATATATTCAAAAAATAGTTTGATATACAAAATTATATAAAAAAACTAATTATTTTAAATTACTTTGAAATGGTTTATATTATAAATAATGTTAACTTTGAGTATTATCCTATTAAAACTTTCTACAAATGCATTTTTATAATAATCCAAATAGATATCAAATGTAAAATCCCTGGATTACATTTTTTATTATGTTATCTGTATCTTTCGTAATCATTCAGTATTTTAATATTATTTTATTTTATTTCAAAAATTATATATCTTTTACTAAAATCAAGTATCATTTTGCACGTGAATTAATAGTATATATATTTCATACAGTATTGTGGGTTTCAAGGTTGATTATTGTATAATATTTTTTTACTATTAAAAAATTATCATATTATGTTTCATGATATATATATAATTTATATAATATACACACACATATATGAATGAATTTCAATCTTGGCAGTCAATTAATTCATGTATCTATGTACATATGAAAATTCATGAGTAAATATTTTATATTAAGAAGTATTAATTGTTTATTTGAAGATATAATTATGGATTTTCAAAATTTCCTACAATCATATTTCAGAAAATAATCTCGATAATTTTGCTCCGGATGTCAAAACATATCCAACTAGGAAAGAGCATTAATCTGAAGTGTTTAAAATTTCTTACATCATCTAAATAATCATATCACCAGGCCAATAATGGAGATTGATATTTTATTTTTATTAACAAAAGTAACAGATTTAGCTCGAGAGCATTTATTATTCAAATCTATGGCATCAGTCGACTGAAGGCATGAACTCCTCAACTTTTACATCCTATTTGGTATTTAACCACATGTTTCTGGAAATCAACTTGAAATGGGGAGCTATGATATTTACATTAAGATTTATTCTAAAAAGTAGGTAATCACAATTTAAATGTATTTTACACTATAAGTTTATATTTTTAGTGTAATTAATATGACAAGTACTATTTTGTATATACAGCATATTTAAAAATATCTTACAAAGACATTATGTAAGTTAAAATGACTATAAAAAGTATTGTCTTTAAGAAATAATTATTCTACTCAATTTACATTCATGCATGTGTCTCGAAAAAGTATATTACAATTTTGCTAACAATTGATAAAGGACAATAATAAATATTTTATTCAAAATAATATCATATATTAGAAAATAATAGTAATATTGTTCTTTTCAATATATTTCATGGATTTGGTATCTGTCTATTTGAAAAGAAAGAAATGAAAGTTGCTTTAAGTTTGAAACTATTTCTTATCCTAATTTTTCTAAAGATCAATTTTAATTATTGAAATGAAACTAATTTGGTCAACATTGCTTGTAACAACCAGAAAAAAAATTCAATCAATTTAAAACAAAGATAAAACGACCAACTAATTGATCCCAGAGTTATGAATAAACTAAAAAACCAACCCAAATTAAGTACCACAGGATTCTTAGGGGGGAGAATCAAGGATAAGTAAGATAAAAACAGCCCCATATTATTATGCCTGATAGAATAAAACTCCCCTTTCTTTGTTCTTCCTCTCCCCTTACGACCTGAAGTTTCCAATATCTCCTGTGAGAAGAAAATTCCCCTCGCTGCTGTCCCCAAGTGCAAGGGTAGCTGATGTTTCTTTCCCTGCTACATTATTCGATCCTCACCCCTCCTCACGTTCTCTTCATTGGGAACTGTTTGCAGATAGAGATCGACTAAGGGAAGAAGGGGCGCAGGGAGGACACAACCGATAGGATTCCCAATGATCCAGAACAAGGATCAATCACGAATAGAGGTGGGTGAATCGAAATCACCTTGCATAAATTGGATAGATTATATTCTCTGATTATGAACGAATCATGTTAAGTGAATGAAAGATTATAGAAGTCTCACTAAAGGAAATTGGATTGCTCTGTTTCTATTGATTTGAAAATTGTTTGATTGATTGCTTGTAGGATAATTGATTGCTATTGCTTTGATTTGCCTTGATGATTGTTAGGATTCAGAAATTAGCCTAGGATGAAATTTTGTTAATGATTCAAGTAATTTTCATGTTGAAATCGGTCTGGAATCCGCCGTTGTCACGGTAGTGCCACCCTCCTGGCACGCCCATGTCGCAGACGTCACGATCGTACCACACCATGGGCATGCCTGTGACATCGTCTGTCCACGCTAAGTAGAAGGTCGGTCAACACCAGTCAATCGAGCACCCAACCTGTCACGGCCGTGCCACCCTTCTGCAAGCCCATGCCATGACCAAATTCCCATCTTAACGAATAAGCATAAAGCCAATCGACTGACCCCTTTGAACAGGTCGACCGCCCTCACCCTCTGTCACGACTGTGCCACCTTACGGTACGCCCGTCCCATCTCACATGCCCACTAGCACACCTGCGCCACAGGTTATGACCGTTCCCTTCCCATAGGCATGGCCATGCCATTATGTTGTCACGGCCATGCCAAGTTACAGAACAACCCCTTATTTCACCCATACGTTTCCCTTGATCCTGATTTAAATGTTGTCGGTTTACTTTATGATTAGACATGATTAAGATTGATTTTAATGCCAAGTTCTCACCGAGATCTATCCCTTATTTCAACATGAATCCTTTTACTGATTTACTTCCTACTGATCTTATTGCCTCCATCATATGAAGAAAGAATAACAAGTTCTAAAGTGATTAATAAGTTAAGATGAAAAATGAATAATGGGTTGCCAGTCCAAGCTAAGCGTCTTAAGATAAGAGTCACTCCTTTGATCATGATTTGATCACCCATTGACCCGTACAAGACTGTATCGTTTGCTCGGCATACTCCAAGAATATAAAGGCATCTAAAGTCACCCTATTTGTTCTAAGCATGATTTAAGTTTAAGAAGCATGGATAAGTAAAGCAAATATGTTTCAAGTATGAATAAGTAAAGCAAGTATGTTTCAAGTATGGATAAGTAAAGCAAGCATGAATTCCAAATCAAGTTATTATCAGTATTTATATCATGATTCTCAAGCATGTCCTTGAGTCCAAGTTTATCAAGTATTACGTGATTGTACTGATTATCGATGTCTATTTATCATCCACATTATGATTTATGATGATCTCATGCTCGGTCAAGATAAGTACTATGATTTATTTTTTATTTCTCTATTCAAGATATGCATTGTATACTTATGTGGTTCCCCACTAGGCTGTAAAGCTTACGGGAGGACCTCCTCCGTGTCTGATTTCCACAGTGTCAGGTCAGTGGTAGTGTTGAGTTGGTGTGCTGCGACGATGCTCGGGAAACTATAAAGCACATGAACATCAGGGCCTACTTAGTTACTTATTTTTTTCTTCCGCATTCATGAACCTATGATGTAAATCTTATGACATTCATTTAGAGATGATGTAGTCACCATCTAGAACTTCTGCAACTTATGTTATTTTTCTTTATTTTATTATTCTTTTTGCTGATGTGTCTTAATTTTTTTATTGAGACTTAGTCAATATGATAGTCAAAGTCATAGCGTCCGTAGCATCTCCTAGCTGATCTTTGCCACGTGGCGTGAGTCGATTTGAGGGTGTTTCATTTTTATTGATTTTTCAAAAGATGAGGCCCTTCAATTTGTTCCATCATTGAACGACCTTCCTACATTGATTATGTTAAATTGAAATCCATAAAGATAATTAACTAAATTAAAAACTTTACAACATAGAGTACAACAATAAATAATTATAGATAATACTGGTCCAAGAGGAACTCAAATATCACGTGACATGATGGTTTATTCGGTAAGCGTTACGATCATAATTTGAATAATTTGTTCAACACAATTGAAGAATTTTTCTTAATTAAAAATGGATTAATGATATCATGTCCAATGGACATGAATTGCATTTCTTATGAACTGAATTTAATTATGTGTTAAAAAAATTGCAGCATCAGTGGTAATGTTAATTAATGATAACAACTATCGTTGATGAGGGACCATAGAGGAAGAAAAGAGTGAAGTCCATTAATTTAACACGAGTCCACTCTAGATATTTTTAACACATTCAATATTACCAAATTAAATTCTCAAAATGTTTCCATGATGGAGCTTAATTTGCTTCAGCTCACACAATAATGTTAATTAATTCTATATTTTGTAATTAAATTTCTTGTGTCACAAGTATATGTCTTAAAATTGCACCAATTAACATTAATTAATCAAATTTCATTAACATAAACATGGAAATCATTTTAACATCAAAAGCATTTTCCTTATTAATAATAATAATAATTTGGATAGATTTATGTGAGGAGGGGCTTATATGCATGGGAGTTTGAGTTTTTAGTTTAAACTAATGATAACTGTTTAATTTATTTCAATGTTCAAATATCATTTTTTAGTACAGTTTCGTTTAACTAAGATCCATATATATTGACCAGGACATTTTTTTACCTTAAAGAGATAGGAAGATGCTTCAAATTGGTATTGTTAGTCGGTCGAGATGAAATGCTAGGCCTCTCTAGAAGAGGCTACCCACATCGAATTATTGCCAGAAGTAAATTAATAGTGTTTTGGATACCAAGATGAAAAAAAAGCGTTCGAGTTGGTATATGATATATAGATATAGATATACTTTTTTTTGAAAAAAATAGATATATCATTTTTTTTGGGTTACAATTTAGTTCTTGGTTCATGAATATAAAAATTATACAGTAAGGTAATTTATAATCTTTTGAGTCATTATTTTTCTTCCCAACTTTTCGTTGTTTGGATAGCCAACAAATTGAGTCCCTCATGGAAAGAGAGTTAAGGAATCATCAAATGTTTGAATAAACAAAAATGAGTACGAATGAAATATTTTCCAATGATCATGTATCTCATTTTCATCTTATACATTTTTTTATTATCTAATAGTAGACAGATGACTTCCTTTCATCCTTTCCAACAAGGCAAATTAATATATCACACTCCACATAACAAGCTGGATTACTACCACAAGATCCTTCTTTAATTGTTGAGGAGAGATGGAAAAAAACTATTATAATTAAGTGTATTTGATCATTGCATGCCTTTGGATGGTTAAAAGAGCAAGTATAGTCTGCATGTAACCAAAAAAGGCAGGTCAGAACATTTATTAACATATAACTGCTGTCTTCCAATTGTAAATAATGATGCATTAACCTTTCTTGAATGCATGTTTCTAAAGATTTGCGCATTTAAGGAGCATTAACTCAAGAGTTAATGTGTGGACAAATCTTTTAACCAGATATATCGCACTTAATGATTTCCAACTGTATACAATTAATTCATTTACTTTTTTCTGCCCTCTTGCATGTGTTGCCACCTTCTTGCACCCTCTGAGTTTGCACTCCATCATTCACATATTGAATCTCTCTCGAATCGGTGGAAGAAGAACAAGAAACATAAAAATCATCATATATATATCATTGTGGTCTCTTTCTCCATCTCTCCCTTTCTCGCGCACAGACACACATCAACGATCACATCTGATCTACCTCTTCTTCTCAACACCGCAACCCAGCATTCACTCCATGGATCCTTCCGCTCCCATCAACATCGATGGTGCTCAAAATATGAGGCGTACGCATCTGAGTTTAACTATGAAGACGCCTGGGGAGGAAGCCACAACGGTGCAAGTGACTGCACCACGACATGAGAGCCCCAACATCTTCGCCGAGAACTATCCAATACATGATATAGAGGAGGCTTTAAAGGCCATGGATGAGCTCGACGAGGTGAATAACTGTAACGACCAGCAAAAGATAAAAAAAAAGAAAAGAAAATAACACGTGATGAACCGCACGGTTGGAAAGGAATAAAGATCCAATCCAATTGGGACTCCATCTATTAAGTGATTTCCATGAAATCAGGAAATCAATCTGATCTCTTTGAACCTGATTAGAATTATAGGAGACTATAAAAGATGGAATAGAATTCGCTAAACCTTTTTCTCACCTGAAACCCTCACAAACATCCTTCCCCACTAGATTTTTGGGATCGGCTGGAACAGCCAAGGAAGAACCGACAGGTTGCTGGGCAGCCACCATCGACCCTCTTCTCTTCTCATAATGTCCTTCTTTGTATAGTAATCGGTGAGGCGGGGCTGAACGTTGCTGTCGAATTTCAGGTGAAGGTCGAGAGGAAGAATAGGGAGGAAACAGGGGAGGGCATCGTTAATCAATTTTCCCGACGAATCGAGGAACGGTTTAATTGCGATAACAGGTGGGTGAATCAAAATCATCTTGCATGACATTTGAATTATTCTAATCCATGCCCTAATTGATTATGAAATGAAAAGGATCAAGAAGTTGTCCTAGGGTTTTTATTTGATTAGTGAATTCTTGTTTGAATTGTTTGATTCCTGATTTGCTTACTGTTTGAATTAATTTTGTTTGTTCTATTTTCTGTCTTAATGATTGCTAGGATGTAGGATTTAGAGTAGAACGAAAGTACGTTAAGGATCCATGTAATTTTCGGATTGAAACTGGCTGGAATCGGCCGCCGTCACGGCCGTGCCACTCTCTGGCATGCCCGTGCCATTATTGTTATGACTGTTCTACGCCATGTGCACACCCGTGCTAAGACCCAATGAAACTATAAAAGGTCGGCCGTTGTCAGTCAACCGAGTGCCCGACCGGTCATGGCCGTGCCATGACCAAGTACCTAGCCGCACGACCAAGAAAAAACCAGTCGACCGACTACTTTGAATCGTTCGACCACCCTCACCCTCTATCACGGCCGTGCCCTCTTATGGCATGCCCGTGCCACCGCCTATGTAGAACCTGATCGTGCCGTTCAGATTGACATGGTCGTGACACGGCCGTGCCCGGCCATATCAGCCCTTGATTTTTCATCCATCAGTCTTCCCTTATTTTGATATGAACATTATTGATTGCCTTATGATTCCAACATGAATTCTTTTTGCCTGATTTACCTCATACCAATTTTCAGGAACCTTTTATTAGATTTATTAAATTAATTATCTTTTTAAATTTGAATATTGCCTATGTACAATTGATCCTATTTTTCTGACCCTACGAAGATTCCTCACTGATTTTCAAGATCTATACTCTCATTGATTTATTTTCTTATTGATCTCATTGTATTCATTGAACAAAGAAGAAAGAGCTACAAGTTATTCAAAGTGATTAATAAGATCAAATGAAAGATTAACAATGGGTTGCCAGTCCAAGCCAAGTGCATCAAGATAAGGGTCGCTCCCTTGATCATGGTTTGATCACCCATTGACTCGCACAAGGCCGTATCGTTTGCTAGGCATACCCCAAGAATTAAAGGCACCTAAAGTTATCCAGATTTTAATAATAATCCAAGATCAAGAAGCATGTTCAAGTCAAGTCAAGTTACTGTCATGATTTCCAAGTATGCTATAAGTTCATGTTTATTAATCATCATGTTACTCTTCTGCTTCATGATATCATCTGATCTTATTATGATCCATGATACTGACATGTTATCTTTCATGTTCAAATCAAGCATGATTATTTATTACTGATTATTATATCTATGTCATACATTGTATATTATGTGGTTCCCCACTAGGCTGTAAAGCTTCCGGGAGGACCTCCTCTCCTGCGTCTGATTTTCACAGGACCAGGTCAGTGATGTAGTGAAGTAGGTGTGTGGTGATGAAGCTTTGACGATAGGACAACACATAAACCATAGGGCTTTCTAGAGTGTTTATTAGTTTTTCTTTACCTTCCGTATCTTAGAATCATGATGTAAAACTTATTTTACTTTCTTAGCAATGATATAGCCACTTTTTAGACTTCCGCATATTTAAGTTATACTTCTCTTTATTTTTTTCTTCCGCTGACGTGTCTATTTTTGACTGAGATATGGTCAAAGTCATAGCATGCCGTAGCGTCTCCAGGTTGGTCTTCGTCACGTGGCGGGGGTCGATTTGGGGGCGTTACAATAACTCCCACCTAAGCTTGAAGTCCCCTTTAGAGCTTGCGAGAGAGGGAGATCTAATGAGTGAAATGCTTCTTGAGATGGTGCTCTCATCACTAGTTGATGATCTGGAGACGCCCGGGAAGATGAATGGCAAGCAGAATGTTCAAGTAGCACCGGAAGCAAATACTACAGTGCCAAAGGATCCGGCGACGGTGATCCAGCCATTGGAAAGGATCATGATAGGAGAGAAGGCCCTTGATGACAATGCTGAGGATTATGAGGAAGCACAGAATCCAGAATGGCTTCCTTAAGGGTGGAAGACAATAACAGTGTCAAGGAAGTTGTGAAGAAGTAAAGGGCACAAGGACAAGGTAATTAGTTTAACTATTCCGACGATTCCATTAGTCTACACTAATGTATAGATAAATTCACATATGTCATCCTTATGTAAAGGTTAGTTTACATTAACAAATGCATGTCTTTAATATACTACATTTCCTTAGCAGTAAATTCTCTCATTTTTATGTTAATATTAGGGTGAGAACATGTCCCCTAAGCTAAGCTAG
The DNA here is from genome assembly GCA_030549335.1 of Pontederia crassipes. NCBI lineage: Eukaryota > Viridiplantae > Streptophyta > Magnoliopsida > Commelinales > Pontederiaceae > Pontederia > Pontederia crassipes. Next base: position 9,787,786 of record JAUKPH010000017.1, read on the forward strand.
ATCTAATTATCAAATTAGAGCCTCTCATGTCTTTGACATACCTTTTACTGTCACTCAGAATCTCGTTGCCTCTAATGCCATGACTAGTTTGCTCTTTGCAATTATTAAGAGAAATTAATATACATTTTCGTTAGCAGGATTTAGAAGTTGGAATCTTAGACTTACCCTTTGGTAACATGAAGATACTATTCATTTGAATAAATTAGTAAAGAGTTCATCCCAACACCCCCCCCCCCCCTATTTCAATAATCTAAATTATTTTTTAAAAAAAATACATCAAAATGATTGGATATTTCAGTGCATGTTAAATGCAAAAGAAAAACTTAGAGAGAAATTAAATAGCTCAGTACAATAAAAAGTAGGCTTTCTGTTGGGCTATAGACTATAATGAAATAAAATTAATTAAGCTTTAAATGAGTTTAAAAATTAAATATTATATTATTGAGATAAACAAGTCAGTAGTTATTTTTCTCTTCAAATGGCAAGTTATCATTTTTGGATTGATATGGGTGAGAGCTTGACATGTGAACATTTTATAGTCACTTATTATGATGAAAGTACTTTGAACTCATGAAAATTCATATGACCTCTTCACCCTTATATTGTAAATTTGACCTATTGTGAGATATCATATTATTTAATTTGTGTTGCACACTTAATGACTAATTAAGAAAGCATTAAAACTAAGATCAGTGTAGGAATGATAATGCCACAGGGCCCAAATTAATTTACAACTTTGTTTGGTAACTATCCACCGATATACAGAACTATTAACACCTAACTAATTGAGTGTTCGAGCTTAGAGCAGTAAAGAAAGATAGGCCCTAGCCAAGTTGAAGACTTTAGGGATTGATTTCGGAGCTACTTGCATCTATCGAATAACCACTAATCAATTATGTAAAATTTATTGAATAACTTTAAAGAAAGAGGTGCAATACTAAGTTTTTTTTATTGTTATAGGGTAAAAACGCAGTCACGCCAACATTATCCTTGAGTCAAATTTTCACTTTCTATGACTATTAGAGTCAAAGAAAGAGGTGCAATACCAAATTTTCATTCTTCTAGGATTAAAGCAATCTTAAGGCTCAACCAAGAACAATTTGGGTTAGGCCAAGAATATAAACAAATAAATTATCAGACTCATGTGGTCATAATCTCTTTACTTGTATAGATAAGGCTAACCACAAACATCATGTGGCATTAAACAAATATTAGAGAGCAAAAATGTAACATAAGCTCCAAAATCAGAATATTTCTCAATGTAGGCATTCCATCCTTCAAGAAAAGAATACAATCCTGATATCTAGAAAAGATAATAGATAATAGTGTATTCCCTAAATTCAGTTACATTGTAAGATCCAATATATCAATAACTTGAACGTTTGACAATTTCAAGAATTAAGCAATCATAAGTCGAGCTAATATTAGGTTTCGACACATAAATTAGGTCAATTAATTAGTGTTAGATTCCTAGCTAGTTTGCATCGTACACACTAGTTTGTCACCTTCTAGCTAGTCCTACACATCCCAAAATTGATATAATATCATGGTCATAGTAGACCTCTTATTCTAGTGTTAAACTTCTCTTATTTAGAATTATATAAAAGGATGAGGTAGATAATATCCAAACAATGAATATATGCAATCAACATAAATTCAAATTATTTGAAGAAGCATTAAATAAACTTAGAACCCAATCCTTTCTATTATAGACATTCCTCTTGTCAAATAAAGAATACAATCCCGATATCTAGGAAAGATCATATCTAGTAGTCTATTTTGAAAATTTATTTCTATTGTAAGATAACCACGTCATCAATAACTCGGATGATTGACAATTTCTAGTATTGGACGATCATAATTCTGACCAATATTAGGCTTTGACATAAAAACTAGGTCAATTCATTAGTGTCGTGATATGCCTAGCTAGTTTGTACACTAGCTTGTCATCTTCTAGCTAGATCCTACACAACCCAAGATTCGTAACATATAAAGGTTATCTTCGACCTCTTATTCTAGTGTCAAACTTCTTTTGATCATCTGGAATTACATTAAAGGATGAGGTATATAGATAATATTTGAACAATGAAGATACATGATCAACTTATATCCAAATTAATTATTTGAAAAAAATATTAAACCTAGAACTCAAATAAAGTTCATACTAACTCACCCCACAATTGAACATGTGATGATCTGTTTGCTATCCAAGAGCACATTTACTTCTGAGCTTAGTTCATGATGAGAGAATGTTGCTTGGCTAAAAGCACACTATGATATTTAAGGCTCTTTATGATCTAAGAAGAATTATTTCTTGAGTGACCATGCCTTGTGGAGTCTAAGAATTCTTATGTTTGACATGATTAAAAACATTACAAATATATTTTTTAAAAGATCCTCATAATTGGAAAAAAATTGTATGAAGGGACAATTAATCATGTTTCAAATAACCTGTGGGAAATGAAATATATGAAGTATCTTAAATATCATATATCTTGCCATTGTGATTACCTGTCAACAAATTATTTGATTATATGTATAATGATTTATTATAATCATAAAATAGATGAAATAAAATATAATAGGTACATCTATTATATATATATATATATTTACATATTATATATGATAATCATCTTTGCTTTTATCTTCCTATATATATTTATGATATATATGTGTGTGTGTGTTGGGGAAATGCTAGTGGTAGTGTCTCTACCTTTGGTAGTTTATTACTCCAAGGAAGAGCCGTAGAATAATGGAACAAAAGTTATCTTAGGATTGTTTAGTCATAATGGAATTATGTTCTAATTTAATTTTGACAATAGGAAGATGCAACTTTATGTGACTTTCACATACAATCTCATGGTAATATGAAAAGATTTACTAACTAGTTTAAAGTGAAATTTAGTTATATTTTGTTCACTAACTTTGTTTTAAACTTGGTGCATTAATCATTATAACATGATAGATATTCGGTTAACTCATAGTCTATAATAATCAAAATAAATTTACGATTTGGTTAGGAAGATAGGTACATTTTAGGAATATTAACTATTTTCCCAAGATTTTTTGATAAGTAAAATTTAACGCTTTTGCAAATAAATGGTTCCACAAAAATAATTAAAAATATTTCCATAAAAGATTACTGTGAGAGTTTGGATTATGACTACATGAAATGCTAAAAGCATTTATTGAGAAGCAATGTCAAACTATTTTTGCAAGAATAATTTGTTGCAATGACTGCAACAAGATCCTAAAGTCAGATGAAATATGTCGAGAAGATGTTAGAGATTTTCTATGTTAAAAATGAAATATGTATTTTCTCTACAATTAATGTTGCCATTTCTCTCTATTAGAATCTAAACCAATCTTCTAATGAAAACTTATTTAATTGTCCTATTGATATATTGACAATCCATACAAATTTAACTAGACGTAGGGACTCTTCTTCTAAAGTAAATCTCAGTAACATATCGCTCATAAGAAAATACTAGAAAAGAATTATTTCATTTAAAAATAGTAGACTTCCATCATTACTATATTAATTTTATATCTCACTTTTTATGTTGAGGTTCACGTCAAGCATTAGACAAGAGACTATTTCTCATTTTGTCTTTTTATCTTACGTCTTCAAATTATCGAATATAATGAACCAAGGTCTATAGATTGGGATACATCATCCTTTTGTCATTAATTTGCACATTAATAATTTCTAATTATACGTTATTGTCAACGGTCAATGTCACAAACAACTTATGGAAACAATTTACATTAATTAGTTTTCAATAATACATTCTATCTTTGATTCCTGTCAAAATATTAGTCTTGTTCTAAAAGAAATTCTTTTATTCTATGTAGTAGTATATTGATCCAATATTTAATAAGAGATGACGATCTAAGAGAGAAGTCTTAGAGTTCCATGACATACTAATGAAGCTATAATTGTACTAAAAAAATTCATTACCAAAGGTATATGCATTTCTTTTTCCTTGCTAAAGCTTACATTTTCTCTGACTATGAAAGTTATACGGATATTTTTCTTAGTTATTTAAATAAATTCCTAATTTTTTATTAGCATTGTCATTCAAATGTTACATATGCTTATCTATAGGAAGACAAGTTGGAACTATCGAGAGATGTAAGGGAATTGCAAAAGCAGGAAAAAGGGAAAATGATATGTGAAGAAAATGAAAATATTGTTTGTTCCTTACATAAACTTCTATTTAATTTGTTTTGTTTCACTATATTCTTGCTCTTATTAATGGTCAATTATTTCTTTCAAGAATTGATTGTGTTGTCTCCTAAGCGCAAGTGGGGGCATGCAGTCGTATGATATCTTTGCTGCTTTGGTATATGCGCTTCGACCTTAAATAATAATCATGAGCTATTTATTAATTTGTGGTCAACCACTTAAAACATTTAAATAATAAGATATTAATTAAACTTAAGGGAACAGAGAGAGACAACGAATGAAAGGGAAGCCAGCAATGGCACGTTTTCTCCATTCTTTTTCTTTCTTTTTTTTTTGTTTCTCTTATTTTAAAATTTGTCGATCTTAAGATTCCACCAACTGTAGTATTTTGATATGTCTGAGACTGAGAGATCCTTTATATTCGCCTACTCTCTCTCTCCTTATTCATGGGAACTATATTATATTGTATTGTATTCTAGGATCAAGGAACGTGAATAATTTTAAATTCAGATCCTAGGACCAATTGTACCATAATGATATAAAGATTTCTATTAGAATAATATATACGTAAGATACCTCGATTAGATTTATATTGATTATATTATCTTTATCTTTTGTACATATCATCCAATAATTCCATATTATTTTATTTTCTCTCGGAAGAAAATACATCTTTTACCATTTCCATTCCATTTATATATATACATACATATATGTTTATAAATAAATATTGGAGTGGCAGCTCCTTCTTGTTGAAGCAAAATTAGATTTATATTGACAATATTAGATTTATATTGACAATGAAAGTTGGAGTGGCAGCTCCTTCTTGTTGAAGCAAAATTTTAGATGAATGTAAAAAAAAATTATGGAGAAATTTATTTATCACTGTTTAACTACGTAATGCAGGACAATCTAGTTAAATTAATTGAACTTATCCATCTTCAATTTAACATGAATTAAATTGTCCACCTTCCTTTCCAGATAGAGAACTTTAAAAAATTATATTTATCTGGAGAGCACCTATTGCCCTAATCTCTGACATCAACGAGCATATTCGTTCACGTTCGGCCACTTGACTGAACGTTGGAACTCGAACAACTTGTGCATCCCATTTGGTATTCACCACGTGTTTCTGAAATCAATTAGAAATAGGGAACAATGCGAAATTATATATATAGAAAATTCCTATTAATCAAAGTCAGTTAATTGAAATTTTGGAGTCAGTTTGGGAACAATGCGCCCTTAGATTAGCTTATTCAACTAGTTAATTAACGGAATTGAGCTCCTATCTAGATGTAAGGAAAGTAAAAATTAAAAGTAAAAAAGTGCATATATTTCACTAATAAAATGCAAACTCGCTAGTTTCTCTTATTCTAAAAAATTGTCCCACAATATTGTTGATCATACTGAGCAAGGTAGTTAAGATCGGAATATTATGTAAGATTGAAAAAAGTTCGTAAGATAAATATCGTAATATCGAATCGAAGATCGTAAGATTCTACTTATATATTAAAAAAAATAGTTTGATATATAAAATTATATAAAAAACTAATTTTTTAAAATAATTTTGAAATGGTTTATATTATAAATAATGTTAACTTTGAGTATTATCCTATTAAAACTTTCTACAAATGCATTTATATATTTTTTATATAATAGTAATTTAATAATGGCAATAATATGGAATATTATTATATAATAACTTTTAATATACATTGATAATAAAATTATTTCGTGAAAAAATATTTTTAAAATTTTGATTATAACCAATAATTATCCTCTTAATTTTATTCTTCCAAAAATCATGTGACACTTGGTGAAAATTTAAAAAAAAAGAAAAAATTAAATTCGTAGGATTGGTAAGATCTTACCATTACGATCCTACTAAAATAATTTCAAAATTGAGATCGATATCGTATATTCTAAAAAAGTTCGTACGATAAAGATTTATATTTTAGATCACAGGGACTATATTATTAACAAATGTGATTTATTTTAGATCCATATTTTAGGATCAACTGTGATCCTACCATAATCATATAAATATTCTTATTAATTTATATATATATATATATATAATATATATATATATACATACACATATATGAACGAATTTCAATCTTGGTGGTCAGTTAATTCATGTATATATGTACATATAAAAATTCATCAGCAAGTATTTTATATTAAGAAGTATTAATTGTTTATTTGAAGATATAATTCTTGATTTTCAAAATTTCCTACAACCATATTTTGGAAAATAATCTCGATAATGTTGCTCCGGATGTCAAAGCATATCCAAATAGGAAAGAGAATTAAGATGAAGTGGTTAAAATTTCTTACGTCATCTAAATAATTATATCACCAAGCCAATAATGGAGATTGATATTTTATTTTTATTAACAAAAGTAACAGATTTAGCTCGAGAGCATTTATTATTCAAATCTATGACATCAATCGACTGAAGGCTTGAACTCCTCAACTTTTACATCCTATTTGGTATTTAACCACGTGTTTCTGGAAATCAACTTGAAATGGGGAGCTATGATATATACATTAAGATTTATTCTACAAAGTAGGTAATCACAATTTAAATGTATTTTAAACTATAAGTTTATATTTTTAATGTAATTTATATGACAAGTACTATTTTGTATATACAACATATTTAAAAATATCTTACAAAGACATTATGCAAGTTAAAATGACTATAAAAGTATTGTCTTTATCCATGGGAGTTTGCTTTATTAGTTTAAACTAATGATAACTGTTTTATTTATTTCAATGTTCAAATATCATTTTTTGGTACAATTTTGTTTAACTAAGATCCATATATATTGACCAGGATATTTTTTTACCTTAAAGAGATAAAGGAAGATGCTTCAAATTGGTATTGTTAGTCGGTCGAGATCAAATGCCAAGCCGCTCTAGATGAGGCTACCCACATCGAATTATTGCCAGAAGTAAATTAATAGTATTTTAGATACCTAGATGAAAAAAAAAAGAGTTCGAGTTGGTATAGGATATATAGATATAGACGAGTTGCTTTAGTTCGCACAATACTGTTCACATGGTATCTGTGAATACTAGAACCATGCGAAATGCATTGATCAATTTTCAGAGCTCGCCGCCTGAGATGGCCACATGGCGGTCAATTTTTTTTATTACTTTATACCTTATCTACTATGATCTTTCTAGTTCCGACTGAACATGATAAAATGTGTAGATACCTTGATATTGAGAATAGAATCTTTCCTAGTTTATCTTAATTTGCACTAGATCTATTAGTGAATAATATACCGAAAGGTTTGGTTACTAATAGAGCGGAATGACGTCGTATGATCCATGTAGCCGACCCCACCTAGTGGGATAAGGCTTTGTTGTTGTATATATATATATATATATATATATATATATATATATATGTCAACATTGAGTAATATGCATAAAGATAATACAAAATATATAAGTCACCATCAGTTCATTTATTCGCAAAAGAGGAGTAATGGATTGTGTAAAGTAAATAATACATTAGAAACAAAATAATAAAACTTAAATTTTAGGAGACTTCAAGTTAAAGATAAGTTTGTAACAAATGTAATATATAAAAACAAAGTTATCTTCTTACCAAAAAAAGATAATTATCTCAATATCGAAGGAAGTTGCTTGATTTTTTTAGACGTGTATGAAAGATTTATACGTTGTTTGCACTTGCATTGGTTGAATAGATTTTTATACTCTCATATGTCTTTTAATCCTGTTATCAATTAAATTATTATATTTAAGTTTCAAATATTTTAATTGAATGATACTTTTACAATAATTTTATCTTCTTTTAACTTTTCATCTTCTTTAAGCATTTTTCTATGCATTTCTTCATAAGATACATCTCGTAATGAACTAAGTATAGTAAATGGTGCACCTTCTATATAATGTTTTTATATTCTTTTAACTTTTTGTATTCTTTAAGCATTTAATCTCATAACAATTTAATGACAATTAAGTTTTTTTTTGGAATAAAACTAATTAAACTTATAACTTTCGGTGGAGAGGGAATATAAAATGACAAATGTTAATGGACTATAATGGTGTATAAATGTGGGGTTATAATGTTAGTGACAAATATAATTAATGGTATTTATGATAAAAAAATGAAAGCATTAAAAATATATAAAATTATAAAATTTTAGAAAAAAAAGATAGAGGTTAATAATGGCTTGAGATGGATTGTGAATGCTCAAAATTATATATAGAAAATTCTTATTAATCAAAATCAGTTAATTGAAATTTTGGAGTCAGTTAGGGAACAATGCACCCTTAGATTAGCTTATTCAACTAGTTAATTAATGGAACTGAGCTCCTACTAGATGTAAGGAAAGTAAAAAATTAAAAGTAAATAGTGCATATATTTCACTAATAAAATACAAACTCGCTAGTTTCTCTTATTTTAAAAATTGCCGATTTTAAGATCTCACAATATTGTTGATGATACTAAGCAAGGTAGTCAAGATCAAAATTTTACGTAAGATTGAAAAAAGTCTATAAAATCAAAGATCATGAGATCGGATCGAGGATCATAATATTCTACTTATATATTCAAAAAATAGTTTAATATATAAAATTATATAAAAAACTAATTTTTAAAATAATTTTGTAACTGTTTATACTATAAATAATGTTAACTTGACTATTATCCTATTAAAACTTTCTACAAATGCATTTATATAATAGTAATTTAATATGAATTGACAAAAAAATGACAATAATATGGAATAGCATTATATAATAACTTTTAATATACATTGATAATAAAATTATTTTGTGAAAAAAATATTTTTAAAATTTTGATTATAACCAATCATTTTCCTCTTAATTTTATTCTTCCAAAAATCATGTTACACTTGGTGAAAATTTTAAAACAATGAAAATATTAAATTCGTAAGATTGGTAAGATCTTACAACCTTGTTATCACGATCCTACTAAAATAATTTTAAAATCGAGATCGAGATCGAGATCGTATATTTTAGAAAAGTTCGTACAATCATACGATAAGGATCCATATTTTAGATCACATAGACTATATTATCAACAAATGTGATTTATTTTAGATCCATATGGTAGGATCAACTGTGATCCTACCATATTCATATATATATTTGTATTAGTCTAAACAGATATCAAATGTAAAATCCCTCTATTAGATTTATGTTGTTTATGTTATCTGTATCTTTTGTATTCATCCATATTTTAATATTATTTTATTTTCTTTAAAAAATTATATGTCTTTTACTAAAATCAAGTATCGTTTTGCACGTGAATTAATAGTATATATATTTTATACATTATTGCGGGTTTCAAGGTTGATTATTATATAATATTATTTTTACTATTAAAAAATATCATATTATGTTTCATGATATATATATATATATATAATATAATATATACACACATATGAACAAATTTCAATCTTGATGGTCAATTAAATCATGTATAGTACATATGAATATTCATGAGTAAATATTTTATATTAAGAATTATTAATTGTTTATTTGAAGATATAATTCTGGATTTTCAAAATTTCTTACAATCATATTTCGGAAAATAATCCCGATAATTTTGCTCCGGATGTCAAAACATGTCCAACTAGGAAAAAAGCATTAATATGAAGTGTTTAAAATAATGGAGATTGATATATTTTTATTAACAAAAGTAACAGATTTAGCTCGAGATCATTTATTATTCAAATCTGACATCAATGGACTGAAGGCTTGAACTCCTCAACTTTTACATCCTATTTGGCATTTAACCACGTGTTTCTGGAAATCAATTAGAAATGGGGAACTATGATATTTACATTATGATTTATTCTAAAAACTAGGTAAGCACAATTTAAATGTATTTTAATCTATAAGATTATATTTTTTGTGTAATTTATATGACAAGTACTATTTTGTATATACAACATATTTAAAAATATCTTACAAAGACATTATGTAAGTTAAAATGGCTATAAAAATATTGTCTTTAGGAAATAATTATTCTACTCTATTTACATTCATGCATGTGTCTTGGAAAAGTATATTAGAATTTTGCTAACAATTGATAAGGGACAATAATAAATATTTTATTCAAAATAATATCATATATTAGAAAATAATAATAATATTGATCTTTTCAATATATTTCATGGATTTGGAATCTGCCTATTCGAAAAGAAAGAAACGAAAGTTGCTTTAAGTTCGAAATTATTTCTTTTCCGAATTTTTATAGAGATCAATTTTAATTATTGAAGTGAAACCGATCTGGTCAACATTGCTTGTCATGACTAAATTTTATTGAGTTTTCAAAAGATGATGCCCTTCAATTCGTTCCATCGTTGAACAACCTTCCTACATTGATTATGTTAAATTGAAATCCAAAGATAATTAACTAAATTAAAAACTTTACAACACAGAGTACAACAATAAATAATTATAGATAATACTGGTCCAAGAGGAACTCAAATATCACGTGACATGATGATGGATTCTGTAAGCGTTAGGATCATAATTTGAATAATTTGTTCAATACAATTGAAGAATTTGTTTTAATTAAAGATGGATTAATGATGTCATGTCCAACGGACATCAATTGCATTTCTTATGAACTGAAGTTAATTAATTATGCTTAAAAAAATTGCAGCATCAATGATAATGTTAATTAATTAATGATCATTGATGAGGGACCATAGAGGAAGAAAAGAGTGAAGTCCATTAATTTCACAAGAGTTCACTCTAAATATTTTTAACACATTCAATATTACCAAATTACATTGTCAAAATATTTCCACGATGGAGCTTAATTTGCGTTAGTTCACACAATAATGTTAATTAATTCAATATTATGTAAATAAATTTCTTACGTCACAAGTTTTTTCCATGCTAAAATAAATTGTATGAATTTTTTTGTCCTAAAATTAACTTAGAATTGCATCATTTAACATAATTAATCAAATTTCATTAACATAAATATGGAAATCATTTTGACATCAAAAGCATTTTCCTTATTAAAAGAAATAATTTGGATAGATTTGCATGAGGATGGGCTTATATGCATGAGAGTTTCCCTTATTAGTTTAAAGTAGTGATAATTGTTTTATCTATTTCAATGATCAGATATCATTTTTTAGTAGATTTTTGTATTGACCAGGATATTTTTTCAGAAGACTTGTAGGTTCATAAATATAATAAAATATGTACTTTAAATTAATTTATAATATTTTGAGTCATTATTTTTCTTCCACACTCTTCCTTGTTTGGATAATCAACAAATTGAGTGCTACCACCTCTCATGGAAAGAGAGTTAAGTAATCATCAAATCTTTGAATAAAGAGAAAGAGTATGAATGAAATATTTTCCAATGATTATGTATCTCACTTTCATCTTATATATGTTTTTATTATCTAATAGTAGACATATGACTTCCTTTCATCCTTTCCCACAAGGCAAATTAATATATCACACTCCACATATCAAACTGGATTACTACCACAAGATACTTCTTTGTTGAGGAGAGACGAAAAAAAGAACTATTAAAATTAAGTATATTTGATCATTGCATGCCTTTGGATCGTTAAAAGAGAGTACAATTTGTAACCAAAAAAAGGTAGGTCATAACATTTATTAACATGTAACTGCTGTCTTCCAACTGTAAATAATGATGCATTAACCTTTGTTGAATGCATGCTTCTAAAGATTTGCCCTCTTAAGGAGCATTAACTCAAGAGTTAATGGGTGGACGAATCTTTTAACTAGATATATCGCACTTAATGATTTCCAACTGTATACAATTAATTCCCTTGCTTTTTTTTGCCCTCTTGCGTTGCCACCTTCTTGCACCCTCTGAGTTTCATGCAACCCATCATTCACATATTGAATCTCTCTAGGATCGACGAAGGAAGAATAAGAAACATAAAAATCCATCATATATCATTGTGGCCTCTTTCTCCATCTCTCCCATTCTCGTCCACAGACACCCATCAACGATCTACCTCTTCTCCTCCACACCGCAACCCAGCATTCACTCCATGGATCCTTCCGTTCCCATCAACAATGAGCGTGCTCAAAATATGAGGCATACGTAGGAGCCCGATCTGTCGACGAAGACGGCTGGGGAGGAAGCCACAATGGTTCAAGTGACTGCACCACAACATGAGAGCCCCAACATCTCTGCCGAGAACTATCCAATACATGATATAGAGGAGGCTTTAAAGGCCATGGATGAGCTCGATGAGCTGAATAACTCCCACCTAAGCCTGAAGTCCCCTTCACAGCTTGCGAAGGAGGGAAATCTCATGAGCGAAATGCTACTTGAGATGGGCTCTCATTATTGGTTGATGATTTGGAGATGCCTGAAGATGGATGGCGAGCACAAGGTTCAACTGGCACTAACATCTAATATAGCAGTGCCAATGGATTCGACGACGGTGATCGAGTTGCAAGAAAGGATCACCACAAGGGAGAAAGCCCTTGACGACGAGGATTACGAGGAGGCAAGGAGCCCATATTGGCTTCCTCAAGGGTTGAAGACAATAGTTGTGTCAAGGAAGTTGGGAAGAAGTAAAGGGCACAAAAACAAGGTAATTAGTTTAACTATTCCGACAATTCCATTAGTCTACACTAATGTATAGATAAATTCAGATATGTCATCCTTATGTAAAGGTTAGTCTACATTAACAAATGAATATAGTATACTACATGTCCTTAGTAGTAAATTCTCTCATTTTTTATGTTAATATTAGGGTGAGAACATGTCCCCTAAACTAAGCTAGATCTAACTATCAAATTGGAGCCTCTCATGTCTTTGACATAACTTTTACTATTAGAATCTCGATGCCTCTAATGCCATGACTAGTTTGCTCTTTGCAATTAATAAGAGAAATTAATGTACATTTACGTTAACAGGATTTGGAAGTTGGAATCTTAGACTTACCCTTTGCTAACATAAAGATACTATTCATTTGAATAAATTAGTAAAAAAACTCTATTATTTGACGTTTACAAAAGATTGTGTTGCTCATTTCAACTATCTAAATTATTTTTTTTTAAAAATTACATCAAAATGATTGGAGATTTCAGTGCATGTTAAATGCAAAAGAAAAACTTAGAGAGAAATTGAATAGCTCAGTACAATAAAAAGTAGGCTTTGTGTTGGACTATAGACTATAATGAAATAAAATTAATTAAGCTTCAAATGAGCTTAAAAATTATATATTATATTATTGCGATATACAAGTCAAAGTAGTAATTTTTCTCTTCAAATGCAAAGTTATCATTTTTGGATCGATATGGGTGAGAGTTTGACACGTGAACATTTTATAGTCACTTATTGGTGATGAAAGTACTTTGAGCTCATGAAAATTCATATGACCTCTTCACCCTTATATTGTAAATTTGACCGAGATATCATATTATTTAATTTGTGTTGCACACTCAATGACTAATTAAGAAAGCCTTAAAACTAAAATCAGTGTAGGAATAATAATGCCACATGGGCCAAATTAATTTACAACTTTGTTTGGTAACTATCCACCTATATACAAAACTGTATAAACACCTAACTAATTCAGTGTTCGAAACCAGAGCGGTAAAGAAAGAGAGGCCCTGTCCAAGACGAAAACTTTAAGGATTGATTTCGGATCTACTTGCATCTATTGAATAACCACTATTCAATTGTATAAAATTAATGTGCAACTTTAAAGAAAGAGGTGAAATACTAAGTCTTTTTATTGTTCTAGGGTTAAAACGCAGCCACACTAACATCATCCTTAGTAAAATTTTCACTTTCTATGACTATTAGCGTCAAAGAAAGAGGTTCAATACCAAATTTTCATTGTTCTAGGATTAAAACAATCTTGAGGCTCAACCAAGAACAATTTGGGTCAAGCCAAGAATATAAACAAATAAATTGCCATAGTATTTGACTCATGTGGAATTAAACAAATATTAGAGGGAAAAAAGTAACATAAGCTTCAAAATCATAATCATTTTCAATGTAGGCATTCTGATTACTAGCTGATCACTATAGTTTTTTATCCTATTTTGAATGCATTTCACCCATATCGAGTCCCTTAATTGCCCAACTTTTGGCCAAATATGTTTGGAATGCATGGATTGTGATAACTAGTTGATCTTTCTCATTTTATACTTAATTCCATGTGCATAGAGGTTCTGAAATGTCAAAATCCATAAATATTTCAATTCTATGCCAAGTTATCACTCCTATATGTCAAGTTATCATTATTTTGAGTGAACTGATTTTCAATAATTTTCTTGCCCTAAATCCATTATTATCATGAATGAATCATATTTGGATGATCATATCTCAACTTGTGCAAAATTTTAAGTACATTTGAACAAGTTATCATTTTCCAATGCCAAGTTATCGTTAAAGGGCAAAACTATCATTTCGATATGCAAAACTATCAAATCTGCACAAAAGCATTAATCAATCATTATATTATTGTCCTAACTCATTGCTGTTCAGATTTGATGACATTTGGATAACCACAATCAAAGTTATGACAAGTTATCATTTTTAAGGCAATTAAGTTATCGTTTTGGCACCCAAGTTATCATTCCTATGAAATCTTATCCACATTTGATTTCTGACTTCATTCACGTGCCACCCTAATCCTTTTAATGCTTTGAACCATCCATATTTGAACATTTTTCAAGATTTATGCAAAGTTATTATTTCCAGGTCTTCAAACTTATCATTTTCATTTACTGGTTTCACCCCTTCATAACACCAGATTTTATTTAATGTTGGAGCTGATCTTAGTAAACATCCTCACCCTTATCTGTTTATTTCCTATTTGAGAACTTTAGTGTTTGGTGTTCTATCTCTTCTAGCAGGGAAGAACAAGTGCAAAAAGCTCGAAAAAGGTGAGGGGGGGGGGACCGCCTACTTTTGCTGTCTAGAAAAGCTGTCTTCTATAGGAATTCCAGGACCAGGACACATGGCACAATCACATCACCATAGAACATTCTGATACTGATCAAAGGGTGCACATGACACATATATAAGCTAGGGAAATTTTGGAGGAGAGGGGGCTGGCCATTGCAAGGTGTGGAGAAGGAAGCAAGGGTTTTGGAGTTGGAGCTGAAGTGCTACCTCTCGACAAGCTTGAATCCAAGATGATTTCCTTCTGTTCTTCACTATATTTTGTATCAAACTTTGTAATTATGAGGAGCTAAACTCCATGTCTCCTAGGATAGGGTAGTAGTCTAGATTAATTGTGGATGGATGTGGACATTTCTTATTTCCTGCACTGATTTCATAATTTCTGATTTTCTGATTCTTGATTCTGCATTCAGAACTCATCTATTTCTGTCCTATTCTTGACATTGTATGATCTTGTTTATATCTACAACTGAGAGGTTGTTTTATGATCTGTTCTTGATTCAGAAATAAAATAAGAACCAATGACAAGTTCTAGGTCCAAATCGGATTTAGGAATATGATTTTCATCTAATTTAGTTTCTGAACTGCAATTCTGATTCCTGATTTGAGAAATCTGATGTCATTGTAAACCCCTCATTTCATTGGCTACTGAGAAGTAGATTAAGTGGGTTCTTCTTATTCAGAAATGTAGTAAGAGGCAATGACAACTCCCCTGAATCAATTCTGTAAGAGCATGCTGAGGTGATTTCTGTTTTCCTGAATTCTTTACTTCCTGAATTCTGATTTTCTGAGTTAATTGAATCTGATTGTCATTTGGGAACTGATTTAGTTGAACAACTGAGAGGTTATCATATGTCCCAATCTTGTTCAGAAATGAATTAAGAAAACTTGACATTTCATGATTCAATTCTATAATTACCATTGGTTTTTCTGATTTTAATGAGTTGCTGATTTCTGATTTCTTGAGTTTAGTGAAATCTGATTGCTTTGCTATTGTTAAACCTCTGAATCTATTAATCACTGAGAAGTGAATTTTAAGGCTTCCTTGCTGTTCAGAGATGAACCAAGGAGCAATTGCATGTGTTGAATTCCCTCATATGAATTAAGTGCTGATTTCTATCCAATCCATTAATAGAAATGTGGATTTCATTTGAATTTGCAGCTGAGAGGTTGATTTTAAATCCTCTTGTAGTTTAGAGATAAACCAAGGAGCATTTGCATTAATATTGGATTGATTTCATCCCTGTTTAGTTGATTGAAGCATTCCTTTCATTTTCAAAGTGCAATCTTGAAGTTATCATTCAGAATTTTATTGAATTGCCAAAAAATCAGCAAAGTGACTTGGATTGAACATAATGATATCTTGATTTTTAGTGGGGATCCTCTTCTAATTCAACTTGGCTAACAATTATATGACAATATATTGTTTAGTTCTGGTCTAATTGAGCTGTGAAAATAGCCATATTGAAGGTTGAATCAGATTTGACTAAAAAAGTGATAACTTGTCCATTTTCATCCATAATTAAATTAGATGAACCCCAATTCCTAGGAGAACCTTCATCATTGATAGATAAACCCTTTTAGCCCTTATTTAAGAATTTATAATTCAGTTTAGATAAGTTTCCAAAAGTCCAAAATCGGTTATCCTTTTTGGCACTTTTAAAAATCTGTTTTCATTTTCCTTCAATTTCTTGAATTTGTAATTTTAGTTAAGGCTAGTCTAGATTGTTTTAGGGAGTCTTTGGCTTCAAATCACTGTGGATATGACATTTACTACAATTGACCTGTGCACTGCAGTAGAGATGAATTAAGGAGTCGAAACAAAAATTGAAAAATCTGAATTTTGACCCCAAAATCAGCAAGTTATCACTACACTCCTCAATATCACTATCAAGTTTTTGGCGCCGTTGCCGGTGATTTGAGGTCAATTAGACTAACTTAGATAGTTTAGATTAGTTTTAGATTAGTTTTTAGTCCATTTGTTAGGCTAATTTTCAGTTTTTGCATGTTATCATTCCCAATTTTAAATTTTTGTCTAGTTTTCTTTCTTTTCTCAATTTGATACTTCTGAATTCATTTTTGCAAGATTTGGACAATCAAGAGGAACATTATCAATCAGATCCTGAGCCTGAAAGAAGATTCTTAAGAAGAAGGAGATTGCAAAGGTTGGAGGTAAGAAGAAGGATATTTGAAGAAGAGGAAGAGGAGCAAGACAACATGGCTACACCAAGGACATTGAAAGATTGCTACTCACCTAGCAATGTAAGGAACCAACCAGGAGATGGAGCCCTAGCACCAACTGCAAACTTTGAAGTGAATCCAGCCTTGGTGACAATGATAAGGCAATACCAATTTTTTGGTTTAGGGAATGAAGATCCAGCCTCACACTTGTATAATTTCAAGGGAATTTGCAGCACAGTGCACTTCAACAATACACCAATGGATGCTGTCTACATGAGGCTATTCCCCTTCTCACTCAAAGACAAGGCAAAGATATGGTACAAGACCCTCAAACCATAAGAGATGGCTACTTGGGAATCTATTATTCAATTGTTTCTAGCTGAATTCTTCCTACCTACCAAAACTGATAACTATAGAGATCTGATTGTGAGGTTCTACCAATTGGATCAAGAGAATATATGTGATGCATGGCAAAAACTCCAAGGCTTGCTGAGGGCACGTCCACATCATGACTTTGAGAAATGGCAGCTTGTCAACTATTTTCACAAAGGATTGAATTACCCCAGCAAGGTTACATTGGATATAGTTGCTGGAGGAATATTTGCATCAAGAAACATTGATGAAACTTACTAATTAATTGAGAACATGGCCAAGAACCATCATTTCCTTACACATGACAGGACAAGGAGGTCATCCAATGAGAATCAAGTCAACAACATTGCTGTCCAGATTGAACAAGGCTTGCAAAGAGCATTGGAGAAGCTAAATTTGTCAACTAATGTGGGAAAATCTTCAAATGCTGAATCAAGGTGTGATGTGTGTGGAAATCAGGGCCATATCACTGAAACTTGCAACCTTATAATGCAGCAACATGAGCAAAGTATAGACCAAGTTAATGCAGTAGGAAATTATGGAGTTAAACCCCTGCTGAGTTCTACACTCCAGAAAATAGAAATCATCCTTACCTCTCCTACAATGCCAACCTTTTCAAGGGCCTCTTATGCAGAATTCAAATTGGCAACCAAAGATTTTGCCAAGGAATCAACCCCCACCATACCAGCCTCCACAAGTTCAAATGCAAAGGACCCCCTATGAGCAGCCTCCTTGTCAAGCTTTCCAATTCCAAATTGAAATGAAGGAGATGCTACAACAAATCTTGAAGAAGCAGGACAGCCAAGGAGAAGAAATATTGAAGATCAACTCTAGACTTGAAAACATGAGTGCCAATCAAAAGATACTGGAAAATCAGATTGCTCAGCAGGCCAGCACTTCAGCAAGACCCCCTTTATTCTTTCCTAGACAGCCAGAGGTGAACCCTAAAGAACAAGCCAAGGCAATTCAACTCAGGAGTGGAAGGCTAGTGGAAGAGCCAATGCAAAATGTAGAAGCCAATCTAGCTCAAGAGAGTCCAAACTCCAAGAATGTGGAAGGCAATTCAGCTAAGGAAAGCTCCTGTCCAGAACCTAAAGAAAAGGGAATTGAAGAGGCTGCTGTGAGAAATCAGAAGAAGAGTTTTCAAAATGAAGCCAAAGGAAGAATTTTTTACAAATTGCTTTTTCCTCAAAGATTAGTGAAGGCCAAGTAAGATCAGCAATATGAAAGGTTTTTAGAGATCTTGAAGAAGCTATACATAAATGTGCCATTTGTAGAAGCCATTCAAGAGATGCCTTCATATGCAAAATTTTTGAAGGAAATCCTACAAGAAGAGGAGAATTGTGGAATGTGAGACTATTGCACTAACTGAAGAGACTTCTGCAATAATTCAAAATAAGTTACCTCCTAAGCTAAAGGATCCAAGGAGTTTCTCAATCCCTTGTGAGATAGGAAATAGAAAATTTCAAAGGGCCATGTGTGACTTGGGTGCTTCTGTAAGTGTTATACCCTTGTCCCTATGCAGGAAACTTGAGGTAGGAGATATGAAGCCCACCAACATGTCTCTACAATTGGCTGATAGGTTCATCAAATATCACCATGGAATCATTGAAGACATACCCTAAAGGTTGGAAAATTTTATATACTAGTGGACTTTGTAGTTTTGGATATGCATGAGGATCTAAATACACCCATCTTTATAGTTTTGGATATGGATGAGGATCTAAATACACCCATCTTGCTTGGAAGACCCTTTCTTGTTACTGCTGGAGCTGTTATTGATGTTAAAGAGGGGAGATTGACCTTCCAAATTGGTGAAGACAAGATAGAGTTCAACCTTGCACAAGTTATCAACACGCCAGCTTGTCAACATGATGATTTTAGGGATGGACAGATTGATCAAATTGTGGAGCAAGCCTCAGCAATAATACCCAATGAAGATCCATTACAAAGGTACCTTATTTTTGATCATTTGAAGGAATTGGAGGATCCAGAGGCTGCAGCATACCAATCTGTATTGAACTCATCCAAATCAGTGGAAAATTCAGGAAATCAGCACTAAGTACAGGAAGTTATCACTGCTGAACAAGGCAACTCAGCTCAAGCAGATTCTTCCAAATTGGAACTCAAACCTCTCCCCAACAACCTGAAGTATGAATTCTTGGGAGAGAATTCAACATTCCCTGTTATCATTAATGCAAACTTGACAAAGAATCAAGTTGAAGAGTTGCTGAAAAAATTAAGGCTGTACAAGGAGGTAATTGGCTATTCCATTGATGACATTAAGGGTATCAATCCCTCAATTTGTATGCATAGGATCCCCATGGAGGACAGCTACAAATCCTCCATTGAATGCCAAAGAAGACTCAACCCAATTATGAAGGAGGAGGTAAAAAAGGAAGTGTTGAAGTTGCTGAATGCTGGGATTATTTATTCCATTTCAGATAGTGAATGGGTCAGCCCTGTCCAAGTGGTGCCCAAGAAAGGAGGAATTATAGTAGTCAAATCAGATTCAAATGAATTGATATCCACCAGGATAGTGACAGGTTGGAGGATGTGCATTGATTTCAGGAAATTGAACAAGGCAACTAGGAAGGACCACTTCCCACTTTCTTTCATTGATCAAATGTTGGAAAGATTGGCAATACACTCTCACTTTTGTTATTTGGATGGATATTCAGGCTTCCTTCAGATTCCTATTCACCCTCAGGACCAGCACAAGACAACATTTACTTGTCCATATGGGACATTTGCTTATAGGAGAATGCCCTTTGGCCTATGCAATGCATCTGCCACCTTCCAAAGGTGTATGATGTCTATCTTCTCAAACTTTATTGAAGACATAATTGAGGTATTTATGGATGACTTTTCAGTATATGGAGATTCATTTGATGCTTGCCTAGAAAATTTGACAAAGGTCCTACAAAGATGTAGAGAGTCTAATCTGATTCTGAACTGGGAGAAGTGCCATTTCATGGTCCAGGAAGGAGTTGTTCTAGTCCATATTGTGTCTAGTAGAGGAATTGAAATGGACAAGGCAAAAATTGAGGCAATTGAGAATTGCCACCCCCAAAGAATGTCAAAGCAGTTAGGAGCTTTTTGGGGCATGCAGGCTTCTATAGAAGATTTATTAAAAACTTCTCAATGATAACCAGACCTCTTACCAAGCTGCTAGCCAAAGATGTGAAGTTCAATTTTGATGAAGAGTGCATGAAGGCCTTTAAGCAATTGAAAGAAGCCCTCATCTCAGCTCTTATAGTGCAGCCACCTGATTGGTCCCTACAATTTGAAGTCATGTGTGATGCCTCAGATCAGACTGTAAGAGCAGTGTTGGGGCAAACCAAGGATAAAAAGCACTATGTCATTTGTTATGCCAGCAAAACTTTAGATGATCAAATTAATTATGCAACCACTGAGAAGGAGTTATTAGCTGTGGTGTATGCATTTGATAAATTCAGATCTTACTTGGTGGGATCCAAAGTAATTGTATTCACAGATCACCAAGCAGTGAGGCACTTGATCAACAAGAAGGAATCCAAGCCAAGGCTCATTAGATGGATCCTATTGCTACAAGAGTTTGATGTTGAAATCAGGGACAAAAGAGGCAGTGAGAACCTAGTCATTGACCACCTGTCAAGGATGGAAGGAGTTCAAGAGTCCTCAACACTTCCTATCAATGATGCCTTCCCTGATGACATCTTGATGGTAATATTAACTAATCAAATTTCCTGGTATGCAGACATTGTGAATTATCTAGCCTGTGGAATTGTCCCTCCTGACTACACTTATCAGCAAAGAAAGAAGTTCTTTCATGACCTGAAGGATTACTACTGGGATGACCCCCTCTTGTTCAAAATGTCCCCTTAGTTGTGTACCACAATCAAAGTTTCAGGATATATTAGAGGCTTGTCACTCATCTCCATATGGTGAACATAGTGCCACACAGAAGACTGCTGCCAAGGTCCTACAAGCTGGTTTCTTTTGGCCCAGCCTATTCAGAGATGCCCACTTATATGTGAAAAGTTGTGATGAATGCCAAAGGGCAGGCTCTATCTCAAGAAGAAATGAAATGCCTCAGCAAGGAATTCTGGAGGTTGAGATATTTGATGTATGGGGCATTGACTACATGGGTCCATTTCCTATCTTATATGGTTTCAAGTTTATCTTATTGGCTGTGGACTATGTATCTAAATGGATAGAAGCCATCCCTACCATATCTGCTGATTCCAGGGCTATGGTCAAGCTGTTCAAGGAGATAATCTTCCCAAGATTTGGAATCCCAAGGGTGGTCATAAGTGATGGAGGGAGCCACTTTATTGAAAAATGCTTTGAGAACCTCCTAAGTAAATATGGAGTTAAGCATAAAGTTTTCACTGCCTACCACCCTCAAACCAATGGCCAAGCAGAGATATAAAATAGGGAGATAAATGCCATATTGGAGAAAATGATTTCATTAACAAGGAAGGATTGGAGTTTGAAGCTTAATAAAGCTCTTTGGGCATACAGGACAGCATATAAAACCCCAATAGGCATCTCTCCCTACAAACTGGTTTATGGAAAGACATGTTATCTTCCAATTGAGTTGAAACATAAAGCCTATTGGACAGTCAAGGCACTCAATTTTGATATGCATGCATGTGGACAGAAGAGGCTTCTACAAATTGATGAGTTGGATGAGATTAGGCTTAATGCCTATCATAATTCAGAATTCTACAAAGAGAGACCAAAAGATGGCATGATAGCAGGATTCTGAAAAAGGATTTCAAAGTAGGAGATCTTGTGTTGCTATTCAATTCTAGGCTCAACTTATTCCTTGAAAAGTTAAAATCAAGATGGAGTGGACCCTTCAAAGTCCACAAGGTTTATCCTTTTGGGGTTGTGGATCTTCTGAACGACAAAGATGATATATTCAAGGTCAATGGATAGAGGTTGAAGTTGTACAACCCCACTGCCATGGATTCAACAAAGGAGGTGCTGAACTTGGAAGATTTGCCTAGCTGAATTCAAGTAGAAAAATGTCCAGCCTAAGACACTAAAGCAGGGCACTTCTTGGGAGGTAACCCAAGTCATTTTCTACCTAATCTTTTCTATTTTGCAGCAATAAGTCAAGGAGGAATTAGATCAATCCACAAATTGGCAATTAGGGAGTACCCCTACCCTCATTTTTCATTTTTCTCACTGAAATCCCAATGATAACTGATATAATCTTTTCTCTCATGCTGATATCATCATATTATTATCTGAATCATCATGCATATCAGTTATCCCAATCCACCTTAGCTGAATTTCAGTGCAGATTTAGTGAATTTCAATGCCTTGTTGAATTGTGAACTCTAAAAACCTGATATTGAATACCCCACTGATCTCTCTTGTTTCTCTGCAGGATTGGTTGAAATTCATGAAGAATGGATCACCCTAAGCTCCTGATTGAGATGCAAGAACCATTGGAAGGGATCAAATGCACAATTCCATCAATTTCATACTCTCCCAACCCTCTCCCTTGCCTCTCTTTCCCAACACTGTGGACAGTGTTGAAGCTAAGCTTGGGGGAGGAAACCTGGTGCTTTTCTAACCCTTACACCACGTTTTCAATTTATTTTAATGTTTATATCATCAATTACCACTAGGTTATCATTGTTTGAACAAGTTATCACTCGGTTATAACTAGTTATCACTATTCGAGTCCAATTCAAGTCTTGCCTTTATTTTGACTCTAAAATGGGTGAAATACTTCATAGGACAGTTGGTACACTTTAATACCAAGTGGCCAACTTGGCCATTAGTCTTGTTGCTTTAATTGACATTACCAATTCAGATGCATTTGAATTAATTTTCAACTGAAATTTTTTCTTTTTGTCGGTAACACTAGCTGACATTCATGGACTAATTGGAAAGTAGAAGATGTCTAGAAAGGAGTCAAGGATCTTGCTGCCATGTTAAATAGGAAATCTTGACTATTTGCATTTAAGGATTTAATCTATACTTGAGTTTGAACCATTGCTCACTTTATGAAACAGAATAGAAAAAGAAAAAGAAAAAAGGAAAAGTGAAAAGTTGCATTTTGCATTGCATGCATACATGAATAAAGAGAGTGAAAATTCCAAAAAGGAATCTCTCCTGAATAAAGCCAGGATTTTTATTCTGTGACCAGGATTTTTATTGCATCCTCATGAATAAAAGTAAGGTTTTCAAACCTGCTTGATTCATGAAGAGATTGATGTTTCAAACTTTTTAGTAAAGTTGACAATCCATGTAATCCAAATATGTTAGTACTTCTTTCATGGCTTAAATTTGTTTTAACCTTTGTGACTCCTCAGCTAGAATTTGGAAATTGGAAAAAATGGGATGGGATGTTAGCAAAGTGGGAAACTCATTTGGATCTTATTCAGCTGACTTTTCAATTCATTCGTGGATGGTAAATTCAAGTTTGTCCTTAAATTTTGAATATTTTGCTTGAGGACAAGCAAAAGGCTAAACTTGGGGGAGTTTGATCACTAGCTTATCACTATAATTTTTTATCCCATTTTGGATGCATTTCACCCATATCGAGTCCCTTAATTGCCCAATTTTTGGCCAAATATGTTTGGAATGCATGGATTGTGATAACTAGTTGATCTTTCTCATTTTATACTTAATTCCATGTGCATAGAGGTTCTGAAATGCCAAAATCCATAAATATTTTAATTTCATGCCAAGTTATCATTTTTAGGACAAGTTATCACTCCTATATGTCAAGTTATCATTATTTTGAGTGAACTGATTTTCAATAATTTTCTTGCCCTAAATCCATTATTATCACGAATGAATCATATTTGGATGATCATATCTCAACTTGTGCAAAATTTTAAATCCATTTGAACAAGTTATCATTTTCCAATGCCAAGTTATCGTTAAAGGACAAAACTATCATTTCGATATGCAAAACTATCAAATCTTCACAAAGGCATTAATCAATCATTATATTATTGTCCTAACTCATTGCTGTTCAGATTTGATCACATTTGGATAACCACAACCAAAGTTATGACAAGTTATCATTTTTAAGGCAATTAAGTTATCGTTTTGGCACCCAAGTTATCATTCCTATGAAATCTTATCCACATTTGATTTTTGACTTCATTCACGTGCCACCCTAATCCCTTTAATGCCTTTAATGCTCTGAACAATCCATATTTGAACATTTTACAAAATTTATGCAAAGTTATCATTTCCAGGTCTTCAAACTTATCATTTTCATTTACTGGTTTCACCCCTTCATAACACCAGATTTTATTTAATGTTGGAGCTGATCTTAGTAGACATGCTCACCCTTATCTGTTTATTTCCTATTTGAGGACTTTGATGTTTGGTGTTCTATCTCTTCTAGCAGGGAAGAATAAGTGCAAAAAGCTCAAAAAAGGTGGGGGGGGGACCACCTACTTTTGCTGTCTAAAAAAGCTGTCTTCTGCAGGAATTCCAGGACCAGGACACATGGAACAATCACATCACCATGGAACATGACACATATGTGCACATGACACATATATAAGCTAGGGAAATTTTGGAGGAGAGGGGGCTGGCCATTGCAAGGTGTGGAGAAGGAAGCAAGGGTTTTGGAGTTGGAGCTGAAGTGCTACCTCTCGACAAGCTTGAATCCAAGATGATTTCCTTCTGTTCTTCACTATATTTTGTATCAAACTTTGTAATTATGAGGAGCTAAACTCCATGTCTCCTAGGATAGGGTAGTAGTCTAGATTAATTGTGGATGGATGTGGACATTTCTTATTTCCTGCACTGATTTCATAATTTCTGATTTTCTGATTCTTGATTCTGCATTCAGAACTCATCTATTTCTGTCCTATTCTTGACATTGTATGATCTTGTTTATATCTACAACTGAGAGGTTGTTTTATGATCTGTTCTTGATTCAAAAATAAAATAAAAACCAATGACAAGTTCTAGGTCCAAATCTGATTTAGGAATATGATTTTCATCTAATTTAGTTTCTGAACTACAATTCTGATTCCTGATTTGAGAAATCTGATGTCATTGTAAACCCCTCATTTCATTGGCTATTGAGAAGTAGATTAAGTGGGTTCTTCTTATTCAGAAATGTAGTAAGAGGCAATGACAACTCCCCTGAATCAATTCTGTAAGAGCATGCTAAGGTGATTTCTATTTTCCTGAATTCTTAACTTCCTGAATTCTGATTTTCTTAGTTAATTGAATCTGATTATCATTTGGGAACTGATTTAATTGAACAACTGAGAGGTTATCATATGTCCCAATCTGGTTCAGAAATGAATTAAGAAAACTTGACATTTCATGATTCAATTCTATAATTACCATTGGTTTTTCTGATTTTAATGAGTTGCTGATTTCTGGTTTCCTGAGTTTTGTGAAATCTGATTGCCTTGCTATTGTTAAACCTTTGAATCTATTAATCACTGAGAAGTGAATTTTAAGGCTTCCTTGCTGTTCAGAGATGAACCAAGGAGCAATGCATGTGCTCAATTCCCTCATATGAATTAAGTGCTGATTTCTATCCAATCCATTAATGGAAATGTGGATTTCATTTGAATTTGCAGCTGAGAGATTGATTTTAAATCTTCTTGTAGTTTAGAGATAAACCAAGGAGCATTTGCATTAATATTGGATTGATTTCATCCCTGTTTAGTTGATTGAAGCATTCCTTTCATTTTCAGAATTTTATTGAATTTCCAAAAAATCAGCAAAGTGACTTGGATTGAACATAATGATATCTTGATTTTTAATGGGGATCCTCTTCTAATTCAACTTGGCTAATAATTATATGACAATATATTGTTTAGTTCTGGTCTAATTGAGCTGTGAAAATAGCCATATTGAAGGTTGAATCAAATTTGACTAAAAAAGTGATAACTTGTCCATTTCCATCCATAATTAAATTAGATGAACCCCAATTCCTAGGAGAACCTTCCTCATTGATCGATAAACCCTTTTAGCCCTTAGTTAAGCATTTATAATTCAGTTTAGATAAGTTTCCAAAAGTCCAAAATTGGTTATCCTTTTTGGCACTTTTAAAAATCTGTTTTCATTTTCCTTCAATTTCTTGAATTTGTAACTTTAGTTAAGGCTAGTCTAGATTGTTTTAGGGAGTCTTTGGCTTTAAATCACTATGGATACGACATTTAGGATTACTACAATTGACCTGTGTACTGTAGTAGTGAGGTGAGTTAAGGAGTCAAACCAAAAATTAAAAAATCCGAATTTTGACCCCAAAATCATCAAGTTATCACTACACTCTTCAATATCACTATCACATTCCTTCCTTCAAGAAAAGAATACAATCCCGATATCTAGAAAAGATAATAGATAGTAGTGTATTTCCTAAATTCAGTTACATTGTAAGATAATCAATATATCAATAACTTGAACATTTGACAATTTCAAGAATTAAGCAATCATAACTCGAGCTAATATTAGGTTTCAACACATAAATTAGGTCAATTGATTAGTGTTAGATTCCTAGCTAAACTATCTTGTCACCTTCTAGCTAGTCCTACACATCCCAAAATTGATATAATATCATGGTCATAGTAGACCACTTATTCTAGTGTTAATCTTATCTTATCTAGAATTATATGAAAGGATGAGGTAGATAATATCCAAACAATGAATATATACAATCAACATAAATTCAAATTATTTGAAGAAGCATTAATTAAACTTAGAACCCAATCCTTTCTATTATATACATTCCTCTCGTCAATAAAAGAATACAATCTTGATATCTAGAAAAGATCATATATAGTAGTCTATTTTGAAAATTTATTTATATTGTAAGATAGCCACGTCATCAATAACTCGGATGATTGACAATTTCTAGTATTGGACAATCATAATTCTGATCAATATTAGGCTTTGACATAGAAACTAGGTCAATTCATTAATGTCATAATATGCCTAGCTAGTTTGCATCGTACACACTAGCTTGTCATCTTCTAGCTAGATCCTACACAACCCAAGATTCGTAACATATAAAGGTCATATTAGGCCTCTTATTCTAGGGTCAAACTTCTTTTGATCATCTAGAATTAAAGGAGTAGGTATATAGATAATATTCGAACAATGAAGATACACGATCAACTTATATCTAAATTAATTATTTGAAAATGCATTAATGAAACTTAGAACTCAAATAAAGTTCATACTAACTCACCTCACAATTGAACATGTGATGATCTGTTTGCTATTGAAGAGCACATTTACTTTAAGACTAAAAGCACAATATGATATTTAAGTCTCTTTATGATCTAAGAAGATTTATTTCTTGAGTGACCATGCCTTGTGGAGTTTAAGAATTCTTACATTTGACATGATTAAAAACATTACAAAGATATTTCATAATTGGAAAAAATGTATGAAGGGACAATTAATCATGTTTCCAATAACCTATGGGAAATGAAATAAATGAAATATCTTGCCATTGTGATTAGTTGTCAACAAATTATTCGATTATATGTATAATGATTTATTATAATAACAAAATAGATGAAATAAAATATAATAGGTACATGTATATATATATGACAATCATCTTTGTTTTTATCTTCCTATTTCATAAGTGTTGGGGAAATGCTAGTGGTAGTGTCTCTACCTTTGGTAGTTTATTACTCCAAGTAAGATCCGTAGAATGATAGAACACAAATTATCTTAGGATTCTAATTAATTTTGACAATAGGAAGATGCAATTTTATGTGACTTTCACATACGATCTCATGGTAATATGAAAACATTTGCTATCTACTTTAAAGTGAAATTTTGTTATATTTTGATCACTAACTTTTCTTTAAACTTGGTGCGTTAATCATCATAACATGATAGATATTCGATGAACTCATAGTCTATAATAATCAAAATAATTTTACGATTTGGACAGGAAGATAAGTACATTTTTAGGAAAATAACTATTTTCCCAATATTTTGCGATAAGTAAAATTTGACTTTTTTGCAAATAAATGGTTCCACAAAAATAATTAAAAATATTTCCATAAAAGGTTAGTGTGAGAGTTTGGATTATGACTACATAAAATGCTGAAAACATTTATTGAGAAGCAATTTCAAATTATTTTTGCAAGAATAATTTGTTGCAATGACTACAACAAGATCCTAAAGTCAGATGAAATATGTCGAGAATATGTTTGAGATTTTCTATGTAAAAAATGAAATATGTATTTGCTCTACAATTAATGTTGCCATTTCTCTCTATTAGATTCTAAACCAATCTTGTAATGAAAACTTATTTAATCGTCCTATTGATATATTGAGAATCCATACGGCTTTAACCCGACGTTGGGACTCTTCTTCTAAAGTAAATCTCAAACTAAGCAACATATCGCTCATAAGAAACAACTAGAAAATAATTATTTCATTTAAAAATAGTATACTTCCATCATTACTATATTAATTTTATATCTCGCTTTGTATGTTGAGGTTCACGTCAAGCATTAGGCAAGAAGACTATGTCTCATTTTGTCTTTTTATCTTATGTCTTAAAAATTATCGAATATAATGAACCAAGGTCTATAGATTGGGATACATCATCATTTTGTCATTATTTTGCACATTTATGAATTTCTAAGTATACGTTATTGTCAATGGTCAATGTCACAAACAACTTATGGAAACAATTTACATTAATTAGTTTATATTAATACATTCTATCTTTGTTTCCTGTCAAAATATTAGTCTTGTTCTAAAAGAAATTCTTTTATGCTATGCAGTATTTTATTGATCCGATATTTAATAAGAGACGCGATCTAAGAGAGAAGTCTTAGAGTTCCATGGCATACTAATGAAGTTACAATTGTACTCAAAAAATTATATGCATTTCTTTTTCCTTGCTAAAGCTTGCATTTTCGCTGACTATGAAAGTTATAAGGATATTTTTCTTAGTTATTTAAATAAATTCCTAATTATTTCTTAGCATTTTGTCATTCAAATGTTGCATATGGTTATCTACAAGAAGACAAGTTGGAACTATTGAGACATGTACGGGAATTGCAAAAGCAAGAAAAAGGGAAAATGATATGTGAAGAAGATGAAAGTAATGTTTGTTCCTTACATAATCTTTTATTTAATTTAATTTGTTTCACTATATTCTTGCTCTTATTAATCTATCAATTATTTCTTTCAAGAATTGATTGACTCTTCTTCCTGCATATCTCTGATAGAGCCTTTAATGGATAAGCTAAACTGCCTTTGTGTTAAAATTTACATGCACAATTACTTTACATTTATATGATAATAGTTTTGAAAGAAAATTGTAATATTTTATGTCGATATCAAGGACTTCCCAAATGCCTCCAATGTTCAAGGTGATTACTAAAGGATTTGGTGTGCTAATGATCACAAGCGACTTGCTTAGGCAAATGGAAGGTATGCATACATACATATAAATGTTCAAGATCCTTTTATACATGATTTACTAGGATTAATGTTGAATGATTCATTTGTCTATGAATTTGTGTATGACAAAAAATCTTCTATGGATGTCTAATGTATACACATGCACTCATGTAGCTTATATATACATCAAAATATGCTTACATATATATATATATATATATATATATATATGTTCTTGTCACAAAATGGACTTTTTTCATTCTAAGAATCTTATGTTTATAAGGAGGTTTGAAAACAAGATGTGTAAAGTACTTCTTTTTTGACAAACCTTTTTACATTGGTATATTAATGAATTCACAACAACCCATAAATAAAACATGAGTAAGAAGATGATAAATTTGCAAAAGATATGCTCTATAACTAAGGAATAAACTATGAGAAAAATGAGAATGACATTGAGATGATGTAGAAAATTACACTTGCTTAAGCAAATGGAAGGTATGCATGTGTGTGTGTGTGTGTGTTGTGTGTGTGTATGTATTCAAGATTTTTTTATACATGATTCACTAGGATCTTAAGTGATTCATTTGCCTAAGAATTTGTTTACGTTAAAAAATCTTCTATGAATGTATAATATGATACATTTTTTTCTTGTACCAAAGTGTACACATGCACTCATGTAGCTAATATATACATCAAAATATGCTTATACATACATAATATTCTTGTCACAATATGGACTTTTTTCATTCCAAGAATCTTATGTTTATAAGGAGGTTTGAAACCAAAATGGGTAAAGCAATTATTTTGTGTGCTTATTTTTCTTTTTTGACAAACTTTTTTACATTGATATATTAATAGATTCACAAAAACCCATAAAGAAAACATGAGTAAGAGGATGATAAATTTTCAAAAGATATGCTCTTTAACTTCGGAATAAACTATGAGAAAAAAAAATGAGAATGGCTAAATATTGTGGATACAAATTATTGAATTGTAATTAATCATTAAAATAATAATAAAATAAAATTAGGAAACATAATATAAATAAAGAATCCATAATCCCATCTGAGATAATTAATTGCATATAAAGTTTAGATCATACACATATAATTATAACAATAGTAGTTATTATTATATTACCAATAGTAAACATTAAACAATTAGTTATTATAGCAACATCAAAAGGGATGATAAATATCTTGTATGGATAGTTTTTGTTATAAAAAAAAGAAAGGGATTGGAAGAGACTGCAATGCATAGTCATGAAAAATTCACAATACATGATTTTATTATAAACTATGAAAATCTAACCATGAAAATTATATAAAAAATTTGATTAGAAAAAAATTCAAAATAATCAATTCGATAAAGTATATGTTAAATGATATATATTTTATATCATATTAATTACAAAGTGCTTAAAAGCTAACATCAATATTAGTGGGACAAGTTGAACCCATAGCTTGTGATGATGGCTCACTCTTGAACGAAATGCATTTTAGTTTAGGACATGCTTCTTGAGGTACGTTTCGATGCTATGGATTTTATAAATGTTCTTGCTTTATTATAATATGATTTCTTGATAGTTTAATATTCACTATTTTATTATTTTTCATTCAATTATTATTTTTGTATGCTTTACATGTCATTTACCTTTTTCTTGACATAGGTAAAGACAACATATGCATAAGGGAGGAAGAATTTGCAAATGCGCACATGGATGAAAGAAGTTAAGCAAAAAAAAAAAAAAAATCAAAGAGGAAAACTAGATCATTTTACATAAATTGAAGAAATTAAACATTACTTGGGTTATGCTTTATTATCTCAAATATTTAGATATAGTAAAAAATAGGTTATAGTATAAAGTTTTATATTAGAAATGTACAAAGGTAGTCCCTTGTCTCATCCTTCTAGTAAAAATCAAATCATTCTCTTGCATATGTTGCCCCAGAAAATTTGAGAATTCTTTACCTTTTCCAGTTGATTGAAAGATATACATATTGAATGACTATGAAGTGTCAAGATGTGCAATGCAACAGGTGAGTTTTTCTCTTAATATAATTGATTTGTTTACTTACTATGAGAATAAATAAGACATAAAATTTATTAGCACATTGCACACATATTGTTTATCATACAAATGTGGCACATGCATTCGATGAATAAACAATTTATCTTTTATACTTTGCACTGGAAAAACTTATAACAAGTGTAATGATTTTATGCTAATAACATAATGTTTGTGACACATGTTAAAAAAGTTTTCTTAAGATTTTTTTTGTGATTAACTACATGTGTTATGCTTCTATTATCTATTAACGAAATTTCCATTTATCTTGACACTTTGGCACTACGCTCCTCACCGACGTCAGAGGGGTGGGGGTGTCGTCCCCTTACTTTGTATTTTTATTAATTTTTTATATTATTTATTATTTGTTTGTATTATTTTATGTTACATCACGTCATAATTGAGGAATTATCTATTAGCGGTTAGAAGGATAACATGTGCGAAGAAAATAAAGTTTGAAGATAATCTAGTTACAAGTTAAAATTGAAAGCTCTTAAGTAATCACACTCAAAATTAGGGATGATTCACGTAATTTAAGGAGGGGGGAGTGGAAATTTCTCATGATTTGATTACTGCTTCTACTAAATGCAATATATTAATATGCCTTTTATAAATGATGGAAGGTTTCAACTTCAACGTAAGAAGTTGATGTCAAATGTGCCCCTTAATTTCAAAGGTCGAATTTTGCTCCTTTTCACAAATATTGCACCTATGTCCCAAGGATGCATCTTAATGCAAAAGAAGCATCCCTTAATTAATGAGAGCTAGTATTATGGATTGAATTTTATAATTGTAATTTTTCAGATTTATTTATTTTGCTTGCGTTTGTACGTGGAGTCGAACACGGGAAAGATTTCCAGGTCACCTACAAACTTTATAATTCCATGGCCCCAACTCCAAGGGAATGCACACACTTATTTGAACGCGCTCAAAAACAAGTTTAAGCAAGTACATGATCGGAGAATCACATCACACACGGACACAGTGACAGGTGAGCATGCGCAACTGACGATCAAACGAATTACAGAAAGACTACTACATGGAGTAGCTGGAAGTTGAAGGCGGCATCTGCTGCTGCTCGCCCAGGAAGCCAAAGGGCCTCTGGCTGTAGCAGTCGAGGTTGTCCCCGTAGCCGACGCCGAGTAGGTCGCAATACCTCTTGTAGTATCCAATCCGGTCGGCAATGCGAGAGTCGGGTCCTTTGCCGCACTCCAGCCCTCTGTTGATGATGTTGGTCAGGACTCCGTACCCCAGCAGCCGTCCTGCAGCCGTGTCGGCGGCCGTCTGGGTCCACCTCCCGGTGATGACGTCGTGGCAGGACGGCTTTGGCGATTGCGGCGTCATCCAGAACCATAACGCTATCTTGAACGAGATGGTCGGGTTCGTCGCCAACAGCTCCGGGTTGCTGAGCAGGTTGACGCCGATGGTGTTGCCCGCCTGCCCATAATTGTAGTTGCTGCAGGAAGGACGGACGGAGTGAGTTCATAGCAAACAGAAAGCTATATGTTTACGTATGTCCATTGTTCTGATTCGAAAACACGGAGGAGAAGAGAAATTTGTGCAGAAACTACTTACTACGATATCTGAATTGGACCGCGGCCGTAATAGAACTTACCCGGAACACAAGGCCACTGCACGCTCTGAACACAGTAATCTGCTGCAGCGCCCACTTCCTCCTTGAAGCAGTAGCCCCATGCATAAGGGCCGTCCGGCGCAGTCGGCCACCCGCACTTCAAGAAAAGAAATCTTTAACGACCAACTATTAACGTCGAGACAAAAAAAATAGTCATTAAAAATAATCAATAGTGACAAGAAAAAAATATGGACATTATTAAACACATTATAATGAAAGAGAAAATTGTTTATCTCAAAAAGGTAATTTCTTATCGTTAAAAGTGGTTATTAATGACCATTTAATTTTGTCATCGTTAACTATTTATAAATTAAAATCACATAAGTGTACAATTAGTATTTTATTTGGCGGGAATTACACATTTTCCTCCATTAATTTCTTAAGTAACATCAATTTTAAAACACAAAAGATAGTTCATGTATTTAATTATAAAATTGAATAGAAAAACCCTAGATTACTTCCTCCACTCCTCACAATCCGTCTTGGCCGCTAGCGAGTTCATCCGTAAGCATCATCCATCATTCCTTTCTTCCTCCTCCGCCGACCGACAATGCCCCCCACATCCCAAACTCGCCGCGCAAGAGGTCCACCACAACCCCCCCGACCTACATCGCCACGCGAGGTACCCCGACGCAATCCCCCACTAGCCGCGCCTGCCCGTCCTCCCTGTGCGCCTGCCGTCCGCCCGACAACGCCCCCCACAACCCTTCGCTAGCCGCACCCACCGCCGTCGCGAGGATCCTGCTTCCCGCTGCTGCCGGACAGTGCCCCTCTCCCCGTCGTCGCCTGATAACCGCGCGCCCGCCGTCCGCCCGACAACGCCCCCCACAACACCCCCCACAACACCCCGCCGTCGCGAGGATCATGCCTCCTGCTGCAACCGGACAGTGCCCCTCTCCCCGTCGCCGCCTGATAGCCCTCCAACAACCCCCCGCGGCCTGCCGCCGCCGCGAGGATCATCCCTCCCACTGCCACCGGATACGCCCCCCTCCCTGCTGCCGCTGGACAGAGCCCCCCTCCCTCCCGCTGCCACCGGATACGCCCCCCTCCCCGCCGCCGCCGGACAGAGCCCCCTCCTTGCCGCCGCCGGACAGAGCCCCCCTCCCTGCTGCCGCCGGACAGAGCCCCCTTCCCTGCAGCCCACCGCCGCTGCGAGGATCATGCCTCCCGCTACTGTCAGACAGCGCCCCTCTCCCCGCCACCGTCGGACAGCACCCCCAACAGCCCTACAGCCCTCCCCGCTTGCCGCGGGAGCCACCACACACCCCCCTGCTGCCGCCCCGCGAGGATCCTGCCTCCCGCCGCCGCCGGACAGTGCCTCCCTCCCACTCCCCGCCGCCTCCTGATAGCGCCCCCAGCATCCTGGTCGACCCCCCAGCATCCACCTTCTCCTCCGACGGCGGATGCACCAGCGTCCTTCTCCCCCCCCCCCCGACGCGTGAGCGCCTACCGTCCTCCCCCGGCCCGGCGCGCCAGCATCCTCTAGTCCCCGCTCCCCGACCCCGCTTGACAGCGCCCCCAAAACCCCCTGCTGGCCGGACAACCATGCAAGCCCCTCCTCCCGCCGCTCGCGCCCGCCAGGCGCTACAGTCGGACAGCGCCCACCTCCCCTCACGTGCGAGCGTCCGCCGTCCTCCCCCCGCCCCCGGTCCCCCTTCTCCTTCCCCGCCCGCCAACATTCTAGTCCCCCCCTCCCCGCCGCCGCTGGACAGCGCCCTCCACAACCCTCGGCCCGTCACGCTCCCCCACCCCCCTCTCACGCTCGTGGCCGCTTGGTCTCCCGCTGCCATTGGACAGCGCCCCACAACCCCCCCTAAATGCCGCACGCCTTGGTCCCCCTTCTCCTTCACCGGCGGTGGCAAAAGCATCCTCCCCCTTCCTTGTGTTAGGGCACCATATTTTTAGCATTCAATGCATTTTTGCAACTTAATGTGAAATTTGTGCTTTTGTTATGGCAGCAAAAAATCTGTTTAGTAGATCAATTGCTATTATGTTGATCTTTTCTTATATTTAGTTACTCTGTTTTGTTAGATGGCCAACCTCTTCTGGAATATGGAGATTCATCTGGTGTAATAAGCTTATGCAATCTGGAAAAGAGAAAGCTTCGATCAATTATTAGAGATAATTCAATAAAGGTAAACTTACATTGCATATATTCCTAACATTTAATGTTTTCTAAATTGTAGTAAAAGCATTCTTTTATGGACTGCTAAGTTGATTCTCCTTCTCAGCTGGAAGATTTGAAATAATTGAGATAACTTTTATTATGATTTTGAAAACAAAGTATAACCTCTTTTGTCATTATTAAATTTGGATGTCTACGAAAATGATAGTCATCTTTTCTGCTCTGAGAAAAAAAAGAATTAGATTTTTGATACTAAGACAAAGTGGCCATTTTTCCTAGTAGGTTGTTAACTGAAGTTGCCTTCAATCTTGCGTGCCCCTTGACCTTTTGTCCTCTGTTATTTGTATGTCTTTTATCCTTCTATTTTTTTGTTACAATACTGATCTCTTGGTGGTCACTATTTCATACTTTTCACCTATTAGTTGCATATATAAAAAATTACATATGGATCTCTTGTTGGTCTCTTTTATTAATTTATATATTTTTTTCAAATATTTTAAGGTTATGGCACCTAACAAGCAATGGATGCAACATGTTAATGATAGATTGAATGAAGCTTATATGATAGGTGTACAAAAATTTTTGGATTATGCTTTTTCTAGAAGGGGAGAAACTCAAAAAATATGATGCCCTTGTGTGAAGTGTTGTAATTCATATTCAGCGACTCGTGAAATAGTTGAGTCACATCTAAAAGCATACGGAATCATTCAAAATTATACCTTTTGGTATCATCATGGAGAAGTTTCCGGTGAGCAACAATCAGATTATGAAGATGAAGAATCTGAAGAAGGAGAAGCTGAGGATGAACTACAAGGGACCATTCAAGACTTATATCTTGAATTTGATAAAGACACCATGAATATCGAGAGTGATGACTTACCCAGTGAGGAGACAAATATTGAAGCACAAAAATTTTATAGACTTCTAAGAGATTTCGAAGAACCATTATACAAGGGTTCAAAATGTTCAAAATTTTCTACTCTAGTTAAATTACTTCACATTAAAAGTCTAGGTCGGTGGAGTAATGAGTCATTCACAATGCTCTTAAATTTTTTGAAGGAAGAGGTGTTGCCTAATGAATCCAACTTGCCAGAATCCTATTATGAAGCAAAAAAGATAATTCAAGACCTCGGACGTTCCTATAACAAAATTGATGCATTTCAAATGATTGCATGTTATATTGGAAGGACGATGCCTCTCTTGACTGTTGCAAAGTTTGTGGTGAAACTAGGTGGAGGAAGGATAAAAATAGTGGAGAAACAATGTCAAAATGGTAAAAACCTACCAGCAAAGACTTTACGTTATTTCCCACTAAAGCCAAGACTTCAAAGATTGTTTATGTCTACTAAAACTTCTTTCCTAATGAGATGGCATCATGACAACAAAATTGATGATGGCACAATGAGACATCCTTCTGATTCACTTGTATGGAAGTCCTTTAATGAACTTCATCAATCATTTGCCACTGATCCTCGCAATGTTCGTCTTGGACTTGCTACTGATGGCTTTCAATCATTTAATAATTCAAAAACTCCTTATAGCATTTGGCCTGTAGTAGTTATACCTTATAATTTACCACCATGGATATGTATGAAGCAAGAGAACTTCATTATGTCTATGCTTATTCCAGGTCCACATAGTCCTGGAGATGCCATTGACATTTATCTCCAACCATTAATCGAAGAATTGAATGAGTTATGAGATTTGGTGTTGAGACCTTTGATGCATCAACAAGACAAAATTTTATATTACTTGCAGCTTTAATATGGACAATTAATGATTTTTCAGCATATGAAAATTTGTCTGGATGGAGTACTAAAGGAAAGTTGGCATGCCCTTGTTGCAACAAAGATACTTCTTCTATGAGATTAGCCAATGGAAAGAAACATTGTTATATGGGTCACCGACGATTCCTTCCTCTTAATCATAGATGGAGAAATGACAAGGAGTCATTTGATGGCACTAGAGAACGAAGGTTGCCACCTAAATTTCTTTCTGGTGATGATATGCTAAATCAAATGCAAGATCTTTGTGAGTTGAAATTAACAAAGGATAAGAAGAAAAAGATTAAGATATCACATGATGATAGGAAAGATAATTGGAACAAAAGAAGTATTTTTTTTACCTTCCATATTGGAAAACTCTCTTATTGCGTCATAATTTAGATGTAATGCATATCAAGAAAAATGTTTGCGACAATATCTTTGGTACAATCATGAATATCAAAGGAAAGACAAAGGACAATATCAATAGTCGATTGTATTTACAAGTAATGAACATAAGATCAGAACTACACCCAATAAAAATGGGAGAAACATACGAGATACCTCATGCATGTTACACATTGTCACTTCAAGAGAAACATAAGTTATGCTGCTTTCTAAAAGAACTAAAGCTCCCAGATTAATTTTCTTCTAATATTTCTCAATGTGTCAACACTAAGGATTGTCGAATTTCAGGCTTAAAAAGTCATGATTGTCATGTTCTTTTGCAACATTTACTCCCTCTCGCAATACGAGGCATGTTATGCAAATCTGTGTGCGAGCCACTTATTGAGTTATCTTTGTTTTTTAAAACTCTTGGATCAAAGGTTTTGACGGTGGATGAGTTGAAGATTTTAGAATCTCAAATTCCTATAACATTATGCAAATTAGAAAAGATTTTTCCTCCATTTTTTGATGTCATGGTGCATTTGCCAATTCATTTAGCTAGTGAAGCTAAGATTGGTGGACCAGTTCATTATCGTTGGATATATCCTATTGAGCGATGGTTATACTTTTTAAAATCATTTATTCGTAATAGAGCTCGTCTAGAAGGTTCTATTGCTGTGGGTTATATTGCAAATGAATGTATGACCCTATGTTCAAGGTATATAAATAAATTGGATACAAAATTCAATAGACCATAAAGGAATTTTGATGGCGATATAACTAAGTCAAATCGAGGATTATCTCTTTTTCGTCAATCAGGAAGAGCTTTGGGAGCAAGTAAACAAAGCATTCTCAGTGCATATGAATTGGAGCAGATACATATATATATTGAGAAATTGTGATGAAGTTCAACAATATTTGGAGTAAGTAATAGATTCTTTTACAAAGTTGATTTTTGTATTTTTTTTCTTGATTTTTTAATTAATAGGTAGTTTTCTTTACTTTGTAGAGAATTTGCACAAATGAAGAAAATATGTCTGCTCAGATGTCTAACATGGAATGGAATAAAAAAATTATTGCTTGGTTTAAAGTTAGGGTAAGTCGATCACAAAAAATTGTATTTGATAAAAAAATTCTAACTAATTAAATTTATATTCTAATGTCACGGACGTGTCTTAGAAACATCATTTGTGCATAATCATGCATTTAATTAACATACTAAGTTAGTTTGGATGTCCATTTAGTGATATTTGTATATAGTAATTAATATTTTGATTAGTGCATAATGATTACTTAATTATAGATAAATTTTACAAAGTAATTATATAGGGTTATTAGGAATAAATCATAAAATTTCTAAATATTATAATATATATATGTAAATAAGATTAAGTAAGCTTAATTAGGGTTAAAACACTTAGTTATGACAAAAAAATGTGATTGGCCATCACTTAAGTTCCAAGCAGCTAAAACAGACATGTGAGAGCTGTTCAAATGATTATTTTTCCAAACTGCCATAAGACCTCAGAAAATTTTGAAAAAAATATATAATCCACTTAACATTATATTATTACCGTACAAATATTACCAGAGGAATAACTCGAGCGAAACGACCTGGGAAAAATCGGAAACATCGGCTGTTCCAAGTGAGTTTTGATTTGAAAATTATTCTTTTGATTGAGAGAATCATTACTTCGTGATGAACGAACATAAATTATGAAATTTTGTATGGTTCATCCATTCGAAGTTAGCTTTCCATGATCTCTGGAATCACCCAAAAAAGGAGTTTTATAGAAGAAGTTATGAACTTAATTTCGCATGTCACTCATCTCTTCCTGAGTCAGATACAAGTCCTATTTGTAAATTAGAGCACGATTGGAATGGGGTGAATTAGGGTTTGAAATTTGGATATGCTAAGGGTTCAGTGAGAGTTGGAATCATTCTATGTGAACTTGTATTTTTGGAGAAATGAATTTTTCATTTCATAGTGATGCTTCTGTCAGATTCCAGGACATTGACATATTGCGACCCGAATTAACTATTTTTGTTATAAATCTATACACCGAGTTAAATTCTCTAATTTTTATGACAAATTACTAATGAAGTCTAGTTTTCAAAAAAAATATGACCTAGTTAAAGGAATAAGTATGAAGAAATATATAAATTAATATTTAATACACAGTCTGCCAGGGCAGAAACCCTAGGTCAGATTGCTTGGGATGTCCTAACTTACTTGGAATTTGATAATGATATTTGGTGACTGAAAATCTTAGTATGTCTAGTTTCTAATTAATCCAGAATCATAAGATTTGCCCATGTGGTTAAGAAGTTATGAATTATTTATTAATAGACACTAAACAACACCTAGTTAAGCTTTGGGGAAAGTGAAAAGTTCCAAGTATGGAATATCTTATGAGTATGAATTTCTGAAGCTAGAAATTGGTATTAGAGGAGGTTATATGCATTTTAGAGTGCATAAGCATTCATACATCATGAGCATGCATTGCATATTACCTTACTAGTGATTGGGAAGTAAAAAGACATTATTGTTTGTAGGAAAACTTCAAGTTGCAAGTGAAAGGGAGGAAATCTAATAAACTTCATTGAAGTGATAAAGTACAAGGTGAGTGGGTAAATTTACAACATAGCAAAATTTATTTATGATATTATTTCAAGCAAATATTATTATTAGTATTGTTATTATTGAAACATATCTTGCGCTATGAAAAATATTTATGATATGTTTCAAGGACTTCATATGAGATGGAGTAATATCTTATACAAAAATATTTTCAGATAACAATACTTGTGAAGTGAAAATAAGTTTTATTTGATAATGATATGAGATTATGACGTGTATTTTGATATTGTTAAACTCCATGTGTTCATTAGTCATGTTATTTGAAAAAGGTCTTTGGGACTGCATTAGATATACATAAAGCCTTTGAGGCGTATATCGGGTGTCTTTGCCCTTTGGGGGCTGCTCTGCGTGCACGTATTGACCCATGATATGCTCTGCGTATCTGAGAATCATGATTGGGTGGCACACAATCATGATTGAGATACATATTGACCCATGATTTGCTCTGCGTATCTGAGACTCTTGATTGTGAAGCTCTGCTTAACTGTAGAGGGATACGTATTGACCCATGATTTGCTCTGCGTATCCGTGACTCTTGATTATGAAGCTCCGCTTAACTGTATGACACATGATCATAGAGGGATACGTATTGACCCATGCTGAGTATGTGCAATCACACATGTGTGGAGTTTAAATACGAAAATTATGATATCTTGAGTTACTTTTGCTTCTATGAAAGTTCATATGATTTGACAAGTTATGCTATATGTGCTATGCTTTGAATGTTTTCTCCTATGAAAGAAATGTGGTTATTTAAATGATATAAGCACTCGTATTGTTCCCCTACGTTGTACTTTTATTTCACTCACTGAGCAAATGATTGTTGCTCACAAAACCCATTTTAAATATTTTTTTCAGATACTCGTAAGTTCTCGAGTTAAGTCGACTTGGAGTTTATTTTTGCTGCATATAGAGAAGAGGTCGAGCTGCTGGAGCACTTTAATCCTCCTTCACTTTTGTTTTTCGAAGTATGCATATGTAATAGATAGTCTTAGATGTTGTAATTAAGTTTGTGAGAAACTTTTTGTAAGGTTGTATAAGACTTGATCTTGTGGGGTTATATGCGAGATGGTTTGTGAAAAAAAAATATAATGACAATATGCGAATGTCCTATCTTATGGCTTTTTATTAAACTTTGATGATTATATATGTGTCTTTTGTATGTATTGACAAATAACATAAGATAAGTAAGGGAGGAGGTTATACCGATTTTATTTTTGGAATTGCTAAACATAGCTAAGTGTATGATGATTAGGATTAGAACTTAGTCACGGAGTTGGGTGTGACATCTAATGCATCTACTTCTTGATAGGTTGCCAAATTATATAAAAAAGACAATAGTCCACTCATGAAGGACATGCTCTCATTGTCACGTGGGTCTACAAACTATATCACATGTTTTAATGGATATTTGTCAAGGGATATATGTTTCATATAGAAGAATATGATAAAAATTTGAAAACTCAGAATAGTGGGATAGTTGTAATAGGCGAAAATGATGAAGATATGGAAAACATTGATTATTATGGAGTTTTAACTAGCATCATTGAATTACAATTTCTCACAGAAAAAAGAGTGTTTGTATTTCGATGTAATTGGTTTGATGTGCATGACAAAGAAAGAGGGATAAGAAAAGATGAATATGATATTGTAAGTGTTAAAATGAGCGTTTTATTCTTGCCAATCAAGCATCACAAGTTTTTTATGCCACCAATCTTTCTAATAAAGGGTGGCGTGTTGTTCAAAAGGTGCAACCTCGTGACACTTTTGATATCATGCAACAAGTGAATGAAGTAGACAACACTAGAAATTTTACACAGAATGTTAATGAAGGTGCAGTATTTTTTTATTGAACAAGTCCTTTTTAATTGTTTATGTTTTCCTTTTGTTGATAATAAATTTCACCACTTTCTTTTTCTAACTTGTTTATTATTTGTTTTAGGTACAATATGACAATTACTAAATTTGGACGTGGGATGTCATCCACATCAAAAACAACAAAGCATGCTTTCATTGCACCAGGTGCC
Organism: Pontederia crassipes; assembly: GCA_030549335.1. Taxonomy (NCBI): domain Eukaryota; kingdom Viridiplantae; phylum Streptophyta; class Magnoliopsida; order Commelinales; family Pontederiaceae; genus Pontederia; species Pontederia crassipes. Next base: position 9,830,492 of record JAUKPH010000017.1, read on the forward strand.
TTAGGAAGGGGAAAAGGAAATGGAGTAAGAACTTCATGGAATTTAGGAGCAATTAATTCATCTTCACCTAGTGTTACAAGAGCAAGGTCTAATATAATTACAAATTGAAGAATGCCACAGGAAAGTGATTATGCATTGCCTTCAAATCTTCATCGTGTGCGCCAAAATCATGATTTGTTGCAAGATGAAAATATGCTTCAAGATGATGAAAACTTGCAAGGCGATGAGAACCTGGATGATGAAGCTAATCCCTTGAATCAAACAACTGAAGGTATGCAAAACCTTAATTTTATTCATATAATGTAATTATGTCATTTTGATGCATTAATTTATCAACTTTTATATCATTTTTATTGGTAATATTTTGTTAATTCTGAGTTAGTAATATTTATGTTTTCTCTTTCTTCCAGCTTCTCTCCTATACAAGTTTTTTGTATTCTATGGGATTTTTGCCTAAATGTAGTAGTGTTATAAGCTACCATGTTTCAATTTCTCTAGAATATCAGAACCTAAATATCTCCAAATGAAAGCATGATGTTCATTGATTGATATGTTTAAGCTTGTTGATAAAATTACATTTGTTTTTTTAGGGGAGATAAAATTACATTTCATATGACCACTTTATGGAAAGATTTCATTTATTCTAGTTACTAAATGATATTCTTAGTTTGAGGCCATCAGCCTCAGAAGAAAGTGAACTTTGTGTACAGTCTCTGAAATCAGTGTAGTAAAAACCATACTGATGCTGTAGTAGTGTTGTAAGCTACCTGTTTTAAACATATAACAGAAAAACAATATATATATTTATCAACGATATATCGAGGTATCTCACAGGCAAGAAACATTGCAATGGCATGTCGCCATGCATAATTCATCTCTGAGACACCAGCGAGGTCACATGTACAGTTTTGCACAGAAATAATGGAGCTGAGCATATCATGTAGGTTTGCACTTTGCACATAGACAAGACACCTTTTGTTTGTGGTCAAACTCTCAGACACATGCAAATACACAGGGGGGGGGGGGGGGGGGGGGGGGGGAGAGCGGGGGAGGGAGGGAGAGAGACGATAAGATAACACCACTGAGAAGTATGAAGTTTATGGGAAAGAAACAAGTGAATAGATCTCTTGCACACGTTGGGCCTCCTATGCATCCTTTTGTGTCATTTTGAGCTTTAGTTTTGTCGGGTCGGCCTCTGAGACGATGATGCTAGTGCTGTTGTGTTGTTTAGGAGGTCGAGGTCAGGGGCAGCAGCCATCACGAGATCTCGTGGAACACTGCATCTGCATGCATGCCACTCTCTTCCCATTCCCCCAAACCAATTAATAATTGATCTTTTTTCCTATTCGCTTTTGAAGCGTTTCTTTTACAGTGGTCACACTTGTAGCTTTATTTCATTCTCTCAATCCTGGGGTTAACCAGGAGGTTGGATAAGGTTGGCACAAGCTGCACAAGTTGATTACACAAAGGTTGTGTATATCACTGTAAAGGTTGTGTTTAGCTTTTTGGAATGTTGTGTTAATGCCTTGCAATGTCTTGTCCCCTTCCGGTGACCTAATGCTTGGAAAAGCAAGCAGGGAAACCACAATTTCCTGCATTTTTATGATCATTCAATTAAATGCGTACAGTCATATGAAAGTTACTTTAAAGGGGCTTACCAACTTAATTATATATGGCACGCTCATGTTACTGCACAAGTTGTGTCGGCTGATGGTCTCATTTATCAAAACTAACTCTTTGGAACATGTACAGATTTTTTTTTCTCTCGTTGATCTATTTGTGATTCACAAATCGGGATGCATGTCGAACATTGTACCACTAGTAAGTTTACATATACTCTAACGTGTGTGTTCTTATTTAATATGGCCATTACCAGTAATTTAAAACAGGAGATTAGAAACACATGTTCCATACCGATCATGGAATTATTGGAACTTTTACCGGTCGTTGCATGTGCATTAGTACCTCAAAACTCAACCATGATTTCTATAGAAAATTGGCTATCATAACCGCTAAATGTCATACCCAATTGACAGAGTCCAATTATCACACCTACAACTAGTAATAACTACATCAAATATTGCGATTATCATGACTCTGAACACATGCACAAGTATTCAAATATCTTGGTAATCATTCTCTAATTACTGGAACTTGTACAGGTCAGAAAAAAGGTTGCATCTGTTACCCCAAAACTCCATTGTCTCATACAATCTGAAAAGTTCCAGTTCCAGTATATATAAGTCTTAATTTTTCATGTAGGATGACTATAATTGCTAGAAGTCTTTTTTCTTGAGAAGGGACAATATTTTTCATGCAGTTAATACGGAATGTTTGAAAAGTTCAGTAAAGAAATAGTTCTCACCCTGATGTCAAGACCATCCAACCTGTTCCTCAATATTTGTCCTCTATTGTAAACAAAGAAAAGTAGACAACTTAAGGCAGATGCCCAAACAATTTCTTCCCTCTCTTCCGTCTGCAATGCGTTACAAAAATATTGTTAAGTGGCACATCGATTCTTTTCCAATAGCTAGACGAATACATTTTTCATAATTTAACATCATATCCTTGAAATGACAGGTTCTTAATGTGAACATATCTGCAACATTCTTAGAAACAGTATTAGACAAAGCATCCAACAAAGATCTTAGAAACAGAGCCAATTTCAAAAGATGAATAGATGTATGAAAATAAAAGATTTGAGGTGGTGTATGAAAATGCTAAATCTCACTTTATCACTTTCTCAATATGCTGCTTGAGTTGTTGGTCCTTCCTACACAACTTTATTCTATGAGCTTTTTCTTTTCTTCTGGAATTGGTGCTTTATTCCTGCTCTTCCTGTACAATGGGCAAGTGCCATGTTTCAGTTTCTCCAGAATATCAGAACCAGAATATCTGCAAATGAAAGCATGATGTTCATTGATTGATATGTTTAAGCTTGTTGATAAAACGTAATCCAAGATTGTCTATACATGATTTGACAGCTTCTTTTTATTTTCATATATTAGTCTTGCATATGATTTAATTTATGTTATTTCATTTGTTATGCAAGTTTATATATGATTATTGTACATGCAAATCAACTAATTAATTAAATAATGTATTTGATGTTTCACTTATTAGGATAAATTCGAGAGTGATGAAATGGAGATGCATAAAGAAAATATTTTTGACCATATGAAAGAACTATGGAACAAGTGGAGAGGTAGTATGCATATCAAGTATGTAAAAGGTAAGACAATTGCAGATGCAGTAAAAAATATTCCAGATGGAATAGAAAAGAGAGATTGGGAATGGTTGGTCAAAGAGTTCTACCATAGCAAAAGTTTTAAGGTTTGTATTTAGTATGCATATTTTCTTTTAAAACTATTATAAATTTAAATGGCATCTTTTTTTATTTATTAATTTAGGAATCAAGTGAGAGGAATTCTAGAAACAGAGCTAAGATGAGCATGCCTCATCGATTTGAGAGTATGCCGATTCGAGAAATTATATATCAGCAGGTGAACTACTAACAGTTAATTAACAATGTGTGCTTATATTTTATTTGATATTGTTTGATTTTTTAAAGATGTAGGGAGGCAAAGATGGTAATCCGTCAGATGTAGGAACAATTTTCTTTGAAATATGGAAAAAGGATAATCGGCTCATTGATCCCGCAACAATTGAAAGACATGTACATTTAATTATTCATTTATGTTCACTTGAATTTTTGGCAAAAAGTTGCATTTATTATTATTTTTTTGTTCATTTGTAGGCTGAAATTCAAAAACTTGTTCAATTGGAACCGACACTTACACCTATAGAAGTAGTAGAGAGATGTTTTGAATTTCAAAATCGTAGTCATGTCGTTGGTTTTGGAGGTGGAATAAAGGCAAAGGATTTGAGAGGAACAAATTCAAAAAGTGCACTATTAAATGAGTTGCGGGCCACTCGACAAGAGAATAAGTCTTTTCGAGAGGAGAATGAGTCTTTGAAGAATCACTTGAATTCTATGGAAATTCAAATGCAACAAATATTGCAACATTGCTTTGGACAACCTAATGTGCAAAGTCCAGAACACAGGGATCAGACAATGAAAACTAGTGGTTTGTTTCATTATATGTTATCTCTTAAATTGTCTTATTTATTTATAAGTTATTATTTTTCATTTTGTTGTTAATTCAATAGTCATTGCACATTTATTAAAAAATCTTATGCATTTTGTGAACTTTACAGATTTTGAAGATATGAAAACAAAGAGATGCAATTCAAAGCTCAAACAAGTTATTTTGCTTTTACGATAATGTAAGCATTTTTTTGAGGGAAGGAAGAAGATTGATGGGTTAAAAATTTGAATGCTAAATATTATTGATCTTGACTACTATGAACATTTGTTTGCATGGATGATTATTCTTTTTTGAAGTTAGATGAACAATCCATTGTGGTAAATTAATTTAATTTTTATATTATAGTTTGTGAGTTTATTTTTAGTTGAATGATTGCTGAGAAAGTGCGTTGTAGATCATATATCATTTAAATCAATGTTTGATAAAGTTCATGGTTATTATATAACTTTAAAAATCATTTTATTAATAGTCATTATTGAGTTTGAATGATCGGATTGATGCTCACGGATGATTATCAACGATAAAGATTATTATGGTCATTAATGCGTTTAATGATGATTTAGATGGTCATTATATGGATTTAATGATCGGATTATTTTTTGTCGTTGATACCTTTAACGACGGGATTACTAGCCACTAAAGATTATCAACGACAAAGATATTTCTTGTCATTAATATATTCGATGACTAATTAAATGGTCCTTATATGAATTTAACGGCCGACATTTTTTTGGTCATTGATGACGTTTAACGACGAGATTACTAGCCGCTAAAGCTTATCAACGATAAAGATATTTCTCGCCATTAATGTATTCGGCGACCAACTAAATGGTCCTTATATGGATTTAACGGCCAGATTTTTTCTGGTCAATGATAACTTTTAACGACGGGATTACTAGCCGCTGACGATTATCAACGATAAAAATATTTCTCGTCATTAATGTATTCGACGACCAACTAAATAGTCCTTATATGGATTTAACGGCCAGATTTTTTTTATCATTGATTACTTTTAACGACGAGTTTAGTAGCCGTTGAAGAGTATCAACGACAAAGATATTTCTCACCACTAATATATTCAACGACCAACTAATGTCTTTATACGGATTTAACGACCGGATTTGGTCCGTCATTGATGACTTTTAACGGCCGATACCTTTACGCCGTCGTTATTGACTTTTAATGGTGGCATTTGTAACGACCGGTGACGACAGGAAATGCTCGCCGCTAATAACCAATAACGATCGGATTTTGACCAGATTTCTCTTCGCTAATGATGTCTTTTCTTGTTGCCGCCTGCGAACGTCCAAATCGTAAGTGAATAATTAATTGCATCCGCACGCATCGATCAGTCGGAGAAGAGGAAAGAGACTAACCAATTGTCTCATGGGAGGTCTGCGCCAAGAAAGCAGCGATCTCCGGTTTGCGAGTAGCAACATCTCCGGTGGTCGCGAACCCGGGGAAGGAGTTCGCCGCGGCCACGAAGGCGTCGTAGGTGTAGAAGCCCTTGCCGGGGCACGTGGGGTCGTTCTGGTGCTTCAGCATCTGTTCGAACGTGCTGGAGCTTAGCAGCTCGGTGACACCGCCGCCCGCATGCGAACCGTATTGCTCGGCCAGGGCGCCGAGCAAGGAGACCGCGCAGATGGTGGCCGAAGCAAAGCCGCAAACTTCATCTTGATGTGTTTTGGTGTCCGCTTCATCTCGTGGCGAGGCGGATTAAATAGAAGGCACCACTTGGACTTTTTTAATTAGCCAACAATTGAGATTTAGCTCGAGATCGTATTTTCCTAAGCCATGCAGCAACGTTCCTTCACGTTGGCCGAAGGCATGCAACTTGAGCATCCCACTTGGTATTCAAGAACTTGTTCTAAAATTGATTAGAAATATAAAGGGAAATATGATGTATTTTCCTTCAACTGTGATAAAAGATTAATATGTATGGGTGATAAATATGCAAATTATTGACTGAGTTTAACGATGATGGATGCATAAGTTTGTCTAATATTAATGGTGGCTAGATGGAAAGAAATAAAATAAAAATCAAATTTTTAGAGGTCATATATTATTGTATTTAGAATTTTTTTTATTCTTGAGAGTATAATATAATTAGATAATATCTATTTTCACATAAATTTGCTATCAGATTTTGATAATAATATTGCCAGTATATGATAAAGATAAATAAATTGTCAATTATCAATATGGCAAATCTACTAATCTATCTCCCACTCTAATGATTTAACTGTTACAAATAGACAAAGAAACTCGATTTTAATAGGTATCGAATGGAAAAACTTTGAACCAGAGAACACACCTCTTCGTTCTTTTAACATTTTTATTACAAAAATATTTATCTTTTTATTAAAAAATGCATATCTACATGATAGCCTCGTTTAACTTTTCATGATTAATTTTCATTAGTAGTCCTCTAATTTTGTCTTGATCTCGTTTTGATCCTCAATATTTTTTTAAAATTTCCGAACGTGCAATTTATGATGTAAAATAATCTCCATAACATGCAATAATTAAATTTTGAATTATTTTGCCCACTGACATGCTTACGTGAATGCTACATCACACCTACATAAATTAGATCCTTATTTTTAAAATATAGTATTTATATATCTTAAATTATAAAAAAAAAAGAGAGAGGGATCCAATATTCTTAGCACCGAATCGGACATCGACACGGATGAGTGTTCATTTCAGGTCAAACCAGTCGAACCAGTTGGACCGTCTGGTCGGACCGGATAAGAATAAAATATTATTTTTAATATACTATATTAAACCAAGCTACATATTTTAATTATATACATACTTATATGATGTCAAAGTTCAATTATATGAAAGAAAAATAACAATAATAGATTGTAAATTTATAAAAAAAATCTATGTGAAATGCTATATTAAGATAATATATTTTATATTAAATTAGTAATATACATATATCAAATTCACAACTATTATGATCAAAATTATATATTTACACTTGATAAATTAAATTATTATTATTTTGTTAAAATTTTATGTGTTATATATTAACTATACTATAGTACTATTTGTATATTATACAAGTTCAACCCTCCTTCTTTAACCAATTTATGATAAATGTTATATATAATATAGTAAATATAATATAAATTTATATTATATAGACAAAGTTTAAAGTTTAACCAATTAATTTTAAATACAATCATAATCTAATAAATAAGATAAAGTTTAAAATTTAACCAATTAATTGTAACGACACGAAAATCCACCCTAAAAGTTTTTGGCAATTAGGGCAATTTTGCGCCGCTAGCTCGTTCGCCATAACATTAGTGAAATAAAATGATTCATATAGTAGCAGCGGAAACTAATATTCATTTTAAACAAGATAACATTATCATTCGTTTAACATAATAAAGCATTATTCATTTTCATAACTAGAACAGACTCCAGTGACTCATTACTCCATCTATTCTTATGCCAGGTGCAACTTTGCCGTCATGAGTTGAATCAGCCATCCATCCAAGCATATCAGTTATCTGCACGGATCCAAGGTGCAGGGCTGTCCAGTTAGAGTATGTAAAGGCTAATGCAGTAAAAATGCATCCTAAGCAGAATACTACATGACATATACGTGACAGTTTCATAAATAAAAGAAACGTGCATGCCATGCCATATTCATCAATAATACATGTCATCAATTCATATCTTAAAGTCATCAATAATAGCACTATAACAGTCAATCATGTAATAGTCAATCAGTACCAGTAAGCGTTCCAAGTGGCTAGCACTTGTCATTATCTTGCTTAAGTAATATCCTCAGTGTTGCTTCATAACCTATTGGATCCCACTATCGTGGTCATCAATCTTTCAGTTTAGTCGGTCAATCAGTTCAGAAATCTTTGATCTTATCAGTAATTGAAGAATCAAATCATTGCCCTTCAGTAGGCTAGCTAGGCCTCGAAGCCGAGGCTCCGTCACCCGAGGGTGAATGAAAATATACATACCGTGACCGGTAAGATATAGTTATTCCACCAAGAAATGCTTACTCCAAAGTGCAGGGCACAGTAATTTCCCAAGGAAATTCTAACACAATGGAGCAAGGATCAATATTTCCTTTCATCAGTTTGAGGGGCGACAAGTAACAATATTCTTCAATTGAGTTCATTATTTTCACAATCAACAAAATAGTTTACGTCGCTCAGTCTTCAGATTATATCCTAGTTACGGCTGTTCATGCATTTCGTGTAGCTAAGTTCATATACAATCATCAAACATCAATACATAGTATAAATATCTTGAAAATAAGTTTAAAATATCGTAAGTATGTTCAATCTGCGAGGATAATACGGTCATGTCGTATTTTCGTCTTCCAGCCCATATTAGAGTCATCCAGGTCGTATTAGACTCGCACGTGAAAATATCATCGGGTCGTATTTTTGCCCTCCAGGTCATATTAACTCCCTGTAGGTCGTATTGGTCTCGCACTTAAAAATACGATCAGCCCATATTTTTGACCTCCAGGTCGTATTGATGGCTTGCAGGTCGTATTGGGCTCGAAGCAAAAAATATGGTCTGCCCGTATTTTTACCCTGTTACCCGTATTAACAGGCTCTGGCCCGTATTACACGCGCATCGTGCACGTTTTCCTATGAAACTTTGAGAAAATGCAGTGTAAATTATTCTAAAGGGTTTAGGTCTAATCTATACATCAATAGGCATCAAAAGCACAAGAAAAATCATGCAAAAACATCAAATGATCCGGTCTAAAGTCCATCCCCAAATCAAGAGTAATAAGATCATATAAACCCTAACCATTGAATCTCTTCATCAAATCCATATGGGTCATAGATCCGACTCTATAAAACATATACATGTATGAATTTAATAATTTACATGAACAAAATCCCTCAATCACAATCCTATAAGATAACACGTTGTTCTCTTACTCTCAATCCATTATAGAAGAAACATTGAAAGAGGAGAAAGGGGTTGGATCCCCTTTACATACATTGATCTCTCTAGTTAATTTCCTCTTTTTTCTTTCCTCTTTGTCTTCTTCCTCTTTTTCCTCCTCCTCTTTGTTCCTCAGGATCTCCTTCCTCAAGTCTTAGTCGTCAAGAGTCCAAATGGAGAAAAGATGTAAACAAGAGATTCCTAGGTCTTTATATATGGAGGTTAGGGAATTCGGCCAAAAGACACAATTACCCCCGGATAAAAATCCGGGGTCTTACATTAACTACATAAAAGAGAAGAAACAACTAAGCATATCAGTATGCACACATAATTCCACATTAATAATAGTAGAAAGGCCGAAGGTGGAAGTAAGTGGACAAGTATTAATTGAGTAGGATACTATGGGCCAACATGTGCTCTTCTATTAGAAAAGTCCAACTTCAAATCTTTTCCAAATTAAAAATAAAACTTTTATCAAATAAAATATTAAAATGATCGGCTGGTTCAAAAAATCGATTTTATCCTATTTTAGTCGGTTCTTGGCTGGTTTTAACCGGTCCAATCCGGTCTAATGGCATGTCCAGTTTTTTATCATGTTATGGATCGTTTTTGAACCCAGTCGGCGATTGGAACGATCGGACTGACCGGTCCAGTCCTGTCCTGACAACCTTGGAGGAATCACTTCTCTTGGAAGAAAAAAGAAAGAGAGTTCATATCTCTTACATCCATAGAGAGGTATAGGGTTGTTCGTTGCTCCTTAATTGTTAAAAAAAGTCTGAGTCTCCTGAACCATCGATGTATCATAAGGTTTATTTGGATTAAGAAATTTGAAGGAATAGGATGAAATATCGAGAAATGATATTAGTTAAATTATATTTAATTATATTTTTTATTTAAGTTAAGAGAAAATATCGGAATAATTAAGTCTTTCAAATATTTAATTTCACCAAATTAATGAAATGATAAGAAATAAATAATTTTAGACCAAATTAATCTTTCTTTTATTAACAAATGAAATCATATCTCTTATTACCAAATTAAATTATCTCTCTCTTTCACTCATTAAAATTATCTTTTTCTCACATATGAATATATATATTTACTTTTTAAAATAGATGAATCAAATAGTTCAAAAAATAAATAATATAATAAAAGAAGAAAATAGCAAAAAATAAATTAAGTGTTAAAGTAATAAATATTTATTACTCATTAGATATTATAAATAGTTTACATATAATAAAGGATAAAAATGGCTTTTTAGTAAATAAAATGTTCATTCCTCGTACCATCATTTTTTACAACTTACTATCACAATCTGGACTTCCTAATGACACACCACACTACATCACCCCATCTGTCGCTACACCATCCCATCTCTCGCTACACCACCCAAAATCTCACCCCTCTATTAATCGATTGTCAAACATACCTTTAGATCTTCTTTATAACGAACAAGTATGGTATGCGCCACCTTTGGGATGACCACCTTTGGGAGCTAGGTTTCAGGAAGCAAATTGGTACCGAAACAACCACCTCTATCCTCCTTGATCCTTGGTTTTTCCATATTTCCCTCACCTGGATGCCTACCTATGTGAACATGGACATACCACACGATAATATTAGTGTTAGCTCCCTTCCTCTTAACGGAACTTGGAATGATATGCTCACGTCCTCTATCTTTAGGCTTGATCTATGTGCTTTAATTAAGCACATTTATATCTCGTCTTCTATCTGTGATGATGTGTGGGTCTAGGCGATTGATACTCATGGATTAGCTAATGCAAAGTCTGTTTATACTTTTGTGTATCACCTCTCTATGCCGCCTTACTCTCCTGGAAGGCCGCCGTGGACATCCTCCCCCCCCCCCCCCCCCCGAGACACTATTCTCTTTTTTTATAGTATTATTGACCCTACATGCTCCCTTTGTGGTTTGGCTTTAGAGACAAATTCACACCTCTTTCAATTTCTTGTGGCGCACCAACTCTGGTACCTCTTCCAAAATAAGCTCGACATTACCTTCCGTCTCACTCCATCCTGGCAACTTGGCTCCTGGGTTTGGGAGGGAGTCAATATGTATCATAAGTCACAATGAACCTTTGTCTCAATTTTTTCTTATTGCCTTTGGGAAATTTTGGAATGGTATTCACTTCCTGTCACAATGTGCAACTGTGAGTATGGCTTGGGAGAGAGCTTCGGATGGTTATCATCATTTTATTGACACCCACGCCCCTAGGCATACTGCCCCCAATACTCTCCACGGGTCGGCGGGAACCCCCACTCTAACATTGGGTTAAACTTTACTCTGATGGCTCCTACTAGGGAGAAATAGAGGTGGGAGGTACTATCTTTTATCTTCGATCTCACGACGAATCTCATATTTTTGCAGGATCATCTAGGTGCAGCTCAGACTCGATTTTGGAAACTGAGGCATTGGCAGTGCTCAAAGGTCTTCAAAGTTATGGTGAGAGATTAACTCATACAAATATGCTCCGACTCATCAGGAAGGAATCCAAATGTCCATGGAAAATGAAGGGCCCGTGCTTGACATCTGGACACTCACATTAGAGTGCAGTATGTTACTCTTTTTGGACAGATGAATCACCTCTAGACTTCATTCAATTTTTGTATTTGGACGCCATTGGAGCAGTTAATTAATGCAATTTCCTTTAAAAAAAAAGAAGAGTCCCCTACCCTCTATGCCTCTATCGATGGAGAGATGGGTGAAGGAGGAGGGAGAGCGGTATCACCCTCTCTTCATTTTTATATTTTAAAATAAATACTTATGTATTACACTACAAAAAATCTGTCGTTTAGCGACACAGAATAATGACACAAAATATTGACGCAATACTTGCTCTAAATAGTGACGATGTTGGGTCGACATGATCAGATGCTAGTTAACTCCCAGTAGCGTCGACTTAGCATTGCATTCGCGTTACAAAAAGTCGATGCTAATTTGGCGCCATCGCAACGATATGTAGACGCTATTATCACGAGCCAAGGCGGAAAATTGTGTAGCAAATTATAGTGTTGTATTAGCGTCGACAATATGTGATGCAAGTTAGCGTCAACAACAATAGGACGCTAAATCGACGTACATTTAGGAGGCAATTTTGGCATCCGCAACTTGCATTGTATTGGCGTCGATCAGTATGGCACTAATTAGCATAAAAAAGCTTGCGCTAAGTCGACGCAAGGTTCTGTGCTGACGTCGAGGCAAGGCGACGCTAATATGATGCTAAATACTTTGCGATGCTAATGTGAAGCTAATGCGGCGCCAACCTTAGAAATTTTAAGAATATACAAGTATTTATATACGTAATGTTAATTATAATTCGTATTTAGGTAATGTTAATTTGTATAACTATATATGTCATTTATACAAAGATATATATGCTACCTATATTAATAATACATATACATACATACATACATACATATATACATATGTACATATGTACATATACATGTACACACATACATATATATATACATATACATATACATATACAATAGCCATTGATACACTACTTCGCATACATATACATATATACATATACATACTATACAATACTATATAATATACTTAACTATATTATAGTAAGTTATACACCATACTATACTATAATATTTTATTATATAATATACAAAAATTAATATAGCATGCTATACATGCATTATACTCCAATTCTCAAATTCCAAAATTAAGAGAATAGTGCTTTTCATTTTTCATGGGATTCAAATGGCGATTGCCGAAGATCTAATTGTCAAATCATCATGAAATTTGTACCTCTTGTAGATCACAACTACACATATTTTTTTCTTACTTTTTGACGATTTTAGGAGGTCGGGTGGCAGATGTTTTCTTACTTTTTCACATCTTTTTCGTTTTCCTCGATTCTCAAAATACCTATTTTTCATAATTATAAAAATTCCTCAAAACTTACGCCCCACTTAAGAAATCTAAAAATGTGTGTTGTCAAAAATCGAACCTTTCGGGATTGCTCAGAACGGTCCCATTTAGTTGACATAGGATTTTCAAATTTTTCTAACAAATGTTAATTTTATTAGAATATTTTTTTATCCAAATTTAAATGATCTATTTTGCTTCGTGCACTTAAAAAAGTATTAGAAATTACTTTTCTTGAAAATTGGACATTTCGGAACTTGTTAGAATGACCTCATTTGATCGACATATGATTTTCAAATTTTTCGGACGGCGTTGATAAATATATACATATATACATATACATACATATATGCGTATACATATATATACACATATACATATATACATACGCACATACACACACACACACAACACAACACACACACATATCTATATATCTATATATATATATATCGATATATATAAAAAGGAAGATAGTATTGAAGGAGACAGTGACACTTGGCATGATAATGTGTTGACAAGTGTCTAAATTATTAACGATATGCTAAAAGAATTTTAGTTAGTTACCAATGATTTTCTTATCTATATAATTTTATATCTTTATACGGATTGTATATTTTGTGATAAATATTTATATAGGTATATCATTATCATTATCATAATAATATAACAATTATTAAAAATACTTTGAAACAACAATACTAAATCAACAGCATTTTATTTTTTAAGAGTTTTGTGAAATTAAAGTCAAGGTGGAGATTTGTTGATGTGCCTTGAATTATGTACCCTGTACCCAAAATTATGAAAGAAAAAAAAATGAAAAAGGAGGAAAAATGAGAATCTGTGACGGAAGCGAAGGGCTTGGGCCGTTAGGGTTTTATATGATGTACACTCTCTTTTGGCTCATAGTGAAAATTTCTGACGGCGGCCTCCTTTGCCCGTGGATGTTTCTCTCTTGTTCACATTGATCAAGAGAGTTTTACCACGTTAAATCTCTGTGTTCATCTTCTCTTTCTTTCGTTGTTTTGATTATTCATCGATCCTCGGCGTTCTATTCGCAACAGTAAAGAGGTGATGTTTAGCGTCCTCGCTAAGCAACCTGTAAAGCAGATTAATTTCCTCCGTCCATCTTCATTCAATGGTATGGACGTGTCTCTTTTTTTCCTTTTTCGCGTGGGGCGAAGCGGAGGAGGGGGCAGCACAACAGACAGACTTGGCCACGGCGGCGTTGGAGGCGTTAAGAAGGGCGAGGGCGAAGTGAAGGAGGAGGAGGAAGCGTTGCGGTGAGAAAGGATTAACTCATATACAAATATGATTCGACTCGTCTAAACTCATCAAGATCATCAGGAAGGAATCCAAATGTCCATGGAAAATGAAGGGGCTCGTGCTTGACATCTGGAGACTCACACTAAGAGTACAGTCTGTTACTCTTTTTGGATGGATGAATCACCTCCAGACTTCATTCAATTTTGTATCTGGACTCTTACATTTTTAAAGATTTTAAGATTATGATTTTCAGCATCTCAATCACTAAAATAATTTGGAAACTTGAAATTGCATGTTAAGAATATTGTTTTGTTATAAATATATTAATTCATTACGAAAAGAATTCGAATGATTAAAACTAGAGTAACAGTCTGCATGCGACTCTTTTTTCTCCTTTTTCGCATGAAGGCGAGAGCAAAGCGGTGGGGGGGGGGGGCACAACAGACGGTCAACCTCGACGGCAACGGTGTTGGAGGCGTCGAGAACGGCGAGGGCAAAGCAGAGGAGAAGGCGGTGCAGCAGCCGGTCGACCTCAGGCATCGAGGTGCTTGGCATGAGCTGCTGATTCGAGGCCGACAAGCTTGGGAGAGCACTGCATCGACGTCGGAGATGATGGGGGCGAGGGCATGGCTGCGGACGACAGGGAGGAGGGAGCGGATAGACATAGAAAAGAAAAAAAAAATCGTCGAATCCAAATGTGCCCCGCAAGGTGCTAAAACTATTCCATCGATTAAATTAGAATAATTTGAACTATTCCATTGATTAGTTAACTGAATCGAGCACCGAATCTTTGTACTGACGAGTTGTTGTCCCCTAAGCGCAAGTGGGGGCATACAGTCGTATGATATCTTTGCTGCTTTGGTATATGCGCTTCGACCTTAAATAATAATCATGAGCTATTTATTAATTTGTAGTCAACCACTTAAAACATTTAAATAATAAGATATTAATTAAACTTAAAGGAACAGAGAGAGACTACGAATGAAAGGGCTGCCAGCAATGGCACGTTTTCTCCGTTCTTTTTTTTTCTCTTATTTTTAAATCTGTCGATCTTAAGATTCCACCAACTGTAATATTTGGATATGCCGAGACTGAGAGATCCTTTATATTCGCCTACTCTCTCTCTCCTTATTCATGGGAACTATATTATATTGTATTGTATTCTAGGATCAAGGAACGTGAATATTTATTTTAAATTCAGATCCTAGGACCAATTGTACCATAATGATATAAAGATTTCTATTAGAATAATATAAACGTAAGATACCTGGATTAGATTTATCTTGATTATATTATCTTTATCTTTTGTACATATCATCCAATAATTCCATATTATTTTATTTTTTCTTGGAAGAATAATACATCTTTTACCAATTCCATTATATATTTATAAATAAATATTTTATATTAAAAAGATATTAATTATTTTGAAAAGAAAAGGTGATGATTCTCGATTTTCAAAATTCCTTACAATCATATTTCAGAAAATAATCCTGATAATTTACGACTAGGAAAGAGGATTAATATGAAGTATTTAAAATTTTTAGCTCCATCTCCTGTAAAGTTTGGGATCAACACGAGGATGATATTTTTTTATTAAAAAAAGTAACATATTTAGCTTGAGACAACAAAAGTTGGAGTAGTGGATCCTTTTGTTTAAGTAAAATTTCGAATTCAAACTTAGATGAATGTACAATTTTTTTATGGATAAATTTATTTTATCACTATAGCCCTGATTTCTTAGTAACTGAGACGCTAATCTTTAGGTTCCTTCTTGTTCAAAAATGAATCAAGGGACAATGGTATTTCTAAGATTTAATTTCCTGAATTTGTGCAACTCTTCAATGCTAATTTCTGAATTTTCCTCTTGCTGATTTCCTGAATTCCCATTGCTGATTTCTTGAAATTTATGGAATCTGTCTTGTTATTGTTAAGCCCCTGATTTTATTTAATCACTGAGAGGTGTACTGAAAGTTTTCTTGCTGTTCAGAGATTGACCAAGAAGCAATTGCATGTGCTGAGTTTCATATGTAATTGAGTATTGATTTCTATCCAATTCATTGGTGAAAATGTGGATTTCATTTTCATTTGCAGCTGAGAGGTTGATTTAAAATCCTCTTGTAGTTTAGAGATAAACCAAGAAGCATTAGCATTAACATTGGATTGATTTCATTCCTGTTTAGTTATTTGAAGTAATTCCTTCATGTTTAAGGTGCAATTGGATGTTATCATTTCTGATTTTCACTACAATTGCCAAAAATCAGCAAGGAATTTTGATCTTGAGCCTAATGATAATTTGATATTCAGTGGGGATCCTCTTCTAATTCAATCTAGCTAACATTTATATGAGAATATAATGATTAGTTTTGTACAAATTCAGTTGTGAGAGCAGCCATGTTAAGATTAAATCAGGTTTGACTAAAAATTAATAACTTGTCTCATTCCATCCATAATTAAATTAGATGAACCCCAACTCCTAGGAGAACTTTTCTCATTGATAGATAAACCATTTTAGCTCTTAGTTTAGCATTTACAATTCAGTTTAGATAACTTTTCAAAAATCCAAAAACAATTATTATTTTAGCCATTTATAGAAATCGGTTTTCACTTTCCTTCAATTTCTTGGAATTTTAACTTTAGTTAAGGCTAATCTAAATTGTTTAGGGAGTCTTAGGCTTCAAATCACTGTGGATACGACATTTGGGTAGACTACAATTGACCTATATACTTGCAGTAGAAAGTGTATTAGGGAGTTAAATCAAAAATTGAAAAATTTGAAATTTGACCCCAAAATCAGCAAGTTATCACTACACCCCTCAATATCAATACCACATACCCGCTAGTACCGTGCGGGATGTCAGTGCTCTCGTTCTTTCCCACTTGCCGGAAGGGGAAGGATCCTGGAAAGATGTCCCAATTCAAGTGCGAGATGACATGTTTCGAGCATTTACGGTACGATCTTCTATTTGAGTTATATAATTTGATTTATATTTATTTTAAAATTACTAAGTTTTAATATTCTATTTGTAGGAGGCAAATCAGTTTCATCTGAATCTTAGTTTAGGGATGATCCGGAGAGCTTTTGAGAAGGTCGCTGCGAAACGCCTCCGAAATCGATTATATAAGTTTCGCAAGGTCATCATGTCCGTCGGCCTCACTTTGGAGCAGGGCATACAAAGATGCCCAAGACATATTAGGCGCTCAGTTTGGGAGTCCCTCTGTAGGAAGTGGTAAGTATGTATACTTTTACATTATTTTTATGAAAATTATAGCTTTTTGAAAGTGTAAGTATTTGATGTTCACAAAAGGATGGATGAACGATGGCAAAGGAAGTCGGAAAAGGCAAGAGTTAACCGTCTTTCGAAGCCCGAGGCCCACATCCACACAGGGGGATCGATGCGATTTGACAAGCATCGACGGCGCATGATAATTTACATATAAATTCAATGTATCAAACTTTTGACTTATACTTATGTTATCAAATTTGAAACTTTATTGTAGGAGGAGAAAGAAGGCGGTACCGTAGACTTTCGTGTGGAGGAGAAACATTGCGTCTCATTGGCGTCGCAAAATAGGTCGACGCGACTTTAAGTATATCGCACTTAACGCCCTCTGAGCGTCTCATTGACGACGCATGCAGGATAATATTTGCGTCAATTTGGCACCCTCCTAGCGCCTAAAGTAGCGACACATGGGCGCCGAAATAGCGTGCCAAGACGAGCGCCCCTTGCGCGTCGACTGAGCGACATTCCTCTGCTTCGCACAGCCCCAAAGGTAGCGTCTTAATAACGTCAATATAGCGTCAATAAGGGGCGCTAGTTGCGTCTTAATAACTCTAGTGCGACGCCACTAGCCACCGATTTTCAGCGTCTCAATATTGCGACGCTAGTTAGACGTTAAAGAGATGCTCTTTGCATCGGAGATGTAATAGCGCCTCCCTAGCGTCTCCTATGTTGAGTCGCTAATCCCCAATTTTCTTGTAGTGATATATTGACTCAAGACTCTCACTGCTTGGGCTATATCTGGGCGCGTGCACACCATGGCATACATGAAGTTGCCCACTGCACTTGCATTTGGCACACGGTCCATCTTTTCGGCTTGTTCATTCGTCTTCGAGCATTGCTCTGTAGAAAGTTTGGTTCCTAGAGACATAGGAGTACCAATTGGCTTACAATCCAACGTGTTAAATTTCTTCAATATTTCTTTTATGTACTTCTCATGTCCTAGCCACAACTTTCTTTTCTGACGATCCCTTCTAATCTGCATACCCAATATAAAATTCGTCGGCCTCAAGCCTTTCATCTCAAACTTCTTGACAACAAACTCTTCATTGAATTCACCATCTTCATATTGTTTCTAATTAGTAAGATGTCATCCACATACAGTGTAAGAATGATAAACTGATCTCCAACTCTCTTCACATAAACACAATGGTCAGAATCTGAACGTACAAACTTGAGTTGGAGCATGTACGTATCAAACTTCTAGTACCACATCCTTGGCGACTGCTTCAATCCATACAAAGACTTCTTTAATTTGCACACCAAATTTTATTTACCTTGAACTTGAAACCCTACTGGTTGTCTCATATATATCTCTTTCTCCAAGTCCCCATGAAGGAATGTCGTCTTCACATCTATCTACTCTACCTCAAGATTATATGCTGCTGCTAGAGATAAAATAAATCTGATTGAAGCCATTTTCATCACAGGAGAAAAATCTCATCATAGTCGACTCCCTCAAACTGAGAGTACCTTTTAGCTATGAGTCTCGCCTTGTACTTCTCTACAAACTCATCCCGTTTCAGCTTTCACTTGAATACCCATTTGCAACCTATTTCTTTTCTATCCTTGGGCAATTTACACAACCTCAATGTTTCATTCTTACTCAGTGACTGCATCTCATCTGTCATAGCAAGCTCCCACTGATTTGCATAATCCATAGACCTTGCATCTTTTACAAAACTAGGTTCCTCTCCGATGATGCTCAAAGCATGAAATGTACTGATGCATGCAAACTACAACATATTTTAGATTATTATTTTAATTAATTTTTCTATAATTTGATCATGGCATGCATCATTTTTAGTCACTTTTAGTCATAATTCCGGATTTATTGATTTTAATTATTAATTCTCTAAATATTTTAATTGTGGATGGATTAATTAAAATTTATTAATTATTTTATAGGAAAAGCCGAGTATATGATTATCTGAAGATTGTCGGCTGAGATACAACTAAGAGTTCAAGTCGCAGCTTATGTTTATCGGCCGATACAAAAGGTTTATCGGCCGAGATACAAATAAGAACCTTTATCTTGGGGCAAAACGTCATCACCAATCAAGATTATCGATCGTAAAAGTCCAACCGTAATGGAGATGAAGGTGTATCATTGGGCGATAAAATTGAGAAGCTTTGATTAGGGGCGCAAAACACATCATGCATTGAGTTTATCGGCTGCAAATCCGGCCATGATGTTTTATCCTTAACCAATAATTAAGCTTTGCGGCCGATAACTTTATTCATTAAGCAAAGTTTATTGGCCGAGAATCATCAACAATAGTTTATCGGGTGCAAAACGGATAGAGTTGTATCCGTGGCCAAGATTTGAAAGTTTAAAGTTTTATCGATCGTAAAACTTTTATCATCAAAGAGGATAGAGCTGTAGTTTTATCTCACGAAATTAAATTCCGTCGTACGATATTCACGACCGTGATCAAATTAAAGTCCGTCCGCACCCTATAAATAGAGGAGGAAGCCATCATCCCAACTTGTGCTCTGAAGTTCAGGTTTCTTCCACACCAAGAGGAGAGAGGTGCGACAGTTGGAAGTCCGAGAGGCTGCCCGATTGTCTGCTCAATTTGAGATCTCTACTTTTATTTTGGGTGTAATTCTTTCGATTTTTCTTATTTATATTTTATTATCTCTCCAGAATTTCTAAAATGAACTTCATATTTTTAGATTTATTATTTGAGGAGATTATTAATTGAAGGGAAATATTTGGACCCTATTTTATTTGTTTTAATTTTTTCTGATCAATTATTAATTGTGCTTAATGCTTTTATGTTATTTCTGAATTAGGCTATACCAGTTTGTGGAGTGTTTAAGTTCAGAATTCATTATACTAATTATAATTGATTTTAATAGAAATTAATAATTGACATAAATTTGATAACTAGTGTGTGGATAATCAAATTTGTGTGGTCTATTAATCTATACCAGTTTGTGGAATGATTAATAGTCTAGGGAATCTAATTTAATGCATCTTAATTTTAATATGATTTTGAAGGTACCAGTCATGGAGACTTCAATTCTTATTAGTTTAAAATAGTTCTACATGCTTAGGTTGAGGGATGCCAGCCGTGGAGATCACAAGTTAATTATGTTAGATTACTTTAGGGATACTCTAATCCATCTTTAAAGATTAAATTTATCTTTTTTGGTTCAAATATTTATCCTGATCTATTTTCATCCTAAGGCTAACTTCAACACCATTATCTTATTGTTATCTTATTTTCTTTATTTTATTTTATAAAACTCATTTTCAAAATCCATATTTTTCTCTCTTATTAATTTATAAATTCATATATTGAATTAATAATATTCCTCATGGGTTCGACACTCTTTACTCTTATTAGTATATTACTTGAGCGACTAGTGCACTTACTAGCGATTTTATTTTGCTACATCATTTTACGCATCATGTACTCAGAGCACTAAGAGAATATCTAAGAGGTGCTCTTCTTTCTCGTGTCGATCTCCTGAGAACTGGTATGGTACCAATATCTGGGTCTTCATCTGAATCTTCATCTTCATTAACTGAATCCTCTTGATCCGATTCTGAAACAGGCTCAACTGAAATATCTTGTGCAACCACCTCTGCAGCTTCAGAATCACTCCAACAAAGACCGAGTTTTGATCTTGACTGGATGGATAGGAATTAATTATGTAAGAATATTCTTCAAGCACTACAACTTTCTTAGGTTCATCATTTTTCTAAACCTCAACTTGGGATTGTGATTCACGAAAAATGACATCCCTGCTGTATACGATACTCCTTGTCCTTGGATTCCACAATTTATAGCCTTTTACCTCTTCCTTGTATCCGACAAATATGTTCTTCTCAGACTTACCGTCAAGCTTACCCCGCTTTTCCTTTGGTATATTAACATATGCATCACACCTGAACATGAGATAGATTCGACTTCTTCCCAAACACTACCTCATAAGGCGTCTGATCCTTCACTGATGAGGTCGGTGAGCAGTTCTTCAGATAATTTGTTTTGGCTACAACTTCCGCCCAGAATTCTTACCTCAATTCAACCCAACTCAGCATACATATGACCTTCTCTATGAGTGACCGATTTAATCTTTCGGCTACTCCATTCTGCTCAGGTGTATATGGATTGTCTTCTGCCTTTCAACACCATTGTCCACGCAGAATTCCTCAAATTTATCTGAACAGAATTCTCCTCCATTATCTGTACGAAGGACCTTGATCTTGCTGCTCAATTAGTTTTCCACCAAAACTTTAAATTCTCAAAACTTATCGAATACATCTAATTTATTTTTGATAAAATAAATCCAACTGTATCTCGAAAAATCATATATGAAAGAGACATAATACCTGAACCCTCCAATGGATGGAGTCGGAGTTGGTCCAAAGACATCACTATGGATCAGTTCGAGAATCTTCGTTGCTCTTGTACCTGTGTTGAAAACTGACTCAGTTTTGTTTCCCATGGAGATAATGTTCACATAACCCAAAGCCCACAGAACAATCTGAAACTCCTTCTACCATGTGACTTGATGCTATGGTAGAAGGTCATTTTTCACTGATATTGCCTAATCTCTGATGCCACAACATAGATGTGTTATCTTCATCTTCTTTGGCCTCTTCAGTAATAAATCCGCAGCCCACAGATATTGTCTCTCCAAGCAACTTGTACAATGTGCCGCGAACCACTCGTGCAATCATAATAGACCCTTTGATCATCTTTCACGAATCCTTGTCACAATTGAAGGTAACACTTGAATCAGCCATTGTACCAGCAGATAACAAACTCCTGCTCATAAGTGGTATATGCATCACATCTGGTAGAGTCTTCATCATGCCATCACTCATCCTCAACTTCACCCTGCCACGTCCAACAATCTGAATCGCAGTATCATCTCAGAGCACGACATCCCCACCATTATATTCCTCATATTCATAAAATTAGTGTCTATGAGGTGTCATGTGGTACGAAGTACCAGTATCGATGAGCCAGACATCCTTGTTTGATCGTGCCATACATGCAGCAATCATACATATCCCCTGTATCAGTCTCATTTTTATCCGAGAACGACTCAGCTTCTTTCTTGTGAACTGGTTTATTTTTGCAATCTCGCTTCAGATGGCCCCACTATTGACATCTCCAGCATTGCATCTTCTTATCTCTACTCTTCGAACGCCCACGAGATTTGGATCTGGACCCTCTCTGATTTGAGTCCTTTCTGGTTGTCTTCCTCTGGCTGTCAACGCCTCTTTACCAGAAGTTGCCGATCCCTTTCTTCGTGTTTCCTCTGATAACAAGGTAGCACATACACTTTCATATGAAAATTCTTTATCCCCACCACCAATCACGACAATCAAATTGTCCCATGAATCCGACAACAAATAGAGCAATGTTATTGCCTTATCATCATATTGAAACTTAATACCGATTGATACAAGTTGACTGATCACCGTGTTAAACTTATAAAGATGTGTAGAAAATGAGTCACCCTCATGCATCCGAAGATTGTATAGTTTCTTCCTCAGAAATAACTTGTTAATTAGTGACTTTCTTTGATATAGGGATTCCAACTTCTTTCACAAATCTTTGGCAATAGGTTCGCTCATCACATTCGTAAGAATTAAATCCGCGAGACAAAGCTGAATCAAACCCTTCGCCTTTCTATCAATCCGATCTCACTCTTCGATCGCCTTTAGATCTGCCTGACTGGAGGAAGCCGCATATGCGACCTTCGCCACTTCCATGCCTGGCCTCTCCTTCTTGATTGCCATCCAAAGGTCTCGATCACAGAGGAGATCCTCCATCTTTATCTTCCAGAGATCAAATCGCGTTCCATCAAATTTTTCTATCTCAATCTGCAATCCTCCTGACATTTTGAATAAACCCTAACTCCTCGAACAACCTGTGCTCTGATATCAATTGATGGGAAAATTTGAGAACAAGAAGATAAGATCGCAAAGAAATTGTAGAAAAATTAAAGGAGACACACGATTTACCCAGGTTCACCCTTGAAATTAGGGCTACGTCCTGCAAAGAGGTTCCACTATATTTTTGTTGGTTATAGCCGCCACAAAAGATTACATATGAAAATAAGCTATAAATAAGCCTCTCTCAAATAGGTTCAAAACTCGAACAAAACAGAGAAAAAACCTAATATGAACCACACGGGCCGGCTAAACAAAAGCCCAAACCCGTCTAGGAGCGAGACCGCCATCGAGGGGCGGTGCCCCCCGAACCTCCCTTTTGTCCGTACACCAACAGCACAAGTAATTGGGTAATACTCAGATTCCCCTAAGCTATGTGGGAGAACCCGGTGTGAGAAACAAGGGGTCCTGAAGTATTCACCAACTCCAACATTCCGTGACTTATGCATGTAGAACTAAGCCTCATGACTCCATTCTTTTTTAGAGGACTCAAAAGGCTCATTGGGTGTTTGCAACCCACCATGCATAGAGATCCACTTTGATCACTAACCGATCATACTAAAATTTTGTTGTTTTTCATCTTAATTCATGTGTATATAAGCCTTGAAATATTCATATTATGATATTTATGCTTAATCTACATACAATTATCTTTTCGGCATAATATTATTCTACACTTGCACATTTGAATTGTTTGATATGTTGTTTTAGCTCTTATTTGTTTAATTTTCATTTGTATAGTGATATTTGTTCATATTATTTTGGCGTCAAAATCAAGCAGAAAAGACAAACAATCCTGCTGGAAAAGGAGGCCAAAAAGCATACAGAGAGGAATCTTGTTTAAAGAAGAGGAAACCAAATGGCAGATGGCAAAATTAGATGAAATGTAAGGTTCTGATAAGGATCATGGTGATAATAATGTGATATAAAATAGGGATGTTGACGATCAAAGAGAGCTCTCTCCTCCTCTTCTAGTCATTTGGCTGGAGGCTAGATTTTCTTGCTAGAGGCTGCAATTTGAGGCAGATTCTTCTATCTTTATGTTTTATGATGTTTTTTATTTTGTTCCTAATATGTTTTGTATTGATTTCATCATTTATAATGAGTTAAATCTTAGCTCTTTTAGAATAGGATAGTAATTCAATTTCTGTTTATTGATGTATAATTGAACAACATTGCTATCACTAATGCTAGTGCAGTTTCTAAATATTTTTGAATCAGTTTTTTGAATCCTATTTTAGAATGGCAACTGAGAAGTTGATGTTTGATTCTTTTATTGTTGAAAATGATCCATTAATGTAACAGGTATATTGGAGGGAAGAAATGCCATTACCCAATCGACAATTTTGGATGGAAAACCCATCAGATTAAGGACCTACTCAACAACATTCCAAGAGATCATGTCAAAAGTCTTTTCCATGTCCACTTTCAGGATAAAAAAACATTTTTCCTACCATGTGAAATAGAATGAGTGATCTCCTGAGCTAAGAATAGGTTATCCTGAATTGACTTATCATTGATAAAGGCGGCTTGTGAGATATCAATGAGATGAATAATAGTGGAATTGAGGAGTGTAGTGATAACTTGCTGATTTTGGGGTCAAAATTCAGATTTTTCAATTTTTTGTTTTAACTCCCTAATTCACTCTCTACTGCAAGTATACAGGTCAATTGTAGTTTACCCAAATGTCATATCCTCAGTGATTTGAAACCAAAGACTCCCTAAAAACAATTTAGACTAGCCCTACTTGAAATGGCAAAAACAGATTTTTAAAGAGATTGGAAAACAGATCTTTAAAAGTAATCAAAAGATGACTGTTTTTAGATTTTTTTGGAAAGTTATCAAAACTGAATTATAAATGTTAAACTAGAGGCTCAAAGGATTTAACTATCAATGAGGAAGGTTCTCCTAGGAGTTGGGGTTCATCTAACTTAATTATGGATGGAATGTAACAAGTTATCAATATGTGTCAATTTTAATCCAACTTGAAAATGGGCTATTATCACAGCAATATAAACCAGAACTAATTATCATATTCTCATATGATTGATTAGCTAAGTTGAATTAGAAAAGGTCCTCACTGAAATCAAGTCAATATTAAGTTCAAAAGTTTAGTTCTTTGCTGAATTTCAGTAATTTAGTGAAATCTGAAATGATAACATTCAACTTCATTTTGAAAATGAGGGGAATGCTTCAATCAACTAAACATGGATGAAATCAATCAAATATTAGTACAAATGCTTCTTGGTTTATCTCTAAACTACAAGGAGATTTTAAATCAACCTCTCAGCTGCAAATTCAAATGAAATCCACATTTTCACTAAAGAATTGAATGAAATCAGCACCCAATTACACATGGGAATTCAACAAATTTTCATTGCTTCTTGGTTCATCTCTGAATCTCAAAGAAGGCCATAAGATCACCTCTCAGTCGTAGGTTAAAACAGGGTTTAACAATGAAAATTAGATTTCTCCTAAATTCAGGAAAGCAGCAACCAAAAAGAAATTAAAAAATCAGCATTAGCAAACATTGGAATTCAGCACATGTCACTCATTGGAATTCGAATTTGCCATTGCTCTTTGGTTCATCTCTGAACAACAAAGTATCCCTAGGATTCACTTCTCAGTGATTTAATGAAATCAAGGGTTTACAACAGCAAATTAGAATCCAAAGATTCAGGAAATCAGCAAAGGGAAAATAAAAAAATTAAATCAACGATTATAAACTTGGAAACACCATTGCCTCTTGATTCATTTCTGAACAAGAATGAAATCATAAGTAACCTCTCAGTTATCAATTAAATCAGGGCTCAACAATGATAGAAACAGGTTTGACAGAATTCAGAATTCAGAAATCAAAAATCAGATTTGGGGGAAAAAATAGATTTCAGAATTCAGATTTCAGATTTCTAATTGGATTAGAACCTAGAAACTTGGCATTGATTCTTGATTCATTTCTAAACAATATTAGATCAAATGACAACTTCTCAATTGTAGCTACAATCATGACCCTACAATGTCAAGAATCATATTCATGTAAAATAGATTTCAGGAAACAAAATTGAAATTAGTGCAGGAATTCAGACTTGTTCTTAATCCATCCACAATTAGTCTAGATTAC
Organism: Pontederia crassipes; assembly: GCA_030549335.1. NCBI lineage: Eukaryota > Viridiplantae > Streptophyta > Magnoliopsida > Commelinales > Pontederiaceae > Pontederia > Pontederia crassipes. Next base: position 9,857,043 of record JAUKPH010000017.1, read on the forward strand.
TACCCTATCCTAGGATACATAGGATTTAGGTCCTCATAATTACAAAGCTAGATACACAATGGAATGAAGAATAATAGCAATCCATCCTGAAATGAGGGCTGTTCTGTAGAAATCAACAAGCCTCAGCTCCTTCCACTCCAATCAGCTCCAATCCTTGCTTCCTTCTTGCAATGGCCGGCCCCCCCTTGATTCTAGGGTTTCTTCAGCTTATATATGGCTTTAATCACCCTTAGATCAGCATCCAAATGTCCCATAATCTCTGATGTGAGCCACCTGTCCTCTGGACCAGAAAAATATCCCAATGACAACTTGTTTTGGACAACAAAAAGTAGGTGGTCCCCCCTTCTTTTTGGCTCAATTCACACTTTTTTTCGCTGCTAGAAAATCCACAACAGCAAACATCAAAGTCCTCTATTAAGAAATAAACAAATAAGGATTAGGACAGCAAGTAAAATCAGCTCAATAATCAAAAGGAGTTTGGTGTTGTGCAAGAATGGAAATCGATATGAAAAATTAATAGTTTTGGAACCCGGAAATAATAACTTTGTGCCAATCATGAAAATTATCCAAATAAAAGTGGTTCAAGACATTAGAGGCATCCAAGGGATTAATGTGGCAAGTGAATGAGGTCAGAAATAAAATATAGATACAATTTCATAACATTGATAACTTGATGACCCGGAAATGATAACTTTTAACCACTAAAATGATAACTTGTCATAACTTTGGTTATGATTATCCAAATGAGATCAAATTTGAACAACAATGAGTTAAGATAGTAAGTTACTGATTTCTTAATGCCTCTGTGCAGAATTGATGGCTTTACATATCAAAATGATAGTTTTGCCCTTAAACGATAACTTGGCATTGAAAAATGATAACTTGTGAAATGGATTGATAATTTTGCACAAGTTGAAATATGATCATCCAAATATGATTCATTCGTAATGGCAATAGATTTAGGGCAAGAAAATCACTAGAAATCAGCTCAAATGAAATAATGATAACTTGCACATTGAAATGATAACTTTGCATAGAATTGACATATTTATGGATTTTGGCAATTCAGAGCCTCTATGCATATGAAATCAAGTATAAAATGAGAAAGATCAACTAGTCATCACAATCCTTGCATTCCAAACATAATTGGCCAAAAGTTATGCAAAATAGGGGCTCGATAAGGGTGAAATGCATCTAAAATGGGATAAAAACCTATTTGTGATCAGCTAGTGATCAAACTCCCTCAAGCTTAGCTTTTTGCTTGTCCTCAAGCAAAACATTCAGAAATTAAGGACCAACTTGAATTAACAGTCCACAAATGAATTGAAAATCAGCTGAATTAATCTAATGAGTTTCCCACTTTGTCAACACTCCATCCCATTATTTCCAATTCCCAAATTCTAGCTGAGGAGTCTCAAAGGTTAAAGGAAATTTAAGCCATGAAAGAAGTACTAACATTAACTGATTTGGATTTCAAGGATTGTCAACTTTACTAAAAAGTTTGAAACATCAATCTCTTCATGAACAGATTTTCCACTGCTTAAACGGGTTTAACACCTGACTTTTATTCATGAAAATACAAATAAACAGGTCAAGACCTAATTTTCCACTGCTTAAACGGGTTTAACACCTGACTTTTATTCATGAAAATACAAATAAACAGGTCAAGACCTAATTTTTATTCATGCTGGTCACAGGATAAAAATCCTGGTTTTATGCAGGAGAGGTTCCTTTTTGAAATTTCACTCTCTTTATTCATGCATGCATGCAATGCAAAATGCAGCTTTTCACCTTTATTTTTCATTTTTCTTTTTCTATTCTGTTCATGAAGTGAGCAATGGTTCAAACTCAAGTATAGTCTAGACCCTTAAATGCAAATAGTCAAGATTTCTTATTTAACATGGCAGCAAGAGCCTTGACTCATTTCTAGACATCTTCTACTTTCCATTAAATCCATGAATGTCAGCTAGTGTTACCCACAAAAAGAAAAATTTTCAGCTGAAAATTAATTCAAATGCATCTGAATTGATAATGTCAATTAAAGCAAGAAGACTAATGGCCAAGTTGGCCACTTGGTATTGGAGTGTACCAACTATCATAATAAAGTATTCTACCCATTTCAGAGTTAAAACAAATTCAAAATTGAGTTGAGCCCAAAAAATAATAGCCGAATGATAACTAGTGATAATCGAGTGATAACTTGTTCAAACAATGATAACCTAGTGGTAATTGATGATATAAACATTAAAATAGATTGAAAATATGGTGTAAATGTTAGAAAAACACTAGGTTTCCTCTCCCGAGCTTAGCTTCAATACTGTCCACAGTGTTGGGAAAGATAGGCAAGGGAGAGGGTTGGGAGGGTATGAAATTGATGAAATTGTGCATTTGATCCCTTCCAATGGTTCTTGTATCTAAATCAGGGGCTGAGGGTGGTCCATTCTTCATGAATTTCAGCTAATCCTGCAGGGAGACATGAGATATCAGTGGGATATTCAATTTCAGATTTTTAGGGTACACAATTCAACAATGCATTGAAATTCACTGAAATGCACTGAAATTCAGCTATGAGAGATTGGGATAATTGATATGAATGATGATTCAGATATTATTATGATGATTTTCAGCACAAATGAAAAGATAATATCAGTTATCAATAGGATTTCAATGAGAAAAATTAAAATTAAGGGTAGGGGTACTCCCTAATTGCCAATTTGTGGATTGATCTGATTCCTCCCTTTTATATTCCTGCAAAACAAAAAGATTGTGTAAAATGGCTTGGGTTACATCCCAAGAAGTGCCCTACTTTAGTGTCTTAGGCTGGACATTTTTCCACTTCTTCATGTCAAGAAAGTTTGAATAGTATGATATGATCAAGTAGATATCTCAATTTGTGGACAACTTCACTAATCAAGTATGGATCTCTTAGTTTGCCAATGATTGACCTTTGTTTTTCAGCTTGATTCCCTCCTCCATTGTACCAGAAATCTCCTAACTTCTTATTCCAAAACTTCTCATCTATGACATATGAATCTCCATCTCTTGAATCATCATCTTATTTAAGCAGCCATTTCTTCATTGACCTATTCAAATGCAGCATTATTGGAAGATCTTTGAGCTCTTGGTTCCATCTTTCAGTAGGCAAACAATGATCTTCCTTCATTGAATGTTCCATTCCTTCTACGAATTTGAATTCTGCTATAGCCTCCATTTGGAAAGAAATTTCTTCTACTTTTGTATCCTCCTTGGCCATTTTAGTCTCATCATGTGGCTTTACTGTCATAACCTTTTGTCCAATGGAAAATGAGATGGGTGAGACTTTGGAACTTTGAATGACTTCAAATGAATTAGTGCTTGCTTCAAGTTCATGCCACTTCTTCTCTTTTAATGTTTCTTCATCTTTGATTCTATGATGCTGATATTCTTCAACTGATCCATGATGATTTGTGGAGCAAATTTCTTCAAGTAGAACTTTTGGGCAGTTGGGTGCAGGAGGTAACTCATCTTTAGGGATAGACAATAAGTGAATTGAGTTGCAGCCCTCATCACAAAGGAGTGTATCTGATAATTTCTTCAAAGAATCAAAATCAGAGTCTTGTAGAATTTGTTCTTCATTGGATGGAAACCTTATAAGTGGGTCTTCAATATGATTCATTGCTGGTATCATTGGAGTATCCTTTTCAGTAACTTCTGCAACTTCAACTTGTTTCTTGAATTGTTCTATAAGTGTGATAGATTCTTTTTCAACTTCAGCCTCCATGACTACTTCTTTTTCTTCATTCATATCTTTCTCAATTCCCATCTTCATTCCATGAATTTCTTCTTTTGGAAGGGCAGATTGGATTTGTGGGGCTTCTTGACTGGACTGCAAACAAAGCATGGCTTCCAAGGCTTGATATCCAGCTCCAAGAACATCTACTCTCGTACATACTTTTTCCAAGTTTGCAAGTTGCTTGTCCTGCCGCCTCATGAAGTCCTCCAACATAATCTCCATTCGATTAAGTGATTGTTGATTTTCTGAAATATCCATGGTAGCAACCTGAAAATTTGACTCTTGACCTTGATTGTGATGGTAATACAAATGATTTTGTGAGTCATAAATATAAGGATTGCTGCTTGAGAAGCCTTCCTCTTGATTCCAGTAATTTGAACTTTCATGACCATATGAGGCATACATGTAAGCATTAGAGGACTGTTCAAATTGTGGTGATCCTTGATTGCAATGAACTTGTGATGGTTCTCCAACATCAAAACCATATTTTTGAAGAGTTTTGGACATGACATCTTCAACTATAGAATCCAATTCCTCTTGGCTCAAGGGTGTTTCACTTGATTGATAATAGTCATAGGACCAAGTTTGCCAACTTATATCCATTTTTTCTTCTTTCTCTCTCAGAAGTCAAATTCAAAATTTTCTGCACTTGCTAGGTGAATAACAATCCCTAAGTGTCCTAGGAGTAGCCATATTGATTGGTAGCCTCTTCCTCAAAAGTTCTTCTCTTAACCTCTTCTCTTTGCAAATTCCTTCTCCTATTAAATCTTTTTTCAGTTCAGGATCAGATAGGTAGTCTCCTTGAAGCTCCAAGTCCTGCATAAATGAATTCAGAAGTATCAAATTTAAGAAAGAAAAGAAAACTAGACAAAAGTTCAAAATTCAGAATGATAACTTGCAAAAAAACTAAAAATTAGGCTAATAAATGGACTAAAAACTAGTTTAAAACTAATATAAACTATCTAAGTTAACTTAATTGGCCTCAAATCCCTGGCAACGGCGCCAAAAACTTCATAGTGAAATTGAGGAGTGTAGTGATAACTTGCTGATTTTGGAGTCAAAATTCAGATTTTTCAATTTTTGTTTTAACTCCCTAATTCACTATCTACTGCAAGTATACAGGTCAATTGTAGTTTATCCAAATGTCGTATCCTCAGTGATTTGATGTCAAAGACTCCCTAAAAACAATTTAGACTAGCCCTACTTGAAGTGGAAAAACAAATTTTTAAAGAGATTGGAAAACAGATTTTTAAAAGTAATCAAAAGATGATTGTTTTTAGATTTTTTGGAAAGTTATCAAAACTGAATTATAAATGCTAAACTAGAGACTCAAAGGATTTAACTATCAATGAGGAAGGTTCTCCTAGGAGTTGGGGTTCATCTAACTTAATTATGGATGGAATGTAACAAGTTATCAATATGTGTCAATTTTAATCCAACTTGAAAATGGGTTGTTATCACAGCAATATAAACCAGAACTAATTATCATATTCTCATATGATTGATTAGCTAAGTTGAATTAGAAAAGGTCCTCACTGAAATCAAGTCAACATTAAGTTCAAAAGTTTAGTTCTTTGCTGAATTTCAGTATTTAGTGAAATCTGAAATGATAACATTCAACTTCATTTTGAAAATGAGGGGAATGCTTCAATCAACTAAACAGGGATGAAATCAATCTAATATTAGTACAAATGCTTCTTGGTTTATCTCTAAACTACAAGGAGATTTTAAATCAGCCTCTTAGCTGCAAATTCAAATGAAATCCATATTTTCACTAAAGAATTGAATGAAATCAGCACCCAATTACAAATGCGAATTCAACAAATTTTCATTGCACCTTGATTCATCTCTGAATCTCAAGGAAGGTCATAAGACCACCTCTCAGTGGTAGGTTAAAACAGGGTTTAACAATGAAAATCAGATTTCCCCTAAATTCAGGAAAGCAGCAACAACAACAACAACAACAACAAAGCCTTATCCCACTAGGTGGGGTCGGCTACATGGATCATACGACGCCATTCCGCTCGATTAGATTCGTTGATCCATGTTCATAAGATTCGACATGATTTTATGTTGGCTGTCGGGGCCTAACACAACCCTCCTCCTTTATCCGGGCTTGGGACCGGCTGAAATTCAGAAATTAGCATTAGCAAATATTGGAATTCAGCACATGTCACTCATTGTAATTCAGATTTACCATTGCTCTTTGGTTCATCTCTGAACAACAAAGTATCCCTCGGATTCACTTCTCAGTGATTTAATGAAATCAAGAGTTTACAACAGCAAATCAGAATCCAAAGATTCAGGAAATCAGCAAAGTGAAAAATCAGAAATCAGCATTCAAAAGTTTGCAATAAATCAAGGATTATAAACTTGGAAACACCATTGCCTCTTGATCCATTTATGAACAAGAATGAAACCATAAGTAACCTCTCAATTATCAATTAAATCAAGGCTCAACAATGATAGAAACAGGTTTGACAGAATTCAAAAATCAGAAATCAGATTTGGGGGAAAAAAATGGATTTTCGAATTCAAAATTCAGATTTCTAATTGGATTAGAACCTAGAAACTTGGCATTGATTCTTGATTCATTTCTGAACAAGATTAGATCAAATGACAACTTCTCAGTTGTAGCTACAATCAGGACCCTACAATGTCAAGAATCAGATTCAAGTAAAACATATTTCATGAAATAGAATTGAAATCAGTGCAGGAATTCAGACTTGTCCTTAATCCATCCACAATTAATCAAGATTACTACTCTATCATAGGAGATCTAGGATTTAGGTCCTCATAATTACAAAGCTAGATACACAATGGAATGAAGAATAATAGTAATCCATCCTAAAATGAGGGTTGTTCTGTAGAAATCAGCAAGCCTCAGCTCCTTCCACTCCAATCAGCTCCAATCCTTGCTCCCTCTTGCAATGGCAGGCCCCCACTTGATTCCAGGGTTTCTTCATCTTATATATGGCCTTTAATCACCCTTAGATCAGCATCCAAATGTCTCATAATCTCTGATGTGAGCCACCTGTACTCTGGACCAGAAAAATATCCCAATGACAGCTTTTTTGGACAGCAAAAAGTAGGTGGACCCCCCTCCTTTTTGGCTCAATTCACACTTCTTTTCTCTGCTAGAAAATCCACAACAACAAACATCAAAGTCCTCTAATAAGAAATAAAGAAATAAGGATTAGGACAGCAAGTAAAATCAGCTCAATAATCAAAATGAGTTTGGTGTTGTGCAAGAATGGAAATCGATATGAAAAATTAATAGTTTTGGAACTCAGAAATGATAACTTTGCATTAATCATGAAAATTATCCAAATAAAAGTGGTTCAAGGCATTAGAGGCATCCAAGGGATTAATGTGGCAAGTGAATGAGGTCAGAAATCAAATGTAGATACAATTTCATAACATTGATAACTTGATGACCCGGAAATGATAACTTTTAGCCACTAAAATGATAACTTGTCATAACTTTGGTTATTGTTATCCAAATGAGATCAAATTTGAACATCAATGAGTTAAGATAGTAAGTTACTGGTTTCTTAATGCCTCCGTGTAGAATTGATGGCTTTACATATCAAAATGACAGTTTTGCCCTTAAACGATAACTTGGCATTGAAAAATGATAACTTGTGAAATGGATTGATAATTTTGCACAAGTTGAAATATAATCATCCAAATATGATTCATTCGTGATGGCAATAGATTTAGGGCAAGAAAATTACTAGAAATCAGCTCAAATGAAATAATGATAACTTTGCATAGAATTGACATATTTATGAATTTTGGCAATTCATAGCCTCTATGCATATGAAATCAAGTATAAAATGAGAAAGATCAACTAGTTATCACAATCATTGCATTTCAAACATAATTGGCCAAAAGTTATGCAAAATAGGGGCTCGATATGAGTGAAATGCATCTAAAATGGGATAAAAACCTATTGTGATCAGCTAGTGATCAATGAGATAATGTAAGTTTTAACTGATTTGCTAGCAATTTTGAAATAACCCTATAGGTGATGTTACATAAAGATATAAGCCTGTAATATCTGATAGATGTAGAGTTAAATTTTTTAGGGATGAAGGTGATGGCAGTACTTTTGGCACCGGCAAGCAATTGATTAGTATGAAAGAAAAGAAGGATTTCTTTAGAGATAGTAGGCCTAATATATAGATGATTGATTGAACAACACTGTTATCACCAATACTAGTGCAATTTCCAAATGTTTTTTAATCAGTTTTCTGTTGATGTAAATCAGGTTTTATAATGACAACCGAGAAGCTGATGTTTAATTCTTTTCTTACGCAGAAATGAGTCAAGACCATTAGCATTTGTCTTCTGGTTTTAATCCATTCTTATATCTGAATGCATCTTTTAACTTTTTGTTAATGTAAATCTCATTGTAATGACAGTTGAGAGGTTGATCTTAGATTCCTTTATTGTTCAGGATGAACCAAAAGCATTAGCAGTTAGTTTCTAGATTTGATTCCATCTGTTACTTGTGATTTCTAAAAAATGAGTTAAGAACATTGACTTTGTTTCTTAGTTCTAATCTTTTCATGCTGAAAATTGATATATTCGTTTAGCTTTTGTTAATGTGAATCTCATATTGAAATAGTAATCGAGAGGTTGATTTTAGATTCCTTATTATTTAGAGATAAACCAAGAGCATTAGTATTAGTTTGTGAATTTGATTGTATTTATGCAGTGAGCTGAAAGTTTATGATATTCTGATATCAGTTGAAATTCCTTTTAAATCAATCTAACTAACCTTTATAAGAAAGTATTATGCTTAGTTCTAACTTTAATGTACTGTGAGAGCAGTTTTTATATGTTGAATCTGGCATGATTTATATTGCTAAGTTGTTGTAATCCATCCGTAGCATAATATTAGATGAACTCCATTCATAAAAGAAACTTTCTCTGTTTGTTAGTTATCATTTTATATCAATCACCTCAAGATATAAAAAAAGAGTTAACTTAGTTTAAAATTATTTTAGATTAGTTAGTAAATCTTAAGTTTCAAATCACTGTGGATGCGACATTTAAGTTTACTACTACGATTTGTACACTTGCAGTTCAGTGAAGTGAGGAGTGCATAGTCTACGCTTAAATCTTGTTCAGTTCTTAATTGTGTATAGTCTATGCGACCTTATTTAGTTTTATATTTGTGAATAGTCTACACCTAAACCTTTGTCTGCTTTCAGTTATGAAAGGTCTACTCCTAGACTAAAATCTTTTGCATTTTATGTTTGGAGTCCAATAAATCAATCAACTAGTCATACTCCCATGAAAAATTCACATCACATGTAGCATTATTTTGATATTATATATAACATATTTATACTTGAGTAGGATATTATTCATTAACACATAACTTACGAGAGTTTGCCAAAATATATCCTATCAAGTCAAAAGTATATTCTTATATACCTGACATATTTTTATGTAACTTATGCACGTGGAATTAACTCAATACATGCTTTAGACGTCTTTCTCTTCTTATAGGATTCAATGTTCCCGTTATAAATGATTGCATTCCTCTATTCACAAAGATTTTTAATACTATATATAACATTATTTCATTCGCGAGGAGTTGTCCACTTTGCATTTCTGGAGTGAAACTTATTCTCATATATATCTAGCATATTTTATGTGACTTATATTTTGATTTAGTCTCACAATTATAAGTCACAAAAAATATTGTGTATTATAGGAACATGCTTTTCTTACTTTGGCATGATGTAATTTAAAGAAAATCATACAAATTAGATCCAAATCCGGTAATATTTGGTGTTCATTGGACTCTGTAAATATATAGTTTTTAAAATTTTTAAAATAAATCTAAAACTTTCATGTTAGATTAGTTTTTATTTTTAAGTTTCTTAACCTACTTTCCTTTTTGAACTTATAAATATGTTATGATTTTTATTTAAAAATATTATTATTATTTTTTGAATAAATGAATGAATTCATCCAATCGAATCTAAAATTCTAATTAGCCGAAACCGATTTGTACACTACTTAGGATTAATTTGAAACTATTCTATGGATTAATTAATTAACCGAATCTTTGCACTGACGAGTTGTTGTTTCCAAAGCGCAAGTCGCATGATAATATCTTTGCTGCTTTGGTATCTGAATGCGCTTCCACCTTAAATAATAATCTCATAAGCTATTAATTAATTCGTGGTCAGTCACTTAAAACATAATAATAATAATAATAATAATAATAATAATAATAATAATAATAATAATAATAATAATAATAATAATAATAATAATAATAATAATAATAATGAGCTATTAATTAAACTTAAAGGAACAGAGAGTGGACTACGAATGAAAGGGATACCTGCAGCAGCACGTTTTTTCCATTCTTTTTTTCTTTTTTACTTCTCTTAATTTTAAAAATTGTCGATCTTAAGATTCCACCAACTTTTTGGATATGCCGAGACTATGAAGAGCATTTATACTCGCCTACTCTCCCTCCTTATTCTAAGGATTATATTATATTATATTATATTATATTATATTATATTATATTATCAACGAACGTGGATATTTAATTTAAATCCAGATCCAGGGACCAATTGTACCATAACGATATAAATATTTCTATTAGAATAATATAAACGTAAGATACCTTGATTAGATTTTTTTTATTATATTATCTTTATCTTTTATATATATCATCCAACAATTCCATATTATTTTATCTTCGCCTACTCTCCCTCCTTATTCTAGGGTATTATGTTATATTATATTATATTATAGGACCAAGGAACGTAAATATTTATTTTAAATTCATATCCTATGATCAATTGTACCATAATTATATAAATGTTTCTATTAGAATAATATAAACGAATAAGATACCTCGATTAGAGTTATTTTGATTGTATTATCTTTATATTTTATACATACCATCCAACAATTCCGTATTAATTTATTTTTACTCAGTAAAATAAATACATCTTTTACTAAAATTGAGTTCCATTTTCCACGTAAACGAACAATATATGTAATTTTTATACAGCGTTGTGCTATTTAAGATTCATTATTATGTAATTAATATTTTTATTAAAAATATTATGTCGTCTTTCGTACTGTATTAAACTCATGGACTTCCCTCATAATTGGAAACAGAATTGTTCAGTTTGAAGCTTATTGCAATCAATATTCATTTACATATCAATCACCAAATCATGTCATTCTTTTGTAAAATAAAATCCATATTATTACTTTTTAAATCTTAATTAGCGTAAATATGACATTTCCCTATTTCTGATCAATTTCAAAAACACGTGGTTAAATACGTATTTCATAAGTTGTTCGAGTTGAAACGTTCGGTCAAGTGGCCGAACGTGAACGAATATATATGCTGGTTGATGTCATAGATCATTAGGGCAATAAATATGTTACTTTTCACAATAAAAAAAATTCAATCTTGATTATTGGTCTCGTGAAATAATCAATTAAATGACGAATGATCCCAAACTCTACAGGAGATGGAGTTAAAAAAATTTAAATGCCTCATACTAATCCTCGTTCCTCGTTCCAAGCTCTACAGGAGATGGAGCAAATTTATCAGGATTATTTTCTGAAATATGATTGCAAGGAATTTTGAAAATCGAGAATCCTAGTGTTCTCTCTTCAAATAAACGATGCCAATTTAATATAAAATACTTATTTATAAATGTATGTATATATATATATATATATATATATATATTTGTATTATTGACCACAAACATTGATGTTTATTCATATGTTTTGACGAAGTTAATATATGTATATATAATTAAAAGTGAAGAATAGAAAAGATTATGAAAAATAACAATGTATCTTCTGCATTCTCAAGCTTTGTAATTTTTTTTATGTTCGTAATGTCATTTGTCGGCTGTCAATAGCACTAAGTTCAAGTTCGACCGAAAAAAAAATTATTGCCACTTGTTTTAAGATAATTTTATTTTTTTATTTTTATTTTGAATATTATTTATTATAGAAGTAATATTTCAGGAGTGATAATAATGGAACTTTTTTTAATGGCATTGTGGCAACTCATCGAAGATATATTCTGTTAGGATTTACGTACGAAAATATTACGCACTTTACAAACACTCGAGAAATTTAAGACGATGACAAAAGAGAATTATAAATTAAATTATTTTATGTTGGAACCACTAAGAAGTTTATATAGGTACTCCATTAATATATGATCGGAAGAATTATAAATCGACGATGAGTCTAAATTAATCTCATAAAAATATGACACCTATCTCGTGATAAAAAAATAAATAAATTTGACAAATAGAATTCACCATAATATTTTGGCCTGAGCCTAGTAGTGTAAGAACGTCTTTTATTTCAAAGTGTCTTGAGAATCAGATGAATATCTAATTAAGGTAGAATTCAATGCATTATTAACATATCTTAATTTCATTCTTTTTTTTTCAAAAAAAATATTGTTCATCTTAAAAAATAAGAGAAATCCATGAGTTTAATATACAAGTTAAAATTCCAATGAACTTTTTTTTTTCTTTCATTTAGATCTACAAAGACAAGGATGGTGCGAAAAGTGAGGTGACACGTTTGTTTTGATAAATCAAACTTGTAAAAAATGGAATTTATATTATCTTAAAAGGAACATAGTCTTCCCACGTCAAAAAAAATTACACTAAATATCCTCCAACTTTAATGTTTGCTTAGCGATACTTTCCAACTTCACTTTATAACACAAATGACCTAAATCTTTTAACATATTTCACCCGATGCCCATTTTACTTGGGACAGCCGATTTTCTAATTTTTCATCGACGTGGCGTCCACATGGTCATCTCCTCTCTCCTCAACGCAAATAGTCGTCCGACGTGACATGCTTCGACGTGACACATAAAATTACACCAAATGCCCTCTAACTTTAAGATTTGCTCAACGATACCCTCCAACTTCACTTTGTGACACAAATGCCCTTTATTTTTTAACGCGTTTCACCCGATGCCCTCTTTATTTGGGACAATCGATTTCTCAATTTTTCATCGACGTGACATCCACGTGACCATCTCCTCTCTCATCCACGCAAATAGGCGTCCGATGTGACATGCTCCGACGTGGCACCACATATTAAATCATCTTGCTTACCGTAAGTTGACACACTCACTGTTAAATTATTTTCATATTTCCCCCTTTGTCGTCGTTCGCGTGAAACCTCCTTGGCCGTTCTCTCTCCTTCGTCGTTCGCCACCTTCATCGTTCACTGTTCGCGTTCGTCGGCCGCCATCTTCCCCCAAGCATTCGATAGGAAAGCTTGGGTGAATGCAAACGGACAGCTACACTTGGACGAAGACGGCGGCTGACGAATGCGAAAGGTGAATGATGCGTTGAATTTGTAATAATAAAATTTGCTAGCAAGTGCACTAATCGTATCAAGTAATATAATGAATCGAGTGCGAGTGTCGAACCCACGAGGAACTATCTCAATCAATTCTATCCTAAAAAATCTACTAAGAGAAGATAGAGGATTTTGTAATTAAAATAGAAATATAAATATTGCAATTAATTATTCGAAGTAAATGGTGAAGAGTCCGTAGGAATCTGGATGATAAAAATAAGGTTAACTACTGAAACAGCAAAGGTTAAATAAATTTAGATTCTTGTTATAACGACGGGTTAGGATTACGTGAAGCAATGATCTATACGCTGATTAAATCGAACTATCTTCGTTCATAAATTGAAGAGATCTCTAACGATGAGTAGAACTCTAATCAATAGAAAACGAAAATGCATTATCTTGTAAATCCTATACTAACAATCATTCTCGCTGGACATAATCTATTAGACCGCACAAATCGATGTATTGCGCTGATTACATAATGTATGTTATGACTGAATAAATTGAAGAATATGATGTTCTAAATTAAATCACTCCAAAAATTGGTTTGTGACTTTAATTTACAGCAAAATATTTTCAGAAAACAAGATGATAAGAACATCAGTCATAATCTGAAATAACTAACAATTGAATTAATTCAGTCACTAACTGGTTCATGAAGTTTTCCAAAATAATAAACCTCTATCTCAACAAAAACATTAAGTAAACAAAAATAAAAAGAAATAGAGCATCCATGATAAGACGAATTCAAAGATCCTTGCTTTGGAAGATGTCTGGAACGAATCAAGGGCCCTGACGTTGAGCTGCTTCTCCTTCGTCTCCAGCAGTCTCCTCCACTTGAATCGAATTCTTCTACAATATGCATTGTTCCCAGGGTCTCAAGCACGAATTCTCATGTCTCCAGAGGTCTTCTATTTAAAGTATCAGGTGTCCCGATAAATTCCTAGAAGTTGAGAGTCCAAATTCTATCTAAAAAGGGTCTACAGTTTAAACTCCTTTTAAATCCAAAAATCTCGTGATTTTATCTTCAATTCCAAGCTTTTATCGTCAGACAAATCTTCTAGAAGGTTGGGCATGGCTCTGGCTTCATGATTTGATCAAAATCCGTTTGAAAAGTCGACGATAAGAAGGAATTAGCACGTTTAACGGCTCGTGATGCTCTATTCACGATCTGTTTCGATTTTGATTCAAAGTTTCTCAACTGCATAATGCCCCGTAACATAAATATTACGGCCCGTAACTCGGGCGATTCTGAGTTTGGCTTCTGTATGAGCCGTGACTATCACGTGACGGTTCGTAAGTTAGATACGTGATCGCCATGTTACGACCGGTGATGAATTTGACTTGTTCTCTTTTTGGTCGAAGTTTGCGATAGCTGATATAACGGGTCGTTACATACACATTACGACCCGTAATATTTTTGGCAAGATTTTACACCCTTCTGTATGTGTCGTAACTGATTCCTTACGTCTTGTAACATATTTTCGCTTGATTTTCATCCAATTCTGCAAGAGTCGTTAAACCTGTGTTACGGCCGGTGCTCCCTAAGTTAAGTTCTGTTGCGATCTGTTATGAATCTTCTTTGATTCAATTCTTCAATTTGCGAAACCCATGAAGAATTGCTTACAGTCCATTATGAGATAAGTGACAATTTCTGAATATCTCTCTGTAAGCTCCGTGAAATGCCTCTTACGAGCCATGTCTTCAATCCTAGTGGCGTTATATGCTGCTTACGGTGGGTAAACAAGATGGGCAGCTCACGCAATTTCTTCTGTGTGGGTCGTGAGACACAACTGACGGCCTGTAAAAAATTGCAAAAGGTCCATTACAGGAGTTTTACAGCCCGTAATATCAATTGTTTTCTGCCCTTAAAAGAGATTTCTTCCTCCCGTGATGTTCGAATAATTTTCTTTAATAATTTCCACCAATTAGAGATATTCCTGTAAAATCACGCACACTTAGGTAGCTAGAGAGTTCAAAGAAAAATTAATATAAAAGAAATAAAATTGATGCATGCTATGGAAAAAAATATGAAACTAAATCTAAATACAACATAAATTAAGTGTTGTAAAATGCATACATCAAACTCCCCTAAGCTTGAATATTTGTTTGTCCTCAAGCAATAATCAAAGTAAAACTCAACAGATGATCTAATCATCATATCCACCCTAATAGTCAACTATTTTTTCTCAGCATCCAGGTTTATATTTCTATCGCTAAAGTGTCTTTTCTTACTCCAAAGTGACCCAGCTTTGTGAAACTCTGATTGTACAACATTTTTGAACGCCTCCATAATCATCTCTAAAATCTTTTTTACTGAGAAAGTAACACCTATCGCTAAAAATATCGGTGTTCAATAATCAAGTGTGCCCTGAACTGTTACAAACATTAATACTTATTGCACTTTTTGCTTAGGAATTCCTGTGGTCCATGTAATGGACTTTCAACCGACAAATCCCAGAGCAGACGCCCTTAGGTTGTCAGGCAAGAATCCCCTATGAATCTACTTACCCGGACACACCGTAGTTCCAGTTAAAATAATTTTACTGTACTCATGTGCTTCTCTATATTGCACAAGGTGGTCCATGTAACGTGCTTTCGACAGACAAATTCGACGCCCTTAGGTTGTCAGGCATAAATCCCCTATAGATCTAATTACCCAAATACACTTAGATTCCAGATAACACCATTTTGTACCCTTTCTTACTTTCTGGGGCTCCACTAGCCCTCTTTCATAATTGCTTGTCATTTTAACTTAATTCAGCTCAGTCACACTTGAATAGTCAACAGAGATATAATTGGTGATAGGGTAGTTATAATAAGTATATTTAAAAAGAAACAAGAGTATGAAAAGGAATTGTCGTCATACAATCATTATTTTATTCAGCCCTTTCCTTCTTTCCAAATTCTGAACGCAAGAACGATAAATCAATAAACCATGGATGATTTGAATTTCATTTGATTAGAAAGGTGTCTTTGATAATACTTGAAGAAAGGCAAAGCGTCTTGCAAAAAGGGACCAAAAATACTCTTCTTTTTTTACACAAGCACGGAACATAAAGTGCAAAATGAAATGCCGAAACTCTTGCCCTAAAGCATGCACTATGCAACTCCCCCAAGCCTGAATCCAACACTGTCTCAGTGTTTAGGAGTAGACTCGTAAAAGGGATACAAGCATGATAAAAGATTAAAGCACGAAATTGGAAAAGAAAGAAAAGAAAAAAGAAAGAAAGCTACAACCCTCTAGTATGTAGGTGGCGGCGGTGGAGGAAGAAAAGGCCCATAATGCCCCTGTGTTGTATGGTAGTCATGCATCATACGGATCAGTGTATCAGTCTGCTCCCATCGCTCTGCCAAGTCACGGAGGCCCATCATCATAGTACGGATCTCAGTAGCCTGACGAAGCTGCTCATCACGAATAGCACGTTGCTCAAGGTGCATTGTACGCTACTCAACGTGCATCAGGCATTGCTCGGCCTGCATGGTAAGCAGAATCTGGTGCATAGCGGAGAAATCAGACAGCCCTGTCTGAGGAGGGTTAGTATGCATCTGGTCCTCAATACCCTCTTGGGCGGAGCTTGAAGGTCCTGGATCCTGCCTTCGATGGCGATGTGGTCTAGGGATGTGTGATTGAACTGCTGGAAGATACACCCAATTGGCTTCATTCATAGGGTCAAAGCTCTCGGCCTCGGTGCAGGGCATAGTCATGTCAGAATCACACTACAAGAAAATTGGCGATTAGCGACGCAATGTAGCGCCTCCAAAATCAGTGACGCTATAAAGACGCCACTAGCGCCTCCATTGCGTCTACTTAGCGTCACAAGAATCAGACGCCACTTGCCTCTCGATAGCATCTCATTCACGTCTTCTTAGCTACTCAGCGAGACGAACCGCAAATGCCCGGCAGCACCTAGCGCCGTTTTGGCGTCGACCACATTAGACGCGAAACTAGTGTCTCATGTCTGAAGACTCTAAAGAGACGCTATATGGCGTCTCAATGGACGGAGACGCTAATGAGACGCTACCGTATATATTTACACACTATATTATATATGCTATATGTCAATCAATAAATTCATTAAATATTATATTAGTATTAATTACACGATTATTAACATATTATCAATAACATAATATCAAAAAATATATATGTATTAATTACACGATTATATATATATATATGTATTTTTACATGATAAGAGTGTTCCTAAATATATAATTTGTTACCTATATTATTTATGTTATCTATACATATAATATATATAATATCTTAATTATGCATATATCTTAATTATGCATCTTCTTAGCTATTCGGCGGGTTGACGTTAACTCTCTAGCGCAATCGAGACGCTATTATTTCGCGCCACGAACCCACCTAGCGCCGTTCTGTCGTCGACCACTAGCGTCTCATGTCTGAAGACTCTAAAGTACTTTAGACGCGACACTAGCATCTCATGTTTGAAGACTTTAAAGCGACGCTATATATATGGCGTCTCAAACAAAGGAGACGCTACTGTATATATTTAAACACTATATTATATATACTATATGTCAATCAATAAATTCATTAAATATTATATTAGTATTAATTACACGATTATAAACATATTATCAATAGCATAATATCAACATATATATATGTATTAATTACACGATTATATATATATATATGTATTTTTACATGATAAGAGTGTTCCTAAATATAATTTGTTACCTATATGATTTATGTTATCTATACATATAATATATATAATATCTTAATTATGCATATATTATTATTATATACTTAATCATGGGATTACGATGGTTGATTAAGGGAGGGATATTTTAGCGTCACAGCAGACACTCCATAGCATCCACATAGCGTTTAACGAGCGCCGCAGCTATTGTTGACGCTATGATGACACTATGGGCATCTCTCTAGCGTCGCATGTTCGAGACGCCATATTGTTTGAGACGCTAGTTCGGCGCTACGGTGTCGCTAAATGTAACTAGCGACTCAATGGCGTCTATATTGCGCCTCTTAAGCCGACTTAATACCCCTCGCTCAATCGGGCACATATAGACATATAAATACGCGTATATGCTGATACTTATATATAATAAGTGCATATATACATATTATTATAACCTAATCTGACACATATAAACAAATACACATATATATATTCACTTCGAATACGTATACATATACATGTTATCTATATATATATGACTCGCACATGTATAGACATATACAAACACATGTATATTTATAATACATATAGACGAAACACATTGTTGTAACTTAATCTCTCACACGTAGACATATATATACGTACGCATATATTACATATGTATATATATACACACACAATTGTGTTATATAAACATATACATACATATTTATAATTTTGTATACATACATGATAGATTATCGGAAGAAAATAAAACAATTGGAATGGAGCATGATGCGATGAGACGTTACATTGATAAATACAATTACATACATACTAAAAAAATTTGAAAAAACTTTTAATGAGCGTCTCAATGGCGTCGCGATGATGAGACGCTACACCAATGAGATGCCCCGAAGACGCTATGGTGTCGCTACATCATCTTAGCGACACATTAGCTTCTCTATAGCGCCGCTCCAGCCGAATTGTGATAGTGTCGGCGCCTACATGATGTCTACGTAGAGTCTCATTTTTTTGCGACGCTAAAAATTATTTAAATCCCTAAACCCCTCTTCTTCATTTTTCACATTTACTGTTTACCATTTACCATCGCCCGACGCCCGACGCGCCCCGACGCCCGACCTCCGACGCGCCCCGACGCTCGACCTCCAGCGCCCGTCACCCGACGCCCGAAGTCCGACGCCCTCCACTGCCGCCTCCGGCCTTCGCCCGACGTCCGACGCCCGACGATTGCCCTCCACCGCCGCCGCCGCCCTTCGCCTCCACCGCCATTCGCCTCCCCGCCCTTCGCATTCGACAGCCTCCCCGACGCCCTTGGCATTCGACCGCCATTCGCCTCCGCCGCCCTTGGACCGCCATTCAACATTTGCCCTTGGCATTCGACCGTCATTCGCCATTCGCCTCCACTGCCACGTCGTCCGCCTCCCCGACGCCCGCCCTCCACCGCGGGTCGCCTCCGCCGCCGCGTCGTCCGCCCCCCCGATGCCCGCCCTCCACCGCGGGTCGCCTGTGCCACCGCGTCATCCGCCTCCACTGCCGCCCTTGGTGTCCATCGCCGCCGCTTCATCCTCCTCCACCGCCGCGTCGTCCGCCTCCACCGCCACGTCGTCCGCCTCCCCGACGTCCGCCCTCGACCGCGGGTCGCCTCCACCGCCGATTCATCCGCCCTCCGCCACGTCCTCCCTCCACCACCGCCACTGCCCACCGCCTCCACCGCCGTCTCGGCCGCCCTTCGCCATCCTCCGATTAAGAAGGTACTAGCCCGCCACCATGTAAATTAAGTTAATTATTAATGCATGAAGTTAAATTAAGTTAATTATTCATGTTAAGTTAAGTATTACTTATTCATGTTATTATCATGTTAAATTAAGTAGTACTTAAGTTAATTATCATCTCATTGGATCAAGTTAGTATTACTTATTAAGTATAATATTAAGTATAATATCTTAGGAATTAAGTTAAGTATTACTTAAGTTAAGTATTACTTATTCATGTTATGAATTAAGTTAAGTAGTACTTAAGTTAACAATGAACGTGCATAAGTCGTGCTTCGGCGAGGAAAATATAAGTTAAGTATTACTAAAGTTAAGTTGACTTATGTTAATTGTTAAGTTAACTTATGAATAAATTCATGTACTTCCACATTCTTGGTGATAAAATGATATTATGATTTGACGATGAAGTACTTGAAACATGTGATTTTGGACTTAATTCATAAGTTCAAAATCACATGTTTCAAGTACACGAACTTATTGACATATGGTTTAATGTTGTCCGTTACAGAAATGGCAAAGCGAGATCGTAGTTGGATTCGTCATTGGAAGGATAAACATGTCATCATAACTGAAGAATATAAGGATGGTGTTGATGAATTCATTAATGTGGCATATCAAAATGAAGGTGTTGCTTCTTCATATGGCGAAATCTTACGTCCATGCCGGAAGTGCAAATGTTATTAGTGGAAAGTAAGATATGATGTGCAGAAGGATTTATATTACAACGATTTCTTACTTACATACACCAATTGGTTCTTTCATGGCGAAGAAAGATGGGTTAAAGAAACAAGTAATGTAGATACCGTTGTGGGCGACTCTAGCAATCCGTACAGGGACATGATACGAGATGCAATGTTAGGAGAAAATGTTGGCGAAACATCGATTGAAGAAGACCCGAATCCTTCGGCTTCTAAGTTTTATAATTTTCTCAAAGAGGCAGATGAACCTTTATGGGATGGATGCGTGAAGCAAACTACACTTTCTGCAGTGGCACAACTAATGAACTTAAAATCAGAATTTAATATGAGCGAAAGTTGATTTGACCGGATGCTTGCCATTATTAAGAGTATGCTTCCAGTTTTCGAGAAATTACCGGGAAATTTTTACAAGTGCAAACGGTTGATGAGAGATTTAGGGTTGGAATATTAGAAGATTGATGCATGCTGCAATCATTGCATGTTGTACTACAAGGAAAATAACTCACTTATGAGTTATTCTATTTGTGGCGAGCCCAGATTCAAGCCGAAAAAAAAAAATCTCAAAGTTCGAAAAAAATGTGGCAAATGCAATATTTAGATACTTTTTTATTGTTCCAAGATTACAACGACTATTGTTTTTAAAAAACTGCATCATTTATGAGGTGGCACAGAGAAGGGGCACGTGAAGATCCAAATTCAATTACACATCCTTCGGATGCGGAGGCATGGAGACGATTTGATGCACTTCATCCGGATTTTTTTGTAGAATCACGCAATGTTAGATTAGGACTTTGCACCGATGGCTTCAACTCATTTGGCTCATCGAGTACTGCTTATTCATGTTGGCCTGTTTTTGTGACATCGTATAATTTACCTCCAAGCATGTGTATGAGACGAGAGAATATATTTCTTACCTGTATCATCCCGGGTCCTCGATCTCTTGGTAAAAGTTTAGATGTTTACTTAAACCTTTTATTGACAAACTCAAGATGTTGTGGGAGGATGACGTGGTTACCTATGACAAATCTAAAAAGCAAAATTTCATTATGAGAGCCACATTAATGTGGACCATAAGTAATTTTTCAGCATATGGAATGTTGAGTGGTCGGAGTACAAAAGGAAAACTTGCTTGTCCCATATGTGGAAAGAATACGAAATCCGTTTATTTGAAAAATTGTAGGAAAGTTTGCTGGTTTGATTGTCATAGGATTTCTGGCATTGGAGAATTCGATGCGCCGTGATCGAAACTCATTTAAAAAGAATACATCCGAGAACACTTTGTGTCCAACTCATTTGACAGGAAAAGAATTGCTAGAGCAAGTAAACAAGCTTAGTGAAGTCTCATTCGGACTGAAGGCCGGTAGTTATAAGCAAATTGGATTTGAAAGTGAACATAATTGGGAGAAAAGAAGTATTTTTTGGGAGTTGCCTTATTGGTCTTCAAACTTGGTACGTCATAACTTGGACGTCATGCATGTGGAGAAGAACGTATTTGACAACATCTTCAACACTATTATGGATGTTAAAGGAAGAACAAAAGATAGCATACAAGCTCGCGAAGACATGAAATTAATATGCAAAAGACCAGAGTTAGATATCATTCATCTTCAAAATGGTAAATGCAAAAAGCCAAAAGATACTTATGTCTTGAGCAATGATCAAAGAAAAGTGATTTTCGAATGGGTAAAGCAATTGAAATTCCCCGACGGATATGTATCAAACATATCTCATTGTTTTAACTTGGACAATAGGAAGATACACGGGATGAAGAGTTCATATTTTTATGCAAAGGCTGCTTTCAATTGCCTTTAAAGAACTTTTGCCAAAGGCCATCTGTGACGTTTTAACAGAATTGTCTATGTTCTTTAAAGAGCTTTGTGTGTCCATCGTTCGGAAAGAAGACATATCTCGGTTAGAGGCTTCTATTGTGATTACCGTGTGCAAGGCTAAGAAGATATTTCTACCTTCTTTCTTTGATGTGATGGAACATTTGATTGTACATCTTCTATATGAAACAAAAATTTCTGGTCCAGTTCAGTATCGATGGACGTATCCTTTCGAAATGTGCATGTTATATTTGAAAAGGAAGGCGAAGAATAAGGCCAATCACTACACACCCAAGTTCCGAGAATACCAGACGCTTCACCACATTCTAGCCTTGGCGAGCGACATCTTACGCCAGGTGATATATTTATTGTTATTGACATTTCTCAATTAATTATATTAATTATTTTTTAATAATGTTAGTTGTTACGCCACCGATAGCACAAGCACCTAACTCAATTCATTCAGACGAGCGGACTGCTATTGATCATGCGGTACACATCAATTGAGGTGAGAACATTATTGTACATCTATCAATTATCACAATTTTAATTTGGTATGACACTAATGATTTATTATGTATTAAGGCCCATAGCTGATGTCAGACCTTCACAGCCTACCCCAGTTGTACCAGATGATGATTACTCTTCAAGTGATGAAGAGGGGTTACACGATAATAGGGTGGTCACTGTGAATAATATTGCTCGACTGTAAGTTAAATAAGTTGTACAAATTTTGTTATAGTTTTGGTTATCATTGAAAATTAATTCTTCTTTGTAATTGACAGGACCACTTTCATACCCGCTAGTACCGTGCGGGATGTCAGTGCTCTCGTTCTTTCTCACTTGCCGGAAGAGGCAGGATCCTAGAAAGATGTCCCAATTCAAGTGCGAGATGACATGTTTCGAGCCTTTACGGTACGATCTTCTATTTGGGTTACATAATTCGATTTATATTTATTTTAAAATTACTAAGTTTTAACGTTCTATTTGTAGGAGGAAAATCAGTTTCATCCGGATCTTAGTTTAGGGACGATCCAGAGAGCTTTTGAGGAGGTCACTGCGAAACGCCTCCGAAATCGATTATACAAGTTTCGCAAGGTCATCACGTCCGCCGGCCTCACTTTGGAGCAGGGCATACAAAGATGCCCAAGACATATTAGGCGCTCGGTTTTGGAGTCCCTCTATAGGAAGTGGTAAGTATGTATACTTTTACATTATTTTTATGAAAATTATAGTTTTTTGAAAGTGTAAGTATTTGATGTTCACAAAAGGACGGATGAACGATGGCAAAGGAAGTCGGAAAAGGCAAGAGTTAACCGTCTTTCGAAGCCCGAGGCCCACATCCACATAGGGGGATCGATGCGATTTGACGAGCATCGACGGCGCATGGTAATTTACATATAAATTCAATTTATCAAACTTTTGACTTATACTTATGTTATCAAATTTGAAACTTTATTATAGGAGGAGAAAGAAGGCGGTCCCGTAGATTTTCGTGTGGTCCATGAGGCCATGCATAAGTGTCGAAAGACGAATGACTTAGTCACGCCCACTGCTCGTAGGCTTCTGGTAAGTCTCATGATATGGTCATTTGGTTGTTGCACTATTTTTGAAATACATAATGTTTAAATTTTATAGGATGAGTATAATGTAAAAATGACTGAAAAGTATGGAGATGATCCGAGTACTCAGCCACCATATAATGTTTCTTCGTTGGTTTAGTCGTGTTTTTAATTTATGTGTTTCTTGATATATAATTTATACATTATATGATTGTATAATTTTTCTATTTCGTAGATGACCCTGTTGTTTGGGAGGAGGTGGCCGGCACGACACGAGGGGGATACTTGCGTGGCCTCTGCACAGCCGCTCAGATACCTAGGAGGATCGGAGGATATGCGGGAGGTGCATCTACTCCGAGCTCATCCGCTGCACCTGATATGACGCAGCTATCACAGGAGCTATCGCAGCAGTTATCAGCGCAGATATCGTAGTAGGTGCCGCAGTAGTTGTCGCAACAGTTGGCTCCTCTATTGTAGGCGATTCAGGGATTGATCCCGACGCAGAATCCATCCCCGCGAGGCCATGACCGAGCACGTCTGGGTCGAACATCCGGAATGATAACAATAACTCTCAAACCTAGGATAGAAAACAAACTATGCATTTGTTACTTATAAACTTACACATACATATAGTTTGTTAGTTTGGTTTACTAGTTTTCGTATTCTTATGTTATATATTATGCCTTTGATGGTTTTATATTGCATGTGATGATTTTATATTGCTTGTGATGCTTTTATATTGCCTGTGATGCTTTTATATTGCCTGTGATGAATATCAATACATTTTGAGATGCATTATAAATTGTATGGGTGTGGGAAGGGAAAAAATAACGGGTAAAAAAAATGTGCAAGTAGCATCTCCATTGCGTCTCATTGGCTCGCAAAATAGGTCGACGTGACTTTAAATATATCGCACTTAGTGCCCTCTGAGCGTCTCATTGACGACGCGTGCACGATAATATTTGTGTCAACTTGGCTCCCTCCTAACGCCTAAAGTAGTGACACGTGGGCGCAGGAATAGCGCGACAAGACGAGCGCCCCTTGCGCATCAACTGAGCGACGTTCCTCTGCTTCGCACAGCCCCAAAGGTAGCGTCTTAATAACATCGATATAGCATCAACAAGGGGCGCTAGTTGCGTCTCAGTATCTTTGACTCTAGTGCGACGCCACTAGCCATCGATTTTCAGTGTCTCAATATTGCGATGCTAGTTAGACGTTAAAGAGACGCTTTTTGCAACGGAGACGTAATAGCGCCTCCATAGCGTCTCCTATGTTGAGTCGCTAATTCCCAATTTTCTTATAGTGTCGCAGAGTCGAAAGTAAAAGCCATCATACGTGCTGCCGCCTTCCAGTTCCAAGGAAGTAATAACATAACTGTCCAATGAAGAGGAACCATCCAAGGGATGGATCTAGTCCAAGTCAAGCCCGAGGTGAAGTGCTATGGGCATGACTAAGCCACCTACCACAATCGTGCCCTTCACCTTGTTGGCAGTCCTCAATAAGGAACGTAGCATAAAAGCTCCGACATTGACTGGAGTAGAAGAAGTCATGCAGTATAAAAGAAAAAGTTTTGTTTAATTTACCGATCCGCTGCTGTCGCCTCTTCCACATATGGTATTGCTGAGAATTCGATGAGCATAGCGAAGAACAGGATTCTGGATATAAGTAGATTTTTCCCTTTCGAAGTTCAGGTGGCCTTCACCGGTTATACGATTCCAGAACTGAAGTGGCTGGAATTCCTTCAGGACTTTGAGATGACCTCCATGTGGAAATTGGTAGATCGTGTTAAACTCTTCGAGAGACATCTCAAATTCCCGATTGAACATCTGAAATGAGACCTTAGCCTGTCGGTGTCCGGTAGCTTTGAGATGCTCCACTTGTAAAGAACATAAGAACTCGATGCTCAGATCAGAATATGTGGGCCACCACTGCTGAACGAAGTGCCCTATGCTGATATTTGAAAAGAGGCAGATGATAAAATCCTGCAAATTCCAAGATAGCATCGCTGCCCGGTCCGTAAATTGAGTAGGGGTGATAGGCAGAAAATCCAAACTTTGCTCCCTCTTTCGAGCCTCTTCGGTGAGCCATTCTCTCTCCTTTGGTGGTGCTATACGAACAGGTGTAGGCTCCTGTTTGACGAGGGTGTCAGATGTCAATGCGCGGCGGCGAATTGGAACTTTTGTGCGAGGTGCCATGACTGAATAATGCGTAGAGTGCTCTTCACGGGTCGTTATATGTTTGTAACGACCAGTTTCTGCTCCGTAACAAGTCATTAGATGATACTCACGGCCCTTACAGTGATGCTTTGAATCGTTGCACGATATTTACGGGCTGTTAGAGAAGATTCACGCCCTCTGAACACTGTAACGCTTTGAAATGTGCTGCTCACGGCCCTGACAGTAATGTATTGAAGAGTGGCCTTTCGATTACCGGTCGTAAGATGAAGATAACGGTCCGCGAAAGAAGACGATGACCTGTGAGAATCTGATGACAACTTCGCCGATGGTTTGATACATGCCGGCAGAGAATCCGCTTGTCTTTTCGCCGTTGAACTCTGCCTGGTGAAGTACGAGTCACCGGAACTCGTCGAAGAAGAGGCCACCGGCAAGAAAACCGGCGGTGGGGGAGTAAACGCAGCGGCGAGAGGTGCCGATTGCAGATGCTGAATGCGGGGGCTCCAAATAAAATCGGTCGACTGATTTTGATGGATGAACTTTCAGTGTCATCGCCGGTGTCGAGTAAGCCGATCTAGCTCGTCGGAAAATGAATGGTTGCACGGCCGGAGTTGCAGAAGATGAGGCGTGAGGAGAACGGTCACGCACTTGATCTTAAATAGGGCTGCAGGGGCGAGCCGTTACCAGATGGTTACGGCTCGTAAGAATTAAACAAAAAGAGTCATTAGATAGAAATAAATATTGCATTAAATGGAAAGCTGCCACGTGTCCTCACGGTGGTGTAGTGTGATTAACGAGATGTTAAACTTGCAGCCTTTGACCATGTCGATTTGTGCACGCATCACGGGGCATCATGATAGGTCGCAAGCTTTTATGGGTCGTAAACGGATGTTAACAACCCGTGGAAGCTACTGTTAGACTTGTGAATAGATGTACGGCTTGTTCTATCATTTGGTCCATTACCAGAAGAACTAATAAATCGACGTGAACTATAAGTAACGACACATTAGTCTACGAGGTAGGTGTAAGGACTTCTAATGGGGTGTATTAATGGAATGAGGGTCGTAACATTGGTAAAAGAAGTAAAATCACTTACATGGCTGATGACTTACGACCCGTAAAGTTACCCTTACACCCCGTTAACGTGTAAGCATGAAGAGTGAGGGTTACTGATGGACCCGTTAAGCGAGTCAAACAACCCGTAAGGATCTGGTTCATATGACAGAAGACACTGTGAAATCCGTGAATAACTCATTTCGTCCCATTAAGGTGATCAGAGTAAAGGTATTTAGAGTTGTTAAGTATGACTTACGACCCGTATAGTGGAATTAACAGAATTCTACTTGCTGCAAGGAGCGTGAAGACTTGTCGACGACCCGTAAACTTGGACTTTAGACCCGTGAAGGCTATATAACGACCCGTAAGCTTAGAATTTAGACCCGTGAAGACTATATAACGACCCGTTAAACTTAAAATCTGCTTTTGCAATCTGAGCTTAAATTTAAATGTAACTAAAATAGAATAGGGACATTGAACTAGACATAACTCATCCTAAAAAATAAAATAAAATAAAATAAACAAATCCATATTTAATTAAGTTAACAAATCAAAATCTAAATAGGGATTAAGTTTTAAGCAGGATAGTTCTAAGTTATAGTCGTTAGCTTGACTGTGCCTTAGATGTTCTAAGGTTCTTCTAATGTGATCGTGTTCATGTCAAGATTGAAAGTTCCACCTAGGTAATGTTTTAGTCTATGACCATTAACTTTGAATCTGGTAGTGTCCTCTAATGTTCGAATTTCAATTGCACCATAGGTTGAGGGATTAACAACTACATATGGACCTGTCCACCTAGATCTCAGTTTTCCTGGGAAAAGACGGAGATGACTATTATATAAAAGTAGTTGTTGTCCAGGTAAGAATTCTACATCCTTTATATGTTTGTCATGCAATTTTTTTGTGCGCTCTTTATAAAGTTTGCTATTTTCATATGCCTGCGATCTAAATTCATCCAACTCATTTAATTTTACACTCCGTTCTTTTCCACATGCCTCTAAGTCAAAATTTAGAAGTTTCGTTGCCCAGTAGGCTCTATGTTCTAATTCAACAGGGAGATGACATGATTTTCCAAACACTAACTTATAAGGGGACATACCTATGGGTGTTTTATATGCTGTTCGATAAGCCCAAAGAGCATCATCTAACTTACTTGCCCAATCTTTTCTTGATGCGTTGACCGTCTTTTCAAGAATTCTCTTAAGCTCTCTGTTGGAGACTTCTACTTGCCCACAAGTTTGGGCATGATAAGGTGTGCTGAGTTTATGGGTGACTCAAAATCTGTTCAGGAGTCTAGCAAAAAGATGGTTGCAGAAATGAGAGCCATTGTCACTAATTAGGGCACGAGCTGTACCAAATCTAGTAAAAATATTTTTACGAACAAATTTGACAATAGTTTGAGCATCAGTAGATATTGGGGCCTCAACTTCTACCCACTTTGACACATAGTCGACAGCGATTAATATATATTCCTTTCCTAATGAATTTGGAAATGGACCCATGAAATCTATTCCCCAAACGTCAAAATATCACAATATAAAATATTGTTAAGAGGCATTTCATTTTTGTTCGAGATGTTACCTGAACGTTGGCATTGATCACAAGACTTATAATAATTTCGTGCGTCGTGTAATATGGTTGCCCAGTAGAGTCCACATTCCAGAACCTTGGCAGCCATACGGTTGGGTCCAAAATGTCCCCCAGCCTGTCCATCATGACAATGTTGTAGTATCTTCTCGATTTCATCTTCGCGTACACAACGCTGCAGGATCTGGTCTGCACATAGTCGAAATAGATGTGGGTCTTCCCAATGATAATGCTTTATATCTGAGAAAAACTTTCTTCGCTGATGATGACTGAGACCTTTTGGAATATAACCCCTTGCAAGAAAACCAGGTCAGCGTACCCTGGAACAGATTTAGGGAAATCATTAGTTTTATAAACAAGACAAATTTGCTCGTCAGGAAAGTCTTCAAGTATGGCTCTTTTTGTAGTTGGGGCAGGTTCCAAGCGTGACAAGTGATCAGCTACATAATTCTCCGTTCCCTTTTCATCTTTGACTTCTACGTCGAATTCTTGTAGGAGCAGGATCCATCTTAATAGTCGTGGTTTCGCGTCCTACTTGGTCATCAAATGTCTAATGGCTGCATGATCTGTAAAACCAACAACTTTGGAACAAATGAGATAAGAGCGAAATTTATCAAATGCAAAGATTATAGCTAGGAACTCCTTTTCTGTGGTTGCATAATTCAGTTGGGCAGGGTTCAATGTCCGGCTAGCTGATGCGTAAAATGATGTAGCAAAATACAATCGCTAGCAAGTGCACTAGTCGCTCAGGTAATATAGAGAATAGGAGTAAGAGTGTCGAACTAACGAGAAATATTATTAATCAAATATCTGAATTTATAAATTAATAAAAGAGGAAAAACATGGATTTTGAAAATGAGGATAAATATTTAAACCATAAAAGATAAATTTAATCTTCAAAGATGGATTAGAAATTTTCTCAAGTTATTAATTTACAAGATTAACATCACAGAGTTCACAAACTGGTAATTCTGCTATTTAATCCGGCAAATCAAACTATCTTAAATTTAATCAAACCTAAAGTCTCACAAATTGGTATTCGTCAGATAAGATTAAAATTAAGATGTATTAATATGAAAATCCTAGACTGTCAATCACTCAACAAACTAGTATAGATTAACAGACATACAAACTTGATTCTCCACACACTAGTTATCAAATTTATGTCAATTATTAATTTCACATAAAATCAATTAATTTAATTAATGAATTCTAAAATCAAATAGTCCACAAACTGGTAATTACTCAACTCAGAAATCCAAATAATTAAATCAAAAGCACTAAGTACAATTAACTAATTGATCAGAAAAGATTAAAACAAATAATATAGGGTCCAAATAGTTTTCATTCAATAATAATCTCCTAAAATGAAATAAATAAAAACATGAAGTTCATCTTAGAAATTCTGGAGAGATAATAAAACATGAATTATAAAAATTAGAAGAATTACACCCAAATAGATAAAAGTCGAAGCTTCAGATCACGGGTAGACAGTTGGGCAGCCTCTCGGACTTGATGCGTAAAATGATGTAGCAAAATAGAATTGCTAGCGAGTGCATTAGTCGCTCAAGTAATATAGAGAATAGGAGTAAGAGTGTTAAACCCACGAGGAATATTATTAATCAAATATATGAATTTATAAATTAATAAGAGAGGAAAAACATGGATTTTGAAAATGAGTTTTATAAAATAAAATAAATAAAATAAGATAAAGCTAAGGTAGTGGTGTTGAAGTTAGGCCTTAGGATGAAAATAGATCAGGATAAATATTTGAACCATAAAAGATAAATTTAATCTTTAAAGATGGATTAGAAATTTTCCCAAGTTATTAATTTACAAGATTAACATATCAGAGTCCACAAACTGGTAATTCTGCTATCTAATCTGGCAAATCAAACTATCTTAAATTTAATCAAATCTAAAGTCCCACAAACTGGCATTCATCACATAAGATTAAAATTAAGATGCATTAATATGAAAATCCTAGACTGTTAATCACTTCACAAACTGGTATAGATTAACAGACCACACAAATTTGATTCTTCACACACTAGTTATCAAATTTATGTCAATTATTAATTTCACATAAAATCAATTAATTTAATTAATGAATTCTGAAATTAATTAGTCCACAAACCGGTAATTACTCAACTCAGAAATCCAAATAATTAAATCAAAAGCACTAAGCACAATTAACTAATTGATCAGAAAAGATTAAAACAAATAATATAGGGTCTAAATAGTTTCCATTCAAATATAATCTCCTAAAATGAAATAAATAAAAACATGGAGTTCATCCTAGAAATTCTGGAGAGATAATAAAATACGAATTATAAAAATTGGAAGAGTTACACCCAAATAGATAAAAGTCGAAGCTTCGAATCATGGGTAGACAGTTGGGCAACCTCTTGGACTTGATCAGAGTCGGGATCAACTTCCAGTCGTCGCATCTCTCTCCTCTTGGTCGTAGCCTGCAGACTCACGACTCGCCGTGGAGGAAACCCGTGGAGGAAACCTGAACTTGAGAGCACGAATTGGAACGACGGCTTCTTGACGTATTTATAGGTGTGGACGGCCTTCAATTTGATCACGGCCGTAACATCGTACGGTTTACTTTAAATTTGTGGATAAAACTTGAGTTGATTACGGCCGATAAACTTTCCTCTTTGAATTTTGGCCAAAACTATAAGTTATTTTATCCATTACACCCAAAAAGATAAAGTTTTATATCTTTACTCTCTTCTTCAAATATCGGCCAAAATGATAAAATTCTTTTCTTCTAATCTCGGTCAAAACGTAGAGTCCTTTTGCCATTACGCCCAAAAAGATAACATCCTTTTATCTTTACCCCCTTCAAATCTCGGCCAAAAAGTGATAATCTTCTTTGTAATCTCGCCCAAAATGATGAATTGTGATCTCGGCCAAAACAAAGAATTGTAATCTCGTTACGCCCAAAATTCAAGTTGCATTCGTGTTTACCCCCAATGAAGTAAGATGTAATTTATCCAACCATGAGATCATCTCGGCCGAAATATAATTCTTTACGGCCGATTCATATCACCTGCAAAATAATTATAAGAATTAAGTAAATTCCTCTTTAGTTAAAATGTTCGAAACATTAATAATGAAAATCGATAAATTCAGAATTACAATTAAAAATGGTCTAAAATGATGCATGCCATGATCAAATTATAAAAAAAATTAATTAAAATAATAATCTAAAATATATTGTATTTTGCATGCATCAAACTCCCCCAAGTTTAAAGTCTTGCTTGTCCTCAAGCAAAAATTCAAAGCAAGGCTCAAGAAAGTTCCATCATAGCCTCCACATTGTCAACTGACTAATTTTCTCACACAATTCTTCTGCACACCTACTACTCAGCATCTTATCATTTTCCATGTACTTAGCTTCATAGAGGTTCTAAATGCTACACATATTTAAACAATCTCAAATTTAGCCTTGTAGAAAAATAAATTATCTATCAAATAATAGCATTAATATTGAACACATAACTATTAATTGAGCTTAAAACTTTTTTCTTTTTATTTTATTTTCAATCATTTTAAAAAGTTCTAATCTTCAAAGCAGGATTGCACAAAGAAGTCCATGTAGCTGGCTTTGGGCTGATGACTTCCAGACCAAATGGCCTTAGGGCAATAGGTGATAAGGCACCCCTCGAGTTTGCTTGCTCGAACAACCAAGGTTCTGAATGAAGAGTTCGAACTTAGCCATAATTCAGTACTCATGTGCTTCTCCATATTCCACAAGATGGTCTATGTAGCAGGATTTCGATCGACAGATCCCAGAGCAGTTGCCCTTAGGTCGTCAGGCATGAACCCCTATGGATCTAATTATCCGAACACATCTTGGTTCCAAATAATACTTTTGTACCTACACATAACTTTATTCAACTTTTTTTTCACTATTTTTTTAAACATTTTTTTACACATTTTTTTAAGCTCAATGAGTACTTAATATGGTCAATAAAAATGCTACTACTATCAAGACTTAAAAGAAAT
Source organism: Pontederia crassipes (assembly GCA_030549335.1). NCBI lineage: Eukaryota > Viridiplantae > Streptophyta > Magnoliopsida > Commelinales > Pontederiaceae > Pontederia > Pontederia crassipes. The sequence continues at coordinate 9,889,597 of JAUKPH010000017.1, forward strand.
AAATAAAAAGGCATGAATATGAATTTGTCGTCTAGTCATTCATAATTTTACTTAGCATAGGCATACAGTCCATAAGTTTGATACTAAAATCGCAAGTGATAAGAAAGAAAAGCATTCAAATTTCATCAATTAACGACGTGTCTTTGAACTTTTACTAAAAGATAATTAAAACAATAAAATAAGAGTTTGTAAGATGGTAGCAAAAATAAATGCATGCAATGGTATTTTTGGAAAATTTTTCAAATTTTAAATTTTTTTTTTGTTTTAAATGCATATATAAGTAAATAAGAAGAAAAATAAAGAAGAATGCAATGCATGAAAATGCAAACTCCCCCAAGTTTGAACCAGACATTGTCCTCAGTGTTAGGCCAACAAGGGACGAGATACAGATATAATAAAAAGAGAAAATAAAGAAATGAAAAATAAAGAAAAGGGAAAAGACACAACCGGATTTATTGTCAGTGGGGTGGCGAAATGTTCGGCTTCGGCCTATACGAAGACATGTAGATGTTGGTGTCGGTCGTAAAAGCTTGAAGAGACTCCGGCCGAGATTCTCGTAGTGGCAGTGTTATGAACTTCTCGGCTGCAAATGGTATCGGTGGATAAGAGATCTCGGCCGCAGTAACTGAGAGTCTCGGCCGATAAGCAAGGAGAAGCTTGGCCGTAATATCGTGTGGATGAAGATCTCAGCCGAGATTGGAGTTGTTACATAAGGCTGCTTTCTCGGCCGCAACTGAAGATAGATGGTTTGGCGGTCAGTATTCGATGAAGAGACTCCGGCCGAAATATGTGGTTTCTCGGCCGCAAAGAGAAAGTTCTCGGTCGATATTCAAGGAGATGCTGGCCGCAATGTGTTGTCGATGAAGATTTCGGCCACGCAATCTCGGCCGAGGAACTGGGCGTGGTGCTTTTGGGCGTAAGGGAGCAGCGGTGAGACATCGGCCGTAAGGAGCAGGGTGGACCCGGTGGTGAGACTTCGGCCGTAAGGAGGAAAGGCGTAATAGTGGAACTAGGTCGTCTCGTCTTGTCTTCGACGTCTGCCATGGAGTTTGTCGCTCGAGATCATGGCAAGAGTTGGATTTTACGCCCTTGCATCATCATGTCCAAAGTTCTCTCGATGACTCAAAAATAAAAACTATTACCACAACTAAAGATATTAATCAACAAACTAATTAAAAACTAATCTAAAGAAAAGAAATAATAAAGATAATAGTAAAAAGGATAGAAATAGTTCTGATTTATAGTCGTCAGCTTGACTTAGTCCCGATGAAAATCAAGGCCTATTTTGCTCTTCCCCCCCTTGGATTTTTCTCTATGTTGCTTGGGAGAGAGCCCGGTATACATCCAGTCTGTTGTGCCGCCATCTGGCCCAGTTGTCTTTCTAAATTTCGAATTGATGCATCTTGATTCGTGGCTCTAGATTCTATATTCTTTTGCAACGCTTGCATGGTGTCTATGATCTGTGCCATCATCTCCTGCATATGATTTGATGATTGATATTGGGGAGCATCAGGTTGCCTTCTCAGTATATAATCTTTTGATGCACCAGATGGTTGGCCTTGATTTTGATTATAGGCAAACTTCGGATTGTGTCTCCAAACATAATTGTTGCTCCTGAAAAATGGGTTGGAAATAAAGTTAGCATTTTCAATTTGATTTGAATCGGAAGTGTTACCTGTAGGGCTATAATTGCTTGAATTTCCCATTAGTGACATCATCTGCTCGAATTTTTGATTAAGTGACTCTAGCTGAGCCACTATTTCCGAAGATTGTACTCTCTGTGCAGCATGTACATCATGAGTTTGGCGAGATGGTCTCCTTTCTTGGCTTGACTTGAGGGCTACAGCTTCAATTATATCATGTATCTCACTATGGCGTTTAGATCCCAGCATTGTTCCTCCTGCTGATTGATCGAGCTTATCTTGATCTGCAGCTCGCAATCCATGGTAGAAATCTTCCATCACTTGCCACTTTGGAATTCTATTATCAGAAACTCTAGCTAACAATTCCTTATATCGTTCCCAGGCTTCATATAGTGTCTCATTGTCATCTTGAACAAATGCCCTTAACTCTCTTCGATATTTTCCTACTTTTTGTGGTGGGCAATATTTTTCAACAAATTTTTCTACCAACTCCAACCATGAGTGAACTGATCCTGCAGGCAAAGATTTGAACCACGTAGAAGCTTTGTCACGTAAAGATTGTGGAAATAATAATAGACGAATAATTTCAGTAGAAACATTATTATTTCTAAAGGTGCTAAGAGTGGCAAGAAATTTGTCAAGGTGATCGTGAGGGTCTTCATGAAATCCTCCTCCAAATTGAGATGCTTGTATCATCCTCACGATTGCCGGATTGATCTCAAAATTATTTTCATTGAACAACACAATGCATGATTCTCGGTCATTATATCTGGCCGAGACATACTCTCTCATAGAGAGTTCTTCTTCATCTTCTTGTCGATTATTTTGTGGCGGAACTAGTTCATTTTGTTGCTCCAGTATTTGATTGTTGCGTGCTTGTTCAGCCATTCTTCTTATATCAGTTCTTAATCGGCGAGCAGTTCTTTCAATTTCAGGATCAAATTCCAAAATTGGATTTGAACTCCTAATGCGCTTATCAGAAGATTCCAGGATTGGTTGTGATTAAATATTCAGTAGTACCTGCAACAACCAATTTTCAATAGAAAAAATAAAATATACAAGAAGAAATAAAAAGAAATACAGATAATAGGTCACGAAGAAATAAGATTTAAATCGATAAGGATAAAAGTCTTTCGGCCATTACCGAAAATTTATTAGGTCGTTAAAATTAATGTCCGAGAGGAATTAACCTAATTACGGCCGCCAAAATTCACAGAACATTATCGAATATGGCGAAAAATAAAACTCGAACACTCCGAAGGCTCAAAAGAAACCAATTCAAATGCCAAATATTAATATCTCGACTGAAAGTAAATCAATTAGATGGTCGTAAAAATCAAACATTCGTTCGGCCGTAAAGCTTACAGTACATTTCTACAACCGGATTTAATTGGCCGTAAAGCAGAACGTTTTGGCCGAAATAAATACTCAACTCTCACGTCGACAACTAAATTATTACGGCCGAGAAAGAATGAATCGAAAATAAACTGGCCGAAATAAGGTGCAAAATCATGCACGACAGGATTAACGAGACGAAAATTCAAGGCGCAAAATGACTAACACGAGAGATTTAACCAACGTCCAAAGAGGATTCAGAAATTTATCGGCCGCAAAATAATGCATTAGTCGAATATTTAATCAATCCAATGCGCAAGAGAAAGAAATCAATTCGATATCATAAAGTCAAATTTCGTCCGTAAAAATTTTCAGCCGCAAATATACGAATAAAGTTGGTTGGATAAACAAAATATTTTGCGGGCGTAAACTTTTTTGAAATCATAAAATCAGAAATGAAGTCAAGCTTGTATGTTCAGAAACAGAAAATTTTATGGCCGCATAACAAAAGTATTTCTCGACCGATGTGAAACAGATTTAAAATCAAATAAGGTGATCGTTAATCGCAGAATAAAGGTTAATCGCAAAACTGAAAGAACATATCTTAGACAAAATTGCAAAACCATAGGTCGATAGTGCACTGTGCGAATCATACCAATAGAATTAAAATGGTGACAAATCGAAATTCACGATTAAAATGGCAAAAAATATTAATCATTACGGCCAAAAGGGAATTAAATCGATATTGGGCAAAAAAATTAATCAACTCCACTCTAGGCGTAAAGAACAAAACTTGATGCGTAAAATGATGTAGCAAAATAGAATCGCTAGCAAGTGCACTAGTCGCTCAAGTAATATAGAGAATAGAAGTAAGAGTATCGAACCCATGAGGAATATTATTAATTAAATATCTGAATTTATAAGTTAATAAGAGAGGAAAAACATGGATTTTGAAAATGAGTTTTATAAAATAAAATAAAGAAAATAAGATAAAGATAAGATAGTGGTGTTGAAGTTAGGCCTTAGGATGAAAATAGATCAGGATAAATATTTGAACCATAAAAGATAAATTTAATCTTTAAAGATGGATTAGGAATTTTCTCAAATTATTAATTTACAAGATTAACATCACAGAGTCCACAAATTGGTAATTCTGCTATTTAATCTGGCAAATCAAACTATCTTAAATTTAATCAAATCTAAAGTCCCACAAACTAGTATTCATCAGATAAGATTAAAATTAAGATGCATTAATATGAAAATCCTAGACTGTTAATTACTCCACAAACTGGTATAGATTAATAAACCACACAAATTTGATTCTCCACACACTAGTTATCAAATTTATGTCAATTATTAATTTCACATAAAATCAATTAATTTAATTAATGAATTCTTAAATCAAATAGTCCACAAACTGGTAATTACTCAACTCAGAAATCCAAATAATTAAATCAAAAGCACTAAGCACAATTAACTAATTGATCAGAAAAGATTAAAACAAATAATATAGGGTCCAAATAGTTTCCATTCAATAATAATCTCCTGAAATAAAATAAATAAAAACATGAAGTTCATCCTAGAAATTCTAGAGAGATAATAAAACATGAATTATAAAAATTAGAAGAATTACACCCAAATAGATAAAAGTCGAAGCTTCGGATCACGGGTAGATAGTTGGGCAGCCTCTCGGACTTGATGCGTAAAATGATGTAGCAAAATAGAATCGCTAGCAAGTGTACTAGTAGCTCAAATAATATAGAGAATATGAGTAAGAGTGTCGAACCCACGAGGAATATTATTAATCAAATATCTGAATTTATAAATTAATAAGAGAGGAAAAACATGGATTTTGAAAATGAGTTTTATAAAATAAAAAAAATAAGATAAAGATAAGATAGTGGTGTTGAAGTTAGGCCTTAGGATGAAAATAGATCAGGATAAATATTTGAACCATAAAAGATAAATATAATCTTTAAAGATGGATTAGGAATTTTTTCAAGTTATTAATTTACAAGATTAACATCACAGAGTCCACAAACTGATAATTCTGCTATTTAATCCGGCAAATCAAACTATCTTAAATTTAATCAAACCTAAAGTCCCACAAAGTGGTATTCGTCAGATAAGATTAAAATTAAGATGCATTAATATGAAAATCCTAGACTGTTAATCACTCCATAAACTGGTATAGATTAACAGACCACACAAACTTGATTTTCCACACACTAATTATCAAATTTATGTCAATTATTAATTTCACATAAAATCAATTAATTTAATTAATGAATTCTGAAATCAAATAGTCCACAAACTGGTAATTACTCAACTCAAAAATCCAAATAATTAAATCAAAAGCACTAAGCACAATTAACTAATTGATCAGAAAAGATTAAAACAAATAATATAGGGTCCAAATAGTTTTCATTCAATAATAATCTCCTAAAATGAAATAAATAAAAACATGGAGTTCATCCTAGAAATTCTGGAGAGATAATAAAACACGAATTATAAAAATTGGAAGAATTACACCCAAATAGATAAAAGTCGAAGCTTCGAATCATGGGTAGACAGTTGGGCAGCCAAAATGATGAATTGTGATCTCGGCCAAAATGATGAATTGTAATCTCGTTATGCCTAAAATTCAAGTTGCATTCATTTTTACCCCCAATGAAGTAAGATGTAATTTATCCAACCATGAGATCATCTCGACCGAAATATAATTCTCTACGGCCAATTCATATTACTTGCAAAATAATTATAAGAATTAAGTATATTCCTCTTTAGTTAAAATATACGAAACATTAATAATCAAAATCGATAAATATGAAATTACGATTAAAAATGGTCTAAAATGATGCATGCCGTGATTAAATTATAGAAAAATTAATTAAAATAATAATATAAAATATGTTATATTTTGCATGCATCACTAGCATAATAAATGGCGTGGAATATCTTTTCCCGTCGTTGTCCTAGGATAGCTCCTACAGCACCATCGCTTGCATCGCACATAAGTTCGAATGTGATGCATGCAAAATACAACATATTTTAGATTATTATTTTAATTAATTTTTCTGTAATTTATTCATGGCATGCATCATTTTTAGTCACTTTTAGTCGTAATTCCGGATTTATCAATTTTAATTATTAATGTTTTGAATATTTTAACTAAAGAGGAATTTACGTAATTTTTATAATTATTTTGCAGGTAAAATGAATCGGCCGTAAAGAATTATATTTCGGCCGAGATGATCTCATGGTTGGATAAATTACATCTTACTTCGTTGGGGGTAAAAACGAATGCAACTTGAATTTTGAGCGTAACGAGATCAGATTTCATCATTTTGGGCGAGATTACAAAGAAGATGATCACTTTTTGGTCGAGATTTGGAGGGAGTAAAAGGGTTTATCGTAAAGATAAAAGAATTTCGTTACGGCCGATATTCGAAGGGGGTAATGGCAAGGAAATGTTGGTTTTGGCCGAGATTCGATGGGGGTAACAATTAAATGATATTATCTTTTGGGCGTAACAAGATTAAATTCTTTCCTTACGACCGAGATTCAAAGGGAGTAATGATAGGGACTCTTCTTTGTTTTGGCCGAGATTTGGAGGGGGTAAAGATAAAAGAATTCGTTTTGGCCAAGATTCAAAAGGGGTAAAGATAGAAGGATTTATCTTTGGGCGTAATGATAAAAAAAGGATTTATCGTGTTGGCCGAGTTTATCTCACAATTTTTAAAGTCAACCGTACGATGTTACGACTGGGATGAAATTGAAGGCCATCCGCACCTATAAATACGTGGAGAATCCGTCGTTCCAAAGTGTGCTCTGAAGTTCAGGTTTTTTTCACGGCGAGTCGTGAGCTCTATAGGCTACGACCAAAAGGAGAGAGGTGCGACAGTTGGAGGTTGATCGCGACCCTGATCAAGTCCGAGAGGCTGCCCGACTGTTTGCCAGATTCGAGATCTCTATTTTGGGTGTAATCTTTCAATTTTTATGATTTGTATTTTATTATCTCTCCGAAATTTTTAGGATGAACTCCATGTTTTTAGGATTATTATTTTAGGAGATTATTAATTGAAGGAAAATGTTTGGACCCTATTTTATTTGCTTTAATCTTTTCTGATCAATTATTAATTATGCTTAATGCTTTTATGTTAGTTAATTAAATTTCTGAATTAGGCTATACCAGTTTGTAGAGTGTTTAATTTCAGAATTCATTATACTAATTATAATTGATTTTATTTAGAATTAATAATTGACATAAATTTGATAACTAGTGTGTGGAGAATCAAGTTTGTGTGGTCTATTAATCTATACCAGTTTGTGGAGTGATTAATAGTCTAGAGAATTCAATTTAATGCATCTTAATTTTAATATGATTTTGGGGGTACCAGTCGTGGAGACTTCAATTCTTATTAAATTAAGATAGTTCTATATGATTAGATTGAGGGATGCCAGTCATGGAAACCACAAGTTAATCATGTTAAATTACTTTAGGGAGACTCTAATCCATCTTTAAAGATTAAATTTATCTTTTATGGTTCAAATATTTAACCTGATCTATTTTCATCCTAAGGCCTAACTTCAACACCACTATCTTATATTTATCTTATTTTCTTTATCTTTTAAAACTCATTTTCAAAATCCATGTTTTTTTCTCTCTTATTAATTTATAAATTCAGATATTGAATTAATAATATTCCTTGTGGGTTCGACACTCTTACTCCAATTTACTATATTACTTGAGCGACTAGTGCACTTGCTAGCTATTCTATTTTGCTACATCATATCAACGCATCAAGTTTTTGGCGCCATTGCCGGGGAATATTTTACTAATTAATTTCTGATTTTTATGAATTATTAGAAGATGTAAATAAATTGTAAATAATTCTTTGTAAATATGTACTATTTGTTTTAATTATTTTTTGTGAATAAACTAACATTTTTCTTTTGCAGATAAAGGTCACGACAATTTTTTTTAATTGTCGACTTTCGGCTTAAAATTCTGTCGCCGTCTTATGGTTTTACCACCGTGATTTATTTTGTCAGTTTGACTAGTTTTACGGCCTTACAATATTGATTCTGAGTTCTAATCTTCTGTTTTACGGCCATAATGTTTTTATCCGAACGTTTTTTTACGCCATGAGTAATGGATATTGATTTGACCTTGTTTCGCCCGGTTTATCTATGGTTTAAATTTTTTACGCCCTATTCGATTCAGTTTCGACTTTCATTCTCGGCCGTAAAGTTTTAATAGTTTGAACTTTTCATATTGATTTGACTTTGTTTTAGCCAAAGCGATTTAGTCTATCTCGGCCATAATGGATCATCCGACATGAATTTTACTCCTTCTCGGCCGTAACGATTCTTCTGTCAACATAAGAATAAGTTTAATTCTATTTTTTTGTTTCGACCGAAACCCTATTTTGCTTTACGGCCAATCGTGTTGACTTCTTTTCAGCCGTAATATATATTTCTGATTGATGTAACCTCGTTTCGGCTTAATTGACAATTTTTATCTTTACGGTCGAGATTCACTTTATGATCGAATTGATTTCTCTCTTATTTTCAATATTGATTAACGGCCGAGAATTGTTTTCTTCATTGTGTTTACGGCCGAAATTTGACTTTATTAATGATCATTTAATTCTCTTTCGTATTGGATGGATTAAGCGCATGATTTCGTGTTATTATTCCTTCTACAGCTTGAATTTTCATCTCGGCCGAGAATTGATCTCTTAATTTTTCGGCCGTAATGTTTATTTGTCGCTTTGGATTCGTATTTCAATTTTCTGATACAAATTGTGTTACGACCGAGACGTGGATAGCTTTCTGTTTTACCGGTCGATCTCTTCTGAACATTCGTTTTTACGCCACCATACTGATTTGATTACCCCCTAGTTGGCGCACGTTTTGGCTTAATCTTCATTGATTAATGTCTGATTTATGCCCCGTACGAATGTATTCTTTGTCGGCCGTAATGATTCATTTGGCGACGTTTCGTTCAATTTTTATTTTGACCGAAAACGTTCTGTTTTACGGCCAAAAGGCTGTTGACTTCGGTTCTTTACGCCCAGAGTCAATTTAATCCTCTTTCGGCCGACATAATTCAGTTAATTTTTACGTCATCTTGTGATTTTGTTTCGGCCATAATCCAACAAGTTTTACGCCTTCACGTTGATTAATCACTTTTGACACTGTTCTATGGTTTTTGCGGCTGAACGAGCCTCGGATTACTAATCTAATTTCGGCCGTAAATCTATTTGTTGCGAATAGAACACCGAGGATCGATGAATAATCAAAACAATGAAAGAAAGAGAAGATGAATACAAAGATTTAACGTGGTAAAACTCTCTTGATCAATGTGAACAAGAGAGAAACATCCACAGGCAAAGGAGGCCGCCGTCAGAAATTTTCACTATGAGCCAAAAGAGAATGTACATCATATAAAACCCTAACCCTAACCCTAACCCTAACGGCCCAAGCCCTCCGCTTCCGCCACAGATTCTTATTTTTCCTCCTTTTTCATTTTTTTCTTTCATAATTTTAGGTACAGGGTAGATAATTCAAGGCACATCAACACTATTTCTGTATTACGGCCGATTAATCTTATTTCCTCTCTGAAAATAATTTTTGCTAATGTCTGATTATTAACTTTGCGGCCGCAAATTAGTTTTGATTCGTTTTGTGCCGTTTATTACATCATCGTTAATTCTTCCAAGTTTTACGATCGAACGAGTGCTTGATTTTTACGACCATCTAAGTGATTTACTTTCTTTCGGTCGATATTAATGTTTGGCATTTGAATTGGTTTTCAAGTTTTGATTTTTAGCCGTAGTTGATAATTTTTTCTGTGAATTTTAGTGGCAATAATTAGGTTAATTTCTCTCGGACATTAATTTTGACGACCTAATGAATTTTCGATAATAGCCGAAAGACTTTTTATGTTTATCAATTTAGATCTTATTTCTTCGTGACCTATTATCTGTATTTCTTTTTATTTATTTTTGTATATATATATATATTCTTTTATTTTACTGAAAATTAGTTGTTGCAGGTACTATTGAAGATTTAATCACAACTAATCCTGGACTCGTCTGATAGTTCCAGACAGCACACTAGGAGTTCAAATCCAATTTTGGAATTTGATCCTGAAATTGAAAGAACAGCTCGCCGATTAAGAAGAGATATAAGAAGAATGGCTGAACAAGCACGCAACAATGAGCAACGAAATGAATTAGTTCCGCCACAAAATAATCGACGGGAAAATGAAGAGGAACTCTCTATGAGAGAATATGTCTCGGCCAGATATAATGACCGAGAATCATGCATTGTCTGCCTGAAATCAATGCAAATAATTTTGAGATTAATCCTGCAATCGTGAGGATGATACAATCATCCCAATTTGGAGGAGGATTTCATGAAGACCCTCACGGTCACCTTGACAAATTTCTTGCTACTCTGAGCACCTTTAGAAATAATAATTTTCTACTGAAGTTATTCGTCTTTTATTGTTTCCACAATCTTTACGTGACAAAGCTTTCACTTGGTTTAAAACTTTGCCTGCAGGATCGATTCACTCATGGTTGGAGCTGGTAGAAAAATTTGTTGGAAAATATTTCCCACCACAAAAAGCAGGCAAATATAGAAGAGAGCTGAGGGCATTTGTTCAAGACGATGATGAAACATTATATGAGGCTTGGGAACGATATAAGGAGCTGCTGGCCAGAGTTCCTAACAATAGAATTCCAAAGTGGCAAGTGATGAAAGATTTTTACCATGGATTGCGAGCTGCAGATCAAGATAAGCTCGATCAATCAACAGGAGGGACAGTACTGGGATCTAAACGCCCTAGTGAGATACAAGATATAATTGAAGCTGTAGCCCTCAAGTCGAGCCAAGAAAGGAGACCATCTCGCCGAACTCATGATGTACATGTTATACAAGCAATACAATCTTCAGAAATAGTGGCTCAGCTGGAGTCACTTAATAAAAAATTCGAGCAGATGATGTCACTAATGGGAAATTCAAGCAATTATAGCCCTACAGGTAACACTTCAGATTCAAATCAAATTGAAAATGCTAACTTTATTTCCAACCCATTTTTCAGAAGCAACGATTATGGTTGGAGAGATAATCCGAAGTTTGCCTATAATCAGAATCAAGACCAATCTTCTGGTCCATCAAAAGATTATATACTGAAAAGGCAACCTGATACTCCCCAATATCAATCATCAAATCATATGCAGGAGATGATGGCACAGATCATAGACACCATGCAAGCGTTGCAAAAGAATATAGAATCTAGAGCCACGAATCAAGATGCATCAATTCGAAATTTAGAAAGACAACTGGGCCAGATGGCGGCACAACAGACTGGATGTACACCGGGCTCTCTCCCAAGCAACACAGAGAAAAATCCAAGGGGAGAAGAGCAAAATAGGCCTTGATTATCATCAAGACTAAGTCAAGCTGACGACTATAAATCAGAACTATTTTTATCCTTTTTATTATTTCTTTAGATTCGTCTTTCATTAGTTTGTTGATTAATATCTTTAGTTGTGATAATAGTTTTTATTTTGTTGAGTCATCTGCGGAAGGAGAGAACTTCGGACATGACAACAAGGCATAAAATCCGACACCTGCGCAAACTTTCCTCTTACGGCCGAAGTCTCACGCCGTCTCCGCTACTCTCTTACGCTCGGACAAGAACTGACGCCATCACCGCCACTCCCTTACGCCCAAAAACACCACAACACATTATGGCCAGTTCCTTACGGCCGAGATTGCACGGCTAAGATCTTCATCAACAAAATTTTGCGGCCAAGCTTTTACGGCCGAGACTCTCCATTATCGGCCGAGATCCATCAATTATCGGCCGAGATCTCCTCTCACCGACACCTTCATCGATATATATATATTGAGGCCGAGCATCTCTCCACCGACAATAAATCCGGTTGTATCTTTTCCCTTTTCTTTATTTTCATTTCTTTAGCTTTTCCGTATTATCTTTACTCTTTTCCTTGTGGTCCTAACACTGTTCAAGCTTGGGGAAGTTTGCATTTCATGCTTTGCATTTTCTCTTATTTTTCCTTTTATTTGCTTATGTTTGCATGTATATCTAAAAATTAAAAAAAAATTGAAAATTTTGAAAATTTTCTAAAAAGATACCATTGCATGCATTTATTTTTGCTACCATCTTACAAACTCTTGTCTTACTGTTTTAATTATCTTTTAGTAAAAAGTTCAAAGACGTGTCGTTAATTGATGAAATTTGAATACTTTTCTTTCTTATCACTTGCTACTTTAGTATCAAACTTATAGACTGTGTGCCCATGCTAAGTTGAATTATGAATGACTAGACGACAAAATCATATTCATGCCTTTTTATTTATTTCTTTTAAGTCTTGATTAGTAGTAGCCTTCTTATTGACCATATTAAGTACTTTTTGAGCTTATAAAAAAGAAGGGTTAGTTAAACCCCAGCAAATGAAAAAAAAAATGATGAATAAAGTTATGTGTAGGTACAAAAGTGTTATCCGGAACCAAGATGTGTTCGGGTAATTCGATCCATAGGGGTTCATGCCTGGCGACCTAAGGGCAACTGCTATAGGATCCGTCGATCGAAAGCCTGCTACATGGACCATCTTGTGGAATATGGAAAAGCACATGAGTACTGAATCATGGCTAAGTTCGAACTCTTCATTCAGAACCTTGGTTGTTCGGGCAAGTAAACTCAAGGGGTGCTTTATCACCTGTTGCCCTAAGGCCATTTGGTCTGGGAGTCATCAGTCCAAAGCCCGCTACATGGACTTCCTTGTGCAATCCTGCTTGAAGATTAGAACTTTTAAAATGATTGAAAATAAAAATAAAAAGAAAAAGAAAAAGAAAAAGTTTTAAGCTCAATTAGTACTTATGTGTTCAATATTAATGCTATTAGAATGGTAGCTTCCAATCTGGTGCTACAACCACAGGGGCAGATATTAATTTGTCCTTCAACAAATTAAATGCAAAAAGACATTCTGTATCAAAAATAAACTTAGCGTCTTTTGCAAGAAGTTGCATCAAAGGATTAGGTATCTTGGAAAAATTCTTGATGAAATGACGGTAAAAACCAGCATGTCCCAAGAAACTTCTAATGCCTTTAACATTTGTGGGAGAGGGTAAATTTGCAATGACTTCAATCTTTGCTTTATCCACTTCAACTCCTTTCTCTAAAATTTTATGACCAAGAACTATTCCTTCCTTAACCATGAAATGGCACTTCTCCCAATTCAGTACCAAATTCATCTCTTCACATTTCTGTAGGACAGCTGACAGATTCTGCAAACAGTTAGCAAAAGAATTACCAAACAATGTAAAATCATCCATGAACACTTCTAGAATTCTTTCATTCATGTCTGAAAAGATCGACATCGTGCATCGCTGAAAAGTGGCTGGCGCATTGCACAATCCAAAAGGCATTCTCCTATAAGCAAATGTCCCGTATGGACAAGTGAATGTCATCTTTTCTTGATCTTCTGGGGCTACTGCAATCTGATTGTATCTCGAGTACCCATCCAGGAAACAATAATAGCAGTGACCTGTTAGAGTACGTTGTGGTATAAGCTCATCCTTCTTACTTTTTACAATTGTAATCGATCCCTCCTTTCTTTGGAATGACGTGTACTAGACTAATCCAAGGGCTATCAAAAATCACGTATATTATCCTAGCATCCAATAACTTAATTACCTCTTTCTTTACCACTTCCTTCAAGGTGGGATTGAGTCTCCTTTGAAATTGTGCCACTGGTTTCACATTTTCCTCCATCAGAATTTTATGTTGACATATGGTCAGAGATATTCCTTTAATATCTGAGATTGACCATGCGATAGCCTTCTTATATTGTTTAAGCACTCCGAGTAATTGCTCTTCCATATCACCTGATAAATATACAAAAATAATTACTGGATATGCGTTAGTCTCTAAGAAAGCGTAACGAAGGTGAGGTGGAAGAACCTTTAGTTCGGGCGATGGTGGAAGGATATCATTATCTCCCTTTGTATCTCTATCATCTTTATTGTTCCCGAAAAAGAGAATAAGGCATTAGACTTATACTTGGTCCTAAATCACATAATGCTGCAGCACAATGATAATTCCCGATAGTGCACGGTATTGTGAAGCTGCCAGGATCCTTTTGCTTCCTTGGTATGTTACGTTCATAAATCGCACTACATTCTTCTATCATCTTTATTGTTCCCATAGCTTCAAGGTTTCTTTTTCGAGAGAGGATATCCTTCATCAATTTAGCATAACTCGGCATTAGCTACAAAGCTTCATGAAAAGGAATGTTGATAGTTAGTTGTTTGAGAATCTCAATGAATCGGAAGAACTATTTATCTAACTGCTCTTTGCGGAATCTTTGTGGAAACGATAACTCTCTTTTTTGCTTGGGAATATTTGGAACGATAGTTTCTTTCCCGTTTGAATTAACTTGATATTCCTTGGTCGACTTCTGGACTTCCTCTCCATTAATATCTTCCATGTTTGATCTCTACGGAATAATGGATCATCCACTGTTTGCCGCTCCTAAGTGTCATGGCTTTAGCATCTTCTCTCAGGTTCTTTTCAGTGTTGCTAGGAAGAGAACCAGGTTTTCTTCCTGCTATTAGATTTGCCATCTGTCCGACCTGCATCTCTAAATTTCTAATTGATGCTTCCTCATTGTTGACTCGGGCTTCCTTGTTTGAATATTCTGGACCGTATTCATAACCTTTGACATCATTTCCTCTAAAGAGTTTGACGAACGTTGTGGAGGAGCTTCAGGTTGCCTTCGGTAAAGAGTGAAATTATTTGGAGGTTGAGCTTGTTGTAATTGATGTCCCTGATTCTGTCTATACGAAAATTTTGGATTATTCCTCCAAGAGTATTCATTATTCAGTTCCCTGAAAATTTGATTATAAACATAATTGGCATTTTTAGTGTGTGTCATCTCAGAAGAGTTACCGACTGGACAATCCTGCGTTGGATGTCCCCCTTCGCATTGCTGGCACGCCATCAAGTTCAGCATCTTGTCGAACTTTTGATTCAATGACTCCAGATGAGCACAAGTTCAGAATTTGTTTCTACAGCTGCGTGCACACCATGTGTGCGACGAGTTGGCCTCTTTTCTTGACTGGATTTCAGGGCACATGCTTCAATAATATCCTGACTTTCACTTGGTCATTTGTTGCCTAATACTGTTCCTCCAGCGGATTGGTCCAACTTGTCTTGATCCGAAGTTCATAAACCATGGTAAAAGTCTTCCATAACCTGCCATTTTGGAATTCAGTTATCCGCTACTCTGGACAGCAACTCTTTGTAGCATTCCCAAGCCTCATAAAGAGATTCATCATCTTCCTACATAAAGGCTGGCAGTTCTCGTCTATATTTTCCTGCTTTCTGAGGTGGACAGTATTTTGCCAATGAATTTCTCAACCATTTCCAGCTAGGGATGGATTGATCCTACAGGCAAAGTCTTGAACCAAGTGGACGCTTTGTCTCGTAAGGATTGAGGAAATAACAAAAGACGAATAGTATCCTTAGGAATATTATTATGTTTAAATGTGCAAAGTGTGCCCAGAAATTTATCCAATTGGTCATGAGGATCGTCGTGAAGTGCTCCCCCAAACTGCGATGCTTGGATCATCCTTACAATTCCTGGGTTGATTTCAAAGTTGTTGACGTTAATGTCATGAAGCACGATGCACGATTCCCTATCATTGTATCTTGCTGAGACGTATTCTCTCATCGACAGTTCAAGTTCCTCTTCACGTTGGTTGTTGTTTGGCTGATCTCCTTGTTGGAGTTGATTATTCCTCGCCTGTTCAGCCATCTTACGCGAATTTTTCTTCAACCTACGTGTTGTCTTTTCAATTTCTAGATCAAATAGGAGAGCTCCTTTTGATTTCCTTGCGTTATGCTGTGATTGTGTGCTTGAAGTATCCAGGTTCAGAGGGTGCGTTATAGTCCTGCACAACCACAAATCAGAAACGAATCAAAGAAATCTAAAAATTTTTGAAAGATCTAAATTCTCAAAGTAGTAAATTAGAACATAATTTTAAACAATTTAATTCATAGTTCCCCGGCAATGGCGCCAAAAACTTGATGCGTTGAATTTGTAACAATAAAATTTGCTAGCAAGTGCACTAGTCGTATCAAGTAATATAATGAATCGAGTGCGAGTGTCGAACACACGAGGAACTATCTCAATTAATTCTACCCTAAAAAATCTACTAAGAGAAGATAAAAGATTTTGTAATTAAAATAGAAATATAAATATTGCAATTAATTATTCGAAGTAAATGGTGAAGAGCCCGTAGGAATATGGATGATAAAAATAAGGTTAACTACTGAAACAACAAAGGTTAAATAAAGTCATATGCTTGTTATAACGACGGGTTAGGATTATGTGAAGCAACGAACGCTGATTAAATCGAACTATCTTCGTTCATAAATTGAAGAGATCTCTAACGATGAGTGGAACTCTAATCAATAGAAAACAAAAATGCATTATCTTGTAAATCCTATACTAACAATCATTCTCGCTGGACATAATCTATTAGACCCACAAATCGATGTATTGCACTGATTACATGATGTATGTTATGACTGAATAAATTAAAGAATATGATGTTCTAAATTAAATCACTCCAAAAATTGGTTTGTGACTTTAATTTATAACAAAATATTTTCAGAAAACAAGATGATAAGAACATCAGTCATAATCTGAAATAACTAACAATTGAATTAATTCAGTCACTAACTGGTTCATGAAGTTTTCCAAAATAATAAACCTCTATCTCAACTAAAACATTAAGTAAACAAAAATAAAAAGAAATAGAGCATCCATGATAAGACGAATTCAAAGATCCTTGCTTTGGAAGATGTCTGGAACGAATCAAGGGCCCTGACGCTTAGTTGCTCCTCCTTCGTCTCCAGCAGTCTCCTCCACTTGAATCGAATTCTTCTGCAATATGCATTGCTCCCAGGGTCTCAAGCACGAATTCTCATGTCTCCAGAGGTCTTCTATTTATAGTATCAAGTGCCCCGATAAATTCCTAGAAGTTGAGAGTCCAAATTCTATCCAAATAAGGGTCTACAGTTTAAACCCCTTTTAAATCCAAAAATCTCGTGATTTTATCTTCAATTCCAAGCTTTTATCGTCAGACAAATCTTCTAGAAGGTTGAGCATCACTCTGGCTTCGTGATTTGATCAAAATCCATTTGAAAAGTCGACGATTAGAAGGAATCATCACGTTTAACAGCCCGTGATGCTCTATTCACGATCTGTTTTGATTTTGATTCAAAGTTTCTCAACTGCATAACGCCCCGTAACATAAATATTACGGCTCGTAACTCGGGCGATTCTGAGTTTGGCTTCTGTATGAGCCGTGACTATCACGTGACGGTTCGTAAGTTAGATACGTGATCGCCATGTTACGACCGGTGATGAATTTGACTTGTCCTCTTTGTGGTCAAAGTTTGCGATAGCTGATATAACGGGTCGTTACATACACATTACGACCCGTAATATTTCTGGCAAGATTTTACACCCTTCTGTATATGTCGTAATTGATTCCTTACGCCTCGTAACATATTTTCGCTTGATTTTCATCCAATTCTGCAAGAGCCGTTAAACCTGTGTTACGGCCGGTGCTCCCTAAGTTAAGTTCTGCTGCGACCCGTTATGAATCTTCTTTGATTCAATTCTTCAATCTGCGAAACCCGTGAAGAATTGCTTACGGTCCGTTATGAGATGTGTGACAATTTCTGAATATCTCTCTGTAAGCTCCGTGAAATGCCTCTTACGAGTTGTGTCTTCAATCCTAGTGGCGTTATACGCTGCTTACAGCCGGTAAAGAAGATGTGCGGCTCACGCAATTTCTTCTGTGCGGGTCATGAGACACAACTGGCGGCCCGTAAAAAATCGGTGAAGGTCCGTTACGGGAGTTTTACGGCCTGTAATATTAATTGTTTTCTGCCCTTAAAAGAGATTTCTTCCTCCCGTGATGTTCGGATAATTTTCTTTAATAATTTCCACCAAAATTAGAGATATTCCTATAAAATCATGCACACTTAGGTAGCTAGAGAGTTCAAAGAAAAATTAATATAAAAGAAATAAAATTGATGCATGCTATGGAAAAAATTATGAAACTAAATCTAAAGGCAACATAAATTAAGTGTTGTAAAATGCATGCATCAGTGAACGGTGAAGGAGACGAATGACGAAGGAGGTTTCACGTGAATGACAGCAAATGAGGAAATAAGGAAATAATTTAACAGTGAGTGAGTCAACTTATGGTAAGTAAGAGGGTTTAATATATGGTGCCACATCAGAGCATGCCACGTCAGACGGTTATTTGTGTGGAGGAGAGAGGAGATGGCCATGTGGACGACACGTGGACGAAAAATCAGAAAATCGATTGTCCCAAGAAAAGAGGACATCGGGTAAAATGTGTTAAAAGATGAAGGGTATTTGTATTACAAAGAGAAGTTTGAGGATATCGCTAAGCAAATATTAAAGTTTGAGGGCATTTGGTGTAATTTTATGTGGTGCCAGCATGTCGGACGACTATTTGCGTGGAGGAGAGAGGATATGGCGGCGTGGATGTCACGTCGACGAAAAATCGGGAAACGACTGTCCCAAGTAAAGAGGGCATCATGTGAAACGCGTTAAAAGATGAATGGAATTTGTGTTACAAAGTAAAATTAGAGGATATCACTGAGCAAACCTTAAAGTTGGAAGGCATTTAGTGTAATTTTAACTATACTTTTGTTAATAAAAAATATTCGCACCTTTAAAACTTATAATATAGAGAAAATGAGAGATGGATTAAAAGAAGAATGATACAAATGTTGGATGATATTTTTCAATCGGGATTCGGTGGCTGTCAAAGAGTTGTGTAATTGGCAAATAAATTTTTGCATTGCATTATTTTGCATAATTGTCTATTTTTAACTAATAAAATAATATTAATAGATATTAACATATCATCACAGTTATGATATGATAGTTATCAAATATCAATACATCATGTGAATTATGCAAATATGCTGCAACAACTCTGCAATAGCCAATCTAAATGTCTAATGTTGTCAGAGCTGTATATACACATAAATAAAATGAAATGAAGGTGTGGTTTTTCCCTCCTACCTTCTTCCCACCTACTAGGACCATGCCAAATGCATTGATCAATTTTCAGAGTTGGCGGCCTAGAACGGCCGCCTGGCGGCCAATTTTTTTTATTATTTTATATCTTATCTCAGACAACTTAGGCTATCGAAAAAATTCACAGTGTCAAAACTTTTGATGTTGCTAGCGTCGGAATTTTCTAACGAGTGCCACCGTCAGAACTTTTGACGGTTGCCGCCATCGGAATATTTCGACGGGTGCAACCATTGAAAGTTCTGATGGTCGCCGCTGTCGAAATTTTTCGACGGGTACAACCATGGTACTTTCGACGGAAATATCTTGCTCATTGGAAAAGAGTTTGCGACGGCTTTCTTCCGACGGATCGTATCCGTCGAAAACTTCATTTTCTGACGGATTTCTCAAAATTTTTGACGGTCGCGACCGTCGGAAAAGTCGATTTTTCTTGTAGTGTTAGGGCTAAGAATAAACTGGTTTTCTTGATGGTTCAATTCTAAAACCATAAGCAAATGATACTTTTGTCCCCATATGAGATTTGCAACTCATGGTCATAGCATGGAATTTCAATTCTTTTGACAAAGATCTTCAAGCCCGTGTTACCTATGATAAAGATGCAAAGCAACTCTGGGATGATTTAAAAGAGTGGTTTTCTCAAGCTAATGAGACGCTCATTCATCAATCGAAATCGGGCATCTTACTCAAGAAAGATGGTCATTCTGCATTGAATTCTTCACCAAGCTTAAATGTTTGTGGGATGAGTTGGAGAACTTCGCTGAGATTCCAACATGCAAGTGCGCAAGATGTACTTGCGAACTTGCAACCACAATGGCCATGCAGCGAGCAAAGAAGAAACTACGTCAATTTTTAATGGCCTCAATTCGAAATTATATAGTGTGGTAAGATCCATTATATTGAGTATTAAGCCTTTTCCTGCACAGGCAAAATGCATTTGACAGTCATCCATGAAGAACAGCAAAAGAAATCATTAGTCAATGACTCCAGTATGAATGTAAATGCTCTTTATGTTGCAAACAACAACCACATGATGTTTGATGAACGTTCTATTTGTTATCACTGCAACAATTAGGGAGGTTTAAAGGCTTCTTGTTGGCAATTTCATGGCTATCTGACAAAGGTTTAAAGGTTTAAAGGCTTCCGAGTTGTATGCGTAGCATCCACAAAAAGAGAAGATATTGTAGTTAGAGTAACAATTAAAATCAAAATTCTAATATCGACGCTTTTCCCCGGTGATGACGTAAAAAACTTGACAAATATCCCGTAAGTATACGAGGTCAATGTCGTAATATATAAAATGTCATCCCACAAGAAAGAAGTCAAGTATTAGAATTATATGATTCTAAACGTTATCTAAACGATTAGAAAAGGGATGAACAATATTTGAAACTAAATAACACTAATAGAATAAAATGATTGCACGAAAGTCAAAGTCGACGTAAGAACAAAAGAGAATTGTTTAAAGACAAAAATCAGAATAAAGGTTCTACGACTTCGAATCCACCTTGGGTATTGATCATAGGGATTTTAGAGATAATAAAATCATAAGTGTTCTACTCAATTTTCAAAAGTCATGCATCTCTTTTTCAAGCAAACATAATTCTAATTAAAACAATAAATGTCTATTTTCGTGATCATTTAAATTGTTTTAATTGCATTACAAATCAAGATTCATGAGTAAAATGATTATCCTTATTTTTAAGAAACAATACATTTCATGTCATTGTTCATTTGGACTAATCTTGATGATATACTTTCATAATAAATAAGACCTTAAGTTGTTTAATTAGATGGCCAATCCGATAAAAAAATATCATGAACACATGAATGACAAAAAGCTACTCAGATCATGTAAAAATCATCCCTATAATCAAATCCTCAATTTCATCTAAATCCTAGAAAACTAAGTTTCACCAAGCACAACGACAAAAACCATCATAGAAATAACTTTTTTGCATTGAAAGGAGATAAGAATAAAGTTTAAAATCAGTACATAAATTGTGAAGAAAAAAAAAATAAATTCTCACCCATCATCTTCCACCCAAATAAGGTCTAAACCTCATTTTCATCCCCTAAAATCCTTTTTTTATACTCTCCTCAAAATAGGAAGAAAATAGCCTAACACAGTCAAACAAGGGACTATACAGCTGTAGTCAAAGCATTACGGTCTCATCATATTTTCCCTTAAGATGATATGGTATGAATGGTTACAATACGGCACGATTGTTGTAATATGGCGCGATTGTTGTAATATAGGCAGACCAAATTTTCTTATACGAGTGTAATATTTCCTCCATGTGGTTGATATGACCTATTGCTTATTAATGCGATCAGCCTGTATTTCCTCGTACAAGTCTAATATGACCTGACAACCAAGGTAGTCAAGATCGAGATCTTACATAATATTGAAAGGGGTCCGTAAGATCGAAGATCGTGAGATCGAATCAAGGATCGTAAGATCTTACCTATATATTAAAATATTAATTTAATATATAAAGTTATATTAAAAAAAGCTTTTAATAAATCTATAATTATTTACATTATAGATAATATTAAGTTAACTATTATATTAAGATTTCCCTACACATGTATACATATATTACTTATCTAATAATTGACAAAAAAATGATAACAATATGATTAATATGAAGTAAAATTATATAAAATAGATTTTATTATATATTGATATTACATTTATTTTGTTAATAACTAACTTTAAAATTAGTTATAACTAATCATCAACTTATTCTTAATTTTATTTCTCCAAAAATCATGTTGCACTTAGTCAAAATTTTAAAATTTTTTTAAAAAAATGGAACAATATTAGTAGGATACCGATCCTACAAAAATGATATCAAACATGAGATCGAGATTGTGTACCCCAGGTAGGATCGTAAGCACGATCTTGACAACTATCAATACGGGTGACTACCGAAAAATATGATCTAGCTGTATTTTTCACGCTTTCTAGGGTTTTCTCGTCTTCTTCGTCGAAACTTCAAAGAAACATCATGAAAAGAAATGATGTAGATTCTGAAGTCTTTAATATATATAATAAAATATTCAGAAATATAACTCTAGTAAGTTGATAATCACATCAAACTTAATGCGTAAATACTACTCAATTATCACTATCCTCCAAAATGGGAAAAGAGAAATAAGGGTAAGAAGACCCTTAATCGCAACAACAAAGCTACACTTGCTGCTATGGCAAATGCAGCTATACAAAAATATGAAAACACAATAGCCACTGCAGGATTGACCACACTTTCAGCTGCTCAGATTCAGTGATGAATGCATATCATTAGCCCTCATGAAAACACTGCAGAACAATTATCCGGTAGTCTTCACAATATGATTGGATCATGGGGAAAGGTACTTCTTTTCATATGTCTAGCGCATCCACTACAAGAAATTGTGATTTTTCGACGAACGGTTTCCGACGGAAGGAAATCTGTCATAATTTGGGACAGATTTTGTGACGGATAGGCATCCGTCGGAACTTCCGACGTTACAACCATCGGAAATAAAAATAATAAATTATGTAATTTATTATATCATTATTTTATTTTTCAATGATTAGAAACGTCGAAAGTTTCGACGGATATCTATCCGTCGCAATCTTCGATGATCAAGGCCATCGGTAAATGAAAAATAATATAATATAAAGAGTATTTTATTAATATATTTGGCGACAATTGAAACCGTCGCAATTTCCGATGGTTCAGACCATCGGTAGGTAAAAATAATATAATATAAGAAGTTTTTTATTAATATAATTAGCGACATTTTAAACCGTCGTAATTTCCGACGGTTCTAACCGTCGATAAGTGAAAAGTAATATAATATAATGAATCTTTTATTAATATAGTATGTTACCGACGGTTCAGACAGTTGGTAAACTAAAAAAATAAATATTATATATATAAGTAGTATTTCATTATTATAATTAAATAATTTTTGACTGTCGTAACTTTAAAAATAATTAAATATCTTTACTAATTTTCTGACGATCATGACCGTCGATAAATAAAAAATACTCTCCCGCCGCTTCTTTTTTCGTTTTCCCGCTTTTCCAACTTTCTACCCCTATACATATATATATATATATATATATATATATATCTACTTTCCCACTCTACATTCTCTACTTTTTTTCCTCTCTCCTCTCTCCTCTCTCTCTCCCTCGATGACCCGACGCCCCGCCCGACGACCCCTTATTTTGCCGGCCGACGACGTCTCTCCTTTTTCTTGTAATCATAATTTTCGACAGTTTTGGGCCAATTATAAACAGTTTTGACTGTATGTAATCAGCCTTTTTCTTGTAGTCATCCTCGCATATTGGTTTATTTACCTAATGGAAAGTTTTCACAGGACACTAAATTTGGCACAATTGATCTTGAAGGGAACTTTCTATTAAAAAATATTTTTCCACTACCTTCGTTCAATTGCAATTTGATCTCTGTTGCAAAATTAACAAAAGACATTAATTGGTTTGTCACTTTCTTTTCTGATGCCTAACTTATTCAAGACCATGCCAAGAAAATGCTGATTGGAGTGGGTGAGCACAAGAAGGGCGTCTACTACTTGCGACGTATGGTTGGCAATTTCTCTGCATACCTGACCACGGACTCGTCTATCTCTGAAGTTACACCAGATTCTGCAGTTGCTCCAAATTTAAGCCTTTGGCATTCTAGTCCATTGTCTTGTTTAAAAAAAATTGTGGCATTATAGACTGGTCACCCATCTCGTTCTTTATTTTTCAAAATAATAAATGGTTAGCTTCGTCTTCTTCTAATACAATTTGTGAGATTTGTTGTCGAGCAAAATAATTAAGAACTAAGTTTCCGTTCAGTCCCAACACCACGTCTATAATTTCTTTTATCTCATTCACTGTGACATATGGGGCCGTATGCAACTCCTTCAACATCCGGGGCTCATTATTGTTTAACCATTGTAGATGATCACAATGACACATCTTGAACACGTGATATGGACCATTTCTCATTACACATCTTGCACTTGTGATATGGATCATTTTGCAATGATGGTGATAAAAAAATTAATGCGTTCAAATTCTTATTGCGCATCAAGATTTAAAACACTGAAACTTGAGACATGTTAAAAAAACGTTTAACATAGGCATTCAATTTTTACTGCTTCTAATAAATGCTTGTCTTTTATAAATGATGGAAGGTTACAACATCAACGTAAAAAGTTGATGGCTAGTGTTGCACCTTAGTTTCAAAGATTGAACTGTGCATGTTGGAGTAGATGAAAAGAGAAGAAATGAAGATCAACACTTCGAGTCTCGACGAATCGCTATTTTTAGAGAATTATTTGTCCCCACACGAAGTTTGTTATTAGGCTTACGATAATAATATTCACAGGATACAACGAAGTCATCAAATTCGTCAACTAGCAACTGTTGAAGAACTCAGTCTCTTATTCTAGTAATTTACAATGACTTGAATGTATTTTTATGTGTTGTACAGATAGTACTCATCACAAGTTCATTACTTTTCATCACTTGCAATTTCTTTTGATTGCTTTCGAATCATATGAGTGATATAAAATACAAGAAAGGGAAGCCTATTTATAGGCTTGAAAGAGTACTTCACGAAGGGATGCGTCTAGAGTCTATTCGTCCAAAAAATACACCTATTAATGAAATGGTTCACTTAATTCCTTTTCACATAAGGACACACCTTATGATGAAAGAACACATCTATTGGTATGTGAGTACATATCAAGAGACATATCTTATGATGAAATGATGCGTCTATTCAAGTGTGAATATAACTCTTGAAATATAAACACACCTATTCAAATATGAACATATCTCTTCACTTATGAAGTGATGCGACTTTTCATCTAAGAATATTCTTTAATTAATGAGATAACTCATTCATGATACAATTTCACTTATAACACATGTGAACATGTCTTTTCATTCAATATTGTAACACTTCATTGATGAAAAATGTGATGTTACACTTCATACTTAACTAATTAGTATGAACTCATTTTCAATGTTCACAAAGTAATATATTTGAAATTTGAAACCTTCAAATTCTAACAATCCCCCACATGGTTGCAAATTTAAAATATTAAGTTGTACAATCATGTGTAGCGAAAGGTATCGTTAGATTTGAACCTTCCATTAGTGTAAACGTTTCAAAGTTCAAACAAGTAATTGGTATCTATTAGATTTGAACCATCACTCTTAACGTCTGAACCGGGAATGTCACACACACAATTGTGCTCAATATTTTGAATAAGAGACTATATTAACTAGCACTATTATGGCCATGTGCTCATCCCGGTTTCATGAATATATACAAGAGTAAACCTCTAAACCTCTTGATTGAAGCGGCACAATTTCTATATTCATATAGGTGAAATACATCGATAACACATACCGATTTAGGATAACACATATCCATCCATTAAGAGCTTTCAACTCATCCTCAATTAATATTTGCACTAAATCCTCTTCTTAGTGCACCGATTATTAAGCAACTTATTGTTATCCTTTGAACCTTGAGACCAAATTTTTACTAGAATAAGGACGGGTTTTCATTACTAATAACCATAGGTTTAATTGGCATTTAAGTACTCAACATCGCACACTTTTGCCAATGTAAAATATTAGAGGATAGAAATGGTTCACTAGTCGTTGCCACAACAATTTTAATTCAACATATTCAAACCATTTCGTTTTCTTTCCATTTGTTGATATTACACAAATTCAACATGAAAATATATTCTGAAGTTTAACACATGACTTCACTGCTTTAGCACATAGCAATTTTATATACATCACATGTATGCGTTCATTAACTTTTGAGGTGGTGCACCCCCACATTTTAATATAATCGCGATTTTATTTCTCTTTACTCAAAAGAGAAATTTATCTATATTTATGATTTTAACGAGATAACCAAAAACTATTTTATCGATATTTGATGGACACTTATGGTTTTAATGAGATTATCAAAATCTCTTATACCATTTAGTCTCTAGGAGTTCTTGTCATCATATGAACTCAACTGATTGTATCCTAAATATTCTTTTGTCTACATAGTTTCAATCTATGATAGACTTTTCCACTAAGGTTTATCAAGATTAGTTTACCTCAAAAACTGATCTGAATGTTTCTTTCAAACATTCCTTTGCCACATATAGGCACAAGTGTAATTTCACTTTATATTCGATAGATATAAAAGTTCCACAAACAGACTTTCCCGTAGTCTTCTAGTTTGTTCTTTATTATCTATTCTCATGATCAGTTTTTTCACACTAGTCAAGAAAGTAACCATTCAAGTTGTCATTCTTTGTAGACTATATTTTCAGTCTATACATGTTCCAAGCATCATGTCACAAGTGATCAATTCGTTTATATGATCGCATGTATAATCACTTCGAGATTGAATCATCAATCAAATCTTTCACATAGTTGATTACTTCATAAATATAATCAACTTTTATTCTATAACCATCTAGTTAGTCAATTCCCTCAAATAAATCATATCTTTATGTCATGTCGAATACTTTTCAAGTTCGAGATTGGTTCGTATGCGAATGGCCAATCCGCATTACTAACCCTTCAAACAATAGGATCAAACTCAAGATCCTTAGGAATATGATATTTTTAAGTATTCGTATGACATGGATGATTTCTTATTTCGCCTTTCAATTCTAGATAATTCATTGGTCAATTCCTTCAGATGCTCACATTTGTAACAAAGCAAATGAGCGATTCACACTTTGTCACATCTATATTTGCTTATTCTCGTAGAGTATAAAATGCAAATATATTTTAAAAAATTTGATACTCATAATTTTGGCAAATTTATATTTTCTTACTCTTATAGAGTATATAATGTATTCTAATATCCAATGAGATAATGCCCACATTTTCCTTATATTTGCTAACTCAAATAGAGTTTACAGTGCAAATATAATTTTTCATATCCCAGAATCTAGTGATAAATTATAACTTTGAAATATCACATATATTTCATCCATTATAATGTAATTACACCATT
Source organism: Pontederia crassipes (assembly GCA_030549335.1). NCBI lineage: Eukaryota > Viridiplantae > Streptophyta > Magnoliopsida > Commelinales > Pontederiaceae > Pontederia > Pontederia crassipes. Next base: position 9,916,819 of record JAUKPH010000017.1, read on the forward strand.
AATAAATTTAAAATCCAGCAATAAATTATAATAGTGAAATTTTAGATATTTCATCTGTCATAATTTAATTACACCAATAATATATTATAATATTGTTGAATGTCATTGTCTTTGATCGCACAATATCTTGGGTCTCTTGGATGTTTTTTCCATAACATCCTATAGTTGAACGTCATCTTCTTATTCGTTCACCCCCACATGCCTAATATTGAGTAGGCTTTCTTTAATCATTCATGCAAACATGCATTTATATGATGTGTTTCTTTAGATGTTTAGCGGTAACATCTTTTTCTCAAAAGCTTCTAAGGCTTAAATAGATCCGACAATATCGCATTGCCTCCATCCCTCACCTATGGATTCATTTATATTCGTTTCACATACGAATATAAGATATTTTCCAATAGTATTATGTTCAGACGTTCATAAGCATCACATCTTATGCTTCTATTCTTTGTGGCGTCTATTGAGATATCATCTGTGATAAATATCCTTTTAGATAATTTGTCGAACATGTTGAATGCATGTTCTATTTCTTGTGATGTTTACCAATAACATTACTATCTTTTCCGACAATTGATGAACATGTAGGAGTGCATGTTCTAATTTTTCTTGTGATGTTTACCAATATCATCACTAGCTTTCTTGTAATTTTTCTGGTGCATATTCTATTTTCTTGTGATGTTTACCAGTAACATCACTAGGCAAGATTACACTTGCTTTATTATTTTCACAAGGTGTTCACGGACAACACCATCAATTATAGGGTCATGTACTTTTCTTGAACATGTTATCAGCATGTTCTAATCCCATGTGATGTTTACCATCAATATCATTAGAAAAAATTTCATCTTGTCTTTCCATATACGTATAGTGTTTACCAGTAACACCATCAAGTATAATTTACTCTCAAAGATATGTACCACTAAGTACATGTTAATTGATACTATCAATTAAGTAGCCACATAAAATCCAAAGTAAACAAATATTGGAAAACTAAAGACATATCCGAAAGATTCATAAAAAGATACAATCGAATAGAAATCATCATCACATACAAAATGTGATTTATATATTCTAAACAAATATATGATATAGCATTTCTTTTCTCAGCATATAACTCAAATAAGTTCAAAATTCATCAAATTTGTGATTTTGAACAAGAAACAAAATCTAGAACATTTATCGTAATAATGTTCATTATGCTAGAAAAGAAATAATGTCAAATCATATTTTAAGAGTACAAATGAACATGAAAGCGTACATCAATTGATGAAATTCACATAATCAAATTGAATGAATTTTCACGTACTCTTGATCCATCTCTTGCATGTAGCATCGATCTCTTTAACCATCTCAACAAATTAATTCTCTAAAATTATTGAAAATAGTGAGTAGATGGAAAGAGAAGAAATAAAGATCAAGACTTCGAGTCACGACGAATCGCTATCTTTAGAGAATTATATGTCCCCACACGAAGTTTGCTATTGGGTTTACGATAATAATACTCCCAGGATACAACGAAGTCACCGAGTTCGTCAACTAGCAACTGTTGAAGAACTCAATCTCTTATTCTAGTAATTTGCAATGACTTGAATGTATTTTCATGTGTTGTACACATAGTACTCATCACAAGTTCATTATTTCTCATCACTTGCAATTTCTTTTGATTGCTTTCAAATCATATGAGTGATAGAAAATGCAAGAAAGGAAAGCCTATTTATAGGCTTGAAAAGATGCTTCACGAAGGGATGCGTCTAGTGTCTATTCGTCGAAAAGACACACCTATTAATGAAAGGGTTCAATTCATTCCTTTTCATATAAGGACATACCTTATGATGAAAGAACACATCTATTGGTATGTGAACACATATTAAGAGACATATCTTATGATGAAATGATGTGTCTATTCAAGTGTGAATATAACTCTTGAAATATGAACACACTATTCAAATATGAACATATATATATCTTCACTTATGAAGTGATGCGATTTTTCATCTAAGAATATCCTTTCATTAATGAGATAACTCATTCATGACACCATTTCACTTATAACACATGTGAACATGTCTTTTCATTCAATATTATAACACTTCATTGATAAAAAATTGTGATGTTACATTTCATACTTAACTAATTAGTATGAACTCATTTTCAATGTTCACAAAATATTATATTTGAAATTTGAAACCTTCAAATTCTAACAGTGCCCCTTTTCACAAATGTTGCAATATATATGTCCCAAGGTTGCATCTTAATCCGAAAGATGCATCCCTTTAATTACGTCAAAATTTCAAAATATTTCCAACCCCAAGTGTAGTAGTGCATTAAATGAGAGAGCTAGTAGTTTCATAATGAATTTTTATAATTATATTTTTTTTTCAATTTAGAAGTACTATTCATGTTCAGATTTATTAACATTCAATCACATCAAATTTATACTTATACTTGTTATTTATTATCAAAAGTTATTTATTTATTTGTTTTGCTTGCCTTTGTAAGTGGAGTCGAACAAAGCGGGAATGGAAGAAAGAAATCTTGCAAGGCATCGAAGTCACCTAAAAATCCTATAAAATTCACATGTATTTTTATATTTTATGATAAATACACATGTATTTTTTAATATGTGTTTGTGTGTTACATTTTAAACATTTAAGATGATGAATTTCAGCATCTCAATCACTAAAATAATTTGAAAACCTACAATTGCATGTTAAGATTTTTTTTTTTTGCTATATATTATATTGATTGGTTAGAAAATAATTTTGGAGGATCAAAACTGAGTGAAAAAAAAAATTGGAAGACTATAATTGAAAATTGGAAAATACATAATGAAAGTAAAGGGAGACTCTTATCCAAAAAAGCATCCTGACATCATGCACTTTTTCATTTGCATACTCATTTGAAATTTGTAACCTACAACCTTCAACAAATCTCTTGTTAGATTTGAAATTCGAAAACAAAGTGTTACATTTATATATAATAAAGATATTATCCATTGCTACAGAAACGCCAAGTTCAAACAATAATAATTATTCATATGATGCCACTTTTATTTTTAGATTGGAATTGACGAATCACACGTATAATTTGTACCTAACAATAATAATAAGATGCATATACTGTTTTGATATATACCTAACATATTTCTCATTACTTATATTTTGAGTTAATTCCACATGTATAAATATATAAAAAAATATGTTAGGACATATATAAGAATATGTCTTGATTCGACACATTTTGAAAAAATAGTGCAAGATAAGATCTAAAGCAAACAATATCACGCTCAAATACAATGATATTCCTTGATAGATTAGTTATGGTTTTAAAGTTTTCATGGATTGTGCAAATGCCACATGGATTGTGCTGCAACAATCAAAGAGGGTCGCCCGCCCTAAGGGTGAGCATGATTATTAGTCAATTAGTCAGTGTAGTTGATCGTCCGATAACTATATTATTCGATTAACAAAACCGATTTATTAAATTTGATTTTATAATTATGATAGCAGATTAAAAAAAACTGTTAAGTTATGTATTCGGACAATTTAATTAGTTAATAACAAATTTAGGTGAATAATCATATTTACGGATCACGTTAAAAATTTAAAGTATACTGTTAGATTATTTTATCGTAATCATGATGCATAAGTTATTATATATGCATTTGACGATGAGTAAAGTTATTAATCTTTTCAATGCACGGTTTTTATTTGTTGAATATATATATTTCAGATATATTGAATAAGTAGTGTTTATTTATTTATCGTTGTGTTGAAGTTAACTTACTTTTCCTTTTGAACTTATATGTTTTGATTTTAATTTAAAAATATTTTTTTTTAATAAATGAATGAATTCATGGAATCGAATCTAAAATTCTAATTAAACGAAACTGATTAATACACTACTTTGGATTAATTTTGGACTATTCCATCGATTAATTAACCGAATCTATGTGGGGGGCTGCGACCGGCAAAGGTTGCCGGTCGCACCCCTCTTTCCCCTTACGTGCGTCAGCCGGGGGCGTCCTCCCCCCCCCCCCCCCCCCTCCCTCCCCGCGCTCGTCACCGGGGAGGCGACCCTCCTCCCCTGCACGCCAATGCATGCGACATGCCTTACTTTTTTATTTTTTATGTATTATCGGTAGATGGGTAATTTCGATATTTCATAACGAAGTTAATGAAAAATTTAACAGAAGTCGATTGAATGATCAAAATTGTGATAGTTTGAGAATTCAAAAAAATAAGTTTGTAGTTTGAGATTAAACGTACATAATTATGATAGTGTAGGGATGATTTATGAAAATAATCTTAAAAAAATTATGAGAAAACTCAAAGAAATAAATAATGATAGCTTATTTATTATATTATTTTATTAATACATCAATAAAAGAATATAAGAAAATTTAGTAAATAGAAATATCAGATTTAAAAATAAATGAAAAGAATAAATTATTTTTTAAAATTCTATTAGACTTTAACCAATCGGATAAGTTTGAAATTTTATTAGGTGGTTCGATAATAATTTGTTAAATTAATAGATCCGTCCGACGTACAGAATCAAAATTCAATTGACCGAAATTATTAAGAAACCGTCCTATCCGTTAAACATCAATATTGTTTGGATATATTATATTATATTATCAACGAACGCGGAGATTTATTTTAAATCCAGATCCTAGGACCAGTTGTACCATAATGATAAATTAAAATCGGATAGGATCATAGGCGAACGTGGAGATCTATTTTAAATCCAGATCCTAGGACCAATTGTACCATAATGATGATTTAAAATCTGATAGGATCATAGGATGACATCATTTCTTTTCCTCTAGACATAAAATAAAATTTACTTCCAAATTCAAACTACTCATATTAAACAAATCCCCCCAAAAAAAAATTCAATGAAAAATTGATAATATACTTTTTTAATAAAACAATATAAAAAACATTCTTATTAATCAAAAGCGGATAACCGAAAAATTGATTTCGGATTTCGAACAGTACACTTTAAATTAATTTTGTTAATTAATGGAACTATTCGATCGATTAATTTAGTTAATATAAAAACTATGATTCGATTCGTTGTACCCCAAGGGCAAGCGGCGCTTCGATCAAGTTTTTGGTCAAGCGGTTATATTAAATAAATAGAGAAATAATGACCGGAGAAAAAGGGAATCACCAGCGACGGCACGTTTTCTCCTATTTATATTATTTTACAATTTGTCCATTTTAAGATTCTACAGTTCTTCTTGTACTCTCAATCCTCGATCACCGGGATTATATTATATTATATTATATTACATTATATATAAAATATTTGTATTAGTATTTTTAATAAGTAGCACATCACACGTCTGATAGATAGATTGATGATGGACAATAAATTGAAAAAAATATTTAATTCATAGATTTAAATAATCATATTTTGAAAGATAATCCTGATAATTTTGCGTCGGATGCCAAAACAGAACCCAGAAAGGGGATTAAAATGAAGTATGTAAATTTTCAGCTCCATCTCTTGTAGAGTTTGGCTGCATTTGGAAACAGAATCGCGATTTCGTTTAAGTTCTCGGTGCGTAGTTGAATTAATAGATTAGTTCTAGGTGTGTTTGAATAAAAAGAAGATGAAATAGAATTTGATTTGACAACTTAGTTCCATAGTGTTTGGAGAACCAAATGAGAACTGACGCGATAAATGATGATAATACCCCTCCCCCAATTATATACTCCACGTGCCCTCCTTTTTTATTTCTTTGGCCAGCTAGGGCACGCGATCGAAAACATTTGGCCGGAAGCCGCTCGTTTGGTGGCAGCAACCATCCGCATCGGCTATCAGAGGTTGTCGTCCGTTAGAGGTCGTTGCCAGTGTGAAGGTAAGCGTCTTCTTCCAGCGCAGCGACAAACGATTTTCCAGTCTTCCGATTGCAACTATGTCCTTATGCAAAATATCGAATGTCTCGTAGTACAGGAAAGACTTGTTCTTGATCTTTAAAAAGTCTGAATTGGCCTGTTCACAGGAATATGACATAACGTAAGTGGTTTTAAGGATGTTGTTGCTAACACTATGTACGAAGCAATGTTGTTGAAAGATACAACTCACCGCAATAACCTCATCCTACATCGAATGGTCAGGCGGCAAGGGGATACTCTTCACCCTGTCCCAACCCCATCCATTCTTGTTCGTCAGGTGTCGGATTAGGTTGTAATATCTTCTCAAGACTTTGACATGATTCTTCAAGTGCGGCACTTCCATTTCCTTCTCTGTCATCTTGTTGAAATTTGACATAATCCTCGTCCACACTACAGGACGGAATGACCCACTTAGCATGTGTTCGTTGACGTATTCTTGCATGAGCAATCCAACCAAGTGCTTGACATTGGGGTACTTCAAATGTCAGATCTGGGCAGACGTTCCGCACACCTTTTTTTGCGGCCTGACGACTTCGCGACTCCTTTTCCATGTCCATCGATGAGTAATGTTCCCTGTCTTAGATTGCACGAAAATTATGCATGCCTCACGTAAGGAATGCAACAACGAAATCCAAGGATGAAATTTTTTCATGGAAATGGGCATAATGCTATCTATTGTATCGAATCATAGTAATGACATAAGTAGTTACAATAAACTCATATGAAGAACATTATGAGGTCAATAGTATGAAGGTGAAGTGTGATATGATCATCAGCTATTATCTAGTCCAAAAACCAATCTCACTACTACGCAACATAATATACAAGGCAAAGGCAACAATGAACATGTACTTTGTGTTTGAACTCATGTATGATTTATATCAGATGTGAAATGGGTTGAAGCGAAAGTACATAATACAAATCTAAGGCAGAACACATTAGAAAGTTAACAACATTCGTATACAGAAAAGAACATTGCTACAAATCTAAACAGATCGAAAGTCTAATGTTTGTTTATATCTATTATTTTTTTGGTGTCATACAATATGCACATTCAAGTAAAGGAAGGTGCTAGATGCTTTTAACATTGAAGGATGTAGATCATTAAAAAAATGAAGGATGAAGAAAAAGTTAAACCAGGCATTTAGGATCGGCGATTGAGGTCACAAAAGTCAAAAGATATGACAATCTAAATAGCTAAAAGTTCTAGATGCATTAACATGGACATATTATTCAAATGGTTGACTCTACCTTTTGCATGTTATTTCTTCTTTTCCTTGCATGATGCACTAATACTTAAACTTATTCTTGTGGCTACATATATGCAATTCTTTTCATGTCCAGAGATTTATTTGGGATGGTTATTTAATAGAAGCAAAGATTTATATAAAAAAAACTAACAACTTTCTAATGTTTATTGAAGTCAAGAGAGTCTAACCAATAGAAAATAACAAAATTCCTGCATAGAAAAAATTAACTATAATACCAATGTCAAGCTTAGCGGCACAAATCGAAGCACATAAGTAGGAAAGAAATCAAAGCACATTGGTACAATTCAAACACAAAGAAGTACAAGATGAATAACATTGCAATAACACAAGATGACCTAATTCAGATTCTACCTAAACGCAAAAGATGATGTGACTGATTCTTAGGAATGATTCGAAGAGTGAAGATTGAAACACGTACGGATGGGAATACTATACCTAGCACTAACAAGAAGCACGACGGCCGGCGACCATGAAGAACAGAATGAGGGTTTTTGGCAAAAGGGGAAAACGCTACAATATGAAGGACAACAACTCAGATCCATACTCGAAGGGTGTTTTAAGATGGATGGTAACTCGTCATGAAGCACGAATCAACGGAACATGAGTTCATTGTACCTCAAATTTGGCCAGAAGTCAATGACGGCATGCAGAGGAGCAATTGCAGCTTACCTTGCGATTATTGTAACATCCCAAAATTTCACCTCCAAATTGTCAAGGACAATTGGGCCATTCGACAGTGCTAGCCCGTTTGCCGTAACATCATTATAATAAAATTATAACATAACTATTGCGGAAATAACATTAATCATCAAAATAAAACTCATCTTTTCAGCGGAAGTCTTAAATAAAAAAAACATTGCAATTAATGTCATCGGAAAAGCTAAGAGTTCATTAATCAGGAAAACATCTCTAAAATGATAGTCTAACATACTCATGACATTATTCTTAGCTTAGACCATGTGCAACATCATCATCATGAGTTGAATCATGTATCCATCCAAGCATATCAGTTACGTACACGAATTCATGGTGTAGGATTTCCCAGTTAGAGTATGTAAAGGTCGTGCGGTATGATGCATCCTAAGCAGGATATCACATGTCATATATATAACAGTTATTTGCATGAAATAAGCATGCATGAACACCATGTCAAAATTAGGGCTGAGCACGGTCCGGATCGACTCGGACCGCATCGACCCGACAAATCGAGAAAATAACCCGGCCCGGATCTAATACGGGTCGGGTCGGGGTCCAATAAATGAAACACCCGCCGGGTATCGGGTCAAGACCTGGTTTGTAATCAAGATACCCGACCGGACCCGACCAGGATTATTAGCATATAAAAGCCCATCTCCCCCCATTCACTCTCTTCATTTCACTATTTGCCTTTCTCTCTCCCATCTCTCTCCGTCTCTCGCCCTCTCCCTCTCTCTCACCACAGCGGCGGGCCGGCGGCGACTCCGAAAACTCTCCCGGCTCTGGCCGCTCTCCCTTCTCCTAACTCCACTCTCTCTCTACTCGGCCTCCAGGTGCCGGGATCCGACACCTGGCGGCTGGTCCGGTCGTCAGGCGCCGGTCTAGCACCTAGCGGCCGATCTGACCGCCAAGAGCCACGATCCGGCGCCTGATGATCGGATCGGACGACAGGAGCCTCGATCCGACACTTGGCGACCGGATCAGCCGCCAGGAGCCGGATCTGGCCATTGGCGATCGGATCGGCCGCCAAGCGCTGGATCTAGCCATTGGCGCTGATCCGACGGTCCATCAGGCGCCACGATCCGGCAAGCCAGGCATCGAATCTAGCATTTGGTGGCTGATCCTACCGTCAGGCATTGGATCTAGCCAATGGCGGCCGATCTAGCTGCTAGGCGCTGATTTCGGCTTCATTCACCTTCCCTCTCATCGCCCTCAGCCGATTCCCGATCGCAAACTCGGTCATATTCTCGGATATCGAGTCTAACCCGGTACCGGGTCAAAAAATTTTTGATCCGGTATAATTCGAGTCGGGATCGGGTTCGCTTACCTGGGTTTGCTCAGCCCTAGTGAAAATCATATGATACACATGTCAATGACTAGCACTTGTCCTTACACTACCTCGGTAATATCCTCAAGGTTGCTTCATAACCCATTAGATTCCCACTTTTGTGATCACCCGTCTTTTCAGTCAGTTCAGTAACAGTCTTTGATCTTATCAGTAATTGAAGAATCAAATCGTTGCCTTCCAGTAGGCTAGTTAGGCCTTAGAGAAGAGGTTCCATCACTCGAAGGTGAGTGGGAATATACATACCGTTGTCGGTTAGATATAGTTATTCCTTCAGAAAATCTAACTCCAAGGTGTAGGGCACAATAATTTCCCAAAGGAAATTCTAACATAATGGAGCAGAGCACAGTATTTCATGTCATCAGTTTTAGGAGCGACAAGTAACAGTATTCTTCAGTTGGGTTCATTATTATCACAATCAATAAAATAGATTATGTCTCTCAGTCTTCAAATTTTAATCTAGCTACGACTGTCTATTGATAGTGATATTTGGGTTTTCTAGTGATAACTTGCTGAAATTAAGAAAATGGTCAATTTTTCAATTTTTTGGTCTCCCAACTCACTAGCTGCAAGTGCACAGATAAGTTGTAGTAAACTCAGCTTGTCATATCCAGAAAGATTTAAAGTCCTAGACTACCTAAAAATAGTTTAGATTAATCCTAATTAAGATAGCAAAAATAGATTTTTTTTTTATTGAAAGTGAAAACAGATTTTTTAACTAGTGAAGAATGATAACAGGTTTTGGGTTTTGGAAACTTTTGCAAAACTGAATTATAATTGCTAAATTAATGGCTAGAAAGGTTTAACTATCAATGAGAAAGGTTCTTCTAGGATTTGGGGTTCATCTAAATTAATTAAGAATGGAATGGATCAAGTTATCATTAAATGTCCAACTTTGATTCAATCATGAAAATGGTTGTTCCCACAGCTCAATTGGCATCTAACTAAGTAACATATTGTCATATAGTTGTTAGCTAGATTGAATCAATAGAGGGTCCTCACTGAAAATCAAGTTATCATTCAGCTCAATGGGGAGTTCATTGCTGATTTTTACAATTCAAAGAAACTCTGCAATGATAACTTGTAATTGCAATCATAAAAAGATGGAATCATTCCAATCAATCAAACCAGGATGAAATCTACTCAAATATGGTACTTGTGCTCCTTGATACATCTCTGAATTCCAGGGGGATTTAAATTCAACCTCTCGGTTGGAAAATAAAATGAAATTCACACAAACACAACTCAATTTCAAGTGCAAAGCATATGACCACAAGAATTCACAATTGCCATTGCTCCTTGGCCTATCTCTAGATCTCAAGGATGCCCTAATGACTACCTCTCAGCAGTGGATTAGGTTGAGGCTTGACGATGGAAATCAGAATTTAAATAGAAACTAGAAAACATGAAATGGAATTCTGCAATTCAGAAATTCAGAATTATACATCAATGGAAATATGTTTTACCAACTGATTCTTGACCCATCTCTGGACTATAAGACATCCCTAAAGTTCACCTCTCAGTGATTGAAAGAAATCAGGAGATTCAATTGATAAAATAATTCCAGCAGGAAATCAGGAAAAATCAGAATTCAAGCTTTCATTTCAGAAATCAATGGAACAATCTGATTTGAGTCAAATGATTGTCCAAACATCTTGATTCATTTCTGAACAAGATAGGAACAATAACAACTTCTCAATGACCCAATTAATCAGATTGAGAGTGAAGAACATGTTCAAATAGCCATAGAAATCAGAATCAGATTCAGAAATTCAGGAAACCAGGGAATTAAAATTCAGAAATCAAGTTTGCAATAAAATTAAATCTAGAAATATGATATTATCTATTAATTCATTCCTGAAAAATGTTTAGATCAAATAAGACTTCTCAATCATCAATTACAAATGGATCTAATGACAACACAACATGAATCAATATAGAACATTTCTGAAATCTGAAAAATCAGCAATGATTCAGTGCAGGAATATAAATCTGTCCATATCCATTCAAAACTAATCTAAACTACTACCCTATCCTAGAAGAATTGGAGTTTAGCTCCTCATATTTATAAAGCCTAACATCAATTGGATAGAGAAACAGATACAAATCATTAATGCTTGAAGACTCTCGGCCAACAGCTCCTCCAGCAGCAGCAGCCGCTCCTCTTCAGAAGAAACCCTTGCTCCAACCCTCAAATGTCCAGCTCCCTCTCTCCTCCAGAAATTCCACCTTTTATATGACTCCTCTCCACCTTTGGATCAGCATCAGAATGTTCTGATCCTCCTGATTGCAGCCACCTATTTTTGGCCTGAAGATTCCCTATTGCAAACAGCTTTTGGTGCAGAACATCTGTGGTCCCCCCACCTTTTTTCCACTTTTTTGGCCACCTTTCTTCCTGCTACATATCCTCAAACAGCAAGCATCAAAGCCCTTGAATGGTGTTTTGACAAACAAAGAATAAGAAGATGATATCCTCAAACAGCAAGCATCAAAGCCATGATTTGACAAATGAGATTAGAAGTTGTGCATGAATGATAACTTATCTCGTTGTTAATGAATTTAGGGGCCTGGAATGATAACTTGTCACAAATCATGGAAATTTCTCAAATGCAAGTGATTCAAAGCATTAAAAGCATCAAATGGACTAGAGTAACAAGTGAGTGCATTCAGAAATCAAATATGAATGAGATTTCTAAGGAGTGATAACTTGGGTGCCCCAAAACGATAACTTATATGACTTAAAAATGATAACTTGTGATAACTTGAGTTGTGGTTATCCAAATGTGATGAAATTTGACCAGCAGTGAGTTAAAACAATAACAAGATGATTGCTTGAGGTCCCTTTGCAGAATTAATGCTTTTGCATGTCGAAATGATAGAATTGCCCTTTTACGATAACTTGGCACTTGAAAAACGATAACTTGTTCAAATGGGTTTAAAACTTTGCACAAGTTGAGATGTGACTATCCAAATATGATTTATACATGAATATGATGAATTTAGGTCAGAATAATCACTGGAATTCAACTCACTCAAAATAATGATAACTTGACATATAATAATGATAACTTGTCCTCAAAATGATAACTTGGCATAGAATTTAAATATTAATGGATTTTGGCATTTCAGAACTTCTATGCACATGGAATTAAGTATGAAATGAGGAATATCAACTAGTTATCACAATGTATGCATTTCAAGTGTAATTGGCCCAAAAATAGGCAAAAGTGGGACTCGACATGTACAAAATGCATCTAAAATGGGCTAGAAACATATAGTGATCAGCTAGTGATCAAACTCCCCCAAGCTTAGCCTTTTGCTTGTCCTCAAGCAAAATATTCATAAATTAAGGATGAATTTGAATTTACCATCCACAAATGAATAGAAAGATCAGCTGAATAAGACCTAAATGAGTTTCCCACTTGGCTAACATTCCATCACATTCTTTCCAATCCCAAATTCTAGCTGAGGAGTCACAAATGTTAATGCAAATTTAAGCCATGATAGAAGTACTAACATTAACTGATTTGAATTATAAGGATTGTCAACTTTACTAAAAAGTTTGAAACACCAATCTCTTCATGAACAAACTTTCCTTTCTTTGCATAAACATGTTTGAAAACCTGACTTTTATTCATAAGGATGCAATAAACAGGTTTAGCACCTGATTTTTATTCATGTTGGTCACAGGATAAAAATCCTGACTTTATTTAGGAGAGGTTCCTTTTTGGAACTTTCACTCTCTTTATTCATGTATGCATGCAATGCAAGATGCAACTTTTCATTTTCCTTTTTCTTTCTTTTTTTTCATGTTGTTCATGAAGTGAGCAATGGTTCAAACTCAAGTATAGATTAGATCCTTAAATGCAAATAGTCAAGATTTCCTATTTAACATGGCAGCAAGATCCTTGACTCCTTTCTAGACATCTTCTACATTCCAATTAATCCATGAATGTAGCTAGCATTAGCCACAAAAAAGAAAAATTACAGCTGAAAATTCATTCAAATGCATCTGAATTTATAATGCCAATTAAAGCAAGAAGGCTAATGGCCAAGTTGGCCACTTGGTATTGGAATGCATCCACTGTCATAATGAAGTATTCTACCCATTTCAGAGTTAAAATGAATTCAGAATTGAGTTGGGTCCAAAAATTGATAACCGAGTGATAACTAGTGATAACTTGTGAAAACCAATGATAACTAGCAAAATCTACTAATAGCCTGGTATGATTTATGATATGAACTTTAAAATCAATTGAAAATATGGTGTAAAAGTTAGAAAAACACCAAGTTTCCTCCCCCAAGCTTATTCTCAACACTGTCCTTAGGGTTGAAAATAAAAGGCAAGGGAGAGTGGTGGGTGGGAGTGAAATACATGAAATTTGGCATTTCATCCAGAAACTTTGGGTGGTCCAATCTTCATTAGTTATAACTAATCCTGCAGAAAAACAAAGGATATTTGTGGAATGGCAGATTTGCAACTAATCAGATTTTTGAATGCAGAATTCAATAATGCATTGGGAATTTATGAAATTCACTGAAATTAGGCTATAATAGTTTTGGATAATTGAAATGAATGTTAATTTAGATGATGATATGATCAATGTAGCATAATGAAAAAGATATTATCAGTTATCATTAAGTTTTCAGTAGAAAAATCAGAACTAAAGGGGTAAGGATACTCCCTGAATTTGAGACTTGTGATTTGAACTTGTTCCTCATCTCTTATTCCTGCAAAAATAGAAAGATTAGGTTGATAATGGCTTGGGTTACCTCCCAAGAAGTGCCTTTCTTTAATGTCTTTGGCTAGACATTGTTCCAACTTCTTCATGTCAAGAAGGTTTAATTAGTATGATGTAATCAAGTAGAGATCTCAATCTGTGGACAACTTCACTAATCAAGTATGGATCTCTTAGTTTTCCAATGATTGAGGAAGTGTCCTGAGTTGAATTGGTGTGGGGTTCAGCAGTGAAAACCTCCAACACCCCATTTTGGAATTCTGAATTCCCTACTGATTGGAGTGCATTCATAGCTAATTTATATGCTTTGGCTTCTGGATCCTCTAATTCCTTCAAATGATCAAACATTAGGCACATTTGCAATGGATCTTCAATGAGAATTATGACATAAACTTGCTGAAAAACTTGATCTATCTGCCCCTCCTCAAAATCATTTTCTTGAAAATTTGGCCTACTGATAATTTGTGACAATCGGGCCTTGACCAATCTTTGTGGGAATGGTACTCTATCAAAAATTCTGGTCTTGACTTCATCTTGAGGATGTTGATTCTGATTTTTCAACACAGGCTCTTCATTTGTCTCTTCAGCAGCCTTGGAATTGGGATTTGTTTGGGCTGAATTGTTTTCAACCTTCTTCATTGGTTCTTCAACAATTTTCCCACTTCTGAACTGGATAGCATGGACTTGTTCCTTGGGATTCACTTCTGGCTGTCCAGAAAAGAATAAGGGAGGTCTAGTGGATGTACTAGCCTGTTGAGCAATTTGGCTTTCCAACAATTTCTGATTTGCATTCATGGCATCCAATCTAGAATTAATCTTCAATATCTCCTCTCCTTGGCTGTCCTGCTTCTTCAGAATCTGTTGAAGCATGTCCTTCATTTCATTTTGGAATTGAGGTGCTTGAACTTGTGGTGGTGGCTCATACAGATTTCTTTGAATTGGTGCACTTTGGCCTTGATTTCCATAAGGTGGTGGTGGCTGATTCCTTGGCAGGATTTTGGGCTGCCAATTTGAATTCTGCATAGGAGCCCCTTGATAGTTATTGCCCTTATAAGAAAAGTATGGATGATTCATATTTTATGGAGTGTAGAACTCAGCAGGAGGTTTAATTCCATAATTGCCTACAGCATTGATTTGATCCACTGTTTGCTCTACTTGTTGCATAATTAAGTTGTAATTTTCTGACACATGGCCTTGATTACCACATACACAACACCTAGTTTCAGGATTAGAAGCCCTATTGCCATTGGGAGTCAAGTTCAACCTCTCCAAAGTCTTGTACAGCACCTCTTCAAATTGGGATGACAATTGGTTCACTGAACTATCCATAGGTGGCCTCCTGGTCCTATCATGTGTGAGGAAGTGATGGTTCTTTGCAATGTTCTCTATCAGTTGGTAGGCCTCATCTATATTCTTGGATGCAAAGATACCTCCTGCTGCAGTATCCAATGCCACCTTGCTAGGATAATTCAATCCCTTATGAAAATAGTTGACTAATTGCCACTTTTCAAATCCATGGTGGGGACATGCCCTCAGCAAGCCTTGGAGTCTTTGCCATGCATCACATATATTCTCTTGATCCAATTGGTAGAACCTCACAATCTAATATCTGAAATTATCAGTTTTGCTAGGTGGGAAAAATTCAGCTATGAACAATTGAATTATGGATTCTCAAGTAGCCATCTCTTCAGATTTGAGGGTCTTGTACCATATCTTTGCTTTGTCCTTGAGTGATAAGGGGAACAACCTCATGTTGACAGCATCCATGGGTGTATTGTTGAAGTGAACAATGCTGCAATTCTCTTTAAAGTTGTCAAGGTGTGAAATTGGATCCTCATTTCCCAATCCAGCAAATTGGTATTGCCCTATCATTGTGATTAGTGCTGGATTCACTTCAAAGTTGGCAGCAGGTGCTAGGACTCCATTCCCTTGTTGATTTCTGACATTGCTAGGTGAGTAACCATCCTTGAGTGTCCTTGGTGCAGCCATATTAATCTCTTTTTCTTCCTCCTCAAAAATTCTTCTTCTTGCCTCTATCCTTTGCAATCTTCTCCTTCTCAATTTGAATCTTCTTTCAGTTCAGGATCAGATAGGTAGAGGTCTCCTTGAAGTTCCAAATCTGCATAAATTCAATTCAGAAGTATCAAATTCAAAAAAAGAAAGAAATCTGTACAAAAATTGAAAATTGGGAATGATAACTTGCAAAAACTGAAATTGACCTAACAAATGGACTAAAAACTAATCTAAACTATCTAAGTTAGTCTAATTGACCTCAAATCCCTGGCAGCGGTGCCAAAAACTTGATAGTGATATTTGAGTTTTCTAGTGATAACTTGCTGAAATTAAGAAAATGGTCAATTTTTCAATTTTTTGGTCTCCCAACTCACTAGCTGCAAGTACACAGGTAAGTTGTAATACACTCAGGTTATCGTATCCACAAAGATTTAAAATCCTAGACTACCTAAAAATAGTTTAGATTAATCCTAATTAAGGTAGCAAAAATAGATTTTTTTTATTGAAAGTGAAAATAGATTTTTTAACTAGTGCAGAATGATAACATGTTTGGGGTTTTGGAAACTTTTGCAAAACTAAATTATAATTGCTAAATTAATGGCTAGAAAGGTTTAACTATCAATGAGAAAGGTTCTTCTAGGATTTGGGGTTCATCTAAATTAATTAAGAATGGAATGGATCAAGTTATCATTAAATGTCCAACTTTGATTCAATCATGAAAATGGCTATTCCCACAGCTCAATTGGCATCTAACTAAGTAACATATTGTCATATAGTTGTTAGCTAGATTGAATCAATAGAGGGTCCTCACTGAAAATCAAGTTATCATTCAGCTCAATGGGGAGTTCTTTGCTGATTTTTATAATTCAAAGAAATTCTGCAATGATAACTTGTAATTGCAATCATAAAAAGATGGAATCATTCCAATCAATCAAACCAGGATGAAATCTACTCAAATATGGTGCTTGTGCTCCTTGATACATCTCTGAATTCCAGGGGGATTTAAATTCAACCTCTCGGTTGGAAAATAAAATGAAATCCATACAAACACAACTCAATTTCAAGTGCAAAGCATATGACCACAGGAATTCACAATTGCCATTGCTCTCTGGCCTATCTCTAGATCTCAAGGATTTCCTAATGACTACCTCTCAGCAGTGGATTAAGTTGAGACTTGACAATGGAAATCAGAATTTAAATAGAAACCAAAAAACAGGAAATGGAATTCTGCAATTCAGAAATTCAGAATTATACATCAATGGAAATATGTTTTACCAATTGATTCTTGACCCATCTCTGGACTATAAGACGTCCCTAAAGTTCACCTCTCAGTGATTGGAAGAAATCAGGGGATTCAATTGATAAAATAATTCCAGCAGAAAATCAGGAAAAATCAGAATTCAAGCTTTCATTTCAGAAATCAATGGAACAATCTGATTTGAGTCAAATGATTGTCCAAACATCTTGATTCATTTCTGAACAAGATAGAAACAATAGCAACTTCCCAATGACCCAATTAATCAGATTGAGAGTGAAGAATAGGTTCAAATAGCCATAGAAATCAGAATCAGATTCAAAAATTTAGGAAACCAGGGAATCAGAATTCAGAAATCAAGTTTGCAATAAAATTAAATCCAGAAATATGATATTATCTATTAATTCATTCTTGAAAAATGTTTAGATCAAATAAGACTTCTCAATCATCAATTACAAATCGATATAATGACAACACAACATGAATCAATATAGAACATTTCTGAAATCTGAAAAATCAGTAATGATTCAGTGCAGGAATATAAATCTGCCCATATCCATCCAAAACTAATCTAAACTACTACCCTATCCTAGAAGAATTGGACTTTAGCTCCTCATATTTACAAAGCCTAACATCAATTGGATAGAGAAACAGATACAAATCATTAATGCTTGAAGACTCTCGGCCAACAGCTCCTCCAGCAGCAGCAGCCGCTCCTCTTCAGAAGAAACCCTCGCTCCAACCCTCAAATGTCCAGCTCCCTCTCTCCTCCAGAAATTCCACCTTTTATATGACTCCTCTCCACCTTTGGATCAGCATCAGAATGTTCTGATCCTCCTGATTGCAGCCACCTATTTTTGGCCTGAAGATTCCCTGCTACAGACAGCTTTTGGTGCAGGAAATCTGTGGTCCCCCCACCTTTTTTCCTCTTTTTTGGCCACTTTTCTTCCTGCTACATATCCTCAAACAGCAAGCATCAAAGCCCTTGAATGGTGTTTTGACAAATAAAGAATAAGAAGATGATAGTTGCTAGCTCAGATTCAAATGAGATTAGAAGTTGTGCATGAATGATAACTTATCTCGTTATTAATGAATTTAGGGGCCTGGAATGATAACTTATCACAAATCATGGAAATTATTCAAATGCAAGTGATTCAAAGCATTAAAAGCATCAAATGGACTAGAGTAACAAGTGAGTGCATTCAGAAATCAAATATGAATGAGATTTCTAAGGAGTGATAACTTGGGTGCCCCAAAACGATAACTTATATGACTTAAAAAAATAACTTGTGATAACTTGAGTTGTGGTTATCCAAATGTGATGAAATTTGACCAGCAGTGAGTTAAAACAATAACAAGATGATTGCTTGAGGTCCCTATGCAGAATTAATGCTTTTGCTTGTCGAAATGATAGAATTGCCCTTTTACGATAACTTGGCACTTGAAAAATGATAACTTGTTCAAATGGGTTTAAAACTCTGCACAAATTGAGATGTGACTATCCAAATATGATTTATACATGAATATGATGAATTTAGGTTAGAATAATCACTAGAATTCAACTCACTCAAAATAATGATAACTTGACATATAATAATTATAACTTGTCCTCAAAATGATAACTTGGCATAGAATTTAAATATTAATGGATTTTGGCATTTCAGAACCTCTATGCACATGGAATTAAGTATGAAATGAGGAATATCAACTAGTTATCACAATGTATGCATTTCAAGTGTAATTGGCCCAAAAATAGGCAAAAGTGGGACTCGATATGTATAAAATGCATCTAAAATGGGCTAGAAAAGAAAGATCAGCTGAATAAGACCTAAATGAGTTTCCCACTTGGCTAACATTCCATCCCATTCTTTCCAATCCCAAATTCTAGCTGAGGAGTCACAAAGGTTAATGCAAATTTAAGCCATGATAGAAGTACTAACATTAACTGATTTGAGTTATAAGGATTGTCAACTTTACTAAAAAGTTTGAAACACCAATCTCTTCATGAACAGACTTTCCTTTCTTTGCATAAACAGGTTTGAAAACCTGACTTTTATTCATGAGGATGCAATAAACAGGTTTAGCACCTGATTTTTATTCATGTTGGTCACAGGATAAAAATCCTGGCTTTATTCAGGAGAGGTTCCTTTTTGGAACTTTCACTCTCTTTATTCATGTATGCATGCAATGCAAGATGCAACTTTTCATTTTCCTTTTTCTTTCTTTTTTTTCATATTGTTCATGAAGTGAGCAATGGTTCAAACTCAAGTATAGATTAGATCCTTAAATGCAAATAGTCAAGATTTCCTATTTAACATGGCAGCAAGATCCTTGACTCCTTTCTAGACATCTTCTACATTCTAATTAATCCATGAATGTAGCTAGCGTTAACCACAAAAAAGGAAAATTACAGCTGAAAATTCATTCAAATGCATCTGAATTTATAATGCCAATTAAAGCAAGAAGGCTAATGGCCAAGTTGGCCACTTGGTATTGGAATGCATCCACTGTCATAATGAAGTATTCTACCATTTCAGAGTTAAAATGAATTCAGAATTGAGTTGGGTCCAAAAATTGATAACCGAGTGATAACTAGTGATAACTTGTGAAAACCAATGATAACTTGCAAAATCTACTAATAGCCTGGTATGATTTATGATATGAACTTTAAAATCAATTGAAAACATGGTGTAAAAGTTAGAAAAGCACAAAGTTTCCTCCCCCAAGCTTATTCTCAACACTGTCCTCAGGGTTGAAAATAAAAGGCAAGGGAGAGTGGTGGGTGGGAGTGAAATGCATGAAATTTGGCATTTGAATCCTCTTGGCATTTCATCCAGAAACTTTGGGTGGTCCAATCTTCATTAGTTGCAACTAATCCTGCAGAGAAACAAAGGATATCAGTGGAATGGTAGATTTGCAACTAATCAGATTTTTGAATGCAGAATTCAACAATGCATTGGGAATTTCTGAAATTCACTAAAATTAGACTATAATAGATAACTGAAATGAATGTTAATTTAGATGATGATATGATCAATGTAGCATAATGAAAAAGATATTATCAGTTATCATTAAGTTTTCAGTGGAAAAATCAGAACTAAAGGGGTAAGGGTACTCCCTGAATTTGAGACTTGTGATTTGAAGTTGTTCCTCGTCTCTTATTCCTGCAAAAATAGAAAGATTAGGTTGATAATGGCTTGGGTTACCTCCCAAGAAGTGCCTTTCTTTAATGTCTTTGGCTAGACATTGTTCCAACTTCTTCATGTCAAGAAGGTTTAAATAGTATGATGTAATCAAGTAGAGATCTCAATCTATGGACAGCTACACTAATCAAGTATGGATCTCTTAGTTTGCCAATGATTGAGGAAGTGTCCTGAGTTGAATTGGTGTGGGGTTCAACAGTGAAAACCTCCAACACCCCATTTTGGAATTCTGAATTCCCTACTGATTGGAGTGCATTCATGGCTAATTTATATGCTTTGGCTTCTGGATCCTCTAATTCCTTCAAATGATCAAACATTAGGCACCTTTGCAATGGATCTTCAATGGGAATTATGGCAGAAACTTGCTGAAAAACTTGATCTATCTACCCCTCCTCAAAATCATTTTCTTGAAAATTTGGCCTACTGATAATTTGTGACAATTGGGCCTTGACCAATTTTTATGGGAATGGTACTCTATCAAAAATTCTGGTCTTGGCTTCACCTTGAGGATGTTGATTCTGATTTTCCAACACAGGCTCTTCATTTGTCTCTTCAGCAGCCTTGGAATTGGGATTTGTTTGGGCTGAATTGTTTTCAGCCTTCTTCATTGGTTCTTCAACAATCTTCCCACTTCTGAACTGGATAGCATGGACTTGTTCCTTGGGATTCACTTCTGGCTGTCCAGAAAAGAATAAGGGAGGTCTAGTGGATGTACTAGCCTGTTGAGCAATTTGGCTTTCCAACAATTTATGATTTGCATTCATGGCATCCAATCTAGAATTGATCTTCAATATCTCCTCTCCTTGGCTGTCCTGCTTCTTCAGAATCTGTTGAAGCATGTCCTTCATTTCATTTTGGAATTGAGGTGCTTGAACTTGTGGTGGTGGCTCATACAAATTTCTTTGAATTGGTGCACTTTGGCCTTGTTTTCCATTATGTGGTGGTGGCTGATTCCTTGGCAGGATTTTGGGCTGCCAATTTGAATTTTGCATAGGAGCCCCTTGATAGTTATTGCCCTTATAAGAAAAGTATGGATGATTCCTATTTTCTGGAGTGTAGAACTCAGCAGGATGTTTAATTCCATAATTGCCTACAACATTGATTTGATCCACTGTTTGCTCTACTTGTTGCATAATTAAGTTGTAATTTTCTGACACATGGCCTTGATTACCACATACACAACACCTAGTTTCAGGATTAGAAGCCCTATTGCCATTGGGAGTCAAGTTCAACCTCTCCAAAGTCTTGTACAGCACCTCTTCAAATTGGGATGACAATTGGTTCACTGAACTATCCATAGGTGGCCTCCTGGTCCTATCATGTGTGAGGAAGTGATGGTTCTTTGCAATGTTCTCTATCAGTTGGTAGTCCTCATCTATATTCTTGGATGCAAAGATACCTCCTGCTGCAGTATCCAATGCCACCTTGCTAGGATAATTCAATCCCTTATGAAAATAGTTGACTAATTGCCACTTTTCAAATCCATGGTGGGGACATGCCCTTAGCAAGCCTTGGAGTTTTTGCCATGCATCACATATATTCTCTTGATCCAATTGGTAGAACCTCACAATCTGATATCTGAAATTGTCAGTTTTGCTAGGTGGAAAAAATTCAGCTATGAACAATTGAATTATGAATTCCCAAGTAGCCATCTCTTCAGATTTGAGGGTCTTGTACCATCTCTTCAATTATGAATTCCCAATTGAATTCCCAAGTAAAATGAAATCCACACAAACACAACTCAATTTCAAGTGCAAAGCATATGACCACAGGAATTCACAATTGCCATTGCTCCTTAGCCTATCTCTAGATCTCAAGGATGCCCTAATGACTACCTCTCAGCAGTGGATTAAGTTGAAGCTTGACAATGGAAATCAGAATTTAAATAGAAACCAGAAAACAGGAAATGGAATTCTGCAATTCAGAATTATACATCAATGGAAATCTATTTTACCAATTGATTCTTGACCCATATCTGGACTATAAGACATCCCTAAAGTTCACCTCTCAGTGATTGGAAGAATCAGGGGATTCAATTGATAAAATAATTCTAGCAGGAAATCAGGAAAAATCAGAATTCAAGCTTTCATTTCAGAAATCAATGGAATAATCTGATTTGAGTCAAATGATTGTCCAAACATCTTGATTCATTTCTGAACAAGATAGGAACAATAGCAACTTCCCAATGACTCAATTAATCAGATTGAGAGTGAAGAACAGGTTCAAATAGCCATAGAAATCAGAATCAGATTCATAAATTTAGAAAACCAGGGAATCAGAATTCAGAAATCAAGTTTGCAATAAAATTAAATCCAGAAATATGATATTATCTATTAATTCATTCCTGAAAAATGTTTAGATCAAATAAGACTTCTCAATCATCAATTACAAATGGATCTAATGACAACACAACATGAATCAATATAGAACATTTCTGAAATCTGAAAAATCAGCAATGATTCAGTGCAGGAATATAAATCTGTCCATGTCCATCCAAAACTAATCTAAACTACTACCCTATCCTAGAAGAATTGGAGTTTAGCTCCTCATATTTACAAAGCTTAACATCAATTGGATAGAGAAACAGATACAAATCATTAATGCTTGAAGACTCTCGGCCAATAGCTCCTCCAGCAGCAGCAACCGCTCCTCTTCAGAAGAAACCCTTGCTCCAACCCTCAAATGTCCAGCCCCTCTCTCCTCCAGAAATTCCACCTTTTATATGACTCCTCTCCACCTTTGGATCAGCATCAGAATGTTCTGATCCTCCTGATTGCAGCCACCTGTTTTTGGCCTGAAGATTCCCTGCTGCAGACAGCTTTTGGTGCAGGAGATCTGTGGTCCCCCCACCTTTTTTCCACTTTTTTGGCCACCTTTCTTCCTGCTACATATCCTCAAACAGCAAGCATCAAAGCCCTTGAATGGTGTTTTGACAAATAAAGAATAAGAAGATGATAGTTGCTAGCTCAGATATCAAATGAGATTAGAAGTTGTGCAGGAATGATAACTTATCTCGTTATTAATGAATTTAGGGGCCTGGAATGATAACTTATCATAAATCATGGAAATTATTCAAATGCAAGTGATTCAAAGCATTAGAAGCATCAAATGGACTAGAGTAACAAGTGAGTGCATTCAGAAATCAAATATGAATGAGATTTCTAAGGAGTGATAACTTGGGTGCCCAAAAACGATAACTTATATGACTTAAAAATGATAATTTGTGATAACTTGAGTTGTGGTTATCCAAATGTGATGAAATTTGACCAGCAGTGAGTTAAAACAATAACAAGATGATTGCTTGAGGTCCCTACGTAGAATTAATGGTTTTGCATGTCGAAATGATAGAATTGCCTTTTTACGATAACTTGGCACTTGAAAAATGATAACTTATTCAAATGGGTTTAAAACTTTGCACAAGTTGAGATGTGACTATCCAAATATGATTTATACATGATTGTGATGAATTTAGGGCAGAATAATCATTGGAATTCAACTCACTCAAAATAATGATAACTTGACATATAATAATGATAACTTGTCCTCAAAATGATAACTTGACATAGAATTTAAACATTAATGGATTTTGGCATTTCAGAACCTCTATGCACATGGAATTAAGTATGAAATGAGAAATATCAACTAGTTATCACAATGTATGCATTTGAAGTATAATTGGCCCAAAAATAGGTAAAAGTGGGACTCGATATGTATAAAATGCATCTAAAATGGGCTAGAAACATATAGTGATCAGCTAATGATCATCTATGCAGTATTAGGTTCATATACATCATCAATAAGTAAATACATAATAGTAAATACCTTAAAAATAACATAATTATAAGATGGATTTATTTTTTGGACTATCACGATCGTGATTGGGTTGGTCACGGCCGTGATAGAAACCCAAACTTTAGCCACCTTCTGTCATGGTCATGACCAATATGGTCACGGCCATGACAACACGTGTCATGGGCATGACCGAACACGTCCCTTCAACCCTTCTATCACGCCCCATGACAGAAGTTGCAGACCACGCCGCCTCACTTGATTTTGTCCGATTTTCACCCAATTTCGGTCAAATCTTTTGAGGAAAATAATCTTAAACATTATAAATCATTCATACATGATTTGCCGACAACAAATTATCATAAATCATATCAAAACATGTAAATTCGTGCATTTTCTCAAGATGTAGGGTTCTTCCCTCAAAACATACAAAAATTTCTAATCATGAATTCTAGCATGTAGGGCTAATAATAAATTATAAGAACAACATCAGATCTCCTAAAATCTATAAAAGTCCTCATCAAATCCCTCAATAGGAGCAAGGTTCCCTATTACTCTCAATCCAATCGGTAAAACTTTGAGAGGAGAGAAAGGGGTTGAATCTTTTTACATACTTTTTAATCCTAGTTTTCTCTTCTTCTCTTTCGTCCTCTTCTTTCTCTTCCTCTGTGCCTCCTCTTGATCCTCCTCCAAACTTGACCGTCAAGTGCACATACGAGGAAAAAAAATTAGAAGAGATTTGGACTTTAAATAGGGGGAGATCATGAGGGTTTTGGCTCAAAGACCCTCTTGATTTAAAAGTCTCAGGTGTTACAATTATAGCCAAGCGTCAACACAGGGTGTGTCGTCTTCTCGTGTTCGACGGCGAAGGTGAGTCGGACGACAGTGGTTGTCGTTGGCGATCACCGGATGATGAGAGCACGGCGTACAATGGGGAATGTGGCTATAGTGGAAAGGGCACGCGAGAGAAAAACAAATGATGGGGACGGATGTTGCGAGGCAATGGAACCACGGTTCCATGTCTTTCGATGGAACCAAATCGGCGGAACCGCGTTACGTGATGGTCCAGTTTTCGCGATTTGGTTCTCACCTTATAACCGTGGTTCCTTAATTATATCACCAAACCAATAATCGAGGTTGAGATTTTTTTTCTTATTATTAAAGTAGGAGATTTAGCTCGAGAGCATTTATTGCCCTAACATGCGACATCAACCAAAATATTCGTTCTCGTTTGGAACGCTTGAACAGTTGAACTCGAACAATGTGTGCATCCCATTTGGTATTTAATTAACCACGTGTTTCTGAAATCAACTAGAAATGGGGAAATATGATATTCACATTAAGATTTATTTTACAAAAGAGTGACATGATTTTGTGGTGGAATATGCAAATGATTGGTTGCAACGAGCTTCGAACCGAACAACTATTTTCCCAATTATGAGGAAATTTCATTATTTAAGTGTATAATAATAATAATAATAATAATAATAATAATAATAATAATAATAATAATAATAATAATAATAATAATAATAATAATAATAATAATAATAATAATACTAGAAAACATTTATAAAAAAAGAAGGATGAGCAACGGTTCAGTTCTGTCTACATTATTCAATTGAAAAAACCATTATCCGCATGGAAAATTTGGTTAACAAATTTTTATTAATAAAAAAAATTTGGTTCAATTTTTAATCAAAAATAAATATATTATAAAATAATATAGGGGTAATTCCTTAAAATTTTTCTAAACTATAACAGTTTTTTTGCGTCTAATT
Source organism: Pontederia crassipes (assembly GCA_030549335.1). NCBI lineage: Eukaryota > Viridiplantae > Streptophyta > Magnoliopsida > Commelinales > Pontederiaceae > Pontederia > Pontederia crassipes. The sequence goes on from JAUKPH010000017.1 coordinate 9,942,823, forward strand.
ATAATATATGAACTTACTATAGGGTATTCCTAAATTATACTAGGATTTTCATCTTAGTCCATGTCTTATTATGCTAACTTTTCATTTTTTTTCTTTTTGTGAACACCAAAATGCTCTTTTATAAATTTTCTTCTCTTTTAATGTTTAAAAATAATAAACTAATATATAATATAAAAAATACAAAACATAAAAAGAGGGCGCACTACCCCTCCACGAGGTCATTGGAGAGAGGGAGAGGGAGAGGGGGCAACAACCCCTATTGTTTTTATATTTTTTTTTTTTATTATTTTATTACTTTTAAAAAATTAAAGAGGAAGTTTGTGAAAGACTATTTTAATCTTTTCATCAATGAAAAAAATGAGAAAATAAATAAAGGGACTAAAGTGTACGATATAATTTAAAGACATCCTATAGTAAATTCATATATTTGACTTAGATGTAAAAAATCATTATACTTCACGAAAGGTTTAATGAATTAATCCATATTATTATTAAATTCATAAAACTTAAAAATATATAAAGTTAAAATTAAATATTTTTCAAAATAAAAGGTAAGTATTAAATTTGAACAAAATAATAAGATAAAAATCCTTAAATAGTCAAGATATCAAATGGATTTAAAATATATATATAAATTCATATGCATATAATAAGTTTTTATAAAAAAATAACATAATAATATATAAAATTTAATTATCAGTTAATTCGATTGTTAACTAAAATTTTGTTTAATAATCCGTAATCGACCAAGTCAATTTGATTAACAGATTTTTTTTATTGATTAACCGAATCAAAATTTAATTGGATAGTTTGGTTCAGTTAATCGATTAAAAAAAAATCAGTCAATTAATAATTGGGATGGTGAAATGATTAACCATGCTCTCTCCTAATGGAAAATAACATTGATGAAGTGGGTTATCTAACACTTGTCTTTGTAATTTGGACTTCAATATTAAACTCATGGATTCTCCTTACTTTTCAGGATGAACACTCCTTTTTTCTAAATAAGATGCAAATAGGATCTATTTTAGATGACCATCACGGTCATCACGAGTTTGAAACGCTCAGACAAGGCGGACGACGCGTGAGTGGAGAAAAGTATGAGCTCATGATTTGTTTCTTTTAGCTTCATGATTTGTTTTGATGAATTAAATTAAACTTGTAAGAAATATTATACTAAATGGAACGTGGACTAAATGCCTCGTGCACTACAAGAAAATTGCCTTTTACCGATGGTCCTAACCATCGGTAAAATGGTCAGATCCGTCGAAAATCATTTCCGACGTTTCTTTCGACGGACAGTGTCCGTGCGAAAAAGGGGCGTCGCAAATAATTTGCGACAGTTTATTCCGAACCATCGGTATTACAGATGGTCTAGCTGGCGGGCGCGGCATCGAACGTTGAGTATCGACGGTTAGGACCGCCGATATATATCGACGGTTTACGTATCGACGGTTCGTGCCATCGATATTTATCGACGGCTTAAACCGTCGATAGTATCGGCGATTCGTGCCGTCGATATCTATCGGCGGCTTGAACCGTGAATACTATCGACGGTTTTAACCGTCGGTATATATCGGCGGCTTTAATCGTCGATAGTATCGACGGTTCAAACCGTCGACAATTTTGTATCGACGATTTTACTCGTCGACTACGACCGTCGATAATTCTATAGCGACGGATATAACCGTCGGTAAGTATCGAAAAAATCCGTTGAAGATTGTAATATTTCAGCTATTTTCGACGGTCAGGACCGTCGGAAACATAAAAAAATTTTAAAAAAAATCTTGAATTTTAAATGTCCAAACATATAATACAACACATTTGATTCACAGATAATTCAATTCACAGATTCACAGATAATAGATTCACATATTCACATCACAGATAATTCAATTACATCACATCACAGATAATTCAATTACTACACTTAATTCACATAATCCAAACATGAAACAAATTGAACATCACATAATCGAAACATCTGCTAAAAATTTGGCATAACGTCTTGGTCACGATGAAGAGCTGAAGTTCAATTCGCATAACGTCTTGGTCGCAAAACATCACTGCACAAAATTGAAATAGAGTAACATCACTGTAGAAAGTTATAACATATGAAAATGCAAAAAAACATGAATTCGGATTTGAAATCTATTGAATAGTATAATCTAAAGTGCGCACTAATTTGAATCTAAAATCTAAAATATAAAAACATAATTTGAATCTGACATCAACATAATTTGATAAATTCAATAGAAGATGCGTAAACTAACAAGCTAATGTCGAATCTCAAAATTGAAGCATAATCGAATCTTGCATCCAAAATAATAGATAGAGGCATATGAGTTTTAATCATCATGACCATTTAAATCCAAAATGCCAAAGTTATCATTAAAATAAGGTTGCTAAGTTTTTTTTCCTATGATTTCATGCGGTGATCAGGAAGTATGTTGAAGTTCATGGCCAATCAGAAAAAAATAGGAAACATAAACTACAAGTATATTTATTTATACTAAGTACTAACATTTACATGATCCAGCTGTCTGCACTCCATTTCCGGTGAAAACTTTGAAAGTTTACAGATCTAACTGAAAGGGATGAAGAGTAAAATCTAAGTTAGTACCCATGTTGATGTCAAAGTGCATATGAATCTAATGAGTATAATGAACCTACAGATTAAAGCAAATTCCAAAAATAATTATGTATAATGAATCTACCTCGGCGTCGTCGTCGTTCAATTCGCCACGCATGAAGGCACGCATCATTTTCTTCATTTCAAGCCTGTTACGACGTTCACGTTCTTCGAATTCCTTTCTGACCTCTTCCCTAATCTTGATGGTCACCTGATCCACAATTTCTTGCATACCAGAAGGAGATGAATCTGAAGTAGTTCGTCGACCATATCCAATATCTGTGTCACTCACAGAAGATCCGAGGCCGTAAATGAGACCTTTCTTCATGCCAACGTGGTCCGTCCAAAGTTGTCTTGGGGTCAACGGTGTGTCAACTTCTTTTGTTTTATAAGACTCCTGAAATATAAAGAAAATACAAAGAAGTGGCAAAAATAATTAACTACAAACGACGACTAGGTGATTGACTTCAAAGTTTTGTTAATTAACTATTAACTTGCAATTTAGAAAAAAATAAAGGCACAAAAATTTACATACGTATGTCTCCCGGGCATAATCCGAAACTCATTCTTTGTTCTTCTTCTGATGAGTTCGGAGAAATATTTCGTCCTGAGTAGGTGGTCTACCCGTCTCTTTCTCCTGCAATGAGATAATATTTTAAAATTTGTAACTTAAAGTATGATATTTTCTTGACACTTACCATTTTCTTAAAATATTTCGTCTTGAGTTTGGAGAAAGACCTTACCATTTTCTTAGCAATCGTGCTCGTGGATGCACATCCGCCCGAATGCAAGCACGCTCCCTGGTCGGACTCTCGACTGGTTTTTGCTTTTTCGCATTTCAATTTGTACTCCTCGGTGGACCACTTTCCTAGCAAATCGATCCAAACGGCCTCGGGGATCCAATTGGGTCATTCTCCGTCAGCTTGAGCTTAAAAAAGCATCGCGGACAATTTCTTCGAGCACCGAGAGTTAAAAGCCTTCCACATTTTTTCCGTATGCTCGGGCTCCCACCACACATCAGCATGTATGTGTTTAAAAATAATTTATGTATTACGAAAAAAATTTTTAATGATCATGTTGGCTTCCAATGATACCTAAAATTCATTAAATAGCATCTGTCTCATGGCATAAGGAACTTCCCTCCATGTAAGCCACGCTTCAGTATACCTATGTCGCAACACTTTAGTAACTGCCGCAGCCGCTGATTTCGACGGTACAAATATGGAAGGACACAGAATTATAAAATGTCATGGCAGATGAATATCTTTCAAAAGGATACATCTACCTATATTGTACTGGTCCACCTACCCTTGCCTCATATGGCAGATGAATAGGTAAGTGCTCCATGGAATCAAAGAATCCCGGTGGAAATATTCGTTCCAACTTACATAATATTATCGGAATATTACGTTCCAAATTGGATCATATTTTCCATCGTTAATGTTGTAGAACACAATTCTTTGAAGATTTGACTCAACTCCATTATCGGCTTCCAAATCTTGTCCGGGAGTGAAGAAAAAGAAGTAGGAAGAAAAGTTTCCATGAATATGTGGCAGTCGTGACTTTTCATGCCAAACAAACGCAAGTTATTCATGTCCACACATCGGGTCAGATTTGATGCATAACCATTCGGCATTCTCAGCTCTTGGATCCAGCGACACACTTGAGTCTTCTGCTCCTTAGTGAGAACATAACTTGCTTTTGGTTTAGATAATCTTCCGTTATGTAAAGTCACTAAGTGCAACTCTGGCCTTCGACAGTACTCCTTCAAATCTAGTCTCGCCTTTAGGTTGTCCTTTGTTTTGCCTTTAATGTCCATTACGGTGTTGAATACATTTTCAAACACATTTTGATGCGTTAGATTTGTACAAATAAAATTTGCTAGCAAGTGCACTAGTCGCTCAAGTAATATAGTAAAAATGAGTAAGAGTGTCGAACCCACGAGGAATATTATTAATTCAATATCTGGATTTATAAATTAATAAGAGAGGAAAAACATGGATTTTTGGAAAAAGGTTTTATGAAAATAAAATAAATAAAATAAGATAAAGATAAGATAGTGGTGTTGAAGTTAGGCCTTAGGATGAAAATAGATCAGGATAAATATTTGAACCATAAAAGATAAATTTAATCTTTAAAGATGGATTAGATTCTCCCTAAAGTAATCTAACATGATTAACTTTGTGGTCTCCACGACTGGCATCCCTCAATTTAATCATATAAAACTATCTTAATTTAATAAGAATTGAAGTCTCCACGACTGGTACCCCCAAAATCATATTAAAATTAAGATGCATTAAATTGGATTCTCTAGACTATTAATCACTCCACAAACTGGTATAGATTAATAGACCACACAAACTTGATTCTCCACACACTAGTTATCAAATTTATGTCAATTATTAATTCTAAATAAAATCAATTATAATTAGTACAATAAATTCTGAAATTAAACACTCCACAAACTGGTATAGCCTAATTCAGAAATTTAATTAACTAATATAAAAGCATTAAACACAATTAATAATTGATCAGAAAAGATTAAAGCAAATAAAATAGGGTCCAAACATTTCCCTTCAATTAATAATCTCCTAAAATAATAATCTTAAAAACATGGAGTTCATCCTAGAAATTCTGGAGAGATAATAATAAAATAACAATAATAATCGAAAGAATTACACCCAAAATAGAAGTAGAGCTCTCGAATTGGGCAGACAGTCGGGCAGCCTCTCGGACTTGATCAGGGTCGCGATCAACTTCAAGCCGTCGCACCTCTCTCCTCTTGGTCGTAGCCTGCAGAGCTCACGACTCGCCGTGGAAGAAACCTGAACTTCAGAGCACGAATTGAAACGATGGATTCTTCACGTATTTATTGGGTGCGGACGGACTTCAATTTGATCTCGGCCGTAACATCGTACGGTTAACTTTAAATTTATAAGATAAACTCGGCCAAAGATAAATCATTTTATCATTACGCCCAAAGATAAATCCTTTTTATCTTTACTCCCTTAGAGTCTCGGCCGTAAGGAAAATATTTTATCTTTACTCCTTTCCATTACTCCCAAAGGATAAAAATCCTTTTATCTTTACGCCCAAACAATTTTATCTTTACACCTTCGTATATCGGCCAAAACGGATGATTTCAATTGCCATTACTCCCTCCAAATCTCGGCCGTAAGGAATGAACTTATCTTGTTACGCCCAAAGATAAACTCGATTGATTGTTACACCCTTCATCTTCATGCCATTACGCCCTCCAAATTTCGGCCGTAACATCTTTATCTTCATGCCATTACGCCCTCCAAATTTCGGCCGTAAGGAAGGACTTCTCCTGTTACGCCCAAAAGATAAAAACATTTATCTTTACGCCTTCAAATGTTAGCCGTAACAAAAAATTAAATCTTGTTACTCCTTTTGAATCTCGGTCGTAACGACTTGGGTGTAAAGCCAAATCTCGGCCGTAAGAAATAATTTCTTTGAATGTCGGCCGAGATTCGAATTTTCCTGCAAATAATTATCAAAATATAGTTAATCCATCCACAATTAAAATATTCAGCGATTTTAATAATTAAAATTGATAAATCTGGAATTATGATTAGAAGTGACTAAAAATGATACATGCCATGATCAAATTATAGAAAATTTTATTAAAATAATTAACTAAAATATGTTATATTTTGCATGCATCAAACTCCCCCAAGCTTAAAGTCTTGCTTGTCCTCAAGCAAAAATTCAAAGCAAGGCTCAAGAAAGTTCCATCATAGCCGCCACATTGTCAACTGATTAATTTTCTCATACAATTCTTCTGCACACCTACTACTTAGTATCTTATCATTTTCCATGCACTTAGCTTCATAGAGGTTCTGAATGCTACACAAATTTAAACAATATCAAATCCAGCCTTGTGAAAAAATAAATTGTCTATCAAATAATAGCATTAATATTGAACATATAAGTACTAATTGAGCTTAAAACTTTTTCTTTTTCTTTTCATTTTTCAATTTTATTTTCAATCATTTAAAAGTTCTTATCTTCAAGCAGGATTGCACAAGGAAGTCCATGTAGCGGGCTTTGGACTGATGACTCCCAAACCAGATGGCCTTAGGGCACCAGATGACAAAGCACCCCTCGAGTTTACTTGCCCGAACAACCAAGGTTCTGAATGAAGAGTTCGAACTTAGCCATGATTCAGTACTCCTGTGCTTCTCCATATTCCACAAGATGGTCCATGTAGCAGGTTTTCGATCGACGGATCCCAGAGCAGTTGCCCTTAGGTCGCCAGGCATGAACCCCTACGGATCTAATTACCCGAACACACCTTGGTTCCGGATAACACTTTTGTACCTACACATAACTTTATTCAACTTCTTTTTTTTTTTTATTATTATTATTATTTGTTGGGGTTTAACTAACCCTTCTTTTTTATAAGCTCAAAAAGTACTTGATATGGTCAATAATAAGGCTACTACTATCAAGACTTAAAAGAAATAAAAAGGCATGAATATGATTTTGTCGTCTAGTCATTCATAATTTCTACTTAGCATAGGCACATAGTCCATAAGTTTGATACTAAAATAGCAAGTGATAAGAAAGAAAAGCATTCAAATTTCATCAATTAACAATATGTCTTTGAACTTTTACTAAAAGATAATTAAAACAATAAGACAAGAGTTAGTAAGATGGTAGCAAAAATAAATGCATGCAATGGTATTTTTTAGAAAATTTTCAAAATTTTCAATTTTTTTTTTTTATAAATAGATGCAGACATAAGCAAATAAACAGAAAGATGCAATGCATGGAATGCAAACTCCCCCAAGCTTGAACCAGACACTGTCCTCAGTGTTAAGCCAGCAAGGGAAAGTGATACATACTCAATAAAAAGGAAAATTTAAAGAAACGAAAATAAAGAAAAGGGAAAAGACACAACTGGATTTATTGTCTGCGGGGTGGCGATGGTGGATAGTAGCTGAGATTTCCTTGGCGCATATGATACTCATGGATGCGTCTCGTCATGCGCGCATGTTGATTCTGAAGGTATTCGAAGCGACCCTGACGATCATCCATATTTCTAAAATCAGCTCGAATGTTGGTCAGCTTTTGTGCTTGTCGAAGTTGCTCTTCCTGAATAGCGTGCAACTGCCCTGACTGACGAAGTTGCTCTTCTTGAAAAGTGTGAAACTCCCCTGCTTGACGAAGTTGTTCATCATACATTGATTCCCATAAGTTTTGCATGGAAGCATAGTCAGGCTGAGGTGGCGGAGGTGGATAGTAAGTCTGCTCTGGAGCTGAAGTAAAAGTGGGCTCTGGTGCTATATAGCGATTCTGCACAGGTTCTTGTAAAGGGGCAGATACTTCCATCGAATCGCGTTCCTCATAAGGAGTAGAAGGTATGAACGAGGAATCAGAAGTGCTCTCTTGTGCTGGAGATGGAATCGGAGAAGGTACCGGCATATAAGGCGAATGGACGGATGTGGCATATTGGGAAGCTGCCGGTGATGCAGCCTGGAATCCTTGTTGCTGTTGAAGGTAAGGTTGGGCTGCCGCATAATCAGTAGAATCAAACTAGGAGAAAGGTTCATCCTGGTGTAGCTGTCCGACAGAGGTAGATGGTCCTGCAGGTGGAATTACTGGAGCTATGACCTGCCTAAAAAGGAGCCAATTATTTGGATTAATCGGCGTAAAAGCATCTCGATCTGAGCAGGGCACCTCCTGATGGTGGCCTTTAAAAATAAAAACTTTGATCCCTGAGTTGTTGGTTTTCACGAGACCCATAGCTTGAATGGTCCTACGATTGAGGTGAGTGTTTCCTGGCACAGCTTCGAGATCATCCAAGTCAAGTTGTAGGTGCTGAGCGATAGGTGTGAGAAGGGCACCCATATTAATGCTACCGCCACGATGAGTAGTGCGGCGCTGAAATCGACGAATGAGGAAGGCACCCACATTAACGGGAGTTCTGTGAAGCATGCTGTGGATGAGATATAACTCTCCTTCTGAGACGGCACCATCATTATCACTGCGTCCACTTATGGTGTTGCTTAGCATGCGATGGACGTAGCGCAGAACAGGATTTTGAATTGAGCTATCTTTAGCGGTGTTCCAAACCAATCGATCTTCTTCTGTTATCTGTTTCCAAAAAGTTTCAGCATCAAAGTCAGCAGGTACAGAAAGAGATCCATGGTTGGGAAATCCATAGATATTATTAATCTCTCCTAGAGTGAGAGTAAATGATCGTCCATAAAGTTGGAATGAAATGCGGGGCTGATCATAGTTTCTGCCATCTAAATTAAAGATTTCTAGAGATGAGAGGAATTCCATAATTAGTACTTCATAAGTTGGCCACCAAGAATGCACAAAGTCAGATAGTCCAATTTGAGAAAATAATAGATGAGTATCTGCAAGTAAATTATACTCCCTCAGCAATTCAGTATTTGAAAATCTGGTGGCATGAATTCGAATATCACACATCCGTTCATATCGAGCTTGATACTTCGGCTTAGTCCAATAATAATCTCCGGGGTAGGAGATTAATTGTGAGGGTTGTGGGGCCGGCTGAGCATTCGGATGTCGTCGTTCGTGACGTCCCCTCCATATATTAGCAAATCGTCTCATCTTGATCTGGACAAAAATAAACAAAGAAAAGGTACCGGCTGGAAGCGGCTGAGGTTTCGACCGTAGTATTCGATGAAGAACCGGCTGAAGGTCGGAGGTGACTCGGCCGTAAGGGACCGGTTGACGAAGAACTTCGGCCGTAATTGATGATAGCTCGGCCGAAGATTGGAGTTTGGCCGTAAGAAGTTGGAGGCGTGACTCGGAACTCGGCCGTAAGAAGTTGATGAACCTGTAGATTTCGGCCGTAAAGTGAAAAAACTCGCCCGGAGCTTGGCCGTAAGAGAGCGGCGGAGATGGTGTGACTTCGGCCGTAAAACGAAGATGACGTGGAGGCTTGGCCGTAACGTACTGGGCGTAAGGATCGGCTGTTGGCGTTTGAGACTTCGGCCGTAATAAATGTCAGTGCGGTGGAAGACCGGCCGTAACGCACAAGGAAGCGCTGGAACTTCGGCCGTAAGGAGTTGCTCGGCCGGAGTCGAGTGGAGTTTCACTTCGGCCGTAAGGTAGAAAGCTCGGCCGTAATGAAGTCTTGGTGCGCGGTGGCTTGGAGAAAGCTCGGCCGTAAGGAGTTGATTGATCTGCAACATACGAGAAGAGGTAAGTATTTTATAGATGAATTTATGGGGTAATACCTGTTCCGACAGCGCGCAGTGAAAGGTCAAATCCGGCGTAAAGGCATGCATTTTTCCAAGGTATGTCCGGGGTCTGCTGATGTGACATCTCGGCCGTAATGGAATGGTGGCAGGCCGTAATAGGAACCCGCAGCTCTTGTCATGTCTTCGGCCGTAAAGAGCATCGTAGGGCGTGATCTTCGGCCGTAACGATGTGGCCTCTTGTCATGTCTGTTGGAATCTTTACGGCGTGGTCAACGAGGTGATTCTCGGCCGTAACGAGGCAGCTTGTCTTGTCATGTCCGAGCTTGATGCATGTGTGACAACTCGGCCGTAATGCACACGTAATGTGTGGTAGGGCGTAATGTCTGAGCTTCGGCCGTAAAGGCTTGGCCGTAATGCACAGAGGGCGGCACGGTGTTGAGGCTCCGGAACTTCAGCCGTAAGGAACTGGCCCGGCGCTTTTGGTCTGTACAAACACGAGGTGTAAGAATTTATAGATACAATTACGGGCGTAAACTTACCTTTCCCTCATGATGCGCAGTGAAGGGTCACATCAAATTCAAGCAGCGTAGCGATCGGCCGTTTCCAAGGCAATTTTTCCTTTCGCCTTGTCATGTCCGAGGTGAACCCGACGTGTTAATTCATGTATCGTTCGGTCCACGTATCCGAAGAAATGATTAGTCGAGTTCCTCTCCGTGCACAAAAAGAAATATCGATTAGATGACTCCTTAAACTATTAAAATGCCAATCAAATAACTAATTAAATAAAAATAAAAAAAATAACTTAATTAAAAAAATGTAAATTAGTAAAATATTTGGTTGTGATTAAATATTCAATTCGTCACTGCAACAACCAAGTGTCAGAAAAAAAATTAAATAAAATGAAAAATTAACATCTGATCAGAATGTGTGACATATAAATTTATCCAAAGGATTAACTTAGTTGTGATTAGATTTTCACTCAAGTCCTGCAACAACTAATTTTCAGTAAGAGAGATAAAAGAATAAAATACAAATATATATAAGAAAAAGGAAATTCAGATAATAGTTCACGAAAAATGAGTTTTTTACTAATAAAGTCTTTCGGCATGATAGAATTTGAAAATTCATCGTTAAAATTAATTTTCTAGAGGAACTTTTCAGAAATTCTTCAAACCAATACGAATACCAAAAATTAATGTCGACCAAAAGAATTTATGATGATGTAGCAAACCGCACAAAATAAGTTCGAATTAATTTGCGGTCATAGAGTTAATAATCAGACATAATAAAAAATTATTTTCAGAGAAGAAATAAGATTGATCGACCGTAATAAGGGTTTACGGTCGTAATTAATCCGAGGCTCGTTCGTCCGTAAAAATCGTAAAACAGTGTTGAAAGAGATTCAACGTGAAGGCATAAAAATTAGCATGGTGATGAATTATCTCGGCCGAAAAAAAAAAATTGAATGAAATGTTGCCAAATAAATCATTACGGCCGACAAAGAATATAGTTCATATCGGCCGTAAAACAATGAGAGGTAAAACATCAGCACATATAAATCGGCCGAAAAGGAGTAAAATCCATGTCGGATGATCCATTACGGCCGAGACAAACTAAATCGCTTCGGCCAAAACAAAGTCAAATCAAAAGTTCAAACTATTATAATGTTACGGCCGAGAATGAAAAAAAATCACAAATAAATTGGGGTCGGAAGATGGCATAAAAAAAACAAATGTTTAGAAATTTTACGGCCGTAAAACCATGAGATTAATTCTCGGCCGTAAAAATGAAACATGAGATCATTTCGGCCGTAAAAAGATTAAATCGTCAATTAAGATGAGGTCACTTCGGCCGAGATGATGTCAACACAAGGCCGTAAAGAAAAATAGGGTTTCGGTCGAAATAATTTCGAATAAAACTCAAATGTCGAAAATTGAATCATTACGGCCGAAAATGAATTAAGCAATTCCTTACGGTCGTAAAACTACGAAATCAGATCAAATCCATATGAAAAGTTCAAACAAAAAATGTTACGGCCGAGAATGAAAACTGATTCGAATAAGGCGTAAAAAAATTTAAACCATCGATAAACCGGGCGTAACAAGGTCAAATAAAAAAAACAACGTTCGGATAAAAATATTACGGCCGTAAAGATTGAAAGTTTAGAATTCAGAAATTATTCATTGCGAGGCCGTAAAATTAATAAAGCCGACATATTAAATCTCGGTCGTAAAATCATAAGTCGACAGTGTAATTTGAAAAAATCCAATCGGCGTCGGATTTTAAACCGAAAGTAGATAAAAAAAATGTTGTGACCTTTATCTGCAAAAAAAAAATGTTAGTTTATTCACAAAAATAATTAAAACAATTAATACATATACACAGAGAATTATTTACAATTTATTTACATCTCCTAATAATTCATAAATATCAGAAATTAATTAATAAAATATTCCCCGGCAACGGCGCCAAAAACTTGATGCGTTAGATTTGTACAAATAAAATTTGCTAGCAAGTGCACTAGTCGCTCAAGTAATATAGTAAAAAGGAGTAAGAGTGTCGAACCCACGAGGAATATTATTAATTCAATATCTGGATTTATAAATTAATAAGAGAGGAAAAACATGAATTTTTGGAAAGAGGTTTTATGAAAATAAAATAAATAAAATAAGATAAAGATAAGATAGTGGTGTTGAAGTTAGGCCTTAGGATGAAAATAGATCAGGATAAATATTTGAACCATAAAAGATAAATTTAATCTTTAAAGATGGATTAGATTCTCCCTAAAGTAATCTAACATGATTAACTTTGTGGTCTCCAAGACTGGCATCCCTCAATTTAATCATATAGAACTATCTTAATTTAATAAGAATTGAAGTCTCCACGACTGGTACCCCCAAAATCATATTAAAATTAAGATGCATTAAATTGGATTTTCTAGACTATTAATCACTCCACAAACTGGTATAGATTAATAGACCACACAAACTTGATTCTCCACACACTAGTTATCAAATTTATGTCAATTATTAATTCTAAATAAAATCAATTATAATTAGTATAATAAATTCTGAAATTAAACACTCCACAAACTGGTATAGCCTAATTCAGAAATTTAATTAACTAATATAAAAGCATTAAACACAATTAATAATTGATCAGAAAAGATTAAAGCAAATAAAATAGGGTCCAAACATTTCCCTTCAATTAATAATCTCCTAAAATAATAATCTTAAAAACATGGAGTTCATCTTAGAAATTCTGGAGAGATAATAATAAAATAACAATAATAATCGAAAGAATTACACCCAAAATAGAAGTAGAGCTCTCGAATTGGGCAGACAGTCGGGCAGCCTCTCGGACTTGATCAGGGTCGCGATCAACTTCCAGCCGTCGCACCTCTCTCCTCTTGGTCGTAGCCTGCAGAGCTCACGACTCGCCGTGGAAGAAACCTGAACTTCAGAGCACGAATTGAAACGATGGATTCTTCACGTATTTATAGGGTGCGGACGGACTTCAATTTGATCTCGGCCGTAACATCGTACGGTTAACTTTAAATTTATAAGATAAACTCGGCCAAAGATAAATCATTTTATCATTACGCCCAAAGATAAATCCTTTTTATCTTTACTCCCTTAGAGTCTCGGCCGTAAGGAAAATATTTTATCTTTACTCCTTTCCATTACTCCCAAAGGATAAAAATCCTTTTATCTTTACGCCCAAACAATTTTATCTTTACACCTTCGTATATCGGCCAAAACGGATGATTTCAATTGCCATTACTCCCTCCAAATCTCGGCCGTAAGGAATGAACTTATCTTGTTACGCCCAAAGATAAACTCGATTGATTGTTACACCCTTCATCTTCATGCCATTACGCCCTCCAAATTTCGGCCGTAACATCTTTATCTTCATGCCATTACGCCCTCCAAATTTCGGCCGTAAGGAAGGACTTCTCCTGTTACGCCCAAAAGATAAAAACATTTATCTTTACGCCTTCAAATGTTAGCCGTAACAAAGAATTAAATCTTGTTACTCCTTTTGAATCTCGGCCGTAACGACTTGGGTGTAAAGCCAAATCTCGGCCGTAAGAAATAATTTCTTTGAATTTCGGCCGAGATTCGAATTTTCCTGCAAATAATTATCAAAATATAGTTAATCCATCCACAATTAAAATATTCAGCGATTTTAATAATTAAAATTGATAAATCTGGAATTATGATTAGAAGTGACTAAAAATGATGCATGCCATGATCAAATTATAGAAAATTTCATTAAAATAATTAACTAAAATATGTTATATTTTGCATGCATCACATTTCTTTCAATGTGCATGACGTCCAAGTTATGACGTATCAAACAATCAGACCAATAAGGTAAATCCCAGAATATACTTTGTTTGGTCCAATTATGACAAACACCATACTCATTGTATGTGACATTTGGGTCGTCGACAATTATGCATAAAGCATTGACAATGCGACGTAATTGAGCTCCTGAGCGTCTGACCGGAGGCATGTCTTCTACAACCCTATTCCATCGAAATGCATTTCGATTATTTCTGTACGGATGATCAACTGTAAGAAACCGTCTATGGCAATCAAACCAACTATTTTTACACCCATTTCTCAAAGTGAACGCATCTGAGTGTTCCATGCAAGATGACAAGGTAATTTCCCTGCGGTCATCCAACCAGACAACATCCCGTAGGCTGAAAAGTCATTAATGGTCCATAATAAGGCAGCTCTCAATGTGAAATTTTGTTTGGTCGACATATCACAAGCGACGACACCATCCCACAGTTCTTTTAGCTCGTCTATTAGAGGCTGTAAATACACGTCTATTCTTTGTCTAGGACTCTGAGGACAAGGAATAATGCATGTCAAAAACATATAAGGTGCAGACATACAAATCCCAGGTGGCAAATTATAAGGTGTTATTATGATCGGCCAACATGAATAAGGAACTGAAGTTGACCATATGGTGTAAAACCATCTGCGCATAATCCGAGCCTTATGCTCCTTTCGTCCCTAGCAAAATCAGGATGCTTACGATCAAAATGTTTCCACGCTTCACCATCCGATGGATGAAGCATGACACCTTCAGAAGTATTATGCTGTGCATGCCACTTCATTTGCGACGCTGACCCTACAGACGAGTATAGTCTTTTAAGCCTTGAAATAAGAGGCAAATAATGCATTCTTTTCATAGCCACTTGAGACTTGTTAGTCACTCTATATCGTTCGGCCCCACAAAATTTGCATCCATTTAGATTGATGTCCTCGCCGTAATATAACATACAACCATCACGACAACAATCTATTTTAGTTGAGCCAAGACCAAGTTTACAGACCAATCTTTTTGTCCTATAAAAATTTTTAGGAATACGAATCCCAGTTGGTGTGACCTCTTTTAAAATATCTAGAAATGCATCAAAACATGCTTGTGAAATGTTGTGGTCGGCTTTCAAATTCAACAATCTAACAGCAAGTGATAGTTCTGAATGACTTTCTCACCCAGGCCATAAGGGTTGGCTCGATGCGTTTAGTAAGTCATAAAAATCTCTTGCTTCTGGATTTGGTGCATCTTCATTCTGCTCAAATCTAATATTACCATACTCAATTGCAGTTGCGTCATAAACTAATTGCTCATATGGCGTAGTAAATGTTGGTTCAGGATCGACAAAATGAAGACCTGGATTTGGAACGCTTGTCGAAGGCGCTCCTTCGCCTAAATCATCCCATTGCCAATAATTGGGTTTGAAACCCTTTCTATATAAGTGAACTTTGACAGTCTCTATCGTCTGTAACTTTGTGCTAGCACATATCAAACAAGGACACCTAATTGTTCCCTCCCGCTGATGTTATAAAGATTGACAAGCTACGGTAACATAATAGTGAACGTCATCGATGAATTCTTGTGTCAAGCCTCTACAACCAGGATTATTTCTATTGTACATCCATCGACGATCGTTCAAGTATGACATAATGTCTGCATTAAATAATTTCTTTAGAAAAAAATTAGAAGGAAAGAGACAAACAAAGTAGAAAATATATACATACATGTACATATTTATATATATGTATGTAAGATGTTGCGGCTGATGATATGAAAACCTTACACACATACAAGATTACAAATTTGAAGTCAAGGGTGCAGCATCAGGTGGACTCTGCAGGACAACAGATCTATAACACCTAATTCTGAAAACTTTACTTTTATATACCATTATAAAAGTAATTTCTCCTATCTTTTCAATTCTCTCTCTTGGAATTGAGTTGAAGGCATTACTGTAGTCACATAATTTTCAAATGACTTCATAAGTATCTACGTCTAGCTAGTATGAATTAATTAAAACTAGATTAACATTGTTGAAGTCGACCATACTGAGTAAAGTCTTTAGATGTTTTTTTTAAGATGTTAGACTCGGTCATTATATAAAAAAAAACTATTAATTCGTAAGAAGAAAGTTGTGGCTCCCAGTTGAGTTTCAATAAAAAAAATATCACAAGATTGAATTTCATAAGGTTCGAAATTAATGGTTCCATAAAGAAGGAATAATTATCATCTCTTTTAAAATTAATTCTTTCATAAGTATCTACGTCTAGCTAGCTGAAATTAATTAGAGATTGAATATTATGACTCATGCATCATACCAAAGTGAACACCGAATAGAGATAATTCAATTACACAAGCACGCATTAATACATATTGAAATCAAGAGAATAAATTCATCAACAACAAGTCCCTTTTGGAGTTTGATGGATCCCAATTTAAACGTACTAAAATTTTTTTCTCCGGCCGCCGGGCGGAAGGTGGCCGGGTCTGGCCGCCGCGCGCGGAGGGCGGCCGGATCTAGCCGCCGCGAGCGGAGGGCGGCCGGACATGGCCGCCGCGCGAAGGGAAGCCGGATCTGGCCGCCGCGCACGGGAGGGCGGCCGGATCTGGCCGCCGCGCGAATTAAGGGCGGTCGGATTTGGCCACCGCACGGAGGGCGGTCAGATCTGGCCGCCGCGCGCCGAGAGCGGCCGGATCTGGCCACCGCGCGTGGAGGTTGGCCGGATCTGGCCGTTGTCGGAGATAGTAATTAAGGAGGGCGGGGATCGGAGCATACCTGCGGCGGACAAAATGCGACCTGGCGGCGGCGACCTGGCGGCGAAACCTTCGGGCGGCGGAGAGGGACGGCAATGCGCGTCGGCCGGACGAACGGGGATCGGAGCCTACCTGCGGAGGACAAAATGCGACTGGGCAGCAGCGACCTGGCAGCGGCGACCTCACGGCGAAACCTTCGGGCGACGGCGAGGGACGGCAATGCGCGTCGGCCGGACGAAATGCGGAGGGCGGTGTACGTAGAAATGCGGCCGGACGAAATGCGGGAGCGAAAAGGGGAAAAGTGACAGTGGGGTCGGGTTTTTATATAGGCATTTTGCGACGGTTGTAACCGTTGGAACATAGGCAAATATAATATAATATTAAAACCAATTTCGACGGCTCGAACTCGCTGGAAAATCCGTCGATATATATAATATTTTAAATATCCCAACTGAACAGAGTTGGGTAATTTAATTAATAAAAATCTCATAACATTCCGACGGCTTTGACCGCCAAAATATCGACGGTTGCGTAGAACGTCGCAAATATCGACGGTCCAAACCGTCAAAAATTAAAATAATAATATGCTACCAATGTTGAAATGTTTTGATGTCTAAGACCGCTGGAAGTTTCGACGGATAGGTAAACCATCGAAAGTTTCGACGGTCTCAACCGTCGAAAAGCCAAGATTTTCGACGGAAGCTTTCGACAAATTCTGGATCGTCGAAAGTTTAAACGGCGAGAACCGTCGAAAAGTATCCGACGAAAATTTCGACGGTTTAATTGATCCGCCGAAAAAACCGTCGGTATTTCAGACGGATATCGGACCGTCGGAAATAAACCGTCGGAAATCCGGCTTTTTCTTGTAGTGGTGGCATGTTCAAGTGTTTTTTAAAAAAACAATTTTATTTATACTTCTATTAATAAGCAATATCTAAAATATTATTATAAAAAAGAAAGATGGATGATGTCTTCTGAACACATTTTTTAAATAAAAATACTTTTATTCTCACATTTAAAGTTTATAATATAAAGAAAAATAAAAGATGTCAATACAAAATGTTGGGTGATAATTTTTTGAATCAATATTAAATATTTTTGAAGGCGACTTGACCAACCTTCCCGGTGTCCTGACCAAGATTATCAAAATCTCGATCTAAATCTTAAGATCCTATGATTTTACAATCTTAATGCCTAACAAATCTCGATCTTAACTTTAAGATAGATCTTCACTCGATTTAATTTTGATCACATGATCTTATAAGATCCCATATGATTAATATAAATTATCTAAATGTTAATATATATGTGATAACATAATTGATTTAGATGAAGTTTAATATATTTTCTTCCTTTTTCACTATAAGAAAAACGCTGATTACAAACGGTCCATCGGTAATCAGCCCAAAAACCGTCGGTAATACAATTTTTGACGGTTTTACATATGGAATCGATCTGTTGAAAAAATTGTCATCGCATCGATTTGCGACGGTCGTACAAAATTCATCAGAAATATCGACGATTCTAACTGTCCGAAAATTCTCGGCCGACGGTTCCAACTGTCTGAAAAGTTCCAGCAGTTCCAACCGTCCAAAAAGTCCTTCCAACCGTCGAAAGTTTTTGATGGTTGTAACCGTCCGAAAAGTTCGGCGGTTCCAACCGTCGAAAGTTTTCGACGGCCGCAACTGTCAAAACTTTCGACGGTCATCGCAAGCCGCCAAAACATCCAACGGTCACAACCCGTCGAAACTTTTGGCGATCGTTACAACCGTCGATCTTTCGGCGGTCGCAACCGTCGCAAAGAAATTTTTAAAAATAAAAAAATTAACAGCCGGATCGAGCTGCAGGCGGCCGATCCGGCCGCCCATGGCAAGATCCCGGCTGCAGGCGGCCGATCCGGCTGCGAGGAGGTCGAACCAGCTGCCCGCGGCCAGATTTGGCCGTGGGGAGGCAGAACCGGTCGCAGGCGGCCGATCCGTCCGCGGCCAGATCCGGGCCGTAGGCGGCCGATCCGACTGCCCGGGGAGGCCGATCCGGTCGCCCACGGCTAGATCCGGGCCGCAGGCGGGTGATCCGGCCACGGGGAGGCGGATCCGACCGCCCGTGGCCAGATCCCGATCGCAGGCAGCCGATCAGGCCACAGGGAGAGAGAGAGAAAGAGAGGGAGGGGGGAGAGGTTGCCGGCGGGTCGTCGTCCGATAGGGAGAGGGTCGCCGGCCGGGAGAGGTCGTCGGCGGGTCGGGCTGGCAAAATAGGAGATGGAGAGAGAGAGGAGAGAGGGAAAGAAGTGGAGAACGGAGATTGGAAAGTAAAAATGCATATATATATATAGGGTAAAAAGTTGGGAAGCATGAAAACGAAAAAAGAGTGGGGGAGAGTACTTTTAATTATCGACGGCCATGACCGTGGAAAAATTAGTAAAGATATGTATTAATGTAATATTTAATAATTTTTAAAGTTACCAACGGTCAAAACCGTCGGTAATATGTTATATTATTATATAATGTTTATTTTTTAGTTTACCGACGGTCCGAACCGTCGGTAATATGTTATATTATTATTTTTATTTATATTATATTACTTTTAAAGTTACCAATGATCAAAATCGTCAAAAATTATTATTATAAAAATAAAATATTTATTTTTTATTTTACCGATGGTTTGAACTGTCGCTAATTATTACCGCGACGGTTGTAACCGTCGGAAATGTAGGATCGAAAGCACCAAGAGGGGGGTGAATTGGTGAAATTAAATTTTCCAAAAATTCACCTTTGGAGAAAAATGATAAAAATGATCACAAGCAAATAAGATAATGCGTAGATGAAGAATAAAGAACAAACACAAGAAGACACAATAAGTTGACGAGATTCGGCCCCAACACTTTGGCCTACGTCCCCGCTCCAACTTCTCGACCTCGAGACCGTCGGAGATTCACTATCTTTCTCTTTTCTTGTAGGGAGAGAACAACCCTCTTTATACAATCACGCCTTCTTCTCCGTTCAAGAGGCTAGGCACACCTCTTATACAAGGAGCTTTCAATCTCACTAAATTCAGAAAGTAAATGTTCCCTCTGACTCTTTTCGTTTACAAAAATTTTTCTCACACTCAAGACTAAGAAAAGAAAAGGGAAGAAATTTACAATTCTATGCTCAAAAACTTGAGAGGAACTCTAGGATTTTCTTTCTTGATTGGATGAATTTTTTTCATTCTTTGGCACTCCTTTTATAGGCTCCTAGGGGTGAGAATTCGTTGAAAAGTCTCCCCCAATTTTCTCCTCAAAATTCTAGCTGTTATTGTTCATTTGACTGAAGGATCGGTCGATCGTTGGGATGGGCCGGTCGACCGGTCTATGTGACCGTTGTCTTATTTCTATGCTTTGACGCTGTCCGGTCAACCGGTCCTTCGACCGACACAACGACCGGTAATGTCTCGACGTCGACCGATTTTTTTGTTGTCTACAGGTTTATCGATCGGTATAGTCTCGACGTCGATCGGCATCTTGTCGTCTTTCCTTCCACCGAATATCAATCGACCGGTGCTCATAGTCGGTTGACCGATGGATCGACCGGTCATGCTGGAAAATTTTTCTTTCAACTTTAAATTTGGCGATTTCTTCGACGAATCTGTTCATATCAATTCTACACCTACATTATCACTACTTAAGCATAGATTAGTCACTTTTATGTCCATTTTAATTTGTTATCATCAAAATATAAAATTCAACAATCTCCCCCTTTTTTATGATGGCAAATTAATTGGACGATAAGGAGAAGAAAAGAAAGAAAATAAAATGTAAGCTTTACATAGAAGGTAATGAACAAGCTCCCCCAACATTTATATGTATTTCACTTTTTCTCCCCCTAAATCGATGGAATTTATATTTCCATAATTGATATGAACATATGACGAGAAATAAATATGAAATCAAAGGTTAAATAAAAAAAGTCATGTCATCACATAAGAAAAATCATTACATAATTAATAAAACATCATGTAATCACTACAAAATGGTGCACGGTATGCACGATACAAGAGTAAGCACTAAGACACATAACATGTAATATCATCCTAGACTTTCTCCCCCTTTTGACATCATCAAAGAGGGAGACAACTACTCCTCATCGGGACTATCATCCTCACGAGCTACGGGCGGAATGAATCCCGGTGATGCGTAGTATGCCTGTAGTGAACCGACAAGGTAACGAGAATCACGCTCCATTCGTCGAACACGACGATCCATTTGAGTCACACGCTGATCTATGGCAGCCACCTCCTGTGAAAGAGCTGTGAAGTCATAGATGCCATGGAAGTTTGAAGTACTGTGCTGATAAGGCCCAATATGCTTAGTGGGCGCCGATGGTGGCGGGAAGCTGGGGCCAGCCTTCAGTGCAACCTAAGCGTCCATCGAGGCTGGCTCGCCATCTGTGGCATCATCTCTATCGTCAGAATCTGGCGCTGCTTGCTCACTAAACTTAAGACCCATCCGGTGCAGGGTCCCGAAACCAATGACGTCAGTGGGGCGAGGTCGAATGTACTCCTCGTCTATAGGAATCTCGACTCCACAATGGAGTAAAATCCTCATAATCCAGGCACCAAAATATAAGTGGTACCGACCACGAGCACCAGAGGAGATCTTTTGAAATGTGTAGTCCATATGATAGAAGACGTAATGGCCGAAGTGAAGAAATGAGGCATCACAGATACAGAGACAGTGAAGAAAGAAGAGATCGAAGTGAGTGACCTCTATATAATGCCCGACCCGAGGAGTGATCATGCGATTGAGGATGTGATGTGCCATCTTCATGATCGGATGAAGATGTCGATAGGCCGTTTCGACGGTATACTGAACATCTTGTCCAGCAAAAACCATACGAATTCCATCTGCGATGGAAAGATAATCGGAAGACCAGCCGTGGGCAACAAATGAATAAAAGCCAAGTAAGGGGCATGCTACGCCAAAGATGCGACAAAGATGGTCGAGGTCAAATCGAATGGGTATACCAAGGACATAGGTAATAATGGACTCTCGAGTGATTGTCATGTTCGCATGAAAATGACGAACAAGATGAGGGTACACACGATCTGTGAGGGAGAGAAGTGGCAGCCAACCGATGGTTGCGAATATCTCTTGAACATCTAGAATGTTCAGAGCGTCCCAATCAATGGTATAGGCACGCCGGACTTCGCAAGAGGCGTACAAGGCTTCGAACTTGACAGAGCTGTCCCTAGTGACAAAAAGATGGCTATAAAACTCAAGGGGCTTGGTGGAAGATGGCTGACGAGTACGTCCACGGGATCGTCCTCGTCCACGGCTACGTCGAATGGGCTCGGGTTCGGGTTCGGGTTCAGGTTCACGTCGGAGGACATGAATGGTGCCACCGGAGCCGGAAAGGCGATGACGACGCTGAAAGACCAACTTAGTACGCAAATAGCCATCATCGTCGGCCATGGTTTCAACAATGGAGGTCGGAACTAAGGCTGGGTGCGGATCGAGGTTAAGATGGAATTTGGCTGGTCGGAGGGAAGGGAAGGACAGAGAGAGAGACTACCGAGAGAGATAGAGAGAGACTGGCCGAGAGAGATGTTGCCAGTTGGGACGATCGGCCGGAGGTGGCAGAGTGATTTGGCCGGAGAATAGGTGAAGAGAGGAGAAGCCGAAGAGACTGTCGGCCGGAGAGAGAGAGGTCGGCTGGAGAGTGAGAGAGGGAGAGAGCGGCCGGAGATAGAAAGAGAGGGAGAGAGCAGCCGAGGAGGCGGCATCCGACAGATGTGGCCAGTTGCTGGAGTTGATGGTGGCTGTAGGGTTCGCCGGAGGGCGGCTGGCCGGAGTTCTGTCAGCGATTGTCGAAGGAGGACAGGTCACTGGGAACGGCGGTCGCGTGAAGAGAAAGGGTTTGGTCGACTATTTCGAGCGGTCGATTGCTTATATCGTGCGATTTTGGCATATACCGGTCGACTGGTCATGCCCCGCGATTGACCGGACACTTCTTTTCCAAACAGATCATATAACGGTCGATCGATGTCAGCCGGTCGCAGTGGTATACCGGTCGACCGGTTGTATCATATCGGTCGACCGATCATTTGTCTGCGCATTTGAACTTTATAGCATTCGACCGGTCCTTTCAGTCGGTCGACCGGTCCTTCAAGTAGATCGACCGATCCCTATATTTTTCAAACTTTTAAAACATTAAAAATCATAAAAATCATATTCCAAAAAAGATCATACAAATATAAGTGTTGTGCAACACTTTTAATGTTCAATTCATGTCAAAAGTGATATTGTATAACCAAGTCACTTTTACTTTGAATTGATATGCAATCAAGAGTTAATCATTCTTAATTCACTTCTAAGCATGCAGAACCGTTCTTCACTCAGGGGTTTTATAAGTATGTCTGCAAGTTGAACCTCGGTGGACACATGTTCAATGGCAATATCCTTAAGGGTCACATGTTCTCTAATGAAATGATATCATAAGTCAATGTGTTTAGTCCTGGAGTGTCGAATTGAATTTTTAGTAATTTCTATAGCACTTGTGTTATCGCACTTCATGGGTACATTTGAACAATTTACTCCATAATCAAGCAATTGTTGTTTTACCATAGTATTTGTGCACAACAACTACCGGCGGCTATATATTCGAACTCGGCAGTAGAAAGTGCGATGGAATTTTATTTCTTGCTAGCCCATGAAATGAGAGAACTACACATCTCGAGGATCGAAAGCACCAAGAGGGGGGGTGAATTGGTGAAATTAAAATTTCCAAAAATTCACCTTCGGAGAAAAATGATAAAAATGATCACAAGCAAATAAAGATAATGCGTAGATAAAGAATAAAGAACAAACACAATAAGACACAATATGTTGATGAGGTTCGGCCCCAACACTTTGGCCTACATCCCTACTCCAACTTCTCGACCTCGAAATCGTCGAAGATTCACTATCTTTTTCTTTTCTTGTAGGGAGAGAACAATCATCTTTATACAATCACGCCTTCTTCTCCGCTCTAGAGGCTAGGCACACCTCTTATACAAGGAGCTCTCAATCTCACTAAATTCAGAAAGTAAATGTTCCCTCTGACTTACAAAAGGGAAGAAATTTGCAATTCTATGCTAAAAAACTTGAGAAGAGCTCTAAGATTTTTTTTCTTGCTTGGATGAATTTTCATTAGGCTTTGGCACTCCTTTTATAAACTCCTAGGGGTGAAAATTCATTCAAAAAGCCCCCCCCCCCCCCAATTTTCTCCTCAAAATTCTAATCGTTACTGTTCATTTGACTGAAGGGTCGGTCGACCGCTGGAACGGGCCGGTCGACCGGTCTATGTGACCATTGTCTTATTTTTGTGCTTTGACGCTGTCCGGTCGACCGGTCTTTCGACCGATACAACGACCGGTAATGTCTCGACGTCAACCGATCTTTTTTATTGTCGACTGGTCTATCGACTAGTATAGTCTCGACGTCGACCGACATCTTGTCATCTTTTCTTCCACCGAATATCAATCGACCGGTGCTCATGGTCGGTCGACTGATGGATCGAGTGGTCGTGCTGGAAAACTTTTCTTTCAACTTTAAATTTTGCGATTTCTTTGGTGAATCTGTTCATATCAGTTCTACACTTGCATTATCACTACTTGAGCATAGATTAGCAACTTTTGTGTCCATTTTAATTTATTATCATCAAAATATACGATTCAACAGGAAAATCCGTCGGAAATTGCGACGGATGGATATCCGTCGGAAATATCGACGTTCCTAATCATCAAAAAATAAAATAATAATATAACAAATTACATAATTTATTATTTCTGATGGTCGTAACTGTCGAAAATTATGACGGATGGATATCCGTCAGAAATATCGATGTTTCTAATCGTCAAAAAATAAAATAATAATATAACAAATTACATAATTTATTATTTTCATTTCCGATGATCGTAACTGTTGGAAAATCCGTCTGAAATTGCGACGGATGGATATCCGTCAGAAATATTGACCTTCCTAATTGTCAAAAAATAATATAATAATATAACAAATTACATAATTTATTATTTTCATTTCCGACGGTTGTAACTGTCAGAAAATCCGTCGGAAATATTTCCGTCGCAAAATCCATCGCAAATTGCGATGGATTTCTATCCGTCGGAAAATGACAATTTTCTTATAGTGTTTAATATATTTTGACGTAATTTTGTTGTGATCTTCGATTTTATGACTATTTTTTAATTTTATGTAAGGTTAACTACATTGGTCATCACAGTGAGCATGTGACATGTGAGATTTTCTGTACCTCAAACCTAATTTTGTGTTTTATTTGTTAGAACCATTGTGAACAATGTACATGCTACGTTTGGAAAAAGTGTGACTGTGAGTCCTTGGTGAGGATAATTAGTTATGAGAATCTGTTGGTCCATGAGTTTAGTTAGTTGTTATTTTCTTTTGCGTTCGACCAAGTTGGCATGTATGAATCCTTGATATTTTAATCCCTTTCAATTATAAATCGGTTGAAATGTCATGGATGTGCATGAATGATTTTGCAACATTTATATATAATAGGGTGCATTTTAACATAATGCTGGGAAAGAACTTGCTAATGTGTTATGAGTTTCATTTTTTCATTCTTGTGTTACAATTTAGTGTGTCAAAAAACGAGGAGAGAGAGTACAAATAACCCATTCCTTCAAGTTATATTACAAGTCGAGTTCAAATGTTAAAAAAACTTTAGTTTAAGTGTGAGTGCATTAGAGATAAAATATTGTGAGAAAGAAAGAGGGTTAGTTGAACCCCATTGAAGGAAGAAAACAAGCGATTAAAAGAAGAAATGAAAAGAGAGTTAGTTGAACCCCAATGATAAAAAAGAGAGAGAAGAAAATAAGAGGGTTAGTGGAACTCCCAACATATTCAATTTTCTTGTGTCTAAACTTAGCATATCTCCACACTTAACTACATTTTATGAAAATAGAGATACTTGATCTTGTGAACATAACTTAAGGATGTGGAGTGAAAATCATCTTTTGAATCGAAGAAGGCATGTGTGAGGAGTTCTTGGATTGAAAAAGTGAAACTCTGTTTATATAACTTTGATGTTATACTTCATAATTATATGTGAATGCATTCATTATTCAATAAAGTTAATATATGTTACATATTGCATGCTAATATTTGTCTTGTCTATATGACTATACTTGCTTGAGGACAAGCAAGAAATTGATTTGGGAGAGTTGATAATTGCACATAAATTGATTATATTTTGGTATCATAACTTCATTTGGTGCATAATCATTTTATTGCGTGCAATATTATAAGCTTAAGTTGAAGATGTTGGAACTACATATTGCTTTATTTTGGATTTTTGTGGACTTTGTACGATTCGTCAAGTTCAAATTGTAGCGAAAGTATATCAGAATCACCGTTCTCTATGGTTTCTATGATCAGAGCATAATGGGCATCCTCAAGTCATATTTGTCAAGATCAACTCCTAGTAAGAAGACAAAAATAGCATTATGTACAATTTCTAATGTTTGACCAAAGAGAAAATGATCAAACTGTAGCTTATCAAACCAATTCGTAGTGCAACCACATTCATAGTGGTTGATTGTGGCGCCACCAATTCAGCCATTTTGGGCGACAGTATAGGATTAGGTTTTGAAGGGTATTTCGGATATTTTTTGTAAACCTAATTTGAAGACACTATAAAAGAAAATTTTGGGGCCAAAATTAGATGTTCTCGAGTTGCGTTTTGGAAACAAAGACGCCTAGGACGAATTCTCTACTTTATTTGCACACATGTACTCTTTCTTACCCTAATTTTAACTTATTTTAATGCAAACTCATGTTTCGATGATGATCTTCTTCGTTATGCATGCCCAAATTCTTTCTTTAGGATTAGATGAAATATAGGATTTGATTGTAGAATGATTTTCATATTGTTTTTTGACGTTCATAGCGTTTAGATTGGCCATCTAATTAGACAACTTAAGTTCTTTTTTATTAAGAGAGTATTCCATTAAAATTAGTTAAAACGAATGATATGAAATATATTATTTCTTAGAACTAGGGTAATCATTTTATTCATGAATTCTTAATTTTAATGCAATTAAAATAATTTAAATAACCACAAAAGTAGGTATTATTATTTTAATTATAATTGTATTTATTTGAAAAGAAGATGCATGACATATAAAGATTGTGTAGAGCATTCATGATTAGAATTACTTTTAAAATCCACATGATCAATACCCTAGGTGGATTGAAAGCCAAAGAACTTTTCTTCCGATAACAACTCCTAAACAATATTTTTCCTTCTCTTTTCTAAATTTCGTGAACTCATTTGTTTTCTTTTGTTTCTCACTTAGTCTTATTTTCTATTCAGCTCTTACGTGACTCTTTAAATAACATCTAAAATTATGTAACTTGAGCTCTTCTCTATGGGATGTCATTTACATACTGCAACACTAATTCTGTATACTTGCGAGAGTTTTATCATTTAGCAGCAGCTGGTTAGCCAATGACAATTTGAAGCAAGACTACTTGATCATCGGGTGACCACGCTAGGTGAACGATCGAACAAGGTCAATGATAACAAAACTAGGACAAAGCCCAAATCTGCTACACATACTTCTCATCTCCATCAATCGGACCTCTGCTTAAGTTGCCTTAGACATCTCCAATCATTATTCGCCCCCATCGACGATCTTATTGACGATTCAAGTCTTTGAGAAACTTATTTACAAGATGTAGATCGAGCCATTATTCATTCTTAGTTGACATATTTCTCCCTTTGACATTTATTAAGATTATATTCGAAAAAGACGGAAGTAATACACTATACATATCTTTATAGTCGGTTCTCCTTCTTTCTTCATTTGTCACAAGAATAAAATGAAAATGATAAACATAATTGAAAGCATGGTAAGAATGAGACTACACATATATTTTTGTTTCTTTAACATGAGCAATAAAAAATTGCAACTAGATTATTACAAGACAAAAGAATTTAGGATAGATATGTTATTAAATTTCAAAGGTCCTCCTAAGTTACTTGTTTTTCAAATTTTAAAAGATTTTCATTCTTATACCATTAAAAAAGTATGTGATAATTCAAACAAGTAAATTTATCTATCATTGTAGACTCAAATTACAAAAACAATATGATTTCTTTCGACTTTAATGTTATAAGCATAATGATGACAAATCACAAATGCCAATGTAACACCCCCTTAGTTCGTCAAGATATTGTTTGGTTTAAGTCTTCGGCCCACACGAATTTAAAACATGTCTTGAAAGGTAAAGGAGAATGCCACTTATAAGCACATGACCACCTCCATGTTTATCCCTGTGAGACTATCTTTCACCCTTTGGTTCTTTTATCTTTGGCCCTTACAATCACCCCCCTTAAGAAAGTCAACATTCTCGTCGAGGAGCCCATGGGTCGGGTTCCCACATGGTTCAAGTGAGCACGTGAGGATGACTTTGATACCTTTTCTAACACCATTTTAGCTCGTCAAATATTCTTCGCTTTGGGCCTTCGGCCTGTACGAATTTAAAATGTGTCTTGAAAGGTAAAAGAGGATGTCACTTATAAGCCCATGATCACCTCCGTATTTCATCGACGACACTACTTTTGCCTCATTCTTCTTAACCTAATTATATAAAATGTTGCGATGGAAGCATAATAATATAAACAAAAATTAACATAAATCAATGGAAGGCTTCTAAACATATAAAATCCTAATATAGCATATCTAGCCCATGTGTCACGTATGCTCTAACATAAAGACCTAACATAGAGTTCATAATTCATAAGGGAGTTCATATAAAAGTACATGATTCAAAGACTCATAGGCCGTACATACTTGACTTACTAAAGAGTTCATCATCATAATATAAAGTACCTTAAGATAACTTGGGCCGTAGTCCAATCGTCACATGTGTAATTTCGTCGTCATGAGGTCTCCACCTCCAATCCTAAGCCTCGTCCATACCTGCAGAGATCCATGGAGTGTAGGAAATTTCTCCCATTAGAGTATGTTGAAGTCCGTGCATGCTATGATTCTATAACATGATTTCTACACGTCATTCCATATACATTGTATCGTAATGTAAATGTATAATACATGCATGCTACATATGCACACTATATGACATGTTAACAATCATCATGACAAAATAAGACAAACGTATAACATCATTAACTTTATGCTAAGGCATATCATGATATGACAAGAGGTTATACTTTGGCATCCCTTTAGGTGTTTGCATTTTCATAATCAAACAATATATCAAGTCATATTGTTCATTATCCTGTTTAACATTTATCATATCCATTAATCATATCATATGACAATGGAGCATTCATTTGCATCCTTTTAGTTGCATACATCATCATCTTCATCTTTATGTTCCAAGTCATATAATCATGGTCATGTCATATAACCATAACATATTTTCGTCTTTCATCTTTAATTAGATATTTCTTATCTTGATGATTGGGAAGACCAATTCGCGGGACTTGGCTAGTTAGGCCGAGATTTTTTTGTCCCCATTTGAAAACTCCGACCTCATGGGTGTAAGTTGTTTTCCTAGGAACACATTACATAAGCTTGCAAGTGAAGACATTTTTCCCGTCACGATTACAACAAGGCACCTTCAACCAATCATTCTTTGAATTACATACATCAATACAACAATCATTCAATACATGTTGTATATTTTAATCCTATTTAAGGTCATCCATACATCAAATCATTCTAAGTTTAAACAAACATCATAAATAGGCATTAGATGGAGTGGACGACCGGTCCACTTTCGGACATCCGCTGGATCGGGGATTGGATGACCGAACATGTTTCGGTCGGCCGCTATGGGTCATGCAGACGTTCGAACTAGGCGACGCAACGTTCGCTAATGTTCGAGAAATCAGACGTCCAAAACATTTTCGGACGACCGCTAGAGGAGGATCGAATGACTGAAATGATCGATTCGACGTCCACTAATGTTCGAGAAATTGGACCTTCAAAAAGCAAGCGACCGAAAGGGTTTCGGACGACCGCTGGAGGGGTGTTGGACTACCAAACAAATTCGACCCGACAACTTTGCCTCCAGAATGGGCGATCGAAAGGATTTCAGTGACCGGTCCGGGGCATCGAAAAATATCGACAACTACACTAACTTCTTCAAATCATACATTCATCTACACATGGAGCACACATTTGCTCTATTCATTATAAGATTCATATATAGACTTTCTTTTAGCACAATAATCATGACTAAGGGTTTGCATAAGAACATTAAACCTAGTAATCACATTCATATATGGCAAGTGAGTAATTTCATTATGAACTAACATAGATGGAAAGGAAGCATCATGATTGAAACATTAATCTTAATAAAGAAATGACTTAACCTAATCCATTATACACATCCCCTAATCATGCATCAATAAGACATAGTTTGGTCTTTGAAATCCTTAATCCAAACATCACTACAAGAAAATCGCGATTTTTCGACGGATAATTTCCGACGGTTCTAAATTCGTCGCAATTTGCGACGGATTTTTCGACGGTTCCATTTTCGATGGATTTTTCAACGGTTATGACCGTCGGAAATAATTTATATTATTATTTAATTTTTTGACGATTAGGAACGTCGATATTTTCGACGGATATCCATCCGTTGCAATTTCCGACGACTTTTCCGACGGTTATGACCGTCGGAAATAAAAACAATTAAATTATGTATTTTTTATATTATTATTAAATGTTTTCGACGGATTTTCCGACGATCAAGATCGTCGGAAATAAAAAAAAATAATTATATAATTTATTATATTATTATTTAATTTTTTGACGATTAAGAACGTCGATATTTTCGATGGATATTATATATAACTAAATATATTTTCGACGGTCACAACCGTCGATAATTATAAAAATATTTAATATTTACGTTTTCGACGGCCGCAACCGTCGGTAATTAAAATTTCGTTATCCCGCTTTTTTTTCCTTCTCCCGCTTTCTTTCCACTTTTTCCCTTTATATATATTCCTCATCCATCTTCTCTCTCTCCCTCTTCCCTCTTCTCTCTCTCCCTCCTCCCTCCACTCCTCTCTCTCTCCCTCCTCTCCTCTCTCTCTCTCCCGGCGAGCACCCCTCTCGCCCGTCGGACGCCGGCGACCATCCCACGCCAGACGCCGGCGACCCTCTCCCGCGCCGGCGTATCTCTCTCTCCCGCTCCGCGCCGGCGTCTCTCTCTCTCTCTGCTGTCGGCCGGCCGAAGACCGGATCCAGCCGTGGCCGTTCGGATCCGGCCTCCAACGGCCGGATCGGTCGCCAGGCGGCCGGTTCCGGCCTCCAGCGGCCGGATCCGGCCTCCAGCAGTCGGATCCGGCCGCCTGGCGCCGGATCCGGCCTCTAATTTTTTTATATTTAAAAAATTATTTGCGACGGTTGCAACCGTCTAAAGATCGACGGTTGCGACATCCGTCCAAAGTTTCGACAGTTGCGACCGTCGAAAAGTTGCGACGGCTCGAACCGCCGGCCTTTTCCGACGGTTGCAACCGTCGGAAATATCGACGGTTCGAACCGTCGGCCTTTTCCGGCGGTTGCAACCGTCGGAAATATCGACGGTTCTAACCGCCGGGACTTTCCGGCGGTTGCAACCATCGGAAATATCGACGGTTCGAACCGCCGGGCATTTTTCCGGCGGTTGCAACCGTCGGAAAATTTCGACGGGTCGAACCGCCGGGGACTTCCGACGGCCAGAACCGTCGATATTTGTGACGGATTTTTTTGAGCCGTCGCAAATCCATTTGCGACGAGCGTTTTTCCGATGGATCGATTCCGACTGAAAAACCGTCGGTAATTGCGTTACCGACGGTTTTCGGGTTGATTACCGGTAATCCGCGTTTTTCTAGTAGTGCATCAAGCATCATTAAGAGGTGAGAAGGGGGGGGTTTTGAATAATCCAAATATCAAGCATCATCAAGAGGTGAGAAGGGAGGTTTGAATCTCCTCAACATACCTTTATTATTTACGTTAAAACCCTAATTCTATTTTTCTCTTTCTTTCTTCTTCCCTTCTTTTCTTCTTCTTCTTGCCATGACCGCCCCTTTCTTCTTTTTCTTCCTTCTTGAAGTTGCCGGCCCTCCTTTGCTGCTGCTAACCGTGAGAAAAGCGAGAGTGGGAGGGATGAATGTAGGAGGGGGAGAGGAAAGAGGGTTCTGTGGTTTTGGGGAGGAAAGAGAAAAGTGTGTGGTGGAGTGAAAGTGAAGGTAGGTGGGTTTAAGGCATATAAAGATATTTATACTTTAAGCTTAAGAATTTAACAAGGGTGGTGGGCTCTATAAATGGGCCTTAAATGTTTATAGGTTTCTTTTATTTTTTATTTTTTATTTTTACTTTATTTTTGGGGAATATTACAGCCAAGATGTCAAGTAGCGAATAAAATCATGATGCTCAAAGTTAAAATAGGAAAGTATGAAATGCTACATATGCATGACAATATAAATTCTTTTATTTTCTAAATAGAGTTGTTAAATTGATTAAGCAAAATAATCCAAAATTATCAATAATATATGTGTATCAAGCAACACATTTTTATGTTACAAGTATATCACGTCCAAAATATCATCATGATATAATACTTATAAATATTTGCATTTACGGAGACATGATATCAAGATAAATCTAACTGACATATATGAATTTATGACTCAGAAAAACATCATTGCGATATTTTAAATTTTAATATACAACTATTAGCACTAAAATTCACAGTCAATATTTGTCTTCTACATTTTTACTATTTGCATGAGAAAAGTGTTTTAATATATTAAATCTAATTCAAAACACAAAATGATCATCCATAGACTCACAAATATTGTTATTTTAAAGTGCAACAAGTTTCATCATGAGGTCAAGATGTTAGTCTAAATAGGACATACGTGCAAACTTAATCATAACAAGCATTATCATATAATTTTCTTGAATTTATGTAACACTATGGTAAAACAATAGACAAATTCAAGTCAAAGCCATGATATAATTTAAATTGGTCAATCAAAGTGAAAATTTTCAATCTGACTTAACTTCAATAAGATATTGGAGACTTTTAATTAGATTTTAGTCAACTTATAAAAAGATAAAATATAGATAATTTATTACCAAGGAATCACGAATCCAATTATTTGGACATCTTTGCAAAAAATTATGACTAAAATCCTACAAAGATATCAAGATAAAAAGTTACAATGATTAATTTTTAGTAGGATGAACTTGAACTATATTTTTTTATGACCATTTCACCCAATTGGAGTTCAAGCTATGAGTAGATAAAATTGGGAGAGGGAGAGTGAGAGTGAGAGAGCAAATACGAAGGTGAGGGGTTTGTTTGATGAAGTTCAATCGTACGACCTTGAGATTATTAAAGATTCCAATAACAATCTAAGGAAATAATCTTTTACATTATTTCTTTCTCGCTTTGAAAGGAAAATCAACATCTCTTAAAAAAGTTTCATATATCTTTTCTCAGCTCAAGAGGTCACTACCGCTTTACAAATTATTCCTATCAAAATTTTCTATTCCTATCAAAATTTTCTCTCGTTAGAGGTAAGATAAAACCCCTACAAATTATCTCACAACAAATGTATTATCTTTTACAATTTCAGACCCAAACATGAAGAAAGAGAGGAGGAAGAGAAGATTCAACATTTTTTGTTCAAAAATTTCAAGAATTACCTTTTTATGCGATTTCTATATAAGTCCTTGTGTATTATGTACTTTTAGGATATCTTTTATAAGGTTCTTTAGCTAATTTGATTGTTGCCCTCTATCTGAAAAAAAAAGTCATTATTGTGGCTAGTTGTACTTTCTCGATCGCTCTTACAAGTCGTTGGACAATTTGACCATTGGAACTTCGACCCATTGAATTTCTTGACTGCTCTTTCAAAGGATTAGTCTACCAATCATGCCATTGGAGTCATCGATTGATGTGTCAATCGACTCGTTGATAAGCCTGTTGCAAATTTTCTCTGGATGATTGCAAATAGTTTGACTAGTCACTCAAACCGATGAACCAATCCATCAAATCAGTTGAAAAAATTTAGCCTTCTGTGCCCAACTTAGGCTGATATACACTATTTTAGACATAAATTTATCACCATTATCAGAATGAAGCTACTTTTGAGTCTTTTTTTTTTCGAGAACGACTTGAGTCTTTGAAAAGTTTAAAAAATTATTTACAATTTTTTTTCTTTACATATCCAACTAAATACGATTGGAACATATCCAAATATTTACTTTAAATTTAGTGAATAAAATTATCCATTATGCATTAAATTTTTTTCATATTTTAAATATATAACTTTAATAATTCAAATTTTGTATCATCAAAATATAATTAGATAACACATAAATACTTTGTTTCAACATGTCTTTCTAGTTATTTTTTTATAACTGAATCACATTACGATGCATTGTAGAATTAAGAGTCACGAATCAAATAATAAGATATTGAGAAGCCTTTGTAGATTCTTGATGAGTCTTACATGGGTAAAAATGAATCTATGAGAAACAACACCAAAGTTGAAATCAAAGAAATTGGTACATGCAAGTTAATGTTGTGCAATGACCGAACACTTCTTCAAATTAGTGTTATTTGAATATGAGATTTGTTAAAACATGATCTCATGCTGATGTTACTTATATTAAGTTGTTTGTCATCTTCATGATAACATTGTGAAGTTGAGTCTCAACTATTGGTAAAGCGATTATACTTCCAATTTAGGGATTGACCACTTGCCCATTTAGTTACTTTGACATTGGACATTCCTAAAATGGATTTGCACAACTACACTCATCAGGGAAGGTCGTTGTTGACTACGAAAAGAGAAAGAAATCTAACTGATGGGAGTAAGGATGTTCACCATGTTGGATCGATCATATGAATCTGATTACTCGACTTAACCACCATTCCGATTGTGATCGAGTCAAGTATGGGTTGACAAATCCCAATCGGAGTCGACTCGATCCGACTTGGAGACCCAATTATTTATTTATATTTAATTTTAAGCCTACGTTTAATTTAAAATGTAAAAAAAATTAAAATAAAATATTCTAAGTATGAAAATAATATTTAAATACTTGAAAAACTTATTTTTATACTTTAAAATAAATATTAAATAACATAAAAATAAGAAAATAAAAAATGGTACCAGATCCGTAAACACCCCCATAGGTGGGGGGACATCCTCCCCTCCCAAAAGGATGAATTTGAAATTCTTTCATATTTGGAAGCATCTATCATGTCCTATATTTGTTAGTTATTATAAGTTTGAAAATGATGTGAATGCATGACAACTTAATCACATATGACGACAAAGATTGAATGTATTAGCTAAACATGATCTATGGACTAAACCTCCTCAAAAAAAAAAAGAGAAAAGATCTATGGACTAATAATAATAAAGTGTACTCGTTCACGGGAGAATGTTGTCTAACAAGAAAATCATTTGAAAACAAGAAAAACTGTAACAAGTTCCTTCTAACATTTGTGATCAATGGACGTAAAACCTAAGCATGTAGCCTTTTAGTTTACCACATTTATTGGTGGTTCTACGTGTTTTGGTCTTGTCTACTCAATCTGGTTGATTAGTCATTCTTCAAATTTGAAGTCTGATGATGAAGGTGAGATGATTTAGTGTATATCATTTTAAGATCTTAACTGCCATGTAAAAGCATCAAAATTATAAACTAAGAATGCAAGAATTGATCCCCACCTTGGCAAGGTAAACACCAACAAGGCCATAGCCATGATCTGCGACATCTTGACAGAGTGTATAGTAAATTTTAACTTGGGCTTTAATAACAAACAAAACAAGGTCTGAAGCATATGAGCATTCCATATCAAAAGGCAAAAAGACTGGAAATAATAAGATCCAAACCAACTGTTAAAACATGACAGTCTGGAAATTCACTTGGCTGAACATATAAAAAATGAAACTCCCAAATAGTTGGTTTATTCAACACATGCTTGAGCCAAAAGAGCTGGGGCCACATTAGTCATCCATGACCTAGGCGAGCAGTTAAACTCCTGCATAGAATGAGCTATCTTAGGTGCTATAAAAGCATTCCCTTATCCAATACCATCTAAAGCTACTTGATCGACTCCATCATACAATCATCTCTACAAAAATAGATTCATAAAAAATGATTTTGAGGGGAAAAGTTGTTCTCTTGCCTATAATGAAAAGTTGTTCTCTTGCCTAAACAAGATACAATAGTACAACAAACTAATAACAATATGCTTGAACTTTTAAACAAACAACAACAACAAAGCCTTATCCCACTAGGTGGGGTCGGCTACATGGATCATACGACGCCATTCCGCTCATTCGTTGATCCATGTTCATAAGATTCGACATGATTTTATGCTGGCTGTCGGGGCCTAACACAACCCTCCTCCTTTATCCGGGCTTGGGACCGGCTATAAAATATAGGCGGAGTTATTTGAACTTTTAAACAAACAAATGGAAATAAAGTTTACGTTATAGAAGTCAGCCAGCAATCAAGAATCAAATGCACTGGCTTTTGATGTTTCAACCCCTTATGAAAATAGATCAAAGAAGTATCAATACCCTTTATCTTATACCCCTTATGAATAAAAAATGGATGTGAGCACCTGGCTCACATCCTTTATCTTCTCAAGAAAGAAAAAAAACCTTCACTTGAAGGGCAATTCAATCAACAAAACAAATAGTTATCTCTGTAGGGATATTCATAGCTACACTTCTTCTCTCCACAATATCCACACCATATTTAGAGCAAATTGTAAATTGTTATCCAATACCAAATTCATACAGCCAGACAACAACAACAACAAAGCCTTATCCCACTAGGTGGGGTCGGCTACATGGATCATACGATGCCATTCCGCTCTATTAGTAACCAAACCTTTCGGTATAAACACTGCATTCAGGCGAGGATGCAGCGGCTCTTGCTCTCTTATCACTGTACCCGAGTTGTACAGCGCGTTACTTACGGGTAACGACCTAGCATTAACACAATATATTCGTTGATCCATGTTCATAAGATTCGACAGGATTTTATGCTGGTTGTCGGGGCCTAACACAACCCTCCTCCTTTATCCGGACTTGGGACCGGCTATAAAATATAGACGGAGTTTCATACAGCCAGGCAATTATGCCCAAATAATTTTCTTTTCATTGATAAAAACTCTCAAAACAAACTACATGTTACGAATAATGAAGATGGTTATCAACAAAGAAATGTTTCAATCATGTAAGAGAAACCTTGTTCAATGGGTATCTAAATAGGAAGTGAATTCAAACCGAAGCCTCCATTGCCAATACTAGAACATCTAATTCCTTTTTTTTTTATTTTGAAAGGGGAAAGGATGATTGCCATGTTTGCAATCATCCAATTTTATTGCTGTGGGATAATATGTACAAGTTCAATGATTGGTTACGCAGTTTGAATAAAATTCATTCGTTGCTTGTTCGCTAGTGTCGCATCATGTGATTGGAACATCTAATTCTTATTCATACAACATACTGTAACAATCTGACAGGCACGTAAAAAAGGAGAAGAACGAGTAACGAATATAGGAAGTTAGGAACAAATTCCAGAAGAAACAGAATTTTCATAAAGATACCTAGTGCTCATTCCCGTGGCCAGAGTGGTCGCCATGCCCTTCCCAAGGATGACGCCAACCCTATAAAAAATTTACAGGAACCAATTGTCAATGGCTTTGACAGTGAAGGCAAATTCTTTTTCCTTTTTTTTTTGAGAAAAACTAAAGGCAAATTCTACAATATGTTCCATAAAGATACTTACCAAAACTACTGGACCATCTTGCTTAGCCCTGTACAGAACCCAAAACCTGCAATGCAAAATTATAACGAGGTTAAACGTTAGTAGGTAGTAACAACAGAACTTACCATGATCTTTTTTTTTTTGGGTAATTTGTTGCTATGAGAGTGCTTTCCTGTATACAACAAATAAAATAAATAGAAATTAACTATGACATTTCCTGATCAATGATCATGCTATTCTTCCTTTATCAGTGGTCACCCTACTATTTGAGAGCTTGTCTCTAGACTAATCTGGATACTGCAACCAACACGAATTTTACTTAAGTGGAACAGGTTGCTTTCCTGATCATGTTTTAACCAGAACAATGCAAAACAACATATTTCTGATCAATAGGTCATTAGCAAAATTCTCGAACTCGGGAGAACGTTCTCTCCCAATTATCCGTAGGAAAGTACACGCAAAAAACACCATCTTGAAACTAACTTCTCGTATTCAAATTCAATCAGGATATCAGAGATGCTTATGATTTAAGAACAGTTGCTACTTTGAGATTAACCACCGAACAAGATGTTGATGCCTATCTTGGATCTAAATGTTGGCAACCCTAAAAATTTGAACTCGCGCGTGAATGGGGTCAAAATGTTTGCGAATTGAAGGTGAACCACCATTATTTGGCAGAGATCGGTGAAAGGGTTTCGAAATCTTCGGGAGTGGAGAGTCTCTAAATAATAAGGAAGAAGGAAGGGGACTTGAGTGTTACCACATGACGGCGCAGAGGCCTTTCCCGGTGACGACGTGCCATCGCTTGGGGTGGTGGATGGTGAATCCCTTGTAGGTGGTTCCCGCGCCGTGACCTCCGCCGCCGCCCATCTCTTTTCCGGCGATGTGCTCTTCTCACCGATGGTTCGATCTATGAAAAGCTGCTTGCAAACTGGTGGCAGACCGAGGGGGGATGACGGGAGCTACGAGTCATCGAGGAGAAAGACGATCGCATGATTGAACGAACCCATGGGCCTAACATAGGCCCAGAAACTATGAAGCACGTCGATCTGTTGTTGGTCCATGTTTTTTTTTCTTTTTGTATAAACACATTCTACCTAGTTTTCAAGTTTCACATTGATTATTATATGAAAAATATTTATTATTTTCATAATGTTGCAATGATATTTGGGTTATAAATTAAATTTAATTAAATATAATTTCCTTAATAATATTATATGTTTAATATTGAAATAAAAAAAAATTGAGAAACATAGGGATGTAACAACACTACGGGTTAATTATAACTAGGGGTATTCACCGGGTCGTGCCGACTCATGAATCCGATCTTCTGATTCGATCAGAATCAATTTGGGTGTAGGGTACGAGTTGAATTTTTTCAACCCGAGTTGACTCGACCTGACCTGATTTTTAAATTTTTTTATTTTTATTTAAACTTAAGCTTATATTTGATTTAAAAAAATTTAAAAACTTGAAATTTAAGTACCTAAATAACATTAAGTAGTTAGAAATTTTATTGTATGTATTAAAATAAATATTAAATAATATATTTTATATTATATAAAAATTAAAATAGTAAGAAAAAATTAAAATAAATTGGGTGGTCGGGTAACCCGACCCGATGGGTTGAATTTGAGACTTTAATCCTCTCCGTGAACATCCCTAACCATAACATCCCTTAGTCCGTCAAGATATTGTTCATTTTGAGACTTCGGCCCACACGAACTTAAAATGAGTTTTGAAAGATAAATGAGACATTTTGGTGTTTTGTGCTCATGATCATTTTCGTATTTTGTCCATGTCGAATTATATTTTGTAACATCCCCTTAGCTTATCAAAATTTTATTTGCTTTGGACCTCAGTCCGCACGAATTTAAAATACGTCTTGAAAAATAAGAGTATAGTATTTTGATCATTCATCACATTTATGAAAAGTGAATAATTTTTTAACTTGGTAAATGTCAAAGAACTAATAACGTCCATTTGAAAACTTAACAATGCATATATAAGGATTATTCTTCTTAATTAAGCGAATTAAAATGGGCAGTAACAATTCGGACTCCAAAACTCAGGGACGGAGCCAAGATCAAAACGGGGGAGGGACGGAGCCAAGTTTAAGGGGTGGCGCAAGTAGAGAATATAAAAAAATAAAATACATATATATATATATATGTATATATGTATATATGTATATATGTATATATGTATATGTATATGTATATGTATGCATGTATATATTATTAATTCTATTAACCAAATTAAGAAATAAAAAAATATTACTTTAGAATCAACATATAATTACAATTATTATTTTATTTAGATTAAAATAATTTTTTGTTATCCATCATGCTTTTTTCTTTTTATGTTTATCATATTAAAAGAAGATAATCAACATATTTTTTTACAAGTATCCAAACTACTTTTTGATGAGACAAAAGAAAAAAAAATATAGGAGAAATATAATCCCTAAAATGTATAACCCAAGGACCTCATAAATATAATTCTATATGAAAAGTATTTTACAATTAAGAATATCATTGTAAAGCAAGTTTATTTGGATAACATAAAAGGCAAAAAAATATGCATGATAAAAAGAAAAAATGTGATATCCTTGTTATTTGGATATCCTCTCCATCCCTCGTGACCATGTCTTTCTTCGAATAATATGATATCCTTCTCATGAGATTATAATTTAATGAGAAGTTAGTGATATAAAACTTTGCCCATTGTTCTAATAAAAAAATCATTATAGAAATTAAGCATAAAATAATTGACTCATATTCACAAATTCTTGGGATAAATGGCTTTGTAATTGTAGTGAACCTTGAATTTAGATGCAACCAAAAGATATTACATATTTCAGGAACATTATGATAAAAAAGATTGAGCACTCCTAGACAAAGATATCTTTGAGAAAACAGAAAAAATAATAGGTAAAAAAGTAGGAAAAATAATGGAAAAGAAACATACTTAACAAAGATCCTTGAAAAAAAATAGATTAATTTAGGTAAAGATCAACCAAGAAATTTATTGAAAAATTAGTTAAACACAATTAGGTTTCCTTGATCTAATTAAGAAACATTAGATTGCATGAACTTCCATTCTGACACAGAGAGAGAGAGGGAGAGAGAGTTCAGGTAAGAAAGAGGTTGGATCCATGGAAATATGGAACCTATATGAGGCTTAGGAAGAGATCTGAACCTGCGCTCCCTTATGCTGTTGTTGGCCACTCTTTTGCAAAGCAGGTTGGTGGATTCACAAAGAGGTGCTTGCATCTCATTAGGGTGAATCATGCTTTGAAAGGCTGATTTGAGGAGGGAGAAGGTGCAAGTGAGAATGAGGCAAGGGTGAAACAGTTACACAGGGTTTTGGTTGTAAATGTTAATTTGATATGAATCATCGAGTGACTATTCTTAGCATCAGACCAAAACTTCTTAGTTAAAAGAAGGTGGTATTCATTATGATCGTAGGTTATTCATTTCATGGTGCAAATTTTGTGACCGTGACATGCCTTCCTTATATGTGTGTACTAGGTCTATTAGAGTGTATATACACATTTGTGTATGCACCCTGATATCCCCTTTGTCTCTGTACATTATTAGTGATTTAATAATCGAATAGCGATTTGATAATGATTTAAATAACAGATAACAAATGATGATTAGTGATTAGAGGTTCATTTAGGATATTAATAAATAAGCGTTCGTTAAACTTTGAGGCAGTATTAACGGATGAATATAAAATAACATAAATTATTCAATCAGTCATTATACACATTTTATTATAATTTAGTGAATAAATTATTAATATCTCAATGAAATAAAAAAAATTTATAAGTAATTTTTTTATTAAAAAATATAAAAAAATATATTTACAATATATAGTTCATGCATGATATCAAAATATTAATTACTAAATTAATTTTTATATCCATTATCAATAAATAAATAATTTGTAATTTTAAATATTAATATAGAATAACTATAGTTGAATGATAATAGAATAAAAATGATAAAATAATAAGATAACTTGAAAAAAAATAATGCATATGAATAAGGATAAAATTAAAAAAAAAATTTAAACCTCTAAACGTTAAATGCTAATAGAAGTAGCTTTTTAATATTTTTATTTAAAATGCTAAACTATAATTAATCATGTCTTTTACTAAACAAAAAATAACATTTAAACCATTAAACACTATTTCAAACGTTTTTTTTAGCATTGTCAAACAAAGCCTTTGTCAATTGTCAAATTAAATTGATGGATGAGATCAAAAGAAGTTAGGGTGAAATTACAACATGTGTCGTGCAATTCCATAATTTGGACCTTTGTATTAACACCACTGATTTGATGATCCAAATTATTTTGATTTGATTTAATTATTCTATCGTACTCACAATGTTATATGTCATACTTAATTTATTGTTAAAAATTTTAAAATATTTTAAATGTAATATGTGGCTTAATCAAGTAAGGTGATATGATAACTTCTACCTTTCACACTATTAGTTACTTAAATCCTTTTTATAAATTTAGTTAATTATATTTTGTTGTCAAGTTTTTAAAAAATGTTCTCCACAATGAATTTATTTTCTTTGTTATCTTAATAAATTACATTTGTTATAATATTATATATACACTTAATGGTTATAACTTTCTTCCAAAAATTTATATAAACAATTCATTTTATTTTGTTTAAAATAATATAGCTAATATTAGCCAATCTTAGCCTACACTCCCGAAAAACAACTTATTTACTTTATTAAGGTTTTTATCATATGTAATTTAACTTTAAAAAATATTAATTGTCTTCATCATGTTAGATGGCTTTATGATAGGATTACATTAATGACGCCTTTTGATTTTCTGCTAGGTAGATAGGCGAGAATTCATTTTCTAGCCAACAACCGAGATTTAATTATTTTTTATTACTTTTTTTGTTTTATTGAAAATCTCGAGTTTATTTCAACGTCAAGGAAGAATTAATTAAGCCAATTTATAATTAGATTATAATAATAGTTGGCCCATGCATATTGAACAATGCATCAACAAGTATTGAGTATTTTGTTTGGAATTTCTAGCGATTTGATAAGAAGATAGCGGTTCAAATAGCAGATAACGGTTGGCGGATAGATGTTTAATTATGAAATTGATAAATAAGTATTTGGTACATTTAGCGGTTGAGTAGATTGTTGAATATAAAAAGACATAAAAGGACATCATATAATAAATTATTTAATTCATAATATCATATACATTAATTTAATTTGACTTGGATTATTTTTGCAACCTCAAAATTAAATATTCTTACAAAAAATTTAATTTGATTCTTTAGAACCACACTAATCATTTTGTATCATAAATATTTTAAAAGAAATATACAAATTCGTTCGGATCATAGTAAAAAGTAAAAAATATTCATAATTAATATTTTATCCTTGAAGTAAAATTGATAATTATAATTAGACCATAAGGATATAAATTTATTTAAAATGTATTTGTTGCAGTGCATGTATAAGAGACAAGAACAATAAAATTTTTCATCAAATCATGATAATTAATTGCATCACACATTCGATAGCAAATGAGCAATTTCATTACGAATATCACTCATTTCCACCGATCTTCCTATTACATTTTCATTATTTGTTGAACTACCTTGAACATCAAGTAGGTCATCGGTAAATATAAAATTGGGATGTTGATCCAGTATATAAAATACTGGATCATTTGGCGAGCTAATGCGAATATAATTATGTAGTGTAAATGAAGCTACTATAATTTTTATTTGTGATTCAAAACTAAATTGTGACATCTGGTGA
Source organism: Pontederia crassipes (assembly GCA_030549335.1). Classification (NCBI taxonomy): domain Eukaryota; kingdom Viridiplantae; phylum Streptophyta; class Magnoliopsida; order Commelinales; family Pontederiaceae; genus Pontederia; species Pontederia crassipes. The sequence goes on from JAUKPH010000017.1 coordinate 9,986,400, forward strand.
AGTATCTTCCATCTCTTTTTCAGAACTCCAAAAAATCTTTCTATACAACTTCAAAAGGATGAATGTGCTCGATTAAATTTTTCCTCCGCAGTTCTTGGTGGTTCTTGTTGAAACTATGATTGATGGTATCTTATTCTTGGACATGGCACTAAATATCCTTTCCTATCACGATATCCTTTGTTCACCAAATAATATTTACCTATTCAAAGATAAACATTTAATGTTTTCATGACTGAAATATTTTACATTGGATATAGAAAAGTTATACCTTTTGGCGGCTTTGGAAAGTTCATTGTAGGGGTGTTAATATCATGGAGAAAAACTCGTGTGTCGTGTGCTGACCCTTACCACCCAACAGACACAAACATAAAGCACATGTCAAAGTCACATGAAGCCATGATATTAAATGTAGGAATGTCTTTCCTTCCTACATAGCGTAATTGATCTCTTTCAGGAATACAAGCTGCCACATGTGTGTCATCAATACAACCAATACAGTCCTAATAAAATAATTCATGTTATAATTAATTATAATTAAATAAAATTTGAACAATACATGTACAAATATAATAAATCTTACCTTAAAATATGGCATGTATCTTTCATCATTGACTATATGAAATGGAATATCTTTGAATTGTGGATTCCTAGGCTTTATAATATGGCGAGCTAAGCATCTTTCTTTGCCACATACGACATTCAAACCTTCATGAAATGTTCTACTAATAATTTCACCTGAACGTTGAAAGCATTCACCAACATCTCTATTTGAAAGGTTCAATGCAAGTGTGTAAAGAAACATACCCACTTTTTCAATGATAGACATTCGGCCGTGCCGAACCTCAAGTGTGGGCACGGCCGTGACTCCATGCAGCACGGGCGTGACCGGCCCTGAACTCAGGTAAATGTTTGTGATGACCACACATAGAATGATTTGAAGTATGTATAACCCTAAATAGGATTAAATCATGCAACATGTATTGGATGATTGTATGTATTGATGAATGTAAGTAAAAGATGGATTGTCATGAAGGTGTCTTTTTGTAATCGTGGAGGGAAATAAAATCTTCACTTGCTAGCTTATGTGATGTATCCCCGGGGAAATAAAGTCCTACCCACCATGGTTTGTACTTCCAAATGGGACAATCGTCCTGGCCTAGCTAGCCAAGTACCCGTAAATTAACATGGTCTTCCTAATCACCAAGATAATAAGTTATCTTAATCAAGATAGAAGATGAAAGATGATGTAAAGTGAAAAGTAAAGTATTACACTTATGTTTGTACTTCAAGGGGACCAAAGCCTATGAAGTAAAGTCTTACATGTGTATGTACTTTCCAAAGATGACTTGGGACATAAAGATAAAGATGATGATGTAAGCTCCAATCGGATGCTAATGTATGTCTCCTTGTCAAAAGATGCTATGTAAGAAGATATTAAAATAAAACAAGATAAATGATGACAGGCCTTAGCATAATGACAAGTTATGATATGCTTTGACCTAATGATTATGATGTTATATGCTTATCTTATCTTTCCATGATGATATATTCATATGCCATATAGTGTGCATAAGTAGCTCATAGCATACATATGATTTATGTACCATGATGATGATATGCATATGCCATGACATGGAGAGATTATGTCATAGGATCATAGCATGCATGGGCCTCAACATACTCTAACGGAAGAAATCCCCTGCACCCCATGGATCCGTGCAGATATGGACGAGGCATAGGTTCGGCGGTGAGAGCTTCATGATGATGACATTGCACATGAATTGGTCGGGCTAAGGCCCAAATTAGCTTTCAGTCTTTTACATTATGATGATGGACTCCTATAAGAGTCAAGTATGTATGGCTTATGGGCCTTGGAGTCATTTACTTTATTTGGACTCATTTATGTACTACGAACCATATATTGGGTCTTGATGTTAGAACCTATGTGGCCCATGTGCTAGTTATGTATCTTGGGTTTATTTTTATTTACTTATGAAGTCTTCCGTTGTGTTTATGACATTATTATTTTAAGTTGATTATATTATGTTTCCGTTGTAAAGTTCTTATGAAATTAGGTCATGTCAAGTGACGCCGCCTAGGGTTTGGCAAATTTAAATTGGGGTCAAATTTTAGGGGCATTACAGTATGGTATCAGAGCCATAGTTTGGCTCATATGTATTAGGTTTAGGATGTATAAGCCATAGGTTGACTAAAGTGTCTAAGTGAGATGTCTAAGTGAAAAGTCCATGTGCAATCGTTATGATGTGCCACCGAACCTAAAGGTAAATGTTATCATATGATTAATTCATGCTAATGATGTTTCTATGTGTTGTGTTGAATATGAATGTAGATGCCAAGACGGGCAATTGTTGATGAAGACTATAAGAGGAATGCATTCCTTGATGGATTAACCCGTGCGGCACAAAATGCCCAAAGACCCATTGAACCGGATTACTCCATCGAGAGATTCCTAAGGCTCCAACCTCCGAAGTTTGATGGAGTGGGAGATCCCGAATTAGTTGAATCATGGATCGAAGAAGTAGGGGACGTCCTCAAGGTCATGGGGTGCCCCGGAGACCGCAAGATGATGTATACTACACATCGCCTTTGCGATCAAGCTAAGGCATGGTGGAAGGCACTCTTGAAGACTACCTTCGAGAATGAAGAAGAGGTCGAATGGGAGAGCTTCGTGGAGGTGTTTGAGGCTCATTTTTTCCCTAACCATGTCAAGGAGAAGAAGAGGGACAAATTTCTCAATCTCATCCAAGGAAGCATGACTGTGGATGTGAACACCTTTCTAAGACTGGAGAAGTATGGGGAGCTCAATGAGAATGAGCTTCAAAGGACGAAGAGGTTCATCAACGGTTTGAACTCTGGACTGCAACCCTGGGTTAGGAGTGATCGTTGCACCATTATGAAGGACGCGTGGAGGTTGCCACTGAACATGAAAGAAAGTACAACGAAAGGAAAGATGCTAAAGGAAAAACGATCAAGAAGTACGAAGGAAAAGTTCAAGAAAAGAGCCCAAGGAAAGCTCCTTATCATTCACCAAAGAAAGGGGAGCAAGGAAAAGGTGTATGACACCATTGTGGTAGATATCATCCCGACGAATGTCGCATGAGGGCTGAGACATGTTTATAATGTAGGAAAGCAAGTCACTACATAAGGGATTGCCCGGAAAAGAGTGGGGACAACTGCAACAAAGGAAAGATGGCTATGGATCCGCCAAAGGCCCCAGTAAGAGTGCTTGCCATGGAAGTTGATGACTATGCAAGGAAAAGAGTGGGGACAACTGCAACAAAGGAAAGAGTGCTTGCCATGATGTGAACCAAGGTAATATTCTAATTGTCGGACACTATGCAAATGTTCTCTTCGATTTGGGTGCAACACATTCCTTTATCTCTCATGCATTTGCTAGCATGTTAGAAGTAAGACCTCTAGTTACAAATTGTCAACTAGAAGTAGTGACTTCCACCGGAATGGTAGCCACTAGGAGATATGTTTCCAATGTATGTATAGAAATAGATAGGAAGAATTTTTCATGTGACCTCATATTGCTTCCTATGATAGATTATGATGTAATCCTAGGAATGGATTGGTTATCCTATAATGATGCTCGTATGTATTGCAAAGAAAAGAAAATTTTTATAGGTGACCATCATAAAAAACCTACAATGATTAGGGGAGTTTCCTCCAAGAAAGTCAAGGTGCTAATTTCAGCAACTAAGGCAAGTAAAATGATCAAGAAAGGAGTAAGATGATTTTTAGCAAGTGTCATCAAGATAGATTCACAACTTGATCACTAGCTGATCACTATAATTTTTTATCCCATTTTAGATGCATTTCACCCATATCGAGCCCCTAAATTGCCCAACTTTTGGCCAATTATGTTTGAAATGCATAAGATTGTGATAACTAGTTGATCTTCCTCATTATATACTTAATTCCATGTGCATAGAGGTCCTGAAATACCAAAATCCATTAATATTTCAATTCTATGTCAAGTTATCATTTTTAGGACAAGTTATCACTCTTATATGTGAAGTTATCATTATTTTGAGTGAACTAATTTTCAATGATTTTCTTGCTCTAAATCCATTATTATCATGAATGAATCATATTTGGATGATCATATCTCAACTTGTGCAAAATTTTACGTCCATTTGAATAAGTTATCATTTTTCCTATGCCAAGTTATCGTTAAAGGGCAAAACTGTTATTTCGACATGCAAAACTATCAATTCTGCACAAAGTCCTTAGGCAATCATTATATTATTGTCCTAACTCATTTTTGTTCAAATTTGATCACATTTGGATAATCACAACAAAAATTATGACAAGTTATCATTTTTAAGGAAATTAAGTTATCGTTTTGGCACCCAAGTTATCATTTCTATGAAATCTTATTCATATTTGATTTTTGACTTCACTCACTTGTCACCCTAATCCATTTGATGACTCTAATGCCTTGAACCACTTGTATTTGGATAATTTCCATGATTAGTGCAAAGTTATCATTTCCGAGTTCCAAAATCATTAGTTTTTCATATCGATTTCCATTCCTGCACAACACCAAACTCCTTTTGATTATTGAGCTGAGTTTACTTGCTGTCCTAATCCTTATTTGTTTATTTCTTATTAGAGGACTTTGATGTTTGCTGTTGTGGATTTTCTAGCAGGAAAATGGAGTATGAATTAAGCCAAAAAGGTGGGGGGGCCACTCCTTTACTGTCCAAAAGCTGCTGCAGTCAGCTGGAATGCAGGGACTATTGGACAGATGGCTGAAATCAAGGGAATAAAACTTTCTGATGCTAATCAAAGGGTGGACATGACACATATATAAGTTGAAGAAACCCTGGAATGGAGGGAGGAGGCCGGCCATTGTGCAGGAGGACTGGATTGGAGCTGAAGGGAGCTGTTCTTGAGCTGAAGGAGCTGAATTCTGTCAACAGCCCTAATTCCAGGATTATTTCCTTTGGTTCTTTACTAAATTTTGTATCAAACTTTGTAAACATGAGGAGCTAAATTCCATGCCTCCTAGGATAGGGTAGTAGTCTAGATTAATTATGGATGGACTAAGGACAATTCTGATTCCCTAAACTGATATCAATTCTGTTTGTTGAAATTTGTATTGATATGAACCTAATTCTTGTCATTGTAGGTCCTATTTGTATTTACAACTGAGAAGTTGTCATTTGATCTAATCTTTATTCAGAAATGAATTAAGAACCAATGCCAAGTTTTCTGGATTCCATCTTGATTACAAATCTGATTTTTCCTGAATTCTGATTTTTGAATTGCTCAATCTGTTTTTATCATTATGGAGCCATAATTGATTTATAACTGAGAGGTTACTTATAGTTTCCTTCTTGTTCAAAAATGAATCAAGAGATAATGGTGTTTGCAAAGTTTTAACCCCTAAATTGTTGCAACTTTCCATTACTGATTTGCAAATCTGATTTTCAAATCTGATTTTCAAATCTGTTTTCCTGATTTTGTGGAATCTGCCATGTCATTGCTAAACCTTTGCTTTAACCTACTACTGAGAGGTGGTCTTGTGGCTTCCTTGATGTTCAGAGATGAACCAAGGAGCAATTGCATGTACTGAATTCCCTCATATGAATTAAGTGCTGATTTCTATCCAATCCATTAATGAAAATGTGGATTTCATTTGAATTTGCAGCTGAGAGCCTGATTTTAAATCCTCTTGTAGTTTAGAGATAAACCAAGGAGCATTTGCATTAATATTGGATTTATTTCATCCATGTTTAGTTGATTGAAGCATTCCTTTCATTTTTAAAGTGCAATTTAGAAGTTATCATTTAGAATTTTATTGAATTGCCAAAAAATCAGCAAAGTGACTTGGATTGAACTTAATGATAACTTGATTTTCAGTGGGGATCCTCTTCTAATTCAACTTGGCTAACAATTATATAACAATATATTATTTAGTTCTGGTCTAATTGAGCTGTGAAAACAGCCATATTGAAGGTTGAATTAGATTTGACTACAAAGTGATAACTTGTCCATTTCCATCCATAATTAAATTAGATGAACCCCAATTCCTAGGAGGGCCTTCCTCATTGATAGATAAACCCTTTTAACCTCTAGATTAGCATTTATAATTCAGTGTAGTTAAGTTTTCAAAAACCTCAAAACAATTATCATTCTGCATATTTTTAAAAATCTATTTTCCAAACTCTTTAAAATATGTTTTTGCCACTTCAAGTAGAATTAGTCTAAATTGTTTTTAGGTAGTCTAGGACTTCAAATCACTGTGGATACGACATTTAGGGTTACTACAATTGACCTGTGCACTGCAGTAGAGAGTGAGTTATGGAGTTGAAACAAAAATTAAAAAAATTGACTTTTGACCCAAAATTCAGCAAGTTATCACCCAACCCCCCATCCAATTTCACTTATCACAACCAAGACACCGGAATCCTTAGATGTGGTGAGAGGACATGCTCGGGCCTACAAACGAAGCTTTCAAGCCAAGATTGAAGGAGCACTTTTGAAGAACAAAGGAGAAGACTTCTGCGTAGTAGACTCATGCGAGAATTGCATAGCAGTTTCGTCATTGCTTCGGAAAAGTACTCTTTGTTCTACATATTGTTGGAATGATAATTTAGATTTTTCATATTCTATCTACCTGTCTTAGTACTTCAGATTATTAGTTTTAATTTTATCTTTCTATTTTAGTTGCTAGAGCTTTAGTGTATGAACGATTTCTGATTAATCAAATAATAAGTACTTTAGTTTTTATGAACATGTTTGTTATGATTAATGCTTTTCTTTAAACTTTTATGATTTCTAGGTTAATTATTAATTGTTAGTGTAATCAATTCTTAATTCATAATTTTTTGTTCGAATCAATTTTTAATTTTGTGTTGAAGCAATACATGTCGTAATCTAATAGAATCCGTGCAGAATATTAGATTGTGTGGTCCTCATAATTGACCCATGCGGTTGATTAGGTAGTTTAGAGATTGCAATATATTGCATCTTAAATTCAATATAACTGAGGGCATATCCGTGCGGAATACTTTTAGATTATTATTGTCTTAAGATAGTTGATTTACTCGCATGGGAGATCCTTAAATCGTCTAAAAACTGAATCTGAACTTCATGTTTATACTTGATTTTACAAAAAAAAATATAGATTGTTCTAATTATTATAGATCACTCTAAGGACCTATGCATCGTTAGTTTTAGTCTCTATTTTTTTGTTAGTTTATTTTTTGCACACTTTTACCCAAACTTTATGTCGTGTCTTAGTAGTCTCTTAAATTAGTTTAGTTAAGTTAATTCTTCGTAGATTCGACACTCTAATCTTACCCTTTATTACTTGATGCCCTTGCTTGTTATCAATTCTCGCATCACACACATGTTTCTTTGTTGAGAAACTCAAGTCAAGTCATCATAAACTTGGGTAGAATTCTTATTGTCTCAGACCTTGGGAGGTTGGTCATGGCAGATTCGGGCTGAGTTTGGAAGAACTCGGTCAAGGTTGCGGAATCAGGGTTGAGTTTTGTAGTTCAAAAATTACATGGCTCTGTGGTGATTTCTAATCATTTTTGCCAATTTTTTCCAGCATACTTGGTCATCATGTCATCGGTTCTAGCATCCCAAAATCACCCAGAATATAATGCAATAGTTCCTGCAAAGACCATAATATTTATGATGAACTTAAGCATTATTACATACCTTGTGAAAAATTGGCGAAAACTATCATGTTTCTCCTCTTCCTCCTCTTGATCATCTTCCCCTTCCTTGAACTACAACCCTTGTTCCCATGCGTTGTGTTCTCCTAATCTTGTGGCGTGCTTGTCCCTTTGCTCTTCTCCTCTAGGCACGACAATGTCAAAATACTTAGCCGAGAGGTAGCGAATGAGAGAGAGATGGGGCGCATGTGTGAGAAAACCAAAGAGAGAGGATTCGTTCGAGTTCATTTATAGGAGACAAGGGGAATTTTTTTTTTGTTGGGGTCAAATTCCTTCTATTTCTATTTCTAGGTTTCTTTGATTTTCTACTCCCTCTCTTTTTCAACACACTGTCCAAGTTTATCTTTCAGGTTAAAAGCACTGCATGGAGAATGCACTCTCAAGAACAAATAATGGATGGTCATACTAAGAGTAGTGAAACTTTTATTCTGATTCATTTGACTCCCAGCAATGTGTGGAAGAAAGTTCTCCTCGTATCCAATATAATCATGTTTGATGCATGCATTTTACAACATGTTGCATTTAGGATTATTTTATATAATTTGATCATAGCATGCATCTATTTCTATATTTATTTTTTAAAATTCTTTGACATACCAATGTATCTCTAGTTGGTTTGTTTTGCAAGAATTGTCGATGAAAAATGACAAAGGAACGAAATGAAAGAATAATAACTCAAAACGGAGTTAAATCGGCTTCTGAAAAATATAAAGTTCAAGTTTCACGGGTCGTGATAAACTCCTCACGATCGTTATGAGGTATTTCATGGATCGACACCTGATACTCACGACTCTCACAGAGCTTGATTACAAGGAATTTTGATTTCATGATCGTCAAATATTTGTCACGGCTGAGACATCATTATACGGATTGGGTAATCCCTATGTCTCACTGAAGAATTTATGATTCGTGACATATTTCTCACAGCCGTTAAAGCGGTCTTCACGGATCACACAGTCTCACGGCTCCTCCCGCAAGTCAAAAAAGAAAAAAAGTCATAATGGGTCGTGAAGATGTATAACGGTCAAAGAAAGTAACATTTACCATTGAATGGATGTGAAACATCCATAATGGGTAACAAAAAATGTTTACGGATCAAGAAAGTAACTTTCACGGCCGTTACAAATGTTTTACGGGTTGTGAAATTACTTAAATTGCGTGGCTGAAAAAAATGCTTGAATCATGGACGTGAAACCCTCCTCACACCCGAGATGGTTGCAGACAACCCCGAGTATGATTCTGATTTAGCCATGAAGAGCACTTCAGGAGATGTGACAAATGGAGAATTCAACATGGAAACTTATTTTCGGAAGGATTACCTATGCACAAGGACACCAAGGGGCCGTTTGGTTTAGAATAAACCATGGAATATCTTACTTCCAAACATTATCGAGAATAAGAATATATCGGTCAAACTTCATTTTTTATGAAACCATCATTTTTATCCACACGACGAGAATATTTATATTCTTTCAAAATGAAAGAATAGCCCTATTTTTTATTTTATTTTTTATAAATTTACCATATATTATTATTTTATTATTAAACACAATATTAATAAATGTAAAGTATTTATAATAAAATATTTTAGTAATAAAATATTTTAGTAATAAAATATTATATTTTAAAATTATGATATTCTCGAACCAAATGCTACTAAGAATAGGAATATGTTTACTTTTTAAAGAATATCATATTCAGTTAGTTTATTCTGGTTGAAAATATTCTCCAACCAAACGACACCCAACTCTTACCATATGTCTCATAGATTAATTGGAAATGAATTAGGCCAAAAATTTCAGAGTTTTACAAGGCAAACATTTCAAAATCAATTGGACTTTGAATGTATCATATTTTACATGAAAAAAAATTTGTTTCTTCTCATATTGCATGGAAATCCGAGTCTCAATAAAAAGGGACATCTGATAGTAAAAAACAACTTATGCTAGGGCTTGCAATCTATTCTCTGAAACCAAGAATGTGAGAAGAACTCAGAAGGTTTGTTGGGAAGATCTTTGTGGGATTGACTCTAGACGAAAATCAAGCAGTAGTTCATTGGTGATTCTTGAGAGTACTAACTGTTCTATTTTATCAATACTTTTCAGAGCTTAAGTGTACTCTTTAGTTGGCTATTATCCTTGTAGGAATAGTTAATTATGATTGCATGATTCTAGTGTAATTGATTTAATATTATCATGTCAAAGCATGACATAACAAAACTTGTAGGATCCTTGATGTAGTGCTTGTTGTGGAGTTTATTAAACATTACTATTGTATGGATGTTAATAGTTTACAATCTAGATGTTAATGCATCTTGATTTCTATTTAATTAGTTTACGATCTAGACGTAGTGATTTTCTTTAAACTTGAAATTGAGATAGTTTTTATTTATTCTGATAGGCGATCAATAATTGAAGTAGGTCTTAATCCGTCATTTGAAACGAACTTAATATTCTCAGATGCTATCAATTTGTCTATCTTGTAATTCATCATCCTATTTAATTTAGTTTTAGGTTTTTATCTTTGTAATTTTATTTTCTGCACAATTTTATCCCAAATTGTATGTCATCTTCTATTAACCTCCGAATTTTGATAGATAAGTAAAATAGTTCTTCATGGAACAATCTTTATTCTTAAACTTTATTACTTTCATTAGTGCACTTGCTATTATATCGTTATCAATTTTTGCATCAATGCTTAACCTACAAAGATTGTTTGAAACTTAGTCGAAAAGTGTCGCTCATCTATGAATGTCGGACATATCATATCTTATCCACGTGGTACCTGAGTCTAATTATCGGAGACTAGTGAGTATCCAAGATTATCACATGAATTGTCAAAGGAGGACGGTGAACATATGCACACAACTTATCTGTCATGAGCTCATGAACATCAAGCAGTTAGCATCGAATAAAGAAGGGAAAACTTCAAACAAGTTTTATTGAAAGCTTAATCTAAGCAGAAACTGTTTTGTGAAAGGAATTCGAATGAATGACAGTAATTCAGTGAAATATGGATCTTGACTAAGTAAACGCCTAGAAGGGGAAACAATATATGATGGTCCTTTTAATTATGGGAATACTTGATGTGTACTCTTAGGGGTCAAAAGTACTCTAGCTTTTAAACAAAATTTCGCACACTGTCACCAACTTGAGTCTCGAATCTACCATTAACTTTTGGTTCTTAAGCATCCAAAAAGGGAAAGAATACAATCACCAAAGCCCATTTTCATTTCAATTTGTCAACTCATACTTGCACAAAACCAAGCACAACATGTACTCACACATAGGATTACAGGTAGGATTAGTTCTTTACATGTAAGCACGACAGTTATAACTGTCCACCTATAAATAGCTGTGAACTTGACAATGTATTTTTTAATCTTCTCTTTCTGAATGAAACTTCTCTTCTTCTTCCTCTGCATCTTCTTGTTCTTCTTCTGCTATGGACATTCTATCAGATGTGCCCACTGTTATATATTTAATGCCGTCTTCCTTATTAATGATATATAGGTTGGTTCGGCATGCTCGAAGAGGATCCCATGGAACAAGTCTCCATAAGAGAATGAATTTGGGACATTAGTTGCAGAGAAAGGACATTTCATCCTGTACACCTGTGAAGGGAAAAAGTTCATGGTTCCTCAATACGAATGTCCTGCAGGAGCTACTGATGATGGCCAAAGAAGAGTATGGATTGCCAGGAGGCTTAAAAGTTTACTGAGAAAGATCCGGGGATCCGAGTTTTATTAGAAATTGCTCAGGATCTTCATTGGTCAGCGCAGGACAATGTCAACACTTGTTCGTTTTCTGATCATGAGCAGTATGATCAGCTTGTACACTCTGACTTGTATTTTTCTGTAAAATTTGTGACGTCGCTGGTGGACATCCATTTTTAATGCTCCTTAAAGCAATTGCTCGACTGAATTCTCAATTATTGAGTTTGTCACAATAGTTTCCTTCCTGTATGCATGTCGAGTTCCTAAAATTGCACTGAATGTTGATAACTTTTATAAGTAAATAATCGAAAAAAGTCAAGGATGTATTTATTTTATTTTTATTGTCTATTTATTTGGTATAGCAGTAATAATCATGAAAGGTGATTTCAGCTAAGAAATTGTTTGAAGTTTAATATGTTACGGCAATGATACCACTCTTCCTTTTCTGCAGAAGAAAACAAAACAATTAGGCTTTAAGTCTCTTTTCCGTACCTTTATATTTATTCAAATTAGACACTCCTTATGTTTATTCAAACAAAACATTCCAACCGTGAATTATATCTCACTTTAAAGCCATGCAGACATGACATTAATTTTAATAAGTGCCTGGTTTGAGACACCATGCAAAGCAATTTTAGATGGTCCACTATTCACATGGATTTCTTCGCCTCATAAGCTTGCTCATAAATTCAGCACCAGGCCTTCTACATAGTAGAAAACATGGATGACCCATCACTTGGTTCATGCATTGCTTTGCCTATGCACGACCATTTCTGAAATGTCAAGTCTCATTATAACTGAAATCAAGCTGTTCTCGTCTTTTGACAAGTCACGATCTTTCTGAAATCAAATTGCTCAGAAACGGCTCGTTACAGATTTCCCATCCCGTCAAGATGGACTAAGTGTTCATTTTATTGATAAATGAGAAATCAGAGTAGATTATGTAAGGTCATAGTTATTAGATATAAATTAGCATGTGTTCCCAATGTTATCTTAATTACTGTCCTTCAGAAAATTTGATGACTAATTGGTTGGTCCCAGCATGTTTTTGAGTTTATGAGAAATAGAAGCAATTGTTGGCCACCAAGTATGCAGTTTAACATGCTGATTCAGACATGCAGCATCAAGCATCATCCCATTGTCAGCAGCTGAGCTAAAGCACATGGTTGTGTTCCTTTAGCAGTGATCAATTAACCAATGTTACTGCCCAATATATGCCTTTTCATAGCCTATAAATAAACGATCACTTCTCAATCTAGGAATCAACACATTCACATACTTTTCAGCCTCACAATTCCTTCTGGGATCGATCGGCACAAGTTGATACAATGATCAGTGCAAAGAGACTTCTTCAGTTGGCAAGGAAATGGAGGAAGGCAGCGATATTGGGGAGGAAGCGGATCACATGGGCATCAAAGCATATTCATCCGTTGCAAATACCTGCCACACATCAATTGCTACCAAAGGCCACTTCGTTTTTATAGTTCTGAAGGAAAAAGATTTATGGTGCCTTTAGCATTCCTCAAAAGCAGTTTCTTCGAAGAGCTATTGAGAATGTCAGAAGAAGAGTTTGGAATACAAGGAAACAAGCGTATCACATTGCCCTGCGATGCTGATTTCCTGGAGCACGCTTTACAATTGTTAAGATGCCCAGTATCCAGAGATGTGGAGAACCAAGTACTCATGTCAATTGCCAAGATGCAACATTGTTCAAGAACTTCCCTCTGCAGTCTAGAGCAATGTCGACTGTTAGCAGTCTTGTGATCATTAATATGATTTGTACATAGACTTGTATATGTCCTCAAAAAATTTGTAATCTCAAAAAGATAGTTTGTATGTTAGGAACTAAGTTCCTAATTTCACATGTAACAGAAAATATAATGGTCACAGTTCCCCTCCTCTTTCTGTGTTTAAGAACCCTCATCTTGTTCCTTTTGGTGACTGTACAAGAATCAAGATTTGAAGAATCTTTCACTGAGATAAACTTGGCAATTAAAAGTCATAGACATTGGTCCATGTGTGTTCTGTGTATAGCTTGTGGTAAGGCGACAATGCCAGAAAATAGATGCAAGTAAAATCTTTCATATGAACCTTTGTTGTCAATCCGAATTGCATATTTATCTTGATAAAAAACAATACATCAGGCAATTTCTTCCCATTAGAAAAAAATGACAGATTTTGTGATAAACATAAACATGGATTGAGCCCTTTCAGAAAGGTTAATTCATACATTTAAGTCTGTTTTAATTTAAGATCATGTCATTCAGAAGGGTATCATAAAACTCACAGTAAAATGCTAAAATAATCAATAAACATAGCTGGTGTGAGAAAGGTCTAGTTCTCTCCAATTCATGGATACCTTAACGGCCAGGATTCAGTAATGATTAGCTATCATTCATCCATCTTACTTGCATTGCAACTTAATTTGGGCATGTCAGACAATAGATGATGTTCAGTTTGACACATGAATTTGCTTAGGTTGATATGTTCTAGTTGAGTGGACACCCTAGCTGTCATCAAAACATGCATGAACATGATCATCAGAGAATTTATCTCCGAACAAGAACGAAAACAGATTAAATGAGTAGACCAAAGAAAGCTCCATTTAAACAGCAAGTGTATCATGAAACATTTTCATCAAACTCGTTGTTTGGTTAAAATAAAAAGAAATAACGAACTCAATGACATGCTCCAAAAATTCGTTCATGACATCAGCTTTCTTGCATATTTAAATAAATGTCGCCCAAGGTACATAAAAATAAAATTAGCCAACCTGAATCAATGCAATAATAAGAAGTCAGTAACATATAAAGCATTCATGTACATATACAATACAAGTCTAGTAAATGCGAAATCAGAATTTATTATGCAAGGTAATGGTGTTTCGATATTAAGTAGGATGATGTATCTTTCCACTATCATCTTAACATATGCTGCTCCCTGAAGAACATGGATGATTAAGAAGCTGGCCCCAGCATGTCTTTGGATCTCGAAGAAGTAACATCAGTTAGCAACTCAAATCTACAGTTTCAGATTCAGACATGCAACATGCAGCATTATCACCTTGTCTGCTAAGCACATGGTTTTGCTTCTTACCAGCGATTTTAGCCAATGCTACAGTCCATTATACAATTCTTCATAGTATATAAATAAGCAGGCAACCTTCTCAGGCAACCAGCACATTCAAATCCTCATCAGCCTCACAACACATTCTTCTGAGTTTTGTTCGGTGATCGAAGTAAGCCAACAACATGATCAGTGCAAAGCGACTTCTTCAGATGGCAAGGAAATGGCGCAAGGCAGCAATGCTATGAAGGAAACGGATCTCGTGGACACCAAAGGATGCTTCATCTGATGGGAATGCATGCGGCACATCAATTGCAGCCAAAGGCCACTTCATCGTGTATAGTTTTGAAGGGAAAAGATTCATGGTGCCCTTGGCGTTCCTCAGTAGTGCTATATTTGAGGAATTACTGAGAATGTCAGAAGAAGAGTTTGGATTACAAGGAAATGGTCGTATCACATTGCCCTGCGATGCTGTTTTCCTGGAGAATGCTTTGCAATTGTTAAGAACTCGAGGATCAACAGAAATGGAGATGCAACTGCTCATGTCAATATCTAGGAAGCAGCATTGTTCAGGACCTTCGTTGTGCAGTTTAGAGCAATCTCAACTGTTAGCAGTCTTCTGAACATATTATTGTGATTTGTACATTGAATTTGTATATTTCAATATGCCGACTCCACCTAGTGGGATAAGGCTTTGTTGTTGTTGTTGTTGTATATTTCAATATATAGAAGATTTTGAAATCTCAAACAGGTTTTCAACTTCTCATTGCAGAAGTAGTTTCTCATAGTCACATTCACTCTCTCTCTGAATGCATTCTATGTGCTTGTGAGTTGCGAGGGGAAACTGAGCGTGAAAATATTTCAATTTCCATTTGTGCATTTCCGTCTTCCAATTATCAAATGGTCCTTTGGGAAAGAATTAAGAAGCCATCTCAGGTGAAGAATAAAGTTTAGAATGTAGCATAAAAGAAAATTCCAACATCATGAACATTTGACAAGTTATTTGCAATGAATTAAAAAAATGAAGAGATGATATCACTAAATTCTGTTTTTTTGTTCCTACATAAATTAAATTTAAATGATAAAAAATCAAATTTAATGATTTAAATCATTGGCATCTAAGAAAGTAAAAAAATTACCTTGAGTTAAAAGCTTGTGATGGAGACGGTCAACAAACAACAACAACAACAACAAAGCCTTATCCCACTAGGTGGGGTCGGCAATGGAGACGGTCAATCAGATAAAATTATTGCTGACATAATGGATGGACATTAAAAAAGAAGGATATGACATTTTTTGATATTCCAGCTAATTCCAACACTATGAGTTGGAGATAGATCTCCTTGTCTCCGATATATTGATGCTTAACCTACCAAGACTAATTAATCAGTGAATCTTAAGAATTGGCTTTGATTCTCTTGAGTGCTAGACATATCACCTACTGGCGTCTGAATTTGGACATTGAAGACAATAGAACATTGCCACATGAATCTGCTAATGTTGATGTGAAGCAGGTGAGCATACACTATCTGAAATGAAACCATGAAAACAGGAAATTTATCTTTCAGGATGAAGAACTAACAAGTAGTCCAAGGAAAGTTCCTTTTAACCAGAAACTATATCTGTATATATGCTTTATTTTCATCTTTGATTTTTTTTTTTTGAGTTCTCATTTTATTTTTTCTTGAATAGGGATGTAAATACAAAGGATAGTGTTTTAAGTTGAATTCAGAACCATCTAGAACGCCTCCAAAGTCTCTCCAATTTTATACCATTTCCCTAAAACATCATACTCCAACACATGAATCAAATCAGTCAATTGCAATTGACATGTCACAACTGATACAGTATATTTTTCAAGAGGGGGCTAGAAGCAAACTACTCCCAATCCAAAATCAGAAATTGGTCAGGTGCTGGTAGTCCTAAATACCGGGGGCCCCAAGTGGGTATAAAAAAAAATCAGAAATTGGTTTGCTTTAAAGGATGGAATGTGGAATACCTTGTCACTATCCTCAAGAAAATAACAAATCAAATTCAGAGTTTTGCTGGTCGATTTTACTTCGTTTTGATAAAAATGAAATACTAAAATAGCAAACCCAAATTTGACTATTGGGATGATTAAGCATATAAATAAGAGAAAAAAGTTTAGTTGTTGATCCTGCTATGCCTTCTATCTACATGAATTGCTGCTAGCCACTGAATATGTGTGAGTTGAAGCAACTCAATTGTCTCTAAACACACCATGTTGTAAATTATCAGTGTGTTTAATGAGCACACGAACTTGATAACAAAATAACTTCTTGAAGAAAGATGAAGATTCTTAATGTTGTGGTTCTCCAATCCTATTTAAGTTGCATGCCTTCAGTGGCTAATGCTACAAACAGATTGGTAACCATAGCAACTCCATCTATTTTTATCGGAATCACACTACTCATTGAGCGAGCACAAAAAATGCTTAGCAGGAGACTTGTTGAGATGGCACAAAAGTGGCGAAAGGCAGCTATTTTAGGCAGGAAGAGGATATCATGGGACAAAGCTCCAAAAGTTAACACATGCGGGACATTAGTTGCAGAGAAAGGTCATTTCATCCTGTGCACCTGTGAACGGAAAAGTTTCATGGTTCCAATTGCATTCCTCAGTACGAGTATATAGCAGGAGCTAGTGAGCTACTGATGAAAGCCCAAGAAGAATTTGGATTGCCAGGAGATGGTGCTATCACATTCCCTTGCAATGCAGCTGTCTTTGGACATGTTTGTCTCTGCTAAAGAAAAAGCCTAAAGTGTGCTGAGCAGGATCCTGTGATCTCAAGTTTCATTAAGAAACTGCTCAGTTTCTTCATTGCTCAGTGCAGGACAATTCAACGATTAGTAGCTTTCTGATCATGAACAATATCATCAACTTGTATACTCTGACTTTTCTGTTTCCTGTCGATCTTGTGATGTCCCTAGCCATTCTTTTACATCATGAAAATAATTGTTTGACTGATACAATTCTCAGCTTCCTACTTATATACACACACATATGTTGCCAACTGGAGAATCTAAGAGCCCATTGTTCCTTTTATTACCCTGACTAAGGATTTTGTAACTGAATGGAAGAGGTATCATGTTGCTTTTAGCGCGGCCTAATTTTAATCTGAGTTGAGATATGCAAGCATCATCTGTGGTTCAGCTTGTTTCACATATACTCAGAAATGTGGCCAATAGATGAATCAAACCTTATCTGAGTAATAAACAAGGTTAAGAGGTTATCCCTTTTATTTCAAGTGTCTGCCATGAAATCCGTGGACTAATAAGCAAAAGATTATGAATTTTCAACTTCTTAGTTTTTGTTATTTAGTTTTGTTGAAATATGATTGCACCAATTACCATGTTTCCATTATGAAGAACAGTTGCTACTGCAGTACTACACATGAAAAGTCAGTTGATTTTACCAAATCCGATATTTACATTCCAAATTGCTTGATTTAAGCTTGTAAAGAGTTGATATATTAATTCATCAGTAATCCGAAGGAAATCCAGGACATGCTCTGCGAAATGTCTTAGGCAGTGGATCGGATCTTCGGGCAACCAACTGCCTGCTACTGCGAGATAATGGCCTAAAAACACTACGGATTTGGATGGCGGAGCATTAAGAAGATTCTTTCTAGCTTATGTGATTCACATTTGAATCATGTGAGTCACTCTCTAACTATCCAAACTACAATCATGCACTCGCCCGTCCTATCTCCTCGAGGGTCACCAGCAGCAGGAAAGATCGTTCGTGATCACTTAGAGCCCCTCTTCCATCAATAGGTAGAAATTTATTTTGATAAAACGTAAATAATTGTATAATCTAATTAACCCTTTTCATTGAGACAATCTGATTTGATATTTGGAGTTGTTTGAATCTTAGACTGCAAACATATCAGCTTATTACATTTCTTCTGAAACGATTATATATGAGAAAACATTATCTGCTTTCCTAGCATTGTGATGTTTTGCAGACACAACATCACAATGTTCTAGGCATTGGTGTACATTGATAATTTCACAAAACAGGATGAGTTCTAAGTTGGATACTGTTATTAACACACAGATGTTTCATTCCAACAAGAAATGCCACATGATCCACATTTCACATGGATATATACATTTCACAAATATTGGCTTGATAATTTAGCACTGGCATTTTATAAATCAACTTCACTTAAAAATAAAAACAAGCCAATATAAATCAATGTATGGCTGCTTCCGAGACGACAAGCCTAATGACAAGTTTTTTGTGAAATCCAAGTCGTCTTCTTCAGTCAGAAACAGTACAACATATCCTTCTATAGTCGGGCCAGCATTTAAATTGTTCATGTAGAGACACTTGCATGTCTATTAAGTGAGACATCAGAATTCATTAAGGAATTATAGTAATGATTAGAAGTAAAGTAGGATGACGTATCCATTGTTACCTCAATTATATGCTGCCCTCCATATACATTGATGATTAAGGAGCTGGTCCCAACATGTCATTGGATTGCCGAGAAGTAAAATCAGTTGTTAGCTGTTCAAATCTGCAGCTTCACATGCTGATTCAGACATGCAACATTCAGCATTATCTCTTTGTCTGCTAAGCACATGGTTTTGCTTCTTTTGCAATGATCAATAAGCCAATGCTGCTGTCCCTATGTATAGTTCTCCAGACTAGAAATAAGCAAGCGGGCACACCTCGTCTAGCAACCGGCACATTCAGATCCTCATCAGCTTCACAAATCCTTTCTTCTAAGTTTTCTTTAGCCCATCAGCTCAATTAGACAAACATGATCAGCGCAAAGAGACTTCTTCAGATGGCAAGGAAATGGCGCAAGGCAGCAATGCTTGGGAGGAAACGGATCTCATGGACATCAAAGGATGCTTCATCTGATGGGAATGCATGCGACGCATCAATTGCAGCGAAAGGCCACTTCATCGTGTATAGTTCTGAAGGGAAAAGATTCATGGTGCCCTTGGTGTTCCTCGGCAGCAGCATATTTGAAGAGCTACTGAGAATGTCAGAGGCAGAGTTTGGATTACAAGGAAATGATCGTATCACATTGCCCTGCGATGCTGTTTTCCTGGAGCACGCTTTGCAATTGTTAAGAACTCGTGGATCAGCAGAAATGGAGATGCAAATGCTCATGTCAATATCCAAGACGCATCATTGTTCAGGATCTTCGTTGTGCAGCTTAGAGCAATCTCAATCGTTAGCAGTCTTCTGAACGTATGATCGTGATTTGTACATTGAATTGTATATAGAAGATTTTGAAATCCAAAATAGGTGTTCAATTTCTCATTAGATAAGCAATTTCGTGTTTGGCTCAGAGGCGAAAACATAACTATCGGCGAAAAGCACTCTGGCCCTTTGGGAGAGAACTAAAAAGACGCCTTAGCGAAATAACGAAGTTTAGGAATGCACCGTGTAAACAAAATCAAAACTCAATCTGATCCTTTTCTAGTTTCACTTGCTCAATGCCAAACAGCCGTGAAAAAAGGAAAAAAATTGGACCTGAACTTAAATTCAAGGACCCCAAGTTCATGAATAGAAGTTGTTAACCAAGTTGAGTCCCAAGCCGTCTCTGCTAGTAGCCATAAGTTCACCAATAAGAATTAAGAATTAAGGTGGATTAGTAAGAGATTTCTCTTTGCTTGAGTAATATCTCAAATTGAATGTAGAAAATTTTTATTGAGAGTCTCATATGTCTTTCTTAAGAGCGTAACTTTGGGGCGAACTAATTAGACTTGATGTAGGGCGACCTCCAATTTGCACTTAGTATTCCACCATCGGCACAACTTTTCGGATACGGAGAGTTGACTACTAAAAAAATAGTCCCAAGTTCGAGTCGAGTCATTGGTAAGAAAATAATCATTTCTATTTTATCTTTTTGGTTCTGGATGGATGGATAAAGCCTCTCGCAGGCTTGGGTTGGTACCCAAGAAAATAATAAAACTTCTTGTCATGGTCAAGAACTTGGCTAGTTAAAAATAAATTTATTTATCTATTTCTTAATTCTTATCAAACATCCATTAAACTTATCCATCTAATCAACTTTTTTATTCTCCTTCATTATATTTTTCATCCAAACACAAAATTAATTTTTTATCTAATCGATTAGTTTCGAAGAACTAAAGGGGCCATTTAGATATTGAAATTATGATTCTTTCGAGTTTCAAGTGAATAGTTAAATTGACAGATTAGTTCGAGATGCGTTTTAATGGAGTGAAATGTAATGATGAAAAATCATGTAGTTGATATGATAGGAAAAAAATAAATATGATAGATTAATTTTAGTTGATGCTTGAATAAGAAATAAGTATTGTAAAAATAAAATAATAATTATTAAAAATAAAAATAAAAGTACAAATTATAATTCATTTATTTTTTAAAAACAATTATAAAAAAATATATTATTTAAATATAAAAAATAAATTTTAAATAAATTATAGCTTAATTAAATAATAAATTTTTAATGAAATATTAATTAATAAGTAAGATTATATTAATTCTTTGTTATAAATATTTTATATATAGAAATAAATTATTTTGTATAAGAAAGATAAAAAAGAAAATGAACCAGGCTCCTTAAAAGAATTTATGTTCTTTCATCCAAACATAGCTGACAAGAAATAGAGTCTTCATGAATCAATTAAAATTCTTTTCCTTGGATATATCTTCAACAATTATCGAGATTTTTTTGGTCATTAAAAGCTTATATCAACAACCCGATATCTCCTTCGGCAACTATGAGGACAACGACGACCTTCAGCGGCTGCGATGTTCACGATGAAGGTGAAGTGGTTCAGCGGTTCGAGCACGACGATCATAGAACTCCAAGGGCGACATCACATGCCCTAGGTGATGCGGAGGCGGCAGTGACTACAAGGTCGACGACAATAGAACTCCAAGCGCGATGATCTTGAGCAATGTTATCAAAATCGGACCGGACCGGTCGGTTCAACCGGTTCAACCGTGAACCGGCCAGAAATCTGGTTCGATTTGATGTTAAAACCATTTTTAGCATTGAACCGGGAAAACCGATTGATCAGATTTTGAAGAATAAAATTAAAAAAATGATAAAAAAAGGAAAGTTAAAAAAAGAAATAAGGCAAGAAATATAACAATAAGGAGGGAATATGACGTCTCAAAATTAAATAGAAATTGAAATAAAAAAGGTAAGTATTTAAAATTGGATAACATTAAAATGAAAAATTATAAAGGGTATAAATAAAGGAAATAAAAAGGAAAGTATTAAAGAAAAAGAGAAATAACAATAATTTAAAATGAAATTTATTAATATAGCATCTATCATCAATAAATATTAAATATTAAATTAATAATGATCTATTTATATTTATATGTTAATCATTATTAAAAATTTTAATAAATAAAAAATATGTTATATTATTTTTTAATATTATTAATAGGTTATTAGTACAATATTCATATATTATATCATATAATTTATATTATATTTTTATAATTATTATAAATAATATAATTTTAATAAAATTTGATTCAATTCGATCGAATCTGATCGGATCGATCCAATCGTGATTCAGTAGGAAGCCCGATTCGATCACCAATCCGATTATCAAAACATTGATAACGAGCCTTACATCGGCCTCCCGGCCATTGACAAGTGACATCCCACCGATGAGACTTTGGATAGCTGGCAGCACGCCCGTCGATGACAAGGGCAAATATTTGAACCGATATCAATGAATCGTGACCTGCATCAATGAACCGCTGGCGATTTTTTGTCAAATCCATTTGAACTGCGCATTTTTCTATCATCCGTCAATCGTAGATGGAATGGCTACGCGGATAGGTAGGATCATTGAATGAGTAGGACGCCCGTTAAACTTAAATCCAATAGGAAGTCTCCCAACATATGATACATTTAAACTTTGTTTTCCGGTAGTACAATTAAAAAATTTCAACATGATAAATTTAAACTTTGTTTTCCGGCACTACAATTAAAAAAGTTCACCTTTATTTTATGAGCTCGACAAGCAAAAAGCCTTTCAGATTCAATTATTAATAAAACATTTTAGATCGGCGCTGAGTTGGACGATCGGCTCCACTTCCCGATTACTGAGGTGGCCAACAAAAAAAATAAAAAAAAAATAAAACATTGAAGAAACGTATGTGGATAACATCAGTTTTGATGTTCCAGTTAACACCAACACTGCACATTGGAGAAAGATCTCCAGCCATGCAAGACTTCTGTGGTGAGTAATAGCTGGTTACCATTCATTTGCGAGCGTCAGACATAGAGATGGAATTTCGGGCGGGCCGCACGGCCCAGCACGCTGTCGGCCCATCCAAAAGTCGTGCCCGCCCGGTCCGGCACGGACACGACCCGCGCACGGAAACACAGACCATGTCGTGCCATTTCGTACCGGGTCATCCTACCGCACTGTTAACACGACACGGTCCGAGCACGGTGAACATGGATCCGGCACGACACTGCCCATTTTGACACGGACACAGACCGCGCATGATGCATAACACGGTCCGCGCTGAAATCATACGGCCCATGTTGTTTCGATTTGACAACATGATCACGGGCCACGTTCACGGACGCATTATGAGTATAACACAAACTGTATTTAAATCAACGCGGACCGTGTTGAACCCCTCCGCCACTTATAAAATGCGGCCGAACTCCTCCCTTTTCTTCATCACTCTCATTATTTTTCCCCTCATCTCTCTCATACTCTCACTCTCAATCTCCTCTCATCTCCTCTCCTTTCCCAAATGGCTACATGACTACATCTCTCCCTTTCTCTCAATCTCATCTTCTCTCATTAAATAATGAAGGTATCATTTTTACAATAGTCGTTCTTAGACTCATTTCGAGTGATACTATCTTTTCTCTTGAAATTGATCTAAATAGCGACTGTTGTGAATATGATGCCATGATTACTCAATGAGAATTTGAAAATTATAACTATATAATTATTATATAATAATAATTAAAGTAGTCGGTAGTCATTAAACTAAAGTCATATTATAATTTCATTTAAGTACTAGTTTGCTTAGTATAATTTGGTTTAGTTATAACATAGTAATATAGTATATACTATTATACTATATTATACTATTATACTATATAGTATCTTGGTTATAAGATAGTTAAATACTAATTTACTTAATATGACCTAGTTATAACTTAGTATATAGTAATTAGTAAATTAGTACTTAACTATCTATAATAGATTACAAGTATGAAGTATACTAGTATTACTAATATATATTTATTAAATACTTACCAATTAATTTTATCTATAAGGTTATAAGTCATAAGTTATAACCTATTAGTTATTACTTAGTACTCAATTGTTCATTTTCCAAATTTATTTACTTAATAATTATAAATTAATGACTTAATGTATTTGAAAATTTAACTATATAATTGTTTACATAATAATTAAAGTAGTCACTACTCACTAGACTCACTAGTCACTAAGTCATATATTATAGAATAATTAATAATACTAATTATATTATATAATAATCTATAAGTAAATTTAAAATTATAAAAGTTCATGAAAATTCAGACCGTGCCGAGGTCCAAAACGGACCGTGTGGCACGACACGGCCCACGGTACGAATGAGTTGACCAGCCCGAGCACGGTCCGACACAGCCCGTTTGTCCATCTCTAGTCAGACATGTCCCTTCTTATCCTACTGCCATCTGAATTGAATTTGGACATTGCACGCTGCAGACAGGAGAAATTGCCACGTGAATTTGCCTATCACGGACTGCTCTGCTTAATTAACTGCAATGAGATCAGAATCAGAAACATATTCACATGAACATTCTGATGGCATATTATTGGCATTGGGGATGTAATTGAGGACATGAGAACCGAGAGGGCAGCGTCCATGGAGAAGATCATGTCCATGCTTCAGAAAAGATCTACCATAGGCACCAAGAGGGCTGTGCTTGCGTTCATTGGAAACACTCGTTACACGGCATGATCATTAGTCCAAAATGGACTGATCAGCCAAACAATCTTTCCCATGTGGATTCTGAGAGCACACCATATTTGTTGTCTCTTGATAGATATGTACATCGTAGAATGCCCAATTTTTTGGCATAATAATAACTACAAATATATACTATTTTGGGTACCAGGTTTTCGCCTCTTACGAACAATTTTTTTCTTTTTTTTTTTGTGAATTCAAAGTCATTTTGTTTAGTCAGAAACAGTCTACTACATTTCTTAGTGTAACGCCCGGTTCATTTAAAGAAAAAAAAGAGATAAACTTGAAATAGAAAAAAAGAAAAAGAAGATGATGAAAAGGATTAAAACAAAAAGGAAGATAAAACAAATAAGGAAAAAGAAATCAGTACGAGGAGTTGGTTTCCAACCAAACTCATATTCCTTCCTTATAAATAAGAGGTCAAATCAAATAAATCAGTCCCTTTTATTTTTCCTACAAGTCGGCCAACGTGCTTGAACTGAGAGGTGCTGGCAGAGGAAGAAGAGGAAGAGGAGGAGAAAGAAGAAGATTGCAGGTTTAGTTTCTGGACAGAAACTAACAAGGTATGGAACTAGGATAGATTCTTCCTAGAATCATGATTTTAGACTTGAAGCATGTTCTAGGTAGTTCCTGGTTATTCTATGATGTTCTATGATATTGGATTGTGTCGGCCATCGTTGGAATACGACGATCGGATTGCGAACTGCGTATCTGCGCAGTTTCTGCGCAAGACGAACCCGGCCGGGTTCACTGAAATTCGGCCCGGGCAGGTCCTTCTTCGGACCGAGTTCGTAAGAACTCGGCCCAGATCCGCCATTGCTGCGCTCTTCGAGCTCTGCAAATCGGACGAACCGGCCCGGGTTGAAGATGACCCGGACCGAGTTCCTTACACGACGAGCAGTCAGGCAGAACGACGATTCCGAGAAGAAGACGACTCGACCCAGCCCGGACTGTTCTTTGATTTTACCGAGAATGACTCTGTATAACCCGACCCGAGTTTTTGCCTAACTCGGCCCGAGTTCCGATACCAATTATGATGATGCTATGATGTTAGACCTTTGATTCATGTGCTTAATCACGATCTAAGTCATAATGATGATTAAGATGTTATGCACATATGATTCTTCTCCATGATTCTATCTTGTAGCTCCAATTAAGTCTTATATAATGATGATGATGATTAGAACTCTTAATCTGTATGATTCGATAATGATCGGACCCGGCCCGGGTGTAATTCGAACCCGGCCCGGGCTCTCCCCTGATTATTACCAATGACGAAGATGTATGAACACGACCCGAGTTTCTTCCTACTCGGCCCGGGTTCTGATCTAATCAAGCATATGATTATGATTTCTTAATCCTTACTCTATGTGATTAACCTGATCTATGTATGATAATGATGATGTCGATTTTATCCCTGATTTACTCTTCATGATTATGTCCTTTATCTTGATTTAAAGTTCTTATCAAAATATGATTTGTTTAATTAAAAGATGCAAGATAAAAGATGTAAAATGTTAAATGGAAATCTCTTTTTATGATGGACTGATGACGATCAGTTATGGGCTGTCATCGGACAGTTATGGGCTTACCTCTGTCAGTTATGGGCTGGTTCTGCCAGTTATGATAATGATGATGGACGGGTTGAGGCATGCCTCCCCATGAGTTGAAATATTCCCCACTATAAATCAAAGATGAATAATAAAATGATGAAGAAGATGAAGCATATTAATAATGAAATTCCTTCATGATGATTAATGGCTCTTGCCACATCTTTCCATGATCTCTTGATCTATTATTAATATGAACTAAAGAAGATGATTCACTTCATGATTATCTATGATGATTTCTCCTGATTCTTTATATGATGATGATCTCATAATTATGATGATCGGCTTTTGCCTCCTCCATGATGATTTATTTATTCCGCATTTATTTTTGATGAGTTGACCAGTCAAAGCCTCTTTCTTTCGATCAACATGATGTATACGTAAGGATGACCCGTAGCATCTCCGGACCGTATTCTGCCACGTGGCGGGGTGCGATTTGGGGCGTTACACTTAGTATCTCACTAAATGTTTTAAGCGTTCATGAAGATAATGCTTGTGCATGTCTAATAAATGAGACATCAAGGAAATGTGATAATGATTAGATGTAAAATAACATGATGTATCCAATTTTCCTTAATTATTATATGCTGCCCTCAAAATACATTGATGATTAAGGAGCTGGTCTCAACATGTCATCTGATTGCCGAGAAGTAAAATCAGTTGTTAGCTGTTCAAATCTTCTGATTTCAGACATGAAACTTTCGACATTATTTCTCTGTCTGCTAAGCACATGGTTTTGCTTCTTTCCAGCAATTTAAGCCAATGCTACAGCCCCATTTGTACAATTCTTCATAGTCTATAAATAAGCCGAAACCTTCTCTAGCAACCATCACATTCCAAACCCTCATCAGCCTCACAACACCTTCTTCTGAGTCTTGTTCGGTGATCAAAGCAAGCCAACAACATGATCAGTGCAAAGAGACTTCTTCAGATGGCAAGAAAATGGCGCAGTGCAGCAATTTTAGGGAGGAAACGGATCTCATGGACATCAAAGGATGCTTCATCTAACGGGGATGCATGCGGCACACCAATTGCAGCCAAAGGCCACTTCGTCGTGTATAGTTCTGATGGCAAAAGATTCATGGTGCCCTTGGCGTTCCTCAGTAGTGCTATATTTGAGGAACTACTGAGAATGTCAGAAGAAGAGTTCGGATTACAAGGAAATGGTCGTATCACATTGCTCTGCGATGCTGTTTTCCTTGAGCATGCTTTGCAGTTGTTAAGAACTCGAGGATCAAAAGGAGTGGAGAGACAAATGCTTATGCCAATATCCAAGAAGCACCACTCTTCTGGATCATCGTTATGCAGTTTAGAGAAATCTCAATTGTTAGCAGTCTTCTGAACATAATTATGAATTGTACATCTAATTGTATATAGAAGATTTTGAAATGCCAAGTAGATTCTTTCGAATCTCATTACAGAAGTAATTTTCTGCTTTGGGTAGACCAGAAAATATGAGTATCTCATTCATAACTCAACTTTATCTGAGTCCACTGGCAAAGCCTTCCATGTCTTTGTGTGCCAATTGGAAACAAAACAACCATTTGGTTTCGATTTATGCGGCTTTGTCTTTAGAAGATGACATCTCAATTAAGAACACATCTTAGTGAAAGAATGAAATTGCTAATCCAGAATGTACTGTGCAAGAAAACTCAAAATTACTAGTCAATTTGACAAGTTGTTTCCGTGGAATTGTAAATGAAGTGACAATATTCCTAGCTTCTAAATTTTTGCTCTGTTATTAAAAAAATAAACATGGAGAGTCATTTGGTAAGATCTATAAATGTATTTAATTTTTTTTCAATAACACATTTGAAAATTTTCACCTTTAACTTTAGAGAATGTGAAGCTAAGGACAGTCAGGTCGAATTCATGATGAAATGTTAAGGACATTTGAAGAGAAAAGTAGGACATTATTTTAATCCGTCCAACTTCTAACACTATCCATTGGATAAAGATCTCCTTGCCTACAATAATATTGATAATGCCTTATTTGAACCCAGGTGTAATCTTATATGACCCCTAGCACTTCAGCAATGGAGGCGGCGAAGCGGCCCATCCTCTATATAAACTTCATTATGATTAGGTTATTCCATATCTTGTAATCATTATTCTTCTATAACAAAGAGAGTCAAAGCCAAAGCCGCTTGTAACTCGATTTAGAGCGAACCTCATAAATTTCGTGTGTTGTGCAATTTCTCTCCCCCCCCTTTCGTAATAAATAATTTGATGTTTAGCCTATCATGCATTTGTGATTGCAAGACACATCACGTATCTTCGTACTGGCATATGATTTTGGACTTTGCACAAAATAGAACATGGCTACATGAATTTCACTTTGCAGAAAATAGAACACGGCTACATGAACTTGCTCATTGATATTAAACAGGTGAGTGAGTCTACACTACAGCCTGTCATGTAAATGAGACCATGAACGTGGAATGTTGTGAATGCGAAAAACATATTAAATGAATTGTCCAAGGATAGCTCCATTTAATCAGAAAGTACTCTGATCTACCTTTTGTATTAATCTCTGCTTTTTTCGAGAAATTCTGATGGAATATAGAACAGGATTTGTCCAAGGATAGCTCCATTATTCAAACATATCAAACTCCAACTTCATGAATAAAAGTGGTTCCTCACAAGTCACAGCTATTTCATAGATGCAAGTCTGGCCTAAATGAAAATTTATGCCTAATCCAAAACAGAAACTGTTTGATTAGAAGGAAGGTGGAATTTCATGTCACCATCCTTAAAGAACAAACAATACATCAATTTCAGGCTTTTCTGGTTCCTAGATTATCGAACTTTTTTTCAATAAAAGTAAAATAAAAAACAATCAAAGTTCCTTTTTGTGATGTTTAATCAAATATACATGATTAACATTATGGTTCTACTGTGTCTTAGGCATTGCTATCTACTTAGTTGTCAGTTAGTTGCAGAAGACCACCAAATGTCTCCAGACATGCCATGTTCAAAACCTTCAGGGTTTAAGAAGCACATGAACTTGTTCCCTCACTAAACCTAACTGGACGATACATCATGTCAATAATTTGTGGTTTTCCAAGCCTATTTAAACACATACCCACAGCTGTTCATGCAACTCAGCCTTCTCTTTTTAACAGAATCGTATTATCCATTGAGAGATTGCAAAAATGCTAAGCAGAAAGAGACTTGTGGAGATGGCACGAAAGTGGCGAAAGGCAGCTATTTCTCAGAGGAAGAGGATCTCCTGGGAGAAAGCACAAGATGCTAAAGCGTGTGTCGCATTGATTGCGGAGAAAGGCCATTTCATCTTGTACACCTGTGAAGGGAAAAGATTCATGGTTCCTATTGCATTCCTCAATCCGGCTATATTGCAGGAGCTACTGAAGATGGCCAAAGAAGAGTTTGGATTGCCAGGAGATGGCCCTATCACATTGCCTTGCAATGCAGCGGTGTTTGATCATGTGTTGTCTCTACTGAAAAAAAGAAGCTTAAGGTTCGCTGAGAAAGAACCAGTGTTCTCAAGTTTCATAAGAAATTTGGCAGGACCTTCATCATTCAGTGCAGAACGTTGCCAACCTTTAGCAGTTTTCTGATCACAAACATTATACTCAGCCTGTATATCCTTTAACATGTAAAACCTGTGATGTCGCTGGTAGACATCCATTTTCTCAATGTAATGAAAAGACTTACTTTGACACAGTTGAGTTTACTTAAATCATCTTGTTGAAACTCTTCATTATCTTTCGATACATAGCTTGCAGTGCGTTCTAATGGTTAATCCCTGTCACTGAGTGCAACCAGCAGCTCACAAATAGTGGTTGAAATACGGCGAATTGAAGATGCTAAAGAGAAGAGAATCATATTCATCAAACATGCACACGCATTGTTCACAACCAATTGGATTAAAGAAGTTTCCACAAGGCTTAAAGAATTGGTCAATACGAATCGGATCAGTGGCAAGTGTTAGATACTTCAAATTTCGCTCGTCTGACATTTCGTTTTCAGATAAAGGTAAATCACCTTTCCCAAACGCTTCAACTTTTCAAAGTAACGTATTGAACATTTCTAAATGGTTTCAAGAGATTGTTCATGTTGTACCTCCGTGCATCCAATCTCCTACATACCAGCATATGAGTTTGACAGTGAGATACATGCTACGTTTTAAACTTATCTGGTAAATAGTATTATTACGCAAATGTCGGGAGTACTTTGGGCCCATACCACAATTTGCTTTAAACTTGTCTGGCAGTGTGTCTGAGATCAGAAAAATTATTGCCTCGAATCTGGCACTCATGGCATGTCACACGAGAAGCAATCGGAAGGGCAAGTCCACATGAGAGGCACACGCCACATGACCCTCTATTTATCTACTCACTCTGCACTGCGGACACCGACAGGCCACAGGCGCAACTTATCTTAAGCATCTTTAGAAACTCTCATCATCTTTCACCTCACGTACTATCGTTCCTACTTCCACGAAGAGCATTGAACTAAGGAAACATCATCTTTCATCTTTTGCCACACATATTGTTGTTCCACGGAGGATGACGACCCAGACCACTTGCTAACCACATGAAGCGAGCTCTCACCAGATCTCGGACATGCAACCAAAGACTGTCTGCTTCTCCGTGTTAGAGTTGATGAAAACTTTAGGATCTCCTATTTTTCACACAGGATTCATTCACGTGAGCTTAGGGGAATCTGAGTATTATTCAATTACTTGTGCTACTGGCGTACGAACGAAAGGGGGTTCCCGATTTTGTTTAGCTAGATGGGTTTTGGACTTTTGTTTAGCCGGTCCGTGTGGTTCGGATTAGATTTTTTCTCTGTTTTGTTCGGATTTTGGACCCATTTGGGAGACACTATTTATAGCTTATTTTCAGATGTAATCTGAGTGGCAGCTATAAATCTAAATGATATAGTAGAACTTCTTTGCAGGACGTAGCCCTAATCTCAAGGGTGAGCCTGAGTAAATTTGTGTCTCTAATTTTCTTACAATCTCTCTGCGATCTTCTCTCCATGTTCTCGAATTTTTCTATCAATTGATATCAGAGCACAGATTGTTCGAGGAGTTAGAATTTATTTGAAATGTCAGGAGGATCGCGGATTGAGATAGAAAAATTTGATGGAATACGGTTTGGTCTCTGGAATATGAAGATGGAGGATCTCCTCTGTGATCGAAATCTTTGGACGACAATCGAGAAGGAGAGGTCAGGCGTGAAAGCGGCGAAGGTCGCGGACGGGGCCTCCTCCAGTCAGGCAGATCCAAAGGCGATTGAAGAGTGGGATCGAATCGATAGAAAGGCGAAGGGTTTGATTTAGCTTTTTCTCGCAGATTCAATTCTTACGAATGTAATGAGCAAACCTACAGCCAAAGATCTGTGGTGGAAGTTGAAATTCCTATATCAAAGTAAGTCGCTGGTTAACAAGTTATTTCTGAGAAAAAAACTGTACAATCTTCGGATGCATGAGGGTGATTCGTTCTCTACTCATCTTTATAATTTTAACACGGTGATCAGTCAACTTGTATCGATCGGTGTTAAGTTTCAAGATGATGATAAGGCAATAACATTGCTCTGTTCACTGTCGAATTCATGGAACAATCTGATTGTCGTGATTGGTGGCGGGGATAAAGAACTTTCGTATGAAAGTGTATGTGCTGCCTTGTTATCAGAGGAAACACGAAGAAAGGGATCGGCAAGTTCTAGTAAAAAGGCGCTGGCGGCCAGAGGAAGGCAACCAGAAAGGACTCAAAATCAGAGAGGGTCAAGATCCAAATCTCGTGGGCGTTCGAAGAGTAGAAATAAGAAGGTGCAATGCTGGAGATGTCAAGAGTGGGGCCTTCTGAAATGAGATTGCAAAAATAAGCCGATTCACAAGAAAGAAGTTGAGTCAACATCGGACAAAAAGAAGGCTGAGGCAGGAAATATGTATCTGAGTTCTACATGTATGACACAGTCAGATAAAGATGTCTGGCTCATCGATACGGGTGCTTCGTACCACATGACACCTCATAGATACTAATTTTGTGAATATGAGGAGTATAATGGTGGGGATGTCATACTCGGAGATGATACTGCGATTCAGATTATTGGACGTGACAGGGTGAAGTTGAGGATGAATGATGGCACGATGATGACTCTACCAGATGTGATGCATATACCACTTATGAGCAGGAGTTTGTTATCTGTTGGTACAATGGTTGATTCGGCTGTTATATTCAGTTGCGACAATGATTCGTGCAAGATGATCAGAGGGTCTATGTGGACAATGGTATTACAAGGCAGAAGACAACTCCATATACACCTGAGCAGAATGGAGTAGCTGAAAGGTTAAATCGGTCACTCATAGAGAAGGCAAGATGTATGCTGAGTTGGGCTGGATTGGAGCAAAAATTCTGGGCAGAAGCTATTGTCACAGCAAACTATTTGAAGAATTGCTCACCGACCTCATCAGTGAAGGATCAGACGCCTTATGAGGCAATGTTTAGAAAGAAGCCGAATCTGTCTCATGTTCAGGTGTTCGGATGTGACGCGTATGTTCATATACCCAAGGAAAAGCGGGGTAAGCTTGACAGTAAATCTGAGAAGAACATATTTGTCGGATACAAGGAAGGGGTCAAAGGCTATAAATTGTGGAATCCAAGAACAAGGACTATTGTATACAGCAAGGATATCATCTTCCGTGAATCACAATACCAAGTTGAGGTTCAGAAAAATGATGAACCCAAGAAAGTTGCAGTGCTTGAAGAATATTATGATTCGGAAGAAGATTCTGATTCTGAAGCTGCAGAAGTGATTGCTCAAGATGTTTCAGTTGAGTCTGTTCCAGAATCTGATCAAAAGGACTTGGTTAACGAATTTGAAGATGTAGATTCAGATGAAGACTCAGATGTTAGTATCATATCAATTCTCAGGAGATCGACACGAGAAAGAAGAGCACATCTCAGATATTCTCTTAGTGCTCTAAGTACGTTTCATGCTTTAAGCATCATCGGAGAAAAACCTAATTCTGTAAAAGGTCTATGAATGATGCAAATCAGTGGGAGCTTATTATGGCAGATGAGATGCACTCACTGGATAAGAATAAAACGTGGAGCTTGTGTAAATTGCCTAAGGATAGAAAGGCAATTGGTTGCAAATGGGTGTTCAAGCGAAAGCTGAAACCGGATGGGTCCGTGGAGAAGTACAAGACGATGCTAGTAGCTAAAGGGTACTCTCAGATTGAGGGAGTCGATTATGATGAGATCTTTTCTCCCGTGACGAAAATGACTTCAATCAAATTTGTTCTATCACTAGCAGCAGCATATAATCTTGAGGTAGAGCAGATGGATGTGAAGACGACATTCCTTCATGGGGATTTGGAGGAAAAAATATATATGAGGCAACCAGAAGGCTTTGAAGTTCAAGGTAAAGAGAAGCTGGTGTGCAAATTGAAGAAGTCTCTGTATGAATTGAAGCAGTCGCCAAGGATGTGGTACCAAAAGTTTGATACGTACATGCTCGAACTCAAGTTTGTACGTTCAGATTCAGATCACTGTGTTTATGTGAAGAGAGTTGGAGATTAGTTTGTCATTTTTACACTGTATGTGGATGACATGCTACTGATTGAAAACAGTATGAAGATGATGAATTCAATGAAGAGTTTGTTGGCCAAAAAGTTTGAGATGAAAGAATTGGAGCCAGCGAATTTTATTTTGGACATGCAGATCATAAGGGATCGTTAGAAAAGAAAGTTATGGCTAGGATAGGAGAAATACATAAAAGAAGTGTTGAAAAAATTTAACATGTCGGATTGCAAGCCAGTGGGTACTCCTATGTCTCTAGGAACCAAACTTTCTGTAGAGCAATGCCCTAAGACGGATGAAGAAGCCGAAGAGATGGACCGTGTACCATATGCAAGTGCAGTAGGCAGCTTGATATATGCCATGGTGTGCACACGTCCAGATATAGCCCAAACAGTGGGAGTCTTGAGTTGGTATATGTCTAACCCAAGCAGGGAACATTGGAATGCTATCAAGAGAGTTTTCAGATATTTTCGTGGAACTTCAGATTTTTCGTTGTGTTTTGAAAGTACAGGGAAAAGAAAGATGCTTGATATTGTGGGTCATGTAAATGCTAATTGGGATGGAGACATTGATAGTAGGTTTTTACATTATTTGGGGCTGCACTAAGTTGGAAGAGCAAGAGGTAGAGCGTGGTAGCACTTTCTTCTATAGAAGTTGAATATATGACTCTTACTCATGCTGCAAAAGAGGTCTATGGCTACGGCGGTTGTGCTTGGAGCTCGGATTTGAGCAAGGTGTCATGGAGGTGAAATGTGATAATCAAAGTGCTATTCAGTTAGCTAAAAATCTTGCATTTCACTCACGCACAAAGTATATTGACATCCAATACCATTTCATTCGGGAAAATGTGGAAAAGAAAGATGTTCAACTTGAAAAGGTTGATACAACAGAGAATAGTTCTGATTTTTCTGACTAAAGCGGTTACAGGTGCAAAGTTCGAGTGGCGCTCTACTATTGTCGGATTGAAGAAGAATGTTGCTGGCAAGGTTCTCATTGGTGTGAAGTATCTATCAAGTGGGAGAATGTTGGAATTGGTGAATACTTCAGGACCCCTTGTTTCTCACACCGGGTTCGTCCATGTGAGCTTAGGAGAATCTAAGTATTACCCAATTACCTGTGTTGCTAGCGTACGAACGAAAGGGGGGTTCGGGGGCCCGCCCCCGACGGCGGTCCCGCTTTGTTTAGTCAGGTTTTGGGCTTTTGTCTATCCGGCCCGTGTGGTTTGGATTAAGTTTTTTCTCTGTTTTATTCAGGTTTTGGGAAGAGACTATTTATAGCTTATTTTCAGATGTAATCTGAGTGGCGGCTGTAAACCTAAACGATATAGTGGAACCTCTTTGCAGGACGTAACCTAATCTCAAAGATGAACCTAAGTAAATTTGTGTCTCTAATTTTCTTACAATCTCTCTGTTCTCGAATTTTCTCATCAGTCCGATCAGCACAAGTGTCTTGCTCCCCTCTCCATGGCCTACTTATGGACAGCTCACTTGCCTCTATTGGCCTAGGGAACGTTATCCTTTGTCTATCCTAGGTCTTCAAACCGGATCTTTTCTCTCTATATATATATCAATTATGTGAATTCCATTTCCTACGACATAACCACACTGTCAAAAAAGAGCAAGCCTTTCTCTAAGTTAATTCTCGTAGCTGATCACTGAAGTAATGCTGAATGCACATGTACTTCGTGGATTCTAAGAGTGCCACGTTTTTGTCCCTTGATAGAAATGTACATTGTAGACAATCCAAATTTTTAGTATAATAACAATTACACATATGTACTAATTTGCAGACCAAGCTTTTGGCCATCTCCCTCAAGTTTAGGTCCCTTGGGAAGAAAACACAGTAAACTAGCTGAGAAAACACTTATTGAATATTTGGGGAAACAGAACTATCATTAAAGTATCTAATAAGGTGGCCTGCACCTCTCCTCTCACCAAGTGTACCAAGAGACCCATTAGAGTTCATCATGACCTACAAGGGTGGAAGCTGCTCCCAGCTGCAAGGGTAAGGATCCATGAAGTAGTCCATATCATGGATTGTCTTGATGTTATTACGACGACAAATGCATATCATGTAGCACCATACATGACATACTCCAGTTGAAAAATCCTATAATTTGGATCCGTGCAAGTAACGAAGAACAACTTAAAGATCATGACAAAGAGAGTGCAGATGTTATGATCAATAATGTTCAAGTACTGTAATAGTTTAATTGAGTCCAGGAGTATGTTTTGTTAAGATATTACTCAGGTATTCATAATTTTCAGTATCTTATCAAAACATTATGTTGAACTTGACTATTTATCTTTATTCATTTTATCTTTTATACAAAAGTCTTCCATCATAGTATATTTATGACTAATGGGCAAAGCATCCAACCTCCTGCAGATGACGCCTCCCTTTGGGGTGTCATTATCAGATTGTTACGTATTGCATCGTTAATTCAACACCAGCACTTTTATATATCAATATCACATAAAAACGAAAACAAGAAAATATAAATCAATGTATGGCTGCTTCCATAACGACAAGCCAAATAACAAGTTTTAATTTTGTAAAGTCATCTTGTTTAGTCAGAACAGCCTACCACATATGTTACTGTCTGGCTAACATCAAAAGTATTCATGTATATATACTTGGCTAACATAATTCATTAAGGAAATGCAAAATTGATCAGATATACATACAATAGGCTGATGATTAAGGAGCTGGTCCCAACATGTCATTGGATTGCCGAGAAGTAAAATCAGTTGTTAGCTGTTCAAATCTGCAGCTTCACATGCTGATTCAGACATGCAACATTCAGCATTATCTTTTTGTCTGCTAAGCACATGGTTTTGCATCTTTTGCAATGATCAATAAGCCAATGCTGCTGTCCCGGTGTATAATTCTCCAGTCTATAAATAAGCAAGCAGGGACACCTCCTCTAGCAACCAGCACATTCAGATCCTCATCAGCTTCACAAATCCTTTGTTCTAAGTTTTCTTTAGCTCATCAGCTCAATTAGACAAACATGATCAGCGCAAAGAGACTTCTTCAGATGGCAAGGAAATGGCGCAAGGCGGCAGTGCTAGGGAGGAAACGGATCTCGTGGACATCAAAGGATGCTTCATCTGATGGGAATGCATGCGGCGCATCAATTGCAGCGAAAGGCCACTTCATCGTGTATAGTTCTGAAGGGAAAAGATTCATGGTGCCCTTGGTGTTCCTCGGCAGCAGCATATTTGAAGAGCTACTGAGAATGTCAGAGGCAGAGTTTGGATTACAAGGAAATGATCGTATCACATTGCCCTGCGATGCTGTTTTCCTGGAGCACGCTTTGCGATTGTTAAGAACTTGTGGATCAACAGAAATGGAAATGCGAATGCTCATGTCAATGTCCAAGACGTATCATTGTTCAGGATCTTCGTTGTGCAGCGTAGAGCAATCTCAATCGTTAGCAGTCTTCTGAACGTATGATCGTGATTTGTACATTGAATTGTATATAAAAGATTTTGAAATCCAAAATAGGTGTTCAATTTCTCATTAGATAAGTAATTTCCTGTTTGGCTCAGAGGCGAAAACATAAGTATCGGCGAAAAGCTTCATAACCCCCTTCTCCCTCCCTCTCTCTTTCTCTCTGCGTGGTTGCATCATCTATGTGGATGATTTGAATACGAACAATTCGTTTTCAATCGGTGCTGTTCTGTCTTGTGAATGGATATCAGCAATACTCAATCTGTCCCTTTGGGAGAGAACTAAAAAGACGCCTCAGCGAAATAATGAAGTTTAGGAATGCACCGTCTAAGCAAAATCAAAACTCAATCTGATCCGTTTCTAGTTTCACTTGCTCAATGCCAAACAGCCGATAAAAAAGAAAAAAAATTGGACCTGAACTTGAAGTCAAGGACCCAAGTTCAAGAATAGAAGTTGTTAACCAAGTTGAGACCCAAGCCGTCTCTGCCACTAGCCATAAGTTCACCAATTAAGAATTAAGAACTAAGGTGAATTAGTAAGGGATTTCTCTCGCTTAAGTAATATCTCAAATTAAATGCAGAAATTTTTATTGAGAGTTTGACATGTCTCTCTCACGAACGCAACCCCGAGCGAACTAATAAGATTAATTGGGCTCAGACCTCCAATCTATCATTTGGTGCACTTAGTAGTCCACTATTAGCACTGCTTTCCACTATTGACTACTAAAAAAAGTAGTCCACCATGAGCACCTCTGTCATTATGTTTTGATAAAAAATTAAATCATTTCTATTTTATCTTTTTATTCCGAATAGATGAATAAAGTCTCCTCTAAACTCGGGCGGTACCCAAGAAAATAATAAAACTTCTTGTCATGGGCAAAAACTTGGCTAGTTAAAATAAATTTATTTATCTATTTCTTAATTTTTATCAAACATCCCTTAAACTTATCCATCTAATCAACTTTTTTATTCTTCCTCATTATATTTTTCATCCAACACAAAATTAATTCAAAATTATTTTTTTTATCTAATCGATTAGATCTGAAGAACTAAAGAGATTGTTTAGATATTGAAAGTGTGATTCTTTCGAATTTTAAGTGAATAGTTAAATTGATAGATTAGTTTGAGATGTGTTTTAATGAAATGGAATGTAATGATGAGAGATCATGTAGTTGATATGATAGGAAAAATAAATATGATAAATTAATTTTAGTTGGTACTTGAATAAAAAGTAGGTATTGTAAAAATAAAGTAATAATTTATTAAAAATAAAAAAATAAAAGTACAAATTATAATTTTTTTATTTTCTTATAAAATTATAAAAAATATTATTTAAATATAAAAATCATTTTAAAATAAAATATAGTTTAATTAAATAATATATTTTTAATGAAATACTAATTAATAAGTAATATTATATTTATCATTTATTATAAATATTTTATATATAGCAAATAAATTATTTTATATAAAAAAGATAAAAAAGAAAATAATAAAAGAAAAAAGTTTGTAAGGTCACATCAATAAAAGAAGAAAAAAAGTGGAAATGATGGAACTACAAGGTTGAATTAGGGTCACATACCACATTAATTGTGACCTAGTTTCACAGGAATCATACAATAATGGGGTGGGGCGTTTGAAGAATTAGATAGAACCATGCTCCTAAAAAGAATTTATGTTCTTTCATCCAAACATAGCTGACAAGAAATAGTCTTCATGGATCAATTAAAATTCTTTTCCTTGGACATATCTTCAACAATATCAAGATTTTTTTTGTCATTAAAAGCTGATATCAACAACCCGATATCTCCTCCTTCGGCATATGAGGTCGACGACGACCTTCAGAGGCTGCGATGTCCACAACGAAGGTGAAGTGGTTCAGTGGTTCGAGCACCACGACCATAGTTTTCCGGCACTACAATTTAAACTTTGTTTTCAACATGATACATTAAAAAATTTCAACATGATACATTTAAACTTTGTTTTCCGGTACTACAATTAAAAAAATTTGACCTTTATATATGTTAGGAGCTCGACAAGGAAAAAACCTTTCAGATTCAATTATTAATAAAACATTAAGGTTGTGTTTGGCAACAATTTCATAATAGAACAAATGTTCTGAGAACTTGTGTGATGTGACCCGAAAATTCCCATAGCTTGTTTGGGACTGTCCGGCATCGAGGAGAACATTTTCTTGAGATTTGACGTCGAAGTTCTACAATTGTTCGGTCGGTGTTTGGAGGAAATTCTCAGCCCTCGCGGCAAAAAAAATGGTATCGATCTGAACATGCAAAACGAGTTGGGTGGCTTCGTTTGGGAAAATGGTGAGCTTCTAACAACCATCTGGACGAATAAAATCGACAATATCTACTGTAACAAAGACAATGACGATACCGACTACACTATTAATTAATAAAATTTCACTAATTTACAATAGTTATAAAATATCGGATTAGTGAGTCATCAATTGCATAATAAACGAAACAATGAGGAGACTTTAACAATAGAAAACATACATAATGCTAGGTCTAAAAAAATTGTATCACAGCATAATAGAAAAACTGAAATAAGAAACTTTCAAAAGGCTCAAATCTAGTTCTTTGTTAAATTGAAATGCATCATAACATACAGAAAAACTGAAATGAGAAGACTTCAAATATATAACAAACTTGCGACAAAAAAGAAAACAATGAAGGTAACAAACACAAGCACCGTTCTATGAAATGCTACAATAGTTAGATTCATTCAACAAGCACAACCAATTGATAACGGAGAGTTAAGAACAACAATTGCACAAACCATTACAAGATATCGTCCCACTAGTTAGCGGCAGTAATAAGTACAAAAGTTCGGATAATATCACTTCCTCAATACAAAAGGATACCAGCCACATTTTAAGAATGTTAAGATATGACACAATCCATAGTAATTCGAAGATGCCATACTAAAGCACATGACAATACAGCCACAAAATGATATTCGTCAACTAGAGATAAGATAGTCCACATATAAGAACTTGCATGTACTGTCCAACATTCGAAAACCTATGTTTAGACCAACACATTTTCGCCAAGTTTTCTAGACTTTAAGCCTCCCTACAACACTTGCCAATTAAAAAACCTGCAGCAAACAAAACAACGGCATGTAGCGCTAACAAGCAAACCGTACTCGTCTTCTTGCATCTACAATCCATGGAAGGAACTTCATCGAGAGGTGGACCTTCCTCAGATGTAGCAATCATCGATTGTGTCTCAAAAGTATGCGGAAGGTTACTCATGCTGAGGTAATTTTCTAAGGAAGTAGATGCGGCATCATACGTATCAAATTTCTTATATGCACAATAGCGATAACCCAAAACTTGCGCTTGACAATCTGCCCATGTGTCATATACGTCACGCTTGCGACCTTCATAAACAGCGTAATACTTCGAAGATGCCATATTAATTCTCGATGTCTTGACGAGCCGAAAAATCTGTAAAAATCAAGCGATAAGAATTGGATGATATAAAGTAGAGTAGAACAAACAAAGAAAAATGACATGAAGATGACTAATGCAAAGAAAAATACAATGCAAAATGACTAATAAAATGTAGATGACTATAAAGAAAAATGACAACATTTGTGGGGTGATGTAATGTGGACGATGATTCGGCCAATATGACATGAAGTCAATTCGGAGGGTCTGAATTCGTAGTGGAAGTCATTTGATCAAAGTGACGCAAAATAAAGATACTAAAGCTGAACTAATTCAATTATAAGTTAAGTCGTACGCCTGCGCTTTCGATGATCAGCCCAAATCCTAGCTGCTATGCCGTCCCGCAGGGACCGCTTCGGATTCGGGTCGGATAGTCATATTGAAGTACTTGTCGCCTCCTTGATGAAGTCTTACGATGTTGTGTATTATGCAACATGCTATGATGATGTACTTTTGAATCTTCAACGGAAATTGCATGGGGCTACGAAGCATCCGAAACTTTTTTTTCAAAATTCCGAATGACTTTTCCACACAATTTCGCAACTGCGCATGTTGGTAATTAAAAATGTCCTTCGCATCACGATACTGTCCGGCCGGGATGTCCTCCGTAAAAGTCCCCATATGATACCTGCCTCATTGGTAGGGTGCTATGAACTTGTCGGAGTTCGCATAGCCCGAATTCACAAGAAAGTACTTTCCTACAAGCAACGTTACATAAAGTAATGAGATGGGCATATGCAAATAAAAAATAAGGGTTACAAATGCCTACCGTCGGGTACGCGAAATTCATTCCTTTCGATGCACCACCTCAAGACCTTCATATCGCCTGCTAAACCTTCCCAACCAGCACAAATGAATAGGAAGGTGTGGTCAAAGATGCGGCTGCCATGACGTTTTGTGAAAGAAAACCTTTATGATTTCGATACGGCACTGCTTTTGATTTTGATTGTAAAAGAAAACCTTTACGATTTCGATACGGCACTGCCGAATCCAAGTGCCTTATCCAACTAAGCCTCCATATGCAATTCGACGATGTACTTGAATTCTAAGTTGGGCACCATGATTGCGGGAAGTCATCCAGAATATCGAAGAAAGAACTAATGCCGCACGAGGTACGGCTCGACGGCAAACCGCTATCAGGAAATCAGAATTTAAACATTTTCACCATAAGTCAGTGGCTTCACGCATATGGAAAAAAAATGAAATTGACCAA
This sequence comes from Pontederia crassipes, assembly GCA_030549335.1. Classification (NCBI taxonomy): domain Eukaryota; kingdom Viridiplantae; phylum Streptophyta; class Magnoliopsida; order Commelinales; family Pontederiaceae; genus Pontederia; species Pontederia crassipes. The sequence continues at coordinate 10,028,212 of JAUKPH010000017.1, forward strand.
AACAAATACAAAAACTCACATCCCTAATACAAGAGGGATAATATGTTGCACATCCCTAATACGAATAATGGGAATTCCAAGTCCTGAGGATCTCGATCGGTTGGACAAAAAACAATATGATAACAAAGAGATTCTTGATAGCGCAAAGAATTGAGCATTCAACATGATTAACTACAAGGCGATAGATTCATTTTTACCGTCCAAGATGACGGGCCGAATGATCGTAGTAGCAAGCAAAGAAAGAAGATTTTCTAATTGTGGAAACAAAGGCACAAAAGACCCTTCTCCCCACGCCCCTCTTTTACCACAAATCATCGGCGGCTTTCCTTGTCTGTGACGGAGAAGATCCACCGTTGGTCAGGTCGGGGAAATTGAGCTGCAAGACGGTCTCAAGATCTGAACTTGCAGGTCGGACGACCGCACCGGCGAAGGCAAAGAGAAGAGGGTGTCATTTGATCGAGGAGAAGAGATGGGGGCTTGGGCTGTGAAGACTTCGGTGGGGCTGCCTGCCTGGATAGATTTCGCCGAGAGCGGCCGATCAGCAAAAGGGCGGTCTCCTTTCACAGAAGCTAAGCTTTTCGCTGTCTTCTTTCGCGGCTAGGATTTTTCTTAGGGGGGAGAGAGGGGGGACAGGCAGACAGAAAGAGAGAGATTTGCAAGTCCGGCAGCTGTAGACGACGAAAGCAAAGCAAGGATCAATGCTTCGCACACAACTACGATACCCTAGATGCTGTTGCTTTCGTAGGACACAAAAAAGGACCCGATGTAGTAGTAAAAAATGATGATCCTCGGTGACCGTCGAACGGCGAAACATATCAAAGCAAAACCACGAACTCTGGCATAGATAATCGGACGACGAAGAGCACGGTGGAAAACTTGACGGAACGAGAGAGTGAAGCAGGCGTGGAAAGCTCGCGAAAACACAACTGGAAGAGGAAAGAGAGCTAACATGTGGCTTATGTTCGGCGTTCTTGCCATCATCCACCGTCGTGCGTCTGCCGAATGCCGTCGGAGAGCGGGGCGAGCGAGCGATTTCGGACAAAAGTGATGCAGTGGACATTTCTTCGACGAGATGAAAGTACAACGAATTTGGGGCAAATGCGGCGTGGGATTCGAGGAGGTTCGGGGGTATGCCGGAACATTTGCAAGTTCTCGCGCAAGGCGAGAACTTTTTTCGAGAACATTTCGGAACAAACCCAATTGACCGGAACAAATGTTCTCGTGAGCCCCACCAGAACATTTGATTGTGTTTGGCAGAATAATCAAATATTCTGAGTTGTTCTCGCGAGCCAAACACATTCTGAAGAAACTTATGTGGATAACATCAGTTTTGATGTTCCAGTTAACACCAACACTGCACATTGGAGAAAGATCTCCAGCCATGCAAGACTTCTGTGGTGAGTAATAGCCGGTTACCATTATTTGCGAGCGTCAGACAAGTCCCATCTTATCCTACTGCCATCTGAATTGAATTTGGACATTGCACGCTGCAGACTGTAGAAATTGCCACGTGAATTTGCCTATCACGGACTGCTCTGCTTAATTAACTACAATGAGATCAGAATCAGAAACATATTCACATGAACATTCTGATGGCATATTATTGGCACTGGGGATGTAAGGATATGAGAACCGAGAGGGCAGCGTCCATGGAGAGGATCATGTCCATGCTTCAGAAAAGATCTACGACAGTCACCAAGAGGGCTGTGCTTGCGTTCATTGGAAACACTCGTTGCACGGCATGATCATTAGTCCAAAATGGACTGATCAGCCAAACAATATTTACCATGTGGATTCTGAGAGCACACCACATTTGTTGTCTCTTGATAGAAATGTTCATTGTAGAATGCCCAATTTTTTTGGCATAATAATAACTACAAATATATACTATTTTGGGTACCAGGTTTTCGCCTCTTACGGACAATTTTTTTTTGTTTTTTTGTGAATTCAAAGTCATTTTGTTTAGTCAGAAACAGTCTACTACATTTCTTACTGTCTCACTAAACGTTTTAAGCGTTCATGAAGATAATGCTTATGCATGTCTAATAAATGAGACATTAAGGAAATGTGACAATGATTAGATGTAAAATAACATGATGTATCCATTTTTCCTTAATTATTATGTGCTGCCCTCCATATACATTGATGATTAAGGAGCTGGTCCCAACATGTCATCTGATTGCCGAGAAGTAAAATCAGTTGTTAGCTGTTCAAATCTGCTGATTTCAGACATGAAACTTTCGACATTATTTCTCTGTCTGCTAAGCACATGGTTTTGCTTCTTTCCAGCAATTTAAGCCAATGCTACAGCCCCATTTGTACAATTCTTCATAGTCTATAAATAAGCCGAAATCTTCTCTAGCAACCATCACATTCCAAGCCCTCATCAGCCTCACAACACCTTCTTCAGAGTCTTGTTCGGTGATCAAAGCAAGTCAACAACATGATCAGTGCAAAGAGACTTCTTCAGATGGCAAGAAAATGGCGCAAGGCAGCAATTTTAGGGAGGAAACGGATTTCGTGGACATCGAAGGATGCTTCATCTGATGGGGAGGCATGCGGGACATCAATTGCAGCCAAAGGCCACTTCGTCGTGTATAGTTCTGATGGCAAAAGATTCATGGTGCCCTTGGCGTTCCTCAGTAGTGCTATATTTGAGGAACTACTGAGAATGTCAGAAGAAGAGTTCGGATTACAAGGAAATGGTCGTATCACATTGCCCTGCGATGCTGTTTTCCTTGAGCATGCTTTGCAGTTGTTAAGAACTCGAGGATCAAAAGAAGTGGAGAGACAAAAGCTTATGCCAATGTCCAAGAAGCACCACTCTTCTGGATCATCGTTATGCAGTTTAGAGCAATCTCAACTTTTAGCAGTCTTCTGAACATTATTATGATTTGTATATGGAAGTGTATATAGAAGATTTTGAAATGCCAAGTAGTTCTTCCGATTCTCATTACATAAGTAATTTTCTGCTTTGGGTAGACCAGAAAATATGAGTATCTCATTCATATAATTTTATCCGAGTCCACTGGGATAATTACACGAATGATCCTTCAACTTTGAGTCATTTTCAAATTGGTCTCCCACTTTTAAATTGTAATCAGAACAACTTTGATTTTCTTGCACGATTAGTCTTCTTGATTGATGATTATGGCTTTCCTGGTGGCCTTGCGTAAGTGATCGCCTTTCTCTCTTGTCCATGTCATTTAAATCGACCACGTCAATTTAGGCGAAACCTTTTACCCATTAAAATATATTAGTAGTGATCCTATATAGCCCCTAACACTTCTGGAATGGAGACGACGAAGTCGTCCGTCCTCTATATAAACTTCATAATGATTAAGTTATTTTAAATCATTATTCTTTCATAATAAAGAGAGCCATCGCAGCCTGTAGCTCGATTTAGAATGAACCTAGTAAATCTCGTGTGTTCTCGTGTCTTTGTGTGATTTCTCTCTCCATCCTTTAGTAATAAATAATTTGATGTTTAGCCTATCATGCATTTGTGATTGCAAGACACATCACGCATCTTCGTACTGGCATATGATTTTGGACTTTGCACAAAATCGAACATGGCTACATGAATTTCACTTTGCAGAAAATAGAACATGGCTACATGAACTTGCTCATTGATATTAAACAGGTGAGTGAATCTACCCTACAGCCTGTCATGTGAATGAGACCATGAACATGGAATGTTGTGAATGCGAAAAACATATTAAATGAATTGTCCAAAGATAGCTCCATTAATCAGAAAGTACTCTTATCTATCTTTTGTATTAATCTCTGCTCTTTTCGAGAAATTCTGATGGAACATAGAACAGGATTCGTGAAATGGTATTTGAAGTTAAATTCACCACTGTCTTGGACTTCTTGAAGGCTGTCAATTTTTTGCTTATTGCCTTGAATTATTATACCATTGTATCCAAAATTGTGAAAAAAAGTAAGAAAAAGAAAAATGGGTTAAATTTTTTTCAGCAACGGCCCCCTATACATGTGGATGTTTCCCTCTAGATGACACTGGTTAGAAGGTTTTAATGACGTTGTATTGTTGTTTTGTTTATTGATCGATTCTCAAAGTTTTATTTTCAACAAACTTTATAACGTTTTGTAAGTAGATTTATTCAAACATATCAAACTCCAACTTCATGAATAAAAGTGGTTCCTCACAAGTCACAACTATTTCATAGATGCAAGTCTGGCCTAAGTGAAAATTTATGCCTAATCCAAAACAGAAACTGTTTGTTTAGAAGGAAGGTGGAATTTCATGTCACCATCCTTAAAGAACAAACAACACATCAATGTCAGGCTTTTCTGGTTCGTAGATTGTCGAACTTTTTTTCAATAAAAGTAAAATAAAAAACAATCAAAGTTGCTTTTTGTGATGTTTAATATACATGATTACATTATGGTTCTACTGTGTCTTAGGCATTGCTATCTACTTAGTTGTCAGTTAGTTGCAGAAGACCACCAAATGCTTCCAGACATACCATGTTCAAAACCTTCAGGGTTTAATAAAAACATGAACTTGTTCCCTCACTAAACTTAACTGGACGATACATCTTGTCAATTATTTGTAGTTCTCCAAGCCTATTTAAACACATACCCACAGCTGTTCATGCAACTCAGCCTTCTCTTTTTAACAGACTCGTATTATCCATTGAGAGATTGCAAAAATGCTAAGCAGAAAGAGACTTGTGGAGATGGCACGAAAGTGGCGAAAGGCAGCTATTTCTCAGAGGAAGAGGATCTCCTGGGAGAAAGCACAAGATGCTAAAGCGGTTTGTCGCATTAGTTGCGGAGAAAGGCCATTTCATCTTGTACACCTGTGAAGGGAAAACATTCATGGTTCCTATTGCATTCCTCAATTCGGCTATATTGCAGGAGCTACTGAAGATGGCCAAAGAATTTTGGATTGCCAGGAGATGGCCCTATCACATTGCCTTGCAATGCAGCGGTGTTTGATCATGTGTTGTCTCTATTGAAAAAAAGAAGCTTAAGGTTCGCTGAGAAAGAACCAGTGTTCTCAAGTTTCGTAAGAAATTTGGCAGGACCTTCATTATTCCGTGCAGAACGTTGCCAACCTTTTCCAGTTTTCTGATCACAAACATTATACTCAGCCTGTATATCCTTTAACATGTAAAACCTGTGATGTCGCTGGTAGACATCCATTTTCCCAATGTAATGAAAACACTTACTTTGACACAATTGAGTTTACTTAAATCATCTCGATGAAACTCTTCATTATCTTTCGATACATAGCTTGCAGTGCGCTCTAAGCGTTAATCCCTGTCACTGAGTGCAACCAGCAATTCAGGCCAAGCTCAAGTCTCATGTGTCCAACTAGTATTCACAAATAGTGGTTGAAATAAGGAGAATTGAAGTTTGCTAAAGATAATCATATTCATCAATCATGCACAAGCATTGTTCACAATCAATCGGATTAAAGAAGTTTCCACAAGGCTTAAAGAATTGATCAATGCGAATTGGATCAGTGGCAAGTGTGAGATACTTCAAATTTCGCTCGTCTGACATTTCGTTTTCAGATAAAGGTAAATCACCTTTCCCAAAAGCTTTAACTTTTCAAAGTAACGTATTTAACATTTGTAAATGGTTTCAAGAGATTGTTCATGTTGTACCTCCATGCATCCAATCTCCTACATACCAGCATATGAGTTTGACGGTGTGATACATGCTATGTTTTAAATTTATCCGGTAAATAGTATTACGCAAATGTCCGGAGTACTTTGTGTCCATACCACAATTTGCTTTAAACTTGTCTGGCAGTGTGTCTGAGATCAGAAAAATTATTGCCTCGAATCTGGCACTCATGGGATGTCACACGAGAAGCAATCGGAAGGGCAAGTCCACATGAGAGGCACACGCCACATGACCCTCTATTTATCTACTCACTCTGCACTGCAGACACCGACAGGCCACAGGTGCAACATCTTAAGCATCTTTAGTGTTATGAAAAGGGGGAGAGAAGGATTGCACGAAAATACAGAAGAACGTGAAGAGAAAAAACGGCGGCGGCTTTTTGTTATGGAATAACGATGATTATAAGAATGGATCTTCTGCTGAAGCGTCTGACTATGCAGGGAGACCAATTGAATTCAGATTCAAGACATTATTAACATTTAGAAACTCCCATCATCTTTCACCTCATGTACTATCGTTCCTACTTCCACGATGAGCATTGAACTTAGGAGATATCATCTTTCATCTCTTGCGACACATATTGTCGTTCCACGGAGGATGACGACCCAGACCACTTGCTAACCACATGAAGCGAGCTCTCACCTGATCTCGGACATGCAACCAGAGACTGCCTGCTCTGTTGTCCGATCAGCACAGGTGTCTTGCTCCCCTCTCCGTGGCCTACTTATGGACAGCTCAATTGCCCCTCTTGGCCTACGGGACGTTATCCTTTGTCTATCTTAGGTCTTCAAACTGGATCTCTTCTCTCTCTATATATATATCAATTATGTGAATTCCATTTCCTACGACATAACCACGCCGTCAAAAAAGAGAAAGCCTTTCTCTATGTTAATTCTCGTAGCTGATCACTGAAGTAATGCTGAATGCACATGTACTTCGTGGATTCTAAGAGCACCATGTTTTTGTCCCTTGATAGAAATGTACATCGTAGTCAATCCAAATTTAGTATAATAACAATTGCACATTGCATACCAAGCTTTTGGCCATCTCCCTCAAGTTCAGGTCCATTGGGAAGAAAACACAGTAAACTAGCTGAGAAAACACTTATTGAATATTTGGGGAAACAGAACTATCATTAAAATATCTAATAAGTTGGCCTGCACCTCTCCTTTCACCAGGTGTACCTAGAGACCCATTAGAGTTCATCATGACCTACAAGGGTGGAAGCTGCTACCAGTTGCAAGGGTAAGGATCCATGAAATAGTCCATAGCATGGATTGTCTTGATGTTATTATGACGTCAAATGCATATCGTATAGCACCATACGAAAGGTCATAACATGTGTGACATACTCCAGTTGAAAAATCCTATAATTCGGATCCGTGCAAGTAACGAAGAACAATTTGGGGCTGTTTGAATGTTAATTTTTTGTTCTGAGACATTATTACGTTGATCCGGTTGTTGCCCCCATTTCATAATCCAACAAGGTCAAGCGTGTTCTTGGGGATGGTCAGAACACAAAACTCCCATTTTTTCTTATTCAAGCAATGATTGCACGTGAGCCTCACATCTTGGTTAAAATGCTGTTTGGATGTAAAGTGGAGAACAAGCTTACAATTCTCACTTTATTCCTATACCAAACACCCCCCTTAAGATCAACTTAAGATCATGACAAAAAGAGTGCAGATGTTATGATCAATAATGTTCAAGTACTGTAATAGTTTAATTGAGTCCAGGTGTATGTTTTCTTAAGATATTACTCAGGTATTCATAATTTTCAGTATCTTATCAAAACATTATGTTTAACTCGACTATTTATCTTTTAACATTTTTTCTTTTATACAAAAGTCTTCCATCATAGTATATTTATGATGAATGGGCAGAACATCCAACCTCCTGCAGATGACGCCTCCCTTTGGGGTGGATTATCATATTGTTACATATTGCATCGTTAATTCAGCACTAGCACTTTTATATTGTTGGAGTTGGTGAATATTTCAGGACCCCTTGTTTCTCATACCGGATTCGTCCACGTGAGCTTAGGGGAATTTGAGTATTATCCAATTGCCTGTGCTGCTGACGCGCGAACAAAAGGGGGGGTTTTGGGCTTTTGTTAGCCGGCACGTGTGGTTCGGATTAAGTTTTTTCTTTGTTTTGTTCGGGTTTTGAACCCGTTTAGAAGAGACTATTTATAGTCTATTTTCATATGTAATCGGTGCGGCGACTGTAAACCTAAACGATATAGTGAAATCTCTTTGCAGGACGTAGCCCTAATCTCAAGGGTGAACCTGGGTAATTCGTGTCTCCTATAATTTTCTTACAATCTCTCTGCGATCTTCTCTCTCTATTCTCGAATTTTTCCATCAATTGGTATCAGAGCATAGGTTGTTCGAGGAATTAGAGTTTATTCGAGATGTCAAGAGGGTCGCGAATTGAGATAGAAAAATTTGATGGAACACGATTTGATCTTTGAAAGATGAATATGGAGGATCTCCTCTGTGATTGAGTTCTTTGGACGACAATCGAGAAGAAAAGGCCAGGCATAGAGGTGGCGAAGGTCGCGGACGGGGCCTCCTCCAGTCAGGCAGATCCAAAGGCGATTGAAGAGTGGGATCAGATCGATAGAAAGGCGAAGGGTTTGATTCGGCTTTTTCTCGCAGATTCAATTCTTACGAATGTGATGAGCAAACCTACAGTCAGAGATCTGTGGTGAAAGTTGGAATCCCTATATCAAAGTAAGTCGCTGGTTAACAAGTTATTTCTGAGAAAAAAACTATACAATCTTCGAATGCATGAGGATGACTCGTTCTCTACTCATCTTTATAATTTTAACACGGTGATCAGTCAACTTGTATCGGTCGGTGTTAAGTTTCAAGATGATGATAAGGCAATAACATTGTTCTGTTCGCTGCCGAATTCATTGGACAATATGATTGTCGTTATTGGTGGCGGGGATAAAGACATTTCGTATGAAAGTGTGTGCTGCCTTGTTATCAGAAGAAACACGAAGAAAGGGATTGGCAAGTTCTGGTAAAGAGGCGCTGGCGGCCAGAGGAAGGCAACCAGAAATGAATCAAAATCAGAGTGGGTCCAAATCCAAATCTCGTGGGCGTTCGAAGAGTAGAGATAAGAAGGTGCAATGCTGGAGATGTCAAGAGTGGAGCCTTCTGAAGCGAGATTGCAAAAATAAGTCGGTTCATAAGAAAGAAGCTGAGTCAACCTCGGACAAAAAGGAGGCTGAGGTAGAGGACATGTATCTTGCTTCTGCATGAACAGCATAGTCAGATAAGGATGTCTGGCTCATCGATAATGGTGCTTCGTACCACATGACACCTCATAGACACTAGTTTTGTGAATATGAAGAGTATAATGGTGGGGATGTCATGCTCGGAGATGACACTGCAGTTCAGATTGTTGGACGTGGTAGGGTAAAGTTGAGCATGAATGATGGCACGGTGAAGACTCTACCAGATGTGATGTATATACCACTTATGAGCAGGAGTTTGTTATCTGTTGGTACAGTGGCTGATTCGGGTGTTATATTCAGTTGCGACAAGGATTCATGCAAGATGATCAGAGGGTCTATTGTGATTGTACGAGAGATTCGCTATGGCACATTGTACAAGTTACTCGGAGAAACTATATCTGTGGGCTACGGATTTATTTCTAAAAAGGCCAAAGAAGATGAAGACAGCACATCTATGATGTGGCATCAGAGATTAGGCCATATCAGTGAGAAAGAACTTTCTACCATAGCATCAAGTCAGATGGTAGAAGAAGTTCCGGATTGTTCTGTGGGCTTCGGGTTCTGTGAACATTGCCTCCATGGAAAATAGAACAGAGTCAGTTTTCAACACACAGATTCAAGAGCAACCAAGATTCTCGAACTGATCCATAATGATGTTTTTGGACCAACTCCGACTTCATCTATTGGAGGATCCAGGTACTATGATTTTTCGAGATACAGTTGGATTTATTTTATCAAAAATAAGTTAGATGTATTCGATAAGTTTTGAGAATTTAAAATTTTGGTGGAAAACCAATTGAGTAGCAAGATCAAGGTCCTTCGCGTGGACAATGGTATTGCAAGGCAGAAAATAACTCCATATACACCTGAGCAGAATGAAGTAGCTGAAAGGTTAAATCGGTCACTCATAGAGAAGGCCAGATGTATGCTGAGTTGGGCTGGATTGGGGCAAGAGTTCTGGGTAGAAGCTGTTGCCACAACAAACTATTTGAAGAATCGCTCATCGACCTCATCAGTGAAGGATTGGACGCCTTATGAGGCAATGTTTGAGAAGAAGTCAAATCTGTCTCATGTTCGGGTGTTTGGATGTGACGCATATGTTCATATACCCAAGGAAAAGCGGAGTAAGCTTGACAGTAAATCTGAAAAGAACATATTTGTCGGATACAAGGAAGGGGTCCAAGACTATAAACTATGGAATCCAAAGTCAAAGACCTCTGAGATACTCTATCAGTGCTCTGAGTACGTTTCATGCTTTGAGCATCATCGGAGAAGAACATGGTTCTCTAAAAAATGCAAGATCTATGGATGATGCAAAAGCAGTGGAAGCTTGTTATGACAGATGAGATGCAGTCACTGGATAAGAATGAAACATGAAACTTGTGTAAATTGTCTAAGGATAGAAAGACAATTGGTTGCAAATGGGTGTTCAAGCAAAAGCTGAAACCGGATGGGACTGTGGAGAAGTACAAGGCGAGACTGGTAGCTAAAGGGTACTCTCAAGTTGAGGGAGTCGACTATGATGAAATTTTTTCTCCCGTAGCTAAAATGACTTCAATCAGATTTGTTCTATCTCTAACAGCAACCTATAATCTTGAGGTAGAACAGATGGATGTGAAGACGACATTCCTTCATGGGGACTTAGAGGAAGAGATATATATGAAGCAACCAGAAGACTTTGAAGTTCAAGGCAAAGAGAATATGGTGTGCAAATTGAAGAAGTCTTTGTATTGATTGAAACAGTCGCCAAGGATGTGGTACCAGAAGTTTGATACATACATGCTAAAGCTCAAGTTTGTACGCTCAGATTCTGATCATTGTGTTTATGTGAAGAGAGTTGGCGATCAATTTGTCATTCTTACACTGTATGTGGATGGCATGTTACTGATTGAAAACAACATGAAGATGGTGAATTCAGTGAAGGATTTGTTGGCAAAGAAGTTTGAGATGAAAGACTTGGGACCAGCGAATTACATTTTGGGTATGCAGATTAGAAGGGATCGTCAGAAGCGAAAGTTGTGACTAGGACAGGAGAAGTACATAAAAGAAGTGTTGAAAAAATTTAACATGTCGGACTGCAAGCCAGTGGGTACTTCTATGTCTCTAAGAACCAAACTTTCTACAGAGCAATGCCCGAAGATGGATGAAGAAGCCGAAAAGATAGATCGTGTTCCATATGCAAGTGTAGTGGGTAGCTTGATGTATGTCATGGTGTGCACGCGTCTAGACATAGCCCAAGTAGTAGGAGTCTTAAGTCGGTATATGTCTAACCTAGGCAGGGAACACTAGAATGTTATCAAGAGAGTTTTCAGGTACCTTTGGGGAATTTCAAATTTTGCTTTGTGTTTTGAAGGTACAGGAAAAGGAAAGAGGCTTAATATTGTAGGCCATGTAGATGCTGATTAGGGTGGAGACATTGATAGCAGACGATCCACTAGTGAATATATTTTTATATTATTTGGGGCTGCACTGAGTTGGATGAGCAAGAGACAAAGTGTGGTAGCACTTTCTTCTACAGAAGCAGAATATATGGCTCTTACTCATGCTGCAAAAGAGGTCATATGGCTACGGCGGTTGTGCTTGGAGCTTGGATTTGAGCAAGGTGTCATAGAGATGAGATGTGATAATCAAGGTGCTATTCAGTTAGCTAAGAATCCTGCATTTCACTCACGCACAAAGCATATTGACATCCAATATCATTTCATTCGGGAAAAGATGGAAAAGAAAGAGGTTCAGCTTGAAAAGGTTGATACAATCGAGAATATTTCTGACTTTCTGACTAAACCTTTTATAGGTGCAAAATTTGAGTGGTGCTCTACTGCTATCGGATTGAAGAAGAATGTTGCTGACAAGGCTCTCATTGGTGTGAAGTATCCACCAAGTGGAAGAATGTTGGAGTTGGTGAATACTTCAGGACCCCTTATTTCTCACACCAGGATCGCCCACGTGAGTTTAGGGGCATCTGAGTATTATCCAATTGCCTGTGCTGCTGCCGCGCGAACAAAAGGGAGGTTCGGGGGGCCTCCGACGGCGGGTTATGGGCTTTTGTTAGCCGGCTCGTGTGGTTCGGATTAGGTTTTTTCTCTATTTTGTTCGGGTTTTGAACACGTTTGGAAGAGACTATTTATAGCCTATTTTCATATGTAATCGGTGGGGCGGCTGTAAACCTAAATGATATAGTGGAACCTCTTTGCAAGACGTAGCCCTAATCTCAAGGGTGAACCTGGATAATTCGTGTGTCTCCTCTAATTTTCTTGCAATTTCTCTACGATTTTCTCTCCTTGTTCTCGAATTTTCCCATCATATATATCACTATCACATAAAAACGAAAACAAGAAAATATAAATCAATTTATGGCTGCTTCCATAACGACAAGCCAAATAACAAGTTTTAATTTTGTAAAGTTATCTTGTTTAGTCAGAAACAGCCTACCACATATTTTACTGCCTGGCTAACATTAAAAGTATTCATGTATACTTGGCTAACATAATTCATTAAGGGAATGCAAAATTGATCAGATATACATACAATAGGCTGATGATTAAGGAGCTGGTCCCAACATGTCATTGGATTGCGAAGAAGTAAAATCAGTTGTTAGCTGTTCAAATCTTCAGCTTCACATGCTGATTCAGACATGCAACATTCAGCATTATCTCTTTGTCTGCTAAGCACATGGTTTTGCTTCTTTTGCAATGATCAATAAGCCAATGCTGCAGTCCCTGTGTATAAGCAAGCGGGCACACCTCCTCTAGCAACCAGCACATTCAGATCTTCATCAGCTTCACAAATCCTTTGTTCTAAGTTTTCTTTAGCCCATCAGCTCAATTAGACAAACATGATCAGCGCAAAGAGAGTTCTTCAGATGGCAAGGAAATGGCGCAAGGCAGCGATGCTAGGGAGGAAACGGATCACATGGACATCAAAGGATGCTTCATCTGATGGGAATGCATGCGGCGCATCAATTGCAGCGAAAGGCCACTTCATCGTGTATAGTTCTGAAGGGAAAAGATTCATGGTGCCCTTGGTGTTCCTCAGCAGCAGCATATTTGAAGAGCTACTGAGAATGTCAGAGGAAGAGTTTGGATTACAAGGAAACGGTCGTATCACATTGCCCTGCGATGCTGTTTTCCTGGAGCATGCTTTGCGATTGTTAAGAACTCGAGGATCAACAGAAATGGAGATGCAAATGTTCATGTCAATATCCAAGACGCAGCATTATTCAGGATCTTCGCTGTGTAGCTTAGAGCAACCGCAATCGTTAGCAGTCTTCTGAACATATGATTGTGATCTGTACATTGAGTTTGTATATAAAAGATTTTGAAATCTCAGATAGGTGTTCAATTTCTCATTAGATAAGCAATTTCCTTTTTCATTCAGAGGAGAAAACATAAGTATCAGCGAAAACTTCATAACCCCCTTCTTCCTCTGTCTCTCCTCTCTCTCTGCGTGGTTCCACCATCTGTTGATGATTTGAATACTAACAATTCAGTTTCAACCGATGCTGTTCTGTCTTGTAAAGCGATATCATCAATGCTCAACCTGGTCCTTTGGGAGAGAACTAAAAAGTTGTCTCAGCGAAATAATGAAGTTTCAGAATACACTCTGTACAAAATCAAAACTCATTTGATCCTTTATATTTTGATTCACTAGATAGGGACATTATTACTAAATTCTAGTCTTTTTCTTTCTGTTTGATGATAAAACAAACTAAGTGCAGTCTATGTTTTTTTAAAAGAAAAAAAATACTCGTTTATTAATAAGAAATCCAAAAGTGTCCCAACATGAGATACATTTAAACTTTGTTTTCCCCTGCTACAGTTAAAACTTTTGTTACAAGCTCGACAAGCAAAAAACTTGGCAGATTCAATTATTAATAAAACATTGAAGAAACGTATGTGGATAACATCAGTTTTGATGTTCCAGTTAACACCAACACTGCACATTGGAGAAAGATCTCCAGCCATGCAAGACTTCTGTGGTGAGTAATAGCTGGTTGCCATTCATTTGCGAGCGTCAGACATGTCCCATCTTATCCTACTGCCATCTGAATTGAATTTGGACATTGCACGCTGCAGACATTACGATTTTATCAAGGGTATTATAATAATTTTATAATTTAATTAGAATGTTTAAAAGATTAAAAAAATAAATTTTATTAAGTGTAGGAATTATAATTAAATTAAGATTTGAGAATTTCAATTGTATTTGAAATTTAAAAGAAAATTTAATGGACATAAGACTCTTAAATAAAAAAGAATTGAGAGTTTTACGATTTTAAAATATTTCAGTCATTAAAAAGTGATAAAATATTGTGGAATTAAATAATTTTAAAAATTAGATGATAAAATTTTATCATATTAAATAATTACGAAAATTAAAAAAAATAAATAAATAAAAAGATAAAATAAAGATATGTTTTGATCAACATAAGTTATTGATAAAAGATGGAAATAAAGTTTGATTGATAGAGGTTATGGAGAAGATAAAAAAGAATTTGAGTAAAAATAAATTTTTTTATAAGTATGGTTATGAAATAATTAGTGAAATTCGAATTTAATTAAATCTGAATATTTGAGAGATGATAATTAATGATGGATGGTCATGATTGACAGAGAAATAGTTCAAGGTTCAATATGAAGCAGAAACCTTAGTTGAGACTTATAAATAGGGTCTAAAGGATGGCTATAAAGGAGGATTTACCTCCACAGAATTTTTGCACGAGAACTCCTCTTTCTCCTTCGCTTTCTCACAAATTAAGGCACTTGAGAGCACAAGCGATATATCGTTTCGAAGTCCCGACAGAAGAGAACACGATCCAAGTGGTAATCGAAGGTTTCTGAACGAAAAGTTGTCTACCAAAGTCGCGATGTCCGTGCAGTCCAGAGACAACATGAACATAGTTGATTTTTCAACCAACTTAAGGTACATAGGGATCCCCATGTCATCGATTTTTTACGACATGGACCCAGGACTCTTTTCCATTACACATAAATTATATATTGTTTGCATCGATTAAATATCAAATGACATAGATAGGATTGCTGAAATTATATTAGAAACACAACTCTTGATGGTAACAAAATCCGGCTCGAGATCTATCTGACACGGCTCGGGTAATGATCGATGTGAATTAGATTCTGTAATAGAAATCATATTTTTATGAATTGATTTATAATTTATTGGGTAGTTAAAATTGTTATTAATTGTCGATTATTTGATTAACATCCTTGATTTTAGTACGATCATACCTGATCAGATTGTCACCATATTGATTATTATTATCATTACACCCAATCACGATATTGATTATGGTATTAATCCATTGACCTTATTATCGATTGATCCTGATCAAATTATTATCTTATCTAATTGATCGTCATCATATCTAATTATATCATTGATTAATATATTGATATAGTGATTTTCTGATTGCGTCATGTTTAACTTAAGATAATTGTTAAAGATTGACAACTTAAGTAATTGAGATAAAAGTTGAAAATTTATTAGGCCGATGTCTAGTAATTGCCATTGAGACTGATTGGGTCTTCATGCTAATTGCGCCTTTGGGTTGACAGGGCCTTTGAGCTAATATTGTGCCTTTCGGCTGATTGGGCTTTCCGTTTAATATTGCACCTTCAGGTTGATAGGGCCTTCGGACTAATATAGGATCATCGGGCTAATATTGCACCTTCAGATCGATAAGACATTCGAGCTAACTATGCCTTCGGACTGATAGGGCCATCGGACTAATATTGCACCTTCGGATTGATAATGCCTTCGAGCTAGACAGATGACTTCCTTTCATCCTTTCCAACAAGGCAAATTAATATATCACACTCCACATAACAAGCTGGATTACTACCACAAGATCCTTCTTTAATTGTTGAGGAGAGATGGAAAAAAAACTATTATAATAAGTATATTTGATCATTGCATGCCTTTGAATGGTTAAAAGAGCAAGAATAGTATGCATGTAACCAAAAAAGGAAAGTGAGAACATTTGTTAACATAACTGCTGTCTTCCAACTATAAATAATGATGCATTAACCTTTCTTGAATGCATGCTTCTAAAGATTTACCCTTTTAAGGAGCATTAACTTAAGAGTTAATGGGTGGACGAATCTTTTAACCAGATATATCACACTTAATGATTGCCAATTGTATATAATTAATTCATTTGCTTTTTCTGCCCTCCTGCATGTGTTGCCATCTTCTTGCACCCTCTGAGTTTGCACCTCATCATTCACATATTGAATCTCTCTGGGATCAATGGAAGAAGAACAAGAAATATAAAAATCATCATATATACGTCTTCGAGCTAATAGGATCTTTGGGCTAATTGCACTTTCGGGTTGATAGGGCCTTCGTGCTAATTGCACCTTCGGACTGATGGATAATTGAATTGAATTGGACAGATAACGTAAAAAAACTATGACTATCCTGGATGTGATCTTTCGTCCCTCATCATACCGAACTTATTAATTGACATGAAGTAGCATGGTGTCCCATAATAATAGAGAACTCATGTATTGTACCCGAAAGAGTTGATCGTAACTTCAAAGATTGAATTGTTAATTGAATTGCACTCTAGTAACTGATGGACAATTGATTTCACCCTAGTGATTGATAAACTATTGATTTCGCCCTCGAGACTGATGGATAATCAAATTGTGCCTTTATGGTTAATGAATAATCAAATTGCGCCTTTAAGTCGGATGGATAATAAACTGCGACTTTGTGCCCCATAGATGAATTAATAAATGATTAATTGTCGAATTATGGCCTTCATTGACCTCTGAACAATTGGTGATTGATTAAAGGTAATTGATATTGAATTGACAAATATTATTGAATATAATTGAGATAATCAAATTGAATTGAATTGTTAATCGAAATGCGTCCTAGTCGCTGATAGATAATTGATTTCTCTCTAGTGGTTGATTGGTAATTGAATTGCTCCCTAGTAGTTGATGAATAATTGAAATGTTGAATTGCTAATAGAACTGATAATTGATAATTGTTATTGTGACCTTCACTGATTATTGGATGTTGTATAATGTTTTAAGATAACTGGATCGAATTGAATGGATATAGGGTCTATTATTGTATAGACGTGAACCCTAATCCACATATTATTGGATGTTGTATAAGTGGCTTCCACATATTGTATAAATTGTTGAAAATTAAGTCTTCCGCTATTGTAAACTAACATATTGACTGACATAGTTAAGTCATAAAATGGAGTGACGTCGTCCAAAATAGCCTTTTGAACATGTAAAAGAAAAAAAATCGAAACATTACATTGCCAATCACGGAAATTAATCAAGTGGTGTGTTTCTTAACTAACTACAATGAGATTATAACGAAAAAACGTATCCACATGAACAATTTTTTTCTTTTTTGCATGAAATTCTGATGGCATATTATCGGAATTGGAATACAAGGAGATGAAGAAAGAAATCAATCCGGTAGTGTTTGGCAATTAACACTTATTTCGGTGAATATCGCAAAACGGAAGCTGAAATAGGAATATGTTTCTAAAGAAGTTTTTGTTTGGAAGGACGGTACTGGAAACTCATGTCGACATCCTTAAAGAAAGAGAACAACATCAATTTCGGCTTCTTCCTGGAATATCCAACATCATCCTCTCACTAGAAATAAGTATGAAAACAAAACCCAAAATCAAACTTGTTTTTTTCCGTGAGAACACCCAAAATCAAACTTGTTTTTTTTTGTGAGAAAACACAAAATCAAACTTGTTATTTTTTTGTGATGTTTAATAAACTAAAATATACAAGGTTAATATCATGGTCTTACTATGTCTGCTATTTTTATGTATTAACTGAGTGTTGACGGAAGCACTTGGTTACAAGAATACCTCTTTATTCGAACTTTGAATTAGTCAGGGTAGCACTGCCGAGAAGCCGCCCAACCCAACAGAAATAGATACATGAACTTGCTTTCTTCCACTCAAATTTTATTATGTAATCAGACAATCATTCAACTTTTTCAAAATTTAAGTTGCGATCGTCATAAAAAATAATAAAAAGGAGACAAAATAAAATAATAAAAATTAGAAAGGGTGTGGCAAAGATGTTCAACTTTTCTAATCACTTTCTAAGAAATACTGACACGTAAATAATTTCTCTCTCCATTTAGAGGCCATTTGGTTCGTGAATAAAGATCGAAATATTTTGATATTTCGGAAAATACAGTCAAGCATAACATACAATAGTAATAATTTGATCAAATATTATTTTTTGCAAAACCGCCTAAAAAATTGTAAAACCACTATATATAACTCAATTTGAAGAAGCCTATTCTTCTAAAATAGTATAATAGAAATATTCTACTTCTTTTTTATTTTTTTCACCATTTTTATTTTTCATTCTTTAACTATATAATATTATTATATTATTATTATAAATATAAATTATTTATAATAAAATATTTGAATTATAAAATATGAAGTTTATTCAAGTTCAACTAAACAAGAGGTAGAATAATAATATAGTGAGAATATTATATTCTTTAGAATAAAATTTGTTATTTCTTGAAAGATATTCTCCAATTAAATGGATCCTTTTTAAAGTTTAATATAAATAAATGTTAAAAAGTAGCAGTAGTCCGGTAAAAGGGTTGTCGCCTCCTACTGACAACTTTTCATAAACTACTTCTAAACTATCGTGATTTTTCGCATCTAACCCCAAAATAGGAACTTATTTTTTTATCCCTAAACTATCATGATTTTTTGTACTTTAATTCTTCCGTCTACTTCTATTACGTTTTCCGTTACTTTTTATTTTTCTCATTTATGAAAGACTAAATTACCTCTCCCTTCATAACACATCGAATAATAAATATAAAACAAAGAAAAAAAATCGGGGGAGGATAATTTAGACTTTCTCGTAAATGATATATTTTTTTGTTTACCACTTTAATCCTTCCAATGATTTTTTTTATTTTTTCTTTGTTATATCATATGTTTCCAGAGGGAGGGGTAATTTAGTATTTTTCATAAATGAAAAAAAAGTAAAAGTAACGAAAAACGTAACAAAAGTATACTAACAGACTAAAGTGGAAAAATCGTGATAGTTTAGAAATATAAGAAAATAAGTTCGTAGTTTAAAGTTACATGCAAAAAATTATGAAAGTTTAAGAGAGGTTTATGAAAATAACTCTTTTATTTAGTTAGAAACAGTCTATTCTTATTGTCTCGATAACATTTTTAGTGTTCATGTGAGGTATAATTGCATATCTATTAAGTGAGACATCAGAATTCATAAAGGAGTTGTAGTAATGATTAGAAGTAAAGTAGGATGATGTATCCATTATTACCTTAATTATTATATGTTTCCCTCCATAGACATTGATGATTAAGGAGCTGGTTGCAACATGTCGTTGGATTGCCGAGAAGTAAAATCAGTTGTTAGCTGTTCAAATCTGCAGCTTCACATGCTGATTTCAGACATGAAACTTTCGACATTATTTCTTTGTCTTCTATGCAGATGGTTTTGCTTCTTTCCAGCGATTTAAGCCAATGCTACAGCCCCATTTGTACAAGTCTTCATAGTCTATAAATAAGCCGAAACCTTCTCTAGCAACCATCACATTCCAAATCCTCATCAGCCTCACAACACCTTCTTCTGAGTTTTGTTCGGTGATCAAAGCAAGCCAACAACATGATCAGTGCAAAGAGACTTCTTCAGATGGCAAGAAAATGGCGCAGGGCAGCAATTTTAGGGAGGAAACGGATCTCATGGGCATCAAAGGTTGCTTCATCTAGTGGGGATGCATGCGGAACATCAATTGCAGCCAAAGGCCACTTCGTCGTGTATAGTTCTGATGGCAAAAGATTCTTGGTGCCCTTGGCGTTCCTCAGTAGTGCTATATTTGAGGAACTACTGAGAATGTCAGAAGAAGAGTTTGGATTACAAGGAAATGGTCGTATCACATTGCCCTGCGATGCTGTTTTCCTGGAGCATGCTTTGCAGTTGTTAAGAACTCGAGGATCAACAGAAATGGAGACGCAAATGCTCGTGTCAATATGTAGGAAGCAGCATTGTTCAGGACCTTCGTTGTGCAGTTTAGAGCAATCTCAACTGTTAGCTGTCTTCTGAACATTATTGTGATTTTTACATTGAAATGTATATATAAGATTTTGAATGCCATATGGTTCAGATTCTCATTACAGAAGTTATTTTCTTCTTTCGGTAGATCAAAAAACATAAGCATCTAATTCATGACCCTCCACTTATCTCAGTCCATTCGCAAAACCTCCCATGCCTTTGTGATTTCAACCATGTGAAATGGAGTCGGGTGAAAAGTTTCCGGGGTTGCGCAATTTCGCGCGCGCGCTTTTACTCGTGTTTTCAGCCAGGAAGGTCAAAAAATGCGAAATTTTTTACGTTGTCAAAAGATGTGAAATTTTCGACGCTTTCGTGCCTGTTGATGCATGGTGAGATGATTGGGACGAAAAAATGGACTAGGGCGAAAATTTTCCGAGGGTGCAAAATTTTGCGCGCGCGCCTTTTACTCGTGTTTTCAGCTAAGAAGGTCAAAAAATGAGAAATTTTTTAAGCTGTCATAAGATGCGGATTTATTCGACGCTTTCGTGCCTGTTGATGCATGGTGAGATGATTGGGACGAAAAAATGGACTCGGACGAAAAGTTTCCAGGGGTGCGAAATTTCGCGCGCTCGCTTTTACTCGTGTTTTCAGCCAGGAAGGTAAAAAATGCGAAATTTTTTACGCTGTCAAAAGATGCGAAATTTTCGACGCTTTCGTGCCTGTTGATGCATGGTGAGATGACTGGGATGAAAAAATGGAGTCGGGCGAAAAGTTTCCGGGGTTGCGAAATTTCGCGTGCTCGCCTTTTACTCGTGTTTTCAGCCAGGAAGGTAAAAAAATGCGAAATTTTTTACGCTGTCAAAAGATGCGAAATTTTCGACGCTTTCTTGCCTGATAATGCATGGTGAGATGACTAGGACAAAAAAATGGAGTCGGGCGAAAAATTTCTGGGGTTGCGCAATTTCGCGCGCGCGCATTTTACTCTGTTTTCAGCTAGGAAGGTAAAAAATGCGAAATTTTTTACGCTGTCAAAAGATGCGAAAATTTCGACGCTTTCGTGCCTGTTGATGCATGGTGAGATGACGGACGAAAAAATGGAGTCGGGCGAAAAGTTTCCGGGGTTGCGCAATTTCGCGAGCGCGCCTTTTACTCGTTTTTCAGCCAGGAAGGTAAAAAAATGCGAAATTTTTTACGCTGTCAAAAGATGCAAAATTTTCGAGGCTTTCGTGCTTGTTGATGCATGGTGAGATGATTTGGACGAAAAAATGGACTCGGGAGAAAATTTTCCGGGGGTGCGAAATTTCGCGCGCGCGCCTTTTACTCGTGTTTTCAGCTAAGAAGGTAAAAAAATGTGAAATATTTTACGCTGTCAAAAGATGCAAAATTTTCGACGCTTTCATTCCTGTTGATGCATGGTGAGATGATTGGGATGAAAAAATGGACTAAGGCGAAAAGTTTTCGGGGTTGCAAAATTTCGCGCGCGCGCCTTTTACTCGTGTTTTCAGCCAGGAAGGTTAAAAAATGTGAAATTTTTTACGCTGTCAAAAGATGCAAAATTTTCGAGGCTATCATGCCTATTGATGCATGGTGAGATGATTGGGGCGAAAAAATGGACTCGGGCGAAATGTTTCCGGGGGTGCGAAATTTTGCGCGCGCGCCTTTTACTCCTGTTTTCAGCCAAAAAGGTCAAAATATGCGAAATTTTTTACGCTGTCAAAAGATGCGAAATTTTCGACGCTTTTGTGCCTATTGATGCATGGTGAGATGACTGGGACGAAAAAATGGAGTCGGGCGAAAAGTTTCCAGGCTTGACAATTTCGCGCGCGCACCTTTTACTTGTGTTTTTAGCCAGGAAGGTCAAAAAATGCGAAATTTTTTACGCTGTTAAAAGGTGTGAAATTTCCGACGCTTTCGTGTCTGTTGATGCATGGTGAGATGATTGGGACGAAAAAATGGACTCGGGCGAAAAGTTTCCGGGGGTGCGAAATTTTGCGCGCGCGCCTTTTACTCGTGTTTTCAGCTAAGAAGGTCAAAAAATGAGAAATTTTTTAAGCTGTCATAAGATGCGGATTTATTCGACGCTTTCGTGCCTGTTGATGCATGGTGAGATGATTGGGACGAAAAAATGGACTCGGACGAAAAGTTTCCAGGGGTGCGAAATTTCGCGCGCTCGCTTTTACTCGTGTTTTCAGCCAGGAAGGTAAAAAATGCGAAATTTTTTACGCTGTCAAAAGATGCGAAATTTTCGACGCTTTCGTGCCTGTTGATGCATGGTGAGATGACTGGGATGAAAAAATGGAGTCGGGCGAAAAGTTTCCGGGGTTGCGAAATTTCGCGTGCTCGCCTTTTACTCGTGTTTTCAGCCAGGAAGGTAAAAAAATGCGAAATTTTTTACGCTGTCAAAAGATGCGAAATTTTCGACGCTTTCTTGCCTGATAATGCATGGTGAGATGACTAGGACAAAAAAATGGAGTCGGGCGAAAAATTTCTGGGGTTGCGCAATTTCGCGCGCGCGCATTTTACTCTGTTTTCAGCTAGGAAGGTAAAAAATGCGAAATTTTTTACGCTGTCAAAAGATGCGAAAATTTTGACGCTTTCGTGCCTGTTGATGCATGGTGAGATGACGGACGAAAAAATGGAGTCGGGCGAAAAGTTTCCGGGGTTGCGCAATTTCGCGAGCGCGCCTTTTACTCGTTTTTCAGCCAGGAAGGTAAAAAAATGCGAAATTTTTTACGCTGTCAAAAGATGCAAAATTTTCGAGGCTTTCGTGCTTGTTGATGCATGGTGAGATGATTTGGACGAAAAAATGGACTCGGGAGAAAATTTTCCGGGGGTGCGAAATTTCGCGCGCGCGCCTTTTACTCGTGTTTTCAGCTAAGAAGGTAAAAAAATGTGAAATATTTTACGCTGTCAAAAGATGCAAAATTTTCGACGCTTTCATTCCTGTTGATGCATGGTGAGATGATTGGGATGAAAAAATGGACTAAGGCGAAAAGTTTTCGGGGTTGCAAAATTTCGCGCGCGCGCCTTTTACTCGTGTTTTCAGCCAGGAAGGTTAAAAAATGTGAAATTTTTTACGCTGTCAAAAGATGCAAAATTTTCGAGGCTATCATGCCTATTGATGCATGGTGAGATGATTGGGGCGAAAAAATGGACTCGGGCGAAATGTTTCCGGGGGTGCGAAATTTTGCGCGCGCGCCTTTTACTCCTGTTTTCAGCCAAAAAGGTCAAAATATGCGAAATTTTTTACGCTGTCAAAAGATGCGAAATTTTCGACGCTTTTGTGCCTATTGATGCATGGTGAGATGACTGGGACGAAAAAATGGAGTCGGGCGAAAAGTTTCCAGGCTTGACAATTTCGCGCGCGCACCTTTTACTTGTGTTTTTAGCCAGGAAGGTCAAAAAATGCGAAATTTTTTACGCTGTTAAAAGGTGTGAAATTTCCGACGCTTTCGTGTCTGTTGATGCATGGTGAGATGATTGGGACGAAAAAATGGACTCGGGCGAAAAGTTTCCGGGGGTGCGAAATTTTGCGCGCGCGCCTTTTACTCGTGTTTTCAGCTAAGAAGGTAAAATAATGTGAAATTTTTTACGCTGTCAAAAGATGCAAAATTTTCGACGCTTTCATGCCTGTTGATGCATGGTGAGATGATTGGGATGAAAAAATGGACTAAGGGGAAAAGTTTCAGGGGTAGCGAAATTTCGCGCGCGCTCCTTTTACTCGTGTTTTCAGCCAGGAAAGTTAAAAAATGTGAAATTTTTTACGCTGTCAAAAGATGCAAAATTTTTGAGGCTTTCATGCCTGTAGATGCATGGTGAGATGATTGGGGCGAAAAAATGGACTCGGGCGAAATGTTTTCAGCTGGAAGGTCAAAAAATGCGAAATTTTTTACGCTGTTAAAAGATGCAAAATTTTCGACACTTTTGTACCTGTTGATGCATGGTGAGATGATTGGGACGAAAAAATGGACTCGGGCAAAAAGTTTCTGGGGGTGAGAAATTTCGCGCGCGCGCCTTTTACTCGTGTTTTCAGCCAGGAAGGTAAAAAAAAAGTGAAATTTTTTACGCTGTCAAAAGATGCAAAATTTTCGACGTTTTCATGCCTGTTGATGCATGGTGAGATGACTGGGACGATAAAATGAAGTCGGGTGAAAAGTTTCCGGGGTTGCGCAATTTCGCGCGCGCGCCTTTTACTCGTATTTTCAGCCAGGAAGGTAAAAAAATGCGAAATTTTTTACGCTGTAAAAAGATGCAAAATTTTCGAGGCTTTCATGTCAGTTGATGCATGGTGAGATGATTTGGACGAAAAAATGGACTCGGGGGAAAATTTTCCGGGGTGCGAAATTTCGCGCGCGCGCCTTTTACTCGTGTTTTCAGCTAAGAAGGTCAAAAAATACGAAATTTTTTACGCTGTCAAAAGATGCCAAATTTTCGAGCCTTTCAAGCCTGTTGATGCATGGTGAGATGATTGGGACGAAAAAATGGACTCGGGCAAAATGTTTTAGGGGGTGCGAAATTTTACGCGCGCTCCTTTTACTCCTGTTTTCAGCCAAAAAGGTCAAAAAATGCGAAATTTTTTACGCTGTCAAAAGATGCGAAATTTTCGACGCTTTCGTGCCTGTTGATGCATGGTGAGATGACTGCGACAAAAAAATGGAGTCGTGCGAAAAGTTTCCGGGGTTGCGCAATTTCACGCGCGCGCCTTTTACTCGTGTTTCCAGTAGGAAGGTCAAAAAATGCGAAATTTTTTACGCTGTTAAAAGATGCAAAATTTTCGACGCTTTTGTACCTGTTGATGCATGATGAGATGATTGGGACGAAAAAATGGACTCGGGCGAAAAGTTTCTGGGGGTGCAAAATTTTGCGCGCGCGCCTTTTACTCGTGTTTTCAGCCAAAAATGTCAAAAAATGTGAGATTTTTTACGCTGTCAAAAGATTCAAAATTTTCGACGCTTTCATGCCTGTTGATGCATGGTGAGATGACTGGGACGAAAAAATGGAGTCGGGCGAAAAGTTTTTGGGGTTGCGCAATTTCACGCGCGCGCCTTTAGCTCGTGTTTTCAGCCAGGAAGGTAAAAAAATGCAAAAATTTTTTCGCTGTCAAAAGATGCGAAATTTTCGACGCTTTCGTGTCTATTGATGCTTGGTGAGATGATTGGGACGAAAAAATGGACTCGGGCGAAAATTTTTCGGGGGTGCGACATTTCGCGCGCGTGCCTTTTACTCGTGTTTTCAGCTAAGAAGGTCAAAAAATGAGAAATTTTTTAAGCACATAAGATGCGAATTTATTCGATGCTATCGTACCTGTTGATGCATGGTGAGATGATTGGGACGAAAAAATCGACTCGGGCGAAAAGTTTCCGGGGGTGCGAAATTTCGCGCGCTCGCCTTTTACTCGTGTTTTCAACCAGGAAGGTAAAAAAATGCGAAATTTTTTAACGCTGTCAAAAGATGCGAAATTTTTTACGCTTTCGTGCCTGTTGATGCATGGTGAGATGACCGGGACGAAAAAATGGAGTCGGGCGAAAAGTTTCCGGGGTTGCGCAATTTCGCGCGCGCGCCTTTTACTCGTGTTGTCAGCCAGGAATGTCAAAAAATGCGAAATTTTTTACGTTGTCAAAAGATGCAAAATTTTCGAGGCTTTCGTGCTTGTTCATGCATGGTGAGATGATTTGGACGAAAAAATGGACTCGGACGAAAATTTTCCGGTGGTGCGAAATTTCGCGCGCGCGTCTTTTACTCGTGTTTTCATCTAAGAAAGTAAAAAAATGTGAAATTTTTTACGCTGTCAAAAGATGCAAAATTTTCGACGCTTTCATGCCTGTTGATGCATGGTGAGATGATTGGGATGAAAAAATAGACTAAGGCGAAAAGTTTCCGGGGTTGCGAAATTTCGCGCGCGCGCCTTTTACTCGTGTTTTCAGCCACGAAGGTTAAAAAATGTGAAATTTTTTACGCTGTCAAAAGTTGCAAAATTTTCGAGGCTTTCATGCCTGTTGATGCATGGTGAGATGATTGGGGCGAAAAAATGGACTCGGGCGAAATGTTTTCAGCAGAAACGTCAAAAAATGAGAAATTTTTTACGCTGTTAAAAGATGCAAAATTTTCGACACTTTTGTATCTGTTGATGCATGGTGAGATGATTGAGACGAAAAATGGACTTGGGCGAAAAGTTTCTGGGGGTGAGAAATTTCACGCGCGCGCCTTTTACTCGTGTTTCCAGCAGGAAGGTCAAAAAATGCGAAATTTTTTACGCTGTTAAAAGATGCGAAATTTTCGACGCTTTTGTACCTGTTGATGCATGATGAGATGATTGGGACGAAAAAATGGACTCGGGCGAAAAGTTTCTGGGGGTGCAAAATTTTGCGCGCGCGCCTTTTACTCGTGTTTTCAGCCAAAAATGTCAAAAAATGCGAGATTTTTTACGCTGTCAAAAGATTCAAAATTTTCGACGCTTTCATGCCTGTTGATGCATGGTGAGATGACTGGGACGAAAAAATGGACTCGGGCGAAAATTTTCCGGGGGTGCGAAATTTCGCGCGCGCGCCTTTTACTCGTGTTTTCAGCTAAGAAGGTCAAAAAATACGAAATTTTTTACGCTGTCAAAAGATGCGAAATTTTCGAGCCTTTCATGCCTGTTGATGCATGGTGATATGATTGGGACGAAAAAATGGACTCGGGCAAAATGTTTCCGGGGGTGCGAAATTTTGCGCGCGCGCCTTTTACTCCTATTTTCAACCAAAAAGGTCAAAAAATGCGAAATTTTTTACGCTGTCAAAAGATGTGAAATTTTCGACGCTTTCGTGCCTATTGATGCATGGTGAGATGACTGGAACGAAAAAATGGAGTCGGACTAAAAGTTTCCGGGGGTGCGAAATTTGGCGCGCGTGCCTTTTACTCGTGTTTTCAGCCAAAAAGGTCAAAAAATGCGAAATTTTTTACGGTCAAAAGATGCGAAATTTTTGACGCTTTCGTGCTTGTTGATGCATGGTGAGATGACTGGGACGAAAAAATGGAGTCGGGCGAAAAGTTTCCGGGGTTGCGCAATTTCACGCGCGCACCTTTTACTCGTGTTTTCAGCAGGAAGGTCAAAAAATGCGAAATTTTTTACACTGTTAAAAGATGCGAAATTTTCGACGCTTTTGTACCTGTTCATGCATGGTGAGATGATTGGGACGAAAAAATGGAGTCGGGCGAAAAGTTTCTGGGGGGTGCAAAATTTTGCGCGCGCGCCTTTTACTCATGTTTTCAGCCAAAAATGTCAAAAAATGCGAGATTTTTTACGCTGTCAAAAGATTCGAAATTTTCGACGCTTTCGTGCCTGTTGATGCATGGTGAGATGACTAGGATGAAAAAATGGAGTCGGACGAAAAGTTTTTGGGGTTGCGCAATTTCACGCGCGCGCCTTTAACTCATGTTTTCAGCCAGGAAGGTCAAAAAATGCGAAATTTTTTTCGCTGTCAAAAGATGCGAAATTTTCGACGCTTTCGTGCCTGTTGATGCATGGTGAGATGATGGGGACGAAAAAATGGACTCGGGCGAAAATTTTCCGGGGGTGCGAAATTTCGCGCGCGCGCCTTTTACTCGTGTTTTCAGCTAAGAAGGTCAAAAAATGAGAAATTTTTTAAGCAGTCATAAGATGCGAATTTATTCGACGCTATCGTACATGTTGATGCATGGTGAGATGATTGGGACGAAAAAATCGACTCGGGCGAAAAGTTTCCGGGGGTGCGAAATTTCGCGCGCTCGCCTTTTACTCGTGTTTTCAGGCATGAAGGTAAAAAAATGCGAAATTTTTTACGCTGTCAAAAGATGCGAAATTTTTGACGCTTTCGTGCCTGTTGATGCATGGTGAGATGACTGGGATGAAAAAATGGAGTCGGACGAAAAGTTTCCGGGGTTGCGCAATTTCGCGCGCGCGCCTTTTACTCGTGTTTTCAGCCAGGAAGGTCAAAAAATGCGAAATTTTTTACGCTGTCAAAAGTTGCAAAATTTTCAAGGCTTTCGTGCTTGTTCATGCATGGTGAGATGATTTGGACGAAAAAATATACTCGGGCGAAAATTTTCCGATGGTGCGAAATTTCGCGCGCGCGACTTTTACTCGTGTTTTCAGCTAAGAAGGTAAAAAAATGTGAAATTTTTTATGCTGTCAAAAGGTGCAAAAATTTCGACGCTTTCATGCCTGTTGATGCATGGTGAGATGATTGGGATGAAAAAATGGAGTCGGGCGAAAAGTTTCCGGGGTTGCGCAATTTCGC
Organism: Pontederia crassipes; assembly: GCA_030549335.1. Taxonomy (NCBI): domain Eukaryota; kingdom Viridiplantae; phylum Streptophyta; class Magnoliopsida; order Commelinales; family Pontederiaceae; genus Pontederia; species Pontederia crassipes. The sequence continues at coordinate 10,056,447 of JAUKPH010000017.1, forward strand.
GAGCGCGCCTTTTACTCGTGTTTTCAGCCAGGAAGGTCAAAAAATGCGAAATTTCTTACGCTGTCGAAATATGCAAAATTTTCGAGGCTTTCATGCTTGTTGATGCATGGTGAGATGATTTGGACGAAAAAATGGACTCGGGCGAAAATTTTCCGGGGGTGCGAAATTTCGCGCGCGCGCCTTTTACTCGTGTTTTCAGCTAAGAAGGTAAAAAAATGTGAAATTTTTTACGCTGTCAAAAGATGCAAAATTTTCGACGCTTTCATTCCTGTTGATGCATGGTGAGATGATTGGGATGAAAAAATGGACTAAGGCGAAAAGTTTCCGGGGTTGCGAAATTTCGCGCGCGCGCCTTTACTCGTGTTTTCAGCCAGGAAAGTTAAAAAATGTGAAATTTTTTACGCTGTCAAAAGATGCAAAATTTTCGAGGCTTTCATGCCTGTAGATGCGCGGTGAGATGATTGGGGCGAAAAAATGGATTCGGGCGAAATGTTTTCAGCAGGAATGTCAAAAAATGCGAAATTTTTTACGCTGTTAAAAGATGCAAAATTTTTGACACTTTTGTACCTGTTGATGCATGGTGAGATGATTGGGACGAAAAAATGGACTCGGGCAAAAAGTTTATGGGGGTGAGAAATTTCGCGCGCGCGCCTTTTACTCGTGTTTTCAGCCAAGAAGGTAAAAAAATGCGAAATTATTTACGCTATCAAAAGATGCGAAATTTTCGATGCTTTCATGCCTGTTGATGCATGGTGAGATGACTGGGACGATAAAATGAAGTCGGGCTAAAAGTTTCCGGGGTTGCGCAATTTTGCGCGTGCGCCTTTTACTCGTATTTTCAGCCAGGAAGGTAAAAAAATGCGAAATTTTTTACGCTGTAAAAAGATGCAAAATTTTCGAGGCTTTCATGCCAGTTGATGCATGGTGAGATGATTTGGACGAAAAAATGGACTCGGGCGAAAATTTTCTGGGGGTGCGAAATTTCGCGCGCGTGCCTTTTACTCGTGTTTTCAGCTAAGAAGGTCAAAAAATACGAAATTTTTTACGCTGTCAAAAGATGCAAAATTTTTTAGGCTTTCATGCCTGTTGATGAATGGTGAGATGATTGGGACGAAAAAATGGAATCGGGCAAAATGTTTCCGGGGTGCGAAATTTTGCGCGCGCACCTTTTACTCCTGTTTTCAGCCAAAAAGGTCAAAAAATGCGAAATTTTTTACGCTGTCAAAAGATGCAAAATTTTCGATGCTTTCGTGCCTGTTGATGCATGGTGAGATGACTGGGACGAAAAAATGGAGTCGGGCGAAAAGTTTCCGGGGTTGCGCAATTTCACGCGCGCGCCTTTTACTCGTGTTTCCAGCAGGAAGGTCAAAAAATGCGAAATTTTTTACGCTGTTAAAAGATGCGAAATTTTCGACGATTTTGTACCTGTTGATGCATGATGAGATGATTGGGACGAAAAAATGGACTCGGGCGAAAAGTTTCTGGGGGTGCAAAATTTTGCGCGCGCGCCTTTTACTCGTGTTTTCAGTCAAAAATGTCAAAAAATGCGAGATTTTTTACGCTGTCAAAAGATTCAAAATTTTCGACGCTTTCATGCCTGTTGATGCATGGTGAGATGACTGGGACGAAAAAATGGACTCGGGCGAAAATTTTCCGGGGGTGCGAAATTTCGCGCGCGCGCCTTTTACTCGTGTTTTCAACTAAGAAGGTCAAAAAATGAGAAATTTTTTAAGCTGTCATAAGATGCGGATTTATTCGACGCTTTCGTGCCTGTTGATGCATGGTGAGATGATTGGGACGAAAAAATGGACTCGGACGAAAAGTTTCCAGGGGTGCGAAATTTCGCGCGCTCGCTTTTACTCGTGTTTTCAGCCAGGAAGGTAAAAAATGCGAAATTTTTTACGCTGTCAAAAGATGCGAAATTTTCGACGCTTTCGTGCCTGTTGATGCATGGTGAGATCACTGGGATGAAAAAATGGACTAAGGCGAAAAGTTTCCGGGGTTGCGAAATTTCGCGCGCGCGCCTTTTACTCGTGTTTTCAGCCAGGAAAGTTAAAAAATGTGAAATTTTTTACGCTGTCAAAAGATGCAAAATTTTCGAGGCTTTCATGCCTGTAGATGCGCGGTGAGATGATTGGGGCGAAAAAATGGACTCGGGCGAAATGTTTTCAGCAGGAATGTCAAAAAATGCGAAATTTTTTACGCTGTTAAAAGATGCAAAATTTTTGACACTTTTGTACCTGTTGATGCATGGTGAGATGATTGGGACGAAAAAATGGACTCGGGCAAAAAGTTTCTGGGGGTGAGAAATTTCGCGCGCGCGCCTTTTACTCGTGTTTTCAGCCAAGAAGGTAAAAAAATGCGAAATTATTTACGCTATCAAAAGATGCGAAATTTTCGATGCTTTCATGCCTGTTGATGCATGGTGAGATGACTGGGACGATAAAATGAAGTCGGGCGAAAAGTTTCCGGGGTTGCGCAATTTCGCGCGTGCGCCTTTTACTCGTATTTTCAGCCAGGAAGGTAAAAAAATGCGAAATTTTTTACGCTGTAAAAAGATGCAAAATTTTCGAGGCTTTCATGCCAGTTGATGCATGGTGAGATGATTTGGACGAAAAAATGGACTCGGGCGAAAATTTTCTGGGGGTGCGAAATTTCGCGCGCGTGCCTTTTACTCGTGTTTTCAGCTAAGAAGGTCAAAAAATACGAAATTTTTTACGCTGTCAAAAGATGCAAAATTTTTGAGGCTTTCATGCCTGTTGATGCATGGTGAGATGATTGGGACGAAAAAATGGAATCGGGCAAAATGTTTCCGGGGTGCGAAATTTTGCGCGCGCACCTTTTACTCCTGTTTTCAGCCAAAAAGGTCAAAAAATGCGAAATTTTTTACGCTGTCAAAAGATGCAAAATTTTCGATGCTTTCGTGCCTGTTGATGCATGGTGAGATGACTGGGACGAAAAAATGGAGTCGGGCAAAAAGTTTCCGGGGTTGCGCAATTTCACGCGCGCGCCTTTTACTCGTGTTTCCAGCAGGAAGGTCAAAAAATGCGAAATTTTTTACGCTGTTAAAAGATGCGAAATTTTCGACGATTTTGTACCTGTTGATGCATGATGAGATGATTGGGACGAAAAAATGGACTCGGGCGAAAAGTTTCTGGGGGTGCAAAATTTTGCGCGCGCGCCTTTTACTCGTGTTTTCAGTCAAAAATGTCAAAAAATGCGAGATTTTTTACGCTGTCAAAAGATTCAAAATTATCGACGCTTTCATGCCTGTTGATGCATGGTGAGATGACTGGGACGAAAAAATGGACTCGGGCGAAAATTTTCCGGGGGTGCGAAATTTCGCGCGCGCGCCTTTTACTCGTGTTTTCAGCTAAGAAGGTCAAAAAATGAGAAATTTTTTAAGCTGTCATAAGATGCGGATTTATTCGACGCTTTCGTGCCTGTTGATGCATGGTGAGATGATTGGGACGAAAAAATGGACTCGGACGAAAAGTTTCCAGGGGTGCGAAATTTCGCGCGCTTGCTTTTACTCGTGTTTTCAGCCAGGAAGGTAAAAAATGCGAAATTTTTTACGCTGTCAAAAGATGCGAAATTTTCGACGCTTTCGTGCCTGTTGATGCATGGTGAGATCACTGGGATGAAAAAATGGAGTCGGGCGAAAAGTTTCCGGGGTTGCGAAATTTCGCGTGCTCGCCTTTTACTCGTGTTTTCAGCTAAGAAGGTCAAAAAATACGAAATTTTTTACGCTGTCAAAATATGCGAAATTTTTGAGCCTTTCATGCCTGTTGATGCATGGTGAGATGATTGGGACGAAAAAATGGACTCGGGCAAAATGTTTCCGGGGGTGCAAAATTTTGCGCGCGCGCCTTTTACTCCTGTTTTCAGCCAAAAAGGTCAAAAAATGCGAAATTTTTTACGCTGTCAAAAGATGCGAAATTTTCGACGCTTTCGTGCCTATTGATGCATGGTGAGATGACTGGAACGAAAAAATGGAGTCGGACTAAAAGTTTCCGGGGGTGCGAAATTTCGCGCGCGTGCCTTTTACTCGTGTTTTCAGCCAAAAAGGTCAAAAAATGCGAAATTTTTTACGGTCAAAAGATGCGAAATTTTCGACGCTTTCGTGCTTGTTGATGCATGGTGAGATGACTGGGACGAAAAAATGGAGTCGGGCGAAAAGTTTCCGGGGTTGCGCAATTTCACGCGCGCGCCTTTTACTTCTGTTTTCAGCAGGAAGGTCAAAAAATGCGAAATTTTTTACACTGTTAAAAGATGCGAAATTTTCGACGCTTTTGTACCTGTTCATGCATGGTGAGATGATTGGGACGAAAAAATGGACTCGGGCGAAAAGTTTCTGGGGGGTGCAAAATTTTGCGCGCGCGCCTTTTACTCATGTTTTCAGCCAAAAATGTCAAAAAATGCGAGATTTTTTACGCTGTCAAAAGATTCGAAATTTTCGACGCTTTCGTGCCTGTTGATGCATGGTGAGATGACTAGGACGAAAAAATGGAGTCGGACGAAAAGTTTTTGGGGTTGCGCAATTTCACGCGCGCGCCTTTAACTCATGTTTTCAGCCAGGAAGGTCAAAAAATGCGAAATTTTTTTCGCTATCAAAAGATGCGAAATTTTCGACGCTTTCGTGCCTGTTGATGCATGGTGAGATGATGGGGACGAAAAAATGGACTCGGGCGAAAATTTTCCGGGGGTGCGAAATTTCGCGCGCGCGCCTTTTACTCGTGTTTTCAGCTAAGAAGGTCAAAAAATGAGAAATTTTTTAAGCAGTCATAAGATGCGAATTTATTCGACGCTATCGTACATGTTGATGCATGGTGAGATGATTGGGACGAAAAAATGGACTCGGGCGAAAAGTTTCTGGGGGTGAGAAATTTCGCGCGCGCGCCTTTTACTCGTGTTTTCAGCCAAGAAGGTAAAAAAATGCGAAATTATTTACGCTATCAAAAGATGTGAAATTTTTGACGCTTTCGTGCCTGTTGATGCATGGTGAGATGACTGGGACGATAAAATGAAGTCGGGCGAAAAGTTTTCGGGGTTGCGCAATTTCGCGCGTGCGCCTTTTACTCGTATTTTCAGCCAGGAAGGTAAAAAAATGCGAAATTTTTTACACTGTAAAAAGATGCAAAATTTTCTTGGCTTTCATGCCAGTTGATGCATGGTGAGATGATTTGGACGAAAAAATGGACTCGCGCGCGCGCCTTTTACTCGTGTTTTCAGCTAAGAAGGTAAAAAAATGTGAAATTTTTTATGCTGTCAAAAGATGCAAAATTTTCGACGCTTTCATGCCTGTTGATGCATGGTGAGATGATTGGGATGAAAAAATGGACTAAGGCGAAAAGTTTCTGGGGTTGCGAAAATTCGCGCGCGCGCCTTTTACTCGTGTTTTCAGCCAGGAAGGTAAAAAAATGCGAAATTTTTTACGCTGTCAAAAGATGCAAAATTTTCGACGCTTTCGTGCCTGTTGATGCATGGTGAGATGACTGGGACGAAAAAATGGAGTCGGGCGAAAAGTTTCCGGGGTTGCGCAATTTCACGAGCGCGCCTTTTACTCGTGTTTTCAGCCAGGAAGGTCAAAAAATGCGAAATTTCTTACGCTGTCGAAAGATACAAAATTTTCGAGGCTTTCATGCTTGTTGATGCATGGTGAGATGATTTGGACGAAAAAATGAACTCGGGCGAAAATTTTCCGGGGGTGCGAAATTTCGCGCGCGCGCCTTTTACTCGTGTTTTCAGCTAAGAAGGTAAAAAAATGTGAAATTTTTTACGCTGTCAAAAGATGCAAAATTTTCGATGCTTTCATTCCTGTTGATGCATGGTGAGATGATTGGGATGAAAAAATGGACTAAGGCGAAAAGTTTCCGGGGTTGCGAAATTTCGCGCGCGCGCCTTTTACTCGTGTTTTCAGCCAGGAAAGTTAAAAAATGTGAAATTTTTTACGCTGTCAAAAGATGCAAAATTTTCGAGGCTTTCATGCCTGTAGATGCGCGGTGAGATGATTGGGGCGAAAAAATGGACTCGGGCGAAATGTTTTCAGCAGGAAGGTCAAAAAATGCGAAAGTTTTTACGCTGTTAAAAGATGCAAAATTTTTGACACTTTTGTACCTGTTGATGCATGGTGAGATGATTGGGACGAAAAAATGGACTCGGGCAAAAAGTTTCTGGGGGTGAGAAATTTCGCGCGCGCGCCTTTTACTCGTGTTTTCAGCCAAGAAGGTAAAAAAATGCGAAATTATTTATGCTATCAAAAGATGCGAAATTTTCGACGCTTTCATGCCTGTTGATGCATGGTGAGATGACTGGGACGATAAAATGAAGTCGGGCGAAAAGTTTCCGGGGTTGCGCAATTTCGCGCGTGCGCCTTTTACTCGTATTTTCAGCCAAGAAGGTAAAAAAATGCGAAATTTTTTACGCTGTAAAAAGATGCAAAATTTTCGAGGCTTTCATGCCAGTTGATGCATGGTGAGATGATTTGGACGAAAAAATGGACTCGGGCGAAAATTTTCTGGGGGTGCGAAATTTCGCGCGCGCGCCTTTTACTCGTGTTTTCAGCTAAGAAGGTCAAAAAATACGAAATTTTTTACGCTGTAAAAAGATGCAAAATTTTCGAGGCTTTCATGCCAGTTGATGCATGGTGAGATGATTTGGACGAAAAAATGGACTCGGGCGAAAATTTTCTGGGGGTGCGAAATTTCGCGCGCGCGCCTTTTACTCGTGTTTTCAGCTAAGAAGGTCAAAAAATACGAAATTTTTTACGCTGTCAAAAGATGCAAAATTTTTTAGGCTTTCATGCCTGTTGATGCATGGTGAGATGATTGGGACGAAAAAATGGAATCGGGCAAAATGTTTCCGGGGTGCGAAATTTTGCGCGCGCACCTTTTACTCCTGTTTTCAGCTAAAAAGGTCAAAAAATGCGAAATTTTTTACGCTGTCAAAAGATGCAAAATTTTCGACGCTTTCGTGCCTGTTGATGCATGGTGAGATGACTGGGACGAAAAAATGGAGTCGGGCGAAAAGTTTCCAGGGTTGCGCAATTTCACGCGCGCGCCTTTTACTCGTGTTTCCAACAGGAAGGTCAAAAAATGTGAAATTTTTTACGCTGTTAAAAGATGCGAAATTTTCGACGCTTTTGTACCTGTTGATGCATGATGAGATGATTGGGACGAAAAAATGGACTCGGGCGAAAAGTTTCTGGGGGTGCAAAATTTTGCGCGCGCGCCTTTTACTCGTGTTTTCTGCCAAAAATGTCAAAAAATGCGAGATTTTTTACGCTGTCAAAAGATTCAAAATTTTCGACGCTTTCATGCCTGTTGATGCATGGTGAGATGACTGGGACGAAAAAATGGACTCGGGCGAAAATTTTCCGGTGGTGCGAAATTTCGCGCGCGCGCCTTTTACTCGTGTTTTCAGCTAAGAAAGTAAAAAAATGCGAAATTTTTTTCGCTGTCAAAAGATGCGAAATTTTCGACGCTTTCGTGCCTATTGATGCATGGTGAGATGATTTGGACGAAAAAATAGACTCGGACGAAAATTTTTCGGTGGTGCGAAATTTCGCGCGCGCGCCTTTTACTCGTGTTTTCAGCTAAGAAGGTAAAAAAATGTGAAATTTTTTACGATGTCAAAAGATGCAAAATTTTCGACGCTTTCATGCCTGTTGATGCATGGTGAGATGATTGGGATGAAAAAATAGACTAAGGCGAAAAGTTTCCGGGGTTGCGAAATTTCGCGCGCGCGCCTTTTACTCGTGTTTTTAGCATGGAAGGTTAAAAAATGTGAAATTTTTTACGCTGTCAAATGATGCAAAATTTTCGAGGCTTGCATGCATGTTGATGCATGGTGAGATGATTGGGGCGAAAAAATGGACTCGGGCGAAATGTTTTCAGCAGGAAGGTCAAAAAATGCGAAATTTTTTACGCTATTAAAAGATGCAAAATTTTCGACACTTTTGTACCTGTTGATGCATGGTGAGATGATTGGGACGAAAAAATGGACTCGGGCGAAAAGTTTCTGGGGGTGAGAAATTTCGCGCGCGCGCCTTTTACTCGTGTTTTCAGCCAGGAAGGTAAAAAAAGCGAAATTTTTTATGCTGTCAAAAGATGCAAAATTTTCGACGCTTTCGTGCCTGTTGATGCATGGTGAGATGACTGGGACGATAAAATGAAGTCGGGTGAAAAGTTTCCGGGGTTGCGCAATTTCGCGCGCGCGCCTTTTACTCGTATTTTCAGCCAGGAAGGTAAAAAAATGCGAAATTTTTTACGCTGTAAAAAGATGCAAAATTTTCGAGGCTTTCATGTCAGTTGATGCATGGTGAGATGATTTGGACGAAAAAATGGATTCGGACGAAAATTTTCCGGGGGTGCGAAATTTCGCGCGCGCGCCTTTTACTCGTGTTTTCAGCTAAGAATGTCAAAAAATACGAAATTTTTTACGCTGTCAAAAGATGCGAAATTTTCGAGCCTTTCATGCCTGTTGATGCATGGTGAGATGATTGGGACAAAAAAATGGACTCGGGCAAAATGTTTTCGGGGGTGCGAAATTTTACGCGCGCGCCTTTTACTCCTATTTTCAGCCAAAAAGGTCAAAAAATGCGAAATTTTTTACGCTGTCAAAAGATGCGAAATTTTCTACGCTTTCGTGCTGTTGATGCATGGTGAGATGACTGGGATGAAAAAATGGAGTCGGGCGAAAAGGTTCCGGGGTTGCGCAATTTCACGCGCGCGCCTTTTACTCGTGTTTCCAGCAGGAAGGTCAAAAAATGCGAAATTTTTTACACTGTCAAAAGGTGCGAAATTTTTTACGCTATTAAAAGATGCAAAATTTTCGACACTTTTGTACCTGTTGATGCATGGTGAGATGATTGGGACGAAAAAATGGACTCGGGCGAAAAGTTTCTGGGGGTGAGAAATTTCGCGCGCGCCTTTTACTCGTGTTTTCAGCCAGGAAGGTAAAAAAAGCGAAATTTTTTATGCTGTCAAAAGATGCAAAATTTTCGACGCTTTCGTGCCTGTTGATGCATGGTGAGATGACTGGGACGATAAAATGAAGTCGGGTGAAAAGTTTCCGGGGTTGCGCAATTTCGCGCGCGCGCCTTTTACTCGTATTTTCAGCCAGGAAGGTAAAAAAATGCGAAATTTTTTACGCTGTAAAAAGATGCAAAATTTTCGAGGCTTTCATGCCAGTTGATGCATGGTGAGATGATTTGGACGAAAAAATGGACTTTTCCGGGGGTGCGAAATTTCGCGCGCGCGCCTTTTACTCGTGTTTTCAGCTAAGAAGGTCAAAAAATACGAAATTTTTTACGCTGTCAAAAGATGCAAAATTTTCGAGCCTTTCATGCCTGTTGATGCATGGTGAGATGATTGGGACGAAAAAATGGACTCGGGCAAAATGTTTTCGGGGGTGCGAAATTTTACGCGCGCGCCTTTTACTCCTGTTGTCAGCCAAAAAGGTCAAAAAATGCGAAATTTTTTACGCTGTCAAAAGATGCGAAATTTTCGACGCTTTCGTGCCTGTTGATGCATGGTGAGATGACTGGGACGAAAAAATGGAGTCAGGCGAAAAGGTTCCGGGGTTGCGCAATTTCACGCGCGCGCCTTTTACTCGTGTTTCCAGCAGGAAGGTCAAAAAACGCGAAATTTTTTACACTGTCAAAAGGTGCGAAATTTTTTACGCTTTCGTGCCTGTTGATGCACGGTGAGATGATTGGGACGAAAAAATGGACTCAGGCGAAAAGATTCTGGTGGTGCGAAATTTCGCGCGCGCGCCTTTTACTCATGTTTTCAGCCAAGAAGGTCAAAAAATGCCAAATTTTTTACGCTGTCAGAAGATGCGAAATTTTTGAGGCTTTCGTGCGTTTTGATGCATGGTGAGATGATTGGGACAAAAAAATGGACTCGGGCAAAAATTTTTCGGTGGTACGAAATTTTGCGCGCGCGCCTTTTAATCGTGTTTTCAGCCAAAAAGGTCAAAAAATGCGAAACTTTCTACGCTGTCAAAAGATGCGAAATTTTCGACGCTTTTGTGCCTGTTGATGCATTGTGAGATCATTGGGACGAAAAAATGGAGTCGGGCGAAAAGTTTCCGGGGTTGCGCAATTTCGCGCGCGCGCATTTTACTCGTGTTTTCAACCAAGAAGGTCAAAAAATGCGAAATTTTTTACGCTGTCAAAAGATGCAAAATTTTCGAGGTTTTCGTGCGTGTTGATGCATGGTGAGATGATTGGGACGAAAAAATGGACTCGGGCGAAAAGTTTCCGGGGTGCGAAATTTCGCGCGCGTGCCTTTTGCTCGTGTTTTCAACAGGAAGGTAAAAAATGTAAAATTTTTTACGCTGTCAAAAGATGTGAAATTTTTGACACTTTCGTGCCTGTTGATGCATAGTGAGATGATTGAGACGAAAAAATGGACTCGGGCGAAAATTTTTCGGGGGTGCGAAATTGCGCACGCGCTCCTTTTACTCGTGTTTTCAGCTAAGAAGGTCAAAAAATACGAAATTTTTTACGCTGTCAAAAGATGTGAATTTTTTTAAGCTTTGATGCCTGTTGATGCATGGTGAGATGATTGGGATGATAAAATGGACTCGGGCGAAAATTTTCCGGGGGTGCGAAATTTCGCGCACGCGCCTTTTATTCGTGTTTTCAGCCAGGAATGTCAAAAAATGCGAAATTTTTTACACTGTCAAAAGGTGCAAAATTTTTTACGCTTTCGTGGCCTGTTGATGCACGGTGAGATGATTGGGACGAAAAAATGGACTCGGGCGAAAAGTTTCTGGGGGTGCGAAATTTCGCGCGCGCGTCTTTTACTCATGTTTTCAGCCAAGAAGGTCAAAAAATGCGAAATTTTTTATGCTGTCAAAAGATGCGAAATTTTCGAGGCTTTCGTGCGTGTTGATGCATGGTGAGATGATTGGGACGAAAAAATGGACTCGGGCAAAAATTTTCCGGTGGTGCGAAATTTTGCGCGCGCGCCTTTTACTCGTGTTTTCAGCCAAAAAGATCAAAAAACGCGAAATTTTTTACGCTGTCAAAAGATGCAAAATTTTCGACGCTTTCGTGCCTGTTGATGCATTGTGAGATCATTGGGACGAAAAAATGGAGTCGGGCGAAAAGTTTTCGGGGTTGCGCAATTTCGCGCGCGCGCATTTTACTCATGTTTGCAGCCAAGAAGGTAAAAAAATGCGAAATTTTTTACGCTGTCAAAAGATGCGAAATTTTCGAGGCTTTCGTGCGTGTTGATGCATGGTGAGATGATTGGGACGAAAAAATGGACTCGGGCGAAAAGTTTCCGTGGGTGCAAAATTTCGCGCGCGTGCCTTTTACTAGTATTTTTAGCAGGAAGGTAAAAAACGTAAAATTTTTTACGCTGTCAAAAGATGTGAAATTTTTGACACTTTCGTGCCTGTTGATGCATAGTGAGATGATTGATACGAAAAAATGGACTCGGGCGAAAATTTTTCGGGGGTGCGAAATTGCGCACGCGCGCCTTTTACTCGTGTTTTCAGCTAAGAAGGTCAAAAAATACGAAATTTTTTACGCTGTCAAAAGATGTGAATTTTTTTACGCTTTGATGCCTGTTGATGCATGGTGAGATGATTGGGATGATAAAATGGACTCGGGCGAAAATTTTCTGGGGGTGCGAAATTTCGCGCACGCGCCTTTTATTCGTGTTTTCAGCCAGGAATGTCAAAAAATGCGAAATTTTTTACACTGTCGAAAGGTGCAAAATTTTTTACGCTTTCGTGGCCTGTTGATGCACGGTGAGATGATTGGGACGAAAAAATGGACTCGGGCGAAAAATTTCTGGGGGTGCGAAATTTCGCGCGCGCGTCTTTTACTCATGTTTTCAGCCAAGAAGGTCAAAAAATGCGAAATTTTTTATGCTGTCAAAAGATGCGAAATTTTCGAGGCTTTCGTGCGTGTTGATGCATGGTGAGATGATTGGGACGAAAAAATGGACTCGGGCAAAAATTTTCCGGTGGTGCGAAATTTTGCGCGCGCGCCTTTTACTCGTGTTTTCAGCCAAAAAGATCAAAAAACGCGAAATTTTTTACGCTGTCAAAAGATGCAAAATTTTCGACGCTTTCGTGCCTGTTGATGCATTGTGAGATCATTGGGACGAAAAAATGGACTCGGGCGAAAAATTTCTGGGGGTGCGAAATTTCGCGCGCGCGTCTTTTACTCATGTTTTCAGCCAAGAAGGTCAAAAAATGCGAAATTTTTTATGCTGTCAAAAGATGCGAAATTTTCGAGGCTTTCGTGCGTGTTGATGCATGGTGAGATGATTGGGACGAAAAAATGGACTCGGGCAAAAATTTTCCTGTGGTGCGAAATTTTGCGCGCGCGCCTTTTACTCGTGTTTTCAGCCAAAAAGATCAAAAAACGCGAAATTTTTTACGCTGTCAAAAGATGCAAAATTTTCGACGCTTTCGTGCCTGTTGATGCATTGTGAGATCATTGGGACGAAAAAATGGAGTCGGGCGAAAAGTTTTCGGGGTTGCGCAATTTCGCGCGCGCGCATTTTACTCATGTTTGCAGCCAAGAAGGTAAAAAAATGCGAAATTTTTTACGCTGTCAAAAGATGCGAAATTTTCGAGGCTTTCGTGCGTGTTGATGCATGGTGAGATGATTGGGACGAAAAAATGGACTCGCGCGAAAAGTTTCCGTGGGTGCAAAATTTCGCGCGCGTGCCTTTTACTCGTATTTTTAGCAGGAAGGTAAAAAACGTAAAATTTTTTACGCTGTCAAAAGATGTGAAATTTTTGACACTTTCGTGCCTGTTGATGCATAGTGAGATGATTGAGACGAAAAAATGGACTCGGGCGAAAATTTTTCGGGGGTGCGAAATTGCGCACGCGCGCCTTTTACTCGTGTTTTCAGCTAAGAAGGTCAAAAAATACGAAATTTTTTACGCTGTCAAAAGATGTGAATTTTTTTACGCTTTGATGCCTGTTGATGCATGGTGAGATGATTGGGATGATAAAATGGACTCGGGCGAAAATTTTCTGGGGGTGCAAAATTTCGCGCACGCGCCTTTTATTCGTGTTTTCAGCCAGGAATGTCAAAAAATGCGAAATTTTTTACACTGTCGAAAGGTGCAAAATTTTTTACGCTTTCGTGGCCTGTTGATGCACGGTGAGATGATTGGGACGAAAAAATGGACTCGGGCGAAAAGTTTCTGGGGGTGCGAAATTTCGCGCGCGCGTCTTTTACTCATGTTTTCAGCCAAGAAGGTCAAAAAATGCGAAATTTTTTATGCTGTCAAAAGATGCGAAATTTTCGAGGCTTTCGTGCGTGTTGATGCATGGTGAGATGATTGGGACGAAAAAATGGACTCGGGCAAAAATTTTCCGGTGGTGCGAAATTTTGCGCGCGCGCCTTTTACTCGTGTTTTCAGCCAAAAAGATCAAAAAACGTGAAATTTTTTACGCTGTCAAAAGATGCAAAATTTTCGACGCTTTCGTGCATGTTGATGCATTGTGAGATCATTGGGACGAAAAAATGGAGTCGGGCGAAAAGTTTTCGGGGTTGCGCAATTTCGCGCGCGCGCATTTTACTCATGTTTGCAGCCAAGAAGGTCAAAAAATGCGAAATTTTTTACGCTGTCAAAAGATGCGAAATTTTCGAGGCTTTCGTGCGTGTTGATGCATGGTGAGATGATTGGGACGAAAAAAGTGGACTCGGGCGAAAAGTTTCCGTGGGTGCAAAATTTCGCGCGCGTGCCTTTTACTCGTGTTTTTAACAGGAAGGTAAAAAACGTAAAATTTTTTACGCTGTCAAAAGATGTGAAATTTTTGACACTTTCGTGCCTGTTGATGCATAGTGAGATGATTGAGACGAAAAAATGGACTCGGGCGAAAATTTTTCGGGGGTGCGAAATTGCGCACGCGCACCTTTTACTCGTGTTTTCAGCTAAGAAGGTCAAAAAACACGAAATTTTTTACGCTGTCAAAAGATGTGAATTTTTTTACGCTTTGATGTCTGTTGATGCATGGTGAGTTGATTGGGATGACAAAATGGACTCGGGCAAAAATTTTCCGGGGGTGCGAAATTTCGCGCACGCGCCTTTTACTCGTGTTTTCAGCCAGGAATGTCAAAAAATGGGAAATTTTTTACGCTGTCTAAAGGTGCGAAATTTTTTACGCTTTCGTGCCTGTTGATGCACGGTGAGATGATTGGGACGAAAAAATGGACTCGGGCGAAAAGTTTCTGGGGGTGCGAAATTTCGTGCGCTCGCCTTTTACTCATGTTTTCAGCCAAGAAGGTCAAAAAATGCGAAATTTTTTACGCTGTCAAAAGATGCGAAATTTTCGAGGCTTTCGTGCGTGTTGATGCATGGTGAGATGATTGGGACGAAAAAATGGACTCGGGCAAAAATTTTCCGGTGGTGCGAAATTTTGCGCGCGCGCCTTTTACTCGTGTCTTCAGCCAAAAAGGTCAAAAAACGCGAAATTTTTTACGCTGTCAAAAGATGCAAAATTTTCGACGCTTTCGTGCCTGTTGATGCATAGTGAGATCATTGGGACGAAAAAATGGAGTCGGGCGAAAAGTTTTCGGGGTTGCGCAATTTCGCGCGCGCGCATTTTACTCGTGTTTTCAGCCAAGAAGGTCAAAAAAATGCGAAATTTTTTACGCTGTCAAAAGATGCGAAATTTTCGAGGCTTTCGTGCGTGTTGATGCATGGTGAGATGATTGGGACGAAAAAATGAACTCGGGCGAAAAGTTTCCGGGGGTGCGAAATTTCGCGCGCGTGCCCTTTACTCGTGTTTTCAGCAGGAAGGTAAAAAACGTAAATTTTTTTACGCAGTCAAAAGATGTGAAATTTTTTACGCTTTCGTGCCTGTTGATGCATAGTGAGATGATTGAGACGAAAAAATGGAATCGGGCGAAAATTTTTTGGGGGTGCGAAATTGCGCACGCGCGGCTTTTACTAGTGTTTTCAGTTAAGAAGGTCAAAAAACGTGAAATTTTTTACGCTATCAAAAGATGTGAATTTTTTGATGCTTTCGTGCCTGTTGATGCATGGTGCGATGATTGTGACAAAAAATGGACTCGGGCAAAAATTTTCTGGTGGTGCGAAATTTTGCGCGCGCGGCTTTTACTCTTGTTTTCAGCGAAAATGGTCAAAAAATGCGAAATTTTTTACGCTGTCAAAAGATGCAAAATTTTCGACGCTTTCGTGCCTTTTGATGCATTGTGTGATCACAGGGATGAAAAAATGGAGTCGGGCGAAAAGTTTCCGGGGTTGCGCAATTTCGCGCTCGCGCATTTTAGTCGTGTTTTCAGTCAAGAAGGTCAAAAAATGCGAAAATTTTTTCGCTGTCAAAAGATGCAAAATTTTTGAGGCTTTCGGGCGTGTTGATGCATGGTGAGATGATTGGGACGAAAAAATGGACTCGGGCGAAATGTTTTCGGGGGTGCGAAATTTCGCGCGCGCCTTTTACTCCTGTTTTCAGCAGGAAGGTAAAAAACGTAAAATTTTTTACGCTGTCAAAAGATGCAAAATTTTCGATGCTTTCGTGCCTGTTGATGCATTGTGAGATCATTGGGACGAAAAAATGGAGTCGGGCGAAAAGTTTCCGGGGTTGCGCAATTTCGCGCGCGCGCATTTTACTCGTGTTTTCAGCCAAGAAGGTAAAAAAATGCGAAATTTTTTACGCTGTAAAAAGATGCAAAATTTTCAAGGCTTTCGTGCGTGTTGATGCATGGTGAGATGATTGGGACGAAAAAATGGACTCGGGCAAAAAGTTTCCGGGGGTGCGAAATATCGCGCGCGTGCCTTTTACTCGTGTTTTTTGCAAGAAGGTAAAAAACGTAAAATTTTTTACGCTGTCAAAATATGTGAATTTTTTGACGCTTTCGTGCCTATTGATGCATAGTGAGATGATTGAGACGAAAAAATGGACTCGGATGAAAATTTTTTGGGGGTGCAAAATTGCGCACGCGCGGCTTTTACTCGTGTTTTCAACTAAGAAGGTCAAAAAACGCGAAATTTTTTACGCTGTCAAAAGATGTGAATTTTTTTACGCTTTCGTGCCTGTTGATGCATGGTGCGATGATTGGGACGAAAAAATGGACTCGGGCAAAAATTTTCCGGTGGTGCGAAATTTTGCGCGCGCGCCTTTTACTCGTATTTTCAGCCAAAATGGTAAAAAAACGCGCAATTTTTTACGCTGTCAAAAGATGCGAAATTTTCGATGCTTTCGTGCCTTTTGATCCATTGTGAGATCACTGGGACGAAAAAATGGAGTCGGGCGAAAAGTTTCCGGGGTTGCGCAATTTCGCGCGCGCGCATTTTACTCGTGTTGTCAGCCAAGAAGGTCAAAAAATTGAAATTTCTTACGCTGTCAAAAGATGCAAAATTTTCGAGGCTTTCGTGCGTGTTGATGATTGGTGAGATGATTGGGACGAAAAAATGGACTCGGGGAAAAATTTTCCGATGGTGCGAAATTTTGCGCGCGCTTTTTACTCGTGTTTTCAGCCAAAAAGATCAAAAAACGCGAAATTTTTTACGCTGTCAAAAGATGCAAAATTTTCGACGCTTTCGTGCCTGTTGATGCATTGTGAGATCATTGGGACGAAAAAATGGAGTCGGGCGAAAAGTTTTCGGGGTTGCGCAATTTCGCGCGCGCGCATTTTACTCATGTTTTCAGCCAAGAAGGTCAAAAAATGCGAAATTTTTTACGCTGTCAAAAGATGCAAAATTTTCGAGGCTTTCGTGCGTGTTGATGCATGGTGAGATGATTGGGACGAAAAAATGGACTCGGGCGAAAAGTTTCCGGGGGTGCAAAATTTCGCGCGCGTGCCTTTTACTCGTGTTTTCAGCAGGAAGGTAAAAAACGTAAAATTTTTTACGCTGTCAAAAGATGTGAAATTTTTGACACTTTCGTGCCTGTTGATGCATAGTGAGATGATTGAGACGAAAAAATGGACTCGGGCGAAAATTTTTCGGGGGTGCGAAATTGCGCACGCGCGCCTTTTACTCGTGTTTTCAGCTAAGAAGGTCAAACAATACGAAATTTTTTACGCTGTCAAAAGATGTGAATTTTTTTACGCTTTGATGCCTGTTGATGCATGGTGAGATGATTGGGATGATAAAATGGACTCGGGCGAAAATTTTTCGGGGGTGCGAAATTTCGCGCACGCGCCTTTTACTCGTTTTTCAGCCAGGAATGTCAAAAAATATGAAATTCTTTACACTATCAAAAGGTGCGAAATTTTTTACGCTTTCGTACCTGTTGATGCACGGTGAGAAGATTGGGACGAAAAAATGGACTCGGGCGAAAAGTTTCTGGGGGTGCGAAATTTCGTGCGCGCGCCTTTTACTCATGTTTTCAGCCAAGAAGGTCAAAAAATGCGAAACTTTTTACGCTGTCAAAAGATGCAAAATTTTCGAGGCTTTCGTGCGTGTTGATGCATGGTGAGATGATTGGGACGAAAAAATGGACTCGGGCGAAAAGTTTCCGGGGGTGCAAAATTTCGCGCGTGCCTTTTACTCGTGTTTTCAGCAGGAAGGTAAAAAACGTAAAATTTTTTACGCTGTCAAAAGATGTGAAATTTTTGACGCTTTCGTGCCTGTTGATGCATAGTGAGATGATTGAGACGAAAAAATGGACTCGGGCGAAAATTTTTCGGGGGTGCGAAATTGCGCACGCGCGCCTTTTACTCGTGTTTTCAGCTAAGAAGGTCAAACAATACGAAATTTTTTACGCTGTCAAAAGATGTGAATTTTTTTACGCTTTGATGCCTGTTGATGCATGGTGAGATGATTGGGATGATAAAATGGACTCGGGCGAAAATTTTCCGGGGGTGCGAAATTTCGCGCACGCGCCTTTTACTCGTTTTTCAGCCAGGAATGTCAAAAAATATGAAATTCTTTACACTATCAAAAGGTGCGAAATTTTTTACGCTTTCGTACCTGTTGATGCACGGTGAGAAATTTCGTGCGCGCGCCTTTTACTCATGTTTTCAGCCAAGAAGGTCAAAAAATGCGAAAATTTTTACGCTGTCAAAAGATGCGAAATTTTCGAGGCTTTCGTGCATGTTGATGCATGGTGAGATGATTGGGACGAAAAAATGGACTCGGGCAAAAATTTTCCGGTGGTGCGAAATTTTGCGCGCGCGCCCTTTACTCGTGTTTTCAGCCAAAAAGGTCAAAAAATGCGAATTTTTTTACGCTGTCAAAAGATGCAAAATTTTTTACGCTTTCGTGCCTGTTGATGCATTGTGAGATCATTGGGACGAAAAAATGGAGTCGGGCAAAAAATTTCCGGGATTGCGCAATTTCGCGCGCGCATTTTACTCGTGTTTTCAGCCAAGAAGGTCAAAAAAATGCGAAATTTTTTACGCTGTCAAAAGATGCAAAATTTTCGAGGCTTTCGTGTGTGTTGATGCATGGTGAGATGATTGGGACGAAAAAATGTACTCGGGCGAAAAGTTTCCGGGGGTGCGAAATTTCGCGCGCGTGCCTTTTACTCGTGTTTTCAGCAGGAAGGTAAAAAACGTAAAATTTTTTACGCTGTCAAAAGATGTGAAATTTTTGACGCTTTCGTGCCTGTTGATGCATAGTGAGATGATTGAGACGAAAAAATGGACTCGGGCGAAAATTTTTCGAGGGTGCGAAATTGCGCACGCGCACCTTTTACTCGTGTTTTCAGCTAAGAAGGTCAAAAAACACGAAATTTTTTACGCTGTCAAAAGATGTGAATTTTTTTACGCTTTGATGCCTGTTGATGCATGGTGAGATGATTGGGATGACAAAATGGACTCGGGCGAAAATTTTCCGGGGGGTGCAAAATTTCGCGCACGCGCCTTTTACTCGTGTTTTCAGCCAGGAATGTCAAAAAATGGGAAATTTTTTACGCTGTCTAAAGATGCGAAATATTTTACGCTTTCGTGCCTGTTGATGCACGGTGAGATGATTGGGACGAAAAAATGGACTCGGGCGAAAAGTTTCTGGGGGTGCGAAATTTCGTGCGCGCGCCTTTTACTCATGTTTTCAGCCAAGAAGGTCAAAAAATGCGAAAATTTTTACGCTGTCAAAAGATGCGAAATTTTCGAGGCTTTCGTGCGTGTTGATGCATGGTGAGATGATTGGGACGAAAAAATGGACTCGGGCAAAAATTTTCCGGTGGTGCGAAATTTTGCGCGCGCGCCTTTTACTCGTGTCTTCAGCCAAAAAGGTCAAAAAACGCGAAATTTTTTACGCTGTCAAAAGATGCAAAATTTTTGACGCTTTCGTGCCTGTTGATGCATTGTGAGATCATTGGGACGAAAAAATGGAGTCGGGCGAAAAGTTTTCGGGGTTGCGCAATTTCGCGCGCGCGCATTTTACTCATGTTTTCAGCCAAGAAGGTCAAAAAAATGCGAAATTTTTTACGCTGTCAAAAGATGCGAAATTTTCGAGGCTTTCGTGCGTGTTGATGCATGATGAGATGATTGGGACGAAAAAATGGACTCGGGCGAAAAGTTTCCGGGGGTGCGAAATTTCGCGCGCGTGCCTTTTACTCGTGTTTTCAGCAGGAAGGTAAAAAAACGTAAATTTTTTTACGCAGTCAAAAGATGTGAAATTTTTTACGCTTTCGTGCCTGTTGATGCATAGTGAGATGATTGAGACGAAAAAATGGAATCGGGCGAAAATTTTTTGGTGGTGCGAAATTGCGCACGCGCGGCTTTTACTAGTGTTTTCAGCTAAGAAGGTCAAAAAACGTGAAATTTTTTACGCTATCAAAAGATGTGAATTTTTTGATGCTTTCGTGCCTGTTGATGCATGGTGCGATGCTTGGGACAAAAAAATGGACTCGGGCAAAAATTTTCTGGTGGTGCGAAATTTTGCGCGCGCGGCTTTTACTCTTGTTTTCAGCGAAAATGGTCAAAAAATGCGAAATTTTTTACGCTGTCAAAAGATGCAAAATTTTCGACGCTTTCGTGCCTTTTGATGCAATGTGTGATCACAGGGACGAAAAAATGGAGTCGGGCGAAAAGTTTCCGGGGTTGCGCAATTTCGCGCTCGCGCATTTTACTCGTGTTTTCAGTCAAGAAGGTCAAAAAATGCGAAATTTTTTTCGCTGTCAAAAGATGCAAAATTTTTGAGGCTTTCGGGCGTGTTGATGCATGGTGAGATGATTGGGACGAAAAAATGGACTCGGGCGAAATGTTTTCGGGGGTGCGAAATTTCGCGCGCGCGCCTTTTACTCCTGTTTTCAGCAGGAAGGTAAAAAACGTAAAATTTTTTACGCTGTCAAAAGATGCAAAATTTTCGATGCTTTCGTGCCTGTTGATGCATTGTGAGATCATTGGGACGAAAAAATGGAGTCGGGCGAAAAGTTTCCGGGGTTGCGCAATTTCGCGCGCGCGCATTTTACTCGTGTTTTCAGCCAAGAAGGTAAAAAAATGCGAAATTTTTTACGCTGTAAAAAGATGCAAAATTTTCGAGGCTTTCGTGCGTGTTGATGCATGGTGAGATGATTGGGACGAAAAAATGGACTCGGGCAAAAAGTTTCCGGGGGTGCGAAATTTCGCGCGCGTGCCTTTTACTCGTGTTTTTTGCAAGAAGGTAAAAAACATAAAATTTTTTACGCTGTCAAAATATGTGAATTTTTTGACGCTTTCGTGCCTATTGATGCATAGTGAGATGATTGAGACGAAAAAATGGACTCGGGTGAAAATTTTTTGGGGGTGCAAAATTGCGCACGCGCAGCTTTTACTCGTGTTTTCAACTAAGAATGTCAAAAAACGCGAAATTTTTTACGCTGTCAAAAGATGTGAATTTTTTTACGCTTTCGTGCATGTTGATGCATGGTGCGATGATTGGGACGAAAAAATGGACTCGGGCAAAAATTTTCCGGTGGTGCGAAATTTTGCGCGCGCGTCTTTTACTCGTGTTTTCAGCCAAAATGGTAAAAAAATGCGCAATTTTTTACGCTGTCAAAAGATGCGAAATTTTCGATGCTTTCGTGCCTTTTGATGCATTATGAGATCACTGGGACGAAAAAATGGAGTCGGGCGAAAAGTTTCCGGGGTTGCGCAATTTCGCGCGCGCGCATTTTACTCGTGTTTTCAGCCAAGAAGGTCAAAAAATTGAAATTTCTTACGCTGTCAAAAGATGCGAAATTTTCGAGGCTTTCGTGCGTGTTGATGATTGGTGAGATGATTGGGACGAAAAAATGGACTCGGGCAAAAATTTTCCGATGGTGCGAAATTTTGCGCGCGCTTTTTACTCGTGTTTTCAGCCAAAAAGGTCAAAAAATGTGAAAATATTTACGCTGTCAAAAGATGCGAAATTTTTGACGCTTTCGTGCCTGTTGATGCATAGTGAGATGATTGGGACGAAAAAATGGACTCGGGCAAAAAGTTTCCGGGGGTGCACAATTTCGTGTGCGCTTCTTTTACTCGTGTTTTCAGCCAGGAAGGTCAAAAGATGCAAAATTTTCGAGGCTTTCGTGCTTCTTGATGCATGGTGAGATGATTGGGACGAAAAACTAGACTCAGAGGAAAATTTTTCGAGGGTGTGAAATTTCGCGCTCACGCCTTTTACTCGTGTTTTCAGCCAAAAAGGTCAAAAAACGCGAAATTTTTTACGCTATCAAAAGATGTGAAATTTTCGACGCTTCCGTGCTTGTTGATGTATGGTGAGATCAGTGGGACGAAAAAATGGAGTCGGGCGAAAAGTTTCCGGGGTTGCGCAATTTTGCGCGCGCGCATTTTACTCGTGTTATCAGCCAAGAAGGTCAAAAAATGTGAAATTTTTTACGCTGTCAAAAGATGCAAAATTTTCGAGGCTTTCATGCATGTTGATGCATGGTGAGATGATTGGGTCGAAAAAATGGACTCGGGCAAAATTTTTCCGGTGGTGCGAAATTTTGCGCGCGCGCCTTTTACTCGTGTTTTCATCCAGGAAGGTAAAAAACGTAAAAATTTTTACGCTGTCAAAAGATGTGAAATTTTTTACGCTTTCGTGCCTCTTGATGCATAGTGAGATTATTGAGACGAAAAAATGGACTCGGGCGAAAATTTTTCGGGGGTGCGAAATTTTGCGCACGCGCCTTTTACTCGTGTTTTCAGCCATGAAGGTCAAAAAATGCGAAATTTTCGACGCTTTCGTGCCTGTTGATACATTGTGAGATCACAGGGACGAAAAAAGGAGTCGGGCGAAAAGTTTCCGGGGTTGCGCAATTTCGAGCTCGCGCCTTTTACTCGTGTTTTCAGCCAGGAAGGTCAAAAAATGCGAAATTTTTTACGCTGTCAAAAGATGCGAAATTTTTTAGGCTTTCATGCTTGTTGATGCATGGTTAGATGATTGGGACGAAAAAAATGGACTCGGGCAAAAATTTTCCGGGGGTGCGAATTTCGCGCGCGCGCCTTTTACTCGTGTTTTCAACTAAGAAGGTCAAAATATGTGAAATTTTTTACGCTGTGATAAGATGCGAATTTTCGACGCTTTCGTGCCTGTTGATGCATGGTGCGATAATTGGGACGAAAAAATGGACTCGGGCGAAAATTTTTCGGTGGTGCGAAATTTTGCGCGCGCGCCTTTTACTCATGTTTTCAACCAAGAAGGTCAAAAAATGCGAAATTTTTTACGCCGTCAAAAGATGCGAAACTTTTGACGCTTTCGTGTCTGTTGATGCATCGTGGGATTATTGGGACAAAAAAATGGACTCGGGCGAAATGTTTCCGGGGTACGAAATTTCGCGTACGCGCCTTTTACTCGTGTTTTCAGCTAGGAAGGTCAAAAAATGCGAAATTTTTTACCATGTCCAAAGATGAGAAATTTTCGACGCTTTCGTGCCTGTTGATGCATGGTGAGATGATTGGGACGAAAAAATGGACTCGTGCAAAAAGTTACTGGTGGGATTATTGGGACAAAAAAATGGACTCGGGCGAAATGTTTCCGGGGTACGAAATTTCGCGTACGCGGCTTTTACTCGTGTTTTCAGCTAGGAAGGTCAAAAAATGCGAAATTTTTTACCATGTCCAAAGATGAGAAATTTTCGACGCTTTCGTGCCTGTTGATGCATGGTGAGATGATTGGGACGAAAAAATGGACTCGTGCAAAAAGTTACTGGGGGTACAAAATTTTGCGCGCGCGCCTTTTACTCATGTTTTCAGCCAAAAAGGTCAAAAAATGCAAAAATTTTCACGCTATGAAAAGATGCAAAATTTTTGACACTTTCGTGCCTGTTATGCATGGTGAGATGACTGGGACGAAAAAATAGAGTCGGGAGAAAAGTTTCCGGGGTTGCGCAATTTTGCGCGCGCTTATTTTACTCGTGTCCTCAGTCAGGAAGGTCAAAAAATATGAAATTTTTTACACTGTCAAAAGATGCGAAATTTTCGAGGCGTTCATGCTTGTTGATACATGGTGAGATGATTGGGACGAAAAAATGGACTCCGGTGAAAATTTTCCGGGGGTGCGAAATATCGCGCGCGCGCCTTTTACTCCTGTTTTCAGCCAAAAATGTCAAAAACCCCGAAATTTTTTACGCTGTCAAAAGATGCGAAATTTTCGACGCTTTCGTGCCTGTTGATGCATGGTGAGATCACTGGAACGAAAAAATGGAGTCGGGTGAAAAGTTTCCGGGGTTGCGCAATTTCGCGCGCGCGCCTTTTACTCGTGTTTTCAGCCAGGAAGGTCAAAAAATACGAAATTTTTTACCTGTCAAAAGATGCAAATTTTTTTAGGCTTTCATGCTTGTTGATGCATGGTGAGATGATTAGGACGAAAAAAATGGACTCGGGCGAAAATTTTCCCGGGGTGCGAATTTCGCGCGCGCGCCTTTTACTCGTGTTTTTAGCTAAGAAGGTCAAAAAATGCGAAATTTTTTACGCTGTCATAAGATGCAAATTTTTCGACGCTTTCGTGCTTGTTGATGCATGGTGCGATAATTGGGACGAAAAAATGGACTCGGGTGAAAATTTTCGGTGGTGCGAAATTTTGCGCGCGCGCTTTTTTACTCGTGTTTTCAGCCGAAAAGGTGAAAAAATGCGAAATTTTTTACACTGTCAAAAGATGCGAAATTTTTGACTCTTTCGTGTCTGTTGATGCATCTTGGGATTATTGGGATGAAAAAATGGACTCGGGCGAAAAGTTTCCGGGGATGCGAAATTTCGCGCACGCGCCTTTTACTCGTGTTTTCAGCTAGGAAGGTCAAAAAATGCGAAATTTTTTATATTGTCCAAAGGTGCGAAATTTTCGACGCTTTCGTGCCTGTTGATGCATGGTGAGATGATTGGGACGAAAAAATGGACTCGGGCAAAAAGTTTCCGGGGGTGCAAAATTTCGCGCGCGCGCCTTTTACTCGTATTTTCAGCCAGGAAGGTAAAAAATGCGAAATTTTTTATGCTGACAAAACGTGCGAAATTTCTGACGATTTCGTGTCTGTTGATGTATGGTGAGATGATTGGGACGAAAAAATGGACTCGGGCAAAAAGTTACCGGGGGTGCAAAATTTTGCGCGCGCGCCTTTTACTCGTGTTTTCAGCCAAAAAGGTCAAAAAATGCGAAATTTTTTACGTTGTCAAAAGATGCGAAATTTTTGACACTTTCGTGCCTGTTATGCATGGTGAGATGACTGGGACGAAAAAATGGAGTCGGACGAAAAGTTTCCGGGGTTGCGCAATTTCGCGCGCGCTTCTTTTACTCGGGTTTTCAACCAAAAAGGTCAAAAAACCCAAAATTTTTTATGCCGTCAAAAGATGCAAAATTTTCGACGCTTTCGTGCCTCTTGATGCATGGTGAGATCACTGGGACGAAAAAATGGAGTCGGGCGAAAAGTTTCCGGGGTTGCGCAATTTCGCGCGCGCGCCTTTTACTCGTGTTTTCAGACAGGAAGGTCAAAAAATGCGAAATTTTTTACACTGTCAAAAGATGCAAAATTTTTTAGGCTTTCATGCTTGTTGATGCATGGTGAGGTGATTGGGACGAAAAAAATGGACTCAGGCGAAAATTTTTCGGGGATGCGAATTTCGCGCGCGCGCCTTTTACTCGTGTTTTCAGCTAAGAAGGTCAAAAAATGCGAAATTTTTTATGCTGTCATAAGAAGCAAATTTTTCGACGCTTTCGTACCTATTGATGCATGGTGCGATGATTGGGACGAAAAAATGGACTCGGACGAAAATTTTCCGGTGGTGCGAAATTTTGCGCGCACGCCTTTTACTCATTTTTTCAGCCAAAAAGATCAAAAAATGCAAAAAATTTTACGCTGTCAAAAGATGCGAAATTTTCGACGCTTTCGTATCTGTTGATACATGGTAAGATGACTGGGACGAAAAAATGGAGTCGGACGAAAAGCTTCCGGGGTTGCGCAATTTCGCGCGCGCGCCTTTTACTGGTGTTTTCAGTCAGGAAGGTCATGAAATGCGAAATTTTTTACGCTGTCAAAAGATTCTAAATTTTCGAGGCTTTCGTGCTTGTTGATGCATGGTGAGATGATTGGGACGAAAAAATGGGCTCGGGCAAAAAGTTACCGGGGGTGCAAAATTTTGCGCGCGTGCCTTTTACTCGTGTTTTGAGCCAAAAATGTAAAAAAACGCAAAATTTTTTACGCTATCAAAAGATGCAAAATTTTTGACACTTTCGTGACTGTTATGCATGGTCAGATGACTGGGACTAAAAAATGGAGTCGGGCGAAAAGTTTCCGGGGTTGCGCAATTTCGCGCGCGCTTCTTTTACTCGTGTTCTCAGCCAGGAAGGTCAAAAAATGCGAAATTTTTTACACTATCAAAAGATGCGAAATTTTCGAGGCTTTCATGCTTGTTGATGCATGGTGAGATGATTGGGACGAAAAAATGGATTCCGGTGAAAATTTTCCGGGGGTGCGAAATATCGCACGCGCGCCTTTTACTCCTATTTTCAGCCAAAAAGGTAAAAAAACCCGAAATTTTTTACGCTGTCAAAAGATGCAAAATTATCGACGCTTTCGTTCCTGTTGATGCATGGTGAGATCACTGGAACGAAAAAATGGAGTCGGGCGAAAAGTTTCCGGGGTTGCGCAATTTCGCGCGCGCGCCTTTTACTCGTGTTTTTAGCCAGGAAGGTCAAAAAATGCGAAATTTTTTACACTGTCAAAAGATACAAAATTTTTGAGGCTTTCATGCTTGTTGATGCATGGTGAGATGATTGGGACGAAAAAAATGGACTCGGGCGAAAATTTTCCGGGAGTGCGAATTTCGTGCGCGCGCCTTTTACTCGTGTTTTCAGCTAAGAAAGTCAAAAAATGCGAAATTTTTTACGCTGTCATAAGATGCGAATTTTTCGACGCTTTCGTGCCTGTTGATGCATGGTGCGATAATTGGGACGAAAAAATGGACTCGGACGAAAATTTTCCGGTGGTGCGAAATTTTGCGCGCGTGCCTCTTACCCGTGTTTTTCAGCCAAAAAGGTAAAAAAACGCGAATTTTTTTACGCTGTCAAAAGATGCGAAATTTTCGACGCTTTCGTGTCTGTTGATGCATCGTGGGATTATTGGGACGAAAAAATGGACTTGGGCGAAAAGTTTTCGGGATGCGAAATTTCGCGCACGTGCCTTTTACTCGTGTTTTTAGCTAGGAAGGTCAAAAAATGCGAAATATTTTACACTGTCCAAAGGTGCAAAATTTTCGACGCTTTCGTGCCTGTTGATGCATGGTGAGATGATTGGGACGAAAAAATGGACTCGGGCAAAAAGTTTCGGGGGTGCGAAATTTCGCGCGCGCCTTTTACTCGTGTTTTCAGCCAGGAAGGTCAAAAAATGCGAAATTTTTACGCTGTCAAAAGGTGCGAAATTTCTGACGATTTCGTGTCTGTTGATGCATGGTGGGATGATTGGGACAAAAAAATGGAGTCGGGCGAAAATTTTCCGGGGTTGCGCAATTTCGTGCGCGCGCCTTTTACTCGTGTTTTCAGCCAAAATGGTCAAAAAACGCGAAATTTTTTATGCTGTCAAAAGATGCGAAATTTTTGACACTTTCTTGCCTGTTATGCATGGTGAGATGACTGAGACGAAAAAATGGAGTCGGACGAAAAGTTTCCGGGGTTGCACAATTTCGCGTGCGCTTCTTTTACTCGTGTTTTCACCCCGGAAGGTCAAAAAATGCAAAATTTTTTACGCTGTCAAAAGATGTGAAATTTTTGAGGCTTTCATGCTTGTTGATGCATGGTGAGATGATTGGGACGAAAAAATGGACTCAAGTGAAAATTTTCCGGGGGTGCGAAATTTCGCACGCGCGCCTTTTACTCGTGTTTTCAGCCAAAAAGGTCAGAAAACCCAAAATTTTTTACGTTGTCAAAAGATACGAATTTTTTTACGCTTTCGTGCCTGTTGATGCATGGTGAGATCACTGGGACGAAAAAATGGAGTCGGGCGAAAAGTTTCCGGGGTTGCGCAATTTCGCGCGCGCGCCTTTTACTCGTGTTTTCAGACAGGAAGGTCAAAAAATGCGAAATTTTTTACACTGTCAAAAGATGCAAAATTTTTTGGGCTTTCATGTTTGTTGATGCATGGTGAGATGATTGGGACGAAAAAAATGGACTCGGGCGAAAATTTTCCGGGGGTGCGAATTTCGCACGCGCGCATTTTACTCGTGTTTTCATATAAGAAGGTCAAAAAATGCGAAATTTTTTACGCTGTCATAAGATGCAAATTTTTCGGCGTTTTCGTACCTGTTGATGCATGGTGCGATGATTGGGATGAAAAAATGGACTCGGACGAAAATTTTCTGGTGGTGCGAAATTTTGCGCGCACGCCTTTTACTCATTTTTTCAGCCAAAAAGGTCAAAAACTGCAAAAAAATTTACGCTGTGAAAAGATGCGAAATTTTTGACGCTTTCGTATCTGTTGATGCATGGTAAGATGGCTGGGACAAAAAAATGGAGTCGGGCGAAAAGTTTCCGGGGTTGCGCAATTTCTCGCGCGCGCCTTTTACTGGTGTTTTCAGCCAGGAAGGTCATGAAATGCGAAATTTTTTACGCTGTCAAAAGATTCTAAATTTTTGAGGCTTTCGTGCTTGTTGATGCATGGTGAGATGATTGGGACGAAAAAATGGGCTCAGGCAAAAATTTTTCGGGGGTGCGAAATTTCGCGCGCGCGGCTTTTACTCGTGTTTTCAGCTAAGAAGGTCAAAAAATGCGAAATTTTTTACGCTGTCAAAAGATGCGAAATTTTTGACGCTTTCGTGTATGCATGGTGAGATGATTGGGACGAAAAAATGGACTCGGGCAAAAAGTTACCGGGGGTGCAAAATTTTGCGCGCGCGCCTTTTACTCGTGTTTTCAGCCAAAAAGGTCAGAAAACGCGAAATTTTTTACGTTGTCAAAAGATGCAAAATTTTTGACACTTTCGTGCCTGTTATGCATGGTGAGATGACTGGGACGAAAAAATGGAGTCGGACGAAAAGTTTTCGGGGTTGCGCAATTTCGCGCGCGCTTCTTTTACTCGTGTTCTCAGCCAGGAAGGTCAAAAAATGCAAAAATTTTTACACTGTCAAAAGATGCGAAAATTTCGAGGCTTTCATGCTTGTTGATGCATGGTGAGATGATTGGGACGAAAAAATGGAGTCAGGTGAAAATTTTCCGGGGGTGCGAAATATCGCGCGCGCACCTTTTACTCTTGTTTTCAGCCAAAAAGGTCAAAAAATCCGAAATTTTTTACGCTGTCAAAAGATGCAAAATTATCGACGCTTTCGTGCCTGTTGATGCATGGTGAGATCACTGGGACGGAAAAATGGAGTCGGACGAAAAGTTTTCGGGGTTGCGCAATTTCGCGCGCGCGCCTTTTACTCGTGTTTTCAGCCAGGAAGGTCAAAAAATGTGAAATTTTTTACACTGTCAAAAGATGCAAAATTTTTTAGGCTTTCATGCTTGTTGATGCATGGTGAGATGATTGGGACGAAAAAAATGGACTTGGGCAAAAATTTTCCGGTGGTGCGAATTTCGCGCGCGCGCCTTTTACTCGTGTTTTCAGCTAAGAAGGTCAAAAAATGCGAAATTTTTTACGCTGTCATAAGATGCAAATTTTTCGACGCTTTCGTGTCTGTTGATGCATGGTGCGATAATTGGTACGAAAAAATGGACTCGGGCGAAAATTTTTCGGTGGTGCGAAATTTTGCGCGCGAACCTTTTACTCGTGTTTTCAGCCAAAAAGGTAAAAAAATGCGAAATTTTTTACGCTGTCAAATGATGCAAAATTTTTGAGGCTTTCGTGCGTGTTGATGCATGGTGAGATGATTGGGACGAAAAAATGGACTCGGGCAAAAATTTTCCGGTGGTGCGAAATTTTGCGCGCGCGCCTTTTACTCGTGTTTTCAGCCAAAAAGGTCAAAAAATGAGAAATTTTTTACGCTGTCAAAAGATGTGAAATTTTCGACGCTTTCGTGCCTGTTGATGCATTGTGAGATCATTGGGACGAAAAAATGGAGTCGGGCGAAAAGTTTCCGGGGTTGCACAATTTTGCGCGCGCGCATTTTACTCGTGTTTTCAGCCAAGAAGGTCAAAAAATGCGAAATTTTTTACGCTGTCAAAAGATGGGAAATTTTCGAGGCTTTCGTGCGTGTTGATGCATGGTGAGATGATTGGGACGAAAAAATGGACTCGGGCGAAAAGTTTACGGGGGTGCGAAATTTCGCGCGCGCGCCTTTTACTCGTGTTTTCAGCAGGAAGGTAAAAAAACGTAAAATTTTTTATGCTGTCAAAAGATGTGAAATTTTTTACGCTTTCGTGCCTGTTGATGCATAGTGAGATGATTGAGACGAAAAAATGGACTCGGGCGAAAATTTTTCGGGGGTGCAAAATTGCGTACGTGCGCCTTTTACTCGTGTTTTCAGCTAAGAAGGTCAAAAAACGCAAAATTTGTTACGCTGTCAAAAGATGCGAAATTTTTGAGGCTTTCGTGCATGTTGATGCATGGTGAGATGATTGGGACGAAAAAATGGACTCGGACGTAAAGTTTCCGGGGGTGCGAAATTTCGCGCGTGCGCCTTTTACTCGTGTTTTCAGCAGGAAGTAAAATTTTTTACGTTGTCAAAAGATGTGAAATTTTTTACGCTTTCGTGCCTGTTGATGCATAGTGAGATGATTGAGACGAAAAAATGAACTCGGGCGAAAATTTTTCGGGGTGCGAAATTGCGCACGCGCGCCTTTTACTCGTGTTTTCAGCTAAGAAGGTCAAAAAACGTGAAATTTTTTACGCTGTCATAAGATGCAAATTTTTCGACTCTTTCGTACCTGTTGATGCATGGTGCGATGATTGGGATGAAAAAATGGACTCGGGTGAAAATTTTCCTGGGGTGCGAAATTTCTCGCGCGCGCCTTTTACTCGTGTTTTCTGTTTAGAAGGTCAAAAAACGCGAAATTTTTTACGCTGTCATAAGATGTGAATTTTTCGACGCTTTCGTGCCTGTTGATGCATGGTGAGATGATTGGGACGAAAAAATGGACTCGGGCGAAAAGTCTCCGGGGGTGCGAAATTTCGCGCGTGCGCCTTTTACTCGTGTTTTCAGTCATGAAGCTCTAACGTACACCCAATAGAGGGTTCAACATACATAAACGAGTTCAAGTGGAGTACATGACTCAATAAGGCCCATAAGCCATACATATAACACTCTTATAAGAGCTCATCATGAAAACATAATATAAGTAAAAGACTTGGGCCGTAGCCCGACAGACCCATGTGCAACGTCGTCATCACGAGGCTCTCGCCGCCGAACCTAAGCCTCCTTCATACCTGCACGGATCCATGGGGTGCAGGAGATTTCTCCCGTTAGAGTATGTTGAGGCCCATGCATGCTATGGTCTTATAATCATGATTCTATATGTCATGGCATATGCATTTCATCATCATAAAACATAAGTCACATGCATGCTATGTGCTACATAAGCATACTATATGGCATGTGAGCATAACATCATGGCAATATAAGATAACATGTAACATCAAAATCTTGAGATCATGCATATCATAACTTATCATCATTCTTAAAACATATCATATCATATCTTACTTTACTTAGTCATCTTTGTCCATGACATCATATGATGTGACAAGTGGACATCCATATTGCATCCTCATATGTGCATACTTCTTCATACATCTTTATCATCTTTAACTTTATGTCCCAAGTCATTCATCATTCATCTTTTCGTCTTTTATCTTTTACTTAGATAATTTCATATCTTGTCGATTGAGAAGGATGTTGGCTCATAAATCATAACCCTCACCCGTAGGTGAGGTCATAACCCTCTCCTGTAGGAGAGGTCATTACCCTCATTCGTCAATGAGGTCATTACCCTCATTCGCCAATGAGATCTTCCCCACCCGTCGGTGGAGTCTTACATATAGGGTACCGATTGGGCCCGGCATAAAAATGCCACATCTTCATCAATCCGTCTTTTAATCATGTTCATCAATATATACAATGATTCACACATGTTGCATGTTTTAACCCTATTTAAGGTCATACAAGCTTCAAATCATGCTAAGTGTGGGCATCACAAACAATACACATCATCTGGGACTGATCACGACCATGCCGCATAGGGTCACGGCTGTGCCCTTGCTTGGGCACGGGTGTGCCGATGATTCGGCACGGCTGAACACAGCCATATTCCCATCAACACTTCTGCACGACCGTGCATCATCGTCTTCACGGTCGTGACAGAAAGATCGATTTCAAGGCATAAACGTCTCGTTCTATCACTGCGTGCGACCACAAGGTCACGGACGTGCAGCAACATGGTCACGGCCGTGCGACCACAAGGTCACGGCCGTGACAGAACGATGATTATCGTTCTGCTTCGGAAACAACTCGGCACGGCTGTACCACATTTCGTCACGGCCGTGTCCGAACATTTGGGCAGAGTTTTCCTTGTTTTATCCATTTTTTCATCATTTTACACATACATTTGAACATCCTTAACATATTCATCCAGGCATAGATAATAGCAACTTTACGTCTTTGCGCAATTCCTCTATGACTAACAATATATTAGGCAAATCATCATACATGAATCACATACAACTAGCATTTAAAATTATGTAGACTTATGGCATAGTCATATATAGGAAGTAAATAATCCATCAATGAACTATGCATGGATGACAAATGGTATTAGATTCTAATCAAGATTACAATTGCATAGCAACTAAAGGAAATATGAATCATTAAGTGCAAAAATCCCTAATCATGCATTCTTAAGACCTAGTTGGTCTTCAAGCCCTTAATCCATACAAACATACATCATTAAGGGATGATTAGGGTTAGGATCCTCTCAACATACCTTAATAGCTTTAGTCCAAAAACCTAGCTTCTTTCCTTCTCTTAATACCCCTGGTTCACTACAGTAATTAGAGAGAGAGTGAGGTGTGAGAGCTTGCTATGGACCAAAAGATAAGACATGGAGACTTGCTGTAGCAGGGAGAGAGAGAATGTGAGCTAACAATATGCTAATAATCAAGCAATGTGCTTACTGTAGCTGCACTTGGGGGCTCTCCTTGCTCGCTGGCTGATTGGGGAAGAAATGGGGAGAGAGAGTGAGTGTGGTATGGGTCTTACTGTAGCATGTGGAAGCTTGAGGGGGTGCTTTCGGCTGGGTAGCATATGGGTAGGTGAGAATTAGGTTATTAGTTGTTAGGTGTTGGTAGTTGGGCTTGGGGCCTTGTGCGCGCGTGGGCTCTTGGCTCTTTTTCCCTTTTCTTTCCTTTTTTTTTATTTCTTTTTGGATGTTACAAGATTCCTTGGCATAAAAATAGTTGAGAAATGCTTGGATTGAATATCTGTGGCAAAGAACACTAGAAGAAATCTATCTAATAGCGACATCAATTAGTGTCTCAAATATTGCACTGTTAATTTGGTGCCAATAGCGTCCAAATAGCGACGCCCTTGGGTCGACCAAATGAGACTCTAAGTGCCTTTTAATAATGTCTATTTAGCATCGCGTTGATGTTACAGTACGTCGGCACTAAAAGTGGCACTATCGTGACGCTATGTCGCCACTATTATCACGCGTCAAAACTAGAAAATGCACGGTAAATTATAACGTAGTATTGGCGTCGGCAAGATGCGATGCTAAATTAGCGTCACAACTTTCACGACACTAGTTCAAGAGGCAATATTAACGTTTGTGGGGCTCATGTGATGCTATTAACTTGTGTTGCCGATGTGATGCAAACATGTTAGAAGAACACATACATATATATTTAAATAGAAATTCATGTATATACCTATATTGATTTGTATTTAAGTAGGATGTTAATTAATTTGTATAGTTATGTATGTTACCTATACTATATTTTAATGAATAAATATATAAATGTTACTTACATATGTATTATTCCTAATTATACATAAATTTATGAACATAGATACAAATATACATACATATATATGTGTGTATACTTTATATATATATCTCTCTCTCTCTCTCTCTCTATATATATATATATATCATATTTAATTATCGATAAATTATTTTTATATTCTTAATCATGAAATTATGAGGGTTGAATTATTTGACATGATTTTCATACAAAAATTGAAATATAATTATATAGTAAAAATTAATACAATTTAGCGCCACCTAAAGATGCAATGGAGTTGTAATGGCGTCTAAATTGACGAAACTTTAGTGCCCAATCTTCGTCAATGCTAAGTTAGAGCCACTACAATTGATTTAGTGCCGCCATTGGCATCGCAATGATGTGGCGCCATGTTGACGCTAACGTGTTACTATAGATTTTAGCCACGATATAGTGCCTCTTCAGCGTCGCAAAGCTGAGTCAGTATTTGTAAAAATTTAATTGATCACCTAATATTTTGATAATGAAACTAATGATTGCTAATTTACTTGCTTATCTCTTTTTTGAATTGAGGTATGTGATTTATCATTTGATTGATCCCCCATAGCATTCAACTTAAAACTTTAATGGATCACGAAGTTTACGCAACACACAATAAGCCATATTTCACAATATATATATGTGTATATATATATACATATGTGTATATATGAATTTGTTGATATAATTTGGTAATATAAACTTATAAACTTTTGTTGATAAAAACTTATAATATTAAACCTATGTTGAATTAAGGGATATTTTTTTTCATATTTTAACTATTAAACATTTTAACGATATGGTGTCACCACAGCTTCAAATTAGCGTCGCAAGTGTGAGACGCTAAATTAGAGTCACGATATCGCTACCTTCTCGTCGCCTCTCTACCGATTTCTTTTAATTTATTTTTGGGCGCCTCTTGAGAGGTGAATTAACGTCGTCGCCTATTTTTGCAGCGATAGAAACTTACCTCAAATAACTAAGTTCTCCCCTCTTTACTCTTTTATTGTAAGCCGGCCTCCTCCATCATTGCCGCTCGACCGACACTGCCCTGCAGCTCCGACGCTACCCTCCTCCGACCATGACGCCGTCCTCCACCAACGCCGATGCCGCCCTCCTCCGACTTACCCCTGCTCCTCCTCCGACCTCGACGCCGACCCCGCCCTCAACCCTGACGCGGCCCTCCTCTTCCTCCGACCCCAACCCTGACGTGGCCCTCCTCCTCCGATTGCCCTCCTTCCCAGCCGGATTCCTCCCTCCTCGGACCTCGTACCCAAATGCCTCCCTCCTTCGATCCCGAACGCCGCCCCTTTCGATGTCACCCTGCTCCTCCTCCAACTCTAACCTTGATGCCTCCCTCCTCCTCCGACCCCGACGCCGCCCTCCTGCTCCTCCTCTGACCCAGAGCCTTCCTCCTCCGACCCCGACACCACCATCCTCCTCCGACCGTTGATACATGATGGACGAATAATGGTAGATAAAGTCTGAAAAGGAAAAAGTTAATAGACTTTCAAAGCACGAAGCTCACATCCACATGGGCAAGTCAATTCAATTTGATGAGCATCGGCGGCGCATGATAATATAGATACAAAATCGAATAATCACACTTTTATCCTATATTTATTTATTTTGTAAAATTTGCAATTTTATTGCAGGAGGAAAAAGAAGGTGGCCATGTCCATTTTCGTGCTGTCTATAAGGCAACACATAAGAGTGGAAAGACTATTTAATTATAATATGTGTATCTCAATGATATAATTATTTTATATTAAACTAGCATAAATCATATAATAGCATGCATCCTTTGAAAATGTTACACATTAAATTAATAAGAAAGGAGATAGCCACTAAAATGAAAAAAAAACTATCGATGAGAAGTCTGAATCGCAGGCAACTATGAGATATCAATGTGCTTATAACCTGTAATAACCGTAGAAAGAAATCAAATCATAGAAACGTCCAGCTGGGAAGTGAAGATTTGAATCTTCGGAAATATGGAATAGTGATTAGGCAATTAAATGGATATCATGGAAATAATGGAGAGGAAAATTCGGATATGAGGATTAATGGACCTCTCTTATCTTCCACACCAACAGACATCTATCTTCCCTTTTTCTGTTCATTTCAAATCCACCCTAATAGAACTTTCATCCTCTGCCTTAGTCCACCTGAAAGCAAGCCGAAATCCTCCAAGCACCTGGTACCTCATGCCTAGGAGAGAAGGGTATTAAAATCATTGGAACATCAGCAAGCAGTGAGCTGAACATGTAATACCCCTGATTTTCATTAAGGGTAATTTGGACTTTTATCCAAACCCTCATTATTTCCCCCTATATAAGGCCTCTTTTCTCTCTCTTTCTCTCTTGAATCCACACCTTGACGGCTAGGGCTTGAGGAAGAAGAAAGAGGAGATCAGGGAGAAAGAAAAAGAGGGAGAAGAAAAGGAAGAAAGAGGAGAAGATTTATGATCAAGGTATGTAAAGGGGATCCAATCCCTCTCTCTCCTCAAGTCCAAAGGATTATAAAGCGACCCTGAGGAAAGTTATGGAATGATGTCCCACGAAAGTGGAAGTCCAATGGGTTATAAAGCAACCCTAAGGAAAGTTATGAAGGCAAGGTTATGGTAAGTGCATCTCGCTTATATGCCTATGAATTGAATGAATGATTGATATGAATGTCCATACTTTATGTATGATGATGTGATTATATGCCTTCCATGCAATTACTTATGTGCATGATGATAGAATGATGTTGATGTTTGATATGTATATTATATGTTAAGACATGGCATGCATATTGTTTATTTCCTTTATATGAAGATGATGATGCATATCATGTAGTATCCTGTATAGGATTATACCATCGCATGCATGGCCTTTACATACTCTAACCGGGAAAACCCTTGTATCCTGGATCCGTGCAGGTGCATAAAGTTATTGATGATGGCGGCTCAGCTCATGACGAATAAGATTGCACAATGGTCCAGGATGTTAATAGTCAATTGTCTTAGAGTCTTTTAACTATGTTTTAAAGAGATATTTTGGACTATGGTTTTAAGATCTTTTATTGGTTATCGATAACGGTTTAAATTCTATAATATTACTTTTGATGTTTTACCGAAGTCTTCGGTTATGTTTTCAAAGAAATTATTTTATCTTATTTAATGGATTTATGCTTTCGCTAAGTTTATAGAAAATCATAATAAAAATTTATTATGATTATGTGATGGCGAACGGGCTAACACAGCCGAATGACCCAATTGTCCACGACAATTTGGGTGTGAAATTCGGGGTGTTACAGTTTGGTATCAGAGCATGCTTAGGACCTATGCTAAGTATGTTATTGAATTGATAAGTGTCTAAGTCCATGTGCAATCGTCATGAGCAGCCATCCAAAGTTGAGTATGTAAGTATTGTGCCATTGATTGTATTGTTAAATTAACCCACTAATGTGTGGTTGATTATTGTTATGTTAATGATGGAAGGAAAATAGTCTTCCAATTGGAATGCTAATTATTGCATTCATGATTGATAGTGTTGTCAAATTGACTATGAGCAAAGTGTAATAAGAGAGATGTGAATCTCATTACGAATTGTAAAAAATGATGGACGTATTAAAAAGAAATATTGTGCCCAAAATTGTATACATAATTGTTCATGATAATTGAATAAATATTCATAGTCTAAAACTATGAAATGACTAAAAAGATTGTAGTGAAGATTTAATTTTCACAGGGATATAAAAAGTTAATTGAATCATAGGATAGAAAGTGCGAAGTGAGAGCTTGATGTGGAAACACCACTAGGTAGAACCTCCACTAGGCAGGTATCTCCTAGAGACCCCGTGATGATAGAAAGAGTAAACTACTCAACTGATCCCATAGTGCTACCTATGGTAGTTTATGATTTAATATTAGGCATGGATTGATTATCCTACTATAATGCCTATTTGAGATGTCAAGAGAAGAAGGTCCAAATAGAAAAGAAAAAAATGACAATTCTGTGATTTTTCGTGGAATTCCATCAAATGAGAGGAAGCTGATGATCTCCTCAATGAAGACAACCAAGATGTTGGAGAAGGGTTGTCGAGGATTTCTAGTAAACATCGTCAATAGTGATTTCCAACCCAAACCACTATAAGAACCTAGAGTGGTGAGGGACTTTCCTAATGTATTTTCCGATGAGCTCTCGAAATTATCTCCGGAAAGAGAGATCGACTTCCACAGTGACCTCATGCTAAGGACGACTCCCATGTCAAAACCTTCCTATAGAATGGCACCAGCAGAGATGAAAGAGTTGAAGACCCAACTGCAGAAACTGCTGCACAGAGGATTCATCAGGCCAAGTGTGTCCCCATGGAGTGCACATGTCCTATTTGTGAAGAAGAAAGATGTGTCACTAAGATTGTGTATAGACTATAGAATATTGAACAAAGTGACTATCAAGAATAAGTATCATCTGCCAAAGTTGACAATCTTTTTAATCAATTGTCCACAGCATGAGTCTTCTCAAAGATTGATTTAAGAAATAGATACCATCAGCTCAGAGTAGCTGATGAAGACATCACAATAACAACCTTTAGGTCCAGGTATAGCCATTATGAATTTTTTGTTATGCCTTTAGGACTAACAGATGCTCCTGCAGCATTTATGGACTTAATGAACATGATTTTCGAGCTTCATCTCGACACATTTGTAATTGCATTCATAGATGATATATTGATTTATTCATCAAGTCCTGAAGAACATCAGAAGCATTTGCAAATAGTTCTGGAGACTTTGAGGCAACACCAGTTGTATGCAAAGTTCTCCAAATATAAATTTCAATTAAAGAAAATCTTGTTTTTGGGACACATGATCTCAAGAGAAAGGATCTCAATGGACCCAAGCAAAGTAGAAACTGTCATCAATTGAAAAAGACCAAAGACGGTGATAGATGTTAAAGGTTTTCTTGGATTGGCCGACTATTATAGAAGATTCATCCAAGACTTCTCAAAGGTTGCTGCACCAATGACAATGCTGACCAGGAAAGGAGAGAAGTTCAATTGGACAAAGAAAGTGTGAAGATAGATTACTGGAGTTGAAGAAAAGATTGATCACTGCATCAGTGCTAACAATTCCCATAAGAGTTGAAGACTACACAGTGTACAGTGATGTCAGTGGGACTAGATTGGGTTGTGTATTCATGTAACATGAAAGAGTAGTAGCTCATGCTTCACGACAACTCAAGCTACATGAGAGGAACTATTCTACTCATGACTTGGAGTTGGCAACGGTAGTGTTGCTCTGAAGATATGGAGACACTACTTATATAGAGAGGAATTTGAAGTCTTTACTGACCACCAAAGTCTCAAATATGTGTTCACTCAGAAGGAACTGAACATGAGACAAAGAAGATTGTTGAAAATTTTCAAAGACTATGAGTTTAGTATTCCATACCACTCAAGGAAAGCAAACTCTATAGCAGATGTCTTGAGTAGGAAATGGAAAGGGTCATTGACATGCTTAAGAATTTACAAATGAACTCTTATTAAAGAAAGTACTCAGGGGAGGCTGATGATGTATTGTGTCATTCAGTCTGATTTGATAGAAAGAATAGTATGGGTACAAAAACAAGATTCCGAGTACAAAGACATGAAGGCTCTATGTGATAAAGGGTACCTAGATTACATGATTGATGAAGATGAAATCATAAGATTTCAAGACAGATTGTGGGTACCTGAAGTAAAGAGCTCAAGGAAGATTACTAGGACCGGAGCTAATAGAAAAATATGCAAAGAAGGTATATTTGATAAAGGAAAGAATGATGGCAGTTCAAAATCGCTAGAAAAATCATACCGATAAGAAAAGAAGAGGAAAAATCAACCAAGTTAAAGATCATGTATTACTGAAGATATTTCCTACTAAAAAAGTCATGAAGTTCAATAGAAAGGACAAGCTAACTCCCAAGTACATATGCTCCTTTGAGATTCTGAAAAAGGTGGGAGAAGAAGCATATAAGTTGGCATTGCCTTCTTCATATGTCAGAATCCACAATGTATTTCATGTGTCAATGATTCGTAAGTACACATATGATAGTTTTCATGTGGCGGTAATTGAAGAGCCAACCATCAAAGAAAACCTTACATACAAAGAGTATCCTCCAGAGATACTAGAATATGAAGAGCGTCATTTAAGAAACAAAAGGGTAAAGATGATGAAGATTGCATGGAACACCACAATGGAATCGAAGCGACATGAGAATTAGAAGAAGTAATGAAAGAATAATTTCCAAAACTATTTGATAAGTGGTCTTTATTATAGTTTAAAAATTCGAGGACAAATTTTCTTTTAAGGGAGGGAGGATGTAATACCCCTGATTTTCATTAAGGGTAATTTGGACTTTTATCCAAACCCTCATTATTTCCCTCTATATAAGGCCTCTTTTCTCTCTCTTTCTCTCTTGAATCCACACCTTGACGGCTAGGGCTTGAGGAAGAAGAAAGAGGAGATCAGGGAGAAAGAAAAAGAGGGAGAAGAAAAGGAAGAAAGAGGAGGAAGATTTAGGATCAAGGTACGTATCTCCTCTCAAAGTTTTATTGATTGGATTGAGAGTAATAGGGCACCCTGCTCCTATTAGGGATTTGTTTGAGAAATTTATGAGTTTTATCAAATCTGAGATCATTTTTTTATGGATTCATGATTAGATCTAGATGTTAGGATTGCATGATTTAAGTTGCATAATCTGCCTAGATTCGTGACTGTAATTGCAACAATTATTCGGATAGGTTTTTCTTATCCACAAATTGAAAATAATATATGTATAGAAAGCTCTCGAAATCTAGTTTCCACAGAAATTGGTTTTGTATCATTTGAAGATCTGTACGAATAGTTATGATCAAAACACCGAACTGGTGTCATACTGTCTCGAGAATCGTGACTATTTTATGATAATTGTTCAGATAGGTTTTTCTTATTCAAAAATTATAAACGATATATGGATGGAAAGCCCTTGAAGTCTAATTTTCACATAAAGTTTCATATGATTTGGAGTTGTATACAAATAGTTATGATCCAAAAATCGGACTAGTATCATTCTGTCTCGGGTAACAGCGAAATCAAATTGTAAAACATAAAGAAAATCGGAAATACTAAAGTAGGTTTCGAAATTTATTCCCAAGTTAAATGCTCGTGTTTACCTTTCTATGAAAATTTGAATCATCTGAAAAGAATAAGTATATGTTAAGTTATAAATATTTTAGTGACTGCTGCTAGAATACTGTGCAGAGAATAAATTCTAGTAGTGGTATGAATTTTTAAGAAAAAGTCTCAATTCTTGATAATGAATGAAAATTGCATGTCTTAATGTGTTTTATGATGCATAGATGCTAAGAGATCATATCTGAAATATTCATGATGTTTTAAACTATGTTTATTTGAATTGAAATCTCAAAAATTATGACTTTCGGGTGGAAGATCGGAACCCCCGGACATTGGTACAGCCGTGCCAATCCCGGAACGATCTTGATAGAACGAAAAACTGATTTATGTTATATTTATGTTATTTTAAAGATATTTACTAATATATATTACTGATTGATGATTGTATATGAACCTAGATACACGAATTGCATGGACAGCCGTAACTAGGTTAAAATATGAAGATCAAGCGACGTAAATAATTATTGTTTGAAAAGCATAATGAACCCAGTTGTGCATGATGTTATATGTCGCCCCTCTACAGCCCTTTATCGGATAATTGTCCGGAATGATTGTTACACACATCGGCAACAGTGTGAGCATTCCGATGTCGCCCTCGGGCCAGAGTCCGGAATACACACATCGGCAATGGTGTGTGCATTCCGATGTCGCCCTTGGGCGAGAGTCCAGAATGATCATTACATGCATCGGCAACGGTGTGTGCATTCTGAGGTCACCTTCGGGTGATAGGGGAGCATTGTCTCCTAGGCCTAGCTAGCCTATTGAGAGGGCAACGACATAACTCCCAACTATTGAAAGATATAACATTAATAGGAACGGGCCAATGATCGATCGAATGGAATGAAGTCCCACGAAAGTGGAAGTCCAAAGGGTTATAAAGCAACCCTGAGGAAAGTTATGGAATGATGTCCCATGAAAGTGAAAGTCCAATGGATTATAAAGCAACCCTGAGAAGAGTTATGAAGGCAATGGTTATGGTAAGTGCATCCCGCTTATATGCCTATGAATTGAATGAATGATTGATATGAATGTCCATACTTTATGTATGATGATGTGATTATATGTCTTCCATGCAATTACTTATGTGCATGATGATAGAATGATGTTGATGTTTGATATGTATATTATATGTTAAGACATGGCATGCATATTGTTTATTTCCTTTATATGAAGATGATGCATATCATGTAGTATCCTGTATAGGATTATACCATCGCATGCATGACCTTTACATACTCTAACCGGGGAAACCCCTGCATCCTGGATCCGTGCAAGTGCATAAAGTTATTGATGATGGCGGCTCAGCTCATGACGAATAAGATTGCACAATGGTTCAGGATGTTAATAGTCAATTGTCTTAGAGTCTTTTGACTACGTTTTAAAGAGATATTTTGAACTATGGTTTTAAGATCTTTTATTGGTTATTGATAACGGTTTAAATTCTATAATATTACTTTTGATATTTTACCGAAGTCTTTCGCTATGTTTTCAAAGAAATTATTTTATCTTATTTAATGGATTTATGCTTCCGCTAAGTTTATAGAAAATCATAACAAAAATTTATTATGATTATGTGATGGCGAATGGGCTAACACAGCCGAATGACGCAATTGTACGTGGACAATTTGGGTGTGAAATTCGGGGTGTTACAGAACATATTTTTTTCCTCTTGCCTCACGTCCTCCTCGTGTACACCCTCCTCTTGACAGATTTCCTGTGGTCTGAATCGATTTGCAGGAGGAGAAAGACCAGCATGGGAGACACGAACACACGGGCAGTGAGGAGGGGCACAACATCTCTGATCCAGGCAAATCGACAAGACAAACATGAAAAACAGGTGGGTGATTCCTGAAATCAACTTGCATGACTCTAAACAGATTAAATCTGAAACCTATCAAGATTTGGCCAAGCTTTGTTCATGAATAACATGAAGAAAATGTTTAAGAACGGATCTGATGTGTGCTCTACATATTGTGATTGTTTTTTTAGGATTTATTGTATGTAGGAATCTTATTATTTATGTTTGATATGCAGTGATGATTGTTGTATAAATAGTATC
Source organism: Pontederia crassipes (assembly GCA_030549335.1). Lineage (NCBI taxonomy): Eukaryota > Viridiplantae > Streptophyta > Magnoliopsida > Commelinales > Pontederiaceae > Pontederia > Pontederia crassipes. The sequence goes on from JAUKPH010000017.1 coordinate 10,099,019, forward strand.
TTAATCTATGTTTTTATTCTTTGGTATATTGCATCTAATTTGTGTTCATAGACAAAAAGGGCCGTCTTATTACAAAACTCTCGATATTCTGAAAACAATATAGGAACTCGGCCCGGATTGCTATGAACTCGGCTCGGGTTCAGATTGAAACCGACCGTGCGAACCAATTTCACGGCCGTGCTCATGGCACTTGGCCCAGCTCATCCTGAACTCTCGATATTCCTTTTCCCGACTTGGGTTCCACTGAATCCGGCCCGAGTTTGTCCCACATCGATTCCGACACTGCGCGACACTGTTCACGAACTCGACCCAAGCGCCGATTACACTCGGCCAGAGTTCATGCTATGAACCCGGCCCCGGTTATGACATCCGAAAACTCAATTTCTTTAGGTTGTTTGCTGATTTATGAATCTAATTGAATCTCATATGTTCCTTGCTTGAACCTAGCATGATTTTACTGGATTATTGACCCATGATTTATTCCTGACTTAAGACATGAACTCTTATGTTGATTTGCCATGTTATTGATCTACTGATTCCCACAACATGACGAATATTGAAATACAAGATTCTAAAGTGATTAATAAGTTGAGATGAAAGATATGGATTACCAGCATATGCCAAGTGCTTCATAATAATGGGGGTAAATTACACGAATGGTCTCCCAACTTTGAGTCAATTTTTAATTGGTCCCCTAACTTCAATTTGTAACAAGAACGTCCCTCATCTTTTATTTTCTTGCACGATTAGTCTTCTTAACCGGTGATAGTGGATTTTTCGGTTGCCTTGCATACATGGCCGACACGTGAGACGTTTCTCTCTCATCCACATCATTTAAGTCATCCACGTCATTTAACGCTCCAAACTAGGTAAATTACACAGATCGTCCCCCAACTTTGAGTCGATTTCTAAACAATCCCTCAACTTTGATATTATTGCACGATTCATCCACTTAACCGGTAAGAAATAGTCTCCCGATTATCTTACGACGTGACATAATAAAATATAATAAATAATTTTAACTAGCTGACATCACACAATAAAAAAATATTATCAAAATTTTAGGGTGCAGACGAGCTAGCAGAGGGGTGTCGGCCCCCCTCTCCAAGCTCGCCTTTGGCGAGCTAGCATAGGAGGGGCCGGCCCCCCTCTCCAAGCTCTCCCACTGGCGAGCTTTGCACAAAGGGCACTAACGCTCCCTCGCGAGTTCGTCAGCGCTCTTATCATTTTTATTTTTTTAGTCTCTCAACTTTGAGTCCTTTAGAGTCGTCGACAAGCTCGCGAGGAGGCGTTGGCGCCCCTTGTGCGAAGCTCGCCAGTGGGCGAGCTTGGAGAGGGGGGTCAGCGCCTCCTATGCCAACTCGCCGAAGGGTGAGCTTGGAGAGGGGGCCGACACCCCTCCTCTACCAACTTTTTCGCGTCCTTAAATTTTTATAATATTTTTTTATTGTGTGATGTCAGTTAGTTAAATTTTTTTATTATATTTTATTATGCCACATCGTAAGATAATCGGGAGACTGTTTCTTACCGGTCAAGTGGATGAATCGGGCAATAATATCAAAGTTGGAGGACTGTTTAGAAATCGACTCAAAATTGGGGGACGATCCGTGTAATTTACCTGGTTTGGAGCGTTAAATGATGTGGATGACTTAAATGACGTGGATGAAAGAGAAATGGCTCATGTGTCGGCCACGTATGCAAGACAATCGAGAAACTCACTATCATCGGTCAAGAGGACTAATCGTGCAAGAAAATAAAAGATGAAGGACGTTATGGTTACAAATTGAAGTTAGGGGACCAGTTAAAAATTGACTCAATGTTGGGGGACCATTCATGTAATTTACCCCCATTATTATGAAGCACTTGGCATACGCTGGTAATCCATATCTTTCATCTCAACTTATTAATCACTTTAGAATCTTGTATTTCAATATTCGTCATGTTGTGGGAATCAATAGATTAATAACATGGCAAATCAACATAAGAGTTCATGTCTTAAGTCAGGAATAAATCATGGGTCAATAATCCAGTAAAATCATGCTAGGTTCAAGCAAGGAACATATGAGATTCAATTAGATTCATAAATCAGCAAACAACCAAAAGAAATTGAGTTTTCAGATGTCATAGCTTGATCAACCATTGACCGCGATTGTATTGTTTCGCTCGGTATACCCATAAGTAAATAAGAACCCATCCTATGATAATCAAAGAATGAGAAAAATTAAAGATACCTAAAGTTACCTGATTTCTAGGTGTGATCTAAGATAAAGAAGCATGGTTAAGTAAAGAAATATAAATACTGAATCAAGTTATTGTTATCAAGCATGTTATTGATCCCAAGACTATCTTGTGTCACCTGATTTTATTGATTATTGATATTCATCAATTCCCCTTTTCTTATTATATATGATGATCTCATGCTCATGTCCTTGACTAAGATAAGTAATCATTCTTATTTTGCTGATTTACTCTAATTAGAGTCATGCATTATATATTATTATTGGTTCCCACTATGTTGTAAAGCTTATGGGATAATTGCCTCTTCTGTATTCGATTTTCACAGGACCATGTCAATGATGGTGTTGAGTTAGTGTGCGACGACGAAGCTCAAGCGACGATAAACCACATAGACCAAAGGGCCTAGTTATTTATTTTATTTTCTTTCTGCATTATGAACTGATGTTGTCATTATGATATTATTATTTCGAGACCATGTAGGGACTCTGATTTTCACAGTTATTTATCACCTTCCGTCTTTCTTCATTATTCTATCTTTTTCTTTTGCTGACATGTCATGATTCTTAACCAAATTCAATATAATGATCAATGCCATAGCGTTTGTAGCGTCTTCAGGTTGATCTTCGGCACGTGACTTTGATCGATTTTGGGGCATTACATAACCACTAAGCTACTAAGCCAATGATAAACATGTGAAGTGAAGTGATACTAAATATACATATCTATTCCACTGTCTGCACTTGCAAGATGCCTCCGCCTTTGTTTGGAGGGTAGAATTTAAGTTCATATTAATTAATTATATAGAAAAATTTTAAGTTTAGTATTTAGATGAAAAATGTAATGATGATGATTTAAAAAGTAAGAACTAAGAATATAATTTATTATTGTATAAGGCATAAAACTATAGTAAATAAAAGAGATTAATGATTATGTAGAGCATTCCACTCTATATTCCTTAGATGAAGTAATATATATATATATATATATATATATATATATGAGTAATTTGATAATAAAATAGTATCATTTAAGTCTAAATAAATTACAACTATTGAATTAGACAAATTTGTTAACATGACTTGATTACGACCATAGGATATGATCATAATTTTAATCATCTTTACTATTTAGCATGTACTTTAAATTAATATATAATTATTTTATTTATTTAATAAATAAAATTATTGCTCTACATTCTCAAATGCTCTACATATATATTTTCCTCTAAATAAAAATATTAGGTATTTATTTATAATAATATTTAATCAATAATATGATCATTAAATATTAAGTAATAATATTTTAATATCTTTTAATACTAATTAAAATATAAAAAAAATTAAGAAAAAATATTTATATTGAATTAAATAATTGTTTTATAAGATGAATGATAATATATTAATAAATAAATATTATAATTGATTATAATTTAAGATAACATAAAATTAATTTAATGAATAATATAATGTTAAATATTAATTAATTATATTTTACTAACTAAATCAAAATAAATAATTGAAATTAAAAAGAAAAAAATAAAAAATGTGGTGATAGCTTGAAAATTCTCGTTGAAAGTAAGAATTTTGCTTTTTAAAAGTGTCATCACGAGACACTTTGACCGCAACTAAATGAGTATGTTTTTTATTTTCTGTTTCTTTTTATTTTTGCGTTTAATAGAACTTTTCATCTATTAAGTGGCAAGTCAGAATTCATTCGGGAATTTTAAAAATGATTAGGTACAAAATAAGCTGATATATCTCCTCTTACTTCAATTTAAACTACCCTCCACAATGATGCACGAGTACTCCAATTTTTTTGACGTACCCGTACTGGTACCGTACCCGGTACCGGTACTTCATGAATATTCGTGAGTACTCGTACACACATGTATCCAATAAAAAATTAATTTCTAAAAAAATAGATACTTCAATGAGTACTAGTACTTATGATATTGGGTATACCATATCAAAATTTTGTCAAATAAATTAAAAAAAGAATAATAAATGATCGATGATCATGGAAGCATTAATATTAGAGAACATAGTAAATATATATTTTGTTATTTTTTTGTCAAATGTGAACAATAAAACATATAAATGCTAAAAATGAGAAGTCTTGAGGACAAAGAAAATTATTAACAGCTATCATTTAGACATCGTCTAAATTTTATATGAAGTGAATTACTCATTATTTGTTTTGAGAATTTAAACATCATGTAGATATTAGAAATCTTATGAAAATCTATTTTATCTATATATTATATATTTAGTATATTGTCGTATCCGTATCCTAATTTTTTAGAATTTGACGTATTCCGTACTCGGTACTGTACCCATATCATTGCAACATAGGCCATCCATAGACGTTATGAAAATCTATTTTATCTATATATTATATATTTAATATATTGTCGTATCCGTACCCTAATTTTTTAAAATTTGACGTATCCCGTACTCGGTACTGTACCCGTACCATTGCAACATAGGCCATCCATAGACGTTGATGATTAAGGAGCAGGTTCCAACATGTCGTTGGATTGCCGAGAAGTAAAATCAGTTGTTAGCTGTTCAAATCTGCGGCATCACATGCTGATGCAACAATCAACATTATTTCTGTCTGCTGAGCACATGGTTTTGCTTCTTCTCCAGTGATCAATTAGCCAATGCTACTGTCCCTTGTATAATTCTCCAGCCTATAAATAAGCAATCGGTCACACTTTCTCCAGCAACCCTCACATTCAAATCCTCGTCAGCTTCACAAATCCTCTTTCTGAGTTTTGTTTAGCGAATCAGCGCAAAAGACAACATGATCAGTGCAAAGAGGCTTCTTCAGATGGCAAGGAAGTGGCGCAAGGAAGCAATGCTAGGGAGGAAACAGATCTCGTGGATATCAAAGGATGCTTCATCTGATGGGAATGCATGCGGCACATCAATAGCAGCCAAAGGCCACTTCATCGTGTATAGTTCTGAAGGGAAAAGATTCATGGTGCCCTTGCCGTTCCTCAGTAGTGCTATATTTGAGGAACTACTGAGAATGTCAGAAGAAGAGTTTGGATTACAAGGAAATGGTCGTATCACATTGCCCTGCGATGCTGTTTTCCTGGAGCATGCTTTGCAACTGTTAAGAACTCGAGGATCAACAGAAGTGCAGAGACAAATGCGTATGTCAATATCCAAGAAGCACCGCTCTTCTGGAGCATCGTTGTGCAGTTTAGAGCAATCTCAACTGTTAGCTGTCTTCTGAACATTATAATGATTTGTACATTGAATTGTATATAGAAGATTTTGAAATGCCAAATAGTTGTTCAGATTCTCATTACAGAAGTTATCTTCTGCTTTCGGAAGATCAGAAAACATAAGCATCTAATTCATAACCTCCAGTTATCTCAGTCCATTTGCAAAGCCTCCAAAGTCTTTGTGGGTTAATTGGACCAAAACAACCATTTGATTTCGATTTATGCAGACTTTCCTTTGGATGATGATATCTCAATTAAGAAGACTTCTTAGTGAAAGAATGGAATTGCGAATTCAGAATGTACTGTGTATGAAAACTCAAAATAACGAGTCAATTTGACAAGTTGTTTCCGAAGAATTTTGATGTGATCATATTCCTGGCTTCCAAGTTTTTGCTCTCTTATGAAAAAAACTAAACATGGAGAGGAGACATTTGGAGAGATCTATAAATGCATTTAATTTCTTTCCCGGTAATACGTTTGAAAATTTTCACCTTTAACTTAAGAGAATCTCAAGCTAAAAACAATCAGGTTGAATTCATGATGAAATATTAAGGACATTCGAAGAGAAAGGTAGGACATTTATTTTGATCCATCCAACTTCAACACTATGTGTTGAATAAAGTCGATCTCCTTGTCCACAGTATCTTGATGTGTAGCCTATCATCCATCGGTGAGTGCCAGACATATCACGTATCATCCTACTGGCATATGAATTTGGACTTTGCACAAAATAGAACATGGCTACATGAATTTGCTCATTGATATTAACCAGATGGGTGAGTCTACACTACAGCCTGTCATGTAAATGAGACCATGAACATGGAATGTTCTGAATGCGAAGAACATAAAATGAATTGTCAAATGATAGCCTCATTTAATCAGAAAAAGTACTCTGCTGTATTGTTCTCTGCTCTTTCGAGAAATTCTCATGGTATATCGTACAGGATTTGTGGGATGGCATTTGAGGTTAAATTCAGAACTATCTAGAACTTCTGGAAGTCTGTTAAACTTTGCCGACAAGCCATTGGGTGATGTTAAATCATATCATGATGTAGTCTCTTTTTATTCATAGTCACATAGTCACATCTTTTTCAGCAGCAGTCCCAAATACATGTGGATGCTTTCCTCTAAGTGACGCTGAATAGGAAGCCTTCTAACGTTAAATTGTCATCTTAATCTTCTTTTTCATTTGTTTATTTTATTTTCAGCTTCATAAGGTTTTGTAAGTAGATTTATTTGAAATATCAAACTCTAACTTCATGAATCAAAGTGGTTCCTCGTAACTGTCAAAGATGCAGGACTGGCCTAAGTGAAAATTGCGCCTAATCCAAATCCAGGTACTGTTTGTTTGGAATGTGGAATTTCATGTCACCATCCAATTTCACATCGACTTTACGCTTTTCTGGTTCCTTGATTATCAAACTTTATTTTAATAAAAGTAAAATAAATAAAAAAACTCAAAGTTGGTTTTTATGATGTTTAATAAACTAAAAAATACATGACTAACATCATGGTCCTACTATGTCCTAAGCATTACTCACTCTTTGATAAGCACGTGAACTTGCTAGGCAAGTAAACTTAATTGAACTGTGCTTCTTATCAATAGTGTGGCTCCCCAAGCTATGGATTAAAGAAATTTTCACAATTAAAGGCTTAGAGAATGAATTGGATATGTAAAGAGTGTCAGATACTTGCAATTTTCTTTCATCAGACTTTCTTCTATTCAGATAAGTTAAATCACCTTTCCTAAAAGCTTTATCTCTTCAAGGCAACGTATTTAGCATTTTTTTTGTGGGCATGGGCGTATTTAGCAGTTTCCTATTCGTTATAAATGGTTTCAAGAGACTGTTCGTGCTGTTCAGGCATCCATTTCTCTTGTCACATAATTTTTAAAAAACATAATACATGCTCTGTTTTGACTTGTCTGGGCCGTCTGGCAAATAGGCAAGCCAAGATTACTTTGAGTGCATACTTCAATTTATCTTAAACTTATCTGTCTGGATCAGAAGCATTATTGCCTCAAATCTGACACTCGTGGCATGTCACACGAGAAACAATCAGAAGGAAGAGTCCACATGAGATGCACACGCTACATGGCCCTCTATATCTACTGCAATTTCTGCATTCAGTGTACACTCTGCAGACACCGGCAGGTCACCGGCACAGCTTCTTAACCATCTCTGGACGGACCCATGATCATTAGCAACTATCATCATCTTTCACCACACGTACTGTCGTTGCATGAAGAGCATTGAACTCGAGGAGGGCCGAGACCAGTTGCCAATCATATGAAGTGAGCTCTCCCCAGATCTCAGACATGCAACCACAATTGTCCGATCAGCACACGTATCTTGCTCCCTCTCTCCATGGTCTACTTGTGAACTGTGAACAGCTCACTTGGGCACATTGGCTTATGGGACGTCTTCCTTTGTCTCTCTCGTCTCTATATATACTAATTATTTAGCTTCCATTTCCTTCAACACAGCCACACCCTCAAAGAAGAACAAGCCTTTCTCTAATTGATTCTTGTAGCTGATCACCGAAGCGATGCTGAACCCAAAGATCCTTCTTAAGATGGTGCACAAGTGGCAGAAGTTCGCTGCACTGGGAAGGAAGACCGTAACGTCGGCGGCAGCTGATCGTAGCAGCAGCGTCTCAGACGCGTGCAGCAGCTCTGTTGCAAGCAGAGGGCACGTCTTCGTCTACACGGAGGACAACAGGCGATTCACGGTTCCCTTGAAGTACCTATCGAGCGCCGCCTTCGTGGAGCTCTTAAAGATGTCGGAGGAAGAGTTCGGGTTGCCGGCCGATGGGCCGATAACGCTGCCTTGTGACGCGGCGTGCATGGAGAAGATTATGTCCATGCTTCAGAAAAGACCTACGGCGGGCACCGGGAGAGGTGTGCTTGCTTTCGCTGCTGGGAACCCTCGTTGCTCGGCGTCATTAGTCCAAAATGGACTGATCGGCCAACAATCTGTCCTTTATGGGTTCTGAGAGCACTGTGTTTGT